>OY728155.1:1511412395-1521412395 GCA_963277665.1 Viscum album | reverse complement strand
GGGTCAAGGAACGCAAGATGAATAACTTAATTCCACAACAATGATAACCACATACGAACACTCACAATGTAATATAATCCCTTTGTCACAATATCTTATCAACTAGGTTGCACATATGTGTCATCAACCTATGTGCCTGATACATAATTCTTTGACTATTTGGAATAAACACGTCATTAAACCATAGACATAGAATTTAAAGTAATTTTAATATTCCAATCAAAAGGTTGAGATATAAACTTCCATAAACATGGAAGAGACAAATCCTTCCTCAACTTATCAATTGATAACAAGTCATTTATAATGCACCCAATGCACTCTACCTCACTGCGAACATATTTCAACATTGTTTTTGTTAGAAAATATAAGCGTGTGAGTCATGACATGCATTAATGATAATATTAATGTCTAAGGACCATTAAACATGCTCATAGATAAGAATATCTTATGACACTAAATCATGCATAATTCATACTGGTGGGTTTGTTCTCATAATTTTTTGTCTTTGAGATTACCAAGTGTGAAATTCATGATATGAATCCTCATTATCTTATGAGTACTCACACTTAATGATCTATATACTATGTTACCATTCATAGTACATTATCTAACCATATAACTATGTTAAGAATATCATCATGATATTTCAAGTTTCTCATCACAAAAGGTAACTTCTATGACCTTATTCATGTGAAAAATACTCTAGGACATTATAAAATCAATGTTATATATAAGAACAATAATTTTGTGATAAGATATTTTAAATTAATATTTACTTCTACAAATAAACTTTTAATATAAAGTAAAAAGTAATTGGTTCAAGGTAACTAACTCCAAAAACTCCCACTTTCAATAGAGATAATTACTAATAACTTATTATTCCCCCCATTGAGAGAATTATTCTACTATATATAGATATAAGTTCTAGACCTAAAATATTTCTATGGATAGGGTTAGTAAATCCATGATTCTATATAGTGAATCTATTTACCTCAACATTATTATCTTGAGAAAATCCCTCAAGCCGTAATATAATCGAGTATCAGTATCTTGTTCCTGTGTTATAATCCCGACATCCTGACTAAATCCATAATCAAATATTATCATAAAATGGTAAATATAATTATTTTAGTGTTACACAAAATTGGAACATGACATTTCTAAAAATTCTTATTAAGCTGTATTAGAAGCCACAACGTACTCAAATATTGCATATATGGAAACTACTATATGTAATATGGTATTATTAAATATTAACTTAGGCTTTTCTATTATACTAGATAAAATTGAACTATGTGAATTCATGTTTTTAATTCCCAGGATTACTAGTATACCCTCTTCTCCAAACATCATGAAATCATCCAGTTCTACTTTTCAAAGTCTGTTAGATAAATCTAACTATAACTATATGAAATTATACTAGGAATGTTTTATATTCACCTATTATTATTTATGCATCTGTAATATAAAACATTAATACATATCATGAAATATGATATGAATTTCTAACACTTAATCTTGTGAAATTCTTTTAATCTCCAACATCTATTCCTATGAACATGCATGTTCTACTGGAAGGATTATACACCAACAACAATTTAGTCATGAATTATTTCAACTGGTATTTTTCAATACAATGTCAATATATGTATTATGAATAGATTATAAGAACTCAAAGATCCATTATATTGATCTTATTCTTCAGAACATAGTTGATACTTTAATTTATACTTGAAAAAATATCATTCCTTATTCTTAAAAAACTAGAAATACAGAACTTTTTTTCCAAATGTTAACAACATATTTATCTTGAAAACTAATAATGCTCCCACATACTAGTTAGAGACACATATCACTCATTTCTTTCTAAATATATATTCTATGATCACTATGCATGATTTATTCTTAAATGAATGTATGTAATCTGGATATCTTATTGGAATATATTGATGTCATTAACACTTTTAGGTATGACTAGTATACATAATCCATAGTGTGTCCTTTTCTGTCACATCATATAGACATATTACATAAGGAATCCTCTAAATGATGTTTCCTTGATAATCAATTACCCAATAGTATAATTATATAAATATTATTTGATAAGTAGAATTAAAAAGGAATTTTAGTCATGATGAGTGATGAATAAGTTTTGTCATAAACTAAACATTTTAAAAAAATATCATGCTATATTTATACCATCTTGCACCATTTATGTCCAATTTCTATTTAATACTCACTATATGTATCAAATCTTAGAAGTATTCAAAATACAGAGTCCTCAGATCATGATACATGGAGTCCATTACCTGAGTTTATATATACTTTTCAACCTTAGCATATTACCATTCACTGATTCTTTATAGGAATATTTATTCTAAAATAATAATGCATGTATTACCCACCATGGTGAACATAAACCACCTATTTGGTTATAAATTCATATATAGAATGTTTCTCTAGAACTACTCCTCATACTAGGATCAGTGGAGTCGGTGTTCCTATGAAAAATCATGTGAATTCAGACCCTTAACTCATTGAATTTGAGTATACTCTCAATATCTTCAAATTGATAGTCTTACTTTATTGAAATACAATCATTATTGACTAGAATTTAATATCCTCAGCAGCTATAGGTTCATTAAATCAGATTCAAATTAGTTTTTTAATGTTACTTTGTAACTAAGGCTATCTTTAAACAAACTATTTTCAAAAAACACTTGCGGTATCATCCTAACATATTATTATCATATTTAAATTGATATGATATCCATTATATGATATAGTTGTCATGTGGTTAGTTTCTTCACTTTTAATTTAAAAATATGTCTTTGAAGGAATAATGGAAGATTTAAATTATATATAAGACTCGTCATTGATCTTCCTTTTAATACCATAATTGACATTAATGTATATAAATAAACGTGAGTTTGGGATAACCTCTATATGATCATTTATTACTTGGGTAATATGTTCCCCCAATAATCCCACTCGGGGATTACTCAATATTTAATGAGTGAACTCATTTACTTTACTGAGAATTTTTAAAATTTCTTAAAGGAGTCTCATGATGTAAATACAATTTCCTTTAGTGCTAGAATGGTTAATGTGGCCATGTTAAACCAACTCTAAAAGGTTTTTGTAATGTGACTTTATTTAAAAGGTTTTATTTATCTAAAACATGATAATTAGTTTTTTATATCCATTATCTTATCTCAATTGATAAAAAAAGTTTAATGAGATTAAAAAAATCCAATTAATTTTAGTTTTATTTGATAAAAATTTATCTTTTCATAATTAGTTAAGAGTATTATATTTTATATTCATCACTCATTGCAATGGATATTTTTGATTTAAGAGTTATTGAACAGTTAGTTTAATATTTAAGGACTATAAAAATATTTATTCAAAAAATAAAATAATGTCTTGTTGTGTCAATATAGAAACTGAGATACATGTTTTGGTAACACTTATTACAAACTTGAATCAAAATAATTTAGAAATTAGAAATAGTGATCTCCCCTTGGATGGCATAGGAATCACCCTTTATGAACTCCTTTTGAGGTTTCATTATAACATATCTATTATTGTTCATTTACTGTATTTAACACTTGTCTGTTGTAAGTATATTTTATTTAAAACACAAGGAGAAAATAGAAACCTAATAAATATACCTAAAGTGGGTGAAACTTCTTACTTATTCAATCCATTTTAATTTCTTTTACAGTGTCCATTATTTCTACATAAGAAGAAAATAACCTCTTTTTCATTCTTTTACCTTTTAATATTTTGTCTCTTTGAAGTACACCGTAAATTATATTTTGGATTTAGATTAGTTATGGGATATTCAACCTTGTCTTTCAAACGTTTTACCAAAATGGGAGAAGTAACAGGTTTCAACCAATCCTTATTCTCTTGGTGAAGTATGGAAAAAAGTTTCCTGAGTGACTTATCCATCCCATTTATTTGGGATTGTATAAATAAGGATAATCTTGGTGATACAGATAATATGATACGATTAATGGATAATTTCTTATCCAAGTGGAATTAAAATTTTGAAAACTTGTCAATATACACCAGAATTTTGAAATCATGGTCAGTAACTAGATTTCCTTCTTCCAGTTTACACTGATATAGTGAATTGATGGTCTGATTTATTTTAAGCCTTTTCTTCTCTTTCTCAATATATTGGATATGAGATATTATGGTGTAAGTTTCCATGTACTTATATTTTATCATCAAATATTCATACATAGTTGATAGTATAATAAAATGTACATAAGAATCATCCTCAACATATCTTTTTTTGGAATAATTTTCACCTTAGCTTACTTATTTGGGGGGGTAGAATAAGAGTTGGGGATTCCAACACATAATGAAAACTTTATAGTAATAATATATTTCATAAAAAATGTACCATATCTTGAAATTTTTATTTGTAAGTACATACCCTAATTCAAGAAATTATTCCACTATTATTTGGGGTTTTCAATCTATTTTATATAATAATTAATATAGATTATTAGTAATTAAATTGATTAATAATTATATGATAATCAATAATAATTAAATTTATTAAATCTCCCAATATTTTATCATGTCCCAATATCCCCACAATTGAACTCAGAATGTCTGGTTTCTTGTAAATTATAGTGGAAATGATCTGTATTCCCCTTCATATTACCCCAACAAGGGTTGGTCATGCTACGTGAAGGCATTTAGGTAAGTAATTAATTTACAACTATGGGCTTATATCTACTTGACCCATTTAGTGGACTCCCTAATCCTAAAATCCTAACTCAGATTTCCTCAACACTTACCTCCAAGTTACGTCAAGTCTAAAGAGGGATAGTTCTCTTGATATAATATGGTAATGTCAACCCATAACCTTCACAAGAAATCCACATTAAAATTATGTTTCTCGATGAGGGTTGGTCAAAAAATTAGTTCTAAGGATTTTATTCCTAATCAAGTAGTGGAATTCCAAGCCTGACTTAATATATATTTGAGGGATTTCAATTTATTATGCATAAATTTTATCTTGTTTATCCATTATATAGTTTTTTTATATTAAGTGTATTTTACATAATTAATTAACCATTTTGGATAAAATATTTATGGATAATACATTTATTAAAATTATATATTTGTATATTAATTCATTTCATTATGTGATAGTAGTGTTGTATCCATAAAATAAAAAAAATTATAAAAAAAATATATGAATAATAAATTACTAGATCATGAGCTTATATAATGGCTATTTATTGAGAGGAAAATAAATCAACCTATAACCTAGGGGAATAAGTCTTATTACTAGTCTTTGTATGAGTTAAAAAATTCCACCAATCCACCTATGTATCACTTGGTTTGGAATCATTTTGGCTTCATATTGAACCATTTCTACTTGTCGTGGGATACTCCATTAATTGCATTATTTATAACTCACATTCAAGTGTGGGGAATCAAAGGATTGGTTAATAGATATTACATAAATGACCATGGACACGCAGGTCCTACATAATAATGGAGGCAAGGATGACTCAAAGACCATCAAATTTGATTTAATATTAAATAATTTCAAACCCATTCAACAAATTAAATTAAAAACATCCAACACATACATAGGTCTTGGTCCAAATCATGAAAGGTTATACATGAAATTTATATGAAAAAGTAAAACTGGTTAACATTGATTTATTATGCAGTATTTTTTATTAAGATAAACATGATTTCATTAATTAATTAGTCCATTAATTAATTAATTCCCTTTCATTTTAACGACCATAAAAATTAATTTGGAGATACCCATATTAATTAAATTCATGGAAAATAAATAGAATAAAAAATTATTATATATTTATTACAATAAATTAATTGATAATTTAAAATTATATAAAATTATTATTAATTTTTTTAAACACTTAATGTTCCAATGAAAGAAATAAGGTGTTAATGATGAAAGTATCAATTTAAAGTAATTTATTTCTTCTGTTAATTGGGAGACTATACAGTGTGTAGTATCCAATTACACGCCTTGTACCTCGGTTGTTGTGTATTCAGGTTACATGCCTGGTGCTTTGACATGTGAAGCCGGCTAGACTACATGGAATGTGCATGCCATCTAAACACTATATATCTGATTTCTATGTTCCTAGGATAAGGTCATGGGATTAGATGTGTATTTTGGATAGACTACATGGTGTGTAAAATCTAGCTATATGCTGTGTGGTCTGAATATCTTATGTCCACTATTGTTGTTGAGTGGATTGGCATGTATTTAATGCATATGAAAGGATGAACTACATGACGTGTACACCACATACACATCATGTATATTATAAATTCTACAGGATTTTAATCTCATATGGTTCTACCGTGTATAATGACCACATAGATTGGATGATTTGTGCCGCTAAATTATGTAGACTATACTACATACACCCCATCTATACACTATGTAATCTGATATCATATTTTCTAGGTTGACATGACTTACATGAGGTGTACAATAAATGCACAGTGTGTAATTAACTAATAGGTGTTTCATGTATCTCATGACACATCCAAGTGTAGTGTACATGGGTACACAACATGTACTCTAGGTATACACTGTGTAACTTAGTTTTACTGGAAATATTTTTTGGAACTTCCTAATGGAATCTCTGATCATTATTTACCTATTCTTAGTAGTTTATGAAAGTTAAAAACCATACAAAAATGATTAATATGTTGATAACATATTAATTAAAATTGGATTAAAGAAATAATAATATGAAATAAAATGTTCAACCACAATTGTGTATAGATCAACAATCAAAATAAATAATTAAAATTTTAAAATGTGACCCCTCTAATACCACTTATAGGTTCTGAGAATAATGGAATCATGTAATAGTGGATGATATATTAAAATTTCTTTTAATATTTAGTTTCTCAAAACCTAGAGTGAGGATATTTCATATCAAATTTATAATTAAATTATTTATATCTAATGAAAATAAATACCTTGTCTTAGGATACTTTCTTTGATTACATTTTTTATCTTCCAAAAGACCCTTTTTTGATTTCTTTTATTATGATGTGAGGATCCATGGGTAGAATCCCAATCGTGGTGATATATACATGCTCCTTTGATCTTTGAGTAATGCCAATTGATTTCCAGGTACTAGTGTAGTGAATCAATTGTCATGTGTTGTTTGTGTTGATCACTCATCCTTCAATCTTTAGGGAATCACTATTTTGTTTCTCAATCTTGATAGGGGGAGAAAAAATGAATTCGAGAGAGAATTCATTGTGTTAAAGAAAAGTCTATATATTTAAATTAAACTTATACAATAGAAATAACCATATACTTATAGAGATATGGTTTATATTAAAATATTATTTAATTTTATATCATCCCCAAAATAATATAATAACCATTATAAAACCCCATTCCATAAAATAATAATAATATTATTATTTTATTGTGTGCAGAAATATTGTATAGTGATGAATATTATTTATCGACTTGAAAATAAATATCCATTTATGATTACAGTCTTGGTCCATTCGAACTCATCGATATTTAATAAATACCCAAATAAAATATTTTATTCTCTTAACTAAATATTTTATCGAAAAACCAATAAATAAATATTTATTAAATATTTAATAAATAAATAAATATATTTTATTCAATATTCTGTGAATAAATATTTATTTATTTTATAAGATCAATAAAACTTGAATAAAACTATTCCTAGGTCTTGATAATAATATTTATTCCATTAATTAAATTCAAATAGAATTTAATTGAGATCAATAGAAACACTTAGTTTTTGGACCTCTATGATTCTTTCTCATTGGCATTAGATGAGCTTGCCTAAAGTCCAAGATTACTATCTAGCAATGGGTTAAGGTACCCAAGAGAAAGAACTTAATGTCATAATGATGATAACCACACCTGAATGTTCACTATGTAATATAATCCCTTTATTACAATATCTCATCAAGCATGTTGTACATCCATGTCATCAACCTATGTGCTCGATACAAATTTCTTTGACTATCTGGAATAAACACGTCCTTACATCATGGCCATGGAATTTAATGTGGAAATTCTATTCCAATCAAAGGGTTGAGATATCAACTTCCATAAATATGGAAGGGAAAAATCATTCCTCGACTTATCCATTAATAACATGTCATTCATGATACACCCAATATACCCTACCTCAACAAAAATATATGTCATCTTGGTTTTCATTAGAAAAACTAAGTGTGTAATTCATGACATGAATTTATGATAATCTTAAAATCTAATAACCATTACACACACTCATAGATAAGAATATATGATGACACCAAAACATGTGAAATTCCTACTGGTGGGCCTATTCTCATAATATACCATCTTTGAGATTACTAATTGTGAACTTCTTGATAAGAATACACATCCTCTTAGAATTACTCGAACCTGACGACCTATATACTATGTGTCTTATCATAGTATGGTATCCAAATGTAGAAATATGTTAAGAATATCATCATGTAATTTCAAGTTTCTCGTCATTGCAGGGAACTTCTATGACCTTATCAATGTGACAAATACTCTAATACATTATCACATTAATTTTTTATAGAAGAAAATCAATATGTGATAAGATATTTTAAATTAATATTCACTTATTTGAATATATATATGTAATATAAAGTACATAGTAGTTGGTTCTACGGAACCAACTCTAATAATTTATTTCTAAGATAGTGATAAAATTAGGGGTAGTTCATCTAGGTCAAGGTGTTTTTTTAGTTTAGACAAGTATGGTTTAATTAGATCATGAAAAATTACTTATATACCTTATATTAATGATTTTACCTTGCATAAATCATTATTTTTATTTAATAGTTATCCTTATCCATCTAAAAACTATATTTATGGGTTGTTATAAAACCATTCTTGATTAATATTTATATCTTTAACTTGGAAGGATAGTTGTAAATAACTGTTTCTATTTCTTATTCTCAGCTATTCTTTTATAATTCAAGTTTATCAGTAATATTTTTCAATAATATAAAGCTTTAAATTTATCTTTAATAGTGATTGTGATGTTGCATAAGACATTATTTATATATAAAATTAAATAAAAAACATTTTAAAAGTGTATGCACTTTTTTTAGAATCAAACTTTTATATGAGAATAAAAATAACTTTTAAAAAAAATAAATGTATATAAGGAACATATACCAAATTATACCTTTGGATTTTATGTGTGTGATAAATGGCCACCACCTAGTTAGAAAATAATTTAATGTCATGATTTAGATGTACCTATTATTTTGATTCCTCAAATGAATAGTCTTGAAAAATCATACCTTTATGGTGAGGTAGATTCTTAACTATATAAAATGTTCCCATATTATTTGAATCACATTTTTTATTAATACATTGAATAAACTATCCTTATATTTTATGAAATGAATTATCCCCATCCACAGATGATCTTTTTTATTATGTTCATACTATAAAAACATAATAATATAACTTATTTTATGATTTTCATACATCACATGAAAATATTATATTTCTTCTTCTATTGGTTGGGGTTTATTATCCTTCTTTATCATTATTGAATCAATGATAAAATTATACCTTTTTTTTGATAAGTATAATGTCCATTTTTTAATCCATTCCAAGTGTGTTTTTGTTTTGGTTTATTTTTATTCTACAATTTGAATGTGTTATGAGAACTAGGATAAAATGCCTCATGCTTTGGAACATCAATAAAGAAATATCATAAAGGGAGAGTTACAAACTTTTAAAGGTATGTTCAACCTCACAAGAATTTTAAATTTTATTTTTTTGAATTATATGGTTTTAATTCTCAATATAAGGTCATATTATATTAGAAATTATATTGATATTCTCAACAAATATTGTAAATGCGGTGGGCACGTGATTAACACTACTAAAATAAATGTTTTCATCACAAGAAGGTATTCATCAAGGAAATAAAATTTTATTGAAATATAGATTGGTATATCCAAAGTAATGTTTAATATTAAATATTTTTGGGATCCAATATCTATAGTTAGGGTTTGAATTTTTTTCCTTGATAGTTTTATTTATAAAATCATTGGTCGCATATCCAAATAGAAAAGTCAATTTCTATAATTCATATGGAGGATCACTCTTATTAAAAGTGTGGTCTTTTTCATTAAATTGCATATATTTTCTACTATTAATGATCCTAAATATTTAATTTCGTTAATTGAAAATTATTTCAACTCTTTTATATGCGATTCACGCCTAGAAAGGGCGAAGTCACTTGGCAATTTATTTCATGATAGAAAAACATTACAAGAAAGGAGGAATTAATGTCAAATATATGAAGTATTGCATATATAACGTGAAACATAATATGGAATGTGACATTATAGATGTAAAATTATCATGGGAAAGTTTCATTATTTTTAAATATAGATGATTATTTGTAATAAAGGGTGTATGAAGTTAGGTAAATACTCATTTTTGGGGGTAGCCTCCAAAATATATATGTGATTATTCATGGACACATAAGATGGATTATAGAGTATGAGGGGATTTATTTTTGAGGTGATAAATATAATTGTTAGGAACTTAACTTTATAGCATGTCCATGCATAGACATGAAATATTGGGAGGTGAGGAATCATCAAAGTTTTCTAAATGCAGTTCTGGACAAAGATTAGAAAAATATCAACAACATAATTTCTATTTCTAATGAGGTGGATTTTTTTACTCCACCCCTTTAATATTAGGTATATTTATCATTTTAGTCATTAAAAGATCCCTCACATCCCTCAAACCTTATACCCCTGGGTTAAGTTCATTTGGTGGCCTCTATTCATCTCAAATTTTTCTTTATGGTGTGTGCATCAGACAATGAACCATCCAGACTAATGAAATGATCCAAAAAAGGATTTTAAGATGGATTCTAAATGTTCTTACTATATTTGTGATAAATAAAAAATAGTCAATCATGTTTTTATAGAGAGATATTGGGATACATTCATGATGAGTTTTCTTATCATCTTCCTGGGAATCTCTAGTATCTTTTTTAATTTTTATCAAATTATTATTTTGTGGTTCAACAACCTGGAGGTTGACTCACATGTAAGGCTCAATCATAGTCATAATCTCATTTCTGGATAATAGACCATATGATAGTCACATAATGAATCAAGTCCTTGTGGCATGTGTGTGGACTTTGGTCATTTAAAAAATAGTATACTTCTTTTGGTTCATGAGTTTAACTTTTAAAGTCAAGAAACAATTTTATATCATTTCTTACCATGAATTCATCATAACTTCTAATTGGTGATAGTTTAAAACACTTCATAAGGCCACTAGGTGGATTATAAGGTGCTAAGTATAGGCTTCGAACTAAACATAGATGAAGATTATGCCAATGGAATCATGTGCGAAGGTGGACTAGTTTAGGATGTGTGTGGATATACTATATTATATTTCAGTGTTTACTACAATGAGGGAAATTCTCTTTTATTATAATCATGAGATATATTGAGAAGTATCAAAATTACCCATCTTAATAATATTCAGCTGTTGAAATTTTGAAATTGATTCTTCCTTACTTGGTAACTTTCTATAATGTCCTTGCAAGCTCATGATCCATGTATTACAATGTCAGAACCTATTTGTATCTTATAGATAATGGAGTGGTAATTGAAAACACATAACATGATAAGAAAAAAGTTATAAACATTCTTACCTATAAAGTAATATCATATGATTCTTTCTAAATTTTCTATAACAAAGGTATCCTCCATTTGATTTCAATGTAATGGTTTTTGGAGATTCCTTTAGGCTTCATTACTTTATACCCCCTAAACCTTTTATTTATTTAATAAATATTTAGATTTATAGAGAGATTCATATTATGAATGTATTTATCTAAAAATAATCTATGTTGTAACCTCACATTATCCTATATTCAATTCATCATACATTAAGATTTATAAAAATGAAAGGGATGTATCATATTGAGTGTTGGGATCCCTTGTTTTATAAGTTCTATGTTTTGAATTTCAATTTTTTCTTTCTATTTTCATCTAACATTTATCACTTGTATAATATTTTTTTCATTTTAATTTCCTCTTATAATGAAAGTTAAAAGATAGATTGAAACCCTCTTGAGATCATATGAATCTGAAATCCTTCAAAGAATATGAATAGTCAGTTGAGAGACTACATTAAAAACTAATGTTATATTAGGTGTTATCCTAATATAGTGTGAATCCAACACATTAATTATTTCCTTATATTTGAATAATCTAAGACAATTTTATATTCATAACAGACTATTATGACTCAACATAGAGAGTGAACATGCTAATCGAATACAACTAATTGGTGTAGGGTATGATAAGATGCTAATGATATTATAAATAGACTTGTGAGATAGAGTCACCACACTGGTTTATTATTAAAAAACTATGTGGGAAAAACATTGAGTAAACAATTCTCAAAAGTTTAATAATGTGATCAATATTAGTACACCGATGAATATTGTGAACTGCTAAATGGTAGAGTCAAATGGAGAATTATATATCAATATTCGATACAGAAAAATAAAGCAGATGAATTAATTCCCAAGTAATAATTATTTTAGAGAACTATTTTATCATGTTATTGAGTTGTCTCTAAAGACAATGTTAAAACCTCAATACATTATAAAATTACAATGGGGAAGTGACCATCATTCATCACACCAAATATAAATTAAAATTTGGAAACCATGTGGAATTAAAATTTTATTAAACATAGAAAAATCTTGGATATGGAAAGGTAAAATTAATGTGGTTTTGGTTATAATAGGAGAATGAAAGGGAACCATATTATAACCAGTTACTAAGATCAATCTTTTGTTATCACACTATAATTATCAATGTTTTTCAAAGAGTATTTATTAGTGTGATTGTTCCACCATATCTATCAGAGAATCATCATTTTAAATTAGAATTTACAATTATTGACTTGTAATTATTTAATTTATTTCTCTATACTATATCTATATAATTTGAATTTTATTTTCCCTAAAAAAAAGTTTATTATACTAATTATAACTTTATTATAATTAAAGGTTTTTGTATTTGGTTTTCCCACAAAACCAAATAGTAGTTTGTATTTTTTATGCCTTTATTAGAAATTTCAAGGTATAATTGGGTTGTGAATCCCCAAAAAAATGTATAGATTCATTATAATAGAAACCTCTCAGAGAGTACAGAGGTTTAGAAGAGTGGATTATGACATCGTATCTAAATCACTCTAAAAAACCCAGTATTCATTATTATTTCAAGAATTTTACCTTAATCACCCTCTTTATATTTGGCTATGAAACTTATCTAGAATATGATTAGTATTATATAACTTATATATATTGGAAAAATATATCTATAATTTCAAACCTCATCCATGAATTTTATATGTCTAAGGGAATAATCCCTTTTAATGGTTGTTCAAGGAACTAATGATGATTGGATTCCACCAAATCAACTATACTTTAATAGAAAATATTATGAATATTAGTTGACTGGGGTATAAGAATACTTGAAGAATCTAAATATTGATCACTAGTCATACATTTTAAATCCATATAAAATCCTTGAAATTGGATTTATCACTCTTATTGGTAATAATGAAAATAATTATATTTTTAATTATAAAATTTTGAATTTTCTTTTTTTCTATATTAGTAAAAATGTTTTTATCCATGTCTTAACTTGTAATATAGATCATAACACATGAATAATTATATAAGTAACTCACTATTGTACCAAATATTTGTAAATTATCAAAATCATGATAGTTTGGATTGTGTACAAATATTTCAAGATGCATGATAATGAAATAATGGATCCTATATTCAATCAATTAATAAGTATATTGAATGGTATGAGTGCACCAAGAATGAAACTGTAGAATTATATTATGGTAGATAGAGTAATTTGATATTTACCAGAGAAATGGAATGATAAGAAAGTTTCCATTGATGAGAGAAACAATTTAAAATCTTACACGCCATATGAGTTGATAAGATCACTGCTACCACATAAACTAGAGCTAAAGAATCTATCATAAGAATGATGTAATAAGAATAAAGATATAAAACTCAAAACTATAAATATTATATCATTTAATTAATCTATAATAGTATATTCACCTAATTATTATGAGTTGTCATGAATAATAAAGAAGTTTTAATGGACTTATCAAGTCAAAAAACGGCTACAGGAAGTGGATTAGTAGAAGAAACCAAAGGGGGGATGGGAGAAGTAATAGTAAAGGTAACTCTAATTATAAATTTAAATATTTAGATTTTATATGATTTGAATATATGTGTAAAATTTATATAAATCTGTACTATCAAAAGTAAAATAATGAAAATAATGAGAATATTTTATAAAGGAAAAGGAAGAGTAAAATGAAGGCCACTTGGAGTTGCATTCAAGATACTAATTCATGTGGTGAATCTAATCCTAAACAAGAATCAATAGGTTTTTTTCTTCATGGAACGACTTGATCAAGAAATTGATTTTAACTATTATTATAATTATGATAACCCAAGTTTGGAAGACATGAATAATATTTATGGTAATATACAAAATGATATTTTCAATATTTTTTTCTTTATAATTATAAAAAATATAACCCCAAAAAATTAGTTGAGTAAAATAAGAATATGGCCAATGAAGTTGAAAAGATAAGAATTTATACTTCTATTATAAAAACTTAAGATTTTAAATATGTTAAAAAACTTAAGGCGGAGCTATAAATATTAAATAAGGCCTTGTCCAAATTCCCCAATGGTAAATAGAATTATGAAAAAATGATCTGATTATAAATAATGACTAAAAATAGGAATGGTATTGGTTAAAAAGGATAGTTTCCCAAGTTATATGGAAGGGTTTTTGTAAATATTTTTTTGTTATTTTTTTATTTTTTTTACATAACTTAGATACGGTATACGGGGTCACTATTATAGATAATACTTTTATAGATATCTACAGTCTTTGGGTCATAAAAAATATTTCATTTTAAAATTATTATATAATGGTGGATCTTTTAATCCTACATTGAAATCTGTTTGGGTGCCTAAAGAAACTATGGACAGTATAGTTGAACCCAAAGTAGTATGTGTGAAAAAAATATCTTTTTTTATCATTTAAAGATATGATATATAGATTTCTCGGGAAGGAATTGTGGTACAAAGATATTCATTCCTCAAGTGTTGATTCCACTTTGTATGAGTTGTATTTATTTTCAATGAGAATTTAAATGAATAAGAAGTATTCATTTATGTTAATATGTTAATGAATTAAACCCATGAATTTTGAAAAGTTGAAGTATAACTTGGAAGATCTAATTAGTTGAATAATTCAAGTCTATTGATAAAGAGGAAGTTTATTATATGTACATATCATGATTAAAAATCATTGGGAATAAAGCATTGAATATTGATGAAGAATTATTTCTATGAAAAAGTGAATTAAATATTTGGAGTTCCATGAATATGATCTTATTATCTCTATGGTAATTAATTATAAAGGTAATCCATCCATGGTTATTAAAGAGAAAAGTATTTGGATGCAGCGTACATTTAAACCAGATGTTGTGATGTGATGTGTTCTTAGTTCTTATATGTCACGAATGGAGTTTATAATGAAATATGAATTAAAGAGAAATGAAGATATTTCAGTATAGATTCCACATTGTAGGATCAAAGACTACACCGCAACAAACCAAACTATATCGTAGAATATATTTCCACACTGTAGAGGAGATTCTCCCCACTATGTAGAGGAGGGCTACATCGTAAAAAATGTTGGTCAATTTTTGATTCTAATAGAAAATACAATATGTATACATTTTAATGGGGAGACTACACCATAGAGAACTAGTGATATATTTTGGTGGTTCTTTAAATACTAGGTTCTCCATGTCTTAGTGGGGAGACTACACCATAGATCTCAAGTTCATGGGTTTTGTGGGTTTGTAAAAATCTAGAGCTCCATGCCATAGTATCACAAATAACAGTCTTGTGAAAGCATAAATACTATGCCATAGCTATGAAGAACATTCTATAGAGAGAATACACTAGATTTTGTTTTTTTTGTTTTGGTGTTTTGGGGAGTGTCCACACCATATCTCAAAGGGATACACCATATTAGAAGTCATCCATGTTGCATCACCTAGACCACATCACATCCATATGTAACATCTATATGGAAAACCATTTAAAAACATGTGGTTGTGCTATAATCTACTTGTAAAAAATTTAGAAATGATTTTCTAGGAAGATTCGAAGAACTTTGTTAACATTTCATCATATGATGATTTTGGAGGTTATTTTATACTAAAATGACTACCAGTTTCAATTGGATGATCAGGATATTTTGATACTCATATCTAAAGTCAAAGATTGAAAAATTATTTGAAATAATTTGGTGGTTTTAATTTTAAATTCAAATTTAAACTAGAGAAATTGGAGGAATACTCTAAAAAACTACTATATAAATATCAAACTTTAAGACAAGAATACATACAGAGAGTTTTGAATTGGATTTGTTGAATATATGAATGAAAATTAGAGGTTCCCTATGATATAAATTTTATATAAAAGAAATAGATAATGAAGGTGATCAAAAATTGATTTTCTTTTTGAATTTCTTTTTTTCTATCTCAATGAAGAAATACAATGAAATTTAGTGATGTACTGAAGTTGAAAAAGAAAGAACAAAAATAAGAGGTATTGTGAAAAAAGATATTGTACAGTGAATAATAATAAGTCTTATTTATAATAAATAAAGGTAGTGAAAAACTACTATTGTGAAATAAGGGTATGTAATTCTATGTGTATATAAGAGAAGAGAATAAATCCTTAAAGGCTAATATTCATATAAAAGTAGAAGAAGGAGGGAAACATCACTTTAACAAAAATTCATGTGTCTTAACTGATGTTAGTCTTTATTATTGTTATTCTACATTATTTTAAACTGAAAGGATGATATTATAAAGAATCATCAACATTTTTTAGTGTAAGGGATGCACCAAACATAGGTATGAGGATAAACCTTACCCAATTTTATCCATGGGTTGATACTAGTGTATTGTATAGTTTTGGTTGAATTTAAATCATATTAAAGATTAGCCTTTCCTTTTTAAAGTTAAACCATGTAAATATTCATGTCTCTTATGTGTGTATTTTTTTAGTAGTGTTTCTTGGAAGAAAAAACAACAAGAGAGAGAGAGGAAATGATAATAATCACCTAGTAGTAAAAGAGTTAAAAGCGAGAAGAAGGGATTAAAAAGTTATAAATGGAAACCTATAATGATTCACCCCCCCACTCGGTTTATAACATATCCCCATCAATCCTCATCTATTGGTATCAAAGTGATAAGTTTACCTCAACTTCATTCTGAATTGGTATTAGAGCATCTAGGTTAAACTCTTTATAGATTTTCAATCTGAAATTGTTCTCCTTGAAAATTTGAAGCTCATTTCTAGAAATTATAATTAAGTGTGGTTTTATATAAGTTATTTCTATTTTAGATCAAAATTCAGTTTCTACCCAAAACATGATGAATAGTAAAAAAATATAGATGTTGAATAATTTGCACCTCTTATCAAAAGAGAAAGAATATTCAAATGTTCTAAGAAAGGAGGATAGATCTTGTTTAAAAGGAGAATATCTTGAGGGTCAATGTGCCACAAAGGATTTGGAAAATATTTCTACCTCAATTGGATCAAGGAATTCAAGTGATCCTAGGTGTGTGACGAGTCTTGTTTAAATTTTTCAAAAGAAGAAGATTCAAGTGGGTGTGATCATATGTTAATAGATTCATCTTTTGATGTGTTAATGGATATAATGAATAGATTACCCAATGAACTAGTTACTCTAATTTGTTGTATTTTTTAATGTTAATAGAAAGTTATAACTCATCTTGAAAAATACACATATATCATAGAGGTGGATTTGATAGAAAGAGTTATTACTTGAATTAAGATCTCAAAACAAGTTAATATTAAAGAAGATAAGTATGATAAGATTATGGTGATATGCTCTAAATTTTAAGAGTGTTTCAATGAAATATAATAAAAGGATGAGTTGAATAAAGAGTTCTAAAATAAGTTACATGCATTAGAATTAAATCTGAAAATTAGCATTGATGTCAAAAATATACAATTGGATATTATATCCAAAATAATCAAAGATATTGATAGAACATTGAAAAAAAGACTCAAAATACCTGATGATGAATTTTAAATAATATAGGATAAGAAGGAGGATAAATTTTTGGGTGGTGGAGAATGAAAAAAATATTCTTAACAAGAAAAATCTCAATCTTGAAATCAAATTAGAAAATATGGATGAAATAAAAGATTAATTATCACAAAATATTGATGTAAGAAGAGATACTATAAAAAAATTATAAGGAGTATTCTAATTTTAAAATGAATCCCCGATGTGATAAGAATATCATGACCTCATTTGATGATCTTCAAAATGAATGCTCAAATAAGAAGGTACCATTCATATCTTCATTGCATGAAATTTATGAATCTATTTTCATGAAAAGTGTAGGATCAAAATATATACCTATAAAAGTATGGATAAGAATATGTGATGATAATACTACCATTAAATTAGGATATATGTAATAATGAGTATGATTTTGGGTTCCCTAAGATTACCCCAACCAGTGATGATGAAGAACCAAAAACTGCATGCTACTGAATCTGAAAAATATGTACTACATGCACAAAAGAAGGGAAGAACACATTTTATTGGGAAATTATGTTGGTATAATAGATTTGGGCATTGTGAAATGAATTTTTGGTATAATACTTTAATCTCATAAACACAAAGGATGCCTATTTCAAGTGGGAGAAAGAAGAAGAATGAGAAAATTTTACAGATTCATAAGAACCTGTCTATCTTAAATTGGTTTGAGAATCTTAGAGATTACATAGGTAGTTGTATTAGTGGTGGTAAAAATAGTGATACATACTCATATCAATATATATTAAATGAAAATAATGAGATAAACCACATAATAAATAAAATTAAACATTGGGATAAAAGATAAAGAAGTTAAGAAAACAGAATTCTCCAAAGACTCCTATGAAAATAGGTGGAAGATCCCTAGGCAATGAGTTGAATGAAAGTCAAATTCAATAGAATTTAGGAAGACTAGAAGGACTGTCACATCTAAAAATTCTGATGTGAATTACACTCATGATTTTATATGTGGTTAACCTAACAATCTATCTATATTCCTAAAGATATATTAGTGGTTTGACCATTAGATTTGGAAAAGGAAATAAAATTGAAAATATCATATGAAAAATGGAATGCCAACGGTACATATAATTATCCAAACAAAGAAGATGAATTTCATGGGAGGTTTTCAAAAAATGAAAACTCTTGTCTTATAGAAGTTCTATATGAGATATGTATCAAATTAGTATATAGTTATAGAGGTTATTTAACCACATTTCTAGCACACAGAGAAGCCTTAAAGAGAATGAAGACTGTATCAAGAGATTCACATTATTTGATGGATAAAAGGAGAATAAGTATATCACTAATGAAATGAAAGAAATGATGAGATACATTCTATCTATGAGTAAATAATATTTGAAAATTATATGTGAAATCATGAGTTCTAGAGCAAATGGAGTAACTTGGTTGACAAAAACTCAAACTTTCTGTTCACATTGAGGACAATGGGAATCCACCTTATTACATGAATACTTGTGTATAATATTTGTACTTATAATTTAGGGAATTGAAGTTAAAATATGGTATCAGAGGGAGAACCTAGGAAAATTAATATGTTGTCACAACAAAGATGAAGTAGTCACCATCATTGAATGATTTCTCAATTGGTATTAAAATAAAAATATGATGGAGAATCATATTTAATGAAGTTGGAGTACATTCTATCAAAACAGGATATAAATAGGGTGAAGCTTCTATCATGGAGTGATCTATCTATTGTCAAATGCATGTATAAAATAAGATCAACCTTAGTGAAGATGTGAAAGTATTCAACACTTGACATCCGCATAAAGAATTCCATTTTGGTGTATTTTCATATTGGAACATATTAGAATCCACTTTGAATAGATTCACCATTATAAAGATGTTGAAGGGTCACTACTGCAAAATAAGCCTTTAACAGTAGTGATCTTTATCAGATCTCGCAAAAAGTACTCATAAAGGGCACCTTTATCAGCACTAAAAAGAGTGCTGATGAATTTTACCTTTTATCTGTGCCTTTGTTTTAGCGCTGATAAAATGTACCCTTTATCACCACTTTATTTTTAGCACTCATAAAGAGATATTTTATCAACATTTTTCAGAACTCATAAAGGTCTGAATAAAATGAAATAATTAAATAAATACATAATAAAAAATGAGTTTATTAAAAAAAATTACAAATTTTATTAATTAAATAATTATTAATATAAATGAATAAATTGATTATACCATATATAAATTATAAATACTAATAAATAAAATGTATTAAATATATAGATATATACAAAATTAAAATTAAAAAAATAAAACTAAAAAAAAGTAAGTTGAGAAAAATATTAAACATTTTATTAATTAGATAATTATTGATAATGTTAATAAATAGTATATTATATATATATATATATTTATATAAATATGATTTATATAATAAAAAATATATATGGTTTATATTAAATAGTCATATATTTAGTGAATAATGGTTTATAACTTAAAATTAAAATGAATTAAAAATACTAACTAATTGCATAGAGTAATGGACATAATTGAATATCGTTTGATTTTTCAATTTTGCATAGATCAAATGTGTGTTATATTGCTTTCAAATATACATAATTAATTCATTTTTATATGTAATTCACACACACAAAACATAACTATTTTTTCAATATTGTTAAAGTTGACATATTTTTAATTTATTCAATTTCACTCATTTTTAACATCCATGCACTTAAGATTTGATATTCACTAATAATGTAAAAAATATATTTGTAAAAAAATATTTATAAAAAAATATATTTATAAATGTACATTTACTATATTTATACATTTATATATTTATAATTATAAATTAATAAATATTTTTTTAAAGTATTTATATAATTATAAAAAAATAATTATAAATATTTAAATAATTATTAAATTTAGGATAAATGTATTTTAATAATGAATATTTTTACAATATATATTATATATATTATATATATATAATTATATAAATATATATAGTGAAATAAATATAATTAAAAAAATATATTTATATAATAATAAATAAATAATTATATATATAAATAATTATAAAATTATAAAAAATATATTTAAATAAATAATATATTTACTATATTTATAAATATATATATGTATATATATAAATTATAAAATTTTTTATTTATAATTATAATTATAAATCCTTTATCAATTCTTAAGTAAAAATTGCTAATAAAATGATTATTTATGTAGAGACCCAAAGCTTGACGTACATTGACATTACATTACATTTGCGGAATACATAGTACATAACAAAAACACACACACAAGGATCGTAATAGTTTAGTGTCTTTGGAAACTCGGAATATAATCTTCTAATCCTGGTGAAAGATCTTCAACATCTCCCATAAAGATCTTCCTTTTTTTTAATACCTAAAACCTTTCTTTATATCCTGGGGAAAAGAAAACATAAAAGGGTGAAATCAAATGCTCAGTAAGGGTAAACAAAAGAAATATCAATCACTTCATTTTCATAAGAACATAACATTTTGGAAAACATAACCTGCAAAAGAGAGCATAATTTCATAACATGGGATAAATCATAGTAGTGAAATGAAATCACAATAATCATAACTTAAAACATTAAACTTTGTGGAATACACAAATAATCATAGAGAATCATTTCTTGTTAGTCAAGACTCATTGCCAAGACTATCTTAGTGGACAAAGTCCCTTTCTGAACCGAGTCACCCTCGTTTCAGTCCTGTTTCACTGAACCGGTATAACCTACCATTCCAGCCATGTCTATCTGATGAGATATAAAATCTTTACCCAATGCATTGGAGGGAGATATAGGTCCCACCCATCTCATAATTATACCATTCTTATGTGTTCCACAAAATCATAAACCATACATCATTGCATAACCCATGTAATAAAAATGGGAATCTTAAACATCGTGACATCATAAAACAATTCATATAAGATAAAGGAATTCATAAAAATAATTCCATCACAACATAATCAAATCAATGTAATAATAGGGATATAAACAGAACCCTATATTATCTTCGATGGAAAATAATTTTGATAAAACACTTGAACTCCATTCTTGAAGAAAATATCCTTTTTACTTCAAAAACACTTTCCTTTCTTTAAATGTCATACAATTTAAACTAAAATAAGTTGATTAAAAATAAACTTGAAAACTTGTAAAGGAAGATTCTTGGAAATAATTTTTTAAAAATCCATTCATGCCGTATAAGTTAAAAAAAACATTCTTCGTACTTTTGTCGGAAAAGTCAAAATGTACCTCGTACGAAAAACGACAAAATATTACTTTCATATCTTTTACTAAAAACTCACCGAAGGGTAAAATTTGATATAAACTATTATATAAGGACATAAATATTACATATTGAGGAAACATGGATGTAGATAATAAAATACACCCCAGTAAATATCAAAGTATAAACAATCTCGGATAAAAATGAGATTGTGATATTTTCCCTTACCTTAGATCCGATTTGCTTCGTAAGTGTCCGAACCTCCTATTTAATGATTTAAATAATGTCATTGACTTATTACAGAATCATATTCATTGTTATGATATCATATATGGTTTACTTATGACTTTATATTATCCGTTCTTTTGTAAATTCCATGTTAAAGAGTGTTTTGGGTAAAATTGTTTCATTTGTCGTCCGTGTTTTGACTTGTAATTATTCATATGATTACTTAGATCATGATTACTTAATTCTAGAATATAAAACATGATTTATATACATATATATTCAGAATATACATATATATAATAAATCAGTAAATGGAAAGAAATACACCGTTCATGGAGACGGTAGGCCGTACGTACGCATGAACGCTGTTTTCGTTTCCTTATTGAGTTGAACGGAATTAAGTAGATGACATACATATATATACACATAAATCCAGTATCATTATTATGTCATATATTTCATTATTACTTATTATATATACTTTATAATCATTCATGAATGGTTAAAGTGGGGAATGAATCTCATCGCGTCGTGGAGACGGTAGTCCGTACGTACGCACGAGCGATGATATCGTTATCATGATCGTGGGACTATATTGGAGTGTATGTATACTATTTCAAAATCAATATCACTTTAAAATAATAATATATAGTTATTATTTACACCATTATACCCATCCAAGTAAGGTGGTGGTGGAAAATAGATTTCACCACGGAGTGGAGACGGTATTCCGTACGTACGCACGCGCGGTGATTTCATTTTCCGTAGGATGGATATATGGTGAAATAGGATTGTTTCATACTTATAATAACATATCAGTATATGAGTGATACTGATGTTATTAATTCATAATGAAACAACCTAAGAAGAAGAAGTGGAAGAAGAAATAAAGGTGAAAGAATCGGTAACGGAAATTACCTCTTCTTTGAAGCGCCTCTTTGAGACCTCCTCTTAGGGAACTAAAATTGGTCTTTAAGGAAGACCAGAACCTATAAAATGTTACTAGGGAAGTGGAGAAGATAATTTGTCAGGGTTTGGCCGAGATTTAAGGCTCAAAGTTGTGTGAGGAAGAGAGGGAGGAGGCGTCCTTTTATAAGGGAGGAGAGGGGTACCTTTGGAATAACTAAAACTATTATTTTATTATAAAGTC
The DNA here is from genome assembly GCA_963277665.1 of Viscum album. NCBI lineage: Eukaryota > Viridiplantae > Streptophyta > Magnoliopsida > Santalales > Viscaceae > Viscum > Viscum album. The sequence goes on along the minus strand of OY728155.1, from coordinate 1,521,388,434 downwards.
AAATTCGGTTTTAAATAGCTCCAAATTGATTTATTTCGAGGATAAGGTGGGGATGGGTCGAAATCATCTCATCCAATAGAATTTAGACAAGTTTAGGTTCCTATTTTAACCTTATCATTTAGATTTAACATTAAGTTAAATAATTTTACTTTTACCGTGTCTTCTTGTGTTCTTACACTATAAGGTTAATAAACTTACTATAAGAAGCCAAACGAAACCCAAATTGTTTATTATTAATATATAACCTTATCTAAGTCATTTGGCCTAACCTTAGATTTTTAGGAATAAAATAACAATTAATAATATAATATTTTTTTTAAAAACTATTTTATGTCAATTTTGACACTATTTAGTAATTGATTATTGTGAAAATCATAACAGGATGATAAGTTCGAAAAAGTTTAATTAAATCAATAATAACATGTAATATTAACCTATAAAATTAGTGTAATTCAGAAAAAGTCTCAAATTATATTTATTTGAGTATTTATAACATCAATTATGTCAATATTTCATTAATAAGATAATTAATGCATCATCGTTGTGTCATAAATAAATTAAATTATTTAATGTCTAAAAATTACAAATAAAATAACATTATGTAGGAAATCTTTTTATATTTTATAATGAATATTTATAGTCTAATTTATCATATTTATAACCCTATATTAAATTTTTTTTATTAAATAAAATTTTATTTTAACTCTTTTAACTCTTCTTTGAATTAAATAATAATAAATGTCCTAATCTAATTCAAGTGGGCCTAAATGGTCATATTTTATTCCTAAGTCTGTTTTGGTCGAATTACACTTATCCAATAGAATTAGGACATGTGTTAGGGTAATAATAATATCATTTTTACCCTTAATTACCCTATTTACTTTTAACCGTGGTAAATAAAAGTAAAAAGTTACTATTCACCAAAAATTATTTTCATCTCATTGAACCACATTTTACTTACTGACATCAACCGTGTCTCTCAGATTTTTGAAATTCCACTCACAGAAGCGGTAAAATTAAGTTTTATAAAAAATTCAGTTTTTTTTAACTACCACTTAGTGGTTTCACTATTCATCAAAAATTGAAAGTTTTCAGAAAAATACCAAAAATTAGGCCTAAGCTATATTTGATATTATGAACTCAAAAATGATTTCTATTTTACCAAATTCAAAACATATCAGTGTTAAGTAAAAAGTCTTCTTTTGACTTCTATATCATGTTTTGGAAATCACAAATGTATTCTATCATATGTTTGTATATTACAATTGTCTTTTATCATGTTTATCGTATCGTACGATGTTGATCGTACCGACCAAATCATATCGTACTGACTCTGTCAAACGTATCGTACTGACTCTGTCAATCGTATCGTACTGACTCTGTCAATCGTATCGTACTGACTCTGCTATTCAGATGATCATTATTTGTTTTGGTACTTTGTCAAAAACTCTCTCTGCATATGAATCGTACTCATGTTTTACATTTCTATATATCTCTTGTCCTAACAAAACGATGTCGTTGAGTTAGTTACAAACTAATCAAAACGATGTCGTTCTTTTTGTTTCAATATGACCGTTGGAGGCAATATGACCGTTGGAACCCGAGGCCTATAAATAGGAGGTCATTTGAAGCTGAGAACACAACGATGAACGAAGAGAACGAATGAAGAGACTCTGTGAACTACGAAGATTCTAGAGAGAAAAACTGTGACTTCTCTCATCAGCTTTGTGCGTCCGATCATCGTATCGAGGGCTTTCAAGTAATTGAAAGACAGAGGTGCCGATTACCTACAAAATCGAGGGCTGCCGGGGATAGGCAGACAGACGTGCCGATCATCGTATCGAGGGCTGCCGGGGATAGGCAGACAGACGTGCCGATCATCGTATCGAGGGCTGCCGGGGATAGGCAGACAGACGTGCCGATCATCGTATCGAGGGCTGCCGGGGATAGGCAGACAGACGTGCCGATCATCGTATCGAGGGCTCATCAGGGTGTTGGTGAGACAGACCTTTTATCCTAGGTGAAAGGATAACCCTTCTCTTTGGGTTAAAAGATTTGTATTACTTTTACATTTCCGCTGTTGTATTAGAAAGGGATTTGTATTGTTTCCTTTCTTCTTTACATATTCAATTGTAATTGTTTCAATTACAATCATTCTATTACATTTTGTATTGATTGGTTCTATACGCTTTAAGGTAGAATCATTTACATTTGTATTACTCTGATTATTGTGTTCACCTTGAATACAATTGTTTTGCTTTACAATAGTATTACAATACATCATACCTTTTACAGTCAATACAATTGTGGGTGTTTGTATTTGTATTAGTTTAAGATCATTTAAACTAATCTCTATGTTACTAAAACTCAAAGTTTTTTAAACCTTCAATTCACCCCCCTCTTGTATTGTTCCATCTAATAGACTTTTATATCTACTATTCGATCCAACAATTGGTATCAGAGGAGGTTTTCCACTGATTTGTACTAATATCTTTATTTCGTACTACTATCTTGAATACTTACTACACTAACGTGTGGAGTGGAAAAGTTGTTTTTGTTATATTAGATAGCAGGAATGAATATCGGATCAATAGATAATCTGAATCCTTCTAGACCACCAATTTTCGATGGGAATGATTATGAGTATTGGAGAGATCGTATGAAGACTTTCGTCATCAATACTGGTGTAGACAATTTTATTATGCTTACTGGGGGTTACAAAATTCTTGACAAAGAAGTTAGCACTTTCACCAACCAAGAGAAGCAAGAATATCAACTGAATTACAAGGTACGCAATACTTTATTATGCTCTATGACCAGGAATATATATAGTCAGATATCTTCATGTGAAGCAGCCAACTGTATTTGGAAGAAATTAGAAGTCACTCATTTTGGTACATCCAAGGTTATAGAAACAAGGAGAGCAATGCTTCGAGCAGAGTATCATGGATTTATTTTTCCTTATGGAGAGCCAGTATGTAAAGTGCAACAAAGGTTTATGACAATTGTCAACAGCTTACAATCTATGGGAGAAAAAGGTCTTGATGATGAAGCTCTTGTTGATAAGATTATAGATATTATGCCAAATGAATGGGAGTCAAAAAGAACAGCTATTGATGAAAATAGAAAAGTTTCCCAGATTACTCTTGATGAACTCTTTGGAACTCTTCTACAGCACGAGACAAGAATGAAGAGAGATGCTGATTTCAATAAGAAGAAGAATGGGAATGGAAGTGTAGCTTTTGCATCTAAAGCTAAAACACCTGAAAGGGTTACAAGGTCTAAATCCAAGAAAGTTGTTGTATCTGATTCAAGTGATTGTAATCTTTCGGATAATGAGTTAGCTAATCTTGCTCGAAGGATGAACAAGATTGTGGGAAAGAAAGATTTTCAATATAGATTCAAAAAGAAAGACAGGAAAGATTGGAAAGATTCAGAGGTAACTTGTTATGAATGCAAGAAAGCAGGACATATAAGGCCTGATTGTCCTTTACTGAAGAGGAAAGATAGAAAAGAGAAACACTCTGAAAGAAACAAGAAAAGGTTTTATAAGACGAAGAAAGGCTTGAAAGCAAACGATACATGGAGTGCAAGTGGTAGTGATTCCTCAGATGATTCTTCAGAATATGAGACGTCAGGACAAAGGAATATTGGACTTCTAGCCAGACTACCAATTGAAGATCATTGTCTCATGGCTAAGGTACATAATGCTAAAGTTGTTACAAATGTCTCTTTAAATGCAAATTATGTTGATAATAGATATTATGAATCTTCAAATGATGAACCGTCATCATCAGAAGATGATGCATTACCTTCTTTTGAAGAAGTTTCTAGATTTTCTAAGTTACTTGAAAATGAAAATTCTAAACTCAAAAAGAGATTTGAAAAAGCAAATTCTAGAATTTCTATTTTGACTAAATAAGTATCAGATCTTTCTAAAGATCTTGATGTGAAAACTTCAGATTTTGAAAGTATTTTAAAAACCCTTGAGAAAGTCAAATCTGAAAAGGATAAACTTTCTAAGGATCTTGAAACTGCTATTTCAAAGAAAAATATTTTAGAGTCTAACTCTAGTTCTAATTCAAATGTTTTAGAAAACAAGAATTTGGTTTTAAAACTAAAGTCAGAGATTTTATCCTTGAAAAAGTGTTTGTCAAACTTTACTCATGGAAAAGAAAACTTTGATAGGATGTATTCTCAAATTCGACCTTTGAGAAATCGTTCTGGTCTTGGTTATACTTATTCCAAACCTGTTTTTAGTAATAACTATTTTGTTCCTCAAAAAACCATTTTCTGTTCCAAGTGTCAATGTGGTGGACATTGGAGAAGAGATAGTTCTCTTAACAAAACTCAATCCTTAGGATTTCATAAAGCACATTTTGCTAAACAAATGTGGATTCCTAAAATTCTTCTATCTAACCCTTCTGGATCCAAACAAGTTTGGATTCCAAAAATCTAATTGTTTCTTTTTCAGGGAAACGAGAAGTGTATAAATAAGAATATTTGGTACATGGATAGTGGTTGTTCTCGACATATGACTGGAAACAAAGATTTCTTTGAAAAGGTTATCAAAACAAAAGGTGGAAAAGTTACCTTCGGAGATAATGCTCAAGGAAAGATTGTTGGTATAGGTAATATCGTTTTTCTTGGAAAAGTTCTTATTTCAAATGTTTTGTTTGTTAAAGGTCTTAGGCACAATCTCATCAGCATAAGTCAATTATGTGATGAAGGTTACCTTGTAAATTTTAGAAATGATAAGTGTCTAGTTCACAATTCCAAGGATGAATTCATTCTATCTGCCCATAGGCAAGAGAATGTTTACACTATTAACTTAGAAGACCTTAGGAACCAAAACTTACCTTGTTTAAGTGTAATAGAAGACCAATCGTGGCTATGGCATAGGAGACTAGGACACTGTAATTTGAGAAACCTAAGAAAACTCTCAAAGAAAGGACTTGTAAAAGGGCTACCGGATCTTAGATATGATTCTTCAAAAGTCTGTGATCCTTGTCAATTTGGAAAGCAACATAAAACTAGCTTTAAACCAATTAATGAAGTTTCAACTTCTAATGCATTACAGCTTGTGCATATGGATCTGTTTGGTCCTTCACAATCTGGAAGCATTGGAGGCAAATACTATGTATTTGTTTTAGTTGATGACTTTACTAGATTTACATGGGTCTACTTTCTCACAAAGAAATCTGAAGCCTTTTCCTATTTCAAAACTTTTAGAGCCCAAGTTAAAAATGAGAAAAACCTACCATTGATAACTATTCATAGTGATCATGGTGGTGAATTTCAAAACTCAGATTTTGAAACCTTTTGTAGTAAGAAAGGTATTACTCACAATTTCTCAGCACCAAGAACTCCTCAGCAAAATGGGGTTGTTGAAAGAAGAAATCGTATTCTTCAAGAAATGACTCGAACCATGTTGAGTGAATACTCAATTGCTAAGCACTTCTGGGCTGAAGCTGTTAGTACTGCTTGTTATACTATAAATCGTGTTTTAACTAGACCATTTCTTAATAAAACTCCTTACGAGTTATGGACTGGCCGAAAACCTAAAGTTTCTTACTTCAAAGTTTTTGGATGCAAAGTATTCATTCTGAATACAAAAGATAATTTACACAAATTTGCACCAAAATCTAATGAAGGAATCTTTCTAGGCTATTCCACAACCTCTAAGGCTTATAGAGTTTTCAATAAAAACACTTGTACTGTTGAAGAAATAGTACATGTAAAATTTGATGAAACTAACCCTTTTGTTTTCAACCAACCCAATCCTACATCCTCGGATGTGTTTTCCAAAAATGTTTATCAACCTATATTAGAAGAACATTCTGATAAGGAAAATGTTCAAGAAAGTATTCCTGAAACATTTACCACAGAAGATTTTCTACCATATGTTGATGAACAGGTTTTACAAAACCCAAATCAATTGTTTCTTAGGAATCATCCCAGTGATAACATCATTGGTGATATAAATCAACCTGTAAGGACCAGAAATTCCATAAGAAATGAAATAGAACATCTTGCTTTTCTTTCCCAATTTGAACCTAAAAGTCCAAGTGAGGCCTTAGGTGATGATGATTGGATCAAAGCAATGCAGGATGAACTAAATGAATTTGAAAGGAATCAAGTCTGGACTTTAGTTGAAAGACCTAAAGAAACAACTGTAATTGGTGTAAAATGGGTTTTCAGAAACAAGTGTGATGAAAATGGAATCATTGTAAGAAATAAAGCAAGACTTGTTGCTAAAGGCTATAATCAACAAGAGGGAATAGACTATGAAGAAACATATGCTCCAGTAGCTAGACTTGAATCTATTCGTATTCTATTAGCCTTCGCAGCATACTTCAATTTCAAACTATTTCAAATGGATGTCAAATGTGCTTTTTTAAATGGTTTTGTTCAAGAAGAAGTTTTTGTCGAACAACCTCCTGGTTTTCAAGACCCAAAACATCCTGATCATGTCTTTAAACTTACCAAGGCTCTATATGGTCTTAAACAAGCTCCTAGAGCAAGGTATGATAGACTTACAGGATTTCTTTTACAAAACAATTATAGAAAAGGTACAGCTGATCCAACTCTTTTTATCAAAATGGAAAACAAAAATGTTTTGGTTGTCCAAATCTATGTTGATGACATCGTATTTGGATCAACTCAGAAATCTTTAACCGATTCTTTTGCAAATTTAATGAAATCTGAGTTTGAAATGAGTATGATGGGTGAGTTAACATTCTTTCTTGGTTTTCAAATATCTCAAAAACCAGAAGGAACTTATATATCTCAACATAAGTATATTAAAGACTTACTCAAAAAGTATGGATTTGACAAAACTAAAAGTATTAGCACCCCAATTGGTACCTCAAATACTCTTGATCTTGATGAAACTGGGAAACCAGTAGATCAAACAATTTTTAGAGGTATGATAGGGAGTTTTATATACTTGACAGCTAGTCGACCCGACTTGATGTTTTCTGTATGCTTATGTGCAAGATATCAATCTAATCCAAAAGAGTCTCACTTAAAAGCCGTAAAGATAATCTTTCGGTATTTAAAAGACACTATGGATTTAGGACTTTTCTACTCTTCTGGAAATGATTTTGTTTTAAAAAGTTTTTCAGATTCTGACTTTGGTCGTTGTAGAATGGATAGAAAAAGTACATCTGGAACATGTCATTTCTTAGGAGACTCTTTGGTTTCTTGGTCCTGCAAGAAACAACACTCAGTAGCACTCTCCACTGCTGAAGCTGAATATGTAGCAGCTGGAAGTTGCTGTGCTCAAGTATTGTGGATGCAGCACACACTCACTGACTATGGTTTGAGTTTCTCCAAAACTCAAATTCTTTGTGATAATACAAGTGCCATAGCTCTTAGTAAAAACCCAGCACATCACTCTCGTGCAAAACACATAGATGTTAGGCATCACTTTCTAAGGGATCACACACCAAAAGGAGATATTGTTTTACAATTCATCGGAACGCAAGAACAACTTGCTGACATTTTTACAAAACCTTTACCTTCCGATAGATTTGAATTTATAAAACAGAAGCTAGGAATGATTACATTAAAATAATCATTCATATCTACTTCCTGTTTTACATCTCTCCTAATAGTAAGAAACTCCTCGTAGAAAGGGGGAAGACATTTCTTTCTGACTTTATGTTTATTTTATCTTATTTTCTTTAACTATTTACTCTATTTTTCTTTTTCTGTTTATCGTATTGACAGTTTTATCGTTTCATTTTAGTTTTCCTGTTTATCGTATTGACCATTTTATTTTTTTTCTGTTTATCGTATTGAAATTCTTTTCCATCGTATCGTCCAAAAATTTTGTATCGTCCGATGATAGTATTCAAATTCTTTTCCATCGTATCATTCAATAATTTTTGAATCGACCGATGATAATATTCAAATTTTTTTTTCCATCGTATCATTCAATAATTTTCGAATCGACCGATGATAGTATTGAAATTCTTTTCCATCGTATCATTCGATAGTTTTGTATCGACCGATGATAGTATTGAAATTCTTTTCCATCGTATCATTCAAATTTTTTGTATCGACCGATGATAGTATTGAAATTATTTTCCATCGTATCATTCAAATTTTTTTTGACCGATGATAGTATTGAAATTCTTTTCCATCGTATCATTCGATAGTTTTGTATCGACCGATGATGGTATTGAGATTGTTTTCCATCGTACTGTCAGTTCATGGTAACAACTATTTTCCATCGTACGGTCCGATCATAGTAATGACTTTGTTTTCCATCGGCATCATTTTTTTTCTTCCTTACGATTGTTTCTTTGATACTTACCAAAACCAACAATCACCTTATGTTACCCGACAGGTTTTTTTTTCATTTTTTTTTCTCTTTGTTTAATCCTAACCATTGATCTGGTTTTATCTAATCTTGACCGTAGAATATCAACGGTCATCTCTTTATTGCCTATAAATACCCCCCTCCCCTCCCCAAACCCACATTGAAGTTTCAGGAATTGAGGCGAAGCTCTGCTCCACCAGCTATAAACAATCGTACGATCTTCTCATCGGCAGAACCTTTATGTCTCAATCTTCTGCTAATACTCCTGCCGAAATGTCTTCAAAGACTTTTACAGAGAAAGACTTTCACAGAGAAAGGTTAGTATCCCGAGAATTTTTCGATATGTACGATTCTAAAATCAAGAGGATCATTCTGTTTCAAGGATGGGAACATCTCTATGTGGAAAAGCCTGATATTCAAGATCCAGTTCTTTTTGATGAAGTTTGTCAGTTTTACAAAACCGTTTCTTTCGACAAAGATATGACTATAAACTTCGCTGTGTACGATAGAAAGTTATCTATGTCTGTGAAACAAGAGGCACATTTTCTGAATGTTTCTATAGAAGGCGATGCATTCTGTCCATCTCACAAACTACCAGAGGAAGTTGGTACGTTTAATAGAGAAAGTGCTGAAAAAACTTTGTTTGTTATTAATGAGGAAAAGAGGAAAGTTTCTCATCTTTCACCGGACAATCGGTTTGTCACTTTATGGATGCAAGGCTTTCTTATCCCAAGGAAAGGGGATAGAGAAACCCTTAAAGTTTCTGATGTCTTTATGCTCGATTATCTTGTGAACATGAGAAAAGTAAATCTCATGGGATATGTTTTTGAAACCATCAAGAATGTCAAGAAAGGAGGGATTAAATCCCAGATAATAATGTATCCAGCCATCCTTACGAAATTCATTCTTGAGAGTATGAAGTTTTGTAACATTCCTTTGAAAGGAGAACCTATGGATTTGAGGCCATCTTTGATTAATAAGAGTACGATGAAAAAGCTGAATGTTTGTTTTGATTCAAATTCAAAATTTTTTGTCAGAGATGTAGAAGCTGAATTGGCTCAAAATCAATCGGCACCTATGCCAGCCAAGGACAATCAATCAACCGGTGTTACTCGAAAGTCTGATCCTCAAACTAGTTCAAAACCAAAGAAGAAGCCAAGGTACAGTAAGGAAGTTGTAGCTAAATGGAGAAAGGACAAGGAACAGAGAAAGGAAGGTGATCCGAAGTTTGGTCTTGACCCTGCTGAGGCATTTGCAGAAAGAATAAGGGTAGAAGAAACCCTTCAAGCTGAAAAGAAAAAGAAGACTCTTTTGAAAAGAAAGGCTCAGGACTTTGATATCTCTAAAGTCTTGAAAGCAGTTGAAGATGCTAGTGCTCAACTAACTGTGGAAGTGCATCAAGAGCCCATCGTACAGAGTCTGCCTGAGAAAGAAAAAGGAAAACAAGTGATAGAATAAGTGGAAGTAGAAGAAGGAGATTTTCTGTTAGAATTTCTTCAAAGTTCAAAGAAAAGTAGAGAGGAATCGCTTCAAAATCTCAGCGAAGGTGTTCAACAAACTCCTCATGCCGATCAGGAAAGATCTCCGGACAGGATGTCATCTCGGGAAAAGCAAGATGCTCAATCTTCTCAGTCTGATAAAGTAGTTGTCATTAGTGACAAAGTGGAAGATGAAAGAAAACAGAAAGAAAAAGCGAAAGGGAAACAGCCAGTTGTTGATTCAAGCGGATCGTATGAACTAGCATCGTACGATGAAGATACTGATTCAGAGCATACAATCTCTCTCAAGAAGACTGATTACATTGTTCATGTTTTGAGAAGGATGGAGAAAACCATTCCTTATTTCCCGAGGCTGGAAGGGAAGATTGATTTTATTACTGAAAATCAAAGGAAGAAGTTTGGCTCTGTAAAAGAGTTGAGGAAGAAAGTTTTGTCTATAGAAGCCGATCTGAAAGTTCTTTTAGAAAGCTCGGTTGCTCATAAAAAGGCTTGCAATAAGATGACCAAGTGGTCCTACAAAACAGAGAGCTCAATCAATGATCATGAAATGGATATTGAAGATATAAGGAGGTTATCAAATGAGCTAGCAATTGCTTTCAACAAGCTTGATAAAGAAACAGTTGAAAGGCTGAACCTTTTATCTTCTCAAAGAACCGATGTTCCTTCAGTGAAAGATTTGCAAGAGAGGATGAATGTTTTCCAATCTGAATTCTCGAAAGTTTCATCTTTCAAAGATGAAATGGTTTTACTGAAGAATCAAAATTCTGTGTCATCCAAGGATAACAAGACTCTGCAAATAAGAATTGATACTCTTGAAGAAGTAATCAGAGTCCAGGAGGAAACCATCAGAAATCAAGATCAGATTTTTGCGGATCAATAGGAGCTTCTCAAAACTCAGGGTGAATCAATCTCTGAAGACAAGAAGGAGATCAAGAAGATGAAAGCTGTGCTTCATGAGCTTATAAAGAAAGAGAAGGAAAGAGAAAACAAATGATTGTTGTATTTGTCTCTTTTGGAACTTGTTTTTTTTGTAATAATTCTTATAATCCTTTCTCTTTTATCCATTGTCTTGTATTACTTCACTAACTCTTTCAGACAATTCGAGATTACTCCTTTCTTTTTGTAAATCACAAAGGGGGAGAATATTTACAAAGCAAAGATTGTTTTACAAAGGGGGAGAATGCATTACAATGCTCTTAAGGAAAATCTACGAATACAATCCTTAGGAAAGTCAATACCTAAGGGGGAGTTAGTTGTATTCAATTTTCTTATTCAGAAGAGTTTTTAAACTCAGGGGGAGATAAGTATTTCTTGTTTCATTTACTTTGTGTGTTTTTGCTTTCCAAAAAGGGGGAGATTGTTAAGTCAAAAGTCTTATTTTGACTTCTATATCATGTTTTGGAAATCACAAATGTATTCTATCATATGTTTGTATATTACAATTGTCTTTTATCATGTTTATCGTATCGTACGATGTTGATCGTACCGACCAAATCATATCGTACTGACTCTGTCAAACGTATCGTACTGACTCTGTCAATCGTATCGTACTGACTCTATCAATCGTATCGTACTGACTCTGCTATTCAGATGATCATTATTTGTTTTGGTACTTTGTCAAAAACTCTCTCTGCATATGAATCGTACTCATGTTTTACATTTCTATATATCTCTTGTCCTAACAAAACGATGTCGTTGAGTTAGTTACAAACTAATCAAAACGATGTCGTGCTTTTTGTTTCAATATGACCTTTGGAGGCAATATGACCGTTGGAACCCGAAGCCTATAAATAGGAGGTCATTTGAAGCTGAGAACACAACGATGCACGAAGAGAACGAATGAAGAGACTCTGTGAACTACGAAGATTCTAGAGAGAGACACTGTGACTTCTCTCATCAGCTTTGTGCGTCCGATCATCGTATCGAGGGCTGCCGGGGATAGGCAGACAGACGTGCCGATCATCGTATCGAGGGCTGCCGGGGATAGGCAAACATACATGCCGATCATCGTATCGAGGGCTGCCGGGGATAGGCAGACAGACGTGCCGATCATCGTATTGAGGGCTCATCAGGGTGTTGGTGAGACAGACCTTTTATCCTAGGTGAAAGGATAACCCTTCTCTTTGGGTTAAAAGATTTGTATTACTTTTACATTTCCGCTGTTGTATTAGAAAGGGATTTGTATTGTTTCCTTTCTTCTTTACATATTCAATTGTAATTGTTTCAATTAAAATCATTCTATTAAATTTTGTATTGATTGGTTCTATACGCTTTAAGGTAGAATCATTTACATTTGTATTACTCTGATTATTGTGTTCACCTTGAATACAATTGTTTTGCTTTACAATAGTATTACAATACATCATACCTTTTACATTCAATACAATTGTGGGTGTTTGTATTTGTATTAGTTTAAGATCATTTAAACTAATCTCTATGTTACTAAAACTCAAAGTTTTTTAAACCTTCAATTCACCCCCCTCTTGTATTGTTCCATCTAATAGACTTTTATATCTACTATTAGATCCAACAATCAGTTGCATTAATTAATTTAAAAATTAATTCCCGTCGTCAAAACAAAAGGCCTGTTTTTAAGAGATAATAACTATCAAAAGATTGACACTTGTTTATAATTGGTTTAAATGTGAAATTGCATCCAATGACCAAAATTGTATTAAATTGTAAAAATATATTCTAAATATACTTTAAAAACACTAAAATTAATAATTTATCACTATTAATTATTTCGATTGAAAAAGTTGTTTTTAATTAAAATTTAGTAATTTTCACTATTCATCAGAATATGAAAGTTATCCGAAAATTACCAAAATTTCACCCTAAGCTAATTTCGATATTCCGAATCCAAAAATGAAGTCCATTTTGAAAAATAGAATTTACAAAATTTCAAAAAGTGGTTATTACTATTCATAACGACTAGTTTTAATAATATTTTAATAGCATATCGTTGTTTAGCGAAACTTGGTGTTGCGTACAACACAAGCTATCGTGGAAGGTCGCGATTGTCTGTAATTCAAGCCAGGTCAAAGATGTGTGTTGTGAAAGCTCCTTTTGGTGTATCGTATAACACAAGACATTAATGAAATTAAAAAGAATATTTTTCATAAAATCTCGGGGTGTTACATTCTACCCCCCTTAAAATGAATTTCGCCCTCGAAATTCGTCGGGGTAATAAATGGTTTACTACTCGAAAGTTTATTTAATAGAAACCCACATCATAAAAAGGAATACCAAAACCAATCTTTAAAAACAAAAGTATGAAACATAATGGTTACCCAAATAAACTAATCACCGGGTTTCTACATAGGTGAAAATATGGATATGGAAGAAAAATCTAACCATCATGTTCTGATGGAGAGTGGTAGAGAACATGGATATGGAAAGGCCAACAATCACAAATCCATAAATTTGTGACGATCTAAGGTACCATCTGATTAATCAGATATAAGAGCACTAGGACAACATTTTTGGTTTTCAAGATCGTTTCCCTAAAGTCGAAGAATTTAAATTAGAATAAATACTTACTTTATTTTGGTATAATCTCACTGTTGTTCGTGCCTTGAACAATTTCCACTTCATCTCTTAAATAAATGAAGTTGAATTTGTTATTCATGAAGTGTTAGCAGATCATGTGATAGAATGACGGGTCATTCCATCTGTCTCAAACAAAAGGATAACAAAAGTTATTAAATATGCATAAGTCATTCTATAGTGAGATTAATCATATATAGTTCCTAAAATGGACTTATACTGCTTAATATAATAAAACTAGTTTCTACTAAATAGGGACTTCCTGTAGGCCAGTGGTAGGTGATAAAGGCCAGTCGCACTTCGGTTGTGGGTTCGATTCCCACAGCCTTGTCCGACGCGATGGGTTGTCGCCCGTCCTGCAGGTTGTCCTTTTTCTAAAGCTATATTACTATAACATCCCATCAATAATATCGAAAAACATTTTATCCTAACTTATGTCCAACATAATCCATTCTAATCTGTAGGCTTATCTAAAATACATCGGTCCAAGCTCATAGTATAAACAAAACGATTACTTGAAATATCGTTAACCAAGCATGTGAATACCATTGTTTATCCCCCATATATATTGTTGGTCATATTCCAATCATGTGAATACCTTAATGATGTATTCTCTTGAAAAATGAATACCCATTAAACCTTAGTGAAAACATGAATGCTGTAAAAAGTTATCTCTTTCCACATACCAAAATCCAAAAATTCTATATACTCAAACCATGATATAACCTTTTCCTTATATCAGTCATGAGCTCATGAATACATTTAATTTTCTCCATATCCCTACATTATGCGCATATCTTCTACATTCCAAAAATATCTGAATAACCTTTCAGGGATACTGGTACCATTAATCATACACTTTCAAAACTCAAGGAAAGACAACATTGTAACAATCCTTAGATGTCTCTTTATTCCATAGTACCATGAGATTACTTATACAACATTACACATGATAAACATGTAGTCATTCCACTACATTCTTAAACCATTAACCGATCTTCAACAATTCTTTAATCTCACATATCATTTGTAGTCTCTTCACCATCATCCACATAAATACTACCCATATGACCATACTTATTCTCTTCATGAGACTTTCCCTTAGGGCATTGGTTTTCATAATGCCCGTACATTCCACATTTAAAACATTTAACCATTGTTGATGTCGTAGCAATACCATTATCCTCATCCCTGGTGTTAACTGAACCTTTTCCTTTTCACTTACTGGCTTTGTGTCCTTCTTTTCCACACCCAAATCATCTTCCAGTTCAATTTAAACATTCTCCTTGATGCCTCTTCCCACATGATTTACATAGGGGAAATTGAACTTTCTTTCCTCTATGATCATCCAGAAAATACATCTTTCTCTTATTAGCCGAGTCAGGAAACTTACCAAATTTTACTTTATTGATCATATTATGAGATTGCTGATTTGGCATAATAATGATGTTTGGACTTCCAAATCCCATTTCATTTGGTTGCTCATGAATAATATCATTCCATTGTCCATCATATCCTCCATTATCGTGAATCACCTTGTTTCCGGCCATTTTCTAAAACCCAAAAAGAATAGCGTGAGAGGAAAAAATCATGCTAGGGAAAACAACATAATAAAGGGGGAGTACCTTCAATATCTAACATCTTAGGTTTAATTCTATGATCGTTAGAATAATTCTAGTACTATAACCTATACGTATACTTAACCTTAGGGACATCCCTAGACATACCTTAGAAATATCTCTAGGGATCTCACTAACGTTTTCGCATCCTAGTTTCCAAAGGTTGACTAAACCGTTGCTCTGATACCAACTGTAGAGACCCGAAGCTTGACGTACACTGACATTACATTACATTTGCGGAATACTTAGTACATAACAAAAACACACACACAAGGATCGTAATAGTTTAGTGTCTTTGGAAACTCAGAATATAATCTTCTAATCCTGGTGAAAGATCTTCAACATCTCCCATAAAGATCTTCCTTTTTTTTAATACCTAAAACCTTTCTTTATATCCTGGGGAAAAGAAAACATAAAAGGGTGAGCTTAAATTCTCATTAAGGGTAAACAAAAGAAATATCAATCACTTCATTTTCATAAGAACATAACATTTTGGAAAACATAACCTGCAAAAGAGAGCATAATTTCATAACATGGGATAAATCATAGTAGTGAAATAAAATCACAATAATCACAACTTAAAACATTAAACTTTGTGGAATACACACATAATCATAGAGAATCATTTCTTTTTAGTCAAGACTCATTGCCAAGACTATATTAGTGGACAAAGTCCCTTTCTGAACCGAGTCACCCTCGTTTCAGTCCTGTTTCACTGAATCGGTATAACCTACCATTCCAGCAATGTCTATCTCATGAGATATAAAATCTTTACCCAATGCATTGGAGGGAGATATAGGTCCCACCCATCTCATAATGATACCATTCTTATCTGTGCAACAAAATCATAAACCATACATCATTGCATAACCCATGTAATAAAAATGGGAATCTTAAACATCGTGACATAATAAAACAATTCATATAAGATAAATGAATTCATAAAAATAATTCCATCAAAACATAATCAAATCAATGTAATAATAGGGATATAAACAGAACCCTATATTATCTTAGATGGAAAATAATTTTGATAAAACACTTGAACTCCATTCTTGAGGAAAATATCCTTTCTACTTCAAAAACACATTCCTTTCTTTAAATGTCATACAATTTTAAACTAAAATAAGTTGATTAAAAATAAACATGAAAACTTGTAAAGGAAGATTCTTGGAAATAATTTTTTAAAAATCCATTCATGCTATATAAGTTAAGAAAAAAATTCTTCGTACTTTTGTCGGAAAAGTCAAAAAGTACCTCGTATGAAAAACGACCAAAGATTCCGTTCATTTCTTTTACTAAAAACTCACCGAAGGGTAAAATTTGATATAAACTATTGTATAAGGATATAAATATTACATATTTAGGAAACATGGATGTGGATGATAAAATACACCCCAGTAAATACCAAAGTATAAATAATCTCGGATAAAAATGAGATTGTGATATTTTCCCTTACCTTAGGTCCGATTTGCTTCGTAAGTGTCCGAACCTCCTGTATAATGATTTAAATAATGTCATTGACTCATTACAGAATCATATTCATTGTTATGATATCATATATGGTTCACTTATGACTTTATATTACCCGTTCTTTTGTAAATTCCATGTTAAAGAGCGTTTTGGGTAAAATTGTTTCATTTGTCGTCCGTGTTTTGACTTGTAATTATTCATATGATTACTTAGATCATGATTACTTAATTCCAGAATATAAAACATGATTTATATATATATATTCAGAATATACATATATATAATAAATCAGTAAATGGAAAGAAATACACCGTTCATGGAGACGGTAGGCCGTACGTACGCATGAACGCTGTTTTCGTTTCCTTATTGAGTTGAACGGAATTAAGTAGATGAAATACATATATATACACATAAATCTAGTATCATTATTATGTCATATATTTCATGATTACTTATTATATATACTTTATAATCATTCATGAATGGTTAAAGTGGAGAATGAATCTCATCGCGTCGTGGAGACGGTAGTCCGTACGTACGCACGAGCGATGATATCATTCTCATGATCGTGGGACTGTATTGGAGTGTATGTATACTATTTCAGAATCAATATCACTTTAAAATAATAATATATAGTTATTATTTACACCATTATACACATCCAAGTAAGGTGGTGGTGGAAAATAGATTTCACCACGGCGTGGAGACGGTATTCCGTACGTACGCTCGCGCGGTGATTTCATTTTCCGTAGGATGGATAGATGGTGAAATAGGATTGTTTCATACTTATAATAACATATCAGTATATGAGTGATACTGATGTTATTACTTCATAATGAAAAAACCTAAGAAGAAGAAGTGGAAGAAGGAATAAAGGTGAAAGAATCAGTAACGGAAATTACCTCTTCTTTGAAGAGCCTCTTTGAGACCTCCACTTAGGGAACTAAAATTGGTCTTTAAGGAAGACCAGAACCTATAGGATGTTTCTAGGGAAGTGGAGAAGAGAATTTGGCAGTGTTTGGCCGAGCTTGAAGGCTCAAAGTTGTGTGAGGAAGAGAGGGAGGAGGTTCCCTTTTATAAGGGAGGAGAGGGGTACCTTTGGAATAACTAAAACTATTATTTTATTATAAAGTCAAATTCGGTTTTAAATAGCTCCAACTTGATTTATTTAGAGGCTAAGGTGGGGATGGGTCGAAATCCTCTCATCCAATAGAATTTAGACAAGTTTAGGTTCCTATTTTAACCTTATCATTTAGATTTAACATTAAGTTAAATAATTTTACTTTTACCGTGTCTTCTTGTGTTCTTACACTATAAGGTTAATAAATTTACTATAAGAAGCCAAACGAACCCCAAATAGTTTATTATTAATATATATAACCGTATCTAAGTCATTTGGCCGAACCTTAGATTTTTAGGAATAAAATAACAATTAATAATATAATATTTGTTTTAAAAACTATTTTATGTCAATTTTGACACTATTTAGTAATTGATTTTTGTGAAAATCATAACAGGATGATACGTTCTAAAAAGGTTAATTAAATCAATAATAACATGTCATATTAACCTATAAAATTAGTTTAATTCATAAAAAGTCTCAAATTATATTTATTTGAGTATTTATAACATCAATTATGTCAATATTTCATTAATAAGATAATTACCGCATCATCGTTGTGTCATAAATAAATTAAATTATTTAATGTCTAAAAATTACAAATAAAATACCATTATGTAGGAAATATTTTTATCTTTCTAATGAATATTTATAGTCGAATTTATCTTATGTATAACCCTATATTAAAAATGTTTTATTAAATAAACTTTGATTTTAACTCTTTTAACTCTTCTTTGAATTAAATAATAATAAATGTCCTAATCTAATTCAAGTGGGCCTAAATGGTCATATTTTATTCCCAAGTTTGTTTTTGGTCGAATTACACTTATCCAATAGAATTAGGACATGTGTTAGGGTAATAATAATATCATTTTTACCCTTAATTACCCTATTTACTTTTAACCGTGGTAAATAAAAGTAAAAAGTTACTATTCACCAAAAATTATTTTCATCTCATTGAACCACATTTTACTTACTGACATCAACCGTGTCTCTCATATTTTTGAAATTCCACTCACAGAAGCGATAAAATTAAGTTTTATGAAAAATTCAGTTTTTTTTAACTACCACTTAGTGGTTTCACTATTCATCAAAAATTGAAAGTTTTCAGAAAAATACCAAAAATTAGGCCTAAGCTATATTTGATATTATGACCTCAAAAATGATTTCTATTTTACCAAATTCCAAAAATATCATTTGCATTAATTAATTTAAAAATTAATTCCCGTCGTCAAAACAAAAGGCGTGTTTTTAAGAGATAATAACTATCAAAAGATTGACACTTGTTTATAACTGGTTTAAATGTGAAATTACATATAATGGCCAAAATTGTATTAAATTGTAAAAATATATTCTAAATATACTTTAAAACCACTAAAATTAATAATTTATCACTATTAATTATTTCGATTGAAAAAGTTGTTTTTAATTAAAATTTAGTAATTTTCACTATTCATCAGAATATGAAAGTTATCCGAAAATTACCAAAATTTCACCCTAAGCTAATTTCGATATTCCGAATCCAAAAATGAAGTCCATTTGGAAAAATAGAATTTACAAAATTTCAAAAAGTGGTTATTACTATTCATAACGGCTAGTTTTAATAATATTTTAATAGCATATCGTTGTTTAGCGAAACTTGGTGTTGCGTACAACACACGCTATTGTGGAAGGTCGCGATTGTGTGTAATTAAAGCCAGGTCAGAGATGTGTGTTGTGAAAGCTCCTTTTGGTGTAGCGTATAACACAAGACATTAATGAAATTAAAAAATAATATTTTTTATAAAATCTCAGGGTGTCACAATTTATCAACGCTAAAACTTTAGCGCTAATAAAGATGGATTTTATCAGTAATTTTTAGTGATGATAAAGCTATATCTTTATTAGTGCTAAAAACACTAATAAAGATGCATTTTATCAGTAATTTTTTAGAAGCACTGATAAAAGTGTCCTAATCAATTTAAAAAACCCTAAATTGTCATGAACCCTTCATGATATGATAAGCTTTTTATGGAAGCCACACACTATTGGCACTCCTCCTTAATGAATCAAAGCATGAATCAAGGCTCAAACAAATCCAAGGCTCAAATTCAAGGCTATAATTATTTAAGGGTTGAACAAATCCAAGTCTCGATCATAAGTCTTTATCTACTTTCTCTCAAATGTAAGCCTTTCTCTACTTTCTCTTGGGAAACTCCGAGTGTAAAACATATATGGTTTTGGCCATGGTGGAGGATATTTTGTAACTATGAGTGTTGTGAGTTATCCATTTTAGATATTTGGCCATAGAGATCATCTATTTTGATTATTGGAATTTTTAGAGTGTGAAAAACCTATACTGTGCACCTTCCCAGCTTCACTCTTAGGCCATATAACCATCACCTTCCTTCTCAATTATAGATGAGAATTAATATAGGGGGTTTTTTAGATACTATTTTATTTATGTGATTGTTTGGATGAGTTGTGATTTATTTTCATTGGATAAATATTATAAATAACCATATGGTAGAAGTGTCATCCCATTTTACAGTGTCTATATAATTTTGAATGTATCAATTTTCATAATGGTGTTGGGTAGCCTATGAGACCACTTCTTAGCTCATTAAACTAACTATTTTTTTATTTTTGTAGTAGAGATTTTATATGAGGAGTGATGTTTTATAGATCTATTAATTTTCTGATTCCACTTAGATTTCTGAGTGAAGTAAAGGTATTCCATGTATAAAATGTGACCTCACAGGATTCATTCTTTCTCTCTAGAGGCTAGTGTGTATGGGATATATATTTCAAGGGTTGGTGTGTTTTTCTCCCTTGTTTGTGAAATATATTATTGATGTGTATTATTGATTTAATCTAACTTATTTATGGACCTCCCTATAATCTCAAGGATGGGTCAATGTATATTATATGGCCTCTCTAGAATCTGTCAGATGCGTAGATCTTATGTGATGACCTCCCTAGAATCCTTGGGATGGGTCGGTGTGGTGATATGACATCCCAAGAATATTGATAAGTTTTCAAATATTTTATATACAATTAATATTAAAAGTAATAATTCCTTAGGTTGTTACATCACTTTTTCCAAAAAATAGAATAAACTTTATAAAATTCTATTTATTAGAATTTTTTAGGTATTCAACATTTTAGGTCTACATGTATTAGTTCCACCACTGGGAATATCTAAATACCATCCACGTAAAATAAATAAATCTTGATTTATTAAAATATTTTATCAATACATTTTTATATCTTCTAGTTGATTGAATGAGAGTTTATTATTCTTGTTTATAATATTTGGGTTTCTTATTACTCCTTAATTGCCTATATTATATTTTTATTTATTTAGGGGATTCAAAAAAGACTTTATGTGTGTCAAACAATATGTATTATTGAAAATTTTTATTGTTACTCATCCTCCATCACTTTTATAGATATCTTTAATCCTCATCAAATTCATATCTCAAACAGTTATTTTTGAAATTTGTTGCTTGAGACTCATCCTCCATCTCTTTTATATTTTTATAATACTCTGAGCATTAGTCATCCCATGGATGACTACTTATTATAGTATTTCAAGAAATATAGGTGCATGTTTACAAGGGATGGAGTATGTGTTTCAATTAAAAAAAGGCAATGATAAATTTTTGGGAGATGAGTTGATGAGGGTAACAATTGTCTATAAATTTTACCTTGGAATGAATTCATAGGATAACACCTACCATAATGGAGTAATTATTTTCTTAAATTCAATGAATCATTTTCTTCAAAGAATACCAATTTTTTTTGAAATAATATAATATTGGGTTCCCCTTATTAGAATTGTCTATAACTTTCACCTTTGATAATGAATATCTTATGTGTATTTATTTATTTATTGTAAAAAATTAATATTTTATGAACACAGTATGATGAATATGAATAAAAAATGGATTAATGCTAATCATTTGACAAAATATTATGAAGATATAGTTAAATAGTTCATCAAGTTTGCAAGAGAGCCTGCATATGACCCTTCTCAAATCCTTTGTTCATGATTACATTATTGTTATTCAAGAAACATTAGTCAATAAGAGTTGTAAGAACATTTGATTTGTCACGAAATAGATCAAAGCTATAATGTTTTGACTAAACATGGGTAAAAATTGAATTTGAACACAAATTGCGATGACTTTAGAGTTTATGGATCATTTGATATGAATAACAGTGTAAATGATAATGGAGAACGAATGGAAGAAATTATAATGGAAATTAAAGATGAATTTCATGATTGTAAAATGTTGTTTGAGAAGTTAAATAATTGTTTTAAGATAATACTATAAACGAGTTATACTAAATACACAAAATTATCATCTGTATTGAAGTTATATAATTGGAAAGCTAGCAGCAGATAGAGTGACACCATATTTAAAAAACTACTTGGTCTCTTGAAAGATATGATACCAAAAGAAAATGATCTACCTTGTCAAACATATGATGCTAAAAATGCTATGTTCAATGGGTATGATCTCTAAAGAATACATTCTTGTCTAAATGATTTCATATTGTTTTTCAAGGACCAGGAATCACTCATAAAATGCCCTAAGTGTGGTGCATATCAATATAAGAAAATGAATCAAGTCCTTCAAAATCGGTATGTTACTTTTCTATCATTCAATGGTTTAGAAGACTATATGGATATTATGAAACCATGAGACAATTGAAATAACATGCATATACAATAATAAAATATGGGAACCTATGTCATCCAGTAGATTGTCCTCAGTAGAATAAAATGGGTTACTAGTATTCTGAATTTTTAAATGAGCTAAGAAAATTTCATCTTGCATTATCTATAGATGAAATAAATCCTTTTGGTGTAGAGATTATTATTCATAGTACATGACCCATAATGTTTGTAAATTATAACTTTCTGCCATAGTTATGCATGAAGCACAAATAAATTATGTTGCCTCTTCTTATATCTAGACCAAAGCAACCTAGTAATGATATTGATGTCTATTTGGATATATTGATCGAAGATATAAAATTGATGTGTGATACAAGTGTTACATTGTATGATGCTCATATAAGTGAAGAATTCACATTGAGGGTCATGTTGTAAGGGACGATAAATGACTTCCCTACTAATGGAAATTTATTTGGATACATCATTAAATGAATGTTGGGGTGTCCCATTTTTGGAAAATTAACATACTTAGTTCAGTTGAAACATTTATCAAAGACAATTTGTTTAGGAAATTAGAAAATTTTACCTCAAATGCATAAATACCAATCCTAGAAAACATCATTTGATGAGAATATTGAACAAGGTACAACACCATCTTTAGTAACGGGTGATCAAATATACAATAAAATAAAATATATTGACACTGTTTTTGGTAAACCAATTTAAAAAAACCTCATAAAATCATGTTGAAAGAAGAGATCAATTTTCTTTTAATTCTGGTATTGGGATTTTTTGTATGTTAGACATTTTCTTGATGTCATGCATGCAGAAAAATATTATTTGATAGTTTTATTAGCACGTTACTAAATCTTCCTAGAAAAATGAAAGATGAAATCAAGGCTAGGTTGGACTTGATTGAAAGGGGGATAAGGTAAGAGTTGGAACTAGTGAAGGGTAAAAGGTGTAATTTTCTTCCTCCAGAAACTTACACTCTATCCAGACAATAAAAATTTATTTTTTCCTTTTTCTTAATTGTGTAAAAGTTTTTAAGGGGTATTCATTGAATATTAATAATGTCGTGTTAATAACTAATTTTAAGTTACAAGGAATAAAATCACATGAAGGTCATGTTTTGATGAAATATTTTATGCATGATAATTTCCATTACTTTTTTACTCAAAATGTATGACATATATTAACCAAACTCTGCTTATTTTTCAAATCCATATGTTGTAAAGTTATAGACTCGGTGAAGTTTCCCATCATGAATAAAGAGGTTTTAGTCATATTATGTGAATTATAGATGTTCTTACCACCATAATTATTTGATATAATAGTCCACATGATGGTTCACCTGGTTATAGAGGTTCAACAATGTGGTCTTTCCCATTATAGATGGTTGTACCTAATTAAATGGTATATGAAGATTTTGAAAGGGTGTGTCAGGAAACGAAGTCATTCATAAGGTTTTATTACAGAATGATATATTTTTGAATAAGAAATTGAATTATGTACCGATTACCTACCAGATGTTGATAGCATCAGTCTCCCAAAGTCTCATCACAGTGCACACCTTATGGGAAAAGGGATTTTCGGAATAGATGTTGTTATAATTACCTTGACAGAGTAGGAGCAAGAATACCTTATATTTTATATAATAGTGAAGATGTTGATCTATACATTTAATCCCACAAATAAATTACTAGAGATTTTAATCCATCAAGGGATGAAGAATGGATATCAAATACACATAATAAATAGTTTATAGGATGGTTTTCTGATCAAATTTTTAAGTATTTATCTGAAAATCTAAATTCAATTGTCGAACAACTTCAATGGATATCTAGGGGACTGAATACAAATGTTATATCTCACACTAGTTTTGTAATAAATGGTTATATGTTCTATACAAATGAAAATAATGACTACAATACGATGAAAAATAGTAGTGTTATGCTTATGGATGAAGTGATGCACATATTTGGTTCCATGGATATAAATCTAATTTATTAAAATATTTCATATTTTGGTATTATTGAACAGATATACCAGTTCAATTATACAACATTTCAAGTGCCTATTTTCCATTACAAATGGGATGACAATATCATTGTAATGAAAGTTGATGAAATGGTATTCAGGGAGGTGAATTTTAGCATGGAAGGGGAAAATATCAGTCATTCATAATGGCATCACATGTAGTGAAAGTATTTCATATCTCTGATATAGAAAATAAGAATTGGTCGATTGTCCTGCTGGTGACTAAAAAAATGTCAGGTCAGTTGAAAATTCAATCAAGGATGACCATGTCATTGGGAGATCATAATTAGTTCATTGTATTCCCAATGTAGACAATGTATTGTATGTTAGAGGGGACCACAAAAAGGGGATTTGGATTCTCTATGGAATAATCAAATCCTTTAAACCTTGAAAAAAATAAATATTGTTCAATGAGAAAGTGAACATGTATTTTAATATACTATGTTTTTTCTAATAATATTATATTTTATCTACTGCATTATCATAATCTAAATTAAATGTTTGAATACTCATGTAGAAAATGTCTTCTACACATGATGGTGTTTCCAATCCCTTGGAAGAACAAACTATAATAAAGGAAACCCTTTGGAATGATGTAACGGTAAAGTTACAATATAATTTTACTATTTTACTAAAAAATTATATAATGGAACTCTGATTTTATTTTCATTATTTCAGCAGAGTCTATTTATTTTAAAAGATTTTTTCCATTTGTCATGCTTTTGCAGGAAGAGAAATGAAGTTATATCTTCTCAGTCATAGAGGCAATCTTTATGTTTTCACATAAAAATAATTATCCATATAATTAATGTATTGTATCATATTTTTTTTATTTGTTTCTTTTTAGTATTAATCCCATAAAAATTGGTTTCTTATATATGTGGATTATTTTGTTTTAGTTTGAGTTGTCTATCCATATTTCAAACATTTCTACCGAAATACTTCCATAGACCTATCCCTCAAAACCTTGTCACCCCTGTAGTCTTTCATTTATCACTTTACTTCAAGTTCTCTCCACTTCTTTTGTAGGAAGATCAACGATGCTGTCTCTGCTCAATCATAGAGGTAATATTGATGTTTTTATAAAAGAATCATTTTCCATAGAATTAATTTATTGTTTAATATTTATGTTTAATTGATTTATTTTTGGTAATACTCACATAATAATTGTTTTCTTATATTAGTGGATTACTTTGTTTGAGTTCAGGTGGTCTATCCATCGTTCATGCCTCTCTACACTAAAAATTATATATACTTCTTCTCCCTAAAAACCTTCTCACCCTTGTAGTGTTGACATTTATCACTTTACATCATGTTCTATCCACTTCTCAATCATAGAGGTAATCTGGATGTTTTCACAGTAAAATAATTTTCCATAGAATTAAAGTATTGTTTCATATTTATGTTTTATTTATTTATTTTTAGTATTATTCACATAATAATTATTTTCTTATATAGGTGGATTTTTTTGTTTGATTTTGGGTGGTATATCCATCTTCCAAGACTTTATACACCAAAACTTCCACATACTTCATCTCCCTCAAATCTTTTTCAACCCTATAGTGTTGAAATTTATCACTTTCTTTTAAGTTCCCTACACTTATCAATCACATAGGTAATCTTGAAGTTTCTATAGTAAAATCATTGTCCTTATAATTAATTTATTATTTCATATTTATGTTTTATTTTTTTAGTATTACTTATTAATTAATTGTTTTCTTATATAGGTTTATTCTTTCATTCGATTTGGGGAAGTTTGCTTGAAGATGCTCATGCTCATGAGATATTGGAA
The DNA here is from genome assembly GCA_963277665.1 of Viscum album. Lineage (NCBI taxonomy): Eukaryota > Viridiplantae > Streptophyta > Magnoliopsida > Santalales > Viscaceae > Viscum > Viscum album. The sequence goes on along the minus strand of OY728155.1, from coordinate 1,521,362,347 downwards.
TTCGAGCCTACAACTGAGATAATGACAACAAGGAAATGCGTTAAAAATTCATATAACCATCATGAAAAAGTAAATCCCCACTAATATTTAATTAATTTTTCTTCATTTTATCTACTATTTATAAGTTAATTTTCTTATCATTTTTATCTAATACTTATTTAACTTTTTCAAAAAAAATTGGGAAGTCATATTGAATTGATGTTATTAGATGATAAACCTTTCTCATTAAAATATAGAAGATTTCAGGAATCTCATGTGGTCATTATGGTGACTTCTCATCATATAATGGGCACATGAGATTCCTATACTCTTTTGGATTTCAAAAATGAGAAAGGATTTTCAGCTAAGAACATAAAATCAATATATAGTGTTGGAATTTCAATAAATAAAGACAATGTAAATTGTTATAACATTGGTATTTATGATTTTGTTCTGAGACTTTGGGATGTGTAAAAATTAGTTTCACCTCAATCAGACACACAGTGTAACCGATATGACTCCAAGTTGTTATTTTTATTTAAAATTGACATTAATTTTTGTAAAAAGGACAACTGAATCATTGAAAACTAATCAAATGAACTCATATTTTCTTTATAATTTAATAAAATTATTCAAAAATCATATCTGACATGTAAGAATCATATTCACATCAAATTGATACACGATGTGATCAGTATGAGTCAAAGTGCGTGTTTCCAATTTAAAATGAAATTTTAGAAAAAATGATTAGTGATGTACCCAAAACTAAGAAAACACATTCATATTTTTTTATGATTTAGGAAAAATGATCCATAACTCATTTAATATGTTTAGGAATTGGAATCACCTCAATCCGATGCATGGTGTCATCGGTGTGACTCAAAGTACATATTTTTATTTAAAATTGACATCAATTGTAGTAAAATGGAAACCATCCTACTCAAAACTAATAAAATTCATTTTTATTGTTCTTATACTTTATTAAAATGATACATAAGTAATTTTTGACATGTAGGAATAATCCACACCTCAATATGATACACAATGCGCCCCGTATGACTCAAAGTGTCCATTATCAGTTTAAAATTGATATTTTAGTTTAAAAAATTTCACTCACTAAAAACAAATCAAACACACTCATATTTTCTTGATAATTTATTAAAAATATTCATAAGTAATTTTTGACATGCAGGAATTAGTCTCATGTCAAACTGATACATGATGTGTTTGGTATGAGTCAAAGTGTGTGTTTTGAGTTTAAAATGAAATTTTAGTAAAAATACAAGTGATTTACTCAAAATAGATCAAACACATTCATATTGTTTTAATACATTAGTAAAACAATTTATAAGTCATTTTAGACATTTAGGAATTATCCTCACCCCAATTTGATGCATGTTGTGACCGATATGACTCTAAGTGCATATTTTTATTTAAAATTGACATCAATTTTAATAAAATGGACAACTGAACTACTCAAAACCAATCAAATGTATTAGGATTATTTTAATACTTTAGTAAAATGATCCATAAATCATTTGATATTTGTAGGAATTTTCCACATCTCAATCTGACACATGGTGTGACAAGTATGACTCTTTTATTTAAAATTGACATCAATTTTAGTAAAATGGATAACTAATCTACACAAAATTGATCTAACATATTCGTATTATTTTTATACTTTAGGAAAATTATCCATAAGTCATTTGAGATTTTTAATAATTGGCTGCATCTCAATCTGATGCACAGTGTGACTGGTATGACTCAAAGTGCGACTTTTTATTTAAAATTCATATCAATTTTAGTAAAATGTACAACTAACCTACTAAAAATTGTGTAAAAATATTTGTTATTTTGATACTTTCCAAAAATGATACATAAGTCATTTTTGATGTGTATGAATCATCTGCACCTCAATCCAATACACCATGTTTCTGGTATGACTCAAAGTGTCTGATGTCCGTTTAAAATCGACATTTTAGTTCAAAAAGTGTCTCTCACTCAACCACTAGGTAGAACCCGTGGGGATTTTTATTATACTTATTTAATTAATTTTCATAGAGATAATAATTTAATATGAAAAATAAATGGTTTGATGTGCAATAATAAACCAAAACTCAATCTGATACATAGTGTTCCTAGTATGAATGAAAGATTAGTTTAAAATTAACACTTTATATTAATTTATTTTTTTACATTATTACTAACATAAGAATTATTATCTTATACAGGTGTATTCTTTTTCTCGAGTTGGGATGGTTTTTTTGGAAATATCATGATTTGATGTCAGTATCAAAAGACTAAGAAACATTTATGTTTTTTAATATATGTAATAATTTATACATATGTACACAACTAGAAAATTCACCTACGACCATGGTTTGGAACTATGGCCATATGCCCTAAAACTGTGGCAATAGCATATGGCCACGATTTCGAAAAACAGTGGCCACTATCTCCATGGCAGTAAGTCTTACCTACTGCCATAATTTTAATTGTGGTAGTAGGGGCTTATTTCCATAGTTTTAACTGTGGTAATAGGGGCTTACTTCCATGGTTTTAACCATGGTAGTAGGGTCTTATTTCCATGGTTTTAACAGTGGTAGTATGGGACTATTTCCATGGTTTTAACCATGGATGTAGGGGCCAATTTCCATAGTTAAACTATGGCATTGGGGCCCTACTTCCATGGTTTTAGCCTTGGCCTTAGGGGCCTTAGTGCCATGGTTTAACTGTGGAACTAGGCCCCTACTGCCACTGTTAAAATCGTGGCTATATCATTTACATGGTATAAAGAAAACTCAGTCCCCCTAGTTCCCCACCCCCACTTCCAATTTCCCCTCCCCTTGCCTATCCCCCTTGCCCCAAGACAACCCCCTTACACCCCCTGGGCAGCCCCCTTGCAGCGCCTTGAACACCCCCTGCAACCCATTCCCCCTCTGGATATCCCCCTTGCACCCCCTTGAACACCCCGTACACCCAATTCCCCCCTAGATAGCCCATAGTACTCCTTGGACAGTCCCCATGCACCCCCTCGACACCCCCTTTCACCCCCTTGAACACCCCCACCCCCATTCACCCCATAGACAACCCCCTTGCACCCCCTGGACAGACCCCTACACCCCCTTGAACAACCCCCATACCCCCTGGACAACCCCTTGCACCCCCTTTAACACCACCTACTCCCCCATTCCCCCCTTATACCCCCTTGAACACCCCCATTCCCGCCCCCTATACAACCCCCTTGCACCCCCCCCTACAGTAGCCCACCCCCTTGCACCCCTTGCACCCCTAACCCCCTAAAAATCCCCCTTCCACCCCCCTGGACAGCCCCCATGCACCCCCTTCCCCCCTTAGACATCCCCATTGCACCCCCATTCCCCCCATGGACAACCCCCTTGTACCCCCCTGGATAGCCCCCCTACCCCCCCTTGAACACCCCCTGCACCCCCATGCCCCCCTAGACAGCACCTTGCACCCCCATGCCCCACCTAGACAACCCCCTTTTACCCCCTTGAACACCCCTACACCCTCATTCCCCCTTGTATCCCCTGGATATCCCCCTTTCACCCCCTTCAAAGCCCCCGACCCCCCCAACTACAAATCCCCCCTTGCACCCCCTTGAACACCCCCTGCATGTTGCAAACCTAACCTATATCTATGTGGAAATTGGAGAAAATAACTATCAATTGTTTCATAGGTTTACTAAGAATGGTTTGTAAATAGGATTCCTTATGGGGGATTATGGATTGGACCTCAAAGTCATCTCACTTAATACCAATTCATGAATCCAATGTGGTGGAATACTTAACAAACTGTTTGGTGAAACTGTGAGGATCCTGAGTTGATATATAGTGTCATACCATACAATTAAACTTTAGAAAGGAGGAATAACCATAACATAATTCACTACATGAGGCATTACATATCATGTGCCAAGTTAACCATGTTCGGTTTCATTTAACTCGTCCAATTCATTAAGTTAACCTTGCACCCCTGGACAACCCCCTTGAACACCCCCTCCTGGACAACCCCCGGCACCCCTCCCCCTACCCATTTCACCCCCTTCCCCCTCCCCCCAACACCCCCCGAAACCCTACCCCTGCCTCTTGCAAAAGAACCCAACACACCCCCACCTGCTAGTCCCCCTACCAGTCCCCCACCCCACCTTGTCCCCCCTACTAGTCCCCCCTGCACCCCCACCCACCCTGCCCCTTTCACCCCATCCCCCTACCATCCCCCTCCCCCTTCCAGTTTCCCCTCCCCTACTAGTTACCCCTGCCAGTTCCCCCCTCCCCTACCATTCTTGCCCAACTTCCAGTTTCCCCTACCTCTTCCCCTTGAAAAATAACCCATCACACCCTCCCCCACCTGCTAGTTCCCCCTACCAGTCCCCCCCACACCACCTTTTCCTCCACCTTCCAGTCCCCCCTGCACCCCCACCCACCCCTACCCCTTGTACCCCATCCCCCTGCCAGTCCTCTCCCCCTTGCTAGTTCCCCCTCCCCCTACCAGTTTCCCCCCAGCCAGTTCTCCCCTCCCCCTTCCAGTTCCCCCATCCCTATTCCAGTCCTACCCAACACCCTGCTAGTTTCCCCTCCCCCTACCCATGACAGCCCCTCCTCCCTACTAGCCCCATTTCACCCCTATCAATCCCACCTTGCACCCCCTGTCATTCCACCCTTTCACCCTCTACCAGTCCCCTGTCCACTACCAGTTTCCCCCCTACCCTGCCAATTTTCCCCCACCCCTGCCAGTCCTGCCCCCTACTAGTTTACCCTCTCCCATGCCCCTTCCAGTCCCCTCCCCCTTCCAACCCCCCTTTCACCCCATCCAGTCCCCCCTTGCACCCCCTGCCAGTCCCCCTCCCCTGCAAGTTTCCTCCCTCCCCCTACCAGTTTCCCCTCTACCCCCTCCACCCTAATCCTACCAGTCCCCCTCCCTACTAACATCCCAACCCATTGAATTGTATCAGGTCAAAGGATCTACTAATCATTGGTGAAATTTCCCAAACACTAAATATATTTCATGGCTTTAAAAACAATGTTACAAAATTAGAATGAGTTACTCTATTTATCACACATAAGATCAATGTGGTACTCACTATCCAAATTAAATTATACACTACATCTACTTACATAATAACAATTAAACAACTCCAAATATAAAAACAAATAACTGCACTTACTTGAGTCTCCTTATAAGAAAAACCATCAACGAAGTCTTGAACCGGCTCACAAGTACCTACAACACAAGGTAGAACATAGTAGTGATCATCCCCTATAATTATGGTAAAACAAAACATCTTAGAAAATTCACAAAGAATATAACTCAATAAATAAGAACAGTGTAGTCATTCTCACAAGTTTCATCCATGGATCATTGGATGATGTTATAAATCTGAAAATTCTATGTAAAATAATCATCACGTTTACAAAAATCATGATTGGTTAATAATGAAGGAATTTCATACCATAAGAAAGGAAAAACCCCTCGATCCCTCCTAGACACCCTCCTAGACACCCCCTAGGACACCCCCCTCCCTATTAGATAGCCCCCTAATCCCTACTGGACAGTCCCTGATTGCTTCTGGTGAAAAGAGTTCCTTGATTATTGGATTTGTGTAACAGAAACAAGTTTAGAATTCAAAGATGGAGAATATTGAGTTCTCAGGGAATTGACAACCATAGTATTTTGTGAAGCATTTTTTGACGAATACCATAGCTTATCATGGATGAGAATTGTTAAGTTGGGGAGTTTTTAATACCCCACAGGTTTTCGATTCATTATTTTTGGGGGAAATTTGTGTTTTTAATATGATGCATGGGTTGTTGCTAAAATTGGAATTTGGATCAGAAATATGAAAATTAGAAGTTCTTAAATGGTATTTTTGGATTTGGTTTTAGTTCCTTGTTGGAACCTCTAAGGTTTGGGTGGAATTTGGTGGAGGTTCAGGGTGAAAAATGACTGAAATTTAAGCTACTTTATCCTTTCATATTGTGGCCCATTGGGTTTTTTTCCTTGAATGGGGTTGGTTGAGAGGTGAACCCCCTATCTCAAACATTTTCAGCTGTGAACCTCAGTTCAAGCCATGTAATTCCCAAGGGTAGGGATTCATGGCGTGAAACCTCTAGTCACAGAGTGAATCATGCGAAGGTGGATTTATTTTAATAGGTTATATTCTGTCTTTTTCTGGGTCAAGTGTTTCACGATGATGTTACTTCAGAAATTGTCAAGTTTTGAAGGCCGGTTGTTTGGGTTTGATGAAATGAAAAAAAATATTTTCTTCAAGTTTTAGATTTTTATGAGAATTATCGATTCATGTTTTCTCAAAATGAGGGCACTGTCATCTCTAAAGTGAAGGAAATTTTATTTTCTACAATTAAGTTGGCTTAAACTTTCTACTAATCCACATTGAAGGCTTAGAGAAATAATGTAAAATAGGTGAAAATTTCATTTCAAAGAGACACAACCAATTTTCATAGCATATACACATTAGATAATAATGAAAACAAGTTTTTAAAATACTTGAGCAATTATAGAATTCAAATTAAAGGGTTAGGAAGAGGGAACTTACCTCAAACTCAAGGCGATCTGTTTTTGATGACGACAACTCGAATCTTCCTTTTTTTCACTTGCATACATATGAAACTTCACATATATATAAGGAAACCTGGCCCCTATGTACATATTTTCATCGTCAAATATGCACAATGGGGGCTTTAGATATATGTTTATACTTGCATATTCCCCTTTAAACTTACAAATGTATGCATTTTTTATATCTATATATAAGAACACCTATCCCCAATATATATATATATATATATATATATATTCATACTCCCATGAGTGAATATATATAAAGGGGGAACTTATATATGTATATTCCTACCTATGCATACACATGTAAGCCTTCATCAACGGAAACTGGAATCCACCTGAACGACATCTAGAAAGCACTTCAAAAACATAAAGAACCAAAAAAATCACAAAAGCCCTAATTAAAATTTGGCCAAAGAATAAAAATGGAATAATTATTACCCAAATCCAATGTTGAACTCACTGTAATAAATGGTGGTTGATAGAACCAGCCTCATCATAGGAAACCACCTGTAAGGAAATAGTGTGAAAAGAAATAAGATATAACGGCGTCTTATATATATGTGATCAGTGATGATAAATGATACATGAATCCATTACCATTATATATTCTATAATTCCTTTCTATTATTACCACAATATCATCATTTAGTCACTCTCATCAGAATGATAATTTATGGTGGTCATGTCAATACAAAACAGGCACAAACACACACATTGTTCATCATAATATCAATAATCATTGCATCATTACATTCATAAACAAGATAAATAACACATCCATGAAGCATACCCCATTCTTTCATATTACCATTTTTTTCCATATTCTATTATTAGAATTTCTTTCCAATATATATCTCAATTACCATATGAAATCATATAAAAAAATTTGTGCATGGTTAGTATATAATCAATAAATAGAATATAAAGGAACTCATATTCATCTTCTATTTCTCATTCCCTTCTATTTTCCCTATACCGTTCATTTCCAAAACACTTCCCAAAATTAATTTCCAGCCCCCCTGCACCACTCCCCATAGCCCCTCCCCCCAGCCCCCCAGCCCCCCAACACCAGTCCCCCCTACACCACCCCAATGCACCACTCCCCCCATCCCCCTAGAAACACACCCCCAGCCCCTCCCCCCACCCCCCAGCCACCCCCCACCAGCCCCCCTTCACCACTCCCCTCAGCCCCCAACCCCCAACCCCCAAGCCCTCAGCCCCCACCTACACCCCCACTACCCCCATACCCCCAGCACCCCCCAACACCACTCCCCCTTGCCCCCCATCACCCCCACCCCACCTACACCCCCACTGCCCCCAGCACCAGCCCCCCCAGCACCAGTCCCTCCTACACTAGTGGAGAATAATGCTCTCAATCCTCACCCAATAATCCTTCATGTTCATTACTATGTCAAATATATCCTCAATGAACTATGTAAAGTTCTCTACATCCAATGTGCCTCTTTTTTCCTAGTTAGATGAATAATGTTGTAAATGAAAATCTCAGGCATAGCTGATCGCAGTCTAAGTAATACCACCTCCATAAGTAGTAACTAGGTGGAAACACATGGATGAAGTGGTATTTCCTCCAAAATGACATGTTTGTGATGTGTGGAAATTATATTTCGTGAATGGTTTTAGAATAATAATATCCTTCATGATATTACCTCAGGATTTCTTAGATTATCACCTTTTAAACATAATTTAAGGATTATTATTCGTAGTAATCCTATAATTATATATCAATTTATCCTCCAATATAATTAATATAAAATGATATTTTAGATCAATGTTATCTATTAACAAATGAAACACTAGGAAAAGAAAGAAATTATGATCACTCCAACTATCAAAAAATAACACATCCATGTCTAATATATTTCGGTGTTCATTCTGAAATAGAATAAACCATGTTAGTTATTTTGATAAATCATTTGTATTAATGTACTCTGCAATTATTATAGATAATGTAACCACCTGTTGAAATTGAGTCATCTTAATTATCACTATTGCACAAAAAGATATTATAAACCATGGAGTACATTTCCATGAATCCATGTGTTCATGAAAATATCCATCAGTTATGATCTACATTTGACCATCACCGTCCAGATAACCATTTATGTTGAAAGATGGAGAAATATTTTGTAATCCCAAAAATAGTATGTATATGTGATAAAAAAACAATTTTATATGAGGAAACCCAAAAATATAGTTATATCCCTCCCTATACTCACTATGGATCTCCATCACTAAACATTAGTCATAGGCATATAAAAAAAAATAAAAAAAATTACCATGGTCAACTAATTAATTAAAACATAGATATATAATAACAAAAAATAAAGTTAGTTATACCACACAAAAACGAATACAATCCCATCTAAAAATATATCATAATTAAAATAAATAAATTTAACAAATGTAATAAAATATAAAAAACATGTCTATATAGAGATTGGGATCTATTTTGCCTACTAGTGTTGCATGAAAACTGCAAAATATCAAAAAACTGTAACAAAAATAGCATCAATGGAAACTCAAATTTCTATAACACATTTGTTAACTAAGTACATGGAAAATCCCATAGAAGAGTCCGAAAAAACCATTCTCCATTATAAAATATCCTAATATAATAAAAAAAAGAAGAAAATGGTTCCCTGATAACATTTTGTAACATCTTGACCAAACCCACTGGGTCCGAGCTAAAGAGTAACAAGAACTAATTAGAGCCACTCTCTATGAATGAGGATACTGAAAATAAGCAAGGGACCGAATGAAATTATTGGGGAGACTATAACAACTAGTATCACTTCTATGAAGAAATTATACAATAAAAAATACAATGTTTAAAGTAACCTGAAAAAACATAATATTAATATTTTCAAATGGAACACATGTATTATAATAAATAAATAATTGAGATCTGAAGGTGGAAAGATAAAAAATATTACAAATGTGGTAGATAATTAAATAAATAAACTATTTTAACCCCTAGAGTCTATCTAGGTTCTGCTCAATACTTCACAGCTCAACTATCTTCAATGGATCATTTTCTATTTGATAAATTCAATACATGATGTCTCATTGTACATCAATATTCTCAGATAAGTTGTCAGTAATAAAATCCATTAAGGAACCCCCAAATTATCCTTAACTTGAGTTCACATGCATAACAGTTTAAGTCATGATATGAAATAAATTATCAAATGATAAAAATACCATATCGTTTATCCATAATATTTCCAAGCTTCCAAAAAAATATATACCTAAATTGGATTAATGATAGATGAAAAATATTGTATTAATGAAAATTACACAATAAAATTGACCAATATTGATGATTATCAATAGTTGTATAGGTCCTTGTACTTGAGTTAAGACCATTATTTGCCACTACACCATGTTTTTATCTATCAGTTCAGGTCACAAAGTCCATAATGACCCACTATTTACTCAAGAGGTAGGTCACATAGACCATGTTTACATACTTTTTCTTATTGGTATGACTATTTATCATTTTTGTGTCATTATTTCTACCCAAAAATGTTATTATTCCCCAATGTCTAACTTGGTTTGGTCATTATATCACATGTTGTATCTTCACACACTCATGCATTAAGCGTTACTAAGACATGAAAAGTCCACTAGTAACTTATGTACCATTAATTGAATTAAAAAAAATAATATACAAAATATATCATAATGAAATAGTTATATCATATAAAAAACACATACCATATCACGAGTGTGAGAAAAACAAACATACTAAAACATTTGATAAAAATCAACAATGTCTAAATTGAATCCACACACAACATAATATTTTGATAACTACCATAAATATGGAATATATATTATAAGGACGAAAAATATTGAACTTTCTTGTCAAGGTTAGAATCTGGTTGGAGGCTTCTCCACTATCTTCGATGGATTCTCCCGTCCTGTGATGGTGAAAAACATCAGGCTGATTCCTCCTCCGATGGAGGGGGGACCTCCGCTATCCTCTGAGGGGGTGACATCCAGAACCTTATCCCCCTTCTCCAACCCTATCGTCTTCCCCTCTTTCCCTTCAATCCCTCTTTCCCCTAAGGTTCCAGATTGATTAGATGGAAGCCCTAACCACCCGATTTCTCTCTCGGAATTCAATGCAGCATCAGATCTCTTGAAATGTACGCTGGATGCTCGCATCAAGTAGAGGCGTCCTTCAGTGGACTCATTTGATCGTCTTATTTTCGAGCACTGGGGTCTGCAAGTGAGAGAGACTGTAGGCTTTCTCGACAGTAAGCATTTGATTATTCGGTTCGAATCGGAGGTGGACTTGATCAAGGCCTGGTCCAGCACACCCTGCAGCTGCAACAGATTTTGGTTCTTCCTTTTTCGGTGGTCTTACAACTTCCACATGAAGTGCAGATCCTCTTCAGTTGCGATTTGGGTAAGTTTCCCTCATCTCTCGCTTCCATTTAAAAACCCTTTTATTTTGATCATGCTTGGGAATCTCATGGGTAGATTTATTTTCTTTTATAGTAGAACCCATGCCCTCTATCGCCCGGTTTATCCGACGGTCTGTCTAGAAGTGGATGTATCGAGTTTTCCTTTTGAGTTTGTCTGGATCATAGTGGGTGAGGAATTTCGTTGAAAATAGATCGTGGTCTATGAATTGTGGGTCGATTTTTGTTCCACCTATAAGAAACTGGGTCACCTGAAGGCTTTCTATAGGAATGGACCAAGGAGACTCACTGCTCCAGAGGGTGTGATCTTAGACAACAAAGGTCTAGAGCCAAGTGTGGAGGGTCCTCCTTCCCTGCATAATCCAGTTAAGCTATGTCCTCAAGACCCGAGAGTGGATGAAATTTTTTCTAGATTGTTTCATGATCTGGGTGTGCCAAAGCCGAAAGAATAGACCCCAGGAAGTCCCTTCTCCAGGTCTTCTCCTTCATTTTCTGAGATGTTCTTGCAGAAAGGTGGTTTCAACTTCAGGAGTCTGATCTTCCATCTATACATGGTGGTGCTGACCCTCATGATGCTGCTAGGATGCTTAAGGATTCTCAAGTTTCTGACACATATGAGGAAATGTACCAAATTCAAAAGGTTTCCGGTTTAAACAAGACATCAAAGCCATCCTCAGTGCACAATCGTGTCTCATCCCTGAAATCGGAAGGGAAAGAAAATGAGGACCCTGAAGGGTGGAAAAATGTCATCCCAAGATGGAAACAAAATCAGGTTTGATATTGACAGCCAGAAGATGATGAGGCTAGTGTTCATGGTGGGGTCTCCCAGACAAGTTAGGACTATGAGAAGGAGGCTCTGGTTTGACCTGGATCAAGGAAAGGGAAGCAAGGGAACCTCTTGACTGGAAATCTCCCAGTTCTCAAGGGGGGGAATCAACCAAGACCCCATAAAGACTACTTGAATACTCCATAGACAATAGTAACCAGATTGGCAAGCAAGGAAAGGTGTAATGGCTCAGAGGTCAACTCAGTGGCCCCCTATTTGAACATGAATATGGATTTGGTCTCTTGTAGATTGAATCAGATCCCTTCCGGGGGCTGTAAGTCTCCTGTGGGTGAAGCAGAGGTTCTGGAGAGTACGATCTCTACTATAGTTATGGAGGAGGGGATACATGTGTTGTCTGGACTGGAGGTTGAAATTACCAAAGATCCACTGTTGATCCTGGAAGATCTGCAGCTGTGTATGGATGTAGTGGCCAAGGAATATTCTTGGGACCTTCTTATGCATTCCGAGGAAGAAATACTGGATACAGTTTTGATATTTCATTCTTCCAAGGAGGATGTGGAGAGGATGAATTGGAGACCAATGCAGGTGGATACCAACATCGAACAGAGCGATTAGATTAACACTCAACATTTAATTTTGACCAGAGGCTACAATGAGAAGAAGATAATACTGGAGGAATTCTTGCAAGCATGGGACAGATTGGATTCTCATTTTGAAGTTAGTATCACAGCGGAACCAGATACAGAGGTAACAGATTTTTCTTGGAAACTGTTTAGGGATGTCACGTCTAATTTCCTTAAGTTGGTCTTTAATAATTTTGTTATATTCTTTAATGTTTGATGTATGTTTTTAGTTTTTGGTTTCTCACTTTTTCCACAAAAGTGTTGTTTTAATAAAAATTTAACTTTAGTAGTAGTATATTATAAGGATCTCCATAACTCATTGTATTCTATTCCAACATTAAGGTTCATCCATGATTTTGATGACTGAGTCACAACACACACCCATGGAAGAATACCATGAATATTAAGGATGCATATGTAACACCCCGAGCTTCCACGATACGCTTCTCATTCAATAATTCAATAGCTTGCATTGTACGCAACTTCGAGTTCTAAAACACCGCGACTAATCAAAGTAGCCGTTATGAATAGTAATAACCACTTTTTAAAATTATAGAAATTTTATATTTCAAAATGGACTTCATTTTTGGATTCGGAATATCGAAATTAGCCTATGTTGAATTTTTGGTATTTTTATGAGAACTTCTAATTTTTTATGAATAGTGAAAAATACTTAAAAACAACTTTTTTAATAAAAATAATTTATAGTGATGAATTATACTATTTAGTGGTTTTAAAGTATAATTAGAATATGTTTTTACCATTCTATCCAATGTTGTTCATTAGAATTAATTTAACATTGAAATTGGACATAAACAATTGCCAATCTTTTGATATAAATTGTTTCTTAAAACACGCTATTTGTTGTGACAGCGGGAATTAATTATAAAATTAATTAATGAAACTTATATGTTTGAAATTTTGTAAAATATACATCATTTTTTAATTCGGAATATCAATTATATCTTAGGGTCAAATTTTGGCATTGTTTTGAAAAACATCAATTTTTTATGAATAGTGAAACCACTAAGTGATAGTTAAATAACTGATTTTTCGTTTAAATGAAATATTACCACTTCTGTGATTTGATTTTCAAAAATCCAACATACATGGTTGTGATTAAGAAGTAAAATTTGGTTCAATGAGATTAAAATAATATTTTGGTGAATAGTAACTTTTATGTTCTTAATCGCGATTAGAGGTGATTAGTGTAGTTTAAGGTAAAAATAATGTTTAAATAATATGAGATGAGCTTGACACTTGTCCTACTCCTATTGGATGAGTCATGGCCGACCAAGACAACCCATGGGTCAACTTGGGGACCCCATGGAGCCACTTTAGTTGGAAAATGACATTAATATATATTTATTTAATGTTTAAATTAAATTGACACAAACATGAGTTGTTTTACTAAAACAGTTTTTAAGTGGGGTTACATAGATCCAAATATTGACTATAAATATTCATTAGAAATCTAAAAAGAGTTCCTACATCATTGTATTTTTTTTATATTTTTTAGACATTAAATATATTAAATTATTTATGACATCATTATGATGCAGCGATGACCTCATTATTTAACGATTTAAATAAAATGAGAAGATAATGCAAAATACAAGGCTTACACTTGTCCAAAGCCTATTGGATGAGGCGATTTAGAACCCTTATCACCTTAGACACTAATTATATAAGTTTGGGACCTTTATAATCCGAAAAGCATTGTATAATAATGTAACATTTCAATCTTTCCAAAAGAACCCCTCCTCTCCTCTTATAAAAGGCCCCCACCTCTTCCACCTTATTCACACCTTCAAGCCATTTGGTTCGGCCAAACCCTACCCAAATACTATCCCAACTTCCCCCTCTTACTCCTAGAAGCCTCACTTTGGGCATAACTCTTCTCAAGGAAGCCTTTGGATCAAATCAAAAAGAGTTACCCGATTTTGAGGTAATGTCTTCTCTAATGTTGTTTTGTTTTATTTTTCTTCTCCAACCCCCTAAACTCTTTTTATTCATTTCTTTTGTAACAACACCAGTATCCTCAATATACTATGATGTTGTTATAATAAGGATTAGAGCTACACTTACACACACCTACATCTAATGGTTAAAGAACATACGGTTTCCGTGGATGGCGAATTTCTGCCTCACGAAACGATGATTGTTCAACACTCATATAACACCTTAAAAGGTGGACATTAAGATGTAACTATTTTTATATATGATATATAATATGTTTAAGTTTTACTTATGCTTCTGTATTTCTCATTTATGGCATACTTTATGATTTCCATTATGGGTAAAACGCGATAATTTCATTTTAGGAAGTGCGGACTACCGCCCCCTCAAAGTGATTTGAATCGTTAATGCCATATGTGGGATGTATAAAGGATAGAGTAAATGGTATTATAAACTATATTATACATTTATATCATTATGATTTTGTTCCATTAAATATGAAATTGAAATGAAAGTAGCGTTCATGCGTACGTACGGCTTACCGTCTCCATGAACGGTGCATTTCATTTCTTACCTCTAAATGTTACGTAATATTATAAATGAATGTATATAATGGATATATAAGATATATATGACATCTAAATCATGAATATAATTCTAGAGATAATGTATATTCTACCACATAAACAACTTGTAATTATAAGTAGTTTATTTTTGACTCAAGTACCAAAGATCGACAAAACGACCGTTATTAACTTAAATAATTAAATATTGTTCATAACATGGTAATAAGGGATATAAAAGGAATAATGAACATGAAAAAGGTTCTTAAGTAAATATAAATTAACTCTAGTTTATTATTCATGAGGTTAAAGAATGGTCGAGTCAGGACAAGACGCAAGGTAATGGAACTTCCTAACCCAACTTCCATTCTTTGGGTTAATCTCCTACTTTCAAATTATGTCATGATATTATTATGTCTTATTTTGTATTCTTTATGTGTACCTATTGTGAATACACATAATATATCTATTTTATTTGAAAAATGATCTTTTTAAGGACTCCGTCTCAATCCCCTTTCATTGAGGCATATTTGGTTTTATACACAACTTTCTTTTATACAGTGTATAAACCCCTTTGACTTTACGTTTATTCAAAAGGAATCTTTTTTATACGAAGCGTTTTACTAAATGACAAAAAGTTAATGTTTTTATTTCCGTACTTATGCGGCGACAACGACTTCTCCACTGCCGTGACCATTATTTGAGTTTCAGCTTCCTCTACAAGCCATCTTTTTTTTAATGAAAAATAAATACAAAGTTTTAACTTTCTTTTATTTTGGTATTGAAAATGGTTTTTAAAGAGTTTTTATTATATCAATGTGTTGTATTGATATCTTGTGATTGAAATGTGGAAATGTTATGTTTCTTTTATGCATGTTTTATGTGATACGATTATGTTATGGTTTATGATATGTTTAAACCTATTCATTTGAGGAATGTATTGGACATAATATGTGACGGGTGGAGCCCGCTATAGCTCCTCGATGCATCAGTAGGTATCATGAGACAACTAGACGTGGAATTGGCCGAGGCCCTTTCCCAATTTGATTTATGGTTTTGGCCGAGGCCTTAATCATTTTAGACGTCTTGGCCGAGGCCTTGACAAAGTGTTTCAGAATGTCCGGCATTATACATTCCCTCATTATGAAAGTGGTTATTGATATTTCATGTGATTATTCGACCAGTAGAATATCCATGTGAAGAAGTGAATGGAATTATCTCATTTTACTTTTGCCATAGTATGTTGATGTTCAAGTTTAAAAGGATTTTGTTTTAGTTATACATTGCCTTAAATTTTTATGTTTATTTATAAAAGCTTCTGCATTATTGTTATCCTTACTGAGCATCTGAGCTCACCCCTTTAAATGTTTTAATATTTTCTAGGATGTGAAGAAGTATTTTATGAATGACCTGTAGAGATTGTCAGAAGAGGATATGAGTGTGGACTATGAAGACCATGTTATTGTAGTTTTTCACTTTATGATGTAATGTAACGTTTACGAATGTATCTAGTGTTTCCAGGGCTACTAAACTAATCGGTCTTTCGAGACTTGATCTTTTGTGATCATGCCAATGTTACGAAGTAATGCACCGACTCTGGGTAGCTGGGGTCGGGGCTTTACAGTTGGTATCAAAGGAAGTTTAGTACAAACCTTCGAAGCTATATTTAGATAAACTCTGATTAGAGCATGTAGACCTAAGATGAACTTTGAGGATTAGTATAGAAGAACTTCCTAGAATTTTGGTATTGTAGAGATTTTGTGAGTTTTCCGAGCAATACATCCCTGTCTGGATACGAGAAGGTAGAGGCGGCTCTAGCACAGATGTTCCTAGGGGTAAAACCCAAAAACACCGCTTTGAGCTAGACTCGAACGGGAACTGGTGCACGACAACGGGCCTTGCTGCACTCTTGGTTATGACACTCCCGGGGGATATGCTTAGGTTAATTCTCATTTTCTTTACAAACCACTATGAAGGGTTATGAGTATATACTTCTTCAAAGGAAACATTTCTTTTTATGATTATGGATTATATCCATAAATAGTTCAATTTATGTAAAGTATTTTACAAATATAGAATTATGTATTTTATTTCATAAACTAATCTAGTTGATGCCATTGTTTAGAAATGGCACCTAGTGGAAGGAATGGAAACTGTATCAATGCATGCACTCCGTGTAGGGATTGCCCTCCTGCTCAAGATAATTATGGTGGAGCTAGTGATACAACTGGTGCTGATCAGCTTCTCACCGTACTGGGACAACTCACACAGGTTATGAATAATATCCTTACTCGTATGGAGCACCCTGATCCGCAACGTGGAGGATCAATGCTAGACCGTTTCATGCGGCAACAACCACCAACCTTCAATGGGAGTACAAATCCTATAGTAGCTGAGCAATGGATAAATTCCTTAGAGAAAATATTCCATGCCTTGGGGAGTAGTGAAAGGGAGAAGGTTGTCATGGCAGTTTACCGCCTCACTGGAGATGCCGATCAGTGGTGGTCACTGATTCAAAACACAAAGGAAGATGATGACGTATCGAATATGGAATGGAGGGAGTTCAAAGAGCTTTTCTTAGAAAAATACTTTCCTCGTGACCATCGAGCAGATATGGAAAGGCAATTTCTGAGTCTGAGGAAGAAGGAGGATGAGAATGTCGCAATGTATGAGGCTAACTTTACAAGGTTAGCAAGGCATGCTGCCGATTATATACGTAACCCAAGGATTAAGATTGATCGTTTCTTTGATGGGTTAAAACCATTTCTCCGTCGAGCTTTAGTATAACAATCCTTCTCATCATACGAAGATATTGTCTCATGTGCTATCAAGACAGAAAAGGAATTCTCTAAGTCTTATGACAACAAATTAAAGCAAGAGAAGAAGAGAACGGGGGAACAAGATACAGATAAAGGGAAAAAGGGAAAGAAGGATTTTCCATTATGTGATAATTGTGGGAAGAATCACCCTGGTACGTGCCTAAAAGGAATGGGAGTTTGTTATAAATGTGGAGAAAAGGGTCACCAGGCTCGTGACTGCAAGGGAAAGAAAGAGGATGTCAAAGTTGAATGCTACAATTGTAGGTAAATGGGGCATTATGCAAATGAATGTCCTAAGCGTCAAGGAAACTTACCTCAGAAAAGGCTAAGGGATCAAGGCCAATCTTATGCTGTGACTATAGTTGAAGCAGAATAATTAATGTATTGGTGCTTTTGGACTCAAGGATTATATTCTGGTTATAAGAATAATGTGATATATATAAAGATTGTACTGCAGTACTTTTTGATTTCAGTAAGGTTTTAATATGATTAAGTTAATCATATTTTTAGTATGTGACAATAAGAGAAACTTTACTTTGTTTGGGGAATCTGATAAATTGATTTTGGAATTTAGAGACCTTTTAGAGAGAGTCTGGACGGAGGTATTTTGGATAACTATTAAGGTTGGAATGGATTAAGTTGAACCATGGATAGTATTGTTTAAGGTTAAAGCATTTCTGAAGATTATTTTTGGAATATTATAATACTATAGTTTTAGGAAAAGGACAACCTGTAGGGTGGGGCATAACCCTTCGCGTCGGACAAAGCTGCAGGAATCAAACGCACAACCATAGTGCGACAAGCCTTTATTTCCTACCACTAGCCTACAGGAAGTCCCTGGTTATTACAAAATAATTTTACTAATCTAAATGGTATGTGTTAACATTTGGATCCTTATACAATTAGGATAAATAGAATATTTTTGAGTTCCGTTACCATTTGGAGTAAAAGTTGGGTTGTGGTAAAAATTTATTAACGAATGAAAGTATACATAACAAGTATGTATATTCCCTTACGTTCTTAGTAAATCTCCTAAATAAATTCCTCAACATTATAAAAGGTAACTTAAAATAAAAATTTTGTCGGTTAACGTTTCCAACTGGGGATTCAATGACCGTTTAACCAATCACAAGTTTGTGATTTTCTTGTAGTTAAACTTTCTCCTAATCCTGTTTTCTATAACTCTCCATCAGACCTTGATGGTTTGTTTCTCCTCCATAACCATATTTTCATAGAATCTTAGAATGGGCTATATCGGGTGACCTTTGTACTTATCTTGCTTTCTTTTAATGTTATATATTTAACCTTATTTCCGATGTGGGCTTTCCTCAAAGGTATTTTCTCTTTTCAACATTTTATTTTCAAAGAAAAATTTCAAATTGCGAGGACGCAATTTATTGAAGGAGGAGAGAATGTAACACCCCGAGCTTCCACGATACGCTTCTCATTCAATAATTCAATAGCTTGCATTGTACGCAACTTCGAGTTCTAAAACACCGCGACTAATCAAAGTAGCCGTTATGAATAGTAATAACCACTTTTTAAAATTATAAAAATTTTATATTTCAAAATGGACTTCATTTTTGGATTCGGAATATCGAAATTAGCCTATGTTGAATTTTTGGTATTTTTCTGAGAACTTCTAATTTTTTATGAATAGTGAAAAATACTTAAAAACAACTTTTTTAATAAAAATAATTTATAGTGATGAATTATACTATTTAGTGTTTTTAAAGTATAATTAGAATATATTTTTACCATTTTATCCAATGGTGGTCATTAGAATTAATTTAACATTGAAATTGGACATAAACAATTGCCAATCTTTTGATATAAATTGTTTCTTAAAACACGCTATTTGTTGTGACAACGGGAATTAATTATAAAATTAATTAATCCAACTTATATGTTTTAAATTTTTAAAAATAGACATCATTTTTGAATTCGGAATATAAATTATAGCTTAGGGTCAAATTTTGGCATTGTTCTGAAAAACTTCAATTTTTGATGAATAGTGAAACCACTAAGTGATAGTTAAATAACTGATTTTTCGTTTAAATGAAATATTACCACTTCTGTGATTTGATTTTCAAAAATCCGACATACATGGTTGTAATTAAGAAGTAAAATGTGGTTCAATGAGATTAAAATAATTTTTTGGTTAATAGTAACTTTTAAGTTCTTAATCGCGATTAGAGGTGATTAGTGTAGTTTAAGGTAAAAATAATGTTTTAATAATATGAGATGAGCTTGACACTTGTCCTACTCCTATTGGATGAGTCATGGCCGACCAAGACATCCCATGGGTCAACTTGGGGACCCCATGGAGCCACTTTAGTTGGAAAATGACATTAATATATATTTATTTAATGTTAAAATTAAATTGACCCAAACATGAGTTGTTTTACTAAAACAGTTTTTAAGTGGGGTTACACAGATCCAAATATTGACTATAAATATTCATTAGAAGTCTAAAAATATTTCCTACATCATAGTATTTTTTTTGTATTTTTTAGACATTAAATAAATTAAATTATTTATGACATCATTATGATGCAGCGATGACCTCATTATTTAACGATTTAAATAAAATGAGAAGATAATGAAAAATCCAAGGCTTACACTTGTCCAAAGCCTATTGGATGAGTAGATTTCGAACCCTTATCACCTTATCCACGAATTATATAAGTGTGGGACCTTTAGAATCCGAAAATCATTGTATAATAATGTAACATTTCAATCTTTCCAAAAGAGCCCCTCCTCTCCTCTTATAAAAGGCCCCCACCTCTTCCACCTTATTCACACCTTCAAGCCATTTGGCTCGGCCAAACCCTGCCCAAATACTCTCCCAACTTCCCCCTCTTACTCCTATAAGCCTCAATTTTGGAAGAACTCTTCTCAAGGAAGCCTTTGGCTCAAATCAAAAAGAGTTACCCGATTTTGAGGTAATGTCTTCTCTAATGTTGTTTTGCTTTATTTTTCTTCTCCAACCCCATAAATTCTTTTTATTCATTTCTTTTGTAACAACACCAGTATACTAAATATACTAGGATGTTGTTATAAGAAGGATTATAGCTACACTTACACACACCTACATCTAATGGTTAAAGAACATACGGTTTCTGTGGATGGCGAATTTCTGCCTCACGAAACGATGATTGTTCAACACTCATATAACACCTTCAAAGGTGGCCATTAAGATGTAAATATTTTTATATATGATATATAATATGTTTATGTTTTACTTATGCTTCTGTATTTCTCATTTATGGCATACTTTATGATTTCCATTATGGGTAAAACGCGATAATTTCATTTTAGGAAGTGCGGACTACAGCCCCCTCAAAGTGATTTGAATCGTTAATGCCATATGTGTGATGTATAAAGGATGGAGTAAATGGTATTATACACTATATTATACATTTATATCATTATGATTTTGTTCCATTAAATATGAAATTGAAATGAAAGTAGCGTTCATGCGTACGTACGACTTACCGTCTCCATGAACGGTGCATTTCATTTCTTACCTCTAAATGTTACGTAATATTATAAATGAATGTATATACTGGATATATAAGATATATATGACATCTAAATCATGAATATAATTATAGAGATAATGGATATTCTACCACATAAACAACTTGTAATTATAAGAAGTTTATTTTTGACTCAAGTACCAAAGATCGACAAAACGACCGTTATTAACTTAAATAATTAAATAATGTTCATAACATGGTAATAAGGGATATAAAAGGAATAATGAACATGAAAAAGGTTCTTAAGTAAATATAAATTAACTCTAGTTTATTATTCATGAGGTTAAAGAACGGTCGAGTCAGGACAAGACGCAAGGTAAGGGAACTTCCTAACCCAACTTCCATTCTTTGGGTTAATCTCCTACTTTAAAATTATGTCATGATATTATTATGTCTTATTTAGTATTATTTATGTGTACCTATTGTGAATACACATAATATATCTATTTTATTTTAAAAATGATCTTTTTAAGGACTCCGTATCAATCCCCTTTCATTGAGGCATATTTGGTTTTATACACAACTTTCTTTTATACGGTGTATAAACCCCTTTGACTTTTACGTTTATTCAAAAGGAATCTTTTTTATACGAAGTATTTTACTAAATGAAAAAAAGGGAATGTTTTTATTTCCGTACTTATGCAGCGACAACGACTTCTCCGCCGCCGTGACCATTATTTGAGTTTCAGCTTCCTCTACAAGCCATCTTTTTTTTAATGAAAAATAAATACAAAGTTTTAACATTCTTTTATTTTGGTATTGAAAATGGTTTTTAAAGAGTTTTTATTATATCAATGTGTTGTATTGATATCTTGTGATTGAAATGTGGAAATGTTATGTTTCCTTTATGCATGTTTTATGTGATACGATTATGTTATGGTTTATGATATGTTTAAACCTATTCATTTGAGGAATGTATTGGACATAATATGTGACGGGTGGAGCCAGCTATAGATCCTCGATGCATCGATAGGTCTCATGAGACAACTAGACGTGGAATTGGTCGAGGCCCTTTCCCAATTTGATTTATGGTTTTGGCCGAGGCCTTAATCATTTTAGACATCTTGGCCGAGGCCTTGACAAAATGTTTCAGAATGTCCGGCATTATACATTCCCTCATTATGAAAGTGGTTATTGATATTTCATGTGATTATTCGACCAGTAGAATATCCATGTGAAGAAGTGAATGGCATTATCTCATTTTACTTTTTCCATATTATGTTGATGTTCAAGTTTAAAAGGCTTTTGTTTTAGTTATACATTGCCTTAAATTTTTATGTTTATTTATGAAAGCTTCCGCATTATTGTTATCCTTACTGAGCATCTGAGCTCACCCCTTTCAATGTTTTAATATTTTCCAGGATGTGAAGAAGTATTTTATGAATGACCTGTAGGGATTGTCAGAAGAGGATATGAGTGTGGACTATGAAGACCATGTTATTGTAGTTTTTCACTTTATGATGTAATGTAACGTTTACGAATGTATCTAGTGTTTCCAAGGCTACTAAACTAATCGGTCTTTCGAGATTTGATCTTTTGTGATCATGCCAATGTTACGAAGTAATGCACCGACTCTGGGTAGCTGGGGTCGGGGCGTTACAGTTGGTATCAAAGGAAGTTTAGTACAAACCTTGGAAGCTAGATTTAGATAAACTCTGATTAGAGCACATAGACCTAAGATGAACTTTGAGGATTAGTATAGAAGAACTTCCTAGAATCTTGGTATTGTAGAGATTTTGTGAGTTTTCTGAGCAATACATCCCTGTCTGGATACGAGCAGGTAGAGGCGGCTCTGGCACAGATGTTCCTAGGGGTAAAACCCGAAAACACCGCTTTGAGCTAGACTCGAACGGGAACTGGTGCACAGCAACAGGCCTTGCTGCACTCTTGGTTACAACACTCCCAGGGGATATGCTTAGGATAATTCTCATTTTCTTTACAAACCACTATGAAGGGTTATGAGTATATACTTCCTCAAAGGAAACATTTCTTTTTATGATTATGGATTATATCCATAAATAGTTCAATTTATGTAAAGTATTTTACAAATATGGAATTATGTATTTTATTTCATAAACTAATCGAGTTGATGCCATTGTTTAGAAATGGCGCCTAGTGGAAGGAATGGAAACCATATCAATGCACGTACTCCGTGTAGGGATTGCCCTCCTGCTCAAGATAATTATGGTGGAGCTAGTGATACAACTGGTGCTGATCAGCTTCTCACCGTACTGGGACAACTCACACAGGTTATGAATAATAACCTTACTCGTATGGAGCACCCTGATCCGCAACGTGGAGGATCAATGCTAGACCGTTTCATGAGGCAACAACCACCAACCTTCAATGGGAGTACAAATCCTATAGTAGCTGAGCAATGGATAAATTCCTTAGAGAAAATATTCCATGCCTTGGGGAGTAGTGAAAGGGAGAAGGTTGTCATGGTAGTTTACCGCCTCACTGGAGATGCCAATCAGTGGTGGTCGCTGATTCAAAACACAAAGGAAGATGATGACGTATCGAATATGGAATGGAGGGAGTTCAAAGAGATTTTCTTAGAAAAATACTTTCCTCGTGACCATCGAGCAGATATGGAAAGGAAATTTCTGAGTCTGAGGCAGAAGGAGGATGAGAATGTCGCAAAGTATGAGGCTAACTTTACAAGGTTAGCAAGTCATGCTGCCGATTATATACGTAACCCAAGGAGTAAGATTGATCGTTTCTTTGATGGGTTAAAACCATTTCTCCTTCGAGCTTTAGTATCACAATCCTTCTCATCATACAAAGATATTGTCTCATGTGCTATCAAGACAGAAAAGGAATTCTATAAGTCTTATGACAAAAAAGTAAAGCAAGAGAATAAGAGAATGGGGGAACAAGAGACAGATAAAGGGAAAAAGGGAAAGAAGGACTTTCCATTATGTGATAATTGTGGGAAGAATCACCCTGGTACGTGCCTAAAAGGAATGGGAGTTTGTTATAAATGTGGAGAAAAGGGTCACCAGGCTCGTGACTGCAAGGGAAAGAAAGAGGCTGTCAAAGTTGAATGCTACAATTGTAGGGAAATGGGGCATTATGCAAATGAATGTCCTAAGCGTCAAGGAAACTTACCTCAGAAAAGGCCAAGGGATCAAGGCCAATCTTATGATGTGACTACAGTTGAAGCAGAATAATTAATATATTGGTGCTTTTGGACTCAAGGATTATATTCTGGTTATAAGAATAATGTGATATATATAAAGATTGTACTGTAGTACTTTTTGATTTCAGTAAGGTTTTAATATGATTAAGGTAATCATATTTTTAGTATGTGACAATAAGAGAAACATTACTTTGTTTGGGGAATATGATAAATTGATTTTGGAATTTAGAGACCTTTTAGAGAGAGTCTGGACGGAGGTATTTTGGATAACTATTAAGGTTGGAATGGATTAAGTTGAACCATGGATAGTATTGTTTAAGGTTAAAGCATTTCTGAAGATTATTTTTGGAATATTATAATACTATAGTTTTAGGAAAAGGACAACCTGCAGGGTGGGGCATAACCCATCGCGTCGGACAAAGCTGCAGGAATCAAACCCACAACCATAGTGCGACAAGCCTTTATTTCCTACCACTAGCCTACAGGAAGTCCCTGGTTATTACAAAATAATTTTACTAATCTAAATGGTGTGTGTTAACATTTGGAACCTTATACAATTAGGATAAATAGAATATTTTTGAGTTCCGTTACCATTTGGAGTAAAAGTTGGGTTGTGGTAAAAATTTATTAACGAATGAAAGTATACATAACAAGTATGTATATTCCCTTACGTTCTTAGTAAATCTCCTAAATAAATTCCTCAACATTATAAAAGGTAACTTAAAATAAAAATGTTGTCGGTTAACGTTTCCAACTGGGGATTCAATGACCGTTTAACCAATCACAAGTTTGTGATTTTCTTGTAGTTAAACTTTCTCCTAATCCTGTTTTCTATAACTCTCCATCAGACCTTGATGGTTTGTTTCTCCTCCATATCCATATTTTCATAGAATCTTAGAATGGGCTATATCGGGTGACCTTTGTACTTATCTTGCTTTCTTTTAATGTTATATATTTAACCTTATTTCCGATGTGGGCTTTCCTCAAAGGTATTTTCTCTTTTCAACATTTTATTTTCAAAGAAAAATTTCAAATTGCGAGGATGCAATTTATTGAAGGAGGGGAGAATGTAACACCCTGAGCTTCCACGATACGCTTCTCATTCAATAATTCAATAGCTTGCATTGTACGCAACTTCGAGTTCTAAAACACCGCGACTAATCAAAGTAGCCGTTATGAATAGTAATAACCACCTTTTAAAATTATAGAAATTTTATATTTCAAAATGGACTTCATTTTTGGATTCGGAATATCGAAATTAGCCTATGTTGAATTTTTGGTATTTTTCTGAGAACTTCTAATTTTTTATGAATAGTGAAAAATACTTAAAAACAACTTTTTTAATAAAAATAATTTATAGTGATGAATTATAATATTTAGTGGTTTTAAAGTATAATTAGAATATATTTTTACCATTTTATCCAATGGTGGTTATTAGAATTAATTTAACATTGAAATTGGACATAAACAATTGCTAATCTTTTGATATAAATTGTTTCTTAAAACACGCTATTTGTTGTGACAGCGGGAATTAATTATAAAATTAATTAATTCAAATTATATGTTTGAAATTTTGTAAAATAGACATCATTTTTGAATTCAGAATATAAATTATAGCTTAGGGTCAAATTTTGGCATTGTTCTGAAAAACTTCAATTTTTGATGAATAGTGAAACCACTAAGTGATAGCTAAATAACTGATTTTTCGTTTAAATGAAATATTACCACTTCTGTGATTTGATTTTCAAAAATCCGACATAAATGGTTGTCATTAAGAAGTAAAATGTGGTTCAATGAGATTAAAATAATTTTTTGGTGAATAGTAACTTTTAAGTTCTTAATCGCGATTAGAGGTGATTAGTGTAGTTTAAGGTAAAAATAATGTTTTAATAATATGAAATGAGCTTGAAACTTTTCCTACTCCTATTGGATGAGTCATGGCCGACCAAGACAACCCATGGGTCAACTTGGGGACCCCATGGAGCCACTTTAGTTGGAAAATGACATTAATATATATTTATTTAATGTTAAAATTAAATTGACACAAACATGAGTTGTTTTACTAAAACAATTTTTAAGTGGGGTTACACAGATCCAACTATTGACTATAAATATTCATTAGAAAGATAAAAAGATTTCCAACATCATAGTATTTTTGTTATATTTTTTAGACATTAAATAAATTAAATTATTTATGATATCATTATGATGCAGCGATGACCTCATTATTTAACGATTTAAATAAAATGAGAAGATAATGAAAAATCCAAGGCTTACACTTGTCCAAAGCCTATTGGATTATGAGGTTTCGAACCCTTATCACCTTATCCACGAATTATATAAGTGTGGGACCTTTAGAATCCGAAAAGCATTGTATAATAATGTAACATTTCAATCATTCCAAAAGAGCCCCTCCTCTCCTCTTATAAAAGGCCCCCACCTCTTCACATTATTCACACCTTCAAGCCATTTGGCTCGGCCAACCCCTGCCCAAATACTCTCCCAACTTCCCCCTCTTACTCCTAGAAGCCTCACTTTGGGCAGAACTCTTCTCAAGGAAGCCTTTGGCTCAAATCAAAAAGAGTTACCTGATTTTGAGGTAATGTCTTCTCTAATGTTGTTTTGTTTTATTTTTCTTCTCCAACCCCCTAAACTCTTTTTATTCATTTCTTTTGTAACAACACCAGTATCCTCAATATACTAGGATTTTTTTATAATAAGGATTCGAGCTACACTTACACACACCTACATCTAATGGTTAAAGAACATACGGTTTCTGTGGATGGCGAATTTCTGCCTCACGAAACGATGATTGTTCAACACTCATATAACACCTTCAAATGTGGCCATTAAGATGTCACTATTTTAATATATGATATATAATATGTTTATGTTTTACTTATGCTTCTGTATTTCTCATTTATGGCATAATTTATGATTTCCATTATGGGTAAAACACGATAATTTCATTTTAGGAAGTGCGGACTACCGCCCCCTCAAAGTGATTTGAATCGTTAATGCCATATGTGGGATGTATAAAGGATGGCGTAAATGGTATTATACACTATATTATACTGGAATTATATTATACATTTATATCATTATGATTTTGTTCCATTAAATATGAAATTGAAATGAAAGTAGCGTTCATGCGTACGTACGGCTTACCGTCTCCATGAACGGTGCATTTCATTTCTTACCTCTAAATGTTACGTAATATTATAAATGAATGTATATACTGGATATATAAGATATACATGACATATAAATCATTAATATAATTCTAGAGATAATGGATATTCTACCACATAAACAACTTGTAATTA
Organism: Viscum album; assembly: GCA_963277665.1. Taxonomy (NCBI): domain Eukaryota; kingdom Viridiplantae; phylum Streptophyta; class Magnoliopsida; order Santalales; family Viscaceae; genus Viscum; species Viscum album. The sequence goes on along the minus strand of OY728155.1, from coordinate 1,521,334,547 downwards.
TAAGAAGTTTATTTTTGACTCAAGTACCAAAGATCGACAAAACGACCGTTATTAACTTAAATAATTAAATAATGTTCATAACATGCTAATAAGGGATATAAAAGGAATAATGATCATGAAAAAGGTTATTAAGTAAATATAAATTAACTCTAGTTTATTATTCAGGAGGTTAAAGAACGGTCGAGTCAGGACAAGATGCAAGGTAAGGGAACTTCCTAACCCAACTTCCATTCTTTGGGTTAATCTCCTACTTTCAAATTATGTCATGATATTATTATGTCTTATTTTGTATTCTTTATGTGTAATTATTGTGAATACACATAATATATCTATTTTATTTTAAAAATGATCTTTTTAAGGACTCCGTCTCAATCCCCTTTCATTGAGGCATATTTGGTTTTATACACAACTTTCTTTTATACGGTGTATAAACCCCTTTGACTTTTACGTTTATTCAAAAGGAATCTTTTTTATACGAAGCGTTTTACTAAATGACAAAAAGGGAATGTTTTTATTTCCATACTTATGTGGCGACAACGACTTCTCCACCGCTGTGACCATTATTTGAGTTTCAGCTTCCTCTACAAGCCATCTTTTTTTAATGAAAAATAAATACAAAGTTTTAACTTTCTTTTATTTTGGTATTGAAAATGGTTTTTAAAGAGTTTTTATTATATCAATGTTTTGTATTGATATCTTGTGATTGAAATGTGGAAATGTTATGTTTCCTTTATGCATGTTTTATGTGATACGATTATGTTATGGTTTATGATATGTTTAAACCTATTCATTTGAGGAATGTATTGGACATAATATGTGACGGGTGGAGCCCGCTATATCTCATAGATGCATCGGTAGGTCTCATGAGACAACTAGACGTGGAATTGGCCGAGGACCTTTCCCAATTTGATTTATGGTTTTGGCCGAGGTCTTAATCATTTTAGACGTCTTGGCCGAGGCCTTGACAAAATGTTTCAGAATTTCCGGCATTATACATTCCCTCATTATGAAAGTGGTTATTGATATTTCATGTGATTATTAGACCAGTAGAATATCCATGTGAAGAAGTGAATGGCATTATCTCATTTTACTTTTGCCATATAATGTTGATGTTCAAGTTTAAAAGGCTTTTGTTTTAGTTATACATTGCCTTAAATTTTTATATTTATTTATGAAAGCTTCCACATTATTGTTATCCTTACTGAGCATCTGAGCTCACCCCTTTCAATGTTTTAATATTTTCCAGGATGTGAAGAAGTATTTTATGAATGACCTGTAGGGATTGTCAGAAGAGGATATGAGTGTGGACTATGAAGACCATGTTATTGTAGTTTTTCACTTTATGATGTAATGTAACGTTTACGAATGTATCTAGTGTTTCCAAGGCTACTAAACTAATCGGTCTTTCGAGACTTGATCTTTTGTGATCATGCCAATGTTACGAAGTAATGCACCGACTCTGGGTAGCTGGGGTCGGTGCGTTACAGCATAACTATGATTCTGGTCCATTGAAGAATAGGTTAAAATAGAGACTCGTGAAAATTCCCTATTTAGTATGTGAATATATAATCACATTCATTTTTATTCTTCTAATGACATAGATTATGATGAATTTTAATTGATCGGATTCTATATCGATAGATCTATTAATGACCAATGAATGGATAATGAATAATCATAGATTCTAACAAGAAATCCTTGGTTCTGTAAAATGTATAACGACCCATACTTTTCATACATTGTTAATACTTCAAAATTTAAGTACACTTATTACAACATATAACAAAACCATGAAAGGACCGTATAGGTATAGAGTCTTTAGATACTGGGAACCATAAACAACTGGTTCATAAATAATCTACACTGTCTCCCATTTATTTCATCATATCTAGAGTCCATTTTGGCATATCCTACTTAATAAGCTTCTTCCTGACCTGGGGCATGAAAACATACAAAGGGGTGAGCTCAAATACTCAGTAAGAGTAAACAAAAGAAATATCAATCACATCATATTCATAAGAACATAACATTTTGGAAATCTTACCCTGCAAAAGAGATCAAAATTTTATAACATGGGATAAATCATGGTAGTGAAATGTAATCACAATAATCATAACTTAAAACATGAAGCCTTGTGGAATACACACATAATCATAGAGAATAATTTATTATTAGTCAAGACTCATTTCCAAGACTATCTTAGTGGACAAAGTCCATTTCTGAACCGAGTTCATTCCTCATTTCAGTCCTGTTTCACTGAACCGGTTTAACCTTCTGTTCCAGCCATGTCTATCTCGTGAGATATAAAATCTTTACCCAATGCATTGGAGGGAGATATAGGACCCAACCATCTCAAAATGATACCATTATTATGTGTGCCACAAAATCATAAACCATACATCATAGCATAACCCATGTAATAAAAATGGGATTCTTAAACATCATGACATCATAAACAAATTCATATAAGATAAAGGAATTCATAAAAATAATTCCATCACAACATAATCAAATCAATGTAATAATAGGGATAGAAACAAAACTCTTTATTATCATAGATGGAAAGAAATTTTGATAAAACAGTTGAACTCCATTCTTGAGGAAAATATCCGTTCTACTTCAAAAACACTTTTCCTTTCTTAACATGTCATACAATTCTAAACTAAAAGAAGTTGATTAAAAATAAACTTGAAAACTTGTAAAGGAAGCTTCTTGGAAATAATGTTTTAAAAATATATTCATGCTGTATAAGTTTTAAAAAAACATTCTTCTCATACTTTTTTCAGAAAAGTCAAAAAGTACCTCTTACGAAAAACGACAAAAGATTCATTTCATATCTTTTACTAAAAACTCACCGAAGGGTAAAATTGGATTTAAACAATTTTAGGTGGATGGAAATAATATTACATATTGAGGAAACATGGATGTGGATGATAAAATACATGCCAGTAAATTCTAAAGTATAAACAATCTCAGATAAAAATGAGATTGTGATATTTCCCTTACCTTAGGTCCGATTTGCTTCGTAAGTGTCTGAACCCCCTCTTCTTTGAAGCGCCTCTTTGAGACCTCCTATTAGGGCACTAAAATTGGTCTTTGAAGAAGAACGAAACCTCTAGGATGTTTCTATGAAAGTGTAGAAGATAATTTGGAAGGGTTTGGCCGAGCATGAAGGCTCAAAGTGGTGTGAGGAAGAGAGGGATGAGGTGCCCTTTTATAAGGGAGGAGAGGGGCACCTTTGGAAACACTAAAAATATTATTTTATTATAAAGCCATATTCAGTTTTAAATAGATCCAAATTGATTTATTTCGAAGCTAAGGTGAGCATAGGTCTAAATCCTCTCATCCAATAAAATTTGGAAAAGTTTAGTTAACTATTTTAACCTTATCATTTATATTTAACTTTAAGTTAAATAATTTTACTTTTACCATGTCTTTTTGTGTTCTTACACTATAAGGTTAATAAACATACTATAACAAGCCAAACGAACCCCAAGTTGTTTATTATTAATATATATAACCTTATCTAAGTCATTTGGCCGATCCTTAGATTTTTAGGAATAAAATAACAATTAATAATATAATATTTGTTTTAAAAACTATTTTATGTCAATTTTGGCACTATTTAGTAATTGATTTTTTTGAACATCATAACAGAAATATCAGTTCGAAAAAAGTTACTTAAATCAATAATAACATGTCATATTAACCTATAATATTATCATAATTCATAAAAAGTTTCAAATTATATTTATTTGGGTATTTATAACATCAATTATGTCAATATTTTATTAATAAGATAATTACTGCATCTTCTATGTGTCATAAATAAATTAAATTATTTAATGTCTAAAAATTACAGATAAAATAAAATTATTTAAGAAATATTTTCAGCTTTCTAATTAATATTTATAGTCTAATTTATCTTATGTATAACCCTATAATAAAAATTATTTACTTATTAAACTTTGATTTTAACTATTTTATCCCTTCTTTAAATAAATAAATAATAAATGTCCTAATCTAATCCATGTGGGCCTAAATGGTCATATTTTATTCCTAAGGTTGTTTTTGTTCGAATTACACTTATCCAATAGAATTAGGACATGTGTTAGGGTAATAATAATAACATTTTTACCCTTAATTACCCTATTTACTTTTAACCGTGGTAAAAAACAAGTAAAAAGTTACAATTCACCAAAAATTATTTTCATCCCATTGAACCACATTTTAGTTCTTGATATTAACTGTGTCTCTCGGATTTTCGAAATTCCACTCACAGAAGCGGTAAAATTAAGTTTTATGTGAATTTGGAAATTCTCCTAGGAGGTGGGTAAAAGACGGTGAAAAGTTTAATAAATGTTTTATATATCTATAATTATTATAAAATGACTCCAATGAATGGAATTGAACTTATATAGGTATTATGTATCAATTTTGACCTAAAATAAATTTAAATAAAATAAATAATTATTTAAATAAAAAGTCGGTTTTTAAATAGTAACCCAGTGTTTTCACTATTCATCAAAAAATTGAAAGTTTCCAGAAAAATACCAAAATTTCACCCTAGGATAATTTCGATATTCCGAATCCAAAAATGAAGTCCATTTTGAAAAATAAAATTTACAAAATTTCAAAAAGTGGTTATTACTATTCATAACGGCTAGTTTTAATAATATTTTAATAGCATATCGTTGTTTAGTGAAACTCGGTATTGCGTACGACGCAAGCTATCAAGGATTGTAGTGATTGCGTGTAAAGCAAGCCAAGATAGTGTTGTGCGCAGTGAAATATTAATTTGATGATTTATATAACATAAAAAAAAATATTTCTAATAAAAGTCTCGGGTGTTACATTCTACCCCCCTTAAAATGAATTTTTCCCTCGAAATTCGTCACTTTGTAACAAACAGATGAGGATAACTCTCCCCCATCATATCCTCAAGCTCCCATGTAGCTTCTTCTAATGGTGGTTCCTCCATAAAACATTCACCAAGCGAGTGGTCTTGTTCCGTAGGACTCTTTCACTACGATCCAGAATCTCTATTGGTTGTTCTTCATAAGAAAGATCTTGCTCCAGCGGTACAACTTCTGAGCTGAGTACATGTGAAGGATCAGGTATATAATTTTTTAGGAGAGATACATGGAACACATTATGAACTTGGGAGAGATTTGGTGGAAGCGCCAATCGGTAAGCTTCCTTCCCAACACGATCCAGTATTTCGAAAGGACCGATATATCTAGGGCTCAACTTTCCCTTCTTTCCAAATCTCATGACCCTCTTCCAGGGAGATATTCGTAAGAACACTTTATCACCCACTTCAAACTCTAGGTCTTTTATTCGGTTGTCGGCCTAACTTTTTTTTCGACTCTGAGCTGCTCTTATGTGTAGTTGAATAGATCTGACCTTTTCTGCCATCTCATCAACAAGATCAGGTCCTAATAGCTTTCTTTCCCCAACTTCATCCTAGCAAGTTGGAGTCCTGCATTTCTTTCCATAGAGAGCTTCATAAGGATCCATCTGAATACTGGAGTGAAAGCTATTATTATAAGAAAATTCCACCAAAGGTAGCTGTTGATCCCAACCACCTTTGAAATCCATAGAGAAAGCTCTCAACATATCTTCTAGAGTTTGAATTGTCCTCTCAGACTGACTGTCTGTATGAGGATGTTAAGAAGTGCTGAAACTCAACTCTATATCCAGAGTATGCTGAAGACTTCGCCAGAACATCGAGGTAAATCTTGGATCCCTTTTCAGATATAATGGAAAGTGGTACTCCAAGCAATCTTACTACTTCCTTTACATATATCATGGCAAGCTGATCTAGAGAGAAATCCTCTCTAATAGCAATGAAGTGTGAAGACTTTGTAAGACGATCAACTATGACCCAGATAGCATTATTGCCTTTGGATGTTTTAGGATGTCCGGTGACAAAGTCCATAGTGATGTTTTCCCATTTCCATTTGGGTATGGGTAATGGTTGTAACATCCCCTTATACTTTTGTCTCTCAGCTTTAACTTGCTGACAAACCAAGCATCGAGAGACATATTCAACAACATCTCTTTTCATGCCATCCCACCAGAAGTACGCTATCAGGTCCCTATACATCTTCATGATTCTAGGATGAATAGAGAATGAAGAACTATGAGCCTCATCCAGCAGCTCCTTCTTTAATTCTGGTATGGGAGGAACACAAACCCGATTCCTGAACTTTATTATCCCATCACAATCAAGGTCGAATTTAGGAATATTTCTCACCTTCTTTTGTAACTCTACATCTTCTTTCTGTGACTCTTTAATCTTCACATGTATAGATGGTTGAAAATTCATTTGAGAAAGATACAATTTTCCCCTTCCATTATAATTCCAAGATCCATCCTTTGTAAATCCATAAATATTGGATCTTTTGTGATCCTCATCATGTTTAAGCTAGCATGGTCTTGTCGACTTAATGCATCTGCCACCTTGTTTGCTTTCCCAGGGTGGTAATGAATTGAGTAGTCGTAATCCTTAATCAGCTCCAAACATCTTTTTTGGAGCATATTCAGCTCCTTTTGTGTGAAAATATACTTTAAACTTTTATGATTAGTATAAATATCACACCTTTCTCCATAAAGATAATGCCTCCAAATCATTAATGCAAAGATTACCCTAGATAACTCCAAATCATGAGTTGGGTAATTTTTCTCATGGATTTTCCACTGTTGTGAGGCATAAGCTATCACCATATCATTCTGTATAAGAACACACCCCAACCCCTTCTTGGATGCATCACTGTAGATCACAAACCTTTCTCTACTACAAGGAAGTGTGAGTACAGGTGCACTGAATAACCTTCTTTTCAACTCCTTGAAATTCTCTTCACATTCCTTTGTCCTAACAAACTTAACTCCTTTTCGAGTCAACCTGGTGAGTGGATTAGATAATCGTGAAAAATCTTTCACAAAACATCGATAATATCCAGCCAAACTAAGAAAACTTTGGATCTCGATTACTGTTGTTGGTATTGACCATTTTTCGATAACCTCTATTTTTGCTGGATCCATAGATATCCCCTATTTTGAGATTATGTGACCCAAAAATGCAACTTTTTGAATCCAAAATTCACACTTGGTAAATTTGGCATAAAGATTCTCCTTTCTTAGGGTCTTCAATACAATTATCAAGTGATCTTCATGTTCTTCCTTTCTCTTTGAATAGAGAAGAATATCATCTATAAATACTACCACAAACTGATTATGATAGTCTCTAAAGACTCTATTCATCAGATCCATGAAGATAACAGGGGCATTAGTAAGACCAAATGGCATCACTATAAATTCATAGTGTCCATACCTTGTACAGAAATCCGTATTTGGTATATCCTCCCTTTTGACCCATAATTGATGATACCCTGAACAAAGATCAATCTTGGAAAAGTATTGAGCTCCGTGTAGTTGGTCAAAAAATTCATCAATGCGCGGGAGAGGATATTTGTTCTTGATAGTGATCTTGTTAAGTTCTCGATAATCAATGCAGAGTCTCACTGATCCATCTTTTTTCTTAACAAATAGAATAGGTGCTCCCCAAGGTGAAGCACTAGGGCATATGAATCCCTTATCAAGATTCTATTGGAGTTGATTCTTCAATTCCTGCAACTAAATTGAGGCCATTATATAAGGTGTCTTTGAAATAGGCAAAGCACCCGGTATGAGTTCTATTGAAAACTCAACTTCACGATTTGGTGGAAGACCCGGAAATTCCTCCGGAAAGACATCATCAATCTCCCGTACAATAGTAATATTCTTAATCATGAGTTTCTCACCAACCATTTGAGATAAATAACATTCATTTAGTGGAATCAAGACCCATAAGATAGAAGAAATTTCCACTGGAAGGTTATGTTCATCCTTGCATCGATAGATGATTATAGATTGATCTGGAATATGAAATGTGACTTCCCTTATTTGGAAATTGATATGAGCCCCATATATAGAAAGCCAATCCATGCCAAGAATCACATCAAATTCCACTATAGGAAGGATCACAAGATTTGCAGGAAGCACTTTCCCACAAACATAAATCGGAGAAGAATTATAAACTTTTGTTGCGACTGTTATTCCATTAGGGGTTGTCACAGATAACTCAACATCTAATTGTTGAGGTAATACGGTGATACCCTTAGAAAATTCTTCAGAAATAAAAGAGTGGGTGGATCCAGAATCAAATAAAACATTTTCTACTTTAGAGTGGATGGTAAGCGTACCTTTCACCACTTCGTTATCGTACTCCACATCATTGATAGAAATTTCATGTGACTTTCCTTTGTCTTTAGCCTTAAGAGTTTGTTGATGTAGATCATCATCAACAACCCTTGGATTAGGGCATTTATTGGCATAATGACCCATCTCCTTGCACTTGAAACATTGAAGTGTAGTAGGTTCATTCTGTGTGTCCCTTCTTTTGTTTGCATCATTAGACATCTTCTTCCCATCATTACAGCATTCAAATTCCCGATGACCTTCCTTTCCACATTTGAAACATTTACTTGTCCCTTTAAGACAACTCCCTCCATGTTTCTTTCCACACTTTGAGCATAAAGGAAAGCTCATCTTCTTTTCAATGTTCTCTTTAGATTTTCCTTTGAATTCCATTTTCCTCTTCTTATCAAACCCATATGCCTGATGGGTTACTCTAATCTCTATCTCAACTTTGAGAGCACATCGAATGATTTCCTCGTAGCTATTGAAGTCCCTTATAGCTAACGCCCTTTGAAGACTTGGTTTTAAGACACTAAAGAATCGATCGATCTTACTCTCAGGTTGGATAATAATACCAGAAGCGTACCTTGCAAGTCTTGTAAAATTACTTTCATAGGTACCAACAGATTCATCATCCTTTTTCTTTAGTTCAAGAAAATCCTTCTCCATCTTTGTTCGAAGAATATGAGGGAAGTACTTATTGAAAAATAAGTTCTTGAACTCGTCCCATTCCATGGACTCAATTTCATCTCTTTTCCTCGTATTATTGATAAGATTACACCATTGATCAGCATCTCCTTCCAAACGATATACTGCTAAGATGACCTATCATGTTCAGAACATTGAAGAACTAAAAATATATTTTCAGTAGTACTGATCCATTGTTAAGCCACTAATGGATCAGTAGACCCGTTGAATGAGGGTGGACGCTGCCTCATGAAGGATTCAACCGAATGTTTCTCCTTCCTTTGCTCGTTTGAAAGTCCTGCATGATTCATAGCTTGAGAAAGTTGTGTGAGCATGGCTAAAAGATTTTGAATCCATCACCCATAGCGTTTGGTTTCTCAGGGGGACAATCATTGCATTTCCTGTCGCATTCCGCATTAACACGATTCTTTCGGGTTCTAGCCATTGACTAAAACCAAGAAGAATAGTGTGAGCAACACTAATTATAATAGGGAAAACACATAATCAAGAATAAAATTTCACACTTAAGGTATTATCATAGGTTGTTCATGGCCATTTTTAAAACACTAAGATTGTGTTCTATGCTTAGACTTATCCTTAGGATTCTTACTAAGGCTTTTACATCCTAGTTTCCAAAGGTTGACTATACCTTTCCTCTGATACCAACTATAACAACCCATACTTTTCATACATTGTTAATACTTCAAAATTGAAGTACACTTATTACAGCATATAACAAAATCATGAATGGAACGTATAGGTATAGAGTCTTTAGAAACTGGGAAACATAAACAACTGGTTCATAAAGAATGTACACTGTCTCCCATTTATTTCATCATATCTAGAGTCCCTTTTGTCATATGCTACTTAATAACCTTCTTCCTGACCTGGGGAAAAAACATACAAAAGGGTGAGCTAAAATGCTCAGTAAGGGTAAACAAAAGAAATATCAATCACATCATATTCATAAGAACATAACATTTTGGAAATCTTACCCTACAAAAGTGATCAAAATTTTAAAACATGGGATAAATCATGGTAGTGAAATGTAATCACAATAATCATAAATTAAAACATGAAGCTTTGTGGAATACACACATAATAATAGAGAATAATTTCTTATTAGTCAAGACTCATTGCCAAGACTATATTAGTGGACAAAGTCCATTTTTGAACCGAGTTCATTCCTCGTTTCAATCCTGTTTCACTGAACCGGTTTAACCTGCCATTCCATCCATGTCTATCTCATGAGATATAAAATCTTTACCCAATGCATTGGAGGGAGATATAGGTCCCACCCATCTCATAATGATACCATTATTATGTGTTCCACAAAATCATAAACCATACATCATAGCATAACCCATGTAATAAAAATGGGATTCTTAAACATCGTGACATCATAAAACAATTCATATAAGATAAAGGAATTCATAAAAATAATTCCATCACAACATAATCAAATCAATGTAATAATAGGTATATAAACAAAAACCTTTATTATCTTAGATGGAAAATATTTTTGATAAGACACTTAAACTCCATTCTTGAGGAAAATATCCTTTCTACGTCAAAAACACTTTTCCTTTCTTAACATGTCATACAATTCTAAACTAAAAGAAGTTGATTAAAAATAAACTTGAAAACTTGTAAAGGAAGATTCTTGGAAATAATGTTTTAAAAATCCATTCATGCCGTATAAGTTAAAAAAAACATTCTTCCCGTACTTTTGTCGGAAAAGTCAAAAAGTACCTCGTACGAAAAACCACAAAAGATTACTTTCATATCTTTTACTAAAAACTCACCGAAGGGTAAAATTGGATTTAAAAAATTATAGGTGGATGGAAATAATATTACATATTGAGGAAACATGGATGTGGATGATAAAATAAACCCCAGTAAATTCCAAATTATAAACAATCTCGCATAAAAATGAGATTGTGATATTTCCCTTACCTTAGGTCCGATTTGCTTCGTAAGTGTCCGGACCTCCTCTTCTTTGAAGCGCCTCTTTGAGACGTCCTCTTAGGGTACTAAAATTGGTCTTTGAAGAAGACCAAAACCTCTAGTATGTTTTTATGGAAGTGGAGAAGATAATTTGGTAGGGGTTGGCCGAGCTTGAAGGCTCAAAGTGGTGTGAGGAAGAGAGGGAGGAGGTGCCCTTTTATAAGGGACGAGAGGGTCACCTTTGAAAAAACTAAAAATATTATTTTATTATAAAGCCATATTTGATTATAAATAGCTCCAAATTGATTTATTTCAGAGCTAAGGTGGGGATAGGTCGAAATCCTCTCATCCAATAGAATTTGGGAAAGTTTAGTTTACTATTTTAACCTTATCATTTATATTTAACTTTAAGTTAAATAATTTTACTTTTACCGTGTCTTTTTTTGTTATTACACTATAAGGTTGATAAACTTACTATAAAAAGCCAAAAGAACCCCATGTTGTTAATTATTAATATATATAACCTTATCTAAGTCATTTTGCTGAAACTTAAATTTTTAGGAATAAAATAACAATTAATAATATAATTTTTTTTAAAAAACTATTTTATGTCAATTTTGACACTATTTAGTAATTGATTTTTGTGAAAATCATAACAGAAATATTAGTTCGAACAAAGTTACTTAAATAAAAAATAACATGTCATATTAACCTAGAAAAGTATTGGAATTCATAAAAAGTCTCAAATTACATTTATTTGGGTATTTATAACATCAATTATGTCAATATTTTATTCATAAGATAATTACTACATCATATTTGTGTCATAAATAAATTTAATTATTTAATGTCTAAAAATTATAGATAAAATACCATTATGTAAGAAATTTTTTTATCTTTCTAATGAATATTTATAGTAGAATTTATCTTATGTATAACACTATATTAAAAATTATTTATTTATTAAACTTTGATTTTAACTATTTTATCCCTTCTTTAAATAAATTAATAATAAATGTCCTAATCTAATCCAAGTGGGAATAAATGGTCATATTTTATTACTAAGGTTGTTATTTGTCGCATTAAACTTATCCAATATAATTAGGACATGTGTCAGGGTAATAATAATAACATTTTTACCCTTAATTACCCTATTTACTTTTAACCGTGGTAAAAAAAGTAAAAAGTTACTATTTACCAAAAATTATTTTCATCCTATTGAACCACATTTTAGTCCTCGATATTAACTGTGTATCTCGGATTTTCAAAATTCCACTCACAGAAGTTGTAAAATTAATTTTTATGTGAATTTTGAAATTCTCTAGTAGGTGGGTAAAAGACAGTGAAAAGTTTAATAAAATTTTTATATATCTAAAATTATTATAAAATGACTCCAATGAATTGAATTGAACTTATATAGGTATTATGTATCAATTTTGACCTAAAATAAATTTAAATAAAATAAATAATTATTTAAATAAAAAGTCGGTTTTTAAATAGTAACCCAGTGTTTTCACTATTCATCAAAAATTGAAAGTTTCCAGAAAAATACCAAAATTTTACCCTAGGATAATTTCAATATTCCAAATTCAAAAATGAAGTAAATTTTGAAAAATAAAATTTACAAAATTTCAAAAAGTTTTTATTACTATTCATAACGGCTAGTTTTAATAATATTTTAATAGCATATCGTTGTTTAGTGAAACTCGGTATTGCGTACGATGCAAGCTATCAAGGAAGGTCGTGATTGCGTATAAAGAAAGACAAGCTAGTGTTTTGTGTAGTGAAATATTCCTTTGATGATTTATATAACATAAAAACAAATTATTTCTCATAAAAGTCTCGAGTGTTACAAAATGAACACCAAACCATCATTAATCCATCATTTAAAAATAAATCGAAGATAAACTTCATGAAATAGAATGTATCATGATGATTTATCTATAATTGATTACTCTAAAATTTCTTGTTGTTTAGATTTCAAACTATAATCAATATAGTTAGCGTTGACACACTAGATCCTCCAATGATGTAAGAAGGATTTTGAACAATGATCAGCAAGATTACCTCACTAGAAAACAATAAGTAACATCATACAAGATAGAACAATATAATCCATGATAAAATAAAGTACAAAAAATACAAAATTCATCCTTGAAAGGGACATACCAAAATTCATCACCCAATCCAAAAAAGAGGCATCAATAAAGGATGGTGAACAAATAAAATATATAAATGAAGAATATTGAAAAATGATTCTAAAAATGATAAAAAACATAAATTGATCAAAAAAATCAACAATAGAATGATTTTATGGTTTCAAGAAAATCTATTAGAATGAGTGGAATTAAATGAATCAAAGAGATATCATGATTATCAGGACTTTCAATTGAAATAATATTAACCCTATTAAGAGTATGATGCATTTTCCCCTTGATAAAAATGAGATCTAAGTTTAAATTAACTAATTTGAAAATTTATATAAAAACCGTGATGTGGAATGTTCATAAACTACATTGTGGTGCATGAAATAGTGTTATGGATTCCATATAAAAAATGATATGGGATACATTGTGTTCCAAAAACCATGGTCATTTCTTCCACAACTAGGGTTGGTGCACACAACTTGGAAAAGTTATTTTGCAAGTTATTTTAGATAGTGAGCTATCAAAAAAAACTTATAACTCATAAAAGATAACCAAAGTCCCCCAGAAATCTCAAAAATAAGGGTAAGCACAAAAAAAGAACAATAATATAATCAATTATTTTCTTTAAAGGAACAAAATTCTTAGACACTTACATTGTGCAATTTTCAAAAGTAGGTGAGTCGAGGAAGAGGGTGGTCTAAAGGGGGGGGGGGGGGCAGAGGTGGAGTGCATCGAAAGAAGAGGATCACAGGGAGGTTGGGTGGCAGCGTTGTCAGAGGAGGATCAAGGTTGGGTGGTCACATCATTGGAGGAGGATATCAGGAGGTGGGTGGCAGCAACAGGTGAGGAGGTTTGCTGGCTTGCTGGGAGGAGAAATCGACATTGGGGGTGGAATCATGAGGGTTGGGGGTGTAGTTCCATGAGTAGCTTAAGACCCATGGGGATATATTAGGCTATAGCCACAGTTTTTTTAAACTGTGGCTATATAAGTGTGGAAATATCCTATAATTCTAGTAATGGTAATTGTATAAACCAATGTTTTAAATGTCTATAATATAGGGTCTTTATTTTATTTGTGTTGTAAATTTCATTTCATTTAAATTCTATATTGGTTCTTGATTTTTTTGATATATAGTGGTGTTTTTGGTATTTTGGTGTGTTTTTATAACACATTGCACTGGTGTTGTAGTGTGTTATTGTAGCACACTGTAGTATGACCCTTTATGAGCGCTTTTTAAAGAGCTGATAAATTGATCCTTTATTAGTACTTTTGAAAGTACTAATAAATGTGTCATTTATCATCACTTTTTTAGCACTAATAAAGGACGAGGGGTTTTAATAACTCTTCTGTAGTCAGTACCTCTCTATCACTGATAAAGGAAATTTTTAGCACTGTTAAGGGTCTATTTTGTAGTACTGGGTGTTTCCCTTGCGGGGGAGACAAGTGAATAATTTTGAAGAAGCTTCCAAAAAATATTGATTCATGAAGATATGAATTTTTATGGAAAATTATTAAAGGTGGTGCAATTGAAAAATGTATGTAATCATAATCTATCATTCATGATAATCAATATCTGATTCTAACATAGAGGGGGGATTTTAATATATAACAAAAAGTGTATATTTAAATAAGTTCCAAAGTTGTTATATTTTGTTTTTTGTACATGAATTGTTTTAACCAGTGTGATGAAGTGAGTAAAGGAAATTCAGGATGATAATATTCTTGAGAAATGTGTATCAAAATTGGTATTTCAAGTGGTATCATATATTTTTTCAACCTAGAATAGGTGGAAATATATTAATTATTGGTTTTAAGTGGTTTCATTTTTAATTGTTATTGAATTCAATTAATTATGGATATCTTAGTTGTATAAATAAAACCCTCTTGTTTTTTATGCCAAGCATGGATTATTAGACTTAGAGTGGAATAGTTAATGACACTTTGGTATGTACCAATTGATAACCTTTCCCCGATATCTTGTTTTTATTTTAAATAAGGGTGAGATAGAAATTAAAATGAAATTTCTAATGATAAATTTAGGATAAATTGAAATTAAAGTTTACAAGTTCGAGGAAGAGAAAAGGAAAAGTTCAGTAACACATACAGACACATCATTTTAAATTAATATTAATAATAAATACGAAGGCAGAGTTTATTGATCCCAATTTGTATGAGTTTTATTTATTATCCATGATATTTTCAATGAATAAGAAGTATTAATTGATTTCAATATGTTGTTTAAGCCCCAAGAATTTTGAATAAAATTTCAAGTATAACTTGAAATATCTGATCAGTTAAAGAATCCAATCCCATTGAAAAAGAATAAGTTTCATGGATGTATTGATCATGATTATGAAGCATTAGGTATAATTAATTCAATCTTAATAAAGATGTATTTACAATAAAAGTGAATTGAAAATTTATAGTTCTATAGAGATGATCATATTATCTCTATGATGAAGAAGTATGAAGGTGATCCATCTATGGTTATTAAAGAGAGAAGTATTTGGATATAGCTTACATTTAAATTTGATGATTCTATGTGATGTGTTCTTAGTGCTTATATATCATGAATGGTGTTCATGATATAAGTCAAATTGAAGGAGAAATGGAGATGCTGCATTAGATATTCCATGCCAAAGGAGGTTGGAAAACACCATAGTAGACAAAACTACACTGTGAAATTTTTACATGTTAAGTAGGAGATAATATCCACTACGTAGAGAAGGAACACACTATAAAGAGGTTAGGTTAGCTTTTGCTGCTACTGAAAAATTTAGTAACTTTATGTGGTAGTGGGTATACTACACCATAGGAAACTAGTGATGGATTTTAGTGGTACTATAAATACTAGGACCTTCACATCGTAGTAGGGAGATTGCACCACAGAGCTTAGGTTGATTGGTTTCATTGGTTCTGGAAAAATTAGGACCACCATGCTGCAGTACAAAGACTATGACATAGTCATGTGAAATCATGAAAACTATTTCATTTATTTTAAGATGACACCATGTAGATAATTCCTTGTATTTTTGTGCCTTTATAGTTTTGTGGGGTGTCCATGCCGCAACTTAGAGGGCTACGCCACAACATAAGTCATCCATGTCGCAACACCTAGACCATTCCATAACAATATGTAATAGTTATATGGAAAACTATTGAAACTGTGAGGCTAAGTCATAATCCTCTTTTATATGCCACATAAGTACATTTACAGGTAGATTCAGATTAGTTTGATAACTTTGATTCATCTGAATATTTTGGTGGTTATATCAGTCTAAAATAACTACCAATTTGAATTGGATGATCGAGATCTTTTGTGTCTAAGATCTAAATTATATGATTCAAAAGGAATTTTAAATAATTTAGTTGTTTTAATTTGACATTAAAATTAAAACCAAAGGAATTATAGGTATTCTTTGAAAAACTGCTATATACACAACAAAATTTAAGAGAATAATTTTTAAAGATAGTTTTGTTATGGTTTTTTTGAATATATCTAAATGAAAAAAGAGAGAGTATCTATGATATGCATTGTATATCCAAGAAAGAGAGAAGTAAATTTATCTGAAATTAATATTTATATAAAATTTATATGTGTTTAATTCAGTGAATAAATCCATTATAATTTAGTGATTCATTGAAGTTTAATAAAAAAAGGAGAAGAATAAGTGATGCGAAAAAAGAGATTGTATAATGAATAAAAAGAAGCATTATTAATTCTAAGAAAGAAAGGTAGTGAAAATTTACTTCTATGAAATATGTGTGTGAATTTATGATTTCATACAAAATAAGATAATAAATCCTTGCATGTTTTTATACAAGTGAAAGTAGATGAAGAAAAAGGGAATTATCACTTCAAAAACAAGTCACGTGTCTCAATTGATGTTATAATTTATTTTTGTTATTATAAATTATTATAAACTATTAGGATGATAGTATAAATAATTATTGGGATACTTTTGAGTGAGGAATTCACCTACTTTGGTAATAAGGATAAACCCTTTCCGATTGTATCCACAATTTGATAGTAGTGGATTTTATGGTCTTGGAAGAATCTAGAAAATACTAAGTACTAGCCTTTTATTTTTAAAGGTGTACCTTGTAAATATTCATGTCTCTTGTCTATGTATGTGTGTTCAACAGTGTTTATTGAAAGAAAAAAGGGAGAGTTAGGGAGAGAGATAACATGAGAATCATCACCTTATAGTAAAAAAGGTAAACATGAGAAGAAGAGAATGAAAAGTTATAACTGAACACCTACACTGATTCACCCCATCACAAAGTATGGTATATATCAATTTATCTTCCTCAAGTGTTGTCAAGGGGATAGGATGACCTCTATTGTATTATTAATAGGTATCAGAGCATCTAGGTTCACTTATAACTATATTCTCAATCTTAAATTTTTCTTTTTAAACATTTGAATTTTCTTTCCTAAAATTATAATAAAGTGTAGTTTTGAAGATGCTTTTTTTCATTTTAGATCAGAATTATATTTCTTCAAAAAAATTTGTGAATAGAAAAAAGAAATATAAGAAGAAGATGAAGAAGTTTCCATCTTGTCTAAAGAGGGATAAGTTTCCAGTGTTCTAAGAGAAGAGGACATATCTTCCTTAGAAGGAGAATATATTTTGGTTCAATGTACCATAAATGATTTGGAAAATTTTTCTACATAAACTGGTTCAATCAATTCAATTGATCCTATGTTATGTTAAGATCGTTTTTTAAATTGTCCATAATAATATGATTCAAGTGGGTTTGATCATATTTCAACAGATTCATTAGTTGATGCATTAAAGGATTTGATGCATGAATTACCAAATTAACTATTTACTCTCATTTGTGGGATTTTTTGAAATTCATCAGGATTATATCACTCAACTTGAAAGAGATATAGATAACTTAGAGGTTTATTTGAGTTAAAGAGATCTTACTTTCATTATCCTCTCAAAACAACATACTTTTAATGAAGATAATTATGAAGAGATTCTGGTGAGATGCTCTAAATTTTTATAAGAGCGGATCAACACAATCTGAGAGAAGGATGAGTCCACTAAAGAGTTTTAAAATAAGTTCCATGAATATTAATTAAATCTAAAAATTAGTATTGATGTCAAGAAAATAAAATTGGATATTAAATTCAAAATAATCAAGTATCTTGACACACCATTTCAAGAAATACTCAAAATACATACTGATGAGGTTGAAATAATATATAACATGTGTGAAATAATATTTGGGGTGGTTGATAATGAAAATAATATTCTCAATAAGAAAAATCTAGATCTTGAAATCATATTATCAAATCTGGAAGCAACCCAAGCTAAATCATCACAAAATCTTGAGGGTAGAGGTGATGTTGTCACAAAAAATTAATAAGAGGATTCTGATGTCAAAATTCCTCTTCTATGTCACAATAATTTCATGATATTAATTGATGATATTCCCAATGAAATATCAAATAATAATATACAATCCATATCTTCATTTCATGAAATTTATGAATTTGTTTTCATGAAAAGCTCATGATCAAAATATATACATGTACAAGTATGGATGAGAAGAAGTGGTGTGAATCCTACAATTATGTAAATGGTATATGTAAGATGGGGGTGGTTTTAAATTCCCCAAATCACCCCAACCAATGATTATAAAGGCCCAAAAAATACTATTCTATAGAATATAGAAAATTTGGACTACATGCACTATTTAAAGGAATAACAAGGTTTGTTGGGAAATTCTTTCTGTGAAAAAAATTTGGGCATTATGCAATGGATGATTAGAAAAATCCTTTAATCTTATAAGAATAAAGGATACATATTTTAAGGGGAACTTGTTAAAGAAGAATAATCTTTCAAATATTCATAAGAATCTATCTATCTCAAATAGTTTTGAGAATTTTGTAGATTACTATGGTAGTTTCTGTGTTAGTGGTCACAACAGTGATGCATGATCATATCATATTGTATTAAATAAAAATAAATAGATAATACCATAGAATAAAAAAGTTTCAACCTTAGGAAAAAGGTTCAAATAGTCAACAAAATATAATTCTCCCAAGAATCCTAAAAATAAAGGTAAAAAATCCCTAAACAACGAGTTGATTGAAAGTCAGATTCAAAATAAGTTTAAAAAGAATATAAAGAGTGTCACATCTAAAAATATTTATGTAAAGAGAACTCATTAGTTTCCATGTGGACAACCCAAACAAGATCTCAAAATTCCTAAATATATATTAGTGTCTTGTATAGTAGATTAAAAAAAGGAAAGAAAATTAAAATTAGCACATGAAAAATCTTGTGCTAAAGCTAAAGGGAAGTATCCACATGAATAATACAAATTTCATGATAGGTTATCAACAAATGAAAATTCTAGTGTTAGAGAATTTTTGTGTGAGATATTTCCTAAAGCTTGAAATAATTATAAAGGTTTTCTAACCACATTTATAACATAATAATAAGACTTTAATGGAATGAATATTTCATCAGGATATGCATATAATTTTGTGAATAAAAGTATAAGAAGTATCTTACACAATGAACTAAAATAAATAATGAGATCCATGCTATCATAGACCCAATAAAATTTGAAAATTAAATGTGGAAGGATACATACTGGATAAAATAGAGAAACATGGTTGAGAAAAATTCAACATTTCTTTTCACATTGAGGTGCAAGGAAATCAACCTTATTCACTTAATTATTGTGTATTTTATTTTTACATAGAATATAGGGAATTTAAGGTAAAGTATAGTCTTAGTGGGAGAACCTGAGAAAATGAATGCATTGTCAATTTTGGGAAGCAATGATGAAGAATTCACCATCATTGAATGATTTCCCAATTGGTATTAAAATATAAATCTAATGGAGAATCATCTTTGATGAAGTTGGAGTATGTGTTTTCAACACTGGATAAAATGAAGATGATTATTCCTTCATGAAGTGATCAATCTATTTTCTAGTGTATCCCTTAAAGAATATCATCCTTTTTGAAGATATAGAAGTGGTAAACACTAGATTCCATATAAAGAATGCCATTTTGGTTTATTTCCATATAGGATTCATCCTTTATAATATTCACTATTATAAATATGTTGAGGGGGTTTTTCCTTTAAGGGGATACAAGAAAAGTCATTTAAACAAGCTACTAGAAAATATTGGTTGATTAAAATAATATTTTTAAGGAAAATTCTTGATGGTGGTGTCATAGTAAAAGGTATATTATCATAATCTATGTTTCTGGATAATTAGTAATAGATTCTAACATAAACGGGATAATATTTATCAATGAAAAAAAGTAGATATTTAAAGAAGTTCCAAAGCTATTGTGTCATGTTATTTTTACTTGAAATGTTTTAACCTTTGTTTTTAAGTGAGTAAAATTATTCCAATTTGATAATATTTTGGATAAATGTGTATCTAAATTGGTATCTTGCGAGGTATCATATATTTTTTCATCCAATAATTTGTGGAAAGGTCTTTAAAATTTATTTTAAGTGGTTTTATTTCTAATTGGTATAAAATTAAACTTATTATAGAAATATTAGTTGTATAAATCAAACCCTTTTGTTTTTCTACATCGAGGATGGATCAGTAGACTTGGGCCACCAGTTTAGGCTTGGTGTCCTTAAGGATTTCGGGCCACCCAGGCCTTCGGGTCAGTAGGGCTTTCAGGCCACCTTTAAGGACTTCAAGCCAATTCAAGGCCTTCAGGCCACATGTAGTTTCCCCAGATAGACTACATAAAAGGAGAATCCCCAGAAGAGGATTCAGAGTAGGTGCACTCACCAAAGTAGATCCAAATGGATTTTTCAGAATGAGAGGGTATGGTTATGCCATCAGAACTAGCCTGTGCTTGCACGGGAAGCCTAGACAGATGTCTATGTGAAGGTGGAGAGCTACTGTCATGATGCCTATGCTGGGGAGGGGCAGTTCTTTATAGATAGTCTGGTTGAATTCCCTAAGAACTTCGGGTCATGTAATCTCTTAAGCCTACGGGCCATGTAATCTCTGATCCTATGGTCCTTATAAGGGTTCCCCCTCATCCCTTTAAATGGGGGTTATAAAAAATAAATAAAAATGAAGGCCTTCGGGCCATTCGAGGGGGGGGGGGGTGGATGTACTGGTCTTTATTATAATTAATTGGGTATAAATCATTCAAGCTTAATCAATAAGTATTTCTAATAAAAATTGAATTGAATATTTGGAGTTTTATGGAGATGATCTTATTATCACTATGATGAATTAATATAAATGCGATCCATCTATGGTTATTAAAGAGAAAATTATTTGGATATAGCTTACATTTAAATTAGACTATGCTATGTGATGTGTTCTTAGTGCTTATATATCATAAATGGAGATCAAGATATAAGATGATTTGAAGGAGAATTAGATATGATGTAGTAGAGATTCAACATCATAGGATCTTAGAATATGATCCGACATACCAAACTATGATGCAATAAATTTTTATATTCCACAAAAGACATGATCTCTACACGGCAGAGTAGATCAATGAAAAAGAAAAGGTTGGGTTGGTTTTTGGTGCAACTAGAAAATCCAGGACCTCCATACTATAGTGGGGAGACTATGCTATAGGGAACTAGTGTTGGATTTTGTTGGCTCTATAAATACTAGGACCACCATGTCTTAGTGGGGAGACTTTGTTACAGATCTCGAGTTGATGGGATTAGATGGTTGTGGAAATATCTGGACCACAATGCAATTGTACCAGGACTAAACTATAGTCATGTGAAAGCATGAAGACTACAATACAGCTATAAAGACCACACCACAGAGAGAATCCACTGGATGTTTGTGGTTTTGGAATTCTTGGGGCGGTCCATGCCACATCTCAAAGGGCTATACCATAATAGAAGTCATCCATGCTGCAACACCTGGTCCATTTCATATCTATATATGGCAATTATATAGAAAACTATTGAAAAATATGAGTCTATGTTGTAATCCTCTTTTCCATAATATAAAAGTTTCTTTTTAGGAATATTCAGAGAAGTTTTCTAACATAGACTCATATAATTATTTTTGTGGTTATTTCATATTAAAATAAAAAAGCAATTTGAATTGGACGATCAAGATCCTTTGACACTCAAATCCAAAAGAATAAAATTGAAAAATGAGTTGAAATAAGTTGGTGACTTGAATTTTAAATTCAAATTTAAACTAGATGAATTGGATGTATGTTGTGAAAAACTATTATATCCATAGTATAATTGAAGATAAAAAGATATAGAGTGTTGTGTAGTGGATTTCTTGAATATCTCTAAATGCATAGGTGAGAGTCTCTGTGATACACATTTAAAATACAAGAAATTGAGAAGGAAAGTTATATAAAACTGCTTAATATATAAAATTTCTATCTGTTTTAGTTAGATAAGAAATCTAGGTAAATTTAGGGATGCACTAAAGTTTAATAAGAAAGTAGTATAAGAAGCGGTTTTATAAAAAAAGTGCTTGTACAGTGAATAAGAAGAAGAAGCCCTAACTCTAATAAATAAAGTCAGTGAAAAATTTATTCTCTGAAAGAAGTGTGTACATTTATATTTTCATAAAAAGAAAAGAATAAATCCTTTCATGTTATTGTACAAGTGAAAGTAGAAGGAGGGAAGTATAACTTCAACAAAATTTTAGGTGTCTCAATTGATGTTAAAATTTATTATTCTTATTCTACATTATTTTAAACTATTGGTATAATAGTATAAAGAATCAGTGGGATTCTGTAGAGTGCGGGATGCACCAAACATGGGTACAAGGATAAACCTTTCCCAATTTTATTCATATATTGATAATAATTTATTTATGGTCTTGTATGAATCCATATAATACCAAGGACTAGCATTTCATTTTTAAAGGAGAACCTTGTAAATATTTTTGTGTCTTGGGTGTGTGCATTTAATAGTATTTCTTGAAAGAACAAAAGACAAGAGGGATATATAGGGGATATGGAGAATAATAGAATGATCCCCTAACAAAGAAATAGGTAAAAGTTAGAATAAGGGATTCAAAAGATATAACTGGACACCTACACTGGTTCACCCCCCATAGTGTATAACATATCCCAATTGATCCTCCTCATCCAGGAACATGAATATAAATATATTAAATTTCAAATATTTTAATATATCGATAGAATAACTACCACTTTTGAAGATAATTCAAAAGGTAAGGTAGGTTTTGGTAGGGTCGATTTTAATGATTTTATAATTATTAATATTTTTTTATATTTTGAAAGATTACAATATAATTTTATTATTAAATATTAATTTCACGATGATGGATAATTAGTTAAATTCAATAATTATACATGTATTTTTATAAATAATGATTCACCTTTGTTTAATGCTAACTTTAATGAGAATGTGTTCCCCATTAACTATTATTAATTAATAGTGCATGATGTAAAGTGTTTGAATTATATATAGATAGAATATAATTTATGGCATAAAATAATTGGGAATTTCAATTTCAGATTATTTCACAATATATCTATACAACAATGAATTTTGTAAATGCCAACTTTAATGGTGGATGTGAAATAGTTTTGTAATTTATATATGAAGGGTAATAAATACAAGAAAAAATTTATTCTAAAGAACAAATTAATAACCAAAAAACCAATTTATTTAGTTATTTTGGATATTTTTAAACCTACATAGATTCAAGAATAATAGTAAATATCTAAAGCATTATTATAGTGGAAGGTTGTACAATATTTTCATGGGTATACTTCTTGGCTCATAAGATCGAGCCTCTTTCAAAGTTTATTTCCTACAATAATCTAGTACAGAATGATAATTGTCTTAGGATGATATTAATTAGATTTAATAGATTTCAAATGTCAAATATGTTAACTATCTTTAATGTATTGAAACTCAACACTATGTGTGTTTAATTATATATATATATTAATAAAATAATACCTTTCTAATACAATAGAAGGATTAAACATAGTTTTTAAGAGATCTTAAATTATTTTGGATGAAACAACATCGAAAGATATATTTTGTGATGTTGGATTAAGTTATAACAAGTACTGTTATAGCTAATATACACATACTTGAGATGCGATGCAGAATACATTATCCAAATAACATTGTGTTGACAGACCGCACAAGCTATGTTACTAGTTTACCGATATCTTAACTTAGAATTATATTTCATTTTATGGATCATAATATACTATAAATAATTATCAAAACACATCTCATTTAATGTGAATTTATGATTTTTTATTTTAATATTAAATTTATCAAACAACTACAAACATATTTTTCATATCTCTCTCAATATTGAGTTTACTTTTGAGAAATCACAGGGTTTTTTTCAAAATTTCTCTCAAGTTATTTAGTTTCTATCTTTATCATTCTTCAAGGAAACATGTCAAGATATTATTAGTTTTCTTTTTCATTTCAATTCATTTTTCTTTTTATGGCTCTATAAAAGGAAGTACCTATGACTATTTAATAGACCATAAAATTATATATTGAGAATTAATTGACCAAAACAGTAGGAAAATGAAAGGGTAAATCATATTTTTCTTTACCTAAGAGTAAAATTTTAGTTGGGAAGAATTATTCTACCAAATACCCAAATAAGAAAGGTTCCGTTGTAAGAAAGGAGTTCGATGAAAAAAAGAGGAAAATAATATTTTAAAATCTAATTAATATAGAGTGTATTGAATATTCAAAATTATATAAAGGGATATTATGTGGTATTATAAGTTTATTGGAGTGTTTAGATGCATAGATAATGAATTGGTCTTTGGTCATGAAGTAAGAGTGTTTTGTGATAATTTAAAATAAAATCATTTCTAAAAAGGTAAATGAAATTGATATTGAGCTCACATTTATTTAAGTAGATGACATTTCTAGAGTAGATCATTAAGGAAACTTTTGATTTTTTTCTAATGGATTAATTTATTATATGGGGTTTTATTGGAGAATATAAAAAGAATTTTGGTTGGTTAATATTGTTTTTAAGTGATATGAATGTTCCAGTTGAATGTTAACAATCAATTTATTGAGAAATTCATTAAAGTGGTAGTAGAAAAAGTATTTTTTTTGAATAAGATAATTTTAATATGAAATATTTATATCTATTATATTTTATGCTATTAAATAATCCATTAAATATTACCAAGATGATGATTAGAAATATTAATTTTATAGATTATGAGAAAGGAAGAGATAAACATCACTTGATATATGGAAGGTTCATTAATTTATTGTTACAAAAGTTATAAATTCCAATAGATAAGAAAACTATAAAGATAACCAATGAAGAGTAATGAATAAAATCCTTTTCAAAGGGTTTTTGTGTCAATTAGAAATTTCTAGAATTATTTGAATGTAGATAGGTTGATAACAAAGGTCATATATCAAGGGTATTTTCCAATTACTCACTAATACACAATTAATTCTTTTAATAATTTTAATGAAGTGAGGGGAATGTGGGAATTTAGATGTGAGGCATGAGGATAGAAAAATATATGAAATAAGTAGACACATAAGTCAATGGGAAATGGAAATTATCCTAGAGTTCATATAGATTCCTTCATTGTACTCTTTAATTGTTTAATTACATTTAAATAACTAAGTAAATACTATTCATTGATTACTCCCCTCTACCTATGATTTGGGGATATAGTGGGTTTGAAATAACTACAAAACCCATTGAACCCCCATATCCTCCATGGAAAAGTATGATAAACACACCTCAACTAGTAATGGGCTACCATCCTAGACCTGAATCCATAATATTTCATTCAAATATTGAACAAACTGACACTATCATATATATATTTATTAAATATATGGAAGGAATAAGAGATATAATAGAGAATAGAGTGGGGTCATAAAGAATGAGGTGAGGTATGAAAACTCTATATGTAAACCCTCACAAACCCACTGACCACTATGAAAATGAATAAAACATTATAAAAATTAAATAATGTGACTTAAGAGATCTATATATTCACTAAGGATCAATTCCCTTGGTTAACTGTCTATATAAATGGAAGAGAAGATACTTAAAAGGGGTAATTTTGAATAAATGGAAGGAGAATAATACCTATATAAAAAATACATAAGGAAATTATAATAAAACCTAAAAATACTATATATAGAGAATTAAGGACAAGTATCGAACCTCTTATAAGTGATTCGATGGAATGTTTAAATATGAAATGGATACTCATTCTAGGTGCATGGTATGAGAAAAAATGTACCTTTAGGAGGGAAAATGATTCCACATTGATGCATTATTGATTATTCATCTTGAGTTGGTAATCAACCATGATCTCATGTCCACCTATTTTGATAGGATGAATCCATATGGAAATTCATGAGGACTACTTTCCTATTATATAGAACAAAATGATAAAAAATATTCTCCTTGTACATCCATGAATCCATATGACCATGTGTTTTCCAAATGTGATCAACAACCATTGGTGCTCTGGATGATTAAGGGAAATTAGTGATATAGGGATATCACTACCTAAATTTGAATCATAGATAGTGGGTGTAGGGAATCTTAGGTAGTGATTTATTCATGGTAAATCATAAAAAGATGTTGTAAATGGAAAAAATGGCTTCTCATACCTTAGAGTTTACTCACACACGACTTTTGGAGGATTTGAATTATTATTAGAAAATATATTTCACATAGGCTACTCATGTGAAACTATTATTTAATCTTAAATGGAACATGGGATTTAGGCTTATTCTTATGCATCTACTTACCATCCTGAGTTTCTCTTATGTGGCTTATAAGAGATGGATTCATTCATATGTGGCTAGTTTGGATAGGTGATGTACGTTAATCATTGGTAGTGACTACCCTCAATCATAATTAGCGATATGGTTGTCTTCAAAAAATGGAAAAATTAATATTATCCATGCCTATTATTATATATAATATTAACTGATTCTTCTATAAAACAAGAAAAATTAAAATTTATAGGTATAACAATCATCTTTAAAATGTATAAAAAATATATAACCACTGAAATATATATTTCTTCAATTTTAATATTATGTTCATTATTTACTCTATAAAACTAGAATACTATTATTTATAGTATTATAATAAAATATTTATAATAAATATACAAAAATTATATACTAAAAATATTTATAAATATTGATGAACTAGTCCCCAACCCTTGAATTATTCCTTTTCATCAAGGAATGTATCTCAATAATTTTATTCACTTTAAATCCATTTCATTCCTTGTAAATTTCGTTGTCCATGACTAATTAATTTTAAAATATTTAAGTAAATCTCAATGGTACTATGAAATCACCTTTTCAATTAACTCTTATTCATGTTTCTCAATATACTTTACAATTTCATAAACATTGATTCATCACTATATAATTTATTAGAAAAATTCATTTTCCTCTCATTCCTTCAAGTTTAATATTCACCTTGCCTTCTATAACTCTTAATAACCAAGTACTCATTCATACAATTTTTTGAAGATATTTATATTCATGAAACTTATTCCAAAAATTAGCATAACATATCTATAAGTAAATAATTTCAAATAGTAGGAACCCCCATGGTTTTTTTGATGACGAAGTCATGGAAGTAATGTTTATAAAACCTGTTCTTAGATTCTTTTTTACTCTTATTTATGGATTTTTATTTCTCTCTCTCAAATGCATAGTGATTTTGAAATCCTGAGATATTTTTGTTTGGATACCAATTGTTTAAACTAATCCAAATCAAATGAATTTATTTAATTGGTTATTTAATAATGATTATTTGTATTGACACTTTATTTATTAGGTGATTTGATCAAATATGAGTTTCTTGATTAAGTATATGGATATTAAATTATGGCCCACTTAAATATTTTAAAATTAATATTCACTAATTCAATTTTTAAACATATTAATACATTTTTTTAAAAAAATGAATCATGTATCTTAGATAACTCAAATATAGGATGAACTCGATTGGGGGAAAATCACTCAAAACCATTTTATTTAAAGAAAAACAATGCATGAAATGAAAACAAACACAAAACTGGAAATAGGTTGAAAATACCCCAAACATGAATTTAACTACCCTATTAAATGAAAAAAACTCAAAATATGAGTAAATAAAAAACCTTTGGAGTAAATAGATACACCATTTTCCTTATTCTGTGGTGGCATGATCTAATACCCTAATTTACACCTTCTTTATCCTATAAAAGTAATAAAAAGAAACATGAAAATTTATTGAAGAAAATTAAAATGAAAAAGTGAGATATAAAAGAATATTAGATTATCCCTTAGTGGAGAAGTGTTTTTATTATCTATAGTTATGCATTTTATTGATCAACACCAATTTTAAGGTGGATGAGGTTTATGTGTTTCAAACCACCACATTTTATTTCTTCCAGTTTATTACAGTATACACTAAGAGTGGGAAACCCTTAAAGAAAAGACAAAAGTCATAACAACCCCCAAGATGAAAAGATAATAGAAAGGTGTTGGGGTGAGGAAATGGTCCCACTATTAACCATCATGGTTAACTCCTCTAATTAGTGTACTTGTTGTTATCGAGGATCTCATCACTTCAACATGATCTCCTTAAGTTATTCTAATTCCAACTCCATATTTACTTAGATAGTGGACTCATATTATTATTATTATTATTATTATTATTCACTATATAAGTAAATTATTGGAACTGATTAAATAAACTATAAAAAAGGGTAGTGAATATATTAGTTTTAAAAAGTGGATAAAAAATAATTGAATTGAATAACATGTCCAATCCCTTATGTTTTATAGATAGATTTATTTTTTTCTTTTTATAGTTACACTAGGAATTATTCATAAATAAGTGTGAGATAAGGTTCACGTAACGTATCTTCCACCTTGATGAAGTATTTATAAAATATAAGAGGGAATAACACTTATTATTCCAAAACATGATATTGATGGAACTCGGGAAAATAATGTTAAAATTTTGAGCGCTCCTTAGCTAAGGATTTTAGAAATGGTTGTTCGAGGTCTTCCTTGAGATACTTGATGAGCTCCTTGTATACCTCATCTCTATAGTTTAAACTTGAAACATTTTTCACATATATAGAAAACGATAAGATTGTTTCTTCTATAAGAGAATGTGCATGAAACATTAATTCCATTTTTTTTAAATATTTTAAATTTATTTTAAAAGAAATAAAAAAAATCAAAGAAAAAAAATAAAAAGTTGAAAAATTAACTTGGATCCCTAGAAAATATGGAAAAATTTTAAAAGGAAAATATTTTAAGGGGCTTAGTGTCAATTAAAAAATTTTATACCTCTTAGAATGAAGTAGGGGAGTTGAACAAAGATATCTACCTAAGAGATTTAATGATTAACCACTATTCTAATTCACTTATTAATATTTTTACATTTTAAATATTTTTAATAAATATAGGGGAATGGTATAATTTTGATTTATGGTGTGAGAATATAAAAATAAATGAATACAAGTAAACACAGAATTTGGCGGGAAATGGTGTAGTGCCCTGGGGACCAATGGACCACTAATAGGGGAGGGGTGAATCAGTGGTCACTTAAATCATTTATGAATTTATTTTATTTTTAATTCAACCTCATAAAATTATTTGTTCTTGATCCAATACTTCTTCTATTTTATATGCTTACCTGAATAATGCAGTAAATAAAGGCACACCAACATAATTATTTTTACAAGGTTTTGTACTATGACATACTCTTTTCCTAGATTGTTTATTTTCCCCGACCCTTGATTATCTAATATAATAAAATATCACAATTACAAGTGGAGGATGCTTCAATCACCATAACTAGAATAGAGTCTTAATAATCTTTTCTCATCTAGAGTCACACCAACCACTTACCTATGTCTTATAGTACTTCACTTTCCAACTTCCCATTGGACTTCTTTAACACTTTCCCACTATATTCATTGATTTGTAAGGTGGTATTATTGTATATTATGATTTATATAGGTTTTATGTATTTTTACCATGTATTCAAAATAGTTTATTTACTTTTTTTACTTAGAATTAGATCTCCATTCAATACAAGAATGGATTTTTATCCTCTGAATAAATCTACTTCAACTCAACATAGGATATTTGAATGGTTGAATTTATTTAATATAGATGCATGAAAATCAATTCCTACTCACAACTCAACTTCATAGAACATTTACCGAATCTATTAACCAAGTTATCTCACTCTATGAGTTTTTTTGATCTATAAACCTCATGGATCCTCATTAAACTTATATAACCAGGGATGTTATTGGATCATCTTCTTATCAATACTTAGGATCTCTCAATAGGATCTGAGAATTATTGTTGTATTCTTCTTTTTCTTCACTGAATCATGAAAGTAATACTATTTTTTTTCTTATTCTAGAGCTTCTATTCTCCCAAATACTCACATATCACACAATATCTCAATAGAAAACAACACATTAATAGCTTTCTTTTCTCTTTTTCTCCTTGATATTCTTAGTAAATCACGTGAATATGCATCCAAATTAACCACAACTTTCAATTTTAATGTGCCATAAATGGAATAACTATTGAAAAAATAGAATTCTTTCAAAATCAACAAAATAAAATACCTCATTCAACTTCCATGAATTTCTATGCATTGATTTATATTCTCAATGATGATTTCAAAAATACCCCTATTAAATACCTCTTTTTTTGAAAGATGACCCAAAATATCTTTAAAAAATTATTCCCACCAGGAACAACATCTTATTTTCAAAATATACCCACTAAAATCTACAATTCAAAGCAGACAACTATAGATAGAGTTTCCTTAAATCATATCAATAGCATGAGACTTTTATTTACTACTAGTAACACACAACACTTCTTATCATGGCTCAATTCATAGGAAAATTACCAGTATTTCATCACAGATACTTTAGAATACTCTAACAACCTTAAATAAAAATAGCATAATCCTTGATGAATAATATCTCTAGGTTCAATGAACATCATTTTTATTATTCTTAAAAATCCTGTAAAATGATTTTGTTTTTTAAAAAATAAATGTATTGGTTATACTTATTTTTTATTCACAAAAAAATCTTGGATCATGGATTATATAAGAATAATGATATTATAAAATCACAATCACAACACAAACATCATTAAATTTTACTTTCCTAAGAATTAAATGATTTTAGAAACTCACTTTTTTATTTTTCTATAATCTTCTATTTATATAGATGTAAATCATATTACATTTATTCTCATGCTTGGATCACACACCAAATTAGGTTTTTATAATGTTTATACCATGAATGAATATTTCTTACATGATCATAATTATTTCAACTTCATCAGATTTGAAATTTGGAAACTTGAATTTTCATCCAGAAAAACATATAAATTTATATAAGTGTTGAAGTCTTACATTAGGGTCTTTAAATTATTATGCTCACAAATCCGTAGGAAAAATATTTACATTATTCTAGGGGTACATATTTTCATCTATATTTTTTCTAAAAAATCACAAAGTGTTAAAGTCATATGTCACGAACTTCAAGTCTTATGCTTACTAAGGATTATGTTCAGCGACTTATACTCAATGATAGAATTATTACATTCATCTCTAGAAGTCTTATACTCTTTCCCTTTTAATTTTTCCATATTATTTCAAATTTATAGTTTCTAGAAAATCCATACAGGTGGAACCAAGACTTACGGTGAATTCTTATGATTAGGCGTTATGTTTCGCTCAATGTCTTACGCTCATACCTTTTCTAAAATTCTGTAGACTTCAAATCCTTACGTTTAGTGACAAAAGTATTATGTTCAAAGTTAATTCTTATGATTAGTTGGTAATGTATTATGCTCAAGGATTATCTATTTTTTCATGAACTTCAAAAACTATATTTCTACAGTAATCATTAAAATGTATTTTAATTACTTTTAGGGTTACTAAAACCTCTTCAAATTATATCAAAACTTATTCAAATGATTATTGGAATTATTAGAATAATTCCAAAATCCTTCCAATGATTTTCTGAGGCGTTAAAACATATAAAATACCCAAATAAGAGCATTTCAGTGAACATATATTCCCTAGTAGCTAAATATTTTCTTCAATCAATATTGATACATATAATTTGCTTCAACATTCATCTAGAAGTGTATAAAAAATAATAATCACTAACTAAAAAACCACCATGCATTGTACTCCTCAGATGGGTTCACCTCTTTCATCCATCTTAGTCACTACCTATATGTTTTCCAAATATATATCTATAGGTTGTAGTATCTTCTTATTAACCTATTAAAGACAAGGATTCTTCACCTTTAGAACTTATCATACATATAAAGATAAAATAATACAATATCATAATGTATGGGATACCTTCTTGAAGATTTGTATCTTGGTATTCAAGGGAATCCATTTTCTTTCTTAAACTTTTCACAATATGTAAACAATAGCGTCTTCACTTCACATATCCATGTAACCTTCATGATGCTACCATACAACACCTTTATCTAATATCATGGAAAACTTCACTTATTCCATAATGGGTGGGGGGGTACTCTAATCCATTACCCAACTTCTATTTATATTTATTATATTGACAATACTATTGAAAAATAAATAAAATAAAACACTCTGTTCAGTTTAATCCCCCCTTGTGATTGTTTTAAATTTCAAAATTTCCAATAAACCTTCAATGGTAAATGTAATTCCACTATCTTGGATTTAAAATAAATGGAAAGGGGTAAAAATTATTATCCACATAATTAAAATCATGGAGAAGAATCATTCTTCCAATTTATTCACAAAAATAATTATCAAGATTGGAATACAATGGGACATCCTTAACTTTTAACTTCTTCTCCCCAAAAATTTATAGAAACTGGAGAGAATTATTACTACTAGAATGATAACTCATCATATTCCAGTGAAAATTTGAAATGAGGATCATCTAAGAATCGTTTGAATTTAACTTGGAATCTCATTTCTATTAGAAATGTTCCATCAAAAAATTATCTTTAAGTCTAACAGAGCTAACCCTTTGGATAAAATAAGAGAGACAAATTTATACCACAAATGTGTACATGTTATTACACGTGATACTAGTTTTTTCTTTTTTTCTTTTTAGAGGAATCACATAATAATTTTCAAGAGAATTTAGATGACTATGATAAATTGAACAAATATATCAAAATATTTAAAGATATAGTTCTTCTCTAAGGTTAGATAAACACCCCCTTGAAAATACAATAAATATTAATGAAAAAAAGGTTATAAGAGTGAAGATCATGCCTCAAAATTCAATTCTATTAAAATTTATCCATAATTCCAAATTAAATAGATTTTCATATATCTCTAGTAATTTGGATTATTTCAGTATCTCATCTCAAAGGATTCTTCCCACACATATTCACCTTAAATTAAACAATATATAATCCCCTTATAATTGAATATAGGATACTATGGATCTTCGAGAATCTCCACAACTTGAGTAGGAGGATTGAGACAATTTTCAAAACCCATGAAATTTATCTCTAGTATTCTTCATGCTTACATGCTTAGTATTCTAGGTATGTTCACCTTTGGGTAGCATGGTATTTACCTTCTCTATGGGTGTAGAATTATTCTCTTTAGCAACAAATTTTGAACATGAGTTCATAGGTTCTTTCCCTTTGTTCTTCAGTAACTTCTCTCATTGAGGAAGTCATGTCATACATCTAACAACACTATGGACTAACTTCTACACCTTCTACACACCACTTTTTCATCTTTCACATTTAATTTATGAGGAATATTCTCTATATCATAACCAATTATATCCTATACCATGACAATATTTTTGTGTATATCTTCGATGAACTTCCAGCTTTTTTTAGATTTCTTTTTCCATATTTAAATTCCATGGTTTGTTTGAAATACCCCATGGTTTGAAATATATTATCACAGTATGATCATCTTATTATTGTTAGTTGGAAATCATGGTTAACATTATTTTTATGAGTTTCATATTATTTCTTGTTTGATTTTATCCTAGATGATTAAACATCCTCATGAACCATCTTTGATGTCTTTAGAGTCGTATTCTTTGCCAAGAGAGAAAAACTTCCTTTCTTAACATTATTCTCACCTTTTGGTGGTTCGATTTTCTTTTAACAAAATATATGGCACCTAGAATTATTGTACCAGAGTCAACAATAATTTTGGCCACATTTATTTTATATCTCATAGAAGTTCTTATAGATTTCAAGTATGTTCTTCTGAGAAAAATTATTCCCTTTCTACGAGGTTTGATTCTTTATAGTATAATTTTTCTTTTAAACAACATTGATCCCCATTTAGTTAGGAATTCTCATATTTCCATCTACTGATATATTGTAATAGAAATCAATTTCCATTTTTCCAAAATTCAATCAACACAAACACCTTCCAACGAGTCATGTTGTTTTCACTTTAGGTACATGCTATCCAATATGAAAAGATTACTGTTTTTGAACTTGAACAATATATTTTTGGGATCCTTTTTGGGGAATTTATTCTTGGACATTCTTGCCTATTTCTATAAAACATTGGTGGATCTACCAACATTTTTATCCTTCCACATTTATACAAATTTTTATTTCTATCCAATATTTCCAAAGATTAAAACATTTGTGAAATTTACTTTATCTACACTGTGGGTTAAATTTTTTTATGATATAGAGGTGGATAGTTATCCACATGATCTAAATCACTTTCAGAAACTATTATAAACCACCATTTATACAAGACTCAATTTTGAAGTTTATGTGGTAGCATATATCTTCCCAGCTTATTATGAAGGTTTATATTTTTTTTCATCTTCTATATTTTTCATCTTGACATATGACTCAAAGAATTTAATTTTGAGGAGGTACTCTTCATCCTTACAATGGCCACATACTTCCTTCATAATCAATATTAAAAACTTATTTATCATAAATAAATCTTTGCAGTTCTTCATATATTAATGGAACTATTTCCTTACAAGGTGTGATAGATTCATCCTTATCTTTTACAAGATTTTTGAGAGTGATGCATCTTCCAATATATATTTTCCAATGCATCCTCTACAACATTAGCTTCATTTTATAGATTTTATTTTTCATCAAATAAATTCTAAATTAAACCAAGTATATATTTCATAACTTAATTATAAACATTCTTCATATAAGATCCAACATGTGAGTAAAAATATTCAACTATTTTGATCTCATCACACTCTCTACAACCTGAACTAGATTCACTAGAGGAATGGGAGATAACAAATTTAACCAATAAAACATATCATTTTCATTATCATCAGTTAATGATATTTATTATTTCTTATTCGATATATTTCTCATCTTCTATACCTATTTATTCACACTATTTTTATATGTCTTGGATGATATATCCATATATACTTTGATATATATAGAGGAATATTTTTTTATTCTGAGGCACTTTTTAAAGAATCCCAAATCCACAGTTTATATAGACATTTTCAATGGGAACTTAAGCTCTGATACCACTTTTAGTGCCCAGGGGATCAGTGGACCATTGAGAGGGGAGTGATGAATCGGTGATAAGTTAAAACTTTTATGAATTTATTTCCTTTTAAATTCAACCTCCTAGAATTATTCAATATCAATCAACTCATTCTTATGTTTCAATCCAAACCCAAATAATATAGTAAATAATGGCACAAGAACACATAGTTTTTCAAAAAATATTGTACTAAGACACACTCCTCACCTTGATTGGTTTTGGAGACCCAATAAAGGATTCCCCACAGCAATTGTTATGGATCAGACCTCTCTGGTCCATTCCTTTAGTAAAATATGGTGTTTTAGGTGTTATAGGAGGTCAAGGTGAATTATTATTAACACCTTTCAAAACTTCTAGTTATGTGTTTCCAAATGTCGTAAGGTCATGTATCGGTAGGCGCTATAGTGTTTCCAGTTGTCAGTAGGTCATCTATCAGTAGGTTCTACAGTATTTATAGCTATTGGTATGTCATCTTTTAGTAGGTTATACAATGTTTCCATCTATCAGTAGGTCATCTATCGGTAGTTACTACAGTGTTTCTAGCAATTGGTAGGCCATCTATCAGTATGTGCTACAATGTTTCCAGCTGCCAGTGGGTCATCTATCAGTAGGTACTACAGTGTTTCAAGTTGTCGGTAGGTCATATATCGATAGGTGTTATAGTGTTTCTAGCAATCAGTAAGTCATCTATCGGTAGGTGATACAGTGTTTCCAGTTATTGGTAGGACATCTATCGGTAGGTGCTATAGTGTTTCCAGTTATCGATAGGTCATCTACTAATCGGTGCTACAATATTTCAAGTTATCAGAAGGTTATCTATTGGTAGGGGCTATAGGGTTTCTAGATTTGGTAGGTCATATATCTGTAAGTGATACAGTGTTTCCATCCATTGGTATGTGTATAGTGTTTCCAACTTTCTACAGTTCGCCCGTTTGACAATATCTTTGACGTAAAACACATTAAAATCCTTATTATAAGGGATTTAAGGCCTATTCAAAGACCATAACACCTATCTTAATATTCCTAAGTTTCTGGGTTCCTTTACTTGGTCAAACTGTGTAGTCTAGATAGATCCTCTTTTAATAGAAAATCTAAATTGTATCTAAACCACTGCTCTGTTTATATTTTCAAAAGGCTGAGATATCTTCCTCCTTTGTTCTTCTATCGTGTTTTTCTCTAGTACAAGACACTCAAACCATTCTTACCATAGGAGTCCTTTGATCAAACTATAATATCTGAATCATGTTCCCCTTGGAGTTTTTCGTGCTGCATGCGCACCCCTTGTTTTGGTGTAACCATGAAGTGTCAATATATCTTCGATATAAGGTATGTTCTACCAACATATTCGGGGTTACTTGATATGTTTCCTCCTTTTTATCCTTTCCATGTTATGGCATGCGATCTCTATGTTTCTAATGTATATTTCTCAGTTGTTGGTTGGTATGGTGGTGTCACGGGGCGTCCTCGGGTGGATGCAGTCGTTGCGGGAGAGGTGATCGTGATCCGCTGTGTTAAACCATTCTCATGCAAAGAATGTTGAAACAATTTTGAGGTAGGGGATTCATGGATTCTCTATTTTATTTACATAAAATCATAGAGTTAGCATGATTCAGCCCTTGGATCACAATGAAATTAAAAAAATAAATATTGAATCAGATTAATAAAGCAGTATCAATTGCATATTCTTTATTTTTACCATGTAAATGGTTTCCCTATTGATTTGTTAGATATTGTGATATCTATGCTTTTTTTTCTAGTTTATTATGTCATTATTGATGGAAATTGGTAAAGAACATAAATCCAGAATTATTTTTAGATTAATTGACCAAAGAAAAGGTGGAATGTTTAATGAATCAGGTAGTTGTTGTTGTGATTTGATGATAATAAAATGGATGTATTTTTGCATATTTAATTGAATCGATTAATTAAATATGGAATAAATAACCATTTTTTCAATAAATTTAATCACTTGAAGGGTTTTGAGTTACCCTCTTGCCTGTAAAAGTCAAGAGCCTTATGTTTGGATCTGTGAGAGCTCATTGTGTTTGAATTTTGAATTCCTTGTTTTGGGACCAAGATCCTAGTTGATTTGATTGTTTCTTACTTCTTGTGTTGTGGTATGAGCCTGGGATGTTTGAGCATGGAAGACTATGGTGGTATGTGAGGGAAGGGAGGCCTAATGGTGGTGGTGGTGGCAGTTGATTCCTAGAGTGGCAAGATGCATCAGGTTATACATGTGGGTGTTAGGGAGGACACTGGGGATGATGGAATGAGCTGATGTTGGTCTTACATGTTAATGTGAAAGTGGTTGTTGTTGAACCAATTGTTTGTTTATATATTTTACATTCTCCACTACTTGAACAAGATGGTATTGCTTAACCTCCTTCTAAAAGAGGTGGAGATGTGCGGGTTATGCCACATACTTTTTATGTTTAGGTTATCGAGGATGGATGGGTTTGTGCTCTTACTATATGTGGAAAATACTCTAAGGGTATTTCATCTAATCATATTGTTGATCCCATTTCATTTGGTATCTTAGAATTCGTTATTAGAATACCTAGAATTATAGAAAATGGTAATGTTGTTAAATGAATAAATGATGTTGGACCCATGGGATTGGAGCTTACTAGAATGTGATATTGAGGTTATACTTTTAAGGAACTATGTACTTGGTCTGGTTATGCCTAGAGGGAATGGAAATTTTTTTTGATACTAATGAAATGTAATTTGGAAATGGTAATTGTTAATTAATGGTTAAAGAATTAATTAACGTAAAGTGAAACTGATTAAAAATGATAAGATTAATTAATTTATCTTTTTAAATGGTTGTTTGCTTATAGGATATCTAGTCATAGTAGTGGTAGTTGGGAGTCCGAGAGACATTAGCTGTAGTTGAGTCTAAGACTGGGTTTTTTCCATAGTGTGGTTGCGAGATATATTATACCATGTACTTTTTGTGTTTCTATAGGCTAATTCACCCTATCGGTTAGGGAAAATGACACCTCAGGGATTATGATCCCTATGGGGTGTTTTCCCCAACATCCTAGTGCGAGGATGGATGGATGAATACCCCATCTGGCCTCGCTCTCTTCTCTTGGTATCTACTTTTTCTAGTATGCAAGGTAGTTATTTTTCCCATATATGTGTGTATTGGGTTGTAATGGCTTGTGGTTATTTCACACACATATATTTTGGATATAGTTTCGTATGGAATATTGTAGGTGTAACACATATAGGCTCTGATGTCTTTAGGATCCTTACTCAGTGTATAGGTTGTTATGGCTTGAGGTATAATAATTGATGTATGATACACACTATGCGAGTTGTAGTGGCTCTCGGAAACTACTTGGTTACTTTTAGTTGTGTGGTTTTGGTGGTGAGTTGCATGAGATGCATGTTGTGGTGATTTGACTTGGTGTATGTGGGAATGAATTTTTATAGAGATATTCTCATGACGTGTGATGTTGGGGAAAAGTGGAAAACTGGTGGGGGAGTGGTAGCGAGGTACCTTTGATATTATTTATTATATTATATAATCTTGTACGTGATACTTGGTGAGAGTAGCCATAGTGAGGTTGGGAACGTAGCATACTTGTTTAGGTGATGAGTTAGTTTCACTTGTTGTTCACTATTCTTTTGCATTCTTTCTTTACTTTTTCATGAGAGGATCTGGAGAGGATCCTACTAAGTATACTATTATACTCTCCCTACATTATATAATTTATTTTTCTAGTTAGTTGGAGAAGGTTGGAGATCAGGATGGTTACTACTAGCTCAAGGTTTTTTAGGAGCTATTCGGGATTCGTGGTAACTTCTGTTTTACTTTCTTTTGGTAATTGGAGTTTACATTTCATTTTTAGTAGTATTTCGTGATATTGCATATATGTAATTGGGTTTTATTTTATATTTCATTCTGAGAAGGATTTGGTTGGTGTCTATCTTATCTCACTCTTTTGTATGTGTTCTCTTAGAGGTTAATGTTTCCCATATGTGTGTTTGCTATACCCTCAGTGCTAGTTGCCAACCTAGGGTCTACTGGAGGTAGGACTCGGGGGGTCATTTTCTCTATTTAACATTGTCGACCCAGGAGGGGTACACTTTGGGGGGAGGGGGTCATGACAGAGTGGTATCAAAGGTATGGTTGAGGGATAGGATGGAGTTTGGTGTTAGTCACTAGTGAGGTTACTTGGGTTGGTAGGGAAACAATGTTACTCAAGTTCAACAACTGATGTGAACACTAGAGATTGGATGAGACACATGTATTTAGGGCCCCCTATGATCTGATGCATGTACATTTATGTTTACTGTGGCTACTAAATGAAGTGATGTTGGTTACAGGGTAAAGACCTAGGAAAGGATCATTCATCATTCTCCTTTTTGAGTATATTTGAAATGGTTAGACCTTGGGATTGGTTCACCTAAAATGAATAAAATAAAAAAAATAAAGAATGTTAAAGCTTTCCATATTCCAGGTTTATGAGCTCTAACTATTTATTCTTTTGTAGGTATGGATCTAGGTTGATGTCCTCATCAGGTTCATGTAGAAAATTTCTAGTAGGTTGTGCCAGAAGATCACCATCGTGTAGAGGTTGACAATGACAATAGTTAGAGGTGGACACTCTGAGAATTTCAGTGCCAGTTTTTGAAGAAGTATGAGGGATCCCTTTCAAGTGCAGACATAGATTACTGTTTGGAGGAGGTTGACATATCTTTTATTTTGATCCATTCTTGGAAGGAGCATTGGGTGTTGTTAGTTTTGATGATGTTGCATGGAGTAGTGAGGTAGTGGTGGTCCTTATTCCTCAAAGATCACGAGGAGTTGGAAGTATCATGAGAGGAGTTATGATACTTGTTAAAATTCAATTTTCATTCTTTGAATGTGAAGGTGGAGAGTTTCTAGGAGCTTCTTACCCTTTGACAGGGAGCTCCAGTGTGCAAGAGTTCGAGATCCGTTTCATGAACCTTCTACGATATGCTTCAAACTTGTTTCAAAATGAGGAGGCTAGGGAGAGGAATTTTGAGGAGGATTTGCATCCATAAATCTATTTCCAAGTCACCCCGTTTATGCTAAAGACATATCTTGAGGTGCTAGAGAGGGAAAAGATCATCAGGAGGCTGTTATCCGAAACCGGATCGTTATGAGAGGAGAGTCATTAGGATTCCCCCCGAAGCAGGGATATAGTTTGGGGATCATGGTTTTTAGGGAAGAAGTGTTTTTGTTCAGCCAGGGGTAGGTGCGAGCCCTCGATGTTTCATTCCTATGAGGGAAGAGGTTCTCATTACTATTCTAAGGGATGAGACACTTGTTTTTCTTATAGAGGCCAAGTTCATCATCAGAGAGAGTGCCTGACCTTTATGAGCAGTCTGTGTGCATCAGGTTTTCTGATTCAGGTTCCTCCATTGAGGAAGTTCTAGATGAGGTAGTAGTATCATGATTTACATGTTTTGGGTTAGCAGAGAGCTGATGGGGAAGTCATAGGATAGCCCTAGGATGCTCCTCGTCCTTAGATAGCAGATTGCGGCTGTGGAGGTGGTTATCAGTAGGGTTAGAGAGGTCGTGGAATAGGTCACTGTCAGATTCATGCATTGTAGTTTCTAGAACCAAGAAATATAGACATTGTTTGAGGTACAATTTTCTTATTTTCTACTTGGGTTCATGCCTTGTTTGATTCAGGAGAAACACACTCCTTCATATCACCTACACTTGTCTGTGCTTTGGGACCTGAGGTAGAGAGGCTTCTAGTTCCCTTGGTGTTGACCACACCAGTTGGTGGATAAAATAACGTGTTTGAAGTATACAGATACCTTGATATAGTGTTGGGTCGGCACCACTGTTGGGTAGATTTACTATGTTTACAGATACAACTATATGATGTCATCCTCGATATGGATTGGTTGTTTTCGGTACAGGCTATTGTGGATTGCTTCATAAGGCGGGTGGTATGATAGATAAAATATTTTTCAATTAATTTTATTTAATTTATATATTTTTAATCCCACTAAAGTGTTATTTTAATAGAAATTTCCACATATTATGGTTTTAGTAGTATTTTGAGCTTAATCGTCAAAATGGCATATTTTGAATTTTTAACAACATTAACTTATTTCTATATTGAGGAAATAACTTTCTCTATATTGATCCAAATCGTTAAATAGTTTTTTTATGTTTCCAAACATCCTAGAATTCATTTCATCCTTCTAGATCTAATGCTGAATTGACCATATGGATGCTCAAAACAAGGTCACAAGTGGGGCCTCAAAAACTATTTACAGATCTTTCTATTTTTGGTTTTGGGTCCCTAACTCATTCATGGTGGACCCAATTACTCTGAAATTCGGTGTATGGACACACAAGACGTTTTGGAATATCTTTATTGAATGATAGGATACACGAGTCAGCCGTTTTCATGTTCATTATGTCATTTTAATCTGGAGGTTTGAAATTTGGAGAGTCTGAATTTACAGAATAAATGCTCAGAGTAAAACAGAAATAACTCTTGGAATATACATCCAAATACGCTCAAATTTAGAGG
Organism: Viscum album; assembly: GCA_963277665.1. Classification (NCBI taxonomy): domain Eukaryota; kingdom Viridiplantae; phylum Streptophyta; class Magnoliopsida; order Santalales; family Viscaceae; genus Viscum; species Viscum album. The sequence goes on along the minus strand of OY728155.1, from coordinate 1,521,292,425 downwards.
AGAGACGTCCAAGATATTTATGAACAACATTTATTAATGTTGAAACGTATGAAGAGGTCATTTATTGGGTATAAAATGTTTCAGCTTTCAGAGGATAAATTATGCCTATAAATGCAGGGGAGCTCCTCCCTCTCAAAGAATCTCATTCCATCCCATTCCCTTCGGGACACCGATGAGGATAAATTTTTGGATTTCTATATTTTATTTATTTTTTTCCCATATTTTTATTTTATTATTCTTCTCAAGTCATCTCGATTACCCTTCTCATGGAAGGGTAAATATTTTGAGTTATAGGGTAAGGGGTTTCCCTTTTATAATATCAGAGTCTTGTTATTTAATATAAAACTCTATTTTCTATTAAATAATATATATTTTTATTGGTGTACAATTATATTAATGTGATTGTATTTTGGGTTATATTTTCATTCATTTATTATATATTTTTTTGAATAACATTAAACTCCCTCCGCCTAGTTCAGTTTTTCTCGATCGAGAAAATTATGTTAGGTGGTGAGTGTCTAACGATCGTTAGCATGTGTTTGAAATAAGTGAATTCTTTCTAGATTTATAAGGGTCAAAATTTCCCGATTGGGAATTTCTTTAATTTTTTTGGAATGGTTTATAAAATTTCATACACATAGGAGTAATTTTCATTGATTTCTTAAACCAAGGGTGATTGATAACTCAATAGAGGAGTCATTAATTTATCATTCATTGGGAAGAGATAAAAACTGATTTTTATTGACATGATGGAATTGAAATAGGAGATCCTACCCTAACCCTATCACTCTCTCGATTAATTTTTTTCAAACATTATTTTCAATTTCCTTCTTTTTTTATTAAAACACAAACAATGTCAAAAACATCATCTACTTCTTTATCAAATAAATGTGACAAACTATATTGTGTGCACTCCTCTTCTGGAGACTTATAATGTTATCCACTAGACTATACGTAGGTAATATTAAATATCTGTTTTACCATATCACACAACAGACATGCATTTAGCTTGGTGTTGTTTCTGAGGGGGCAGTGCCTTAAAACCCCATAAAAATTTTCTTTTTTATGACTCGTAGTTCTATTAAAAATTTAATTGAATTTGATCTTAAAATTGAACACACAATAACCAAATAGAGGAATAAAAATTTTCAAAAAGAGTTTGAAGAAATAAATCTCACAAATTAAAGTGGCACATCTAGTGATCGCTCTGAATACATAATAATGGCTAGAAATCCTAACCAAACTCTACGTGATCTCTACGCACCTCAATTCGCTAACCAAAAAAATAAACTAGTTATACCTACCTTAGAAAATTATTTTGAGTTGCAAATTAATGTGATTAAAATTCTTCCTAAATTCCATGGTCTTGTAGGAGAAGACCCCAACATCCACATTCAATAATTTAAATTTTTTTCTCATGTTGAAGACCCTGAGTTGTTGCAGAAGAATAAGTGAATTGAAGGGAATTCCCCTTCTCAATTGAGGGAGGAGCAATGGAATGGCTGTATATCCTATATTCTAGAGAAGTAAAAGAATGGTAAGATCTTAAAATATTCTTCATGCAATGGTTTTTTCCTATATCCAGGAGCACAGTTATTCGGAAAGACATATATTTTATTCTCTAATCAACCGGTGAGACAATTTATGAGTTTTGGGAGCGATTTAAGAAGCTATGTGCTAGATGCCCACATCATATTGTGGAAGAACACCATTTCCTTGTTTTCTTTTATCAAGGACTGCTCGACAATGATCACAACTTTCTAGATGCATCATCTAGAGGAACCTTGATTGACAAGTCACCAGCGAATTCCAGAGGAATGATTGAAAAAATTTCACAAAACTCACAGCAATTAAGAACTAGAGGTACGAACACCAGTGAAATCCATGAGGTAATGACTTTATATTATTGTAACAGCCCGAGATTTTATGAAAAATATTCTTTTTAATTTTATTAATGTCTTGTGTTTTACGCTACATCAAAAGGAGCTTGCAGAACACACATCCTTGACATGCCTTGCATTACACGCAATCGCGACCTTCCTCGATAGCGTGTGTAGTACGCAATAACGAGTTTCATTAAACAACAATATGCTATTAAAATATTATTAAAACTAGCCGTTATGAATAGTAATAACCACTTTTTGTAATTTTGTATATTTTATTTTTCAAAATAGAATTAATTTCTGGATTCGGAGTATCGAATTTAGCCTAAGGTGAAATTTTGGTACTTTTCGGATAACTTTCATATTCTGATGAATAGTGAAAATTACTAGATTATAATTAAAAACAACTCTTTTAATCGAAATAATTAATAGTGATAAATCATTAAATTGAGTGGTTTTAAAGTATATTTAGAATATATTTTTACAATTTAATACGACGTTGGTCATTGGATGTAATTTCACATTTAAACCAGACATAATCAAGTGTCAATCTTTTGGTAGATATTGTTTCTTAAAAACACGCTATTTGTTTTAATAGTGGGATTTAATTATAAAATTAATTAATGCAACTTATATATTATGAATTTGGTAAAATAGACTTCATTTTTGAATTCGGAATATGAAATATAGCTTAGGATGAAATTTTGGTATTTTTCTGAAAACTTTCAATTTTTGATGATTAATATCAAGGACTAAAATGTGGTTCAATGAGATGAAAATAATTTTTGGTGAATAGTAACTTTTTACTTTTTTTTACCACGATTAATAGTAAATAGGGTAACTAAGGGTAAATATGATATTACTATTACCCTAACACATGTCCTAATTCTATTGGATAAGTTTAATTCGACCAAAAACAACCTTATGAATATAATATGACCATTTAGGTCCACTTGGATTAGATTATGACATTTAATATTATTTTATTTAATGAATAGTTAAAATAGATAAAATCAAAGTTTAATAACTAAAACATTTTTAATATGGGGTTATACATAAGATAAATTCGAATATAAATATTAATTAGAAAGCTAAAAAGATTTCCTACATAATTATATTTTATTTATAATTTTTAGACTTTAAATAAATTAATTTATTTATGACACAACGATGATGCAGTAATTACCCTTTTAAGGAGATATTAACATAATTGATGTTATAAATGCTCAAATGAATGTAATTTGAGACTTTTTATGAATTCCACTAATTTTCTAGGTTACTATGATATATTAGTGTTGATTTAATCAACTTGGTTCGAACATATAATTCTGTTATGACTTTCACAAAAATCATATATCAAATAGTGTCAAAATTGACACAAAATAGTTTTTAAATCAAATATTATATTATTAATTGTTATTTTATTCCTAAAAATCTATGGTTCTACCAAATGACTTAGATAAGGATATATGTATTAATAATAAACAATTTGGGGTTCGTTTGGCATGTTATAGTAAGTGTATTAACCATATAGTGAAAGAAAACAAAAAGACACGGTAAAAGTTAAATTATTTAACTTAGAGTTAAATCTAATTGATAAGGTTAACATAATACCCTAAACTTGTCTAAATCTTATTGGTTGATAGGATTTCGACCCATACCCACTTTAGCTTCGAAATAAGACCCTTTGGTACCATTATAAACCGATTTTGACATTAATATAAAATAATATTTTGAGGTATTCCTAAGGTGCCCCTCTCCTCCCTTATAAAAGGACACCTCCTCCCCCTCCTCCTCACACCAATTTGAGCACTCAAGCTCGGCCAACCCCTGACAAAATCTCTTCTCCACTTCCCTAGAAACATCCTAGAGGTTCTGGTCTTCCTCAAAGACCAATTTTAGTGCCCTAAGAGGAGGTCTCAAAGAGGTGCTTCAAAGAAGAGGTAATTATCGTTACCAATTCTTTCATCTTTATTTCTTCTTCCACTTCTTCTTCTTAGGTTGTTTCATTATGAAGTAATAACATAAGTATCACTCATATACGGATATGTTATTATAAGTATGAAACAAACCTATTTCACCATCTATCCATCCTACGGAAAAAGAAATCACCGCGCGTGCGTACGTACGGAATACCATCTCCACGCCGTGGTGAAATCTATTTTCCACCACCACCTTACATGGATGGGTATAATGGTGTAAAAGAATAACTATAAATAGTTATTACAACATCATATTGATTATGATATATTGTATAATCCACTCCAATTCAATTCAATATTTATGGAAATGATATCATCGCTCGTGCGTACGTACGGTTTACCGTCTCCATGACGCGATGAGATTCATTCTCCATGTTAACCATTTAAGAATGATTATAAAGTATATATAAGAAATAATAATGAAATATATGACATTATAAATCTACTGGATTTATGTATATATATATATATGTATGTCATCTACTTACTTTCATTCAAGACAATAAGGAAAGGAAAACAACGTTCATGCGTACGTACGGACTACCGTCTCCATGAACGGTGTTTTTCATTTCATTTATCTCTCTATTATATATATATACTGAATATATATGATATATAAATCATATTTTATATTCTTTAAGTAAGTAAATCATGATATAAATAATAATAATGTCAAGAACAACAAGTCAAAACACCTACGATAAATGAAACGATTTTACCCAAAACGCTTATTTTACATGGAATTTACAAAAGAATGGGTAATATAATGTCATAAGTGAACCATATATGATATCATAACAATGAATATGATTCTGTAATAAGTCAATGAAATTATTTAAACCATTATACAGGAGCTTCGGACACGTACAAATCAAATCGGACCTAAGGTAAGGGAGATATCACAATCTCATTTTTATCCGAGATTGTTTATACTTTGGTATTTACTGGGGTGTATTTTATCATCCAAATCCATGTTTCCTCAATATGTAATATTGTTTCCATCCACCTACAACTGTTTAAATCCTATTTTACCCTTCGGTGAGTTTTTAGTAAATGATATGAAAGGAATCTTTTGTCGTTTTTCATACGAGGTACTTTTTTGACTTTTCCGACAAAAGTACGAGAAGAATGTTTTTTTAACTTATACGGCACGAACGGATTTTTACGGTTTTATAAAGCCTTATTTTCATGAAGCTTCCTCCAAAATATTTCATGACTATTTTCAATAAAATCTCTTTCTTCTAAAATTTCATGGTGTTTTGTGAAAAGAAATTGATTTTGAAGAAGAAAGGATATTTTCCTCAAGAATTCATTTCAAGTGTTTTATCAAAATTATTTTCCATCTAAGATAATATAGGGTTCTGATTCTATCCCTATCATTACATTGATTTTATTATGTTGTGATGGAATTATTATTTATGAATTCATTTATCTTATATGTATTGTTTTATGATGTCACGATGTTTCAAGAATCCCATTTTTATTACATGGGTTATGCAATGATGTATGTTTTAAGATTTTGTGGCACACATAAGAATGGTATCATTATGAGACGGGTGAGACCTATATCTCCCTCCAATGAATTGGGTAAAGATTTTATATCTCATGAGATAGACATGGCTGAAATGGTATGTTATACCGGTTCAGTGAAACAGGACTGAAACGAGGGTTACTCGATTCAGAAAGGGACTTTGTCCACTAAGATAGTCTTGGAAATGAGTCTTTACTAACAAGAAATGATTCTCTATGATTATGTGTGAATGCCACAAAGTTTCATGTTTTAAGTTATGATTATTGTGATTACATATCACTACCATGATTTATCCCATGTTATGAAATTATGCTCTCTTTTTCAGGTTATGATTTCCAAAATGTTATGTTCTTATGAATACAATGTGATTGATTTTTCTTTTGTTTACCCTTACTGAGCATTTGAGCTCACCCTTTTATGTTTTCTTTTCCCCAGGATATAAAGAATGGTTTTAGGTAAAAAAAGGGAAGATCTTTATAGGAGATGTTGAAGATATTTCACCACGATTAGAAGATTACGTTCCGAGTTTCCAAAGACACTAAACTATTACGATCCTTGTGTGTGTGTTTTTGTTATGTACTAAGTATTCCGCAAATGTAATGTAATGTCAATGTACGTCAGGCTTCGGGTCTCTACAGTTGGTATCAGAGAAAAGGTTTAGTCAACCTTTGGAAACTAGGATGCGAAAACGTTAGTGAGATCCCTAGGGATATTTCTACGGTATGTCTAGGGATGTCCCTAAGGTTAAGTATACGTATAGGTTATAGTACTAGAACTATGCTAACGATCATAGAATTAAACCTAAGATGTTAGATATTGAAGGTACTTCCCCTTTATTATGTTGTTTTCCCTAGCATGATTTTTGCCTCTCACACTATTCTTTTTAGGTTTTAGACGATGGCTGGAACCCGAAGGAACCGTGTTGATCAATGCAATGGACAATGTAATGATTGTCCTCCTGAACAAACAAATGTTATGGGAGATGGAGTGAAAAATCTTATTGCTATACTTACATAAGCTATGAATCATTTTTGACTTCCAAATGAGCAGAGAAGGGAACAATATTCTATTGAGTCCTTCATGAGGCAACGTCCACCTTCTTTCAGTGGGTCTTCTGATCCACTTGTTGCTGAACAATGGATCAGTACCACTGAAAAGATATTTTCAGTTCTTCAATGTTCTGAACATGATAAAGTCATCTTAGCAGTATATCATTTGGAAGGTGAAGCTGATCAATGGTGGAATCTTATCAAGAATACAAGGCAAAGAGATGAAATTGAGTCCATGGAATGGGACGAGTTCAATAACTTATTTTTCAATAAGTACTTCCCTCGTATTCTTCGAACAAAGATGGAGAAGGAGTTTCTTGAACTAAAGAAAAAAGATGATGAATCTGTTGGTATATACGAAGCGAATTTTACAAGACTTGCAAGGTATGCATCTGGAAACCTGAAAGTAAAGTTGATCGATTTTTCAGTGGCTTAAAACCAAGTCTTCGAAGGGCATTAGCTATAAGAGACTTCAGTAGCTATGAAAAAATTGTGCGTTGTGCTATCAAGGTAGAAATGGAAGTTGGTGTTACATATCCATCTCATGGTTTTGACAAGAAACGAAAGATGGAGTTCAAGGAGAAATCTTAGAATAATGGTGAAAAGAAGATGAATGTTTCCTTATGCACAAAGTGTGGAAAGAAGCATGGTGGAGATTGTCTTAAAGGGACTAGAAAATGTTTTAAGTGTGGAAAAGAAGGTCATTGAGCAGCTGAGTGTCGAAGTAATGGAAAAAGGGTTTCTAATGATGTGAATAAAGCAAACACTGCAGAGAACACACCACCAACACTTCAATGCTTCAAGTGCAAGGAAATGGGGAATTATGCTAATAAATGCCCTAATCCAAGGGTTAGTGATGATCAACATGAGCAACCACTGAAGGCAAAGGACAAAGGGAAGTCACATGCGATCACTATTGGCAATGTTGAATATGACAACGATGTGGTGGAATGATTAAGTGTTTATGTAATGGGATTCCAAAATAATGTTGTATCATTGAGTATTGCAATATTTATTGATGTGGTATTCAAAGTGATTGAGATATTTTTTGGAAATAAGATGATATGCGCATAATGAAGGGAAAACGAGAAAATGAAATGTTTAATAGTATTCATGAGCTCATGATTGATATAAGGACTAAGTGATATCATGGTTTGAGTATATAGAATTTTGAGGATTTTGGTATGTGGAAAGTGTTAACTTTAAACTGCATTCATGTTTTCACTAAGGTATTCAAGAGAATACATGATTAAGGACTTTGAATGTTTAGAATGTGACCAACAAGACATATCTTATGGGGATCAATGATGGTATTAAATCTCTGGTAATTGTTTTCACTATATTATGAGAGTGGACTGCAGTATTATGGGTAAGCCTAAAGATTGGAATGGATTATGTTGGAATAAGTTAGTATTGTTTAAGGATAGAAGTTTTTTTTCGATATTATTGATGGGATGTTATAGTAATATAGTTTTAGAAAAAGGACAAACTGCAGGACGGGCGACAGCCCATCGCGTCGGACAAGGCTGTGGGAATCGAACACACAACCGAAGTGCGACTGGCCTTTATCACCTACCACTGGCCTACAGGAAGTCCCTGTTTAGTAGAAACTAGTTTTATTATATTAAGTTGTATGACATATGATGTATAAGTCCATTTTAGGAACCATATATGATTAATCTCACTATAGATCGACTTATGTATATAATTGTTTTGCTAACCTTTTGTTTGAGACAGATGGAATGACCCGTCATTCTATCACATGATCTGCTAACACTTCACGAATAACAAATTCAACTTCATTTATTTAAGAGATGAAGTGGAAATTGTTAAAGTCACGAACAATAGTGAGATTGTACCAAAATAAAGTAAGTATTTATTCTAATTCAAATTCTTTAACATTAGGGAAATGATCTTGAAAACCAAAAATGTTTTCCTAGTGATCTTATATCTGATCAATCAGATGGTACCTTAGATCGTCACAAATTTATGGCTTTGTGATTGCTGGCTTTTCCATAGCCATGTTCTCTACCACTCTCCATCAGAACATGATGGTTAGATTTCTCTTCCATATCCATATTTTCACCTATGTGGAAACCCAGTGACTAGTTTATTTGGGTAACCGTTACGTTTCATACTTTTGTTTTTAAATATTGGTTTTGATATTCCTTTTTACGATGTGGGTGTCTATTAAAGAAACTTTCGAATAATAAACCATTTATAACCCCGACGAATTTCGAGGGCGAAATTCATTTTAAGGGGGGTAGAATGTAACAGCCCGAGATTTTATGAAAAATATTCTTTTTAATTTTATTAATGTCTTGTGTTTTACACTACATCAAAAGGAGCTTGCACAACACACATCCTTGACTTGCCTTGCATTACACGCAATCGCGACCTTCCTCGATAGCGTGAGTAGTACGCAATAACGAGTTTCATTAAACAACAATATGCTATTAAAATATTATTAAAACTAGCTGTTATGAATAGTAATAACCACTTTTTGTAATTTTTTATTTTTTATTTTTCAAAATGGAATTAATTTCTGGATTCGGAGTATCGAATTTAGCCTAAGGTGAAATTTTGGTGCTTTTCGGATAACTTTCATATTCTGGTGAATAGTGAAAATTACTAGATTATAATTAAAAACAACTTTTTTAATCGAAATAATTAATAGTGATAAATCATTAAATTGAGTGGTTTTAAATAATATTTAGAATATATTTTTACAATTTAATACGATGTTGGTCATTGGATGTAATTTCACATTTAAACCAGACATAATCAAGTGTCAATCTTTTGGTAGATATTGTTTCTTAAAAACACGCTATTTGTTTTAACAACGGGATTTAATTATAAAATTAATTAATGCAACTTCTATGTTATGAATTTGGTAAAATAGATTTCATTTTTGAATTCAGAATATGAAATATAGCTTAGGATGAAATTTTGGTATTTTTCTGAAAACATTCAATTTTTGATGAATAGTGAAACCACTAAGTGGTAGGTTAAAAACTGAATTTTGCATAAAACTTAATTTTACCGCTTCTGTGAATGGAATTTCGAAAATCCGACAGACATGGTTAATATCAAGGACTAAAATGTGGTTCAATGAGATGAAAATAATTTTTGGTGAATAGTAACTTTTTACTTTTTTTTACCACGGTTAATAGTAAATAGGGTAACTAAGGGTAAATATGATATTACTATTACCCTAACACATGTCCTAATTCTATTGGATAAGTTTAATTCGACCAAAAACAACCTTATGAATATAATATGACCATTTAGGTCCACTTGGATTAGATTATGACATTTAATATTTTTTTATTTAATGAATAGTTAAAATAGTTAAAATCAAAGTTTAATAACTAAAACATTTTTAATATGGGGTTATACATAAGATAAATTCGACTATAAATATTAATTAGAAAGCTAAAAATATTTCCTACATAATGATATTTTATTTATAATTTTTAGACTTTAAATAAATTAATTTATGTATGACACAACGATGATGCAGTAATTACCCTTTTAAGGAAATATTAACATAATTGATGTTATAAATGCTCAAATGAATGTAATTTGAGACTTTTTATGAATTCCACTAATTTTATAAGTTACTATGATATATTAGTGTTTATTTAATCAACTTTTTTAGAACATATAATTCTGTTATGACTTTCAAAAAAATCATATATCAAATAGTGTCAAAATTGACACAAAATAGTTTTTAAATCAAATATTATATTATTAATTGTTATTTTATTCCTAAAAATCTAAGTTTCTGCCAAATGACCTAGATAAGGATATATGTATTAATAATAAACAATTTGGGGTTCGTTTGGCATGTTATAGTAAGTGTATTAACCATATAGTGAAAGAAAACAAAAAGACACCGTAAAAGTTAAATTATTTAACTTAGAGTTAAATCTAATTGATATGGTTAAAATAATACCCTAAACTTGTCTAAATATTATTGTTTGATAGGATTTCAACCCATCCCCACTTTAGCTTCGAAATAAAACCCTTTGGTACCATTATAAACCGATTTTGACATTAATATAAAATAATATTTTGAGGTATTCCTAAGGTGCCCCTCTCCTCCCTTATAAAAGGACACCTCCTCCCCCTCCTCCTCACACCAATTTGAGCACTCAAGCTCGGCCAACCCCTGCCAAAATCTCTTCTCCACTTCCCTAGCAACATCCTAGAGGTTCTGGTCTTCCTCAAAGACCAATTTTAGTGCCCTAAGAGGAGGTCTCAAAGAGGCGCTTCAAAGAAGAGGTAATTATCGTTACCAATTCTTTCATCTTTATTTCTTCTTCCACTTCTTCTTCTTAGGTTGTTTCATTATGAAGTAATAACATCAGTATCACTCATATACTGATATGTTATTATAAGTATGAAACAACCCTATTTCACCATCTATCCATCCTACGGAAAAAGAAATCACCGCGCGTGCGTACGTACGGAATACCATCTCCACGCCGTGGTGTAATCTATTTTCCACCACCACCTTACATGGATGGGTATAATGGTGTAAAAGAATAACTATAAATAGTTATTACAACATCATATTTATTCTGATATATTTTATAATCCACTCCAATTCAATTCAATATTTATGGAAATGATATCATCGCTCGTGCGTACGTACGGTTTACCATCTCCACGACGCGATGAGATTCATTCTCCATGTTAACCATTTAAGAATGATTATAAAGTATATATAAGAAATAATAATGAAATATATGACATTATAAAGCTACTGGATTTATGTATATATATATATGTATGTCATCTACTTACTTCCATTCAAGACAATAAGGAAAGGAAAACAGCGTTCATGCGTACGTACGGACTACCGTCTCCATGAACGGTGTTTTTCATTTCATTTATCTATCTATTATATATATATATATACTGAATATATATGATATATAAATCATATTTTATATTCTTTAAGTAAGTAAATCATGATATACTTAATAATAATGTCAAGAAAAACAAGTCAAAACACCTACGATAAATGAAACGATTTTACCCAAAACGCTTCTTTAACATGGAATTTACAAAAGAACGGGTAATATAATGTCATAAGTGAACCATATATGATATCATAACAATGAATATGATTCTGTAATAAGTCAATGACATTATTTAAACCATTATACAGGAGCTTCGGACACGTACAAAGCAAATCAGACCTAAGGTAAGGGAAATATCACAATCTCATTTTTATCCGAGATTGTTTATACTTTGGTATTTACTAGGGTGTATTTTATCATCCAAATCCATGTTTCCTCAATATGTAATATTGTTTCCATCCACCTACAATTTTTTAAATCCTATTTTACCGTTTGGTGAGTTTTTAGTAAATGATATGAAAGGAATCTTTTGTCGTTTTTCATACGAGGTACTTTATTGACTTTTCTGACAAAAGTACGAGAAGAATGTTTTTTTTAACTTATACGGCACGAACGGATTTTTACGGTTTTATAAAGCCTTATTTTCATGAAGCTTCCTCCAAAATATTTCATGACTATTTTCAATAAAATCTCTTTCTTTTAAAATTTCATGGTGTTTTGTGAAAAGAAATTGATTTTGAATAAGAAAGGATATTTTCCTCAAGAATTCATTTCAAGTGTTTTATCAAAATTATTTTCCATATAAGATAATATAGGGTTCTGATTCTATCCCTACCATTACATTGATTTGATTATGTTGTTATGGAATTATTTTTTATGAATTCATTTATCTTATATGTATTGTTTTATGATGTCATGATGTTTCAAGAATCCCATTTTTATTACATGGGTTATGCAATGATGTATGTTTTAAGATTTTGTGGAACACATAAGAATGGTATCATTATGAGACGGGTGGGACCTATATCTCCCTCCAATGCATTGGGTAAAGATTTTATATCTCATGAGATAGACATGGCTGAAATGGTAGGTTATACCGGTTCAGTGAAACAGGACTGAAACGAGGGTTACTCGATTCAGAAAGGGACTTTGTCCACTAAGATAGTCTTGGCAATGAGTCTTGACTAACAAGAAATTATTCTCTATGATTATGTGTGAATGCCACAAAGTTTCATGTTTTATGTTATGATTATTGTGATTACATTTCACTACCATGATTTATCCCATGTTATGAAATTATGCTCTCTTTTGCAGGTTATGATTTCCAAAATGTTATGTTCTTATGAATACGACGTGATTGACATTTCTTTTGTTTACCCTTACTGAGCATTTGAGCTCACCCTTTTATGTTTTCTTTTCCCCAGGATATAAAGAATGGTTTTAGGTAAAAAAAGGGAATATCGTTATAGGAGATGTTGAAGATATTTCACCACGATTAGAAGATTACGTTCCGAGTTTCCAAAGACACTAAACTATTACGATCCTTGTGTGTGTGTTTTTGTTATGTCCTAAGTATTCCGCAAATGTAATGTAAGGTCAATGTACGTCAGGCTTCGGGTCTCTACAATTATTCCTCACCCTTACATAAAGAAACACTTAAGGAAATGACTAGTTTAATGATATTACTTGCTGTGAACCAATTGAAGGAACAACAAAACCCAACTCAGGTATGTGGTTTATGCTCTTTTACTTATCATTACACTGATCAATGTGCAGAAGTGCAGGGGATAGAAAGTAGTGAAGCATCCTATTGGAAAAGGATATTCTGACCAAACCAACCATGTCAGCCCCCAACCCAACCAGGATATGGATTACAGTAGAGCCAGGACATACCTCTTTTTCAAAATCAATACCAAAATCAACCTTCATTCCAACAGAAGCAATAACAGAACCCTCCACCATTCCAACAAGCCTATAAATATCCATACCAACAGAAAACATTTGAACAAAACTTGAAAAGATCTATGAAAAACCACCAAGAAATTGATATTGAAGAGCTAAAGAAGACAATGAAAAAATATGACAATAATTTTGATAGCCTTATGAACCATATAACCAAGAATCATGGAAAACTCCTAGCACAAATGGTTCCAAATCCAAAAGAGAATGTTAGTACAATCACAACCCAAAGTGGGAAGGATCTCACATCACCTGAATAATATGATGATTCAAAGAAACCACCAAAAGCTCAACCCATCCATCTAGAAGAAGGAGACCCTAACAAAAAAGGAGAAAGAATGAGGTTTAGGAAGGACATGCCAAAAACACCGTTAAAAAACAACAAAGGGATAAAAATGATATCCTATAACCATTCCCATCTGCATTAGTTGAGTTGAAAAAGGGTGAAGAATAAATACTTCAATAGGAGATTCATGAAACCTTCCAAAAAGTGGATATCAACATCCCACTATTATATCCAATATGAAAAATCACTAGGTACGAAAAATTATTGAAGTATTTATGCACTAAAAGAAGAAAATTGGATGGAAACGATAAAATTAACATAGGAAGAAGAATCTTAGCACTGATCACACCACTAATACCGCAAAAATGTCAAGATCCAGGGACATTACCTATTCCCTACACCATTTGTTTTTTAAATTTTACAGATTCACTATGTGATATAAGAGCTTCAATTAACTTTATTCCTTGCTTTGTACTTACATATTTTCATATTGGAAAATTGAAACCTATTGGAGTGGTGGTGCAGGTCATAAACAGATCCACAGTTTTCCCTACAGTTTTTCTAGAATATGTTCTTGTAAAATTAAAAGATATACTATTCCCAACTGACTTTTATGTGCTAACAATTGAAGAAGATGAAAGTTCACCACACTCACCCATCATCCTAGGAAGACCATTCTTAAAGACTACAAAGATCATTATCAACATTCATGAGGGAACACTCTCAATAGAGCTCAGAGATATTCCAGTGCATTTCAATATACTCGAATCCATGAAGAATTTTTCAAGCGTTCATTCACTAAATAAAATCTACCAAAAATAAAGAGAATAAGCAACTAAAAATTTAGAGTATATAACCTTATAAATCTTTGATAGTTTGTTAGAATAGGTTGGAGAATCAAAATCCGAAGAACATGATCAGATCAAGAAGTATAAACTCAAAGAGGCTAAACATGAAAATATTATCACAAATCTCCAGAAGTAACTTTCTACGAAGGAATAAGAACTTACTGAGAAGCATTCCATATGCCTTACTATGAAACATGATGTGAAAAAGGTTAGAAAAAATCCCATTAATGCTAAATAGATATGTAAAGTATATTATCAAACCAATGGGAAGAATGGATCACAAGAAAAACATAAATATATACTTAATCAATTTCGAAAGAGACATGTTTTATTTAAATTTGCAGAGGTAAAAACCAAAACCAAGTTCATGTGGGTAATAAAGATTGAGGGTCAATATTCTTCATCAAGAGAAGAGAGAAATTTTTAAATGACACTATGACCCCTTAAAAATTGTTAGGTTCATATTGCAACAAGGTAGCAACAAATCTCAGGAAATATTGAAAACCATCCCAGAAGAACAAAATTTCAAGGGTTTTGCTAGTGTTGTGGTATCAATGGGCACAAATCACACTCTTTCAGGTATAACATGTCTTTACTAGGAAAGAGGAAAGAGACAATGTATGAGATTAGAGTCATCCGACCTGTTTATCAATATAATATATCAGGTCGTACATCTTATTTACATTTTCTTGATTGTTGTGATTCAATATAAAATCTACTTACTTGTTAAATCCATTTGAATTCATTGATGGCACTGCATTATTTAATTTTGGGGGTTTGAACCTTTTTAGTTTAGGATTTTTATTTGTTTTTTGTTTTAATTTTTTTTCTAAAAAAATAAAATTTTTGTGTGTTAATTTTTCTTCTTTTGTGTGTTTTTGAATCTTTTGACATGAAATGATTATCATTTAAAATTTCGAAACCCATGTCTATTAGTGAACCAATTTATTCTAGTAAACTAATCCTAAATGAATTCTTATAATTACTTTGTTTTACGTTAAAATCTTTGGGTATTTTATGAAAAGTACTTTTATTTTTAATCCCATGCCACATCTCAATGTATTTATTTTTGAAATCACTTTCTTGTGAGGATTATAATCCATTTTTTTATATTCTTTACATTCACCTCACTTCTTGAGAGAACCACATCAAGCTTTATTTAACGAAAATTTGATTTATTCCTTCCAGAACATTAGGCTTTGAGGTGCTTGTGTTTTAAATGACTAGGGCGTTTATTTGTTTTTAAAGAACTTTTTCCTGAAAATCATTATCATTATAGCCTAACTTATACATTGAATACTTGTATCCCTTATAATCCATGAATATCCTTTTAGGTTAGTCACATTACAAGCCAATTTTCCCTATCCAACTAGCTCATGAAGTGAAATTTCATGATATAGTTGAACGTTAAGTGTGGGGGAAGTTGTCTTGTGGTGTGATACCTCATTTGGTGATACTTTGGGTGGAAAATTAATTTTTAAGAGATTATTTTTATGCTAAATAATTAATTCATCTAAAATTTGGGCCTTTCTAGAGATTTCACGATAAAAGGAGTTGTGCTTTTCTATAGCTTCTAAAGGAGAAAGAAATTTTTACCTATCCAGATCTTTAAAAAAACTATGTTTGAGAAGATTGAATTTTTTTCTAGTGAAATGATAAATTTCATGAAAATTCCTTGATTTTTCATGACGATGGACCTTATTTTCTACTAAGGGGAGTGAGGATGATAACATACTTCAGTGAAAATTAGAATCTTGCAATTTTACTTCAAAAATAGCCAAGCCATCCTTATTCCATATCAATAAAAGTAACATCTAAATCATATCAACCAAAATCCATAGAATAAAACTATAAATTTATCACGATGAACACATGTCCTTGACTCACATATAGTGGATATATAAGAATTTTTCATACATATTGTGACTCTTTCATGAGTTTGGATAAGAAAACTTTTGTTGAAAATTTACATTTGTGAGATGAGAGAGAATTCATGTGAGGTAGGTGTTTTTGTGTGCATGGGATAAGAAATGAAGTGTAAATTTATTTATTGATATAAATAGAGAACATTAAATAATTTTTTTTGATTGGGCATGATATCTATTTGTTTCTTGGTGTGGATTTTATGGATCTCATGGGTATGTGTTTTGAATTTTCTTTGATTTTTGATGTTGAGTTGTCTAGGAGTCCAAGTGATAAGTGTGGGGGAATTGATAGAGTAAATAATTTTGATTAATTTTATGTATTTTAAATGATTTAAATCCCAAAAAAGTGTTATTTTAATATAAATTTCCACATTTTATGGTTTTAGTGGTATTTTGTTTTTAATCATCAAAATGGCCTATTTTGAATTTTTAACAGCTTTAACTTATTTCTGTATTGTGGCCATAAAGTTTTCTATATTGATCCAAAAAAATAAATTATTTCTTTTTTTGTTTCCAAGCATCATGGGATTCATTTAATCCTTCTGAACCTAAAACTAAATTTACCACATGGAAGCTCAAAACAAGCTCACAAGTGGGGCCTCAAAAACTGTTTACAGATCTGTCTATTTTTTTGTTGGGTCCCTAACTCATTAATGGTGGCACAAATTACTCTTCAATTTTGTGTGTGGAATTTAAAGAGGTTTTGGAACATATTTATTTAATTCTATGATGTGTGAATTAGCCTTTTTCATGTTTATTAAGGCATTCTAATCTAGAGGTTTGAAATTTGGAGAGTCTAATTGTACAGAATAAATTCTTAGATTAAAACATGAATTAATCTCAGAATACATGTCCAAATATACGAAAATATGTATGAGATATGGATAAGATATTTATAAACAAAATTCATGAAGGGTGAAAGGCATGATTTGGTCATTTATTGGGGTTTAAATGCATCAACTTTAGGAGGAAATTTTATTCCTATAAAAGGAGGGGAGCTCCTCCCTCTCAAAGCATCTCATTCCATCTCATTCCTTTCGGGACACCAAGGAGGAGAAATTTTTTTCTTTATTTATTATCTTTTACATATATTTTTAATGTATTATTCTTCCCCATTCATCTTGATTACCCTTCTCATAGAGGGGTGAATATTTTGAGTGATTGGGTAAGGGGAAGTTTTCCTTTTATAATGTCAGAGTCTTGTTCTTTAATGTAAAACTCTCTTTTTTATTGAATGGTCTCTATTTTTAGTGGGGAAAAATTGTATTAATGAGATTTTATTTTGGTTTTTTATCATTAATTGATTGTATCTTTGTTGTAATAACATTAAACTCCCTCCACCTATTGTATTTTGTCTCGATCGAGAAAATTGTGTTAAATGGTGAGTGTTTAGTGATCGTTGGCACATGTGTGAAATAAGTGAATTTTTTTCTAGATTTATAAGGGTCAAAAATTCCTGATAGGTACTTTTCTAATTTTTTTGGGAATTTTTTATGAACTTTAATACAAATATGAGTGATTTTCATTTCATCCTTAAACCAAAGGTGATTGAAAACTCGATAGAGAATTCATTCATTTATCATTCAATAAAAAGAGAGAAGAACTAATTTTTATGACCATGATAACATTGAAATAAGAGATACTACCCTATCCCCATCACTCTATCCATCACTTTTTTTCAAACATTATTTTCAATTTTCTTCTTCTTTTTATTAAAACTCAAACAATTTCAGAAACATCCTCTACTTCATTATCAAATAAAAGTCAAAAACTATTTTATGTGCACTCCTCTTCAGGAGACTACCTAGGGTATCCACTAGAATATACTTAGGTAATATTAAATATTTGTTTTTTCACACCCCATGAAAGGCATGCATGATGGTGTTATTTGATGCTAATAGAGAGCCAGTGGTGTTTGTTGGCAAGCAAGACCCTCAGATGGGCCAGAGGCATGTTTTGTCCTTGTCATCGTTGATGGTAGAGCTGATGCTAACTTTGTCGGAGGTTTAGAAGTGGATATTTCCATGGATTGTGGAAGAGAAAACTGATGTATTTTCAAAATAGGTTGTAGCGTTACCCCCTCAATGGGAGATCGAGTTCGGGATCAAGCTACAACCATACTTGTCTTATATCTTAGTGTATCTATATAAGAAGGAACCTTATGATTTGCGAAAACTGTGTATATAGCTTAATTGTCTATTATAATGTGGTTTTGTTTGGATAAATGTGTCACCATGGGGTGCACCAGTATTGTTCATGAAGAAGGCTAATGGAAGTTTTCGGTTTTTTGTCAATTATTATCTCTTAAACAAAGTGACAATGAAGAATAAATATCCTATTCCATGGATTAATGATTTATTTGATCAATTGAAGGGTGCATGTTGGTTCTAGAAGATCGATTTTCAGTCAGAATATCATCATATGCAATTGAAGGATTAGGATATTCCAAAGACTACATTCTGTTGTCATCATGGGCATTAAGAGTTCATTGTGATTCCATTCGGTGTGATTAATTCTTCATATGTGTTCATGGGGTTGATTAATGTTGTGTTCCATGAGTTCCTGGATAATTTTGTGGTGGTTTTCATTGGAGACATCCTTGTGTACTCTACATCCGAGGAGGAGCATGTGGAGCATCTGCATACTATTTTGGGAGTTCTTCGTAATAATCTATTTGGGAATTTTTTAAAGTGTGAGTTTTGGGATAGAGAAGTCCATTTATTGGGACATGTTGTATCCCATAAAGGATTAGCTATGGATCCATCAAATATAGAAGTATTTGTGTCTTGGGAATCCCCCAAAATAGTGGTAGAGGTGTGAAGTTTCCTTGGTCTTGTAGGCTATTATAGGAGGTTCGTAGCCAAGTTCTCTAGGTTTGTGACTCCTCTAATAGTTTTGACTTGGAAGGATCAAGCATTCATGTGGACTGATTAGTGTCAGGTGGATTTTGAGTATCTATAGAATAATTTGGTCAATTCTTTGGTTCTTTTTCTTCCAATTTAATGAGTTCATTTTAAGGTTTCCTATGATGCGTCATGTCTGGGGTTAGGTTGTGTTATGATGCAGTAGATATTGGTCATTTCTTATGGGTCTCGATAGTTACACCACCATTAATGTAACTATTCCACCCATGATCTTTATTTTTTAATAGTGGTTTTTTCCTTGAAGTTATGTATATATTACCACATTGGAGAGAATTTTGTGGTATTCACTGATCTTAAGAGCCTGAGTTATGTTTTCTCCCAGTGTGACTTTAACTTTCAACACTTTTAGTGGATATAGTTCTTATAGGATCATGACTTCGAAATTTTTTATAGACCTGGGAAGTGGAATGTTGTAGCCAATGCACTGAGTAGGAAGTCATGTAGTGATTCAGTGCATGAATTAGGTGATTCCTAGAGAGTAATGAAATAACTTTCAACATTACATCTAGAAATGGGAGAAGTTGGGGGCGGAGATTGTCTTTTCTAGATGATGATGCAGTCATCTCTGGTGCAGCAGGTAGAAGAGTCCCAGTTGGGGGATCTTGCGATGGAGGTCTAGAGACACTGAGTTTTTTTGTGAGGCCCCTGAAGGTTAGTCTGAGGATGAACAACGCCAAGTTTTGTTTCAGGGAAGGCTTTATGTTCCTTTGGTGTCGTGTGAGATGGTTCTCATAGAGTTCCATATTTCACCCTTAGCAGTACATCCTAGCATAAAAATTATGTACCGAGCTTTGAGTAGTTAGTTTTGGTGGCTTGGGTTGAAGCGTGTGTTTATAGAGTTTGTCCCTCGATGCTTGGTCTTCCAAAAGGTGAAGGTCGATCACTATGTTCCCAGTGGTTTTCTCTAGCCGTTAGATGTTCCTCACTGGATGTGGGATGATATATTAATGGAATTTAGTACCAATTTACCTCATGCTCAGAGAGTACATGATGTTATATGGGTGGAAGTGGATCATTTGATGAAATCATCCCACTTTATAGTAATCAATGAGTCAATCTTACTGAAGGTTTTGTTGAGGTAGTATCTTGAGGAGGTGTTGAGACTCTACGGAGTCCTGAGGATGATCATTTTTTATTGAGATCCCCGTTTTACCTCCAAGGTGTGGAGAGGTCTCCAACATGCTTTTGGTTCTTAGCTATGTCTTAGAACTACTTTTCATCCAAAAAAGGAAAGTCATACATAATGGACCATCCAAACTCTTTAAGACATGT
Organism: Viscum album; assembly: GCA_963277665.1. Classification (NCBI taxonomy): domain Eukaryota; kingdom Viridiplantae; phylum Streptophyta; class Magnoliopsida; order Santalales; family Viscaceae; genus Viscum; species Viscum album. Next base: position 1,521,271,895 of record OY728155.1, on the reverse strand, counting down.
TACACTCTTGTGTCCTTGATTTTGGAGGTTTGTGGATGAGGTACTTACCCTTGGTAGATTTCTCTTACAAAAATAGTTTCCACTCCACCATCAGTATGGAGTCATTTAAAGCCTTTTATGTCCATCCTTGCCATTCTTTGTTGTTTTGGACTAGGGTAGAAGAGTCCATAATTCTTAGGCTGGAACTGGTACAGAATATGACAGAGATGGTTCAGGTTATTCGAGAGTGGATGACGGTAGCACAAGATCGTCATAAGTCCTATGTCGATCATAGGAGGAGACCTTTAGTGTTTGTAATTGGGGATCAAATGTTTCTAAAGGTGACTCCCCATCATGGGTAGAGAAGTTTTGGTCATGGGAGTAATATTTATGCCCAATTTGTTGGTCCTTTAGAGGTATTTCCTCGTATCGGAGTCGTGGCGTATCGGTTAGTACTTCCCCCATATATGAGTGGGATAAATGATGTTTTTCATGTGTCTTGGCTTCGTTGTTATCTTTAATACGACTCTCACATCATCGATTAGGGTGAGATTGATGTTGATGATGATGATACCTTTTAGGAGAGGCATGTGTAGATCTAGGACCACAAGGAGAAGGTGTTGCACGATCATTCTATTCCCATACTTCATGTCTTGTGGCGGTACGGTGGTGAGGAGTAGATTAATTGGGAATGTGAGTCATAGATACATGCTCAGTACCACTAGCTATTTTATAAATAGATATTTTCTTGTAATGATATTCATTTAGTGGTTGTAAATATTTTCTTCTATGAGATTGATTTTTTTCCTGTTGTGGTTTACTCTCTTTTGATAGGTATCTGCCCCAGGAAAGTATTTAGGAGCATTTTGTGGTTGCTTTTGTCATGTGGTTTTGTGTTGTTCTTTTGAGGAAGCTGTTGAGCTCCTTTGGTGGCAAGAGTCTTGAAAGGTTTATTTAAGGGTGGTTGTTCAAACCCTTTTTTTGTATCCTCTCTAGGTTGGTTTTGGATTCTCAAGGTTGAGAATGTTTTGAGAGGTATCTAATGTAATGGCCTAGACCTCTATAGTCTATTCCTTTGTCATGTTTGAGGTTTTCTGGGAGGTCAAGGTGACTTATTCCCAACACTTTGCAAAATATATAGTTATACACTGTTTCCAGCTATATCAAGGTCATCAATCGATAGGTGCTATAGTGTTTCTAGTTGTCGGTAGGTCATCTATTGGTAGGTTCTACAGTGTTTCCAGTTTTCATTGGGACGTCTATCGTTAGGTGCAGTAGTATTTCCAGTTGTTGGTAGGTCATCTATCAGCAGGTTCTATAGTGTTTCTAACTATCGGTAGGTCATCTATTGGTAGGTGATATTGTTTTTCCAACTATTGGTAGGTTCTATAGTGTTTCCAGCTATTGGTAGGTCATCTATCAGTAGGCGCTACAATGTTTCTAGTTATCAGTAGGTCATCTATCGGTAAGTGCTACAATTTTTCCAGTTTTCGATAGATCATTTATTGGTAGGTGCTATAGTGTTTCTAGATATTGGTAGGTCATATATCAGTAGGTGTTGCAGAGTTTCCAGGTCGGTAGGTAATCTATGGGTAAGTGCTACAGTGTTTCCAACCATCAATAGGTGTATAGTGTTTCTAGCTTCCTATAGTTTCACGTGTTTGACGTTATATTTGAAGTAAAACACATTCAAATCCTTGTTTTAAGGGATTTAAGGATGATTCAAATACCATAACTCCTATCTTAATATTCCTAAGTTTCTAGGTGCCTTTACATGGTCAAACCACATGGTCTTGCGAATCTTCTTTTAATGGAAAATCTAAAGTATATCTAAACCACTGCCCTATTTAGATTTTCAAAAGGTTGATATATCTTCCTCCCTTATTCTTCTATATTGTTTTCCCTAGTATGAGATGCCTTAAACTTTCTTCCCATATGATTCATGCAATCAAACTATAATCCTTGGATCGTGTTCCCCTTGGAGTTTTTCCTGCTGCATGCGAACCGCCTATTTTGGTGAAACCAAAAAGTGTCGATCCGTCTTCGATATAAGATATGTTCTACCACCATCTTCTTGGTTCCTCAATATGTTTCCTCTCATTTATCCATTCCATGTGATGGAATGTGATCTCTATGTTTCTAATGTATATTTCTTAGTTGTTGGTTGGTATGGTGGTGTCACGGGGCATCCTCAGGTGGATGCAACTGTTGCAGGAGAGGTGATCGTGATCCACTGTGTTGGACTATTCTTATGAAAATTACATTGGAAACCTTTTGAGGCAGGGGATTCATGAATTCTCTATTTTATTTACATGCAATCGTAGATTTATCATGATTCATCCTCTATATCATAATGAAATTGAAAAAATAAATATTGAACCGGATTAATAAATTAGTATCGATATTATGTTGTTACTTTATATCGTGAAAATGGTTTGCCTCTTGATTTTCTAGGTAGTGTTATATCTATGCTTGATTTTATAGTTTATCTTGTTGTTATTGATGGAAATTGGTAAATAATGTAAAGATATAATTAATTTTAAATTAATTGGACAGAGATAAAGAGCCATGTTTAATTAATATGGTAGTGGTTGTTGTTCTTTCATTATAATCAAATGAATGTAGTTATGCATGTTTAGTTGAATCGGTTAATTTAATATAGAATAAATAACCGGTTTTTTATAATGATAATACCATGAAGGGTTCTAAGTTACCCTCTTTCTTATAAATTTCACGCGCCTTATACTTGGAGCTATGAGAGATCATCGTGTGTGAAAGATAAATGCCTTGTCTTGGGGCCAAGATCCCAGTTTCATTGATTGTTTCTTGTTGCTTGTGTTGTGGTATGATCCTGGGATGGATGAGCCTAGAAGGTTGTGGTGGTTGTGTGGGTAGTGAGGGATAGTGGTGGTGGTGGTGGTGGTAGTTGACATCGAGAGTGGAGAGATGCATCGGGTTATGTGTGTGGGTGTTGGGGAGAACATTGGGGGTCATAGAATGGGTTGAAGGCATACTTAACCATCGATGTGAAAGTGGTTGTTGTTGAACCTGTTATTTGGTTATCTATTTTACCTTCAAAACTCATTGAGGTAGATGGTATTGCATACCCTTCTTCAAAAAGAGGCGAAGCCACACTGGGTTTTCAATGTGCTTTCTGTTCTTAGATTCTTGAGGATGGATGGGTCTACACACCTCATATATGTGTAAAATAATCCATGGGTAGTTCATCTGCTCACCGTGTTGAGCCCCTTGCATTTGGTAGATTATAATTATTTATTAGAATAACAAAAATTATGGAAAATGGTAATGTTGTTCATTGAATAAATGATGTTGAACACATTGGTTTGGAGCTTTCTAGGATGAAATGCTGAGGTTATACTTTTGAGGAACTGTGGACATGGTTTGGTTATGCCTAGAGGGAATATAACTTTTTTTTGATTCTAATGAAATGTAATGTGGAAATGGTAATGGATAATTAATGGTTAAATAATTAATTAACATAAATTTAAACTTATTAAAAGAGATAATATGACTTAATGTAGCTCTTTAAATACTTCTGTGCTTATAGGATATCTAGTATTAGCAGTGGCATATGGGAGACCGAGAGATATTAGCTGTAGATGAGTTTAACAATATTTTTTCCCCATAGTGTGTTTGTGAGCTATATTATACCATGTACTTTTTTTGTTTCTATACACTACTCCACCCTTTCAGTTAGGTAAACTAACACCCTGGGGATTTTGATCCCTAGGGAGTGTTTTCCCCAACATCCAGGTGGGAGGATAGATGGCTAACCACCCCCTTTAGCCTTACTCTAATCTATTGGTAGCTACTTGTACTGGTATGAATAGCGGTTAGTTTTCCGCATATCTATGTGTAAAGGGATGTAACAGACTGTGGTTTTTTTCACATGCATATATTGTAAGGGATCAGATCCATATAGATCGACCCTTTGCGTGTTTTCAAAGACTGAGGTGCCCGGAGAAGGCTCGGAGGAAGTTTGGAGGAGGTCGGTCATGAGAAGCTAGAAATAGGGGGTACATGACGTGTTTAAGGGGGAAACGATTTGTACCATTTGGGTTTTAAAAAAATAAAACAAAGCACTAAGGTAACATGTTTTTTGGCATAAGTCGCCTCGATTCGGTACACGATGTGATTAGGAGGTACACATTGTGTACTACCTCACCGTTGGGTGTTTTAAAGACACCCAACCACTTAGTTTTTTCAAACCCTACGGGTTGAGCACACCCCCTCTCAACCGCAGACAACCCAGATGCCTCCCTCTTCAATGTTTGGGGATTCCTTAATCCTGGATCGGTTCCCCGTTACCTTTATTCAATCCATCTTCAATCCGAGGTATGATCTACCCCAGTTATTTGGTTTTATTAGATCCTTATTCTCCTGTTTCTCCTTTCCATGCTATAGAGTTTGATCTTCATGGTTCTAAGGATGTTTCTGTTGGTTTTTGTTGATTTGGCTATTCCATGACATCCTCGGGTGGATACAGTTGTTGTGGGGAGGGTGATCATGATCCACTTCATTGATCTGTTCTCAAGCAAAGAATGTCAAAAACCTTTTGATGTAGGGGGTTTCATTGATTCTCTAATTATTTATGTGAAATCATAGAGTTAGAATGATTTATCCCTTTGGATTGCAATGGAATTTTCCTGATTAAATACTTGAACTAGATTAAAATAATTGGTTTTGTTCGTATGTTTATGCTTTGCACCATGATGACGGTTTTCCTCATGATTTTCTAGATAGTGTGATATCTATGATGTTCTTGTTATCATGTATTTCTTGATGAAATTTATAAATAATGTAAATTCGTATTTAATTGATAATTAAATGGATAAAGATAAATATGCATGTAAATGAATCTGGTTGTTGGTTTTGTAATTTGATATTAATCAAATTGATGATTATGTGCATGTTTAATTCAATTGGTTGTTAAACATGAGGCATGTTGGTGCTTGTTGTTTAAAGGCATGTCAAAGTAGTTGTTTAAATAATTTATGTTAGCTATGATAGCTTGTAGTTTAGGTTTCCCATAGTTGGAACCTACTAATAATGAATCATTTAATTCCAGATAGATTAAAGAACTAGTTGTTTGATAAAAGATAATGCCCGGTAGGGTTCTGAGATACCATCTTTCTTGTAAGGTTGAGTGCCTTCTACTTTGGATCCATGAGAGCTCGTTTTATGAGAAGGAATAATGCCTTATTTAGGGTCAAGATCCAAAATTCTTTGTTATTTCATGTTTCTTGTGTTGTAATGTGAGCCTAAATGGTTGTTGTGATATGTGGGGGTGGGGAGGCCCATTGGTTTTGGCTGCAGTTGATTCCTAGAGTGGTGATATGCATCAGTTTATGCACGTGGTTGTCGGGGAGGACAACAAAGATGATGAAATGGGTTGGATGTGAATGTTGGATGCTTTCTGAATATTGTTGGTTTTTATCTGCTTTACTTTCCCCACTGCTCAAGGAAGCTAATCTTACATACCCTCCCTCAAAAATAGGTGAAGAATCGCAGGGTATTACACATGATTTCTGTGTTTAGATTCTCGAGGGGGGATGGGTCTAAACTCCTCCTATAGGTGGAAAAGACTCGACGGGTAGTTCATCTACTAATTTTGTTGATCCCCTTGTGTTTGGTAGCTTATAATTTTTTTCTAGAATTCATGAGAATATAGGAAATTAATAATGGTGTTAAAAATTATTGAATAAATGATGCTAACCCATGGGGTTGGAGCTTGCTGGGATGAAATGTTGAGGTTTCAATTTAAAGGAATAGTATAATTTGGGTGTGATGCTAATGATATATAATTTGTAATTGATAATGGTTAAATAAGGTTTAAATTATTAATTATCATAAAGAGAAAATGATAAAAAAAAGGGATAAATTAATCTAATGTAGCTCTTTAAATGGTTGTGTGCTTATAGGATACCTAGTCTTAGTAGTGGCAACAGGGATTCCAAGAGACGTTAGCTGGATTTGATTCTAAGACAAGGTTATGCCCATAGTGTGATTGTGAGATATAGTATATTTTTAACTTTTTGTGTTTATATATTCTACTCCACCCCGTCAATTAGAGAAACTAACTCCTCAAGGATTATGAGCCTTAGGTGTTGTTTTCCACAACATTCTAGTGGGAGGATGGATGGATGACTACCCCCTATGGCCCCGCTCTATTTCCTTAGTAGTTATTTGTGCTGGTAGGCACAATAGTTAGTTTTTTCCCATATATGTGTGTAGAGGGCTATAATGGATTTCGGATATTCACACACATATATTCTAGAGTGGTGATATGCATCAGTTTATGCACGTGGTTGTTGGGGAGGATACCAAAGATGATGAAATGGGTTGGATGTGAATGTTGGATGCTTTTTGAATATTGTTGGTTTTTATCTGCTTTACTTTCCCCACTGCTCAAGGAAGCTAGTCTTACTTACCCTCCTTCAAAAATAGGCGAAGACTCGCAGGGTATTCCACATGATTTCTGTGTTTAGATTCTCAAGGGAGGATGGGTCTAAACTCCTCCTATATGTGGAAAAGACTCGACGGGTAGTTCATCTACTAATTTTGTTGATCCCCTTGTGTTTTGTAACTTAGAATGTTTTTCAAAAATTCATGGGAATATTGGAAAGTAATAATGGTGTTAAAAATGATTGAATAAATGATACTGACCCATGGGGTTGGAGCTTGTCAGGAAGAAATGTTGAGGTTTCAATTTAAAGGAATAGTAGAATTTGGGTGTGATGCTAATGATATATAATTTGTAATTGATAATGGTTAAATAATGTTTAAATAATTAATTATCATAAAGAGAAAATGATAAAAAAGGGATAAATTAATCTAATGTAGCTCTTTAAATGGTTGTGTGCTTATAGGATACCTAGTCTTAGTAGTGGCATCTGGGAGTCCAAGAGACGTTAGCTGTATTTGATTCTAAGACTAGGTTATGCCCATAGTGTGGTTGTGAGATATAGTATATTTTGAACTTTTTGTGTTTATATATTCTACTCCACCCCATCAATTAGGGAAACTAACACCTCAAGGATTATGATCCCTAGGTGTTGTTTTCCACAATATTCTGGTGGGAGGATGGATGGATGACTACCCCCTATGGCCCCTCTCTATTTCCTTAGTAGTTATTTGTGCTGGTAGGCACAAAAGTTAGTTTTTTCCCATATATGTGTTTAGAGGGCTATAATGGATTGTGGATATTCACACACATATATTCTAAATATAGTTTCATGTGGACTACTATAGGTGTAACGTGTATAGATTGTGATGGATTGAGGATCCTTGGTGTATGGGTTGTAATGGCTTGTGGTATAATTTTGGACATATGATACACGTTATGAGAGCTGTGGTGGATCCCAAAAACTACCCAGTTACTTTTGGTTATGTGGATGGTGTGGTGCTTCACCCAGGTGTTTATGGGAAAGCTTCATGTTTTACTAGTTGCATGTTGTGGTGCTTCGCCCAAGTGTCTACGGCCAAGCCTTTTTAGAGAGAGTTGCTTAGGATGTACGACGTTGGGGAAAAGCGGTAAACCAATGGGGAAGTGGTAGCGGGGTACCCTTGATATTATTTATTATATTATATACTCTTGTCTGCGATACTTGGTGAGAGTATCCATGGTGAGGCTAGGAAATTAGTATACATGTTTAGGTGACGAGTTAGTTTCACTTGTTGTTCATTGTGATTTATCATGATTTCTTTACTTTTTCATGAGAAGATATGCAGAGGGTCCTACTGAGTATATTGTTATACTCACCCTACATATTTCTAAACTATGTTTTAGGTCACTTGGAGCATGTTGGAGATTAGGCTGATTACTACTAGCTTGGGGTTACAGGAGCTATTTGGGCTTCGAGGTCACTGTTGTTTTTAATTTATTTGGGTACTTGCAGTTTTCCCTTTTAGTTGTAGTAGTTTTTTCATGACATTACATATGTGTACTTGAGATTTCTTTTATATTGCAGTCTATGTCGGTGTTGGATGGTGTCTGCCTTATGTCTCTCTTTCACATGTGTTCTCTTAGAGGGTAATGCCTCCCATTTGTGTGTTTATTATACCCTCAGTGCTAGTCTCTATCCGGGGCCTACTAGAGGTGGGAATCTGGGGGTTACCATCTCCCATATCACATTGTCAGCCCAGGAGGGGTACATCTTGTGGAAAGGGGGTCATGAAAAAGTGGTATCAGAGGTCTGGTTGAGGGATATGATGGATTTTGGTGTTAGGCACAGGTGAGGTTACATGTGTTGGTAGGGAAACAGTGTCAGTTAAGTTTAGCCAGTGATGTAAACACTAGAGAGCAGATGATACATAGGCATTTATGCCCCCCTGTGATCTGATGCACGAACCTTTAAGTTTTCAGTGGCTACTAAAGGTGGTGATACTGGTTGCAGGGTAGAGACCTAGGAAAGGATCTTGCATCATTCTTATTTGTTCCTGTGTTTGAATGGGTAGATATTGGGATAGGTTAACCTAAAATGAATAAAAGAAAATAATTAATTAATTAATGTTGAGTCTTCCATATTCTAGGTTTAGGAGCTCTAATTTTTTGTTATTTTTCATGTATAGCTTCCGGTCGGTGTCCTCGTCAGGTTTTCATCGAATATGTCTAGCAGGATGTGCCAGTAGATCATCATAGGGTAGAGGTTGATGATGATGACACTTTGAGGAGGACACTCTGAGATTTTCAGTGCTAGAGTCTATAGAAGTATGAGGGATCTATTTCAGATGAAGTCACGAAAGACTGGTTGGAGTAGGTTGAGATAGCCTTTAGTTCGATCCGTGATCAGAAGGAGAACATGGTGTATTTGGTTGTGATGATTTTGTGTGGGGAAGTGAGGAAGTGGTGGTTCTTATTCCTCTAGGATCGCGAGGAGTTTGTGATATCATGGGAGGAGTTCTGAGATATGTTCATAGTCAATTTTATTTCTTCGACCATGAAGGAATCTAGTCGCTAGGAGCTTCATACCCTTAGACAGGGGAGCTGTAGTGTGCAAGAGTTTAGAATCTGTTTCAGGAAGCCTTTACGATATTCTTTGGAACTATTTCCCGATGATGAGCCCATGGTGAGGCATTTTAAGGAGGCTTTGTATCCAGATATCCAGTGTCAGGTAACCCTGTTTATGCTGAAGACATGTCTTGAGGTGCTGTCAGGGGTAGAGGTCATTGATAAGATGTTATCTAGAACCGAATCTTCACAAAAGGGTATTCGTTGGGATTTCTCACGAAATAGAGTTGTGGTCTGGGGTCCCCAGATTTCAGGGCAGAAGAGTTTCCATTCGGTCAGGGGTAGGTCCTAGCCCTAAACATCTTGTTTCTATGGGGTTATCAGATCCTAGTCCTATAACAAGTTATCATTCACTTTTTTCTTGTGGAGGATGAGATCATCAGCAGCAAGAGTGGACAACCTTTCAGAGCGGTCAACGTGCACAAGGTGTTCAACTTCAGGTCCCTCTGTTGAGCCAGTTCCAGCAGATGCAGTAGGACTAGGTTTCAATATCTTTGGATTAATAGAGAGTAGATAATAATGTATAAGATAGCCTCGGGATGCTCCCCGTCCTCAGAGAGTAGAGCGCATCCATGGTGGTGGTCTTCGTTAAGGTCAAAGAGGTCGTGGAGGAGGTCGTGGTCAGCTTCATGCTTTAGTTTTTCTAGTTCTAGGCAATCTAGATGTCGTTCAAGGTACCATTTTCTTATTTTCTACTTGGGTGTATTCCTTGTTTGACTCAGGATCCACACACTCCTTCATATAACCTTCCCATGTCCATTCTTTGGGACTTGAGGTAGAGAGGCTTCCAGTGCCCTTAGCATTGACTATGCTAGTTAGAGGTCGAGCTAACTTGTTTGATGTATGTAGAGACTGGGAGCTAGTTATGGGGTAGAACCTCTCTTGGGGAGATTTCTTATATTTACGGATAAAACTATATGATTTTATCCTCAACATGGATTGGTTGTATTCTGTGCAAGATATCGTAGATTACTTCAGAAGGTAGGTTGTGTTCTTCAATGTTGATGGAGATCCAAGCGTGTTTGTTGGAGAGAGAGAGACCCTCAGATAGTTCAAAGGCGTGTTTTTTCCTTACCATCCTTAATGGTTAAGCTGATGCTACTTTATTTGGAGGTTCAGCAGTTGGTGTTTCCCAGGGTTTCAGAAGAGTACTGTGATGTATTTCTAGAAGAGGTTGTAGCATTACCCCCTCGACGAGATATTGAGTTTGGGATTGAGATACAACCAAAAGTATCTTCTATCTCTATGTATACATATAGAATGACCCCTTATGAGTTATGGGAGATGCATATATAGATCGATTTCCTCTTATAGTGCAGTTTTGTCCAGTTGAGTGTGTCGCTGTGGGGTGTACCAGTTTTGTTTGTGAAGAAGGTTGACTATAGTTTGCAGTTTTGTATTGATTATCATCACTTAAAAAAGTGATAGTGAAGAATCACTATCCTCTTCCATGGATTAGTGATTCATTAGATCAACTAAATGGCAAAAGTTGGTTCTCAAAGATCAAATTGCTTTTAGGATATCATTATATGCATGTAATGGATGAGGATATCCAAAATATTGTCTTCTGTTGTCATCATGGGCATTATGAGTTCTTTGTAATGTCGTTTGGTGTGAAGAATTATATAGCTGTGTTCATGGGGATGATGAACGTTGTGTTCTGTGAGTTACTTAATAAGTTTTTTGTGGTTTTAATTGACAAAATCCTTGTGTACTCCACATATGAGGAGGAGCATGCAGAGCATCTGCACACCATTTTGGGAGTTCTTCATGAACAATAGTTGTTTGGAAGGTTGTCAACGTGTGAGTTTTGGGCTCGATAAGTTCATTTCTTAGGGAATTTGGTGTCCTATAAGGGAGTAGTTGTGGATCTGTAAAAGATAGAAGTAGTTGTGTCTTGGGTATCCCCCAAGACAGTGGTAGAGGTGTGAAGATTCCTTTGTCTCGCAGGCTACTACAAGAGGTTTGTAGCCGATTTATCTCGGGTTGTAACTCCTCTGATAGTATTGACTAGGAAGGATTAGACGTTCATGTGGACTGATTAGTTTCAGAAAACTTTTGAGTATCTGAAGAAGAAGCTGGTAAGTTCTCCAGTTCTTTGTCTGCCAGTTGAGGGAGTTCACTTTGATTCTTTCTAAGATTCTTCATATTTGGGGTTAGGATATGTTATGATGTAACAAAGATCGGTTGTTTCTTATGGGTCTCAGAAATTGTGTCCCCATAAACATAACTATTCCACCCATGATCTTGATTTGGCAGTTGTCGTGTTTTCTCTGAAATTGTGGAGACATTACCTCATTGGAAAGATCTTTGTGGTTTTCACCGATCATAATATCCCTAGGTATGTTTTCTCCCAGTGTGACATGAACTTGCGACAAATTCGATGGATGGAGTTCTTATAGGAATACAACTTCGAAATCTCATATACACCTGGAAAGGGGAATGTTGTAGCTGATGCGCTGAGCAGGAAGTCACGTAGTGATGGAGTGAGTAAATCTGGTGATTTCCGGAGAGTAATGGAAGAACCTTCAACATTTCATCTGGACATGGGTGATGTTTGGGGCATAGGTTGACTTTTTACGATGATGGTCTAGTAATGTTTAGTGAAACAAGTGGAAGAGTCCTAGTTGGGGGATATAGAGGTGGAGGTCTGAAGAGGCTGATTTGTTTTTGGCGAGGCCCTTGATGGTTGGTTTGAGAATGAACAACACTGGGTGTTGTACAAGGGAAGGATTTTCATTCCTTTTGAGATGCATGATATGGTTCTCATAGGGTTCCATATTTCACCTTTATCAGTGCATCCTAGTGTGACAAAGATGTACCAAGCCTTGAGTAGTCAGTTTTGGTGGTCTGGGCTGAAACATGCAGTTGCGGAGTTTGTGTCTCGATGTTTGATCTTCCAGAAGGTGAAGGTCGAGCACCATGTCCCCAATGGTTTTCTATAGCCATTAGTTGTTCCTTAGTAGAAGTGGGAGGACATATCAGTGGACTTTGTTACTGTTTTACCTCAATCTCAGGGACTCCATGAAGGTATTTGGGTGGTATTGGATTGTTTAAGTAAATCACCCCACTTTATAGCAATCAAGGAATTGAGCTTGGTGGAAGTTTTGTTGAGTCATTATCTGGAGGAGGTGGTGAGACTCTATGGAGTCCCAAGGATGATCATTTCTGATCAAGATCCTTATTTTACCTATAGGGTGTGGAGAGGTCTCAAACATGCTTTCAATTATCAGCTATGCCTTAGAACTACTTTTTATCTGCAGATGGACGATCATACATAGAATACCATCCAGACTCTTGAAGACATGTTGCGCTCTTGTGACCTAGATTTTGGAGGTTCGTGGATGAGGCACTTACCCTTGGTGGTGTTCACTTACAACAATATTTCTCACTCCACCATCGGTATGGAACCATTTGAATACTTGTATGGATGTCCTTGTCGCTCTGTATTGTGCTGAACTTGGGTCGAAGAGTCAACAATTCTCAGACAGAAACTAGTTCAAAACACGACAAAGATGGTTCAGGTGATTCGTGAGAGGATAAAGGCAGTGCAGGATCATCATAAATCATATGTTGATCAAATGAGGATACCTTTGGAGTTTGATATTGGGGATCATGTGTTTCTGAAGGTGACTCCCCATCATGGGCAGTAGAGGTTTTGTTGTGGGAGTAAGTTGTCTCCCTGGTTTGTTGGGACTTTGAAGGTGTTAGCTTATGTTGGAGTCGTGGCGTATCGACTAGAAGTTCCTCTACAGATGATCTGAATACGAGATGTTTTTTACATGTTGCAGCTCCTTCATTATATTCATGATGACTCTCACGTCATTGATTGGGGAAAGATCGATGTTGATAATGATGCGACCTTCAAGGATCAACCTGTAGAGATATAAGACCATAAAGAGAAGGTGTTTCATGGGAGTTCAATCCCCTTGGTCCATGTCTTATGGTGGTAAGTTGACATGGAGGAGAGTACCTAAGAACATGGGTCAAAGATACGTGCTCAGTATCCCAAGATGTTTGATGTTTATCTCTATCCTTGTAATGACATTCGTTTTGTGGTTATAGAGCTTTCCTGTCTATGAAATGGATTCCTTTTATTGTTTTTTGTGGATTTCTCTCTTTTGAGAGGTATCTCTCTGATAGATTATTTAGGATCTGGTTGTGGTTATCGTGAGGTTTCACATTGTTCTTTTTGTGTGGTTGAGATTCTGTGGTTGTGAGAGCCTTGAGAGGTATCTCACAGGGTGGTTTTTTAGAAAAACCCTTTTTTGTTTCCTCTCTAGGTTGGTTTTGGATTCTCGAGGATGAGAATGTTTTGAGAGGTATATGATGTAAGGGATTGTATCCGCGTAGATCGACCCTTTTCATGTTTTCGACGATCAAGGTGCTTAGAGAAGGCTCGAAGGAAGTATGGAGGAGTTCAGTTGTGAGAATGTGGAAACTAGGGGTACACGATGTGACTAAGGGGGAAACGACATGTACTATTTGGGTTTTAGAAAAATAAAACAAAGCATTGAGGCGATGCATTTTTCGGTGTAAGTCTCCTTGAGGTGGTACATGATGTGCCGAGGAGGTACCCATCGTGTAATTCCCCACCACTGGGTGTTTTAATGACTCCTAGCCGCTCAGGTTTTTCTAACCCTATGGGTTGAGGGCACCCCTCTTGACCTCAGACGACCTGGATGCCTCCCTCTTCAATGTTCGAGGATTCCTTCAATCTGGATCGATTCCATGCTACCTTTCTTTGATTCGTCTTCAATACTTGATAAGATCTACCTTTATTCTATGGTTTTCATCAATTCTTCTTTTACTGTTTCTCCTTTCTATACCATGACATTTGATCTCCACCATTCTAAGGGAGTTTCTTTTTTGTTGTTGTTGATGCGGTTGTGCCATGACATACTTGGGTGGATGTAGTTGTTGTGGGGAGGGTGATCATGATCCGTAGATTTGATCCATTCTCGAGTGAAGAACATCATAAACCTTTTGAGGTAGGGGATTCATTTCTTCTCTAATTATTTTTGTGCAATCTCAGAGTAATCATGATTTATCCCTTTGGATTTCAATGGAATTGACCTAATTAAATACTTGAACCGGATTAAAAGAATTAGTTTGATTACATGTTGTTGCTTTGCATCATGGTAACAATTTTACTCTTGATTTTCTAGATAGTGTGATATCTATGATTTTATTGTTAGAATATTGTTATTAATGAAATTTGTAAAGAACGTAAAGTTAGAATTAATTGATAATTTAATGGATAAAGATAAAGATTCATGTAAATGAATCTAGTTGTTGTTGTTATAATTTGATGTTAATCAAATTGATGTTGATGTGTATGTTTAATTCAGTTGGTTGTTAAACTTGAGGCATGTTAGTTCTTGTTGTTTAAAGTCATGTCAAATTAATTATTTAATTAATTTGTGTTGGCTATTATAGCTTGCAGTTTAGGTTACCCATAGTTGGAACCTACTAATAATGAATTGATTAATTCAAGATGGATTAAAGAACAAGCTATTTGATAAAAGATAATGCATGTTAGGGTTCTTGAGTCACCCTCTTTCTTGTAAGGTTGAGTGCCTTTTGCTTTGGAGCCATGAAAGCTCACTGCGTGTGAAAGCAGAATTCCTTGTTTACGACCATGTGCTTAATTTCTTTGTTATTTCCTGCTTCTTGTGTTGTGATGTGAGCATGGATGGATGTTGTGATATATGGGGGTAGGTATTCTCATTGGTTCTGGCAGAATTTGACACTCATAGTGGAGATATGCATCGTTTTATGCATGAGGTTGTTAGGGTGGACACCAAAGATGATGAAATGGGTTGGATGTGAATGTTGAATGCTTACAGAATCTTGTTGGTTGCTTATATGATTTACTTTCCCCACCACTCAAGGTATTTGGTCTTTCTTACCATCATTCAAAAAGGGGAAAAGACTCACGTGGTATGCCACAGGCTTTTTGAGTTTATCTTCTCGAGGGAGGATGGGTCTACGCTCTTTCTATAGGTGGAAAAGAATCAACGAGTATTTCATCTACTCACCGTGTTGAGCCCCTTATGTTTGGTAGCTTAGAATGTTTTTCTATAATTCCTTGGAATTTTAGAAAATAATAATGATGTTAATAAATTATTGAATAAATGATGTTATACCATGGGGTTAGAGCTTGCTGGGTTGAAATGTTGAGGTTGAAATTTAAAGGAACAGTGGAATTTGGTTGTGATGATAATGAAATATAAGTTGTAATTGATAATGTCTAAATAATGTTCAATGAATTAATTAATGTAAAGTGAAAATGATAAAAAGGGATAAAGTAATCTAATGTTTCTCTTTAAATGGTTGTGTGCTTATTGTATACCTAGTATTAGTAGTGTTAGTTGGGAGTCTGATATACGTTAGCTGCATTTGAGTCTAAGACTAGGTTATTCCCATAGTGTGGTTGTGATCTATAGTATATTCGGTACTTTTTGTGTTAATATTAACTACTCCACCCTATCAGTTGGGGAAACTGGCACCCCATGAGTGTTTTACCCAACATTATGGTGGGAGGATAGATGGATGACTACCCCCTTTGGCCCCACTCTCTTCTCTTGGTAGTTACTTATGCTGGTAGGCACATCAGATAGTTTTTCCATATATGTGTGTAGAGGGTTGTAATGGCTTATGGATATTCCTACACATATATTTTGGATATAGTTTCCTATGGACTACTATAGGTGTAATTTGTATAGTTTGTGATGGCTTGAGGATCCTTACTCAGTTTTTGGACTGTAGTGGCTTGAGGTATAATGTCCGATGTATGATACACGTTATGCGAGCTGTAGTGGCTCCTGTAAACTACCAGGATACTTTTGGTTTTGTGGATGGTGTGGTGCTTTGCCCAGGTGTCTGTGGGAAAGATTTGTGTTGCATGAGGATCATGTTGTGTTGCTTTTCCTAGGTGTCTGTAGGCAAGCCTATTTGAAGAGAGATGCTTAGGATGCACGACATTGGATAAAAGTGGAAAACTAGCGGGGAAGTGGTAGCATGGTACCCTTGATATTATTTATTATATTATATTCTCTTGTATGCAACTTGGTGATAGTATCCATGGTGTGGCTAGGAACATTGTATACCTGTTTAGGTGAAAAGTTAGTTTCAATTGTTGTTCACTGTTCTTTAGCATGATTTCTTTACTTTTGCATGAGAGGCTTCCGTGAGGATACTAATGAGTATAATGTTATACTCACCCTACATATATATAATTTTTTTTCAGGTCACTTGAAGTAGTTTGGAGATCAGGCTGGTTAATACTGGCTTGGGGTTATAGGAGCTGTTCGGGCTTCATGGTCACTGTTGTTTTTACTTTCTCTTGGTACTTGATATTTTCCCTTTCAGTTGTAGTAGTTTTTTCACATCATTACATATGTGTACATGGGATTTATTTTATATTGCTTTCTGAGTTGGATTTGGTTTGTGTCTATATTATCTCTCTCCTTTTCATGTGTTCTCTTAGAGGGTAATGCCTCTGATTTGTGTGTTTATTATACCCTCGGTGCTAGTAGCTAACCCGAGGCCCACTGGAGGTAGGACTTGGGGGTCACCATCTCCCTTCTCACATTTCTAGCCTAGGAGGGGTACACCTTGTGGGGAGGGGGTCATGGAATATATTATAGATATAGTTTCCTATGAACTACTATAGGTGTAAAGTTTATAGGTTGTAATGGCTTGAGGATCCTTACTCGGTGTGTGGGTTGTAATGGTTTGAGGTATAATACCCGATGTATGATACATGCTATGAGATCTGTAGTGCCTCCCAAAAACTACTTGGTTACTTTTATTTTTTTGGTTTTGGTGGCGAGTTGCATGAGGGGCATGTTTTGGTGCTTCTCCCAGGTGTCTACAGGCAATCCGTTTTAAAGAGAGATGCTCAGGATGTGCGACATTAGGGTAAAGAAGCTAACCAATGGGGAAGTGGTAGTGGGGTTACCTTGATATTCTTTATTATATTATATAATCTTTTACATGATACATGGTGATAGTATCCATGGAGAGGCTGGGAACTTAGCATAACTGTTTAGGTGATGAGTTAGTTTCACTTGTTGTTCACTGTGCTTTATCAATATTTCTTTAATTTTGAATGAGAGTATCCGAGGAGTATCCTTATGAGTATAATATTATACTCACCCTACATTATAAAAAATATTTTTCAGTTCAGTTGGATCAGGTTGGAGATTTGGCTGGTTACTACTGGCTCAAGGTTTTGCAGGAGCTGTTTGGGATTCATGGTCGTTGCTATTTTACATTCTTTTGGTACATGTAGTTTCATGTCTATTTTTAGTAGTTTTTCCTGAAATTACTTATATTTACTTGGGTTTTATTTTTTATTGTAGCTTTAAAATGAGTTGGTTGGTTTGTATCTTATCTCTCTCTCTTTCACATGTGTTCTCTTAGAGGGTAATGTCTCTCATCTGTGTGTTTGTTATACCCTCGGTGCTAGTCGCCAACCCGAGGCCTACTGGAGGCAGGACTCGGGGGTCATTATCTATCTTCTCATATTTATTTCCTAAGAGGGGCACACTTTGTAGGGAGGGGGTCATAAAAATAATGAAATATCACAATTAAATGTGGAGGTTACTTCACACACCATAAACATATCAAAGTCTGACTAATCTTCTCCTGATCAGAGTCACACCTTCCACTTGCCTATGTCTCATTGAACTTCACTTTCGTACATTGCGCTAGAATTATTTAATAGATTCCCAATTTAGTTATCATGTTTTATGGTGGTTTATTTCATACCTCAATTCAAATAGGTTCTATGGCTTCACACCATGTATACACTATAATCTCATTCTAGCTCCTCCTTGGAAGTAGTTCTCTAGTCTGTATAAGAATTGATCTGCATCCACTGAATATATTTCCTTCAACTCAACAAATTATATTGGAATGAAAAACTTTAATTAATACATATGCATGAAAATTGGTTTTTTCTCACAGCTCTGCTTCACAAAACTTTTACTGAATCGTATGACCTGACTATCTCACTCAATGAGTTCATGTGATCTTTATACTTAAAAACTCCTCATTAAACTTATATAACCAAGGATTTCATAGTATATTCTTGTTTTCATTAATTTTAATCTCTCAAATTTATATCAACAATATTATAAACTTCTTATTCTTATTCACTAAAACTTTTAGTGAGATTCTCTTCTTCTCTATGAGATTTTATTCTCCCATATACTCATAAATATTTCATTCTCTAAAAAACACATTAGTAGATTTATTTTGTCTATTATTTTCCTTGATATTCTCAGAAACTTATGTGTATATACACCCAAATTAATTTCACTTTTCATTTTCAATATTCCATAACATGATTACAAAAGTATCCACCTTGAAAAATAACCATAATAATATACCCCATTTGGGTTCTATGATTTCCTATGCACTATTTTTTCTTACTAAGTAGTATTCTAAAAATACCATTATTAAATGAATATTCTTTTAAAACATGGTCCACAATATCTTTATAAAACTTTTCATAGTAGACATGACTTTATCTTCTCAAAATACACTGAAAGAAACTATTCAAAAAAGAATAGATATACATAGAGCTAAATTGTCATATCAATGTCATGGAACACTTCATCACTGATGGTTACATAAAACAATTATCTCATAGATTACGTCATGGAAAAATTACAAAAATTACATCTCATATACATAAAAACACTTCAAAATACTCAAATTAAAATAACATAGGCCTGGATGATCAACAACTCGAGGTTATATGGTGCTTCATCTACATTATTCTTAGAAACCAAATACCTTGATTTTATTTATTCATAAAATATATGTATTGGTTATACTATAAAAACCCAAGACATTAAAATATTTTCATGTTATAAGAAATATTATTTTTTCACTCTTTATACACAGCACCATGTAAAGCTTACACTACACAACACACTGAGTTATTTTGTGTTACACATAAGACTGGGTTTTACCGCTAATTAATGGAACACCTATTTTAAAACTAAATTTTGAAAATTTTATATATTTTATTTGTCAAAATAAAATTTATTTTTGAAATAATAATTTTAAAAATATATTAGGGTGGAGTTTTGGTATTATTCTGAGAAGTTTTATTTTTTGATGAATAGTGAAAATTATGGCATTTTAGTTAAAAACTATCTTTTCATTTAAATAATTATTAATGTTAAATTATATTTTAATTTTTTTAAAGTCACAATAGATAAATAATTAATATATTAATCAAATTTAGGTAATTATAATAATTTTTATTACGAAATTTGATATAAAACTTATTGATATTTTGAACATTTCTACTTTAAAAATCCTCTTTATAGCCACGTGTGCGGGATTAGCGTTAATCTTAATTTTCCAACTTATTTGATATTAATTTTGAAAAAAGTAAATAAAAAGTTGTAATAAGTAAAATACTTGTGTTCTAATAAGATCAACTTCGTTTTTTAACAAAAATATTAGTGAATGTGATTAAAATTAATTACAATGATTAAGGTAATATTAAGCTTAATAAGGGACTAAACTTTAATATTAAGGACCAAAATGACCTGGAAACTTTTCCAAAATCAATTTTCTACTAATAATTCGACCATATCCCCAATTTTTATGAATTTTATGGGTTATTGAGTTATTATTAAATTGAAGTGCTCTATATAAAAGGTTAACTAAGGAAAAGGATAAAAGGTAACTTTCCTTACCTTTAACATTTATAAAACATTGAGATATGTAAAAAACATCATATTTTCAATTTTATGTATCATTTTAAAATATAAATGGGTTATTTTTGTCATAATAATTTATCATTAATTTTTAGATATGATTTAGTTGCTTAAAATGCTTAATAAACACCAATGTAGTGAGTATTCAATTAATAATTAACTAAAATAAATGGTATTACAAATGTTAAAGGTGAAGTATATTGATTGAATTATTATAATTAATTTATTTATATGAATATATCATGTTACAAATATTTAAAATTAATATATTTTAATTCTAATGTTATTTTTATATTTTAAAATCAAAATTAAATAAATAATATCAAAATTAATATTATTGTTATTTTACAATAAATGATATTTTATTAAATGATTCAAAATTAATAAAAAACATATATTATGACAATTAATTTTTAAGTGTTAATAAATAAAAATAAGGTCTATTAATGGACCAATTTATCTTTTATAATTAACCTATTGACCCATATATTATAAAAACATTGTTAACACGGTCCGAGTTTAAGTAGTATTTTAACGTGTCACATGCGCTTATATTAAAATTAATTTTCAAAAAACATGGTATTTTTATTTTATAAATTGAATATCATATTAATAATTTAGTGTCTCCATATTTTATAATTAATCTCACTTTATTTTATTCTTAATGGTTAAATTACTTAGGTTAGAAAACTAGATTCTTTAATAAAAACCAAAATTATAAAATTAGGGAATCTTAGATGTTAGGGAACCAAATTATTAAAATGCAAAATTATTTTTTGTGTAGATTTTAATAAAACATTATTCCCATTTAATCCATTATTTTTTTCATTTTTTAGGCACTTTAGGTAAGGTAGACCACCCATTAATGAATACATTTCAGTATTTACAAGGGTGTCACTCCCCCTCCACTATAAAAAGGCGAGAACTCTACCCCTTACTCACACCCCTCAAATGACTTAGGTTTGGAAAATATCTTCCAAAATAGATTCTCATCATCCCTACCCTTGAACTTGAATCCTCCCTTTTGGAATAAATCCTTCCAAGGAATCCCTTTGGTATAAACCAAAATGATTTAACAAATTTTAAGGTAACGTTTTCAAACGATCTATGTTCTTCTCCAATCCCTATAGTATTCTTATTACATGATTACATAAAAACTAAAAAAATAATATATATACTAGGATTTTTTTATTTTATTTTTTATATATACACTTACACACACCTTCATCTAGTGGGTAAAGAACATACTATTTCTATGTACAATGAACTATTGCCTTACAAAATGATGATTGTTCATTTTTTCCTTTACCACCTCTCATGGTGGAAATTATGATGGGAAATCTATTCATATATGATATATATGATATATATATATAATATTTATTCTTTTCAAATTTTTATTTTGAACATACCATTATTCTTTCCATCTTATTTAAATACGATAATTTCGTTTGAGGAAGTGTGGACTACCACCCCCTCAAAGCGACGTGGCTCGTTCATGCCATACATTAAATGTATAAAGGATGATATTAATAAAAATATGTAACATATATAACATATATATTATACTATATTTATAATATAAATATATCATTTACTTTTGATTCTCTTAATATGATAAAGAAATGAAAGTATCATTCATGTGTATGTATGTCATACCGTCTCCATGAATGGTGCATTTCATTTATTATCTCCGAACTTTATAGATTATGCTAAATTCATTTTTACTGAATATATATATGATTATTAAATAATGTTTTAAATTTTAGATATTATTAAATCATGATATGTTTAATAGGAACAATAAATGAAATTTCAAAATATACTTGAGAAAACTAGGCAATTTACACCTGAAATAGTCAAAATAAAGAGTGTTAACAAACAAGTAATAAAATGTTATAATAAGTTAATATATGATAATATAAACATTTGTATGGTTATTTTATAAGTTAGTAACATGTTTTAAACCAAAATATAGTAGTATAAATATAGCAAAACAAAAGTAAGGTTAAAGTAAGGGATTTAATATCAATTTATATTCCATTGAGACTTATTTTTGTTATGAACCAATTCACTTTTATATGTTTTATGTACTAACATTTGACATGTTATATCATGAATATCCTTATTATAATGATATTATAAGTTAAATTTAATTCATGAGGAATTATTATTTAAATGTTTCAAAGTGGTATGGGATACTTTGGAATGTCTAAAGACTGTTTTTCTTTAAGAATGTTTTAATGTCAACAACCCTTGTTGTTACTTATTCTCTTATAAGGTATTATGGATAAATCCATAGTTTTTATTAAAAATGGATATATGATAAGGAATATTTTTTATTAATTAAATTTATTATTCAATTTGATTGATACTTTGGACAGGTAAGGCACGAGTTGGGGCCATTTAAGGTAAACCCTATGGGTTGGGGACCGATTATTGAAATCTTCTCAATGCATTGGTAGTCTAATGAGATAAAATAGTTGGTCAAAATATATGGGTTTTTAAAAGATAAATAAATCATATTGTGAAAGGTCTTGATTGTAATATTTCCATGTACCTAGTAAACATGGCTTCTAATAATTAAGCATTTCCTTCAATTAGTTTTAGTTATTATTCATCCATGAGATTTTGTGTCGACATATATATGGATACATTAAATTTTAGGTTCATTGATTAAATGGAATTGGTTTCAGTTTATTACCCTTCCATATTTATTTTTCCATATTTTTTTATTTTAATGGCATGTACTATAAGCTATTTACCTTTTCATGTTGATTTATTATCATTTATTCATTATTGATTCTGGTTTACTTACCCTTACTAAGAATTTGAGCTCGCCCTTATAATGATTCCTTTATATAGGATATGAAGAATAAATATTTGAATAATTATTCAAGGATTCAGTTTATCTCATTTTATTATGTATCATGTTTGGATTTTCTATTTCCTAATGTATTATAGGTATCATGTATGTAATCTAGCTTTCTAAGACTGCTAAACAGACTAGTCCTTCAGGATTTGTTTCCTTTTAAACATGCAAATGTAATAAAATAATACACCAACACCAAGATTATATGGTGGTTTATTACATATACTCTTTCATTCTTCCACAAAACAAGCTCCGATCAAATATTCTCTAAGCCTCATGATTTTATGAACTCGAAATCACAACATAAGAATCAACATATTTTATTTTTACTTAAAATTAAATAATTCTAGAAACTCTCATTTCATTTTTCTTTGATATTACCTTTCCATATATGAATATTAACTTCTCTTTCTTCATAATATTATATCACACACCAATATTAGTGATTATGATGTTTATACAATGAATGAATAGTTCTTGCATCATCATAATTATTTCATCTTTATCATATTTGAAATCTAGAAACTTGAATTTCCATAAAAAAAACATAAAATTTCTACTAATCATTGAATTCTTATGCTGGTATATTCAAATTATTATTCTCATAAATACTTATGATGAATATCTATGTTTTTCTCTAGGTAATTCTCTTTATCCATCGGTTTTTTGAAAAAATTTATAAGTGTTGATGTATTATGTTAGGGAAATTAAAACTTTACACTCATAAAGGTTTACATTTAGAGTCTTATAATCCATGAAATAAGTCTTATGTTTATATATATAAGTATTAATATCTTTACTTTTTCATTTTTCTTCACCATCTCGAAGTCATATGCTTCAAAAAATCCATATGGTGGGAACTAAGACTTATACAGAAGTATTACAAGTAGAACTAATACTGAAACTGAAGTCATATGATCATTCATTTTATAATATTTAGTAGAATTAAAATAATTTCATTTAGTTCCTTAAGTATTAAATTTAGAGTGATGTCTTACGATTGGTATTAAAAGTATTATACTTAGTACTTATCCTTTTTTATAAACTCCAAAAACTATATTTCCATTATAATCTTCAAAATGACTTCGGATTTCTTAGAAGGATACTCCAAAATCTTAAAATAATCTCATAACCTATTCAAATGATTGTTGGAATTATTAAAATAATTAAAAAATCCTTCTAATTAATTTATAAGGTGTTTTAAAATATAGAATACTCAAATAAGAGTATTTATGTGAACATTTCTACTATCTCAAGTGTGAATCTTAATAAATAAATTTCGAGCCATATATATTATCTTACACCTTCATCTAACAGTGTATAAAAACTAATAAACATCTATTTTAGTATCCAAAATTCTTTTTAATTATCATATGGGTTCTCATCTTTTAGTTATCTTTTTCTCTACCTTGAAGCTATCCAGCTAGATCTCCATAGGCAGTAGAAACTTCTTATCAACCTATTGAAGACAAGGCTTATTTACCTTTAAAACTTGTCATATACATGAAGATCATATGATAAAATCATTTAATGTGTAGGATTCCTTCTTGAATATGTCTAACCAAGTATTCAAGGTAATCCATTTTATATCTTCTTCATTGACCAATATATGGGAAGCAACTTCTTTATATCACTTATCCATGTACCCATCATGAGGGTACATAAAATACCTTTACCCAATACCATGGGTAGATTTAATTATTCATTAATGGGTGGTTACTCCAATACATTCCCCAATTTATCTTTGTATTTATTATATTTATGATCCTAATTGAAAACAAATATAATCAAACATATTTGGGTACTTTAAAAGTCAAATATTCTTGGGATTCTATGGATATATTCACTAAACTCTTTAATTGTTTAACATTTTTCAATAACTAAATAAATTCCATTCATTTATTACTAACCTATAAATATGGAGTGTGAATCTAGTGGGTATGAAATTCCCTTAATTCCCACTAAATCCCCTATCTCCTCCATGGAAAATAGTGATAATCATACCTTGAACAATAATGTTCTACCATCCTATACCCATTAAAATGCATGTCATTCAACTCTTGACCATTCCAACTCTTCCATATGAAGAGTTAGTTAATAAAAAGTAGGGATAATGGATATGATAAAAAGATTGTTGGGGAAAGTAATAAAGAAGTGATGGGTGGAAATTTCCAACCCAAACCCTCTTAATCCCACTGCCCACAATTAAAATGAATATAACATTATTTAATTTTTTAATAGGACTCAAAAGATCCAAATATTCCCTAAGTATCAAAGACCTTTATTATTTATATATTTAAATGGACATAAATAATCACAAGAGTGGGAATCATAAATAAAAATGGGGAGAATAAAACTATAATACAAAATACTGAAGGAAATTATAGAAAACTATACACTAAAATATGAAGTGACTAGACGTCATGTATCCAACATCTTATAAGTAAAGAGATATAATTTTTAAATAGGATATGGATACTGATTTGGTGTGCATGGGATGCGTGCACATGTACCTTAGACCGAGTAGACGATTACACATTGATTTATTATTTACTATTAATCTTTAGTTAATAATCCCCCATGATCTCTTATCCACCTATTTTTATAGGATTAAGTGAAATTGAAATTTATGAGTATTATTTCTTAATTTGGTTCAATAGAATGATGAAAAAAATATTATCCATGCACATCCTTGATTGTATTGAACCGTGTATTTTCTGAATGTGATCGATGACTACTGGTGTTCCGGATGATTGAGGAAAAGTGGTGATGAAGTGTTATCACTTCATGTATTTGAATCACATGTAATTATTATATAGAATCATAGGTTTAAAATCATATGTGTGGGTTAACATGAAAATTTTTTAAATGGTGTAATCGACTTATCCTACCTTGGAATTTACTCATACATAACTTTTAGTGGATGAGAATTTTTCTTATATAATATATTGGTCATAGGTTACTCAAACACAACTGGTATTTAATATTATATGTGCCATGAAATTCCTAAAAATTCATAAAAATATTTTACCCAACCTGGGTTACTCTTGCACTACCCATGAGAGATGGATTTATTCAAACATGGTTGGTTAAGAGTGGTTATGTTCCTCAATTGGTGGTAGGGGTTCCATATAATTGTAATAGGTGATAATTTTGTCTTAAAAATCATGGAAAAGGTATTAATATTATAAATACATTTTATATTATATAATATTAATTGTTTCTCTTAAAAAACCATAAAATCACAATTTAGAGGTATGATCATCATTAGTTAAATGAAAACATATGATAAAACTACTAAAATTCAGATTTATGTCATTTTTATATATATCTCATTATTTAATCTCTAAATCTATTGTATTTGAACATAATATTTATATTAAAAATACTATAATATATAGTAAAAATATAGAAAAATATGGATGAATCAAAGAGAATTGTATTGGTGAGGAACTATTTAGTAATATGCATGTATCTTAGTATCCATGGAGTAAGGATTCATCTTTCATGATTATTCAAATATTAAAATATATGAAAACACACTCAAGAACTTGAAAGAGAGGAAATACCTAAACTAAACTTGGTTAAGATCTAAGTGTAGTGGGATGTCTTCACTAATACCCTAATGTGAAGTATTGATAAATAAGAAGAAGAAGTAGTTAGTGCCTGAATTACCATAAAATTTCATTTAAAAATATTACATTGGTAAGAAAATTAATGAGGTTAAGGAGGATCTCAATTAGTGTATGACTAAGACATTTAATTTACATAGAAAATTTGGAAACTTTATGCAACACTTAATAAAAAACATCTATACCACCCTTAATATAATTGTATTCAACATGGAAACATAATTTAGATAGTTTTCTATAATGAAGAATGTTATAGTTGAAATTGGTAATTTCATTAATTCTCAGCATTCTTCATGTCAGAAAATTGAACACGTGACTCCTTTAAACAACGTAGTGTTGATAATTATGTTATATTGATCATTTATTACTTATGATAAATTTTCCAAGTCACATTCCAAACCATTTAAAAAGAAATTTGAATCACCTCAGAGGAAGCCTAAACTATATCAGAAAGAATAATCATCACAAAAATTGAAGTCTCCTAAAAAACAAAATTTAAACCATTATAGGAAGTGGATATCATCAAGTGGATATAGGAGGTGAAACAAAAAATTATATAGAATAAAAGGAAAATAAAAATGTGTCAAATGTAAAGAAATGAAAGGTTTTAGAAGAATTATCTTTGATTGAGAAGGGATCAACTAGTAAAAGATATAGACCTAGGGTGAAGTTACTTAGCAGTAAGAAGAAACCAATAATTTTATTTGGTTTATTATGATAAGGAAATAATTTGTGACCATATAAACCATTCTAGCCTCAAGATTACAAATAACACCATATGCATTACAAGCTATAATGCATATATTTAAAGTAATTGTGATCACACTAATTCCAATCAATAACAAGTTTTTCATAAAATTAATATTATATTGGATCAACATTCTCTATTAAAAAAATATTTAATATATTTTTCATGAGATCAAAAAATAATTCAATGGAATATTTTATAAAAGTTTTATATGTTCAAGTTTATACTAACTCTATAACAATTACATTAATTCAAGAAGTTAATAAATTATTTGAGGTTTAAGAAAAATAAGTTCAAGATATTAAAGTTTAGGAATATCTAGTGGTTGATGAATTGGAAGTATCTATTGACAAGGTTTTTATAAAACAAGAAAAAAATAAGACCTGGTTTTCATAGAAGAATGACCCCGATAAGCATGATGATCAAGCCTAATTGTTTTCTATTTCTCTTTTATTTCTTATAATTGGTTGTCACTACTATTTTTAATACTTCCAATATGATATAGATTCTTTCTATAATTTAACTATTTCATTTCATTATTTATTTTTGATAAGTATAAAGGAGGAGAAGATTTGTATATAGAATAGTTGATCTATGTAGGCAGAGTCTCATGTGTATGTGTGTGAGATATCTATTTTTGTTATATTGTTTTACTTGGTAACATGTCCTGGTAGTTATATTAATTTTTGTTGCCTTTTTAGAATTCAAATTAACTATGTTATCCTTATCAAAAGGGGTAATATTTTTGGATCATTGATCCAATAATACCTTTATTTTAATAAGTATAAAAAACCTTTTTTAAATTCATACTATGAGTTTTTTTCTTACTTTTAGTTGTATTATAAAATTTGGAAGTGTTATGTGAATTTTGATAAAATGAATCATGCATTAGATATTAAGAATATACTAACCTAAATATAATCCATGTTATAAACTCACAAAACACTAGCATCAATGCATCCTATGTGAAGATTTAAGACAATAAGAGGGAAGTATCTTATAAATTGTGTGATCTCCTGTTTTAGCATTTCATTGGTCTGAATTTCATTTTCTGTTATGGATTTTGATATAACCATTATCAATTTCATAAAATCTTATATTTATAATTTTATTTATTTATTTTAAGTTAATATATATATGGATACTCATCTAAAATTAGATTAATCCAAAATATTTTAAAAAGATGACCAGTCGGGTTGACAGGCTATGTCAAAAGAAAACATTGTATTAAGTGTTATCATAACAAAACATCAAGCTAAAACATAAATCCTTTAATTATATTTGAATAAGATAAGATAGTTTTACATGGATAATGGAGTTTGATAACTCAACATAGAGTACACACACACTAATAAAGTATAGGCTAGTTAACATATGATATGAAAATATGATAATTCTATTTTAAGGAGATTCCTAAGAAAGTGTATTATTATAGAACTATATGGGATAATGAAGTTGAGAAGATTATAATAAAAAGTAAAACAATGTTCTTAGGGTTATAATACTAATGGATTATCATGAACTATCATAGGAAAATTTCAAATTCATAATTCCATATCAAGACTAGACAATAACAACACAAATGAATTATCATGTAATAATGATTATAGAAAATTCCCTTAATGAATTATTGGGATGTTTCTTAGGAAAATGTTTGAAACTTAATACATTATCAAATTATGGTGTGGTAAGCGATCATCATTCATTATTGCAATGTGCATTTACAATTTACAAATCTTGGGAATTAACTATTATTCTTAAACATGGAAACATCATGGATAAGGAAAGGTACCATTAATGTAATTTTGTTTATAAAATGAAAATGAACGGAACTAGATTATAACAATTTTCTAAATCAAGCTATTACTATCACGCTATGATTTTTTCTTTGATGCTATGAATCTTTGCTCATGTCATCATGCTGCTACATCTACTCAAGATTCATATTCCTAAATTTGGTTATACTATTATTGAATTATAATTATTTCATTTATTCCACTACACGATATCTCTATAATTAGTTTATACTTTTCCTTATAAGTGTATTTTGTTTGTACTAGTAATACCTATATTAGAAAGGTAGGAGTATATAATTGGGCTTTATGCCTGACTGAAAGGTTGTTTGTAATTAGTTTTGTCTCCATTTGAAAAATTGGGGTTTAATTGGGTTGTTACTCCATTAACAAAAGTCGTGATTTTTTATGATCAATATATCTCAAATAGTAGATATTATGTGAAGGTTGGATTATGATTTTGAGAACCAAAATGAAAATCCTTGTGTTCTTTATTATTTAATTCCATTTACATTTAATTTTTTTAATTAGTTTAATTCACCACATCGTTACCTTTGGATTTGAAACTTATTTATGAAAATAACCATGTCGTGGGATTCCTCTCCTGGGTAACTTATTTTGAAAATTGAAAGTATTGTATTAGTAATGAATATTCAAGATATGGGTGAATTGAAGATTTTATAATCTTATATAATATTTCCCAATTTGTGATATATAGTTTAGAATAAAATAAAGTAAAGAAAATATAAACTAAAAAGAGATAAAAATGAAATAAAAATAATATAAATAAAAGGGATATTTATAATATCACATGTAATAAGTTAAAATTAAAAAATAATTATACTAAAAATATTGTATAAAAGTACAAAATAGAATGTAACAAAATTATGGGTTTTCAAATCACAATCTAAAATTCCCTGAATTTTTTTATTAAAGAATGATATCCATGTTCCTATCTCTATAAATTATTAAATTTTAATCCAAAGTGATAGGAGGGTCAAGACTTTTATCCAAAAACAATAATTTTCTATGTTAGACCTCTCTAATATGAAATATAGAAAGCAACAAGTCCATGCCCTGTGACTTTTTCGATCAGAGGATTAGTTACATAGGTTCTTATCCTTATGAATTATCAATTAAAAGGTGATTGGAAGAAAAGTAATTACAAAGGAAAATACTTATTGATTTTATAATAAAACCTAATAATAATAGAACCAATCAAGTCCACATTAAAAAAAATAAACAAATTAAAGAGAAATAAAATCACATAGGTCGTAATCATCTCTTGAAATTTAGTTTATCAATTCCTTATTATTGAGTCTCTGTACTCTATTTATATATGTAAGTTATAATAAACTTTTTGGGATCTTTGGGTTTCTATATATCATTTTAACTATATCATATGAACCTTAAAAAAATTATTTGTTCTCTGTTTTGATGTAGAAATGAGTTATTCCTGAAATGTCATGATTCAGAATATGATATGGACATAGAATGAAATAATTTCATAAGAAAATATTCCATAAAACAAAAACATAAATAAAAATCTCAAGTAAACATTAGAAATATGTTAAGTGGGTTGTTATTATCAAAAAAGAGTTTAAAATAAGTCATTTAATAAAATGAATAAAAAATCTCCCCCCTTTTGATAATCATAAGACACTATAAAAAGGTGAGTTTATATAGATAAAATTATAGTGAAAGACTTATAATTATTTTGAAACACCTCCCCCTAAGAATATTTATTTTGTAAAAAAATAACCCTTTATAAAATAAATTTATCATTCATACCCTTATCCACCATTGTGTTTTAAAAAAAAATAAGGTATATTAAGTTGATATAGAATACAAATTATGAAAAGAGAACAATTAAAGATCAAAATTTCATTAACTAATATTCATAAATAGAGTAAAAATGAAATTTGTAATTTATGCTTTCATTCTGGAGTCTTAAAATCACACTATATGATTATAAATATGTTTTTCTTGATCATAATACTCTTATTTAATTTTGTAATCTTATTTTATCAAATTGTCATTTATTTTTTAGAGATATTGGTATTAATTTTCAAAAATTTGGATCATATCACCTCGATTTCCCATATACTTTGAAAAAATCGAGTATTTTAGAATCATGATGTTGATCTTCTTTAATTTTTTCAAATTATCATTTCATTTATATATATTCTTATTGAATTAAAAAATTTCAAATTGATAATTCCCATATTCTATATAAAGTCAATTTGTTTCTAAATTATTAACATTTCCATTTTCAAATATATAATTTATAATACTACTACTATCATCTAATTATCATTTCTATTATAAGCTTTTTAATTTATTTTCATCTAATATATCATGGAAAAAAATTAGTCTAGAAAAAAATATCAATATTTTTATATTTTTCTTCTAGTACCATCATTCCATACCTATCCATTCTGAATATAATTTTGTTAATGTCATTATGCTATTCTAAAAATTATTTTGAAGTTTCTTATTTTGAACTTTCTTAGTTTAGGATATCATTTTTCTTCTTTTCCGATGTTATTTTTTTCCATCTAAAATATGTCAATATATATTTTAGATTGCTTTGAATCCTTATCTTTCTTCCAAATTCATGTATTTTCATTTGATTTCTCAACCTCTTCAACTAACTTTTCTAAGATTAATTTTCCAGAGGGAGAAGACTAAGATTCATATTTATTTTATTCCATTGAGGATTCACTAGATGATGATCATGATGATGAATATGAAAAAGTTGATGATTTTTCATTAAGGTGAGGGTGGTACAAGTTTTGTACGATCATCTACTTCTTCCATATGACTAGTCTTGTGTCACTTTTCAAATGGTAGTGGTGAAATTGAATTGGAAGAAGCTTCTAAATTAACCTCCTTTTCCACACCTTTATCTTTCCATGAGTATAATAAAATGTGAGTTTATTTCTTATAAGTTCTACAACATCATTATCTTTATTCTTGATGTTAATCTACAGTAACCCAAGGGAATTTTTTAGAGACCTTTTTTTTCTTTTTAATCTTTTTATACTCCTTGAGAAACCATGTATGTTCCTCAACATGATTCTATTCTTCTTCTAAGATTTTTCTGATTACTTCAATCAACATCTTTTTATATTATTATTTTTTCTTTGTAAGCTCATTTTCATTACTTTAAATCTCATCTTTACTCTTTTAAATATCTTATTCAAGTTTATTTTTTATTTCTTCCATTTAATTATTGGTCATTGAAAAAAATATTAGAAACATTCATATACCTGATTCTAGACCACAAAAATTCTTATGTATTTTATATTTCTTGACATTGGATATCTTAAGATCCAATTTAATAATATACATTCATTTTTTATTATCCTTTATAGATGAGATGGTTCCTATCAATTTGGTTTGCCCCATTGCCTTTTCAATTTTTCTCTGCTTTGGAATTTATTTCAGATCTTCCTTTGGTACTTTATTCTTCTCATTCTTTCTGGTTAATGGAGCCCCCTCCATTTCTTCATCATCTCATAATAAAAATTTCATTGGTAGTGGATCCCTTATAAAATAAAAAGAATATATATATTTAGGTAGATATATTTGTTGACCATGAAGTGGAAGTTTTTATTTAAGATTGATGGATATCTATTCCTTCCGGTCGTATTCCTACTTGTTAATAGATTCTACTCAAAATAGATTTTACATTACTCTATTAATTCTTATTAAATATACTCCTCCAACATTACATAAAATTTTATAGATGATCAATTAATATTCATTCAATAAGGAATCATTTTAACCTTTATATTTTTGGATTGAATAACTTATATATAGTCCCACAAGAATTGAATGATAATGAATAACCTCATTTCCCATAGAAAATCTAGAATATAAATATTATATACATTGATAATGTTATTATCTAATTTTAATGGTAATAAAAAATAATGAATCTTTTTAAATACTATCTTTTGTTCTAATTTTAAATTGAACATTTTTAGCCTTTTCCTTTAACCATAAAAATATTAATGATACCTTTTTTTGTTTTCAATATTCCAACATCATATGAAATTTTATAAAGGTGTTATAACTATTACTTCAGAAAACTAAGGTAAATTAATTATGAATTGATTTAATTTTATTGAAAAAAACTTTTTTTCTTACCAATTACCATTTTATATGAGATACTTTTATAAAATTGATGTACAATAACAGGGTAATATGAATATAACTTCTTCTATGTTAAAGTGATTTCCCTCCACTATTGATTCTAAATAATTAATTTGAGCATGGACTCATTGTTCTTGTACTATTCTCAATCTATTATCCTTCTATAATTTATCTCCAATGAAATTATTTATCTAGGATTATCGGATCTAGGAATCAAAATTGAAAAAGTTACTGGGTAAACAGAATGATCACTTGGAAAATGAGAGATATCAAAGTATTGATATCATATAACCATATAATGGTATATACAAATGGAGTTATATACATATTTTATGCAAAATAACCACGGTAAAAAGGGGACGATTGACTAATTGTATAATTATTTAAGGTTGACTAAATCTGAACCATTAATCTAAACACATTTGGGTGGGAAAATCTTGAGAATATGTAATTTTTATTACATTGAAATACTAATTCCAACATTTTTAGGTATTTTTATTAACTTTAATGATTCAAATTCAAAATAAATTCAAAATATAAAAAATATTATCATTATAAATATTTTTAGGTATAAGATTACAATAAATTAAAGTTCCTTCTGAAATAAATATTCTAATATATGTTAATTTCATCTTCATAGGAAGAATGAAATAAATAATTTAAAAATTTATCCATATGATTTTATTTTCTTCTTGAAATTATATATCTTGTAAGAAAACATATATAAATTTTATATAAAAAAATTTCCACCCCTTTATCAAGGATTGTTTCAATATAAGAATAATAGATAAATAAAATAGAATATGATTACTTGAAAAAGATAATTCTCATCTTCTATTTTATAAATTCAAATATTTCAAAATGTAATGGTTTTTTAAATATATCAGTAAGTTTATTTTTAATTCCAATAAATTAAAGAATAACCTATCCTTTTTTTGCTTGGTCTTGAAGGAAGTGTTGGGTTATATTTATTTGTTTTCCTCATAAATTATATGCTAGATTCTTAGATAAAGAAATGGTACTTCTATTATCACAAAAAATAGAGTTTATGTAAAACTGATTCTAAAATCAGTGAGTGTGTGAAGAATCCATAAAAATTGGGTGCAATAACTTCCAACTACATATTTAACTTTAGTAGTTGTGAGTGCTATAAAATGTTTCTTCTTATGGGGGCAAGATTCTAAAGACTCACCAATAATGTGAAAAGTTATAGAAGTAATTTTTCGTTTCATTTTTCAACATCTAAAATCTCTATTTGAATAAGTATTTAGGATTAATTTAGATATGGAAGGATAGAAAATATCATGTATTAAAGATCACTTTAGATTACATAAGATCTATTTTGCTACTTTTAAGTGATATTATTATGATTTTATTGATATATTACACATAGAAAAATAGATTACATAATATATAGTTAACTAATGGTCAGGTAAAGTAAAATTATTATCATTCCAATATAAATTTTTTTTTTCAATTGGTTTCTCATATTCAATAATATGATGTTGCATGAGGTTCCTACCAAGGCACAAGTACTTGATACATTGTCAAAAATAAAATGCTTATGTAAATAATTGGTATAATTATATTGAGTTAATATGAATCCTTATGGTGTCTATAAAATTTGGAAACCATGAAATAAATAATGGTCACACATCATACTAATCTCAAATTCACTTTTAATAAGTTTTGAGAAACATTATATAGGTTATTTTTTGGTGGATTCTAAAATTGTGTCATCAACATATATTTTTATTATTAAAATGTCTTTAAAAACTATCTTGATAATAAGAGTAGGTTTCTCCACTCATTTTATAAAATCATTTTGAATGTGAAATGAAGAAATATTATCATGTACAACTCTTAGGGAATGTTTTAGTCCATAAAGTTACTTGTTATGTTTATAAGCATGCTTTGGAAAGCATGGATTTTCATAACATGGAGATTGTTTAACATAAACATCCTCATGAACATATCCCTTAAAAAAGTCACTCTGAACATTAATTTGGAAAAGGGTAAAGTTAAAAATAGTAGTGAAGGATAATATAATATTGATAAATTATAATATAGTGACCAAATAAAAAGTTCCATCGTAGTCCATGTCTTCTTCTTTATTATAGCCTTTTGAAATAACTCTTGATTTATTCAAAAATATGGTTCCATTTTTATCACACTTAATTTTGAAGATCTATTTAACTTCTATAATAAGATTTTTTTTAGAACCCTTTAATAAAGTTCAAACCTTATTCTATTCAAATCTATTGAGTTAATCTTGCATGGAAATTATTAAACATACATCGACTATGGAATTATCTGTCATTTTAGGTCTAAATTGTGATAATAATATAAGGTGTTCATTTTCACTCTGCAAAGAACTTATGGGTTTGATTTTTTGATCTACATTATCAATAAAATTTTTAATGGTATTCTCTATTAACATTATATGGGTAATATCCAAAAATTTAGGATGTTCTACATCAAATTTATTATCACCTTTCAGAATATTTTCTTCCAAATTAGTAATAATCTGTATTTAAGGTTTGACTACAAAATCTAAAATAGAGGGGTTTTTAAAAGCACAATTTTAAAAAATTTCATAATTAAGGCATTTAGAAAATTAATTTAAAAATAGATATGTTTCATTAAACTTTTTATGTACTATTTATTCAACTGTATGTGAATGTTTGTTTAAAGCATGATAAGCATTAGAGTGGAATTTCCAAGAGAAGTTACTTTATTAGATTTTTGATAAAATTTATGAAAAATATTTAGTATTCAGAATGAATACCTTACATTTGAAAACTATAAAGTAACTAATTTTAGGTTTCATTCCATTTCCAAATTCATAAGGTTTTTTCATAAAAACCATACGAAGAACATTTTGATTTATTGTTTGGAAGTGTTTACAGCTTTAACCCCAAAAAATAGTATCTTGATATTCCAACAATATAGAGTAGAAAATTTATTACAGGTTTTGTTTCTCCTTTAAACTACTTCATTATGTTTTGGTGTTCTTGGTACTAAAAAAGTATGTTTAACTTATTCCTCAATACAACAAGTTTTAAAAGAAATGTCCTCAAATTCTCCTCTATGATCACTCAAGATTGTGATTATAAGAATGTTTTTCTCATTTTGAAATAGAGTGTAATTTTTTAAAATAACTCGAGTGATTCTGATTTATGTTATTATTAATAAAATAAGTAAATTTCCTATAGTCATCAACTAAGACACACACAAAGTGTTTTCCACTAATACTAGTAGTTTTTGTGGGTCTAAAATGATCCATATTCACAAAATGTAGTGTTCTTGAAGATGATATTTCACTAATAGGTTTAAAACATGACTTATATTACTTTCCATATAGTAGGAGTTTTAAACATTATAGGAATTAAACTTATATTAGGAAAAGTTCCTTAAAATTTCCTTTTTAGAAGGTTTAGTCAACGGCCGAACATTACAGTGTCCAAACCTTCTATGAAAAATCTATGATATATCACCAATTGCATTAAGGTGAGTAATGTTTTGATATGTTATGTCTTATGGGTTAAGTCTATAAACATTATCATGTTTATTAAAAAATAAAACATGAACTCCTAAACATGTAATAATACATTTATTATTTTAAAAGTTCACATATTAACCTTTATCGTTTAAATGACTAATGATAATGAGGTTATGCTTAAGTAATTGAACATAAAAAGCATTATAAATTAAGGTGTCTCCATGGATGGATATGTCACTTATACCAATTATATGACCTTTCACATTCTCTCTAAATAAAACATATACACCTTTAACTTTTGCTATGTTTCATAAGTTGGACATGTTTCCAATCTTGTGTCGAGAACAACCAAAATCCATGTACCAATTGTTTCAACTATTGGTAACTAAAATTTCCCCCTGAAATGTATGAAACTAAATTTCGGTACATAATCTTATTTGGGTCTAGAAACATTAGTAAATAGAATCATAGACACCAAAATTCTTCCAAATCATCTATGTTGAACATCATAGAGTTCCTTATAAATATAAGATTTAATAGTTGTAAAATATACTTTTTCCCATAAAGGTAAATTATTTTTCCAATGGAAACCCATTTTAAATTTTATATAGAATGGGGCACTTTACAAAACAAAATAATTGGTTTGAAAATGTGAGTTTATAGAATAATAAAAACTAATTCCAAAAAAAACCTTTGAGGGTTTTTATTGGTCTAGAATCTTATCAAAGTTTTTACTTCTCATAGTAAAGTTACTTGAAAATTTATTAAACATTAAATTTTGGATTTTAGTGTTACAAATTTATTCCAATCTTCAATAGGAATTGAAATAAAAATAGTCTGGGAAGTCAATTTTGAAGTACGTTTATAAATATATTCCTTGGACATGGAAAAGTATTTCTTAGAATGATTATATTTCTTCAACAACTTTATATATATATTTTCTCAAGATCTTCCACATATTCCTATATTTCTTTAATTGATAGAGAATTTTTTTCCTCATCACCATAAGAATAAATAAAATATAAAAAATATAGTAGAAAATAATTCTCTATCCTTTTCCATAAAACATCTTTCATTTCTTAGAATAGGGGTAGTGTTTCCAAAAATCATTCTATTGTCATTGTGTTTTGAACTAATTTTACTAATAGTATTCACTATCACTCCAAGTGTTAGTGGATTTCATAATATAATTTCCTTTATAATTCTTAGTCTTTTAGATTCTTTTTACCTTTTTCCCCAGAAAATAAAATTAAATATGCCCTAGTTTCTTGCATTCATAACAAATCACCTCACTTTAATCTTTCATGCCTTCCCTCCTTCAAAAATTTTCATATATATGATTTCTATCTGTTTATTTGTTATTTTTTTAAAGTTCTTCTTCATAAAAATAATTCCCATATATTTAGCTAATTATGGAAATTCGTTCTCACTGGACCTAATATCACTTTCATCCAAATGTTTCTTTGACATGGATATAGATTTAGAAGTACATTTAGAAGTAGTAGTTGAAATTTTAGTAGTAAAGTAAATTCCATTCTTATGTTTTTCTTTCTCAACATCTCTCATTAGCTTATTATGTAATTTCATCAATGCTATGATATGTTTATCCATACTCAACCTTGTAAGACATTCGGTATCTTCCAAAATAGTTCTATTAGATTCCCATTCCACCATAAGAATAACAATAATTTTATCAACAATCTATTTATTTTTAATATCGCGTTCTATAATAGCATACATGATATTTATAATTATTATAAATCTTTGATGAATCTATGTAATAGGTTCTCTAGGTAGGAAATCAAAAGCTTAATAATATGCCCAAATCATTGATCTTTTGGTTTTTAGAACTCTTAAAGTTCTAAAATGTGTAACGTCCAAATTCATTCTAATTCCATTATAAGTTTCACACAAAGGTATCTCACTCTAGATATTTTTTTATATAGAAAATATAAATTTACTATGAACTTTGTAGTCCAACTAATATTTAACTTTCTCTCTATAAGTAAAATTCAGAATAACTTTATCTAGAGTCTTATATTAACTAACCATAATTTGGTAATTATTAACTTGTGTATTGATTGTTGTATCATAATGGTGATTATGAATAAAATAACACACAAGAGGGGGTGAATTATGTTCTTCAAAAACGTTGAAAGATTCATAACACTCCTATTATGCAACACACCTTTCCTCCTCTCAAAGACGAGTGAGCCACGAAAAAAATAAACAAAATGAATACAATGATGTAAAGTGGTTTAGGGCACAAAGATCCCTTAAAAACACTCCAACAATTCTAAACTCCATGAGCTTGGTGATTTTACTACCAGGACCTATTATACTAAGACCTTTAAACAACAACTGAGTGCAGGTAGTTGAAACCTTATAATATTTTACTAAACATTCTGGTTCTTTTACAAGTAACTTCAAATCCACAAGTTAGTTTAAGAAGATGAAACTTAACCATGACTCGGTACAGGCATTCGAAACCCCAAAAAATCAATAGAGTTTGATTCTATTGAGAAAATAGGTTAAACTTTACATTTGCAGTAGAAACTGCCAAATGTATTCAGATCGTCAATACCGCACAACAGAAAATATATCTTTAATGTTGCACTGGATTCCTTTAAATAGAAACATATAAAACACTAGACAGATGTTTAAACATGTATGTATCCACATCATATTTTCACCAAATGATTCGTTGTTATTACAGAAGAAGATGTAATGATAAAATGAAGTAGCAACAACAACAGAGAGATGATGGATCAAAACATGTATGTCTCCAAAGTATACCTCTAAAGGAAAAGACATACAACTTTTCCTTATGAATATTTCCACTGTATATTATCTGTATATGTACAATTTTATATTGTATATCTTTCGAGGAAGAGAGTCAATATTTATAATGCAAGTCGAATAGTTCCAGGTCAAATCAGCTCCAGAAATATTGCACAATAAATCATGAATCTTTAAATTCCAAAACATTCAAGAGAGTCGTAACTTCCTGTAAGAATACAAATGATCTTCTCTGATGAATACGAGTCTCTAAAACAATCATAACAAGGCTTCAAATCAGTCGTAAAATTTCTTTGAATAGATCTTTACATTTGTCAGGACCATCGTATAAATCTTGGATAATATCGTAGATTTAAAACTCCATCGTTGAATAGTCAAACGTAGGGTTCCATCATGTGATGACAAAACTCCAAAAATAGAGTTGACAATGTACGGTTGATCAAAAAAGTAGGGTTGATGTGTCATACGTTTGTTTCCTTAAATGCAGGGTTCCTTACTTACGTGAGGTTACTTAACCGTACATTCTTAACAGTGTAGGGTATATGATCAACACATTTTGATCCAAATGTAGGGTTGATTCCATATGTTATGATTGCACATGTAGGTTATGAACAATGTTTCCAGACTACGTTAAAAAACATCCTGAACACTTTTACAAATATTCATTGTGGTTTAAAGACTTGAATATAATTCCAAAATAAATATTTCCATGAAAATTAATTTCCTGAAATTCACTTAAGAACAAATTTATTAGTAACAAAAATATGGGCATTTGTGGGCATCAAAATCAAAAGGAAATTACCAAAATTGATGAGTCAACGTATGCTCAACATTAAAAACAAATGTTTTCATTCATTTTTTCCAATATTTATAATCATAACCTTTAATGATAGGTGACAAATTCAGATTGAGGTTCTTTAATGTATCTACTAGAATATTAGCTTCCATAAGAATATATTTACTATGTTATAAGTGATCATAAAGAAATTAGAGGTTTTCATTAAAACCATGTGTTTTCCAAGAAAGGAAACTTCAAGAGGGGGTGAATTAAATATTTTACAATATTTTGAAATATTTCCCTCTTTAATCTATATAGTTTCTAATGAACTATCATAGAGAAAATTAAAACAAAACAGAGTTAACCAAGAAGTAGGCATAACATAAATATAATGGAAATTCAGAAGATCACATGTTATGAATTAAAACTAATATGTGGAATTCAAAGAAGGTACAAAGGTTTAGAAAATGTAACAAGATAATATGGTTACATATTATAATTTTTATGTCCTTAAAACAATTTAATTAAGGATATTCAAGTTTATATTCCCATAAATCCATTTCTTTTCACCCAAAGAGGTAATAGAATCAAAAACCTAATCCAGAAGCAATAGTTTTCAATGTGAATCATATTCAATCTAAAAGATTAGAAGCAATAAGTACTTACATTTGGGATTTTTTGATCAGAACATTGGCAGTACTGGTTCCCATCCCCATATCTTCTTTGATCATAGGTGATCAGAAGAAAAATGATTATAAGTAAAAATGCTTAGTGATTTTTTGAGAAATTATCCAAAGAAAAAAAGAACATAAAAAAACAAAAATTATCTTAAATCATAGAGGTCATGATCAACTCTCAAATTTCAGCTTATCAGGACCTTTTCCATCTATTTATAAACATCAGTTATAACACACTTTCTAGAATCTTTAGGATGTCAACTGTCACTGAAACGACTATAAATAAACCTTGATAATGTATTTTATGTATTCATAGTTTGAATATATCATCGAATTGTTCCAAAAATAATCTAGTTTTAGAATATGATATAGATATATATTGAAGTAATTTTGGATGTAAAAATTATACAAAACCAACACTTAGATGAAACTAGTAAATAATAGAAATATATAAAGTGTGTTGTCATTAATAAAAATAAGGGTTTTGGAGAAGGAATTGAGGAAAATTACGCAACAACAATCTTATTACAAATATATTACTTTAAATACCCAATTTCCACATTGATGATGGATAAAATCATTACTAAGAATGAACTTCCTAGGATTAGTGGGATAGTGGTTCCTTAGTCCATATCTGAAACAAAAATACTACTATAAATGTGAAATTAACTATGTTCACAATTACATTTTAACTGATCCTACGATTGGTACATTATTATATAAGATGGTTACAACACATGAAAGAAACCAAACACACCTGGGGACTCAACCCTGCAATGCACGCCCCCCCAATCTAACCACCCCACGCACCTATGGGGGTACTTTATTGATTAAACATAAAATTACAAGTAAAAGAAAGTCGGTTTCACTGTATTTAACCAAAACCCATAATATAATTTTTGTGGCAATACATTAAAAAAGGATTTGAGATTATAAAGTTTACTCATGGTTTGTTAGGGCCATATAGAACTAGGGATACCTGATCTACCTAATACACAACTATTAAGTGGTAGTTTATTCCCTCTAATTCTTGTTATGAATGTTCTCCAATGACGAGTTCCCTTTAAATATCATCTGATATACCCATGTTGCTCTATTTTGGTGTCCCAAAATCTTATCCATCTTTATAATCTTCCTTTATCTCACTCTCAAATGGATGTTATTCATAGTCATTTATATAGTAATAAACATAGATTTTATAATAGGGTTTTTAATGTTACCCAAAAGGATAGTCTACTGGATGTCATAAAATTATATAATCCTTTTTCCAACTTGTGTTTAAAGGATTTTCAATATCACTTCATTATTTTCAGGGTTTTCTCTTAACATGAAATAAATGTGTCATCATATTGGAAACATGTATTTATAAAACTAATAAATTTTATTATCATTTATTTCAGTAAGTTGAAGGGCATGACCTGGAAAGGATGATAAGTTTGATAACATTGAGAATACCTTAGATTGTTATTATTTTATAAGATTCCAATTCATAGCATATTTTGGGGTACTTGAATATGTGGAGCTTGATGTAGATATACTTAAGTTATTCAATGATAATTTCTCATTGTTACCATATTTAGGTTATTCTAATTATTCTATAGTGTGGTAGTTTTACAGCTGTTATGGCCAATGAAGTTGGTTTCTTTTATTCGGCCTACTCCTAGTTTGAAGAAACACTCTATTTCGAAGTGTCTTCATTAATATAGTTCACATTCTATGCGTGTATAAGGAATAAGTGAATAAGAGGGTGTCTAAGGGACTCTGGAAGTATTCATGATGGTGAATGACTTTCTCAACTAGAGAAAATGCAATTTCATATATAAATATTTCTATTTGGATGATATATTGATGATAATATGGACCTAATTTATATCTTAAAGAGTCCATATTTACATAGATTTGTATTTTCAAATAATGATGATCATGTTATCCAAGTGGGTTTGAGCCACCTCTGGTGTCTTTTTCATTGGTGATCATATATTAAAAGGCTTAGAGCTATAACAAATTTTTTTTATCAAGGTTCAAGTATCTTCTTAGTATTTCTCAAAATCACTCACATGCCTTAAAAATGGATTCAAAATCATGCTACACCATGATATAAACCTTATTTATTAATTTTTTCTATATTTTATAGGAGAAATGATTTAAGAAGAACTTCTTATATAAAGAGTCTCAATTATTAATCAAGCTTGTTGGAAACCCTTTTACCCAATCATTAATATGATCCTATAAATAGAACACAAATTATGAAACTGAATAGCATCATAAAATACACCATTGATTTTAAATGCATAATTAATTTCTAAAAGGATTCATTTATCATGGGAAACCATAATTTATTAAAAGGTATTATAAATAATCCATATCAGTTGATTTTAAAGGTATGGTATATGTTTACCCATGATGAAACATTATCTCCCTGAGTGTATGACCAAATTCAGGGTCAAAGATAAACAGTTATCTTGATTCAAAATTTTTTGTTTGTGTGATGAGCAATCATAAATTGGTGAGTATACATCTTTCTAAGAAAGTATAAAAATCATATTTTCAAAATTAATTAATCACTTATATGAATAAATAATAAAAATATTCAATTATTTAAAATGAAAATAAAGGCCAAGGAAATAGTTATAAACCAAAACCTAAGTCTCCACACTGAACACCCTATGTTATAACTTGACCTAGGAGAAATATCTTTCAAACCATATTTCCTATAACCTCAAATACATTTCACCAGATGTCAGATATTTCAAACTAATACTGATGTCTTAATCCCATAATGTTTTGAACAAATTTAAAAAATTCAATCCGTATGAGTAGAAAAGTACAAGACCCACAATAAACAATGTAAAAACAACCTCAAAAGAGCCAAAAAAATAAACCAATGATAATAAGTATCCATATTCGAAGGATGATCATCAGGGAGGAGGGAAAATTGTGATCCATGGAACCCAAAAGGCACATAATAGGAAACAACCCCCCAAATGGGCATGAAAATCAAACAGGTCCTTCCTGCATGACACTACTACCCGTCCTAAATCATCGGTCTAAGAACACCTAGAAAAGGGAAAATGAAGATCCATGACAAAAAATGATAGTTAATTCCAGTTTGGAACCAAAAATATTATATTTTTTCAAATTAAATTAAACTATACTTTGACCATAAAAATAAACTCAATCTAAACTGGAATTAAGGCCCTGTTTTTATCCTTAAAAACATCATTTCCCCCTACAAAAGAAACTCAATCTCGCATCTCAAGAATCTCTTTGAGACTTCAATTCAACAACCTTTCCGACTTACTATGATCAAATCCATTGAACCTAGACCAAGACCTCACTATTAAATTCAGACACACATGGAAAGACCTCAGCCATGTCATCTTCAAAACATTATCTCCATCTCAAAAAGTAAAAAAGTGAATGTAACTAGAAAGAAGATTCACTGTCAGAGAAGAAGGGATATCCGGAAGCAATAAGTTTCTACCGTAGAAGCAATAAAAATTCAAACATACATGAATGAGAATAAGATGACTCGTAAAAAAATACACATATGGATTTGACAGCCATACCATCCCAAAACTATAGGTCTCGCCTCAACTATGCTGAGTGAAGAAGGGAGATCCACTGAACCAACATCTGATGAGGAAAACAGTTACTGCAATCCACTCTCATGGAGGACACAACCAGGAATCTTCCAGGAAAGATTTAGGCACCCAAACCTTCAACTGACGTAACCCCAACATCGATGCACAAATCACTTCCCAGCCATAGTGAAGAATCTTACAAATGATTCCATACCATGAACAAATAAACCGATGGCGATGGGAAAACCCCCAAAGAAGGAAAAAACAAAACATCAACAGGGAGAA
Source organism: Viscum album (assembly GCA_963277665.1). Classification (NCBI taxonomy): domain Eukaryota; kingdom Viridiplantae; phylum Streptophyta; class Magnoliopsida; order Santalales; family Viscaceae; genus Viscum; species Viscum album. The sequence goes on along the minus strand of OY728155.1, from coordinate 1,521,227,306 downwards.
GAATTTCGAATCCAGAACTACAAACATTACCACCAACTAGATCCAAAATCATTTCCTCGAAACCAAACACCCCAATGAAACACATTCATCTAAGAAAAAAACAAAACAAAACAGGAAATAACCAAGAACACCGGCCACAAAAGACGGATGAAATCACAAAACCAACATCAGAGATATGGGAATAACCTTAATAGACAAACGTAAATGGGGATGGACAATTCCATCTCCAAACTAGTGTATATCCCTCATCAAGGATGTGACTAGGGAGATCCACCCAAAGAACTATATCCCAAACCATTATGAATCTATAGCCGGAATCCTCAACCAGATGGAAGAATATGTGTCTACTTAACCATCAAGAGATAGATCCAAGATCGGGATCAGAAATGAAATGTCAGCCGCTGTGAAGACCACTGCAAAAAATTCTGGGGGAAGAAAATCGAAACACTGTTTAGTGGTGATGAGGTTTGACTCTAGCACTGTGTTTGGTGAGATTTTAGTAAAAGAAAAGAAATTATTTTATAGTTTATAAAAGAAAAGAAAATAAAAGAGATGATTGTGATTTATCTCCTTATGTTTGATTTAATAACATAGTAAAAGAAAAGAAATGATCTGGAATTTTCTCTATCATTTTTGGTGCCAACTATTAAAAGAAAATAAAAGAAACAGTTTTAGTGAAAATGACACAAAAAACCTTTATTAAAAAATAACACACACACACAAGATTAAAGGGTATGCTTTCCCAAGATAAAAAACAACTGTAGATTAAAACCCCATGGATACCACACATACCACCATGTATGTCCAACATCAATAATTTATGTTAAATGACACAGATAACATTTTTTCAAATTTATTTTTATTACCTTTATAATAACAAATTGAAAAAAAATAATTTTTATTTTTTATCAATCCTGATCTTTCATATCACTAAAATTAGGTAAACATTAAACTACAAACAAATATTAATACAAATTTTTAAATTTTAAAAAGTAAATTAAAGATAATCGAAATTATTTTCATAATTTATTAATTCAAAATTATTAATTAATGTTAATCAAAATTATAAATTATAAATTATTTATTCAAAACAATTATTTATACAAAATAATTATTAATTCAATATTATTAATTCAAAATATCTACTAATTAAAAATAATTTTTAATTCAAAGTTATTGATTCAAAATATTTATCAATTCAACATTATTTATTAATAATTTATACAAACTATTAATTCAAAAAAATCAAAATTATTTATAATCAAAATTATTTATAAATTATTTTTGATTATTTATATACACATAATTAGTTACAATCAAAATTATTTATATACACATTGTCAAAATTATTTATATTAGATTGTTATTATTATTTAAAAATTAAGTTTAACTTTGAATAAGTCAAACATTTATCTTTTTTATGAAATTCAACTCATCAAAACATTGAATTGGAATATTATGCATCGGCAGAGGAACTTGACAATGTGAGATTGATGGGGAAGGTCATGACAGTGTAAGGAAATAAACAGTATGAACCAGCTATTTATGTAGGGATAATATAGGAAATCTGAAAAATATATCATGGAGGTGTAATATTTCAGTTCCAATCATCCCAATTTTGAGACAAATTCAAAACGAGTGAAAAGCGGGCTTCAAGAGAAATGTGTTTCTCCCTGTTTCCACAAATCACATTTCTCTCTGTCACTTCGTGCTCACCAAACAACGGAAATTGGTTTCAATTGCTTCAAATATTTTCTTCTCTTCTCAAATTTGCGCTTCCAAATGACCGCTAGAGGAAGGGATGCGCCATCAAATGAGGAGGGGAATCGGAAGATCCACACAAAAAACAGTGACAAAACACAACCAACCAAAGGAAAACAAGAAGAATGGAGGACATCCACTCGATCCGTTACCTAATATGGTTGCAATCAGATCTCCCTTCCTAGTGCTAATGTGCCATGTGATAGAATCCTTGGTCTTAATCCCATAATGAAAGAATTACTTTCTTAACAACTTCTAAAACTGAATTTCTTTGGGATTACTAGATTAATATGTGAATCCCAAGATGCCTTGAGTTGAGTGGAATCTAGGTGACAACCAATTTCAAATGTTTTTGTAAAAGTGATTTGGTTTCCTAGAACCAATTATCATTGTTCTCTCGATTAACAATATATTAATAAATATATAATCACGTTTTTATTTTTATTTAATGTAGCATTGATGTGATAATTTTCTTAGAATATTTTTCATATCAAAATGTTATAGTATTTCCCATTATAATGACAAACTAGAGATTCTATAACAATATACTTAACATATGGAATATGATCAAGATAAAATTTGTTTGATGGGAGATAAATGACGTTCGACTATCAAGTATTGGAGATCTAAAAAATAACTAATAATTCTACTCATGAAGTTTGTTTATGGTAATATCTAAGAAGAGAGGCTATATGGATACACCCACAAATAAGAATTATACATGTTAATGTGTCATTAGATATCACTACATGTAAGCAGGCATATTGATCCTTAGAGTTGATATTGTTACCAATGTATATCTCAAATCACGTGCTTTTATGTATTGATGAAAACCAAGATGGTATATGTTCACAAAAAAGTATAATACATTGGATATGTCATACATGATAAGAAATTAATTGAACAAATCAAGACGGGGTTTGTCGCTTAAGAAGTAATGAAATAAGACATCTATAGTCCTTTGATTGAATTAGAACCATTTCATTAAATCTATGTGTATGTCAGTTTATTGATCAGTATATTTTGGAATGTCGGGGAAAATAAATAAATAATATAAGGTGAAGACATAATTTTACATCATGTTTGATGAGATATCACAACAAATAGATTATATTACACAATAGAATTTGTGGGAATGGTATTTTCACTCTGACATTAACATCTTTCTTTTTCGATGTCTTGAAAAGTTACTAGATGCTAAACAAGAACTTTATGTAAGTTCACCTTATAACACTGAGAAAGAGGATTAGAGGGTTTCAAACGAAATGTATCAAGAATCTCATTAAAATCTATTGAATTAAATATTAAGAATAAATAATATAATTGGATTGTCAAATAATAATTATTCAAGTAACACTGTTTGCATAAATTCAATAATGATATATTCATGTTTTTAATATGTGAGTTGAATTTTGTCTCTTGTTTTTTATTCATAAGATAAAAAAGAAATATTTACCATTCACTAGATTAGTGAATATATTAATATAAATATTTATTTAGTTATTTTAATATTAAAATAAATATTATTCATGAGTATAGTGAATATATAATATATATATTTATTGAATGAATAATTATTATTTAAATATATTATTTATTATTCAAGTTTTAATAATTTTCGTGGAGGACTAATGGGTCGAGTTAAGGGGTCATGTAATGCCTCGTATTCATCCAAAGGTACAGATCGTTAAATTTTTTGGTTTAATTCCTTAAAACGGCCCTTGAAATAAGGAATAGGAGGTTAAAGGAGGTCTTGGGGGCGTCTGGGGGTTTTTTGAAGCTCAGAGCACTAAAAGGGAGGAAAACAGGTTGGGTTGCATGATTTTTCTGTAATATTGCAACCTAGGGCGCACACCCGTGCGACTAATTTCATATCTTGGACAATGACTTACCGCACGGTTCGCACACGGTTAATCAAACTGTGTAGAAGACCGTGTGAAGTATCCCCATAAAGCAGTAGTTGGTGCATGGTTTGCACATGGTTTGGCCAAGCTGTGCGGCCAAATCATACGCAGTGAAATTTTGGGGTTAACTTACCATGTTTCCCATCATTAATGTTTTAATACTTATTTCTTTCTTCCCATACCCTTCCACCAGATTTTTCTCCTCCCTCCATGTACATGAACCCTCTTCCTCACCTCCTTTTGTTTTTGTGATTTCTCCCTTGTATCGCCTCCAACCTCTTCACCATCAGAAGAAATAGAATCATCTCGATATACTCACTCTTCCACACTCTTCAATTTCTTGGGTTCTCCAATATTCATTACGCTATTTTGGTGCGACATATTTATGCCATATTTTGATGTTTTTGTTAAATCTTTTGATTTCTCCCATTTTAGGTTGAATCAATGGTTCTCATCAGATGTGTGGAGTACCGTAATGTTAAGGTAGGGAGTCTACTCATTTTTCCATCATTTTTGCCGCTTTATGATATGACATTGTTGTGCCGCTAGCCGGATCCTTTCGTAGAAGCCTTGTTATAGCATATTATATTAACCTGGTTGATTTTCTATGTACGTAATGACCTTATCTTATGAAGAAACACATTTGAGGGTGTTTGCCTAGCCTTTGGACACCCCTTTGGGTGTGCCATCCCAAATGGCCTAAGTTTCTTATTGATTGAGTGGGATTTCACTTTGGTTTAAATTCTTTAAATTGATAATTTGATTTGAAATGTGAAATAAACCATAAATTGGGTCCCTTGTAGCAATGCCTAAGCTTGATGATAATTAATCGGCCCTTGTGTAATGTCATATGCCTTTGGCATTCTTGGAGTTCAGTTTTAATATCACTTACCTTGTATTTAATTTCACATATGAGTATTTAAAATCCTTGTGCCTTATGTTAATGACTTATGCAAGTTAGTTGATGCTTATCCAACGTGTCACATGCCTTATATTTGAGTTTCTCATTGCAAGTTAGATGGATATTTGGAATCATTCCTTATGATTTTTACTTTATGTTATACCATGTTCCATGTGCCATGCCTTATCAAATGTTTATTGTTTAAGTGCTTAATTTGGTTTAAAATGAATGTTGTACTAGGTCATGCTTGCTAGCTTTAGGTTTTGGGATGTAATTAATGAAATATTGGTTAGAGGCATGATAATGCATTATTCCTAATGTTATTTTTCAATGGGTACATGTTATTCCCTGTTGTTTGTGCCTCATTCCATTCTTACTCCTATTTGATTATTATTTCCAGGTTATATGAAATGTTCCATTATGTATTGGCCTAACTGAAATATCTTGATAGCTTGTGGAAAGATATGGTTATTTGAACAGATTGAAATTTTAAATGCTTCCTCATTATATATTTATATTCTTTTTGATATATTCCTTTCTTGTGATGTGATTTGATATCCAGTTAACTTGATGCGGGTCAGGAGAGAACATGGGTCCCGGATTAAATATTCCATGTATGGGCTCATTATGCACCATTGGTTACGACACGACGTGCCAAGAGTGATGCTTTAGCTTGCCATGAAAGGGATTCCATGACAGTTTTTTATACTCATGAGTGACACCGATTCCATAGGGGAGCAACTGAGGGTGGGACTATTTGGAAATATGGTTATGCCATGCCACGGGTGATCCCCAGTCCCCTGTGTGAGATAATTGGTACAAACTCAGAGTCACTATCCCCGAGTGATACTAGGGACATCGTATGGGTTTATATGGATGGGCTCGGTCGTATTGGGTTATTTGGATGTCTTTGATGAGACCCCTGAGATCATATAGAGATTGCCTTGGATGGGTTTAGAACTCCACCACTGAAATTGATGGACTTATTGTTTGAATTAAATTTTCTCATGAGATGATTTTCCATTATTATTATTATTATTATTATTATTATAAGTTGCCTATGCACTTGTGATGTTTCTTTCATGTTTTACTAGCACACTTGAGTGGTGACTTGTGGGTTAGACCTCAATCCAAAGAACAAGATTGGGGGTATGCCTTCCTTGGTTTTCCTTGTTTAATTTTGGCCTCATATCCATATTTTACTTGTCCATGTATACTTTTCTGACTTCTAGCATGGGTCGAAGAGGCTGGTATTGGATAAGTGCCCTTTTCAGAACCCATACCAAGATGAAGTTACTTTATTTATTTACTATTTTCCTTTTTTTTTATATCTGGAACTCTGTTATCTATTTTCAGTATGAAATGGAAAGGTCTAGACACCGTGGGTGAAAAACTATTGAGATTTATATCTCACACCCTGCTTGGGTGCCATTTGGTACCCGAGTAGACTTTGTGCTGGTAGGTATGGATAAAGAAAAATGTGTTTCTTATGATGCTTGATGGCTTGCTGTTCATGATGAGGCATTGGGGACAAAGGACCGAGCCTATGATCAATATGTTGTGTAGTAGTTTTTGGTCTTTTTTGTTTTTTATAGCATATAGTATATGCTTGTACCCATGTTCCCCAATACTCTTATTTTTTAATAGAAACATAACAAGACATCATATTTTGGATCTTTTATTGATTCTTTCTTTTGTCAGTTGTTTACTTGTACTGTTCTGTCATTTCTTTGCTTCTGATACTGTCTGTTGTGATTATGCTTTCACTATTTACTTTTTATTTCTTACCGCTATAATTATTATGATCTATGAGGGAATATTCTCTCCACTAACACACCCTAGACCCTCACTACTAGTAAGTAGCCTCTGGTGTTCAAGGAGATGCACTTGAGGTCATGTGTCCCACCACACTCGGGGAACCGTTCAGTGGCACCCAGGTTCGGGAGGTTATAAAGTGGTATCATAGGTATATTTTCTTTTCTTTTTTAATTTATGGGTTAGACATGAGACTATTACAATGGAATTTAGAATTTACTATGTTCTTGGACGTAGCTAACCCATGTATAGGGGAAAACCAAACTTACTAGGAAGGGAATTGTGTTATTGGTTATGCATTTTTAACAATGATACGACTTCACCGTTGGGTGAGACACTTGTTTTGTGCTACTATTAATATTGGTATTATTGAAATAATGGTTTATATTACGTCATGTTTGATGATATGAGGGTGTTGCATTACATGAATTATACTAGAGACTATAGGAATGAATTGTCATGTCACATCTACTTTTAGCATGCATCTTCTTGTTTACATGTGATTGTTGTTGTGCCTAGTTGTTATATCTTACAATGCATGTTATCATATTAAAATAGAATTGTGGTAATAGGACTTGAAAGATAATGTTATACATTGGATTAATTGGTCATCAAATTTAAATTTATAAGGTGCATGGGACCTTACAAATTAGAATGGTGATCCAATTAATTCAAGATGTTTAAGAAGGATTTAAATTCTTAAATGAATGAAAGTGAATATAACCCTTTAAAGTTAAATGTGCTAATATATATTGAAAGAAAACATTGTGGTTTGGGTTAAGTGGACCCCAATTTCAATTCATACAGTGTATGAGCCCTTATGAATTGGAATAGTGATCCACCTGATCCATCCAAGTTTAAAAATATTTAAATGTATAAATGGATCAAAGTGAAATGGCCTTTATCCATATTAATTTGAGACCTTGACCCTAATCCTTACTTGGGAAATGAGTTGTACACCAAGTCTCTTGTCATCCATATGTGGTCCTTCCTTTTTAACTGGACCAGGCTCTAGGATTAGGCTGTTAGTGTGTTATGCTCAGAGGTAGACTATGCAGCTATCATATTTATCACTTTTCTTTATATTGTGTCATGCTCAGCTGTAGGCCATGCATGAGCCCTCTTTACTGTATTCCGTGTCTGTTTGTGCTATCTATTATAAATTTGGTCTGAGGTGTGCATGCTTAGAAATTATAGAGCTATTCCATGACAACATCTTCATTCTAAATTCCAACAGAGTGGCAATGAACAGAATCTAAAGGTGGTGGGCCCAGAGCCACCCATTATACCTCATGTAGTGCTTCACAAGGCACCCCCAATTGATCTTCTACTAGGCACTGATGCTCGCTCTAGGGATGATTTTCTTAGGTTCATACAGACTATTCAGGGTGTTCCCAGGCCTGTCCTGACTATGGTAGATCTTACACAAGACTTTCAGTAGCAAAATCCTCCCACCTTCTTAGGGGATGAAAGTCATCATGCTAAAAAGTCATGGATATAATCTATGATAACCACATTCAACCATATAGAGACACCTCTAGAGTGGAGAGTCAATCTTGATACCTACATGTTGTGTGACTCTACCAAGATTTGGTGGGATGTCATATCTTTGTTAGAGAATTATTGAGATATGACCAGGGAAGAATTATAGATCACTTTCCATGATTACTTATTTTTGCTAACTCTAAGAGTAGGTCGATGGAGGGAGTTCTTGCTTCTTTATCAAGGCTCTATGATAGTGCTTGAGTATTCTGATCATTTCACCGATCTTCAGAGTTTTTCTCCATCTATGACTGGTGACGAATTAATAACTACGAAGCATTTTGAGGATGAGCATGGGCATGATGTCCACTCAAATATGAACATCTTTAAGTTGAAAACCATTATAGAGATCATAAACCAGACTCTAATTATGGAACAGAATCTCAAAGAGGCTGTATGTTTGAGTCATGTCAGTTCTATTCTATGTATGGTTGACGGTTCTTTGGGTTGTAAGAAGCATTATTTTGAGGGTTAAAATGTGGTCAGTGCTAGCTTGGTGAAATGTATTTATTCAATAGTGTGTCACCAATATAGTAGGCTAGGCCATAAGAAACCCCAACGCATGAAGAACCCGATTGAATGTTGAGCTTTCGATATGATGAGTCATATTGAATGCTTTTGCCATTATTTTCCTCCTGCATCGAGTGATCGGGGTTCAACACCGACAACTATGTCACGAAAACGATATTTGACTCCACATAAGGTTGAGAGTTGGTCTTCTACTAGTCAATCAGGCTGAGGTGGAAATGGTCATGGCTGAGATAGTCAGGCCCTAAGACATCGGCATCAGCAGAGTGGGTCTACTCAGGCTAGTCATGCAGCACCTCAGGTCCGCAGTTCAGGCCATATATATACAGTACAATGCGTGTAGTATGAGTAGAGTCTAGAGCTATCTATGGTTAGAGGTACTACCCTAGAAACCACTATTTCATTTTCTGTCCTTCTTAAGTTTTGTTCTTATTCTGACCCTTTTTATATGGATAGTTTAAATCCTTCCAATGTTTTTGTGAATTTTTCTTTAAAACAAAACAAGATCATTTTGTGGGACTCTTCCTTCACAAGAATGGATCTAATAGTAGGCTATTAAGAGAACAAATTTTCATTAGCATGACCTCATTTTGGGTCAATGATTTTTCTTTGGTTAGGGGATGACCATTTTAGGCAGTGCCCTCAGACTTTTGAAACTATTTTTGATTTCTTGTGATAAATCCCACTTTTGTGAAACTATTTAGGCACCATAGTCCCATTAAGGACTTTGGTTTTGTAAAGACACCTTATTTTGATGGTGGTTGAGTGTTTTTTGATCTTTTCTCTGAGTATGAGCATTTTGAAAAGCTTAGTTCAAGCAGGTTGGACATGCCAAGGGCATGGTTGACCACTTAAGAGGTCATTTTAATTTCCTTACATTTCAATGTTGGATGATTCGGTAAATCATCAGTTTATTCCATATTCGTATGAGTAATGAGACTCTTGGGTAAATCCTTGGTGAGGACCATCGAATACTTGAATTCATATGGCTGATAAGCCTATGGGTAGTATCAAGGATGTTTCTTTTGCTCGTGTAATCTCAGGGTAGTATGTGTTGATAAATGCGGTGTCCTTCGTCTTGTTAAATGGTGCATCGTATAGTTTGAGTTCAATGTTGATTGTTTAAATTAGAAGTTAAGGACCCTCCCATGGTGGGGAGCGTCCCACCGACTAAAATTTATTATTCTCATTCTACCTTATTTTAAACTACTGGTATAATAGTATAAAGAATCAGTGGGATTCTGTAGAGTTCGGGATGCACCAAACATGGGTACACGGATTAACCTAGCCCAATTTTATTCATAGATTGATAATAATTTATTTTATGGTCTTGTATGAATCCATATAATACCAAGGACTAGTATTTCATTTTTAAAGGAGAACCTTGTAAATATTTTTGTGTCTTGGGTGTGTGCATTTAACAGTTTTTATTGAAAGAACAAAAGACAAGAGAGAGATAGAGAGGGATATAGAGAATAATAGAATGATCCCCTAAAAAAGAAATAGGTAAAAGTTAGAATAATGGATTCAAAAGATATAACTAGACACCTACACTGGTTCACCCCCCATAGTGTATAACATATCACAACTGAACCTCCTCATCCAGGAACATGACTATAAATATATTAAATTTCAAATCTTTTAATATATCGGTAGAATAACTACCACTTTTGAAGATAATTCAAAAGATAAGGTAGGTTTTGGTAGGGTTGATTTTAATGATATTATAATTATTAATATTTTTTTATATTTTGAAAGATTACAATATAATTTTATTATAAAATATTAATTTCACGATGATGGTTAATTAGTTAAATTTAAGAATTATACATGTATTTTTACAAAGAATGATTCACCTTTGTTTAATGCTAAATTTAATGATAATGTGTTCCCCATTAACTATTATGAATTAATAGTGTAGGATGTAAAGTGTTTGAATTATATATATATAGAATATAATTTATGGCATAAAAGAATTGGGAATTTAAATTTTAGATTATTTCACAGTATATCTATACAACAATGAATTTTGTAAATGCCATATTTAATGGTGGATGTGAAATAGTTTTGTAATTTATATATGAAGGGTAAGAAATACAAGAAATAATTTAGTCTAAAGAAAGAAGTAATCACCAAATTTGGATATTTTTAAACCTACATAGATTCAAGACTAATAGTAACTATGTAAATCATTATTATAGTGGATGGTTGTACAATATTTTCATGGGTATACTTATTAGCTCATAAGATCGAGCCTCTTTCAAAGTTTATTTCCTACTATAATCTAGTACAGAATGATAATTGTTTTAGGATGATATTAATTAGAAGTAATAGATTTCGAATGTCAAATATGTTAACTATCTTTCATGTATTGAAACTCAACACTATGTGTGTTGAATTCTATATATATATTAATACAATAATAGATTTTTAATACTATAGAAGGATTAAACATAGTTTTTAAGAGATCTTAAATTATTTTGGAAGAAACAATATCGAAAGATATATTTTGTGATGTTGGATTAGGTTATAAAAAGTAGTGTTATAGCTAATATACACATACTTGAGATGCGATGCAGAATACATTATCCAAATAACATTGTGTTGACAGACCGTACTAGCTATGTTACTAGTTTACCGATATCTTAACTTAGAATTATATTTAATTTTGTGGATCATAATATACTATAAATAATTATCAAAACACATCTCATTTAATGTGAAGTTATGATTTTTTATTTTAATATTAAATTTATCAAACAACTACAAACATATTTTTCATATCTCTCTCAATATTGAGTTTACTTTTGAGAAATCACAGGGTTTTTTCACAATTTCACTCAAGTGATTTAGTTTCTATCTTTATCATGCTTCATGGAAACATGTCAAGATATTATTAGTTTTCTTTTTCATTTCAATTCATTTTTATTTTTATGGCTCTATAAAAGGAAGTACCTATGACTATTCAATAGACCAGAAAATTATATATTGAGAATTAATTGACCAAAACAGTAGGAAAATGAAAGGAGAAACCATATTTTTCTTTACCTAAGAGTAAAATTTTAGTTGGGAAGAATTATTCTACCAAATACCCGAATAAGAAAGGTTCTGTTGTAAGAAAGGAGTTCGATGAAAAACGAGGAAAATAATATTTTAAAATCTAATTAATCTAGAGTGGATTGAATATTCAAAATTATCTAAAGGGATATTATGTGGTATTATAAATGTATTGGAGTGTTTAGATGCATAGATAATGAATTGGTCTTTGGTCATGAAGTAAGAGAGTTTTGTGATAATTTAAAATAAAATCATTTCTAAAAAGGTAAATGAAATTGATATTGAGCTCACATTTATTTAAGTAGATGACATTTCAAGAGTAGATCATTAAGAAATTTTTTTATTTTTTTCTAATGGATTAATTTATTATATGGAGTTTTTATTTGAGAAGATAAAAATAATTTTGGTTGGTTAATATTGTTTTTAAGTGATATGAATGTTCCAGTTGAATGTTAACAATCAATTTATTTAGAAATTCATTAAAGTGGTAGTACAAAAAGTATTTTTTTGAATAAGATAATTTCAATATGAAATATTTATATCTATTATATTTTATGTTGTTAAATAATCCATTAAATATTACCACGATGATGATTAGAAATATTAATTTTATATATTATGAGAAAGGAAGAGATAAACATCACTTGATATATGGAAGGTTCATCAATTTATTGTTACAAAAGTTATAAATTCCAATAGATAAGAAAACTAGAAAGATATCCAATGAAGAGTAATGAATAAAAACCTTTTCAAAGGGTATTGGTGTCAATTATAAATCTCTAGAATTATTTGAATGCAGATAGGTTGATAATAAAGGTCATATATCAAGGGTATTTTCTAATTACTCACTAATACACAATTAATTTTTTCAATAATTTTAATGAAGTGATGGGAATGTGGGAATTTAAATGTGAGGCATGAGGATAGAAAAATATATGAAATAAGTAGAAACATAAGTCAATGGGAAGTGGAAATGATCCTAGAGTTCATATAGATTCCTTCATTGTACTCTTTAATTGTTTAATTACATTTCAATAACTAAGTAAATACTATTCATTGATTACTCCCCTCTACCTATGATTTGGGGATATAGTGGGTTTGAAAGAACTAAAAAACCCATTGAACCCCCATATCCTCCATGGAAAAGTGTGATAAACACACCTCATCTAGTAATGGGATACCATCCTAAACCTGAATCCATCATATTTCATTCAAATCTTGAACAAAATGACACTATCATATATATATTTATTAAAGATATGGAAGGAATAAGAGATATAATAGAGAATAGAGTGGGGTCATAAAGAATGAGGTGAGGTATGAAAACTCTATATGTTAACCCTCACAAACCCACTGACCACTATGACAATGAATAAAACATTATAAAAATTAAATAACGTGACTTAGGAGATCCATATATTCACTAAGGATCAATTCCCTTGGTTAACTGTCTATATAAATGGAAAAGAAGATACTTAAAATGGGTAATTTTGAATAAATGGAAGGAGAATAATACCTCTATAAAAAATAAATAATGAAATTATAATAAAACCTAAAAATAATATATATAGATAATGAAGGACATGTATCGAACCTATTATAAGTGAGTTGATGGAATGTTTAAATATGAAATGGATACTCATTCTAGGTTCATGGTATGAGAAAAAATGTACCATTAGGAGGGAAAATGATTCCACATTGATGCATTATTGATTATTCATCTTCAGTTGGTAATCAACCATGATCTAATGTCCACCTATTTTGATAGGATGAATCCATATGGAAATTCATGAGGACTACTTTCCTATTATATAGAACAAAATGATAAAAAAATATTCTCCTTGTACATCCATGAATCCATATGACCATGTGTTTTCCAAATGTGATCAACAACCATTGGTGCTCTGGATGATTAAGGGAAAGTAGTGATATAGGGATATCACTACCTAAATTTGAATCATAGATAGTGGATGTAGGGAATCTTAAGTAGTGATTCATTCATGGTAAATCACAAGAAGATGTTGTAAATGGAAAAAATGGCTTCTCTTACCTTAGAGTTTACTCACACACGACTTTTGGAGGATGTGAATTATTATTAGAAAATATATTTCACATAGGCTACTCATGTGAAACTAGTATTTAATCTTAAATGGAACATGTGATTTAGGCTTATTCTTATGCAGCTACTTACCATCCCGAGTAACTCTTATGTGGCCCATAAGAGATGGATTCATTCATATGTGGATAGTTTGGATAGGTGATGTACCTTAATCATTGGCAGTGACTACCCTTAATCATAATTAGAGATATGGTTGTCTTCAAAAAATGGAAAAATTAATATTATCCATGCCTATTATCATATATAATATTAACCGATACTTCTATAAAACAAGCAAAATTAAAATTTATAGGTATAACCATCATCTTTAAAATGTATAAAAAATATATAACCACTGAAATATAAATTTCTTCAATTTTAATATTATGTTCATTATTTACTATATAAAAATAGAATACTATTATTTATAGTATTATAATAAAATATTTATAATAAATATAAAAAAATTATATACTCAAAATATTTATAAATATTGATGAACTAGTCCCCCACCCTTGAATTATTCCCTTTCATCAAGGAATGTATCTCAATAATTTTATTCACTTTAAATCCATTTAATTCCTTGTAAATTTCGTTGTCCATGACTAATTAATTTTAAAATATTTAAGTAAATATCAAGGGTATTATGAAATCACTTTTTTAATTCAATCTTATTCATGTTTCTCAATATACTTTACAATTTCATAAACATTTATTCATCACTATATAATTTATTAGAAAAATTCATTTTCCTCTCATTCCTTCATGTTTAATATTCACCTTGCCTTCTATAACTCTTAATAACCAAGTACTCATTCATACAATTTTTTGAAGCTATTTATATTCATGGAACTTATTCCAAAATTTTGAATAAAATATCTATAAGTAAATAATTTCAAATAGTAGGAACCCCCATGGTTTTTTGATGACCAAGTCATGGAAGTAATGTTTATAAAACCAGTTCTTAGATTCTTTTTTACTCTTATTTATGGATTTTTATTTCTCTCTCTCAAATGCATAATGATTTTGAAATCTTGAGATATTTTTTGGATACCAATTGTTTAAACTAATCCAAATCAAATGAATTTATTTAATTGGTTATTTAATAATGATTATTTGTATTGATACTTTATTTATCAAGTGATTTGATCAAATATGAGTTTCTTGATTAAGTATATGGATATTAAATTATGGACCACTTAAATATTTTAAAATTAATATTCACTAATTCAATTTTTAAACATATTAATACATTTTTTTAAAAATGAATCATGTATCTTAGATAACTCAAATATAGGATAAACTTGATTGGGGGAAAATCACTCAAAACCATTTTATTTAAAGAAAAACAATGCATGAAATGAAAACAAAAACAAAACTAGAAATAGGTTGAAAATACCCCAAACTTGAATTTAACTCCCCTATTAAATGAAAAAAACTCAAAATATTAGTAAATAAAAAACTTTTGGAGTAAAGAGATACAACATTTTCCTTATTCTGTGGTGGCATGATCTAATACCCTAATTTACACTTTCTTTATCCTATAAAAGTAATAAAAAGAAACATGAAAATTTATTGAAGATAATTAAAATGAAAAAGTGAGATATAAAAGAATATTAGGTTATCCCTTAGTGGATATGTGTTTTTATTATCTATAGTTATGCATTTTATTGATCAAAACTAATTTGAATGTGGATGAGGTTTATGTGTTTCAAACCACCACATTTTATTTATTCCAGTTTATTACAGTATACACTAAGAGTGGGAAACCCTTAAAGAAAAGATAAAAGTCATCCCAACCCCCAAGATGAAAAGAGAATAGAAGGGTGTAGGGGTGAGAGAAAGGTCCCACTATTAACCATCATGGTTAAATCCTCTAATTAGTGTACTTGTTGTTATCGAGGATCTCATCACTTCAACATGATATCCTTAAGTTATTCTAATTCCAACTCCATATTTAATTAGATAATGGTCTCATATTATTATTATTATTATTATTATTATTATTATTATTCACTCTCTAGGTAAATTATTTGCACTGATTAAGTAAACTATAAAAAAGGGTAGTGAATATATTAGTTTTAAAAAGTGGATAAAAAATAAGTGAATTGAATAACATGTCCACTCCCTTATGTTGTATAGATAGATGTTTTTTTCTTTTTATATTTCCACTAGTAAGTTTTCATAAATAAGTGTGAGATAAGGTTCATATAATGTATCTTCCACCTTGATGACGTATTTATAAAATATAAGAGGGAATAACACTTCTTATTCCAAAACAAGATATTGATGGAACTCGGGAAAATAATGTTAAAATTTTGATCGCTCCTTAGCTAAGGTTTTTAGAAATGGTTATTCGAGGTCTTCCTTGAGATACTTGATGAGATACTTGTATACCTCATCTCTATAGTTTAAACTTGAAATATTTTTCACATATATATAAAATGATAAGACCGTTTATTTTATAAGAGAATGTGCATGAAACATTAATTCCATTTTTTAAATCTTTTAAATTTATTTTAAAAGAAATAAAAAAATAAAAGAAAAAAATATAAAGTTGAAAAATTAACTTGGATCCCTAGAAAATATGGAAAATTTTTAAAAAGAAAATATTTTAAGGGGCTTAGTGTCAATTAAAATTTTTTCTACCTCTTAGAATGAAGTAGGGGAGTTGAACAGAGATATCTTCCTAAGAGATTTAATGATCAACCACTATTATAATTCACTTATTAATATTTTTACATTTTTAACATTTTTAATAAAGATAGGGTAATGGTAGAATTTTGGTTTATGGTATGAGAATATAAAAATAAATGAATACAAGTAAACAAAGAATTTGGCGGGAAAGGGTGTAGTGCCCTGGGGACCAATGGACAACTAATAGGGGAGGGGTGAATCAGTGGTCACTTAAATCATTTATGAATTTATTTTATTTTTAATTCAACCTCATAAAATTATTTGTTCTTGATCCAATACTTCTTCTGTTTTATATGCTTACCTGAATAATGCAGTAAATAAAGGCACAACAACATAATTATTAATACAAGGTTTTGTACTATGACATACTCTTTTCCTATATTGTTTATTTTCCCCAACCCTAGATTATCTAATATAATAAAATATCACAATGAAAAGTGGAGGATGCTTCATACACCATAACTAGAACAGAGTCTCAATAATCATTTATCATCCAGAGTCACACCAACCACTTACCTATGTCTTATAGTACTTCACTTACCATCTTCCCATTGGACTTCTTTAATAGTTTCCCACTATATTCATTGATTTGTAAGGTGGTATTATTGTATATTATGATTTATATAGGTTTTATGTATTTTCACCATGTATTAAAAATAGTCTATTTACTTTTCCACCTTAGAATTAGATCTCTATTCAATACAAGAATGGATTTTCATCCTCTGAATAAATCTACTTCAACTCAACATAGGATATTTGAATGGTTGAATTTATTTAATATAGATGCATGAAAATAGATTCCTACTCACAACTCAACTTCAAAGAACGTTTACCGAATCTACTAACCAAGTTATCTCACTCTATGAGTTTTTGTGATCTATAAACCTCATAGATCCTCATTAAACTTATATAACCAGGGATGTTGTTGGATCTTCTTCTTTTCAATACTTAGGATCTCTCAATAGGATCCCAGAACGATGGTTGTATTATTCTTTTTCTTCACTGAATCATGAAAGTAATACTATTTTTTTTCTTCTTCTAGAGATTCTATTCTCCCAAATACTCACATATCACACAGTATCTCAATAGAAAACAACACATTAATAGCTTTATTTTCTCTTTTTCTCCTTTATATTCTTAGTAAATCACGTGAATATGCATCCAAATTAACCACACCTTTAAATTTTAATGTTCCATAAATGGAATAACTATTGAAAAAAATAGACTTCTTTAAAAATCAACAAAATAAAATACCTCATTCAACTTCCATGAATTTCTATGCACTGCTTTATCTTCTCAATGATGATTTCAAAAATACCCATATTAAATACCTATTTTTTTTGAAAGATGACCCAAAATATCTTTAAAAAATTATTCCCATCAGGAACAACTTCTTCTTTACAAAATATATCCACTAAAATATACTATTCAAATCAGAAAACTATAGATAGAGTTTCCTTAATTCATATCAATAGCATGGGACTTTTATTTACTACTAGTAACACACAACACTTCTTATCATGGCTCAATTCATAGGAAAATTCCCAGTATTTCATCACAGATACTTAAGAATAATCTAACAACCTTAAATAAAAATATCATAATCCTTGATGAATAATATCTCTAGGTTCAATGAACATCATTTTTATTATTCTTGAAAATCCTATAAAATGATTTTGTTCTTTAAAAAATACATGTATTTGTTATCCTTATTTTTTATTCACAAAAAAATCTTGAATCATGGATTATATAAGAATAATGATATTCTAAAATCACAATCACAACACAAACATCATTAAATTTTACTTTTCTAAGAATTAAATGATTTTAGAAACTCACTTTTTTATTTTTCTATAATCATCTATTTCTATGGATGTAAATCATATTACATTTATTATCATGCTTGGATCACACACAAAATTAGGTTTTTATAATGTTTATAACATGAATGAATATTTCTTACATGATCACAACTATTTCAACTTCATCATATTTGAAATTTTGAAACTTGAATTTTCATCCAGAAAAACATAAAAATTTATATAAGTGTTGAAGTCTTACATTAGGTTCTTTAAATTATTATGCTCACAAATCCGTAGGATAAATATTTACATTATTATATGGGTACATATTTTCATCTATATTTTTTCTAAAAAATTACAAAGTGTTGAAGTCATATGTTACGGAGTTCAAGTCTTATGCTTAGTAAGGATTATGATCAGCGAATTATACTCAATGATATAATTATTACATTCATCTATAGAAGTCTTATACTCTTTCCCTTTTAACTTTTCCATATTATTTCAAATTTATAGTTTCCAGAAAATCCATACAGGTGGAACCAAGAGTTACGGTGAAGTCTTATGATTAGGTGTTATGTTTCGTTCGATGTCATACACTCATACCTTTTCTAAAATTCTATAGACTTCAAATCCTTACGTTTAGTGCCAAAAGTATTATGTTCAAAGTAAATTCTTATGATTAGTTGGTAATGTCTTATGCTCAGAGATTATCTATTTTTTCATGAACTTCAAAAACTATATTTCTACAGTAATCATTAAAATGTATTTTAATTACTTTTAGGGTTACTCAAACCTCTTCAAATTATATCAAAACTTATTCAAATGATTTTTGGAATTTTTAGAATAATTCCAAACTCCTTCCATTGATTTTATGAGGTGTTAAAACATATAAAATACCCAAATAAGAGCATTTTAGTGAACATATATTCCCTCTTAGCTAAATATTTTCTCTGATCAATATTGATACAGATAATTTGCTTCAACATTCATCTATAAGTGTATAAAAAATAATAATCACTAACTAAAAAACCACAATGCTTTGTACTCCTCAGATGGGTTCACCTCTTTCAGCCATCATAGTCACTACCTAGAAGTTTTCCAAATATATATCTATAGGTTGTAGTATATTCTTATTAACCTATTAAAGACAAGGATTCTTCACCTTTAGAACTTATCATAGATATAAATATAAAATATTACAATATCATAATGTATGGGATACCTTCTTGAAGATTTGAATCTTGGTATTCAGGGGAATCCATTTTCTTTCTTAAACTTTTCACAATATGTAAATAATAGTGTCTTCACTTCACATATCAATGTAACCTTCATGATGCTACCATACAACACCTTTATCTAATATCATGGAAAAATTCACTTCTTCCATAATGGGTGGGGGGGGGGGGTACTCTAATCCATTACCCAACTTCTCTTTATATTTATTATATTGACAATACTATTGAAAAATAAATAAAATAAAACACTCTGTTCACTTTAATCCCCCCTTGTGTTTGTTTTCAATTACAAAATTTCTAAAAAAACCTTCAATGGTAAATGTAATTCCACTCTCTTAGATTGAAAATAAATGGAAATGGGTAAAAATTATTATCCACAGAATTAAAATCATGGTGAAGAATCATTCTTCCAATTCATTCACCAAAATAATTATCAAGATTGGAATAAAATGTGACTTCCTTAACTTTAAACTTCTTCTCCCCAACATTTTCTAGAAACTATAGAGAATGATTACTACTAGAATGATAAATCATCAGATTCTAGTGAAAATGTGAAATGAGTATCATCTAAGAATCGTTTGAATTTAACTTGGAATCACATTTCTATTAGAAATGTTCCATCAAAAAATTATCTTTAAGTATAAACAAGCTAACCCTTTGGATAAAATAAGAGAGACAATTTTATACCACACATTTGTACATGTTATTACACATGATACTAGTTTTTTATTTTTTTCTTTTTAGAGAAATCACATAATAATTTTCAAGATAATTTAGAGGACTATGATAAATTGAACAAATATATCAAAATATTTAAAGATATAGTTCTTCTATAAGGTTATATATACACCCCCTTGAAAATACAATAAATATTAATGAAAAAAAGGTTATAAGAGTGAAGATCATGCCTCAAACTTCAATTCTATTAATTTTTTTTCTATAATTACATATTAAATATATTTTCATATATCTCTAGTAATTTGGATTATTTGAGTATCTCCTCTCAAAGGATTATTCCCACACATATTCACCTTAAATTAACCAATATCTAATCCCCTTATAATTGAATATAGCATACTATGGATCTTCGAGAAGCTCCTCAACTTGACTAGGAGGATTGAGACATTTTTTAAAACCCATGACATTTATCTCTAGTATTCTTCATGCTTACATGCATAGGATTCTAGGTATGTTCACCTTTGGGTAGCATGGTATTTACCTTCTTTATGGGTGTAGAATTATTCTCTTTAGTAACAAATTTTGAACTTGATTTCATAGGTTCTTTCCCTTTGTTCTTCAGTAACTTCTCTCATTGAGGTAGTCATGTCATACATCTAACAGCACTATGGACTAACTTCTACACCTTCTACACATCACTTTTTCATCTTTCACATTTAATTTATGAGGAATATTCTCTATATCATAACCAATGATATCCTACACCATGCCAATATTTTTGTGTATATCTTCGATTAACTTCCAGCTTTTTTTAGATTTCTTTTCCCATATTTAAATTCCATGGTTTGTTTGAAATACCCCATGGTTTGACATATATTATCATAGTATGATCATCTTATTATTGTTAGTTGGAAATCCTGGTTAACATTATTTTTATGAGTTTCAAATTATTCCTTGTTTGATTTTATCCTAGATGATTAAACAACCTCATGAACCTTCATTGATGTCTTGGGAGTCGTAAGCTTTCCCAAGAGAGAAAGACTTCTTTTATTAACTTTCTTCTCAACTTTTGGTGGTTCAATTTTCTTTTAACAAAATATATGGAACCTAGAATTATTGTACCAGAGTCAACAATAATTTTGGCCACATTTATTTTATATCTCATATAAGTTCTTATAGATTTCAAGTATGTTCTTCTGAGAAATATTATTCCCTTTTTGTGAGGTTTGATTCTTTATAGTAGTATTTTTCCTTTAAACAACCTTGATCCCCATTTATTTAGGAATTCTCATATTTCCATCAACTGACATATTATAATAGAAATCAATTTCCATGTGTCCAAAATTCAATCAACACAAACACCTTCCAATGAGTCATGTTGTTTTCACTTTAGGTATATGCTATCCAATATGAAAAGCTTACTGTTTTTGAACTTGAACCATATGTTTTTGGGATCCTTTTTGGAGAATTTATTCTTGGACATTATTTCCTATTTCTATAAAACATTTTGTGGACGTACAAACATTTTTATCCTTCCACATTTATACAAATTTTTATTTCTATCCAATATTTCCAAAGATTAAAAATTTTGTGCAATTTACTTTATCTACACTATGGGTTAAATTTTTTTATGATATAGATGTGGATAGTTATCCACATGATCTAAATCACTTTAAGAAACTATTATAAAACACCTTTTATACAACACTCACTTCGGAAGTTTTTGTGGTAGCATATATCTTCTCAGCTTATTATGAAGGTTTATATTTTTTTCATCTTCGATATTTTTCATCTTGACTTATGACTCAAATAATTTCATTTTGAGGAGGTACTCTTCATCCTTACAATGACCACATACTTCCTTCATAATCAATCTTAAAAACTTATTTATCATAAATAACTCTTTGTAGTTCTTCATATATTAAAGGAACTATTTCCTTACAACGTGTGATAGATTCATCAATATCTTTTACAAGATTTTTGAGAGTGATGAATCTTCCAATATATATTTTCCAATGCATCCTCCACAAAATTAGCTTCATTTTCTAGATTTTATTTTTCATCAAATATATCCTAAATTAAACAAAGTATATATTTCATAACTTAAGTATGAACATTTTTCATATAAGATCCAACATGTGAGTAAAAATATTCAACTATTTTGATCTCATCACACTCTCCACAACCTGAACTAGATTCACTAGAGGAATGGGAGATAAAAAATTTAACTAATAAAAACTTATCATTTTCATTATCATCATTTAATGATATTTATTATTTATTATTTTATATTTTTCTCAGGTTCTATACCTCTTTATTCACACTATTTTTATATGTCTTGGATGATATATCCATATATACTTTGATATATATAGAGGAATTTTTTTTTGTTCTGAGGCACTTCTTAAAGAATCCCAAATCCACACTTCATATAGACATTTTCGATGGGAACCTAAGCTCTGATACCACTTTTAGTGCCTAGGGGACCGGTGGACCATTGAGAGGGGAGTGATGATTCAGTGATAACTTAAAACTTTTATGAATTTATTTCCTTTTTAATTAAACCTCTTAGAATTATTCAATATCAATCAACTCATTCTTATGTTTCAAGACAAACCCAAATAATGTAGTAAATAATGGCACAAGAACACATAGTTTTTCAAAAAATATTGTACTAAGACACACTCCTCACCTTGATTGGCTTTTGAGACCCAATAAAGGATTCCCCACTATAATTGTTATAGATCAGACCTCTCTGGTCCATTCCTTTACTAAAATATGGTGTTTGAGGTGTTATAGGAGGTCAAGGGGAATTATTATTAACACTTTTCAAAATTTCTAGTTATGTGTTTCCAAATGTCGGTAGGTCATGTATCGGTAGGCGCTATAGTGTTTCCAGTTGTCAGTAGGTCATCTATCAGTAGGTTCTATAGTATTTCCAGCTATTGGTATGTCATCTTTCAGTAGGTTATACAGTGTTTCCAGCTGTTAGTAGGTCATCAATCGATAGTTACTACAGTGTTTCTAGAAATTGGTAGGCCATCTATCGGTAGGTGCTACAATGTTTCCAGCTGTAAGTGGGTCATCTATCGGTAGGTACTACAGTGTTTCAAGTTTTCGGTAGGTCATCTATCGATAGGTGTTATAGTGTTTCTAGAAATCAGGAGGTTATCTATCGGTAGGTGATATAATGATTCCAGTTATTGGTTGGACATCTATTGGTAGATGCTACAGTGTTTCCAGTTATCGGTAGGTCATCTACTAATAGGTGCTACAATATTTCAAGTTATCAGTAAGTCATCTATTGATAGGGGCTACATGGTTTCCAGATTTGGCAGGTTATATATCCATAAGTGATACAGTGTTTCCATCCATTGGTATGTGTATAGTGTTTCTAACTTTCTACAGTTCCCCCATTTGACAATATCTTTGACGTAAAACACATTAAAATCCCTATTATAAGGGATTTAAGGCCTATTCCAAGACCATAACACCTATCTTAATATTCCTATGTTTCTGGGTTCCTTTACTTGGTCAAACTGTGTAGTCTAGATAGATCATCTTTTAATAGAAAATCTAAATTGTATCTAAACTGCTGCTCTATTTAGATTTTCAAAAGGGCGAGATATCTTCCTCCATTGTTCTTCTATCATGTTTTTCTCTAGTACAAGACACTCGAAACTTTCTTCCCATATGAGTCCTTTGATCAAACTATAATATTTGAATCATGTTCCCCTTGGAGTTTTTCCTGCTGCATGCGCACCCCTTGTTTTGGTGTAACCAGGAAGTGTCGATCTATCTTCGATATAAGGTATGTTCTACCACCGTCTTCAGGGTTCCTCGATATGTTTCCTCCTTTTTATCCTTTCCATGTTATGTCATGTGATATTTATGTTTCTAATGTATATTTCTCAGTTGTTGGTTGGTATGGTGGTTTCACGGGGCGTCCTCGGGTGGATGCAGTCATTGCGGGAGAGGTGATCGTGATCCTCTGTGTTAAACCATTCTCATGCAAAGAATGTTGAAAATTTTTTGAGGTAGGGGATTCATGGATTCCTTATTTTATTTACATAATTTCATAGAGTTAGTATGATTCATCCCCTGGATCAGAATGAAATTAAAAAAATAAATATTGAATCAGATTAATAAAGCGGTATCGATTGCATATTCTTTATTTTTACCATGAAAATGGTTTCCCTATTGATTTGTTAGATGTTGTGATATCTATGCTTTGTTTTCTAGTTTATGATTTCATTATTGATGGAAATTGGTAAAGAACATAAATCCAGAATTAATTTTAGATTAATTGACCAAAGAAAAGGTGGAATGTTTAATTAATCAGGTAGTTGTTGTTGTGATTTGATGATAATAAAATGGATGTATTTTTGCATATTTAATTGAATCGGTTAATTAAATATGGAATAAATAACCGTTTTTTGCAATAAAGATAATCCCTTGAAGGGTTTTGATTACCCACTTTCCTGTAAAAGTCATGAGCCTTATGTTTGGATCTATGAGAGCTCATTGTGTGTGAAGTTTGAATTCCTTGTTTTGGGACCAAGATCCCAGTTGCTTTGATTGTTTCTTACTTCTTGTGTTGTGGTATAATCCTGGGAAGGTTGAGCCTGGAAGACTGTGGTGGTATGTGAGGGAAGGGAGGCCTAGTGGTGGTGGTGGTGGCAGTTGATGCCTAGAGTAGTGAGATGCATTAGGTTATACATGTGGGTGTCAGGGAGGACACTGGGGATGATGGAATGAGATGATGTTGGTCTTACATGTTAATGTGAAAGTGGTTGTTTTTGAACCAATTGTTTGTGTATATATTTTACCTTCTCCACTACTTGAAGTAGATGGTCTTGCTTAACCTCCTTCCAAAAGAGGTGAAGATGTGCGGGTTATGCCACATACTTTATATGTTTAGGTTATCGAGGATGGATGGGGTTGTGCTCTTACTATAGCTGGAAAATACTCTAAGGGTATTTCATCTACTCATATTGTTGATCCCCTTTCATTTGGTATCTTAGAATGCTTTATTAGAATACCTAGAATTATGGAAAATGGTAATGTTGTTAAATGAATAAATGATGTTGAACCCATGGGATTAGAGCTTACTAGGATACGATATTGAGGTTATACTTCTAAGGAACTATGTACTTGGTCTGGTTATGCCTAGAGGGAATGAAAATTTTTTGTGATGCTAATGAAATGTAATTTGGAAATGGTAATTTTTAATTAATGGTTAAAGAATTAATTAACGTAATGTGAAACTGATTAAAAATGATAAGATGAATTAATTTATCTTTTTAAATGGTTGTGTGCTTATAGGATATCTAGTCATAGTAGTGGTAGTCGGGAGTCCGAGAGACATTAGCTGTAGTTGAGTCTAAGACTAGGTTTTTTCCATAGTTTGGTTGTGATATATATTATACCATGTACTTTTTGTGTTTCTATATGCTAATTCACCCTATCAGTTAGGGAAAATGACACATTAGGGATTATGATCCCTATGGGGTGTTTTCCCCAACATCCTAGTGTGAGGATGGATGGATGAATACCCCCTTTGGACTCTCTCTCTTCTCTTGGTATCTACTTTTTCTAGTATGAAAGGTAGTTATTTTTACCATATATGTGTGTATAGGGTTGTAATGGCTTGTGGTTATTTCACACACAAATATTCTGGATATAGTTTCTTATGGACTATTGTAGGTGTAACGCATATAGGCTCTGATGACTTGAGGATCCTTACTTAGTGTATGGTTTGTAATGGCTTGAGGTATAATACTTGATTTATGATACACACTATGTGAGTTGTGGTGGATCTCGGAAACTACTTGGTTACTTTTAGTTGTGTGGTTTTGGTGGTGAGTTCCATGAGATGCATGTTGTGGTGATTTTCCTTGGTGTATGTGGGAATGAATTTTTATAGAGATATTCTCATGACGTGTGATGTTGGGGAAAAGTGGAAAACTGGTCGAGGAGTGGTAGAAAGGTACCTTTGATATTATTTATTATATTATATAATCTTGTACGTGATACTTGGTGAGAGTAGCCATGGTGAGGCTTGGAACGTAGCATACTTGTTTAGGTGATGAGTTAGTTTCACTTGTTGTTCACTATTCTTTTGCATTCTTTCTTTACTTTTTCACGAGAGGATCTAGAGAGGATCCTACTAAGTATATTATTATACTCTCCCTACATTATATAAACTATTTTTCTAGTTATTTGGAGTAGGTTGGAGATCAGGATGGTTATTACTAGCTCAAGGTTTTGTAGGAGCTATTTGGGATTCATGGTCACTTCTGTTTTAAATTCTTTTGGTAATTGGAGTTTACATTTCATTTTTAGTAGTTTTTCATGATATTGAATATGTGTACTTGGGTTTAATTTTATATTTCATTCTGAGAAGGATTTGGTTGGTGTCTATCTTATCTCTCTCTTTTGTATGTTTTCTCTTAGAGGTTAATGTTTCTCATATGTGTGTTTGTTATACCCTTAGTGCTAGTTGCCAGCCTAGGGTCGACTGGAGGTAGGAATCGGGGGGTCATTATCTCCATTTAACATTGTGGACCCAGGAGGGGTACACTTTGTGGGGAGGGGGTCATGATAGAGTGGTATCAAAGGTATGGTTGAAGGATAGGATGGAGTTTGGAGTTAGTCACTAGTGAGGTTACTTGGGTTGGTAGGGAAACAATGTTACTCAAGTTCAACAAGTGATGTGAACTCTACAGACTGGATGAGACACATGTATTTAGGGCCCCCTATTATCCGATGCATGTACAATTATGTTTACAGTGGATACTAAATGAAGTGATGTTGGTTACAGGGTAGAGACCTAGGAAAGGATCATGCATTATTCTCTTTTGTGACTATATTTGAAATGGTTTGACCTTCAGATAGGTTCACCTGAAATGAATAAAATAAAAAAAATAAAGAATGTTAAAGCTTTCCATATTCCAGGTTTATGAGCTCTAACTATTTATTGTTTTGTAGGTATGGATCTAGGTTGATGTCCTCATCAGGTTCTTGTAGAAGATGTCTAGTAGGTTGTGCCAACAGATCACCATCGAGTAGAGGTTGACAATGACAATAGTTAGAGGTGGACACTCTGAGAATTTCAGTGCCAGTTTTTGAAGAAGTATGAGGGATCCGTTTCAAATGCAGACATAGATTACTGTTTGGAGGAGTTTGACATATCTTTTATTTCAATCCATGCTTGGAAGGAGCATTGGGTGTTGTTAGTTTTGATGATGTTGCATGGAGTAGTGAGGTAGTGGAGGTCCTTATTCCTCAAAGATCATGAGGAGTTGGAAGTATCATGAGAGGAGTTACGATACTGGTTAAAATTCAATTTTCATTCTTTGACTGTGAAGGTGGATAGTTTCCAAGAGCTTCTTACCCTTTGATAGGGAGCTCCAGTGTGCAAGAGTTCGGGATCCGTCTCAAGAACATTCTACGATATGCTTCGAACTTGTTTTAGAATGAGGAGGCTAGGGAGAGGAATTTTGAGGAGGATTTGCATCCATAAATCTAGTTCCAAGTCACCCCATTTATGCAGAAGACATATCTTGAGGTTCTAGAGAGGGAAAATCTCATCAAGAGGATGTTATCCGAAATCAGATCGGTATGAGAGGAGAGTCATCAAGATTCCTCCCGAAGCAGGGCTATAGTTTGGGGATCATGGTTTTTAGGGAAGAAGAGATTTCGTTCAGCCAGGGGTAGGTGCGAGCCCTTGATGTTTCATTCCTATGAGGGAAGGAGCTCTCATAACTATTATAAGGGATGAGATACTTGTTTTTCTTGTAGAGGCCAAGTTCATCATCAGAGAGAGTGCCTGACCTTTTTGAGCAGTTTGTGTGCATCAGGTGTTCTGATTCAGGTTCCTCCATTGAGGAAGTTCTAGATGAGGTAGTAGTTTCATGTTTTACATGTTTTGGGTTAGCAGAGAGCAGATGGGGCAGACATAGGATAGTCCTAGGATGATCCTCTTCCTTAGATAGCAGATTACGGTTGTGGAGGTGGTTATCAGTAGGGTTAGAGAGGTCGTAGAATAGGTCACTGTCAGATTAATGAATTATAGTTTCTAGAACCAAGAAATATAGACACTGTTTGAGGTACCATTTTCTTATTTTCTACTTGGGTTCATGCCTTGTTTGATTCAGGAGCGACACACTCCTTCATATCACCTACCCTTGTCCGTGCTTTGGGATCTGAGGTAGAGAGTCTTCTAGTTCCCTTGGTGTTGACCACCCCAGTTGGTGGATAAAATAACGTGTTTGAAGAATGTAGATACCTTGATATAGTGTTGGGGCGACACCTCTGTTGGGTAGATTTACTATGTTTACAGATACAACTATATGATGTCATCCTCGATATGGATTGGTTGTATTCGGTACAAGCAATTGTGGATTGCTTCATAAGGCGGGTGGTATGATAGATAAAATATTTTTCAATTAATTTTATTTAATTTAAATATTTTTAATCCTACCAAAGTGTTATTTTAAAAGAAATTTCCACATATTATGGTTTTAGTAGTATTTTGAGCGTAATCATCAAAATGGCATATTTTGAATTTTTAACAACTTTAAATTATTTATATATTGTGGAAATAACTTTCTCTATATTGATCCAAATCGTTAAATTGTTTTTTTAGGTTTCCACACATCCTAGAATTAATTTCATCCTTCTGGACCTAATGCTGAATTAACCATATGGATGCTCAAAACAAGCTCACAAGTGGGGCCTCAAAAACTCTTTACAGATTTGTCTGTTTTTGGTTTTGGGTCCCTAACTCATTCATGGTGAAATTCAGTGTATGGACACACAAGACGTTTTGGAATATCTTTATTGAATGATAGGATACATGAGTCATCCGTTTTGATGTTCATTATGGCATTTTAATATGGAGGTTTGAAATTTGGAGAGTCTGAATTTACAGAATAAATGCTCAGAGTAAAACAGAAATAACCCTTGGAATACACGTCCAAATATGCTCAAATTTAGAGGAGAGACGTCCAAGATATTTATGAACAACATTTATTAAGGTTGAAACGTGTGAAGAGGTCATTTATTGGGTATAAAATGTTTCAACTTTCAGAAGATAAATTATGCCTATAAATGAATGGGAGCTCCTCCCTCTCAAAGAATCTCATTCCATCCCATTACATTCGGGACACCGATGAGGAGAAATTTTTGGATTTCTATATTTTATTTATTTTTTTCACATATTTTTATTTTATCATTCTTCTCAATTCATCTCGATTATCCTTCTCATGGAAGGGTAAATATTTTGAGTTATAGGGGAAGGGGGGTTTCCCTTTTATAATATCAGAGTCTTATTATTTAATATAAAAATCTATTTTCTATTAAATAATATATATTTTTAGGGGTTTCCAATTATATTAATGCGATTTCATTTTGGGTTATATTTTCATTCATTTATTATATATTTTGTTGAAGAACATTAAACTCCCTCCACCTAGTTCAGCTTTTGTCGATCAAGAAAATTATGTTAGGTGGTGAGTGTCTAACGATCGTTAGCATGTGTTTGAAATAAGTGAATTCGTTCGATATTTATAAGGGTCAAAATTTCCAGATTGGGAATTTATTTAATTTTTTGGAATGGTTTATAAAATTTCATACACATAGGAGTAATTTTCATTGATTTCTTAAACCAAGGGTGATTGATAACTCAATAGGGGAGTCATTCATTTATCATTCATTAGGAAGAGAAAAGAATTGAATTTTATGAACATGATGGAATTGAAAAATGAGATCCTACCCTAACCCCATCACTCTCTCGATTATTTTTTTTCATACATTATTTTCAATTTCATTCTTTTTTTATTAAAACAAAAACAATTTCAAAAACATCCTCTACATCTATATAAAATAAATGTGACAAAATATTTTGTGTGCACTCCTCTTATGGATACTTCTTAGGTTATCCACTAGACTATACATATATAATATTAAATATCTGTTTTACCATATCACACACTAGGCGTGCATTATGTATGGTGTTGTTTCTGAGGAGGCAGTGCCTCAAAACCCCATACAAATTTTCTTTTTTATGACTCGTAGTTCTAATAACAATTTAATTGAATTTGATCTTAACATTGAACACACAATAACCAAATAGAGGAATAAAAATTTTCAAAAAGATTTTGAAGAAATAAATCTCACAAAATAATGTGGCACATCTAGTGATCACTCTGAATACCTAATAATGGCTAGAAATCCCAACCAAACTCTACGTGATCTCTGCACACCTCAATTCGCTAACCCAAAAAATAAACTAGTTATCCCTACCTTAGAAAATGATTTTGAGTTGCGAATTAATGTGATTAAAATTCTTCCTAAATTCCATGGTCTTGTAGGAGAAGACCCCAACATACACATTCAAGAATTTACAAATTGGTTCTCATGTTGCAGACCCTGAGTTGTTACAGAAGAATAGGTGAAGTGAAGGGAATTCCCCTTCTCACTTGAGGGAAGAGCAAAGGAATGGTTGTATATCCTATATTCTAGAGAAGTACAAGAATGGTAAGATCTTAAAATATTCTTCGTGCAATGGTTTTTTCATATATCCAGGAGCACAGTTATTCAGAAAGACATATATGTTATTCTCTAATCAACTGGTGAGACACTTTATGAGTATTGGGAGCGATATAAGAAGCTATGCGCTAGATTCCCACATCATATTGTGGAAGAACACCATTTCCTTGTTTTCTTTTATCAGGGGCTGCTCGACAATGATCACAACTTTCTAGATGCATCATCTAGAGGAGCCTTGATTGACAATTCAACAGCAAATTCCAGAGGAATAATTGAATTTTTTTTACAAAACTCACAGCAATTAAGAACTAGAGGTACGAACACCAGAGAAATCCATGAGTTAAAGACTTTATATTATTCCCCACCCTTAAATAAAGAAACACTTAAGGAAATTCCTAGTTTAAAGAGATTACTTGCTGTGAACAAATTGAAGGAACAACAAAACCCAACTCAGGTATGCGGTTTATGCTCTTTTACTTATCATTGAACTGATCAATGTGCAGAAGTGTAGGGGACAGAAAGTAGTGAAGCATCCTATTGGAAAAGGAAATTCTGACCAAACCAACCATGTCAGCCCCAAACCCAACTAGGATATGGATTCTAGTAGAGCCAGGACATACCTCTTTTTCAAAATCAATACCAAAATCAACCTTCATTCCAATAGAAGAAATTCCAGAACCCTCCACCATTCCAACAAGCCTATAAATATCCATACTAACAGAAAACATTTGAACAAAACTCGACAAGCTCTATGAAAAACCACTAAGAAATTGATATTGAAGAGCTAAAGAAGATAGTGAAAAAATATGACAATAATTTTGATAGCCTTATGAACCATATAACCAAGAATCACAGAAAACTCCTAGCACAAATGGTTCCAAATCCAAAAGAGAATATTAGTACAATCACAACCCGAAGTGGGAAGGATCTCACATCACCTGAATAATGTGATGATTCAAAGAAACCACCAAAAGCTCAACCCATCCATCTAGAAGAAGAAGACCCTAACAAAAAAGGAGAAATAATGAGGTTTAGGAAGGACATGCGAAAAACACCGTTAAAAAACAACAAATGGATAAAAATTATATCCTATAACCATTCCCATCTGCATTAGTTGAGTTGAAAAAGGGTGAAGAATAAATACTTCAACTGGAGATTCATGAAACCTTCCAAAAAGTGGAGATCAACATCCCACTATTAGATCCAATATGAAAAATCACTTGGTACGAAAAATTATTGATGTATTTATGCACTAAAAGAAGGCAATTGGATGGAAATGATAGAATTAACTTAGGAAGAAGCATCTTAGAACTGATCACACCATTGATACCACAAAAATGTCAAGATCCAGGGACATTCCCTATTCCATACACTGTTTGTTTTTGAAATTTTACAAATTCACTATGTGATATAAGAGATTAAATTAACTTTATTCCTCACTTTGTATTTACATATTTTCATATTGGAAAATTGAAGCCTATTGGAGTGGTGGTGCAGGTCACAAACAGATCCACAGTTTTCCCAATAGTTTTTCTAGAATATGTTCTTGTAAAATTCAAAGATATACTATTCCCAACTGACTTTTATGTGCTAACAATGGAAGAAGATGAAAGTTCACCACACTCACCCATCATCCTAGGGATACCATTCTTAAAGACTATAAAGATCATTATCAACATTCCTGAGGGAACACTCTCAATAGAGCTCAAAGATAGTTGAGTGCATTTCAATATACTCGAATCCATGAAGAATATTTTAAGCGTTGATTCACTAAATAAAATCTACCAAAAATAAAGAGAATAAGCAACTAAAAATTTAGGGGATATAACCGTAGAAATCTTGGATAGTTTGTTAGAATACGTTGGAGAATCAAAATCATAAGAAGATGATGAGATCAAGAAGTATAAACTCAAAGAGGCTGAACATGAAAATATTATCACAAATCTACAGAAGTAACTTTCTACGAAGGAATAAGAACTTACTGAGAAGCATTCTATATGACTTACTATGAAACATGATTTGAAAATGGTTAGAAAAATCCCATTAATTCTAAATAGACATGTAAAGTATATTATCAAACCAATGGGAAGAATGGATCACAAGAAAAATGTAAATATATACTTAATCAATTTCGAAAGAGACCTGTTTTATTTAAATATACAGAGGTAAAAACCAAAACCAAGTTCGTGTGGGTAATGAAAATTTAGGGTCAATATTCTTCATCACGAGAAGAGAGAAATTTTCAAATGACACCATGACCCCTTAAAAATAGTTAGGTTCATTTTGCAACAAGGCAGCAACAAATCTCAGGAAATATTGAAAACCATCCCAGAAGAACAAAATTTCAAGGGTTTTGCTAGTGTTGTGGTATCAATGGGCACAAATCACACTCTTTATGGTATAACATGTCTTTACCAGGAAAGAGGAAAGAGCCAGTGTAGGAGATTAGAGTCATCCAACCTGTTTATCAATATAATATATTAGGTCGTACATCTTATTTACAGTTTCTTGACTATTGTGATTCAATTTAAAATATACTTACATGTTAAATACATTTGAATTCATTGATGACACTACATTATTTAATTTTGGGGGTCTAAACCTTTTTATATTAGGATTTTTATTTGTTTTTTTGTTTTAATTTTTTTCTAAAAAAATCAAAATTTTGTCTGTTTCTTTTTCATCTTTTGTGTGTTTTGAATCTTTTGACATGAAATTATTATCATTTAAAATTTTGAAACGCATGTCTATTAGTGAAACAATTTATTCCAGGAAACTAATCATAAACGAATGCTTATAATTACTATGTTTTAAGTTCAAATCTTTTGGTATTTTATGAAAAGTACTTTGATTTTTAATCCCATGCCACATCTCAATGTATTTATTTTTGAAATCACTTTCTTATGAGGATTATAATCCATTTTTTCATATTCTTTACATTCACCACACTTCTTGAGAGAACCATATCATTCTTTATTTAACCAAAATTTTATTTATTCTTCCCAGAACAATAGGGTTTGACATACTTGTGTTTTAAATGACTAGGGAATTTATTTGTTTTTAAAGCCCTCTTTTCCAGAAAATAATTTTCATTATAGCCTAACTTATACATTGAATACTTGTATCCCTTATAATCCATGAATAGCCTATTAGGTTAGCCACATTACAAGACAATTTTCCCTATCCAACTAGCTCATGAAGTGAAATTGCATGATATAGTTGAACGTTAAGTGTGGGGGAAGTTGTCTTGTGGTGTGATACCTCATTTGGTGATACTTTGGGTGGAAAATTAATTATTAAGAGATTATGTTTATGCTAAATAATTAATTCTGCTAAAATTTGGGCCTTTCTGGAGCTGTCACGATAAAAGGAGTTGTTCTTTTCTATAGCTTCTAAAGGAGAAAGAAATTTTTACCTATCCAGAACTTTAAAAAAACTATGTTTGAGAAGATTGAATTTTTTTCTAGTGAAATGATAAATTTCATGAAAATTCCTTGATTTTTCATGACTATGGATATTATTTTCTACTAAGGGGAGTGAGGATGATAACATACCTGAGTGAAAATTAGAATCTTTCAATTTTACTTCAAAAATAGCCAAGCCATCCTTATTCGACTTCAAAAAAAGTTACATCTAAATCATATCAACCAAAATCCACAGAATAAAACTATAAATTTATCACGATAAACACATGTCATTGACTCATATCTTGTGGATATATAAGAATTTTTCATACATATTGTGACTCTTTCATGAGTTTGGATAAGAAAAACTTTGTTGAAAATTTACATTTGTGAGATGAGAGATAATTCATGTGAGGTAGTTGTTTTTGTGTACATGGGATAATAAATGAAGTGTACATTTATTTATTGATATAAATGGAGAACTTTAAATAATGTTTTTTATTGGGCATGATATCTATTTGTTTCTTGGTGTGGATTTTATGGATCTCATGGGTATGTGTTTTGAATTTTCATTGATTTTTGATGTTGAGTTGTCCAGGAGTCCAAGTGATAAGTGTGGTGGAATTGATAGAGTAAATAATTTCGATTAATTTTATGTATTTTAAATTATTTTAATCCCAAAAAGTGTTATTTTAATATAAATTTCCACATTTTATGGTTTTAGTGGTATTTTGTTTTTAATCATCAAAATGGCCTATTTTGAATTTTTAACAGCTTTAACTTATTTCTGTATTGTGGCCATAAAGTTTTCTATATTGATCCAAATAAATAAAATATTTCTTTTTTGGTTTCAAAGAATCATGGGATTCATTTAATCCTTCTGGACCTAAAACTAAATTTACCACATGGAAGCTCAAAACAAGCTCACAAGTGGGGCCTCAAAAACTATTTACAGATCTGTCTATTTTTTGTGTTGGGTCCCTAACTCATTAATGGTGGCTCCAATTACTCTTCAATTTTGTGGGTGGAATTTAAAGAGGTTTTGGAACATATTTATTTAATTCTATGATGTGTGAATTATCCTTTTTCATGTTTATTAAGGAATTCTAATCCAGAGGTTTGAAATTTGGAGAGTCTGGTTGTACAAAATAAATTCTTAGAGTAAAACAAGAATAAATCTCAGAATACATGTCCAAATATACGAAAATATGTATGAGAGATGGATAAGATATTTATAAACAAAATTCATGAAGGGTGAAAGGCATGATTTGGTCATTTATTGGGGTTAAAATGCATCAACTTTAGGAGGAAATTTTATTCCTATAAAAGGAGGGGAGCTCCTCCCTATCAAAGCATCTCATTCCATCTCATTCCTTTCAGGACACCAAGGAGGAGAATTTTTTTTATTTATTTATTATCTTTTAAATATATTTTTAATGTATTATTCTTCCCCATTCATCTTTATTACCCTTTTCATAGAGGGGTGAATATTTTGAGTGATTGGGTAAGGGGAAGTTTCCCTTTTGTAATGTCAGAGTCTTGTTCTTTAATGTAAAACTCTCTTTTTTATTGAATGATCTCTATTTTTAGTGTGGAAAAATTGTATTAATGAGATTTTATTTTGGTTTTTTTTCATTCATTGATTGTATCTTTGTTGTAATAACATTAAACTCCCTCCACCTATTGTATTTTGTCTCGATCGATAAAATAGTGTTAAATGGTGAGTGTTTAGTGATCATTGGCACATGTGTGAAATAAGTGAATTGTTTCTAGATTTATAAGGGTCAAAAATTCCTGATAGGTACTTTTCTTAATTTTTTGGGAATGTTTTATGAACTTTAATACACAAATGAGTGATTTTCATTTCATCCTTCAACCAAAGGTGATTGAAAACTCGATAGATAATTCATTCATTTATCATTCAATAAAAAGAGAGAAGAAATAATTTTTATGACCATGATAACATTGAAATAGGAGATACTACCCTAACCCCATCACCCTATCCATCACTTTTTTTCAAACATTATTTTCAATTTTCTTATTATTTTTATTAAAACTCAAACAATTTCAGAAACATCCTCTACTTCTTTATCAAATAAAAGTCAAAAACTATTTTATTTGCATTCCTCTTCAGGAGACTACCTAGGGTATCCACTAGAATATAATTAGGTAATATTAAATATTTGTTTTTTCACACCCCATGACAGGCATGAATCATGGTGTTCTTCGATGCTAATAGAGAGCCAGTGGTGTTTGTTGGCAAGCAAGACCCTCAGATGGGTCAAAGGCATGTTTTTTCCTTGTCATCATTGATGGCAGAGCTGATTCTAACTTTGTCGTAGGTTAACAGTGGATATTTCGATGGTTTGTGGAAGAGAACACTGATGTATTTTCAAAATAGGTTGTAGCATTACCCCCTCAATGGGAGATCGAGTTCGGGATCAATCTACAACCATAATTGTCTTATATCTTAGTGTATTTGTATAAGATGGAACCTTATGAGTTGCGAGAACTGTGTATATAGCTTAATTGTATATTATAATGTTGTTTTGTTTGGCTGAGTGTGTCACCATGGGGTGCACCGGTATTGTTCATGAAGAAGGCTGATGGAAGTTTTTGGTTTTTTGTCAATTATTTTCTCTTAAACAAAGTGACAGTGAAGAATCACTATCCTATTCCATGGATTAATGATTTATTTGATCAATTGAAGGGTGCATGTTGGTTCTAGAAGATCGATTTTCGGTCAGGATATCATCATATGTAATTGAAGGGTTATGATATTCCAAAGACTACCTTCTGTTGTCATTAGGGGCATTAAGAGTTCATTGTGATTCCATTCGGTGTGATTAATTCTCCATCTGTGTTCATGGGGTTGATTAATGTTTTGTTCTATGAGTTCCTGGATAAGTTTGTGGTTTTTTTCATTTATGAAATCCTTGTGTACTATACATCTGAGGAGGAGCATGTGGAGCATCTGCATACTATTTTGGGAGTTCTTCGTAATAATCTATTTGGGAATTTTTTAAAGTGTGAGTTTTGGGATCAAGAAGTCCATTTATTTTGACATGTTGTATCCCAGAAAGGATTAGCTATGGATCCATCAAATATAGAAGTATTTGTGTCTAGGGAAGATCCAAAAATAGTGGTATAGTTGTGAAGTTACCTTGGTCTTGCAAGCTATTACAGGAGGTTTGTAGCCAAGTTCTCTAGGTTTGTGACTCCACTAATAGTTTTGACTAGAAAGGATCAAACATTCATGTGGACTGATTAGTGTCAGGTGGCTTTTTAGTATCTATAGAATAATTTCATCAATTCTTTGGTTCTTTTTCTTCCAATTTAATGAGTTCATTTTGGGGTTTTCTATAATGCGTCGTTTCTGGGGTTAGGTTGTGTTATGATGCAGTGGATATTGGTCATTTCTTATGGGTCTCCATAGTTACGCCACCATTAATGTAACTATGCCACCCATGATCTTAATTTTTCAATAGTGGTGTTTTCCTTGAAGTTATGTAGATATTACCTCATTGGAGAGAATTTTGTGGTATTCACTAATCATAAGAGCCTGAGTTATGTTTTCTCCCAGTGTGACTTGAACTTGCGACACTTTTAGTGGATATAGTTCTTATAGGATTATGACTTAGAAATTTTGTATAGACCTGGGAAGTGGAATGTTGTAGCCAATGCACTGAGTAGGAAGTCATGTAGTGATTCAGTTCATGAATTAGGTGATTCCTAGATATTAATGAAATACCTATCAACATTACATCTGGATATGGGAGAATTTGGGGGGGGGGGGAGGTTGTCTTTTCTAGATGACGATGCCGTCATCTCTGGTACAATAGGTAGAAGAGTCCCAGTTGGGGGATCTTGCGGTGGAGGTCTGGAGACACTGAGTTTTTTTGTGAGGCCCCTGAAGGTTACTCTGAGGATGAACAACGCCGAGTTTTTTTTTCAGGGAATGCTTTATGTTCCTCTGGTGTCGTGTGAGATGGTTCTCATAGAGTTCCATATTTTACCCTTAGCAGTACATCCTAGCGTGAAAATTATGTACCGAGCTTTGAGGAGTTAGTTTTGGTGGCTTGGGTTGAAGTGTTTGGTTATAGAGTTTGTCCCTCGATGCTTGGTCTTCCAAAAGGTGAAGGTCTATCACTGTGTTCCCAGTGGTTTTCTCTAGCCGTTAGATGTTCCTCACTGGATGTGGGAGGATATCTTAATGGAATTTATTACCAATTTACCTCATGCTCAGAGAGTACATGATGTTATATGGGTGGAAGTGGATCATTTGATGAAATCATCCCACTTTATAGTAGTCAATGAGTCAATCTTACTGAAGGTTTTGTTGAGGTAGTATCTTGAGGAGGTGTTGAGACTCCATGGAGTCCTGAGGATGATCAATTTTTATTGAGATCCCCATATTACCTCCAAGGTGTGGAGAGGTCTCCAACATGATTTTGGTTCCTAGCTATGTCTTAGAACTACTTTTCATCCACAAAAGGAAAGTCATACATAATGGACCATCCAAACTCTTGAATACATGTTACACTCTTGTGTCCTTGATTTTGGAGGTTTGTGGATGAGGTACTTACTCTAATCTCTTGTTAGTTACTTGTACTGGTATGAATAGTGGTTAGTTTTCTGCATATCTATGTGTAAAGGGATGTAACAGACTGTGGTTATTTCACATGCATATACTGTAAGGGCTCTGATCCATATAGATCGACCCTTTGCGTGTTTTCAAAGACTGAGGTGCTCGGAGAAGGCTCGGAGGAAGTTTGGAGGATTTCGGTCATGAGAATCTAGAAATAGGGGGTACATGATGTGTTTAATGGGGAAACGATGTGTACCATTCAGGTTTCAAAAAAATAAAACAAAGCGCTAAGGTAACCTGTTTTTTGGTGTAAGTCGCCTCGAGTCGGTACACGACGTGATGAGGAGGTGCACATTGTGTACTACCCCACTGTTGGGTGTTTTAAAGACACCCAACCACTCAGTTTTTTAAAACCCTACGGCTTGAGCGCACCCCCTCTCAACCCCAGACGACCCAGATGCCTCCCTCTTCAATGTGTGGGGATTCCTTAATCCTGGATCGGTTCCCCGTTACCTTTATTCAATCCGTCTTCAATCCGAGGTATGATCTACCCCAGTTCTTTGGTTTTATTAGATCCTTATTCTCCTGTTTCTCCTTTCCATGCTATAGAGTTTGATCTTCATGGTTCTAAGGATGTTTCTGTTGGTTTTTGTTGATGTGGCTATTCCATGACATCCTCGGGTGGATACAGTTGTTGCGGGGAGGGTGATCATGATCCACTTCTTTGATCTGTTCTCAAGCAAAGAATGTCAAAAACCTTTTGATGTAGGGGGTTTCATTGATTCTCTAATTATTTATGTGAAATCATAGAGTTAGAATGATTTATCCCTTTGGATTGCAATGGAATTTTCCTGATTAAATACTTGAACTAGATTAAAATAATTGGTTTTGTTCATATGTTTATGCTTTGCACCATGATGACGGTTTTCCTCATGATTTTCTAGATAGTGTGATATCTATGATGTTCTTGTTATCATGTTTTTCTTGATGAAATTTATAAATAATGTAAATTCGTATTTAATTGATAATTAAATGGATAAAGATAAATATGCATGTAAATGAATCTGGTTGTTGGTTTTGTAATTTGATATTAATCAAATTGATGATTATGTGCATGTTTAATTCAATTGGTTGTTAAACATGAGGCATGTTGGTGCTTATTGTTTAAATGCATGTCAAAGTAGTTGTTTAAATAATTTTTGTTAGCTATGATAGCTTGTAGTTTAGGTTTCCCATAGTTGGAACCTACTAATAATGAATCATTTAATTCCAGATAGATTAAAGAACTAGTTGTTTGATAAAAGATAATGCCCGGTTGGGTTCTGAGATACCATCTTTCTTGTAAGGTTGAGTGCCTTCTACTTTGGATCCATGAGAGCTCGTTTTATGAGAAGGAATAATGCCTTATTTAGGGTCAAGATCCAAGTTTCTTTGTTATTTCATGTTGCTTGTGTTGTAATGTGAGCCTAAATGGTTGTTGTGATATGTGGGGGTGGGGAGGCCCATTGGTTTTGGCTGCAGTTGATTCCTAGAGTGGTGATATGCATCAGTTTTTGCACATGGTTGTCGGGGAGGACAACAAAGATGATGAAATGGGTTGGATGTGAATGTTGGATGCTTTCTGAATATTGTTGGTTTTTATCTGCTTTACTTTTGCCACTGCTCAAGGAAGCTAATCTTACATACCCTCCCTCAAAAATAGGTGAAGAATCGCAGGGTATTACACATGATTTCTGTGTTTAGATTCTCGAGGGGGGATGGGTCTAAACTCCTCCTATAGGTGGAAAAGACTCGACGGGTAGTTCATCTACTAATTTTGTTGATCCCCTTGTGTTTGGTAGCTTATAATTTTTTTCTAGAATTCATGAGAATATGGGAAATTAATAATGGTGTTAAAAATTATTGAATAAATGATGCTAACCCATGGGGTTGGAGCTTGCTGGGATGAAATGTTGAGGTTTCAATTTAAAGGAATAGTATAATTTGGGTGTGATGCTAATGATATATAATTTTTAATTGATAATGGTTAAATAAGGTTTAAATTATTAATTATCATAAAGAGAAAATGATAAAAAAAGGGATAAATTAATCTAATGTAGCTCTTTAAATGGTTGTGTGCTTATAGGATACGTAGTCTTAGTAGTGGCAACAGGGATTCCAAGAGACGTTAGCTGCATTTGATTCTAAGACATGGTTATGCCCATAGTGTGATTGTGAGATATAGTATATTTTTAACTTTTTGTGTTTATATATTCTACTCCACCCCGTCAATTAGAGAAACTAACTCCTCAAAGATTATGAGCCCTAGGTGTTGTTTTCCACAACATTCTGGTGGGAGGATGGATGGATGACTACCCCTATGGCCCCGCTCTATTTCCTTAGTAGTTATTTGTGATGGTAGGCACAATAGTTAGTTTTTTCCCATATATGTGCGTAGAGGGCTATAATGGATTTTGGATATTCACACACATATATTCTAAATATAGTTTCCTATGGACTACTATAGGTGTAACATGTATATATTGTGATGGATTGAGGATCCTTACTTGGTGTATGGGTTGTAAAGGCTTGAGGTATAATTTTGGACATATGATACACGTTATGAGAGCTGTGGTGGATCCCAAAAACTACCCAGTTACTTTTGGTTATGTGGATGGTGTGGTGATTCACCCAGGTGTTTATGGGAAAGCTTTATATTTTACTAGGTTCATGTTGTGGTGATTCTCCCAAGTTTCTATGGGCAAGACTTTTTAGAGAGTGATGCTTAGGATGCACGACATTGGGGAAAGGCGGTAAACTAGTGGGGAAGTGGTAGTGGGGTACCCTTGATATTATTTATTATATTATATACTCTTGTCTGTGATACTTGGTGAGAGTATCCATGGTGAGGCTAGGAAATTAGTATACATGTTTAGGTGATGAGTTAGTTTCACTTGTTGTTCATTGTGATTTATCATGATTTCTTTACTTTTCCATGAGAAGATATGCGGAGGGTCCTACTGAGTATATTGTTATACTCACCCTACATATTTCTAAACTATTTTTTAGGTCACTTGGAGAAAGTTGGAGATTATGCTAGTTACTACTATCTTGGGGTTACAGGAGCTATTTGGGCTTCGAGGTCGCTATTGTTTTTAATTTATTTGGGTACTTGCAGTTTTCCCATTTAGTTGTAGTAGTTTTTTCATGACATTATATATGTGTACTTGAGATTTCTTTTATATTGCAATCTATGTCAGTGTTGGTTGGTGTCTGCCTTATCTCTCTCTTTCACATGTGTTCTCTTAGAGGGTAATGCCTCCCATTTGTGTGTTTATTATACCCTCGGTGCTAGTCTCCAACTGGGGCCTACTAGAGGTGGGAATCCGGGGGTCACCATCTCCCATATCACATTTTCAGCCCAGGAGGGGTACATCTTATGGGAAGGGGGTCATGAAAAAGTGGTATCAGAGGTCCGGTTGAGGGATATGATGGATTTTGGTGTTAGGAATAGGTGAGGTTACATGTGATTGTAGGGAAACAGTGTCAGTTAAGTTTATCCAGTGATGTAAATACTAGAGACCATATGAGACATAGGCATTTAGGCCCCCCTGTGATCTGATGCACAGACCTTGTAGTTTTCAGTGGCTAATAAATGTGGCGATACTGGTTGCAGGTTAGAGAACAAGAAAAGGATCATGCATCATTCTTATTTGTTCCTATGTTTGAATGGGTAGATATTGGGATAGGTTAACCTAAAATGAATAAAATAAAATAATTAATTAATTAATGTTGAGTCTTCCATATTCTAGGTTTATGAGCTCTATTTTTTTGTTATTTTTCAAGTATAACTTCAGGTCCGTGTCCTCGTCAGGTTTTCGTCAAATATGTCTAGCAGGATGTGCCAACAGATCATCATAGAGTA
Source organism: Viscum album (assembly GCA_963277665.1). NCBI lineage: Eukaryota > Viridiplantae > Streptophyta > Magnoliopsida > Santalales > Viscaceae > Viscum > Viscum album. Next base: position 1,521,184,838 of record OY728155.1, on the reverse strand, counting down.
GAAGTTGATGATGATGACACTTTGAGGAGGACACTCTGAGATTTTCAGTGCTAGAGTCTGCAGAAGTATGAGGGATCTATTTCAGATGCAGTCACGAAAGACTGGTTGGAGTAGGTTGAGATAGCCTTTAGTTCAATCCGTGATCAGAAGGAGAACATGGTGTATTTGGTTGTGAGGATTTTGTGTGGGGAAGTGAGGAAGTGGTGGTTCTTATTCCTCTAGGATCGCGAAGAGTTTGTGATATCATGGGAGGAGTTATGAGATAATTTCATAGTCAATTTTATTTCTTCGACCATGAAGGAATCTAGTCTCTAGGAGCTTCATACCCTTAGACAGGGGAGCTCTAGTGTGCAAGAGTTTAGAATCTGTTTCAGGAAGCTTTTACGATATTCTATGGACCTATTTCCTGATGATGAGCCCAGGGTGAGGCATTTTGAGGAGGCTTTGTATCAAGATATCTAGTGTCAGGTAACCCCGTTTATGATGAAGACATGTCTTGAGGTGCTGTCAAGGGTAGAGGTCATTGATAGGATGTTATCTAGAACCTAATCTTCACAAAAGGGTATTCGTTGGGATCTCTCACGAAATAAAGTTGTGATCTAGGGTCCCCAGATTTCAGGGCAGAAGAGTTTCCATTCAGTCAGGGGTAGGTCCTAGCCCTAAACATCTTGTTTCTATGGGGTTAGCAGATCCCAGTCCTATAACAAATTATCATGCACTTTTTTCTTGTGGAGGATGTGATCAGTAGCAGCAAGAGTGGCCAACCTTTCAGAGCGGTCAGCGTGCACAAGGTGTTCAACTTTAGGTCCCTCTATTGAGCCAGTTCCAGCCGATGCAGTAGGAGTAGGTTTCAACATCTTTGGATTAATATAGAGTAGATAAAGAAGGTATAAGATAGCCTCGGGATGCTCCCCATCCTCAGAGAGTAGAGCGCATCCATGGTGGTGGTCTTCGTTAAGGTCAAAGAGGTCGTGGAGGAGGTCGTGGTCAGCTTCATGCTTTAGTTTTTCTAGTGCCAAGCAATCTAGATGTCATTCAAGGTACCCTTTCCTTATTTTCTACTTGGGTGTATTCCTTTTTTGACTCAGGATCCACACACTCCTTCATATAACCTTTCGGTGCCCATTCTTTGGGACTTGAGGTAGAGAGGCTTCCAGTGCCCTTAGCATTGACTATGCCAGTTAGAGGTCGAGCTGACTTTTTTGATGTATGTAGAGACTGGGAGCTAGTTATGGAGTAGAACCTATCATGGGGAGATTTCTTATATTTAAAGATAAAACCATATGATTTCATCCTCAACTTGGATTGGTTGTATTCTGTGCAAGATATCATAGTTTACATCAGAAGGTAGGTTGTGTTCTTCAATGTTGATGGAGATCCAACCGTGTTTGTTGGAGAGAGAGACCCTCAGATAGTTAAAAGGTGTGTTTTTTCCTTATCATCCTTAATGGTTAAGCTGATGCTACTTTATTTGGAGTTTCATCAGTTGGTGTTTCCCAGGGTTTCAGAAGAGTATCGTGATGTCTTTCTAGAAGAGGTTGTAGCATTACCCCCTCGACAAGATATTGATTTTGGGATTGAGCTACAGCCAAAAGTGTCTTCTATCTCTATGTCTACATATAGAATGTCCCCTTATGAGTTATGGGAGAGGATTATATAGATCTATGGCCTATTATAGTGAAGTTTTGTTCAGTTGAGTGTGTCGTAGTGGGGTGTACCAGTTTTTTTTGTGAAGAAGGTTGACTATAGTTTGCAGTTTTGTATTGATTATCATCACTTAAAAAAAGTGATAGTGAATAATCACAATCCTCTTCCATGGATTAGTAATTCATTAGATCAACTAAAAGGAAAAAGTTGGCTCTCAAAGATCAAATTGATTTTATGATATCATTATATGCATGTAATGGAAGAGGATGTCCTAAATATTGTCTTCTGTTGTCATCACGGGAATTATGAGTTCTTTGTAATGTCGTTTGGTGTGAAGAATTATCTAGCTGTGTTCGTGGGGATGATGAAAGTTGTGTTCTGTGAGTTACTTAATAAGTTTTTGGTGGTTTTAATTGAAAAAATCCGTGTGTACTCCACATATGAGGAGGAGGACGCAAAGCATCTGCACACCATTTTGGGAGTTCTTCATCAACAACAGTTGTTTGGAAGGTTGTCAACGTGTGAGTTTTGGGCTCGAGAAGTTCATTTCTTAGGGAATTTGGTGTCCTATAAGGGAGTAGTTGTGGATCTGTAAAAGATAGAAGTAGTTGTGTCTTGGGTATCCCCCAAGACAGTGGTAGAGGTGTGAAGTTTCCTTTGTCTCGCAGGCTACTACAAGAGGTTAGTAGCCGATTTATCTCGGGTTGTAACTCCTATGATAGTATTGACCAGGAAGGATCAGACGTTCATGTGGACTGATTAGTTCCAGACAACTTTTGAGTATCTGAAGAAGAAGCTGGTAAGTTCTCCAGTTCTTTGTCTGCCAGTAGAGGGAGTTCACTTTGATTCTTTCTACGATTCTTCATATTTGGGGATAGGATATGTTATGATGTAACAGAGATCGATTGTTTCTTATGGGTCTCAGAAATTGTGTCCCCATAAACATAACTATGCCACCCATGATCTGGATTTGGCAGTTGTCGTGTTTTCTCTAAAATTGTGGAGACAATACCTCATTGGAAAGATCTTTATGGTTTTCACCGATCATAAGATCCCTAGGTATGTTTTCTCCCAGCGTGACATGAACTTGAGACAAATTCGATGGATGGAGTTCCTATAGGAATACAACTTTGAAATCTCGTATACACTTGGAAAGGGGAATGTTGTAGCTGATGCGTTGAGCAGGAAGTCACATAGTGATACAGTGAGTAAATTTGGTGATATCTGGAGAGTAATGGAATAAACTTCAGAATTTCATCTGGATATGGGAGAAGTTTGGGGCATAGGTTGACATTTTAAGATGATGGTCTAGTCATATTTAGTGAAACAATTGGAAGAGTCCCAGTTGGGGGATATAGAGGTGGAGGTCTGAAGAGACTGAGTTGTTTTTGGCGAGGCCCTTGACGGTTGGTTTGAGGATGAACAACACTGGGTGTTGTACCAGGGAAGGCTTTTCATTCCTTTTGATATGCATGAGATGTTTCTCATAGGGTTCCGTATTTCACCTTTATCAGTGTATCCTAGTGTGACAAAAATGTACCAAGCCTTGAGTAGTTAGTTTTTGTGGTCTAGGCTGAAGCATGCAGTTGCAGAGTTTGTGTCTCGATGTTTGATCTGCCAGAAGGTGAAGGTCGAGCACCATGTCCCCAGTGGTTTTCTATAGCCATTATATGTTCCTTATTATAAGTGGGAGGACATATCAGTGGACTTTGTTACTAGTTTACCTCAAGCATAGAGAGTCCATGAAGTTATTTGGGTGGTATTGGATTGTTTAAGGAAATCACCCAACTTTATAGCAATCAAGGAATTGAGGTTGGTGGAAGTTTTGTTGATTCATTATCTGAAGGAGGTGGTGAGACTCTATGGAGTCCCAAGGATGATCATTTCTGATCATAATCCTCATTTTACCTATAGGGTGTGGAGAGGTCTCAAACATGATTTCAATTCTCAGATATTCCTTAAAACTACTTTTTATCTGCAGATGGACGATCATACATAGAATACCATCCAGACTCTTGAAGACATGTTGTGCTCTTGTGACCTAGATTTTGGAGGTTTGTGGATGAGGCACTTACCCTTGGTGGTGTTCACTTACAATAATATTTCTCACTCCGCCATCGGTAAGGCACCGTTTGAATCCTTGTATGGATATCCTTGTAGCTCTCTATTGTGATGGACTTGGGTCAAAGATTCAACAATTCTCAGACAAAAACTAGTACAGAACACGAAAAAGATGGTTCAGGTGATTTTTGAGAGGATAAAGGTAGTGCAGGATCATCAGAAATCATATGTTGATCAAAGGAGGATACCTTTGGAGTTTGGTATTGGGGATCATGTGTTTCTGAAGGTGACTCCCCATCATGGGCAGCAGAGGTTTGGTTGTGGGAGTAAGTTGTCTCCCTGGTTTGTTGGGATTTTGAAGGTGTTAGATTATGTTGGAGTCATGGCGTATCGACTAGCAGTTCCTCTATAGATGATCTGAATTCGAGATGTTTTTTACATGTCGCAACACCTTCATTATATTCATGATGAATCTCACGTCATTGATTGGGGAATGATCGATGTTGATAATGATGTGACCTTCAAGTATCAACCTGTAGAGATATAAGACCATAAGGAGAAGGTGTTCCGTGGGTGTTCTATCCCCTTGGTCCATGTCTTGTGGTGGTAATTTGGCATGGAGGAGAGTACATAAGAACATGGGTCAATGATACGTGCTCAGTATCCCAAGATTCTTGATTTTTATCTCTATCCTTGTAATGACATTCGTTTTGTGGTTATATACCCTTCGTGTATATGAAATGGATTCCTTTTATTGTTTTTTGTGGATTTCTCTCTTTTGAGAGGTATCTCCCAGATAGATTACATAGGAGCTGGTTGTAGTTATCATGAGGTTTCACATTGTTCTTTTTGTGTGGTTGAGCTTCTGTGGGGGTGAGAGCCTTTATAGGTATCTCACAGGGTGGTTTTTTTTAGAAAAACCCTTTTTTGTTTCCTCTCTAGGTTGGTTTTGGATTCTCGAGTATGAGAATGTTTTGAGAGGTATATGATGTAAGGGATTGGATCCACGTAGATCGACCCTTTTCATGTTTTCGACAGTCAAGGTGCTCAGAGAAGGCTCGAAGGAAGTATGGAGGAGTTCAGTTTTGAGAAGATGGAAACTGGGTTACTCTTACACTACCCATGAGAGATGGATTTATTCAAACATGGTCGGTTAAGAGTGGTTATGTTCCTCAATTGGTGGTAGGGGTTCCATATAATTGTAATAGGTGATAATTTTGTCTTAAAAATAATGTAAAAGGTATTAATATTATAAATAAATTTTATATTATATAATATTAATTGTTTCTCTTAAAAAAACCATAAAATAGAAATTTAGAGGTATGATCATCATCAGTTAAATGAAAACATATGATAAAACCACTAAAATTCAGATTTAGGTCATTTTTATATATATCTCATTATTTAATCTCTAAATCTATGGTATTCGAATATAATAATTATATTAAAAATTTTATAATATATAGTAAAAATATAGAAAAATATGGATGAAGCAAAGAGAATTGTATTGGTGAGGAACTATTTAGTAATATGCATGTATCTCAGTATCCATGGAGTAAGGATTCATCTTTCATGATTATTCAAATATTAAAATATACGAAAACACACTCAAGAACTTGAAAGAGAGGAAATACCTAAACTAAACTTGGTTAAGCTCCAAGTGTAGTGGGATGTCTTCACTAATACCCTAATGTGAAGTATTGATAAATAAGAAGAAGAAGAAGTTAGTGCCTGAATTACAATAAAATTTCATTTCAAAATATTACATTGGTAAAAAAATTAATGAGGTTAAGGAGGATCTCAATTAGCATATGACTAAGACATTTAATTTACATAGAAAATTTGGAAACTTCATGCAACACTTAATAAAAAAAATATATACCACCCTTAATATTATTGTATTTAATATGGAAACATAATTTCGATAGTTTTCTATAATGAAGAAAGTTATAGTTGAAATTGGTAATTTCATTAATTCTCAGCATTCTTCATGTCAAAAAATCGAACACGTGACTCCTTTAAACAACGAGGAGTTAATAATTATGTTATATTGATCATTTATTAATTATTATAAATTTTCCAATTCACATTCCAAACCATTGCAAAAGAAATTTGAATCACCTCAGAGGCAGCCTAAACTATATCAGAAAGAATAATTGTCACAAAAAGTGAAGTCTCCTAAAAAACAAAATTTAAACCATTATAGGAAGTGGATATCCTCAAGTGGATATATGAGGTGAAACACAAAATGATATAGAATAAAAGGAAAATAAAAATGTGTCAAATGTAAAGAAATGAAAGGTTTTAGAAGAAGTATCTTAGATTGAGAAGGGTTCAACTAGTAAAAGATATATACCTAGGGTGAATTTACTTAGCAGTAAGAAGAAACCAATAATTTTTTTTGATTTATTATGTTAAGGAAATAATTTTTCACCATATAAACCATTATAGCCTCAAGATTCAAAATAATACCATATGAATTACAAGCTATAATGCATATATTTAAAGTAATTGTGATCACACTAATTCCAATCAATAACAAGTTTTTCATAAAATTAATATTATATTGGATCAACATTCTCTATTAAAAAAATATTTAATATATTTTTCACGAGTTCAAAAAATAATTCAATGGAATATTTTATAAAAGTTTTATATGTTCAAGTTTATACTAACTCTGTAACAATTACTTTAATTCAAGAAGTTAATACATTATTTGATGTTTAAGAAAAATAAGTTGAAGATAATAATGTTTAGGAATATCTAGTGGTTGATGAATTGGAAGTATCTATTAACAAGGTTTTTATAAAACAAGAAATAAATAAGACCTAGTTTTCATAGAAGAATGACCCCGATAAGCATGATGATCAAGCCTAATTGTTTTCTATTTCTCTTTTATTTCTTATAATTGGTTGTTACTACTATTTTTAATACTTAAAATATGATATAGATTCTTTCTATAATTAAAATATTTCATTTCATTATTTACTTTTGATAAGTATAAAGGAGGAGAAGATTTGTCTATAGAATAGTTGATATATGTAGGGAGAGTCTCATGTGGATGTGTGTGAGATATCTATTTTTGTTATATTGTTTTACTTGGTAACATGTCCTGGTAGTTATATTAATTTTGGTTGCCTTTTTAGAATTCAAATTAACTATGTTATCCTTATGAAAAGGGGTAATATTTTGGGATCATTGATCCAATAATACCTTTATTTTTATAAGTATAAAAAACCTTTTTTAAATTCATACTGTGTGTTTTTTTCTTAGTTTTAGTTGTATTATAAAATTTGGAAGTGTTATGTGAATTTTGATAAAATGAATCATGCATTGGATATTAAGAATATACTAAACTAAATATAATCCATGTTAGAAACTCACAAAACACTAGCATCAATGCATACTATGTGAGGATTTAAGACAATAAAAGGGAAGTATCTTATAAATTGTGTGGTCTCCTGTTTTAGCATTTCATTGGTCTAAATTTCATTTTTTGTTATGGATTTTGATACAACCATTATCACTTGCATAAAATATTATATCTATAATTTTCTTTATTTATTGTAAGTTAATATATAGATGGATACTCATCTAAAATTGGATTAATCCAAAATATTTTAAAAAGTTGACCAGTCGGGTTGACAGACTATGTCAAAAAGAAACATTGTATTAAGTGTTATCATAACAAAACATCAAGATAAAACATAAATCCTTTAATTATATTTTAATAAGATAAGATAGTGTTACATGGATAATGGAGTTTGATAACTCAACATAGAGTACAAACACACTAATAAAGTATAGGCTAGTTAACACATGATATGATAAAATGATAATTCTATTTTAAGGAGATTCCTAAGAAAGTGTATTATTATAGAACTATATGGGATAATGAAGTTGAGAAGATTATAATCAAAAGTAAAACAATGTTCTTAGGGTTATAATACTAAAGGATTATCATGAACTATCATAGGACAATTTCAAATTCATAATTCCATATCAAGACTAGACAATAGCAACACAAATGAATTATCATGTAATAATGATTATAGAAAATTCCCTTGATGAATTATTGGGATGTTTATTAAGGAAATGTTTGAAACTTAATACATTATCAAATTATGGTGTGGTAATCGGTCATCATTCATTATAGCAATGTGCATTTACAATTTACAAATCGTGGGAATTAACTATTATTCTTAAACATGGAAACATCATGGATAAGGAAAGGTACCATTAATGTAATTTTGTTTATAAAATGAAAATGAATGGAACTAGATTATAACTATTTTCTAAATCAAGCTATTACTATCACGCTATTATTTTTTCTTTTATGATATGAATCTTTGCTCATGTCATCATGCTGCTACATCTATTCAAGATTCATATTCCTAAATTTGGTTATACTATTATAGAATTATTATTATTTCATTTATTCCACTACACAATATCTCTATAATTAGTTTATACTTTTACTTATAAGTGTAATTTTTTTGTAATAGTAATACCTATATTAAAAAGGTAGGAGTATATAATTGGGTTTTCTGCCTGACTGAAAGGTTGTTTGTTATTAGTTTTGTCTCCATTTGATAAATTGGGGTTTAATTGGGTTGTTACTCCATTAACAAAAGTCGTGATTCTTTATGATGAATATATCTCAAATAGTAGATATTATGTGAAGGTTGGATTATGATTTTGAGAACCACAATGAAAATCCTTGCATTATTTATTATTTAATTCCATTTAACATTAATTTTTTTAATTAGTTTAATTCACCACATCTTTACCTTTGGCTTTGAAACTTATTTTTGAAAATAACCATGTCGTGGGATTCCTCTCCTGGGTAACTTATTTTAAAAATTGAAAGTATTGTATTAGTAATTAAGATTCAAGATATGGGTGAATTGAAGATTTTATAATCTTATATAATATTTCCCAATTTGAGATATATAGTTTGGAATAAAATAAAGAAAAGAAAATATAAACTAAAAAGAGTTAAAAATGAAATAAAAATAATATAAATAAAAGGGATATTTATAATATCACATGTAATAAGTTAAAATTAATAAATAAGTATACTAAAAATAATGTACAAAAGTACAAAATAGAAGGTAAAAAAATTATGGGGTTTCAAATCAAAATCTAAAAGTCCCTGAATTTTTTTATTAAAGAATGATATCCATGTTCCTATGTCTATAAATTATTAAATTTTAATCCAAAGTGATAGGAGGGTCAACACTTTTATCCAAAAACAATAATTTTCTATGTTAAACCTCTCTAATATGAAATATAGAAAGCAACAAGTCCATGCCCTGTGACTTTTTCGATCAGAGGATTAGTTGCATAGGTTCCTATCCTTGTGAATTATTAATTAAAAGGTGATTGGAAGAAAAGTAATTACAAAGGAAAATACTTATGGATTTATAATAAAACCTAATAATAATAGAACCAATCAAGTCCACATTAAAAATAATAAACAAATTAAAGAGCTATCAAATCACATAGGTCATAATCATCTCTTGAAATTTTGTTTATCAATGCCTTATTATTGAGTCTCTGTACTCTATTTATATATGTTAATTATAATAAACTTTTTGGGATCTTTGGGTTTCTATATATCATTTTAACTATATCATATGAACCTTAAAAAAATTTATTTATTCTCAGTTTTGATATAGAAATGAGTTATTCCTGAAATTTCATGATTCAGAATATGATATGGACATAGAATGAAATAGTTTCATAAGAAAATATTCCATAAAACAAAAACTTAAATAAAAATCTCAAGTAAACATTAGAAAGATGTTAAGTGGGTCATTATTATCAAAAAAGAGTTTAAAATAAGTCATTTAATAAAATGAATAAAAAATCTCCACCCTTTTGATAAACATAAGACACTATAAAAAGGTGATTTTATATAGATAAAATTATAGTGAAAGACTTATAATTATTTTGAAACACCTCCCCCTAAGAATATTTATTTTCTAAAAAAATAACCCTTTATAAAATAAACTTACCATTCATACCCTTATCCACCATTGTGTTTTTTTAAAAAATAAGGTATATTAAGTTGATATAGAATACAAATTATGAAAATAGAATAATGAAAGATCAAAATTTCATTAACTAATATTCATAAATAGAGTACAAATGAAATTTGTAATTTATGCTTTCATTCTGGAGTCTTAAAATCACACTATATGATTCTAAATATGTTTTTCTTGATCATAATAATATTATTTAATTTTCTAAACTTATTTTATCAAAGTGTCATTTATTTTTTAGAGATATTGGTATTAATTATCAAAAATTTGGATCATATCACCTAAATTTCCCATATACTTTGAAAAAAAGTGAGTATCTTAGAATCATGATGTTGATCTTCTTTAATTTCTTAAAATTATCATATCATTTATATATATTATTTTTGAAGTAAAAATTTCTAATTGATAATTCCCATATTTTATATAAAGTCAATTTGTTTCTAAATTATTAACATTTCCATTTTCAAATATATAATTTATAATACTACTACCATCATCTAATTATCATTTCTCTTATAATTTTTTTAATTTATTTTCATCTAATATATCATGGAAGACAAATTATTTTATAAAAAAATATCAATATTTTTAGATTTTACTTCTAGTACCCTCATTCCATACCTATCCATTCGGAATATAATTTTTTTAATATCATTATGCTATTTTAAAAATTATTTTGAAGTTTCTTATTTTGAACTTTATTATTTAAGGATATCATTTTTATTGTTTTCTGTTGTTATTTATTTCCATCTAAAATATGTCAATATCTATTTTAGATTGCTCTGAATCCTTATCTTTCTTCCAAATTCATGTATTTTCATTTGATTTCTCAACCTCTTCAACTAACTTTTTTAAGATTAATTTTCCAGAGGGAGAAGACTAAGATTCGTCTTTATTTGATTCTATTGAGGATTCACTGGATGATGATGATGATGATGAATATGAAAAAGTTGATGATTTTTCATTAAGTTGAGGGTGGTACAAGTTTTGTACGATCATCTACTTCTTCTATATGACTAGTCTTGTGTCACTTTTCAAATGGTAGTGTTGAAATTGAATTGGAAGAAGATTCTAAATTAACCTCCTTTTCCACACCTATATCTTTCTATAAGTATAATAAAATGTGAGTTTATTTCTTATAAGTTCTGCAACATCATTATCTTTATTCTTGATGTTAATCTACAGTAACCCAAGGGAATTTTTTAGAGACATTTTTTTTCTTTTTAAACTTTTTATACTCCTTGAGAAACCATGTATGTTACTTAACATGCTTCTATTCATCTTCTAAGATTTTTCTGGTTACTTCAATCAACATCTTTTTATATTATTATATTTTCTTTGTAAGATCATTTTCATTACTTTAAATCTCATATTTACTCTTTTAAATATCTTCTTCAAGTTTATTTTTTATTTCTTCCATTTAATTATTGTTCATTGAAAAAAATATTAGAAACATTCATATACCTGATTCTAGACCACCACAATTCTTATGTATTTTATATTTCGTGACATTGGATATCTTAAGATCCAATTTAATAATATACATTCATTTTTTATTCTCCTTTATAGATGATATGGTTCCTATCAATTTGATTTGCCCCTTTGCCTTTTCAATTTTTCTCTTCTTTGGAATTTATTTCAGATATTCCTTTGGTACTTTCTTCTTCTCATTCTTTCTGGTTAATAGAGCCCCCTCCATTTCTTCATCATCTCATAGTGAAAATTTCATGGGTCGTGGATCCCTTATAAAATAAAAAACATCTATTTATTTAGGTAGATCTATTTGTTGAACATGAAGTGGAAGTTTTTATTTAAGATTGATGGATATCTATTCCTTCCGGTCGTATTCCTACTTGTTAATAGATTCTACTCAAAATAGATTTTACATTACTCTATTAATTCCTATTAAATATACTCCTCCAACATTACATAAAATTTTATAGATGATCAATTAATATTCCTTCAATAAGGAATCATTTTAACCTTTATATTTTTGGATTGAATAACTTATATATAGTCCCACGTGAATTGAATGATAATGAATAACCTCATTTCCCATAGAAAATCTAGAATATAGATATTATATACATTGATAATGTTATTATCTCATTTTAATGTTAATAAAAAATAATGAATCTTTTTAAATACTATCTTTTTTTCTAATTTTAAATAGAACATTTGTAGCCTTTTCCTTTACCCATAAAAATATTAATGATACCTTTTTCTGTTTTCAATGTTCCAACATCATATGAAATTTTATAAAGGTGTTATAACTATTACTTCAGAAAACTAAGGTAAATTCGTTATGAATTTATTGAATTTAATTTAAAAAAACTTTTTTTCTTACCAATTACCATTTTATATGAGAGACTTTGATAAAATTGATGTACAATAACAGGGTAATATGAATATAACTTCTTCTATGTTAAAGTGATTTCCCTCCAATATTGATTATAAATAATTAATTTGAGTATGAACTCATTGTTCTTGTACTATTCTCAATCTATTATCCTTCTATAATTGATCTCCAATGAAATTATTTATCTAGGATTATCAGATCTAGGAATCAAAATTGAAAAAGTTACTGGGTAAATAGAATGATCACTTGGAAAATGAGAGATATCAAAGTATTGATATCATATAACCATATAATGGTATAGACAAATTGAGTTATGTATATATTTTATGCAAAATAAACACGGTAAAAAGGGGATGATTGACTAATTGTATAATTATTTAAGGTTGACTGAATCTGAACCATTAATCTAAACACATTTGGGTGGACAAATCTTGAGAATATGAAATTTTTATTACATTGAAATACTAATTCCAACATTTTTAGGTATTTTTATTAACTTTAATGATTCAAATTCAAAATAAATTCAAAATATAAAAAATATTATCATTATAAATATTTTTAGGTATAATATTACAATAAATTAATGTTCCTTCTGAAATAATTCTTATAATATGTGTTAATTTCATCTTCATAGGAAGAATGAAGTAAATAATTTAAAAATTTATCCATATGATTTTATTTTCTTCTTGAAATTATATATCTTGTAAGAAAACATATATAAATTTTATATAAAAAAATTTCCACCCCTTTATCAAGGATTTTTTAAATACAAGAAGAATAGATAAATAAAATAGAATATGATTACTTGAAAAAGATAATTCTCATCTTCTATTTAATAAATTCAAATATTTCAAAATGTAATGGTTTTTTAAATATATTAGTAAGTTTATTTTTAATTCCAATAAATTAAAGAATAACCTATCCTTTTTTTTGGTCTTGAAGGAAGTGGTGGATGATATTTATTTGTTTTCCTCATGAATTATATGCTAGATTCTTAGATAAATAAATGGTACTTCTATTATCACAAAAAATAGAGTTTATGTAAAACTGATTCTAAAATTAGTGAGTGTGTGAAGCATCCATAAAAATTTGGTGCAATAACTTCCAACTACATATTTAACTTTAGTAGTTGTGAGTTCTATAGAATGTTTCTTCTTATGGGGGCAAGATTCTAAAGACTCACCAACAATGTGAAAAGTTCTAGAAGTAATTTTTCGTTCCATTTTACAACATCTAAAAGCTCTATTTGAATAAGTATTTAGGATTAATTTAGATATGGAAGGATAGAAAATATCATGTATTAAATATCACTTTAGATTACATAAGATCTATTTTTCTACATTTAAGTGATATTATTATGATTTTATTGATATATTAAACATTGGAAAATAGATTACATAATATATAGTTAACTAATGGTCAGGTAAAGTAAATTTATTATCATTCCTATATATATTTTTTTCAATTGGTTTCTCATGTTCAATAATATGATGTTGCATGAGGTTCCTACCAAGGCACAAGTACTTGATACATTGTCAAAAATAAAATGCTTATGTAAATAATTGGTATAATTATATTGAGTTAATATGAATCCTTATGGTGTCTATAAAATTTGGAAACCATGAAATAAATAATGGTCACACATCATACTAATCTCAAATTCACTTTTAATATGTTTTGAGAAACATTATATAGGTTATTTTTTGGTGGATTCTAAAATTGTGTCATCAACATATATTTTTATTATTAAAATGTCTTTAAAAACTATCTTGATAAAAAGAGTAGGTTTCTCCACTACTTTTATAAAATCATTTTGAATGTGAAATGAAGAAAAATGATCATGTACAACTCTTAGGGAATGTTTTAGTCCATAATGTTACTTGGTATGTCTATAAGCATTCTTTGGAAAACATGTATTTTCATAACATGGATATTTTTTAACATAAACATCCTCATGAACATATCCCTTAAAAAAGTCACTCTGAACATTAATTTGGAAAAGGGTAAAGTTAAAAATAGTAGTGAAGGATAATATAATATTGATAAATTCTAATATAGTGACCAAATAAAAAGTTCCCTCGTAGTCCATGTCTTCTTCTTTATTATAGCATTTTGAAATAACTCTTGATTTATTCAAAAATATGGTTCCATTTTTATCACACTTAATTTTGAAGATCTATTTAACTTCTATTATTAGATTTTTGTTATAACCCTTTACTAAAGTTCAAACTTTATTCCATTCAAATCTATTGAGTTAATCTTGTATGGAAATTATTAAACATACATCGCCTATGGAATTATCTGTCATTTTAGGTGTAAATTGTGATAATAATATAATGTGTTCATTTTCACTCTACAAAGAACTTATGGTTTTGATTTTTTGATCTACATTATCAATAAAATTTTTAAAGGTATTCTACATTAACATTCTATGGATAATATCCAAAAATTTAGGATGTTCTATATCAAATTTATTATCACCTTTCAGAATATTTTCTTCCAAATTAGTAATAATCTTTATTTAAGGTTTGACTACAAAATCTAAAATAGAATGGTTTTTAAAAGCACAATTTTAAAAAAAATCATAATTGAGGCATTTAGAAAATTAATTTAAAAATAGATATGTTTCATTAAAATTTTTATGTACTATTTCTTCAACTGTATGTGTATGTTTGTTGAAAGCATGATAAACATTAGAGTGGAATTTCCAAAAGAAGTTACTTTATTATATTTTTGGTAAAATTTATGAAAAATCTTTAGTATTCAGAATGAATACCTTACATTTGAAAACTATAAAGTAACTAATTTTAGGTTTCATTCCATTTCAGAATTCATAAGGTTTTTTCATTAAAACCATACGAAGAACATTTTGATTTATTTTTTGGAAGTGTTTACAGCTTTAACCCAAAAAAATAGTAACTTGATATTCAAACAATATAGACTAGAAAATTTATTACAGGTTTTGTTTCTCCTTTCAACTACCTTATTATGTTTTGGTGTTCTTGGTACTAAAAAAGTATGTTTAACTTATTCCTCAATACAACAAGTTTTAAAAGAAAGATCCTCAAATTCTCCTCCATGATCACTCAAGATTGTGATTATAAGAAGGTTTTTCTCATTTTGATATAGAGTGTAATTTTATAAAATAACTCAAGTGATTCTGATTTATGTTATTATTAATAAAATAAGTAAATTTCGTATAGTCATCAACTAAGACACACACAAATTTTTTCCACTAATACTAGTAGTTTTTGTGGGTCCAAAATGATCCATATTCACTAAATGTAGTGTTCTTGAAGATGATATTTCACTAATAGGTTTAAAACATGACTTATATTAATTTCTATATTAGTAGGGGTTTTAAACATTATAGGAATTAAACTTATATTCGGGAAAGTTCCTTAAAATTTTCTTTTTAGAAGGTTTAGTCAATGGCCGAACATTACAGTGTCCGAACCTTCTATCAAAAATCTATGATATATCCCCAATTGTATTAAGGCGAGTAATGTTTTGACATGTTATGTCTTATGGGTTATGTCTGTAAACATTATCATGTTTATTAAAAAATAAAACATGAACTCCTAAACATGTAATAGTACATTTATTATTTTAAAAGTTCACATATTAACCTTTATCGTTTAAATGACTAATGCTAATGAGGTTATGCTTAAGTAATTGAAGATAAAAAGCATTAGAAATTAAGGTGTCTCCATGGATGGATATGTCACTTATACAAATGATTTGACCTTTCACATTCTCTCTAAATACAACATATACACCTTTAACTTTTGCTAAGTTTCATAAGTTGGACATGTTTCCAGTCTTGTGTCGAGAACAACCAATAGCCATGTACCAATTGTTTCAAATATTGGTAACAAAAATTTTCCCCTGAAATGTATGAAACTAAATTTTGGTACATAATCTTATTTGGGTCTAGAAACATTAGTAAATAGAATCATAGACACCCAAATTCTTCCAACTCATCTATGTTGAACATCATAGAGTTCCTTATAAATATAAGATTTAATAGTTGTAAAATATACTTTTTCCCATAAAGGGAAATTATTTTTCCAATGGACACCCATTTTAAATTTTATATAGAATGGGACACTTTACAAAACAAAATAATTGGTTTGAAAATGTGAGTTCATATAATAATAAAAACTAATTCCAAAAAAATCCTTTGAGGGTTTTTATTGGTCTAGAATCTTATCAATGTTTTTACTTCTCATAGTAACGTTACTTGAAAATTTATTAAACATTCAATTTTTGATTTTAGTGTTAGAAATTTATTCCAATATTCAAAAGGAATTGAAATAAAAATAGTCTGGGAAGTCAATTTTGAAGTAAGTTTATAAATATATTCCTTGGACTTGGAAAAGTATTTCTTATCATGATTATATTTCTTCAACAACTTTATATATATATTTTCTCAAGATCTTCCACATATTCCTATATTTCATTAATTGATAGAGAATTTTCTTCCTAATCACTAGAAGAATAACTAAAATATAAAAAATTTAGTAGACAATAATTCCCTATCCTTTTCCATAAAACATCTTTCATTTCTTAGAATAGGGGTAGTGTTTCCAAAAATCATTCTATTGTCATTGTGTTTTGAACTAATTTTACTAATTGTATTCACTATCACTCCAAGTGTTAGTGGATTTCATAATAGAATTTCCTTTATAATTCTTAGACCTTTTAGATTCTTTTTTCCTTTTTCCCCAGAAAATAAAATTTAACATGCCCTAGTTTTTTGCATTCATAACAAATCACCTCACTTTAATCTTTCATGCCTTCCCTCCTTCCAAAATTTTCATATATATGATATCTATCTGTTTATTTGTTATTTTTTTAAAGTTCTTCTTCTTAAACATAATTCCCATATATTTATCTAATTATGAAAATTTGTTCTCACTGGAACTAATATCACCTTCATCCAAATGTTTCTTTGACTTGGATATAGATTTAGAAGTACATTTAGAAGTAGTAGTTGAAATTTTAGTAGTAAAGTAAATTATATTCTTATGTTTTTCTTTATCAAAATCTCTCATCAGCTTATTATTTAATTTCATCAATGTTATGATATATTTATCCTTACTCAACCTTGTAATACATTCAGTATCTTCCAAAATAGTTCTATTAGATTCCCATTCCACCATAAGAATAACAATAATTTTATCAACGAAATATTTATTTTTAATATCAAGTTCTACAATAGCATACATGATATTTTTAATTATTATAAATCTTTGATGAATCTATGTAATAGGTTCTCTAGGTAGGAAATCAAAAGCTTAATAATATGCCCAAATCATTGATCTTTTGGTTTTTAGAACTCTTAAAGTTCTAAAATGTGTAACGTCCAAATTCATTCTAATTCCATTATAAGTTTCACACAAAGGTATCTCACTCTAGATACTTTTTTATATAGAAAATATAAAATTACTTTGAACTTTATAGTCCAACTAATATTTAACTTTCTCTCTATAAGTAAAATTCAGAATAACTTTATCTAGACTCTTATATTAACTAACCATAATTTGGTAATTATTAACTTGTGTATTGACTGTTGGATCATAGTGGTGATTATGAATAAAATAACACACAAGAGGGGGTGAATTATGTTCTTCAAAAACGTTGAAAGATTCATAACACTCCTATTATGCAACACACCTTTCCTCCTCTCAAAGACGAGTGAGCCACGAAAAAGAATAAACAAAATGAATACAATGATGTAAAGTGGTTTAGGGCACAAAGATCCCTTAAAAACACTCCAACAATTCTAAACTCTATGAGCTTGGTGATTTTACTATTAGGAACTCTTATCCTAAGACCTTTAAACAACAACTAAGTGCAGGCAGTTGAAACCTTATAATATTTTACTAAGCATTCTAGTTCATTTACATGTAACTTCAAATCCACAGGTTAGTTTAAGAAGATTACACTTAACCATGACTCAGTACAGGCAGTAGAAACCCCAAAAAATCAATAGAGTTTGATTCTATTGAGAAAATTGGTTAAACTTTACATTTACAGCAGAAACTACCAAATGTATTCAGTTCGTCAATACCGCACAACAGAAAATATATCTTTAATGTTGCACTAGATTCCTTTAAATAGAAACATATAAAACACTAGACATATGTTTAAACATTTATGTATCCACATCATATTTTCACCAAATGATTCGTCATTATTACAGAAGAAGATGTAATGATAAAATGAAGTAGCAACAACAACAGTGAGATGATGGATCAAAACATGTATGTCTCCAAAGTGTAGCTCTAAAGGAAACGATATACAACTTTTCCTTATGAATATTTCCCCTGTATATTATCAATATATGTACAATTTAATATTTTATATCTTTCAAGGAAGAGAGTCAATATTTATAATGCAGGTCGAATAGTTCCAGGTCAAATCAGCTCCAGAAATATTGCACAATAAATCGTGAATCTTTAAATTCCAAAACATTCAAGAGAGTCGTAACTTCCTGTAAGAATACAAATGATCTTCTCTGATAAATACGAGTCTCTAAAAAAATCATAACAAGGCTTCAAATCAGTCGTAAAATAGCTTTGAATAGATCTTTACTTCTGTCAGGACCATTGTATAAATCTTGGATAATATCGTAGATTTAAAACTCCATCGTTGAATAGTCAAACGTAGGGTTCCATCATGCGATGACAAAACTCCAAACATAGAGTTGACAATGTACTATTGATCACAAAAGTAGGGTTGATGTGTTATATGTTTGTTTCCTTAAACGCAGGGTTCCTTACTTACGTGAGGTTACTTAATCATACATTCCTAACAGCGTAGGGTATATGATCAATACATTTTGATCCAAATGTAGGGTTGATTCTATATGTTATGCTTGCACATGTAGGTTATGAACAATGTTTCCAGACTACGTTAAAAAGCATCCTGAACACTTTTACAAATATTCATTGTTGTTTAAATACTTGAATATAATTCCAAAATAAATATTTCCATGAATATTAATTTCCTGAAATTCACTTAAGAACAAATTTATTAGTAACAAAAATATGGGCGTTTGTGGGCATCAAAATAAAAAAGAAATTACCAAAATTGTTGAATCAACATATGATCAACATTGAAAACAAATGTTTTCATTCATTTTTTCTAATATTTATAATCATAACCTTTAAAGATATGTGACCAATTCATATTGAGGTTCTTTAATGTATCTACTGGAAGATTAGCTTCCATAAGAATATATTTACTATGTTATAAGTGATCATAAAGAAATTAGAGGTTTTCTTTAAAACCATTTGTTTTCCATGAAAGGAAACTTCAAGAGGGGGTGAATTAAGTATTTTACAATATTTTGAAATATTTCCCTCTTTAATCTATATAGTTTCTAGTGAACTATCATAGAGAAAATTAAAACAAAACAGAGTTAACCAAGAAGTAGGCATAACATAAATATAATGGAAATTCAGAAGATCACATGTTATGAATTAAAACTAATATGTGGAATTAAAAGAAGTTACAAAGGTTTAAAAAATGTAACAAGATAATATGGTTGCATATTATAATTTTTATGTCCTCAAATTTTTTTTATTAAGGATATTCAAGTTTATATTCCCATAAACCCATTTCTTTTCACCCAAATAGGTAATAGAATCAAAAACTTAATCCAGAAGCAATAGTTTTCAATGTGAATCATCTTCAATATAATAGATTAGAAGCAACAAGTCCTTACATTTGGGATTGTTTGATCAGAACATTGGCAGCACTGGTTCCCATCCCCATATCTTCTTTGATCATAGGTGATCAGAAGAAAAATGATTATAAGTAAAAATGCTTAGTGATTTTTCGAGAAATTATCCAAAGAAAAAAAGAACATAAGTCCACACTGAAAATAAAAAAAAACAAAAATCATCTTAAATCATAGAGGTCATGATCAACTCTAAAATGTCATCTTATTAGGACCTTTTCCATCTATTTATAAACATCAGTTATAACACACTTTCTAGAATCTTTAGGATGTCAACTGTCACTGAAACGACTATAAATAAACCATGATAATGTATTTTATGTATTCATAGTTTGAATATATCATCAAATTGTTCCAAAAATAATCTAGTTTTAGAATATGATATAGATATATATTGAAGTAATTTTGGATGTAAAAATTATACAAAACCAACACTTAGATGAAACTAGTAAATAATAGAAATATATAAAGTGTGTTGTCATTAATAAAAATAAGGGTTTTGGATAAGGAATTGAGGAAAATTACTCAACAACAATCTTATTACAAATATATTACTTTAAATACCCATTTTCCACATTGATGATCGATAAAATCATTACTAAGAATGAACTTCCTAGGATTAGTGGGATAGTGTTTCCTTAGTCCATATCTTAAACAAAAAACTACTATAAATGTGAAATTAACTATGTTCACAATTACATTTTAAATGATCATATGATTGGTACATTATTATATAAGATGGTTACAACACATGAAAGAAACCAAACACACCTGGGGACTCGACCCCGCGATGCAGACCCCCCCCAATCCAACCACCCTACGCACCTATGGGGGCACTTTATTGATTAAACATAAAATTACAAGTAAAAGCAAGTTGGTTTAACTATATTTAACCAAAACCCCTAATATAATTTTTGTGGCACTACATTAATAAAGGATTTGAGATTATAAAGATTACTCATGGTGTGTTAAGGCCATATAGAACTAGGGATACCTGATCTACCTAATACACAACTATTAAGTGGTATTTTATTCCCTCTAATTCATGTTATGAATGTTCTCCAATGACGAGTTCCCTTTAAATATCATCTGATATACCCATGTTGCTCTATTTTGGTGTCCCAACATCTTTTCCATCTTTATAATCTTCCTTTATCTCACTCTCAAATGGATGTTATTCATAGTCATTTATATGGTAATAAACATAGATTTTATAATAGGGTTTTTATGTTACCCAAAAGGATAGTCTACTGGATGTCATTAAATTATATAATGTTTTTTCCAACTTGTGTCTAAAGGATTTTCAATATCACTTCATTATTTTGAGGGTTTTCTCTTAACATGAAATAAATGTATCATCATTTTGGAAACATGTATTTATAAAACTAATAAATTTTATTATCATTTATTTCAGTATGTTGAGGGAAATGACATGGAAAGGATGATAAGTTTGATAACATTTAGCATACCTTAGATTGTTATTATTTTAGAAGATTCCAATTCATAGCATATTTTGGGGTACTTGAATATGTGGAGCTTGATGTAGATATCCTTAAGTTATTCATTGATAATTTCACATTGTTACTATATTTAGGTTATTCTAATTATTCTATAGTGTGGTAGTTTTACAGTTGTTATGGCCAATGAAGTTGGTTTCTTTGATTTGGCCAACTCATAGTTTGAAGAAACACACTATTTCGAAGTGTCTTCATTAATAAAGTTCACATTCTATGCGTGTATAAGGAATAAGTGAATAAGAGGGTGTCGAAGGGACTCTGGAAGTATTCATGATGGTGGATGACTTTCTCAACTAGGGAAAATGCAATTTCATATATAAATATTTCTATTTGGATGATATATTGATGATAGTATGGACCTAATTTACAGCTTAAGGAGTCCATATTTACTTAGATTTGTATTTTCAAATAATGATTGTCATGTTATCCAAGTGGGTTTGAGCCACCTCGGGTGTCTTTTTCTTTGGTGATCATATAGTAAAAGGCTTAGAGCTATAACGAATTTTTTTTATCAAGGTTCAAGTATCTTCTTAGTATTTTTCAAAATCACTCGCATGCCTTAAAAATGGATTCAAAATCATGCTACACCAAGATATAAACCTTATTTATTAATTTTTTCTATATTTTATAGGAGAAATGATTTATGAAGAACTTCTTATATAAAGAGTCTCAATTATTAATCAATCTTGTTGGAAATCCTTTTACCCAATCATTATATGATCCTATAAATAGAACACAAATTATGAAACTCAATATCATCATAAAATACACCATTGATTTTAAATGCATAATTAATTTCTAAAAGGATTCATTTATCATGGGAAACCATAATTTATTAAAAGGTATTATAAATAATCCATATCAGTTGATTTGAAAGGTATGGTATATGTTTACCCATGATGAAACATTATCTCCCTGAGTGTATGACCAAATTCAGGGTCAATGATAAACAGTTATCTTGATTCAAAATTTTTTTATTGTGTGATGAGCACTCATAAATTGGTGAGTATACATATTTCTAAGAAATTATAAAAATCATATTTTCAAAATTAATTAATCACTTATATGAATAAATAATAAAACTATTCAAATATTTAAAATTAAAATAAAGGGCAAGGAAATAGTTATAAACCGAAACCTAAGTCTCCACGCTGAACACCCTATGTTATAACCTGACCTAGGAGACATCTCTTTCAAACCATATTTCATATAACCTCAAATAGATTTCACCAAATGTCAGATATTGCCAACTAATACTGATGTGTTAATCCCATAATTTTTTGAAGAAATTTAAAAAATTCAATCCGTATGAGTAGAAAAGTACAAGACCCACAATAAACAATGTAAAAACAACCTCAAAAGACCCAAAAAATGAAACCAATGATAATAAGTATCTATATTCGAAGGATGGACATCAGGGAGGAGGGAAAATTGTGATTCATGGCACCCAAAAGGCACTGAATTGGAAACAACCCCCCAAATGGGCATGAAAATCAAACAGGTCCTTCCTGCATGACACTACTACCGGTCCTAAATCATCAGTCTAAGAACACCTAAAAAAGGGAAAATGAAGATCCATGACCAAAAATGATAGTTAATTCCAGTTTGGAACCAAAAATATTATATTTTTTCAAATTAAATTAAACTATACTTTGACCATAAAAATAAACTCAATCTCAACTGGAATTAAGGCCCTGTTTTGATCCTTAAAAACATCATTTCCCCTACAAAAGAAACACAATCCCGCATCTCAAGAATCCCTTTGAGACTTCAATTCAACAACCTTTCCGACTTACTATGATCGAATCCATTGAACCCAGACCAAGACCTCACTATTAAATTCAGACACACATGGAATGACCTCATCCATGTCATCTTCAAAACATTAACTCCATCTCAGAAAGTAAAAAAGTGAATGGAACTAGAAAGAAGATTCACTGTCAGAGAAGAAGGGCTATCCAGAAGCCATAAGTCTCTATCGTAGAAGCCATAAAAATTCAAACATCCATGAATGAGAATAATATGACTAGTAAACAAATACACATATGGATTTGACAGCCATACCATCCCAAAACTAAAGGTCTCACCTCAACTATGCTGAATGAAGAAGGGAGATCCTCTGAACCAACATCTGATGAGGACAACACTTACTGCAATCCACTCTCTAGGAGGACGCCACCAGGCATCTTCCAGGGAAGACGTAGGCACCCAAACCTTCAACTAACGGAACCCCAACATCGATGCACAAATCACTTCCTGACCATAGTGAAGAATCTTACAAATGATTCTATACCATGAACAAATGAACCGATGGCGATGGAAAAACCACCTAAGAAGGAAAAAACTAAACATCAAGAGGGAGAAGACTTTCGAATCTAGAACTACAAACATTACCACCAACTAGAGCCAAAATCATTGCCTCGAAACCAAACACCAGAATGGATCACATTCATCTAAGAAAAAAACAAAACAAAATAGGAAATACCCAAGAACACCAGCCACAAAAGACGGATGAAATCACAAAACCAACATCTGAGATATGGGAATAACCTTAATAGACAGACGTAAATGGGGATGGACAATTCCATATCCACACCAGTGTATATCCCTCATCAAGGCTGTGACCAGGGAGATCCACCCAAAGAACTATATCCGAAACCATTATGAATCTATAACCGGAATCCTCAACCAGATGGAAGAAGATGTGTCTACTTAACCATCAAGAGATAGATCCAAGATCGGGATCAGAAATGAAATGTCGGCCGCTGTGAAGACCACTGCAAAAAATTCTGGAGGATGAAAATTGAAACATTGTTCAAGGGTGAGGAGGTTTGACTCTAGCACTGTGTTTGGTGAGATTTTAGTAAAAGAAAAGAAATTATTTGATAGTTTATAAAAGAAAAGAAAAGAAAAGAGATGACTGTGATTTATCTCCTTATGTTTGATTTAATAACATAGTAAAAGAAAAGAAATGATATGGATTTCTCTCTATCATTTTTGGTGCCAACTATTAAAAGAAAATAAAAGAAACTGTTTTAGTGAAAATGACACAAAAAACCTTTATTAAAAAATAACACACACACACAAGATTAAAGGGCATGCTTTCCCAAGATAAAAAAAAATGTAGATTAAAACCCCACGGATACCACACATGCCACCATGTATGTCCAACATCAATAATCTATGTTAAATGACACAGATAACATTTTTTTAAATTTATTTTTATTACCTTTATAATAACAAATTGAAAAATAATAATTTTTATTTTTTATCAATCCTGATCTTTCATATCACTAAAATTAAGTAAACATTAAACTACAAACAAATATTAATACAAAATTTTAAATTTTAAAAAGTAAATTAAAGATAATCGAAATTATTTTTATAATTTATTAATTCAAAATTATTAATTCAAGTTAATCAAAATTATAAATTATAAATTATTAATTCAAAACAATTATTTATACAAAATAATTATTAATTCAAAATTATTAATTCAAAATATCTACTAATTCAAAATAATTTTTAATTCAAATTTATTGATTCAAAATATTTATCAATTCAACATTATTTATTAATAATTTATACAAACTATTAATTCAAGACAATCAAAATTATTTATAATCAAAATTATTTATAAATTATTTTTGATTATTTATATACACATAATTAGTTACAATCAAAATTATTTATATACAAATTATCAAAATTATTTATATTAGATTGTTATTATTATTTATAAATTATGTTTAACTTTGAATAAGTCAAACAATTATCTTTTTTATGAAATTCAACTCATCAAAACATTGAATTGGAATATTATGCATCGGCAGAGGAACATGACAATGCCAGATTGATGGGGACGGTCATGACGGTGTAAGGAAATAAACGGTATGAACCAACTATTTATATAGGGGTAATATAGGAAAGCTGAAAAATATATCATGGAGGTGTAATATTTCAGTTCCAATCGTCCCAATTTTGAGACGATTTCAAAACGAGTGAAAAGCGGGCCTCAAGAGATTCTATAACAATATACTTAACATATGGTTGCAATCAACCCAAGGAAAACAAGAAGAATGAAGGACATCCACTCGATCTGTTACCTAATATGGTTGCAATCAGATCTCCCTTCCCAGTGCTAATGTGCCCTGTGATAGAATCCTTGGTCTTAATCCCATAAAGAAAGCATTACCGTCTTAACAAATTCTAAAACTGAATTTCTTTGGGATTACTAGATTAATATGTGAATCCCAAGATTCCTTGAGGTGAGTGGAATCTAGGTGACAACCAATTCAAAATGTTTTTGTAAAAGTGATTTAGTGTCCTAGAACCAATTATCACTGTTCTCTTGATTAACAATATATTAATAAATATATAATCACGTTTTTATTTATATTTAATGTAGCATTGATGTGATAATTTTCTTAGAATATTTTTCATATCAAAATGTTATAGCATTTCCCATTATAATCATAAACTAGAGATTCTATAACAATATACTTAACATATGGAATATGATCAAGATAAAATTTGTTTGACAGGAGGTAAATGACGTACGACTATCAAGTATTGGAGACCTAAAAAATAACTAATAATTCTACTCATGAAGTTTGTTTATGGTAATATCTAAGAAGAGAGGCTATAAGGATACACCCACAAATAAGAATTATACATGTTAAAGTGTCATTAGATATCACTACATGTAAGCAGGCATATTGATCCTTAGCGTTGATATTGTTACCAATGTATATCTCAAATCACGTGCTTTTATGTATGGATGAAAACCAAGATGGTATATGTTCACAGCAAAGTATAATACATTGGATATGTCATACGTGATAAGAAATTAATTGAATAAATCAAGACAGGGTTTGTCGCTTAAGAATTAATGAAATAATACATCTATAGTCCTTTGATTGAATTCGAACCATTTCATTAAATCCATGTGTATGTCAGTTTATTGATCAGAATATTTTGGAAAGTAAGGGAAAATAAATAAAGAATATAAGGTGAAGACAAAAGTGTACATCATGTTTGATGAGATATCACAACAAATAGATTATATTACACAATAGAATTTGTGGGAATGGTATTTTCACTCTGACATTAACATCTTTCTTTTTCGATGTCTTGAAAATTTACTAGATGCTAAACATGAACTTTATGTAAGTTCACCTTATAACACTGAGAATGAGGATTAGAGGGTTTCAAACTAAATGTATCTAGAATCTCATTAAAATCTATTGAATTAAATATTAAGAATAAACAATATAATTGGATTGTCAAATAATAATTATTCAAGTAACACTGTTTGTATAAATTCAATAATGAGATATTCATGTTTATAATATGTGAGTTGAATTTTGTCTCTTGTTTTTTATTCATAAGATAAAAAAGAAATATTTACCATTCACTAGTTTAGTGAATATATTAATATAAATATTTATTTAGTTATTTTAATATTAAAATAAATATTATTCATGAGTATAGTGAATATATAATATATTTATTTATTGAATGAATAATTATTATTTAAATATATTATTTATTATTCATGTTTTAATAATTTTCGTGGAGGACTAATGGGTCGAGTTAAAGGGTCATGTAATGCCTCGTATTCATCCAAAGGTACAAATCGTTAAAATTTTTGGTTTAATTCCTTAAAACGGCCATTGAAATAATGAATAGGAGGTTAAAGGAGGTCTTGGGGGTGTCTGGGGATTTTTTGAAGCTCAGAGCACTAAAAGGGAGGAACAGAGGTTGGGTTGCATGATTTTTCTGTAATAGTGCAACCTAGGGCGCACACCCGTGCGACTAATTTCATATCATGTACAATGACTTACCGCACGGTTCGCACGCGGTTAGTCAAACCGTGTAGAAGACCGTGTGAAGTATCCCCATAAAGCAGTAGTTGGTGCACGATTTGTGCATAGTTTGGCCAAGCTGTGCGGCCAAATCATACGCAGTGCAATTTTGGGGTTAACTTACCATGTTTCCCATCATTAATGTTTTAAACCTTATTTCCTTCTTCCCATACCCTTCCACCATATTTTTCTCCTCCCTCCATGTGCATGAACCCTCTTCCTCACCTCCTTTTGTTTTTGTGATTTCTCCCTTGTATCGCCTCTAACCTCTTCACCATCAGAAGCAATAGAATCATCTCGATATACTCACTCTTCCACACTCTTCAATTTTCTGGGTTCTCCAATATTCATTACGCTATTTTGGTGTGACATATTTATTCCATATTTTGGGGTTTTTGTTAAATATTTTGATTTCTCCCATTTTAGGTTGAATCAATGGTTCTTATCAGATGTGTGGAGTACAATAATGATAAGGTAGGGCGTTTATTCCTTTTCCCATCATTTTTTTCTCTTTATGATATGACATCGTTGTGCCGCTAGCGGAATCCTTTCGGCGAAGCCTTGTTATAGCATATTATATTAACCTGGTTGATTTTCTATGTATGTAATGACCTTATCTTATGAAGAAACCCATTTGAGGGTGTTCGCCTAGCCTTTGGACACCCCTTTGGGCGTGCCATCCCAAATGGCCTAAGTTTCTTATTGATTGAGTGGGATTTCACTTTGGTTTAAATGCTTTAAATTGATAATTTGATTTGAAATGTGAAATGAACCATAAATTGGGTCCCTTGTAGCAATGCCTAAGCTTGATGATAATTAATCGGCACTTGTGTAATGTCATATGCCTTTTGCATTCTTGGAGTTCATTTTTAATATCACTTACCTTGTATTTAATTTCACATATGAGTATTGAAAATCCTTCTGCCTTATGTTAATGGCTTATGCAAGTTAGTTGATGCTTATCCAACGTGTCACATGCCTTATATTTGAATTGCTCATTGCAAGTTAGATGAATATTTTTCATCATTCCTTATGATTTCCACTTTATGTTATACCATGTTCCATATGCCATGCCTTGTCAAAGGTTTATTGTTTAAGTCCTTAATTTGGGTTAAATTGAATGTTGTACTAGGTCATTCTTGATAGCTTTAGGTTTTGGGATGTCATTAATGACATATTGGTTAGAGGCATGATAATGCATTGTGCCTAATGTTATTTTTCAATGGGTACATGTTATGCCCTGTTGTTTGTGCCTCATTCCATTCTAACTCCTATTTGATTATTATTTCTTGGTCATATGAAATGTGCCATTATGTATTGGCCTAACTGAAATATCTTGATAGCTTGTGGAAAGATATGGTTATTCGAATGGATTTCAATTTTAAAAGCTTCCTCATTATATATTAATATTCTTTTTGATATATTCCTTTCTTGTGATGTGCTTTGATACCCAGTTAACTTGATGCAGTTCGGGAGAGAACATGGGCCCCGTATTAAAGATTCCATGGATGGGATCATTATGAACCATTGGTTACGACATGATGTGCCAAGAGTGATGCTTTAGCTTTCCATGAAAGGGATTCCTGGATAGTTTCTATACTCATGAGTGACACTGGTTCCCTAGCGGAGCAACTGAGGGTGGGAATATTTGGAAAAATGGTTATGCCATGCCTCGGGTGATCCCCAGTCCCCTGTGTGAGATAATTGGTACAAACTCAGAGTCACTATCCCCGAGTGATACTAGGGACATCGTATGGGTTTCTATGGATGGACTTAGTCGTATTGGGTTATTTGGATGTCTCTGATGAGACCCTTGAGATCATGTAGAGATTTCCTTGGATGGGTTCAGAACTCCACCACTGAAATTGATGGGCTTATTGTTTGAATTGAATTTTCTCATGAGATGTTTTTCCTTTATTATTATTATTATTATTATGAGTTGCCTATGCACTTGTGATGTTTCTTTCATGATTTACTAGCACACTTGAGTGGTGACTTGTGGGTTAGACCCCAATCCAAAGAACAAAATTGGGGGTATGCCTTCCTTGGTTTGCCTTGTTTAATTTTGGCCTCATATCCATATTTTACTTGTCCATGTATACTTTTCTGACTTCTGGCATGGGTCGAAGAGGCTGGTATAGGATAAGTGCGCTTTTCTGAACCTAGACCAAGATGAAGTTACTTTATTTATTTACTATTTTCCTTTTTTTATATCTGGCACTCTGTTATCTATTTTCAATATGAAATGGAATGGTCTAGACACCGTGGGTGACAAACTATTGAGATTTATATCTCACATCCTACTTGGGTGCCATTTGGTACCCGAGTAGACTTTATGCTGGCAGGTATGGATAAGGAAAAATGTGTTTCTTATGATGCTTGATGGCTTGCTGTTTATGATGAGGCATTGGGGACAAAGGACCGAGCCTATGATCAATATGTTGTGTAGTAGTTTTTGGTCTTTTTTGTTTTTTATAGCATATAGTATATGCTTGTACCCATGTTCCCCAATACTCTTATTTTTGTATAGAAACATAACAAGACATCATATTTTGGATCTTTTATAGATTCTTGCTTTTGTCAGTTGTTTACTTGTACTGTTCTGTCATTTCTTTGCTTCTGATACTGTCTGTTGTGATTGTGCTTTCACTATTTACTTTTTATTTCTTACCGCTATGGTTATTATGATCTATGAGGGAATATTCTCCCCACTAACACACCTTTGACCCTCACTACTAGTAAGTAGCCTATGGTGTTCAAGGGGATGCACTTGAGGTCATGTGACCCACCACACTCGGGGAACCGTTCAGTGGCACCCAGGTTCGGGAGGTTATAGAGTGGTATCAGAGGTATATTTTCTTTTATTTTTTATTTTTTTGGGTTAGACAGGAGACTATTACAATGGAATTTAGAATTTACTGTGTTCTTGGACGTAGCTAACCCATGTATAGGGGAAAACCAAACTTACTAGGAAGGGAATTGTGTTATTGGTTATGCATTTTTAACAATGATATGACTTCACCGTTGGGTGAGACACTTGTTTTGTGCTACTATTAATATTGGTATTACTAAAATAATCATTTATATTACTTCATATTTGATGATATGAGGGTGTTGCATTACATGAATTATACTAGGCACTATAGGAGTGAAATGTCATGCCGCATATACTTTTAGCATGCATCTTCTTGTTTACATGTGATTGTTGTTGTGCCTAGTTGTTATATCTTACAATGCATGTTATCATCTAAAAATCGAATTGTGCTAATAGGACTTGCAATATAATGTTATAAATTGGATTAAGTGGTCATCAAATTTAAATTTATAAGGTTCATGGGCCCTTACAAATTGGAATGGTGATCCAATTAATTCAAGCTGTTTAAGAAGGATTTAAATTCTTAAATGAATTAAAGTGAATATAACCCTTTAAAATAAAATGTGCTAATATATATTGCAAGAAAATGTTGTGGTTTGGGTTAAGTTGACCCCAATTTCAATTCATACAGTGTATAAGCCCTTATGAATTGGAATAGTGATCCACCTGATCCATCCAAGTTTAAAAATATTTAAATGTATAAATAGATCAAAGTGAAATGGCCTTTATCCATATTAATTTGAGACCTTGACCCTAATCCTTACATGGGAAATGAGTTGTATACCAAGTCTCTTGTGATCCTTATGGGGTACTTCCTTTTTATCTGGACTAGGCTCTAGGATTAGGCTGTTAGTGTGTTATGCTCAGAGGCAGGCTATGCAGCTATCATATTTACCACTTTTCTATCTATTGTGTCATGCTCATCGGTAGGCCATGCCTGAGCCCTCTTTACTGCATTTCGTGTCTGTTTGTGCTATCTATTATAAATTTTGTCTGAGGTGTGCATTCTTAGAAATTATAGAGCTATTCCATGACAACATCTTCATTCTAAATTCCAACAGAGTGGCAATGAACAGAATCTAAAGGTGGTGGGCCCTGAGCCACCTGTTATACCTCATATAGTGCTTCACAAGGCACCCCCAATTGATCTTCTACTAGGCGCTGATGCTCGCTCTAGGGATGATTTTCTTAGGTTCATACAGACTATTTAGGGTGTTCCCAGGCCTGTCCTGACTATGGTAGAGCTTACACAAGACTTTCAGTAGCAAAATCCTCCCACCTTCTTAGGGGATGAAATTCATCATGCTAAAAAGTCATGGATATAAGCTATGATAACCACATTCAACCATATAGAGACACCTCTAGAGTGGAGAGTCAAGCTTGATACCTACATGTTGGGTGACTCTGCCAAGATTTGGTGGGATGTCATATCTTTGTTAGAGAATTATTGAGATATGACCAGGGAAGACTTCTAGATCACTTTCCATGATTACTTATTTTTGCTAACTCTAAGAGTAGGTCGATGGAGGGAGTTCTTGCTTCATTATCAAGGCTCTGTGATAGTGCTTGAGTATTCTGATCATTTCACCGATCTTCAGAGTTTTTCTCCATCTATGATCGGTGACGAATTAATAACTACAAATCATTTTGAGGATGATCATGGGAATGATGTCCACTCAAATATGAACATCTTTTAGTTGAAAACCATTATAGAGATCATAAACCAGACTCTAATTATGGAACACAATCTCAAAGTGGTTGTAAGTTTGAGTCATGTCAGTTCTATTCTATGTATGGTAGATGGTTCTTTGGGTTGTAAGAAGCATTATTTTGAGGGTTAACATGGGGTCATTGCTAGCTAGGTGCAATGTATTGATTCAATAGTGTGTCACCAATGTAGTAGGCTAGGCCATAAGAAACCCCAATGCATGAAGAAACCGATTGAATGTTGAGCTTTCGATATGATGAGTCATATTGAATGCTTCATCCATTCTTTTCCTCCTGCATCGTGTGATCAGGGTTCAACACCGACAACTATGTCACGAAAACGATATTTGACTCCACATCAGGTTGAGAGTTGGTATTCTACTGGTCAATCAGGCTGAGGTGGAAATGGTCATTGCTGAGATAGTCAGGCTCTAAAACATCAGCATCAGCCGAGTGGGTCTACTCAGGCTAGTCATGCAGCACCTCAGGTCCGCAGTTCAGGCCATATTTATACAGTACAATGAGTGTCATATGAGTAGAGTCTAGAGCTATCTATGGTTAGAGGTACTACCCTAGAAACCACTATTTCATTTTCCGTCCTTCTTAAGTTTTGTTCTTGTTCTGACCCTTTTTATATGGTTAGTTTAAATCCTTCCAATGTTTTTGTGAGTTTTTCATTAAAACAAAACATGATCATCTTGTGGGCCACTTCCTTCACAAGAATGGATCTAATAATAGGCCATTAAGAGTAAAACTTTTCATAGGCATGACCTCATTTTGGGTCAATGATTTATCTTTGGTTAGGGGATGCCCATTTTAGGCAGTGCCCTCAGACTTTTGAAACTATTTTTGATTTCTTGTGATAAATCCCACTTTTCTGAAACTATTTAGGCGCCATAGTCCCATTAAGGACTTTACTTTTGTAAAGACACCTTATTTTGATGGGTGGTTGAGTGTTTTTTGATCTTTTCTCTGAGTATGAGCATTTTTAAAAGCTTAGTTCAAGCAGGTTGGACATGCCAAGGGCATGGTTGACCACTTAAGAGGTCATTTGAATTTCCTTACATTTCAATATTGGATGATTCGGGAAATCATCAGTTTATTCCATATTCGTATGAGTAATGATACTCTTGGGTAAATCCTTGGTGAGGACCATTGAATACTTGAATTCATATGGCTGATAAGCCCATGGGTAGTATCAAGGATGTTTCCTTTTCTCGTGTAATCTCAGGGTAGTATGTGTTGATAAATGCGGTGTCCTTCGTCTTGTTAAATGGTGAATAGTATAGTTTGAGTTCAATGTTGACTGTTCAAATTTGAAGTTAAGGACCCTCACATGGTGGGGAGTGTCCTTTCGACTAAAATTTATTATTCTTATTCTACCTTATTTTAGACTATTGGTATAATAGTATAAAGAATCAGTGGGATTCTGTAGAGTGCGGGATGCACCAAACATGGGTACAAGGATAAACCTAGCCCAATTTTATTCATATATTGATAATAATTTATTTTATGGTCTTGTATGAATCCATATAATACAAAGGACTAGTATTTCATTTTTAAAGGAGAACCTTGTAAATATTTTTGTGTCTTGGGTGTGTGAATTTAACAGTTTTTCTTGAAAGAAAAAAAGACAAGAGAGAGATAGAGAGGGATATGGAGAATAATAGAATGATCCCATAACAAATAAATAGGTAAAAGTTAGAATAAGAGATTAAAAAGATATAATTGGCACCTACACTAGTTCACCCCCCATAGTGTATAACATATCACAATTGATCCTCCTCATCCAGGAACATGACTACAAATATATTAAATTTCAAATCTTTTAATATATTTGTAGAATAACTACCACTTTTGAAGATAATTCAAAAGGTAAGGTAGGTTTTGGTAGGGTCGATTTTAATGATTTTATAATTATTAATATTTTTTTATATTTTTAAAGATTACAATATAATTTTATTATAAAATATTAATTTCAAGATGATGGTTAATTAGTTAAATTCAATAATTATACATGTATTTTTATAAAGAATGATTCACCTTTGTTTAATTCTAACTTTAATGGGAATGTTTTCCCCATTAACTATTATGAATTAATAGTGCAGGATGTAAAGTGTTTGAATTATATATAGATAGAATATAATTTATGGCATAAAAGAATTGGGAATTTCAATTTCAGATTATTTCACAATATATCTATACAACAATGAATTTTGTAAATGACAACTTTAATGGTGGATGTGAAATAGTTTTGTAATTTATATATGAAGGGTGATAAATAAAAGAAATAATTTAGTCTAAAGAATGATGTAATCACCAAAAAAACAATTTATTTAGTTAATTTGGATATTTTTAAACCTACATAGATTCAAGACTAATAGTAAATATGTAAATAATTATTATAGTGGAAGGTTGTACAATATTTTCATGGGTATACTTCTTAGCTCTTAAGATCGAGCCTCTTTCAAAGTTTATTTCCTACTATAATCTAGTACAAAATGATAATTGTTTTAGGATGATATTAATTAGAAGTAATAGATTTCAAATGTCAAATATGTTAACTATATTTCATGTATTGAAACTCAACACTATGTGTGTTGAATTCTATATATATATTAATACAATAATAGCTTTCTAATACTATAGAAGGATTAAACATAATTTTAAGAGATCTTAAATTATTTTGGAAGAAACAATATCGAAAGATATATTTTTTGATGTTCGATTAAGTTATAACAAGTACTGTTATAGCTAATATACACATACTTGAGATACGATGTAGAATACATTATCCAAATAACATTGTGTTGACAGACCGTACAAGCTATGTTACTAGATTACCAATATCTTAACTAAGAATTATATTTAATTTTGTGGATCATAATATACTATAAATAATTATTAAAACACATCTCATTTAATGTGATGTTATGATTTTTTATTTTAATATTAAATTTATCAAACAACTACAAACATATTTTTCATATCTCTCTCAATATTGAGTTTACTTTTGAGAAATCACAGGGTTTTATCACAATTTCTCTCCAATGATTTAGTTTCTATCTTTATCATGCTTCAAGGAAACATGTCAAGATATTATTAGTTTTCTTTTTCATTTCAATTCATTTTTCATTTTATGGCTCTATAAAAGGAAGTACCTATGACTATTTAATAGACCAGAAAATTATATATTGAGAATTAATTGACCAAAACAGTAGTAAAATGAAAGGAGAAATCATATTTTTCTTTACCTAAGAGTAAAATTATAGTTGGGATGAATTATTCTACCAAATACCCAAATAAGAAAGGTTCTCTTGTAAGAAAGGAGTTCGATAAAAAAAGAGGAAAATAATATTTTAAAATCTAATTAATATTGAGTGGATTAAATATTCAAAATTATCTAAAAGGATATTATGTGGTATTATAAGTGTATTGGAGTGTTTATATGCATAGATGATGAATTGTTATTTTTCATGAAGTAAGAGAGTTTTGTGATAATTTAAAATAAAATCATTTCTAAAAAGGTAAATGAAATTGATATTGAGGTCACATTTATTTAAGTAGATGAAATTTATAGAGTAGATCATTAAGGAAACTTTTGATTTTTTTCTAATGGATTAAATTATTATATGGAGTTTGTATTTGAGAAGATAAAAAGAATTTTGGTTGGTTAATATTATTTTTATGTGATATGAATGTTCCAGTTGAATGTTAACAATCAATTTATTGAGAAATTCATTAAAGTGGTTGTAGAAAAAGTATTTTTTTAATAAGATAATTTTAATATGAAATATTTATATCTATTATATTTTATGTTGTTAAATAATCCATTAAATATTACCATGATGATGATTAAAAATATTAATTTTATAGATTATGAGAAAGGAAGAGATAAACATCACTTGATATATGGAAGGTTCATTAATTTATTGTTACAAAAGTTATAAATTTCAATAGATAAGAAAACTAGAAAGATACCCGATGAAGAGTAATGAATAAAAACCTTTTCAAAGGGTATTGGTGTCAATTAGAAATTTCTAGAATTATTTGAATGCAGATAGGTTGATAATAAAGGTCATATATCAAGGGTATTTTCCAATTACTCACTAATACACAATTAATTTTTTTAATAATTTTAATGAAGTGATGGGAATGTGGGAATTTAGATGTGAGGCATGAGGATAGAAAAATATATGAAATAAGTAGACACATAAGTCAATGGGAAATGGAAATGATCCTAGAGTTCATATAGATTCCTTCATTGTACTCTTTAATTGTTTAATTACATTTCAATAACTAAGTAAATACTATTCATTGATTACTCCCCTCTACCTATGATTTGGGGATATAGTGGGTTTGAAAGAACTACAAAACCCATTGAACCCCCATATCCTCCATGTAAAAGTGTGATAAACACACCTCATCTAGTAATGGGCTACCATCCTAAACCTGAATCCATCATATTTCATTCAAATCTTAAACAAAATGACAATATCATATATATATTTATTAAAGATATGTATGGAATAAGAGATATAATAGAGAATATAGTGGGGTCATAAAGAATGAGATGAGGTATGAAAAATCTATATGTGAACCCTCACAAACCCACTGACCACTATGAAAATGAATAAAACATTATAAAAATTAAATAATGTGACTTAGGAGATCAATATATTCACTAAGGATCAATTCCCTTGGTTAACTATCTATATAAATGGAAAACAAGATACTTGAAATGGGTAATTTTGAATAAATGGAAGAAGAATAATACCTCTATAAAAAATACATAAGGAAATTATAATAAAACCTAAAAATACTATATATAGAGAATGAAGGACATGTATCGAACCTCTTATAAGTGAGTCGATGGAATGTTTAAATATGAAATGGATACTCATTCTAGGTGCATGGTATGAGAAAAAATGTACCTTTAGGAGGGAAAATGATTCCACATTGATGCATTATTGATTATTCATCTTGAGTTGGTAATCAACCAGGATCTCATGTCCACCTATTTTGATAGGATGAATCCATATGGAAATTCATGAGGACTAATTTCCTATTATATAGAACAAAATGATAAAAAATATTCTCCTTATACATCCATGAATCCATATGACCATGTGTTTTCCAAATGTGATCAACAACCATTAGTGCTCTGGACGATTAAGGGAAAGTATTGATATAGGGATATCACTACCTAAATTTGAATCATAGATAGTGGATGTAGGGAATCTTAGGTAGTGATTCATTCATGGTAAATCACAAGAAGATGTTGTAAATGGAAAAAATGGCTTCTCATACCTTAGAGTTTACTCACACACGACTTTTGGAGGATGTGAATTATTATTAGAAAATATATTTCAAATAGGCTACTCATGTGAAACAAGTATTTATTCTTAAATGGAACATGGGATTTAGGCTTATTCTTATGCAGCTAGTTACCATCCTGAGTTAATCTTATGTGGCCCATAAGAGATGGATTCATTTATGTGTGGCTAGTTTGGATAGGTGATGTACCTTAATCATTGGTAGTGACTACCCTCAATCATAATTAGAGATATGGTTGTCTTCAAAAAATTGAAAAATTAATATTATCCATGCCTATTATCATATATAATATTAACCAATACTTCTATAAAACAAGAAAAATTAAAATTTATAGGTATAACCATCATCTTTAAAATGTATAAAAAATATATAACCACTGAAAAATATATTTCTTCAATTTTAATATTATGTTCATTATTTACTCTATAAAACTAGAATACTATTATTTATAGTATTATAATAAAATATTTATAATAAATATAAAAAAATTATATACTCAAAATATTTATAAATATTGATGAACTAGTCCCCCACCCTTGAATTATTCCCTTTTATCAAAGGAATGTATCTCAATAATTTTATTCACTTTAAATCCATTTCATTCCTTGTAAATTTCGTTGTCCATGACTGATTAATTTTAAAATATTTAAGTAAATCTCAATGGTACTATGAAATCACCTTTTCAATTCACTCTTATTCATGTTTCTCAATACACTTTACAATTTCATAAACATTGATTCATCACTATATAATTTATTAGAAAAATTCATTTTCCTCTCATTCCTTCAAGTTTAATATTCACCTTGACTTCTATAACTCTTAATAACCAAGTACTCATTCATACAATTTTTTGAAGCTATTTATATTCATGAAACTTATTCCAAAATTTAGAATAACATATCTATAAGAAAATAATTTCAAATAGTAGGAACCCCATTGTTTTTTGATGACCAAGTCATGGAAGTAATGTTTATAAAACCAGTTCATAGATTCTTTTTTACTCTTATTTATGGATTTTTATTTCTCTCTCTCAAATGCATAATGATTTTGAAATCTTCAGATATTTTTTTTGGATACCAATAGTTTAAACTAATCCAAATCAAATTAATTTATTTAATTGGTTATTTAATAATGGTTATTTGTATTGATACTTTATTTATCAAGTGATTTGATCAAATATGAGTTTCTTGATTAAGTATATGGATATTAAATTATGGCCCACTTAAATATTTTAAAATTAATATTCACTAATTCAATTTTTAAACATATTAATACATTTTTTTTAAAATGAATCATGTATCTTAGATAACTCAAATATAGGATAAACTCGATTGGGGGAAAATCACTCAAAACCATTTTATTTAAAGAAAAACAATGCATGAAATGAAAACAAACACAAAACTAGAAATAGGTTGAAAATACCACAAACTTGAATTTAACTCCCCTATTAAATGAAAAAACTCAAAATATGAGTAAATAAATCACTTTTGGAGTAAAGAGATACAACATTTTCCTTATTATGTGGTGGCACGATCTAATACCCTAATTTATACTTTCTTTATCCTATAAAAGTAATAAAAAGAAACATGAAAATTTATTGAAGAAAATTAAAATGAAAAAGTGAGATATAAAAGAATATTAGGTTATCCCTTAGTGGATATGTGTTTTTATTATCTATAGTTATTCATTTTATTGATCAACACCAATTTGAATGTGGATGAGGTTTATGTGTTTCAAACCACCACATTTTATTTCTTCCAGTTTATTACAGTATACACTAAGAGTGGGAAACCCTTAAAGAAAATATAAAAGTCATCCCAACCCCAAAGATCAAAAGAGAATAGAAAGGTGTAGGGGTGAGAGAAATGTCCCACTATTAACCATCATGGTTAACTCCTCTAATTAGTGTACTTGTTGTTATCGAGGATCTCATCACTTCAACATGATCTCCTTAAGTTATTCTAATTCCAACTCCATATTTAATTAGATAGTGGACTCATATTATTATTATTATTATTATTATTATTATTATTCACTCTCTAGGTAAATTATTGGCACTAATTAAATAAAATATAAAAAGGGTAGTGAATATATTAGTTTTAAAAAGTGGATAAAAAATAAGTGAATTGAATAACATTTCCACTCCCATATGTTGTATAGATAGATGTTTTTTTCTTTTTATATTTCCACTAGGAAGTATTCATAAATAAGTGTGAGATAAGGGTCATGTAATGTATCTTCCACCTTGATGACGTATTTATAAAATATAAGAGGGAATAACACTTCTTATTCCAAAAAAAGATATTGATGGAACTCGGGAAAATAATGTTAAAATTTTGAGCACTCCTTAGCTAAGGATTTTAGAAATGGTTGTTCGAGGTCTTCCTTGAGATACTTGATGAGCTCCTTGTATACCTCATCTCTATAGTTTAAACTTGAAACATTTTTCACATATATAGAAAATGATAAGACCGTTTATTTTATAAGAGAATGTGCATGAAACATTAATTCCATTTTGTTAAATCTTTTAAATTTATTTTAAAAGAAATAAAAAAATCAAAGAAAAAAATTGAAAGTTGAAAAATTAACTTGGATCCCTAGAAAATATGGAAAAATTTTAAAAGGAAAATATTTTAAGGGGCTTAGTGTCAATTAAAAAATTTTATACCTCTTATAATGAAGTAGGGGAGTTGAACAGAGATATCTACCTAAGAGATTTAATGATCAACCACTATTCTAATTCACTTATTAATATTTTTACCTTTTTAATATTATTAATAAAGATAGGGGAATGGTAGAATTTTGATTTATGGTATGAGAATATAAAAATAAATGAATACAAGTAAACACAGAATTTGGCGGGAAAGGGTGTAGTGCCCTGGGGACCAATGGACAACTAATAGGGGAGGGGTGAATCAGTGGTCACTTAAATCATTTATGAATTTATTTTATTTTTAATTCAACCTCATAAAATTATTTGTTGTTGATCCAATACTTCTTCTATTTTATATGCTTACCTGAATAATGCAGTAAATAAAGGCACAAGAACATAATTATTTTTACAAGGTTTTATACTATGACATACTCTTTTCCTATATTGTTTATTTTCCCCAGCCCTAGATTATCTAATATAATAAAATATCACAATTACAAGTTGAGGATTCTTCATACACCATAACTAGAACAGAGTCTCAATAATCATTTCTCATCCAGAGTCACACCAACCACTTACCTATGTCTTATATTACTTCACTTTCCATCTTCCCATTGGAATTATTTAACAGTTTCCCAATATATTCATTGATTTTTAAGGTGGTATTATTTTATATTATGATTTATATAGGTTTTATGTATTTTCACCATGTATTCAAAATAGTTTATTTACTTTTCCTCCTTAGAATTAGATCTCTATTCAATACAAGAATGGATTTTCATCCTCTGAATAAATCTACTTCAACTCAACATAGGATATTTGAATGGTTTAATTTATTTAATATAGATGCATAAAAATAGATTCCTACTCACAACTCCACTTCACAGAACGTTTACTGAATCTATTAACCAATTTATCTCACTCTATGAGTTTTTGTGATCTATAAACCTCATAGATCCTCATTAAACTTATATAACCAGGGATGTTGTTGGATCTTCTTCTTTTTAATAATTAGGATCTCTCAATAGGATCTCAGAATGATGGTTGTATTCTTCTTTTTCTTCACTGAATCATGAAAGTAATACTATTTTTTTTCTTTATCTAGAGCTTCTATTCTCCCAAATACTCACATATCACACAATATCTCAATAGAAAACAACACATTAATAGCTTTCTTTTCTCTTTTTCTCCTTGATATTCTTAGTAAATCACATGAATATGCTTCCAAATTAACCACACCTTTAAATTTTAATGTTCCATAAATGGAATAACTATTGAAAAAAATAGACTTCTTTCAAAATCAACAAAATAAAATACCTCATTCAACTTCCATGAATTTCTATGCACTACTTTATCTTCTCAATGATGATTTCAAAAATACCCCTATTAAATACCTCTTTTTTTTGAAAGATGACCCAAAATATCTTTAAAAAATTATTCCCATCAGGAACAACTTCTTCATTACAAAATATATCCACTAAAATCTACTATTCAAAGCAGACAACTATAGATAGAGTTTCCTTAAATCATATCAATAGCATGTGACTTTTATTTACTACTAGTAACACACAACACTTCTTATCATGGCTCAATTCATAGGACAATTCCTATTATTTCATCACAGATACTTAAGAATACTCTAACAACCTTAAATAAAAATAGCACAATCCTTGTTGAATAAAATGATTTTGTTCTTTAAAAAATACATGTATTGGTTATCCTAATTTTTTATTCACAAAAAAATCTTGGATCATGGATTATATAAGAATAATGATATTCTAAAATCACAATCACAACACAAACATCATTAAATTTTACTTTTCTAAGAATTAAATGATTTTAGAAACTCACTTTTTTATTTTTCTATAATCATCTATTTCCATGGATGTAAATCATATTACATTTATTCTCATGCTTGGATCACACACCAAATTAGGTTTTTATAATGTTTATACCATGAATGAATATTTCTTACATGATCACAATAATTTTAACTTCATCAGATTTGAAATTTGGAAACTTGAATTTTCATCCAGAAAAACATAAAAATTTATATAAGTGTTGAAGTCTTACATTAGGGTCCTTAAATTATTATGCTCACAAATCCGTAGGATAAATATTTACATTTTCTTATGGGTACATATTTTCATCTATATTTTTTCTAAAAAATCACAAAGTGTTGAAGTCATATGTTACGGAGTTCAAGTCTTATGCTTCGTAAGGATTATGTTCAGCGACTTATACTCAATGATATAATTATTACATTCATCTCTAGAAGTCTTATACTCTTTCCCTTTTAATTTTTCCATATTATTTAAAATTTATAGTTTCCAGAAAATCCATACAGGTGGAACCAAGACTTATGGTGAAGTATTATGATTAGGCATTATGTTTCGTTCAATGTTATACGCTCATACCTTTTCTAAAATTCTGTAGACTTCAAATCCTTACGTTTAGTGCCAAAATTATTATGTTCAAAGTTAATTCTTATGATTAGTTGGTAATGTCTTATGCTCATATATTATCTATTTTTTCATGAACTTCAAAAACTATATTTCTACAGTAATCATTAAAATGTATTTTAATTACTTTTAGGGTTACTCAAACCTCTTCAAATTATATCAAAACTTATTCAAATGATTTTTGGAATTATTAGAATAATTCCAAAATCCTTCCAATTATTTTCTGAGGTGTTACAACATATAAAATACCCAAATAAGAGCATTTCAGTGAACATATATTCCCTATTAGCTAAATATTTTCTTCGATCAATATTGATACATATAATTTTCTTCAACATTCATCTAGAAGTGTATAAAAAATAATAATCACTAACTAAAAAACCACAATGCTTTGTACTCCTCAGATGGGTTCACCTCTTTCAGCCATCTTAGTAACTACCTAGAAGTTTTCCAAATATATATCTATAGGTTGTAGTATATTCTTATTAACCTATTAAAGACAAGGATTCTTCACCTTTAGAACTTATCATAGATATAAAGATAAAATAATACAATATCATAATGTATGGGATACCTTCTTGAAGATTTGTATCTTGGTATTCAAGGGAATCCATTTTCTTTCTTAAAATTTTCACAATATGTAAACAATAGA
The DNA here is from genome assembly GCA_963277665.1 of Viscum album. NCBI lineage: Eukaryota > Viridiplantae > Streptophyta > Magnoliopsida > Santalales > Viscaceae > Viscum > Viscum album. Next base: position 1,521,141,904 of record OY728155.1, on the reverse strand, counting down.
GTCTTCACTTCACATATCCATGTAACCTTCATGATTCTACCATACAACACCTTTATCTAATATCATGGACAACTTAACTTCTTCCATAATGGGTGGGGGGGTACTCTAATCCATTACCCAACTTCTCTTTATATTTATTATATTGACAATACTATTGAAAAATAAATAAAATAAAAAACTCTGTTCACTTTAATCCCCCCTTGTGTTTGTTTTCAATTAAAAAATTTATAAAAAACCTTCAATGGTAAATGTAATTCCACTCTCTTGGATTGAAAATAAATGGAAAGGGGTAAAAATTATTATCCACATAATTAAAATCATGGTGAAGAATCATACTTCCAATTTATTCACCAAAATAATTATCCAGATTGGAATACAATGGGACTTCCTTAACTTTCAACTTCTTCTCCCCAAAAATTTCTAGAAACTATACAGAATGATTACTACTAGAATGATAACTCATCAGATTCTAGTGAAAATTTGAAATGAGGATCATCTAAGAATCGTTTGAATTTAACTTGGAATCACTTTTCTATTAGAAATGTTCCATCAAAAAATTATCTTTAAGTATAAACAAGCTAACCCTTTGGATAAAATAAGAGAGACAATTTTATACCACAAATTTGTACATGTTATTACACATGATACTAGTTTTTTCTTTTTTTCTTTTTAGAGAAATCACATAATAATTTTCAAGATAATTTAGAGGACTATGATAAATTGAACAATTATATCAAAATATTTAAATATATAGTTCTTCCATAAGGTTAGATAAACACCCCCTTGAAAATACAATAAATATTAATGAAAAAAGGTTATAAGAGTGAAGATCATGCCTCAAACTTCAATTCTATTAAAATTTTTCTGTAATTACATATTAAATATATTTTCATATATCTCTAGTAATTTGGATTATTTGAGTATATACTCTCAAAGGATTCTTCCCACACATATTCACCTTAAATTAACCAATATATAATCCCCTTATAATTGAATATAGCATACTATGGATCTTCGAGAAGCTCCTCAACTTGAGTAGGAGGATTGAGACAATTTTCAAAACCCGTGACATTTATCTCTAGTATTCTTCATGCTTACATGTATAGGATTCTAGGTATGTTCACTTTTGGGTAGCATGGTATTTACCTTCTTTATGGGTGTAGAATTATTCTCTTTAGCAACAAATTTTGAACTTGATTTCATAGGTTCTTTCCCTTTGTTCTTTAGTAACTTCTATCATTGAGGAAGTCAATTCATACATCTAACAACACTATGGACTAACTTCTACACCTTCAAAACACCACTTTTTCATCTTTCACATTTAATTTATGAGGAATATTCTCTATATCATAACCAATTATATCCTATACCATGACAATATTTTTGTGTATATCTTCTATTAACTTCCAGCTTTTTTTAGATTTCTTTTTCCATCATTAAATTCCATGGTTTGTTTGAAATACCCCATGGTTTTACATATATTATCAAAGTATGATCATCTTATTCTTGTTAGTTGGAAATACTGGTTAAAATTATTTTTATGAGTTTCATATTATTCCTTGATTGATTTTATCCTAGATGATTAAACATCCTCATGAACCTTCATTGATGTCTTGGGAGTCGTATGCTTTTCCAAGAGAGAAACAATTCCTTTCTTAACTTTCTTCTCAACTTTTGGTGGTTCAATTTTCTTTTAACAAAATATATGGCAGCTAGAATTATTGTACCAGAGTCAACAATAATTTTGGCCACATTTATTTTATATCTCATATAAGTTCTTATAGATTTCAAGTATGTTCTTCTGATAAATATTATTCCCTTTCTGTGAGGTTTGATTCTTTATAGTAGGATTTTTCCTTTAAACAACCTTGATCCCCATTTATTTAGGAATTCTCATATTTCCATCTACTGACATATTATAATAGAAATAAATTTCCATGTGTCCAAAATTCAATCAACACAAACACCTTCCAATGAGTCATGTGGTTTTCACTTTAGGTACATGCTATCCAATATGAAAAGATTACTGTTTTTGAACTTGAACCATATATTTTTGGGATCCTTTTTGGGGAATTTATCCTTGGAAATTCTTGCCTATTTCTATAAAACATTGGTGGATGAACCATCATTTTTATCCTTCCACATTTATACAAATTTTTATTTCTATCCAATATTTCCAAAGATTAAATATTTTGTGCAATTTACTTTATCTACACTATGGGTTAAATTATTTTATGATACAGAGGTGGATAGTTATCCACATGATCTAAATCACTTTCAGAAACTATTATAAACCAACTTTTATACAAGACTCACTTCTGAAGTTTATGTGGTAGCATATATCTTCTCAGCTTATTATGATGGTTTATATTTTTTTCATCTTCGATATTTTTCATCTTGACTTATGACTCAAATAATTTCATTTTGAGGAGGTACTCTTTATCCTTACAATGACCACATACTTCCTTCATAATCACTCTTAAAAACTTATTTATCATAAATAACTCTTTACAGTTCTTCATATATGAAAGGAACTCTTTCCTTACAAAGTGTGATAGATTCATCCTTATCTTTTACAAGATTTTTGAGAGTGATGCATCTTCCAATATATATTTTCCAATGGATCCTCCATAGCATTAGCTTCATTTTCTAGATTTTATTTTTCATCAAATATATCCTAAATTAAACCAAGTATATATTTCATAACTTAATTATGAACATTTTTCATTTAAGATCCAACATGTGAGTAAAAATATTCAACTATTTTGATCTCATCACACTCTCCACAACCTGAACTAGATTCACTAGAGGAATGGGAGATAACAAATTTAACTAATAAAAACTTATCATTTTCATTATCATCATCTAATGATATTTATTATTTCTTATTTGATATTTTTCTCAGCTTCTATACCTCTTTATTCACACTATTTTTATATGTCTTGGATGATATATCCATATATACTTTGATATATATAGAGGAATATTTTTTGTTCTGAGTAACTTCTTAAAGAATCCCAAATCCACACTTCATATAGACATTTTCGATGGGAAGCTAAGCTCTAATACCACTTTTAGTGCCTAGGGGACCGGTGGACCATTGAGAGGGGAGTGATGATTCAGTGATAAGTTAAAACTTTTATGAATTTATTTCCTTTTAAATTTAACCTCCTAGAATTATTCAATATCAATCAACTCATTCTTTTGTTTCAAGACAAACCCAAATAATGTAGTAAATAATGGCACAAGAAAACATAGTTTTCAAAAAATATTGTACTAAGACACACTCCTCACCTTGATTGGATTTTGAGACCCAATAAAGGATTCCCCACTATAATTGTTATAGATCAGACCTCTCTGGTCCATTCCTTTACTAAAATATGGCATTTGAGGTGTTATAAGAGGTCAAGGTGAATTATTATTAACACTTTTCAAAATTTCTAGTTATGTGTTTCCAAATGTCGGTAGGTAATGTATCGGTAGGCGCTATAGTGTTTCCAGTTATTAGTAGGGCATCTATCAGTAGGTTCTACAGTATTTCCAGCTATTGGTATGTCATCTTTCAGTAGGTTATACAATGTTTCCAGCTGTTAGTAGGTCATCTATCGGTAGTTACTACAGTGTTTCTTGCAATTGGTAGGCCGTCTATCGGTAGGTGCTACAATGTTTCTAGCTGCCAGTGGGTCATCTATCGGTAGGTACTACAGTGTTTCAAGTTGTCGGTAGGTCATCTATCGATAGGTGTTATAGTGTGTCTAGAAATAAGTAGGTTATCTATCGGTAGGTGATACAATGATTACAATTATTGGTAGGAAATCTATCGGTAGGTGCTCTAGTGTATCCAGTTATCGGTAGGTCATCTACTAATAAGTTCTACAATATTTCAAGTTATCAGTAGGTCATATATTGGTAGGGGCTACATGGTTTCCAGATTTGGTAGGTTATATATCTGTAAGTGATACAGTGTTTCCATCCATTGGTATGTGTATAGTGTTTCCAACTTTCTACAGTTCCCCCGTTTGACAATATCTTTGATGTAAAACACATTAAAATCCTTATTATAAGGGATTTAAGGCCTATTCAAAGACCATAACACACATATTAATATTCCCATGTTTCTAGGTTCCTTTACATGGTCAAACTATGTAGTCTAGATAGATCCTCTTTTAATAGAAAATCTAAATTGTATCTAAACCGCTGCTCTGTTTAGATTTTCAAAAGGCCGAGATATGTTCCTCCTTTGTTCTTCTATCGTGTTTTCCTCTAGTACAAGACACTAGAAACTTTCTTCCCATAGGATTCCATTGATCAAACTATAATATTTGAATCATGTTCCCCTTGGAGTTTTTCCTGCTGCATGCACACCCCTTGTTTTGGTGTAACCAGGAAGTATCGATCTATCTTCGATATAAGGTATGTTCTACCACCGTCTTCGGGGTTCCTCGATATGTTTCCTCCTTTTTATCCTTTCCATGTTATGGCATGTGATATCTATGTTTCTAATGTATATTTCTCAGTTTTTGGTTGGTATGGTGGTTTCACGGGGCGTCCTCGGGTGGATGCAGTCGTTGTGGGAGAGGTGATCGTGATCCGCTGTGTTAAACCATTCTCATGCAAATAATGTTGAAATTTTTTTGAGGTAGGTGATTCATGGATTCCTTATTTTATTTACATAAAATCATAGAGTTAGCATGATTCAAACCTTATATCACAATGAAATTAATAAAATAAATATTGAATCAAATTAATAAAGCGGTATCGATCACATATTCTTTATTTTTACCATGAAAATTGTTTCCCTATTGATTTGTTAGATATTGTGATATCTATTCTTTGTTTTCTAGTTTATGATTTCATTATTGATGGAAATTGGTAAAGAACATAAATCCAGAATTAATTTTAGATTAATTGACCAAAGAAGGTGGAATGTTTAATGAATCAGGTAGTTTTTGTTGTGATTTGATGATAATAAAATGGATGTATTTTTTTATATTTAATTGAATCGGTTAATTAAATATGGAATAAATAACCATTTTTTGCAATAAAGATAATCCCTTGAAGGGTTTTGATTACCCTCTTTCCTGTAAAAGTCAAGAGCCATATGTTTGGATCTGTGAGAGCTCATTGTGTGTGAAGTTTGAATTCCTTGTTTTGGGACCAAGATCCCAGTTGTTTTGATTGTTTCTTACTTCTTGTGTTGTGTTATGATCCTAGGATGGTTGATCCTGGAAGACTGTGGTGGTATGTGAGGGAAGGGAGGCCTAGTGGTGGTGGTGGTGGCAGTTGATGCCTAGAGTGGCGAGATGCATCAGGTTATACATGTGGGTGTTGGGGAGGACACTGGGGATGATGGAATGAGATGATGTTGGTCTTACATGTTAATGTTAATGTGTTTGTTGTTGAACCAATTGTTTGTGTATATATTTTACCTTCTCCACTACTTGAAGCAGATGGTCTTGCTTAACCTCCTTCTAAAAGAGGTGAAGATGTGGGGGTTAGGCCACATACTTTCTATGTTTAGGTTATCGAGGATGGATGGGTTTGTGCTCTTACTATAGGTGGAAAATACTCTAAGGGTATTTCATCTACTCATATTGTTGATCCCATTTCATTTGGTATCTTAGAATGCTTTATTAGAATACCTAGAATTATGGAAAATGGTAATGTTGTTAAATGAATAAATGATGTTGAACCCATGGGATTAGAGCTTACTAGGATACGATATTGAGGTTATACATCTAAGGAACTATGTACTTGGTCTGGTTATGCTTAGAGGGAATGAAATTTTTTTGTGATGCTAATGAAATGTAATTTGGAAATGGTACTTTTTAATTAATGGTTAAAGAATTAATTAACGTAAAGTGAAACTGATTAAAAATGATAAGATGAATTAATTTATCTTTTTAAATGGTTGTGTGCTTATAGGGTATCTAGTCATAGTAGTGGTAGTTGGGATTCTGAGAGACATTAGCTGTAGTTGAGTCTAAGACTAGGTTTTTTCCATAGTGTGGTTGTGAGATATATTATACCATGTACTTTTTGTGTTTCTATATGCTAATTCACCCTATCAGTTAGGGAAAATGACACCTCAGGGATTATGATCCCTATGGGGTGTTTTCCCCAACATCTTAGTGTGAGGATGGATGGATGAATACCCCCTTTGGCCTCACTCTCTTCTCTTGGTATCTACTTTTTCTAGTATGAAAGGTATTTATTTTTCCCATATATGTGTGTATAGGGTTGTAATGGCTTGTGGTTATTTCACACACATATATTCTGGATATAGTTTCTTATGGACTATTGTAGGTGTAACGCATATAGGATCTGATGTCTTGAGGATCCTTTCTCAGTGTATGGGTTGTAATGGCTTGAGGTATAATACTTGATTTATGATACACACTATGCGAGTTGTGGTGGCTCTCGGAAACTACATGGTTACTTTTAGTTGTGTGGTTTTGGTGGTGAGTTCCATGAGATGCATATTGTGGTGATTTGCCTTGGTGTATGTGGGAATGAATTTTTATAGAGATATTCTCATGACGTGTGATGTTGGGGAAAAGTGGAAAACTGATCGAGGAGTGGTAGAAAGGTAGCTTTGATATTATTTATTATATTATATAATCTTGTATGTGATACTTGGTGAGAGTAGCCATGGTGAGGCTTGGAACGTAGCATACTTGTTTAGGAGATGAGTTAGTTTCACTTGTTGTTCACTATTCTTTTGCATTCTTTCTTTACTTTTTCACGAGAGGCTCTAGAGAGGATCCTACTAAGTATACTATTATACTCTCCCTACATTATATAAAATATTTTTCTAGTTATTTGGAGTAGGTTGGAGATCAGGATGGTTACTACTAGCTCAAGGTTTTGTAGGAGCTATTTGGGATTCATGGTCACTTCTGTTTTACTTTCTTTTGGTAATTGGAGTTTACATTTCATTTTTAGTAGTTTTTCATGATATTGAATATGTGTACTTGGGTTTTATTTTATATTTCATTCTGAGAAGTATTTTGTTGGTGTCTATCTTATCTCTCTCTTTTGTATGTGTTCTCTTAGAGGTTAATGTTTCCCATATGTGTGTTTGCTATACCCTCAATGCTAGTTTCCAACCTAGGGTCTACTAGAGGTAGGACTCGGGGGGTCATTATCTCCATTTAACATTGTGGACCCAGGAGGGGTACACTTTGTGGGGAGGGGGTCATGACAGAGTGGTATCAAAGGTATGGTTGAAGGATAGGATGGAGTTTGGAGTTAGTCACTAGTGAGGTTACTTGGGTTGGTAGGGAAACAATGTTACTCAAGTTCGAAAAGTGATGTGAACACTAGAGACTGGATGAGACACATGTATTTAGGGCCCCCTATGATCCGATGCATGTACAATTATGTTTACAGTGGCTACTAAATGAAGTGATGTTGGTTACTAGGTAGAGACCTAGGAAAGGATCATGCATTATTCTCTTTTGTGACTATATTTAAAATGGTTAGACCTTCGGATAGGTTCACCTAAAATGAATAAAATAAAAAAAATAAAGAATGTTAAAGCTTTCCATATTCCAGGTTTATGAGCTCTAACTATTTATTCTTTTTTAGGTATGGATCTAGGTTGATGTCCTCATCAGGTTCATGTAGAAGATGTCTAGTAGGTTATGCCAGCAGATCACCATCGAGTAGAGGTTGACAATGACAATAGTTAGAGGTGGACACTCTGAGAATTTCAGTGCCAGTTTTTGAAGAAGTATGAGGGATCCGTTTCAAATGCAGACATAGAATACTGTTTGGAGGAGGTTGACATATATTTTATTTCAATCCATGCTTGGAAGGAGCATTGAGTGTTTTTAGTTTTGATGATGTTGCATGGAGTAGTGAGGTAGTGGTGGTCCTTATTCCTCAAAGATCACGAGGAGTTGGAAGTATCATGAGAGGAGTTACGATACTGGTTAAAATTCAATTTTCATTCTTTGACTGTGAAGGTGGATAGTTTCCAGGAGCTTCTTACCCTTTGACAGGGAGCACCAATGTGCAAGAGTTCGGGATCCATCTCAAGAACCTTCTACGATATGCTTCGAACTTGTTTCAAAATGAGGAGGCTAGGGAGAGGAATTTTGAGGAGGATTTGCATCCATAAATCTAGTTCCAAGTCACCCAGTTTATGCTGAAGACATATCTTGAGGTTCTAGAGTGGGAAAATCTCATCAAGAGGATGTTATACGAAATCAGATCGTTATGAGAGGAGAGTCATCGGGATTCCTCCTGAAGCAGGGCTATAGTTTGGGGATCATGGTTTTTAGGGAAGAAGAGTTTTCGTTCAGCCAGGGGTAGGTGCCATCCCTTGATTCTTCATTCCTATGAGGGAAGCGGCTCTCATAACTATTTTAAGGGATGAGAGACTTGTTTTTCTTATAGAGGACAAGTTCATCATCAGAGAGAGTGCCTGACCTTTATGAGCAGTCTGTGTGCATCAGGTGTTCTGATTCAAGTTCCTCCATTGAGGAAGTTCTAGATGAGGTAGTAGTTTCATGTTTTACATGTTTTGGGTTAGCAGAGAGCAGATGGGGCAGACATAGGATAGCCCTAGGATGCTCCTCGTTCTTAGATAGCAGATTGCGGCTGTAGAGGTGGTTATCAGTAGGGTTAGAGAGGTCGTAGAATAGGTCACTGTCGAATTCATGAATTATAGTTTCTAGAACCAAGAAATATAGACATTGTTTGAGGTACCATTTTCTTATTTTCTACTTGGGTTCGTGCCTTGTTTGATTCAGGAGCGACACACTCCTTCATATCACCTACCCTTGTTCGTGCTTTGGGACCTGAGGTAGAGAGGCTTCTAGTTCCCTTGGTGTTGACCACCCCAGATGGTGGATAAAATAACGTGTTTGAAGTATGTAGATACCTTGATATAGTGTTGGGGCAGCACCTCTGTTGGGTAGATTTACTATGTTTACAGATACAACTATACGATGTCATCCTCAATATGGATTGGTTGTATTCGGTAAAGGCTATTGTGGATTGCTTCATAAGGCGGGTGGTATGATAGATAAAATATTTTTCAATTAATTTTATTTAATTTAAATATTTTTAATCCCACCAAAGTGTTATTTTAAATGAAATTTCCACATATTATGGTTTTAGTAGTATTTTGAGCTTAATCGTCAAAATGGCCTATTTTGAATTTTTAACAACTTTAAATTATTACTATATTGTGGAAATAATTTTCTCTGTATTGATCCAAATCGTTAAATTGTTTTTTTAGGTTTCCACACATCCTAGACTTCATTTCATCCTTCGGGACCTAATGCTGAATTGACCATATGGATGCTCAAAACAAGCTCACAAGTAGGGCCTCAAAAACTATTTACAGATCTGTCTATTTTTGGTTTTGGGTCCCTAACTCATTCATGGTGGGCCCAATTCCTCTGAAATTCGGTGTATGGACAGACAAGACGTTTTGGAATATCTTTATTGAATGATAGGATACATGAGTCAGCCGTTTTCATGTTCATTATGGCATTTTAATATGGAGGTTTGAAATTTGGAGAGTCTGAATTTACAGAATAAATGCTCAGAGTAAAACAGAAATAACTCTTGGAATACAAGTCCAAATATGCTCAAATTTAGAGGAGAGACGTCCAAGATATTTATGAACAACATTTATTAAGGTTGAAACGTGTGAAGAGGTCATTTATTGGGTATAAAATGTTTCAACTTTCAGAGGATAAATTATGCCTATAAATGGATGGGAGCTCCTCCCTCTCAAAGAATCTCATTCCATCCCATTCCCTTCGAGACACCGATGAGGAGAAATTTTTGGATTTCTATATTTTATTTATTTTTTTCACATATTTTTATTTTATTCTTCTTCTCAATTCATCTCGATTACCCTTCTCATGGAAGGGTAAATATTTTGAGTTATAGGGGAAGGGGGGTTTCCCTTTTATAATATCAAAGTCTTGTTATAAAATATAAAACTCTATTTTCTATTAAATAATCTATATTTTTAGTTGTGTCCAATTATATTAATGTGATTGCATTTTGGGTTATATTTTCATTCATTTATTATATATTTTGTTGGATAACATTAAACTCCCTCCACCTAGTTCAGCTTTTCTCGATCGAGAAAATTATGTTAGGTGGTGAGTGTCTAATGATCGTTAGTACGTGTTTGAAATAAGTGAATTATTCCGAGATTTATAAGGGTCAAAATTTCCTGATTGGGAATTTATTTAATTTTTTTGGAATGGTTTATAAGATTTCATACACATAGGAGTAATTTTCATTGATTTCTTAATCCAAGGGTGATTGATAACTCAATAGAGAAGTCATTCATTTATCATTCATTAGGAAGAGATAAGTACTGAATTTTATGAACATGATGGAATTGAAAAAGGATATCCTACCCTAACCCCAGCACTCTCTCGATTATTTTTTTCAAACATTATTTTCAATTTCCTTATTTTTTTATTAAAACACAAAAAAAATTCAAAAACACCCTCTACTTCTTTATAAAATAAATGTGACAAACTATTTTGTGTGCACTCCTCTTATGGAGACTTCTTAGGTTATCCACTAGACTATATATAGGTAATATTAAATATTTGTTTTACCATATCACACAATAGGCGTGCATTAAGCATGGTGTTGTTTTCGAGGAGGCAGTGCCTCAAAACCCCATAAAAATTTTATTTTTTATGACTCGTAGTTCTAACAACAATTTAATTGAATTTGATCTTAAAATTGAACACACAATAACCAAATATAGGAATAAAAATTTTCCAAAAGAGTTTGAAGAAATAAATCTCACAAATTAAAGTGGCACATCTAGTGATCACTCTGAATACATAATAATGGCTAGAAATCCCAACCAAACTCTATGTGATCTCTACACACCTCAATTCGCTAACCAAAAAAATAAACTAGTTATCCCTACCTTAGAAAATTATTTTGAGTTGCTAATTAATGTGATTAAAATTCTTCCTAAATTCCATGGTCTTGTAGGAGAAGACCCCAACATACACATTCAGGAATTTACAAATTCGTTCTCATGTTGCAGACCCCGAGTTGTTGTAGAATAATAGGTGAAGTGAAGGGAATTCCCCTTCTCACTTGAGGGAGGAGAAAAGGAATGGTTGTATATCCTATATTCTAGAGAAGTACAAGAATGGTAAGATTTTAAAATATTCTTCGTGCAATGGTTTTTTCCTATATCATGGAGCACAGTTATTCGGAAAGACATATATGTTATTCTCTAATCAATTGGTTAGACACTTTATGAGTATTGGGAGAGATTTAAGAAGCTATGCACTAGATGCCCACATCATATTTTGGAAGAACACCATTTCCTTGTTTTCTTTTATCAAGGACTGCTCGACAATGATCACAACTTTCTAGATGCATCATCTAGAGGAGCCTTGATTGACAAGTCACCAGCAAATTCCAGAGGAATGATTCAAAAAATTTCACAAAACTCACAGCAATTAAGAACTAGAGGTACAAACACCAGAGAAATCCATGAGGTAAAGACTTTATATTATTCCTCACCCTTACATAAATAAACACTTATGGAAATGCCCAGTTTAAAGATATTACTTGCTGTGAACCAATTGAAGGAACAACAAAACAAAACTCAGGTATGTGGTTTATGCTCTTTTACTTATCATTGCACTGATCAATGTGCTGAAGTGCAGGGGATAGAAAGTAGTGAAGCATCCTATTGGAAAAGAAAATTCTGACCAAACCAACCATGTCAGCCCCGAACCCAACCAGGATATGGATTCCAGTAGAGCCAGGACATACCTCTTTTTCAAAATCAATACCAAAATCAACCTTCATTCCAAGAGAAGCAATACCAGAACCCTCCACCATTCCAACAAGCCTATAAATATCCATACCAATAGAAAAAATTTGAACAAAACATGACAATCTCTAAGAAAAACCACCAAGAAATTGATATTGAAGATCTAAAGAAGATAGTGAAAAAATATAACAATAATTTTGATAGCCTTATGAACCATATAACCAAGAATCATGGAAAACTCCTAGCACAAATGGTTCCAAATCTAAAAGAGAATGTTAGTACAATCATAACCCGAAGTGGGAAGGATCTCACATCACCTGAATAATGTGATGATTCAAAGAAACCACCAAAATCTCAACCCATCCATCTAGAAGAAGGAGACCCTAACAAAAAAGGAGAAAGAATGAGGTTTAGGAAGGACATGCCAAAAACACCGTTAAAAAACAACAAAAGGATAAAAATGATATCCTATAACTATTCCCATCTGCATTAGTTGAGTTGAAAAAGGGTGAAGAATAAATACTTCAATAGGAGATTCATGAAACCTTCCAAAAAGTGGAGATCAACATCCCACTATTAGATCCAATATGAAAAATCAGTTGGTACGAAAAATTATTGATGTATTTATGCACTAAAAGAAGGGAATTGGATGGAAATTATATAATTAACTTAGGATAAAGCATCTTAGCACTGATCACACCACTGATACCGCAAAAATGTCAAGATCCAGGGACATTCCCTATTCCCTACACTGATTGTTATTGAAATTTTACAGATTCACTATGTGATATAATAGATTCAATTAACTTTATTCCTCACTTTTTATTTACATATTTTCATATTGGAAAATTGAAGACTATTGGAGTTGTGGTGTAGGTCACAAACAGATCCACGGTTTTCCCAATAGTTTTTCTAGAATATGTTCTTGTAAAATTCAAAGATATACTATTCCCAACTGACTTTTATGTGCTAACATTGGAAGAAGATAAAATTTCACCACACTCACCCATAATCCTAGGGAGACCATTCTTAAAGACTACAAAGATCATTATCAACATTCATGAGGGAACACTCTCAATAGAGCTCAAAGATAGTCGAGTGCATTTCAATATACTCGAATCCATGAAGAATTTTTCAAGCGTTCATTCACTAAATAAAATCTACCAAAAATAAAGAGAATAAGAAACTAAAAATTTAGAGGATATAATCGTATAAATCTTGGATAGTTTTTTAGAATAGGTTGGAGAATAAAAATCATATGAAGATGATGAGATCAAGAAGTATAAACTCAAAGAGGCTGAACATGAAAATATTATCACAAATCTCCAGAAGTAACTTTCTACGAAGGAAAAAGAACTTACTGAGAAGCATTATATATTCCTTACTATGAAACATGATGTGAAAAAGGTTAGAAAAAATCCCATTAATGATAAATAGATATGTAAAGTATATTATCAAACCAATGGGAAGAATGAATCACAAGAAAAATGTAAGTATATACTTAATCAATTTCGAAAGAGACCTGTTTATTTAAATATGCATAGGTAAAAACCAAAACCATGTTCATGTGGGTAATTAAAATTGAGGGTCAATAATCTTCATCATGAGAAGAGAGAAATTTTCAAATGACACCATGACCCCTTAAAAATAGTTAGGTTCATATTGCAACAAGGTAGCAACAAATCTCAGGAAATATTGAAAACCATCCCAGAAGAACAAAATTTCAAGGGTTTTGCTAGTGTTGTGGTATCAATGGGCACAAATCACACTCTTTAAGGTATAACATGTCTTTACCAGGAAATAGGAAAGAGCGAGTGTAGGAGATTAGAGTCATCCAACCTGTTTATCAATATAATATATCAGGTCGTACATATTATTTATAGTTTCTTGACTGTTGTGATTCAATTTAAAATCTACTTACATGTTAAATCCATTTGAATTCATTTATGACACTACATTATTTAATTTTGGGGGTGTGAACCTTTTTAGTTTAGGATTTTTATTTGTTTTTTGTTTTAACATTTTTCTAAAAAATGCAAAATTTTGTGTATTTCTTTTTCATCTTTTGTGTGTTTTTGAATCTTTTGACATGAAATTATTATCATTTAAAATTTTGAAACCCATGTCTATTAGTGAAAAGATTTATTCCAGGAAACTAATCATTAATGAATGCTTCTAATTACTATGTTTTAAGTTCAAATCTTTGGGTATTTTATGAAAAGTACTTTGATTTTTAATCCCATGCCACATCTCAATGTATTTATTTTTGAAATCACTTTCTTATGAGGATTATAATCCATTTTTTCATATTATTTACATTCACCTCACTTCTTGAGAGAACCATATCATGCTTTATTTTACCAAAATTTGATTTATTCTTTCCAGAACAATAGGGTTTGACGTACTTGTGTTTTAAATGACTAGGGCATTTATTTGTTTTTAAAGCCCTATTTTCCAGAAAATCATTTTCATTATAGCCTAACTTATACATTGAATACTTGTATCCCTTATAATCCATGAATAGCCTATTAGGTTAGCCACATTACAAGCCAATTTTCCCTATCCAACTAGCTCATGAAGTAAAATTGCATGATAAAGTTGAACGTTAAGTTTGGGGGAAGTTGTCTTGTGGTGTGGTACCTCATTTGGTGATACTTTGGGTGGAAAATTAATTTTTAAGAGATTATGTTTATGCTAAATAATTCATTCTGCTAAAATTTGGGCCTTTCTGGATCTATCACGATAAAAGGAGTTGTGCTTTTTTGTAGCTTCTAAAGGAGAAAGAAATTTTTACCTATCCAGAACATTAAAAAAAACTATGTTTGAGAAGATTGAAATTTTTTCTAGTGAAATGATAAATTTCATGAAAATTACTTGATTTTTCATGACTATGGATATTATTTTCTACTAAGGGGAGTGAGGATGATAACATACTTGAGTGAAAATTAGAATCTTGCAATTTTACTTCAAAAATAGCCAAGCCATCCTTATTCGACATCAAAAAAGTTACATCTAAATCATATCAACCAAAATCCACAGAATAAAAATATAAATTTATCACGATAAACACATGTCCTTGACTCACATCTAGTGGATATATAAGAATTTTTCATACATATTGTTACTCTTTCATGAGTTTGGATAAGAAAAACTTTGTTGAAAATTTACATTTGTGAGATGAGAGAGAATTCATGTGAGGTAGTTGTTTTTGTGTACATGGGATAAGAAATGAAGTGTACATTTATTTATTGATATAAATGGAGAACTTTAAATAATGTTTTTTGATTGGGCATGATATCTATTTGTTTCTTGGTGTGGATTTTATGGATCTCATGGGTATGTGTTTTGAATTTTCATTGATTTTTGATGTTGAGTTATCCAGGAGTCCAAGTGATAAGTGTGGGGGAATTGCTAGAGTAAATAATTTAGATTAATTTTATGTATTTTAAATGATTTTAATCCCAACAATGTGTTATTTTAATATAAATTTCCACATTTTATGGTTTTAGTGGTATTTTGTTTTTAATCATCAAAATGGCCTATTTTGAATATTTAATAGCTTTAACTTATTTCTGTATTGTGTCCATAAAGTTTTCTATATTGATCCAAATAAATAAAATATTTCTTTTTTGGTTTCAAAGAATCATGGGATTCATTTAATCCTTCTGGACCTAAAAATAAATTTACCACATAGAAGCTCAAAACAAGCTCACAAGTGGGGCCTCAAAAACTGTTTACAGATCTGTCTATTTTTTGTGTTGGGTCCCTAACTCATTAATGGTGGCACCAATTACTCTTTAATTTTGTGGGTGGAATTTAAAGAGGTTTTGGAACATATTTATTTAATTCTATGATGTGTGAATTATCCTTTTTCATGTTTATTATGTCATGCTAATACAGAGGTTTGAAATTTGGAGAGTCTGATTGTACAGAATAAATTCTTAGAGTAAAACAAGAATAAATCTCAGAATAAATGTCCAAATATATGAAAATATGTATGAGAGACGTATAAGATATTCATAAACAAAATTCATGAAGGGTGAAAGGCATGATTTGGTCATTTATTGGGGTTAAAACACATCAACTTTAGGAGGAAATTTTATTCCTATAAAAGGAGGGGAGCTCCTCCCTATCAAAGCATCTCATTCCATCTCATTCTTTTCAGGACACCAAGGAGGAGAATTTTTTTTCTTTATTTATTATCTTTTACATATATTTTTAATGTATTATTTTTCCCCATTAAACTTGATTACCCTTCTCATATAGGGGTGAATATTTTGAGAGATTGGGTAAGGGGAAGTTTCCCTTTTGTAATGTCAGAGTCTTGTTCATTAATGTAAAACTCTCTTTTTATTGAATGATCTCTATTTTTAGTGTGAAAAAATTGTATTAATGAGATTTTATTTTGGTTTTTTTTCATTCATTGATTGTATCTTTGTTGTAATAACATTAAACTCCCTCCACCTATTATATTTTGTCTCGATCGTGAAAATTGTGTTAAATAGTGAGTGTTTAGTGATCGTTGGAACATGTGTGAAATCAGGGAATTGTTTCTATATTTATAAGGGTCAAAAATTCCTGATAGGTACTTTTCTTAATTTTTTGGGAATTTTTTATGAACTTTAATACACATATGAGTGATTTTCATTTCATCCTTCAACCAAAGGAGATTGAAAACTCGATAGAGAATTCATTCATTTATCATTCAATAAAAAGAGAGAAGAAATAATTTTTATGACCATGATAACATTGAAATAGGAGATACTACCCTAACCCCATCACTCTATCCATCACTTTTTTTCAAACATTATTTTGAATTTTCATCTTATTTTTATTAAAACTCAAACAATTTCAGAAACATCCTCTACTTGTTTATAAAATAAAAGTCAAAAACTATTTTATGTGCACTCCTCTTCAGGAGACTACCTAGGGTATCCACTAGAATATACATAGGTAATATTAAATATTTGTTTTTTCACACCCCATGACAGGCATGCATCATGGTGTTCTTCGATGCTAATAGAGAGCCAGTGGTGTTTGTTGGAAAGCAAGAGCCTCATATGGGTCAGAGGCATGTTTTGTCCTTGTCATCGTTGATGGAAGAGCTGATTCTAACTTTGTCGGAGGTTTAACAGTGGATATTTCGATGGTTTGTGGAAGAGAACACTGATGTATTTTCAATATAGGTTGTAGCGTTACCCCCTCAATGGGAGATCGAGTTCGGGATCATGCTACGACCATAATTGTCTTATATCATAGTGTATTTGTATAAGATGGAACCTTATGAGTTGCGAGAACTGTGTATATATCTTAATTGTCTATTATAATGTGGTTTTTTTGGCTGAGTGTGTCACCATGGGGTGCACCGGTATTGTTCGTGAAGAAGGATGATGGAATTTTTTGGTTTTTTGTCAATTATTATCTCTTATTCAAAGTGACAGTGAAGAATCACTATCCTATTCCATGGATTAATGATTTATTTGATCAATTGAAGGGTGCATGTTGGTTCTATAAGATATATTTTCGGTCAGGATATCATCATATGTAATTGAAGGATTATGATATTCCAAAGACTACCTTTTGTTGTCATCAGGGGCATTAAGAGTTCATTGTGATGCCATTCGGTGTGATTAATTCTCCATCTGTGTTCATGGGGTTGATTAATGTTTTGTTCCATGAGTTCCTGGATAATTTTGTGGTGGTTTTCATTGATGACATCCTTGTGTACTCTACATATGAGGAGGAGCATGTGGAGCATCTGCATACTATTTTGGGAGTTCTTCGTAATAATCTATTTGGGAATTTTTTAAAGTGTGAGTTTTGTGATCAAGAAGTCCATTTATTGGGACATGTTGTATCCCAGAAAGGATTATCTATGGATCCATAAAATATAGAAGTATTTGTGTCTTGGGAAGCCCCAAAAATAGTATTAGAGTTGTGAAGTTTCCTTGGTCTTGCAGGATATTACAGGAGGTTCATAGCCAAGTTCTCTAGGTTTGTGACTCCTCTAATAGTTTTGACTAGGAAGGATCAAGCATTCATGTGGACTGATTAGTGTTAGGTGGCTTTTGAGTATCTATAGAATAATTTGGTCAATTCATTGGTTCTTTTTCTTCCAATTTAATGAGTTCATTTTGGGATTTTCTATGATGCGTCGTGTCTGGGGTTAGATTGTGTTATGATGCAGTGGATATTGGTCAATTCTTATGGGTCTCGATAGTTACGCCACCATTAATTTAACTATGCCACCCATGATCTTGATTTTTCAATAGTGGTGTTTTCCTTGATGTTTTGTAGATATTACCTCATTGGAGAGAATTTTGTGGTATTCACTGATCATAAGAGCCTGAGTTATGTTTTCTCCCAGTGTGACTTGAACTTGCGACACTTTTAGTGGATAAAGTTCTTATATGATTATGACTTCGAAATTTTGTATAGACCTGGGAAGTGGAATGTTGTATCCAATGCACTGAGTAGGAAGTCATGTAGTGATTCAGTGCATGAATTAGGTGATTCCTAGAGAGTAATGAAATAACTATCAACATTACATCTGGATATGGGAGAAGTTGGGGGCAGGAGGTTGTCTTTTCTAGATGACGATGCAGTCATATCTGGTATAACAGGTAGAAGAGTCCCAGTTGGGGGATCTTGCGGTGGAGGTCTGGAGACACTGAGTTTTTTTGTGAGGCCCCTGAAGGTTACTCTGAGGTTGAACAATGCCGAGTATTGTTTCAGGGAATTCTTTATGTTCCTTTGGTGTCGTGTGAGATGGTTCTCATAGAGTTCCATTTTTCACCCTTAGCATTACATCCTAGCGTGAAAATTATGTACCGAGCTTTGAGGAGTTATTTCTGGTGGCTTGGGTTGAAGCGTGTGGTTATAGAGTTTGTCCCTCGATGCTGGTCTTCCAAAAGGTGAAGGTCGATCACTGTGTTCCCAGTGGTTTTCTCTAGCCGTTATATGTTCCTCACTGGATGTGGGAGGATATCTTAATGAAATTTATTACCAATTTACCTCATGCTCAGAGAGTACATGATGTTATATGGGTGGAATTGGATCATTTGATGAAGTCATCCCACTTTATAGTAGTCAATGAGTCAATATTACTGAAGGTTTTGTTGAGGTAGTATCTTGAGGAGGTGTTGAGACTCCACGGAGTCCTGAGGATGATCATTTTTTATTGAGATCCCTGTTTTACCTCCAAGGTGTGGAGAGGTCTCCAACATGATTTTGGTTCCTAGCTACGTCTTAGAACTACTTTTCATCCACAAAAGTAAAGTCATACATAATGGACCATCCAAACTCTTGAAGACATGTTACACTCTTGTGTCCTTGATTTTGGAGGTTTGTGGATGAGGTACTTACTCTAATCTCTTGGTAGTTACTTGTACTAGTATGAATAGCGGTTAGTTCTCCGCATATCTATGTGTAATGGGATGTAACAGACTGTGGTTATTTCACATGCATATATTGTAAGGGATCAGATCCATATAGATCGACCCTTTGCGTGTTTTCAAAGACTGTGGTTATCGAAGAAGGCTCGGAGGAAGTTTGGAGGAGGTCAGTAATGAGAAGCTAGAAATAGGGGGTACATGATGTGTTTAAGGGGGAAACGATGTGTACCATTCAGGTTTCTAAAAAATAAAACAAACCACTAAGGTAACCTGTTTTTTGGTGTAAGTCGCCTCGAGTCGGTACATGACGTGATGAGGAGGTACACATTGTGTACTACCCCACTGTTGGGTGTTTTAAAGACACCCAACCACTCAGTTTTTTCAAACCCTATGGCTTGAGCGCACCCCCTCTCAACCCCAGACGACCCAGATGCCTCCCTCTTTAATGTTTGGTGATTCCTTAATCCTGGATCGGTTCCCCGTTACCTTTATTCAATACGTCTTCAATCCGAGGTATGATCTACCTCAGTTCTTTGGTTTTATTCGATCCTTATTCTCCTGTTTCTCCTTTCCATGCTATAGAGTTTGATCTTTATGGTTCTAAGGAAGTTTCGGTTGGTTTTTGTTGATGTGGCTATTCCATGACATCCTCGGGTGGATACAGTTGTTGCGGGGAGGGTGATCATGATCCACTTATTTGATATGTTCTCAAGCAAATAATTTCAAAAACCTTTTGAGGTAGGGGGCTTCATTGATCCTCTAATTATTTATGTGAAATCATAGAGTTAGAATGATTTATCCCTTTGGATCGCAATGGAATTGTCTTGATTAAATACTTGAACTAGATTAAAATAATTGGTTTTGTTCGTATGTTTATGCTTTTTACCGTGATGACGATTTTCCTCAGGATTTTCTAGATAGTGTGATATCTATGATTTTCTTGTTATCATGTTTTTCTTGATGAAATTTATAAATAATGTAAATCCGTATTTAATTGATAATTAAATGGATAAAGATAAATATGCATGTAAATGAATCTGATTGTTGTTTTTGTAATTTGATATTAATCAAATTGATGATTATGTGCATGTTTAATTCAATTGGTTGTTAAACATGAGGCATGCTGATACTTGTTGTTTAAAGGAATGTCAAAGTAGTTGTTTAAATAATTTATGGTAGCTATGATAGCATTTAGTTTTGGTTTCCCATAGTTGGAACCTACTAATAATGAATCAGTTAATTCAAGATAGATTAAAGAACCAGTTGTTTGATAAAATATAGTGCCCGGTAGGGTTCTGAGTTACCCTCTTTCTTGTAAGGTTGAGTGCCTTCTACTTTGGATCCATGAGAGCACGTTTTATGAGAAGGAATAATGCCTTATTTAGGGTCAAGATCCAAGTTTCTTTGTTATTTCATGTTTCTTGTGTTGTAATTTGAGCCTAAATGGTTGTTGTGATATGTGGGGGTCAGGAGGCCCATTGGTTTTGGCCGCAGTTGATTCCTAGAGTGGTGATATGCATCAGTTTATGCACGTGGTTGTCGGGGAGGACACCAAAGATGATGAAATGGGTTTGATGTGAATGTTGGATGATTTCTGAATATTGTTGGTTTTTATCTACTTTACTTTCCCCACTACTCAAGGAAGCTAGTATTACTTACCATCCTTCAAAAATAGGTGAAGACTCACAGGGTATTACACATTATTTCTATGTTTAGATTCTCGAGGGGGGATGGGTATAAACTCCTCCTATAGGTGGAACAGAATCGACAGGTAGTTCATCTAATAATTTTGTTTATCCCCTTGTGTTTGGTATCTTAGAATGTTTTTCTAGAATTCATGAGAATATGGGAAAGTAATAATGGTGTTAAAAATGATTGAATAAATGATGCTGGCCCATGGGGTTGGAGCTTGCTGGGATGAAATGTTGAGGTTTCAATTTAAAGGAATAGTATAATTTGGGTGTGATGCTAATGATATATAATTTGTAATTGATAATGGTTAAATAATGTTTAAATAATTAATTAGTATAAAGAGAAAATGATAAAAAAAGGGATAAATTAATCTAATGTAGCTCTTTAAATGGTTGTGTGCTTATAGGATACCTAGTCTTATTAGTGGTAGCACGGAGTCCAAGAGATGTTAGCTGCATTTGATTCTAAGACTAGGTTATGCCCATAGTGTGGTTGTTAGATATAGTATATGTTTAACTTTTTATGTTTATATATTCTACTCCACCCCGTCAATTTGGGAAACTAACACCTCGAGGATTATGAGCCCTAGGTGTTGTTTTCCACAACATTCTGGTGGGAGGATGGATGGATGACTACCCCCTATGGCCCCGCTCTATTTCCTTAGTAGTTATGTGTGCTGGTAGGCACAATAGTTAGTTTTTCCCATATATGTGTGTAGAGGGCTATAATGGATTTTGGATATTCACACACATATTTTCTAAATATAGTTTCCTATGGACTACTATAGGTGTAATGTGTATAGATTGTGATGGATTGAGGATACTTACTTGGTGTATTGGTTGTAAAGGATTGAGGTATAATTTTGGACATATGATACACGTTATGAGAGCTGTGGTGGATCCCAAAAACTACCCAGTTACTTTTGGTTATGTGGATGGTGTGGTGCTTCACCCAGGTGTTTATGGGAAAGCTTTATGTTTTACTATGTGCATGTTGTGGTGCTTCTCCCAAGTGTCTATGGGCAAGCCTTTTTAGAGAGTGATGCTTAGGATGTACGACGTTGGGGAAAATTGGTAAACTAGTGGGGAAGTGGTAGCGGGGTACCCTTGATATTATTTATTATATTATATACTCTTGTCTGTGATACTTGGTGAGAGTATTCATGGTGAGGCTAGGAAATTAGTATACATGTTTAGGTGACGAGTTAGTTTCACTTGTTGTTCATTGTGATTTATCATGATTTCTTTACTTTTCCATGAGAAGATATGCAGAGGGTCCTACTGAGTATATTGTTATACTCACCCTACATATTTCTAAACTATTTTTTAGGTCACTTGGAGCAAGTTGGAGATTAGGCTGGTTACTACTATCTTGGGGTTACAGGAGCTATTTGGGCTTCGAGGTCGCTATTGATTTTAAATTATTTGGGTACTTACAGTTTTCCCTTTTAGTTGTAGTAGTTTTTTCATGACATTATATATGTGTACTTGAGATTTCTTTTATATTGCAGTCTATGTCGGTTTTGGCTGGTTTCTGCCTTATCTCTCTCTTTCACATGTGTTCTCTTAGAGGGTAATGCCTCCCATTTGTGTGTTTATTATACCCTCGGTGCTAGTCTCCAACTGTGGCCTACTAGAGGTGGGAATCCGGGGGTCACCATCTCCCATATCACATTGTCATCCCAGGATAGGTACATCTTATGGGAAGGGGGTCATGAAAAAGTGGTATCAGAGGTCCGATTGAGGGATAGGATGGATTTTGGTGTTAGGCATAGGTGAGGTTACATGTGTTGGTAGGGAAACAGTGTCAGTTATGTTTATCCAGTGATGTAAATACTAGAGACTAGATGAGACATAGGCATTTAGCCCCCCCTATGATCTAATGCACGAACCTTGAAGTTTTCAGTGGCCACTAAATGTGGTGATACTGGTTGCATGGTAGAGACCTAGGAAAGGATCATGCATCATTCTTATTTGTTCCTATGTTTGAATGGGTAGATATTGGGATAGGTTAACCTAAAATGAATAAAAGAAAATAATTAATTAATTAATGTTGAGTCTTCCATATTCTAGGTTTAAGAGCTCTAATTTTTTTGTTATTTTTCAAGTATAGCTTCAGGTCGGTGTCCTCGTCAGGTTTTCGTCGAATATGTCTAGAAAGATGTGCCAACAGATCATCATAGGGTAGAGGTTGATGATGATGACACTTTGAGGAGGACACACTGAGATTTTCAGTGCTAGAGTCTGCAGAAGTATGAGGGATCTATTTCAGATGCAGTCACGAGAGACTGGTTGGAGTAGGTTGATATAGCCTTTTTTTCGATCCGTGATCAGATGGAGAACATGGTGTATTTGGTTGTAACGATTTTGTGTGGGGATGTGAGGAAGTGGTGGTTCTTATTCCTCTCAGATCACGAAGAGTTTGTGATATCATGGGAGGAGTTCTGAGATAATTTCATAGTCAATTTTATTTCTTCGACCATGAAGGAATCTAGTCGCTAGGAGCTTCATTCCCTTAGACAGGGGAGATCTAGTGTGAAAGAGTTTAGAATCTGTTTTAGGAAGACTTTACGATATTATTTGGACCTATTTCCCGATGACGAGCCCAGGGTGAGGCATTTTGAGGAGGCTTTGTATCAAGATATCCAGTGTCAGGTAACCCCATTTATGCTGAAGACATGTCTTGAGGTGATGTCAAGGGTAGATTTCATTGATAGGATGTTATCTAGAACCGAATCTTCACAAAAGGGTATTCGTTGGGATTTCTCACGAAACAGAGTTGTGGTCTGGGGTCCCCATTTTTCAGGGCGGAAGAGTTTCCATTCAGTCAGGGGTAGGTCCTAGCCCTAAACATCTTGTTTCTATGGGGTTAGCAGATCCCAGTCCTATAACAAGTTATCATGCACTTTTTTCTTGTGGAGGATGTGATCATTAGCAGAAAGAGTGGTCAACCATTCAGAGCGGTCAGCGTGCACAAGGTGTTAAACTTCAGGTCCCTCTATTGAGCCAGTTCCAGCCGATGCAGTAGGAGTAGGTTTCAACATCTTTGGATTAATAGAGAGCAGATAAAGAAGTTATAGGATAGCCTCAGCATGCTCCCCGTCCTCAGAGAGTAGAGCGCATCCATGGTGGTGGTCTTCATTAAGGTCAAAGAGGTCGTGGAGGAGGTCGTGGTCAGCTTCATGCTTTAGTTTTGCTAGTGCCCGGCAATCTAGATGTCGTTCAAGGTACCCTTTGCTTATTTTCTACATGGGTGTATTCCTTATTTGACTCAGGATCCACACACTCCTTCATATAACCTTTTTGTGCCCATTCTTTGGAACTTGAGGTAGAGAGGCTTCCAGTGCCCTTAGCATTGACTATGCCAGTTAGAGGTCGAGATGACTTTTCTGATGTATGTAGAGACTGGGAGCAATTTATGGGGTAGAATCTCTCTTCGGGAGATTTCTTATATTTACGGATAAAACCATATGATTTCATCCTCAACATGGATTGGTTATATTCTGTGCAAGATATCGTAGTTTACATTAGAAGGTAGGTTGTGTTCTTCAATGTTGATGGAGATCCAACCGTGTTTGTTGGAGAGAGAGACCCTTAGATAGTTAAAAGGCGTGTTTTTTCCTTATCATCCTTAATGGTCAAGCTGATGCTACTTTATTTGGAGGTTCATCAGTTGGTGTTTCCCAGGGTTTCAAAAGAGTACCGTGATGTCTTTCTAGAAGAGGTTGTAGCATTACCCCCTCGACAAGATATTGAGTTTGGGATTGAGCTACCGGAAAAAGTGTCTTCTATCTCTATGTCTACATATAGAATGTCCCCTTATGAGTTATAGGAGATGCATATATAGATCGATGGCCTATTATAGTGCCGTTTTGTTCAGTTGAGTGTGTCGTTGTGGGGTGTACCAGTTTTGTTTGTGAAGAAGGTTGACTATAGTTTGCAGTTTTGTATTGATTATCATCACTTAAAAAAAGTGATAGTGAATAATCACAATCCTATTCCATGGATTAGTGATTCATTAGATCAACTAAAAGGAAAAAGTTGGTTCTCAAAGATCAAATTTCTTTTAGGATATCATTATATGAATGTAATGGATGAGGATATCCTAAATATTGTCTTCTGTTGCCATCATGGGCATTATGAGTTCTTTGTAATGTTGTTTGGTGTGAATAATTATCTAGCTGTGTTCATGGGGATGATGAACGTTGTGTTCTGTGAGTTACTTAATAAGTTTTTGGTGGTTTTAATTGAAAAAATCCTTGTGTACTCCACATATGAGGAGGAGGACGCATAGCATCTGCACACCATTTGGGAGTTCTTCATCAACAACAGTTGTTTGGAAGGTTGTCAACGTGTGAGTTTTGGGCTCGAGACGTTCATTTCATAGGGAATTTGGTGTCCTATAAGGGAGTAGTTGTGGATCTGTAAAAGATAGAAGTAGTTGTGTCTTGGTTATCCCTCAAGACAGTGGTAGAGGTGTGAAGTTTCCTTTGTCTCGTAGGCTACTACAAGAGGTTTGTAGCCGATTTATCTCGGGTTGTAACTCCTCTGATAGTATTGACCAGAAAGGATAAGACGTTCATGTATTAAAGATCACTTTATATTACATAAGATCTATTTTTCTACTTTTAAGTGATATTATTATGATTTTATTGATATATTACACATAGGAAAATAGATTACATAATATGTAGTTAACTAATGGTCAGGTAAAGTAAAATTATTATCATTCCTATATAATTTTTTTTCAATTGGTTTCTCATATTCAATAATATGATGTTTCATGAGGTTCCTACCAAGGCACAAGTACTTGATACATTGTCAAAAATAAAATGCTTATGTAAATAATTGGTATAATTATATTGAGTTAATATGAATCTATATAGTGTCTATAAAATTTGGAAACCATAAAATAAATAATGGTCACACATCATACTAATCTCAAATTTACTTTTAATAAGTTTTGAGAAACATTATATAGGTTATTGTTTGGTGGATTCTAAAATTGTGTCATCAACATATATTTTTATTATTAAAATGTCTTTAAAAACTATCTTGATAAAAAGAGTAGGTTTCTCCACTCCTTTTATAAAATCATTTTGAATGTGAAATGAAGAAAAATGATCATGTACAAATCTTAGGGAATGTTTTAGTCCATAAAGTTACTTGGTATGTTTATAAGCATGCTTTGGAAAACATGGATTTTCATAACATGAAGATTGTTTAACATAAACATCCTCATGAACATATCCCTTAAAAAAGTCACTCGGAACATTAATTTGGAAAAGGGTAAAGTTAAAAATAGTAGTGAAGGATAATATTATATTGATAAATTCTAATATAGTGACCAAATAAAAAGTTCCCTCGTAGTCCATGTCTTCTTCTTTATTATAGCCTTTTGAAATAACTCTTGATTTATTCAAAAATATGGTTCCATTTTTATCACACTTAATTTTGAAGATCTATTTAACTTCTATAATTAGATTTTTGTTAGAACCCTTTACTAAAGTTCAAACCTTATTCTATTCAAATCGATTGAGTTAATCTTGTATAGAAATTATTAAGCATACATCGCCTATGGAATTATCTGTCATTTTAGGTTTAAATTGTGATAATAATATAAGGTGTTCATTTTCACTCTGCAAAGAACTTATGGTTTTGATTTTTTGATCTACATTATCAATAAAACTTTTAAAGGTATTCTCCATTAACATTATATGGATAATATCCAAAAATTTAGGATGTTCTCCATCAAATTTATTATCACCTTTCAGAATATTTTCTTCCAAATTAGTAATAATATGTATTTCTGTTTTGACTACAAAATCTAAAATAGAGGGGTTTTTAAAAGAACAATTTTAAAAACATTCATAATTAAGGCATTTAGAAAATTAATTTAAAAATAGATTTGTTTCCTTAAACTTCACATGTACTATTTCTTCAACTGTATGTGAATGTTTGTTGAAATCATGATAAGCATTAGAGTGGAATTTCCAAGAGAAGTTACTTTATTAGATTTTTGATAAAATTTATGAAGATTATCTTTAGTATTCAGAATGAATACCTTGCATTTGAAAACTATAAAGTAAATAATTTTAGGTTTCATTCCATTTAAAAATTCATAAGGTTTTTTCATTAAAACCATACGAAGAACATTTTCATTTATTGTTTAGAAGTGTTTAGAGCATTAACCCAAAAAATAGTAACTTGATATTCAAACAATATAGACTAGAAAATTTATTATAGGTTTTGTTTCTCCTTTCAACTACCTCATTATGTTTTGGTGTTCTTGGTACTAAAAAAGTATGTTTAACTTATTCCTCAATACAACAAGTTTTAAAAGAAAGATCCTCAAATTATCCTCCATGATCACTCTAGATTGTGATTATAAGAATGTTTTTCTCATTTTGAAATAGAGTGTAATTTTTTAAAATAACTCGAGTGATTATGATTTATGTTAGTGTAAATAAAATAATTAAATTTCGTATAGTCATCAACTAAGACATACACAAAGTGTTTTCCACTAATACTAGTAGTTTTTGTGGGTCTAAAATGATCCATATTCACTAAATGTAGTGTTTTGGAAGATGATATTTCACTAATAGGTTTAAAACATGACTTATATTAATTTCCATATTATTAGGGGTTTTAAACATTATATGAATTAAACTTATATTCAGGAAAGTTCCTTAAAATTTCCTTTTTAGAAGGTTTAGTCAACATCTGAACGTTACAGTGTCCGAACCTTCTATGAAAAAATCTATGATATATCCCCAATTGCATTAAGGTGAGTAATGTTTTGATATGTTATGTCTTATGGGTTAAGTCTGTAAACATTATCATGTTTATGAAAAAATAAAACATGGACTTCTAAACATGTAATAGTACATTTATTATTTTAAAAGTTCTCAAATTAACCTTTATGGTTTAAATGAATAATGCTAATGAGGTTATGCTTAAGTAATTGAACATAAAAATCATTAGAAATTAAGGTGTCTCTATGGATGGATATGTCACTTATACCAATGATATGACCTTTCACATTCTCTCTAAATACAACATATACGCCTTTAAATTTTGATAAGTTTCATAAGTTGGACATGTTTCCAGTCTTGTGTCGAGAACAACCAATATCCATGTACCAATTATTTCAACTATTCATAACTAAAATTTCCCCTTGAAATGTATGAAAATAAATTTCGGTACATAATCTTATTTGGGTCTAGAAACATTAGTAAATAGAATCATAGACACCCAAATTCTTCCAACTCATCTATGTTGAACATCATAGAGTTCCTTACAAATATAATATTTAATATTTGTAAAATATACTTTTTCCCATAAAGGGAAATTATTTTTCCAATGGACACCCATTTTAAATTTTATATAGAATGGGACACTTTACAAAACAAAATAATTGGTTTGAAACTGTGAGTTCATAGAATAATAAAAACTAATTCCAAAAAAAGCCTTTGAGGGTTTTTATTGGTCTAGAATCTTATCAAAGTTTTTACTTCTCGTAGTAAAGTTACTTGAAAATTTATTAGACATTCAATTTTGGATTTTAGTGTTACAACTTTCTTCCAATCTTTAATAGGCATTGAAATAAAAATAGTATGGGAAGTCAATTTTGAAGTAAGTTTATAAATATATTCCTTGGACTTGGAAAAGTCTTTATTAGCATGATTATATTTCTTCAACAACTTTATATATATATTTTCTCAAGATCTTCCAAATATTCCTATATTTCATTAATTTATAAAGAATTTTCTTACTCATCACCAGAAGAATAACTAAAATATAAAAAAATTTGTAGAGAATAATTCCCTATCCTTTTCCATAAAACATCTTTCATTTCTTAGAATAGGGGTAGTGTTTCCAAAAATCATTCTTTTGTAATTGTGTTTTGAACTAATTTTACTAATAGTATTCACTATAACTCCAACTGTTAGTGGATTTCATAATATAATTTCCTTTATAATTCTTAGACCTTTTAGATTCTTTTTACTTTTTCCCCCAGAAAATAAAATTTAATATGCCCTTGTTTCTTGTATTCATAAAAAATCACCTCACTTGAATCTTTCATGCCTTCCCGCCTTCCAAAATTTTCATATATATGATTTCTATCTATTGAGTTGTCATATTTTTTAAAGTTCTTTTTCTTAAACATAATTCCCATATATTTAGCTAATTATGAAAATTTGTTCTCAATGGACTTAATATCACTTTCATCCAAATGTTTCTTTGACTTTGATATAGATTTAGAAATAAATTTAGAAGTAGTAGTAGAAATTTTTGTAGTAAATTAAAGTAAATTATTATGTTTTTCTTTCTCAACATCTCTCATCAGCTTATTATGTAATTTCATCAATGCTATGATATGTTTATCCATACTCAACCTTATAAGACATTCAGTATCTTCCAAAATAGTTCTATTAGATTTCCAATCCATCCTATGAATATCAATAATCTTATCAACCATCTATTTATTTTTAATATCATGTTCTACAATAGCATACATGATATTTATAATTATTATAAATCTTTGAAGAATCTATGTAATAGTTTCTCTAGGTAGAAAATCAAAAGATTAAAAATATGCCCAAATCATTGATCTTTTGGTTTTTAGAACTCTTAAAGTTCTAAAATGTGTAACGTCCAAATTCATTCTAATTCCATTATAAGTTTCACACAAAAGTATCTCACTCTAGATACGTTTTTATATAGAAAATATAAATTTACTATGAACTTTGTAGTCCAACTAATATGTAACTTTCTTTCTATAAGTAAAATTCAGAATAAATTTATCTAGAGTCTTATATTCACTAACCATAATTTGGTAATTATTAACTTGTGTATTGATTGTTGGATCATAATGATGATTATGAAGAAAATAACACACAAGAGGGCGTGAATTATGTTCTTCAAAAACATTGAAAGATTCATAACACTCCTATTATGCAACACACCATTCCTTCTCTCAAAGACGAGTGAGCCACGAAAAAAATAAAAAAATGAATACAATGATGTAAAGTGGTTTAGGGCACAAATAACCTTTAAAAAAACTCCAAAAATTCTCTACTCCATGAGCTTGGTGTTTTTACTATCAGGACCTCTTATCCTAAGACCTTTAAACAACAACTGAGTGCAGGTCGTTGAAACCTTAAAATATTTTACTAAGCATTCTGGTTCTTTTACAAGTAATTGCAAATCCACAGCTTAGTTTAAGAAGATGAAACCTAACCATGACACGGTATAGGCAGTCGAAACCCCAACAAATCAAAAGAGTTTAATTCTATTGAGAAAATAGGTTAAACTTTACATTTGCAGCAGAAATTGCCAAATGTATTCAGATCGTCAATACCGCACAACATCAAATATATCTTTAATGTTGCACAGGATTCCATTAAATAGAAATAAATGTATCACTAGACAGATGTTTAAACATGTATGTATTCACATCATATTTTCACTAAATGATTCGTCATTATTACAGAAGAATATGTAATGATAAAATGAAGTAGCAGCAACAATAGTGAGACAATGGATCAAAACATGTCTGTCTCCAAAGTGTAGCTCTAAAGGAAACGACATTAAACTTTTCCTTATGAATATTTCCACTGTATATTATCTATATATGTACAATTTTATATTGTATATCTTTCGAGGAAGAGAGTCAATATTTATAATGCGGGTCAAATAGTTCCAGGTCAAATCAGCTCCAGAAATATTGCACAATAAATTGCGAATCTTTAAATTTAAAAACATTCAAGAGAGTCGTAACTTCCTGTAAGAATACAAACGATATTCTCTGATGAATACGAGTCTCTAAAAAAATCATAACAAGGCTTCAAATCAGTCGTAAAATAGCTTTGAATAGATCTTTACTTCTGTTAGGACCATTGTATAAATCTTGGATAATATCGTAGATTTAAAACTCCATCGTTGAATAGTAAAACGTGGGGTTCCATCATGTGATGAAAAAAATCCAAACATAGAGTTTACAATGTACGTTTGAGCACAAAAGTTGGGTTGATGTGTCATACGTTTGTTTCTTTAAATGCAGGGTTCCTTACTTACGTGAGGTTACATAACTATACATTCCTAACAGCGTAGGGTATATGATCCATACAGTTTGATCCAAAAATAGGGTTAATTCCATATGTTATTCTTGCACATGTAGGTTATGAACAATGTTTCCAGACTACGTTAAAAAACATCCTGAACACTTTTACAAATATTCATTGTGGTTTAAAGACTTGAATATAATTCGAAAATAAATATTTCCATGAATATTAATTTCCTGAAATTCACTTAAGAACAAATTTATTAGTAACAAAAATATGGGTGTTTGTGGGCATCAAAATCAAAATGAAATTACCAAAATTGTTGAATGAACATATGCTCAACATTGAAAACAAATGTTTTCATTCAGTTTTTCCAATATTTATAATCACAACCTTCAAAGATAGGTGACCAATTCAGATTGAGGTTCTTTAATGTATTTACTGGAAGATTAGCTTCCATAAGAATATATTTACTATGTTATAAGCGATCATAAAGAAAATAGAGGTTTTCTTTAAAACCATGTGTTTTCCAAGAAAGGAAACTTCAAGAGGGGGGTGAATTAAATATTTTACAATATTTTAAAATATTTCCCTCTTTAATCTATATAGTTTCTAATGAACTATCATAGAGAAAATTAAAACTAAACAGAGTTAATCAAGAAGTAGGCATAACATAAATATAATGGAAATTCAGAAGATCACATGTTATGAATTAAAACTAATATCTAGAATTAAAATAAGGTACAAATGTTTAAAAAACGTAACAAGATAATATGGTTGCATATTATAATTTTTATGTCCTCAAAACAATTTTATTAAGGATATTCAAGTTTATATTCCCGTAAATCCATTTCTTTTCACCCAAAGAGGTAATAGAATCAAAAACCTAATCCAGAAGAAATAGTTTTCAATGTGAATCATCTTCAATCTAAAAGATTAGAAGCAACAAGTCCGTACCTTTGGGATTGTTTGATCAGAACATTGGCAGCACTGGTTCCCATCCCCATATCTTCTTTGATCATAGGTGATCAGAAGAAAATGATGATAAGTAAAAATGATTAGTGATTTTTTGAGAAATTATCCCATGAAAAAAGAACATAAGTCCACACTAAAAATACAAAAAAACAAAAATTCTCTTAAATCATAGAGGTCACGATCAACTCTCAAATGTCAGCTTATCAGGACCTTTTCCATCTATTTATAAACATCAGTTATAAAACACTTTCTAGAATCTTTAGGATGTCAACTTCCACTTAAATGACTATAAATAAACCTTGATAATGTATTTTATGTATTCATAGATTGAATATATCATCAAATTATTCAAAAATAATCTAGTTTTAGTATATGATATAGATATATATTGAAGTAATTTTGGATGTAAAAATTATACAAACCCAACACTTAGATGAAACTAGTAAATAATAGAAATATATAAAGTGTGTTGTCATTAATAAAAATAAGGGTTTTGGAGAAGGAATTGGGGAAAATTACTCAACAACAATATTATTACAAATATATTACTTTAAATACCCATTTTCCACATTGATGATGGATAAAATCATTAGTAAGATTGAACAACCTAGGATTAGTGGGATAGTGGTTCCTTAGTCCATATCTTAAACAAAAAAACTACTATAAATGTGAAATTAACTATTTTCACAATTACATTTTAAATGATCCTACGATTGGTACATAATTATATAATATGGTTACAACACATGCAAGAAACCAAACACACCTGGGGACTCGACCCCGCGATGCACGTCCCCCAATCCAACCACCCCACCACATATGGGGGCACTTTATTGATTAAACATAAAATTACAAGTAAAAGAAAGTTGGTTTCACTGTATTTAACCAAAACCCCTAATATAAGTTTTGTGACATTAAATTAATAAAGGATTTGAGATTATAAAGTTTAATCATGGTGTGATAGGGCCTTATAGAACTAGGGATACCTGATCTACCTAATACACAACTATTAAGTGGTAGTTTATTCCCTCTAATTCTTGTTATGAATGTTCTCCAATGACATGTTCCCTTTTAATATCATCTAATATACCCATGTTGCTCTATTTTGGTGTCCCAACATCCTGTCCATCTTTATAATCTTCATTTATCTCACTCTCAAATGGATGTTATTCATAGTCAGTTTATATGGTAATAAACATAGATTTTATAATAGGGTTTTTAATGTTACCCAAAAGGATAGTCTACTGGATGTCATAAAATTATATAATCTTTTTTCCAACTTGTGTCTAAAGGCTTTTCAATATCACTTCATTATTTTTAGGGTTTTCTCTTAAAATGAAATAAATGTATCATCATATTGGAAACATGTATTTATAAAACTAATAAATTTTATTATCATTTATTTCAGTAAGTTGAGGGACATGACTTGGAAAGGATGATAAGTTTGATAACATTGAGCATACCTTAGATTGTTATTATTTTAGAAGATTCCAATTCATAGCATATTTTGGAGTACTTGAATATGTGGAGCTTGATGTAGATATCCTGAAGTTATTCATTGATAATTTCTCATTGTTACCATATTTAGCTTATTCTAATTATTCTATAGTGTGGTAGTTTTACAGTTGTTATGGCCAATGAAGTTGGTTTCTTTTATTTGGCCTACTCCAAGTTTGAAGAAACACTCTATTTGGAAGTGTCTTCATTAATACAGTTCGCATTCTATGCGTGTAGAAAGAACAAGTGAATAAGAGTGTGTCTAAGGGACTCTAGAAGTATTCATGATGGTAGATGACTTTCTCAACTAGAGAAAATGAAATTTCATATATAAATATTTCTATTTGGATGATATATTGAGGATAATATGGACCTAATTTATATCTTAAGGAGTCTATATTTACATAGATTTGTATTTTCAAATAATGATTGTCATGTTATCCAAGTGGGTTTGAGCCACCTCAGGTGTCTTTTTCGTTGGTGATCATATAGTAAAAGGCTTAGTGCTATAACGAAATTTTTTTATCAAGGTGCAAGTATCTTCTTAGTATTTCTCAAAATCACTCACATTCCTTAAAAATGGATTCAAAATGATGCTACA
This sequence comes from Viscum album, assembly GCA_963277665.1. NCBI lineage: Eukaryota > Viridiplantae > Streptophyta > Magnoliopsida > Santalales > Viscaceae > Viscum > Viscum album. The sequence continues at coordinate 1,521,107,888 of OY728155.1, read as the reverse complement.
CCAAGATATAATCCTTATTTACTAATTTTTTCTATATTTTGTAGGAGAAACGATTTAAGAATAAATTCTTATCTAAAGAGTCTCAATTATTAATCAAGCTTGTTGGAAAGCCTTTTACCCAATCATTAATAGGATCCTATAAATAGAACACAAATTATGAAACTGAATAGCATCATAAAATACACCATTTATTTTAAATGCATAATTAATTTCTAAAAGGATTCATTTATCATGGGAAACCATAATTTATTAAAAGGTATTATAAATAATCCATATCAGTTCATTTGAAATGTATGGTAGGTGTTTACCCATGATGAAACATCATCTCCCTGAGTGTATGACCAAATTCAGGGTCAAAGATAAACAGTTATCATGATTCAAAATTTTTTGATTGTGTGATGAGCACTCATAAATTGGTGAGTATACATCTTTCTAAGAAAGTATAAAAATCATATTTTCAAAATTAATTAATCACTTATATGAATAAATAATAAAAATATTCAAATATTTAAAATGAAAATAAAGGCCAAGGAAATAGTTATAAACCGAAACCTAAGTCTCCACACTGAACACCCTATGTTATAAGCTGACCTAGGAGACATATCTTTCACACCATATTTCCTATAACCTCAAATAAATTTCCCCAAATGTCAGATATTTCCAACTAATACTGAGGTCTTAATCCCATAATATTTTGAACACATTTAAAAAATTCAATCCGTATGAGTAGAAAAGTACAAGACCCACAATAAACAATGTAAAAACAACCTCAAAAGAGCCAAAAAAAGAAACCAATGATAATAAGTATCCATATTCAAAGGATGATCATCAGGGAGGAGGGAAAATTGTGATTCATGGCACCCAAAAGGAACTAAATAAGAAACAACCCCCAAATGGGCATGAAAATCAAATAGGTCCTTCCTGCATGACACTACTACCGGTCCGAAATCATCGGTATAAGAACTCCAAAAAAATGGAAAATGAAGATCCATGACAAAAAATGATAGTTAATTTCAGTTTGGAACCAAAAATATTATATTTTTTCAAATTAAATTAAATTATACTTTGACCGTAAAAATAAACTCAAACTAAACTGGAATTAAGGCCCTGTTTTGATCCTTAAAAACATCATTTCCCCCAACAAAAGAAACTCAATCCTGCATCTCAAGCATCCCTTTGAGACTTCAATTGGACAACCTTTCCGACTTACTAAGATCAAATCCATTGAACCCAGACTAAGACCTCACTATTAAATTCAGACACACATGGAAAGACCTCAGCCATGTCATCATCAAAACATTAACTCCATCTCATAAAGTAAAAAAGTGAATGGAACTAGAAAGAAGATTCACTGTCAGAGAAGAAGGGCTATCCGGAAGCCATAAGTCTCTACCGTAGAAGATATAAAAATTCAAACATCCATGAATGAGAACAATATGACTCATAAACAAATACACATATGGATTTGACAGCCATACCACCCCAAAACTATAGGTCTCACCTCAACTATGCTGAACGAAGAAGGGAGATCCTCTGAACCAACATTAGATGAGGACAACACTTACTGCAATCCACTCTCCAGGAAGACGCCACTAGTCATCTTCCAGGGAAGACGTAGGCACCCAAACCTTCAAGTGATGGAACCCCAACATCGATGCACAAATCACTTCCCGACCGTAGTGAAGAATCTTACAAATGATTCCATACCATGAACAAATGAACCGATGGCGATGGAAAAACCACCTAAGAAGGAAAACACTAAACATCAGCAGGGAGAAGACTTTCGAATCCAGAACTACAAACATTACCACCAACTAGAGCCAAAATCATTGCCTCAAAACCAAACACCCAAATGGAACACATTCATCAAAGAAAAAAACAAAACAAAACCGGAACTACCCAAGAACACCAGCCACAGAAGACGGATGAAATCAAAAAACCAACATCCGAGATATGGGAATAACCTTAATAGATAGACATAAATGGGGATGGACAATTCCATGTCCAAACCAGTGTATATCCCTCATCAAGGCCGTGACCAGGGAGATCCACCCAAAGAACTATATCCCAAACCATTATGAATCTATAGCCGGAATCCTTAACCAGATGGAAGAAGATGTGTCTACTTAACCATCAAGAGATAGATCCAAGAACGGGATCAGAAATGAAATGTCGACCGCTGTGAAGACCACTGCAAAAAATTCTGGAGGAAGAAAATCGAAACACTGTTCAGGGGTGAGGAGGTTTGACTCTAGAACTGTGTTTGGTGAGATTTTAGTAAAAGAAAATAAATGATTTGATTGTTTATCAAAGAAAATAAAAGAAAAGAGATGATTGTGATTTATCTCCTTATGTTTGATTTAATAACTTAGTAAAAGAAAAGAAATGATCTGGATTTCTCTCTATCATTTTTGGTGCCAACTATTGAAATAAAACAAAAGAAACTATTTTAGTGAAAATGACACAAAAACCTTTATTAAAAAATAACACACACACACAAGATTAAAGGGCATGCTTTCCCAAGATAAAAAACAACTGTAGATTAAAACCCCATGAATACCACACATGCCACCATGTCTGCCCAACATCAATAATTTATGTTAAATGACACAGATAACATTTTCTTAAAATTATTTTTATTACCTTTATAATGACAAATTGAAAGAAAATAATTTTTATTATTTATCAATCCTGATCTTTCATATCACTAAAATTAGGTAAACATTAAACTACGAACAAATATCAATACAAATTTTTAAATTTTAAAAAGTAAATTAAAGATAATTGAAATTATTTTCATAATTTATTAATTAAAAATTATTAATTCAAGGTAATAAAAATTATAGATTATAAATTATTAATTCAAAACAATTATGAATACAAAATAATTATTAATTCAAAATTATTATTTCAAAATATCTACAAATTCAAAATAATTTTTAATTCAAAGTTATTGATTCAAAATATTTATCAATTCAACATTATTTATTAATAATTTATACAAACTATTAATCCAAGAAAATCAAAATTATTTATAATCAAAAATTATTTATAAATTATTTTTGATTATTAATATACACATAATTAGTTACAATCAAAATTATTTATATACAAATTATCAAAATTATTTATATTAGATTGTTATTATTATTTATAAATTATGTTGAACTTTGAATAAGTCAAACATTTATCTTTTTTTTTATAAAATTCAACTAATCAAAACTTTGAATTGGAATATTATGCATCGGCATAGGAACTTGACAATGCCAGATTGATGGGGAAGGTCATGACGATGTAAGGAAATAAACGGTATGAACCAGCTATTTATATAGGGATAGTATAGGAAAGCTGAAAAATATATCATGGAGGTGTAATATTTCAGTTCCAATCATCCCTATTTTGAGACGATTTCAAAACGAGTGAAAAGAAGGCTTCAAGAGAAATGTGTTTCTCCCTGTTTCCACAACTCACATTTCTCTCTGTCACTTCGCGCTCAGCAAACAGTGGAAATTGGTTTCAGTTGCTTCAAATCTTTTCTTCTCTTCTCAAATTTGCACTGCCAAACGACCGCTAGAGGAAGGGATGCGCCGTCAAATGATGAGGGGACTCAGAAGATCCACAAAAAACAGTGACAAAACACAACCAACCCAAGGAAAACAAGAAGAAAGAAGGACATCCAGTCGATCTGTTACCTAATATGGTTGCAATCAGATCTCCCTTCCCAGTGCTAATGTGCCCTGTGATAGAATCCTTGGTCTTAATCCCATAAAGAAAGCATTACCTTCTTAACAACTTCTAAAACTGAATTTCTTTGGGATTACTAAATTAATATGTGAATCCCAAGATGCCTTTAGTGGAGTGGAATCTAGGTGACAACCAATTTGAAATGTTTTTATAAAAGTGATTTAGTGTCCTAGAACCAATTATCATTGTTCTCTTGATTAACAATATATTAATAAATATATAATCACGTTTTTATTTTTATTTAATGTAGCAGTGATGTGATAATTTTCTTAGAATATTTTTCATATCAAAATGTTATAGAATTTCCCATTATAATTATAAACTATAGATTCTATAACAATATAATTAACATATAGAATATGATCAAGATAAAATTTGTTTGAAGGGAGATAAATGAAGTTAGAATATCAAGTGTTGGAGACCTAAAAAATAACTAATAATTCTACTCATGAAGTTTGTTTATGGTAATCTCTAAGAAGAGAGGCTATAAGGATACACCCACAAATAAGAATTATACATGTTAACGTGTCATTAGATATCACTACATGTAAGAAGGCATATTGATCCTTAGAGTTGATATTTTTACCAATGTATATCTCAAATCACGTGCTTTTATGTATGGATGAAAACCAAGATGGTATATGTTCACATAAAAGTATTATACATTGGATATGTCATACGTGATAAGAAATTAATTGAATAAATCAAGACGGGGTTTGTCGCTTAATAATTAATGAAATAAGACATCTATAGTCCTTTGATTGAATTAGAACCATTTGATTAAATCCATGTGTATGTTAGTTTATTGATCAGTATATTTTGGAATGTCAGGGAAAATAAATAAATAATATAAGTTGAAGACATAAGTGTACATCATGTTTCATGATATATCAAAACAAATAGATTATATTATACAATAGAATTTTTGGGAATGATATTTTCACTCTGACATTAACATCTTTCTTTTTTGATGTCATGAAAAGTTACTAGATGCTAAACATGAACTTTATGTAAGTTCACCTTATAACACTAAGAAAGAGGATTAGAGGGTTTCAAACTAAATGTATCTAGAATCTCATTAAAATCTATTGAATTGAATATTAAGAATAAACAATATAATTGGATTGTCAAATAATAATTATTCAAGTAACATTGTTTGTATAAATTCAATAATGAGATATTCATGTTTATAATATGTGAGTTGAATTTTGTCTCTTGTTTTTTATTCAGAAGATAAAAAAGAAATATTTACCATTCACTAGTTTAGTGAATATATTAATATAAATATTTATTTAGTTATTTTAATATTAAAATAAATATTATTCATGAGTATAGTGAATATATAATCTATTTATTTACTGAATGAATAATTATTATTTAAATATATTATTTATTATTCAAGTTTTAATAATTTTCGTGGAGGACTAATGGGTCTTGTTAAGGGGTCATGTAATGCCTCGTATTCATCCAAAGGTATAGATCGTTAAAAATTTTGGTTTAATTCCTTAAAACGGACCTTGAAATAATGAATAAGAGGTTCAAGGAGGTATCGGGGGCATCTGGGGATTGTTTGAAGCTCAGAGCACTAAAAGGGGGGAAAACAGGTTGGGTTGCATGATTTTTCTGTAATAGTGCCACCCAAGGCGCACGCTCGTGTGACTAATTGCATATCTTGGACAATGACTTACCGCACGGTTCGCACATGGTTAGTCAAACCGTGTAGAAGACCGTGTGAAGTATCCCCATAAAGTAGTATTTGGTGCACAATTTGCACATGGTTTGGCCAATATGTGCGGCCAAATCATACGCAGTGGAATTTTGGGGTTAACTTACCATGTTTCCCATCATTAATGTTTTAAACCCTATTTCCTTCTTCCCATACCCTTCCACCCGATTTTTCTCCACCCTCCATGCGCATGAACCCTCTTCCTCACCTCCTTGGGTTTTTGTGATTTTTCCCTTGTATCGCCTCTATCCTCTTCACCATCAGAAGCAATAGAATCATCTCGATATACTCACTCTTCCACACTCTTCAATTTCTTGGGTTCTCCAATATTCATTACCCTATTTTGGTGAGACATATTTATGCCCTATGTTGGGGTTTTTGTTAAATCTTTTGATTTCTCCCATTTTAGGTTGAATCAATGGTTCTTATCAGATGTCTGGAGTACCGTAATGTTAAGGTAGGGCGTCTATTCCTTTTCCCATCATTTTTGTCGCTTTATGATATGACATCATTGTGCCGCTAGCCGAATCCTTTCGGCGAAGCCTTGTTATAGCATATTATATTAACCTGGTTTATTTTTTATGTATGTAATGACCTTATGCTATGAAGAAACCCATTTGAGGGTGTTCGCCTAACCTTTGGACACCCCTTTGGGCGTGCCATCCCAAATGGACTAAGTTTCTTGTTGATTAAGTGGGATTTCACTTGGGTTTAAATGCTTTAAATTGATAATTTTATTTGAAATGTGAAATGAACCATAAATTGGGTCCCTTGTAGTAATGCCTAAGATTGATGATAATTAATCGGCACTTTTGTAATGTCATATGCCTTTGGAATTCTTGGAGTTCATTTTTAATATCACTTACCTTGTATTTAATTTCACATACGAGTATTGGAAATCAGTGTGCCTTATGTTAATGGCTTATGCAAGTTAGTTGATGGTTATCCAACGTGTCACATGCCTTATATTTGAATTTCTCATTACAAGTTAGATGGATATTTGGCATCATTCCTTATGATTTCCACTTTATGTTATACCATGTTCCATGTGCCATGCCTTGTCAAATGTTTATTGTTTAAGTCCTTAATTTGGTTTAAATTGAATGTTGTACTAGGTAATGCTTGATAGCTTTAGGTTTTGGGATGTCATTAATGACATATTGGTTAGAGGCATGATAATGCATTATGCCTAATGTTATTTTTCAATGGGTACATGTTATGCCCGGTTGTTTGTGCCTCATTCCATTCTTACTCCTATTTGATTATTATTTCTTGGTCATATGAAATGTGACATTATGTATTCGACTAACTGAAATATCTTGATAGCTTGTGGAAAGATATGGTTATTTGAACGGATTTAAATTTTAAATTCTTCCTCATTATATATTTATATTCTTTTTGATATATTCCTTTCTTGTGATGTGCTTTGATACCTCGTTAACTTGATGCGGGTCGGGAGAGAACATGGGTCCCGGATTAAAGATTCCATGGATGGGCTCATTATGCAGCATTGGTTACGACTCGATGCGCCAAGAGTGATGCTTTAGCTTTCCAGGAAAGGGAATCCAGGACAATTTTTTATACTCAAGAGTGACACCGGTTTCCTAGGGGAGCAACTGAGGGTGGGACTATTTGGAAATATGGTTATGACATGGCTCGGGTGATCCCTAGTCCCCTATGTGAGATACTTGGTACAAACTCAGAGTCACTATCCCCGAGTGATACTTGGGACATCATATGGGTTTCTATGGATGGACTCGGTGGTATTGGGTTATTTGGATGTCTTTGATGAGACCCCTGATATCATGTAGAGATTTCCTTGGATGGGTTCATAACTCCACCACTGAAATTGATGGACTTATTGTATGAATTGAATTTTCTCATGAGATTCTTTTCCTTTATTATTATTATTATTATTATTATTACGATTTTCTTATGCACTTATGATGTTTCTTTCATGTTTTAATAGCACACATGAGTGGTGACTTGTGGGTTAGACCCCATTCCAAAGAACAAGATTGGGGGTATGCCTTCCTTGGTTTTCCTTGTTTAATTTTGGCCTCATATCCATATTTTACTTGTCCATGTATACTTTTCTGACTTCTGGCATGGGTCGAAGTGGCTGGTATAGGATAATTTCCCTTTTCAGAACCCAGACCAAGATGAAGTTACTTTATTTATTTACTATTATCCTTTTTTTATATCTGGCACTCTGTTATCTATTTTCAATATGAAATGGAAAGGTCTAGACATAGTGTGTGAAAAACTATTGAGATTTATATCTCACACCCTGCTTGGGTGCCATTTGGTACCCGAGTAGACTTTATGCTGGCAGGTATGGATAAAGAAAAGTGTGTTTCTTATGATGCTTTACGGCTTGCGGTTTATGATGAGGCATTGGGGACAAAGGACAGAGCCTATGATCAATATGTTGTGTAGTAGTTTTTAGTATTTTTTGTTTTTTATATCATATAGTATATGCTTGTACCCATGTTCCCCAATACTCTTATTTTTGTATAGAAACATAACAAGACATCATATTTTGGATCTATTATTGATTCTTGCTTCTGTTAGTTGTTTACTTGTATTGTTCTGTCATTTCTTTGATTTTGATACTATTTGTTGTGATTATGCTTTCACTATTTACATTATATTTCTTACCGCTATGCTTATTATGATCAATGAGGGAATATTCTCCACACTAACACACCCTAGACCCTCACTACTAGTCAGTAGCTTCTGGTGTTCAAGGAGATGCACTTGAGGTCATGTGACCCACTACACTCGGGGAACCGTTCAGTGGCACCCAGGTTCGGGAGGTTATAAAGTGGTATCAGAGGTATATTTGTTTTTATTTTTTAATTTTTGTGTTAGACATGAGATTATTACAATGGAATTTAGAATTTACTATGTTCTTGGACGTAGCTAACCCATGTATAGGAGAAACCCAAACTTACTAGGAAGGGAATTGTGTTATTGGTTATGCATTTTTAACGATGATACGACTTCACCGTTGGGTGAGACACTTGTATTGTGCTACTATTAATATTGGTATTATTGAAATAATGGTTTATATTACTTCATGTTTGATGATATGAGGGTGTTTCATTACATGAATTATACTAGGCACTATAGGAATGAATTGTCATGTCACATCTAATTTTAGCATGCATCTTCTTGTTTACATGTGATTGTTTTTGTGCCTAGTTGTTATATCTTACAATGCATGTTATCATATAAAAATAGAATTTTTCTAATAAGACATGCAAGATAATGTTATTAATTGGATTAAGTGGTCATCAAATTTAAATTTATAAGGTGCATGGGCCCTTACAAATTGGAATGGTGATCCAATTAATTCAAGCTATTTAAGAAGGATTTAAATTCTTAAATGAATCAAAGTGAATATAAACCTTTAAAATTAAATGTGTTGATATATATTGCAAGAAAATGTTTTGGTTTGGGTTAAGTGGACCCCAATTTCAATTCATACAGTGTATGAGCCCTTATGAATTGGAATAGTGATCATCCTGATCCATCCAGGTTTAAAAATATTTAAATGTATAAATGGATCAAAGTGAAATGGCCTTTATCCATATTAATTTGAGACCTTGACCCTAATCCTTACTTGGGAAATGAGTTGTATACCATGTCTCTTGTGATCCTTATGGGGTCCTTCCTTTTTATCTGGACCAGGATCTAGGATTAGGCTGTTAGTGTGTTATGCTCATAGGCAGACTATGCAACTATCATATTTATCACTTTTCTATCTATTGTGTCATGCTCAGCGTTAGGCCATGCATGAGCCCTCTTTACTGCATTTCGTGTCTGTTTGTGCTGTCTATTATAAATTTTGTCTGAGGTGTGCATGCTTAGAAATTATAGAGCTATTCTATGACAACATCTTCATTCTAAATTCCAAGAGAGTGGCAATGAACAGAATCTAATGGTGGTGGGCCCTGAGCCACCCGTTATACCTCATGTAGTGCTTCACAAGGCACCCCCAATTGATCTTCTACTAGGCGCTGATTCTCACTCTAGGGATGATTTTCTTAGGTTCATACAGACTATTCAGGGTGTTCCCAGGCCTGCCCTGACTATAGTAGAGCTTACACAAGACTTTCAGTAGCAAAATCATCCCACCTTCTTAGGGGATGAAATTCCTCATGCTAAAAAGTCATGCATATAATCTATGATAACCACATTCAACCATATAGAGACACCTCTAGAGTGGAGAGTCAAGATTTCTACCTACATGTTGTGTGACTCTTCCAAGATTTGGTGGGATGTCATATCTTTGTTAGAGCATTATTGAGATATGACCAGGGAAGAATTCTAGATCACTTTCCATGATTACTTATTTTTGCTAACTCTAAGAGTAGGTCGATGGAGGGAGTTCTTTCTTCTTTATCAAGGTTCTGTCATAGTGCCCAAGTATTCTGATCATTTCAACGATCTTCAGAGTTTTTCTCCATCTATGACCGGTGACGAATTAATAACTACGAAGCATTTTGAGGATGAGAATGGGAATGATTTCCACTCAAAGATGAACATATTTTAGTTGAAAACCATTATAGAGATCATAAACCAGACTCTAATTATGGAACACAATCTCAGAGAGGCTGGAAGTTTGAGTCAGGTCAGTTCTATTCTATGTATGGTTGACGGTTCTTCGGGTTGTAGGAAGCATTATTTTGAGGGTTAACATGGGTTCAGTGCGATCTAGGTGAAATGTATTGATTCAATGGTGTGTCACCAATGTAGTAGGCTAGGCCATAAGAAACCCCAAGGCATGAAGAACCTGATTGAATGTTGAGATTTCAATATGATGAGTCATATTGAATGCTTCTTCCATTCTTTTACTCCCGCATCGACTGATAGGGGTTCAACACCAAAAATTATGTCATGAAAACGATATTTGACTCCACATCAGGTTGAGAGTTGATCTTCTACTGGTCAATCAGGATGACGTGGAAATGGTAATGGCCGAGATAGTCAGGCCCTAAAACATCAGCATCAGCAGAGTGGGTCTACTCAGGCTAGTCATGCAGCACCTCAGGTCCGCAGTTCAGGCCATATATATATAGTAAAATGTGTGTTGTATGAGTAGAGTCTAGAGCTATCTATGGTTAGAGGTACTACCCTAGAAACCACTATTTCATTTTCAGTCCTTCTTAAGTTTTGTTCTTATTCTGACCCTTTTTATATGGGTAGTTTAAATGCTTCCAATGTTTTTGTGAGTTTTTCTTTAAAACAGAACATGATCATTTTATGGGCCTCTTCCTTCACAAGAATGGATCTAATAATAGGCTATTAAGAGAACAACTTTTCATAGGAATTACCTCATTTTGGGTCAATGATTTTTCTTTGGTTAGGGGATGACCATTTTAGGCAGTGCCCTGAGACTTTTGAAACTATTTTTGATTTCTTGTGATAAATCCCACTTCTGTGAAACTATTTAGGCGCCATAGTCCCATTAAGGACTTTGGTTTCGTAAGGACACCTTATTTTGATGGGTGGTTGAGTGTTTTTTGATCCTTTCTCTGAGTATGAGCATTTTGAAAAGCTTAGTTCAAGCATGTTGGACATGCCGAGGGCATGGTTGACCACTTAAGTGGTCATTTGAATTTCCTTACTTTTCAATGTTGGATGATTCGGGAAATCATCAGTTTATTCCATATTCGTATGAGTAATGCGACTCTTGGGTAAATCCTTGGTGAGGACCATCTAATACGTGAATTCATATGGCTGATAAGCCTATGGGTAGTATCAAGGATGTTTCTTTTGCTCATGTAATCTCAGGGTAGTATGCGTTGATAAATGTGGTGTCCTTCGTCTTGTTAAATGGTGCATCATATAGTTTGATTTCAATGTTGACTGTTTAAATTTGATGTTAAGGACACTCCCATGGTGGGGAGCGTCCCGCCGACTATAGGTAAATGTGTTATTCCTGTAAGAAGGGTCACAACCTAGAGGACCATTCAAAATGGATGGAAAGTCCATCCTTTTATTTTGTAGGGTTGGTTTGAAAATGTATGGAGAAAATTTCTCTCCTTTTGGAAAAAGTGCCCCAAGCCCTTTCTGAATATAGTTAAAACCAATTAGTGTACTCATTGATCTAGGATACCATAACCCCTATCTCGGTATTTTCAGATTACACTAGGAGAGCATGGCCTTAAACCATGACAACATTTTAAAATCCATTGGGCTCATTCTGGTGGTTTTGATTAGAGTCTCCCTCCAGAAGTGTGGGTTTTTAGAGGTCTAGTTTATTCTGAGTGATACTCGGGTTCCCAAGTAGGAACGACATTCATGCACTCATGGAAACTAGTAGTTTACCTCTTAAATGGAATGCTAGGTGGTTGAAACTATGGTTTTGGTCAATATTCTTGAGGTAGGATATTTAGCTTATACCGACATCTCACTTTTAATCTCCAGATATAGTTGTTCGTAGATGAGCTCCTTAGACTCTAGTTTTTGACTCTGAGGTTACCCCGGATTTCTATCAGGCTCGAGAGGGGTGTTTTAACTTTGTCCATCTAAAGGTGTCCGAGTAAGGGTTGTCCTTGTTCATGATGGGGAACGATTTTTAAATGGGAGTTTTTTTGAGATGATATGGGAAGTGGGTTATGGGCTTTGGTGTGTATTCTAGGGGAAGTCTTAAAGTGCCTTCATCCAAAGGCATCTGGACTAGATTTTACAAGGCACCTGCCTTATAAGTTGGGTGCCTCAAGGATAATTGTCCATGGAAGGTGAAACTTGAATTCCTCTCTCTATTATTGTGAGTGGTCAGTGGAGAATCACTTATTAGAACATTTCTATTAATGAGAAGTGTGTTGGAAAATTCGAAATGAAATGTGGTTGTTTGAACAAGGCATTATGACCTGAGTGGGTCGGGTGATTTTCTCTTCATTTTTCCCAAGGCTTCTCAGGGATGATAAGTTCCAAGGTGGGGAGATTGTAACATTCCATCTTTATCCAAAGGAACAAACCATTAATTTTTTTGGTTTAATTCCATAAAGAGACCCTTGAAATGATTCCTTGGAGGTTAAAGGAGGTCATGGGGGAAACTGAGAATCATTTGAATCTCGAAGCACTAAAAGGGAAGAAAATAGGCTGGGCTGCATGGTTTGTCTACAACCGTGTTCCCTAGGGAACAGGGTTGTGCATCTAATTGTAGATCTTGGATAGTGACTTACCACATGGTTTGTGCACAGTTAGTCAAACCATGAAATAGAATATGTGAAGTTCCCTAGTGAAGCAGTAAAAGATGCATAGTTTTCACATGGTTTGGACAAGATGTGTGACCAAACCATGTGTAGTGAAATTTTGTGTTAAAATTACCATATTTTAAACCCCATTTCATTCTTCCCCTGCATTTATACCAGATTTGTATCCTCCCTCCATGAACAGGAACCCCCTTCATCACCTACTTGGGGTTTTGTGATTTCTCCCTTGATTCTCCTCTGATCTCTTCACCGTTAGAAGCAAAAAAAAATAATGTAATTATGCTCTCTCTTATACACTCCTATATTTCTTGGGTTCTCCAATATCCTTTGTACTATTTTTGTGTGATGGATTTATTCCCTTTTTTGGGGTTTTTGTTAAATCTATCGATTTATCCCATTTTAGGTTTAATCAAAGGTTATTATCAGATGTGTGGAGTACCGTGTTGTTGATGTAGGGCATCTATTGTTTTTCCCATCATTTTCATTGCTTTTTGATATCACAACATTTTATCGCTAGCCATATCCTTCAGATGAATCCTTTTTGTAGCATATAAAATTAAATGGGTTGATTTTCTATGTTCTCAATGACCTTATCTTATGGAGAAACCCATTAAAGGGTGTTTTCCTTTCATTTGGACACCCCGTAGGGTGTTCCATCCCAAATGGACTAAGTTCATTATTTCATGAGTGGGATTTCACTTTGGATTAAATGGTTTAAATTGATATTTTGATTAGAAATGTGAAATGAACCATAAATTGGGTCCCTCTTACAAATTCCTAAGCATGATAATAATTAATTGGCCCATGTGTAATGCCATATGCCTTTGGCATGCTTGTATTTCATTTTGAATATCACTTACCATATATTTAATTTCTCATGAAATTATTAGAAATCTATGTTCCTTATGTTATTAGTTTATGGAAGTTATTTAATTCTTATCCTACATGTCACATGCCTTTTATTTGAATTGCTCATTAAATGTTGGATGAATATTTGGATTCATGCCCTATGATTTCCACTTTAAGTTATTCCATGTGCCATGTTCCATGCCTTGTTAAATGCTTATTTTTTAAGCCCTTAATTTTCTTTAAATGGAATGTTGTACTTGGTCAATCTTGATAGCTTTAGGTTTCGTGATTTCATTGATGAAATATTGGTTAGAGGATTGATAATTCCTTGTGTCTAATTTTATTATTCACTGTGTACATTTTATGCCCTGTTTTTTGTGCCTCAAGTCATGCTTACTTCTATTTCATGCCTATTGCTTGGTCATATAAAGCGTTCCATTGTGTATTGTCCAAAAATAAATTGATTGATAGATTGTGGAAATAGGTGGTTATTTAAATATCTTGCAATTATAAATTCTTCCTTATTATATATATGTCTGCCTTGAGATATATTCCTTTCTTATGATGTGATTAGCCAATTGTTTCACTTGATTCTATTTGGGATATAAAATGGGTCTTGTATTAAGGATTCCATGTATGGAATCATCGTGATCGATTGTTTAAAACTTGATGCACCAGGAGCGATGCATTATCTTTCCAAGAAAGGGATGCCAGGGCAGTTTCTTATACTCGTGAGTGACACTGGTTCCCTAGGAGAGCAAGCAAGGAAAATACCATTTAGAAACATGGTTATGCCATGCCTCGGGTGATCCTTGGTCCCCTGTGCGGGATACTTAATACAGACTCAGAGTCACCATCCTTGAGTGATACAAGGGACACCATATGGGTTTCTGTGGACCTAATTAGTGGTATTGGGAAATTTTGATGTCTTTTTTGTGACCCTTGTGATCCTATTGAGATTGCCTTGGATGGGCTCAGAACTCCACCACTGAAATTGAAAAATTATTATTTGAATTGAATTTTATCATGAGATGATTTCAATTATTATTATGATGAGTTTCTTATGCCCTTCTGATGTTTCTTTCATGCTTTACTAGCACACTTGATTGGTGACATGTGTGTTAGAACCCAAGCCAAAGAACAAGATTGGGGGTATTCCTTCATTGGGTTTCCTTGTTTACTTTTGTCCTTATACCCATATTATACTTGCATAGGTATTCTTTTCAGACTTCCAACATGGGCCAAATCAGGTGGTATGGGATGGATGCCATTTTCAGAACCCAGACTAAAATGTAGTTACATTATTTATTTACCATTCTTATTTTGTTATATCTAGCACACTATTATCAATTTTTAGCATGAAATGGAATGGTCTAGACACCATGGGTGCCATCCTACAGAGATTTATATCTGACACCTTTCTCAGGAGACGTTTGGAACCCGAGTATACTTTATGATCATATGTATGGATAAAGGGAAGTGTGATTCTTTTGATGCTTGATGTATTTCCATTTAGGATAGAGCTTTGGGGATAGAGGATCAAGCCTATGTTCGAGAAGTTTTGTAATAGTTTTTAAACTTTTAGTAGTTTTTGATAGAATATAGTATATAATTATACCTATATACCCCTATACTCATATTTTTGTATAGCTTCATAACATGACATCATCTTTTGTATTTATTATCGACTCCTTCTTCTACCGGATGTTTACTTATATTGTTATATAATGTATTTTATTTTGATGATGTGTGTTGTGATTATGCTTTCTCTATTTAATTTTTATTGCTTACTGTTGTGCTTAATATGATCTATGAGGGCATAGTCTCCCCACAGACACACCCTAGGACCTTTCTTCTAGTCGAAAATCACTATTATTTAGTGAGATGCACTTGAGGTCATGTGACCCACTGGGATCGGGGAAAGGTTTAGTAGCACCCAGGTTTGGGATGTTACAAAGTGGTATCAGAGGCTTATTTTAATTTTTTTCTTACTATTTGGGTTATATAGGAGACTAGAACATTGGAATATGGAATTTACCCTATCCTTGGATGTAGCTAACCCATGTATAGGGAAACCCAAATTTCCTAAGATGGGAATTGTGTTATTAGTTATTCATTTTTAATGTTGAAATGACTTCACTGTTGAGTGACACACTTGTTTTGTGAGGGTATTGATATTGGTATTATTGAAATAATGGTTTATATTACATCAACCCCAATGATATGAGGGTGTTGCATTATATGAATCATACTAGGCACTATAGGAAATAATTCCCATGAATATTACCATGGAACATCTACTTTCAGTTCACATCTTCCTATTTACATGTGATTACTATTGTACCTAATTATTATATCTTGTAGTTCGTTTTTCTTATAAATATAAAATTTTGATAATATGACTTGTAGGAGCATGTTATAAATTGGTCTAAGTGGACATATAATTTTAATTATAAGATTTATGGGCCCTTCTAAATTGGAATGGTGATCCACTTAATTTAATCTGTTTAAGAAGGATTCAAATGCTTAAATGAATCAAAGTGAATACCACATTTTAATATGAAATGTTCTAATATAAAATGCTGTAAAATGTTGTTTTTTTGGGTTAAGTGTACCCCAATGTAAATTAATAAGGTGTATGGGACCTTATGAATTAGAATAGTGATCCACATGATTCTGCCAAATTGAAAAGGATTGAAATGGATAAATGGATCAAAGTTAAATGGCCTTTATACATAGTAATGTGAGACCTCAAACTTGATATTTAATGGGTAAATGGGTTATATGTGGAGTCTCTTATGATCCTTATGGGGTCCTTCCTTTTTATATGGTTCTGGATCTAAGAGAAGGTTGTTGGTGTGTTATGTTCAGAGGAAGGATATGCACATGTCCTCTTTATCACTTTTCTATCATATGTGTCATTCTTAGAGGCAGACCATGCACCTGTCCTCTTTAATTATTTTCATATATTCTTTTTCTATCTATTATAAATTCTATATGCGGTGTACACACATAGAAATTATAGAGCTATAACACTATGCCGCCCTTATGCTAAACACCAAGAGAGTGATGATGGGCACTATAGAGAACCACAAAATGACGTAAATGGACATTACATTACTTAAAAATACTTAAATACATAACAAAACCCAACACGCAAGGACCATAATAGTTTAGTGTCTTTGGAAACTTGTAACATAATCTTCTAATCATGGTGAAAGATCTTCAACATCTCCCATAAAGATATTCCCCTTTTGATTTCATACCTAAAACCATTCCTTATATCTTAGGGAAAAGAAAAAATATAAAGGGTGAGCTCAAATGCTCAGTAAGATTGTGTATGGAGAAAATGAAACAAACCATATACATTTGAACTTAAAAACATGAACATAATATTTAAACATCAAAATCTTGAGCAATGGCATAAAACATTGAAGTAAGTAAGGCATAGATCATAATGGAACATCAATCGTGATAAAATAGAATGGGATTGAAACATGTAAATGTGGAAAACCATTAATCACTTTATATGATTTCCATAGTATCCAAGACATTGCTTCCAAGACCATCTTAGTGGACAAAGTCCCTTATTGAATCGAGTTCACTCCTCGTTCTAGTCCTGTATCACTGAACCGGATTAAACTTCCGTTCTAGCCATGTCTATATCATGAGATATAAATCAATACCCAATGCATTGGAGGGAGATATAGGTCCCACCCATCTCATATTTAAGTCATTCTTACGTGTGCCACAACATAAACATAAATCATTTATCATAACCCAAAGAATAAAATGGGTTTCATAAACATCATCCCATTATAACATAATCCATGTACAAAAAATGGATATAATTTCATCATAAGAAAAGTGGAACCATGAAAATCATAGAGACATTATACTTGAAACATACACATATGAAATAATTTCATCTTATATGGAAAATGGTTTTGATAAAACACTTGAAAAGAATTCCTGAGGAAAATATCCATTCTTTTTCAAAATAATTTTATTTTCACAAAATGCCATCAAAATTTTAAATGAAAATGGTTTTGTTGAAAATAGTCATGAAATATTGTAGATTAAAATTCATGAAAATAAGGCGTTATGAAACCGTAAAAATCCGTTCATGCTGTATAAGTTAAAAAACATTCTCCTCATACTTTTAACGGAAAAGTCAAAAAGTACAACATATGGTAAACAAAAGAAATATTCCTTCCATAACACAAATTAAAAGTCAAATAGGGTAAACACGACTATAAAAATACATGGAAATATATTAAACACTATGAAAAACATTTTTTATGGACATGGATGAAAAATATAACCCCAGTAAATACTTATGAATAAACAATCTCGGATAAGAATGAGATTGGAATAATTATCCCTTACCTTAGGTATGATATGCTTCGTACGTATCCGAACCTCCTGTATAATGATTTAAATAATGTAATTTACTTATTACAGAATCATATTCATTGTTATGATATCATATATGGTTCACTTATGACTTTATATTACCCGTTCTTTTATAAATCCCATGTTAAAGCAGCGTTTTGGGTAAAACCGTTTTATTTATCGTACGTGTTTGGACTTGTTGCTCTTGATATTATTATTTCTTATATCATGATTTACTTACTTCCATAATTTAAATCCTTATTTATATGTCATACATATTCATTATATATATATATATAATAGATAGATAAATCAAATGAAATACACCATTCATAGAGACGGTAGGACGTACGTATGCATGAATGATGTTTTCTTTTCCTTGTTGACTTGAATGAAAGTAAGTAGATGTAATATATATATATATACATAAATAAAATATCTTTATCATGTCATATATATCATTATTATTCATTATATACACTTTATAATCATTCTTGTATGGTTAACATGGATAATGAATCTCATTGCGTCGTGGAGATGGTAATCCGTACGTACACACGAGCAATGATATCATTCCCATAATTATTGAATTGAATTGGAGTGGATGATATAATATCATAGAATCAGTATGATGTTATAATAACGATATATAGTTATTCTTTACACCATTATACCCATCCAATTAAGGTGGTGGTGGAAAAATAGATTACACCACGGCATGGAGATGATATTCCGTATGTACGCACGCGCGGTGATTTCATTTCCGTAGGATGGGTAGAAGGTGAAATGGAGTTTTTTCATATTTATAATAGCATATAAGTATATTATTGATACTTATTATATTACTTTATAATGAAACAACTAATGAAAAAGAAGTTGAAGAAGAAAGAAACTTGAAATAATTGGTAGAAGAGATTACCTCTTCTTCGACGCACCTCTTTTAAGATTCCTATTAAGGCACTAGAGTTGGTCTTTTGAGGAGACCAGAACCTCTATAATGGTTTTAGGGAATTTGAGAAGGGTAATGGGTAGGTTTTTCTAGAGCTTTAAGGCTCAACATTGTGTATAGAGGAGAGGGAGGAGGTGCCCTTTTATAAGGGAATAGAGGGGTACCTTTGGAAAAACATAAAATATTATTTTATAATAAATTCATATTCGGTTTATAATAGCTCAAAATTGATTTATTTAGAAGAAAATGTGGGTATGGGTAGATATCCTCTCAACCAATATAATTTAGACAAGTTTAGGTTCCTATTTTATCCTTATCATTTAGATTTAACTCAATGTTAAATGATTTAACTTTAACCATGTCTTCTTGTTTTCTTATACTATATGGTTAATAAAATTACTATAACAAGACAAAAGAACCCCAAGTGGTTCATTATTAATATATATAACCTTATCTATGTCATTTGGCCGAACCTTATATTTTTATGAATAAAATAAAAATTAATAATATAATATTTGTTTTGAAAACTATTTTATGTCAATTTTGACACTATTTGGTAATTGATTTTTATAAAACTCATAACAACATGATTAGTTCGAAAACAGCTAATTGAATCAATAATAAAATGTCATATTAAACTAAAAAAATAGTGGAATTTATAAAAAGTCTCAAATTATATTTATTTGGGTATTTATAAAATCAATTATGTTAATATTTCATTAATAAGGTAATTACTGCATCATCATTGTGTCATAGATAAATTAAATTATTTAATGTCTAAAAATTATAAATAAAATACCATTATGTAGTAACTCTTTTTATATTTCTAATGAATATTTATAGTTGAATTTATCTTATGTATAACCCTATATTAAAAATGTTTTAGTTATTAAACTTTGATTTTTACTATTTTAACTCTTCTGTAAATAAAATAATAATAAATATCCTAATCTAATCCAAGTGGACCTAAGGGGTAATATTTTATTCCTAAGGTTGTTTTTGGTCGAATTACACTTATCCAATAGAATTTGGACATGTGTTAGGGTAATAATAATATCATTTATAACCTTAATTATGCTATTTACTTTTAACCGTGGTAAATAAAAGTAAAAAGTGTCTATTCACCAAAAAATATTTTTATCTTATTGAACCACATTTTACTCCTTGATATTAACCATGTTTCTTGTATTTTCTAAATTTCACTCATAGAAGCAGTAAAATTATGTTTAATGTAAATTTTCAAATTCTCCTAGGAGGTGGGTAAAAGATGGTGAAAAGTTAAATAAATTTTTTATATATCTAAATTTTTTATAAAATGACTCTGATGAATTACATTGAACTTATAGAGGTATTATGTATCAATTTTTACCTAAAATAAATTTAAATAAAATAAATAATTATTTAAATAAAAAGTCGGTTTTTAAATAGTAACCCAGTGTTTTCATTGTTCATCAAAAATTGAAAGTTTTCATAAAATACCAAAAATTCACCCTAGGATAATTTTGATATTCCGAATTCAAAAATGAAGTCCATTTTGAATGATGAAATTTATAAAATTTCAAAAAGTGGGTATTACTATTCATAACAGCTAGTTTATATAATATTTTAATAACATATCATTATTTAGTGAAACTCGGTATTTCATACAACACACGCTATCGTGGAAGGTCGTAGTTTCATGTAAAGAAATCCAATCTAGGGTTGCGTGTAGTACAAGATTACTTTGTTTTTCTGTATAATAGAATCCAAACATATTTCATTTATAAATTGAATATATATATATATACTCGATGTTGCGTAGAATAACTTCTATCAAACGAACTTGAAATTTTGTGTAACACGATCCAAAAATAGTGTTGTGTATACTTCAAGCTAATACGGTGTTGCATATAGTGCAACATAATCTTGGTGTAGCGTACAACAGAAGATATGAAAAAAATTAAAAATAATATATCTTATAAAATCTCGGGGTGTCAGATTCTAACCCCCTTAAAATGAATTTCTCCCTCAAAATTCTCCGGGGTTATAAATATTTTATTACATGAGAGCTTCTTTCATAAAAACCCACATCGTAAAAAGGAATACCAAAACTTATCTTTAAAAACGAAATTATGAAACGTAACAGTTACCCAAATTAACTAATCATTGGGTTTCGACATAGGATAACATAGGTGAAAATATGGATATGGAAGAGAAATATGACCATCATGTTCTTATAGAGAGTGGTAGAGGACATGGCTATGAAAAAGCCAATGGTCACAAAGACATAAATTTGTGATGATCTAAGGTACCATCTAATTCATCAAATATGAGAGCACTAAGACAACATTTTTGGTTTTCAATATCATTTCCCTAAAGTTGAAAATTTTGAATTAGAAGAAATACTTACTTTATTTAAGTGTAATATCATTGTTGGTCATCCTATGAAAAATTTCCACTTCATCTCTTATTTAAAGAAATGAAGTTGTATTTTTCATTCTCGAAGTGTTATCAGATCTTGCGATAGAAAGATAGGTCATTTCATCTGCCTCTACCACAAGTTATTAAATATACATAAGTCCATCTATGCAGAGATTAATCATATATGGTTCCTAAAATGGACTTATACTTCATCTATCATACCTCCTAAAAAAATAAAACTAGTTTCTACTAACCAGGGACTTCTTGTAGGCCAGTGGTAGGCGATAAAGGCCTATTGCACTTTGGTTGTGGGTTGGATTCCCATGGCCCTGTCCGACGGGACGGGTTGTCGCCCATCCTGCAGGTTGTCCTTTTTCTAAAACTACATTATTATAACATTCCATCAATAATATCGAAAAGTGTTCTAGTCTTAAACAATAATAACTTATGTCCAACATAATCCATTCCAATCCTTGGGATTATCCAAAATACTTATGTTCAAGATCATAGTATAAAGAAAATGATTACTTGAAAGGTCATATAACAAGCATTTGAATACCATTATTTATCCCCCATATATCATACGAAATATCTTGTTGGTCACATTCCAAACATGTGAATACCTTAATCATGTATTCTATTGAAAAATGAATACCCATTGAACTTTAGTGAAAACATGAATGCTGTCGAAAGTTAAATCCTTCCACATAATAAAATCCCAAAATTTCTATAGACTCAAACCATGATATCACTTTTTCATTATATCAGTCATGAGCTCATGAATACTATCAAAAATTTCATTTCCTCTTTATCCCTTGATTATGCGCATATCATCTACTTTCCAAAATTATTTCAATCACTTTTAATGGTTACAGGTACCATAAAATTATTGAAAACCACAGTAGACTAATACAAAAATATTCCAATATACCATAAAAGTACCTTAACAACATTATTCTTGAATACCAATACATAAACACTTCAATCCAACCTCATCAATGCTTGTCATCGAATAAGTCCTTCTTTGATTTAGAAGTAACCTCTTAGGTCAGGGCATTGAGTTGGGTAATGCCCATGTTCTCTAGAAATAATACATTGAACTTCATAACAGTCTGTCACTCTATGACCCTTTTCTCCACACAGATAACATCTTCCCCTCAATTTGAGGTATTCCTCAAGGTTCTTCTTCCCTTCTTCTTTATACGTATAAAGCTTCATCTTCCTTCCTCTATGTTCCTCTCCATGAGAACATGTATAAAAGTTCATCTTCCTCTTATTTGATGACTTAGGAATACCACCAAATTTCACCTTGTTAATCATATATTGTGATGAATGATTCGGAATAATCACAATACCTTTCTCTGTAGGCATTACATGATTTTGTTGATCACAATCACCAATTTGTCCATCAGAATCAACGTTAACTGAATTCCTTCTCATTTCCACCATTGACTAAAACTAGAAACCATATTGTATGAAACATTTAAAATAACGAGGAACCACATAATCATTAAAAGTCACATATGGGATGTCTAACTTATGACACATTCTTTAATCCATGATACCTTAGGTTCACCCTAGGTTATTCATGATCTCAACGTAACTCTAGGACTGTAACCTATAGTTATACTAAACCTTGGGGACATCCCTAGACATACCTTAGAAATATCTAGAGGGATATCAATAAAGTTTTTACATCATAGTTTCCAAAGGTTTACTGATCCTTTCCTCTGATACTAACTGTAGAGACCCAAAGCTTGACATACATGGACATTACATTAATTTTGCAGAGTACTTAAATACATAACAAAAACAAACACGTAAGGACCGTAATAGTTTAGTGTCTTTGGAACCTTGGAATATAATCTTCTAATAATGGTGAAAGATCTTCATCATCCCCCATAAAGATATTCCCCTTTTGTTTTCTTACCTAAAACCTTTCTTTATATCCTAGGGAAAAGAAAACAGATAAATGTTGAGCTCAAATTCTAAGTAAGATTAAGTATGGATAAAATAAAACAAACCATATACATTTGAACTTAAATACATGAACATAATATTTAAACATCAAAATCTTGAGCAATGACATAAAACATGGAAGTACGAAAGGCATAGATCATAATGTAACATCAATCATGATAAAATAGCATGTGATTAAAACATTTAATTATGGAAAACCATTAATCACATGATATGATTTCCATAGTAGCCAAGGAATTTCTTCCAAGACCATCTTAGTGGACAATGTCCCTTACTGAATTGAGTTCACTCCTCATTCCATTCCTGTATCACTGAACCAGATTAACCTTCTATTCCTGCCATGTCTATCACATGAGATATAAATCTTTACCCAATTCATTTGAGGGAGATATAGTTCCTACCCATATCATATTGAAATCATTCTTATGTGTGCCACAACATAAACATAAATCATTCATCATAACCCAAAGAATAAAATGGGTTTCATAAACATCATCCCATCATAACATAATCCATGTAAAACAAATGGATATCTTTTCATCATAAGAAAATTGGAACCATGTAAATAATAGAGACATTATACTTGAAACATACACATATGAAATAATGTTATATTAGATGGAAAATGGTTTTGATAAAACACATGAAATGAATTCCTGAGGAAAATATCCTTTCTTTTTTGAAATAATTTTATTTTCACAAAATTCCGTGAAATTTTAAAAGAAAATGGTTTTATTGAAAATAGTCATGAAATATTGTAGAGTATACTTCATGAAAATAATTTGTTATGAAACCGTAAAAATCCTTTCATGTCGTATAATTTAAAAAAAAATTCTCCTCGTACTTTTAACAGAAAAGTCAAAAAGTACAACATATGGTAAACAAAAGAAATATTTCTTCCATTACACAAAGTAAAATTCAAAGAGGGGTAAAAATTAATTTAAACATACATGCAAGAATATTAAAAACTATAGGAAAAACTTCTTCATGGGAATGGATGAAAAATATAACCCTAGTAAATACTTACGAATAAACAATCTCGGATAAGAATGAGATTGGAATAATTATCCCTTAACTTAGGTACGATATGCTTCGTACGTATTCGAACCTCATGTATAATGATTTAAATAATGTAATTTACTTATTATATAATCATATTAATTGTTATGATATCATATATGGTTCACTTATGACTTTATATTTCCTGTTCTTTTATATATTCCAAGTTAAAGCGGCGTTTTGGGTAAAATCGTTTTATTTATCGTACGTGTTTGGACATGTTGTTCTTGATATTATTATTACTTATAACATTATTTACTTACTTAAAAAATGTAAATACTGATTTATATATCATATATATTCAGTATATATATATATAATAGATAGATAAATGAAATGAAATACACCGTTTATAGAGAAGGTAGGTCGTACGTACGCATGAACGATGTTTTATTTTCCTTGTTGACTTGAATGAAAGTAAGTAGATGTCATATATATATATATATACATAAATCAAGTATCTTTATCATGTCATATATTTCATTATTAGTCATTATATAGACTTTATAATAATTCTGGTATGGTTAACATGGAGAATGAATCTCATCGCGTCGTGGAGAGGGTAATCCGTACGTACGCACGAGCGATGATACTGTTCCCATAATTATTGAATTGAATTTGAGTGGATGATATAATATCTCAGAATTAGTATGATGTTATAATAACTACATATAGTTATTATTTACACCATTATACCTATCCAATTTAGGTGGTGGTGGAAAAACAGATTACACCATGGCATGGAGATGGTATTCCGTACGTATGCACGCGCGGTGATTTCGTTTTACGTAGGATGGGTAGAATGTGAAATGGGGTTGTTTCATATTTATAATAACATATCAGTATATTATCTATAATTATGTTATTACTTTATAATGAAACATCAAAATAAAAAGAAGTTGAAGAAGAACGAAACATGAAATAACTGGTAGAAGAGATTACCTCTTCTTTGACACACCTCTTTTAAGCTTCTCCTTAAGGCACTAGAGTTGGTCTTTTGAGGAGACCAGAACATTTATAATGATTTTAGGGAATTTGATAAGGTAAATGGGTAGGGGGTGGCTGATATTTAAGGCTTAAAATTTTGTAAAGAGTAGAGGGAGGAGGTTCCCTTTTATAAGGGAGAAGAGGGGCATCTTTGGAAAAACTTAAAATATTATTTTATAATAAAGTCATATTCGGTTTATAATAGATCCAAATTGATTTATTTAGAAGCTAAAGTGGTTATGGGTCTAAATAATCTCAATCAATATATTTCAGACAAGTTTAGGCTACTATTTTATCCTTATCATTTAGATTTAACTCTAAGTTAAATAATTTAACTTTTACCATGTCTTCTTGTTTTCTTATACTATATGGTTAATGAAATTACTATAACAAGACAAAAGAAGCCCAAATTGTTAATTATTAATATATATAATCTTATATAAGTCATTTGGTCAAACCATATATTTTTAGGAATAAAATAACAATTAATAATATAATATTTGTTTTAAAAACTATTTTTTGTCAATTTTGACACTATTTGGTAATTGATTTTTTTTAAATTATAACTGCATTATTAGTTCATAAAAATATAATTGAATCAATACTAACATGTCATATTATCCTGAAAAATTATTTTAATTTATAAAAAGTCTCAAATTACATTAGTTTGGGTATTTATAACATCAATTATGTTAATATTTCATTAATAAGGTAATTAATTCATCATCATTGTGTCATAAATAAATTAAATTATTTAATGTCTAAAAATTATAAATAAAATACCCTTATTTATTAAATCTTTTTAGATTTCTAATTAATATTTATAGTTGAATTTATATAATGTATAACCCAATATTAAAAATGTTTTAGTTATTAA
This sequence comes from Viscum album, assembly GCA_963277665.1. Classification (NCBI taxonomy): domain Eukaryota; kingdom Viridiplantae; phylum Streptophyta; class Magnoliopsida; order Santalales; family Viscaceae; genus Viscum; species Viscum album. Next base: position 1,521,081,693 of record OY728155.1, on the reverse strand, counting down.
ACATTGATTTTAACTATTTTAACTCTTCTTTAAATAAAATAATAATAAATGTCCTAATCTAATCCAAGTGGACCTAAAGGGTAATATTTTATTTGCAAGGTTGTTTTTGGTAAAATTACAATTATCCAATAGAATTTGGACATGTGTTAGGGTAATAATAATATCATTTTTATCCTTAATTACCCTATTTACTTTTAACCGTGGTAAATAAAAGTAAAAAGTTACTATTCACCAAATATTATTTTTATCTCATTGAACCAAATTTTACTCCTTGATATTAACCGTGTCTCTCGGAATTTCTAAATTCCACACACAGAAGTGGTAAAATTAAGTTTTATGTAAATTTTCAAATTCTCCTAGGAGGTGGGTAAAAGACGGTGAGAAGTTCAAAAAAATTTGTATATATCTAAAATTATTATAAAATGACTCCAATGAATTAAATTTAACTTATATAGGTGTTATTTATCAATTTTTACATAAAATAAATTTAAATAAAATAATTAATTATTTAAATAAAAAGTCGGGTTTTAAATAGTAACCTACTGTTTTCACTAATCATCAAAAATTGAAAGTTTTCAGAAAAATACAAAAAATTAACCCTAGTCTAATTTCGATATTCCGAATCAAAAAACGGAAGTCCATTTTGAAAGATAAAATATATAAAATTTCAAAAAGTGGGTATTACTATTCATAACGGCTAGTTTATAAAATATTTTAATAACATATCATTGTTTAGTGAAACTCGGTATTGCGTACAACACACGCTATCATGGAAGGTCGCGGTAGCGTGTAAAGCAAGCCAAGTCAGGGTTGCGTGTAGTATATGATTCCTTTGTTGTTGTGTATAATAGAATCCAACCATATTTCATTTATACATTGAATATATATATATATATATATATACTCAATGTTGCGTAGAATAACTTCTATCAAACGAACTTGAAATTTTGTGTAACATGATCCAAGAATAGTGTTGTGTATAATACAAGCTAATATGGTTTAGCGTATAGAACAAGATAATATTGGTGTAGCGTAGAACAGAAGATATGAAAGAAATTAAAAAGAATATATCTTATAAAATCTCGGGGTGTTACAGGCACACTCTGAAGGTGGTGGGCCCTAAGACACCTGTTATAACTCCAGTATTGATTCCTGAGGCACCCTCATATGATATTCCACTAGGTTCCAATGCTCAGTTTAGGGATAATTTTCTCAGGTTCATACATACCGTCCAGGGTGTTCCCAAGTCTTCGTCAACTATAGCAGAGCTTACAAGGGACTTTCAGCAGCATCATCCTTCCACCTTCTCGGGGGATGTAGGTCCTCATGCTATAGAGTCACATATAGAATCTATGATATCCATATTCAACCATCTAGAGGCATCTCCAGAGTGGAGAGTCAAGCTTACTACATACATACTGTGTGACTCTACCAAGCATTGGTGGGATGTCGTATCTCAGTTAGATTGGTACCAAGACATGGCCTGGACAGACTTCTAGATGGATTTCCAAGATCACTTCGTTCTAAAAACTCTGAGAGTTTGTTAGGCCAGGGTGTTATTTCATATTTAGCAGGGATATATGAAAATTATAGAGTATTATTGTAGTTTCAGCAATCTTTAGTATTTTTATCCATCTCTGAACGGAGCTGAATTGAAGACTGCGAGGCCTTTTGAGGAAAATCTTGGGAATGATGTACACTCACAACTGAATTTATTTCAGTTGATGACCATTATAGAGATCATAAAACAGGATATAATTACAGAATAGAATCTTAGAGAGGGTGGCAGTGCAAGCCTATCCAGTTCTTTTCCACATCAGGCTGATGGTTCTTCAAGTAGTGAGCAGTGTCATTTTGCAGGTGCGTGTTGGGTTGTTCCATCCAAGTGAAATGTACTGATTCTATATTATGTCACCCATGTAGAAAAATTGTCTATAAGAAACCCAACTGCATGAATACTTGATTAAATGCCGAGGTTGCGACATGATGGATCATATTAAACGCTTCTACCATTATTTTCCTCCTATATCCAGTGACATGGGTTCTGCACTGGCACCTATGGGAGGAATGATATATTCAAATCCATGTTTATCTAGGATTTGGTCTTCAACTAGTCAATCAGGCCAAGGTGGTAATGGTCGTGGTCGAGGCAGTCAGACCCTAAAACTTCAGCATTTGCAGAGTGGGTCTGCTCAGGCTAGTCGAGCAACACCTCAGGGCTGCGGTTCAGAAAATATATATGCAGTACAGCCAGAAACAGATGAGAAGAGTGTATATCTATCAAAAGTTATAGGTACTACCCTAAAACCCCCCATTTCAGTTTCTTCCCTTCTTAAGTGGTGTTCTTGTTTTGAATCTTTTTGTATGAGTAGTTTAAATCCTTCTAGTGTTTTTATGAGTTTTCCATGAAAAAAAACATGAGCATTCCTTAGACCTCCTTGTAATGAGTTTTGTTTTGAACAGGATGAAAATACAAAGGAATTTGAATTTTTTCGTTTACTGGAAAGGCCGTTATTAAAACTGAGATTTCAGAACATAATTTTGAGAGTGGGGACAATTCAATGTGTTTTTTTAACGAAATTAAATTAAATTAAATTAAAATCATGATAAAAATAAATTAATGATTTAATAATAATAATACTATTATTATTATTTTTATTATTTGGTTTAGGTTTTATTAAACCCATAATCGGTTTAGCCCTTACCCCTCTCTACACATAGTTCCCCTCTCCCTTTCCACATCCCTACGTCACATGATCCCCCTCATCCAAACCCCCCATGGCATGACCCCCTTTTACATGGCCTCTAATCTTTATTCCATTTCATATATATTCTTCAGGTTTTACATTTGATTCATTGAGGTAAGTATTTATCCTCCAACCTCTTCCTCTTTTCTGTTATTTTTTCCTTGCCTTGCTGCCTGTTAGTTTTGTCCAAACCCTAGGTAAGGGTTTAAATCGATTTTTGGTTTCTTCTATAGTGTTAGGGAATTCAAAGGCTCACTCAGGTCAACATTTCTTGTGTTTTAGAAAGTACTGCTGAAGGCGTAGCGGTTCGGATCGTTTCGGTTCATCCATCATCAATTTCAGATATTTTTTCCATCATTATTCATTATTTCTCAATTTATAATAAAGGCTTTTGTAATTATAAGGTGCTGGTAATTTTTATTAAGTGTGTTGGTTCTTCTGTGATGGTTTCAGGTCACCAGTGTTAAAGGTGGCATACCATATATGAATTGGTAAGCATATGTATATATAAGTTCCCCCATTATATGTATATTCATCCATGGAAGTGAAAATATATATATATATGGGGCTAGGTGTGATTATGTATAATATGAAAATTCAAACGTGTGTGTGTTAACAGGCGTATGCATATAAGATCATTTTTGTAAGGATCCCCTTTCACATATTCAGGACCATTAAAATATGTGTATAGGGTTTAGGTATCTTTATGTATATGCGAAGGTGAATATTCTTGGAGGTGGGAGGCAACAACTTCAAGTGGTCACTGATAAAAGCGTATAGTTCCAAAGTGTCAGGATTAGTCTACATTTGAGGTAGGACCCCTATCCTTGACCCTTTAAATTTAATAATTCTTTAAGTGATTCTTTAAATAAGTTTAATTATGTTTTAATTTTATAAATTTAACTGAAAACCATGAATTAAATGATTAGTTATGATAAATGATTGGTTTGATAAACAAAGACATGTTTTTATAATAAAACCCCTCAAATGGAGGTGCAATATCTTCTAAGCTAAAAATTAATGAGTAGACATTTATGCTTTCTTGGATTATTACGTTAGTGTTTTTCTATACATTGAGATATGATTGATATATGGAATGTTTTTACATTGCCCCTAGTTTCATTATAAAATAGAGTTTACTTATTAAAATATTTAAAGAACTAAGACACCATCTAAGTGCTTGGGCCATCTCCTAAATTGATTAACTTGGCATGCTTATAGAAAGGGAATGTCCATGTTGGTATTTCCCCTATTTTCCATGGTACCTTCTAAGTACCCCTCAAAACTATTTAAATGAATTTCCATGTTATTTTTAATTAATAAATGGAATGTATTAATTTGAGTAGATTTTTTATGGTGACTAGTAATCTATAACTTAATTGAATTAAAGGAAATTTTTATGATGGATTACCTTCCATAAATGTTTTAAATGAATTAATTTAAATGGAACTTATTAGGGTGGTATGACCATGCATCTTATTATAACTAAATAAGCATAGTTTATGTAAAATTTTTCAATGATATGACTTGAATATATTAAACGACATGCTTCATGACGGTTGCATGTATTGAAAGGAATTTATTTGGGTGGTCTGAACCTAATCCCCTTTTGTTTGATTTAATTATTTAAAGTATATGAAATATATTTGATCGTATCGGAATTTCAGGCATGAATAGATAAATCGGATAATCCCTATTAAAGTATAATCTTTTATTTTCAAACTTCCATTGAATCCCTTGGGTCCAGAGGTAAGGAGACTGAGACCTGCGACCACCCAATTAGTGTGACAACCTTGGAAATTATTAACATTTGATCTGTATGACTTTAAATCCATATAATTAATTGCATAAATTGTTTTATTTCTGGGTTAAATTTTTAAGTTGGAATAATAACAAATTATGAAATTTATTAAGGTAAAATCACTGTGGCTAAACTGGTTAATTAATATATTAACAACTTTAGGGTCAAATAATTTATTTAATAGGTTAGATATAATTATAATGATAATTAAATACCTAGATTAATTAAATTAATTGGATCAATATAAGGTAATATTTATAAATTTATCATTGTGACTTATGATGATAAATATGGAATTTTTGATATTAGAATTGTGATTTTTCTTACATAGATTTTTAGCTTATGTGATATTGATGTGATTGATACTTGAGGGTTTGATACAATTTGGCATGTTGAGTTTGTCTGGATATGATTCATGTCTAATGTGGACACTAGAGGGCTTGGTTCATGTTCTTCCATAAAATATTATGGCAAGGCGCACAAGTACTTGATGCCTGAGGGTAGAGTTTATGATTATATGGGATGTATAAGGACTAATTATTTGTGTTGATTCCTAAGGGCGTGGTGAAAGTTTCTGTACCACTTGATGGCTAAGAACACTATTACTAAATGCCTAAGGGAAAAGTATATGATTCTGTTGAATTCTTGAGGGCTAGATGCACAGTCCCACAATGACTGAGGGTGAGATTCTAGTTATGCCTATTGGAGAAATTTTTGTTAGCCTGAGGGAAGAGGCAATATGTATATTTTATTTTATGAGTGATTCATCCTCAGTAGGAGAATATGACACCAATTTGGGTGATCCAACTTGGTGTAGGAGGATCTACCCACACACATAGATACCTGAAAGGGTGATGAAGTAGGTATAGCTACCAGGTGTCCCTTAGGAACATGGGTGGGTTTTTGTTTATTTATTTAGCACTATTTTTTTATTTTTCTGCTTATATACGTTCACTTATTTATATTACATATCAATGAATGGATTGTTCTAGGAAATGTGGTTTCCGACCTACTATGATTATTATCTCACACCCTGCTCAAGCTACCATTGCACTAAGGTACTCGAGTTGACCTTATATTTGTAGGACATTGGTTGATTTATTGTGTTGTTTATCTTACACTTAAGAATTAGAAGCACAACACATAGATAGAGCTCGATATTCTCATGGAGCTAGTCATTGGTAAATTTTCTTTTATTACACTGTATTTCAATTATAATTCATACTAATTTCTCTTAGAGAATCATCTTCCATATATGCGTTCTTGTAAAACAATTTTGGCAATTTTTATTCAGATATTATAGTATTTTTTCACTACTTATCTTTATTATTTTTTCTTCTTCTATTATTTGTTGTTTTAATATTATTAAACCATTTTGTGACTCTCGTATAGAGGGTATAGTCTACCCACCATACCATCAATAGATCCTTGCTGCTAGTCGATAGCCACTGGCATGCGAGGAAGCACGCTTGAGGCCATATGACCCACCGATAGGGCTATTGTCTTAGGTGAGTTGGACTGGGACATTACAAATTGGTATCTGACCTTTATTTTCCTTTGCATTTCTATTTTGGCATGGTAGACAAAAGACTAGGAATGTTTCGGTGCTTGGTAAATAGATATTTCTGGGATTGATCACCCCACCCATAGGGAAATAACCAAGTGCCCAAGGATGGAATTGTTTTTCATTTTATTTGATATTACTGTTGAATCTAATTTCACCTAGAGTGATTGGTTTATTTTTCTACTGCTTATTGATTTATGAGAATTATGGCATTATACCTTTGGTCGGGTATGGAAAGGATGAAGCATTTCATGTATCATATTAGGCACATAGAGAATTCACATTCCATGTATATTCCATTCAATGTAGTTTTATATGTAGGTTGTTTGCTGGTTTCAATTTTGAGTATAGAATTTTATTCCATGATTCTATGTTTATAAAATGTTTCACTATTTTATCTACTAGTGATAAAATTCTTATTTAGATATATAAATTATTTCATGTGCTAAATATAATTGGTTGCATTGGCTAAAATAAATGGTTATAATTATGACAAGATCCAATTTTTAATTGTAAGGTGTATGGGATCCTTATAACTGGGAAAATGTAACCCATTAAATCACAGCATACTTGATATTTACATAAATGTTTAAAGAATTTTTTAATAATTTTAATTTTAAATGAATTCTTTAACTTCAAAAATGATGAACTAGACCTAGGTAGGTTAGTTGGGGCATGTTTCTTATGAGATGGCATGTTCGAGTGTTTTTAAATTTTAACAATTCGTGCAACTACTATTTGGTTTCTTTTCAAAGAACCTAGGTTGGATTAGTGGGACCCTCATAGGTCACCTCATCAATTAAAAAGGAATTTATGTGATAAATTTTTTAATAAATATAGGATGTCAATGATTTTTAATGTTAAAAATGAATTTTGATAAAAGTTGTCTATTTTTCCCTTAGGGCGTTGGTTAAAAAAATAAAGTGCTTAGTTTTTTTGTTTTAAAATGGTAATTGATGTTTTGAATTAAATATTTTAGTTACTTAAATACTTAAATGTGAATAAATGTAATGGCCTTAAAATGGAACCCTAGGCAGTTCCCTTTGTTTAAACCCTTGTGAAAGGGTAGCTTTATTTTTTTTAGTTTCCTTGGAATGGAAATATGAGCCTTTTCCATAGGCCTTCATTCTTTTAAGAAATAGATTAGATGGTAGGATTTTGATTCAAGTGACTTCTGGTTAGCATGAACTCATTATAGTTTGACAGTTATTCTTTTGTAAGGGGATATCCCATTGTAGGTATCACCCTTAGAGCTTGAATGTCTTGATAATTCCATGAGTTTATGACATTTGGTGTCATTTGGGGGCCATTATTCCATGTAATAATTTTTTTTCAATGAAACCCTTGTTCATTTGGATGTTCATGGTATCCTTGACTATTTATATGGATGCGAGCATCGATTAATTCTTATTTTCCGTTGGTTAGTCATGTCTTGGGCATAGTTGACCACTTCATCGATCGCTTGACCCTTTCTTCTTCCTCAGTGATGGATGACTTTGTATGTCATCATCTATGGTAATGGTTGAATAGGGTAATACAACTCTGGGTTAAAGCTCTTATACCATCCATTCAATACATAAATGCATAGGTAATATATCCTATTGATAGTATCCATGATGTATCATCTTTCTTTTGAAACCTTAGGGTAACACGTGTTTTCGTATGCAGTACTCATCGAGTTTCTAATTGACATCATGAAACGATTGAGTTTTGTGTAACTGTTGAGACTTGTGTTTTTGAGTGCATTCTCAAGTCATCTCCATGGTATAGTGATTTGTAAATTAAAAGGAATCAATTCATCCCAATGCTCTGGATGAATTTGATAGACACATGTGTTTTAACATGCCGGTCATGTTGGTTTTGGTTTTCATGCCAAATGCATTGATGTTAGTGAGCATGACTCAGGTACGTATCATAACTGCATTTAAGTTGAATCTATATGTCACTTATGAGTGTATGGTCTATCTCCTTCGATGACTACGACACTCCTAAGGTGGGGAGGATCATGTCGGTTTTGGGTAATAGGTCCTTCCATGTAAAACGAACACAACCAAAGAGGACCCTTGGAGAATGGCCAGACATGCTTAATTTCCCATGAGGCTTGTGAACTTTAAATCATGTTGGTGCTTTCTTTCCATCATGACATTGGTGTGGTTGGTGGTGTATGAAGCCTTTGAGAAATTCCATTGGTTGTTGGTGGAATTTAGTACTTAAGCTTGAACGATCACGAGGTGCCTCAGATGGAAAAGGCTTAGTGATCAGTTAATGACAATGAGTCGACAAGTAAAGTTTAGTTTCTTATATGGCATTTACTAGTAGAGTTTCGAAAATTTTCCTTCTGGTAATATATAAAATCCTCTTAGTTCACTCTCTCTTGAGATATAAGCGTGTCCCCTATCTTGACACCATCCTTGATACACTAAGAGAGCATCAGTCTTACATCACTCTAAAGTTTTAAAAGCTGTTGGGATTATTTGGATGGTTTTCTCAATGTTCGACACTGATTCATGGCTCTTATCGAGGCTTGGTTAGTCTTGAATGGAACTTGGGTCCCCAAGTAGGAATGCCTTAGATGGACTCTTAGACACCAGCTGTTATTTCCTTTGAATCGCCCACCAAGCATATGCTGCTCTGGGATCGAACAATGTTCTTATGTGGATGTATTAGATTGTACCAATGTATTTATTACAAACATGGAGTATGGAATACCTTGGGTTAGTTTATCAGACCCCCATTTCAATGAATTCGAGGTTACCCTGAACATGTTGTCAGGTTTAGAAGTTTTGTTTAAAAAGGAGTGACGATTCGAGTGGTCCGGATGGGGATTACACTGTTATTCATGTTGTTGCATGACAGTTCAATGGGCAAGTGGTGGTTTGACCAGTAAACATCACCATGAGCTAGATATAGACTACGGTGAACAAGTTCATTGTAAACACAATATTTCCTTTGAGAAAGGAATTTCAATTCTGTTTGTAATGCACTGACCTTCTAAGATGGGTGTTTCAGAATAAGTCGATTGAAGAAACTCAACCTGTTTCCTTATCGTTTAATGTATACAGTTGGTAAAAGAACTTTTTTTCTCATATCATTAAATGGAGACGTGTGTAGTGTGCCAACTGAGTTTTTTCATAAAAAGTCAGCTTGACCTGTCTAAGTGAGGTCGGTGGGGAATCTTCCATTTCACTGTTCCAAAATCAATCAAGGATCATTGGCAGTACACTTAGAGGTGTGATTTTTAAGGAAATTACTATGGTGGAGGTTCTATGGTTTAGATTTTTCCCCGTTATAATGATAAATCTTAAGGTGGGGAGCACCATTGGATAGATGTTTCATGAGATGATGATGTGATCATGTCATTAGCTAAATGGGCTCAGGTAACTTTCATATTGGTGTTTTGGTTGGAAAATGAGCATTGGATAAGGTGTTGTTGGCTTACGTTCTTTATTCTTAAATGATGCTTGAAGGTGTGTTGGGCGTTGGGAAACACAACACAACCTTTTGAATGAAGCTTCATGACCCGTGTAGGTCGGGTATTATTTTTGTTATTTTTGAAGGCTTCTCAGGGACGAGAATTTCTAAGGTGGGGAGGTTGTAATGACTCATGTTCTGATCTGAACAAAAATCCAAAAGAATTAATTTTTTTTTTCATTTACGAGACATGGCATTATTAAAACCGAGATTTAGAATGTAATTATGAGAGTGGGTAAAATTTGATGTGTTTTTTTATAGAATTTAAATTAAATGAAATGAAATTAAATTAAAAGTAAGATAAAAATAAATTAATTATTTAATAATAATAATAATAATAATATTATTTGGTTTAGGTTTTATTAAACCCATAAGGGGTTTCTCCCTTACAACTCTCCATTCATATCGCCCCTCTCCCTTTTCTCTTCCCTATACCGCACGATCCCCCTCAGCCGAAACCCCATGGTGCGACCCCCTTCCTCGAGGCCTCCTCTCATAAGGATGTTTTATCCAAATTCTTCAGGGTTCACATTCAAATCATCGAGGTAAGGATTTATCCTCCCTCCTCTTCTTATTTTCTGTCATTTCCCCTCTCCCCACATCCCGTTAGATTCGGTTAAACCCTAGGTGAGGGTTTAACCCGATTTTTGGTTACTTCTCCAATGTTAGGGCGTGCGAAGGCTCGCTCAGGCCAGACTTTCTCATGTTTTGGAAACCTCCGCTGAGGATGGAGTGGTTTGAATCATTTGGGTCATTTCATCATCAATTTTGGGTATTTTTTCCATCGTTTTTCATTGCTTCTCATTTTATAGTTGGGTATTTCATAATTTTTGATGTGCTGGTAAATTTTCTTAAGTGCATTGGTTCTCCCATGATTTTTTTGAGTTGATGGAGTTAAAGGTGACTTACCATGTATGCATGGGTAAGCATATGTATATGTATGTTCCGCTATTATATGTATATTCACCCAAGGAAGTGAATTTATAAATGGGGATATTTGTTCTTACGTATAATTTGAAAATGAATACAAGCATGGGTGTTAATAGGAATATGAATATATGAGAATGTATGTAATGACCCCTTTGCACATATTTAGGGCCATGTGAATATGTGCATAGGGTCTAGGCATACTCATGTATATGAAAAGGTGGATATTCTTGGAGTTAGGATTCAACAACTTTGAGTAATCTCTGATAAAATCATAAAGTGCCAAAGTGTTCGACTTGGTCTACTTTTGAGGTAGGATCCCTATCCTTAACCCTTTAAATTTAAAAATGCTTTAAGTTCTTCTATAAATAAGTTATATTATGTTTTACTTTGATAAATTTAACCACAAACCACGAATTAAATTCTAATTTATGGTAAATGATTTTTTTGATAAACAAAGTCTTGTTTTCATAATAAAACCCTCAAGCTGAGGTGCTCTATCTTCTAAGCTAAAAATCTATGATTAGACATTTATTCTTGATTAGATTATTGGATTGGTGTTTCTTTATTCATCTAGATTATGATTGATATATGTAATGTTAGGATATAGACCCTAGTTTCAATAGAAAATAGTCTTTCCCTTTTGAAATGGTTAAAGAACCAATACACCGTCTAAGTGTTTGGGCTATCTCTTAAATTGATTAACTTGGCAGGCTTATTAAAAGGGAATTCCCATGTAGGTATTTTCCCTATTTTCCATTGTACCTTCTAAGAACCACTGTAACTTATTTAAATGAATTTCCATGTTATGTTTAATCAATAAAGGGCACATATTAATTTTGAGTAGCTTCTTCCTGATGACTAGTACTCCATAATTGAATTGAATTAAAGGAAATGCTCATTATGGATTGACTTCAATGTTTTAAGTGAATTAATTTAAATTGAACTCATTAGGGTGGTATGAACATGAATCTTGTTATGATTAAATAATCACATTTTATGTAAAATATTTCAATAATATGACTCGAATATATTCAATGACATGCTTCATGGTGGTTTCATGCCTTGAAAGGAATTAATTTGGGTGGTCTAAACCAAATCCCTTTTTGACTGATTTAATTATTTTATGTTTATGAATTACATTTGATCAAGATAGCATGTCACATGTGACCATAAAAATTGGATAATCCCAGTTAAACTATAATCTTTTATTTTTAAACCTTTATTGAATCCCTTGGGTCCATAGGCTAGGAGAGTGAGACCCGCGACCACCTGATTGGTGTTCCAGCCTTGGAAACAATTAGTACTTTGTGTATTTGACTGTAAAGCACTATAATAAATTAGATAAATCATTTTATTGCTAGGTTAGACTTTTGAATTGGTATAATAATAAATTGTGTGATTTATTATGGTAGAATAACCTTAGATAAATTGGTTAATTAATATATTAATGACTTTAGATTCGAATGATTAATTAAATAGATTTGATATAATTATGATGATAATTAGGTACCCAATTTAATTAAATGAATTGGTTTGACATATGGTAATTTTTATAAATTGATCATTGTGTTTTATGATGATAAATCTTGTATGGTTTATATCAAAATTATGATTTTCTTGCTTAGATTTTGAGATAATGTGATATCAATGTGATTGATACCAGAGGGTTTGATATTGATTAGCATGTTGAGTTTTTATGGATATGAATCATGTCTAATGTGGATGCCTGAGGGATTGGTGCATGTTCTTCCATACCTCTTGAGGGAAAGTTGCATAGGTACTTTATTCCCAATGGTAGAGTTTATGATTATATGGGATGTTTGAGGACTCATGATTGGTATTGATGACCGAGGGATTGGTGAATGTTTTCATACCACCTGAGGGATAGGTGCACTAGTACTAAATTCCAGAGGGCATATTATATGTTTATGCTGGATGATTGGGGGCTAGATACATTGTCACACGATGCCTGAGAGAGTGATTATAGTTATGGATGAGGGAATGATTTTGGTTATCTTGAGGGTAGAGGTTGTATGTTTATAGTGTTTTCTAAGTGATTCATCCTTGGTAAGAGAATCTTGCATTGATTTGGGTGATACATCCTGATGTAGGATGATCTACACACATACATAGATAGTTGGAAGGGTTATAAAGTAGGTATATCTTCTAGGCGTCCCTTAAGAATATGGGAGGGTTGTTATTTATTTATTCAGCATTGCTTGTTTATTTTTATGCTTATAATTTCTCACTATATTAAATTACATCTCAATGAATGGATTGGGATAGACACCATGGATGCTGGCCTATTGGGATTATTATCTCATACCCCACTTGGGCTACTATTTCACTAGGGTACCCAAGTAGACCTTATGTTTACTGAAACTTGGTTGATTTCTTATGTTGTTTAGCTTGTACAAGGGTGTTAGGAGCACACGACAAAGAAAGATCTTGGGATGATCATAGAGATAGTAACTGGGATGTTTTCTATTATCACATTTATTTTCTATTTTAATTCACACTTCTTGCACTTTTAGTATCATATGTCATACATGAATTCTTGTAAAATGGCGTTGGTTGTTTTTATTCAGATATTATAGTATTTTTCCACTACTTTTATTTTTTATTACTGCTTCCACTACTATTTTTTGTTTTAATATTATTATACCATTGTGTGGCTCTGATCTAGAGGGTATAGTCTCCCCACTGTACTATCAATAGATCCTCGCTACTAGTCAGCAACCTCTGTCATATGGGGAGGTTCACTTGAGGCCATATGAACCACCGATCGGGCCGCCATCTTAGGTGAGTTGGGATAGGATGTTACCAAGTGGTATCCAAATTTTTTTTCCTTTGTATGACTATTTTGGTTTGGTATATAGGAGACTAGGAATGTGTCGATGCTTGGTAAATAACCATGTTTGGTATTGATCACCCCACCCATGGGGAAATCACCAAGTGGTCTGGGCTAGGATTATTGTTCATGCTATTCGATATTACAGTTGAATATGATTTCACCTATAGTGATTAGTGTATTCTTCTAATTCTTATTGATTTATGAGATATATGGTATTATACATTGGAACAGTTATAGTAAGGATGAAGCATTACATGAATCATATTAGGCACATATATAATTCAATATTCCATGCATATGCCATGGCATGTAGTTGTATATGTTGGTTGTTTTCTAGTTCTGGTTCTGATTGTGGGCCTTAAATGATATTCCATGATTCTATATTTATAGCATGTTTCTCTATGTTATATGGTTTTGATAGAATTCTTGTTTTGATATATAAATGGTTGTATGGGATAAATATAATAGGTTACATTGGATGAATTAAATGGTTATGATTATGACGAGAGGTAGTTTTTAATTGTAAGGTGTTTGGGAGCCTTATAATAGGGAAAAGGTAACCCGTTCAATCAAAACATCCTTGAGATTTATATATATGTTTATATAATTTGGTAAAATTTGAAGGCTATTTAATTTTAATCTGAAATGAATTGGTTAAATTTAAAAATTAACAATTGGACCCAGGTAGGTATGTTGGGGCATGGTTTTTATGAGATATCCCATTCAGGTGTTTTAAAATTTTCCTAATTTATATAACTACTATTGGGTTTCTTTCTAAAGAACCCTAGTTGGATTTATGGTACCATCGTAGGTTTCCTCATCAATTAAAAAGGAAATTATGTGATAAATTTCCTAATAAATATTGGATGATAATGAATGTTTAATGTTAAAAAAGAAGATTGATATAACCTTCTCATTTTTCCCTTGGGGAGTTGGTTAAAAAACATCAAGTGCCTAGATTTTTTGTTTTAAAATGGTACTTGATGTTTTGAATTAAATCTTTTAGATGTTTAAATACTTAAATTTGAATAAATGTAATGGATTTTAAAATGAAACCCTCGGTGGTGTCCTTTGTTTAAACCCTTGTGAAAGGGAATCTTGATCTTTTCTTTTTGAGTTTGGATTGGAATAAAAATGTGAGCATTTTCTATAGACCTTTTTTATTTTTAGAAATGTATTAGGTGGAAGGCTTTTTATTCTAGTGGCTTATGGTTAGCATGACCCCATTTTGGTTCGACGCTTATGCTTTTGTAAGGGGCTATACCATGGTAGGTATCACCCTTATAGATTTAATGACTTTCTAATGCTTTGAGTTTCTGATGCTTGGTGTTGTTCAAGTGCCGTTATTCCTTGTAAGACATTCATTTTTCAATGAAACCCTTGTTTAGATGGGTGTTCATGGTATCATTGAATTTTTCTATGGGCATGAGCATTGGATAATTCTCGTTTTCATCTAGTTAGACATGTCTTGGGAATGGTCTGACACTTCGTTAGTTTCTTGAACCTTTCACCTTCATTAGTGATGGACGAATCAGTACGTCATAGTCTAAGTTAATGGTCATATGGAGAAATATGAATCTAGGTTAAATCTATTATACCATTAATCCAATACATGAATGTATAGGGTGGATAGCCTATTGATATTATTTATGATGTTTCATCTTTCTTCTAAAACCATAGGGTAACATGTGTTTTCGTACACAGTACCCATCGAGTTTCTAAAAAATATAATGAACTGATTGATTTCAATGTAATTATTGATCCTTGTGCTATTGAGTGCATTCTTAGGTCATCTCTATGGTAGAATATCTTGGGAATTAAAAGGAATCAATTCATCCTAATTCTCAGGATGAATTTCATAGTCAAGGGTGTTTTAACATGCTATTCAGTTTGGTTTTGGTTTTCATACCAAATGCTTTCGTGTTTATGAGCATGAATATGGTAAGTATCCTGATTTTGTTTAATCTAAATTAGATACTCTCATGCTTATGAGATACTGGTCTATCTCTTTTGATGATTAGGACACTCCTAAGGTGAGAAGCATCATGCCAGTTCTGGTAAATGGGTCCTTCCGAGTAAAAGGAACACAACCAAATAGAACCACTTGACAATGTTTGGGCTTGCTTAAATTCCTATGAGGCTTGTGAGATTTATAGCATGTTAGTGCTTTCTCAAAAACATGATGATGGTGTGGTTGGTGGTGTAAGTAAACATTAAGAAACACCATTGGTTGTGGGTGGACTTCGATGGTTAATCTTGAATGATCATTGGATTCCTTGAGTGGTAAAGGTTCATTGATCAGTTATTGATGGTGCATCGGTAGGTGAAGATGGGTTTTTATAAGGTATATACTCGTAGTGGTTTGGCCATTTTTCTTATGGAAATCTTTAAAATACACTTATTGTACTCTTACTTGAGAGAAAATAATGTACTCTCTATTGAATTCATCATTAATGAACTAAGAGAGCATTAATCTTATGCTGTGATATATCTTTAAAAGTTTTTAAGCTTGTTTGGGTAGTTTTCTCAGTGTTTCATGCTAAAAAAATGGTTCTTATCGAGGATCAGTTAGTCTTGAATTAAAGTTGGGTTCCCAAGTATGAATGGAATAGATAAACTCTTGGACACCATTCGTTCTTTCCTTTGACTTGATTTATAGGAAAATGTTGTTCTAGGATTAGTAAATGTTCTTATATAGACATCTTGGATTGTACCAACATATTTATTATAAACATGGAGTATGGAATACCTTGGGTTAGTTATGAAGATCCTCATTTCAATGAATCTGAGGATAACCTAGACTTATTTTTAGGTTCATAAGTGTTTATTTAAAAAGGGGCGAATATTCTAATGGGCTAGATCCGGATTACACCCTTGTTCATTTTGTGACATGACAGTTGAATGGATAGGTGGTGGTTTGACCAGGAAACATCACAAGAAGTCAGATATGGTCTCAAGTGAACGTGTTTGTTGTAAATGCAATATTTCCTTGGATAAAGGCATTGTAGTTCTGTTTTTAATACCCTGACCATCTAATCTAGGTATTTTAGAATAAGTCAGATGAAGTAGCTCAACCCATTTCCTTCTCGTTCAATGTATATGGTTGATGAAGGAATGTTTTTGGGAACATTGTTAGGAAGAGGTGAGTGTAATGTGTGTCGGCTAGTGTTTTTCATGAAAAGTCGGCTCGACCTATCTAAGCGAGGTTGGTGGGGATTCATCCATTTTACCATTTAGAAATCACACCAGGAGCATTACTAGGACACTCAGAGGCCTTCTTTGTAAGAAAATTATGATAATAGAGGTACTGTGGTTCAGAATTTTCCAATTTGTAATGATAAAGCCTAAAGTGGGAAGAACCTTTGGCTATATGTTTAATGAGATGATGACATGATCGTGTCTTTAGTTAAACAGGCATGGGAAAGTGCCATCTTGGTGTTTCGATTGGAAAACGAACATTGTCTCAGGTGTTGATGGCTTAAGTGTCGTAATCTTAAATGATGCTCGAAGGTTCATTGGACATTTAGAAACACATCGTGACGGTTTTAATGAAGCTTCATGACCCAGGTAGTTTGAGTGTTGATTTTATTGTTCCCGAAGGTTTCTCAGGGATGAAAATTTCTAAGGTGGGGAGGTTATAATGTACAGTGTTTTGAACTGGATGAAAATCCAAAGGAATTTGAATTTTTGCGTTTATTGGATGGGTTGTTATTAAAACTAGAATTCAAAATGAAACTATGAGAGTGGGGATACATTGATGTGTTTTTAATGAATATAAATTAAATTAAAATAAAATTAAGATAAAAATAAATTAATTATTTAATAATAATAATATTATTATTATTTGGTTTAGGTTTTATTAAACCCATAAGATGTTTCTCCCTACCCCTGTCCATGCACAACTCCCCTCTCCCTTTCCCCTTCCCAACATCACATGATCCCCCTCAGATGAAAACCCTTGGTGTGGCCGAACTCCCTCATTATAACAACCCATACTTTACATAAATTTTTAATACTTCAAAATTGAAGCACACTTATTACAACACATGACAAAACCACAAAGGACCGTATAGGTATAGTGTCTTTAGAAACTGGGAAACATAAACAACTGGTTCATAAAGCATCTACAGTGTCTCCCGTTTATTTCATCATATCTAGGGTCCCCTTTTAGCATATTCTACTTAATATCCATCTTCCTGACCTGGGGAAAAGAAAACATACAAAAAAGGGTGAGCTCAAATGCTCAGCAAGGGAAAATAAAGGAAATAAAAATCATATCATATCTTTTTGAAAATCATAACCCGCAAAAGAGATCATAATATCTTAACATGGAATAAATCATAGAAGTGAAAATGAGATCCCCATAATCATAACATAAAACTTGAAACTTTGTGGCATGCACACATAATCATGGAAAATCATTTCTTGTTAGTCATGACTCATTTCCAAGACTATCTTAGCGGACAAAGTCCATTTCTGAACCGAGTTCACTCCTCGTTTCAGTCCTGTATCACTGAACCGAAATAACCTTCCATTCCAGCCATGTCTATCTCATGAGATATAAATATTTACCCAATGCATTGGAGGGAGATATAGGTCCCACCCATCTTATAATGAATCCTTTCGTATGTGTGCCACATAATCATAAATCATACATCATCACATAACACATGTAACAAAAATGGGATTCTTGAAACATCATGACATCATAAAACAAATCATATAAGGTAAATGACTTCATAAAAATAATTCCCTAACAACATAATCAAATCAATGTAATAATAGGGATAAAAACAGAACCCTATATTATCTTAGATGGAAAATAATTTTGATAAAACATTTGAACTCCATTCTTGAGGAAAATATCCTTTCTACTTCAAAAACACTTTTCTTTTCTTAACATGTCATACAATTATAAACTAAAAGAAGTTGATTAAAAATAAAATTGAAAACTTATAAAGGAAGATTCTTGGAAATAATGTTTTAAAAATCCATTCTTGCCGTATAAGTTAAAAAAACATTCATCTCGTACTTTTGTCGGAAAAGTCAAAAAGTACCTCGTACGAAAAATGACAAAAGATTCCTTTCATATCTTTTACTAAAAACTCACCGAAGGGTAAAATTGGATTTAAAAAATTGTACGTGGATGGAAATAATATTACATATTGAGGAAACATGGATGTGGATGATAAAATACACCCCAGTAAATTCCAAAGTATAAAAAATCTCGGATAAAAATGAGATTGTGATATTTCCCTTACCTTAGGTCCGATTTGCTTTGTACGTGTCCGAAGCTCCTGTATAATGATTTAAATAATGTTATTTACTTATTACAGAATCATAAATGTTGACATGATATCATATATAGTCATATTCTTAGCTTCTTATTAGTAATATTTCATTGTTACTTGTTACTCGGGTCTTTATTTCCTTTTGTTCTTATGCGAGTTTTGCCGAATAAATTCTTATTCTTATTTTAAGGTTATAGATACCTTATATCCAGAATGGTATTAGTGTAACATATATCATATTTATTCATTCAATTCATTTATATAATTACTATGTAATGATGATCATGTAGAACGAGTCGCATCACATCGTGGAGATGGTATTCCGTACGTACGCACGAGCGATGATATTGTTCCCATGATTGTAGAATTTTATTTAAGTGTATATATACTATTTCAGTATCAATATCACTTTATAATAATCATATATAGTTACTCATTTCACCATTATACCCATCCTTGTAAGGTGATGGTGGAAAATAGATTACACCACGGCGTGGAGACGGTATTCCGTACGTACGCACGCGCGGTGATTTAATTTTTCCGTAGGATGGATAGAAGGTGAATTAGGGTTGTTTCATATTTATAATAACATATCAGTATGTAAGTAATACTGATGTTATTACTTTATCATGAAACAACTAAAGAAGAAGAAGTTGAAGAAGAAAGAAATTGAAAAGATCGGTAATGGATATTACCTCTTCTTTGAAACGCCTCTTTGAATCCTCCACTTAGGGAACTAAGAATGGTCTTTGAAGACGACCAGGACCTCTAGGATTATTCTAGGGAAGTGGAGAAGGGATTTTGGCAGGGTTTGGCCGAGCTTGAGTGCTCAAATTGGTGTGAGGAGGAGGGGGAGGAGGTGCCCTTTTATAAGGGAGGAGAGGGGCACCTTAGGAATATCTCAAAATATTATTCTATATTAAAGTCAAAATCGGTTTATAATGGTTCCAAAGGGTCTTATTTCGAAGGTAAAGTGGGGATGGGTCGAAATCCTATCAACCAATAAGATTTAGACAAGTTTAGGTTATTATTTTAACCTTATCAATTAGATTTAACTCTAAGTTAAATAATTTAACTTTTACCGTGTCTTTTTGTTTTCTTACACTATATGGTTAATAAACTTACTATAACATTCCAAACGAACCCCAAATTGTTTATTATTAATATATATATCCTTATCTAAGTTATTTGGCCGAACCTTATATTTTTAGTAATAAAAGAACAATTAATAATATAATATTTGATTTAAAAACTATTTTGTGTCAATTTTGACACTATTTGATATATGATTTTTGTGAAAGTCATAAAATAATTATATGTTGTAACCAAGTTGATTAAAAAATCACTAATATATCATAGTAACCTAGAAAATTAGTGTAATTCATAAAAAGTCTCAAATTACATTTATTTGAGCATTTATAACATCAATTATGTTAACATTTCCTTAAAAGGGTAATTACTGCATCATCGTTGTGTCATAAATAAATTAATTTATTTAAAGTCTAAAAATTATAAATAAAATATCATTATGTAGGAAAGATTTTTAGATTTCTAATTAATATTTATATTCGAATTTATCTTATGTATAACCCCATATTAAAAATATTTTAGTTATTAAACTTTGATTTTAACTATTTTAACTATTCATTAAATAAAATAATATTAAATGTCATAATCTAATCCAAGTGGACCTAAATGGTCATATTATATTCATAAGGTTTTTTTTGGTCGAATTACACTTATCCAATAGAATTAGGACATGTGTTAGGGTAATAGTAATATCATATTTACACTTAGTTACCCTATTTACTATTAACCGCGGTAAAAAAAGTAAAAAGTTACTATACACCAAAAAATTATTTTTATCTCATTGAACCACATTTTATTTACTAATATCAACCGTGTCTGTCAGATTTTCGAAATTCCGGTAAAATTAAGTTTTATGCAAAATTCAGATTTTAACCTACCACTTAGTGGTTTCACTATTCATCAAAAATTGAAAGTTTTCAGAAAAATACCAAAATTTCACCCTAGGCTAATTTCGATATTCTGAATCCAAATATGAAGTCCATTTTGAAAAATAAAATTTATAAAATTTCAAAAAGTGGTTATTACTATTCATAACGGCTAGTTTTAATAATATTTTAATAGCATATCGTTGTTTAGTGAAACTCGGTATTGCGTACGACGCAAGCTATCGAGGAAGGTCGTGATTTAGTGTAAAGCAAGCCAAGCAAGTGTTGTGTAGAAAAAGATTTCTTTGATGATTTATATAACATAAAAGTCTCGGGTGTTACATTCCACCCCCCTTAAAATGAATTTCGCCCTCGAAATTCATCACTTTGTAACAAACAGATGAGGATACCTCTCCCTCATCATATCCTCAAGCTCCCATGTAGCTTCTTCTAATTGGTGGTTCCTCCATAAAACTTTCACCAATCGAGTGGTCTGGTTTCGTAGGACTTTTTCGCTACGATCCAGAATCTCTATCGGTTGTTCTTCATAAGAAAGATCTTGCTCCAGCGGTACAACTTCTGAGTTGAGTACATGTGAAGGATCAGGTATGTACTTTCTCAGGAGAGATACATGGAACACATCGTGAACTTGAGAGAGATTCGGTGGAAGCTCCAATCGGTAAGCTACCTTTCCAACACGATCCAGTATTTCGAAAGGACCGGTATATATAGGGCTCAACTTCCCCTTCTTTCTAAATCTCATAACCCTCTTCCAGGGAGATATTCGTAAGAACACTTTATCACCCACTTCGAACTCTAGGTCTTCTCTTCGGTTGTCGGCATAACTTTTCTGTCGACTCTGAGCTGCTCTTATGTGTTGTTGAATAGATCTGACCTTTTCTTCCATTTCATCAACGAGATCAGGTCCTAATAGCTTTCTTTCCCCAACTTCATCCCAGAAAGTTGGAGTCCTGCATTTCTTTCCAAAGAGAGCTTCATAAGGAGCCATATGAATACTGGAGAGAAAGGTATTATTATAAGAAAATTCCACCAGAGGTAGGTGTTGATCCCAAACACCTTTGAAATCCATAGAGCAAGCTCTCAACATATCTTCTAGAGTGTGAATTGTTCTCTCAGACTGACCATCTGTCTGAGGATGATAAGCAGTGCTGAAACTCAACTCTGTATCCAGAGTATGCTGAAGACTTTGGCAGAACTTCGAGGTAAATCTAGGATCCCGATCAGAGATAATAGAAAGTGGTACACCATGCAATCTTACCACTTCGTTTACATATATCCAGGCAAGCTGATCCAGAGAGAAATCCTCTCTAATAGCAATGAAATGTGCAGACTTTGTAAGACGATCAACTATGACCCAGATAGCATTATTGCCTTTGGATGTTTTAGGAAGTCCTGTGACAAATTCCATAGTGATATTTTTCCATTTCCATTCAGGTATGGGTAATGGTTGTAACATCCCCTTAGACTTCTGTCTCTCAGCTTTAACTTGTTGAAAAACCAAGCATCGAGAGACATATTCAACAACATCTCTTTTCATTCCATCCCACCAGAAGTACTCTTTCAGGTCCCTATACATCTTCGTGCTTCCAGGATGAATAGATAATGAAGAACTACGAGCCTCATCCAGAAACTCCTTCTTTAATTCGGGGATGGGAGGAACACAAACCCGATTCGTGAACTTTATTATCCCATCACAATCAAAGTTGAATTCAGGAACATTTCTCACCTTCTTTTGTAACTCGACATCTTCTTTCTGTGCCTCTTTAATCTTCACATGTATAGATGGTTGAACATTCATTTGAGAAAGATAAGATTTTTCCCCTTCCATTATAATTCCATGATCCATCCTTTTTAAATCCATAAATATTGGACCTTTTGTGATCCTCATCGTGGATAAACTAGCATGTTCTTGTCGAGTTAATGCATCTGCCACCTTGTTTGCTTTCCCAGGGTGGTAATGGATTGAGCAATCATAATCCTTAATCAGCTCCAGCCATCTTCTTTGACGCATATTCAGCTCCTTTTGTGTGAAAATATACTTTAAACTTTTATGATCAGTATAAATATGACACCTTTCACCATAAAGGTAATGCCTCCAAATCTTTAATGCAAAGATTTCCGCAGCTAACTCCAAATCATGAGTTGGGTAATTTTTCTCATGTATTTTCAACTGTCATGAGGCATAAGCTATCACCATATCATTTTGCATAATAACACACCCCAATCCCTTCTTGGATGCATCACTATAGATAAAAAACCTTTCTCCACTACAAGGCAGTGTGAGCACAGGTGCACTGGATAACATTCTTTTCAACTCTTTGAAATTCTCTTCACATTCCTCTGTCCAAACAAACTTAACTCCTTTCCAAGTCAACTTGGTGAGTGGATTAGATAATCATGAAAAATATTTTACAAAACGTCGATAATATCCAGCCAAACCAAGAAAACTTCGGATCTCAGTTACTGTTGTTGGTCTCGACCATCATTCGATAACCTCTGTTTTTGCTGGATCCACAGATATCCCCTCTTTTGAGATTATGTGACCCAAAAATGAAACTTTTTGAAGCCAAAATTCACACTTGGTAAATTTGGCATAAAGCTTCTCCTTTCTCAGGGTCTTCAATATAATTCTCAAGTGATCTTCATGCTCTTCCTTTCTCTTTGAATAGACAAGAATATCGTCTATAAAGACTACCACAAATTGATCAAGATAGTCTCTAAAGACTCTATTCATCATATCCATGAAGATAGCAGGGGCATTAGTAAGACCAAATGGACACACTATAAATTCATAGTGTCCATAACTTGTACGGAAAGCCGTCTTTGGTATATCCTCCCTTTTGACCCTTAATTGATGATACCCTGAACGAAGATCAATCTTGGAAAAGTATTGAGCTCCACGTAGTTGGTCAAATAATTCATCAATGCGTGGGGGAGGATATTTGTTCTTGATAGTGATCTTGTTAAGTTCTCGATAATCAATGCAGAGTCTCATTGATCCATCTTTCTTCTTAACAAATAGAATAGGTGCTCCCCAAGGTGACATACTAGGGCGTATGAATCCCTTATCAAGATTCTCTTGGAGTTGCTTCTTCAATTCCTGCAACTTAATTGGGGCCATTCTATAAGGTGTCTTTGAAATAGAAAAAGCACCCGGTACGAGTTCTATTGAAAACTCAACTTCACGATTTGGTGGAGGACCCGGTAATTCCTCTGGAAAGACATCATCAAATTCCCGTACGATGGGCATATTCTTAATCGCGAGTTTCTCACCAACCATTTGAGATAAATAACCTTCATTTAGTGAAATCAATACCCATAAAATGGAAGAAATTTCCACTAGATGGTTATGTTCATCCTTTCATTGATAGACGATCATAGATTGATCTGGAATATGAAATGTGACTTCCCTTCTTTGGCAATTGACATGAGCTCCATATAAAGAAAGCCAATCCATGCCAAGAATCACATCGAATTCCACTAAATGAAGGATCACAAGATTTGCAGGAAGCACTTTCCCACAAACGTCAATTGGAGAAAAATTATAAACTTTTGATGCGATTGATGTGCCATTAGGTGTTTTCAAATCTAACTCAACATCTAATTGTTGAGGTAATACGGTGATAACCTTATAAAATTCTTCAGAAATAAAAGAGTGGGTGGATCCAGAATCAAATAAAACATTTGCTACTTTAGAGTGGATGGTAAGTGTACCTTTCACCACTTCTTTATCGTACTCCACATCGCTGATAGAAATTGCATGTGACTTTCCTCTGTCTTTAGCCTTAAGAGTTTGTTGACGTCGACCATCATCATCAACCCTTAGATTTGGGCATTGATTGGCATAATGCCCCATCTCCTTGCACATGAAACATTGAAGTGTATTAGGTTCATTCTGTGTATCCCTTCCTTTGTTTGCATCATTAGACATCTTTTTCCCATCATCGCGGAATTCAAATGCCCGATGACCTTCCTTTCCACATTTGAAACATTTACTTTTCCCTTTAAGACAACTCCCTCCATGTTTCTTTCCACACTTTGAGCATAAGGGAAAGCACATCTTCTTTTCAGTGTTCTCTTTAGATTTTCCTTTGAATTCCATTTTCCTCTTCTTATCAAACCCATATGACTGATGGGTTACTGCAATCTCCATCTCGACTTTGAGAGCACATCGAACGATTTCCTCATAGCTATTGAGGTCCCTTATGGCTAACGCCCTTCGAAGACTTGGTTTTAAGCCACTAAAGAATCGATCGATCTTACTCTCAGGTTGGATAATAATACCAGAAGCGTACCTTGCAAGTCTTGTAAAATTTACTTCATAGGTACCAACAGATTCATCATCCCTTTGCTTCAGTTCAAGAAACTCTTTCTCCATCTTTTTTCGGAGAATACGAGGGAAGTACTTATTGAAAAATAAGTTCTTGAACTCTTCCCATTCCATGGACTCAATTTCATCCCTTTGCCTCGTATTCTTAATAAGATTCAACCATTGATCAGCATCTCCTTCCAAACGATACACTACTAGGATGACTTTATCATGTTCAGAACATTGAAGAACTGAAAATATCTTTTCAGTAGTACTAATCCATTGTTCAGCAACTAATGGATCAGTACACCCGCTGAAAGAAGGTGGACGCTGCCTCATGAAGGATTCAACAGAATGTTGCTCCTTCCATTGCTCGTTTGGAAGTCCTGCATGATTCATAGCTTGAGAAAGTTGTGTGAGCATGGCTACAAGATTTTTCATTCCAGATCCCATATCGTTTGGTTGCTCAGGGGGACAATCATTGCATTTCCCATCGAATTCCGCATTAACACGGTTCTTTCAGGTTCCAGCCATTGACTAAAACCAAGAAGAATAGTGTGAGAAACACTAATTATAATAGGAAAACCACATAATTCAAGAATAAAATTTTCACGCTTAAGGTCTTATCCTAGGTTATTCATGGCCATTTCTAAAACACTAAGATTGTGTTCTATGCTTAGACTTATCCTTAGGGTTCTTACTAAGGCTTTCACATCCTAGTTTCCAAAGGTTGACTATACCTTTCCTCTGATACCAACTATAACAACCCATACTTTACATACATTTTTAATACTTCAAAATTGAAGCACACTTATTAAAACATATGACAAAACCACAAAGGACCGTATAGGTATAGTGTCTTTAGAAACTGGGAAACATAAACAACTGGTTCATAAAGCATCTACAGTGTATCCCATTTATTTCATCATATCTAGGGTCCCCTTTTAGCATATTCTACTTAATATCCATCTTCATGACCTGGGGAAAAAAACATACAAAAAAGGGTGAGCTCAAATGCTCAACAAGGGCAAATAAAGGAAATAAAAATCATATCATATCTTTTTGAAAATCATAACCTGCAAAAGAGATCATAATATCTTAACATGGAATAAATCATAGAAGTGAAAATGAGATCCCCATAATCATAACATAAAACTTGAAACTTTGTGGCATGCACACATAATCATGGAAAATCATTTCTTGTTAGTCATGACTCATTGCCAAGACTATCTTAGCGGACAAAGTCCATTTCTGAACCGAGTTCACTCCTCGTTTCAGTCCTGTATCACTGAACCGAAATAACCTTCCGTTCCAGCCATGTCTATCTCATGAGATATAAATCTTTACCCAATGCATTGGAGGGAGATATAGGTCCCACCCAACTTATATTGAATCCTTTCTTATGTGTGCCATATAATCATAAATCATACATCATCACATAACACATGTAACAAAAATGGGATTCTTGGAACATCATGACATCATAAAACAAATTATATAAGGTAAATAACTTCATGAAAATAATTCCCTCACAAAATAATCAAATCAATGTAATAATAGGGAAAAAACAGAACCCTATATTATCTTATATGGAAAATAATTTTGATAAAACATTTGAACTCCATTCTTGAGGAAAATATCCTTTCTACTTCAAAAACAATTTTCTTTTCTTAACATGTCATACAATTATAAACTAAAATAAGTTGATTAAAAATAAACTTGAAAACTTATAAAGGAATATTCTTGGAAATAATGTTTTAAAAATCCATTCTTTCCGTATAAGTTAAAAAAACATTCTTCTCGTACTTTTTTCGGAAAAGTCAAAAAGTACCTCGTACGAAAAACGACAAAAGATTCCTTTCATATCTTTTACTAAAAACTCACCGAAGGGTAAAATTGGATTTAAAAAATTGTACGTGGATGGAAATAATATTACATATTGAGGAAACATGTATGTGGATGATAAAATACACCCCAGTAAATTCCAAAGTATAAACAATCTCGGATAAAAATGAGATTGTGATATTTCCCTTACCTTAGGTCTGATTTTCTTTGTACGTGTCCGAAGCTCCTGTATAATGATTTAAATAATGTTATTGACTTATTACAGAATCATAAATGTTGACATGATATCATATATGGTCATATTCTTAGCTTCTTATTAGTAATATTTCATTGTTACTTGTTACTCGGGTCTTTATTGCCTTTTGTTCTTATGCGAGTTTTTCCGAATAAATTATTATTCTTCTTTTAAGGTTATAGATACCTTATATCCAGAATGGTATTAGTGTAACATATATCATATTTATTCTTTCAATTCATTTATATAATTACTATGTAATGATGATCATGTAGAACGAGTCGCATCACATCGTGGAGACGGTATTCAGTACGTACGCACGAGCGATGATATTGTTCCCATGATTGTGGAATTTTATTTAAGTGTATATATACTATTTCAGTATCAATATCACTTTATTATAATCATATATAGTTACTCATTACACCATTATACCCATCCTTGTAAGGTGATGGTGGAAAATAGATTACACCACGGCGTGGAGACGGTATTCCGTACGTACGCACGCGCGGTGATTTAATTTTTCCGTAGGATGGATAGAAGGTGAATTAGGGTTGTTTCATATTTATAATAACATATCAGTATGTAAGTAATACTGATGTTATTACTTTATCATGAAACAACTAAAGAAGAAGAAGTTGAAGAAGAAAGAAATTGAAAAGATCGGTAATGGATATTACCTCTTCTTTGAAACGCCTCTTTGAATCCTCCACTTAGGGAACTAAGATTGGTCTTTGAAGAAGACCAGGACCTCTAAGATTATTCTAGGGAAGTGGAGAAGGTATTTTGGCAGGGGTTTTCCGAGATTGAGTGCTCAAATTGGTGTGAGGAGGAGGGGGAGGAGGTTCCCTTTTATAAGGGAGGAGAGGGGCACCTTAGGAATATCTCAAAATATTATTCTATATTAAAGTAAAAATCGGTTTATAATGGTTCCAAAGGGTCTTATTTCGAAGGTAATGTGGGGATGGGTCGAACTCCTATCAACCAATAGGATTTAGACAGGTTTAGGTTATTATTTTAACCTTATCAATTAGATTTAACTCTAAGTTAAATAATTTAACTTTTACCGTGTCTTTTTGTTTTCTAACACTATATGGTTAATAAACTTACTATAACATGCCAAACGAACCCAAAATTGTTTATTATTAATATATATCCTTATCTAAGTCATTTGGCCTAACCTTAGATTTTTATGACTAAAATATCAATTAATAATATAATATTTGATTTAAAAACTATTTTGTGTCAATTTTGACACTATTTGATATATGATTTTTGTGAAAGTCATAACTGAATTATATGATCGAACCAAGTTGATTAAAGCAACAATAATAT
This sequence comes from Viscum album, assembly GCA_963277665.1. NCBI lineage: Eukaryota > Viridiplantae > Streptophyta > Magnoliopsida > Santalales > Viscaceae > Viscum > Viscum album. The sequence continues at coordinate 1,521,053,335 of OY728155.1, read as the reverse complement.
ATCATAGTAACCTTTAAAATTAGTGGAATTCATAAAAAGTCTCAAATTACATTTATTTGAGCATTGATAACATCAATTATGTTAACATTTCCTTAAAAGGGTAATTACTGCATCATCGTTGTGTCATAAATAAATTAATTTATTTAAAGTCTAAAAATTATAAATAAAATATCATTATGTAGGAACCCTTTTTAGCTTTCTAATGAATATTTATAGTCGAATTTATCTTATGTATAACCCCATATTAAAAATGTTTTAGTTATTAAACTTTGATTTTAACTATTTAAACTATTCATTAAATAAAATAATATTAAATGTCATAATCTAATCCAAGTGGACCTAAATGGTCATATTATATTCATAAGGTTGTTTTTGGTCGAATTACACTTATTCAATAGAATTAGGACATGTGTTAGGGTAATAGTAATATCATATTTACCCTTAGTTACCCTATTTACTATTAACCGCGGTAAAAAAAGTAAAAAGTTACTATTCACCAAAAAATTATTTTTATCTCATTGAACCACATTTTACTTACTGATATCAACCGTGTCTGTCGAATTTTTGAAATTCCATTCACAGAAGCGGTAAAATTAAGTTTTATGCAAAATTCAGTTTTTAACCTACCACTTAGTGGTTTCACTATTCATCAAAAATTAAAAATTTTCAGAAAAATACCAAAATTTCACCCTAGGATAATTTCGATATTCTGAATCCAAAAATGAAGTCCATTTTAAAAAATAAAATTTATAAAATTTCAAAAAGTGGTTATTACTATTCATAATGGCTAGTTTTAATAATATTTTAATAGCATATCGTTGTTTAGTGAAACTCGGAATTGCGTACGACGCAAGCTATCGAGGAAGGTCGTGATTTCGTGTAAAGCAAGCCAAGCAAGTGTTGTGTATAAAAAGATTCCTTTGATGATTTATATAACATAAGTGTCTCGGGTGTTACACTCATGGCCTCCATTATTCACACCATTTCATCCGAATTCTTTTGGTTTCATGTTTTATTTATTGAGGTAAAGATTTATCCCCCACTCCTCCTCCTCTTTTCTAGTGTTTTCCCTCCCCCCACATCCTGTTAGTTTCAGCCGAACCCTAGGTGAGGTTTTAACCCAATTTTTGATTTCTTCTCTGGTGTTAATGTGTGTGATGGATCACTCAGTTCATCCTTACTCATGTTTTGACAACTGCTACTGAAGGAGAAGTAGTTCAGATCATTTTTGTCCATCCGTCATAAATTTTTGGAATGTTTCCATCATTCTTCATTGTTTCTCAATTTATAATTGTTGCTTTCATAATTTTTTATGTGATGGTAATTTTTTTGAAGTGCGTTGGTTCTTCTATGATGGTTTTGAGTTGCGGGAGTTAAAGGTGATTTATTGCATATGCATGGGTAAGCATATGTATATATATGTTCCCCTGTTATATGTATATTCACCCATGGAAGTGAATATATATAAGGGTCCAGATGTTCTTACGTATAATATGAAAATGCATACATGAGTGGGGGTTAACAGGCATATGCATATATTAGCATGTATGTAAGGATCCCCTTGCACATATTTAGGGCCATGTGAATATTTTTATAAGGGATAGGTTACCTTATGTATATGAAAAGGTTCATATTCTTGGAGGTCGGAGGCAACAACATTTAGTGGTCACTGATAAAAGCATAAAGTGACAAAGTTTTCAACCTGGTCTACTTTTGAGGTAAGATCCCAATCCTTGACCCTTTATATTTAATAATTCTTTATGTTATTCTTTAAATAAGTTTATTTATGTTTTCCTTTGATAAATTAAACCGTGAACCATGAATTAGATACTTATTTATGATAAATGATTTATTTGATAAACTAAGTCATGTTTTTATAATTAAACCCCTCTAATGGAGGTGCACTGTCTTATAAGATAAAAATTAGTGATTATAAATTAATGATTCATTGTCTTATTGCATTGGTATTTATTTATATATTGATATTACAATTGATATATGTCATTTTAGGACATTTCACCTAGTGTTATTAGAAAATAGAGTTTCCCTTTTGAAATGGTCAAAGAACCAAACACTGTCTAAGTGCTCGAGCCATATCTTAAATCGATTAACTTGGCATGCTTATAAAAAGAGAATTCCCATGTAGATATTTTCCATGTTTTCTATGGTACCTTTTATGTACCGCCCAAACTGGTTTAAATGAATTTCCATTTTATGTTTAATTAATAAATGGTATGTATTAATCTGAGTTGCTTATTCATGATGACTATTACTTAATGAGTTAATTGAATTAAAGGAAATTCTCATGATGGCCTTCCATCCTTAAATCTTTTTAATGAATTAATTTTAAAAAAACTTATTAGGGTGGTATGACCACACCACTTGTTATGATTAAATAACCATAGTTTATGTAAAATGTTTCAATGATATGACTTGAATATATTCAATGACATGCTTCATGACAGTTTCATTCCTTGGATGGAATTGATTTGGGTGGTCTAAACCTAATCCCATTTTTATGATTTAATTATTTAATGTATATGAAATATATTTGATCACTTCGGCATGCCTCTTACTACCAACTAAATTAGATAATCCCAATTAAAATATAATATTTTATTTTTAAACCGCCATTGAATCCCTTGGGTCTATAGGGAAGGAGACTGAGGCATTCGGCTACCCGATTGGTGTGACAACCTTGGACATTATTAATACATGGTTTGTTTGAATTTAAATCAGTATAACAAATTGGATAAATTTTTTGACTATTGGGTTAAACTTTTGAATTGGTATAATAATAAATGGTGTGATTTATTATGGTATAATTACCTTGGATAAACTAGTTAATTAATATATTAATGACTTTAGGGTCGAATGATTAATTAAATAGGTTTGATATAATTATAATGATAATTAGGAACTTGTATTAATGAATTAAATTAGTTTTAATGATGGTAATTTTTATAAATGTATCATTGTTGTCTTATGATGATAAATCAAGTATGTTTGATACTAGAATTGTGATTTTTCTTTAATAGATTTTGAGTTTATGTGATATCGATGTGATTGATACCTGAGGGGTTGATAGTGACTGTCATTTTGAGTTTGTCTGGATATGACTCATGTCTAATGTGGAAGCTTGAGGGCTTGGTTCATGTTCTTTTGTTCCTCCTATGGTCAAGGAACACATGTACTTGATGCCCGAAGGTAGAGTTTATGATTTATATGGGATGTCTGAGGACTCATGATTGGTGTTGATGCTTATTGTCTTGGTGCATATTTTTTTACCACCTGAGGGCTAGGTGCACTAGTTATAAATTCATGAGGGTAGAGTATATGATTATGTTGGATTCTTGAGGGTTATATGCTGAGGGTGATATTCTAGTTTTGACTGAGGATGAGATTTTGGTTGGCATGAGGGGATATGCCATACATTTATGGTATTTTATGAGTGATTCATTCTCGGTAGAAGAATCTACCACCAATTTGGGTGATCCATAATAATGTAGGAGGATCTACCCACATACATAGATACCTAGTAGGGCGGTGAAGTAGGTATAACTATCATGTGTCCCTTAGGAACCTGGGTATGTCCTAGTTTATTTATTCAGTACTGCTTGTTTATTTTTCTACTTATACCGGATCAATTATTTACATTACATCTTAAGGAATGAATTATGATAGACACCATGGGTGATGGAAAACTGAGATTATTATCTCACACCCTGATCGGGCCTCCATTACACTGGGGTACCCAAGTAGAGATTATATTTACAGAACATTGGTTGATTTCTTGTGTTGTTTAGCTTGTACTTGGGATTTAAGAGAACACGACCGAGCCAGAGCTCGATATTCTTGTAGATCTAGTAATTGGGGAGTTTTATTTTATTACATTGTTTTTATATTGTAATTCATACTTCTTGAAGTTGTAGCACAATCTATCACAAATGAATTCTTATAAATTATCATTGACCATTTTCATTCAGATATTATAGTATTCTTTGGTTGCATGTCTTTATTATTTCTACTTCCGCTACTATTTTTTGTTTTAATTTTATTATAATGATGTTTTAATTTGATATATAGGGTATAATATCCCCACCATACCATTAATAGAACCTCTCTACTAGTCGATAGTTTCTGGCGTACGAGGAGGCATGCTTGAAGCCATGTGACCCACTAGTATGGCCACTGTCTTAGGTGAGCTTGGCTAGGACGTTACACATTTCCTTCCTGAGTTTGGATCAAATTATAAGCTCTTAAGCTAGTGAAATTTCATAGGTGTGAACTCATTTTGGTTAAATTATTTTTCTTTGGTTAGGGGCTGACCATTTTAGGTAGTGCCCTCAGACTTTTAAAGCCCTTATTGATTTCTTGAAAGTAATCCCTCTTGTGTGGTACTGTTTGGGTTCCATAGTACCATTAAGAACTTTTGGTTCGATAATGACACCTTGTTTTTATAGGCGGTAGAGTTTTTTTAATATTTTATACGAGTATGGTCATTTTGAAATGATCGATTCTAGCGAGATGTACATTCCAGGGGCATGATTGACCTTTTAAGAGGTCATGTGACTTTCCTTTCCTTTCTTTTCAACATTGGACAATTTAGGAGATCGTCATCTTGTTCCATATTCATATGAGTAATGCGACTCTTCGGTAAATCCTTGATGAGGACCATAAGATACTTGAATTCATATGGTTTATAAGCCTATGCGTAGTATCAAGGATGTGTCTTTTTCTTGTGTAATATTTGGGTAGTATGCGTCAGTATATGTGGTGCCCATCATCCTGTTAAATGGTGCATCATACCATTTGAGTTCAGTGTTGAAAATTAAAATTTGAAGTTAAGGACACTCCTAAGGTGGGGAGCATTGCATCGAATCTGGGTAAATGTTTCCTTCCTATAATAAGGGGAAAACCATGGGGACTATTCTAAATGGACATACAATCCTTCCTTTTCTTTCGTAGGTTTGGTTTGAAAAGGTACAAATCACTTTCCTCTCCTTTTGGCAAAAGTATCTTGAATATTTTATAGAGATTGTTAAAACATCCTAGTGTACTCATGGCTCAAGGTGACCATGTACCCTCACTCGATATCATTGGAGTACATTGGGGGAGTATGTCTTTACACCACGCTAACATTTTAAATGTTTTTGGGATTATTATGGTGGTTTTGATGAGAGTTGCGCTCTGGAATTATGGTTGTTTTATAGGTATGGTTAATCCGGAGTGATAGCTGGGTTCCCAAGTTGGAACTCCAAGAAAAAACTCATTGACACTAGCTATTTTACTCTTAAATGTACAAACTCATGAAATCATGTTCATCTTATATCAACGCCTCACTTGCAATCCTCAAATATGGTTTTCCTTGGATGAGATCCTTGGACTCTAGTTGTTAACTCCGAGGTTACCCAATACTTTTTTTGGGCTTGGGATGGGTGTTTTAACCTTGTATATCCAAAAGATTCAAATCTTGGGTTGTCCATGTTCGTGCTAGGGAAAAATGGTTAAATAGGAGTTTTGGATTTAGATGCCATGGGAAGAAGGTTAAGGGATTCAATGGGCATGCTCGGGGAAGTCTTAAAGTGAGTTCATCCAAAGGCATATGGTCTAGATTTTGAAATTCACCGCACTTATAAGTTGGATGCCTCAAGGATAGTTGACTATGTAAGGTGAAACTTGAATTCCTCTCTATCGTTTTGTGAGTGTTCAGTGGAGAACCACTGGTTGGAACATTGCTGGTTATGATGATTGTGTTGGATGGTTTTAAATGCAACATGACCATTCAGGAGTGGCTTCACAAACTAAGTAGGTCGGGTGATGTTCTCTTCATTTTTTCAAAGGCTTCTCGAGGATGGTAAGTTCCAAGGTGGAGAGATTGTAACGTACCAGATTTATCTAAAGGTATAAACCATTATTTCTATTGATTAATTCCTTAAAATTACAATTTTATATGTTTTCTAGGAGGTTAAAGGAGGTACCAGGGGTGTCTGGGACACGTTGAAGCCCGGAGCACCGAAAGGGATGGAAAAAGGTTGGGCCACATGGTTTGTCTTCCACTGTGTGACCCAAGGTGCACACCTATATAGAAAGTTGTAGATCTTGGATAGTGACTTATCACACAGTTTGTGCATGGTTAGTAAAACCGTGCGATAGACCATTTTAGGTGCCCAGTGAAGCAGTAACAAGAACATGGTTTGTACATTGTTTGGACAAGTCTTGTGAAAAAACCATGTGCAATAAAATTTTGGGGGTAAAATTAACATGATTCCCTTAAATAATGTTTTAAACCCTATTTTATTCTTCCCCTATATTTCAACCTAGTTTTTCTCCTCCCTCTAAGAGCATGAACCCCTTCCTCACCTACATGGGGTTTTGTGATTTCTCCCTTATTTCTCCTCCAATCTCTTCACCATTGAAAGAAATGAAATCATCTCAGTATGCTATCTCTTCTACACTCTTCTATTTCTAATGTTCTTTAATATCCATTGTCCTATTTTGGTGTGATATATTTATGACCTCTTTTGGGGGTTTGGTTAAATCTCTCAATTTATACCATTTTAGGTTGAATCAACAGTTTTTCTCAGATGTGTAGAGTACCAAAACATTGAGGTAGGGAATCTACGCCTTTTCACATCATTTTCATTTATTTTTAGTATTACGCCATTTGTCCATTAGCTGGATCCTTTTAGAAAAGCTTTTTTATAGAATATTAAATTAATCGGGTTGATTTTCTATGTCTGTAATGACCTTATCTTATGGAGAAACCCATTTGAGGGTGGTCGCCTTTCCATTGGACACCCCTTTGGGTGTTCCATCCCAAATGGGATAGTTTATTATTGCTTGAGAGGGATTTCACTTTGGTTTAAATGATTTAAATTGATAATTTGATTTGAAATGTGAAATGAACTATAAATTGGGTCCCTCTTTTCAATGCTTAAGCTTGATGATAATTAATTGGCCCTTGTGTAATGCCATATGTCTTTGGAATTATTAGAGATCATTTTGAATATCACTTACCTGGTATTTAATTGTTCATGAAAGTATTTTAAATACTTGTTCCTTATGTTAATGGATTATAAAAGTAAGTTAATGCTTATCATACATATCGCATGCCTTATTTTAGAATTGGCCATTGCAAGTTGAATGGATATTTGGCTTCATGACTTATATTTGCTACTTTAGGTTATTCCATGTTCCACATGCCATTAATTATAAAATGTTTATTGTTTAATCTAATAATTTGGTTTAAATGGAATGTTATACTTGGTCGAGCCTGATAACTTGAGCTTTTGGGATGTCATTGATGACATATTGGTTAGTGGCATGGTAATGCATTGTGACTAATGTTATTTTTCACTATGTACATGTTATTACCTATTGTTTGTTCCTCATTCCATGCTTACTCACATTGTATGGTTGATTCTTGGTCATATGAAATGTGCCATTGTGTATTGGCCAAAATAAAATAGCTTGATATCTTGTGGAAAGAGATGTTTATTTGAATGAATTTCAATTATAAATGCTACATTGTTATATATATTTTTGCCTTGTGATATATTATTTTCTTATGATGTGCTTGACTATGGTTCACTTGATTTGGACCTAGAGAGAACATGGGAACCATATTAAGGATTCCATGGATGGACTCACCATGATCAGTTTGTTACGACTCGATGCACCAGGAGTGAAGATTTGGATTTCTAGGAACTGGATGCCCGAGTGGTTTCTTATACTCGTGAGTGACACTAGTTCCCCAAGGGAGAAACCGAGGATGGTTTGGTTTGGAAGGATGGTTATGCCATGCCTCGAGTGATTCCTAGGACCATGTGTGAGATACTTGGTATGGACTCAGAGTCACCATCCTCAAGTGATACAAGGGAAACTGTATGAGTTTCCTTGGATGGACTTGGTGGTATTGGGTTATTTTTATGTCTCCATTGCGACCCTTGGGATCCAGTTGAGATATTCTTGTATGGGATTAGAACTCCACCACTTTATTTGATGGACTTATTGTTTTAATTGAATTTTCTAATGAGATACTTTTCGTTTATTATTATGATGAGTTGTTTACACACTAATGATGTTTCTTCCTTGTATTACTAGCACAATTGAGTGGTGACATGTGGGTTAAACCACAATCCAAATAACAATATTGGGGATATTCCTTTTTTGGGTTTCCTTGTTTACTTTTAGCCTTGTATTCATATTATAATTTCACAGGTATACTTTTCAGACTTTTGGCATGGGCCGAAGTAGGTGGTATGGGGTGGGTGTCTTTTTCAGAACACAGACCGAGATGCATTTACCTTATTTATTTACCATTCTACTTTTGTTATATCTGGCACTCTATTATCTATTTTTATCATGAAATGGAATATTCTAGACACTGCAGGTGTTGGCCTACTGAGATTTATATCTCACACCCTGCTCAGACACCATTTGACACTCAAGTAGAGTTTATGCATGTAGGTGTGGATAAAGGGAAGTGCGTTGCATCTAATGATTGATGAATTTCTATTTAGGATGGAGGTTTGGGGGCAGAGGACCAAGCATATTCTTGGGATGCTATGTTGCAGTTTTTGGACCTTTTGTTGTTTTTGATAACATATAGTATATTCTTATACCCCTATTCTTGTGTAATCCTATTTTTGTATAGCATCATAACATGATATCATTTTTGTATCTATTATCTATTATTGCTTCTATACGATATTTACTTATACTATTCTATCATTTATTTGCTTCCAATGTTGTCTGTTGTGATTTCGCTTCCTCTATTTACTTTTTATTTCTTACCTTTGTGCTTACTACGATCTATGAGAGTATAATATCCCCAAAAACACACCATATGCCCTCAATTATAGTCAGTAGGCTTTGGAATTCAAGGATATTCTCTCGAGGTCATGTGATCCACCAGGCTCAGGGCACAGTTCAATGGCACTTGAGTTTGGGATGCTACAGGCTAAAAATGATATATTTTATTTAATATCAGTGTAATAAATAGTCATATATTTATTAAATAAATGATATTTAAATAAATGCATGTCTTGTGAAATAACAACAACAACAACAAAAAAAACACCAAAAATAAACAAATAAAGTAACTTAGAATCAATATTTTATAAATGAACATTGTGAAATTATTGAATGTTATCCCTAAGTATATATTCCAAATTAAATAAAATTTAAATAATTAAAGTTTTTGTGAACCAAAAAGAATCTCTATGGAATTATCTCAATCCCTAAAGAGAAAATCATACTCCCTCCCTCACATGAATAAAGAAAGAAGAGAATCCCTTCTTGTAATTAATGAAAGATGATGTAATGCACTAGGTTCATCTACACCAGTACTTTGAATACTAATTACATTGTTTAAAGATCCATGGATCAGATATGGATACAACTAGTGGAATAATCACATGGATTCCCTACTTCTATGATAACATGATTAGATCAACATCAAAATTTAATCAATTAGAATTCCCAATTATCAGTATTTCTTATTTTAAATTAATTATAAATTAAGTGTGAATGATCCTCCCAAGGTTTTTTCAGTGTTTTTTTGGAAATTTCATATGATTATTTATTGAATTTGATGAAAACCCCAAACAGGTCACCAGTCCACTACTTCCACAACACCCTATAACCTTCAAGAGGCACTAGGGTGATCACATTATGATTTATAACTATTTATGTATTATTTGATCAATTTCTATTTTTTTTGTTAGTTTTCATTTTTAGAATTTCATTCTTAATTTAAAAGTCAATATAACATGTTCATTCAAGATTATATGGCCAAGAACATGTTACGAATGCATGAAGAATTCTTAAATAACCTATCCTAAGGTGAAAAGGCCATTGAATTCATGAAAAAATATAGAAAATTTAATAATAAATCACACACTGTGTACTCATGGTAAACCACCCAAGGTGAATGTCAAGAAAATCAAAACATTCTGTTTGGAAAGGTATAAGGATTTATTACATGTTTCATATTGACTTCCATCATAATAGGTAGTTTGATAAGGTTTACATGACATGTAGCTGACATAAATAATATGTAACCCCAAATGATTTTTACTCCATATGAATTATGGTATGTCGTGTGGTCAACTAGGTGACATCATTACATACCCCATATTGACTGATAGCTTAGCAATGGAATTAGACACATATTATATAACATGAAACTAGATATAAATACCATGTAAGATGTTGGAAATCATGCAAGTTACATGCCAAGATTATCACATTGTGAGGGTCAACTACATGAAATGTAGTTGGTTGTAAACTCAATGTGATTAATGTAGTTCCACAACGGGCACACACCGGGTGATTCTTGTCATTTCATATAGATATAAATTCATAATTATTATTATCCTTATAAATTCTATAACTAAACAACATATGAAAATTTTCATACACATTGAGTACTACACACACATTTCTATTGGTACATGACACATATATTTATGGCATGTCGTGTAGTCATACAAACCACATAGGATACATGTCTTATACCATAAAACTAGATTCCATGTATATTGTGACACACTATTTGGACATACATTCCATGTAAGTATAAAATACACAATAAGGACCATAAAAACGTAAGTTACATGATGTGTCAAGTGACAGTACATTCCATGTAATAATTTAATTCTAGAGATTGATATAATAAAACACAGAATGCACAAATCATTTCACCTATATTATACAGATTGTGTATGTATTAAATTCCAATAATTAATTTAATATGATATAGAATGAAAATCAATGTGGATTCTTTAGTATAAATAATGAACTCAATTATTTTAAATCAGAAATAAATTTATTTAATTTATTTATAATAATGAAGGATGGGAATCTTATCATTACTCAAGGATTATTTGTACAGATTATCAAGATAAAGAATTAACTAATTAATTAGTATATTAATTCATCTAATCGATCAAATTTACCTTATTTAGAGTAAATTTAAATGATTTCTATAATGTACAAATTCATAGTCATTGGTTTTTGGGTAATACACCCATTTTTGAATAAAAAAAGTAATTTCTGATTGCATGTTTTCATTGATCATGAGCTTGATCGACCTATGTATGTGTCATGTTTTTAACTTAATTCTAATTATATGGTTCTATGTGATAATTTATTATAAAATTAAATATGATGATATTTGAATCATGCTCCTTTGATTTATTTTATTGTGGTCTGTATGACCAAGGTTTATTTTTTGTAACCCTAAATCCCTTGTACACCTTATTTTTTAGTGAGTAAAAATTTATAAAGGATGGGCCCATGGAGAGAGTAGAAAGGCTAGGATTCAAACTGAAGTAAAACATATTAAAGAGATACATTTTTCAATATAGAAATGTTGTAAATCTATATAAGGATATTCTCAATGAATTATTTCCCCTAGGGATAGGGTTGGTTTACCTTTTCTAGATAAACTAACCTATAGATAAAATCTCATGATCATATCACGTACTTATTTTATGTATTGGAGCATGATTATTTATTTATTTATATGATTCATGATTTATTTAGATGATTAAACATTATAATATAAAATAAATAAATTAAAAATCATGATAAAATGAAATAAAATAAAATAATTATGTGTAAATTATTTTATTAGGCATCATTAATTAATTATGTAAATCTTATATAATATTAACAATAAAGTGAAGAGAAAAATAAGGAATATTTATGAATAATTAAAAAAAATATTTTAAAGAAAATATGATGTTGGTAAACTCTTTCTATTCATTTTGTTTGAATGAATCCATACATCAAATTATTGGTCTATCCCTCATCGAGATACTTTATTTTATTGAGGTGTTTTAATGAATGTTTTGGGTTGACTTAACTAATTTAGCATCAAGAGTAGTTTCCCTTGTAATAATTAGTGTAACTTGGAGGAAAGAGTTTTGAAAATACAATTTTATGATTTTAGAATTGGGGAGTCCACTCAATAGATCAAGGAGAAGTTAATTATTATAGTTTTTAATAAAATACTACCTAAATAATTTCAAATAAATTGATCATACCTCTTTCTATAGATCCTTATTAATAAAACATTCAAGAGATATAATATTCCAAATATAATAATTAGGGTTGTTAGAATTTGATGATATAGTGGGAGGAAAATAAAATTAATTTATTACATCATAACCAATAATCAATATAAATTACTAAATATATTCTTGTTGGCTTAGTCTAAAACCTCCTTATTTTAATGATCCCTAATCATGTTCATAATATTACTAATGAATTTCATGTTTTCTGTTAGAAAATGATTTTCTATCCAAAACATAAAAAATGACTAAGTCTAGAACTTAAGGTGAAAACCTATCACATGTGAAATGTTCTTATCTTGTGAAGACTTTGAACTAGATGTGAAGGTCAAGTGAACATGTCACCTTCCCACACATTATAGTTCACTTGACCGCATGAAACTACCATGCGTCAAATGAGAAAATTCTATCAATGTATTGAACCCATCATGCATTGAAGTTTAACTTACCATGAGTTTAGTATCAACTTACCACATTTACAATCAATCAACCATACGAAAGACATGACTGTGCGAATAAATGAAGTTACCATGTAAAGGAAAAAACCTACCACATGGAGAAATCAAGTTACTGTTCCAAGGTATGTACAATTTTCATTAATTAATATACTTTCCACATCTATTATTATAGTGTCAACATGAGGAAACAAGTTTCTACTTGAAGTCATCAACCTACTGTAGAAGAAAATGAGATGACTGCATGAAGGATTGAACTGACCATGTCAAGTTTCAATGAAAACTAAAAATGCTTAAATTAAAGACAACCTAATACGTCTAACATAGAAGTAGAGAAATTTAAATCTTCAAATACTAGTTTTTGAAGCATTAATTGAAGTGTTAGTGAATTTAACATTCTGTTGATTGTTCTTCAATGGATAATTTTGGATGATTATATTTTTGAGAAGAAAAACCGATCATGTGAAGGTGGGTTGGAATATGCTCTAATTAATAATAACATGGGATTATACACATGCACAAATCAGATCAAGATAGCACTTCCAATACACTCTGTTTTCTTAAACCTACTATTAGACTTGTCTAAGATTCATTCACAGTAAAATTCAAGGAATCCAAGAAAAATGAAACTATTCAGATTGAGCTACACCCCCTTTTATTATCTTTATCAATTTCTCTTTCAATTTATTCTTTGTTTTCAAGATATTTTTTTCGTATTGCTCTATTTATTTATAAAACATAGTCACCTATGATAAAATGAAGATTACTTGATACTCTCTCTATTTTATTCATTTATATTCACACTAAAAACTATATAAGAGGTCCTATGTGACTTAGTATTTCATTTTATCTACACATAACTATAGAAGAGGCTCTGTGCTTGGACAACCTTACGCGATGTTGTTTATAAAACCCAATCCAAGTTGTGGATCAGAGTATTTAATAATAAATTACTTATGAGTATTTGATTTAAAAGTTGAGGGGATTAAGTCTTGGAATGATACCGAACCCCTTTTTAAATTATGGTGTTCTTTATTTACTACTTTTCTATTTTATTTTATTTATTATAAATCAAAATATTTTTAGTTTTCTATGATTATAAACAAAACTGTAATATGATAGTTAACTAAAATTAATGTTTTATATTTTGTGTTTGATAGTAGTATATTAGTTTCAAAATTTAAGTTGTTTTACAATGTATTTTAACAGAGTTGTGATTTATCTTCTAAGAATATTTTCAAAATATCAAATTATATAATCCTACTGTTTCTGTTAACTAGTCTATTTTATAAAATTGGGAGGTTTAATTTTTAAATTGATTTTAAATTGAAATTTTATTGTAAAATTATTTCACTCTTAGATTTGTTGACTAGGGAAAATATTTGGTATCAGAGGAATTTCAAAATATCCTTTTTACTATGATATTTTTTTATTTAAAGATCATAAATTTCTATTATATCTAAATTTACTTCTTTTGGATAATCATTGGAAAGAAATAACTTCCACTAACCAAACTCATTATTTTAATAGAACAAATTATGATCAATGGAAAATTGAGATGAAAATTTTTCATGACCCAACCCATGATGGGGCTCAAGCTGCAACTACCCGAAGCCCGCCTCCCTATTCCATGGGGTGGCGACAAGTGATAAAGGCATAATTAACTTGGGGATACCTTTGCCTAAAAACCAATACACATGCACACAACCAACTTAATACAAAAGTATATAGGGGAAGAGTAAAGATGAAACACTGCTGTAAAGTAAAACAAACATGCATGAACCTCTAGATAGTTCAAAGTATAGTAGTGTAAATTGAAAAGGAAAGGGGAAAAATACATGCCCAACCAAAAATATTTCCCAATTAGACAAAATAAGAAAAATTAAATACCTGATAGATAATAGATCGTGAATCCCAAGCTATAACCACCATACATGACCCAAGCACCCAGTATCCCTATGAACCTCTATTGTCATGGTTGACCTATCCATCATATATATAAGACCCAATACATGTGGGAAAATCCCATACAGGGGTGAGTATTAATATACCCACTAGGACACCCAAAAAGGTGAAGGGGGAGAAGTAAGAGATATAATAGAAGAGAAAGATATTAGATAGCACAAGGTATAATGAAAGAGTACAACTCAACCCCAAAAAAGTGAATGTAAGCTCATACAAGAACAAAATAATAAACATGATGAGTATATTGAATTTCCCATCATGTCTTCACCGCCTATAATATGATAGTAGACTCATACTACCATGAGAAGTTAAAAATAGAAAGAAGGTGGCATACCCTACATGTATTTGACTCTCCTGGAAGGAGAATAACCAAATATAAGTGGTATATACAAAATTTGGATATATATATATGCTTATTTAAAGACCCCCAAACAAGAGATTAAGGGTATATCCATCTCACATCTCATCCTAATAAGAAGAGTATGAAATAGTTCCAAAAAGTCCAACAATGATACCCAACATCTCACACATCTTACCTCAACTCACATGTATAAGGGACTCATTCACCAAACCTTGATACCATATTCTTTGGGAGGCACTGACTCACCCACATGGTTTTGTTCATGTGTCAAAAATGAATCTCAGTGAGGAAATCATCCCTCCTCCATGTGAGTCCAAAGATATATCAAACCACATCTCGTCACTATGTCACACAATTGAGGGGCCACAATTTCTAATTAGAGGACCCATGACTTGGTACAACAGGAGAGTTCCACTCTAGTATTCGATGGAGGAAAGATTCCTAGGCCAACTATAGGGTTCCACTCTTATGGTAAAGGATATATGCCCTGTCCAACTGGAGGGTTACACTCTATGTCGTCAAGGACTTATTCCTTGATACCACAGGAGGGATCCACATAGAAAGTCGAGGACCCATGCCCAGCCCAGCTGGAGGGTTCCACTCTAATAGTCATTGAGGGTTCATGCACAACCTAGTTGGAGGGTTCCAATTGAGAGTCTGTAGAATATCCATTACAAACCTAGCTAGAGGGTTCCACTCTAGAATCCATCTATAACCCATGCCTAGCCCATCTATAGGGTTCCACTCAAGAGTAAGCAACTGGTGATCCTGCCCAACCACTGCCATCATCAGGGTCACATCAGAAGGTTTCATTCTTGGAATATTTCACATCATATCTCAAAATCCAAAATCTGGGGATCCATTACATTCTATGTGAAATAACACCAATGAAAGGCCACTCATGGGCTAAAATCCGAGTTGAAATGAAGGAGATATGGAAGGACGAAGTTTCCAAAAAAGAAAACTAGGGTTACACGGTGTGTGAGGGGACCCACATGGCATGTGAACCCACTTTTCAACTTGTCCATGAACCTAGTAAAAACATGAAATCACCCCCATGTAGTAGTACATGCCATTTAGGTGGACTACATGATGTGTCCTCGCTAATCAGGACCAGGGTCATGTGCTGCTCACTGTGTCCATGTACCAGAGTACACGAGCGTATACCTGACCCCGTGTACCTCAACATGTGTTCCCATCCATGTGACATGTACATAGGATGTCCAACTTGGATAGGATACATAATATGTGAAGGAGTTTTACATATCGTGTTACCCTTAAATTTTCTTAAAACACTTACACCACTGCTGAAAGGGGCTACACGACGTGTGTTATTCATTGAACATGGTGTGTAGTTCAGTTTTTTTCTATAATTTCAAAGATGGTATTCCAAACCTAAATCTCCTCACTCCACCATATATATCACTCTAAATTGGCCCAGAATCTTCAATATCTGAATGTGGATTGTTATTTCTAGCCTTCGTTCACTGGAAGTCAAATATGGTTCATTATGAGGGTTTTTCCGTCTGTTTTTCATGACAATGCACTCAAATTTTTAAAGATATTTATGTTTAATAACACATTTGTTCATATTTACCTTGAAATAATTCCAGATCTATGCCTTTCTTATTGATCCATTATATATTTTTTGATCTGCCATGAATTTTGGGGCCTAATTGAGCTTGGTACCACCCAACAATGTCGAATCAAGACCGCGAGGATCCAACTAGTGAAGATCATGAAGAAACAAGGGAAAAAGAACAAGAACAAGGGTTAATTTATTGATTCCAAGAATTATTGTCCAATCGACCAAGAACAAGTAGTTAATATTGAAAAAAACAAGAATAAACGTAGATTTTAGTACATGGGAACATGAAGAGGCTGCAGGGGGGAACATATTGAAAAAAAAACTATCAATCTACTCAAAAAATTTAATCAAAGGTGTAAAAACACCCATTAGTGAGTCTTACCTCGACTAAGGATCATTCATTGATGAAGAACTCATTCACCAATGATTTTAAGGAAGTTGATACATTCATTGCATCCTGATCTGATCTGATTTAGAGTCTCGTCATTGTTCGTCATGGTCCACCAGAGAATGGACAAAGAGATCTCTCACCAACAATTCTAGAAATTACAAGGCTAGACCTAGCAAGGTTTTATAGGGAGATATATTTATAATATTATCCACTGCACTAAAAATAAACTAATTATCTAAATAGATAATTGAATAATTAATTTAATGAACTTACAATAGGAGAGGGGTTTGAACATCCCATGCTGACTTATTGTATGTCACGCCTAAGGTAAACATTGAGTTCCATAGTCAACCATGTTCTTGAATTTACCATATGATAAACAATTTAAGAGTTATCCTATTTTCCTTAAAAAGTTTCACACACATAATATAAAATATATTTTATATTTTTATAAAATTATTTTTGGGTACACAGAGCTGCAGAATTGCACTCCATCTCAGTTCCTATCTCTATAAATATATATAGAAATATTTCAAAGTCTTATAAGGAAAAATCTAGGTTTCTACATTATTCCCTCCAATATTTTCATCCCCAAAAAGAAAAAACTAGGAAAAAAACTCGGGATACTGAGCCCAAACTTGGATCTCCCGATCCCAGGAACTCTCATGAAAATTTATGTGCTGCCACAACATGTAAACTAAAGTGTTGGTCCATCCATGTAAGATCTTCTCCTATCAATACTCAATTTCTACCAGGTGCTCCACAAAGGTTGCTTCATCCTCAATGTCCAGATCTCCCCAATCAAGGATGTGTGTTAGGTCATACATGTATCTCCTTAGTTGGAACACATGGAAGACATCTTGTACCCGCTATAACTATTGGGGTAGGGTTATGAGATAAGCAACATCTCCAACCCTCTGCATCATCTCAAACATCCCGATGAACCCCAAGGATAACCTTCCTCCCTGGTCGAACCTCCGTAATCCTCATCATGGGGATACTCACAAGAAAACATGGTTTCCCTGCTCGAACTCCAAGGGACTATAACGGCGATCTGTGTAAGATTTTTTTCCACTCTAGACCATCCTAATCCATTCATAGATGACGAAAAACCTTTTCTTTTGTCTCCTGCACCAACTCTAGGCCCAAAAGAGATTACTCCCCAATCACATTCCAATACAAGGGTGACATAAAGGATCTCTCATACAGGCCCTCATAATATGTCATGCCAATGGTAGAGTGATAACTATTATTGTATGAAATCTTTACCTAGGGCAGGTGATCCTCCAACCTCTATCCAATGTCCAACACATAATCCCTCAATATATTCTCCAGCACTTGGATAGTGCATTCGGCCTGCCTATTGATCTAGGGATGAATGGATGTACTCATCCACATATGGGTCCGGAATGACTCCTGAATACCTCTCCATAATTTTGATGTAAACCAAGCATCCCGACCTGAGACAATCGTTGTGGGTACCTCATGAAGATGAATGATATCCCGTACATACTACTACCAAAACTCTACACCAAAATAAACTCCCTAATGGAAAAGAAGTGTGCCAAATTTGTGGGTTGGTCAAATATCACCCATATGGTGTCATGTCTCTTTTCTATGTGTATAATCCCTATGATGAATTCTAGGGATATTCCATCCCATTTCCACTCTGAGATCTCATGGGGCTGCAACAAACCAGCTAAAACACGGTGCTTTGCTTTCACCAACTGATAGGTGGGGCACCGAGAGACAAACATAGCTATGCTTCATCTTATGCCGGACAACAAAAATAACATATAAAGGAATTTGTACATCTTACCCACACCATAATGTATATCTATGGGATACAAGTGGAACTCTCGCATCACATCCTCCCACAACATGACTAGAACCACTATTCACCCCTAGAACAAGATGTCGTGATTACCTCATTTAGGAAATTCATATGGTGAATATCCTATGGATATATGATCATGAAAGACCTCACAATCAATGTTTCCCACCTATTACTCTCTCACTCTCTCACGAAACAATGGATTCAACACCATCGACTGAAGAAAATTTGTCCCCGCATGCTCCACCAGGGTCAACTATAGGGAAACTAACTGCTCCGAAGCATCCTACACTAAGTGAGCCTGGTAATTACTACTAATGGAATATGTTACAATTTTTACCTTCCCTAGAGTATAGAATATCTCAACTTCATAGTCCTACAGGACCTCTAACAAGATTTTCTATCTTAGGTTATGGTCTCTTCATGTGAAGATGTACTTAAGACTCTAGTGGTCTGAGTAAACCATATAGCGCTCCCCCAAAAGGTAGTGTCTCTACATAATCAGGGTGATGACTACCTCTACTAGATCTAGGATTTGATTTATGTAGTTCTTCTCATGGGGTATCAACGACCTTGACCCATATGCGATAACTGCCTGTTGCAGCATTAACACACAACTGAACCTAACTCGTGAGGCATCATAATACACTACAAACCCAACGCCTTCCAATGGTAGTCTCAACACTGGATCACTTGTTATCCTCTGTCTAAACTCCTCAAGGTACCTCTTTCACTACTCATATCGAGTAAATGGATACCCTTTCAATGTTAGGGTGGTCAAAGGGGCTATGATTCCGGAGAAGTCCACCACAAATATCCTGTAATACCCTACTAAGCCAAGAAAAATCCACACCTCTGAAACATTCTTGGGTGGATCCAAAGTAAGAACTACATCAATATTTTATGGGTTCATTGATAAACCATTATCAGTAATGACATTCCCTAAAAAGTGAACCTAATGTATCCATAACTAGAACTGTAATAGTTTCCCATAAATCTAGTGCTCTCAATGTATAGGAACACTATTAAGTTCTATTCATTCTCCTCATCTATTGCAGAGTAGATGAGTATGATGTCGATGAAGAAAATAATAAACTTGTCAAATTATGGATAAAAAATTGTTCATAAATTTTATAAACATGATGGTGGTGTTCATCACACCAAAGGCTTCACTAGGAACTCATAGTGTATATAGTGAAATAAGAATGCTAGCTTTGGAATATCAGCCTTAAGAACCCTCAACCAGTGGTCACTAAACCCGAGATAGATCCTTTAAAACCATATCATTCCTCGCAACCGATCAAAGATGTTTTGAATCCTCAGAAATGTGTACTTTTAATTTATCATGGTTTTGTTCAGGAGATGAAAATACACACAATTCCATAAGATCTCATCAACCTTTTTCACAAATAAGATTGGAGTTTCCCAATGGACAAACTGGGTCTGAGGAAACCTTACTCTAGAAGGTCATCCAACTACAACTGCAGATCCTAAAGTTCGGTAGGTGTCATAAAATTTTGTGTGGAAGATGTTAGGGTAATAACATGATGTAAGTCAATACAAAACTCCATATCTCATCTCAGAGGTAGTCTTGGAATGTCCTCGGGGAAGACGTCCATATAATCCCCCATAATTGAAGGAATCCAAATTCTTGAAGAGTGTGCTGGACCAAGGTCCATACTCGAAAACTGATGGGTTATAGGATGAGACCTCCTTCTTATAGAACTCACTCGCCCTACCATGAGATCTCTCTCACCATAAAAGAGAAATCTCATCCCATCAGCATGTTGGCATCTGAATTTTCTATAGTAACAGTCAATATAGGCTCAGACCATGGATAGAAAATCCATTCCTAATAAGACGTCATAGGTTTCCATTATGATGACCAAAAGGTCCCCCATGAACATCTCTCCTCTAAGTGATAGCTTTCACTTCCAGGATATGAAAGATATAGAAGAAGCATTCCCTATAGGAACCTTAGGACAAAGTTGTTGTGCTATCACCTCAACTGGGAGCTCCAGCTCTTGCATCTGGATTATTGAGATAACTGAATGACTGGAACCTATTTCTAATGAAAATAAAGCTAGAGTAAAAATCACACATATCATAACTCTTATCATCTCATGCATCGTGGGATTGTAGAAATCCAAAGCATGAAACTATTTTTATCCCCGACTGCCAAATCTTTGACCCTGACCTAGGCCACCTGGTGGTAGTGGTGGAATGATCTCATAACATCGTCCACCACCTATAGATACTTATACTCCTCTTCCAGCTCTTCCTCTTTTGGGACCACCCTATCCAGGTATAAGATATCCCTGATCATGGCATTGCCTCTGTCATGGTGGTCCATCAACTATCTATATTGGATGATATACATGTCAGGTTAGGTAGTCCTATTCCATGTGACCTCACCCATCACATGTATAGAACCACCCCTCTCTAGGATGGCTAGGTCCACTTTGATGCCTCTAAACACATTCTTGAGTTTGATCATGGATGAAACTCATGTGCTGAGATCCTGGTGCCTGACATCTGCTAGATGATGTAGACAACTTAGCTCTATGACACCCACTACTAGCTCTAGATGTTTGGAATCCCTATGACATAAATCTTTCTTTCACCAGTTCCCTATCTAGAACCCCGACATAGGAGGGGATGCACAAGGGTAAAATGATGGATTAGATCTCTCTGCAAAGTCCCTAATCAATCTTCCCTGCTAAGAAGTAGCCATCACAGATCATGTCGAGAGAGTAATGTGTAAGTTTTGTGAACCTCATGGTGTACTCATCCACAGTCATCCCACCTGGCCACAACTTCAGAAAAACCTAGATCCGGAATGAGCACAAGTAGCAGTGGGCATTACTCCTCATAAAACAACTGATAGAAGTTAGTCTATGAGAGTGTCAACTCATAATGAATCTATATAACAAGGCTCCACCTGTTCCCAACTACTTAGTGGAAGAGGCTAGCTACTTGTGTAACCACCTGTTCTATCAGGGTTTGAACAATCCTGAAGATATGGACCACTGACTCTAGCCAATCCCCAACTTCCTGAGGATCTGACTCAATATGGAACCTCAACGGTCTCTGACTTTGGAACACATAGATCATTCTATGCCTGCGTGCGTCCTCAATATGCTCTATTGAAAATATCTGATACACTATAGGGGGTAGTACTTCTACCTTCCCACTTGGAGGAATTGGGTCATAAGATGGACCCTAAACCGAGGCCTCATTGCTAATAAGATCTTCATCATGAACCAGAGATGGTATCCTAGAAAGCTGTCGTCATAGAGTCATCCTGAATGTTATCAAGGAGTACCACATTTAGGTGAGAATATATATATATATATATATCAAAAAATAGGGATCTAACTCAAGAAGGAAAGTCAAAGACTCAATCATATATGATGCATATACCATTTACCCTGCAAAAAATGTCTCGGCATGTAGAGTCGACAAGAAGGTAGTCAATGTCCTAGTGAATGGATACGTCAGCAACTACACCATCATTGGACTCCCTAGTTTGAGGGATGTACTCGATACACTTTAACATTATTTACCTAAATCCCAACTGAATCATCTTAAGGGATACATCTGAACATCATCATAAGGAATGAAATTTTTTAGATACCAATCTGTCACAACACGACCCAAGATGGGGATCGAGCTAGAAATACCACATGCCCGCATCTATAGGTCAGGGGGTGGCGACAAGTGCTAAAATAAAAACTAACTCAGGGATGCCTTTTCCTAAAAACCTATACAGGCACACTCAACCGACTAAATTAAAAACTGCAGAGGGAAAGAGTAAAGATGAAAAACTACTTTAATGTAAACAAAACACGCATGAACCTCTAGACAGTAAAAAAGTACGGTAGTAAAAAGTAAAAATGAAAAGGAAAAAATACAAACCCAACTATAAAGATGTACCAACCTATGGAAATTGGAAAAATAAACAGCTGAGAGATTCCAGATTCTAAATCCCAAGCTATGGCCATCGTACACAGTCTAAGAACCCAGTATCCATAAAATCTTCCATAGTCACTATTAACCAATCTATCATTTATAAAAGAAAAGATATATGTGGGAAAATCCCATGCAGGGGTGAGTATAAACAGACCTAGTAGGATACCAAGAAATATGAATGGGGATAATTAAGAGATAAAATAGAAGAGAAAGACAATAAATAACAGAAGGTATAGTGAAAGAGTACTGCTCAACCTAATAAAGTGTAAAAGTAACATCATCTAAGAATAATGGGATAAACATGGTGAGTATATTAAACTATCCATCAAATATTTTACACCTATAGTAGAAGATTATACTCATATAACCATGAGAAGAAAAACATGGAAAGCACATGACATACCCCATGTATCTTCACCTCCCCTGGAAGGAGAGTAACCAAATCTAAGTGGTGGATATAGAAGGAGGATATGTATATGATCAGTTAAATAAGCTCAAATGATACATTAAGTGGATATCCATCTCACAAATCATCCCAAAAATAAGAGTATCCAATAGTTCCAAAAGTTCAACAATGATGCCCAGTATCTCACACGTTTGCCCTAAATTCACAAGTCTAAGTAACTCATTCACCATAACTTGATACTATCAGATTTTGGTGGCACTAACTTGACCACATGGTTTTGGTTGCATCTAAATAATGCATCTTAGTGGGGATAACATATAACTTACTCATGAGTCTAAAATTAAATCAAACCATGTCTCGTTACAATGCCACATAATTGAGGGGCCACAATTTCTAGTTAGAGGAGCCATACAGGAGTACAACTAGAGGGTTCCAATCTAGTAGTCAATGGAGGACCAATGCCCAACATAGCTAGAGGGATTCAATTCGATGGTCAAGGATCCATGACCAACCTCATTGGAGGCTTCTACTCTAAGTCATCGAGGATCCATGCCCTAATACCACAGGAGGGTTCCACTCAGATAGCCAAGGACCCATGCCCAGCCCGGCTGGAGGGTTACACTTAGGAGTTTATAGAGGACCCATTCCAAGCCAGACTGGATGATTCCACTCTAAAAGACATCAAGGACCCATGACCATCCAAGATGGAGGGTTCCCCTCGAGAGTACGCATATGGTGATCCTACCTGATCACTACCATCATTAGGGTTGCTTCAAAAGGTTTTATGCCCGAAACATTTTTCATCGTATCTCAAAATCCACACCAAAGAGAACCATCATGTTATATATATAAAAAATTCAAGATAGGCAACCAATGGGCCAAAATATGAGTTGAAATAAAGGGGATATTAAAGTTCATATATTACAAAAAAGGAATCTAGGGGTACATAGCATGTGAGGGGACCCACATGGAGTGTGGACCCACTTTATAGGCTAGATATGTCCTTGCCCGGCACACGACTTCATCCCAAGTAGTATTACATGCAGTGTAGGTGGACTACATGGCGTGTCCTAGGTAACTAGGAATGGGGTCATGTGTTGCTCACTGTGTCCATGTATTAGAGTACACAAGAATGTACCGAATCCTGTGTACCACCACATGGGTTCCCATATGTGTGACCCATCACATGTATTTTCAAATTGGTATATGGTACACAACATGTGATGGAGTGTTACATGCTGTGTTACCCTTATTTTTTAAAAACCCTAGCACCACTACTAAAAGGGGTAACATGCTATGTGTTTTTCATTGGACACAACGTGTAGTAGTATTTTTCGCCAGAATTTCAGATTTTATCTTCTATTTCAAGATCTTCTCACTCTTCTATACATATAACGTTGAATCAGCTTGAAATATTCTGAACTAGATATGGATCGTTCATGCCAGATGTTATTAGTTGAAAATCAGCTTCGGTTCATTGGGAGGGTTTGCTATCCTTTTTACATGCCACCATACCCCCGTTCGTTGAGATATTGATGTTTACCAACCGAATCGATCATATTAACCTTGAAAAAAAATTCCCAAATCTATTCATTTCTCATTGACCCATTGTCATTTCATTGATCCACTTCAAATTAATGGCCCCGATCAAGCTCGGTACTAACCGATAATGTCGAACTGGGACAATAGGTATCCAACTGATGAAGATTGTGAAGAAATGAGGGGAAACACACAATAAAATGGTTAATTGATAGATTCCAAGTGTCATTGTCCAATTGATCAAAAACAAAAAGTTCATAATAGAAAACAATGGAAATAAACCTATATTTCATTACATAGGCACATGCAGAGGCTATGGGGGGTGGTTGTGTAGATCGAAGAACAACTATCAATATACTCAATAAATTTAATAAAATGATTAAAAATACTATTCAATTAGTCCCACATTTATTACAGATCGTTATTTGATGAAGAATGTGTTCTAAATTTTTTTAAAGGAAGTTGATATGTTTGTTGCATCATGATTCGACTCAATTCAGAGCCCCGTAGTCATTCGTCGTGGACTACCATAGGAAAGAGGAAAAGGGCTCTCACCGATGATTCCGAAAATTATGAGGATAACACTAGAAAGGTTTTCCAAGGCAATATATTTCTAATCTTATCCATTTTGTTGTAAATAAAGAAATTAATTAATTCATTAAATGCATCATCGATGAGAGAGGGTTCTGAATGTCCTGCACTGACATATTTTTTTCATGCCTATGAAAAATACTTCATTCTAAACTCAACCATGGTCTCAAATTTTCAATCTGATCAAACTAATAAGAGTTATCCTATATTATTTAAAAATAAGTGCATGTATAATATAAAATATATTTATTCTTTTTATAAAATAAATTACGGGCACACCGGGGATCAGAATCACATGCTGTCTCAGTGTCTCGCTCTGGAAATATATATAGAAATATTTCAATGTCTTGTAATGAAAAAAATTGTATTGATACAAAATTTATTTAGAAAGTATGGGTTTTGATATTTAGACTATAATTGAAGATAAATATGAAAAATCTCAAGCTACTAGTTCTTCTTGGAGTGATGCCACTAAGGAAGCATATGATTATAATTGTAAATCTATGAATTCTTTATATTATTCTTTAGGACAAGTTGAATTTAATAGAATATATGTCTCTACTACTACTTTTTAGATTTGGGATACATTGGATATATCTCATGTAGGAACTTCTAATATTCATAGAATGAATTTATATATATATACTATTAAATATAATAATTTTAACACAGATCATAATGAATCCATTTCTAACATGTATCTCTAGTTTAATGAAATAGTTAACATGATGCATACAACCAGAAATAAAAATTCTAATAAGGATCAAGTCTTGTGACTTCTCAGATGCTTACTAGAGAGATGGAGAGGAACATCTGTGTTTATAAAAGATTCATGTGACATTAGTACATTACTAGTGAAATAGATAATAAGAAATCTCAAGATGTATGAAAAAGAATTACAATTGAAAAAAAGGAAGTGGAGAACCCAAATGAAATTAAGCATCCTTTAAGACTATTGTCTCTAAACAAAAGGAGAAGGCCAAATATGAAATATCAATTGACAAGGAATGACCATTTTTCAGTGATGAAGAAATGATACACCTATCCCAACAATTCACAATATCTATTGGAAGAAATAGTTTTTTTTAAGAAATCAAACATTAATGGTTAGTATGATAATAGAGGAAATTGGAGAAAAGTGGGAAAAATGATGATAATGGATGTGAATTAATTTTTTATGAATGAAAGAGGAAAAAACACATCAAAGTAGACTATACCAAGTTAAAATAAAAGAATAAATATGAGGACAAAGGTAATAAATATAAAAAGGATTTTAAATCCACTTGGAGTATGTCAAAGGATATATAAAGTGATTTATACTCGAGCAGAGAAAAGAGAAAAGAGAAATCTAATATGTACTTTATGAAAAAACCAATTTGAATTAATAAATGTCTTTGCTGAATATCTTATACATACTTCTATTCATGATAAAACCGAAAATAATGATGATAATATGTATAGTGATAAATTATTTTAATATTTCAATATGCTATAAAATACATTCAATGAATTTAAAGATAAATATAAAAGTTTAAATAAGTATCATGCTACGACTTGTCACTATAAAACTGATATTACTGTTGAAAATTTTTAGAATTCCTAACTTCTTAATGAACATAATGAGCTGAAATTATCTAATGAAAACAAAAATAAATATTTGGATATATTTAAAAATAGAAGAAAAAATCATACCCAAATTATCAGTAAAGAAACAACACCAAAATGTACTATAGGAATAGGTTATTAACTTGGATAGAGGAAAATCTATAAAAATAAATTTGTTCCCAGTTCTAGTTGTCCTAGTTCTGTTAACAATTATTATTATACTATACCTAATAAAGTATTTATTTCTGAAATTATAGGGTCTTATTATAGGAAACATGTAAAATAATTATGGATAACTAAATCATTTATTACTAACATCTCTGGATCCAAGAAAATATAGGTATGAAACCATTCATTGTTTAAATCTATTTTATAAGAAACCTACTTGAAGTTCTGTAGTAAGAAATTATGGTTCCTAGACAATGGGTTTCTAGATATATGACTAGATACTACTCAAATTACAAGAACATAATCACGGTGTATTGAAGACATGTCACTTTTTGTGAAAATAATAATGGTAAGATAATAAATCTTTTCGTAATCAATAAATCTAATACTATTTTAATTTCTAAAGTTTTATTTGTAGATGGATTGAAATATAATTTTCATAGTATTTAACAATTGTGTGATGATGGATTTCATGTTAAGTTTTAAAATAAATCATACATGGTTTTTAATACCAAACATACTTTAGTTTTTACTGCCTTTAGAAATGATAATTTGTATAATGTAGATTTAAATTTCTTATATTCTAAAGATGTTTCATGTTTAGTGCCTTCTACAATGAATCATGGATTTGGAATAATATACTAGTCCATTATAATATTCACTCAATTATAAAGCTAATGGTGAAAGGATTATTCAAGAATCTACCTAAGAGAGAATTCACAACAGACAAAGTCTGTAATACCTATAAAAATGGAATATAGAAAAAAAAATCAAACCAAAGAAAGATGTTTTAACTTCTCCACCATTTGAGTTGGTTCATGTGGATGTGTTTATACCTTCCATAATTTTTAGTTTAGTAGGAAAAAATTATGTTTTTGTTATAGTTGATGATTATTTTGAGATATACATGGGTGTTTTTACTTGCTCATAAAAGTGAAGTACTTTCCTATTTTTCAATATATGTTAGATT
Organism: Viscum album; assembly: GCA_963277665.1. Lineage (NCBI taxonomy): Eukaryota > Viridiplantae > Streptophyta > Magnoliopsida > Santalales > Viscaceae > Viscum > Viscum album. The sequence continues at coordinate 1,521,025,407 of OY728155.1, read as the reverse complement.
TATAGAAAATCTTAGTGAACTTATAATATAGACATTTAGAAGTGATCATGGTCGTGAATTTGAAAATAAATAGTTTGAATCATTATGCTCACAATATGTTTATAACGATAATTTTTCTTCTCCTAGGACGCCACAATATAATGGTGTAGTTGAGAAAAGAAATAGGACCCTTCCTGAAATTTCCTATACCGTGATCAATGAGTTTGATTTAACTTACTATTTTTGGGTAGAATCTATAAACACAACTTGATATATAAATAGTTGTGTTTTAATTAGAACAATTTTAAAGAATTCCCCATATGAATTAATGAATGGTAGAAAACCAAAGGTTAATTGCTTATGAGTTTTTGGTTGTAAAGTCTTTATATAACAAAAAAGAGAATTTCGATAAATTTACATCCAAGAGTGATGAAAAAATTATTCTTGGACATTATACAACTAGTAAATCATATAGGGTATATAATAAGTTGACCAAAATTGTAGAAGAATATATACATGTCATGTTTAATGAGACAGATCCACATGAGCCTAAGACACCTTTAAAAAACTGGAGGATGATATTTCTAATCTGGATATTAATTATATTAGACCTCATGTAAAGAAGTCACCTGGTTATGATGAATGACCTAAACCCAATCCTATAGATGATAATGAGGTGTATAAACTGTATATTCTTATAGCTATTTTAACTCATAGATGTCATCCCTTAGATGCAATTATAGGATACGAAGATAAAGGATATCGGACTAGATGTTCTCATAGAATTCAGGTCAGACATCAAGCTTTCTTATCATAGATTGAACTTAATAACATCAATGATGCAATTAATGATAAATTCTAGGTAATGTATATGTAAAATGAGTTAAATGATTTTGAAACAAATAGAGTTTTATAACTAGTTTAAATACCCAAGTATTACCTAACAATTGGCACTAAATAGGTGTTTAGAATCAAGGTTAATGAGTTAGGTACTATAGTTAGAAATAAATCTTGTCTGGTAAAACGAGTATATAGTAAAAAATAAGGTATTGATTATGAAGAAACCTTTAGACAATTATCTATAATTAAATCCATTAGGATATTGCTTGCCTATGAAACACATTTTAATTTCAAAATTTATCAAATGGATGTCAATAAAGATTTCTTAAATGGATATATAGTTCATGATTTTTTTGGTTTAATAACCCCAAATATTTCAGAAATCTTAGTTTCCAAATAATTTTTTTAAATTAAAAAAAAAGATTTATATGGTTTAAATTATGCTCCTAGATCTTAGTATGATATACTAAACTTTTTTTTTATATTTTAAAAGTTTTTATTAAAGGGATAACTTATTATAATATATTTATTAAGAGAATTTCAAAAGATATTTTTATTGTACAAATATATGTTGATGATATTAGCTTTGGATCATCAAGAAATTATTTGTGTATTGAATTTTAAAAAATGATGAAAATTTTATTTTAAATGAGTTTGATGTGTGAACATAAAAACTTTCTTAGTTTTATGATTTTTCAAAATAAAGATAAAATCATTTTAAATCAAAGAAAGTACATTGATGATCTTTTATTTTTTTCGTATAGATAGTACTAAATCTAGTGATACTCCCATGAGTACTAGCTATAAGTTAGATTGGGAAAATAGTTGATCAAACCACTTATATAGGCATGATTTTAGGTTTTCTATATTCAACTACTATCCATATTGATATAATGTTTAGTGTGTATATGTGTTCTCATTTTTAAGAAATCCCAAATGAGGCACCATTACTTACTTTGAAGAGAAATTTTAAATAACACAAAAATAAAACAATTTTGGATATCTTTTATTCAAAGAACAAACATTTGATTGAGTTAGTTATTCAGATACTGATTTTTGTGGTTGTATGATAAATAGAAAAAGAAATTATGGAACATGTCACTTTTTGGGAAAGTATCTAGTGTCATGCTGTAGTAAGAAATAAAATTCTATTGCATTATCCACTGCTTAAGTAGAGTACATAGTTTCAGAAAGTTATCGTGCATCGATTCTGTGGTTGAAAAAAACATTTAAAGTCTATGGAAATCAATTATGACATGTCCCTATGAATTGTGATAATACAAGAATGATAAATATTTCTACGAATCCGGTATCACATTCAAGAACTAAACACATTGATATAAGACATAACTTTCTAAGAGATCATTTTCATAAAGGTTATATAACTCTTGAGTTCATTGGTACTAAACATCAGCTTGCTGATATATTTAAAAAACCCTTAAATGTTGAGATAATTAATTATATCAAACAATAATTGGGCATGATAAACTATTAAAAATTGTTTTATTTTAGATAAAACTATTTAATTATGGTTCAAACTATTTAACTTTTGGGATTTTATGGAAGTGACTATGTAGTATAGTTCACATGGTCAGTATGCTGACTGTGAGTTTTTGTTCAAGCAGTTTGTATACCTACCATGAACACTTACTCATATGGTCACCATACTTATCATGAGTATTTAATCACACATTCACCATATTTACCATGAATATTTTATTTATATGGTTATCATTCCTACTGTTAGGATACAGTCAGTATTCCTACCAGATATTTGGTTTCCACAGATCTATGGTTAGTAGAACTACCATGTTTGTTTTATTAAATTTTTTTCATGAAACATTTTTTGTGGGATTTCACATAAATATATTAGAATTATATTCCTAATTGATTAACAAACATTTTTAATCATAATCCAAAGAGATGAAAAATCTTTTCCCCAATATCATCTTCATCTCCTTCCAATCCTTACCTTCAATCGAAATTCATCTATCTCTCTCTATCTCTCTCTCTTCGGGCTAAACCATCTAGTTTATAACTTCTCTTTCAAACAAGCATCTTTCAAGAAATAAAATCCAACCGAAGATGCTAAGGATAAAGAATTTTTTGAAAACGTATTTTCTTATTTATTTTCCTCCTTCAAAGAAGTTGAATAAATCAAAATCTAGCTTGAGCATGGAAGTAGAGCCAAAGAATATTCACCTGGTTGATCATCATGTTTATAAAAAAAATAAAAATAGATGCACAATGGTTAAAATCGGGTAAATAATTGGTTTGTAATGATATTAAAGAATGGGGGTGGTATGCATAGTTTAAATAGAATAGTAATCCTTTCTATCCGAAGCATATTAACGAATTTTATGTGCACCTTGAATTTTTCCATGGATAAGAAAAGGATATAGTTAAACCATTGGTTAATGATAAAATTTTGGATTTTTCCTTGAGGTGATGGGTAAAGTGTTTTGGTGTACCTCACAAAGGAGAGTTTGGAGATTACCAAAGTTCATATCTAGTTAATCATCCACACTTTGAGTTTTGGAATTATTTAGACGAGCTGATTGGGAAAGGAACTCCTAGAAGACCCACTAATGCTGAGTTGAGTGGAGAATGTAGGATACTGGTTATGTTTATCCAACACAAACGTTTTCCAATGAAAGGAGACATCAGTATCCTACACCATCAGGATCTAATTTTCTTTTTTAGTGAATAATGTTGTTCAGATTATCCTTTACAGATATTTAATGAGATATACGATTGAATTGTGTAATCTTTCTTTAAAATTTAGTTCTTTACCATACTTGAAGATTATTTCATCCTTTTTAGAGTACAAAGTATAATTTCCTCATGGGGAGTAAATAATTACCTATTTATATGGAATCTTCCTTACATAAAATATTTGTAGGTAGAAAAAGGTAAATTGGAACCATTGGAGAAAATAATAGGTGTCTATCCCAAAAACGATTTATGAAAAGTTTTACCTCGTAAAGTACACAATTAGACCTTGTGATCTTATGGATCTAGGTCTTGAACCTGACGAGATATATTAGTATTCAGATGATGAGGGGGTTTTTGGTTTAGAGGATGAAGAAGAAGAGAATGAAGTGGTAGATTTAGATGAGTAAGTAAGAGATGCTCATGAGGATAGTAAGGAATATTCTCCTTATATATCTTTTGGACCTCCCAAATCTACATTAAATTTTACATTACATGAATAAGAACTTATATATGAATAACTAGTTAACATATATGTTTATATGAGGGGTTATAAGCCACATTTCGATGAGTCTGAAAAAAAGAATGTGCTGAAGTCAATTTAGGTGGATCACCCGTGATTGGAAGTCCACCTTTGTAGCCTATTCTAGATACACCTTCTAAGGTGGAGAAGTCCCCTGGATATCTTATTTTTGGGATATATTATCCATATTTAGTTGATGATGGGGGAATTTCACCTGGACTTGATGGACCTTCCATCTTTTATTCTTATATATTTCAGGAGGTATCTCCTATTACTTCTCTAGATAATCAAGAGAGACTTGAGGTATCTCCTAGAAGAACTTCAATTGACCAAAATATTCATGATATATTTGGTACTAATCCAACCAGAGAAGGTGAAGAATCTAAGTAGGATAGTTATCATGGTGAATATATTGAAGACGGTGCTTATGCTGGTCATGAGGAAGAAGTTTCTGCTGATATTGGAGTTTATGTTTAGGTTTATAGAGCTGGCTCAGTGGAGGATCTACCTGCATTAGATGGTATAAATAATTCTTTCAATTCATCCAACTATACCCCTTATACATCATATGTTATCAGGGATGATTTTAATGAATTCAAATATGATAATATGAGTGTTTTCAAGGAATCCTTTGTTGGTTTTTTGAATTCTATAGAGCCTACTAAAGAAGATGATATCACCAGAACTGTAATGCTTGTAAATTCTTATATTTAACCAAATATTTATCTTGAGATAAATTTACTTCAAAATGATATCAATTATCTCAATGATTTGTTAGGTTCACTCTAATCAGACCCGTCTGATATGACAATTCATCTAGACTAGAGGTTCATAAATGGTTTCTTTTCTACTCCATCTCCTCATGTTCAATAAATATTTGATGAATAAAATATCAAAACAATCATAAGATATGATTCAAAAATTATGTATGATAAGTTTATAAAGACCCAGGAAGCTGTGTTTGATAGTTTTCAAACACATTCTACCAAAACAGTGGAAGTAGTTGGAGAGGATTCCAAGAATGTTAGTCGATATAGAGAAAAAATTAAGAAGGCTATTGACTAATAACTTTATTGATTTTTTGATAAGTTTGAATTAAAGGGTATGTTCAGATCCCTTGCCTTGGATCTAAAGATCCCACCCAGGACTCATGATTTTATGTCTTAAGTTGAAAAGCACAAGGATATGAATCAATTTTTGGAGGCTTTAATGGAAAATATAGACAATTTCCTCAGGATTTGGAGTACAGTTATTGAGAAATGACTGAGTTTAATTAGTTGATGGAACCTTACCTCTACACTTCCAAAAGTGATGTGATATCTCCTTCAACCATTCTTATGTACCTATCTATAAACACAACCACTTCTACCATCAAGATATTTGGCATATCTTCTAGAAAATAATTTCATAAAATTAGAATTGTTTTTATATGTGTAGTCATTGTTGAGCCTGACTCCTCGTTTTATCCTCATAATACCTCCACCCCTACCCATACTTCCAAAAGAAATGACCCTATCCTTACTATAGATGTTAAATATGTCCCAAATATGGATTCATATTAGGATATTTTGATATAGAATTTTTTTAATTGTAGTTCCCAAGTAAGATCGAGAGCACTAGAGGGGGGGGGGGTGATCAGTGGTTCCTTTTTCTTTTATAAGAAATATTATTAACTTGTTACAAAAAATTTATTAACCATTGAAACTTGTTAGAGTTATGATCCACTCAAATATGACTCACAAAATCACCTTTCATATGCAACAAATATAAATAGAAGGCATCGCATGATATTTAAGGGGTGTGGTACAAAGCCCTACCTTTTTACATGTTGGATAGTCCCACAAACATCTATTCTTTCACTATATTCTTTCTGTAATACAAAGGCATAAGCAAAGTACAATTCTACAATCTCGTTAGAAACATTATTGATATATTTGGATATACACCCCGACTATCCTTTCTAGTATCCAATTTCCAAAACAAGCCTTTTTAGCAACTGGTATGCATCCATAGTCACAAGATTCACTTTTCTTATTCTTTTCTGATCCACTTATTAAAGTCTTAACTTCCTCCATAAGTAAGATAAATCAAACTCCACTTCTGTACCTTCTTCAAGAACTTCAGCAATTTACTTAAAGAATATGTTGTTCTTGAATAGTCTTGTAGAACCTCAATCTAAAAAAATTCCCCATCTTCATCCTGAAACACAATGTTTGGTTGGATACCCAATAATTGTCCCACAAATTCAAGATCTCAAGTGCATGAATAGTCAAAATTCATATTTACAAATTAACTCAACTCTCCTTTTATAGGGACCTCAAAAATGGTTTGTCCGGGGTTCTAAAAACCTTTCCCGCATAAAGAAATTTTTGAATCATCAATTCTCCTTAAATCTCAAATCTGCCTTTGACTCATTCAATTCCTTTTAGAATCTTCAAATATTCTTGATATTTGGATCCTTCTTTGACCTCTTCAGCACTTCAAACTTTCTTGAAAAATGTTTCTTGAGTAGGAAATTTTTCATGAGTCAGAACTTCTCTTAACATAAGAACTTTTTCTATAAGAAACTTTTCCATGCATAGTAAGATATTTTCTACAACAATATCAACAACATATTTTTATTTCTAAGCCATATAAATATATTTTCATTCCTAAAAATTTACTTTATAAATATTGTATCATAAGTTTTAGAAATTACTTATGATTTATGAGAAATAAAAAAACCAAAGCATCTTCAGATTTGATACTGGATTCGATTATCTTAGAATTATGGATCTAATTTGCTCAGAATGTTGGATTTGATTTGTACAAAATGCTGATTTAGATTTTATTAGAATGTTGGATCCTATTTTTTCAGAATGTTGGTTCAGATTTTCTCAAAATAAAAGATATAATTTGTGCAGAATGTTTGTTCCTATTTTCTCAGAATAATGGATCTAATTTGTGCAGAATGTTGGTTCTAATTTTATTAGAATACTACATCCAATTTGTGTAGAATGTTGGTTTTTATTTTCTCATAATACTGGATCTGATTTGCGTAGAATGTTGGTTCTGATTCTCAAATTCCATATCCTTTTTTCACAGAATGCTAGATATTATTTTCAAATGATGGAGCCAATTTTCATCATTCCTCACATCCTTATCAACATGCATTCTTTTATCAACATATTTATCATTATACATCAACATATTGATCTGTTGACAAAGAATACAACTAAAACATATCTAGAGTTCAAAAATCCCCCCTTTGTGTTTGATTTCTGTACCCACTTCAATACCTAAACTTAACCTCTTTAAAACAATAAGTTGTATTGTTTTCTTTTATGAAATTTTCTTCTCTATATATTATTTTCTTTCTCCCCCTATTCTTTATCTTTCCCTAGTTTATTTTACACTCCCTATGAATATATCCTCTCCCCCTTATTGACAATCAAATTCAAAGCGGTCATCATGACATGTTTCCTTCCCTATTGAGAAATCTCTCACTTCAAAAGGTTAGAAATTTTATCTTAGAAACCTGAAAAACTTCTTCAAAATAACATAAGTATCATATGAGTTTCTTAACAAAGATCATTTAAATAAAAAACTATAAGTATAAATGGGAGGACCTAATGTAGAAAATAAGAGTGTATAATTGAGTTTATCAATGGTTCCCATTACAAAACATTCATGTAAAACCTTTTTAGGTTTCCTTCAACATTCTCATTTATGGGGAAATATTGAAAGGAATTTATTTATGGTAAAAATAATAGGAACCCATATCAATAAACATATTAATAAGTTCATGTGTATAAAAAATAACTTTCAGAATTTTTTGTAACCTCATTAATTTCTTTTGAAAGAATAGTAAGAGACTGAGCAACATCAACTTGCTTACATCAACTCCTTCAATTCCATGAAATTTAGTATAAATAAAAAGATTTTGGGAATAAAGAATAACCTCAAATATTTTTAAAAAGAAATGTTCGTATTGAGATTCTTCTCTCAGTATTGACCTTTTATTCTTCTTCATGAATTTTCCATTGGTTGTTTTTTATTCCTTCTAATCATCATTCTCCTATTTTGTAACAAGTTTCTTTACATCCGTATACTCTTCTAATAATGATATCAAATTATTTTATTCTTTAGTAACACTTTTGTTATAATGTTTTTATAATAACTCTTTCATCCCTTATTCTTGTTTTGATAGGATAGTCGAAACTTTTTAGTAACATTTACTTATTGATCACATCTATTACATATTTTCTAAATTATCAAACCGTAATTTATTGATACCTTTTTATCAACTTTGATCACATCATTAGAGACTTTTGTCTTCCTCTTTTATTTAGCTGATTTTTGTTCTTCTTCTATCTTTATTTCCATATCAACTTGTTATGGTCAAATAACTAATCTCTCTTTCTTTTTGGATTAAGAATGTTAGTTTTTTTCCACTTTCTTAATATACTCACCTTTCTTAACATACTCATCTTTCTTCATCTTCTGATTTTCCCTTTATAGTTCTATATAATTTTTAGGAACATTTGATCTTCTTTGCTCATCATAGATCCCCCTGAATTTATTCCTATTTCTAGGTAGAGACTTGTTATACCAACATGAAAAAGCTATGTGTCCAAATATTCCACAACACCAATAGTAACCTATAAATCATGAACATTAAGATTGAGAGTAAAATAGATCAAGACTTGGTTGTTGTTGTTTCTTTACAAATTATAGACCACTTTTCTCATGAGAATACTTTTCTGAAGAATTCGTATTTTTCTTGATGAAATATGTTTTCTCAAAAACCAGATTTTGTAATCCTTTATTTTCACCTTATTTAAAAGGTTCATATTTAACTTCAATTTCCTTGGTGAAGTTTTCTCCACTATTTCTTATATCACTTTGTGCCAAAAGAAACACTAATTATGTTTCTAAAAACTATTCTTCTTTTTCAACAAACTTACTTTTCAAAAAATCAATTATTTTTTCCAATTCAGCTATCTTCAACTTATTTTGTTTATTTTCATAGACAAGGGTAGATTCTATTTTGTTGATATTCTCATTTCTATCTGACTTTTCTTCCCAAACATTCATTTTTCTTTCAAGTTCACAGTTCTCTAATGTTATTCTTTCAACATATTTCTTTATCATCGTTCTTTCTTTCTTGGGTAGAGTATTTTTCTCAATTTATTTCTCCTGATCCTTTTTGAGAAACCATTCCATTTATGTCATATAATAATTCTATTAATCACTTCTATATTATTAAATTACATTCTCTAACTTGAGTAATAGATTTGAGAGGTTGATCATATTCATCATCAGATGAGGATTCATTCTTCTTTCTTCTGCTCATATAACTTTTCTTAATTTTTTCATAACAAAATATTTCATTCTATTTCTTCCAATTTTTTTATGAGGTTTCTCATCATCATCATCAGAATCATATCCTCCAACATTATTACTAGGACAATTTTGTTCAAAATTTCCTTTCCCTTTACAATTCCAACATTTGAGAGTTTTAATTTACCATTTCCCTAATTTTATTTCTTTGAAAGGAGGGAAACAATTGTATTCAAATATTTAGCTTCTTCATTAGCTTATAAATTACTTGATTATTCTTCAAATTATTCATGTTTGTTTTTCTATTTTGTAAAAGATTTGAAATATATTTTTTGACCAACCTTTTCATTATTTCTAAAAATATTCTCTATTCTCATTTCATAAGTAACGAGAATACTATATTGAGATAGAGTTTTAGGATCTTTATCTTCCAAAGATGAAACCTTGGAATCAAACTTATCAGGAAGAATTCTTATGATCTTTTCAACAATAGTTTAGACTTCCAATTTATCACCAATAAATCTTATGGTTCTTGCAATATCATTTAACCTTGTAAATAAGTCACCAACATATTCTTGCTCAGCCATTTTAAGATCTTCAAACATCAACCTCCAAAGTATTAAATTTTCCTTATTCACCTTTATATTGCCTTTATAAATGTTTTTAAACTCATACAAAATACATTTGGTTGTTACAACTCCCTTTAATCTAATAAACTCACTTTCAGTAAGTGATGAGAGTAAATCATTTTTTACTCTTCCATCATTATCATGATTTTTATTATCAGTAGCAGTAATATGAGTATTCTCAATATGAGGAGGAAATCCTTTTTTAGTGACTTCTAAAACATCATACCCAAGAGACATAAGATATGGGCACATTCTATCTTTCTAGATATGATAGTTATTTGTGTTTAAAAACGGAATCCCCTTATAGTTCATGGAATTGACATTATCCATTCTTAGAGAAAGATCTTTTAGAGAAAACCTACCCTCTGATACCAATTATAGTTACTAAGTAGGATCAAGACCAATGGGGGGGGGGGGTGAATCAGTGATTCCTTTTTCTTTTATAAGAATGTTTCTTATGTTCTTAAAAAAAATTGTTAACCTTTGAAGCTTGTTAGAGTTACAATTCAATCAAATATAATGAAAAACCTCACCTTTCGTATGCAACCAATATAAAGAGAAGGCATCACATGATATTTAAAAGGTCCAGTACAAAGAACTAATCATTTCCTTGTTGGATAGTCCAACCAATGTGGATTATTTCACCATATTCATTCAGGAATACAAAGGCGCAATCAAAGAATAATTCTAAAAACCCAATAGAAACTTTCCTTCTACAGTTAGTTATACACCCCAACTATCCTTTCCAGTATCCACATCCAAAAACAAGCCTTTTAAGTAACTAGTAAGCATCTGTAGTCATAAGATTCACTTTCCTTATTATTTTATAATACACTTCAGAAAGTCTTCACTTCCTCCACAAGTAAGATGAATCAAACTCCACCTGTGTGCCTTATTCAAGAACATCAATAATTCATTTACATAATATGTTGCTCTTAAATAGTCTTGTAGAGCCTTAGTCTGAAAAACTTCCTCAAATTCAACATAAAACACAAATTTTTGTTGGATACTCATTAACTATCCCTCAAATTCTAATGCTTGATCCCTTTAATTTTCATGAGTCATATTTATAAATGAACTCAGCTCTCATTTTCTAGGGACCTCGATAATTGTTTAGTTGGGCTTCTGAAAATCTTTCCTTCTTATGAAAATTTCCTAAATCATCAATTATCCATAAATCACAGATATATCTTTGACTCATTCAATTAATTTTCAAATTTTCAAATCTACTTGATCTTTTGATCTTTCTTTGACTTCTTCAATGCTTCAAACTTTCATGACAAATGTTTTTCGAGAAGGAAATTTTAGTTGAGTTAGAACTTCTAGTTGTGTAAGAACTTTTTCTGTAATTTTTTTTCCTTTCATAAGATCTTTTTCTGTAAGAAACTTTTCCTTGCATAAGACCAATTTTATAAGAAAAATTTCATTGAAAAAGAAAATTTTCTATAAGAAACTTTTCCTTGCATAATATTCTTTTATATAAGAAAACTATTCTTTTCTTAAGATATTTTTCTTGAGTAATATATTTTTCATGAGTAAGATTTATTATTGAGTAAGTGTGTTTTCATCCTCAAGCTCAACAACATCTTTTTATTTCAAATCCTTATCAACATCTTTTCATTCCTTAACTTTAACTTAATAAAGATTTTATCATAATTTTTACAATTACTTATGATTTATGAGACGTAAAAAACACCAAAACATCCTCTGATTTGATGCTGGATTTGATTATCTCAGAATTATTGATCTTATTTACTCAGAATGTTGGATCTGATTTATGCAGAATGATGGTTATGATTTTCTCAGAATGTTGGATCCTATTTTTTCGGAATGTTTGTTATGATTTTCTCATAATACTAGATCTGATTTGTGCAGAATGTTGGTTCTGATTTTATCAGAATACTGGATTCGATTTATGAAGAATGTTGGTTTCGATTTTCTCACAATACTGGTTCTGATTTATTCAGAATGTTGGTTCCAATTTTCTCAGAATACTGTATCTGATATTTAGAGAATGTTGGTTCTGATTCTCAAATGCTGGATTTTTTTTGAAGAATATGGGATACGATTTTCAAATACTCGATCAGATTTTCATCATTCCTCAAATCCTTCTCAACATGCTTTCCTTTATTAAAAATTAATCTTTACACATCAACATATTGATCTATTGAAAACAAATACAACAAAAACATAACTAGGGTCCAACAGTAATCTTTTTGTGATCTATTTTTATGGTAATTAATGAAATACTACTATTTCTATTTATATCCGTGTTTTCTATTTTACCAAATTTCTATGTATATTTATTCACCTTTTTATAATCCCAAAAGGGGATTAATGAGTATTTAAAAATTAAAATCAATATAATTCATTGGAAAAAATTTCATGATTTCAAGAACTACATGCATAGCTAATTCAATCCTATGTAAATATACTTTTGTTGTTTTAAATCCATTTCAATATAAAAATTATGATTTATTTTCATCAAAAGGGGAATGTTGTTGGATTATTACAATACTTACTTATTTTAATGATACCAAATCATGTTTATAATTTCAATTATGAATTTCATGTTTTCTTTTTGTAAATGGTTTTCTAGAAAAAAAAATGAAAAAATGGCTATGTAAGGAACTTACCGTGACAACCTACCACATGTTCAATGTGATTTCCATGTGAGGAATTTAAATTGACATTGAAGTTTAGGTGATTGTGTCACCTTACTAAATGTTGTAATTCACCTAACTGCATAAACCTACTAGGCATTAGATAAGAAAATTCAATCAAAGTATTGAACCTACCATGCGTCAGATGATGAAATTCTATCAAAGTATTGAACCTACCATGAATTGGAGTTGAACCTAACATACATTTAGTATCACTTTACCATATGTACAATTAATATATTGCATGATAGAAATATACCTACCATGAGTACAAATCCTGACTATGAAAATTAGTGAAGTGACGGTGTAAAGGAAACCAACTACTGCATGAAGAAATCAAGTTACAATGCCAAGGTTTATACAATTTTCATTAAGTAATATACTAACAATTTATATTATTGTAGTGTACTAATGAGGAAACAAACTAACACATGTAGTGTTGAAACTACAACATAAGAAAATTAATTGACCACATGATGGATTAGACCAACCATATCATATTTTCAGGACAACTAACCATTATTTAAGTAAAGAAAACTTGTGATGTGTAACCTAGAAGTAGAGTGTTTCAAATATTCAACATATAGTTTTTGAAGCATTAATTGAAGCATAAATTCATTTAATATTGAATTAATATCTCTCTAAGGACTACTTTTGGATTAAGATATTAATGAAAAGAAAAATTGATCATGTGAAGGTTTGATGGACAAATGATCCTACATAGAATAACAAAGGATCTTATATGCTCACAAATAAGATCAAGATGAACCTACTAAGTCACTGTATTTTCCTAAACCAATGATGAAAATTATACGAGATCATTTCAGTGTTAAATTCAAGGACTCCTGGATAGTTTAAGCTATTCAAATCAAGTTTCACCCCTTTTCTTGATCTACATTAATTTATCTTTCTGTTTATGCTTCTCATTAAATATATGTGTTTGTATTGCATGGTTTATTTTTAAAACATAGTATACTATTCTAAACTAGAGAGTATTTGATACTCTCTCTATTTTCTTCATTTATATTCCAATGAACAACTATGGAATATATCCCATGTATCCTGGTATTTTGTTTTATTCCATAAATAATAGTGTAAGAGGCTCTTTTGCTAGATAGCCTTTTGTTTTGTTGTTTGAAAAACATGATCTAGGTTGTGGAATAGTTTATTTGATAATAAAATAATTTTTAAAAGGTTATTTCATAGTATAAGGGATTAAAGACCTAGCTTGAGGCCAAACCCTTTGTTAAATTCCATTGTTCTTTATTTATTTCATTATCTATTTTGTATTAATTATTTTAAATCAAAAAATTTTCAGTTTTCTAAACATCTAATCAAAACTATACACTGATAGTTTACTCAAATCAGTGTTTTATATACTGAGTTTGATATAAGTAAATTAGTTTTAAAAGTTAATGTATTTTACAATGTATTTTAACTGATTTTTGATTGAGAATTTGATAAGTTTTTCAAAATATCAAATTATATAATCCAATAGTTTTTTTAATTGGTATATTTTATAAAATTGGGGGGTTTAAGTTTTAAATTGTTTTTTAAATTTATTTTTTTGGAAATACAATTCAACCCCCTCTAGAGTTTTCCACTGATACTAACAATTATTTTATTTTTTGTATAAAAATGGTAAGCCATTTAACCACATCATAATCCCTATAATAATTTTTAGAGAAATATAATCTTATGACTAGTGGTAACTTCCAAGAATGATACATGATCTTATGCATAATATTATTTCAAGAAATGATGTTTTATATACTAGAGTCCCTTGTTCTTTATGATCATTATAAGGAAGTATATTAGAAGGCATGAAAGATATTCTAGAAACACGTGGATAATACATTGGATGTCCAATGCCTCATGTTATTATCCATGACTATTGACCCCCTGAAGCTTCATGAAGACATATACACACACACCATGATTTCTCATCTATGTGATCACTATCAGGAGAAAGTAAGATAACTAAGTTATAAAATATCAAAGGCACTCTTTACATGCAAGCTAGGAGAATGATTTTCTACTATACCTCATATAGTTGAGATGAATATTTACATTGAGGATTTAGAATTTTTATGATTAGAAATACCTAATTAATTGTTCATAGATATCATACATACCTCTCTTACTTTGATATTATCAAGTTTTATTTTGAATTATAACATGAAAAATATAGGTGAGATGCTCCACGATCACTTATATCCATTTTACTAAGAGTATAAAGACATGAAGTGTGAAAATTTTTCTTTCTTTTTGGTGACAAAGTGGACATGCAGGGGAAAAAGACCGGAGATGAACTCTAAGTCTAAGGTACCGTCACACAACCCTTCTAAAAAGAGAAAGATCTAGAGAGAGGCTAAAGAGAATGATGCATTATGTTTTTATTGTTGAAAAAATTCCATTGGAAGAATAACCATGCCTCAAAAAAGAATAAAGGGTAAGCTTCAGGTATGTTCATTATCAAGTGTAATGTTTTGGTTTCTATTAATTAGGCATTGAATTTATCATTTGTTTCTCATATTTGCATCAAAATATAGCATCTGTTTAGATTAAAAAATATTTAAAAAAATTTCCTCATGTGATATAGATCTTTGAGATGCCAATAGGGAGAGAGACAATCCATGATGGTAATTAGAGAATACTATCTTATATTGGTGACTATATTGATTATTGTTTTAAATAATTTTAATTATGAACCATGTGTAATCAAGAACATAATTTATATGTCTAGTTTATACATGGATGAAATTGTTTTAATTATCATAAATTAAAGTTACTACTTTTATAAATATAGTATATTTCATGGGATGACATATTTTAATAATGATAATTACTTACTAAAATATGAAAATCAAGTCTTGGAAATAGATAACAAATCAGGCTCACATGGCTCATATCACACATAATTGTGGAATTACTAGTTTGTTCATCTAAACAGGAAGTTTCTGAATGATGTGTCTGCATTTCAATTTATATAAAAAAGAAGATAAAAAAATCCTTGCATGTTGCTATGCAAGTGAAAGTAGATGAAGAAGAATGGAAGCATAACATCAACAACAGGTAATGTTTCTAAATTAATGTTATAATTTATTTTGGTTATTCTAATTTATTTAAAACTATCGATATGTTAGTACAAAAAATTAGTTTGGTGTTGTAGAGTGTGGGATCCACCAAAATTGGGGAAAAGGATAAACCCTGTCAAATTGTATCCATAGGTTGATACTAGTGGATCGTATGGTCTTGGTGGAACCCAGATCATACCAAGAGATCATTGATATGTGGAAGAGGATATAGTTTCTTCCTAGCCATATTATTAAACTTCCAGTAATCAACATAAAAGCATAAAACCCCATCTTCCATATTTGAAAACACAATGGGTGATCCACAAGGTGACATAATTGGATGGATAAACCCTTTATCCTTTAGCTCCTCCAAATGATTCTTGAGATCTTGAAGCTCAGTCAGTGCCATTCTATAAGGTGAAATAGATACTAGATTAGCCCCCGACATGGGGTCAATTGTGAATTCAAGATCACTCTCAGGTGGAAACCATTAAAAGTCTCCATGGAAGAAATCTAGGAACTGTTCTACAACTGGTGGAAGGATTTCTTGCCTACCGCCCCCATCATCCATCAAAATACTAGGAATTTGGTCTATGAGCTATCCCAGTTGCTGAATAATTTACCCTGCTTGGATTTCCTGGGTATCCCACTCTCCACGATGAACATATTAGTCACCCTTAGAAGACACAAAGGTCACTCTCTGGTTGTAACAATCGATCTGGTATTGGTATGAGACTAACTAATCCATACCCATAATCAGGTCTATGCCCGTCATATCAAGGACATAGAGATCCCAAAGAAAATGATACCCTCTGATCACTAGTGAACATACCATGCATATACAGATATCTCTAGATCAAATTCCCAATGTTGTATCGATATTAATTACCCCGTTCATGGACTCCACCTTCAATATGAAGCCATTAACAAGATTTGTAGATACAATGGAATGAGAGGCACCGATATCAAACAAGAAACTAGCTAAAGTTGAAGATAAAAGAATAGTACCTCTCACTATTAATGGCCCAACCTCGCTCTCCACAAGTGTAGGCTGCATTGCATGTAATTTTCCTACCCCTCGTCTCTATATTGTTGTATGAATCTATTAAGTAGCACCACTCTGCTGATATGGGAACACATTCCCTAAATAACCACATCCACTACCTCTACCGAATCTGCCAGAATAACTCCTACTACCAGACCAATATGGTGTAGAAGGAACCCTTTCCACATTTTGACTATGCATAGCTACTCCCTCTAAACCAGTCTGTCATTACAACCTGAATTACCTATGTAGGTTCCCCATATTTCCACAACATTGGAACTCCACTGTGATTCAAGGATAATGTTTGAAATAGTGTCCCGACCTATCACACTGGTGGAAAAACACATGTGTAAGATCCTAAGATACTGTTCCTCCTGATTGTCCACCTAGATTTCCACTATCCTGACTAAGGTTATTGTAATTATGCTTCCTCCTCTCGGAAGGCACACTCCCTGGTCATCCAGTGATAGCTACCTATATAGCACTGGATGCCTCTTTCAGGTTCCCCTCTAAAATTAGAGCCTGATTCACCACATCTGATAACTTCTTCAGTCTAAAGATATTCACCTGAGATATAATTTCATATCTAAGTCCATCCTAATATTCTTTTTCTGAAGTAGCCTCATATGCTTCCAACACTGGAGAAAAACATTGTAAATCTGTATAAAATTCGGCATAATCCATTATGGACATGCTTCCTTGGGTCAGATTCGTAAAATCTAAATCCTTATCTTATCTTAGTGTCTCCGGATAGAAGTGCTCTAAGAACTTCTCTAGAAAGTCCTTCCATAACATATCACAAGTCTATCTAGATCACAAATGAATGTCCCGCCAGTGCTTTGTTGACCCCCATAGCAGATAAGCATCCAACTTGACCCTCCTCTGAACCATATTATCCAAATGGTCAAGTATCATCTCTATGGATACAATCCAAAATTAATCTCCCTCAGGTCCACCCTATACATTAAAAATTGGAGGGCGCAACATCTGAAACTCCCATGTCAATGCTCACATGATTTACTAAACCCAACTTGGGTCTCTCTCCATGATTTCCTGAACCCAACTTGGGTCTCTCTCCATGAAGTGCATGAAATAAGAAAATTTCTCTCAGAACTGCTCCCCTTCCTCCTCAGCTGGCACTAATGGTTCCTCATGTTTTGATGTATGGAAGTTCAAAAGCCTTACCCCATGGTCCTCCCCTCAACAAGTGTCGTGGAATCATAATCTCTATAATGACAAACACACAACTTAGGTCTCATAACACAACCTTATACCATTACGTAAGAGAAAAAAAACATAAAAGTGTCAACATGTCCTTCCCTCATTTCTCACCACGCGGTCAACACAGAGGAGCTGTCACTACCCTTAACCATCCTACCCTTAGGTCTTGGTTAGAAAGGCTAAACACATTCTCATTAACAAGTTTCTCATTTAGACACCTAATTATTCTAAATTTTCATCATTTTTCAATATTTTTTAATTCATTTTACACACCATTTTCAATGCAATCTCATAACAAGGAAATCAGTTCCAGTTCAATAACTTACCCATAAACTGTTTTTCATGAGTTCCTAATGATGCATGTCCCAAAAACCCCGAGTGCCTAGAATGATTCATGTAGACTCAAATCTCATGAATCTTTTAGTCCATGTATCAATACTCAATAATTTTCAGAAAATAATTATCACATCACACCACAAGTGCGTCACCCAAGGTGAAATAATATCCAACTATAACAAAAAACAACAATCACAACAATCCCACCCTGAGTACCTAGATTTTCCCCATACATGGGTTTGAAACTCCCATGCACATGCTCATTACCAAGACCAGAATCTTACTAGTATCATATCTACCTTTCCCAAATTAGTAAGACAAAAGAAGAAGAAAGAAACAAAACTCCTCTAATACCACTTTGTAACTTATTGACCCAGGTGCCATGCAATGGGGCCCTAAGATGGTCAGTCACATGCCCTCAAGCATGCCTCCTCGTACACATTTGGGTGCTGACTAGTGGGAAGGGTATGATAAGACATTCATGTGGAGACTATAACCTCTTTTATCAGAGTAAAGTACCTGTATAAGTAAATAACAAAAAATAAGTGCATAATCATATAAATCACCAGAACAATACCATTTTCACAAGATAGTCAAAACATGAAATACCATACTCAACTAAAAGGGAAAATGTGTTCTAATAATGGAAGTGCCAATTTTCTACAATGAAACTAAAAGTAAAGACACAACAACTCCATAGCGGGTCTCAAACCATGCTCCATTGCCAAATAATAACCCATCCCAAGGCCTTGGCCTTATCCTGTCATGCAACAAAAAGTCTGCTCGAGTTCCAATCAGGAGCCCTGAGTAGGGTATGATTAAGACTTAGTAGGCCACCACCAATGGTCTTAAAAACAAGTTTAGTCAAAAGACAATGTTTGAAATTATATAAAGAAAAAAATGTAATGCATAATTAAATAGTTATCACATTGTCATTTAATCTTCATTTAAACACATTAAACTCAGATTTGATTCATGTATCTCATTCATTTCATAATTCATTATTGTCATTTATTTGGATTTGAACACTATGTCAAACATCCTAAATATCATTCGTTGTAGGCCGCCATTCCTAACACATCAAATCTCATCTGGTGTATATTTCCATGTATACCACCCCAAATCCCATATGGTTTATATTTCCATGTCTACCACCTCACATCACAAGTGATTTGATAACTATTGGGGTAGAACACCATGTATAAGTCCCAAATTATCCACTAGTCTAGAATTCCATGTTTAGAACCCACATTCTCAATCATTTACATATTTTATTAATTCATAAGGAAGTATTCACATCAATACCTTACTAATCCTACAATTAGTTAAGTACACCAAAACCCATTAATTAACCCATGTTTAACTAAGTGCACAACCTATTAAATAATTCATCAATTAATTAATCAATCAACATTAAAATCATTCCATAATCAATTATCCACAATTAATTATCCAAATAAAATATCAACTTATCATAATTAATCCCACAATTAATTATTTTAATGAAACAAAAAGGCATATAATTAATCCACCATTACTTATCTCACATATCCAATCCTTATCTCATAATTAATTCTCCCCGATTAATTATCTCAAACCCAAACAAATTCAATATCTCAATTACCATATCTCAACCCATAAATAATTTCACCAAATCAATCATCTATTTAGATAGCTCCTTAGCCTCATGGTTCAATCATCTATTTAATCACTAAGGTGTCAACAAGTCAATTTCCCATTCTTAATTACTCCAATTTAGGAAATAAATTATTAAGGGAAGCTACACTGCATGAAAATGGCCTTTTAGCGGTGGTTTTTTAGCGGCGGTTAAAAAACCGCCGCTAAACGCGTTTCGGGCTGCCGTTTCGCGGCAGTTTTTAAACCGCCGCGAAGAAACCACCACAAAATGCCAAAAAAATTATTTTATTTTATTTTATTTTTAATTTTATTCAAGGATTAGCAGCGGTTTTTTAAAAAAATTGTCGCGAAATAGCGGCGGATTCGGTAAAACGGCCGCCAAATGAAATAAAAAAATTAAAAAAACACGTGAAACCCTGAAATCTCTAAAACGAACATAACTTTTGATCTGGGCATTTGTTGAAGCGCCACGACCAGTCAAATTGAAACTCGTGAAGAGATCTAGAGGCACATATAATCAAAACTATGAGACGGTCTAAGGTGCGGATGATATTAGAGTTATAAGAATGTTGGAAAAGTTCTCGAACTTTAAACGGCCACAACTTTCACTCCGGGTGTCCGTTTGGGCTCTACCACATATCAAATCGAAGCCAGCGAAGAGAGATACGCACTAAATCAATACAAGCATGCTTCTATTGTGTTTTTCGACCCCAAAAACCCTTCTGAAGGCTTCTAAAACCTTGTTTCTGTCACCAGTGTCCCGTCGAACTTGTATTCAAACGGACATAACTTTCGATCCACATGTTAGTTCAGCCTCCTCCACCTTCCAGATCATAGCTCGTTCCATGAGCTTCAGTTTGACTGGTTGTGGTGCCAACATGCACTCCTAGATCATATGTTATGTCCTTTTTAGTGGGTATCGGGTTTGTTATGTTTTTCAATGCCTCGTTTCTAGCACCTGTTCCCCGTCAGCTTTCTTTTAAATGGTCGTTACTTCCGATCCGCTTGTCCATTCAGACTCTTTCACCTTTCAGGTCGAAGAGCGTTTCAGGATCTTTGATTTGATAGGTTGCGGATCTAAAACAGACTCTCGGATCATAAGTTATCTCCGTTAATGTGAGTCCAATGTTTTTGTCTCTTTATAACCATTTTGACGGGTTTTAACAGTTGCTCCATTTATTACTGTTTATTTGGGTTTCCATGACTTGTTATCTTTATCAATGGGTTTTTGTGGGTTATGATGATGATTTTGTTGAATTATTAAGGAGTTTTCCAGAGTTGTCGTGAGTTTTCATGTGTTCTCATTCTTTCTAATGCCTTATTTTTCATATGCTTATCAATCCTTTTTCATACGTTTTGATGATTTTTCATCCCTTATCATGTCTTTTCATACTTTTACATGTGTTTCCTTTACTATTTATTATTTATTATTTATTATTTATATTATAATTTAATTTATTTATTATTTATTATTTGTAACTGGTTATTTATTATTTATTATTTATATTTATTTATTATTTATAATTTATAATTACTTATTATTTATTATTTATTATTTATTATTAATATTTAATATTAATATTTAATATATATATATATATATATTTATTATTTATTATTTATTATTTATATTTATTTATTATCTATATTTATTTATTATTTATTATTTATTATTTATTATTTATTATTTATTATTTATTATTTATTATTAATATTTATTATTTATATTTATTATTTATATTTATTATTTATTTATGATTTATGATTTATGATTTATGATTTATTATTTATATTAATTTATTATTTAATATTTAAATTTATTTATTATTTATTATTTATATTTATTTATTATTTATTAATTATTATTTTTATTTATTTATTTATTATATATTATATATTATTTATTATTTAATATTGATTATTGGTTATTGATTATTCATTATTCATTATTGATTATTGATTATTGATTATTTATATCTATTATTTATTTATTATTTATTATTTATTATTTATATCTATTATTTATTATTTATTATTTATTATTTATTATTTATTAATTATTAATTATATTTATTAATTATTTATGTATATTTATTAATTATTATTTATTATTTATATTTATTTATTAGTTATTATTTATTATTTATTATTTATATTTATATTTATTTATTATTTATATTTATTTATTATTTATTATTTAGTATTTAGTATTTATTATTTATATTTATTTATTATTTATTATTTATTATTAATTATTCAATATTTATTATTCATTAT
This sequence comes from Viscum album, assembly GCA_963277665.1. Lineage (NCBI taxonomy): Eukaryota > Viridiplantae > Streptophyta > Magnoliopsida > Santalales > Viscaceae > Viscum > Viscum album. Next base: position 1,521,003,145 of record OY728155.1, on the reverse strand, counting down.
TTAATATTTAATATTTAATATTTAATATTTAATATTTATTATTTATTATTTATATCTATTATTTATTAGTTATTAGTTATTAGTTATTAGTTATTAGTTATTATTTATTATTTATTAATTATATTTATTTATTATTTATTATTTATTATTTATTTATAATTTATTATTTATATTTATTATTTATTATTTATATTTATTAATTATTTATGTTTATTAATTATTAATTATTAATTATTAATTATTTATTATTTATATTTATTTATTATTTATTATTTATTATTTATTATTTATTATTTATATTTATTAATTATTTATGTTTATTTATTATTTATTATTTATTAGTTATTATTTATTATTTATTATTTATATTTATTTATTATTTATTATTTATTATTTATTATTTATATTTAATTATTATTTTTTATTTATTTATTATTTATTATTTATTATTTATTATTTATTATTTATTATTTATTATTCCTTATTTATGATTTATGATTTATGATTTATGATTTATGATTTATGATTTATTATTATTGAGTTTATATCTCTTATTTATGTATTATTTGTTTTTTCAATTAATATATATAAGTATATTAAATTCTGTTTATTAACCACATGGCGAGGTTACTGGAGTGATAATGTCTTTGGAAAATATGCAAGAGGTTAGGGGTTCAAATCTCACCAAACGCAGAATTTCTTTATATTGAATGGGCATGCATGTGCATGTGCATGTGCATGGGATGTGCATGCATGGATAAATCAAGTAAATAAAATAATACGAAATAAATAAATAAAAAAATAAAATAAAAAATAAATATGAAATAAATAAAATAAAAAATAAATACGAAATAAAATAAATAAATAAAACAGAATAGATAAATAAAATAAAATAAATAAATAAAATAAATACAAAATAAAATAAATATATAAAATAAATACGAAGTAAAATAAATAAATAAAATAAATAAATAAATAAACAAATAAATACGAAAAATAAATAACTAAATAAATATGAAAAATAAATAAATACATAAATACATAAATAAATAAATAAATTAAATAAATAAATAATTAATTAATTAATTAGTATATAAATAAATATATATAATTAAAAATAAAAAAATAACAAAAAATAACAAAAAATAACAAAAATAAAAAAAATAAAAAAAATAAAAAAACTGTCGCTAAATCATTTAGTGGCGGTTTAAACCGCCGCAAAAAACTGCCGCGAAACGTTCTGTGACGGTTTTGAAAACCGCCGTGAATAGTTTCTCGACGCACGATTTTGCGGCGGTTTTTCAAAACTGCCGCCAATTGATTTAGAGGCGGTTTAAACGGCCGCGAAATGGAAAAAAGACCGCCGCTAAATGCCTTTTTTGTCGTAGTGCTAAAAAATCAATAATCTCATATAAACCTATCAAATACACGACTATGGGAGTTTGATTTAGACCACCTACCTCAGCTTTTTGACGGATGCTTGCCCAGCAGAAATCCTCAAAATTCGAGCGGCACAACAATATCGATCAAAATCCAGATCAAAATACCTAAACCCAAAATTAAGATCAAAGGCTTTATGATATTTCAAAAATAGATCTAAATCCACAATCCTAGATCTAGGTCTCAACAATTAGGTTTAGGTCTTTGTAAATAGTGGAGATATTCCATGAAAAGATCAAATAAATATATAGGAAAAAATGGAAGAAGCATCAGAATGAAATCCACTTACTGGGAAGAATACAGAACATCAATCCGAGATTTTGATCTCGAAGAATGGTGTTCGAAACACTTTTAAATCCCTACAGATATCTATATGTTCTCCTAGAAATTTTCAAGCCTGAGCCTAGGTAGAAATAGAGGGGTTTTGGGGGTTCAGGTGATTTAAAAACTAATTTTCATAGAAAACTGTTCTGCGCACACTGTTTCACCTAGAAGGGGAAAAAAATTAAGGAAATCATGCACAAAGAGTGCAGAACTCACTGTCCAAGTTTGTAAGGTTCATATGGTTACCTGGGTTTAGGCACACAGTTTCTCAAACTGTGCACAAACCATGCATAACCCTTTATCCATGGGTTTTTCTCTAAAATTCACCCAAACTCACCTCAAACCACAATTCCAAATAAAATGTACTTCAAAAAAAATAAATGTACATGAAAAACGCGCCCGAGATGACTCTAGAAAAGGCCAAGATCTTATATTATTCCTCTTGAGTTGGTAACCACCCAAGATCTCATGTCCACATCTTTTGATAGGATGAATCTACAAGGGAATTTTTCAGTATTACTTTCCTATTAGATAAAATAAAATGATACAAAAAATACTCTCAGCATACATCCTTGAATGCAAATGAATTTTTTATAGATGTTATCAATAACTGTTAGTTCTCTGGAAGATTAAGGGAAAGTAGTGATAGAGGGCTATCACTTCCTGCATTTGAGTCCCAAATCGTGGATGCATGAAATCATAGGGAGTGATTCATCCATGGGAGATAACATGAATATGTTGTAAATGGAAACAATGGATTCTCTTATGTTATAGTTTAATCACACATTGCTTTTGGAGGATAAAAATTATTCATATAAAACATATTTCCCATGGGAAACTCATACAATGTTAGTATTTAATCTTTTATGGCATATGAGATTCTAGATTATTCTTATGCAAATTATTCCCAGCCCGAGTTACTCTTAGGGAGCCCATGAGAGATGGAATCAATCATATGTGGAGAGTTTGTATAAGTGATATTCCTTAATTAGTGGTAGTAACTGCCCTCAATCATAATTGGTGATATGGGTGTCTTAAAAATTTTCAAAAAAATTAATATTATTCATGAATATTATCTTATTTAATATTATCCATTTATTCAATAAAAAAATGAAAAATCAAAATTTAGAGGTATAACCAACATCTTTAAAATGTAGAAAAATTATAAAACCACTAAAATATATATTTAGGCCATTTTCATATCATGTTCATTATTTACTCTAAAATTAAACACTATTATTTATAGTATTCTAATAAAATATTTATGTTAAATATACAAAAAATATATACAAAAAATATATAGATATATCAATGAAGCACTCCCCTACACTTGAATTATTCCTTTTCATCAAGGAATACCTCTCAATAATTTTATTAACTTCAAATCCATTTCATTCCATGTAAATATCTTAGTCAAAGAATTCTTAATTATGAAATATTTAAGTAAATATCAATAGTAATATTCAGTCGCCTTTTTAATTCCCTCTTATTCAATTATTTCAACATACTTTACAATTTCATAAACATTAATTCATCACTATGTAATTTATTAGACAAATTATTTTCATCCTGTTAATTCAAGTTCAATATTTACATTCCCTTTCACACCTCTTAATAAATAAGAACACATTTATTAACTTTCTTGAAGCTATTTATGTGCAGAAACTTATTAAAAAATTGGGCATAACATATCCAAAAGTAAATATAACAACCCATACTTTACATACATTTTTAATACTTCAATATTGAAGCACACTTATTGCAACATATGACAAAACCACAAAGGACCGTATAGGTATAGTGTCTTTAGAAACTGGGAAACATAAACAACTGGTTCATAAAGCATCTAAAGTGTCTCCCATTTATTTCATCATATCTAGGGTCCCCTTTTAGCATATTATACTTAATATCCATCTTCCTGACCTATGGAAAAGAAAACATACAAAAAAGGGTGAGCTCAAATTCTCAGCAAGGGCAAATAAAGGAAATAAAAATCATATCATATCTTTTTGAAAATCATAACCTGCAAAAGAGATCATAATATCTTAACATGGAATAAATCATAGAAGTGAAAATGAGATCCCCATAATCATAACATAAAACTTGAAACTTTGTGGCATGCACACATAATCATGTAAAATCATTTCTTGTTAGTCATGACTCATTGCCAAGACTATCTTAGCGGAAAAAGTCCATTTCTGAACCGAGTTCACTCCTCGTTTCAGTCCTGTATCACTGAACCGAAATAACCTTCTGTTCCAGCCATGTCTATCTCATGAGATATAAATCTTTACCCAATGCATTGGAGGGAGATATATGTCCCACCCATCTTATAATGAATCCTTTCTTATGTGTGCCACATAATCTTAAATCATACATCATCACATAACACATGTAACAAAAATGTGATTCTTGAAGGATCATGACATCATAAAACAAATCATATAAGGTAAATGACTTCATAAAAATAATTCCCTCACAACATAATCAAATCAATGTAATAATAGGGATAAAAATAGAACCCTATATTATCTTAGATGGAAAATAATTTTGATAAAACATTTGAACTCCATTCTTGAGGAAAATATCCTTTCTACTTCAAAAACACTTTTATTTTCTTAACATGTCATACAATTATAAAATAAAAGAATTTGATTAAAAATAAACTTGAAAACTTATAAAGGAAGATTCTTGGAAATAATGTTTTAAAAATCTATTCTTGCCGTATAAGTTTAAAAAAAACATTCTTCTCGTACTTTTGTCGGAAAAGTCAAAAAGTACCTCGTATGAAAAACGACAAAAGATTCCTTTCATATCTTTTACTAAAAACTCACCAAAGGGAAAAATTGGATTTAAACAATTGTACGTGGATGGAAATAATATTACATATTGAGATAACATGGATGTGGATGATAAAATACACCCCAGTAAATTCCAAAGTATAAACAATCTCGGATAAAAATGAGATTGTGATATTTCCCTTACCTTAGGTCCGATTTGCTTTGTACGTGTCCGAAGATCCTGTATAATGATTTAAATAATGTTATTGACTTATTACAGAATCATACATGTTGACATGATATCATATATGGTCATATTCTTAGCTTCTTATTAGTAATATTTCATTGTTACTTGTTACTCGGGTCTTTATTGCCTTTTGTTCTTATGCGAGTTTTCCCGAATAAATTCTTATTCTTATTTTAAGGTTATAGATACCATATATCCAGAATGGTATTAGTGTAACATATATCATATTTATTCATTCAATTCATTTATATAATTACTATGTAATGATGATCATGTAGAACGAGTCGCATCACAACGTGGAGACGGTATTCCGTACGTATGCACGAGCGATGATATTGTTCCCATGATCGTGGAATTGTATTTAAGTGTATTTATACTATTTCAGTATCAATATCACTTTATAATAATCATATATAGTTACTCATTACACCATTATACCCATCCTTGTAAGGTGATGGTGGAAAATAGATTACACCACGGCGTGGAGACGGTATTCCGTACGTACGCACGCGCGGTGATTTCATTTTTCCGTAGGATGGATAGAAGGTGAATTAGGTTTGTTTCATATTTATAATAACATATCAGTATGTAAGTAATACTGATGTTATTACTTTATCATGAAACAACTAAATAAGAAGAAGTTTAAGAAGAAAGAAATTGAAAAGATCGGTAATGGATATTAACTCTTCTTTGAAACGCCTCTTTGAATCCTCCACTTAGGGAACTAAGATTGGTCTTTGAAGAAGACCAGGAACTCTAGGATTATTATAGAGAAGTGGAGAAGGGATTTTGGCAGGGGTTGGCCGAGCTTGAGTGCTCAAATTGGTGTGAGGAGGAGGGGGAGGAGGTGCCCTTTTATAAGGGAGGAGAGGGGCACCTTAGGAATATCTCAAAATATTATTTTATATTAAAGTCAAAATCGGTTTATAATGGTTCCAAAGTGTCTTATTTAGAAGGTAAAGTGGGGATGGGTCAAACTCCTAACAACCAATAGGATTTAGACAAGTTTAGGTTATTATTTTAACCTTATCAATTAGATTTAACTCTAAGTTAAATAATTTAACTTTTACCGTGTCTTTTTGTTTTCTTACACTATATGGTTAATAAACTTACTATAACATGCCAAAAGAACCCCAAATTGTTTATTATTAATATATATATCCTTATCTAAGTCATTTGGCCGAACCTTAGATTTTTAGGAATAAAATAACAATTAATAATATAATATTTTATTTAAAAACTATTTTGTGTCAATTTTGACACTATTTGATATATGATTTTTTTGAAAGTCATAACAGAATTATATGTTCAAACCAAGTTGATTAAATCAACACTAATATATCATAGTAACCTAGAAAATTAGTGGAATTCATAAAAAGTCTCAAATTACATTTATTTTAGCATTTATAACATCAATTATGTTAACATTTCCTTAAAAGGGTAATTACTGCATCATCGTTGTGTCATAAATAATTTAATTTATTTAAAGTCTAAAAATTATAAATAAAATATAATTATGTTGGAAATATTTTTAGCTTTCTAATGAATATTTATAGTCGAATTTAGCTTATGTATAACACCATATTAAAAATGTTTTAGTTATTAATCTTTGATTTTAACTATTTTTACTATTCATTAAATAAAATAATATTAAATGTCATAATCTAATCCAAGTGGACCTAAATGGTCATATTATATTCATAAGGTTGTTTTTGGTCGAATTACACTTATCCAATAGAATTAGGACATGTGTTAGGGTAATAGTAATATCATATTTACCCTTAGTTACCCTATTTACTATTAACGGCGGTAAAAAAAGTAAAAAGTTACTATTCACCAAAAAATTATTTTTTTCTCATTGAACCACATTTTACTTACTGATATCAACCGTGTCTGTAGGATTTTTGAAATTTCATTCACAGAAGCAGTAAAATTAAGTTTTATGCAAAATTCAGTTTTTAACCTACCACTTAGTGGTTTCACTATTCATCAAAAATTGAAAGTTTTCAGAAAAATACCAAAATTTCACCCTAGGCTAATTTCGATATTCTAAATCCAAAAATTAAGTCCATTTTGAAAAATAAAATTTATAAAATTTCAAAAAGTGTTTATTACTATTCATAACGGCTAGTTTTAATAATATTTTAATAGCATATCGTTGTTTAGTGAAACTCAGTATTGCGTACGACGCAAGCTATCGAGGAAGGTCATGATTTCGTGTAAAGAAAGCCAAGCAAGTGTTGTGTAGAAAAAGATTCCATTGATGATTTATATAACATAAAAGTCTCGGGTGTTACATTCTACCCCCTTAAAATGAATTTCGCCCTCGAAATTCGTCACTTTCTAACAAACAGATGAGGATACCTATCCCTCATCATTTCCTCAAGCTCCCATGTAGCTTCTTCTAATTGGTGGTTCCTCCATAAAACTATCACCAATCGAGTGGTCTTGTTTCGTAGGACTTTTTCGCTATGATCCAAAATCTCTATCGGTTGTTCTTCATAAGAAATATCTTGCTCCAACGGTACAACTTCTGAGCGGAGTACATGTGAAGGATCAGGTATGTACATTCTCAGGAGAGATACATGGAACACATCGTGAACTTGAGAGAGATTTGGTGGAAGCGCCAATCGGTAAGCTACCTTTCCAACACGATCCAGTATTTCGAAAGGACCGATATATCTAGGGCTCAACTTCCCCTTCTTTCCAAATCTCATAACCCTCTTCCAGGGAGATATTCGTAAGAACACTTTATCACCCACTTCAAACTCTAGGTCTTTTATTCAGTTGTCGGCATAAATTTTCTGTCGACTCTGAGCTGCTCTTATGTGTTGTTGAATAGATCTGACCTTTTCTGCCATTTCATCAACGAGGTCAGGTCCTAATAGCTTTCTTTCCCCAACTTCATCCCAGCAAGTTGGAGTCCTGCATTTCATTCCATAGAGAGCTTCATAAGGAGCCATATGAATACTGGCGTGAAAGCTATTATTATAAGAAAATTACACCAAAGGTAGGTGTTGATCCCAACCACCTTTGAAATCCATAGAGCAAGCTCTCAACATATCTTCTAGAGTTTGAATTGTTCTCTCAGACTGACCGTCTGTCTGAGGATGATAAGCAGTGCTGAAACTCAACTATGTATCCAGAGTATGCTGAAGACTTCGCCAGAACTTCGAGGTAAATCTCGGATCCCGATCAGAGATAATAGAAAGTGGTACTCCATGCAATCTTACCACTTCCTTTACATATATCTTGGCAAGCTGATCCAGAGAGAAATCCTCTCTAATAGCATTGAAATGTGCAGACTTTGTAAGACGATCAACTATGACCCAGATAGCATTATTGCCTTTGGATGTTTTAGGAAGTCCTGTGACAAAGTCCATAGTGACATTTTCCCATTTCCATTCGGCTATGGGCAATGGTTGTAACATCTCCTTAGACTTCTATCTCTCAGCTTTAACTTGTTGAAAAACCAAGCATCGAGAGACATATTCCGCAACATCTCTTTTCATGCCATCCCACCAGAAGTACTCTTTCAGGTCCCTATACATCTTCTTGCTTCCAGGATGAATAGAGAATGATGAACTATGAGCCTCATCCAGCAGCTCCTTCTTTAATTCGGGGATGGGAGGAACACAAACCCGATTCCTGAACTTTATTATCCCATCACAATCAAGGTTGAATTCAGGAACATTTCTCACCATCTTTTGTAACTCGAAATCTTCTTTATGTGCCTCTTTAATCATCACATGTATAGATGGTTGAAAATTCATTTGAGAAAGATAAGATTTTCCCCTTCCATTATAATTCCAAGATCCATCCTTTGTAAATCCATAAATATTGGATCTTTTGTGATCCTCATCGTGGATAAACTAGCATGGTCTTGTCTACTTAATGCATCTGCCACCTTGTTTTCTTTCCCAGGGTGGTAATGGATTGAGAAATCGTAATCCTTAATCAGCTCCATCCATCTTCTTTGATGCATATTCAGCTCCTTTTTTTTGAAAATATACCTTAAACTTTTATGATCAGTATAAATATCACACCTTTCACCATAAAGGTAATGCCTCCAAATCTTTAATGAAAAGATTACCGCAGCTAACTCCAAATCATGAGTTGGGTAATTTTTCTCATGTATTTTCAACTGTCGTGAGGCATACACTATCACCATATCATTTTGCATAAGAACACACCCCAATCCCTTCTTGGATGCATCACTGTAGATCACAAACCTTTCTCCACTACAAGACAGTGTGAGCACAGGTGCACTGGATAACCTTCTTTTCAACACATTGAAATTCTCTTCACATTCCTCTGTCCAAACAAACTTAACTCCTTTCCGAGTCAACATGGTGAGTGGATTATATAATCGTGAAAAATATTTTACAAAACGTCGATAATATCCAGCCAAACCAAGAAAACTTCGGATCTCAGTTACTGTTGTTGGTCTCGACCATCTTTCGAGAACCTCTATTTTTGCTGGATCCACAGATATCCCCTCTTTTGTGATTATGTGACCCAAAAATGAAACTTTTTGAAGCCAAAATTCACACTTGGTAAATTTGCATAAAGCTTCTCCTTTCTCTGGGTCTTCAATATAATTCTCAAGTGATCTTGATGCTCTTCCTTGCTCTTTGAATAGACAAGAATATCGTCTATAAAGACTACCACAAATTGATCAAGATAATCTCTAAAGACTCTATTCATCAGATCTATGAAGATAGAAGGGGCATTAGTAAGACCAAATGGCATCACTATAAATTCATAGTGTCTATACCTTGTATGGAATGCCATCTTTGGTATATCCTCCCTTTTGACCCTTAATTGATGATACCCTGAATGAAGATCAATCTTGGAAAAGTATTGAGCTCCACGTAGTTGGTCAAATAAGTCATCAATGCGTGGGAGAGGATATTTGTTCTTGATAGTGATCTTGTTAAGTTCTCGATAATCAATGCATAGTCTCATTGATCCATCTTTTTTCTTAACAAATAGAACAGGTGCTCCCCAAGGTGACACACTAGGGCGTATGAATCCCTTATCAATATTCTCTTGGAGTTGCTTCTTCAATTCCTGCAACTCAATTGGGGCCATTCTATAAGGTGTCTTTGAAATAGGAAAATCACCTGGGACGAGTTCTTTTGAAAACTCAACTTCACGATTTGGTGGAAGACCCGGTAATTCCTCCGGAAAGACGTCCTCAAATTCCCATACGATGGGCATATTCTTAATCACGAGTTTCTCACCAACCATTTGAGATAAATAACCTTCATTTAGTGGAATCAATACCCATAAAATGGAAGAAATTTCCACTGGAAGGTTATGTTCATCCTTGCATTGATAAACGATCATAGATTGATCTGGAATATGAAATGCGACTTCCCTTCATTGGCAATTGATATGACCTCCGTATAAAGAAAGCCAATCCATGCCAAGAATCACATCGAATTCCACTAAAGGAAGGATCATAATATTTGCAGGAATCACTTTCCCACAAACGTCAATTGGAGAAGAATTATAAACTTTTGATGCGATTGATGTGCCATTAGGTGTTGTCACAGCTAACTCAACATCTAATTGTTGAGGTAATACGGTGATACCCTTAGAAAATTTTTCCGAAATAAAAGAGTGGGTGGATCCAGAATCAAATAAAACATTTTCTACTTTAGAGTGGATGGTAAGTGTACCTTTCACCACTTCGTTATCGTACTCCACATCGCTGATAGAAATTGCATGTGACTTTCCTTTGTCTTTAGCCTTAAGAGTTTGTTGACGTCGACCATCATCATCAACCCTTGGATTTGGGAATTGATTGGCATAATGCCCCATCTTCTTGCACTTGAAACATTGAAGTGTAGTAGGTTCATTCTATGTATTCCTTCCTTTGTTTGCATCATTAGACATCTTCTTCCCATCATCACGACATTCAAATGCCCGATGACCTTTCTTTCCACATTTGAATCATTTACTTTTCCCTTTAAGACAACTCCCTCCATGTTTCTTTCCACACTTTGAGAATAAGGGAAAGCTCATCTTCTTTTCAGTGTGCTCTTTAGATTTTCCTTTGAATTCCATTTTCCTCTTCTTATCAAACCCATAAGACTGATGGGTTACTCCAATCTCCATCTCAACTTTGAGAGCACATCGAACGATTTCCTCGTAGCTATTGAAGTCCCCTATGGCTAACTCCCTTCGAAGACTTGGTTTTAAGCCACTAAAGAATCGATCGATCTTACTCTCAGGTTGGATAATAACACCCGAAGTGTACCTTGCAAGTCTTGTAAAATTTGCTTCATAGGTACCAACAGATTCATCATCCCTTTACTTCAGTTCAATAAACTCTTTCTGCATCTTTGTTCGGAGAATACGAGGGAAGTACTTACTGAAAAATAAGTTCTTAAACTCGTCCCATTCCATGGACTCAATTTCCCCCATTTTCCTCGTATTCTTAATAAGATTCCACCATTGATCAGCATCTCCTTCCAAACGATACACTGCTAGGATGACTTTATCATGTTCAGAACATTGAAGAACTGAAAATATCTTTTCAGTAGTACTAATCCATTGTTCAGCAACTAATGGATCAGTAGACCCACTGAAAGAAGGTGGACGCTGCCTCATGAAGGATTCAATAGAATGTTGCTCCTTCCTTTACTCGTTTGGAAGTCCTGCATGATTCATAGCTTGAGAATGTTGTGTGAGCATGGCTACAAGATTTTTCATTCCAGATCCTATATCGTTTGGTTGCTCAGGGGGACAATCATTGCATTTCCCATCGCATTCCACATTAACACGGTTCCTTCGGGTTCCAGCCATTGACTAAAACCAAGAAGAATAGTGTGAGCAACACTAATTATAATAGGAAAACAATATAATTCAAGAATAAAATTTTCACGCTTAAGGTCTTATCCTAGGTTATTCATGGCCATTTCTAAAACACTAAGATTGTGTTCTATGCTTAGACTTATCCTTAGGGTTCTTACTAAGGCTTTCACATCCTAGTTCCCAAAGGTTGACTATAACTTTCCTCGGATACCAACTATAACAACCCATACTTTACATACATTTTTAATACTTCAAAATTGAAGCACACTTATTACAACATATGACAAAACCAAAAAGGACCGTATAGGTATAGTGTCTTTAGAAACTGGGAAACATAAACAACTGGTTCATAAAGCATCTACAGTGTCTCCCATTTATTTCATCATATCTAGGGTCCCCTTTTAGCATATTCTACATAATATCCATCTTCCTGACCTGGGGAAAAGAAAACATACAAAAAAGGGTGAGCTCAAATGCTCAGCAATGGAAAATAAAGGAAATAAAAATCATATCATATCTTTTTGAAAATCATAACCTGCAAAAGAGATCATAATATCTTAACATGGAATAAATCATAGAAGTGAAAATGAGATCCCCATAATCATAACATAAAACTTGAAACTTTGTGTCATGCACACATAATCATGGAAAATCATTTCTTGTTAGTCATGACTCATTTCCAAGACTATCTTAGCGAACAAAGTCCATTTCTGAACCGAGTTCACTCCTCGTTTCATTCCTGTATCACTGAACCGAAATAACCTTCCGTTCCAGACATGTCTATCTCATGAGATATAAATCTTTACCCAATGCATTGTAGGGAGATATAGGTCCCACCCATCTTATAATGAATCCTTTCTTATGTGTGCCACATTATCATAAATCATACATCATCACATAACACATGTAACAAAAATGGGATTCTTGAAACATCATGACATCATAAAACAAATAATATAAGGTAAATGACTTCATAAAAATAATTCCCTCACAACACAATCAAATCAATGTAATAATAGGGAAAAAAATAACCCTATATTATCTTAAATGGAAAATAATTTTGATAAAACATTTGAACTCCATTCTTGAGGAAAATATCCTTTCTACTTCAAATACACTTTTCTTTTCTTAACATGTCATACAATTATAAACTAAAAGAAGTTGATTAAAAATAAACTAGAAAACTTATAAAGGAAGATTCTTGGAAATAATGTTATAAAAATCCATTCTTTCCGTATAAGTTTAAAAAAAACATTCTTCTCGTACTTTTGTCGGAAAAGTCAAAAAGTACGTCGTATGAAAAACGACAAAAGATTCCTTTCATATATTTTACTAAAAACTCACCGAAGGGTAAAATTAAATTTAAACAATTATACGTGGATGTAAATAATATTACATATTGAGGAAACATGGATGTGGATGATAAAATACACCCCAGTAAATTCCAAAGTATAAACAATCTCGGATAAAAATGAGATTGTGATATTTCCCTTACCTTAGGTCCGATTTGCTTTGTACGTGTACGAAGCTCCTGTATAATGATTTAAATAATGTTGTTGACTTATTACAGAATCATACATGTTGACATGATATCATATATGGTCATATTCTTAGCTTCTTATTAGTAATATTTCATTGTTACTTGTTACTCGGGTCTTTATTGCCTTTTGTTCTTATGCGAGTTTTGCTGAATAAATTATTATTCTTCTTTTAAGGTTATATATACCTTATATACAGAATGGTATTAGTGTAACATATATTATATTTATTCATTCAATTCATTTATATAATTACTATGTAATGATGATCATGTAGAACGAGTCGCATCACATCGTGGAGACGGTATTCCGTACGTACGCACTAGCGATGATATTGTTCCCATGATCGTGGAATTGTATTTAAGTGTATTTATACTATTTCAGTATCAATATCACTTTATAATAATCATATATAGTTACTCATTACACCATTATACCCATCCTTGTAAGGTGATGGTGGAAAATTGATTACACCACGGTGTGGAGATGGTATTCCGTACCTACGCACGCGCGGTGATTTCATTTTTCCGTAGGATGGATAGAAGGTTAATTAGGGTTGTTTCATATTTATAATAAAATATCATTATGTAAGTAATACTGATGTTATTACTTTATCATGAAACAACTAAAGAATAAGAAGTTGAAGAAGAAAGAAATTGAAAAGATCGGTAATGGATATTACCTCTTCTTTGAAACGCCTCTTTGAATCCTCCACTTAGGGAAATAAGATTGGTCTTTGAAGAAGACCAGGACCTCTAGGATTATTCTAGGGAAGTGGAGAAGGGATTTTGGCAGGGTTTGGCCGAGATTGAGTGCTCAAATTTGTGTGAGGAGGAGGGGGAGGAGGTGCCCTTTTATAAGGGAGGAGAGGGGCACCTTAGGAATATCTCAAAATATTATTTTATATTAAAGTCAAAATCGGTTTATAATGGTTCCAAAGGGTCTTATTTCGAAGGTAAAGTGGGGATGGGTCGAAATCCTATCAACCAATAGGATTTAGACAAGTTTAGGTTATTATTTTAACCTTATCAATTAGATTTAACTCTAAGTTAAATAATTTAACTTTTACTGTGTCTTTTTGTTTTCTTACACTATATGGTTAATACACTTACTATAACATGCCAAACGAACCCCAAATTGTTTATTTTTAATATATATATCCTTATATAATTCATTTGGCCGAACCTTAGATTTTTAGGAATAAAATAACAATTAATAATATAATATTTTATTTAAAAACTATTTTGTGTCAATTTTGACACTATTTGATATATGACTTTTGTGAAAGTCATAAAAGAATTATATGTTCGAACCAAGTTGATTAAATCAACACTAATATATCATAGTAACCTAGAAAATTAGTGGAATTCATAAAAAGTCTCAAATTAGATTTATTTGAGAATTTATAACATCAATTATGTTAACATTTCCTTAAAAGGGTAATTACTGCATCATTGTTGTGTCATAAATAAATTAATTTAATTAAAGTCTAAAAATTATAAATAAAATATAATTATGTAGAAAATAGTTTTATATTTCTAATGAATATTTATAGTAGAATTTATTTTATGTATAACTCCATTTTAAAAATGTTTTAGTTATTAAACTTTGATTTTAACTATTTTAACTATTCATTAAATAAAATAATATTAAATGTCATAATCTAATCCAAGTGGACCTAAATGGTCGTATTATATTCATAAGGTTGTTTTTTGTCAAATTATACTTATCCAATAGAATTAGGACATGTGTTAGGGTAATAGTAATATCATATTTACCCTTAGTTACCCTATTTACTATTAACCGCGGTAAAAAAAGTAAAAAGTTACTATTCACCAAAAAATTATTTTTATCTCATTGAACCACATTTTACTTACTGATATCAACCGTGTCTGTCAGATTTTCGAAATTTCATTCACAGAAGCGGTAAAATTAAGTTTTATGCAAAATTCAGTTTTTAACCTACCACTTAGTGGTTTCATTATTCATCAAAAATAGAAAGTTTTCAAAAAAATACCAAAATTTCACCCTAGGCTAATTTCGATATTCTGAATCCAAAAATGAAGTCCATTTTGAAAAATAAAATTTATAAAATTTCAAAAAGTGGTTATTACTATTCATAACGGCTAATTTTAATAATATTTTAATAGCATATCGTTGTTTAGTGAAACTCGGTATTGCGTATGACACAAGCTATCGAGGAAGGTCGTGATTTCGTGTAAAGAAAGCCAAGCAAGTGTTGTGTAGAAAAATATTCCTTTGATGATTTATATAACATAAAAGTCTCGGGTGTTACAGAAAATCATTACAAATAGTAGGCACCCCATGTTTATTTTTTTTTGATCAAGGCATGAAAGTAATGTTTAGACAATGAGCTCTTAGTTTTTTTACTATTATTTATGGACTTTAATTTCCATCTCTCTCTCTCACACAATGCTTTTGAAATCTTTAGATAAATCTATTTGGGTCCTAAATGATAAAACTACTCCAAATTAAATGAATTTATTTAACTGGTTATTTAATAATGATTGTTTGAATTGAAACATTTGCTTATCAAGTGATTCAATCAAATTCATGTTCCTTTATCAGGTATATGGATATTGAATTATGACGCACTTATATATTTTCAAATTAAGATTCATCAATATATTTTTTAAATATTTCAATTCATATTTTACAAAATTAATCATGTCTACTAGAGAACTCAAAAATATTATATACTCAAGTGGGGGAAAATAACTCAAACCCATTTTATTTAAAGAAAAAAATACAAGAAAAGAAAACACAAACATGGGAAACAATAGGTTTAAAATTCCCCAAACATGAATTTAAATACCCTATTTAATGCATAAAACCCAAAATATGAGTAAATAAAAAAAATTTGGAATAAAGAGATACAACCTTTCCATTATTTAGTGGTGGAATGAGCTCATACTCTAACTGGAACCTTCTTTATCATATAAAATTAATCAAAAGAAACATGAAAAATTATACAAGAAAAATAAAATGAATAAGTGAGAGAGAAAAGAATATTAGGTCATCCCTCGGTGGGTTTATGTTTTAACTACCTATAGATATGAATTTTACTGATCAATAACAATCTGAAGGTGGATTAGGCTTATGTGTTGTGAACCAATAAATTTTATTTCTCCCAGTTTCTTAGAGTATAAACCAAGAGTGTGAAACCCCTAAAGAAAAAATAAAATTCATCGCAACCCCCAAGATTAAAATATAATATAAAGGTAGATTGGGTGGTGGGGGGGGGAGAGAATAAGGTCTCACTATCAACCACAATGGTTAAATCCTCTAGTTGGTGTTCTTATTATTTTTAAAGGGGAAATCACTTCAACATGATATCCTTGAGTTCTTCTAATTACAATTCTATGTTTACTTTAATAGTGGCTTCAACTTATTCTTCTTATTATTCTATACTATCTATGGAAAATATTGGTGATAATTATATAAAGATAAAAGAATACATTAAATGGTTTAGTTTATAAATGTGGAATAAAAAACAATTAAATCAAATAATAATCCCACTCACTTAGGTTTTATAGATAGGTGTATTTTTTCCTTTTTATAGGGACACTAAGAATTATTCATAAATGAGCATGAGAGAAGGGTTATGTAATGTATATTCCACCTTTATGATGTATTTATCAAATATAAAAGGGAATAAAACATATTTTTCCACAAAAAGATATTAATGGAACTCTAGAAAACAATGCTAAAAGTTTGATAGCTCCTTGGCTAAGGCTTTTAAAAATGGTTGTTCATGGTCTTACTTGAGATCCTAGATGATCTCTTTTTATGCCTCCTCTCTATAGTTTGAACATTAAACTCTTCTCACCGGTATTGAAAATAATAATAACTTCTTCCATAGAAGAGGGAAAGTGAAAGATTAATTCCATTTTCTTTATTTCTTTTGTATTTATATTAATGAAATGAAAAATAAATTGTCCAAGTAAAAAAAATAAATGTGAACAATCTACTTGGATCCCTAGAAATAATGGATTTAAAAAAATCCTTTTCAAGGGGTTTTCTGTTAATTAGTAATTTTTATAAATATTAGAATACATCAAGGGAGTTGAACAAGGTTCTCTATCAAGGATCTTTAATGATTACTCACTATTATAATTCAATTATTAATATTTTTGTGTTATTAATACTTTTAGGAAAGAGTGGTGAACGGGGAAGTTTGATGTGAGGTGTGAGAATAAAAAAATAAATGAATACATGTAAACACAAAAGTCATCGGGAAAGGGTTTAGTTCCCTAGGGACCAGTAGACCACTAAGAGAGGAAGGGTGAATCAATGGTTTCTTAAAAAATTTATGAATTTTTTTTATTTTTAATTAATGAACCTAAATTTATTCTTTCTCAGACCACTCCTCATTTTTCACACCCTTACCCAAATAATGTAGTAAATAAAGGCATAATAAAACAATGATTTTTACATGGTTTGGTACTAAGAGCTACTCCTTACTTTGATTTTTTATGTGACCCAATCAAGGATTATTTAATATAATAAAATCTCACAATTACATGTGGATATGTTTTCCCTAACCATAACCAGATCAGAGTCTCATTAATATTTTCTTATCTAGAGTCACACTAGCCACTTGCCTATTTCTTATAGGGATTCACCTTGTAACTTCCCGTTGGAATTATTTAATAGGTTACCACTATATTTATAGATTTGTTAGGTAGTTTTATTGTATATCCTGATTATTTTAGGTTCCATGGCTTTACAACATGTATACAAAAGAGACTATTTCCTTATCCTCCATGGAAGTAGACCTCTGGTCTATACAAGGATGGATTTTCATCCACTGAATAGATCTACTTATACTCAATATAGGATCATTGAATACTTGAATTTATTTAATACAGGTTAATGAAAATAGATTCTTACTTACAACCCATCTTCATAGAACTTTTACTGAATCTGATAACCTAGTTATCTTACTCAATGAGTTTCTATGATCTATAGACCCAATGGATCCAAATTAAACTTCAGAAAATATAGATATTTTTGGATATTCTTCTTATCACTACTTTAAATCTCTCAATATGATCTCAAAATTATGTTCATCTTCCTCTTATTATTATTCGCTACAACAAGTAGTGGGTTACTCTTATTCTCTTTCTTAATATTCTTCTAGAGATTCTACTCTTCTAGATACTCACAAATTGCGCAATATCTCAACAAAAAACAACATAATAATAACTTATTTTTCTCTTTTTTCCTAGATCTTGTTAGAAACTCAAGGTAATAGGAATATAAATTAACCATACCTTTCATTTTTAGTGTTCCATAAATGGAATACCTATTGAAAAAAGTATTCTTCTTGAAAAAACCAACATAATGAAATACCCCATTGAGATTCCATGAATTTTTATAAACTTATTTATATTCGCAAGGAATATTCCAAAAATAACACTATTAAATAATTATTGTTTTGAAACATGACCCATAATATCTTCAAAAAAATATTTACAGCTGGAAAAGCTTCATCTTAAAAAAATATCTCCACTGAAATCTACCATTTGAAGAGAACCACTATAGACAGAGCTACAACAAATCATATCTACAGCATGGAACTTTTCTACACTATTGGTAACACATGAAAATTACTCTCATGGACCAGGTCATAAAAAAATTCACAATATTATATCCCAGATACTTAAAAATACTCATTCAACCTCAAATGAATGTAACATAGGTCTTGAGGAATATTATCTCTAGGTTTCATTGGAACTTCATTGGCATTATTCTTGAAAACCCGATAACTTGATTTTGTTATTTAAGAAATAAATAATGTGGTTATCCTTTTTTTATTCCTAAAAAATGTTTGGATCATGTATTCTATAAGAATAATGATATTTTGAACTCAAAATCGCAACAAAAACATCATTTAATATTACTTTCCTCAAAAACTAAATAATTTTAGAAACTCCTTTTTTCATTTTGTAGTGATCTTCCATTTATATGAATGTAAATCAACTTCAATTTCTTCTCATGATTTTATTATACACCAACATAGGTTTTTATGATATTTATACTATGAATTGATAGTTTTTATATCGACAAAAGTATTTCAACTTCATTAGATTTGAAATTTGGAAACTTGAATTTTCATCTAGAAAAACATAGAAATTTCCATAAGTGTTGAAGTCTTAATCTAGGGTATTTAAAGTATAATTCTCACAAATCCTTATGCGGAAGCTTTAAATTATACTCTATGTACTTTTTTTTCATCCATATTTTTAAAAATAAATTAGAATGTTTTGATGTCACATGCCAGAGACTTTAAATATTATGTTCAGTAAGGCTTATAGTTAGATACTTATGTCCAATGACATAATTGTTAAATTCAGCTCTAGTAGTCTTATACCCTTACATTTAACATTTTATATATTAGCTCAAAGTCATAGGTACTAGTAAATCTATACATGTGGCACCATGAATTATGGTAAAGTCATATGATCAGGACTTATGTAGTGGCCAAAGTCATATACTCATACCTTCTTCAATATTCAGTAAACTTCAAATCCTTATGTTTAGTGGATGAATTATTACATTTGAAGTAAATTATTATGATCCGTTGGTAAAGTTTAATGCTTAGGGATTATCCATTTCTTTATGAACCCCACAAACCAGATTTCTGTGGTAAGCTTCGAAATTACTCATGATTACTTCTAGGTATACTCTAACCTATTCAAGTTATCTCTAAACTTTTTCAAATATTATTTGATTTAATAGAATAATTAAAAACTCATTTCTGTTCATTTATGAGGTGTTACAACATATAAAATACCTAAAAAAGAGTATTTTAGTGATCAAATCATCCAGATTAGGTGAATATTTTCTTCAATCAATCCTAATCCATATATATTAACTTCAATATTCATATAGAAGTGTATAAAAACTAATAACCATTGATAAAAAAAACCAGCATTATTTTCACTCCTTAGATGGGTTATCCACTTTTATATAACTTGGTCACTACCTATATGTTTTCCAACTCAATATACATAGACAATAGTAGCTTCTTATAAAACTATTAAAGACAATCCTTCACCACCTTTATCACTTTTCATAGATATAAAGATCAGATCATTCAATATTATAATGTATGAGATACCTTCTTGAATATTTCTTTCTAGGTATTCAAGGGAATCAATTTTATTTCTTCCAATTTTTATAATATTCAAGAAATAGTTTCTTCATATCACCAATATATGTAACCATAATGTTGAAACCTCATAGAACCTCTACCCAATACCATGGAAAAATTCACTTATTACATAATGGGTGGGTACTCCAATCCATCACCCAAATTTTATTTACACTTATTTTATTAATGATATTAATTTTAAAAAATAAAATCAAACACTTTGTGAACATTAATCCCCCTTTATTTTTATTGATAATTCCAAATATCCAATAAACCTTTAATTGTCAATGTAATTCTAGTCCCCCCAATTGAAAATAATCAAAAAGGGGAGGAAATTATTCACCCCAAAATTAAAATCCTAAGGAATGATCTCTCTTACAATTTATTCACACCAAAAATTTTTATAATTGGAATACAAGAGGAAAACCTTAATAATCATCTTCTTCTCCCCAAAATTTTCTACAAACCAGAGAGAAGGAATAATACTACTACGAACACTCATCATATACTAGTGGAAATTTTAAATGAGGATCAACTAAGAATCATCTAAACGTAACATGCCATCACATTTTTCTTAGAAATATTCTATCAAAAAATCTTCTCTAAGTCTACATGATCTAACCTTTTGTAGAAAACAAGGGAGACAATTTTAGATAAGAAATCTATCCATGTTTTTACATGTGATACAAATTTTTTCTTTTTTTCAATTTTGAGGGAATCATATACTAATTTTCAAGACAATTTAGAAGCCTATGATCAATTTAAAAAATATTTAAAAATATTTCAAGTTCTGAGTCTTCCCCAAGGTTAGATAAACAACACCCTTTAAAATAAACTAATATAAATGAGAAAACATTATAAGAGAAAAGATGATACTTTAAACTTTAGTTCTTTTAAAATCTATCCATGATTCCAGATTTAATAGAATTATATATATATCTAGTATATTGGCTTATTTTAGTAGCTTCCCCTCAAAGGATTCTTCCTATACATCTTTACCTTCAATTACCCAACTTTGAACCACTTCTTTTTGATTAGGGAATATAGTTGATATTCCAAAACCACCACAGAATGATTAGGAGGGTTGAGATAATTTTCACAACCCATGAAATTCATCGTTATCCTTATTCATTCTTACACCCTTTGGTTTCTACGTATCTTCATATTTGGGAAGAATGGCCTTTACCTTCTTCCTGGGTGAAGAATTGTCCTCTTTAGAAACAATTTTTGAACTTGAGATCATAGTTTATTTCCCATTGTTCTTTAATTAATTATCTCATTGAGGTAGCCTTGACATACATTTGATAGTACCATGGTCTACCTTATTGCACCATCCACACAACAAAACCCATGACATTAATCTATATCCTTCTTCATTATTAAAACCTTTTGTTTCTTGGTATATTAAGCTTTGGGTAGGATTTTATTTACATTCTTCATGGGTTCATACTTATCATCTTTAGCAACAATTTTTGAACTTGAGATCATAGGATATTTCCATTTGTTTTTTAATTAATTTTCTCATTGAGGTATCCATGTCATACATCTTATAGTACGATGGTTTTCCTTCTTACACTATCGACACACCAATTTTTCATATTTTACTTTAACCATCTTGGTTATTTTACTCTTATCCTCATAAATTGTGTACTCTTCCATGAAAATATTTCTATGCATCTATTTTTTTGACTTCCTATTTGTTTTCATATTTCTCCATCTAGATAATTATTTAATGTTTGTTTGAAATACCCCATGGTGAGGACTCTCTTATAATAGTAGAAGCATATTCTTCCTATTGTTTGGACATTTCTTGGAGTTTCATATTCTTCGTTGATTGATTTTCTCCTTGATGATTAGACATACTCATAAACCTTTTTGACTTCTTTGGAGATGTATGCTTTCCCAAGGAAAAAAATAATTTCTTTATTAACAATCTTCTTATATTTTTGTTGTTGTATTTTGTATTCATAAAATCTATGACACCTAGAAGGATTTTACGAGAATAAATCATAATTGTGGCCACCTATGTTGAATATCTCCTAGAAGTTCTCTAAGATTCAAAATATTTTATTATAAGATATATTCTACCCTTTCTATAAGGTTTGATTATTTCTATTAGGATTATTACTTTCAAAAACCTTGATCCCCATTGATTTAAGACTACTATAATTTACAAATACTAATATAGTTTTCTAGAAATAAACATCCATGTGTCCAAAATTCCAATAACACAAACACCTTCCAATGAGTCATGTTTATTTCACTTCAGGTGCAGGTTGTCCAACATGCATATCTTGATATTTTTGAATTTAAACCATATATTTTTACGATAATTTTATGGGTAATAATTATTGTAAATGATCACCTATTTCCATAACACATTTTTGGATGTCCCAAAATCATTATCCTTCCACATTTATACATATTTTTATTTCTATCTAGCACTCCCAAAAATTATAAATTTTGTGAAATCTACTCTATCTACATTATGGGTTAAAATGTTTTATGATATAGAGGTAGAAAACTCCCTACACGATCTCAAAAAATTTGTGACACCATTATGAGACACATTTTATATATGAATCACTACCAAATTATCCAGTAAAACACATCTCTTCTCAGATTATTGGGAAGGTTTATATTTTCCCTCTTCAATTTTTTTCATCTTGAATTCCAACTCAAGTCACTTCATGTTGATTAGGTACTTCTAATCCTCCAATGATCCCATGCTTCATTCATAATCACCCTTAAAAACTTATTTATCACAAATAACTATTTTAAGTTATTCACAAATTAAAGGAACCCTTTCATTGAAAAGTGTGTTAGATTAATTCTTATCTTTTATAATCATTGTGAGAGTGATTCAACTTCTAATTTTTTTTCTAATGAATCCTATATAACATAAACTTTGTTTTCTAGCTGTGATTTTTCATCAAATTACACAATGTTAAAACCATGTATATATGAAATAACATCATTAGGAAAATTCTTTAGATAATATACCATATGTGAGTAGAAATATTCAACTATTTTGATCTATTCACATTCCCCACAACTCTAACTAGATTCACTAAAGGAATGGGAGACAATAGATTTTACTAATAAACACTTATCATTTTGATTATCTTCAATTAAGGATATTTATTCTTGGTTATTTGATATTGTTCTCAACATTTTTACCTCTTTATTCATACAATTCTATAGTGTCATGGATGTGACATCCATCTATACTTTTATAGATGTAGAGGAACATTTTTTGATTAAAGGATCTTTTTTGAGAATGTCAAATCCAAACTTCACTTGAATCTTTTCAAAGTTAACCTAGGATATGGTACCACTTGTATTTCCTAGTTGACCAGTGGACCACAGAGAGTAGAGGGGTGAATCATTTGTCACATAAAAAAATTATGAATTTATTTCATTTTAAATTCAACCACCAAAACTTAATCAATATCCATGCACAAATTCTTAAGTTTAATGACCGAACCCAAATTATGTAGTAAATAAAGGAATAAAAAAATGTTTTTCTAAAAGGTTTCGTAATGAGACGTACTATTTATCTTGATTGGTTATGGGACCCAATCAAGGATCCCCCACTATAATGAAATATCACAATTAAAAGTGGAGGGTTCTTCACACACTATAAACATTTCAGAGTCTCACTGATCTTCTCCCAGCTAGAGTCACACCAACTAATTTCTTTCATCTCATAAGACTTAACTTTCCCACTTTACACTAGAATTATTTAATTGCTTCCCAATGCATTCTATGAGTTTCATGGTGGTCTTCTTGTATACTCCGAGTACCACATGTTTTATAGATTCTGACCATGTATAAACAAGATTTTATTTCTATCTTCTCCTTAGAAGTAGATATATAGTAAGTATATGGATGGATAAACATTCACTTAATTTATTTCTTTCAACTCAACACATGATATTTTAATGCCTAAATTTTTTCAATATAGATGCATGGAAATTGGTTCCTACTTATAACTCAGCTTCACAGAACATTTACTGAATCTTTTAACTTGACTGTCTCACCCAATGAGATCCTATGATCTTCAAACTCAAAAAATCCTCATTAAACTTATATAACCAAGTATGTGATAATATATTCTTCTTCTCACTACTTTTACTCTCTAAAATTGATATAAAAATGATGATCAACTTCTTATTCTTCTTTAGTATAATATACAACATGATTCTCTTTTTCTTCTTTGAGAGCTTCTATTCTTTGAGATGCTCACAGATCTTGCATTTTCTAAACATAAGTAACACATAAGTAACTTTATATTATATTTTATTTTACTTGATCTTATCAGAAAATCATGTGTATATTCATCCAAATTAATGTCACTTTTCATTTTCAATGTTCCATAACCAATTTTATATAGTGGTCACCGTGAAAATGTAGTGTAATAAAATAACCCTTTAGGGTTCCATGAATTATTATACACTAATTTTTCATCATAAGCATTATTCCACAAATACCCTTATTAAATTATTCTTATTTAAAAAATGATCCATAATATTTTTATAATATGTTCACAGAAGGCATGAATTTATCTTCTCAAAATATATTGAAATCAACTATTCAAAATAGAATAGTAGTACATAGAGATAAAAAAATCATATTAGTGGGGTGAAACATTTATTCACTAATGGTAATAGAAAAAATCTATTCTCTTGGATCATGTTGTGGAAAAAGTTAAAAAATTCCATCATAGATTCCTAGAAACACTTGAATAGTCTCAAATTAAAATAACACAGGCCTTGATGAACAAAAACTCTAGGTTTTATGGAAATTCATATACAATATTCTTGGAAAATCAATGAATTGATTTTTTTTTCATGAAATATTTGTAGTGGTTATCCTCTTTCATTATTACACAAAATAAACTCAGATCAATGCTTCTCTTAGCATGTTGATATTCTAAACTCAATATCACAACACAAGAATCATAAAATTTTATTTTCCTTAGAATTAAATAATTTTTAAAAATCTATTTTTTATTTTTATTTGATTTTCCCTTTCCATGGATAAAGATCAAATTCTCTTTCTTCTCAATATTGAACCACACACCAATGTAGGTATTTATGATGTCCATACTATGAATTAATTATTCTTGCATTATCATAATTATTTATTCTCCATCATATTGGAAATCTTGAAACATAAGATTTCATAAAAAAACCTCAAAATTTTCCTAAGTGTTAAAGTATTATGTGGGGATATTCAACTTCATATGCTCACAAAGCCTTATGATTAAGCTTTATGTTTTTTCATGCACTTCACTTTATCCAGTAGTTTTAAAAAAATTATAGATGTTGTTTTATTATGTTAGGGACTTTAAATGTTTACAATCAGAAAGGCTTACATTCAAGGAATTATGCTCCAAAAAAGTATTCATATGTTCAAATAAAAAATTAATACTCTCTTTACATTGTAACTACTCTACATCATCTCAAATCCACATGCCCTAGAAAAGTCATATGATGGGAACCAAGACTTATAGTGAAGTCTTATGAGCAGGTCTAATACTGCGATTAAAGTCTTACGATCATGCATTTGTCAAAATTTTTCAGAATTAAAATAATTAAATTTATTTCCTTAGGTATTACATTTGGTATGAATTCTTATAATTTGTAGGAAAATTTTTAAGCTCACGACTTAGCCATTTTTTTTCAGGAACTCCAAAAACTATATTTCTATAGTATGCTTTAAAAAAAATTATTATTTCTTCTAGGGTTACTACAACCTCTCAAAATCGACCCATAAGTTCTTAAAATGACCTTTGGAATTATTATAATAATTAAAAAATACTTTTAATGAATTTCTAAGTCATTTCAATAAATAGAATACTCAAATAAGAGTATTTCATTGAACATATCTACGAGCTCCGGTTTGAATCTTATTCAATCAATCCCGATCCATCTCTATTCACTTAAACCTTCATCCAAGAGTGTATAAACCTCAATAATCATGGATTGAAGTAGAAAAAATTCTTTATACTCCAAATATGGGTTCTCCTCTTTCAGTTACATTTCCACTACCTTGAATATTTTCAACTAGATCTCTATTGGCAGTAGCAACTTATTCTCAACCTATTAGAGAAAAAGTTTCTTTACCTTCAACAATTTTCATAGACCTAAAGATCATATCATATAATAATTTTAGTTGTAGGATTAATCCATGAATATATCCAACCAGTTAAAGGGCATCTATTTTATTTCTTATTCTCAGATGAATATATATGAAACAACTTCTTCGTATCACCTATCCATGTACCCATCATGAGGGTACCTAAAAATACCTTCACCCAATACCATGGGTATATTTTATTCTTCAATAATGAGTGTGTACTCTACTAAATCCACCAATTTCTCTTTTTATTTAGTACATTTATGAGAATAATTGAAATCCAATACAATCAAACACCTTTGGGAACATTAAAATATAACGATCATTGGGTATCTATGGATTTATTCACTATATTATTTAAGTGTTTAACTACATTTCAATAAATAAAAAAATACCATTAATTGATTACCGAACTCTAAATAGGGTTTAGTAATATAGTGGTCTTTAAAGTCCTTTAAATCCCCCTTAATACCCCATATCCTATATGGAAAAGAGTGATCAAAATTCCTCACCCGATAATGGGTTACCATCCTTGACCCACTACATTGCATGTCATTAAACTCTTGACCATTCAAAATCAACTATATAATGAGTTTGTTGAGAAAAGGGAAGGATAAGATATATGATAAAAAATAGTGTTGTGTAAAATAATAAATACGTGATGGGTGAAAACTTCCTACCCAAACCCTATTAAGACCACTTCCCACATTTAAAATAAACAAAACATTATTGAAATTTGGGAATTGGACATAGAATATCAATATATTACCTAAGTATCAAGTCCATTAGTTAGTAAAATATTAAAATGGACATAAATAATCATAGTTGGGGGAACCATAAAGAATCACAGGGAGAATAAGACTACTATAAAAAATAATAAAGAAAATTATAGTAAACACTACACTACTATATGAAGTCTCCAAATTCCATGTATGCAACCTCTTATAATTAAGGATGGGGAATTTTTAAATAAGAAACTTATACTCATTTTCTATGCATGGTAAGAGTGCACATGTACACAAGGTTGAGTAGATGATTCCTTATTTATTTATTATTGATTCATTATATTTAGTAAGTAATCTCACATGATATCTTATCCACCTATTTTTATAGGATTGAGGTACATGGAAATTCATGAGTATTATTTCATAATCTGGTTCAATAAAATGATATAAAAAATATTATCCATTTATATCCTTGATTTTATAGAACCATGTGTTTTATAAATGTGATCGATGACTAATGATGTACCAAATTATTGAGGTAAAATGGTGTTAAAGTGGTATCAATTCTTATATTTGAATCATAGGTTACAACTACATTTAATCATAGGAATAAAATGATACATGGTAATTAACATGAATATTAAATTAATAGTGTAAGTGGGTTCTCTTGAATTTACTAATAAACAACTTTTAGTAGATTAGAATTATTCTAATGTAATATCTTAGACATATGTTATTCATAAAAAACTGGTATTTAATCTTACATGGCCCATAAAATTCCTAAAAATTAATTTATAGAATTTACTCAACCTGGGCTACTCTTACACAACCCATGGGAGATGGAATTATTCATACATGGTTGGTTTAGAGTGGTTATGTTCCTAAATTGGTTGTATGTTCTTCCTATAATTGTAATTAGTGATATGTTTGTCTTCAAAATCATAGAAAAGTTATTAATAGTATAGATTTATTTTCTATTATATAATATTAACTAGTTTTCTTACAAAAACCCTAAAATCACAATTTATAGGTATGATCATAATTAGTAAAATGAAACAATATTGTAAAACCACTAAAATTTAGATTTACACTATTTTATATTACTCACATTATTTAATCTGTAAATCTATAAAATTATAATATAATATTTATATTAAAAATACTAAAATATACAGTAAAAATATAGAAAAATATAGATGAATTAAAGGGAAGTGTATTAGTGGGGAACTAATAGATAATATGCATATATTTTGGAATCTATGGAGTTAGGATTAATATTTCATGATTATTCAAAGATTAAAATATATGAAAACACTATCAAGAACCTAAAGGATAGGTAAGACCTTAATTATATTTATTCAATCTCAAAGGGTAGTGGTGGTTTCTTCACTAACACTTAAATGTGAAGTATCACTAAAGAAGGAGAATAAGTTAGTGAACGAATTACTTAAAAATTTCATTTCAAAATATTTCATTAATAAAACAATTAATGAGGTTAAGAAGAATCTAAATTATTTCATGGATAAGATATATAATTTACATCTAAAATTGTCAAACATCATGAAATAATTAATAAAAAACATCTATACTACCCTTGATATAATTGGATTCAATAAGGAATCACATTTTTAAAAGTTGTCTATACTGAAGCATGAAATGGATGAAATTAGAGATTTCATTAATTCTCAACATGTTTCTAGTCATAAAGGTGCACATGTGAATCCTTTAAAAAAAGAGTATTTAATAATTATTGTATATTTAACATTTCTTTTAGATGATAAATTTTCAAAGGCACATGCATTGCTAACTAAAAAAAGTGGACTCACCATAGAGGCAACCTAAACTATCTCAAAAATATAATCATAAAAAATGGAATTATACTAAAAAACCACACTCTAAACCATTATAGGAAGTGGGTAACATTATGTAAGTGGAGATGGAAGGTGAAACATTGAATGAGATATAATAAAAGAAAAATCAAAATGTGTAAAATGTAATGAAATTGAAGGTTTTAGAAGATGTATCTTAGATTGAGAAGGGATAAAATAGTAAAATATATAGAAATATTTTAATGCTACCATCCAGGAAGAAGGAACCATTTTTTTCTTATTATATGGAAATAATTTTTGAGAACATTAACCATTCTAGCCTCAGGTTTCAAAATAACACCATATTCATTATGGGTTATAATGCTATAGTTAATGTAACAGTGAGCATAGTACATCCAATCACTTAGAATGTTTTGTATGAAATTATTATTGGAGTGGATAAACCATAATTGGTAGAAATATATTTAATATAATTTTTAGGAACTCAAAAATATTACAATGGAATATTTTAAAAAAGTTTTATATATTATGTTCATACTGATTCTACACTAATTACTTCAATTTAAAAAGATACTACATTATTTTCAGTTCAAGAAAAATAAGTTTAAGCGAATAAAGTTAAGGAACAGATAGTGGTTTATTAATTTTAATCATCTATTATCATGTTATTTATAAAAGTATCTAAAAAATGATATTGATTTCACTAGAAGAATAAACCTAATAAGAATGATGATCAAGAACAATTGTTTTATAATTATATTTTCTTTCATATGATTGATTATTAATAGTATTTTTAATACTTCCAATATGATATAGATTCATTCTATGATTTAACTATTTCATTTCATTAATTATTTTTGATTAGTATAAAGAGGATAAGATCTATATATATAATAGTTGAAATATATAGGAAGAGTCTCATGTGGATGCTTGTGAGATATGTATTTTTGTTTTGTTGTCCTACTTTGTAAAATGTTCTGATATATGTATATATTTTTTTTCCTTTTTCTAATTATAATTTACTATGTTATCTTTATCAAAATGGGAATATTTTTGGATCATTGATCCAATAATACCTTTATTTTTATACATATAACAAT
The DNA here is from genome assembly GCA_963277665.1 of Viscum album. Lineage (NCBI taxonomy): Eukaryota > Viridiplantae > Streptophyta > Magnoliopsida > Santalales > Viscaceae > Viscum > Viscum album. Next base: position 1,520,973,013 of record OY728155.1, on the reverse strand, counting down.
ACTTGTTTTTAATTCATGATATGTGTGAGTTTAAGTTTAGTTATATTCTAAACTTTTAAAGGGTTATATGAAATTTGATTAAATTAATCATGTATTAGATTTTAATAATACACATGTTGGAACCATTCACAATACTAGAATAAACATATATCAGGTGAGAATTTATGAAAATAAAATGGGAGTATCTTATAAATGTTTTGATATCCTATTTTAGTATTTCAGTGGTTTGAATTATATTTTTTGTTATTGATTTTTATCTAACCACTATCACTTACATACAATAATATATGTTTGGGTTTCCTTTTTTATTATAAGTTAATAAATACATAGATACCCTGTTAAGATTGGATGAATCCAAAATCTTTTAAAAAAATATGAATAGTTGGATTGGAAAACTATGTAAAAAGCTAACACTGTAATAAGTGTTATCATAACACAACATCAAGCTAACACATCAATCCTTTCATTGTATTGGAATAATCATAGATAGTGTTATATGGATAATGGAGTATGATGACTCAACATAGAGTACAAACACACTAATGGAGTGTAGAATAGTTAACACATGATATTATAAAATGATAATTCTATTTTAAGAAGATTCTTAATAAATTTTTGTTGCACTAATGCATTATTATAGAAATATATGGGATAATAAATTGAAGAAAATTCTACTCCAAAGTACAAAAAACGTTCTTAGGGTTTAAATACCAATGAATTATCTTGAACTTTTAGAGGGTAATGTCAAATGAAAATTTCCATATCAACACTAGACACTAACAACACAAACAGATTATCATGTAACAATTCTTGAAGGAAATTTTCTAAATTCATTATTATGATGTTTCTTAGGAAAATGTTTGAACCTCAACACATTATCAAATGATGGTGTGGGAATTGATCATCATTCATTTCACCAAAGTTTATTTACAATTTACAAAATGTGGGGATTAACCATTATTCTTAAACATGAAAGTATTAATGATATATAAAGATACCATTAATGTTATTATGTTTATAATATTAATAGGAATATAACTAGATGATAACTAGTTTCTAAATCAAGATATTACTAACACACTATGTTTTTTTATTTTTTTCAAATAAGCTTTTCTAGTTTGATTATACAGTTACATTTTTTGTCATGATTCATCATTCTAAATCTTGTTATACTACTATTGAATTATAATTATTTCATTAATTACACTGCACTATATATCTATAATTATTTTATTCTTTTCTCTATAAAAATAAGTTTTTTACTAGTTATAACTCTATTAAAAAGGTAGGAGTGTGTAACTGGGTTTTACACATGATTTAAAGGTAGTGTGTATTTGGTTTTCTCCCTATTTGAAAATTCAGGCTTTATTGTGCTTTGACTCCATAAACAAAAGTCATGATTTTTATGATCCACTTATATCAAGGATTAGAGAGTATGTGAATACTAGATGATGATTTTTTTGAACCACTCTAAAAATCCTATGTTCTTTATTATTTCATTATTTTAACCTTTAATTTTTTTAATTAGGATAATCCACAACCTCTTGACCTCTAACTGTGAAACTTATTTTGGAAAATAATCATTTGGTGGGATTACTCTCCCATGTAACACATTATGAACATTAAAAGTGTTGTATTAGTAAGTAAGCATCAAGAGAGTGGTGAATTGAATATTTTAAAATCTTATAATCTTTTTCCCTCATTTATATATATATATATATTTCAAAATAAACTAAACTAGACAAAATATAAACTAAATATAGTCAACAATGAAATAATCATAATATAAATAAAATGAAAATTTATAATATCACACATTATATGTTAAAATAAATAAGTAGACTAAAAATAATGTATAAAAGTAAAAAAACAAACTAAAACAAAATGATGGGGATAGAGACCACAAACTTAAAGTACCTTAATTTTTTTTATCAAGGAATGATATCCATGTTCTAATCCATATAAATTATTCAATTTTAATCCAAAGTGATAGGAGTATCAACACTATGATCCATAAACAATTTTTTTTTAAGTGAAACCTATTTGATCTAAAATATGGAAAGCAAAGATGCTTTCCATTAGACTTCTTTGAATAGATGATTAGTATCATAGGGTTCTATCCATGTGACTTCTTCAATAAAAGGTTATTGGAAGAAAAATAATTACAAAGGAATATACTTTGGGATTTTATAATAAAACCTCACAAAACCAAAACCAATGAAGTCCAAATTAATATTATAAATAAGTGAAATAACAATCAAATCACATAGTTCATAATCATCCCATGAAATTTAGTTCTTCAAGGCCTTATTCTTGAGTCTTGGTCATCTATTTATATATGTTTTTTATAATAAATTTTTTGGGTTATTTAGTTTTATATATATCATTTTAATTATATCAGAAAAACCTTAAAAAATTGTGTATTTTTTCTTAGTTTCGATATAGAAAATAATTATTCCATAATTATCATGATTTATAATATTATATGGATATATAATGTAATATTTTTATAGTAAAAAATTCTATAGAAAAACCTAAAAAATACCTCATGTAAACATTAGAATGATATTAAGTGGTACATGATTTATAAAAAAAAATAGAGTTTAAAATATGTCATTAAATATAATTACTATAAAATATAACATTTTTGATAATCATAAGACAAGATGAAAAGGTAAGTTTATATGAATAAAATTATTGTAAACAACTTATAATTATTTTTAAAAACCTCCACATAAGAATTTTTTTAAAAACAATAAATTCTATCTCTTTAGAAAAGAAACATAATATTCTAACCCTTATCCCCTTTGTGTTTTTTAAAATAAATATGGGATATTAAGTAAGTATAGAATTTATAGGATGAAAGTATAACATTGAAAGAAAAAAATTCCATTAACTAATATTTATAAATTGAGTACAAATGAAATTTGTAATTTATGATTTCATTATAGAGTATTAAAATTAATTTAAAACCTCCTCAATATGTTTTTCTTAATCACAATTTTCTTGCTTCATCTTCTCAAATTTCTTTATCAAAGTGTCATTTATTTTTTAGAGATACTGGTATTATTTTTCAAAAATTTAGAGAATGTTTACTCAATTTCTTATATAATTTGAAAAAAATTTGAGAATCTTAGAATCATGATGATAATCTTCTCCGAGTTATTAAAATTCTCATTTAATTTATATATATTCTTCCAAAATTAAAATTTTTATATTAATTATTCTCATATTATATATAATGTCAATTTAATCCTAAATTATTCTTATTTCCATTTTCAAATATAGAATTTATAATACAACTACCATTATCTGATTATATTTTTTCATCTAAGTTATTTAAATTTTTTTCATCCAATATATCATGGAAAATAAATTATTTCAGAAAAAATATTCATTTTTTGGGTTTCTCTCTTAATACCCTCATTCCATGTCTATCAATTGTAGATATAATTTTATTAATATCATTAAACTACTCTAAAAATTATTTTTGAGATATATTATTTTAAAAAACACTATTTTAGGATTTAATTTTTGTTTTCTTCCTGAGTTATTTTGTCCATCTAAATAATTTCAATATCTATTTTAGATTTCTCCAAATCTTTATATTTATCCCAAATTGCTGTATCTCCAAATGACTTCTCAAACTCTTTTTCAAAATTTTCTAAGATTAATTTTTAAGAGGGGGAATACTAAGATCCATATTTATATTTTTTGGGGGATACATAGAATATTTATGATTATAAATATGATAAAATTAACGATTTTTCATGAATTTGAGGGTGGTATATGTTTTTTTATCATCATCTAATTCTTTTATTCAATTAGACTCAACACACTTTTCAAATGGTAGAGGTGAAATTAAATCGGATGAAGCTTCTGAATTAACCTCCGTTGCAATAGCTATAACTTTCATAGGACTATAAGAAACTATGACTTTATTCTGAATAAGTTACCCAAATTCATTATCTCTATCCTAGATGGTAATCTACAATAACCCAAGGGATTTTTTGAGACTATTTTTTCTCTTTCTATTTTTATACTCTATAAGAAACCAGAACTGTTTTCAACTTTCTTTTATTCTTCTTCTATGCTTATTTTTGTTTATGAAATCAACATATATTTATATTATTATTTTGTCTTTTCAAGAAAATATTTATTACTTTTAGTATCATATTTCTTCTTCTAAATATCTTCTAAAAGTTTCTATTTCATTTCCTATATTTTATTTTTGTACATTGATAAAAATTCTAGTAACATTCACGTACCTAGTTATAGACCCCGAAAAATCTTATGTATTTTATATTTCTTAAAATTGGATATATTAACATCTAAGTTAAAACTACACATTAATTTTTTTATTCTTATTTTTAGTTGATATGGTTCTTATGAATTTGGTTTTCACCTTACCATTTTCAATTTTTCTCTTTATTGAAATTTATTTCATATATTCCTTTGGAAGTTTCTTCTTCTCGTTATTTTTAGTTAATGGAGGTACCTCCGTTTCTTCTTCATCTCATAATAAAAATTTCAGTGTTTATTGATCCCTTATAAACTAAATAACATAAAGAAAATTATATAGATTTATTTGATGAATATGAAGTAGAAGTTTGTATTTAAGATTGATGAATATCTATTCCTTCCAGTTTTATTCCTACTTATTAACATTTTATACCTTGAATATATTTTCCATTACTTAATCAATACCTATAAAATACACTCCTAGAACATTACTTAAAATTTAATATATGACCAATTAATATTCCTTCTATAACGAATCATTTTGAATTTTATTGTTTTGGATTAAATAGATTCTCTATAGTCCCACATGAATTAAATGATTTTGAATAACCTTATTCCACATAGAAAATATTGAATATAAATATCCTATACATGAATAATATACTCATCCCATTTTCATGATAATAAAAAATACTGAATATTTTAAAATACTATCATTTTTTCTACATTTAAATGGATTATTTTTTTGCCCTTATCATTGGACAGAAGAATATTGATTATTCCCTTTTCCCCTTTTAATATTGCAACTATATCCGAAAGTTCATAAAATACAATCATAGACTCACTCTAAATTTGTATAACTAATACATCAATAAATTGAGGTAGATTCATTTTGAATTTATTAAATTCTACTAAAAAACAAACTTTTCTCTCACCAACTACTATTTTATATGAGAGAATTTTATGAAAATGATATACAGTAGTAGGTTAATACAAATATGATATCATATATGTTAAAGTGATTTCCCCCACTTTTGATTCTAAATGATTAATTTGAGTAAGTACTTGTTGTTATTTTAATATTCTTGATCAATTATCCTTCCATAACTAATCTAACAAGAAATAATTTATCTAGGATTATCAGATCTTAGAATCAAAATTGAAAATGTTACAAGCTAAATAGAATGATCACCAAGAACATGAGAGATACCAATGTAGTGATATCATATGACCATATAATGATATGGACAAAGAAAGTTATATATAGATTATACTCAAATTAACCATATTAAAAATTAGAGGATCTATCAACTGTATATCTTGGTATGGTGTAATCAATGTAAACCATTAATCTAGACACATTTGGGTAGAAAAATCTTGAGAATATAAAATATCAATTATATTTAAATCAAAATTCCAATATTTATATGTATGTTGATTACCATTGATGATTCAAATTCATAATAAATTTTAAATATAAAAAACATTACTATTATAAATATTCTTAAGTATAATCTAATAATAAATTGAAGTCAATTTTGAAATAATTAATTTGGTATAAAATAATTTCATCTTCAGAGAAAGAATATTATTTCAAAATAAATAGTTGAATAATTTCTCCATATTATTTTATTTTCTTATGAAAATTATAAATCATGTAAGAAAAAATATAGAAATTTTTTACAATAAATGTTCTCCCCCTTTATCAAAGAGTTTTTCAATGCAATAATAATAGATAAATAAATTGTAACAGGATTACTTGAAAAGATAATAATAATATTATTTTTTATAAATTAATTTTTTTTAAAATTTAATGTTTTTTTAAATATATAGTATGATGACTTTCAATTCCAATAAATTAAATAATAACCTACCCTTTCTGTGCATGATCTTGGAGGAAGTGGTAGCTTACATTTATGTGTTTTCTTCATGAATTATATCACAAATTCTTTGATAATGAAATGGCACTTGTGTTATCATAAAAAGAAATTAGAGTTTGTGTAAAACATATTTATAAATTAGTGAGTGTGTGAAGCATCCATAAATTTTTTTGTGAAATAACTTTCAATTACTACATATTTCACTTTAGCAGTTGTGAGTGCTACAAAATGTTGCTTCTTACTGGGCCATGTTACTAAAGACCCACTAATAAAGTGATTAGTTCTAGAATTACTTTTTCTTTCCATTTTCCAGCCTCTGAAATCAATATTTTAATAACTCTTCAGAATGAATTTTGATATGGAAGGGAAGAAAATATAAGGTAATATAGTTCACCTTAGATAAAAAAAATATATTTTTATACTTTTAAGTGAATTTTTTTTATTAATTTATTGACATATTACCCAAAAGAATGTATATTACATAATATCTAGTTAACGATTGGTCTAGTAAAGTAAAATTATAATCATTACTCTATAAATTGTCTGACCAACTAGTTTCTCAAATTCAATAATATAAAATTAAAATGAGGTTCCTACTAGAGTACTAGTAACTGATATATTTTCAAAAAACTAAAATTATTATGTAAGTCATTGATATAATTATATTGAGATAATATGAACCCTTATGGATTATATAAAATTTGGAAACCATAAAATAAATAATGTCTACACACCATACCAATCTCAAATTCACTTTTCATAAGTTTTGAGAAACATTATACATGTTATTTTTTGGAAGATTCTAAAATTATGTCACCAATATGGATTTTTATGATTAAAATGTCCGTAAAAACATTCTTGATAAAAGATTAGGTTTCTGTATTACTTTTAAATAACCATTTTAAATATGAAATCTATAAAAATGATCATACCTAGATTTTAGGGATCGTTTTGGTCCATAAAGTGACTTGGTATGTTTATAAACATTCATTGAAAAAAATGGATTTTCAAAACATGGAGGTTTTTTAAAAATAAATTACTCATAAACATATCCCTTAAGGAAATATTAATATATATTTGAAAAAGGGTAAAGATCAAAGGAGTAGTGAAGGATAATATAATATTGATAAATTCTAATATAGTGACCAATTCAAATGCTTCCTCATAGTCCATGCCTTCTTCTTGATTATATCCTATTGAAATACCTAATAATTTATTCAAAAATATGGTCCAATTTTCATCACACTTAATTTATACTATCAATTTAACTTTTATAATTAGATGATTTTTAATAAACATAATTGATGTTCAAACCCTATTCTATTCAAATTGATTGATATATTATTGCATGGAAATTATTTAACATGCATTAACTAAGGAATTATCTTCAATTTTAGGTCCAAATTGAGATTATAATATAATATTTTCATTTTCACTATGCAAATAACATATGGTTTTGATTGGTCGATCAACATCATTAGTAAAATTATTAAAGGGATAGTCTATTAACATTATATAGATAATAGCCAAAAGGGAATTTTTTCTACATCTAGTTGATTATCACCTTTTGAAATATTTTATTCTGAATTAGTAATAATAGATGTCTAAGGTTTGATAACTAGATATAAAATAGTGGGGTTTTAAAATCAAAATTACAATCACTTTCATAATTTAGGCATTTAAGAAATGAATTTACAAATATATCATTTTCATAATTCTTTACATGTACTGTTCTGTAAATTTAATGGGAATGTTTATCAAAAACATTATAATTCTTAATTATAGTGGAATAACCAAGAGAAATTAATTTATTATATTTTAGATAAAATTTATGAAGAATATCTTTATTATTTAAAATTAATACCTTACATTTGAAAACTCCCAAGTAACCAATTTTTGGTTTCCTTCCATTCCAAAATCCATAAGGTATTTTATTTAAAAACAAATGAACAAGAATATTATTTATTTGTGGTAGTGTTTATGTATTCAACCCAAAAGAGTTTAGTATCATTATATTCACAAAATATGGATGAGTAAATTTCTTGATTATCATTATTTCTCCTTTTAACTACCTCATTATGATGTGGTGTTATTGATTCTAAAAAAATAGGTTTAATGGATTTCTAACTATAAAGGGTTTTAAAATAAATATCCTCAAATTATCCACCATGATCACTTTGGATTATTATTATAATATTTTTTTTTCATTTTGAAATAGAGAGGAATTTTTTTAAATAACTTGAGTGATTCCGATTTCCGTGACTGTATATAAACTAATTAAATTTGGTATAGTCATCAACTAAGACTCAAAAAAAGTGTTTTCTATTGATACTTGTAGTTTTTGTGGGTCTAAAATGATGCATATTACCTAACTATAGTGGTATGGAAGATGGTATTGTACTAATAGGTTTAATAATTAACTTATATTTCCATCTATATTAATATGGTTTTCCAAATTTAGAGGAATTAAACTTATATTTAAGAGTTTTATTTAAAAGTTCTTTTTTGAAAGCTTAGTAAAGTTAGGAATATTACAATTCCCTAACCTTCTATGCCAAATATTTGACCTATCCTCATTTTCATTAAGGAAATGATAGTTATGATATGTTAAATCCTCTAGGTTAAGTGTGTAAACATTATCATGTTTATTAAAAAATAAAATGCGAACTCCTTCAAAACTTGTAATGGTACATTTATAATTCCCAAAATTTGTAGATTAACCTTTATCATATAACCAAATAATGCTAATATGGTTACTCTAAAGGCCTTAATCCTAAATAAAATTTGAAATTAAGGTGTCATCATGGGAAAAAACGTCACTTATAACAATGATTTTACCTTTCACATTTACTCTAAAAAATATTTACACCATTAATTTTTCGAAAGTTTCATAAGTTTTACATGTTTATAGTCATGGGTTGAGAACAACCACCATAAATGTATGAAATGTTTACACTATTGGAACCTAAAATTTCCCCCCAAAATATATGAAACTAAATTTTGGTACCTAAAATAATTTGGGTCTAGAAACAATAGTAAATAGAATCATAGATACCTACATTCTTGAAACTCTTCTATGTTGAACATCATAGTGTTATTTATATATATAAGCTTTAGTAGTTCAAAAAAATCACTTTTTTCAATAAAGGGAATTTAGTTTTCCAATGGAAGTTTTAAAATTTTTATAGAATGTGACCCTTTACAAAATAAAATAATTTTTTTGAAAATTTGAGTTCTTAGAAGAAGAAAAAACAATTCCATAAGAAGCCTTTGAGGGTTTCTATTGGTCTATAATCTTTTAAAAGTTTTTACTTACAGTATAAAAGTTACATAAAAACTTTATTATATATTAAATATTGGATTTTAGTATTATGAATCTATTCTAATATTCAATAGGATCTAAAAAAACAGGCTTGTAATTTAATTCAGATGTAAGTTTAGAAATCTCTTCCTTGGCCTTATAAATGTTTTCCATAGCATGATTATATTTCTTAATAAAAAATTATATAATTTCTCAAGGATATCCATATATTCCAAGATTTCATTAATTAATAGAGAATTTTCTTCCTCATCACCATAAGAATAACTAAAATATAAATACTTAGTAGATAATAATTCTATCACCTTTTCTATAAAAGAGATTTTATTTCATATAATGGGGGTTGTGAATCCAAAAAGATTTCTATTTTCATCATGTTTTGAACTAATTTTACTTGTAGAGTCATACCTAGAACTCTAAGCATTAGTAGATTTAGTAATCTTATTTCCTTTATAATTATTATACCTTTTAGATTCTTTTTTATTTTTATCCCCAAAAATTAAAATTTGATATGCCCTAGTTTATTGCATTCATATCAAATCACCTTTATTGAATATTTTTTGACTTCCCTCCATCCGAAAGTTTTATACATATGATTCCTATGTTTCTAGATGTTTTTTTTTGAATATTTTTCTTCTTAAACATTATTCTTATACATTTAGCTAATTGTGAAAATTCTTTCTCACTGAACATAATATCTCTTTCATCCAAATTATTCTTTTACTTGGATATAGATTTATAATTACATTTAGAAGTAGTAGTATTAGATTTTATTGTAGTAAATGAAACTCCAATGTTAATTTTTTTCTATCTTAACATATCTTAACTTATTCTCTTATTTTATTAATGTTCTGATAATTTTATAATTACTCATGCTTGTATGATATTTGGTATCTTCCAAAGTAGTTCTATTTGAATCATATTCCATCATAAAAATAGTAATAATATTTTCAACCATATGTTTATTTGTAATATCAATCTCCCTAAGATCATATAGGTTATTTTTAATGACTATAAATATTTTAAGAATCTATATAATAGGTTTTCTAGGTAGGAAATCAAAATTCTGATAATATTCCAAAAACATTGATATTTTTGTTTCTAGAACTTTTTAATTTCTAAAATGTGTAAAATCCAACTTCATTATAATTCCATTATAAGTTTCTCATGAATCTATCTGAAAGTAGATATTATTTTAAATATAAAATTAAACTTTTAACTAAACTTGGTAGTTCAACTAATATTTAACATTCTCTCTATAAGTATAAGTCAAAATAGATTTATATATATTTTTAAATTCACTAACCATTGTTTGGTAATTATAAAATTTTGTATAGATAATTTCTTTTTTCATTATGTTTTATAGTATTTATAATCATCACCTTCAAATACGAGTGACCAATTCAAATTGAGGTTCTCCAATGTTTCAATCAGAATCTTAGTTTCCATAAGAATATATTTACTATACTATATTGGATTATAAAGAAAATAAAGGATTTATCTAATACCAAGTGTTTTCCAAGTAATGGAAATTCATGAGGGGGTGGAATTAAATATTTAAAAATATATGGATACATTTCCCTCATATCTATATAGTTTGAAATGAGCTGTAGTAGATAAAATTAGAACTAAGGAAAGATAAAAAAGAAAAGTCATAACATAAATATAATTAAAATTCAAAAGATCACACGTTATGAATTAAAACTAATAAGTGGAATTATAAGAAGTTTCAAAAGTATATAAAATATAACAAAATAATATGATTGTATATTATAAACTGTATTTTCTCAATATAATTTTATTAAGGATATCTATGTTTCTATCCCAAAAAAATCATTTATTTTCCCCTGAATAGGTAATAGATACCAAACCCTGATCCAAAATAAATATATTTCAGTGTAAAACCTCTTAAATCTAAAATATTAGAAGCAATGATTCCTTGACTTTGGAATTGATTGATCATAATATTGTTAGTATAGGTTCCCATACCCAGATCTTCTTTGATCATAGATAGTTATAAGAAAAACAATTATAAGGGGAATACATATTGATTTTATAAGAAATTATCCTAAAAAAAGAACCTAATTCCACACTAAAAATATTAAAAAAAGTTATCTTAAACCATAGAGGTCATGATCAGATCTCCAATTTTAATTATCAGGACATTTTCCCTATATTTATAAACATTAGTTGTAACAATATTTCTCAGATATTTAGGGTATTAAATATCTCTTTAACTACTAAAAATAAACCTTGTTAACACATTTTATTTGTTCATAGTTAAAATATAGAATTTATTTGTTCTAGAATTATCTTTATTTAGATTATGTTATATATATAGAATAAAGTAATTTTTTAAGTAAAAATTCAACAATACCAACACTTAAATTAATCTTGAAGTAAACAATAGAAAAATATAAAGTGTGTTGTGATTAATCAAAATAAGTGTTTGGAAGAAGGCATTGAGGAAAATTACTCAACAAAATATTATTAAACATATGAAACTTTAAACACCCATTTTCTAAATTTATGATTGATAAAAACATTACAAAAAAATAACATCCTAGGATAAGTGGGATATAGTTTGCTTACTCCATATATTAAATATAAAATAACTATAAATTTGAAATTAACAATGTCCATACTGACATTTTTAATGATCCTATGGGGGTACTTTATTGATGAAACATAAAATTATGAGTTTAAGAAACTTGGTTTCACCATATTTCACCAAAACCTCTACTAAATGTTGTGTTAAATTAATGTAATAAAGTATTTGAGATTATAATTTCTACTCATGGTGTGTTAGGGCCGTATAGAACAAGGGATGCATAAGATGCCAATACACAAATATTAATCAGAAATTTATGACTCTTTTCTTGTTAGATAAAGTGATGTTGTGATATTTTAATAGAATTTTGATATTATGTTCCCTCTAATTCTTGTTATGAAAGTTATCCAGTGATGAGTTCCCTTTTAACAGCCTCATATATATTCTTCTTGACCAATTTTTGTGTCCCAAAATTATATCTATCCTTATAATATTCCTCTATATCACTCTCAAAGGGATGTTATTCATAGTCATTTTATATGGTGATAAACCTAGATTTGAAAATTGAGTTCTTCTTAATATTACCCAAAAGGATAGTCTATTGGTTATCATAATATATAATATTTTTTTCCAACTTGTTTCTAAATGTTCTACAGTAGAACCTCATTATTTTTATGGTATTTTCTTATAATGAATAAATTATCATAATATTGGAAACATTTATTTATATAGTTATTTTTTATTATCACTTATTTAAATAAGTTAAGGGAAATGACTTGGAAAGGATGATAAGTTTGATTATATTGAGATAACATAATATGGTTATTATTTTAGAAGAATATAATTTATAGTATATATTTAGGTGTACTTGAATATGTAGATCATGTTGTAGATATCCCTAAGATATATTCATTGATAATTTATTATCGTTAACTTATTTAGGTTATTCTTGTTATTGTATAGTGTGGCAGTTTTATCGTTTTTACGACCAATGAAGTTGGTTTATGTGATTTGATGTTATCTTAGTCTGAATAAACACTCTATTTCAAAGTGTATTCATTAATATAGTTCACATTATATACTTGTATAAGGAATAAGTGAAGAATATGGATCTTAAGGGACTATGTAAGTATTAGTGATGGTGGATGGCTTTATCATCTAGAGAATATCCAATTTCATATATAAAATTTTTTGTTGGGATTATAGAATGATGATAGTACCGACCAAATGTATATCTTAAGGAGGCCATATTTATATAGATTTGTATTTTCAAATAATTATTTTAATGTTATCCAAGTGGTTTTATACAGCTCATGTGTCTTTTTCATTGGTGATCATATAATAAAAGGATTAGACCTATAACTAAATAAACAAATCAAGGTGAAAATATCTTCTTAGTATTTTTCAAAATCACTCTAATGACTTATAAATAGATTCAAAATCATGTAACACAAATATATAAAACTTATTTATTAATTTTTTCTATGTTTCATAAGATAAATACTTCAAGAGAAACTTCTTAGATAAAGTGTCACAGTTATTAATAAAACTTGTGGAAAATACTTTAAGCCAATCATCAACATGATCATATCAATAAAACAATTTTTTTCATCTAAATATCATCATAAAAGACACCACTAATTTTAAATTCATAATTAATTTCTAAAAAAACTAAATAAATGTGAATATAGGGCCCAAAAGGAATTATACCCAATTATACTATGTTTTGGATAATATGAAACACATAAATATTTATTTCAAAGTTGTTGGATTGAAAAAAAGATAAAATATATTCACAAAGGATTAATTCAGCATGAGAAACCATAATTTATTAAGAGGTATTAGAATTAATCCATATCAGTTGGTTTGAAAAGTAAGGTAGGTGTTTACCCATGATGAAACATTATCCCCCCTGAGTGTGTGACCAATTTTAGGGTCAAATATAAGCGGTTCTCTTGATTCAATTTTTTTTGATTGAGTGTGATGAGAATAAATAAATTGGTGGGTATACACCACTCTAAGAAAGTCTAAAAATTATATATTCAAAATTAATTAATAAATTATATGAATAAATTATAAAAAAATTAAATATTAAAAAAACAGTCCCAAGGAAATAATTATAAACTGAAACCAAAGTCTCCTCAGTAAACTCCTAATGTTATAACCCAACATAGGTGACCACTCTTTGAAACTAGATTTCCTATAACATTGAATACATTTCCCTAAATGTTGGATATTACCAACTAATACTAAGGTCTTAATCCCATAGAATTTGGAATAAATTTTGAATTTTTATTTTGTATGAACAAAAAAGTACCCGACCAACAATAAATATAATAAAAAAACCTCAAAAGATACAAAAAAATAAACCCTTGATAACCAGTATCTATATTCAACTAATTATTATGAAATATTGGTTGATCACTAGGAAGGAGGAAAAATTGAGATTCCTAGAACCCAAAAATCACTAATAGGAAATAAATCCCCAAATGGGAATGACAATCAAATAGTGCCTCCCGACCTAACACTACTGTTGATCCTAGAGCATTGTCCCCATAAAAAAATAAAAAAACTCAAGAAAACACCTAATTGGAATGCATTACCAACAACTATATCCAAAATAGTTTCCTAGAAATAAAATACCCGAACATAACACATTCATCTAAGAGAAAAACCAAACCAAACAGAATCTTCCCAGGAACACCAACCAAATAGAAGAATGAAATCAAAAAACCAACATCTGAGATAAGAGAACAACCTGAATAATTAGACTTGAATAGGGACATAGCATCACATATATAAAATAATTTTTATCCCTCATCAAGGATATGATAAGGTAGATAAACCAAAATAATGGTTTCAAAAACCATTAAGAATCTATAGCATGTATCCTCAACCATATAAAAGAATACACATCTGCTTAACCATCTTGTAAAAAATCCTAGATTGGTATTAGAAATGAAATGTTGGCCACTATAAAGACCACTATAAAAGATTATAGATTAATAAAATCAAAACACTAATCAATGGTGATGAGGTGTGACTCTATATGCGGGGCTTCACCATAAAATAAGGAAGAAAAATTTAAATATCCCCAAAATTCAACGATAAAACAAAACCAACCTAGCAGTGAAGGAAAATAGAAATAATGAAGGATATCCACTCAATCCATGACCTAATAAGGCTTCAAGATGATCTCAATTCCTAATGATTGTATGCACTAGGATAGAATCCTTGGTATTAATCCCATAATTAATAAAACATTACCTTCATAACAACTTTTATGATTGATTTTTTTTAGATTATTAGATTAATATGAAAATAAAAATGCACCATGAGGGGGGGGGGGGGTAAAATCGAGGTGACAACCAATTTTAATTGTTTTTATGAAACTTATCCCACACCCATATTCATATTTTTCTCACATGTCTATAATTTTAGATTTAGTAACCTAGTACCAATTATCATTATAATCTTAATTTAAAAAATATTAATAAATATCTAATCACATGATGATTTTTTTAATGTATAATTGATGTGATAATTTTCTCTGAGTAAATTTCATCTATAAATATTATATAAGTTCCCACTATAATGAGAAACTAGGGATTATATAATAATAAAATTTAACATATAGAATATGCTCTAGATAACATCTGTTTTATGGGAGATAGATGATGTTCAACTATAAAGTGTTGGAGGACCATTAAATAATTGAGAGTTCAACTAATGAATTGTGCATATGGTCATGTCCAAGAAGAGAGGTTCTAAGGATAAAACCAAAAATAATAATTATACACCTTAACATGTCATTAGATACCATTATATATTAAGATGTATCATTATCCTTATACTTGATATAATTATTAATGTATATCTCTAATCATGTACATGGATGTATGGATGAAAACCAAGATATCATATGTTCATAGCAAGGTAGAATTTATTGTATGTTCTATACGTGATATGAAATTAATTGAGTAAATCAAGAAAGGAGTTGTCACTTCATAATTAATGAAAAAATGTAGATCTGGTTCTTCTATTGAATTATAACAATTTGATTAAATCCATGCATAAGTTATTTTATTTATGAGTTCATCTTGTAAATTCAAAGAAAGATAAATCAATAATATAGAGTGAAGACACAAGTATGCATCCTAGTTGATGAGATATTATGAAAAAAGGGATTATATTACACAATAGCATTTGTGGGAATGTTATTGTCACTATGACACTAACATATTTCTTTTTGGGTTTCTTGACATGTTATTAGATGGTAAACATGAACATTTAGTTGGTTCACTTAATGACACTGTATAAGAGTATTGAAGGGTTCCAAACAAAGTCTATCTAGTATAATAATTATTCAAGTGATTTTTTTTACATAAATTCAATAATGATATATTCAAGTTTAGAATATGTGAGTTGAATTCAGTCTCTTAATTTTTTATTCATAAGTTAATAGAATGAAATATTTATTATTCAGTAGTTTAGTAAGTAGATTAATATAAATATTTAATCAGTTATTTTAATATTAAAATAAATATAATTCATGATTATAGTGAATATAATATTTAGTTATTTATTAAATGAATAATAATTATTAAAATAGATTTTTTATTAATCATGTTTTAATAATTTTCATGGAGGATTTATGTGTGGAGTTATGGGACTAATAGAAATGATATTTTTTTAATATTATTGAAATACATATTATTCTATTTATTTAAAAAATGATATTTAAATCAATGAATGTCATGTGAAATAATAATAATAATAATAATAATAATAATAACAATATACAATGGGAATAACTTAGAATCGATATTTTATAAATGCACAGTGTGAAATTATTGAATGTTAACCCTAAGTATCTATTTTAAATTATATCATTTTTAAAGGATTAGAGTTGTTGTGCACAAAAAAGAAACTATAAGGAATTATCTCATTCCCTAGAGAGAAAATTCTCCTCCCTCACTCATAAGAACAACGAAATAATAAGAGAATCCCTTATTGTAATCAATGAAGGATGATGTGAAGCACTAAGTTCATATACACTAGAACTTAGAATATTAATGACATTGTTCAAAGATCCATGGATCACATGTGGATACAACTAATGGAATCCTTACATGGATTCTCTACCAAAATGATAATAAAATGATATCAGTATCATAATTTAATCATGTAAAATTACCAATTATTGGTATTTCTTGTTTTAAATTAATTATAAATTAGACATGAAAGATCCTCCCTAGGTGTTATCAAGGTTTTTTTCTCAATTTCCACATGATTATCTGTTGAATTCGATGAAAAACCTAAATCGAGCATCATTCCACCACTTCCACTGTTCCTTAGAACCTTCAAGAGGTACTAGGGTGATAATATTATAATTTATAATTGTTAATATATTGTTTGATCTATTTCCATTTTTTGTTAGTTTTCTTTTTTATAATTTAATTATTAATTTAAAATTCAATATAACATGTTCATTAAAGTTTATATGGAAAAGAACATGTTAAGAACACATAAATAATTCTTTAAGATCCTATATAGAGGTGGGATGGTTGATGACTTCATGAAATCAATACACAACCTATAATAATAAATTACACAACATGTACTCATGTTCAACAATATAAGGTGGGGGATGATACAATCACAATAAACTATTTGGATTAGTACAAGGATTTATTACACGATCCATATTTACATCCATTATAATAGGTTATTTGATAAGGTTTACATGACATGTAGCTGTCATATACACTGTGTAAACTCAAATGATTTTAACCCCATATAAATTATGGCATTTCATGTGGTCAACTAGGTGATATCATTACATGACCTGTATTGACTTCCTACTGTGGAATTCTAATAGACACATATTTCACAAAATGTAACTGACTGTATACACCATGTAAGGCATAATAAGTCATGAAAGTCACATGCCAATATTGTCACATCTTGTGGGACAACACACAAATGATTAAATAAGGACATAAACTATATGACATTTGGTTGGTTGTACACTCCATGTGATATGTGTCATTTCGCAATGGGCACCCAATGAGTGATTTTTGGAATTTCATATAGATATAAATGATTAATGATTATTATCCATATAAATTATATAACTACACAACATATAATGATTTTAATACACATCATGTACAACATTCGTATTTCCTTCAATACACACCACATATATTTTTGGCATGTCTTGCGGTAATACACAGCACATAGGTTACATGGATGGGACCACAAAACTAGAATCTGTGTATATTATGAATAACTATTTGGAAATATATTATATTTAAGTATAAAATACAAAATAAAGTACATAAACAACTTAAGTTACACGATGTGTCAATTTATAGTACATGCCATGCAATAATTAAATTCTAGATATGGATTTAATGTGACACAGAATGCACACACCACTCTGTCTGCAATGTACAAACGGTGTATGTATTAAATTCCAGTAATTAATTTAATCTTCTACAGAAGGAACACGTCGTGTGAATGATTTAATACAAATAATGAACTCAATTATTTTAAATCATTTTTTTAACATTTATTAATAATAATGAAGGATGGGAATCTTATCATATCTCAAGGATTATTTGGATATAATATTAATATATTGATTCTTTAAATTGAGTAAATTCAACTTATTTAGAATAATTTTAAATGACTAATAAGAAGTCTAAATGAATTCATTTCATGTTGTGATTGGTCACGAGCATGATCGACCTATATATGCATTGAGTTTTTTTATTTAATTATAATTATATAGTTTTACGTGAAAAGTGATTATTAAATTAAACTTTATGATATGTGAATCATGCACCACTCCTTAATTTTATGTGGGTATGCATTCCCAAGGATTATTTTTTGTAACTATAAATCCCTTGTATCCGTAACTAATGAGTGAGTAAACATTTATAAAGGATGAAGCTCATGGAGAGATTATACAATTAAGGACCCCAGCTAAAGTGAAACCTACTAAAGAGATAAATTTTTTAATATAAAAATGTTGTAAATATATCCAAGGGTAGAGTCAAGGAATTATTTCCCCAAGGGCCAGTGTTGGTTTATCATCACTCGATAAATTAACCTTTATATTAAATCTCATGTTCATATCATATATTTATTTTATTTATCAGTGAATGATTATTTATTTATTTATGTGATTAATGGAATATTTATATGATTAAACACGATAATATAATGTAAATAAATTAAAAACCATGATAATATGATTTAAATTTAAACAATTATGCTTAAACTATTTTATTAGACATCATTAATTAATTATGTAAATTATATATTTTAAGAACCCAGTTCTTCTATGAGGTAAAAATATTGTGTTTTCCGTAAATTCTCTATTTAAATTCTTAAATGAGGCCTAATATGAGTGCATGTTGGGTTAATAAAGGTCTCGGGGGTGTTTGGGACTAATTCAGAGCCCAAAACCCAGAGTTTGGGTGTTTTTATCCAGGAACACAGTTAGTAAAAACTGTGCGGGGTAGGTCGTACATTTTGACTAAACTGTGCGCAGCTGGACATTGGGGACCTACAAACCACACAATTTAATAGAACTGTGTGAGAGGAGGTCCACACCCGTGCAACATGGTCTTAAATTTTGATGGATTTTTACAGAGGGTATTCTCATAATTTGTGCATGGTTTGTTAATCATGTGGGGTTGCTATGTGAGTGATCCTTTCTCATGTAATAATTATGCGACTTGCCATACGGTTAGACAAACCATGCACTTAAACCATGCAACCCGGTTTTTTTGGGTAAAATGAAAATTTTCACTTGTAGTGTTTTAAACCTAATAAACCCTTTTCCATTGAATTTTTTTCATTGTAGGTGACATGTGGGAGAGCTCCCTATTGAGTTTATTCCCCCTTTTAAGACACCTACTTCATTCAACCTTTGATTCGATCATAGTTCATCTCCTTGGAACCACATCGATAAGGAATAAATTACTTTTTAGTAATTCTTGATTCTTCTAGATATCAATTACACTATTTGGATTTAGGCTAATATGCCCTAATATCCAGTTCTCCATCCATTCTTCATATTTCTCATATACTAGGGAGAATTAGAGATTGATACTGCATGATCTATCTAGCACAATCCTAAGGTAGGTGGTCTCATGCCTTTCATTATTTGTCGAGCTGTTTACATATGAAGGATTGTTTTGCACCCATTTTTGGGGTGTCTCCTTGATTTATATTTAAACTCTGCTGTTTCATGTTTTTGTTTAGGTAATTAAATGGGTGCTTTAAAGCGTGAAATATGTTTTATATCTTGATTAATGGCCACCTATTGGGTGAGTTCCCTTGGATGATCGTTTATGGCTGTTTGGCCTAGGATGCCTATGAGGTAAGCCTTTGATTCACTTTTATGGGTTGTTAAAATTGAAATTGGTTGTTTATATAATTACAATAGTGATGGATTTTATTTTAATTGGTTAAGGGCCTGGTATGGTTGACTTCCCCCATGACCCTTATATCCCCATTCTTGTTTAAGAATGTTTGGAAAGAATTGGTCCAATTGTGAACCTGACCACATGAGTTGATCAATGTATATTCCATGTAATAGTTTAATTTACATGTGATTCTTTTTATGAGAAACATGACCTTGTGATTAAATTAAAGGCCAAGCCTTTGAGTTTCGTCCTTTCTTGAGACACACCTTGGTGGTGAGTTATATTAGATGCTTCTGATTTTGACCTTATCATGGCTAATGAAATGTTTAATTGAACATGTTATGGTGAAAAAGTAATTAGTCCTGGGTGAATCTTGGATTAAATTTAGAATTCCATGGATGGGAACATATGAATATTTTACCTTGTACCTTGAGTGAACCTTAGACTCTGTCGGAATGCCTTACACAAGGTCAATTGGTTTATTATTCTTAATCCATGAATAAACCATCGATCCATTAAGGGATTCCATGGAGGGGCTTATAAGGGATGTACTTATATGTTGAGTGAATCATGGATCCATTGGGGGATTCCATGGATAGACTCAAGAGGCATTTGAGTATATGTCATGAGTGATACTTGGGGCTTCCTTATAGGCACACCAAGGATGGGCTTAGTGACATGGACTTATACCACACCTAGTGTGATATCAGGTTCCTGAGGGTTAGTCAGGATGGTCTTGTAGGGTGTTGGTGGGAATTTCACCTCAAGTGATACTTTAATTCTAGCTTAGGAATGTCAAGGATATGATCAGGTTATAATTGAATATTGAAATGGAATGATTTATGATGAGTCTGCCAAGCTAAAGCACAAGAATAGCTTCAGTCTTCACTTATTCATCTTTAGATGGCCTTCTAAGGCATCTGTTATGCTTACAGTTATACAAGAGATGTTAGGATTGAGATGAATATGAAGACTAATGAATTCATTGTAATTTAATTGTTAAATAGATAATGAAATGAAATGTAAATTGAAACTAGTGACTGTAGGTTGTTTAATTTTTAGTACTTCTTAGCTTACTATTTTAAATATTTCACATTGCCCATTATATATATTCGCTGATAGATTGGTACAGACCTTGGGGGTTTCCTACTAGGATTTAGTTTCGCACCCTATTTGTGTCATGTTTTTGACCCAAAAAGATTATATGAATACATGTGTCAATAAGGGAAAGAACCCTCCTAAAATTACTTGATATGCTGCTTAGGAGTAGGAGAGCATGGGATCAAGTTGAAGGCTGCGATACTTCTAATATTCTATTTGGTATTTTTTACTTTTCGAAATTGTATTGTATATGACTTTAGTGTAACCTATTTTGGATATTTTATAAAACATGTAACATGTAGCATCATTTTTTGTATGATATGACTTCTCTTTATTCAAACTATTAGTCTTCCACTGTTTAAATTTGTTATATGATATTACTACTTATACTATTTTTATATTATTCCCCTGTGTTACACTATTATGAGGAGGGTATCGTCTCCCCACTATCACACATAGTTTATCACTATTAGTTGACATCCTCTGGCATTTGGTGAGTTGTGCTTGAGGCCATGTGTCCAACTGGGCTCGAAGTATTGTTACATGGAATCGGGGTTTGGGATGTTATAACATGGTATTAGAGGAGTCATTTATGGTTTGATATTTTTGTTTACTGACAATATACCGAGATATAAAGAAAATTGAATTTTGTAATAAGATGTACCGGAGAGTAGCTATCCTATGTATAAGGAAAATCCAAATTGCCTCAAATTGATTTTTTGTTTTTTGGATTTTGAGCTATTACAGTTGATTCGATTTCACCGTTGGGTGACAAACTTGTGTTGTACTATTATTATTGATATTATTGTGGGTTGTATTGCATTGAAACCCGATGAGATGAGGATATGAAATATCATGCATCGTATAGGCACTTGTTATAAATCACACGTAATGCATCATTTCTATGCCATTTAGAGAGCAATTGTCCAACCTGAGTTTTGATTTTTTTTCCTTGGTTCTAGCTCAGATTAAAATATAGGGGAGTCTTTGTTTATGTTTTTTGAAATTTTTATTTAAAGATGAGTGTTTTGGTCTTAACGGCACCAAGAGCACGGGCATGGCATAGTTAAGAGACTGTGCAACCTGCCCGATATTCAAAAATAAATTAATTATTTTTAAAAAATAAAGAAATGAAGTTAAATAAATCTTAACAAGGTTTATTTAATAATAATAATGATGAGAATATTATTAAATTTATTAGGATTATAATTATAATTATAATTATTATTATTATTATTGGGATTATTATTATTAATGGGATATTTCTGTGTGTTTTAGGTCGGTGCGTGAGCAGCACACGATAAGAGGAGACCCTGCGGATAGCCTAGGTACCCATGCATCAACTCTTGGATCAGACAAAAGCTACTACATGGTTTTTTTAGCCGTGTGTGGACCACAAGGTTGTGGTATTCAAATAAATAAACTAAATTGAATGACATTAAGATTAAATTTGGGCTAAATAAATTTTTTAACCATGATAATAATATTATTATGCTTGCAGATAATAATAATACTATTTTAGGTACTGTTTTGCTATTATCATCATCAATATTTTTAAAGATATTAATACTATTATTATTGTTAAAAATTGTTAAAGACATTATATTATTAAAAATTAAATAAATCTCATTATTAATTTATAATATAATGTTAATTATTATTATTAAGAATATTACTAATTATTATATTACTATTATCTTTATTATTATTATTATTATTTTTATAATTCTTGTGGTTATAATAATATCATATTACCATTATCATTTTTTTATTAAAAAATTTATAGTTTTTATTAGATTAGTTTTACTTATTTATTTATTTTTCTTGGGTTTCTAGGACCCATTCTCCCCCATAACCCTTCTCTTATGTATCCACCCCCTCTTTTATCCTACCTACAAGCACACCCCCATAATTTCACCTCCAACCTGCTCGTCGTTGCAACCCCATCCATCCGACTTCACCTCGCCAGCACACCCCCATGTAGCCGGCTTCGCCTTACTAGATCACCCATATCTGGTCACCACATGCCCTCTTAGCTGGGATGTTCCCCTCACTAGAACCCTGTTCATCTGCCGTCCGTTTGACCAACGAGATCCCTATCTGACTGACCCCCTACCTTCGAACGATCCTCTACTGGCACACCCTACTATGACTATGACCTCACCGGCGTGTTTTCCTCCAACCGCACCTCCCACCGGCAACCCCCTTCTGGTATTTTCCTCCTCATTTTGGTTTAAGGTTCTTCCATGGTTAGGGTTTAATTTTTATGGTTAAATACTTAAATTTCAGGTCCAATTTTGATTCTTAGGGTTGGGTTTGACTTCCTCTTGGTACGAACAAGGTGCCTGTTTGGCACCAGATTCTAAAGGTTTATTCACTATTGAAGTAGGAAGCCATTGTATATGCCCCCTTAATTTAAGTTTAATTTTATTTCTTAATGTTCAAACCTCTTTTAGTTTCTAGATGAGTGTTCATTATTGTTAAATTAATTAGACCATGTGGAATTGGTTGGTTTTCCGTTGTTTGGAAAATTGATTAACCTTTTTACTTTGTTTGGAATGATTTTTGATTAATTAGTTTGGTGATAAATTTTTTTTTAAAATAATTTAGTTTGTGTTTGATATTTTGTAGCATGTTTATGTGAAATTAGGATCATTTTTTATGAAAACAAATCTTGTAATGTTTAATAGATTTTTATAAATTGTGTAATTAGTTTATTTAACTGTTTAAGTGGTGTGTATTCTGTTTTGGTACGTTGTGGGTGTGAGTTTTATCATAAAAGATGTTTTGAATGGGTTTTGTGTGTGTAAATCCATGGGATACTCTTTAAAATTCTTTTATAAATGTTTTAATGGTTTATTAAATAATATGAATGGTATGAATCATTTTTTTGAAATGTTGTGAGGTGAGTGTGGTTTTAAAGGAAGATTTTAATGCATGGTACATTTTTTTCAAGTTGTGCACACTAATTTTTTTCCTTTAAATGGCCCAGTTAACTATTTAAAATGATTAGTGATTTATTATGGATTTTTTGGTCATTATTTACATGTTTTTGAAGTTCAAAGTGGTGATTTATATTTTTAAATTTATTTTTGAACAATAAGTTCATGTTGGAATGCCCCTTTGGCCCTTGTAAATGTGTTCTTGATTTGAAATTATAGGTTGGATCATAAAAGTTGGTTTCCAATTTGGTTTTGAAAGTGGATGGTGTAAAGTTTTTTATTGAATGAATTTTTTTTGAGAATGATGGAAATCCAGTTTGACACCTTCATATGTTCTTTGTGTTTTGGATTGGATTTAAAATGCACTTGGGTACATTTTTGGTGAAGGCTTGGTCTAAGGTACTATTTGGAAATGTTATTATAAAGATGATGTTTTGTATTGTTTTGAAAATGGTTTGTAAGTGTTTTTGGTAAATTCTTGAATGTTTCGAAGTTGAAGGACCATCTTGTATCTTGAATTAGCTGTTTGGAAAACCCCTCTAGAGTTTGGTCTCCTACCTAGTTGGCTGATCGTGAGTTGGGAGGGTCCTCGGTATGGGACTTCCCTCGTATGGTAATTATTTTATGGTAGGGGAATAACCTTGAGGTGGCTGGGGTGGTCCCATATTGTGTTGTGTGTGTTGTTATATATATATATGTGTGATTTCTTTTTTGAACGGTATGTCACACACCCTTGTGAAATATACATGAGAACCTAGCATAGCAAATAATATTTCTAGGAATGTTTTCTACACCAGTTTAGATTATGTACTGGATAGTGGCCTATAGCAGGGTGATGTTTTGTTATTATTACTATGGGATTAGACCCCTTGACTTGGACATGTAGGGAGACATTCAGACATTTGGGCGTGATTATGTCATCGAGTAAGGAATACCTTTATGATGAGTCACATGAATAGTTTGTTTTGGTCTTCCTCTGGGTTCCTAGGTGTTTCTGTGTTGTTACAAAACTTGTATCATTATCCATTTCTGTCATCGTGTAATTGTACTCCCTTTTTATTGGCTTTGTGTTCCCTTATGAAAAACTGAGAAAGTGAGGTTTTGTATAAAAGGTTTCTAGAATAACTTTTTGATAAAATAAATGTTTTCTATTTTTAATAAAAATTCAAACGTCTTATTTTTCCCTTCTTTTTTTTTTCTCAACCCTTTGAGAACCCCACTTGACCTCTTTTAATGAGCCTAGTTTTAAAAATGTAAGGGCAATGGACTGTGATTTTTTTATTTTAAAATGTAAATTATTGAAAACCCTACGTTTATATATTGTATTTCAAACCTAAAATCAATATTTTCTTTATTTAAAGGATGTGAATTTTTAAATAGATCTGTCGGGCCTACCTACTCAGTTTTAATACTTATGCCTATAGTGTTTTCTTGTTTTTAGTTCCTTCTGTAGGTTTCATCTTGGTTCGGATCACCATGGGCGACATTTGGTTTTGACATCAGAGAGTAACCCATGTGGTTACATGGATTCGTATTCATGGACAAGTTAGTCGTGTTGTTAATCATCCTTTCATATACATGTAATTTATTTATTTTATGTAGTTCTATTTATTTCTACTCCTTATAATATTTTATTTTGGAGAATTCCTTCCCATTTGTACTCTATTGATGCCCTAGTGCTAGTTGCCATCCACGGAGGATCAGGAACGCCCCTCAGGCCATGTTGTGGATCGACTTGGGTGACCGGTTTTGGGTCGACCTAGGTTGGTTCATGAAAAAATTATATCAGAGCTAGGTTGTCTCTTTATTGGAACTTTCTTGTAGTGTTCCCATTGTTATTTGAGGATGTCAAGGTAGAAGGAGTAGGATTTTTGGGGCTCAAGGTGTAGGAACAACAATGACTTCATGAACCCTTGGTCATTCCGATCCTTTGGTTACTATGGGATTTCTATGTTTGTCATTGTCCTTTAATTATTATGGTTTGTTTGGTATGGGAAATGAAAATTGATTTGGTAAAGTAGCCTCTATGAAATCGTAGGGCCTAGAAATCCATGTGGAACGGACGAAATTTCCCTAGAATTCTCTCTTTGATGTTGGTGTGAATGGCATATGGCCGAATACCATGTGTCCAAGTCACCTACCAATTCTAGTTTCCCTATTGGGTATTGTTTGGGTTTTCCTTAATTTCGAATGTTTTTTTTGAAAAGATATGTATGGGCCAATGGACTAATTCGGTTGGGTCCTTGGTCACTCTTTGTTGACTAAAGTGAACCCCCATGAAGAACCAATGTATGTTTGGAATGTGTTCATGAGTGACCTCCCCAGTGGTAAACCCTCTAGTTGATCAATTAAAGGAGTTCCATCATGGAATTTGGAACTCGAATCTACCGCTTTCCTTTTTTAGCTGAGTGGATCCTCTCACAATAGAAGCGTGGTTGTGAGTTTGGTCATAAGAGGCTATTATGACCATTTTCAAGAACTGTGTACTGGATGGGACTTGGAATAGAAGGAGAAGTTTTGTTTGAGGATTTTTAATGCCTGACTAAGAGGGAGGAGATGCTTCCACCATCAGAGCTCCAGCCATAGGTCTCGGAGGGAAGCTGGTGCATAGTCAGGAGAACCCCGGGGGTGTGGAAAGG
Source organism: Viscum album (assembly GCA_963277665.1). Lineage (NCBI taxonomy): Eukaryota > Viridiplantae > Streptophyta > Magnoliopsida > Santalales > Viscaceae > Viscum > Viscum album. The sequence continues at coordinate 1,520,945,895 of OY728155.1, read as the reverse complement.
CTAAGTTCAAGGATTAGTTCTATAGGTGGGAAGTGGAGGAAGTTTTAGAGTCCATCATCGTTTTCATGTTTTCATTTTTTCTACTTGTTGAAAGGTGAAATGGGAATGTTTTTCCCATATTGTGACCCATCTTGGTGCGAAAGGTTTCTCCTTAGTTATAAGGAGGAATAATCATCTTGTTTTCTTAAGATCTTAGTGGGTGTGTTCCATCGAATACGAGCATCCCTTTTTTGGCCCCTACATCCTTCTTTTTCTAGATAACTTGTTGTGTTGGTGGTTACCCAGGGAACATTGAGCAGTTGGTGTATTCCTGGCATGGTTTTGATGCCATGTCAGTTGGGCCCTTTCCTCCCATCCCCTTATGGTGGGGGGTTTTGGGTTAATGTAAAAAGTTTCTAGGTTTTTTTGACTTAGTTAGTTATTATGGTGGGAATAACCATATTGGGTCTCATAGAGTTACCCATGAAGTAGTTCTGAGTTAGCTTGTTTCTTATGGTGGGGAGAGTGTTCAGGCCTCCCCTGGTAATATCTTAGTTCCATTCCTGGTATTGGTTGATTGTGGGTGGTCATGTGTGGAACCACCTAATTCTATTTTCTCCTTTTGTGTAAAATGTTGGTATGTGAGGGTTCCGATATTGGTTGAAGTAAAGCTTTAAAAGGTACTCATTGGATGTGGTTTAAACTAATTTTTTGGTTTTTAGAGGGTGGTTGTGTTCCTCTTGGTGTCGTTCATGATGTTGTGCTTTAAGGCTGAATTGAGGGTGGATAAAATTGTTGAGTTTCATTTGATTATGTTTAAGGTGTATGTATGTTAAGATTGGATTTAGCATTGTGAGTGTTCTGTTTGTTTCTAGATTGATCAATTGGAGGTGTCTAAGCTTTTTGGGGTGGGTGACACTTAGCAGGGAGTTCATTTTGGTATCCTCAGTGCATCTTCTTAGTTTTTCTCTCGTTAGTGGTGTTTTGTGACCTCTACATTTATTGTTGTTTGGGAATCTACTTGAACTATAAATAAGTATTAGTTCTATTCTGGGGTGTTGTTTTATTATAGATTTCTAGGGGTGAAAAACATTATGGTGGGGAGAATTTTCACACATGAGTATTTATTTTTTCCTTGGTTCCAACTCAGATTAGAATTTGGGGGAGTCTTTGTTTATATTTTTTTTCCTTTTTATTTAAAGATGGGTGTTTTGGGCTTAACAGAATTTGGATCACAGGTAGGGCACAGTTAGGAGACCGTGCGACCTACCCGGTATTCAAAAATAAATTAAAATTTTAAAATAATAATGAAATAAAGTTATATAAAACATAAAAAGGTTGCTTTTAAACATAATAATAACAATAATGGGAATATTATTAATTATATTGGTATAATAATTATTATTATTGTTTTTGGGATTATTATTATTAATGGGAGATTGCGGTGTGTTTTTGGCTATTGCGCGTGCACCGGTCGGTTAGTAGAGACCATGCAGATAGCCCAGGTGACCATGCGACAACTCTTAGATCATATAAAAGCTACTGCACGATTCACACATGGTCACTTGAGCCACACGCGGACCACACAGTTGTGGTATTCAAATAAATAGAGTAAATAGAATGAGATAAAGATTAATGTTGGGCTAAATAAATGTTTTAACCATTAATAATAATATTATGGTTGCATATAATACTATTATTATTTTCAGGGATTTTTTTTATTATTATCATTATTAATAAAGTTATTAATATAATTATTATTGTCAAAAATTGATATTGACATTATATTTTTAAAAAGGAAATAAATGTCATTATTAATTTTAAATATAATGTTAATTATTATTTTTAAGAATATTACAAATTATTATATCAATATTATCTTTATTATCTTTATTATAATAGTTATTATTATTATTATTATTGTGGTTATTCTAATATCATATTATCCTTATCATTTTTAATAAGAATTTTATTGTTTTTATTAGATTAATTTTATTTATTTATTTTTTTGCTAGGGTTTCTTGGACCCCCTATCACCCTTCTTCCTTCTCTCCCACTGCCACCCCCTCTTTCCTCCTACTTGCGTGTAGTTCACACCCCCCCTCCTGCTTGCACCTCCACCTTACTCACCAGCGCACCACCATCTAGCCAGCTTTGCCTCACTGGTGCACCCCCCATCCAACTAGCTTCACCTCACTCACACAACCCTGTCCAGCCAGCTTCACCTCATCGGGGCACCCCTATCCAGCCACCGCGTTCCCTCCCTGATAGGTCGCGCCCCTCACCGACACCATGTCCGGCCGCCGTCCCTTCAGCCAACCAACTCCTTCTATGGCTGACCCAACACCTCTGGCCAGTCCTTTATCGGTGCAGCCTACTCCAGCCATGACCTAGCCAGCCTGTTTTCCTCTGACCACACATCCCGCTCACAGACCCCTTCTAGTATTTTGCCTCTTCTTTTCATATTAAGTTTCTTCTATGGTTAAGGTTTATTTTTTATGGTTAAATCCTTAAATGTTAGGTCCAATTTTCATTTTTAGGGTTTTTTAGACTTCCTCTGGGAGCAAATGAGGTGAGTTTGAAGTTTCACACAAGTTTTATAAAGTTTCTACACTCTTGAGGTAGGACCCCATTTCATATTCCCCTTTAAATTATGTTTACTATGATCTCTTGATGTTATAACCTCTTTTAGTTGCTAGATAAGTGTTTATTGTTGTTAAATTAATTATACCATGTGAAATTTGTTGGTTTCCCCTTGTTTGCCTAATTGTTTTACCTACTTAATTGATTTGGTCTGTTTTGAGATTAATTAGTTTGGTGTGAAATTGGTTTTTAAAATAATTTATTTTGCCTTTGATATTTTGTATCATTTTTATGTGAAATAAGGATTGTTTTTGATGAAAACCAATCTTGTGCTATTTAATAGAATATCATAAATTATGTAATTAGTTTATTCAAAAGTACAAGTGGTGTGTATTCTGTTTTGATATGTTGTGGGTGTGCATTTGATCATAAAATAGGGTTTTGAATGGGTTTTACGTGTGTAAAGATGTGGGATACTCTTTAAAATTGTTTTATAGTTTTTTAAATGGTTTACTAAATAATATTAATTGTGTGAATCATGTTTTTGAAATTTTGTGAAGTGCGCGTGGTTTTAAAAGATGATTTTAACATGTCGTGTATTTTTTTCAAGTTGTTCACACTATGTGTTTTTATTAAAAGGGCCTGGTTGACACTTTAAAATGATTAGTGATTTATTATGTCCTAGTTTGGTATTTATAAATGGGTTTTTGAAATTTAAAGTGGTTATTTAAGTTTTTAAATGGATTTTCTCACAATAAGTGCTTGTTGGTGTGCCCCTTTGGACCTTGTAAATGTGTTCTTGATTTTAAATTATGGGTTGGACCATCGAAATGAATTTCCAATTTGGTTGAGAAAGTGTTTGGTGTATGGTTTTTTATGAAATGAATTATTTTTGTGAGAATGATAGAAATACCATTTGGAAACTCCATATTTTCTCGGTGTTTTGTCTTGGCATTAAAATGCACATTGGTAGATTTTTGGTGAATTCTTGGAATAAGGGCCCATTTTTCGATGTTATTATAAACATGAAGTTTGGTAATGTTTTGAAAATAGTTTCTAAGTGTTTTTGGTAAATGGTTGAATGTTGTGAAGCTAAAGGATCATCTCACATTTTGATTTGGCTATTTGGAAAACCCCTCTTGAGTTGGGTTTCTTGCCTAGTTGGCTGATCATGGGTTTGGAGGGTTCTCTATATGGGACTTCCCTTGTATGGTAACTCTTTTAAGGCAGGGGAATAACCTTTGGATGGCTAGGGTGGTGCCAGATTGTGTAGTGTGTGTAGTTATATATATGTAACTTTTTGTTTTAATGGTACGGCCACACCTTGTACAATATGCATGGGAACCTAGCAGAAAACAGAGGACTTGGGTCATGTTTTTATTTGGCATTTGAGAGTAACCCACATGATTACATGGAGTCTTAGTCATGGATATGTTTGTTTTATTATTGATTTCTCTTTGTTTTTCCAATATTTTATTTATTTTTCATTATTCTATTTATTTCTACTACTTAGATTATTTTGTTTTGGAGAAATAGTTCCCATTTGTACTTTGTTGATGCCTTGGTGATTTTCGTCAGTTTGGGAGGACCGGAATCCCTCTCAAGCTTTCTCACAGACCGACTTGGGTGAACAGTTCAAGTTCGACCCAGATTGGTTCGTGATGATATCTCTGGTAGCATGTTAATGTGATAGATTTCATGATCGATATTACTACTATTATGATAGGTGTAAAGGTATATATATTATGGCATGGATTTGATAGACATTAAGCTTTGGTTCCTGAGGTGTATGGTCCCTCTTGGATTAGAACTTGATGGATCATGTTCAAACAGTAAGAAGAATTATGTTTGGATGTGATATAGGTGGATTCCTAGCTCTGATTCATGGGGAGTATTCCTCCCATCAATCGAAATTTGGCATATCATTGGTTTATCCTTTTGAAATGTGATGTGATAAATATGAAATGAATATAGAAATCAAGTGAAACTGAAATGGATTTTGGTAGAGAACTTGACTATACCCGCCCTTGGTAGTTGGATTTTAGTAGTATATCGCGTTGGTGTGACACCTAGAACTGACCCATGGGGAAGGATGTGGGGTGAGTTCTTATAAATGAAGGTTTTGACCTATCATGTATTATTATCTATGATTTTTATATGTGAAATTTTATAATGATCTAGAACTGTGGCATGTGTTTGGCATTGTAGATTCATACCACCGTGAAAAACTCTAGTTGTATGCTAGAAGGGTGGCGATGATCATACCCCAAAGGTGGTAGTCTATGGGATACCAGTGGACCCTCTATTTGTGCCATTTGTGAAACTATCTATTATACCGGATGTAGGTGCTGATGCATAGTTTTGTGAAGTCTTTATGAGGTTTATGAAAACCTTTTAGTGAGAACCACATTTTTCCATGTCTATGGCAGAGTTTATATGAATGTTCCAGTAGAAGAATCCACCCAAGTTTTCAAGTGATGATGGACCGCAGCCTGTAGAGTCATGGATAGAGGTATTATTTAAATCATCTATCATTTAGAGATGTCAACTGAGATAAGGGTAAATCTCATGATGTATATGTTGCATGATTCTGTCAAGAGATGATGGGATGTTATAACTCAGTATGAGAGTCGTTAGGATATGAAATCAGGAGATTTTCACACATTATTATATGATTACTACATTCTCGCGATGTTTTGGGATGATAGATCCTAAGAGTTTATGAATCTAGAGTGGGCCACTTTTTCATTTATGGACTATTTAGCCTGTTTTACCATGCTCTAGTGATTTTCACCTATTCTGATGGGTGATGATGTATTGAAGGCTAGGTGATTTTTGGTTTGTCTTAGGTATAGAATATGATCATAGGAAAATTTCTTCAGGTTGAATACTATATCTGCTATAGTGAATTAGGTACTGATCATAGAGTGTAACCTGAGGGAGTCTCAAGGTGCGAGCTAGGGTAGTTCTGCACCTAGATCTGGTACTATCTTGACCGGTTGTAGGGAGCATCATATGGGGCTTCCTAACAGTTATACTAGAAGTTAGAATATATCTTTAGGTATCCATGTGAGGAGTTACCAGTTTGGTAGGCTGGGTCATAGAGGCCATAGTGTCCACTATACCTAGTCATGTTCCGATCTTGCAGTAATATAGGCCATATACAATGATTCTGTATGACATTTCTACCAGTAGCTAGGGCCACAAGGTATGCACTGACTCCACGTTCAGGGGTGGGGTCTATATCTTCTCACTAGATAAGGATTTGGAGTGTATCAGGCCATTTAGGCCGAGGTGTTGGTCTTGGTCATGGTAGCCAAAGCCCAGGTTCATAACGATAATAGGGTGGATCAGCTCAGGGTAGCTAGAGAGTGTCACGGGGTTATGGTAAATTATAGACATATGTAATGCAATATACCGAGAAAGTGAAATATCCTAAACCTTCTAATATCGTTGGTACTATTCCAGTAGCCTCCATTTTAGCTTCTTCCCTTTTTGATATGGGGGCATCACATAGTTTCATATCTATGCCCATTTTGGAGATCCTTAGGCTATGTGTTTTTACTTATGATGGTGTGATGACACTAGAAACTCAGTTAGGGACCAGGATGAATGAATTTTATTAGTGTAGGGGTTACCCCTTGAGGTTGGAGGGTGTCACTTCATATGGGACCTCTAAATACTTGAGATTATAGGATTTGATATCATTCCCGAGATGGACTGGTTGGTTTCCTTTTAGGCATTTGTTTATTTCTATCACCGTAGGGTGAGTTATACATCACTAGAAGGCAGTTAATTTATATATAAGGGAAAATGGGATATCCAGGTGAGATAAGCTGGACCTGATCATCATGGGTTGGGAAGGATGATAACCCATATTACGAGTTTATATCTGGATGAGCAAGGAACATGTCATACTGATTTACCTCCAGTAGTTGATCCATTCAGGTATGTCTTCCCAGATGGATTATGAAGTTTAAATCTAGTGACAGAGGTAGGGTTCTCTATAGATCAAGTTCTAGGATCTGAACTAGCATCCATTTCTCCTTACAAAATGGATATTATGGAGTTCCAAGATCTCAAGATGGAACTAGAGGATTTAGTGGAAAAGGGGTTCGTCTGACCCAGTACTTCTTTGTGGGGTTCAACGGTCCTTTTTTTGTGAAAAAATGTAGATGGTACCCTCAGGATGTTCGTGTATTATCAGAAATTTAACCAACTGATGGTTAAGAACCAATATCCTCTGCCACAGGTAAATGATCTCATCAACCAAATCTGAGGAGATCAGGTTTTCCTTAAAGATTTATATGAGATCTGGTTATCATCTGGTGCATGTTAGACCACCAGACATACCTCTCACAACCTTTCAGAGATGGTATGGTCTATATGAGTATTTGGGAATATTATTCGGTCCCATAGACATGCTGATAGTCTTTATGGCATTGATGAACCATGTGTTCCATCCTTATCATGACTCTTTTTTTGTGGTTTTTTGGATGATTTATTTGTGTATTCCCACAATCAACACTACCATTAAAAAAATATTGAGATCATATTGAGTAAACTAAGATAGAATCAGTTATATGATAAGATCATAAAGTTAAACTTTTGGATGGATTAGATTCACTTATTGGGTAACATCATCTTAGAGGCATGAGTATCAGAGGACCCAGAAAAGGTGATAATAGTAGTTTTCTGGAAGAAGACTGAGAACATCATTGAGGTGCATAGTTTTTTAGGGCTGGATGGTTATTACAGATGCTTCATACATGTCTTCTAATTTTTAGGATCATTGTTGAACGAAATGACTAAAAAGGGCATGAATTATGTATGAAATGATTCCTACAAGACAACTTTTAGGAGTTGAAAGAAATATTGACTTCATCACCGATATTTATTTTTATAGTGCTAGGAAAGAGTTACACTATATACTAAAACACATCAGGTATCAGGATAAGAGCAGTTCTAATTTAGGGGGATCGATTTGTTCTGTACGCATCTTGGTAGCTGATCCCACATGCGGGGAAATACCTGATAGATGATCTAATGTCAGCTAGAGTTGTTCACACATTAAAATTTTGGAGACATTACTTGTTAGGAGAGCATTTTGTGGTGTACATGGACCAAAAAATCCTAATGTACATATTTACATAGTATAATATTAATATGAGGTAGTGAAGGTGGAATAATACCTTTAGTATTTTGACTTCAAGCTAGCCTACATTCCCGGTAAAGGAAATGTAGTGCCTGATGCACTGAGTAGGAGGACTTATATATATGAAGTGTAGCAGACCAGTAGTGAGTGGAAACTTATGGTGTTGTTCTCTGAGATACAATTAGTGGTTCAAGAAAACTAGGGGTAGATGTTTCTTTTATCATTAGTTGTTACCTATTCCCTACTAGATAGATTTAGTATGGGGAAACTATCAGATTTCGATGGCCTAGTTCTATGGTAGAGTGTGGTAGTTGAGGAACCTCCTCCTGGTGGGAAATTAGACAAGGATGAGGTTTTGCATTTAAATAATCATGTGTGGGTCTCTTAAAACATGAATGGGGAACTGTTGTAGTAAGTTCATGCCTCTTTATGGACAGTTCATCCTGATGTCACCAATATGTATCAGTATTTACATTTTCAGTATTGGTAGCAAGGTATGAAAAGTGATGTAGCTAGAGTTTTCATGAAGTGATCAACATATCAACAAGTGAAGGATGAACACCAATGACCAGATATACTTTAATAAAATCTACCTATTATTGAGTGAAGACACAATGATGTAGCGATAGATTTAATGATGGGTTTAACGAGGTTGACTAGAGGTAACAGAGCCATTTGGGTTGTTTTTTATAGGCTTATGAAGGTTACACATTTCCAACTGATCAAGTAAACCTTCAGTGTAGATGATCATTGGAGGTTGTACATCCATAAGATTGTATGAATATATAAGGCTCTTCATTCTATCATTTAATATAGGGATTCCTGAGCTACTTCTCATTTTTGGAAAGGGCTATAGATGTCATGAGGTAAACAGATGCTTCTAATCACAACTTACCTCCCCCAAACAAATGGCCAGCCAGAGCGCACGATTCTGGTTCTAGAGGAAAAGATATTGGAATGTGTCCTAGATTTATGGGTTTCTTGGGAGAGGAATATACTGATGGTTGAGTTCAACTATATTAATATATTTCAGGAAACTATTTAGATGAAACCTTACGAGGCTTTATACAGTAGTCCATGCTGATCACCCATGCGCTGGCTGGAGGCAGGAGAGACAGCTATGCTGGGACATCATCTTGTATAGGAGACTACATAACAAGTTTAGTTGATTCGAAAGCTGATGGATTATATATAGTCTCATTAGAAATGTTACACCAATCACTGTAGATAACCTCTAGAGTTCGAGGTTGAGTATTGGGTTTTCTTATATGTTTCGCTGAGGATAGTACGTAATAGGATCATGAGATAGGGAATGATTTTACCTAGATATTTTGGGCTGTTTGAGATTTCAGAGATAGTCAGGCCAGTTTCATGTCAGTTTCATTTACCTTATAGGTACCTGGCCATGTATGATGTATTCCACATTTCTCTGGTGCGATGTAACTTTTATGACCCATATCATTATTTTCAGCCTGAGGAGGTTGAGTTATAGGTAGATGCGTCCTTTGAGGAGCATGATATATGAATTGTGGATCATATCATGAAGTTTCTTCATACCCAGTATGTTCCTTTAGTATAGTTTCTATAGTAGCAAGAAAGAGTGTAGGACGATACCTATGAGAGGGAGGCATATTTACAATCACAATGGCTAGAGTTGTTCTAATATATTTATTCACCATCCGTAGAAGGGAAATTTTGGGATAAATTGCTTTAAATGGATTAGTTTAAAAAAAAAATGGTTCTTCATTGAGGTATATATCTTGTATTTTCTATCAATTCTCATTTTAAATGGTAAAATGAGGCCTAATATGAGTGCCCGTTTGAGTCATGAAGGTCTCGGGGATGTCTGGGGATAGTTCAGATCCTATAACTCAGAGTTTGGGTGTTTTTAGCCTGGCCCATGGTTAGTGAAAACCATGCGGTGTAAGACATATGATTTGACTAAACCATGTGGGGCTAGATAGTGGGGTCCTACAAGCCGCATAGTTTTATGAAACCGTGTGGGGGGCGGTGCACGCTTATGAAATATGGTCTGTAATTTCATTATATTTTGATTGAGGCTCTTTACATGATTTGTGCATGATTTTTGAACCATACGGGGTAACCACGCAAGTGACCCTTTCTCTTATAGTGATCGTGTGACTTGGTGTACAATTAGAAAAATAGTGCACCTAAACTACGAGACCTAGATTTTTTGGGTAAAATAATGATTTTTCCACTGTTGTGTTGTAAACATGGGAAACAATTTTACCTTGAATCATTGCACAATAGTGGAACCATGGTAAAGATTCCTCTTGATCCTATTATCCCTTTTCAAATCCCCACTCAATCTGACCTATGATTCGAACGTAGTTTGTCTCCTTGGATCCACATTGGTAAGGCCTCAATTCATTTTTATCCATTCTTGATTCTTCTGGATTTCAATTGTGCTATTTGGATTTTGTCTCATATTCTTCAATATCTTATTCTTCATCCATTATTCATATTTCTCCCAAAATAGGGATAATTAGAGCTTCATACTGGATGATCTATCTAGAACGAGCCTAAGGTAGGTGGTCTTGTGCCTTTCGCTATTTGTCGATCTTTTTATATATACCGGTGTGTCGTGCAACCATTTTTTTAGTGTCTACATGATTTATATTTGAACCCGGTTGTTTTTTATGAAATTTAATAGGTGTTTTAAAGAATGAGATATGTTGTATACCTTGATTATGGGCCACTCCATGGTTGAGTTTTATTAGATGACCATTTCTGGCCTTTTGTCCTTGGATGCCTATGAGGAATTCTTTTGATTCCCTTTTATGGGTTGATAAAAATTACATTTTTTATTAATGGAATTAAAATAGTGATAGATTGTAATTGTATTGGTTAATGGAATAGGATTTTTGACTTTACCCTTAACCCCTATATACATGTTCTTTTTTAAGCATGTTTAGAATGAATTGATCCAATTATGAACCTTCCCACATGAGTTGATCAATGTATATTCCATGTAACTGTTTAATTTACATGTGATGCTTGTTATGAGAAATATGTCTCATGAATTTTCAACTACCTTGAGGTGTAGGCTATCACTTTATCATTTTCATCACTATACATCCTAATCCATTCTTTGAAGCATTGCTGTATACTACAAATAGTTCCCAATTTTTCAGTAGTGTGAGCACTAGTGCAGTGATAAGTCTCTTTTTCAACTCTTTAATGTAGTCTTCACATTCACTGGTTCAAAAAACTTTTCCCCCTTTTGAGTCATCTTGGTTAGTGGTATTGTAAATCTTGAGAAGTTCTTCAAAAATATTCTTTAATACCATGATAGACCAAGGAAACTACAAATTTCCCTTACAAATGTTGTCATAGGCCACTATTCAATTTTCATTGTCTTGGAAGGATCCAGAAATATTTCTTTTTCAGTGATAAAATTCCCCAAGAATGATACTTTCTTTATATAAAAATCACACTTACTATATTTTTCTTAAAGTTTATCCATTTGAAAATACTTAAACATAGTATTAAAATTTTCCTCATGCACCTCCTTGCTCTTGGAGTATATTAAAATATCATTAATAAAGACTACCTCAAATTTTTTGAGGTAATATCTAATGACCCTATTCATTAAATATATGAAAATTACTAGGGAATTAGTGAGTCTTTACAACTGATCAAAAAAAGTCATCTATCAGTGGCATGAGATACTTGTTCTTTATCATTGTTTTATTGAGCTCATGATAATCAATGTAGAGGGACATTGATCCATCCTTCTTCTTTACGAATAGGGCTGGTGCACCCCATGGTGAAGCACTCAGGCATGTAAAACCCTTGTCTATATTCTCATGTAATTGCTTCTTTAGTTCATCTAGATCATCAATGGACATTCAACAAGGTTTCTTTGATATAGGAAAAGATCCAAGAATAAGTTCAATTGAGAACTCAACTGTTGCACCCCAAAAATTTTATGGCATGTTTCTCTTAAATATAGTTGAGTCATAGCCTACATTTCATAAAGCACTGAGTTTCTTTGAAACAACAGTTTCTTATTTTTGAAATAGTCATATACTAGCCAGTGAACATAAATTTTCCACCTGTGTGTTTTGAATTTTTAAAATATGACATAAACGGTTGTGTTCAGAATGGTATTTAGAGTCGGATAGAATTAATATAATTTTTAGTCAATAGTAACATACCCTTATGAATAGTAACAAACCCTTATGAAGAGTAACTTAACCTTATTAATAGTAATATGACTCTTATGAATGGTATCCACAACCATGAATGTATAAATAAATTTAGGCACCTTAAAAATGATGATTACTAATTTAAGTGTTTATTTTTTTCGATTAAATAAATATTTTAAATAAATATTTAATTAATCATATTTATAAAATTATTTTTGAAAAATGGACTTCATTTTTCAATTCTACTCGTCAAAAAATGGTTATGGTGAATTTTTGGTAATTTTCTAAAATTCGAGAATTTTTTATGAATAGTGATATACAATAATTTATAAAATAAGCAAAGTACACTAATTATAGAGTCATGTCTGATGTTATGATGATGTAAGCCCAATTTATTTGGATTCACATGATAAAATTACTATTCTTGGTCACGGAAGACTCACTATTCATTGTCTTGTGGAGAAATAATAAATTAATGAATATAATATAGAGAAATCCCCTCTCCCCTCCACTATATAAACCACCCTCACCCCCTCTTCCTCCCACACCACTCAAGCTTCAAGACTTGCCTAAATTCTTCCAAATACTCTTCCTAAGACCTCTGTCCACATAAAATAATTTCTAGTCTCACCAAAAGTCCAAAAACAATGTTATAAGGAGTTTCTCAAGGAGGAGTACTCAAGAGGTGAACCTCTCTTCTATTTTCATTCAAATTTCGTTACAAAATTTATTATTTTGTTTATCTCTTATCACCTCACCTCATCCAAATTCCATGATAATTACAGTACCTTACATGTACTGGAATTTCATTAATCTAATGGAATATTTGATCATAATCTCTCTTTTCCCCCTCCTTTTATACAATAAATGGAAACACTGTCCGAGATGAGTTAATTTATCACACTCAAGGAAGACGGGTTTTCAATTATCATTACTATCTTTAATACTAATCATGAAACCTTTTAAATGGTTTATACAGATAATAAAATATGTATTTTATATTTTTTAATTTTCTAGAATCCTCACACACTCATATGGAATAACAATACAAAACAAGTTTATTGTGCACAAAACCGCCAAGCCAAATCCAAGCGTTTATTATTAACTCATCGAATGCGTCATCCTCATGGTTTATAACCAGAATAATTATAAAATAATTTATATATTTTTAGTGTCATTAATAATTTATATTAACAATTACATATGTTTAAACACATTTGAAACAAACTTCCATTCATGAATACAAGTAAACGGATCATGAAAACCAAAGAAGAAAATGCTTCCAACGAAATAAAATTGAATCTATTAAACCCATCAAAAGGTCATTAATCAACCTAATAAGGTTATAAAATATAAATTAAATGTTTTTGAAGTTATATAACTATTATTTAATGAAGCTAAATTTGATTATTCTGGTCATTAAGAACAATCAAGAACACCTTCAAGCATATGGTAAGGGATCCTCTCTCTCACTTTCATTCAAGAATTTCCCCTATGTTGTGCCATTTTATTTTTAATTTCTAATAATGGGGTATGTTTTAGAACCTCCCCCATAATTCTCTTATGATATATAAATAATGGAGTACCCATTTACCTCTCATTAATCCCTCACAAGAACACCTGTTACCATGCCGAAGTGTTTGTAAGGGGTTTTCTCATCTCACTTGCATTTCTGTGAGATTTCCAATTTTTTCCACTTATTTCTTGAATGTGGTGTATGTGTAATAAAATTTGTCATATAATATCATTAATTTTAACTTTTATATTCATGGTATTAAATGATTCATTCTATGGTTATTATGTTTTGGTCATATGATTCAACTGATTACATTATGGTAAGGGACTTTGCATCAATTTTGCATTTCGTTGTGACTTACTTTGTACTGTGAATCTAATAATTCTTATGTGGTGTACCTACTACCCATTAGAGATAAAATCTCATTTAAAATAATATTTATATTAAATATCCATATTCTCATATCATGGATAGGTTTATTGTGTAAATTGTATACCATTTTGAATATGATATTTACTTGGAATGTTGTTTTAACTGTGGAAATATTGATGAATCCATATCCATTACTCTATAAGGATATTGAAAAGGCATATTTATTTTCTATTTAATATATGTATAAATAATTATTTGGACATAAAGTTATGAGTGGGGCCCTATATATCCCTTTGATGCATCAATAGGTCTCATGAGACAATCAGTTTGGCAACAAACCCTTCGAGTTTGTTTCCAAATATCAGACGGGTTTCTACCCACAAAAATAAATCATTTTAACGGTATTATGGTATCATGTTTCAAATACATGATGTCCAATTAGTAATAATTCTCTTTATTCATTATCATTTATTACTATCCATGAGGTTTTCACTATGAAGAAATCTATGGATGTAGTTTTATTCTCAATTTATTAATGGTGGAAGTTTTTAATTTATTCACCATGCCATATGAATTATGTTAAGTTGTTTATGATTCAGTTATTATCGATTTATGATTTCTCTATTTTTAACCCTTACTGATCATTTTATCTCACCCCTTTCATTTGTTTACCTTCAACAGGTTATGAAGAGAAGACTGTTTATTGAGTTCTGTGGATGCAAATTTTAGTTTTTTTATGTATTGTATTTTGTAACCTTTTCCAATGTAATTTGAGTTACATCTATGTATCTGGTTTCATCAATACTACTAAGCTGATCATTCCTTTGGGATTTTTTCCCTTCTAACCATGGAAATGTACATAGTAATGCACTATCTCTAGTCTAGAGGTGTTGGGGTGTTATAGTTGGTATCAAAGGAAGTTTAGTAGGAACCATGGAAACTAGATTAGAAAATATAAACTATTAAGAAAAGACCTAAGGTTGTATTTGAGGGAAAAAAATATAATAACATCCAGGTATTTTTGTAAGGAATAGATTATTTAGATATTTCTAGCAAATACATCCATGTTTGGATACAAACTGGTAGAGGTGGATCTCAAATAGATGTACATAGGAGTGAAAACTCTGACAAGAACTTTCAGGCATGACCTGGGGTATCTTGGTACAGAAAAGTAGGCCTTTCTTCACTCTTGGTATTGGAATTCCCTTGGGATATACTTAGGATTATTCACATTTTCTTTAAAATCTATTATGAATGAGTTTAATGTATAGTTTTCTCAGATAAACCATGGTTATGAGATTACCTATGCATATAATTTCAATCTATGTTATGTAATTTTCTATTTTATATTCATAATATAATCTAGTGTATGAAATTATATGAAATGGTTCCTAATAGAAGAAGGAGAATTAACACTCGTGGACAATGTAGGTATTTACCCACTGAGAAAGTCAATATAGTCAATGTTAGGGCAGATCAGATTATTACCATATTGGGAAAACTTACTCAGGTCATGACGAATAACCATGCTACTCCTATGTTGGATTGTTTCATGTGGAAGAAGCTCCCATATTTTAGTGGGACTACTAACCCAATGCTGGTTGAGTAGTGGATCAATTCCCTTGAAAAGATATTCATGGTGGTAAGATGCTATGAAAATGAAAAGGTAGTGCTGGCAGTATATTTTCTCAAGGGTGACGCTGATGAGTGGTGGTCCTTGATTCAGAATACCACTAAGTAATAATAAATAGAAGATATGGAATATAGGACTTTTAAGGAAATATTATTTGAAAAATATTTCCATCATGAGGAATGAACCAAAGTGAAGAGGAAATTCATTACCTTAAAGTAATGGGAAGAAGAAAGTGTTGTATAGTATGAGGCTACCTTCACAAGAATAGCTAGGTATGCCATAGATTACATAAATGAATCAGAAGACATGATTGATCATTTATTTGAAGGTCTTAAGCCAAGTCTTCTAAGGGCACTAGCTTCTCAAAAATTTTCATCATATGATGAAATTGTATCAGGTGTCATCAAAACAGAGAATGAATTTTCTAGATCATATTTTTTAAGGGAAACCAAGATAAGAAGCGGTAATCTGGTAACCATGGAAAAGGTAAAGCACCAAAGAATAACAAGAGAATAAAGAAATTCCCATTATGCAAGAACTGCGGAAAGAATCATCTTGGAAAATTCTTGAAAGGCATGAGAGTTTTATACAAGTGTGGATAAAAGGGTCATCGATCTAATGAATGAAAGGGGAAGAAACAATTCAATTATGTTCAATGCTACAATTGTAGAGATATGGGACACTATTCAAATGAGTGTCCTAAGTTCCAAGAAAACATTCCCTAGAAATGGCAAAGAGATAAAGGGATAGATTATGTGATTACAACTGTGAATGTTGAAGTTCATAATGATGTGGTGGAAGGTACTTTAATTATTTCCTCAAATTTAGCCAACGCTTTTTTGATTCTATATCATCGCATTCATTTATATCTTCCCAGTTTTCTATGAAAATTAGACATGAAAAATTTTATTTAATAAAGGAGTTATGAGTAAAAACTCTTAAGGGATGCATCATTGCAACAAAGGCATGCCAACTAGTCCCCCTCATGACACATAAATCTGCTTTAGTTTCCAAGCTTATCATCAAACCCGTGATTGAATTTGATATAATTCTCAGTATAAATTGGCTTTCAAATTATGATGCCAAGATCTATTATAAGATGATGGAAGTTACAATTTTTGAAAATGGTGCAGAATCCCTTATCTTTAGAGAAGAAACCTCACCACATGATTCTTATCTAAATCCACCCCTAGTAGCTCTATTGAATTCAATACTTGGAGAGGTAGATAAAACAATATCTATGGGTGAGGAAAGAAATCTTCAAATTGAATATGTGCATATAGTGCAAGAATAAATTGATTTATTTCTAGAGGATTTACCTGGACTTTATCTAGAGTGGGAAGTTGAGTTTTCTATTGATTTAGTCCCCAGTGCAAGAACTATATCAAAGACTCCCAATAGAATGGGCACTATCTAATTAGTGGATCTAAATAAACAACTAGAGAAATTGAGTGAAAAAGGATTTATTTTACCTAGTGTTTATCCATGGGGAGCCCCTATCCTCTTTGTCAAGAAGAAATATGGATCCATGAGGCTATGTATTGATTATAGTGAAATCAATTCTATTACAATAAACAATAAGTATCCTTTCCATGTATTGAGGATTTATTTGATCATCTTCATGGATATCAAAACTTATCCAAGATTGACCTTTGATCCAGATTTCATCAGATGCGTGTGAGGAAAAAAGATATTCCTAAGACATCATTTTGAACTAGGTGCCGACATTACAAGTTTACAATAATGCCTTTTGTAATGACTAATGAAACCTCTATTCTCATGGATTTAATGAATAGAGTTTTCAAGGAATATCTTCATAAATTTTTTTTGGTATTCATCAATGATATCCTGGTATAATAAAATATATATGAAGACCATTAGAATAAATTGCGGTTTATTCGGAAAACTCTTAGAAGAAATGAATTATATGGGATGTTAAGAAAGTGAAAATTATGGCTTCAATCATTTTGTTTTCATGGTTATATTTTCTCTAACGACGGAATAATATTTAACCCTGCAAAGGTAAAAAAAATGGACCAATCCAAAAAACATAACCGAGGTATGCAGTTTTATTGGTCTAGTAGGTTACTATCGACATTTCATTTAGAATTTTTCCGGACTGGCTAACCCACTAACCAAACTCACAGGTAAAGGGGTTAAGTTTCTATGGAAAAAATGAATGTACATAATTCCTTGAATAATTGAAAATAATACAGGTAAATGCTCTAATTTTGAATCTTCCATCTAGAATTGATGGATGTGTGATATACAACGATGCATCAAAGAATGGACTGGGTTGCATCCTTATGAAAAATGATAATGTTATTGCTTATGCATCAAGATAGTTAAAGACTTATGAGAAAAATTATCCAACCCATGATCTTGAGTTATCATCCATAATCTTTGCTCTGAAAATATGGATACATTATCTCTATGGAGAAAGATGTGAGATTTATATGGACCACAAGAGTTTGAAATACCTTTTCACACAAAAAGAACTCAACATGATAAAAATGATATGATAATTGTTAAGGAAGTAGAAACATCTTTCCTCTTTCAAATGATTTCTAAAAAATCTTTATTAGAGAAGATAAAATTCTCTCAATATAATGATGAGAATCTTCACAAGAAAATTAATGCTATCAAGGATGGGAGATTGGATGACTTCGTGTTTGAAGGAGTTATGAAATTTGGGATGAGGTTATACATTCCATCAATACCTAGGATAAAAAAGGGATCTATTAGATGATTCTCATAACTCAAATTTCTCTATACACCTGGGTAGAACAGAGATGCATATAGATCTGAAGGAATATATTTGGTACGATAATATGAAGTGGGAAATTTATGAATACGTGTCAAGGTGTCTAGTTTGTCAACAAGCGAAGGCAGATAGACAACATCCTTGAGGAGTGATGAAACCTCTACCTATTCCTATGTGGTAGTGGGATAACATTACGATGGATTTTGTCACTAGACTACTGTGGAAACCTATATGGAATGATGCAATATGGGTAATTCTTGATAGTCTCACAAAATCAGCACATTTCCTTCCTATAAGAGAGGACTTATTACTTGAGCGCCTGGAAGGACTTTATATTAATGACGTTTTAAGACTTCATGGTGCACCTATATCGATTGTGTCTGATCGAGATCCCTAGTTTACATCAAAATTCTGGAAAAGTATCCAAAAGGTATAGAATACTGAGCTTCATATGAGTACTGCTTCTCCACCCCAAACTGATTGGAAATCTGAAACAACTATTCAAACTCTAGAAGACATGTTGATATCATGCTCTCTTGACTTCCAAGGTATGTGGGATAAATAATTTCCATTAGTGTAACTTTCCTTCAACAATAGTATCCATTATAGTATTCAAATGGCTCCATATTAAACATTATATGGAAAGGGATTTCAAACTCCAACTTGTTGGGATAATGTTGGTGAGAGGATACTTATAGGCCCAGAACTTATTGAAGAGACCACGACAAAGGTGAAGACAATCCAAGCCTATATTGAAGTAGCCCAAAGTAGGCAGAAAAGTTATGATGACAACAGGAGAAAGGATTTGGATTTCCAAGTGGGAGATCATGTCTTTCTAAAATAATCTCCATGGTAGGGTCTATTAAGGTTCGGTAATAAAGGGAAACTGAGCCCCATATACATCAGACAGTTTGAAATTATGGAAAGAATTGGAGCTATACCTTAACGTTTAGCAAAGAATCTAAGTCTCTCTTAAGATCATGATGTGTTCCATGTGTCATTGTTGAAGAGATACATGCCATACCCAATTCATGCACTCACCTATGATGAAATAGAACTAGAACCTGATTTTTCATACTGTGAAGAGTCTATCAGGATTCTTGACACAAGGGAGCAGGTACTGAGAAATTGGATGAATCGTCTAGTAAAGGTTCTTTGAAAAAAAAAACAGAATATATAGGAAGCAACATGGGAACCTGAGGATGTTATGAAGAAGAACAACCCACATCTTTTTTGCGGGCTTTATAAATGAAAAATTTCGAGGATGAAATTTACGAAGGGGGGAATAATGTAATACCCCAAAAATTTTATGGCACTGTAGCGGTGGTAGGTCACTGTAGTAGCGGTAGAGCACTGTAGAAACGACGGGTAATGTGTGCTACTGTAGCAGGAAGGTACTATAGAATTACTATTCACAGAATGGGCCTTGGGCCAAAATTTTGGGCTTATGTGCCATGTAATGGGATAAATGTTCACTAGGCCTTCGGGCTATGTAACAGGTCTCCCTCTACCCTATTAAAGAGGTCATTGATTTTCTTTAATAATATATGAGGCTTCGGCCCCATCCTTCAAAACAACTTTTGGAAATTTTCGTAGCCTTTCCATTGAACATAAATATTCCACCTGTGTGTTTTGAATTTTGAAAATCTGACAAACACGGTTGTGCCCAGGATGATATTTAGAGTCTGATAGAATTAACTCAATTTTTGGTGAATTGTAGCAAACCCTTATAAATAATTATCTAACCTTATGAATAGTAAATTACGCTTATGAATATTAATATGAATCTTATGAATGGTATCCACATCCATGAAAGTATAAATAAATTTAGGCACCTTAAAAATGAATGCGAATAATTTAAGGGTTTATATTTTTCGATTAAATAATGATTTTAATTAAATATTTAATTAATGATATTTAGAAAATTATTTTTGAAAAATGGAATTTATTTTTGAATTCTAAACATCAAAAAATGGTTAGGGTAATTTTTTGAATTTTTTTGAAATACTTTAATTTTTGATGAATAGTGAAATACCATAATTTACAAAATAAGCTAAATACCCTAATTATAGAGTCATGTAGGATGTTCTGCTAATGTAAGACCAATTGATTCGGATTCAAATGATAAAATTACTATTCTTGGTCATGGAATACTCACTATTCCTTGTCGAGTGGAGAAATAATAATTTAATGAATATAATATAGAGAAATCCCCTCTCCCCTCCACAATATAAACCACCCCTCACCCTCTTCCTCCCACACTAGTAAAGCTTCAATACATGGCTAAATTATACAAAATACTCTTCCCAAGCCCTCTCCCTAGGTCTATGACATGTTGGTCTCACCAAAATTCCAAAAACGAAGGTCTTGAATAAGTTTATCAAGGAGGAGTACTCAAGAGGAGAACCTCTCTTCTCTTTTCTTTCAAATTATTTCACAAGTTTTATTATTTTGTTGCTCTATTCTCACCTCACCTCATCCAAATGCCTTGATAAATCTATTACCTTACATTTACTGGATTTTCATCATGCTAATGGAATATTTCATCATAATATTTCTTTTTCCCCTCCATTTATACAATAAATGCAAACACTGTCTGAGATGTGTTAATTTATCACACTCAAAGAAGACGAGTTTTCGATTTCCATTAATATATTAAATAATGGCCATGAAACCTTTTAAATGGTTGAACTATATCATTATATCTATATTTTATCTTTCTTGAGGTTCTATAATCCTTACACACTCATAATATGGAATAATAATACAAAACATGTTTATTGTGCACAAAACCGCTATGCCAAATCCAAGCGTTTATTATTTACTCATCGAATGAGTCATCCTCATGGTATATAACCAGAATCATTATAATATTTTATATATATATTTAATTTCACTAATAGAATATATTAAAAATTATATACGTTTAACCACATTTCATACAAACTTCTATTCATGGATACAAGTAAACAGATCATGAAAACCAAAGAAGAAAATGCTACAAAAACAATAAAATTGAATCTCATAAACCCATCAAAAAGGCAATTAATGAACCTAATAAAGTTATAAAATATCAATTAAATGTTGATGAGGATATATAATTATTAATTAATTAAGATAAATTTTATTATTCAGGTCGTTATGAACAATCAATAAAACCATCAAGCATAAGGTAATAGATCTTATCTCTCACTTTCGTTCATGAATTTCTCCTTTGTTGTTCCATTTTATTTTAAATTTATAATGATGGGGTATGTTTTTGAACATCCCCCATACTTCCCCTATGATATATAAATAATGATATACCCCTTTACCTCTCATTAATCCCTTACAAGAACACTCGTTACAATGCCGAAATGTTTGTAAGGGGTTTTCTCATCTCACTTTCATTTCCGTGAGATTTCCAATGTTCACCACTTATTTCTTGAATGTGGTGTATGTGAACTTACATTTTTCATAAAATATCATAATTCTCTTTATATTCATTTTTTTCAATGATTCATTTTATGGTTATTATGTTTTGGTCATATGATTCGACTGATTACATTATAGTAAGGGACTTTGTCTCAATATTCCATTTCATTGTGACTTACTTTGTATTGTGCACCTAAAAATTATTATGTGGTGTACCTACTAACAATTTTTGATCAATATTTATTTGAAATTATATTTCTATTAAATATCCATATTCTCATATCATGTATATATTTATTGTCTAAACTGTATACCATTTTGCATACGATGTTTATTTGGAATGTTGTTCTAACTGTGGAAATATTGATGAATCCTATCCTCTACTCTATAAAAATATTGAAAAGGAATATTTCTTTTTTATTGAATCTATGTATAAATAATTATTTGACATGAATTTATGTGTGGGGCCCACTATTTTACCTTTATTCATTGACAGGTCTCATGAGACAATCAGTTTGGTGGAAAACCCTTCGAGTTTGTTTCCAAAAATCAGATGGGTTTCAACCCACATAACAAAACCGTTTTAATAGTATTTTTGTATCATGTTCAAGATACATGACATCCAATTAATAATCATTCTTTTTATTCATTATTTTTTATCACTATCTATGAAGTTTTCACTATGACAAAATCTATGGATGCAGTTTCATTCTCAGTTTATTAATGGATTGAGTTTTTCATTTATTCACCATGGCATATGGATAATGCTATGTTGTTTATGATTCAGTTATTATAGATTCATGATTCCTACATTTGTAAACCTCACTGAGCATTTGAGCTCACCCCTTTCATTTTTCTACCTTCAATTGGTTATGAAGAGAATATTGATTATTGATTTCTGTGGATGCAGTTTTTAGTTTTTGTTATGTATTATATTTTGTAACATTTTCCAATGTAATATGAGTTACATATATGCATCTATTTTCATCAAGACTACTAAACTGATTGTTCCTTCAGGATTTATTTCCTTCTAACCATTCCAATGTACTTAGTAATTCAACATCTCCGATCTAGAGGGATCGAGGTGTTACAGAAACCTATTGATTAGGAGGAAGACCAGGATAATCTTCAAGGAAAACATCATTATAGTCCCTCACAATGGGCATGCCTTCAGGAATGATTCTATCCTTTGGGTAAATCATTTGTGCTAGTTATTTTTTCTCGTATCGAAGAAATATCCACACTTGAGACAATTATTTTTAAGTAGATTCATCATCCTCTATAAACTTTTATAGAATTAGAGGATGATTCAGGTTGTGAAGTGTAATCTCCTTTTCTCGACAGTTGATACTGTATTTATATAAAGATATCCAATCCATGCCGAAAATAGCATCAAACTCTACCAAAGGTAGTATGACAAGATTTTCTAGGAGGTTCAATTCACATACATTAACTGGGGATGAGTTATGAACATTGGATGCAATAATTTCCCACTTTTCTATTCACATAGATAACTCAACCTCTAAATTTTGTAGAGGTGTTTTAATAGTTACACTAAACATGCAATATATGAAAGAATGTGAAGAACTAGAATCAAATTGTATACTCTTTATTCTTGAATGAATAATCTCTTACCAGTAACCACATCATTTTTGGGATCTACTTCAGTAAAAGTGTTAGAATATCCCCTTACATGATGCCATATAGGTTGTTGTTATTGATTTCCTCCCACAACCCTTGGAATAGGGAAATGGTTCCCAAAATTCCCATTTTCCTTGTAGATGTAACACTAAAGTACAAGTTGAGTGTTGATTTTAACCTCCCCTTATTCTTCCAAATTAAGGGTATTATTCATATCCTTTAGGTAGTTATTAGCCATATTCCCTATTCTTCCACATTTTATTCATTTCCTAGTTCCATTTAGATAGTTCCCAGGGTGCTTCTTCCCATAATTTTGATACATGTAATATTGGGTTTTCATTCCATAATGGAATTTATGCAATGATCCACCCATAATAGACTATATTTTACTCTTTTTTCACTAGGCCCACGAGATGAATTAGAGTCTCCAATCACTATTTCAAATATAAAGTAAAAATAGATAATATCTACATAACTATAAAAGTCTTGAATTAGTAACACATTTTATAAAATGGGATTTAGTCTGCTAAATATGTTATCCACCTTGATTTCAGTGTTCATGAATAAGCTGGAGGCCCATATTTCAATCCTTGTAAAGTTTCCTTTATATGCCCCGATAGAATTATCTTCCTTATGATTAAGTCTGAGTAACTCTCTTTATATCTTAATATGGAGGGTTTAGGGAAAATATTTATTGAAAAACATTTTCTGGAATTCCTCCCAATCCATGGAATCAATTTCCTCATTAGACTTTGTGTTCTTGATCAGTGTCAACAACTAATCTATTTCCCCATCAAAGCTATAGACCGCCAATACAACTTCGAAATATTCCAATCACTAGAGTACAAATAATATTTTTTCAATGGTGTCAATCCAATGTTCCACAAGGAGGGTATCAGAAGATCCACTAAACATGGTAGGACTTTTATACATAAAGGATTTGACAACAACATGTTATCTCATAGGACAAAGAAGGTGTTCCATGATATTCATGTTATTATTCATAACTTAAGCTAGTTGATCAAGTACTATGATGATGTTTTGAGCACTCGTTCTCATCATATTTGGCATATCATTAGGGAAATCATCACATTTCTTATATCATTTATTGTTTGAATGAGTTCTTATATTCCCATCCATTAACTAATAAAAATTAAGTACAATCATAGGGATTTAATTCTTAACTAATAATCATAATAAAAGTAAAATTTGAACATCAAAGAATAAAATTGAAAAGGAAAAGTATATCCTAACATGTGCTACTATTGGTTTCAATCTAGGTTATCCATGATGAGTTTCCTAAAATATATTCTTATGGGATTTTTTTCCTTTAACAATTTTTTGTAATGATCTTATGAATTTACTAATGCATATCCCCCAGGAGTGTCAAAAAAGGTGCATAGTAAGGTCCATTTCCATGTATCAGGTTACCCTTAGTCAGGTCTAGAACACTATGTCAGAGTTGTTACTCCTAGGTACATTTGTGCTAGAACCATATCCACTTGTAGTATCTAGATAGAGAGGTATTTTCTTTATAAACCACATACTCTATACTAACCAAAATTTAATGATGTTTTCTCATACTTAGTATTATCCCTACGGTTCCTGCTAAAGTGATCTATTCATAGTCTCCAAAAATAACTAGACCTTCCTCTAATACTAACTATAATGAGCCTAGACATTTACACATATCATTACATAACATTAAGCATTAATTAAACATAAAATTACAAGAAAAGGACCATAAAGTCTAATGTATTAGATATTAGGTACATAATTAAACATCATGATTCCAAAAAAATATTTTATTTAATCCTCATAAATAGATCCTAACTTCCTTTGAGTACTCACATATGCATAGGATAAACTGGGGGAAAACATGATCCAAGGGATGAGCTAAAAATCCCATTAAGGAAATAAACATTAAAATAAATCTTAGCACATGGGTTATAAGGAATAACATAATGATATAAAAAATAATGGAATATGTTTAAACATATGGAATAATAACATATAAAACATTGGATCATATAATCATGGGATCATAGTAATGTGGAAGTAACATAAAACATGAATTTATCATGATTAAAGTCTCATTTCACATGGAGGAACATGAGTCAAGGCTAACCACCAAGACCATTACAGATGGAGCACGAGTCAAGGCTAACCTCCAAGACCATTACACATGAAATCTCATGAGACTAAATGTTACCCAATTCATTGGAATGATATCTAGATGCACCCATCATAAAATTTTCATGAATATGTTTTTCACATAAAGAATCATATATAATCAATCAAACATAAACATAAGGGTTACCCTTGAAATAATTGGGTATCATAATCATGTCACAAGGCATAATGTAAGGGAATATTATGATGGTGTCAATGAAATGAAGGATTTAAATCATACATGGACATTAATAAGGTAAAATAGGCATATATTAGGATATGTTTTGTTAAACTGAAGTGAATACATGTTAAAATAGTGTTTAATAAACTTTAGAAACAAATCATTTTAGTGTTGTGTAGGAAAATATTAATGATTATTTAAAAAAGCAATACTTGTTTTTATAAAACCATAAATGAACCGAGATAGAATTGAGTTTTTTTTTGGGGACGATTTGAGAATGGAACCTTAATAAAACATGTATTTACATATAAAATAATGATTATATGATATGGATATATGATTTTGAAACATATAAACATAATTTAAAAGAATTTAATAGCAATATAGAAGAGTTATATTAAGTGAATAGAGATAAAATGTAACCTGAAGGAAATATGGAGGTTCGAAAAGGATCCCTCACCTTAGGTCTGAAATAGTTACGCACTTGATCTTAAAGTAATAAATAATAAAATAAGATTCATTAATTAATAATTCTATAACTTTTATACATGTAATTTATATATTAAAATTTTATTAAGTTCATTTATGACCTTTTTGATGAGTTATAATATTCAATTTCATCATTCAGGAGTGTTCATTTTCATAGTTTTCTTGTTTGGTTCACTTGTATATGAGTATGAGAGTTCATTTAGAATGTGAATAATTCTCCAAAGTTGAAATTATATGTTATTAATGAACAACCAGACATTTAATTGATCTTATATATTATTTTTCCTTCTATATATGTGAATAAATCATTAGATAACATTTTAATGATAATTGTTTAGATTAATATTAGAGGTTTTTTTGATCAGAATGAACTCATTTTGTTTTATCATTTAGTAATATTTATATATGTTAGGTCTAGAACATAAAAAGGGTTAAAGAATAATTTTTACAATCTGTTTCAACCATTATAATTGTTTTAAGACCAGATTTGATGGATATAAAGGAAAATGAAAACTTGTGATCCACAAAGGCGATAAATCAACACCTCATAGAAAACTATTTCATTTTTAGAATAAAATAGAAGGGAGAAGGGGTTTGATGTTAGATTCTTTAGTTAGAATAATAACATTAAAATATATGTAATGTACTGGATTTTTTATGACATTTAGATGGGGGGAAAGAATATATTAAGAAAATAATGAACTTTTAAATAAATCAAAAGAAAATAAAGTGGAATTTACCACTTTCTTTATGAGAACAAGATCTCTTAGAGGTAGGGGAAGGGTTTAGTTAGAGTATTAGGAAGAATTATAAAGAAAGTGTTCCTCGTGAATATGATAAGGATTATGATTGCATGATGAGTTGATGGTGTTCTTCACGATTATGTAAATGTTAGCGAATGGGTGAAATAATAATAGACCATCTTTAATGAAGGAGCCTAAAAAAATGAATTTGGTGGTTCTCAAAAAATCATCTAGAGGCATGGAAGCATCATGAAGGGATATGCCTATAAATGTTTTACTACCCCCACTTCAAAACACATGAAAAATATTTGGAGAAAAGGATGAATTGATCTAAATTTGAAATGTTTTATAGCTTCACAAATTAGTTATTCATTGTGAGAATGACCGTTGAAAAAAATACTATATTATTCTTGAACAGTGATTAGGTATCTCATAAAAATGATTTTCATGATGACTGGTTATTTCGGGATGATATAGTGTTCCACATAGGCAGTTTGCTTCAAAAAGAATGTGATCTTCATGATGAAGATTCATGAACAACAGTGTTAAACATATAGTTAAGTGAAATTTCTTTCAAGTGAATCAAATCAATACTATGGTTCAATAAGATTCTCGATAATATCAAATACAAAGGCTTTAATTCCAATATACTAATGAAAACTTAATTTGTTAAACTAAGTAAGAATTCTCCCAAAAGAACAAGCTAGGGGGAGTCAACTGTAGTGTTCCGAGGGAGGTAGTGATCTATCACTAAAATATGGTAATGGAAGTGTTCTTATAACACTGTTACTCTATTTTTACTTCTATATTCTACTAAGAGTGAATATTATTAGATTTAGGTATCGCCCATATACTGTTAGCGTATGGTCCTTGGATTAGCCTTCAGTGTTAAACCAAGTAAAACTAATGTGTTGTCTCTTTGCATGTGAATGTTTTATTACTAAAAGATTCCATAAGATATGTTTTAAAAGTTCCTACAAATATGGAAACATGATCCACGACTTTAAAGTAATAATTTGACACCCTAATTCACCCCTCTCCTCTCAGGGTGTTTCAGGGTCCTACAAGTGGGATCAAAGCATACATGTTGTTTGAGTTAATTATGTATTCTATTATTTTCATGTACAATTTAGTAAATGTCAAAGTAGTCCCACTATTTTATGGAAAACAATTCTAGATTTTTAAGAATAGGATGAGTTCTCATCTAATACCCCATGGGATGGAAGTTCCCTTATTCACCGCTCAGGGGACTTAGGTCCCCGATGTGACAGGACACTCTATGAATAAAATATATAGAAAAATTCTTGATATAGATTCCAAAGAAAAAAATCCCTTATTTTAGCTCTATATGATCAAATTTATTTGAATGTGATGAGTTTCAGTTTATCCAAGTCTATGTGGGAAAAACTGGAAAACAAATACCTAGGCGATAACAATGTGAAGGAGTACAAACACTAGGTTTTTCACAATAGGTTCGATGATCTAAAAATAAATCCTAATGAAAATAAAGATACCATTTTTAATCGAATTACTGAATTTGTTGGATAAATTTGAGGACTCGGTGAAAAATTGATGATACAAACATTTTGAAGAAAATATTAAGAAGGATTACCCCTCTGTAAAATCAAAATGTGTTAGCCCTTAAGGAAAGGTATCTATCAAGACTTTCTCTTGATGATCTAACAAGAAGTCTAGTGGATTATGAAATGAGAGTCAAAACAGAAGATGCATAAAGTCATGTATGAAAGGAAATGAAAATTAAATCCATGGAAAACATGATGTTTCTAGTGGTATTATTAATGAATATAATAAGGAAGATGAAATTATTTATATATTTTTTCCGAGAAATTCAATAGTGGAAAAGTGATATTAAAAAGAAAGCTTCTTATAGACTATTTTTCAATGTGGTAGAGTTGGTAACATTGCCTCTCGGGGCTCAAGGAAGTTCAATGATGGAGAAAGTGAAGATGAAATCATGTGGAAGCCTCAGAAAAGGTTTCCTCAAAACGGAGACTTCAAATCAGGAAATAAATTATTGAGAAAGATTTTTGTCTATATAGAACCATGATGACCATAGTTGAATAAGTAGAACCTTCAAAACATAAAGATAAAGATTTTATTTGTGTTGATATAAAGGTGGAACTTTAGGGTGCACTTGATATGATTGATGATCAAAGAAAAAGAAACATAAAGATGAGATATTTTCTGGTTGAGTCATTAGAGTATATTTATTAGCTTGAAGAAAAAAACGATTTACTAGAAGTAGGTGTAGAAGAAAATTTAACAACTCTTGAAAAATAGAAATATATATTGGAACATCAGCTTAGGATTGAAGAGTAGGAAAAAGTTATGAATGAACTTACATCCAAAATATAGGAGAAGGCTAAGACAATTTAGGGGATTAAATAAGAAGTAATTTTCCTTAAAACTAAACTGGAAAATGAATCAAAATTAACAGAAACAAAGAAAAATTATAGTTTGGAAGATTCTCAAATACAGAGCTATTAAGAAGAGCTAAATGTGGTTCTGAAGGAGTATAAAAGACCTTTTATGATAAAAGATCCACATGTATGGGAAAAAGTGGAATTGACTATAATTCTGAATCACCAAAGGCTGGAAACAAGATGATCCATCGAAAAGGGAATCATAGAGTTGGATATATCACAAAAGTACCCAATGTCCTAACAAACAATGCTTCAAATAAAACAAAAATAGAGCTGAAAATTAACCTCAAGTATCCATAGATGATTTCTAGTCAAATAAGTTTTCTAAATAAGGGGAAATGATAAGTAATGTAAGTGATAAGGCATTTCCTCTTATGAAATGTCAATTATGTGGCTATTTGGGTCATACCATTTCATATTGTGAAGAGGCAAGTAACTATCTAAATGGTGAAGTACATGGAAGTCAACAAAGAATAATGATAACATATTCTTCATAATAGATAATAAATAGTTTATATAGATACTTTTTTCGCCATTCTAACTATGGCCACAATGCTATTCATTACAGTTAGAGGAAAGGTAGAAACAACACCTAAAGAACTCAAAGACAAGTCAATACCCACGAAACAAGCGAAGTTACTCTGGAAAATATTTATTCTCCTCTAGAAGAACAATATGAGTATGATGAACCTAAGAATATGGAAAAGAGGCTGGAAATACCATATTTATCCTCCAATAAATCAATTATCTCATGGAAGAAAATGAATAAAATTGAGAAATCCAACCTTGATGAAATAGATCATAATTCTACAAAGAATAGTTTCACCTGGATTATTGGTCGCGGGTGCTCATCCCATATGATGGGAAATGAATATTTATCGAAGAATGTTAAGAGAAGGATTGATTGAATAGCGAGGTTCTAAAATTTTGGTGCTTTAAAGATCAAAGGCAGTGGAAATATATAACTAGAAAATTATGAGCTTAGGAAAACTAAAGTCCTCTATGTGGGCAGTTTGTATCACAATATAATGAGTGTGAGTCGACTCTGTTACTCAATACTAATAATGAAATTTAATAAAAAGGGGTTCACTATTCATGTAAAGAAACACAATTATCTTATGAAAGGATACATAACAAATGGAAATTTATACCAGGTTGAAAGTAAAGAGAACATTTGTTACTTAACTGTTGAAGAAGAAAACAACTTTCGACACTGGAGGTTGGGTCACATTAATCAAAATATCACTATATATAAGATAAAAATTGTCATGGATATCCCCAATGCAATGTACTCATATGAGGAAAGATGGTTGGAGGTTCATATCGTTCAAATAAAAAAAGGGAATCAAATCTACTTGATCTCATTCACACAGATGTACTTGGTCCAATAAATGTGTTCAAAACATATGGAGAGAGGTAGTTAATTATTTTTATTGATGATTATAGTATAATTTCTTGTGTAATTATTATAAATACGAAAGAATAAGTGATTTATTGCATGAAAATTTATTTCTGAATAACTAAGAATTATACGGGCCGCACAATCAATGTTCTATGATCTGACAATGGAGGAGAATACACATCCATTGAATTTGAAAATTACCTAAAAAACATGGAATAAATCTTGAGGTGTATATAGTGAGAACCCCAAAGAAAAATGGAGTTATTGAATGTAGAAATCAAAAACTGAACAATATGGATAGAACTATACTAATTGAGAGTTGTGTCTCTCATAAATAAGAAAAAGATGTCAGAACACAAATACGATTTTCAGGTATGTTTTCCTTTTCCTAGTTTTTTGTGGAAAAAGAGGAGTTTTCTAGAAACTTCTTAAGTACATTCCATGTACTTTATAAGTACACACCGTGTACTCAGTTACCGTGGGTAGCCATGTGTTGGCCGTGTAATGGCCATACACACAGTCATGTATGGTGACCTGGAGACCACCTAATGCCGGGGCCGGTTAGGGCAGGTACATGTCGTGTACTTTCAAAGTACACGCTATGCAATTTTTTTTCATTAAACGTACTGGGATTGCGTCTAACAGACAAAACCGTATCCTTCTAGGTCTGGTTCGATAGAGAGAGACACTACTATCATGGAACTTCTCTGAGCCCCCGATTGAGCATTCGTTCTCTGATTCAACCACCATCGATTGTGTTGGGATCGCCCCGGTAATCTCTTCCTTCTCCTAGAGAATCATTTCCTGATTCCTACTATTTATTATGTTATATTTGGTTGATCATTTTTATCTTTTTGGTAGATCTACAGTGTTCTTTGGTGATTCAAGGCTTGAGGTTGACGTATAATGATCCTACATCACCGAGGTACGTGGTTTGTGCCTTTACGAAGATAGTCGTTGAATTTTATGTGCAAAAGTACCCAATACCCATGAACATGGTATTGCGTGTTCTTGGTTTGTAGTCCTGATTGTGCCTGATATTCCTAGTTTGGTTGGATAGAGGCTATTTGTTGAGAATAGGGTTTATTTTTCCATTCTATGGATGTTTTTACCATGTATTCTTGTTTTGAGCATTTGGTCTAGTTTTTTCCTATTAGGCTACTGCTTTGTTTTCCATGCCTTGTATTGTTATGATGGAGTGATTATTATCTGTCTTGATGTTATGCTGTAGACTGGTTAGCCAAGTAGTTCCTGATGTTTACTTTGGCTACTTTGCATTTCTATGCTTGTTTGACTTACATAGGGCCGTGAGAACTTGATGTAGTGCCCAATAGGGAGAATGGACGTAAGGGCTTCTCTAGAGTGTATGTTATTATTGTTACGATGTGAGACCATATAGGGAATTAACGTAAGTTCTTCCTCAGTGTGTCGGTAGTTCCTCGATGCAAGCCATAGGGGGAATGAGACGTTAGTGCTTCCCTAGAGCACCTTTTAGTTATTGATAAGAGACTATATGGGAATTGAAGACAAGTTCTTCCCCAGAGAGTCTATACTAAAGCTGAACCAGAAGGGTTAGACTGTGTGTACTTCCCAGAGGGTTGCTTGTGTTTTCTAGGTATGACCAGAGGGGATTAGGCTGTGAGTACATCCTAGAGGGTTACCTATTTTTGATTATCTCTTCACATGCTATGTGGAACTAAATGCTTTGAAACTGTGGAATTGTTTACTATTGTGTACTTCCTTGTTTACTGCTTCTTTTGTTTATTTCCTAACATATATATTCACTGACTGTTAGGCACATATCTCTTGGTGGTCAAATACTGGGATTTATTCTCACACCCTGTTTGGGCCATGATTTTGGGCCCAAAAATATTATATTGTTGCAGGTATAGATAAGGGAAATTTCCCTTCTACTTTAGGTACTTGACTGCGTTGGAGCTGGAGAGCATGGGACCAAGCTTAGGCTTGCGATGCTGTAGAGCTGTTTATTTATTTCCTTTGTACTTTGGTTTAGTGCTGTATTTCAGCATTATTTCTTGTTTGGCTTCATTCCTAGACATATGTATCATGCAACATTTATATATATATATGCTTCAATGGTTATTTATTCAGTCTTCTACTATTTAATTTCATATTGTATTATTACTGCTTCTTCTATTGCTTTGTTTTTTTACTTATGATATGTTACTCCACCAATGAGGGAATATTTTTCCCACTATCACACCCAAGACCCTTGCTTCTGGTTGGAAGCTGCTGGTGTTTGGGGAAATGCGCTTGAGTCCATCTGACCAACTAGGTACGGGGTGTCTCTAGGCGGCTTCCAGAACCGAGAAGTTACAAAGTAGTATCAGAGAGTTTCTTTTATTCTTGAATAAATTTTTGGAGCCTATAGCCATGGATATGAAGAAAATAGCTACTTTGTAATAAGTTGTGCCCATGAGTAGCTAACCTATGTATAGGGAAAAGCCAATCTACCTCGTTATTGCAATTTTTCTGGTTTTTCAATTTTACAGTTGATTTGATTTCACCATTGAGTGATTTATATTTTTGTGTTTTTATTATTGATATTATTGAGGTTCGATTTATATTGAAACCTGATGTGATGAGGGTATTCCATCTCAGGAATCATATAGGCACTTTCCATGAATCACATGTCATGTATTCTTGCTATTCCATTTAGGGTGCATTAGCGATTGTATGTTATTGTGATATATGTTGTGCTAGATATGAATGTTGTTATGATAGATGCCTTGATAATGTAATTTCTATTTGATAGGGTATATATTTCTGTAAGGTTTTGTATGAATGAACACTAAACATTGGTTCTTGAGGTGTTATGGGCCCTCATGGATCAGAATTTGGTGGATCATTGCCTATTTTTTCTTGTATATTACATGTAAGAAATGCCAATATTTGATTCACGAGGAGTATAGGCCCTCAAAGATCCGAATTGGGCACTTTAATGTTCTTTTTAGTGTTTTCTGGGATTCTGGAGTAGTTTCTGAGGCTTTCTGTCTGGAAAATCCCAGAATACATGACTTGTAGTTTTGAATACAAACTATGTGTTCTTCTATTCAGAAAGAAATTGTTTTACTTAAGTACAAACCGTGTACTCTATGTACACACTGTGTAGTCTCAAATCATGTTGCTGGCCATGTGGGTAGAGACACGGGGTTGGGAAAATTTTTGTGGGACACGCCGTGTATCGGACGTACGCACCGTGTGTTTAGACCATGTGTCTGCCCATGTGACTAATGAAACAGATGGATAAAAACTTAATCATTACATGCCATGTCAGTCTTGAACACGTCATGTAGTGTAATCCCTATAATCTAACCATGTAACTAACAACACTGGTTGGTGAAATACTTTAGTACACGTCATGGCCATCTGGAACACGTTGTGTAGTGTGAGGTTGGTAACCGACCTTGTAGCTAACAACATGGGTTAGTGTAGTTATTCTAGTACACACCATGTCTGGAACTAACACGTCATGTAGTATTGTTCTAAGAGAACCGTGTAGCTTAGTTGTGTAGAAGGACCCAGAAAGAGGAAGAGGATTCAACTACATGATGTGTGTTAGGACAACACACCATGTGTTTGGGGTGTTACACAACCAGTTTTGGAAGAAGTTCACACCCATGTGAAAGGCTTATGGGAACATGCTATGTAGTTAAGTATAGATGTCATGTATCCATATTTTTCTTAAACTAGAATGCTTTCTTTATCTTATTCCCTTATTATCCTTCAGGTTTTCTATCCTTGATAATGTTGATCTAAGGTATGTGTTTGACGTTGCAGAGTCATGCCACCAAGACGTTCTCTGGTTGTACGCTAGTTTCAAGGCATTGATCAGACACCAGACATGGATGATCAGGGACTTTCAACAGATCCTCCAGTGGTTCCAGTCTTGGCACCAGCCGTCATTCTAGACACAGGTGCTGATGCAGAGTTCTGAGAGTGATTTATGAGGTTCATGTAGACCTTCCGTAGAGTACCACATCCTAGATCATCTATGACAGTGCTAAAGTGAGTCTTCCTATCACAACATCCTCCCACCTTCAAAGAAGAAAGTGGACCTCAAGCTGCAGAGTCATGGTTATAAGCCATGCTTTCCATCTTCTAGCAGTTGAAGACACCTCCAGAGAGGAGGGTCAAGCTCGCTATGTACATGCTTCTGGATTCCGCCAAGATATGGTGGGATGTGATCTCATTGGTTGGATTCTAGTAGGTCATGGCCTGGGATGAGTTCCAGTAAGCCTTCTATGATTACTTCTATTCAGATACTTTAAGGGACGATTGAGCCTGAGAGTTTATGAGTCTGGAGTAAGGTACTATTTCTGTTATGGAGTATTCGTCTCGCTTCATTGAGATGCAGTTCTTCACGCCTATTCTAGGAGGTGATGATTTATTCTTAGTAAGGAAGTTTGAGGATAGTCTAAGGCAAAAAATTCAATAGTAGGTGAACATATTCTGGTTCACTTCCATCACATCTATAATCAACCAGGAGATGACCACAAAGCACAATTTGAGGGATTCTGGAGATGTGAGCCAGGGCGGTTCGACATTCCGAGTGAGTATCCCTCCTACTGATAGTAGGAAGCTCCACAGGGGGTCTTTGTGTGGTGATCCAAGGAGGTGAGACACTTATTTTGGTAGCCAATTGTTGTGGTACCAGTGTGGGAAGAGCAGGCATACAAGGCCACAATGCTCGAGAGACCCAGTGGAGTGGCGATCTTTTGGCAAGATGGGTCATCTTTAGCGTTTTTATCAGATCTTCTCACCAGTATCTAGTGAAAAGGGTTCTTCTATGACTCCTTGTACAGTATCAGCGCCACAAGTTTATCCTTAGTTTGAGAACTAGAGTTCTTCTGGCCGTTCAAGTTGAGGTGGAAGTCATGGTCGTGGTAGTAAGTCACTTGTCTTTCAACAACAACATGGTGGATCAGCACAGGGTGGTCAGGTAGGGTCACATGGCCTTGGTGTAGGCCTAACTTTTATAGTGGAGTACACCTAGCAAGAGTAGGATCTCTAACCCACTACAGTTTGAGGTATGATCCTAGTCGCCTCTATTTTAGCTTCTGCCCTTTTCAATACAGGGGATTCCCATTGCTTTATATTAGTTACTTTTGTGGAGAGCCTTGGGATTTGTATATTTTCTTCTACTGATATCATGATGTTAGACACTCCTTTGGGGGCTAGAATGGCTGGTGTACGTTAGTGCAAGAAGATCCCTCTTGAGGTTGCAGGGTATCACTTCTTTTGGGACCTCTATGTCTTAGAGATGATATGATATGTTGTCATACTCAGAATGGATTAGTTAGTTCTCTTCTAGGCTATTATCGATTGTTATTTCCATAGGGTGAGTTTTACATCACCAGAAGGAAGATTTTTTCTCCATAAGGGCAAATGGGATGTCCATGCGAGCAGAGCGGGACCCGAGCATCATGGGTTGGGAGGAGTTACAACCCATATTCCTAGTCTATATCTGGATGACTAGGGGACCACACAGATGGACTTTTCTCCAGTGGTGGATTGTTTCAAGGATGTTTTTCCAGAGGAATTTTCAGGTTTTCCTCCGGAGCGAGAGGTGGAACTTTCTATTGAGCTTGTGCCAGAAGCAGCACCAGTGTCCATTACTCCTTATAGGATGGCTATACTAAAGTTACATGAGCTCATGAAATAGTTAGAGGAGTTGCAGGAAAATGGTTTGATCTGACCCAATACATCTCCTTGGGGTTCGCCCGTCCTATTTGCAAAGAAGGTGGACATTACCCTCAGACTTTGTGTGGATTATCGGAAGTTGAACCGGTTGACGGTCAAGAACTGATATCCCTTGCTGAGGATTGATGATCTCTTTGATCAACTTAGAGGAGCTCGGGTGTTCTCAAAGATTTAAATGAGATCCAGTTATCATTAGTTGCACATTAGACCATTTGATATACCTCTTACAACCTTCTAGAGCAGATATGGTCTATACGAGTATGTGGTTAAGCCGTTCGGTCTCACGAACGCACCTGTAGTTTTCATGGAACTGATGAACCAAGTGTTCCATCCATACTTGGATTCATTCATGGTAGTCTTCGTGGATGATATCTTGGTTTACGCTCACACTCGACATGACCATGCCACACATCTTGTGATCATTTGGAGTACACTAAGAGGGAATCAGTTATATTCTACGCTCTCAAAATTTCACTTTTGGATGGACCAAATTCACTTCTTGGGTCATGTTATCTCAGAGACAAGAGTATTAGTAGACCCAAAGAAAGTGAGAGTGGTAGTTTTCTAGGAGCATCCAAATAACGTCTTTGAGGTATAGAGTTTTTTATGGATGAATTAATGCTACAGAAAATTCATACAGGACTTATCATGCTTAGAATCAACACTGACGGGCCTGACTAAGAAGGGTGTGAAGTTCTTGTGGTCAAATTATTGCGATTCATCCTTTCATGAGTTGAAAGTGAGGTTGACTTTAGCACTGATACTAATCTTTCCAGATCCAGGAAAGAGCTATACTGTTTACTGTGATGCATTAGGTATCTCGATGGGAGCCGTGCTTATGCAGCGAGAAGGAGTCATGCGTATGGGTCTCGGTAGTTGAGGCCAGATGAGAGGAATTACCCAAAGCATGATCTTGAGTTGGAAGAAGTCGTTCATGCCTTACACTGTTGGAGATATTATCTTCTGGGAGAGCATTTTGTGGTTTTCACCAACCAAAAAATTCTCAAGTACATCTTCACTCAGCATGACCTGAATTTGAGACAGTGAAGGTGGGTTGAGTACCTTCATTATTTTGACTTTGAGCATTCCTACACGCATGGGAAAGGCAACACTTTGGCTGATTCACTGAGCTGGAGGACTCAAATACAGGTAGTTTCGGAGGCCAACAGTGAGTGGTATCTTATGGATCTATTATCTGAGATAGATGTGGAGGTGTACGACAGACACAGGTAGACGTTTATTTCTTCTGTAGCTTTTACCTCTACTCTTCTTAACCGAGACAAAATAAGGTAGCTATTAGATTCTAAAGGCCTATTCATACAAGAAAGTGTGTTAGGAGAGGACCCTATTCCTGGATGGACTATAGGCAAGGATGAGATCTTGCATTTCCAGGGGTATGTATGGGTGTTAGCAGACATATTCCTGAAGTTGATGCGGGACTTTCATTCCCCAGTTTGGGCAGTTCATCCTGGTTTCACCAAGATGTATCGTGATCTACACCATCATTATTGGTGTCTAGGTATGAAGAAAGATGTTGTTGAGTTTATCATGATCTGTTCCACCTATTAGTAGGTGAAGGCTGGGAATCAAGAACCAGCAGAGCTTTAACATAAGTTACCCATTCCCGAGTGGAAGTGGAATGATGTCACAATGGATTTCGTGACAAGTTTACCTAGGTCGCCTCAAGGGAAT
This sequence comes from Viscum album, assembly GCA_963277665.1. Taxonomy (NCBI): domain Eukaryota; kingdom Viridiplantae; phylum Streptophyta; class Magnoliopsida; order Santalales; family Viscaceae; genus Viscum; species Viscum album. The sequence continues at coordinate 1,520,907,819 of OY728155.1, read as the reverse complement.
GATGTTGTATGGTTTGTCCTTGATAGACTCACTAAGGTTTCTCACTTCTTGACGATCAAGGATACATTCAGTGTTGATGAGATGGGGTGGTTTTACATCCGTGAGATTTTACGTTTACATGGAGTTCCACACTCCATTGTTTTAGACAAGGATGCACCTTTTACTTCTTGGGTCTAGTAGGAGATATAGAAGGCTTTGGGAACACATGTACTTTTGAGTATAGCTTACCATCCCTAGACAGATTGCTAGTCCGAGCGTACGATTCGTGTGCTTGAAGAAATGCTTCGAGCATGCATCCTAGATTTTGGAGGTTCTTGGGAAAAGCACATGCTTCTTGTGGAGTTTTCCTATAATAATAGTTTCCATAAAACCATTCAGATGAAAACTTATGAGGCCTTGTACGGTAGGCTAGGATGATCACCCTTATGTTAGATGGAGGTAGGAGAAGCAACTATGCCGAGACCTTGTCTTGTTTAGGATACCGCATAGCAAAGAGAGTTGATTCAGAAGAGGATGACTACTACACAGTCTTGACATAAGTTTTATAAAGATCGGTGGAGATGACCTCTAGAGTTTGAGGTCAAAGATCAGGTTTTTCTATATGTCACACTAAGGTTAGGGCACAAGAGGATTATGAGATAGGGTAACGTTTCTTTGAGGTACTTCAGGCCGTTTGAGGTTTTGGAGAGAGTCAGGCTAGTGGCATATCGGCTGCAGTTACCTCAGAGGTATTGGGATATTCATGAATTCTTCCACATTTCTCATATTCATCTTTACTTCTCAGAACCATCTCATATTTTTCAACCTGAGGTGTTTGAGTTAGTGTTGGACGCCTCGTTCAAGGAGCATCCTATTCGGATTGTTGATCAAATTACGAAGGTTCTCTGTGGCCAGTCTGTTCCTCTGGTACGAGTGCTATGGTAGCACAGATGAGTACAGGACAAGATTTGGGAGAGGGGAGCCGATGTACGATCATAATGGATAGATTTTTTTGAGGATTCTTCTTATACGCCGCCTTCCTAAGGAAATTTGCAGACGAATTTCATTAAGGGGGGAGTTTGTAAGAACCTAGATCTTCTTTTCAGGTATGTTTTCCTTTTTTGTTGTTTTTGAGGAAAAATTGGTTTTTTCTAGAAATTTATTAAGTACACGCCGTGTACTTTATAAGTACATGCAGAGGACTCGATTATCGCAGGTAGCCATGGGCTGGCCATGTAACGGCCTTACACATGGCTGTGTATAGTGACCTGGAGACCACCTAATGTGGGGACCAGTTAAGGCAAGTACACTCTATGTATTTTCAAAGTACACGTCGTGTAATTTTTTTCATTAAACATATTAGGGTCGTGTCTGACGGATTGAACCGTCTCCTTTTAGGTCTGGTTCGACCGAGAGAGACCATACGATCGCAGAACTTCTCCGAGCCCCCAAATGAGCATCCGTTCACTGATTTTACCACCATCGATCACATTGGGATCACCTCGTTAATCTCTTCCTTCTCCTAGAGATTCGTTTCCTATTTCCTCCTATTTCTCATGTTATCATTGGTTGAGAATTTTTAGAATTTTTGTAGATATACAGTGTTCTTGGGAGATTCAAGGCTTGAGGTTCAGGTATAATGATCCTACAACACCGAGGTAGGTGGCTTGTGCCTTTCCGTATATAGTCGTTGAATTTTATGTGCAAAAGTGCCCAATACCCATGAACGGGGTATTGCGTGTTCTCAGTTTTTAGCCCTGATTGTGCCTACTATGCCTAGATTGATTGGATAGAGGTTATTTGTTGAGAATATGATTTATTTTTCCATGCCATGGAGGTTTTGCCCATGTATTCTTGTTTTGATCGTTTGGTCATGTTTTTCCTGTTAGGCTGCTGCATTGTTTTCCATGCCTTGTATTTTTAGGATGAAGTTATTATTATCTATCTTGCAGTTATACTATAGACGGGTTAGCCAAGTAGATCTTGAGGTTTACTTTTTCCACTTTTCATTGCTATTCTTATTTGACTTACACATGGACGTGAGAACCGGGTGTAGTGGACCATTGGGAGAATGGACGTAAGTGCTTCTCTAGAGTGTCTTTTATTATTGTTATGATGCAAGACCATAGGGGGAATTGACGTAAGTTATTCCTCAAAGTGTCTATAGTTCCTCTATGTGGGCCACAAGGGGAATGCGTTTTAAGTGCTTCCCTAGAGCGCCTTTTAGTTACCGATACGAGGCAATAAGGGTAATTGAAGACGAGTGATTCCCCAGAGAGTCTATACTAAAGCTGAACCAGAGGGGTTAGACTATATGTACTTCCCAGAGGGTTTCTTGTCTTTTCTAAGTAAGACCAGAGGGGATTAGGCTGTTAGTACATCCCATAGGGTTACCTGTTTGTGATTATCTGTTTACATGCTATATGGAACTGAATTCTTTGAAACAGTGTAATTGTTTACTATTGAGTACTTCCTTGTTTACTGCTTCTTTTGTTTATTTCCAGCCATATATATTCACTAACTAGTAGGAATATATCTCCTGGTGGTTTCCTACAAGGATTTAGTCTCAAACTTTGTTTGGGACATGATTTTGGGCCCAAAAAGATTATATTGTTGCAGGTATAGATAAGGGTAAGCACCCTTCTACTTCAGGTACTTGATAACATTGGAGCTGGAGATCATGGGACCAAGCATAGGCTTGTGATGTTGTAATGCTATTTATTTCTTTCCTTTGTACTTTGGTTTAGTACTGTATTTCATCATTGTGAATTGTTTGGTTTTTTTCCTAGACATACATGTCATGCATCATTTATATATATGTGCTCTAGTGGTTATTTCTTCAGTCTTCCATTGTTTACTTTCATATGGTATTATTACTACTTCCGTTATTGCTTTTTTTTTTATGCTATGTTATTATGCCAATGAGGGCATAGTTTCCCCACTATCACACCCAAGGCCCTTGCTACTATTCAACAGCCTCTAGAATTTAGGGAAATTCACTTGAGGCCATGTGACCAACCGGGTACAGGGCCTCTCTGGGAGGCTTCTGGAATCGGGATGTTACAAAATTGGTTGTTCAAGTAGCAGTGCCCACTAATAATTGAACAACAATTTTTATGAGAGAAACCAAGACACCATATGAGTTATGGTATGAAAGGAATCCCTCTATGAAGAATTTTTTTTGTTTTTGGAAGTAAATGTTTTATCTGAAATAAAGAAGGAAATCAAGGAAAGTATGGTGATGTTATAAATGATGTAATATTCCTAGGATATTCAATAAGGGCCAAATCCAAAAAAATTTACAATAATATTCTTGGAAGAATTGTGGAATACAGTGTTGTCAATACCATTGAAGATAAAACCATAAATAATATGAGGAGCTCAAATGATGATATGAAAGAATATGAAGAAAAAATTGGACAAAAAAAATTCAAATACAGAAATAATGGAAGGCTTGCAAAAACATTTAGGGCTTACAAAAAAATTACGATTCAGAAGAAGAATCAAAAGAGTAAACCTTGGTTGAAGAAACTTCGTCAGAACCTCACAATAGAAATAAAAGAGAATAAATTCTTCAATCCAACATCATTAGGGATTGGACCACACCCCCACATATAAGGATAATGAGGAATGAATCACATTATGCCTTCTTATAGATTTTGGATCCAACCTCATTTGAATAAGTGAAGGATGAATCTTGGGTTAAGGCCATGAATGAAGAATTGGATCAGATTGATAGGAACCAGACATGGGATCACGTTAAGAGACCCTAAAATCAAAATGATATTAGAAAACAACAGATATTTAATTTTTTTTATGAGAATGGAAATGTGATAAGAAATAAGGTGCTCTTGGTGTGTAAAGGCTATGCACATATTAAAGGCATTAATGTTGAAGAAACATTATCTCCGGTGGCAAGATTGTACTCGATCAAGCACTTTCTTTCCTTGGAAATTCAAATAGGGTAAAATTTTTGTTATATTGATGTCAAAAAAACATTCATAAATGGTTTTCTTGAATAATAAGTCTATATTAAACAACTAGTGGATTTTGATATTGGTAAGGATGAAATGAAGGCTTTTAGATTAAATATGTCACTCTATGGTCTGATGCAAGAACCATGAGCATGGTATTTTTGACTGGATTCCTATCTGAAGAATCTATTATTTAAAATAGGAGGTATTGATCATAATATCTATTCAAATAATTCTCATAGATATCAATTTATGGTGCTTGTGTATGTGGATTTTATTATTTTTAGTGGAAGTAAGAAGATATCACTGGAAGAATTTTATAATCATATGAAATCATAATTTTAAATTTATATGATTGGTGAACTCAAATACTTCGTGGGGCTGCAAGTGATTCAAAAAATAAGGATTACACCTTCATTTTTTAGAAAAAATATGTGAGAGAGATTCTAAGGAAATTCAACATGCCTGGATCCAAACAAATGTCGAATCAAATAGTGGTTGGGAAAAACAAGGAAATCATGAGGATGAAACTTCTATGGATCCCACCATGTATAGGATAATAATTATAATCTTATTATATTTGACTATAACATAGAAATATATTGTATTTGAAACATACTTAGTTTCTCGCATTCAAATTAGTCCGAAGTAAGTGAATTTGGAAGAAATTAAAAGAATCATGAGATATATTCAAGGTAATCTCAATTAGGGATTATAATTTTCTACAGGAAGAGATAATGAATTATATTAATTTTTAATGCTTACTAGGATAAATATATATTTGATAAAAACTCCACTAGTGTCATATCATTCATCATTAAAAACAAATGTGCAGTATGGTTGAGAAAGAAAAAATAAATCACTTCTCTTAGTATGGATAAAGCTGAGTATATCTATGCTACAAAGACTTAGACTCAGATATTATGGATGAAGCAAAAACTGACTAATATTGGTGATGAAGTGATACAACCAATGGTGATTCACTATGACAACTAAAGAAGGATTGATCTTATGAGGAATCCATTTCATCACACTCATTCAAAACATATTAAGATCATATATCACATCATCAATGGAAATGTTGAACAAGGTGTGATTAAAGTTGATAATGTTGGAATTGATAACTAATTGGTTGACATTATAACTAAGTCACTGGTAGCATTTATGTTTTAAAAACATTAGTCGAACCTTAGTTTTCATCAACCTCCCAATGCATGAAGAAGTTATAGATGATTCCCTCTCCCCATTTGTGTTCAGCATTTTAATCTATTTATAGATGTGATGTAGGTTTATGGGGGAGGTAATATCTAGGGGGAGTCCATTTTAAGCACTTAAAGTGAAAATACATGTTATTTGGGATCAAAATTAGGAGCAAAATACAAGATTCATGAAAGGTATTTTTCTGGAATTGAAACTTCTCAAATATGGTAAAGTCATAAGTTTCATGATGACTAGGTTTCAAGAATATTGAGTTTAAAAGAGGCTTGAACTTCATGATGGTATAGAGCTTCATGAACACATGAATGAAAGATGATGTTCTTCACCACTATGAAAATTATCGCGAGTGTGCGTTGAGTCAATAATGTTCCTCAGGACAGTGAGAATGTTGGTGAATTGGTAAAATCTCACAGATATTCAAAAATGAAGGATCTTCATGAAAATGATTTGGAGGTTCTTGAAAAATATTCTAGAGGCATGAGATAATTGAGAAGGGATATTCCTATAAATAGGGGTCTACCCCCACTTCGTAACACACAAGATATTTGAAAAAATGGATGAATTTATTTTAATTCATGAAGGATGAAATATTCATGAATCAGATTTTCATTTTGATCCTAATAATTGATAAAATATTATATTTTTCTCGAATAATGATTATGTCTATTAAAAAAAAGGAGTTCCACGTTGTCTGGTTATTCTGTGATGACATAGTGTTTTGTGAAGGCAGTTTTCTTCATGAATATTGTAAGCTTCACGAAGGATCTTCATGAACAGTCATATTGAACATGTGGTTTAAGTGAACAATGAATTCATGGGAATCAAATCAATACTATAGTGCAGGAAGAGTCTCATGCTGGTTAGATATAAAGGATTTAATTAGAACATAATAAATTAACCTTCAAGTCATTAAAATGAGAAAGTATTCTTCCAAAATAGTGATTTAGGGGGATTCTATGGAAGTGTTCTGAGGGGGGCAGTGTTCTATCCCTAAAATATTGTAAAGACAATGTGCTTGGCATAGAGTGATTGTGTTTGAACTTCTGTTTTCCATAAATAGTGATGATTAATGGATTTAGGTATAGTTGAGACACTATCAATGCGTTCTCCATAGAATACCCCTTAGTGGTAAACTAAGTAAAACTACTATGTTGCCTTGCTACATGTGAATATTTGATTACTGCATGATTCCATATCATAGGTTTAACATGTTCCTACCAATTTGGGAATAAGATCCATGAAATTAAAAGAAAAATTCGACACACTGAATCACCCCTCCCATCTAAGGGTATTCTGGGGTCCTAAAATATAAACTCTTACTAGATTCTTGGTAAACAGAAATCACCAATATACACTACCAGAATAGGTCACTAACATAGATAGAGGAAAATCTATAAAATAAATTTTTACAAGTTCCAGTTATACTGGTTATGTTTTTAGTTCTTGTTTTACTGGACCTAATAAGGTTTTATTTCTAACAGTCTCAAGTCTTCTTATAGAAAACTAGTAAAAAATTTGTGGATTCTTAAACATTTATTGCTAACATCTCTGGACCCAAGAAAAAATGGGTATAAAAAATATTTTTGTTTTAAATATATTTTGTAGAAAACTTGCTTGAAGTGTTCTAGTAAGAAATTATAGTACCTAGACATTAGATGTTCTAGAAATATGATTGGAGACTACTCATGTTTTTGTAACTTAATCAAGGTAGGTGGTGGACAAGTCACTTTCAGGGACAATACAAAAGGGAATATAACTGAGATTGGCCAAATTGGTAACTCTAATACAACTATAAATTCTAAAGTTTTATCTATATGTTGATTGAAATATAAACTGCTTATAATTTCATAATTGTGTGATGATGGATTTGTTGCTATGTTTGAAAATAATTCTTTTAAGGTTTTTAATGCCAAAAATGGTTTAGTTTTTACTTCCTTGATAAAAGATAATGTTTATGTGCAGATTTAATATATTTGTTTCCTCATAATGTTTCATGTTTATGTAGATTTCACAAGGAATATTGGGTTTGGCATACGATACCAGGCCATTGCAATATTCACTTACTTATAAAGCTAACAAGTAAAGGATTACTCAAGTTTCTACCAATGCTAGAATTCATAATATACAGATTTTTTAATCCCTATCAATATAGAAAGCATCGTAAAATTTATTTCAAAATAATGAAAGAAGTTTCAAATTCTTGAGATTTAGAGTTGTTTCACATGGATTAGATTGTACCCTATAGAGTATCTAGTTTAAGAAGAAAACATTATTCTTATGTTATAATTGATGATTATTTGAGATATACATGGGTATTTTTTCTTTCTCATAAAAGTAAATAACATTCCTGTTATTGTAGATATGGTAGATCTATAGAAAATCATAGTGGACTTATAATAAAGACCTTATGAAGAGATCATGACCATGAGTTTGAAAATCAATATTTTGAATCATTATGCTCATAACATGTTTATAACCCTAACTTTTTTCCCAGGACCCCACAATAAATGGTTTATTAGAGAGAAGAAATAGAACCCTTTAAGAAAATATTCCATTTTATGTGTAATGATTATGATTTTCTTGTCAATTTTTGGCTTGAAGTTATAAACACAAACTAATATATAATCAATAGAGTTTTAATTAGATTAATGTTAAAGAATACCCCATACGAATTGAGGAATAGTAGAAAACCGAAGGCTAATTACTTTAGATTTTTTGTTTGTAAAGTATTTATAATCAATACAAAAGATAATTTAAAAAAATCATCCAAGTGTGATGAAGACAATTTTCATGGATATTGAATAACAAGTAAATCATATAGGTTAATTAATAAATGGACCACGATTGTGAAAAAATTTCTACATGTCATGTTTGATGAAACAGATCCACAAGACCCTATGACCCCTTTAAAAAATATATAGGATGACCTTTCCAATCTGAACATTAATTCCACCAGACCACTCATAAAGAACACCCTCTGTTCTGATTAATAGCCTAATCCCAAACCTACAGATGAGAATGAGGTGTCAAACCCTTATATTCCTAGAGTTTTTAGAACTCATTGATATCATACCTTAGATGCAGTTATAGGAGACCAAGATAAAGGAACTCAAACTTGATATTTTCTTCAATATCAATTTTGACATCAATATTTTTTATACAACATTAACCTAATAACAAAAATGATGAAATTAATGATAAAATATGGTTAATGGATATGCAAGAAGAGTTAAATTAGTTTTAAAGAAATAGAGTTTGGAAAGTAGTTGAAATACCCAATGACTACAACACTATTATTACTAAATAAGTGTTTATAAAAAATATTGAAATGTTAGATACTCTAGTAAGATATAAATATTGATTGGTTACATAAGGATATAGTAAAGAATAAGGTACTGACTAAGAAAAAATCATTCAACTAGTAGCTATAATTGAAGCCATTGGGATGTTTCTTTTCTATACATCATATTATAATTTCAAAATATATCAAATGGATGTTAAGAGTGAATTCTAATATGGTTATATAGTTGATTATTTTTTTGTAGAACAACTTCCAAGATTTCAAAATCCTAACTTTCCAAATCATGTTTTAAAATTTAAAAAAGCTTTATATGGTTTAAAAAATGTCCTAGTTCTTGGTATGATTGCATCAAATGTTTTTTAATTTAAAAAGGTTTTACTAAAGGAATAACTAATGCTACTATATTTATTAATATAATTTCAAAATATGTTTTAGTTATACAAATATATATTTATATTATTATTTTTTGGCCTTCAAAAAATTATTTCTGTTCTAAATTTTCAAAAATGAATCAAAGTGAATTAGAAATGAGTATAATGGTTAAAAATAAAATGATTCATGGTTTTAATATTTTTTAAAATAAAGGTGGAATCAATTTAAATAAAATCAAGTAAACTAAAATCTTTTATTTATTTTGGTATTTCTAGCACTAAAGGTAGTGATACTCCCCTGAGTACAGGTTGTAAGTTGGGTCTTCATGAAATATGAAACTGATTGATTAAACCACTTAGAGAGGTAGGATTGGAAGCTTACTATACTTAATTACTTACTAACCTGATATAATGTTTACTGTGTGTATGTGTTCTAATTTTAAATAATAAAAAAAGTGTCACATTTACATTCCATGAAAATAATTTTCAAATACCTAAATAATACAACAAACTTAGGATTGTTTTACACTAGAGGAAAAACATTAGATTTAGTTAGTTATTTAGATGATGATTTGGGTGGTTTTATTTTAGATAGAATAATAACTTCTAGAACAGGTCACTTTTTGGTAAAGTATCTAGTGTCATGGTGTAGTAAGAAACAAAACACTATTGCATTGTCCACTACTGATGCTGAGTATATAGCTCTAGGAAGTTGTTTTCCATAGATTCTCTAGATAAAACATACAGTACTTGACTATGGATATAAATTATGACATATCCCTATAAATTTTGATAATACAACTATGATAAATGTTTATAATAATCATTTATAAAATTCTAGAACAAATCACATTGATATAAAACATAACTTTTTGAGAGATCATTTTTTGAAAGGTGATATAACTCTTGAGTTCATTTGTACTAAACATCAACTTTCAAATATATTTATAAACCCCATGAATGTTTAGAGAATCATTTATCTTAAACATTAACTAGGCATGATAAAATATGTTTAATTATTTTATTTTAACTAAATTTTTCTAATTACAATTTAAACTATTTAACTTCTTAGATTTTTTGGAAGTAATTGTATTGTATGATTCACATAGTTAGTATGTCGATCGTGAGTTTTTGTGGATGTGGTTAGAATAACTACCATGAAAACATAATTATACAGTAAACATACTTACTATGAGTATTTAATCAGATGGTTACAATAATTACTATGTATATTTTTTATGTGTTTAGTATGCCTACTGTGAGGCCACGTTCAGCATGCCTACCATAACGTTGGTTTCCACAAATCCACAATCAACAGACCTACCATACCTATTTCCTTAAAATTTTCATGATTTTTTTGAGGGATTTATCTTATATATATTAGTATTTTATTCCCCAATTTATTAAAATACATTTCAAACCAAAATATGAATACAGATGTATATTATCCATAAAATCTTCTTCCACCATTTCAAATCCTTACCTTCAATCGAAATCTAGATCACTCTCTCCCTCATAAACCTAAACCATCCGGTTTCAAACATCTCTCAAGAACCTGAATCTTTTGAGAAATAAAATCCAACTAAATATGCCAATAATAAATAACATTTTGAAAGATTCTTTTTTTATTCAGTCACCTCTTTAATTTTTATTAATAAATCAAAATCTAGCTTGAGTACGATAGTTTTAAGAACCCAGGTATTTTTATAAGGTAAAAATCCATTATTTTTCAGTTTAAATGCATAAGTATGGCCTAATGAGAATTAACTTTGAGGTCACAAAGATTTTAGGGGTGTTCAGGGCTTGTTCGGTGCTTGGAACGAATGTTTGGTGTGTTTTAGGCATGGTGTGTGTTTTTTATAAACTATACGGGGCATGCCGCATGGTTTAAAAAAATGTTCAAGTGGTGGAAAATGAGTAGATATAGGATGAAAGGTTAGGAAAAACCATATGGAATGGGTCGCAGGGCCGTGTGGCCATGTCTATAGTTTTTGCAGAACTTGATAGAGGGTTTTCACATAGTTTCAGCATTGTTTGTAAATCATGCAGGTAAACTGTACGGGTTCCCCTTGACCAAAAAAAATCCATGCATGGTTGGTGTATATTTTTTCAAACCATGAACCTAGACCATGTATCCCCAATATATTTTGAATTTTATAATATTTAATAAAATTAAAAATTCTATTTTAAAACCTAAGTTTATATTCTTTCAATGCAAAATAAGGGATAATTTTGAGATCTCAGTCAAGTGACTAAAGTTGTATTTGAGGTATATTTACCATTAAATACCCGATTCAAGAGTAGTTCATCTCATTGGATTTGTATTGGTAAGATCTACATTCCTATTTAGTCATTCTTGATTCTTCTGAATATCTGCCGTGCAATTTGGTTGTAGGATCATATGCCCTAATTTCTCATTCTTTTTCCATTCTTCATATTTCTCATAAACCGAGTCAAACTAGGACTTGATAATAGAAAATAACTCCACTTCAAAGATAAGGTAGGTGGTCTATAAATTTCTTTTTAGTTTTTTTGATTTATCAAGTAATTTTATATTATGCTGCCCATTGGAATTTCCAGCACGACCATAAAATTGAACTGGATAATTTAATTAAATGATGTTAGACCTGTTAGGGATACACTTAGGTTCCTTTGAGGAACGTTGGATCTTTTTCCCCACCCATGGCCACACATGGGGTGTTACCTAAAAATAAACCTTGTTTATACCCTATTGAACCATCCTTGGAACGTGTTCTCATGTTTTCTAACTAAATATAGTTTAATTATGATTAAATTGAATTGAGTTGCTTAATTAAGTGATGTGATTACACCCTTGTTTAATTTATTAAATATTGAAATTAATTGGTTAATTTTTGAATTGATCAAATGGTTTATATTTCACTTGGATTGGATTAATTGGTTTGTTTAGAATTTAGTTAATGAGTGTTTATACTCATCGAATGTATCATAATATTAATAAGGGATAAGGAGGGGGTATACTCATTAAATTTCATTCTTGTGAAATGTGAATAATGAGTGGGTATAATCATTATTTATTTTAAATATGAATTGGGATACATGAGTGGGAATACTCATGAGATGTGTTAAATGTTTAATTTTGAATGGTGATAAATGGGTGGGTAAACCCATGTTGTATGATGGAATGTAAATGGATTCCATGAGTGGGTAGACTCATGTGTAATTTATGAAAATGATATGAATGGATCAATGGTTTTATATATTCCATGGACAAATATCCATGGATTTAGAATGCAACAATGGAAACCGAAAGATGATTATTCCATTGGGTCTTGATTTCATGGGATTCCTTGGGCCTTTATACCCCTTGGATCCGGTTTTCTTGGACTCGTATTGGCTATGTCTGGAACAAAATGCTCTTATGAATCCAACCAGTGCCTATACTAATTTCCCATTGAGATGCTCTTGGGACTCAACTAGGATTCCATGGCCTTTGACACCTTGGATCTGGACCTTCATAGTCTAATACCTTAATTATAACATCATGGACAAGGGATTATGATTCAATATGGATATATAGAATGGAAATGGTGGTTTGATACATATGGATATACAATAAGGATGTCTTATTTATTTCTATTCGTTATAGTGTCATGGATATAGGAACATATAGTAATTTTTCAGGGAGCCTTGAGAGTCTAGACAATACCATTTTATTAGTAGTGGTCATGCGATGTATACTTTACCTGCTTTACTATTTAACCACTTATCTTGTTATTTTTCAAACTATATAAATGTTTAGATTTTGGGTGGATTTATACTGGGTTGTTATCTCACACCCTATTTAGGCCTCCCTTGGGGAACCCAAATAGATTATATGGTTGCTGGTTTTGATAGGGTAAAGAACCTTAACACAGGTTTTTGATTGCTGTTTAGGAGAAGGGGAGCACATGACTGAGCTATAGATCATGTTGCTATTGGGAGATAACACCATTTTACTTTTTTGTCATTTTGGATACATGTATTGTAATACTCTACTATGTACCTATTTTGGTTGGTTTCTAAGACACATGACATGTAACACTATCATCATCTGCATATGATATTTATTCTGGCTTTGTTTATATATTCCTGCCTTTTTTAGTATTTAGTTTTTTGTCTATTTAAATGCTTCGTATGTTTCTATGCTATTAATTTTATACTGTGTAGACTCTGGTTATAAGTTAATAGTATTCACACTAACATACATATTCCATCATTTATAGTCGATAGACTCTGGTATTTGGGGAGATACACTTAAGGCCTTGTGACCCATCGGGCTCATTGCACTATTTAGTGGATTTTGGGTTTGGGATGTTACAAAGTGGTATTAGTGGGAATCGGAAAAGGAAAATCCAAATTTCCTCAAATGAAATTTTTATTTTATGGATTTTTATTATTACTATTGATTTTATTCCACTATTGGGTGACAAACATGATTTATTCCATCACTATGGATATAATTGTGGGGTTTAATTTCTTTTGAAACTCGATGAGATGAGGGTATTCCATCTCATGCATCATGTTGTCACTTGTTATAAATCAAATTTCATACATTATGACTTTCCATTTAGGATGAATTATTGTTGCATACTGTTGTGATATGTTTCATGATAGCTATATCTATAGTTTTTGTAGATTTTGGGCAATGGATAAAGAAGTGACTCTACCATTTAGTTCATAAGGTGAATGGGACCTTATGGACTGGGAAGTGATACACAATTTAAATTCAATTTTTAATGTGAATATGATTACTATGGATTGAATGGGCACTGAATTTTGGGTTCATTAGTTATTATGGGCCTTCATGCATTTGGAATTGGTGAACCACTATTAAACACTTGAATAATTTATTTATGTAAATATAATTTGAAATGGATGTGAATTCAAATGAAAATGTAATGGGAAAACCTGGAATGATAAACAAATACTTAACCTAAAGCTAGATTTTGGGTGGGAAAGAGGCAGTGTTTGTTGTCCTGTTGTGTCAGTTCCTATGACAGTGTTGGATTTAAGAGGATACTATGGGTTATCACTTGGATTTAGGAGGGTTTTGACCTGTCCTGTGATTTTGAACAGTGTGCTTTGGTCTTTTTCTATTCTGAGGCATGTGTTTGGAATTTTAGAGGCATTCCACCATGATGGCCGCTAGTCATACACAAGGAGGGAGGTGACGAACACACTCCAGATGCAGTGGGCCATGGGATACTAGCTAATCCTCCATTAGCGCTAGCTATGGAATGAACTTTTGTCCCTAGAATAGGTCCTAAGGCACAATTTTGAAAGGGTTTCTTTAACATCCTGCATAATTTTCAGGGTGCACCGCAACCTACCTTATCTACTGTAGAGCTAACGTGGGTGTTCCTATAACAACATCCTGTCATGTTTTAATAGGATGGTATAACACATGCCACTGAGTAGTGGATTGATACCACGATAGTGATTTTCAATAATCTTGAGATGACATCTAAGAGGAGGGTTGATCTCACCACCTATATGCTATATGGAGTAAAAAATCTCTTCTGAGACATTCTGGATTAAGATGATGGGATGTAAGATATGGGTTAGGTTGATTTAGAATCCCTCTTCTGTGAATATTTCCACCCCATGACTCTATGGGAAGATCATGATATTGAATTCATGAATCTGGAGTAGATCACAATTACTATTATGGAGTACTTGACGTGCTTTATAGAGTTACAACATTTTGAGTTGAAATAACTTAGTGATGAGAGATCCAAAGTGAGATGATTTATGGAAGGTCTATGACATGCTATCTGATCGCAATTCAACATGTTCAGATTGACCTCTATCACTAATATTGTGAATCAGGTTCTGATTAGAGAGTGGAACTTGATGGAATCTGGGGGCGTAGAGCAGAAAAATACCAATTCTCAACCCAATGGTTCTGCATCTCCAGGAATGAAGTGCTATTTTGAGGCTTCTCATGAGATGAGAAACAGTCAGACTTTCAGTAATGGTAGCTCTTTGTTCTTCTATCAGTGTGACAGGAAAGGCCACCTAAAGAATCAATGGAACTATGAAATAGTTGAGTTTCGAGACTGCAACAAGATGGGCCACATATAGTATTTTTTTATGATTCTTCCTTCAGCTGTGAGTGTTAGGAGGTCAGCTCTAACACCAGGTTCTGGAGTAGGTTCCTTAGCTCTGCATTAGGAAGAGAGATGGAGTAGTGCTGGTTGATTAGGATGAGGTAGTGGTGGTCACGACCACGGAATATACACACCAGTTACACTGAGACATCAAAGTGGGCCTACTTTGGGCAATGAAGTTGTATCAAAGGTCCACAGTATATGATAAACCTATTCTTTACAGCCTACCACTAAGGCACAGGGTGCCATACCATATACGGTGAGAGGTACGATCTTGGTAGCCTCTACTATTTCATCTTTTCTCTTTGATACAGGTGCATCACATAGTTTTATATCAGCAATGGTGGTGAACATAATTAGGCTTGTTTTGATATCTTATGAGGAAATTTTGATGCTACACACACCATTGGGAAACAAAACACAGAGTGTGCTTTAGTGTATGGAGTATCCCCTTGAGATTGGTGGTTGTAACTTTGTTTGGGATCTTTATTCCCATTAGATGACTATGTTTGACTTCATACTTGGAATTGATTAGATTGTGGATTATCAAGTGTGCGTTGATTGCTATCATATGGAGGGTGATTTTTACATCACCAAAGGGTAAAGTCTATACTCAAAAGTGTGAATGGGATATCCAAGTGAACCAATCTAGAACAAAACATCATGGGCTATGCGTAATGACAACCCAGATTGCGATTTTGTATCTGGATGATGAGGAGACATGTCAAACTGATTTCCATCCAGTGGTTGATCATTTCAGGGATGTATTCCCAGATGAATTTTCTATTTTACCTCTAGAGAGTGGGGTTTATTTCTCTATTTATCTAGTTCTAGAAGCATCATTGGTATCCATTCCTCCTTACAGGATGACTATGATGTAGTTGTAGGATCTCAAAAGGAAGTTATAGGATTTAGAGGCGAAGGGGTTTAACCAACCTAGTACTTATCCATGGGGCTTTCCGACCATTTTTCTAAAAAAGGGGGATGGTAACCTTAGTATATGCATGGATTATCAAAAATTGAACTAGACGATGTTTATGAATTGATATCCCTTTACACTGATAGATTACCTATTTGATTAGCATCAAGGAGTTTGGGTGTTATCAAAAATCGATTTGAGGTTTGGATATAACTAGTTATGTGTACGACTTGCAGACATACAACATATAGAATTTCACTGTAGGTTTTATCTATATGAGTATCTTGTTATTTCATTTAGTATCACGAATGAACTAGAGGTTTTCATAGTGCCGATGAACTGAGTGTTCCATCCTAATTTGTATTCATTTATGGTTGTTTTTGTGGATGATATCTTGGTGCATTCTCACAATTGACACGACCATGACAACTATCTTGAGATCATTTTTAATACATGAGGAGAGCATATATTATATGATAATCTCAAAAAGTGACACTTATGTATGGATCAGATTCACTTACTGGGTCACATAATATAGGAGGCATGAGTATCAGTATATCTAGAGAAGGTGAGAGCTGTGGTTTCTTGGGAACATCCCAAGAATGTTTTTTACATATGGATATTCTTGGGGATAACTGGTTAGTAAAATAATTTTATAAAATATTTCTCATGCTTAACAGTTCCATTGAAATAATTGACTAAGAAGGGTGTGATGTTTTTGTGGTAAGATTCTTGTGAGATAGCCTTTCAGGAGATGAAAGGAAGGTTGACATCAACACTAGTCCTGATACTGATAGAACATGGAATGATCTATATTATGTATAGTGACACATCAAAAATTAGAATGGGATCAGTTTTGATGTATGGATAAAGTGTCATGGCATATGGGTCTCAGAAGCTAGGTCCACATGAGAGGATTTACCCGATGCATGATCTTGATCTAGCTGTAGTTATTCACGCTTTACCTTGTTAGAGACATTACTTACTGGGAGGGAGTTTGTGGTGCACACTGACCATAAAATCCTCAAGTGCATATTTATACATGTTGATCTAAATATGAGGTATCAAAGTCGGGTGGTGTACCTATAGTATTTTGACTTCAAGATTTCCTACACACCTGGTAAAGGTAATGTAGTGGCTGATGAACTAAGTTGTAGGAATTAGATACAAAAAATTTAGTAGGCCAACAGCAAGTGAAAACTCATGGATTTGTTCTCTAAGATTCACATGGAAGTGCATGCCAGACAGTGATAGACTTATTTATCATCCTTAGCAACAAACTATACCCTACTAGATAGAATGAGTATGAGGCAACTATTGGATTCTGAGGGCCTATTCCTATGAGAGAGTGTGGATAGTAACGACCAACCTCTTGGATGGATTATAGGAAAGGATGAGATCCTGCATATCTATAGACGTGTTTGGGTTCTAGTGGACATACATGAGGAGATAATGTAGAAATTACATGCCTCAGCAGGGGAAGTGCACTGTGAAGTCACCAAGATGTACTGTGAATTATACCTTCAATGTTTGTGGTCAGGTATGAAAAGGTATGTGGTTGGTTTTATTATGAGGTGTCCCACCTATCAGTGGGTGAAGGTGTAACATCAATGATATTTCAAAATTTTATAAAAGTTACCTATTCAAGAGTGGAAATGAGATGATGTCATGATGTATTTCATGACTGTTTTAGCGAGGTTTCCTTAAGGCAATGATGTGGTGTGGGTTGTTATTGTCATGCTCATGAAAGTTTCTCATTTCTTACTAATCAAGGATACCTTCAATGTTGATGAGAATAGAATTTTATATATCTATAAGATATTATGACCTCATGGGGTCTTGTGCATTATAATTTTGTATTGGGATGCATGCTTTACTTATCATTTCAGGTAGAGTTTTCATAGGGCTCTGTGTACACAGGTTCTTCTGAGCACAACATACCATTCTCAGACTGACAGCCAATCAGAGTGTATGATACCGGTACTAGAGGACTTGCTTTAAGCATGCTTCCAATATTTTGGGGGATCATGGTAGAAGAATATACCTCTATTTGAGTTCACCTACATCAATAATTATAATGAAACTATATATATGTCACCTAATGAGTGTTTGTACGATAATCCACACTGATCGCCCCTATGCTAGTTAGAGGTAGGATAGACATCTTTACTGGGACTGTGTCTTGTGCAGGAGACTTTTGTGTAGGTATAGTTGATTCAAAAATGGATGTCTATATCCCATTATTAATATAAATCATAAAATTATTTCTATATATTACCTCTAGAGTTTGAGGTCGGGGATTGGGGTTTCCTGCATGTTTCACTGAGGCTAGGATACAGAAGAATCTGGAGGCAGGGTAAGATTTCATTGTGATATGTCGTGCCATTCAAGATTCTGGAGAGAGTTGAGATAGAATCCTATCAGTTGTAGTTACCTCAGAAGTATTGATCCATGTATGATTTATTCTATGTATCTCATGTCCAACACTATTATTTAGACACATATTATTCATTTCATCTTGAGGTGATTTAGATGCACATTAATGCATCCTTGGAGGAGCATCTGATTTATATAGTTGATATGAGAATGAAAGTTCTCCGAGGATAGTCAGTTTATATAGTATAGGTTCTATGGAAGCATGAACATTTATAGGATGAGACATGGGATTATGAGGCCGATGTATGTGCTCAGTGGCCAAAATTGTTCTCAGATAAATCATGACCACCCTTCTAAAAGAAATTTGGGGAAAATTTCTTTAATGGGGGAAGATTGTAAGAAACTAATTTTTCTTATGAGGTAAAAATATTTTATTTTTCAGTTTAAATTCTTAAAGATGGACTAATTTTAACTCCTTTTGAGTTTATAGAGGTTTCAGGGGTGTTTGGGGCTTGTTTGAAGCTCGGAACCCAAGTTTGGGGTGTTTTAGGCCGGTCACACGGTTTTCGTAAACCATACGGGGTAGGACACATGGTTTAATAAACCATGATAAGGTTGTATAGTGATATGATTTAGGCTATAACTTTAGGAAAAACCATGTGGAATGTTCCACATGGTCATATGGTAGGTCTGTAGTTTTTGTAGAACTTGATAGAGAGTTTTCGCATGGTTTCTACATTGTTTGTAAACTGTGTAGGTACCCCTTTTCCTTCAAAACTCCATGCATGGTTGGTGGAAGGTTTTTCAAATAGTGTGCCTAAACCATAAATCCCAAGTATTTGGGGAATTTTATAAATTTTATTTAAATTAAAAATTCTATATTAAAACCTAAGTTTCTATTTTTTCAATGCAAAGGAAGGGATGATTTTGAGAGATCTATCAAGAGACTAATTTTTTTGGGGTATATTTTCAATATAATATATAATGTGAGTGAGTTTTATCTACTTGGAACCATATCAGTAAGATCTAAATTGCATCTTAGTCGTTCTTGATTATTTGAGTTATAGACTGTGCTATTTTATTTTAGGCTCATATGCCATAATTTATCATTCTCCATCCATTATTTAGATTTCTCCTAAACTGAGTGGAATCAAGACTTGATACTGGATGAGAAATCCACTAATTAGCTAAGGTAGGTTATATATACATTTATTTTAAGTTATGGTTCTTTACCAAGAAATCAAAAATTATGCCACCCATCGGACTTTCCAACACGACCCCTAAATTGAACTGGCTAATTGAATTAAATTAACTTGGACATGTTAGAGATTCCATTAGGTTCCTTTGATGTTTATTGGTGGTTGTATCCCCACCCATGGTCACCCATGGGGTGTTCCATAAGAATAAACATTGTTTATACCATATTGAACCAACCTTGGAACATGTTCTTGTGTTTCCAAACTAAATGAAGTTTAATTATGATTAAATAAAATTGAGTTGCTTGCTTAGGCGATGGGATGCCACCTTTGTTCAATTTATTGAATATTGATATGAATTGGTTAATTATTTAATTAGAATAATGGTTTATATTTCACTTGGATAGGCTTAATTTGGTTGTTTAGCATTTGGTTAATGAGTGGTATACTCATCAAATATATCATAATATGAATTAGGGATAAAGAGTGGGTATACTCATTAAAATCCTTTCTTGTGAAATATGAATAATTAGTGGGTATACTCATTATTTATTTTTAATATCAATTAGGATGCATGATTGGTTATACTCATGAGTTGTTTTAAATGTTTAACTATGAATGGTGATAAATGGGTGGGTATACCCATGTTGTATGATAGAATGAAAATGGATTCCATGAGTGGGTAGACTCATGTGTAATGTATGAAAATGGTATGAATGGTTGAATGGTTGTATAGATTCTATATACGACTCTCCATGGATATGGAACATTGTAGTGGATTCCTTGTGTTGATTATTCTCTTGGGTCTTATGTTCGTGGGATGAGTTGGGCCTTGCTACCCACTGGATCTGGATTTCTTGGACTCACATAGGAATGGTTTGGAATGACATGCCCATAGGAATCCAACTAGTGCCTATACCAAGTTTCCATAAAGATGATTCTAGGACTCAAATAAGATGACATGGTCTTTGAAACCTTGGATTTTCCCTTAATGTTCTAATGCTTTCATTATTATAGGGTGTCTAAGGGATTTTGATTCACAATGGATATATGGAAAGGCCATGGTGGTTTGAGACATATGGATCTACGAAAATGCCGTGTGGTTTATTTCTATTCATTATAGTTTCCTAGATGCAAGAACTAACACTTTTTTACAATGAGCCTTGAGAGGCGAGATAGTATCATTTTCTTAGTAGTTGTTGTGTTGTTGGAACTTTAATTACTTTACCGTTTACCTTATTATATTTTTATATTACTCACTATGGAAATATATAGATCATGGGTGGTTTCCTACTAGTTTATAATATCACACCCTATTTGGGTATCCCTTGGGGAACCCTAACAGATTATATGGTTGCATGTGTTGATAGGGTAATGTTACCAAACATAGGTTATTGATTTCTAATTAGGAGAAGGAGAGCGCAATACCAATCTGGGGCACATGATACTATTGGTAGATAGCACCATTTGTTCTTTTTTTTCATTTTTGACACATGTATTGTAATAATATAACATTTATATATTTTAGATATTTTATTAGACACATGACATTTATCACTATAATAATTTGTATGTGATATTGATTCTGGATTTGTTTATATATTCCATTCTTGTTTATTATTCAGTTGTCTGCCTGTTTAACTGCTTCTTCTATTTCTATATTATTAATTTTCCACTATGTATAATTTTGTGATGAGGGAATAATCTCCCCACTGATGCACCTAGGCCCTCACTGTTAGTTAGCAGCAGAAATCATGTGAGGAGATTCTCTAAAGGCCTTATGACCCATTGGGATTGGGGAACTATTGAGTGGCTTCCAGGTTCGGGAAGTTACAATAGTGGAGCTAGAGAATCTACACCTAGTTGATCATCCTGTCACTATTGAAAATGAAATCCATGAATAATGGTTAAAATCAATTAATTTTTTTCCTTGGAATGTGATTAAGGAACAAGGGTGGGATGCATGGCTTAAATATAATAGTAATCCTTTCTATCTATAAGTTATTAAAGGATTTTATACACACCTTGAGTTATTCAGTGGAGAAAAAAAGATACAGTTAAATCACTAGTTAATACTGAAATTTTTGGGTTATCCTTGAGGTGATGAGTAAAGTGTTAGGGTGTACCTCATAAAGGTGAGTTTGGAGATTACCAAATATCCTATGCAGTTAATCATCCATTACTTAAGTTTTATAATAAATTAAATGATCCCACTAAGAATGTAACTCCCAAAAGATTGACTTCTATTGAGTTGAGTGGAGAATGTAGGCTAATGGTTAAGTTTATCCAGTACCTATTTTTTCCAAGGAATGAAGACTATAATATTTAACAACATCATGATATTTTTTTTCTTCTTTTTAATGAATAATGGTGTTTAGGTTATCATTTTTAGATATGTTATGACACATATGGTTGAATTGTTTAAGCATACTTTGAAATTTAGTTTATTTCCTTACCCAAAGCTGATTAAAACCTTGTTAGAGTAAAAAGGCTTAGTTCCTCATGGGGTGGAAATAATTATGACTCAACTGGTATCAACCTTATTGAAAATATTTGTAACTAGATGAAGGTAAATAAGAACCCTAGGAAAAATAAATGGGTGGATTACAAAGATAATATTTATGAAAATAATTTTCTTTTGAAATAAATGTTTAGACCTAGGGATATCATGTATACATGTCTTGAACCTAATGAGATAGTTGAGTATTCAAATTTTGAGGTGGCTTTTGGTGATGATAATGAATAAGAATAGTATTAAATGGTATATTTAGATTAGGATGTAAGAGTTTATCATGAGGATAGTAGGGAATCATCTCATACTATATATTTTGGATCTCCCAAATCTCCCTAACCTTTTACATCACATGAATAAGAATTTATATATGACCATTTGGTTGACATAGATGTTTCTATGAGTGGTTATAATCTAAAGTTGGATTATACTATGGACTCTAAAAGCGATGAAGTAAGTTTGTGTGGATCACCTGTGATGGGATGCACACCTAGGAAGCCTATTCTAGATTCACCTAATAAGGGTGAGAAGTCCCTTGGATCTCTTATTTTTGGGATAGATTATACAGATTCAAATGATGATGAGGGTAGTTAACCTTAACATGTTAGGCCTTTCATCCCATCCTCTCAAAGAGTTCTAGAGGGATCTCTTATTGCTATTATAGATACTGAAGAGATACTTTAGGTATCTCTTACTAGACTTTCAGTTGACCAGACACTTTATGATATCTTTGGTCCTATTGAAACCAAAGAAGACGAAAAATCTGAGTAAGGTAATTATCATTGTGAATATGTTGAGTATGGTTCTCCTATAGGTCATGAGGAAGAAGCTACTAATGATGTCAGAGTTGATGTTCAGGTTTATAGAGCCGATTCAGTGGATGATATCCCTACATTAGATGGTAGACATCATGTTCATGATCTATCTAACTCTATCAATTATACTCCATATTTTAACAAGGATGATTTGAATGAGTTCAATTTTGATCTTATGGGTGTTTTCAAGGAATCATTTATTGATTTTGAAAATTCAATAGATCCTACTAGATAATTGGATATCAGAAGAACTGTGATGCATTTTAATGCTCATCTTCAACCAATGTTTGATCTTGAGATGAATTTCATGAAAAATGATATCAATGATATCAATGTTCAATTGGGTGAACTCTAATCAGACATATTTGATTTGATTATTCATCTAGACCAATGTTTCTTGAATTTTGTATCTCTGAATCCTCTTTTTCAGTAGGTATTTGATGATTAAAAGATTATACAAATTATAAGGGATGAGTTGAAAATTACATTTGATGAGTTTAGAAAGTCTTGATAAGCTGTGTTTGATTGTTTTCAAACACATGTTTCCAAAACCATGTAATTTTTTAGAGAGGATTCCAATAAATATTTTCAAGATAGAGAAATAATTAAGAAGGCTATTGATTACTACCTTAAGTTATTTTTCATCTTGTCTGAGTTAAGTGGGTTGTTGAGAAATATTTCCTTGGATTAATAGATTCCACCATTGACTAAATATTTTAAGTCTAAAGTTTATAATCTCATTTCTATGAAAGTATTTTTAAGCTTTTATGGAAAATATATATTATTTCCCTTAGGCTTTGAATCATGGTTCTCAAGCAGTAAGGGAGTTTATCCAGTTGATGGAACCTTATCTCTACACTTCCAAAATAGTCATCCTAGCTCCTTTTGTCAGTACTATGTTCTTATATCCAACCAATACCACTTCTATAGTCAATAATTTCATCCCATATCCTAGAAACACATTTTAACAATGCAGGCCTACTTCCATATGTTTAGTCATTAGTGAGCCTACCTCCTAATTTTCTCATAAGACTACCTCTTTTCCCACCTATACTTCCAATGGAAATGACCCTATCCTTCCAAATGATGTTAGAGATGTACCAAATTTTAATTCATATTAGGATCTATAATATCTATTTTTTAATCCTTTTATAATCTCTTTATTTTTGTGATAATTAATTAAATAATACTCATTATTTTTATATCTGTATTTTATCTTTTACCTACTTTCTCTATTTCTTTATTCACTTTTTGATAATACCAAGATGATGAGTAATGTGTAGTGATAAATTAAAATAAATTGAATTCATTTGAAAACTTTTCATGATATTAGGAACATGATAAATAATTAATTTAATCCTCTACAAATATAATTTTTTTTATATTCAATTAATTTTAATTTAAATGTTATGATTTGTGATAATAAAAAAGTGGTAGACTATTGGATTATTCTAATACCTCCTTATATCAATGATCCCAAATGATGTTTATAATCTTGTTGATGAATTTCATTTTTTCTATTAGTAAATGATTTTCTGGAAAAATAATTCAAAAATGACTAAGTCTAGAACTTAATGTGATAACCTATCACATATTCAATGTGCTTACCATGTGAAGACTTTAAACAGTCCGTGAATGTTAGGTGACCCTGTCACCATATTACATGTTGTATTTCACCTAACATCATGAACCTATCAAGTGTCATATAAGAACATTCTATCCAATTATTGAACCTACCACGCATTGAAGCTGAACCTTCTATGCATTAAGTATCACCTTACCACATGTATAATCAATCTACCATGAGAAAGTGATGTACCAACCATGAGTAAAAATGTCCTGGCTGTGTGAATCAGTTAAGTGATTACATAAAGGCAAAAACCCACCACATGAATATATCAAGTTACCATGCCAAGGATTTAACAAATTTCATTAAGTAATATATTGACCATGTCTATTATTATAGTGACCACATGAGGAAACAAGCTACCACATGGACTACTAAACCTACCACATAATAAAATAAATTTACCACATAAAGGATTGAACTGACTAGGTCATTTTTCTATGAAAACTAACAATTATTTAAGTAAAAAAAATTATCATGCCTAACTTAGAAATTGATAGTTATAAATCTTCAATGGATAGTTTTTGAAGCATTAATTAAAGAATCAATGCATTTAATATTGCATTGAATGTTCTCTATTAAATAATTTGACAATTTTTTAAGAAAAAAAATGACCATGAGAAGGTGGGATTGACATATGATCCTATATAAAAAAAATAAGGTTTTACAAGTTCACAAATCAGGTCACGTTAAACATGCAACAAAAATAAACTTTTCTGAATCTACTGTGAAAATTTTATGTGCTCTATTCAAATTAAAATTAATAGACTCCAAGACAACGAAATCTATTCAGATTAAGATGCACCCCATTTTCATAACTTTACCAATTACTCTTTCTATTTATGCTTTACATACATGTTGTGTTTTTGCATTGATTTATTTATTTTTAAAATATAGTCTCCTATGATAAATTGGAGATTACTTGATACACTCTCAATTTTCTTCATTTATATTCTCATGAACAACTATGGAAGAGGTCCTGTGTTGCATGGTATTTCATTTTATCTCATACAAAACAGTGGAAGATGCTCTATTCTAGGACATCCTTGTGTTTTCTTGTTTGTAAAACCTAATCTAGGTTGTGGACTAGTTTATTTAATAGTAAACTACTTAAAATAGGTGATTTCTAATTAAATGAGATTAAGTATCATCTTGAGACTAAACCCCTTGTTAAATTTATCTGTTATTTATTTATTACATTGTTTTTTTGTTTTCTATTTATTAAATAAAACTAGTTATATGATTATAAAATTGTAAACAATAATATACTCTAATAGTGAACTCTAACTAGTTTTTTATATACTGAGTTTGATACAATTATATTATTTTCAAAAGATAAGGTATTTTCAAAATTATTTTAACTGAGATGTTATTGATATTTTGAGTGTAATGACCCAATGTTTCATTAATAGAAATCCCTCTTGATCTAATTAAATGTCTCTTCATGTAAAATGTTTATATAAATTGTCATCTTCTTTGGTTTTATGTTAGGAATTTTGAATGTTGCTAATATAGCCTTTGAATAGTGATCACATGATTAGTATAAATATATGGCCTTAACAAATCCAATTTACTCAAACAAAAGAAGCAATGGCCTCATCCAGTAGAATTTCTCCATACGAACCCCATTTGTCGGAGCTCGGAAAAGAGGTGGCATCCTTGGGTTTCGCTCTTGACCAAGCCCAAGCTTATCTTCATCCTTTCAATCTTGAATGGGATAGTCTATGAGAAAAGTGGATGTTGATAGAGATTACCACTCGAGCGATGTTATTTGAGCCACCCCAAGAGTCTTTCACCATCTCACACCTCACCCTTAGGTCTTATGCGGCTGTTTTAAGGGTTTATGTAACAAATTTCTAGTACTATGTTTATGTAAATTATATTTTTATATAATAATGAATATGCTTTCTTGTCATTATTGATATATTGTAAATAGTTTTTAAAGTACAAATATTGTTTTTAGTTATTACTTAATTAAGAATTCTATTTTAATAAATTAAAAGATTTTTGAATTAAATAATATTTTCATAAAATATTATTATTATTATTAAATTAATTTTTCTTAAATATAAATAATCTTATAATTTTATTAATGAAATTGTAATATTTATTAAGGCTTGAAAGCCAATTTTCTCAAAACCTGTGAATTTTCGATAAATGTCGGTTTTTATTTTAAAAGTGAAAATTAACATATTTAGAAAATTATTTAGATAAAATAAATGTTATTTCTGGAATCAGGATGTCAAAATTCTCCAATGGTGAATTTTTCATAATTTTTTGAGACAATCAAATTTTTGGGTAAAAACTAAATACCGTTTAAAAATATAATGTGTTTTATGACATCATAATCAACCAATAGTGATGTAATAAAATACTATAATCATTATTTGCGGACAATATATGTTTTAACATTAAAATAATGTGATTTTGGGTTTGTTTTACTTAGTTTACAAAGCATTAATGGACCCCTCAAGACTTATTAAACATATTGTCTTTTTAAAATATTTTTCCATGGGAGTGTGACTCACCTCCGCATAAGAAACCCCATTATTTTAAGAATTTAGGACTTTGGCCTTATAAAATATTGTTTTCCTATCCCCTTTTTCAAAAACCATGGGCAAAAACCATGTGCTGATTTGTGGTTTGGACTAGTTTAATGTAAGGGGTCCCAAACCTAAATAATAAAGAATTCACTCACCTTTTCTATATAAACCCACCCAAGCTCCCACTTCCTCATCACTAAAATCTTTTTGAGTTCGTCCAACCTCTGACCTACTCTTTCTAGAATCCTCCCAAGGTTCCCCAAGCCCCCAAGAAGCCTCTCTCAATCCTCTCTCAAGCCTTTGGAAGCACACTTCCAAATAAGGGTTTTTCTTCCTTTCACTTTTTTGTCCAATTTTCCTAGTATTCTTATGCCCTTTTAATTTCAATTATAAATGATGGGGTATGGTTTTGAACCTCCCAAATAATGGCCTCTTATTGTTTGAATGATGGAAGACCCCTTTATCTCTCATTAAATGCCTCCCATGTACACCTGTTACAATGCCGAAATTCCGAAAGGAACTTCTCTCTCCTCATTTACATTCTAGCAATACTTTTGTATCATGAATCTAAATTCCATTGAAATTATTGGGATATGTATCTATATGATCCCCCTTACTGTAAACTTCTTTTAGATATGATGAGACACCCCTTTCTCTCTCATCAACCATTTTTATGAATTCTTATATCATGCTGTTACACTGCCGAAATTGCACCGATTATCTAAGCCAATGCCATTGTGTAGTGAATACCATGACCATTTCTCCGTCAAGGGTATTCACCTTCAAGCACATTTACTTATTGATTATAATGTTTCATTCCATATTCCTTTTTTGTGTAATAAATTATTATGTTTTATGAATCCATGTTTTATGATCCATGTGGCACACTTATGCATGAAATGAAATGTTTAAGAAGGTTGCACCCTTATAGCGCTCCAATGCATTTGGTAAAGTATAGTATCATGTTACGACATGTTCAATGAGTGTTGAATCATGATAATTCAATTGCAACGAGTTTTTACTCATGCTTCATGTGAAATGAGGATTTACTCACACTCCATGTGTAGTGAGCCTTGGCTCATGCTAATTCCATGTTAAGTGTTGTTTCCACATTTCCACGTTATGATTATCATGCTTTATCATGCCTTTATGTTCATGTTTCTGTAATGCTCAATTGATATTCATATTGTATGACATGTATTTTCCTCCTCATGTATTACATGTTTATTCCCTTACTGGGCTTTATAGCTCACCCCTTTTCTTATGCATGTCCTCAGGTTATCACATGCAATGCTAAGTACGAGGGAATGTAGTGGTCATGTAAAGGAAGTTTTCAATAAAGATGTTGTATTTCATTTTTTAAGTTGTTATGTAATGATCCTAAGTCCCAAAGACACTATACCTATCGATCTTCCATGTTGTATCAAGTGAATATTTTATGTAATAAATCATGTTTAAGTTTTTAATAAAATAAATGTTTTCATAGTTGGTATCAGAGAATAAGTTTAGTTATTTTTGGGATTAGGATTAGAAAACCCTAGTAATGCCTTATAGATAAGACTAAGTATAATAAAAACATCCATATGATTTGGTAAATACTGAGTATGTGGTTTATCAAAAAAATACGTCCCTATCTGGATATGAGTAGGTAGAGGCGGCTCTAGCACCGATGTATCCTAGCGGTAAAACCCGAAAACACCGCTTTGAGCTAGACTCGAACAGGAACTTTTCCATGACAACGGGCCTTGCTGCACTCTTGGTTACGACACTCATAGGGGATATGTTTTGATAAATTCACAAGCTTAGTATGAACCCTTATTAAGGGAATTAAAAAAATGCCCCTAAGGATATATGTTAGAAAGTAGATCATGAAAATCCTAGATTGAAGCCTATTGACTCAAGTGTTAAGGAAATAAAAGTTTTTTTATAAGTCATCAACTTTTGACTTTGGGATACCCTTTATGTGTTACCCCCCTAACTTTACTTTTATTCCAGCCAATGGCCAGTAACAGGAAGACTCGGGCTAAAAACCAATATGAAGATCTGTGTGATGACTATACTAATGAGATTCACAATCCAATGGGAGTGGGAATCGTGAACTTTGTCACACTTCCCTCTCAGCTAACTCGAGATTTCAATAGGAACACAGGTCAAGAGGAATTTCCAAACCCCCTTAAGAAGGAACAAGTCACTATCAAGAGCTTCATGAGACAAAGGCCTCCTAATTTTAGTGGATCATCTGATCCCACAATTGCTGAACAATGGATCAACTCCATTGAAAAGATCTTCTCCATCCTTCAATGTTCTAAAAAAGAGAAGGTTCTCTTGGAGGCTTATTATATGGAGGGTGAAGCTGATAAATGGTGGACTTTGATAAAAAATAAGAAGCATGAGGAGGAGATTGAGGCATTGGAATGGAAGGATTTCCGAAAGATATTTTTCAATAAATATTTTCCATGCACCCTCCGGCTTAAGATGGAAAGGGACTTCCTTTCCCTCAAGCAAAAAAGAAGAAGAGTCTGTTGGAGCGTACTAGGAAAACTCCACAAGGCTTTCATGATACACTTCCAGCTTTGTCATTGCCCTTGAATGCAAGGTTGACCGCTTCTTTGGTGGGTTGAAGCCTTGCCTGTGGAAAGCATTAGCGATCCATGACTTCGACAGCTATGATGAAATTGTCCGATGTGCCCTCAAGGTCGAAATGGAGATCGGGGAATCATAGGGTTATCATGGGGACAAGAAGCTTAAGGTGGACTTCAATGCTGGTGTTCAGATGGGTAAATCCAATGGTGCTAAGAATATCTAGCACCCCACTTTCCAAAAGTGCGAAAAGAAGCACACTGGAAATTGCCTCACGGGGATGAGGAAATGCTTTAGGAGTGGAATAGAAGGGCACATAGTTGTTAACTGTTAGCAAGAAAGACCCGTAGCTGCGACAGAGGAGAGGAATGATCTATTCGAACCTCAATTCATGGTTTATTACATCAATTGAAAATAATCGGGGAATCTTGAAAATCAGTTCCCTAATCTAAAGGTTTTCAGAGGCAACCAACAACCTCCAAGGCAGCAAGGAAGATATTTTTCCATCACTTCTACCGATGTAAACCCCGAAAACGAAGTGGTGATAGGTATGCTAGTTATTCATTCAAGAATAGAGAACATACTTTTTGATTCAGGTTCTACACATTCTTTTATATATCAAAAGTTTAGTAGAACAATCCCCACACCATCACAAATCATGGAAGTGAAGATTTCGGTGAGTACGAAAAATTGGGCAATCATTACATCCCATGAATATAACTCCTCCCCTGTCATAATCTATGGATTGAATTTCCCAGTGAACCTCATCATACTTCCTCTAGTGGAATTTGATGTAATTCTTAGCATGGATTGGATTTCCTTATATAGAGCCAACATAAATTGTCGGGAGAGGGAAATCACATTCCATATGAAGAATAGACCCCCGATTATTTACAACTGTAAGGAAGAAGATTAATCTTATTTAGCTCCATCATCTCAAGCATGAATATTACTTCCCTATGACCATGCGTATCTGGCTCAGATGATTGAGTGCACAGAAGAAACCATCCTTAAAGAAATGCCTATTGTGAGGGAATTCGCTGAAGTGTTTCCTAAGGAACTGCATGGTCTTCCTCCTAGAAGAGATGTTGAATTTTCAATTGAACTTATACCAGGGGCACTACCAATATCCAAGAATCCATATAGAATGACTATTTTTGAGCTTGAAGAGCTGAAGAAACAACTCCAGGAGAATCTGGATAAAGGGTTTATACACCCATGTGCTTCACCATGGGGTGCACCAGTCCTCTTCGTCAAGAAGAAGGACGGGTCAATGTGGCTTTGCATCGATTATCGTGAACATAAAAAAATCACGATAAAGAACAAGTATCCTTTTCCACAGATTGATGACTTGTTCGATCAGCTGCGTGGAGCACAATACTTCTCCAAAGTATATTTGTGGTCGGGATATTATCAAGTAATGGTGAAGAAAGAAGATTTCCCAAAGACTGCTTTTCACACAAGATACGGGCACTGTGAATTCATAGTAATACCTTTCAGACTCACCAACGCTCTAGTAATCTTCATAGACTTGATGAATATAATCTTTCGAGATTACCTAGACAAATTTGTGGTAGTCTCTATAGATGATATTCTAATATACTCCAAAACCAAGGAGGATCATGAGGATCATTTAAGAACTATACTGGAGACTTTGCAAAAGGAGAAGCTCTATGCAAAGTACAAAAATTGTGAGTTCTAGTTAAAGTAAGTTTCATTCTTTGGCTATATCATCACAAGCAATGGGAGATCTGTAGATCCCTCCAAAACAGATGAAATTAAGGGATGACCGAGGCCAACATCGGTAATGGATATCCGTATCTTCTTGGGGTTAGCTGGATATTATCGACGATTTGTAAGAAATTTCTCACGATTGTCCATCCCTCTTAACAAGCTAACTCGAAAAGGAGTAAAATTTTCTTGGAGTGATGAATGTGAAGAAAGCTTCAAGGAGTTGAAAAAGAGGCTTATCACTGTGCCCGTGCTCACTTTACCCATAAGTGGGGAAATTTTTGTGGTATTCAGTGATTCTTCGAAGAAGGGATTAGGCTGTGTGCTTATGCAGAATGATAAAGTGATATCCTATTCCTCAAGGCAGTTGAAAATCCCTGAGCGAAACTGTCCAACACATGATCTGCAGTTGGTGGTTGTGATCTTTGCCTTGAAAATCGAGCGACATTATCTCTATGGGGAGAAATTTGAGATATATACTGACCACAAGAGTCTTAAATATATATTCACACAAAAATATATTAATATGCACCCAAGAAGATGGATAGAGCTCATCAAGGATTATGACTTTTCAATACATTACCACCCAGGGAAAGAGAACAAGGTGGCAGATGCCCTATGTAGAAAGGACCCAACGATTCTATCAATGATGAGAATTGAGAAGGATCCAATCTTCTTAGACATGATGAAGATGGACATGGGAATCATAAAGAATGGAACATCATCAATCCTTTCACAAATTATTGCTCAACATTCTCTTTTGGAAAGGTTAAAGGATGATTAAAAGGATGATGTGGGAATTCAGGAAAAATTAGAAGCTATAAAAAAAGGGAAATCCTCGGATTTTAATGTTAATGAAGAAGGAGTTGTGCGATTTGGGAAAAGACTATGTGTTCTCTCAAGTCTGGGGCTGAATGAGGATCTTTTGGATAATGCACATAGATTAAATTTCTCTATCCACCCAGGCAACACAAAGATGTATCAAGATCTCTAAGAAATATTTTTGTGGGATAATATGAAGATGGAGATTGCTGAATGTACATCAAAGTGCTTGGTGTGTCAGAAAGTGAAGGTAGAGAGGTAGAAGTATGAGGGGATGATGCAACCATTGCCAATAACAGAATGGAAATGGGAGAACATTACCATGGACTTCTTCACCAGTCTTCCGAGGGAATCTAAAGGCAGCAATGTAATCTGGGTTGTGGTGGATCGTCTTACAAACATTGTGCACTTTATTTCTATTAGGGAGGATTTTTAATTGGATCAACTAGAACATATATATATATATATATATATATCAGGGATGTGGTAAGTCTTCATGGAGTACAACAATCTATTGTGTCTGACTGAGATCCAAGATTCACCTCTAATTTTTGGATGAGTCTTTAACATGCTCTGAATACTGAATTGAACTTCAGTACAACCTATCATCCTCAAACTGATGGCCAATCCGAGCAGACTATCCAAACACTTGAGGACAAGTTGAGAGCATGATCAATGGACTTTAAAGGAGGGTGGGATCAATATATTTCTCTAGTTGAGTTCTCTTATAATAACAGTTTCTACTTGATCATCCAAATGGAACCATATGAAGCCCTATATGGGAAAAGGTGCAGAACACCGACATGTTAGGATGAGGTCAGTGAATGTAAGGTGCTTGGACCAGAAATGGTCTAGGAATTGGTGGAGAAGGTGAAAACCATTCAGCAGCAGATAAAGGCAGCCTAGATTCGATAGAAGAGTTATGTAGATAATCGTCGATGAGACCTTGAGTTTAAAGTTGGAGACATGGTTTTTCTAATCATATCTTCGTGGAAGAAGGTCATGAGGTTTGGAAATAAAGGGAAGTTAAGTCCAAGGTACATTAGTCCCTTCGAGATTCTTGATCGTGTCGGGGTTGTGGCCTATCGACTAGCACTTCCACCTACTATAGCCAAAGTACATGATGTCTTTCATGTATCCCTATTAAGGAAGTACATACCAGACCCTTCACATGTACTCTCTTCTGAGGTGGTACAATTGGAGGATGATCTTTCTTATGAGGAGAAACCAGTGAAGATCTTATATCGTAGAGAAAAAGTTCTATGAAATAAGACAATTCCCCTCATCAAGGTGTTGTGGTGAAACCACAAGTATGAAGAAGTGACATGGGAATCAGAGGGAATGATGAAGCTGAGTTACCCACATCTATTTTAGTGTGGGAAAAGGAAATTTTGAGGGAGAAATTTTCTTAAGGGGAGAACATTGTAATGACCCAAAGTTCCATTAACAAAAATCCCTCTTGATCTAATTAAATATCTCTTTATGTAAAATTTTTATATAAAATTTCAACTTCTATGGTTTTATGTTAATAATTTTTACCGTTGCTAATATAACCGTTGAATAGTGATCACATGATTAGTATAAATATAGTTCATTAAAAAATCCAATTTACTCAGATAAAAGAAGTGATGGCCTCATCCAATAGAATTTCTCCACATGAAGCCCATTTGTTGGAGCTCGAAAAAGAGGTGGCATCCTTGGGTTTTTCTCTTGACCAAGCCCAAGCTAAGTTTCATCATCTCAAGCTCGAACAGGACCGTCTACGTGAAAAGTTGAAGTTAATAGAGATTACCACTCGAGCGATGTTATCTGAGCCACCCCAAGAGTCTATCACCATATCACACCTTACCCTTAGGTCTTATGCGGCTGTTTTAAGGGTTTATGTAATAAATAGCTAGTACTAAATTCATGTACATTATTTTTGTAGATAATAATGAATATACTTTATTAAAATTATTGATACATTGAAAATAGTTTGTAATGTACAAATAGTGTTTTTAGTTTATATTTAATTAAGAATTCTATTTTATTAAATTAAGGGATTTTTTAATTAAATAATATTTTCATAAAATATTATTATTATTATTAAATTAATTTTTATGAATGCAATTGTAATTTTTATTATGGTTTGAAAGCCATTTTTGTCAAAACCCGTGAATTTTTTATAAATGTCGGTTTTTATTTTAAAAAGTAAAAATTAACATATTTAGAAAATTATTTAGATAAAATAAATGTTTTTTCTGGAATCAAGATTTTGAAATTATCAAATGGTGAATTTTTCATAATTTTCTGAGATAGTCAAATTTTTGGGTAAAAAATAAATATCGTTTAAATATATAATGCGTCTTATGGCATCATAATGACCCAATAGTGATGTAATAAAATACTATAGGCTTTATTTTCGGCCAATATATGTTTTTGTATTAAAATAATGTGATTTTGGGTTTGTTTTACTTATTTTACAATGCATTAATGGACCCCTCAAGACTTATTAAACATCTTGTCTTTTTAAATTATTTTTCCATGGGAGTGTGACTCAAGTCCACATAAGCAACCCCATTATTTTATGAAGTTCAGACTTTTTACTTATAAAATATTTCTTTGCTCTCCCCTTTTCTAAAAACCAAGGGCAAAAATCATGAGCTTATTTGTCGTTTGGATTAGTTTAATGTAAGGGGTCCCAAACCTAAATAATAAAGAATTCACTCACCTTTCCTATATAAACCCACCCAATCTCCCACTTCCTCCTCACTCAAAGACTTTGGAGTTCATCCAAACTCTTCCCTACTGTTTCTAGAATCCTTCCAAGGTGCTCCAAGATCCCAAGAAGCCTCTCTCAATCCTCTCTCAAGCCTTTGGAAGCACACTTCCAAGTAAGGGTTTTTCTTCCTTTCAATTTTTTTTCCAATTTTATTAGTATTGTTATGCCCTTTTAATTTCAATTATAAATTCTGGGGTATGGTTTCAAACATCCCCCATACTTCCATCTTATTATTTTAATTATCGGAGACCCCATTCCCTCTCATTAAATTCCTCCCATGTACACCCGTCACTATGCTGAAATTCCGAAAGAAACTTCTCTCTCCTCATTTACATTCAAGAAATAATTTTGTATAATGAATCTAAATTCCATTACAACTGTTGGGACATGTATCTATATTACCCCCTTACATTCCATCTCATGTAGATATGATGAGACACCCCTTTCTCTTTCATCAACAATTTTTATGAATTCTTATATCACGCTGTTACGCTGCCGAAATTGCACCTATTTTCGAAGCCAATGCCATTGTGTAGTGAATACCATGCCCATTTCTCCATCAAGTGTATTCACCTTCATTCACATTTACTTATTGATTATAAAGTTTCATTCCACATTTCTTTTTCATGGAATAAATGATTATGTTTTATGATCCATGTGGCACACTTATGCATGACATGAAATGTTTAAGAAGGGTGCACCCTTATAGCACTCCAATGCATTGGGTAAAGTATAGTATCATGATACATCTTGTGAAATTAGTGTTGACTCATTATAATTCAAGTGCAATGAGGGATTACTCGTGCTTCATGTGCAATGAGGATTTACTCATGCTCCATGTGCAATGAGCCTTGGCTCATGCTAATTCCATGTTAAGTGTTGTTGCCACATTTCCAGGTTATGATTATCATGCTTTATCCTGCCTTTATGTTCATGTTTCTCTTATGCTCTATTGATATTCCTATTGTCTAACATGTATTGTACTCCACATGTATTCCATGTTTATTCCCTTACTGGGCTTTATAGCTCACCTCTTTTCTTATGCATGTCCTCAGGTTATCCCATGCAATGATAAGTACGAGGGAATGTTGTGGTTATTTAATGGAAGTTTTCAATAAAGATGTTGTATTTCATGTTTTTAGTTGTTATGTAATGATCCTATGCCCCAAAGACACTATACCTTTCGATCTTCCATGTTGTATCAAGTGAATAGTTTATGTAATAATTCGTGTTTAAGTTTGTAATAAAAGTAGGGTTGTCATATTGAGAATATTTTTAAAAGGTCAAATTATAGAATCATGATATTTTGGTTAATTGGGTGATTTAATATAATTTATGGATTTATGTTTTAATTTTTCTAAATATAAATTTTATTGGAAACTCAAGTTAACCCTTCTGGATTTGTCCACTGGGATCGACAATTATTTAATTTGATGTATAAAAATGGTAATCCATTCAACCACTTCACTATCCCTGAAATATAACTAGGAGAAATATAATCATATAAATAGTGATAACTTCTAAAAATGGTATATGATAATTTTAATTATACTATTCCATGAGATGAAATTTTATATATTACAGTCCCTAGTTCTTCTTGAGTCATCTAAGGAAGAAAATTATAAGGTACAAAACATCTTCTAGAAACAAATGGATGATGCATTGGATATCCAATTCCTTATGTTATCATCCATGACTATGGATCTCATGAAGATTCATTAAGACATGTATTCATGCACCGTGCTTTCTCATCTATGTGATATCCATTACAAGAAAGTGAGATAAGTGACTGATGAAATATGAAGGGTTGTCTTTACATGCAGTCTAGGATAGGGAGTTCTAGTTGTACCTCATGTAGCTAAGATGATTGTCTATATTAAGAATTTTGAAATTTTAATATTTAAATTATCTCAGTAATTTTGAATAGGTCTCATACTTACCTCACTTATTTTGATCTTCTAATGTTTTATTGTGAATTATAACATGAAAAATATAGGATAGATTCTCAATGATCAATTATCTTCATTTTAAAAAGTGAATAAAGAAATGAAGTGTAAAACATATCCATATGTTTGGTGACTAAGTGTAAAGGAAAGGGAAAAAGGTCCAAGGTGAACTGTAAGTCTAAGGTCGTATCATAACACCCTTCTAAAAATAGAAAGATTCAGAGAGAGGCTAAATATTAGGATGAGATATATTTTTCTTAAGGAAAAAATTCTATTGGAATAAGAAATATGCCTCAAGAAAGAATAATGGGTAATATTTAGGTATTCTCATTATCAAGTGTAATGTATTGGTTTTTATTAATTGGGTATTGAATACATCTTTTAGTTCTCAAATTTGTATCTAGATACGTAACTGAGTAGATTATGAAATATTGCCTATGGTTATATGGATCTCAGAGATACCAATGTAGATAGAGATTATAAATTATGGATATTAAATAATACTATATCATATTGGTGAATAAATTGATTATTGTTTTAAATAATTGTAATTATACAACATGTGCAACCAAGAACATAATTGTTATGTCCATTTTTTGACATGGATGAATTTTTATATAATCATAAATAAAATTTACTACTTTTGTGAAGATATTATATGTAATGGTAATACATATATGAATAATTTTTATTACTTACTTGAATATGAAAATCATGTCTTGGGAATAGATAATAAATCAAACTCAGATGACTCATACGACACATAGTTGTTGAATCACTAGCATGGTCATGTAAAAAAGAATCATTTGATAAAATTATATTAATATGGATATTTAAATTCTTTTTAACTAAAATCCTTGGATGTATTTAATACTTGTTTGTAAGGAAACATGACTATATCTCCATTTAATGGAAAACGTGAAAGAGCTACAGGGATTCTAGAATTAGTTCATACAAATGTGTGTAGACCTTTTTTAGAAGAATCTATAGGTGGGTACTCTTAGTTCATAACTTTTACCAATGAATTTAGTAGATATTGATATATCTATTACATGGGGAATAATTCAGATTCCTTTGAGAAATTTAATGAATACAAGAAGGAAGTAAAGAATCAAAACAGAAAGGTGATAAAGAAAATATGACCAAATTGATGCATATAATATCTTAACCAAGAATTCATTTATTATATAAAATAGTTTGGGATATTATGTCAACTCACAC
The DNA here is from genome assembly GCA_963277665.1 of Viscum album. NCBI lineage: Eukaryota > Viridiplantae > Streptophyta > Magnoliopsida > Santalales > Viscaceae > Viscum > Viscum album. Next base: position 1,520,869,796 of record OY728155.1, on the reverse strand, counting down.
AAACTTATACAACATAGTGTAATGGTTCTAGTGAGAGGAGGAATTACACATTGTTATATATGGTGAGATCAATATCGAGTCATGTAAGTGTTATATTATCTATTTGGAGATATGCATTACAAATAAATGTAATCACACTAAACTGATTTCTAACTAAAGAAATAATAAATATCCGATGTGATTTATGGTAGGTGATGAAATCCATTTTTTCACATTTACATGTGTGGGGATGAGAATAATTTATTAAGGATACTTCTAGAAACTAAATTACATCTCAAGGACCAAAGTGTATCTTTATAAGATATCCTAAATAATAAATGGGAAACTATATATGTAAGGACACGTCGCTAGTTTCCTAGAGACGGTGCTTTATTTGGATACATTGGAATATAAACAAGGAATATGAATTCTGAAAGACCATGTAGATTAGTTTTATTGGAAACAAGATACATACATAAGTTAAACATTACTACTTGAAATGAAAAACAACTTAGAAACTCCTTAGACAACTTCCATAACTCCAAGGTTATTTCAGAATTTCATTCAGAATAAAATTATTCATATCCTGAGAAAATGAAATATAAGAAAGGGGTGAGATGAAAAGATCAGTATGAGTACGTAATACAATAGAATATAACATAAACATTAGACATGTTGAATAATTGAAAACACATGCCATTAAAAATAAACTTGAACATAATATGGAAGGAATATGATATGAGTAAATATTACCATAATATAAAACAATCATCCGTATTCTACTATTAGAATAAGCACATGAACCATCAATACTATTTTCATAATGAGGTAATGCATAATGCAAGACAACATAACCATACCGTCAAGGCCTCGTGCCCAGACCATAAATAATCATTTTGTCAAGGCCTTGTGCCAAGACCGTAGTTTGTCTCATGATACCTACCGATACAACGAGGGGCTATAGAGGGCACCACATGGCACTTTCTATGTCAAATGCATTCCTCATAAGAATGAGGATAAATAAAAACAATATATACATTCATATTGAATCTAATATATGAAATATAAATAACTTTCCCCAAACATTAATCATAAACACTAACCATTCAGAGTAAATTGATGGATGGTTTTAAGATAGCACATCCACGGAAATATTAATCATAAAAAATTAAATTAAATATGGCATATGATACCATGAAATCTTAATCCTAATAATACATAAGAATCAACAAGAGTGTTGAAATATACTAAGATAATCTTATAAACTCTTCGAGTAATTCTTGAGATAAATACACCTTTTTTACTTTGAAAAGAAGTGTTCTTTTGGAAAAATATTTGAATAAACTAGAAGTGAAGTATCATAGTATTTTCATAATAAAATTAGTGATTTTATAAATATTATGGTTTCTAAAAACATATTATATAATGCCCTTGAACATAGGTAAGAATTTGAGAAACTTCCTTGAACAAGACCTGTAGTATGAAAATAATTTTGAAAGTTCCGTTAAAACATATACCTATACACAAAATAAGGAAGGTTTATGGTTTTTAAACATATATATAACACTAAATCAGATTTTATGAGGATTAATTAAAAATATAAAATAATTTCATTGAGGTAATTAGACAATAAATGTAACCTGAATGAAAATGGAGGTTTGGGTGAGAAAACTCTCACCTTAAGTCTGAATGTGTTCCCCCCTTGAACTTAAAGTCTTGGGATATGAAATTATAATTATTAATAACTTAATTAAGAAAATATTAGAAATTTATTTAGTTTATCATAATTCTTTTTAGTTCATTTATGTCCTTATTTAAAAGTTATAATATTGAATTATGTTGTTCCCGAGTGTTTGTTTTCTTGATTTTCATAAATAGTTCACTTGTTTTTAAGTAATAGAGTTCATGTGGAATGGTGGTAAATATACCGAATTGAAATTAAATATTATCTATGAACATCTATAATTGTTAATGTTCATTTATATCTTTTGTTTACATGGAATTAGGATGAATCATTAGATGAAATATTAATGACATTCACATAGATAATTTTTGCAGTTTTTTGATTATTAAGAACTAGTTTGGTCATTTGATTTAAAAATATGTACGTATACTGATTCATGAATATTAATTAGGATATAAATCATATGTTATTGTCTATTTCAACCATAATAATGGTTTCATGACCAGTAATGAAAGATAATTTGAAGAACAAAACTTTGTCTTCCATAAAGGTTTTAAATTGGAACCTCATGGATGTCGAATTTGATTATAAAATAAAAGGGTGAGAGTAAGAATATTGATGATGGTTATTATATTGAAATGATATAATTCCATTATATAGATGAAACAACATGTATCATGGTAATTTGGATAGAGGAGTTGAGGATAGGGTAACAAAATAAGATATATTGAAATGAAACTAAATAAAAAGAAGGGTGCTTTACCTCTTGAAATAACCTCCTTGAGAACCTCCTTAAGGGAAGGGGTTTTGTTCTTTTGAAAATACCAGGAGCTTCATGGAAGTGGGGAGTGAATAGGTAAGGGTAATTGGACAGATCATTGAGTATATTCAAGGATTATAGGAGTTAAAAGAAGAGGGAGTGATGGGGGGTTTTTATAGCGGAGGAGAGGAGGGTTTTTATAATTGTTTAATCATTGGTTTATTAATTTCCCTCAAGACAAGAAATTTTGATGATTAAATGAAAAATAATAGTAATAAATGCATGTGAGTTTGAAATAAATTATCTTACATCACTTTTGATGTCATAAATAGTGCATTTAATTGATAATTTGTATATACGGTATTTTACCATATTCCACTATTCATAAAAAACACGAGTATTTCAGAAAAATACCAAAACTTCACCCTAACCATTTTTAAACCTCTATAATCCAAAAATGAATTCCATTTTTCAAAAATAATTTTCTAAATATTATTAATTTAATATTTAATTAAAATCATAATTTATTCTAAAAACCACAGTTTTAAAACATTTATTCACTTATTCCAAAGCATAGGTATATCATAATTCCCCTTGAATATTAGCTATATACTATCATAGGTAAGGTTTATATTCATTATGGTATATAACTATTCATAAATGCATGTCACTATTAATAAGGGTAGGTTACTATTCACCAAAAATTATGTTTTTCTTATCGGACTCCAAATAACTTTCTGATCACAACTATGTTTGTCATATTTTTTAAATTCACATCACAGAAGTGAAAAACTCATGCTTAAGGGTCACATAGAACATAGTAGTTCATTATGTTTTGATTTCATGTGATTTAGAAAAATTTATAATAAAGTAATTTCCATTGAAAAATATTGGTTCGTTACAGTATATATGATACGTCAGTTAAAAAGGTAATAGTGAAAAGACATGACATGTTACTAGAAAAGGAGAACCTCTCCAAAGGAGATAGTGAAATCAAGGTATAATTTTATGTATTTTAAGATCAAGATACACAAGAGTTTTTACCAATAAAAGAAAATTTTCTATATACACTAGTACTCATAAGAGCAATAGAGAGGTTAGAAAATTTGAGAGATATGGTTTTCTAGTTACCAAGGAAGGTGACATATTATTAGTTGAAATTAATGATCCATTTTCCTATAAGGTATTGGTAAAAAACATAGATTACATAAATAGAAAATAAGATGTGAATTTTGATATAAATTATAGATACCAAAACCATGTTACAGGTTTCCATAGATCCTATAATTGATATAAATCCTATTGGGTACAAATGGATATTCAATAAGAAACTTGACATGGATAGTAAAGTCAGTACCTTTAAAAAAATGACTTGTTTTTATAGGTTTTATACAATTTCAAGTGATAAACTATGATGAATCATTTTGACCAGCCACTTTGATGAAATCGATTAGAATTCTATATTCCATGATGGATTACCTTGATTGTGAGATTTTGAAAATTGATATCAAGACCCCTTTCCTTAATACAAATCTTATAGAAGATATCTAAATGACACAATTAGAAGTTTTAATGGCTTCAGTGGATTCCAATAAGATGTGAAAGTTATTGAGATACATTTTTTGGTTGAATAAGAATCAAGATAATGGACCTTTTTTTTATGAATCCATAAGAAAATTAAGTTTTATATAGAATAAATGTTATCCCTATGTCTATATGTTGTTTAGTGAGAGTGGGACAATTTTCCTAACAGTATATTTTGATAATATATTTATAATGGGACACATAATACAAATATTAGAGTTATACAAGACATGGTTAAAAAATGATTCTCCATGAATGAATTGTGCAAAGTATCATACATTCTAGGGATTAGGATCTATCATGTTTAATCTAAGAGGATTCTTTGACTATGTCAAGATACATACATTGAAAAAACATTATGATATTGAATATGAAATAATCCATGAGTGTATTATTTCTAATGTATTATGGTATACATATCTCTATGAAAATGTCTGATCAGACATAATAGGATAGAGAAACAATTAGTATAATACTTTAAACTTCAACGATTAGATCTATCATTTATGTTATGCTATGCACTAGGATTGATGTTTCTTATGCCTTGAACATGGTAGGAACAAATCCAGAAAACCTAGGATTTCCACATTGGTTAGCTGTAAAGAGTATCCTAATGTACCTAAGGCATATGTTCCTAGGTTAAGGAGGATATGAGGAACTAGTTGTGAGAGGATATATAGATTCAAGTTTCTAAATATATTTGAATGTTGTAAAATCATAATAAGGATATTTTTTTCATTATGGTGGAGATGTGAGATAGAAATGTTCTTAGATGCTGATGGTATTTGATTTTTTTAAAATATTCCAATTATATTTTTACTTTTAATATAGAAATATAAGTGTTGTGGATGTATAAAATTTTTTATGTTCTTAAGGTTGTGCCAATTATTAAATATTATATGACTATGTATTATGATAACACTACAATGGATGTTCTTATGAAGGATTCTAAGTTATATCAATGAAAAAAATATACTTCATAATTATCAAATTGAGGAAATTTTTTCAAATTAGTGAAGTAATAGTAATAAGAATAAAAACAAAATAGAATTCGGTAGAACCATTGAATACATCCTTATCTCCACATAAGAATGACTATCATACGAGAGATAGCTAAGTAAATATTTTTTTGGAAGTTGAATCTAGTGTATGTGGGTTTCTATTAGAGTTAGTTCCCTATAAAAAATTTAAATTTTACTTTAATGTATCAAAATATTAATAAATATCTTATCACATGATGATTGTTTATATACATAAAATTAATGTGAAAATGACTTTAGAGTTTTTTTCCTATCAAAAGGTTATGAATGTTCCTCACTATAATGTGAACCTTGAGATTTTATCCAAATTTTCTTTAACATATGTCTTAGCCATTATAAAATCTATATATTGGGATGAATATGTTGTTTTAAAATCAATTGTTGGAGGATTATAATACATTGATACTTTTTCTCATGAAGTCAACACTTTAAAGTCTCCAAAAAGGGGGTTAGGAGGGAAGAACCACTAATAGGAATTCCATATATTGATGTGGAATTGGATATTCCTATATTAAAACGTGTTTATTAGTTATTATACTCAAGATTAATATTAATATATATCATGAATGATGTACTTTGATGTATGGATGAAAACCTCGATATCACATCTTCATGGCGAGGTAGCAGATGTTGGGTTCATCATAAGTGAATTAGCCTTAAATAAATAAATCATAAAAGGATTTGTCCCTTTTGAGTTAATGGAATAATAAATATATATATATATATCCATTTTATTAAAATGTATATTTTTGATTAAATCCATGGCCATAGTAGTCTTTCATTGTGTTAATTTTATAAAGTCAAAGATATTAAATTTTAAGAGTATTCAAAGTAATACCAGTGGGGGGGGGTGATTGTAATTTATAAAAATTAAACCTACAACTTTCCCAACAACTTATTTAGGAATTTTTTTTGTTTAAATCGTTTTTAAAATATACTTTATAACATCAGAGAAAAAATATGAGTTTATACTAAACAACATACACTTTCTATATAATTAGAAAAAAGAAACTTATCGAAACAAGTATTAAAAAGTATAAGAAACTTTTTTTAATGATTACAAAAAAACATATATAATATTTTCTAAGATATATCTTCACTTTAACCTCATGTGATAAGGAAATATTTAAACCTGACTTTAAGTATCCATGACTTAAACACTCATACGGTATATCTACCAAGCCTTGGAATCCCTCAATCAACCTAATCAGAAAAAACTATGTCTCCCTATCTTAGGGTTCCCTTGATCAAACAAGGAAAAATTCTATATATCTATCCTCAAGATCCCATGATCACATTATTAGACAAAAAATAAATATAATATATAAAACTTAATGTATTTAAAATTAAATAATCACAAATGAAGAATTAAAGAAACTCCCTAATGATTATAATTTAAGTTCACACTGTAATAAGATGTTATAAAAATTTACCAAATTTTGTTCATATGGATTCAACATATTATTATCCTTGATGTTTTAGTCCTATACAGAGAAGATATTACAATGGCTAGAATCTGCTCTTCTGTAGATCAGTTGTAACGAAATTAAACAAAATTCTTCTACTCTCATTGAGTTCAATACATCATCACTTTGTCTGGTGTATATTAGGTATAAAACGATTACAATTCCCTGAGAGTTCTATTACGTAGAAATAAGAAATCATCATCTGGTATAATTTATACATTTCCATTCATTAGACTTAATAAAACTTCATCTAATAGAATATGCAGGTCTCTCTCCGTAGGTATCTATCTGATTTAATTTGTAAGCCTTTTATTTGATAGACATCATATATGTCCGTCTTATATAATTTTTATAAGACTGTCTGATGTACTTGGTACTCATCTGTCAAACTTAATTGATAAATATTTGTATGAAAGTATTGAAAATACCCTTCCATTAAAACCGATTACTTTCCTATAAAATCTTTATAACTTTAAAAATATATGGTTTAACAGTAAGGAAATATTTAAATAGTGAATTTCAATTTTCAAAATTAAATTTAGACATTAGTATTTCAAATCAACAAAGATAAATCAATCATATATGGTGATGATAAAATTCTTAATCTTTCTTGATTAGAAATAAATAAAAAGTTGTTATATTATATAATATCAATCATATGAAGGTTGTTATCCTTGATACATTAACTTCATTATATATTGATTCCTTGACATGTTTCTAGATAATAATATTAGAATTTAGGTTAATTTACCTAATGGAACTGGGAAAGAGTCCTTGAAGTTCACACTCTAAGTGTTTCTAGAATCTCATTAAAATATATATAATTAATTTTTAATAATAAAAAGTATTCTACACTTTTGGAATAATAAATATTCTTATAATTTGGAATCTATAAATTCAATCAGGAGATATTTGAGTTTAGAATACACGAGTTGGATTGTATATCTAGTTTTTTATTTACAAGGTAATTAATAAATAAATATTTATTCACCAGGTTAGAGAATATATTAATATAAATATGTATTTAGTTGTGTGAATATTAATATAAATATTTATTCATGAGTAAAGTTTATATAATATCTATATGATTATTAAATGAATAATATTTAATTGAATAAATATTTTATTATTCATGGTTCAAAAATTTTCATGGAGGATTGTTGGAATAAGTTAAGGACATGACATATAGAATACATTTTATTAAATATCATTTAAATAAATATTAATTAATTTAGTTAAAAATTTATATTTAAATAACTGTGTGTCATGTAAAATAATATTAATAATGATAATGGTAATATTATTATACATGAGGAATAACATAGAAAAAATATTTGATAAAGGGATATTGTGAAATTATTGAATGTTAAACATATATATATATATATATTCTAGATTATATGATTTGAAGAGGTTTGGAATTATTTTTCACAACTGAGAAATTCTATAGAATCCTATCATGCCATAGAAAAAACTTATCCTCCCTCCCTCTTAAGAACAAATTGAGAACAATAGATCCCTTATTTTGATAAGTATTGAATGATTTGACAATCTAGGTTCATATGAATAAACACTCTACATACTAAGAATGTTTTTCAATGATTCATGGAATACACGTGTATACATCTATAAGAATCCTAGTTTGTATTCTACACCATAACAATAACATGACAAGAGCGACATAAGAATTTGAATAAGAGGAGTTTTGAGTTAGAGGTAATTATTATTTTATTTAATCATTAATTAAATGATATAAATCATTTATAGATTTTAGGGGGTTGAGTTCATCATTTTTTTCTATATTTATCCATTGAGTTTAATGAAAATTGAAAATTAGGCATCGTACTATCACTTATACTATTCTAGAAAAACATCATGTAATAATACATTTTAGTCTATATCTCCCTTGAATGAATCCATACATAAAATATATAACATATACATAAATAAAGTAATACCAAGACACATAAACATTATAAAATTCACTTACACTCTTCCATATATAAGGATTATACACATTACACAATGGTATAATATTAAAATCTATTATTAATTCATTATTTTTCTGAAAACAAGTATATGTAAGGTCACCCCCACAAAGAATAAATTCTAATATAATGGATATTTTAGTAAGGTTCAATTATCACCCAAGGAAAAACCCATCCTCTTATTATTTCACACAATTCATTATAGAAATAATAGACAATTTATTGACTTTCGAGCCCCTTAAATATCATGATAGAAAACTGATATAATCTTAATTAAAAAAATCTCATCATGTTACTCTATTTTAAACCATGTAAATATATTTTACTTCAATTCTATAATGTTGAAAACTACTTATTTAGGAAATTAAAAAAATTCCTCCAAAAACAACTTCACTATAATATCAATCTCAAATCTGCTAGGTGAAATCAATTTCTTATTTTAAATTTTTTTTTGACATGGGATTCCTCTATCTTCAATCAATATAATGTGAAAATAACACTACATAAATGATGAACCTTATATATCATAAACTAGTTATTTCAATAATAATTTTTTTCAATAGATATCTCTATTATTTTTCTAATTATTTCCTCTATCCTTTTTTTTCTAATCAATTTTTTGGTTAATAAGAGTCATAACTATTCTATGAATTCATTTTAAGTGTAATATATGTTTTACTTAGGGTAAAGACATCCAATAATGTTGATATAACTCTTAAAAATATGTTTCATATCATTCCATATATTCAATAAATTTAAATCTATAATTTTTCCATATTTTACCAAGATTACATCATAATGAATGTTACAACTTAATGAATTAAAAATTTATATCTTCAAAAAAAAAATCATAGCCTTATTCATAAACCAAATATTACAATTGTTTTTTAATCACAATAATAAATTCAATAGGTTTATTCATAATGTCACAATGAATAATTTTGTAAAATAATACACTGTCCTAAAATAAACCTCCACCTTCAATTGCCGTGTATCACTTGAACTATAACAATTATCCCAAACACATAATTTTCAACTTTAAATGCATAATAGTGTAGTATACATCAATTTTAGCGTAATATATTGTCCTCAAAACCAAAATATCTATATTTGGTGTAAGGGATAGGGTACAAGAAACATACTCGAACATCCTTATTGGCTCTCAATCAAATGTGACCAATATCGGAATATAATATATAAAAATTTCTATATGATTTTTATTCATGCTTAACTCACTTCAAACTATCTTATTCCATTGTGATTTGAGTTCTATGTCTCAATTGATATACCAAACACTTGTCTTCATCTTCCAACTATTTAGGACATACTATTCACTAGTTATAAAACTATATGATTTCTATCCACCAAATTATAAACCAACACAATATGTATCATAGTGCTGTATATACCTTCACAACCTAATATTTATCACCTTATTAATTAAATTATTAAATTTAAAAATCATAAAATAACTATTTTAGTCATGAAAAGATTTTTTTAATATTCACTAGATTAGACCTAGGCTTATTCAAACACCTCCAAATTGTCTCAAAATTCACCCAAAGCGGAAATGGTCCCATTTTTTTTCTAATCAATTATATTATTCATTAAATACATATTATAAATATTCATATTTAGATATTTCATTTCCTTCTCAATTACATCTTTCCTCCATTAAAATTTTAGTTACTTTATTAAAAACCTCTTGAACTATATATATAATTTCCATATCATTCCATATTCTCCTCCTAACCTTTATCATGCCAAGATCTTCCATCACCACCATGTATGATAAAATAATTATCCTTCTCCTAGATAATATTCTCATTAAATATTCTATATATTTAATTTAAATTCAATATGAAACCACAACTATGAATCACATAACTTTAGGTTGCTACATTCTCTAATTAATAACATATTATCTTCCACTAACAAATCATGTTTACAATAAAACCAATATATAATCTCATGTATACCACATTCACCCCTCCCTAAATTTTATGATAAATTATTTTATTAATCCAACCCCATAATATGACATCTCATTATATACAAATTAAATATTATCTACTAGGAATATATCTTATATCCCTTCTCCCGATTCAAAACAAAATTAAAAATTAATATTCACTAGATATTTACTAACATAATAATCCTTAGTAATAGAGAAATTAAACACCAATTTTTTAAATATAAACCCAATGCTATAACATATTCAGATCAATATAGTTCAATAGGTGTGATTTTACCTTTTCATGATGAATGAATTTTATCCACATTTGAAAAAAAAACTTTTCTCCTCCACTTACTTTGATCCTTAAACCCTATCATCTAATTTTTTTAATTAAATTTTTATCTATGTTATATAATTTTGTTCATATCAACTTGAACCTTTATCTCAATTAATGAATTAGAAAATAATTTTCTTCTTTACAAATAATTAAAAATATATTTAAAAGATTTTTTTTACTATTTTCCCCTTTATGAATCATATGAATCGTTAATCTCTTACATTAAGTCTTACAATACTAGAATTTTCTAGATTCCATAATTTATCTCACCAAAATTTGTTTTCCTTTATCCACTAAAAAAATTACATTAGGACACATGTTTTATAAACTATAATTGAGACTAATAATTATTAGATAATTATTTTTTGCATACATCATAAAAATAATATTTGAACATGTAACAAATTAATATTTCACCATTATAGGAACTTATAAAGTATTTTCAATGAGTAAAATAACCACTATTCAACGAGCTATCAAAAGAAAAAAAAAATCCTCTAATCTTATAGAAGTCAAAAGTGAGTGTAAGAAAAAATAGAATAGATTAATGGCATGGGTTTTATACATTACACTCGATTAATTATATAAGAGTATGAAACATGAAAATTTATTTCAATAGGGTATCCAAACCTTTTAAAAATTGTATAATTAATTTTGAATATTAAAAAAATACAACTTATTTATCTCAGATATAATACTAGATTTTTAAAATATATTCATCATGGGAGGACCATTTCCATAACCTTAAGAATCCTAAAAATTAAGTAATTCCACTTCTTAGTTCAATAAAAATAAATAATGATATCCTCTTTGGATATAGTTTCCTATCTATCATGTTTAAGCCATCTAAATCCCCCACTAATCTCTGAAACCACATGATATATGTATAATACCAATTTCCATGAGTGTTCATTAGATTACTTGTAAAAATTTGATCTCTTATGAAAATTATTATCTTCTATAATTTTTTTTATTGATTTTATTGATACCACTTATGAATTTACAAATTAATATTGATGCCACATATTTTTAAATATTTATCAAGTCCATTGATCTCTAGTTTAATAAAAAAATTTAGATACATAAAGGATTTAAATGAATCCACCCCATGTATTATATCCCCCTTAAAATTATAGTACTCAAAAAACATAATGAAAATTTAAAACATTTGGGATTAGGGTATTTATTGATCATTCTCAAGTTAAGGTATGTGGTTGGAATAAAAAAATCAATAATTCTTTAACTTCTTTCTGATCTTTATTCAGGTGTTTACTTTGAACCCAATGAATATAAATTTTTTCCCATTTTTTTTAAAATTTTCATCCTATATATTCCCAACCTTGGAATTCACCTCCAATGTGAGGTTGAGGCCACTAGTTAAAATATATTTATTTAATCATCATCACTGCTATACTGACTAGAGATATTCCTCCATAAATAAATTCTATTTTTGAGGCTAATGCCACACTCAACACCAAAAAAAAAAATATGGACCATTTTAGGGTATAATTAGAGTTGGAAGGTATAAAAAATGGTAACTGAATTTATATATATATTTTTTAAATGAAAATAATGTTCACATTAAATATCAACTCAACTAGTGTAGCTAAGAGACTAATTAAATATAATTTCTAAAATTTATTTCATTTTAAGAGAAATATATTTTGATATTAATAATGTATTAACATTAGTTTAATTAGTAATTTATAATAAATTATTATAAGAATATATAATATATGAAAAGTTTCTTTCATATAAATATTGTTTTTTCTATATTTTATATTCTTAATTAAAAGTAAAATTTATAAATATTACGATGTTAATTTGAAAAAATTAAAATCATTTTTAAAATTATCATGGTAATATTATCTTTATATTAAGTTTTTATTTTTTCCTAAAATTTTTGTTTTTAGGTGAATATTGTAAAATATCATTTTTAAAAATAACATGGATTTATGAAATAATTCGTATATAATTAGGAATTGGAAACTTATGAAACCTTATAATATGAAAATATGTATATTATAAGTTAATATATAATTTTAAATGTATCTATATATTTAATTTATAAAACCCTATTTTAAAATTTTGAATTTAAGTAATATTTTCAATTTTTTAATACATTATACATTTAATATTTTAAAATTAATTATTATCACTTTAAAAAATTGACTAAAAAAATTTATTTCAAAAATATAGTTATTAGTTTTAAATTATATAATTAGTACCATTTTATTTTTGGGCACAAATGTTAAATTAAATAGATAAAAATCCAGTTACCATAGTGAAAACTAAAATGATAAAAGTGAGCAACCGTAGAGGTAAAAATAAAAACATGTTTAAAAAATATTTCTATTTGAATGGTGGAGTTTTTTATTAAACTTATCCAACCTCAAATAAAATATTTATCAATTTAGTAGCCACTTTCATTGTGGGTGACTTCCAATTATTGAAAATGTTTGTGAATTTACAAAAATATGACTATTTTTCACTAATAAAAATGCAACTACTCTCCTCAATTACCCTAATGAAAAAAACACTTAAGTTCAGACCAAGCTATGATAAAAAATATTATCCACATATCTAGATACCTTAATGAGGTTCTGGTCATACCAATAGACTATCCATCCATGATTTAATCCCCTTCATAGAGGAGAAATCCAAGAAGTGATATATAAGTTCCAAACCTCTTTTTTCTATTTATTTATTCTATTTTCTTTTTCCCCACTTATAATTTAAACATATTTAAATTTTAACAACTATATAATTTTTATACCATTATGTTATTATAATTATGGTACTCGCATTACCCACCCCCGTTTTCCATTAAGAAAAATGAAAATGTGAATCGTGCATTGTGCGACATACCGCCTCTATGAATAAACATGTTTAATTTCCAATGACTTAAAAACACTGATTTTTTTAGTTTATAATTTATAATTATATATAATATTTATAAGAAATATATATATATTTTCAATATACTTCTTTATTATGAAAAAAATAATGATCATTACAAAGTAATCTATAGATATCGGTAAATAATCAAAAAATAGTTTATCAGAATTTTCATTTTCATGAAACACAACTAAAAAGTCCATGTAATGTAATTTTAACTTTAAAATTATTTTTAAATATTCAATTATATAACCTTTAATGGTTTATAAATGATGATATTTGGGAGAAAAATGAAGATCAACCCCACTTTTATGAACCTAGTGAAAAATGATTTAGATTATTAACACCTGATGTTGAAAATATTTTATAATAATCTTGTACATGAAGAGAATTATTATTAATGAATAATTTAAATATAAATATATAATATTAATGTTATGAAATAGGTAATTAATATTTTTATCATTATGATATTGGAGGTTTAAGTATTTCCATGGGAATCAAGGGTAAAGGTAAGAAACTTTATAATGATCAATCATTTCATTGAGTTATAAATTTTTTATTGAAAATTGTTTTTACATGGATTTCCAATTTTATGGATGTATTATTTTCATTTATAGGGAAGAATAGTTTTTAATTAAAATACAATTTTAGGATTCATTTTTTTAACTTGTTTTTAATTAAAAATGATACTTTTTTTAAGGTCGTAAATATGAATTTTTCATTGATGATTTAAAAATATTATCAAGAAAGATATTTTGTGATTTGGATTTCATTTTACTTTCTATATTCATAATAATCTATCTAAAATGGAGTTATGTTTCATGTTTCACCCTGTATTTTATGTTATAATGTGATTATTTTGAGTGAATAAGTTTTTGGCATCAAATGATTAAATTCATGATGTTATACCATTTGGATGTTTTATGAAACCCATTTTATTTCCATGAGTTATTTATTAAAAGTGAATGATTTACTTTTGGATATTTAAGAAACCCATTATTTTTATATGGGTTATTTAAGATATTATGATGATTGATTTTTAATTTTCACACATATGTATGGTTGATTAAGGGTGGGGTCCTATATCACCCTCCAATTCATTAGATTAGGTTTATATCTCACGAGATAATTAGACATGGGCATAATGGGTTTTTTCACATAAGAATGAGCATGATGGGTTTGCTCACATTTTTAGGCATGAATATATTGAGTTTGTTCACATAAGCATAGACATAATGATTTTTATCGCACAAGTTTTCATATAATTATGGTTGTTCCAAATTTCCAAGTTGTTCATCAAATTATGATAAATTTTCCAGATTTATTTGATTTCCATGAAATGCAATGTTTTTAATATTATGCCTTATTTTTATTTTATTCTTCACTTTTATGTCATGATCGCATGTCATATGATTATTAAGATGTTTATTTGAGTGGGTGCACATCATGTTTTCTTTCTTAATGATCTATTTGAGTTCTTATGTTAGTATAACATATATTATGATCATCATCTAAGGCATTTTGATCATTTATTATGATATTTATATCTTCCTAATTGTTTCCATATTGTTATTATATTTTTTCCCTTACTGAAAATTTAATATCAGACCATTATTAATTTTATAATCCCCTATATATGAGGACAATTATATCATGCGAGATATATAGAAAAGGGTTTGAGGATCATGATTATAAAGAAATTATCATAAGTGTAATAAAATATAGTGTTTATATATATAATTTCCAAGACACCAAACATTTTTACCCTTGGATTATGAAACAACTATGATATTTATTATTTAAATCCTGATATTATTGTAATATTTATGTTAAGTTTAGATTATTTTAATTCAATTGGTATCATAGGAAGGATCTTATTACTTTTGGATATTATTTTAGAAAACATTACCAAAAACCCTAGAGAAAATCTTAAATAAGAGTCCCAGTATCAGATAATGTCCAAATGTTCTAGTAATGTATATATTTTGAGGTTCTATAAGACATTAAATACCTATCTAGATTCTACATGTGGATGAATTATCAAGAACAATTATGCCTAGGGGTAATAACCCCAAAGAGGATGTATTGGGTATTAATTGAATCTCTACATGGTGCATGATAAAGAGACCTAATCGCACACCTAGTTTGACACTCCCAAGGTATATTCTTTGGTTAATAACATTATATTTACAAAATAATATGACATATTTGAATATATATAACCATTTTAGTTAGAAATCTAATTATGGATAACCTAGATCGAAACCTAGATATTTATAGGCTAACATATGCACATAATTTATGAAATCCTTCTTTAGGTTAATAGTTTCATTTTATGTACAATCATTATTTTAATTATACTCGTTTCTAGTTTTTCATTAGTCAAGGTAATGGAGGGACGAAAAGAAAACTGAGTTAACAATGGGTGAAATGATAAATGTGAATATTTTCCCATCAAGAAACATAATGAGATTGAGGATTTAATGAAAAATATCATGGAAATGATCACGCAATTATCTCAATATCTAAGAAAAAAATAAAATTGGGATCCCAAATGAAATAATGAGGGTGAAACTCTCTATTTAGTAGTTTAAGAGGAAATATACACCCTTTTTTAGTGGGTCTTCTAATCCACTAGTTTTTGAGGAGTGATTCAATGCAATGGAAAATATATTTTTTATTCTCAATTGTTTAGATCATGAGATGTTCATTTTAGTATTCCATCATCTAGAAGGTGACACCGACCAATAGTGGAGTATCAATAATAATTCCATGGAAAAGGAGAAAATATATTACATGAAATTAGACAAGTTCAATAAGATATTTTTTATTAAGTATTTTCCACAGACTCTTCATAAAAAAGGGAGTTGGAATTAATAGAATTGAAGTAAAAACAGGTTGAATCTATTAGATCATTTGAATAATATTTCAAAAGACTTTCTAGGTATTCCTTCAGTTTTATATTTGATACCGAGAGTATAATCGATTACTTCTTTCCTACCTTAAATCCTGAATTTGAAGGGTGTTATCCATAAGAGACTTCAAAATCTATAAATATATTGTTCGATGCACTCTTAAGGCTGAGATGAAAACTGGAACCTATAAATATTGTAGGGAAAAGAAAAGGAATGTGGGGTATCTTGTAAGAACTGATGACAAGAAACATGATGGAATGAAATCCCAATTTCCTAAATGTAAAAAATATAGAACAAACCACTCTAGTAATTGTCTTAAAGGATCATGGACGTGTTTTATGTGTGTCAAAATAGGTCAAAAATCCTAAAATTGTCAAACTAAGGTTGAGATACAAATTAATGAAATAAAATTTGAAAAGGTCCCAGCTGATGAAATACCATCAATACATTGATTCATGTGTAAGGAGTTTAGGAATTATGTGAATCAATGCCCCTACCCTAAGAATAAGGAAGAAAATAGGCCCTTAATCGAGGGAAAAAGTAAAGACATTATCAATCACTATTGTCAGGTATTTTTCAATAATTAAGGGATGTGAGATAAACATGATCTATTTTCTAGATCTTCTAATATATTATTTTATTATGGTTCATCACATTATTTTATATCAGTTTTTTTCTATGAATGTGGAATCACCACCCCAACCAATGGATATTTATCTATCAATGAATGCCCCTAATAGTTTAACAATCGTTTATATGATTTACCAATCTATTATAATTTGATATTTGTGGGAGGATACTTCTTACAGATCTATTAATCCAACTTTGGTTGAATTTGACATAAAATTGGGCATTGATTGGATTTACCTACATAATCTCATATCAAATTTCAGGATAAGGAAGTATCATTTCATTTCCCAAATCATCATATTATCATGTATTAATGCATGGATGATTATGAACTCTTTGTAGAGTAAAATTATATAATTTGTGTTATGGTAACCCAAAAAAGTCAATCTTAGATCAAATGATCAAGTTGTAAGTCAACATTGATAACATGCATATTGTAGAGGAATATACTAATGTATTTCCAGATTTACTACCCAGTCTTCCCCCCGAGTGTTTGGTTGATTTTTCAATCAAACATATACCTGGATCCATAACTATCTCAAAGAGTCCATATATAATGGATCCCATTGGATTAAAGGAGCTAAAGAAGCATGTTCAAGATAATTTTGAAAAGGGTTTTATACACCCCAATGATTCACTATGGAGTGAAACAATCATATTTTTAAAAAAATAACTATGGATCGATGCATATTTGTATTGATTATCATGAGCCTAATAAAATCATGACAAAAAAGTTTCCTATACCCCGTAATGATGATATATTTGATAGACTATGAGGTGATCAATAATTATTTAAGATTTAACTTTGATAATGATACCATAAGTTAAGGGTTAAAAGGGATGATATTTCCAAGCTAGAATTCCATTTGAGGTATGTATACAAAGAGTTTATAGTGAATCCCTTTGGACTTATTAATGCTCTTTCTATCACCATGTGTCTAATGAAAAGAGTATTTAGAAACAACCTTGATTGATTTGTAGCTGTCATTATAGATGATATTCTTACATACTCAAAAATAAACAAGGAGAATGAATATATTTTTCAAATTGTGTTAAATACCTTGAGAAAGGAGAAGTTGTATGCCAAATTAATAATATATAAATTTTGGATTAAAAGTGTCATTCTTGGGTCATGTAATCACAAGAAAAGGAATATTAGAAGATCCATAAAATATTGAAGTTATAAATAAATGACCCAAACTAACCAAATTAAATGGGATACATTATTTTCCTGGGTTAGTAGGATATTACTGATGCATTGTGATAATTTTATCATGGATATAAAATCCACTAACCAAATTGACATGGAAGGGATTAAAGTTCCTTTGGAAATAAGAATGTGAAGAAAATTTTAAGGAATCAAGGAAGGGGTTAGTAACTAATTATATAATTATATTACCCAGTAGTGGGGAAGATTTTGTAATATAATATCCCAAGATTTTAAAAGGAACACTATGTTCATTAGTGTATACAAAGCGCTGCACTGAGTTTAAATAAACAAAAAAATATTTTTATGTGATAGTTATAACCTAAATGTTAATTTTTTATGTAATAATGATAATAATTAAAATTTTAAAAATATTTCTAAATGTTTTATAAATTCTTAATGTATTGATTAATTAATAAAAAAATAAGTATTCAATTTTCAGTAAATTCATTTTATGCTTCAAAAATACATTTTCATCAAAAATAAATTTTATCAATTTATCCATGGATAATGTAATTAATTTTTGACACTTAAATAAATGATATTTTATAAAAATGATATTAATTTTAAAATCATCATATCAAAATTAACTTTGGTCAATTTTTTTGGATTTTTCTAAAAAGATTTATATTTCAGTGAATAGTAAAAAATAATAAATTTTTAGAAGTATAATTTCATTTCAATAAAAATTATCATTATGAATTTAATTTTAAATTAAATTATGATATTCCTACATTAAATATAAATAACATAATTAATTACATAGTAATCAACTTTAAACTTGATTAAGGTGAAATATAATGTGATAAGGTGTATAACCCTCTCTAAAACATGTATTTATTATATTGGATAATTATTTTCTCTACCTTGACTATTTAATATTAAAAAATATGTAATATTCTAGATACATTCATATAATTATAACATTTAATTTATTTTAAGTAAATATAATGTCAAATATGTCACTCTCTTGCTTTTAATATATATAATTTTTTAATATAGGGATAAAAATTACCTATGTCTAATAATAAAAAATTTAGTATAATTATAATATTTTTAATCATGATAATGCATTAATAATTTTTAGTGAATAGATAATTACGTTAAATTCTTACATAATGCTATCACAATATTTATTCAATTTATAGAAAAATAAAATAGTTGATCTGAAAATATTAAAAGTAATATAATTTGAGTTAATTATTATGTTCTATGAATTTATTATATAAATATAAAATTTTAGGGATGCTTTAAAGTATTATATTCTAATTACTTTTCTATCATGTCGTTTTCAATGTCAAATGAAATGAATAGTTCCAAAAATAATAATAATGATTTTTTATAATAAATAAAAATTTATTAAATTATTTAAAATTACTAAAAAAACCCTATATTCATCCAAGTGATTGGGATATGGTTTAAAATATAAAAAATGGTCCATTAATGGGATAATTGTCCTTTTATAGTAACAATATTGAACTCTAAAGTGTAAAAAACATTGTTATCACAATAACCATTAAAGGAGTTAACAGAGGGTTAAAACAAAACGATAAGGGTAAAAACATCTAAACATGTTAAATTTTTATTAGATGAGATTATTTAGACAATTATTCCAATTATATTCTAATTATATCAGTTTTTAGCCATTTTAATACAACAAATGATTTATAGTAATTTAATACATTATGAAATTCCTAGAGTACCCCTCCCCTCAATTATAAAAGGCAACCTACTATCCTCTTCATTCCTCATTTAAAAATCCTTTTGGTTCAGATAATACCTACTAAAATTCATTAATAAAATACATAATTACGTTATATAGGTATTAATTATGGTATAATTCCATCATTATTGGGCTTAAGGTGTTAAACAAATGATGTTGTCTAAATAAGTGATATATCTATTTATTAAAAATGTCTTAGTTTTATTTATTCTTATAACACATTAAAATACTCTTAATAAATGATGAAATAATAAAAAAATCCCAAATACTTATATTTTTTTATGTTAATTTCATGACCAATAACAATATCCTCTTCCCAAAAATGGGGAACGAACCATCGCTTTGGTTTATGGTGGACTGCCACCTTACGAACTGATGCAATTCGTTTTCCATCACCTCCTCTCACGAATGGTTATAATGATGGATTAAATGTATATATTATATTCATTACATAATTAAAATTATTTAAAGATAATATATAATATATTTTTATAGCTTTCCTTCCATCTAATAATAATAATTTCATTTATACGTATATATAGATTACCACCTCCATGAGACGTTGTGAATCGTTTTACATAACAACATCTCATGAATTCTATATATAATAGAATTTAAAAAATACTATTGTATTTATAATATAATTATCATCATGTAATGATAAAATAATACTTACCATCTATCAATCATGATAATTTTAAAATGGAAATGTTTCTCATACATATGTACGACCCACTCTCTCTATGATTGTAATGTAGTTCATTTTTCATAACAATATTTCATAGTTGGTTTTAAAAGTATATTTTATATAAATAATGGTAATTATTTCAGGAATATTTTTCCATATATGATTTAAAATTACAACTTTGACCATGATCAACATACCAGAGTCATTTTGAAGTTATAAACCAAACATCCTCAAAACACATGATGTGGATTTAACCGATTAAGTAATTAAATATATATTTGAAATTAATTTAACAAATGGATTAATTATGAAATATTAAACCCATAAAAGTTTATTAATAAATTAAATAATTGATAAAATTTTATTATATAGAAGCTAAAAGACATACGTGGTAATTCTGGACACGAGGTCAGGTATTTCATATAAATTTTCATTCACTAATGAATATTTTAAGGTTAAGATCCTATTTTATTTTATATGGTTTACATACCGAAAAATTTAAATTTTATATCATGGATCCTTATCACTTAATTTTATTTTATATTATATTTCAAATTACTTTATTCAAAAATAATTTTACTTGAAAGTTACTATGAGGTAATGGATTTCTTAACTTAATTTCCTTTCATTAGATTACATCACTCTTCTTCGATTAAAATTTTCCAATATTATGCGTGGAATGGAATTTTTCTTGACTTATTTTATATTTACACTTGTTTTTGTGTATTTAATTTTTTATAAATAATCACTCCACTAATCATTTATCAATTTAATGATATGATCTTTGTAATGGTTATTCATCTCAAATTTTCTTTCTTTGGGGTATATGTTTATATTATTCACCTACATTCTTTTATGAGGTGTATATAATTCCCATTTGAAATGTTATATAATTAATCTTGTTATTTTCATGGAATTTTACATTTTATTTGATGTTATTATTTCATGGGGATTATGAATCAAAAGTTACCAATGTGGTAGGAGGTTTATGTTTCAATACCATCTTAATTGGGATTGTTTATTCTTGAATTTACATTGAGGAAATTATATTATACTTATTTCAAAAATCCATTTAATTTTTCCTTTACTCTATATATTTATATAATTTTTATGTTTATATACCATTTTTATATCTTAGGTATTCAAAATGGTTCATAAAATATTTTTAAGAAACCTTAACCTTATTTATCTACTTTCGGCCAGAAAACCTTTTTCTTCCATATCTATATTTTAAAAAAAATTAAAAATATTTTTATGTATTATATTATGACTGTTTAAAGTCATTTTAACCATTTGTTACTCTTCAAAAAATGGTTTAAAAATAATATTCTTGTTATTTTATAATTAAGTTAGATTTCATCCAAGGTAAGGACAATGTATTTTTTTACTATTACTACATGAATGAAATTTGCCACCGTTACAAAAAATCAATGATTTGAAGATTAATTTATAAGTTTTTATTGTTATTTTCAATGATTTTAGCCTAATATCCTAGAAATGTTTAGTTTTTAAAAGTGATTTTCAATTTATAAATAGTATTTTTTCTTCAAGAGTATTTTTAATGATATTATTATGGAATTTGTATTCCTAAATGACAACAATCCTTGATTTTACTTACGATCCCCTAAGGATATTTTTAAATTATACTATACTAATTATTTTTACTAATGTATTTTGAATATTTTAATGATATTTTCATAAAACCCATTTTTTTCCACTAGTCAATCATGTTATTAGAGAAATAATGGGGTTTTATGGGTTTTATAATGAAATGAAAGCTCTATGAACTTTATTAATGTTAGGTCTCTTG
Source organism: Viscum album (assembly GCA_963277665.1). Classification (NCBI taxonomy): domain Eukaryota; kingdom Viridiplantae; phylum Streptophyta; class Magnoliopsida; order Santalales; family Viscaceae; genus Viscum; species Viscum album. Next base: position 1,520,847,127 of record OY728155.1, on the reverse strand, counting down.
AACAATAATCATACATAGGTGATCTAGGAATAACTCTCTAATGTATTGTGTACATTTTATGTTCTCTGGATAATTATATTGAAATTTTACCATAATGGTTAATCCAATTATAAGCGTTCTTGTAAGGGTTTGATGAATATAATGTTCAAAGATACCAAAAAGTTTTCTTTATTATTTCTAGGGGGTTTTAATGTTTCCTTTGACCAGGATTGATATCAAATGGATTACGATTATTGATTCATATGATTCTTACCTTTGTTAAAGATTATTCCATATCCCATGTTTACCAATCTAGGTTTTGATGGGTAAGAGTTATTTTATATTATGATTATACACTTTGATTATGTAATTATACCCTTTTGATCATCCTATACTAATTGATGACATATAGTTTTTAAAGATTATATTTACCCTTAAAAAGTGTTTGAGTTCACAATTATTATTTTTCCTTTTCCCTAGGTTATGAAAAAATAATGTTAAATTAATTTTGTCTATAAATGTTTCATGTGTGAATAATTTTATGGGAGATATTAAAGATATAATATGAAATATTAAAAAATAAGGTATAGTAGGAAACATACTCTCTTAAAGTCATTTATATTATTTATGTAAGGGGTTTTCATAATTATCTAAAACTATAAATCAATAAGGTCCATGGTTGTGTAATAAATTTAATATTTCATTTTAATGCTATATGTTTTGGACAATTATAATTTGGTCATGTTTTTTTGTATCAAATTAAAAAATGTATAGATTATGTTTTTAGCACCAGATATTAGGGTGTGGGTTTGGGTTTACTATAGTAGGTATATGAGTAGGGTTTAAACACCTTGGTATATTATGATTGTTTCTTGAAAGACTATCTTAAGAGTTATAAATACCATAATTGGTTTATAAGTTTAAGGTAGATCATAAGTTCAAAGTCTTAGACACCACTTTAGTATGTTTTAAGTGATGGTATTTTAATGTGATTAATGAAATTTTATGATATGTTGTATTGTGTTGAGGTATATTTAACCCTTATATTTAATGTGATGTAGTAATTTAGGAATTATAACGATACATTTTTTTAGACCTAAGTTTAAAGGTATTGATATCCTTTAAGATTTATATGATCTTTGATATTGAGGTAATTATGGGTTATTACAATTTTTTAACATATATTTTTTCTTATTAATAAACATTGGATAGAAATGTGTTTTTGTGATTAATGTTATTTTGGAAGAAGTTAACTATTTTGGGAATTTATTGGATCTCTCTATATAGACCCCATATCAATTTCCAAGGAAGGGAAGTCACATTTTTTACTCTCAACCAACCTATGATTATATTTCAATTTGAGGATTAATAAGAAATTCCAATGGATGTTACATCCATTGTGTGAGTATTACTAGATATTCATGGGTGATATTTACTCAAATGGTTATAAAAAAATCTCAACATCAAAGAAAAACACATTTTTCGGATGATGATGATCTATTTACTGAATAATTTTTTACTCTTACCTTGCACTACGAAGTTGAGTTTTCAATATATCTCATATATTGTGCTATAACCATTTCAAATATTTCTTATATAATGGAACTGATTGAGTTATAGTAATTTTATAATAATATCTAGGAGAATATTGAAAACATATTTATATTCCCTAGTATTTCACCATAGGACAAACCTATTATTTTTGTTAAAAATAAATCTAATTCAATGCATATTTTCATTGATTGTAAATAACTTAAAAAGATCACTATTATGAACAAGTGTCATACACCCCATATTAATGATTTGATAGAACAATTATGAGAAGAGGAATATTTTTCCAAAACTGATCTTCGATCTGAATATCATTAATCGAGGGTCAATAAGGTGGATACTCCCAAGAAAACATTTCATACGAGGTATGGTCAATATGAATTTATATTGATTCCATTTAGAAATAAAAATGAGCCTACTATATTTAAGGATTTAATAAATATAATCTTTAGATATTACCTTGATCAGTTTTTGGTTGTATTTATAGATGATATTCTTATATATTCCAAGATCAAGGAATATAATAATGATTATTTGATGATTTTTCTGAAGACCCTGAGGAAAAATGAATCTATGTGTTAAAATTACCAAGTTTAATTTTGGTTACATAAAGTCATATTATTGGGTCATATAATCTCATGTGAGGGTATATTAGTCGATTCTTCAATGATTGAAGTTATTTAAAAATAGCCAATAACAACCATGGTATTAAATATCCAAAGTTTTCTTTGGATGGTAATATACGACCAATGCTTTGAGATATATTTATCTAGGATATCTAATCTAATATCTAAGTTTACTTAGAAGGGATCCATGTTCCTTCAGAGATATGAATGTGAGGATAATTTCAAGGATCTTAAAAGAAGGTTTCTTAGTGAACTTGGGACCACACTACCCTATAGTGGATAAGGGTTTCTGATCATTAGAGATGAATTGAAGAAGGTACTAGGATTATTCTTCACGTAGAATGATATGGTGATAGATTATACCCCACACCAATTGAAAATTCATGAGAATCTCATGAATTGAAATTTCAAGTAGAAAAATTTTCATGGAAAATATAGAGGTATTATAATTATAGTGAATGGTGTGATATATATATTAATCATAAAATCATTAAGTATTTATTCATGAAAAAAGTGTTTATTATGATCCAAAAAAGATGGTTGGAGATGATTAAATTTTATGACTTCCCAATAAACTACTACCTTAAGAAGGAAAAAAAGTTGGATATTACTCTAAATTAGAATGACCATTCATGTTTATATTTAATAAGGACTGAAAGATACACAATATTTATATATTTTCATAATATGGATTTGGAAATAATAAGTAAAGGGGGAAAATTATATCTTTCTCAAATGAATGTTCATCGATCTAAACATGTCAGGATTAAAGAGGCATATAAGGAAGTGTTATTGTAGAAAAAGGTGATAAATATTCCTAAGATAAACTATTATTATGATCAAATGATAAGGTTTAAGAACTAAGAATGAGTCCCACAAATAACATAATTGGAGAAGGATATATTGGATGAAGCTCATAATTCATCATTTAATATTCATCCTAGATATATAAATATTTATAAAGATATGAAAGAGCATTTTTTGTGGGATAACATAAAAATGGATATTGAAATGTATGTATCTTAATACATGGTATGTCATGAATTTAAGTATGAGAGATATAATTCTAAGTGGATGTTAAAAAAAATATCTATATAAGAATGAAAATTAGAAAACATTACCATATATTTCATCATTGGACTCCAAAAATAATCTAAATGGAACAATACTATTTTGATTTTATTTTATAACCTTAAACAATAAGTTCATTTAACTTCCATCATAGAAAATTTATCCCTTTAAATTTTTTCCTAGAAATCAATTAAGGAAGTGGTAATGTTTTATGAAGTACCACATTATATTGTATTTGATTAAGATCTGGTGTTTATCTCAGGTTATGGAGAGTTATTTAGTATAATCTAGAAACAAATTTGAGTGTCAATATTTCATATCATACTCAGATAGATTTTTAATCCAAGAGGACCATTAAAAATCTAGAAATCATGTTAAGATAATTTTCTATGTATTTTAATGGTGGTTTGGATCAACAAATTCCTTTGTTATAATTTTATTAGAACAATAAATTTCACACAAGAATATTGATGGACCCTTATAAAGACCTATATAAAAGGAATTAATGAACTCCAACATGTTGGTATGATATTAGAGAAAGAAAGATATTGGGTCTGGAGATAATAGAGGAAATGGAAGATAAGGTTAAGCTATTCAATACCACATCTGGTCATCCCAGTGTCAATAGAAAAGTTATCATGAAAGTCATTAGTGAGATATAGAGTTAAAAGTTTGTGACAAGGTATTATTATAGATATATCTTTAGAAAAAGTTTATTACTTTTAGAAAGAACTGAATGTTGAGACCTATATATATATAGGTCCCTTAAAAATTCTTGATAATATTAGGATGGTTTCGTATAATGTGGTGAAACCATTGAATCTCTCTCAAATTAATTATGTGTCCCATATATCTCTCCTAAGTAAGAACATGCCTTATTCTTCACATGGACATAACATAATAGGCACAACACTAGAACATGATTTATCTTATGAGAAAAACAACTTTGTAAATTATAGATCAAATAGAGAAATATCTATGGAACAATAACATTCAATTGATAAATATTTTTTTGGAAAAACTATAAATTTTAGGAAGCTACATGGGAACACAAAGATGTGATGAGGAAGAAGTATCTCCAGTTGTTTATATTAAAGAGATAAAATTTTGATGTAAAAATTCTTATTAGGTGGTTTTAATGTAACACCCCAATATTTTATGATATATTTCTATTTTAAAAAATCTTCTATTTGATAGCACGATTTACACACAATGACATGTTTAAATGAATAACGATATAATATTAAAATATTAGTATTTAATGTGATAGTTATCACATAGACATTGGATTGGTGGGTATAAATAAGATCAACTAAATTATGAAAAATTATATTTTATGTATGCATAAGATAAATTAATTGGTTATAAATTAAAATGAAATCATTTTAAGGTAAAATAGATTTTTTTCTAAAGAAAATGTTTTTATATACAAAATTAGTTTTTATCTCTGTAAATTAAATTAAAATATATTTATGAATAATTTTAAATAAATTTTTATATAAATAATCAATTAATTAATTTAACATTAATCTAATAGTATTTACATGGAAATTTATGAATTTGAACTCAATTTTAACCTTAAAAAGGATGTTTGATAAAAATGATTCTGTTGCATTTTACAATGTTATTTTAAAATGATTTTATAACAATTATATTAATTTATTTTTAAATGGATTAAATATTTTTAATTATAATAATTAATATTATTTAATAAGGTAAACTTAATTTTTTTTCACAATGAATAGTAAAACAACAAAAATTTGTTTCCATTTTTAAGGTTAAAACAAGTTTACTGGGGATTAACCTTAGAGATAAGGTTTAAAAATATCAAAAAAATTGTTTATTTTATTTTATTATTTATGTTAGTTTATCATTATAAATAATTCATTTGAGTCTTAGGCTTCTTAGTGTCATTTTACTTGAGTAATACGTTAATATATTTTAATATCTTGAAAAATTACAAGTGTGTCCTCTCTATCCCTTATCAAAGGATACCACCAATCCTCTCTTCCTCAAAATTCATGAGCCATATATCTCAGCCAATACGTACCATAATATATTTATAACCCCCCCCCATTTCCTAGAGTTTTGGGTTTGATTAGAATACCATTCTTTCAAGGCTTAAGGATATATCCACAGGAGGTTTCTCAGCGAAGATGTATAACACTTAACCGAGTTATTTCAATATTATTTATACACCATCCTCCACTATATATTTGGTATGAATTAAAAAATAATTAATTAATTATATTTAATATAATTAATTGTTATTACGATGATGTATCAACCATTTTCTACCTCTTTCCCATCAAATTGGAAATAGATGTATCGCTTGTGAGTATGTATGAACTATCATCTACATGTAGTGATATGATTCATTTTTCATCAACATAAATAATGAATGGTTATTATGATGAATTTAATTCCTATATATGATATTTATGAAATTATTATTATTTTTAATTATAATATATTATCTACCTTCTTACCTTTACATCCATTGAATGATGATAACGTCGCTCGTGCATATGTGTGGACTACAACCTCTAAAAAGTGATGTGTTATTTTTTTCATTTCCACTTCACTTAGATGGTAATAAGAACATATGTAATGAATATATATTATTTAAATTATATAATAATTATTATATAAAGGTTTATTATAATATAATTTTCTTTCATTCTATATATTGAAAAGTGAAAACATCACTCGTGCCTACGTAGATACTTCCATCTCCATGAAGTGATGTGAATTTTTATCACTTATTTATATGAATGATTATAAATGTGTATATAATTTATTAATATTATACATAATTAATGATTAATATAATGTATTTCATGAAACCATTACCAAGATTCATGTACCCGAACCATTGAATCGAAACATGCATGGAAAATAGATCAATTTTCACATGAATAATCAATTTTAAAAAGAAAATTGTTAATAAAAGGATAATTGAAATTTTCAAAATAATTATACGTATAATTTTATGTAAGAATATAATTTTTTAATATATTTATACTTAATATATATTTATTATATAAGATATTTGAACATGAATGGAGAAATACAAGACTTTAGTTAAGGGGTTTACGTTATAATCTGATTTCTTTTCCGGGTCATCTATGATAAATTTCCTTTGAGGGAAATTATATTGATATTATCCTTTAAAACCCACATATATTATTATAATATAATTATTTATGGAGTTCTTTTTTTATTATTACCATTTTAATCCCTTTTATATTAGAAATTACCGATAAAATGTTTTTAAATAAAAGCTGATCTTATTTCCTCTTTGTCCGAATAAACATTTATTACATGTTTATACAATTAAAAATTGTTAAATTAAAGTTACTAAATATACATAATTTTTTTTAAAAAGTTCTTTATAAACACATATGAATTTTTTTACAAAGGTTTATAAAGGAATATTTTTATATTCTTTCTGAACAAGTCATTTTTTACTTTTTTAAAAAGTATGAAAGGAATGTTTTCTTTTAATGTATAAAACATAAAATAATTTTATCGCTATCAGACCATTCATTTATTTTAAATAATACATTATAAGTTTCCATGTTCATTACAAGATAAAATTATTTTCCCAATATTCTAGAAATATTAAGTTAAAATTTAATCAAAAGAGAAGGATATTTTCACATGTTTTCAATGAAAGGTTATAATAATATTTTTATTGTATTTTTCATCTATATAAACATCCTTTAATGATTTTCATAATTCACTAGGGATATTATATAATGATACCATCCACTTTATTTCTCTATATAGATTATGAATATAATGATTTAAGGATGATTCTATGAAACCTGTTTTCTTCTTATGTGTTAATTAAGTTTTAAAGAAACCTTTATCAAACCAATTTCTTTTCCATGGGTTATAACATGATGAAATGATGAAATATTTTTGAAACCCATTTCCATTACATTGGTTATGATATGATGATATAATGATTATTTTACGATATTGTTTCAAATATATGTATGGTTTTCATTATTTGATTGGTGGTCCTGGAATTATATAGTTTTCCAATTCATTGGGTAAAGATAGATATATCATCAGATAATAAGGGATGGAATGGGAAGTGGACCTGATTCAGTACAAGACTCTATCCAATAAGACAGTACTGGGAGGGAAACATGATTATGTAAATGATGGAATGAGTAGTGAACCAAATCCACTATACTAGTATCGACACTGAGACTTGACTAAGGAAGTGGTTTTCTATGATTATGTGTATGACACAAACTTATGTATTATTCTTATGATATATTATCATGGATAATGATTGATTATTTGTGATTCCAAGAACTTATTAATTATTTTTGTTTTTATGAAAAAGAATTATGAAATTATTTTTGATTAATAATTTTTGACTAATTTGATATGAATATTGAAAGTTATGATCATTTTCTCATTCCTGTATGCTTATCTTATGTTCAATTATGACAATTGATTAATATCTATTATGTTTACCCTTACTAATCATATAAGCTCACCATCTCATAGAGTATGCTCTTAGATATTCATTTCAGGTATGGATCTGGATTTAGGGTGTTTTTGAGGAAAATGGAAGAATTTGGAAATTTTCTAAGTATATGCCATGTACTCTTGAGTACACTCCATGTACCTGATTGCCATAGGTAGCCATGTACTAGATGTGTAATGGCCGAGTACAAGGCCGTGTAGACTGCCTAAAGCTAGGGACAATGGAGGAAAGTACATGAAGTGTAAATTAAATGAACACACTGTGTACTATTATATTTATTTGATTAATCAGACTAGAGTTTCTTCTCATTTATAGAACTCCTTTCTTTTTCCCCTATCTTTTACAGGAGAGAAATGTGTGACCAATTATTTTCAACCGCATCACATTCATCTATCCATGCTTCGATTGAGGTGCCACTGGTTGCATTGGATTCCCACCGGTGATTTCTCTCTTTCCCTAGATCCTATCTTCATGATTTCTTCTCTATCTTGAGTTATCCAAGGTTGAATGTTTTGACCTTTTGTAGAAATACGATTTTCTAGGCCAATTAAAGGACTAAAAATAAATATTTTTCTTCATACAACGTATCAGTAGGTGTTTTTTTTCCTTTTGGAGTTTTTGATTGAGTTATAAATGCCAAAAGTGTCAATTACCCATGATTCAGGTTTTTTGGGTCAAGGAATTCGAACCCTGTTATCAACTACATTAGATTGATTAATGGATTAAGTGTTTTCGTTGATATTTTATTCCAAATTTCATGTTTAGTTGACACCCCATTGGTGCATTTCCTATTTTGAATATTTATGATCATTTGGTCCAAGTTTCATATGAGGCAGACCTTGTTTCCTTGCCTTTATTGTTAGGTTTCAATTGATTTCTTATTTATTCTTGTCAAATTCCTATGTTATGCATTGTAAATTCCTAACCTTGTAGTTGTTGAGATTACTTTGGGCTACTATATATTTTTTCACTATTTTATTACACAGGGCTAAGAGAACATGGTGTAGTTAGAACATAGGTGGAATTGACATTGAGGGATTCCCCATAGTTTCTATAATATTTATATCGCCAGAACATAGAGGGGATTGACAGTGAGTGCTTCTTGAAAGTGTATATAGTATATCATTACGAGACCACAGGGGGAATGAACGTTGAATACTTCTTCAGAGAGTCTATAGGTTATCATTAAAATACCATAGAGGGGGATTTACAGTGAGTGCTTCCTCAGAGAGTATTTGTTTTGGTGAGACCAAATGGGTTAGACCATGTAAACTTTCCCAGAGGGTCATTATATCTTATTTATTTGATGATATGTTGAACCAGAGGGGTTATACTATGAGAACGTTCCCAGAGGGTTTCTTGTGATTTATTGACTATGATGAGTCTTCCAATTATTATCCACTAAATGAGGATAATATTCATTGGTAATATATATAATATTCATGTGATTTATTATTAATAAACACAATTTTAGTGCATTTTACACTTTGAACATCATTTCACATTATGATTGTAATTACCCCTTAAAATGCACTATTAAATGGTACATATTTCAAAAATCCTAAAAAATGGTCCTCGTTTTATTTTCATATTTTATTTTCTAGTATCCCATGCTATAAGGAACTATTCATGTTTTTGGAGCACTATAAGACTCATATTATTAGACCACCAATGTTGGCCTTGAACCAACAACATTCTGGGAAAAGTAAACTGAACAGTATCCCAATAGAAAGGATGTAGTTCCAAGATACATACCCAATTATTATCACAATTTAACTGAAGATAGAGGACATAATGGATAACATTTCATCAAAATGTGACAAGATCTAATTCGAATGTTTTAAGGGAGTTACAGGCGGCCCAATTTGGAGACAAAAGTCTGGTCCAGATTCTGAGGTCTAGAAACAAAGCCAACCATTTCGATAATATATAGAAAAAATAAATTCTATTTGGGTAGAAAGTTTACATACGGTTAGCATACATACGGATCTCCATTTTCTTCTACAATTTCCTGCTATAATTCGTCCATCTAGATGGTCATTTCAATGCATATGTTCGGTTAATGCAAGCCGCCTTCCCCCTCAAGTCAAGAGTGGAAAAGTCTAAGTTCCACAAGCTTTTCACCACCCTAAGACTACCATACTCAAGTGGGATGACATTAACTATTGGAGGTTCGACCCAAGGCTCAAACAATAATTATTTAAGATAGTTGTTTTGGAGGATTTAAGGGTCTTGGTGCTTTGTTTTCATTGTAATGTTATTATGAAAATTTTCCTTTATAGCGTTCTTCTTCTCATGTATGTTGTTCAATTCAACTTAGTTTCTTAACAAAATTTCTTCTTCTACTCTTATTTGGTTCTTCTTAAAATCAATTTGATACTGTTGGTTCAAGGTGAGAATTTATTCACACCAATCCTTATGAAAATATCACACAACGGTGGAGTGATCATTATTTCATTGTCTTTTTTTACTTCTCCAGTTCCTCCCTCATGAGTCTACTTCCCGCTTCCATTGAAACCATAGAATCAATGGAGGGATAACCCACATATGGGTTGATCCAAGGGAGTATAAAGGTTATGTATTGGATGTTATTTCTCACTCCATTAATTTCTAATCACTTCTTTTAATTGAGAATTTGTTTTGAAGATCTTTAAACTCCTTCATCCTTATTGAATTTAAGGCCACACACTTCAAGTGATAATATAAACCTTTACCTTGAAGTGATAAAATTTTTATTCCTTCAAGTGTATAATTTATTAGTATTAAAGTGTGTAGGTATTAAACCAGTAAGTGATGATGTAGTTTGATCTCCTTAAATGAAATCATATCAAATAGAAGAAATTGAAATAGTTGAAAAAGGAATGCATCCAATACACCACAAGTGATAACCTAGGATAAAATCATTATTATAAATTGAATTCCCTTATGTCTCATAGATTTTACTTAAACTATTCTAAAATAAACCCATGTTGGCCACTTTATAGCCAAAAAACAGTCCATAGAATGTACGTGTCTATAGGTTTCTTCTTAGGTCTCTGAGGATTCTAAAACCCAAGCTAAACTACATGCGACCTCTTAAACCTAAAATCTTGGGTAAATTTGGGCGAGACCAAATTTTGATGTTATTTTTGGGGACCCAAGTAACTCATCTCAACACCCATTGTATTCTACCCCATTTCTTCTATTTTCATCCAAATTCTCTTATCTTTTCCCTTTCTCATTTTCTTCTTCTAAAGCATGTTCACTTACACTCGTGACCAATCAAATCGTCTAGTCAGGGTGGATAGTCCTGGGGTTGGGATGTTAAGTACACAAAGGGAACTATTTCCATTAGATCCTTATCTTACAAATACTTCAGAGTCAAAAATTTAGCCCATTTCAATGGAAGGTCTTCAAAGAGACCAACTCATTAACCCAGGTGGGAACCAAAATGGAAATCCAAATGAGGCAGCCCCAAACATGGGGAATGCAGTCGATCAAACCATGAATGACTACCTCTCATCTTCCTGGACCAATGCCCCCTCATGCATTATACACAATTCCCTAGAAGATTCCAACTACATCTTTTAACCCCATGTCCTAAATCACCTTCCCACATTCCATGGAATGGAGTCTGAGATGCCCTACATTTATGTTAAGGAGTTCAATGAAATTGTAGAAACCATGTGTCCCCCACATCAACTAGAATGAACTAATATGAGGCTCTTTTCTTTTTAATTAAATGATCTAGCTAAAAATTGGTTAAAAATTTGATACCATCATCCATAAAATCTTGGGACAAATTACAAAGATAATTCTTCAAAAAATACTTCCCCCATCACAAAATAATTGTACTTAAAAATGGCATCCAATTTTTTTTTGAAAAATAATGGTAGTCATTTTATTAAACATGGAAATGATTCAAAGACACACTCAACATGGTACCTCACCAAGGATTTTCAATCTTAGAACAAGTTCAAATTTTTTATGAAGGGTTGGGCCCATGAAATTAACAATTAATTGACATGATGTGTGATGGGACCTTCAAAAAAAATCCCCAAATGATGCTTACAGGTATCTAGAAGGACTAGCCGAATAAAACCAATCATGGGGAACATCACCTTTCTATGAGAATCCACCCAAATTTAGTGGAATTAACACACTTAGGGAGGGGGAAAGCATTAGGGTGAAACATTCTGCACTCACTTGGAAGGTCGAGGAGATCGATCTAAGGAAGGTCCATGAAATTCAAATTGTTGACACTATTTGCACAATTTGTGACAAACATGACCACAAGTCTGAAAAATTCCCAACCATCCCTTCCATTAAAGATGTTATTCTAGGAGGACCACCAATAGAGGTCAATCCTCTAAACTTTTAGAAGCCATAATACCAAAATACATCCAATCCAATTTATAATGACTATCTAAGATTCCATTGGAAAGATATCCAACAACATAGCCAACCACAAGGACCAAACCCCTACCCTACACAAAATTTACAAAACCATAACCAATTCCAACCAAAACCAGCCCAATAGTAACATCCTCTTATCCAATACCAACAACCCATCCAACAAACCATGCAAAAACCAATCCAAAAACCAAAGTATCCTCCTGGGATAAACCAACTAACACAATCCCTTACTCAATCTATCCCTCTAACTATCCTTGAAAAGTCTTGTAAACAAATTTAGAAAATGAACTCAGAAGTATCATCCCTTAAACATAAACTACAAACCATTAAAACCAGGAAGGAACCCATTCCTACTCAGGAGGAACCATCCTCAACTTTATGGGGAGAATCCAGTTACACACAAACCTATCAGGAATAACTCAAAGCAGTAACTATCTTAAGAAGTGGGAAATCCATTGAGAAACATGAACAAGCCATTCTAGAACCATTAAAAGCTTCAACAACGCATGAAAATGATGAAGAACCACCCATATATTCTGAAACCCCCAATGAGAATATTAAGGAACTACAAACTCACTAAATAATCAAACAACCTACCCTCATTTCTCAACGCATGAGAGGAAAAACTAAACCAAAACTGAATGAAACTTTTAGGGAAATATTCTCTTAGGTTAAGTTTAACATTCCACTTATCGATGAAATATTAATAATTCCGGCCTACTGAAAGTACCTTAAAGACCTTTTCACTTTTAAAAGGAAATTTTCAAATTAAAACCAAGTCCTTTTTGTTGCTAATGTGAGTACCACCATTCAAGGGAACATTCCTCCAAAGTTGAATGATCTAGGTTTTCCATACATCAATGTTGAGTTGGGAGAGAACAAAGTTGTCAAATCCCTTTGTGATATGGGAGCTAGTGTGAACCTCATTCCTTATTCAAGGTATTTTTAGTTTGGGATCGAAGAACTCCAACCCACATATTTCACTATTCAACTTTCCGATCATAGTGTTCGAGTTCCTTAGGGGATAATAAAGGATGGTTTGGTGAATGTTAAAAATTTTATTTACCCAGCAGACTTCATTGTCCTTGACAATCTCCAAAGATTAGTTCCTAGGGAGAAAACCCCTAAAATCCTTGGTCATCCCTTATTTGAAACAATCAACTCAGTCATTTGAGTCTGAAATGGGATCATGACAATAACCTTCGGGAACATGAGTCTAGAATTTAACATGTAAAATGAAAACTCTCAAATTTGGGATGATGAAGAGATACATAAGATTAATTGGATTTTTAGTGATGATAGTGAACTTGAGGAACATAAAGGTATTACTGAAGGATGTTTAAGTCATGAAGTGATTGATTTTCTTTGTTCACATGAGGGAATTTTTTCTCCTTGGCTTAAATCTCTCTCAGATAGCTCTATTAATGATTTTCTAGAATCACCAATCAATGATTCCATGGGTGAAATCAATAACACATAGTCCATACCCATTCATGACACTAATCTGGATAGTTTAGTGGATGGAAATTCTATTCACAAGGAACCAATTCTATCATGAGATCTGAGCAAATCAACTGAGTTCAATAAAAAGTCTCATCCTTTCTTGGAAAGTGATAACCAATCTGATCTAGAATTTGAGTTCTTGCCTTCATCACTCAAGTATGGATTCTTAGGGAACAATCAAGCCTTTCCTATTGTCATTTATTCCCCTCTTGAAGCCAATCAAGAGATTATGCTTATGGATGTCCTAAGAAAGCATAAGAAAGAAATTGGATGGACACTTTCTATTATTCCTGGGATTAGACCAATCATTGGAACTCATAGGATTGTTTTGGAATCTGAATCCAAACCATGTCATCAACCTCAAAGGGGAATCAATTAAAATCTTATGGATTTGGTAAGGAAAAAAACTTCTTAAGTTATTGAAAGTGGGTATCATCTACCCCATTTCTGAGAGTGAGTGGGTATGTCCTATTCAAGTTGTCCCAAAGAAGATGGAATCGCTATAATCACTAATAAGGATGGAGAACTTCTCCCCATAAGGGTCAGTAGTGGATGGAGAGTCTATATTGATTATAAGAAGCTCAAATCATGTACCATGAAAGGCCATATCCCCTTTCCCTTTACAGATAAAGTCCTCGAATGAGTGACATGTCATCAATTATATTGCTTCCAAGATGGTTTCTGAGGGTATAATCAAATCGAGGTATCCTTAGAGGATTAAGGGAAAACAACCTTCACTTGTCTATTCGAAACTTTTTCCTTCAAACACATGACCTTTGGGATATGTAATTCCCCTGGTACCTTCCTGCAGTACATGATTGGAATATTCTCAGACATGGTGGGGGATTGTTTAGTGGTATTCATGGATGACTTATCCATCTTTTGAAATACTTTTGAGGGATTCCTTTCAAATGTGGAAAGGGTTTTTTCTAGATGTGAGGATAAGAATATCATCTTAAATTGGGAAAAATTCAATTTCATGGTAAAGGACTTGTTCTCGACCATCTATTATCTGGTAGTGGTATTAAAGTTGATAAATATTAGGTCGAAATCATTCATCACCATCCCTCTCCTAAAACTATTAAGTAAGTGAGGTCAATCATAGGACATGCATGATTCTATAGAAGGTTCATTTGGAATTTTAGCTCTATTTCTCGACCACTTTGTGCTCTATTGGTGAAAGATGCTCCATTTTTATTAACAGAAAGCTGTGAGGAATCATTATATACACTCAAGTAAGTTCATTTCTCTCCACCTATCATGAAATATACATATTGGAAACTTCCATTTGAACTCATGTGTGATGCTAGTGACTTCGTAGTAGGATCATTATTAGAAAAATAGTGTGAGAAAACCCCATGTTTCATTGCCTATGAAATAATATCTTTAAATTATTAAAAAATCAACTACACCACCACTAAGTTGGAGTTGCTTGCTATTGTGTTTTCCTTACAAAAGCTTACATACTACCTCTTAGGATCCCCCATCAGTGTGTTCACTGACCATTCAACACTAAAATACCTCTTCCAGAAACAAGATTCTAAGGCTAGATTGATTAGTTGGGTCCTTCTATTACATGAATTTTACCTCACAATCAAGGAAAAAATGGTGTTTAATTTTTTTTACCTGATCATCTCACTAGGATAGATTTTAATGACATTTTATCTAAACATTATGCATCTGATTCATTCCCTGATGAATACATATACTCTGTGGTTGAGAGCCCATGGTATGCTGACATAGCCAACATCTTAGTTACATGATTCATTCCAAAATTCTTAGGGACTCAATATCGAAGGAAATTTATTTTTGATGTTATGAACTATGTGTTTAATGATCCATACCACTATAAGTTATTACCTGACCAATTAATTAAGAGGTGTGTCCATGATTATGAACAAGAGTCAATCCTTAAATTCTGTCATAGTGAGGCATGTTGAGGTCACTTTTTCTCTAAAAAATATTCTGCAAAGGTTCTTTAGTGTAGTCTCTTATATCCCACCCTCTTAAGGGACTCCAACACATTTTGTCAAATTTTTCCGAGGTGTCAACAAGTAGGGTCCATCAAAAAAAGGAATCAAATTCCACTCCCTCCCATTATAGTGATTGAAATCTTTGATTACTAGGGAATAAATTTCTTGGGTCCCTTCAGAAACTCTATTGGATATCTTTAAATCCTTTTAGCTATCGATTATGTATCCAAATGGGTTGAGTAAATTCCTAAAAAATACAATGATCATCAAAGTGTGATTAGATTTCCCAAGGAAAACATCCTCTCTAGATTTTGAATTCCTAGGGCTATCATTAGTGATCATGGAATTGATTTTTTCAATTATCCATTGTCAACACTCATGGACAAGTATGGAATTTCTCACAAAGTGTGCACTTCTTACCACCCATAGACCAATGGTCAAGATGAGTTATCCAATCGAGAAATCAAAAAAATTCTTGAGAAAATGGTTAATTCGTCTAGGAAATATTGGTAGAGCAAACTCTTAGATGCTATTTGGGAATATAAAATCGTATATAAAACCATTTTAGGAATGTCCCCATATAGGTTGGTTTATGGAAAACCATGTCATTTACCAGTTGAAATTGAACATAAGGCTTTTTGGGAAAATAATAAAATGAATTATGACCTCTCATTGGCCAAAACAAAAAGGAAATTAGATCTCAATGAACTTGAGGAACTTAGGATGGAGGCTTATGAAAATTCGATGATAAATAACGCTAGATTTCAAGCCTACAAATCTTGAAATCACAAAACCAATCACATTGTACTGGGTAAACCAATTCTTTTGTATAGATCTAAACATCATTTACAACAGGTAATGTTGAGGTCTAGATGGTTGGGTCCATACATAGTGCATCATGTGTACCCCAATGGGGCAGTAGAGATTTAGGATCCCACAAGTGGTCACATTTTCAAGGTCAAGGGTCATTTGATAAAACCATTCATTGAAACATTCAATAAATAAGAAATAGATGTTAAGTTAACAGGGCCAACCTATCAACAAGGAAAAATTGATTTATTTAAGATGCATGTTGGGCTAACGACGTTAAACAAAAGCACTGTATGTTAAGAAACCCATCATTTTCATGTTTCCTATTTTTGAATCATCTTTACTTTTCAAATAGGATTAATGAACTATTTAGATATTTAAAAAAATTAGACTATTGACTTGTTCTTATATTATTTGTATGGATGGGTATAAAAGGGGAGCACCATATTCATTGGTTTCATGTGGTGTGATCCTTGAGTAATACCTTAACAAGAAATTTTAAAAGATGACAATGTATCATCACTTCATTTTATTTTTATGTTTTTGTAGGTTAAAATAAAAATAAAAAAAATAATAAAAACTAAAAGGACACATCGTATGTCGTGGGGGAAAACCCCGTCACACCCGGCGAAGCTGCGGGGACTCGAACCTAGGACCGAAGGAAGACATGGGAGTGCACTTACCATTGAACTACATCTTATAGAGCTCCCTTATTCTATAATTTTTGTATATATAATTATATATTTTTTATTATATGAATATATATATATATATATATTTGTTTGTTTTTTTGTTTTTTTCCTTTTTCTACTAGGGAACTCTTCAAGTGATGTGGATATCAAATGACTAAATCAGAGCAGCAAGAACTTAAACTTCAACCACCAAGTGACTTTGTTCCATGTTTATTATTTCAAATTTCTTTTAGAACTCCTCTCCTCTAACACTACCCCTTCTAAATTTAATTTTCTTTAACCACTATGGTTATTGTTATTTTAAGTTGGGGGTGAAAAGAAAGAAAAAAAATTACTTTTGTGTGTATAAAAAAACGGGTGGAAGTAAAATTTTCATTAACCTTGAACATGATAATACACATTGAAAAAATTGAAACTGAATATCAAATAATTTAGCATGAACTGATTTTGATTTTAATCCATGTATAATTTCATGAGAAAATATTTTGGAATTTGTGGTTGTCTAATGTGATCTTTCATTGTTTATATATTTATCCAAATAAAAAATTCACAACGCATGCCCTTTGGATAGTGGGGTATTAGATTGAGTTCTTGGGGTCACCAAAATAAATAACATAGTTTTGGTGATCATTTTAGTTTTAATATGAGTATTAAATAAAAAAATAAAAAAACAATGATTTTGCATGTAGAGTAATTAAATGACCTAATATGTGGCTTTCAACACTTGGGGATCTTGACTGCATAGTTGTCTAGCCCGGAGATAGAAATTTTATCTATATTTTTGGTAATTTAAATTTGTTTTTTATTGTGTTTACTCAAGATGATTCCCGAGTATGTGGGCTTCACTTGGTGCCCTAAGGTCTTTGAGCCTGATAGTCATCGGTAAAGTCTCGCTATATGGGTTGAATCTATTGAGTGAAATTTCAATTGCCATGGAAAAATTGAAAAAATAAATAAATAAAAAATTTAATTGAATACTCATCTTAATATTTAAATGTGATTCCTCCTAGTACATCGATTATTTTTCCCTTGAATAAAAATAATCCCCCATGTCTATTGTGAAGAACAACACATCCTCATGCTTAATTGATATTGGATGAAATATGGTGGTGAATTTGAACAATGGAATTTTCTTAGGAATGGGATATGCTTAGGAATCTATATTTTATTAAAATATTTTGATGAGTTTCAGGATTGTTTGATAAAAATGTTCTTGGTGATCATTTTGTATTAAAATGCTTTTGGAAATGAGAATTCGAATTTCATATTTTTTAGAAAATTTTTTCTTGGGACTAGAAAAACTCAAGTTGGGGGTGTAATTAGCCACTGAATAAGGATAATATTAATTTTTAATATATATATTATTCATTTTGTTTATTATTCATACACACCATTTTAGTTCATTTTACACTTTGAACATCATTTCACATTATGATTGTAATTCCACCTTAAAAAGCACTATTACAGGGTACATATTTGAACACATTCAAAAATAAAAAAGGGTCATGATTTTATTTTCATATTTTGTTTTTAGGTCTATCAAGATATAAGGAACAACTATTTTTTTTAGAGCACTAGAAGATTCACATTAGGAGACCACCAAAGTTGGCCTTGAACCAACACCATTCTTGGAAAAGTAAACTGGACAGCATCCCAATAAAGATACTGTAGAGACCAAGATACAAACCCAATGATTCCCAAAATAAAACTAAATATAGAGGAAATTATGGGGAAAATTTCATCATACACTTAAATGAGCTAATTCAGATGTTTTAATGGAGTTATAGGCGGCCCAATTTGGAGATAAAATTCTGGTCTAGATTCTAAGGCATAGAAACACAACCCACCATTTCTATAATATATCACAAACCAAAATTTCATTTAGGCTGAACGTTTATAAGAGGTTAGGAGAAATCAGGATATCCATTTACATTTTCTATGTCCCACTCTAATTCTAACATATAGAAGGCTATTTCGACGTGTCTGTTCGGTGTGCCTTCCACCTCAGGTAAAGAGTGGAAAAGTCTAAGTTCTACAAGCTTTCTAGCACCCTAAGCCTACCATACTCAAGTGGGATGACTTCCAATATTGGAGGATCGACCCAAGGCTCCTCAAATGCCTATTTAAGGTAGTGTTGTTGGAGTATTTACGGATCTTGGAGCTTTTTTTCATTGTAATGTTATTATGGCAATTGTTCTTTGTAACGTTCTTATTCTTATGTATGTTGTTCAATTAACCTTAGTTTCTTAATAAAAGTTCTTCTTATACTCTTATATTGTTCTTCTACATATCACTTTGATACCACTGGTTCAATGTGTGAATTTATTCACACCAAACCTTTTGAAATTGTCACACAATGGTGGAGTGATCGTTATTTTATAGTCTTTTTTTACTTCTCCAATTCCTCCCTCATGAGTCTACTTTCGACATCCATTGAAACCATAGAATAAATGGAAGGATAAAACACTTATGGGTTGATCCAAGGGAGTATCAAGGGGCTAGATTTGATGTTTTTTCTCACTCCATTAATTTCTAATCACTTTTTTTTAATTGATAATTTTTATTGAAGATCTTTAAACACCTTAGTCCTTGTTAAATTTAAGGCCACACACATCAAGTTCTAATACAAACCTTTACCTTGAAGTGCTCAAAACATTGATCCTTCAATTTTATATGTGACTAGTATTAAACTGGCTAGGTATTAAACCAGTAAGTGATGATGTTTTTTGATCTTCTTAAACGAACCCATCTCAAATATAAGAAATTAAAATAGATGAAAAATGAATGCATCAAATCCACCCCAAGTGATAACCAAGGATCAACTCATTTTTTTAAATTGAATTCACTTAAGTCTCTTATATTTCACTTAAACCCATCTAAAATCAACCCAATTTGGACACCTCATAGCAAAAAATAGTCCATATAATGTACGTGTCTTTAGGTTTCTTCTTAGGTCTCTCAGGATTTGAAAACCTAAGCTGAACTACAAGCGACCGCTTAAATCGAAAAGCTTGGGTAATTTTGGGCAAGACTAGCCAAGCCAACGAAGAATCTTGGACTTGGTATTACATGAATTTTATATGGTCTTATGAGACATCTATTTTTATACTACATAGGGTATATAGAGTTTAGGCAAAAGCTTGGGGTTTCATTACTCAACAGTTTGAATAATTAATAAATGAAAATGAATTTTATTAGAAACTGTAGGATTGTTTACTTTTGAGTAATTCCATGTTTATTGATTCATTTTTCATATCGCATCCTAAATATACTCACTGATAGTTAGGAACAGATCATTTGGTGGTTTCCTACCAGGATTCGTCTCACACCCTATTTGGGTCATGATTTTGGGCCCAAACAGATTATATAGTTTCATGTATAGATAAGGGAAAGTTCTCTTATACATCAGGTACTTGATTTCTATGGAGCTGGAGAGCATGTGACCAAGATGAGGCTTGTGATACTATTGGAGTTATTTACTATTTTGAGTAATTTTGTTTTATTATTGTATTTCCAGTAATGTGACTTGTTTATCTACTTTCCATGATACTTGTGACATGAATCATTATATATATATATATATATACGTTGTATTTGTTTATACTATCAGTCTTCCGCTGTTTACTTTTTTGTATGGTATTACTACTTTTGATATTGTTTACTATTCATTTCCACAGTGTTACTCTCCCAATGAGGGCACAGTTTTCCCACTATCACACCCAAGGCCCTTGCTTCTAGTTAGTAGCCTCTAGCATTTGGGGAAATGTGCTTGAGGCCATGTGACCAATTGGGTACGGGGCACCGTTGGGCAGCACCCAAAACTAGTATATTACAAAGTGGAATTAAGGGAATTCTTTTTTCTTTGACTTACTATTTGGAGCCTATAGATAAGGATAAGAAGGAATAGTTAGTTCGAAATAAGTTGTGCCTAGGAGTAGCTAACCCATGTATAGGGAAAAGCCAAGTTACCTCAAAAATTTCAATTTCCTGATTTGATAATTGTTACGATTGATTTGATTTTACTGTTGGGTAATTCATTTATATTGTGCTGTTATCAATGATATTATAGAGGATCTATTTCTATTTCAATCCAATGAGACTAGGATATTCCATCTCATGCATCATATATGCACTTTCTAGACATCATATTCCAGGTATTCTTATCATGCCATTTAGGTTGCATTAATGATTGCATGTTGTTGTGTTAGATGTTGTTTCAGATATGCATGTTGTTGGGATAGATTCTTTAGTAGAATACATGCTATTGGATAAGTTATTCCTTATATATAATGTTTCTTTTGGATGGGCACCAAAATTTGGCCCATGAGGTAAAATGGGCCCTCTTGGATCAGAATTTAGTGGATCATGTATGAAATTTAGTTGAATTTTGTCTAGTTATCATGTGAATAAGGTTTCCAAACATTGATCGGGGGAGTATGGGCTCTCTCGGGTCAGAATTTTTCATTACTTGGATTTTTTTGTTTTTAAGGGTTCTAGGGAAGTTTAAGAGGCCTATGTCTGGAAACCAAGACAACACAGCTTGTGGTGGTATGAACACATGCTATGTGTTATTCTGTTCAAGAAGAACCAACATTTATGAAGTACACTCCGTGTATTGTGAGTACACAACGTGCATAGATTAACTGTGTCACTGACTGTGTGATCAGAGACATGGGTTGATAAATGTTTGGTATAACACACCATGTACTGGAAGTACAAGCTATGCTGAAGAGGCTATGTATATGGCCATGTGACTAACAACATGGATGGATAAAACATAGGTTGTGCATTCCATGCTCTTATCTTTCAAGCCATGTAGAGTCGACCGTGTTTTTAGTCGTGTGACTAACGACACGGGTGTTTATAACTTAAGTGCTACACGCTGTGTGTATGGTGAATATGCCATGTAATATTACCCAAGAGAGAACCATGTAGAAGAACTCAACCAGGAGGAAAAAATTCAATTACACACTATGTCAAGTAAGGAACACGCTGTGTGTAGGGGTGTTATATGACTATATTTGGAAGAGGTACATGCCCATGTTGAAACCTAAGGGAACACACTGTATGGAAGTTATACATGTCGTGTAACCCTGTTTTAAAAAACAAGAGTGTTTTCTTCTCCTTCTTGTTTCATTCACTTTTATGTTTCATTCCTTGATAATCTTCAACTAACGTGTGCGCTTGACCTTTGAAATTCATTCCACTGAGACATCCACCAATTGTATGCTAGATACTGGGAAACGATCAGACACCATAAATGTTAGATCAGGGACCAGAAGAAAATCCTCCCATAGTGCATATCATGGCACCAAATGTTATACCAGAAAAAGGTGCTAGTTCAATGTTATTATAAGGTTTCATGAGGTTTATGAAGACCTTCTGGGAAACTCCACATCCTACCCCGCCTATGGAAAATTTGACATGGGTTTTTCAGCAGCAACATCATACCACCTTATCAAGGGATGGAGGACCTCAGGCTGCAAAGTCATTGTTAGAATCCATTCTATCTATCTTTTATCATCTCGAGAAAACTCTTGAGAGGAGGGTGAATATCATGACCTACATGCTTTGATATTCTTCTAATAGATACCGGGATGTGATATCTCAGGTGGGATGCCAATGAGTTATGGCTTGTGATGAGTTCCAATAGACCTTCTATGACTATTTCCACCTAGAGACGTTATGTGTTGACCGATCCTGAGAGTTAATGGGTCTAGAATGGGGTACTATTTCAATAATGGAGTATTCTTCTCACTTCACATATCTTCAATTCATCACACCCATTCTAGGGGTGATGCGTTAATTCTAGCTAGGAATTTTGAGGATAGTCTCAGAAAATGACATCTGATCCAAGGTGAACATCATCAGGTGGAATTCCATATCTTATATAGTCAACCAGGCATTGATCAACGAGCGTAATATGAGGGATTCTGGAGCTCTCAGCTAGGAAGGTTCAGAATTTAGAGTTGGTACTTCTACGACTAATGGTAGGAAGCACCATAGGGAGTCTACGCATGGAGATCCGAGTAGACGGGATACTTCTTCAGGTTTCCAGGTGGCATGATACCAGTGTGTGAATATTAGGCATACGATACCATTGTGCCCGAGAGACCTAGTCGAGTTCCAATCATGGTGAAATATTGGCCATATTCAGTGTTTTTGTCAGTTCTTTTCATCATCAGCTGGTGATAAAGGTTCTATAATAACTCTATGTCCAGGAGAAGGACCACTAGTTTCTCATCGGTTTTGGAACTGGAGTTCAACCGACAATTCAGGATGAGGAGGAGGTCATCGCCATGGTATCCAGATGGTAGGATTCTAGAAACAACAGGGTGGATCAGCTCAGGGTAGTCAGGCAGGTTCACAGGGCTGCGGTATAACTCAGACTTTTGCAGTGGAGTAGACCCATAAGGATTAGGATCTTAGACCCTCTACGGTTAGAGATACGATTATAGTTTCATCAGTTTTAACTTCTACGCTTTTTTATACAGGGTATTCTCATAGTTTAATATCTGTTCCTTTTATCGAGGGCCCTGGGCTCTGTATATTTACTTCTGAGGATGTTATGATGCTAAAAACTCCATTATGGATTAGGACGACTAGTGTACATCGGTGAAAGGAGTTCCCTATTAAGGTTGGTGGGTGTCACTTCTTATGGGACCTCAATTTATTAGAGTTTAAAGGATTCGATGTCATTTTTGGAATGGACTAGTTAGTCTCTTTCTAGGCCTTTTTGACTGCTATCATCATAGGGTGAGTTTCACATCACCAGAGGGTGGATCTTTTCTACACAAGGGAGAATGGGATGTTTAGGCATGCAGAGCTGGACCTGAGCATCTAGAGTTGGGAGGAATTATAGAAAACATTTCTAATTTATATCTGGATGACTAGGGGACTTCATAGATGTAATTTACTCTAATGGTTGATGATTTTAGGGATGTTTTTCCAGACAACTTTTCAGGTTTACCTTTGGAGAAAGAGGCAGATTTCTCTATTGATATTGTGCCAGGAGCAGATCCTACATCCATTCCTCATAGGATATCTACACCAGAGTTACAGGAGGTCAAGAAGCAGTTAGAGGAGTTTCAAGAAAATGATTTCATCCAATCCAGTACTTCTCCTTGGGGTTCTTCTATCATTTTTTCAATGATGGTTGATGGTACTCTTAGACTTATTGTGGATTATTGGAAGCTGAACCAGTTGATGGTCAACAACCGATATCCATTTACAAGGATTTATGATCTCATTGATCATCTTTGAGGAGCCCCGGTTTTCTTGATGATTTACTTGAGATAAAATTATCATCAGTTGGGAATTATACCATCAGATATACCTCTTATAGCCTTTCAGAGTTGGTATGTTCTATACGAGTATGTGGTTATGTCGTTCGGTGTCATGAACACACTGACAGTTTTCATGGAACTGATGAACCGTATGGTCCGTCCTTACTTAGAAACTTTTGTGGTTGTTTTCATGGAACATATCTTGCTGTATTCTCACACTCAACACAACCATGATAACCATGTTTAGATCATTTTGAGTACACTAAGAGAGAATTAGTTATATGATAAGCTATCAAACTGCCACTTTAGGATGGACCCGATTCACTTCATAGGTCTTGTTATCATAGAGATAGGAGTGTTAGTAGATTCAGAGAAAGTGAGAAGAGTTGTTTACTAGGATCATCTGAATAAAGTCTTTGAGGTGATAAGTTTTATGGGGCTTGATGGTTACTACAAGGGTTTTATACAGGGCTTTTCAAGATTAGCAGGGAATCTTATAAGCCTGACTAAGAAGGGTGAAAATAGATGTGGACTGATTCCTACGATTAATCCTTTTAGGAGTAAAAAGGGACGTTGAATACCATACTGATACTGTTCCTTCTAGAGCTAGGTAAGAGTTACACCATTTACTGTGATGCATCTGCTAATGCAGAGGGAAGGAGTCGCCGCATACAAGTCTTGACAGTTGAGTCCACTTGAGAGGAATTACTTGATGAATGATCTCAAGTTGGCTGTAGTTGTGCATGATTTACTATGTTGGAGACATTATATTTTGGGAGAGTAATTTTTTGATTTCATTTCCCAATAAATCCTCATGTGTATCTTTAATCATCATGATCTGAATTTGAGGAAGTGAACGTGGGTTGAGTACCTTCAATATTTTGACTTTGAGCTTGCATAGTCACCTGGGAAGGGCAACACAGTGGCTCATGTGTTGAGTAGGAGGACACAAATACAATAAGTTCAGGAGGCCAACAGTGACTGGTAGATTATTGATTTGTTCTTTGAGATGCATTTGGTGGTTCATGATAAACATGGGCATACATTTCATTCTTATGTAGTAGTTACCTATACTCTAATAGATCATGTGTAAATGAGGAAACTATCATATTCTAAAGGCCTAGACCTATGAGAGAGTGTGTTAGGAGAGGACCCTACTCCTGGATGGATTGTAGGTGATGATGAGATCTTGTGTTTTCATGGGCACGTGGGGGTATCAGTAGACATACGTGAGGATCTGTTGTGAGATTTTTATTCCTCAGTTTGTGTAGTTCATCCTGGGGTCACCAAGATGTATCGAGATCTACAACATCAGTATTAGTGGCCAGGTAGGAAGAGAGATGTTTCTAGTTTTTTTATGAGATGTTCCACCTATCAACAGGTGAAGGAAGAGTATCAATGACCTACATGGATTTTATAAAATTTACCTATTCCTGAGTGGAAGTTGAATGATGGTGTGAGGTATTTCGTGACAGGTTTACCGAGGTTACCTCGAGGGAATGATGCAGTTTGGGTTTTCATTGACAAACCCATAAAGGTTGAACCCTTCTTAACGATCAAGGTGACCTTCAGTGTTGATGAGCTAGGAAGGTTGTACATCTGAGAGATTATATGGTTGCATGGGGTTCCACACTCTATTGTTTCTGGCAGGAATTCCTGGTTTACTTCTCATGTCTTACAGGGACTACAAAGGGCTTGGGTTATACTGGTAGTTCTGAGTACAACATACCATCCCCAGACAAATGTCCAGTCTGATCACATGATTCAGGTGTTAGAGGAAATACTTCGAGCACGATTCCTTTATTCTTGGGGTTATTTGGAGTGACATATAACCCTATTACAGTTTTCTTACAATAACAATTTTAGGAGATGATTCAGATGGATTCTTATGAGGATTTGTATGATATGCCATTCTGATCACCCTTATGTTGGCTGGAGGAAAGAGAGGCAGCTATGCTAGGACCTTATCTTGTCCAGGATACCACTGAGCAGGTGGAGTTAATTTGGAAGAGGATGGCTACTACACAGTATCGCCATAATTCTTATGCTGACCGAAGGAGACTACCTATGGAGCTCGAGGTTAGGGATCAAATTTTCTTACGTGTCACCCTGAGGTTTGGACACATGAGGATTAGAATATAGGAAACGCTTTCACCGAGATATATCGGCCCATTTGATGTTTTAGAGGGAGTCAGGACGGTGGCCTATCAGTTTCAGTTACCTCAGAGGTATCAGGATTTGTACGATATCTTCCATGTTTCTCAGCTACGCCATTAAATTTCAGACCCTTTTCATGTTTTTCAACCCGAGGAGGTTGAGTTGGAGGTGGACACATCCTTTTAGGAGTACCCTATTAGGATTTTGGATTGCAGTATAGAGGTTATCCATGGCTGGTTTGTTCCTCAGGTATGGGTACTATGTCAGCACGGGCAAGTACAGGACTAGATATGGGAGAGGGAGGCCGACGTACAATCATAGTGGCCAGAGTTGTTTGAAGTTTCTTCTTCACCACACTTAGAAGGCAAATTTAGGTTTGAATTGATTTGGGAGGGGAGTTTGTAAGAACCCAAGTCTCCATTTCAGATATGGATCCTGAATTTGGGTGTTTTGAGGAAAAGGAAGAAGTTGATAATTTTCTAGGTACAAATCGTGTGATCTTGAGTACATGCTATGTACCCAGTTGCCATAGGTACCTGTGTACTGGCTATGTATCGGTCGAGTACATGGAAATGTAGACTGCCTAATGTGGGGGCCAGTTGAGGCATGTGCATGGTGTTTACATTAAATGAACATTCCATGTACTTCTTTATTTTATTAATCGGGCCGGAGTTGCATCTCATCTCTAGAACTCCTTTATTCTTACCGTATCTCACACGGGAGAGCGACATACAACCAATTATTATTGAGCACCTCCCATTCTTCCATCCAAGCTATAATTGAGGCGTCGCTGAGTGCATTGGATTCCCACCACTGAGTTCTATATTTACCTAGAGTCTCCCTTTATGATTTCTTCTCTCTCTTGAGTTATCCATGGTTGAATGTTTTTTACATTTTTGTAGATCTACAATGTTCAAGGCTGATTCAAGGGCCGATGTTCAAGAGTGTTCTTCGTACAATGTTGAGATAGGTTGTTTGTTACCTTTCAGAGTTTTTCTTTGAATTATTTATTCCAAAGTGCCAATTACCCATGATTCATGTATTTTGGGTTATGGAATTTGAACCTAGTTATCAGATTCCTTAGATTGATTGATAAATTATAGTTTTTAGTTGTTATTTTATACTAAATTTCATCTTTAGGGGACACCCCATGGGTATGTTTCCTGGTTTGAATGTTTATGTCCTTTTGTTCTAGGATTCCTATGAGGCAAACCATGTTTCATTTCCTTGCTTGTAAGGTTGAAATTTATTGCTTATTACTGCTTGTTAAATTCCTGTGTTGCGTATTTCAAATTATTAGCATTGTAGTAGTTGATATTACATTGGTATTATGGATATCGT
Organism: Viscum album; assembly: GCA_963277665.1. Taxonomy (NCBI): domain Eukaryota; kingdom Viridiplantae; phylum Streptophyta; class Magnoliopsida; order Santalales; family Viscaceae; genus Viscum; species Viscum album. The sequence goes on along the minus strand of OY728155.1, from coordinate 1,520,819,233 downwards.
TGTGCATGATTGTATCACATAGGGTTGTGATAACCTTGTGTAGTTAGACCATAAGGGGAATTGACCTTTAGGGATTCCCCAGAGTGTTTGATATATTTACATTGTGAGAACACGGGGGGATTTATGGTGAGTTATCCCTCATAGGGTCTATAGTATTCTGTTACGAGACCACAAGGTGAATTGACATTGAGTGCTTCCTTAGAGAGTATCTAGTTTATCCTAAAAAGACCACAAGGGAGATTTATGGTGAGTGACTCTTCATATAGCGTTTTTTTTGTGATACAAAAGGGGTTAGACCATGTGATATTTACCAAAGGGTCGTTATATCTTATTGATTTGATGAAATGTTGAACCAGAGGGGTTATACTGTGAGAACCTTCCCAGAGGGTTGCTTGTAATTTATTGATTTTTACGAGTCTTCCACACCAAAACACAAGCTTGGATTCAGTATTACATGATTGTTAGATGGTATTATGAGACATCTAGATTTTTATTACATTGGGTATATAGAGCATAGGCTTATTCAATGATTTTAATGATTAATAAATTTAAATGAATGTGATTGGAAACTGTATGATTTCTTACTTTTGAGTACTTCCTTGTCTATATCTTCATATGGTATATCGCATGCTATATATACCCAGTAACAGTTAGGCATAGATATTTTCGTGGTATCTTACTTGGATTCATCTCAAAACCTATTTTGGTCATGATTTTGGGCCCAAATAGATTATTTGTTTGTATGTATAGATAAGGTAAAACAGCCTTCTACATGAGGTATTTTATTACTGTGGATATGAAGATCATGGGACCAAGCTGAGGCTTGCGATGATGTTGGAGTTATTTACATTTTTTAGTAATTTGGTCTTAGTATTGTATTTCTGGAATTGTGACTTGTTTGGATCCTTTCGTAGATAATTGTGACATGTATCATTATATATATATATATACATACATATACATATATATGCTGAAGTTGTTTATACTATTAGTCTTATGTAGTTTACTTGGTTCTATGGTATTAGTCCTTCCACTAATATTTACTATTTGTTTTTGTTGTTTTACTCTTAAAATGAGGGCATAGTTTCTCCACTATCACACCCAAGGCCCTCACTGCTAGTCGGAAACGTTTGGAATTTAGGGAAATTTTCTTGAGGCCATGTGACCAACCGGGCATGGGGCACCTTTGGTCGGAACCCAGAACTGGGACGTTACACTTAGGTTTCCTTTACTCTAGTTATAAATAATCGTTTTAAATAGGGTATGCCTAATAGGTTTATTATTTGAGAAGAAAACTATGGGAGATGTTGATTATCATTTATTAAATAAGATCATTATATATCTAGTATCCAAAGACTCTAAAACATTACGGTTTGGGGGCCTGAATTATTATTAGATGTATTGAATATTAATCCAAAATCATGTAATATTTATTTTTAAAATACGTGGTTCAACTCAAATAGATCCTTGAAAAGGAATATAGGTTATCTAAAGTGAATTTTGGAGTGAAAGATAAAACATTTGATTATGATAACATTGAAAACATTTTATTTTTTCTAAAATTCTATTGTTGAAAACCCAGATCATAAAAAGAGTAATAAAACATCCTTCTGAAAAATGGAAAATGTAAATATAAATTCATCCTGATATAATACATAAATATGTTACTAAAAAAGTGGAACATTGTTGGGAATTGAAAATATAAACATGGAAAAAAATTATCATTAAGGAGAATGTAAATTATTCTTAACACTACAACACTTTATTGAAGAATGAAGTCTAATAAAGAAGATGTTTTTGATGATATAATGTAATTCCATATAAAAAGAGAGGAAAGGAAATATAATATGACAAAATTTCAAAATAATATATTCCCATGAATACTTGGTTAAAGAGGAATAAATTTGACAAAATAAAATAAGTTAATTCAAGAAATATCCCAACCTTTACTATCAATATCTAAAAAAGTGATTTAATATCCTATATCATAAACATAAAACTCTTAAACACATAATACATAACCTTATTCATATATTTTACCACTTATAATCTTCAGTTAAAACCATTCATTATATGTTCATCATCTTGTTATTTTTTATTTTCACTATCAGGTGTTGATAATTTCGATCATTCTATTTTTGTTTATAATGGAATCATAAAAACCATTTTTTGATACCATGTTTCTCATTACTAGATTATAAAATATATTTAAATTTTTTTGGAATTATTTATCAATCCCTATTCTCATTTTATTGAAACCATGGGCATGCTTTCTGAGGAAAAATTCCATGATGAGCTTGTTTTGGGTAATTTACCGATATCAAAGGATTAATTTATAATAATTATTATTTTTTTATTATCCTTTCATAAACATATCAATGTTATCTATTACTATTTAATATTATGTATTCTCATCAATATACATTAGTTTCATCCCTATAATATTGTGAAGGAAAATGGAACATGTTTCTCTGTTAAGGCGGTAGTCTACACATATACAGAGACAATGTTCTCATTTTCCACATAATAGAAATTAAAAAAGAATTGATTTATCTTTTTTTATAATATTAATAATTTTATAAATATCATATTTATTCATTAAATACCACATTTGAACCATCTTTGTAAGGAAGTTATGGTAACACACACCACTTTATGGAGGCAGTAGTCGATAGTTAGGGGTGAAGAATGTTCTAATTTTTCTAAAGGTAAAAGGGGAAAAGGTGGATAATTATTATTCTATAAATATTATAAAATTTAGTATAATAATTACTGATTTAATTATATAATAATGGGAATATTATATTTGGAGGTAAAGTATTGAAAATAAAATAGGTTAGGATGTGATTATTTTAGAATTTGATAACATAAGATTTCCCTTAGAGGACTTTTTAGAAATATAATTTTTAGATTGGCCTTGGATTGGATGTGGAAGGCCCCTTTTATAAGTGAAGGGAATATTTTTTTTGTAAATATGACCTCTTAATATAAAAGGAACAAATATTTCACATGGAAAGTGGAATCCAAAGTGAATAATAATATAGGGTAGATATGTTTTTGTTTAGATATACTACAACTATTCATTTAAAGACATGTTTTGTCACATTTTATGCATGTTTACTTTAGATTTTACACTTTTAACATTTTTTATTTTTTCCATGGTAACTAATTTTTAAATAATATATTTTATTTTTATGCTTAAATATAAAATAGATCTCATTATATAACTAGGAATTAATGATTAAAAATAGTAAATTAATTTTATAAAATATAATTTATAAGGTTTAAAAAAATTAATTTTAAATTATCAATCACAATACGTAAAAGCCATTTTTTGAAAAATTTTATTTTATTTAAAAAAATTGTGTTTAGGATAAAATTATAAATGTTATTGATTTCTATGACATTAATTTGATTATTTTTGAACAAATAGGAGTTATTCCACTTTCAATGAAATCTAAAATCTAATTCAACATTATGGATACTTAATTAAAAGAATCGAAGAAAAAATATTTTATATTAGAATAAATATTACTTATATTTAAAAATATTAAACATAAGTTTTATAAAATGAAAAATATATTTTTAAATGAATAATTTTACTCCTTAAATAAATTTTGGGTCTTGGAAATAATTTTTTATGTTTTAATGTTAAACGTAGTCTATGATAATGTCATAAAAGCTATGGTAAACGTATAAATTATATTATTCACTATTCAACTAAAAATAAACTACTTAATACAGACCCTAAATATTCATTCCAATATTAAATTATTATTCTAAATACAAAAAAATGAGTTTAATTTGTTTAAATAGAAAATATATTTTTTTGAATTGAACTTTTAGATAAAATCATCAAAATAAATGAATACTATTTTTATAGGAAAAATCATTATAAAAATATGAAATATTCTTATTCTTATATCCTATAAATTAATATTTAGATTGGTGTTAATATATTATTCAGATCATCAATTTATTTTATCCATAATATTTTTTTTCTAAAAATAAAATGCATAAAAATAAAATTTTAGAGGAAATATGTTTTAAGTACAAAATGATATTATTAGTTATTTAGCTATGATAATTGAATTTTATTGATGAATTAGTAGTAAAGATGATATATATATATATGTATCATAAAGATGTTTTCACTATTTATACTCACTAGTTTAATGATAATATTTTATCAGTTATATTTACTTCATAAAATGTTCTGTTGTTTGATTTTATTTGGTGGTGTGTGTAAAATACGTTATTGAACATATTAGTCATTTAATAATGAAAAAATTTATTAATATCATGGTTGTTACATTTTACCCTCTAAAAATAATGTATTTCTCAAATTTTTAATACTATGATGGGAAAAGTGAGGGTAATTTTATCTCATTAAATCCTTAAGTCCCCTCATTGTTTTTAAGCATATGATTCCTCCATATGACTCTGACTAGATGGGTGGTATTGTTCCACAACACTTTATCAAAATGATCTAGAATATCGGTTGGTTATTCCTCATAAGGGAGTTATATTCTAGTTTCATTGATTTTAATGTTATGTGAAGGGTCTGGTATGTACCTACTAAAAGTGATATGTCACGACCGCCCTCGGGGTCCGTGCCGTGACTACCCCAAGCCCGCCTTCCATAGGCCAGGGGCTGGCGACTAGCACCAAGGCGTAAATCCCAGTAAAAATGGAAGGCATTGCCTTTGTAAAGTAAACAAACACCACAAAGTAAGCAAGCGGAAAGTAAACACTAAGTAAAAACAGAGTACAACTGAAAGTACAGAAAAGTAAATGGGCCAGTATACAAACCCAACTGAAAGTAAAGTACAACTCGAAAGGGAAAACAACAACTGAAAGTAAAAGCCGCTACACCAAGCTGTCCACTGGAGATCCCACCTGAAGGGTGGGTATAGATAGCTCCACTACTCCACGGGTCCCACCGTCCGCTCCGAGTACGTCCCGCCCAGTGGTCCACCTCCAGGTATCGCCCTGCTCTGCAAGCCTCAGACAAGATCAACGCTGTCCGTCGTCTGCAACCAACACAACGTAGTGCGGGCATAACCCGTACAGGGGTGAGTATAAGCTACTCAGTAGGGACCCCGAGACCCCTGAAGGTCTCTCAAAATCCACAAAGGATAAACCACAAAGAAAGGTACAATCACAAAGTAACAACCGACACTGCTTAGGTATATGCCTATACATATACCTAAGTCATCAATTTCAAATACGCTCCAACCTCCGAGTCAAAGTACAACTCAGTCCACACAGGAAAGTAAACGTATTCCACACAGGAAAGCAAAACGTAATCCACACAGGATAGCACAACACAATCCACACAGGAAAGCAACAGGATTCAGCTCACACAGGTATACTTCTTCGAAAGATGATAAAGATGATCTCTGATCCATCTAAGTCTTCAGACCCACGAAGGATCGATAGGTAACTAACCCCCACAAAGGACCCACACAGGATCGGGCCCACATAGGACATGTAGGCGCTGGTTCACACAGGACCGCTGAGCGCAAAGACCCACACAGGATCGGACCCACACATGATCGGGCCCACACAGGACCTGTAACACTGATCCACGTAGGATCGCTGAGTGCTGTAGTCGTCGTCGTCAAATCCACACAGGATCTCTGTACTTTCGTCGTCGCAGTCACAGTAGCAGTAGCAGTAATAGCAGTCACAGTAATAGTCGCAGCTAGCACTAGGGTTCCCGCACACAGCAAGCTCGTACAGGAGGATCCGCTCCACGAGCCGAGAGGCTGATACATCAACTGTCACAAAGTCCAGAGTTGATGTATCTAAAAGTTCCGTATCGTCAACAGGAACTCAACGCAACAGACGGCGCGTCGATCGGACGCCCGGTCTGAGAGTTATTGGCATTTTCATCCCCGGGGCCCGGTTGGTTTTTAAGGCAAAACCAACCCGACCGTACTCCACCCGCGTCCAAACCTCGGGCAGAGTATGCCAAAAGATCCATCTCACTAAGAGGAACACAACAAAGCTGACGACACGTCATTCGGACGTTCGTAGCTCAAGATATGAGTGTTTCCGCTCCGAAGGGCCGGTTGGTTTCGTGAACGAACCAACCCGGCCGAACTCAAAGTATTCCAAAACTTTGAGTGCAATATACCGAAACGACCGTCTCGATCCAAGGATAGCGTTGCCGCAGACCGTTCGTCAATCGGAGGTCCGTGGCTCAAGTTATGACCAAAAGACCGAATCCGTCTCGAAAACGGGGGGTCCGGGTCCGGGCCGACCCGGCCCGGCCGGCGGCGGTTCGGCGCGGCGGCGCGGCCTGCCGCCGTTTGTCGCCACGCGCGGGGGGCAAGCCCCCGCTTCATAATTGGTGGCGCGGCTAAGCCGCGCCTTTTGCCAATCAACGGCCCCCCCTCCTAGGGGCCTGCTTTGAGGAGAAACCGGGGGCCGCCTGCCCCCCTCAAGGAAACCGACCCCCAATTAAATGGGGGGGGGGCTTTTGAGCGCTGGCCGGGGGAATTAAATTCCCCCGGCCTTTGACCTTCCGGCCGGCCACCTGGCCGGCCGGTTTGCCTCCAACGGGACCAGTAAACCGGTCCCCTTTCCGACTTCCGATGCCGGCGGCCCGGCCACCGGTCTTCTCGTCCCGCTGCGGCCCAGAACCGGCCGCGGTGTTCGTCGTCCCGCGCGGTGCGACGGCACCACGCCCCTCCGCCGCGCTTTCGATTCCCTTCGATGCGGCGCGACGGTGTCGCGTTCTTGATGATCCTTTCACGGCGCGGCGCGACGGCGCCGCGCAATATAATCATGCGATTATCCGCGTGGTGCGACGACACCAAGCCATCTTGTTTCATCCGCAAGATAAATCAACAAGAACAAAGGAGGGGGTTCGGCCGTGTTCATGCGGTCCGGCCCCCTCACGTTAAAAGATGACACATATTTAAATATCTTCACGTTAGTCATGCCAGAACTACGAACAAGAATAAATAAATAAACAATTAACAACAACCCCTACCTTGGGTTCAAGTTCGAAGATTGTCAACGACCCGCGGAAGACAACGTCGCGGAGGTCGGGCGTCGCGGAAATCGTTCGTCAAATCCATTGACGAAGAGGTACGCCCGAAGAGGTACGTCGTTGGAGAATCTTCGTAATCCGACGAAGAAAGTCCGAGGAGGAAGCGGCGTTCCCTTTCGTTGATACGGAAGACGAAGAAGAGAGGAGCGGCGTTCTTCGTCGGAGCTTGAGCGTTCTTCGTCAAAGCTTGAGCGTTCTTTGTCAATGTTTGAAGAAGAAGGAGAAGAACCCAAAATGCTCTCAAGATGGCTAAACAATTCTAACCAAATAAAATAAGATAGAGTCTTATTTTATTCACAAACTTAACAAAATGAATTTCAAATGTTTGAAATTCAAATAAGATAACTCCAAAATTAAATGACAAGTTGTCATGTCATTTAAAGAGGGGTTAAAGGGAGTTTGAGAGAAGATGGAGGGTTCGGTTCATGTGTTCCCCACCACACTTAATCCTCCCAAGGGAGGTTAAGTGGGTGTGGGTCCCACCCCTAACTTCCTTTGAGAGAAGTTAACCAACAAAGTAAAATAAAAAGTGTTCCACATTTTTATTCAACTATTTATAATTCTCCCCAAAACTAACTTTCGTCCCGCAATAAACGCAACTTCGGAAAAGGTCTCCTTAAGCAAATATCGGCGCTGCGAGTTCATCGGTGCCCTCGGATTTCAATTCCAAGCACCGGATCAAAAGTTAGGAATTCCCGCTCGTTCGTTCACTGAACGTACCAGAGCCAAACTTCGGAAATTGATTCCGGGCACACCGGGCCTCGAAATCAGGTTCCGTCTGAAACCGCGCTCTTGTAAAATTCCAAAAAAAATTAAGAAAAAATTTCCCTTGAATTTTACGGGTCTTTACATTACTCCCACCTCTCGGCTTTACGTCCCCGTAAAGATACATCAAAAACTAGGGAAACAAATGAGGGTACTGAGCACGCATCTGAGCCTCCCGCTCCCATGTGCTCTCCTGGAGGTTCCCGTGCTGCCATCTGATGCGCACAAGAGGAATCGATCACCCACGCAGGACCCGCTCCTGTCGATCCTCTATCTCCACCGGGACCTCCGTAAAAGTCTCCCCATCGTCAACGTCAAGCTCCCTATGGTCAATGTTGTGCGTCGGGTCATGCACGTATCTCCTCAGCTGAGATACATGGAAGACGTCGTGCACTCGGTGCAACTGAGGTGGCAGAGCCAGGCGATAAGCCACCTCGCCAACCCTGCTGAGGACCTGGAAAGGTCCGATGAAGCGCAGAGATAACTTGCCGCCTCATCCAAATCTCTGAATACCACGTCGAGGTGAGACCCGCAAGAAGACGTGGTCGCCATCTTCGAACTCTAGTGGCCTCCGCCTCCTGTCAGCGTATGACTTCTGCCGACTCTGAGCTGTCCTCATCCACTCCTGGATGACCTAGAATTTCTCTGTCGTTGCCTGGACCATCTCCGGTCCCACAAGTGCTGATTCCACAGGGTCTGTCCAGCACAAACGAGATCTACAAGGTCGGCCGTACAACGCCTCATACGGTGCCATTCCGATGGTGGAGTGGTAGCTGTTGTTGTACGCAAACTCCACCAATGGTAGGTGGTCCTCCCAGCTGCGACCAAAGTCGAGGACACATGCGCGGAGCATGTCCTCGAGAGTCTGAATGGTCCTCTCCGTCTGACCATCCGTCTAAGGGTGAAAGGCTGTGCTCAGACGTAGCTGCGTCCCGAACGCCTCCTGCAACCCCTTCCAAAGCCGGGAAGTGAAGAGAGCATCTCGATCAGAGACGATAGATGATGGCACGTCGTGGAGCCGCACGATCTCTTGAACGTAGGGACGTCCCAAGCTCTCCACTGAGCCCTGCTCTCTGATGGGTAAGAAGTGTGCTGACTTGGTGAGTCGGTCAACAATCACCCAGATGGAGTCGTGACCTCTGGAAGTGCGTGGAAGTCCAGTCACGAAGTCCATAGATATGCCGTCCCACTTCCACTCCGGAACCTCCAAGGGCTGTACCAATCCCGCTGGTACCTGATGCTCTGCCTTCATCTGCTGGCAGGTGAGGCATCGAGATATGAACTCTGCTACTGCCTTCTTCATGCCCGGACACCAGTGTTGTCGTCTGAGGTCCTGGTACATCTTCGCCACTCCAGGATGTACCTGCAAATGAGAAGTGTGAAACTCTCTCAGCACTTCCTCTCGCAAAGCGACTGGTGCCATGGTACGTCCTCTGAAAAGGATGTCGTGCTCTGCTCCAAGGGAGAAACCATCAGGTGCCTGTCCCGAGGATATCTGTGCACGCCGTGTCTCACAGTCAGCGTCCCCATGTTGTGCCTCCCTGACTCGCTGCAGTAGTGGAGGAGTGACTGTGAGAGACTGAAGGAAGGCTGATCCATCTCTATCCACGAAGGATATCTGCAAAGAGGCTAGCTTCTCTGTCGCCTCCTCAAGTAGCTGAATGCCCGTCCTCCTGCTGAGGGCATCGACTACTACATTCCCCTTCCCAGGAGTATAGACTGTCTCAAATTCATAGTCCTGGAGGAACTCGAGCCATCACCGCTATCTCAGGTTCAGGTCCTTCTGCGAGAAGATATACCTGAGATTTTGATGATCGGAAAATACTGTAAAGCGCTCGCCCATCAGATAGTGTCGCTATGTCTTCAAAGCGAAGACCACTTTTGCTAACTCCAGGTCACAGGTAGCGTAGTTCTGCTCATGCGACCTCAACTAACGTGATCTATAGGTGATCACTGCCCGCTACTGCATCAGAACACATCCGAGTCCGGTCCCTGTTTTATCGCAGTAAACTACGTACCCTGCTCCCTCCTCGGGCAACCTCAAGATAGGTGCGCTAGTCAATCTCTGTCTCAGCTCCTGGAAGCTCTGCTGACAACTGTCTGACCACACGAAGGGTTTCACCTTCTTCGTCAAAGCTGTGAGTTGTTCCGCAACTCTAGAGAAGTCTGGCACGAACCTCCGATAGTATCCAGCTAGTCCCAAGAAACTTCGAACCTCAGTCACGCTCCTGGGTGGCTCCCATGGGAACACAGCCTCAATCTTCGCGGGATCCACTGCAACTCTCGCCTCAGAGAAAACGTGTCCCAAGAAGTGGACCTCACATATCCAGAACTGGAACTTCGAGAGCTTACCATAAATCTGGTGCTCTCGGAGTGTGTCTAGTACAACTCGCAAGTGATAGGCGTGCTCCTCCTCAGTCATAGAGTAAATCAGAATGTCGTCGATGAAGACTACGACAAACCGATCAAGGTATGGCGAAAAGATCCTGTTCATGAGGGCCATGAACACTACTGGAGCATTAGTTATGCTGAAAGGCATAACCAAGAACTCATAGTGGCCATACCGACATATTAAGGCCGTCTTCTGCACATCCTCGTCTCTGACTCTGAGCTGATGATAGCCTGACCTGAGGTCTATCTTCGAGAACCACCGTGCTCCCTTGAGCTGATCAAAGAGGTCATCAATCCTCGGTAGCAGATACTTGTTCCTCACTGTCACCTGGTTCAGGCAATGATAGTCAACACAAAGCCGCAGGCTCCCGTCCGCCTTCTTGGCGAACAATATCGGGGAAGCCCAGGGTGAAACACTGGGTCGGATGAACCCCTTGTCCTGCAAGTCCTCCAACTGTACCCGTAGCTCTCGAAGCTCGGCGGGGGCCATCCGATATGCTGGAGTGGATATCGGGGCTGTCCCGAGGTACAAGTCAATATAAAAGTCTACCTCTCTATGAGGAGGTAGCCCTGGAACGTCGTCAAGAAAAACGTCCGCAAACTTATCCACCACTGCAGGAAAACCAGGACTCCGCACGTCAACTTCTCCAAGGATGAGGCCAGCTAACTGATGAGTAATGGGCTGTCCTCTCCTCTGCGGAAGTCCATCCTGTGCTGCTAAGGCTCCCTTCTCTCCGGTGAAGGTGGACCTGCTCCCATCGGTGCGTACACATCGCACCTTGCGCCTAAAACAGTCAATCTGTGCATGGACCGTAGATAGCCAATCCATGCCCAAGATGACGTCGTAAGGCCTCGACGCTGCTACAAGAAGATCCCAGCCGAAGCTCTCGCCTCCTAGAGTAAGCTCACACTGCCAGCACTAGTGCGTAATCGTCGAGTCTGCTCCCGTAGGAGTCTCTAGCCGTAAGGATCAAGCCAACGGCTCTGTCGGATTCTCCGAGCTCCGAACAAGGGTAGCAGCTATGAAAGAGTGACTCGCTCTTGTGTCTATAAGTACTGCAGCAAGGGTGGAATAGACACAGATAGTACCTTGAATCATCTCGGGTGTGCCGTGGTCGTAGGCCTCTGCTGCCTAGAGCTGTGCCTGTCTCTGCCCGCCAGCTCCCCGTGGTCGGGGTGGACCTCCTGGTGGTGGTGGTGGCAGAGCCTCAAAGCATCGCCCACCACCGGATGCTCGTCCAGCTCCTCTGCCTCGTCCACCTCCTCCCTGTGGACCGCCACAGTCGACCCTCTACCTCTGCCTCGGTGGTCCCTCAACTGCCTGCTGCTCCTCGGCATGGCGGGTCGGGCAGTCACGAGCCATGTGGCCCTGCCCGCCGCACAAGTAGCACAGTCTGCCTCTCGAAAGACTGGCTCCTCGCTGTGTGCCCCGCACTGCTGAGCCAGTGTCCTGAGGTCGTCTGCCTGAGGGTTTGGTCTGTCTGGACCCCTGAGTTATCCGTCGACTGCCTGCTACAGATGACTCTGCCATGTGCCGCCCTGCGGTGGGTCGCTGCGATGGTGTAGACTCAGCAAGGAAGCTCTCGATCAGAAGGGCCCGCTCCAGTACTCCTGTCTGAGTCGGTATGCTGAGGGAGATCAGCGATGCCCTGATCTCGTGTCTCAAACCCTGATCGAAGGTCCGGGCACGGAAGAATGGGTCCCGTACCATGTTGGTCGAGTAGCGCGAGAGATCAATAAATCTCGCCGAGTACTGAGCGACCGTCATGCTGCCCTGCCGCAGCTGAAGAAGCTTCTGGATACGCACCGCACAAAGTATGGCTGGGACGAACTCCAAGAGGAAGAGGATCTCAAAGTCCGTCCATAGTAGAGATGCCTCATCGTGCACCTGGAGCATCAAGCTCCACCATTGTCCTGCTGCTGCGTGTAGTAGGCTCGCAGCGAGAATCACCATGAGGTCTGCTGGTATCCTCACTAGCTTAAACACACGTACCACTGCCTCCAGCCAGTCCTCGGCTGCCTGGGGATCCGTCTCCCCGTGAAACCTGGGTGGTCGCTGGCGCTGAAACTCATGCAGTGCGCTGAGGCGACGTGCATCGTCAGCGGCTGGTTCTGGAAGCATCGGGGGATCAGCGGGTAGAGCTACCGTCGGTGCCACTGCTGACAAAGGGCCCTGCACCGAGGCCTCGTCACTCGGTGGGCTGTTGTCACACTCGACTCTCGGAACCCTAGCTGGCTGCCGTCATGGGGCCATCCTGAAAATGAAACAGGTACGCCACGGTCAGAACAGTATACCTGGTGAGCTGATATAAGTAATCACAAAGAAAACTTTGAAATACACATGCAATCAATGTTTTCGTGCATTATGTCAGAAATCAGAAGTCAGGGTCCTGGTGTACGGATACGTCGGCCGCCGCACCAACACTGGACTCCCTGGACTGATAACCACACTCAATATGCTAAACATTATTGCTTCACATAGAAAAGATCAGAGTTCGCGGTAGAACCGAAGTTCTCTGATACCAATTTGTCACGACCCGCCCTCGGGGTCCGTGCCGTGACTACCCCAAGCCCGCCTTCCATAGGCCAGGGGATGGAGACTAGCACCAAGGCATAAATCCCAGTAAAAAGGGAAGGCATTGCCTTTGTAAAGTAAACAAACACCACAGAGTAAGCAAGCGGAAAGTAAACACTAAGTAAAAACAGAGTACAACTGAAAGTACGGAAAAGTAAATGGGCCAGTATACAAACCCAACTGAAAGTAAAGTACAACTCGAAACGGAAAACAACAACTGAAAGTAAAAGCCGCTACACCAAGCTGTCCACTGGAGATCCCACCAGAAGGGTGGGTACAGATAGCTCCACTGCTCCACGGGTCCCACCGTCCGCTCCGAGTACGTCCCGCCCAGTGGTCCACCTCCAGGTACCGTCCTGCTCTGCAAGCCTCAGCCAAGATCAATGCTATCCGTCGTCTGCAACCAACACAACATAGTGCGGGCATAGCCCGTGCAGGGGTGAGTATAAGCTACTCAGTAGGGACCCCGAGACCCCTGAAGGTCTCTCAAAATCCAAAAAGGATAAACCACAAAGAAAGGTACAATCACGAATTAACAACCGACGCTGCTTAGGTATATGCCCATACATATACCTAAGTCATCAATTTCAAATACGCTCCAACCTCCGAGCCCAAGTACAACTCAGTCCACACAGGAAAGTAAACGTATTCCACACAGGAAAGCAAAACGTAATCCACACAGGATAGCACAACACAATCCACACAGGAAAGCAACAGGATTCAGCTCACACAGGTATACTTCTTCAAAAGACGATAAAGATGATCTCTGATCCATCTAAGTCGTCGGACCCACGATGGATCAATAGGTAACTAACCCTCGCAAAGGACCCACACAGGATCGGGCCCACATAGGACCTGTAGGCGCTGGTTCACACAGGACCGCTGAGCGCAAAGTCCCACACAGGATCGGACCCACACAGGATCGGGCCCACACAGGACCTGTAACACTGATCCACGTAGGATGGCTGAGTGTTGTAGTCGTCGTCGAATCCACACAGGATCTCTGTACTTTCGTCGTCGCAGTCACAGTAGCAGTAGCAGTAGTAGTAGTCACAGTAATAGTCGCAGCCAGCACTAGGGTTCCCGCACACAGCAAGCTCGTACAAAAGGATCCGCTTCACGAGCCGAGAGGATGATACATCAACTGTCACAAAGTCCAGAGTTGATGTATCCAAAAGTTCCGTATCATCAACAGGAACTCAACGCAACAGACGGTGCGTCGATCGGACGCCCGGTCTGAGAGTTATTGTCATTTTCGTCCCCGGGGCCCGGTTGGTTTTTAAGGCAAAACCAACCCGACCGTACTCCACCTGCGTCCAATCCTCGGGTGGAGTATGCCAAAAGATCCGTCTCACTAAGAGGAACACAACAAGGCTGACGGCACGTCATTCGGACGTCCGTAGCTCAAGATATGAGCGTTTCCGCTCCGAAGGCCCAGTTGGTTTTGTGAACGAACCAACCCGGCCGAACTCAAAGTATTCCGAAACTTTGAGTGTGATATACCGAAACGACCGTCTCGATCCAAGGATTGTGTTTCCGCATACAGTTCGTCAATCGGAGGTCCGTGGATCAAGTTATGGCTAAAAGACCGAATCCGTCTCGAAAACGGGGGGTTCGGGTTCGGGCCGACCCGACCCGACCCGGGTCCGACCCGGCCTGGCCGGCGGCAGTCCGGCTCGGCGGCACGGACCGGCGCGGCGGCGCGGCCCGGCCGGCGGCGGCGCGGCCTGCCGCCGTTTGTCGCCACGTGCGGGGGGAGTGTTAATTGATAAGATACAACTTTGACTTGATCTTGGATATTTAAGGGATAAATATACCTAGGTATCACCTTTTTCTTCGAAAATCTCATAACCCACTTCCAAATAGATATTACAAATGAACACCTTGTTGCCAACTTCAAATTATAGATCTTGTCGAAGACTATCTACATAACTCTTCTATTAACATTAAGCGACATTCATATACCACTGAATAGTTTCAACCTTCTCCATAATTTATTAGAGAGGGAAAATTATTATCATATTCCTCAATCTAAATTCATCCTAAAATGTTGTATTCTGACATCTCTTCACATATGAATACTTATATGAAATCTTCTAAAATCTAGAATGGAAAATATTGGTTTATGAGAACTCTATCGGTTGGAGGTATTGATCCTAACATCATTTGAAATCCATTGAATAGTATCGAAGCATAACCTAAAGAGTTTTAATGGTCCTTTTAGACTGACAATATATCTATCAGTGTCCCGAGTTTCTAATATATTTTCCCCAAATTAAGTTAAATATGTTTTAAAGATTTTTCCACACTCCACGCCGACCTAAAAAGAAACCATGATATGTTCAGACTATTTAAAACTAGCTATTGAATTAGTAGGTATAAATATGAGAAACCTAATTACAATATATATATATCTATAAAGGTTATTTTAAACAAATTTACTTAAACTCATTTTTGGGTTTCAGAGTATATCTTTTTATGTGCTGTACATTTTATAAAAGAAAACTACGTATATTATTTTTAAATGAATGTTTTTATAAAAATAAATATCTATTTATTAATTATATCTTTATTAGTGTTTTATATAAATTAGGAATTATAACAACTAGTATTTTTTAAAATATATTTTCCTATAAAAATAGTTTCTCATTGCATTTCATGGTTTTATCTAAAAGTTAAAATAGAAAATTCTAGAAATTTTATTTTTAAAAAAAAAAATTCATTTTTTTATTTATAAGTTAACTTTTATTTTAACATGATATTTTTTTATTTTTTAAAAATATTTATTTTTATGTGCATAGTGCAACATATTGTTTTTTATAAATAATATGAATATTTTGACATTTTTAGTTAATAATTATAAATTGAAAATTCATAAATCCATTTTATAATAACAAATAAATATTTTATAATGCAATTTATAAATTTAAAAATGTTATTTTTGATTTATGAACCTACATTGTTCATTTTAGAACTTAATTTATATTTTTCAAAAAATTATTTTTAAACCATTATACACTTAGTATTTTAATATTATTTTTTATTTCTTTTAGAAATTTAACCGAAATAAATCGATTTAAATATTTTAATCAGTAGGTAAAAATTATTTAATAAGGATCATTTTTTTGTAATAAAGGCTAAGTTACATTAGGTAAAAACTAGTTACCACGATAAAAGAAAAAATGGTAGAAGTGAAAAATCAACGATTAATGAGTTGAAAACATGCTTAGAAAATGTCTGGTAATGGGTGTTTTATGCTTAGATAAACCATATCTCTACCAATATCTAATATTTCTCGATTTTGAAGTCACTTACATTGAGAGTGACAATCGATTATTGAATTTTTTTGGTATTTACAAAAATGGTATCCCTTTTTACATATCAAAGGGGAACTCCTCTCCTCACTTACACTCACACTAAACCACCATTAGTCAAACCAATTATTTTAAAACCCCTAAAAAACTTTCCTAGACACACTAAAAAGTTTCTGGTCTTCTCGAAAGACCATCAATCAGAAGATTAACCCCTTCATATACTAGATAATCACAAAAGTTTGGTATAAAATTTGAACCACTCCTTCTTCATTTTTATTTCTTTATGTTCACCTATTCATCCTCATATTAAAATAATCCTTCTTAAAATGATAAAATAATTATCAATAGTATAATTTTAATTTATTATAATTATTACACAACCATTATCCACCTTTCCCGTTTCTATTATGAAAAAAAACTGGAATCGTACGTACGTGCAGACTACCGCCTCCATGAAACAACATGTTCATTTTACATTTTCAAATTATATGCATAGAATAAAAAGAGAATTTAATAAATAACTATTATAAATATTAATTATTTATAATTAAACAATTATAATTCATATTACTCATATCTTTCATTATATGAAAAATGAAATCATCATCCATTAACAAGTGCAAATTATCACCTCCATGTAATGGTGTGTATTGTTTATCATAACCTCCATTCATGGATAAATTTATGAATGTGTTTGAATGAAATATATAATATTGTTAATTATTATGGGTTTTTAATAAAAATTTAACAACCTGTTAATGATATGAACAATAAACAATTGTTATAAACTTAACCTTCTTAAAAGAAGAACACTATGAGAGAAACAATCATTTTATTCTAAGTAATGGATTTATATAAATCATATTATCATAATAATAATTTCTAGTTTTGATATGTCAAACATATAAAAACTAATTAATATCATTATTATTATATTATTGTGATATTAGAACTTAAACACTTCATTACCATCTATTAAATTATGCTATGTGTTTGTTTGGGTCGGCTTGACCACCCACTTAAATAATACAATCAAATAATGTCTTGGATGACTATGAGAACTTTAATATTGAAAATATATGATAAAATTGGTAAATAATGACCCTATTTTGGTTATTTAATAGTAAAATTTATTTTAAAATCATTAATTAATATACCACCATTATTTTTTTTAAAATCATTGAATCTAGTTCATCACTGATTGCACCTTCAAGTATCATAGCTGAATCTCACATGGAACTAAATTATAAATTTAGAAATATTTGTTAAGAAAAATATTAAATTACATTTTATTTCATATTAATGTTGAAAGTTGGAAAAATTATAAATAATATCACCTCTATTATGAAACTAGTTCATAATGATCAAGACTAATTACAACTGATATTAAAAATTGTTAAAAACTAACTAATATATATGTAGAGAAAAAATAAAATTGAGGGTTATAAATCGTAAGAGTTATTAGTAAGGTTCTGAAATAATTTATTAATATGTTGATCTTTTTATATAGGAGGTTAGAGAAAATTTTAAGAAATCAAGATAAAATATAATGGTTTCAATCTCAATCACCCTCCATTTAGGCATGGTTTGATATTATGCTCCAACATTAATTTTCATGGTGAAAATATTTCCACTTTACTTATAATATCATAAATTATTGATGAAATTGGAAACAATAATTACATTCATTCTCTCTCTTTCAATGGTCTATGATTGATATATTCCCTAAATTATAAGTTTTTTTGAAACTAATGTTTATTTATTGAGCTATAATGTTTTTCCCTGAACATCATATTTCATTTAATATGGTGTACCATATTTATCTATTGGGAGATAAATTTCAATTCAAATATTTCTTATTGATGAGTTATATTCCTTCTTGAAAATGAAACCATGTTAAGATTAATTCCCATCCTCTTAAGTGATATTCTTCCCTCCTCATCCATAATTTCCTTTCTAACAAATGTTCTCCTTTTTAATTAGACACTGATTTTTTTATCTCATGTTACCTTCATATTTCACTTCTCCCATTTCTAAAATAAATTTTTATCATAATTTTTATGATATGGGATTTCAATAAATGATTTTTTAAAACATTAAAAGAGAAGCATTTTATTTTTTATTTTAAGAAAATGTCACCCCCATAAAAATTTTTTTACCATGAAAACATTTTGAAAACCCAATTTTTTATAGAAAACCATTATAGTTCAATTTTATTCTAAAGGTAAATAATAATCTATTCACTTTTTTAAAAGTTCATATGCTTATTTTGAAAAGTGGGACATATGCAGTTCATTTTTACATATCCTTAATCCTTATCTTGAGTTTTTATACATTATAACTTAATGTTTAGAACCTATGTTTATTTATTAAAATATGAAAATTTAAAAGGTATTTAATTACTTATTCTATTTGGAATTATTATAATATAGTGTTCTATTATTATTTGAGATAATATTATGAAACCTGCTAATTTATCATGGGTTTTAACATGCATTTGATTTATGTATGGTTACTTCTCCTCATGTGGAACAAATTTTCTAGTACATATTATGATTATGTGATAGGTGAAACCATAATTATATATCTATTAAAATAATTTGTAATTGTTTCCATATCATAAGATACCATGTATTTTGCACAAACTGTTACCTTAAGCACACTATACTATGTAACTGGTGGAACCATACTAATAATGCCATTAAATGAATTAGGGAAAAGATTTATATCTCATGAGATGTTATGTATGGGATTAGGTAGTGAAACTAATCGACAATGGGATTTTTGTTCTATGTTTATAGTAATGGGGAGTGAACCCATTCCACCATGGGACTTTTTCCACCATGATAGTCATGGGAGTTTCCCTTGAATAATGATCATGATGGAATTTATTATGTTATTCACATATTCCATGATTCAAATATATTATGATATCATTTCCTTATTTAATATTTCTATGATTATGATAATCCTATTAGTTTCACTAGAAAATATTTCAATTTTTCCAACAAGGACATATCTATTGGTAAAAGTTCATTTTATATTGGTAAAAAAATTTACCAACATATATGTCCCTGTCACTAAACATTCGGTAAAAACACTGTCGCTAAAAGTTTTTGAGATATATAAAACAATTTGTTGAAATTATATTAATACAAACAGACAATATATATGTTGGTTAAACTGTTTGGCAATAGGTTCGGGTGAAAAATTTATCTATTAGTAATATTATGACTAACATTTATATTTTTATTTGTAATATTCTATAAACAATTAATATATATTTATATATTTTTTTAAAATATTATGCACATATATTTCAATTTGTGATGCTAAAATTTTATCTTATATTTAGTAATATAACTATATATAATAAATATACACATTATAATTAGAAGACTCAATTATATATTATTGGGATTTTCAGAAGCCAAAACAATACAATCAATAGTATGTATGGAAATGGGTATAACTAAAAAAAGATGCAAACATCGAGACACCGAACATACTCAACACACCACAATTGGTATAGTAGGGATGAAACCACTAAAACACACCCTATGTGGTGAAATACAACACAATAAAAGATCTAAAAAATAATAACTGAAGTTCCCATATATTGATTGTTCCATTATCGGTTGAATTAGCTGATTCTCCCTCAGAACTCAATTTTACAAAATTCACATCCATTCCATGGGATCCTTTTACACTTTCAATAGCATTTGATACCAAGAACCATCAGTCAACCCAACTTTATTCTAAAAAAAATCTTATGGCATCATCAACTACTTCACTGTAAATCACTCCGCTAGTATTAGATGAATGATCCCATATACTGGAAGAATGAAAATTGTTTCGTTCAACTAATGTATGAACACAATGCCAATAATCACTATCACCATCCTCTTCCCATATCTAAATAGAAATAACATAGCTACAAGAGAATAAAACATCAAAAAATGTGTGCCAACAAACTATTTTAATATAATCACTTTGAATAAGTCATGAATAGGGCAATGGGAATACCCGCTCTTACCAAAAATTGTATTTTAATGAGTGAATCAATGATGGCAACATGGATAAAATTACCAGTACATGGATATGTTGAGAATGGTTCACAACTAATAACCATGAACCTGTGAACCAGTATATTTTTGGTTTGTGTAGTTCAAAGGTTAAAATACATACTGCAAGATGAAAAGATGTATCACATAATCATGATAAACTGAAAACATGCATATTGAAAGCTAAAAACACGTATCCTATAATCCTGAAAATATGGAAACCCTAATTGAAAATATTTTAAAACTGTAAACATGTATATTTGAAACTATAAAACCTATAAAATTGTAAATCACTAATCATGAATATTCTTACCTATATACATGTAAAATATTAATCATGGACCATGAAAACCTTATGCATACAAAACCACAAAGATGAAACCTACAAACATTTAAATTTTAACTAGACAATAGAAAATCCATAAAACCTTTAATTTGTAATCAATAACATGAAAAACCCTAACCCTTATAACATCATCCATTTATTCACTAGAAATCACTACACTGATATTAAATAAAAAATCCGAGACAGTGGAAGAATGACTATTGTTTGGTTCAACTAATTTCTGAACACAATGCCAATAATCATTGTCACAATACTCTACCTAGATCATAATAGTAATATCGTATCATAAATAGAATAAATCATCAAAAAAATGTGTACCATTAAACCATAAAAAACACATTGAAGAATCCATGAATTAGGAAATAGGAATTCCTGATCTTACTAGAATAAGATTTTAATGAGTGAATAGATGATATAAAGATGGATAAAGTCACAAGTCCTTGGATATGGTGAGTATGGTTTACAACTACAAACCTTGAACCAGTTAACCAGCATGTTGCAAGGTGTTGTAGTTCAAAGGTGGACCTGCATGCTAAAAACATGTAACCTGTAATCCTGAAAATCTGAAAAAACTAATTAGAAAACATGTAAAACCATAAACATATATACTTGAAATTATAAAACCTATAAAATTGTAAACCACTAATCAAGATTATTTTTACCTATATACATGTAAATAAATAATAATGGAACCTGCAAACCTCACATGTACAAACCTACAAAACTACAACATGCAATCATTTTAATTTTATCTAAATAACATACAAGCCATAAAACCTGAAATTTGTAACAAATAACATGGAACCCATAACCCTTATAGCATCATCAAAAAATTCACTGGAAATCCCTCCGCCATTATTAAATGAAAGATCCCTAACAGGGGAATAATGACAATTTTATGTTTCACTAATTTCTAAACATAATTCCAATAATCACTATCACCAACCTATGCCCAGTTATTAACAGTAACATTTTAGATGAAAGAGAATAAAACATCAAACAATGTGTTCCACTAAACCATTTTAATATAAACACATTGATGAAACCATGAATTGAGCAATGCTTATACCTTCTCTTACTAGCTACTATATTCAAATGAGTGACTCCATGCTGGAAACATGGATAAATTCAAAAGTCCATAGATATATTGAGAATGGTTCACAACTAAAAACCTCGAACCTATGTACTAGATTATTATTGGATTTTGTAGTTCAATGGTGAACCTGCAAGCTGAAAACATGTAACCTATAATCCTGAAAATCTGATAACCAAAATTTGAAAACTTATAAAAAAATAAACATGTATATTTGAAACTATAAAACCTACAAAATTTTAATCCACAAATCAATAATACTCTTACCTATAGACATGTAAACAAATAATCATGGAAACTGAAAACCTCACATGTACAAACCTACAAAACTAAAACCTACAAACATTGAAATTTTAACAAGATAACACGCAAAACTGAAAACCTGTAATTTTTAACCAATAACATGGAAACCCATAACCAAAAAAATGTAATCCTACAAACCAGTTTATGCAAACCAAAAACTATTTAACACTAAAAAATAAAATCCGGTAAACCCACAACCTACAATTTTCAAACCTGCAGCCTAAAACCTAGAAACCACTATCCTAAAATTTGTAAAACTATCATTCTAGAAACCTGAAATCTTATAACATGAAAAAATTTAAATATATAAACATAGAAACATTTGAATCTCCATCATGTATACCTAAAAAGTAAATTCTCATTTGATCATCCAAAAAATTCTTCCATAACATGTCTCTTCCATTTTCTTCATAATAATCCTAGATAACATGATAAATAATAGGGGATGAAATCAAATCAGAAGAAATATGCAAGATCAAAAAACTAAAATCTATTTTATGATAATAATAACAAAATAATTTGATAACACATGATTACAAAACAAAAAATATACTGGCATAAATTATAAATGACTCATGACCAAATTGTTAATGTTTCTATCATTTTTCTTGTTCTTATAATGTTAAAAGAACATTATTTCAATACAGAGAGACTTATTGTAAGTATATAGTAGCTTTATGTGTTTTATTTTGTAGATATTTTTTCCTTTGAAAGTGTTGTAATATTATTTCTACTTCATCAATTGTTTACATTTTAAGAAGAAAAAACAATGATACAAATAAACAAACAATACTTCTCTTCTTGTTTGGACCACATATTATTGAAATCAGTAAAAAATGTTTCACTCATGGTGAGAAACCATTTCATGAATTACCTTGACATGTACATGGTCATGTTTGGAGATGAATTTTGGAAAATGATTTGGTTTTTATAGTCATTTTGTTTTTTTCAGTTGTTCTATACATTGATTATACTTTAGGAAGTCAATTATAATTGGATATTTTGTTTCTATAGGATCAGTTTTGAATAATTTCAATAGTGATGGTCAATGTAATGATTGGGTAGTAGTTATAGCTACAAAATTGTGGGTTCTAAGGTAGAGTTTTCTACTGGGATGGATATGGTGATACCGAAATGTCTTTTTTAAACTAGAGTGTGAGAATGAATTTCTAAAATGTTGTGATGGATTGTGATCTTTTTTTTTATTTGTGAATTTTAAATTGTTTATAATGAAAGAATAGGTCTTGTAATAAGAAAAAAAGGAATAAAAAATGAATACCAGAAATGTATCTTATTTTCCTATAAAAATGATTTTTTAATAGAGTAATAGTGTAATACATTGATCAATATAACTCATGATTTCATGAAAACATCTAAATAACAAATAGAAGGTTAATGGTCAGATAGCTGAATAAATCCTTAAAACAATTGTTGATGGTGAATTTGGTTTTGGAAATTTTTTTCCATTTTTATTTTTCTAAGTGTATTTGAAAATGTGTTTGATTTTGAAAATAGGTAACATTTTTAGAAAATGAAATACAAAATAGAAAATATTTTCTATCACTAAACAAACCCAGAATAACTATATTTTGAATTGTTGTGTATAACGCTTGATGAGAAAGTGGAGGAAAGAGGGAAGTAAGAAAAAACAATAGATTGCATCCAAAGATTTTCATAGGTACATGGAATAACCCAAAAAAAGTGAAATGTTCATAGCATAAACTTTTATATCAATACATGCAACAAAACTTAGGATTGGAAGCATGAAAATAACATTTTCAGAACTAAGGGAAACAAAATATATTTTGGCACTGTTTAGAAACACTTATTTGGAATCTTCTTATGGAAGCTATAACATTTGATAAGTAGTTAAAATAATTAAGTGGTTTTTGTTCACTTATTGAAAAGAAAACATATACACTCATATTATATAAGAATTCCATTAAAGTGGAACAAGAAAAATTTCAATAATAAATCTAAAAACACATATACAAAAAATGTATTTTCAAAAGTAATAATTATTATGATCATTTGTAAATTAATGGTGTTTGAAAAAACTTATTTGAAAATTCTTATACAGAATCACTTATGATAAGTCATAAGTGTTAAGAATATTTCTAAATTGGTGGTGTTAAATAACTCTTACTTTATAACCGAGGGAACCAAACTATATTATGGATTTGATTGAAAACAATTATTTGGAAATGAAAATAAAAAATAACTTATCATGAGTTATATGTGTTATGAGAATTTCTCAATTCCTAGTGTTTGACAATGCATATTTTTAGAGCCAAGGGGCGCAAACTATATTATGTCTATATTTGGAAACCCTAGTATAAAAACTATATCATGGCTTGCTTTGATAACACTTATCTAGAAAGCATATAAAAAATATTTTTTATAGGTAAAAAGTGTTGTGATCACTTCTTAATTAGTGGTGTTTGAAGACACTTAATTAGAAATGTATATACAAAATCAGTTATCATAACTAATAAGGGATATAAGAATTTCTCAAAAAGTGTTTCTAGGAAACTTATAAACCATTTGAAACCATTTATAATAAGAATAATATTAATAATACAAATAAAACCCATGACTTTATAGTTGTAAATAATAAATAAAACATTGATGCATGAATATCATATTATAAAAAATGGAGATATTAGCAAAAAAATATTTATCTCTCTTAACATCTAAAAAAAGTATGTTTATTACAAAATAAATATAAATTAGTGATGTATTGTTTTATTTTAACTTTTTTCACCAATTTTTATATGTGAATAGTTAACATAATGATAGAATATGTAAACATATGCACAAAATATAAAATTACCTAATGAGCTAGCTGATTTCTAGATTATTTAGTATTCAAATTTCAATTAGAATGAAATGCCTGTGATATTTGGGTATCCATTCCTACAAAAAAGAGATGTCTAACACTTGAGTAAAATTCAACACCATGATTCAAAGATATATAACTTGTTTTAGGATTAGATTAACTGTAATTAAAAAAAATTCTCATAATACATAACTTCTACTTAACAATGCTCATTAATATATTCCTCTATATAAATAATTCAATATTTTTTTTATTGAAAAGGTGTTTTATCAAACTTATTTAACTTACATCATTTATTAATTTATGTAAAGGTAGTTTTTGGGAATAGAAAAAACACCACATATTCTTTCAAGCTTATCATCATGAGTGTTGAGTGCTATAAAAAGCTTCCATAATGTGATATCAAACACAACCTCATAAGAAGTCTGTTTATGTAATTTTATAAAATTTCTATATTAAAAAACTTTTTAGTTAGAAATTTTCTATAAATATATAAGATTAAACATTTTTAACAAACTTAAACAAAATTGGCTTTTTTAAACAGTTACAAAATTGATATGTGTTTTAAACACTTAAATATACAATACTGAGAACAACCTTTTTCTATCATAGGATTGACAAGAAATCATAGAAGTATAACTTAATAAAAACAATCATTTTTTTCTTCAAATCATTATAATAAATAAAAAAATTAAAATATATGTAAACAAACAAGTTCATTAAATTTCCTTACATAAAACAATTTTAATGGAGGTATGAGTACTATTTTATAATGATTAAATACAAAAATAGACCCTAATTTGATATACCATTAACTTGTATAACATATTATAGTATATTTAACCACCATGAGATGCAATTGGTAAGAATATTTTAAATTTATTCAAAAAGATTGTATATAAAAAACTTGAGAAAATAACAAAAAAATGTTAGGAGAAAACAAAATCATGGATAAAGAGAATAGAGAAATAGGCTAAGGATAAAAAAACGTGACCCCATTTTTTAGACACCAAATTATCATCCATGGAAAATTAGTTCTGAAATCCCTAATTAAGCATGCTTTAAACATGGTGAAAAATTCTTTTTTGGTAAAATATTTGTTGAATACATGTACATAATCACTTATCATAAGTGAAAATTGTTATAATTATTTTTCAATACATATTTTAAAATTGGTCCTAATAAAAAAAATTGATTAAAAACAAATAAATTCTGGATTTTAATTTATAATAGAGTAGATGTTAAAGACAAAAAAATTTCCCTTTGAATATAGATTTCATGTGAGGTAGGAAAATCATCAATCAACTACAGAGATGAATAATGTTATTAATATAAGTATGTAGTTCTTAGGTAGGGAAATGAAATAAATTTTGAAACTCATATAATACAAATATTTATAATAAATCACTGTCTAATTCCCATTTAACAAATTGATAGACTCTAAAAAATTCCAAAATAAGCAATTGTTTTTCCTTGTCGATGAATGCTTTAGATTCTCCCAATTCCAACTAGACGATGCTGGCGTGTGTGATGAAAATGAGCTTGGAGGTAGTTTTTTGGGTGTTCTGTGATGGATGGATGATGTTGGTGCGATGCTGGTGTTTATGTTTGGTGATAATAGCTCATAGTAGTCTGGTCGAACGAAGGTGCGACATCTGGCATGGATGGGGATAGATTGGTGGAATTTCTTCACATAGGGTTTTTTTGTATCCATTTGACCGTTCAGTATGGGTCGGGCATAAAATTTTACTGTTTTTTCTTTCAACCCAACATATCACACTAGACCTCCAAATCATATATTTGATTTATTTCATTATTTATAGGATCATCTACATTTTTAACATGTTTGAGTTTTTTTTAATATAATGGTTCACTATCAACCCAGTTAATTTTTTTTTAAAAAAATAGTTAACCCAAACTTATTTCGAATTAACTATGTTTTTAGACATTACATATAATCTGAATTATTATATTTTATCAATAATTTTGAACCATATATTATATATATTTATATATTATTTCATGAAATATTATTAAATTATAAATTAAAAATATTTTAATTCAACTATATATTATATATATTTATATATTATTTTATGAAACCTTATTAAATTATAAATATTTTAATTGAACACATAATCATTTTTTTATAAATGATTTATTCATTCTAAATGATGAATAAATATATATTCAATTAATGATTAACTATTTAATCCAATTGAATGATTTATTATAACTAATTTTCCGAATCATGATAGTTTTTTATTAATATTAACTATTAATATTAGATTCATTTGTTGGTAAAACAAGTGTTAGTATTAATATGACATAACAACAGATTTAGTTGTTGATAAGAGATCTGTGGGTATAAAACTCTTAATTTAAATAGAAATATTTTTTTGTATTGATAACTGTTAGTTCCTATGATTAATAATAACAAAACTTATTTGTTATTAGAATTATTCATTTTTACCAACGAACATATTATCTGTTACTATATTACTATTGGTACAAATTAATTTTTTTTTGTAGTTTTGGGTATGAGTTCTATATTTTATATTCATTTTTCTTACTTATATTCTCATACTGATATGTTTATCTTATAGCCACTTAGTATCTTTGATTATTTTCATTTATATTTACCCTTATAGTGCATTTGATCTCACCACTTCTTATAAATTTCCCTAGATTATGAAGAATATATTAAAAATGGTATCTATAACATGATATCTTGTGTGGATAATTTGCAGAAGATGTTGAAGATTTACTATGGACTAAGTAGTTTATCATGTAGTGGTAAAAATATCTTTATGATATAAATAACATAGATTTGTTTGGTTAATTATTATCCTAATCCTATAAAAATCTAAACCTAAAATTTTATGGGAATGAATATAATGCATTATTATTTTTATGTCATGTAATCACTATATAGTTAATTATAGGTTATCATAGTCAGTATTAGAGATGGTTTTAAATAACATTAGCAATTATGATAATGGTTGAGAATAATTTAAGGATTGACATGTTATGTTTGATCATAATTTTAAAGTCATAGATAACCATTTAAGTTTTGTTAAGAAATATTGAATATTTTAGAGACTACGATAAGGTAACTTTAGTAAAACCCCTAGAGATAAGTTTAAGATATAATTCTATGTATAAGATAACATCATAATATTTTGGTAAAGTAAATATTGTGTAGTTCACCTAAAAATCACATCCATTTTTTGGATACTACAAGTGGATGTAGGATCTGGCATATATGCACTTAGGGTAATAACCCTAAAAGGGTAGAGTTTGTATTAAATTGATCAATACATAGTGCATGAAAAAGAGGACTAACCGCACACCTGGTTTAACACTCCTAAGTGGTATGATTTAGTCAATCACGTTATCTTTATGTACCACTATGAATGATTTATTCACATGTTATTTTAATGTATTTGGTTAATAACTAAGATAAAACTATACTTAAAGTATCCTAGGTTGAATCAATAATGATATAGGTGGAACTAAGTGTAACAAACAAAACTGGGTTGACATGACATGTAATATGAGATGAACATCCACATGGAAAAAAATTACAAAAATACCAAAAAATTCATAAATATTAACCAAAAAAGATAAAAAATAAGGGTAAAATGCGGAAGAAAAAAAATACACATCCATGAGACATATAAGGAAAATCCAAAAAGGATAAAGAAAAATGAAAAAATAGTCAAGAACAAAACTAGGCCTCTATGTGACTATAATTCACCACCAACCTAACTCACTATGAAGACACTATCACCCAAGAAAATCCATCAAGCTACATGGAACCCTTTATAAGGATATGGCCTTAAACATTACATAATCTTTCTATTTCAACTAGATATCACTTCTTTAAATTCCCAAATATCTTTCTGGTTTATAGTTTTAGAATGTGAGGAAATAACTTATAAATATCAAACCACAAGAATACAATGTGGGTACCATTAAAACAATATCCATTTCTTCAAAAAACATATTTTTTAACATAAAATAACGACATGATTTCTTTGAAAAATCTTTATAACATCTAACTTGACATCATTCTATCTCATAAAAATCCTTATAACCTATGAAAAACATTTCAAACATTGTATGAGCATAAAAATTTCAATAATGTATACAATAATAATTAAATAAACCATTAGTCCACGAGTACTTATAAACATATGAAATCATCTCACAAATTCATACTTCTCACCCATATATACTTACATTGTGAAACATGAGATTTGCATTAAAATTTAAGGAACATATACATAAAATCATAAAGGTATCATTGGGAGTAAATTAACAATATTTAAACCCTAAAAGCTACCTTATGATTTATAGCCCTCACAGATACCTAACAATGTTACCCTCTCAACTACCTTATAGTGTAACTGTCGTAGTTACACTTGGAGTAACCATAAGACCATCCTCCAACTTACACATACCCAATGAACATAATAGAGATATAATTCCAAACCTTAATCATAAACAATTCCCAACAAACATAACACAATCATAGATCATGACTAATTTCATAGAAGCCTTGCTTTTGAATTTTGTAAAATAGAATCATAAAAGAGGATTTTTAAAGGAAAGTCCCTTAAAAAAATCATATAATTGAAATGATAATTAATATAAAGAAAGTATTATGTGTATAAAAAATAAGTACACATAATAAATCATTATATAAAAGAAATTAATTACACAAATAATCTCACCAACACGTAGTTAATGAAGTAGAAGGTTAACCCAAAGAATGGAAATTGAGTTACGAACTCTCTTACCTCGGGTTCATCTTACTTAAAAACTTCATAAACCTCTGGTACAATGGTTAAAATAGTATTATTAATATCTTACAGAAATATATTCATGTTTATAACACCTTATATGATTATTTTATAACATCATTCCATCCATTCATTAATAATATTTTTTATTTACACTATTTTAGGTGCGTTCTTTACATGGTTTCCATGGTTGGTTCGTAACGTATTTTCTTATCAAAAGGATGCAAATATCCCAAAGTGGAATGAGTTTTTATTAATATGTTTACAGAATATTAAATGATTCCTTAAATAATTTGGGTTATATGGCATGAGGATTAATCCTCAGATAAATCATTAGTGATTTTGGTTTAGATCATTTTGGAGGTTCTTCAATAATCACAAACTTGTTTGAACATATAACATTAATATTATTTTTATAAGTTAATTCCAAATAATAAGGGAGTTTATATCATAGAATTTAAAAAACTTTTCAAAAATTAAAATGGATTTACAACTATAATTGAAGTAATTAAAGGAAATTGGAAACACATTGTCCATGATTTTGGTAAATCGGCACATGGCGGATGATGTTTTTATTTTTAGAATAAGAGGGGGAGGGGAAGAAGTAAATTGATGAATTTTATCATTAAAGAATAAAGAAAATATATTATTGTATATATTTATTTCCTCTTGTAAAATGGTAAGGGATGGGAGTATAAGAAAAGAAAACACATGAAAAAAAGAGGATCTTTACCTCTTGATCTCTTCTCCTTGAGATCCTCCTTAAAGACTTTGGGTTTTTCATCTTGGTGATACCAAAGATCTTGGACATGGGGAAGATCATTGGGAATGGGATTTGTTAGAATTTAGTCATTTCTCAAAGCTTGATAGGTGTGAGAGGAAGAGGGTGGGTGAGGGTTGTATTTATAATGGTGGAGAGACGAGGTTTTCAATTATATTAATCATTAGTTTAATATTTGTGATCAAGACTATGAACTATATTGATTTATGTGACCCAAAATTGTAATAAGTGCATGTGAGTTTAAACTAATGGCCATTTAAATCAACCATTACTGAAGCATGATGCATTAAATTATTTATTTATCATTTTTCATGAATTATCGAATTTAATTATTCACAAAAATTCAAGTATTTCAGAAAAATACAAAAAATTCACCCTTAATTTTTTTGATGTGAAGAATTAAAAAATGTACTCTATTTTTGGAATATAATTTTCTAAATATGACATATTTTTTTTAAAAAAAAATCATAATTTACTCAAAAAATAACTATTTTAAAACTATTAATCATTTTATATCACCTTGAAAAATTAATCAAGATCTCATTATCATTTAACATAAAAAAATAATAACATGACTAACAGTTCCTAAGGTTCATATTACTATTCTTAATGTTATGTTACTATTCACCCAAAAAAAGTTGATTCTATCAGACTCTAAATGCCTTACTGATCACAACCGTTGGTGTCAGTTTTTCAAAATTAAAATCATAGAAGAGAAAAAATTATGTTTAATAGATAGTTCATAACTATCACCTTAAAAAATGTGTCATTATGTATAGAATTAGTGTTTCACGCATTTCAATGTATTTTTAAAACCATAGGGTTTTACATTCTCCCCACCTTCTAGAAAATGTATCCTCATAATTTAATTTACTTAACTATAAAATCAGGGTCCCTTTCCCTTAATGAATTTTCAGATTCCCATGTTGCTTCTTCAACCATGTGGTTTCTTCACAAAACCATTACCTGTTAGATAACCTTATTCCACAATACATGTTCTCTTAGATCAAGAATCTAAATAGGATTATATTCATAAGAAGTATTCTCTTCTAGGTGAACTGCTTTAGGGCTCAAAACATGAGATGGATTTAGAACATAATTCCTCAACATTGAAACATGAAAAAAAATTGTGTACCTGAGATAAAATAGGAGGAAAAGATACTCGGTAGGCAACTATTCCAAATTCCTCTAGTATTTCATAAGGTCCAATGAACCATGGACTCAGCTTCCCTTTCTTACCATAACACATAATACCTTTCTTTAGTGAGATTCTAAGAAAAACAGGATCACCTACCTCAAAGGAAAAGTCATTACTCCTATTACCTGCTTAAATTATCTTCCTGATCTAAGCTATCCTCATGTGTTGCCGGATCATCTTCAATTTCCCAACCATTTCCTCTACTAATTCCGGACCCATCAACTTCCTTTCCACAATTTCATCCCAAAAAGTTGGAGTTTGACACCGATTTTTATATAATGCCTCAAAAGGATCCATCTATGACTGAAATGAAAACTCTTACTATAAGAAAATTCATCTAATGAAATATGCTGATCCCAAATTCCCTAGTAATCCATTGAACAAGCTCGAAGTATATCATCCAAAGTATGAATCGTCCATTATGACTTCCCGTCTAACTATGGATGAAAACTTGTACTAAAATTTAATTATATTCCCAATAACGTTTAAAGGCCCATAAAAAAAGTAGAAGTAAAATTGGGATCACAGTCAAATATAATAAAAAAAGGAACACCATGTAACCTGAATATATATTTGATGTAAAATCGAGAAAGCTGACCCAAAGACATAATATCTTGATTTGGATGGAAATAATAAAATTTATCCAGGCAATCAACAATAACCCGGATTTTATTGTTACCATGAGAAGTCTTTGGTAGTCCCACAATGAAGCCCATGGATATATTTTCCCATTTACACTCTAGAACTGGTAAAGGATGAAGCATCACCTTTGGTAACTACCACTCTACTTTAACCTATTGACATGTCAAACATTTCACAGTAAAATCTAAAATATATCTTTTCATTCCATCCCACTAGTAATACTCCCAATGGTATCTATACATCTTTGTGCTACCAAGATAAACTAAAAATGGATAACTATGAGCTTCACACAACAATTATTTCTTCAATTATGAATCACAAGACACAAATAATATCTTTCTAAATCTTATAACAAAATCTTTATCTAATATAAATTCTGGAAACTTACAAATTTTAACAAATTTTACCTTTTTCTATAACTCCCCATCTTCCTTCTGTTCTTGGTTAATTTTGTATAACAAATATTACTGCACTAAAACCCAAAACACAATATAGGAATTTCCTACACCAACAACTCCAAGCTATAATTCATCAAATCCTTAATCAAAGGGTCTTTTCCAGCCATAACATAGTTAATGATGCATGAGGATTTCGACTCAAAGAATATACCACTTTGTTTGGTTTTCCAAAATAGTAATTGATCGTGCAATCATAATATTTTATAAATTCAATCTATCTCATATTTATCATGTTTAATTCATTTTTAGTGAATATATACTTCATTTTTTTATAATATGTATATATTTCACATTTGGATCCTTATAAATGAATCCTCCAAATTTATAAAGTGAAAACCACAATTTATAATTTCAAATAATGTGTGGGATAATTAAACTCATGAGGTTTTAGTTTTGTTGATGCATGGTCAATTACTTGATCATTTTTCATCAGAACATAATCAATTCCCATTAATGAAGCGTGACTATTGATGACAAACTCTCCATTTCTGGAATGTAGAGTCAGAATCGAAGAATTCACCAATATTCTCTTCAAATCATGAAAACAATCATTACATTATTTTGTCCAAAATAATTTAACTCCTTTTAGAGTTGACATAGTCAGTGGACTGGATAACCATGAAAAGTTTTCAATAAACCTCCCATAATAGCCTGTAAAACCAATAAAACTATGAATCTCGGAAATATTTGTGGGTATTGGTCATTCTTCAACAACTTTCCTTTTAGTAGGATCAATAGTTATTTCATCTTTAGAAATAATGTGTCCTAGTAATGAAATTTTCTATAACCAAAAATCAAACTTGATGAATTTTACATATGGTTTCTTTTTTAAGGTTTTCAAAACAACCCCAAGATGTTTTTAATTCTCCTCTTTACTTCTACAATATACCAAAATGTCATTAATAAAAACAACCAAAAACTTTTCTAAAAACTCATGAAATATTCTATTCACAATATCCATGAATAAAACTTGTTCATTATTTAACACAAATGGTATAATAATAAATTCATAATGACCATATCTTGTTTGAATTTATTTTTGAAATTTCATCCTCCTTCACCTTAAGCTGGTGGTACTCAGAACTCAAGTCTATCTTTGAAAAATATTAAGCTCCCTAGATCTGATCAAACAAGTCATCGATGTTAGGAAAAGGATACTTATTCTTAACAATAATGTTATTAAAGGTTATATACTCAATGAAAATTCTCATGGAACCATATATCTTTTTAATGAAAAAATATGTTCTCACCATGGTGAAGTTCTAGGATGAAAGAATCATTTATTAATTAATTCCTGCAACTGATTTTTCAATTCAAGAAGTTCCATTTGAGTCATTCGATAAAGGGGATTTGAAATATTCTTATCATCCAAAACAAATTCAGCTTTGAATTCAACTTCCCAATATGGTATAACACTGGGTAACTCATCAGAAAAAACATCAAGGTACTCATTTACCACTGGCACATCATTAATCTGAACAGTTACCTTGTTTTGAATAAAATGAGCAAGATAAATTTTACTTCCATCATTCAATAGTTATCTATATTACTGATATGTTATCAATGTTATGGGTTCCTTCTTGTATAAAAAGAGAAAATATTTCTAAAAAAATTCTTTATCACTAAATTAATATTTGCATGATAAACAGAAAACCAATCTATACCCATAATGAAATCAAACTATTCTAAGGTAAAACCAACAAGGTTTCAAAGTAATTTCTTTCCATAGATAACAACAAGAAGATTGTTAAAATTAATTTTTCTCTATAACATTTCCCCTGGTTTATTAACAATTAGTTATTATCTCATTTGTTGTGGTGATAATTCCAATTTACCATAAAAAGTATCATAAATAAATGAATGTGTAGACCCCGTATCAAACAAGACTTTAGTAAAATATATGTAAATAAAAAAATTACTTGACACCACTTCATTGGATGTCCCTAAATCAACTGATGTTGTCACAAAGGATCCCACTAAACCTTTCTAATTATATTTTTTTTCTAATTTACATCACTCATATCTTTCTTTGGGTGTGCATTTTCATAATGACCTATCTCACCACATTTAAAACACATTAATGTTTTCTTATAAGAATTGATTTTAATATCATTTTAATTACAATATAAGGCCATATATTAAAACATAACACATCAAAAACACTTCTCAGTTTTGGTAAGACATCCCCTAGGGTTCTTTTTACCACACATTTCATAAACTGGAAACTGGAATTTATTACCATCAGAGTCATTTGATCCATTATTACCCATCACTTGATATTTATACCTCTTCTTCTGTTTGTCGTCAAAGTACACGTGATCAACAGAAAAATCTATTTCTAACCTCTAATCACATAAGTCATGTTTTTCACAACTTTTTAATTTTTATGAGGCCAATTCCCTTCGATATCTTAACTTCAATCTTGTGTAAAAGGGATTTATTTTCTATCAAGATCCTAAATAATATTTGGAGTGTACCTTGCCATTCGGGTGAAGTTTTCTTAAATAGCCACTATTGAATCTTATTCCATTTTTCTAAATTCAATGAATTTATTCTCCATCCTAAGTCGAACCACCTTAGGAAAATATTTTTCAATGAAAATACCATTAATTTCAACCCACTCCAAGGAATTAGTCTCCTCTCTATACCTGATATTCTTGACCATTGACCACTATCAATAAACATAACCTTCAAAGTGGTAAATAGAAATACTAACCCATTTATTATATGAACATCCCAAAACATAGAATTTCATTTCAAGGGATTTAATTTATCCTTAAGTCGCTATTGGGTCAGAAGATCCACTGAAAGAAAGAGGGTGTTTCCTCATAAAATGTTTCACTATAATCATATTATTTTGTGAAAGATTTATTCTTTCTCTTGAATGGATGACACCACCATTTATTTCTTTCATCATTAAAGTCATTACTGTAAACAAATTCTTGGTTCCAATTACCACCATTCCTGGTTGTAGATTAGAAAAGATATCATCCTCTAAGTTCCTTCCAACTTCAGCTTCCCAGTTTCTTCTGTGGAAAACCATTAGGAACATACATATCCTAGATGAAGTAACACTGAAATATTTAAATGTTATACCATTTAAACACAAACATATGTTAAAAATAATTTACAGTATTCTATTAACATCACCCAAACCCTTAAGGTTATCTAAACTGTTCTCTGATACCAACATTAAGAACCAGACTTTAAACATTACATAATCTAGATATTTAAACTAGATTTCACTTCTTTACATTCACAAATATCATTTTATTTTATGGTTTTAGAAATTTTGGACATAACTCATACATATCATACCACAATCATACAATTTGGGTACCATTAAAACAATAACCATTTCTTCCAAAACACAATTTTTTAACACAAAATAACAACATGATTTCTTCAAAAAATCTTCATAACATTTATCCTGACTTCTTTATTTCTATTAAAAATCTTTATAACCTATTAAAAAAATTTGAAAGCATGGTATTTTCATAACTAACTTAGTAAGGGATAAAAAAATAAGGAAATAAACCATTAGTCCATGAGTACTTATAAACATATGAAATCATTTCAAAAAGGCACACTTCTGACCCATATATACTTACTTTGTGAAACATAAGATTTCCAAAAAACATTAAGGAACATATATATAAAACCATAAAGGTATCTTGGGGAAATAATTACTTATATTAAAACACTCATGACTACCTTATGATTTGTAACCCACATGGATAACTTACAATGTAACCCTCACGACTACCTTATAGTGTAATTATTATAGTAACACTAGGAGTAACCATACGGACAACCTCGAACCTAAACATACCCAATGAATTGGAGAGACATATAAATCCCCCAATTCATCATAATAAATTCACAAGAACCATAAAAAAATCATATAATAAAATAATTTCATAAAAACATTGCTTTTGAATTTTTTAAAATAGAATTTCAAAAAGTGAATATTTAATGGAATATAGCTTACAAAGATCATATAATTGAAACATTTTTTAATATAATGAAACAATTTTGTGTATACACTGTAAATGAACATAGTAAATCATAATATAAATTAATTTAACTACAAAAATAATCTCAATAGTACATATTTAATTAAGTAGAAGGTTAACCAAAAGAATGGAAATTGGGTTACAAAAACCCTTACATCAGGTTCATCTTACTTAAAAAGGGATTAACCCTTCTTTATAATGGTTAAAAGGGTGTTATTAATATTTTATAAAAAATTATTAATGTTTATAACACCTTATATGATCATTTTATAACATCATTCCACCCATTCATTAATAATATTTTGTTATTTACATTGCTTTGGGTGCGTTCTTTACATAGTTTCCAGGGTTGGTTACTAACAGATTTTGTTTTCTAAAGGTAGAGAATATATAGAAGTTTAAAAAGATGTTATTAATATGTTTCAATAATATTAAATTATTCATTAAATAATTTTTGTTATATGTTATGAGGATTAATCATTAGATAAATCATTAGTGACTTTTTTAGATCATTTTGGCGGTTATTTGATAATCATGAACTTGATTCATCATATACATTTAATATTATACATATAATTTTATTAAAGAAAATAATAGAGTTTATATCATATAATTTATAAACTATTTAAACCATTAAAATGGTCTTACAACCCTATTTTAAGGAATTAATGGAAATTTAAAACACATTGTCAATGATTTTGGTAAATCGACACACCGTGGATATTTTATTTTTAGAATAAGAGGGGGGATTAGATGAAGTAAATTGATTAATTTTTCCATAAACACGATAAAATACAGGATATATAATATTAATAAGCTTTTATGACTCTTTCATAAGGGTAGGGGAAGATAGTATAAGAAAAGAAAAGAATTGAAAAGAAAACAAAAGAAAAATGAAAGATGATTTTTACCTTTTGATCTCTTCTCCTTGAGATCCTCTTTAAGGCCTTTGGTTTTGGTATTTTGGTGAGAATAAAATGTCTTGGATGTGGGGAAGATCCTTGGTAATGGAAATAATTTAGAAAATTCTAAATTCTTGAGAGGTGTCAGAGGAAGAGGGGGTGGGGTGTGAGGGTGGCATTTATAATGGATGAGAGGAGGGGTTTTCAATTATTTTTATCATTAGTTAAATATTGCTTGTCAAGACTATGAATAGTATTGATTAATGTGACCCAAAAATAGTTATAAGTGCACGTGAGTTCGAAAAAATGTCCATTTACATCATCCATGACTCAAGCATGATAGAGAAATTCATTTATTTATAATTTCTTTGGAAATATCGAAATTAAACTATTCACAAAAATTCAAGTATTCTAGAAAAATCCCAAAAATTCATCCAAACCATTTTTTTAGATGTATAATTCAAAAATGAACTCCATTTTTCGAAAATAATTTTCATAATATGATTAATTTAATTTTTTAAATAAAATCATACCTTATTTGAAAAATAAAAAATTTAAAACTATAACTCATTTTATATCACCTTGAAAAACTAATCAAGATCTCAATATTTTTTAACCTTAACAAAATAAAATAATAATTTTTACTATTCATGAGGGTCATATTACAATCCATAAGGGTATGTTACTCTTCCCCAAAAAACAAGTTGGTTCTATCAAACTCCAAATAACTTACTAATCACAATAATATATGTCTACTTTTCAAAATTCAAATCATATAGGAGGAAAAATTAAGTTTAACGACTAGTTTGTAACTACAAACATAAAAAAATTTCATTATTTAGAGAATCAGTGTTTCATGAATTTCAATTTATTTTTAAAACCTTGGTGTGTTACAGCCTTCCCTATCCCCAATTCCTATAAAACATGATTTTCATATGACCAATGGCATATGAAGTGTATGAGGTAAACACCCAATATGATACCACCATGAATCAATCAAATATGTATCACCATGATAACTTTAGTTAAAGATTAACAAAACAAGTTCCATAAATCTAATTCTTTGAAAATATTTTTACATAAAAAACCATTGTTTTTTCTTTTAAAATGGTCTATATTCAAAGACCCAAAAATATGTGTATAAAAATTAGTGATAATATAGAGGGAAGTAGTCAAAATTTCCATAAATAAAATGATAAACATGTGAGAAAAAACATAAAATAATAAAATCATGTAATAAACCTATAAAATTTTTGGATCTAGCCTATGGAAATATGTATTAGGACAGTAAAAAAAATTCTAATCTAGGTATACCAAGAATCATACCAATATTGTGTCTTTCTAAAATCTATCCATATCAAAATTCTACCCCTAGTGGTGGTAAATTCACTAAGGTTTTCATATATCCATAATCTGACACACTCAAGGTTTCAAATGTTCTATATATTCTAAAACATTTTAGTAAACCATGATCACTATTTAACAAAATATTTCCACAAGTGAAGCATCACTACTCCCATTCTTGAAAATCCATTTTAGAGTAAAAATCATCTTTGAGGCATTTCATCAAACACATGATCTGTGAACAAAATATTTTAAAGAAAAATCTCTTCCAAAATTATTTCCTATGACAAAAAATATACATTTATATAAAATAGACTTCATAGATTCCAAATCAATCAATTTTATAACTCAAAACAAATAAATTTATGGTAACTTTGAGTAATTCATGTGGTAGAACCATCGAATAGAGACACCTACCTCACCAATGGGTGAAAACTAGTCACCTTTGAAAATAATATTACAGTAGAGGAGGATCGATCAAAGGAATAATAAATCCATAAGAAACATCATCAATTTTACATAAAATACTTTGTTATGATATCCACATCACAATTGGGTTCCAAAAGGTCAAGGGGTATAGATTTTAAGGATAGATCAATGTGAAATAGGAGAAATAGAGAGAAAAACCAGATGTACCTTGATGAGATCTGCCGAAAATGACTAAGGATAATTAAGAAATCAAAGGTAGTAACCCTTAGAGTGTCTCGAAGGGTCTTTTTTACGATAATAAGGTATTAGAAAGAGAATAGAAATAAAAATTACTAAGGGAATTGAGGCAATTTTTCAATTTTAAGTAAAACACACAGAGCTAATGGTTAGGCTTCATAGTTTGAAAAACCATGAACCAATCATTCATTATCTTCCATACCATAAAAAACATGGTCTACAATTACCTAGGAATAAATAAATAGTAAGAAAACCCATGAAAAATCCATGAAATATCCTATAGCCAAAAATTCATTCATCTACATGGTTTTACTAGTGTCATTAATAGTTAGGCAAAACATGATCAAACCCCGAAAAAGTCTCTAGAACAAAAATTTTCATATGGAATGGTTAAACAAATCATGCACCTAAACCATGTGTCTAGCCTGTTTTCTCCAAATCTCCTAATTTTCAACTTCCAACTCCTGAAATCCTTTAAAACATCAAAAGTGAAAAACCTAGATCAAACTAAAGTATACCAGTGAACCAAAAGGAACCAAAATTATCACTATTATGAGACATTCTATACCTCGAAATCACTCAAGATTCTAAAATCACAAAAATAGAAATCCATTTTTCCCTCATCAATCATTATTGCTCCCAAATCTCATGGTTATCCCTTCCATATTGACATAGTACATAGACCAAGGTAATCGTATTACAACATAACACCTTTTCCTGAGATCTATAGTCTCAACTAGATAGTTAACCATAGTGGTATCTAGTGCAAGATAAAAATAATTCCATTTAATAAAATGGGAAATGTCTAGTTGACACCTCCTCAATTAGGAAACATGAAACACACCGTGACTCGACATAAAAT
Source organism: Viscum album (assembly GCA_963277665.1). Lineage (NCBI taxonomy): Eukaryota > Viridiplantae > Streptophyta > Magnoliopsida > Santalales > Viscaceae > Viscum > Viscum album. Next base: position 1,520,778,803 of record OY728155.1, on the reverse strand, counting down.
GATATGGTGAGTTAAAATAAAAATCCAACTTTCTATGAATTTCAATGATATTAGGAGGTCCATAAAAACTCAATTTTAAATTATCCTACTTATTTAATCTATGATTTCCCAATAGAGGTGAAACTCCGAGAAAAACATGATCACTATCAACAAACTCCAATGGTGTATGGTCTTGTATTTTTTTGAAAGGTTTAAATTTCAAGGGAATTTTATTTTTTCAATTGGTGGATGGACAAAAATTTAATATTTGATTTAGAACGTAATTGTGAGAGTTAGAACACTTAAAATAGTAATTTGTTGATGTAGTTTAAGGACAGTGAGGTGTCTAGGAGGTCTGAAGTAGTTTTTGTAGAACCAGGCTCTGAGAACTAGATTTTTAGGACAAATAAACATGGAGCATGGTTTATTTAAACTGTTCATCCGCTCAGATGAAACCACGAAACCCTATAAGGGGTATCAAACAGTTTACTAAACCATGAAAGGTGGGGGACATATCCCCACAAAATATCTAGAGAAAATTATAGAGTTGGAAACATGGGATGGACACAATTTTCCAAACCGTGTGCCTACCCCACATGGTTAGTTCCACATAAATAGTGGAACCACAAGGTTGAGTCATGGTTAGCCCCAACCATGCAACCAAACCATGTGGGGTATGGATCTTGGAAATTATGTGCCACATGGTATGTTCATAGTCATCCAAACCATGAAAATCTATTATGCACCTCGTTAAAGAGGGGTGACATGACCATTTTCCTCTCCAACCTTTTTTCTTTTCTTTCTCCCTTTCATCCCTAATTTCCCCCATGCAAGGATGGTTGAGATCCCCTCTCCAACTTGGCTAGGCTTCCATGTAACTCCCTCATTGGGGTTTAAAATAAATGTCTTTTTGTCTCATTGAATGTGTATCACTGAGCTGATGAATCCTCTTCCTTTTTTTCAAATATTTCACTATATGGAATGCTATATAAATGGAAGATGTTCTCCCTATTTTCTTTGTGATTGATGTTTCTTATTATTTATCTTATTTTGGCCTGAATCCAGGCTTGATAATGGGAAAGTGGATCATAATAAGTATGAGGTTGGTAGTAAATGGATTTTCTCTTAATGTTCCATTGTTTATAAATTACTCTATTGTGACACACATCAAATTCTTTGTGAATTTCCCTTAAAATGTGAAATAACCTAAATTAATAGTCTAAATAGTGACCTAGAAACTTCATCAAACCTATTTCATGATTAATGTTTTGTGAGATCATATTGTTATACCCCTTGAATGTGTCATATCAATGGCCCTTATTCAACATTGATTATAAATTTTCCTAGAGTGAGAATCAATCAATTAATGAGAAATGAATTGTTAAAAATTAAAAATGGGAATTCATACATTCTAGGACCTCTTAATTACTTATATTTAAATGAAAAAAATGTCATGTGTTATCTAATGGAATATTAAATGAATAAATGAAATATAATGGAATGTTAATGGTACGGATCTACACTTAGACCATATCAATAAATGAATGATATTATTGACCCGTCTCACAAAATAAATTGGTAGTGGAATGGACCTCTACATTACTTTCTTAATTACTTAATAATGAAATAAAACAAATTGTCTAATTGATTTATGTTATGGAATGTTTAGGGGAATAGAATATTTATTTTTTCATTTACTATTCGGAACTGTAGCAGTTGGAACTATTCACCCAATTTGGGCCTTCGGGCCACCGGTTTGGGCCTACAGGTCTCAAGGGACTTCGGGTCATCAAAGGCCTTCGTGTCATAGGGCCTTCGGGACATGAAGACCATAGAGTAGCTCAGTCACACAGAACAGGCCCCAGAAGAGGATCAGAGCAACAAGAGTCGCACCCACTAAAAGCAGAGCTAACTAGATTGAAAGAATGAGAGGGTATGGCTGCTACCATCATGACCAGGCACCATGCACCTTTGTACGAGGAAATTCTAGCCGATCAACAATGCAAGGTGGTAAGATAGGTGATCAATGATGAAGAATCGGGGGAGAGGATGTTCAAGTGGGATGGGCCTATGGGTCATATATTAGGCATGATATGCCTCTAGGCTTTCAGGTCATGTATTGCGGGTCAGTCATGCCTTGTGGCTTGGGCCTACGGGTCATGTATGTGTTCCCCTTCAACCATTAAAAGGGGTATTATCCATAATAAAATAAAAAGGAAGGTATTCAGGCCATTTAGGGTCTTATAAATTTTGATATTTGTTTCTGGCGCCCTTCTTGACTTATGATACTTGAGTATGTCATCCCTCATTATTATGGGCATGGATTCCCCTACACATTATGATATTAGGGTATGGAATCCACCATTATTATGGGGATGGTTTCCCCTATTATTTATAGGCTTCTCATCATTTATTATTATTATGGGAATGGAATACCTCATTATTATAGTCATGATGTCTCTTAAACATTGTTTATGGGCATGGAAGCCCTCATTATTACAGGAATTAAGTCCCTCATTATTTATAGTCATAACATCCCTATTATATACCAGCATGGTGTCCATTATTATGATACTTGGTCATGGAATCTCTCATGATTTATGATATTTTGGCATGGTGTCCCTTTTCACTCTATAAGACTCTTATGATTACACATGGATTCCCGAGTTATGCCTTAGGTCCTGGATAGTCTTAGTATCTATATATATGGATACACATGTCACTACATATGTAGTCCATATATATACATATGTATCCACATACTTATATATACACACACACACATATATATATATGCTAACACATTATCAGAGATATTATTTCTTAGGCTGAAGTAGGCATTATTAGTATGTTATTCCTTTGGGAACACGAGTTCAACTTATTATTATTTTTATTTACCTTCATAATGATATACCTTCCAAAATCTATAATTTATTTTCTAAGACTGGTTATTCAATAAACGTTGTTGGTGGTTTCTTACTAATTATATCTCACACCCTATTCAAACCACCATTTGGTATCCAAATAGACGTCATGGTTATAGGTTCAAGATCATGGAATGTGCTTATATGCTATTATCCTTCTGGGCTAGGATGGAGTATGAGACAAGAGGACCGAGAGACTGATCATGATGCCGTTGGAGATAGATGGTAAGTTTTTTTTTTTTAGTCTAGTAGTTTGTACTATATTATATATTTTATAGCATTATTTCATATTGTATTTTTATTTATTTATTTCATTTTTTAGTATCCTCTGGCATTTAGAGAGGTGTCCTTGAGGCCACATAGCAGACCAAATTAGAGAACCATTTTAGTGGATTTTGGGTTATGTTGTTTCAAATTTGTATAAAATCCATTTATTTTCCTTTTTTCATACTATTTGGGGATGGTATACACGAGACTAGGAATGTGCTCACACTTGTTAAATAGCTTGTGTCTAGCTCTAGCCAGCCCACACATGAAGTAAAGGCCAAGTCTCCCAGGATGGGAATGATTTTAATGCTGTTCAATATTACAATTGATTATTATTTCACCTCATGTGTTTTTTTACATCCAATGGTTATTGATTTACCAATTAAATTATTTTTACCCTTATCCAAGTAAGAAAATGAAGTATTAATACATGCATCATTTTAGACGCATAAAGATTCACATTCTATACATATTCCATTCCATGTAGATTGAATTATGGATTCTATGATGCATGATTATTTGTATTCCATGCTTATGTGATTTATCAAATTTTTTATTCATATACCTTCTGAGGTGATTGTATAACATGATTTTTAGTATAACATTCTTGAGTGATTTTTACCAAGTTTACCCATGTTATATTCTTGTGAGGTAGTTTTAGATTTCTACTCTCATTAATTGTTATATGATAAAATGCTTATTATAATTAAGATATATTATTGATCAGTAATGTGTAAAAATAGACATAAATGGATTTTTCTTACATATCATGATGGTAAAACCTAAATTAACCAATTATGACATGTTTATTCCATGGAACATTTGTCTCATGGGTTGAAACATTTTTTGTTATTATTAAATTGGTTATAATAACAATTTCAAAAGTGTAAGGGACCTTATAAATTAGGAATTATAACCCATATAATAAAACCATTATATATATATATACACTATTTATATTATGAAACCGAATGTGATTACCATGTTGCAGTTACATGAATGCCAATTGTAAAATAAAAAAGAAAGTACCTTTATAGCTTCGGAATGTGAATTTATATAACTGAACCATGATGATTTTATATGTATGTTGAATTTCAAATCATATGAAAACATGGTTTCTTGAAAATGATGGGTTATTAAATATTATTAAGGCTAGTACCTCTATATAATTTGGTCATGATGACTAATATGAATAAACCCCAAAATTCACAACTGGACCCATGTTTTTCAGTTGGAGCATGTTGCTTATGAAATAAATCCATTAAGGTTGTATTAAATCATGAATAAAAATGGGTTTCCAATAGTAATTTATAGAGAATTGAATCCATAAATTGGGAATTGATACCCATATGATTGAACCCTAGATGACTTTATAGAACCCTCATAGGATGCCTTATTCTTTACTTGCCTTGTTACTCAACCATATGGGGGTATATTCATGCTAATTAGATGGTTATTTAATGTTTCCCCAACCGCATATATAGTGTTACATATAAATGCATGGTGGCATCTTACTTGACCCGTACCCTTTTTAATTAATAAAATTCTCCTAATCTTATTTTGAAATTTTATATTATGGGGAATTAGTTAATTAAAATTTCAATTCTAAACTAAGTGTATTTTCCTCGATAGTTTGGGATTGAAATTTTCTTTAACTGAGCCTAGTTGTGAGAACATAAGGATAAATAATGATTACATGTTAAAAATAAATAAATTTTAAGATAATTTTCATGTATTTTTTTGTAGTGTTAAATAAATAAAGTTATTAGTATATTTTTTTAAATATGGTACTTAATATAACTTACATATGAGTTTCTTAAAAATGAAACCTTGGATAGGTTATTTTAGTATGAACGATCATGTGAGGGTTATCTTTATAATTACTTTGAGTGATAACATGAATGTTTCCCATAGGTATTTGTTAACTTTTAACACACTATCGATTAAACTTAAAGGACAAGTGGTATAGCATAATTAAATTCTTAAGTGTGATCCTTGTTTATGAGTCGAATCCCTAATATTTAAGGGGGGTTAGACTGGAGGAGGTAGTTCCTTCTAAGTTGAATTAGTACTAGTAATTGATTTCTCCTAGTTTTTAGATGTGAGGTGTCATTTGAGTATCGATTGTCCTTAATAGAACACTTTGATGATAAAAAACACCTTTGGTGTATGAGTGATTGTGTGGTGTGATGTACCTCGATGAGGTATTATCATTTATAGATACTATGTTAGTGTAAACACTTTACATTCTACATCAGTATCACAACCTTTTAGTATGAACTCCCATATTTGGATACCCAGTGATGATCAAGGAATTTTTCCTCGATGTTTGGTAGGTGATGACATTATGCATATGTTGACCGATTTTAACCCTTGTAGGTTGATTCTTCCTTACCACATTTAGTTAAACATGTTTTAGAGAGCTTTTTAAGTTACATTAAAAGTTGTGTAATAAATTCCCTTAAATGTGATAGAGCTCATATGCAAGGAACCTTAGGGATAAGTGGGAGCTTTGGATTCCCATAAATTTAATTCAAACCGCAGTAATTTAGTTGATTCCTTTTGATTAGGGGAAACCTATGATAGAGGTTGGATCAAGTATATGTATGTATTAATGGAAATGACATGTTTTTGTTCACATTTCTAATGAAATTCACAGTAGGTGCTCGGTTTATTGATCCATGCATGGTGATGAATTTTCTATTTAAAAATCACTCTGAGTACTTTTTTATTGAAACTAGATTAAATGGGTATTACTATTTAGGTTCATGAAACAAATAAACAATAGTTGTGCGGGTGATGATTTCTTCCTAGAAATGACACCATGAGGTGGGAAACCATTAGATAAATCATAGAATAGATAATATGGGGAATTTGGAAGAGGATTTACAAGGGGAATTACGAATTAATGAAAAATCATGTTCTATGTAGAACAATAATCATGACCTTTTGACAGATGAGTCATGGTAGCTTGAGTTGGGACTGGAATTGGGTGGCATAAGATGTACACCTGTTGTGTATGGAAAGTTTAAATCACACCAGTTGTGTGTGGTTACTATTTAATATCTGACATTAGTGAATGACCAAGGGTGAGAGAAGGACCAATTATTTCAAAGAAGTGATACTTGTGGACATGGTGACCTACAACATTGGGAAATGTTAAATGAAATTCCTTGTGAGAATGGATAATTTAGAAATAAACCAGGTGATGTGATATATTTGACCCATGAATAGAACTGGACTTGCATGGATGGGAGATATGGTGTTAGGTGTCGAAAATGGAAGGTGTGGCCTAGTTGATGTGTGCATGTATTAGTGGGATCCATACATTCCTATTGATAAAATATTATTGTGATATTAGTTTATAGGTAATCATTCCACTTATATTGAAATTGTCCCATGTTTGCTGAGACACCATTAGCTATACACCGAGCTACCAGTGTATCTCTTTGTAATTTGATGAAGGGACCCCATGGGAGTTTTTCTCGAGGAGTGATTTGAAGGCATCCAAATGGTGAATGGTACACTATTGAATAGTTAAGTGTGATGACCCTCAAGATGTTTTAAAAATCAGCAAACATAATAGGAATTATTCTTGTGAAATCAAGAATGGGTGATGGGTAGCATTTATATTAGTGATTGACATGAGTGTTTTTAATCCATTCAAGTTGTTATGTATGGGAGGAAAAATGCATAGGATGAGAAAATATATTTCTTTTTTCTTAGACATGTGATGGTAATTATACTCTTATGGTGGAGAGAAGGACATCAGTCACTATTGGTAAACCCTGATGAGATAAGGGCCATGAAATCATGAGATCGATCACTGAATGAAGGTTTTGGAACTAGCATGACATTAAATAAATGGACCAATTTATGGTTATAACCCATATTAAATTCACGTTATGGGTCCAATTATGGCTTTGATGGAATCCATATGTGGGGCTTATGCCCAAAGTACCTTATGATGATCCATGAATGCTAGATCATAATAGTGTTAGTGATGGTGTAATAGTATGATGGGTTTGAGGAGGATATGGTTTGATTATGATACATAAACAGATGTTAGGTACATGATACTATGATCATGTTTGGAACAATCTTGATACACAGTAGGATAAGGATTTAGAATCCGTTTTATTGGCACATCGGCTATTAAAGTTTAGAATTTTTTAAAGTAGTCAACCAAGGGAATTTTGTATTGAGTTTTCTCATTAAGTTGGATTTGGATGATGAGAAAACATGTTTAACATACCTTAGAGATAAGGTATGTGTAGTTTAAAGGCCATCATTGGGTTTTGAAGGAAAATATGACCAAACTAGTATTAGCTTGGTCAATTAGAGTTAAACCAATTCAATCAATTGGGGATTTAGGGTAATTCCCTTATATGTAATCTTATGAATGTTTCAAAAGTGTTGATAGGATTATATGAAGATGATTTGATAAGCAATTATGATGGTGGGAATATTGTAACTCAAAATTCGACTTTATAAATCTAGAAACTATAGTGGGAAGAACCATAAGCCGATAGATAAAAGATAAAATGACAAGATCATGTCTCATGTTAGATGGGCTTCAGTAATCACATTTTTGATTTTTTATCTTGGGATATGAGTTGTGGATTTAGTCTAATGGTTCAAGCAATATATATTTAAAGTAACACATAAAGAGAAATTGGGAATTTGGAAATACAAGTATCCATTTGAATAGTAATTCTAGACCCTTATAGGTAAAGTGATGTTTTTAAGTTTCCCAAGACTTATTTGGGATTAGAAGTTCTACGGAGGGGATAATATAAGGTCCCATGTTTTTTGGAATTGTTGAAATTTCAAGGGAATTTGAGTTTTTTGATTAGTGGATGGGCCATATTATAATATGCGATTGAGAACATAATTTAAAGAGTTGAAACACTTAAAAGTATCAATTCTATTTGAGTTTTTTGGATTTAGAGGTTTTGTAGAGGTTTGGATGAGTTTTTAGTGATCCAAGCTCTGAAAACTCACTTTCTGGGAGAAATAGATAGGCCACACATTTTGTTTAAAATGTATGAACCCTGAGGAGAAACCATGAGGCCTTGTAAGGGTCATTTCACGGTTTTCTAAACCATTAAAAGTTGGATGAAGGGATGTGAAGAATGTATGATGTAAATTGAAGTGGTGGGTGCATATTCTATGCATGGTTTTACAAACCATGCACCTAGCCTACTTGGTTAGTACCTCTTAACTTATCACGACCCTTCCTCGGGGCCCATGCTGTGACTACCCCAAGTACGCCTTCCATAGGCCAGGGGGTGGCGACTAGCACCAAAGACAAAAATCCAGATAAATGGGAAGGAATTGACTTTATATAGGAAAACAAACACAACAGAGTACGCAAGATGAACTAAATACTAAGTAAACAGAGTACAAAAGTAAGTGCTAGAGTAAATGGGACAGAATACAAACCCAACTGAAAGTACAGTACAACAGTAAATAAAGAACAACTACAGTAAAGTAAACCAGCAACCACTGAGTCGTCCTCTGGATATCCCACCTGAAGGGTGGGTACGAATGGTCTCCTCAGCTCCTCGGTTCTGGCCGTCCGCTCCGTGTACGTCCCGCCAAGTGGTCCACCTCCAGGTACCATCCCGCTCCATAAGACTCCACCTCGATCAGTGCTGTCTTTCATCTGCATCCAACACAATGTAGGACGGGCATAGCCCGTGCAGGGGTGAGTATACGATACTCAGTAGGGATCCCGAGACCCCTGAAGGTCCCCCAGAATCCAAAAAGTAAAAACCACAAGGATAGACACAAACACAATGTATCAACCAACTCTACTTAGTTATATTCCCCTATATATACCTAAGTCATCAATTCCAGTTCGGCTCCAACTCATGATCTCAAGAACAACCCAGTCCACACAGGATAGCACAACCCGGTACACATATGAAAGAAAGTAAATCATATCAATGATAATGAATGAAATTCAAGACTCATCTCACACAGGTATACTACTCACGAAGAGGGGTAGAGATGATAGATGTAGCCTCTGAATCATCTTCCCTACCGAACCCACGTAGGATCCAAGTACAAAATTCGTCGCTGCCGAACCCACGTAGGATCCATGTACAGTAACCATCATTGCCGAACCCACGTCGGATCCAAGTATAGTCTTCATCGCGACTGAACCCACGGAGGATCCAAGTACATTCATCCTCGCTGCAGGACCCACGTAATATCCAAGTACAGTCATCATTTTCGTCGTAGTCGCAACCAGCTCTAGGATTCCAGCCCACAACATGCTCGATTCCAGGAGGGTCCGCTCCACGAGCCAAGAGGGTCGATACATCAACTGTTAAAAATTCCATAGTTAATGTATCCCAAAGTTTTGTCTCGTCAAAAGGAACACAATTCAACAGACGACACGTCAATCAGATGCCCGGTCTGAGAATTGTTGGCTTTTCCGTCCCAGGGGCCCAGTTGGTTTCGGGTTTGAACCAACTCGCCCATACCCAAACTTTGCCATAACCTTGAGTTTAATATACTGAACCGGCCGTCTCGTTCCAAGGAGTCCTACATAACTGACAGTCCGTGGATCTGAGGTCCGTAGCTCAAGATATATCTGTCTAACCGAAACATTCCGAAAATAGGGGGTCTGGGCCCGGTCCAACCTGGCCCAACACCCCCTGGGTCAGCCCAAAACAGGGTCGACCCGAATCGGGTCCGGGTCCGGCCCGGTTGGGCATGGACTAGCCCGGCTGGGGCGGCCCGGCCCACGGCTGGCGCGGCACGGCCCGTGTGGCCTTCGGCCGCGACTCGTCCGAGCGGAACGCAAAGGGGGCGCGCCCCCCTATTTTTGGAAACAACACACCCAGTGGGGTCCGCCCTAGCAGCAGGTCGGGGGGGGGGGGGGGGGGGGTTACACCCCCCCAGTTTCTGGTTATCGGCTGCCCATTAAGGCCGGCCGGTTTGTGAGCTTCCACGGGACCCATAAGGGGTCCTGCCTCCTGGAGACGTCGGCGGTATGCTCGGTCGGCCGCTCCTGTTGGTCCGCCACGGCCTTAGGCCGCGGCTCATCTCACCGGCGCTGCGCAACAACACCACACCCCTCTGCCGCCGGCCGCTCCGGCCGCAGCCTTCCTTGGTCTCTCCGGCGTAGCGCGACAGCGCCACGCACCACCGCTGCAACCCACTCTCGCAGCGGCCCTCTGCATCTCTGTGCTATGTAACGGTACTGCGTCGCCTTCGACGTGGCCTTACATGGCCGTGTTTCCCTGCTGATCACCACATGGTGAAACGGCACCGCGCGCCTCCACCTCCAACATCAAATAAGATTAAAAAAGTAGAGGGGAGGATAATCGGTCGTGTTCGGTCTGTCTGATCTCCTCCTCTTATGACAATATCATGCGGACAAACCTTAAGAAACGAAGAATGATGATAAAGACTTGAATAGAAATAACCCCTACCTAAACAAAAGATATCAAACGTCGGGCATCATGGAAGACGGCGTCGCGGGGTGAGGTTCTGTAAGTGATGACAGAGTGCGCCCGAGGTGGAAGCTGCATCTCCCCTTTTGTCGCGAAGAGAAGATTATAAGGTGAGACGTCATTGGTGAGATCCTGCATCAGTGTCTCCTCCCTTGTCACGGTGGAAGAAGGGGATGGAGAATCTGAGGTCACAGAGTCGATGTTCTTCATCGGAGAATTGGCGTTCTTCAACAAATGAGATGAAGCATTCTTCAAATCTCAAGATCTCTCTCCCAAAAATCTCAACACCACAAGCCAACAAAAAATAAAATAAGGATTCTCCTTTTTTCTAATCATGCAATGCATTTCAAAATTTAATTTTCACAGCACTTAATTAATTAATTGAAGTGGTTAAATTGATTTTTTAAAGTGTGTTGGCAAGAGTTAAGAGGGAGAGAGAGAGAAGGAGGAAAGGTTTCACAAGTAATGAGGAGTTTACCAAATTAGATGGGTTTAAAGAGTTTTAGAGAATGTGGAGGGTTGGGGCTCGTGTGGGCCCAACCTCACATTTATCCTCACATGGGTAGTTAGGTGGTAGTGGTTCCCACCCTAACTCCCCCATGTAGGATAAAACTACCTTAGATAAAAAAAATTGTTCCACAATTTTATTCACATCTCATTTAATCCACAATTTTTAGCTTCTCTTCCTATGAAAACGCAACTACGGTAAAGGCCTCGTTAAGAAATTAACGGTGTTGTGATTTCATCAGTTCCCTCGGCTTTCAATTCCGAGAACTGGTTCAAAAGATAGAAAAACATGCTTGGTCTTTCACAGAATGTACCCGAGTTAAACTTCAGAATTTGATATCGGGCGCCCCGGGCCTCGGAATCAAGTGCCGTCAGAAGCCACAGGCTCGTAAAATTCCATATTATTTAATAAGAAAATTTCCTTAAAATTTCCGGGTCATTACATTAATCCCACATTAGGTCTTTACATCCCCATAAAGATACATCATAAACTAGGGATAAAATGAGGGTAATTTGCACATATTTCAGCCTCCCGCTCCCATGTGCTCTCCTGGAGGTTCTCGTGGTGCCAACGAATGCGCACCAGAGAAATCGACCATCCACGTAGGACCTTCTTCTGTCGATCCTAGATCTCCACCTAGACCTCCACAAATGTAACCCCATTATCTATGTCCAGCTCCCTATAGTCGATGATATGCATCAGGTCGTGCACGTATCGCCTCAGCTAAGATAAGTGGAAGACGTCGTGCACCCGGTGCAACTGAGGTGGAAGAGCCAGGTGGTAAGACACCTCGCCTACCATGGTGAGGACCTGTAATGGTCCGATGAATCATAGAGATAACTTGCCACACTAGACAAATATCTGTAATCCACATCGAGGTGAGACCCCTAAGAAAACATGGTCGCCATCCTCGAATTCCAGTGGTCTTCGTCTCCTATCAGCATAGGACTTCTGTCTACTCTGTACAGTCTTCATCTTCCCCTGGATGATCTGCACCTTCTCTGTCGTATCCTAGACCATCTCTGGTCCTACAAGTGCTGACTCCCCTGGGTCAGTCCAGTACAGAGGTGATCTGCATGGTCGGCCATATAGTTCCTCGTATGGTGTCATCCCAATGATGGAGTGGTAGTTGTTGTTGTATACAAACTCCACCAAAGGTATGTGATCCTCCTAGCTGCGACCAAAGTCTAGGACACATGCACAGAGCATGTCCTCAGGAGTCTGAATGGTCCTCTCCGTCTGGCCATCTGTATGAGGGTAAAAAGGTGGTGCTCAGGCGTAGCTGCGTCCCAAATGCATCCTGCAACCGCTTCCAAGGCCGAGAAGTAAAACGAGCGTCTCGATCAGAGAAGATAGATGATGGAAGACCATGAAGCCGCACGATCTCCTAAACATAGAGGTGTCTGAAACTCTCCACCGATCCCTTCTCTCTAATAGGTAGGAAGTGGGCCGACTTGGTGAGTCAGTCGACAATCAACAAATTGGAGTCATGCCCCCTGGAAGTATGTGGAAGCCCCATCATGAAATTCATAGACATCTTATCCCACTTACACTCTGGAACCTCCAAGTGCAGAACCATGCTTGCTAGAACCTGGTACTCTGCCTTCACTTGCTGAAAAGCGAGGTATCACGAGACAAACTCTGCTACTTCCTTCTTCATACCCAGCCACCAGGGTTGTCGTCTGAGGTCCCGATACATCATCTCCACTCCTAGATGTACCGCTAGCGGGGAAGTGTAGAACTCCCTCAACACCTCCTCCTGTAGTGCAACTGGTACAATGGTACGTCCTCTGAAGAGGACGACGTGTTCCCCACCATCACAAAATTTATCAGGTGCTTCCCCTGTGGATATCTTAGAACATCGCATCTCACAGTCAACGTCCCCACATTGTGCCTCCCTGACCCGCTGAAGTAGTGGAAGAGTAACTATGAGAGACTGTAGAGAGGCTTCTCCATCTCCATCTACAAAGGATATCTACAAAGCGGCCAGCTGCTCTGTCACCTCCCCTCACAGCTGAATTCTTGATCTCCTGCTGAGAGAATCTCTACAACGTTCCCCTTCCCAGGATTATAGACTATCTCAATGTCATTGTCCTGAAGGATCTTGAGCAATCGTCGTTGTCTCAGGTCCAGGTCCTTTTACGAGAAGACACACCTAAGACTTTTGATATTAGAGTAAACTGCAAACCGTTCACTCAAAGAACTTTGGGTGTGACTAGCCAATTTTAAAGAACTCAACTACACCCTTCTTCGCTTACATCCTACAAGAGCTGCTAAGATTTCTAATTTTCCGTAAAGTGAAATCTGGTCTCATTCCCTGGATGAACCATAAGCGATCACAGCCCGCTCTTGCATCAGGACACACTCGAGTCCGGTCCCTGATGCATCAAAGCAAACTACGTACCCTATGCCCTCCTCTGATAGCCTCATGATGGGTGCACTGGAAAATCTCTTTCTCAGCTCCTGCAAGCTCTACTGACATATATCTGGACACACAAAGGGTTTCCCCTACTTTGTCAAAGCTGAAAGTGGTGCTACAACTCTGGAGAAGTCTGGCACAAATCTCCGATAGTTCCCAGCCAGACCTAGGAAACTCCGCTCCTCCATCACACTTCTGGGTGGCTCCCAAGAAAGTACTACCTCGATCTTTGGAGGATCCACCACAACTCCTACCTCATAGATGACGTGCCCCAAGAAGTGGACCTCTCGAATCCAGAACTGACACTTCGAGAGCTTACCATAAATATGGTGCTCTCGGAGTGTGTCCAGTACAACCCGCATGTGGTAGGCATGCTCTTCCTTAGTAGTCAAGTAAATTAGTATGTCTTCGATGAAGACTACGAAAAATCGATCGAGGTAATGCAGGACGATCCTATTTATGAGTCTCATGAACACTGATGGAGCGTTTGTTACGCCGAAAGGCATAACCAAGAACTCATAGTTTCCATACCGACATCTGAAGGTTGTCTTATGCGTATCCTCGTCTCGAACACTAAGCTGATGATAGCCTGACCTGAGGTCTATCTTTGAGAACCATCATTCTCCCTTGAGCTGATCAAAGAGGTCGTAAATCCTTGGGAGTGGATACTTGTTCTTTACGGTCACCTGATTCAGGCTACGGTAGTCGAAACATAGTCGTAAATTCCCATCCGCCATCTTGGCGAATAAAATCGGAGAAGCCCAGGGTGAAACACTGGGTCGGATGAATCCCTTTCCCTACAAATCCTCCAACTATACCCGCAGCTCACGAAGCTCGGCGGGGGCCATCCGATATTCTGTATTACACATCGGGGTTTTCCCGGGTTACAGGTCAATATAAAAGTCTACCTCTCTACAAGGAGGTAGTCCTAGAACGTCGTCAGGGAAAACGTCCACATACTGATCCACCACAACAGGAAAACTCGGACTCCGTACATCAACTGCTCTGAGGATGAGACTAGCCAACTGATGTGTGATCAGTTTCCCTCTCCTCTGTGTAATCCCATCCTGTGCTGCAGAGTCTCCCTTCTCGCCGGTGAAGGTGAACCTACTCCCATCTGTGCAGACACACCGCACTTTGTGCCAAATATAGTCAATCAGGGTATGGACTGTAGATAACCAGTACATTCCCAAGATAACGTCGTAAGGCCTCGACACTACTACAAGAAGAACCCAGCTGAATCTCTCACCTCCTAGAGTATGCTCACATTGCCGGAACCAGTGTGTAATCATCGAGTCTACCCTAGTAGGAGATTATATCCATAAGGATCGAGCCAAGGGATCTATTGGAAATATCCGAGATCCGAACAAGGGAAGCGACAATGAAAGAATGACTCACCCCTATGTCTATAAGAATTTCAGCAAGGGTGGAGTAGACACAGATAGTACCTCAAATCATCTCAGGTACGTTGTGGTCATAAGCCTCCACTACCTGAAGATGAGCCTGCCTCTGTCCTCCCGCTCCCTGTGGTCAGGGTGGACCTCCTAGTGGTGGTGGTGGTAGTGCCTTGAAGCATTGTCCACCACATGCCGCTCGGACAGATCCTCTTCCACATCCACCTTCTCTCTATGGACCACCACGGTCGAACCTCTACCTCTGCCTGGGTGGTCCCTCAACTGTCTGCTTCTCCTCTGCATGGCGTGTCGGGCAGTCACGAGCCATGTGGCCCTGCCCGCCGCATGCATAGCACTGCCTACCTCTCGTATGACTGGCTCTACTGCGTGTTCCCCACACATCCGAACCAGTATCCTGAGGTTTCCCACCTGATAGCCTGGTCCATTTGGACCTCTGTGACATCTTTCTACTACTGGCTGCAGAAGACTCCGATACGTGTCATCCTACAGTAGGCCTCGCTGCTGGCATAGGCTTAGCAAGGAAGCTCTCCACAAGAAGGGCTCGCTCCAGTACTCCTGCCTACATCAGAATGATGAGGGAGATCATCGAAGTCTTGATGTCATGCCTCAGTCCCTGCTTGAAGTTCTGGACCCAGAAGAATGGGTCTCGTACCATGTTTTTGGAGTAGCATGAGAGGTCGGTAAACCTCGATGAGTACTGGGCTACTGTCTTGCTGCCCTCCTGCAGCCGTAGTAACTCTTGGATGTGCACCGCACGGAGGGTGGCTGGAAAGAGCTCCGAGCAAAAGAGGCTCTCGAAGTCTGTCCAAAGAAGAGATACCTCATCGTGCACCTGGAGCATTAGGCTCCACCATCTACCTGCTACTGCATTCATGAGACTCACTGCAAGGATCACCATGAGGTCAGCTGGTGTCCCTATTAATCTGAAGACTCAGATGATAGCCTCTAGCCAATCATCGTCTTCCTGAGGGTTCATCTCTCAGCGGAACCTGGGTGGCCTCTGTCGCTGAATATCCTACAACGCACTCAGGTGGCATGCACTCTTCGCTGCTGGGGCTGGTGGTATCGGTGGCCCAACGGTTAGAGGTACCGCTGGTACCTCCGCTTTAATGGGGCCCTACACCGAGGCCTAATCGCTCGGTGGGTTTCAATGTCTTACATGGCTCTGAACCCTAGCTGGCTGCCTTCATGGGGTCATCCTGAAGGGTAACTAGTGCGCCATTGGTAGTACATTATAACTGGTGAGCTGACACAAAGTAATCACAAAGAAAACCTTTGAAACAAAAATGCAATCAATGTTTTCATGCACTGAGTTGGAAATCAGAAGGCAGGGTCCTGGTGTATGGATATGTCGGCCACCACACCAATACTGGACTCCCTGGACAGATAACCACACTCAATAACCTTAAAACTATTGCTTCACATGAATAAATTATCAGATTCACGAGTTCTTCATTAGAACTGACTCCTCTGATACTAATTTTTCACGACCCGTCCTCGAGGTCCGTGTCATGACTACCCCACACCCGCCTTCCATAGGCCAAGGGCTGGTGACTAGCACCAAAGGCGAAAATCCCGATAAAAGGGAAGGAATTGCCTTTATATAAGAAAACAAACACAACAGAGTACACAAGCTGAAGTAAACACGACGTAAACTGAGTAAAAAAGTAAGTTCTGGAGTAAATGGGCCAGAATACATACCCAACTGAAAGTACAATACAACAGTAAAGAAAGAACAGTTGTAGTAAAGTAAACCAGCAACCACTGAGTCGTCCTCCGGATATCCCACCTGAAGGATGGGTACAAATGGTCTCCTCAGCTCCTCGGGTCCAATCATCCGCTCCATGTACATCTCGCCAAGTGGTCCACCTCCAGGTACCGTCCCGCTCCACCAGACTCCACCTCGATCAGTGTTCTCTATCGTCTGCATCCAACACAACTTAGTGCAGGCGTAGCCCGTGCAGGGGTGAGTATACGACACTCAGTAGAGACCTCGAGACCCCCAATGGTCTCCCGGAATCCACAAAAGAAAAAACCACCAGGAAAGATACTAACACAAAGTATCAACCAACTCTACAAAGGTATATGACCATACATATACCTAAGTCACCAATTTCAGTTCGGCTCCAACTCACGAGCCCAAGAACAACCCAGTCCACAGAGGAAAGCACAGCCCGGTCCACACAGGAAAGTAAGTCAATCATATTGATGATAATGAATGAAATTCAAGACTCATCTCACACATGTATACTACTGACGAAGAGGGGTGGAGATGATAGATGTAGCATCTGAATCATCTACCCTGCCGAACCCACGTAGAATCCAAGTACAGAAGTCGTCGCTGCCGAACCCACGTAGGATCCAAGTACAGTAACCATCACTGTCGAACCCACGTAGGATCCAAGTACAGTCATTATCACAACCGAACCCACAAAAGATCCATGTATAGTCATCCTCACTGCAGAACCCATGTAGGATGCAAGTACAATCGTCATCGTCGTCGCAGTCGTAGTCAGCTCTAGGCTTCCCGCACATACCACACTCAATTCTGGGAGGGTCCGCTCCACGAGTCAAGAGGGTTGATACATCAACTATCACAAATTCCATGTTTTATGTATCCCAAAGTTCCTTCTTGTCAAAAGGAACTCAATGCGATAGACGGCGTGTCAATCGGACGCCCGGTCTGAGAGTTATTGTCTTTTCTGTCTGAGGGTCCCGGTTGGTTTCAGGTTCGAACCAACCGGGTCATACCCAAACTTCTCTGAAACCTCAAGTGTAATATACCGAAACGACGGTTGCGTTCCAAGGAATACTAATCAACTGAAGGTGCATCGATCAGAGGTCCGTAGCTCAAGATATATATGTTTAACAGAAACATTTAGAAAATAGGGGGTCTGGGCCCAGTCTGACCTGGCCCAACACCACCTGGGTCGGCCCAAACCGGGTCGACCCGAATTGGGTCCGGGTCCGGCATGGTTTTCCATGGCCCGTCCTAGCCCAGTTGGGCACGGCCCAGCCCAGCCCACGACGGGCGAGGCCCTGCCCTGCCGGGCGCGACCCGCCTGGCCCGGGTGGCCTGCGGCTGGCCCGACCCGTGCGGCCTACGGCCCAGCTCAAAAGCCGGCCCCGGATCGACCTCTGGCCGAGCGGGACACGAAGGGGGTGCAACCCCATGTTTTTGGAAATGGCGGACCTAGTGGTGTCCGCCCTAGTAGCTGGTCGGGGGGTTACACCCCCAGTTTCTTGGTAACGGCCGGCCATTAAGGCCGGCCGGTTTGTGAGTTGCCGCTGGACCCAAAAGGGGTCCCGCCTCTTGAAGATGCCGGATCCTGGCTCAACTAGACGCCAATGATGGTCTTCCACTACCTTAGGCCGCAACTCATCTCCTCGGCTAGGTGCGACGATGCCGTGCCCCTCCGTCGGGGCCCGCTCCGGCCGCGGCCCTCTACATCTCTGTGCGGTGCAATGGCACCGCGCTGCCTTCTCCGCGACCATGCATGCCCGTGGATCCCTTCCCATCACCTCATGGTGCAACGGTACCATGCGACTCCGCCTCCAACTTCAACGAAAAATAACAAAGTAGAGTGGTGGAGAATCGATCGTGTTTGTGTGGTCCAATCTCCTCCCGTTATGACGATATCATGCGGCCAAACCTTAAGAAAAAAAGAACGATGATAAATACTTGAACAAAAATAACCTCTACCTCAACAAAAGATATCAAACATCGGGCATTGCGGAAGATGGCATCGTGGGGTGGGGTTCCGTAAGCGACGACAGAGTGCGCCCGAGGAGGAAGCGGTGTATCCCCTTTTTTCATGGAGAGAAGATTATAAGGCGAGATGTTGTTGGCGAGTTCCCATGTTGGTGTCTCCTCCCATGTCGTGGAGGAAGAAGGGGATGGAGAATCCGGGGTCACCGAGTCAATGTTCTTCATCGGAGAATTGGCGTTCTTCAACCAAAAAGATGAAGTGTTATTCAAAACTCCAGACCTCTCTCCCAAAAATATCAACACAACAAGACAACCAAAAATAAAATAAGGCTTCTCCTTATTTTATTTAATCATGCCATGCATTTCAAAATTTAAATTTAAAAACACTTAATTAATTAATTGAATTGTTTCAATAAATTTTTTAATGTGTGTTGGCAAGAGTTAAGAGGGAGAGAGAGAGAGAAGGTGGAAAGGTTTCACAAGTAATGAGGAGTTTACAAAATTAAGGGAGGGGGGATTACGGAGTTTTAGAGAATGTTATGGGTTGGGGATCATGTGGGCCCCACCTCACATTTATCCTCACATGGGTAGTTAGGTGCTAGTGAGTCCCACCCTAACTCCCCCAATATAGAATAAAACTACCTTAGATATAAAAAAATAAAAATTTTCCACAATCTTATTCACTTCTCATTAAATCCACAATTTTTAACTTCTCTTACCGTGCAAACACAACTACGGTAAAGGTCCCCATAAGCAATTACCGTTGTTTCGAGGTCATCGGTGCCCTTGGATTTTAATTCTGAGAACCAGTTCAAAAGATAGAAAAAACCACTCATCTGTTCACTGTACCTACCAGAATTAAACATCGGAAATTGATTCCGGGCACACCGGGCCTTGGAATCAAGTACCGTTAGAATCCACAGACTTGTAAAATTCCAAAGTATTTAAGAAAAAATTTTCCTTCAATTTTCTAAGTTTTTACATAACTAGTGGAACTGCATGGTGGGCGCAGAATTATCCTAAATCATGTGGAAAAACCTTGTGGGGTATAACTCTTTGATAGTATGAGACACACAGTAGGTGAAAGATTAAAAAAATGTGTGGAATAAAATTGAATCTCATTATAGAGAGAGTGAAATTACTATTTTCGCCTCCATATTTATTTATTTTCTTCCTCCATTTATTCCCTCATTTCTCCAACACTAGGCCACTCCATCTTCCCTATCCTCCTTGGCAAGGATTCGATTCAACTCCCTAATTTGAGAATGGAATGAAGATCCATAAATCTCATTGGAAGTATATCGATGAGTCTGTGACTCAAATTCCTTATTTTCTTCGAATATGTCTCCATACTAAATGCAAAATCCATGTAAGATCATTTTCCCTATTTTAAGGTATTTAAATTTTCATACCATAACTCTCATTCTAGTTCAATTTAAGGTATGTTAATGGAATATTGGAACATACTAAGTATTAGGTAGTTTATGAATGAAATTTTCCTTTAATGTCCCCTTGTTTATAAATTATGTATTTTTGCCTCATGGAAGATTCAATGTGCGCTATTATTAAATTGTGAAATAACCTAAATTAATTAAATAAATAGTGACCTAGACCCTTTGATATACTTATTGCATGATTGGAGGTTAGTTCCCTCAACATGGTCCACCCTTGGTTGTTTTTTATTAATGGAACTCATTGGCCATTGATTGTAAATGTCTATAGATTGATAATCAATTAATTTATGATAAATTAATTATTTAAAATTACAAATTGGAAAGCCTAATTTCTTTTCTCTTATAATTACAATGTTTTAAATAGGAGAATGGAATGGGTAATCTCATGGCCTATGAAATGACTAATTGAAATGGAATGTAATGTTAATGAAAGGATCTACACTTGGACCACATCAATAAATGAACAAAAAGCCTGAACCATCCCACATGATAAATTATTAGTGGTATAAACCATTCCCTGAACTTCTTAATTACTTAATAATGGAAATAACCAAATTTTTTACTTTATTTATATTATGGAATTTTTATGGAAATTACCTATTTATTATTTCATTTTCTATAAATTTTGATACTCAGTTATAGAATCCCTTATAAGTCATGATACTCGATCTTGGAGTCCCATTTAACTTATGATACTTAGTCATGGTGTTTCAAAAACATTACGATATTCAAGCATGGAATCCCTCATTATTTACGGTTATGTCATTCCTTATTAATATTATAGACATGGAATCTCTCATTATTATGGGAATAGAATTCCTTACACATTGTTTACGGTCTTGAAATCCCTCATTATTATGGGCATAATGTCCCTAATTGTTTACTAGCATAGAGATTTATATTATATACAAGAATGAAATCTCTCATTGTGATACTTAGAAATAAAATACCTCATGATTTATGATATTTGGTCAGGGTTCCCTTATCACTCTCTGAGACTCCTATGAATAAGAATATATGCTTTAGTTACACATCAAGCCTTATCCAGTCTTAGTATCTATATATATGGATACATGTTTCACTACCTATCTAGTCTATATATATACACATTTACATATACTCTTATATATATATATATATATTTATTGACATATCATTAGAGATATTCTAGCTTAGGCTGAAGTAGGTATTGTTAGCCAGGTGTCCCTTGGGGAACTCGAGTTCGACGTGTTATTATTTATTTATTTATTATCATATTTGAAAGAAACATGTCCCTATTCTTTAGGTACAGGTTTATTCTTTTCCTATTCATTTAAGTTTTTTGAGAAAATAAGGAAAATAGGGAAAAATCCCAAAATTTTTGGGTACACGTCGTGTAATTTTCCATACGCTGTGTACTTTGGCCGTGTGGGATTAGTATACAGGGCGTGTAGGCCTGTCGGTGATGACGGGTGTAAAAACTGACTACTCGCCATGTACTTAGTATATACATGCCATGTAATCAGTCAGATGATGAACAGTAATGCGGTGGGTGTATCTTCTAGTGGAATGATAGTACATGTTGTGTACTCAGAAATACACGCCGTGTAATCATGTCGATAGATGAATAGTGAGGCGGTGGAAAGTGGAAACTTGAGGAACAATTAAAAATGGAAATTACACACCGTCTACTTGAGAGTAAATGCTTTGTAGTTTAGGTTTTTCACTTAAAACAGGCAGTAGCCTTCTCTTTCAAGAGAGGAAGCTTAGAATGCCTGAGAGCCACGAGAGAGAAGGACAGATCTTGGGAGAGATACCGAACGCACACCGGGACTCCAATTCCTTCGCCGTAGATCTCGTTTGAACTGCACTGGTGAGTTATTCTCTATTCTTGAACCTATCCTTCTAATTCTTTCCCTAAGGGATGTTATTTTCATTTGAATGCGTAAATGTTTTTCCCATATCAACGTCATTCTCGGCTGATTCAGGAGGCGTCTTTCATGTATATCAATTAGAGGAGATCGAGGTAGGTGGTATGGTGTTTATGTCCAACTTTCGAGTTGTTTTTGTGTACCGTTGTGCTACGCACCCATGTTTGGGGTGTCTTATGGCTGAGGCCTTGACTGATTATCTACCTAGAATTTAATAGGTAATCTTCTGATTATGTATAAAATGCTGTTTAGGATAATTTCATTGATCCAGGGCCTCCCCATGGGTGCGTTTCCCTTGTTTAGCCATATGGCTAGGATACCAGTTGGTATGCCATCATTATAACATGCTTTGAGTTTTCCTGAGATAAAATGTGTGTAAATTGCATTCTTAATTGTTTGGATCAGCCCGGTTACATGCATTGCCCGAGGGAGGTGTTTTTCTTAGCCTGAGGGCAGTGTTTTTATTAGCCTGAGGGAAGTGTTTTTCTTAGACTTAGGTAAGTGTTTCGTTTAGCATGAAGGAAACTTTTCTAATGCCTGTGGGAAGTGGCTTTCATGCCTGAGGGCAATATCCCGTACGCCTGAGGGAAATATTCATTATTCATAGGGGAAATCACCTGAGGGTTTCGATTCTGATTACCTGAGGGTAATGATTAGCATGTATGAGGACACAGTTTACTTTGAATATTAACTATGGTAATTTCTCATGTTATATCTACCAAGCTAAAGCACATTCTTGGTATTTTTTTCCTTCTACTTGTTAGATAGCCTATTGTGGTTTTTGCTGTGAAATCGTATAGGAGATTGTCAGTTGATGCTGAGTCTCATGAACATAAAATTTAATTATATTGAATTGTTAAATAATAATTAAATGGTAGTGGAACTGGTAGGAGTAGCGGCTTTTGAGTACTTCATAGTTTACTGCATTTCATTATTTCACACAACTGTTGCACATTTTCACTGATAGTTGGGCACATGCATTTGGTGGTTGTCTACTGAGATTTATATCTCACACCCTGTTTGGGTGATGTCTTGGGCCCAAACAGATTATATTGGTGCATGTGTTGATAATGGAACGAGTCTATATACAGGTACCTGATTATTGCAGAGGAGTAGGAGAGCATGAGATCAAGCTTAGGCTTGCGATGCTGTTGAGTTCCCGCTGCAATATTTTGTTTTTCTTTGTTGTACTTGTAACTTGTACTGTATTTCTTTAGATTGTAGTGTATCCTGTTTCGGCTGCTTTCAAAAAATTAGGGACTTACTGTATCATCATAAATATGAGACTTTTGGTCATCTTTTACTTCAGTACCGTTGTCTATTTCATCTTGATATTGCTTATTGCTTATACTTTTGGTATGTTTGTATTTTCTCCACCGCACTAAATTTTGAAAAATGAGTTTATAGTATCCCCACTATCGTACCTAGGCCCTCACTTCTAGACGGAAGCCTCTGTATTTTAGAGAATTTCACTTGAGGTCATGTGACCAACTAAGTTCGGGGAACCCGTTGTGTGGCACCCGGATCTGGGACGTTACAAAGTGGTATCAGAGGAGTTTCATTTCATTGACATAATTATTGGAGCCTATAGTCAGGGATAGGATGGAATTTTTATTTGGTAATAAGTTGTGCCCGGGAGTAGCTAACCTGTGTATAGGGAAAATCAAATCTACCGCATTTAATTTCAATTTATCTGGTTTTGCAATTTTACAGTTGATTTGATTTTCACCGTTGGGTGACACACTTGTGGTGTGCTGTTTACATTTATATACTAGGTTCTATTTAGTTGCAACCCAATGATATGAGGTTATTCCATATCATTTATCATTTAGGAACGTATTAGAATCACATGACATGCATAGTTTCCATGCCACGTAGTTGCATTAGAAATTGCAAGTTGTTGTGATAGATGTTCTTCTATAAAATGCATGTTGTTGTGATAGATGCCTTGATAAAATACCTAATATTTGATAGGGTATTTTTATGTAATTTTTTTTGAATGAACGCCCAACTTTGGTTCTTGAGGAGTATGATCCCTCATCAACTCCAATTTGGTGGATCATCGACTTGTTTGCATTGTTACAACACGTATAAGAATCCATGATTTGGTTCGCGGGGAGTGTGGGCCTTCATAGATCGGAATTCGGCACTTGGGTGTTAGTTCAGTGGTTTTCTGGACTGCAGAGTAGTTTCTGAGGCTTATTTTACAGAAAAACCCAGAATACACGCCGTGTAATTTTGATTACACGCCCTTTACTCTTCTGTTCGGGAAGAAATGAAAATTTTCTAAGTACACACTGTGTACCATATGTACACACCGTGTAGTTTCTAACAGTGTCATAGGCCGTGTAGGAAGAAACAAATGGATTTGGAAAAATCTAGAGGGAACACACCGTGTACCAATTATACATGTCGTGTCATGTTGACCCTATGTCCGGTTTGTGACTAACAACACGGATGGATAAATTTTTGATTAAACATGATGTGAAACCTTCAAACACGCCTTGTAGTGTAACTTGGGAATACATCCATGTAACAAAGAACACAGGTCAATGCTATCCTTTCTATTACACACCATGTCCATCTCGAACATTCCATGTAGTGTAAGTCGTGTATTCGGCCATGTCTCGAATAACACAGGTCGATGAAGCTCATCTAGTACACGCCGTGTGCCTGGGGGACACACCATGTAGTCATGATGATGAGAGACCATGTAGACATGGCCATGTGGCTGGGGAAATAGGGTGGTGTACACGTCGTGTGAAGGTGTAACACGCCGTGTAGTGTCATCTGTGTAGCTGGCCATGTCACTAACAACACGAGCAATTGGAATCTAAGCCGTACATGTCATGTCTATCTGGAACACACTATGTAGTGTGAGCTGTGTACCCGGCCGTGTCACGAACAACACGAGTCAGTGAAGCTCGTCTAGTACACATCATTTAGACTTCATACAAGCCGTGTAGTCTCATTCAAAATAGAGTCGTGTGGCTAAGCCTTGTAGAAGGACTCAGGCAGGGGAAGAAAATTCAAGTACATGCCATGTGTGGACAACACGCCGTGTGTTTAGGGTGTTACATGACCAGTTCTGGTAGAAGTACACGGCCATGTGAAAGACATAAAGTAACTCGCCGTGTAGTTATTATTCACGCCGTGAAGTCTTTTTTTGTAAAACATAAATGTTTTCTTTCTCCTATTACCTTCTTACGCTTTCAGTTATTAGTCCCCATTGATCTTAATCTAAGGAATGAGTTTGACCTTGTAGATTCATGCCGACGAGATGACAAGGACTTGTTTGCCAAGAAAGCGGCAATGATTATACTCCAGAGACGGTAGGCCACAAGCTACTGATGGACCCTCTCATAGTTCCAAATGCAGCACCAGTCGTTATACCATATGCAGGTGCGGATGCACAGTTCCGTGAAGGCTTCATGTGGTTCATGTAGACCTTCTAGGGTGCACCGCCGGCTGCCACATATATGGAAGAGATGAAACATATATTTCAACAACAACATCCACCTATGTTTTTAGGGGATGGCAGACCATAGTTTGGGGAGTCATAGATGGATTCATTGCAGACTATCTTCAAGCATCTTGAGACGCCTCTAGGGAGGAGGGTCAAGTTGTCTACTTTCATGCTATGTGATTCCACCAAGAGATGGTGGGATGTTACCACCCACTCTGAGCATCACCGAGACATGGGGTGAGAAGATTCTTAGGCAATCTTCTATGAATTTTTTTTCCCTAGAGACACTAAGGGCGGATCGATCTCGAGTGTTCATGAATCTGCAGCAGGGTACCATGTCAGTGATGGATTATTTGGCCCACTTCACCGAGATAAAGCGCTTTTCACCTGTTCTAGTGGGTGAGGAGACGTTTAGGGATAGACACATTGAGTATGGTCTTTGATATGAAATTTGAGTGCTATCAAATGTTTTTTGGTTTCCTATGGTGCATGCTATTGTGATCCAGGCGTTGATTTCTGAACGGAACCTGTGGTAAGATAGTGGTGCAGGCTAGGGTAGTTTAACACCTATTTCTAGTACTATTTCAACTAGTATGAGGAAGAGGAAAATGTATTTCTCTCAAGGTGGTAGTAATAGATAGAATAATTCTTAAGGTGGCCCGGTGATGTGTTACCAATGTGGTAAAGAGGGGAACAAGAGACCTCAGTGTCCATGTGACCTAGTGGAGTGCCGAGATTGTGGCAAGATGGGTCATATTCAGCATTTTTGAAGGGCGTTTCCACTAGCGACTAGTGAGAGGGGTTATGTGTAGACTCTTCATGCAAGAATAGGTCCAACAGCTTCTTACCAGTTGGAGAATTGGAATACGTCAAGATGTTCTGGATGAGGTGGTGGTTGTGGCCATGGTATCCAAACACCCGGATCTCAGAGACAATAAGGCGGGTCAGCTCAGGGTATCAAGGCTGTGTTGTAAGGCCCCGGTAGTGGGAAGGCATATGCAGTGCAAATGACCCAACATGAGTAGGATCCCAGACCGTCCACTGTTATAGGTACTATTCTAGTTGCTTCTATTTTATCTTTAGTACTTTTTGATACTACTGTTACACATATATTTATATCTGTACCCATTGTGGAGGTCCTTGGGCTCTGTGTTTCTTCTTCTTATGATATCATGACGCTAGACACTCTATTGGGAACTAGAACAGTAGGTGTGCATCAGCGCAGGGAGTTCCCCCTAGAGGTTAGTGGGTGTCACTTTCTATAGGACCTCTATGTCTCAGAGATGAGGAGCTATGACGTCATTCATGGGATGGACTGGTAGGTACCTTTTGGAGCCTCTCAAGATTACTATCGTCGTAGGGTGAGTTTCACGTCACTAGAGGGTGAAGAGTTTCTATACAAGGGAGAATGGGATCTCTAGGTGAGCCAAGTTGGACCCGAGCATCATGGGCGAGGTGGAGTGATAGACCAAATTTCCAGTTTGTATCTAGATGACCATGGAACTTGTCAGAAGGATTTCTCTCCAGTGGTTGATCATTTAAGGGATGTCTTCCCAGATGACTTATTTGGTCTACCTCCAAACCGAGAGGTGGATTTATCTATTGAGATAGTTCCAGGAGCGGCACCGGTGTCTATTAATCCTTATAGGATGAATACACCAGAATTACAGGAGCTCAAGAAATTGTTAGGGGAGTTGCAGGAAAAGGGTTTCATCTGACCCATTACTTCTCCTTGGGATTCGCCTGTCCTGTTTGCGATGAAGGCGGACGGTACCCACAGACTCTGTGTGGATTATCGGAAGCTGAACCAGTTGATGGTCCAGAACCGATATCCCTTTCCAAATATTTACAATCTTTTTGATCAACATCGAGGAGTACGAGTGTTCTAAAAGATTGAATTGAGATACAGATATCATGAGTTGCATGTTAGACTATCAGACCTGCCGCTTACAGCCTTTCAGAGTAGATATAGTCTATATGAGTACATGTTTATGCAGTTCGGACTCACAATCATGCCAAAAGTTTTCATGGCTCTGATGAATCGTGTGTTCCACCAATATCTGGATTCTTTTGTGGTAGTCCTCATGGATGATATCTTGGTGTACTCTCACACTCGACACGAACATGCCACCCATCTTGAGATCATTTTGAGTATACTGAGAGAGTATCAATTATATGCCAATATCTCAAAGTTCCACTTTTGGATGGACTAGATTCACTTCCTGGGTCATATTATCTCAGAGGTAGGAGTTGCGGTGGACCCATAGAAAGTGAGAGTAGTAGTTTTCATGGGGAAGCCGAAGAACGTCTTTGAGGTGTGGAGTTTTCCAGGGCTAGCTGGATACTCCATACATTTCATAAATTACCTTTCATGCTTACTAACACCACTGATAGATCTGACTAAGAAGGGTGCGATGTTCATATGGTCAGATTCTTGTGAGTCAGCCTTTCAAGAGCTGAAAAAGAGGTTGACTTCATCACTGATACTAGTCTTTCCAGAGCTAAGAAAGATCTATACTGTTTACTGGGATTTTTTAGGTATCGAGCTGGGATTTGTGCTTATGCAGGGTGATGGAGTCGTTGCATATGAGTCTCAGTAGTTGAGGCCACATGAGTGGAATTACCCAACACACGATATGGAGTTGGAAGCTGTTGTTCATTCCTTACACTCTTGGAGAAATTATCTTCTGGGAGAGCACTTTGTGGTTTTCACAGACCACAAGAGTCTCATGTACATTTTCACTCAGTGTGATCTAAATTTGAGACAATGCTGGTGGGTTGAGTACCTATAGTCCTTCGACTTTGAGATTTCCTATACACATGGGGAAGGTAAAAAAGTTGTTGAGGCACAGAGTAAGAGGACTCAGATACAGGAAGTGCGGAAGGCTAGTGGTGAGTGGCAGTGCAGAAGGCTAGTGGTGAGTGGCAGCTTATGGCTCTGTTCTCTGATATGCATTTGGAGGTGCACAATAGATAGGGGAATATTTTTCTATTTTATGTAGTGGTTACCTCTACTCTTATTGATCGAGTTTGAATGAGACAACTATCAGATTCAAAAGGAATAGTTCTATGGGAGTCAGTGGAAAGTGAGGACCGTCCTCCCAGTTGGATGATAGGCGATGATGAGGTACAGTGTATCCATAGATGAGTGCGGTTCCCAGGGGACAAATTCAAGAAGTTGATGCAGGAGTTTCATGCTTCATATTGGGCAGTGCATCTCGGAGTTACCAAAATGTACCGTGACTTGAGACGTCAGTATTGGTGGCCGAGTATGAAATTGGAGGTAGCTGGTTTTGTAACGAGATATTCCACTTGTCAGTAGGTGAATGCAGAGTATCAGAGGCTAGCCAGATTGTTACAACAGTTACCCGTTGTAGAGTGGAAATTGGATGATGTTGTGATGGACTTCGTGACCGGGTTGCCGAGGTCACCTCAAGGTAGTGATGCAATGTGGGTTTTTGTGGATAGATTTACAAAGGTATCTCACTTTTTTCTGATCAAGGAGACCTTCAGTGTTGATGAGATCGGGAAGTTGTATATCCGAGAGGTAGTACGCCTTCATGGGGTCCCTCGTTATATTGTTTCGGATAGAGAAGCCCATTTTATGTCTCCTTTCTGGTAGCGTTTTCAGAGGGCACTGGGTACACAGGTTCTTCTGAGCATAGCTTACCACCCTCAGACCGATGACCAGTCAGAGCATACAATTATGGTGATTTAGGACATGCTACATTCATGCGTCTTGGACTTTGGGGGGTCTTAGGAGAGGCACATACCAATGGTTGAGTTTTCCTACAATAATAGTTTTCAGTAAACTATTAAGATGGAACCTTACAAGGCTTCATATGGTAGGCCATGACGATCACCTTTATGTTGGTTGGAGGCAGGTGAGGCAGATTTTCTGGGACCACGTCTCATGGAGGAGACTCTGAGTAGGTCCTGTTGATTCAGAAGCGGATGGCTACTGCACGATCTCGTTAGAAATCTTATGATGATCTCCATAGACGAACCTTGGAGTTTTTGGTTGGGGATCATGTTTTCTTGTGTGTTTCACCAAGGTTGGGACATAGGCAGATCAGAAGATAGGGTTAACCTTCACCGAGGTATGTGGAGTCGTTTGAGATTCTAGAGAGAGTCAGGCCGGTTGCCTATCAGTTTCAGTTACCAAAGAGGTATCAGGCCATGCATGACGTCTTCCATGTACCTCAGATGCACCGTTATCACTCAGACCCATCTCACATTTTTCAGCCGGAGGAGGTTGAACATTATGTCTGTCCATCCTTTCAGGAGAATCTGATTCATATTTTTGATATGAGCATGAAGGTTCTCCGAGACCAGTCAGTTCCTCTCGTACGAGTGCTATGGTAGCATGGATGAGTGCATAACGAAACCTTGGAGTGGGAGACGGACATACATGCTCAGTGGCCTGAGTTGTTCTCAGCTTTATCTTCACCACCCATGAAAGGGAAATTTGGGGATGAATTGCTTTAATGGGGGACGTTGGTAAGAACCTGGTTCTTATTCTTGAGGTACGAGTTTCATCAATTACATTTCCTTTAATGTTTTTGAGAAAATAAGGAAAATGGGGAAAAATCCCAAATTTTGTGGGTACATGCCGTGTACTTTTCCACACGATGTGTACTTTGGCAGTGTGGGATGAGTATATAGGGCGTGTAGGCATGTCAGCGATGAAGGGTGTAAAAACTAACTACACATCATGTACATAGTATATACACTCCATGTAATCTGTCGGCAGGTGAATAGTAAGGTGGTGGGAGTAGCCGCCAGTAGAACGATAGTACACGCTGTGTACTCAGAAATACACGCTATGTAATCAAGTCGACAGATGAACAGTGAAGTGGTGGAAAGCGGCTGCCAGAGGAATAGTTAAAAATGTAAGGTACACGCCATGTACTTGAGAGTACATGCTGTGTAGTTATGTTTTTTATATTAAAATTGGAACTTGCCTCCACTTTCGACAGAGGATGCTTAGAATGCCTAAGAGACGCGAGAGAGAAGGCCAGATCTTGGAAGACCTCCCGACCACACACCGTGTCTCTAATTCCTTCACTGTCGATCTTTTTTGAACCGTTTGGGTGATTTCTTGTCTGTTCTTGAACCCATCATTACTATTATTTCCCTATGGGACGTTATTTGGGGTTGAATGCATAAATATATATCCCAAATATATGTCGTTCTCGGTGGATTCGAGAGGCATCATTCACGTATATCGATCAGAGGAGATCGATGTAGGTGGTCGGGTGTTTATTTTCAACTGTCGAGTTGTTTTTTCATACCGTTGTGCAACACACCCATGTTTGGGGTATTTTATGGCTGAGACCTTAACTGATTAAATACCTAGAATTTCATAGGTAATATTTTGATTATGTATAAACTGTTGTTTGGGATTGTTTCCTTGATCTAGGGCCACCCCGTGGGTGCATTTCCCTTGTTCAGCCATTTGGCCAGGATACCCGTGGTGTGATGACCCAGACCCCCCTTGGTCCCTTCATTTTCCAAAATAAGGATCCTTAAGGGGTTCCGATCGGTGAGACCGATCGGTGTGACCGACCGACGTCACCCGACCTTGCCAAGTGTTCCAGTAACGCTCCTTTTTCACAAATGGGGTTTTAAACCCTATTCTGCCTCGTTTAAAAGAAAAGAAAATGTCTTAAAGACCCGAAACGCGCACAAAAGTTTTAATTAGATACTGAATCGACTCATGAGTCGGTTTAAACCACCCATCACCTTTAATGATGAGTCAAGCCGCGTGGTCAACCCACGACTTCCATGTCTTACGCGGTTTTGCATTTTCACCTCAACCGTCCCCGACTCTTATAAATTAAGGGTTAGGCCGTGGTTCCCCCCCTTCCTCGATCGTGGCTCTTCTGGTGCATCGGGCCCGCCGCATCGTTATCCGTAAAGTTCCGCACCCCCGGCCTAAACATCGATCATCTATCAACAAGTAGGGAATTTCTCTCATCTCTCACCTTTGTGTATCATGCGGGGTGGGCGTTATTTTTGTTCCTATGGAATTGGTTGAACCGAACCTTAATGAAGATAATAAACGATGTTCTAAAGAAAGAAGGGGAAGGGGTTGTGATCGTTGTTATGCTTTATCTTGTGATCATCCTTTTCAGTTGTGCTGGTTCATGTTTTCTGAAAATTGAGGTCGTTGGTGGTCGTTGTATGTGCACCGATGAATCCCCTCGTGATGTTTTAAATGGGTTGCTGAAATTGTGAACTCCTGCTGTGAGATTGGTTAATCACGTATGCCCAGCTGAATAAGTTGAAAGCACCAGGATCAACCCTTCTGTGATAACTCCTAGAACACACGGAATTTGAAATCATGGAGTGTGTTAAGTCGTTTAAATCTGAAAATCATTGACTTGTGTTGGTAGTGGTAGTTGGTTGTTTTCCTTTCGGGCCGATTGCTGGAAATGTGGGAGGGGATGGGATCCCCTGTTCTTTTATACTCTCGGTGGTTGTGTGAATTTGGGGATGGGATTCCCTGTTGGTATGGTTTCGGTGGTTGTGAGTTTTTATCACAAATTGGGGAGAGATCCTCTGTTGGCAGAACCGGGTGTGAGTGTTTTGGTTGATCCATGCTTTTGACGCTTTCTTTGGTTATGCTTATGGTAGTTTCCCAGTAGTGCTTAAAATCAATTGAACATTTTAACTAAACGTGAAACAAGAATGGGACAAATGGGTTTTGTGGGCAAGGGTCGTGAACTGTGACTCACACGTAGTGGTGTTGTGTTCTGTAGGTTGGCTAGGAAAACCTAAGATTTGGGTGAGTGTTTGTTACCTATATCTATACTTGTAGCTTTGTGTTTCTTATTTGCGCCCCACCCAAGTTGAGCACCTAGTTCCAAAAACCCAGGGGAGCTGGGCGTGGACAGTTACACGCCGCAGAGGCAACAGTTCCAACAGGGCCAGAGGTTGTTCGAGGTACGATCAATGTGTTTAGCACTCTTGCTTATGCTTTGTTCGATACCGGAGCTTTGCACTCCTTTGTTGCACCCAGTCTAGCACGTGCCTTGGGTCTAGATGCTGAGAGATTTCCAGTGCCCCTGGTGTTGAGCACACCAGTTGGAGGTCAGACCGACTTGCTGTTCGTTTGTCGGGAATGTAGACTGATGTTAGGGCCACATCAGTCGGTTAGGGATCTCCTTCTGCTACAGATTAAGCCGTACGATGTCATCCTAGGCATCGAATGGCTATTTTCTGTGTGCGCCGTCATCGACTGTTTCTAAAGAAGGGTGGTGTTCTCCGGTTTGGACGGCCAGCATGTTACTTTCACCGGTGAGCGGAGCTGTCCGAAAGGAAACAGGAGGGAGGAACCTCTCCTCTCCTTGTTGACCAAACTGACGGTAGAATCAGTAGATGCAAAAATGGTGGAAGTACCAGAGATCGTCCGTGAGTTTATGGAAGTCTTTCCTGAGGTGGTGACGACTCTACCCCCTCGACGTGATATCGAGTTCGGGATAGACCTACAGCCCGGCTCTCGACCAATCTTGATGGCTCCTTACCGGATGGCACCTTCAGAGCTACGAGAGTTGCGGATACAGATTGACGATCTGATGAAGATGGGTTATGTTCGTCCAAGTGCGTCACCATGGGGTGCTCCGGTCTTGTTCGCAAGGAAGGCGGATAGTGGCCTTAGGTTGTGCATAGACTACAGGAGGTTGAATCAGGTGACGATCAAGAATCGCTACCCTCTCCCAAGGATAGATGATCTTTTTGACAAGCTGAAAGGGGCATGATGGTTCTCGAAGATCGACCTGCGGTCCGAATACCACCAACTGAGGGTGAGGGATAGCGACGTCCTGAAGACGGCGTTCAGGTGCAGGTATGGGTACTTCGAGTTCGTGGTCATGCCCTTTGGTGTTACGAACGCCCCGGCCGTGTTCATGGGGCTTATGAACTCCATATTTCCAGAGTACCTGGATCGGTTTGTGGTGGTATTCATCGATGATATCTTGATCTATTCAAGGTCAGAAGAGGACCATGAAGAGTACCTGAGGACAGTTTTGGAAGTCCTCCGACAGCACCAGCTCTACGGTAAGTTTTCAAAGTTCAAGTTCTGGAAACGAGAAGTGCACTTCCTCGGGCACGTAGTGTCTGAGCAGGGGGTAGCAGTCGACCCATCAAAGGTTGAGGCAGTTGTTTCTTGGGCAGCACCCAAGAATGTGGCGGAAGTCCGGAGTTTCCTCGGACTGGCAGGTTACTACCAGAGATTCGTACCCAACTTCTCTCGAGTAGCAGCCCCTTTGACGGCTTTGACCAAGAAGGAACAGGTTTTCGTGTGGAGCGAGCAATGCGAGTCGTCCTTCAGCTACCTAAAAGAAAAGCTGGTTAGTGCCCCAGTTTTGAGATTAGCAGAAGAAGGGATGGCCTATGAGGTATTTTGTGATGCTTCAGGACAGGTCCTGGGATGCATGTTGATGTAGCAACAAGGGGTGATCTCTTACGGGTCCAGGCAGCTATGCCCCCATGAGCGTAACTACGCCACCCATGACCTGGAGCTTGCAGCGGTCGTTTTTGCGCTAAAGTTATAGCGGAACTACCTCATCGGGGAATGCTTTGTGGTCTTCACAGATCACAAAAGCTTAAAGTATATATTCTCCCAGCGGGATTTGAACTTGCGACAACAGATATGGGTGGAGTTCCTCCAGGACTACGACTTTGAAATCTCTTATACTGAGGCAAGGGCAATGTGGTGGCCGATGCCTTGAGCAGGAGGATGCAGAAGGATGCGGTCCGAGAGTCGGCAAATGCCTGGAAGGCAATGGAGGAGTTGGCTGCCTTTCACCTAGATGCGAAGATGGATAGTGGCAGAGGCTGCCTATATCAGATGATAGTGCAGTCATATCTGTTTTGACAAGTGGAGGAGTCTCAGTGGGGAGACCCCGAGTGTGAAGTGATGCGTGATTGGGTTGACCAGGGTGATGCTCCAAGAGAATGGACAGAGGATGGTCACCACCAGATGCTTTTCCAAAAAAGGTTGTTTGTTCCAAGAGTGATGTGTGGCAAGGTTCTCAGTGAGTTCCACAACTCACCCCTAGCGGTGCACCCAGGAGTTACCAAGATGTACCAGGGGCTGAAAATGCAGTTCTGGTGGCCCGGAGTTAAGCGAGCGGTGGCAGAATTTGTGGCTAAATGCTTAGTATGTCAGCAAGTGAAGGCTGAACACCGGGTTCCGGGCGGCCTACTGCAGCCTTTAGCTGTTCCCGCGTGGAAGTGGGACGACATCTCAATGGATTTAGTCACGGGACTACCCAAGGTCCAAGGAGGGTGCGACGCCATCTGGGTGGTGGTGGACAGGTTGACGAAATCGGCTCACTTTCTGGCAATCAGGGAGTCAAGTACTGTGGATGCTTTGGCACGAAAGTACGTGAATGAGGTGGTGCGGTTGCATGGATTTCCGAGGTCTATAGTCTCGGATAGGGATGCACGGATTACCTCGCGAATCTGGAGAGGATTTCAGCATGCGTTTGGCACCCAGTTATGCCTTAGCACTGCTTTCCATCCCCAGACAGATGGAAAAACGGAGTGAACCATCCAGACCTTGGAGGATATGCTACGGGCATGTGTTCTGGACTCAGGAGAGTCATGGGTGCGATACTTGCCTCTAGTAGAGTTTTCCTACAATAATAGCTACCACTCTACCATCGGTATGGCCCCATTTGAGGCTTTGTATGGGAGGCCATGTCGTTCACCTGTGTGTTGGACCAAAGTAGGAGAGGCAGGCATCCTTGGCCCGGAGGTGGTGCAGAACACGACAGAGAAGATTCAGATCATACGGGAAAGGATGAAGGCGGCCCAGGACCGACATAAGTCATATGCTGATACAAGGAGAAGGCCCTTGGAATTTGAGGTTGGGGACCACGTGTTCTTGAAGGTCTCCCCGCGGCGTGGGAAACGGAGGTTCCGCAAGGGGGGTAAGCTTTCCCCCAGATTCTTCGGACCCTTCGAAGTGTTGCGGCGGGTCGGCGAAGTGGCTTATCAGCTAGCGTTACCTCCGCCGCTGCTAAGGATACATGATGTCTTTCATGTATCCCAGCTCCATCGTTATCTGCACGATGATTCACATGTACTTGATTGGGGTGAATTGGACATCGAGGATGACGTAACCTTTGTGGAAAAACCAGTGATGATCGAGGATCGCAAGGAGAAGGTGCTTCGTGGGCGAGCCATTCCCTTGGTTCGTGTGTTGTGGAGACATGGCAGGCTAGAAGAGAGTATGTGGGAGAGGGAAGCACAGATGCGTGCCCAATACCCCGGGTTGTTTTGAGCATGTTCTTTTTTTACCTGTTGTGGTAGAACGTTTGACTTTTGGCTATGAAATGTATTGGTTTATTTCATCTGTTGTGTGTGAAAAGCCCCGGCTAAAGGGAAGAGGTAACCCAACCCCTAATCAAGATGCATTAAGGTGGATGCGATTAAACCCGTGCGGGCGAGTCAGTGCCGCCCAAAGCGGATAATATCTTGACATGGGGGAGGGAAACTCCCCAAACCCACATGACCGGGCGGTTTGGCGTGGTATGTTGCTTGGTTCTTGACAGTGGAGTGTTTTTAGTTAGCAGAGGTTCACTCCTAAGAGGTATCTTTCGAAGATGGTTGTTCGGACCCTCTCTTTCCTTCTAGTTTGTTGTGATTCTTGAGGACGAGAATCGTTTAAGAGGTATCTGATGTGATGACCCAGACCCCCCTTGGTCCCTTCCTTTGCCAAAATCCGGATCCTTAAGGGGTGCCGATCGGTGAGACCGATCGGTGGGACCGATCGGTGTGACGGATCGGCGGAACCGGCCGACGTCACCCGACCTTGCCAAGTGTTCCAGTAACGCTCCTTTTTCGCAAATGGGGTTTTAAACCCTATTCTGCCTCGTTTAAAAGAAAAGAAAATGTCTTAAAGACCCGAAACGCGCACAAAAGTTTTAATTAGATACTGAATCGACTCATGAGTCGGTTTAAACCACCCAACACCTTTAATGATGAGTCAATCTGCGTGGTCAACCCACGACTTCCACGTCTTACGCAGTTTCGCGTTTTCACCTCAACCGTCCCCGGCTCTTATAAATTAAGGGTTAGGCCGTGGTCCCCCCCCCCCTTCCTCGATCGTGGATCTTCGGGTGCATCGGGCCCGCCACATCGTTTTCCGTAAAGTTCCGCGCCCCGGCCTAAACATCGATCATCTATCAACAAGTAGGGAATTTCTCTCGTCTCTCACCTTTGTGTATCATGCGGGGTGGGCGTTATTTTTGTTCCTATGGAATTGGTTGAACCGAACTTTAATGAAGATAATAAACGAAGTTCTAAAGAAAGAAGGGGAAGGGGTTGTGATCGTTGTTATGCTTTATCTTGTGATCATCCTTTTCAGTTGTGCTGGTTCATGTTTTCTGAAAATTGAGGTCGTTGGTGGTTGTTGTATGTGCACTGATGAATCCCCTCGTGATGTTTTAAATGGGTTGCTGAAATTGTGAACTCCTGCTGTGAGATTGGTTAATCACGTATGCCTGGCTGAATAAGTTGAAAGCACCAGGATCAACCCTTCTATGATAACTCCTAGAACACGCGGAATTTGAAATCATGGAGTGTGTTAAGTCGTTTAAATATGAAAATCCCTGACTTTTGTTGGTAGTGTTAGTTGGTTGTATTCCTTTCGGGCCGATTGCTGGAAATGTGGGAGGGGATGGGATCCCCTGTTCTTTTATACTCTCGGTGGTTGTGTGAATTTGTGGATGGGATTCCCTATTGGTATGGTTTCGGTGGTTGTGAGTTTTTATCACAAATTGGGGAGAGATCCTCTGTTGGCAGAACCGGGTGTGAGTGTTTTGGTTGATCCATGCTTTTGATGCTTTCTTTGGTTATGCTTATGGTAGTTGCCCAGTAGTGCTTAAAATCAATTGAACATTTTAACTGAACGTGAAACAAGAATGGGACAAATGGGTTTTGTGGGAAAGGGTCGTGAACTGTGACTCGGACGCAGTGGTGTTGTGTTCTGTAGGTTGGCTAGGAAAACCTAAGCTTTGGGTGAGTGTTTGTTACCTATATCTATACTTGTAGCTTTGTGTTTCTTATTCGCGCCCCACCCAAGTTGAGAACCTAGTGCCGAACACCCCCATTTATGGGGGAAGGGTGTTTTTCCCAACACTATCCTTAGTGGCTGGTTATTAGCTCCTTTTCTCCTCCCTTTCCCGGATAGCCCAAGTACCTTCGGGCAGGCTGTGATGGCCTGAAGTCCATTATTAGGCCAAGAACCATCGAGCGGGGTGTTGTGGTGGTTGGCCAGGTGTGTGGGGCAGGTGGATTCCCAAGTGTCTTCGAGATGAGGCCCAGGTGTCTTCGGGCGTGGCGGTGGTTGTTCTGGCCTAGGTGTTTGCAGGAATGGTTACATGTGACAGTCGTGGCCCAGGTGTGTGCGGGCGGGATTCAGCAGTGGGACTGCATACGGTTGAGGCCCAGGTGTGTGCGGGCGGGATTTCGGCAGTGGGACTGCGTGTGGTTGTGGCCCAGGTGTGTGCGGGCGGGTGTGGCAGTGGGACTGCGGTGAGAATGGCGGGATTGGTCCGACGCGTAGGATGCCTCAATAACCAGTGGGAAAGTGGCGCGGGGTACCCAAACATTGATGTGCTCTTATTACATATATTACTTGACTTGCGTTATTTGGGGAGTGAGCCTTGGTGAGGCCTGGGATGGATAGTTTTCCTTGTTAGGTGTTTGGTTTACTCTTTTTTTCTCACGGGACATTAGTACGTTCCCCTACTTGTGCACGAGAGTCTTGGTTTTCCCTACTGAGTGTACTTGTATACTCACCCTACGTATATAAAACTGCTTTCAGGTTTCCAGGAGGACTTTGAGGATCACGCAGGACCTTACTAGCTCGGACTTTTGGAGCAGTTGCAGTTGTTTTTCTTTTCTTTTTGGTACTTACCTTGTAGTCACCTTTTTGCTCTTTGTGTCTTCCACTTTTGAAACATGCATGTGGGAATGGTTTACTTTTGGCTTTACTTTTCTTTCTACCTTGGTGTTTTTGGGTTTTCTTCTCCTTATCTTTCGATCCTATAAAATACAAAGGGTAATGCCTTCCATTGCGAGAATGTTTTATACCCTTGGTGCTAGTCACCACTCCGGGACCTATTGAAGGTGGGTTTCGGGGGTCATTATCTCTCCTTCAACTTAAAGAAGGAACGGCCTGGCAATCTGCTGACCCTTCCCTCCTTTTGGTGAAGGTGGGTCGTGACACGTGGGCATGCCGTGATTATAGCATGCTTTGTGTTTTCTTGAGAGAAAATGTGTATAAATTGATTGCTTATGTGGTCGGATCACCCTGGTTACAAACATAGAATGAGGGTAGTGTTTTTATTAGCTTGAGGGAAATGTTTTTCTTAGCCTGAGGGCAATTTTTTTCTTAGCCTGAGGGCAGTATTTCCCTTTAGCCTGAGGGCAATTTTTCTTATGCCTGTAGGCAGTAGCATCTGTGCCTGAGGGAAATATCTCGTACACCTGAATTCAATATTCGTTATGCCTAAGGGTAATCCCCTGGGGTTTTGATTCTGATTACCTGAGGGTATGTATTTGCATGTCTCAGGACACAGTTTAATTTGAATATTAACTGTGGTGATTTATCATGTTATACCTACCATGCTAAATTATAGGATTGGTATTTCTTTACCTTATAATTGTTTGATAGCATGTTGTGGTTTTTTTTCGGCACTGTATAGGAGATTGTCAGCTGAGGCTGAGTCTCAAGAACTTATAATTCAATTATATTGAATTTTTAGATAATAATTAAATGGTAAAGGAACTGGCAGGAGTAGCTACTTTTGAGTACTTATTAGTTTACTGTATTTCATTATTTGACACTACTGTTGCACATTTTCACTGACAGTTGGGAATGGTCCTTTGGTGGTTGCCTACTATGATTTATTTCTCACACCCTATTTGGGTCATGTCTTGGGAGGAAACAGATTATATTTCTGCAGGTGTTGATAAGGTAAAGAGTCTCTATACAGGTACCTGATTGTTGCAGAGGAGTATGAGAGCATGGGACCGAGGTTAGGCTTGCGATGCTGCTGAGTTCCTTCTGCATTGTTTTTTTCTTTGTTGTACTTGTACCATGTACTGTATTGTTTTATATTGAAGTGTATCCTGTTTTTCTTACTTTCGTAGAATTAGGGACCTATTTCATCATCATATATATGAGATTGCTGGTCATCTTTTACTTCAGTATCGTTATCCATTTCAGCTTGATATTTCTTATTGCTTTTTCTTTTGGTATGTTTTTTTTATTTCACTGTGCTACACTTTGACAAATGAGGTCATAGTTTCCCCACTATTAGACCTAGGCCCTCCTTGCTAGTTAGCAGCCTCTAGAGTTTGGGAAAATGTTCTTGAGGTTATGTGGCAAACCAGGTTCGGGGCACCCGTTGTGTGGCACCCAGATCCAGGATGTTACAATATTGATCTACCTACACAGTACTATACTTCATATTCCAGGAATGGACAGGAATTCAAAACCATTTGTGGTGGACTACTGATTTTATCTCACACCTTATTCGGGCTACCGTATGGTATCCAACCAGACCACATGGATGCAGGTTCAGGATCGTGGATTGTGCTTGAATGTTGTTATATTTAAGGGATAGAATGGAGTACTGAAGCATAGGACTATGATAGTTCTCATGATTATAAAGGATACATTTTCTAATTATTTTATTTATTTATTTATTTCCCTTTTCAGTATATCCCTGCGTACTAAATTGTATGTCTACGACCTTGGGTTCCTATTGTATGTTTTTCACTTGTACATTGTATCATGTCATTCATGATTATTTATTCATTTATTATTTTTTGTCAGTTATTATTTTTTTATTTCATTTATTTATATATTATTCCACTATATTTATTAATGATCGATAGGGTATAGTCTTTCCACTGAACTACATTTAGACCCTCACTACTAGTAAAAAACCTCTAGTGTTCTGGAGGGCGTGCTTTAGGACACATAGAAAACCATATTAGGGAAATATTTTAGTGGATTCTAGGATAATAAATTGAAAATAGGTGATGAAAATAGTATGTATAGGATTTTCAATGGATCTAATCTGTCATTGATCTCTATCTATTCAACTACAGGTTTCCTGTTGTCTTTTAAACAAGACTCAGTCCTACAAAAGACTATTATACCAACTCCACACAACAAAAAGGATATCAACATGGACACACATACAATGCTTCAAAATGATCCAATTTAATTGAAGTATTGTAAATATTTTTATAGAAAAATTTAACCAACGGAAAATTATTTTCCGAATAACCACTAAAAACATGCACTCACACTTGAAGAATAGTATTAATAATTTTAATGAAATACTCAATATACCCTTACATCCAAAGGTGATATGATGTTTTTAATTTCAACTAGGCACTCATCGCCTCTTGAAAACCTTTCCATATCCTAGATTTAAACTGAGGGTATCTATCAAAACCAACTACAATAGAAACTCAAAGAAGATTCATGATCTCTTATACATACAAACATCTATGCTCTACCAAAAATGTCATCATCTTAATTAGAAGGAAATAAGATGACTTCATAATTCAATCAATGATCACCCAAATCAAATCCTTCCTAGTAGGAGTCCATGTTAAACCAATGGACAAGTCCATAGATATTTCATCCCACTTCCACACCAGAATGGGTAATGGTTAAAACAAACCTGTAGGTCTCAATTTCTCTATATTAATCTTTAGAAAGTAATCATGACAATAATTATATAATTTAATACCTCATCACTATCCACCAATACCATCATCTTAGATTAAGAAACATCTGGGTATTCATAAGATTTTTAGACTAACTAAACTAGTTTACACTATCCATAAACTCCTACCATAAATATATTATAATGACCATACAGTCTCAAAAACAGAAAGAACTGAGAGAAGACTAAGACCAATCACCCAAGGACTCCCCACCATTATGTATTTTACTAAAACACTATAAATTTGTGTATATTTCATGTCCAAGTTAAATATATTCATCAAAAGATGAGTATGGCTTTAAAAAAGAAAAGAACACCTTCCCACAATCTTATTACACTTCCATGATTATCTCAACCAAATAACTAATTAGAGACCCATCCTCTACTGATTCATTCATGTATTGAGTTGATAAATTCTCAATAAATTCTTTTTCAAACACATTCCTATTTCTAGGTGTATAAGAAATATCAAAATCAAATGTATAAACAAACTCAACATAAAGTATCTGTAGTAAGATAAGATACCTCTAAAAAAATATACTTTATTATATTACGAAATGAATATAAAATAAATTTATTTCCAATAAGATATTAGTGAATTTTTTTGGGGCATTCATCATTACTTTTAACTTAAGGTCATGGGTTGGATAGTTCTTCTCATGAGGGAATAGTGAGAGAGATCCATATGCCACCTACTATTTTACCTACATCAAGACACACCTAAATCCCATACCTAAGGTATCATAGAGTAAATCACAGTCTTAAAACTGGATCCAAATCAACCACTCTTTTAGTTCATTGATATATCTTTTACATTTATCATTACACTCGAATTTAACACCCATATAGGTAAACTCAGCAATCAGAGATGCAATATTAGAGAAATTATGAACAAAATACATATAGTAACCAATTAAGGCTATGAATATATGAATATCAAACATATTTTTGGTTTACACCCAAGAAATTTCCTCTTGGATCATCTCAAGATTCACTAAGATTCACCATTTAAATATAGAAAATCCTAGGAACATTAATATTGGATCCAAAATTGAAATTTAGAACAATTCCTATATAGAATATGTTCTCTAAAAGTTATGAGAATGATATTCATATGATCCCTATTTACATAATTTTACTTAGAATACATCAAAATACCATCCATAAAAACAAACACAATATAATCCAACAATTGTTGAGAGATTAAATTCATTAAAGTCATAAAAACTACATGATCATTAGTAAGATCAAATGGAATTACCAAATACTCAAAATATCAATAAAATCTTCTACACACTATCATAAGTATATCCTATTCTTATAATCTTAAATGATATAACAATGATCATGGATAAATCCTAGAAAAACATCAGGCTCCATTGAGTTTATCAAAGAGATAATTAATCCTAAAAAATTGGTATTTTTCCTTAACAGTCTTTTAATTAAGATTTTGGTAATAAAAAATAATATTTAGTCTTTCTTATGATTTCTTTTCAATGAGTAACAATAAATCCAAATGTGACACACTCAGAATTATAAATCCCTTATACTTAAGATATAAAAGATTAATTTTCACCTCATTTAACTCTAGTGGGTTCTATATGATTTGATGATATTGAAATCAGAATCATCCCAAGGATTGGGTAAATAGTGAATTTGACCACTCTTTAGGTTAGTAACCTAGAAAATAAATCTATAAAAATTTTAGGGTATGAACATACCACTACAATAAGTTGATTAATAAAAATATTGATAAATGAAATCAAGTAAAATCATCAATGACTAGTATGAGATCATTCCACCATAGGGATTAATAAGACCCACCCTCCCTGATCTATATCCCACTCACCATGAAATAATTGAGGGAATCCATAAAAAGAAATATACTTAACAAAATGATGGAAATATTACATCTGGGCCTTAATAGTGATCATCTAATCTATGCTAAAATAAGGTTGAGGATATCAAGATCAAGAACTATGAAATCTCACACAACTACATAGTTGGAAATCATCACCCAATACTCAATAAATTTTAAACAACATTCTTTCCACCTTCCCATGGGTGTGGAAAGATCCAACATGAATATAATAAGATCCTAGTGTAGTACCAATGCATAAATAAATGTATAGGGTATAAAATAATAAGATGACCTATATCAAATAAATCTAATCCCATAGTGGATGAAATGAACACTATACCTCTCACTGTAACAGACACTACTTTGGACTCCTCCGATGTATACTCTATAGTATAAAGACATCATACCTCAACACCTCCATGAGATTTCTTTAATTTATGTGAATATACCTTGGAATTAGAATGATAACCACTACTATTTGATGCATTTGAATAAGCATGATATCCTTTCATTGGAGTGGATCCAACTCTAACACCATGAGATAGAATTATCAAAAAATGATTAATGTGACAATATTTTCAACAATGATGGTATACCCTAGGTGATTCCATATAATTAGAATTAGTATGACAAGGTATCACACACTGATAGAAAACCCCATAACACTATCCAAGATAATACCCTAAAACTGGTCTCGATATAAACTTGTCACCCTTATTGT
The DNA here is from genome assembly GCA_963277665.1 of Viscum album. NCBI lineage: Eukaryota > Viridiplantae > Streptophyta > Magnoliopsida > Santalales > Viscaceae > Viscum > Viscum album. The sequence goes on along the minus strand of OY728155.1, from coordinate 1,520,734,934 downwards.
GCATCATTTTAGGAATAGACGACACACTCTGGGTACCTCCTACAACAAATGATGATCCACCTAAACCCATCTTCCAAGAGTAGTCTAACTCATCCATAAATGCTTTATAAAATACCCCATAAATGGCCAGTAGACATAAGAGAATCATAATCTACTAAATATCATTCATCACACCCATCTCATACCTCGGATCTAAATGGTAATAAATAGAAACAATCTCAGGTGATAAGTGAACAAACTAGGTGAAATGAGTGGAATAATACTTACCTGAATGTACCCCTTACCCCAAGGTAAAAAATTATTAAGTCATTTCCCCTAACATTGTTTCAGGATAAAACTATTGATATAATATATTCTTGAAAGTATTATAGAATAGGCCCCCATGTAACATAGCTTACATTATGTAGTCCCACCATTTTATTCTCGATCCTTCATGCTTAAAATTAGTGAAAACCACTTTGAGTCCTTTAGTGTTTTCACAAAGAGGAATATCCTCTAAATCTATCTAAGACACTCTTTTTATTCTAAGGGCCCCTTTTCACCATGGAAGATAGGTGTATTATTCTTAGTAAGTTACAAACCACGGTCTACCATCTATCCCTAGCTTCAAATACGTGCATATACCTAATTATGGATTGTGTGGATAACTAATTCTACTAGAAAGGTTATAATATAGGATTCAACTAAAAAACCGTTCTCTCATTTCCCTCTCTTTGATTCAGAAGATATATTCTAAGAGGCATTGTATAATTATCACAAAAAAATCATTTAATTTTCATATGAAAAAATATTTAAACAAAAATATAAATTTCAAGAATATATTTTAAAGTCATTAAAAACTAATAATTTAAAGTAACTATTGATTAAAATATTAATACAAAAAATCATAACCTAATATGTTCATCTAGATAGAACCAAAAATATTGCAAGTTCAAAGCTTGTGGAAAATATCTAACCACCCATGGTTACTCAAGTTTAGTCACAGAGGTGAGCTAGCTAAGAACCCTTCCACACATACTATCTGAATTACGAAAATCCTATATTATATATACCATAAAACCTAAATCAAATCCATGTAGGTTCATCACACATTAAACTGGTTATTATCTTTGGTACTGTTTTATAATGAACCAAACCAGCTTGACATGAAACATTACCCAATATGACCTACCACATAGTAAAAAAATAGCAACATAAAGACAAAAACATTCCACAAGAGTAACTGAAAGTAGATAAAAATTCAATTTATAATGATGAATAATAAAATACACATCCATGAGACATAAAAGGATAGGCAAAAAATGTTGATCCAAGGATAAAAAAAACAATAACAAAACCATATCTCCATCTGACCATCTGTTACCACCAACCCAACTCACTATGAAGATGACATCACCCAAGAGAATCTAGTGAGATAAATCACTCCCTTTTATTTACCTGGGTCCTATAAAACAATATTTCCATATTCCCTATGGAATATATATGGTTTGAGGAAAAAAACCAGTAGGATACCATGTTGAATCTATTTATTATCTATCACCATGTAGTCATTAGTTCGATCATTAAAACAAAAACATTTCCATAAAGGTATTTCCTTTGAAATAATGTTTACATAAAAAATATGTTGATTTCATTTTAAAATGATAAATAATCAAATATACAAGAATATTTGTGTAAAAATGAGTAAAAATAAAGAAGAAAATATTCAAAATATTCATAAATAAAATGATAAACGTATGAGAAACAAAACATGAAATAATACTATGATGTAATAAAGCAAGAAAAAATTGGGCTCTAGCCCATGGTAATATGTACCAGGACACGTGAAGGAAAATTAATATTGGAATAAGTGGAATTCTACTAATATTGAATCATTCCATATTATATTTTTATCATAATCATACCCCTAGTGGTGGTACAATCACTATGGTTTTCATATGTCCATAACCCGATGCGCCCAACATTCCCAATGCACTATGTTTTTCAAAAAAAAGTGAACCCTGATCAAAATATTATAAAAAATTTAGAAAAATGATGCATCACCACTCCCATGCATGAAATTTAATTTAGAGTAAGAATAATCTTTGAGTTGTTTTGTTGAAAAAATGATATGCATAAAATAGATTTTATATAAAAACCCCTTTTGAAATAATTTTCCATTACAAAAAAGATAAAATTATAAATAATAGCCTTCATAGATTTCAAATAAACCAATTTTATAACTCAAACCATAATAATTTATAATAAAATTGATTAATTCATGTGATAAAACCATTAAATAGAGACACCTACCTTGCTAATAGAGGAGAAATATCCTTATTTTAACAAGGAAGAGTAGAATTGAGGAAATCATATCCTCAAAAACCTATATCTATAAGAAACAAAGTTAGTTCCTTATCCCCACCATTATATTTGAAAATCACAATGAAATTGGGTTAAAACATATCAAGGGGAACAGAGATCAGCGATAGATATTGGGAAAATAGGTGAAATCGATAGAAAAATAAATATAACTTGATGGTCATTACCCAAAATAATCATGAATCACCAAGGAATCAGAGTGATAAGCCTCTAGATAATAATAGAGGGTCTTGTTCTAGATAATGAGATGGATATTAGACATAAAAATGAACAAGGTAATCATAGTAGTTTTATAATTTTCATAAATAAGTTCATGTTGCATGGCTAGGTTGTACGGTTATAAAAACGATCTGCCAACCATGTGGTAGCCTTTTTCCCTCGAAAAAAATGGAACACGATTACATGGTAATAGTAACATGGTTAAACAAACCATATACATGATGTGTGACATCCTTTTCTCCAAAAATAATTTATTTTCATTGTTTTACTTGAAACTCGCATGGTTATAAAAAATTTTCTAAATATATAAAGAATGCTACTGGAACTAATAGTTATATATCCCATGATTACCACATAATTAGATAAACCAAGCTAAAAAAACAACACACATAGCCTATTTTCTCCAAATATCCAATTTTCCAACCTCTAACACTTGAAATCCTTTAAAATAAAAATATACAAACCATGTTCAAAATAAAACTTACCTATGACTGAAATGTTGTTACACTATGAGTTAGACATGTTGAACTAAACAAACTATAAGTTAACATGATAGTTTCATAAATTAGGACATATTATGGTTTAATTTTCCTAATACTATTTATGAAAATAATTTTATAATGTTAATTTTTCATCACTCATGCTAACCCCTTTTGGTTTTATTAATGGATGGAACTGGAAGGAACCATGGATGTGAAAAACAATGAGGATATTGCCTCAATAAACAACCCATTGAAATGAGAACTGGAGTGAGAAACCTAGTGATTACGATAAACATGCTATCATGAAATATTATTAAAAATATGAGCATAATCGAATCCCCAAATATTCCAAATAAGTGAAATATGGAGTCTCATGGAAGTTCATGTGACAAGGATAATGAATGAAAACATATTCAATTCACTGCATGTTAAAAATATGGAATGAAGAATGGGATATATTACCTTAAAGGGACAAGTATATGATACAATTGTGGAGACAAATTCCGTAAAATTAAAAAGTGTTTGGGAAATAGAGAAGATATAAAAATATATTTCTTTAATTTAATGAAAATTAGTCATTATGAAAATGAGTTCCCAAATACAAGGGAAAATAAGTTAAATATGAACCGATAATTTCATAGACCATGAGAATAAGGAAAATACTCTGAAATGAATTCTATTGAATTAGAAAGTGATTTTCACTACAGATTTATGTATCTATTATGTTGTGTAAGTTTTAACTAATAAGATATTCAATTATAAATACAAATATGCAGTGGTATAATTATTATATACATAATATAAGTATATTATTCATGGTTTATGGTATTTACTTGTTTATATATCTTATTCTTCTTCGCTTATTAGAATTATATTATGAATTAAATATCTATTTTTACAAAGGGGTTATATCAAATTGAATACAAGGAAGATTTCACTTCATATACTAAATCAACATATGACCAATAATTAGTGTATGGTTAATTATGAGATGCCTATGGAAATTACTTCCATTGTATGAGTTTCGAAATTTTGAGGAAAAAAATATTTAATGGGGGGGGGGAATATAATGACCTAATATTCTAATAATGTTTTTCCTATAATTAATTCAAATATGTTTAAAATCATTCTATACATGCAAAACAGACCTAAAACGAAACTATTAAATGTTTTGAATATTGAAACCAATCTTTTGAATATATAGTTATGAATATGAGTAACTGAATTATGAAATATATCAACAAATATTTTTATATATAAATGTTATGTTATAAAATTTTACTTAATTTATTTTTTTGTTTAGAAATTTATTGTATTATGTGATGAAGTTTTTATTAAAGAAAATTAAGTATATTATATTAAAATGATGTTTTAAATAAAATAAAATATGTATTGATTAATTATATCTTTATTAAAGTTTTTAAAGGAATTAATAATAATAACAACTAGAATTTATAAAAAGTTATATTCATATAAAAATAGTTTCTCATTGAAATTTATAATTTTATTTACAAGGTAAAATAAAAATTTATAATACCCCAAACATTTTATGGTATGTTTCTCTTAAATAATTTCAATTCATTAGATAGCCTATATTAGCTTAATCAACGAGTCTCTATAAAACAAAACATGGTTATTTCTATGTGATATTCATAACCTATGCATTAAACATAAATTTTCCACTTCTGTGATTTGAATTTCAAAAAACGGACATTCACGGTTGTAATTAGTGTGATATTTGGAGTCTGATAGAATCAACCTAATTTTAAGTGAACAGTAAGTTACCCTTATGAATAGTAACTTACCATTATGAATAGTAAATTACCCTTATGAATAACAATATGAAACTTATGAATGGAAAAATTACCAATAAAAGTATAAATAAAATTTAAGCACCTTAAAATTAAGTCTATATTCTATGTGATGGTATTTTTTGATTAAAGGATGATTTTAACTAAATATTAAATTTCCCATATTTAGATTTTTTTTTCAAAAATCTAGTTCATATTTGGATTATACACATTGAAAAATTGTTAGGGTGAATTTTTGGGATTTTCTGAAATACATGAATTTTTGGTTAATAGTAAAATACGATAATTATGGTATAAATACATTATGAGATAAATAAAATATTCATTATAAATCACATGAACATATTACTATTTTTGGTTATATAATCATCTCTATTTATTTTCATAGGGAAAAATAATAAACTAATGATTAAAATATTAAACAATCCCTCTTCCCATCCACAATATAAACCACCCCTCACACTCTTCCTCTCACACCACTCAAGCTTTGATTCGTACGTATGATATACAAAATAAAATTCCTAATCCCACACCTCACGTATAATACATTCAGGGATCACCAAAAGTTAAAATACAGAGGCCTTAAATATTTTCTCAAGGAGGAGAACTCAAGAGGTGAACCTCTTTTCCTTTTTCATTCAACTTCTTTTACAAGTTCCATTATTTTGTTGCTCTCTACTCACCTAAAATCATCCAAATGCGATGATAATTATAGTCCCTTACATGAACTAGAATTTTATTATTCTAATGGAATAATTCATCATCATATCTATTTTCCCCCTCCTCTTATACTAAAATTAAAAACAACTTTTGAGATGTGTTAATTCATCACATTCCAGGATGATGAGTTTTCAATTTCTATTTCCATGTTCAATTATGGTCATGAAAATGTTTTTATGGTTGAAAAAAATCATAATATAAGTAATATATCCCATTAAATATTATTTAATAATTATTGATACATGTTATTTAATTATAAAACAAAATGAGTTTTTGGTGATCAAGGAAACCATTGAAATAATCCATGTGTTTATCGTTAAAATTTTGTATGATGATTCATCATCCCCCAAAATAACCAAAGGTTTTATATGAGAATGAAAATTATGTACGATCATTAATAACTCATAACTTCAATTCAGGTTTTCAATTTCTATTTTACATGAACTTTCATACTCATATACACGCAAACCGATCATGAAAACCGAGGAAGAAAATGCTTCGAAAACAATAAAATTGAACCTATTAAACCCATAAAAATTACATGAATGAACCTAATAAAGTTATTATAAATCAATTACATGTATATAATGTTTTTTAATTATTAATTAATGAATATAAATTTTATTATTCAGGTCATTAAGATCAACTGATGAACACATCTGGGCATAAGGTAAGGGTTTTCACTTCTCACTTTTAATTCCGTGAGATTTCCATTGTTTACCACATATTTATTTTATGTGGTGTATGTGTACTACCATTTTTAATATAATACAATTATTCTCTTTATATTCATGATATTTTTTTGATTAATTTTGTGATTATTAATTTTTGGTCATACGACTCGATTGATTACGACATGGTAATAGACTTTGTCTCAATTTACATTTTATTGAGTCTTAATTGGTATTGTGCACCTAATATTTTTTATGTGGAGTATAAAATTAAACTTTGAGATCATTTTTATTTTGAAATTATAAATCTGGTAAATATCCATTTTCTTGTACCATGGATATGATTATTTCTTTATTTTGTATACCATATCACATACAATATTTATTTTGAATGTTATTTTAACTGGGGAAATATTAATGAATCTATATCCTCTATTCAAAATGAATATAAAAAAGGAATATTCTTATTTTATTAAATATTTATATATAAACAATTATTTAGAATGGTAGTGACTAGTGGGGCTTTCTATAGCCCCGCAATGCATCGACAGGTCTCATGAGACAAATCAGATGGCAGCAAACCCTTTGAGTTTGTTTCCAAAAATCAGATGGGTATCTAACCATAGACATAAACCATCTCGATGGTATAATGGATCATGTTCTAGATACATTATGTCCAAATAATAATAATTCTATTTATTCATTATTCAATTATTATTATCCATGGGATTTTCAGTATGAAAAAAATCTATAGATGCATTTTTATTCACAGCTTATTGATGGAAGTGTTTTGATTTAATCATCAGGCCATATTAGTCATGTATAATTGATTATGAGTTTATTATTTTTGATTCATGATTCCATTATATGTAATTCTTAATGAGAATTTTAGGTCACCCTTATTATGTTTACTTTTCCCCATGTTATGAAGAAGAGAACCTTGAATAAACATTGAAGGAGACAATTTATTTCAATTTATTATGATTCATGTGATAATTTATATCTTTCCAAATGTACTTTGGGATTTATATATGAAAAATGGTCTTTCAAAACTGATAAACTAATCGGTCATTCTAGATTGATTTATTATATTCATTCCAATATAATGAAATAATTCACTGGATCCGCAATTTAGGGTTTGGGGCATTAAAGTTGGCATTCATGAAAGTTTAGCAGTAAACCCAGAAACAAGATTTAGCAAACATATAATAGAGTACATACCCTAAGATATAGTTTTAGGATAATAATAGAGTAATATCCTAGAATTTTGGTAAGGTAGAGTCTATGTGGGTATTCCTAGAAAATACATACCTATCTGGATACTTCATGTGGACGTGATTCTGACACAGATGTACCAAGGAGAAAAAACTATGACAAGGAGTTTTAGGCCTGACCTGGGTTATCCTGGTACATGACAACGGGCCGTAATACGCACCTGGTTTGACTCTCGTGGGGGGTATTCTTAAGATAATTCACATTTCTTTAAAAACAATTATGAAGGTTTAAAAAGTAAATAGAAACTATGTTTATTCAAATTATGTTAAGTGTTTTATAGTTGGAAATTATGCATTGTGACCTAATTTTTTGTATTCCATTTTTTAGTAATGGAGAATAATGGATGAAAGGTAAGAAATAATCATGGAAAATATAGGAAATTTCCCACTGATAAGTTTAACATAATCAGTATTGGAGAGAATAATGTCATGACGATATTGGGAAAACATACTCAGGCTGTGACGAATAACCATTCTACACCTTTATTGGATCTTTTTATGCAACATAAGTCCCTAAATTTTATGGGACTACAAATCCACTGTTAGATGAGCAGTGGATCAAGTCCCTAGAATATATATTTCGAGAATTAAGATGCAATGAGAATGAAAAGTAATAATGGTAGTACATTGCCTTAATGGTGATGTTGATCAATAGTGGTCCTTGATCTAGAATACCACAGAGGAATAAGAAATAGAATATATGTAATTAAGGAATTTTAAGAAAATATTCTTCGTCAAATATTTCCCTCATGAACAACGAACAGAAATGAAGAGGAAATTACTTATCCTAAAGCAAATGGGAGAAGAGAGTGTTACGAAGTATGAGTATTCCATCACAATATTATCCAAGTATTCTATAGGTTACCTATGTTATTTGCACGACAACATTGATGATTTATTTTAAGGTTATAATCCATTTCTTCTAACGACACTAGATTCTCAAACGTTTTCATCATATGATGAAATTGTATTAAGTTCCATCAAAATAGAGAAAGAATTTTCTAGATAAAATTTGTGCAAGGGAATCCAAGATAAGAAGCGGTACTTTGAAAACCATGGAAAAGGTGAAGCACCAAAGAATAAGAAGGGAATGAATCAATTCCCATTATGTGTGAACTATGGTTATAATCATCTAGTAAAATACATGAAAGGCATGAGAGTCTGCTATAATATTGAAGAAAATGGTAATCAATCTAATGAATTCAAGGGGAAGAAACAATTCAATGGAGTTCAATGCTAAAATTGTAGAAATATGTGACACTACGACAATGAGTTTCCTAATCACCAAGAAAACGTTCCTTAGAAAAGGCCATGAGAGAAAGGGAAAGATATATGATTACAACCATAGAGGTTGAAGTTCATAATGATGGGTGACAGATACTTTAATTACTTCTTCAAACTTTTCTAATTCTTTATTTGATTTTGGATCATCGCATTCATTTATATCATTCTAGTTTTCCAAGAAAATTAGACATGTCCAATTTGATTTAATTAATGAGTTTTTAGTTAAAAATCATAGGGGATATATCATTGCAATAAATATGTGTTGATCTGTCCCCCTCATAAAACATTAACATGATTTAGTTGCTAACATTATCATCATACCCATGATTAAATTTGATATAATCCTTAGTATGAGTTGTCTTTCATTTTTTGATGTTATTATTTATTACAATAATATATAAGTTAAGATTTTTGAGAATAGTGTTGAATGCCTTATATTTAGAGTAGAAACCTCGCCAGCTAATTCTTATCTAGATCCACCCTCAGTAGCTCCAATGAATTTAATTATTGGGGAGTAAGGTAATGAAATAACTATGGGTGAAGAAAATGAATGTTCAAATAGAGTACGCACCAATTGTTCAATAATATATTTTTGTGTTACTATAATATTTACCTTGAAATCCTCTAGAATGGTAATTTGAGTTCTCTATTGATTTAATTCCTGGTGGAAGACCGATATCAAAGACACATTATTAAATGGCCACTATTGAATTAGTATTACTGAAGAAAAAACTATAGGAATTGAGGGATAAACAATTTATCCACCCTAGTGTTTCTTCATGGGGAGCCCCTGTTCTCTTTTTAAAAAAGAAAGATGGCTCTATGAGGATATAAATTAACTACAAGGAAATCAATGCTATTATGATAAAGAACATTTATCCTCTTACGTGCATTGGTAATTTATTTGATCAACTTAATGAAGACAAATATTTTTCAAAGGATGGCCTTCAATATGGATATCATCAACTGTTTGCAAGGAAGGAAGATATTACTAATATAGAATTTTGAACCAGGTATTTGAATTATGAGTCTACAATAATGCCTTTTGGATTGACTAATGCACCCTTAGTTTTCATGGATATAATGAATATGATTATCAAGGAATATCTTTATGAATTTTTTGTTGTATTTATCGATGATATACTGGTATACTCCAAAAGATATGAAGACCATGAGAATAACTTGTATGTCATTATGAAAAATCTTAGAATAAATTAATTATATGGGAGGTTTTTATAGTGTCAATTTTGTATTCAATCAGTTGCGTTTTTGGGCCATATTATCTCTATGGATGGAATAATAGTTGATCTTGTGAAGGCAAAGGGAATCCAAGAATTCCCCAGGCCAATGAACATAACCTAGTTATGTTGTTTTATTGTCTTACCAGGTTACAATCAATGTATTGTTTAGAATTTCACCTAACTAGATAACCTTCTAACCAAGGTCACACATAAATGGGTTAAGTTTGTATGGATGAAATAATATACAGAATGATTTGAATAATTGAAAATAATATTGCTCAAAGATCCAATTTTGACTCTTCCCTCTGGAAAGAATGGATTTTTGATATATCATGATGCATCAAAGAATGGACTGGGTTGTATCCTTATGCAAAATGATAAAGTTATTTCTTATTCATCAAGGTAGTTGAAGACTCCAAAGAAAAATTATCAAACCCATGATCTTGAGTTATCATCTATAATATTTTCTCTAAAAATATGGAGACACAATCTATATGGTGAAATATGTAAGATATATATGGATCACAAGAGTTTAAAAATACATTTTTACATCGAAAGAACTAAACATGAGGCAAAGAAGATGGATTGAGTTACTCAAAGACTATGATTTTTCAATACACTACCACCCTGGAAAGGATAATAAAGTAGAAGATTCATTAAGCATGGAAGATCATTGACTTCTAACCCAAATAAGGATTGAGAGAGATCCTATATTCAGGGATCTGGTAAATAAGGATATGGGAATTATTAAGGAAGGGGAAACATATTTCCTCTTTCAAATTATTGCTAAAACATATATACTAGAGAATATAAAATGTTCTCCATATGATGATGATAATCTGCAAAAAAATTAATTTTGTTAAGGATAGAATATTGGTAGAATTCGTGCATGAGGATGAGAATTCTGAAATTTTGGAAGAGGTTATGCATTCCATCAGTACATAAGCTAAAAAGAGAACTATTAGATGATTCTCATAGATCAAATTTATCTATAAACCCTAGTATCATCAAGATGTATAGAGAAATAAAGGAACATTTTTGGTGGGATAACATGAAGTGAGAAATTGCTGACTATGTGTCAAGGTGTTTATTTTTTCAACAAGTTAAGGTTGAGAGGAAGAATCCTAGAGGGGTCATAAAACCTCTACCTATTCCTATGTGGAAGTGGGATGAAATTATGATTTAATTTTTCACAAGACTAATAAGGACACCAAGAAATAATGAGGCAATATGGGTAATTGTTGACCGTCTCACCAAATCGGTACGTTTCCTTTCTATAAGAGAGGATTTTCCACTTGAGATCCTGGAAAGACATTATATTAATGAAGTTTTAAGCCTTAATGATTCACCTCTATATATTGTGTCCTATTGAGATCCATAATTTACTTCAAAATTCTGGAAAATTCTCTTGAAGGCTTTAGATACAGAGCTTCATATGAGTACTTTTTATCACCCCTTAACCAGTGGACAGTCTGAAAGAAATATTCAAACACAGGAAGACATGTTAAGATCATGCTCTCTTTACATTCAAGGTATATGAAATAAATAATTTCCTTTTTTTGAATTTAAATACAATAATAGTTTCCATTCAAGCATTCAAATGGTTCCATATGAAGCATTATAGGGTAAGAGGCGTCAAACCCCAGCTTGTTGGGATGAAGATGGCATGAGGAAACATATAGGACCATAACTTATTAAAGAGACAAATATAAAGGTAAAGAAAATTCATGCCCATATTAAATTAGCCTAAAGTAGGAAAAATAGATATTGAAATAACTGGAGAAAGGATTTGTAATTTCAATTAGGATATCATGTCTTTCTAAAAGTATATCCATGGAACAATTTTTTAAGGTTCGGTAAGAAATGGAAAATGAGCCCTAGGTACATTAGACTGTTCGAAATTCTAGAAAGAATTGGAGTCGTAGCATACCATTTAGCAATTCCACCAAGTCTCTACAAAGTTCATAATGTGTTACATGTGTTGTTGTTAAAGAAATACATTCTAAACCCAACATATGTACTCACCTATGAATAAATAGAGTTGGAACATGATTTGTCTTATTTTGAAGAGCATATCGGGATTATTGAAACTACATATAATGTATTGAGAAATTGGATGACTCATTTGATAAAGGTTATTTTTAGAAACTATAAAATAGTGGAGGAAACATAGGATCCTAGGAATGTTATGAAAAAGAACCACCAAAAAGTTTTTAAAAGGCTTTATACATGAAAAATTTCAATGATAAAATTTCCAAAGTTGGGAAGAATATAACACCCCAAAAATTTTAAGGTATGTTTCACTTAAATACTTTCAATTCAATAGGTAGACATAATTGCATGAAGTAATGAGTTTCTATGAGACAAAACTTGTTTATTTCTAGAAGATAGTCATAACCTATACATTAGACTTAAATCTTCCATTTCCGTGTTTTGAATTTTGAAAAATAGACATACACAGTTGTGATCGGGGTTATATTTTGAGTCTGATAGAATCAACATAATTTTAAGTGAATAATAACTTACCCTTATGAGTAGTAACGTACCCTTACGAATAGTAACTTACCCTTATGAAAATTAATATGACCCTTTTGAATGATAAACTTACCCATTAAAGTATAATGAAAATATAGGCAACTTAAAATGAAAATGAATATTTTAAGTGTTGGTATCTTTCAATTAAATGTTGATTTTAATTAAAATTTTAATTTCACATATATAAAAAATTAATTTTTAAAACTGGAGTTCACTATTTTATTTTTCATGTTGAAAAATGGTTGGAGTGAATTTTTGGAATTTTTATGAAATACTTGAATTTTTGGTGAATAATAAAATACGGTAATTACCGTATAGATACATTATGAGATAGATACACTATTACATGCATCATGGATGATGTAAGAAACCATTTTTTGAACTCACATGATCTTATTACTATTTTTATTCATGGAATCATCATTGTTTCTTGTATTAGGGAGAAATAATAAACTAATGACCAAAATATTGAGAAAATGCGCCTCCCATACACCGTATAAACAACCCCTCACCCCCTTCTCCTCTCACACCACTCAAGATTTGACCCTTTCATAACTTCTGACAAATAAAATTCCCAAGACCACCCCCACATCAAAGACCTTATTTTATAACCAAATGGCCAAAAAACAAAGTCATTAAGGATATTCTGAAGGAGGAGTACTCAAGTGGTGAACCTCTCTTCCTTTTTCTTTCAACTTCTTTTACAAGTTCCATTCATTTGTTTCTATATACTCACATCCCCTCATCCGAATTATATGATAATTCTCACACTACACAAGAACATGAATTTTATTATTCTAATGGAATATATCACCATATTCTCTCTTTTCCCCTCATCTTATACAAAAAAAAGGAAAACACCATTCGAGATGTGTTAATTTATCACATTCAAGGATGAAAAGTTTTCAATTTCTATTAATGTATTAAATTATGGTCATGAAACCATTTTTATGGTTTAACTATATCATTATATAAGTAATATATCCTATTTAATGTCCTTGAATCATTTTTTACAAATGTTATTTAATTATAAAACAAAATGAGTTCGTGGTGATAAAAAACCATCAAAATAATCCAAGCATTTATCATTAAAATTTTGTATAATGATTTATACTCCCCCAAAATAACCAAGGATTTATATTATAATTAAACCTTGGGGATGATAATTAATTAATCATAACTTCCATTCTAGATTTTAATTGAAATTTTACATGAACTTCCACAGTCATATATAAGCAAACTGATTATGAATACCAAGGAAGAAAATGCTTCAAAAACAGTAAAATTGAACATATTTACCCCACCAAAAATAATGAATGAACATAATAAGGTTATAATAAATAAATTAAATGTAGATATGGTTCTGTAATTATTAATTAATAAATCTTATTTTATTAATATCAACCGAAGAACATATTCAGGAATAAGGTAAGGGGTTTCTAATCTCACTTTTAATTCCGTGAGATTTCGATTATTCACCACTTATTTATTGAATGTGGTGTATGTGTACTAAAATTTAATATATAATATCACAATTTTCTTTATATTCATTTTATTATTTGATTCATTTTGTGATTATTAATTTTTGGTCATACGACATGATTGATTACAACATAGTAAGGGACAGAGTCTCTATTTCCATTTCATTAAGACTTACTCGGTATTGTGCACCTAATATTTCTTATATGGTGCATCAACTACCAATTTGGGATGATTTTCCATTTTAAATAATAATTATGGTAAATATAAATTTTATTATATCATGGATATGATTATTTCCTTAAGCCGTATTCCATTTCGCATACATTGTTTATTTTGAATGCTATTTTAATTGGAGATACATTGATGAAACTGTATCCTTTATTCAATATGAACATTGAAAAGGCATAATGTTATTGTATTAAATCTGTGTATAAACAATGATTTTCACTAGTAGTGATGATCATGGCCCGCTCTAGCCCTTCAATGTATCGATATGTCTAATGAGACAAATTAGTTGGCGGCAAACCCTTCGAGTTTTTTTGAAAATCAGACAGGTGTATACCCACATACATAAACGGTCTCGAAGATATAATGGTTCATGTACCAGATAAATGATGTACAAATAATAAGAATTTTCTATATTCATTATGTAGTTAACTATTAATGGGGTTTTTACTGTGATAAAATATATGGATGCATTTTTATTCTCAGCTTATTGATGGAAAGTGTTTTCGTTTATTCATCATGCCATATTAGTCATGTCTAATTGATTATGATTAAATTATTATTGATTCATGATTCCACTATATGTCAGCCTTACTGGGCAATTGAGCTCACCCTTATTATATTTCCTTTCCCTAGGTTATAATGAAGAGAACCCGGAATAATCATTCAAGGAGGTAGTTTATTTTTGTTTATTATGTTTCATGTTGTAATTTATATATTTCCAAATATAAAAGTTGATGCTGAAGCCTCAATTTAGTTGGGGAAGGGGTTATAGTACAAAGAAAACCATACAACAGGCAATGCAGGGATGAAATCGGTGAGTCTCGAACTCAAGACCTCACTGAGACCCACAGGGGAAACTAGCAACTGAGTTGCACCATGGGGGCACTATCATTAAAAATATAAATTGGGTATCATGTTTGTAATCTGGTCTTCCAAAACTACTAAATTAATTGGTCCTTTAGGATTGATTTCTTATATTTATATGAATATAATAAAATAATGTACGGGCTCCGGGCAACAGGGGTCGGGGAGTTACAAAAATTATAGAAATTTAATTTTTTAAAATAAACATTATTTTTGGATATATAATTTCAATAATATTTTAAGATTAATTTTTGGAATTTTTCGAAAAATATTTTTTTAGGTGAATAGTGTCACATATCACTTTTATAAATAACATGAATTTGATGAAATTTTTAATACATAATTATGAAATATAAATTAATTAAACCTTTTTATAAGATAAAATATTGATTTTAAACAAAAATTTATAATTTAAAATATATTGGTTTTAATTAACAAATCCATATTTCACATTTTAGAACTTAAGTTATTTTTTTATAATTTTTTTTAAATACATTATATATTTAGTATTATAAATTTTTTTATCACTTTAAGATATTTAATTTAATGAAATAGATTTTAAAATATGAATAAGTAATTCCCAAATATTCAATAAGAACCATTTTTTTCATAAATGATATGTTATCTTTGGAAAAAACTTGCTACCACATTAGAAGATAAAATGATAAAAGTGAAAAATCTAATGGTAATGAGTTGAAAACTTGTTTAAAACATGTGTGGTAATGGATTTTTGAGTCATAGATATACCTTATATATTACCCTATCTATTATTTCTAAATTTTAAAACCAATTTCCTTAATAGCGACTTCCCATTATTGAAATATTTTTGGTATTTACAAAAATGACATCCCTTTTTACATATAATTGGGTCACTTCACTCCCCACTTCCGATAAAACCCAAGCCCCCTTACTTCAACCCAAAAAATTCAGTAAAATTTCCTAAAAATTTAAAAAACTCTTAAGATGTTATTTTTTTCTCAGAATACCATCCCTCAAGGGCCTTACCCCATTATAAAGGTGATAATTGAAGAAGTGGAGTATAAACTAATAACTACCTATTCATCATTTTTATTCCCTAATGATAACTTTATTACTAATATTACATTAAAATTTATTACAATTATATTATTAGTACCATTATTATAATTTTATATTATTATAATGATGTTACAATCATTTAAAACCTTTCAATTTTCCATTACGAAAAACAAAAAATGTGAATCGTGTATATGTGAAGGCTATCGCCTTCACTAAGTAACATATTAATTAGCATTCACTACATAAAATGGATGCATTTAAACGAAAATTTAATAAATAATTTTGATAAATATAACTTTTTAATGATTTTTAAATGATAAAATATATTACTCATATTTCACATTCTAAGGAAAACTAAAGCATCGTCCATGCGCATGTGAAAATTACCACCTGTATAGAACGATGTGTTCAATTTTTCATTACTACCTTTCATGGATGTATTTATTATTTAGTTTAAAGGATAAATATTATTTTTAATTAATTATTAGTAGTATTTTAATAATTTAATAATAACTTTATCAATGATAATAATTATAAACAATTGTTATAAAATTAACCGTATTAAAACAAGAACAAGAAGAGGAAAACAATCATTATGTTGTATTTAAAACATTTATATAAATTATATTATTTTAATAATTGTTCTAAATTTTTATATATAAAAAATATAAACACTATATAAGACAATTATTATTCTTTATTAGTGATATTAAAACTTAACCACTTCATAAACATCAATTAAATTATGTTATGTTTTTTATTGGGTCGATTTAATCCCCACTTAAAAAATAATATAAAATAATACAACA
Organism: Viscum album; assembly: GCA_963277665.1. NCBI lineage: Eukaryota > Viridiplantae > Streptophyta > Magnoliopsida > Santalales > Viscaceae > Viscum > Viscum album. Next base: position 1,520,717,915 of record OY728155.1, on the reverse strand, counting down.
GATAAATATGATAAAAAGAATAGTGATAATATATGATAATAATGGGTACATAATGGCCTGATGTTTTTATATGATTTTAATATTTATACTGACCACATTAATTAATATTCCACCATTCGTTTTTAAAAAATCACTGAAAGTGTGTCGTCACCAATTTCATCTTCAAGGATCATTTCGAAAAACACCCATGGAATTAAATTATATCATAAAAAATAATTATAAAGATTCAATTAAAATACCTTGAAATGTCCGAGAAAGATTAATTTTGAAAAAATAATAAACAATGTAGCTGTTATTATTAAACTATTTTTAAATGACCAAGATTACTTACACATGACGTTGAAAATGGTTAAAAAATAACTAATATACATGTAGAGAAAAAACATAAATGAGGGTTATAAATAGTAATAACTATGGGTATGGTTTTTAAATAAGTAATTAATATAATTATGATGGCCATAAAATAGGTTAGAGAATATTTGAAGAAATCAAGATAAAAGGTAAGAGTTTCCATCTCAATCACCCTAAATTGTGGCATTATTTGATATTTTTTTAGATATCATAATTTTTAGGGTGTAACTACTACCACATTGATGATTTTTATTCTTTGTTAAAAATAAAACTATGTTAAAAATAATTCCAATTCTCTTAAATTATGCTTTCTCCACCTTGTCCATAATTTCCTTTCCCACCAATGTCCTCCTTTGTAATTGTAAAACCAATTACGTGTTCTCTCATGTGAACATTAATTTTACATTATCCAATTTTTAAAATAAAGTTTTATCATCCTTTTTATGATGTGGTATTTCAATTAAAATGTTTTCAAAACATAAAATACAGCCTTTTGATTTTTTACATAATGGAAAGTTTCACCTCCATATAAAGATATCTCCATGAATAGATTTTGAAAACTAATTTATTAATTTAAAACCTAGTTGAATTGTGCTCTAAAGGGAAATAATAATATATTTTATTATTTAATGTCTCCTATGATATTTTTAAAAAGATTAACATATGTATTTAATTTTTACTTCTCCTATATCCTTCTCATTATTTTTTCTAAATTGTAACTCAATTTTTAGGTTCTATGTTTCATTAAAAAATATAATCATTCTAAAAGGATTTGATTCCTTCATCTATTGTGAATCCTTATGATGTAGTATTCAGTTATTTTTTGAGAAAATATAAAAAACAATTATTTATTATGTCTTTTAACATTATTATGATTTAATTATACTTTAATTTCATCAATTGGCACACATATGCATGTATATATTATGATTATATAATGGTCGAGATTCGAATTATATAGAACTCCAATGCATTCGGTAGTGTTTTCATCTCATGAGATACCATATATTGTACATGAGAGGTTATCCTAAGAGCACTATGTTATGTGACGGGTCATCCTAATATAATATATACCTTTAATTAATTGGGTAAAAATTATACCTCATGAGATATTATGTATGAGATTAGGGAGGGAACCTAATTCACTATAATATTTTTTCCATTATGTTTATGGGAATAAGGGGTGAACCCAATCCACCATGGGAATCTTTCCACTTTTATAGTACTGGGATTTACCCTTTACATATGTTCATGATGTGTTGTCTTATATTGTTTCCACATAATCATTGATTCCAAGATCATATGATACCATATACTTATGTCAAGCATCCTTTTTAATGACCAACCACTTTATTGGGAATGAATTATATAGTTTATATTAATGTTATTTACTTAAATTATGATACATATATGTTTATATTATTACCAATTTTGATATTTTATTTCTATGTATTATGCGTACCCTTAAAAAGTGTTTGAGTTTAACACTTATTATATTTCCATTTTCTCAGGTTATGAAGAAAAGTGTTACATATAATATGTCTAACAAGACGACTTGTGTAGAGAATACATGAGATATGCTTAAGACTTATTACGGACTAAGTAGTTTCACATTTAATGTAAAATTTTCATTTTGATAACAAAATATGGATTTTTTAGTTACTATTTTTAAATAATCTTCTAAAATTATAAAAATAAATTGTTTTGAAAATGTATGTAATGCATTATTTCTTTTTATAATGTAATTATCGGATGGTTAGGTTGGGGGAGTCATAGTGGTGAAACTCAACTCTAAATCCAATTATTATTGAATAATTATTGAAAAACTTAATGTAAACCTCATATCTATATATGATATAATAGTGATAGGTACTATTTATAGACTTAAAACATACATTATGTATATACTGGAGAGTTAGTCAAGTGGGAAATCGTCTTTGATGAAAATAAAATGTGCTGAATTCATATACTAATAGAACATAACCCAAATGACATTATAATATTTATATGTGTTGGGAATTACTATGAAGAAACCTATGGTGATGTTTTCCTATTTCTATACAATTATAGGTAATGGTTACTTCATCCCCTTAGACTTCTATAATTCTACCATAATTTACTGGTATACCAAGCATCAAGATATGTATTCTATAATTTCACTCTTCTTGTTATCCACCAAAAGTTTTACTTTAGTCATGTATAATTATTTATGATTCCTGGATGAATAGATAATGATTAATTATATGATTCATAAAAAAATATCCCTCTTTAGTTCTAGTTATTATGGGATACATATCTGAGTTGAAAAAATTTTAAATCTACCCTAATAAAGTTGAATTCTAGAATATTCACTAAATTTTTCTGTATCTCTATATCATCTTTTTGGATTGATTTAATTTTCATGTGGATGAATGGTTGATAAATCATTCGGGAAAGATAGGTTTTATCCCATTCCCTTATGAATTCAAGGATTATGCTGTTAATATCCATCAGTATTTGGTCTATTTAAACCCTCATCATGTATAAGGTATCATGATCTTTCCTATTCAGATCTTCCACCCCCTTGTTTTCCTTCCTTGGGTGGAAATTTATTGAGTAGTCATAGTATTTGATTGGTTCCAACCATATCCTTTGGATCATGTTTATCTCTTTATGTGGGAAGAAATATTTTAATCTCTTATTATCAGTATAGATATTATACTTACCACTATAGAGATAATGTTTCCAAAACATTAATGCACAGATCACCAACTTCATCACCAATTCATGCATTGTATAAAAAGTTTCCTGAATTTTTAAATTAGATAAGGGATATGTAAATACTTAATAATTATACCTAAAAATACATCCCAATCCCTTCTTAAAATCATTTCTATATATTACAAACCATTACCCACTATAGGGTAATGTAAGTACATTCACAATGACTAAAAACCTCTTTAGTTTCTTAATAATTCATTCAAATTACTCTATCTGATATAAATTTACTCCATTATATGTTAACATACTTAGTGTATTTGATAAATATGATAAATTTCTCAAAAAATGTGGTAATATATTTCTAACCCAAGAATACTATGGATCTTAGTTACAGTGGTTAGTCTAGGAAATTTTTCAATAACTTCACCCCTTCTAAGGATCTATTGGTATCCCCTCCCTTGTGATTATATTACCCAATAATGATACTTTAATTAGTCAGAATTCACACATTCTAAATTTGGAATAGAATTTATCTTTTTTAAAGGTTTTATACTCTATTAGTAATTGATATTCATGATATTCCTTAAACTTATAATATATGAGAATATCATATTTGAAGACAACCAAAAATTGATCAATGTATTCTCTAAAGCCTCTATTCATCAGATATACAATGAGAAAGGGAGAATTTGAAAGTCAAAATGGAAGCACTATAAGTTCACCGTTTCCATACGAGGTATGGAAAGTTATTATGAATTATCCTCCCTTTTGACCCTTAATTGATGATATTCATATTGAAGGTCAATATTGAAGAAGTGTTGAGATCCATTGAGTTTATCAAACATTCTATTAATACGGGATATATAATAATTGTTCTTGGAAAATATTTTTTTATCTTATAATAGTCGATGCAATAACAAATTAATCCATTCTTATTTTTGACAAAGAGGACATGATCACCCTAAGGAGAAGCACTCAGGAGTATAAAACCCTTATTTAGAATACCTTGTAGCTACTTATTTTATTATTCCATTTCAAGGTAATCCTTTATATATAGAATATTTGAGATAGGAATGGATCCATGTATGATTTCAACTGAAAAATCAACCTCATTCATTGGGTAATTACGATGAAACTTATCTTGAAATATATCAATATATTCATGTATAATAGGCATGTAATCAATATTAATTTCAACCAAATTCATTTCATCTATAAGTTCCTTGTTTTTTGGTATCATGAACCATTCGATCATTTTTTTCGAATGAGAGTTAATAATTATACTTAAATTTATATTTTATAACAAGATTGTTATAGATATTAAATGAGATTTCATTATCCAAAAAATTGATATGTGCACTATGTAGTAAAATAAAATAAATTACAAATATTATATCAAATTAAATAATGGGATGAATAAATATATTAACATGAATTATAGTTCTTTAATTTTTTATCAAAAAAGAGTTTTACATCTTAGATATGATCATCATGACACCATGTTTTTTAATAGATATTAAAACATCCAATGTTTGTGGTGTTGAATGAGTATTCTTAGTAGTCTTATATGATATAAATAAATTGAAATTACCATAATCAAATAATTCACACAATTATTTTGAGTAGAGAATAAGTATATATATCATGACATCATTATTATGATCCACCTCCATGGTTGTGATTGAATATGATCTTCATTGTTCCCTTGGATTTGGATGTTGATGGGGGCCTATTATCTTCATTAGATTTGGGGTTAAGGAATAGATTTTGGTAATTACAAAATATATTACCTTTGAAGCATTGAAGAGTGAGAGTCACATTAGTTGGGAATTTCTTAAGAGATCAAGTTCACGATTGATTCATGAATGTTTTATTTCTTGTCAGTATATCATAATGTCAATATATGTGGACGATTTATAATACTAGATTAGGATTCTTGAAGTAGTGTTGCCTATAGAGTTGTTATGGATGAAGTGATAATGTCTAGAGAATTTTTATGGATCCATATTATGGAATTGGATATCATTCTTGGAAAATTATTCCTAGTATAAAAATGTGATGATTATTGTGCTAATATTAAAACGAATTCAAGACAAATGTTTATGGTAAAGAAAATTTTTCTACAAGTATAGGACCATAAAATTATTATTGTTTTGAAGTGAATATGGATATGAGAAATGTATATATATATATATCATGAATAATAAAACAATATGACAATTGTTTTAAGAGATCTTAATGACAAGGATATGTGTCAAAGGGGGACACATTGTTTAAAAAAATGTTTTGAAGATTGAAGAAGGAAATGCAATATTAATGTCATATTGAATGAAGATTAAAATGTGGTCATGCAAAATGGAATTATATATACATAAAGGATGGTTGACGAGAATTTGAGAAGGTTGTCTTGTCATGTTATCTAAGGATTGGAATTTAATTTCTACCCTTAGATAATTTTCTAATTATTTAAATGGCCTCATATAAAAAACTTAGAGCTAACCCACATGGCATCCAAGGCTACCTATACCCTTGATAACATGTTGGAATTGGATTTAAGCCACACTCTAGAGGATCCATCCTGGGACAAGACTGTAGTCAACTTGGGAGGATGCAAGAATGAAGCTGCATATGCCTGTGTATAATGTCCAAAGTGCATGGAAACATAGATTGTACCACCATGTGGGGCAGTACGATGATATGGGGTTTGGGATTTCTATCCACTCAACGGATGCACTTGATTTTTATATCATGTTCTCGACATACAGAAAATTCAATGTGGGAGAGAATGAATAAATTACCCTTCACGCATCCTTTAATATTATGAAAATAATGAACACTATCTGATTTGATCGCCCATTTGAATATGATCTATCCGATGATGGCAGGAGATCTTCTTCCTCTTACTTTCGAGATCCTCATGAATGAAGCATTCATAGTTGAGATATTTAGAATGATCTATTGAAAAAGATCTTGGTTTCCATGAACTATCAAACAATGTTTATCAGAAGTTTGAATTGGCAATGTATGTTTTAACACAAAAAAAAATATATTTGTGATGCTGAAGAAATGTTTGAGGAGAAGGCTGTATATGGAGATAGGTTTTTTAGATGGAGTCTCTATAAGAGATCCTTCTTTGCGGTGGGTGTGTTTTCAAAGAATATTTATGAACCCATTGATATGAAGATGATATGTATAGTATGCAAACTCAGTGGAAGATTCTATAAACACTATTGAGTCTTCGCATTGTGATGTTTGGTTTGAGGTAATGCTAATTCATGGTGAAGCTCATTTGTGGAAGACCAATACTCCCATGCATTATTTGTGGTGAGGGTTTTCGAATGAGTCCACTAATGAGTTCATAGTGATAATTATGGTTTGTAGTTAAATAAATGGTCCCAAGGTCAACCACAAATGAAATCCTATTAGAGAACCTCCTATGTAGATGTTCTATGAGAATGAGTTATATATATGAAATATCATCATAAAAATCCATGAATATTGTTTCATTGTTCCTTGAAACGTGTGTTCTTATTTAAGAATCACTGCTTTGAGGCGGTTTCCAGTTGATTTATTCATGGAACTAGAAATATCCAAAAATTCTTTATCCAAAAGGTTCATGATTTCCAAGGGCATATATTCATTATGTTTTAACATTACGATACTTAATAACATGAATTGGTTGATTGGATGGGAAATCGGACTCATCACACCCTTTTGGGGGGAATTATTGTCATCTTTGGGACTCTGTTTATAAATTTAAGATATTTTCACGAATCCTTATTAATTAAACATGTATAACATAGGTTTCCCTTGTAAATTTCAATCAATTATTAGCATGTGTGAAATTTAAAACCATCCATATGTATTCAAGGTCCTTAATTAATTGAGATATCCATATATATTAGAGGTTCTCATTCATTGGTATCATCTCATATACTTTTTAGAGAGTCTTTTAATCATCATTATTATGATACTGGTTTTTAAGACACTCTGTGGGGCACTCTAGAATTTATTGTTGTACAGGAAGAAGAAGGTTTGTTTTGATACTGGGATCGTACCCATAAAATGGGCTACCTACGTATCCCTATGAGAGGAATCAGAACCCTCATAGTTTGGTGCCACTTAATGGGACAAATCCCACCATTTAAAGTCATTTTATAAGGGCCTAATAGTACAATTTAATGTCATGTGGTAAGGAAATCTAAGAGAAAGGTTCTTAGTCAATGTTTGATGTGGAACTTATGCTGAAGAAGCCAAAAAAACATTGAAATTATATGGGTTTCCACGTAATATTATCCCCTACTGAGAATATGTCCCATGAGGAACATGGTTGATTTGAAGTGTTGGGTTTCAACCACAAGGAGTCTTCCTATGTATCACATGTGGATGGGAATCAAACCCCACATAGTTCTATGAGTCTCATAAGAGAGTGTATTCCTTTTAGAGGAATGATTTTAGGATTACTTCTTGAAAAGGATTCCTTGGTGATTTGGGGGTGTAATTAGGGGCTTATTCCTAAGGAGGATTCCCATATTAAAGGAATTAGGGTTGAATTTTTGAGGAGGATATCCAATGAGCTCAATCCCTAAAGAAGGATTTATATGTATCCCAATTATGATGGGAATCTCATTTCTCATAGTTCATTCATTATTTTGGGGATTATTCATAAGATCTTCTGATTGGAGGGAACATTATTGGGCAAAACCTTTTTGAATGGAACACTTTTTAGATAGGGCCTTAAAGAAGGAGTCCTAAATATCATGGTTTGAATAAGAATCAGAGTTCTAATAGTTCAAGTGGTGATGTGAAAATGTTGTGATCATGAAAATATCTAATCCCATATGAGTCATGATCGGTGTGAGAAAAAAGAGGATGTCAAAAATTCTAGAAAGGAACCTTCCATTTTCCACCTCCGCTGGTGGAAGAGGGTGTGCCTACGACGACGACAGTGGAAGAGGGTGAGGTGACCGGGGAAGAGGGTGAGGCGACATGCCTTCTTTATGTTCACATTACATTGGACAAGGATCCAATGTAAGGAAGGAGTGAATGTGAAGGAAGTGGAGAGGATCAAGACTGCAACCTCCTACTTGAAGGGTTAAGGGATTACACCAGGATGGCTGCCCTAGTGGATCTCAGTAGGGGAAGGAGACTTCTCCTTTACTTTTATGGAAAAGAAATTTTGAATTGTACCTTCCTTACCAAATAACAGAGGTTTTGGGCCTTTGAGACAAAAATGGGAGGATAGACCCCAAAATATAATCCTCCAAACTGGGAACTTCCCAACACAGTTTCTAGTAGAAAGGTCCTTGTGACTACAGATATACAAACCCAAATAGGAGAAACACTGATCTGCCTTTCCCAATGTTTTGATAAGGAATGTTCTTTTGGTGGAGGTCTCAACAGAATCCCTTTAATACAAGGGATCCAATAAAGAATATTCCTTGATATGAATTGCTTTGAAGAGGGATTAATGGAATTAGACTAAATAGAGTAGGTGAATCAAAGATGGACACTTAATTAGGTACTGGAGAACAAGTATAGGAACACAAATAGGCTTGGGAGACCTGATATTCACCTAAGTTACGAACAACCTAGATGTTAATACTTGTGCTAGACTTGGATCAAGCCTTCAGAAGTATTCACACGTAATCCCAAAGTGGGGTGCTCAAGTTCCTGTGAGAGTAATAGGTGGCATTCAAGTGTTTCTGATTTAGGGGGGTGGGCACTTTAGCCGTGCAAGTGTTATGGATTTCAACCACTCAAAGGACTTAAGTCCACTGATCATTCTTCAAATCCTACACCCTAGATGTTAGAGAACTACCTTTAATGTTATAGAAACCTGGGAGAAGAACTTGGGAGACCAGAGTAAAAATTAGGCTATAGGGAAATTCTTCCGTACAAATGAAGGACCCTAGGGTCTATTTTTATGAAAAATAGGACCCTAGGCGAAAAGATATTGGATGCGCAAGTGACTTGTGAACCCAAATTATGGGTCAAAAGTACCTTGCGCGTCGAAAGAGTTTTGGATAGATTGAGGCGACACTTTGAGGACTTAGCTGAAATAGTGACTTCATTCAGCTACAATATTAAGGTGCAAAGATATTTGTGTGCAGGTACCTTGGGCGCCACTTTGGGTCCGTAGAAAAAACTATTGCTCTATATCACGGGGTATGTGCCCTCGCACCCCTGCTTGGGATAAGAGCCGGACTGCTATCGCAACCCTTCAATCCAGTGCATTCTCTACCATCACTAACCCCCATGATATATGCAGAGTTGAACCGTGAAATTCTCGAGCCTGATCGAGGAAATTTTGCAGATAAGGGCATGCAACACATTCCATGGTGTCTAAAGCTCCCTAAAATTTGATTTTTTTCATAACAAAAATAACCTTGTTCTAATGTAAAATTAGGGAACTTTGATTCATTAAAACATCACTTGGTTAGATTTGGAGCTACGTCATGTTTGGAAGGATGCTCTAATTTTTTCCAAAGTCATGGGACATAGTGAGCATAGTGTGATTTTTTACTATGGTCATCTAAATATCCTTACAAACATTGTATCTTTTGACGTTTTGTTGCGTAATATTACCTAAACCATAAAAAATGTACGTTTAGTGAGTTGGGACTCAAATGTTTTCTAAAGTTCCCTTTGTGTGTTTCCAATTTGATGAGTACTCATCCCTTGTTGTTGTCAGTTTAGAGTCATGCATGTTGGACTATAAAGGGATAGTGTTTATGGTCGAACAACTTTGGCCATAAATTTTGAAATTAGAAACCAAATAAGACTCAATGGATAAGAATTTCTCTAATATTATTTAAATATTTCAAAGGGGCATGTGAACTCATGATTTTTATGGTTACCAAATCTAAAACTTCTATAAACATATGAGAATTATCTTTCAAGAATGATGTTACCATCATTTCAAAAACTCGTTTTTGGGGCTGTGTTATTCATGGATAATAAGGGCATATGTTTCATAGCCAAGTAGTGGCATTTTTTGACTAACAAGCCTGTTATGTAGGAAACTTATGCCAGTCCACCTAAGGGAACATACTACATAGTCAGGACAAAAGAGATCTTTGGAATTTTACATTTTATTATTAATAGACAGAAGAAAATAAGAGTTTAGTGACTCAATAACACAATGGGTAGTTTTTACAAGGAAATGGATTTTAATAATAAATAGTCTTATATGCCGACATATGTCATGAATAGAAAAACCACTTCTACACAAATTTGGTGTATGAGTAATGGTTAAAATTTTCCAGAAAACAGAATTTATGATATCATACTATGCAGTTTTAAGTAATGTAGTGACGACATTGTACTATGATGTTTTTAGTCAAGGAGTGAGAACATTGTACTGTGTAGTTTTAATTCATGTAGTGAGGATATTATATGACTCTAATTTAAGGTCTTTATCTTTGACCAAAGGTATGTGAATCTCCCAATTTTTTGATAATTTGTTTGGAAACATACTACCATATTCCGGTATGGAAGGGAAGAATTGTAAATTGTGATTTAGGGATTTCTCAATTCGAAGAATGATGTAGGAACAAAAGGGATAAAGGCATTAGATGATGTATTTTCCAAGAAGAATGTTACCATTATTTGAAAAATCTGTTATGGGGGCTATATTATGCGGGGACAACTGGGGAATATGATGCATAGCCAAAGAGTGGATTATTTTTACTAATAGGCCTATTATGTAGGAAAAGTTTATGCAAGGCCACCTTGGGGATTATACTACATAGTTAAAAAAAAGAGCTGTCAGAAGTTTGACATTCTATTGCTAAAAGACGAAGAAGGTTTATGGAGATTCAGATTTTCCAAAACACAAAGTTTGGTTTTTTAAAAAGAGTACATGGATAAGGATGGGGTATTTACAATCCCAATTTCCAAATAATTGGAGGAGTAATATTTCTACAAAGGTTGGACCCAAACGTAGGGAGTATGGTGTTTATAGTTCATGTTCATATAACTATGACCAAAAATGGATATAATATATGATATGTGGTCAATTGATCTAAGGTTATTTCATATTGCTTTGAAAACATGGAGTGGGAAATGTGTAAACCATGGTCTTGAAGACTTCCAGATTGAGAGAAAGGTAATGGGACAAATAAACATGAATGATTGATTTAAAATATAGATTCTTGTCTCTTTTAATCAATGTTTAAAGGGGAAAAATGCACTTTTAACCAAGAAGGAAATTACCATTATTTGACAAACCTATTAAGGGGGTAGTGTTTTGTAGGGTTGACTAGGGAATATAATTCATAGCCAAATTATGGAATTTTTGACTAAAAGGCCTGTTATGTAAGAAATTTTATGCAAGGCCACCCATGGGCACGTCCTGCATAGTCAATCAAAAGAGTTCTCAGATATTTGAAACTCTGTCACTGAAAACTGTAAGAAATATTGTGATGATCTAAAAATATTCAAGATTAAGAGTGTGAAATATGGAAGGGTGTAATTCTCAATAAACCTGATAAATATTTGAATCGATATTGTCTATGAGTTTGATGTCTTTTACATAGATCTGAATCACATGTAAAATAGAGACTTTCTTTTTTTCCTTTGAATCAATATTATGCTATACAGTTTTGAGTCATGTAGTGAGGACATGAATTGATTCCAACATAAAAAGGGAATATTTTTTCTGGACCAAGGAATTAAACCCAGGTGTCACTACATATCTCATATAGATGAGAATCAAGCCATACATAGTTCATTAAGCATTCCCTATTATGGGTTGACTCATACATAGGGAATAAAGTGTTTTTTATCAAGGCTGGGCCCATGATTGGAGATATAGGCATCTCTACATATCTCATAGAGATGAGAATCAAGCCAAGCATAGTTCTTAAACAATCATTTCTTAGACCAATTGAGTTTTATGTGGGATAAGGGGGATTTAAACACATTCTAGAAGAATTATTTAATTATAAGACATAAGATGGTACGAAAATCAAGCCTTGTATCATAAAAGAACACTCTGTGTAGATTTGGTTCATATACAGGAGGAGGAAAAGGGAAATAAAAATTTTGGTTGCTTGTGGATCAGCCCAAAATTGGAGATCTAGGCATCTCTAAGTATCTCATATAGATGTGAATCATTCCAAATATAGTTCTTGAACTGAGGCCCCTATGCAGATCTGGCTGAAACATAGGGAGGAATGGAACTCATATGCCACTAAAAAGTATCAAAGATTTCAAAGATGATTTCATATGGAATTTACTAACATCCAATAGAGAAGACATTAACCGTATAGTTTAATGTCATGTATTGAGGAAAAAATATGTCATGAAGTTTAACATCAAGCGACAAGGACAAAGAAACTACGCATTTTATCATCATGCATCATGTATTCTCGTGGTTGTTATGTAGTTTAATGTCTTGCAACTAGGAGTTTGTGTTGTGCAGTTTAGAGTCATGTAGTGAGGACATTGTATGTAGTAACACAAATTATTTCATCAAGAATCTCGCATTGGTTGGAGTTGTAATAATCTCTCCATCCATTGAGATTAAGGCATAATCTCCATTTTATTAGAACTTATGTATGGAACAAGGTCCATCCAAATTTGGATCAATATTTGGAGGTTTCATTCCTGGTATCATTGGAGTCTTGATGACCAATACCAATTCTCCTTAAAGAAATGAATAGAGTAAAACTTTCTTATTAAAGGCTCAAACTATTCTGTTCTAATAGACTTCTAAATGATTCAATGTATGTAATATTTTTCTATATAATAATTCTAGTTCATCAAATAATTTCTGATACTTCTCATCTGCAGACAGATGATCAATGATTTCAACATTGAGTGAAAAAATGAATTTCGATCGGAATAACTACTTTTGTGTTGTACACCAATGAATACAGAGTTTCCTGAGTATCAGCGTTGGTAGTAGTCCGGTAATCGCATAAAGCCGGAAATTGTTTATCAAGCCACAATTTCTTATCTTTATCCACCATCATCAAGAGTATGTTTGATAGGGTTTTATTGAAAGCCAATATCTATCCATTGGTCACTTCATGATAGTAAGATGAATGGTTGGATTTGATATTATTATCTGGATATAACTTATTTACCTCGATGGAATATAAATTGGATCCATTGTCCATCAATATCGTATAAGGGACACCAAATCTAGTGATGATGTTAGTTTTGACAAAACTAAATATGCTTTTTTTCTTTTCTTTTGTTGAGAGTTATTGCCTTATCCCATTTGGAGAAGAAGTAAATAGTCATAAGAATATACTTGAACTGCTTAGCTGTAGTTGGAGATTAAGGTCTTACAACATCCTTTCCCCAAGTGTAAAATGATCAAAAGTATTTAGCTGTATATAACAACTCTAGGGGTTGATGAATGATGTTGGAATGCACTTGGCAAGGATGACTTTTATTAGAGAAATCCATGAAATCTGGCCTCATTGAAGGAAAAAAGTATCCAAGCCTTCAAATTAGATCAGAAAGCCTATGCACAGACTGGTGAGCACCACAAGCTCTTGTATGTACTTCTTTCACGACAGCTATAGTTTATTCTCTATCAATAAAACTAAAGATGATTCCACAAAGGCCTCAGTTGTAGAGGATATTTTGCTGATCTGGACTATAATAAATAGTAAAATTGATCACTCATCATTGGATCTGTTCTTTTTTAGCTCTATCTGGAGGAAGTACTATATTTTGAAGGTATTCCATGATGGGTTTCATTCGTATCTTGGTATGACCATATTGATTAGAAATAGGGATAATTTCATTAATTTCCTTCATTCTAGTTTGAATGAAAGGTGAAACCACACAATGATCAGAAATAATGATGATTGTCTCATCCAGATCTGGATCTTCCAGGGATGTGGCTGCATTAGCCAGTGTATCATCTTGGGCATTTTTTGATCACGAGACATAAGACATTGTTAAATCTGAGGGAAATTCATCCATTAACCCTCTAACATAATAAAATAAAGGGATTAAATCTTATTTTCTGATAGCATAATCTTCATTCATTTGTTTGATTACCAAATCTGAATCTCTTTTTGACAATAGGAAGGAATTAGGAAACACTGCCTTTTCTGGGGAGGTAAGTACAAATTCCAACCCAGCTTTTCTATGTTTAGAGGTTTCCATTCTCTTCTCTTTTATGATTTTGCAGGCACCATCAAAGTAAATTTCACATGTTTGTGAATTATATTGAATAGAGAAGACCTCTTCATCCAGAAGTTCAGTATTCAATGATGTATCTTCCATAGATATGTGTTCAGTAAGGAATTCGACCATACCTTAGCCTTTTATTGACTTCTGAGGCACAAACTTGATATCAAATTGTTGCGAAATAACTTCCCCCCGTGCCAAATTTTTTGTAAGCATAGGACGACTGAGGATAAATGTGAGAAGGTTATTGTGAGACACCAATTAGACCTCATGATGTTGTAGGTAGTGCCTCAATTTCTAAACTGCAAAGATTAATGCTAGGAAACACTTATTGATACTTGAATATCGAGTCTTTATGTCAAGAATAGTTTGATTGAGATAGAAAAGGATATTTTCATTCCCAACATCATTATTTTGGGTAAGGAAGGAACCTAGTGATCTCTCTAAAGCTGTCACATAGAGAATAAGTGGTCTTTATTCAACAGGTGACATTAATATTGGTGGGATGAAGAGATATTTATTGATGGTATCAAATGACTGTTGTAAGTCTTCTATCCATTTATAGGTGACTCCATTCTTCATTAATCTAGTGAGGGAAAACACTTTCATGCCAAATTCATGATAAAATGCCGAATATTGGCCATGTGTCCTTGGTTTCCGCTTAACTCATTAAAATTTCGAGGAGGAGACATTCTAAGTATTGACTTTTTTTCTCAGGAAAAATTCGATGCCATGATGACGTACAAAAAATCTGAGGAATTTTCTTGAGGTTACCATGACTGCAAATTTCATGGGGTTCATCTTTAAATTGTGTTGTCGAAGTTTATTGAATATGGTCTCTAGATCAGCCAAGTTATTGGAAGGCTATCTAGATTTGGCCACCAAATCATCTACATAACATTTTAAAAATTTTCCTAAGAAGGGTTTGAAGATATGTTGCATTGCACATTGATAAATTTCACCTGCATTCTTTTAAGCTTATTGGCATTACTCGATATCAGAACACACCTTGAGGGGTTTTGAAGGATATAGACACTTCAAACTCTAGAGACATGCAGATTTGATTGTGTGAAGAGTATCCATCCATGAAAAAAAGATCTTCATAGCCATCTGTTGCATCAATTAAAAGCTCTATGATCAGAAATGTAAATTCATCTTCTGGACAATTCCAGTTAAGTTCTCTAAAATCAATGAAATCTATGATTTTCCCATTATTATTTTTTTCTTGGACAATGTTGTCTATCCATTTTGGATTTTGAACTTCCCTAATAATGTTATCCTTGATAATCATATCAACATCAGATTCAATTTTAGAGGAATGAGTTGGGTGTGTTCTTCTTGCTATCTTCTTGAATCCTTGATGTTCTTTTGAAAACCCCAAAGGATGAGTGGATACATCCAGATTAAGAGATGTAATTTCTGTATAATTCCATGAAAATATATCTCAATGTTTATTTAGAAATGAGCTATAAATCTACTTCTCTTCATAAGTCATGGCCACAATAATTAAAGTTGGGTGTGGATCTTCTTATGTACCCATATTTATTTTTCTGAGATCATCCATAGTTCTAGAGACACCTTCCTCAAATGATGGAGGGGAATCCTTGAGACCTTCCTCTTCTTCTTCATTATTTTTCACTTCTTCTGTTTCTATTTTCATAGTAGATGATAATGAAAAATAGTCAATGCTATAGGAGGAGTCATTATTTGGAAATAATGAATAAGAGGAAACCATTTCTAACCATTCTAATGATGAAGGGTCTTCATTGAGCATTGAAGAGGATATGATGTGTTAGGAATCAGAATCCTTGTCTTCCTCTATTATTTCTACAACTTCTTCTAGTATTGTTGGAGTAGAGACTTGCTGATGTTTGGTGGATTAAATGAAGACATCTTTATTTAAGTTTCCATCACTGCTCGGTAAATCAACAATTTCTCCTATGTTGTTAGGTTCAATTGTTTCAATTGAAATTATGGAAGACACTAGATGATTGTTCGGATATGGGTTCATCCTTTAAATTTCATTGATAGGAAACAAGTAATCTATTCTTAAATGTTCGAATGGGTTTTCTGGGATCCTTTCCAGACCAGTTTGAGCATTGATTCTGTTTACCTCCTTTATCACAGACCTCATTTCCTTCAAGTGATAAAATTATGCCTCAATGTATTGGGATTCACATGTTTTGAATGGGGCTTTGTCACCATACAATGTTCCATTTTGACCATTAAAATATTACTTTAGAAATTGATGTTATGACGAAGGTATGGCTGCATGTTGATGTAGTGAAGGCCCACCAAACAGAATATTAAAGGCTGTATCTCGACAGATAATCATTAAATCTGAATTAGACAAAATATTTTCTAACTGAGTTCTGAGTGTAATATTTCCCAGAGGTTCTTGATCATTATTGTCATAACCTAGAAACATTATTGTGGAAGGAGATAATTCAAATTCAGTGAGGCCCAATCGAAAATGTGTATTGACAGGAATGAGGTTGACTGCTGAGCTATTATCAATGAAGGATCATTGGATTTCTATGTCATTGACCATGCTCGATAGATACAAGGGCCTGATATTTCCATGTACAAAATCATCTTCATGTTCATATTTAAATGATATAACTGCATGGAATTATGCAGGATCATTCTCTATATGGTAAACCTCAGCAAAAAAATGCATCGGTTTCAGACTCTTAACGATTTGACAAAGACACAATAAGTGCTTCTCGAAGATATTTTGATAGATTCAAGGCATCCAAAATTGACAACTAGGTTGGTACATGGGCCATATGTTTCAGAACATAAAAATTTTGGTCCAGAGGTCAGCGTTTCCCAACATGGAGATGTAGTTTTGTAGGTGCCTTGGAAGATTTATCTCCTAATGTAGATATACCATGTGTCATAGTATGAATTTGAAATACTCATAGCCTTGGTAGATATACTAACAAGTTTTGTTTAATTTCAGAGAGAAAGATGGTGTAGTCTCAAATAAGTCCTCCAAAATAATCATGTCAGGACTGAACCTGTCATGTGGGGAAGAATCTACTAATTCATAAGGAGCCAGCTGAAGGTCTCTCCCATGATTTTCCACTGCATATACGATTCGAGTAGGGGTAGAGTTAAAATTGTGGATTCTTGAATACCCACGTCTTCCCCTATATCCTTGAACTTGGCTTCTTCCTCTAGTTCCCTAGTTAGGTATAGGGAACTTAGGCTCATTATAACCAGAAGCACTGTTGGAATAGGGATCCGTTAAGTGAATAACGTTGACAGAACCAAAGATTGATTATTCATCTGATGAATATTATGCTTGAAATGTCAGTTTTGATTTTTTCATTTGGCAAGGTGGTGCCCATGAATTTGAAAAATATGGAATGAAATCTTCCAGAGTCAAAGAGAATATTGTCCATGACACGAGCTCATCTTTTTCTAACTACTCATTATCCTTCTGATCACATATTTTCTTTAAGGGTTGATCTTTAGAGAACTGATCTTTTAATGATGGTGGTTTTTTTGTGATAGGAGTGGCAGAAGACACAATCAGATGATTCAAATATGTGTGTAGAATGGTATGAGTTCGGTTGATCATTTTCTTGATCACACAATCATCATATTTCTATGAATTTTTACCTTTGACTTTATGCCATTCACCTTCTTCCTCTAGATCAGAATCAGTAACACATACTACCTGGGATGATGAAATTTTTAGCTTCACTTGTCTAGAGTATACCATTTTTTGTAGGAGGCCTTTGAAAACAAAACACTCCTGAATGAAATTCCCCAACATTTAGTGAGAGGGAAAATAATTTGGAAGATCTTTATCTCCTTCTTTGTTTGGTCTCTTCAGCCTTTTCAACATAACCAAATTATTTTCCAAAGTTTAGATGAAGTAACTAGGAACCTATTCATCCCAGAAAAGAATAAACTTTGTTCTCCAATTCCTCAACTATTTACTATGGTCTCTTTGATCATCTTGAGGAGACGGTCATTTCTGCTGATGCTTGTGAGGTGGAACCCTTCGATATGATGAAGGTTTTGTCGCAGAAGTAGGTACATGTGCTTTCATGAGTGTGATTATAGAATCCTTTGCTGTCCCTGTTATCCTTCTCTGAGATGGGGGAATTACTTGATATTTAACATTAGTTTCCACAATGGAATCATACACCTATTGGGAAATTGAAAAAAGGTCTCAAAAACCTCATGTGTATTTCATTGGGATCAGTGGTGTGCATTACTCATCATGCAGATTTGTCACAAAAATTGGCAAAAAATCATCCCGAGGGAGATCTAGATTTAATGAATATGTTAATCCTTTCCATATAGAAATGAAATATGAAACTCTTTCATTTTACATTTTCTTACAATTTTTAAGATCAAAAACTATTCTCTTCGGCAGTGTTGAACTGAATTGAAGAAGGAATTTCTGATGGAGATCTTCCCATCAAGTAATTGATTTAGATTGCAACTTTTAAACAATTCAAAAGCTGCTCCCTATATGTACAGTAGAAAGCACCTAATATTTACATATTTTTGTTGAGTATTCCTCAGCATGGGATCACAATGAGAAAATAAATGCATTAATTGTTTCTCTGGATCTCCCAAACCATTAAAGATTGGGAATGTGGTATTCACAATGTTTAGTGGGGGATGAAGTGGATCCACCAACTCAGGCTAAGCTCCCTTTTCCAGATAAACTAGAACACACCATTCTTTCATAGCTTCCAAATGAGTTTTTAATTCTTAAATTGTGTTCATAAGAATTTGGGGAATATCTAGATGAGCTGGGACCTGTACAGGTACAACACCTAGAGCTTGAACTGGTGTAATTACATGAAAAAACACTGGTGGTGGTGCTGGTATTTTTCTTGGATAACCCCCGAGGACGTGACTATAAGTATGTGTTTGATCCATCCTTGATTATGTACCCAATGTACGGAATTCATTATCTGCATCTGTTGTTCCCACAAATACCCTTTTATAAGGATCTCTTATAGGATGTGTAAGTTGAGGATCTGTCAGGGAATTATGTATAACAGAAATTCTACTTCAAAGTAACTCTATATTGAGTCTTTTAAACTCTTTCAACTCCTCTTCTTGATATGAAAATCTTTCTTCATGTGAATGATATTGAACTTATGTAGTGTAAAAGTGAGACATGATCCGAATTTTACCTTTCCCCTGGTTAGATACCTTTTGAAGGGGTGGGAGTTTATTACTTGAGGGCATAAATAGATTATGTGTAAGCCTCTGATTTTAGGTACCCACACGTCCTTAATTTTCTTCAGTGTGTCTTGTATTATGGATGAGAACTTCATCTTCTGATTCCTTTGAGCTAGACTCATTTTTTGGAGGATCTTCTACAATGGTATCAATGACATTTATTGACGCATAATGAATTGGTGAAATTATGTCAGTATCTTTGTAAGATTTCCTCCATTTGTATCTTCCATGAGACTCTTCTCTCATATATGATGGATTACTAGGAACTTTTTGAGGGATAGATACCTGAAATAAATACTTGTATAGTTTAATTGGGAACTATCTCTTTGCATTCTTCCCTAATTGGGAGAAAAATGAATTCCATTGAGGAGGGGATTATAGATGTTAAAATCCCCCGTCCATAGAGGGTGGGGCTATTTATGTTATTCTTCTTCAAACAATCGAACATTGTTTGTTGTATTCATAGGATTAATTAAACAAGCCCCCAATCCTACAGGCTGGGGTGGCTATTGAACTGCTTTAGTAGAGATTCACGTAGCTGCTCTTCTGATTTGGTGAATTTTGGTTTGGACATTAGCTGGGTGCAATATCCGAAAACCACTCAAATCACCTATTTTAGAAGATCGCTATGCTATTTTATAGATTTCCACCATCTAAAGGAAAACATCCTCTAAGTGGGATGCCTATTGAATATTCTCAGATGATTGGTGATAAATTACCTCAACAACTTTCATTATTTGAGCCTGAATCTAATGATAGATATTGGAGGTATGTTCTTGAGCGTACAATTGATTACATAAAAAATCCGTTGATTGTAGCCGGTCGTGGGAAATAACATTGTATGAGACCACTTTTGTTGGGATTTGCGGATTCTGGAGTTTAGTGAAATGAAATGCTCCATGTGCACCACATCATCTGATATGGGCACTGGACGGGGTACCAAAAATTAACTGGTGTAGTCTCTTTAAAGCATTGAGGTATGCACGCTGACGGGTTCTCTATTTCTTTTCATCCTTTGGATTTTAGGAAATTGAGAGAGATACTAAGTCAATTTTTCATTACAACCATTATTTTACCATTAAATTATTTTTATATTTATCATATGGTAATACTTTGGTTTGTAAATTATGAAGAGTCTTTCATAAGTTGAGGCAGACATCATGAATGTAATCTTCTACCATCAACTCTGGAATGTTGTATTGAGAATTTTTCAAAGGACAGAACATGACCGGTACATCCCCTTTAGCTAATTGTTTTTTCATGATTAAAATATCTTCATCATCATTCACTAGATGTTTCTCCACTTGGTCTAACCAAAGTGGATGATTCTTGATTGTTTTATTAAAAACAATGGAATCAATCGCTTTTTCCTATGTCGTATTAGAAGAAAAATGACCCAATGGAGGTTTAAAGAATGAACATTCCCATAACATGTTTTCTAGTTGAGAAATTATTTCACTCATTAATGATAAGGTATCAGACATGACTAGACTTCTGTTGGAATATTCCTCAAGATAAGAGCGCCTTCTCATTACTACATTGTCAATTATAGAATTATCTTGAAAATGAGAAACCGTACTATAGGGAGAAATTTTGCACCTTATTTCGTAATGGGAAGGACCACTGTGGTGGATTACAGTATTGGAAAAATCCTCTTTCTCCTTGGTCTTTTGGGAAGATGGAGGGTATCCGTGACTTTCATCCAGAGATAGGCTCCCTAGATTGACCAAATTTTCATGAAGCAATCCTCCAGGATGAAGTGTCCGATGGGGAAATTCATAATTTCTAATACTACTCCCATAATTTGGTAATGAGAGGGTGGGATATTAAGCTGCAATAGATAAATGTCTGAGGGATTCAATAACTCCAACATTAAGAGGAGACAGATTGCATGTTGGATCTTGATTTTCCAACTATGTTTGGTGAGACTTCTTCTTAGATATTCTCTTGCACTTAGTTGGGGCCACTTGCAAGGAGAAGTTGTTATCATGGGCAGGTGTATGTTCATTCCTTGTAGTGGTCATCAGAATGGGAAGATTCCCTCTAATTGGAAAAGGTGTATGTTCCTAATCCAATTGTCTATATGATATGGGGGAGTATGCCTCATAACCCTCTTGGACTAGAACAGAGGTATGTATCTACTCTGATATGGAATGTCGATGTGTCATCCTAGGCGTCGGGACAGATTTATGTGTCTATTCCATTGGTATTGCTGATGTTGTTGTTATGATATTCTAGCATGATTCCAGAATATGGGTAGGAATTTGTGTCTTCCCTTTCACCATTTCTAAGACATGTTTGGTGACTTCAGCAGCCAGAATGGGAATATAAATCCATTTCGTATTTGGAGTAGGTATATGTGCCTCCTCATATCATAATTTTACTAACAATGGGTATTTAAAGTACTCATTTATCGGGGAAGAGAGTTGAGTCTGCCCTATATTTTGTCATCAATGTTTTCCGACAGAATTCTCCAGGTGCTATCAAACGAGATTGTTGGCACGCTTGATGAATGCTGGAAGGTGTATGTACCTGCTGGATTTTTTCTATCATGCATGGTTGAAAAACTTCTTTCAGCAATTGAAATAGAGACTACTAGTAGAATTGGTGAGTGTATGAAGGTGTATGTTCCTATTAACCAGTTTCCACTGCATTTGATTGGCAGTATTCCTTAAATACAGTCAGACGAGCCTACTGAGTGGCTGATAATTTGTAAATAGGTGAATGTTCATGTTCATGGTACTTGATCAGATTTTCCTCGTGGGATATGTGGGTTGCTGCCAGATGAGTCTTCTGGGAAGTATAATTAAGATAGACAAGTGTTTGTTCATGCTCATTGTCTTCCATCAAGATAGGTTGATGGAGTTATACGAAGGGGGATACGGTAAGAACAAACTCCCTATTAACAAGACATTGTACTCAACATTTCTTCTTGCATTCCCAGGTCTGAGAGACTTTGGCCAAACGTCTAGAGGAAACACCCCCATAATGTTGGGGGTTCACTACCGCGTGATTCAATGAGTGGTGATTGTTGGTGGGAGTCCTTGAGAAGGACCCATGAATCATTGAATTCAGGCCATGAGTGACCTCTTGATCCACCTCCCTATAGTATAATAGGTATTGGTTGTTGTGTTCTAGGAATAAGGACCCGAAATGGTTGAAGACGGTGGTTGGCACCATCTGCTTCTGGACCATCGGTCCTCATTGACTGGATGATCGAGGGTTGTAATTAAGCTAGAGAGCCTGTCGGGCATACTCTAAGGTTGGGAAGGTACCGTGAATAAGGTACACCCTCACCGGCACATTGGAGACCCAGCGTTGAAGATGCTAAGTGGGTGATGACTTCCTTCCCATGGATGAGGATCCATCTTGAGTAGAGGACAAGAAATTCAAAGGTTTCATCTTGAATAAATCCATTTTGGAGTGAAGGGAGTTTTGAGAAAAAACTGTGAACAACAATAAAATCTATTAAAGAAACAACTTTTAGATATATACATGTGTGATAGATTCCTTTGTCTTCCCTACCTTTATCAATTGTTTGGGTCATAATAGGTGGGTAACATTATTAGATTAAGGATTCACGTTAGGATCACCATTTTCGTTCAGTAGTTCCTTGAAACGTGTGTGGTAATTTAGGAATCACTTCATCTAGGTAGTTTCCATTGGATTTATTCGTGGAACTAGAAATAACTGATAGTTCATTATCCAAAATAGAGACTGCTTTCCAATGGTAGGTGTCTATTAAGTTCGAACTTTACGATACTTAAGAACATGCATTATTTGAGATCATGAGAGTTTAGACTCATCACACCCTTTTGGGGGAATTATTCTCTACTCCAAGACTCTCTTTATAAATTTAAGATATTTTTGGGAATCCTTATTAATTCACCAAGTATAACATAGGTTTCTCTTGTAATTTTCAATCACTTATTAGAATGTGTGAAATCAAGAATCATCTGTATATATTCAAGGTCTTTAATTAATGAACATATCTGTATGTATTCAATGTTCTCCTTCAATGGTATCCTCTCATACACTTTTTAGATATTTTTTTAATCATCGTTATGATGATACTGGATTTGAATCCACCCAGTGGGTGGACTCTAGTATTTATTGTCATCTAGGGAGACAAAGGTTTTTTTTGATATTGGGATCATACCCATAAAATGGGGTACCTATGTATCCTTGTGAAAGGAATCATAACCCATGTAGTTTAGTGCCACATAATGGGAAACATCATAACTTTTAATGTCATGTCATAAGGACTTAATTTTAATGTTTAATGTCATGTCATATGGGCATCTAATCAAAAGGTTCTTAGTCAAAGTTTGGTATGGGATTTATGCCGAAGTAGCTTAAGGAACATGGAAATGTATGGGTTTTGAATTAAGATTATACCCTATTGGGAATATGGACCATGAAGAATAGGGATGATTTGAAGTTTTGGGTTTGAGCCTCAAGGAGGCTTCCTACATATCCCATGTGGATGAGAATCAAATCCCACATAGTTTAATGAGTCTCATAGGAGAGTATAGTCTTTTAAGACAAATGATTTTGGGATTACTTCCAAAAAAGGATGCCTTGGTGATTTGGGGGTTTAATTTGGGGCTTATTCCTAAGGAGGATTCCCATATTAAGGGAATTGGGGTTGGATACCTGAAGAGGATATCCTATGAGCTTGTTCCCTAAAGAAGGCTTCCTACGTTTCCCAATTATGGTGGGAATCTGAGTTCTCGTAGTCCATTCATTGTGCTGGGGATTATGAATAAGAGCTACCCATTGGAGGGAACATGATTGGGTAAAACCTTTTGGATGGGAATCCTTTTGAGCTCGGACCATCTAGAAGGTGTCTTACATTTCCAAGTTTGAATTGGAATCAGATTTCTCATAGTTCAAGTGGTGATGTGTAAATGTTATTATCATGAAAAATCATTAAGACCATATGAGTCATTCTCAGTGTGAGAAATAAGGGGATGTCAAATATTTAACAAAGGCACCCAAACCTTTCCTCCTCTGTTGGTGGAAGAGGGTGCACCTATGACGACGATAGTGGATGAGGGTGAGGTGACCAGGGAAGAGGCTGTGGTTACAAGCCTTCCATCTTTTCACTTTACTTTGGAAATGGATCGAATGTAAGGAATGAGTGAATGTGAAGGAAGAAGAGAGGAGAAATACTGAAACCTCATATTGAAAAGGTTAGGGTCTTACACAAGGATGGGTGCCCTAGTGGATCTTGGTAGGGGTGGGAGACTTCTCATTTTCTTGTATGGAAAAGAAAGTGTAAAACTTACGTTCCCTACCAGAGACCTGAGGTTCTATGTCTTAGAGACAAAAAGTGGAGGACATAACCCAAACCCTAATCCTCCAAATACGGAACTCCCAACACTGTTCATGAGAGAATGGTCAATGTGACTGTGGATATAAAATCCCACAAACACTCCATGAATCCTAACCCCATTGTGAAACAAATGTGGAAAACCTTTGAATGTGGATATACAAACCCAAATAGAAGACACGATGTTGTTCTTTTCCTAATGGTTTAATAAGTTATGTGGTTTTGGTGGAGGTATCATCAAAATCTTTTTAAGACAAGGGATCCAATGAAGAAGAATCCATTCCATGAATAGCTTTGAAAAAGGCTTAATGTCTTGTAGACTGAAGAGAGTAGTTGAATCAAATATGGGTTCCCAAGTTGGTACTGGCACCCATGTATGGGAAACAAATAGGCTTGGGTGACCAAATGTTCAACTATGTGATAAAAAACATGAATGATAATACTTGGGAGAGACTTGTCTCAAGCCTTCAAGAGTATTCATAGGTAATCCCAAAAGTAGGGTGCTCAAGTTCCAGTGAGACAAATATATGGCGCACAAGTGTTTCTGATTCAGGGAGGTTGTGCGCTTTTGGAGTGTAAGTGTTATGGATTACAAACAATAAAAGGACTTCATTCCAATAATCCTCCTTCAAATCCTTTGCTCTAGGTGTTAAAGAACTTCCTTTAATGTTTTAGAAGACTTGGGTAAAGCACTTGGTTGACTAGATCGGAAATTACGCTTCAGGGAAAATCTTCCGTACAAATGAAGGTCTTGAGGGTGTATTTATAAGAAAAAAATAGGACCCTGAATGGAAATTTATTAGAAGTGAAAGTTACTAGCACACCAGAATTGTAGCGAACAAGTACCTTGCACACTGACAAAGTTGTGGATAGGTTGGGGAAACACTTTGAGAAATTATCCAAAATAGTTACTTCATTCAACTCCAACATGACGACGCACAAGTATTTGTGTGTAGGTACCTTGGGTGCCTCTTTGAGGACTTAGCCAAAATAATTGCTCCATACCACAGGGGATGTGTCCCCGCATTCCTATTTGCGATCAGTTTCGGGCTGCAGTCCCATCCCTTCGTTCCCGCGCCTTCACAGCTTTCACTATCCCCATGATAGTTACAAAGTCGCACCGTGAACTTTTCGAGCTTGATCGAGGGCATTTTTTACGAGAAATTCATGAAACACATTTCATGGTGTCTGAAAATATATATAGGAGTGATACATCTCATAATAAATATATGAATAAAGTTACTCATGAGAATCCATTTGGAAACATCAAAAAAGCTGTCAACAATTCCAAAGAAATTATTTTTATTTTTCCAACTGATTTTGGGAAAGATGGAATGTTAGAAGAAACACTGGAAAAAGAACATGTTAAAGTTAAAATAAAGATTCCATTTAAAGAAGGAAAATTTCATGAGAGATGTTTATCAAAGGAAAACTCATGTTTTGAAAAATTTAGACGTAAGAGATGCAATAATGCTGGACATATTACAAGTGGATGTTTAACCACTTAACAAGCACAATAAGAAGTATTGAACATAATGAATATTTCATTATAATATTCATATGAATTTATGGACAAAGAGAGGAAAACCATATCTGACAATGAAATTATAGGTGTGATAAGATATATGTTATCAAAGAATAAACTAGGTTTGAAAATTAGTTGTAGTTTCATGAATAATGGAGAATGTGGGGAAACTTGGTCGGGAAAACCATCTCAACCATGCTATTCTCATTGAGGAACAAGAAACTCCACCTTATTACCATATATTTTTAAATGTGTATTTGTGTTTAATGTTCATGGAATTAAGTATTTGATAAGGTTTCATGGGTAGAACCTAATAATACATTAGTGATATTATATTCTTCATAACAAGGAGGTGTGGAAATTAACAAATTTGGACAGCCACATAAAGAATTCTATTTCAGTGTGTTCTCAAATTAGAATGTATTGAAATAAATTCTTGATAAGAATCAACTTGATAAATATTTTTTTTAGTGTTTCCCTTGAGGAGCATCCAATTTAAGAAAAAAGGCTATAAAAAATCATGAATTTGTAATTTCTTGGACTGTCTAGTGAACAAAACGTTTTAGTTATGAAAACCACTCCAAAATATCTATTCTAAATGAATTGATAATCATTATCTATGGAGTTTTAATATAGTACTATGTAGGTGGAGATACATCTATTTTAGTTGACCTTTATGATGTGTTTGTTTAAGTGTGTGTATGATTTAGCATTTCATTGATAAATTAGATGATTTCAAATCCTTGAAATAATAATTGAGAATTTACAAGCATGAGTTCACATACATGGTATTTTATAGTTTGATTATACATCTGCGGTTGTATCTCTATTGTTTTCTACATCGGGTTATCCCACATATACTTATAGTTGATCAAATAAGTGATCTTTTCTAAGATAACCTTGTGAGATCATTCCACTCTTATAAGTGATTATGAAATTTTCAAATAATGGATATAATATGTTTTTGATTTGAAATATGCAATGACAAGACCCCACTTAATTTTTGAATTTATTTTCCATAATGGTAAGAATAATATTGAATTTATAAAATGAAAAAGGATGGGAAAGAAATACAAAGGAGGAGATTGAAGAGAATAATTTCAAGAATTATAAATTAATGTTGTATTTGTTGTTAGTATATCATAAATTCAATACATGTGGAAGACTTATATAAGGAGCTGAGGATCTTTGAAGTAGTGATGTATGGAGAAATGTTATGGATGAAGTGGTGATTCCTGAATAACTATTATGGATCGATCATATGGCATGGGATGTCATGCTTAGAAAATTCTTTATTGTATAAAAAATGTGATGATTTTTGTTCTATTATTCGATGTAATTCAATACAAGTTTTGATGGTGAAGGAACATTGTCTACAATAAGTAGAAGACCATGTTAATGATTAATTGGATGAAGTGAATATGTCCATGATATATATATATATATATAATACTAAGAAACAAATTTTATGATTATTTGAAGTGATCTTATTGACAAGGACATGTGAAAAAGTAGAAAACATTGTTTATAATAATTCTTGGAAGATTGAAGAAGGCCATTAAATATGAATTTCATATTACATGAATATTATAAGGTGATCATGAAAAAATTAAATATTTATACATGATGGATTGTTGGAGATATGTTGAGATGGTTTTCTTGGAATATTCTATAATTGTCGGAATTTGATTTATATACATAGATAATTTTCTAAGTATTTAATTGGCCACATATAAAAAACATAGAGGCAACCCACATGGTATCCAAGGATAGCTACACCCTTAAGCACATGTGGGAATAAAAGGTAAGCCAAGATCTAGAGGTGCTTTCCAAGGCCAAGATAGTATGCATCTTGGGTGGGTGTAAGAGTGTTGCCGCATAGGCCTTTGTATAAGGCCCACAATTCATGGAAGCAGAAGTGGTACCACCATATGGGGCTATATGGCGGTGGGGGGTTCATGATTTCTATTTGATTAAAGGTAGTGATTGATTGTCATACTGATACCCCATAATATCTAGAAGTCAATGTGGATTATAAGTAAGTGGTAACTATTCAACCGTCCTTTAAAATAATTGAAATTATAGCAAACTTCTGATCTGATCACCCATTTAAATGTGATCACTTCAATTGTGGCAGAAGATCTTCTTCAACAAACATACAAGATCATCACTAATGAAGCCTTCACAAATGATATTGATAAAGTGAGATATCAAAAAGTAGATTTTTTCCCTGTGATTTCAACCAAGGATTATAAGACGTTTGAATCCACTAAGTGGATTTTACAACAAAGAATAACAAATACATTATGATGTTGAAGGATGCTTTATAGATAAGGTAGTATATAAATATATGTGTTTTTGGATGTAGTAACTATGTGATTACCTAATTTTTGATGGGACTATTTGAAAAAATTATTTTTACACCCATTACTATGTAGATGATATGTATAGTATTCAAACTCAAATGAAGATGCTATCTAGACTACCGAGCTTTCACATTGTGGTGTTTAGTTCACAGTGCTGCTGCTTCATAGTGTATCTTATTTTTCAAAAACTAAGTCTCCCATTAATTATTTGTAGTGAGGGTTTTAAAATAAATACATTGATGAGATTTTGGTGAGAATTATGTTTTTTGGGTGAATAAATGATCTTCTGATCTGCCGAAAATTAATTTCTATGCGAGAAGGTCCAATGTGGCTGTGTTATGTGGATTAGTTATCCATATTCTATGTGGTATATTCTTGATGATATGTATTAATATGATTTCAATAGGATAATAAATTATTCAACACAAATAAAGTGTTTCGTAGAGGGAGTTTGTGGTGTCACTATGTGGAGACCATTGAACAACTTTTGAACCGTTTAACATGATTGTAGAATTATCATGTGATAAGTTTTTGATCAACCACTATTTATTTCCAATAAATACAAGGCCAAATCTTTTATACTATGATAAATATTTTTTGATAGGTATGTAATCATGAACGAAATATTTTATATTTCTTCAATTGAGTTCCATAAATCACATTATGCTTCTAGATGAGGAGGAAATTCCATGAAGTGAAATGGAAGGCTATGAAAATTAAACATTATTGTAGTTTCATAAATAGATTTTAGTGTACTTGAAAAAGAACCAATATGTTTTTTGAATCATCAGTATACGAATCATCATGAATGTGGACCAACAACACACAATAAATTATTTATGCTGTGCTATTATCATTTGATGTTTACATGATCAATTTAGTATATTTTTTGATGTTTACAAAGTAGAGAAGGAAATGGGAATCTCATGAAATACACATGATTTCATGATGTATTTAAGTTGATATTGAGAAGATGGATTATTTTGAAATTTTAAAATTTAATATTGCATAAAATAATATTTAAGAAATTGTGTGCATCACTTGTACACATTGTTTGAGGATCTGGTTTTATCAGAAGGAAGAATCATTTCCCAATAATTTTAATGAGGAATATCTAATCATTTATGGATGATCAAAAGTTAAAGAGATTGAAGCCAAAATATACTTATAAGAGGAGACAATTAGGTCTGAAATTTCAGTATTCTGAGAAGAACAAAATATTTTAAAATCTCTTGTGAATGAGTTTCAAGAACAATAATTTTATTTAAAGAAGATGTTGAAGATCTTTTATTTTTTCATGAGTGAAACATATCCATTACACTCATGAACAATGATCTATTTCATGTTTTTTAAAAGCAACCATAAGTAAACAAATATATTCAATTTTTTGGATCAACCACATTGAGAAGAAGGAGGTTTTTACTGAGGAGTATAAATAGTTTCTAAAGAGGCTCAAGGATGGGGTGTCTAACTAGTCTAGAAGAAGGATAAAAGAAGATGGTTGGGGTTTCTAACCAATTGAGGAATGAGATATGGTTGATGGAGTGTAGTGTTAGGATTAATTTGAGGATAGAATACTGGGGTGTATAAATGGTTTCTAACTTATTCATTGTAATCACATTATTATATAGTAGAGAATCCATGTTTTGGGGATTAACTAACACAAAAATGAGTTGGTCTTTGTTGAAAACATTTTAAATACTGTGGGATGTTATCTCTATGATTATTTTTGCTTATGAATTGAAATTTTGAGATATCAATTATTTGATCAAGAACCTTAAAATTTTTGATAGGTTTCACTCTTAAAGAAAAAATTTGATAAAATTAAACCACTGATTTACCCCCTCTCTTAGTGGTTAATTTGGCCCAGGGCACTGCACTTTCTTCTCTTTCACTATATTAATTGACCTTGTAGAATTACTTCTATTGTTATGGTGTTGGTGTCCTACTTTACCAAACATATAAATCTTCCCAAGTTACTTAAGGAAATTACTTAGGTGGTTCCTCCCAGATTTTGACATGTAAAAAATTGGTTATTCTTTCCTCCATGTGACTTATTATCCGAGCTTCCAAGATATATCAATTTACCCTTTCTCCCACTAGAATTATGAGAGTCACTATTTTCCATCTACACCTTTCAAGCACATAGTAATGTTTCTTCATAGCTTTTAATGACACTCATGGATAATTATTTTTGAACACTTGGTACCAATACACTAAAAAAGATAGATTTTAAACTCATGGTCAAAGTTAAAACAAGAGAAATATTTTGAGATCCCCATGATGTTTTCTTCATAAGTTATAATGGATTATTCCTCCATTTATTTAATCTCTAAAAATTATTTCTCTATATTTATGTAATTACTTTAATAAAAATACTTGGTGAAGAATACTTTCTTTAATTCGTCTCATTATATAAATCATATTTCCTAGTTTTTCATTGTATTCTGAATGAGAGTCATTTATTGGTCGGCTTCACCTTACAAATTATAAATTCTAAGGACAACCTTATCATTTTACAAGAAGTGAAGAGTTAAAAATATAAAATTCAACCCATTGACCCATTTCATAGAAAGAAGTGGATTGACAGATCCACTAAATAAGGGTGGACATTTTCACATGAAAGACTCGATATGATGTTTCTAATTTATTTGGGAATTCAGGAACTCAAAAAAGGTTGACTTATTATTTATACCTTGTGAAAACAAAGTGAGAACTTACACAAGTATTTATAATATATATTCCATCCCATTTGGTTGTTCATTATGAAAATATCTGTATTTCCCAGCATATCCACTCATAACTCAGTTTCTCCATAATCCATCCATTGCTTGAATAAGATAAATTTAAAGATAAGTATACATAATTTGATAACCTTATAAAAAGAAAACTATTAACTGAAAAGGAATAAATCGTAAATGAAATATTTATCCAAATATATAGATGTTAAGGTTTCAATCTTTGTTACTAATTGTACATTTACTATACAGTTCTCTATCCATATCATAATGAAGTGATTAAATACATCATAAAAGTTAGCAAATAGTGTGAATCACCAAATCATACACCCAAAGAGTGTGAAACCAGGTGTGTGGTTACACCACATTATCATACACTAGGTGAAGATCAAATTAGCATGTATCCATCCTTTTTAGGGTTATTACATCTTAGTACATCTATTTTATTGATTAAATACAATTATAATATCCATATAGGGATTCCAATTTTATTAAACCACACAATATATACATTACCAAAACATTAAGATGTTATCAAATACTTATACTTATCCATTAGGTTTTTAATGAAGTTATGTCATCCTAATCCACAAATATAACTAAACTAATCCCAAAAATAACAAATATGTGATCTGATACAAACTAAGGTGACCCAAGTTTAACATATCATTATTTTACTCTATTTTCATAAGTTGAACATTACATCACACAAATAATATCACAATATTAAGACCCAAAGGTTTAATGCATTTTAGGATTGCCTATATAAGTGAAATATTTTATAATACATGTGAAATTTTTTCTATAAATAATCCAAACTAGACACTCTTATCTAATTCACATAAAATAAACTCACATTTATAACCTAGGGAATTAAAACATAAGAATAGGGTGAGAATAAATATTCTACAAGAGAAACCCTATCAAAGAATCATAATGGTTAAAATTATAAGAAAACATTGATAGGGGATAAATATATAGTTACAAGATCATGGGATAATAAGTGAATATAAATTTTTTTCAATCATAAGAATCATGATATAGAAGAACAAGACCATAAAAAGTGAATTAAGGAAGAATAATATTTATAAAATGGCCTAATGGAATTTAATAATAATGTTGACCTATTCAAGAATAACATACAAAATCAGGATGTTGTTAAAATGTGGAAAAATCATAAGAATAAGAACATATAACATTGTGTGAGAAACCATAATTCCCACAGTTTATTTTTTATGAAAAACCATGACTCCTAAGATTTAATTTGTGAACAAACCCTTGATTTACATGATTTATATTGTGATAAAACCCATGATTTCGATGCTTTATGTCATGAAAAAACCCATGATGTTAATGATTCAATATCAGATGAGATATATAAATTAACCAATACATTGGAGGGTAATATGGGACCCATTTCAGAAATCATCCATTCATATGTGTTAAACATGAAATAAAGCATTCACCATATCTCAATGAACCCATGGAAAAAATGGGCTTTTTAACATTTCTCAAGAGCATCATTAAAATTGACCTCAAGAATGAAAAAGGTTGATACCAAAAATTAAATCAACCAAAAAGATTATTTCAGAAGACAATATAGATGTTAATTGATGAAAAATAATTAATATTGAAATAAATCCTTTAATGATAAAGTGGAAAATGGAAGTAAAATCGTAAAAAGAGTTTTTAGAAACTATTTTTAACATTATCTTCAAAGAACAAGTAAACAATCACATTGAAAATTAATTTTTTAAAAGGTGATGTGAAAAAATTAGGAAAAATTTAGTTTTAAAAATAATATTTATTAATACATCCTTCAAAACTCATAAAGTCCATCTAAATGGAATTACAGAGTGGAAGATAAAACATTTTATTATGAATGAATGATTTTGTTTTTGAATATTTTGAAATACCTTTGTTGAAAACCGATATCATAAGAGGAATAATAAAACAAAATTTTGAAAAGATGGAAAGGTAAATATAAAATCCAAATGATATAAATCATAATTAGGTTTCCAAAAAAATACAAAATTAGTTGTAAGAGAAATATGGACATGGAATAAAAATCATCATTAAAGATAATGACAATTTTTCATAACAAGTTCATACTTTTATGAAGAACGAAATCCAAAAAATAATATATTTTTTACAAGATAATGAAATTATCCAGAAAAAATGAGTATAGGAAATATAATACCATCATAGTTCTTATGAAAACAATCTTTTAAAACCTTATTCAATGAGGAATGACTATGAATTAAGAAAAGAAGGTGAATCAAGAATCCCCATTATCATTAATCTCAACTTCTATGAAAGTGAATTAATATCCTGTATTGTAAACATAACCATATTTATCATATATTTCAGAACTATATTCATATATATTATAATTTACACTATTAAATTATAATTATTCATTATGAATTCATTATCAAGTAAATGTTTATTTTCATTATTATTTGTTTTTAATTTCAACTGTTCCATATATGTTTATAATTGAATTTTAAAAAACCATTCATTGATAGAAATTTTATATTTACTAGATAAAGAAATATATTGAAATATTTTTTTTCAATTATTTATTCATCTCCATGTTCATTTGATTTAAACTATGTTTATGGTTTGTGATAATGGATTCTCTGATGAGCTTGTTTCAGGCCATTTAATAATATCAATATATTACTCTATAATAATCATTAATTTTTGTGTTATAATTTCAGAACCATATTAATGATATATATTAATCATCAATATCACATATATTACTAAAACATATATTATAAAAATTAATATAGGTCACTAATGAAAAACAGAACATGTCACTCCATGGAGAATTTAGTCTGTAGGTACACATAAATGGAGTTCTAATTTTCCATACAATATAAAGAAGATAAAATTTTTTTCATCATTTAATAAATATTAATAATTTTATAAATATCATATTTATTCATTAAATTACCATTTCTAAACATCCATTAAGGTAGTTAGAGAAAATTAAACACATCACATCATGGAGGTGGTAGTCTGCATGTACACATAAATTATGTTTTAATTTTTCTAAATGGAAATGGTAAAATGTGGATAATGTGTCTTACTATAATTTCATAGAGGTATAAAATATTATGTTATTATTAAAACCCCTTTTTATTCTAATAATTTACTATAAAGGATAGGAAGTGGTCTGGGAGAGTTTGGGGCTGATTCGGTGCCTGAAGCTCTATAAATTTTGAATGCAGACTGAGTATTACAGTTAGTGTAAATTGTGATACTCAATCAAGTGAGACACCTAGTGCATAGGGGAGTCCAAATGGTTTGTATAAATCCATGTGATCTTGGAAAAACACTTGTTTGGAGTTGCATGATTTTTTGATAGTGGTTTTTTTAATGGGATACACACAATTAACCTAATATTTCACCTAGACCATGTGAGGTGTGTTCCAGGGTAAGGGCTCGCACACAGTTTGGCCAACCATGCTACCAAAACATGTGACTCCTTATTAATGGTTAATTTAAATTTTTTAAATAAAAGTGATTTAATCCATTTTATTATATTTCCCTCCTAATACAACAGGGAACCCCTTTTTTCCACTTCTATAATCTCTCCCTCAAGCTAAGCTAGGGATTTGGATAATTCCCTCATACGATCTCCATTTCATTCACCATTGGGTATGTTAGATCCCTCTAAGTAACCTATAAATTTATAATCCTTATATTATTGGTTTCTATTTCCATATTATATGATATTTTGGTTTCACCTAATTTTCCATATTTTCCTGAAATTTGATATGTTCTTCCAATTTCTCCCATTATAGATCAATTCTAGGGTCGATACTAGACAATGAGAGATCTATGGGTCTATGGGAGGTGGTATATTTTATTCCCCTCTTGTTTTTTCCTTTATATCATGATACATTGGGACATGCACTAGAATAATCTAATTTCACATCCTTAAAGTTTAATAAATTAATTTAAATTGATTTTAAAGCTAAATATAGTCTTAGATAATGGTGAATCATCCCCATTGGTTGATAACCTCCACTTGAGCCACCACATGGGCATCTACATTCACAAAAAGGATAGGTGACCTACCTTGAATTACTAAACCACCTTTGAGGTGCATGTTTACCCTTGAATAAATAATTCTTAAAGGGGAAATGAATAAGAGAAAAGGCATGCCATCAATTAGCCTTATATTCCTTATTCCATAATTGAATTATTGGAAATAAATGTTTTGGCCAGCTTGATTTAAGTATCATAATTATAATTCCTTATTGAATTGGTATAAAATATTGATGACTAAAAATTTATTTCATACTTAGTTGAGGGTGATACAAGGGATTAAATTTATGTATCTCCTTGGATGGGTTCATCATTATTTGTTATTTTAATTTTTAAAGAATGGTAGATATGTTGAGAGTGATACTTAGTATACCATGGATTACTGAATTGTGAAATTCTCTTACCTTTGTATGTGAAACAACTATTCCCTATGGAAGAAACCATGGAGGGTCTTGGTGGATAAATGGTTATACCATGACATGAGTGATAATCCATCCCCTATGTGATGTACCAAGGATTTTCTGAGAGGGTTGTTGACTTCACACTAAAATGGGAGTGATACTTAGGATTCCATTTATGGATCTCCATGGAAAAAATCTTATAGTGTTTGGTATATGTTTCTCTCCTAGAGTGATTCATGGGTTCCTTGAAATGGTTCAACTTGGACGGTCTTAGGATGAAACTTATCTAAATTCAAGAGATTAATTCTATTATAAACCCAAATGCTAATTCAATCAATTAATGGAGGTAGCTTCCCAGACGAATCACATGCATGGGTTCATTCTATATCATGAAAATTTAACTAAGATCACCCATTTATACACTATATCATAATTTCATAGCTTACCTTGGTTCATTGAAATCCATATTAGACTAAAGTAGGTAGTACAGATAGGGTATCCAATAAGAAACTCGATCTGATGTATTTTAGTTATTTACTTCCTCAAATTTATTTTTATTGGAAAACTTTTCATTTTATATGAACATACTAGATTGATCTAGAAATTATTGGTGGTGGAATACTGAGTATATCTAACACCTTGTTCAGGTTTTCTTTGGTACCCAAGAAGACTTCATTATTGTACGTGTTGATTAAGGGAAGCGTCTAACTTTCGTTGCCTAATTTTTAGTACTAGGATTTGGAATGAGGGAACAAGACCGATCCTATTATTTTGATGGTAGTATATTCTAATTTTGTTTTTTTTTGTTTCACTTTTGTTTCACATGTGGTATATTCATGGTATCCATGTATCCCATGTAATCATTTTTATATAGCTACATAACATAATCATAATCATCATTTTTTATCCATTTATGTTTCATCTTCTTTCTATTTATTTATATTGATGATTTATTATTCTTATTGATATTAATTATCGATATAGATTATTGTTATGTTAAACTCTAACTTATGAGTGAATATTCTTCCCATGTACAAACCATACACCCTCACTACTAGTCAGAAGCCACTAGCACATGGGGAGGAGGGCTTGAGGTCTTGTGGCCAACAATCTCAGGGCACTGCTTAGTGGCCTCTAGGGCGGATGATATAAAGTGGTTTCAAATCCCTTCTTACTTTTTATTACTATTTTGGTATTAGAAAAGAGACTAAGATGTATTATATTTTGGTAATGATACCTTGTCTAGGAGTTGGTAACCAACATATATGGAAAATTTTTTTACGTGGGATGGGTTATTTCTTTTTTGGTTAGTGCATGTTATAGTTGCACTGATTTCACTATTGAGTGATACACATGTTATGTGATGTTATTATTATTGATGTTACTATAATTATGAATTTTATTTTCCATGGCCTTGTACTATAGGTGGTGTAAACTCATTCATTATACTAAGACCTTTAGGACTTAAATGTTATGCATTCTTCCATTCCATATTTATATTCCTGGTTACATTTCCTATATAGCTTGTGATTATTGTGTGTGCCTTGATTTTTATTTATTGAAATGTAATAATGTTTATATATGGATAAAAAAATTGAATTAATTAGTGTGCCTACATAAATCTAAATAGTGTTTTCCCATTTAGATTGATGATGGCACCTTAATTAACTTATTATTCCACAGTTGATCCATGGACCACTGATTATATGGGATGATATATTAGTTGACTTAATTTATGAATTCCAATTATAATTTATGGAGTGAGTACTTCTAGAAATTGGTAATGGTAGTTAAATCAATCAAGTCACTGTACATGACCTTTTACATCCTGGCACTAGACGTAAAGGTCAGGTCACAGTTACTTGGCATACCGATTGCAATTTATAAAAAGTATGGGACTTTATAAATTGAAAATATTAACACATTTAACTATATTGATACATATATATATACAAAAATAATAATAAACATAAATAAGTTAATGTTTAAAATTGAAATAGTTACCACTAAATGGGGATGCCAATTGTATGGTAAATGGTCTGTACATTGCAATTGAAACTCTATAAACCAAAACATCTTTTGTGTCATAAGATAACTTCAACCTAACCCAAAATTAGTTTTGGGAAGTAGGTAGTGTCTCCTCAAACAACAATTATCTTCCTCACCACATAGACCTAGATCTAGGAGAAATAATAGAGGTTTGACCTGTTCATTGAATGTATTGTGCATGTCATTTCCTAATTATATTGTTTCATATTTGTTTAAAATTATATTTGAGGTGTGTACTTGGAAATTGATGACCTATTCCATCTCGATGTCCTTGAATCTTATACAAGGAGTGTGCCAATGAACATTATCCAGAGGTGGTGGTCTATTAGCCACCGATAATACTTCATGTTGTTCCACCTAAGGCACCTCCTATTAGTCTAACACTAGGAATTGATACTCAATTTTGAGACAGTTTATTCCACTTCATGAAGTATGTGTAGGGATGTTCATTATCTTTCCTCACATTGGATGATTAAAGAAGAAAATTTTAGTCGCAACATCCTCCCACCTCTTCATGGGATGAAAATCCTTATGCTGTTGAATCTTGGATAGAATCCATAGTTTTGATCTTCAACATTTGGAGATTATTCGAGAGTGGTGGGTCAATATCACTAACTATATGCTCTATGATTATTCAAATCATTGGTGGGATGTCATTACCTATGATAGATGTTATTAGGGTATGGTGTGGGTTGGATTTCAAGAATCATTATATAATTACTTCTACCCCCAGATGTTGTGAGAAGATTGTGCTCAAGAGTTCATTAACCTATAGCTATGTTCCATGTTGGTGATTGAGTACTGGAGTCATTTCATTAAGCTTTAGTGTTTTGTGACTACACATACTAATGAAGAACTAATGATTTTGAGGTGTTTTGAGGATGGAATTTCATACAGCATCTAATTTTAGGTGAATGTTTTTAGGATGAATACCATTTTAGATATAATTAACTATTACCACATCACTAATTGAAACCTAAGGGAAGGTGGAAGTGTGGGTCTGGGTAGTTCTTCTTCCAAGAAGGGATATAT
Source organism: Viscum album (assembly GCA_963277665.1). Lineage (NCBI taxonomy): Eukaryota > Viridiplantae > Streptophyta > Magnoliopsida > Santalales > Viscaceae > Viscum > Viscum album. Next base: position 1,520,678,979 of record OY728155.1, on the reverse strand, counting down.
TTTATCTACTAGTAGGTAGAATTGTTTTGAGGGTGCACATAGGGGAAGTTATATTCATACTACATCAACCAACAGCTATTTAGTATTCCACTAGTGTGGTAGGTAAGGTCAAAAGAAGCCCGAGTTTATAAGGAACTCGTTAAAGTGCTGACATTGCTATAAGATTGGCCACTAGATATGTTTATTAAAAAAATTCCATCTTGCATCTAGTGATAAGGGATCTGTTCCAACAATGATTTTAGGTATAGGATCAATATATCCACATCAAGTTGATAGTTGGTTTATTATCCACCAATCATTCTGTAGTGGTGGTCGTGGTCAAGGTATTCCAACCTCAATGGTTTTGTTCCAGTAGAGTGGACCTTCCTAGGTTAGACAGGGTGCATCTCAGGGCCATGAATCTGGAAATTTATATGAAGTGAAACCTATAATTCATATTTAGAGTTCAGGTCCTTCTATGGTTAATGGTTTTATTTTGTTAGACTTTACATTTTTTTATTACCTATTTGATATAGGTGCACCATACTCCTTCCTATTAGTTGAAATTATAGAAATCCTAGGCCTAGAAATAGAGTAATTTAGTGGAATGATGACTCACAACACATCAATAAGAGTTTGATCAGAGAGTGTACTTGTACAAAAGGAGTTCCCCTTGAGATAGGTGGGTACTGATTCCTATGGAACATATTTTTCCTAGAGATGATCGACTTTGACATCATTCTCATAATGGACTAGATAGTTCCATATCAAACACATGTTGATTTAAATTAGCAGAGGTTGTCATTTACATCACCTAAGGACAATGTTTATATTCATAAAGTATAATGGGATATCCAGGTTAGTTGAGCTGGACCTAAGAATAACAGACTGGGTAGGGTGACAACCAAGATGGAAAGACTCTTTATGAACGACTAGGGGATGTAGCTCATGGAATTACCTCTTATTGTGGAACATTTTAGGGATCTATTTCTGGATGATTTCTCTAGTTTAGCACATACAAGAAATGATTATTTCGCCATCGAGCTATTTATAGGTGTAGAAAAGTTTCCATTCATTCCTATAGGATAGAACCTATAGAGATCTAGGAAATCTTGTAGAAGTTGGAAGAGTTAGAGGCAAAGGGTTTTATATAACTCAATACTTCACTGTGGGGTTTAATTATAATCTTTACCATGAATATGGACAGTACCATTACGTTGTGCATAGATTTCCATTGGATTATCTAGATTATTGTAAAGAACCAGTATCCACTTCCTCTTATTGAGTTACTATCAGGTGCATGTAAGGCCATCATACATACCGTGTATAATGTTTTAGAGACTATAAGTATGGTATGAGTACCTATTTATGATGTGTGTCCTTATGAATTCACCATCCATTATCATGTCTTTGATGAATTGTGTTTTCCACCCATAAGTGGATTCATTTTTGGTAGCCTTCATAGATGAAATTTTAGTGTATTCTTTCACTAGACACGACCATGAAAACCATATTGAGATAATGGTGAATACATTGAGAGAGTAATATCTATATGATAAGCTCATGAAATTACACTTTTTAATTGATAAGGTTTACTTCAAGGGTCATTTCCTTTCATAGGTAAGCGTGTGTGTTTACCCAGAGAAGGTGATAACCATGGTTTCCTATGAGCAACCCCAAAATGTATTTGTATAGATATTTATAGAAATTAATCTTGGATTTCTCATGATTAGAAGTACCAATAATATCTATGACTAGGAAGGATGTGAAATTCATATGTTCATCTGATTATGAGATAGCGTTTTAGGAGTTGAAGGGGAGACTTAACTCATCATTGATCCCTATTCTTACAGAGATAGGAAGAATATATAATATTTATTGTTATCAATTGGGAATTGATTTTGGAGAAGTTCTGATATAGGGAGACCAGGTTGTGGCATATGAGCCCTATCAACTAAGGCCTCATGATCGAAATTAACCTACACACAACCTCAAGCTACCTGTTATGGTCTATACCTTGTGATGATGATGTAACTACTTATTGGGGGAGTTATCCATCATTTACACAGACTATAAAAGTGTTAAATACATTTACACAATGTTTAACTTGAATCTAAGTGATAAAAAGGGGTTAAATGCCTATAACCATTCAATTTTGATCTTACATATACACACAGAAAGAGGAATTCCATAGCTAATTCCCTGAGCCATAAGACTCAGACATAGGCCTTCTAGGAGGCCAGTAGCGAGAGATAGTTGATGACTATATTTTTTAGATGCACAAAGAGGTTCAAGAATGTCGTGGGAAAACTGTTCTAAAAGATTTAGTGTTTAGATCCTCCCTTCTAGAATGGGTATAGATGAGATAGATTTCTGATCCTAAATGAATATTCCAAAGGGATAGTGTCTCAGTTGATAACCCACCAATTAGTTGGTTTTTTATGAGAATATGGTCCTATACATCCATGGGTGTGTATGTGTGCGTGTATATATACAAGAATTTATAATTAAATAATCAGATGCCTCTGTTAGGGATTTTCACCTTGGGCTCACCAATATGTATCAGGACAAACATTTTCAGTATTGATGGATAGGTAGGAAGAGGAAAATTATAGGTTTCATGACAGGGTGTTCCACCTGTCAATCAGTGAAGGTAGAGCACCAGAAACCTTCCAGACATCTATAGTCTCTCTGAATTTCTAACCGGAAATGGAACGACATCAACATGTATTTTATGATGGGACTATAGAGAAATCCTCAAGGCATCTAAGTGGTGTGGGTGATCCTTTACAGGTCCACTAAGTTCACACAATTCATACTAATCAGGGAGACCTTCTTAGTTGATGAGCTTTTGAGGCGTTATATTTTTGAGGTTATGTGACTTAATGGTTTTCCCTGTTCCATCATATCAGAGTCATAATAACATATCCTTCGCTAATCGAGGGGAAATCTGAGTGGATAATAATGGTGTTAGAGGACATGCTCTGGGCATGAATCCTGTATTTTGGAGGTTTATAAGAGAATCACATACCCCTTTTTGAGTTTTCATACAATAAAAATATTCAAAAAATGATTCATATGGATCTCTCTATGCGGAACTTTATGGTAGGCCATTCCATTCACATCTATGCTGGTTAGAGTTATATGTAACAACACTATTATGTCCTCGTCTCATTCAGGAGATTTCGGAGTAAGTACATATGATTCATAAATGTATGGTTATAGTTTAGTAAAAAAAGTCTTATATTGATTATCACCATGGACCTCTGGAGTTCGAGGTTGGACATTAGGTATTACTGTGAGTATCACATAGATGGGATCATATATGGATTCAGAAATAGGGAAAGTTATCACCTTGTTACGTCGGGCCATTCATGATCATGGATAGAGATAGGCCGATATCATATCAGTTGTAGTTACATCAGAGGTACTATTCCATTCATGATGTCTTCCACATATCATAGCATTTTTGGTATCATGCGAACCCATATAAATTATTTGACCTTGAGAAAATTATGTTATAGGTAGATACATCTTTTTTGATGCATCCGATATTTATCTTTGATCAAAGCATGAAGGATCTATGATGCAGGTCAGTTCCTTAAGTCTTGGTTATATGAAATCATAGTCATGTATAGAATGAGACATGGGATAGATATTCCAATGTACATGCTCAGTGTCCATAAATTTCACATACTATGATTTACCACCATCAGAAGGGAAACTCGAGGATGAGTTATTTTGAAGAGGGGGGGTTATAATGTCTTGACTTTTTAGAGAGGTAAAGAATCTTAACATACAATTATAACCACTTATTTTACTCTAATAATGTACTCTAAATTAAAAATAGTGGTTTTGGAGAGTTCAAGGCTCACACAGAGCTCCGTAAAATTGGAAGTCAGACTGAGCTGCATGGTTTGAAAACAGTTAGTAATAACCCTATGCCTCAACCATATATATGACCCAATGGATAATGGAGGTTGCGTATGTTTTCTATAACAGTGCGATCTTGTCCTCATGCACGTGTTTTGTTTCACATTTTCTTAACAGTGTTTTTTCATGAGCTACACATGGTTAGACAAATCATGTACCTAGCCCATGTGAGGGGTGTTTTTGGGTAGGCTCTAGCTCATAGTTGGTACATTTTTTGGATAACTATGTGACCAATCCATGTGATCCCTTATTAATGATGAATTTATGATTTATCCCCGAAAATGTTTTTAAACAATTTTATACTATTTTTCTACTTCTCCAATGAAATATCCCTCATTTCCTCTTTAAAGATCTCTCCCTCTAGAAATGATTGGAATTTTGATAACTCCCTCATCATATATCTATTTACTTTTCAATTGGGTGTGTTAGATTTCTCTATAATATCTAAAATAATCTTCTTTATATTCATTGTTTATCTTTACCTCTATTATGCTATTTTTGTGTGATCTCATTTCCCCTATTATTAAAGTATTTGACCTATTCCTATGATTTGTCCAATTCTTGATTAATTCAAGGGATAATACTATATGAGGAGAGCTCTATGTGTCTAATGTAGGTGCTCTTTCTTATTTTCCTCAGGTTTTGTTTCCTTTATAACATGTGTCATTGTTCCATGTGGAACAATCCTCTGATGTCACTTCCATAATAATCAATAAATAAATTTAAATGGATTTTCATGCTTAACATAGTCCTAGATAATTGATAAATAACACAATTTGTTGGTAACGATGACTAGAGCCGCCCCATGCGAGTCCCCTTACTTCAAAGTCCTATGTTCCTTGCCTTAAATTACTAAAAAACGTTTGAGGTGCATGTTTTCCCTTGAATAAATACTTTTTAAAGGTAAAATGATTAAGATAAAAGGCATGCCGTGAATTTGGCCTCTACGCCTTATGATATAATTGAATTAATGGAAATAAATTTTTTGGATACCTTAACTTAAGTATCATATTTATAATGACCTACTAAATTGGTATGAAATTTTGATGATTAAACCCTTCTTTCATACTTAGCTGAGGGTGATGGATCACATTTTATAGGCTCAACATGTTTTATTATTAGAAATTTTAGTAAATGGTAGATACAGTGAGAGTGATAATTGTAATGCCTTGGTCGGGCTCACCGTGCATTTTCCCAACCTATGTATGAGCTGAACCAGTTCCCTAGGTGAGACACTATGGATGGGATCAATGGCTAGATGGATAGACCAAGACAGAAGTGATACTAGGTCCCCTATGTGATATACTAGGGACAGACTCAGAGGGGTGATGACTTCACCCCATTTTCGGAGTGATACTTGGTATTTTATTTGTGGACCACCATGTATAGACACTTATGTTGTTGGGTATCAATTGCACTCTATTTGTGATACTTGGGTTCTTTAAAATGGTTCTCTTTGTAAGTGCCTTGGCTGATGCTTCTCTAAATTCATGTGATTACTTTTAATATAAACCAAAATGACAATCCAATATATTAAAGGATGCATCTTCCTAGACAAATCACACAAATTGGGTTTATTCCATATCATGATACTTTATTTTAGATGAGCCATTTATACACTATATCATAATTGTAATGGTTTCCTTGGTTTATAGAAATCTGGTTTAGGATAAAGTAGGTATAATCGGTTGGGTGTCCCATGAGGAACCAAATCTATTTTAATGTATTTATTTATTACCTTGCATTTATTTTTTTAACACACTACACATTTTATATGCAAAACTATATTAATCTAGACACCATTGGTGGTGAGAAATTATGTATATCTCAAACCCTAGTTAGGAAAACTTAGGTATCGACACATAGCCTCTAGGGTGGGACACTATAGATAATGATTATTAAATCAATATAATAACAATATGTATAATAAAAATACTTATTTAATTATATTATAATGGTAATATTATATTTTTATGTGAATGTTTTAAATTTAAATAGGCTAGGGAATTATTAGTGCTCACATTGAGTACTTGAGATTTCACTTGGAAGGCTTCTTGGAAATGGAGGGCCTAGGAAAATTTCTTAGGACCAAAGTCTTATGGTAATGTAAGATAGATCCAAGGGATGTAAAATAGGTATATTATCAAGATGAAATTGAATATTTATAGTTTCCATTTTTGGGTGGTGTAAGACCCCTTTTATAAGTGAAAGGAATGAAATCTAGCTAAATACAACATATTAATATTGAACACATGTTTCACAAAGAGAGTGTAATCAAATGTAATAATAATAAAGAGGTGATATTTTTAGTTCAATCCAATCCAAAAACAGTCATCGAATACATGTTTTTATCATGTTTAAGACTTTTTCTCTTAGATTTTACACATTAACAATTTTTGGTTTTAACCATGGTAACTAATTTTAACATAAGTAATTTAATATTTTTGACTAATAATAAAATTGATCTAATTAAATAAATTGAAATGAATAATAAAAAATATGAAATTAATTTTATTAAATATATTTTAGAGGGTATAGAATAAATTATTTTTAATATAATAACATATAACGATAAAAACCCATTTTTCGAACAAGAGTAATTTATACATAAAATTTATGTTTAAGTTAAAATTATAAATTATTCTTATTTTTATGAAATTAATTGTTTTATTATTTATAATAAAGATTTATGTGGCTATACCAGAAATTCAAAACCTAATTCTACTTTATGAATACTTAATAAAAATAATTTGACCAAAAATAGTTTGTATTAAAAATAAATATAACTAATGTTTCAAAATCTTAAAATTTGTGTTTAAAAATACAAAATTATATTTTCAAATGGATTTTTTTCTCCATATGTATATTTTTAATGGAAATATTTTGTTTAGTTTTAAATTCATACATATTTTATGATATTTTCATAAATACTGTGGTGTAGATATAAACTGCATTTTTCAATAATCACCTAAAAATAAATTATTATAGAAACCCCCAAATAATAATATTGATTTCATATTGTTATGATAATTTGAAAAATAAATTTAATTTGGAAACATTCAAATTCTAAAATTTTATAATTTAACATTAAATTAAAAACATAAAAATATAATGAAAATAGTTTTTATAAGAAAATATATTTTAAAATTTTCAACCATTCTCGTTTCTATTTCCAATTTATCAGTAATTATATTGGTGTCAATATATTATTAGTTTCTTCAACATATATTATATATAATATTTTTCTATGAAATAAATTTCATAAAATTCAATTTTTTAGAACAAATTCGTTTTTTAGAATAAGGTGATCTTACTTGTTATTTAGCTTTGATAATTGAGTTTTATCAACACATTAGTGGTAAAGATGAATAATATCTCATAATTTGGTTACCAAAATCTATACCCACTAGTTTAATGATAGTATTTTAATGTTTATATTTACTGCTTAAAATGTTTACAATTTGTTTTGTTTTGGTGTGGCATATGAAATAAGATAATCAACATAGTATTCATTTAAGGAGAAAAAATTGACTATGAACATGAGCCATAACTCATTTTATATATTGAATTTTTTTTGAGGAAATTAAAATTATTAAGTGTGGGGTAATTTGAAATTTAATTATTTTGATACATTTTTCAACATCCATTTTGTGATTTTTTGAGTTTTTTATTGATAATTTTTCTTTAATAGAGAAATATTTAATATTGGTTGTTTTCTAATAATTTTTTTGTTTGAATATTTTTGGTTAAAGAGATGTTTTTGGTGCATAATTTTTCTTATGTTATTCATTATGATTTTCCTTCATAATTTTAATAACAAAATGTTTGGATTTTCACTAAAATATAATTTTTCGTGTTTTTAGGATAATTTAATTAATATTATTTTTAAAGTTTCATGTTTTTTTAATATAATGTGTTGTGGCTAAATTTTATTTTTTATTTCATTAATTAATTCTATTATGATGTTTTATATTTTATTTTTATTTGATTAATCTCATTTTCTAAACTATTTGTGTAGATGTTTCATCTGAAAAGGTTACATATTTTAGAGGGGAAGATTCACTTAAAGGTTGTATAAATGTTATAAGGGTTGAATAAGGACAGTTTATTTTGAATTAATCACACTTTAAAGGGTATATTATAAGACTCACACAAGTATAGAGCCCACAAATTTGAGGCTGCACAAAGGTATAGACATACTCATGTAAAGGTATCACTACACTCCAGCCATCTCATGTAAGTGTATCAAACAATTTCAGTGGTTATCTCAAGGTAATTACATGTTTAGGGGACCCATGGTAGGGTTCATATTGTTTTCTCAAAAGATAAATAAAGGTACATAGTATGGGTAAACACAACATTTCAATGCTTCTGTTAGGATAACTAAGCATTTTCTAGGTAACTCATGACTAATAAAGTCTACATCATGGTAAATAACACAATTCAAGAGCTACATAAGGGTAAAAGATTACCTCTATGGATTTTTTCAATGTCATAATCATGAACTCAAAGTTATATAAAGGTCATAATTAGTAAAATCATGGATCCCTAATTATTAATTATAAATCAAGAGAACTGAATGATAGATCAAGATGAAAAAGAACTGTTTTTGAGATGAAGTCAAATCTTAATGAGGAATCCTGGGAGAAGAAATGAAATAAATAATCCCATGTGGGAGGGGCCTTACTATTTTAGAGGTGGTATTCTCAATCCATGTCAAAGGAGATAGTGAACAATTAATAATTCCATGTGGAAACTAGAGAAAAAATCTAAGATCTATGAGATATGTGTCCGGATATTACAAGTACATACATAAGGGCTCACAAAATCAATTGATGAGAATCCCCCCACTAACCAATCAATAATCCACCAGTAGGTATTAGTACTGGATATATTAAAAATTACATTAACTTTAACTATATGAAGATAGAATTATCATCTTGAGGTGAGCAGTAGACTTATTTAGGATCATGAGTCGGAGCTTCAATGAAGGGTATAGATTTGTTGATGAAATGATAAGATATTAAATTTGAAATTATATTAATGATTTTATCTACCCCCTTTACTTTTCCTTTTTTTTATATATCATAATTAAAAATTCTCAATCCATTTTTTTGAAACATGAAATGTTTTTAAGTTATTGAGAAATATTCTGATTTTTTAGTGTGTTAATGTTATATATGTAATTGAATTATTCCATGTATGTTTCAATTAATTATTATGGGAATTACTTACATCATGTTATTGTTTTTTGGATTTATTTAATGATTATTGAAAATCAATTCAAGGATTTTTTGAATCATTTTTCCTCCTAAAAAACATTGATATATTCAGAAAGAGAAATTTTAAGAATATAAATTCATGAGTAGATGAATGTTTGTTTTCTTAAATGGATTTTTGATCACTTAATTTCTTGATGATATATGAAAAAACATTAATAACAGTTATTGTGATAAAATTTGGTAGTATCTATAACTCTTAACAGATATTGTAGGCATTTTAATGGTCTAGTTTTCAATTTTAGTTGAACATATTTTATATTTATATATCACCTTTTCAGTAGAATGTATCGATCAAATTCCCCCTGATCATCTTTTTCCATGCCTTCTACTCCTTCAAATAGTTTAATTATAATGAATATAACTTTCCATTATCAATTAATGCATCATTTTACACTATTCACTTATATTCATCCAAATTATAGTCCTCATTTTTAGTAGAATTGGATTTGGAAAATCTATTATATATTTATTCTTCATCCATTGAGTTTGACCCTACATTCCATTTCACTAGTGTGAGTAGGAGAATATAATTTATATCAAGAGTTCATTAATGACCACACTATTCCATGTCTTGATTCTTAAGGTTATAAATCCCCCTATTGTATATTTCTAGTATGTTTCTCATTATCTACCTTATCGTGATTGTATATTTAATAATTTCTCAAAAAATTCAAATTGTGATCACAAATTTATTCACCCAAGTGAATAACTCATTCATTGATTCATGATTTAGAATTTTAATTACCTTATATTGAGCAATAATTTTGTTTTTATCGGTTACTCCTTCTCCTTCTTATATCTCTCATGGATGTCAAGGAGTTTCTACTATAGTCCATTCACTATTTTAATTCCCATGAATCTTGTCAAATTATTCCCTAAGAGGGATGAAAGTAACACAATTAATTCTCCCCAATAAAATTCTATATTATTCATATTGTTAAAATTATATTCCTTACCAAATTTGGTTATATATGAACCACTATCAGTGATGTTAATAACATCCAATAAACGAAATAGATGTTATGAATCATCCACTCCATCATTATATTGAATCCCTTTTCCATAGAATATAGAGATTCCGTGGTTGTTGATAGTGTTCAGATCCGCCATAGATCACATTAATTAAAAATATAAACAATCAAAAATTAAAATCTATATGAAAATACCTATAACAATATCATAAATTTTCTAATACTAAGAGAAATACATAATAGAGAGTTTTTCACCACTAAAGGGGTGGGGTGGGGGAGGAGGGAAAAGTGGTTAGTAGAAATCCAACTCTTGATCAAAATTTTCCCATATTTAGATAATATGAATGGATATCGATATTTATGATGTTATGATAAGATATAGAGTGATAAGAAGCACACATGAAGCAATGATAAATATAAGGTTCACCAAGTCTTTTTATCAAGTGGTTAATCACTAGTGAATAATAGTCAAGATCATACTACACCCATTTATACTATATTATCAATAAGAACAAGGAATAGAATAGAAATATGGACTAGAACTATAATTACAACGAGAAATATGAGATTCAAAAATTCATTCAATTTATGATCCCCTGTCTTATGTTCATCAAGAATTTGTATAATGTGCGCATCCTATTTTTTCTCCTTAGTCCATGTCAAAATCTCTAGAGAATATATGACATGTTATTATAGAGTTCCACCCCGTTTTTACAAATATTCTCCAAGTGGATAAACAAATATTTATAGAATTATTTTTATTTATGGTGTGTAAAACTTCTCTATGGTGTGGTATAAAAATATTAAAGTTATGATGACTAACATTGTGACGTCATTTGTTAGAATATAATGTGATGGAACCAAAAAATATAGTACTAGAAAACCATTAAATTACTTTAGATTATAGAATTGTGAAATGTCTAGTGCATTATGGAAAAATGTCTCCAAAAATTTATAGAACATGTAATGCTGATGTAGATCCATGTGAAGCATTATTTTGTTAAGGTGCATTGAAGTACAACATGAAATCATTTATCTCCTTAACTAGTACCATGCCAAATTACCATGACCAAGTAGGGAAATTGGGAAATTTTATATATGAGAAACTTTTCCTCTTACATCATCATATTTTAGTGTAATATAATCATCCATACCATGGATAATCTTCCTCAATAGAATTTCATTCCTCAATAACTTCACTTACTAAAATGAGAATCCCAATCATCTCTGTGTATGTTTTCAATGAACACAATACGAATAAACCTTCATTACTAAAGAATGAATTAATAAAAGAAAATAATACATAGGATTCCCCCAATTTGAATATTTTATAAACACTACAGTATATGATAGAAATTATATTGAGAGTTATAAAGACATTCAATGTAAAAACCATTACTATATCGATCTTGTCTCAACTAAGATCAAGTAAAAGTTCCCCTATACCAATTAACATTATGAGGGTATTCTATAATATCCAAACCCCAATAACTTTCATAATACCTAAGGTCCATTCATTGATTTAATGTGGATTTATTTTTAAAAAACATAGAAAGATACTTTAAAAGTATTTTATAGTTTATCCAAATTGTGTTTTTGATAGTGATTTTCAAGGTATTACATATAACGTGATACAATTTAATAGAAGGGAAAGTTGATAAAATCATTCAAACAATATGTTAGAGGATATAAAAAAGGTGTTATGGATAATATTTCCCAAGTTATTATATATAATATAATATAAGGTGAAATGGAAAAAATTCTATAAGAAATGGCATTTTGATAGATATATACCATAAATCTCATATACAAATGAAGTATTTTTGGCTATATCATACGGTTTGATATAGGTGTGCGATAGGTTATGACATACTTGTTATAAAAGGAATATTTTATTCATTTGTGTGTATCATAGTTTGTGATATAGTGATATTAAAACACCACTTAACATGCCTATTTTAATGTATGATATAATTATATCTGTTGACGCCAAAAAAAGACAGTAACTCTCGGAGGAAGTTTCGAAATGACGAAGCGAAGTCATATTCCGAATCTGAGGCCCGATCTGGAGGCTCGGGATGTGGTGCGTGAAATAAAGGAGGATCCGCATGAAAAATTGTTCTGCGTGCATAGAATCACCAGTTTTCACGAAATTGACCGATGAGGCGCGCAATCTTTGCGCGCCCCGGTTCTGCGTGGCGTTTTTTTGCGCGCCGTCTACGCTCGGCGCGAAGAATTTCGCGTGCCACCTGGATTCCGCGCCAGAGGTCGCCTATAAATAGTAGGTGACCCCGAACGGTTTGGGGGTTGAGGAATCCGAAGCGACTCTTGTGCGTGCAATTCGACTCCCCCCGCACGCAAGATGACTTCCAGGTAATCCCTCATTTCGCGCAACCTTTCCCTGGAGTTCACATTTGTGCGCAACTCCACCAGCTTCAGTGAATTTGCCCCCTCCCCAGGGTTCCATCCATGCATGCAATCCGTGTCTCGTGCGCACAATACCCTTCCGTGCGCACAAAAACCTGCGCATAATTCCCTCTTCACGCGCAATTCTATTTCTTCAATTGCGCGTCATCCCTGTGTTTTTCACGCAGAACTTTCCTTTTGCGCGCAAAGCCCAGGACCCCTCACCTTAATGCCCCTTGGCTGCCCCCTGCACCGGCACCTGATGTCTCCCCTGTCGGGCGTGCGCTCCATTCGTAGTTTTCCCGTACGGCCTTCCAGGCTCATGCGAAGTAACCTCAAGGTCCCTTGGGCCATTTTTCCCGTTGCATTTCTTTGCCTTATGCTTCTCCGCATAGGCATGCTGAAGGATATTGCTTCTTCGCATAGCCACGCTAACGTGGACCCCCCGGTGGTTTTCCTTGCGGCCCCCCTTCACCATCGCCTTGCCGATGCCTTCCCTCCCACAAGGGGTAGAGGGCGTTGGGCATGTAAGACCTAGGGGTGTGGAGAAAACCAACCTCGTCCAAGCTGCAGGATGTTAAACTGCTAAGCACCTCATCCTTAACACAAGACGTTAAACTGTGGTCCGACCCCGTGCTTTGCACATAGGGTCCCCCCAGCTCGGACATTTTTTGCACCTCTCATATCCACGGGAATGGACTCTTCCTCACATGGAATGAGATCCTCTTTGTCGGAGCGACATTTGTCCGCGGGGGAAGGGCTGCCTCAGAGCGTAAGCCCCTAGCCTTTCATGGGGATGACTGCACCCATGCATCTCCATACTTCCCCCCTGTCAAGGCCAGTGGAGTCCTTTTCCCACTGCGCTTTGTCGCACCATGAGCCTCCACCCTAGAGTAAGCCCCGACACCAAGGGACGCTAACCACGCATAAGCCCCTGTTTCCTCTTTGGTCCGCTCAACGCGTAAGCCCCATTCCGCTTCTCACAGACGCACCCTTCGCGACGTGATCGTCTGGTCCCTGCCACCTCTTGTTTCTCGCACCGAGCATGACTCACGTGGGATTAGAGTGCGCATTGACCATGATATCCTCCTATGGGCCGCCCTAGAGTTTAAGCCCCATCCCAGCAAACTACGTGGACTTTGATCTGTGCTAACGCACGGTACGTAGGAAGCCTCCATGAGGTTCAAGCCCACCACCCGGTCGTCTCGACCTCTCCATGTCAGTTCCCTGACCACCTTGGGTCGCCTCAGAGCGTATGCCCCAAACCCCTCGTCCCGAATGACGTTAAATTGTATCCCGTCCTGCATGACGTTAAACTGTATCCCGTCCCGCATGACGTTAAACTGTATCCCGTCTCTTGGGCCATCTCAGAACGTAAGCCCCATGTCTCACTCCACCATCCATCCTGATCCTTACCAGGGCCGCCACATCCCGGTGAGATCATGCCACCCCATCCCACTCCATGATATATGGTAAGCCGCCCACGTGATGGCCCCAACATCAGTGTTCCCCCCTAGGGGTCCTTCAACCCGATCCGTCTCCGCAGGACGTTAAACTCGTGACATACCCCGTGTTAAACATGGGAAGCTGAGGAAAACCTCAAATGGTACACATTCCCCACGTTCGATGTGGGATGGCTCGGGCTTCCGCGCCCTCGAGAAGCCTTGTGATAAGGGACCAAAGACAGACATGACGAAGACGCCCCAACATGACCATTCTCCTCACCGAAGTATGCTGCCCCGACAAGACCCCTTGGAGCGTCTTGACGGAAGTAGCGTAATTAACTGGCATCCATGTAGGTATGGCACCGGGAATGAGCTTCACGAACCCGTCTTAAATCTATGAGAGAGACCCGGACTAGGTGATGAGCTCCGAGGAGGAATCCACAGAAGGAAGAACCGACATCCCATCATCCCGGTTTCGATCAAGGAGCAGACGTCCCTGAACAAGGAACGGATGTCTCCCGCCTTTGGAATGCGGGAATGCGGGGTAACAAGCAGCCCGTCCTCCCCACAGACGGATGCGTGCGCCCCGGCGAAAGGATCAGAGCAAAAAAAATGGTGAACCTGACGTGAAGCTCTTTTCCTCAATACGGGGAATGGTAGCCGTCGGGGCATCAGAAGAATAGCATGTCACCAGGTCCGGGTAACCCTCACCGGGACGTGAACCCGCCAGGGGTCAAGGCCGTCAGGATGTTGACTACTCCGTTCTGCGACTTCCTTAGCGTGGATCCCTCTCGCCGACCATGGAAGACGGAATGACGCTGGGTCTTGGTTGTTGATCTCCATTCATGTTGATACTAATGGGTTCATCTCCCTTATTCCAAGAACTAGATCACTGAATTCGGAGATCGATCGGCACCTGCCCACCGGTGCAGTGGCAGGGGCAGTACCGATGCAGCTACCCCGCGTGGTCCCACCTATTCCACGGTCTCTCCGACATCAACCTCCATAGAATCCGGGCTCTTGCACCCCCTCTCACCATCAAAAATAATCCAGCGGAGGGTGATCAATGACCTGGTTTGTAGGTATGGCGAGGAAGGGGTCATCCCCACCAGGGGCATGGGCCGCATGGATCTAGAGGCGGCTGCGCCTCACCACCATCCCCTCCCTCGAGGGCCGCGCAGGGAGCCGCCGCTCCCCACGCCGACATTCAACCGCTTTGGGAGCCTATCCCCAGAGCGCCTTGACATATCCCCCCCTACTCCAAGGAGGTGGGGGATGTCCGGGTCCACCCGATCGGTGATCCGTCCCAGGGGTTAATGGAAAGAACCCCCTCCAGGCTACGTCGATGCCGCCGCCCGACTCACCGAGCAGAGGAGCAGGCAATCTTCATGCCCGCACCACCGGTTCCGGCCCATCTGACTCGACGCCAGCATCGGGCGCAAGCGGGAGAGAATGCCCATCCTGGGAAACCAACATCAGCAACCACTGTGGCCCGAGCCACTGCTGACTCCTGTTACCAGATCCCCGCACACATTGAGTAGGGGTAGCCACGTGCCCGACTGGGATCGAAACCCCGACCACCCTGCAGGCAAGTTGGGTCGAAACTCCCGGTCGCGGACACTGGAAATGGCCACCACGGACCAATCTGCGGTAGTGCCGCTCACCATGAAGGCTCATTCAGTGCCACCGATCTGGGAAGCTGAAAGCTTCTTCACAACGGCTATACTCCGGGTATGACTCCTTCCAGCGCCCACTGCATGGGGTATGAGGTCACTCCCTCTACTTCCGGCCATGAGCATGGATCCGTTGTGTATCTGGTCGCTCACTCACATGGAGGTCCTCCCCATGTCCCTTTCGACATCTGTCCCAGTGCTTCTCGCACCCCGGCCTTCAGTCCCCTCTTCCCCAACTCTATTGTGGTAGGGGGACCCCATGACGGAAATCGTCCTTACCCTGAGGAGCTACCCAGGGGCAGGAAGGCCAGACATCGTCACCGTAGGAGGAATTTCAGGGGAGTCCGGACGGAAATTAGACCAGTCTGTTTCTCGGATTCTGAGGCAGAGTACGACTCGATGATGGAACCTCCCCCCAACCCTTCGAGTTGAGGGCAGGGATGGGGACGTGGCACGTCAGTCTCTTACTCCCCGATTGCGAGATCCGTATGATTCCCTCCTGCCTTATAAGGTATATCCAGGAGGATGAGGTCTTGGCGTACCACCAGGGATCAAGCACGCAGTTGCCACTGGCCTCCTCGGAAGCACCTCCCGCCCCTATTAGGGTGGGTGAGGAACTTTTCTGGGGACCGATGGAAGAATCGCAAGGCGATACACCCTCGGCGAGCACCGACGCTGTCACAGGAGGCCCATTCGCCAGCCCATCCTATCGCGACGTGGCAACCAGAGCACTACAACACCTGGAGGAAGACCCAGGGATCGACGGCAAATTGACCTGTTCTCCGTATTCCCCGCCGTCCAGCCCACCGCCCCGATAGCCTTACTCAATGCCACTGCCAATTCCCTGTATTTACTCGGTGGACGAGTAGGGGCGACAAGTTCCGAACCCCAAACTGGAGCTGTGGAGCTTCTGGACCATTCTTACAGTGGGCCACTTCCCTGAGAAGTTTTGGCCGGTCGCAGAATCAGATTTTGATGTGCCAGAGTCACTCACCCCGAGAGAGTTTGAATGCTTCCACCAAATTCTTCGGGTGACTCACTCTCGCATCCTCAATCAGCTATCTCCTTATCCCGGGAGCCAAGCGCATCTTGAGGAGATCAGTGAGCAGTGCCGCCGGGTCGACCTAGCAGCACTCCTCGCGGTCCGGCACCCCGAGTCGCTGGACCACCGTGAGTCCCTTCAGCAACAATGCATACAGAGTTATCAAGTACTCTGCATGGTTATTGAGGAAGCCATCCCCCATGTGCACATCCACGAATTGGGGTAGTACGCTGCTCTTCTCTTTTGTGTGATCCGCCGACAGCCCGATCCACTAGGCAGTCCTGAGGGAACGTCGCCAAGGGTAGTCGTGGTCAACATGGATGACCTTTCAGATGAGGGAAACATTGTGGAGCCCCTCGATGGGGACTCACCCCCCGAGGATAGGCCGTTACTGGACCCATCTAGGAGGATTACTCACCAACAGAGGAGCCTCCTAGGTCTTCTTGTACCCACGGAGGCACTGGCACTGGGCCGAAACATCGTCAAGGGTAAAGAGCCCGTCGGGTCTGTCAAACTCACCGACCCATCTGCCACAGTGCAGAAGGAAGAGGAAGATCCCGAGAAGGCCACGCTACGCCAACAGATAGACGAGAAAAAGAGGCTGGTTGATGAGCTCCTGGACGAATGCATTGCAGAGCAACGACCTGACTACGACGTCCCTAGACCAGGACAGTAGGGGAAGGAGCATCTACCCCTTGCTGAGAACCCCCCGGGAAACCGTGACCGTGTCGTGTTTGCCGATAGGGGAGACACTAGAACCCATGGTAAGAGGGCGCGATATATTTCGCCGAACCCTCTCGAGCGGGGAGACAACCTGGGGGACCCTGCTCGGTTTCCTCCCGCCGCTCCGAGAGTCACTCCGCCAGCTGCCCCGTGAGCCGCTGAGCACGACTATCGTATCGAAGAGCGTCGAAACGTGATTGTGGTTAGAGATCCTCTTCAGGACAGGAATCAGCATCCGGATGATCTGATGGAAGTACTCATCGCCCACTTGGAGGCCCCGGAAACTCATCAGGTGGAAATCCCACCGGATGGCAAGCCGTACCCAGCATGGGTGGATGACATGCCGGCCCTTCCGGGATTTGGGAACCCCAATTTTTCCCCATTTAACGGGACCGGAGACCCCCCACAACAATTATCCCACTTCAACTTGAGGTGCGGGCCTATGTTAGGGACTCCGGTGCAGTAGGAGGCTGCCAAGCTCCGGTGCTTCGTTCAGACACTGGAAGGACCAACATTCGTCTGGTACAGCCAGCTCCCTATTGGATCTGTGACTTGCTGGGAGGACCTTCGCCGAAAATTCCTCTACCAGTTCAGTTTCACAACCCAGAAGACGAACATTTGAGACCTCTTCTGGTGCAAGCAAAGGCCCGACGAGCGAGTTGCGGACTTCGTCACCCGGTGGAAGGGGCTCACTTAATCCCTTGACATGCCGCTGACTCAGGATAAATTACTGAAGATGTGTGTGGGGAATGTCAAGGAAGAGTTGGTTCTTTCCCTGATCACACATAATTACCCTGGAGGGTTCCGGGACTTCTCGGACAAGGCTCAGCTCCTCGAAGAAGCCCTACAACAGGCTGGTCAGACACGCTCGCTGCCTCCTATAATCTCTGAAAGGAGAGCCGCTAGAGCCGAGCCCACTGCTGTGGCCCAGATAGAGGCCCCCAGACAGCTAGAGTTTCTGCCAGTGAGGCTAGCTCAGCAGGCTCATAGGGGTCCAACCCCACGGGCACAGCCTTTGGCCCAGCAGCGACCGCCTCAAAATTGGCAGGCACCTCCGCGTAACGCACCACCACCACCTAGGCGAGGTAATCCGGCTTCGCCTCCTCGGCCTGCTCCTCCGGCCCCTGGCCATGGTCAGCCCCCAAGAGTCCCCTTTCCAGACAGAAGGAATTAGACTTACTCGTTTGGTGAGGCCTAGGTCCCCGGTTATTTCCGTAGCACCTTGGAGAAGAGGATCGTGCGGCTTCCTGAGTGCTAGAAGCCAGAAGAGGCGTGTCTCAATGATCTCCCTAACTACTGCCCTTATCACTGGATCCTGGGACACACCATCCAACAATGCTATGTGTTCATGGACTGGCTCCAAGACCAGATTGACAACAACATAGTCAGGTTGGGCCCAACCCCGACACATGTGGCAGGTGTCTTCGTGGGATCAGATGGCAGTAGTGACAACGGGGATGGGTGGGAACAGGTTTCCGACCATGGGTCCCGGAAGTATAATGACTAGATGGCCCACAGGACGGTCGACCGTGCCCATGGCATCATCCGTGCCCGCCTAAATCATCCAGAGCCCTCGGAGTCTGCGAGCGCCGCTATGGCTTCGTCGTCCCAGCCTACTTCTTCCCAGAAGAGCAGGCGGCGAAGCAAGAAGAAAGAACACACCCTACCATTGCCGTCATCTTCTTGCATTCTTGGCGATTTCATGCCCCCAGAAATGGGGATCTCTCTGAGACCCCGTCCGGTAGTGGATGACTCCTCGAGCGAAAGCCCAGGGTATGCTTTGGTTAACACCATAGAGTTGGTAAATCCCTTTTTGGCTCCCGACGACGAGGAGCGCCAGGTGGACCTCCCCGAAAGCCCGGGGTACGCTTCAGTAACACTTTAGAGTTGGTAAATCCCTTTTTGTCTCCTGACGACAAGGAGTGCCAGGTGGAACTCCCTGAAATCTTGGGGTATGCTTTGGTTAACACCGTCAAGTTGGTAAATCCCTTTTTGGCTCCCGACGACAAGGAGCGCCAGGTGGACCTCCCCAAAATCCCAGAGTATGCTTCAGATAACACCGTAGAGTTGGTAAATCCCTTTTTGGCTCCTGACGACGAGGAGCGCCAGGTGGACCTCCCCAATGTCCCCAGCCGTCGCCAACGTCGACGGATCAATGGCTACATGAATCGCCGGGGCACGACAGTTGTCACCTCCAGTCAGGTCGTGCATGCCATCGAGTCCAGGAAGCATGCCCCGTACATAGAGTAGCACTCACGGCTCCCTCACCCGGTGACAACAGGTTCAATTCAACCACCGTTTGTGTTGCTGGATCGGGCGGAACCACCTTGCCCGCGTTGCAAACAGCCCAACCCTACCACTGGCCGACTATGGCCTTCCGATCCTAGCACGACAGCCACCTCCTGGGTTTCAGCTAGTGAACAGCGGGATGTGCCTAGTACCAGTCAGTCACCGATCCCGCCAGTAGGGCCCATCATTCCCCCAATTACAGAGCGGCCTCTTGTAAGAAGAAGCTCGCGTTTGGCGCGAAATTATGATGTCCTGAAGCATCTAGCTGGCATTCCGGCAAGGCTTTCCATCCTTGAGGTCCTTCGCCTATCGTCTGAAATGCGTGAGGCACTCGCCGAGGCTCTAAGGAGCCCCCTCCAGTTTGAAATGGAGGTAGAAGCCGCAGAAGCCTTCTACACCAAGGTGATTGAGGACACCAAATATCAGGCGGTTATCTCATTCTCCGGTGAAGATGAAGACCCTCCCATACAGGGGCACATCCGCCCGCTATACATTACCAGCCAGTTCAATGGCATGGAAGTCCGTCACTGTCTTGTCGACATAGGTTCTGGGATTAACTTGATCCCAACTTAGACACGATGAAAACTAGGGTTGTCTGAGGATGATTTAACTCCCTCTGACCTCAGAATCTAGGGGTATGACATGACCGAGAAAACTCCACTCGGCAAGATTTGTCTGATGACCCAGTTTGGCGGCTTAATTTCCAATACTGAATTCATGGTTGTTTCTCATGACACTACCTACAATGCATTGATGGGCAGGCTGTGGCTCCATCTTCTCGCAACGGTTCCCTCATCATACCATTAGTGCCTTAAATACTCCCTTAAGGGTCGAGTGGGTGTGCTCCAAGGAGGTGCGTCTCTGTTTGCCTCTTGTAAAGCTCATTACCTGGACGCTGACTATTGTAAGAGCAAGGACAAGAAAATCCTGGCAGGTGAGGTTGAGCCCGCCACTGTCGCGAGTGATCCCTGGGTAGGTTTTGATGATGCATATGTCTTCCCAATCCATCGGTTGGAGGCCACGACTCCCGATATGGGAGAGTTCTTTTTTGTCTCGAGTACTAGAGGAAGGCATATTTCCGGGTCTAGGCGACGACGGGAAATCACCTCATACTCTTACACCAACCAGGCTCAGGTGATCCCTGAGCCTCCTACCCCGGTACGATATCGGGACATTGGGCTCATGGCAACGACAGTACGTCATGCGTGTCTGTTTCGCCAAGCCGGAATTGACCATCTCAAGCCAACGCGTCACCACTGCATTTATGTCGTAAATCGTGGCCCCATGGACTGAAGGCCGGATGGGATTGGATCAACCACCTTCGTCGCTATGGTCTCAGTGGTGCATGTGTCTCCCGTTGTGGCCACCTCTTCCACCGAAGCCGGTGCCAGCTCCCCGTCAGGGTCGAGAAGCCCCGAGATGCCCCCCCTGTGGATGATCCTTCCACAAGCAGAGAAGAAGACATGGAAGATTCTCCTCCTGCCTTTGAGGAGATCATCTCCACCATGGTTGACGAGATAGTACAGGTGAACCTCGGTAGCGAGGCAGACCCGAGACCCACATTGGTCAGTGCCGCTATGCCTCCCGAGGAACAGAAACAGTACATAGACTTCATCAGAAAACACCGTGATGTGTTTTCCTGGAGTTATGAAAAGATGCCGGGACTAGATCCCCAGGCAGCCGTCCACCGCCTTGGCCTCCCAGCAAACCATTGCGGGTTCAAGCAGCCTCCCAGAAAAATGCACCCCTTTCATGGTGCCATGGTTGAGGCCGAAGTTGATAAACTCATTAAGGCCAACTTCGTCAAGGAAGTCCAGTACACCAGGTGGCTATCCAACATTGTTCCCATCAGGAAGAAGAACGGGCAGATCAGGGTCTGCATCGACTTCCACGATCTTAATCGCCACTGTCTAAAGGATGACTTTACCCTTCCTGTGACAGAGCTGTTGATCAATGCGACGTCCAGGTTCCAAGCCCTCTCCTTCATGTATGAGTAATCCAGGTACAACCAGATCTATATGGCCCCCGAGGATGAAGCGTTCACGGCATTCAGGGCCCCCAGGGGACTTTCTTCTACCAGGTTATGCCCTTCGGCCTGAATAATGTGGGTGCCACCTATCAACGGGAAATGCACCGCATATTCAATCTGATCCTCGAGACACTGGTGGAATTCTACATAGATAACCTGGTGGTTAAATCTCGCCAGTTCCTGGACCATCTCAAAGACCTTGATAAAGTGTTTGGTTTCCTCCGTTCTCGCCACTTGAATATAAACCTGTTGAAGTGTGCCTTCGAGGTCACCTCCAGAAAGTTTCTCGGCTTCATTGTTAGGTATCGAGGTATCAAGATCGACCCCGAGAAGCTCAAGGCCATCAGTCAGATGCCTCCCTCGAATAATATTCGGGAGCTTCGAGGCCTCCAAGGCCACTTAGCCTATATACGCCGATTCATTACGAATCTGGCCAGCAAGTGTAAGACCTTTTCTCGACTCTTGAAGAAAGGTGCCGCCTATGGGTGGGACAAAGAGTGTCAGACCACTTTTGAGGAAATCAAGCAGTATCTACTTTAACCTCCGGTCCTGATGCCACCTGTTCCCAGAAGGCCGCTAGTCCTTTACATGACCGCCCTGGAGCGATCCCTCGGCGCCCTTCTTCCCAGAAGAACAACGAGGGAATAGAAAATAGCATCTACTACCTCATCTGCATGCTCCACGATGTAGAAATTAGATATTCTCTCATTGAGAAGAGCTGTCTGGCACTCGTGTTCGCCGTACAGAGATTGCGGAACTACTTGCAGCACCACAAGGTACAGCGGGTCTCTCGGGTAGACCAGTTGAAATACATCCTGAGCCGGCCAATATTGACCGGCCGATTGGCACGCTAGGAGGTGATCCTCCAGCAGTTCGACATTAGGTTCGTACCTCAGAAGGCCGTCAAAGGATAGGCGATGGAAGACTTCTTAGCTTCCCACACAACCTCTGCGGACCAGCCACTGGATTTGGGCTTTCCTAATGAGGCAATCCTCTCATGCGATCATGCCACCCCATGCTGGCAGATGCACTTTGAAGGAACCTCCCAAAGCCCTATCGGTAGAAGGATCAACGATCCTAGGCTTAACAGAGTGGGCCTAGGTATCATCTTCATCACCCCAGAGCAAGTCGTTCTGCCATATTCTTTCTTGTTGTCATAAGACTGCATTAACAATGAGGCGGAATATCATTCCCTCATCACTGGCCTCGAGTTGGCTCTTGAGGTTAACGTACCCCACCTGTATGTAAAAGGGGACTCCGAGCTAGTCATCCAGTAGGTTAACAGTGACTATGCTGTCAGGAAGCTAGAACTCATGCCATTGTTGGAGTGCACCCTCTATCTAATGGCTAAGATCCCATCCCAACCAGATGTCGTTCACGTTCCCCAGTCGCAGAACAGTCGAGCAAATTCTTTGGCCAGCCTGGACACATCACTCGCGGGGCATGAATAGGATGACCTAATCATCCATGTGGTGCACTGGAGAGTCATTGCTCCTGTTATCCCAGGGGGCGATCGTGGCCCGCGAGTGAACCATCTCACCGCTGGTGGCCCTGCGTCCGGACCCCCCGGGGATTCAGGCGTGGTGATCGAGACAGTTCCTGACTAGAGGACACCCTTGGTTGAATATCTCAGGCACAACAATCTTTTGATGGACCGAGCAGAGCGGGAACGAATCTGGTGCCGCGCGCCACAGTTCACCCTTCAATGTGGTCCTAGTCGTGAGCAGCTCCTTTACAGGCGCGGGTTTGACGGTGTTCTCCTCCGTTGTCTTCAAGGAGTTGAGATCCCATAGGTCATGCAGGAAGTGCACGCTGGTTCCTGTGGCGCCCACCAGGTCGGGTCGATGTTGTCCCACTAGATTCGGAGGTTGGGATACTTCTAGCCCTCCATGATCCACGACTGCATCGAGTATGCCAAGAGGTGTCATGCATGCCAAGTTCATGATATCTTTGTGCATCGGCCAACGGAGCCTCTCCATACTACTAAGTATTCTTGGACCTTTGCAGTCTGGGGGCTGGATGTCGTAGGGCCTTACCTGCTGGCGATGGCCCTCCAGTGCCGGTTCATCTTAACCACCACAGAGTTCTTCTCAAAGTGGGCAGAGGCAGCCCCACTCAGGGAAGTCAAGGCTGGTTCTATCGCCGACTTCGTGAGCTCCAATATCATCCACCGGTTTGGAATACCTCATGCTATCCTCACAGATATCGGAACCAACTTCCGAGCGGTCGAGCTGAAAAGATTGTATGCCAAGTACAACATTCGCTCTAACCACACCTCCTGCTATCATGTGCAGGAGAATGGAAAGATCGAGGCGTTTAACAAAACCCTCTCTAAAATTCTGCAAAACATGGTTGGTCAGAACAAGAAAAGTTGGCCGGACAAGCTCCCCAACGCCCTCTGGGCTTATAGGACGACAACTCGCAATTCCACCCAGGTGACTCCGTATTCCCTGGTATACGGAGCTAAGGTCGTCCTTCCCATCGAGGTCTAGCTTCCCTCATTGCGCACGGCGGTCTATGACCAGCAAGCGCCAGATAGAGTTGCCGAGATCCATCTAGCCGAATTGGAAGCGCTGGATGGAAGTAGGCTTCGCCCTTTACATAACTTGGAAAGGCATCAGAGAAGGATGGCTCGAGCTTTCAATAAGAAGGTTCACCTCCGCTCCTTATTGCAAGGTGAATTGGTGTTGGCTCTCAGAGCACCAATGATTCCCGGCAGGAAACCACCCAAGTTGGAGCCCAAGTGGGAGGGGCCTTTTATTGTCCACAAGGTCTATCCTAATGGCTATTATTCCCTGGTGACTATGGATGGTGAGCGTATCACTCCTCCCACCAATGCCAGGTTCCTCAAGAAGTAATTTGCCTAAACAGTATGGTCCTGCATGACCATAAACTGTATGGTCCAGCACGACCTTAAACTACACTCTGCCCTACATCTGGGCTCCATGGTCCGAGATCTACGACCTAAAATTAAGATCCTCTTTTGCTTCCGCCATTTTCTTGGTCCGAGTTCTAAGACCAAAAACTAAGATCCATATTTCGTCCAACATGATGTTAAACTGTATTTACAGAACTACGTATGGCTTTATTCTCATCCTAATGAGATACGTAGGAACTCCCGGACATTTCTTCTTGGGTCCAGCCCCAGGATTTACCAAACTCCACCCTTTCCTCTTGGTCCGAGCTCTAAGACCTAAATGTAAGATCCCTTTGGTCCGAGTTCTAAGACCTAAAACTAAGATCCACTTGGTCCGAGTTCTAAGAGCTAAAACTAAGATCCTCTCGGTCTGAGCTCTAAGACCTAAAACTAAGATCCATATTTCGTACAACATGACATTAAACTGTATTGCCAGAACTACGTCTAGATTGATTCCCATTCTAATGGGATACGTAGGAATGACCAGACCATTCGTATTTAGGTCTAGCTTGAGGTCCGCTGTCGCATCTGTTTCGCCTCTGGGACCTTGACCACAGGATCGCGTGGCATGGTGTGAGATTATGTCCCCATTCACGTCGGGTTTTCAATAGCTGCACCACGCACACCCTGTCCTCAGGATTTAGCCCTCCTATGTCCAATGGCATTAGAAGACGCTTTCAATAACTACGTATAACTTGATTCCATTCCTTATGGGATATTTAGGACTGCCTGAACACCTAGATGTCAGGTCCAGCCCCATATTTTAGGAGATCCCATGATCTCCCGGTTCCCATTGTGTTTGGCATTATGCCCCCTCTTTTTCCTGGGGATCCACCATCTTTTGGCCGCTGTCGGACTGAACCCTCTGACCCTTTCCAGTGGTCTACTGATGTGCTCAGGGTACTCTAGTCTAGGACTTGGAGTGCCAGATTCGACTTAGGCAAGTTCCATCCACTTGTCAAGCTTCGTTTTCCCCTTCATTCGGGCCCCTGTCATCCTTCACACCCGGAGGGACCCCCAAGAACGGCCTGGATACAATGCCCAAGGGCTCTCCTACCGTCATGGGTCAATGCCCCCAAGGGTTTCAGACAAGAAATTGATACGAATCCCGTGTTGCGAACATGGTCAGTGGTTGATGCTCATTTGTTGGTCCTCATAGCTGACACGACAGGATGCTGTGTTGCGAACATGGTCAGCAGTAATCCTCAGTCGTCACGCTGGTTTCCCCGGGCCCTAAATGTTGTTGGAATGGTTCATGTCATGTTCCACCCCACTGTGTCAAGGTGGAATCTCGACACTCCTTGTACTATCCCCCAGTACACCCCCGCACATCAGACAGACCGAGCTGCGTAACGGTGTCTCTCGGGGCTCCCGCGATCTGAGTGCTAGAGTATGTTCTTGGGTCTCTTCTTTACGGGTTTCATGCAGCTTGACCCTCATCCCCATGGGGAACGAGGAGTCACCCAAACATTGCGTTTCGGGCCCAGCATAGCTGGGAGCTAGCATCTCCTGCCCCTCCCTGATTGTTGAACCCTCGTAGGCCCCTTTGGCCCGAGGCTCCTCTCTCGGCTGGTCCAAACCTTACAACCTTAAACTGTGTTGTTGGTACAAACCTTACGACCTTAAACTGTGTTGTTGGTCCAAACCATACGACTTTAAACTATGTTGTTGGTCCCAAACTTACGACCTTAAACTGTGTTGTTGGTCCAAACCTTACGTCCTTAAACTGTGTTGTTGGTCCAAACCATATGACCTTAAACTCTGTTGTTGGTTCTGCACGACCTTAAAATATGTTGTTGGTCCAATCCATACGAACATAAACTGTGTTGTTGGTCCAAACCATATGACCTTAAACTGTGTTGTTGGTCCAAACCTTACGACCTTAAACTATGTTGTTGGTCCAAACCATATGAGCTTAAACTGTGTTGTTGGTCCAAACCTTATGACCTTAAACTGTGTTGTGGGTCCAACCCATACGACCTTAAACTGTGTTGTTGTTCCATACCATATGACCTTAAACTGTGTTGATGGTCCAAACCATATGACCTTAAACTGTGTTGTTGGTCCAAACTATAGGACCTTAAACTGTGTTGGTGGTCCAAACCATACGACCTTAAACTGTGTGCTGGTCCAAACCATATGACCTTAAACTGTGTGCCTATCCAAACCATACGACCTTAAACTATGTTGCTGGTCCTATCACACGACCCTAAACTGTGACATTATCGTCCTGGCCGCAAGATGGAAAACGACACTGCATTGTGATGACCTCATTGTAGAGGACATCACGTTGGGTATTAGTCACGTGCCATGCCATTTGTCAATGCCTATCACAGCTTGATTCTTGTGGCAACACCACGACCTACTACTCTAGGCCTGTCACTTCAAAAAAACCACTCACCTTAAAGGACAAACAAGATTTATCAAATTCTGATTCTTTTAGTGCAAGGGCCACGCCCGCACTCCCCTTTTCCCTTGTCACTGGTATCTTACCATGTCACCTTTCAGAACTACGTATGGATTGATTCTCATCCTTATGATATATGTAGGAGCGCCTGGGGCACTTCCCCGCGGGCCCAGCCAGCCTACCTTCGTGTTCAGTCCCTCTACTCAAGAATTTCCCCGGAGAGCACATGGTAAGTAGGGCTTAGTTCCTCATTCACGTTGGGTTTTGTAACCGCCTTTCCATGTGTCCGTTTCTCCCCTTTCCCACTCATGGTCCGAGCTCTAATACCTAAAACTATGATCCTCATGGTCCGAGCTCTAAGACCTAAAACTAAGATCCTCTCGGTCCGAGCTATAAGACCTAAAACTAAGATCCTTTGGTCCGAGTTCTAAGACCTAAAACTAAGATCCTCATGGTCCGAGATCTAATACCTAAAACTAAGATCATCTTGGTCTGAGCTCTAAGACCTAAAACTAAGATCCGTATTTTGTCCAACATGACGTTAAACTGTATTCCGTCCCACAAGATGTTAAACTGTATTCCTTCCTATATGACGTTAAACTGTATTCCGTCCAACATGATGTTAAACTGTGTTTCAAGAACTATGTGTGGCTTGATTCTCATCCTAATGAGATACATAGGACTTCTCGGACATTTCATCTTGGGTCCAGCCCCAGGGATTACTGAACCTCGTCCTTCCTTATTGTCGGCCCCTCGGCCCGAATTCATGGGGAGTGGTGTAATTAGGACATTTACCCCAAGCAGGTTCAGGATTCCCCATGATAATAATGGGAAGCGGTAGTTCTCTCGCCAAAGAGGTCCCGCCTAGAAATTGGGAGGACCCGTGATCAGGTCGGTATGTCCGCCTAATGCGCCTTCGCCATGGTGGCGCAATTTCAGGAGTGTTGGACTCTGTTCGAACAAACCACCACTCCACCTTCCACGCTTTTCATCCCCCCTTATTCAGATCCTCATTTCCTTTCATGTTTGATGGGACCCCCTAACAATATGGATGCTCGACCTATGGTCTGCCTACTGTCCTAGGCCAACGATCCGGAGGACTGGTCCTGTTTGACGGGACCCCCTAACACTATGGATGCTCGAACTATGGTCCGCCTACTGTCCAGGGCCAACGTTCCGGAGGACTGGTCATGTTTGACAGGACCTCCTAACAGTATGGATGATAGACCTATGGTCCGCTTATTGTCCTAGGCCAATGTTCCAGAAAACTGACTGACGATATTTGAATCAAGCCCCGTGTTGAGAACATGGTTAGTGGTCAGCACTCATTTATTGTCCCCATTCCAGGCCAACATGATATGGGTGCTGTGTTTCTGCCACGGTTGACAGTTATCCTCCATGGTTGTGCCCCGTTGGGTTCTGAATTTGGGCAGCGTGATTCACCCTTCCTCTCCATCCCCCTGTGTTCGGATGGATTTCAATGCCCCCGACATCGCCCCGCTCATGTGTTAGAGCACATTGAGGAGTCGACACATCAATCGGCCCGGGGTATCCTCAGAAGTCTAGGCACAATTTTGGACGCCTGAATCTTGGTCAATGCCCCACAGTTGAATGAAATTATGGTACGATCATCTTCTACTTCTTGCGTTGGGAACGACCCACAGGAGCCTAGGGATGAGTTGTTATTCATTTCGGAACTATGGTTGAACGATCCAAGCTCTAAGACCTAAAACTAAGATCCTCATGGTCGGAGCTCTAAGACCTAAAACTAAGATCCTCACGGTCCGAGCTCTAAGACATAAAACTAAGATCCTCATGGTCCGAGCTCTATGACCTCAAACTAAGATCCTCTTGGTCCGATCTCTAAGACCTAAAACTAAGATCCGTATTTCATCCAACATGACATTAAACTATATTCCGTCCCGCGTGATGTTAAACTGTACTTCGTCCCGCATGACGTTAAACTGTATTCCGTCCCGCATGACGTTAAATAGTATTCCGTCCAACATGACGTTAAACTATGTTTCAAGAACTACGTGTGGCTTGATTCTCGTCCTAATTAGATACATAGGACCGCCCAGACATTTCGTCTTGGGTCCAGCCCAAGGGATTACTGAACCCCGTCCTTCCTTATTGTTGGCCCCTCGCCCGACTTCATGGGGAGTTGGGCGAAATCAGGATGCAGCACACGGAATCAGAGAGTTCTGTGTGAAATCTGAATGAGTTGCGCGAAATCTTGGTGATGAGTGCACAATCGGCACGCGAAGCGCGAAAAAGCCCGAACAAGCGCGAGATCACGACCAAATTTCGGATGGAATTCTGCGCTGCCAGAGCATTATTACGCACATCCGCGGAAGCAATTTCGCATACGAGAGTGATGAGGTTATCGCGCGGAAAAGGAGGAAGTATGGATTTGGGACCCAGTGCCCCTTTTTATAGGCGAGGCCAGGGTTCCACGCCGCGCGGAAAGAGGATTCCGCGCGCATCCTTAGGTTTTGCGCGCCCCGTCGAAATTGTGCACACAACTTGATCAGGGGACTTAGCATTTCGGTGTTTCGGCGTTTGCCTTGGAATCCAATCGTTGCGACCTCTTGCCGATCCAATTCCAAGGGGTGGGGCATTTGTTGATGCCGAAAAAAGACCATAACTACCGCAGGAAGTTTCGAAATGATGAAGCGAAGTCATATTCGGAATCAGAGGCCCGATCCGGAGGCCCGGGATGTGGTGCATGAAATAAAGGAGGATCCGCGCGAAAAATTGTATTGCACGCGTAGAATCACCGGGTTTCGCGAAATTGAGCTGGTGAGGCACGCAATCTTTGCGGGCCCCGGTTCTGCGCGGTGATTTCTTTGCACGTCGGCTGCGCTCGGCGTGAAGAATTTCGCGCGCCGCCCAGATTCCGTGTCGGAGGTCGCCTATAAATAGATGGTGACCCCGAACGGTTTGGGGGTTGAGGAATCCGAAGCGACTCTCGTGCGCGCAATTCGGCTCCCGCCGTGCGCAAGATGACTTCCTGGTAATCCCTCATTTCATGAAACATTTCCATGGAGTTCACCTTTTCACGCAACTCCACCGGCTTCAGTGAATTTTCACCCTCCCCAGGGTTCCATCCTTGCGCGCAATCTGTGTCTCGTGTGCGCAATACCCTGCCATGCATGAAAAACCCTGCGCATAATTCACTTTTAGCGCTCAATTCTCTTACTCCAATTATGCTCCATCCCTGTGTTTTGCACACAAACCTTCCCTTTTGCGCGCAAACCCTAGAACCCCTCACCTTGACGCCCCTTGGCTGCCCCCTGCACCGGCACCTGATGTCTCCCCTGCCGGGTGTGCGCTCCATGCGTAGTTTTCCCGTACGGCCTTCTAGGATCGTGGGAAGTATCCTCAAGGTCCCTTGGGCCGTGTTTCCCGTTGCGTTACTTTGCCATATGCTTCTCCGCATAGGCACGGTAATGGCTATTGCTTCTTCGCATAGCCACGCTAACGTGGACCCCCCGGTGGTTTGCCCTACGGCCCCCCTTCACCATCGCCTTGACGATGCCTTCCCTCCCACAAGGGGTAGAGGGAGTTGGGAATGTAATCCCTAGGGGTGTGGAGAAAACCCACCTCGTCCAAGCTACATAATGTTAAACTGCTAAGAACCTCGTCCTTAACACAAGACGTTAAACTGTGGTCCGACCCCGTGCTTCGCACGCAGGGTCCCCCCAGCTCGGAAATTTTTTACACCACTCGCCTCCACGGGTATGGACTCTTCCTCACATGGAATGATATCCTCCTTGTTGGAGTGGCGTTTGTCCATGATGGAAGGGCTGCCTCAGAGCGTAAGCCCCTAGCCTTTCTTGCGGATGACTGCACCCATGCATCTCCGTACTTCCCCCCTACCAAGGCCAGTGGAGTCCTTTTCCCACTGCGCATTGTCGCACCATGGGCCTCCACCCTGGAGTAAGCCCAGACACCATGGGACGCTAACCACGCGTAAGCCCCTGTTTCCTCTTTAGGCCGCTCAACGCGTAAGCCCCATTCCGCTTCTCACGGACGCACCCTTCGCGACGTGATCGTCTGGTCCCTGCCGCCTCTTGTTTCCCACACCGAGCATGACTCACGTGGGCTTAGAGTGCACATCGACCATGAGATCCTCCTATGGGACACCCCGGAGCTTAAGCCACATCCCAGCGAACTACATTGACTTTGATCTGTGCTAACGCACTGTACGTAGGAAGCCTCCAGGAGGTTCAAGCCCACAACCTCGTCGTCCCGACCTCTCCATGTCAGTTCCCTGACCACCTTGGGCCGCCTCAGAGCGTAAGCCCCAAACCCCTCGTCCCGCATGACATTAAACTATATCCCGTCCTGCATGACGTTAAACTATATCCCGTCCCGCCTGACGTTAAACTGTATCCCGTCTCTTGGGCTATCTCAGAACGTAAGCCCCATGTCTCACTCCACCATCCATCATGATCCTTACCCGGGCCGCCACATCCCGGTGAGATCATGCCACCCCATCCCACTCCATGATATATGGTAAGCCGCCCACATGCTGGCCCTAACATCATTGTTCCCCCTATGGGTCCTTCAACCCGATCCGTCTCCGCAAAACGTTAAACTCGTGACATACCCCGTGTTAAACCTGGGAAGCTGAGGAAAACCTTAGATGGTACACATTCCCCGCGTTCGATGTGGGATGCCTCGGGATTCCGCGCCCTTGAGAAGCCCTGTGATGAGGGACCAAAGACAGACATTTCGACGACGCCCCAACGTGACCATTCTCCTCACTGAAGGTTGCTGCCTCGACAAGACCCCTTGGAGCATCTTGACGGAAGCAGCGTAATTAACTGGCGTCCATGTAGATTTGGCACAGGGAATGAGCTTCACGAGCCCATCTTAAATCTATGAGGGAGACCCGGACTAGGTGATGAGATCCGAGGAGGAATCTACGGAAGGAACAACCGACATCCCATCATCCCGGTTTCGATCAAGGAGAAGACGTCCCTGAACAAGGAACGGATGCCACCCGCCTTTGAAAAGCGGGAATGCGGGGTAACAAGCAGCGCGTCCTCCCCAGAGACGGATGCGCGCGCCCCGGTGAAAGCATCATAGCAACAATATCATAATAACATATAATAAGTTTTATGATATTATGAATCATATTGAATGATTCATAAATATAATTTATAATTAAATATGGTGGTTGGATGCTAATTATTAACATTAAAGTATAATATTTCACACTACATATCATTAATAATATGTACTTCAAAATGTAAATCACATGGGATAATCATTGAATGAATTCATATGAAAAATGAAAATGTAGACTATCGAGGGACAAAAAGGACGCCACATAATAATTGGGTGATTTTGGGCACCTCATGGATACATCATGGAGGAAGGATCCCATTGGACAATTCTAAATGATTTCCTCATTTTTTTAATGATAGGAATATTAACGACTTTGGTGAAAGAAACACATTGGTTGTTTGTAAATTTTTTGGTTTCATAACATATTGATCTTGGATTACAAGGTTCTTAATATCTTTCCCTACTCAAGTAAGTGTTATTAAATCCATAAAAAACCATAATTTCCTATTTTTTAAACATATGTAGAATTTATCATGAAATAGTATGTACTTTAGTGATGTAATATTTATTTATTCATACACAATAATCATCCAGATAAAATAATAGAATAATTATTTCAATTATGACATGGTTTTTTATAAATTCACCAAATCATATCTTGACTTATCCAAACTAGTTAAATTCATTTCAATATTGAATAGACACTTGAATGGTTTAGAATGAATATTTTTAGTCACTTAACTATACCATAAAATCCATACTATATATATTCATATTTATTATCTTTACCTTCTAAAAGTATTTATAACCTCCATAATAACTATTTTGACTTCATTTATAAATATTATGATATCATTATTTAAATTACTGATCTTTATAAATTATCATTTTAGCCCAAGTAATTATAATATATTTTATGATCCCAATCTATGATAAGATATTTATCCTTATCCTTTATAACATCATCTTGGTTGAAATATTCATCATATTATTAAAATTTCCAACACAAAACCACACCTAAGAGTTATAAAGATTCTGGTAGAAACATTCTCTACTTAATCATATATAATTTTCAATAAAAAATATTTATGAAAAGTATATCACATTACTAGATAGTTACGAAATTATATATAAAATTGATATAAAAAATAAAAAATCATTACTCAATATATAAAATTTTATTATAAATCTTATGGAAAATAAAATATTTATCAGTGTACATTTGAAAACAAATGAATCTATCTATCCCATGAGTGATTGAAAAAAATTGAATTCATGTGAAAGATCCAATGAAATAAGATATTAATGTCTTACCCCAATGAATATAACTATGTTTCAAATAAAATTTGGATAAATAAATTAATATTGGATAAAAATATTTTAAATTTTCAGAATCAAGATAGCTCTATAAAATTTATATAGAAAACTTGAGCTATAACTATATGCCCACCTCTAATATCTTGGGTACCCAGCTATAAATATATGAACCAATTCTTGGGGAAACTAACCATTTTTTATATAAATGTTTCATGATTAAAATTTAGAGTATGGAAATTTATTAAATTAATTAAATAGGATCAACTCATAAATAACTACTCTAGAGGAATCCTAATCGAGTAACACTATAAAAATCCCCCACTACCTTTCATTTCACTATAATTAATTTAAGGAAATTCACTCCTAATGAATTTATGGAATTTCCCAAGACAAATAATGTAACACCCCAAGATTTCATAGTGTGTTAGTTCTTCAAAATATTTCAATAACTTTCACTACATGCAACACAAAGTTCAAGCACACCATGACTTACCAAACAAGCCGTTCAAAAGAGGTTATGAATAGTTTTAGAGAAATTTTAATGTTTATATAATCCTTATAATTTTAGAATCCATATTATGAGTTTCTTAGATATAATGCAAGAACAAATTCATTTTCAGTATTGCACTTTTATCAACTTTAATAGTGAACCCTTTTTAAATACTATATTTTAAACTTTTTGACTAAATGGGGACATCAAAAATTTAAAATGAAACATCCCAAGCTTCTACGGTACGCTTCTCTTTGAATAATGTGATAGCGTGTGTTGTACGCAACACCGAGTTCTAACAACCAATTAAACTAGCCGTTATGAATAGTAATAACTACTTTTTAAAATTATATATATTTTATATTTCAAAAGGGACTTCATTTTTGGATTTGGAATATCTAATTTAGCCTAAGGTGAAATTTTGGTACTTTTCGGATAACTTTCATATATTGATGAATAGTGAAAATTACTAAATTTTAATTAAAAACAACTTTTTTAATCAAAATAATTAATAGTGATAAATTATGAATTTTAGTAGTTTTAAAGTATATTTAGAATATAGTTTTACCATTTAATATAATGTTGGTCATTGGACATAATTTTACAACTAAACCGAACATAAACAAGTGTCAATCTTTTGATAGTTATTACCTCTTAAAAACACGCTTTTTATTTTGACAGCGTGAATTAATTTTAAATTAATTTCTGCCACTTCTGTGTTTTGAATTTAGAAAAATGGATTCCATATTTGGAATCAGGATGTCCAAATTGTGTAAATATGTAACTTTTATTTTTAGACATTTTGAATAATTACTGTGGTAAATATTTTATTTACCATGGTTAAGGGTAAATCTGGTAAATAAGGGTTAATATATAATATTATAATAATACAAAATTAACCTAAAACGTGTCCTAACCTTATTGGTGGACACATACCCGACCATGAGAATCCTTGGGTTAATTTGGGGACCCCTTGGAGCCACTTGTATGTGGTAGGGACACTTTATATTAATAAAGTTAAAATAAAAATAAAAATGGCATAAGCTTACAGCTTTTAGAAGAAAAATTTTTACATAGGGTTATACATGTTGTATTTTCGATTATAAATATTCATTAGAAAGCTAAAACGATTTCCTACATAATGATATTTTATTTATAATTTTTAGACATTAAATAAGTTATTTTATTTATGACACAATGATGATGCGGTAATTACTATAATAGTAAAAAATTAAATTAATTGATATTATAAATACCAAAATAAATATAATATGAAACTTTTAATGAATTAAACTAATTTTATAGGATAATATGATATATTAGGATTGATTGGATTGACGTTTTTCGAAGTAATCAATCTGTTATGAGTTTCAAAAAAATCAACTATTGAATAGTGTCAAAATTGACATAAAAGAGTTCTTAAAACAAATATTATATTATTAATTGATATTAAATTCCTAAAAATCTAAGGTTCGGCCAAGAGACTTATATCATGATAGTTTAATCATTAATGGACCACTTGGGGGGGTCGCTTGGATGTATATAGTACGTTTATTAACCATATTATATAAAACTACAAAGAGACATTGTAAAAGTGAAACTAATTAACTTAGAGTTAATACTTAAATATAAGGTTAATATAAGTACCCAAACCTGTCTAACTTCTATTGGTTGAGTTGTTTTCTACCTATCCCCACCTTAAAATTTAAATAATCAAATTTGGAGCCATTAGAAACCGAATATGAATTTATTATAAATAAATATTTCCAGCTTTTCCAAAGGTGCCCCTCACCCCTCTTATAAAAGGGCACTCCTCCTCATTTCATCACACCTCAAAAGCCTTTTGGTTCGGCCAAACTCTGCCCAAATACTCTCCCAACATCCCTCACTACAACCTAGAGGCCTTAGTTTGATCAGAATGCCAACCTAAGGAGCCCTTTTGATCAAATCAAAAGGAAGAACCCGAAGAAGAGGTAATGATTTCACCACCCTTTTCTAAGTTCATTTCTTCTTCCACTTCTTCTTCCTTTGTTCTTACCATTCTAAAATAATAACTCCAGTATCTCACATATACTGTGATGTTATTATAAGTATGGTACAACCATATTCAGTATTCTATCCACCCTTTGAATAACATGTCACCATACGTGCGTACGTACGGCTTACCGTCTCCACGTCGTGGTGTAATTGTTATTCAATATAATATTATTTGGATGGGTATAATAATGATGTGTAACTCATGTAAATAATAAATATAACATGTTAATAATTCTGTATATATGATATACCATTCATTTATATATTATTTTAATATCAAAAGAATGATATTGTCGCTCGTGCGTACGTACGGACTACCGTCTCCACGAACGCGATGAGATTCATTCTCCATCGTAACCATTCAAGTATAATTATCATTTGATGATTTAAAAATGATTTTTAAGGACTAGATATCATTCTGGATATGAATAAGATACAACAACCATGACTTATGTAACAAAACATATAAAGAAAATGAGTAAGTTAACACCCGAAACGACGATAATTCTAAGATATTATTAACAAATCAATGTTAAAAGATCATATATGATATCATATTAATATATATGATTCTTGTATAATTTAATAACAATTATTTCACCATTATACATGAGGTTAACCGACCCCAACCAAGGAAAAGTACAAGGTAAGGGTTATTTCACAATCTCTTCATTATCCGAGGTTGTTTATACGTAATAATCTACTGGGATCTCTTTATCATCCACATCCAAGTTTCTTAAAAATGTATTTCAAAACATTTTTACTATTTACTAAAATTTGAGTTAAAGTCATTTATACCCTTTTTGACTTTTATAAGTGGTTTATAAAGGAATCTTTCCGTCATTTTCAAAACAAGGTCCTTTTTAACCTTTTCGACAGAATTGAGGTAAGAATGTTTTTTTTAACTTATACGGCGGGTGTGGTTATTTTACGCCGTTATAAAATCTTCAATGCTTTCCTTACAAGCTTATAAGAATATTTTCAAAGAAAATGTTTTATTTTATATGGATCTTAAATGATTTCAAAATAAAAGGAGATATTTCTTTAAAAAGAATTTTGATTTCATCTATGTCAACATCCTTTGATGGATTTTAAGATTATTTGAAGTTGATTTATTATGATACAAAACTTCTATATTGTATTGAAGGTTTTGTGATATGTTTGACTATGGATGTGCTATTTTTATACCATTCATAGTTTATGGTGAAATTATTGACATTTCGTATGCTAGTTTTAATACGAATGTTTATGTTATGTTTAAACCTTTTCATATGGGAATGCATTGGACTTAATAAGTGACGGGTGGAGCCCGCTATAGCTCCTCGATGCATCGGTAGGTCTCATGAGACAAACTAGTGTCTTGGCACAAGGCCTTGACAAAATCTTATTTGTAGTCTTGGCACGAGGCCTTGGCTATGTGGTTATGATAGTCTGGCATTATGCATTCCATCATTATGAAAGTGGTTATTGATTTTTCATGTGATTATTCGATTAGTAGAATAACAATGTGAATAAGTAAATGGCATTATTTCATTTCATTTATGACATACTATGTTGAAAGTTCAAGTTTTAAAGGCTTTTGTTTTAGTTATACATTCCCTTAAATGTTTATTCTTATTTATGAAAGTTTCCTCTATATTGTTATCCTTACTGGGCATTTGAGCTCACCCCTTTTCTATGTTTTATTTTTCGCAGGATGTGAAGAAGTAAGTTATGAATGACCTGTAGGGATTTTATGAGGGGTTAATAGTGTGGATTGTGGAAACATTATTTTGTTGTATTAGTTTTTCATTTTATGATGTAATGTAAAACTTATGAATATATCTAGTGTTTCCAGGGCTACTAAACCAATCGGTCTTTCGAGATTTGATCTTTCTTGTGATCATGACAATGTTATGTAATAATGCACCGACTCTGGGAAGCTGGGGTCGGGGCGTTACAGTTGGTATCAGAGGAGGTTTAGTACAAACCTTGGAAGCTAGATTTAGATAAACTCTGATTAGAGCACGTAGACCTAAGATTAACTTTGAGGATTAGTATAGAAGAACTTCCTAGAATTTTGGTATTGTAGAGATTTTGTGAGTTTTCCGAGCAATACATCCCTGTCTGGATACGAGCAGGTAGAGGCGGCTCTGGCACAGATGTACCTAGGGGTAAAACCCGAAAACACCTCTTTGAGCTAGACTCAAACGGGAACTGGTGCACGACAACGGGCCTTGCTGCACTCTTGGTTACGACACTCCCGGGGGATATGCTTAGGATAACTCTCATTTTCTTTACAAATCATTTTGAAGGGATTATGAGTATATACTTACTCAAAGAAAACATTCTTATGATTATGGATTATATCCATAAATAGTTCACTTTATGTTAAGTGTTTTATAAGTATGGGATTATGTATTTTGATTCATAAACTGATCTAGTGTATGCCATTGTTTAGAAATGGCACCCAGTAGAAGGAATGAGAACTCCAGAAATGCACATGATCCAAAGAGAAGGAAGGATCATATCTTTCATGGTCTTAAGCTAGAATTTATAAGAGAAATAGTCTCCCATGTATTATCATCATATGAAGAAATAATATCATATGTTGATAAGATAAGTAAAGAGTTTACTGAGTCCTATGGCTTTGAAGGGAAGCAAGAGAAGAAAAGGATAGAAGAGAGAAAGATGGATAAAGGGAAGAGGGAAAAGAAGAATTTTCCCATATGTGGTAACTGTGGAAAGAAACACCCTAGAACTTGCCTGAAAGGAATGGGAGTTTGTTATAAGTGTGGAGGAAAAGGGCACAAAGTACATGACTGCAAGGGTAAGAAAATGGTTTCAAATGTACAATGCTTCATTTGCAAGGAGTTTGGACACTACGCGAACCTATGTCCCAGTCATCAGACTATGCCGCAAATGATGCTATTGGATAATAATCAAGTTATGATACTACCACAGATTAAGAGGAATGATTAGAGTTATTATGTTGATTATATCAATTGAGTGTTGTATCAACAATGTACTTGTTATAATAATTATGGAGTATATAAGGATTGTACTGCAGTACTATTTCATTAAGGACTTGAGATGGTGTGGAACAAAGAAAAGTGACTCAGTAGCAGGTTAAATGTTTGGAAAATATATGGTTGAGAGAAAGATAAACCATAATATGGTTCAGATACTGAGGTGGTGATTTTAGAATAATACATGATTGATTTGGATAAATTATATTGGATATTATTGACTACCTTGAAGCTGATTAATGATTTGTATATTCCATCATTGTTGGGTTTTAAAACATTTTTGGATTAATGAAGTATATCCAGCATTCTATATGGAATAAGGGAACATGAATGTAATCAATAAGGAATATGGTAATACATGATGAAGGTATTCATATGCTATTACGGGGTAAAAAGGATCTATATTATGTTTAACTTCCTTATAAATGTTGGACTGTGAGTTTGGATAGAAGTATTTTGGATAGTTCTAGTTTGGATTATTTTGGATTTCCATAAAAGGACAACCCGGAGGTCGGGCGGCAACCCGTCGCGTCCGGCAAGGCTGCGAGACTTGAACCCGCAACCGAAGGGCGACAAGGGTGTATCACCTACCACTGGCCCACGAGATGTCCTGGATTAAATAATGTAGTTTTTATTAAAAGATCTTTTAGATGAATTATAAAATCGTTTATTTTGGAACCATATACGAATAATGTAAATAAAATTTTTTTTACATTCTATTATCTTTTAGAGTGAAAGATGAGTATGTGGTAGAAATTTATTAATGGATAAAACTCTAATTATAAAGTAATTATATCTCCATATGATCTTAGCCAATCTCATAAAAAATTCCTCAATATTAAGAAAAGCAAATTAGAACAAAAATGTTTTCCTAGATGGTACCTTAAATCATCACTAATTTATGGCTTTGGGATTGTTGGCCTTTTCATAGCCATGTTCTCTACCACTCTCCATCAGGTAATTGATGGTTAGATTTTTCTTCCATATCCATATTTTACTACATGGAACCCTAGTATGTGTTATTTTCGGTAATCTTCATACTTTCGACTCTTTATTTTAAATAGAGGCCTCATTAATTCTTTTTTCGATGTGGGATTTCAACTAAGATATTTTGAAACGTCAAAAATGTGTTATCCTAATACCCTATGTTTTGTTGAACCGATGGTATTTCAAATCATCATAGATTGATTAATTTAAGGACCTCAATTTTATATTTGTTTGTAATTGATGACCTCAATCACTACCTATAAATATTTACGTTTTTCCTCCAATTATATGTCTCAAATTGCCACCAATGTTCTCCTAATCGAGATCATAATTTGGTGGTGACCCTTTCATTTCTCTTTTTTTCATATTAAGACTAAATTTTAGTAACCCAATTTCCGATGTGGGGTTTCCCACAAATATATTATATATTTTCAACCTTTTTATTTTCGAAGAACAATTTCAAATTGCGAGGACGCAATTTATTGAAGGAGGGGAGAATGTAACACCCCAAGATTTCATAGTGTGTTAGTTCTTCAAAATAATTCAATAACCTTCATTACATGCAACACAAATTTCAAGCACACCATGACTTACCAAACAAGCCGTTCAAAAGAGGTTATGAATAGTATTAGATAAATTTTAATGTTTATATAATCCTTATAATTTTAGAATCCATATTATGAGTTTCTTAGATATAATGCAAGAAAAAATTCATTTTCAGTATTGAACTTTTATCAACTTTAATAGTGAACCCTTTTTAAATACTATATTTTAAACTTTTTGACTAAATGGGGACCTCAAAAATTTAAAATGAAACATCCCAAGCTTCTACGGTATGCTTCTCTTTGAATAATGTGATAGCGTGTGTTGTACGCAACACCGAGTTCTAACAACCAATTAAACTAGCCGTTATGAATAGTAATAACTACTTTTTAAAATTATATATATTTTATATTTCAAAATAGACTTCATTTTTGGATTCGGAATATCTAATTTAGCCTAAGGTGAAATTTTGGTACTTTTCGGATAACTTTCATATTTTGATGAATAGTGAAAATTACTAAATTTTAATTAAAAACAACTTTTTTAATCAAAATAATTAATAGTGATAAATTATGAATTTTAGTAGTTTTAAAGTATATTTAGAATATATTTTTACCATTTAATATAATGTTGGTCATTGGACATAATTTTACAATTAATCCGAACATAAACAAGTGTCAATCTTTTGATAGTTATTACCTCATTAAAAACACGCTTTTTGTTTTGACAGCGGGAATTAATTTTAAATTAATTTCTGCCACTTCTGTGTTTTGAATTTAGAAAAATGGATTCCATATTTTTAATCAGGATGTCCAAATTGTGTAAATAGGTAACTTTTATTTTTAGACATTTTGAATAATTACTGTGGTAAATATTTTATTTACCATGGTTAAGGGTAAATCTGGTAAATAAGGGTTAAAATATAATATTATAATAATACAAAATTAACCTAAAACGTGTCCTAGCCTTATTGGTGGACACATACCCGACCAGGAGCATCCTTGGGTTAATTTGGGGACCCCTTGGAGCCACTTGTATGTGGTAGGGACACTTTATATTAATAAAGTTAAAATAAAAATAAAAATGGCATAAGCTTACATCTTTTAGAAGAACAATTTTTACATAGGGTTATACATGTTGGATTTTCGATTATAAATATTCATTAGAAAGCTAAAACGATTTCCTACATAATTATATTTTATTTATAATTTTTAGACATTAAATAAGTTATTTTATTTATGACACAATGATGATGCGGTAATTACTATAATAGTAAAAAATTAAAATAATTGATATTATAAATACCAAAATAAATATATTATGAAACTTTTAATGAATTAAACTAATTTTATAGGATAATATGATATATTAGGATTGATTGGATTGACTTTTTTCGAAGTAATCAATCTTTTATGAGTTTCAAAAAAATCAACTATTGAATAGTGTCAAAATTGACATAAAAGAGTTCTTAAAACAAATATTATATTATTAATTGATATTAAATTCCTAAAAATCTAAGGTTCGGCCAAGAGACTTATATCATGATAGGTTAATCATTAATGGACCACTTTTGGGTCGATTGGATGTATATAGTAAGTTTATTAACCATATTATATAAAACTACAAAGAGACATTGTAAAAGTGAAACTAATTAACTTAGAGTTAATACATAAAGATAAGGTTAATATAAGTACCCAAACCTGTCTAACTTCTATTGGTTGAGTTGTTTTCGACCTATCCCCACCTTAAAATTTAAATAATCAAATTTGGAGCCATTAGAAACCGAATATGAATTTATTATAAATTAATATTTCTAGCTTTTCCAAAGGTGCCCCTCACCCCTCTTATAAAAGGGCACTCCTCCTCATTTCTTCACACCTCTAAAGACTTTTGGTTCGGCCAAACTCTGCCCAAATACTCTCCCAACATCCCTCACTACAACCTAGAGGCCTTATTTTGATCAGAAAGCCAACCTAACGAGCCCTTTTGATCAAATCAAAAGGAAGAACCCGAAGAAGAGGTAATTATTTCACCACCCTTTTCTAAGTTCATTTCTTCTTCCACTTCTTCTTCCTTTGTTCTTACCATTCTAAAATAATAACTCCAGTATCTCACATATACTGTGATGTTATTATAAGTATGGTACAACCATATTCAGTATTCTATCCACCCTTTGAATAACATGTCACCATACGTGGCTACGTACGGCTTACCGTCTCCACGTCGTGG
Source organism: Viscum album (assembly GCA_963277665.1). Classification (NCBI taxonomy): domain Eukaryota; kingdom Viridiplantae; phylum Streptophyta; class Magnoliopsida; order Santalales; family Viscaceae; genus Viscum; species Viscum album. The sequence continues at coordinate 1,520,636,193 of OY728155.1, read as the reverse complement.
TGTAATTGTTATTCAATATAATATTATTTGGATGGGTATAATAATGATGTGTAACTCATGTAAATAATAAATATAACATGTTAATGATTCTTTATATATGATATACCATTCATTTATATATTATTTTAATATCAAAAGAATGATATTGTCGCTCGTGCGTACGTACGGACTACCGTCTCCACGAACGCGATGAGATTCATTCTCCATCGTAACCATTCAAGTATAATTATCATTTTATGATTTAAAAATGATTTTTAAGGACTAGATATCATTCTTGATATGAATAAGATACAACAACCATGGATTATGTAACAAAACATATAAAGAAAATGATTAAGTTAACACCCGAAACGACGATAATTCTAAGATATTATTAACAAATCAATGTTAAAAGATCATATATGATATCATATTAATATATATGATTCTTGTATAATTTAATAACAATTATTTCACCATTATACAGGAGGTTAACCGACCCCAACCAAGGAAAAGTACAAGGTAAAGGTTATTTGACAATCTCTTCATTATCCGAGGTTGTTTATACGTAATAATCTACTGGGATCTCTTTATCATCCACATCCATGTTTCTTAAAAATGTATTTCAAAACATTTTTACTATTTACTAATATATGAGTTAAAGTCATTTATACCCTTTTTGACTTTTATAAGTGGTTTATAAAAGAATCTTTCCATCATTTTCAAAACAAGGTCCTTTTTAACCTTTTCGACAGAATTGAGGTAAGAATGTTTTTTTTAACTTATACGGCGGGTGCGGTTATTTTACGCCGTTATAAAATCTTCAAAGCTTTCCTTACAAGCTTATAAGAATATTTTCAAAGAAAATGTTTTATTTTATATGGATCTTCAATGATTTCAAAATAAAAGGAGATATTTCTTTAAAAAGAATTTTGATTTCATCTATGTCAACATCCTTTGATGGATTTTAAGATTATTTGTAGTTGATTTATTATGATACAAAACTTCTATATTGTATTGAAGGTTTTGTGATATGTTTGACTATGGATGTGCTATTTTTATACCATTCATAGTTTATGGTGAAATTATTGACATTTTGTATTCTAGTTTTAATACGAATGTTTATGTTATGTTTAAACCTTTTCATATGGGAATGCATTGGACTTAATAAGTGACGGGTGGAGCCTGCTATAGCTCCTCGATGCATCGGTAGGTCTCATGAGACAAACTAGTGTCTTTTCACAAGGCCTTGACAAAATCTTATTTGTAGTCTTGGCACGAGGCCTTGGCTATGTGGTTATGATAGTCTGGCATTATGCATTCCATCATTATGAAAGTGGTTATTGATTTTTCATGTGATTATTCGATTAGTAGAATAACCATGTGAATAAGTAAATGGCATTATTTCATTTCATTTATGCCATACTATGTTGAAAGTTCAAGTTTTAAAGGCTTTTGTTTTAGTTATACATTGCCTTAAATGTTTATTCTTATTTATGAAAGTTTCCTCTATATTGTTATCCTTACTGGGCATTTGAGCTCACCCCTTTTCTATGTTTTATTTTTCCCAGGATGTGAAGAAGTAAGTTATGAATGACCTGTAGGGATTTTATGAGGGGTTAATAGTGTGGATTGTGGAAACATTATGTTGTTGTATTAGTTTTTCATTTTATGATGTAATGTAAAACTTATGAATATATCTAGTGTTTCCAAGGCTACTAAACCAATCGGTCTTTCGAGATTTGATCTTTCTTGTGATCATGCCAATGTTATGTAATAATGCACCGACTCTGGGCAGCTGGGGTCGGGGCGTTACAAATAATTTATCAAATAAAAATAATTTTCATATACAGTAAATTAATAATTTATCTTTTAGAATATATATAAATAATCATGGACTAATCAAATCTAGAATTACATAAAAATGAAACCATAGCCTCATATAAATGGATAACTATTATGGTTTAATTAAATAAATTTAAAATACAATATTTTCATCTGGTAACATAATAGGGGATGATATATTCACATTAGTTCATAATCATGGTGAACAAATTTCCCAGTAAATAAAATTCAAATATCTAATGATATAAAAACAAGGGATAATAAGACATCATCAAACTCATGAAATACAAAAAACAAAGATATAATTTCTTTTACGCCAGAAAAAAGGACACCCATCCCTGAATTATCATCCCTCCTAACATGAGGTGTTCAAAAACATTAGAAAAAGACAATATTTAGAGAATCTCTCAAATATAGGACAATAATCAATAATAACTTACTCATGTTTTATCCCTTACAACGTTCCATCTCTCTCACAAGGTCCATAACTTATTTTTGTTGAAAAAGGTTATAATAAAAATGATAATACTCTTCCAATTAACTAATCTTAATAAACACCGCATGATCTACTATGATGACTACAATGAATGTTAAGAAAATTTAATATAAAAAACTCTTGAAATAAATTATCAAGTTTGAGTTCTCAATTCCTTTTCTAGGGAAATAATACACCCCATAAACATATAAACTATCATAATTATATATATATATGATCCTTTAACCACTTCATATTAATTAATACAAGAAATTCTCTTAGAGTATCCACAAATACCATATATATATAACCAAACATAAATCATTAATCATTGTAATAAAAACAACTCATTCTTGAAAAAACTCAGTCAATAAGAATCCATTCAAAGGTATGTTGAGATTACTAAGGTCAAAAGTATTTTTCAAAAACAAAAAAAATCTTATTGGGGATTAGGATCTATTTACTAGAGGAAAGGTATTAATAAAAGTCAAAGGGAGAAAATAAGGTAAGTCATAGTAAGTGATACATTATAATGACCTATCCTTAAAACATTACATAATATTTAATTAAATGAATAATTCGAATTGATGATCTTTTCAGGTTTAGAGTTTTATAAAATTAGACCATAACTTTTACATATCAACTTGAAAATTACACGTAGACACTACTACTTAGTATCTATTTTTTAATGAAATAAAAAGTCATAAAAATTAACATACCTAGTTCCAAGTTTTAGAGAGAATTACTTTTCCTTGATCCCATCCTTGACCCTATTCTAATTTATGTCCTATAGAAAACATTTCAAAAACATTGGATGAGCATCAAAATCTTGGCAAGGGTTATAAAATAAGGAAATAAAACATTATCCCTTCAATAAATAAAATTCAATGAAACCCTTATTTTTAATCATAACATACCGTATGAAATATTAAGATTTATGAATAACACACAGAAAACATAAATCATTTAGGTAACTTGTAGAATAAAAAATATACTTATATTATAGCTTTCACAACTACATAGGGAGTTACATTGGAATATCCATCATAGTATATTCCCTAAATATCATAGGAGAAACATTAACGTTTACCTCCGTCATGTTACCCAATGCATTGGAGAGCTATCTTAGGCTCACCCACCCTAGGTTTATCACATAACCACACGCATTTTTTAACAATGACGAAGAACCCTAACATAGTCATAACACATAAAACAAGAATAAAGGAAAGATAACATTTTGACATTGCAATCAAAATATATTATTTCAGGATATTGACATATTCAATTCTTTATCAATCCATTTTAAAAAACCATTTAAAACAATTAATAAAGAGATTTTTTAATCAAAGTGACCCACACCACTTTGAATCATTTAAATGAATTATAATTTTAAAACATTAATGTCCATATAAATAAATCCTAAAAACCATTTGTAAAAAAATGAAAATTAATGAGAAATATTTAGATAAATAAATCATCAAAATATGTAAAACAATATTTTATTTAAAGAGTTTTTAACAAAATAAGAGACGCTTGAATACAAGTAATTAATGAATAACATTTAATCAGAACATTATAATATCATGAGAATATATGGATTCATGATATAATATGCCAAAGTAATGTATATACACTATATAAGAGTTTATTGGTTCATAAAAATAATAAAGTCTCAATGGAAATGTATATTAGGATGAAATCCATTATAAAAACTTTATCCTTAGATTAAGGATAAATAAATTACATAATAATGTGTGAATAATATAAATACACTGAATATGATTGGATATTTAGTGTAACTCAATCAGAGAACATTCACACATATTTTTGGAAAAACAACACAAATGACTTGGATGTTTAACTCAATGATTAGAAATTGAGTTAACATTACTCATATCAAGTTCATATCAGTGACTTGAGAATTTATCAATGGAGTGATTATGTGTATCAAAATTATATCCACACAAAGGGGGGGTTTAAATTACAACATAAATAAATAATCAGTGATTCAACACATAATCATAGCATGAGAAATTAAGAATTAGAAGATTAACCCATGGAATGGAAATTGGGTTAAAAATTTCCCTTACCAATGTGGTAACTTACAAAACAAACACCGAATTAAAGAAGGATCATACAATGAAGATATAAATAACCATAAATTAAATTATATTAAAAAAAATTATACAATCATGGGTAGTACATACACCACAAAAATAGAAATAGTGGAAAACATAGCATGAATCTCATGGGAATGAAATGTGAGATGAAAACCCCTTACCGTGTTGTAATCAATTGAGCTGTATGAAAAAAATTTAATAAACACCAAATAAATCACATAATAACATGAATATAAAGGGAATAATGATATTATATATCAAATTGAAGTGCACAATACACCATATGCAATAAATAAGAGGTGAACAATGGAAATGTCATGGAATTAAAAGTGAGATATGAAACCACTTACCTTGTTTCCAACTTGACTCTTTTATTCCTCATTCTTGCAGAATAATAAACGTAAGTGAATTTATACTTTCTTAAGAACCATTTTCAAGTTTATTATTCAATTTATATCACTTATTACTTTGCTGTAACAATTAGTTAATTATTTGAGTTCTTATACGACATTTTGTCGATGTTCAGAACTTGAGTAAAAAATGAACTTTTTATAATTAAAAATAGTCTATTACATTATCTCAAGAATAATATTCATGATTTATATATAATATATATATAATATATATCAGTTAAAAATTTATTTATAATATTACAAAACATTTGGAGATAAAAATGAAATGCACCGTTCATGGAGACCTTAAGCCGTATGTTTGCATGAACACTACTTTCATTTCTATTTCGTATTTAATGGAATGAAAATTTAATGATAAATATGTGTATTATAATACCAGTATAATATCATATATAATTTTAGTAACTCCATTCATTCTAATTTCCACATATGGCATGAACGAGTCATATCACTTTGAGGGGGCTGTAGTCCACCCTTCCTCAAATGAAATTATCGTATTTACCCATTATGGAAACCATAAGGTTATGATATAAATGAAAAATACAGAATTATAGAAACAATATAAATATAAGATCTATCACTTGTAAATACATTTTAATCTTAATGGCCACCATAATAGGTGATAGGATAATATTGAACAATCATCATTTCGTGAGGTAGTAGGTCATCGTCCACAGAAACAATATGTTCTTTACACATTAGATGGAGGTGTGTATAAGTGTATTTAGAATAATTATCATAAAAAAAACCTAGTATATTGAGGATAATGGGGTTTTTATAAAATAACGGAATAAAAAGAGTTTATGGGGTAGGATAATTAAAATAAAAGTAAAGAACTTACGAGAAAACATTACCTTTAAATCAGTAACTACATTTGATTTGAACCAAAAGGATTACTGGATGTGCCTTATGCCTAAGGTAAGGCTTATAAGAGGAATAGAGGGATTCATGGAGCTTAATGTATCAGAGGTTTCATGATCCAAAGGGATGGATACTTTTGAGGAATGGGTTATAAGTGAGGGCTTTTTATAAGGGGAGGAGGGGTTCATTAAGAATATTTAAAAAATATTATTTTATATTATAATGATTCTCAAATTCTATAGGAAAAAAACTTATTAAAGTTGAATATAAGATGAAAAATTTTCGAGAGTAAATAAACCAATAAGAATTGGACAGGTTTTGTATATTTTTTTAAATTTTTATAATCTTATTTATTTAAATCATTCATTAAGGAGGTAAACAGTGCATCATTATTGTGTCTAAAATAATTTTTTTTATTTGATGTCTAAAAATTATAAAAAAATATCATGATGTAGGAAATATATTTATATTTATAATTAATATTTATATTAGAAGAGAGAACTTATATAACACCATGTAAGAATTGATTTACTAAAAGATATATGTTTAAATCATTTTTGTCTTTACTTTAAATTAATTAATATAAACTGTCATTATAACATTTAAGTAGCTCCATGGGGTCCCAAAATAGACCCAAATGATGAAAATGGATTGAAATTTATCAACCAATTGGATTGAGTCACATGTTAGGGTAATTTGATATTATTATATTATTATTTTTTACCATTATTTACCAGATTTACCCTTTAACAATGGTAAATAAAATATTTACTGAGTTAATATTTAAAATGTCTAAAACTAACAGTTACCTATTTAAATAATTTGTAACTCCTGATTATAAATATGGAAACTATTTTTCCAAATTCAAAATATAGAAGTGTCAGAAATTAATTTAAAATTAATTCCCGCTGTAAAAAAACCGAGTTTTCAGAGATAATAAATATCAAAAGACTGACAGTTGTTTATATCCAATTTCAATGTGAAAACACATAAATGAACAACATTGGATTAAATGGTAAAAATATAATCTAATTACACATTAAAACCAATTAGAAAGATAATATAACCATATAAATAAATATGATTAAAAGACAGTTTTGAGTTAAAATACAGTATTTTTCTCTATTCATAAAAAAATGAATTTTATCAGAAAAATACCCAAATTGTATACAAAGTAAATTTTGATGTCCCGATTCTAAATAAGAATATTATTTTGTCAAATATATTATATAAAAGTTCCCAAAACTATATTTAATGAGTGTTCACCGTCAAAAGGTGGTAAATCGACCTTTTAATGAATATTGGAGTATTTCTGCCTAAAATTGAATTATTTCTTATTTTAAGCCTCTAACATTTATTGGATAAATGTAAAAACATTTAACAAACATGTATATTCATATTTTAGTTATTTATGTCCATTAATGACAATACACCGACAAGACGTTAACTAGCATTTAAAATAATATGATATTATTATTTTTTAGTATGACTCAACATTGTGTGCAACATAAGATTTCAAAGAAACCTATGGTTGGGTATCTGGTACGCCATCGAACATAGAATAACCTTTAAAGTAAAATTAATATTTAATTCAAAAATATTAATAAATATTAAAATTTCATATTTTTTATTTACATGGGATGTTATATACATGGTTCAAAAACCATGAAAACCCTTTAACTCTGAAAGATTAAAAATCATGTTTCACAGAACAAGATTATTAATTATTATTTTGAAACAGTACCTATAATTATCATTTAATTTTATAATTCCAAAATAAAATCCGTATAATGAATTATCGACTCATAATTATGTTCATTCAATTTTAGTATTTACTTTCTAAATGAATTTAAAAGGATTTAATAAAGGTTCATTATAAAAATTTTCAAATCTGAAATTAATTTAAATATATTTTTGGTTCTCCATGGTTATATATAATTATAGACATATTAAATTTTTTTATAAAGAATTAAGTAAAAAAGGAAATTATAAAGGTATAGGATCTAAAAGAATCCCTAGGAAGTAATAGCTTTGCCCAAAGATTTTCCGTGGTACCACGAGATTTATAGTTAGATCCCACAAGTTTTTTAGTAGGATATCATATAATTTATATTAGTGTGTGAAACACCGTTTTAGGGTTCTATTACCACAAGAGTTACAATGATAAAATATAGGAGATATAGTAGTGTATAAGAACTCTGATTAATGCCACTAATGTTTCAATTGTAAACCTAACTTCACATTTTAAATAAGAAATTTTTGGGTATTTTAGTTTGAAAACGTTATTATAATCCATATATGCATCCCTTCTCTAACACAACATAGGAAAACACTCCACCTATTCTATTTATTATTCTGCTGTCACCATTTTTTTATAGTAGTTTCATTTAGTGATATATTGAAATGTGATCTATGATAATGTGATGATAAGAACTAAAAAGGTAAACCTAACATCCATAAATTTTTTTCTTCGATAGTAACAAATAAAGTATGTTTCATAAAATGTATTATAGGGTTTTATTAAAATTGGTCTAATTGAGATACTTATTCAATAAATTTTCTATGTAACACTTATATTGATGCCAATATAGGTATCCTTATCAATATAATGTTAACTATTTATGAAATATATCATTTTAATTTTCATTAAATCAAATTTCAATATGATTTACAATATTATTGGGTTGTAATAGTGCATAAAATATTATATAATTAGTTAATATAAGGTACAAGATTTTATTTATGTTTCTAAAATTGATAAATAATAGTTCATTGATATGTAAAATGTGTCAAAGAGAACTACATGGTTTTCTAAAAAAATATTTTAATGAAAATAATTGATAAATGATTATATAAGGATGGAATATGTAACGAATAACAATTAAATGAATTATATTATGATTATATTATTCTCATATTCATTAAATTAAAAGTTTTTTATTTTAGATATAATAAGTTGATAAATAAAAAGTTTTTAATTGGTTCGTAGGATTTAAATTATTGATTTATAAATTTATGTGTATTTTTGGGTTGAAATGTAAATGTTTGTTATTATCTATTATAGTTTAATGGTAAAATAAATGTTATTTATCAATATTTGGTAAAAAGTATACATTATAAGATTATATTTTGTTAATATTATATGTTTAATAATTTAATGTGATGAAATTATTAGTTTAATAACATGATTTATTAATTTAAATATTGAATTACCTATTCAAGATTTAATTAAATTATTGAACATATTTATATTGATTATTTGGTTACTCCACGACAGTTGAAATTATTGAGATATATGTTTTTTATAAAACTTTTTATTATGTGATAAATTAGGATGGATGAGATGTAGTCACTGTGGATAATGTCTAAATATATGGAAATATCTTATAATACAGAAGTACTTGAGGGGAATTAATTATACTTGTATTCATGTATGCACACATGAGAGGAATAAAATAAAAATAAATTCTAAGAAATTAACTGAGGTGAATTTATTATGAATATACTTTTAAATACATACCTAATAGGAAAATTAAATATTTATACTCCGAGAGAGTAACTAAGAGTTATTTATTATACTTATTATATATAGTGAAAAAATGTGAGAAAGTAGTAATTTTTATACTTCAGAATTCATGCCCAAGAGGTTTTTATTATTATTAGATTCATAGATATAAAAATAAGATAAATTTTTTTAATGATACTCTGGGAAATACATACAAGAGAATGATTATACAAGAATTACATTCTATAATACCATAGGTGATCGGGTATAGACTAAGTGCACATTATTATATTCTATCTTGGTGGTTTTATATGATAAATATATTTTTTTTGTACAATGATTTAGATTTTATTATTCACCCTTCTAGTGGTTTGAGAGGGATTTTTTATATATATATTATTATATTTTTATTATTTTAGTTATATGTCATTTCTTATATATATTATACCCAAACACTAGTACATGCATACACACATCTACACACAGGGGTGAATAGGGAATTGTAGTGATATCCTACTATGTTTATAAAACTCACCCAATTAATGTATATGCATTTTTACATGTGTTATTTTTCATCAAGATTTAGGAGTGATATTTGGACCAAGATTTGATAGATGAGGCATATTGGCATGTTATGTCTATAAAGACCCTTAAAATTCAAGGGAAATTTTTTTCTTAATTCTATTTGAGATTTTACAAGAACACAGTTTCTGACGGAACCTAATTCCGAGGCCCGTTGTGCCAGGAATCTTTTTCCGAAGTTTAGCTCGGGTAAGTTCAGCGAACGAACGAGCGGGTTTTTCTAACAATTTAACCGGTGCTCGGAATCGAATTCCGAGGGCACCAATGGAATCGCAGCGCCGATAATTTCTTAGAAAAACCTTTTCCGGAGTTGTGTTTGCTCGGGTGTGGTTTTAAAATATTCAGGATAAGTAATTGAATAAAATAAAATGGTGCGACCAATTATTTTATTTTGATTGACTTAAGATAAGTGGATGATGTTGGACCCACAATATCCTACCCACTTGGTAGGATATTTGTGAGGTGGGGCCCACACGAGCCCCACCATTTATTTTCTTCTTAAGTAATGCACCTGCGCCCCCCTTTTTAATGAAGTCAACTCTTGCGTTTAATTTGGATATTAAACGCCTCATTAATTGGGCAGTTTTAAACTCCTCAATTAATATATCGTTTCTTTTCAATTTTAATTTCAAAGAGTTTGTTTGAGTGTTAATAAAATAAGTCAACACTTATTTTATTTTGGGTTGGAACTTACTGCGTGGAGAGGATTTGGAGAAAAGCCTTCTTCTTCGACGAAGAACGCAAAGAGCGTGAAGAATGCGAAGAACACACCGATCTCCGACGAAGAACGGAAAATCCTCGGAGCTCGACTAAGAGACACCGTGTACTGTGATGCCAACGACACATCTTCTGCGATGCTTTCTCCGCGACGCGACGATCCCCCTTCCGCGACGCCTTCTTCCGCGATGTGCTTTTCTGCGATGAACCCTCACTCGACGACATTTGAAGTAGGGGTTTTTGTTCAATTTAATCTATGTGATTATACCCTCGGAATATGTTTAAAATTTTTCGGAAGCCTTTTTAAACCGCTAACGCGGTGGGTGCGGACCAATGAACAAGTTCGAACCCACCGTCACTTCGTTCTCGGTGTACGGATTGGCGGGTGATGATGATGCAGGCCGCACGGGCGTTGTGAGCTCTTCGAAGTGAATAATCAGTCCCAGGATGGCCGTTGGTGAAGACAGAAGGAAAATCCGACCACTGGAGCTCATATGGTGGTCCGCGGAACGCTCTGCCGGCATGCCTCACTGGCGCGGCAGCGCCGGCGATCGGAGGCGGCGGCCGGGAACGGCCGGCCGCCAGGAGGCAGAGGCGCTGGGCGTGCCGCTGGGAATGTCCGTCGTGGCTGAAGCCGGGGCGGCATTCCGCTGGTCCTGTGACTGTGTGGGACCGAGGGAGGTGGGATGCGGTGCTCGTCCGCGTCCGTTGACAAAGAGCGGCCCCCCAATGGGGTCGCGGTTACATCCTGGCGGGGGAAGAGTGCCACCGCGCACCGCTCGGCTGAAATGGCTGAGCCTCCCCCCCGGACCACCAGGCTAGGCCGGGCTGCACCCAAGTGGGCTGGACCCAGACCCAGGTCGGGTCGAGCCGGTTCGGGCTGACCCAGGGGGTACCGGGCTGGGTCGGACCGGGCCTGAACCCCATAATACCGGACTTTTACGGTCTGTTGCCCATAACATGGGCTACAGACCTCTGATTGACGCACCGTCAGTTGAGTAGTGAACCTTGGATCGAGATGGTCGTTTCATTATATTACACTCAAGGTTTCTAAAAACATTGAGTATGGCTGGGTTTGTTCGGATACGAAACCAACGGGGCCCTCAGAGCGGAAATGCTTATATCTCGAGCTCCGGACGTCCGATTGACGTGCCGTCGACTTTGTTAGCTTCCTCTTGATGAAATGGAACATTTTTAATGCTTCGACTGAGTTGTGGATGCAGTTGGATAATGGTAGGGTTGGATTGTACTCGAAATCCAACCGGGACCATGGGACGGAAAGGATGATAACTTTCAGACCGGACGTCTGTTTGACGAACCGTCAGCGTTGTTCGTGATCACGTTGAGAAACAGACCCTATGAGCATACCCTATGAGATTTATGGGTACAATTTAGATACGGCCGGGTTGGTTCGTGCACGAAACCAACAGGTACCCTGGGACGAAAAGGCTAGTAACTCACAGACCGGCCGTCCGACTAACGCGCCGTCTGTTGCGTTGAGACCCCCATGACGAGGTGGTACTTTGAGACGCTTCTTCGTGGAACTTTGTGATAATTGGATTATCGACTAGTAGCTCAGGGAGAGGACCCTCCTAGTGATGAGCTAGCAGAGTGAAGAGACCTAGTAGCTGGCTGAGACATGGCGACTGCTGATCTATAGACTCGGTGTGTTTCGGATAGCCCAGTGGGGAGCGCTTGGTTGTAGAAGCAGACCCACGGAGGAGGAGCACTTGGTAGTAGTGGCAGACCCATGGTACTCAATAGAAGGAGTACCTCTGAAGGCTATGAGGGGGAGCGCTTGGTTGTAGCGGCAGACCCACGGCAGAGGAGGGGTTGGTTGGAGCGGCAGACCCGCGGTACTCAACAGAAGGAGTACCTCTGGAACCTATGAGGGGGAGCGCTTGGTTGTAGCTGTAGACCCATGGTGGGAAGCGCTTGGTTGTAGCAGCAGGCCCACAGTACTCGACATGTGGAGTACTACAACAGTCGAAGGAGTCGGGCGCGCTTGGTTGTAGCGGCAGGCCCTCTGTACTCAACAGAGGAGGAGTTTGGCGCGCTTGGTTATAGAGGCAGACCCTATGTACTCGATAGAGGAGGAGTTCGGTGCGCTTGGTTGTAGCGACATGCCCACTGTAATCGACAGAGGAGGAGTTCTCCAGCAGTTGTGGTTTTGACATCATGAAGAAAATCCTAGTTGAGCTGAGTCTATAATTGTTGTGTTTCCTCATGATTGAGATGGTTTACTTGATAATTTAGGTATACTTATGGGCATATACCTGGGTAGAGGTTATCCGTTGATTTCATAATCCTTGTGTTTCCACATGATTGAGATGTTTTACTTGATAACTTGGGTATAAGTATGGGCATCTACTTAAGTAGAGGTTATCTGTTGAGATCTTCTTTGTGGTTATCCTTGTTGGATTTAGTGATACCTTGAGGGTCTCGGGGTCCCTACTGAGTATCGTTATACTCACCCCTGCACGAGCTATGCCCGCACCCCATTGTGTTAGTTTCAGACGACTGGTAGCGCAGACAGAGGCTGAGTGTTTGAGGACTGGACGGTACCTGGAGGTGGACCTCATGACGAGACAGTATCCAGTGGTGGACTTCATGAAGAGGCGACACTCGGAGGTGGTTGACGGGTGAGAGTGTTGTGTAGGCTATCTGTACCTACCCTTCAGGTAGGATCCGTGGTGGACGATTCAAGAGCTACGCTATCTGTACCTCCTCTTCAGGTAGGATCCGAGGAGGACGACCCAGGAGATGCTCCTATCTTCTTCCAGCTGCTTGTCCTTGTTGTACTTTATTTCAGTTGTAGCTGTACTTTCGATTGGGTTTGTATTCTGGCCCATTTACTTTTCAGCACTTCTTTTTTTGTACTTAGTGTTTTACTTCTGCTTGTACTCTATGGTGTTTTGTTACTTTTATAAAGGAAATGCCTTCCTAGTTATCGGGATTGAGGTCTTTGGTGCTAGTCGCCAGCCCTTGGCCTATGGAAGGCAGGCTTGGGGTAGTCACGACATGGGCCCCGAGGACAGGTCGTGAAAAATTGGTATCAGAGGGGTTCGGTTCTACCGCAGAACTCATTCTCTGATCATTTTCTATGTGAAGCAATAGTGTTAAGATTATTGAGTGTGGTTATTAGTCTAGGGAGTCCAGTGTTGGTGTGGCGACCGACGTATTCGTACACCCGGACCCTGACTTGTGATTTCCGACTTAATGCATTAAAACATTGATTTCATGTGTGTTTCAAGTTTTTTTTGTGATTACATTTTGTCATCTCACCAGGTATATTGTTTGACCATGGCGCACCTGTTTCTTTTCAGGATGGCCCCACAATGACAACCATCTAGGGTTCCGAGCGTTATGTAGGACGACAGCCCACCGAGCGACGAGGCCTCGGTATAGGGCCCTTTGACAGCAGAGGCACCGACGATACCTCTACCCGCCGAGCCACCAATGCTACAGCCCCAGCCACTGACGATGCTCGTCACCTTAGTGAACTGCATGAGTTTTAGTATCAGCGACCGCCCAGGTTCCGTGGTGAGACAGAACCTCAGGTAGCTGAGGATTGGCTGGAGGCTGTTGTACGAGTTTTCCGTTTGGTAGGGACACTAGCTGACCTTATGGTGGTCCTTGCAGCGAGCCTCCTACATGCGGCAATAGGAAGATGGTGGAGCTTGATGCTCCAGGTGCACGACGAGGCATCTCTCCTTTAGATGGACTTTGAGGGCCTTTTTCGCTCAGAGTTCATCCCAGCCACCCTCCGTGCGGTGCGCATCCAAGAGCTACTACAGCTGTAGTAGGGCAGCATGACAGTAGCCCAGTACGCGGCGAGGTTTACCGATCTCTCACGCTATTCCACATACATGGTACGTGACCCATTCTTCAGGGCCCAAAACATCGAGCAGGGGCTCAGGAGAGAGATCAGAGCTTCAGTTGTTTCTCACAGCATTCCGACATAGACAGGGGTGTTGGAGCGAGCCCTCTTAGAGGAGAGTTTCCTTGCTGAGCAGTATCCAGCATCAGGACCCACCACTAGTCGGCATGCGGCAGAGTCTTCTGCAGTAGGAAGTAGATAGATGACGTAGAGGAATAATAGTACTGGACCTACAGGTGGTCGAATGCATGAAAAAGGATCGTTTGTGCGAGGCACCCGGGGTAGAGAACAACTTACCATGCACAGACAGTGTTACTCTTGCGGCGGGGTTGGTCACATGGCTCGTGACTGTCCAACCCTCCATACAGATGACCGACAGAAGAACGAAGGACCTCCTGGGCAGAGGCAGAGGTTCGATCGAGGCGGACCACATGGAGCAGGAGACCGTGGCAGGGGAGATGGCCGTGCAGTTGGAGGTGGACGACGGTTCGAGGTGTTTCCCCCACCACCACCAGGAGGACCACCCTGACCGTAGGGAACATGTGGAAGTGGGAGAGCTCAGCTGCAGGCAGCTGAGGCCTACGATCATGAAGCTCCAGGAGCATATGGACAGGAGCGGGACTAGCTCCAGACCTGGAGACTTTTGTTCATGTTTCTTCTAGCTCAATTGATATTTGTTTGTTGATGATTTGTGTCTTTGTACTTTGAGCTGCAGTAATAAAAGACACATTTCTTGTGGCGTTTACCTTCCTGTCCTCTCTCTATGTTGTTACTAAGAGGTTCTGGTTTAAAAACCGTTGACTTGAACCTCACTTTGATATACCTACTGGAGGAGACCCAGTGACCACACACTGATGCCGACAGTGTGGCTCAACCCTTGGAGGCGACAGTAACGGTTGGATCTCTTGGTAGTAGCATCGAGGCCTTACGATGTCATCTTTGGTATGTGATAGTATCATCCATGCCAGGATTGATTATATTAGGCGAAGAATGGGGTTCATTCAGGGGATGAGACCAGATTTCTCTTATTGGAAAAGAAGAAATCTCAGTAGCTCTTGTAGGACCAGAAAGGTCCAGGTTATCCAAGAGCGGATGAGGACAGCTCAGAGCCAGCAAAAGTCTAGTGCTGACAGGGGGCGGAGACCACTAGAGTTCGAGGTTGGAGACCATGTTTCCCTATGGGTCGCACCTCGAAGAGAGATACAGAGATGTGGTTGAGGCAACAAGTTATCTCTGATCTTCAACGGACCTTTCTAGGTCCTCATCAGGGTAGGCAAGGTGGTTTACCACTTGGCCGACCCACCTTAGTTGCACCAGGTACATGATGACTTCCATGTATCTCAACTTAGGAGATACATGCTTGACCCGACGCATGTCATCGACCATTGGGAAACTGGACTTTGGCGATGGGGTGACTTTTGCAGGGTTCCAGTAGAGGTTAAGGATCGACAAGATCAGATCCTATGAGGACGATCGATTCCTTGGGTGTGCTTTCACTGGCAGTACGGGAACCTCCCGGTGAGCACATGGGAGCAAAAGGCTCAAATGCATACTCAATGCCGCTTTTGTATCCCTAGTTTGTGTTAAAGCTTTACAAGGACATAATGCCCTGAGGTGGGAGTAATGTAAAGACCTATAAAATTCAATGGATGTTTTTTTCTTAATTTTCTTTGAGATTTTACAAGAACACAGTTCTTAACGGCACCTAATTCTGAGGCCTGGTGTGCCCGGAATCTTTTTCCGACGTTTTTCTCAGGTATGTTCAGTGAACGAATGACAGGGTTTTTCTAACTTTTGAACCGGTGCTCGGAATCGAATTCTGAGGGGACCGATGGAATCGTAGTGCCGATAATTTCTTAGAAACACATTTTCCAGAGTTGCGTTTGCTCGGGTGTGGTTTTAAAATTTTCAGGTTAAGTAATTGAATAAAATAAAATGGTGCGACCAATTATTTTATTTTTCTTAACTTAAGATAAGTGGATGATGTGGGACCCACAATATCTTACCCACTTGGTAGGATATTTGTGAGGTGGGGCCCACACGAGCCCCATCGTTTCTTTTCTTCTTAAGTAACACACCCGCACCCCCTTTTTAATGAATTCAACTCTCGCGTTTAATCTGGATATTAAACGCCTCATTAATTGGGCGGTTTTAAACTCCTCAATTAATTGAACATTTCTTTTCTTTTTGAATTTCAAAGAGTTGGTTTGAGTGTTAATAAAATAAGACAACACTTATTTTATTTTGGATTGGAACTTGCTACGTGGAGAGGATTTGGAGAAAAGCCTTCTTCTTCGACGAAGAACGCGAAGAACGCGAAGAACGCACCAATCTCCGACGAAGAACGCCAAATCCTCGGAGATCGACTATGTGACTCCGTGTACCGTGATGGAAATGACGCTTCTTCTGCGACGCTTTTTCCACGACGCATCTTCCGCGACGCTTTCTCCATGACGCAACGATCCCCCTTCCGCGACGCCTTCTTCCGCGACGTGATTTTCTGCGACGAATGCTCGCTCGACGATGCTTGAGGTAGGGGTTTTTGTTCAATTCAATCTATGTGATTATACCCTCGGAATATGTTTAAAATTTGTCGGAAGCATTTCTAAACCGCTAACGCTGTGGGTGCGGACCAACGAACAAGTTCGAACCCACTGTCTCTTCGTTCTTGGTGTGCGGATTGGCGGGCGACGATGAAGCAGGCCGCACGTGCAGTGTGAGGTCATCGCAGTGAAGAACCGGTCCCAGGAGGGCCGTTGGTGAAGACGAGAGGCAAATCCGACCACTGGAGCTCGTCCGGTGGTCTGCGGAACGCTCCGCCGGCACGCCGCCGAGAAGGGCCTCCGCGACTGAAGTCGCGGTGGCAGGCCGCTGGCCCCGCGACCGCATGGGGCCGAGGGAGGTGGGGCGCAGCGCTCGGCCGCATCCGTTGACAAGGAGCGGCCCCCCAATGGGGCCACAGTTACATGCTGGCGGGGGGCAGCGTGCCACCCCGCACTCCTCGGCAGAAACGGTCGAGCCACCCGACCGGACCACCAGGTCGGGCCGCGCCCAGGCCGGGCCTGGCCACGCTGGCTGGGACGGGCCGCACCCAAGTGGGCCAGACCTGGACCCGGGTCGTTTCGACCCAGTTCAGGCTGACCCAGGGTGTACCGGGCCGGGTCGGACAGGGCCTGAACCCCCTAATACAAGACTTTTTCATTCTGTTGCCCATAACATGGGATAAAAACCTCTGATTGAAACACCTTCATTTGCGTAGAGATACTTGGATCGAGACGGTCATTTTGGTATATTACACTCAAGGTTTCGGAGAACTTTGAGTATGACCTGGTTGGTTCAGATACAAAACCTCCCAGGCCCTCGGAGCGGAAACGCTTATATCTCGAGCTCCAAACGTCCGATTGACGTGCCATTGACTTTGTTGGTTTCCTCTTGATGAGAGGGAACTTTTGGCATGCTTCGCTTGAGTTTTGGATGCATTTGGATAATGGCCGGGTTTGATTGTACCCGAAATCCAACGGGGCCCCTAGGACGGAAAGGCTGATAACTTTCAGACCGGATGCCCGTTGGACGAACCATCAGTGGTGTTGGTGATCACGTTGAGAAACGTACCCTATGATCATACCCTATGAGAGTTCTAAGTACATTCGATATACAGCCTGGTTGGTTCGCGCAAAAACCAACAGGGCCCCTGGGACGAAAAGGCTAGTAACTCATAGACCGGGCGTCCGACTGACGCGCCATCTATTGCATTGAGACCCCCATGACGAGGCGGTACATTGAGATGCTTCTTTGTGGAACTTTGTGATACTTGGAGTATCGACCAGTAGCTCGTGGAGCGGACCCTCCCAGTGACGAGCTAGCAGAGCGCAGAGACCTAGTATCTAGGTGAGACTTGGCGACTGCTGATCTATCGACTCGTTGTGTTTCGGATAGCCCAGTGGGGAGCGCTTGGTTGTAGCAGCAGACCCACAACTGAGGAGCGCTTGGTAGTAGCGGTAGACCCGCGATACTCAACAGAAGGAGTACCTCTGGAGGCTCTGAGGGGGAACGCTTGGTTGTAGCGGCAGACCCACGGCGGAGGAGCGCTTGGTTGTAGTGGTAGACCTGCAGTACTCAACAGAAGGAGTACCTCTAGAACCTATGAGGGGGAGCGCTTGGTTGTAGTGGGAGACCCATGGTGGGAAGCACTTGGTTGTAGCAGCAGGCCCACAGTACTCGACAGGTGGAGTACTACAACTGTCCAAGGAGTCTGGAACGCTTGGTTGTAGCGGTAGGCCCTCTGTACTCGAAATAGGAGGAGTTCGGCACAATGGGTTGTAGAGGAATGCCCTATGTACTCGACAGAGGAGGAGTTCGGCGTGCATGGTTGTAGGGGCAGGACCAATGTACTCGACGGAGGAGGAGTTCTCCAGCAGCCATGGTTTCGACGTCATAAATAAAATCCTAGTTGACATGAGTATGTAATCGTTGTGTTTCCTCATGATTGAGATGGGTTCCTTGATATCTTAAGTATATGTGTGGGCATATACCTGGGTAGAGGTTATCCGTTGATTTCATAATCCTTGTGTTTCCTCATGATTGAGATGTGTTACTTGATAACTTGGGTATATGTATGGGCATGTACCTAAGTAGAGGTTATATGTTGAGATCTTCTTTGTGCTTATCTTTGTTGGATTTAGTGAGACCTTGAGGGTCTCAGGGTCCCTACTGAGTATCATTATACTCACCCCTACACGGGCTATGCCCGCACCTCATTGTGTTAGTTGCAGACGATGGGCAGCGCAGACAGAGGACGAGTGTTCGAGGACTGGACGACACCCGGAGGTGGACCTCACGACGAGACAGTATCCAGTGGTGGACTTCACGATGAGGCGACACTTAGAGGTGGTTGATGGGAAAGAGCATTGTGGAGGCTATCTGTACCTACCCTTTAGGTAGGATCTGTGGTGGATGATTCAAGAGCTACGCTATCTATACCTACCCTTCAGGTAGGATCTGAGGAGGATGACCCATGAGCTGCTTCTATCTTCTTCCTGCTGCTTGTCCTTGTTGTACTTTCATTCAATTTTAGATGTACTTTCGATTGGGTTTGTATTCTAGCACATTTACTTTTCAGCACTTTTTTTTGTACTTAGTGTTTTACTTCCTCTTGTACTCTATGTTGTTTTGTTAATTTTATAAAGGCAATGCCTTCCCAGTTATCGGGATTTTGGCCTTTGGTGCTAGTCACTAGCCCCTGGCCTATGGAAGGTGGGCTTGGGGTAGTCACGACACGGGCCCCAAGTATGGGTCGTGACAATGTAATAGTTGGATATATATATTAGTGATAGACTATGTATAATAATGTTGGTATTAGGATATGTTTTATATATTTTTGGATTTGAAAATGGTTTTACCATGAGAAGGAACTAATATATTTTGATTACATGGACATTCCATATTCTTGGGTTTAATGATTTGGGAGTTGATTTTTATTATCTATATGTTCACTTCTTCATGTATGAAGTCTATCTTTGTTAAAGAGATAGTATCTCCATATGTGAAACCTCACTGTGTTAGGATCTCAGTAATAGTTAGTTAGTACTTATCCATCGATTTAATTAGTTTAGTATATGGTTTTTTGTCTTGTTTAATTGAGGGAAAATTACTTCTGAATGATTTATTGTTAACCCTATATGATCATTTCTGACCTACAGCAATCAGGATGCATTTATGAGGTCATATGTTAACCATTATCAATAATATATGGTATAACCTTGGGTGGTTCATCACAAAATAATATTATAGTAAGGGTTTTGTATTTTTTAGGTATTATGTATAATAGTAAATATTGGAAATTTCTATATGTGAGAAGAAGACTATACATATGCCGGACCAATTTAAGTACAATAGAGACTCAAGTTGTAAGAGAAGTTCAATAAGGTGAGTATGATTTTAGACATTCCTTGATAATCTAGATTGAATTATTATATGATTTAATCACTCAAACCATGGTTGTAAAAGAGTGTGACTAGGTCTCATATATCATTGATATACACTATAAGAAGATATGTCACTTGTGTGCATTTATATATATGTTACCGATGGTTATATAAAAATTTAGAAATAATAATTCGATATTGAAATAGTAAAAAATTAATTAAGTCACTAGTAAATGTTTAATGGTTTCTAAAATATATTTTTTATAAATTTAATTAATTAAGAAAAACGAAATTATACTAAATAAATTATTACACTAAATTCAAATGATTTTTTTTGGAAAAATATAGTTACTGGACCTTAGAAGCATTTCATAAACAATCAGGTCTCCATTAATTAGTTGTAAATTATATATTAATTTATAATCATAGTCTAGTGAGTTTATTTTTTAAATTAAAATCAAGAATTTGATTGAATTAACACAATAGTTGAAAACTATTCATGAAGATAACATTATATTTTTATAGTAAAAATAATGTAAAATTTTAAAATGTTGTTTTTTTGAAAACTGAACATTATTTTATACTATGAATATTTACCAAAATAATGAAATTGAAAGAATAATTTTATTTTTAATGGAAATTTAAATAATTGTGATACATAAGTATCATTTCATTAGGAATTTTGTTTTTTTATTAAAATTAAAATTCACACTTTAATGAAAATAATATGTTTATTATTATGTATTTATTATAGGATAATATTAGAAATACTTTCCTTGTAACATTTTTTATAATCATGTTGATGTGTTTTTTCTTTTCATACCATGAGACATGTTTGTGTGGGGTTTTTATGTATTACTTGGATTTGATTGATTTATTAGTATGTTTTTAGAATGAGTAATTTGATCTAACATTCTACATCAATTAAAATTGACCCGTCAATATTTAATGATTAATTAAAAGGTTGATCAGTGTTGAGTTAATTAACCATGATAGAAGAATCATTTATAAAATTCAACAAAATATAGGGGGAATAAAATATAACCTCAGTCACCTGCTTTCACTATACTAGTCTCTAATTTTTCACTAAGATTCGTGGGAATCAGAGACTCCATGGGTATAACATCAGGCTCCTTTTGTCTATAATTTGTCAATGCTATTGATTTTCCCACTGATCTAGTAGTCATTAGCTTAGAAAAAATTAATAGTACTTATAGTTTCCTTTTTATTCACGAAGTCCAATGTATATCCCTTTAAGTAAATTAGATCATTTTTTCCATTATTCATTCCAAAAAATACTCATATAATGTAGTAAATTCACTATTAATAAATTAATATTATGAATTTTTATCATCATCCACTGTACATTGATTCAAAATATCCATGTTAATATCTTTAATGTTATTTACTACATTAAGTCATATACGACACTTGCCTAAATTCTATACATAATCATTGTAAATAGGCACATTATCCTTCCTCCTATAATTATAAGAGGTCCCATAGAATTACAAAACACCATTCTATACATAAAATAGTTTTTTATTTGGTATATTAACAAATACCATGGATTATATAGGATGACCAGAATAAGTAGGATACATTGGAGTAAAAGGAAAATTGTAAAAAAAAAATTGATCACCTTTAAAAAGAAATCCTCTTTGGATTCCCATTGATTCCATATTCTCATTACCCGTTTTATTCTTCATTACCTTTTGACTAGCCTTCATGAAATTAATTGGAAGGAGAATACATACCTTATTCTTTCATGGAGATCCACCTTCCACAACAACACAACAAATCTCAATGAAATTGATAACATGACCATAAATATATATAATAATGTCTATAAAGTTATCTACATAAGATTAATCAGGATTTACATATATACAGACTTCATAATACCTACAAAGGTGCCTTGTTTTCATCCAATAAATGTCCATAGCCTATGGAATTATCTATTTACTTTTCTACTTAACTAGAACAAGTTACTTTTCTTTATAAAAATACTCCTCTACCTATAATTTTCTTATTTTTTTATTCCTTTTGGAACCTATTACACGTGAATCTAGGACTATAACACAAGATATATTTTGAGAGGTGAATATATTGAATGATCTTCGAACCCACATACATTGGATAGAGGATAAGAATTCACATGAGATTAGGAGGACACGTTAAATCTAACTAATATACACATATCCATGTCACCATTTTTTATATATTCATATACCTCTTGAGTTATATCAATTTTATAGTGTGGAAAAATATTTTAATTTTCCCCAAGAAGACATTGATATATTGTTTGAAAACCCAATCCCACAACAATTGACCTGGAGAGAGGTGAATAACATATAATCATAGATTCATCCCTCCTACTATAACTAATTGGTTTTGGGATGGAACTCTAAAAAGAAATATGTGTTGGGATTTTATGGTGTGTTCAAGGGTGGAAAATTCATAAAAAGTTTAACTAGATCCAAGGGGTAAACTTGGTGTGATGTGGTCGGAGGATCTCGAAACTAGTCTAAAAATTATAATGAAGGATTAGATGGAGCATGTTGATCCATGATAATCCATTGTTTCAAATGTATTCTTGATATAAGTGGTCAAGAATACCATATTAGTAATGATAAACCTTTATGCATGATGATTGAATTAGATGGATAATCATTAATGGGAGGATTGTTTTTGTGGTATTTTGTTCTAGATGAGGACCTTTTGGGTGAAAACTAAATTCCACTTCACTTTCCATTAGTAACAGTGGATAATATATAATATTGGATAGTCTATTCCTACTATTATCATTTTGTTTTAGGATTAAATATTATAATTGTTTTATTTTGGGATTGGATGGTTTGGGTTGGGGTGGAATAATCCTAACATGATTGTATAAATATCCTTAATAGAATAAGTGATTACAATATCCATTGAGTGTCTAAAAAAATATTTTTTATAATGATTTTATCATGTTACAGTAATTATAAAAAACTTTTAATGAGGATTTTAAATTTCAATCTCAATAAATATCCTAGTCACAAAAAGATGTTACAAGGAATGGGTTCGACTGTCTATAAAACAAAACCATCCCACTATGTTTCCTATGAATTTTAATATTTATAGATTTCAAATAAAAAGTGAGAGACCAGTCAATCATACTCAAATATATGATATGGTGGGATACATATGCATATGAAAATAATATTACCATAAGAATAATAAAAAAATAAATTACATAGACTTCTGGGAGGACTGTGACTGCATTCATGAAAAAAACATCTCTTACCATTTGAGTGATATTATATTTATAATATAATATCCTAATGACTACCAATGAAAATATCCCCATTATTAATGAACAATATTATTATAATAACACAATGAAGGTATATGATGGAAAAATTGAGAAAAAAAAGGTGATGTAGAGAAAATCTAAATCATAGTCAAGCTAAAATAAATAAATTTCCACCACTAGATTATTGTCACATATCTTAAAAAACATTCACAAGAAAAATAATGTGGAATTCAGTGATATTAAATAATTCTATGGTTTTAGGAAAATAGAAAGGGTTCCCCTCCCCTAATGGTGGTGGTGGTGGTGGGGGGCTATGTTTAATAAAATTTCAATAATATTGTTAATAAATTATGCAATTAATTTTGTAATAGGTCTGATGAAATTTACATGAGATAATTTAATTTCTACAATAATTTTCTTAATATAATGGGATTAATGTAATAGAAATTAATACTAACTATTTAATGGATGGAATAAATATATATATAATTATATGTTATCAATTTTATAACTTTTTAAAGAGAAAGAATTAAATTTCAACAGAACGTTGATGTATATTTTTTTAAAAGTACAATAATATAATTTGAATGTGAATTATGATGATTTACATAAGAATGGATTTAATTTAAGATAATTTTATAGTGTAAAAAATTATTTGAAATATACACTAATTCTATATATTAACATTTAAATATAATTATGATGTAGAAAACCATTTTTATATGTTTTATTTGTTAGTAAAAATTGAATTTATAAGACCTTGGAGGTGAGTTATGTAATCGTTTTATTTATGGGATTAGAGGAGATGATATGATTTTTTTGAAATAAAATGATGTTTAGGAATTATAGAATGATATTTTTATGAAGATAAACTAGGTATTATCAATGTGATATAGTTTCGGTAATTAGTTTTACTCATGGGGATACCATGATGGTCATGTTTAATTAATACTCTTAGGTGTATAATATCTTAGCTATTAATATGATGTGGGATTATAAAGAATAAAATAATGTATAGAAATAAATCAATTATGTTTTTGAGTTTATTGAAATAATTCAAGATATATGTGTGTGATTATCACTTATATTCTATAAGGTGAAACCAATAAATGACCGACAATGATAATTCAGGCTAAGAAGCATGTGAGACTAACCTACAAGGGCTTCTATATTCTATTTTATCGGAAATATTATCTTGATACCATTCATAGAAAAAAATACTCATGATTTCCTGGATATATATTAGGTATATATGTCAATAAAGGATAACACGTCTACGTTTATTGGACTACATTTCTTTCTATAGACATTATGTTGATATGAGACCTCTAGGGATTGGATTTTTATAATGTACTCATTAGAACTTCTTCAATCATAGGTGACATTATTATGGATTCCTATGATTAGGTAATAAATAAGACAATTATAATGGATGATAATTTTAAAAATGAGGGGAGGGATCAACTAACCAATTCATTTCATGAGTTAGGGGAGTAAACTCTTGAGTGAGGGAAAATTAAAAAATGAATTGTATTTCATGGGAAATAATAGGTCCATGTTATTGACTAGGGCGGTGTTATATCTAAATATATATAGAAATAGTTTATATTGTATTATAAGTAAGAAGAAATAATTCATATCAATTAGAGAATGGTTTTATCTTCATCCAATAATATACACCATGGATGATGAGATTCATCTCGGTAGTTTTTCACTATGGTGAGACATGGGAAATGAGTAATGATGAGTTTAAGATGCAAGAAATTCTATGAAATATTCTTATAAGGCCACAACTCTAAATTTTTGATAGGTTATAGTAGAGATCATTTCCATATTTTTTGTCACTAAATTGGATAATAGGAGACCGCTCATGTTGTGATTAATATCCTTGTAATATTTATTTTTTTGTACTATAGAAAATTTAATTATGAAATTTGGTCTGTCAATACAATAATTGTGTACAAGTTAGAAATTAATTTTTAATATAGAAACATGATATACAACATGATTTGAGGAAATTAATGTTCATTAGTATGGGTGATTATAACATTCTTGAAAACTCATGTGAGAACAAGTAGAGAAATAATTATATATAATAATAAATAGATGATTTTATCAGTAATTCATTAATTTTCTTGAAAAAGTTTGTATGATTTAGAGTATGGTTATAGTCATTTCCCAAATTAATTGGTCCATAATAATTTACTTGTGATATTTTTATTTAAAAATATTTCAAGGTATGAAATATTTATCTAAAGATACATAGAAATAATAATTGTGGGAAGAAACTTAAAGATCATTTAATGTGAATGAATTCCGTAGAAAAAAAGATCTCAGATAGCTTGGGTAATAAATGATTTTTAATGGGAAATTATATTTATAATTTATTATGGATGTCTAAATTGTGTGATGAAAATTGAATTTATATAAATTATTATTGTGGATGGACTTAAGAAAACTACGAGCTTTAAATAAATGGTTCAATGTCCTGAATTGAGGTAAAATCTTGTCCAAAGTTAAAAATAATTCCAGTGAAATATGACATGTGAATTGTTAGAGGTATTTGAAATTTAATATAAGGATATTAAACATACATGTGAATATGAAAATAACTTTGGTAGACTATATTTATAGAAATTTATGTTAAAAAAGTTGAAAAAATATTTTCGGATAAAAAATAAGTGTATGAATATTATAATTTCCCTCACATTTAGAATTTATTTAAATCCTTACTAGAGTCCTTATGATTATAAATAATTTTATAGATATTAAATTTTTGATAAATATTGGAGTATGAGAGGAAATAAAAATGGTGGAAAAGGATAAATTAATTATTTGGTATAAAAAACTACAACCATACTTATTGTTGGTTGTTTTATCAACCTATAGTCCACTACTGCCATTCGAATTTCCTTGGTAGTACACAAGAGTTCTAGTGGTGTTATAAAAAACTACTTATGGCTATGAGAGTTTTTATTGAAGTTGAATGATACAATTTTTTTTAAAAAAATTGAGTATTTTGGGGCTTAAAATTTATTAAAACCCATGGGTTTCTCCTTCCTCTTTCATGACATAGGAAACCAATCTCTCTCTTTTTCTTCTTCATTCTCCACATATTCTTGGTAGAATTTTTTTTATTGACAAATCCATTTGTCATCTATGGTAGTGGAATCATGTTAGTGAGATTATTATAAAACATTACATTATTACTTATTCCTTGACAATATCCTTGGTTTGGGATGAAAATGTGTAGTTTATAGAGAATCACATAAGGTTTTGATATAGTAGATGGAATTAAGTTATATCATCAGGTGATTTTTTATTTGAATATATTATTAACAATAATTTATGTGTTTGTAACACTCTAATGATCATTATTTACGTTATATATCTTGTATATGATTGATTAATATACGTAGAATGGCACCAACAATCCATTAAGTTGGCCATTATATCTTAAAAATTATGAAATTAATATTAAAATGTTATATTATTTGGATTCATGTGTTGAAGTGTTTGAATTAATGGTTCAATGATATTTTAATCGAGTTAAGTGGCAATACATAGCCTCTTAAATAATGATGTAAATGGAAATAATTAATAAATGGTTAGATTCAAAAGATATGGGAAATGAGTTACAATAAAATGGATTATATGGTTATTATTAAATTATCATATTATTTTAATCACATGGTTTTTATTTTTGTATATGGTTATTTGGAAAATGAAGAGTGGTGAATTGATGAAATATGGATATTAATGAATTAAATTTTTGAAATAGGGTTTTATATTATTTTTGTGTCATTAAGTAAGTACTTAAATGTTTATTATAATATAATGAAATTTGATAACAAAATAATATAATCAATTAATAGGTCATATGATCTATACATCATATAATTATTTTATATGAAGTGTATAGAATAAAAGATTGATTGTGGAGAAGTTATTATTATGATAAAAAGAATGATTTATTTAAATTTTGAATTATATTTTCATGATGTTATTATTTTATTGAGAATTATCACATTTATAATTTTTATTTTCTATTTCCAATGTATTATTTATATATA
Source organism: Viscum album (assembly GCA_963277665.1). NCBI lineage: Eukaryota > Viridiplantae > Streptophyta > Magnoliopsida > Santalales > Viscaceae > Viscum > Viscum album. The sequence goes on along the minus strand of OY728155.1, from coordinate 1,520,608,524 downwards.
TATTAACATGAATATGTGGGAAAGGGGATGTAGTAAAATGAAAAGTATAGAAAACACAACTACAAGGAAGTACTTGGCGAGGCTTGAACTTGAGACCACACTGAGACCCATAGGGGTAGCTTACATTGATATTATTGAGATATATAATGTATACTAAATATGTGATTATGTGATAAATTAGGTTTTATATGATGGTAATATTTCTGGGCAATGTTACATGAGTTATCAATTTACTGGAAATTATGATAGAACCCTTAAAAATAATCGATAATTATACTCTAGGATCCACAATTAAGAAGGATTGATAATACCTAAACATTGACTGAGTGACAGAGTAGAATTTGTTATAATTAAAATTTTTGATTCACACATAAGTGAAACTAATTTTATTTATACATTAGATGAGAAAACATGAGAAATTTATGATTTTTGTACTCGATGATGCACATCCCAGAAGAACTACCTAGCCTCAAACTTTAAGAAAAAACTTATGAAAAGTTTATATACATAGACTATAAGAATCCTAATTTATAAGAATTCATATATTTAGAATGTAATATAAACACTTAAAAGGAAAGCTAAATAACTAGAAAATGTGATAACTTCAAAAAGGTTCATGCATGATATAAAGGGACAATGTAATATGATATCCTTGAAGTGATGAATAAGTGATGTATATTTAAAATTTATAGGGATATGAGTTGGTATTTAAAATATTGAAGGTTAATGAGGGATTTTTATATATAATGAAATGATTAAAAAAATATTTGTTAATTTTTTATGAATTTTATACTCAGTACTATAATATTCATACCTATTATCACATAGAGGGGCATGTCATGTAATATTGTTATATTCTAGAAAACTAATTGTATTACCAACATCCATGTATATAAATATATATGTTTATATTCATAATTTATATGTCATTATATATGATAAATCACAGTGTTTATGTTTTTATATATTTGGTGCATTGACATGTTATGTCAATGTTAGTGATAGAGTTTGGTGATGTGGAGAGTGTACAAGGGTTAGAACAATGCCTCATTTTTTTATTTGAATATTCTTAACCCAAGGGTTACCAACATGGACTGGAAATACATGAGGGTTTATTAATTTTGGGGTTTATTATGTTTTTATTTATATTTAAAATTGATTTTTTTTTATTTTAGTTCATTATAGTAATAGTCATGCGAAAATTATTCACTCACTATGTCTGGATCTCAAGGATGGTTCATTGGTACTTACCAATTTATTTTACTCTTATATTTTATTATTTTTGATTAGGATTCAATGGGGGAAACACAATCCCTACAGATTGATTATCAACCATATTTTTTAATTTCCTGGCAATGATAATCATGAATATAAGAACAGTAGTTTTTATATATTTATTTCTCTCTATACTACTACATATTGATTAAATTATTTTCTTATATACTAACAACATTATTGATTCATCATCTTATGAAAAAATTTCACATGAATTCAATCAAACCCCCAAATTCAATAGACGTCATCAACATTCGATGTGGGTTTGTTTAAAATCATAGGGATACCATTCCCCCGATATCATAATAATCAACATAAATAAATAATGGAACCAATTTAATATTATATCAAAGAGCATATATATTATAAAAAATTATATCCAACCATATCAAATATTTCACCATAAATTACCAAAAAAATCTTATCATTTCATACCAGTCACACTAAAAAAGAGTGATCACATAATGGTAATATCAAATTCATGGCGTATAGATTAATTGAGAAGAAATATACAAAGAGATACACTGTGAAATTTATCAACCATGTCTGAAATGTTTCTCCACATCCTTATAAATATAATCATTCTCCATAATCTTTTAAGGGTCATTTCTCTTCTTATATTTCAAAAATAATGTTTGGACATCAATTGAGGTGTATGTGTAGAGTCTGATTAGAAAAACTAGTAAGATACCCCCAACACAAATTTATAATATTTCCAAATATATATGAGTCTTTATAAAATATTATATGTAAGAATTATTAATTATCATGAATCCCTAATTTCTTCCGTCATGTACTTGACACACCACCACAATGATCAAAAATACCAATTTCAAGTAATGTAAGTGAGTTGGTACAGTGATTCAAAAATTCTTGTCATATAAATCATACTGGAATAACCACATGATATTATTCAATGATACTCATAAAAGGTAATCCATGGATAATTTATTGTGTATTTATCTAAATCTAGGGTACAATATTATCATAAAGATCGGGGTAGGCTTGGGGATTCCTTGACAAGGTCCTTAGAGTAGTGGGCTGATAGACTCATCTACCCCTTTGAAAATGTGATCTAAAAAGTGAGTTGGCATACACGTATCCAAATCTACAGAAATTTCATGATAGAAGGTTAACATACTTATCCAACCCCAGTAATATTCTTTAGAATCATGAGTGTAATACATAAAACCAACTCTTCAATAGGTCATATGAATATCAGGACTGACATAGCCATATATATTCCTCTCAGTCATGATTAGTAAAACACATCAACCACATGAATTTTTTTGGATAACAATAATAATGACATAGAATCATACAACCTAACATCTTATACCATGACTAAACATCATACACCATGAATCCTGATATATCAATATCAATTTCCGTTGTTAATGTTGACAATGTTATCCCATGTGCAGAGTGTTCATATACAATCTACCCAGATCTTTGATATCCAAGGAATTAAACACTGGTATTATAGATAGCATCTTAGATAAACCTGGAATATTAGTGCATCACTCATTATTAAATTTTCTATGGTCTCTAGATGAGCCTATTGTCTAAAAATCAACATGATACCCAACACTCAATTGATAATATACCATTATTGTACTAGAAAAAATTTGGAATATTACCATTTATTCAATCACTAGTATTGTGATTTCATGTCCATTATTATTTATCACTTTCTAAACCATACACTAAACCCCTTAGTAAACCATTCATTTGTGAGTCATCCCCATAGTTCTTCTCGACATACTAATTATCTTGAGGAATCTAGGATTTTAAAGGCATCTCAAAATTAAATTGTTATATAATCCTTTCAATAGACTACTAATCATATGATCTATACTCAATAGGCATCAAAATATAGACAAAAGGTTCACTCTAGAACCCTTATACTTTATTTCATTCCCAAATACCCATTCATGGTTTAAATTTCCCATCTTCCCCATAAGCAGCTCAACACTTTTGGTAGATCCTCATACATTATCACATGGTACGTCATTAGGTCTCATAATTCATAACATATAACATGGAACCGTAAACAAGTTCATTATTTGATTCTAACTATGGAAATTAATTTTTATAAAGTCACTAGGAGACTCTAAAAGAACCCATTTGTGGGTTTTAGAGGGGATAAACACTAAACAATTATGAAAAAAATAATTAAATGACTTTTACCCTAACCTAGGCCAGATAAGACCATATCCACTAATAGATCCACAATATAATACTATATGAGAAGTTTGGTAGTCAATGAATCAAAGGGAGGAAAAGAGAGGAATTTAGGACATGTTCATTGGTATAGAAATCTAAGAGAATAAGAAACAAGTGGCCAAGGTTTAAAGGAAACTCTTCTTAGAAAAAATAGAAAAACCCCACACAGAAGTTGTGTTCAACCCTTCCATATACCTCTGGGCAAACAATTATTTGGATAGTGATGGTCAAATGAGTTCATAGTGGAGTGTCAATGAGATTTCAATGGACTCTTCTATAGCCCACAAAGGGACCAAATTTAAAATTATTTGAAATAATGATAAGTATAATTCATGTATACACTTTTTGGGATTAAATTCAACTAATTTATAAATTTTATTATTAATTTTCCTAGTTATTAAATTTTTTTTCATTATTTTAGGGTAAATCATAATTTTATTTTTTTTGGAAAATAAAATAATTTTATTATTATCTATATCTTTCAAGTATAATTTTCTATGAAAATATGTTTTTTAGGTGTTAAACAAAGTGATTTTACTTTACTTAGGTAAAAGTTTCATTATAATGGCTAATCAAGGGGATCACAAAAACAAAAAAAAATGATCACAAGTGTAGATAGGGATTAAAGATCATTAGGGGGAGGACTGCCTTAAGAAGGATATAACCATGTGCGGGTTGAAACATGGTGTTGGAAGCCAAATCATGAGGTGGTGCCTTAGATATATTTTTGAACATTGTTATCTATATCAAGTATGATAAAGGAAATATTGATCATATAAGACTTTGATATGGGATATCTCTCATATGAGTACTATAAAAATATACAAAAATGGCATCACCTTACATATGTTTCCCATTACCAACCTCAGGAACACTCGTCACCACCACTCTCCCCCTCATTCTCATCAATATCCATCTACCACAACTACAAAATACTAAAAACCACCATCACTGCCAACTAAGAAGCTATATCTCACCTTTATACATAATAGTGTGGTTTAAAATTTTCATGTGTGACCTTTTGGACCCTTTATGAGCTACTGTGAGTTCTATTTGAAGATGATGAATCCCTATACATGAAGCTGATCGAAACAACCATCTTAATGACATAAGGAGCCATACCATGTTTCATAGGGATATTTTAATGAGTTAACAGTGTCTAAAAGACCATTAAATCCATGTTCTACGATATGGGAGGGATTAAATACCTTCCAAAATTTAAAAATTGTCTATTAAGAGTTTTGGTAAATGTGCCTTCATTGAAATATGTGAAGGAAGAAATGTTTGACAAAATACTATGGATTGAGAACCCATAAATGATAAGTGGAATCAAGACTTGTAACACTTAATTTTTTAGTGAGGTGAAGGTCATGTTACTTCATGTGATGTAAGTAATAAAATAAGCAAGGTAACCATCAAGGCCATTTCCATAGTGAATGTGCACATTATTTTAATGAAGTATACGATCTAGGGTTTCCTTACACTATGATTTTATTCTCAACACCATGTTCAATATTACTATAAAATTTTAAAATATTTTACGTTTGATAGGAACTCCTCTCACTCCATGAACTAGATTTTAATATGTATGGAGTACTGTATGTGTATCCCAAATCACATCTTGAGAGTATCTTAAAACATATGATACTTTTCAATTCCAAAATATTTTTGAGTGATGTAGTGAGGTTTAAATTGATTAGATATTATTTAATGTAAATATAATGAGAATTTATATAAAGGCTTCCAAATTAAATTATTACCATATGAGATGAGTAGATGATAAATTTTTTTGACTTTCTTTTTTCCCCTATCAAAATCCATGGGTATTCGCATCAAAATTTTCAACCTTAACCAGTACGATGAAAAATAATTCTATATTTCATGGGATATATTTAAATATTTTATATGAAAATATCACCACCATGTTATTTAAATGTTGATTTTAATTTAAACATTTTACTAAGGTCCTTCATATGGAAATTCATCAATAGTAGCAACTACAACTTGTGGATAATTAATGAAGAAGTCACTGGATGAAAGCTATGATTTAATTAATGATACAATAATAAATAGATTTTATTATTAGTTAGAAGAAGTAAAAATAAGGGGAATAAATTGTTTATAAAAATGGGGGGATAAAGCTCAAATGAAATGCCTAATTTGGAAGATAGATTCCATGATGTCCATGTAAAACCCCTAATGTATAAATATTAATGAAGTAAATTATTCTAATTTTAATCACATAAATATATTTTAGTGTTGGAATCGAGAAAAAAAAGGTCAGGGCTGTCAAAAAATAGCACTGGGATATCAAAAAGAACAATGAACGTCACTTTATATCCAAATAAAAACATTGGAGGAGACTTTGGGCACATTCCTGACCACCACTAGGGATGCCGCTATGTAATTAACAACTTATCCAAAAGATCAAGGGACTTACATCCAAGAGATAAAAGATGATCCAAGGGATAAAAAAGATACACTATGAAATCTAAAGTTTCATGTTGACCAAATTATAGATTAACTTAGAGAGAGGACAAGATGACTACTAATGGGACACTTGGAAGTCAACCCACATAGAGAAGAAAAGTCCATCAACATATAGAGTGGATAAAAAGTGGTGAACAATGTTTAAAAATGTATGGAATAACAAGAAGAAAATTCTAAGAAATTTAAAAAACGTAATGAAATATAAAGGAAAAATAATAATTATATGATGAATAAACCATAGAAGATCCCCACTACTATAAATACAAAACTACCGTTTTTATAGAGGATAATATAAAGGAAACATGGAGATCAATGAGGTAAATTACTTGAAAAATTTAAAAAGTTTTATATTAACATCGCTTTTGTATAATCCCTTATTAACATGAAAATTTATAAAAACAATTATGGAAGAGCTGGTTTCTAACAAGACAAAACATAAAGAACTGGACACAATAATATTATGTGGAATGATTAGTTGTTGTATTGAGGATCCTACCAAAGAAGAAAAAATACCCATGTATCTTTTCAATTATAGTTAATATTAGAGGTAATGTGTTTGTAAAATATTTCCATGATATAGGAGTGAGTATGAAAATTATTTACAACTCAAAATTCAAGAGTTTAGGGGAGGAGGCTCTAAATGCTACAAGAGTTTCTCTCCAATAAATAGATAAAATATTATGGTATCCACATGGTATTCTTAAATATGTTATATTTAAAGGGGAAAATTCTACTGTCTTTTAGACTTCCTAATTCTTGAAGTAGATGAGAAAAGGATACCCCTTATCTTTGGAAGTCCATTTTTAGATATGAGGAGAGCCCGAATTGATGTGTTAAAGTGGGAATTATCTCTAATGTTTGGTAATGTGGAAATGAATTTAAACACTCATAATGTGTTGAAATATTTTGATAAAAATAAGATAATTTAAATTATTATAGTAATTAGAACATGAGAATATTTCTTCCATAGGAAAAAAGACTGAGTATCTATTATTGAGAAGAAGAAAAGTAGTGAAATAGTGGAAATGAAGGATAAAAAAATGGTGGAAAGGATTGAGAAAAATAGAGGGAATTATATCCAAGGAAAGTTAAAGGATGTTCATAATGTTTTCATGGTCCATGGGTTTGAATTTTCATTTTCTGGAACAACCAAATACCACCTAATTGGGCCACTGGATATATGACTTGTATTATTGAGAGGAAGGTGAAAATGAAGAGGTCCCATCTATGAGGAGGAATCATAACAATAACCATTTTTTTTATCTAGGTCATGTAACATATTTCTAACCTCACATAAATTTATATTAAAAGATAAAAATTAACGATTAAATTCCATAAAAAACTCCTCTAAGAGGAAACCCATGTTTTTTGTTTTTATATGATTTTACATTCCTTATTTAGGATGTATATACTATTTACCTTATCCACTTTGAGTTTTAATTGAACACCATTCTACAGTTGTACTTAGTTCTTATTATATTTTTAAAGGTCCTTGATTGAAATACCATAAGTAAATCCTTAATAAGATGAAATGAAAGAGATTTATGGAATAGGTGGGGTATCAGTTTCAATTTCTTATTTATTTTTACTCCTAAATTTTCTATTTTAATTTAGTTTTGTATTTTTAATTGAAAAATTCATGTATAACATCTTAATTTTGATAATTATTGTTCTCGAAGACAAAATAAACCAAATATAACCACCATTTCATAATGTATTTATTTTTTTCCAATAAATTTGAATGATTAAAATTGGAATCAATGAAGTAAATCCCAATAAAGATAAATAGATTTGACAAATCAATATTTAGGTAAACATGTTGATTTATATAGATGAAGTCCCTCTAATATTTTCCATACTTTAAATTTAGGAAATGTTTACAAAATAATTTTCTTATGATTGTGTATTTACATGAGATATTTTACAAACCCCATGTTCCCATTCTCAAGGTATTTTTTAGACTAATTTTTAAATTTTCTTTATAGAGCATATTTCCTAAGAGACTCAATAATGATTTCTTCTAAAGCTTTATTTACATATTATCAAATATATGAATGTACAAAATAAATATAATCATGATTGGGGAATTTTTTAAATCTTTTTATGTAACTACCTAGAGTTTCCGTATAAAATTACTTTTAAATAAGTCAATGTGTTCGGTTACATTCTCCACATGTAGACTACATACCATACACCCTCTTCTAGAATCTTCACGATTGGGGCATTAGTCTGCCTCTGCCTCAGCTCTTGAAAACTCAACTTGCATCTCTCCGGCCACACGAAGGGTTTCCCCTTCTTCGCAAATGCTGAAAGTGGTACTGAAGCTCTAGAGAAATCTAGCAGAAATCTCCAGTAGTAACTAGTCAATCCCAGGAAACTCCATACCTCCGTCACACTCCGTTGTGGCTCCCAAGCAAGTACTGCCTCAATCATTGCTGGATCCACTGTAACTCCAGCATATGAGATGACGTGTCCCAGAAATTGAACCTCTTAGATCCAGAACTATCACATCGAGAGCTTACAATAAATCCAATGCTCTCGGAGTGTGTCCAATACTACACACAAATGATAGGCATCCTCTTCATCAATATCAAAGTAGAAAAGAATGTCGTTCATGATGACTAATACAAAGTGATCAAGGTATGGCTAATAGATCCATTTCATGAGTGTCATGGTCACTGCTGGAGAATTGGTTACCACGAATGGAATAACCAATAACTCATAATGGCCATACCGACATCTAAAAGCTATCTTCTGCACATCCTCATCTTGTACTCTGAGATGGTGATAGCATGATCTGAGGTCTATCTTTTAGAACAACCGTTCTCCCTTCAGCAGACCAAATAGGTTGTCAATCCTTGGATGTGGGAACTTGTTTTTCACGGTCACCTGGTTTAGGCGCCGATCTTCATCACAAAGTCTCAAGCTCTCATCTGCCTTCGTGGCGAAAAAAATCATAGCTACCCCAATAGATACACATGGCTGAATGAATCTCTTCTCCTTCAAGTCCTCTAGCTGTACCAGTATCTCAAGAAGCTCCACGTGAGCCATCCGAAACACTAGTGTAGATATCGATGATTTCCTGGGGTACAAGTCAATGTAATAGTCCACCAATATGTGAGGAGGTAGACCCAAAACATCACTAGGAAAGACATCCGTGTACTAGTCCACCACTACAGGATAACTCAGACTCTCCACCTCAACTACTCCGAGGGTAATGCTAGCCAACTGATGAGTGATCAGCTGCACTCATCTTCGGGTAAGTCTATCCTATGCTGCAAAGGCTCCCTTCTCACTGGTGAAGTCAAACCTAGTCCCATCCATGCAGACACACTGTACTTTGTGCCTAATACAGTAAATATGAGCATGGACTATAGATAACTAGTCCATACCCAATATGACGTCATAAGGCCTCGAAGCTGCTACTAGGAGATTCCATCTGAAGCTCTCACATCATTGAGTAAGCTCGCACTGCCAAAAGCGGTTCATAGTAGCTGAATCTACTCACGTAGGAGTCTCTATCCGTAAGGATCGAGCCAACGGCTCCATCGGAATCTCTGAGATCCGAATAAGGGCAGTAGAAATAAAACTAAAGCTGACACCTATGTCTATAAGTACTACAGATAAGGTTTAATAGACACATATCATACCTCATATCATCTCTGGAGCGTCGTGATCGTAGGCCTCAGTTTCCTAGAGCTGAAATAGGCCCTTTACCCATACTCCCTATGGTTGGGGTGGACCACCTGGTGGTGGTGGCGGTTACATCTCAAATGATTGCTCACTGCCAGCTGCACGAACATCTCCTCTTCCACGTCCTCCTACTCCCTGCTGACCTCCTCGGTCGAACCTCTGTATCTGCCTGGGAGGTCCCTCGACAATCGACTAATCATCTTTACGACGGGTCGTATAGTCACGAGCCATGTGACCCTGCCTATCGCATGCATAACCCTTCCAACTATTGTCATGACTGGCTCTGCCTCTGGTGCCATGCACAACCGAACATAAATCTTACAGTCGTCCACCTGTAGGTCTGGACCTTCTGGACCACTGTGTCATCTATGTGCTGCCTGCTGTAGAAGACTCTACTACCTGATGACTGGTAGTGGGTCTCAATTCTGGTGACTTCTCAACAAGGAAAATCTCCACTAAAAGGGTTTTCTCTAACACCCCTGCTAGCATCAGGATTCTATGTGAGATCATCGAATCCCTGATCTCCGGCCTGAGTCCCTGGTCAAAGGACTGAGCCCTGAAGAATTGGTCCCACACCATATTTTTTGAGTAGTGTGAGAGGTCATTGAACCTCACCGAGTACTGATATACAATCATGATACCTTGAAGCAGATGAAGAAGATCTTATATGCGCACTACACGAAGAGTCACTGGGAAAAATTTTTCTCGAAAGAGGCTCTCGAAGTCTACCCCAGAGAAGTGTCACCTCATCGTGATCCTAGAGCATCAAGCTACACCATATACCTGATGTTTCCTATATAAGACTGGTGGTAGGGATTACCATGAGATCAGCTGGTGTCCCTACCAGTCAAAATAATCTCACCACAACCTCCAGCCATTCCTCAGCCGCCTGTGGGTTCATGTCTCCCCTGAACCATGGTGGCCTCTGGTGCTGGAACTCGTGCAATGAACTCACTTAGTGTGCACCCTCTACAGCTGGGGCTGGTGGAATCGGTGGAACAATGGGTAATGGTACTGATAGTGCCTTCACCGGTTTCTCTACAGGAAGAGGGCCCTGCACTGAGGCCTCGTCGCTCGGTGGGCTATCAGTGCGTACTATATCATGAACCCCAGCTGGCTGTCTGCATGCAAGAATCCGGAATAAGAAACAACTGTTCCACGATCAAGAAGTTATACCTAGTGAGATGACTCAAAGAGATCACAATAAAAAATCTTAAAAACACACAAACAATCAGTGTTTTCGTGCACTGAGTCAGAAATCAGAAGTCAATGTCCTAGTGTATGGATACGTCGACCACCGCACCAACAATAGATTCCCTAAATAGATAACCACACTCACTACACTTACCACTATTTATGTTAAAAATAAAGGCCAATGTCTTATTTTTAATGGTAGAATCGACTCCTTTGATACCAATTTGTCATGACCCGTCCCATGGGGCCCATTCCATGACTACCCCAAGCCCGCCTTCCATATGCCAGGGGATGGAGACTAGCACCAAAAGGAATATTCCCTATAACGGGGATGAAATTGCCTTTATAACCTATAAACACATGCAATGAAGCACACAAAAAGATACGAACACAAGTCAACTGTATAGAAAAAAGAGTGCTGAAAGTAAAAAGGGGTCAGAATACAAGCCCAACTTTAATAGTACAAGTAAAACTGAAATACAATACAACTAAAGAAGAAGAAAGGAAACTATTGGGTCATCCTCCGAGGTTCCTAACTGAAGGGTAGGTATAGATCACCTCCTAAGCACCCCACATCCTATTGTCTCCTCTGCATACCATCACGCTGTATGGTCCACCTCTGGGCCTCATATAGCCCTAGTACCCACATCCTTGATGATTATTGTATGTTTTCTACACCAAACACAACAAGGTGCGGGCATAGTCCATGCATGGGTGAGTATAACAATACTCAGTAGGGACCCCAAGACCCTCAAGGTCTCACAAAATCCACCAAGGATAAACCAAAAGACATGAAATCAACTGAAAACCCTACATATGTATATTCCCACACATTTACCTAAGTTATCAATTATACCCATCTCAATCATGAGAAAAACACAGAGTCCAATGAAAAGCCCAAACCTCGTGTTTTCCACATAGGAAGGAATACCAAGAATGTAAGTACGACACAGGTACGACACATAGAATAATACCAGCATGTTATTACCATGATGGAATGTACCACATCGGTATGGACTCATCTCACACCAGGAATAACTTAAGTTTAGTAGTATAGATTATTAGATGTAACAACTAATTCATCTTACTCTGTTAAGATGTAGACCCACTATGGATCCCTAAGTGCTGACCCACACTGGATTGCTCAGTGCTGACCTACACCGGATCGGTAGGTGTTGACTACACAAGATCGCTCGCTGCTGACCCACATAGGATTGCTCGGTGCTGACCCACACAAGATCACTCGGTGCTGACCCTCACATGATCGCTCTTCATTTTTCACGTGACAGTAAATTGTTGGGTTCCCGCATTAAGCTTTCTCGTCTTCGGGCGGGTCTACTCCTCAAGCCACTGGTCGATACTCCATCTACCACTATGTCTCCTGAAGAAGTATCTCAAAGTACAAACATGTCATAGGGGTCACAACGCTATAGATGGTGCGTCAATCGGATGCCCAATCTGTAAGTTATTATCCTTTTTGTCCAGAGGGCCTGGTTGGATTCATCCTCGATCCAAACCGAATGTATCCCAACATTATCCAAATATCATGTGGGGTATACCAAAGGGACCATCTCACTCCAAGGTTTCTAGCGCCACTGACGGTTTTCAAAAAGATACCCGGTCCCAAAGTTATGGCCAGAAGAGAGTAGAGGGTCGAAACTTGTTCGGGTTCGGTCCGACCCTGTGGGACCGACCCGACATAGGCCGACCCGGTTCAGGTCAACCCGAACCGACCCACTGGGTCTGGCCTGGCCTGCGCTTAGTCTGGACTGACCCCTACTTGGTGGCCTGACCCGCGATGGGCGGCTTGGCCTGGCGGCACGACCTGGGCGGTGCATTGGCCGTGTGGACCGCGATGGCCACAGGTGGTCGCAGGTGCCGCAGGGCGGCGAATTCTGTGGATGTCGCGGGATGGTGAAATTCCGCAGAGCGGCGCAGGGGCTGCAGGGTGGTGGAGGCCACGTGCAGCAGAGGCTGCGGCAGCGCGGGGGCCGCGGGGCAGGGGCCGCGGGGCGGGGGATGCCGCGTGCTATGTGGGGGCCGCGGGGCGGCATAGTCTGTTGGTTGCGGAGGCCGCGGCTGGCGGAAACTATAGTGCTGCGGAGGCCGTGGGGGCCACCGGTGGCGGGGGCCGCATGGTGGCGCTATTTCACCTTCTCCATCGTCAAGGCTGACAGTGGTGTCACCCGCCATTCTCATTCCCCACTTAGGATAACTTTCCTTCCTCCTCCATCACGAAGAACACACCAAAAAGAAGAATAGTGGAGGGGTCGTTCTATGTTTTTTTGTCATGCACCCTCAGTTTTAGAGCAGTAGCAAGTGGATCAACAAAATATTGAATGAAGAACATCAAACTCTACAACCTCCGGCAATTGATTATTCCCAAACATGCAAAAGAAAACAACTGTGGATCAACTAATTAAAGAGTTTATCTGCATTCTTTATTTTAGAAGGGATGAACATGGAAATATATAATCTTACACAACTAATCCCCTACCTTAATGATTTTTCAATGGAGGTCGTAGGGAAAGAGACAATGTTGATGGGAACAGATGGACACCAGTGATGTCGGTGTTTCCACGATCATTGGTTCATTGTTTTTGAAGACATTCCTCGTTGTTCTATAACGTTCTTCATTGGAGGATGAGTTTCTCCATGATTATCCAATGATTATCCCTTTCCCCAATTCCCCCAAAAAGAAAAGGTAGCCAACTTCTTAATTAAAGTTTATCAAATTAAATTTTGTTTGTACAATTAATTGGCATCATTAAATGGGTTGCATTGGAATAATTAAATTAATGGATACCAAAGGTCACCTCCCTCATTAAAGAGGGAGTTCAAGAGGCTTCTCTCATTAAAGAAAGAGTTAGGGGGTTCGAGTGGTCCCCACACTCAAATTAAAATTGGGAGGTTTTATTTCAGGTGGTCCACATCATTAAACCATCCACATGGGAGGTTTCAATAGAACGAGAAAAAAAAAGTTTATTTTATTTTATTTCAATTTTCACGAAACACCCAAATTCTATCTTTCACCCGCGACCTACTGCGGTCGAGGTGAAGGTCCCCTTAAGCGAATACTGGAACCCCGAGTTCAACGATGCCCCCAAATTTCAATTCCGAGCAATGGTTAAAATGTATCAAAAACCTGCTTGCATGTTTACTGAATGTACCCGAAAAAAAAGATCTGTAATTTTTTCCGGGAACACCGGTTCTCAGAATCACACGCCGTCAATTTTCGCGGAATCGTAAAATTACCATTTATTAAAAAAAATTACAAGGAAACTATGGGTCTTTACCTTAATATTCCTAGAAAATGTATTTCTAAGATCTCATATCTTCATCAAGTATGTAATGGAATCGATCTTTCTTCTTGATATTACTCCAATATATGTTTCCAATAAATCATGTTTCAATGGAATTCACATGAAACCATTAAAAATTCGTAGCAATACTCTCCACCATTTCAGTTTCTTATAAAATCTTCCATAATTTATTTTATATGCTCTAACTCTTAATTTTTTAATATACGATTAGATTTATATCCCCATTTATATCTTAATAAAAATCTCAAAAAATGTTGGTATTTATGGTGTATTTTTATGAAACCCTTTGAAAAAATCCAAATAACACACTTAATAGGTTTGTACCAATTCTGATCATCCATAAAATAATGTAATTAAACTCTTAATTTGAAATGTAATTCTATACTTCAATGATCTCAAACATTACTACCACTTATTTGAAAAAAAATCACATTTTTTATGTATCACATTACTCCCATAAAAGATGTGATTAATGATTTTTTTCATTGAGAAAACTTAGAACATAAAAAACTGCTTTAAAAAATCCTATAAACCTACTTGGGTCAGAAATAAATATAGGAAATAAGATACTATGTTAATAACATCATTATTTTCCATTATACTCACTTATTTCAATAGGTTCATGCAACTCGAGCATTTACATCCTTCCAAAATAACCAAGTCATGTCAATTATACATTTATAGTGAAATTACAGATTAAAAACAAGACCAAAAAGTTTCAAAGTCAAACCAATCAATAAAATAATTTTCATCCATTGATGGGTATATTTTTCCTTTTCTAAATATCGATAATATATTTTTATGTTTTGAACAAACTCTTACTAAATTTCCATCTTGAACACCAATTTTATGAATAATAATCACAAAGAAAATATTTTCTTAATATATTATGATTCTTAACATCTATATTTTTTTAGTAAAAAAATCATCCATGTATTATTATAAATTGATGTTGATATACTATAAATCTTCTATCTTTCTTCATTAAGGTATAAAATTAGTTTATATTTGATAAGTACCATTTATAACTTTTCTGATATATATAGTATCCAATTTTTAATTAAAAAATGTCTTTTATATTACATGAATTATGATGTTTTACTTGTACCACATGAATTCTTCATATTTCATAAGAATATAGAGATATATTTATTATATTGAACCCACCCCATGGATCATATACTACATAAACATGTATCGGTTAAATAACAATTATAAATATTAAATACATATAGAGAGGGATACTTATTGACCATCACCAATTTAAGGAAGGTAGTTGGTCATAGTGAAACAACTATTTTCTTTAAACAAACTTCAAAAACTTCTTCATGTTTATATTTTAGGTGATAACACTTAGAAAAAAGTTCCTAGATATTTGAATTATCATCCTCTATCTCCTATGGCTTTTAATACAACACCATTTCAAAATGCTCTCATTAAATCACATTTCCAAAATTGATACATTATTTTTATATCATTATCTATACTTATTCTTATTTTTAATAGAAACTCCCCTATTTTCTCTTTATTTCCTTATAGTATAATTTTTCAATCCACATAGGTATGATTCATTCTTATCTAATTTTAAAACCGTCAAGAGAACCTAATATTTGTTTTATCCTTGGTGATTATTTATTCAATTATTTATAATGATTTTTTAAATAGGTAATTATTTCAGCTTCATCCTATACATTTTAAACTTATATTTTCATTAGATTTTTCTAAAATAATCTACCATGTATCTAATAAAGACTACATTTCATTCCATAATTTCCATCCTCCTACATTGTAATTTTTTTAACTCAACAAATTTTTTCATCCTTCCATATATGAATCCCTCTTGATATGGGATTGTGGGATTTACTATTAAAAAAATTAAACCATTTAATACAAAATTTTTTTTCTATATCACCATGGTGAAGAAAACAACATATGCTAAGTAAACCAAAACTCATGAACTCTTTTTTTAATAGATAAGTTGTTTCATGTATTTTTTCATTGTTATAATCCTTGGAATTTAAAAAAATATCCATAGTGTATCCAATGTATCCAAAAAAAATATTTTCCAATTTTCTTTAAGGGTTGTTTAATCCAAATACATAATCTTCTTTCCTTTCATTTAATAATTCTATAATTTTTATTTTGCAAGCACAAATTATTGAGACTTATGTTTGAGGGTTTTATAATTTCATTATATTCTTCATGGACATAATATCATTTTAAAACTCTTAAATATTTATATAATTTACCTTGAATTTAGAATAAATCTCCTATATTATAAAATGAGACACTTTTTTCGATTCAATCATCTTTAAATGCTATATCGTAAGAGGAATCATATTATATTTAGGTTATTTCTCCTTAACAATTTGATCATCCATTTTTATGAAATCTATCTTATCACATTTCATGGATAATTAATCTTTATACACATTTCTGTTATTAATATATTCAAGTAAAAATCCCCAGGTTTCAACTTTTCATTTTCTGAACCATTTCTTTTATAAATTTATAATACACTCATATTCTGATTTCTAAACGATTCACCTTATATTGAAATGTATGGATATCTAGTTAATTGTTCATGAAATATTCACTAGATTAAAATTTTATTATTATTTATAATTCATTATTGGAATATCCATTTATTTCCATCATTAAAGGTGAACATGAATATCTAGTTTTTCAAGAAACAACAATGTTAAGGTTATAATAACGATGTCAAAAGAATTATTTTCATTCATATCAAAAGGAGTGTCTATCATTTTGGATACCATCATCTTTTTGTTATTTTTACTTATTCATTTGGATATAAGGTAATATTTTTTGTTTTTATCCATGAAATAATCAATGTCAATATATTTCAATTGATCATTTATAGTGGGTGTCATAACACCTTCCCATTCTTGGGTTTATTTATATATGGCCACCAATATCTCCCATATTTCCAATTTGGTATCACAATGGAATGTTTGTTTGAATATAATATATATAAATTTATAGTTTAAAATAATTATTTAATATATGTCAGACACCCTTTGATTTTGGTTTCTTATATTAATATCATGATAAAGATACTCAATTACATAATCTACATACATTTATAGACAACAAGGAATATCCATTTTTTTGTTTAAAAGATAGAACCATTAAAAGTATAAAAATTATAAAAGAAAACATATGTGAAACTAAATTCAAAATAAATTAAATATATTGATATCTAAATATGAACGTATGGACATTAATACCACATTCTGAGAACATTGGGTTATGATATGAGACTCAAGGCACCCAAAAATTGGTGATGAATATGGTTGTTAACAAATTAAACATTTTCTATCTAATACTAACCCATATTTGAATATTGTTATCATGTTAGTCAAAAATCATTTAATTACATCACTCCCACAAATTCATCCACAATAAATAGATAAATCATATGTATAAAGTAAATGACAAAAAGATATAATAATTTAACTTCATTCACCCTTACAGGGCTATATATAAGTCGAATAAACATAGTGATGTGTCAGTATACAAAAATACACTAATAACACACTATTTTATGGATATTATGATTAAAGTGAATTTAATCTTCTCCATAAAATAATTCAATTAATATAAATGTTTTTGGATCACTCAATGCTCACCATGGGAACAATTCCCCTTCTTAAATATATAATGTTTCGAGGTGGAATGGATAGGTTTGCGGACATGTAGGTTATATAAATATTAGCATTCCTTTAATGATGTAACTATTTCAACAATATCTAGATTTTTTTACCATGTTTATGTGAACATTTATATATCCTTTTACTCTAAGATAGATATAAGAAACTCTTTATGAAGAGATTAGAAAAGTTTCCCTCCTCATGATATTTAGTAATAGAAAAAATTCCACTATATTAGATCAATTCGAAAAAAAATAAGATTCAATATTCTCCATAATCATCTATCCATAAAATTAGTTAATGATATTCCATCAATCACAAGACTCGCACACAATCAACATAATATGTTAATGATCTTTCATAAAGGAATTTATCTCAATCAATAATGCCATGTGTTAAGAATATACCAGAATCTCGTTCCATTTTCCTCCTAGTATATCATCTATATAAATAGAATACATTTACATTCAAGACCTAGGATCTAGGGATTGATTTTTTCCAAGTCACCATACCATTTTTCATATCCATAATTATGATGATATACCATTAATAATCCATCCTTTAATGGCCATACCACTCTTGGTAAAATATATATTTTTTATCTATTGGACCATATATCAATACTTTTATAAATGTATAATAAAATATTCCATGAGGACTAGATCATAAATATCCCTTTTCAAACAAATATATTTTAATATTCCCTATCTTTATTAAAATATCAAATCCATGCCAATTAAGATCCAAATATTTCAACTATTGATAAAAAACATATTGGTCTAAGGTAAATCTACAAACTATGAATCTATATTTTATCGTTCAACTTAATCCAAGTAAAATTTCACATTACATAAATTACATAAAAGGTTACCCATAAATAATTTAAATCCTTTTGAAAATTTCAGTTTTAATTTCTTTAAATTATCTTTTTAATTTTTTCTAAACTACTACCGTTATATTCTCAATTTCAAACCACTATATGACACCCATAAACAGGTCGTCAAATCTATATAAATATGTCAAGTAAAATTTTTATAAAAATATAAATAAGTTTCCATATTTAAAAACTCGATGAACTATGAAATTATTTAAAACATTTCTAAACCATGACATGTCTATGTAGAACACATCATGGTTTCTTGGTCAATGGTCTAACAATGAAAAACATGGATAATTGAATATATATCTCCCTAGAATTCTATCCACTTACATATTTGAGAATTCAAGCCAAAACCACACAATGACATGTTGCTATGAAAAATAAAATCATGTGGCGTAAAATTTAACTCTATTATATTTGAAGATTTTTAACCCAAAAAAACATGAACAATAACATCCTAATCCGGATTCCACTAAAATGGTTCTCTGATCTGATTTTCCATAAGGCCTCATATGTGCCTCCCGGTATGACAGAGGCTGCAGAATAGTAGTGAGGGACTAGGGTGTGATAGTGTAGATATATACCCTCATAACAGTGTAATTAAATAGAATAAATAACCATATATCATGTATAAAGGTGAATAATTAGAGTGAGGAAGTAATAAATATAAAACATGGTTGTAATAAAGAATGAAATGTAGTATGGTATTGAATGGTCATGTCATGCATACAACATAGACCACCCACTGGAAAAAACATTCATACTAAAGTAAATAATGGAAATAGAAATAAAATTACAAGGATATACTACTAATACTGAGCCAAAACATATAGCCAATATCAACATATAAAACCAATCCATTATACTTAATCCGTAATAGGACTGAACCCATCTTGAGTATGCAACCAAGTGAACATCTTCTCCGGTACCCCAGTGAAATGGAAACCTGAGAATGGTTTGAGTAAAATACGTAATAGGGAACCACCAACAAGGTCCCATACATAGCATGTAAATGCATTTTTTTGTGTATGTGAGATACTCATAAGGATATAATAATAATAATAATAATAAATAAAGGTGAGAATAAATAATTAACAATAGATGAATAAGGCTTGCACATGGAATGTCCTTAGCCTTGGTGAGACATAACCTTGAATAAGGTGTCGCCATATATATATCCCCACATATATAAATATATATATGTGTGTTTGAATGGTGAAAAATAATATGAATAAGAAAATCCCACACCTGATTATTGGGTCAGTGATCCTGATTGTCTAGAAATCCTTTGAGTAAGGAATTAAGTTGGATGTCATTCCACTCATCCTATGTTTAATTAAGTCAATCCTCGGGTCCTTGAACCCAATTTAAAATACCTACTCTATCAAATTTTTGAATGTTTTAGGATCAAGATACATCGCCACTATGAGATATAAGTCCTAACCCTTGGATCACCTATACTCACATCCATGTAATTAGATGATAGAGTCCTAGTTCTCAAATGGACATCCTATAAATTTGCTATAGAGATGGATATCATACCACTCTATCCATGTGTACTCTAGTATGCAATTATTCTTAGTCTTAGTCTATAGGAAATGATGATATTGAAACTCATATAATCCCTAAAGGGGATGAATTTTAGGTGATCTTTAAGAAATGATATCTGAATACAATATAACATATAGAGTATATTTAATAAACAACTTAATAGCACAATCCTAGACAAGTCTGTGAAGTAACTATTAAGGTGAATCCACCTAATCATAAGGAGAATCCTAGGCATCAAACAAAGTGATCAAGTAAATCCATGGGGAGCTCATTATCATCTCTCCACTAGGGGAATGTCCCACCTGACAACCTTTGGCATCCACTGGGTGCTTGCGAGTTATCCATCCTTAGAGAGACCTAATATAAGAGGGGTTATGAGACACACTTAGTGATCTACCTATGTAATTACCATATAGGGTGGAATCCCAATTAAAATGTTAATTTTAGTAATAGTAGTTGTACCATTCAATCAATAAGGATCAGGTGCTAGATCCCAGGAGGTACGTTTGGGCATCCCAATAATAATATCTGATCAAATTTCTAAGAAGCATGATAATAAGAATTATGTTTAATCATCCCAATGATAATATATCATATCATTAGCCTCATTGGCCAAGACCAATATGTAACTCTATAAATTATTACTGCATCAATAATATTTGATTGAATGCATAAATACAAGAGTGGGGGTGTCCAAACACCTAAACCCACCACTACTACAATAAATTCATGGGATTATAATGCTGGAATGGGTTCTATAGAAAACCCACTACTATCTATACCCAAAACCATGTCATTCATGCTTGAATTTAGAAAAAAAATTGGGGAACCCACTAGGTCCCTTAGGTCATTTCTTAGTAAATTCATCCTACCTGGGATCATAAAGGTTTTCATGAAAATGGAGTCATCCCACCCCTATAACTCTATGTCAACACATATGTAAAGGCATACCTCTTAGGATTCTAACAAGGAGTAAGAAAGTGGAGCCATCATATACGGTATACTCTAGATTATATCATAATCAAAGTCATCCCTCAGGGTATCATTGGTATCAATGATAGTCTCATGTTAATGTATGAATCCAAATTTCAGGTGTTGTTATAGATCCTTGGCATTCATATGCTTAATCAACCAGATTTATTTAAATTGAATAGTTCATTAGAATGTGTTTGAACATTAGATGTTTCTCTAATGTTAAAGACCAATAATTAACATAATACCTTGAACATTTATAAATACTTTAGGGTAGGTATGAAAGATAACCTATATTTAAGAAAAATTAAACCTTTTCTAAACAACTCTCTCAAGCTCGTTCCATGTTTTTGATTGGTCATCCATGACCGATGATGTCCATTCCAAATTGCACCAACGTCTATAATTCATCCTAACATTGGAGAGCTCAAGAATAGACTGGAAAAAAAATTAAACATTAAGAAAATTAATTATAAAATAAAATCCAAAAATTCATGACATTAAATAACTCAACGGATGCCTTTCCCTCGCTATAATTTCGATAAACCACATAAAAAAGTTTTCTAGGGTTCCCCAAAAAAATGTTTTTTCAAATACCTAAAAAAAACATCAATACAACCACTCAAAAATTTTATTTTAAGATCGAATGATTTAAAAATTCACCGTGAAAATATAACTTGATTAAATAACACACAATGAAGTGCATAAAATATCTCAGGTCACCCTCTTACAAGGTAGAGTGAAATCCATAATATCGATATCCAATTCCACTAAGATCTGGGTGAATAGGGATATTAAGAACTAATTATGGAAATTATAAATCAAGAATAATGAGAATAGGAAACCTAAAGGCTCACTAGAGGATTAATCTATCATTAAAATGCAATTAAAGGCCATAAAGACCACCCTGTTGATGGATATTGAAGAGAGAAAGTGGAGGAGGAAACTTCCAAGGTCATGGGAGGGAGAAATGAGAAGGAAAGGGGGTTTATCATTCTAAATACCATCGATGTTAAATTTTCATTCCCCCTTTTAAATGACATATATGGTTGGAAAATCATGAACTAACCATGCACCTATAATTTCCATGGCACACTCCACTTATCACAGTTAGATTTAATAGTTAACAAATTGTTTGAAAACCATGTGGAACATCTTCAATTTACTCTATTAGAATTAATAGTTTTCCAAGACCCAACAAGATTTTCCCTAGCTCATTCACCTATGAAAACTGAGATGTATGGTTTGGATTCAAGGTTAAAACTAACCGTTCAAAACTGTGTGCCCTAGGCTATACCATACCAAAACTTGGGCTTTGTGTCATAGCCCATAAGATAATCTCTAAACCTCCAGACTACCTTTTGAGCCTCATTCCACATCCAAAAACATCACTTTGTGAAACTCTAACCCTTGATACTATGTTCTAAATATCCAATCAAGATTTGAATCACATAGTAAATACAAATTGAAATTCCTTAGAAAATTTATAACCCAAAAAATACTTGTGGGAATGAAAATGAACAACTTTACCTTCTTGGGTCGTGAAATCCATTCAAACAACCACATTACATTTCTGAATAAATAATGGGCCTCCTGTCCCACTTTTAGAATAGAGTTCTTAAATCATAAAAATTCAAGCAAATGCTTACAAACTTTATAAGAACATTATTATGATATTTGGTTGATCCCATAAAATATGAACCATGACCAAATCATAATCCCATTCCTAAACCAACATATGTCACTTTTCACCATAAGTTTTTTCTTTCAATAGTAAATTCTAAACCACGACACCCCACAGTTGGAATTGCCTATAAAAACACACCCTTAATATTATAATGATTCTACAAACATGTTTATCATGTATCTAAACCTGATTACACATGGGAAAACTACCCTGGGCCTTGATGAAATTTCATTGGTTGATATTTAATTGACCAATCTAAACCTGGTTGCACTGAAGTTTCCTGGAAAAGCCCCAACCCACCCCAAAACTACACCTATATTATCCGAGTGGTGTGATCAATTTGGTTCCATACTAACCAAATCTATCTATAAAAAATAAAACAAGGAAAAAATTCATTGGTATAATCTTCTAAAAAACATTTGGATCTTGCAATCTATGCAACATCTTAACCTAGATCTTAATTCCTTTGTCTCAATACAGAATGAGATCATCCCTAAACATGATCACCACAGTCTATAACTTATCCCAAGTGAGATTAATTGGACAAAACATATCATATCAATTTTGTGGTAATTACCCATCATGGTCACATAACTAGAATTTACTAAGGAATCTAGTAATACAAAAGGCCATTTATCCAATGTAATCATAAATCCAAACGATCATATGAAGTCTAGTCTCATTATCCAATGGCCATTCTCATGCGAGGGTCAAAAATTAAAATGAACATTCCACTACCCACTTTAGGATCATCATTTTCATCTCACCATAGGAACAATTTCTTAAGGAAAATATATAAACCTCCCTTTTCGAACATATACATCGGTAGGGATAGAAACATTTTCAGTCTCGAGAATAAAATCGCAATATCACCTGCTTCCACTCCCTGTAAATGATTTCCACAAAATCCCCTGAATCAAAAAAAAATCAGGGTTACCTCCCTTAATGGACAATGATTGACTCCCAGCAATTGAATTACCTCATACTAGTCCTCAGGCACAACATCACATGTTTATCATAAAAAAAATTACAATTTGATATATATTGGTCTATAGATGATGCTCTCTCAACATACTCAAGGAGATGTCAAGATATATGGAATGTTATTAGAGAAACTAGGAAACACTAATATTCCATTAATAGTTGTGAGTAGATCTCTCCAAGACATGCATACATCAAAATGGGTTATACCTTCCTTTAACTAACTCCACAAACCATGTTTCCTGACAATGCGTGTCAAGGTCTAACCCCATGTCAACAACCTCATGGAACCCGATCCATTTTCAATGTCTCCTCTACCATGAATGTGAATTTTTCATTTTTTCATAACTCCTGGGAAACCATGCCTATAATATTTTTTGAAACCATTATTCTTCAGATTACACCTAAACACTAATTCATTTATGATTTAAAGGGTATCATGTGAAACCAACACACAACATTTCTATCTCACAAAACACACCATGAGTATGAACCCATACCACCTGGTAATCACCCGACTCACACTACCATGAGTCATATTATAGTAAATCTATGCAGACCATGATACACAAAATACCAATCACATCACATCAAAAGCTCCCTTAGAACTCCTCTTCCAAATATGGAACCTTACCTATGCCATGATTTATTTAATGACTACCTATAACCCATAATAATTCTAATAATGAGAATCTACACGCACTTTGTCTATGTTAGAAACCATGTAATGGCTTGTCAAATGGTACAGGAACCCAAAAAATCCTACCCATTGAAGCTAATCTTGATACCCAAGAACCCTAAGTGATTTCTCATAAGTCAAAGGAATCATTCTACCAACATCAAAACTCATATGCACCTTCATGTGTTGGTCACAACACGAGTGTATCACCAAGATCACTACCTAAAAAAGGAATCTATAAAATGAAGACAACCACTCTCACAATTTTTCCTCAATCAAACAAATACTGACCTACAGGGTCTTATGTCACAAATAAGCACCTCAAGGACTTCCACCACGACCTACCGATTAATTCTCATAATAGGGTCACTAGGTCATACCACCTGGCCCAAAGGTCAAACATATTCATGTTCAGACATCATGGGGAATCATCTATATACAAATATTTATGAAATGAATCTAACTCACACATCAACCCTCTCTTTGGGAGATATTGATAATACTACCATTTGAAGGTTAAAATTGATAACATTTTCCAAACAGGCATGGATCCTCTTAAAGAGTAATCCTAAAGGGATTATCTATGAGGGGTCATGGTAAAATTATAGAAAATAACGATGAAAGGACACTCACCAAACATCCATTCATGGTTACACCATTCATGTTTTTATGAAATTAAAAATATTCATGTACCTATCAATAGCACACTAGATGATCTGACTAGATATACTAAAATGAAGGTATCAACATCTAATGTTAACCTATGAGGATAAAAAGTAAGCACAAATCATCATCACAATGATTCATTTAATATCATTAGCACACAGTTTGGTTAAGTGGAATGCTGATCCAAGTTATGTCGAAAAATAATGTTTATGTTATTTCTTAAATTTTAACTAAATTAACCATGTAAGAAACACCCTAAGAGGGATTCATCACTGGGAACCATGTACCCTATTGACCTACATGGGTCACTGAATTTTCTATGAATGAGCACAGAGTCATTATCCTTGTTATCAAATGCCTCATCATTCATGCATATAACCTTCCATCAGAAAGATATATATATATATATATATATATATATTTTGGTCAAACAAAGTAAAAATACACCAAGAAAAAATATGGGATAAACCAATTAGGTTTCTGGTGATACATTAATCATTTTACATCTATCGTCAATAATAATCACACACTATTAGTCCTATTTCATATAGACCATATATTCTGAGTATGATGCATGAGATGCATCATGCCTCTATTAGACAAGACTCAAAATCAGAAACTATATTTTCCCAATAGGCCAAGAGAGAGATATCCATCATAAATCATGACCTCCAAAAACATGTTCTTCACTTGATGAAAAAACCATATACAGTTGTAGAATCATATATCAGAACAATAATCCCATGTTATTGGAAACCAATACTTATTATTGGAAAAGGTGTTTGTGACACACCAGTATAATGTCCATCGTAGACTCTGAAACATTCCTAATACTACTATATACCATTTACCAAATAGTAATACAATAGGAAGTGAACAACTATTATTCCACATTGTATCATACCAAACTGGATTCCACTAAAATGTTTCCCTAATAGTTTTGGTGACAAGGCCTCAAATGTTCCTCACTATATGGAATAGGTGACTGACTAGAAGTGTGGGCCTAGGGTGTGATAGTGAGGAGTCTATTCCTTAATAATAGAGTAAAAAAATATAAAAACAAATATATCATTCATAATATTAAATAATTAAAGTTGATAAGAAATAAATAAGAAACAAGGCTGTAATAAAGAATAAAATGAATAAGAACCCAAATGGACATGTCATATATACAACACTGACCACCCATTGAGATGATACCATAGACAACAATAGATAAAGAAAAATGAAATGAAAGTATAAGTACCTACATCTAACCCTGATCCAAACCACATACCTGATCTCCACACACACATCTAAGCCTTTTTTCTTGAATAGTCCTAGGACTTAGGACATCATGGTCCAACAACTAAGTGAAGGTTTGTTCAGGTACCCTAGAGAGATGGTGGCCCAATAAGGGTGTTAGTAAAAAAATATCATTAGTGCACCACCAATTCTGTCTCATACATATATAGTAAATGTTGTGTATGTGTGTGTGATCTAATCATCAGGATAACAATAATAACAATTAATATAACACAAATATGAGAATAACATAAAAATAAAATTCAAACAATGAATGATAAAGTATCGTGCTCAGCCTAGCAATGTCCCAATTAGAAATAAGTTGTAGTTATATATATATATATATGTATATATATCCCCTTAAATATATATATGTATCTAATTGTAATATGTAAAATTATATGAATAAAACAAGTCCACAACTGGTCCTTGGGCGAGTGATCATGATCATATAAATAGAATATAAATAAGGAAATGAGTTTAATATTGTTCCACTCAATATATGTACAATTATGTCAGTCCATGGGTCCTTGATGTCAATCAACAATACCTGCTTTGGCGAATTCTAGAAATGCATCTGGTCATGTTATTTCACCATATGGGGGTATAAGTCCTAACCAAGAGATCACCCATACTCACCACAATTAAATATGATGGTGGAGTCCCATTTGTCAACAATATATCCAAAAAATATGGTGTAGGGATGGATGCCATACCAAACTATCCATGTGTAATCCTATCAAATTTATGAGTCATAGGTTTTTATACATATAAAATTATGACATTGAGACCCATATAGTATCTAGGGGGGTGACCATTATGTGATTTGTAATGAATGATCTTCCGATCAATAATAAAACTCAAAATCCATTAAATAAATGGATTAACATCAAACTCCCATAAATGTCTGGCATGTAATTATAATGGTGTATACATATAATCCTAGGGAGAATCCTACACACCAAAATAGGATATCAAGTCAATGCCTAAGGATCACAATAGTATCCCACTACTCAGGAAAAATATACCCACCCAACGTCCTTTGGTATCCCATTGAGAGAGTGATATTTCCTTCTTCATAGAGACATAATATAAGAGGGGGTTTTATACATCATCATCATAGTACTTTGTAATTTCCATACATGGATGAATCCCAATGACAATGAGATTTCTAGTAATAGTTTATTTTCCATTAAATCAATAATGCCCATAATTCAGATCCTGGGGAGAATGTTTGATCAAACCAATAATAATATCTGATCAATAGAATTAGAAATAGGAACCCCGGAAGTACATTTTGGAATCCTAATGATAATATCTCATCTCATCAGGGTAATTATCCAAGAACTTGGGTGAACCTATGGAAATCATATCTACATGAATAATAACAGATTGAATGAATAAATATAACATTGAGGGTGGCTGAATGCCTAAACCCAACATTTCTTCCATAACACCAAGGGATTAGAAGTCTCAAAAGGGTTATATGGTGAAAAAAACCATATATTCGTAGAACCATATCACTCTATCTCATGTTCAATCCAACATTAGAGCACCCATTGGTCCCTCTAGGTCAGTTCTTAAGAAGGCATCCTACTTGGGATCCTTGCGGTTTTCAGGAACACAGAGGCATCCCTCTTCGGGTTCCCAAGTTCAACATGTAAGTAAAGAAATCCATCCTAGGATCCTAAAAAAGATTATGAAATTGGAGGTATCCTATATGTGATCCTTTAGGTTATATAATTATAGGATGAATCCCGCATGGGATCATCGATCTCAATAACATTGTCAATTTTAAGAATGAAGACAATGCATAGGGGTTGTTAGTGACCCCTAAAATTCTTCCTCTTTGTATACCTGAATTATTTAAATTGAATAGCTCATTATAATGAATTTAAATAGGGGATTTTTACATTAGGTTAAATCCCATGCATAGATATAATACCTTAATCATGAGGAATTAATTTAAGGTAGGAGGCCATAAAACTTTTAAAAGAAGCTCTCAAAATCTCTGTCCAAGATCACTGACGGTTCATCTATGTATGATGATGTTTCTTCCAAGAAAAATCGTCTTCAATGATTCAACGTAACACTATATATCTAAAAAAATAGAAACGTAAATTACAACATTAAATAATTAAATATAAAATAAAATCCAAAAAATCCTAATTGGTCACAACTCACTGGACACCTGTCAGTTGATGCACATTCGATCAACCACATAAAGAAGGTATCCATATATCCCTAGTGACCACTCTCAGGGAAATACCTAACCAATGAAATCAACACGCCCATTCAATAAATTTATTTTACGATTAAAATATACAAGAATTCACAATGGCTATGTACCTTGATGAAATGACAAGCGACACAGTGATGATAACATCTAATGTAAGGCCCCGATCCCAGCTACCCAGAGTCGGTGCATTACTTCGTAACATTGGCATGATCACAAAAGATCAAGTCTCGAAAGACCGATTAGTTTAGTAGCCTTGGAAACACTAGATACATTCATAAGTGTTACATGACATCATAAAGTGAAAAAATACAATAACAAAGTCTCCATAGACCACACTCATATCCTCTTCTCACAATCCCTGCAGGTCATTCATAAAATACTTCTTCACATCCTGGAAAATATTAAAACATTGAAAGGGGTGAGCTCAGATGCTCAGTAAGGATAACAATATTGCGGAAGCTTTCTTAAATAAACATAAAAATTTAAGGCAATGTATAACTAAAACAAAAGCCTTTTAAACTTGAACATCAACATAATATGGAAAAAGTAAAATGAGATAATGCCATTTACTTCTTCACATGAATATTCTACTGGTCGAATAATCACATGCAATACCAATAACCACTTTCATAATGAGGGAATGTATAATGCCAGACATTCTGAAACATTTTGTCAAGGCCTCGGCCAAGACGTCTAAAATGATTAAGGCCTCGGCCAAAACCATAAATCAAATTGGGAAAGGGCCTCGGCCAATTCCATGTCTAGTTGTCTCATGAGACCTACCGATGCATCGAGGAGCTATAGCGGGATCCACTCGTCACTTATTAAGTCCAATACGTTCCTCATATGAATAGGTTTAAACATATCATAAACCATAACATAATCGTATCACATAAAACATGCATAAAGGAAACATAACATTTCCACATTTCAATCACAAGATATCAATACAACACATTGATATAATAAAAACGCTTTCAAAACCATTTTCAATACCAAAATAAAAGAAAGTTAAAACTTTGTATTGATTTTTCATTAACAAAAACGTAATGACTTGTAGAGGAAGCCGAAACTTAAAATAATGGTCACGATGGTAGAGAAGTCGTTGTCGCCGAATATGTACGGCAAGAAAAACATTCCCTTTTTTTGTTTAGTAAAACGCTTCGTATAAAAGAGATTCCTTTTGAATAACATAAAAGTCAAAGGGGTTTATACACCGTATAAAAGAATGTTGTGTATAAAACCAAATATGCCTCAATGAAAGGGGATTGAGATGAAGTCCTTAAAAAGATAATTTTTAAAATAACATAGATCTCTTATGTGTATTAACTATATGTACACATAATGAATGTATAAATACAAGATAGGACATAATAATATCAGGACATAATTTGAAAGTAAGAGATTAACCCAAAGAATAGAAATTGGGTTAAGAAATTCCCTTACCTCGTGTCTGACTTGACTCAACCGTTCTTTAACCTCCTGAATAATAAACTAGAGTTAATATATACCTTATTAAGAACAATTTTCAATTTAATTATCCTTTTTATATCACTTATTACAATGATATGAACATTATGTAATTATTTAAGTTAATAACGGCCGTTTTGTCGATCTTTGGTACTTGAGTCAACAATAAACTTCTTATAATTACAAGTTGTTTATGTGGTAGAATATCCATTATCTCAAGAATTATATTCATGATTTAGATGTCATATATATCATATATATCCAGGATATACATTCATTTATAATATTATGTAACATTTAGAGGTAAGAAATGAAATGCACCGTTCATGGAGACGGTAAGTCGTACGTACGCATGAACGCTACTTTCATTTCTATTTCGAATTTAATGGAATGAAAACATAATGATATAAATTTATAATATAATTCCAGTATAATATAGTGTATAATACCATTTACTCCATCCTTTATACATCCCACATATGGCATT
The DNA here is from genome assembly GCA_963277665.1 of Viscum album. Classification (NCBI taxonomy): domain Eukaryota; kingdom Viridiplantae; phylum Streptophyta; class Magnoliopsida; order Santalales; family Viscaceae; genus Viscum; species Viscum album. Next base: position 1,520,577,756 of record OY728155.1, on the reverse strand, counting down.
AACGATTCAAATCACTTTGAGGGGGCGGTAGTCCGCACTTCCTAGAATGAAATTATCGCGTTTACCCATAATGGAAATCATAAAGTATGCCATAAATGAGAAATACAGAAGCATAAGTAAAACATAAACATATTATATATCATATATAAATATAGTGAAATCTTAATGGCCACCTTTGATGGTGTTATATGAGTGTTGAACAATCATCGTTTCGTGAGGCAAAAATTCGCCATCCACAGAAACCGTATGTTCTTTAACCATTAGATGTAGGTGTGTGTAAGTGTAGCTATAATCCTTCTTATAAAAACATCCTAGTATACTGAGGATACTGGTGTTGTTACAGAAGAAATGAATAAAAAGAGTTTATGGGGTTGGAGAAGAAAAATATAACAAAACAACATTAGAGAAGACATTACCTCAAAATCGGGTAACTCTTTTTGATTTGAGCCAAAGGCTTCCTTGGGAAGAATTATGCCCAAAGTGAGGCTTCTAGGAGTAAGGGAGGGAATTTGGGAGAGTATTTGGTCAGAGTTTGGCCGAGCCAAATGGCTTGAATGTGTGAATGAGGTGGTAGAGGTGGGGTCCTTTTATAAGTGGAGAGGAGGGGCACTTTTGGAAAGTAATGAAATATTACTTTATTACACAATTATTTTCGGATTCCAAAGGTCCCAAAATTATATAATTCGAGGATAAGGTTATAAGGGTTCTAAATCTACCCATACAATAGGCTTTGGACAAGTTTAAGCCTTGTATTTTACATTATCTTCTCATTTTATTTAAATCGTTAAATAATGAGTTCATCGCTACATCATAATGATGTCATATATAATTTAATTTATTTAATGTCTAAAAAATATAAAAAAATACTATAATGTAGGAAATCTTTTTATCTTTCGAACGACTATTTATAGTCAAAAATATGACTTGTATAACCCCATGTAAAAATTGTTTTAGTAAAACATTTCATGTTTGTGTCATTTTTTTACTTTAACATTAAATAAAAGGTATTTATGTCATTTTCCAACTAAAGTGGCTCCATGGGGTCCCCAAGTTGACCCATGGATTGTCACGGTCGGCCATGACACATCCAATGAGGGTAGGACATGTGTCAAGCTCATCTCATATTATTAAAACATTATTTTTACCTTAAACTACACTAATTACCTCTAATCGCGATTAAGAACTTAAAAGTTACTATTCACCAAAAATTATTTTAATCTAATTGAACCACATATTACTTCTTAATAACAACCATGTATGTCAGATTTTTGAAAATCAAAACACAGATGTGGTAATATTTCATTTAAATGAAAAATCAGTTATTTAACTACCACTTAGTGGTTTCACTATTCATCAAAAATTGAAGTATTTCAGAACAATGCCAAAATTTCTCCCTAAGCTATAATTGATATTCCGAATTCAAAAATGATGTCTATTTTACAAAATTCCAAACATATAAGTTACATTAATTAATTTTATAATTAATTCCCGCTGTCATGACAGATAGCGTGTTTTTAAGAAACAATTTATATCAAAAGATTAGCAATTGTTTATGTCCAATTTCAATGTTAAATTAATTCTAATGACCACCATGGGATAAAATGGTAAAAATATATTCTGATTATACTTTAAAACCACTAAATAGTATAATTTATCACTATAAATTATTTTGATTAAAAAAGTTGTTTTTAAGTATTTTTCACTATTCATAAAAATTAGAAGTTCTCAGAAAAATACCCAAAATTCAAAATAGGCTAATTTCGATATTCCGAATCCAAAAATGATGTCCATTTTGAAATATAAAATTTCTATAATTTTAAAAAGTGGGTATTACTATTCATAACGGCTACTTTGATTAGTTTCGGTGTGTTAGAACTCGAAGTTGCGTACAATGCAAACTATTGCATTATTGAATGAGAAGTGTGTCATGGAAGCTCTGGGTGTTACATCTCAGGTCAATCTCTTCATAGGAAGTGTGAATGTCCTAATACTGGAATCTGATTCCACTATTCTTGGATGAAATAAAGATTGAAAACTATAACTAGAGAAATCAAATCATGAAAGATGAGAGGAGGAGACCTTGGAGGCTCACTAGAGACTAAATCATACCTTACAATTCCAAAAAAGGCCATAAAAACACCCCATTGATGGGGTTTGAGGAGAGTAATGGGAGGAGGGAACCTCCAAAGTCATGTGATAGATATAGTTAAAGAAAATGGGTTAATCCTTTTAAATATCCTAGGGAAAAGATCATTTCCCCCTTTTAAATGAGAATCATGGTTTGGAAACTTGTTTGGATGAACTATGAACCAACTGTGTGAGTCTACCATCCAAGGTACACTCCAATTTCCACGGTTAGGGAACGTATTTTAATAAATAATGTGTCAACAATGCATCATGTATGCAATTTCAACATAGACCCACACATTTTTCCAATCCCCATAGGGGTTTACCTAGCCCATGTGCCTATGAAAAATGTGCTACATAGTTTGGACACATTATTATCACTAACCATGTGACAAATGTGCAACCTAGGTTACACCTTACCCAAACATGGTCTTTAGGTCCTGAACCCCCCAAAATGCTCCCTAAATCTTCATTCTAACTTTCAAGCATCATTATACATAAAAAAATATCACTTTGAAGAATTTCATCCTTTAGAACCTTGTTTTGAATCTTATATCTTCATTTAACCCATAAAATAAATAAAAATTCAAATTTCTTATAAAATTTACAACTTGAAAAAAGTGGGACCTTTCTTGAACTAGGAATTCCATCACAACTGACTTCCCATTTTAAGTAAAATATTCCTAAAAAACGCCCATTTAATCCATTCCATACTATTTTTAAGAACTATAGATCACTCTATATTTAAAAATTATGTTGTATCCTTAAGATCCCTTATTTTAAAAATACATGAGAATCCTGATAAATATAATACAAGTACCATCATTATCTCAAAATTTCATCTTACCCTAGTCTTCATGATTGAACCATGAAATACACTACAATACAGATAAACTGAATATCTTATTTTTTATTGATCAATGAAATCAATAGAAACTATTTTATTTTATTATTATCATGGAAAATTAGGTTTTTTAATATAAATAATGATTAAAATAACTTTAGAAACCATGTTTGTGTTTCATATAACATGATATGGCCATCCCCATTATAACATGGTTTAAGAAAATACCTCCATTATTCTCTATGTTTCTCTATCTCTTCTCAAATTTTATTAACCTCCAAAATAATCAAATATAAAAATATTCATCAATTTAAATCATTCAACCAATCCATATTGTGAATCACTATTCATTAATCTATACTCAACTATATTATTCATTCCTTAGTGTTTCAATGCCTCTCCAGTAATGTGCCTCCATTTTTTATTTTCCATAGTCACTATATTGACTTAAATTCAATATATCCATTATATTTTACTATCATTTATATTTTTATGTTTATTAAAACATCTCCTTTGAAAATTTCATTCTATATTATCCTCTCCTCTCCAAGTATGATATAATCCACATAATTCACCTCAATATAAAACTAACATATATTTATAAAAAGTACAACTTTAATTGAAAAAAATAAAAAAAGAAAATATATTTTTACAATATAAAGTCTCTCCCACTATAATAAATTATTTTAATTGGTCCATCATTAAATGATATGTTCAAATCCATTTCCATCTCACCACTACTGGTCACACCTAAACAGATGTGGTAGTTGATACCATATTGTACTGACTTATTTGGAATCTTTTATAATATAAAATATATGGGTGAAAACTATATCCCCCCCAAAATAATTATGTCCAAACCATGGTGACATTGGTAAATACATCTGAGTATTGACAAAAAATTCTAATTCATGATGTCTCAAGTATAATAATGATGTTTTCCATTCAAACATGTAATAATCATTACCCACTAAATTTAATTTAGTCTATATTTACATAATAATGAATCATTATGATGAAGAAATCCTTTATTTAGTAATTTTATCATCATAATATTTTCATGATTATCTACATTCCTCAATACTTGTTTTATCATGGGTTGTTTTCTAAACTGAACACTCCACATGTTACTAAACATTCTTCGTCTGCATAAACATCAGAGACACATATTCAATTATATTTTTCTCCAAATAATCAGATAAAACTCAGATAGTTAAATTTATGAATTGAAAATTTAAGTTCCTATGATTAATTTTGTATGTTTTGGACAATATGTGAGGTTTCTTCCATGAGGATAAATCCTTGAAATATGTGTGTGGTGTATTAAAAGATTATGGAGTAGATACTTCCATTAAGGAACTATTTAGGTTGCATTTTAGGATACATTTACATGATATAAATGGATATGAAATTACTAATAAAATTGAATGAATTACATGAATATAGTAGCCCTAGGATTGAGAATTGGCGAGCTGCTCTTGAAAGGGAATATATGATAGGTGTTAAGGAGTATGAAATTTTTTTATAATATAAATCAGGAGAGAAAGTATTAATAAAAAATATGTCAATTGAGATTAATAGTTTAAAAGGAAAAATGTAAGATAATTTGTGAGAAATTAACCAAAATATGTTGATTTTTATTGATACTATGATCTGGTGATGGAGAACTTTTAGGTAAAGATCCTGAGTTATTTTTGGATTATTCAACATGATCGAAAAAATACTATGATGGATAGAATAAATTCTCAATTTATTTTAAAAAATTATATAATTTTGATATTGTAGATAATAAGAAATATTTATCAAAATCTAGAAGGCTTTAGATGGGTAAATACATACTTCAAACGAGTTAATGGATATTTTGAATGAGTAAAAACTAATGTCAAAATAGTCATCCAATAGTTGAGTCATTTATGTAATTTGGGTGAGTCCTTACAGACTTCATATGAGTCCTTAGTGAGTTTGGAAGATTCAAATAAATATTAAATGATTCAATTATTATTTTGGTTGAGTAACAGTTGATTTTATATGAGTTCTTCCCATATTTGGATGAGTCTGAGTAGAAATTAAATGAGTGAACACTTAAAGAGATATTATGAATTTTGTTTGATGAAAATATAAGTTTTGTTAAATTATAATGGGAATCTATTTTATTAAATGTTTTTACATGATTTATGGATTAAAATATCATGATCATTTAAATAGATCATCACTTAAGTCATGAAAGGATGTGAACATTTCTATGACTATAAGATTTAGTTCTATATGGAAATGAAATGAGTTTCTATGCATGTGGATGGATTTTAATAAATAAAATATATTGAATTAATTTTAAATTATAAGAAATATACCTTGAATATCGTGGGGATTAAATGAATGTTTTGGATAGTATTTTTAATGATTATTCAAATAAGAAAGAAATTTGAAAAAATATTCAATATTTGAAATGCATCATCTACCATCCAGAAATCGTAGAGTTTAAAAAATTCATTTTTAGAGACTAAATATTATCAGTAATATTTTGTAAATATTTATGTATATGTGAAAAAGGATATCATGTGATTATTCCAATACTTTTGTTTCCTTGAATAACATCTACTGTGTATCAAGGGAGTAAAATACAACACATTCAATAGTGCACTTATGAATTGAATAAAAAGAATTGGAGTGTCACAACATACCTATATTGTGGAAGGAAATTTATAAGAAGATGTTCTGATGATGTTATTTTTATCTATCCTTGGTGAAAAGAATCTAAAATATTGAGAATACACAGTGATAAAAAATATATGTCTGTTTTAGTTAAAGGAAAATTCAATCTAGTATGAAGAGTTATCAATCACTACTTAGTGATTAAATAGTTGTTTCTTAAATCAAGGTATAACTTTTATAGAGCTAGTGGAACCAATATAAAAATCACCATTATAGAGGGTGATATATATTTTGGGATATAGTATAAAGATCTATCCAATTATATCATATTGTATAGAAAGGGAAGTGGATGATACCAATATTTTGGGATATTGATGATACAATCCAAACCCTTGTGTGTGAATTATACTCTACTTGTAATAAATTCTTATTAAATAAATAAAAATATCCTTTCACATAATAATGTATAACACAAAAATGATATTGTTTCTTAAGAGGTATCCAAAACATATAAAAATTCCATGTGTTATTATTATTATTAAATATTTCTACATTTCGTGTTTAGGTGATGGTTGGACACACATCAATTGATCCATATATCTTAATTGAGATTGATGTTCAAGTACAAGAGATAATAATTTGATGAGAAGAAAAATCTTCGTAAAATTCGGTAGACTATGATTCACCCTTACCCCATATCAGTGTCCCTAAAAAATCCATTATTCTCTATAATTAGTATCAGAGATAACTACATTTTCCTTTGACTTGATCTATTATTTTAACAAAAATATCTTAATTAAATTAATCATGTATAGGTTTAATGAAACATTTAAAGTGCCACAAATAGAGAACTCAGACTCAGTTTCTATTAAAGATGAATCATAATCTAAAACTATCTGAAAAATGATGATAAAGGATGCAAGGAAATTAAAAAATATTTTTAACAAGTAAAAGAAGTATCTATCATCATTTTTATCCAATCAAGATGATAACTTCTCACTATTTAAATCTATTAGATGTTTTTTTAAGAATTAAGTTCAAGATTTGGAGAGTATGTGGTTGATAAACACATAAAATGATTTAAATACTTATAATCACAATTTTAAAGGAATGTGAAGAAATTTTATATTGAATTAATCACATATATACTTATCTTTGTAAAGGAAATATTGATTACAAATCAAATCTAGAAAAACATGTTGGTGAAATGGGTTATGCACTTGGAAAACAATTTTTAATGTGAAATGATCTCACATAACCCATGTATGAAAAATTATAATAGATATATATTTGAAATTTAAAAAATGCAATACATGAAGAAAAAGTAAAAATCATTGGTTGTAAGGATGTTTTGATAGAAAATGTGTTTAAAAAAGTTTTCTATGATTTAAAAAAATCTACTAAAATATTCTATAAATTTCAAGGATGAATAATTATAAATAAAATATAAGAGGATTATGGACCATTATTATTACATAAAAGAAAATACAAAAAGGCATGTAGAATTTATTGAGAAGATAAAGTAATATTGGTAATCCATATTATGATTAGTTTAGTATGAGAATAACTCCCTTAATATAATGTTTCTTGAGGTAGTGGTGAAGTCAAAAATCTATAATTAACACAAACAGAAATTTCCTAAATATCATAGAAGTGAAATGTTTCCATAAAAAACTATATTGTTATTCATAACTAAAAGAAGAATTATATTTATGAGAAAAAGAACCTGAATTTTTTTAGAAGAATTTATATAATTCTCTTGAAGAATGGTATCCCATAACCCATAAAATGTTTTTTTACAAATTGTTTTCATTTTATGATATATATATCAGATTAAATTAAAAAAATATGGATTTATAAAAATTATAATAAATATAAAAACACATTAAGGGTGGATTCTAGCATATAAAATAAGAGTAAATCCCTAAAATAGGCCAAAAATTATGATGCTCAGTCACAAAAATAGAAAGAAGAAGGCGTTAGAAAAGATAGATAGATTAAATCCAAAGTGAGGAGAATGTGATTTATATGCTATTTTTGATGATTTAACAGGTTTAGGTATAGGTCCCCTAAATTTCAGATTAATATGAAAATTTAATAAAATTATAAAATGCTTCATTTGGGGGAAAATATATGAAAGATGAATAAAATTAACTATATAGTATAATGAATCATTGTAAAATGAGGAATATATCTACTATGAATAAATATGAATATTTATATAAATTTTTTGATTTTTCTACATTTATATGCACTGTTTTGATTAGTTTTCTATATTCCAAAAAAGTACCTACTATATGTTGATAGAGAAAGTTTAATCCATAATAAATGAATAAAAATCAAAGGTAGAATAATAAGGTTACATTATGATGTAAAAAAAGAAAATTAATATTATGAAAACTACACCAAAGAAGTAATATCAAGAGAAATATTCGAAGGATATCAAGCCAATGTTAATATGCTTCTACTGTGGTATATATATCAACACCCTAGACAATAAAAAATTGTCCACGGAAATAAAAATCCAAGGGAGTATCCTCAATACATGGAAGTACGAAATATATGAGAAGGAAAAAAGGATTGGTTTAATATTTGATATCCTAAAAAAAGAGGTTAAGGATTTTACAAAAATGGGTAACATAAAAGGTGTAAAGAAACATTGTGAAAGATACAAGAAATATTTTTTTTGGTTAAGAAGAAGTTCTTCACTATTTGGCTATAACAATTAAGAAAAGATAAAAAGAGGGATATAGTAATATATAAATATGATTCTAAATAGGTTATTTATCATGAATATTAACTCAACTTTTATGAGAGGTTTCCAAAGAAAGATGATACCAGAGTTCTTTAAAGGGCATGTTGAATGTTAAAACAAATTGGGAATGATACAATAGATTTCAGTATTCTTATTTCATCTCCATAATAAATATAAACAAGGATGAAGAAAATGGAAAAAAACCATTGGATGAAAGCAACTTATTAGAAAAGGAATAAGAATATTCTGTATAATAAGAGAGATAATAAATAATTCAATGTATCCTAATAAATCATAGAGTTGAAAAATATATAGATATTTAAGTATTATAATTTCTCTTAATATCTATGCTGGAAATAGTTACATATTTTCACTGAGAGAAAAGTTTTAGCCTTGTTTATATTATTTAATATTATAGAAAACCCCTCATTATTCTCATTAATATTTGTTCTAATACTAGAATGAAGGGAATTGAAGGAGATAAACTATATTGAGAAGTTTGATGATAGATTGTAATAACTATGTATTGTAAGAGAAGAACTATCTATTACATTTTTTATGTATAATATAAACTGTGATGAAGTATTGAAAGATTATACCCCTTTAGGGGGAGAATATATATAAAAAATGCCTCTAGAATATATTCTTTCATAAGAATATGAATTTTCTATGAATCCAAAATGTCTAGACATCCCTATAAAAATTTATTTAAGGTATGATGATCAGACTCTCAATCCCCATTTTGATTTTATAAAACATATTTATTAATGGGGAGTTCTAGTTAATAATAAGAATGTGAAAAAAAATGAATTTAGATTACATAAACATGAAATATTTTAATGTGTTTATTCTGATGAGTTTAGGATATAATTATATTGAAAATATGGATGTATAACCTCAGTAATAAGAAATATCAATTGGTATCAAATGTAACATTAATTTATAGATAATGATGTTGTCTTAGTGAAATCAATCTTTTTTCTACACCTTTTTAACTCATGTAGATGTAGTCAAATGAATAAAGTATCATTTCATAGAAATTATATGGATCCCTAATTCACTCTATAATTGGATCAAATTGGAATTATAGAAAAAAATATGTGGAATAAATTTATTGAAATCATGGAAGATGCATGATATGTAAAGAATATCTTCTATTATATTTCATTTGGATTAATTATTAATAAGTGTAGAAGAAAAGTGTTCAAACCCACAAATTTATATACACTATTGACTGTACTACCAACAAATACAATGGGGGAGATTTAATTTCCCATTATTAATATATTTTTTCTATAAGTTAGGTTTTCTATATTATAATGAAATTTTCGAATTTTTCTGTGGTATATAATAAGTAGATGGAGTAGTTGATACTATTCAATAACGATAGATAATTATTTTTTAGAATGCATTTACATAATGTAAAATGAGGTGAAATTTATATTACAATCAATTTAATTTATTCAATGTAGCAGTCTTATGTGTGATCATTTGTGATCTATGATTAAAGGAAATAAATGAAAGGTGTTGATGGGTTAAAATATTGTACTCAATATAAATCAAGGGTTATTGATGTACTATATAAATTGTGTAACTGGGAAACCATGTTTAAATGAAAAAAATCTAGTTAATGTTTTGAGAAATCATCCAATAGATGTTGATTATTGGAGCTTATATGAACAACTGATGATGATATTTTGGATGAACTATAGGATGGTTTTAGATAATTTTTGATAAATGAGACAAATCTGTGTATGATGGGATAAGTTTTCAATCTATTTAAATAAATTATAGAATTTCTATGTTATAGTTGGAACTAAATATTATTCTATGTCAAAAAGATTTAGGTTTAATAGGGAAATGATTTGGATGAATCATATAATACATCATATGAGTAATTATTATTTTTTGAATAAGACATTTATGGAAATTTTATGACTCTATGAGGAATTTGAATGAGTCTGTACTGAGTTTCAAAGAGTCGTCCAAAATTCAGATGAGTGAATCATGACTTAAAATGAGTAAATTCATAGTTTTTAAGAGTCATTCTTATATTTAGATGAGACCAATATGAATTCAGATGAGTGAGTACGTGGAAATATTTTTGGAATTTTGATGGATGAATATATTTATTTTTTGTTATAAAAATGTGAAATTTCTCCATTTAATACTTGTAATAATTTTTCAGGATTCAAATATCAAGATAATTTTAATAGACAATGATTCAAGCAATGGAAGTATGAGGAAACTGCTATCCTTATATGAAAAAATTCCACATGGAAATGGTGGGAGATGATATGTATATGGAAGAATTAAATTAATTAAATGTTAATTATTTCATGGGGATTTAAAACAAATATATCATGAGTCTCATTAGGATTTAAATGAAAGATTTGATTGAGATTTTGAATGAAAATTATAAAGTGAATAAAATAATAAAATATATTTTTTATTTGAAAAATTATCGACTACCATCTCAAAATATTTTATTTCCTATACATTCATTTTGGGACCTAAATATTTACAATAATATTCTGTGAATATTTATTTATCCGAAAATAATAAGGAATTTTATTGAGTATTTTTATACTATAATAATATTTAAGAACATCTTCGTTGTATCTAGGTATTATAATCCAACATATTTAAGAGACCACATATGCATTGAATAATAAGAGAGGGGGATCATAAGATAACTATATTGTAGAAGGATATTGTGAATAGGAATAGATGATACTTTTTTTCTGTATATCACTGTATTCAATAATATTAAATATTGAGAAGCAATAAAGATCTTACATCATAGTGTGTCCAAGATAAAAGGAAAGTCTAACCTATACAAAGAGTTTATGATTACTGCTTGGATGTTCAAGAACTATTTTCTAAATCAAGGTTGAATCCATAAAGAATTTGTGGTACCATTTTAAACAAACCTATTCTAATAGGATATGATGATAATGGGATATAGTATAATGAACTTCCTATTTATGTCATATAGTGTAGAAAGAGAAGTATTACATGATAATGAATACGTTTTCTAAGAAATATCTAAACCTTATTAAAGACTCATAAACTTATGAAATGGTAAATGTTTGTGTTTAACACTATGTTTAGGGTTTAACATTCATAAATTGACCAATATCACTTAATTAGAATAGTGGTTCAAGTATAAGAGGGAAAATTTTGATGAGAAAACAAAGCATAATAGAATTTTGTATACACTAATTTATTACCCACTCTTAGTGTCCCTGCATGATCCACTGGTATCTACGAAAATAAATCCCCAATAAATAGCTTCTTCAGATCCCCACACACTATACCCCTATAATTTAATCTAACTGTCATAATTTAAGGGTTGTACTATTGAGTGACCAATAATAATTCCCCCAATAAATGGTTTTCCATATCATCACGCCATCAATATCAACATACCCAAATTCAAAAATTTCCCTAAAAATAATATTTATTATCTAATATTACCATAATATGACAAAGACTCCCACATGACTTTCTATAGGGATAAAATATATAGTAGTGATGGATTCAACTGGTTTTCTTTAATATACAGGCTAATTATTATCTCAACTTTAGTCTATATGAATAAAATTTATATAGAGCATTCAAAGGAAGAAAAAATAAATGAAATTTAAATTTATCAGGTAAATATATTATTTATAACATACATATAAATTTTATCCCAGTGATCATTTCCAAAGAGTTCTCACATTCATGATTACTGCAGACTCCAAACCTCTATACTAGAATCATTGAAAAAGTATTGTTGGCATCCCGTCTCACTGCACTACATATTTAATAAGAGGCCTTAACTGACTTCTATATAAGATTAATAGATCAATTAAACTATGGACCACATATCTCATAAGTCATCTCATGATAATACAATAGAGATATCATATTCCACCCCAGTTTAATCTCATGTCACCAGTCCATACTATTTAGTTTACTTTGATTACCCCTAGAGAATACAGTGATCTATGTATTGAATAATAATGAATTGTAATGGATAACTCTAAATACACACACATGGATCACCACTACCATAATAAAAAAAATGGATCAAAGAAAAATTAAATTTCAATCTAATAAAAAATGGTTTAGGATTATAGCATCAACAAAAATTCCACCTAACAATGAGACCTATAGTAAAGGTTTTCTAAAGAATGAGTAGGGACACTCATTTTCGTCTTCTAGTCATGGTTATTCATCATTATGATTGAATTATGATACAATCCTTACAAAAAGGTTCATTATGAGTTATAAAAAATGGAGAGGGACTCATTCCTCTCATATACCAAGGATTATACATGAGACAATGATAATCGTATCATGAGGATTAATTTTTGTACTACAAAAAAACTATTAAATGAAACAAATCTATGATCATATCCCAACCCACTCACTAAGCTTATTAATAAATGGTATATCATTTATGATTATGTAGAATAACACTATATATGACACAAAAATCAATATTCCTAGAATTAAATGAAAAAATACATTATTTGGTCGATGGTAAGATTCATCAGACATATATTGGTCAATATGAGGGGTATCACACCATTTCAAGTGTCATCATATAGTAGATCATATCCAATGTATGATTATCCATCAAATTATCCCTAATAACATGTGAATTATCTTTTAGAAATCAAATATATTTATGTTTTCTGTACGATATATTGATTTTATAGAAAACTCTCAATGCCATCCGAACTATTAAATTTTAAAAAACCATGTACACCACCCATCCTAGAATAACCCAAAAACTAGGTAAGGTTCGACATACAGTAAATATAGTATTATTACCTTATTTCTATACTCCCAATACATAAATATGTCATAATCCCTAAATCTCTCTCATCATGTTTTTATAAATTTATCCTAACACACACTGAAACATCATTATTATCAACCAAGTAATAAATATTGATTTATTGAGTATACCGTAACTTAAGTAAACTCTAGATGCACCATACCATGTTCCATATATAATATATGAATTCACACCCTCTCATATCAATGGGAATAGAGAATATTGATACTAAAATTTCATTACAAACCATAACCATATTTTGTACCTATCAAAATCTACACAAAAGAAGAAATGTACTCTCATACCATCCTCTTATTTAATTGAACTCATTAATTCATGAGTAAAATCTCATGACTACTAGTCTCACACTTTTACCTCGTAATGTTTAGAATACCATTAAACATACACTTCATACATTAAAAAATTGTTTACAAGCATTATCTATGCTTATATTCACATGCATTCTTGAAGAATCCATATGCATAATATATCTGGTATAGGTATACTAATACTCATATTTATAAATTAAAAATACAATTATATAAATAGTTATTTTATTTCATTTAAACAAAAATTGGATAATGCATATTGTTACTTTATTATTTCATTCAACCTGTTACACATGGGTTGTATCCTGTCATTGCTAATATCATAATCCCACCCACTAGACTACTTGCTACATACACGTCATAAACATATTTGAAATTAATTCCTATTATTATGTTCACAAATAATCTTCTAGAAACTCATTCAAACACACTCGTGTTGGGGTTATTATCCACATCAGGGTGTCCCCCTACACATACTATCCATACTAGTAGCCTAGTTCCCAATACATGTATATTTATCATAAACATCATTCATAAGTATTTAACTTAAAGTAAAAGATCAACACACAGTTCAGTTTATTAATGAAAACCAAAAAAGTAAATAAAAAACATTAAATATGTTATTGTTGATGTATTAATTATTTAAAAAAATTTAAAATTAATTTTATAGTCACACAAAGTCATGAAAATTCCATGCAAACCTATGTTCTAGTTATGATTCATGCATGCATGTGTGAAATCTTTACACATAGGTCCAACAGTAAAACATAACCAGAAATATATAAAAATCCTAATATAATGAATTAATAAAAAATAAATTATTAAAACAAATAATAATAATTATAATACCTTAACGTGGATTTATTCTTTATTGATGCTATCCAATAACACGTTTAACACCAACTCAAACTTTTAACCAATTTATATCCATATATATATTCCAAATAAGTAAAATAACCAAAATAAGGCTCTTATAGTATTTCAATATATTGAACATGTTTCTCATCAACTTTCATTAACCTCCTTATATACCACAGCTGATTTAATAGTAGTGGAAGATTGATCAAAAACATTGTTAAACAAAATTTTTGGTATTATAACCATCAATAATAAAAAATAATTGAATAAATATAATACAATACCATTATATATAAATAAAATTATAGTAGAAATCAAACCATATCAAATATATCACTATGAAATATCAAATAAACTCATTTCATGTCATATTGTTCATTAATCAATAGAGTGATCTACCTATATGCAAATTAGAAACATAATATGTATATAAGAGGAATAAAAACAAAAAAAAAAGAGACGTTGACACAAAATCCCTGTCCTAACCTTGAAAAGTTCTCTATATCCACATCGATATACTCATCCATATAAATAAAACCCTATAATGTTTTAGGGTTAAAAGGATAAATATTGCCACCCATGTCAACAAGGTGAAAATTTATTTTTTGGATTCCATCTAATTATAAAACTATAGTCAAAGGACATTTTGTAGAGTAGTGTCAAAATTGGTGACCTCTTGGGAATCTTTATAGGGTGTGTGTGAGTGAGGATAAAGAAAACTAAAAGATCATGTATTATCCCATGGGGACAATAATTAGTATGATGACCAATTTTTGAACATGTGTAGGGAATAAGAGGGGACAATATATATCTATAGGTTAATTGATGGTACCTGGAAGGCCAGAAACATGTGTCCATATTAAAAAGGCAGGATACCTATACTATATGTGATTCCCAATTGTTACACGATCTTCTGTAATTTGGACCTTTCCCATACTCGTACCAAATATACCATTTTCACACCCATCAAGGTAAACCTGTAGGTTGTGAGTGAAAAAATTAGTTGGACACCAACAAAAGTCCCATTAAACAATTCATTATACATGTGGTTTCACAAAAATCATGATATAGAAGTTGTAATAATTGATATTCAACACCATGGAATACAATTTTTTGTTGGATAATCCACCATGATTATCAATACTACCCGATTTACTAAATTACAATGAGTTAGAATGGTTATTCCCAAATTTATGTCATAGAGATTCCATATTGATTTGTATATATTCAACATTAGTGTATATTAGCATCACATTGAACATTGTAGGTCTTAGTCTAGCCATGATAATGTTCATGGAGTAATGGGATAATAGACATACCCGCCCTTCAAATAAAATAATTTGAAAAGTGGGTTGGCATACGAATATCCAAATATTTTAAATGCTTGGGATAATAAGTTGTAATACTCATCTAAACCTAAGAATATTATTTGGAAACATGGGCTAAATACTTGGAACTAACCCTTTGAAAGACATATGAATTTCATTATCAACATATTTTTAGGAGTAACTTAGCGTTTTGATAAATGAATCATGTTAAAAATATAAGAATATTAGGATAAAATTAATAATTACATAACATTATACACCCAAATGTCCTTTAACCCATTTAATATATATCCACACATCATGCACCGTGTGTTTTGGAATACTAATACCATTTTATACTCTAACAACAACCACCACACCCCCTGTGTTTAGTATTATAATAAACTCAACTTAGAGTTTATAAATCTTGGGTATGAATCACTAATCTCCATTATCATATTTCAAATCAACATAATTCCTTAAGTGATATCTCCTCATTCCCTTTTCCAAAATTTTTATGATGAACCTATCATATGAAAATTAATATGATACCCAAACCTCAACAAGTAATCTACCATGGTTCTATTAGATGACCCTTAGTCTATTACCATTTATTTAGTCAACACTGAGGTAATATAATAGTCTTTAACCCTCATCATAATTCAACCCATCAATAATCCCCTATGGAAATATATTATTTGAGTGATCAAAATTCATTTCCACTCTTGATAAAAAAAACTTATATCAATTAAAATAGGTCCCATAATGTCTCTAAAAATTCAACCCATATGGTTAAGATGTCACTAAACTATCAATCATTGGGTCTGAACTCAATAAATGCACCAGAATAGCTATATAGAACATTCTAGGACCCACCTATTTTCAATACTTTCCTAGACACCCTATAAAAGAAATATTACTGGACTATCTCCAGAGTAGCTCACATCTGTTGGTGGAACCAGTTAAATCATCACATGTGACCTCAAAAGGTCTCTCAAGTTATATATCCTCATAGGACTCCCCCATGGGGTTCTTTTCAATTTTAATCAAGGAAATCTATTTATTATAGTCTTATATAGATTCAAAATTTAAGGTAACACATGTAAAACATTCATCTTAAAACTAAAAGACAAGAACTATCTCTCTACTCATATCCTACCATCATTAAATTTCATTTTGGGTCTATTGCACCCTCTTACCCATTCTATCATATCAGATGACACACAAAACACATAAAAAACAAGTTATAATTAAATTTCTCACAGAATGATTTCAAATAGGTTCTAAAATGCATAATATTAACACCCTATTAATCCCTCATTGAAAATATTAAATAAACATATAAAAATACCTAATTTAGTGTTTTAGGGATCAATACTAAAAAGAAATATAAAAATAGAAAATTGTGCATTACCTTATCCTTAGTGAGATAAAATTGTAGAAAGCAATGATTCTCAAATTTGAAACCAGATGAGAAGTGTGGGAGAAAAAAAGGAAATAATGAAAAAATATGAATAATGGAGAGAATTTTTGTTACATATAGTTGGGAATATATGAAGGGGTGTGGTATTTTAAAAGAAGACCCCAATGAAAATTCCAAAAATACCCAACAAAAAATGTTTGGTAAGGTATTTCACTAGCCTCTTATGGATCACTATTTGCACTCCATAGGTACACAAATTAGTCAAGACCTGTACTCCTAGATTTATTGAGTATGTGATATAGGATACATACATGATAATGAATAAAATATACACGAATAGTATCAAAAAATCATCAATTATAATGGAATTACATTAATGACAAATCCCTTGGGAAATAAAGAGGATAATGGTAGCAAATAATTTCTATTCAGTCTTTCGTAACACTGTTAAAAAAATTATAAATCACATTCAAATATATTTTCATAAGTTGTTAATTAGAAATATAAATCAATATTTTTAAAATAATTAACAATTATACACTCTTGAAACTATTCTATACTTAAGTAAGAATATTTTTATTGGATTATTGAAGTATAAATATGTGGAGTGAAATCCCTTTTCAATTTTTTTTAATAAATTATAACATTTTCCTTCAAAAATTAATTGAACAATGTCTATAAATATTACTTTGGAAATAAAAAACCGGAAAAATTCTAAATCATGAATAAGGTCCATAATGGTGGGAAAATCAGTTCATGTAGATAAAATTTAAAAACTAGATTTTTTTTGTACTTTTGTAATGAAATTAAAAAAATTATTTTCAAAGAAAACATTAATAAGTATTCCAATAAAATATTTCAATAGAATATAAATTTTAAAATAAATTTAATTTTAAAAAACTGTTGATGTATTGAAAATAAATTTCTTGAGAAAAATAAATTATATGGAAATGGAAGGCAATGGTTCTAGACCAAAAAAAGAAACAATGTTCGATATTATACAAACAATCTCTAAGTGGTTTTGAATACCATACAGAGAGAAAATAGAATTAAAACATGAAATATACTAAAATAAATAGATTATTAAAAAATATATGGTTATTGTGAGAGTAAAAATATACATTCCTCACAATATATATTGTAATATACACAATCATGATAAAGAGTGAGATTTCTTAATAAAACCTTTAAAATTACATATCACTTGAATAAAAAACTATTGAAATTGAGAACATAAAAAAGAACATTAATTTTTAAAATTAATGATCAGATCATTATATATTATTTCAAATAGGAAACATACACACCATGTAATAGAAATATGAGCATAATTCAAAATGTGTTTAAAAGAAGGAGGTTTTATACAAGAAACCCTTACCTTGGATTTACACATGGTTGGATGCATTCCAACCTCATATATAACAAATTTATATTTCTTATTAATTTATATAAAAACATATTTAAATTAATATTTTTAAATATCATTTATTCGTAAATTATTTATACACATTTACTTATAAATATTTGTTAAAATCAATTTTTTGTGTGTTAACTTTTAGGTTTCTCATGCCTGTCTTGATTCAGTGACTCTGATACTTCCCCCTTGGTTATAATTTCATCTCTTGAATAATTTATTTCATTTAATATATATCATATTCATACATGAAAATAAATATTATAAAAATCAATCTAAGGTAGTGACAAAATATGAGATATGTTTTTCAGGGAGGTGGTAGTCCACACATATGTGTGAGTGAGGTTTTCACATTTATAATGGATATAAAATAAATTAAATAGGTAATCTATAAAGATTAAATAATCATAATAACAAAATTAATATCATATATTTTAAATTAAATTCATATTTATTACCATTCTTGTGAGGTGGTGATGAAAAAAACTACATTGTTTTGGGGAGGCAGTATTCAACATGCAGGCAGGAGAGACATTTCTATTTTCCAAAAGATGGGAGGGTTATAATTTAGATATTATGTCACAACATGTCCTAGTGGGTCAAAGGCTATGACTACCCCATGACCTCCTCCAATTGTCCAGGGCCTTATGACAAGCACATAGTAGGCATATAAAACAAATGGGAGGCAGTAGCCTAAAGTACCTGTACACACACACACACATCTCCATGAAATAAACGATGAACTATAAAAACACCAATTAAGAAATTATTTTAAACCACTATAACCCAAAACCATATTAAAACAGTGAAAGTACTGGAAAGTAAATAGGGATCGAATACAATCCCACCAAAATGTAAGTCTGTAAAAAAGTTATTGAAACTCATCCATAGAAAACCCTACCACAACCAACTTGATGGAATGGTTCTAGGGCTACCATTTGAAGCTGTACAAAATCCCAATCTATCCAATCTCAAAAGGGTCCATCTGGTCTTGGTAATCCCTGGATTATATCAATTCGTTTCTCATCTATAGAAGACATGTCACATATGAGAAAGGCCCATGCAGAAGTGAGTACAACAATACTCTGTTGGACAACCTAAAACCACCAAGAAAAAATAGAAAGGAAGGGTGAAGTAAGCTCTACAAAAATATATGTCTCCATCATATGAAAATAATATTCATATATACATAAAGAATACCGCACCATTTAGGGTAATTCAATACAACTACATACCAACACTTTGGATTAAGTTTAATGATTCCACAAAGCAAACATTTGAGAGAACACACTCCTGAGTTTGATTGAACTGATGAAGTCCATTCGAGAAGTACCATTCATCGGGAACCGTCATGAGAGAGATATATGCTGAATAATCTAAAGAAAGATATGATTCATAGAGGAGGATAAATATTAGGGCCATGGGGTGATACCAATAAGTCCATCTAGATTAACATGCTAAGTAGAATATTGATGCCTAGTGATGTTGGTCTTGTCAATACCTAAGATTCTAGTTAAGGCACAAAGATGAATATAGGATCCTGCACAAGGCCTCTCAGGGGATTCCAACTACTCTATCTAGAAAGGTCTACTAAATAGACCATACTCTTGTGTGTAGGAAATGAAACCAAATATCCTTCAAGGAACTAATAAAGGGAATTTACCCTACTAATACTCATCTATGATATGTTGGATGATAGAATGAACACACCTAAAAAAGGAGGGTGCATAGTGAGTAGTAGTCGTCACACTCGCTGAGTCCCTTAAACCAAGGTACATCCCGTATAAATGTCCCATGTCACTGGAATTATGTCTAAGAAAAAACCAACTGTAGGTCTTAAAAGAACTACCTCATCATCTATGTCCTAACGCCACACATGGTTTATTAATTAGATGTACGGATTGAAATATATGGGGGTTTGAAGATTCATAAGGGGGTTTGCTGGGCTGTGGACCCATGCGGGTCAGACCTGTTTAGCCCTACCCATTCTGCCCAGCCTAGCCTACTCCAACCCAGCCCACCTTGGCCTGCCCTAGCCTATCTAGTTTTCTTTGACCTGCCTAACCTACTCCGGCCCACCTGGCCTTCTCCAACCCGCTTCGCCTACTACAGTTCGACTAGCCTGCTGTATTTCGTGACCACCTAGTCACACCCTACTATCCCTCTTCACTCTTATGAGTCCGCCCTTCTCCACTGGACCATAACCCAAGAGGTCTACCGTCCACATCCCATAGCATCATCATGCTCGACATACATATCACCATGAGACTCCACCCACCACGTCCGCTCCGACCTTCATATCCTGCACGGCTCCCATGCAGCTCTTCCGCTATTTCCCTGCAACTACAACCACATCTAGACACTACCTCTAGATGCCTCCGGCTGCAGCCACTGCACACTACCACCTTGCCTCACCAGACCACCATGTCATACTGACACTAGTGGTCCCTTACATGGACAATTGAGCCACCTGTCATGTTAGAAAACCATAATGGTTTTAGATCCGGGTTCATTGGGACCTGATCTACAAAGATCTGACCTTCGTTCTTGGTTTTCATCCAAATCCTGGGTCTGATCACAATTGGAACCACCCAAAAAGTCGAAATATGGCCAAAATGGTCTTAATATGAAATAGAGAAGAATGAGGGAGAGAAAATCACAAGGAAAACCCATCGATTTAATCTTGTCCTTTTTTCATGTAAGCCTCAATTCATTTTCATCAGAAGGATGAATAAAGAGAAATCAATTCCAACTAATTTAATCCGACTAATGACACATGTAATAATTCTTCTTTGATTTATTGATATTCATTAATCCTAGAGTAAGAATGAGATGGAGATATCATAAAATAAACAACCTACCTAGAGTTTGGGTCAATCGTTTGTGAGGAATGGTTATGTCACTATTGTTGAAAAGATAATCCAACTCTAGTGGTCAACAATCCAAGATCCGTGAGATCTGTCATCACTATATTTTTGAGAGGGTCCTTTCTCTATGATTCAAAGGATATATACAGTGATGAAGATAACCATGAATTATTTTACAAGGTTTAAAAAAAATAAAATGTATTGTTGCGTAATGGTAAAATAAAATAAATCTTTAATTTATTTTATTCTTTATAAAATACAAAAACTATCATTCACAGCTATCCCACTCTGGAAATTATTAGGCATTGCCTATGGTAAACTTCCTACTTTGAATGCAATTGTTCTCTTATATTTCGGATCCCAGAACCCATTTATATGTTATTCCACATTTTCGGGGAAACCCCCCACGCATTCTCTTTAATGTTTAATATTTTTTCAAAACATTTATTTTGGGAACATTGAGCGTTAGGATGAAATTTCTTCTCAGCACATAATCTTGAAATAATTCTATATAATTTTTAAAATAATAAACCGAAAAATCTGAGACATTACATTCTCCCCACCATAGGGCTTTATGACCATGAAAATCCAAAACAAAATGTTACTAAAAATATGTGGGTATTGTTCATGATTCTGAGACTCTCACTCCTATGTGATATCTTAGAGATTCTGATGCCACCAATGGAAAAAATCAATGTAATCACTTGCCCACAATGGATACCCTCCTTTCGATCCTCGATCTCCACCATGTACTCTGTAAAAATCTCTCCATCCTCAATGTCCAGCTCTCCCCAGTCGATGACATGTGATGGGTCATGAACATACCTCCTCAGCAGCGATATGTGGAAGAAATAATTTACCTGATTCAACTATGGGGGTAGATCAGGGTGGTACTCCACCACTCCAACCCAACATAGTATCTGGAAAAAGCTGATGAACCTCATAGATCACTTTCCACCTCAACCAAATATCCACAACCCACATCGAGGTGGGACCCAAAGAAAGACATGGTATCCCTCCTAGAACTCCAAGGGTATTCATATAATATCAGCATATGACTCCTACATGATCTATGCAGTCTTCGTCATCTCCTGGATGATCTTCACCTTATCAGTTGTAGCTCACACCAACTCCAGGCCCATAAGTGCTGACTCCCCTAGATTATTCCATTAAAGTGGTGATCTGTAGTTTCATCCATACAGATCTTGTTATGGTTCCATACAAATGGTGGATTGATATCTATAATTGTACCCAAACTCCACCAGTGGTAGGTGATCCTCCCAACTATGACTAAAGTCAAAGATTTAGGCCCATAACATGTCTTCCAAAATATGAATGGTTCTCTCTATATAGCCATCTCTCTTAGGATGAAATGCCATGATCAAGCATAACTGAGTCTCAAACTCCTCCTAAATCCCTCCCACAAGAGGGACGTGAAATTAGAATCAAAATATGAAACAATAATTTATGGAAATCCATGAATCTAAACTATCATCTTCATGTTGAGGAACCCCAAGCTTTTTACTAAACTCTACTCCCAAACAGGTAGGAACTGGTCTAACATGGTGAGTCAGTCAATAATCACCCAGATGGTATGATATCCCCTATATGAAATTGGTAAACCTATCACACATTCCATCAATATCCCTTTCCATTTACACTATGTAACCTCAAGTGGTTGAGCGAAACACGCAAGAAACTGGTGCTTAACCTCCACTTGCTGAAAAGTGAGGCATCAAGAAGTGAAATGTACTACTCCCTTCTTCATTCAGAGCCAAAAAAACTAACGTTAGAGGTCATGGTAAATATTCTACACACCTGGATGAACCAGTAAAGGGTATGTATGAAACTCCCTCAAAACCACATTCTACAACACCAAGGGTACAACTGTACACCATCTGAAAATAACAACATGGTCCTTAACTTTTGAATACCATCAAGAGAATGTTCTATGGATAACTGAGCATGTGGAGTCTCACAATTGGTTTCCTTATGGTGTTCCTTCCTAACCCACTATAAGAGTGTAGGTTTAAAAACCATCTACTTGAGGTAAGACTCCCTATCTCTATCTACAAAGGATAATTGAAATGAGGAAAATTGTTCTGACACCTTATCTAGAAACTGAAAACTCGATCTCTTGCTGTGAGAATCTGCCACCATGTTCCCCAACCTAATAATATCGGAATAATCAATTTCCTAATCCAGGAGGAACTCTAGACAACACCTATGTCTCAAGATTAGATCCTACTGAGAGATGATATATTTGAGACTCCTGTGATTAGAGTAGACGATAAACTACTCCTCCATCAGGCAGTGTCACCACATCTTCAACGCAAAGGCAACCACTTCCAAATCAAGATAATGGGTCACATAGTTATTATCATGTGATAATAAATGGCAAAAACCATAGGCAATAACTACTTGCCTATGAATTAGTGTGAAGACAAGATCAGAACCTAATTCATCACAGAACACTACATACTCAATTCCCTCTATCTTGCTTCTAGGTGGCTCCCATGCTAACACTACCTCGACCTTGTTTGGGTCCACTTCCACCTCATTCTCTGAGATAACATGTCCTAGAAAGTGGACCGCATGAATCATGAACTAGAACTTCGAGAGTTTCCCATAAATTTAGTGCTATCAGAGCATGTCCAGAACCATCCTTAAGTGCCCCACATGATACTCCTCCAACACCAAGTACACAAGGTTATTGTTTATGAAGACTTCCATGATACACTCTATGTTGGTATTGAAGACTCAATTCTTGAGCCCCATGAACAAAAAATGGAATTTGTTATGCCAAAGGGAATCACCAAGTACTCATAATGACTATAGAGGCATCTGAATATCATTTTCGGTATATCCTCATCTCATACTCAATGATAGTGATAACCTAATCGAAGTTCAACCTTTGAGATCTATTGTTCCCCTCTCAACTATTCTAAGAGGTCATTGATATTTATTAGTGGATATATTTTCATTATGATCACCTGGTTCTCATTTCAGTAATCCACACAAAACTTCATGCTCATATACGCCTTTTTGGAAAATAATGTTGGGGCCACCCATGATGAAATACTGGGTATCACGAAGCCCTTCCTCTTCAAACCTACAAATACACCCTAATCCCACAAATCCTTGAGGCATCCATCCAACATGCTGGTGAGGATATGAGTTCCATCATAGGGTGAAAGATGATGCATAAGTCGATCTCCTGGGGGGAGGCAATCCTGGAACATCTTATGGGAAGAAGACTTTGTAGTCATTCACTACTATTAGGAACTTGAAACTCATAACATGTACTCCATCGAGGGACAGACTAGCCAACCATTGAGTGATCAGATGTGCCCTCTTATGCATGAGTCTTTCATGTGATTCCTGAGTTTCTTTTTCACCAATAATGGAAAACCTAATTCCATCGTTGTAGACACACCACAACCTTCACCTAAAACAATAAATCTAGGCATGGTCCAAATATAACTAATCCATACCAAGAATGATGTCACGAGGCCTCAATGATTCCATCAAGAGGTTCTGACCAAAATAGTCTTCTCCAATAGTATGTTCACACTGTCAGTATGTATGTGTGATCATTGTGTCTCCTCCCATAGGTGTCTATAATTGTAAGGGTCAAGTTAACGGTTATAAGAGAATCTCAAGGTCTCATACATGATATGTGGTGAGAAAGGAATGACTAGTTCTTATGTCAGTCAGTATGTAAATTGGAGTAGAAAAGACACAGATCATACCTTGAATCATCCATGGTGCCTCTGGGTTATAAGTCTCGACCACATGCAGTTATCCCCCCTATCCTCATGCCCTCAGATCCTGGAGTGGACCACCTGAGGGAGGTGGTGGTAAGAAGTTGAAATGTAGACCGCCTTTTACTACTCTCCCAACTCATATTCCATGTTCGTCATCCTATAGATCTTCCTGCTCTTTCCACCTTTTCTTCTTCGGTTGTCCATCCAATATCTCCCTATCACCAGCACAACATGTTGGAAAATCTCGAGTGATATGTCCCCTGACATCAAATGAGTATCCCTGCATCTCTCTAGACTGACTGGATCCACACTATTAACCCTTAACTATAGATCCCATATCTCGATACCTCCTCTTGAAATGAATCCCGCGTTAAGATACCGAAGGATAATGTAATCTCCCTACTACCAATGTCAATGCTCTTTCTTGTCCTCTGCTGACTGTCACTGGCTGTCTGTGCTTAGCCTTGAAGCTCTCAACCACCAAAGCCCTCATAAGAACCTAGGTATAATTAGGGATGATAATAGGGATAATTTCTTCTTGGATGTCTGTAAGCATACCTACCTCAACGGTTTGAGCCCAAAAATAATAATCTTTGAACATATTCATTGTGTAACTAGAATGGTTGGTGAACCTCAATGAATAATCACCTATTGTCAAACAAACCTAATGGAGCTGAAGAAGATTCTGTATATACACAAATCACAACATAACTAGTGAATTCTCCTCTCTTAATAGATGCTCGAACTCTGTTCATGAGTGCATCACCATGTCATGAGTATGGGTAACCAAACTCCCCAATTTCCATATGGAGACTTGCATAGGGCCCAATGTCAGTACGACCATTTGATTTGATGGTATTCTAAACATATAGAAAACTCGGGTCACCACCTCAAGCCATTCGTCAACCACCTGAGGGCTGGGATCACCTCGGAACCTAAGGGGTATCTGTCTCTGTAACTCATAGAGAGTACTCAGCCTGCGCTCCTTGTCTGTTGGTACTTCTGGTACTAATGTTATCTCCACATGTGGTGGTATAGCTGTTGCACTACCTAGAGGAATCATTGGGAAAACTAATACTTATATTTTAGCATCATCATTGAGGGGTTCATCCCCATGATCGATGTAATGAATTATAACTAGTAGGCATTGCAGAGGCATCGTGTAAAGAAACAAGATGTACCATGGTCAAAGTGTATATCTAGATAGCTGACTCTATAAGGACATGGAAACCACAACCCATTCTTATATGATGAATCTATCATTATTTCCTCTTAAACTAGCGTTCTCATATACCAATTCAAAAAATAGTTTATCAATGTCCTAGTGTATGTATATATCAGTCGCCGCACAAACACTAGAGTCCATGGCATGAAATCCAAACTCGAAATACATAATAATGTTTCCCCAAACCAATCTCACAAACTCTCAGTCCTAAGGTAGTAATAACCACATCAAATACCACTCTATCTTGAACCATCTTAGAGGGGACCATTCCATGACTACCCCAATTCTATCTCCAATATGCCAGGGGATGGTGACTAGCATAGAGTTGTAATATCACACAAATGGGAGTAATTGTCCTAAATTACTTTTACACACAGACGAATCTCCATGGAAAAATTCTGAAATGTAAAAACACAAAGTAAACAATGCGTGGAAACCACTATAACTCAAAACTAGAATACAATACTGAACGTGATGAAAATTAAATAGGGACATGATACAATACCACCACCGAGATGTTCTGTAAACATGTTCCTAAAACTCATCCAATGAAAACCCTATCGGATCCAACATAAAGACAAGGTACAGGGGCTACTGTCTAAAGCCATAGGAAGCCCATGGTCTATCTGATCTCACAAGGTTCCATACAGTCCTGGTCCACCTGGACTCTGTAAAAAAGACTCTCATCTTCACAAGATGTGACATGTGCAAGAAAATTTCATTCTTGGGTAAGTATAACAATAACCAGTAGGATAACCTAAAAACACAAGGAAAACCGAAAGGAAAGGTACAATTATCTCTACACCAATATATGTCTACAACACATGAAAATAATATATAGATATACTCAAAAAATACCACAATTACTAGAGTATGTCATAACTAATCCATCCCAAAATTAGGGATTATGTTTTAAGATTCCAGGAAGCACATATCTAATAGAACAGACTCCTGCATTTGATAACACAGATTATGTCCATTTGAGAAGTATTGTTCACTGCGAACCTTGGTGAGGGAGAGAGATACACTGAATGATCTAAAAATGATATGATACATAGTGGAGTATCACTGCTAGGGCCATGGGGCGATACAAAAAACTCTCTATTGATTAACCCACTATATAGATGATCGATGCCTTGTGATGTTAGTCACGTCAATACTGAATAATCTACCAAGGGAATGAACATGAATAGATGAACCCACACCGAGAATCTTGGGGGATTCCAACAACTGTATCTATGATGTTCTTCTAAAGAGATCATACTCTTGTGAGTAGGAAATGATACTAACTAACCTTTAGGGAAGTGATAAAGGGAACATGCCCTAAAAAGTTTCATCTAAGATATGGTGGATGAGATAATAAACCCATGTAGAAAAGAATGGTGTATTGTGATTAGTAGTAGTGACACCCCTAGTGTCCCTTTACCTCAGGTACTGCCAGTGTAAATGGATCATGCCACTGTAATTTTTCCAAAGCTAAAACCCACCATATGTCTCAAAAGTATAATCACATAATCAATGTCTAAAAACCATATATTGATCATTAATTAGATGTACAATTTGAAATATATGTGGGTTTGAAGTTTCAGAAGGGGGTTTACTAGGCCATGGATGCACCAGAGTCCGAACCATTCGGTCGGGCCCAGCTTGATCCGGCATGGACCACCCTTTATCAACCTGTTCGATCTTACCTAGTCTACTCCAGCCTACTCTAGCTCGCTTGGCCTACTCCGGACTACTTGGCCTACTCCATCCCACTCTGGACCACCCGGCCCACTGGCCCGTCTAGTCACCATGTCACACCCCTCTGGCCTGCTCTGGCCCTCTGTGTCTGGAATTCTCCACTGGAACACATCCAACATGGTCACCCTGTCCTGTCTTGCAACCTCGCCATTCATAGTGACCACCTCACCATATGGTTCAACCCACCTTATCCGCTCCAACCTCCGCGTCCCCCACAGATCCCATGTGGATTCGCTGCTCCATCCCCAATGGCTCAAGCCACCTCTCGCTACTACCTCCAAACACCTATGGCCACTATCTCCATCCATCAATCCATGATGCTACACGTCACCACCTCACCTCACCGAACCGCCAAGCCAGACCTTCTCTGGTAGTCCTTTCCATATACCACCAGGCCACCTTTTATGGATTGAAACCAAAACAGTTGCAGATTTTGGTTCATTAGAACTGATCTACATAGATCCGACCATCATTCCCAGTTTTCCTCCAAATAGGGGTTCGATCATGTTTAGAACCACCCGGGAAGTCGAACGATGGCCATGAGAGTCTAACATCGAATGCGTGAAGATCAGGGGAGAAAAAGTCATAATGACTAACCAAGGAATGAACCTTGGGCTTTGTTTATGTTAGTCTTGGTTTTTTCTCATTAGAATGATAAATGAATAGAAAACAATTCCATATAATTTAATACTACGAATGATGTTCTTATCAATTATTGTTCATTGAATTGATTTGTATACATCCTAGATTAAAAACAGGATTGAAAAATCATTAAACAAATGTCCTACCTGTGTTTTGGATTGATCGTTGAAAAATAACAGTTGTGTTACCATCATTAACAAGATACTCGAACTCTATTGGTGACTCAATCCACGATCCTATCTATCCATCATCACCATTTTTTCAGAGGGTTATTTCTACATGATTTAGAGTAATTATAGGGTTATAAAGATAAAACTAAATTCTATGACAAGATTTAATAAAAATAAAATGTGTCACTGTGTTTCTACATAATGTTAAAATAAAATAAATATTTTATATTATTTATTTTTTAAAACATCCAAAAACTTTCTTTCACAGCTGACCCACATCTGCCAATGTTAGGTCACACCTTGGGCAAACTCATTGCACAGAATGTAATGGTGCCATCAAATTTATAATATGAGAAACCATTCATATGATAATCCTAATTTTATAGACACAACTCATGAATGGTATTTAAAGATTAATATTTTTAATCATTTATTCTGGGCACACTGGGCCTTGGAATCGCATGACATCTTAGTTCCTGGTGTCGAAATAATTCCCTATAATATTTAAGAAAATCATGGAAATATCTGGGACATTATATAACATATTACCCTTAAATAATCAAAATTATGTAATAAATATTATATATATTTATTAATTACATATTTATAAACAATAGTGAGAGGAAATGATGAAAAATAAAATACATTGCTTGATGGATACGGTGGTTTATACGTACGCTTGAAAGAGGTTTTCATTTCACATTAGATGGAAATAAAGTAGAAAATATTCTTTTCTAACAACAAAATAAAATATGAGTATAGTAAATATAAAGATTTAGTTACATTAGGATGGTTATAAAATATTTCACGGATTTTGAAGAATAAATAATGTTGAAATAAGTTGGTTATGACTTATACCTTATCCTTGAATTTAATATATTGGATTACTCTTTAATCCCACTAAGATTGGTATTTTGGTGAGAGTGGAACCTCTAGGAAGTGGATAAGTCTGTTTGAAGTGTATTTATTCAAATATTGGTCTACATAAGGGATTTATGTGTGTGTGTGTGTGTTGAAGTGAGGATAAGATGTGCTATTTTAAATTTTGTGAGAGTGAAATCTTTGAAAGTATTAATAACATTCAAATATAATAAATTGTTTTATCACATAAAGTGGACCCAATTTATCATAATTTATAATATTGGATAATTAATGTTTATAATAATCTCAAACAATAACATTTAGACATGTTATATATATATATATATATATTTGAATCTTATCTCTAAGTTTTCCCTTATTAACACCTTTTACCTTTACTATGGTGACACAATTTCACCATGAAAACTATTAAGTAGGAGTAAAAATTTAATTAATATAATTTAAAAATAAGAATATGTTGATACTACATATGGAATCAGTTTTTTGAGAATCAAATTATATAAGTGGTAAAATTAAATTTAATATATGTTTTTAAAATGAAACAAAATCCTTTTTTATAAAAAATAAATTTTAATAGTAAAAAAAATCTTATAATAAAATAATTTATAGTGTTTTTTACCATTTAATTAATTGAATTATGTTTAATCAAAGGGTAATTATTTTAATATCAAAACAAAACTTAACTGAAATGCAACTTTTCAATACATGATTAAAAGAGAAGAACCAAAATTGTTTTTATTTTCATAAAAACATTATTTGACTTACCAAATTCCAAAAATGGATTTCTATGTTTAACATTATATTCTAAATGAATTATATTACTTATTAAATATATATTTTTGAAAAAATATTTCCATAAACATTCTATTTATTTTTATATCATGACAATATTATTAAATTTGTTGTATTTATAAAATCAATATTTATCCATATTCACTAAAAAATAATCCTTTTTAGAAAAATACCGAAATTTAACCTAATTTTTTTTATCTATGATAAATTATAAAATTTAGTTCATTTTATTGTACTAAAAGTATAAAATTCATAAATTTATCTTTTACACAATAATAAAATTTATATAAAAACTAGTATTACTATAAAATGAATCCTTTAAAATTTTAGTGGTATTCTTATCAATTTATAATTAATTACCTGTTAAAGTAAAATCTAAATCATTGAAATAATACATATTATTGTAATAATATTTTTAAGTTGAACAATTTAATTTTTTAAGATAATATTTATAATACTTTAAAAGCAGTTCTTCAATAAATATTCCTTTATAACATTGAATAACATTAATTATATCGTATCAAATATATATTTTATATTTATTTAGTTTTATTAATAAAATATAAATAATAAAATGTATATATAATAATTGACTAATATGATTACATTTACTAAATCGTTATTATAATATATTTCAACCCTTTTTTGTTTTGTGATTCATGTAATGTAAGCTATCAAAAATTTTTATATTTAAAGAAGAATTACATATTAAAATTTTATGGTGTTACATTATCTCCCCCCCTAAAAAATTGAGATACTAAAATTATAAAAATTATAAATAATAAATTTGTGTATCCTGAAATAGTAATAAAATTTGATGTAGATTTTATCATGAAAATTAATTTCTATGACATTACTAAGAAACTTAGGGTTTCATAATTGTATATTTTTAAAACCATTTATGTTAAATCATATGAATCAAAAATTTGAATGAGTTTCCCAAAAAAAAATATACAGATGATTGGAATTTCCTACACAGGACTTGATAGATTTATCTTGTTCTTTCATGAGTTGGGGAATTATTTTACCATCAAGATAAAGAATAAGAGAACATATACATACTTGGTTTTTTTCTATTGTATAAGTGCAATAATGTCATTTAGTTATGATTTAACCATTTCTACACCTCTAATTAATATTAATTTTTAAATGTTATCTAACCCTGATGATTTTTTTGTCTTTCCCAATTATCTAGTATTATTTTTTAATGAATCATAATATCTAAAAAAGCGATAAATATTTATTGTCTCTAGAAATTTACTAAAATAAAAATTGTTAGTATAAGTTAATATATTACATAATATGAATAAAACATTATAATTATATATAATAAAATAATCTCATAATCCCAAAATTCAACTTAAATCATTCCATAAATAACTAACCTTAAAATTCCTCAAAATATTCTAAACAAAATAGTATCCCGAAAATAAAAAATAATTGATCACATATTATTCAAAAATAAAATTATTATTTATCTATAAAAAACATCAATCACTCATATTCATATACCATAAATATATTCCCTAGTCATATATTTTGCAAAATATTCGAATATTTTCACAATATAACCTAACTCACCATGACAAAAAACACAAACAAATGACATATACATCTACATTTTAACATAATATTTATACCTCAGTTAATATAAATCAATTCGACATAAAATCCCATATTAGCTAACATATATACCAAATACTCTTACACATATAATAACCTGATTTTTAATATAAAAATTATTGAAAAAACCCCAATGATCTGTAGGTCTAGTATATTTGGGATACCAGGTTAATATTACATCATCATGGAACTATGATAAAAAATATTTTTTAAATCACTGAAACGAGATCAAAAATCCATTTATTCATATAAAACACTATAGGATAACATGGAGAGTACATAAAAAAGGGTGTGTTATAAAACCCAATGAGGTATTATGATTGATAATAGAGCATAACATAAGAGAAAAATTGAATAACATGATGTCATAAAAGAAAATTCTAATGAATAATCAAAATGAATAATGTAATAAAGATAATGGCATTATATTATCATGGAATCATAGGAATGTGGAGACATCATAATACAAGACATAATAATCATAAGTCATGGCCCACTTTGGAGACATCATAACATGGTGGATAGAGTTCCAAAATGGATTCGGTTTACTCCCTAATACCATACATATCATTTCATGATATATAATGATTACCGAATTCATTGGAGATATATCTCAGTGAATCTATTTTAAAATATATTTGCATATATATACCATTTATTGGAATGAAACATATTGTATAAGGATAAGAAATACCCATATAAGGTATTGGGATACATAGTATTTCCACAAATAATACTCAATGTATATTTAATAAAGATTACAAAGAAAGAAAGGAATT
Organism: Viscum album; assembly: GCA_963277665.1. Classification (NCBI taxonomy): domain Eukaryota; kingdom Viridiplantae; phylum Streptophyta; class Magnoliopsida; order Santalales; family Viscaceae; genus Viscum; species Viscum album. The sequence goes on along the minus strand of OY728155.1, from coordinate 1,520,544,723 downwards.
AAATATTTTGGATTTTTATATTTTATTAAATAATAATAGGTCTTAAATATAGAGTTTATTTTGAAAAAAAGTCACAAGAAATTGTAGATAATTGGGCATAGAAATGAAATTTTAAAATATTATTTTAAGGAATATGTACATGAGTTTCAAATAAATAGATATCATTGAATTTTATTTGAGACAAGAGGTAAACTAATATGGTTAACCCTAAAATAATAATAATTTTCTAAAAGCATTAATGGGTAAATTACATTAAAAGTGTGTTAGAGAAAGGATTAAGGGGTAGAAAATATCCCTTAATTAGGTTTGATTTAAATCAATCTATTGAGAAATGAATGGAATACATGAATAAACCAAAAAATAAATGGGGAATAAGAAATATATAATATTCTGGGACATATATAGAACATATAATAATTATATAATTTTAAATAGAGATATAATGGGAGGTAGCGGGAAAAACTACATAACCGAAATAAAAGAGGGCGGTTAAGAGAGTTCTCTTACCATAAGACTGAATTTAAACTTGGATTTTTATTAATATGTTTTATAAAAAAATTAGATTTATAAAACAATTTGTTTAGAAATTTATTCAAATATATTTTATTTATATTAATATTTTATCTTATTTTATAGTCATTTAATTTAGATATTATTTGTATCCACAATCCCATGTATATCTTTTTCATGGTTCCAAGATCAGATTATTTTGTAGGTAATTATAAGAGTTCTTAGGGGACAATTTATTAACCAAATAAGTTTAATGGTATGTATTTAATATCACTAAAAAATTTTAATGGGTTTATAATATCCAATAGTAAACATAGATATCCATGATTTTGATAGTATATGTACTATTTTTATACAATTAGTTTATTTAGGTGGGTTTTTTAAACATGATGAACTAACTAGGTAATTTTTTAATTGAAGAGTTTTAAAGAATTAAAGTATAAGAAAAAAATACTTATTAATCATTGTTTTAATCGTAAAAATTTAATTTATGTCATCCCTGAATGTAGTGGTGTAAAATGAAATTCAATGTTCATAGAGGTTGTTAACCATCCATAATATGAACAATGTTTTAATTTTAGAATAGATTGAGTAGATGGTATAAAATGGATATTAAAACATGATAATAACATATAAATATGTTTGAGATACTGATGTTACAATATAAAGGTGAATTTAATTCATATGTGTGACGTAGTATAGGAAAATAATAAAAAGAGACTCGGTTGACAATTTTACCATTCTTTTTGGGAGTCTTCACTTGGCTACCCCTTAGGGGTCATTGGGGTAGTATATAGGTCAGAAAATAAATATTTATATAAGGGTTGGATGTTTGGAGAGGCAAATTGAAATATTTTGGGAAATATAAAAGTATTAGAAATTTTGAGGAGCAAGGGTGGTATTTATAAGGGGAGGTGATGGTTGTTTTTGAATATAATAATCATTACATTATTATTTTCTCCCAAGAAAATAAATAGTGATTCATAATATGAATAAATATAGTAAATAGTCTATGAGAACATGAACTATTTTTTTATAAAATCATATATGTATTATTTATTCATGTATTTAACTTATAATGTTGAATACTGTATTTATTTAGTATTTCAAAATTCATAAAAAAATCAACCAATATAGAAAAATAAAAAAATTCACCTTAATTATTTTTCAATGTGTAGATTCGAAAAATGAAGTAAATTTTATAAAAATATTTTTCTTAATTTATGAAAAATATTTTTAATCAAAATCCAAATTTATTTGAAAAATATTAATTTTTATATTATGTTAAATTTGCATACCCTATGAAAAATTGATCATGATCTCATAAATTTTTTCATTATAATAAAACTAAATATTATTTTATAAACCCATTTTATGAAAACAATATCATTTTTATTTTTTATATTTATCATAAATTATTGATAAAACATACATGTTTTAAAAAAATAAAAACACTTGTTATATAAAATTAAAACATTTATTTATTTGTATCATGATGTATATTTGATATATTTCCTTTTAATTAGATATTAAAATTTCATTTCATAATATAATCAGTCATGTTACTATTATAATAATTAGGTTACTATTCCTATTTTTTAGATTACTGGTTCCATGGTCATACAATGATCACATTGAAACAATGAAGTAATAGTTAGATCCTAAAGTTAATATTTACCGTTAAACCCTATATATTCTCCACCATTCTCATAACTCATCATTAACCACTTTCCTTGCTAAGTTTATATAATTCTATAAAAAAATCTATAATTTTATAGGTGTTTATCTTCATTTTATATTCATTATTGAAGAAGTGATCATAAAGAGATAATTAAGTCATATGGAGTTTATATTAGTATGTTCATTTGTTTTTCATTTTCCTGCCTATATTATTACTTATTGTAACAATCATAATTATTTCATTACCTTAAATGTTCCTATAAAATGAAAAATTATTTCTATTATAAGGTATTGTTAAAAATTAAAAAAATAATCATAGTGAAACATTAGTCGTTTTTCTCATAGAAAGAATTTACATTTCGTTACAACTAGTTTTTTTTCTATAAACCTTAATCCCTATACTGATCCTAAAAAGATAATTAACTTCATCCAAAATAATATTAAACACCTAATACCAAAATTACTTTTATTATCCCATAGTTTTCTATACTATACAACATATTTTCTCTAAAATATAATAATTTTTCATTTTAATTAAAAAGAATTTCCTCAACATCAATGACCATGTTACTAAAAATAGTTAGCTATAATATAATCTTACATTTTTCCTAAAACTCAACACATATATTCTAAAATATCATTAATAACATTAGAATACAATCACATAAGACTTAAAAAGGATATATATAATTTTCACGAAATTATAAATATTAAAACTTATCAATCCATTAATAAAATACCACATATCATAACTCTTGAAAACCTATATATAGATACTTTAATCATTAATATTCCTTAATAATCATTTAACCCTGATTTTTCATCTGATTCCTTAATATTTTCCTCATGTAATCAAAAAAATTGTTGATGTCCTAAAATTCATGAACCTCAATCTAATAATAATTCCATCATTAAACATATTAAGAACATTAAATATAATTATTGAATTTTATATATTATTTATAGTTTATTTACCTTTAATAGATGACCTTGATAAAACTTTATTTATACAATTTTTTTATATCCTCCATGGATTTCTCCCTAGGTCATTGACTTACATAATTCCAAAACTCCCAACATTTTAAACATTCAATTAATAAAATTTGTGGAAATTTATTCCCCTCAATTGTGTTAAAAGAAATTTTTATTTTAATTCGATAGCCCATTTATATATTACATCCTTTTACACATATGAATCATATAACTATTAGTTTGAGATATTTCCTTGGATACATATTCCTAAATTCTTTGCATATATTAAATTGAATTATTTTTACCATGAAGACCTTTATTTTCTAAACAACCATGAAACATTATTTTTCTATTATTTTTTTCATTTCAAAACTCACATAGGTTATTTTTTTAATTATAACTCAAGAAAAAAAGATAGGTATATCCATAAATTTTTTAATCCATTTCCAATACTTTTTTGTGTTCTCATTCATACAATCCCCACATTGTCCTTCACATTGATTATTAATTTGGTTCCTATTTGTTTCAGCCTTATACCAAAACTAAAAATGGTTTGTGTGATTATAAAAAGTTAAATAGTTATAAATTATCCAATGAGGAGGATAAATACTAAAATATATTTTAACATGTCATATTCTATTTAGATCTTTCAATTTATAAAAAATATCCCTATTATTCAATAATATATTATACATTAAATTTATATAATATTTTTTATTTTTGAATCAAAAAATCAAATTAACAAATGATGTTATCTAAATATTTTAAATTATACTCATTTAACAAAATCCCAACCCCTACAGTTATTTATACCCTACTCTGATACTGATTGTAGAATCCCATACCAATAAATATGGGGTCGGTGCTAAAAAAGAAGTAATTTCATACTAGATTCGTCACCAACTCATGTGAAATAATTTTAAACTTCAATAAATTTAAATATAAAATAAATGTTTATTTAAATTAAAATTACAAGAGATTTTTTGTTTTAGAGCTTTAGATAATTTTGAATGAAATTACTTAACATAACTCATATCTTTGTCACCCATTGAAATTTTTTCCCATTATACCTACATTTTATTATTTCCTAATATACCTTCAACATTTACTATAAAAATTATCTACACATGATACCATTATGTACATATCATACATATTGATATTATTTATAATTGGATGAAATTAAAATTGAATAAAGGTTCATATCCAATTCTTGAAATGGGAAATCATATAATGCATGAAATTATGAATACAAAAGGAATACACAATATAGAAGATGTAGATAACAATAAAATATGACATATAATGGAGTCATGAAAGGGGAATATATCTATGGATGATATATCAACCTAAATAATTACATAGATAATATTAAAAAGTTTTTTAATGATATAATTCATAATATAGGACATCATAATATTACCATGATGGACCTGTGCCAAAAAAATATAAATATGTAAGTAATATACCAATTATATCCACTCTAGTTTTTCTCATACGACCTACCAATGCATTGATGGGTTATCTATTTTCAAGAGTCACCCACCACTTACTCATTCCAATGTGTTACTTTTATAAAATATAGGAATAAAAATTCAATACATAATAATCATTACACAATAAGAAATATTAATATTTGAAACATATTATATGAAATATAAATATTTCCTTAGTATATATTAAACCTGACTTAGAAGTCAATAGTTATATATAAAAAAAATCTATACTGATTGTTAATGTTTCCCCAATCAATAAATGATCTATTTTTATTTGTAAACCACCCAATCTGATTGATTTAAAAGGTGGTTTGTACACTATATAAAGTAACAAGTACATGAATAATTAATTATCTTAAATGATGTAGAATGTATACATGTTAATAAATAACATGGATGTAATGAATACTATATATTCATTCAAAATTAATAAATAATAGTAAATACATGTCCTTTAGTAAATAGAGATGAAAATAAAACTGAGGATTTTAAAAAGAATTTCTCTTAAATATTTTGTAACAGTGTTACCAAAAACAATGTTATAAATTACTTCTAAAAATATCTTTAAAAAAATATATATTTTTTCATATAAACATTATATCAGTGGTTTTGAGAACCATAGAGAAGGAAAATCAAAAGAATCCCTAAAAAATATAGAAATTAGTATAGTATAATAAAATAGAATAGTTTTAGGAGATTAATGACATTTATTTCCCATAATAGACATTGAAACATAAACACTCTTGAGGAAGAGTGATATTTTACCACAAACACTTGGGGATTTTGTAACACTTGATCCAAAAAAATTGGAAGAGAGAACTCAAAATAGCACTATAATTAGCTTGATTATAGAGGGAATATGATTTAATATTAAAAATTGGTTTCATTTTCTACCTATAAATTAAAGTGGTTCATAATTCAAAACATTTCATAAAGAAGGATGTTTGAGATGATAAACCCTTGCATTGGATTCATGCTTGGTTAGATACATTCAAACAACATGTATAACAAATGTTTATTTATTATTAAATATATAATATCCATATTTATATATATAATTATATCTATATTTATATATATAATTTATTCAGAACTTGTTTCTATACATTTACTAATAATTATTTTTTAAAATTGATTATTTAGGCGTTAACCGTTCTATTTCTCATGCATGTTTAGATTTAGTAGTTCTAGTAATTGCACAATGTTTATTATTTTACCACCTACAGAATGCTAATAATTTCATATGTATTATATTTATACATTATTTATAATTTCATAACCATACATGTAAGGTGATGATGAAATATGAGATATTCCATTCATGGAGGTGGTTGTCTGCACATAAGCATGAGAGAAGTTTTCATTTTTAATGAGTGGAAAAGAAATAAAATATATAAAGTTTTACCTTTAAAGAAAAATAATAATATAACAAATATCATATTTAGTCATTAATTATGTCATTAATATCATATAAATATTTTAATTCCATCTTTATAAGAATTTATTTTTTAGGGTTATGAAAAGTTAAGTACATCGCTTTATGGAGATGGTAGTTCATTTGTACGCCTGAGCAATTCTTTCAATTCCCATTAGATGGAAAGGGTGTATAAAATATTTTTTTCCGTCAACATAATAAAATTTTAATATAATACTGACATTTATGTCATTATATTGGGATAAATATACTAGATTTAAAGGATTTAAAAGAATAAACTAACTTTTAAGAATTTGTTTATGACTTATACCTCCTCCTAGGATATATCTCTTAGGATTACACATTCAGCCTTCTAGGATTGATATTTTTATGATAATATAACCTATAGAATGTGGATAATGGTTTTTATGGTATTTTTAAAGACATTTGATGAGTTAATGGATCTTTGTGTGTGTGTAGAATTGATGAGATGAAGTTCCCTTGTAAAAGGGAGGGGAGTGTCAACATTGTTTACATTAAAAACCATTAAATATAATAAATGTATTTCTCTTGAAAATATTATATATGTTATTAAAATTTCTAATAATGGATATGTTATGGGTTAAATACAATAAAAAATTCACATTTAGACACGCTTTAGAGATATTTGAATCCATATCTCATAGTTTAACCACCTCATTAACCCTTTTTCACATTTTCCATGGTGAAAAACATTTATCTTGGTAAATTTTCCTTATGATTGAAAATGAAATTGATATAACTAAAAAATTATAAAATTATAATACCAAATATGGAATCTGTTTTCTAATATTTAGTTTTTATAAATGTTGAATATTAATTTTAATATATGTTTACGAAATGCAACGAAAACCATTTTTAGAAAAATCCCATTTTTCTGCATAAAAATGACCTTGTAACAAAATACAATATAATTTAATTTACTATGTAATTAATTCAGAATTTTTTTAATAAAATATAAATTATTTTACTTTAAAATTAGAAAATTTTAAAAAAAAATTTAACAATTTTTTAAAAGAGAATAACCAAAATAGTTTTTTATTTGTATAAACACATTAATTAGATTTCAAAAATTTCAAACATAGGTTGATAAGTTCAGAATTATATTTTTAAATTAATTTTATTAATTATAAAATATAAATTTATTATATAAAATATGTTTCCAAAACAATAATTTCATTATGATAACATGATAATTTTATAAGAGTGACTTTATTGGTAAAATCATTATTTTTCACTATTCACTAAAAAATCCACCTTTTTAGAAAAATATAAAATAATTCGACCTAATATAATTTTAATTGAAGAATTAAAATTTTTAATTTAATTTCAACATATTAAAATCCCAAAATTCAAATATGTATCTTTTTGTATGAAAAGAAAACATCCTTCATAAAAAAATTCCCATTTTAAACATTAATTTTTATTCATATCAATTTCTAATAAATTATGAGTGAAAATATTATTTTACACATTTAAATATTAAATTTTATCAACATATTATTTTAAAATTCGTTAATTTAATTTATTATGATAAAATACACTATACTTTAAATTCCACTCTTTGAAAAATATTCCTTTTAAACATTGAATAATTTTTATAATATGATATTAATTATTTATTTTTTATCAATTAAATTTAGCTAATAAAAATATAATTTAATTATAATAAATTATTACTATCTTTCTATTTACTAAATGTTTATTGTAATATGTCATGACTCATCTTGGTATAGTTTTATGTGTTACATAAGCTATCAAACATCGTATTAATAAAAGGAGAAATAAATATTGAAATATCAGCGTCTTATAGTACACTAGAATCCTTATAGAGTGCCACTAAAATACTAGTGGTTTGAGAATCAACACATGTCAAGTGAAAACCCATTAAATTCCTTGTAGATTAACACTAGGCTTTCGATGGGTTTTTATGTATCTTACCAAAGATCTCCCATTTTAAAATATTTTATACTTTACCTTTATATATTATTCATTGATATATTAAATTTTAAAACCGTTATGTATGCTTACAGAAATCATCCAAAATATTTTTAATCATTCGGAAAATCCTAAAATTCGAATTCCCCTAGTATTTCACCCCACTAAAATCTAGTGTCGTCAGATTCAACCTACACCATGTTGTGTGGGTTATTATATATTTTTTTCTCCTTACACAAGGAGAAACATGATTTTATAGATATATAAAAACAAAAAATATGAATAACATTATAATTATATAATTATATTTTTTTATTTAATAAAAAATAAAAAAGAAACAAGTCGATAAAAATTACTAAAAATAAAAGTGGTAAAAATAACAAAAAACAATATGTGTATGAAATAACAATACATTTGATCATATGCTCCTAAAATATTTATATATAAATGAAACATGGTAAATTGAATAATAAAATTAATATTGGGATAATAATTTTCTTAACCAATGATATAAAATTAATGGATTAGATTATTCAATTTTAAATTAAAATAAGAGATAAATTTCAAAAAGATAAAAAGGTAATGTGTCCATTGGGAGGGTAATTTGGTTCTCACTAATATGAACATAAGAATAAAAAATGAGCATTTAAATAATAACATGATAGTTAAGAGATCAATAATGGTTGTTTATATGTGTCCACTAAAATGTATGTTTTAATTAATAATAGGGGATGAAATAATAATTAATACTTTTTATAAATCTATAAATCATAAACTAATTTGAGGAAATTTTCAAAATATAATACTTATTTTTTAAAATGGCTTTAGATAACGTCTCACACTAAATGAATGGCTTTAAAATTTTAATAGATTTTTATATAATAAATAAATTGATCATATTTAGAAGATATATCTTCAAAAGAATTATTTCAAATATGCAACCATTATTTAAAAGTTTGATAAGGGTGAGGTTAAAGTATTTTTTTCTCAAATAGTAAAATACACATGTGAATCATGAAATACCAGAAAATAAAGTGTATGATATTATAATATATATTCATCTCTCCTATAACCCACCATATATATTTTTTCAATTTAAAAAATATGCATCAATTTTATGTTAAAAACAAATATACTTTAAGGTTTAGTTATAACTACACAATATAAAGTTCAAAACCCTATATAACCACAAATAAATTAAAAAAAATATAAATATATGAATATGTATAATAATTCATTTTAAATTGATATTTATTCTGAGATTTATATCAATCTTATATCCTATAGATATTACAGATCATTAAACTAGTTCAATAACAATTGAATATTGATGCAAATCTAAATTTGACTAAGGGGTGTTGGACCACTCACGACTCAAGGATTTTCATCCAATATTGAATAAATCTTATGCACCTCTTGTTGTTTCAAATTATAAAACTATTACAATAGAGATGTTTTATTGTTGAGAGGGGAGGAATCAATGTTCTCTCAAAGGATAGTTAGAGAAGCGGATTGGGTTCTGCCAGGGGAGTCACAAGCATGAGATATTATAGCGAGGTGGATATTATTAAAAGATGTGATTATATGGGCTACCATGGTGGAACCACCATCTAGCTTTCAAAAAAATAATAGTATTCTGCTGGCTCCCTAATGATCAGTGAGAGTGGATGGATTACCCTTGGTGGATCTATCCTCGATGGAAGTCAAGGAAGCTTTAGAATATCACTATTGTTATCTTGTGAAGATTTTTGGGAATGATCTTACATTTTTATCCTTTTTAGGAACTTTTTAAATTTTTGGGGTATGGAGAGTCTGATGGTGGTTTTAGTGATCTCAAGGTTCTCGTTATACTCCCAGCCTTTTTGTTGGATGACTTTGTGAATGTTTGGTCGCAGGAGGGTTATGTTTGTGGCTCACAGAACGTCCTTATCTATTGATGGTCATGGGATGTTAATTTTGGAAGACAGACAAATTTAGTGGTGGTGTGGTGGAAGATTCCAAGATTACCCTTCCTTTTATCAATACTTTTATTATGAGGACTGTGAGGCATGGCTTGGGTCTCCTCATATGTGTAGATGAAGATAAGATAAAATTATAGGTTTATTTGGATATGATAAATAACATTGATATAGATCGTTGATTTTTCATACCTTTTTGTATTCTCATTCATACCAGTGATGGATTCTCCTGGTTGAAAAGGGTGGTTTAGCAGATGCCTAAATGCTTATATATGGTTTTTTATCTCCAGGGACACAGTGTGTATTTTTTCCACTATAAGAATGCAATTAGTTATTCATCAAATTTGTGTGGGGATTGATTTTGAGAAGATTTGGATCATTGTGCATAAAAAGAGGATGGAACAGGTTTCCCTTCTCAAAAAATAAAATTTCCTCTCACCCCTTTAGTTTAACATGGTATTTTTCCCACATATAGAATGCTTGAGTCAGACAGTGCTAGAGAGATTGTTGTTATTCCAGAATCTTCTTCCTGGGGAGCTATTGAGGAAACCTATTTCTATAAGCTTACGTACTAGATAAATATTTTTGATTTTTAGGGTGATTTTCCTTTAGGGCAAGGAGTTATGACTAATATTAGGGCTAGCCAATAGAAAATTGAGGAGGTTGAAACATGTGTTGGAAAGTATTTAATAAGGAATTTGATTATACAGGTTCAATGTGGGTTTATTTTAATCTTGGAATATTTTAAATAGCTAGAGGATAATGTCCAAAATCATGATATCATGACATGGATGATGGACTCTTAGTTGGCACAAGTATTGATTTCCCATGCTGTTTTGTCATCTTATGATTTTGATGCTCCTCATAGTGAACTTTTGGTATTATACTCTCAGGATGGAAAGTATTTTTCTACACCTCTTGCAGGCATTCAAATTTATAACCATTTTCCATCTTTTCCAGTTGATAGAAATGAGGGTCCCAATGAAGTTCATATGGAATCCGAGGTTGATGTTTCCTTTCTAACGAGTTCTATTAAATAGGGTTGTCACATCGGGTGCTCCCAATCAAAGTAAATCGAATCTATTTTAGAGTCTATGTTGTGTGGTAGGAGACTCAAGGTCAGGTATACTTCTTGACATTAATGATTTTTTTGGAATTCCCATGGTAAGAATGGTTAGGCTAAATCTATATAGCTTGCAACTTAATTCCGTATATTTAATGTGTCTTTGTTAGTGGTGATGGAACATAAAATAGATAGGAAGGTTACTAAAAATTACATCAGGAGATTGGGCATACCATAAGCTTTGTATGGGGGTCTTCTAAATAGTCTCATTTGGATTTTCTGTAATAATAACATCAACAATGAATGTTTTGATGTCATGAATCAAAGTATTTCAATAAATATTAGTACTAGAAGTGTTAACATAATTTTTGGTTGTGTTTATTACAAACGAAATATTTCACAAAGGGAGGAGTTTTGGGGACATCTCTCGGGTTAGAATCAAGGGAGTTTATCTTGGTTCATTATATGATATTTTAAAACTAGAGTGGACAACTTAGAGAAAAAAGGAGGGGAAATATATCTAAATAATTAAATAATGATCTTTAGGGATTTTATTATGATTAATTGGCTTCAAGATCATCATGTAGTTGAAACATTCCCCTCATAAAAGGTCAAAAAAATCATTAGAGGTTTGTTGTATCTCTCTTCTCTCTTAATATAACTCATAGTTGAAGGTATATGAGAGGGGTAACCTTTTATATTCTCATTGAGTTGGTTAAAGGATATGAGTTTTGGTTAGATGGTGAAGAATTATTAGGATACACCTAGGGGGGTCATGGATGGATCTTCATAATCTCCTTAAGCGCATGAAAAAAGAAACTATAGAGTGTTCTTTAGAAAGTGGAAATAGTGATAAATAACAATATTATCTCAGAATTGAAATTAAACAATGGAGGTGAGGATAAAAATTGAATGGATTATGAACTCTTCGCCCTCGTGGATAGAAAATATAATTTACTAACTAAGAATCTATTGGATGTTGAGAGTATTTCAAGGGAAATATCAAGAGAAATTTGGATCCATGAAGGAAATTAGAGTACATCATTTTTTAGGCTTTTGTAAATGAACATGGGGTGGTTAGGATATTTAATCTCTGGCAAGAGGATTGTTCTTACACTAAATATGTCGATAATTTTGGGGGAATTGTAAAAAATTATTTTGACCATATACTTGTAGGAACAATGATCATGGAAGATGAAAGGTGTACGAGGGTGAGTACATATGAACAATTTTGGTCAAATATTCTAAAGCTGGTAACTGATAGTGTGAAATGTTTTTGGAGGTGGTTCCTAGTGAAAGTAAGATCAAAGAATCAATTCCAATCATGAATTTATAATGTGCTCATAGGACTGATCAATTCCCTGGCTATTTCATTAAGGCTATGTGGACTATTGGTAAGATCACGATGATTAGTGCAATCCATGACTTCTTCAGAGGCGGTGTGATTCTGAGGGCTATTTTTGGTTCTTCTATGGTGTTGATCACAAAGGCCAAGGAGAAAATTTATATTACTCAATACCAGAATATAATCTTATATAATTTTTTGTATAATTTTATCAGTTGTATTTTGAATAAAAACATGGATAGATAATACAAGGAATTATTTCTAACGAGTACCATGGATTTTTGAAGGGAAGGATCATTCTTGGGTCTATTGGACTTACTAAAGTGATGATTGATGAAATAAATAAAAAAAGTATTGGATCTAATATAATGATTAAGGTGGAAATGGATAAAGACTATGATATTATGGAATGTAACTTCATTTATAGGGTTATGGTTCAGTTGGGGTTTAAGGACATGACATGTGGTTTATTTTTCCAGTGTTATGCATCACCCTGGATAAAAATATCAATCAAAGGGAATAATTTGGGATTTTTCAAATTGTTTTGAGGGATATAAAAAGGGTATCTGATGCCTCCATGAATTTTTATTTTATCCTAGGATGCTCTATCTAGAAACATCATACATTATTTAGCATAAGGGAAAATTATTCCTTACAAGAACAGAGACAGATTTGGTATTGTGTTGCACCTATTGTTTGTTGATTAAATGTTTTTCTTTATCAAGGGAAGAAAAAACTAAATTAATGAATTTAAAAGATTTATGGAGACCTATGCTGGATGAATTGGTCAATGGATCAATCAGGTAAAAAATAGTGTTTATATATCAAATTTTTTTGATCACATGTGAAACAAATATATTAAAAAATGATGGGAATACAAAGGATAAATCTGAAAATGATTTTTCTTTGGTTCCCCATATCAATTGGTAAATTTAGTAGAGTCCTCTTTGTAGGTATTGTTAATTGGATTTTATGATGTATCAACAATTAGAAAAATATTTTCTTATAATTTAGAGGGAGAATTACACTTGAGAATACTATTTTGAAATCCATGCCAATGCATATTTTGTCTTTTGTTAGATCTCTTAAAAGAAATATTAGAATATTGGAAAAATTATGATAATGTTTATTTGGTATGCCAATCCTGAAAATAAATGTCACTGGACAAACTGAGGGAGGATGTCTAAACATGTCAAGGAGGGAGGTATTAATCTATATAGTTTTGTTAATACCATGCATGGTATGCAGGTGAGGCTGGCTAGGAAGATCATTAATAGATATTCTCTTTGGTAAAAGTAAATTCTTGATTGGTATGAGGATGATTGGAAAGGAAGGTCTGAGAACTCGAATAGGTCTTCAAAACTTTGAATGTATATATGTAAGCATCTGAATATTCTAAAAGAAAGAGTTCGATGTGTGGTGGGTCATGGTAACATTAGGTTATGGAAGGAAAATTGGGCAGGTGGAACACTCTTTTTTTCATGGGTTCCCAACACTACATATTTCATCTAGAGAGGGAAGCATGAATCTATAACTGATTAACATGATTCTTCCGATCAAGTAGTAGGGTTTCATTGACAACATCATTTTAGTGGATGATTCAGATAGGTGTATTTTCACTATGATGATGTCTGAAATTTTCAACACCAAAGCATTTTGTGATTTGGATCATGAGGAGTCTATGGTTGATGTATGAGCCTAAAATATTTTTTGAAAATAAATCCTATCTAAAATGAATTTTTTGTTATGGTGAGCGGTGCATTTTACACTTCCCATCGATGAAAATATTCTTAGAATATGTGTTGTTTAACCATTTAAATGTTGTTCCTTCATGAACTACATTTATGAATCCTCATGGAATATTTTCATTTAAATTCAATGGGTTATCTATATATGGTAGTTTTTTTGGAAAAAAGATACGAATGTTTTTTGGGGGGATTCTATTGATGAATTCATTGTTGGTTGGTTACTTGGGGAATATTGGAAAGGTTCATTTAGTAAATCCTGAGGCTTGGTTCTTATGGTGGTGTGTTGGGTTCAATGGGAAGCATGGAATAAATCTATAGAGGGTAATTATTCTTTATTTATTGGAATTCGGGTTCATGTAAAAACACTGGTGGAAGAACTATTTTCACTCACATTGGGAGGCCAGGTCAAGGAGATCCTTACTTTTATTCTTCTGAATCACACATGTATTGTTGAGGGTCACTAATTTGACTCTTAAGGTTTCTTGATTCCCTTGGAAACCGACCAGTTCTAGATTCAATTTGAACATTGGAAAATCCTATTTGTAGCGGTAGATACGGGGAGGTGGTTTGGTTCGATATGGAAGGGGTTTGAGGATGCTCTGCTTCAGTGACTTCTATGGCTTGGGGATCTCTCTAGAGGCCTAAGTCAGAGCTCTTATTAGTGTAATTTCCTTATGTAGGCTGTACAATATTAACATGGATTTAATGGAATCTGGCTTCAAGATTATGGTAGGGGAATTCAAATTTGATGGTAATATCAAATGAAATCGGGTTTCTTTTATTATAAAATGAAGAGCAATCATTGATAAAGACACAGTCCTCACTCACCCATGGAGATAAGGTAACTTTGCAGATGATTGTCTAGATAGAAAAGGGGATTCTAGTGATAGTTTTATCATTTAACTTAACCTTGTGTCTATTCCCTATGATTGAATGTCCCTAATTTTTGGTTATTCTATTGGACTCCATCATTACTAAACACCTTGAGTCAGGTTGAGTAATAAAATAGTAAATATTGATGATGATATTGGAATAACCTCACATCCTTCTCTTTTTTATATTATTTCTTATGTTATGTTTAAGACATGAACAATTAGATTGAATATATTCCTCTTTATCATAAAAAATAAAATAAAAAAATTCATGGTCTCATAACACTCATGTATCAAAGGTAATGGATTGAAAATATCATACATCACTTCTTATATGTTGGGATAGTGTATCATTTCTAAACTATTACGTGGTTGTTTGTTTAAAATATTAGATATACTTTATCAAAAATCGTTATAATATAATTTTACTTTATCCTATTAAATAAATTAGAAATGTAACTACACCCCCACTTATTTTATCTTACTATAACACAGATGAAAATGATATAGGACAATTCCTGTGGGCTATTGATCCCTTTTAAATCTAAACTAGAATTAGTCTAAGGCTATACAAAAATTTCAACCTATACCTCAACAAGATTCTTGTTATCATCCTTCATAGAGTCATATCTAGGATTATCCTTAACCTTTTTCTTTTCCTTTTCATTTTTAAGACCAAATTTATTCTCCGTATGGGAATTTTTCATAGTAGCATGAGACTTGGCCTCTCCATACATAACATGAGTATTGTCATCTAGATCCACAAGAACTATATAAAAACTATAAAATCCTCATTACTAAGACTTATTACCTCCCTTATAACTATATTATATTCCTCAAATATCACTCTTATACCTACAAAGATATCAAACACTATCAGAATTGAAAAATGAAGACAATGGTCCTTCCTCAGATCAGCGAGGAGTATATACTTTTCCTATTCCATATTGAAACATAGTCTTGAATGTGATTTATATTTCCCCATTCATCTAGAAAATAATATCTAGAACACATTCTACATCTATAAAACCACTCCCACTAGTAGTTTCAGTCACTATTCCTCCAAAGTGCTCATGACTAGCTTCTATGACACAAATATCGTCCAATTAAATTGATAAAATATCCTCTATCATAACAACCCATACAAAATAACTCAGACTAAACTTGAATACAATAGTCTATATATAAGGTTCATGATCACTGACGGTCCAAAAAGAGAATAAATTAAACCTTTGATATCACCCACTATAGATGCTTTAATTTCATTTTATTTCAGAGGACCCCCCAATCCATAACATGACATTTTACTCCCTTTGAAATTATAAATCATATAAAAACCAACCCATGAATCAAAGTCAATACACTATTTATATTTATACTTTAAATAAATTTAAAATTTATAGAAACATAGGTGGAGGTTTGTATAGGCCCATATCGAGGAAATACCCATCAAGCATAGTGTGTTTCTTGAATTTCATCCTTTGATCAGAATAGAGGAAGAAACTAATTGAATTTCCCAAGGACTTTAGTAATGATGGGTTTGAAAATTGTTGGGAGAGACTTGAAATTTTCACCCATACTATATAATTTGAAGAGTCCTTCCGAATATGGATTTTAAAATTTTATCACTATTATGTGATGTGACATTATTCAAAGGATCATGACTATATTTACCATGCCATAATTATGTTTTCTTACCCAAAAAACTAAAAAAACATTACCAGAATCTAATGGAGCAACCACTTATCAGCTTGAAAATCCCAAATCATTATTTAAATTATTATAAAACCTAATTGTAAGTGGTTTATGAATTTTAAAACTAATGAATAATCAATAAGATATGATATAATAAGAAATTTATTATTGAAAATTGCAAACAAAAAACCACCATAGTGAAAGGTATGACCTTTTGGATCTAACATAACCAGATGTTAATATATAAAAGATCCTAAATATATTAATGGTGTCAATGGACTGTGGAACCTACTTATGGGTTTAAAATTATCCACCTCCTTTAGAGTTAAGAATTGGATATATGAATATTTATGTGTTAGGGAATTTCCCAGTGATTACTTAAAAGGAAAATATCCACTCCCCATTTCATTTTTTTCATTCCCTTTCTCAATAACATGGTGTTAATATAATATTTAACAAAGCCTATATTTTTTTTACCTAGATAACCTTTCTTATTATTAAACCTAATAAAACCACCATTTTAAATATTATATTTTTAATTTTTTACTTCAATTTTATTAATTTTTTTGTTAAAAATATCTCCCTATAATATAGATAAATACCCATCATTATATTGAGTGTCTCTTAAACCCTCTTCTTGTTTAGTTCAAATAATTATAAACACACTGATTTCTATTATTATTATTTTAAATAATTCATCATTAATTTATGTAATATTTATATATTTATTTATATTTATAATTTCATAAGTTTATTTAAGTGTATTAACTTTAAAATCTATTTTATGACTACTTTAAACATGTTTTACAAGTCCAATGAATACTTCGTAAGGATATAATTTCATTTTGTGACCCAAAACACCATTCTAAGTGTTTTTTGGGGGTTCTAAATTCATATGGAATGACCTTATAAATTTTGTGAGGATATATCCTATATTTTAATTTTTTTATAAATGTTTTATTATGTTATGATACATAAGAAATATGGTGAGTTCATTACCTTCAAAGAAAACACAGTTAGGTAACTCCTTGGTTTTAAGACATAGAGATAAGTGATGTTTCATCAAAAGATATATTCAAAATAATTCTTATTTAGAAATCAAATATCATTGATCCACTTGTGTAAATTTCCTCCCAAATCATTACCAAGTGACTCATTTTGGGTGGGATTTCCTTTAGCCTCGTTCATGAATAAGCACCCTTAAAAATATTTTATTTTGAAAACCATAACTCTTCACATAAAAATGATATTTTATATTGAAATGATAATTAATAATGTTATTTTTTTTATTTTTTTATTTTCATTTACAATAATGTATTTGAACAAATTTAGGTCACTTCACAAAAGGGAAATTCATCCTCCAAAATATCCCTTCTTTTGACAAGGTTGTATACATTATTTTAGTTGATCCAATTGACCTCACTTGACTCCTTTCATTAAGTTCAATTACCTACAAAATAATTTTCTATTGATACCTCCTCCATGGCCTCTTGATATATAATACAATATTATTCACATCATATACCACAAATTTAATCATGTATTCCATTGATATTAGACCTCCCATACATTTCCTCCCAAATCGATAAAACCCTAATATTGATTGAAATAATTAATTCCCTTAATAATGTCATTCCTTGTCACTATGACACCAGTTTTACTCTACCTTAGATAATTATGATCATCCTAAATTCCCACGTATTTAGTTTGGATCCATGTTCTACTCAATAATCAATGAATGCCCATGCCACCTTCTTAGATGTAATCTTTTACCGTGGAACCAATTAAAATCTTATCGCTATTGTTAATTAATGAGAAAGATATAAAATATTATGGGACTATAATTTTCATTTACCTATAAAATTTTCAATATCCATTGTCATGTTCTAGTTTGAACCAGAATTGGTTTGCCATGATAATGCTCCAATGATTTTTTAATTGGACATATTCATCATGTGTCATAATTCCTTAGTAACCTATATAATCAATGCTTATCTGTTCCTAACTAGGACTTATCCCATATGTCCGAATATATCTTCTCCAATCATGTTAACAGTAGTAAATATAGAGAATAATGGTCTATCCATGTATAAGCCCCACTAAATCTACTGTTGTAACTCTTTTCAAGAAACACGCATCTTTAATGCTTGATTTTTAACTACATATATTTTTCAATTAATATGACTCTAATCCATGAAAATTTTACAACATGAGATTTGATTCATATTATCTAGGATACCCTATATTCTTCTATAAGGTTCAATCCTAGCACCCCACTATTCTTAAACACATAAACTTAAAATAAACTTTAATACGACCTAAATGCATGACCATAAAAGGAATTCAACTTAGTCATGAGAATATGAATTTAAGAGTAAGCACATCGATCCATCTCATATGAAATTAAAATGAATTGTGTGTCCCATTAAGCAGTGCTAAAATATGTGGGTTCTAATTCCCTTTAAATGGATACATAGGAATACCCTCTAATTGAATATATCTCAACTCCACAAAACCTCCCACCTCTTTGATTGATGATAACTTCTAGAGAACCCAGTTCTACAACTTCAAGTTATAATTTAATGAATTAAAATAAATTTGGGGATCATTTGAAACATATATATGTTAACATCGATGCATGGTTTTTATCGTTCTATGGTATAGAGAAAATTTATGGTAATACTATTACATGGAATGATTTATGAACATGTCATAAATTAATAACATAGGCCTAGAATAGGAATAAAAAACCCTTGAGAGATCATCCAAACTCTGACCCTCTCAACCAATCTACAACTGAAAGTGTCACTCATATATCCCAATATCTACCAACCTTTTTAAAGTAGGATAGTACTGACAGATAAACAAGGAGTTGTGGAGGCATGTTGGAAAATGAATAGCGAGCCTAAAATGAATAATTGACTCATGAAGGATATTTAATTACTATGATTTCCATTATTATGAATCACTAATGGGATTAATAATTGTGGGTGTTATCCCATCCTAGGAAATTCATTTAATTTAAAAGGAATCACATTTTTTACAATTTAATTTTAGGATCCATTGAGAAACGGGTAGATACTATAAGGAATATCAGGTAATTGTGAACAACTAGATGATACAATGGATATATTCTTTGGTTACCATGAAGGTCTTGTCTTTGAGTACCTAATATACATTATCACTAAATCAGTGCATCCAACACATGCTGGTGAATTCCGCAGTCCAAGAGTACCAACTCAGTGGTTCTATCATGATTTTGGAGGTCAAGCATGAAATAATTCAAGATATGCATCCACATTGGATTTATAGTAAATGATGGGCTACACAGATGTAGTTGTAATCAGTTTCCACCTATTTAATTTTTTTGAGCCTCTCCATAGATAATTCCACCAAAAACCTCCCTTATCATAGGGAGGTTTTATTGGATGTTGATATCATCCCAACTATCACATAAGATTTTCTAGGATGTTTTAAACAAATATTATTTCATGGAATTATACGCAGATAAATATTTTTAGGAGGCCACCTAAAAAAATAAAGGGTCTGGTTTCCAAAACCAGTCTCCCAAATGGAGAGAACAATGAGGGAAGATAAAAAAGGAAGTAAAAAAAAGTGCATACTATTGTTCCCACCTTTGAAGTAAATCAACATACCCTAATTAAATTTCATGCTTCAGAGAGAACTTATCACATAATCATATATGATACCCATAAATATATTTTTGCACTTACTTAGGAGTAGGCTCATGTATTTACTCCCAACTAGGAATATGTTCACCGTATCCAAATGGTAACCATGAACCATGTTTATATTCTGACCCACACGTATTGGAAAAAATCCATTTAGAATTCTTTTTGGGTCATATTGATTGAGAAGATAATTAGATGAACTTCCAAAACCACTTAGAAAGTCTTATGGAATGAATCCCCTGAACGATGTATGTGTTTTGGAGTTATTCGATAAGAATATATTTTTTTATAATAATCATTAAATTTGGATAAGTCCTATACTATAAGGGTAATTTAATTTATGTATGAATTATCTTGAAGTAAATAATGAAAAATGAAAATCGATTTTTTTAATAGTTATTATATTTAGAATAAAGAAAAAATGACTAAGTGGTGGGATTATAGGTGTCATTGAACTCATTTCATAATAGTCATTTCTATCATAAAATTGAAAATTTAAAAGGATAGTGTTATATAAGAGTCATTATAAATGTTCAAGAATCATTTCATAGTAATGGGAAAATTCCATAAGAATAATTTGGAAGTCCATCAGATTCATTTTTAGACATTATAAGGATCATTGAGGAATTTTTGTAATAGTCATCCAGAAAAAAAGGGGCTCTAAAATAGGCATTTTTTGTCTCTTTAAGAGTCGTTATGAGTTTCTATTTTTGTTATTTGTAAATTAAATTGAGAGTTATTATTGGACCTCAATATGATCTATCTTAAATAATATGATCATTCTATATGAGTTATTCAATTATTCAATTTTTGGGAATATTAGGATGTAGTAGGTTACATGATATTTTATTAATAATTAAAATGTAAATATTGATTTGCCTACTATAAATGGATAAAATCATGCCAAAATTCAAGGTGGATTATTTGAATATTATTCATTGATTTAAATACATATTTTCTATTAATATGGTGGATATTGTTATTGAACAAAAAATAAATTATGAAAAGGGAACCCAAAATTTAGAGATGATAACAACATGATCACATGTATTTTTTAATATGAGTTTTGGATAAATATTTTGGATTAGATTTTTTACATAATATCAGGTGATTTAGTGGGAATTGAATATTTTATGAATTTATCATGATTGATTTGGGTTTTCCAGATTCAAATATTGAATGATTCCTCACATGTATATTCCGTGAATAATATATTTAAAAGGGGAATAATATAAAAATAAGGTATATTGGAGACCCTTCACACACACAAATAGAAGAAGGATTTTTTTCCTTAAAAATAATTGACGTGGGAGAGGATTTATAATAATTATACTTCTATTGAGAAGTAAATAAGGGAAAATTTACTAGAATAAACACTAAAATGCTGGGAGAGTGTAATGAAGGTGTTCTAGGAAACATCTCATAGGATGATTTCCCAAGTGATACAAAAAAATGGTGTAATTTTATGTGACCTATAAAATGATTGAAGGATTTTATTTATCTTGATCATTGTTTAAGAACCATTGTGGGATTATGAGATGTTTTTGAACTTATTTATAATGTTATTTAGATTATTCGGGAATCCTTAAGGTGAATTCAAAATATTTTATCAATATTTTATAAAAATATTGAATTTTGTGGAATAACATAATAATGAGATAGTTAAAGATAATGTAATTTTGTATTTATATATTTTAAGGTTCAATTTTTTTTTATTATTTATACCTTGACATTGTATGGTTTCTCTAGTTATAGAAATAAGAAAATCATATTGTTGTTCTTTATTTTCATATGGTTTCTATAAGAATTCATAAGTTTCAACCTATATAGACTATTGGAAAATTAGAAAAGGAATGAAAAATGTAAGGTTGATTTAGAAAAACCATTAATTTCATTTTTCAAATTTATAGGACTAATTCAAAACATCATAAGGTTGTCTGGTGACTTCACAAGGCTGTTTATAATCTTTTTATGGTTATAATGTTCATAAGATTTAATATCATATGATTCCCTAAACTTTTTATGGTTCATAACATCGTATGGTTGAGGAATTGTATGGATAAGAAACATTATAATAATTCTTCCTAAACATCATATAGTTTGGGAATTCATTAGGATGAAAATTTTAATTTTTCAATGTTCTACACATCATGAAAATATTTTTTTTTGAGGATTAGAATATCGTATATCCTCAATAATCAAATATTATATGTCAATTAAAATATTATGATGATGGTACTAATTTTAATTTCATTAAACATCATGATTAAAATTATGATTTAAGAATAATATTGATAAAAATAAAAATAGTGCGAATTTCACTAATGGTATAAAGTTTCCAATTAAATTTATTTGAAAAATATTATTGGCGATTAATGTTGAATAAATGATTTCGAATAACAAATAATATGATTTTGTACTTTTTGATGTTCGTAGATCACATGAAAAATTTATTCTATGATTCCAAATAAGTATTCATGTATTTTAGTTATTAAGTGTTGTTATTCCATGAAGATATATTTGATTCCATGAGTATGTTGAAGAAAATATCAACCAAATCCGATCTGGTGTATTGGAGAGAAATTCACTATATAAACTTTCTAGAATTATCAAATGAAAATACTTGTGAATCATATTAAATGGTGATAAGTATTTGAAAAATCAATGAATATTTTATTTATCATAATTAATAAATATAGGTTATTTCTATAATTATATTGAGTATAATGGTTAAATGAAGTAGAGAATATTTAGTGATGTTTTGGAATGTTACCATGTGGAAATGTTGATTGAGGATATATGTAGAGGTTATCATTATACAATTTGGTTATGTTAATTCTCTAGAATTTGATATATAATAGAATTATTTGAATTAAATTAATATAGAAATATTAATTTTTATGCATTAAGGGGATTAGTTTCATGAGAGTGGTAGTATTTCTATGACTTAATGAAAACAGTGAAAAAAATCAGAAGATGGGGGTCCTACTAGAGAAGAATTCATAAAAAGGAGAATCCATTATGTCATTCATGATTGAGAATATAATTGAGAAATAAATCATCAAACACATTATGTATGTTTTGAGAAATTCCAACCAATATGAGTTTATTATATGATAAAAAAGGTCTAAGTTCTTTAAGAAGTGATCATATGTGATTTTAATATTCATTATTGTTTGAAGAGTAATATCATCAATATTTTAAAAAGGAACCTGGATTCTGAGGTGTTCTTACCCCAACTATTCAGATCATACTATAAATAGAGGGATGATGCAACTCCAGTGAGATATTGTGTATGCGTTAAGAAACATAAAGATATCTGATGATACATGGAATACCCTATTTTAATTTATTTATAATTACAAGTAAAAAATACATAGACCATGATAAATTCCAAAAAAATTAAAGATTTGGTACCCATATTGAGGCCAAACCTCGTTAAAATCACATTTTCCTTCTCATATTTTATTTTTTAAGACTAAGTTAATTACTTGAGGTGATCATTTATAAAAGATAATAAAGGGTTATTTCAAGAAAATAGAAATTGAAAAATATTTTCACTATTGATTCAAACAGCCTTCTCAGTGGTGCACACATTCTTAGGGAATATAAATTTGAAACCGAGCATCCAGATTCCCCACATTAGATCTATTATTTTTGAAAATATGAAATCCAAATTCTATAAATATTTGGTGTGTTCCCAACTTTAATGGAAAATAATATCATAGATGGTATAATACAATACTACCCATTCTTTTATCTCATTGAGTAGTGGTTGTTAATGCTATAACTTTGGGAATTTCACCCATTAAAAGAGAAGCTCCAATCCCATTTTATGATATGAGAAATCTTAACTTTAATAGAAAATAATTTTTTTAATGACTGTGTTAGATAAAATTTATAAAAATTTAATGGGGATTAAATCTAAAAAGGATTCTTAGATCAAGTTCAAAAAAAGAAATTAATTGAAAGCCAAATTTTAATAGTAAAATCATCAATTACAGAGAAAACTATTTGGTGATATGAAAACTAGAAAATAATAAACAATTGATGATGTTTTATAAGATTAAATGAAATATTAAGAAACAACATAGGAAATGATGAAAAAATAAGGTATTCCTTAATTTTTATGAAATGAATAATGAATTTTCCTAATTGGTTTGATCCCAACATCAATTCTCTTATATATAGAAAGGATCATACACTTGATGGGCCACCAATTATTCTTACTAAAAATGATATGAGAAAAGATACACCATTTAAGAATAAATAAAAATATGAAATGACATTTAAATACATGGTAAAAACATAATTTAAGATGATTAAGATGAAATTTCCAGTGAATTTCATATGAAGTAGAAAATGATTAAGAATATAAAACAATCATGTCACTGATCTATAAGAATTTTAGGAAATTAAATGGGTAATATAAAGGTAAGATACTTATCAAAAGTTTAAAATATAGTTCCATTGGCCACTTTACTATAAACTATGTAACGAAGAATAGCAGTAAATAAGAGTCAGGTGAACAAAGTTAAAAATCCCAACATAATTCATGGAGTAAAAAAATGAAAATATGTGAATTTTTTTATTAAGGTTAAAATAAATCTACATAAAGAAAAAAATTATGATATGTTAATAAGAAGAGGATAAACAATCTTCAAGAAACAAATATTAATATAATTATGTTTATAAATATGAAAATTTCATGGTTTATGTGGTGACGCATAAAGAATACTTCGGTTTTGAGGTATAAGATGGTGAGATAAGATGTAATGAACATGTGATGAAATTAAAACTGAAATTATGTATTTAGTAAAATACTAAACTGAATAATTAAATCAAACTTCTGAAGAAATAATATGTAATGAAAAAAAATTATATAGAAGTTCTTGTTTATAAGTACGATAACCACATCAATGAAATAAAAAATCTAAGGCTAAAAGCTATTGAGTATGTATGTATAGTGAAATAACATTAAGTGAATTTCATTATAGAAGAATAATATATTATAAATATATAATGAAAATATCTTCAATTAGAAAAATATTTGAATAATATAAGGGACAACATTAATAAATTGGCTGATGTTAAAGTTGACACATCAATAATATTTGAGAAATTGAGTTCAAATAAGAAAGATAAAGATTTATCTTCTAAATCTCATAATGAGATATTTTTAAATTATAATTCTATTCAAGTGAAGATAAATAAAAATAGCGAGTAACACTATTCCACTTCTACAGAAGAAAATAGAGTATTAAAAATAATATCCTCTCTTTGACAAAAGAAATAAAAACATATAGTATTTTAATAGTAAAAAAACACATGATATAATTTCTTTAATCCTGGGAGACCCATATTTTGTAGATATTATTGGTGTTATAGAATTTATTCCCATATATATATATTATTATTCATGTTAGAATAATATTCCTTTACAATAGAGAAAGAAGGTATTCAATATTAGGTATTAGGTTGGGCAGAGGAAGCTGATGGTCACGGAATTTAAATTTCTTTTCATCACCGAAGAAATTTAGCAACATCGACTCTAGTGATATAATCCTGTTATGGTCTAAGGACCACGTGTGGATTTGATATAAGATAAAAATAAAACCAAACAAGTACATTTTTCGGATTTGATGCATGGAGGTCCATCGAAGGATGCTGGTGACCATTGTTGGAATAGTCTAACATCAAAACCCTATAAATCTTCACACATGCTTATTAAATCTTATAGTGCATTGTTTGTTAGAATCTGGGTTCTAGAGAGGTAAATAAATGATCACTTTGACATAGCGGTTATCACCACAAGAAAGAGTCTTTGATCTTAGAAGAAGGAGCTTGATGATCTTCTTTGTTTGACAGATTATCTCTTGATAATTCAGGAGAAGAGAGATGCTCCTAATTCTAACACATGAAAAATCTTCATAGGAAGAGCCTCTCTATCCATTATATAGGGAATATCTAAAATAAATATAATGGGTTCCTGACCCCTATGTAATAGATATTCATAGTATAAGTTTTATAAACATTTAATTATGACAAATTAAATTATTCCATAAATAAAATTTATATTCTTTTCAATAATTTCAATATATATGTATATATTAAAAATATATTATGTGATAATATTTAGTCTATAACTCAACTCAACTCTCCTGAAAATATTAAACGAACCTGAGATATTTTAATCAATTTGAATAATATTTTATCTTTCTATTTACTTAATCACTTGTAAATACATGTTATAAATATTTTCAAAAAATTATTCCAAACTAAAATAAGTTATGAATTTATTTATTACAAAGTGGTCCATAGAACATGGATAATACTCATACCCCATAGAGGGGCCCATCATGTTTTATATTCCTATTCCTCAGAATAGGGTAGATTCTCAAAGCGCAATAGTGTGTGACCCTATAGTCCCTTATCCAAATAGTAGTTAATAATATTCACCAACCAAGAGTGTGGTCTTGAAACCCATTGAGGCCTCTATATATATAAGGTAAAGTCAATGAAATGAATACCTTCCTATGAACATGGTCTATGTAATGTATTCTCTTCCTCATCGATATCTCAATAAAGCAGAATGCAAACTAGTTCCATCATCCTTTATATTTCTTTTTTATAATTGTCGATCTGTCTAGACAATCTTACCTTCCACTACTAGGGCCATGGATTTAATGAAGGTGAAACCATGTTAACCAACTAGGACTGAGATATATCTTCCTTAACTCAGAATCGAAAAATTCTATCTTGATAATTCATTCAATATCATGTCCCTAATGACATACCCAACACAAACTACCTCACCACAACTTAATCCCCATGGTTTTCGCCTTGAATAAAATCACTCAATTAAATGTCATACACTGATAATGATATCAAGTCTAGAGACCATTAAACATGTTCATAGATAGAAATGACCAATGAAACCTAAAACATGTGTTTTTCCCATTATGTATGTCAGTTCTCATGATCTAAACAACTAAAGATCATCATGTGCGAACTTCCTCAGAAAAAGTATCAATTCTCTGGATCCCACAACACGTGATGGTCACACATCATCTGCGTCCTTTCAAAATTATGTAACTGGACCATACGAAATATCATTAAGATTACTGTAATGGAATCTCAGGGTTCTCATTATAGCCTTGGAGCTCTTATAACCCTTTGATATGACATGTAATTTAATTAAATTTCCATAAACAAAGTGGACGCATGAGTGTTTAAACTATTATGGAAATATAATCACATGTATATATAAAAAACTAAATACATGTGCTGGTAATCAAAGTACAATGTACGTTTGGTATAGGGAACATAATTTCATCACTCCCACATTCACTAGAGGCAACTGGTAACAATTCTCAATTCGCTATCTCTCACATGAGAATCATTTTTCTGCTAAGAAATGGATTTAGTCAGGAGGAATGAAAGATTTTCCGTTGTGTCTACTCTGCTAACCGTGACTTCACCTCATTGATTAAAATCCCTCATCAGATGAAACTTCTGAAGAATATGATTTTTCCACTTCTGATACTTGGGCTCGTTGGAATCACCACTATAGAAATATTATTGCAATATACTAGAAGAGGGTCTGCACTTCCTAGAAAAAGAACAATGTCAGAGATAAAGCTTCATTTCTAGAATACATCTTCTGTTACATTGGAAGAATGAATATATTTGGAATCTACTGTAGAATCAGTAACCACAACATGCTTCGAGCTTATCCAGCTCCCTGGACCACCATTTAGGAAAAATATTTTACCTAATTATGATTTCAAATCATCATGATCCATCTGGAAACTATCATCAGTGTATCCTCTCTATACTAGTTCCTCTTCTCCCCTATATACCTAGAACATATCTTTTGTTTTCCTTATGTACTTTTGGATAGTCTTAACTTCTTCCCAATGCATCTTTCTTGGATTGTCTTGATATCTACCTACCATGATTAAATAAAAGAGGACATCAAACCTAGTTCATAGCATGGAATACCCGATAGAACCCACTACTGAGGCATAAGGGATTCTAATCATTATGTCAATATTCTCCTATGTTTAAGGGAAAATTTTCTTAGAGAGATTTATACCATGTGAAATAGGAATAAATCCTCTCGTGGATTGTTCTATATTATACCCTTTGAGTACCTTATCGATATATGTACATTGAATTAGCCCAATAAGTTGTTGAGATCTATCTCGATAGATCTCGATCCTCTTAATGTAGGCTAATTCACCTAATTCTTTCATAGAGAATCATTCATTTAACCTAGTATTAACTGAATGTAAGACTTTCACCTCATTTCCCATAATTAATATGTCATCAACATATAACACTTGGAAAACAATGAAATTCCCTTCAACTTTTTTGTATACACAAGGCTCAATTTCATTTTTGAGAAAACCAAATTCTCTTATGGAATCATCAAAATGAACATTCCATGACCGTGATGCCTTCTTCAACCCATAAATTGATATCTACAGTTTTCATTCATTATTGGAATTTTTTGACTTAAAAAACCTTCAGGATGAGATATATAGATGTATTCTACCAACTTCCAATTTAGAAGAGCAGTTTTTACATAACATTTCCAAATTTCATAATCATGAAATGCTTCTATTTCAAGAAATATTCTGATGAATTTATGACTTTCCACTAGTGAGAAGGTTTTATCATAGTATATTCCTTTTCATTACCTAAAAAACATTGCAACCAGTCATGATTTAAAGGTATTAACCTCATCATCCATGTCTAGCTTCTGTTTGAATACACATTTTCATCTTATGGGATTTACATAAGTTGGAGGGTCTACCAAAATCCGAACATGATTTTGGTACATGGAATCCATCTTAGAATTCATGGATTACTTCCATTTAGCAGCTTCTTTACCTTTTACTACTTCCTTTTAGTTTAGAGGTTCATTATCCTCAAAGACTAATGTGTTACCAGACTCTATGATAAGAAAACTGTTACACTCTGGTTCTCTAACCTCTTGCGTCGACCTACGTAGTATTTGTTTCTTAATTACAACCCCTTCTTACACTTACTCTTATGGAGATTATTTATCTACCAAATTTTGTTCATCATGATCATTAACTTCATTGAAGTCGATATTTCTCCCACTATTTCTAATAAAAATATGTTCTCTTTCTCAAAATATGGAATGTCTTGACACAAAAACGTTTCTATCTAAAGGTTTATATAGGTAATATCCTTTGTTTTCCTTAGGATAACCTATAAAGATGTAATTTATTCTTTTGGAAGATAATTTGTCACTTAGTATAGTATTTACTAATGCCTCGCACCCCCATAAACATATGTGTGTAAGACTGTGTTTCTTTCAATACAATAACTCACATGGAATCCAATCTATAGATTTAGTTGGTACATGGTTAAGGGTACATGATATTTTCTGCAAGACGTATCCCCAAATTGATATGGGAAGAGTTTTTTAACTTATCATTGATTCAACCATGTTAAGAAAGGTCCTATTCGTCATTTAACTGAGGCCATTCCATTGTGGATTATAAGGAAGAGTGAGTTGGGATACTATTCCACACTCCATCAAGTGATCAATGAAATATTGGTTAAGATATTATCTACCTCAGTCTGAGTGGAATACTTTTATCTTTTTACCATGTTGGTTTTCTACTTCATTTTGGTATTCCATAAATATTCTAAATGAATCTTACTAATACCACATTATGTAGATATTTACATTACTACTATTGTCACCATTAAAAGTAATGATGAATGAAAACCCCCCATTTTCTCTACTGGAAATAGACCACATACATTATTATATATTAATTCCAGTACCACATTGGGTCATTCTCTCTTTCTTGAGAAAGGAGATATGGTCATTTTTCCTAGAAAACAATCTTGAAAAACATCCAAGGGTTCTATCTATACCAAGTCTAAATAGCCATATTGACTTAATCTTCGTAATTGATTCTCCGTTACAGGACCTAGCCTAATGTTTCATAGGCGGGTGATATATGAGTCACATTTTCTGGTTTTATCATTGATTTATATTATGGGTTTCTCAAGTTACAACATGTATAAAATATTGGTAATATGTTCAATACCATAACATATGTTATCCCTATAAAATAGAAAAATTTTACTTCCAAACATGAAATAAAATCCCATAGTGTTTAAAATTGACACCGAGATTATTTTTCTGGTTACAAAAGACACATAATAGTAATTTTTTAAAACTGGAACCCAACCACTTATTAAGGTTACGTGATAGTCTCCCACTGCCAAGGCCTTTAGTCTTACGCCACTTGCAGCTCAAAGATCCACTTTATCTTTTTAAATCATCTTGAACATACTTAGTACACGTATATGAATACATATTTTTGATCCACATGTCATATACAATACCCAACTTGTCGATAATGATATATTTCATTCAATGAAAAACATACCTAAAGTAGAAGAATCAATTTTTTTATCCCCAGATTTGTAATTCTTCTTCTAGTAGCCTTTATTGCCATATCCAAAGAAGGAGTATTCCTATTCATTACTCTGCATTTGAATCTTTAGCTTCTCTATAGGATGATGAATTGGTTTCTTTGATCATGACTAGGAATTAGACCCCTTTTAATTACCCTCATTTCTTTTTTTTCAGCATAAGGAAAGATGAATTGGTATTTTTCATAACCTTTTATTCTTGGAGAACTAATGTCAAAAGGCTCGGGAGTGAATTTTCCATATCATTCATGTTATAATTGACAATGAAAGTCAAGAAGCATTGTGGTTAAGAGACAATAATGTGAACCACAACTAGTTCTTGGTTTAATTTGAACCCACGGGGCTTCAACCCTCTCAAAATACCAAATAATATTGAGTACATGAGGACCGTCATGGCTCCCTTCTGCTAGCCTACACTTATATAGGGAACTTGAGGTCTCATACCTTTACAGTCTGTCCCTCTCCTGATATAATTATTGGTGATGTGAAATCATCTTGTAGGAATCCTCATCCTCATGAATTTTCCACAATTTTTTGGACATGAATGAAACCATTATGCATTGAACAAAAAGTGCACCATCTACATTCCTTTTCCATTTATGTTTTTATGCCTTACTTTATCCCTATAGAGGCTCAATAGGAACCGAGGATTCCATCACATATAACTTCCTTTCTTGGCATAATACTATGCACAAGCACATGTACTACTACTTTATGTTATTGCTGGTCAAGATATTTTCTTTATCCAGAATAGATAATAATGATAAAATACTTGCGGTGTTGGTGATTTCCATTTTAAATCTACTTCAGATAAACATTAGTGGTTAGTACTTTTTCTCGATTACCTTTTGACATTTATGATTAATTATTATATCATTTTAATGACTCCAACTATTTTAGTGAACATTAAATTCCATCAGTATTATACTCAGATTACTCTATCGCTTGGGTAATATAGTGGCAAGGATTCTCAACACCTCCCTCATAGTCTACAAGATAAGGATATGCCACTACTCGGAGGGTTTCAAGTTAGGTACTAGGGTAGACAACCTCTCGATTCGTGGTTCCAAGGTTTGTTGAGTAATATCCTCGATTTTGGAATCAAAACCTGATTCCCTCAACATCATGGCTCTACAGTGATAAAAAGTTATCTATTACTAATCCTTGAATACTCACCTTAGTTATGTTATCCCAGTTCTCTCATGAAAGCACCCTAGTAGTAAGAGGAACTATCAACTATGGATGACGAGCACCGAAAAAACCCAATATTTTTAAATGCGAGTAACGGAAGGTATTTAAGACTTAATATATCATTGAGGTATATTTTCATTTATTGAAAAATATAATCCTTTTCTATGTATATGTTCAAAACCGAACATGAAATATAAATAAATTTTTCACTTCTTTGTGCATTTTTATCTTGTTTACTATTCTATCTGATTAAGAAATAATCAGGCACTCACATAAAAAAATAAACAATGCATAAAGATAAATCATGCAATATGACTGGTCTTCAGCATTCTGTTCTGATAAATCCATAATAGATCAATCATCACCTAGGGACATCCATACCTGATTCGATACCTGAATCATGTCATAGCTATCCCTAGTGAAAATCACTCAACTCCCATCTAGATTACCACCTCTACTTGGTGAGGTCTACATCTAAGATCATCACCGTATAATTATAAATATACTCGCACATAGGAGAGGGGGTCTAGGGGTACAAAATAAAACTTGTGAATTGGAAACACATGACCTTATATATATTTGAATTAAAAGACGATTCGCATACCATCTTTCATATAATTAATTATCACAATCATCGCACGCATTGATCAGATAATTAAATAAATAAACTTGACATGCATAATTTGATCACTTGATCACGACCAATCAGAATATATAAAGAACAATTAAAATTAATCTACAATAAATTTAAATACATGGAGGGCTCTCTAATAAATTAGATGCATTTAAATAAATTTTATTAATTTATTTTATTAGTTCCAATGTTTAATTTAATTATAATTCCAACTATAAAATTAAACCATTAATATAATTTTATTTCTAAAAATTAAATTAAATGATTAATTTAATTTTAATCTTAATTATTTTAATGTTTGGGATTCTAGTTAAACATAAACCCAAAAATAATTCTAATTAATTTAATTTAAAATCAAAATTAATTAAAAATAAGTATCATTGTTACCTCTATCTGGGGAAGGAGTCCGACTAGATTGTGAACTGATTAGAGTGTTATACTGGAGTAGGGCCATCAGGGCATGACTGTGGCGTGACCGCATCGTAACCAGGGTGTGACTGTGACGAGACTACTGTGAGACCATAGAGAGACTACCACGTGACCATGACGTGACTGCAGCATTACCACAACATCTAACAACACCCACCATGGTGGCATCATCTTGTGATGTGGTGTATGGGTGGAAGACTACTTCTCCAGCTAGCTGTGAGGGTGACGACCTACTGCTCTGACGACGGCATGGTCGGACCATGATAGCAGCAAGGAAGGGTTCCTAATGGATAGTGTGGTTAGTCATATGAATTTATGAGTTGTGGATCGGGTCTTCCTTGCATCCGGGATGTCAATGAGAAGGAGCACCTAGGGCAGTGCATGCCTGCAGCGATGAGGGGTTACGGGCAGCGTGATCCAGTAGGGGCGACAGGGTCCAGGCAGCATTAGTAGATGATAGAGAGGGGGTCTGGGTGTCTCAAGCATGGGGCTAGGGTGATAAGTGGGGTGTGGCTCCACATGGAAGAAGAATAGTGGGTCTTCATCTTTCCCTTCCCCCTTTTTAAAAAAATTGTTCTATTTTGAAAAAACTAACCCCACCCATTTTTTATAAAGGAGAAAACCCAAATGGTGTCAAGGCCTCCTCTTTTTTTTAAAAAAAATTTAAGTCTAAAGATGTTAATAAAAAAAGAGATGACTTCACCCCAAGTCTAAAGGACATCCATTTTTTAAAATGAGAAATATACATTAATACTATATTATAATATATTTTCTTTTTATCATAAACCAAGCCCACCAGAAAAATTCCAGCGACCGGATTCTGGCCAAACCATGGCCGGATTTCAGTACAATGAAGAACACATAAATAATTTAAAAATGTGTTCTTCATAAAATAATACTCCGAATAAAATAAAACTAACGACATCGACCCAATTAAAATTTTCAAATGGCCGTAAGATGGCCATTTAGAAATGGATCAATGTAAGGTTAGATCTGTTGGAACCAATTTAATGCACCGTACTTAAATTTAATGTAATTTAATTTTTCATTGACTCTGAGAATCCATGTATATGTCTGATACCATTGTTAGGTTCCAAGATCAGTAGAGTAAGCCAATGTTCCAAGAATTTAAAATCTTTCACATCACCAGAGAAATGTAACAACATAAATTTTAGAGATCTTATCCCGGTATGGTCCGAGGTCCACACGTGTATTATAAAGAGCAAAAAAATAAAATCGAACATGTAACATGTTCAGATCTGATGTGTTCTTGACTGTCACAGGATGCTGGCGACCATTTCTCAAAGACTCCGACGTCGAATCCCTCTAGATCGTCCACAAACACCTCTTAAATATTCTCTCACATCATTAGTTATAATATGGGTGCTAGCACGGTACCCCAAAAATCACTTCGACGCAACAGTGATCACCACAAGAAAGATTCATTGATCCAAGAAGAAGGAGCTTGACGATTCTGTTTTCTTGAAAGGGTCTCTCTCTAGAATTCTATAGGAGAGAGAGGCTCACAATTCCAACACATGAAAAAAAAATCATGGGGAGAGAATCTCTCTCACTTATATAGGAAATATCTAAAATACACCTTACGGGTTCCCATCCCCCGTGTAATATTTATTCACAGTATAAGTTTTATAAATATTTATTTTTGAAAAAACAAATTTTTCCTCAAATAATATATATTATTTTATCACTAATATCATTATATATATATATATAATATTGAAATTTAATAATGAGTCTATAACTCGACTCACTTCTACTAAAAATATTAAATGAACCTGAGATATTTAATTCCGTTAGAATAATATTTTATCTTTTTATTTAATTAATCAATTGTAAATACATGTTATAAATAAATTGCAAGAATTATTCCAAACATGAATAAATAAATAATTTATTTATTACTTGGTGATCCATAGAACATGGATAATACTTGGACCCTGTGGTGGACCCCACCAAGTTCTATATTCGTATTCCTTAGAATATGGAAGATTCTCAATGTGGTATAGTGTGTGACCCTCTAGGACCTTATCTCAATATTAATGAATAATATTCACCGACCAAGAGTGGGGTATAACAACCCATAGATGCACCTATATAGATAAGGTAAAGTCAAATAAATTACTACCTTACAATGAACATGGTCTTTGTAATATAATATCTTCATCATCAATATCTCAATAAATAAAAATGCACACTAGTGTCATCCTCCTTTATCTTGAATTATTCTATTTGTTGATCTATACAGATGGTCTTACCTTCCACAACCATGTAAATAGATTTAATGAAGATGAAATGATCTTAATCATCTAGGCCCGAGATATCTCTTTATCAACTGAAAATAAACAAATTCTATCCTGAATATTCAATCAATGTCATGTCACCAATGGTGTAACCTACAATAACTACCTCTCCACGACATCATCTCCTTGGGTTTTTCCTTGCATCAAAGTACTAAATTAAATTACATTCATTGAAAATTATCTCAATTCTAGAGACCAATAAAAATTTATGTAGATAATAATGACCAATGAAACCTAAAAACATTTGGTGTTTCTATTATGTGGGCCAATCTTCATTATCTCAAATAATAGAGATAACCAAGTGTGAAACTCATGAGAAAAAGTATGAATGTTTATTAGGCCCAAAAACCTGTTGGTCACACAACATCTGTTTCATTATAGAATGATGTAACTGGACCATAGAAAATAAATTTAAGATTACTGTCATGGCATCTTGGGGTTCTCATGATAGCCTGAGATCTATTATAACCCTTTTATACAACATGTAATCTAAGTAAATTTCCTTAAACAAAGTGGAAGCAGAAGTATCTACACTATTATGAAAAAATTAACAGATCTATATATAACAAAATCCATACATGTAGTGGTAATCAAAGTATAACTCAAGTTGGGTCTAGGGAACCCACTTTCAACATTCAAGAGTATAAACTTTTTGAAAATAAAAAGTGCAACTCAAATAAGGAAATATGTGTAAAAACTACATATAATCTATTAACACAAAACATGTACAAATATTTAGGGGAATTATGTGAAAAGTTTGACAAAAAATGTCTTTGTGCTAAGTAATTATTGAACAATCATTCAGGATAGGTTTTTTATAATAATAGATAAAATATAATTATAAAGGTTTTGTAGGAAGACAATTCACTCATTATTGTAGTTTCTTTGAAGGTTGATAATAAATGAAATACATGGATTATTAACAGTGGTTATTCCTCATATACGACTAGTTGTACAAGATTTATGAAGGATTTTTAAGTAATAAATGATAGATATATAACATTTTTTAATGTCTTATCACTCAAAATTATATTAGAACCAATAAAATTGTATCTTTACTAAATAAATATAAAGATCTTGTCTATATTTATGTTATAAAATACAATATTTTTAGTTTGATAAAATTATTGGATGATGGTAATTTAGTTATGTTCATATTATATTCATGCATAATAATAAATCCAAAATATTGAAGCATCTTCACCAAAGTTGAATGAATAAGTGGGCATCTATTCCAAATTTATGACACAACTAGTACATACTATATGAGTTCCAATTATGAGAATAAATGATTCTATATAAGGCTTGGACCTCTTAGAAAAATAAACCTCAGTAAAATAAAAGAAAATTACTTTCTAAGAGACCTACCATTGTTGAATAGAGAAAAAAATATTTATTCAAGAATATAAAATCGTGTACACTACTCATAAGGGTGTATATATACGATCCACAAGGAATAATGAGTTAATTCATACAGACTTTTGTGAACCACTAAGATAAAATAATTGTTGTGGTGATTTTTAATTCATTAGATTCACTAATTATTTCACCCATTTGACTAATTTTATGTTCATAAAACACCAATACAAGGTAGTTTATTTGTTCAAAATATAAGCAAGGCTTGACAAGAAAGAGTTTTATGTTTACATAAAAAATGAGATACAGTAATGACATGGAGTATTCATGAAATTATTTTGAATCTACCTAAAAAACATATAATTAATATTAAATATAATGAACCCTACACTCTTTAAACAATTTTAATAACCATGAAGAAAAACATAAGAATTATCAAAATTGTGAAGAACTATAATAATTGAGTATAAAAACCCTAAATTGTTTTGGAGAGAGGCTGATTTTACTACTATTGAGTTAAAAATTTTGTTTTTGATGAGTAATAAGACACATATTACACCTTTTGAGATATGTTATAACAAAAAACATATAGTGAAATATATTAATGGGTTTAGTAATCCTAGATATATTAACAAAAAGAACAAAAATTCATGGTAAATATTATGATAATGATTTGAAAAGAATTTTTAGGGGATACATAGAAAATAATTGAGGCAATAAATGATATAATATAAGACTATATATAATATTTGAATCCTTTGATGTTAAATTTATTGATAATAAAGAAAATATGAGTTGTAATTTGAGGAATTTTCTAAAAACTATGAAGCTGATAACTTGTATAATTTAGGGAAAAATATGAAGAAGAAGTTCGAAGAATGTATAATTATATTAAAGTTAATTAAATATGAGATAATGATTAAAATGAATATTCTATGAAAGAAAAACCA
Source organism: Viscum album (assembly GCA_963277665.1). NCBI lineage: Eukaryota > Viridiplantae > Streptophyta > Magnoliopsida > Santalales > Viscaceae > Viscum > Viscum album. The sequence goes on along the minus strand of OY728155.1, from coordinate 1,520,506,932 downwards.
TACATAAAAGACTGAATAAGCATGTTGATTCATAAAAAATACATGGAAACCAATAATTTTATATGAAAACAAGAAGAATGAACCAAATTAAACTTTCTTAATATATTATGACATGAAATATAGATTCAAATGTTTAGTATGAGGTTGGAATTAAATATATAAAATAATAACATGATCAGATTGATAAGAACTCAACTATGTATCTTGTGTGAAGATATATAAATAAAATTGAAATTTCAACAATGTTGGTTTTTAGAAATAAATTTATTGAGAATGGTGAAGTGATAATAAATAAGTCCAGAATTTTTTTAAAGGTTTATTCATAAATTTATGGTGTAAAAGTCTATAAGTTACTAATTATTTGTTATAGTGGATACCCTAAGGCATTACAAATTATACTAAATGGACTAGAAGTCGATATTATTGAATGTTGACCTATAATACGAGTTTTCTATTGAAACAGGGATTGTAGAATGGTTTGTAGTATAAAATATAATTTATATTGCTTCAAATAGGCCCATAGAGTAATATATTCTAGGACAGAATGCTGGATAAAATAAATGATATTCACAAAAAGAAATGTCGGTACAAAATATTAAGTGAATGAAAATTCCACAGGTACACTTATATTATTAGTCTATGTTAATGGTATCATATTTACCAATGAGTAAGAGACTATCTTTGAAATAATTTTATAATCAAATGAAAAATTATTTTGAGATGTCTATGCTAGGTGAACTGAATTACATTTTTTGTTTTATTGATTTTTCAAATAGATGATCTCGTTATTCTATTCAAGGACAAATATTCTGTAGAATAGTTTAAAAATGGAATTTAGGATTCAAAATATGCATTGAACAACAATTATTTTTGAACAAAATTGAGTAAAGATGGTTTTTGAAGTAGTTTTAATAAAAAATAATCTTGAAGAATCATTAGAATATAGATTTAGCTAAAAAATTCAATGTTAGATATAATGTATGTATTGATTCTCTGTGAAATTGTTTGGGTCATCCAAAAGTGTATTATCTATTGGATGAAAAAAAAATTAGAATATCTAAATGGTACCATGAACTATGTATTTAAATAAAAAATATATTATAACTGAACTTATATGGATTCACAGATGCAGACTAGGAGGGAGATTGTACTAATAGAATGCCCAAATATAGTGGATTATTTTTCCATAGTGAGAGATATATAATATTGATTAATATAATAAAGTAATTTTATATTATATAATCATATTATTTTATAGAAAATCTATGCATGACGATACAGTTGAAACATCTTAATGTAGAGGATGAAAAGTCACTAAATATTTCTTATAATTAACAGAGTGCAATCAGTATATCAGTGAATTCAATAAAACACTCTTGATCAAAAAATATTGATATAATATTTCATTTTATTTAATCTATAATTGAAACTGGTGAAATGAAAATTGAATATATTTTCAATAAATATCATATTGTCACTTTTTTATAACAGAAATTCTAAGAGTGATATTTGAGGAATTGAGGTAAAAACATTAAGTTCAGCTATCCCCTATCATTTGATGATGTATGGACATGACTCCCACAAGGCTTTGGATTATGATTTGATGGTGAGATAGATGATCCAAATATGTTTCATAGGTGGAATGTGGTATGAATATTTCTTTATCAATTTTTAATTATAAGTCAAGGTTATTAATACATGGGTGAGAAGTGAAAGTGACAATTGAGGGTGAGGATATCTTAGTCACTTGGATATAGTTTTACTTAGCAATAAGAGGTAAATGAATATAATTATATTTTTTGTTAGTTAGGTTTCAAGAATATTTTCATTTGAGAGATGTTTTTATTTTATGATTTTGGTATATATTTCTAAATTATTTATTAGAATAATGTGGTGATGAAGTAGTATAATAGTTATGACAAATATTTCAATGTGGGGGTTGAATTGACTTATGAAATTGTTGAAGGCTTGTAAATTTTTTCATTTTTTAAATAATTCGTGGATGATGATATGTCATTTAATATTTTTATAATATTTTTAAAATGATTTGAGAATACATGAGATGAATTTGAGAGGTTTTGTGACCATTTAAATAGAATATGAAATTCATTACAAGAGACAACAGAAGGAAATATCCTAAACATTGTATGGTTATCTTGTAATTCCATAAAGTCATTCCTATTACACCTAAGGTTTATTTCAATAATTTTTATCATTGATGAATTTTGAAAATAAAAAAGGAATCATTTTAATGTTATTTCAAAATCATTGTATGTTTTATATAAAAAATCATCTGGTCGATATATTGTAAAGTATGTATAAATTGGAAGAAGAATTGAAAAATAATTGTTAAATATGAATCCTTGTAAAGTTATTCCCAGACATTATAATTTGAATTCCAAAATTCACATGGTTTTTAATGAATAATGAATGATTTTCTATATACATAGTATGTTTATAATATTTTTAGGGTTCAATAAATTAATGGTCTATAAACTTCATGTGGTTTAAAAATCCTTAATGTTGACAATACATAAGGTAACTTCATACAGTTTCATCATAAAAATTGTAAGGTTTAGTAAATTGTAAGGTTAAATATAGGGAATTCACAAGGTTATTCGTTTATGAAAATATGAACATTTAGAAGTCTGAAATATATAATAAATTTCAAAATGAAATAATCCATGTTATTTTAAATATTATGATGATGGAATTGTTATATAATGGATAAAAGGTCATAACTAATATTATGATTCAAGTTAATTAATGTGAAAAATAAAAATATTGATCACTACTCTAATGGTTTAACTTTTTTAAATATATAAATTTAAAAAATATCTTTGGTGGTTAAATATAGATGAATGATTGAGAAAATAATATGGGATGATGTTATGATATTTTAATTCTTCATAAATCATATTAAAATTATTGTGATGTGATTCAGGCTGAGTTTTCAAGTGTCTATATTATAAATAATTATTGTTATGTGAAGAGATACTTTACATAATGATTTTTTTTAAGAAGATAAAATATAAATATAATCTACAAGAATATGGAAAATATCACTGTTAGAACATTCAATATTTTTCAAATGAATATATATATATATGTATATATAAATTAGTTTAAAGGGTGTTTACTACTGAAGAAATCATTAAATTTTTTATTTATTAGTGGAAGTGGAAGTATTTTGTTTCTAAAATTATATTGAGGAAAATAGTTACACGATGAAAATAATATTTAGCGGTCATGGAAATGTTTCTATATTTAAAATTTGGTTAAGTAAATGCTTAGAGTATCTCATTTTACCATTCAGTTATGAGAATTCCCAAGAACTAGAGTTATAATCAAAATCAATGAATTAAATTATGTCATAGAATATTTGGTTTTCTAAATTTATGAGAGTATTTTCATAATAAATATAGTATTTATATCACAAATAGAATATATTAAGAAAATAATTCATGGATATGGGTATCACTGATAAAGAAAATAATTTCAATTAAATTTACATTTTATTTAATTTTTTTAAACCCACAAAAGTTTTACTCTAAGATGAATTGCTTCATTTTTATGATATTGGTGTTATTTTCTGCTGATCATTAAAAATGGACCATTTCTGATTTTTATCTATTTTTAATTATTTCTGTAGTTTGGCCATAACACATTCTACAGTAATCCAAATTTCAGAATTTTTTCTTTTCCAGATTCTATGCATCCAGGTATTCATTTACTATTTTTGGACCAAATGCTGAATCTACCATATGGAAGCTCAAAATAATTCCACACGTTGTCTGAGAAAACTGTCTACAGTTCTCCAGATTTTTGGTGTGGAGTCCATAAATAATTCTTGGTGGTCCCAATTGTTTTGATATTCAGTGGGTAGATGCAAAAGGAGTTTTATAACATCTTTCAGGAAGGGAATTCCACAGGAATGGGCCGTTTTAAGGGACATTAATGCATCCTAATCGGGATTTTTGTGATTTGGCGTGTCTGACTGGACAGAATAAATTGTGAGAGTAAAACGGGTATAACACTCGGATTACTTGTCCATATCTGATGATATATTGAGGAGAAATTCCCAAGAGAATTATGAACAACATTAAATGAGGACTCAATGCGTTAAGATGTCATTTAATGGGGCTACAATGCATCAACATTCGGGGGATAAATTCTGGATATAAAAGGAGGAGAGCTCCACCCTCTCAAAGCATCTCTCATTCAATCACATTCCTTATGGGACACCAAGGAGGAGAAATTTTCAGCATTTTATTTCATATCAATTCTTTTTCATAGTTTTTTAATGCCTCATTCTTCCCCATTCATCTCAATTACCCTTACTATGGTGGGGTAAAATTTTGAGTGATTGGGGAAAGGTTGGTTTTCTATGTTGTAATGCTTGAGTTCTCAGACGTAATTGAATGAAATTTAATTCTTCATCAAAGTTGTTTTCAATTTAATATATGTGGATTTTATTTTCAAGTGTGATCATTCTTTAATTTTAATTCCATTATTGATTTTTTCCTTGGTAAAAAAATCATTATCTCCCTCCACTAATTTTTGGTTTATATACGATGGAATAAACTGGGGATTAGTGGTGAAGTACTCAACAATCGTCAGTATGTGTAAAAGGTGTAGTGAATGTTCATGATTATTTGGGATAAACAAGATCCGATAAGGTATTTCCCATGTCAATTAAGGATATTAAATACAATTATTTTTCCCATGGAAGGAGAGTTGACCAAACCGAGATATTGTTTAGGTTTTCTCCCACCATCATAATTTCACCAAGGAAGTGAGAGGAAAAGATTGTGGAAAATCACATAATAAACTAATAAGAAGAGGTTTGAATTTAATTGAACAAGGATAGGATTATAATTAACAAAACGACCCCAAAATAATCATCCTTTCTAACATCATAGATTTTTCAATCATTTGAATTTCAAATTTCCTATAAAAAACAAAACACTTTTACCTTCGTTGAAAAGTGACAAACTGATTTTTTGTGCACTCCTATTCAGGAGATGTCCTAGGTTTAATCAATAGACTACACTTAAGAAATTTAAAAATTGTTTTTCCACGCTCTACGATAGGTGTTCGTCAGCCACACAAGAGAATAAAACATGAAGATCTCAACAATTCATGATTGAGAAGTAGGTCATCGAAAAAATTCTATATGTTGTGAGAAATATAGAACATTATGAGTTCATTATGAAATATAAGATATTTATGTCCTTGAAGAGGAAATCATATACCATTCCGATATTCTTGATCACTCAAAGATAAATATCATCAACAGTTTCAAAATAATCGTTTATTCATAGGTGATCACACACAAACTATTCAGATCACATTGTTAATAGTGAGATTCTATAAATCTTATGGGATGGTATGTATGTGTTGGAAAACATAAGGACACAAAATCATACCGATATTTCCCACTTGTAATGAATTATAAAATTCTAGTGTAAATTTTGAAGATTAAGTTAGAAACTGGCCACAATAAAGAGTTGTTGCCCACAACGGGACCAAATCTTGTGAATATTTATTTAGTCTTATCATCTTTCATTTTTTTAATTTAATTTAGGTATGGATGGCCTAATTTCTTTATTTGATTTTTTATTAACCTCTAATAGAAGATTATTTTAATGAATGAGAAATTGTAAAATATTTTCACAATTGAATCAACCATCCCGTCATGCTAGTGCAACCATTTTAATGGAATATCATAATTTCCACTTGTTCTTTGAGGAATAAAATGAAACTTTTATGAATATTAGTGAATTATTCATTTATTTAATATATGTTTTGAACATATAGGGTATATGAAACTACTTTATATTATAAATAATAGATTTAATAATTGTTTTTTAGTTTACTTGGTTTATTACCATTTCATTCTCCATGTATTTTCCTAGCACGGTTGAAACAAGTAAAATCCCATATAATAATCTTCTACTTATTTATTGACTTATATATATTTTGAGGATGATTGATGTGTTTCTATTGAAAGTGATATAATTTCACCATAAATTATAGTTGTAAGAATTTATAATACCATAATTCACACCCCTCTCAAGGCATTTACCTTGTTTAGAACCAATAAGTGGTATCAATGTAAATGATTTTAGTGTTGGTTTTCTATATCTTATGTGAAATGAAAACTATTGTTAACTAAAAGAGTGTTCCATTATTTGAAATAAAAATGAAATTATGGAAGAACCAAATGAGAAACAACCTCTGATTATTGGGGACGTATGTTTACATGGTTTATATATATTCGATCATAGCTAGCATGAAAATTATAGAATTGTTTGGGAAAGACTTAATAAAACTAGGGGATGATTAAAATGTATTCAATGCATTTGGAACATTATTATCAAATGTTTTACAAATAAAGGTGATATCTGTAAATCCATAAATGAATTGTCAAAAAAATTCCCAATATTTCTTAAGGAAATTAAATGGTTTGCAAAGAAGATTTTGAAGTCCTATAGGATATGTATAAGGATTTAAGAAATAAACCAAATGTGTTGTTGATGTATTCCTTGATTGGGTAAATATAATTGTGGAGGAAAAGAATGAACTTAGAGAAAACCTCAATTTTTCTAAAATCAAAGAGTAACCTAATAAGATTACCATTATTATTGAATGTTAAAGTCATATTTCATGAAGAAAAATACTTAAATGAAGTAATTCTAGACACCCTTCACATTACATAAAATATAGGGAATAATTACAATGATTATTTAATGAAGGAAATTTCATAGCATGTTTCATTCAAGGTAGTGAAGAACATTACCATGGAGTATGATCCCAAGGATATGGATTCTAATGATGTGATGAAATATTTATCCTTCAATATCAAAAGAGTAAAGGGATAACATAAAATAAATATCCAAATTTTTGTTTTCATTGTAGAAAAGTGGGAAATATCACTACAATATTTCTAGATAAATTATGACATAATAATGAGGAGAAAGAAACCATGAAAAAACCATTTAATGGTGATGAAATAAAGAAAATACCATGATATAAATTCTTTTCAAATAATCACATTATAATCTACAAATATATCAACTTAGATGAAATAGAAGTAAACAAATCTTAGGATTGCAAAGACCCCAGTAAATATATTCTCATTGGCTATTGTAAACTTTAAATAAGGGGATGGTAATGATTATAAAGGTACTATTGTTTATGGACGAATCAACCACAAGAAAAAACCAAATGCTAATCTCAAAGAAATCTATATTGGGAGGAATTATGAAAATAAATAAAATGGAGTAGTATATTAATTTATGATCAATACATACTAATATGGAAATGTTAATTTGGACTTGAAATATGAGAGTGAATGAATTAGATATAGAAATAATAGAAACTCAGATAAATAAATAGATATTAGGCTCAAAATAAAAGGATAAGCAACGATTATTAATTAATTGACTGATTTTTTGAAAGATCATGTCAAATTAATTGAATAAACCAAATTGAAATTCATAACTATGTTAAAAAATATTTAGGATTATGATTGAATTCTAATCCTTTCTATGAATTTAAGAGTTTTAGGTGCACCTACCTACAATGAAGCTAAGTATAAACATGGGGAGTCATTTAAAAAATTATCCTCTTGAAACAAGTAAATAATTCCAATTTTAAAAGAAGATATATTGTGGCGATTTACCAATTTTTTTTTTTATTTTTGGTAGGTGATAAACCACAATCACCCAATACATGGAATAATATTGAGTTTCATGACACAAAATCTACTCATAAAGCTAAAATTGAAGGTATAAACTCATATAACAATACACCATATATCTGATGTTATTACTATAGAAATATTAGATATACTCAATTAATGTGTTCCATATAAAGACTGAACTTTAAGGACTAATACAAAATATTCATAATTTCTTATTCTAGGTATGTTTTAATAGGTATTATTAATGGTTTGGACATGAAGCCATTAATTTCTCTTCCTGGGTGAAAATGTGTAAAATAAATTGGACATAAAAAGTGAAATTATATATGATGTAAGATTTATCATTTGGGATTAAAGAACATGGAAAATTCACATCATTTTATTATAAATAAGATTTAATGGATCTAGATGTGGAATAATATTATTCACCACCAATGTTAATACATTTTCATACACAGACCAATAAATAAAAAATATGAGATATCCAAATTCATTGAGAGGAGGAATCAAAATATCATTAATATTGATAAAAAAATTCACCATTGAAAATAATATCCTAGAGACTTATTATATGGAATCTATGATTACATAAGTATAACCATATGAGAGATCTTTTATATTTTTTAATTAAGAGAATAAAACCTTGAAGATGTGGTGTTGGAAGAATCCAACATTAATTCTCATTACAATATTTAGAAGTAAATTATTAATTGTAAATAAATAGGTAGAATTTTTTTTTAGAAAATAGGAATGGAAGTATTTTCATTAGTTATGAATCCAAAAGAAATGTTTAAAAATGATACATTAATTTTTTTAAATTTTTTGGAAATATAATATGTCACTAATTTTTAATGTGAGTATATTTTGAAAAATAGTGAGATTATTTTGAAATAGAACAATGAGGAAATTTCAAAATAAAGTGATACTATAGTCTGTAGACATAGTGGATATCATGGGGATATAAAAAGAAAAAAAAATGAAATAGAGGAAAATAAAACATGTTAAAAACTATTGAAGAGATAAAGAGGTTGGGATGAAATCATAGAAAATATTATCATTGGTGACCAGACAGCTCTAGTCAAAACAAAAAAATTAGAACAATTCATCAAGATTCATTAATAATTAAATTATATCCTTATATTATTGAACAATTTTCCAAATAGTTAAATTGGTTAAAGACCATGAATTATTAATTCTAAAAACTGTAAAGAATGCATATATTGAAGTTTCCTGTAGATAAGAAATAAAAATTATATTGAAAAAAATGGTTATTCCATAATTAACTCAATAAATATTACATGGTGTCTTTAAAAATCAAACATGAAAAATGTGAAAGGGATATTCTAAAATTTGGGGAATTTATTTTGATGAGATATTTTATACCATTTCATGGTTGGAAACCATTATACTTTTCATTGAAATTTTGGTTAAAAGGTGGTGTAAAGTGTTTCAAATGGATGTTAAATAAGTATTAGTCAATATTTTTATTAAGGATGTGTTGCACATTGAGCAAATAGATGAATTATTTTTACATGTCTAGTTTTCATAATTTTATCTATAGAATATCTCTTCAAATATTTCTATATTTTTCCATGGGGTTGGTGTTGTGATTTTGGTTTCACAAGACCACATGATTAGTATATTAAAAATATTACTAATATTAAATCATGTATATGCATATTTTTTGAAATAAGGGTTTTTTTGAACTATATATATAAAATAATTTAACATAGTTATTTCTTGAATATGGGGTTCACCTTAGGGTTGAAAATAGTTTGGTTGACATTAGATGTTTCGTGGAATGCAGTTGTTGGTGGGTGCAATGAAGAAATAAAATGATTTAATATATTTACATAATTAATTGAAAACCTATATCCCTCCATTATTAATATTAGAATATGGAAAATATTTAGGGTTATCCACATAATGTTCGGAGATTATAGTTGAGTATGAGATCCACCATTGGGGTTTAATAATGCAGGATTGTGGATTAACAATGAACAAATCAAGGAGATTCATAGGATGAATGAAGAACACAATAGAATCATCAATGATGTCACTAAAAAACATGTTCCTCACCAATTATCAATATGTAATCAAGGTAGGGCTTATTATTTATTTTTATTTCCACTATTTTGATATGGATTATTGAGCATGTGCCATATATCTTATTAATTCATTTTTTGACATTCTTAGCATGAATTTTGAATTTAATTTTCATTCTTGAACCTACTTTCCAATATTCATTTCTACCATGTTTTAAAATACATACAGTTTCAAAATTTATGATCCTTAGTCACGATTACATTGAACAATAATAATATTACATTTTTATTGTGACTCTCACACCTTCATCCATATCCTTCTTCATTATTGGACCGCGGGGTCAACAATCCGACATTTAAAAACTGGTTGAAGCGTGATAAAACCACTTAAATAATAATGGATGCATAAATGACCTATAGATCAATGTTTTGGGTATTTTTTGAAGAATATTTTCAGAACATAGATGATGCTTCCATGGATCTGGACCTCGATTGGTGATGGGAGGCATGCCCAAATTTACATGTGAGATCAAAATCCTTATTTGATTCCACTAAATGTAGGGAATCGATGATCAGAGGCATTAACCATTGATTTTGGATATTTTGGTGACTCAATAGTGAAATATGAGGTAGATTTGATGGATGTGGACAAGATTCATGAGGTATTTTTCATTTCTGCCAAAATCTCTCATGCATACCAAGTAATTCGAAGATCACATTAGATGTTTCTCTATTTCATGTGGTGAATAAGATTTTACATCGAATTAAATTTCACACAATATGCAGATAGGACCCCAAACCATGTAATACTACCATGGAGGATGATCCAGGTGTGATGAATACCTAGCTAAGACCTCAAGTGACCAGATATGTTATGTCCCCTTATACATACACTGTGTGGAGGAACATGGCTAGTCAGACTGTGTTTAGGGAATAACAAACATCGGTCCTCTAATTTATCAAAACACCATGATCTATGATGAAAATGTTATGTATATTTTCTAAAATATTCTACCTCATATATCTTATTCTTTAGGTCTCATATTTTGGTGTGTGAGTAGCGTAATCTGATTAAATTCCATGTAGGATGTAATAGTGGCCAAAAATTTGGAATCATGGAAACGACATGATGTGATATGATTAGAAAAATTATTCTAATGACCCTTGGATGATGGAAGTTATTGGATTTGATCATGAGAGAGATGTCCTCATTTATACTCCATTAACTCATTTGAAAACATGTACCTCACAAATCAAATATAGAGGTAGTGTTAGTAGGCCCTCACACTATAATGGGTGAAGGTCCTCTATCTACAGAGAAGAACATTGTTTTCATCGATCTATGACAGGGATTCTATCCTCCATTGGAGTTATTCCTCCATTGGATATGGAGGATTGTATCAAGGAGTCTAAACTCTATTCTATTTATTGTGAGGTTTCACATGGTTCTTAGAATTTGATAAGGGGCCCTTGGAGTTACAAGAAGACTCGTCGTTATTAAATCGATATGTATATTGATATTCCTCTCCATTCAATCTATGGTTTCTATATGAGCATATATGATGTTGTCTTTTTTAACCTCCTGACATGTTGGTCGATATGACTATTTTATTTTTTCCTTATATCTTTGTTTTTTGAGAATTCTACTATGTATTTATATACTCACCCTTGAATGGGCCTTTCCTGCACATGTCTTGTCTTACATAGATGATATAGAGATTGGTGTTGACCTTGGTGGAGTATAGAATTTTGAGGAGGAATTAATTTTGTTCAGTGGTGAGATTCAAGGATCTTGAGCCAAGATCTCATTCCTTTTTCTGTATTTCATTTTTTGATAGGTTGGGACCTACTTTCCTCCTTGTTTGGTTTCATTTTTTACCTTTTAATTTATCACACACAGAGAGAGAGATATATATATATATACTATTATAATATGTTTTATTTCATAGAGTGGTTTGATGAATTTTTATACTCTTGAGGTACAATTTGTTATATCTCTGCACTATTTCAAAGAGATGGTTGTGTGTGCATGCATAAAAGTACTTTAGGCCGAGAACTCCAATTTTAGTGATTTTCTTACTCAGTTCTTGTAAATAGCCCTTGGAATATTAGATGTGGGTTAGATGAAAAGAAACCAAATATAGTAGCATAGAGATATAAATTACTTTATTATATTTGTATAAGATATAAGCGATCACATCCCAAAGGACCAAATAGTTTAGTTGTCTTGGAGAACCATATACTTACATAATTGTCATCCTGTTTTCATTGGGAACAAATATAAGTCATAGTAATAGTTAAAATTATGAAACTTTTAACACATGAATATATTCCTTATTTATATCCAAGGGAAAGGAAAAATGAATAATGGTGATCTTATACACTTAGTATGTGTTATATACAATGGGAGACATCCCGAGTAAACAAGGCATGATCACTTTGGAAAGGTCGATAACTAAAAACATATTCCATTTAATCAATAACATGAGAATGAAATGAATCCTTGGATAAAATCAATATAGTAACATCATGGATAATATTAAAATATTTATCAATGAGGAAATTACTTAATATTAGACATCATGATATGTTTATCACTAAGGCCTTATTATAAGATAGTTTAATCAATGGGTAGGTATACACCAAAAACCGATTTAATAAATTTTTCCAACTAGTATGTCTCATCAGAAGTATTGATACATCAAGAGGATATATAAAACTGGGACCCATCAACCTCTAAAAGTTCAATTCATTACTAATATAGTAAATTATAAATTAAATTCAGAGACAATATACCTTATCAATAACTATCTATATTGACTAAATCAATCATAATATTAATATTTCCCCAATTAATCAAACAACACTCACAATTAAAACTATATGTATAAATTTTATATGGATTAACTAATAAAAATATCCATTACACAAAGAATATGGACATTTAAGATAAATATAATTTTTAATAAAAGAGTATCATAATATTGTAATTGTTTCAAGAGAAATTTAATAACCAAAAAATTAATAATAGGTAAAAGATGAATAAAAATTCATTATAAATATATCTTTTGTAATAAATTAATGAATTTGGAAAAAATAATAAAATTTAAGAGAACCATTAAAATAAGTTTTAATTTAATATTTTTCTATGTAAAAAAATTGTTAACTTACCAAAGAATATAAATATAATAAAACAATTATGGAAGTAGGAAACTTCCTTAATGCCCTATTTGTTTAAAAAAACATTCCTTTGGATTTTTGAAAATGAAATTTTAAAAGGAAACTTTTATAAAACATTAAATGTATTCATTAAAACCCAACTAAAAATTAAATGATAACATAATGTTTCTATAATAAATCATTTGAGTATTTAAAAAAGAATTTTGTAAATAAGTTTTTTAAAAACATAGGCATGAAAAAAATATAACCGATCAAAAATTGAAATAATATCAGATTTAATTTTAAAAAATTACTTTATTGATTTCAGTTAAAATGATAAGAAACTATAGAATTAAATAATAAAGCTCCTTAAATATCCAACGAATATGAAAATTGATGAATTATATGAAGGATATATTATAATATTCCTTTTATGAAAATAAGGTAAATCCTAAAATTAATATTGTTAAAATAAATCCTTACCACTTTGATAACTTTTAAATTGAAACCCCTTGAAACTATAAACATGATTTGAAACATTAATAATCATGAATAAATATATAATCACTTAAAATAAATCAAAGGGGAGGTATATAGAACACATAATGAATAATATCTTCATTATACTAAATATGTATCAATTGAGTGGAAATTGAGATGAGATCCATTACATATATTATATCATTGAAATTAGAGTTTATCAATTAATTGATTATGTTTATCAAATGTAAATCCAAAAAAATATAAATATTTCATAATAAAATCATAGATCATTTCATGAATAATCATGGAATAACATTATCAATGAGGTATAAGTGTATCCCAATAATTGAATATTGCATTAAGAGACCTGTTACCTCACTCTTCCCCTTAGTTAAACATGATTTAAACCCATTTATAATGTCTTTATACATTTTTTTAATTTATAACATAACCATATTTATATTTATAATATCATATATGATTCTCTTTTAACATCTTATCACACATTCGTTAATAATCTTTCTTTATTCCCATTTTTTCATATTATAACTACTTTTTTTTCTCATACATTCTATTTCATGGAAGTTCATCCTGATGTTCATTGGAAAGTGTTCTATAATATCCAAAATTATATTAATTATATAAATATAATATTAATTAATATAATAATTCTTTTTTTCAATCTCGAATGTTGATCATGGAAAATGAATCCCATCACTTTGTAAAGACTGAAGGACATATACACACACACACACCCAACATTATTGATATTAATGGGTGAAATGGTAAAGAATTATATGTTATATTAAATTTGATGAATAAATATTATGTCATAATTATCAAATATATTCATTATTAATATCATTATAACTATCCATGTATATTGTTAATGGGAAAAATTACATTTGTTCTCAAGGATATAGTTCACTATACACATGGGCGAGGGGTTTTTTAAAATTTGATATAGAAGGTGAAAGATAAATATTATTACATAAATACAATAAAATATCAATAATTTTGAGGTATTAGTGTTATTAAATTTTAATTTTTAGGACATGATTGAAGGTGGTAAATAATATAAGTATAAAATGATTTTTGTGAAGACGACTACCCTCTCCTAGATAAACCTTTTTGGGATTACACCTTAAACCTTGAAAGAATTTTATTTTGAAAATTTTAGATGTTATAGGTCACTGAAAATAAAAGAGGAATGTATTATGATTATAATTTTCTATGATATAAGGATAATTATTTTTGAACAAGATATAAGAGGTGGTATCTTTTTATAGTGGAGGGAAATGACAAACATAGAATTACTTAAAATATTAAATAATATATATATATATATATATTATAATCATGTCATCTGGAACCAAGGCATACAAATTTATAAAATAATATGTTATGGGGGCTAAATAAATCCATACAGTCACTTTCGAAAATGTTTTTGATAAATTTTTATCCTTATATTATACTCAAATCTCTTTATACCTATTTTAACGTTAAGATTGATTATTTAACTTTTTACAATGATTGCTTAATTATCTAAAAAAATAAATGGCCACTTCTATTTTCTAAAATTATAATTGAAAATTTAGAATCCATTATATTTTATATTATTTATATAGGTGGTATAAATTAATTTAATATAAGTACAGAAAACACATGTGAAACAATTTTTAGGAAAACACATGATTTATGAGTCAAAATCATTTTACATTGAAATATGTAATAAATTAGTTTCCATGAATTTTATTGATTAAATAATTAAAAATCAAGGATTTATACTTCTATATCAATCTAAAACCTAATGAAAACATTAAACTATTCAATTAATTAAATAACTCAATAATAGTTTTTAATCGAATAAAATATAACCTATCATTCACAAAAGTCTAGCATAGGTTCTCTAATACAAAATAATTCTTTAAAATACATTATTGAAATAATTAAGAATAAAACTATTTTCTAACCACGCATTAAATAGGATAAATAATTTTTTTATAGATATTTTAAAATTTTATCCTATAGTTTTAACATAATTTTACTTGATTTACCCTTACCGAGGTGAAACATATTTATTAGATGTGTTATTCATAAGGTATAAAAATAATGTTTAAAATATTAAATAATATTAATTAATAGTATTCAAAGTTTATAATATATTTTTTCAAAATAAATTCGTAGAACATTCAGAATTTACTTTAAAATTAAACCCCTAAAACTTGAGAAAAACAGTTTTCTGATAAAAATACCTTTTTAAATTTAAAACTATTTCTATTCCAAGATCAAATATAATTTTTATATTTATATAATTAATTATGTGATTATAAATAAATTAAAATTATATTAATTTTTTATAAAATTAATGACATTATGGGCAATTTTCAATTAAGAGAAATTATAATTTTACAATAATCGGTATATTTTACTATTCACTAAAAAATCAATTTTTTCAGCAAATTAAAAATATTTCACCCTATGAAAATTTTTATATGATTATTTAAAGAATATATTATTTTATGAAATTAAATTTATAAAATTTAAAATAATTAGTTATAATATTCACTCACAAAAATCATAAAATCATTTTTGATGAAAACCAATTTTGATGAATAAAATAAAATTACTAAATACTGAGTGATCATTTACTAATAATTAATAGATGTATTTTTATTTTTTAGGAAATTTATATATATGTTTTAATTTGGATAATTTAACTGATACCGGAAAATTCAATGACAAGGTAATAACTATAATATTTAAAAAATAATATTTTGGGATTAATTTAGGCATGATATTTTATGTTGTATACACTCTCAAAAATAGTATTATTTTAAAACATCAGAGTGTCAAATTATCAAACCTAATATAAATCACACCATCAAAAATTTATCTCGGTCATCATTGGTCCAATAATTGAAAATACATTTTTAAACCCACATCATGTAGTGATATAATAAAACATCCTTTCAAAAGTGAAAGTGTGAAGGATAAGGGATACATAAAATAACACATAACCAGGATCCCAATTACGTATACAATTTGTTGGGAGAAAAAATATTGGTATGGAGGATAAAAATAAATTATTAATTAATATTTTAAATACCAAAAACCATAAATTAGTAAGGGGTGAAAATACCATCAATTCATTAGAAATAAAGCTAAAATGATATTTATTTAATTGTAGATCCTTCTTCTAGTGTTAATGAATACCTTTACAAAACAGACTATGTAAATAAGTAAATATAATTATTTGAAAAGTTAAATCTCATTCTTTAATTAATTTGTATTATAATATCATATTTTCCTCCAAATGATGAGAATTTAAGATTAATTTTTCATGTAAGAAGTAATGAAAATAACATTTAACAGATCATAAGATCTATAAAATAATGACAAGTAATTTATTATTTCCATAAATATTTACCAAACAATATTATTTAACAAAAAATATCGAATATGGATAAATATAATACATTAATATCTAAAATAGAAAAAATAACACTCAATGATAAACTTTAACATAAGGCTGCTCCAAAAATATGTCGGACTAAATGTAAATGCCAAAAATCCAAAAGATTTGATCATGTACATATTTTTTAAGTCTAACATAACTATTATATAAAAATAATATAAATAAATCATAAGGTTTTATACAAATACTGTATATACCCAAATCATATACTCACCAAAATAGTCTAATCATGTGAATAAATATCTAAAATAGCAATGAAGCCACAAACAAATCATTCATTTTTCAAAAAAATAGACACAATCTTAATTCCTAAAATTATTTTTACCAAAATCATATGTAATTTAAAATATAGAGTACTAATAATTAATAATATACTCTCCAATTTAATTTTCAATACCATGGTTATCAACATGATATATTACCAAAATATACTAGTTTTTTCCCAATCATCCACATTTACCTCAACATCAATGATCATAATGACCCTAATAAAATTAAAAACATTAAACTTATATCCATAAAATGTAAAATCAGTATTCTTAATATAGACATTTAATTAAAATGAATCCTAATAAAATGGATTTATTCCCATAAATGTCTCTTAATCTATACATAATAATGTTATAGTCCCATAACATAAAACCTCCAAAGGGATATCTATGCCTTTAAACATACGATCAACCATATAATTATCAGTCTAAGACACTTCCGTTTTCTCCCTTATCAATATTAATATCAAAAATTTCTATAGGATATACTACCTCATTTAACTAAATGTATCATAAACAAAATGTGAATTAACCCAAGAAAATCCGTTGATAGTGTCAAACTATGGACACAGTAATGAAACAATCACCATGAACCAGAATGATGGATGATATATATTCAACTATCTCTTTTAAAGGTTATTACCCCTATATACATTTGTTCCAAAAACTGCATCCATCTATTGTATCCAAATTGGGAAGTGTTTCTAGGAAAATAATTTAATCTATATCTTACCAAAACATCAGGATGTTATTCTATACTTATAATTACCCCAAATTTTTTTCATATGTTTATGTTCCCTAATCTATGATTTACTAATCTAATTCCAAAGGGTTCTACTCAACTAGCTTTGACACAAACTGTAAAGACCCAAACTCCAATAGGCCAATATTGGTGGTTATATTATTTCATTATAATTAAATATAAGTGATCACATCCCAAAGAAAATAAAAATTTAGTAATCAATAATATCAATATATATTCATGTTTATCATTTTTTTACATTGTAAAAAATTATAAGACATAATAATAATAATAAATATTTCATCATTGAAATAATTCAAATATTCCTTCTTCATATCATGGTGATAGGAAAAAATAAAGGTGATCTAAAAAACTCATTAACGGTTACATAAAATGGAATATATCATGAGTAAACATGGTATAGTCATTATGTGAAGGTAGATTACTAAAAAACATGCCATTTAATAAATTACTTGATCATGAAAAGCATCCCTGGAAAATATCAATATAGTAATTTCATGGATAATAATTATGGAATTCTGAATGAATAAAAAGACTAATACTGAACATCATGATCTCAAACCTCATGATATATTTAACTTCTAGGCCTTCTGTCAATACAGTTTATTCAATGGATAGGTATACACAAAAATCCCCATTAATAAATTTAGTCAATTTTGTTTTTTCATGAGACCTATCAATGCATCGAGGGGATATATAATTTTACGCCCCACCCAACACTACTTGTATGATGACTTCTCATATATTGAATAAAAAATTTAATTTATATACAATATTACCTATCAAATAATATTTGTGTTGAGCAAAGGATATAAAATATCATAATTTACCGAGTTAGTAAAATAACATTCATAGTAAAATACCATATGTAAAAATGGTATAAAGTACATGAAATAATCATATCCATGATACAAAATGTATTAATATTTAATATAAATGAAATTACCATTTTAAAATTATCACACAAAAGTGATTATTTCAAGAGAAAACAAATGAACACATAATTAAATAGTGGTAAAATATGATTATAAATTCACCATAAATATAGAATTTTTTATAAATTAATTTCCTTTATAGAAATGAAGAAAATTGTAGAAAACCATTAAAATAATATTTCATTGAATTGTTTTCATTTAAATTCATTGAGAAATTTTATAAGAATCTAAATATCACAAAATTTCTATTATGGTGAGAAAATAAGTTAACACCATACATGATAAAAATAAAATTCCTTTGGAATTTTTGTAAAAGAAATCCAAAAAAATGACCTTTCAAAAAAAAATTTAAAGGTTACTTTATTATTATTTAAAAAGTAATTGATAACTATAAATTTATTTAATAAAAAATTTGAGTAAATTGATGTACTTTTTTAAAACAAATTTGAAAAATATGGACATGGAATAAAAATATACATAATAAAAAAGGGAAATAAGATCAGATTTTCATTTAAACATTTTATTGATTGATTCAATTTATAAATAGAGGAAAATTTAGAATAAAACAATACTTATTGATTATATAATGTATAAAAAATAGATTTAATTTATAGAGAATATATTATTATATTCCTTCAATAAAAATAAGGGCAATCCAAGAAATGTTTTTTAAACAAATCATTACCTCATTGGTAACTTTAAATTTAAACCACATAAAATTGTAAAATTTAATTGAAATATTAATCATCATGAATAAATATATATTAATTTTAAATTAATATAAGGGTATTATATAAACAATATAAAAGTAAATAGGTTCATAACACCGGATATGTCTCAATATAGGGGAAATCGAGACTAAATCCTTTAAAAAGATCATATCATTAAATTGATAATTTATCTGTGAAGTGATTTTTTGTAAAACATTTATATAAAAAAATAGGAAAAGGAACATAATATAATTAGAGTTCATTTCACACATAATCATATCATAACATTGTCGATGAAGTAGATCGATAACTCAATGAATGAACATTGAGTTAAAAAACCCAATACTTCACACTTCTCCTTAGATGAACATGATTTAAACTTTTGTATAATGGTATTAAAGATTTTTTTAATTTATAATATAACATTATTAAGAAATTTAAAATCATATATTGTCCTTTTATAACATCTTATCACATGTTCATTAACAGTCTTTCATTATTACCGTTGTTTCATGTGTTAACGACTTCTTTTTCTCATGCATGTTTTGTCATGGAAGTTTTGGTTCTTTCCGGTAGGTAATACTTCCATCATCTAAGAAATTATATTAATGATATAAATATTATATCTATTAATTATAAATTTTATATAAATATTCTTGAAATTTGAACATGGAAAATTAATTAAATAACTTTGTGGAGACGGTATGCCATATATACACACATATGACACTATTATTTTTCAATGGGTGAAAGGGTAAGGATGTAGATGATATATGAAATTTAAATAATAAATATTATTTAATAAGTATCATATATAATAATTGTATATTTCATTATGACTATATGGGTGATTCATTCATGAAAAAAAATTATATCGGTTCATGAGGTGGAATTCTTATATACATTTGACCGATGGTTCTATTTACCATTTAATGGAGAAGGATATTGAAAAATATTATTACACAAACATGATATCAAATTATTTTATGAGAGAAAATATTACTATTATGTTTTTATTTTTAGGACATAAATAAAGATAGTAAAATAATGAATTAGAAAAAAAGAGCTTTGGGAATATGATTAACTTCTATTAGAGAAACCTATTTTTTAAACAACTTAATCCTTAAAAGGATGGTATTTTGGAAAGAAAAAAGTCTCTAGGATTTGGGAAAAGAACCATGTTAGGTATTATGGTAGCTATTGGATAATCTTGATGCATCATGACTTGGGTAAAAGAGGGGATGTGCCATCTCCTTTTATTGTGAATGGAAATGACACACCTGGAAATAAAAAAATATTATACATGATTTTATATTTTTTTAGAGATGTAAAATGATTATTTAAGACTCATTATTAGTTTAAATATATGTAAATAAATCTATTTTCTATTCAAAAAATCTTATTTTGTGAAAATACTAGCTATATAACTCAATATATCATAGAGTAACTTAATAAAACTATAAACTAGAAACTTTTGTATAACAAAAAACATGCATCATGTTTAGAAACAAAAATTGAAAGACTTAGAGCCTAAATTTAGACTTTGTCTTAGTTGAAGAAAAAGTATATAAACATCATATCATTTAAATTATATACAAATTATAAATTAAAAATCCTTATAGATCAAGATATAATAAAAATATTGTGTGTAATATTAAAATAGATTTTCTACAAATGTGAGTAATATTAATTATTATGATGAATTAGAATATTCAAAAAATAATATATATAAAAATGATAAAAAATACCAAAAATCACTAGCATCACAAATGATTTCAAAAGGAAATTTATAATTTGTTGTAGTGATAATTGGTGATGAAGTGGTTTTCTCATTGAGATGATGATATGATATAAAATTTCTTTCATCAAACAAGAAATGTGAAATTTTCACAAGAGTGTGTACAAGGGATTAATGATATATTAAATTTTTTAATGGAACTTTGGTAAAAACTGACATTATGTAATAAAATTATTATAACCATGAAATTTTTAGGATGATGATATATTTGGATGAATTAAATCATTACATTTTCAATTTCTATACCCCTCATATAATCTATATGATGAAGAACAATACCATTAGTAACTATGAACTAAACTTTTTACCATTTATGAACAAGAATATATTATTTGATCCTCTAAAAAAGTAATTTTATATTTTATAAAAAATATATCAATATAAATTCTATCAATATAAGAAACATATAGTTACACCTCAATAACCCTCTCAATAATGTCAAAAAATATATCCAACGCGCACCATTAAAATGTAGTACATGCACTAGATAATTCAAAGGGAATTTACTTGTAGGAAAATGTTCTAAAAAGGCATGTAAAGGGAGTATTTTAATGATATTCATGAGATAAAAGATTGTATTTGTAACAATAATAACTATATAGAAAACTAAATAAATCATTTATAACTAATGATTAAAACATTTAATATTTGAATGACATTAAAAAATTAAATTTCCTAGTGGATAAATTATACTTTTTATAATCAATAAAGACCCTCAATTTGTTTATTTGTAACCTTTTTTTTATTTTTCTCATTGGTAACAAAAGTGAAACATACCTTTTTAAGAATTACATAGACACAACTAAACCACGTACATTTAAAAATTTGGTAAATGATACCATCATCTCAAAACATAATTAATTCCACTACCAAAACCACATTCATTTTTAAGATCAATATTATTTAACCCTAAACTCTTAGTTAATGATGATGTTCCATAGGGATAATATGTATTCAAAAAACCATGTATAATCACTTTAATATCATCTATGGACTAACAGATTGTAGTCTTGATA
This sequence comes from Viscum album, assembly GCA_963277665.1. NCBI lineage: Eukaryota > Viridiplantae > Streptophyta > Magnoliopsida > Santalales > Viscaceae > Viscum > Viscum album. The sequence goes on along the minus strand of OY728155.1, from coordinate 1,520,484,568 downwards.
TTTTTTCATAACACCCAAAAAATTTACTCTTGATTTTTAGTGATTTTAGTTGAGATAATACTAATAAATTATTAATTTTCACCCATAAACGGTTATTTTATATTTTTATGAAAGGTTCTATGTAAAAATGTGGTTCTTGTTCACTAGAAGGATGTATTTTAGGCATGATAGGACTAACGTATTCAATTTTTTTCTTAAATTGAGTTTGATAAGTATAAATATTTCTAATTTCATTACTAGTTTTGACGTTTTTATCATTACTTTCCAAGTTGAAAAACATACTATAATTGGATTTTAGATCATATTTATTATTATTTTTAATATTAAAATCATCATGATGTTCCAAAAAATTTCCATCAAATTTATTAATGAGTTTATGTTATTTTGGAATGAAACCAGTATATGGTTTTCCAAATAATTCATTAAGGTAAAACATTGAAAATTAATCCTCCATTTTACACTTCACAGTTGCAGTAAAGCTATTTTCTAACTCTAGAAAATAATCTAGTATAACTTCTTGAACACACTTGTCATGGTGGGAAAAAAATTCAACTTCTAATTGGATTTCCACATCCAATGGGTTTTTTCTCAAATATTCTAAATGATAAAATGTATTTTAAACTTATAACAACTCCTCTCTTAAATAGTTTTCACCAGATGAATAATATTTATAATTTTCAAGGAAATTAAATTATAATTTAATTATCAAATAATTAAGAACAATTGGACCTTCAACACATATATAATATCCTCCTTAGTGGCTAAGAAATGACTTTCCATGAAGAAAAAGACTTTTTTGTCACATTACATGTCTAAATTGAGAGATTAAGTGGGTAAAGTCAACTCTCTAAACAAAAGTAATAGGTATTCATCTATTCATATGATATAGATAAGATATTGATCATTCAAATTTGGAAAAATTGTTTTATGTTGAAATTTACCTAATCTAAATTATTGAATGAGATAATAATTGTTCAAAATTATACTAGCACAATGATATGAATAACATTTGAGTTTACTAGTATTCCTTAAGGTGCATGGAATGGAAAACATCCAAAATATTTATGTTTTTGTGTATTTTTTCATGAAAACACTACATTCTTTAGTGAGGATATATGTATTAAATATCTCAAGGGTCTTTTTATTATAAATAACATTTTTGTTTAAATTTAGATATGATAGAATATTAATTAAATATTAGGTAAAATGAATTTTCAATTAGATATTACTAAAAACAAAAGAACTTAAGAGGTTATATTTTTTTATATTTTTATTTCATCTTTGTAGGAATAGGGTGGGTGGGGAATAATTACTTAAAATAGAAAGAATTTCCCTTGTTTATTTTTTTATGTTTCATATTCCATTTTTTTCTTCCTATTTTTCAAGTCTTTTTAGTTTATTAAGGTGAATAAATTAAATTTTATTCATTTTAAATAATATTGTATTAAATATCAAATTTGTTTTTATCTATTTTTTAGATTTTAGAGTCACTTATATTTTGTGATTGATTTTCCTTATGTATATTTCAAACAATTTGAGTCTTTAAAACTCTTCTTGTTATGATGGAAATTTATGTAGCACAAAGATTTATTTTAGTGGTACTTGGATTCTACCATTAAAATATTGATTTTATTTTCATTCCAATTAACCCATTGGAAATTCTATTTTATTCATTTTAGCATTATTTTCATCTTTACCAGAGTGATTTTGATCATTTTTAGTGTCAATTTTCCTTAAATTGTATTTTATCATTCCCCAAAAATCCTCTTGAGTGTTGGAGGAAATAGACATAGTTTTATTTTAAAATTGATTACTTTATTAATATTGGAAAACAATATTACTGGGCTACTTAAAAGATCCATATTCATTAATAGATATGTTTGTATGGTTCCAACATATAGGATTGTAATTGTTAGAAAATGATTCATTGTTTCCTGGGAACCAAGGACCTTATCCTAGAAAATAACATTCTCATTGGTTTGAGTAGGCATATTTATACTAATAAATATGTTATTAGTGTTCAAAAATTGAAAAACTCTATCAGAATTATCCTTAAGAGTTTTTTACTGGTTTTGATATCCAATTTGATTCAATTTTTTTTGGATTTTTTTTAATTGAATTTTGAATCTGTTCTTCAATTATAGATAGTTTAAAAATAATTCCTACACCCAATCAAATATTATATTCTAATATATAAAATATTATTATCTTAGAATTATTTTGTTACAAATTAAGAGATAAATTGTTGTAAATCTTCTTAATCTATGGAGCTATCCTATTACAATAAATACCTCTAGAAAATTGATTAACTATCTTTGGCCTTATGGTGACAAAAGTTCATAGAATATGTCTATAAGGACATGAGTAGAAAGAAGATTATGTGGGTACTTTTTGAGTAGATACCAAAATTTATTTCATGCCTCATGAAAGGTTTCTCCATAATACAAAAAAGAATTGTGATTTTATTTCTAATATCACATTTCAACCTCTTTAGATAAAAATTCATCACAAAAAAATCCTAAAATTTCTCCAATGATTCAAATATATTTTCATTTAAAGCCAATTTTTTGAATTACCATTAATATAACATAAAAATTCACAATATCAAAATCACAACTTTTTATAATTTGAAGTGGTAAAAATTTCACTGTCTTATAGAATTACTTAACAGAATGAAACGTGTCTTTATTAATAATTCAATTAAATATAGGAAGTAGAAATATATGGGGATATTTCAACTCACAGTTTCTGGTTCTAGTGGTTAATAAAAATAAATAAGTATTTTATGAAACAAGATGTATTTGGTACTCCCTCATACAAGTACATTAATTCCCCTCTCTAATTTTTTATGTTTGATGATTTTTATATTTATTAAAAGGAACTCTCTCAACCAAATTTTCAATTTCATTTTTGTTTTTCCTTTTCAAGGTACTCAAATATCTATTTTTTTTGGAATGAATGGATCTAAACTATTAAAAAATAATATTTTGGACATGAAATATATAATTAAAAAAATAAATTCTAAAAAAATAATTTATATATATATAAAAAAATAGAACCTAACATAAATATTAAAAAATCATATTTTCAACCAAAAGTTTCAATTTTTTTTCTTTTTTATATGATTTCGTAATAAATTTCAAACCCAATTTCACGATGCCATTACCCATAAAAACACTAAAATTTGATGTATCATTACTTTATTGAATGAAATTTATTTATTTATAGCTCTTATGAACAACTAGTGAGGTAATGAGTAGGGTTTTAAACCCACACTAAATGAGAAATGATATAACAACCCAAAAAGTTGAAAAAATAAAAATAAGAAAAAACGTTGGATAATATTTTTTAAATATTGTTCTTAATTTATGAAAAAAAATTAAAGAAGTGGTTATTTTTTACTATACGATGAAATTATAAGATATAGAAAAGATGATGAGAAATTAAAACCATGATGAGAAAGTGCAATGAGAATTTCTATTTCATGATTTTAATTAAATTTATTACTTCATTGAAAGTTAATTTCATGATTATCAAGAAAAATTAATTTTTGAATATCATACTCCAAGAGAGTAACCAATAGATAGATGATTCTTGAGGACCACTAATTTTAAAAAATTTCAATCTATAATTTAATTAATTTTCATTTCTTTAGAATCAATCTCAGTAAAATAATATGATGTTTGGAAAATAAATTGCTTAAGACATAAAAAAATCAAGAAAAATATAACAATGTAGTAAAATAATAAAACCCAACAATTTTATCCCCCCTAAAATAATTACTGTATTATTTTCAATTCAATAACTTCAATAGAGTACACGTAAAAACATCAAAAGTGATGTGAAAAGAAGAATAAAATAAATCATCTTTATTGGGTCAATTCATCTTGATCTGCTTCACTCTATGTTGTGTCATATTCTTGTTTTTATTTTTATTTGTTTTCATTTTTACTACCATTGTGTCTGATAATTCTAATAAACATGTTTAAAATTTTATTACATCTCTTTGAAATGTATAATCCACTGAATTAATTACAGAAACTTTTCTTTTCAAATTAAAACATTTCATTTAGTGTAATTATTATATTACTAATAATCAATAAATATTCGAACTGCCTAGGACATGTAGTTCATATTCATTTGTTGTGGAAATCTCCATTAAACCTGGTCTTATTCATGTAACAATCAGGAAATTTAGAAATTGATATTATACAAGACTCAACTTAATGACTTCTCCTTTAATAGTTTCAATCAATATTGTTGATCATGTCCATGATTCTCTATCAAGAACCATATTCAAAATAAATGAAAATTTTGAATTACTTTTTATGATTCAATAAATATAGGTGAATATTTAACCAGTAGGTTCCTATTAAATAAGTTTGTCGACCACGCATAACCATTTCATTTAACATAATGTAAACATAAAACATCTATACCGACTAGTATAAGAATGAGGAGTAACAGTTCAATTTATTTCATTAATTGGAAAAATATAAAAATGATTAGCCATGAAAATGAATTCTACTATTCCATGAATCGACTTCATTATAATAAAAAATTCATTTCATCCAATCTCTAAACTTCACTGATAAAACAGAAATTGGTGATTTGATAACATGGTTGGTTTTAATTCAATTCATTGTTATAATGTTGTGTATCTAATAAATGCTTGATGAAACTTGAAAATTATAATCTTCCACACTCATACCAAGTTACTGATAGACTTTTGATAACATACTCATCTTCTGATCCTATAAAAAGAGATCATTCAACCATTAAAAAACAGATCTTCAACATCGACTTAGTACTAAAAATCATAAATTAAACTAAATTTATAACCTTTAAAAATTAAATGGAGCTTTATTCAGGTACTAGTTTGGTCATCTTAAACATGTATTCTCATTTAGGTTACAATACTCCAATAAAAGTATGTACTCACTAAGATAACTAATCTAGAATGAGTAAATAGAAGACTGATCCTCAAACGAACTAAAAATTTTCTTCCAGATTGGGTTATCCTCTATAAATAGGGATCAAAAACACAAATAGTTTTGTATATAAGGGCTACCCAACTAGATATATGTGTAATATTTCCATTTATATACATGGGTAAGATAAGTTAGATATTGGGGATTTTTTCAAATATGTGAATTCATCCAAATAATTTTATACATAAAGGTCTATACATATTTGGCTACATGAGTACTAATTTTGAATTTGGATACCTTAATGAAGTTAAAATTTAGAAACGTAGATAAATTTGAATATTGGATATGAGAAAAATACTCAAATTTTTGAGTCATGACCAGCTCTTAAAATTTTAGATACATAAATCCTTCCAAATTTGGCCATGTGATAAACTGAATATTTGGAGGCACAATTGGGCCACATGATTTCTCATTGATAAAAAGTCAACATAACTGATAATTCTTCCATTAAAAAAAATAAGAAAGTTAAATTTTAATTAGATAACTAAAATAAAATTACCAGATTAAAACTAAAATTCAATACAATAAAAAAGTTGTAATTATAATATCATAGAATTTGAAAAGTTTATCTCTGAAAAAAAATATTTTAAAAAATTCAAAATATTATATCCATAGAAAAAAATAAAAATATTTAATATATTCATTCATAAAATATATGAAATTGAATCATGTAATTTTAAGTGCTTATATATAGAAAAAACCAAAATTCAATGAAAAATTCAATGATTCACATTTTCAACTCAAAATGACTAGTTTTTACTAATTCCCCCCCCCCAAATACATTTTTTAACTAAATCACTCTTAAATATTTAAAAATAGATGTGGTCAAATGTAATAAACTAATGACATAATAGTTTTTTATTTCATTTTTTGTACATATGTAATGAGAAAGTTATTCCACTCAAATTTTATTTGTTAAAATTTAAATAATTTTCTAAATTAGTATGTTAAAATATTTTAAGATAAATGTTTGGTAGTTTTCAAAAAAAAATTAATTTCTAGTTAATATTAAAATATCAAATTTTTAATTATTGTAACTTTTATGAAATTATCATGATTGAATAATTACTTCAAAGTTAATAATTTTTTTCTTAAAAAATATTTTAGAATCAATATAACCCATTTTAAAATAAAATTTCTAGATTTTAAATTTATGTTTAACATTTTTCAAATTTAAATAATGTTATTATTCAAATAATATTTTGTGGTTACATTCTTTTAATGATGTATTTACAATGTTTTTTTTAGTTGTGTATTTAATTAAAATGAAAATAATTTTTCATTAATTTTAATTATTTCAATTTTGGAAACCATAATCAATATTAAACTTGATTTTGGTATAAAATCATTTTTATGATTAAATGAACATTTTTAAAAATGTTTTCATTAAAATTTATGTACATACATTGAAATTAAATTCAACCAATTATAGAAATTTAATATTTTAAAATATATTAAATATTTGGAATTGGGATATTAAAATTTGGAAATATGGACAATTTTATTTTTCTTCATTATGAATAGTAACCATAGTTAAAACATTTTTTCCACAGTAATGGGTAAATTAATTAATGAGGGGTTTAAAAATTTAAAATCTAAATCTAAATATCACAAAACTTGTTAAAATTTAATTGAATGAGTTTATTTTCAATTTAAATCATATTATCTTAAAAACATGTAAATTTTTTCTCTTTACTTTGATAAAGACATATAATATATTTAAATGTTTTATGTATTTATAAGTGTGTCACTAACCTCACTAAGGGACCCAACTCTCCAAACATTTTCACATTATTTGAGATATTTATTTCTACCATTCCCAACCAAAATACCTTCCCAAAATCTAATTCCATGTCATAGAAGTATTGGTATCACCTAAAGACGTATATCATAAGGATTAATGTGAAAGACAACATTGTTTTTTACAATGGATTGGTATAATTATTGATTGAGTGTTTCAGGTTTATTTCATCTTCTAAAATCTGCAAATATTATTTAACCATTATAAAATAATAAAATCATTTTCTTAAATATTTTTAATTTATTTAGGATTATTTTATAAGCCTTTTCATATTTTTTCCTTCCCATGGTAAATGAGAACATTTCTCGTGCATACGTGTGGACTACTACATCCACGAATCGGTTTGTTTCATTTTTTATCAACATGTCAAATGATTGGTTAAAATAATGGATAAAATGACTATATATGATATTTATTACATAATTATGATTCTTTAAAGATAATATATTACATAAATTATTAACCTACCATCCATTGAAAAATAATATCATCACTCCTGTATATATGTGGACTACCACATCCTTGAAGATATGTGATTTGTTTTTCAATTACACCTTATAAGGATGGTAATAAGGATGGAACGAGAAAATAAATATGGAATGTATAAGATATTTATTACTATATAAAGGTAAAATATTTAATACTTTATTTCTTTTCCACCTAGTTTAAAAATAAAATCATTGTTTATGAGTATGTATGGACTTCCATCTACATGAAATGACGTTATTAATTTTTTATAACCGCATAACATAGTTGGATTCAAAATTTTATTTAATATAAATATTTGATAATTATAACTTTTATTTGATTCTAATGGTAATAGAATTACAGAACCATTGATCATGGTTTATGTACCAATGTTGTTTTGCGGTGATAAACTGAATGACCTTTAAATATACAACACGAACAAAACCATTTTAGGAACAAAATAATAAATTAAATTGAATAAAATAAAAAGAATTATTATAATGGAACAAACATGAAAAATGAGTTGACCTGAGCATAAAATACAGAAATATTAAATCATTTTAGATGAATTTTGAAGACATATCACAATTATACATTCCCAAGTACAATAAAAGATTGGTGTTTTTAGAAACTATACACATAAAAAAATTATTACATGAAAGATCAAAAAAATATCCAATAATGTTCATCTATCTTTGTACACTTCATAAGCATACCCTATATAAAACTATTTTTCATAACTTCAGGAAAGGAAACATAAGAGGGTAAGCTCAAATTATATATAAGGGTAGATATAATAAATATAAATCAATGATAACAAGTAACCATAAACATAAGGGTATGAGAACATGATATTAAGTTAAGAAATTCATACCAAATTAGTCAAATATATTTAATCTCGAATAATGGAATATGGTTTTACTTAACAAAAATAAATAAATAAATAAAAGTTCACAATCATCAATAATTAATCATGATCCAAGATAACATATCATAAAAATATGACATACATTTTTCACATACACATAATAACAGAAAATCACTTCCTTAGTAAAGGTTTACTTCCATGACTATAATTGTGGAAAAAGTACAACAACATAAATGATTACCTGGTCATTTATAACATGATCTTAGTAGTTACTTCCTTATAGTTAACACTTTCTTATTATATGAATTTATTTAATCCATCATGTCTTAAGAGTTTTTACACTCCTTCATCCTTTCCCAATGCATTAGATGGCTATATAATTTGGGCCCAACCATCAATTAATGAATAAAAAATATATCTGTTCCAAAAGATAAAAAATAATTAATTATATATTTATATAAAAATCCACAGAAAATAATTTAGTTTCATAAAAACATAATCATGTCATCATAGAAAAACATGTGGAAATGAGACAGGTTATATGACAACTTAATTAACCCATGGGAATGAAATGGGATTCATAAAATCATCCTTAAACCACCATCTTAATAATACATCAAGAGAAATACTTTTTTGTTATAAAAATATCTAATCCAAAGGGAAGTGCAAGAATCATTAAAGTATATTCAAATTGATTAAAAATACATTCAAAATATCATTAAATCCTTTCATGGAAAACATGATAAATTATAATTTTATTTTGAACACATTTTAACTATAAAGTTTAAAAATTTGGAGAAAATAAATTCATTATAAATATAATTGAAAAATTATAAAGGAAGATTCAATGAAAATAATTTTTTGTGTAGTAGTAAAATTATTTTTATGTTGTATACATTAAAAGAAAACATTTTTTTAACACTTTTCTAAAAATTCAAAAATAATTTTTTTAGAAAACATTCTTGAAAAATTATGTTTTAATACATTATAAATCAAGTAAAATTAATTTAAATTTTAAATTTTAAAAAAATTCATGTATAGTTATTATCTTTCATAATATAATTTTAATGACTATAGAAATAAATGAACATTTCATTGAACAAAGCTGAAATAAGGTTGAATTTTCCTTTCAAAACATTTTCTAAATATTTTTAATTGAAAAAGAAATGAAAATGGTACTAATTAATAAAAAATACATAAATAACTAGATTTGATTAAAATATATTACGTTTAAAAAATAATTTAAAATAATTTCCATAATTTTATATTTATCAAAGTCAATCCTGAAAAGAAATTAAAATATAACATAAACTACTTAGATTAAGTCATTTATTGAATCATATGTGTTCAAGTGTCCTATATAATTAATATATATTTATTATAAACTTATTATAAAATAATATATGTATATAAAATACTATGAATAATTCATTTATACGTTCTAAATACCATTTAATTAAAAATTTCATTATTAAAATCATTTTTCATGTGAAAACTGTCCTGTTTTCCATGCATCTTTCAAATTGATAGTTCTGATACATGAATTCTTGTCATAATTTTTCATATAAAAAGTATTAATAATGAAATAAGTAACATATTTATTCATAATACACACCTTTATAATTATTCATATAATATGGTGATGAAAATTAATGACATAAATTCAAGGAGATGACAGTCCGTACATATGCATGAATGGCATTTTATCTTTTTTATGGATGGAATAGAAGAATGAAAAATTATAATTAAACTTTATAGAACCATTATTATGTCACTAAAATCATATTTAGTAATACTATTTATCTATAATATCATTCATGTAAATGAGAATTGTAAAGAATACCACATCACTTCGTGGAGGTGGCAGTCCACACATATTCTTGTGTCACACAATTGTCTTCCAATGAATGGAAATGTAATAAGGTATATCCAATATTATAATTTTTGAAGAAATATTTTATCATAAATATTATATTTAAACATTAAATCTATAATAATAACCAACCAGGAATTGTGGTGATTTAATGTGAATCATATCTCTTTGTGGAGGTGGTAGTCCACAAATATGCATGAGTGATACTTTTATTTCTCATTTGATGGAAAAGAGGTAGAAAATGGTTGATACATAAACATAATATAAATTAAATATATTTTAAAAAATAATGACATTATTTTATAGTGGTTACAATAGGTTTAGATGAAGTAGAAGAAGAAATATAATTAAAAGTACTCAGTGAAGAGTTACCCTTCTTCATTGAGTAACCCTCTTTGGATTAAAATGTAATACTTGAAAGAATGATAATATTATCATAAAATAACCTATTAGACATGTTTAGGGATGTTTTGAAGGGTTTTAATCAATTTTTTTCTAAGATATAAGGATCATTAAATTCGAGGAAGAGAGGATATTTGGTACAATTTTATATGGGAGGGAGGGGACACACATAGAATTTTTCAAAAAGATTATAATATATTAATATCTTACTAAAATAAAATGGATCCAAAATTCCAATAATTAGTAGATAATATGGCTTTTGTAGAAGTAAATTATCAAATATAATTTAAAAAAGTGTTTTTAGTTATTTTAAACCTTATCTCTAAGTTCACCCCCTGTAATCTGGTTTTAACCATAATCGTGGTTACAATTTTTAACAATTTTTACTATATTTACTATTAATTATGCCCAATAAGTATGTTTATGTTATTATATATTTATAATTATTATTATACTAAATATTTTATTCACTTTACAAGAATCATTTTCTATTAGGGTATAAAATACATACTAAAATAAGTATGGAATACAAAACAAAACTATTTTTAGTAAAATGTTTTTTTATGCATAAAATTGAGTTTATCATAATTCCTTTCCAAGTAAATATCCTTAGTTGAATGTTAAAATATTTGATAGAATAAAGTATAAATAATTTTAATTAAAATAATTTATCAATATAAATTAAGTTAATTTACTATGATAAAAATATATTGTGTACATAATGATAGTTTTTTATAAAAATATCAATTTTATTCATAATCTCTAATATAATATCCAGTAGATAACAATAACATTAAATGATAATATTTTAATTTTATATCATGGTCCATTTAAACATTTTGTTACATGTAATGAAAGATATCAAAGATAATAAATTTATTTAAAGATAAATATAACAGAAAATATCAATGTGTTACATTCTACACCATTATAAGATATTATTCATCTAAATTCCATTGATCTAATACAATCAACTGAGGAAACTTCTACCTCATCAAATATTTAGGTTCATATATAGCTTCCTCAAATTTATAGTCTTTCCACAAAACATTGACTATTTGGGTGGTATTGTTTTACTAAAAAATTATCTCTTTGATCAAAAATATACCTCAGTTATTCATTATAAGAGATATAAATCTCCAGTTTTATGAAATCTAATTTTAGTACATGTAAAGGATAAGGTATGTACTTCCCCAAGAGAGATACATGGAACATATTATGATCTTGAGAGAGATTTGGTGGAAACACCAAGTAATAAAGAACAATCTTAACACAATTAAAAATTTCAAAGGGACAAATATATATAGGTTTAAAAATTCCCTTATTTCAAAATATTTTTATATTTATCAAAGGATATATTCATAGAAATAACTTGTGACCACCTCAAAAGCATCATTAAATTACCTCACATGAAATAAAATTACAAATTTATACTCTAACTAACACTAAAAAATTTTAAATATAATAGAGTATAAGTTAAATTAGACCCACTAATATTATGGGGAAATTACATAGATATTTTTAGGAAACACAAAAGGAAAATATAAGATTAAATTTTGTTTGGTTTTGGGAAAAGTGGGATGAATATACTAATAATGTTTAACTTTTGATTCATGAATCTAGCGACAGATTAATGTTTTGATTTTTAAAAATTAAATGGTGATGGAAGAAAAATAGAGTGAGCCTTCTCTAAGAGTAATATCCCTATATTATTAAAATTATCCATCCTTGATCAGTTACATAATTTAGATTATACATTGGTGTTTAGAACCATATTTACACATTGATATCCCAAAATCTTGCATTGGTCGTGCAATGACAAAGGTAATCTAGTTGACGTATTTAGTAAGTAGACACTTTCTTTTAGAAATGACCATACATGGGAGTAAAGGGTTAGATTAATGATGAAAGGATAAAATGGAACAAAACATTATATTTTTTAATCCAACATATACCCCTATACTACGTATAGTCTCCCGATATTACATACATTTTTATAAAAATATTTACCACCTCAAGATAGTCAGTGGTGACAAAAAAGAAAAAACAACCTAATAAGTAACCTATAATATTATAACCACTCTCAAATTCTAGGCTCTAGTCATAATATTAGTGTCCATACTCTCAGGTTTTAGGTTATTCCTCACAGAAACATGTAGGTTATATTTATAGGAAGCATCCATCCTAAAAAATATTCAAGTTCATTTTTAGTGTTTTTTTCTTTTCTCTATTTAAATCTGAACTCGTATTTGTGGATACTCCATTTAATGAGAGGTTTTTATCTTTACTCCTTTAATTTTTGTGAGATCTAACTCCTTTGTAGGTAGGTTCCAATCTTTTCACATTCTTATTTAAAAATACAGTTGAGTATTTGAATGTATTACATGTAATGGCCGAATATATTGGTTTTTTGAACTGTATATGAAACCATTCCTATGGTGTGTAATAACCCTTATGGAACATGATACTTCACGTAATACATGGATACTATGAAGCCTTTCTCCCATGGTGTTTCCTTATATCTATTTCATTTCATTAGTATTTCCAAATTCAATACCTCCATGACGTAATAATAACCCTACAATATAGACTCATATTATTCATCGATTACCCAAATCCATTCAACAGCGTAGCCAAATACATCCTATTATAACCTCTTATTAAGAACACCATCCATGATACAACACTATGCATGATAGTGTAACATTATTTATTATTCCTCCACAATATAGGGGAACATAGAATAATATAAACACCACGATGTATCCTCCTCTATCAATTCATCCTTCAATAGCTTATATAAAACAAGGAAAACCTATGATGTGGATCCATTGGAATTTTAATTAGCACTAAAAGAATTATTCTATCAAAACAAAGAAATATTTTGTTGCAGTGTCTGTCAATGTTGACATAGTGGTAGTGTTTTGTGATTTAGTATCAACAACAACCACATAATGTGTGTTTGCGAATGAAATAATGTGAGTGGTGTCTCAAATGGTGTGACTTTAGTAAGTGAATAGTTCCCATGACAATTTCTACATCCGACATCAGTTTTGTGATCAATATTCTACCCCATTATATTAGAATCCATTCCTTATCCATCCATCAAGTTGGATGAGGGTTAATGGACCCCTTGAGCATCCAGTGCTACTCAGTGATGATGAATTTATCTCCCTCTGCCACATAGATTCTCCTCCTATTCATATTCATGATATTCATAGTATAATATCTCCTCTACCATATGTGGTTAGAATCCTCTATGGGTGGCTTGGTAGGAGGCCCTTCATGTGGCTTCTATGTAGCTAGATTTCCACCGGTTGAGGGTTGAACCATGATGTCCCTTCATTTTCATTAACAATATAAAAAATATTTAGAAAAATAAAATCATAGTAACAAATTCATTCTAATTATAATTTTTTTTCTATAAAAATTCAACTAAAATTATAAAATACCAATAATTGAATATTATAAATTAAAAAATAGTTATTAAAAAATAGAAACAAATGATATTTGACAATTAATATTTAAAAACATTATGCACAAAAAATAACCCTTCAAATCCCTAAAATATATGAAATGATATTTCTCAAGCATATATCACTACTAAAATTTAATGATAACAACCCCATTCTACCAATATTTAAAATTATAATGTTATGAAACTAAATAATAATTAATAGGGATTGGTGAAAATTAATGTGTTGTATATGAATATTTGAATTCAACTCATCACTAGACATAATGTATTTTATTACCATAAGAAAAATGATTCTTCCTATTCTCTATTACAATCAGTTATATTAATTTATCATTATTAAGAAAACCATTAATGACCCACCTCACCATTATTTTTATTATCTCATCACTAAAAGTTAAATATAAATATATTTTCCTCATACCTTTTGTACATACACTGAAATTTTAAAATTGAATAAGATATACATTCTCCACTATGTAGAGATTAAAATCACTAAAAATCATGATGGATTTCAAATAGGATCATGTGGCTATTTAGTTAAATAAAGTAATGTAATTGATATAAAACATTAAAGCTCAAAATTAGGATTATATCTATGTAAAGTGTATGATAATCAAACTAAGTCCGATGAAATTCTCCTTCAAAAATTGAAAAAACAAACCACTCCAATACAAATGTGAGGTCATAAAAAATGAAGGCATAAGGAACAATATACCCATCTATATATTTTCCTTTTCATTATTTTTCAAATTTATTAAAAAAATATAATTTTATATAGTAAATGTCTCAAATCCACCACCCAATACCAAATGATGAAAATCATTTGTTAAGTTATGGTGATTTTTTACCCCCCCCCCCAAACTCAACCAATATTTTTTATTTTATTCATAGAGAGAGGAAAACAAAAAATAAATAGAATAATGACATGAACCATCTCCAAAAATAGTGGAAGAACCCCAAAAATTTCCCAGAATTAATTACATTACAATGTACAATAAATTCTCTCTCCCACACAGTTGAAATATGAAAATCATGAAAATAATAGAGCAAGGGTAAAAATAGAAAATTTATCTTGTAATGTATATTATTCTTATAGAAGTTCATTCATGGTTTGTAAATGATAAAAGTAGGATAAATGCAAGGTAGGTGTCATAGATAATGTAAGGATTAATTAAAGTACTCAAATTTTTTTATAATGAATGTCTGTAATCATCATTTTGAAAAAAAACAATTCCTAGTAGGTAACATAACCAATTTTTTCTCAAAATATTACTAAGAAATATTAGAAAAATATAGTCTAAAAAAATCTCATGAAGAAAATATTATCATATTGAATACAATTAGTCATGAAATTTATAATAAATAAAAACTATTCCATAAGAGAATATGAAATTAATACCATAAGAATATAAAATGGAAAAAATCAACTATATGCAACTAAAAAGAAAAACCACGATGCATTGAATACAAAAAAAATGATTATCTCAAATATTTCAATATCACTATCTTACATATTTAGTAATATAAAGATGAAAATTTAAATATAGTATCATTGGGTTCTAAAAAATCTAATTTTCTATTATAAAAATAATGAAAAAGTATAATTTTGGGCATGCATTGTTTTATTAATTAAGATCAATACATATTTTAAGAATAGGGTAGTCTATGTTACTGCCAAAAATTAAAGCTTACCCCTTTGTCCTTAATATACTCTTATTTTCTCCTAGAATTATGAATTTGGTCATTGTACATTGAATCACCATGGTATTGAAAATCATGATAAATAATGAAATTATAGGGGCATTGTCATGAATGTTCACAAATAAAGGGAATAAAAACCTAAAATAGTTATTAAACAAAAATGAAGAAAAATTTCTTCCTAATGTCCTAAAATATTAAAGAATATGAGTTTCCTCTTAGAATAACTTATGTTATTATAATTAATAATTTCTTTATATCTTGAATATATGTGACTGGGGGTAGGATAAAGGTTACTCAATATAGATCTATGTATAATTTCATCTATGATTCCTTAATGTAGATATGTCCTCTTATTTTTTGGATACTATCATAAATATTCCTCTAGGTTAGAAATTCTCAACCACTATAGGCCTGATACTACTATGGTTGAAATTTCTTGAAAAATAAAATGGAAGTTCACTAACTACAAAAAAGTTTGGAAATTCCTTGAATTCATCAGTGACATTAGTACCTACTATATCATTTTTTTACTACAACTCGAAGTATTTACTTACCTATTCACCTTTTTCATTATTTTATACATTAGTTATATAATTTTTTTTTGTAAAATAAAATCCTAAAATTCAGGGATGACATGTTTTTACACATCATCACCTTTCTCATTCTAATTTTCCATCGACTATTGTATATTAAATTTCAATTGTTCTCTAATTAATCTGAAGCTTAGGTATCCAAATTTGACATAAATCAGTTCCCATACCATATATTGAAATATTATTCTAGATATTATTGGGGGTATTCTCTTCATCCATGCCTATTATATGAAATTAAATTACAAATTAGAAATTTTCTACATTGAATTAGATATCTTTATGTTTTTTATAGAGACATATCACTAATGAATCAAAAAGATGAATAATGACATGATTCAACATCGTCTCTATGAATATAATTCTTTTGAATTTTGAGTATATTATTATATTTACACTTTCACCTAATTCACATAAGGCTTTTAAAAACTCATTAGAACTAATATGAATTGGAATAGAAAAACTACCTACATAACTTTTCTTCTTAGATAGTCTTCTTGATACCACATCTAAAGATTCACTTATCAATGGTATGGTGTGAAATTATTCTAGATTTATTTTTTTTTAAAACCAATTACTTTATAAACACCACATATATGGGAATGTTCACGATCACCTTCGTGAATGTTACATTAATGTGAAATTTTTTAAACATTTCAATATACTTTTTTTCTTTTTTCATCAAACATAAATTTACTTACAAAATTAGGAAATGGTAGTTGTTTTAATATAGACTGGTTTCTTTCATTTCGATATAACTTCCTAAATTGACTGCCATTTTCTTTTCCTCCTTTCACTACTTTTATTTATTTTATAACATAATCTTCAATATATCATATAACATATTCAGCAATTTACATGTTTGTCTTTTTACTTCTCAAGATAATAGATTTCATCTAAACATTTCATGAAAATTTAGGGTCATCTTGTAAAAAAATCCATTTTCATCTCCTTTAATTGTTTAATAATATGAAATAAGTGGATTTCCAAGTTCCTCATTGTTTCACTTTGGTTTTGTAACATATTTCTAAATTCTCGTATGACCACACCTTGATTATTTTAAAAGGATATAAAATAAATAATTGAAAATTATGTGGTTTTCATTAAGAATTATAGGGTATCCTCTAATGATTGTACTTGACTTTTAAGAGATAGAAATTGGCGATGAGGTTCAAACCCTTGTGGCCTTGGCTAAAATTCATGGACTTGATGAGCTCTTTTTTTTCTTGATTCTATTTTTTTGGTTGTTGTTCCCTCTATCCATATGTCATATATTAATGTTTATAATCTAAATAATGAACATATTTATCGTTAATTTATTAGGTATATTTATTTTCCATTATCAGATCAAATTTCCATATTTTTTTCATTTGGGTCATAACCTAGATATTGTTCATTATGTGCACTCCATGTAATTTTCCTTCAACCATCTTCCATTGAAAACCATTACATTAAATTTTATCCATAAACTAGTAGATTTATTTGGGTGAATTTATCATTAACAACCCTATAGTGGTAGAATCTATAATATAATGGGTACCCTATGATAATCATTTACATAACATTTATGTCAGTATACATGTTTCCATGTTATGGTGAGAAAATCTCTTAATCAAACATTTAAACAATTTCCATGCATGGTATAATAACTATATATTCATTTTTTCAAAATTTAGAAAGATTAATTGTAGAAAATAATATTTTATGAATATAAAAATCTCATCAAAAAATTCCTTATAGGATCCTCCCATGTAATGATTGAGTGCAATAATAGACTCTTGATCTACAGTTGAACTTTTTCATTGAGTAAGAATCTGAATAGATGAATACTTATCAAGTTAATAGTTATGTTATTGAATTGGATGGTTTCACAAAACTCTATGAAAATAATATCATGGGAATTGGGGTATTCATGAGGTAGCATGTAGAATTGAATAGAGTGAGATTTTATCTCTATGATCAACAGTTTGATCTAAAATTTTTTATTTGTGATTGGAGGGATGCAGATTCTTAGATTAGACCCTATGTTCAATAGACTTACTTAGTTGATGGTATCATTTATCCTTGAGTTCCTCACATACATATATTTATTAACTCCTTGTACTACTTAATATAAAATAATTGGATTTTCTCATTCATGTTTTAATTTGGTTTTATTTGGTTCCATTCATTCTCATGATCGAAAATTAGATATCCTTATTTTGAATTTTTCCTAGTTGAGTAACTGTGCATTGAAATAATTCCTCCAATGATGGAATGATAAAGCAAAGTGAAAAATGGTTAAAAAGATTAAAAAATTTTTGTGGAAAATTTCTAAGGATTCTTAGTATAACTAATCACCGCTCCATGGAAATGATGATGGTTTAGATCACCTAAAAGGTATATTTAAATTACCTTGGGTGAAATAAAACTACAAATTTAAATAATATCTAACACTAACTAATTATAAATATAGTATAGTTTAATTTTATATTTATCAAATAATAATTGGTTGAAATTACTTATAATGTTTTAGGAATAGTTAGTGAACAATAGAAGATTGGAATTGTATAAGATTTGAGAAAAGTTAGATTAATGTACTGAACATTTTCATACTTTTTGGATCTTGGGATGTTATCTTATAGAAATAGAGTATGTTTTGTATTTATTTTAAATGCATTTTGGGTTGATCAAGGGGTTTTCAAGTGATGTGATATTACATTACAGGATGAAGAACTTGTTTAAGGTAGTGCAGTTGCCACTGTGTTTTTGAAATTATTGTGCCTCAAAATCGAGAGTTTATTTTTTGGAAAAGTAAGGTTTTATGTAAATAAAGGCCATGGAATAGGAATTACAATAATAGTTTGTGGATCATGAATATATGGTATGTGGAATGAATAATCATGAACCATGTAATAGGAATAGTTCATGGAGCATAAAATGGTATGCATACCATATAAGAGGAACGATTTGTGGAGCAGAGGAGGATTGTGGGAAGGCCTGTAGTTCATGAATGGAAAATAGTTTGTGGGATGATGTGTTGTTTGTGAAAAAAAGGTGGAGTTTTGAGAATCCATGAAAGCTTCTGTTTTAAAAAATGGGGTGGTGATTTGTGCCACTTCATAGGGAGAATGGAGGTATGTAGACCTCATAGGGAATATAGTTCGTAATAGATGCACAAAACATGGTAAAGGTAGTTTTGTGATTAAGATATGGTAGATCTTGGTTTAGAGGATTTTGGGGATATATTTTCCTATATAAAGAGAATTAATCCCTTTATTATTAAGTGGCTCTGAGATTAAAAATCTGAGAAGAATTTTCCCAAATCTAAAAGCTGTTCATGGGAATAAAACACCACAATGACATTAATTAATAATATGAAAGGAATTTGTTGAAGTCAAGAATATTTCACTGAAGATAATATGTGGAGAAAGAAGAATAGTTTGTGGATGATTGTTTTCAAAAAAAAAAAGAGTTTGGTATCCATTGAATAAATTGTACGTGGACGCGGTTTACGAAGGTTGTATGCAGTATTAGATTGTAATGGAAGTACATAGAGGAAGCCTCAAAGTACGTGAATCAGGGTAGTATACAGATGAAGCATCGTATTATGTGGGGCAAGGTAGTATGTAGTGGAAGTTGTAAAATAAGCCGAAGGGAATGGGAAATTTACATAGGAATTACTCATAGTATGTGGTGGATTACGGTTCATGGAGGGAGTAGGTCAGTAAGTGGAGGAACACTTCATGAACTAATAGTGCATAAAAAAAGGAAAATACATCTATAGGTGAAAATATGAACTCAAAAAATAATCTATCAATAGTTGAGGATTCATGATTTAATGAAAACCCATTGAAGTGACTTTCATGTCAATAAACTGTGTTTAAATTCTTTCCAATGCATTGAGAATGAGGGAGTCAACAGAACTAATATGAGGGATGCAATATGATATACCTAAAACCTTGTAAAGGTAGTGCGCCAGGCATAAAGTATTTATGCTAAAATTTTGTACTTCACAACTAATGAATATTATTGAAATTTGTAATGATCAAAAACCTATGGATGTATGAACCTTGGACATATTCCTTAATGGTGAACCAAGTAAAACTATTTTTTCCTCACTTGTCATGTGATTTTATTCTACACATTCTCATCAGACATGTTTAACAGGTTCCTAACAATATAGAAATAAGATCAATCAGTTTAAAATAAAACCGTACACCTTAATTCATCCATACCCTCTCAGGGTGTTCCAAGTTCATCCAATTGGTATCATATGGAAATGTTTCTGGTGAAAAATCTTCCCTTCATTTCTACAATGAAGAATACAGTAATTGCAAGGGTATTACCCCTAATTAATGGAAGCAACATTCAGATTTGGAAGAATATGATGAGATATCATCTGAGATATCTTGTAATTGATTTCATTTTTTTCCACTACATAAGGAATATATATCTATGATCTAACATGGATTTATATGACTGATACATTTTAGAAAATGTTTGATATAGATTCCAAAGCATAGAATACACTCTCAATATCTCTTTCTGATTAGATGTATCTAAAGGTAACGAGTTATACGTCAGAAAAGATTATGTGGAAAAAATATAGAATATTTATAAATGTCAATGAAAACTGAAGGTTGTGAAACAATAAGTTTTTTAAAATAGGTTTAAAGATCTATAAATGCATCAAAGAGAAAATTCAGATACATTTTTCAATCGAATCACTGAAGTTTTTGGTGAAAAATGAGGACTTGTTGAATAATGCAAAGATATTGATATTGTAAATAAAATATTGAGAATAATTCCACCTCTTTACAATGAAATGTTTTTAGACCTTTGGGAAAGGTATCATTCCAAACATTCTTTATATGATCTCCTATGAAACATAGTGGAATATGAGATGAGATTCAAATTAGAAGATGCAACGACTTGAGTAAGGAAATGAAATTCAAATCCATTGAAAACCATGAAATTAAAAGAGATTTTATTTATGAATATATTGATGAAAAATAAATTTTTTCTCTCATTGACAATAAATTAAATAAGTTAAAAGTTAATTTTGATGGAAAATTACCCCTGACTAGTTTTTGTTGTGGTAGAGTTTGGCACATTGCCTCTCAGTGTACAAGAATTTTTAATGATTATGAAATTGGAGTTGGAGACATGCAGAAGCCTCAAAAATATTTTTTCAAAAAGAGAGACTTCATATGTAGTAATAAACAATAGATAAAGGTATTTTTTAGGAAGATAATGATGATAGTGAATTTTATGAGGAAGAATAACTGTAATTCAAATCTGGAACCCATGCATCAATGATGAATACTATTGAAAAAAAAAAGAACCATTCAGAGATGAAGAGAAAGATAATTAGTTAAAAATGATTTAAATATCAAGTTCCAACATAAATATTCTTTTGGAAATCTTGATAATCAATTAAAGAGAATAAAAAAGTGGAAATAAATTGTGGAAGAGTAATTAAAATATGTTGATATACTGAACGTTGAAATTGATCGACTTGAGGAAGTTGTAAAAGGACATTCAACAAATTTTGAAAGATCATATGATATTGTTGAAACAAATATCATAATTTTAGAATATGAAATGTCCATTAATGATCATACATAGAGACTAAAGAGAAAGTCCAAAACTATTTATAGACTTGAATAATAATCTTTTACTCTTAGGAGTAAACATGAATGTGAATCAAGTCCAAACGAAACAAAAAGAAAATTCAGTTTGGAAATTTCTCATATACTAAGCTGATAAAGAGATCTAAGAATGGTAATGATAGATTTTAAGAGGATATGAATGTTTAAATAAAATCATGCCAGGGAAAAATAGAAATTGGATATTAAGAGGAACCATTGAATACTGAATGTAAAAAAGGGCCAAAATAAAAGGCAAGCTGAAAGGTAGGGATAACATAAAGACTCACAAATTCCAAACAATGACTATATCAAATTAGACTAAAAGAAGGATTGAAAACTGTTCTTGAGTTTCCCAATATTAAATATAGGCAAACTATCCAGCTAAGGAATGATACATGAGGAGGGATAGATATGAGAAAACATTTTCACTTTTGAAATGTCAATTTTGTGGTTGTTTGGGCCATACCATGTCATAATAAGAAGGGGAAATGATCTATTTAAATGGTTAAGTTATTGGAAGTCCAAAAAGGATAAATAATTAATATACTAATTACTAAAGAATAAATAGTTTCTATGGATATTTTTTTCATTGGTCTAACATTGGCCATAAATCTATTGATTGTAGGTAGAGGAATGGCAGGAGCAGTTTTTGGAAAACTTTGGGAGAAGTAAATACATGCCAAAAAGATGGTGATGTTCTTATAAATGAGTTATATACTCTTAAATAATTGTGTGATTATAATGAACATATGAACATGGAAAATATATTTCAAAAAACATCTTTATCCTTCACTCAATCTAATATTTCATTGAAGGAAAGTGAGAAAATTGAAAAATCCGACTCTATAGAAGTAGCTTTGAATGCAACCAGGAATATCATAACTTGCATTCTTAACAGTGAATGCTCATCCCATATGAAGGGAAATTAAGTCAAATTAATGAATTTCAATAAAAATATTGATGGAATAGTTTCTTAAAGATCAAAGGTGGTGGAAGTACTGAATTGGATAATGGTGAGCGGAAGAAGACCAAAGTTCTTTACATGGATGGGTTGCATCATAATCTCCCAAGATTCAGTAAACTTTGTGACTCAAGACTTATAGTGACATTCAATTAAATGGGGTGCACTATAAAAGAAATAATATGGTATTTTCTCATGAAAGTTTGAAGAACACATGACAATGTATATCATGTTTATAGTGAAGAGAGTATTTTCTACATGAATATTGAAGATGAAAACATCTTTTGGAACTGGAGGTTGGGTCACATGAATAAAAAAGTCATGTAATACATGTCTAAGATGAATTTAGTCATGTATCTAACCTGTAAAAAGTGATAATGAGAAAAGTCTTGTGATTCTCGCATTTGAGGGAAGTTGTTTTCCAGTTCATATCGACCAAATAATAAAAGAGATTCAAATCCTTATAATCTCATCCATTTAGACGTATGTGGTAAAATAAATGTTTCTATAAATCATGGAGAAAGGTACTTCACTATTTTAATTGATGATTATACTATAATATCTTGTGTGATGGTTATACACAGTAAATGACAAGTTCTTGACTGCATGAAAACATGTCACCGAATAACCCATAATGATACTGCACAGACAATCATAGTTCCTTAGTCTCAAAATGGTGTAGAAAAAAAATCCATTGATTTTTAAAAATACTTGGAGAAACATGAGATACAATATGAGGTGGCTTCTATGAGAAATCAACAAAAAAGGTGTTTTTGAGCACTAGAATCTAGATGTGAATAGTATGGCCAGAACTATGCTGATTGAGGGTCATATCTCTCACTATTACTAGAAATATACTATTCAATCAACAATTTATGTCCAATACCGAATAAGGAATTATATAAAGTAAACCATGACACCTTATGAGTTATGGAATAGAAGGAATCCATCTTTGAATTATTTTCTAGTTTTTGGAAGTAAATGTTTTATCCTAAAAAATGAAAAAAATCAAGGAAATTATGATGATTCTACACACTAAAAAATATTTCTCAGATATTCAATGAATTGAAATACCTAAAAATGTTTTATTTGAAAAATTAAATTTTTTTTGGAAAGCGGTGATGTGAATATTTTTGAAGATTAAATCCCAAATTTATCAAAGAATTCATATTTTGTTGCCATAGAAGATGAAGAAGAATGTTGAAAAGGAAAAGATCTAAATAAATAAGTAGAGTAAGGAATGAAAAATATATATGAGTCACATCATGATGTTGAATCAAAATAATAATTAGAATAAAAAACCATGGGTGAAGAAAATTATTCTAAACTTAATCGGAGAAATAGAATATTAGAAATTGACTGATCTAACGTCATTGAGGGTTGGATAGCAACCACATAGACAAGGATAATGTGGAATAGTGGACAATCTATATTCCTGTAAATTGTGGAACCATCCTCATTTGAATAAGATAAAAAGGATGAATCATGGGTTAAGGCCGTGAATGAAGAATTGGA
This sequence comes from Viscum album, assembly GCA_963277665.1. Lineage (NCBI taxonomy): Eukaryota > Viridiplantae > Streptophyta > Magnoliopsida > Santalales > Viscaceae > Viscum > Viscum album. Next base: position 1,520,460,287 of record OY728155.1, on the reverse strand, counting down.
TTAGATCAATAATAACCAATAATGGAATATAGTTAAGAGACCCCAAGACTACAATGTAATTGGTATGAAGTGTAATTTCAAAAATATATTTTCTGAGCATGGAAATGTGATCAGAAATAAGGCATGGCGGGTGTATAAAGGCTATTCATTGATTGAAGGTGTTGATGTTGATGAATATTTTTCCCTATTGACTAGATAAGAGACAATCATATTGTTTCATACCATGGAAAATCAAAGAGGATTCAAAGAGTATCAAATAGATTTCAAGACAAATTTATTTAATATTGTTCTTGAAGAAGAAGTCTATATTGAAAAAACTAGTGGGATTTATTATTGGAGATGATGAAATGAAGGTTTTTAGAGTAAAGATGTCTCTTTATGGTCTGAATTAAGAACCATAGGCATGGTACTCTCTGCTGAATTATTATATGAAGAATATAAAATTTAAAAGAGTATGAGTGGATCACAATATTTATGTGAAAAACTCTTAGAAATATTATTTAATTGTTCTGGTGTACATAGATGATATTATATTTAGAGGAAGTAGGTAGGGATCCTTGGATGAATTTTCTAATCACATGAAATCATAATTTGAAATATCAATGATTGGTGAAATAATGTTCTTATTGGGGTTTAATGTGATTTAGAGGAATGAATACACTTTCATTTCATAGGAAAATTATACAAGTGAGTTTTTGAAGAAATTCAATATGCATGAATCTGAACCAATGTGGAATCTGATTGTGGTAGGAACTAAACATGGAAAGCATGAGGATGAGACTTCTATTGATCCCACATTGTACAGTAGAATCATTGGAATCTTATAGTACATGACTGTGACACAAACATATATAGTATTTTCAAAATGATTAGTAGATCACTTTCAAATTAATTCTAAGGAAGAACATATCAGAGAAGTGAAAATAATCACAAGGTATATTAAAGGAACTCAAAATTATGTCTTGTACTTTGATACAAGATGAGATAGTAAAATATCGATATTTTCTAATGCTGACAACACTGGAGATGATGTTTATAAAAAGTCTAATATTGGTTGAGCATTCTTTATTGGAAGTAAAAGTGTGGGTTAGTTATGTAATAAATAGTAAAGTACTTCTCTTAGTACTACTAAAGCTGTGTATATCATTACTATAAAGTCTTACACTCAACTACTTTTGATGAAGCAAAAACATACAGATATTTTTAATGAGGTGAAACAACCATTGGTGATTCACGGTGATAATAAGAGTACAATTTATCTTATGATGAATCCTGTTCAGCATTCTTATATAAAACACATTTAATTTAGATATCACTACATCAAGGAAAAAGTTGAACATGGAATGATTTAAATGAATCTTGTTGGAATAGATGATCATGTGGGTGACATACAAACCAAGCCATTGTCAGCACATTTTTTCAAGAAGCATTTGATGAACCATGGAGTTCAACCACCTCCAAATGAGTAAGGAGGTCTCGAGCATTCACTATCCCCATTTGGGCTGACCATTTTTAAATGTTTACCGATGTATTTCTAGTTTATGGGAGAGATATGATCCAGTGGGAGTGTGCTTTGATCTCTACAAGTAAAAATTTGATTCCATTAGTTTATTTTAAATGGGGAAGAATATAGAAATTTAATGTTTTATGGTTTAAATAAGGAAGTTGAAATATGAAATTCTTTTTTAGTGGAATGATGATAGAGAATAGAGGAATTCAAAAATGTTACAATGAGGCAGAATGATGAGCTAAAAAGAGTAAAAGGTTTGGATAAAATGAGAATAGAGAAAAAATTAAAATTTTATATCAATAGAACCCAGTTAATGCTTCACATTTAGTTTTTTACACCAAGAATTTCTCATGCTGACTTAGAGAGCTGGAGGATTTGTTTCTCGTTTCTCATGATTTGGTCGTTGCATCATTGAATTTATCTGCAGATTAAAAAACCCAAAGGAGGAGATTGTTGGAACCAAGGACATTCATTGCTGGGAATAGAGTATAGATTGTGTTTTTTTTAATCCACACTAGGTTGATCCATGGGTTTTCAAGTCATGTGATCATACACTAAATGTTGAAGAAAGTGTTTATGGTGCTGTAGTTTCCCATTGTTTTCCAAATTTTTTAGTCTCAAAATCCAGAGTTTATTTGTGGAAAAATAATTTTTTTTGAAAAGTCAGTACACAAAAAGGGATATTTAGGAATAGTTCATGGATAATAAAAATATAGTATGTGGAATAGAGAACCACGAACTACATGGAATGAATGGTTTATAGAGAAGAAAACAACACTCAAACCGCATAGGATGAATGGTTTGTTGAGTGAATGAGTTTCGTGGGAAGGAATACACTTTGTAGAAGGAAAATAGTTTACATGATGGCATGTCGTTCGTGAAAAAAATGCCATATTTTGAGAAGTCTCGAAGGGTGTCATTTGTTGAAACATGGAGGTGATTTGTGCCACCGTGTTGGGAGAACATAGGTACATAGACCACATAGGGAATATGGTTCACAAGAGATGCATGGTACATGGTAAAGGAGGTTCCATGTTGTATATTTGGTAAATCATGGTTTAGTGGATTATATAGATCCATTTTTTTATATAAGGAGAACTAATCCCTTCATTAAGAAGTGTCTATGAGATTAAAAATCTGAGGGGAATATAAAAAGGTATAAAAGAAGTTCATAGGAAGACAACCCCAAAATGAATTTAATTAATAATTTGGAAGGAATTTTTTGAAGTCCAAAATTGTTAATGAATGACACTACATAGATAAAGAAGACCAGTTCATGGAGTATTGTTCTTGGAGGAGTAGTTTGGTCTATAGAAATGAAGAAGTACACCTACATGGTTTGAGAAGGTTGTACACGGTCATAGTTTGTAGAGGAAGTATACAGAGGATGCCTCATTTTACATAGAGAATGGTTATATGTTGAGGTAGCCTTATAGTACATTGAGAAAGGTATTATGCAGTGGAAGCAGTACAATATGCGACGAATCATGAGTAGTTCACAGAGGAACCACTTGTAATACGTAGTGTCATACAATACGTAGAAGAAGGAGGTCAACAAGTGGAGGAATATTTTGAAAACTAAAAGTGAATGAACAACTATAATACATCTATAGGTGAAAAAATGACTTCAACAGAGAATCTATCTACATTTTAGGATTCATTATTTAATGCCAAACCATTGAAGTGACGTTCAAGTTGATAAATAGAGCTCAAATAGATCGCCATGTAATGAGAAAGGGGGATGTCACATCCATGTCCTTCTTTTATGGTATTTTTACTCTTCTATTCATTGACTACCTTTTCCCCCTAGACACCCCCTTAATCCCCCTTGAATTTGGAAAAAAATGGACATGTTTTATGTGGCCAAAACATGCCACATAGTTTTTTCTGCATATATTGCTAGACTATATGAATAAACCATGCACAATGACTAGATCATTGAGAATATTTATGTTATTCTAATTTTTCCCTTTAGGAATAACCCCAGTGCACCCCTTTCTTCCCCCATTGGACCCTTACATCCATGAAAGGCTCCCATGATCCTTCATGCTCTTTTGGAATGAAATTTTAAAGGGGTTTTGGTGGTGGAACATCAAGAATCATCAAGTAAGTTAATTCCTCTCTTGTTCCTTCCATTTACTTTGGGGTCCTTCCCTTATTATGAAAGTTCCAATTGTAAAGTGACTATGGGTTCTTACCTAGGGTTTAATTTTGTGTATCTTGGTTCAATATTGTGGATTAGGGTTTGTTTTCATCCCCTTGTGGTGTAGTTGAAGTTTCACATCATGATTTGGGTTTTTTGACATCTAAGGTAAGTGAATAATTGTGTAGGAATTCTTTGATGAATTTATCATTCTTGATTGAATTATTTTTCATGCTCCACTTCAAATGTGTTTAGTGAAAAAACTTATTTTGGTAGCATTGATTAAGTGGTTGATTTTTAAGAATCATTTTTGTATGAAAACGACTGTTTTCATTTGTATTCCAAGTTGGGTATTTGGGGGTCATTTTATGACTCATGTAATTAGATTATTAAATTTTTTTAGGGAGGAAAAAAACTGGTTGGATGTGGTATTGTTGGGAATCTCTCCTTAATAAATGATTTTTGATTGTATTTTGTGTCCAAACCATTGTATTACCTCTTGAAATTATATTATAAAATCTTTAAAGGGTTTACTAAATTATGTTGAGGGTGTGAAAAATGTTTCTATACTTTTTGGGGTGTGTATGATTCAAAAATGGTATTTAAATGTGCAAATGGTACCTTCATTTGCAATTGGTATTTTATAATATGTGGAACTTGATTTTTCATATAGAGGGAAACTTGGGTATCTATGTGGGAAGACTAGGACCAGTATTCTTATGATCCGGTAAATCTATCATCCCTATTTCACATAGAAAGTTTGATGATGACATCACTAACCAAAGTTTGATTATGTTTGGAGACCACTTGCACATTGTGGTTTCACATTCTAGTGGCTCATGCATGAGATGTTTATTGATTATGGTTACTTTTACACTGAGATATGATGTACCTATGGAACCACTACTATCAAGTGCCTATGGATGCTCTAGTGACTAGTGCTCACTGGATATATTCTAATTATCATCAGCATATGGTGTATTTTTTTTCAAAATTCAGAAGCATATATTTATTATTTTAAAGATTTCATTTTTCAAAGTTTTTCTCTTGAAAACTATTTTAATTTTAAAGTTGAATCTTTTATGAAATGTTAGAAGTATTTCTTATTTATAAAATCTTTCAACATTTGGTTTTAAAATTTTTACCACATGGAATATTTTTGGGTAGAATACTATTGTGATTAGGCTCACACCCTACCTACACCTTTGGGTGAATGTAGACTTGAGAATGTTTGACTTCGTTAAGGGAAAGGTCCATGGTGACCATAGTTTGTGTTGTTAGCCTCTTTCCTTGGTGAGGTGTTGTGGGGAGAGCTTGGGGTTGATGTCCCCTTTCCATGTGGTGGTTATTGGATTTTCAATGCTACTCCTTCCGAGTTTTGGACCCCTTTGATCTTGATTCAGCTATGTATTTGAATTCTAAATTTTTATTAAAGGCTTGTTGGATTAAAATTTTAGATTTAACCTATTTTTTATTATTAGTCATTAAATATTTATAAAATATGGTAAATGATTCCCAAAAACATTTTTATGATATCCGAGAACTTGTTCCACCCCATGTGGATACGGAACGCCCTTTGGGATATTCCATGGACTGGGATAGGCCCTGCTTTGGATGGAATATAGATCTGGTTCATGAAAAAATGTTATCAGAGCAGGTAAGCACTTTGGTTCATATTATTTGGGATGAGTTGGGTTAGATACGATCTAGGAATATAAGGGATCAGAGTCATGGATTTGAGCAGGGTTCCTGTCCCACACCTCTCGTTACAGATCTCAAGTAACCATGATATATTGGGATTCTTTTTTGACTTCTCTTCCAGGTGGAACATGCTTACTGTATACTACATGTTGACATTGGTTTTGGGTGAAGTAGATGTTTGTATAATTTTTTGGATGAGTTTGATTTATTTTTAATTCACGCTGTTGCGGAAAATATTCATTACTATTGTACTAATGATTTCTCTTGTGACAGTTTCTTTTTTGTAGCAACATGCCTCCCTAAAAATATCCCACCCAACCACAGGAGGAAGCCAGAGTGTGTTCTCACTCAATACATGATCAAAGGATGGTTGAATATATGGTTCAAAATTTCCATGATCTAAGGAAGATATTTGGTCTTCTCTATTTAGAGAAGATGAGCCTGGTCTTAGGAAAGATATATACCAAGAGTTTCTGAAAAACAAGCCTCCTATTTTCTGAGGTAGCAATGTGCTTCAGGAAGAAGAGGAGTGGCTCAAGAAGATTGAACACATGTTCATGTTTCATGACACACATGAGGATATTAGGGTGAAGTGTGCCTCCTTTATTCTAGAAGGTCCTAGTCACAGGTGGTGGGAATCCATGCTCCTAGCTGGGAAGCATGAGAAGATGAGTTGGAAGGACTTCATGGCTATCTTTAATGACCAATACTATCCTAAAGTCATGAAAAATTCCAGATCCTAGGAGTTTATGGATCTCATTCAGGGGGACCAGTTGGTAATGGAGTATGAAAATTTCTTTGTCGAGCTAGTCTGATATGCCTTCGGGATTTTCTTTAATGAACAGATACAGGTTCAGAGGATTGAAAAGGGTTTGCAATAAGAGATCTATTTTCAGGTCTTTCTGTTTGTGTTGAATACATATGTAGAAGTGGATTATTGAGATTGTATGGTGTAAATAGACTGAAAGGGGGGGTAGGGATTCTCTAGGAGAGTATCAATAAAGGGTATTATCAGTTCATCTATGATGAAAAGAAAGTGAGGGGAACCGGGGATAAAGGGAGGTGGTAGTTCAGGCCATTATCCTAGGCAGTTTTCATTCATGGATTCTGATGCAATGTTCATTGTGTTCAAATAGTGTTGGTTTCTAGGGAACATACAATATGAATGTAAATATACTCTATGGCCTTGTTATCAGTGTGGAGATATTGGGAACTTACCACAGTTTTTCCAGGTGACTCATCCCCTTTAGAGTGAGGCAGGATCTGTGGCTTCCAAGGGAGTGTCTGTTTATTCAGAGCCATCTAGGATGGTGGGATATTGGTTTTGTGGCTGTGGTGGAAGGGCCAAATCTTTTTCTAGGTAGAGATATTTTAGGCAAGGTATATAGGCAAGTGAACACTCTTGGGTAGATACAAGGAATCTCTATGCTATGGTTCAGGCACTAGTGGTGTCAGATGTTGGTTTTTGATAGTTCGAGGTACCATTTTGATTACATCTTCTTCAGCCACTATTTTCTTTGACACTGGTGTTACTATTTTCTATATATCTTCTAGTATTGTGAACCTTCTGAATTTTCCAACCAATGTTTTGTATATTTTATGGATTTGGTGACACAATTGGGTAAGAAGAAATAATAAGGTCTTAGGTTCCCATCATGTGTGTTTTCTGTGTCAAGGGTTGAGATAGAGTGGTACCTCCTAGTTTTGGATATGGATATTTTTTATGTAATCCTTGGTAGGGATTGGTTAATGAAATTTCAATCACATAATGATTGATAGAGGTGGCAAGTGAGTTTCATGGAATCTGATGATAGTCCTCAGGTTTTTCTTGATATATGAGATCCTCAATCGGGTCATGCCAGATCTCCACTCCCAGAGTTGGGGTATCTTTTTCTCCAATTATCGTTACTCATGATAGAGGAATATAGAAATTATTATAAGATTGGATTAATTTATGTATTCAATGAGGTCAAAAAGGTATTTCGAGATGATTTTCAGGATTTCCCTTAGAGAGGGACATAGATTTTTCAATTGATTTGGCACTATGAACACTATCGATATCTCTTCCCTCATATCGTATGGCCCCCCACAAAGGAAATTCATCTAATATAAAAGAGTAGGTAGATCCATAATCAAGTAAAACATTTACAGTTATAGATTGGATGATATGTGTACCTTTAACTACATAATTCTTGTGACCCAAATCAACAATTGTGATTTCATGATATTTCCCTTTGTCTCTAAGCTTAAGTGGGTTCTAATTCCAATAATCATTATTAAACCTCATATTTATATAGTGGTTAGTATGATTTATATACTATTTATAATTGTAACATTGGATTGTGGGTGGAACATTTTTTTGAGGTTTCTCACTATTCCTTTCATTAATAGACCTATTCAAATCACATCAATATTAATTTTCTCTATTTCATTGTTTTTCAAAAATAAAACATTTAACAGAAACTATATAGAAGTTTTATCTATATTCTATGCAACACTTCATACATGAATTAAGATTAATGTTATTTCCACTATAGGTTTTATTATTATAATTTTCTAAAAAGTACATCTTTCTATACTTATCCCAAAAAATATGAGAATAATTAGGGTCTCCCATATCTATTTCTATCTTAAACTCACATTGAATTATTTCATCATAGCTATAAAATATTATTATTTTCAACTATTTTCAATGATTTCATCTTAATAATCTAATGAAATTATCAATTTATATTTCAGGCTCGATGAAAAAACCTAAATCATACCTTATAATTAGGGTTAAAATTTACTCATAGACAATAATGGATTCATTTTATTTCATCTTTTTATCTAGGATTTACATTTACATTTTCATAAAAATATTTTTGATAAAATAATTACTAAAAAATACCTTCTAAAAAACTTCCCATGTCTTGGAGTAAATTTCATTATCTTACCTCATATTCTTTATAATATCCGAACCTTGATTAGCTTCACCTTACAAATGATATACTATTAAGAATGCTTTTTAATATTCTAAACATTATAGAAAGAAAAATATATTTTTAGTTGTACTGATCCATTTTACAGTAATTAATGGATCATAGTGACCACTAAAAAAGGTAAAATGTTCTATATAAAATCTTCAATAGTAAGTTGTTCCTTCCATTGGCTATTTTTAATATTATAAATATTCATGTAACCATTCATATATTGATAGAGTTTCATGAGAATAACAACATGATTTCCCATCCAATCAACTACTTTATCTGGTTGGTAATGAAAATGATTTTGGAATTTCCAATAACATTCAGTGATAACAAGATTCCTCTAGGGTCTATACATTGACTAATAGATAAATTATAGTTTGAGAAATCATAATCATATATAGTAATAATTTAATCATGAAAAATCATTTATAGGATGACTAAATGATGAAACCTTTTTTTCAACATATGAAACTAATTATTTATCTTAGGATGTTAATTTTCATCGTCTATTCAAACAGTTCATAATGTATCACAAAGAATATTTCAATTTACCAAATCATATATAGTCTTAGTCCCGATCATCATGCAATAGAGATGATTGCGTTAGTACACAATCTTTCCCATTTAGATTTGTTACATATATGTGTATCTATGGAATAGTTTCATCCACTATATAGTATCTAGATAGTGATTTAGTTTTTCATAAAATTAGATAATATATAATTTACCCAAGATTAATATTTTTATCCTATACTTAAAATTACCCCTAGGGTTTTTAATAAATTTCTCTAATACAAATCTCACAGAATAACTAAACCATGATTTTATACCCAATTAGGTGACCCAAATATAGAATACGTAAACATTAAATAGTTTTATATTAATATTCATTTTATATATAAACTATATATGACCTATAACCATAAATCTATAGTGTATTTTGAAACTATATACATAAATAACATATTTCATGAAACATCATCAATATCCCCCAAAATGTTCATCTATCATTAAACCCTTCTTAGAAATACCCCAAATAAAACCTTTTTCAAAACCTAGGGAAAATAAACATAATAATAGGTATGATATGATTCTCCATATGTGTAAAAAATGGAGATATTGATCGATGATAATAAGTGAGCATATGAAATAGGGTATGAGAACATTATCATAACTTAATGAATTCAATCCCAATCCATCAAAGATCATTAATCATGAATCATGACATAATGTTTTTTCATAAAAAATGAAAAATAAATACTAGTGAATAATCATCAAAAATGAATCATTATCCATTGGAATATATCATAATCATAAGTCATATGTTTTTATCATACACATAAGCATTGAAATTCGATTCCTCAATCAAATTTCAATAACAACACTATCAATATGGAAAAGTCCCATAATGAAAATTCCAACTCAATTATTTTCAAAATTCTATTAAGAGAAAATTAAATCTAGTTAACTATATTATCTTTAAGGAGTTTATTAATTTTGTTATATCTTATGTGATTCCTAACTATGTCATTATTACCAAATACATTTGAAGGATATGTAATTTTGTTCCCAAAAATCACATAATGAAAACTATACATTTTTGTTGCATAAGATAATTAAACATTAACCATATAATTATACAACCATATCATTACTAAAATAATGTAAATACATTTTATAAACATTTCATCATTTCACCATTTCCTAACTCGTGGAAAAGAAGTCTGTTTTGTAAATGATTCATAACAAATTAATTAACCAATGTGAATAAAAAGGGTTTCACATAATCATAAATAAATTAATTAACATAATAATTCATATAGAGAATGAAATTGGATTGAATAATAATATCATATCCCTAGTGAATCACAAAAATACTTAAATGATGTTGACATAGATGTAAAATAACTTTAAGATTTCATTCGAACCTTTATTAAAAAAAATGATAATATACCAATTTAATTTGATAAAATTTTAAATAATAATTATTAGAATATTGATAGAATAAATTTAATTTAATATAAAATTTGATAACATTAAAGTAATTTTCCAATAATTCAATGGGTATGATGGTGGTAAAATTCATTCTTTTCATATAAAATAAATGAAAATATTCTATTCACACGTTTTGTTAAAATTTATAACAACTTATTAGGAATTTTTTTAGAAAGATACCATTTTATAGATTTTTAAACAAATTTAATAGTAGTGAAAATATCAAAAATTTTAAAACATTTAAATTATATTTATAAACTTTTATAATTGTTTTTGACAAGTATGGACATGAATGGAAAAGTTCGTTGACTAAAGATAAAATAAGGTTAACTTTTAAAAATACAATTCTCGATCATTTTTAGTAAACCATAGAGGAAAATTGTAATAATACATAAAAAATACATAAATAACTATATGAGAATAAATTAGATTGTGTTTAATGGATAATTACAATATATTTTACATCAAAATATATTTAACATAGATAATCCATGAAAAAATGAAATTTTGTAAAATAAACCTCGTACTTCAAGTCCAGTTTTAATTCGTAATAGTTAAAATATCCTATATAATTAATATATATATATATTTTAGATATATTAAAAAATCATATTCATATATAAATTACTATTCATAATTCCATTATTATTTTTAATTGTCAATTTATTAACAATTTATTCATTAAAATGATTATTTGAGTGAACAATTGTACATTTTCCTTGAATATTTTGGTTTGATGGATATAGTACTTGAATAATGGTCACGGTTTCATCATATAAAAAATTGTAATCATGAAATTATTATGATATTTATTAATTATAAGAACTATTATTATTATTATTTGTATAATGTAGTGATGAAAAATGTGTTATATCAATTCATAGAGACAATAATATGTATGCACGCATGAGTGATGTTTCCCCTTTTCAATGGATATAATGATAGAAAGTTGAATTATAATTTATATTTCCCTAATAATTCTTATATCATGAATTTGATATATATTCATTAAATCTATTTTGTTACTATCCATGTAAGGAAAAAATAGAAAAAGAATCATATTGTTTAGTGGAGGTGGTAGTCCACACATAAGCATGAGTGACGTTATCATTTTCTAAAAGATGGGAAGACAAGAATGAAGATATGATATTATAATAATAGAATAAAAATAATTTAATGAATATAATATATAAACATTAAATCCATAATAACAAAAAACCTTGAATTATGGTGATGGAAAATGATTCATATCGATATGTTGAGGTCGTAGTCCACACGTACACACGAGTGATACTTTCTATTCCCATTTGATGGAGATGATGTGAAAAATGGTTAATACACAATAATAAAAAAAAATTATATTTAATAGAATAAATTATTTATTTTTAATGGATAACATTTATTTAGGGAAGGTATAAAAAAGAATTAAACCTTCTTGGTTAAGAGCTATATCAATTTTCTCAAAACCCCCTTTTGGCTTACACCTTAATCCTTGAAAGGATGATATTATGATCATAAAAGGAAATATAAGATGCAGGTTGGAAAATTTTACGGTATTATTGAGGGTATATATTGATAAATAAGGATCATAAAGTGTGAGGAAGTGATGAGTGGTGGTATCCTTTTATTAGTGAGGGAGAGGACACGCTTAGATTTCTTCAAAAGATTATAATCGATTAATGTATTACACTAGTAAAATGGATTAAAAATTAAAATCACATGAATATAATAAGTTTAAGAAAAAAAATAATAAACCAATAATTTTAAATATTTTTTTTATTATTATAAAACATTTCTCTTAGGACAACCACCTATAAACATGTTTTAACCTTAAATATTATTAAAAAATTTACTTTTTTACCATTCATTATGACAAAAAAATTAGATAAAATTTATTTAAAATATAATTATTCATATTTCATATATGGAATAAATTTTATAATGTTAAATTTATAAAGTAGCCTAAATTCATTTTAAAATATTTTGAAAAAACAAGATAAAACTATTTTCAGAAAAATAAATTTTATGCATAATATTTTGGTTAGATTTATTACATTCTATATAAAAATTATTATCTACATATTAAATATTTTGTTTATTTTATTATATAAAAATTCAATTAAAATAAATAATTTATAAATATTGGTTTAATTTAACAAAATAAAAAACACATGATGTGCTTAAAATATGGTTTTTAGAAAAACATCTATTTTTTTTCCTTCAAATGATATTTTTTAATTTATAACCAATTAATAAGAAAGAATTCATCTTATAAATATGTAAAAAAAAATTAAAAATTTTATTTTATTTCTATTCATACCTTCTAATTCAACATCTTGGTGATAACTATCACATTAAATAATAAATTTTAATGGTATATAACGGTTCGTTTAAACTCAGTGTTGCATATAAAGAAAGATATCAATGAAACTAAATTTATTTAAAAAGAAATGTATTATAAAAAATTGGAGTGTTAAATTTTTTTTATGAATGTAAATAACTAATATAAATATTTTATTAATTTCTTAGAGAACATATAAATCTAGATGAGAGTTAAGGAAAAAGATTTTACTTTAAAAGGATGTTTGAAATTTATTAAACCCTTTATCCCCATATAATTATTTGTTTAAATATTTCATGATACTTATTATTTTTCATTAATGTTTTACAATATTCATTTTAAATTATATTTTCAATTCATCTAAATTTTTGAAATATAAATTTTCAATTTTTTTCCATATGGGTCACTTAGACAAATTTTTCTCAAGTTAAAAAGATTATTTTTTAATATAGACAAGAAGAGAAGAATTTATTTATCCCATTTAATTTATTATTTATATGGCCTAATATTTAGGTTTTCATATTTTTCCAATGTAAATTCCATTACTATTGTTTTGGGACATTTTTTATTTTATAGAGCTTTCAACAAGAAAATTGATATTTCTTCTCATTTTTATACAATGATGGAAAGTGATTTACTTATGGGTTAAAATGAGTTTATTGAGGGTTGTATGTTGAAAAAATTGAAAGAATGAAAATATTTTTTTATCATGCAAAGTTATTTAATAATTTCATTTGATGAACCCTCAGCACGATATAGTTCATGGACCCAGGTGATCCTGATTTAACTCTACAATGCATTGGGTAATGATTAGTTTTCAAATATGAAAAATTAGGGTAATAAAAATTTAGGTTACTCAATTATTTGTAACTATATATTAGTTATTTATAACTCTTGTTAAATATGAGTGACATGTGTTATTAATATTATTCTAGAAGATATCTATTTTATTTTTGAAAATGGTTTTTATTGAATTAATTTTATTTCATGAGGTAAAAAAAAATTATAAATTATGAAATGGGAATGGTTTATTTTGAAAAGACATTTTTTTCATGAGTTCTATTGTTTATAATGATTTATTAGTGGTATTATTATGATTTATAGTGGGTTTAGAATGTTTTCATTGAGATATGGTTGATTTTCTAATGTGGAAATAATATATTTATATGCTTAAATAAATATTCTAAAAAAGTTTTACATTTTTGTAGTGTTTTCAATTTTTTCACTAGACTAATGGGTTTCCATTATTTTTATATACCTGGCTAATATTTTTATTCTAAAAAAAAAATTTCAAATATTGTTCATAGGGTATAAGGATGAGTAGGAACTATTTTGAATTATACCACCATAGAAATAAAATTTTCCTTGAACAAAGAAATTGTGCCTTGAATAAAACATGTCTATGAACATAATAACCATATTTTTATGGAAAAAATGGTCACTATATGTTATTAATTCATATTTAATTAAATGGTTTCCTAATTCAATAATAGATTAGACATAAAATATTATAATAATGTAAAAATGTGAAATACTTTCTATTAAACTCATATTTATCTGTTTTTAAGTAACTTAGAGTTATATCCTATGATTTCCACCAATGCATATCTTAGGGTAAGATATTATAAATAGGGATTGTGGGTTCTATAATTATATTTTAAGATGATATAAACAATTAATTTTCAATTTAATGAAATAATATTTTCATTATTAATCATTTAAATTATTTTTATTCTTAAAAATACATTTTCGAATAATTGTTCTTTTGAAATATGTGTTTTATATTAAAATCATTTTTATCATTATTGAAATCATAATTTGATAAAATGAATTTGATTTGTTTATTTTACTTGTAAAAATTAACATCAGATTATTTTTTGAGATTTCTTTTTGAAATGGTTCATTTTTAGGTCAAGAGTGAAAAATAAAATTTTTATAAATATTTTAACATTTATGACTCGATCATGATATATGAATGAATTAAAAATATATGATATCATTTTATAGACTAGAATTTAATTTAAGGAGTATAACTGTACATTTATAATTAATATTTTGAGTTTATAAATATATGATTGACTTTTTTGAATAAATGTTATATTTTATTCTAAAAACATTATTGTGGTAATTTTAAGTTAATAGGTTTTTATATTGAGAAATTCGATTATGTATTAATTTTTTAATTCAAAAAAAATATTTTTTTATTTTATTATAAACCATAAAATATCCTTGGAATCAATACTATACATTATATTGGTGTAAATATATTTTTATTCTTAAAATGGGATTTTTAAATAAATTGTTTCTACTGCATTACGTGTACTTTTATTAAAATTAATATTTACCACATTTAGATGTTGAATATTTTAAAATTGTTTTCATGTTTTAGATAATCATTTTTAAATTATTTAATAATGTCAATTTAATTTCTAATTATAAAAAATAAATTAACGTAGTAAAATTTAATCTCTTCCGTAAATGATTAAATGGTTGAAAAGTGGTTAAATTATGATATAAGGTAAAAAATATCAAAAAAACATTCATCTAGTTGATTAAATAAGTTAATGAATTAACTTTTTTATACATTCTTCAATAATTTTATATCTTAGAGAAACATCTCTTGAGTGTAACCTTAATTTTATTTTAATAAATGGGTATTTTGAAAATAGCCACTCCACTCAGGTATAAAATGAACCCTTCACCACCACACATTTTATCACACATAAACCATTATATATTGAATAAAATTTAACAATAAATATCCTCATAAATATTTAAAATATCCTATATGTTCTAGTTTAACCAAAATGGAAATCTAAGAATTACTAATGAGCAGCCCAAGGGAACATATCAAAACAAGAAGTAATTTTTTTTTACCAAGTCCTTTCAAGTTTATTTCTTCTTATACCCACACAAAATATTTTATAACCATCATAATATAATAGAATTAGTATCATTATTATACTAAAAATTTATTATGTTTATGTAATGACCACTATATATCTTCCTCTCATTCATGGTAAAATGACAATATTGCTCGTTTTACAATCATACAACCTCCTCCATGTAATGAAATATTTCATTATTCATCGCTAATTTACATGATTGTTTATAAAAATTAACTTCATAAATAAATATGATATGTATAACATTATTATGATTATGGAATGATAATTTGTCCATTATATTAATAATAATAAATGTAAATGGTAATTATAAATCTAACGTCAAAAAACAAGAATATTATGAAGTTTTTATTAGTTTGAATATATTTTTAACAAACTAATGAACTATTAAAGTTTTTTTCTAGAGTAATGATATGTAAAATATTTTAAACGATTTTTATGATGATGAATCTATTCTATAATCCATTTGAATAAATCAATATACAAAATTAATTCTCGAGGAATTGATAGAATAACCCAAAGTGGTTGAGGTAGCAAAACACTAAAAAATAAATAAATGACCTAGGATATGTAATTTAATCACCCAACTTTTTCCTTGTAAGAATTTGAAAAAAAATTATTAATATTTTTGGAGCAATGAACTGAGAAAAAATGAGATTCTGATGCCTGATAGTCCCATGTTGAAATAATAAAATAGTAAATCTATTATGTCACACATGCATAGTTGTTCAGAAGTGTTAGGATAAATCTAATATGGTGCCTCAGATTGGATATATGAGACCATTGTTGATTCTATAATATGGGTTATACCCTATTCCTGCCATAAACATTATTGATGTCTGAAATTTGTCTGAAAAGTGATCATGGGTGTAATTTTAAATAAATAAATAAATTAATTATGATAGTCCAAGATCCTTCTGTTTACATCGGATTATGGAAACCCCAAATGGTTTGATGTATAATAAAATGGATTGGGAGGAGAGCATAAAGGAGATTTAGAAGAGGGTGGGATCAGGGATAATCGATTATATTAATACATTTATCATAAAAAATAACATAGTTTATGGATCTCTCCAACCATAAAAACACAAATTCATTATTTATTAGAGATTTATCTTAACTCAAGTTAGGATATTTTTTGTTTTTTGATTGATCTCATTTTATATCCCATGTTGAACATGGACTAATTCCACTAAAAATAATTTATTCACACATTTATGTTTGATTTATGATTTATTTATTTTGTTTGAATATTAATCTTTATTCTTCACTCTAATGGAAATTAATTGTTAAAAAAACACAGGATAGGTTCATCCTTCTTTAGTGTTTTATGGATTTCTCCCATGTTTCATTGCACATTCATAATCGATTATTCATTGGATGGTTGTTCAAAAAATTCTTGGTATTCAGGAATTATGAGACTATTATCTAGGGAAATAGATCAATAATGTGTGTGCAGTTCATGCTCATGGGTGTGATCAAACTTAGATGGCAGTGGAAGAAAAAAAAAAGGTAGATCAGATTGGTTGAGACACTAATAGAAAATTACTCGATACCCATGGATTGGGACACTATGTATAACCCATAAAACCATGGGTATATGATATACCCATAGTTCCAAGAACCATATCAAATTAATCTTTTTATATAGATCTAAGATATATATAGGGTTTGAAAATGATATACCCATAATTATGAATTGTTGGAATAAGTGTATATGAAATTTTCCACCATGACAATAACCCTAAACCAATGCTTCTGAATCCATGGATATAGAAATTAAATAAATTCATGTCACTAGATTTGAACCCAATACTGCCTCTATAAAATCTATAAACCTAACCAATGAACCACATGTGGTTATCTACATAAAAATAAATATTTACTTATATATGTTTTTCTCAACCATGTCAATAGGTGAAAAAACTTGGAAATAGGTTTTCCTGTTAATAATTTTCCCCATGGAATTTCCCCCTATACTTGGATGGGAATTATGTCATCATATTATACCAAAATTTTGGCTATAGGGATGACCTATACACATGGTTTTGAGATTACCATGGGGATAGGTTTTGAACTAATCCATATACCCACAGTTTTTTGGAAATCCATGGGTATAGGTTTGACCTATACCTGTAGGTTTTTGGAGAATTGTGGGTATATGTTTTGAACCAAACCCTATACACACTTTTCATTATAAAACTCTTGGTATCAGGTTGATATATCACCAGGGTTTTTTAAAAACCATGGGTATATATTGGAAATTACTACCTATAGAAATGGTTTACCAAAACAATGGTAACAAGTTCTAAACAAAACACTATACCCATGGTTTATGGAAAAACATGGGTATATAGGTGACCAATAACCATAATCTTTTATAAAATAGTGGGTATAGGATTTTTTTCTAGTAGTATGACGTTTCACATTCTATGGTTTTTCATGTAGTCAAGGAATAGACAATGATGATGGATTTGTGTTTGGGTTAGACAACCATAATTAGACATCTGATGGTGGAAAGGAGTGGTTAGATGATATCCCAAATCCCCATGAAATATTGGTGATTTATCCATAGGTGATAGTGGATCATTCATACACTAGAAGGAACTGAGTATTTCTGGAAATCCCACATTACACGACATGAAATCCAGGGATACATGCCATGTGGGTCCTAGTTTCCACACTAGGGTTTCCATCAAGATATAAGTTTCACAAGAAGTGTGACCCATGTCACACACTATATAAACTTTATCCAACCAAATTTACATGTATAGGGATTAAATTCTCTAGGAGCCATGTAGTATTACACATTATGTGTTCCAGGTCACACACCATGTCACACGTGGTAGATGAATCATGATGTACAGTTAGTACAATGCCAGTATACCAAGTTTCTCCACAAGATCTCTATGGTGGGGAATACACTATTTACGTTAAAAAGTATATGATAATGGTCGGAATACACACACTAAGTTACAAACTAGTCCCTACAGGTAATGTTATGTGGAGTACACCTCGTTTAACTTGTAAAATTACATATAAATGGATTGAGTACATAGGAACACCATGAGTACATGTGAAAGTCAGGTTGGATTTTCATGTACTTGATAGATATCTACATGTTGTGTACAATGTGGGGAACACCGTATATTTTTGTATAATTTCATTCCATATGAGCACAATACATGGGAATTTATAGGAATTAGTGAGACACATTGTGTACCCTTTAAGGACATGATGTGTACTCCTAGAAGAGTTGGTTGGATCCCTCATTATTCTTAGATCTGTACTAGAATGAGCTTCGGTTTTTTTCACTTAGACTATTTTAGTAAAGACTAATATTAGTATAGCGAGTCTCCATGGTTTGTACCTATATGGGTATAATGTAACATTATTTCAAGAACAAATGATTTTGATCTACTCTGTGGGATGAGTATCAGATACGTTTTTTGGTTTCCCCCAATATTCCTGGGTGCGATCCTCAATGATTACTTGGTTATCCTATATAGGGTTCATGGTATTACTGTGACCTCTAGAAGTAGTGTGTAGATCCCTTATCTAGCTGGATAACCGATTTTGGTTTGTGATATTTTTGTACATACTATCCCTTACTTATAATTTAATTTACATATTAGGTTTGTAGTGACCTTAGTGGTCCTAGGTGTGATGCTCTATATGTGTGTCATGATCATTGCAATAAAATGAGTACTTATTTGGCTATCCCCAAATAGAATGTCCTCTTGGATGAGTTCCACCAGTATAGTGAGGTTTCATGAGTGTTACCACTTGGATGATTGTGATATGTGACAACATGTATAATGTGGTGAGGTCTACTAGATGAGTGTTACCTTGAAGTCTCAAGTGAAATTTGGTGGTTGGATGTATGGTAGAGATCTCTTTGAGAATTGGAGTATATTATATGTATATATTGTTTATTCTTATTTATAATTAAGATTCATATCTTAATTGAAATATTGGTATATTTTTTATTGGACTAATCTTTATTCTCTACATTTTTTTGTTTTGGTGTGTCATACTCAGTAATGATATTCTCTCCCATACATAAGATCTTCCCACACATGTCGTGCATTTTTTTGATAAAATATCTTTCTATGGATTCCATAGAGGATCAATATCATGGAGATCATTGTTATTGGTAATAAATATTTTGGTTTTATCACAATGTTACATTTGAAACTAGTCCCCTCCTTTTAAGAGGTTGGACTATTTTGTAGTTTTTGATGGGTTTCTATTTGGACACTCTTTTTCACTTTCAGTACTTTTCTGTACTCTGAATATGGTATTAGATATGTATACATTAATTGGTACATGTTGAACATTACATTCTAAAAACTTTATGGTCTTGGATATGTTTACTTGTTTACAATACATTTGGTTAATGCCTCCCCTGGGTATAATATTCTTGTTCAGCACTGGTCACCATAACATTCCCTATTGGAGGAAGGTTTAGGTTTGTTACACATGGATTATCGATAAATTGGCGGGCCCTAGTGGGTTGGGTAATTACAGTGTGGTATCAGAGTTTTTAGTTCGATGATAGGACTACGGGGTAGACCATATCTAGTAGTGATATTGGTTTTGGATATATGGAAATAATTCATAAGTGGTTTGAGTTTATATTTTAGGATTCAGACTCTCGTGTTGATGTGGAAGATGATGTATCCATTCAATATGACTTTGATAACCTTATTATTTACTATATACATAATGAATTTGGATATTTGGAAAAAAATTCTACAAATCCTATAGGAATGGGTTGTGATTTATATGTCCTTTCTGATTCATCTTTCTAGATATAATCATTGACTATGGAATGTATTCAAATTTTTCATGATGAATCTGTGATGATATCCAGCTTGTAGTTTGAGAAACTGTTTTGATGATGAACAATTAAGTGACAATAACTCAAATTAGGGACCTAATTTATTAAGTTTTTTTATCTAGGAAGGCACATATAAGTGTTACCACATATTGAACATCTCCTGGATCAACCCTTAATGGCCTAGGAGGATAATTTTCTATGTATTGAAATGTGTACAGATTGTACATGATAAGACGATGTTTTATGCACGATTATCACTTTTAATGAGTTCTATAAATAGATACTACTCATGCTTTGTGCTGAGATAGAACCTTAGGAAAAGGAGGATTGGATAAAGGTGGTTGTTTTGACTTCTAAATGATCATTTGGTTTCACTTGCTACCCAGTCATATTTATGAAGTAGAAGATGGTTTAAGTGGTGCCATAAATTAAAAAACTATACAAAGTTCACATTGTGGGTTCTATAGATTGATTTCACCCATGTTTCCTGGTGTTCCAGAACCCCTTATTAAGTGGTAGAGGACTGAAACAATGTTTTTTACACGAATCTACCACTTAGATAAGAACTTTACTAATAGTGGATATGATGAATAGACATCTATAGGGTAATGATGGTGTCGGTAGTGCCCTATTTCAGTAGTTTTCGACATAATTTCTAGAATTCATGGAAGTGGGACACTACACCGATCGAGATTCATTATTTTGAAATGATCCAAAATAGTGTGGGAAAGTCAGTTTTTCTAATAGAGAATAGTGTTGAGGTGTTGAGTTTTTCCATCAATCGTGGTGTTCTAGTTTTTTTAGAAGTTATAAGGTGTTGGGGAGGGTCTCGGTTATAGAGAATAGATATGAATGGAAAGGATAACTTAAGGTGATTGGAGTTTTTAGACTAGAGGATTAGAGTTTGGTTTTGAGGTATGACATGTGTCTTCACAATATCATATTTAGTTTGAGCACAAAGTCAAAATCCACATTTCCACTTAACATATCCCCTATTCGATACCTAGGAATAGTAGTGAATTCTTTTTTATGCAACCCATATTATGAAGGAACTTTTAGAAGGGTTCGATGATGACACACTTTTATCAACAGTGTGACCTGGCTCTATAAAGAGAGTGAGAGACTCGTGTGGAAGCTTTCCATAATTACAGAGTCAAACTAGAATGTTTTCCTCAATATATATTGATTTTATACCATCCACACATATCAGACTGCTACTATTATGAGGTTTAGTGATTTTTTTTGTGGGTTGAAGTTTTTATTCTTCAGTATTGAGTAATCCCAGGAAAGGATGGATGATATCATCTACACGAGGATATAACTAAATTTTTATTAGTTAGCCAGTATGACACTTGGTGTAAATGATACTATGAGATTTCAGTTATTTTGATACATGAGAGGTGTTGGGATGTCTTACATTGGGATGTATCATTCATATACAATTATAGAATGATTATTTTCACATATACAGGCACTAAGAATGGTCTGATAGCAGCATTGGCATATCCAATGAATCCATGTTGCTATGAGAGATGATGGTACAATGGGTTAATCTATAGAGAAGGGTCTTGTTAGACCTAGTGTGTTCACCTGGTAGGCCTCTTGTTGTTCAAATATAAGTAATATGGGGTCTTGATGACTATTGTGGATTGACATCACTTGAACCTAATGAATGTTAGGGATGTGTATCCACCCTCATTAATTGATGAATTCTTTATCCTTTTGTTAGGGGAAAAGAGGTTCTTAGTCTTCGACCTTAGGAAATTTTATTACCAGCTTTATTTTCAACAATAGGAATTACCAATGGTGAATTTATAAAGATTATGTAGTTTCTTTGAGTTCATGGTGATACCATCCAGCATGTTATATGCACCGATAGTTTTTGTAAGTCTCATAAACCAGTAAATTATTCTTGGTTCACTTCATTGTAGTCTTCATTGATGGCATCCATATATACTTTGTATCATTGGTGGATCACATGTGACACATGCGGATAATTATAGATATTATATAAGAGGACCAAACATATCAGATTCTATTGAAGTATCGACTTTAGATTCTAAGGGAACACTTCCTTGGTATGTATTTTTAGATTTGGGAGTGATAATGGACTCAGAAAAGGTTGACGTAGTGATATCTCAAGATCCACACAAGGGTGTGGGCATTGTAGAATATGCTAGAAAAATTTATATTGATTTTGTTGAGTGATGTGATAAAGTAGTTAACCTCTTAATAGATGTCGCTTGAGGTAATGGATAGTATAGTATAACAACATTTAATGGTTGTTACCCATACATAGATTCAGTGAGTTAGGGAGGAAAATATTAGGGATATAGATTGTGAGGTATTGTGTTCCTTAATATCCACATGATAATTTCATGATTGGTTTTCCAAATATGGGGAGCATGCCATCATCTTGAGGATAGATGATGACAACCGTCAAACTATAATTAGAGGTGTTAAAAGAGGATTATTTCTGATTGTAATACATCCAGTACATATGAGGATGAACCAAGGTCATTTTGAATCATGTTTAGTGTAAAAGTACGCTATACATTTTGAAGAGTTTTAACTCTATATGTCTCACCTATTAGCAGGTAAATACCGATAATGATTAGTATAGAGTTGGGATGCCTATGCAATTAAGAGGTGGTTCAGTTTCATGGAATTACTCTAACGATCGTTTCAGTTTGTGATTCTCACTTCACAGAAAGATTAAATAGAGGAATTAGAAGACCTTATGGGACTCTATTTTTGGTTGAGAACCATGATACTATCCCAAGTAGATGGTAAACTAAAGAGGATCATTTATGCTCTGCAGAACATGATTCAAGTTATGATGATAATTTTTGGACGATTTTCACTACTGGAAAACTAACCTTTACCAACGGTTTGGAACCGTTGGTATAGGCCTCCAAACAGTTGGTATAGCCTATACCAACAGTTTGGAGAACCGTAGACAAGTAATCCATTGGGATAGGTCTATACCAATGGTTTTCCAAAAAAATTTGGTATAGACCTATACCAACGGTTTTGGAAACCGTTGTTATAGGTAATATGAAATCTATACCAACAGTAATGGAACCGTTGGTATATAAATTCCACTAATAAAACATCCGCTGGGATTTGATCCCAGGACCCCTCGTTTATAATCGAACGACTTAACCAATAAGCTAACATCATTTTGTAAACATAATTTCATAAATATATATATGTATTATCATAATTATTTAAAATTTTGATTTATATAATGTTCTCGGTTAGTAGATCTGGAAAAAAAATTAAAGAGCCTATCCCAACGGTTTTCAAAACCGTTGGGATAGGTTAGTGGTGGGTTGAGTTTTTTTAGGCCGAAGGTTGGTTTTGTGGGTGTTTTTTTCCAACGGTTTTGGTGAACCGTTGGGAAAGAGTCTCAAAACACACCATTTCCCAACGATTTAGCATAAACCGTTGGGAAAGAGTGACCCATTCCCAACGGTTTTCCAAACCATTGGGAAAGGTGGGGAAATCTATGGCTTTCCCAATAGTTTTGGTGAACCGTTGGGAAATGGTAGCTATACCAACGGTTTTTACAAACCGTTGGTATAGAAGTGTTGGGAAAGATCATCTTTCTAGTAGTGTGTAAGAAGGATCCCCAAAAGTTAGTGGAGGTTGTTAATAATAGAACTTACCACTCCACCATTAGTGGAGAGAAATTTGGGTCTGCATTTTGGATACCTTGTAAAAAACAACTTTCTCATCATAACTAGTGAGATATATTGCATGTGCGTCTAAATTTGGTGGGAGTGGCTCTTGTAAAGGGTTCTGTTCATCAAAGGGATGATGGGGACTACCAAGAGTTGTCAGGAGTCCCATTTGGACTAATGATGGATACATATGGCAGTCAAACAGTTACCCTTGTTTCTTATTACTATCCCCTAAAAAGGGGTTTTTAAGTTTTAGATAGGGTGAAATATTGTCTACTGAATTCAGAAGAAAGTTTTCTAGTTATATAATTGGGTTAGTGAAGTTGTGCTCTGATTAACCCTATGATTCTTGTTATAAAATGTTCCAATGTTTTCCATGTATCAAAACTGATGATACAAGTGAAAAAATCTTTGCATGATACTGACTAGGATGAGATCGAAATTGTTTATAGAGTTACCTCTTTGAGGTATCTAGGTGCACTGAGAACTAATAGAGAGGGCCCTTCATGTGTAAGTGTTTCCCATAGGTGCACATTGCTTAGTGGAACAAGAAACTTCTAGAGATCCTATGGCATGGGAGTCAAAGATGAGAGCTCAGTATCTGCACCAATGAGTAGGTTTCTTCTTTTTAGTATAAAAATACATGAAGGTGGAGATAATTTCACATCCCTATTTTTTCATTATAAGAATTTTGAAAATATTAATAAATATATTTAGATCTAGGAATTGAGATGACATGAGATTCCATGGCCTGGTGAGCCCAATGTTGATCTAATAAAAATATTAAAAATATTAAATTATGAAAATTCATTTTCAATAAAGTCCATAAATAGAAATAATATAGAGTCTCATATAATAAATATAATTATTTATTTGAGTATTAAATATGGGTTTTTACACCAGTAATGACATAACCTTTGTCAACATTGGGTGTTTGATTAAAATGTTATTGCAGGAAGAATTGTAAACAAATTAACAAATTCAAATAATTAATTTCAATAGACCTAGATTAATCTTTTTATGTAATGTTTTGTGGAACCAAAAGGGTTGGCTGTATAACCATAGGGATTTTGAGGAGATCCTAGAGGAGCATTAGTAGATGAAGGGACTGTGGATCATCGATCAGAGTACCTCATGTATTTCCAATGACAAAGAAGTTTGTGGATATCTCCAATGATGGGAACACAAATTCATTCTTTTTTAGTTATAAATTGTAAATCAATGTATGAAATTTGTGTTTTTGGAATTCATCCTTTTTTTACCATGTGTTGAACATGAATCAATTCCATTAACAAGAATTGATTCCAATAATTATGGTTAATTTTTTACGGATTTTTTCAGTTTAAATATTACTCATTGTTAATCATTCTAATGAAAACCAATTGAGGAAAACTGGAACATGGTTGAGAGGAATTCATCTTTGGTCTTCTATGGATTTCTCCCCTGTATCATTGAAAACACATCACCAAAAATTCCTTAGATTATGTATTGATTAATACCCAATATTTGACAGTTTCATGACTATCCCCTAGAAAAATTGATTCATACCATGGTCGTGGTTCACGAACAAAGGAGTGACCGAGGTTTGAAGAAAGTGGGGGAAAAGAAGAGGTTGATGAGATTGTTTATGAGGTTATGTGTTCCCAATTTGATACATTGTGACAGAACATGCATTGTAGATGGTTTCCTGATTAGTTTGGTTGATCATAATTAGATCTATGATGATGGAAAGGATCCTCAAGATGAGATTTTCAATCCCTTATTGAGATTGCAGATAGATAAGGATGTGATAATTGAATGAGTATATTCATTAAGAAACTGTGGGTTTCTAGAAATCCTACATTACATGACGTTTATTCATGAGATACATGATGTGTTGGCCCTGAATGTGGTGATATGGATTCTATGTAGAGGTAGTATCATATGTTATGTGACACATGTAGCACATTGGGTGTCCCTTAGATGAACATATTGGTCTGTACTGCGAGTACACACTAAGGGATCCATGTGGTTTTACACTCCACATGTACTAGGTCACACACAATGTAAAACATGGTAGAAGGCTTGGCATATACCGGGGGGCACACGCCAAGGATCTAATGTGGCTCCACACTCTATGTATGGTGGGGAACATGATTTGTACATTACAAAGTACTCGGTAATGGTGGTATTGAACAAGAAGAGTTCCTGACCAGACACTATACACTATGTGACATGAGGTACAACTCGTGTACCTAAAATAGGACTCAAAAAAGACTGGAGTCATATAAATTCTCTAAATACGTGGGCACGACCCAAGGAACATATGGAACACATGATGACATTATGTGTTCTAGATGTAAATATACACATTGTTTTCCCTATGGGACACATGATGTACTTTGGGAAAATTTAATGATATTTGATCATGATTCATGGGATGTTCCATAGACTAATGAGACATATCATGTAACCTTTAAGGACACTCCATTTATTCCTTGAAGGGAACATTGGATCCCTATTTCATCTCAATTCAAATCTAGTATAAACTTTGGGGTTTTCTATTTGACTATTTTTTTTCGAAATGTATTGGTTTAGTGAGTTCCCTTGAACAATCCCTATATGGGTACAATGCGACATTAAATCCCCAATATAATATTGTGATATCCTTTACTTGATGAGTATTAGATTGATTTTTTTATGTCCCCTAGTGGTCATGGGTGTGATTCTCTATAATTATTTCACTATCCTAGGTAGGGTTCATGGTATTAGCATGAACACCATGTACATTCCATTGATCCCCTAACAATCTAGTTAATATAGAAGGTTTTATGGTATCATTGTATAAATGATCCATTACATACAAGGTTTTTTCTAGATTGGGATTGTGGTGTCCCTCCATTGGTCATAACATGTGATCCCCTATATGTGTATTGATATCTTAATGATCTAGGGAGTACTTATTTGGATATGCCCAACAAGGATGACCTCTCAGATGAGTTCCATCATTATACTGTGGATTGACTTCTGTGACCTCTTAGATGAGTGTCATTAGTGATAACATGGCTCAAGGAGTGTGATATCTAGGATGAGTGTTACCTTGAATCCTAAAGTGGAATCAGATGACTGGAAATATGGTAGAGACCTATTTAAAAATTGGACTCTATTCTGAGTATATCCAGGTTATTATTTTTTTAACATCCCCCACCCAGAAACCACCAAACTAGTTCCCTGATCTGGGTTACCACATGACCTCAAGCCCACCTCCTTGTACACTAGTTGTTGATGACTAGCAGTGATGGACTAAAATTCACGTGGGGAGACTATACCCTCTTTAACAAAGTAAGGCACAACAGAAAATAAACTGAACAAAGAAAACAATATAAAACAACCAATGAATGTGCATAAATAAACTTCTCCCAAATAGGGTACAACCACAACCAACAGTAAATATCTCATGTCATAATGCAATGACAATTAGAAAAAATGGAAAAAACAAGGACATCAATAGAATTAACAAAATGGTTCTAAATAAAATTTTGGATCCTCATCCATGCATATTCCAATCCCGAATCAAATCACTAACACCAATCCATTTCTATTATCTGAACCTGCAAGAATGAAGTCTTCTCAGGTACCCAGTAGAGGCCCGAGCAGGGTGTCAGTACAACTCAGTTGTCCACCACCAGTGATTTCTAAATAATATATAGTTTAATCGATAGTTCATGAATGTAACAGATAATTGAAAATTAAACAATGTCATCTTCGGCACTCGTAGTTAAAAATATTTATTTTAACCCTTTGGTTCATTATTAACATTTCTGTCTTGTATGCCCTCTACTTTACTTAATCCATTTTTTATTATGGGTTCCATGTGTTTAGCATATTCATCATCTACACATGGATATAATCAAATCAAACACAATAAAAAAAGGAATTAATGAAGTCCATATATTACTAAGTGTAATCAGATTACAAAACCAAATTATCCTCACCTTGATGCCTTAGTCTAGGTGGAATGAAACTGTTATTGGAATATATACTTTCCCCTTTCCTAACACATTCATTTTGGGGTGGAGTTTTGAGCCTCTGTCTTAATTGAACTATGGGTATAGAACCCCAAGTCAATACCCAACACTACCAATCCATGCAAATATGCATATATATCCAACCAGTACGTACATATTATATTACAATCATAAAAAATTGATACAAATAGAAGTCAAATTACATAACCATCAACATGAGAATTGATACTATGCTACATCCCTTTAATACATTTTTCATTATGTTACAAAACCGTTTATCCCATTTATCATCCTCAATACATAACCCATTATGTATATTTAATAAATATAATATATTATCCAATATTTAACAATCACCATACTTTATACTGTTACCCCATTTATCATTTCACAATTATAATTCTTATATCACATAGCACAACCACATTATTACATGGTACCCATTAGGTATACCCCATAGATCCCATATAATAACTCATTGAATATTTCATCAATTCATTCATTACATCACATTTATCATATCCTCAATTTCTCTTTCCATTACCCATTTACAAGTTTAACATTTCATATAAACTAATCCTCTAAAGAATTTCTAACAAAATTTATCAAGCATTGACATAATCTCATTTAACCAATTTTTCACATTTTTCACGACCTTCAAAAAAACCCTTATTCCATTATCAATTATAGGACCAACTACAAAAGAACTATATTAATCATCCAATTACCCAATAATATTGTTCATATTAGTATCTAACTTATAATAATACAATTTTATACCTAACATTTCCATTATCCTTGTTCGGGAAGGTTAGTGCACAACATGGGTGGCCCTAAATTGGTCAAATCTTCCTCAATTCACCCCATGAGGATCATGAGTTATTAAATGTTTCATTTTGATTCAAATTTTACCAAATATCACTAAAAAAACATCACATCATGGGGAATGAAATAATATAATATCAAATGAAAAAATCTATAGAAAACCTATGGGATATAACATGTGGATCATGTACCTCTAATTCGATGACAAAAATAGTTCTAAACATGGACTCAGAACTAGATTGAAATACCTATTTATGATTTAACCTATGTTCCATTGGAAAAAAATGGTTTTATAGATTTTGAAGAATATATACCAATGTGAAAACCCTAATCCATAAAATAAAAGAAATAAAGATATTAGACTTACCCAGGGCTTCGATCTACAACTGAAGACACTCCAAACAGCCTAAAGAAGAAGGAGAATCACCCTAAAAACTCATAGAGGGTTATTTTTTATCACTAGTTTTGTGAGGGAGAGAATGGGAGGAAAAACTTGGTATAACATAAAAATCCAATAATGGAAATTTTGTAATATTTTCCAACTTTACTGGACTGCATGGTTTACCCAAACGGTTTTCCAAACAGTGTGAAAACCATGCACAAGACAGTCAAAATTTATGTTGGGTGGCATGGTTATGTGGGTAGGCCATATGGTTTGACAGAACATTCACCAACCCTGAATTGAGCCTCTATCCAAGGATAAATTGTTAAATAAGAATTATATATGGCCTACTTAATAATATGATAATCGTCCACCTTGGACAAATTATCTCAGTTATCCCCTTTTTCGTATCCTAAACCATTGGAACACCCCCAAGAACTGACATAATCCCCAGAACCATTTATTAAAAAAAGAATAGATAGAAAAAAAATTAAATAGGGTCATACCTCCATTATATTTGGGATCATACAACCTCCCCACCTTATAACAGTTCATCCTTGAACAACATTCCTAAGCATCACTGAGCTTTTATAACAAAGATATCAGGACAATAGGCCCACCTATCAATTCTTATTCTCCATGTTTCTTGCTAAAAATTACAGTGATTCAATAAAATACTAACCAATGGTACATTTTTTCCACAAAATAAATTCTCACTATGATCCACCATACGAGACAAATACCCCTCAGAGGACGTATTGATATTAACCATACATAGACCACTAGAACATAAATGGGAATGATTTGTATGCTTTTCCTAATAAAAAACACAGGGAATCATCTCACACAAAATAGTACCATCGTGGAGGAACCAATCAACACTCCATTGGTCTGATTGTCTTCATAACTCATGAACCAAATTCATTTTCACCATTTTACGATGACTCCAAAACTCAAATATAGACCAAAACTCGATATAACCAAAATGAAAACACCTGGTTTATTGAACTCAAAACTCTAATCATATAACCAACCAAACACTTCACGTTATGGTTATTCCAACTATATTTCATTGTTTGGAACCTCCCATTTTCTAAAAAATACCACCTGAATATCAAATCAACTTCCAAAACATACATGTTGAATTCCCTAATCATTGGGAATGAACATCCATAGGATTATCACAATGCATTGGCATCTATATTATCTGTTGAAAACATCCAGGAGGAAATTCCCACACCATCCAGTTGGGGAATAATATCATCCTAGCCTCAA
This sequence comes from Viscum album, assembly GCA_963277665.1. NCBI lineage: Eukaryota > Viridiplantae > Streptophyta > Magnoliopsida > Santalales > Viscaceae > Viscum > Viscum album. The sequence goes on along the minus strand of OY728155.1, from coordinate 1,520,429,704 downwards.
TCAAGCATGAAATCATTTACAAGTATCACTTTCCGCTATAGCATTAAATTGGGGTTGGGTAACTCTCACCAAACCCATCTTCCACTACTGGCATGCTTTCCCCATTTTTATCTTGCCTTGTATCCTACTCACATTAAGCCTATCACTTTGTTCTCACATGCCCACTAAGGTCATTCTTGGCCTCCCATTGAATTCCTCCACCAGGATATCACTCCCATCCAAACAACCATCGACTCTACTACCCCATTAATATTCCAAACACAAGCACCCATAACATTCATACATTAACCAAATAATTCTAGTGTATCAATAAAACCCATAATGAAAATGAAACATACTTCTCACCACAAAACATCCACTAAAAGATATTTAAACATTCAAAATCTATCCCCCTCTCCTAACTAAGTAAAGCTATCCCTAGTTGACTCATAAAGGAATGTTTAGCTTTACCATTGGCATGAAACTATATTACATGGCCAAGGTACCCTCAAAAATCAATACATTCCAATACTACCCAACTAAACTTACCCAAGTTTAATCATGATCTTCATTGGAGTTATATAAACCAACTCATCTTTCCCCAAATCATTGACATGCCTTACCACCCTCGTTGATGGATTAACACAGTAATTCCAAATTACATTGGAACTACATTGATCCCAAGGCCACTGCATGGCTCAATCCACTGCCATAATAATGGCCCACTTGGTCTCCCCGAGAGACCCATCATGCACCTCATTTGTTCCATCTTGGATACCAAATGTCACTACATCAACTCAACTTTATCGTCTCCGCATCTAGGGTATAATTATCCCTTCCCACCCTAAGATTATCGATAACATTGTTTTCAATGAGATATTCCCACCACATGGGTTACCCTCGATCATAATCCACACCCAAAAACAAAAAACTAGCTATCTAACTTTTTTTCAAAAATGATAAAATAAACATCACCTAGTACCCATTACCGGCATTCATGAACGACACATATGACATTCATCCAAACCTGATCTGTCCTAGTGACCTCACCTGAAAACCATCGACAATTTACATCCCATCATCTAGATCCACATAAACTTACACCATGACCGTAAACACCATGATGTCCCTTGTCTAACCAAAACAACTTTAAGTAACTTAGCATAAATCTAGATATTTTCAATGTACTTGGGTTGATTTCAAGATGTTGGGCATTATCCTCACTGATAGAGGAATGATAATAATTTTATAATAACACCACTAAAGACTAACACATTTCTACTTTCACCTTCCCCTATAGGACACCATACCCTACCAAGGATCTCATGCTTCCCTACGACACACATATCATCCTCACATAACCTCCACCGCTCAGGCTTGATTTCCAACAAAGAGTCACCACAGCCCCACAACCATCTACCAAGAGGTCACAATCCAACATTTTCTATAGAACTACTTATACCACACCACTTGATCCCATTCAGTACCCCCCTAATTGTTAACAAATGAGACACAATGTAACACTACACTAATCAAACCAATAGTCTCCTGTATAACCATGTTGCATTCACCCTTGTCTCTTCTACTTGAGACCAATATCGATACATCCATTAATATTCTTTCAAATAGATAGGTCTGTCATCCATATGATATAACCCTTTGAACCAACCTTAAAACCAACCAGAAGCACTCGAGTTCTCTTATGAATGAACCATGGAACTACTATACCATATAATGAAACCTTATAGTTCTCATTATGCAATAATTATACCTCTAAATCATCCCACATACTTCTCATTCCAAAGCACCCACAAGACAGGCCTAGCCTCCTACAAAGTTTCCCATGATTTTCTCAGATCAGTAAATGCGTAACCAACACACGAGTCATGCCACCAACCATCAATCTTCCTCTTAGAACACTTGGAAAAAACCGAACTTGGTAACAATCTATGTGTCCGACAGAAAATGTCCAAGGCATACCTTGAGTGAAATACACCCAAAATTAATAGGAACACCATTTGAAATCTCTCATTGGTCACCTTCATGGTGGAATAATATGAACTCGATAAACTAGAGTGACAATAATGAAAATACATTGGTCCTATTACCAAAATACTCACACCATGTTATGAACAAATAAATGTTCATAAACGACACTCTCACCCCTGTTCCGACACACCCTGTTCCTAGAGAACCCAGTGTCCATTCACAATATGTTATACATCAATGATAACTATACATATACATTGACACTACATGACAAACTCCCTCTCTAGGACCCTGAAAAAACTCAACAAGATCCATAGTCACAACGTAACTAAAACCCAAGCACCATCCTTATGTTCCAACATACATTCTGTATGATCACAAATCACGAGTGTTTCCACACTTTCATTACAAAACAACATCTTATGACCTAAAGGCCAAAACCCTACCAAGGGCACTCTAAACATATATCTTATTCCATATTATTACTCGCATGTTCTTAAAACCAAAATACATGGTCTCAAACTAGGTAACTCACACTACTCCAAACCACTCCTACATAGGTCATATCAATAACACAAGAAATACTCAATCCCCAGTTCTCCCAAAAGCTCCAGTATTACACATCTGTTTATAATTACCTTCACCATATTCTTTGAGCACAACCATTCAAAAATTAAACTCTGTATTCAACCATCATTTGGAAGCCCCTACCTTATTCTTGACTAGGATCCAAAATGTTTTCCTTAACATTTTTTTCGATGAATGATTGACATAATTCAAACCACATATGAAAAATATTTTATACCAGTATACATAAAAACCCACTCCACCTACAATATTCCCACAGTCATCATCACACATAAAATGCTACGCTCTACTATCCCTATCATGGGTCATGGTCAACATGGGGAAAACCAAATTTCGTAATCACAAGTCTTTTGTCAAGCACCCTATTAAAATAGTTCCTCTTTCAGAAAAAAAATATTTTATCTCAAACATATTCCCTATTTCAAAACATATTAAAATGAAAATTGTAAATCATTTACACCTTTAATTAGAAAAAATTCAAAAACCATTTTACCTTCACTATGAAATAATTATCTTTTAGACACCAATCAGACATTACAATTTATCAAAACCCAAAATTTTAACCTGATCGTAACGTTTCCTTATAAACACTATTCATAGACTATTCATTTAATTTCTTTCCATTCACACACATTCATTAACAATATTAGGAACCATTTTATATAGGTTTTTAAATGAAAGAAAATTCATTCAACTCTCTATTCCCCATAAACCCATCACATGTGTTCTTATCATGATGCATGTCACCTATATCCATAGGTTCCTAAAAAGATGCATGAATGTGAAACCTCATGTTGTTCCAGTCACGAGAAAAATATTGAAAATTACACACATAAAAAAGAATGTGCATCAAAAAATGGGGAACTACCATTCAATTATAACAACAAACATAAAAAACAACAACTGTCACCCTGGATAACATGGGTTTTCCCCCATACATGGGTTAGCTACTCCCATGAACAATCTCATTACCAAGGTCTAAAATTTCCTAGACTCCAATCTACCATCCACAATTAGTAAGGAAAAATAAATTTAAACGATACTCCTATAATTATACATTTTAAAGTCTTTGACCAAGAAGCCACCTAACTAGTTCCCCAAGATGGGTCCCCACATAACCTTAAGCACACCACCCTACACGCCAGAGAATGATGACTAGAATCGAGGGTCTAAATGTCACGTGGAGAGACTATACCCTATTTACCAGATAAAGCTATAGTAGATAATATATAGAATAATGGAAACAATATACCACAACAAATGAACATGAATAAATAAACATCTCCCCAAACTGGGTACAACCACAACCAATAGTAAATACGCCATGTCATAATATAGTTCCAAGTGGAAAAAACCTAAAAAAAATAAAGACAAAGGGGAATCCCAAAAATAGTCTTAACACCACGTCTAGATCCTAATCCTTGTATACCCCTAGCCCGAATCAAATAAATTTCACTAAAACCTTACCCTTATTAGAACATGAAACAATGAAGAATTTTCGGGTAACTAACTGCAGCCTGAACACAGTGTGAGAAAAACACAATAGTCTACCACCAACGGTGTATAAATAATATCTAGTGTAACATAAAATGATTGAAAATAATAAATAAATGTCATGTAAACAAGGTAAAATAAGGTATCATTAGTTAATAATCTTTACATTATCCCTTTCTATCATTATTACTATTTTCATCCTCTATGCCCTCTTCTTTAATTAATCCATCTTAAACATATGTTCCGTGGGTTTGGCATATTTATCATCTACAAATTGGTATAAGGGAATAGAAAACTATGAATAAAGGAATAAATCAAGTACTTAGCTCACTAGGGATAATAACATCATTATAACACATTATCATCACCTCACATCCTCAGTCCAGGTAGAATGAAACCATTAAGGGCATAGATCCTTTTCCCCCTTCTGAAACACATGCATTTTGGGGTGGTGTTTAGAGACTCTGTCTAACTCATCCCATGGGCATAGAGCCTCAATATAGTACCAATAACTACCAATCCATGTGCACATTCTTATATATCCAACAACCAAATATATATCATATCACAATAATAAACAACAAATATAAATAGTATCCAAATTCCATAACAACCAACATGAGAATTGATACTATTCCATAACGCCTTAACACATTTGTCCATACATTACATATTCAATTATCCCAATTAACATCCTCATTACATAACCCATTAATTATATTAAATAATTCCCAAATATGACATAATATTAATCAATCACTATACTTTATCACATTATCTCATTTATCATTTCATAAGTACAATTCATATAACACTTAACACAACCACTTTATTTCATGTAACCCATTAGGTACACCCAATAAATCCCGTGTATTAACTTATTCAGCATATACATCAATTCTATTAAAATAGATCATTTAACATATTCTCTATTTCTCATAAAATTATCCATTTACACGTTCATTATTTTATATGAACTAATCCTCTTAAGAATTTCTAACAAATTTCATTAATCATTTCACATAATCTCATTTAACTCATTCAACAAATTTTCCTGTCATGCCAAACATCCCATAATTCCCTTATAAATCATATTTCCAAATACTCATGACATGTGTTAATCATCAAAATACCCAACCATCATGTTCATATTAGTTTATACCTAAGAACAATACAATTTCATACATAACATTTCCATTAACCAGGTTCATGATGGTCGGTGCACCCCATGGGCGGCCCTAAATGGGTCAAATAATACTCAATGAATCCCATGAGGATCATGAGGGGTATAATTTTCTATTTGGATGCCAATTTTACCAAATATTTATAATGGTACAAAAATAAAAATAAGGGGAAGAAACAAATACAACCTCACATGGACACATACACATAAACACTATGGGATATAACTTGTAGACCACCTTCCATGAATATGATGATGAACACACTCCTAAATGTGGACTTAGACCACAATTCAAACAAATATATAAGTTTTAACGGTGGTTTCACTATAAGAGAAGTGTTTTAGTGATATGGATGAAGATCTACCAAGGTGAAAATCATAATTTAGAAAAGAGAAGAAAGGAGGAGATTAAACTTACCCATGGCATTGATCCACAACCAAAGACTACACAAATAGCCTAGATATGAAGTATAATCACACTTTCAGGCACTAGAGGGATATTATTTTCCACTAAGGATGTAAGGAAGGGAATGGGTTGAAAAATTGTGATGAAAATAAAAAAATCCCATAATGAGAATATTTTAATTTTTTCGACCTTACTGTGACACACAGTTTACCCTCACGACTTTCCAAAACATGTGAAAACCTTGCATAAGGCACTTTCAAAAGGGAATTCGGGTCACCTGGTTTCATGGGCAGGCAACATGATTTGAAAGACAATGCACTAACTTTGCGTTAAGCCTCTGTCCAAGGTTTCACTCTTTACTGGGAATTCCACACAGTTTGCATTACCATGCGTCAACATTGAGTCTTGCACAGATTAGCCCTATTCTCCCCATTCTCATGTCCCAAACCATTGAACACTTCCAAGTCCCAACATAGTACATGGAACCATTTCATCGTCCAAAAATGAGTGATTGAAAACAAAATTTATATAGGGACATCCCTCCACAAAGTTTGGGTTCTTACACTTTTTTATCATTACATATAATATATAGATTTTCATTCTATTTTTTTTGAGTTGACTACTCTTGTTTCTTTACTTTTGGTTTTATTTGGGTGTCCTACAAGGTATTGTTATACTCACCATTGTATGAGCTCCGCATCCACATTTCATTTTTTATGTAGACGATAAACCCTTCGACAAATTCATAAGAGGATCATGAGTAGTTAGAGAAGAGTTATGGTCTAGAAAGATTGAGGTTTATACTAGTTTTTCATTTTATATCAGTCCCCTTATTATGAGTAGGTTGGGATATTTATTAGTTTTTGGTGGGCTTATATTTTACTCCTCATTAATTCTTTTAGTGCTTTTTTCATACTCTGATTATGGAATTATAGATGTATATATGCATTGGTATCAATTTTAATTTACTTTATCAAACTTCTATGGGCTTCAAAACGTGTTTTCCTATACATATATATTAAGACAATACATCCCATTTGTGGTAAATGCCTTGTCGGTGTGGGTTTCCCTCCCCTGTCCCATTAGAGGTTGGCTGGGGGTTGTCATTATCTTCTTATTGTCGACTAGGAAAGACCAAAAGGGCCATTCTCTGACTTGAAATGAAACATAAAAAAATATAAATAAAAATGATCTTAAAAAAATATTTAATTAAATTATCTTGGTTATTGTAGAGTTTATGCTCATGAAAGAGTGAGTCATGACTTCAGGTATGGGGTTTTCATCTCAATTTTTCACTTCATTGAGTCATGCATCATATTATGAACTTATTTTCATTTATATAGTATATATACTATCTATTTAACTTATTATATCATGAATTTCATTAAACTCATGGAATTTTATGTCACTTCTCAAGTTATTTATTTTAAAAGTTTTCTTATTTTAAAATATATATGTGTGATTTTATTTTAAGTCATTTTGATTAATGTTATGATGTATATTACCCAATAAATTCCCCTTAATATCCATATTACATATATTATTTTAGAAAATTTCTTCTAAAAGTTTCAATTGCTGAATAATTTCATTTTAAACTATCTTTTACTTAATTTACAATGATTTTTTTTACATTTATCTTACAGGTCATTTTCACTTTATTTATAAAGGTGTAAAAGATTGTTTCTTTTACATTTGACTCTCAATATCCTTTTCCCATCATTATATCCATTATCTATTATCAATATTCCTTTCTAATTTTATATAGTTTTTTTGAAATTATAATCCAAGATCCATTTCATTATAGAATATTTGTTTTTCCAAGGTTAGCAAAAGAAAAGTAGATTTTTTCTGGTTTTTCAAAGAATGATTCTAATGAATTTATAAATATATTTTTAATATATTTAAATGTGGTTTAATTATTTTTATGATTAACTAGTGGTATTTTATAATGATACCATCCACTTTCCTTCTTTGAGTGGATTATGATGTTTTTTAAAGAAATTATAATGAAACATTGTTTATTTTTCAAAGTTAAATTATGTTATGAAGGTGTGTTGAATGATATAATGTTCTTATATATTAAATAAATGTGTGTAATCATTATTTGATGGTTGGAGTCCTACATATATCTTTATTCATTAGATAAAATTTCATGTCTCATGATATAACTATGTCTATGCATGGGAATTATTGTTATGATCAGAGTTTGATGAGTGGGAATTGTTTTAATATTAACCAATATATGTGTGTACATTTTTGTTTTTAAAAAAATATATATCGATTAGGTTATAGTTATAATTATCCAAAATGTTATTATTTCTATGAATATGATTATTCTAAACTATAGTGTTATGTTTCAAATCCATGGTATATGTTTTATACCTCCATGATGGTCTTTTTTTGATCCTATGATCTCATAGCTTGACCCATGATGTTATAGTTTTCATTATTATTATCTCATATGATTAAATGGTCCCTTTAATTATATATTTATTCCATTATCATTTTATTTCACTTTTTTATGTTCTAATCCTTGAATCATCGATAGGTTTTACCATACTATGTATTCAAGCACACTCCATTTATTTTCCACTTCCTTAGGAAATTAAATACAGACATATGAGTAGAAGAATGATTTATAAAGAGGTATTTTTAATAGATGATTGATGTTATTAATATTTTTATTATTAATTATATACTCACTTTACTTATTTTATATGAAATGTGCATAATTTGTATGAAATATTAATGTTTTAATACTAAGTATAATTTATGATCATTTTTAGAAGTAGTCCAATTGGGTTAGTTTACTATTTTATTTATAACTCTCACCTTCTGATAAAAAATGTGTGGTTCCTGTTTTTTAGGATTACTTATTTAATATCCAACATTTAATTAGAAAGTATAATGGTCCAATTTTTCCATTTTAAAGGCTCGTATGGACCACACAAGAAGACCTACAAAATCTGTGATGAAACAGGACCAACTACGGAGATTTATTTTCTGGGCTCAATAAGGAAGTCCACATTCATTTATTCTCCTCCAACAATCGGGGGACAATTTATAGAGTCTTGGATAAAAATTTCAAGTCCCAACACCAAAGACAAGGGGCCCAAATGATTCATTTAAACTCAGTCCATTATCTTGGCCAGGAATTAAATTCATTACATTATTCATGATATGTATCCCGATCTATTAATAAAATAATGTTGAGATTTTTCATTGTGATATAGGGGATATATGCAGCCTACTTTATTGAATAAAGCATTTGGATTTTAAGGCATCTTCTTATTCCAAAATCCAGTCACATTTTGGCCATCGAAAAAGCAGGGATTGAAATGGACAGTTTAACTTTGTTTAATCAAACCGCCATAAATTTTTCTCCATATGTCCAAATGACTCCAAATTCTGAGAGTGGTAATCCAAAATTATTTTCTACAACTATAAGAAGGATATATCTAAAGTTTCTGCTTTCTGGATGTCCAAATTGTAGAGCCATGTGGAGGGACAGATTGGGAATGCCAAAAGTCCACTTCCTTGGGATATAAATTCATCCCCATCTTATCCTTCAAAGGAGTTGGAATTTTTAGAAGAGAGAAGCACATATTGGTACGAACAAATCCTTTACAGGGGCTTAGGAGGACCATCCATACTCAGTTTTTCACTTGAGAGACCTTTCCTCCCCTCTTTGTTTTCATTTACTTTTGTGTTCTTCATTTTTGTAATCTTGTAAGTCTCTTTCTTTGTAATTCGGTTTTAATGAAAGTTTCTTCATTAATAGATCTTATTCTCATTCAACTTTTGTAGTTTAATATTAATGTTCATAAAATAGTTTAGATAGAGTTTAATTCCTTTCCCCTGTTTTTCTTTCTCATTCAATCTAAAGTTCGTTTTTAATTCTCATCATCATTCGTGTGTGTGTGTTCGACGCAAAACTCTTTTCTTATCTATTTATTTTTCTTATCTTCATAATTTATCATCATAATAATTTTAACCAGATTACAAATAATTTCAATGGATATATAAATTTCTCATTGGGGTGAGTTATAATTTAGGAATGTTAAGTGATTGATATCGTTTTCTCGATGAATATTATTCAAATTAATATTGTGTATGTTGAACTTAGAATGTCATGGATTAATGACTTGTTTTGTTTAACATATGGATTCCATGGATTATTGGAACCATAAATACACTACCAAAATCAAGTACTGATTGAGGTTAGAATCCTAGTTATGTTAATGGTTGTATTAACGCTTAAAAAACATAGTAATTCCAATCAACGTCAACTTGTGACATGGGTGTTAATTTAATGCAATATAAAGTAATGATCATGGATATGACAAACTTAACCACCTAATGAAGAACTCACCCCAATCATTATCAAATTCTTAAATCAAACACCAATCATTAATCACTTCATTTAGGCTCTAAAAACAAACCACCCAATCAAAATACAATCAACTAAAAACAAATGACTATTAAAAAGTATCATCGCTGATGATTCAACCTGAGTGCTATTATACACATTAGCCGAGTATCGGAACAATGGTCAGTTTATTGGCGACAATCGACCAAAAATTTTAAATGGTGCCATTGCTGGGGATGGTGCTTTATGTAGTCATTAGTTTCTGGTTATTGTAAAAAAACAAAAAAAAATTAAGAAAATTGAAAAAACACAATGAAAAACTTGCCTTCTCATAAAAATCATAAACAGAAAACACACAAAGAAAACCCCATCTTCTTCTTTCTTCCAAAATCTATCTGAATGCCCTATATCCTCCTAAACAATCCCTCAAATTTGTTTGATCCAGAAATTGAGAAAACCCTTTTCCATATTAGGAGGAATATAAGAGATAATAAAATAATTCAAGAACTAGTCCTTGTCCAACCAGTTGAATAATAAATGGCCAATCCTAGGGAACAAACCCGTAAAGAACTAACTGCCCCTGATATGAATTACCAACCCAATTGTATTAAATATCTATACATAGAGGCTGACTTTGAACTCAAATCAGGTTTGATTCATCTTCTCCTTCATTTCCATGGGCTAGCCAGTGAGGATCCACATCTCTACCTTAAAGAGTTCCAAGTGGTGTGATCTACCATGAAGCCTCAAGGGGTTTCTGAGGAACAAATAAAACATAGAGCATTCCCTTTATCCCTAGATGAATCCACCAAGCGATGGCTCTTCTACCTCCCTCCTGGTTCCATAACCACATGGAATGACATGAAGCAACTCTTCCTAGAGAAATTCTTTTCGACTTCTCGTACTACTTCTATCTGAAAGGAAATAATTGGTATTCGTCAATTCCAAAGTGAATCGCTCCATGAGTACTGGGATAGGTTCAAAAACCATGTTTCAACCTACCCACACAACCAAATCCATGACCAAATCTTGATCCAATACTTTTCTGAGTGGTTATTCACTATGGAGAGAACCCTCATTGATGCCACAAGTGGCAGTTCTCTTGTTGATAAAACGCCTACAGGTTCCAGAGATCTCATAAGTAACATGGCTACAAACACACAAAAAATCCATACTCGAGCACATGATCAAGTCAAAAATTCCTAATATAGTTAGTCGATAGTGCCAAACAAGATGACAGAGTGGATGAGTGAACTTATTGGTCTTGTTTGATAACATGTTGTGGATACCAAATGACCAACCTCATCTTCTCTACAATCAATGTTTCCTAGACCTATCAAAAACTGTGGAATCAGCAAATCTCCATCTCATCCAACTGAAATATGTCAAAAACTTCATGATGATAAATCTGATTCAGTCAGACTAATGGAGATCAATGCAGCATATTCTCAGAGGAACACCAACCATCAAAAATCAGGTCAGTTCATTAGAAACTTCAACCAACCTCACTCTGAGCCCATCTATTCTTCCTATAACCAAGTCCTGAGGTATGATAATTCTATCTCTCATCCCCCTAAATTCCCTCAACAAAACCCAAACTAGGTATAATATGGTCAAGTTGTTGGTAACTTCTGACAACCTTATCCTTTTATTCTAAAACCTCAAAGGAACAATCCTCCTCATGGATTTCAATATCCCAGTAAGCCTTCCCAATTCCAAAACCAACACAATCGATTTCCCCAGAACCAAATTCCAGGTAATCCCAATTCAAGACAAGACTTTTTTTCAAGAAACCATGGGAAAGTGTAGTGGAAGATATTTCCCCATTCACCCATTCCATCCTCAAGAACATTGAAACCCAAATTGGTCAACTTTCATTACACCTTAGTCAGCAGCAACCATCCAATTCTTCCCAACTCCCAGCTGAACCATTACCCAACCCCAAGGGTAATGTAAGTGTCATTTCACTTAAATCGGGGATGAAAATTGTTATGCCTCAAGATAAGTTCACCAACACCCCTTTAAATGTTGACCCAGAAAATGAATAGAAAAAGAAAGATGAAAATGAATCTAAAACCATTACCTCACCTCATTATATTCCACTTAAGAACCCAATTCATTTTCCTCAAGCCGTTTCTAAGCTAAAGTAGTCCTTTAAACCCAATCCTGAAATTCTCTATATGTTCAACTGTGTAGAAGTCACCATACCCCTCTCAGATTCCATAAAAAATCGCTAAGAATGAAATGTTTCTTATGGAATTATGCACCCACAAGAGGCAACATAGGACCTTTGAAAATGTTTCCACCCAACAGTCTATTACTATAATGTGCAATGATCTAGGGACCTTTACAGTTCCATGCCAAATTGGATGTTCCAACTTCGATGATGCACTCATAGACCTTGGAGACTCAATTGATGTCATGGTCATATCGATCTTCTCCATCCTTGGTCTAGGTCACTTAAATCCAACGAGTGTTTTTATTCAATTAGAAAATCTAAGCACTACTATTCATGAGGGTATAATTGAGGATGTCCTTGTCCGATTCAATGATCTTATCATCCCAGCTGACTTCTATGTCCATGACATGGAAGGTGAGACAACTTCTTTCCAATCATCATTGATTTTAGGAAGACCTTTCTCATGACATCTAAAACCAAAGTTGATGTCCATGATGGAATCTTATCCATGGAATTTAGTGACCAATTGGTGAAGTTCAATATTTTTCAATACATGAAATACCCATCAGAGAATTAATCTGTATTCTCAATCTATTCTTATAAAACTCTCTATGAGAGTGTGTTGAATCCCAATACATCATATCCTTCTTGTTCTACTGATAGAAGAGTTTGTGAATATTTTATCGTCATTAACCAAGTCATAAATGGAGAAGATGATGTTGACATTACAAATGAAAACTACATTGATCTAATGGATCTTGAAAAATCATTAGAATCTCATTTTCCTCTAACCTCAACTTCCCCAACTTGGATGATAATAAGGAAAATTAACTAGAATGCTCATTTGATTACTCAGATCAGATTATCCAAAATTCATCATTTCTTATCCATGTTTTTGAAAATTATGTTATATGTGAGGTTAACCCTAAACAAATGTGTTTATCTTGTCCCAATGAGAGTGAAGGTTGTACTATTTGTTCCCTAATTAATAAAGTGATCACTTTTGATATTGAAATTGAACATTATTTGACAAAAAACATTGAAATAGTGTATATTTAAAATTTTATTCAGTATTATGACTCCACTGATCCTCATTACTCTACATCGGTAAGTGATGAAATAAATGAGTAAAAACAATAGGGATCTCATACTGTGGTTTCGTGTTATATAATCCTTACATATATGAACCATCACAACTGAAACATATTCTTGAATTTCTAATCATATAAAGTGATCACTTTGTTGATAAAATCATCCCTAATGTTGGATACCAAAGGGAGGATAATCATATTCTCATTCCAACTCAATTTAATAGAATGCAAAAAATCAAGGAAGGGGGTAAATTATCTAATGAACAATCAGGAATATCAAAGGAGAAACTTTTCTGGAAGCTTTCTGGAGTTAAGAGAATATGGTGGCCACCATCAGACTATGGGTAGTCCACTGCAACTGTCTACCTATAGACAAATAAATGCAGTGCTTCTTGGGAGGCAACCTATGTTTTCTTTTACTTTTATAAAATTTTAATTTCTTTTTAGTTTTCAACTAGATGAATAATGACTTTTCTTTTTCAGGTAAGATCCCACAATAATATGACCACATAAACGTCAATCAGATCCATAGCAGACCCACCACCGGATGGAGATGGAACCCACCAAATCCAAACCCGGGAGCACCTCTTTCCTTTTAACTCACATTTTCTCTCTCTCTCTCTTTCTCTTTCTTCTTCCTCCTCCCTCATTCTCATTTTTACCACTTTCCTCATCACATTATTTCTTATTTAATCTTATTTTTGAGGGATTGTCTTTTCAAAAAACTAAAAAAACTTGAAAAGCTAAAAAATATCATTTAATAAACATATATGCCAAATAACATAGCCATACATACTCTCCATCTAGTTTGTAAATTTTTCCAACCATTTTGGGGAGTCAAAAGACATGGTTTCATCTAAAAAATCTTTTATTTTCATCATATATTTGGATAAATAATATTCTGTCAATACCAAAAAATTTCGAATGCTCAATTTTTTACTTGGAAAATGATTTTCCCCACCCGTGAGAAATAACAATAGATTTCAGGCCAAGTCCATGTAAAGACATCTTTCCAAAATGTGTGTTTTTTTTACCCCCATTTTTTAGTCTTGATTTTGTGGACCATTAGCTGAATTTCCAACATTAGTGTGCATTAATATGATAGAGGAATTTTCTGAGCCACATGAGAATCACAATATCCAATAGCCTCCTATTTCCCTTACATTAAGCCTTATTTTAAAAGCCCCTTCAAGCCTATGAATACCTTTTCTTTGATAGCCATATTACAAGACCAATACATTTTCCCACCCAATGTCAACATGGATTTTAAGAGCATAATTTTTTGGAAATTTATGTGTGGGGGGAATGGATTTAATTTGGGGTACCCTTTGTTGATTTCACCATGTAATCATATGCATGAGGGAAAGAATCAATTTTATTATGGGGGATAGGCTGTCATTCAGTTTTTTTTGGAATATAATTTACTTTTATTTATGTTATTTTGTAAATGTTTTTAACAAGTGTTCAAAAAATCAAATGAAAAAAAGAAAAAAAAAGAAAAAAATTTGGGTTTTGTCTTGGGTGGGTCAAAAATCACTATTTCCCAGCCTTTGATCTTGTTATAACTATTACAATTTGAGTTGTGAGGAGATCAATCATGGGTTGGGATATGAGTGTGAGGACGGTTTCATGTTCAACTTTCGAAAAAATGAAAAAAGAGAAAAAAATGATAAAATAGAACACTTGCATTATATTCTTATGTCATTGATAGAAGTTTTGTGTTTTGTAAATATTCCATCTTCTCATTACCTTAGTATTTCCATCCACTTTTGTGTCTTATTTCACATATTCATTCCCTCGTAAATATGTTTTTCCATTTCCTTTCATGTACCATTTCAAAAAAAAACTGTGCATTGCTTTTTCCATGTTGGCGTTTTACCCCTCTTCTTATCTCTCTTAGACATTATATTCCTACTATACCATAGAAACATAAAAACCCCTTAAAAATACATATTAATTCTTATGAACTTTGGATAGGTATTGAAAGCTGATATGTCTATAAAACTCTAAGATTTACTCTTTTGGATGGTGAATGAGTGAAGCTCCATATATTAATTTTATCATCTTTAGAGGAGTATGTTTTTTGTGCCACCATTTTCCATTTCTAAATTTGAGCATGAAAAAAATGAATTGTTTTTGGAACATTGTTTCTGTAACAACTTGTGGTGGAATTCAAAATGGATGAGTGATGTTGTCTAACCCTCCCTTCATTAGAGAAAA
This sequence comes from Viscum album, assembly GCA_963277665.1. Lineage (NCBI taxonomy): Eukaryota > Viridiplantae > Streptophyta > Magnoliopsida > Santalales > Viscaceae > Viscum > Viscum album. The sequence continues at coordinate 1,520,414,206 of OY728155.1, read as the reverse complement.
CAAAATTTTAATATTTGATGGTTATTGAAAATGGTTTTGTCATGTTTTTGTATTTGTTGCACATGAGGACATGCACAAGACTATGTGTGGGGGATTTGATGTTATTAATATTTTCATGGCTTGTTATATACTCCCATTACATATTTTATATGAAATCTTCATAATCTGTATGAAATATTAACATTTTAATAGTATGTATAATTTTTGAGCATTTTTAAAAGTAGTCCAATTGAGTCACTTTACTATTTTATTTATAAATATCACCATACAGATCCAAAATATGTGCTTCCAATTTTTTTGGATTCCTTATTCAATATAAAAAATTTAATTTGAAAAGATAATGGGCTAATTATGCTTTTGAAGGCTCATACGGACCACACAATAAGGCCTACAGAATCCGTGAAGAAACTGGACCAGCAATGAAGATTTAATTTATGGGATCAATCAGGAAGTCCAAATTCATTTATTCTCGTCCCACGTTCGGGTGAAAATGGAAAGAATCTTTGATAAAAATTTCAAGGTCCAAATCCAAAGACAAGGGGCCCAAATGTTTTATTTAAACTCAGCTCATCATTATGGCTGGGAATTACTATGAGTACAGTATTCATGACATGTCTACTGATCTATTCATCCAATCAATCTTAGTATCTTTAGTGTGAAAGAGGAGATATAATTGGATTACATTGTTGACTAAAACATTTGGATTTGAAGGCATCTTCCTATTCCAAAATCCTTTCACATTTTGGCCATCGAAAAACCGGGGATTGAAATGGATAGTTTAACATTGTTTAATAAACCCGGCATAACATTGGCTCTATATGTCCGCATGACTCCATATTTTGAAATTGGTCATCCAAAATTATTATCTATATCTTTTAATAAGGAGATATCTCTATTTTTGGCTGTCTGGTTGTCCAAATCGTCAATCCAAGTTGAGGGACAGACTGGGAATGCCAACAGTCCACTTCCTTGGGCTATAAATTTATCCCCCTCCTATCCTTCAAAAGTGTTGGCATTTCAGAATAGAGGAGCACATATAGGCATGACCAAATCCTTTAAAATTTATTTGGAGGACCTTCTATACTCATGTTTTCAATTGAGAGACCTTTCCTCCTCACTTTGTTTCCATTTACTTTTGGGTTTTCATTTTTCTAATCATGTAAGTCTCTTTCTTTGTAATTATGTTTTAATGAATCTTTATTATTTAATATCACTTACTCTCATTCACCTTTTGCAGTTTAATATTTATTTTTTATAATATTTTAAACTCAGTTTCATCCCCTTCCCTTATTTTTCTTTCTTATTCAATCTAATGTTCGTTTTTAATTCTCATCATCGTTTGTGTGTGTGTGTTCAACGCAAGTATTTTATTATCCCTTTCTTTTTCTAATCTTCATAATTTATCATCATAATAATTATAACCAGATTACTAATCATTTCAATGGTTGTGTAAATATATCATTGGGGTCAGTTATAATTTAGGTATTCTAACTGATTGAGAGATTTAGCTCGATGAATAATCTTCAAATTAACATTGTGAATGTTAAATGTAGCATGTCATTGATTAATGACCTGTTTTGTTTAACATATGGATTACATGGATTACTGGAACCATAAATATACTACCAAAATCAAGTACTGAGTGATGTTATAATACTAGTTAAGTTAAGGGTTTGATTAAAGATTTAACACTTATGAATTCCAATCAACGTCAAATTGTGACATGGTTGTTAAGTTAATGGAATATAAAGAAAATCTAAAGGATATCACAAGCTTAACTACCTAATGATGAACTCACGCCAATATTTATGAATTTGTTAAATCAAACAGCATTCATTGATCACTTCATTTAATATCTATAATCAAAACCCCTGATCAAAATACCATTAACTAAAAACATTATACTATTAAAAATTATCATCACCGAGGATTCGACCCGAGTGCTGAAATACACATTAACATAGCATCGAAACTTTGACCAGTTGATAGGCAAAAATCGGTCGCACTTTCATTGATGGAGTAGTAATGTTTAATAAGATGTTGGTATAGATTATATCTAAAGATAATAAAACTTTCTTTTCTGATATTAGGAGATTTTTTATGAAATGTAATGTTTGAATTATGAAAAGGTTATAGAATATATAAATGTTTAACCTTGGATGTGATTGTTGGTATCCAAACCATGTTTATTTATTTTTTGGGGGATTTGAACACGAATCATTCAAAATCTCAACTTATACCAAACTATGGTGAACCAAAAGTGATATATATTGAACCAAAAGTTATCATAGATTGTAATTGTCTATGAGTTAGGTGAGTTAGAGAAAGAAATTCATAATATAGACTATCTTGATTTATAAAGTTCTTCACTATGATTCTATTATGTAATTATGGTTTATAATTCTTCTTAACAATTTTTTGATTTTAGTAAATAGATAGATCCATGATAAACTGAGTTATCAATGAGTATTAAGGGAAATGAAATGAATCTCCCTTTTAGAAAAATAACGTGCTTGGGATCCAAAGTAAAAAATCTCAGAGAAATTATTACCCAACAATCTCAAGTGATAAGAAATAATACTAAACTTTTTGATATCCTAAATGAAACAAGGAATTATTAATACTCAATATAATCTTTCATGTGGAAATTTCTACAATCCTTTTGTGGGTCATTAACTTAATTAATTTATATGCTATGGATTAATGTGATGGAAAAGATATTTTTCATCCTCCAATACGTAGACCATGAAGAAGGATGTTTTAGTCGTCTATCACTTGGAATGAGAGGATAGTCAATGGTTTTACCCATTAATAATATGATATATTATGAAAAAAGATAACTCTATTGTATGGGAGGATTTCAAGAGAATATTCTGCACTAAATACATTTCACACACTTTTCACTTGAATATGGAGTGATATTTACAATAGTTGGATTAAAAGGGGTATAAATCCATTACAACCTTTGAAAAAAACATATCAAGACTCACATGATGTACCTCAAGTTTTATTAATGAATGTTAAAATATTAATAAATTATTTTATAGTTGTCTAACTTTTTTTATAAAGTGTTGTCTATAAGAGACTTTGGTAGATACCAAGGAATTTTCCAACGTTCACTTGAGGTGGAAATGGAAGTTGGAGACTCTCATATTTCCAATTTATTTGGAAAAAATATGAATAAATTACTATTTCATTGCAAATATTTTGAAAAATAATACTGTTTAAAGACATTAATACCCCTTCATGCCAAAATTGTTGTAGGATACAGTATGGAAATTTCATTATAGGAATGAACAAAAGGTTCATGTTTGGAAATACTCTCCCAAAATACCATAATTACCACAAATATATAGTGAGGATTTTCTAAAAAAAGAAAAGAATGCACTTAATAATGAACCACCCACACATTAATGCTTCAAATGCAATAATATTTGTTATTATAAATATCAAAACCACAATATAGGGGATACTGATGATAATAAATAGTATCAAACTCATTGACCAAGTGAAAATGAAATATTCTATACAAATGATACTACTAAAGTGGATCATATAATAACGTACTGAAAGGTACATTTTTTCCCCACTCAATATATTTTAATTTCACAATTTATTATTGTTTGAATTATTTTTAAGATAATGAATGTTACTTTATAATATTGGTTCACCACCACAAAAATTGGATACTAAGTAACAGGTGAAGTCACATAACGGTTCATTGATTGCATCCAAATGATAAAACTCTTCTCCGATAAAGTATTATTGGAAGATAATTTTTGTAAATAGAGTTATTCTTATGCATCTGGAAATTAATATTATATTAGAAAAGGATTGGATCTTCCTATATAGAGATTATATAAAATATTATGATAAATATGTATTATTTTATATTCCAAACATTCATATTATCAAATACGAGTTCAGGTATGATTATGAACATCCATTGAGGGTAGGCTCTATAATATGGGTCGCAATAACCCATATAAATGGTATTTAGGATCAAATTATTTGGAAGGAAATCAACACTAAATAAAGTTTGTAGAAAATAGGAAATAATTCATCAAAGAATCCAAGAATTATGAAAACAAAATTTCCAACTTCTGATAAGTGTGGTAAAAAGCATCCTAGAGAATTCCTCTCAATGTATGGGATGTTCTTCTGATGTGGTAAGACTGGTCATATTGTCCATAACAGTTTGTAATATTTTCAGGAAGGCAATAAAAAACCCACAGTAAGATGTTTTAGTTGTAATGAGAATAGAAAATATGAAAATGTGTGTCCAAAGTTTATTACACAGGGTGGAAACTAGCAAGATAAAAAACAGAAGGGAATAGAAAAATCATTTAATACTAATATGGTTGATGTAGTATAATCAAATGAAGTGGTGACATGTATGCTACATTTTGTTTAAAAATATTCTAAAACATTTTTTGACTCTGGAACTTCAAATTCATTCATTCCCGAGTGCTTTGCCGAAAATTTTAAATATAACCTAATGAATGTGATATAGATTATTTGGAAAGGAATTTAGGTGAACGTAATAAAGAAACCGATATTTATAGGATTATTCTTATTATCACTAGTGGGATGCTCTTTCATAAAATTTTTATTGAACTTCCCATAGTAGAATATTATATTATTTTGGGTATTGTTTGGATTCCAGTTTATCATGTTAAAATAGATTATAATGCCAAGAATGTTTTATTCAATGATTTAATTCCTTTGTTAACATACCATGAAGCTGAAATATTGATTGATGGTGGAACTGAATGTTATCTTGATCATGTTTTTTTAAAGAAAAAATAGTCTTGATTGGTGAAATTCTATTTGTAAATGAATTCACTTATGTTTTTCATGATTAATTTCCTGGTATTATTCCAAACCCAGAGGTTGAATTTACTTTTGATTTAGTTCTTTAGGATATGCTTATTTATAATACCCCTTATCAAATGGATCATGTAGAACTAATGGAATTGATAAAAAACTTCTTGAATTATTTGATAAAATTTTCATCTGACCAAGAACTTCACATGGGGTAATCTTGTTTTATTTTTAAAATAGAAAGATGGTTCTATGAGACATTGTATTGATTACAGAGCCTTAAATAAAATCACTATTAAGAAAAAGTATCCATTTACTCATATTGATGATTTATTTGATCAGCTCCATGGATCTCAATATTTTTTGAAGAATGATTTGAGGTATGGGTTCCATCAGTTTATGGTGACAAAGGATGATACTCCAAAGGCATCATTCCAAACAAGATATGTAAATTATGATTTTTTTAGTTATTATCTCTAGGTTATATAATTCACCTACTATATTTATGATTATCAATAATGTATTCCTTCATCAGTTTTTGGATCGATTTTTGGTTATGTTTATAGATGATATTTTTTTGTATTCTAAAATCATGGAGGAAAATGAAAGTCACTTAAAAGTTATTTTTAAAACCTCAATAGAAAAGAAACTATATGGAATTTTTAGTATGTGTGAATTTGGGTTACAAAAAAATTCCACTCCTAGGGCATATTGTTTCTAATTTTGGAATAACTGTTGAACCTTATAAAAAAAGTTGTTGAAGAGTTTACAATACCTACCAATATCATAGAGATTCGTAGTTTTCTTGCATTAATGGGTTATTACTGATGGTTTATTTAAAATTTATTCAGTTATTTATCCCACTACGTATAAGAACACATAAAAGAGTTATGTTAATTGGGAAAAAAATAATGTTATGATTGTTTTCAAGAAAAAAATGATGATTGGAAAATGCTCCAGTTTTGGCCGTGCCTTCTATGAATAGAGAATTTGTTATCTAAAATAGTGCATCATTGAAAGGAATTGGATGTTTTCTAATGCAGAATTACCAAGTAATTTATTATGCTTCATAGTAGAAGAAAATTTCATATATAAATTACCCTACACATGATTTGGAATTAGAAGTTGTGGTTTTTGAATTAAAAATTGAGACGTATTATTTGTATGGAATAAAGTGTTAAATATATACTGATCACAATGTTTTGAAGTATATATTCACTCAGAAATAATTAAACATGATATGTAGGTGGTGGATTGAATTAATCAAGGATTTTGATTGCGTGACTCATTACAATCTGGGAAAGGAAAATAAAGTGGATGTCACTTTGATTCGTAATAGTAATTCTACATTAACCATGCTATGTTTGGAGTGAGATACTTTAGTTATTTATTTGATAAGTATTGGATTGTATGCTATTTGTGTAGGGAATTCCCCCATTTTGTTTTAGGGGGATGTTAAATCATCTCTATCAGACAGAATTATGCAAGAGCAGAAAAGAGAAAGTCAGTCGCAGAAGAAGGTAGAATTGGTTCATAAGGGTAAGGTACATTATTTTAACATTAATAATGATAAAATATTCAGGGTTGGAAAGAGATTATGTGTGCCTTGTGATTCACAGTTAAAGAACGAGTTTTTTTGTGAAGCCCATAGTTCTTAGTTTATAGCTCATCATGGCAGTAATGAAATTTACCGATATCATCAGGAGTATTTCTGGTGGGATGGAATGAAAAGAAATATTGTCGCATTTACCGTAAAATGTTTTATATGTCCAGAGGTTAAAGAGGAGTTGTAGTTACCAAAAGGAATGCTTCATCATTTTCTATTGCCAAATTGGAAATTGGAAAATGTGTTCATGTATTTATTATTGGGACTACCAAATAATTCATGAGGTAATAATGAAATCTATGTTATTGTTGATCAATTGACTAAATATTCTCATTTTATTCCTATTTGAGATACTCTATCTCTAGATAAACTATGTTTATTTTATATTAAATAGATAGTTAGGTTACATGGAGTTACCTTGGCCATTTAATTTGATCATGATACTAGGTTAACCTTTAAATTTTGGAAAATACTATCAGAAGTCATTGGTAAATGAATTAAATTTCAGTATAGTTTTTCATCCTCAATCATATTGGATGTTAGAATGAACATTTAAGTCCTTAGAGGATATGCTACCTGCTTGTTCAATATATTACATGAGATTTTGGGATAAAAATCTTTCTTTGGTTGAGTTTTCTTATGATAATAGTTTTCATTTTGGTATAAAATGGCACTAATTTAAGTATTATATGGAATTTTGTGTCAAACTCATGTTTTTTGGGAAGAGGATGGTGAAATGAACTTGATGGGACAAGAATTGGTAGAATAGATGGTAGAAAAAATTCATTTGATTCAGAAGCACATGAGGATAACTCAAAGCATGTAGAAATTTTATACAGATAACCAAATGAAGAATGTTTCTTTCAAGGTAGGTGACCATGTCTTTCTCAAAGTTTATCCATGGAAAAGTGTGATGCGTTTTGTTAAGAAGGTAACAATGAGTCTGTGGTTCATTGGACCCTTTAAAATGCTGGAGAAATTTTGACTAGTTTTCTATTTCATTGATTTATCTCGATGTTTATACTAGGTACACAATTTTTTTTAATGTGTCAATGTTGATGAAGTGTATTCCAGATCTATCTCTTGTTTTGAGTGCAGAGGTAGTTCAGTTGGAAGAGAATAATTCTTATGAGGAATAACCAGTACAAGTTATTGACCATAGAGAGAAAGTGTAGTCTAAAAAAAATTTCAGGTAAAATTTGTTTGAAAAAACCATATGGTTTAAGAGGCGACCTGAGAATCCTAAAATTATACAGGGGATAAAAACCCCCACTTTTTTTATAAGTAAATAATATTGTGGGGACGCAATTGAAAAAGGGGGGAACACTGTAACATCCCTGATATTTATAAAATAATACATTTTAAAATTTATTAATATGTATGAATAAGATATTAATTTTACGTTAAAGGGGACTCTATATCCCATAGCATAGCAAACACACAACAATAGGTTTCTCCAAAATCTTACGTTGCACACACCACTGAGTTATACTAAAAATAATACAATAATGTTATTATTATTTTAAATGGTTGTTAACTTATATCCAGTGTATTTTCCAGAATGAATGGAACAAACTAAAATATGGTTACACATTTTTGTTAAATGTTTTTACATTTATCTAATAAATTTTATAGGCTTAAAATGAGAATGAATCTAATTTCAAGCATAAAATACTCCAATATATTTAAAAATGACGTTTACCACCTTTTGATGGAAAACCTTTTTTATATTTACTTTTTAGCACCATTAAATGTTCTATTTGACAAAATAAAATTCTTATTTAGAAGCGGATCATTAATATTTAATATGGTCAAAATTTTGGTATTTTCTGATAAAATTCATATTTTAATGAATAGTGAAAATATTTCATTTTAATTCAAAACTGCATTTTCATCTAATTTATTTTGATAGTAAGATTGTCCTTTTAATTGGTTTTAAAGTGTAATTGTATTATTTCTTTATACTTTAATCCAATTTTTTTCATTGGAAGCAATATCACATTGAAATTGTTCATAAACACATATCCATCTTCTAATAGTTTTTAGTTCTTAAAAATTTTCCTTCTAGTTATGACAATGGGAGTTAATTGAAAATAAATCACTATAATTTCTATGTTTTTTATTTATAAAAATCTTTTCCATATTTGGAATTATAAGGTCCAAATTAAGTAAATTGGCCCCTTTATTTTGGGACATCATGAATAGTAACTTCCGTAATTATTTTTATTTACCATGTTTAAAGGGGAATTCAGGTAAATAAGTGTAGACCATAATATTATAATTATATAAAATTACCCAAAATCATGCCCTAATCTTGTTCTATGAGATATGAAAGACTATGTGAATCCTTGGGTTTATTTAAGGACCCCATGAAGCCACATGGGTGTGATAATGACATGTTATAATAATTAATTCAATTTAATGAGAAATATAACATAAACATGCATTTTCACTAAAAGGATTTTAATGTGGGGTACTATAATAGAGATATTTGAATATAAATAGTAATTATAAATCTCAAAATATTTCCTACATCCTTTTATTTTATTTATATTTTAGGATATTAGAAAAAGAAATTTATATATCAAACAATGATGATGTAATGATTACGTTATTAATAAAATATTAAAATAAATGACGTTATAAATATTAAACTAAATGTAATTTGAAAATTTTGATTCCATAAAATACTTTTATGGATTAATATGACATATTATATTTATGTTAATGTGTTCTGGTTGAGGTAATCAACATGTTCAGACTTTAAAAAATAATCAATTTCTAAATAGTGTCAAAATTGACATAAATGAGTTTTTATGACAAAAACTATTTTATTAAATGATATAATAGTCCTAAAAAAATATTATTCGACCAAATTAAATATAAAATATTTTAAATGTCATTAATGATCCATTTTAGGTTCACTTGTCATTTTATATTTTCTATATTAGTCATTTAGTAAGAAAATACCAGAAGACAATGTACGAGGTAATTTATTTAACTAAGGGTTAATGAAAAATGATAATGTTAAATTGGTGAAATAAACATATTGAAATCCTATTGGTTTAGAGGATTTAGACCAATACTAGTATTATCCAGAAAATATATCTCCTTTTATCTATTATAATTCTAAAATAATTTTATAATAAAATAATATTTCAAGACACTTCTAAAGTGACTCTCCTCCCTCTTATAAAAGGCCACCACCTATACCCACATAATCACACCAATAAATCCAATTTACCCATTCAAATGCTTTTTAAATAAGCTACCAACATCCAAAAATTACGTCTATAATCCTTAACATTGGAAAAAGACAACTCAAGGATGCCTTTTGGCTCAAATAAAAAGATGTTACCTTATTTAAAGGTACTGTCTTCCCTCAAGATCCATTCATTTATTTACCATCTCCAACCCCATAAACTCCCTTTATTACATTCTTTTATAACAAAAACAATATCCTAAATATATTAGGTTGTTTTATCATATGGTTTCAACCTATACTTATACACATATATGTATAATGGATATAGAATATACTGTTTCTGTGTACGGAGAACTCCTACTTCACAAAACGATGATTGTTCAATTTTATCTTACTACCTCTCATGATGGAAATTATAATTAAACTACATTTATATGTGATATATATTATATTAATATTTTTTCTATTCTTCTTTAATTTTTATTTACAGCATACCTTTTTTATTTCCATAATTTGTAAATACGATAATTGCATTTGAGGAAGTGTGGAATACCACCCACTTAAAGGGATATGACTCATTCATTAAATACATGGAACATATAAATGATTGTTTTATTACATATATGATATATAAATTAAATTAATATGATAATGGAATTATAATATACTTTTATATCATTATATTATAATTCATTTAATATGAAAGAGAAATGAAATTAGCTTTCATGCGTACGTACGCACTACCATCTCCATGAAAAGTGCATTTCATTTCTTATATCCAAATATTACGATATTATAAAAACTTATATACTTAATATATTTGATATTAAAATCAATAATAATATTCTAGAGATAATGGACATTTGACTACAAGGACAATTTACATCAAAACACGTTCAGTTTCAACTCAAGTACCAAATATAGTAAAATGACGGATATGAACATAAATAATTATATAAATTTTGTAACATGATAATAAGTTATATAAAAATAATAATAAACGTGAAAAAGTATATGATGCTTATATAAATTAACCTAATCTTATTATTTAGTAGTATAAATAATGAACGAGACCATTCGCATTCAAGGTAAGGGATTTCGTCTCAATCACCTCTTATTGAGGAATATTTTGATGTTATACACTACCTTCTTCTATACGGTGTATAATAAAACCATTTTACTTTTAATTTCATTCAAATGGATATTTTTATATGAATCATTTTAATAAATGAGAAAAAGTAATTATTTTGACATATGCGAAGATAACGACACCTCCGACGCTATGACCATTATTTGATATTTAGATTCCTATATAAGATTTATTATTTTTAAAAGGAAAATAAATCACTTAACCCATTTTTATTTTTGTACTGAAAATGTTTTTGAAAGTGGATTTAAAATTTCTACATCTTTAAATGATTTCATGTGATTGAAAATGAAATTTTATGAGTGAAATGTTGATAATTGAAATAGTCTATGTGTTGTGATTATATAATGGTACTTAGAAATTTGATAGGTGGTTATATGATGATCCAAAGACAGGTGGTTACCTGTTAAACCAAAGACGATAGGTTCCGTGAAAAACCAATGATGGGTGGATACATTATAGCCTCCAATGAATTGGGTATGGATGTTTTTCATATAGCTATTCCATTCAGTTATACCTGTAGAAGTCGACTATATGGTTATTCCATTTAAGTATGTTTATGTCCCAAGTTACATTTATATGTTATATGTTCCTTTCAATGGGATTTATAGAATTTTTTAGGTTATAAAAAATGGTAAAAAATGAGATTATATCCAATGAAGTATATTTTCTACTTCTTAAAGGTGGAAAGTATTACATGATGATATAGTGTTCATGGTTTTCATGTTGTTCCAAGACTAACATTTGTCCTTATTTTTGTATCCCTTACAGATATTTTTATGCTCATTCTATGTTTTGAAATGTTTTTCACATGAAATAAAGATGAATATAGTCATGGGTGGGATCAAAGAAAATTTATAATATTTAAACATGATATGAAATAGGTTTCTTTTTAAATAGTTTTTTAATGAAATTTTTTTATTATGATTAGAAGTTTCAACTTGTAATTATTTAAGTTGTTATGTATGAGTTATGATCTAATTCTCTGAAGCTATAAACTTGAAAAAGTTATTGAAGTGAATTAAATTAAAATTGTTGACATTTTGTCATGAATATGTAATGTTTATGGTTGGGGCCTTATATATTCATTATACATGTATTTAGATTAATTAATTAATGTTAGAGATAGAAGATTTATTACACCATTCATGGAGATGATAGTCTGTACGTATGGAAGAATGTTGGGTCAATTTTCTGAATAGATGGAATGAAAGGAAGTTAAATAAAATATCACCATTAAATATTAATAATTTATTTAATATATATAACATATATTCATTAAATTTATACTTATAACCTTTTATTTAAAAACTATGTGATAAAAAAATCACATAACTTCCACTGATGGTAGTTTTCCATACACACGAGTTATATTATTGTACTCCCACAGAATAGAAAGTGACATGGTATATGCGATTTTATAATTCCAAAAGAATAATTATGTTATTAATATCATATATATACATCAAAATCCACCATTCTATCCTTTCTTGATATACAGAGATGAAAAAATTTTCATTAGTTCACGAGGCGGTAGTCTGTCGTCCACATGATCAATAGTTTTGTTTCCCATGTAATGAAAGAAGACATGGATATAGGTTATTAGATTAAAAAATAACATCAATGTATATATTTGATAATTATGTTACTATATTTGAATTATTAGGAAATTAATTATAGTGTTAATAGAACTATTAAAATGAAAAATATTATTGAAGACAACTACCTTCCCTTAGAAAAATTTTTTTTTGATATCTTATTAAGGAACCAATGATTGGAATTTTTGGATGAAAAAATCCATAGAACATGTAAAATGATATTGGGGAGATATTTTGGTTGTATTTTTCAATACAAGGTTCTTAATAGGCATGAATAATATAGGGGAGGAAGTTCCCTTTTATAATTGGGGATGATTGAAATTTTTTGGAATACCCAAAACTATTCAATAATGGGAAGTGACTCTGAAACCTAGTGCTTATAAAATTGATAAATAATGGAGTGGGGGAATGAAATATAGTATCCATAACTCCAAAGAAGCACATTTTAAAAAAACATATTTCTTATTCTTTATGTTTTCTTAATTTTACCATTTTAGTTTTCCCCACGATAAATAGTGTTTTATTTATTTACATAGGGAATTTATACCTTAAGAATAAAAATAAAATGAGCCTTATTAGATAATATGAGACTAATGATTCAAAATTTTAATTAAAATTTATCAAATAAATATCCTATGTGTGAGGAAAATTGATTTTTACATAGATGCATGTAACGCACCAAACCCCATTTTAACCATAATCACAGTAATTAATTTTAATTATCTTTATTATTAATTATGAAAAAAATCATGTTGGAATTATAATATAATATAAATTATGATGATTCCAAATATAGAATTTATTTTACCAAATTACACTCAAATAATTATAAAAAAATAATTTTAAATTAATTTTATAGACGCGGTGAAAAATGATTTTCCAAGGAAAAATCTCTCAAAATATAAAGAGTTATTATATCAAAATTCAATAATAAATTGATTCTAATGAAATAAATTAAACTAATAATTGAAATACAATTGAACTTATTTAACTTTTAAAATATTTAAAATTAGTATGTAAATTTTTTAACACTCTAAATGAAATGAATTTTTTTAATAAAAATCTATATATTTTACTATTCATCGAAAAATTAATCTTTTCCAAAAAATTTAATAATATAACTCAATCATAATATTGAAATTCAGTTTTAAAAATTGATTATTATTTTTTCAATTACATTTTATATAAAGGGAAAAAATTAATTTTAAATATTTCTTCATATAAATCAATGATATTTTAATGAAATGTATTTTGGATGTATATAAATACTTTACCAAAAATTAAATTCTTATCTAAATATATATTTTATTTACCTAAAAACATTATAATTCATTTTAAAAATGTAGTTATTCCTATTCAAACAATCATGTTTAATTGGTAGGTTATAACAATCATTTTATTACATAATAATATTAATGGTATATTGTAGTTTATTAAAACTCTGTGTTTTGTATAACATAAGATATTGTAGAAATTAAATTTATTTATTTTTTAAAAAATATAGAACTTGGGATCTTACATGGAGACCCAAGGGTGATCAATGAGATGCCTCTTTTCTCAAATAAATCACGCATTCAAGGAGAATATACTATATTACCTAATATGACCAATGTTGGATACAATGACATGATATTCTTACATTGATAAGAACTAACTTACAATAATATTTATAGTGAATTGAATTAGACAATATTTATGACACCATGAGGTCCACTAGGTTCTGCATGTCAATCTATTTGAATATATCCTTAGTCACTCAATTCTAATTCATTATATTTTATAGTGGGAAATCATCTCATAACTTTTTTTCATATAGTTCATGTATTATAAGAAAATAAAATAGAAAACATTACCATACTTACTTGTAGTACACCAGATCCTAGATAAATCACTATTTTACACATTACTCTTCGATGAAGAATTATTTTCCATCCATGGTTGCCTTCAAACCATGCGATATTTATTTTTATAGTTCCTCGATGAGCTAGTAAGGTTGGAGGTTGAAAATCTCAAAACCCAATAATTTCAAAATGGAAATTGTATTCATCACTCTAGAAAAAGGGATTATTCCCTACTCATTCCCGTGCTTAGATTTATTCAACAACAATGATACAAAAAACCGGGAACTCATTATAGGCTTAGATTTATCTATTTAGATTCTAACAACATAATTGAATGTCATGGGTGATTTATAGTTTGTAATAAATAAAATAAATTGTGATTATAAAAAAAATAATTAAGATTTTATCCCATTAATTGATTATAATAATTGGTTGATGGTTGAATTACCCAGAAAACTAAAACTATCTTAGATACTTTATTCATTTAATTTTTATAAAGATGTATTAGCCAATGCAGCTATGAACCTAGATAACCCAAACCATGAAGAGATAATTATTTAAATCACATTTAATAGGTTGGTCTTACCATTAATCTATAGTTATATGAAGGAAATCAATGAATTTAACTCCACCCCTGATCATAGTGAGCCAATATTATCAATAACTGACACCAAACTCAAATAATTTTTTTTTATAATAGACTAAATTTAAAATTTATTAGATCAATAGAATAAACATAATATATAGTTATCAGTAAAAAAATTCATCCATTATAACAATATGAATTCCCAAAAATTTCTCAAGAAGAGAGGCATTGATGGAATACTCCTTTGGTTCAATAGAGGAGGATAGATGCTCATGGGTATATAATTTGTCTATATGGACAGATTTGGTAATTACTAATGATAAGAAAAGATCTTACATCATATTAGGAGACCTTGGATACTTCTAGCCTTCAGTGATATTACACTACTTATAGTTCAAAAAAAGTATAATTTTTTTAGATATAATCTTACACTGTTTGTCCACCCCAATAATTTTTAAACATCACTAAATACACTCTTTTATTTATTATGTGGGGAATAAATTTTTGGGGGACATATCCTAAATCTCTTCTAGGAAGTTCAAGTACATCATCTCTAATGTTGATTTATTCATCATGTTTGTTTTGAATATACCACACATGGAAATTGGAACATAGTCTATCATCAATTTCATGATGTTTAAAATCATCCCTATAATTGGTATCAGACACAAAATACTGATATACAATGGCATTTAATTTTATTCATTCAAATTGAAATTTTTGTACAAAGACTATAATATATATTCATATCATTCATTCAAATGTCAAGAAATAAAAAATTTAGATATAGAATTTAACCAATACATTATCTAATATCCTATAGAATATTGTGGACTATGTTATGAAATGTTGGTTTGAAAATCTATGATATTCTTTTGAGTCTATAAAACTACAAACCATACTACCACATAGGTGACCCCATATTCCCTTGTATAGGGGAAATATGGAGGAAACCCCATTAAGGTTAAATTACATTTAGTTAACATATTTCTTCGGAATAAAATATATAAAGATGATCAGTCTCAAATCTAACTCAGTGAGTCATAGTGGTTCATTATGAAATGGATAAACACACCACAAAACCATGAAACACCATAAAAGTTAGTTTCTTATGTTTTAAAAATCTATTTCTCACGTTCATATAAGGGTAAATGGTGTTGGATATAAGAACTCCCATGGTATATGGGAGGAAACCAATGAACTATATCCAAACTAGGAAAAACCATGCACTGTATATAAATTAAAATATAACAAAGCATATTCCCTAGTTACAATGCATGGATTTCCCATTATTCCAAAATCTAATGCAAGGTTTGAATAGAAATAATATTAATAATTTCTTATAGGTTCATACATACAAGTTACAAGGCTATAAACTACAATGAAAATATTCTTTATCATATGATGTTAAACTGTATGAATTTTAGTCTACCCCACATTACATTTAACTTTATGGAATGGTCTATAATTTATAAACCTAAACTATATAGATATGTTCATTTTATGTGACCTAAAATTACAAAACACCCCATTATGAAGGAGATTGATACATATTGAATATTTCATTTCATGAGGATTTGATGGGTATTGAGACACTTCACAACCCTAATGACATTATTCAACTAACATATAATAGAAAAATTCATCTTTACAATTATTAATATCTTTATGATTATTTCTAATATAGTTTATGGTCCCTTACTCATTCACATTGGGTTTCATTTTTCTTTTTCATCAAAGCACTCATAAATTTTTCCCTTCCTCCATTATTCATGATTCTGATATATGTAGATGGGTCCTTTTAATTACTATGTTTTGATTGAACCCTATTAAGAAAAGTACACAAATTGAAACCAAGATCAATAATCATAAACCCAATCATAAATCCCCATAATCATTATCATCTTCTCAATACTAGTATACTTGTTCTACCCAATTTATGTTGGGTCTTATTCAATGGACCTTATACATAGAATTTCCAGAACTACCTATGGCTTGATTCCTATTATCACATGATACATATCGATTTCCAATGTAATTTTCCTAGGTCATACAAAAAATGTTGTTGTATTTAATCCATATTTTTAGGAACTTACTCATTTTTAGGGTTTAAAATAATAACCTAACATAAAGGAAATGCCACATCATCTTACCCATGAATATAATTCTTATTTGTGTATGGTGGAATTATTAGAACTGCTTAATTCTCGATTCCTAGTTCTACAGGATACATTGATAGATAAAGATTACCTATAATGGGATAAACTTCAATTATCATCAACATCGAAACCCCTCCTATTTTACAGTCCTATTATTATAATTAGTTTTTAATTAATTATATAGTACAAAGGCAATAATATCTTTCTTTACACACGATTAATATATTGGAAAAGTAAATTTATATAAAAATAATCATCAGATGACCTTAAATTATAGATGATATGAATTATAGTTCCAAGGCATTATGATGCATGACATATGGTCTACCCTATAAGACCTTAAATTTTTTTTGAGAGGTCCGTCCTATTTAACATCATTTCAACATGGGATCTAAAATATATGTACTGGAATTTGGTATATGGTTTATGTACAAAAATCAATTTTAGGAAAAAATATGCATTAAAAATAAATCATTGTGTTTGGGATTCCCATGTTTTTTTGGGTTTCCTATTCCAATTAATAAATATGAATCTATTTATATAAATATGGATCACTTATCATGGTTATATCCATAAAGCCTATTCGAGTTTTGTTCATGTACTAGAATTGAAAAATTCCTTATATAAAACTTTGAATGGTTTTATTTTTTATATCTTTGGGTATCTAGTGTTTCCAATATCACTAGTCTTGGTCCAAGAAACATATTTCATAAATTTAAAATTCTATCACCTATATATGTATTTCTCACTAGTATCAGTTATTTCAATTTTAGGATTTAGGAATTGAAATAATTTTTTATAAGAATTATGTATTGTTTGTTTCTTTTTGTTACATGGTACATAGTGAAGTATAAATTGTATATTTTGGGATAAACCGTATATCTCTATCCATTTCTTATCTACTTATATATCCTGTAACATACCAATTTTATTTTGTACAAAATTTATGTGTCCTAATAACTTGTTGAATATTCTCATCAAATAAATCACACCTTATGAAATGAGTGTTTTACACACTACAAAGATTTCATGGATATTGGTAATGTGAATGTTCAACTAAAAAAGGAAACCACTACCTTGAAATGGTATCTATACCATGATATCTATCCAACTAACAAGAAGAATATTTTATCATGAGACACTCCTTTAACTACGCACTCCTTTAAAAATAATAATGTTTAAATGGACAATCAAATTTAGAATGTTTTATCCTCATTATTCTTGTTCCATTTTATCAATTCCCAACTAAAATAACTTAAGTTGGGATTTATTTCATCTTTATCCCTAAATGAAAATTAATTTGTTTGTCTGGGAACATAAGCCCCATTTGGGTTTTCGTAGTAAGCTCCCCATAATTGGTCTAAACAATATGACCTGAAACTAAATACAACCATCTATATTGTAGTATTTACTTGCATTGGGATATATATTACCTTCTAGACTAACTCACCCTTAATATTATATATACATACCCATTTTTAGTTAAATATACCAATTCCTAAAAGAAAACTTATTGGGTTTGTCTTATATTACCTTAAATGGATGAATAAATGAGATATGTCACTCTTCAGGTGGAAATCCTATAATGGATATACTAGATAAAAGGTACTGTCTTTCCTTAGTAGGTTTGAAATTTTAATATCCAACATATAAATTTCATAATTTGGGATAGAGAAAGGAATAAAACTTATTAAGTCGAATACCTATATAGAGAATTCTAAGAAAATTCGATGTTCTATCCCTCTAATACATTCCTCAACCCATAACATAAGAAAGAGGGACGTGAAAAATAAAATAAAAATACATAAATTATATGGGTTCCACCATATGACCCTATAAAAATTATTGATATTCCCGCCGAGTCCATTTTCCCATAAAAAATTAAAGTAATTGTAGAGACCTAATGATTGACCTAAATAGACATTACATTAATTTTGTGGAAGACTTAATAAATGAAAAAATAAATTTCCAAATACCATATTAGTTTAGTGTCTTTGGAAACTCGTAACATATTATTAAAATCTTGGTGAAAGATCTCCAACATCTCCTATAAATATCTTCCCTTTTTGATTTCTTACCTAAAACCTTTCTATATATCCTGGGGAAAAGAAAACATAAAAAGGGTGAGCTAAAATACTCAATAAGGGTAATAATTGAGAACATAAAAACAATCCAGAAACATTTGAACGTAAAAACATGAACATAAAACATCAAAATCTTGAGCAATGACATAAATCATGACAGTACATAATGAATAGATCATAAGGTAAAATTAAATATAATAAAATGGAATGGGAATAAAACATGTAATTGTGGAAACCCATTAATCACATGATATGATTTCTATAGTATCCAAGACATTTTTGTCAAAGACATCATAGTGGACAAAGTCCATTACAGAACTGGGTTTACATGTAGTTCTTGCCCTATATTACTGAACCGGATTCACTTACCATTCTAGCCTTTTATATCACTAGAGATATAAATCATTACCCAATTCATTGGAGGGAGATATAGGTCCCAACCATCTCATAATGAAATCATTCTTACATGTTCCACAAAATAAACATAAATCATTCATCATAATCCAAAGAATTATATGGGTCTTAGAAACACCATCCCATCGTAACATAATCCATATAAAATAAATGGGTATCATTTCAACATAAAAAAATGAAAACATGTAAATAATAGAGATATTATATTTGAAATATAAACCTATTAAATAATGTCATCTTAGATGTAAAATGGATTTGAAAAAACACTTGAAATGAATTCTTGAGGAAAATATCCTTTCTTCTTCTAAATCATTTTCTTTTCATAAAATGCCATGAAATTAAAAAAAATATTTTGTTAAAAATAGTCATTAAATCTTTTAGAGTATGATTCATGAATATAAGGAGTTATGAAATCGTAAAAATCTGTTCATACCATATAAGTTAAAAAAACATTCTCCTCGTACTTTTACCGAAAAACTCAAAAAGTACCTCATGTGGTAAACAAAAGAAAGATTCCTTCCATAACACAGAGTAAAAGAAAAATGGGGAAAACATGACTTTAAACATACATGGAAGAAAATTAGACACTTTATGAAAAACATTTTATTGACATGGATGAAAACAATATAACCCTAGTAAATACTTACGTATAAGCTAACTCATATAAAAATGAGATTGCAAAATTATCCCTTACCTTATGTCCAATTTTTTCATGTATGTGTCTGAGACTCATGTATAGTGAGTTTAAACATATTATTAACTTATAATAAAACCATAATAATATTTATTATATCATATATGATTATCTTACAACTTTATATTACCCGTTCATTTGTCAATTCCATGTTAAAGCAACGTTTTGGGTAAAATCATTTCATTTATCATCCATGTTTTGACTTGTAATTATTCATATGATTACTTAGATCATGGTTACTTACTTCTAGAATGTAAATTATGATTTATATGTAATATATATTCATAATATACATATATATATATAATAGATAGATAAATGGAATGAAATACACTGTTCATGGAGATGGTAGGTTGTACGTACTCATGAACGCAGTTTTTGTTTCCTTATTAAATTGAATGGAAGTAAGTAAATAAAAAAATAAATAAATACAGTATCATTAATTTTTCATATATTTCATTATTATTTATTATATATACTTTATAATCTTTCTTTAATGGTTAACTTGGAGAATGAATCTCTTTGTGTCGTGGAGACGGTAATCCGTACGTACGCACGAGCGATGATATTGTTCCCATAATTATTGAATGGAATTATCGTGGATGATATAATATGTCAGAATTAGTATAATGTTATAATAATAATATATAGTAATTATTTACACCACTATACCCATCCAATTAAGGTGGTGGTGGAAAAACAGATTACACCACGGCGTGGAGACGGTATTCCGTACGTACGCACGCGAGGTGATTTCATTTTCCGTAGGATGGATAGAAGGTGAAATACGGTTGGTTAATATTTATAATAACATGTCAATATATGAGTAATTCTTATGTTATTACTTTATTATTGAAAAACAATAAAATAGTAAGTAGAAGAAGAAATTATCTTGAAATAATCGGTAAAGGATATTACCTCTTCTCTGACACGCCTCTTCTAATCCACCTCTTAGGGGACTAAAGATGGTCTTTGAAGAAGACAATGACCAATATTATCTTTCTAGGGAAATGTAGGAGAGAAATTTTCAGGGGTTGGCTGATAATTCATGCTCAAAGTGGTGTGAGGAGGAGAGGGTGGAGGTGCCCTTTTATAAGAGAGGAGAGGGGCACTTTTGGAAACCTCCAAAATATTAATTTATAATAAACTCAAACCCCATTTTAAAATATCAAAAAATTACTGAAATTAGAATATTATATGAGATAGGGTTGTAATCTCATCAACCATTAAGATTTAGACATGTTGGAAATTTATTTTAAACCTTATCAACTTGATTTATCTTTATTTAATCTATTTAATTTTATTTGTGGTAATAATATTCTAAAATTTAAATTATTATAAATATTTAGTTATGTGTTGTGAATTGTCCATAATTGGATACTTAATTCCATTTTAGGCAATATAAATTTCAATTTATAATTTTTAAATATTTTTGTGATTTTTAAACAATATAATAATATGATATTTTTATAAGATACCAATAGTGTAAATATTGACACTATTCATTTATTTGAATTTAAATAAAATACACACAGAGAATATATTCGAACCAAAATATTTCATAGGTTCCTAAAATATCATGTTAATCTATAAAATTCGTGGATCATGTTAATTAGTTTATATAATATATATTTTAATATTTTTAAAAACATTTATTTGTTATATATATTAATAAAATAATTACTACAAAAATTTTGTATAATTATTTAATATACTTATTTGTTGAATAAAAATTAAAAATAAAAAACTATGATGAATATAAATCTAATACATTTCATAATATTTCTATTAGTAGATTTTATGTTCTAGAACACCTAAATTTTAAAATGATATATTTTTTAAATTATGAAGGTGACAACTTTGACATCATTTAAAATAAAAAACTATAAATGTCATAATTGATTTTATTAAGCTCCAAATGGTCAAAAAGTATACCTTTGTATCCTTATGGTTCATATGTACACTACAAATATGTTTTGGTCAGGTGTTGGCCCTTTTATGGGTATTATGACTTATAAAAACTATATTATTGAATTTTCACTAAATAAATAATTTCTGCATCATTAATGTACAGGCTATTAAAGTAATTATATATTTCTTAAAAATAACAAATAAATTTACATGATAATGAAAAACATTTTATATTTCAAATTCATATTTATAACCAAATTTATATTCAGTATAACCTTATATTAAAAATAATTTAATTATTAATGTTTGAGTGAGACATATTTCACATCCATTTAAATAAAATAAATTAAAGGTCTTAATCACATAAAAGTGCTTTCTAATAGATATAATTTCTACACAAATATATTTTAGGACTAAATATAATCATCCTATTATATTAAGTCAAGTGTTAGGGTAATTTTATAATATTATTTTTACCCTTAATTACATAATTTACCTTTAACTGTGGTAAATAAAATTTACCGTAGTAACTATTCATAATGCACAAAAATAAAAAGTAGCCTATTAACAGAATTTGTACCTACTGATTCCTAATATGGAATCCATTTTTCCAAATTCAGAACATAGAAGTTTCAGTAATTCATTTAAAATTAATCCCGATGTCGAAGAAAAACGGGTTTTTGTTTAAAACATTGCAAAAGATTGAATTTATTTAACCTATGAATTCAATGAAAAATCAATCATATTGACATATATTATATGAAATGGTAAAAATAAATTCTATTTATACTTTTAAAAAATTTACTATTATAATTTAACCATATAAATTATCTCGATGAAAAAAGTGGTTTTTAAGAAAAATTTAGTGTGTTTTTACTATTCATCAAAATAAGAACGTTGTCAGAAAAATATCAACACATTATCCAAAGTAAATGTTTATATCCGGATTAAAAATAATAACTTTATTAAGTAATGTTTAACTTCTAAACTTGTCAAAAATAATCTTTAAAATGTCTTTGCCATCAAAAGGCGGCAAAACTGAATTTTTTTAAAAATACTTCTTCTATCCGAAAACTTGATTTTCTTCTCATACCTCATTCTAGAAAATGTGTAAGATGATTTATAATGTTATAAAATTCAAAATTCATTAAATACCATTCATAACGGTTAGTTCATAATAATATTATAACAATATATCGTAGTTTAGTGAAACTCGGTATTGCTACAACTCACGCTATTGAGGAAGGTCGCTCTTGCGTGCAACACAATCCAAAAATATTTTTTGTGTATACTAAAAGCTAATATGGTGTTGCATATAACACAAGAAAATCTTGGTGTAGCGTACAACACAAGACATCAAAGAAGAAAAAAAAATATTTCTCATAAAATCACAGGGTGTTACATTCTACCCCCCTTAAAATGAATTTCTCCCTTGAAATTCATCAAGGTTGTAAATAGTTTACTACTTAAAAGTTTCATTAATAAAAAACCACATTGTAAAAAGGAATACAAAAACATTATTTTAAAAAGGAACTTTAGAAACATAACAGATACCCGAAGTAACTCATCACTGGGTTTCCACATAGGAGAACATAGGTGAAAACATGGATATGGAAGACAAATCTAACCATCATGTTCTAATGAAGAGTGGTAGAGAACATGGATATGAAAAGGACAAAAATAACAAAGCCGTAAATTTGTGATGATCTAAGGTACCATCTGATTCATCAGATATTAGGGTACTAGTAAACCATTTTTTGTTTTCAACATCATTTAACTAAAGTTGAAAATTTTCAATTAGAAGAAATACTTACTTGATTTTGGTACAATCTCATCGTTGGTCGTTCCAGGAATAATTTACACATCATATATTAAAGAAATGAAGTTTAATTTCTCATTAGTGATGTGTTAGCAGATCATGTGATAGAATGATGGGTTATTCCATCTGTCTCATACAAAAGGTTTGCAAAAGATATGAAATATACATAAGTCCATCTATGGTGAGGTTAATCGTATATGATTCCAAAAATTTACTTAAACTCCAACTATTATACCATTTAATAAAATAAAACTAATTTCTACTGATAAGGGACTTCTTGTAGGCATGTGGTAGCTGATAAAGGCCTCTCGCACTTTGGTTGTGGGTTCGATTCATGCAACCTTTTCCAACACAATGTGTTGTCGCCCATCCTATGGGTTGCCCTTTCTCTAAATCTAAACTATTGTAACATTTAATAAATAATAAAAAAAGTTCCATCCTTAAACAATACTATCTGATGTCTAAATTAATCCATTTCAAATCATTAGGCTTATCCAAAATACTTCTGTCCAATCTCATAGTATAAAGAAAACAGTTTCTAGAATGTTCATATAATAAGCATGTCAATACCATCATTTATCCCCCATATATCACAAGATATATCTTGTTGATCGCATTCCAAACATGTGAATACCTTAATAATGTATTATCTTGAATAATGAATTACCATTGAACCTTATTGAAAACATGAATGCTTTAAAAAATTAACCAAAATCCAAAAATTTCTGTATACTCAAACCAAGATATCACTTTGTCCTTATATAAGTCATGAGCTCATGAATACTATAAAAAATATTATTTTCTATTTATCCCTTCATTATGGGCATATCATCATCTTTCCAAAAATATTTCAATCA
The DNA here is from genome assembly GCA_963277665.1 of Viscum album. Taxonomy (NCBI): domain Eukaryota; kingdom Viridiplantae; phylum Streptophyta; class Magnoliopsida; order Santalales; family Viscaceae; genus Viscum; species Viscum album. The sequence goes on along the minus strand of OY728155.1, from coordinate 1,520,389,461 downwards.
CTTATCATGGTTACTGGTACAATATAATTATTGAAAACCATAATAAACCAATACATTGATATTCCAATATTCCACAATACTATAAATGAGATTCCACAACATTATTTTGGAATCCCATTACATAAACACTTAATCATTGCACCACATCGTTTTCATACTCAACATCACCAAAAGTGATCGCATGTTACTTGCCTTTGTCCATTGCCTTAAGAGGTTTTTGATATCAATCATCATTAACCCTTGGATTAGCGCATTAGTTAGCATAATTCCCCATTTCCATAAACTAGTAGAATTGAAGCATTGGTAGTGCGTTCTATATAGTATTTTCTCTATTCACATCAATAACTACCTTTTTTCAATTACTTCGGCACTCAGCTGATTTATGACCTTCTTTTCCACACTTAAAAAATTTTCTAGTCCCATTAAGACAATCTACACCATGCTTCTTTCCACACATTGAGCATAACGAAACATTTGTCTTTTTTTCCCCATAGTTTTGAGATTTTTCCTTGAACTCCATCTTTTGTTTCTTGTCAAAACCATGAGATGGATATTTAACTCCAAATTCCATTTCTACCATGATAGAACAACACACAATTTCTTCCTAGCTACTAAATTCTCTTATAGATAGTTCCCTTCGAAGACTTAGTTTTAATCCACTTGAGAATCGATCAACATTACTTTCAGGTTGGTTGATAAAGCCATATCCATAACTTGCAAGCCTTGTAAAATTTTCCTCGTATATACCAACAGATTCCTCATCCTTTTTCTTAAGCTCAAGGAACTCCTTTCCATCTTTGTTCGAAGAATACGATGGATGCACTTATTGAATGACAAGTTCTTGAACTCGTCCCATTCCATGGATTCAATTTCATCTTGGGGCCTTGTAGTTATAATTAGAGTCCACCACTGGTCTACTTCACCTTCTAAATGGTAAATAGTCAGAATGAATTTTTTATGTTCCGAACATCGATGTATGTAAAATATCTTTTTAATGGTACTGATCCACTATTCAGGAACAAGTGGATCAGAAGACTCACTGAAAATGGTTGACATTGCCTCATGAAGGACTCAATAGAATATTGTTCTCGTCTCTTCTCATTTGGATGTCCGGAATGATTCATATCATGTGTCATTATATCAATAAGATTTTTCAATCCATCTCCCATAACATTGGTTGGTTCAGGAGGACAATCATTTCATTGTCCATTACATTGATCAACACGGCTCCTTCGGGTTCCAGAAATCATCTAAAACCCAAAAAGAATAGTGTGAGAGTCAAAAATCATGCTAGGAAAACAACATAATAAAGGGGGAGTACCTTCAATATATAACATCTTAGGTTTAATTATAAGACCTTTACCGTAATTCTAGGACTATAACCTATACGTATACTTAACCTTAGTGACATCCCTTGACATACCTTAGTAATATCTCTAGGGATTTCACTAAAGTTTTCACATCCGAGTTTCCAAATTTTAACTAAAACATCACTCTAATACAAACTGTAGAGACCCAATGCTTGATGTACATAGACATTACATTAATTTTGAGGAATAATTAATACATGACAAAAACAGATGCCCAAAGACCCTATTAGTTTAGTGTATTTGGAAACTCAGAACATAATATTCTAATCATGGTGAAAGATCTCTAACATCTCCCATAAATATCTTCCCTTTTTTGATTTCATACCTAAAACCATTATTTATATCCTGAGGAAAAGAAAATAGAAAAATGGTGAGCTCAAATTCTCCGTAAGGGTAAACATTGAGAACATAAAATCAATCCATAAACATTTGAACGTAAAAACATGAACACCAAACATCAAAATCTTGAGCAATGACATAAATCATGACAGTATATAAGGAATATATCATAAAGTAACATTTATCATGATAAAATGACATGGTAATAAAACATGTAATTGTGGAAAAAAATTAAGCACATGTTATGATTTCCATATTATCCAAGGCATTGCTTCCAAGACTATCATTGTGGACAAAGTCCATTACTAAAATGGGTTTACTTGCCGTTCCAGCCCTGTATTACTAAACCAGATTCACATTCCATTCCAGCCATGTCTTTCTCATGATATATAAATCTTTACCCAATGAATTTGAGGGAGATACAGGTTCCACCCATCTCATAATGAAATCATTCTTACATGTGCCACAAAAAATATAAACCATTCATCATAACCCAAAGAATAATATGGGTTTCATAAACACCATCCCAACATAACATAATCCAAATAAAATATATGGATATCATTTAATCATAAAAAAATGAAACCAAGTAAATAATAGAGTCATTATACTTGAAATATAAACATATTAAATAATGTCATCTTAGACGGAAAATGGTTTTGATAAAACACTTGAAATGAATTCATGGGGAAAATATCCTTTCGTCTTCAAAATCATTTTATTTTCACAAAATGACATGAAAATTTAAAAGAAAAGTATTTTTTTGAAAATAATAATTAAATCTTGTAGAGTATACTTAATGAAAATAAGGCATTATGAAATCGTAAAAATCCATTCATACCGTATAAGTTTAAAAAACATTTTCCTGGTAATTTTAACGAAAAATTCAAAAAGTACCTCATATGGTAAACAAAAGAAAGATTCCTTCCATAACACAATGTAATAGTAAAAAGGGGGAAAACATGACCTTAAAAATTAATGGAAGAATATTTATAATTTTATGAAAACATTTTATGGACATGGATGAAAAAAATATAACCCCAGTAAATACTTACATATAAGCAATCTGAGGTAAAAATGAGATTTCAAAATTATCCCTTACCTTAAGTCCAATTACTTCTGTATGTGTCTGAGACTCTTGTATAGTGGTTTTAAATAAATTATTAACTTGTAAAAAAACCATAATAATATTTATGATATCATATATGATTCAGTTACGACTTTATATTACCTGTTCATTTGTCAATTCTATGTTAAAGCTGTGTTTTGGGTAAAATCGTTTCATTTATTGTCCGTGTTTTGACTTGTAACTATTAATATGATTACATAGATAATGATTACATACATACAGAATGTAAAACATGATTTATATATAATATATATTCAGAATATACATATATATAATAGATCGATAAATTGAATGAAATACACCATTCATGGAGACGGTACACACGAACGCTGTTTTCATTTACTTATTAAATTGAATGGAAGTAAGTAAATAACATATAAATAAATCCAATATCATTAATATGTAATATATTTCATGATTATTTTTTATATTTACTTTTTAATCATTCTTCAATGGTTAACATGGAGAATGAATCTCATCGCGTCGTGGATACGGTAATCCGTACGTATGCACGACCGATAATATCATTCCCATAATTATTGAATGGAATTATAGTGGATTATATAATATCCCAGAATTAGTATCATGTTATAATAAGCATATATAGGTATTCTTTACACCATTATCCCCATCCAAGTAAGGTGGTGGTGGAAAAACAGATTACACCACGGCGTGGAGACGGTATTTCGTACATACGTTCACGGGGTGACTTTGTTTTCCATAGGATGGATAGTGTTTGATAATATTACACCAAATATACACAAGAGGGGGTGAATTGTGTCTTTTCAAAAATCTTTATGAGATTGTGTTCTGCCTTTTATCTTTAATCTGATAAAATGATGCAGCAGAAATTTAAATAGCAGAATCACAAGATGTACAGTGGTTCGGGGAACAGAAGTCCCTTAGTCCACTCCACCAATGCTCTACTATACAAGAATGGTGATTTTTACAGTCTAGTCCTTGTTTCAATAGACCAGTTCACAAATGAGTACAGGCAGTTGACACCTTTACAATCCAAGGCAAAAAAAGCCTTTTGGTTCACTTACAGAACATTACATAGCTTATTACGATAAGCCGATCACTCAAGAATAGATTTTTGTATTTTGAAAATAATTTCCAGATGTTCTTTACAATTGCAACAACATGCAATTGACAGTAGATGGATCGTCGCCTTCAGAAATAATAATATTCACATAAGTGACATTCTGATTCGATCGCGTTGTAGTAGATATAGAAATATAATTCACAACTTCAGTAGTAGAAAATTCAAAGTAGATCTTCGTTGTAGAAGATGTGAATATTCTATCGCGATCCTTCTTCCTTTTAAAACAGTGATTTTACGCTCCTTTTGAATCAGCAGATCTATATATATTGTTTCCTACTATGTTTTTCCTTTCTTTCCTTTCAATAATCAAAAGATAACATATGATCAATAATCCATGATAATGTTTTTAAAAATCCTATATAAATAAAATAATGATAAGAACATTTTCTGCAAAATCAGATCTACAAAAGTCGCCATTTTACTCGCAATATTCAAACATTTAAATTTAAAGAGTAGTCATAATATCCCTGAAGAGTCGGCATAAAAATATCTTTTTAATTCAATTATCAAATCATTGATGAAATGGTTTTTAATCAGTCAAAATCGTACTTTGAAATCAGCTTTATATCTTGCTTGAAATCTGCCTAATAATCAGCGTATTGACCGTTGTATTGAAAAATTTACTTTAAATTATCTGACACAAAACATAAGGTTGAGTTGAACTGTATGCATCCTCTAAATGTAAGGTTGATGACACAGCCTTCAAACTTAAGGTTCACAACTTAAGGTTCATTCCAAATGTAGGTTTGGTCATCCATACTTTTTTCTTCAACATTCAAACATACAGTGAAAGTTCCATACTTTTACTTGATCCATATTTTCCAAAGACATATGGTTGTTTACAAAAGTAAGGTTGATGAACCATACTTTTGAGAAACAAATGTAACATTTAATGATTACTTACGGTTCTCCTTCCATATTTTTCTGATATCCCAAACATAGGGTTCCTTCATAACGTAGGGTTCTTATTCCATACTTTGTCGATAACCTATGGATGTTTAACCATACTTTTTCCTTATCTCTAAAAGTATACATGGTTTTTATCCTTACTCTACGTTTATCCATGTAGGGTATGAACATTGTTTCTTGAACATGCTAAAATAGATTCCTAATAAGTATCGCATGAACAGTGTTTCCAGAACATGCTAAATACAAATAATTTAGTAATAAATTCCCGTAATTTCAAGAGTAATATAAAATTATAAATTCCGGAAAAATGCTTAACAAATAAAATCATCAGAAAATAATTAAGGAAATTTGTGAGCATAAAAATTATCTTAAAGAGATAGAGTATTAATATAAACTCCCCATTTAAATATCAATATTATATATTGTTGAAAACAACACTTTCTAAAAAATATCCCCCTTTTTGATGATCACATAACCCAAAAGAAATAATTAATGAAATTAACTTAACTTAAAATTAATTACATAATGTTTTGAAAGTTTGAAAAGAAAAATAAAATATTAATGTGTCCCTTTAATTTATCCATGTTTTAATTTCTACCCCAATAAAATGAATTACTCCCCCAAACTAAAAGATGTTGTATTTAATTAAATTTCTTGCAGATTTTTTTTTGCATTTATCCAAATATCTCCCCCTTTTTGTGATATCAAATAGAATGATAGAATATTGAATAGAACACATATTAATGTAGCACTGAAAATAAGTAAAGACTATTATTTACTATTTATCAATAATGAAATCTACAGTACTGGCATATCAAAAATAAATATAGTAAAATAAATAGAAAGAAATAAACATATTTTCATTAAAAGTAAAAAATATATACAATGATGATAAACAAAAGAATCAAGGTTTTTCACAGTGAACAGGTAGGGTTTATCTTCTCTGGGCTGTATATTTGATTTCTGCAAACTGTTCTCTCAACCTATTCATTAATCCATCTTCAAGATGATTAATAAGATATCTGGCCTCTTGAGACATGAATATCTTCAATGATATTGACTCTGAAAAACTCGTGAAGACTTTCTTTTTTATCCATAAACAAAGATAGCTTCTCTGTGAATTTACCTAAGACAGAGCGGATTCCTGGCTTACTGGATGTCAACTGATCAACTAAAAATTTCCGATTATCTAAGATAACAGATAATGGAGAACTATTGCACTGAAGATCATTCAACCTGTCATTCATATTTCTCGTTGCAGCTATGATATCTTGAAATCTTCTGATTAAATCACGTGAAATACCTAATCCACTAGCAGAATGATTTCCAACTGATGAAAATTGTCTCTCCAAAAACAACTTATGATCTGAGAATTATGACTTCATAACCATTTCAGATTTTAATTTGGAAATAGCATTTGGAATATACTCTTTAAAAATTTCAACTTCTAGTCTTGAAATAGTACTCTCCTTAAGCTTTTGAAATTTCAAATATTCAGATTCTAAGGTTATTTTTAGAGAATCATTTTCACATTACAGCTAAGATATATTTTTGTACAATTCTTCGACATCCCTATTCCTTTAATCAGAAGCACGATGTGCTTGATTCGCATTCTCAGGCTCTGTGTGATGTAGCAGCTATAATGGTAATGATTCAGCATCAGATTTTTCTTTCTCCTTCTCTTGAGTAGGTTGGTCCACATATTTTTCTATACAGTTCTTTTCAGACCCTTTCATATAAAAATCCTCTTGAAGAACATCTGTGTGAGCTTCAGAAACACACTCATCACGAACATCTATAGTTTGGTCATCTAATGAAATATCTAAAATGATATCCTATGGAGCTTCCTAAGGTCTGGCCACTTCCTCCCCAGGCTTGGCCTCCTTTTCTTGTTGATGTACAACAAAAACATCAGCTACGCCTGTTGTTCTGATCATTCAACTATAATCCATTCATGATCTGGATCTGTAACAGTGACATTTTGTTCATGAGGTTGTTCAACAAACTTTTCTCTGACAAAGCTGTAAGAGAGTAAATCTCTTGTAGTTATGTCAGGGGAAGTAAGTTCCTCAGTTACAGGTCTTTTCCTCTGAGTTTGAAGTCCCTCTTTACTTCTTTCTTCCTCAGTTTCTACCACTTCAAATCCAATCCTCCTTGCCGCAGTGCTAACTCTCGATTCATCTTGTCCCTCCTTGGACTTAGTACATTGAGCTTAAGCACTCTCTGATTCATCATCTTCTCATTCTAGAAAATGTTTTCCTTTGATAGTACTCCAAAAATATCCAATCATCCTTAATGTTCCAGCATTAAACACATTACTGTGGTGATAGTGTACTCTGGCATCAACCAGTCTCACCATGTCCTTCTTAAGCAACAGCTTGGAAATGAATCGACCAAAAGGATAAAAGTTCATTCGCGCATAACTCTGAAAACAATATCTTATGTATCTAACCATATAAATAAGAAAATTGACTTTTAAATCACTGATAAAAAGATATATTATATACATATCAGGATATAATATCTTTTCTATCTCAGACATCCTCGGTGCAATCCCTGTCTGTACAAATTTGACCAAAATTTTCTGATCAGGCTCCAAATCCTTGAAAAACATTTTCTTTAAAGTCGTAATACCAAAGAGAAATGATATTATTTCCTCTGATTTATACACATAATCTCCAATATTTTTCAAATGGAAATGAAAAACTCCCTCATGAGGGCAGTTGAGAAATCTCTATCCTCTATCTTAGCCATCATAATTTCCTTAGTATCTCCCAGACTAAAATGTATAGATTTGAATAAGTATCTATGTTCTACCTGATACATAAATTCCGTATTTTCACTATTGAACGTCTGTTCAAGGTTTTGAAATGAAAGTACTTGTTTCAACAGTAGTTTTTTCTGAAATAACTAGTCGAGATCGATTACCATTACCTGTAATATTTTTCTTCATTCGGAGCATGTATCTTGGCATTTCTTTTCTCAGCTTCACTGTCTCTTTTAGTCCTTACTATCTTTGCCAGAATATTTGACGGTTTAATGGTTACGGTTTTAGAGGTTTAAAGATTATGGTTGACGAGTAGATCTGTGGTTTGTGGGTTCAAAAAGGTTTCAATAGAAATGAAACAGTTTAGATGTCGAAAGGGTCTCTAAAAACCTTGATTCACGTGTTTTTTATAATCATTACATATATTTAAAAACAAATAAAATAAATTACGCGAGGAAAAGAAACTTATTCTGTTTAAAAAAACAAAAAAACAAATTTATTTTAAGCAGAATTAAAATAAAGAACTACCATTATAAAATAAAATTTTATTTAAAACCAAATAAACATATCTCCCCCTTAATAAAATCAAACCTTGTAGTGGGAAGAGGATTAGTAAAAATATCATCTAATTGAATTTCAGTACTTATAAATTCCAAAGATATATCCTTTTTAAGAACATGATCTCTTAGAAAATGATGTCTGATATCAATATGCATAGTTCTAGAATTATTAAAATGGTTTTTCGAAATATTTTTATCTTTAGTATTATCACATAAAATAGGCGTATTATTAAAATTTAGTCTAAAGTCCATACGATTGTTTTTCATCCACAACACATGTGCACAGCAACTTCCAGTAGAAACATACTCTACCTCAGCTGTTGATAGGGAAACTGAATGTTGTTTCTTACTTGACCATGACACTAAAGATCTTCGTAAAACATGACAAGTTCCTGATGTCATTTTCCTATCTAATCTATAACTCCCAAAGTCTGCATGTGAATATGAAATCAAATTTAAATCAGAATTTTTGTGATAAAGAAGAGATTGAAAAACAATTCCTTTTAAATATCTAAAAATTCTTTTAACAGTAGTTAGATGAGATTCTTTAGGAGTTGATTGAAATCTTGCACAAAGACATACCGAATACATTATATCTGGCCTACTAGTAGTAAGATATAATAAAATACCAATCATACCTCTATATAAAATATTATCAACTGATTTTCCAGTTTCATCTAAATCAAGTTTTATATTAGTACTCATAGGAGTTGTATATGTTTTGCTGTTTTCAAGTCCAAATTTCTTCAAAAAATCAATAAGGTATTTTCTTTGATTCAAAAAATTTCCAAAATCTTTTTGATAAATTTGAAGTCCTAAAAAGAAATTTAGTTCTCCCATCATACTCATTTCATGTTATTTTTGCATTAACCTTGAAAACTCATGACAAAGGGTTTTATTAGTTGATCCAAAAATTACATCATCAACATAATTTTGAACCAATAAAATATTAGAATTCACATTTTTCTTAAACAGTGTTGGATCTGCCATTACAACAGTAAAATAAATTTTCAAAGGAAAAGAGCTTAATCATTCATACCAAGCTCTAGGTGCTTGTTTAAATTCATAGAGAGCTTTAGTATGTTTAAAAACAGAATCTGGTTTTTGAGCATTTTCAAAACCAGGAGGTTGCTCAACATAAACTTCCTCAATTAAATAACAATTTAAAAAGGAAGACTTAACATACATCTAAAATAATTTAATGTTTATATGAGATACATAGGCTAAGAGGATTTTATTGGCTTCTAGTCTAGCTACAGGTTCAAAGGTCTCATCATAATCTATAACTTCTTCTTGATTGTATCCTTTCGCTACAAGTCTAGATTTGTTCCTAGTTATTATTCCTTGATCAACTTGCTTATTTCTAAAGACACATTTGGTTCCTATCACTAGATAGTTCTGTAGACTTTTAACTAATTCCCAGACATCATTTCTTTTGAACTGGTTTAATTCTTCTTGCATTTATATCATCCAAATTTCATCATCTAAAGCTTCTTCTACAGTCTTGGGTTCTAATTGGGATAAAAAGTCAGAGAATTCTACAGGATTTCCTATATTTCTTTTAGTTTTTATTTCAGTATCTAAGTCACCTATTATATTTTCTAAAGGGTTATTATTTATGGTTCTAGTCTGTATAGGCAACACACTTATAGGTTCTACGGTATCATGTTCTTCTAAACTGGACTGAATTTTATTTATATCTTTTTCAAAATCATTTTTCAAGTTCTCAATCCTCATGTCATCATTTGAGTCAGATTCATCCATTTGATATGTGCTTTTCTCAAGGGTATCAGATCCATCAAATTTCACATGAACATATTCTTCAAAAATCCACGACTTCTTATTATAGATTTTATAAGCATTGGAGGTAGCTGAATATCCTAAGAAAATTCCTTCATCAGATTTTGGATCAAACTTCCCAAAATTATCCTTGGTGTTTAAGATGTAAACCTTGAATCCAAAAACTTTAAAGTTGTTAACTTTAGGTTTTCTATTATTCCAATGTTCATATGGTGTCTTTATCAAAAGAGGTCTAATTAAAACTATATTCATTATATATCTGGTTGTGCTTACAGCTTCTTCCCGAAAGTAGGTAGGAAGTTTTTATTAATTTAGCAAAGTCCTAGTCATTTCCTGAATAGTTTTATTTCTTCTTTCAACAATTCCATTTTGTTGAGGTGTTCTAGGTGAATAGAAGGTGTGTTTAATACCCATATTTGAGCAGAAGGAATTAAATTCCTGATTCACAAATTCTCTACCATGATAAATTCTTAATGAAATTATTTTAAAACCTTTTTCATTTTGAATAGCTTTATAAAAACACTCAAATAAATTAAATGCTTCATTTTTAAATATAAAAAAGAAAATCCAAGTAAATATATAATATTCATCAACTAAAAAATATACATATAATTTATCAGCCAAGCTTGCTACTCTTGAAGGTCCAAACAAATCCATATGAATAGGTTCTAGAGGATTATATGTAGCAATTTTGTTAATAGATTTGAAGGATGATTTGTGTTTTTTGCCAAGTTGACATGCATCATAGAATCTATCACATTAAAATTTGAGACTAGGAAAATTAGAAACTAAATGTTTCTTAGATAATTTATTTAAAACATATACATTACAATGTCCAAGTCTCCTATTCTAGATCTAGGATTCATTTATTTTAGCAGTTAAGCAATTTACTTGTTGTTTACACAAGGAATTTAAATCTAGGGTATACACATTATCAGTTCTTGGTGCTCTAAATTTAAGCAATTTATTTTTGAAAACAAAATAGCAATTGTTAAGAAAAATCAACAGCATAACCATCATCACATAGTTGAGAGATACTTATTATATTGTGTTTCAATCCTTGTACATAAAGTAATTTATTAATTGAGGCAACTTATGGATCTCCAACTATTCCAATACCAATGATTCTTCCTTTGAAATTGTCACCAAAAGTGACAAGTCCACCATCTTTTTGAGTGAGTGTTGAGAAATTTAATGAGTTTCCACTCATATGTCTTGAGCAGCCAGTGTCCATATACCATATGTCTTATTTTCTCTTGTGACATACTCCATCATCAGTTTCTTCCATAAAACACATGTTGGATTTCAGATTTGATTCCTCCTTCTCTGAGTCTGATTGACAAGTACTACTGGAGTCTTTAGATACACTCCATTTAGCTTTCATGGCTATCTTGTCCTTATGCTCATAGTCATTTCTTTTGAAAAATTTCTTTCTCTTGTCTTCTTTTAGGTGAGGAAAGTCAGTTCTGATATGCCCCATTTTCTTGCATTCATACCATCTCATTTCATTGTCATCCTTTTTGAAGTATTTTCTGAATCCATTCTTCTTTCTATAGAATTTTGTGAATCTTTGGGCTAGCTGACACAATTACATATCAGAATTAGATAAATCAGAACTCTCTAACTTCTCTTTTACATTTTTCTTCATCTTTCAACTTTTTCTCTGTGATGATACTTTCAAGGTAGTGTCATCTCTTTTGATAATAACATTATGTTCATTAGCTTCATCTTCCATCTCAGGTTCATACATCATTAGTTATCCAATCAGTCTTATAATGGTTAAATTTTTGATAGGTTTCAACTGTCTGATTGACGTAGAGATTCCATTCCATTTTGTAGGCAGTACTCTCAATACTTTTAAATCTTGATCAGCTTGCATAATGGGATCTCCCAAGGAAGTTATGTTATTGACAATATCTGTCAATATTACATTCATTTGAGTAATAGTCTCACCTTCAACCATTCTGAATGTATCGAATTTAAGCATAGTAGTTCCATATATCATTTCCCTGATATTGTTACTTCCTTTGTAAGCAAAAGAAATAGTTTTCCACATTTCATATACTGTTGGCCATTGAGATACTCTGTTAAACTCTTCAGGTCCTAGACCACATATAATTGCATTCATTTCCTTCGAGTTCTTGTCATAATATGCTTTAGTAGCTACAATCCATGTTTCAGGTTTTTCTAGTATTTCATATAGATTCAGAATCTTAGAAAAAACTCTGTATCCAAAATTTTTCAGATAGATAATCATTGGAAACTTCCAGCATCTATAGTTTTCTCCATTAATGTATGGTGCTCTGACCATAGACATTCCCTCTCTTGTATCGATCATATTTCTCTATGTATAATCACTTCCGTCTCATTAAAGATCTATCAGAATGATGAACCTCTGATACAAATTCTTGGATCAGATTAAACCAAATATACATAAGAGGGGGGGGGGTGAACTGTGCCTTTTCAAAATTCATTACGAGTTTGTGTTATGCCTTTTAACTTCAATCAGATAAAATGATGCAGCAGAAATTTAAATAGAAGAAGCACAAGATGTATAGTGGTTAGGGGAACAGAAGGCCCCTAGTCCACTCCACCAATGCTCTACTCCATGAGCTTGGTGATTTTCACTCTCTGGTCCTCGTTTCAACAGTCTGGTTCACAAATGAGTAGAGGAAGTTGACACCTTTACAATCAAAGGAAAAACAAATTCTTCTGGTTCACTTAAAAAACTTTATATAGCTTAGTACGAGAAGTTGATCACTGAAGAATAGATTTTCGTATTTTGAAAATACTTTCCAGATGTTCTTCACAATTGTAACAGCATGCAATTGACATTAGATGGATCGTCACCTTCAGAAATAATAATCTTCACATAAGTGACGTTTTGAGTTGATCCCATTGTAGTATATATAGAAATATAATTCACATCTTCAGCAGTAGAAAATTCACAGTAGATCTTCATTGTAGAACATGTGAATCTTCTATCGTGATCCTTTTTCCTTTTAAAACAGAGCTTTTACGCTCCTTTTGAATCAGCAGATCAGTATATGTTGTTTTTTATTCTATTTTTCTTTTTTTCATTTCAATAATCAAAAAATCCCATAAGATCAATAATCCATGATATAGTTCTTAAAAATCCCATATAAATAAAATAATGATAAGAACATTTCCTAAAAAATTAGATCCACAAAAGTCGTCTTTTTTACTCGCGATATTTAAACAATTGAATTTACAAAGTAGTCGTAACTTTCCTAAAGACTCAGCATAAAAATCTCCCTTTAATTCAATTATCAAATCATTGATGAAACGGTTTTGAATAAATCAAAATCTTACTTTGAAATCAGCTTTAAATATTTCTTGAAATCCGCCTAATAATCAGTGTATTGACCGTTGTATTAAAAAATCGAATTTAAATTCTCCGACACCAAATGTAAGGTTGATTTAAACTGTATGCATCCTCTAAACATATGGTTGATGATGTATCCTTCAAATGTAAGGTTCATTCCAAACGTAGGGTTTGTCATCCATACTTTTCTCTTCAACTTTCAGACATACGGTAAAAGATCTCTACATTTACTTGATTCATAAATTTCCAAGAACGTACGGTTGTTTACAAATTTAAGGTTGATGAACCATACTTTTGAGACACAAATGTAACGTTTAATGTTTACTTTCGGTTCTCCTTCCATACTTTTCTGATATCCCAAACGTAGGGTTCCTTCATATTGTAGGGTTATTCTTCCATACTTTGGCGATAACATATGGTTGTTTAACCATACTTTTTTCTTTATCACAAAAAGTATACACAGTTTTTATCCTTACGCTACGTTTATCAATGTAGGGTATGAAAAGTGTTTCCAGAACATGCTGAAGCAGATTCGGAATAAGTAGCGCATGAACAGTGTTTCCAGAACACTCTAAATACGAATACTTTAGTAACAAATTCCCATAATTTCAAGAGTAAAATAAAATAATAAATTCCCACAAAATGCCTAACAAATAAAATCATTAGAAAATAATTAAGGGTATTTTTGAGCATCAATATTATCATAATGAGATTGAGTATTAATATAAACTCCCCCTTTAAATAACAATATTATGTATTGTTGAAAACAACACTTGCTCAACAGATAGAAGGTGAAATAGGTTTTGTTCATATTTATTGTAATATATCTGTATATAAGGAATACTGATGTTATTAATTTATTATGAAACAACAAAATAAGAATAAGTAGAAGAATAAATGAACTTGAATAAATCTATAAAGGATGTTACCTCTTCTTCGACGTGCCTCTTGTAGACCTCCTCTTAGGGGAATAAAGATGGTCTTTAAAGAAGACCAAAACCTCTAGTATTTTTCTAGGGAAGTGGAGGATCAAAATGGGTAGGGGTGGGAAGATCATTAAGGCTCAAAGTGGTGTGAGGAGAACAGGGTGGAGGTGCCCTTTTATAAGAAAAGAGATGGGCACTTTTGGAAACCTCTAAAATATTAATTTATAATAAACTCAAAACCCACATAGAAACCTCCAAGAATGACTCAAATCAGAATATTAGATGTGATATGGTTGTAATATCATCAACCAATGAGATTTATGCAAGTTGGTAATTTATTTTAAACCTTATCAACTTGATTTATCCTAATTTTAACTATTTAATTTTATTTGTGGTAATAATATATTAAATTTTATATTGTTATAAATAATTACTTATGTGTTGTTAATTGTCCATAATTGGATAATTTATGACATTTTAGACCATATAAAGTTCATTTTATATTTTTTAAATATTTTTGTGATTTTCAAAAAAATTAATAAAATGTCATTTTTATAAAATACCAATACTGTAAATTTTGACACTATTCATTTATTTGAATATAAATAAAATTCACACAGAGAATATATTCGAACAAAAATATTTAATAGGTTTATAACATGTCATATGCATTTATAAAATTAGTGGATCATGTTAACTAGTTCATATAATATTTATTCTAATATTTTTAAAACTATTTATTTGATATTTCTCTTAATAAAATAATTACTACCATATTTTTGTATAATTATTTAATATACTAATTTGTTGCATAAAAATTAAAAATAAAATACATTGATGAATAAAAATATAATAGATTTATTTATATTACTTTTAGTAGAATTTATCTTCTAAAACACCAATATTTTAAAATGATATATTTATTAAATTATGAAGGTGACAACTTTGACATCATTTAAAATAAGAAACTATAAGTGTCATAATCGCTTTTATAAAGCCCAAAATGGTCAAAAATACGACCTTTGGATTCTTATGGTTCATATGTACACGTCCAATAAGTTTCGGTCAGGTGTTTGGGACTTCTATGGGTATTTTTATTGTAATAAAAACTATATTATTGATTTTTCACTAAATAAATAATTTTTGTATCATTAATGTATATGCTATGAAGGTAATTATATATTTCTTAAAAATTAAAAATAAATTACCATGACAAATAAACAAAATTTATCTTTCAAATGAGTATTTATATCCGAATTTAAATTCTATATAACCTTATATTAAAAATAATTTAATTATTAAAGTTTGAGTGTGACATATTTCACTTCCATTTAAATTAAATAAATTAAAGTTCTTAATGACATAAAAGTGGTTTCTAACAGATTTAATTTCTACCCAAATAAATTTTAGGACTCAATATAATCATCAAATTATATTAATACAAGTGTTAGGGTAATTTTATAATATTATTTTTACCCTTAATTACCTAATTTACCTTTAACTATTGTAAATAAAATTTACCGTAGTTACTATTCATAATACCCAAAAATAAAAAGTAGTCTATTAACATAATTTCGACCTACTGATTCCAAATATGGACTCAATTTTTTTAAATTCAAAACAATTAATTTTCTGTAAATAATATAAAATTAATCCCATTGTCGAAAAAATTGTGTTTTGTTTAAAACAATGCAAAAGATTGAATTGATTTAACCAACGAATTCAATGTAAAATCAATGCTAATGACATACATTAAATTAAATGGTAAAATTATATTCCATTTATACTTTAAAACAATTTAATATTAAAATTTAACCATATAAATTATCATAATGAAAAAAGTTGTATTATGTAAAATTTAGCGTTTTATTTACTATTCTTCAAAAGAAGAATGTTGTCAGAAAAATATCAAAACTTTATCCAATGAAAATATTTATATCCTGATTCAAAAGAAAAAATTTATTGTGTAAAATTGAACTTATAAACTTATCAAAAAATTTATTTAAAATCGGTGTTCCATCAAAAGGCGGCAAAACTGCATTTTGTGAAAAATACTTCTTTTATCCAAAAAATTGATTTTGTTCTCATACCAAATTCTAGAAAATGTGTAAGATTAATTATAATGTTATAAAATTCAAAATACTGTTAATATTATTCATAACCACTAGTTAATAATAATATTATAACAATATATCGTTGTTTAGTGATACTCGGTATTGCGTACAACACACGCTATTGAGGAAGATCGCTTTTGCGTGAAACAGAAGTTAATAATAGTGTTTGCATATACTAGAAGCTAATAATATATTGCATATAACACAAGATAATAATGGTGTAGCGTACAACATAATATTTCAAATAATAAAGAAAATTATTTCTCATAAAATCTCAGGGTGTTACAGTAATCTTCTATTCCTCACAAATTGGTTCAAATGATTTGAGTGCAATTTAAGAATGTGTAATTTTAGGCCTTTGATCCCATCTAAATATTAGAATACTCATTCTGAAATCCCCAACACATGGTTTTAATTATTCTATGCTATTATAGACTCTAATATTTGTATAAACTATCAATATATTTTAAATATAATGTATTTTTATTTCAAAATCTAGTCCACCAATATACATCTAAGATATTATATCTAATAGGAAGTTGTATATCACATCCAAATGATATAACATCATATTACAAAGATTGAATAAAATCTCCCATATCCATAAAACCTATATTTACATATATTCATGAAAATCAATGAATATAACATAGTGTGTGGATGGTGAATCAAGATTTTTTATTTTGAAAACCTATCCATGATTAGGATTTGGTTCTCTAGTTTATAAGAACTATATTTTATCTCCCACAATATGATATCCTTATAGTTTTAAAATAAACAAATATAAAACATGTGATTTTACATAACTAACTCCAAATGGATAATCTATAGAGTATGCAATCAAAAGTGTACTGATGGTCCTGAGATTCTAAGAAAACAACATCAATCTTTTAATAAATTGAGAGACGACACTAACCTTATATATTCACTATCCACATAATTCTATAAAAATGAACTGGTATTATTCACGTATGGATTCTCACTATCTCTTTTTTATAATCGTATTATCTACATATTTTTGATAATAATGTACACCAAATATTTTGTAACACTCTTATTTAGATTAATGTATATATAGAGTAAGAAACTTATTGATAAACATTTAATTCGTAGTTAGTTTTCTAAAACAACACTAAATATATATATTTTCATTCCATTAAGAATCTATTATGTCTTTCTTGTTCTCTTTGAGATTTATATATCTCATTTAATCTTACATATCTCCCTATGTCTTCCTTTTTTAGATATGCTTCAAGATAGTTTTATAAAATAATGGGCATCCAATCATTAATCAAATGTATTGGATTAATTCACCTCTTCACAATCCTTTACGATCATTAAAAATTTAACAATATTCAACTATGGTCATTTCATTCCAATAAATCTGAGTCAACCCTTGGAAATCCAATTCATCTTATTAACGTCATATTCCACCTATAAGTGGAAAACACCACGACCATGGCGTTATACCCTTTATAGTAGAATTGTCATATTGATATTCATAAATCCTATAGTGTGGTCTCCATTGAACAGTGTGGTTATTGGTCAAATAAAAAATATAAAATTTATTCTAAGACCTTCTATTTTAATTTCCCATTGATATAAAAAGGGTTTTGAAAATATTCATTGATCTCTGAACTAGCTACGATGTGTTCTATTATTTTATGGAATGGAAAACTAGTTGATCGAGGTTTATATGGCATGGATTTCCCCTATAGAATTAAATTAACCATTATTGATTTCAAAAATATCATCATGGAAGAAATATCTATAAAATATTGAAAAAACCCCGTAAAATATTATCCTTGTTTGTTCATCCCCTTCACTATGGTACATAGTCTACAATATGACTGAGCCACAAAAAATAACCTCAGTTATTTCATGTAATGGTACATCCATCCATGGTACAAGGATCTATTAAATTAAAAATTGTAATGTATGGAACCATAAAAACATTATATGGAATGCTATGATTTTTCCATCATGTAGAAACCCAAGGGCTTGTGGAATGATATCCATCAAATCAACTAAATTCATTTAAGTTACATGGAAACACCTTCACACTTTTTATTAACATTAGAAATTAATTTTGGTTATTTTCAAACATCCTTTGAAAACAATTTTCAACAAAAATAACCCTAAATAACATTAAATTTATTTATTCCAAAAAATAAACCCTATGGTAGTTGTTAACAATTTTTAAATTATTAATAATTCTCCTTAGAAAATTTAGAATTGATTAGATCCTACTGGTGCTTCTATCCATAACTCTTACATTGAAGTATTATCTAACCCAATATGTGAATTACTCAGTGTGGGAAACATGGTTTTAATGAAATAATCATCATGAAAAATATTTTCTAAACATCATAATCTATAATATCTCAAATCAAAATTAATCCTCCAAAAATATTTGTTCATTTTTTCACGCATTTCAGTGAATTTTTTTTAATGCTTTCTCCTTTTCTTGAAAAAATATTTCTCCATATTATTCAATAGTAATGAATACACAATGGATATATTCGCTTAAGGATCACATAAAAACCCCATCCTCCTTTCAATAATCATAGATAGAACTTCTATAAGATTATATAATAGAGCGGTGGATATAAAAAAAATTCGAATAAAGAATGTTATTTTAATTTTCAATAAAATAATTTTTCATAAGGGAGTGGGGGTTTCATTAATTACTCATGTAGTTAGAGGGATTTATTTAGAGTCTAATATCAATCCAATTCCATTAAAAATCATTATTGGGATTTTCATTGGCCATGTTATCCATAATTTTATTTATTTTAGACACATACTCTTTGTTAACTATTATTTTCTCATCCTTCTCATTGATGTAATGATTCTTAATCACAACGTGATTTATTATAGAATAGGGAATGTGATTTTTTATCATATTAATATCACTATAGTTTAAACACATTATTAAAATAGATGATTCATCATCAACACCAAAATCCTTATCATTTTTCATTATCAAAATTATTTTTACATTATTTAGTGGTTTTAATATTTTTAAACTTTATTGTACTTAAATAAAGAAGTCGTTTTTCTTACATATCTATGAAATATATGATCTTACAAGATAAAAATATCATTATAAAATTGATTTTAAATCATCTACCAAACCAACCTAGTCATTATCTATAAATAAAAAATATTCTTATTGTGATCTATGTTAATAAAAAAACAAAAATCCATATGATTGATGTCATCATTTATTCATATCATGCGATCATATTACATTTTTTGGAAAAAAATTGGTATTAAAAATCCAGGCACATATAAAATATTAATTCAGTTCTTGTGGCATTTAAGTACAACAAGATCCCTATAATATACATGTCCAATATGACATCAAACTCTTTTCTTTCCTAATATTTTAATAATTTCAACCAATTTTAAATTTAAGTAGGAATTGATTTTTAATTTTCTATATCGAATATTTTGATCACTTTTATATTATTTTTTAAGAAATAAATTTTCTAGTTTTCCTTTATGACACTTTTAAAAAAAATAATTCCATCTCAAAATTCATAGACATTTTAAATTCAAACATGATATATTATGAAAACTAATTTCATTATACATCATTTGAGCGAAAAAAAAATTATATCATCATATATTTTAGAACCAACATATGTTTTTCATATTCCTTCATAATGTAAGGGTTATAAAAAACCTCTCCTCTCTAAAATTCAAGCTTCTTTACACACTATTCAAGCTAATAATACCACACACTTGGTGCTTATTCAAGTCCATAAAGTTCTCTATTCAACTAAACCACCTTGTTTTCATCTTGGTGAATGTGAAATCAATTTGGATATTAAATATATTCCGACCCTTAAAGTACTAAATTGACGAACGATGATTTTACATCCAACTTATATATCTTATGAAAAACCATGGAAATATTTTAGGCTAGTAATCTATTTAATTTGTTCCAAGACGTGTTTTTTTCTTTGTTTTATTCATAATAATAACTATTTTAGGGTTTTTGAATGGGTTTTGAGGTATTATATGTGTTTATGGTGTTATAGGAGTGGGTTATGAAGGTATAAGATGTTATTGTAGATCATAGAGGACTAAAAAATCATCATATGTGTTGTGTCCCCACTGCTCTGGCCAAATGACAGACCATAAAGAGTTCCTATCCGTGGATATTCTCATGGATCTTAAGAGAGTCACATGTGTAAAATGGGTGACCCAAAACACCTTAGATTTGTTTTTGGTTGACCATAGTGGAAATTTGGGAAATGTAAGTACCAGGTTAAAATGGGGATTGACTACCCCATGGTCCCCTCCCACTATGAATTTTGGCGAGGAGGGACCCTATTAGAAACATGGAGTGAAAATTGGCCAACTTGATAATTTCACTTGGAATTTTGACTACTAAGGGAGACCACTATGAGGTTGGTATTCCTTGTAAATTTTGTCAGGTACCACACTAAGATCATCATTTTACAGTTTTTATTCATGATTCATGACCAACCAATTTAAAATAATTTATTTTCATATTTCACAATTGATCGATTAAATTTATTTTGACCCATTTTTCCTCTTTTACATGTGACAAAATAACTCCTAAAAAGGAGTTAATCATTACTCTAAAATATTTTGTGTTTTCTATATTTTTTTAGTGAAATTACCCATCATTAACTGTTATTAGGAGTTAGAGGTAATTCTTTATTTCAGTGTCCTTCTTTTTTAGCTTTCATTTGTATCCTATTGGTCTCATTATATTTATGATGTTTGGTTCCTTAGTTTTGGGAATTCATATAATTCATCACATTCCACTCTATAGGATAAAATTAGAGGACATTACTTGATGATTATTCATTTACAAAAAAATTGTATGTGGAAATAAATATAAACAAAAAAACATAATAATTTTTACTACACATGTGATGTCTGGTCATGTTGATATATTGAGAAATCAAACTAAATTTTAAATAACAATTTTTAATCCCAAATTCATAATCTGAATATTCCCAAGTGTTATGAAAAGTTCATCGGTATTCATGGATCCTGAATTTTACCACCCGTGAGGTTTTCTTAACCATAGAAAATAAATGGGGATTGAGAGGAGACCCTATAGGTGATTTTCACTAACGTAAATTACCATATGTGAGTTGGGGATTCATAAGATAGTCTTAAATATCAATGAACCATGCATATGACGTGATACATCAGAGAATTAAAATAAATGAGTTAATGATAGATTTCCTAATGACTTGGAATGAATAAGGGAAACCACATGGATTTAACTTTTCACCTAATGATTTGGTATTACATAGACTAATTCTAGGGATTATTTATTATGAATAGTAACATGGAATAATTTGTTGTAATCCCCATTGGATTTGGTATTGTGAATATGAATTTTCAATGACTTGGATATATAACATGTATTTGATCATTGGAATATTGATGGTTAATGCCTTGGAAACATTCCTAGGATTTTTTCTGTGATCCTAAATATTATGAATTGTTTAGATATAATGCTGGCATTTATAATTGGGACTATTGACTGAGAATGATTTAGATACACTCCTTAGATACATATTTGAGCCCATTTACATCATATTATAATCAGGGGCATCCGACACTAGTTAATGTAGGTATGGTCTATCCAAGGCTTCTTTGTAGAACCTGAGTATTGATTATGGGTTTTTATTTATATTAATTTGTTCTTTTATATTATCTATATCGAAATCCACTATATACTAAAATTGGATATTATATTAGATAGTGTTTGATAGTTACATTTCATGAATTTATTTTTGAATAGATTTTTTTTCATATTGGAATGAAATTAAATTTTCATTCCCATTTATTCATTTAAGGGATTGGAAGAATTTGAATTTATGTTTTAGAGGAACAAAGAATATAACAATTGATGAAAATATCATAGTGAAACACCAAAAGAATGAAGATTTAAATAGATAATGAATCTAGGAAAATATAGATTCAAGTCATGAAGGATAATTCATTCCTTGTACATAGATGAATTATGGTTCTCCATCTAGATGAAATTATATGTATGGGTATTTTATAGCCTAAATCCTTGATTCATGATCTGATCTATTAGAAGAAGTGATGAAAAATGGAGATACAAAGATGGTTTGTAGTCTGAAATATGAATCTGGAGCTGAAATATTTCATCTATATAGAAATAGAGTGAATATATATTGTATTCATAAAATTATGTTCTTTTCATTTAGTTAACTATTTGAGGATAATATTTTAAAAAATGTTTGTACATATGAGATTTTAGTGGAATTAAAATGGATTTGACCAGTTAGTATTTGATCATGACTCATATTAATTTATGGATGAATTATCGAATATAAAAGCCCAAACAATGAGGATTTATTTTTTAATAAATAATAGAGTCATGTTGTTGTGAAGGAGGGGGATCAAGACCTTTGTATGAAGTGATTCTATAGGAGTCTAATTATAGGTTCAGTTACTTTTTTTTTCTGAAGGATTTTCTGTTGTTACTTTCATCACCCTAATGTTACTAGAATGATATGGTGATTTACATTTGTGACAATCTATATTATGTAAGGGGTGTTTTTTCATTGTATGTTGTATATATATATTTAATTAACATTGGAAAATTTTATAACAATTCAATTACATTCCTCTCTTACTTAGTTTACATTGAATTACCATTTCATATTAATTAATTGAATGTTATATAATGAATGTGATATAATTAGGCCATCTCCATAGATATTGGGAGGGATCATATTCTATGATTAAATATGATTTCAGGTTACTTATTTCAGTAATAAACCTAATAATATAACAAATTTGAAAGAATAATTTATGAAAGAGATAGTAATTAAAGGAATCAAGAGGATGACTTAGACCTAATTCCAAAAATAACAAGATTAATTATTTCAGTTTTACAAAAACTAATTCATGAAGCTAGAAATCATATATTTGGTATTCTTTGTATTTACTGACTTTTTCATCTCTCTAAAAACTCACAGTCATAATAGTTGTTTTTTAATTTTTTGTATTCATACATTACATAGTTCATTATTATGTGATTGTAATTATTTTATAAATTCTATTTTCAGTATTGAATTTATACCAAAGTGATCCTATAATACATAATTGTAGATTTAGTTTTTATTGTATTATTTACATTATAAATTATTAATTTGATCCAAAATCTAATAATTAATGACACACATTGGGTACATCAGCTTATGGAGATGTTACTAGGGAATTTTCTAAGAGATTACATTAATTTTATAATTTAGAAAAAGTATAATCCATCAATTTTCTCAATGTCACTAGAGTTTATATTTGGTTTTTTATATTATTCTATTCCTTATAAGTTCATGGAACTTTTGATCATGATTAATATAATACAACATATTTTTACTTGGAATGAAAAATTTTTAATCCATACAATATATCTTTCATATCCTATTGAAGAACTTATAAGGTATTACAATTATAATGATAGTATCCCATAGTTTTACTTGACCAAGGATGAGGTAACCCACCATGGATTCATATTTTATTTCGATTAGGTGATTCAATATTAGGAAATATTTTTCATTCATGCCGAGCTAATTTCCATTTCTAATGATGAGATTGTTCTTAAAAATGATTCCATCAACATTGCAGGTTCATGGGAGGGGAAAATTTAGAGGGAAGTAACAAGAACAAGAATAAGATTACAAAGGTCAATAAACATATGAATTGCATCATATATTCTTTGAAATTATAAAATAAATACAAGAGGAAATGGTAGTGAATGGGAAAATACGTTCTGAAATATATACTGACTATAAAAATTTAAATGAAAAATAGTGTAGTGAATAAGAAAAAGAATATAAATGGGGAAGAGATGGTTGTGGAACTTGAAAAACACATTGATTTATATAAAAGGGGGAAACCTAAATAAGAGGTAAAATAAAAGATATACCAAGTATGAAAAACACATGAAATGATTTTCCAGTATCTAGAGGTGACCCATACATAGATATATCCTAACTAGTATTTTATGAAACTCTCAATGAAGAACAATTTTGAGTTATAATGAGTGCTTAAAAAAGTGGAAATGGGTAAGTCCAAGATGATTAACTCTATATCCTACCTCTATCACGTGATCAAAACATATAAGGTTGAGGTCAATGCCCATAACCAAGGTGTTTCATGATGGTTACCAAAATTTCATATTTATTATCATAACGCAACCTACCAAGGTCCTACACATGAAAACCCCAGGCCTGACTCCAACATACTTGGGGTTGGAAATCATATTCATGTTGAAATGTCCTCAAATTAGGAGGAATTATCTGAAAGTACCAACGCACACAAACATCTCCAATATCAAAAAAATACTGAAATGTAAATCCAATGAAACAATGCCAGCACACATTCAATATCCCACAAATGAGTACAACAATAAAGTTTTAAAATAGAAAAATTCACAAATAGAAGAATAAAAAATAGTAAAGTGTCTAAACTACTACAAGGGAAAAAACAAGTCATGTTAAATATATCTGTAAAAAAACTCGGTCTAACAAGATCCATCTATGATTCACTCACTCCTTATCCTCCCAAGCCACCATCCAATGGGCTTTCATCTATATAATACATGACTTGTTTGGACAAAGCCCATGCAAGAGTGACTATAAGAATACTCAATAAAAAACCTAAAAACTGTAAACATGAATCACAAAGTATAGACATCTCAATAAAAAATACGACAATAATTATATAATATAAATACATAGATATACTCAGGAAAGGCACCACACCACCCAGTAGTCTTAACCAACAACCATCCACATTATAATCCAAGATGAAATTCTCATTCTAGAAGAATCCAATCCATGAGCCATGCCCTCCTTAGAGAAACTTGATGAAGAAGACTTGATCGGTGGTCCCCACCCAAGAAATCTCCCCGGTCTAAGGAAACTATGATACACAGATAAAGGGCCATGCCCCGAACCTCTAGGGGACACCATGAACCCAATCTGGACAAACCTGCTACATAGTGGATCATATGATAATAATTACAAATCCCCAAATAATATAACCTTATATATGAAGGATCAATGAATTAGGGTGTTCAATATGATTCCACAACACCACCTAGGGAAAAAAGGGTGATAGAGGATCACAATCGAGTCTCACAGATGGACTCCACAACTCTATCTAAGGATAAACCTATAGATGGGATCAAAAACCAATTATGTGGATTTTATTCCACACTGTAACTTTGAGGGAAAAGGATAATGGAACACACTCAACCTATACTGGTCCAAAATAAGAAAAAAATAGCTACATACCCTCTTAAAGAGGAAACATGACATGTCTAGCTATCCCATGTCTACTAGTGTGGATATTCCTCACATGTAAGTTAGTCTCCATATACATGGTGTGTAGAGACACATGATATACTACATGTATCAGCTATATGTGTTATTTTATGGTGTCCTTGTCCATGTACTAGCTCATCTGTCCCAATCCATTTCCTTGTATACATACACCTCATGCCACATGGCTGTGTAATTTTTCCCATGTCCATGTACTTCCTGAAGTACACATCGAGTGAAAAAAAATGGATCACATGTCTTGTGACATGGGTTCCACATTTTTTGAACCTTAACATGGGTTGAAACCCTAGCACCATAACCAGGGGACCAACACAACATTTAAAACTGGATTAAATGCCTTGTTTTCTTTGATGTACAGATCCACCACATCATCATATGGTATTTTTTCAGAGCCTCCTCACTTTTTGGGACCAATAGTTCAGGGTTTAGTCACGCCTCTAGTATCCAGATATCAAGATTATGTGGTTTGAACTTACTCAAGAAATTATCTGGAGTGGAAAAAATGATCATTCACAATATTAGGAAGAATGGTAATAGTAAATCTATCAAATCTAATTTCGATCATCCACTACCATCATCACAACTCAAACACACCATCGATCACATACTTTACCCATGATATTTTTTCGTTGAGCCAAATAATGGTCACACAATGATTTAATTACAGGTAATCATCGAACCAGGAGCCAAAAGAAGATACCCAGATGAATGTGTGAAGAATGAGAGGAGAAATACATAAGCCATAAAAGTGAGGAATGAACCTTGGTCATTGTTCGTTTAGCTTTGTTTTTCTATCATATAAAAGATGAATGAAGAGGGATAAATCAATGAAAAAATAAAATATTCCATAAAATTAAATCTACCAATGATGTGCTTATAAATTAAATTTGTTAAACTGATCTACATTCATCCATGATTAATAAACATGATGGATGTAAAAAAGAGAAACATCCTTCCTTGAGTTTGGATTGATCTATTATGAATAGTGGATATGTTTCTATCATTTACAAGATCTACAAACTCCGTTGGAACAAAAATCCATGATTTGGTCATGATCTGTCACTTTCCAACAAAAAAACACTCTGATTTATTTTCTGGATCTCTAGGGTTTGAGTGGCCAACCCTGAGGAAAGATATATAAACATAAATTTAAAAGATAAATAGTATATTCATCAAAAATAAAAAAAATTAAATTTATTATTTAAATTTTTTCATTTAATTACATTGATGATTAATAATTCAGAAAAAGACCTCACCCAATAAGGTTGGGTCATGGATAGGGTAAAAACCATGTTATGAACTCAATAGTGCTATACTATTTTTTATTTGGGCCCCCATTTGTGAGTAATTACATTTTTCTAGAAACTTGAATTCACATGCTATTTAATATAATTAAAATATTTATTTTGGGCACACCAAGTCTTAGACTTTCACACCTTCTCAGTTCCTGGTCTTGAAAATAATTCTTATAATATCAAAAAAATAATAAAAAGAAAATCTAAGACATTATATTCTCCCCACCTTAGGAATTTTCATACAGAAGATAGAAAACGACCTACTAAAAAAGATGATGGTACTGGTTTTGCATCTGAGTCTCCCACTCCAAGGTTCCCTCGAATATATTTCTATGTTTCCACTAGAAATAAAAAGGGGAATTGAATGCCCCTAAATAATCCTCTTTTACTGATCGTTGTTCTCTACCAGATAATCCCTAAAGATATCTCCATCCTCGATGTCCATATCAACTCAGATGATAATGTGCGATGAATAAGGCATGTACCTCCTCAGTTGCAACACATAGAAGATGTTTTTATCTATTCCAACTATAATTGTAGAGATAAGAGGTACACCACCTCACCAACCCTTTGTAGTATCTTGATGGGACCAATTAATCTTGGATTAACATTCCACTGTTTACAAATATCCTTAATCCAATTCGAGTTGAGACTCTTAGGAACACATGATATCCATCCTTGAATTCTATAAATATTAATCATTAGTCTTCATCCACTCTGGGATGTCCTGTACCTTTTCTATAATATCTCGCACTAGCCATATGCCAATGATTGCCGACTACCCGGGATCAGTTCACCAAAATGGTGAAATGCAAGGTTTCCCTTAAAAAACCTAAAACTATTCAATAACATTGGTTGAATGGTATCCATTGTTTTAAAAAAAATCCACCAAGGTTAGGTGACCCTCCCAACTATGGCCAAAGTCTAGCATGAAATCTCGCATCATGTCATCCAAAACCTGGATGGTCTGATCTCTATAGCTATCAGTTTTGGGTGAAACGTCATGCTAATGTGTATATGAGTCCCACAGACCTCATGTAATCCTCTCCATAATTTATACATGAAGCGATAGTCATGGTCAAATAAAATCATCACGGAAACTCTATGTAGTTGACTATCTCTTACACGTAGTGGCATCTCAAGTTATCTAATAAACTCTACACTTGAATAGCTCGGAAGTGGGCTTAATTGGTGAGTCAATCTATGATCACCCAAATTAAATCATATACCATAAATTTACATGGTGATACCATGAAATAATCCATTCATATCCCATCCCAAATTCATTTAGTAACATTAAGGGGTTGAGATAAACCCATTTTAACTTGTTTTTCCTCCTTCTCCTACTGAAAAGTGATGCATCAAGAGACGAAATCTGCAAGAACATTCTTCATTCCTCGAAAAAATAATATATAAGGTCCTAGTACATCTTTTCCACAATTTATTTATCTCTAAATGGGGTGAATGAAACTCTCTCAACACCTCCTCCTACAATGGAAAAGGTACCATCATCTGTCCATCGAAAAAGAAAATGTGCTCCCCTCCATTATAATATCCGTTAGGAGTATGTCTAGTGTATATATGAAAATGTAAGGTCTAATAGTATGTATTTACAAATTGGTCATCCCAAAAAAGCTATAAAAGCAGTTGGTTAGCATCCTCAGCTGAAGATATGATGTGATATGCATTTCTGTGATGAACAACTACAATGAGGATAATTATTCTCATGCCTCATCCAAAAACTAAGAACAAGGTCTCCAATGGATAGAATCTTCAAAGAAATTCTAAATCCCATGAGTATATAAAATTTCATATTCATAATCTTGGATGAACCCTATACATCGCCTCCACCTCACGTTAAGATCCTTATGATAGAAGATGTACATGGGACTCTGCTGGGAAGAGTATATAAGATACCACTCTCTCATCCGGTAGTTCCACCACAAATTAAATGTGATGACTACATTTGTTAACACAAGATTGTGGGTCATGTAGTTATTTTCATGTGGTCTCTAATGGTTTCATCTGTACAAAATAACTTCATTCCTCAGCATCAGAACACAACCATATATAGTCTTTGATTCATCGTAGAACACTATGTACTTGACACCCCCTCCATGAATCTCAATATTGAAGCACTCCTAAACCTCTGTGTCATCTCATAGAAGCACTTCATTCACATTTCCATTAATACAAAATTTTCCACTTTATGGTTGAGGCTGTCAAGGGTGATGCCACTTTTGAAAAATTGTGTACAAACCACTGATAGTACCCTTCCAAACTAAGAAAACTCTACACCTCATTAACACTATAGGGTGGTTCACAAGAATGGTCTAACTCCCCCTTTGCTGGATCCATAGCAACACCAGCCTCAGAGATGATGTTTCCTAGAAAGTGGGATCTCTAATCCAAAAAATACATTTCAATAACTTCTCAAAAAATTTGGTTCTCTATGTGTGCATCTAGGACAATCCTCAATGTCTCACATGATGCACCTTGGATGATGAATAAAATAAAATATCACCGATGAAGAAAAACATGAACAAGCATTTCAAAGGATAAATGATCTAGTTCATGAGTCCCATGAACAGTAATAGGAAATTTGTAACACTGAATGACATCACCAATTACTCATAGTGTCCATAATGTCATTTCATGGCCATCAATGATATATCCTCATATCGTTCTTGTAGTTGCTGAAAACATGACCGGAAGTCAATATTTGAGATCCATCTCTACCCTCTCAACTAATTGAATAGGTTGTTCATCCTTGATAGTAGAGACTAATTCTTCCCATTCACCTAATTTAATCACCTATAATCCACACATAACATCAAGGTCCCGTATGGATTCATAGGAAACACTGGGGAAACCCATGAGGAAACACTGGGTCTCACATAGAAATTATCTTATAAATTTACCAACTACACCCTTATAACTTGAAGCACTATGGAATCCGTTTGATTTGTTTCTTTGGTTGTCTGTGTCATCCTATGATGTTGGTCAAAGAAGTATTCTAGTCCTCAGTGGGTTGGTAAACCTAGTACGCCCTGAAGAAAGATGTCCTCATACTCTGCCACTACTATAGTAAACTAACAAATCAAATCATACAGTTCTCTTAGAGTCATGTTATACAACTTGTGAGTAATCATATAAAATGTACTATATGAGAGAAAATATTAATACACAAAGGTTTCCTTTTCACCCAGAATGGATAACCTCATCCCATCACAGTGGACTAATCGTATCCTCCACCAAAAACAATAAAACTGTTCATAAACTATGGATATCTATTCCACAACTAAGATGAATTTGTATAGATTTTTTCCTACTATGAAGACATCTAAAATAATGTTCTCATGTACAAGCATAAAATTTCACTATCAAAACAACTGAACAATAATTGATTTAGCACCTATTAGGGCCTCCAACCATAAGGTTCATGCTAAAGGATCAAATGAAATATCGATGTCTCGAACTAGAGAAGTGGAACACAAGGAATGACTAAAACCTATATCTATCAATACTGAGGTTAAAATATAAAATACATAGATCTGAACTATTATCATCCTTGGAGCCTCAAGGTCATGAGCCTCTATAGCCTACAAATGACATTGTCCCTGTCTACTATCTCCCTAAGCCTGTTGTGAGCTAACTGGGGTTGGTGGTGGTAATATGTTGAACCTCTAACCACCTTCTGATACACTTATATCCACTATTCCACATCCACCATTGTTGGAAAAAAATCCCTCAAGTAATTTTCTTATAATTTTAAGGATTTTGTTGTGTTTGTTGACAAATATTGATGACCAAAAATGAGTATGGTTGGTGTTTTCTGAATACATGTTTTTAAGGTGGCACCATTTCCCAATATCTACCAATATTTTGGGCCTCAAAATCAATAGTTTGATTTAGAAAATGAAGGATTTTATTCATAGGAGTGAATGGTATGAATAATTTTGAATATAATTTGAAGTGGGTGGGAATCAAGTACCATATTTCATGGGTTGCGTTCCTTGTTCCAGGAATGGCATGTTGAGCAGCAGAAACGGTACGCATGTGTGGTTCATGAAACTGAACACAGTTCATGGTGGGAGGCTATGCGGTAAGTATATGGATTGGCATCAACGAAGGAGGTCGACCGCGTAGGGGAAAAATATGTATGCATAGTGTGTAGGAAAATGCTTCGTGGATGGCTTTCGGTTCGCAGTGACTTATGAAATGATAAGTAGTGCATGGTGGATTGAAGATTCAGTAAATCTAGATTTAGCCGATTAAGAAGTTATATTTTCCTATACAAGAATCACTATCCTCATCAATTACTACGGATATTGGACATCATTATAGAACATATTCTGCTCTGGGAATTCAGAAATGTTCGAAAGTGGTTTGTGCTAAAGGTGATTGTGGTTATTCTTAACCCGCAATAAAAGTCCTGTACGTGGAGAGGGATGTCGAGTACATAGAAGGAGTTATCTCAGTAAATGGAGGAGGAATCTCCAGTATATGAGTGGGATAATTCCAAAAGAAGTACACAGAGGGGGATCTCCAGTATGTAGAAGCGAAGGAAGTACATGAACCGAGAATAGTTCACGGACAGAGGGTGTTTCACAGAGGAGGTTCACGAAGTCAGTATGTGGTAGTAGTATGCGACCACGAAGGAAAATGTAGTCCACTGATAGAGGATGCTCACATTTGAGGGAGTAGTATGCAGGGAAGGATGTTCGTGTACCAAACCTAGTAATCAATACACTGGAGAGGAAGGTGGTTTTTGGTTTTCTCAAGGAATCATGAAGATGATTTAATTTAGTTTGTGAAAGTATTTTATAGTACCTAACAATACTTGAGAAGGTGGAATTCATCTGTGGGAGAAAATGAAACTTCAACAGAGCATCTACCTATAGTAGAGGATTCATGAATTCACGAAAATGAAGGGAATTACATGTCCATAAACTGTGTCTGACCTACAAGACCAAATTTTTTGAGTGGATTCTATTCCAAGAGTAGTGAGTGAAGGAAGAGGAAGACAATGAACCTTTCCACCAGTAGTGAACTAAAGAAATATTCATAGGGAGTGACCCTTGAGAATTTAGTTAGCAGACCCTAGACCTTGTAAAGGCAGTGAGCCTGGACATAAAAGATCTAGCCCAAACATTGTACTAATTAATGGCCGTGAGCCTTATAGAATTGGGTACATCGTAACATTATCATTGTATTATCCTTGGAAGTATCCCAATAATGGTGAACCAAGTAAAAATAAATGTGTCATGTGTATGATTTTATATCAGTTTTCATATTGCCAAGGGAGGAAGAGATAATTGAGTTTTTTCTAACAATAAAACAAGATCCAAAAGGGTGAATGTTTTAATCTACCATACCCCAATTCAACCCCCCACCCCCCTATCAGGGTATTAGACCTAGTGGACCTAATAACAACTCTATATAGAACCCTAATAATTTCCATATCTCTTCCTCAGTGGTCTTTAGACTGTATCACAATACTCTGTACGATGAGTTAGACAATCCCAAGCCTGATGTCCCTGGCCATGAGGGGAGAAACATTTCCTCTACCTTGAATGATTTGAGCCACCTGAGAGACCTCTACTACTAGACCTGACTCATAGGATCACCTCTTGAAGTTTTTGACATGATTGGATCCCTATAACTACAATTAGATACTTATGGCTAATGCCTTAACATCCGGGTTCTTGCTGTTAGCTCCCATCTCTGGTGTATTATCTTCTAGAAAACACTCCAACAACAAGGATCGGTCATGCAACCCAATATATGTGGGAATAAAAAGAGATACCACTGTATACTTGATTTCCAAGTTATATACCTCTTCAAAGGTCTGACTTTTAAATAATTGGTCCCCACCATATCCAATTAGTAATATGATAGATCTTAAAACCTTATGTAGTACTCTTCCACGATCATACCGCCATGCCACAGATGTCTGATGTTTTATATGAGAACTGATCACAATGAAGCTGGATATTATTCCTCCATAATGTGGTGATAAAATTATATCAAAGCGATATATATCATTTCATGTGACTATGTCACAATGATCCAACATCACCTAGTAGATCCCGGAAGAAGAATCATCATAATGAATAAAATTTGTTCTGAAGGATTCCTCACAAGGTCAGAATCGTGAGTGACTACCTCAGGATACTCCTCATCCACCATGGGGTCTATATTTACCTAAAACCTGGGTGTTCATTTTCTCTGATCATCTTGAAACACAAAAAAACTACAAGCATCCTCAACAAGTACATCTACTGCTAGATCTGGCTCAATGGGTGCTAGTATAGCTGGTTACCCACCCAAAGGTGTTATTCTTAGTACATGACCTATAATGATTCCCCATCACTATGTGAATCATCCTCATGATCTTGAAGTGGAATCCTGGCTTCTTTCCTACATGGAGGAATCCCAAAACAAAAAAAGATGAACCATAGTCAAAGAGTTTATCTAGGTAGATGACTCAAGAAGGACATAGAGAACCCAACCATTTATATTTGATTCATGTACCAAATTTTCTTCCCTACAACCAATTTTTACATGTGCTGATTCGAAAGGTAGATAATCAAATTACTTCTGAATGAATAAGTTATTCACCACACAAACACTGGATTACCTGGCCTGAAATCCAAACACAAAACACCAAACACTTTTCCCCTAACAAATCTCATATAACTCATTCATAAGGTATATCCTTGAGATATGATACCACAATGTCATCGCCCAAATCCCTGATGTCCAAAAAATGACTATCCAAATCCCACTTCTAATAGGCATGAGGATTGAGATCAATGCCGATTAAAAATATCCCACAAATGGGAGTCATTATCCTAAAGTAACATTACATACACAGAAATATTAAGGCCAAAAAATACTGAAATATAAAAATACTGAAATAATGCATGCATACATCTAAGATCCAATTACAGAGTACAATATTAAATTACAGAAAATAGAAAAGGGGCCAAATAAAATTCCACGAAAAATTCTCACTTGTCCAACCTACTCCAAGGGAGAGGAATAAGTCAAATGAAAGATCAAGGTAAAACACCTCGTTCTAAAAATATCAGACTACACTCCACCCCTCCCTATCCTCTCTGGACACCGTTAACTGGGTGGTCATCTACACAAGAAATTATACATGCATGCAAAGTATATGCAATGGTGAGTATAAAAGTACCTTGTAAGACAACCCAAACACACTAAACATGAAGAAAAAAGTATAGTCATCTCAATTCAAGATATAACAATCAATGTATAATTGAAACACCCAGATATACTCAGGAAAGACACCATACCACTATGTGGTTATAACCAACTTCCATCCATAGGATTATTGATAGAGATAATATTGTCATCATTTTTATGTGAAATTAAATGATTTAATAACTAAAAATTTATCAATTTGTGTTATTTGTATAAATTTTGGATTTATAGGGTGTTTTGAGCATAAATTGGAAAACTGCACAATTCTAGAAATTTAACTGATTTTAATAACCTTGGAAATTCATGCATATCATTTATAATATAGACCCAATTAATGTGGTCTTTTTTAGGACACCTGAATTTATGGCATAAAAATTTTTCTTCTATGACATGGTCTAATTCGGTAATCTAGAGACCAAAAAAGTCAATGAAGTTGGAGAATTATTCTGGAAAACCACATAGAGCCTACCACACTAAAAAAATCATACCTCAATATAAAAGCCCATAATTGTGGTTATTATAATTGGAATGAAAATAATATTAAACAGGGAGTTCATTTGTTAAAGATAACAAAGATATTCCTTCATTAAGGCAGCCCATGGATGCCCAAAATTTGGGAAAAAATTGGAAACATTCATCTAGAATAAAATCTCGTTTTTAATTGCCCATATATCATAATAAAAAGTGCGGATGAAGCTAATTTTTTCGGAAAAATGTAAAATATATTTTAGATCATAGATCATGAATACACTATGAAATATTCTGCCATTAAATTTTCCTACCATGATGAATATTTAGGTAGATTGAATCTGCATGAAATCATAAATAGGGATTTTAAAGATCTAAAATTTTAAGGCCGAAGGATAGAAAACCTTGGAAAATATAAAGAAGCGTTCACCCATGATAAAGGTAGAGTTCAACAATAGTGTTTTGGAGGATCCCTTGGAACATGATTCGGACTTATGAATTTTATTTTCTTTACTTTTAAATTTATTTTTCCATTCTCCGGTAATGAATTTGCATATTTTTAATTCAAGTGTTTCCATATTATTCCATATCACTTTGTATGGAATCTATAATTGAATTTTTATCTTTCTTTATCATTCCACCATGAAATATTACCCTAGATAATGAGGGTCTAACCCAAATATTTTCTAGGTGGATGTTTGTGGAAATTTAATTTATTATATTCTTAAATTCATAAGTTTTATTGTGTTTGTGATTAGCAAGAGTGACGTTCACAGGTGCGACGATCATCCACCATGACACTGAAATGGAACTAATTTATATTATTTCATTAAATGTTTTCCCTCCCTTATAATGGATATAATATATTCATACAATGTATTTGATCCATTTAGTGGATAAAATTGCATACAACGGAGCAAGGTCCTAGGAGATTTCACACGCTCGATCAAGGTTTCCCATCAACCTTGATTACAGGAGGAGGTGGAATTTAAATTTCTATATGGATTGAAGATTTAACACCATAAAATAAAATAATAATAATTAAGGAATGAGATATTAAAATTTAATTATCAAACATAATTTTAACACCAATAATGAAAATAATGGAACACAAATACCAACCCACAAGGGCCGTGTTCTTTATTTACTAATTATATTCTCTTAGAATTGTATGTTAATTATAGATTTTCAATTATAATACTGCATGTATTTTAAATTACATAATTTTTATAAGAGAGAAAATAAAAAATGAATTAGTTAAGGTGATATAGAATAAGTCGGTGCATAACTAAAAAATCTCTTCATGTGAGACCACCCTGGCCAGTCACTATGTTGTATAGTGGCTAACTAGGGAATCTCACTGGATGAGATTTTCAGTTTTCCACCTACATATTCTATATCACCTAAAATATTTATTTTCATTTTTTTTCTATTATCAAAAAATTAATTGAAAATACATAAAATATTAATGTGGTAATCTTATATTAACATACAATGTGAATAGAATTTAATTAGTGAAGAATGAACTTGGACCTTGTGACTTGGTTTGCGGGTTCCCTTATTATCTTATTAGTGTTAAAATTATTCTTGATAATTCAATTCTAATATATCATTCATTATTTACTATTATTTTATTTAGTGGTTTTAAATTTTGAATGGATATAGTAATTTTAATTACACCTTCTACTATAATCAATGATGACAACACATCTCAATCAAGCGTGTGACATCCCCCAGGACCTGGCTCCATCGTATGTCATTTAATCTACTAAATGGCTCAGCTACATTATCTGAAGTGTTTATATCCAATATATGGGAGAGAAATATTTAATAAAAGAATATAAATGAGTTCAATTTTAGTGTCGTGGTGGACGATCGCCGCACCCGTGCACATCACTCTTGCTCAACATTATCGTAAAACATTAATAATTTAAGTGAAGAAGAAAACAAATTTCTAAATACCTCCCCATGGTCAAGCCTCGGGTTAGCCCCTTATTTTTATGGTAATAAGAAATGATTGAATGAGAAATAAAATTAATAATCAGATTAATGATGGATGAGAAAGATAGATGAAAGAATATGTAAACAATTGAATTAAAAATATGAAAATGCATTACATGAGAAAACAAAACATAATGAAACTGAAATGTAAAGAAATTTCCTAGGTAAAAAATATGTTACTAGGATACATCTCCAATGGTGGTGTTGGAACCTCCCTTTAGTATGGGTAAAATCCTCCATATATTAGCCACGAATTTCCATCATTCTGTGTTCAAATTTTTGTTCCTCAAAATATTTATTTAAAATTTTTTATCGATTTTGTCTACTAAAAGACTCAACATGTTAGGACAATTTAATGGCCGAATATTGGAATATTATATTCATGAAATCTGTTGAAAAATATATGTTATTTTTTTCCACAAAATTTTAGCTTTATCTTTATGCTTTAGTAATAGATATGGACAATTAAATTCAAGATTTTATTCTCACTGAATGTTTCCTGTTTTCTTACAAAATGTTGAGAATCCATGGTCCAACATAATGAAATAATATATCCAAGATATTCAACAAAACAAATCCCCATTTAATATTATTTTAAATAAAATTTGAATCACCCCAATTAAATGGGTGTAGTCCCACTTATGAATTATTTAGTGAGGTAGGGTTTATGTGGTCATCCCAAATAATACTCAAAATTTATTGAATTTTTTGGGTCTCTAGATGGTCGTATTAGATCACGTCCAAGAAGGAAAAGTTGTATTCTATGAATGTAAGTGTCCTAGAAAAAAATAATCTAATGAATCGGGTTTATAATTTATGGGATATGTCCTACTATCCAAACTGATTAAAATAAGTTAAATTTCCAGAATTATTTAATTTTCCAATTTAAGATCTAAACAACCTATAAATCCAAAATTGAAATAAATAACACAAATTGAAAAACAATTAGTGATTAAATAATTGAATTAAATAACACAAATGATGAAAATAGTATATCTTTCAATTACCCCATAGTTGAACTATGTTTGTCCTCAAACATAAAATCACAACATTAAATTTCAAAGGGCACCAAAGTTACCAATATTCCAATTTTTAAGAAATAATATTAAACAATTTTCAATGTGAAATATAAATTTTACCTTCCACTGAAAATATTTATTTACATTCCTAATTTTCAAAACAAAAACAATCAATTAATGAATTTTACTTTTCCCCTTGGAAAAATGATGGAGCTTCTCCTTTTATTCATTCAAGATTATCATTTTCATTTTATTAAACATGATAAATCATGATATACATCTATTTTGAATCTTTTCACTAATCACTCATGATAAATTTGAATTGGAGTTATGATCATTACATGAGAACATGATCTTTATACATAAGTTTGTAAAGTAATTACTTTCTCCACATTGTAATGACACAAAGCACATAAAATCATGAGGACTTTTAATAAAGGATCAAATAACTCTTAGTATTATGGTTTGAGGAAAAATGATTAAAATGATTTTAGTGCAAATGTAAGAGGTTTTTCTATAAAGTAAAATTCGTAAATAATCATGGGAAAACATAGGATGAAACACACCCAAATCCCATTGAGAATGTGAAATACAACACCACCCCCATTTTATGGCATGGGGCATGAGTCAATAAATGATTACAAAGAATCATATCGTCAATGTTCTCCACTTGTATATAATTTTCCAGAAAGGAACATCTTAATTTTTTTTGGAATGATATAGAAATTCACATATTTATTTTTTCCTTTTTTTGTAAAGATCCAGACATTCACATATTTATTTTAAAAAAATATCAATTTTTTTGCAAAGAACTAGATGAAAAGAATGAAGCCTAATGAAATGACGACTCATGCTCAATTTTATAAAAATACACTACTAAAAATGAATAAGAACACCTCACACCACCCAAAAATGATACACATCCCAAGAAAACACACAAAAGGCCCTTCCCCCTCACTCAAACATGAATTATACATGCTAAAATACTAAGAGTGGCAATGTAATGATAAATAACCATGTAATGTTTCTTAAAAATATAAGGCAATTCGTGGAATATACGGGATAAAAAAGGATAAATGTAAGCGTGGGTATTAGGTAAATATGCGGTGATCGAAATTAGTGCATCAATAATATTAAATTTGTTTTTGCACAGTTATTTATACAAAAAGTTTCAGTAAAAGTTCTGGAAGGTGGTATGTCCCAATATCACTCAAGAAATATGATCAAGATAAAATAAGAACTATTTGGTTCAGAAATCCTTTTGGGAATGGTAATGTGATATTATAAAATAAATCTTGGATGATTAATAATAAAAAACTAATTCACATAAATTTTAGAAGTTCAAAGAATGAAACATTATAGAGAAATATCATTTACATGAGTCAATCAATTCCCTCAAATAATGAGTCCTTATTTAAATATGCATGCTTCATGTTAGTAATCCAATTCTTCATATTACTCATTCAATATAATTAATATGGAAATATAAAACATGGCATCACTGGATTCCAATGAAACTCATGTCTCATTGATATTTAATGTAAAACATAATTCATGTAAGGGAATTCAATATTAGTTTAATGCGCAAAATAAAAATTCAAGGAGTTTCAAATTTAAATATTAATAGTGACGTCCCTTTTGAAATGAATCTTGTTTTTTTTCTGTTTTGGGGTTCCCTTATTCAATCATGATCCAACAAAATATAATTACTCAATTAAGTGCAAGGATCATGTCATTAAAGCTCAAAGATATAGAAGGAAGCAGGTTTCTTGATAGGCTTCTTCTATAAAAAGAAATAGGAATATAATTCCGAAAATAAAGTAAAGATCTGTATTGGTATGATCACCCAAGTGGTTTTAGCTTCTCTTACTACCTCTAGATAGATGTAACAAAGTTTATCCATAATCTGATGGTGGGTGGATCTTCTTGTACATACACCACCACATGTTCTTCTTCCTAGATTATAGTTTTTTTGAGGAGAATTCCAAGTATAGAGTACACCAAATCTTCTCCCTTATCATTGGGGTAGAACATGAATTGGGGGGTGGGTGGGTAGGATGATGAATGAAACCTACTCCTCTTCAGTTGCTACTTATGTAATGTCTTCCCCAAAATACAGTTGTTTCTCTAGATGTGCTGCATGAAAAGAATAATAAATAGGAGATTCAAAATTTAAATTTGAATAATTAATTTTAAAATCATCCCCATTATAGTATGCATATTGTAGATTTGGTTCCTCAGGTTGTGCATCTAGTACCTCTTTATGGGCTTCCCCATATAGATGATCAATGTCCTCAGGGAGATCCATGTGTTCATCAATGGGTATAATTTCTTCATTATAATATTACCCTAGGGATATGCTAGGATTGACAAAATCTTAAAATTCAAAATCATAATGTGTGATACTCAAATTATATTTAATAAAATGAAAAAAATATAGAGTTCAATAAAATATTATCTCCCTAAGTTGCTTCTGGTTTAATCACTTTTTAAGTGATAAGTGCCTCTTGAAATTGATCTTCACTAGATGGAGGTATGCGGTTTGGATCCTCCAGTATTTCATCGAATTCAACCAATTTGGTGGTTTGTTAATCTTACAAGGCTAGTGAGAGGTAGAAATGTGGTTTCACATCTACTTTGTATGGATTTAGTATATCATGTTTCATTTCAATTTACACCCATTCGCTCCAAAATTTATCCAAAGTCTAATGATCAACATCTTATAAAAAAGTAGAAAATGATATTTTCTATGTCTCCTCCAGAAATTGTTGATAGAGGTGGAAATGATCTTTAATAATATCCTATTTTACACTCTCGGGTTCTTCAGCAAAAAAAATATTGTTGGGAAATTTCCTACATAGCTTTCTCTCGATCTTGCTCTGGTTCAGGCTTGAGTTGCTCTATATGTGCTCGAGCATAGTCTAATGCTATTTACATTTTTCTCCCCATGTCATCCAGAGTATTGCTAATACATTCCTCAGGGGAATTTAAATATATATAATCTACTTATGGTTCATGATATTGCACTTGTGAGTTATCAACCCATGCATAAAAATATGAATTCGAATACATCCTGAAAAAATATTTTGTAAACCTTTTTGAATAATGAAAATATTCTAAAATTTCAAAATAGAAAAAGTAAAGAGAACAGTTGAATAACACCGAGTAAATTATTCTCGTTTTGACACAAACTTATCATAGGGAATGGAAAAAAAATTTATATGTCTTCCTAATGCAGCATAGTGGCTGACCATGGTTGTTTCACTTGAAGAGCTTCCCCAGTTGTTCACCTACTTATTATATATCACCTAATTTTTTTCTTATTATTAAATTGAAGTAATTTAAAATACATACAATATAAAATAAATCTAATCTTATATTAACATTAAAAGATAACAAAATGTAATTAGTGAATATAGAACATGGCCCTTGGTGGATGGTTTTTGGGTCCAATTATTCTTCTTATTGGGTTTGAAATTATGTTTGATAATTCAATTATAATAATTAAATCATGAATTAGTATTATTCTATTTAGTGGTGTAAAATATTTAATGCATATATCAGTCTCAATTCCACCACCTTCTATAATCAAGGTTGACAGCACAACTTAATCGAGCGTGTGACATCTCAGAGGACTTGGCTCCATCGTATTCCATTTCATCTGTTGAATGGCTCAACTCTATCATATCAAGAACATTTATCCAGTAGAAGAGAGCAAAAATATTTAATAAAATAATCAAAATGAGATCATGTTTTGTGTCATGGTGGATGATCACTGCACTCCTACATGTCACTCTATCTCCATTTAATCATTATAAAACCTAAGAATTTAAGCACAAAAAAAATGAAATTTCAACAAAACTCCTCCAAGGAATTCCTTATGTTAGACCCTCATTTTTTATGGTAATAGGTCATAGTTTAATGATAAATAAAGAGGATAATTATATTAAGGATGGAAGAGAATGAGATATGTGAGAAGATGAAAACACTTGAATTAAAAATATGCAAATCCATTATATGGGAAAATAAAACTAAATTAAATGGAAATGGAATGAAAATTCATCAATCATCTCCATGTACTTAGGCCTCCTATTCAATAGTGGTGTTATACTCTCCCTTTATCACAGGTGAACTACTCATTATATAGACCAAGGGATTCCATCATTCAGTCTTCAAATTTTAGATCATCAAAATCTATATTTATGATTTCCTACAACATTTTTGTACCACAATTTTCATCATGGTATGAAAATTTAATAGTTTAATATTGTCATGGTGTCTTCATGAAATATGATTAAAAATATAATTTACATTTATCAAGGAAACATAAGGTTTATAAGCACTTTGAAGTAAGATATATGGCCAATTAAATTAGAAACTTTTTTCTAGATTAATGTTTCTTATTTTTTTCCCAAATGATGAGCATTCATGGTATATATTAATAAAAGAAATATCTCCATTATATTTAACAAACAAACTCCACATTTAACATTATTTTAAATAAAATTAGAATCACACCAATTGGAGGTGTGTCGACCGAGTTATCATTTATTTTTGGAGGTGTGGTCCATGTAGTCATCTATAATATTTCTCCAACATGATTGATTGTTTTGGGTGTCTAGATGTCTAGATTAGATCATGTTGAAGAACACAAAGTTGTAACACATAAATATAGTTGTCTAAAAAAATAATCACCTCAATTGGTTCTACATTTTAAATGATTTTACCACATCACCAAAGTGATTAAAATATACTAAATTTCTAGAATTAAGAAATTTTTCAATTTTAGTGAAAAAACATGCTATAAATAAAAAATTGATATAAATTACACATATTTATTAACTTTTAGTGATTAAATCCTTTAATTACGTATAAAAAATGATGAAAATTTTATCTCTATCAATTATTCTTGAAAATAGTCATCATTATGGGAGAATCCACTCCATGAGCGATGGAATAATTAGTGACACTCAAAGAAGAGGTCTAGATCGTTGGCCCCCCCCAAGAAAGATCACTAGTCCAAGATCACCATCATACATATATAGAGGGTTATTCCCATAACCGATGGGTGACATTAAAAACCCAATCTAAATAATTCTTCAACATAGAGGATCATATACCAATGATTCCACAAACCAACTGATATGGAATTCTATATGGAGGATCATAACCTTAATTAGGGAGGTCACACGGATTCCACAAACAATATATAGGGAATAATGGATGATAGAGAATTGCACTCTAGTCTCCAAGAGGGGCTCCACAACTCTATCTGATACTCAACCTCTAGAGGGGATCAAAATCATGTGATGTGAATGTAATTCTTCATTTTAACAATGATGAAAAGTAATAAGGAAAACACTCAACTTATACTGGTCCAAACTAAAAAAATTAAGAGACAAAAACAAAATTAAAGGCGATACACATCGTGTACCATGGGGTATATGGCATTTCCAGCAATCCAAAGTCTACTCATGTGGAAAATCCTTACATGGAATATAGTCTCCATTTACCCGCCGTGTAGAATAAGTACATTGAATGTAAAGACACATGTTATCTTTCATGTGCATCTTGGTCATGTCCGTTTATGGTGTACATGTCTATATAATGGTCGATGTATGCCATGTAGTGTATACCTATACGTATATAGTGTATCCCTTGACCATGTTGGTTTCCTGCGTCCGTGTAGTTCCCATGGTACATGCCGAGTCACATGGAATAGGTCACATTCCATGTGACAGAGCTTACGTTCCATGTGATCCTTAACTCTAGCCAGAGACATAGGGAGGAACCTAGGGGGCCACACAACATTAAACACTAGATTATATATGCTGTTTCTCACGATTTCTAGATCCACTTATGCATCATCCTGCACTTTTCTAGAGCCACCACCCTTAATAGAAAATATATATTATGGTTTTACGTGCCTCTAGTTTATAGATCATGGTATTTTGGGGTTTGAATCTACTCATAAAATGATCTGTCTAGAAAAACATCATTGTTTTTCAAAACTATGAAGAACGAGAATTGGAAATCCATCCAGTCCTCTTCTGATCATCCAAAAGCATCATCACACCTTTAATTTAGCATCGGTCACTAA
The DNA here is from genome assembly GCA_963277665.1 of Viscum album. Taxonomy (NCBI): domain Eukaryota; kingdom Viridiplantae; phylum Streptophyta; class Magnoliopsida; order Santalales; family Viscaceae; genus Viscum; species Viscum album. Next base: position 1,520,345,600 of record OY728155.1, on the reverse strand, counting down.
CCTAATCCACATTATTGATCCCTTGAACTAAATAATGTTCACTCAATGATCAAATAATGTGTATTTATAGAACAATAGTGTAAATTAAAATGCTCGTGATGAATGTGTGAATAATGGGGGAAAGAATTCATAAGATATAAAAGTGAGGAACGATCCTTTTACATTGTTCATTTTCGCATAATATTTTATCAAAGAAAGGGTGAATGAAGAGGGAAAAATCATGAAAAATAAACAATTTTATCAAATTAAATCAACTGATGTTGAACATATGAATTATTTTTATGGAATTGATCCATTTTTTCTTGGTATTGAGAAACAGGATGGAAATAAAAATAAAAATATCATACCTAGAGTTTTTATTAAACTGTGATGAATAATATTTGTTTTACCATCATTAATAAGATCTATGATCTCTGTTGGCATAAAGATCTATGACCTTGTCCCGATCTTCCATCATATTCTAAGAACACACTCCCATTGATTTACTGGATCTCCAGGCTTTGAGCTACTATCCCAGAGGAAAACCTATAAACTTAAGTTTAAAGAAGAAATAATCTCTAAATAGAAAAATAAACAAAATAAATTGATTATTTAACTTATTTCATTAAATTATATTTGTGATAAAGTTTCTAAAAATGTCTTAGGATGAAATAGGTTATATCACTGCTAGGGTAAAACTTGCGTTATAAACTCACTTGTTCCATAATATTTCCAATCTGATCCTTTTTTGATTTATTCAACCATTGTTTTAGGAATGATTTGTAAATATAATATTTAATAGGTTTTATATATTTCAAAAATTTATTATGGGAACATTGGGCCTCATAATCACACGTAGTCTCATCACACGGTCTCAAAAATATTCCATATAATATCCAAAAATAATATTAAGAGAATTAGAGATATTAGAGTACATTCTAGGAAATTTTTTTTACCTATGAATTAGTTCTCATTTTTATTTGTAATTATTTTTTTATTTATTTTTGAATTCCCTAATATTTTCAATTGATAACAAATAAACCATGTTATATGATGTGATTTTTCTCTTTTTTTACCCATATTAATGTTTATCTAAAAGAAAAGAAATGGTAAGAAAATAAATTTAAATGGTAGTTTGAGTTCCAATATATGAATTTTTTGACTACATTACATTTCTTTTTTCCTAAAATTTGGAGTAATGACTAAAATATATATGCCCCATATTTTTCTTGTTCTTTATATTTTAATATATGAGACCCAAATAATCAAGATAACAACCATTCCATGATTTAAATATCATTATTAATAAATTTGGAAAGAGTAAAATTAGGGACTAAATTATTAATGATGTTCATGGATGAATGGATTAGAAAATAATGATATAAGGGGATAGGTAGTCTAGGTAGATGAAGATTTTCATATTCTTGTCATGATTTAAATTATTTAAATTTGTGTTATTTGATTGGATATTAGTATGAATTTCCACGTGTTATGGTCCCAATCATATGTTATCATTATTAAGAGGTTTATATACCTAATATTACTAATTCTATCTTGAGTATATTTCTTTAGAGACCTGGAAATGTTTATTCAAGAACATTCTTTTCATATTATCGAATATATGATTATAAAAAAATAATTTTAAAATTATTGATTAATTTTTATTATTTATCCATTTATCCTTGAGACCAACTTGTATATTTATCCTTATTTTTTCCATTGAATACATGAATGAACATATTAATATATGATACACATTACAATCCTATCATATCCTATACTAACCTAATCATTATGTTTCTCATGATGTTCCATTGAAAAAGTGTCAAGTAGAGGTAGTATATTAGTAGAAATGGTTTTCCAAAATTGATCAGGGATATGAGGTGTTGCATCATAGTAGCTGGGGATGGTTTATTAGTATTGTAAATTGAATTTAAATTTTTAACAATTTTGAATTGAAAAATATGAAAAAATTAAATTGAATAATGGAAAAAATGAATTTTTTTAATAAACAATAGGTTATGTATTAGGAGGGTTAAAAATCAGCATTATTTCAGTATGATCATTATCATTTGGGGTTATGTAGTGTATGCGATACTTTTTCGAAGTATAAATTAAAAAAAATAAATTATAAATAAATGTAATATGGAATCCATTAATTATTATTTTAGGAAGTAATGAGTCTACTTTTAGTTCAGGGAAGTTGGGTGATTATATTTTCTGGTGGGGAATTTCAATCTACCTAAAATTTTTTATAATGCATGTACATAATAGTTAACGTAATTTTGGATCCTTAATTTTTATAACAACATAAAAAACCTACCCTTTATCCTCAATTTAATTTAAACCTAATTTCAAACTAATAATGATTCATTTTTAATTTTTTTTACTTACAAAGAAGATATTTCAGATAAATTTCATACATATAGTAAGAATCATGACTTTAGTTTTGAGAATAAATCCATTAAATGTTCACTTTGTTCCATGAGAGAATTTAATTAAAGAAACATATATTTTAAATGGTATGGTAATTGAAAATGAATTTTAAAATATAAAAAGATTAATGAAGAAACATCATTATATAAAAAGAGGCAAAATAATATTCATTTTTATTTTGGTTTCCTAGAAAAGTGGCAAGTTGATAAAGGGTTTCAATGTTATTACTCAAAATTTAATTTCCCCATTGATTTTATTTTTTATGTTTGTGAATTTTATTTCGGAATACTTGTAGAGTTATCTTCCATTTTAAGGAATGTTGATATTTAAAATGTAATGAATATAAAGATTCTATGTGTGTAGATATTTGATAGTTGAATTTCATGAATTTATTTTCAAATAATAAAGTCCTTAATTTTTTTAATTAAAGTAAATTATCATTCCCATTTATTAAATATTTTTCAATTTAATGAAAATTTCATATTTGAATTTAATATATAATAATAAAATTAATGAAGAATGTAGGAAGCTATCCTGTTTTGCCACTAGAGGAATGAAGCTGGACAAAAGTGAAGAACATGGGAAAATCATGATTCATGACATAATATACCATTCACACCATTTATGGAATTTTATAATGGCCATTAACTCTGATAACATGTCCCTTATGTGTATTCTAGTGATTGAATCCACGATTTAAGTTGTTAATTGTTTGAATATATAAATAATATTGTAAATAAAAACTTATTCATAGAATAAATGAAGAATAAAAAAGCTAAAAGTATGATCGAGGTAGAAAAAATGTGAATATATGTTGGATTCAAACTATTATTTAGTATTCATGACTTGAAATATTCGATGAGAATATTTTTAAAAAAGCGTTGGACTTGAATGATTTTAGAATAATTCAAGGGGGTTTGACTTGAGGGTCTTCGAGCGTGAATTTGATATATTTAATGTTGATTTTTTAAGACAAAAGAATATAACATGGGGGATAATATTCCTTTAAATACAGGGGATAAAAAATTATGAAATATGAGTATTATAACCTAGGGAAGATATGTTACTTCTATAAATCCTTCTTCAATATCATGTAACAACCTCTTTTTAATAAATTTTATTTTATTATTTTTCACACCCACTGGTGACTAGTATGAGGGGATAATTAACTTTTTTGCCAAGATATAGGGTGAATAGAGAATTTTACTAATGTATGTAATTTTATTGTATTTAATTCATGTCATAGAATTGTATTCATATTTTATTCCTTCCATATATTCTTTATTTTTCATTACCTAACCAATGGATGTTAAATAATGGAGTGTTCTATAAGGAAGTTCACAGAGTTAAACGTTTTCAATTACCTTTTTATGGTTCCAAATTGTATGTTTAATATGATTTTAAGATACCAATTTCAATAATAATCACAAGTACATGAACAATAGAAAATGTATTTTATGAAAGTGTGAGTAAGATCTAGGACCTTGGGGATGACCTGAGAAAATTTTAACAAATAAAATGATTAATTATTTAATCGTTACCAACATAAGTTTATGAATCTGAAAATTATAGTGTTTTTTGTGTTTTATTTTTATTGAATTCCCCCAGACCCTCTAAACTCGCAATCCATATAGTTTATATTTATTTTTTCATTTTTGTATTTTTTATGATATAACTATAAGATTTTCTTTTTCTTATCCCTAGTTCTTATAGCATTGAACATTGTCTGACAAGAATATATACTACAAATTGTTAGATTTAGTGATTAGTGGATCATTTAAATTATAAATTATTAATTGATTCCATCCTAGATTTATTAATGGATCCCTTCTAATATATCAAAATATGTCCATATAACTGAGGAATTTTCCTGGTGATTACATTATTTCAATAATTTAGAGATTTGTTTTACCTAACCATTTTTTATGTCATGAATTTTTCTTATGTTTTCCTTTATCTTCTTATATTAAATTTTTGAATATGATATTCTTGGTTTTGATTTAAGGGATGAAATATATTCTGGATTAAAAATAAAACGTTTGTATCCATATATATCAGCATGCATAAAAATGAAGAATTTAGAAGGATCCATTGTAAAAAATAAAGGATTCGTCAATTTTACCAGAGTAAGAATGAGTTAATATCCCACATTTAAAAATATAATTTTGAAGTGGGGTGTCAAGAGACTCAAATAATGTTCATATAAGGCAAGGTAATTTTTACTTCTTAAATTTTTATCTATTTCTATAGAAGACATCATTAAATATATAGGTTTGCTGGAGGAAAATGAAGTAGATCAAGACATAAAAATTACTATCTATCTCTTTAAAATGATTAGTTTACTGTAAATATTTTTGGGATGTGTCATGATAAAGAAAATGAAAGAAATAACATCAAATTTTGAATTCATTCATTTATTCCTTGAAAATTTTACATTGAAACAAGAAGAAAAACAATAGAAAGAGGGTGGTCCTACTAAAATCTACATTTTCTATGAAAATTTTAATCATGAACAACAAAAATAATATGAAAAAATATTAAAGGGATTATATAGATTTAAAACATTAACAAATAATTAATTAATATAATGAAGAGAAACCCAAATAAGAGGTAAAAGTGGATCTCTACAAAGTAAGAATAACATATGAGGTGCATTTAAAATATCTATATTTTAACCCTACTTAAATATAAACTAACCAATTATTTATCAAATATTATGTTATGATGAGTATATCTACATTAGGTACAAAAAAATCTGTAATGTGTAAATATGAGATAGTTAGCTCTATATAACAGTCATATGAAATCATTAAAATAGGTAAATTTGAGTTAAAAAATTGTAACAAAGTCACTTATATAAGGAAACCACACTTTTTTATTACGTCAAAAGACATTATTTTTCACTAGGAATTAATTCCAGTTGTATATTAAAAATTTAGTTTAGTATATAGTTAATATTCCCCAATATTTTTGCGATTTAATGAATAAACATCGTACTTGGATGTTATTGTTAACTTTTAAATCATTCAATTAAAGGAAAACATCAAAAAAATAAAATTAAAGTACTTTAATGGAGTGGAGATTATGAGTTTTAATTTCATTATTTTTTGTGTGTAACCTGCATTTATTTTTTCTTATGTTTTTTAGTTTTAATTGAAAATTTCATGCCCCACATTTATATTATTATTTATTTTTTGAATAAATAATATCAAAACTCCTCGGATAACAAACATTCCATGTTTTATATATCCTAGTTAGTAATTATTGAAAGTGTAAAATAGAAGATTTAATTAAAGTGATAGGTTGAATATTTAGATGAAATGTGGATTAATCATTACATAATTTAAAATTTTAAAATTTTTGTTTTATGATTTTTTGTTAGTGTGAATTTCCTTGAATGACTTTCTTAATCATATGTTGCAATTCAAAAATGTTTTTCCCGGCTAATATTTTTTATTTTCGCAGATACCCATGAATTAATTATTTTATAACTTTCTTTGAATATTTTTATACTACAATTGTAAAAAAGTAGTTTTAAGATGATTGATTCATTTTTATTATTGATATCATTATAATTGAGACAACGTTGTACATTTTTCCTTATATTAATACATAGAATCCTTGGATTCCATTGATAAGAAAAGAGACACATTAAAATTCTATTATATAAATTACTACAAAAATACTTTTTTTTATGATATACAATTTAAAAGAGTGGGGTAGAGGGTTTTCATTGGTAGAAAGGTTTAAGATTAATTGAGGAGAGATATGAGGTTTTTCATATTGGGACTTGGTTAAGGTTCAAGATTATAATTTATTATAATTATTTGTTTACCCCACTTGAAGAAAAAAATTTAAAAATTTGAATGTTGAATAATTTAGAAAATGAAATATTTATTCTGAAAAAATTTGTTATCTTTATACAATTAAAAAAACACATTTCTTGACCTATGATCTTGATAATTTGGGTTTGGGTGGTTAATGATAGATTTTATCAGGTATTACTTCTAAAAAATGAAAAATTTAGTGAAAAAAGAATGAATTAATTAATTATGATTTCATGAATTCAAGAGCACAATTTGAGTTATCTGAAGCAGGGTGATGATATTTTTTTTTGGATAATTTCCTTATGATTTATGTTTTTTGTTATGAAATTTACTTAAGAGTTAACCCCATTTTGAGCATCAGTTTTTTCACATTATATATATACATACCCTTATAGTTTAAATTCATTTAAACCTTGATTCGAAATTCTCATGATTAATTATGATCATTTTTGTTTACGATGTGAATATTTAAAATATTTTTCAAGTATATGATAAAGAACATGACTTTATGTATGAGAATTACTACATTAAATTTTTAACTTGAGTGATGATAGAAAATAATTAAAGTGAGGTACATTGAAAATTGAATTCATATTGATAATGAATGAAAGAATATTATTGGAATAAATGGGAAGAATCATTATATCAAAATAGGGAAAGTAAAATTCATCATAAATTTGGATTTCTTGAATAATAAGAAGTTGATGAAACTTTTCCATGTATTGGTTAAACATTTAACATACCTATTCATAATTGTTTTACTTTATTGGAATATTATGATAGAATATTTATTTAGTGGTCTTCAACTATAATGGATGTTGAGAGTTCATACATGAGGAAAATTATGAGTCTATGTGTTGGAGGATTTTATAACTACAAATCATGAATTTATGTTTGAATATAAAATTCAATAATTTTTCATTAAAGGTAATTTTTCTCTATTTATTCACTGTTTTATTAATATTATGGAAAGTAAGAATTTGAATTTATTTTTGAATGAAAAAAATGAAAAAATATTGGAGGAAGATATTATGGTGTCGTACAAGTACAATAATGTTGGATAGAAATAATGATTCCAAGACAATCTGGATTTATACCATGAGCCACATTTCATGTCATGAATGGAGTTGTGTAAATCTCCATGGATAAGATGTAAGGTTAATTTTGTGTATTTCAATGGTAGAATGTAACACCCTACGTTTTTTGATTTTTTTTGAATAATTTAATTTTTATTTATTTATTTCATTACACTAAATCAAATAGTCCTTTAACACATCACCAACTTGTATTGCAGTACACACAACAGAAACTTTGTATATGTTACACGCAACATCAAGTTTCCATGATATCTCATTTTATTTTTATAATTATTTATATAAGATGGTTATAACCTAGCCGTTAAAAATTTTAATATTAATAGTAATAAAAACTATTTAATAATTATTTATTGTAATTTTCTATAAATAAAACATATTTATAATGAAATTTGTTTCTCCGTAAAAACATTATTTGCTAAAAAATACTATTTTTCAAATGAACTCTTTTTTATGTCATTTTATTAAAAATATAAAAATTATTTTTGTCCACATATATAACATGAATTTTATAAAAATAAATATAATTTTACAATTTAAAATGTAAAAATTAGCTTCTGTTCTTTTGTTTTTCTGAGAAGATTCATTTTTTGATGAATAGTGAAAATATTGCATTTATATAAAAACTGCATATTCATTAAAATAATTATTATATTTTAAACATATATAAATTATAAATATATTAATCGAATTTATGTTTTTGGAGGCATTTTTTAAAATTGAAAGTAGATATAAAAAACTTATTAAACATTGAACGTTCTTTTTACCCGCCTTCTCACACATCTATGGTCTAGAAATGTATAAAAGTAATTTTTTGAAATGATATCAACCCATATTAATCTTATCTTCCAAATAACTCACTTTTGATATATTTTAAATTGTAAATAAATTTATTTTAATTCAAAATTCTGAGAGTTTCTAAGAGTGTTTCTCCCATATCTAATAAAAAGAAACCTTATAACTCACTTATTCACACCCCATTGAGCCTTCTAGATGTACCAAAACCTACCCATTTCCGATAAAAACATTAATTATAACATTATATAAGTTTTGGTATTCTCAAAATACCATATATTTTATCCCTAAGAAGATATCAAGAGGGATATCATTGAAGAAGAGGTAATCTTTGTACCGACTATTTCAAAATTATTTTTTATTCTACTTACTCACCATGTAGTGATTCCATTATAAAGTAATAAATATAGTATAAAACATATTTTAATATGTTATTTTGATTATCGACCAACCATATTCAACTTTTATTCCATCCTATAAAGAACAAAATCACCACACATGCATACATATGACCTATCATCTCCACCCCGTTGTGTAATATGCTTTTTAAGAACCAGTTTATTAGGATTGGAAAAAAATTAGAAATAATGAATATATAATATAATTATAACATGATATTTATGTTGGAACAAAATCACATACCATCCACTCCCATACCATTTCACAATTAAGGGCATGTTATCATTTCTTGTGCGTACGTATGACGTACAGTCTCGATGACCTGATGAGATTTTTTCTCCATGATTACCAATAGAGTAGGATTATATAAATGTATATATATAAATATATGATATATATTTCATTAATATTATTCTATAAATGATATAACTATATGCTATATAATTAAACTAGGACATATATGACCAAACATGAATAAGAAAATGAAGGAGTTAACACCCAAAGAAGAGTAATAATGAAATATTGTTAAAAATCATATGATAATATGATAATATATTTTATCATATATATATGGTTCTGTAATAAGTTAATAAAATTATTTAATCTATTATATAGTATATTTAAATACATATGAAGGAAATCATACCTTTGGTAAGGGTTAATTTCACAATGTTATATTTATTGGAGATATTTTATACACAAGAATCTGTTAGGGAATATTTTTATTTCATGTCCATATTTCTAAAAACAATATGCCAAAATTTTTTACCATTATTATAAAATTAATTAATATCATTTCTCACCAATTGTGAAAATAAATTTTTTCATTTTCTAAATGAGGTAATTTTAGAAATTCTGGAAAAAGTTTATGGATAATGTTTCTTTTTAACAAATACAACATCAATGAGTTCTTCTAATTTCTTCATGTTCTAATTACATAAGGATTCCCTTAAAATCTTGCAAGTTTGTTTTTAATGAGATTTTTTTCTTTTAATATTACATTTCTTTTTTTTAAAGAATACTTTTTCAAATTAGAAATGATATTTTCTTCAATATATGTTTTAAAAGATCATTCCAAATTATTTCCCATATAAGATCATATCCATTGGTGTTACTCATTATTTTCTAGAAAATTATAGATAAGATCAATTAAAATTATTATTATGAATGGTTTATGTTTTTGGAATAATTTTTACGAAATCCATTTCACTTTCAAATTTTATATTCTTATGAAAGCCTCTTCTTTTATAAGGTTATTTATTGATGAAATAATTATGAAACCAATATCTTTTAAACATGTTATGATATGATTACAGATTTATGATACCCATTTCATTTCAGGGGTTAATATATGATTTTTCATGGTATTGTGGATCATGTATGTATGATTTCATTATCATATGGGTGAGACCTATATCTCCCTCCAATGCATTGGGTAAATATTTATATCTCAAGATATATAAATAAAGGACATACAGATGAGAAAATGAGGAAACAATATAGAAAATGTCCTTTATTTCTATCTATCTTATCATTCTTGTTTCCACAGTTATTTGCGTTATTCTTATGTCATGATTTCATATATTATGTTCTTTATTTTCTTATGATTAATGTCTTATGTACTAATAATATTTATGTTAGGATCTTGTTTATGATTTTTATATAAAAATAATGATCTTCCACTTTCATGATCCTGTTATCATACCCGTAATGATCATGATAATGTTTATATATCTCCGTAGTTTATAGTTTCTGAGTATCTAAGCTCACTCCTTTTTATGTTTCCCTTCAACAAAGTTATAAAAATATATATTAATTTTTATATGCCTATGATGGGTACATGTAAAGAAGATCCTAGGGAAAGATAATGTAGACCACTTATGTACCAGTGTTTATGTATCCAGGTTTCCATAGGAACTAGATTAATACGTTCTTTGGGAATTTATTTGTGTATTGTATTATGTATTCTGCAAATGTAAGGTAACATTAATATATGAAAATAGACGGTAGTTATATATTGTATTAGAGAAAAATTTTAGTTACCCTTTGGAAATAAGGATGAGAAAACTGTATTGATAACCCTAAGAACATGTCTATGGATATGGTAAAGTATAGAAAAATGTCATGAAGGTTTGGTAAAGTATAGAGAGGGTGGTTTTCTATAAATACATAATTTTTTAGTTAATAAAAGTGGATTTTGTTTTGGAACAAAAGTACCTAGTGGTAACAACTCTGACAAGGTGAATTGGGTCTTACTCGATTGTAACCTGGTACATGAAAACAGGCCTTGCTGCATCGTTAGTTTGAAAATCGTGAGGAATATTCTTTTGGAATTAACATGCGCTTCACAAAGCATCCTAAGGATTTAAATATATATTTTCATTGAATAATCTAGGACGAACCTAAGGATTCATAGATTAACTAAGGTTTCCTAATTTTGGTATCCTATAATTGTCTTTTCATTAATATGTGGTTTCCCATTATGATAAATGTTTCTTACTCTATATTTTTGGTTTTAGTAAATGGTTAGAACCCAAAGGAACACCATTAATTGTGAGTGTGGTAAAAAATTTAACAATTTTCCTCATGATAAATTTAATAATAAGGGAGCTAGAATACAAAATATTATTTCTATACTTAGAAAAATTTTCCAATCTACAAATCATGGTGTACTTAAAAATGGGAAAAGGAGGAAACAATATTCTGTTCAGCCATTCAAAAGGCACCATCCACGTTCTTTTATTGGGTATAATGATCAACATATTTCATAAAAATTTATCACTAATACTGAAATATATTATCCATTCTCCCATTTTTAGTGAATGAGAAAGATATTCTGATGATTTATTAGTTAGAAGGTGAAGCAGACTAGTGGTGGACTATAAGTGATATTATGGGGCAACAAGTTAAAATTGAATCCCAGGATTAGGATTATTTCAAGAACTTATTTTCTTATAAGTACCTTCATAAAATTATTTATTCCAATATGGAGAAAGAGATATTTTAGTTGAAGAAATTGGATGATGAATCTGTTCCTACCTATGAGTCTTATTTCATGAGACTTGTGAGGTATGCTTTAGGAATTATCATCCAACCTAAAAAGTAAAGTAGATAGGTTCTTCATTTTCATAAAGCTAGGTCTGAAAAGGGAGTTTTCTATAAGTGACTTTAGTAGTTATGAAGAGATTTTACACAATAAAATAAATGTTAAAATGGAGGCCATAGATATATACCAATATCATGGTTTTTATAAGAAGTGGAAGATAGAGTTTAATCGGAAATAGTATTACATGAAGAGAAAAAAATGAGCATTCATTTATTCTCTATGTCTGGGAAGGTGCATGACGAAAACATTCTTAAGGGATCTAATAAATGTTTTATGTGTGGAAAGGAAGGTCATTGGGATTTTTATTGCTAACATGATGGAAAAAAGATAGCTAATGGTGAGAATAGAGATAAATTGTAACATAATGAACCTCCCACACATCAGTGCTACATGTGTAAGGAGAGTGGGAATTATACTAACTAGTACCCAAACACAAGGGAAGGATATGATGATCTACTTTATAAACCTTTTATGATTAGTGATAAGGGGAAATCTAATGCAATCACTATTTATGATGAGTGATTCGATAATGATGTAGTCAAAGTTACACTTACTCACAACTCTAGAATTGATAATGTCTTATTTGATTCTAGATCTACCAATTCATTCATATCTAAAGAATTTAATAAGGGTTTTAAGATAATGTCCAAAATATTTGATGATGAATTAGTAGTTAAAACCACTAATGGTATAATTATTTAATCTCAAGTCCATGTTTCCTCCCAAGTTGAAGTTTGTTGGAATGTGTTTCGTTCAAATCTTGTAATTCTTCATCTGGTTGAATTTGATTTCATCTTAGCCATGGATTATCTATCACTGTATAAATACCACATTAATAATCAATGAATAGGAGTAACAATCGATGTTTCAAAACAACATACAATCATATACTAATGTGATGATATGTATGAACATCCTATTGAGATTGAATAAAGTGTGTGTGTATTAATTACCATTTAAAAGGGATGTTTATTTCAAATGATTATAGAAGAAATTGACATCGATGATGTGACTATTTCTCATGTTTTTTTGGATATTGTTCTAAAATATTTTTCTAGTCTTCCAATAAAACAATAATTTTAGTTCTTTATAGAGATCATACCTACTTATACCCCAATTCCAAATACTACAAATATAGTGTTACCAATTGAGTTATATGAATTGATTAAGAAACTCCACAAAAACATTGATAGTGTATTCATTTGGCTATGTGTGTCACCTTTGGGTACACCAGTTCTTTTTGTGAAGAAGAAAGATGGATAAATTCAACTCTGAATTGACTATCAGGGGTTGAACAAGATTTGGGTGAAGAAAAAGTATCATATTCCCTGTGTTGAGGACTTGTTTGATAAAATACATGAAACTCAATACTTTTACAATATTTAACTTCATTATAGATATCATCAATTACGGTTTAAGAAGTGGTATATACCCAAAACAACATTCCATAAAATGAATGGACACTTTGAGTATATTGTAATGTCTTTCAGTGTTACTAATTCCTCATAATCTTCGTGGATTTGATGAATTGAGTATTATGAGATTAACTCAATCAATTTTCTATAGTCTTTATTGATGATATTCATATATATTCAAAGTTATTGGAAGAGAATGAAGACCATTTGATAATTTTACCGAATACTGTAAAAAGAGGAAACCTATATGAAAAAATTATACTATGTGCATTTTGGGTACAAAAGGTTTCATTTTTGGGTCATATAATCAAATTTAACTGTACAATAGTAGGCTCATCATAGACAGATGATATTGAATGACAATGTAGACCAACCATACTAAATTAGATCCATGTATTTCTTGGTTTAGTTGGATATTATTTATGGTTTGTGGAAAATTTATCATGAATATCTAATCATCAAACTACGTAAACTTTGAAGGGTTACACATTCTTTTGGATAGATGAATGTAAGGAAAATTTCATTGAAATAAGGAGAAGGTTAGTCAACGCAGCTATAGATAAATTTACCAATAGTGGTGAGGCATTTTTAATCTATAATTATGCGCCCAATAATTGATTGAGATGCGTTATTTTGTAGAAAAACATGGATAACTCTTATGAATCATGATAGTTGAAGATTAATGAGAAAAATTACCAAACTCATGATTTGGAGTTTATTGTGGTAATTTTTACATTAATGATATGGAGGAATTATCTTTTTGGTGAAAAGTGTGATACATATACTGATCATAAGAGATTGAAATATGTATTCACATAGTAGGAGTTGAAAATATTCCTAAGAATATGGTTAGAGCTGATAAATTATTATGACTACTCCATTCATCACATCCATATGAATGAAAATAAGGTGGCAAATTCTTTGAGTTGAAGTGGTAATGCTCTATTTTTCATAATTATGGTCACAAAAGATCCAATATTTCTAGACTTTCAAATGTTGGACCTAGAAATATTGAAGGAATGGGAAAACCTTATCTTGGTCAATTGAATATTCATCTCAGAATACTTTAGAAGATTAAAGAGGAATAAAAGGAAGATGTTCAGCTACAAAAAAATTCATAAATATTCCTGAGTTTATCCTGAATCATGATGGAATTATATTGTTTTGGAATAATGCACGTATTTTATCCACACCACATTTAAAGAGGGTGATGTTAGAGGTGGCTCAACTCTTTTCATTGTCTATTCATCATAGAAGTATGAAGATGTATTGTTATTTAAAAGAATACTTCTGGTGTGATGCCAAGGAGGAAGATATTTAAAAGTTTTTCTCTTGATTCTTGTTATACCAGTAAGTTAAGCCTAAAATAATAAAATCTACTGGGTTGATTCATCCATTAACAATACTAGAATGAAAATGGGAGAAAATTACCATAGATTTTTTCATTGGAATCCCCAAAACCTTTAAACGGCTTAATACTATTTGGGTGGTTCTTGATTGCCTTAATAAATCGATACACTACATTTCTATCAAAGAAAACTTCTGTCTGGATTAACATTCCATTTTACACATTAATCAAGTTGTAAGGTTGCATGGAGTACCACATAATATTTCATATGATCGGGACCGGAGGTTTACCTCAAAATTTGGGTGATGTATTCTACAAGCACTTGATACGAAAATGAGTTTCATCACTACTTACCAAGTTCAAATGGATAACCAGTCTAAAAGAACAATTAAAACCATTGAGGATATGTTGAGATATTATTCTATAGATTTCAAAGGTGGTTGGGATAAACACCATCATATATATGAGTTTTATTACAATAATATATTTAACTAAAGCATTAATATGGCTCTTTATTAATCCATATATGGGATGAAATGTAGAGCTCCAATATACTTTGATGAAGTTGGATAAAAAAAGATATTGGGACTGAATATTATTGAAGAGATCACTGAGAAGGTTAGAACCACTCAAAAATATATCAAGGCAAAACCAAGTCTGATGAAACGTTATGCAGATAACAGAAATCGTGATCTAGAACTTTATGTTGGTGAGATGGATTTTCTATAAATTTTAACACGGATAGGTGTTATGATATTCAGGAAGAAATGGAATCTATGACCTAATATGTCGTTCCTTTTAAAATTATTGATCGTATCATGATAGTGTACTATCTCCTAGAACATACACTAAATCTCTCCTAGTGTTATGATCTGTTCCATGTATCTCTCCTAAGGAATTAAATACTCGACCCTTCACATGTACTGAACATAGAGGTTATACTATTGGAGCATGATCTCTATTACGAAGAACAACCAGTTGAGATTCTAAATCATACATATAATGTTCTCTAAAACCAGACCACTCACATGGTCAATGTTTTGTAGAGAAATCATCAGTTAGAGAAAGCTACATGGGAGCTTGATGACATGATGAGGAAGAATCATCCTTATTTGATTTTATTAGAATGATGAATTTTGAGAACAAATATCATTTTAAGGCGATGTAATGTAACATCTCGAGTTTTTGTAAATTTTTATCTAAAAAAAGTAATTTTCATTGATGTATTTCAATACAATAATTCATATATTCCTTTCATATGGAACCAACTTGTCATTCAATGTATGAAAATTTGAATTGGTGTATGTTACACACAACATTGAGAGTCCACGAATCATCATTTTATCGTTATAATTATTTAAATAAGATGGTCATGAACTATTGATAAAATTTATTAATGTTAATAGTAATAACTACTATTAAAATACTTTTTATAATTTTTTATATAAATAAAATATTTTAATAATGAAACACATAATTCATAGTAATGTTTTTATATGTTTATAAATATTATTTTCCCAAATTAATAGTTTTTATGGCCTTCTATGAACAATAGTAAAATTAATTTTTGATAGTTATAGAAATTAAATATGATAAAATAAAAATAATATTTGAAATCATAATGTAAAAATTATATTAGGGTAAATTTTTGGGATTTTATGTGAATTTTCAGTTTTTTATGAATAGTGAATAGTATTGTGTTGTTGTTAAAAACTGCCTTATCATTAGATTGAATATTATATTGTAAATTTATTTTTTAAAATTCAGAATATATAAGTTATATATTATATATATTAATTTAATTTAGGTCATTAGACCCATTTTTTATATTGAAATTAGATATGAAAAACATTTTTAACTTTGATCGTTATTTTTAACCGCCTTCTCACCACATATGCAAGATTATCATTACACTTAATTTTTCTACTTTATGTGGATTGAATATCAAAAAATTGTCATACATGGTTGTAAACAATATAAAATTTATTTTATAATAGTTTCAACATTTTTTTGATATTATTAATAATTAAATTGGTAAATTTTTATTTACCACAGTTAAGTGTAAATAAGGTAATTGAAGGTAAAAAATTACTATATTATTTTAAAATTACCAAAAAAGTTATCCAAATTTTATTGGATGAGTATATATCGACCATATTCATCCTTATGAATAAATTATAAACTTTTTATGCCCCTTTGGTTAAGAATTTGACATTTATTATATTATATTTAAAGACAAGTTAAAAATGTCATACTCATATTTTTAATAACAATATCATTTTTAACACAGGGTTATACTGAATATAAATTCGACTATTAATATTAAATTTAAATTAAATAAACTTATCTTTATCATGATTTTTTAAATTTTTAGAGAATAATTTATTAAATATAATGCTTACACAATATTGATGCAATAATTGTTTAATTAAAGAAAATATTAAATAAATGATATTAAAAAAGTTTAAATTAAATTAATTTTACATAATGAAATACAATAAATTTATCGATATATTTGACATGTAAGTAATACAATATATTTTTTATTTCTATGTTTCCATTTTAAAGATATTTTTAAAATAGAAAATGCTGAATGGTATCAAAATTTACAATAATGGTACTTTAAAATAAATAATATTTTATTAAATTATATAAAATTCATAAAATTATAAAAGTAATAAAAGAAACTATAAAACAGTTAAACATGTCATCAATGATGCAATTATTGTTTTTGGAATTTTATAGTAATTATATTAACCACGAAGAGATAAATCCATGTTTCCATTTTAAAAGATCAAGGATTTAACTAATAGATAAATACAAAGTAGAAGGATAATTTTGGGACCTAAAAGTATCTAAAAATATATTTTTGAGAAAATATCAAACTATAATCATCATGTATTGGAAATAAATCATTTTTTCACTATTTTAAATGGATAATAAATTCATATTAATTTAATATTTGGAGAGTTTCAAAGAGTGCCCCTCCACTGTCATACAATATGGTACCTCCTCCCTCACAACCTCACAATACCTTACACCATACAGCTCAAACAAACCATTTCCATTTCCCTTATAGAATTACATATTATCATTATAGTGGTTTTTTATTCTCAAAAGTCTAACTCCAGTGTTGCTAAGACGAGATCCGGAGAGAGATTGTTGAAGAGGAGGTAATATTCTTGCCGAATATTTCAAAAATATTTCTTCTTATACTTATTCTCCATATGAGGATTTCATTATAAAGTAATAAATATAGTATAAAATATATGATGATATTTTATTATGATTATGTAACAACCATATCCATCCTTTTATCCATCATATAAAAAATGAAATCACCACGCGTGAGTACATATGGCATACCATCTCTACGTTGTAGGGGAATTTGTTTTTTAATCACCACATTATTTGGATGTGTATAATGATATAAATAATATGTATATATTATGATTATAATATGATATTTATTCTGGAACTAAACATATACCAACCATAGTCGTATAATTTCACAATAAAGTGAATGATATCATCTCCTGTGCGTATGTACGACCTACCATTTCCATGATTCGATGTGATTCACTTTGTATGACTACCGATAAAGAATGATGTTATAAATGTATATAATGTGTAAATATTTTATCTATTATCTTAATATTATTCATTAAATTACATAATTAAATCTTATATGTATAAACTAAGACTTATACGAAAAAACATTAATAATAAAAGGATGCAATTAACACCTAAAAGAAGTGTAATGATGAAATATTATTAACAAATAGCTGATAATATGATAATATATATCACGTGATTATGATTCTAGAATAAGATAATAAAACTATTTAATCCATTTTATTGGATTCTTAGATATGTTTTGAAGGAAATCATACATAAGGCAAAGGTTAATTTCAAAATCTTATTATTATTCAAGAATGTTTATAAATAAGTATCTTTTAAGAAATATTTATCTTCTATGTAAATCATTCTTAAAAAAGTTTTCAAAAATATTATTTTAATTCTTATAAAATTATTTAATGTCAAATTTTACACATGTATGAAAATAATTTTTTTTTTCATTTTCCTGTTAAATTAATTTTTTAAATTTCTAGAAAACGAATGAGAAGAATATTTGTTTTTTATTTATAAAGCATGAAAATATTTTTCTTCTTTCATGACATCATAATTCCTTGAGGATTACCTTATGTGATTACAAGGTTATTTTTAATCATTTTTTTATTTAAAATTGAATTGAAATTTTTATAAAAGAAAATATTTTCAATGAAAAAAAATTTCCTCAAGAAATATTTCTAAAAGTTCATTCCAAATTATTTACCATCCAAGATGAAATCCCATAGTGTTCATCATGACATTAGAAAATGATCTATTGGATACATTCATATTCTTTCTCTGTATGGTTTATGTATTGTGGCATGATGTTTATGAAATTTGTTTCTCTCTCATGGGTTACATTCTTATGAAACCAGTTTCTTTTGACATGTAATGCTTTGATGAAATGATTATAAAACATAGCTTTTTCCAAAGGATAGGATATGATTAAATGTTTATGATACCAATTTTATTTAATGGGTTATGATATGATTGTTTATGTTCTTTGGGAACATTTATGAATGATTTCATTAAGATATTTGTGGGACTAATATCCCCCCTAATGCATTGGGCACAGATTTATATCTCATGAGATAGAAATAAAAGTATTTTTCTACTAATATGGTCATATGAGTGAACCATGAGTACCAAGATTGTATGGGAAGTGAACCCATACTGTCGATATGGCCTTCGTGGTGATTCCATGAAAAACAAGAAAATCATTATTATATGCGTATGTACCTTCTATAGTTCCATGTTTTATTCCCATGTTATGCTTTCAAAACTCATATTCTTTATTTTCTTATGATTCATGTCTTATGAACTACCAATATTTAGACCGTGATCCTATTATTATGTTTCATATGTATGGTATGATATTTTATTTTCAAAATCCTATTCTCAAAACCTTATACTCATGATTTTGATTACATTTCTTCCTTGTTTACACTTATTGAGAATATGAGCTCATCCATTTTTATGTTTCCTTTCAACCATGTTATAAAGATATTTGTTATTTTTGATGTGTATCAGAAGGATTATAGTCAAGAAGATAAAAGTATTATATAATGGATCTCAAGTATAAACAAGTTTTTATGTTTCCATGTTTCTAAAGACAATACACTAATATAGTCTTGGGGATTTTTTGTACAATGTATTAAGCATTCAAAAAATGTAAGATAATTTTTATGTATGAAAAGTGAGGGTCTGTTTATTGAATTCCCAATTAATTATGTGAATATTTTGAATAAGTGAAGATAAATTGATATAAAAAGTAAGTTTGATATGTAGTACATGAATCATGATGTGAAATATTTCATCAATATAAAAACAATGTGAATAAAACCTGGATTCACACCATGAATTACTATACACACCATAAAATATTCAATGAAACTTTTTTAAAAATGTTTTATACATATGAGGTTTTATAGGAATTTAGAGGATACTAACTACATGATGTTTAGAATTGTCTCTGAAAAAATGAAGGCTATGTTTATCAAATATTAAAGGCTGGAAATTATGGATTTATATCCAAATAAATTTATGTTCCCAAATAGTATAAAGGAGGAGGATATAGAACTGTGTTTGATGTTTTAGTATTATAGAGTCTTCTTTGAGACATGGATTTGAAGTGTTTTAATAAAATTCCCTTCCATCCATATCTTCCTTATTTTTCACTACATCAAAATTGTTGGTTAATTAATAGAGTGTTCTAAAATTAAATTGATTGAATTAGGCCATCCTTATGACTATTGGGTGGGATCAAATTATATGTTTAAATAAAGTTTTAGGCTACCTCTTTCACAAAAAAAAGTACATGGCCCTTAAAAAATTGTAATTTACGAAAGGGAGATTAATCTCTAAGACTATGGAGATGAGTTAGACATAATTATGAAAAAAATATGAATTATTATTTAAATAATAAAAAAATTATTTAATGATCTCAAAAGTCTATTTTTGGCAGGATCTATTTTGTTCATCTCCAAATCTCTCTAAAATCACATACCAAATAGTTTTACATTTGATTTCAATAATCACTAATAGTTTTAGTCTTTATTAATTTATTTTATGTTTATATAACTCTATCTTCATGTGATTGGTTATTTACTTTCATGACCCAAGGATAATTAATTATAGAATTATTTATTTTTGGTTTATGCACATTATAAATTGTAATTTAATTATAACATGGATGAATGAATTTGGGAAGAAATAATAAATTTGGTATGATCATGATTCATGCCTTGAAACATCATTCACACCTTGAAAACAGTTTTTTAAAGGTCCTCATCTCATATGGAAGGCTACATATGGGTAGTTACCATCCCAAATCCCCAATCAATGAAGTGAATAATTATATGAAGTCAATAATACTGGAGAAAAAATGTTTTTTATGGTATGAAACATGAATCATGACATGAAATGTACATGCTATGAAGAAAAAATGTGAGTAGAAGTTGGATTCATGATATGAATTACTACTGATTCAATGAAATACTCAATGTGATGATTTTTAAAAAGGTATGGGTTTGGGAGATTTCAGGGGAATTCAACGGGATTTAACCATTGGGTATTCAAGGTACACATAAATGAATTGTGAGATGATTTTTACTATGAATGGCTCCAAATTGTGTATTTATTTTACCAATAAATAGAGGTGTTCTACAATAATTAAATAGGAGGATCCAAACCTTAGTATAATGTGCTATTAATTTAGAGTCTTCTTACTAGATGGGTTTCTATTTTTTGTAGGATTTTATTTTATTTCTTTTTTTACACTCAAATGACTATCATGGGTAGTTTATTTACTTTGGTTCCATGATATATGATATGAATGCAATTGTGCTGGTGTATGATCATTTTTTATATGAAAATTATTTTGGTAAAATGAATTGTAATTATCTTTCTCACCTATTCTTTAGGTATTTCATTAATTTACATTATCTGTTATTTATTAGAGTGTTATCTAATGAAATTTATTGAATTATCCATTCAACATTTACATTAAGTGAGATTTATTTGTATTTATAAATACAGTTTTAGGTTACATATTTCAGTTATATACCTATGTACATTACCATTAGAATAAGTGTATTTTTGAATAGGGGAGTAATCTCTATGACTAATGAGATGACTTATATCTAATTTCATCTTAAAATATATTAATTATTTAAACATTAAAATAACTAGTTCATAAACATATAAATATAATTCCATGTATGATTTTATTTTTAATGTCTTATTCCAGTCTCTCCAAATCCACATTCTATGCAGTTTATGTTTTGTTTCATCATACATTCAAATTTAAGCCTTTATTATTTAATTTTCTTTTTTATAACCATATCATCATTGGATTTTCCTCAAATATACATGGTCTAATACTAATTAATTCTAGATTTAGTGATTAATGGTTTATTCAAATTGAAAATTATAAATGTATTCTAACTTGGTGAAATTAACAAAAACATTGAACTACATCTATTTCTGTTGTTGTTTCCTGAAATATGTCTAGTAAATTATGTTATTATAAATTTTTTCAAAAAAGGTTTAGAAATCCTTTTTTAGTTTCATAATTTTATCTTATGGTTTTCTTTACCTTATTCTAATCCTTTAATGTAACAATTATTTTTGGTTGCAATGGAATTGATCAAATGTGTTTTATGTGAGAAAAAATTCCCAATATATTTAATGGATTAGCCATATCACGTTGAGGAATAGAGAATGACCCATAGTCAAAAGAAAGGATCCCACAATTTTAGCTGAGTAAAGATGAATCAATACACCATGTCAGGGAATCTAATTTTTAAGAGGAATTCCAAGAGATTAATGACATGGACATTGATGTTTTGGAATGCTCCACCTCAAAATATGAGTTTATTCCTAAAGAAGAATAACTCAGCACTATAGGTTTAGATGAGGAGAAATAAAAATTTGAAGAAGTAAAATTAAAAAATCTAGATGCTAAAATAATGTGGTTAAATAAAAAATTTAGAGGAAAATAGAAATAAATAGACAACCAAATTTATGGTACATTAGTAAATGAATTCATGCATAGATTCCTAAGAAATTTGATGTCACAATAGGAGGAAGAGGATGAGGGAGTGAGTAGAACTATTAAAATATACAAAAAATATGTTTATTTTTAAAAGTAATAGTGGGGATACGAAGAAAAATATGAATAAGTGGTGGACATGGTTGTATAACATGAAATATTCATCAATGAATTTGAAAACAAGAAAGCTAAAAAGGTATAATATGATATTTAAAAATATTTAGAACACATTAGGTTATTTTCCAATAATAGTATCTTTCTACTATATATTTTTCCAGCAATAATGTTATAATAAATCATTAATGAGTAAGTTCAGTTGATCTACATTGGATTCACAAACAAAACAACAATTTGTAAATCCGAGAAGATTATCTTTGTATCACACTCCTATCATGTGACAAAAAGTTGAAAGGTTAAATGGAATGACAAAACCTAATTCACTTTTGTGTGTCAACCTAAATTTAATATAAATTTCTAGGAAGTTAGTTTTCAAATGGAATTATTTGTAGTTTTATATTAGGAAATGTGTTTAGCTGGTAGTTTTCAATTACCCTATCTTTTCAAAATGTATTGAATGGACCTTGTGGTTTGATGTGCTTGTTTACTATTCTAGGTCTATATTGAAAGTATGAAATATAACGAAAAAAGGGAATAAATTTATTTGTGGGTGGTGTATGAGTTTTAATTTTTTTTTAACTTTTAATAACTCCACAAAATTATTTATATATTTTTATGGTTTTAGTTGAGAAATTAATTCCCCACATTTTTCTAGTGCTCTATTTTATGATCTTGGTGATACAAATCACATAGTATAACTTTCATGAAAAGTTTTATATAAACTTTTTAATGATTATTAAATGATTGAAATGAGTATTAAATTATTAAATTTAAGCATGATATTATGGATTTTAAAAATGATTATTTTTTTGGGATTGGTTTAATATATATATGACATGTTTCTTATACATGAAATACATTATATTTTTAAATTTTTTTAAATTGATTTATTATTATTGTGAATTTACCAAAGTTATATTCCTAATAATGTTTTTTCGATTCATGATATTTTTATATGACAAATATTTTATATTCTCTCTTGGGAATATTTATTAACATACTCGGCTATATTTTCATCTATATATTTCATTTTATGTATTCGATGTTATGATTATAAAAAATAATTTTTCAATAAATTTTTGGAAAAATAATTATTCATATATTTATCCTTGATATCAAAATATTAAATTACCCTTATTTTATCACATATAGTCCATTAATGAATACATTATTAAATGAACCACGTTATAATGATACCATGTCCATTGCAACTACAATACTTTTATTTTTCATGATATCCAGTTAAACAGCTGTTGGTGATTAGTTTTTATTTTTTGAATCTTTTTCTCTTTAATTGGGTAATTTTATTGAGTATATTTAATTATATTTCCTTTCATACCTCTATTAATAAACATAAATAAGAAATTGATATCAAAAAATAAAAATATAAAAAAAATTAAAAAATGGATTGTGCCTTTAGTGGGTAAAAATCACAATTTCATGACCAATGATCTTTATTATTTGGGGATCAGAGACTGATGTGAGACTTTTCCGTAGAATAAATTAAAATGAAATTAAAATATATAAAATAACAGAAGTGGGGATTCATTCAATATGGTTTTATGAATACATGAGACTACATTGATTTTGGGGTACTAGGGTGAGGATATGTTTGTGAAGAGAATTTCCTTATGATTTACATATGATTATCATAAAAAGTACATAAGTGATAACATAATTTTTACCCCTATCTATTTAAAAATCATATACGAAGATACAAATATGTAATGGATTCATTTGACCTAATTTCAAAAGTCCTCGTGATTAATTGTGATATTTTATCAATACAAAGTGACGATTAGAGATATATTTAAAGCATATAGTTAGGAGTGTGATTTGATGTATGAGAATTAATCTATTAAATTATTTTATTGAGTAATAATAGAAAATAATTATATTGGGTTTTTTAGAAATTACCCTTAAAATTGAAAATTTATTTATAAAGTTTGAAGAAAGGAGATGCATCCTTACGTTAAAAGAGGGAATAAAAACATAGTTATTAATTCAGTTTCCATGATAAGTGTGGATTGGGATAAGTTTATCCATGTGAGGATTAAATAATAAATTTACCTAATTTAATAATTATTATTATGTTTACAATGAAATTTGAATATTGGTAGACTGAGAATCATTTATGAGGATTATTAAGATATCACAATTAAAAATAATCACCAGTCCTTGTGGGGATGGTTTTGATAGAATTATATCTTTAATTTATTATTGAATATGAATTTAAATAATTTTTTAATGAAATAAATTTTTATCTCATATTTATTCATTACTTTTAACAATTTGATTATTTGGGAGAATTTATATTTTATTTGGAGGAGTAACAAGAACAAAAGAATGGGGTATGTTGTCATGAAATTACACTGGAAGAATAAAGTCTATGTTAAATTAAGAATCTAGGAAAATCCTTTTTTATGTTTTGAAGAACCATTCAAAGTGTAAAGTTGTATTCCTTTTAAATCATCCATTTTTTCCATTTCATTACTATTTAATGATAACTAATTCCTTATACAAAGCCATTGGGATAGATTGAATTCAATAAAAACCCTGATTTTAATAAAAATTAATTACGAATTTATTATATAAAAATACCCATAATATAATCCCAAATATCATGATGCCTAGTATATTTGAGAAATTATATTCGTAGATTAACTACTTGATACATGCATATAATTAAAATATTGAAAAATTAATTAACATTATCAAAAAATTCCATCAAATATCTGGGTAACATAAGAGTGTTTAGATTGATAATGATGAATAATGAGGCATGATATAATATAAAAACATAATGGAAACACAATAATATGGAAGCAACGTAAAAGATGACCTAAAAAAATATGTCAATGATAACCAGTAAGACATAATAAAAAAGAATTATGAAGATAACATATCATGTTCCAAACATGGAATCACATGGGGAAAACATTTCCTAATTCATTATGAGGATATTTGTTTTGGTGCCAACTTGTCACATTCACATCATGTACATCCAGAGATATTCCATATATATCATACAACATAAGGACATGGTTTATAAAATTTTATCCCTAATAGTAAGGAGTAAGGATTAAATAAATAGAAATTAAAAATAAATCAAGGATAAGAAAATATAGGCGAATACCCTTGGGTATAAATGGAGACACTTATTCACTATAGAAATGTTTTTTATAAAAAATCGTAGGATAATTTTGGTAGCATAACTAGTGTACATTATGGTTTATTAAAGGGGTGAATGAGATAGAAAGTGTTCTTTCATTACTTTTGAGTCACAATTATAGTAATATGGGTGTGTAATAACATATCCTAAATTATAAAATGTGTAACAAAAAGGCATAACATAAATAAGGTTATTGAATATAGGGAATAAGGGCAGGATCCATTAACTTTAGAGGACACATGAACATGATTAGGAAGATCATTTTAATATATTTTCTTCACCATTAAAGGGATATTTAGAGGTAATTGCGGAGGAATTGAACACTCATATGGTTTTGAGTGATGAGTAATTAGATTTTGGGCGGGTTTATATAAAAAATAGTGGATAATGATTTTTTATTTTCCAATAATTGGTTTTGTAATCAATATGATAAAATAATCAAAAACCAATACCTTCAAATGGGTTTTACCATGGTTTAATTTATCCCATTAAAAGTATCAATAAAACTGAACATTTTGAATATTAGATTAAGACTATTAATTGGAATATCCGAATGATTCATTCGTCATAAGAAGATATAATAAATGGGATTCATAGGGTATGATCCTACTGGCCAATGCCATCGTATCATTTATCTATTTCAGATGAAATTTATCATAACCCTTAATAATTGAATATTAATAGTCTCTATTAAATGTGCTTAAAATAAATTATGATGAATTTTTATAGACTTTATATTTATTATACTATATAATTTTCAAAAATAACAAAATTAGTGCAAGTGTTTTTTATTTTATTTCTTAACAAATTATTTTCTCAATTATAAAATGAATTTCATTTATAATAATTTGGGTCATTTCAAATTATATATTGAAATATGATATCATGTTACTCATTGACAAAATTAACAAATGATCATGACCATTAAAAAATAGGAATTTAAAGAATGGTTAGTAATCACTCGACCAAAGGGATAACTTATACCTAATTTCAACAACAACAAGAGTAATTATTTAATCTTTAAAAAATTAGTCCATCTACCAAAAAACCATATTCCGTATAAATTTTTTCCATTATCTTCTCTCACACTCTCCAAATTCACATTCCATGTTGTTCATCTTTTATTCATTCATTCATTCATATTTGAGGTATTTATTATTATATTACAATTTTATTTGGAATTTTCTTCATGTGATTGACATCAATCATACATGATCTTTTAAAATTTAATTTTATATTTAGTTAATAATGGTTTATTTACATTACAAATTTTAAATTTATTCCCACCATGATGGATTATCAACGCACTTAGATCACATCACTGTTATTGGTGGGATACTCTGTCATACACATACCATGATCGGGCCACCATTGGTACCCGAAATACCTCATGGATAAAGGGAAGGGAAAGGGGGACATACTTATAATAGATTCATGATAGTTGTCTATAATATGGAGTATTGGTTGAAATAATAGGAAAAAAATGATACCAATTTTCATAATTATCTTATATATTATAACATTTTATTCATTATTGTTTGAGATATATGTGGTCTACCCATGGGGAATCCCTTTTATTTGTATGAACACATGAAATTTTATATTCATCATTTTGATATAGCATGGGTTATGTTAATGTATTGTATCCTTTTATTAAATATTGTTTTTTCTTCTTTATCAATTATATGGTATTTTTATTATTTCTACCATTTTTACACTATGATAAGATTGTATACTTTCAAAACCATACAACCTTTTGAACTCTGCAGTTCTCGAAAGTATATACCATATTGGTGGTATTCATGAGATCATGTAAACTACCATATCCAATAACTATGGAGTGAGCTAGAATGGGGATATTACAAAGTAGTATTGAGACCTTTATTTTTGTTTTATTATTTAAATAAGGTAAAATGGGGATAGGGAATATTTGAACTCAGAATGGAATTCATGCCCGGTAGTAGCTAACAAACCTAAGAGGAATGTACATGTTTCTTTGGATGAGATCACTACTTTAGTTTTTTGTTTTTTTAATAATTTTTCTATTTCACCCATTTTGATAGATAAGATTTGAATTTATTAGTTATGGTATTTTAATTCTTATCAAAAAATGTAAAGAGTGAGTGCATACATGAATCATCAAAGGTACATTGTATTCACATTTAATTTGCAATATTACTTGTGATTGGTTATCAGGACTATGTTAGAGGCTTAATTATTTTAAGTGATGAATATATTTTAGATGGTATTTTCCAATATAAATATATGATGGTAACATTATTAACTAATTCATAACTTAGTTTAAAGAACACAACTCAATTATATATTTTTATTATTATAAGTTTCTAGTTAAATAAAATTCCCAAAACAACTTATAAATCATTTTACTCGATAACTTGTTATTCATTTTTCATTTCACTAAGCCTCAATTAATAAAACTCAAGATAATGTAAAATGGATAATTATGAAAATTTGGTTCCTATAGCTGTCATGTATACCTTATTGACATATAGTGATGGCCATGTGTAGGGGTATATGGGGAATGTTAGATTTCCTAGGTTATAAACTTTATATGACATGATATGTGGAGAATAATGGGGAATTATTACTATTATTTATTTCCATAAACTATGAAATCAATATTGTAAATACCAAGACCCCATTATCCCAGAACTAATGCCTTACATTATTATATTATTATAATAAACAAGGAAGTCACATCCATAAGGAGTAAACATTTTATTATTTTTGGAAATATATATATTAATATAATTGTCACATTACAAATTAAAATGAAATGCAATAATGAAACTCATTTGGAAACATCTATTTTCTTCTAGATTATCCATATATATCAATTATAATATACATCTGGTAATAATGGGGAAAAAAGTAAAACGTAAGAATTGGGTGAGCTTAGATACACTTTTAGGGTAAGAATATCTTCATAACATATCATAAAAAATAATAATCAAAAGGAAATGTGATTAGCTGAAAAAATATTCTATTAAAATATGACCTTGAGAATCATATGGCAAGAACAAAATATAATTAAAAAATTCAATATAAATAATCGCTTGAGAATGATACTTAACCATAGATATTATACTACTTGAATAATCACATGTAATATTAATAACTAATCTCATAATGGGGGAATACATAATGTGGTACATAATAAACATACCATCAAGGCCTAGGCCAATAAATCTATATAAATGAGTATGGCCTCTACCAAAACCCAATCTAGTTTTTCTCATGAGATATACAGATGCATCGAGGGGATATATTAAGCCTCACCTAACACATACTAAGTTGAAATCATTTCTATTATGAAATGGGTGAAACATAACCAACATATACCTTCATATTGAAACTGGCACATTAAATGTAAATAATTTCCCCACTTAATAATCAAAATCATATGCTATCTATCATAATATGGTGAAGGGAATCAAGATTGTACATTCTTTGAAAAAATTATCATTAAAAATTCAATTAATTATGGTAGATGAGAACACAAGAGATAAATACAAGTTAATCATAATATTCCACAAAGGTTGTTGTAATATATGAAAGTAATCTAAAAAAATTAGAGATAAATTCTTGAGAGAAATAATATTTTTACATTGGAAAGAGAAGTTATTTTGTAAAATCCTTTTCATTTTTCTTAATATAAGCTTGAAAACGTGTATATCACCAAAAATAAAAGGGAAGAAAAAAATGAATTTTTGGTTGATAAATATTAAAACATACATATTGAAATTTGGCATAAAAGAGGTATATGAAAATTAATGGGAATCGGGCTTGAGAATCCCCATACCACTTTGCAAATAGTCAAAAAATATTGCCAATAAAATTATTCATCATCAAATAAAATAATTTATATAATTAATATAAATATATTCATGAGATTGTATTTCAATGGGGAGTATACATACAAAAAACAAAAGAAATAAGTCATTGATAAGTCAATCACACCAAAATAAAAGTTATGGGAGAAATCCCTTACCATATGTCCCTAAGAATTATTCACTTGAACTTAATGTCCTAGATAATAAAACTAGTTTCATTAATTACATAATTTAGAACTGCTTTAAAAAATATTTGGTTTATTGGAATCTTATAATGTTCATTTGTAGACTTTTTTTGAGTTATGTGATTCATTTTCATCGTTCCAGGAGTGATCATTTTCTTCATTTTTCATGACTGGTTTGTTTGTATACAAGTATTGATGTCCATGTAAAATAAGAATTTTTTCAGAGAATATAAATTATATTTTATTAATGAATATATATATTTTAATTGATATTATTTATCTGTTTTATATGGTATGGGAAATATTCAGTTGAAATAACATTAATGAAAATGATTTAATTTATTTTTTCGGTTTTTACGACCATCACGTATGTATATCATTTGGTTTAATATCATGTTTACATATTTGTTTAAGATAATTATATTAATTATAATAT
Source organism: Viscum album (assembly GCA_963277665.1). NCBI lineage: Eukaryota > Viridiplantae > Streptophyta > Magnoliopsida > Santalales > Viscaceae > Viscum > Viscum album. Next base: position 1,520,315,273 of record OY728155.1, on the reverse strand, counting down.
ATATAATACAATCTTATTAACCATAATAATTAATTTATTACCAACATTAAAGGCGGTAATATAAAATGAAAACACATCATCAATGATATCGGTAAATCGACAAATCACAGACACTGTTTTAATTTTTTTTGTTATAGATATTTAATTAACATAATAAAATTACAATATATATAATATAATTTTGTTATTAGGCATGTTTTAATATATGTGGTAAAGAGTGTATATGAAAATAAATGAAAATAAAATTAATTAAAATAAAACAAAAGAGGATTCTACCTATTGTATAATGTATCATTGGGAACCTCCTTAAGGAACTAAGGATTAGTATTTCAGTTCATACAGAATGATTATAATGTGGGTAAGAGGTTTGGGGGATAGATTGGACCGAATATAACCAAGATCTAAATCTTATTACGTGTGAGGAGAATGTGTATGGGGGTGGTATTTATAGTGGAGTAGAGGGATGTTTTCTGATTATTTTATACATTAGTTTTTTAATTTAGCTCAAGAAAATAAATAGTATTTATTCTTGTGACTATGTTAAATAAATGAATAATTTTATTACAAGATAATGGCTAATTAAATCATCCATGGCTCAATAATGTTTCTTATAACCAGAAAATATGAACTTATTACTGAATCCAAAAATACTTTAATTATTACACATTGAATATAGTAAAAACCTAGGCTTTACCATGATATATTTTCTTATTCTAAGCTATATTTACTAGACTATTGGGAAAATTATTTTTCCCCATATCCTTACTGTGTAAGAGTTGGAAATAGTAATCTTATATCTTTCCCTTGCAAACAAGATCCTTGTGAAATTTCTCTAGAAATTTGTAGCGAACTCACATTCCCTTCAAGAATGAACTGTAGTGTTTATTCCCATAATTACGACATGTGAAAAAATTATTCATTATTTTATTCTAAATATCTATTTTTTGTCTTCCATCCTCTTCCTCTATTTTTTACCTTTGGAACTATTAGACATGGATAGTGATTTCTCTATCTTAAGAAAACAATAAACTGTATCATCATATTATTAGAATTTTTGGGAGACTAGTTCTATTATAAGAATTGGTTTTAGAAAATGAATGAAATAGTTAGTGTCTCTCCTTGAAATATCTATGTACTCCATGACATTATTGTATAAACATTTAAATTTGGATTCATAATTAGAATATTTTTCATGCTCTTTTTGTCTCACATTTAAGAATTGTCCCTCCATATATACTCATAGTTCCCTAGTAAAATATTTTCCCAAGACATGTTCCGTAAAATCATTCCATTCAATGTTCTTAATTTCTTCTTCATCCATAATGTTTTTAATTAATGATAACCATTGATCTAAATCTCATGAAAAATGATAATCCACCATGATATCCTTCTCCCTTTCATTACAAACCAAAGAGAGAAATATCTTCTCTAAGGACCTTTTCCATGATTTAGATATAGATGGATTTTTAGTCCCATTGAACAATGATGTTTATTAATTCAGGAAGAAGTCTAATATTATTACACTAGGTTGTGGATCAGGCTCGTCCATATGGTTAATGTTATTTCTCATAACCTAAACTAGATATCCCCGAACAGTTATAATATATTTAGCTCTAGTTGTATCTCTAGATCTAACTTCATTATCTTTCCACATAGGGAAATTCCAAAATGTAATATATGAATTGATACAATTTCTATTCTTTGAACTAGGAATCATTTTTGAAAAATGGAATGCACTGGATTATATCATAACATTACGAAACATATTTTATAGTCTCAAACCAGTGTTAAACATAATATAAATTTAAAACTTAGGTATAACTAATCTATTAATTATATAATTAGTAACATTGGGAATATTCTCAATGTCAGTTTTATTGATATATTTCTCTGATCAATGTTTTCCAAAATCTACTATCCAAAATTCATACTAAACTTCCTTTGATAACAACTATAAATACCCCGACCCTAGTAGCTCTATGTTGGTGCCTTACTTTTTTAAATTGGAATAATAAACTAGGAAGTACCATCCCAAAGGACTGAATAGTATAGTAGGTTTGTAAATCTTGATAAAAACATAATTCTATTTTACCTACATGAAATGAAATACCACATATAAACTCCTTATAAAAAATACATATTCTCTTAGATTATCACTGCATGTCAATAATAATATATATCTTAGAATCATGGGAATAAATTAAAGATAATAAAGTGGTGAGATCAGATGATAAGTATGGGTAATTCATATAATGGGAGATATCATATTTAATATAAACAACAGTTCATTATGAGTAACTAATAGTACATGCAAATAAAACACAATCTTGAGAGTAATATAGCTTTAATAAATATAGATTAAATAATGCCAAATAAATCATCACATGAGAAGGATACATAAAAATGAATATTTCATTAGTAGAAAAATCACATGTATTACCAATAAATAATCTCATAATTAGGTAAAGAATAATGCGGGACATTATAAACATACCATTTATGCCTTTTCCTAGAAGTCTATATAAATGTGTAAGGCCTTGAGCAAAACCTAGTCTAGTTTGACTCCTGAGACCTACCGATGCATCAAGGTCTTATAGAGGGACCCAACCAAAACATACTAAGTGTAATGAATTTGAAATATGAAAGGGGGGAACATAATAAATATACAAATTCATATTGAAAATATAATATAAAATGTAAATGACTTCCCCAATCAGTAAACATTATCATAAACTATCCAGAGTAATACGTAGAATGGAATCAAGATAGTACATCCCCAGTAAAAATGAACATAAAACATTTAATTAATAATTTTATAAGGTAAAATAAGAGACTAATATCAATTATTCGTAATATTTAATAGAGGGAGTTAAAATATATGAAAATAATCTAATAAAATACTTGATAAATTCTTGAGGGAAATACCCTATTTTATTTTTGAAAGAAGATTTATTTTTGGATAACTCATAGTATTTTTCAAAAAATCAGAATAATGCGAAGAAAAAAATGAATTTATGTTCGATTAATATAAAAATAATGTAGACCCTGAAATTTGACATGAAAGAGGTATTAAACAATGAAAGGGAGTCGGGTTTTAGATTCCCCTTACCATACTACAAAAAATCAAACCTTATTTCCTATAAAAATAATGATCATCAACTCAAAAATTGAATACCATGAAGATAATTAGATTAATGATAATATATTTCAAATTTATGTAAACATACCCCACTGATATGAAATAAGTTGTAGTTAAGGTATATCTCACTGAAATGGGAGTGAGTGGAAAAAACCATTACCTTATGTCAGAAAGTATTCAACAGTTGTTCTTAATGTCATGGATAATCAAATTAGATTCATTAATTACTAAATATAGATCTTATTGAAAAGATATTTTATTTATTATAATTTAATTATGTTCTTGAAATTTATTTTGGTTTGTTATAAAATTCATTTTTGTAATTACGTGAGTGTTCGTTTTATTTGTTTTTCATGATCGGTTCTCTTGTATACAAGCATGGAAGTTCTTATAAAATGGGAATAATTATCTACAATTGATATTATATGTTATTAATGAACTAACATAAGTTTAAATGATCTTATATATAATTCATTTATATGGTATGCAATGATTAATTATATTAAATTAAAATTAAAATTTTTACATTTACTTTGGAAATTTTTATGACCATCATGAAACAATACCATTTTATTTAATATCATGTTTACATATTGGTTCCAAAAAATTATATAACATATAATATGTATAATAAAATATTATTTAACCATAATAATAGTTTTATGAACATAAATCACAGCAGTAATGTAAAATGAAAAGGCATTATCCATGATGGTTGTAAATCAACCCACTACGGATGATGTTTACATTTTTCGAACAAAAGTGAGAGGATGATGGTTTTGGTTATCGATATTCCATTAAGAAAATAAATTTTCACACACACACACACAATATATATATATATATATATATGTGTGATACTAGATGTATCATGAATGTTTTTATTGAGGGGGTTAAGAGGGGATAATAAAAGAAAATAATTTAAAAGATAACGAATGCGGATTTTACCTATTGTATAAGGTCTTCATGAGAACCTCCATAAGGAACATGGGATTTGAATTTTGGTGATATCATCAATACTAGAACATGGGGACATGGTTTAAGATATGAATTTTTTAGAATATAATAAATCTTCATATCTTATAAGGTCTAAGAAGAATATGTGGGGAGGGGTTTTTTGATTTTTTTTATTCATTATTTTTATATATTACCTCAAGACTATAAATTTTGATAATTATTGTAAAACAATATAGTAACTAGATCATGTGTGTTATAAATAATTGAATCATAAATCATCATGACTCAACCATTACTGAAAACATCATTCATTTACTTGTAATGTTTGATACCATAAATTACCACATTTTGTTGTTCACAAAAAATTGTACTGTTTTAGAAAAATAAAAAAACATTATGGGTAAATTATAAAAAATCCAATATTATTTATATAAATAAATTTATATATATTAGAAATTTTTATTTTTATTAATATCATTATTTATTTGAAAAATATCAATTTTAAAATAATTACAGATTTTATAAAGCTTTGAAAAATCAATTAAGGTCACATAAAACAATCTCATAATCATAAGAAAACAATATTTTAATTAATGAATCTATTATGTGAAACTAATTTTTCTTTTAATTATTTATATTAATTTTAATATTGTAAATTGAAATTAAATTTTCAAACAAATAAAAATACCTAATTTATATTTTTGAAAAAGATATCTACTTATTCCATGTTATAAAATAATATTTTCATTCATAAGAGTATTAAAATTTATTTATTATTTTATGGGCGAGGTTACTATTCTATTTCATAGATTACTACTCTTAATAGTCAAATTATTATTCTAATGGTCCTGTTAATATTTATTTTTTATCATGGTTTATTTAATCTCGGTGCATAAGAAATCGAAGATTTTAAATTTAAAATATACATACAATAAAATCTTTGGGTGTTAAAAATAAATACCATTTTAGAATATTTTGAGGAGTGCGTTTTTCATTATAGCCAAATTCCTTTATTATGTCCATTAGTAGAGTGCTAGGAGGGTGGTGATGAGCAGATCCCTGAGTTGGTTGGGCCAGATCCTCCTATGGATTCGTGCAAGATATAAATGTTCATCGTAGGGAGAGCATGTTGCATATTATGTAATCAATGAAGAGAGAAAAAGATAGAAGTTCCACACACATCCTCATCATTACGAAGCCTTACAAGAAGAATTTAAATTGTAGCATCTTCGATTATTTGAAATGATAGGTGGTCCCCATGTATCCAATATTTGGGTATAGTCTATGCAGATGATCTTCAATAATCTAGAGTCAACTCTGTAAATAAGGGTGACACTTATCATGTATAGGATTTTAGGACTTGTGAAGCATTCGTGGGATATGTTGGTTTGGGTAGACCAGTTTGTGAGTATGTCCTGGAATGAATATCATTGCAGTTTATTTGACTATTACTTTATCATGACCATGGGGGTTGAAATATCTATAATGTTTAGAAACCTCCAATAGACAGGAATTTATATAATGGTTGATACTACCCATTTTATGAATTGACAATATTTTTCATCAATGTAGATAGGGGATGAGGTGATAGGAATTTTGAGGATGGCTTCAGGTATGTGATATACGTTCAGAAGTGTTTTTTCCAATTGGTCTATTTAATGGTGGTGAATGAGACACCTGTTTTCAAACATGGGGGAAGCCCGAGGTTCTAGAAAATTGACATGATCAGGAAATACTAGAAGATGATGATTAAGATCTCGGAATATCCATTTCAATGGATCCTTCTAGGAAAACAATAGGCATGTAAGTAAAGGTGATGAATTTATATTATTCCATCAATCTGAAAGGTGTGACCATAGTTTTCATAGTGTGACCAAACATAACTTTAATATTGATCTTATGGGAGGAATATAAACCTTTATAAGTATCTCAATGATTTAATTATATGTCTAATGATAGGGTATCCAGATATGTTCATGTTTCTAGTGTTGGGCCAACTATGATGTGGAAGGAAAGAAACTAATGTTCGAATAGATATTAAAGTTGAGATGGAAGACATGGTTCCCATGGGTATAAGAAACCAAATTAGTTTGGAAGTAAAATTTAGGATTGTTAGGTAGGGACTCAACGCCATGGTGTAGGAAAATTACATGGTCTACAGCCTTCACTTTAATATTAGGATGAAAGACCTTCTATAGTCTTAGTTATGCTTTTGGAATCTTCTACATTATATTATTCTTTGTTTGATATAAAAACATCATATTTTCTACATCTTATCAATTCATAGTGTTTTTGGGGATGGATTTAGTGTGCCTATATGAGGTGACGTCCATTGACACACTATTGGGAGTTAGATATGTAGGAATTCACTGATTTAGTGAGTGTTCCAATGTGGTTTGTGTCCACAGGTTTCTCTATGGTCTCATTGTATTTTAAATTATTAGTTCTGATTTTTTTTTCAGAAGGCCCAATTAGTTTCATATGAATCCCATAATGACTACACTGATGGGTATCTATCACAAATCATATGTTTGGTAGTTATTTCTATGCTAGAGAGATGAATTTATCTGTTGTTCATATAGGTCTAGACCATCAATAGCATGGTTATATTATATCCTAGGTTTCCAATATTATGATAAACTACTGGAGAATGTGGTAGGTAATATTTCATCATATGGTTGATCTATCCAAGGTTAAATATCATTAATATTTCATTATCTTCCCACTTTAGTGGGAGGTATATTTTAATATTAAGATCATACTTTGTGCATAATCTTTTTCTATTCCACTATATATGGTGAATCATGTAGTGTCATCAGAGCTAAAGGATCAGTTAGAGGACTTAGAGTCCAAGGGATCGAAATGATTGATTAAAATGACATAGGGTTCTCAAATAGTATTCACCAAGAGGTTATATGTTTTCTTGATGATTAGCATCATGTATTAAAATCTAATCCAAGTGCTACTTAAAACCTAATGTCATATTCCCTGTATTGATAATCTTTTTTTACCAAAGTGGTACAAGTGTATTTTCTAAGATGGAATTGAGATTAGGTTATCACTAGTTGATGGTGATACCTTCAAATATATATCACACTTCTTTTAGTATTAGGTAAATTCTATACAAATATTTTTTGATGTCGTTCAGTCTAGAAAACATGACAGTAGTATTCCTAGCATTGATAAATTTTGTTTTCCACCCATACCTATAGAGGTTTTGGTTATTTTTATTGATGATATTCTCATTCACTCCAAGATATATAAGGATTACACATGATATCTCAATGTTTTATTAACTACACTTTGAGAGAATCAATTATATGAAATCTCTATAAGAAAGAATTCTGGATCAACTAGGTTCACTTCATGGGATATATTTTATCTAAGGCGGGAGTGTTAGTAAACCTCAAGATGGTCAGAGATATAGTTTTGTAGGAGAATAATATTATTTTCATTGATATATGATTATTATGTAGGATTATATGTTTATTATAATAGGTTAACCTAGGAATTATCCTTTTCGGAAGCACTAAATTCATGTCAATCCAAAATGGGTGTGAAGTTCGTCTCATCGTATGCCAGAAATATCACTTTTAAGGATATTAATGGGAGATCAAATATATCCCTGCTCTCAAAATTACATTGGTTGGGTAGGGATTATACAATGTATTGTGATACCTAAGGGGTCAATATTGGAGTAGTTTTAATGGTTGGAGGTTGTGTGGTCACATATGGGAACAAGTAACTAAATCTGTATGAGTTGATGAACTAAAAATGACCCTAATCTAGAATTAATAGTTCATGACCTGAGGAGTTTATGGTATTAATATTTTGAGAGAGATTTATGGTGTATATTGACCACAAGTTCTTGAAATATATCTTTTATCAATGGGAAATTAACAATTGATATTGTTGGGTGGTCAAGTATAAGTAATTGATTGATTTTTGAGTAGGCATAAAACCCTAGAAAAGAAATGATGTTATGGATTCATTTATTCAAAATATGAAAATTCACGCGTTATAATAGTATAACAACAAGTGGAAGTTGGTTTTCCTCTTTTCTAAGATGTATTTGGACGTTTGAGATTATCAAGGATGAGTAAAACTCACATCCATATCCATTTCAAATTTAAATATCAGTATGATAAAGAAAATGTATCTGTTAGAACCACAGTGTTTAGTCCCGATGGATATGATATTTTGTTTGGAGTCTCCGTAAAATAGGACACCTGGTTTTGATGAGATTCTTTATATCCGCGTTCCATTCAGGGCTCCCACATACATTTGTGAACAACTGATGATGGATTGAAATAAGTCAAAGTGGGTCGTACACTAGAGTTTGACTTTAATGAAATAATAAATTCATGGGAAACATTGGTGGAATGGGATGAAGAAGGATATAGTGGGTTTTTTGAAATGGTGATCCTCATCCCAGCATATGAAGGGTAACCACAAGTGACAAATCATCACAAAACACATAACATAAATATTACAATAATATCATTATTAGGATAATACATCTCAAAAACAAACACACATCCAAATACTAAAGGTTCGGTGTCATAGAGATTAGCTACATAAACATATTATTTTAAAAGACATACATGTATTTATCTATAATCCAACTCATATGTACCTTTTCTCAATATACAAGATGATTTAATCATCTTCATAACCTAGGGAAATGTAACATAAGAAACAGGTGATATTAGACACTCGAGAATTGGAAAATATATCCTAATGTGGAAGAATATAAACAAGGAGGAGAACATGAGCAATTCAAAAATATATTAATAAAAAATTGTTAAGTCTATGAGAGAGAATCATAAAACATGTCATAGTCACATAATATCATAATGATATTTGTAATGAGGAATAAAATAATTTACATGGATAATAATAAATACCAACAGTCATAATACATATGAGCATAACATAAAAGTAAGAAATAATTTTAAAATAAGGTAGAATCATGAAAACATAACGTTACAAAAAATATGCATCTTGATATTTAGGAAACAATATGGAAATGTGAGAAAAAAAATAACCATAGTAAAACCATTTTGAGAAAACCCATCATGATCATTCCTATGTGAACAAAATCAATAATTCCTTTCTTGAAAATGTTAGCAAACTCATTATTCTATTAAAATGTGAAAAAACTCATTATGTCTATACCTGACTATATTATGTGATATAATCTTAAATTAATTAATCTAAGGGAGTTATGAGTTCCCAATTATGACATTCCATACATATTATTTCCAGTTAAATTCAAAAGTTATTTTTTAAAGAACCCATGAAAAAAAAAATTTCTTAAACATTCCATAAAAATCACACACCATAATCTTCAAAGAAGATAAAGAATAATTTTTTTAAAAAAGGAATCATATATTAGTAAAATATATTATATGATCAAAAAATCACATCATGATAGATAATCATTGGAGGATAAAAAGATTTGAAAATAAATTTTTTTTCACAAAGCCTTTTAATTTATCTTATAATAGATAAAGTGTAAATTGAAATCAACTTTTTTGAGAAGGTAAAAGGAATGATTTTGAAAATATTTAGTTGATATATTTCTGAATTAAAATTTCTATTAATCAAAATAAATGTTATCACAATTAATTTGAGGCAAATGAAAAAAAATTGAAATGAAAGAAAAACCATTGTAATTATTTTAAAATTCTGTTGTCTGAAAACCCACATCCTATAAAGAGAATTAAATATTACTTTTAAAAAGGGTTAAAGATAATTAAGATAATAGTAGAAAATAATACTTCTTATATTTCCCAATAATATAGGATAACATTAGTGGGAATTAAAAACAATTATATGGAATACAAATCCATTAAAAGTATCAAGAATTATTCCAAAAATGCATTCAAATGAAGCAATAGATTCATTAGAGAAGAATAAATTGATTTGAAATATTATTTTAATAGATTTTTTTGAAACATAATATAAATTCATTATAAAATTTAATAGATCTATCTTGAAATATAATATTCAAAGAAGAGTTATTTTTACCTAAAGATAATATTTGTGTAATGAAAACCCATTACCTTCATTTCTACATAGTAAAACATGCTAAAACCTCATGTATAAAAAATATCTATTTAAACATAATGTTTTCATAAAAATATTCATACATAAAACTATTTATAATTTCTACTAATAATCATTATTTATATTTGTTTTTTTATTTGTTGTTTATTTACCCACATCAGGAGTTTAGTATTTTGACCATTTTCAGGTGTATGGTTGCAGCGGTATTGATATTCAATATTCTTAAAAATTTTATAGTTATAAATTATTTATTTATACTATAATTGATTAATTATAATTATTTGTGATGTTGAAATTCCCTTTCATTAATACTTTTATATTTATCCTAGAATATTAAATATACTGTTAAAAATTTTTTAGTGACTTTCAACCTACGTAGAATGTTTTATTAATTAATGAATTAAATATTTATGTATCCTTTACTGAAAAAATAAATATTTTCATATTTATATCATTATATTTAAATATTTCATTATTCATAGTCATACATTATCTAATTTCATAGCAATGTTCATGTAGGTGGTCATACTAATCCAATCAAGAACATATCATGATTATTGATGATTAAGAGGCGATATAGTTGTAATAACATAAAATGATATATTAATGATATAATTTAGTGTCTATTAGTTTTAAATATCATAGTTATTTAGGATTTATAAAAAGTTACATATTTGAAAATTTTACATAATTTAAACAAATTGATTTATGTTTTTAGTTTGCTTGTTTAAGATGGTTAATTTTAGATTGATTGTTTATGAATCATATTATTATTTAGTTAATAATTTTTTTAATAAAAACGTATTAAATTCTTAAAAACGTATTTATAATTTAAATAATTCCCATTACAATTCATCTAAGGTGTTTATGAATTGAAAATAGAATTCAATCCTTCCATGGAGGCAGTAGTTTATACGTACATAAGGTTGACGATTTAATTTTCCATAAAATGGGGAAAATGAGTAATGTGGATTATAATTTTAGAATATAAAATTTTAAAAAATATCATAATTATATATTAAATTAATTATTATAAACATCTTTTAAATGTGATGATAGAAAAGAAAACATGGGTGTCATGGAGGGGGTATTCTATAAAAACATGATTCACATTTTCATTTTTCATAAGAGATAAGGGGTGGGCCATTAATTACTATACCATATGTACAATGACATAAAAGTATATTAATAATACTAATATTGTAATTTTAATTTGGTGAAATGATATTTTATAAAGAATTAATGAATTTATTGAAATATGGAAGGGAGATAGAAGATAGAAACTGATACCTCACTTATTGGATCATCTCCTAGCGAAGGGGATTAAACCATTAAGAGATTTAATTTTGAGAAAAAAGACTTTATTATGTTTCTATGCATGTGCATGATATTTTTTGGGTATATGTTGGACCAAATATAATGATTTTTATTTTTAGGATAATTGACTATAGGAGTACCCATTTTATAAGTGAAAATAAGTGGCATTTCAATTATTACCCTAATAATTTCAATAATTAGAATAAAATATCAAGGGATATGGCTCATAAATTGAGAACTAATGGATTTTATAAGATATAAGGATGATACAAACCTCTATCAATCAATTGAAATTATTATTTAAACATATTTTTTCCTATATATCCAAGGTTACACATTTGTACTATTTTAGTTTCCACCATGGAAATTAATTTTTACCTATGTAATTTATCCTTTATGATATGAAATAAAATATTAATTATTATATAATTTGAATATAATGATCAAAAATTTTAAATAATATTTTTTTCAACATTTAAGAGTAATAAAAATTAATTTTATAATACTAATTGTATAACGTATAAAAAAATATTATTTTTTGAAAAATATAAATTAAATTCTAAAATTTCAAACATGAGTTTATAAATTTTTTAAAATGTTTTGAAATTATATGCTACATTATTAAAATAATTTTCTTGGTCTTATAAAAATGTTCCATAAATTTATAATTCATTTGTATATACTAATATAGTCATAAAATTCATGTAATTTGTGAAAATGATACTTTTCACTATTCACATAATAAATCACTATTTTATTAAAAATAGAATATCCTCATAAGATAATATGAACAGGATAAATCCAAAAAATATGATTATTTTTAAAATTTAAAACTTATAATTTATAAATTTTAATTTTATTTAAAAACAAAAAATATTGTGAAATATTGTTTTAAAGGAAAATGACTTATGGTATATTAACTTTTTTTACTAATAAATCAGTATTTTATATAGTATTAATTTATTATTCATAATATAAATAATTTTTGTTATTATATAATATTGATAAACATATTTCCTTGAAATTAAATTCTTTTTTTTTAAAATAAATTTATCTTATCATATAATGATTTTATTAAAAATTATTATTTGAACATTATAAAAATTCATGATATATCTATAAATTTATATATTATATTACATTATTATATATTCCCAACTTTTATTTACATATCCCTTAATGACCACCATATAATGCCTAATAATCAAATAAGCACTGGTTGTAGTTTCGGGTGGTGGTTCATCTAGTATAGATATCGTGAAAATCTCAGCTTGCCGGAATATCTCCTATATATGAGTTTTCCCGTTCTGTAATTTTTTAAATTTGGATTTAAATTGATTATGGAAAAACCATAGTGCAACTACCTCCATTCCATGTTCAAAAAATCATCTTCATAAGTAAAAATTCTATTTTTTGATTCCATTTCATCTTACTTTATTTATTTGTTTTTTGTTATAGTAACATCAATTTATAGAAGTTAATTTAATGGTTATGTTTTGATCATCATAATTAATATTCAAAATTCATAACGGTATTTCATTTTAGTTTGGTTTTTTGAGTGAAAAAATCTATTAAAAAATATTTATTTAATGATAATATATATTGAATCCTCCGGTTATTACATTCTCCTTCTAAAATATTGCGTTTCCACCTAATTTTAATTTTAATACTCTAATGAAGTTAGAAAAATACATTTTTAATATGACTATTGATTTAATTTCTTAATGAGGACACAATATTGTCGTGTTAAATTATAATAATAAAAATCCAAAAATTTTATTTATTCCAAACTATTTGAGTTAAATAATTAAATTTTTTTAGTGTTGAGACTTAATTTTTATTATTTTATTTTTCAAACCAATATTGATATATTATCATAACATAGTTTAAATAAAAAATGTGACTCCCCATTTTTATAATAGATACACCAAACAAACCAATATCCCATAACCCATTTTACATTAACATGGATATGATTAAAAATATTGGAGGTAAAATGATGATGTTTATGAAGAATGATCATCATCCATTTAAGGCTCATTGAGATCAACATTAACACCCCTCCCAACACTTTCTGGAGTATCAGTCTCTGAATTACTTGTCTGGGCCCTCTATTTCTTATCCCTATCACCTACATTTATATCATATAAATAAAACCACTGATAACTTTTACTACTTATTGCAATAGTCTATACATTTTCCACAACATAAAACCCAACTGTATATATCTTGTATGAGGACGAATTGTTCACCAGATCTACCATGTTCTTCGTTTCAAGAATCAAAATAGATCATTCAATCTACAAAACTCTTTCCACACATGCTACATTGTTTATCATGATCCAGAGCTTCAAAACTGAATCTCAAAATTTCCCCATCCTTGAGGTCACTTGATAGCCTTCTTTTTTATATGACCATCATCTCATGTATAATTATTTATAAGTGACTATAATGATTATCAACAATTTGTAAGGTTCCATCAAATTATCAAGAAACCATGAGGCATATATGATGTGGAAGTGTTTTGATGGATGATAATGAATGTGATTCTTTTTTATTATCTTCTATTACAGTTATGTTAATATCTCCTTGAATCAACTTTGGGTTATTGTTCCAGCCCCCATCCATTTTTAACAGAGACTATGATGTGGATAATCAAGCCATTATTAGTGAATATGGATTCTAAATTTAAATAGTTAATTAATTATGTAAATTTCTTCCTATAAAACTATACTATGATTTGTTAAAATAGATTTTAAAAAGAAACTATACCACTAGATCTTTTATTTGATAATAAATTCTTAGGGTAATTACCTTATAAAAAAAATAAAGCCCCCTTAAATTAAATATCACACATTAGTTATCAAAATAAAAATCATCAGTAGTTATTGAACTTGCTCCACCAAGTTCACTGGGTTACGGTGGGTTGTTCCACAATTATTATCTTTATCATTGTTGAATTTATGAAGATGATGTTGGTAGTGTCAAATTTTTCCATACATAAGGAATTTGACCATTAGTGGCTCTTTTTCATGAACATATTCAACCCATGTCATAAAAACCGACCTATTTATTTTCCTATGATATTTTGATTCATGATGACACCAATTCCATAATTTAATCATCTTTTATCCCCTTGAGTTAATTACCTTTATTCTTCTTCAATTATAATTTACATATAAGAAATGGGTTATTTTTTACTTCATCATTTTCATAACAGGAACTTTATTTAGAATCCATACTTATTTTCCTTGGTGTGTTTGGGATTTTGACTATGTTCACATTATTAATCAAATTTTATGGTAGCTAGTTTGGCATAATTATAGGGTTTCTCACTCCCATTCCAATTCTAATAGTTTTTTATTGATATAATCTCCTCATTTTTCATCACACCCATATTTTCTTTTAGTTATTATCATTCTAAAACCAAAAGGGTCGACATGAGTGATATATAAATAATAATAAATTATCCTAATTAAATAATGAATTGCAACTAAAAAATCATACTCGTTTACATTATCAAAGTAGACTATATTTCTATTAGTTATACCAATATAAATATTAGTTTTACCTAGGTTACATTAAGATGGGTGATATTATAATCTTAAACCTAATCACTCAATATAACTAAGAAATTTATCCTTAATAGTGGTTTTTGAAGATCATATGATAAGCTAATGTACATCCTATGTAATTTTTAAATGAGGCATACAATAATGCCTCTTTTTATACTCCAATTGAAAATTGAGTTAATGCCTAATACAACCATTTAAGGATTATTTCCCATAGGGCTATCTATTCTAGACAAGAAATCTACTTGCAGTATCAAGATTGGGATGTATTTCCTCGTAAAACAATTTACTGAATATTTTACCATTATTTCAAGATATCACCCTATACATAAACTCATATGTATGGGTTTCACTAAGGTTAAATTACCCTAACTGCAACGGTAACTAAAATAATGTACCAAAATAAATAAAATCTTCTTTGATACCAGATAATGTCACACAAGCTAAAAATAACATATGTTTTACAATTATATTGTTGTTTAGATATTACATCTCACAAACAATAGAACAACTTATGGACATAAAGTACTATTTCCTTGAAAATATGCTATAAAATAATCTTGTTTTACAACCCGCAAATTTCATTTTCTATAATTGTGCTCTTCTAGATATTTTATAGATATTTCAGAGGATATAATAATATTTATAACCCATTAAATGGAAACATAAGTAAGGGGTGAGCTAAGATGCTCAATGAGGGGAAAACATATCATATAGTGTTAGATCATAAACATGAAGGAAGATATGTTAATGATACAAATATCGTAATAAAAATTTGACCGACCTTGGATTATAATAAAAAAACATGTTAGACTAACATTAGATCATAAATAGGTTGTTATAGAAGAATAATAGAGAATACATGTCTTTAAACCAAAATTGACAATTACATAACTAGTGAGCATGATATAAAATTGTTGAATACTGTAAAAATAAGGAATAATCATTAAAAAATTGAATTTAGTAGAAATTAAATACATCATGTAATTTTGGAATTACATGATAAAGAAAATGTAAATGTGACACTACCATAATCATTGGAAAATCATTATGATAAAACCCATCATTATCATGCCTTTGTGAACAAACTCATTATTTCCACAACTGAAAATGTGAGCAAACCCATCTTTCCCATTATTAACTTAACAGTTTAATTATGTACATTATTTACTATTATATTATATATATGCTTTGAAATACCCATTTGAGGGATATATATATATGAACCCACCTGTTATTATCCATAAATAATCATGCTACTCAAATTCAATCATTATATCTTAATGAACTAATGGAAGAAGGACTGGTTTCTTAACCGTTCCAAAAACATCATATAACATATATATATAATACCACAATATATAGATAATATCATTATAAAAAAGTATTCATACCACATTAAAATATATATTATGATTAAATAATCACATCATGAGAAATGAACCTTGGTGGTAAAGTAGAATTGATAATACAAAAGTACTTAGAAAACCATTTAATTTTTTTAAAAAAGTTTAACTAGAAAATAATTAAAAATATTAGAAGGGAAAGAGAATAATTTTGAAATCATATTATAAAGAATTAAATATAAAATATCCCTGAAAAAAATAAATTTTATCCAAATTAATTTTGGGTGGATGTTAAAAAAATTGATTTTGAAAGGATGGTAGACCCTTTTAAATATTTTGAAATACCTCTATTTGAAAAATGAATTCATAAAAACAGTATTTAATATTCATTTTTAATAGTGTTAAATATAATTTTTATAATGATATAATATAATACAAATCAAACTTATGATAAACAGATGATAATACTGGTGGGAATTTAAAAAATGTATATGAAATAAAAAACCATTGAATGTAACAAGAATTATTCTTAAAAAATTGTATTTCAGTCAAAAAATAATATCATCAAGTTAGAATAATATGGTGATAAACATGAAACACATATAAAATTATTTGAAAACTAAGATATAACAATATCATAAATTATAATAGATCAGTATTGAAATATAATAATCAAATAATAGTGATTATGACCCATAAACAAAATTGAGTATTGAAAACACTTCACCATTATTCATGCATTGAGGAATGCACTCTAACCTCCTATAGGAAAAAAATATATTAATATAATATTTTAATAACCATATTAATAACTAATAATATTTATAATTTCCATTTATAATTTGTTTCTATAGTTATATTACTATGTGTTTTCTTATTTTCCCACATCAGGTGTTCAAAAAGGTGACATTTTAGAGTACTTTCATAGGAGTAGTGTCAATATTTATTCTTCATAAAAATTTAAAAAATTTAGCTTCATTAAATTTAATATAATTGATGAATTATAATGGTTTAAAATATTTAATTTTCCTTCCATGTGCACTTCAGACATTACCTAAGAAGACGAAATCAAAAACGATCATTTTTGGATGATTTTCAACCTATAAAGGGGGTTTTTCTTAATTAATGAATTAAATGCTGATATATCCTTTCTATAAAATAAATTGATAATTATTTATCTATTTATTTAAAATTTTTTATTAATTACCTTTTCATAATTATCCATAGTGTAATTTCATAGCATTATTAATGTAGTTGGTCAAACCGACCTAATCATGAACATACCAAGATTATTATTGATTATGAGGTTATTTAGTCAAAATATCATTATAGAATTATCATAATGATATAATTTAGTGTTCAATAGTAAAAAATATTTAAATTATTAATTATTTAGAATAATAATTAAGGTATTTAAAATTATTATAATTTTTTTAAAAATAAATTTCCTCTATGTTTTCTTACTTAATATTATTAATTTTTTAACGAAGTTTCAACATTCATATAAATAAATGGATATTCAATTTGTATTAAAATATCATCATTCCTTTCATAAGAATATTTATTTATTCTTTAAAAAAATTATCATGACCATCAATGTAAGGGGTTCATGAAATGAAAATAATAAATCAATTGTTTCTTTGAGGTGGAAGTCCACACATGGTTGATAATTTCATTTTCAAAAGAAATGGGGAAAAGAGAAAATTTATTTATTATATAATATTATAGAATATATTAAAATTATCATAATTATATATTAAATTAAATATCAATACCATCTTTGTATGTTGGTGATGGACAATTAATCTCATTGCGTTGTAGAGGCAGTAGTGCACACACCACACGATTCATGTTTTTGTTTTTCAGAAAGGAAAATGGGAAGGAAGTTAATTTTTTTACCATAATTAAAATTAAATATTGGTATTATAATGATATTTATGTTATAACTTTATGTGTTAGAAATAAATGTTTTGGATTAATTAAATCATATAATTAAATGGAAAACTAAAACTAATGTTAGGAATATATTATTCACTTGTTGGATAATCTCTTTTGTGAAGGGGGATAAACCTTCAACGGATGATATTTTAAGAAGAAAAGTACATCATTAAGGTGTCATGTAGTTTTTAGTAATATTTTCTGAAGACTAAGTTTATAATACATTAGGATTATATTTGAGTGGAATTGAGGAGAGGAGGGAACTTTCTATTAGCCAAAGGTAGTGGCATTTTTGAAAATTCCCAAAACATTTCAATAATGGGATACCCCTCCCAAAAATAGTGGCTTAAAAATTGTGAAATAACTAATTTTAGAAGAAATAATGTTGGTTAACACTTATAAAATTGAAATATAATCATGTTATAAATATTTTATTCCCTCTCATACAAGGTTAATTATTATTACAATTTTAGTTTTCAACATGGTAACTAGTTTTTAAGTATGTAATTTATCATTATAAAGAAAAATAAAATGGTAATTAATATATTTTTTTTCCTTATAATTGAAAATTTGATTTAATTTATTTTATTCATTTTTGAAGTGAAAAAAATTAACATTAAAACACTTAATGTATAATTTATTGAAAACAATTTATTTTTGAAAAATATAACTTATATTCTAAAATGTCAAATATTGGATTATAAATTAAAAAACTTAAAATTATAAATACACTTATAAAATTCATATTTGGTCTTATAATAATGATTTATATCCAATTCATACATATATAATAATATGTTCGTAAAATTCATTTTCTTTATTAAAATGGTATTTTCACTATTCGTCTACAAATAAATGTTTTTGAAAAATATAAAAAATTATTTTTAAGATAACATGATCATGATAAAACAAAAATAGTTTATTTTTTAAAATTTATATTCTAGAATTTATAAAATTTATTTTTTGTTTAATAAAATAAAATATTGAAAAGAATTATTGTATTTGAATATGACTTTATTAATGTTAATTATTTCTCCATTATGTAACTATTTAATCTTCTATTTAATCATTTTTTCATACCATCAATTTATCTTGTTAATATATAATATTAGTGGAAATAGTTCCTTGAAATAAAATTCTAATTTCTTAAAAAAACATATATTTTTTTAGTGAGAAGTTTTTTAAGTAAAAATTATTTTTCCAAAATTATATAAATGCATGTTATATATATACATATCAAAAGTTTAATAAATTTAGATATAATTATAATTTTTACTTATATAATCCCTTATTACCAGTTCATAAGACCTAAGGTTTAGAAAAACAATTTTTTTAGTTTTGGTTGGAAGTTCATCAAACATGTATATTGTGGAAATGTCCATGAGCTTGAACATATCATGTATATGGTTTTTATCAAAATATAATTTCTCAAGATCAGATTAGGATTGGGGATGGAAATACCTATAAACCTGAACTTTCTTGTTAGTTCAGTTAAATGGGCTTTTAATGGATGACATTCGCTTCGATATGAAATTTATTCTTACTTTATTTTTTAATTTTTGGCTATGGTTACATCAATTTATACCATCTAATTTGATTACAATGTATTATTGGTCATATTTTATAAATAAAACATACCATAGTTTTTCATTTTATGTAGTTTTTCTAGTAGAAAAACTTTTAAAAAACATTTATATTCAGATAATATATAATGAAATCTAATGTCGTTAAAGGTTACATCATTGTCTCCTAAAATTATAACACAATTTTCAATGGAAATGTGATGATAGGAATTTAGATTTAATTATTTTATTAATAAGGAAACATTGAAGAAATTAATGTATTTGGATAATCATGGATCAAAAAATGAGGGTGGCTCATTTTCTACCTATCTAGGAGACCATTTCAGTGGATGATGTTAGAAAGCTCTGTATTTGAGAGTTAGTTCACATTCATGGGTCCCCTTAGTGTATTATTTCATTCATGGAAACCCATTTTACATTAGGGATACATTAGGGGCTTCAAAAAGTTCTAGTAACATCAGGGAATCTAATAACTGCCTCTATCCACTGATAGAAGGATTGTCCCAACATTCTCTTTAGATATTACATGAAATTCGAAGGGATCATGTATCGTATTTTTGTGGATATGAATATATCATAATGTTCCTCATAGAGTTTTTATAAAATATTTGTTATAAAAAAATTTATATAAATGGAATATTATGAGTGTCTATATTGTAAACCATGTCACTTGCTTCTATATTGGTTAGAGGATGGTGATTCAAATATTTCTGGGCTGTGTCTGATAAAGGTGACATTAGAGAATATACAATTGATATAGAAGTGGTTGGAGGCCACCTAAAGTAGGAATATATTATTTGATGTTCAGTGAAACTAACATGTGGAGTTTTAGTTTGGTGACCTGGAATTGTAGTGGGTACATAGGGGTAGGGAGACTACCATGTTTGATGTCAGCGAAACTTGCCATCCCATTATATGGGTCTATTTGAGATAGTAAACAGGATTAGACCTACAACATATTTGTTCACTCTTTGAAAGCATTTAAATGTTATTTTTGATGTATTATATATATCACAACATTAATAATACTATCCTCATCCATCTAATGAGATTGATATCAGTGATTTCCATCCTAAATATGACACATACTTTGAGGAACAATTTGTTTATAGAGTAGACCAGAGTGAGAAGACTCTTCTTCAAAACAAGGTCCCTCTATTATGTATGTAGTGGTATCATGGTAATATATAGGATGGAATGTGGGAGAGGTAGTTTTATATATTGGATAAGTCCATGGATTAATTCTCTGATAAGGTCCGGTGGTGTTTTGGGATGTGTCTTGATCACGAAATTCACTATGGTGAAGTGGTTTAAGAAATATGTATGTTTTTAGGTTAAAACGCATTTAACTTGTATTAATAATTTTATTTTTCATTTTTTATTCATAATTAGAATTGTTTCAAGGTTTTTTTGTGTTTCCTAATGCATTAATGTTGTTTCTATAGTTGTATTAGTTGGTTGGGAATCCCAAAGAGGTGCCTATAGAGCTTATAGGCTCACCACAACATCTGTCATTTCATGGTCCCACTGGTTTACACATATTGGATAACTATGGTTTGTTTCAATCAATTGAGCTCTTCATGGTTCAAGGGAGGTGACAAAAGATTGTAATGACTATGATGTTTTCAAAGTGGTTGCCCCTCCCCCATCACTATTTCTGTTTTGTCTACATCATTCTTTCAAGACCACATTAAAAAACCTCTAATGAGGGGAACATGGTTGTTCTTGGATCTAGGGAGGGTCACCCATGTGATAAGGTTAACCAAAATTCCCTAATTGGGTGTTTAGTCTCCCATGCTGGTGGATTGGGAACAAAACTTCCTTGCTAAAAATTTGGATGACAACACCATAGTCCTCTACCATAAGGGGTTTTATATGTCATGCCCCCCGAATGAGAAGCATTGAGGGTGGAATGGCCAGTATTAATATTTGTATATGTATTTTGCATACGAAGGAAGAATAGGTCATGTATGGTATTCATTTAGTTATGTTTCATGGATAAAATAATTCACTATTCTTTGGATCTAACTATGTTGAGGAACAAAGACCCTTTTTAATGATTTATTTTACAGTTCGACCATTGTTTAGTATATGAACATTTTCATATTTTTCTTATGTATAATATTATATCTGACCTCCTTAGTAGGAGATATTAAACTATCTATAAGATTCATTTTTATCTCACTTTATTAGTGGAGGAATTTCCCACCATTAATTGTAAATAAGAGTTAGAGGTACTTTTATACACCAGTTTCCTTATTTTCTTAACATCATTTACATCCTACTACTTTAAATCCATTTATGATATTTTATTACAATGTTTCATTCATCTGTGACCTTATACATTTTCCACAATGTGGGACCAAATTAGTGGTATTCATTGGATTATTTGTAAAATATGAGCATATGGTTAGTGGCCATAATGTAATCCCTTATAGTATCATCATACTTATAAATAGTGTTATCTACTTTTGATCTGACATACTACACACTCAACCTAATTTTTTAATAACTAATTTAACACTAATTTATAAAATTAAACATTCCCAATAGTCTTTTGGAAAGTATGGACTGGATCTTTGGAAACCCATGAGGTGTTCTTGTACTTGGAAAAATGAATAGAGATTGAGATGAAACCCTAGTGGTGCATTGAACTTAACTAAATGATCATGTCTAATTTGGGGAATCCTAGAATGTGATTTAGGATTTGGTAATCATACTTAATATTGAATACCTAGAAACACTGGAATAAAAGATTTAGTGAATTATTATACAATGACTAGTAATTATTTATGGTAACACCTTGGATTCATCCTAGTGCCTAGTGAATTCAGAATACTTAGAAAAATTCCTCAGTTTTTTCATTTTTATTAGTGACTTGGAATTACATGGGGAAATCCTCATTATATTTGGTTGAGAGCCTGTTTATTTGGAATTCATTGATCACAAATCTTAGATTTGGACTGGGGACATTTTCCAGGGATTTATTTACAAGATTAATGATTATGAATGCATTGGAAATACTCCATGGAATTATATTTCAAACTATTTACATGGTATGATGACCAGAGTCATTGGGTACTTTCTAAGGTAGGTATGATTGATATTGGGTGTTGTCACAGAACCTGAGGATAAATATTGGTTTATTTATTTATGTAGTCGTTATTTTTTCACTATATATATAAATATGGACATCATTCCAAAAAGAGATATGATTTTAGATGTCATTTTTGGTGGCCTGCTGATTTATACTCACATCATGCTCATTTTACCATTGGTATTGAACAAGAAATCATGGTTACATGATAGGATAAAGGAGAACACCCAATAACTCATTCTTGATTATTATCTAGTATGTGGGGCTTGGGATGTGGTATGATGATATAATTAGTAATAATTATCAAGAATTATCTTTTGTCTAGATTCATTTGATTTTCTTTTGATTTTGGATAGATTTGTTCTTCCAAAAGGGGATACCTCTTGTACATTTAACTTGTTGATATTTTGTTTTCATTATTATTATATAATAAGTGTTGTGTTTTTTTATTGAGGTTTTTCAATATGTATATTCCCCTGATTTATCTTTTGTATTACATTTGAATTATTTCCACTATTGTTCCATTCTAATTGAGGGGTATAATAAATCGAATGTACTAACATATACCCTGCCTCCAAGATGATATCCCTTAGAAGTTGTGAAGGTATTCTTGAGGTAATTACAACCACATGGTTTGGTTACTGTGGAGTGAGATAATCTAGGTATTTTTCACTTCAAACAAATTTTTCATAGCCGTACCTAAAAATAATATTATTTTTCCTTATAATCCATTGGTGAAAAAATTCCATCATCATTGTTTACTTATTTTTTTTTGTAATAACCCTTACAAACTAATCATTCATGATCCATGTTACCATTATATATTTGTTATATTCTTTCTTGAACAACATAACAGTTACAATAAAGTTATTATCTTATACCCTGGGTAAAAATTCAAATTTTAGATTCTTCATAAATTGAAGAATCTCTAGATTCATATCCATGATATATGTTTTCATATGAAGAGTTCAATTCATATATTATTGGTTCATAAAAAGTTACAAAATATCTTTAGTATTCTGATTTCATAGTAAAAGTTCGAATCAAGGATATTTGATCACCGAAAATATTATCATTAATGACTTTAATTTGGGTTCTTCATATTCATATCATAAATCAATATAATATATTTTATTTAATTCCCATATCTTATTCCAAAATCATATTTATCAATTTGTACAATTATTGAGATTTACTCATCATCATAATTGTATTCATTAAAAATTGGTGCATCATTCTATTAAATCTACTACCTAGTTTCCAAAACATACTCATTACTACAAACAGAAAATATTTTATTTGAACTATTTTTACAAGACCATAATTATTTCACTAATATTATTTTATTTTTTATGAATATTAATGACAGATACCTTCATTTACATAAACATAAAAATTCCATTTCATATCCTTGTTATGAATATAAAATTTACATTTGAAAATTCAAATTTATTTGAGAGTTGGCTTCTTACCATACCATTTTTCATAGGGATTCCCCTATTTATTTAGACATAAATATCCTTATTTTAGTTTAAAACTGATTGAAACACCATTTTCACCCTAAATGCTATCAGTTGATTTTTGTTGATGTTTTTTGTTTGAAAAATATTATATAAGATATAGTTCTTTCACTCAACAACTCTATTTTTTATAGATTCCTCACAACATAAACATTAAATATAAATCCATGTTTTCCATGACATTTATCCCAAGTTATTGATAAATTAAACACCATTATCATTATATATATTTTGACTTTTTTATAGAAACTTATTTTATTATTCCACCAATATCGGGTAATAAATTAGAATACATAAGATTTGTATGTAGTTACAACAATCCATTCAATCATATATTATTCATTATTGAAAACAACATAATTAATTTTTTATTCCAAGGGTTTAGGAGTCTTCATAATAGAAGACTCCATTTGTACTAACTTGAGAAAAAATAATTATTTTCCATTAATTGGCCTGTAGTTCTTTCAAACTATCTTCCTTTTTGATAAGTATCACACAGTTGAATGTGATATAGTGTGAGTTTAAAAAATATAAAGATCATTCACTATTAATTATTTTCTTGATATATTTTGGGATTAAATAGAAAAAATTATTTTGTTCCATCTATTTATATTTATCTTTGGATGACATGGAACATATCTCACCTCCATAATGAGTTAGATGCTTCAATTGGTATAGCTTCCTTGAAGTAAAAATGATTCTTATCATCTTTTTATAGTGTATGTATTCATGTTGAAATTAACATCATGTATCATGTAACATAATTGGATCACACTAATATTATTGTGACCGATACATTCAAAAAGCATTAATTTCATGCAACTTATGTCATTCCCAACTACTATTTGTTTTTCAAATATAATAATATTCGACCCTTCATCATTTTTGAAATTAAAAAATACAAATTTATAATTTATGTTTCTAAATAAATGGGATTTATTTCCCATAATGCGGGGAGTACACACACAATTCCATATCCAATTCCCATATCTGTTAATTATCCTCAATCAAATTTCATCAAAGTCAAACATCATAAATTAATTTTTCTTAGCGCATGTATATTTCTTTGTTTTGTTTAATTGAAGACATCCTTATCTCACCTTAATATCCATATCATCTTCCTCATCATGTAAAGAGTAAAATATATTAATTATTTTTTACATTCATGGTTATTTTTCAAGATAATTATTTGACATCATTCATGTTTCATTTAGTAAACACCACCATATTATGGATAAGCATTCTACAACCTTAAAACATACACATAAATAGAAATTCAATAACCATTAAAATATAAAATATACCAGAAAATATTCTTTAATTCATTTTTTGATGTAAATTGAGGAAATATATTTTTGAAATAGATTACACACATTTGGAATAACCCATCTTCGTAGAAAAAACTAGGTTTCAGGTATTTAGTTTTGTCCCCTAACTTCCTTACAAGTCATCATTTGTGCCATTTGGTTTTCATGAAAGTAAAAATTTCTCTATGGTGCTGATTCTTGAGGTTTGGAACTGAATATGAGTGATTTATTCATTTTTTCACGATATAAAATTGAATTTAATTTATTTTTGAATCAAAACAGCAATGTTAAACTCAAAAACATCATAAAAAAATTATTGTTAACCTTTTTAACCTCTTCAGGGTCTACAACACTTAAATTCCTAGAGGTAATTATAGGTGTAATAAGTCTTTGTTTATAATAACACATTCATCACAATGTCATTAATTCCCCTATTGATTTATTTTATTCCAAAAACACTTTATTTAAATAAATTATTTAGGAAATAAATGATATTATAATTTTTTTAATTTTTTATCCTAATCTCAATATATTTTTATGAGATTCCCAAATTTCTAAATTTATGTTATTCAATATCCACCTATAATTATAAATTTTCCTCTTCTTATTTCTAGATGTAGATCATTATGTCGTATAAAATACCATAAATTTATTTTATTTATCCCTCATGATTTCCATTTCATCATGGACCACTATAGGTTTTTCTTTTAGATAAACTCTAACCTTGATCCTGGCATCATCTTCATCTCTTTTTTTAGTTTTTATTTTACATAAAAACCAAAATATCTTCGTAAAAAAGTTCTTTATATCCCAAAACCTCCTTCATATCCTTCCGATATATGATTTCAGATTCTTGAGATAATTTTATTATTAAGATGATTTTATGCATTGGTTTTCTATTAATTTTATTATTGTTAAAATGTTTCTTCATAGGTCTATCATCTTTATCAGCATCCTCAAATATATTACAAAACATTGTAATTATATTCCAGACTTTACCATATAAAAATAGAGAATGTTGAATCCTTCATTTAAATTTACATTTTCACACTTAATATTTGAGGGAAGGATGGTCATTACCCCATTAACAGCTTATTCAGTTAGATCTATTCTTACTAAAATTTTCTCCATTGATTTGAGTTCATCCACCTGAAAGTTTTACCTAAAAATAACCATGATTTTCATTTTCCCTGATCTCATATGAATTGATAGATATACACAGACTATCTAATTAAACTCCCTTTTCTGTCTCTATCATCAAAAATATATACCTTTTCCTTGAAACTTGGATCTATTCTACATAGATTCATCTTTTCAATTTTTACATCATCAATATTTTCTCCTAGTATGTGGATATCTTCTATAAGAATATTTAGTCAATAAAAAACACACCAATCATATCATTTAGAACCATCCTTAGGTATTCACATTTATTACAAAATACTTTTAAATATTCATATAAATTAGAGTCAACACCATAGATGTTAAGGATATTTTTCTTCATCATATGAGATATTTAAAATGACATCACTGTTCTATATATGTGTTTTTTAAAATTCCCTCCAATGGAATTAATTATACTGGAATAAGAATCCAATTCATTTATATCTTTATAAAATAAGACTCTATCCTCAACACTATAAAAATTTATCTTTGTAACATTCAAATAAAGATAAATTCCCCATGTGAAAAATTAGTGAAGAATTCTATTTTTTTATAGATGAAAATTACTTTCTTATAAAATAGAAGTACATTTATAATCTCAATTACATTTATAAATTATGTTATGGAAATCATCAGGAGAAACAATTTCTCTATTAGCACTTGTTGGTCCCAATTAGGTAATATACACTGTAGTGGGGTGGGGGTGAATCATTGGTTTATAGTTTGGAATCTTATCCATGATTATGATAACGTTCTCCCCTTTAATGTAATGGTTATATATCTCCCATACTCTCCAAACTTTTAAATTTGGAATTTAGTATGTAGATTGTGTTTAATTTCACTTTTTTTTAAATGGAATCATCAATGGAGTGTGAAATCATTACTATATAAATGAATATAATACACTAATTGTAGTTATTTAATACATTTACAAAATAATAAGTCACACTAACCCTTCAGATTCACCATAAATGTAATTACATGGAAAAAAGAACATAACTTATTCATGTAATTGGGATCTCTAATCCCTTTATATTTATATTCTTCTCTATAGATGTTTGATAAGAAAACACATATGATATGTGGTATCATTACAATACAACATAATGAATTTCCAGAGTAAAAAACTTCTTGAACACCTTTTTCTGGACATTAAATTTTCTAAAAAACCACTAAAACACCATTATTATTTATAGTAATAAAATTCAGTGTCATTTTTATTCACTATGAGATTTATATACCTTATCAATTCCCTCTAATATCATTTCATTACCATTTTTAGTTCTACTATATGGAAAACTCATAAAATTAAAGGAAACCAATTCATTGGATTAAATCCCCATTTCATAATCTTATGAGATATTTCTATCAGTACCATATATTATAATATCTTCATTACTTTCCAAATAATTTTTAGTCATTAATTTAAAATTCCTAAAAACTCTTTAGTTTCAAATTCCATCAATTATAAAAAAATACACAACTACAACATGATATCATTTAGTAAGACTTTGTTTTCTATGGAATCAGAATTCCTTCGATGAGGTATCCCTTTAATTGGATTCTTATTATTAAAATAAAAAATAAAAAAAATATATTTTTCATTTTAATTCACCCATTATATGGACACAATTTTATCAATCTCCCTTTATATGTAAACTAGTACTGGTGTGTTCCATTCTTTTGTATATAACTAACCTACATATCAATGTTTCTATGAAGTGGATAGATCTTATATTTTGTACCTCTCAAAAATAGTGATATTTAAAAATCCTTCAATAATCCCATCGAGATGTTTCAAATCACCTCTTAGTGAAAAAAACCAAACAACAATACCACAATGCCTTTAAAAATGATCCTTTACAGTGCATCTCCTTCAATAGGGATTCAAGGTTTCAATGTGGAAGAGGTACAACAAATCACTATATGCAATTTATGATATACAATATATCCACATGAAAAAAAAATTCTTTCCTTGAAAATCTAAATCATTGATCTTTTTTTCATTATGAGGACCCTTATAAGGTTCCTATCATGGTGAATCGTGAGGCCAGATGGTGTGGTATCATTTATGCCAATATAACTACTTCAAACCACGTTATAACTATGTTAGAAATATTGAATTTTTATTATAGAGAATGAAAATATACAACAAATAATTCCAAGAAAACACGCTAAGGGGCCTAAAATAATGAAGACCAAATTTATCCCCCTAATCCAATTATCCCCTTCGAGATCCAATAGTAGAGACCTTTTAAAAAATGACATGATTAACTTGATCAGCGATTTCCATCAATGCAAGATGACCAAACACTTTGTTTCCCTCACACCACACCATTATAATCTGAATGTTGGTGTTGTTGAGGATAGCTGTTCACTTTCTGATAGAACCAGATATTGACCATGGAGCTAAAATTTTACCATGCATTTCATCATGAAAAATTTGTGAATCAGTTTGAATCTGAATGAGCATAATATTTTTCTTTGCGCAATGGTCAAGACCTATCTACATGGATTTGGCCTTTTATTAAATTAATCACCCCAATGTATGAAGAATAGGAAATAAGGGCAATCCCCTAGGCATCACGAACCACCTGTTCTCCCCACATAATACCAAGCATGCATGAACCATCAAAATTCAGTTTCAAACCTGTGCTTTGTACCACTCATTTAACCCATTTTCTTCCTTGACAAGGATGTTAGGTCCACAAGGATGAATACCCTGAGTGGGGGGTGAATTAGGGTATGACTAATTTAAATTTAAATCCCATTTAGATCTTGTTTCATTGTTAAGAAAAAAACTCTTCTCTCTCTTTCCCATTGCACAATATAAACAGAAAGTAAAGCATGCACATGACACAGTGATTTTTACATGGTTCACCCTCACTAGGCTGCATCCAAGGATCCTATGCCGAAAAGTTTCTGGTCATACCAAATTATACTAATCTTTTATAGCTATGGATGCAAGGATTCGGAAACAAACACTATGTCCCAAACATACTTCCTTTACAAGGTTTACAGTCAGCTCACTGCTTTCCCAAGGGTCACTCCCTATTTCTCTCTCTGGCTCACGACCAGAGGAGAGGATCACCTTCTTCCTCAACCTTTGCTCACCACACTAGAAGGATTCCACTCATAGTTTATAGACCTATAGGTCTCTTCATTATCACTAATGAATTCTATATCCTTAACTATTGATAGATGCTCTGTTGACGTCCAACTCTCACCTACAGATGAATCTCACTTTTCACCAGGTGTACTGGGTAACCCCAATTTTTACGCACATCCCTTACAACACCTTGCGTGCAATTTATTTTACATGCACGAAATATAATTTTCGCGCAACACCTTTATTACGTGAAACCTCTATCTTTTACACGTATCCTGGAAACTTCCTTGCGTGAAATTTTCTTCTTTAGCACGAAATACACTTTTCGCGCAACACCACTTTTCCGTGCCAACACCAATTTTACGCGCAAACTTAATGTTTACGCGCAACACCCTTTCGAACTTCAATTTTATGCACGAGATCTCAGGTATTCTCTATGTCTTCAACTCTTCCCAATAGAGGTGGGTCACATCATATTTATAGGAAAAATTGAGCCCGTGCGAAAAACCATCCTTGAGTGCGTAATCCACTTTGAGCGAGAAAAACAAATCTTCCGCTCAAAAAAAATTTTCACGCACTGCTCCAAAATTTCACGCACCTCATGCCTTTGCAAATTATCGAGCTTCGGACCGTGAAACAACTCTTGCGTGAAATACTTCATCCCTCTATTTCATGCAACCCACTATTTTCCCTGCATCCCGCTATTTTCCATGCATCCCACTATTTTCCGCGCATCCCTCTATTTTCTGTGCGCCACTTAAATTTTTCTCGCATCCCGCTAATTTTTTGCGCCAAACATAATTTATCCACACACCACTTTTTGTACCAACTCCAGATCATCTATCCCTTTTTCTAGGTTCTTAATTCAATAATCGATTGCTGCAAGCATCCCATGAACTAAAAAAATCACCATGTAAACCCCCTTTGTCGACATAAACATATATCATGGTCTGCATTGTCAACAAACACAACAAAGAGCCCTAGTTTGTCCACAAACACAATCACCTCAAAAATTATTCAATGATTACTTGAGGTATTTTAGCCCAACAAAGGACATGTTACTAAATCATAAAATCATCCTATGAAAATACATCAAGGAAAAAGAAGCATTCCATTTATTAAAACCATTAACCAGATCAATTAGTAGTGATTCCATCCACATAACAATGGACCATTCTATGGAATGAGTACCTCAAACCTGGACGTATTCCTTTCTCAACAGATTCACCAATAACATACAGTTAAGATCATATATACAGCCACTTTTTCTAGTTCTTCGCCTTTAATACAATGGACCCATATTTGCAAACAAAATTTTTTGGAAATATCAAGGGAAAATTTATGAGTAAACCCTATAAAAGATCACCATACTATTATGGCCCAATCAATCTCAAAGAATAGATGATTAGCATCTTCCTCCCTATGTAACCTGAAACAATGACATTTAGAAGCTAGGGTAATTCCTATCTTCCTCACATTCTCAGCTATACTAATATGCTAGTTTTATATCTTCTATACAAGAAAGTTAAACATGGTTGGTATAAAACTACAACATACCTATTTATTCCATATATCATGTTTCCCTTGAAGATTTGAGATCTTACTATAGATATTTATATAATAATAAACTATATTAGATGTAGTAAACAAACACCTATCCATTTTATAGTTTAAGCTAAGCCTCCCTTTGACCCACATCTAGAACTGTATTTATGAACCTATGATGTTCACTGGAATCTATGAAGTAAATAAAAGGGCCAAATAAACCTAGATAACCCAATATTTAACCTACCCAATTATGAAACTGAAAAGATAACTCCCCCTTCATTACAATCCACCGTGAATTTTGCTGAATGACTGGAATAATCTCCTGGATTAAAGAATGAAATGGAGATCCATTTGAAAAAATATTTTCTTCATAACTAGCTCCTTAATAAGACATAATCTTCCACCATAGAGTGCGCTCCTCCACCACTTCCCAAGAATATTTTGAATGCATCCAGTGAATTGTATCATCCAGGCTTCTCACTCCAATCTCACCTTCCTTAATAGTCATTTCCATAATGCCCCATGAAGCTTAATGGTATTTCCCCTCATATAAGGCATCCCATATGAACTCTTCCTGGACTTTATCAATGTAAGAGAGTACTCCCCTGGGAACACAACTAGCCAAGAGAGAATGTATAGGGATGGAAGTTAACACACTGTTGATTATAGTTATCTGGCCTATGAAGGATAAAAAATAATTTTTTCCATTCAGAACATGGTTCAAAATATTTTTTACAATATAGTCAATGTACCGGATTCGAAGACAACTAGAAGAAATAGAATATCCAAGAAACACCCTTATGAAACAACCCCGCAATATTTCCATTATACTACATAGGTATGAGACCTGCCTGACACCACACATATTAGAGATAAAAATACTGTTCCTGGACATATTAATCATCTTACCAATTCAAAACCAATATCCATCCAGGATCCTAGATAACCCACTAACTGATCTTCCACTAGAATTACCGAAAATCCATGTCTCATCTGAAAACAACAGGTTAGATATTGAGGGTTGATTCATTTTCCTACGATACTGATGTATGATTCTTGTGGACATTGTTTATTTATTGAGACAACAAAAAGTATCATGCATAAGTATAAACAAAGATGGAGATATTGGGTCCTCTTGTTTAAGTCCACGTGAATACTTGAAGATATCATAAGTTCTTACCATAAAATAAAACTACATCCACAATGAGATAAAACATTTAAATATAATATCCAATGACCAAGAGGAAAGGCCCATACCTTTGACCACCTTGTTGATAAATCCCCATTCCAGACTATGATATGATTTTTCAATATATAGATTTAATGCCAAATTAGAACCAGGAGGTTTCAAGTTAATATCCGAAATCATTTCTTGGGCCAATGCAACTTCACCCTAACAAGATCGACCCTTTACAAAACCATGTTGTTCTACATAGACTCAATGCAACACATACATGGATAGAAGCCTATTAAAAATTCTAGATAGGATATCATATGAAAAATAACACATACATACCATCCTAATGTCTAGTATGAAAATTTTATTTCTAATTTTATGGAGTGTAACCAAAGTTGTATCCCATGCCAATATTAGTAAATAACAACCTCAAAAGAAATCATGAATGGCCATGATAATATCATCTTTTACAATATCCCATGACCCACTATAAAACGAGCCAAGAAAACAATCCCGGCCTAGGGAAATTTCTTATTTAAGACCCATAATAGCATCATAAATCTATCTTTCACGTAGAATAAGTTCCAATATGGAATTTCAATATCATATAATAGGTTTGGAATCACCTCAAATTGTTCAGAAGTCCATCTCGGATACCCATTTTATGTATTCAAAATGGGACCTACAAGTAAATTTTTAAATAACCAGAAATCCATACCACCAATAACCAATCTATCATGGTGTCTTCATGAAATATGATTCAAAATATAATTTACATTTATCAAGGAAACATAAGGTTTATATGCACTTTGAAGTAAGATATATGGCCAATTAAATTAGAAACTTTTTTCTAGATTAATGTATCTTATTTTTTCCCCAAATGTTGAGCATTCATGGTATATATTAATAAAAGAAATATCTCCATTATATTTAACAAACATACTCCCCATTTAACATTATTTTAAATAAAATTAGAATCACACAAATTGGAGGTGTGTCGACTGAGTTATCATTTATTTTTGGAGGTGTGGTCCATGTAGTTATCTATAATCTTTCTCCAACATGATTGATTGTTTTGGGTGTCTGGATGTCTAGATTAGATCATGTCCAAGAACACAATGTTGTAACACATAAATATAGTTGTCTAAAAAAATAATCACCTCAATTGGTTCTACATTTTAAATGATATTACCACATTACCAAAGTGATTAAAATATACTAAATTTCTAGAATTAAGCAATTTTCCTATTTTAGTGAAAAAACATGCTATAAATAAAAAATTGATACAAATTACACAAATTTATTAACTTTTAGTGATTAAATCCTTTAATTACGTATAAAAAATGATGAAAATATTATCTCTATCAATTATTCTTGAAAATAATCATCATTATGGGAGAATCCACTCCATGAGCGATGCAATAATTAGTGACACTGAAAGAAGAGGTCTAGAGCGTTGGCCCCCACCCATGAAAGATCACTAGTCTAAGGTCACCATCATACATATATAGAGGGTTATGCCCATAACTGATGGGTGACACTAAAAACCCAATCTAGAAAAATCTTCAACATAGAGGATCATATACCAATGATTCCACAAACCAACTGATATGGAATGATATATGGAGGATCATAACCTTAATTAGGGAGGTCACACAGATTCCACAAACAATATATAGGGAATAATGGATGATAGATAATTGCACTCTAGTCTCCAAGAGGGGCTCCACAACTCTATCTGATACTCAACCTCTAGAGGGGATCAAAATCATGTGATGTGTATGTAATTATTCATTTTAACAATGATGAAAAGTAATAAGGAGAACACACAACTTATACTGGTCCAAACTAAAAAAAATTAAGAGCTAAAAACAAAATTAAAGCGGATACACATCGTGTACCATGGGTTATATGGCATTTCCAGCAATCCAAAGTCTAATCATGTGGAAAATCCTTACATGGAATATAGTCTCCATTTACATGCCGTGTAGAATAAGTACATTAAATGTAAAGACACATGTTATCTTTCAGGTGCCTCTTGGTCATGTCCGTTTATAGTGTACATGTCTATATAATGGTCGGTGTATGCCAAGTCGTGTATACCTATACGTATATAGTGTACCCCTTGACCATGTTGGTTTTCCTGCGTCCATGTAGTTCTTATGGTACATGCCGAGTTACATGGAATAGGTCACAATCCATGTGACAGAGCTTACGTTCCATGTGATCCTTAACTCTGGCCAGAGACATGGGGAGGAAACTAGGGGGCCACACAACATGAAACACTAGATTACATATGTAGTTTCTCAGGATTTCTAGATCCACTTATGCATCATCCTGCACTTTTCTCGAGCCACCACCCTTAATAGAACATATATATTATGGTTTTACGTGCCTATAGTTTCTAGATCTTGGTATTTTGGGGTCTGAATCTACTAAAAAATGATCTGTCTAGAAAAACATCATTGTTTGTCAAAACTGTGATGAATGAGAATTCGAAATCCATCCAGTCCTCTTCTGATCATCCAAAAGCATCATCACACCTTTAATTTAGCATCGGTCACTAACCTAAACCACATTATTGATCCCTTGAACTAATTAATGGTCACTCAATGATCAAATAATGTGTATTTATAGAACAATAGTGTAAATGAAAATGCTCGTGATGAATGTGTGAATAATGGGGGAAGGAATTCATAAGATATAAAATTGAGGAACGATCCTTTTACATTTTTCATTTTCCCATAATATTTTATCAAAGAAAGGGTGAATGAAGAGGGAAAAATCAGGAAAAATAAACAATTTTATCAAATTAAGTCAACTGATTTTGAACATATGAATTATTTTTATGGAATTGATCCATTTTTTCCTGGTATTGAGAAACAAGATGGAAATAAAAATAAAAATATCATACCTAGAGTTTTTATTAAACTGTGATGAAAAATATTTGTTTTACCATCATTTATAAGATATATGATCTTTGTTGGCGTAAAGATCTATGACCTTGTCCTGATCTTGCATCATATTCTAAGAACACACTCCCATTGATTTACTGGCTCTCCAGGATTTGAGCTACTATCCCAGAGGAAAACCTATAAACTTAATTTTATAGAAGAAATAATCTCTAAATCGAAAAATATACAAAATAAATTGATTATTTAAATTATTTCATTAAATTATATTGGTGATAAAGTTTCCAAAAATGTCTTAGGATGAAATAGGTTATATCACTTCTAGGGTAAAACTTGCGTTATTAACTAGGTTGTTCCATAATATTTCCAATCTGAGCCTTTTTTGATTTATTCAACCATTGTTTTAGGAATGAATTGTACATATAATATTTAATAGGTTTTATATATTTCAAAAATTTATTATGGGAACATTGGGACTCATAATCACACGTAGTCTCATCACACGGTCTCAAAAATATTCCATATAATATCCAAAAATAATATTAAGAGAATTAGAGATATTACAATACATTCTAGGAAATTTTTTTTACCTATCAATTAGTTCTCATTTTTATTTGTAATTATTTTTTTATTTATTTTTGAATTCCCTAATATTTTCAATTGATAACAAATAAACCATGTTAAATGATGTGATTTTTCTCTTTTTTACCCATATTAATGTTTATCTAAAAGAAAAGAAATGGTAAGAAAATAAATTTAAATGGTATTTTGAGTTCCAATATATGAATTTTTTAACTAATTTAAATTTATTTTTTCCTAAAATTTGGAGTAATGACTAAAATATATATCCCCATATTTTTCTTGTTCTTTATATTCTAATATATGAGACCCAAATAATCAAGATAACAACCATTCCATGATTTAAATATCATTATTAATAAATTTGGAAAGAGTAAAATTAGGGACTAAATTATTAATGATTTTCATGGACGAATGGATTAGAAAATAATGATATAAATGGATAGGTAGGCTAGGTAGATGAAATTTTTCATATACTTGTCATGATTTAAATTATTAAAATTTGTGTTATTTGATTGGATATTAGTATGAATTTCCACTTGTTATGGCCCCAATCATATGTTATCATTATTAATAGGTTTATATACCTAAGATTACTTATTCTATCTTGAGTATATTTCTTTAGAGACCTATAAATGTTTATTCAAGAATATTCTTTTCATATTATCGAATATATGATTATAAAAAAATAATTTTAAAATTATTGATTAATTTTTATTATTTATCCATTTCTACTTGAGACCAACTTGTATATTTATCCTAATTTTTTCCATTGAATACATGAATGAACATATTAATATATGATCCACATTACAATCCTATCATATCTTATACTAAGCTAATCATTATGTTTCTCATGATGTTCCATTGAAAAATTGTCAAGTAGAGGTAGTATATTAGAAGAAATGGTTTTCCTAAATTGATCAGGGATATGAGGTGTTAAATCATAGTAGTTGGGGATGGTTTATTAGTATTGTAAATTGAATTTAAATTTTTAACAATTTTGAATTGAAAAATATGAAAAAATTAAATTGAATAAAGGAAAAATGAATTTTTTTAATAAACAATAGGTTATGTATTAGGAGGGTTAAAAATCATCATTATTTCAGTACGATCATTATCATTTGGGGTTATGTAGTGTATGTGATACTTTTTCGAAGTATAAATTTAAAAAAATAAATTATAAATAAATGTAATATGGAATCCATTAATTATTATTTTAGGAAGTAATGAGTCTACTTTTATTTTAGGGAAGTTGGGTGATTATATTTTCTGGTGGGGAATTTCAATCTACCTAAACATTTTTATAACGCATGTACATAATAGTTAATGTAATTTTGGATCCTTAATTTTTATAACAACATAAAAAAACCTACCCTTTATCCTCAATTTAATTTAAACCTAATTTCAAACTAATCATGATTCATTTTTAATTTTTTTTACTTACAAAGAAGATATTTCAGATAAATTTCATACATATAGTAAGAATCATGACTTTAGTTTTGAGAATAAATCCATTAAATGTTCACTTTGTTCCATGAGAGAATTTAATTAAAGAAACATATATTTTAGATGGTATGGTAATTGACAATGAATTTTAAAATATAAAAAGATTAATGAAGAAACATCATTATATAAAAAGAGGCAAAATAATATTCATTTTTATTTTGGTTTCCCAGAAAAGTGGAAAGTTGATAAAGTTTTTCAATGTTATTATTCAACATTTAATTTCCCCATTGATTTTATTTTTTATGTTTGTGACTTTTATTTCGGAATATTTGTAGAGTTATCTTCCATTTTAAGGAATGTTGATATTTAAAATGTAATGAATATAAAGATTCTATGTGTGTAGATATTTGATATTTGAATTTCATGAATTTATTTTCAAATAATAAAGTCATTAATTTTTTTTAATTAAAGTAAATTATCATTCCCATTTATTAAATATTTTTCAATTTAATGAAAATGTCATATTTGAATTTAATTTATATTAATAAAATTAATGAAGAATGTAGGAAGCTATCATGTTGTGCCACTTGAAGAATGAAGCTGGACAAAAGTGAAGAACAGGGGAAAATCATGATTCATGATATAATGTACCATTCACACCATTTATGGATTTTTATAATGGCCATTAACTCCGATAATATGTCCCTTATGTGTATTCTAGTGATTGAATCCAAGATTTATGTTGTTAATTGTTTGAATATATAAATAATATTGGAAATACAAACTTGTTCATAGAATAAATGAAGAATCAAAAAGCTAAAAGTATGATCGAGGTAGAAAAAATGTGAATATATGTTGGATTCTAACTATTATTTAGTATTCATGACTTGAAATATTCGATGAGAATATTTTTAAAAAAGCGTTGGACTTGAATGATTTTAGAATAAATCAAGGGGATTTGACTTGAGGGTCTTCGAGCGTGAATTTGATATATTTAATGTGGATTTTTTAAGACAAAAGAATATAACATGGGGGATAATATTCCTTTAAATACAGGGGATAAAATATTATGAAATATGAGTATTATAACCTAGGGAAGATATGTTACTTCTATAAATCCTTCTTCGATATCATGTAACAACCTTTTTTTAATAAATTTTATTTTATTATTTTTCACACCCACTAGTGACTAGTATGAGGGGATGATTAACTTTTTTGCCATGATATTGGGTGAATGGAGAATTTTTCTAATTTATGTAATTTTATTGTATTTAATTCATGTCATAGAATTGTATTCATATTTTATTCCTTCCATATATTCTTTATTTTTCATTACCTAACCAATGGATGTTAAATAATGGAGTGTTCTATAAGGAAGTTCACAGAGTTAAACGTTTACAATTACCATTTTATGGTTCCAAATTGTATGTTTAATATGATTTTAAGTTACCAATTTCAATAATAATCACAAGTAAATGACCAATAGAAAATGTATTTTATGAAAGTGTGAGTAAGATCTAGGACCTTGGGGATGACTTGAGAAAATTTTAACAAATAAAATGATTAATTATTTAATCGTTACCAACATAAGTTTATGAATCTGAAAATTACAGTGTTTTTTGTGTTTTATTTTTATTGAATTCCCCCAGACCCTCTAAACTCACAATCCATATAGTTTATATTTATTTTATCATTTTTTAATGTTTATGATATAACTATAAGATTTTCTTTTTCTTATCCCTAGTTCGTATAGCATTGAACATTGTCTGACAAGAATATATACTACAAATTGTTAGATTTAGTGATTAGTGGATCATTTAAATTATAAATTATAAATTGATTCCATCCTAGATTTATTAATGGATCCCTTCTAATATATCAAAATATGTCCATATAACTGAGGAATTTTCCTGGTGATTACATTATTTTAATAATTTACAGATTTGTTTTACCTAACCATTTTTTATGTCATGAATTTTTCTTATGTTTTCCTTTATCTTCTTATATTACATTTTTGAATATGTTATTCTTGGTTTTGATTTAAGGAATTAAATATATTCTGGCTCAAAAAGAAAACATTTGTATCCATATATATCAGCATGCATAAAAAAGAATAATTTAGAAGGATCCATAGTAAAAAATAAAGGATTCGTCTATTTTACTCGAGTAAGAATGAGTTAATATCCCACATTTAAAAATATAATTTTGAAGTGGTGTGTCAATAGATTCAAATAATGTTCATATAAGGCAAGGTAATTTTTAATTCTAATTTTTTATCTATTTTTATAGAAGACATCATTAAATATATAGGTTTGCTGGAGGAAAAAGAAGTATATCAAGACTTAAAAATTACTATCTATCCCTTTAACATGAGTAGTTTACTGTAAATATTTTTGGGATGTGTCATGATAAAGAAAATTAAAAAAATAACATCAAATTTCGAATTCATTCATTTATTTCTTGAAAATTTTACATTGAAACAAGAAAAAAAACAATAGAAAGAGGGTGGTCCTACTAAAATCTACATTTTCTATGAAAATTTTAATCATGAACAAAAAAAATAATATGAAAAAATATTAATGTGATTATATAGATTTAAAACATTAAAAAATAATTAATGAATATAATGAAGAGAAACCCAAATAAGAGGTAAAAGTGGATCTCTACAAAGTAATAATAACATATGAGGTGCATTTAAAATATCTATATTTTACCCCTACTTCAATATAAACTCACCAATTATTTATCAAATATTATGTTATGATGAGTATATCTACATTAGGTACAAAAAAATCAGTAATGTGTAAATATGAGATAGTTAGCTCTATATAAGAGTCATATGAAATCATTAAAATAGGTTAATTTGAGTTAAAAAATTGTAACAAAGTCACTTATATAAGGAAACCACACTTTTTTATTACGTCAAAAGACATTATTTTCCACTAGGAATTAATTCCAGCTGTATATTAGAAATTTAGTTTAGTATATAGATAATATTCCCCAATATTTTTGTGA
Organism: Viscum album; assembly: GCA_963277665.1. Classification (NCBI taxonomy): domain Eukaryota; kingdom Viridiplantae; phylum Streptophyta; class Magnoliopsida; order Santalales; family Viscaceae; genus Viscum; species Viscum album. The sequence continues at coordinate 1,520,274,472 of OY728155.1, read as the reverse complement.
TTTAATGAATAAACATCGTACTTGGATGTTATTTTTTACTTTTAAATCATTCTATTAAAGGAAAAAACCAAAAAAATAAAATGAAAGTACTTTAATGGAGTGGAGATTATGAGTTTTAATTTCATTATTTTTTGTGTGTCACCTGCATTTATTTTTTCTTATGTTTCTTAGTTTTAATTGAAAATTTCATGCCCCACGTTTATATTGTTATTTATTTTTTGAATAAATAAAATCAAAACACCTAGGATAACAGACATTCCATGGTTTATATATCCTATTTAGTAATTATTGAAAGTGTAAAATAGAAGATTTAATTAAAGTGATAGGTTGAATATTTAGATGAAATGTGTATTAATCATTATATAATTTAATATTTTAAAATTTTTGTTTTATGATTTTTTGTTATTGTGAATTTCCTTGAATGACTTTCTTAATCATATGTTGCAATTCAAAATAGATTTTCCCGGCTAATATTTCTTATTTTCATAGATACCCATGAATTAATTATTTTATAACATTCTTTGAATATTTTTATACTACAATTGTAAAAAAGTATTTTTAAAATGATTGATTCATTTTTATTATTTATATCATTATAATTGAGACAACCTTGTACATTTTTCCTTATATTAATACATAGAATCCTCGGATTCCATTGTTAAGAAAAGAGTCACATTAAATTTCTATTATATAAATTAATACAAAACTACTTTTTTTATGATATACAATTTAAAAGAGTGGGGTAGAGGGTTTTCATTGGTAGAAAGGTTTATGATTAATTGAGGAGAGATATGAGGTTTTTCATTTTGGGATTTGGTTAAGGTTCAAGATAATAATTTATTATAATTATTTGTTTACCCCACTTGATGAAAAAAATTTAAAAATTTGAATATTGAATAATTTAGAAAATGGAATATTTATTCTGAAAAAATTTGTTATCTTTATACGATTAAAAAACAAATTTCTTAACCTATGATCTTGATCATTTGGGTTTGGGTGGTTAATGATAGATTTTACCAGGTATTACTTCTAAAAAAATGAAAAATTTAGTGAAAAAAGAATGAATGAATTAATTATGATTTCATGAATTCAAGAGCACAATTTGAGTTATCTGAAGCAGGGTGATGATATTTTTTTTGTGGATAATTTCCTTATGATTTATGTTTTTTGTTATGAAATTTACTTAAGATTTAACCCCATTTTGAGTATCAATTTTTTCACATTATATATATACATACCCTTATAGTTTAAATTCATTTAAACCTTGATTCGAAATTCTCATGATTAATTATGATCATTTTTGTTTACGATGTGAATATTTAAAATATTTTTCAAGTATATGATAAAGAACATGACTTTATGTATGAGAATTACTACATTAAATTTTTAACTTGAGTGATGATAGAAAATAATTAAAGTGAGGTACATTGGAAATTGAATTCATATTGATAATGAATGAAAAAATATTATTGGAATAAATGGGAAGAATCATTATATCAAAATAGGGAACATAAAATTCATCATAAATTTGGATTCCTTGAATAATAAGGAGTTGATGAAACTTTTCCATGTATTGGTTAAACATTTAACATACTTATTCATAATTTTTTTACTTTATTTTAATATTATGATAGAATATTTATTTAGTGGTCTTCAACTATAATGGATGTTGAGAGTTCATACATGAGGAAAATTATGAGTCTATGTGTTGGAGGATTTTATAACTACAAATCATGAATTTATGTTTGAATATAAAATTCAATAATTTTGCATGAAGGGTAATTTTTCTATATTTATTCACTGTTTTATTAATATTATGAAAGTAAGTATTTGAATTTATTTTTGAATGAAAAAAATGAAAAAATATTGGAGGAAGATGTTATGGTGTCGTACAAGTACAATAATGTTGGATAGTAATAATGATTCCAAGACAATTTGGATTTATACCATGAGCCACATTTCATGTCATGAATGGAGTTGTGTAAATCTCCATGGATAAGATGTAAGGTTAATTTTGTATATTTCAATGGTAGAATGTAACACCCTACGTTTTTTGATTTTTTTTGACTAATTTAATTTTTATTTATTTATTTCATTACACTAAATCAAATAGTCCTTTAACACATCACCAACTTGTATTGCAGTACACACAACAACAACTTGGTATATGTTACACGCAACATCAAGTGTCCATGATATCTCATTTTATTTTTATAATTATTTATATAAGATGGTTATAACCTAGACGTTAAACATTTTAATATTAATAGTAATAAAAACGATTTAATAATTATTTATTATAATTTTCTATAAATAAAACATATTCATAATGAAATTTGTTTCTCCGTAAAGTCATTATTTGCTAAAAAATACTATTTTTCAAATGAACTCTTTTTTATGTCATTTTATTGAAAATATAAAAATTAATTTTGTCCACATATATAACATGAATCTTATAAAATAAATATCATTTTACAATTTAAAATGTAAAAATTAGCTTCTGTTCTTTTGTTTTTCTAAGAAGATTCATTTTTTGATGAATAGTGAAAATATTGCATTTATATAAAAACTGCATATTCATTAAAATAATTATTATATTTTAAATATATATAAATTATAAATATATTAATCGAATTTATGTTATTGGAGGCATTTTTTAAAATTGAAAGTGGATATAAAAAACTTATTAAACATTAAACGTTCTTTTTACCCGCCTTCTCACACATCTATGGTCTAGAAATGTATAAAAGTAATTTTTTGAAATGATATTGACCCATATTAATCATATCTTCCAAATAAATCACTTTTGATATATTTTAAATCGTAAATAAATTTATACTAATTCAAAATATTGAGAGTTTCCAAGAGTGTCTCTCCCATATCTAATAAAAAGACACCTTATAACTCACTTATTCACACCCCATTGATCCTTCTAGATGTACCAAAATCTACCCATTTCCAATAAAAACATTCATTATAACATTATATAAGTTTTGGTATTCTCAAAATACCATATATTTTGTCCCTAAGAAGAGATCAAGAGGGAGATCATTGAAGAAGAGGTAATCTTTTTACCGACTATTTCAAAATTATTTTTTATTCTACTTACTCACCATGTAGTGATTCCATTATAAAGAAATAAATATAGTATAAACCATATTCTAATATGTTATTTTGATTATCGAACAACCATATTCAACTTTTCTTCCATCCTATAAAGAACAAAATCACCACACATGCATACATATGACCTATCATCTCCACCCCGTTGTGTAATAAGCTTTTTAAGAACCAGTTTATTAAGATTGGAAAAAAACTAGAAATAATGAATATATAATATAATTATAACATGATATTTATGTTGGAACAAAAACACATACCATCCACTCCCATACCATTTCACAATTAAGGGCATGTTATCATTTCTTGTGCGTACGTATGACGTAAAGTCTTGACGACCTGATGAGATTCTTTCTCCATGATTACCAATAAGGAATGATTATATAAATGTGTATATATATATATATGATATATATTTCATTAATATTATTCTATAAATGATAGAACTATATGCTATATAAATAAACTAGGACTTATATGACCAAACATGAATAAGAAAATGAAGGATTTAACACCCAAAGAAGAGTAATAATGAAATATTGTTAAAAATCATATGATAATTTGATAATATATTTTATCATATATATATGGTTCTGAAATAAGTTAATAAAATTATTTAATCTATTATATAGTATATTTAAATACATATGAAGGAAATGATACCTTTGGTAAGGGTTAATTTCACGATGTTATATTTATTCGAGATATTTTATAAACAAGAATCTGTTAGGGAATATTTTTATTTCATTTCCATATTTCTAAAAAAATATGCCAATTTTTTTTACAATTATTATAAAATTAATTAATATCATTTCTAACCAATTGTGTAGATAAATTTTTTCATTTTCTAAATGAGGTAATTTTAGAAATTCTGGAAAAAGTTTATGGATAATGTTTCTTTTTAACAAATACAACATCAATGAGTTCTTCTAATTTTTTCATTTTCTAATTACATAAGGATTCCCTTAAAATCTTGCAAGTTTGTTTTTAATGAGATTTTTTTATTTTAATATTACATTTCTTTTTTAAAAAAGAATACTTTTTCAAATTAGAAATGATATTTTCCTCAATATATGTTTTAAAAGATCATTCCCAATTATTTCCCATATAAGATCATATCCATTGGTGTTACTCATTATTTTCTAGAAAATTATAGATAAGATCAATTAAAATTATTACTATGAATGGTTTATGTTTTTTGGAATAATTTTTACGAAATCCATTTCACTTTAACATGTTATATTCTTATGAAAGCCTCTTCTTTTATAAGGTTATTTATTGATGAAATAATTATGAAACCAATATCGTTTCCACATGTTATGATATGATTACATATTTATGATACCCATTTCATTTCAGGGGTTATTATATGATTTTTCATGGTATTGTGGATCATGTATGTATGATTTCATTATGATATGGGTGAGACCTGTATCTCCCTCCAATGCATTTGGTAAATATTTATATCTCAAGAGATATAAATAAAGGACATACAAATGAGAAAATGAGGAAACAATATAGAAAATGTCCTTTATTTCTATCTATCTTATCATTCATGTTTCCACAGTTATTTGCCTTATTCTTATGTCATGATTTCATATATTATGTTCTTTATTTTATTATGATTAATGTCTTATGTACTACAAATATTTATATTAGGATCTTGTTTATGATTTTTATATACAAATAATGATCTTCCACTTTCATGATCCTATTATCATACCCGTAATGATCATGATAATGTTTATATATCTCCGTAGTTTACAGTTTCTGAGTATCTATGCTCACTCCTTTTTATGTTTCCCTTCACCATGGTTATAAAAATATATATTAATTTTTATATGCCTATGATGGGTACATGTAAAGAAGATCCTAGGGAAATCTAATGTAGACCACTTATGTACTAGTGTTTATGTTTCCATGTTTCCATAGGAACTAGATTAATATGTTCTTTGGGAATTTATTTGTGTATTGTATTATATATTCTACAAATGTATGGTAACATTAATATATGAAAATATAGGGTAGTTATAGATTGTATTAGAGAAAAATTTTAGTTACCCTTTGGAAATAAGGATGAGAAAACTGTATTGATAACCCTAAGAACATGTCTATGGATATGGTAAAGAATGGAAAAATGTCATGAAGGTTTGGTAAAGTATAGAGAGGGTGGTTTTCTAGAAATACATAATTTTTTAGTTAATAAAAGTGGATTTGGTTTTGGAACAAAAGTATCTAGTGGTAACAACTCTGACAAGGTGAATTGGGTCTTACTCGATCGTAACCAGGTACATGAAAACAGGCCTTGCTGCATCGTTAGTTTGAAAATCCTGAGGAATATTCTTTTGGAATTAACATGCTCTTCACAAACCATCCTAAAGGATTTAAATATATATTTTCATTGAATAATATAGGACGAACCTAAGGATTCATAGATTAACTAAGGTTTCCTAATTTTGGTATCCTATAATTGTCTTTTCATTAATATGTGGTTTCCCATTATGATAAATGTTTCTTACTCTATATTTTTGGTTTTAGTAAATGGTTAGAACCCAAAGGAACACCATTAATTGTGACTGTGATAGAAAATGTAACAATTTTCCTCATGATAAATTTAATGATAAGGGAGCTAGAATACATAATGTTATTGCTATACTTAGAAAAATTTTCCAATCTACAAATCATGGTGTACTTAAAAATGAGAAAAGGAGGAAACAATATTCTATTCAGCCATTCAAAAGGAACCATCCACGTTCTTTTATTGGGTCTAATGATCAACATGTTGCTTAAAACTTGATCACTAATACTGAAATATATTATCCATTCTCCCATTTTTAGTGAATGAGAAAGATATTCTGATGATTTATTAGTTAGAAGGTGAAGCAGACTAGTGGTGGACTATAAGTGATATTATGGAGCAACAAGTTAAAATTGAATCCCAGGATTAGGATTATTTCAATAACTTATTTTCTTATAAGTACCTTCATGAAATTATTTATTCCAATATGGAGAAAGAGATATTTTAGTTGAATAAATTGGATGATGAATTTGTTCCTACCTATGAGTCTTATTTCATGAGACTTCTGAGGCATGCTTTAGGAATTATCATCCAACCCAAAAAGTAAAGTACATAGGTTCTTCATTTGCATAAAGCTAGGTCTGAAAATGGAGTTTTCTATAACTGACTTTAGTAGTTATGAAGAGATTTTACACTATAAAATAAATGTTAAAATGGAGGCCATAGTTACATATCAATATCATGGTTTTTATAAGAAGTGGAAGATAGAGTTTAATCGAAAATAGTATTACATGAAGAGAAAAATAGGAGCATTCATTTATTCTCTATGTCTGGGAAGGTGCATGATGAAAACATTCTTAAGGGATCTAATAAATGTCTTATGTGTGGAAAGGAAGGTCATTGGGATTTTTATTGCTAACGTGATGGAAAAAAGATAGCTAATGGTGAGAATAGAGATAAATTGTAACATAATGAACCTCCCACACATCAGTGCTACATGTGTAAGGCGAGTGGGAATTATAATAACTAGTACCCAAACACAAAGGAAGGAGATGATGATCTACTTTATAAACCATTTATTATTAGTGATAAGGGGAAATCTAATGCAATCACTATTAATGATGAGTTATTCGATAATGATGTAGTCAAAGTTACACTTACTCACAACTCTAGAATTAGTAACGTCTTATTTTATTCTAGATCTAACAATTCATTCATATCTAAAGACTTTAATAAGGGTATTAAGATATTTTCCAAAATATTTTATGATGAATTAGTAGTTAAAACCACTAATGGTATAATGATTTAATCTCAAGTCCATGTTTCCTCCCCAGTTGAAGTTTGTTGGAATGCGTTTCCTTCAAATCTTGTAATTCTTCATCTGGTTGAATTTGATTTCATCTTAGCCATGGATTCTCTATCACTGTATAAATACCACATTAATTTTCAATGAATAGGAGTAACATTCTATGTTTCAAAACAACATATGATCATATACTAATGTGATGATAAGTATGAACATCCTCTTGAGATTGCATAAAGTGTGAGTGTATTAATTACCATTTAAAAGGGATGTTTATTTCAAATGGTTATAGAAGAAATTGACATCGATGATGTGACTATTTTTCATGTTTTTTGGATATTGTTCTAAAATATTTTTCTAGTCTTCCACTAAAACAATAATTTTAGTTCTTTATAGAGATCATACCTACTTATACCCCAATTCCAAATACTACAAATATAATGTGACCAATTGAGTTATAAGAATTGATTAAGAAACTCCACAAAAACATTGATAGTGTACTCCTTTGGCTATGTGTGTCACCTTGGGGTACACTAGTTCTTTTTGTGAAGAATAAATATGGATAAATTCAACTCTGAATTGACTATCAGGGGTTTAACAAGATTTGGGTGAAGAAAAAGTATCATATTCCCTGTGTTGAGGACTTGTTTGATAAAATACACGAAACTCAATACTTTTACAATATTTACCTTCATTATAGATATCATCAATTATGGTTCAAGAAGTGGGATATACCCAAAACAACATTCCATAAAATGAATGGACACTTTGAGTATATTGTAATGTCTTTCAGTGTTACTAATTCCTCATAATCTTCGTGGATTTGATGAATTAAGTATTAAGAGATTAACTCAATCAATTTTCTATAGTCTTTATAGATGATATTCATATATATTCAAAGGTATTGGAAAATAATGAAGACCATTTGATAATTTTACCGAATACTGTAAAAAGAGGTAACCTATATGAAAAAATTATACTATGTGAATTTTGGGTACAAAAGGTTTCATTTTTGGGTCATATAATCAAATTTAACGCTACAATAGTAGGCCCATCATAGACAAATGATATTGAATGATAATGTAGACCAACCATACTGAAGGAGATCCATGTATTTCTTGGTTTAGTTGGATATTATTTATGGTTTGTGGAAAATTTATCATGACTATCTAATCATCAAACTACATAAACTTTGAAGGGTTCCACATTCTTTTGGATAGATTAATGTGAGGACAATTTCATTGAAATGAAGAGAAGGTTAGTCAGCACAGCTATAGTTAAATTTAACTATAGTGGTGAGGCATTTTTAATCTATAATTATGCACCCAATAATGGATTGAGATGCGTTATTTTGTAGAAAAACATGGATAACTCTTATGACTCATGATAGTTGAAGATTAATGAGAAATATTACCCAACTCATGATTTGGAGTTTATTGTGGTAATTTTTACATTAATGATATGGAGGAATTATATTTTTGGTGAAAAGTGTGATACATATACTGATCATAAGAGATTGAAATATGTATTCACATAGTAGGAGTTGAAAATGTTCCTAAGAATATGGTTAGAGTTGATAAATTATTATGACTACTCCATTCATCACATCCATATGAATGAAAATAAGGTGGAAAATTAATTTAGTTGAAGTGGTAATGCTATATTTTTCATAATTATGGTCACAAAAGATCCAATATTTCTAGATTTTCAAATTTTGGACTAGAAATATTGAAGGAATGGGAAAACCTTATCTTCGTAAATTGAATATTCAACTCAGAATACTTTTGAAGATTAAAGAGGAATAAAAGGAAGATGTTGAGCTACAAAACAATTCATAAATATTCCTGAGTTTATCCTGGATCATGATAGAATTATATTTTTTTGGAATAATGCACGTATTTCATCCATACCACATTTAAAGAGGGTGATGTTAAGGGTGGCTCAACTCTCTTCATTGTCTATTCATCATAGAAGTATGAAGATGTTTTGTTATTTAAAAGAATACTTCTGGTGTGATGGTAAGGAGGAAGATATTACAAGTTTTTTCTCTTGATTATTGGTATACTAGTAAGTTAAGGCTAAAATAATAAAATCTACTAGGTTGATTCATCCATTAACCATACTAGAATGAAAATGGGAGAAAATTACCATATATTTTTTCATTGGAATCCCCAAAACCATTAAACGGCTTAATACTATATGGTTGGTTCTTGATTGCCTTAATAAATCAATACACTACATTTCTATCAAAGAAAACTTCTCTCTGGATTAACATTCCATTATACACATTAATCAAGTTCTAAGGTTTCATGGAGTACCACATAATATTTCATATGATTGGGACCTGAGGTTTACCTCAAAATTTGGGTGATGTATTCTACCAGAACTTGATACGAAAATGAGTTTCATCACTACTTACCAAGGTCAAATGGATAACCAGTCTAAAAGAACAATTAAAACCATTGAGGATATGCTGAGATATTATTCTATAGATTTCAAAGGTGGTTGGGATAAACACCATCATATATATGAGTTTTATTACAATAATATATTTAACTAAAGCAATAATATGGCTCTTTATTAATCCATATATGGGATGAAATGTAGAGCTCCAATATACTTTGATGAAGTTGGATAAAAAAAGATATTGGGACTGAATATTATTGAAGAGATCACTGAGAAGGTTAGAACCACTCAAAAATATATCAAGGCAAAACCAAGTCTGATGAAACGTTATGCAGATAACAGAAATCGTGATCTAGAACTTAATGTTGGTGAGATGGATTTTCTATAAATTTCAACACAGATAGGTGTTATGATATTCGGGAAGAAATGGAATCTATGACCTAATATGTCGTTCCCTTTAAAATTATTGATCGTATCATGATAGTGTACTATCTCCTAGAACATACACTAAATCTATCCTAGTGCTATGATCTATTCCATGTATCTCTCATAAGGAATTACATACTCTACCATTCACATGTACTGAACATCGAGGTTATACTATTAGAGCATGATCTCTATTACGAAGAACAACCAGTTGAGATTCTAAACAATACATATAATGTTCTCTAAAACCAGACCACTCACATGGTCAATGTTTTGTAGAGAAATCAGTAGTTAGAGAAAGCTACATGGGAGCTTGACGACATGATGAGGAAGAATCATCCTTATTTGATTTTATTAGAATGATGAATTTTGAGAACAAAAATCATTTTAAGGTGTTGTAATGTAACTTATCGAGTTTTTGTAAATTGTTATCTAAAAAAAATTAATTTTCATTTATGTATTTCATTACAATAATTCATATATTCCTTTCATATGGAACCATCTTGTCGTTCACTGTATGAAAATTTGAATTGGTGTATGTTACACACAACATTGAGAGTCCACGAATCATCATTTTATCGTTATAATTATTTAAATAAGATGGTCATGAACTATGGATAAAATTTATTAATGTTAATAGTAATAACTACTATTAAAATACTTTTTATAATTTTTTATATAAATAAAATATTTTAATAATGAAACACATAATTCATAGTAATGTTTTTATATGTTTATAAATATTAGTTTCCCAAATTAATAGTTTTTATGGCCTTCTATGAACAATAGTAAAATTAATTTTTGATAGTTATAGAAATTAAATATGATAAAATAAAAATAATATTTGAAATCATAATGTAAAAATTATATTAGGGTAAATTTTTGGGATTTTATGTGAATTTTTAGTTTTTTATGAATTGTGAATAGTATTGTGTTGTTAAAAACTGCCTTATCATTAGATTGAATATTATATTGTAAATTTAATTTTTAAAATTCAGAATATATATGTTATATATTATATATATTAATTTAATTTAGGTCATTAGACCCATTTTTTATATTGAAATTAGATATGAAAAACATTTTTAACTTTGATTGTTATTTTTAACCGCCTTCTCACCACATATGCATGATTATCATTACACATAATTTTTATACTTGATGTGGATTGAATATCAAAAAATTGTCATACATGGTTGTAATCAATATAAAATTTATTTTCTGATAGTTTCAACATTTTTTTGATATTATTAATAATTAAATTGGTATTTTTTTTACCACAGTTATGTGTAAATCAGGTAATTGAAGGTAAAAAATTATTATATAATTTTAAAATTACCAAAAAACTTATCCAAATTTTATTGGATGAGTATATATCGACCATATTCATCCTTATGAAGAAATTATAAACTTTTTAGGCCCCTTTGGGTAAGAATTTAACATTTATTATATTATATTTAAAGACAAGTTAAAAATGTCATAATCATATTTTTAATAACAATATCATTTTTAACACAGGGTTATACTGAATATAAATTCGACTATTAATATTAAATTTAAATTAAATAAACATATCTTTATCATGATTTTTTTAATTTTTAGAGAATAATTTATTAAATTTAATGCTTACACAATATTGATGCAATAATTGTTTAATTAAAGAAAATATTAAATAAATGATATTAAAAAAGTTTAAATAAAATTAATTTTACATAATGAAATACAATAAATTTATCGATATATTTGACATGTAAGTAATACAATATATTTTTTATATCTATGTTTCCATTTTAAAGATATTTTTAAAATAGAAAATGTTGAATGGTATCAAAATTTACAATATTGGTACTTTAAAATAAATAATATTTTATTATATTATATAAAATTCATAAAATTATAAAAGTCATAAAAGAAACTATAATACAGTTAAACATTTCATCAATGATGCAATTAATTTTTTTGGAAGTTTATAGTAATTATATTAACCACGAAGAGATAAATCCATGTTTCCATTTTAAAAGATCAAGGATTTAACTAATAGATAAATCCAAAGTAGAAGGATAATTTTGGGACCTAAAAGTATCTAAAAATATTTTTTTGAGAAAATATCAACCTATACTCATCATGGATTAGAAATAAATCATTTTTCACTATTTTAAATGGATAATAAATTCATATTAATTTAATATTTTGAGAGTTTCAAAGAGTGCCCCTCCACTATCATACAATAAGGTACCTCCTCCCTCACTACCTCACAATACCTTACACCATACAGCTCAACCAAACCATTTTCATTTCCCTTATAAAATTACATATTATCATTATAGTTGTTTTTTATTCTCAAAATTCTAACTCCAGTGTCGCTAAGACGAGATCTGGAGAGAGATTGTTGAAGAGGAGGTAATATTCTTGCAGAATATTTCAAAACAATTTCTTCTTATACTTATTCTCCATATGAGGATTACATTATAAAGTATTAAATATAGTATAAAATATATGATGATATTTTATTTTGATTATGTAACAACCATATCCATCCTTTTATCAATCATATAAAAAATGAAATCACCACGCGTGAGTACATATGGCATACCATCTCTACGTTGTATGGGAATTTGTTTTTTAATCACCACATTATTTGGATGTGTATAATGATATAAATAATATGTATATATTATGATTATAATATGATATTTATTCTGGAACTAACCATATACCAACCACAGTCGTATAATTTCACAATAAAGTGAATGATATCATCTCTTGTGCGTATGTTAGACCTACCATTTCCACGATTCGATGTGATTCACTTTGTATGACTACCTATAAAGAATGATGTTATAAATGTATATAATGTGTAAATATTTTATCTATTATCTTAATATTATTCTTTAAATTACATAATTAAATCTTATATGTATAAACTAAGACATATACGAAAAAACATTAATAATAAAAGGATGCAATTAACACCTAAAAGAAGTGTAATAATGAAATATTATTAACAAATAGCTGATAATATGATAATATATATCACGTGATTATGATTCTAGAAAAAGATAATAAAACTATTTAATCCATTATATTGGATTTTTAGATATGTTTTGAAGGAAATCATACATAAGGTAAAGGTTAATTTCACAATCTTATTATTATTCAAGAATGTTTATAAATAAGTATCTTTTAAGAAATATTTATCTTCTATGTCAATGAATCTTAAAAAAGATTTAAAAAATATTATTTTCATTCTTATAAAATTATTTAATGTTAAATTTTACACATGTATGAAATTATTTTTTTTTTCATTTTCCTGTTAAATTAATTTTTTAAATTTCTAGAAAAAGAATAAGAAGAATTTTTGTTTTTTATTTATAAAGCATGAACATATTTTTCTTCTTTCATGACATCATAATTCCTTGAGGATTACCTTATGTGATTACAAGGTTATTTTTAATCATTTTTTTATTTAAAATTGAATTGAAATTTTTATTAAAGAAAATATTTTCAATGAAAAAAACATTTCTCAAGAAAAATTTCTAAAAGATCATTCCAAATTATTTACCATCCAAGATGAAATCCCATAGTGTTCATCATGACATTAGAAAATGATCTATTGGATACATTCATATTCTTTCTCTGTATAGTTTATGTATTGTGGCATGATGTTTATGAAATTTGTTTCTCTTTCATGGGTTACATTCTTATGAAACCAGTTTCTTTTGACATGTAATGCTTTGATGAAATGATGATAAAACATAGCTTTTTCCAAATGATAGGATATGATTAAATGTTTATGATACCAATTTTATTTAATGGGTTATGATATGATTGTTTATGATCTTTGGGAACATTTATGAATGATTTCATTATGATATTTGTGGGACTAATATCCCCCCCTAATGAATTGGGCACAGATTTATATCTCATGAGATAGAAATAAAAGTCTTTTTCTACTACTATGGTCATATGAGTGAACCATGAGTACCAAGATTGTATGGAAAGTGAACCCATACTGTCGATATGGCCTTCGTGGTGATGCCATGACAAACAAGAAAATCATTGTTATATGCGTATGTGCCTTCTATAGTTCCATGTTTTATTCCCATGTTATGCTTTAAATACTCATATTCTTTATTTTCTTATGATTCATGTCTTATGAAGTACCAATATTTAGACCGTGATCCTATTATTATCTTTCATATGTATGGTATGATATTTTATTTTCAAAATCCTATTCTCAAAACCTTATACTCATGATTTTGATTACATTTCTTCCTTGTTTACACTTATTGAGAATATGAGCTCACCCATTTTTATGTTTCCTTTCTACCATGTTATAAAGATATTTGTTATGTTTGATGTGTATCAGAAGGATTATAGTCAAGAAGATAAAATTATTATATAATGGATCTCACGTATAAACAAGTTTTTATGTTTCCATGTTTCTAAAGACAATACACTAATATAGTCTTGTGGTTTTTTCGTACAATGTATTAAGCATTCAAAAAATGTAAAATAATTCTTATGTATGAAAAGTGATGGTCTGTATATTGAATTCCCAATTAATGATGTGAATATTTTGAATAAGTGAAGATAAATTGATATAAAAAGTTAGTTTGATATGTAGTGCATGAATCATGATGTGAAATATTTGATCAATATAAAAACAATGTGAATAAAACATAGATTCACACCATGAATTACTATACACACCATAAAACATTCAAAGAAAATTTTTTAAAAATATTTTATACATATGAGGTTTTATATTAATTTAAAGGATACTAACTACGTGATGTTTAGAATTGTCTCTGAAAAAATGAAGGCTATGTTTATCAAATATTAAAGGCTGGAAATTATGGATTTATATCCAAATAAATTTATGTTCCCCAATAGTATAAAGGAGGAGGATATAGAACTGTGTTTGATGTTTTAGTATTATAGAGTCTTCTTTGAGACATCGATTTTAAGTGTTTTAATAAAATTCCTTTCCATCCATATATTCCTTATTTTTCACTACATCAAAATTGTTGGTTAATTAATAGAGTGTTCTACAATTAAATTTATTGAATTAGGCCTTCCTTATGACTATTGGGTGGGTTCTAATTATATGTTTATATAATGTTTTAGGCTACATCTTTCACAAAAAAATGTACATGGCCATTAAAAAATTGTAATTTATGAAAGGGAGATTAATCTCTAAGACTATGGAGATGATTTAGACATAATTATGAAAAAAATAAGAATTGTTATTTAAATAATACAAATATTATTTAATGATCTCAAAAATCTATTTTTTGGCAGGATCTATTTTGTTCATCTCCAAATCTCTTTAAAATCACATACCAAATAGTTTTACATTTGATTTATATAATCACTAATAGTTTTAGTCTTTATTAATTTATTTTATGTTTATATAACTCTATCTTCATGTGATTGGTTATTTACTTTCATGACCCAATGATAATTAATTATAGAATTATTTATTTGTGGTTTATGCACATTATAAATCGTAATTTAATTATAACATGGATGAATGAATTTGGGAAGAAATAATAAATTTTATATGATCATGATTCATGACTTGAAACATCATTCACACTTTGAAAACAGTTTTTTAAAGGTCCTCATCTCATATGGAAGGCTACATATGGGTAGTTACCATCCCAAATCCCCAATCAATGAAGTGAATAATTATATTAAGTCAATAATACTAGAGAAAAAAAGTTTTTTATGGTATGAAACATGAATCATGACATGAAATGTACATGCTATGAAGAAAAAATGTGAGTAGAAGTTGGATTCATGATATGAATTACTACTGATTCAATGAAATACTCAATGTGATGATTTTTAAAAAGGTATGGATTTGAGAGATTTCAGGGGAATTCAACGGGATTTAACCATTGGGTTTTCAAGCTACACATAAATGAATTATGATATGATTTTTACTATGAATGGCTCCAAATTGTGTATTTATTTTCCAATAAATATAGGTGTTCTACAATAATTAAATAGGAGGATCCAAACCTTAGTATAATGTGCTATTAATTTAGAGTCTTCTTCCTAGATGGGTTTCTATTTTTTTGTAGGATTTTATTTTATTTCTTTTTTTACACTCACATGACTAGCATGGGTAGTTTGTTTACTTTGGTTCCATGATATATGATATGAATGCAATTGTGCTAGTGTATGATCATTTTTTATATGAAAATTATTTTGGTAAAATGAATTGTAATTATATTTCTCACCTATTCACTAAGTATTTCATTAATTTAAATTATCTGTTATTTATTAGAGTGTTATCTAATGAAATTTAATGAATTATCCATTCAACATTTACATTAAGTGAGATTTATTTGTATTTATAAATACAGTTTTAGGTTACATATTTCACTTATATACCTATGTACATTACCATTAGAATAAGTGTATTTTTGAAAAGGGGAGTAATCTCTATGACTAGTGAGATGACTTATATCTAATTTCATCTTAAAAAATATTAATTATTTAAACATTAAAATAACTAGTTCATAAACATATAAATATAATTCCATGTATGATTTTATTTTTAATGTCTTATTCCAGTCTCTCCAAATCCACATTCCATGCATTTTATGTTTTATTTCAACATACATTCAAATTTAATCCTTTATTATTTAATTTTCTTTTTTATAACCATATCATCATTGGATTTTCCTCAAAGATACATGGTCTAATACTAATTAATTCTAGATTTAGTGATTAGTGGTTTATTCAAATTAAAAATTATAAATGTATACTAACTTGGTGTAATTAACAAAAACATTTAACTACATCTATTTCTGTTGTTGTTTCCTAAAATATGTCTAGTAAATTATGTTATTATAAATTTTTTCAAAAAAGTTTTACAAATCCTTTTTTAGTTTCATAATTTTATCTTATGGTTTTCATTGCCTTATTCTAATCCTTTAATGTAACAATTATTTTTGGTTGCAATATAATTGATCAAATGTGTTTTATGTGAGAAAAAATTCCCAATATATTTAATGGATTAGCCATATCATGTTGAGGAATAGAGAATGACACATAGTCAAAACAAAGGACCCACAATTTTAGCTAAGTAAAGATGAATCAATACACCATGTCAGGGAATTTAATTTTTAAGAGGCATTCCAAGAGATTGAAGACATGGACATTGATGTTTTGGAATGCTCCACCTCAAAATATGAGTTTATTCCTAAAGAAGAATAACTCAGCACTATAGGTTTAGAGGAGGAGAAATAAAAATTTGAAGAAGTAAAATTAAAATATCTAGATGCTAAAATAATGTGGTTAAATAAAAAATTTAGAGGAAATTAGAAATAAATAGACAACCAAATTTATGGTACATTAGTAAATGAATTCATGCATAGATTCCTATGAAATTTGATATCACAATAGGAGGAAGAGGATGACGGAGTGAGTAGAACTATTAAAATATACAAAAAATAGGTTTATTTTTAAAAATAATAGTGGGGATAAGAAGAAAAATATGAATAAGTGGTGGACATGGTTGTATAACATGAAATATTTATCAATGAATTTTAAAACAAGAAAGCTAAAAAATGTATAATATGATATCTAAAAATATTTAAAACACATTAGGTTATTTTCCAATTATATTATCTTTCTACTATATATTTTTCCATCAATAATGTTATAATAAATATTTAATGAGTAAGTTCAGTTGATCTACATTGGATTCAGAAACAAAACAACAATTTGTAAATCTGAGAAGATTATCTTTGTATCACACTCCTATCATGTGACAAAAAGTTGAAAGGTTAAATGGAATGACAAAACCTAATTCACTTTTGTGTGTCAACCTAAATTTAATATGAATTTATAGGAAGTTAGTTTTCAAATGGAATTATTTGTAGTTTTATATTAGGAAATGTGTTTGCTAGTATTTTTCAATTACCCTATCTTTTCAAAATGTATTGAATGGACCTTGTGGTTTGATGTGCTTGTTTACTATTCTAGGTCTATATTGAAAGTAAGAAATATAACGAAAAAAGTGAATAAATTTATTTGTGAGTGGTGTTTGAGTTTTAATTTTTTTTTAACTTTTAATAAATCCACAAAATTATTTATATATTTTTATGGTTTTAGTTGAGAAATTAATTCCCCACATTTTTCTAGTGCTCTATTTTATGATCTTGGTGATACAAATCACATAGTATAACTTTCATGAAATGTTTTATATAAACTTTTTAATGATTATTGAATGAGTGAAATGAGTATTAAATTATTAAATTTAATCATGATATTATGGATTGTAAAAATGATGATTTTTTTGGGATTGGTTTAATATATATACGACATGTTTCTTATACATGAAATACATTATATTTTTAATTTTTTTAAAATTTATTTATTATTATTGTGAATTTACCAAAGTTATATTTCTAATAATGTTTTTTCCATTCATGATATTTTTATATGACAAATATTATATATTCTCTCTTGGGAATATTTATTAAGAGACTCGGCTATATTTTCATCTATATATTTCATTTTATATATTCGATGTTATGATTATAAAAAATAATTTTTCAATAAATTTTTAGAAAAATAATTATTCATATATTTATCCTTGATATAAAAATATTAAATTACCCTTATTTTATCACATATAGTCCACTAATGACTACATTATTAAATGAACCACGTTATAATGCTACCATGTCCATTGCAACTACAATACTTTTATTTTTAATGATATCAAGTTAAACACCTATTGGTGATTAGTTTGTATTTTTTGAATTTTTTTCTCTTTAATTGGGTAATGTTAATGAGTATATTTAATTATATTTCCTTTCATACCTCTATTAATAAACATAAAGAAGAAATTGATATCAAAAAATAAAAATATAAAAAAATTAAAAAATGGATTATACCTTTAGTGGGTAAAAATCACAATTTCATGACCAATGATCTTTATTATTTGGGGATCAGAGACTGATGTGAGACTTTTCCGTAGAATAAATTACAATGAAATTAAAATATATAAAATAACAGAAGTGGGGATTCATTCAATATGGTTTTATGAATACATGAGACTACATTGATTTTGAGGTACTAGGGTGAGGATATGTTTGTGAAGAGAATTTCCTTATGATTTACATATGATTATCATAATAAGTACATAAGTGATAACATAATTTTTACCCCTATCTATTTAAACATCATATACGAAGATACAAATATGTAATGGATTCATTTGACCTAATTTCAAAAGTCCTCATGATTAATTTTGATATTTTATCAATACAAAGTGATGATTAGAGATATATTTAAAGCATATAGTTAGGAGTGTGATTTGATGTATGATAATTAATCTATTATATTATTTTATTGAGTAATAATAGAAAATAATTATATTGGGTTTTTTAGAAATTACCCTTAAAATTGAAAATTTATTTATAAAGATTGATGAAAGGAGATGCATCCTTACGTTAAAAGAGGGAATATAAACATAATTATTAATTCAGTTTCCATGATAAGTGTGGATTGGGATAAGTTTATCCATGTTAGGATTAAATAATAAATTTACCTAATTTAATAATAATTATTATTTTTACAATGAAATTTGAATATTGGTAGACTCAGAATCATTTATGAGGAATATTAAGATATCACAATTAAAAATAACCACCAGTCCTTATGTGCATGGTTTTGATAGAATTATATCTTTTATTTATTATTGAATAAGAATTTAAATAATTTTTTAATGAAATAAATTTTTATTTCATATTTATTCATTACTTTTAACAATTTGATTATTTGGGAGAATTTATATTTTATTTGGAGGAGAAACAAGAACAAAAGAATGGGGGATGTTGTCATGAATTTACACTAGAAGAATAAAGTCTAAGTTAAATTAAGAATCTGGGAAAATCCTTTTTTATGTTTTGAAGAAGCATTCTAAGTGTAAAGTTGTATTCCTTTTAAATCATCCATTTTTCAATTTCATTACTATTGAATGATAATTAATGCCTTATACAAAGCCATTGGGATAGATTGAATTCAATAAAACCCCGGATTTTAATAAAAATTAATTACGAATTAATTATATAACAGTACCCATAATATAATCCCAAATATCATGATGCCTAGTATATTTGGGAAATTATATTCATATATTAACTACTTGATACATGCATATAATTGAAATATTGAAAAATTTATTAACATTATCAAAAAATTCCATCAAATATCAGGGTAACATAAGAGTGTTTAGATTGATAATGATGAATAATGAGGCATGATATAATATAAAAACATAATGGAAACACAATAATATGGAAGCAACGTAAAACATGACCTAAACAAAATATGTCAAGGATAACTAGTAAGACATAAAAAAAAGAATTATGAACATAAAATATCATGTTCCAAACATGGAATCACATGGGGAAAACATTTCCTAATTCATTATGAGGATATTTGTTTTGGTGCCAACCTGTCACATTCACATCATGTACATCCAGAGATATTCCATATATATCATACAACATAAGGACGTGGTTTATAAAATTTTATCCCTAAGAGTAAGGAGTAAGGATTAAATAAATAGAAATTAAAAATAAATCAAGGATAAGAAAATATAGGCGAATACCCTTGGGTGTAAATGGATACACTTATTCACTACAAAAATTTTTTTTATAAACAATCGTAGGATAATTTTGGTAGCATAACTAGTGTACATTATGGTTTATTAAAGGGCTGAAAGAGATAGAAAGTGTTTTGTCATTACTTTTGAGTCACAATTATAGTAATACGGGTGTGTAATAATATATCCTAAATTATAAAATGTGTAATAAAAAGGCATAACATAAATAAGGTTATTGAATATAGGGAATAAGGGCAGGATCCATTAACTTTAGAGGACACCTGAACATGATTAGGAAGATCATTTTAATATATTTTCTTCACCATTTGAGGGATATTTAGAGGTAATTGTGGAGGAATTGAACACTCCTATGGTTCTGAGTGATGAGTAATTATATTTTGGGCGGGTTTATATAAAAAATAGTGGATAATGATTTTTTATTTTCCAATAATTGGTTTTGTAATCAATATGATAAAATAATCAAAAACCAATACCTTAAAATGGGTTTTACCATGGTTTAAAAAACTATAATTGGATATTATTGTTTTAAAATATTATGAAATAATCTCATTAAAATAATACACTTCGTGATGTGGAAGTGAGTCATGTTTGTAATGAATTAATTTTAATCCATTAAAATGTATCATATTATTTGGAGGATTTATTAAGGGTTTGTAAAAGTAAAAAAATGACCTGAAATACACATTATTGTAATGGTGAAATATTAATTTAATCATTAATACATTTTATTTCATATATTACATCACTTTTGGGTCATTATGATGTAAAAAAAATTAGATATATTTATACCGTATTTATTATTTACTCAAAAATTATATTGTCTTTGTAAATTACAAAAAAATCACTATTATATAAATTTGACACTCCAATTTAAAAAATAATATTTATTTTACAAAAACACATCACTAAATATGTGAATTTTAAATATTAAATAAAAATCCCAATTTATAGAATTTTTTTTGATAATAAAAGTTTTCCAACCATTATAAAAATTAAATTTGACATCATAGAATTATATTATATTTTATATTTATAAGATATTCTTTGATAATAATATTTTTTTACATATTATTTATTTTTAATATTATTAATTTCATCAAAAATAGTTTTTTCTTGGAAATTATATATTTACCAAAAAATATGATTTCTGTTTAATCATATTAAAATATAATATTTTTCAAAATAATTATTTAATTACATAAAAAGTAATATTGAAAATCAATAAATATAATAATTATTTTTGTGTAAGGAATTATATAAATTCATGCAATTATGGTCTAGAAATATGGTTCTTCACTACACTTGTGAATTCCCTAAGTGTAAGGATTGTGATGTTGAGATTCTAATGGGGTGGTTTGAAGAGCATGGTTTATGCTAAGATCTTTATGTTCATAAATTTATCCCATTAAAAGTTTCAATAAAACTGAACATTTTGAATATTAAATTAAGACTATTCGTTGGAATATCCTAATGATTCATTCTTCCTAAGAAGATATAATAAATGGGATTCATAGGGTATGATCCTACTGGTCAAGGCCATCGTATCATTTGTCTATTTCAGATGAAATTTATCATAACCCTTAATAATTGATTATTAATAGTCTCTATTAAATGTGCTTAAAATAAATTATGATGAATTTTTATAGTCTTTATATTTATTATACTATATAATTTTCAAAAATAACAAAAGTAGTGCAAGTGTTTTTTATTTTATTTCTTAATAAATTATTTTCTCAATTATAAAATGAATTTCATTTATAATAATTTGGATCATTTCAAATTATATATTAAAATATGATATCATGTTAATAATTGAAAAAATTAACAAATGATCATGACCATTAAAAAATATGAATTTAGAGAATGGTTAGTAATCACTCGGACCAAGGGGATAACTTATACCTAATTTAAACAACAACAAGAGTAATTATTTAATCATTAAAAAACAAGTCCATATACCAAAAAACCATATTCCGTATAAAATTTTTCCATTATCTTCTCTCACACTCTCCAAATTAACATTCCATGTTTTTTAGCTTTTATTCATTCATTCATTCATATTTGAGGTATTTATTAATATATTACAATTTAATTTGGAATTTTCTTCATGTGATTGACATCAATCATACATGATCTTTTAAAATTTAATTGAATATTTAGTTAATAATGGTTTATTTACATTACAATTTTTAAATTTATTCCCACCATGATGGATTATCAACACACTTAGATCACATCACTGTTATTGGTGGGCTACTCTGTCATACACATACCATGATCGGGCCACCATTGGTACCCGAAATACCTCATGGATAAAGGGAAGGGAAATGGGAACATACTTATAATAGATTCATGATAGTTGTCTATAATATGGAGTATTGGTTGAAATAATAGGAAAAAAATGATACCAATTTTCATAATAATCTTATATATTATAACATTTTATTCATTATTATTTGAGATATATGTGGTTTACCCATGGGGAATCCCTTTTATATGTATGAACACATTAAATTTTATATTCATCATTTTGATATAGCATGGGTTATGTTAATGTATTGTATCCTTTTATTAAATATTGTTTTTTATTCTTTATCAATTATATGGTCTTTTTATTATTTCTACCATTTTTACATTCTGATAAGATTGTATATTTTCAAAAACATACAACCTTTTGAACTCTGCAGTTCTCGAATGTATATAGCATATTGGTGGTATTCATGAGATCATGTAAACTACCATATCCAATAACTATGGAGTGATCTAGAATGGGGATATTACAAAGTGGTATTGAGACCATTATTTTTGTTTTATTATTTAAATAAGGTAAAATGAATATAGGGAATATTTTGAACTCAGAATGGAATTCATGCCCGGTAGTAGCTAACAAACCTAAGAAGAATGTACATGTTTCTTTGGATGAGATCATTGCTTTGGTTTTTTGTTTTTTTAATATTTTTTCTATTTCACCCATTTTGATAGATAAGATTTGAATTTATTAGTTATGGTATTTTAATTCTTATCAAAACATGTAAAGAGTGATTGCATACATGAATCATCAATGGTACATTGTATTAAGATGTTATTTGTAGTATTACTTGTGATTGGTAATCAGGACTATGTTAGAGGCTCTATTATTTTAAGTGCGGAATATATTTTTGATGGTATTTTTCAATATAAATATATGATGGTAACATTATTAACTAATTCATAACATAGTTTAAAGAACACTACTCAATTATATATTTTTATTATTATAAGGTTCTAGTTAAATAAAATTCAGAAAACAACTTATAAATCATTTTACTCTATAACTATTTATTCATTTTTCATTTAACTAAGCCTCAATTAATAAAACTCAAGATAATGTAAAATGGATAATTATGAAAATTTGGTTCCTATAGCTATCATGTATACCTTATGGACATATAGTGATGGCCATGTATAGGGGTATATGGGGAATGTGAGATTTCCTAGGTTATAAACTTTATATGACATGATATGTGGAGAATAATGGGGAATTATTACTATTATTTATTTCCATAAACTATGAAATCAATATTGTAAAGACCAAGACCCCATTATCCCAGAACTAATGCCTTACATTATTATATTATTATAATAAAAAAGGAAGTCACATCCATAAGGAGTAAACATTTTATTATCGTTGGAAATATATATATTAATATAATTATCACATTACAAATTAAAATGAAATGCAATAAAGAAACTCATTTAGAAATATCTATTTTCTTCTAGATTATCCATATATATCAATTATAATATACATCTGGTAATAATGGGGCAAAAAGTACAACATAATAAT
Organism: Viscum album; assembly: GCA_963277665.1. Lineage (NCBI taxonomy): Eukaryota > Viridiplantae > Streptophyta > Magnoliopsida > Santalales > Viscaceae > Viscum > Viscum album. The sequence goes on along the minus strand of OY728155.1, from coordinate 1,520,250,216 downwards.
TGGGTGAGCTTAGATACTCTTTTAGGGTAAGAATATCTTCATAACATATCATAAAAAATGATAAACAAAAGGAAAGGTGATTAGCTGAAAAAATATTCTATTAAAATATAACCTTGAGAATCACATGGCAAGAACAAAATATAATTAAATAATTCAATATAAATATTCTCTTGAGAATGATACTTAACCATAGATATTATACTACTTGAATAATCACATGTAATATTAATAACTAATCTCATAATGTGGGAATACATAATGTGGTACATAATAAACATACCATCAAGGCCTAGGCCAAGAAATCTATATAAATGAGTATGGACTCTACCAAAACCCAATCTAGTTTTTCTCATGAGATATACAGATACATCGAGGGGATATATTAAGCCTCACCTAAATCATACTAAGTTGAAATCATTTCTATTATGAAATGGGTGAAGCATAACCAACATATACCTTCATATTGAAACTGGCACATTAAATGTAAACAATTTCCCCACTTAATAATCAAAATCATATGCTATCTATCATAATATGGTGAAGGGAATCAAGATTTTACATTCTTTAAAAAAATTATCATAAAACATTCAATTAATTATGGTAGATGAAAACACAAGAGATAAATACAAGTTAATCATAATATTCCACAAATGTTGTTGTAATATATGAAAGTAATCTAATAAAATTAGAGATAAATTCTTGAGAGAAATACTATTTTTACATTGGAAAGAGAAGTTATTTTGTAAAATCATTTTTATTTTTCTTAATATAAGCTTGAAAACATGTATATCACCAAAACTAATAGGGAAGAAAAAAAATGAATTTTTGGTTGATAAATATTAAAACAACATACATATTGAAATTTGGCATAAAAGAGGTTTATGAAAATGAAAGGGAATTGGGCTTGAGAATCCCCATACCACTTTGTAAATAGTCAAAAAATATTGCCAATAAAATTATTCATCATCAAATAAAATAATTTATATAATTAATATAAATATATTCATGGTATTATATTTCAATGGGAAGTATACATACACAAAACAAAAGAAATAAGTCATTGATAACTCAATCACACCAAAATAAAAGTTATGGGAGAAAGCCCTTACCATATGTCCCTAAGAATTATTCACTTGAACCTAATGTCCTAGATAATAAAAATAGTTTCATTAATTACATAATTTAGAACTGATTGAAAAAATATTTGGTTTACTGTAATCTTCTAATGTTCATTGAATGACTTTTTTTGAGTTATATGATTCATTTTCATCGTTCCAGGAGTGATCATTTTCTTCATTTTTCATGACTGGTTTGTTTGTATACAAGTATTGAAGTCCATGTAAAATAATAATTTTTTAAGAGATAATAAATTATATGTTATTAATGAATATAGATTTTTTAATTGATCTTATATAACTGTTTTATATGGTATGGTAAATATTCAGTTTAAATAACATTAATGAAAATGATTTAATTTATTTTTTCGGTTTTTACGACCATCACGAATGTATATCATTTGGTTTAATATCATGTTTATATATTTGTTTAAGATAATTATATTAATTATAATATATATAATACAATATTATTAACCATAATAATTAATTTATTACCAACATTAAAGGTGGTAATAGAAAATGAAAACACATCATCAATGATAGAGGTAAATCGACACATCACAGACACTGTTTTAATTTTTTTTGTTATAGATATTTCATTAACATAATAAAATTACAATATATATAATATAATTTAGTTATTAGGCATGTTTTAATATATGTGGTAAAGGGTGTATATGAAAATAAATGAAAATAAAAGTAATTAAAATAAAACAAAAGAGGATTCTACCTATTGTATAATGTATCATTGGGAACCTCCTTAAGGAACTAAGGATTAGTATTTCAGTTCGTACAGAATGATTATAATGTGGGTAAGAGGTTTGGGGGATAGATTGGACTGAATATAACCAAGATCTAAATCTTATTACGTGTGAGGAGAATGTGTGTGGGGGTGGTATTTATAGTGGAGTAGAGGGATGTTTTCTGGTTATTTTATACATTAGTTTATTAATTTAGCTCAAGAAAATCAATATTATTTATTCTTCTGACTATGTTAAATAACTGAATAATTTTATTACAAGATAATGGCCAATTAAATCATCCATGGCTCAATAATGATTTTTATACCTAGAAAATATGATCTTATTACTGAATCCAAAAATACTTTAATTATTACACATTGAATATAGTAAAAACCTAGGCTTTACCATGATATATTTTCTTATTCTAAGCTATATTCACTAGACTATTGGGAAAATTATTTTTTTGTTCCCCGTCTCCTTACTGTGTAAGAGTTGGAAATAGTAATCTTATATCCTTCCCTTGTAAACAAGATCCTTGTGAAATTTCTCTAGACATTTGTAGCAAACTCACATTCCCTTCAAGAATGAACTTTGGTGTTTATTCCCATAATTACGACATGTGAAAAAATTATTCATTATTTTATTCTAAATATCTATTTTTTGCCTTCCATCCTCTTCCTCTATTTTTTACCTTTGGAACTATTAGACATGGATAGTTATTTCTCTATCTTTAGAGAACAATAAACTGTATCATCATATTATTAGAATTTTTGGGAGACTAGTTCTATTATAAGAATTGGTTTTAGAAAATGAATGAAATAGTTAGTGTCTATCCTTGAAATATCTATGTAGTCCATGATATTACTGTATAAACATTTAAATTTGGATTCATAGTTAGAATATTTTTCATGCTCTTTCTATCTCACATTTAAGAATTGTCCCTCCATATATTCTCATAGTTCCCTAGTAAAATATTTTCCCAAGACATGTTCCGTAAAATCATTCCATTCAATGTTTGTAATTTCTTCTTCATCCATAATGGTTTTAATTAATGATAACCATTGATCTAATTCTCATGAAAAATGATAATCCACCATGATATCCCTCTCCCTTTCATTACAAACCAAAGAGAGAAATATCTTCTCTAAGGAACTTTTCCATGATTTAGATACAGATGGATTTTTAGTCCCATTGAACAATGATGTTTATTATTTCAAGAAGAAGTCTAATATTATTACACTAGGTTGTGGATCAGGCTCGTCCATACGGTTAATGTTACTTCTCATAACCTAAACTAGATATCCCTGAATAGTTATAATATATTTATCTCTAGTTGTATCCCTAGCTCTAACTTCATTATCTTTCCACAGAGTGAATTCCAAAATGTAATATATGCATTGATACAATTTCTATTCTTTGAACTAGGAATCATTTTTGAGAAATGGAATGCACTGGATTATATCATAACATTACGAAACATAATTTATAATCTCAAACTAGGGGAAAACATAATATAAATTGAAAACTTAGGTATAACTAATCTATTAATGATATAATTAGTAACATTGGGAATATTCTCAATGTCAGTTTTATTGTTATATTTCTCTAATCAATGTTTTCCAAAATCTACTATCGAAAATTCATACTAAACTTCCTTTGATAAAAAATATAAATACCCCGACCCTAGTAGCTCTAAGTTGGTGCCTTACTTTTTAAAATTGGAATAATAAACTAGGAAGTAGAATCCCAAAGGACTGAATAGTATAGTAGGTTTGTAAATATTGATAAAAACATAATTCTATTTTACCTACATGAAATGAAATACCACATATAAACTTTTTATAAAAAACAAATATTCTCTTAGATTATCACTGCATGTCAATAATAATATATATCTTAGAATCATGGGAAAAAATTAAAGATAATAAAGTGGTCAGATCAGATGATAATTATGGGTAATTCATATAATGGGAGATATCATATTTAATATAAACAACAGTTCATTATGAGTAACTAATAGTACATGAAAATAAAACACAATCTTGAGAGTAATATAGCTTTAATAAAAAAAGATTAAATAATGCCAAATAAATCATCACATGAGAAAGATACATAAAAATGAATATTTCATTAGTAGAAAAATCACATTTACTACCAACAAATAATCTCATAATTAGGTAAATAATAATGCGGGACATTATAAACATACCATTTAGGACTTTTCCTAGAAGTCTATATAAATGTGTAAGGCCTTGAGAAAAACCTAGTCTAGTTTGACTCCTGAGACCTACCGATGCATCAAGGGGTTATAGAGGGACCCAAACAAAACATACTAAGTGCAATGAATTTGAAATATGAAAGGGGGGAACATAATAAATATATAAATTCATCTTGAAAATATAATATAAAATGTAAATGATTTCCCCAATCAGTAAACATCATCATAAACTATCCAGAGTAATATGTATAATAGAATCAAGATAGTACATCCCCAGTAAAAATGAACATAAAACATTTAATTAATAATTTTATAAGGTAAAATAAGAGACTAATATCAATTATTCGTAATATTTAATAGCTGGATTTAAAATATATGAAAATAATCTAATAATATACTTGATAAATTCTTGAGGGAAATACCCTATTTTATTTTCGAAAGAAGATTTATTTTTGGAAAATTAATAGTATTTTTCAAAAAATCAGAATAATGGGAAGAAAAAAAATGAATTTATGTTCGATTAATATAAAAATAATGTAGACCCTGAAATTTGACATGAAAGAGGTATTATACAATGAATGGGAGTCGGGTTTTAGATTCCCCTTACCATACTACAAACAATCAAACCTTATTTCCTATAAAATTAATGATCATAAACTCAAACATTGAATACAATGAAGATAATTAGATTAATGATAATATATTTCAAATTTATGTAAACATACCCCACTGATATGAAATAAGTTGTAGTTAAGTTATATCTCACTGAAATGGGAGTGAGTGGAAAAAACCATTACCTTTTGTCAGAAAGTATTCAACAGTTGTTCTTAATGTCATGGATAATCAAATAAGATTCATTAATTACTAAATATAGATCTTATTGAAAATATATTTTATTTATTATAATTTAATTAAGTTCTTGAAATTTATTTTGGTTTGTAATAAAATTCATTTTTATAATTACGTGAGTGTTCGTTTTATTTGTTTTTCATGATCAGTTTTCTTGTATACAAGCATGGATGTTCTTATAAAATGGGAATAATTATCTACAATTGATATTATATGTTATTAATGAACTAACATAAGTTTAAATGATCTTATATATAATTCATTTATATGGTATGCAATGATTAATTATATTAAATTAAAATTAAAATTTTTTCATTTACTTTGGAAATTTTTATGACCATCATGAAACAATACCATTATATTTAATATCATGTTTACATATTGGTTCCAAAAAATTATATAACATATAATATGTGTAATAAAATATTATTTAACCATAATAATAGTTTTATGACCATAAATCACAGCAGTAATGTAAAATGAAAAGGCATTATCCATGATGGTTGTAAATCAACCCACTACGGATGATGTTTACATTTTTCGAACAAAAGTGAGAGGATGATGGTTTTGGTTATCGATATTACATTAAGACAATAAATTTTCACACACACACACAATATATATATATATATATGATACTAGATGTATCATGAATGTTTTTATTGAGGGGATTAAGAGGGGATAATAAAAGAAAATAATTTAAAAGATAATGAATGAGGATTTTACCTATTGTATAAGGTCTTCATGAGAACCTCCATAAGGAACATGGGATTTGAATTTTGGTGATATCATCAATACTAGAACATGGGGACATGGTTTCAGATATGAATTTTTTAGAATATAATAAATCTACATATCTTATAAGGTCTAAGAAGAATATGTGGGGAGGGGTGTTTTTTATTTTTTATTCATTATTTTTATATATTACCTCAAGACTATAAATTTTGATAATTATTGTAAAAAAAATATAGTAACTAGATCATGTGTGTTATAAATAATTGTATTATAAATCATCATGACTCAACCATTACTGAAAACATCATTCATTTACTTGTAATGTTTGATACCATAAATTACCACATTTTGTTGTTCACAAAAAATTGTATTGTTTTAGAAAAATTAAAAAACATTAACCTAACCTTTTATAGATGGGTAAATTATAAAAAATCCAATCTTATTTATATAAATAAATTTATATATATTATAAATTTTTATTTCTATTAATATCATTATTTATTTGAAAAAAATCAATTTTAAAATAATTACAGATTTTATAAAGCCATGAAAAATCAATTAAGGTCACATAAAACAACGTCATAATCATAAGAAAACAAAATATTAATTAATGAATCTATTATGTGAAACTAATTTTTCTTTTAAATATTTATATTAATTTTAATATTGTAAATTGAAATTAAATTTTCAAACAAATAAAATTACTTAATTTATATTTTTGAAAAAGATATCTACTTATTCCATGTTATAAATATATAATATTTTCATTCATAAGAGTACTAAAATTTATTTATTATTTTATGGGTGAGGTTACTATTATATTTCATAGATTACTACTCTTAATAGTAAAATTATTATTCTAATGGTCCTGTTCATATTTATTATTTATCATGGTTTGTTTAATCTCGGTGCATAAGCAATCGAAGATTTTAAATTTAAAATATACATACAATAAAATCTTTGGGTGTTAAAAATAAATAGCATTTTAGAATATTTTGAGGAGTTCATTTTTCATTATAGCCAAATTCCTTTATAATGTCCATTAGTAGAGTTCTAGGAGGGTGGTGATGAGCAGATCCCTGAGTTGGTTGGGCCAGATCCTCCTATGGATTCGTGCAAGATATAAATGTTCATCCTAGGGAGAGCATGTTGCATATTATGTAATCAATGAAGAGAGAAAAAGATAGAAGTTCCACACACATCCTCAACATTACGAAGCCTTATAGAAGAATTTCAATTGTAGTATCTACGATTATTTGAAATGATAGGTGGTCCCCATGTATCCAATATTTGGGTATTGTCTATGCAGATGATCTTCAATAATCTAGAGTCACCTCTGTAAATAAGGGTGACACTTATCATGTATATGATTTTAGGACTTGTGAAGCATTCGTGGGATATGTTGGTTTCGGTAGACCAGTTTGTGAGTATGTCCTAGAATGAATATCATTGTAGTTTATTTGACTATTACTTTATCATGACCATGGGGGTTGAAATATCTATAATGTTTAGAAACCTCCAATAGAGAGGAATTTATATAATGGTTGATAATACCCATTTTATGAATTGAAAATATTTTTCATCAATGTAGATAGGGGATGAGGTGATAGGCATTTTGAGGATGGCTTCAGGTATGTGATATACGTTCAGAAGTGTTTTTTCCAACAGGTCTATTTAATGGTGGTGAATGAGACACCTGTTTTCAAACATGGGGGAAGCCCGAGGTTCTAGAAAATTGACATGATCAGGAAATACTTGAAGATGATGATTAGGATCTCGAAATATCCATTTCAATGGATCCTTCTAGGAAAACAATAGGCATGGAATCAAAGGTGATGAATTTATATTATTCCATCAATCTGAAAGGTGTGACCATAGTTTTCTTAGTGTGACCAACCATAACTCGAATATTGATCTTATGGGAGGAATATAAACCTTTATAAGTATCTCATCAATTTAATTATATGTATAATGATAGGGTATCCAGATATATTCATGTTTCTAGTGTTGGGCCAACTATGATGTGGAAGGAAAGAAACTAATGTTCGAATAGATATTAAAGTTGAGATGGACGACATGATTCCCATGCGTATAAGAAACCAAATTAGTTTGGATGTATAATTTAGGATTGTTAGGTAGGGACTCAATGCCATGGTGTAGGAAAATTACATGGTCTACATCCTTCACATGAATATTAGGATGAAAGACATTCTATAGTCTTAGTTATGCTTTTGGAATCTTCAACATTATATTATTCATTGTTTGATATAAAAACATCATATTTTCTACATCTTATCAATTCATAGTGTTTTTGGGGATCGATGTAGTGTTCCTATATGAGGTGACGTCCATTGACACACTATTGGTAGTGAGATAAGCGGGAATTAACTGATTTAGTGAGTGTTCCAATGTGGTTTGTGTCCACAGGTTTCTCTATGGTCTCATTTTATTTTAAATTATTAGTTCTGATTTTTTTTTTCAGAAGGCCTAATTAGTTTCATATGAATCCCATATTTACTACACTGATGGGTATCTATCACAAATCATATGTTTGGTAGTTATTTATATACTAGAGATATGAATTTATTTGTTGGTCATATAGGTCCAGACCATCAATAGCATGGTTATATTATATCCTAGGTTTCCAATATTATGATAATCTACTGGAGAATGTGGTGGGTAATATTTCATCATATGGTTGATCTATCCAAGGTTAAATTTCATTAATATTTCATTATCTTCCCACTTTAGTGGGAGGTATATTTTAATATTAAGATCATACTTTGTGCATAATCTTTTTCTATTCCACTATATATGGTGAATCATGTAGTGTCATCGGAGCAAAGGATCTGTTAGAGGACTTAGAGACCAATGGATCGAAATGATTGATTAAAATGACATAGGGTTCTCAAATCGTATTCACCAAGAGGTTATATGTTTCCTTGATGATTAGAATCATTTATTAAAATCTAATCCAAGTGCTAGTTAAAACCTAATTTCATATTCCCTGTATTGATAATCTTTTTTTACCAAAGTGGTACAAGTGTATTTTCTAAGATGGAATTGAGATCAGGTTATCACTAGTTGATGGTGATACCTTCAAATATATATCACACTTCATGTAGTATTAGGTAATTCTATAAAAATATTTTGTGATGTCGTTCAGTCTAGAAAACATGGCAGTAGTATTCATAGCATTGATAAATTTTGTTTTCCACCCATACCTATAGAATTTTTGGTTATTTTTATTGATGATATTCTCATTCACTCCAAGATATAGAAGGATTAAACATGATTTCTCAATGTTGTATTAACTACACTTTGAGAGAATCAATTTTATGAAATCTCTATAAGAAAGAATTTTGGATCAACTAGGTTCACTTTATGGGATATATTTTATCGAAGGCGGGAGTGTTAGTAAACCTCAAGACGGTCAGAGATATAGTTTTGTAGGATAATAATATTATTTTCATTGATATATGATTCTTATGTAGGATTATATGGTTATTATTATAATAGGTTAACCTAGGAATTATCCTTTTTGGATGCACTAAATTCATGTCAATCCAAAATGGGTGTGAAGTTTGTCTCATCGTATGCTAGAAATATCACTTTTAAGGATATTAATGGGAGATCAAATATATCCCTGATCTCAACATTTCATGGTTTGGGTAGGGATTAGACAATGTATTGTGATACCTAAGGGGTCAATATTGGATTAGTGTTAAATGTTGGAGGTTGTGTGGTCACATATGGGTACAAGTAACTAAATCTGTATGAGTTGATGAACTAAAAATGAACCTAATCTAGAATTAATAGTTCATGACCTGAGGAGTTTATGGTATTAATATTTTGGGAGAGATTTATGTTGTATATTGACCACAAGTACTTGAAATATATCTTTTATCAATGGGAAATTAACAATTGATATTGTTGGGTGGTCAAGTATAAGTAATTGATTGATTTTTGAGTAGGCATAAAACCCTAGAAAAGAAATGATGTTATAGATTCATTTATTCAAATTATAAAAATTCACACGTTATAATAGTATAACAACAAGTGTAAGTTGGTTTTACTCTTTTCTAAGATGTATTTGGACGTTTGAGATTATCAAGGATGAGTAAAACTCACATCCTTATCCATTTCAAATTTAAATATCAGTATGATAAAGACAATATATCTGTTAGAACCACAGTGTTTAGTCCCGTTGGATATGATATTTTGTTGGGAGTCTCCGAAAAATAGGACCCCTGGTTTTGATGAGATTCTTTATATCCGCGTTCCATTCAGGGATCCCACATACATTTGTGAACAACTGATGATGGATTGAAATAAGTCAAAGTGGGTCATACACTAGAGTTTTACTTTTATGAAATAATAAATTCATGGGAAACATTGGTGGAATGGGATGAAGAACGATATAGTGGGTTTTTTGAAATGGTGATCCTCATCCCAGCATATGAAGGGTAACCACAAGTGACAAATAATCACAAAAAACATAACATAAATATTACAATAATCTCATGATTAGGATAATACATCTCAAAAACAAACACACTTCCAAATACTAAAGGTTCGGTGTCATAGAGATTAGCTACATAAACATATTATTTTAAAAGACATACATGAATTTATCTATAATCCAACTCATATGTACCTTTTCTCAATATACAAGATGATTTAATCATCTTCATAACCTAGGGAAATGTAACATAAGAAAGGGGTGATATTAGACACTCGAGAATTGGAAAATATATCCTAATGTGGAAGAATATAAACATGGAGGAGAACATGAGGAATTCAAAAATATATTAATAAAAAATTTTTAAGTCTATGAGAGAGAATCATAAAACATGTCATAGTCACATAATATCATAATGATATTTGTAATTAGGAATAAAATAATTTACAGGGATAATAATAAATATCAAAAGTTATAATACATATGAGCATAACATAAAAGTAAGAAATAATTTTAAAATAAGGTAGAATCATGAAAACATAACATTACAAAAAATATGCATCTTGATATCTAGGAAACTATATGGAAATGTGAGAAAAAAAATAACCATAGTAAAACCATTTTGAGAAAACCCATCATGATCATTCCTATGTGAACAAAATCAATAATTCCTTTCTTGAAAATGTTAGCAAACTCATTATTCTCTTAAAATGTGAAAAAACTCATTATGTCTATACCTGACTATCTTATGTGATATAATCTTAAATTAATTAATCTAAGGGAGTTATGAGACCCCAATTATGACATTCCGTACATATTATTTCCAGTTAAATTCAAAAGTTATTTTTTAAAGAACCCATGAAAAAAACAATTTTCTTAAACATTCCATAAACATCACACACCATAATCTTCAAAGAAGATAAAGAATAATTTTTTAAAAAAAGGAATCATATATTAGTAAAATATATTATATGATCAAAACATCACATCATGATAGATAATCATTGGAGGTTAAAAAGATTTGAAAATAATTTTTTTTTCGCAAAGCCTTTTAATTTATTTTATAATAGATAAAGTGTAAATTGAAATCAACTTTTTTGAGAAGGTAAAAGGAATGATTTTGAAAATATTTAGTAGATATATTTATGAATTAAAATTTCTATTAATCGAAATAAATTTTATCACAATTAATTTGCGGCAGATGAAAAAAAATTGAAATGAAAGAAAAACCATTGTAATTATTTTAAAATTCTGTTGTCTGAAAACCCACATCCTATAAAGAGCATTAAATATTACTTTTAAAAAGGGTTAAAGATAATTAAGATAATAGTAGAAAATAATACTTCTTATATTTCCCATTAATATAGGATAACATTAGTGGGAATTAAAAACAAGTATATGGAATACAAATCCATTAAAAGTATCGAGAATTATTCCAAAAAATGCATTCGAATGAAGCAATAGAATCATTAGAGAAGAATAAATTGATTTGAAATATTATTTTAATAGATTTTTTTTGAAACATAATATAACTTCATTATAAAATTTAATAGATCTATCTTGAAATATAATATTCAAAGAAGATTTATTTTTACCTAAAGAAAATATTTGTGTAATGAAAACCCATTACCTTCATTTCTACAAAGTAAAACATGCTAAAACCTCATGTATAAAAAAATATCTATTTAAACATAATGTTTTCATACAAATATTCATACCTAAAACTATTTATAATTTCTACTAATAATTATTATTTATATTTGTTTTTTTATTTGTTGTTTATTTACCCACATCAAGAGTTTAGTATTTTGACCATTTTCATGTGTATGGTTGGAGCGGTATTGATATTCAATATTCCTAAAAAATTTATAGTTATAAATTATTTAATTATACTATAATTGATTAATTATAATTATTTATGATGTTGAAATTCCCTTTCATTAGTACTTTTATCTTTATCCTAGAATATTAAATATACTGTTAACATTTTTTTGGTGACTTTCAACCTACGTAGGATGTTTTATTAATTAATGAATTAAATATTTATGTATCCTTTACTAAATAAATAAATATTTTCATATTTATATCATTATATTTAATTATTTAATTATTCATAGTCTTACATTATCTAATTTCATAGAAATGTTAATGTAGGTGGTCATACTAATCCAATCAAGAACATATCACGAGTATTGATGATTAAGAGGCGATATAGTTGTAATATCATAAAATGATATATTAATGATATAATTTAGTGTCTATTAGTTTTAATTATCATAGTTATTTAGGATTTAAAAAAAGTTACATATATTAAAATTTTACATAATTTACATAAATTGATTTATGTTTTTAGTTTCCTTGTTTAAGATGGTTAATTTTAGATTGATTGTGTATGAATCATATTATTATTTAGTTAATATTTTTTTTTAATAAAAACGTATTAAATTCTTAAAAACGTATTTATACTTTATATAATTCCCATTACAATTATTTTAAGGTGTTTATGATTTGAAAATAGAATTCAATCGTTCCATGGAGGCGGTAGTTTATACGTACACAAGGTTGACGATTTAATTTTCCATAAAATGGGGAAAATGAGTAATGTGGATTATAATTTTAGAATATAAAATTTTAAAAAATATCATAATTATATATTAAATTAATTATTATAAACATCTTTGAAATGTGATGATAGAAAAGAAAACATGGGTGTCATGGAGGGGGTATTCTATAAAAACATGATTCACAATTTCATTTTTCATAAGAGATAAGGGGTGGGCCATTAATTATTATACCATATGTATAATGACATAAAAGTATATTAATAATACTAATATTGTAATTTTAATTTGGTGAAATGATATTTTATAAAGAATTAATGAATTTATTGAAATATGGAAGAGAGATAGAAGATAGAAACGGATACCTCACTTATTGGATCATCTCCTAGAGAAGGGGATTAAACCTTTAAGAGATTTAATTTTGAGAAAAAAAAGACTTTATTAGGTTTCTATACATGTGCATGATATTTTTTTGGTATATGTTGGACCAAATATAATGATTTTTATTTTTAGGATAATTGACTATAGGAGTGCCCATTTTATAAGTGAAAATAAGTTGCATTTCAATTATTACCCTAATAATTTCAATAATTAGAATAAAATATCAAGGGATATGGCTCATAAATTGATAACTAATTGATTTTATAAGATATAAGGATGATACAAACCTCCATCACTCAATTGAAATTATGATTTAAGAATATTTTTTCCTATATATCCAAGGTTACACATTTGTAATATTTTAGTTTCCACCATTGAAATTAATTTTTACCTAGGTAATTTATCCTTTATGATATGAAATAAAATATTAATTATTATATAATTTTTATATAATGATTAAAAATTTTAAATAATATTTTTTTTCAACATTTAAGAGTAATAAAAATTAATTTTATAATACTAATTGTATAACGTATTAAAATATATTATTTTTTGAAAAATATAAATTAAATTCTAAAATGGCAAACATAAGTTTGTAAATTTTATAAAATGTTTTGAAATTTTATGCTACATTATTAAAATAATTTTCTTGGTCTTATAAAAATGTTCCATAAATTTCTAATTCATTTTTATATACTAATATAGTCATAAAATTCATGTAATTTGTGAAAATGATACTTTTTCACTATTCACATAATAAATCACTATTTTATTAAAAATAGAATATCCTCATAAGATAATATGAACAAGATAAATCCAAAAAATATGATTATTTTTAAAATTTAAAACATATAATTTTTAAATTTTAATTTTATTTATAAACAAAAAATATTGTGAAATATTGTTTTAAAGGAAAATGACTTATGGTATATTAACTTTTTTTACTAATAAATCAGTAGTTCATATAGTATTAATTTATTATTCATAAAACAAATAATTTTTGTTATTATATAATATTGATAAACATATTTCCTTGAAATTAAATTCTTTTTTTTTTAAAAAATAAATTTATCTTATCATATAATGATTTTATTAAAAATTACTATTTGAACATTATAAAAATTCATGATATATCTATACATTTATATATTATATTACATAATTATATATTTCCAACTTTTATTTACATATCCCTTAATGACCACCATATAATGCCTAATAATCAAATAAGCACTGGTTGCAGTTTCGGGTGGTGGTTCATCAAGTATAGATATCGTGAAAATCTCAGCTTGCCGGAATATCACCTATATTTGAGTTTTCCCTTACTGTAATTTTTTAAATTTGGATTTAAATTGATTATGGAAAAACCATAGTGCAAATAACTCCATTCCATGTTCAAAAAATCATCTTCATAAGTAATAATTCTATTTTTTGATTCCATTTCATCTTACTTTATTTATTTATTTTTTGTTATAGTAACATCAATTTATAGAAGTTAATTTAATGTTTATGTTTTGATCATCATAATTAATATTCAAAATTCATAACAGTATTTCTTTTTAGTTTGGTTTTTTGAGTGAAAAATTCTATTAAAAAATATTTATTTAATGATAATATATGTTGAATCCTCCGGTTATTACATTCTCCCTCTAAAATAAAGTGTTTCCTTCTAATTTTAATTTTAATACACTAATGAAGTTAGAAAAATACATTTTTAATATGACTATTGATTTAATTTCTTAATGAGGACACAATATTGTCGTGTTAAATTATAATAATAAAAACCCAAAAATTTTATTTATTCCAAACTATTTGAGTTAAATAATTACATTTTTTTAGTGTTGAGACTTAATTTTTATTATTTTATTTTTCAAACCAACATGGATATATTATCATAACATGGTTTAAATAAAAAATGTGACTCCCCATTTTTATAATAGATACACCACACAAACCAATATCCCATAACCCATTTTACATTAACATGGATATAATTAAAAATATTTGAGGTAAAATGATGATGTTTATGAAGAATGATCCTCATCCATTTAAGGCTCATTGAGATCAACATTAAGACCCCTCCCAACACTTTTTGGAGTATCAGTCTCTGAATTACTAGTCCGGGCCCTCTATTTCTTATCACTCTCACCTACATTTATATCATATAAATAAAACCAATGATAACTTTTAGTACTTATTGCAATAGTCTATACATTTTCCACAACATAAAACCCAATTGTATATATCTTGTATGAGGACAAATTGTTCACCACATCTACCATGTTCTTCGTTTCATGAATCAAAATAGATCATTCATTCTACAAAACTCTTTCCCACACATGCTACATTGTTTATCATGATCCAGAGCTTCAAAACTGAATCTCAAAATTTCCCCATCCTTGAGGTCACTTGATAGCCTTCTTTTTTATATGACCATCATTTCATGTATAATTATTTATAAGTGACTATAATGATTATCAACAATTTGTAAGGTTCCATCAAATTATCAAGAAACCATGAGGCATATATGATGTGGAAGTGTTTTGATGGATGATAATGAATGTGATTCTTTTTTATTATCTTCTATTACAGTTATGTTAATATCTCCGTGAATCAACTTTGGGTTCTTGTTTCTGCCCCCATCCATTTTAAATAGAGACTATGATGTGGATAATCAAGCCATTATTAGTTAATATGGATTCTAAATTTAAATAGTTAATTAATTATTTAAATTTCTTCCAATAAAACTATACTATGATTTGTTAAAATAGATTTTAAAAAGAAACTATACCACTAGATCTTTTATTTGATAATAAATCCTTAGGGTAATTACCTTAGAAAAAAATAAATCCCCCTTAAATTAAATATCACACATTAGTTATCAAAATAAAAATCATCAGTAGTTATTGAACTTGCTCCACCAAGTTCACTGGGTTACGGTGGGTTGTTCCACAATTATTATCTTTATCATTGTTGAATTTATGAAGTTGATGTTGGTAGTGTCCAATTTTTCCATACATAAGGAACTTGACCATTAGTGGCTCCTTTTCATGCACATATTCAACCCCTGTCATAAAAACTGACCTATTTATTTTCCTATGATATTTTGATTCATGATGACACCAATTCCATAATTTAATCATCTTTTATCCCCTTGTGTTAATTACCTTTATTCTTCTTCAATTATAATTGACATATAAGAAATGGGTTATTTTTTACTTCATCATTTTCATAACAGGAACTTTATTTAGAATCCATACTTATTTTCCTTGGTGTGTTTGGTATTTTGACTATGTTCACATTATTAATCAAATTTTATGGTAGCTAGTTTGGAATATTTATATGGTTTCTCACTCCCATTCCAATTCTAATAGTTTTTTTATTGATATAATCTCCTCATTTTTCATTACACCCATATTTCCTTTTAGTTATTATCATTATAAAACCAAAAGGGTCGACATGAGTGATATATAAAAAATAATAAATTATCATAATTAAATAATGAATTGCAACTAAAAATATCATACTCGTTTACATTATCAAAGTATACTATATTTCTATTAGTTATACCAATATAAATATTAGTTTTACCTAGGTTACATTAAGATGGGTGATATTATAATCTTAAACCTAATCACTCAATATAACTAAGAAATTTATCCTTAATAGTTGTTTTTGAATATCATATGATAGGCAAATGTACATCCTATGTTATTTTTAAATGAGGCATAAAATTATACCTCTTTTTATACTCCAATTGAAAATTGAGTTAATGCCTAATACAACCATTTAAGGATTATTTCCCACAGGTCCATCTATTCTAGACAAGAAATCTACTTGTAGTATCATGATTGGGATGTATTTCCTCGTAAAACAATTTATTGAATATTTTACCATTATTTCAAGATATCACCCTATACATAAACTCATAGTAGGGGTTTCACTAAGGTTAAATTACACTAACTACAATGGCAACTAAAATAATGTACCAAAATAGATGAAATCTTCTTTGATACCAGATAATGTCACACAAGCTGAAAATAACATATGTTTTACAATTATATTGTTGTTCAGATATTACATCTCACAAAAAATAGCACAACTTATGGACATAAAGTACTATTTCCTTGAAAATATTCTATATAAGAATCTTGTTTTACAACCCTTAAATTTCTTTTTCTATAATTGTGCTCTTCTAGATATTTTATAGATATTTTAGAGGATATAATAATATTTATAACCCATTAAATGGAAAGATAAGTAAGGGGTGAGCTAAGATGCTCAGTGAGGGGAAAACATATCATATAGTGTTAGATCATAAACATGAAGGAAGATATGTTAATGCTACAAATATCGTAATAAAAAATTGACTGACCTTGGATTATAATAAAAAACCATGTTAGATTAACATCAGATCATAAATAGGTTGTTGTAGAAGAATAACAGAGAATACATGTCTTTAAACCCAAATTGACAATTACATAACTTGTGAGCATGATAAAAAATTGTTGAATACTGTAAAAATAAAGAATAATCATTAAAAATTGAATTTAGTAGAAATTAAATACATCATGTAATTTCGGAATTACATGATAATGAAAATGTAAATGTGACACTACCATAATCATTGAAAAATCATTACGATAAAACCCATCATGATCATGCCTTTGTGAACAAACTCATTATTTCCACAACTGAAAATGTGAGCAAACCCATCTTTCCCATTATTATCTGAACAATTTAATTATGTTCATTATTTACTATTATATTATATATAAGCTTTGAAATACCCATTTGAGGGATATATATATATATATATGAACCCGCCTGTTATTATCCATAAATAATCATGCTACTCAAATTCAATCATCATATCTTAATGAACTAATGGAAGAAGGACTAGTTTCTTAACCGTTCCAAAAACATCATATAACATATATATATAATACCAAAATATATAGAAAATATCATTATAAAAAATTATTCATACCACATTAAAATATATATTATGAATAAATAATCACATCATGAGAAATGAACCTTGGTGGTAAAGTAGAATTGATAATAAAAAAGTATTTAGAAAACCATTTGATTTTTAAAAAAAAGTATAAGTAGAAAATAATTAAAAATATTAGAAGGGAAAGAGAATAATTTTGAAATCATATTATAAATAATTAAATTTAAAATATCCCTGAAAAAAATAAATTTTATCCAAATTAATTTTGGGTGGATGTTAAAAAAATTGATTTTGAAAGGATGGTAGACCCTTTTAAATATTTTGAAATACCTCTATTTGAAAAATGAATTCATAAAAACAGTATTAAAGATTCATTTTTAATAGTGTTAGATATAATTTTTATAATGATATAATATAGTAAAAATCAACCTTATGATAAACAGATGATAATATTGGTGGGAATTAAAAAAATGTATATGAAATAAAAAAACCATTGAATGTAACGAGAATTATTCTTTAAAAATTGTATTTCAGTCAAAAAATAATATCATCAAGTTAGAATAATATGGTGATAAACATGACACACATATAAAATTATTTGAAAACTAAGATATAAAAATATCATAAATTATAATAGATCAGTATTGAAATATAATAATCAAATAATAGTGATTATGGCCCATAAACAAAATTGAGTATTGAAAACTTTTCACCATTATTCATGCATTGAGGAATGCACTCTAACCTCCTATAGGAAAAAATATATTAATGTAATATTTTAATAACCATATTAATAACTAATAATATTTATAATTTCTATTTATAATTAGTTTCTATAGTTATATTACTATGTGTTTTCTTATTTTCCCACATCAAGTGTTCAAAAAGTTGACATTTTAGAGTACTTTCATAGGAGTAGTGTCAGTATTTATTCTTCATAAAAATTTAAAAAATTTAGCTTCATTAAATTTAATATAATTGATGAATTATAATGGTTTAAAATATTTAATTTTCCTTCCATGTGCACTTTAGACATTACCTAAGAAGACGAAATAAAAAAAATGAACATTTTTGGATGATTTTCAACATATAAAGGGGGTTTTTCTTAATTAATGAATTAAATGTTGATATATACTTTCTAGAAAATAAATTGATAATTATTTATCTATTTATTTAAAATTGTTTATTAATTACCTTTTCATAATTATCCATAGTGTAATTTCATAGCATTATTAATGTAGTTGGTCAAACCGACCTAATCATGAACATACCGAGATTATTATTGATTATGAGGTTATTTAGTCAAAATATCATTATAGAAGTATCATAATGATATAATTTAGTGTTCAGTAGTAAAAAATATTTAAATTATTAATTATTTAGAATAATAATTAATGTATTTAAAATTAATATAATTTTTTAAAAAATAAATTTCCTCTATGTTTTCTTACTTAAAATTGTTAATTTTTTAACGAAGGTTTAACATTCATATAAATAAATGGATATTCAATTTGTATTAAAATATCATCATTAATTTCATAAGAATATTTATTTATTCATTAAAAAATTATCATGACCATCAATGTAAGGATTTCATGAAATGAAGATAATAAATCAATTATTTCTTTGAGGTGGAAGTCCACACATACACATGGTTGATAATTTCATTTTCAAAAGAATTGGGGAAAGGAGAAAATTTATTTATTATATAATATTATAGAATATATTAAAATTATCATAATTAAATATTAAATTAAATATCAGTACCATCTTTTTATGTTGGTGATAGAAAATTAAACTCATTGCGTTGTAGAGGAAGTAGTGCACACACCACACGATTAATGTTTTTGTTTTTCAGAAAGGAAAATGGGAAGGAAGTTAATTTTTTTTACCATAATTAAAATTAAATATTTGTATAATAATGATATTTTTGTTATAACTTTATGTGTTTGAAATAAATTTTTTGGATTAATTAAATCATATAAAGAAATGGAAAACTAAAAGTAATGTTAGGAATATATTATTCACTTCTTGGATGATCTCTTTTGTGAAGGGGGATAAACCTTCAAGGGATGATCTTTTAAGAAGAAAAGTAAATCATCAAGTTGTCTTGTAGTTTTTAGTAATATTTTCGGAAGACTAAGTTTATAATACATTAGGATTATCTTTGAGTGGAATTGAGGAGAGGAGGGACCTTTCTATTAGCCAAAGGCAGTGGCATTTTTGAAAATACCCAAAACATTTCAATAATGGGATACCCCTCCCAAAAATAGTGGCTTCAAAATTGTTAAATAACTAATTTTAGAAGAAATAATGTTGGTTAACACTTATAAAATTGAAATATAATCTTTTTTAAATATTTTATTCCCTCTCTTACAAGGTTAATTATTATTACAATTCTAGTTTTCGACATGGTAACTAGTTTTTATGTATGTAATTTATCTTTATAAAGAAAAATAAAATGGTAAATAATATATTTTTTCCTTATAATTGAAAATTTGATTTGATTTATTTTATTCATTTTTAAGTGAAAAAAATTAACATTAAAACACTTAATGTATAATTTATTGAAAACAATTTATTTTTGAAAAATATAACTTATATTCTAAAAAATCAAATATTGGATTATAAATTAAAAAAATTAAAATTATAAATACACTTATAAAATTCATATTTGGTCTTATAATAATGATTTATATCCAATTCATACATATATAATAATATGTTCATAAAATTCATTTTCTTTATTAAAATGGTATTTTCACTATTCGTCTACAAATAAATATTTTTGAAAAATATAAAAAATTAATTTTAAGATAACATGATCATGATAAAACAAAAATAGGTTATTTTTAAAATTTATATTCTAGAATTTATAAATTTTATTTTTTGTTTAATAAAATAAAATATTGCAAAGAATTATTGTATTTGAATATGACTTTATTAATGTTAATTATTTCTCCATTATGTAACAATTTAATCTTCTATTTACTCTTTTTTCATACCATCAATTTATCTTGTTAATATATAATATTAGTGGAAATAGTTCCTTGAAATAAAATTCTAATTTCTAAAAAAAAACATATATTTTTTAGTGAGAAGTTTTTTAAGTAAAAATGATTTTTCAAAAATTATATAAATGCATGTTATATATATACATATCAAAAGTTTAATAAATTTATATATAATTATAATTTTTACTTATATAATCCCTTATGACCAGTTCATAAGACCTATGGTTTAGAAAAACAATTTTTGTAGTTTTGGTTGGAAGTTCATCAAACATGTATATTGTGGAAATGTCCATGAGCTTGAACATATCTTGTATATGGTTTTTCTCAAAATATAATTTCTCAAGATCAGATTAGGATTGGGGATGGAAATACCTATAAACCTGAACTTTCTCGTTAGTTTAGTTAAATGGACTTTAAATGGATGACATTCGCTTCGATATGAAATTTCTTCTTACTTTATTTTTTAATTTTTGGGTATGGTTACATCAATTTATACCATCTAATTTGATTACAATGTATTATTGGTCATATTTTATAAATAAAACATACCATAGTTTTTCATTTTATGTAGTTTTTCTAGTAGAAAAACTTTTAAAAAACATTTATATTCAGATAATATATAATGAAATCTAATGTCGTTAAATGTTACATCATTGTCTCCTAAAATCATAACACAATTTTCAATTGAAATGGGATAATAGGAATTTTGATTTAATTATTTTATTAATAAGGAAACATTGAAGAAATGAAAGTATTTGGATAATCATGGATCAAAAAATGAGGGTGGCTCATTTTCTACCTATCTAGGAGACCATTTCAGTGGATGATGTTGGTAAGCTTTGTATTTGAGAGTTAGTTCACATTCATGGGTCCCCTTAGTGTATTATTTCATTCATGGAAACCCATTTTACATTAGGGAAATATTAGGTGTTTCAAAAAGTTCTAGTAACATCAGGGAATCTAATAACTGCCTCTATCCACGGATAGAAGGATTGTCCCAACATTCTCTTTATATATTACATGAAATTCGAAGGGATCATGTATAGTATTTTTGTGGATATGAATAGATCATAATGTTCCTCATAGAGTTTTTCTAAAATATTTGTTATAAAAAAATCTATATAAATGGAATATTATGAGTCTCTATATTGTAAACCATGTCACTTGCTTCTATATTTGTTAGAGGATGGTGATTCAAATATTTCTGGGTTGTGTCTGGTAAAGGTGACATTAGAGAATATACAATTGATATAGAAGTGGTTGGAGGCCACCTAAAGTAGGAATATATTATTTGAAGTTCAGTGAAACTAACATGTGGAGTTTTAGTTTGGTGACTTGGAATTCTAGTGGGTACATAGGGGTAGGGAGACTATCATGTTTGATGGCAGCGAAACTTGCCACCCCAGTATATGGGTCTATTTGAGATAGTAAAGAGGATTAGACCTACAACATATTAGTTCACTCTTTGAAAGCATTTCAATGTTATTTGTGATGTATTATATATATCACAACATTAATAATACTATCCTCATCCATCTAATGAGATTGATATCAGTGATTTCCATCCTAAATATGACACATACTTTGAGGAACAATTTGATTATAGAGTAGACCAGAGTTAGAATACTCTTCTTCAAAACATGGTCCCTATATTATTCATGTAGTGGTATCATGGTAATATATAGGATGGAATGTGGGAGAGGTAGTTTTATATATTGGATAAGTCCTTGGATTAATTCTCTGATAAGGTCTGCTGGTGATTTGGGATGTGTCTTGATCACGAAATTCACTATGGTGAAGTGGTTGAAGAAATATGTATGTTTTTAGGTTAAAACCCATTTAACTTGTATTAATAATTTTATTTTTCATTTTTTATTCATAATTAGAATGGTTTCAAGGTTTTTTTTGTTTCCTAATGCATTAATGTTGTTTCTATAGTTTTATTAGTTGGTTGGGAATCCCAAAGAGGTGCCTATAGAGCTTATAGGCTCACCACAGCATCTGTCATTTCATGGTCCCACTGGTCTACACATATTGGATATCTATGGTTTGTTTCAATAAATTGAGCTCTTCATGGTTCAAGGGAGGTGACACAAGATTGTAATGACTGTGATTTTTTCAAAGTGGTTTCCCCTCCCCCATCACTATTTCTGTTTTGTCTACATCATTCTTTCAAGACCACATTAAAAAAACTCTAATGAGGGGAACATGGTTGTTCTTGGATCTAGGGAGGGTCACCCATGTGATAAGGTTAACCAAAATTCCCTAATTGGGTGTTTAGTCTCCCATGCTGGTGGATTGGGAAACAAAATTTCCTTGCTAAAAATTTGGATGACAACACCATAGTCCTCTACCATAAGGGGTTTTATATGTCATGCCCCCCGAATGAGAAGCATTGAGGGTGAAATGGCCATTATTAATATTTCTATATGTATTTAGCATACG
The DNA here is from genome assembly GCA_963277665.1 of Viscum album. NCBI lineage: Eukaryota > Viridiplantae > Streptophyta > Magnoliopsida > Santalales > Viscaceae > Viscum > Viscum album. Next base: position 1,520,226,733 of record OY728155.1, on the reverse strand, counting down.
AAGGAAGAATAGGTCATGTATGGTATTCATTTAGTTATTTTTCATGGATCAAATAATTCACTATTCTTTGGATCTAACTATGTTGAGGCACAAAGTCCTTTTTTAATGATTTATTTTACAATTCGACCATTGTTTAGTATATGAAAATTTTCATATTTTTCTTATGTATCATTTTATATATGACCTCCTTAGTAGGATCTATTAAACTATCTATAAGATTCATTTTTATCTCACTTTATTAGTGGAGGAATTTCCCACCATTAATTGTAAATAAGAGTTAGAGGTACTTTTATACTCCAGTTTCCTTATTTTCTTAACATCATTTACATCCTACTAGTTTAAATCCATTTATGATCTTTTATTCCAATGTTTCATTCATCTGTGACCTTATACATTTTCCACAATGTGGGACCAAATTAGTGGTATTCATTGGATTATTTGTAAAATATGAGCATATGGTTAGTGGCCATAATGTAATCCCTTATAGTATCATCATACTTATAATTAGTGTTATCTACTTTTGATCTGACATACTACACACTCAACCTAATTTTTTAATAACTAATTTAACACTAATTTATAAAATTAAACATTCTCAGTAGACTTTTGGAAAGTATGGACTGGATCTTTGGAAACCCATGAGGTGTTCATGTACTTGGAAAAATAAATAGAGATTGAGATGAAACCCTAGTGGTGAATTGAACTTAACTAAATGATCATGTCAAATTTGGGGAATCCTAGAATGTGATTTAGGATTTGGTAATCATACTTAATATTGAATACCTAGAAAAACTGGAATAAAAGATTTAGTGAATTATTATACAATGACTAGTAATTATTTATGGTAACACCTTGGATTCGGCCTAGTGCCTAGTGAATTCTTAATACTTAGAAAAATTCCTCGGTTTTTTCATTTTTATTAGTGAGTTGGAATTACTGGGGGAAATCACCATTATATTTGGTTGAGAGCCTGTTTATTTGGAATTCTTTGATCACAAATCTTAGATTTGGACTGGGGACATTTTCCATGGATTTATTTACAAGATTAATGATTATGAATGAATTGGATATACTCCATGGAATTATATTTCAAACTATTTACATGGTATGGTGACCAGAGTCATTGGGTACTTTCTAAGGTAGGTATGATTTATATTGGGTGTCGTCACAGAACCTGAGGATAAATATTGGATTATTTATTTATGTTTTCTTTATTTTTTCACTATATATATAAATAAGGACATCATTCCAAAAATAGATATGATTTTAGATGTCATTTTTGGTGGCCTGTTGATTTATACTCACATCATACTCATTTCACCATTGGTATTGAACAAGAAATCATGGTTACATGATAGGATAAAGGAGAACAACCAATAACTCATTCTTGATTATTATCTAGTATGTGGGGCTTGGGATGTGGTATGATGATATAATTAGTAATAATAATCAAGAATTATCTTTTGTCTAGATTCATTTGATTTTCTTTTGATTTTGGATAGATTTGTTCTTCCAAAAGGGGATACCTCTTGTACATTTAACTTGTTGATATTTTGTTTTCATCATTTTTATATAATAAGTGTTGTATTTTTTTATTGGGGTTTTTAAATATGTATATTCCCCTGATTTATCTTTTGTATTACATTTGAATTATTTCCACTATTGTTCCATTATAATTAGGGGTATAATATATCGAATGTACTAACATATACCCTGCCTCCAAGATGATATCCCTTAGAAGTTGTGAAGGTATTCTTGAGTTAATTACAACCACATGGTTTGGTTACTGTGGAGTGATATAATCTAGGTATTTTTCACTATAAACCCATTTTTCATAGCCATACCTAAAAATAATATTATTTTTCCTTATAATCCATTGGTGAAAAAATTGCATCATCATTGTTTACTTATTTGTTTTGTAATAACCCTTACACACTAATCATTCATGATCCATGTTACCATTATATATTTGTTATATTCTTTCCTGAACAACATAATAGTTACAATAAAGTTATTATCTTATACCCTGGGTAAAAATTCATATTTTAGATTCTTCATAAATTGAAGAATCTTCAGATTCATATCCATGATATATGTTTTCATCTGAAGAGTTGTATTCATATATTATTGGTTCATTAAAAGTTACAAAATATCTTTAGTATTCTGATTTCATAGTAAAAGTTCGAATCAGGGATATTTGATCACCGAAAATATTATCATTAATGACTTTAACTTTGGTTCTTCATATTCATATCATAAATCAATATAATATGTTTTATTTAATTCCCATATCTTATTCCAAAATCATATTTATCAATTTCTACAATTATTGAGATTTACTCATCATCATAATTGTATTCATAAAAAATTGGTGTGTCATTCTATTAAATCTACTAACTAGTTTCCAAAACATACTCATTACTACAAACAGAAAATATTTTATTTGAACTATTTTTACAAGACCATTATTATTTCACTAATATTATTTTATTTTTTATGAATATTAATGATATATACCTTCATTTACATAAACATAAAAATTCCATTTCATAACCTTGTTATGAATACAAAATTTTCATATGAAAATTCAAATTTATTTGAGAGTTAGCTTCTTACCATACCATTTTTCAGAGGGATTCCCCTATTTATTAAGACATAAATATCCTTATTTTAGTTTAAAACTAATTGAAACACCATTTTCACCCTAAATGTTATCAGTTGATTTTTGTTGATGTTTTTTGTTTGAAAAATCTTATTTAAGATATAGTTCTTTCACTCAACAACTCTATTTTTTATAGATTCCTCACAACATAAACATTAAATATAAATCCATGTTTTCCATGACATTTAGCCCAAGTTATTGAAAAATTAAACACCATTATCATTATATATATTTTCACTTTTTTATAGAAACTTATTTTATTATTCCACCAATATCGGGTAATAAATTATAACACATAAGATTCGTATATAGATAAAACAATCCATTCAATCATATATTATTCATTATTGAAAACAACATAATTAATTTTTTCTTCCAAGGGTTTAGGAGTCATCATAATAGAAGACTCCATTTGTACTATCTTGAGAAAAAATAATTATTTCCCATTAATTGGCCTATAGTTCTTTCAAACTATCATCCTTTTTGATAAGTATCACACTGTTGAATGTGATATAGTGTGAGTTTAAAAAATATAAAGATCATTCAGTAGTAATTATTTTCTAGATATATTTTGGGATTAAATAGAAAAAATTATTTTGTTCCATCTATTTCTATTTATCTTTGGATGACATGGAACTTATCTCACCTCCATAATGAGTTAGATGCTTCAATTGGTATAGCTTCCTTGCAGTAAAAATGATTCTTATCATCTTTTTATAGTGTATGTATTCATGTTGAAATTAACATCATGTATCATGTAACATAATTGGATCACACTAATAATATTGTGACCGATACATTCAAAAAACATTAATTTCATGCAACTTATGTCATTACCAACTACTATTTCTTTTTCAAATATAATAATATTCGACCCTTCATCATTTTTGAAATTAAAAAATAAAAATTTATAATTTATGTTTCTAAATAGATGGGATTTATTTCCCATAATGTGGGGAGTACACACACAATTCCATATCCAATTTCTATATCTGTTAATTACCCTAAATGAAATTTCAGTAATGTCAAACATCTTAAATTAATTTTTCTTAGCGCATGTATATTTCTTTGTTTTGTTTAATTGAAGACATCCTTCTCTAACCTTAATATCCATATCATCTTCCTAGTCATGTAAAGATTAAAATATATTAATTATTTTTTACATTCATGGTTATTTTTCAAGATAAGTATTTGACATCATTCATGTTTCCTTTAGTAAACACCACCATATTATGGATAAGCATTCTACAACCTTAAAACATACACATAAAGCCAAATTCAATAACCATTAAAATATAAAATATACTAGAAAATATTCTGTAATTCATTTTTTGATGTACATTGATGAAATATATTTTTGAAATAGATTACACACATTTGGAATACCCCATCTTCGTTGAAAAAACTAGGTTTCAGGTATTTACTTTTGTCCCCTAACTTCCTTACAAGTCATCATTTGTGCGATTTGGTTTTCATGAAAGTAAAAATTTCTCGATGGTGCTGATTCTTGAGGTTTGGAACTGAATATGAGTGATTTATTCATTTTTTCATGATATAAAATTGAATTTAATTTATTTTTGAATCAAAACAGCAATGTTAAACTCAAAAACATCATAAAAAATTATTGTTAGCTTTTTTAACCTCTTTAGGGTCTACAACACTTAAATTCATAGAGGTAATTATAGGTGTAATAAGTCTTTGTTTATAATAACACTTTCATCACAATGTCATGAATTCCCATATTGATTTATTTTATTCCAAAAACACTTTATTTAAATAAATTATTTAGGAAATCAATGATATTAGAATTTTTTTAATTTTTTATCCTAATCTCAATATATTTTTATGAGATTCCCAAATTTCTAAATTTATGTTATTCAATATCCACCTATAATTATAAATTTTCCTCTTCTTATTTCTAGATGTAGATCATTATGTCGTATAAAATAACATAAATTTATTTTATTTATCCCTCATGATTTCCATTTCATCATGGGCCACTATAGGTTTTTCTTTTAGATAAACTCTAACCTTGATCCTGGCATCATCTTCATCTCTTTTTTTAGTTTTTATTTTACATAAAAACCAAAATATCTTTGTAAAAAATTTCGTTATATCCCAAAACCTCCTGCATATCCTTCTGATATATGATTTCGGATTCTTGAGATAATTTTATTATTATGATGATTTTATGCATTGGTTTTCTATTAATTTTATTATTGTTAAAATGTTTCTTCATAGGTTTATCTTCTTTATCTTCATCCTCAAATATATTACAAAACATTGTAATTATATTCCACACTTTACCATATAAAAATAGAGAATTTTGAATCCTTCATTTAAATTGACATTTTCACACTTAATATTTGAGGGAAGGATGGTCATTACCCCATTAACAGCTTATTCAGTTAGATCTATTCTTACTAAATTTTTCTCCATTGATTTGAGTTCATCCACCTGAAAGTTTTACCTAAAAATAACCATGATTTTCATTTTCCCTGATCTCATATGAAATGATAGATATACACAGACTATCTAATTAAACACCCTTTTCTGTCTCTATCTTCAAAAATATATAACTTTTCCTTGAAACTTGGATCTATTCTACATAGATTCATCTTTTCAATTTTTACATCATCAATATTTTATCCTAGTATGTGGATATCTTCTATAAGAATATTGAGTCAATAAAAACACACCAATCATATCATTTAGAATCATCCTTAGGTATTCACATTTATTACAAAATACTTTTAAATATTCATATAAATTAGAGTCAACACCATAGATGTTAAGGATATTTTTCTTCATCATATGAGATATTTAAAATGACATCACTATTCTATATATGTGTTTTTTCAAATTCCTTCCAATGGAATTAATTATACTGGAATAAGAATCCAATTCATTTATATCTTTATAAAATAAGACTCTATCCTCAACACTATAAAAATTTATCTTTGTAACTTTCAAATACAGATAAATTCCCCATGTGAAAAATTAGTGAAGAATTCTATTTTTTATAGATGAAAATTACTTTCTTATAAAATAGAAGTACATTTATAATCTCAATTCCATTTATAAATTATGTTATGGAAATCATCATGAGAAACAATTTCTCTATTAGCACTTGTTGGTCCCAATCAGGTAATATACACTGTAGTGGGGTGGGGGTGAATCATTGGTTTATAGTTTGGAATCTTATCCATGATTATGTTAACGTTCTCCCTTTAATGTAATGGTTATATATCTCCCATACTCTCCACGCTTTTAAATTTGGAATTTAGTATGTAGATTGTGTTTAATTTCCCTTTTTTTAAAATGGAATCATCAATGGAGTGTGAAATCATTACTATATAAATGAATATAATACACTAATTGTAGTTATTTAATACATTTACAAAATAATAAGTCACACTAACCCTTCAGATTCACCATACACATAATTACATGGAAAAGAGAACATAACTTATTTATGTAATTTGGATCTCTAATCCCTTTATATTTATATTCTTCTCTATAGATGTTTGATAAGAAAACACATATGATATGTGGTATCATTACAATAAAACATAATGAATTTCCAGAGTAAAAAACTTCTTGAACACCTTTTTCTGGACATTAAATTTTCTAGAACAACACTAAAACACCATTATTATTTATAGTAATAAAATTCAGTGTCATTTTTATTCACTATGAGATTTATATACCTTATCAATTCCCTCTAATATCTTTTTCATTACCTTTTTTAGATCTACTATATGGCAAACTAATAAAATTAAAGGAAACCAATTCATTGGATTAATTCCCCATTTCATAATCTTATGAGATATTTCTATCAGTACCATATATTATAATATATTCATTACTTTCCAAATAATTTTTAGTCATTAATTTTAAATTCCTGAAAACACTTTAGTTTCAAATTCCATCAATTATAAAAAAATACACAACTACAACATGATATCCTTTAGTAAGACTTTATTTTCTATGGAATCAGAATTCCTTCGATGAGGTATCCCTTTAATTGGATTCTTATTATTAAAATAAAAAATCAAAAAAAATATATTTTTCATTTTAATTCACCCATTATATGGACACAATTTTATCAATCTCCCTTTATATGTAAACTAGTACTCGTGTGTTCCATTCTTTTGTATATAACTAACCTACAAATCAATGTTTCTATGAAGTGGATAGATCTTATATTTTGTACCTCTCAAAAAATAGAGATATTTAAAAATCCTTCAATAATCCCATCGAGATGTTTCAAATCACCTCTTAGTGAAAAAAACGAAACAACAATACCACAATGCCTTTAAAAATGATCCTTTACAGTACATCTCCTTCAATAGGGATTCAAGGTTTCAATGTGGAAGAGGTACAAAAAATCACTATATGCAATTTATGATATACAATATATCCACATGAAAAAAAAATCTTTCCTTGAAAATATAAATCATTGATCTTTTTTTCATTATGAGGACCCTTATAAGGTTCCTATCATGGTGAATCGTGAGGCCAGATGGTGTGGTATCATTTATGCCAATATAATTACTTCAAACCACGTTATAACTATGTTATAAATATTGAATTTTTATTATAGAGAATGAAAATATACAACAAATAATACCAAGAAAACAAGCTAGGGGGCCTAAAATAATGAAGACCAAATATATCCCCCTAATCCAATTAACCCCTTCCAGATCCAATAGAAGAGAACTTTTAAAAAATGACATGATTATCTTGATCAGCCATTTCCATCAATGCAAGATAACCAAACACTTTGTTTCCCTCACACCACACCATTATAATCCGAATTTTGGTGTTGTTGTGGATAGCTTTTCACTTTCTGATAGAACCAGATATCGACCATGGAGATAAAATTTTACCATGCATTTCATCATGAAAAATTAGTGAATCAGTTTGAATCTGAATGAGCATAATATTTTTCTTTGCGCAAAGGTCAAGACCTATCTACATGGATTTGGATTTGGATTTAATTTAATCACCCCAATGTATGAAGAATAGGAAAGCAGGGTAGTCCCCTAGGCATCACGAACCACCTGTTCTCCCCACATAATACCAAGCATGCATGAACCATCAAAATTCAGTTTCAAACCTGTGCTTTGTACCACTCATTTAACCCTGTTTCTTCCCTGTACATGGATGTTAGGTCCACAAGGATGAATACCCTAAGTGGGGGGTGAATTAGGGTATGACTAATTTAAATTTAAATCCCATTTAGATCTTGTTTCATTGTTAAGAAAAAAAAACACTTCTCTCTCTTTCCCATTGATCAATATAAACAGAAAGTAAAGCATGCACATGACACAGTTATTTTTACATGGTTCACGCTCGCTGGGCTACATCCAAGGAGCCTATGCCGACAAGTTTCCGGTCATACCAAATTACACTAATATTTTATAGCTATGGATACAAGGATTCGGAAACAATCACTATGTCCCAATCACACTTCCTTTACAAGGTTTACAGTCAGCTCACTGCTTTCCCAAAGGTCACTCCCTGTTTCTCTCTCTGGCTCATGGCCAGAGGATAGGATCACCTTCTTCCTCTTCCTTTGCTCACCACACTGGAAGGATTCCACTCACAGTTTATAGAACTATAGGTCTCTTCATTATCACTAATGAATTCTTCATCCTTAACTATTGATAGATGCTCTGTTGACGTCCAACTCTCACCTACAGATGAATCTCACTTTTCACCAGGTGTACTGGGTAACCCCAATTTTTACGCACATCCCTTACAACACCTTGCGTGAAATTTATTTTACATGCGTGAAATATAATTTTCGTGCAACACCTTTATTACGTGAAACCTTTATCTTTTACACGTAGCCTAGAAACTTCCTTGCATGCAATTTTCTTCTTTAGCACGAAATCCACTTTTCGCGCAACACCACTTTTCCGTGGCAACACCAATTTTACGCGCAAACTTAATGTTTCCGCGCAACACCCTTTCGAACTTCAATTTCATGCACCAGATATCAGGTATTCTCTATGTCTTCATCTCTTCCCAATATAGGGGGCTCACTTCATATTTATAGGCAAAATCGAGCCCGTGCGAAAAACCATCCTTGAGTGCGTAATCCACTTTGAGCGCGAAAAACAAATCTTCCGCTCAAAACCATTTTTCGCGCACTGCTCCAACATTTCGCGCACCTCATGCCTTTTCCAATTATCGAGCTTCGGACCGTGAAAAACCTCTTGCGCGAAATACTTCATCCCTCTATTTCATGCAACCCACTGTTTTCCCTGTATCCCGCTGTTTTCCACACATCCCACTGTTCTCCGCGCATCCCTCTATTTTCCGTACGCCACTTAAATTTTTCTCGCATCCTGCTAATTTTTTGCACCAAACATAATTTATCCGCGCACCTCTTTCATTTTGCACGCCAAACCCTTTTCAAAAAACATATCTCTCAATTTTATAATTTTCAGGCCCAAAAATTTGGCAAACACTGGAAAACGGCGCCACCATGTACCTGCTCTTTTTGTACCACCTCTAGATCATCTATCCCTTTTTCGGGGTTCTTCATTCAATAATCGATTGTTGCAAGCATCCCTTGAACTTGAAAAATCACCATGTAAACCCCCTTTGTCGACAAAAACATATATCATGGTCTGCATTGTCAACAAACACAAAAAAGAGGCCTAGTTTCTCCACAAACACAATCACCTCAAAAATTCTTCAATGATGACTTGGGGGATTTTTGCCCAACAAAGGACATCTTACTAAATCATAAAATCATCCTATGGAAATACATCAAGGAAAAAGAAGCATTCCATTTATTAAAACCATTAACCAGATCAATTAGTAGTTATTCCATCCACATAACAATGGACCATTCTATGGAAAGAGTACCTCAAACCTGGACGTATTCCTTGCTCGCCAGATGCACCAATAACATACAGTTAAGATCATATATACAGCCACGTTTTCTAGTTCCACCCCTTTAATACAATGGACCCATATTTCCAAACAAAATTTTTTGGAAATATCAAGGGAAAATTTATGAGTAAACCCTATAAAAGATCACCATACTGTTATGGCCCAATAAATCTCAAAGAATAGATGATTAGCATCTTCCTCCCTATGTAACCTGAAACAATGACATTTAGAAGCTAGGGTAATTCCTATCTTCCTCACATTCTCAGCTATACTAATATACTAGTTTCTTATCTTCTATATAAGAAAGTTAAACATGGTTTGTATAAAACTACAACATACCTATTTATTCCATATATAATGTTTCCCTTGAAGATTTGAGATCTTACTAAAGATATTTATATAATAATACACTATATTAGATGTAGTAAACAAACACCTATCCATTTTATAGTTTAAGATAAGCCTCCCTTTGACCCACATCTAGAACTGTATTTATGAACCTAGGATGTTCACTGGAATCTATGAAGTAAACAAAAGGGCCAAATAAACCTAGATAACCCAATATTTAACCTACCCAATTATGAAACTGAAAAGATAACCCCCCCTTCATTACAATCCACCGTGAATTTTTCTGAATGACTGGAATAATCTCTTGGATTAAAGAATGAAATGGAGATCCATTTGAAATATGATTTTCTTCATAACCAGCTCCTTTATAAGACATAATCTTCCACCATAGATTGCGCTCCTCCACCACTTCCCAAGAATATTTTGAATGCTTGCTATGAATTGTATCATCCAGGCTTCTCACTCAAATCTCACTTTCCTTAATAGTCATTTCCATCATGCCCCATGAATCTTAATGGTATTTCCCCTCATATAAGGCATCCCATATGAACTCTGCCAGGACATTATCAATGTAAGAGAGTACTCCCCTGGGAACACAACTAGCCAAGAGAGAATGTATAGGGATGGAAGTTAACACACTGTTGATTATAGTTATCTAGCCTATGAAGGATAAAAAATAAATTTTCCCATTCATAACATGGTTCACAATATTTTTCACAATATAGTCAATGTACCGGATTCGAAGACAACTAGAAGAAATAGAATATCCAAGAAACACCCTTAAGAAACAACCCCGCAATATTTCCATTATACTACATAGGTATGAGACCTTCCTGACACCACACATATTAGAGATAAAAATACTGATCTTGGACATATTAATCATTTGACCAATCCAAAACCAATATGCATCCAGGATCCTAGATAACCCACCAACTAATCTTCCACTAGAATTACTGAAAATCCATGTCTCATCCGAAAACAACAGGTGAGATATTGGGGGTTGATTCATTTTCTTACGATACTAATGTATGATTATTGTGGACATTGTTTATTTAATAAGAAAACAAAAATTATCATGCATAATTATAAACAAAGATGGAGATATTGGGTCCTCTTGTCTAAGTCCACGTGAATACTTGAAGATATCATAAGTTCTTCCCATAAAATAAAACTACATACAAAATGAGCTAAAAATTTTAAATATAATATCCAATGTCCAAGAGGAAAGGCCCATTCCTTTGACCACCTTGTTGATAAATCCCCATTCCAGATTATCATATGATTTTTCAATATATAGATTTAATGCCAAATTAGAACCAGGAGGTTTCAAGTTAATATCCCAAATCATTTCTTGGTCCAATGCAACTTCACCCTAACAAGATTGACCCATTACAAAACCATGTTGTTCTACAGAGACTCAATGCAACACATACATGGATAGAAGCCTATTAAAAATTATAGATAGGATATCATATGAAAAATAACACATACATACCATCCTAATGTCTAGTATGGAAATTTTATTTCTAATTTTATGGAGTGTAACCAAAGTTGTATCCCATGCCAATCTTAGTGAATAACGACCTCAAAAGAAATCATGAATGGCCATGATAATATCATCTTTTACAATATCCCATGACCCACTGTAAAACGAGCCAAGAAAACAATCCAGGCCTAGGGAAATTTCCAATTTAAGACCCATAATAGCATCATAAATCTATCTTTCATGTAGAATAAGTTCCAACATGGAATTTCAATATCATATAATAGGTTTGGAATCACCTCAAATTGTTCAGAAGTCCATCTAGGATACCCATTTTATGTATTCAAAATGGGACCTACAAGTAAATTTTTAAATAACCAGAAATCCATACCACCAATAACCTATCTATCATACAAATACATCCCATATTAAAGCAGAATATTTTATTTAAAGAACCTTATACTTTAATTAATACATGCATAGAAGTAGGCTGAGTTTTTATCTCATTTGCGAAGCCATTTTAATCTCGATTTTTCAAAGGATACACAATCCTTATTTAAAACCTGTTTAGCCAACATGTTTTTCTTAATATAAAGCTCCTAAAAATTTTTCTCATCCCATTCATCTTTATGCGATCTTTATTATTTGTCAACATCCTATTTATAATTTTTTATTTCTCGGTCCAAAAGAGGAATGTCTTTCACCCAGACCCAAAGTTTATTTTCCAGATGTCGTAGCTTGTTGTGTAATGTGACCCAAGAATATCTTTGAATATATTCTCCCCAACTATCATTAACCATGTGCTAATACCCCTACACAATAACCTAATTATTAGAGAATCTTAAATTCTCCTTACCATCTTTCCTATGAGAAAAAGAGATAAGTATCGGGGAATGGTCCAACATTCCACTAAAAATATGTTCCACCTCAGAATTGGGAAACCATTCAATATCATGTATATCATTCAAACACTTTTCTAGCCGGCTCCAGCATCTACGATTACCTTTCATGTTGTTGCACCATGTAAAACAGTCACTGAAATAACCCAAGTCCATAAGACCACTTCTAGCCATAAACTGAACAAAACACATTCTAGCCATGTGAGGAATGCTTCCATGAACATTCTTCTCATCTAATTATGAAATAATATTATTATCTCTATACACAACCCATGGTATTCCTCTGGATCAACGATATACAAAACCTTCCACAAATTCTATCATCTTTGTGCATCACAACACCCATACACAAAAGATATATAATGAAACTCCAAACTAAGATTGACTTTAACTGTAATATACTTATCACCACCTTTAATCAGATACACCTTTATTTCCATATTCTAATATATATATATATATATATATATATATATTTATTATCCAGCTCTGTATGTAAACTTGTATGCATCCTGAGCCTATACGAAAACTCATACACTCTAGATGGGTTCTACTTGTGCTCCAGAATAACAGCAATAAATAACTTCTGTTTTTTGATTTCCATGTCCATAAAATCCATCTTCACCCAACCACCAATGCCACGGGTTTTACATATTTGGAATGTAATCATTGGAACATATATAGGCTAGATTTGACCTCATGAATCTTGGTTAGATTAGAATGGTATGATTAAATCTCATTCATAGACTCTAGATTTTATCTAGTTCACACTCCAATTTCTAGGGATAAAGAAGATCTCATAGGTGAAGCTAAAATGGAATTACTTCATTGAGATCTATCTACTAACTTTCTTAGAGGATATTTGACTCTATAGTTTCTATAGAGAGAGAAATAATAAAACTTTTCATACCATCCTTATGTTTTCCTTTAGATGAAGTCCATGCTGCATTGCCTTTTAAAAATAATTTACATGAATCTCTACAACCACCTGTCTATGTTTTTACATCATCTCTAACTTGGATATCCTCTATTCTGGAAACTCTAAGCAGTAGAGGAAATTGATACAACCACATACCAACCACATACAAATTCACCAACCATTCCTATGCACACTTGAAACCATGAATATTTACATACACACTTGTTAATCCATTCACCATAGCTCTCCATAGATAACCCTCTTCAAATGGGATACTCAATTTATGGAAGTCTTCATTCCATTCCGTGATATAAAATCTACGGGGTTGTTCAATGGTTACAGGATTTACCTTCTCAATCCTTATAGGGGAATCATTAGATATCTTAGCAAAATTGGCCATGAAATGATCTGTATGATGGATGTTACCTCATTATTTTTTTCAGCAAACATGTATCGAATTTCCCTATAAAGAATAATGAGAAAAAATAGTTGGAAACAACAGATAAACAATATTCTAATTCCATGTAATCAATTCATTAACTTTCAATGATATCTTATTCAAGAGTGGGGTAGATAGGTACAATTCAACACATATCCTTGCATATGAGACATCCACATAACTATAGTTTTCGTATCCACATAAAGAAACCCCCTAAGGGAATCCCCAATGACTATAAGAATAGAATTAATATGCATTGGTAGAGGAAGACTAGGTAGTGAAATCCACACCTTTGTCTGTGGAAATTCCCTCCATTTATGCACACTGATCAACCATCGAGCCAAATTGAATCGACAATGACCGATGATCTGAGGAGAATTGTACCATGCATGAATGAAATTCAACTCTGAATCAATGATTAAGGAGAAAGAAACCCGATGAACTGAAGAAATCATTACCATATTATAAAGTCTCCACGAATCCACAAACGTATCGAAAAGGGATAAACACAGATTTCATGATCCAAATCGCATAACAACAGTCCATTTGAGATAATAAACAACCTCTCTATATGTCTATGATAGTATCTCCACTTTCAGTCCAAAAACATCCCTACAGATCAATAGAGAAAATGGTTGGATTTCTAGAAATCCAAAAGCTCTTAGACCCTAAGATGAACCCCAACGGGCTTCCTTGAATGATGTTGGGCTATGACCATATATAAAGAAGGATCCAAATATTAGTGCTTAAACAGGGCCAGGATTCAAGGTTACCGATTCCTAAATCCTAATCAGAGATGAACCCAATGTATGAGCAAATGAAGGGTTTTGGAAAACTATAGGTGTGTGGGGCGCGTTATTCAAATGTATTATTCGAGTCTGTCTATTATTTAATTTTTCAAATTCCTTTTTAGACCACCAAAAATCGATTATATAATATTTTTAATACTCAAAATCCAAATATAACACCAATTTTATTTTTTCCAACAATATCCCAATTTGGTTTAAATGACAATTCAAACACTAATAACAGTTACTTTTTTTGGAAAACAACATAACTAAAAGGATTGAACCCATGAAACTATCTAAATAATTTTTGAAAAGATATGTATCAATGATTCAAAAATCCCTAACTCTAATCTCACATGATAAAATCTATGTGTGTGAAATAAGAGTTCAATTAAATATTCCTACTGAAAACAATGTTTAATCTTTATTCTTAGTAATTTCTTTGATTTAAAAATACTTCCATAGAGAAGTCATTCAACAATCTATCCCTTACTCAAAATAACATTGTGACACCTTTTTCAATAGAAAAGGAACAATATATGTAATTATTATCCACCATTACACAAAAACACATGCTCCCCACTTTCAACAATGATAATTAAATCATATTAGAATTTTGATAATAGAGAGTTATATATTAAAAAATTTAAAACAAGGGAGTGTTAGAAAAAAATTTAAATAATAAATTCCTATGCGGGGGGGGGGGGGGGGTTGTATCCAACTAATCGAGTTATAGAATGATGGTTTAAATCTATGATAAAACTAATGTATTTTAAAATATATTTAGTGTAGCAACATGGTTATGATATCTACAATTTCATTTTGGCTAAACACAAACTCCAACATCAAAAAGTATTTTCCAAAAATTCTCCTTTTTTTATTAAACAATGTCTTGACGTTCTTGTTTCATGAATAATGTGTATGATTTTTTATAATATCAATAACATATGAGTTGTCACACTTGATTGCAATAGGAGATCCCACGCAATGTTAAAAAAATTCCATGTTGTTTCTTTATCAAAAATAATTTGGTACATTTGAATGTTGCAAAAATGTAGTAACATTTCATTAAAACCGAATAAACGAGTCCTTTCTTATTTCCCATCCTTGAAATAAATGAATATACAAAATAAAAATCACCTCATAATGTTTATTTTTTCCATCCACTCATCCTAACCAATCTATTTCTATAAAAACTATATAATACAACTATGATCAACATTAAGAAATCATCCTGTAATTCATTGAATGAATAAAAATTGATTTTATTCTTCTAATAGATAAAATAAGACTTTATTTGGGTAAACATTGATATAATATTGGCTGGAATGTGTTAAAGACTACATCAATTCATTTTTTAGGTATATAAATCTATATATAATTTTCCTATATAAAGATACATCAACCTCATTATTATTATCATTATATGGTAATTTCATTTGGGTATATTATATAATGACCATTTTATTTGAATTTTCCTTGTGGAATCTTCTAAGAACTTACATGGAACATTTTGTTCGAGAAATAAATTTACCATTTCCTTATAGATTCACATGAGGATGAATGTCAACTCCCTAATCATTGACCTTTGTAATTTTTACCTCTTGAATATAAAATATTAATTTCAATATCCATCATCTAATCATCTAAAAATGATATCTTCTACATAGATGAGAACCACAATTGATTTATCTTGTTACCTATTTTAATAAAGGTTATGATCCAATTATCTTCTCTGAAATACAAGATTCATCATATTTTATTCAAAAGAGAATACCTTGATATGGTGATTATTTCTATCTACAAGAAAAATTATTGAATTGAGATACCATGTTTTCATATTGATAAATTAGTTATCCTAATAACTATAAAATGTAGACCTTTTCATAATGATCGATATTAATGAATGGTGACTTAACAACCATATAATATAATTCGATAACTTTTTGGTATGATTGTAGATAAAGATATGCTTCTAGTTTCAAGAATATCCATAGGTGATAATGGTTTATCAACATATGTTACTTTTATTTAGGAATACACCTTTCAAAATAATCATTCTTTGTTCATTGTTTTCTTGCAATCTTCATTATTCTTTCTCTAAAACACATACTTAATTATAATAATGTTCTTGTCAACCAAAATTGGTACCCCTAAACATTTACAATTTTAATAATTTTGGTCAATCTCATTATTATTAACCTTGAAAGAGTTTTCATTTAAATTAGGGTCCTTAATGGTATTGGCTCTACATGATAAAAAATAGTTTTATTATTGATTTTTCATTATAGGAGTTTGAACTAGGGTAGTTTGGTGACCCAAAATATTCTTATTTCTATTTTCATTCATGTAAATTACTATTATATTTGTTCATAAATCTATCATATTACCTTTAGTTTCTATGTATTTAACTAAATATTCATCTTCTCCATGCACTCCCCTAATCTATTCACATTTTTATCACTCTAATTTTCGAAAACCATGAAATTTGTGATATAAAATATTTTTACTTGTTTTTAGAAGTATATTTTTTTGTTTATCCATCACATCATGTCTTTGAAATTGTTTCACAAGACTTTTATTTTAGCATGTAAGTTATTTTTCATTGGATTAATATCTATGAATGATTCCTCAAATTCCACAAACATTGATCATTCACCTCACCTCGTTATTGAGAAGAAATATTTTTAAACTCCAAAAAAATTATCATTCAGCCTTTTCCTATACGATATTTTTCCGAGAGTCTTCCATTCCTTTGGATATTGTGAGGAACTATTGGACATAAAAACTGATGTAATAATTTATTTTTTCTAACATTTCACAAAAAGTATTTTCTTGATTAAAATTATTCTATTTATGTTAATAATTATCTAGTTCCTTCTATAAACAAATCAACATTTTTAAAATAGATTTTTCTTTCATAATTTTAAGAGTCTCTAACCTCAAATATTAAATGAAAATAATACATTTTTTAGGAGACATCATACAAGATAATTGAATCAAAATTTATTTTTTTAATGATATACCTACACCTAAATATTGGTAGTTATTATACAATTTTTTCAGTACAAATCATCTAAATTTTTAAAACAATAATTTTTTTAGAATTCCTCCATTTTCCCTTAATTCAATTAAATAACTTATATTTATTGGAAATCAACAAAATACATGACATTCTACAATATCCATAAATGAACAATATGAAATATCTTTTTTTCCTAAATATTTTTTAGTGGTCAACCCATAAACTTCCACATGAACTAAATCAAGAATCCTTGATGATTTACCTTTCCATATCTTATATGTATTTTAAATGATCATTTTTTTGAAAAGTATTACAATTGAAGGTGTAATTTAGTTTGTGTTTTGGAATGTATTGAAAATATTTACTTCTCTCCAGTTTCCCCAAAGATATTTTTCTTAAATTTCCAAGTCACTTATTCTATAATTGGTTCTCATATTCTTTTTATAGAAACCACATGCTTTATCCTATACAAATGAGATAAATGTTTCACATTGTAAACCTTACTTGATATAAAATTGTTCCATACCTCTATTTTATTGTGTATTATTTCAAGTTATACAACATTTTATGTCTCCAAACACATAACTGAATCACACTGACCATGTTGTGATTGAGACTTGCGGCAATAAAATCTTTCATATGTGATAAACATTTATGAACAATTTTTCCTTTCAAAATGAAATAATCTTTATCCCCTAATAATTTGAAAATTTAAATATATATCTTTATTATATGTGATTCCATAAATAATTTAACTATTTTTATTCATGTATGATATACACATAATATCCAATATCCATGTTCCAACTTTTTTTATTTTCCACAATAAAATTTTATAAAAATTAGCATTCTAAACATCATTTTTCATAGGCTCTGTCTAATATTTTATTCCCTTTGATAGTAGAGAACCTCATTTAAAATCTTAATCCATCACTTATATCACATTCTATAAATTTACAAGTATTATAATTGTTTCTAGATTGAATGATGATTTATCTAACTACTAAATTATATTTTTCCATTTTTTCTTTATAAACTCTATCATACCATTGATGAAAAATACACAATCTCTGGAAATAAACTTCTCACCTAAGAAAAAAATGGTTTAAAACATAATTAGTATTAGAGAATATAATTTCACACATGTACCATTGTTATTATATAATTTTTTTAATAGATTACATATATTTATTTTTCCCATATTAAAATACTAATAACTTTGGTTATAATGTATCTTATTTTTTCCTTAATACCCTAAAATTATCCATTTATACCTTTTATGTTTTATGAAAGGTAAACCTCCCAAAGTGTATTATTACATGAGGTTTAGCATTATTTTTGAATGATTTAATATTAATTTATTTATTGATAGTAAATTTTACTTGACATATGTCGATCTAAATTAGTGGACAAGATAAAACATTCTTATATGATTCCCCATTAACTTTATTAACTTCTTTAGATCCAAAACACCTAAATTGACCAAGATTATTCTAGGAGTAAGAATTCATTCATGAACATCCCATATTATTCAAAATTTCATGACTACACCATTGAGTTTTTAGATTCAATTTTCCCTTTATTTCAATGAATTGGTTAATCTATCTATAATCTAATCATGTTGCTCAAATTGGATCCTAATATCATCTTTATACACAGAAGTATTAGAATTTATATATTTATATGTTTTAATTCCCACAATTATTTTCAACTTTTCTAATTTTATTATTTGATATATAGTTAATTTTATTGAAAAATACACCTTATCTTGGTTTTATTTATCCCCACAAATGAGTATTTAATCAATTTCTATATAATATGAAGCTTCAATATCAATTCATCACTCAATTACAATATATTCATCAAACTTTTCATCAACATGAGGCTTGTCCAAAATATCCAAATGAACTTTTTCCCCAAGGTCTTTATATTTCTAGACCTTCTCCACTTATGTATCATCTAGAATTACCCTTCATGAGGTAATAAATTTATTCTTTTGAACAATTTCTACAATTGGTTTCTCCAACTATATTACCTGGAAAGTCTGTCAGAGGAAGAAATCCCCTGACCATTTAATAAATAAAAGAAAAATTACATAAATGCAATACAAAGGACACAGGCGAACATATTTCCCACATCCAGACATCTGTAACAAAAAAAAATGAAAATTAAATATCATAATAAACATAAACTCTACCACCGCCATAGTCAGGGATTTCCTCTATAGTAGCTGATTCACATTCTAAGTTTGTTCCATATTTCTTCAAGAGGTTGGCATACTGCTCTCTGAGTTACAACTGTTCCAATGATAGATCCTCTTTGCTGGTATGTGCACGACCTTTTCTAGACACAGGTATAGCTCCTCTTTCCTTCTTAGAAGAAGACCTAGTGTTTACCAGCATTGGAAGGTAGGAGTAATCCTTACTTGCTTTCCTCCTTGGTGGTGTAGACTTAATTCCATCACTTTCAGATGCCCTGCTTTGTCCTCCTTAAACAATGTCACTATAAAAAGGTCAGACCAATCTGTTGTTTTCTTTTTCAATATCTCAGCAACTTCCCTAGTTTCCTATTCTCTCAACAGAGGCAGAATTGTTGACATCATTAGCCTTCCTCACCGAGACATTTTGTGCAGAAGGTAGTATCCCACTCACTTCAGAGTTATTTTTATGCTCAATCACTACAAGAGATTGCCATGCCACAACACCACAACCATCATGAAAACCCATCTCAGATTCAGTCATGACAGACTCCACATGATTATTGGGAGTGATCTACATCGTTTTAGAAAGTTTGGGCCCCACTATCACCGCAAGAACATTCTCAGTTTCTAAGCATGCAATCCTATTATCTGTTACACAGTAGCCTTGGACTTCATTCCTATTATCTGTATACAATAGGGAGAAATCAGCACCACTGACCATCAAGGATAGCTTTCCAAACCCATGATCACTCGCCAACTTCTCAAATACATGCTTCACTGATGGGTTATCTGACACTTACATCTCTTTTAGTCCACTGCGATTCATAGGATCCCTTACTCGGTTCCCCTGCCACATTTCCTACACCTCCACCTCATCCGACACATATTCATCCACTACTACAACTATAGATTCATCAACCACTAGAGCCAATGTTTCATCAGGAACAACAGCTCCATTTTGATCACCTTCATCACAAGTACCCTCATTTCTGCCCTCCATTGCCATTTGCACCAGCCTAGGATCCTCGCATCCAGTTTTTGGTTCGACCTCACCAAATCGAACCTCTCCAGCACAAACACCCTCACTGCTACCTTCCACAGCCAGATAAATCAGCCCAGGATCCTCAAGCCTAGAAATTTTCTTCCTTACCATCACTGAGTTACTCCGGCTTGTCTTCCCATTATGGAAAACCAACTCCGTGCAGCCAAATCGCAAACAGGACGAGCAGTATCGCATCTAGGATTCAAAAATGACCTCATGTTTCCAAAGAAAATCCTTACCATCAGTTATCGAAATGCAGTTCACCGGATCCCTCACAACATCAACCTCAATGCAAATCTGCGACCAAATTGGATGACACACCGCCTCAGTGCCGAAATTCGAGCACAAGTAATGCACTGCCATATTATCAATAACACACAGAATGGACGGATTCTAAAAAGAAAGGGGCAAACTAGGGAGACTTACCCATGTCGCGATCGTTGAAGGGTCGCACCTCATGTAAAAGTCTAATCTCAAATGGAACAGGTAGAATAAAGAGACCTTGCATCGCCGAGGATCCCTTGACCAATCCTCAATCAAATCCTCCTCCAAACGAAACCGGATCATGAAGTGCTTTCGGTCAAGCAAGCCAACAACTGCGTGATTCTGCAGATTCCATGCTTCAGAAAAAAACTGATCAAACACATCCACCGAAGGCCGATAAAACATGAAGCATGCAATCATAGTGAGATGACACAGATCTAATGCACTATGTAACTCCGATGGAAGCAGAGTTAGAATGGGCGTCTCGCTAAAAAAACTAGGAACCATCAGAAACAGTCAGATTCGATGGAATGGAGAAAGGGGATCTATCGAAGCCAGGAGTTCCCTAACCATCCCAGGTGAAGAAGGACACGAAACTCCCCCCTTCGATACAGATGGGAGAGAAAACCCCGGCGGCATGTGGCTAGGTCCTCCGACATAGGAGAGAAGTGAGAGATTCTCACTCAACTCAAATCCTTCTCTAACTACATTAAAACTTTAATGGGGTTTTCACAGGTTCTATAATGACCCAATATTTTTAAATGGAAATTAACTTCTTATAAATAGGTCATAAAATCACATGAAAACAAAACATAATTAACTAATCAGTGCTAAGTGACCATTAAACATTTTTTTCACTTCTGTGTTTAGAATTTTGAAAATCTAACATACACGGTTGCAATCAGTTAGTTATTTGGAGTCTGATAAGAAAAACATAATTTTTGGTGAATAGTAACCTATCCTTATGAATAGTAACAAACCCTTATGAATAGTGATATACTCTAATGAATAGTAACCTTAACTATGATAATATATAAATAATATTCATGTTGAAAGTATAATATACATATATTTTAGAATATATAAATGAATGTTTTAAAACTGGTTTTTGATAATAAATTTTGATTTTTATTAAATATTAAAATAATCAAATATAAGAAATTATTTTTCGAAAATAGATTTCATTTTTGGATTCTACACATCAAAAAATGGATAGGGAGAGTTTTTGTGATTTTTATGAAATACTTCATTTTTTGACAAATAGTAAAATACGACAATTTACGATAAATGCGAAATAGTAGATTTTTTGAGTCACTGATGATGATCTACTGAAGTAAGCTCAATTGGTTTGAAGTCACATGAATTTATTACTATTTTTTTCATGGAATCATCACTATTTTTGTTCTTGAGGGAAAATAATAAATAAATTATTATATTATTATGAAAACCCTCCTCCCCTCCACTATAAAACCCCCCTCACCCACTCTACAATTCACTACTGTCAAGCATTGTGACATGAAAATTTTCCCCCAAAATATCTCTCCAAGATCCCCCCCCCTCATGTTCAAAATCCCCTAGTCTCTTCCAAATAGAAAAACCTCTACCATTAAAATGTTCTCAAAGGAGGAAGTCTCAAGAGGTAAATTCCTCGTACCAATTCCTTTATTTCTAATATGTTCTTTTCTTTTTGTTTCATTCCTCACCTCCCTTAAAAAAATAGTATGATAACTCTAGTAACATACACGTACTAGAATTTTTTTATGATAATAGGATATTTTATTATCTTTTCTCCTTTCCCTTCCTTCTATTTGAATGAAATGAAAGAACCGTTTCAGATGTACTAATTTAGCAAATTCAAGGACCAGATTTTCTCAATTTCAATAATCATATTTAATTCTAGTAATGAAACCATTTGAGTTAAGTTTGAAATAGATTATTTGTATATGTAATATATCATATTTTTGGTTATGTATTCATTTTGTACAAATGTTATTAAGTTACAAAGAAAAACTTGTTCTTTGTAATCAAACCCACTGATTAACAAAAATGGTTGTCACTATGGGTTTATATAATAATTTTACATAAAACTAAGTAACCAAATTAATATTAAAACCATGTAATCTCTTGGATGTTCACAAATAGAATATAACTTCAATTCTGGACAACCAGTTTCTTATTACATGGTTATCTAAACATGAATATAAGCGAACCGGTCATTAAATCCAACTAAACAAACGAGCCCGAACAATGAAATGGAACCTTAGAACCAGTCAAAAAAGTTATAAATGAACATAAAATTAATATAATAAACCAAATAAATATATAAGAGGTTATTTAGTTATTAATTAATAAACCTAATTTTTCAGGTCTTTAATAACAAGTGATGTACACCAATAGATTTAAGGTAAGGGATCCTCTCCATTTCACTCATAATCAAGATTATGCTTTATGCTATGAATTTTTATGTGTAATACCAAATGATGGGGTATGATTTCACAACCCCCATACTTCCCTAATGATTTATAAGTTATGAGAAACCCATTTCCTCTCTCATCAAGCCCTCTTAGGTACACCCGACACCATGCCAATAAACCGTACGAATTCTACCCAGACCTTTTTTGTTCTTTTGGGTTGCCTTATCTTTCCTTATATCAAAATGGAGTTATCATATCTGTTTATGTACATATTATGAATTCTGTGTATTTATCCAAAAACTCATTTATGAAGATCCTTTATTCACTCTTTTTAGGGATATACCTGTTTTTAAAAGATTCCCTCATTAGAACTTTTCATTAAGAAAACCGCTTTTAAGGGAACTTCCCAAATTGTTACCCAATTTCACATGCACTCTATCCAATAATTCAAGCCACCATTGTCTTTATAAAATTAGTATTTTTATTATGAAAACCCTTTTTGTTCAATTCTGGTTTTATATTAAATATTTTACTCTTTTATAATATAAAATCTCTAAAGTATTTTCCTTAAAACCGGAAAAATTTCTTTAAATACTAATGTTTCTCAAATAAATTTCTTTTATGTTGTCACTTATTTTGGACATAACCAACCATGTTATATTTCGATATTACCTGATGAACGTCCATATATGTTCTAATACCTTACTTTCATGGACTCATTCATGATACACCCATTTATATTGCGTTATGTTATGATTTTGGTACCCACTTTTTTCTATGGGTACCCTTATGTTTATGTATGGTGTATTATGTATGATTATTTATGTGGAATGAATATTCATGAAAATGTTGATATGGATGTGACCAGATAGATATCAAATGCATTGGGTAAACATAGGTCTAGTGAGATGCAATGGGAAATGGGATTGTTGGTTAGACTTGACCCATACTAAAAGGGGAAACATGTTTGGTGATTACACTTGACCCATAATAAAATGGGAAATGGTATTGGTGATTAGGCTAGACCCGTACATAGGAAATTTTTTATGATCCTAATACATTTATATGATTTTATGTTTATATGATTCCATGCTTATATGATAAAATTTTATAAGTTCCATGCTTTGGATATCATTATTTCATGCCTCATAACCCATATTCTTAAGATGTATCCTTTTGCTTGTTACCTTACTAGGATATTTACCTCATCCCTTCTTTCATGTGTTCCCTAGGGAACCATTTATAGATGTTTGGTCTCAGTGTAAGTTAATATCACTTTATGGAGATTAAATAAACAATTTTTAGCCCCGTGTTTTATGTTTTACATACCTTGTCTACTAAGACACTAGAAATAACAATCATTGGCTTGTACTCTAATGAATAATTATTATTCAAATAATGTAATGTTTTATTAAAAATTCTTGGGTCTCTATAGTTGGTATCATAAGATGGTCTAGTTATTTTTGGAGATTAGAAATATAGCACCTTAGTGAGAACCTTAAAGATGAGACTATGTGTAACAAAACATTCCTATATTTTGGTGAGTATTGAGTAAGTGGTTTACCAATAAAATACATCCATTATTAGATATGAGCAGGTACAGGAGGATCTGGCACAAATGTCTCTAGGGGTAAATCCCAAGAACCATACTTTGATCTGGACTCAAATGGAAGCTGGTGCATTCCATGAGGCCTTGCTTCACTCTTGTTTATGAAACTCCTGGGGTATATTCTATGGTAGAATTATGAATATTTTACAAACCATTATAAAGGGGAAAAAATCCCACAAGAATAAAATTTAAGAAATAGATCGACGATAACCTAGATATTAACCTAAGGAATCACAATTTAGGATATACTTATACTTTATTTGTTTATCCTTTTATGATCAAAGATTCCATTTTATACTCAATGGATAAGTATTGATGACCTCTAAATATATGTTCTTTTTTATAGCTAATGGAGGGAAATAGAAGAACAATTTCCAACAACCAATGTTATGGGTAATGTAATGATTTCCCTAATTATATGCCTGATATGATGGGAGAGGGTACTCAAAACATCCAAGTAGTATTTTCTCAGCAGGCTTGAGTTATGAACAATAATACGAAACAGGAGGAATGCCATCATCCTCTAAGGAAAGATAATTTTTCCATATAATCCTTCATGAAGAAAATTCCTCCCATGTTTTATAGATATTCGGATAACCTCCTCACAAACTAGTGGGTTAACTCCATTGAAAAGAAATTATCAGACCTCCAATGCTCGGAAGAAGAGAAAGTTGTACAGGCGGACTATTGTTTTGATGGGGAAGCTAATTAGTGGAGGAAAATGATCAATAATACAATGACCTAAAAGGAAATTTATTCAATGTATTGTGAGGAAATCAAGAGGATGTTTTTAAACAAATATTTTCCTCAAACCCTCTATCTCAAGATGGAAAGAGTTTTCCTCATGCATCAGAAGAAGGAAGATGATTCCATCGAGGTGTATAAAGAAAAAATTACAAGTCATGCAAGGTATTCCTGTAACTTTGTCATGAACACCGAAATAAAGATGCATCACTTATTTAGAGGACTAAAGCCAAGTCTAAAAAAAGTGTTGGTGTTTCAAGACTTCGACAGTTACGAGGATATTATCCATTGTGTCCTCATGGTTGAAATGGAGAGTGGAGGCTCTCAGGGGTCTCGTGGGCCTAGTGACAAGAAGAAGAAAATGGAGAACAATGTGAGTGGTTCATCAAACAAATCCCATGATGGAATGAATCCTGACTTTTCTCCTTGTAAAATTTGTGGTAAGAAAAATCATGGTAACTGTCTGAAGGGATCATAGAATTTCTTCAAATATGGAATGTTTAGTCATCTGGCCAATAAATTCTAAAGGGATATGAAAAATTCCTCTAATGTTTAAGAAGAAAGTAAGGTTCTTTGCAACACTCGTCCTTTAGTGGATTGTTTCAGTTGAAAGGATCATAGGAATTATGCAGGAAATTTCCATAAGATAAGGTTTGTTATAGGTAATCAACAACAACCTCCAAATAATTAAGGAAGGTCTTATGCTACCAATACTTCTGAGGTGGATCCGAACAACAATATGATGACAGGTACACTAGTAATTCATTCATGAATAGAAAAAGTACTATTTGATTATGGTTCTAGACATTCTTTCATATCATGAAATTTTAGTAGAAATATTAAAACACCACATCAAAATATAGACGAAAGGCTACCTCTGGGGATAGAAAATGGGGAAATTATTGCATCGTTTTTTTATAACTCCTCCCCATTTAATGTTTGTGGATTGAACCTCCTAGAAAATCTCGTCATACTTCCTTTAGTGGTGTTCAATGCTATCTTGGTCATGGATTGGATATCTTCATACAAAGCCAATATCAACTATTGGAAAAGGTTGATCACTCTTCATATCCCGAAGCATACTCCTATTTGTTACAAGTTTAAGGAAGAAGATGGATGTATTATAGAATCGTCATCGCTTGTGTAGATATTGATGCCTTGGGAGAAAGCATATCTAGCTCAAATAATTGGGACAAAGGAGAGAATAATTCTTGAGGACATACCCTTTGTGAGGGATAACAATAATGTATTACCTAAGGAGTTTCCTGGACGTTGTCTTGACCAAGAGGTAGAGTTCTAAATTGAACATATCCATGTATCTTTATATATATCAAAGACAACTTACCGAATGGCCACTATAGAGCTAGAAGAGCTGAAGAAACAGTTACAAAATAATATGGAGAAAGGTTTTATATGCCTGAGTGATTTACTGTGGGGTGTGCTAGTCCTATGCATCATGAAGAATGACAGATTAATGCACCTCTGCATTGATTATCACAAGCTTAATAAAATCACGATAAAGAAAAAGCATCCCCTACCATGGATATTTTACTTCTTCGATCAGCTTCGTTGGGCCAGTCATATTTCTATGGTAGAACTTCAATTGGGATATAACCAATTAAAGGTGAGTAAGGAAGATATTCCCAAGACAACATTTTTAACGAGGCATGGACACTATGAGTTTAGAGTGATTCCATTCAGACTCACTAATTCTCAAGAAATGTTCAGGGATTTATTGAATAGAGTCTGTAGAGATTACCTCAAAAAAATTGTGGTAGTATTTATTGATGATATTCTGATATAATCCGAGATCAAGGAGGGACATGAAGATTATTTGAATACTATGTTAATTACTTTTGAAATGGAGAATTTGTTTTCTATGTACAATAAATGTGAGTTCGGGATAGAGGAAGTATCATTCTGGTGGTTTTTTATCATGAGAAAATGGATATTTATGGACTCTTCCATGATGAAGGCAATTGATGAGTTGCCCTTGCCAACTTTTGTAATGGAGATCCACAACGTTTTGGGTCTACATGGGTTTTATTAATGATTCATGAATAACATTTCACAATTATCAAATTCATTGACCAAGATGACAAGGAAGCGAGTAATGTCTATCTAAACACATGAATGTGAAGACTGTTTCAAGGAGTTGAAAAAGTCACTTATCACCATGTCAATACTCACACTCCCTACAAGTGGAGAAATCTTTGTTGTATATAGTGATGCTTCTAAGAATGGATTAGCCTATGTAATAATAAGGAATGAAACAGTGATGGCCAATGCCTCAAGGAAGCTGAAAATCCATCAGAAAAACTATCCCACTCATGATTTGGAATTTGAGGCTGTGATCATTGAATTGAAAATATGGCGGAATTATCTCTCTGGGGAGAAGTGTGAGATATATACTGACCACAAGAGTCTCAAATATATATTCACACAGAAATATCTTAATATGTGCCAGTAAATATGGATAGATCTTATCAAATATTATCAATACTCAATCCACTACCATCTCGGTAAGGCAAAAAAGGTGGCAAATGATCTTTGTAGAAAGGATCCTCCATCATTATCAATGATGAGAATAGATTTGGATCTGGTCTTCTTGGATTTTAAAAGGATGGGCATGGGAATCATTAAGGGAAGAACATAAAAAATCATTTTTTCAAATGATTTCTCAACCATCCCTCTAGGATAAAATAAAGGATTCTCAACGAAAAAATGTGGAAATTTTGAAAAGGGTGGAAGTTATTAGAAATGGGAAATCCTCTACTATAAAAATTGATAAGGATGGTGTTTTATGATTTTGGACATGATTATGTGTACCATATGATGCAGAGAAAAATAAGGACATGTGAAATTATGCACATAGATCGACCTTATCTATCCACATAGGGCGTACAAAGATGAATCTAGATCGGCGAGAAAACATTTGGTGGTTAAATATGATAAGGTATATTTTTAAATATACATAAAAGTGCCACGTATGTTATAATGTGAACGATGAGAGGAAAAATTCTAAGGGGATGATGACACCACTACACATTCCATAATGAATGTAGGAGAATATTAACTTGGACTTTGTCACCGGACTTCCAAGGACATACAACCGAAACAATTCTATATGGGTTATTGTGGATCATCTTACAAAGACAACTCACATTATAATGAATTGAGAGGATTTATCATTGAATAAACTTCTGTGGATTTACATCAATAAAGTTTTAAGGCTATATGGAGTACCACTACCTATTTTATCTGATCATTATCTGAGATTCACCTCAATGTTCTGGAAAAGTCTCCAACATTATCTAAGAACTGAACTGGACTTTAGTACGGCCTATCATCCTCAAACTGATGGTCAATCTGAGAGAACTATTCATACACTAGATGACATGTGGAGAGTGGGTTATATGGAATTCAATGGAATATGAGACCAATATTATAAACTTTTTGAATACTTTTTCAACAACAGTTACCACTCGAGCATCTGAAAGGAACCATAGGAAGACCTTTATAGGAAAAGGTGAAGAACACCGATGTGTTAGGATGAAGTCAGTGAGAATAAGCTAGTAGGACCTGAAATGGTAGAGAAGGTGAAAACCATTCAGCAATGTAACGCCCTGACCCTAGTTACCCAGAGTCGGTGCATTATTACATAACATTGGAATGATCACAAGAAAGATCAAGTCTCGAAAGACCGATTAGTTTAGTAGCCTTGGAATAACTAGATACATTAAAAAAGTATACATTACATCATAAAATGAAAACTACAACAATATAGTCTCCATAGTCCACACTCTTATCCCCTCATACTATCCCTGCAGGTCATTCATAAATTACTTTTCACATCCTGGGAAAAATAAAACATAGAAAAGGGGTGAGCTCAAATGCCCAGTAAGGATAATAATATAGTGGAAACATTCATAAATATGAATAAACATTTAAGGCAATGTATAACTAAAAAAATCCTTTAAAACTTGAACTTCAACATAGTATGGAAAAAATAAAATGAAATGATGTCATTTAATTATTGACCTGGATATTCTACTAATCGAATAACCACATGTAATATCAATAACCACTTTCATAATGATGGAATGCATAATGTCAGACTATCATAACCACATAGCCATGGCCTCCTTCCAAGACTACAAATCAGATTTTTTCATGGCCTTGTGCTAAGACACTAGTTTGTCTAATGAGACCTACCAATGCATCGAGGAGCTATAGCGGGCTCCACCCATCACATATTAAGTCGAATGCATTCCCATATGAAAAAGGTTTAAACATAACATAAACATTCATAATAAAACTAGCATACAATGTAACACCCCAAGCTTCCATGGTACGTTTCCCTTCGAATAATGCGATAGCGTGTGTTGTACGCAACCTCGAGTTCTAACACACACCACAACTAATTAAACTAGCCGTTGTGAATAGTAATACCTACTTTTTGAAATCATATATATTTCATATTTCAAAATATACTTCATTTTTGGATTCGGAATATCGAATTTAGCCTAAGGTGAAATTTTGGTACATTTCGGATAACTTTCATATTTTGATGAATAGTGAAAATTACTAAATTTTAATTAAAAAAAACTTTTTTAATCAAAATAATTAATAGTGATAAATTATGAATTTGAGTGGTTTTAAAGTATATTTAGAATATATTTTTACCATTTAATATAATGTTGGTCATTGGACATAATTTTACAATTAAACCGAACATAAACAAGTGTCAATCTTTTGATAGTTATTATCTCTTAAAGACACGCTTTTTGTTTTGACAGCGGGAATTAATTTTAAATTAATTTCTGCCACTTCTGTGTTTTGAATTTAGGAAAATGGATTCCATATTTGTAATCATGATGTTCAAATTGTGTAAATAGGTAACTTTTATTTTTAGACATTTTGAATAATTACTGCGGTAAATATTTTATTTACCATGGTTAAGGGTAAATCCGGTAAATAAGGGTTAAAAAAATAATATTATAATAATAATAAATTACCCTAAAACGTGTCTTAACCCTATTGGTTGATACATGGTCGACCATGGGAATCTTTGGGTCTATTTTGGGACCCCATGGATCCACTTGTAAGTGATAATGACACTTTATTTTAATTAAGTCAAAATGAATACAAAAATGACACAAACATATATCTTTTAGAAAAACAATTGTTACATAGGGTTATATAAGTTGGATTTTAGATTATAAATATTAATTAGAAATATAAAAAGATTTCCTACATAATGATATTTTATTTATAATTTTTAGACATTAAATAATTTATTTTATTTATGACACAATGATGATGCAGTAATTACTATAATAGTGAAAAATTAAAATAATTGATATTATAAATACCCAAAAAAATATAATATGAAACTTTTAATGAATTAAACTAATTTTATAGGATAATATGATATATTAGGATTTATTTAATTGACTTTGTTCTAAGTAATCAATCTGTTATGAGTTTCACAAAAATCAACTATTGAATAGTGTCAAAATTGACATAAAAGAGTTCTTAAAACAAATATTATATTATTAATTGATATTAAATTCTTAAAAATCTACGGTTTGGCAAAGAGACTTATATCATGATATTTTCATCATTAATGGACCACTTGGGGGTCTCTTGGATGTATATAGTATGTTTATTAACCATATTATATAAACATACAAAGAGACATTGTAAAAGTGAAACTAATTAACTTAGAGTTAATACTTAAAGATAAGGTTAATATAAGTACCCAAACCTGTCTAAATTCTATTGGTTGAGTGGTTTTCGACCTATCCCCACCTTAACCTTTGCAAATTCAACTTTGGAGCCATTAGAAACCGAATATGAATTTATTATAAATTAATATTTCTAGCTTTTCCAAAGGTGCCCCTCACCCCTCTTATAAAAGGGCACTCCTCCTTCTCATTTCTTCACACCATAAAAGCCTTATGGTTCGGCCAAATTCTTCCCAAATACTCTCCCAACATCCCTCACTACAACCTATAGGCCTTATTTTGATCAGAAAGCCAACCTAAGGATCCCTTTTGATCAAATCAAAAGGAAGAACCCGAAGAAGAGGTAATGATTTCACCACCCTTTTCCAAGTTCCTTTCTTCTTCCACTTCCTCTTTCTTTGTTCTTACCATTCTAAAATAATAACTCCAGTATCTTACATATACTGTGATGTTATTATAAATATGTTACAACCATATTCAGTATTCTATCCACCCTTTGAATAACATGTCACCATACGTGCGTACGTACGGCTTACCGTCTCCACGTCGTGGTGTAATTGTTATTCAATATAATATTATTTGGATGGGTATAATAATGATGTGTAACTCATGTAAATAATAAATATAACATGTTAATGATTCTGTATATATGATATACCATCCATTTATATATTATTTTAATATCAAAAGAATGATATTGTCGCTCGTGCGTACGTACGGACTACCGTCTCCACGAACGCGATGAGATTCATTCTCCATCGTATCCATTCAAGTATAATTATCATTTGATGATTTAAAAATGATGTTTAAGGACTGGATATCATTCTGGATATTAATAAGATACAACAACCATGTCTTACGTAACAAAACATATAAAAGAAAACAAGTAAGTTAACACCCGATATAATGATAATACTAAGATATTATTATCAAATCAATATTAAAAGATCATATATGATATCATATTAATATGTATGATTCTTGTATAATTTAATAACAACTATTTCACCATTATACGGGAGGTTAACCTACCCCAACCAAGGAAAAGTACAAGGTAAGGGGTTTTCATCTCACTCCTTATTTCCGTGAGATTCATGCCATATTGCCACCATCACCTTTTGTGTGGTGTATGTACTGCCCATAATTATATTATTTGTGTAATACACTCTAATTTATGTGTATTTACATATTAATTGTATGATACCTCTTTTATGGGTTGTATGTTTCATAATTTACCAAATTGGTAAGGGTTATTTCACAATCTCTTCATTATCCGAGGTTGTTTATTTGTAATAATCTACTGGGATCTCTTTATCATCCACATCCATGTTTCTTCAAAATGTATTTCAAAACATTTTTATTATTTACAAGAATATGGGTTGAAGTCATTTATACCCTTGTTTGAATTTTTATAAGAGGTTTATAAAGGAATCTTTCCATCGTTTTCAAAACAAGGTCCTTTTTAACCTTTTCGACAGAATTAAGGTAAGAATGTTTTTTTAACTTATACGGCGGGTGCGGCTATTTTCGGTCGTTATAAAACCTTCAAAGCTTCCCTTACAAGCTTATAAGAATATTTTCAAAGAAAATGTTTTATTTTATATGGATCTTAAATGATTTCAAAATAAAAGGATATATTTCTTTAAAAAGAATTTTGATTTCATCTATGTCAACATCCTTTGATGGATTTTAAGATTATTTGAAGTTGAATTATTATGATACAAAACTTCTATATTGTATTGAAGGTTTTGTGATATGTTTGACTGTGGATGTGCTATTTTTATACCATTCATAGTTTATAGTGAAAGTATTGACATTTCGTATGCTAGTTTTAATACGAATGTTTATGTTATGTTTAAACCTTTTCATATGGGAATGCATTAGACTTAATATGTGACGGGTGGAGCCCGCTATAGCTCCTCGATGCATCGGTAGGTCTCATGAGACAAACTAGTGTCTTGGAACAAGGTCTTGACAAAATCTTATTTGTAGTCTTGGCACGAGGCCTTGGCTATGTGGTTATGATAGTCTGGCATTATGCATTCCAACATTATGAAAGTGGTTATTGATTTTTGCATGTGATTATTCGATTAGTAGAATATCCATGTGAATAAGTAAATGGCATTATTTCATTTTATTTATGCCATACCATGTTGAAAGTTCATATTTAAAAGGCTTTTGTTTTAGTTATACATTGCCTTAAATGTTTATTCTTATTTATGAATGTTTCCGCTATATTGTTATCCTTACTGGGCATTTGAGCTCACCCTTTTTCTATGTTTTATTTTTCCCAGGAAGTGAAGAAGTAAATTATGAATGACCTGCAGGGATATTATGTGGGGATATTAGTGTGGATTATGGAGACATTATGTTATTGTAGTAGTTTTTCATTTTATGATGTAATGTAAAACTTATGAATATATCTAGTGTTTCCAAGACTACTAAACCAATCGGTCTTTCGAGATTTTCTCTTTATTGTGATCATGCCAATGTTACGAAGTAATGCACCGACTCTAGGCAACTAGGGTCGGGGCGTTACAGTTGGTATCAGAGGAAGTTTAGTACAAACCTTGGAAGCTAGATTTAGATAAACTCTGATTAGAGCACGTAGACGTAAGATGAACTTTGAGGATTAGTATAGAAGAACTTCCTAGAATTTTGGTATTGTAGAGATTTTGTGAGTTTTCCGAGCAATACATCCCTGTCTGGATACGAGCAGGTAGAGGCGGCTCTGGCACAGATGTACCTAGGGGTAAAACCCGAAAACACCGCTTTGAGCTAGACTCGAACGGGAACTGGTGCACAACAACGGGCCTTGCTGCACTCTTGGTTACGACACTCCCGGGGGATATGCTTAGGATAACTCTCATTTTCTTTACAAATCATTTTGAAGGGATTATGAGTATATACATCCTCAAAGAAAACATTCTAATGATTATGGATTATATCCATAAATAGTTCAATTTATGTTAATTGTTTTATAAGTATGGGATTATGTATTCTGATTCATAAACTGATCTAGTTTATGACATTGTTTAGAAATGGCGCCTAGTGGAAGAAATGGAAACCGTATCAATGCACGCACTCCATGTAGGGATTGCCCTCCTGCTCAAGATAATTATAGTGGGGTCGGTGATGCAACTGGTGCTGATCAGCTAATCACCATACTGGGACAACTTACTCAGGTTATGAATAATAACCTTACCCGTATGGAGCACCCTGATCCGCAGCATGGAGGATCAATGTTAGATTGATTCATGAGGCAACAACCACCAACTATCAATGGGAATACAAATCCCTTAGTAGCTGAGCAATGGATATTTTCCCTAGAGAAAATATTTTAGGCTTTGGGGAGCAGTGAAAGGGAAAAAGTTATCATGGCAGTTTACCGCCTCACTGGAGATGCTGATCAATGGTGGTCATTGATTCAAAACATGAAGGAAGATGATGAAGTATCAAATATGGAGTGGAGGGAGTTCAAATATCTGTTTTTAGAAAAATACTTCCCTCGTGACCATCGAGCAGATATGGAAAGGCAATTTCTCAGTCTGAGACAAAAGGAGGATGAGAATGTCACAAAGTATGAGGCTAACTTTACAAGGTTAGCGAGGTACGCTAGTGATTATATTCGCAACCCAAGAAGTAAGATTGATCGTTTCTTTGATGGGTTAAAACCATTTCTCCGTCGAGCATTAGTCTCACAATCCTTTTCATCGTACGAAGACATTGTCTCATGTGCTATCAAGACCGAAAAGGAATTCTCTAAGTCTTATGACTTTAAAGAAAAGAAAGAGAAGAAGAGACCTGCTGATCAATCTGGGAATGGAAATAAGGGGAAGAAAGGAAAGGTTGAATATCCATCATGTGGTAAATGTTGGAAGAAACACCCCGGTACTTGCTTGAAGGGAATGGGAGTCTGTTACAAGTGTGGTGAAAAAGGCCACCAAGCTCATGATTGCAAGGGGAAGAAAGAAGCTACCAACGTTCAGTGATACAATAGCAGGGAGATGGGGCATTATGCAAATGCATGTCCTAAGCGTCAGGAGAACTTACCTCAGAAAAGGCCAAGGGATCAAGGCCAGGCTTATGCTATCACTACTGCTGAGGTAGAAGCTCCAAAAGACGTGGTGGCAGGTATTTTATTGGTTTCCTCAAGTTTAGAAAATGCATTATTTGATTCTGGATCATCGCATTGTTTCATATCTTCCTAGTTTGCTAAGAAAATTAGATATTTCCAATTTGATTTAATAAGGGAGTTGTCAGTTAAAACTCCTAAGGGAAGTATCGTTGCAACAATGTTTTGTGAATCAGTCCCCATTAGATCACATAAATTTTCTTTATCTGCTGATCTCATCGTCATACCTATGATTGAGTTTGATATAATCCTTGGTATGGACTGGCTTTCGGACTATGATGCGAAGATTTATTGTAAGAATAAAGAGGTTACGATTCTTGATGATAATGATAAGGAACACCTTATTTTTAGAGCAGAATCGTCACCACCTAATTCTTATTTAGATCCACCCTCAATAGCTCAACTAAATTCAATTATTGGGGAGGAAGAGAATGAAATAACTGCGGGTGAGGAAAGGAATGTTCAAATAGAGGATGTACCTGTTGTGAAAGAATTTGTAGATGTATTTCCAGAAGATTTACCTGGACATCCTCCAGAACAAGAAGTTGAGTTTTCTATTGATTTGATTCCTGGATCAAGGCCTATATCGAAGACCCCTTATAGAATGGCCACTGTAGAGTTAGTCGAACTAAAGAAACAACTAGAGGAATTGAGTAATAAGGGATTTATTCGCCCTAGTGTTTCTCCATGGGGAGCCCCTGTTCTTTTTGTTAAAAAGAAAGATGGATCTATGAGGTTATGTATCGACTACAGGGAGATCAATGCTATAACGATAAAGAACAAGTATCCCCTACCTCATATTGATGATTTATTTGACCAACTGCATGGAGCTCAATACTTTTCAAAGATTGACCTTCGATCTGGATACCATCAGTTGTGTGTGAAGAAGGAGGACATTCCGAAGACAGCATTTCGAACCAGGTACGGGCATTAGGAGTTTACTGTAATGCCGTTTGGATTGACTAATGCACCCTCTATATTCATGGATCTGATGAATAGAGTTTTCAAGGAGTATCTCGATGAATTTGTGGTGGTATTTATTGATGATATCTTGGTATACTCCAAAACCTACGAAGATCATGAAAATCACTTACGCATTATCTTGAAGTCTCTGAGGAGGCATGAATTATATGGGAAGTTTAGTAAGTGTGAATTCTGGCTTCAGGAGATTTCTTTTCTTGGCCATATTGTCTCTAAAGATGGAATCTCTATTGATCCTTCTAAGACCAAGGCAATCCAAGAATGGCCAGCACCTACGAGTATAACTGAGGTACGTAGTTTTATTGTCTTGGCAGGTTATTATCGACGATTCGTCCAGAATTTTGCCCGATTGGCTAACCCATTAACGAAGCTCACACGTAAAGGGGTTAAATTTGTTTGGACAAAAGAGTGTGAAGAATGTTTCAAAGAACTGAAGAGAAGATTAGTCAATGCTCCTATATTGACTCTACCATCGGGGAATGATGGGTTCGTTATTTATAGTGATGCATCGAAGAAAGGACTTGGTTGTGTCCTTATGAAGAATGATAGATTTATTGCCTATGCATCACGACAGTTGAAAATTCATGAACAAAACTATCCTACTCATGATCTCGAGTTA
The DNA here is from genome assembly GCA_963277665.1 of Viscum album. Taxonomy (NCBI): domain Eukaryota; kingdom Viridiplantae; phylum Streptophyta; class Magnoliopsida; order Santalales; family Viscaceae; genus Viscum; species Viscum album. The sequence continues at coordinate 1,520,189,497 of OY728155.1, read as the reverse complement.
GCAGCAGTGATCTTTGCTTTGAAGATATGGAGGCACTACCTCTATGGTGAAAAATGTGAGATTTATACTGATCACAAGAGTTTGAAGTATATTTTCTCACAAAAAGAACTCAACATGAGGCAAAAGAGATGGCTTGAATTACTCAAGGATTATGATTGTACGATACACTACCACCCAGGGAAGGCAAACAAGGTGGCAGATGCTTTGAGTAGATAAGACCATGGAGTTTTTAACAATATGAGAATTGAAAGGGATCCAATTTTTATGGATCTAGTGAAGATGGACATGGGAATAACCAGGGAAGGTGAAACATCAATGCTTTTTGAAATGGTTGCCAAACCATCTTTACTAGAAAGGATTAAGAGTTCTCAGACCGATGATGAAGAATTCCAAAAGAAGATTAAAGCTGTGAATGATGGGAGACTGAGAGACTTTGTGTATGAAGATGGAATTTTGAAATTCGGGAAGAGACTTTGTGTTCCCAATATACCCGATCTAAAAAGGGAATTGCTGGATGATGCTCATAGTTCCAATTTCTCTATACACCCTGGGAGCACCAAAATGTATAGAGATTTGAAGGAACATTTTTGGTGGGACAACATGAAGAGGGAGATTGCTGATTTTGTGTCAAGATGTATGGTTTGTCAACAACTGAAAGTTAGAAGGCAACAGCCTGGAGGAGTCATGCAACCTCTTCCCATACCGGAGTGGAAATGGGACAATATTACAATGGACTTTGTCATGGGGATACCAAAGACTCCTAGAAGGAACGATGCAATATGGGTTATTGTTTATTGTCTTACCAAGTCAGCTCATTTTCTTGCTATAAGAGAAGATCTACCTCTGGAACGTCTAGCAAGACTATACATTAATGAAGTTGTGAGACTTCATGGAGTACCCCTATCGATTGTTTCTGATCGTGATCCCCGTTTTACTTCAAGATTTTGGAAAAGTCTTCAGAAATCCCTGGATACTGAACTTCATTTGAGCACTGCTTACCACCCTCAGACAGATGGACAATCAGAACGGACTATTCAAACCTTAGAAGACATGTTGAGATCTTACTCACTTGACTTTCAGGGTATGTGGGATCAATATTTACCTCTAGTAGAATTTTCCTATAACAATAGCTTCCATTCGAGTATTCAGATGGCACCATATGAAGCGTTATACGGAAAGAGATGTCGTACACCAACCTGTTGGGATGACGTTGGTGAAAGAAAACTTATAGGCCCAGAACTGGTGGAGGAAACAATGGAAAAGGTGAAGGTAATCCAAAATCACATCAAAGCAGCTCAAAGTAGGCAGAAGAGCTATGCCGATAATCGAAGGAAGGATTTGGAATTTCAAGTCGGTGATCATGTTTTCCTAAAGGTATCTCCATGGAAGGGAGTCATACGTTTTGGAAAAAAAGGTAAATTGAGTCCCAGGTACATCGGACCTTTCGAAATTCTAGAACGAATTGGGGTTGTAGCTTACCGATTGGCAATGCCGCCAAGTCTCTCCAAAGTTCACGATGTGTTCCACGTATCTCTGTTGAGAAAATACATGCCTGACCCAACGCATGTACTCACCTATGAAGAATTAGAACTGGAACCCGATCTGTCTTATTGTGAAGAGCCCGTCAGGATTCTTGATACAAGAGAACAAGTACTGAGAAACCGGACGACGCGTCTGGTAAAAGTTTTGTGGAGAAATCATAAGATGGAAGAAGCAACGTGGGAACCCGAGGAACTTATGATGAAGAACCACCCGAGTCTTTTTATGCAGTAATACCCTATAAATTGCGAGGATGCAATTATTTGAAGGAGGGGAGAATGTAACACCCCAAGCTTCCATGGTACGTTTCCCTTCGAATAATGTGATAGCGTGTGTTGTACGCAACCTCGAGTTCAAACACACACCACAACTAATTAAACTAGCCGTTGTGAATAGTAATACCTACTTTTTGAAATCATATATATTTTATATTTCAAAATAGACTTCATTTTTGGATTCGGAATATCGAATTTAGCCTAAGGTGAAATTTTGGTACATTTCGGATAACTTTCATATTTTGATGAATAGTGAAAATTACTAAATTTTAATTAAAAACAACTTTTTTAATCAAAATAATTAATAGTGATAAATTATGAATTTGAGTGGTTTTAAAGTATATTTAGAATATATTTTTACCATTTAATATAATGTTGGTCATTGGACATAATTTTACAATTAAACCGAACATAAACAAGTGTCAATCTTTTGATAGTTATTATCTCTTAAAGACACGCTTTTTGTTTTGACAGCGGGAATTAATTTTAAATTAATTTCTGCCACTTCTGTGTTTTGAATTTAGGAAAATGGATTCCATATTTGGAATCAGGATGTTCAAATTTTGTAAATAGGTAACTTTTATTTTTAGACATTTTGAATAATTACTGCGGTAAATATTTTATTTACCATGGTTAAGGGTAAATCCGGTAAATAAGGGTTAAAAAATAATATTATAATAATACTAAATTACCCTAAAACGTGTCTTAACCCGATTGGTTGATACATGGTCGACCATGGGAATCTTTGGGTCTATTTTGGGACCCCATGGAACCACTTGTAAGTGATAATGACACATTATTTTAATTAAGTCAAAATGAATACAAAAATGACACAAGCATATATCTTTTAGCAAAACAATTGTTACATAGGGTTATATAAGTTGGATTTTAGATTATAAATATTCATTAGAAAGATAAAAAGATTTCCTACATAATGATATTTTATTTATAATTTTTAGACATTAAATAATGTATTTTATTTATGACACAATGATGATGCAGTAATTACTATAATAGTGAAAAATTATAATAATTGATATTATAAATACCCAAAACAATATAATATGAAACTTTTAATGAATTAAACTAATTTTATAGGATAATATGATATATTAGGATTTATTTAATTGACTTTGTTCGAAGTAATAAATCTGTTATGAGTTTCACAAAAATCAACTATTGAATAGTGTCAAAATTGACATAAAAGAGTTCTTAAAACAAATATTATATTATTAATTGATATTAAATTCCTGAAAATATAAGGTTCGGCCAAGAGACTTATATCATGATAGTTTCATCATTAATGGACCACTTGGGGGTCGCTTGGATGTATATAGTAAGTTTATTTACCATATTATATAAAAATACAAAGAGACATTGTAAAAGTGAAACTAATTAACTTAGAGTTAATACTTAAAGATAAGGTTAATATAAGTACCCAAACCTGTCTAAATTCTATCGGTTGAGTGGTTTTCGACCTATCCCCACCTTAACTTTTGAATAATAAACTTTGGAGCCATTAGAAACCGAATATGAATTTATTATAAATTAATATTTCTAGCTTTTCCAAAGGTACCCCTCACCCCTCTTATAAAAGGGCACTCCTCCTTCTCATTTCTTCACACCATCAAAGCCTTTTGGTTCGGCCAAACTCTGCCCAAATACACTCCCAACATCCCTCAATACAACCTAGAGGCCTTTTTTCGATCAGAAAGCCAACATAAGGATCCCTTTTGATCAAATAAAAAGGAAGAACCCGAAGAAGAGGTAATGATTTCACCACCCTTTTCCAAGTTCCTTTCTTCTTCCACTTCCTCTTTCATTGTTCTTACCATTATAAAATAATAACTCCAGTATCTTACATATACTGTGATGTTATTATAAGTATGGTACAACCATATTCAGTATTCTATCCACCCTTTGAATAACATGTCACCATATGTGCGTACGTACGGCTTACCGTCTCCACGTCGTGGTGTAATTGTTATTCAATATAATATTATTTGGACGGGTATAATAATGATGTGTAACTCATGTAAATAATAAATATAACATGTTAATGATTCTGTATATATGATATACCATCCATTTATATATTATTTTAAGATCAAAAGAATGATATTGTCGCTCGTGCGTATGTACGGACTACCGTCTCCACGAACGCGATGAGATTCATTCTCCATCGTATCCATTCAAATATAATTATCATTTGATGATTTAAAAATGATGTTTAAGGACTGGATATCATTCTGTATATGAATAAGATACAACAACTATGTCTTATGATACAAAACATATAAAAGAAAACAAGTAAGTTAACACCCGATATAATGATAATACTAAGGTATTATTATCAAATCAATATTAAAAGATCATATATGATATCATATTAATATATATGATTCTTGTATAATTTAATAACAACTATTTCACCATTATACAGGAGGTTAACCTACCCCAACCAAGGAAAAGTACAAGGTAAGGGGTTTTCATCTCACTCCTTATTTCCGTGAGATTCATGTCATATTGCCACCATCACCTTTTGTGTGGTGTATGTACTGCCCATAATTATATTCTTTGTGTAATACACTCTAATTTATGTGTATTTACATATTAATTGTATGATACCTCTTTTATGGGTTGTATGTTTCATAATTTACCAAATTGGTAAGGGTTATTTCACAATCTCTTCATTATCCGAGGTTGTTTATTTGTAATAATCTACTGGGATCTCTTTATCATCCACATCCATGTTTCTTCAAAATGTATTTCAAAACATTTTTATTATTTTCAATAATATGGTTTAAAGTCATTTATACCCTTGTTTGACTTTTTATAAGAGGTTTATAAAGGAATCTTTCCGTCGTTTTCAAAACAAGGTCCTTTTTACCCTTTTCGACAGAATTAAGGTAAGAATGTTTTTTTTAACGTATACGGCGGGTGCGGCTATTTTCTGTCGTTATAAAATCTTCAAAGCTTCCCTTACAAGCTTATAAGAATATTATCAAAGAAAATGTTTTATTTTATATGTATCTTAAATGATTTCAAAATAAAAGGAGATATTTCTTTAAGAAGAATTTTGATTTCATCTATGTCAACATCCTTTGATGGATTTTAAGATTATTTGAAGTTGATTTATTATGATACAAAACTTCTATATTGTATTGAAGGTTTTGTGATATGTTTGACTGTGGATGTGCTATTTTTATACCATTCATAGTTTATAGTGAAAGTATTGACATTTCGTATGCTAGTTTTAATACGAATGTTTATGTTATGTTTAAACCTTTTCATATGGGAATGCATTGGACTTAATATGTGACGGGTGGAGCCCGCTATAGCTCCTCGATGCATCGGTAGGTCTAATGAGACAAACTAGTGTCTTGGCACAAGGCCTTGAAAAAATCTTATTTGTAGTCTTGGCACGAGGCCTTGGCTATGTGGTTATGATAGTCTGGCATTATGCATTCCAACATTATGAAAGTGGTTATTGATTTTTGCATGTGATTATTCGATTAGTAGAATATCCATGTGAATAAGTAAATGGCATTATTTCATTTTATTTATGCCATACCATGTTGAAAGTTCATATTTAAAAGGCTTTTGTTTTAGTTATACATTGCCTTAAATGTTTATTCTTATTTATGAAAGTTTCCGCTATATTGTTATCCTTACTGGGCATTTGAGCTCACCTCTTTTCTATGTTTTATTTTTCCCAGGAAGTGAAGAAGTAAATTATGAATGACCTGCAGGGATATTATGTGGGGATATGAGTGTGGATTATGGAGACATTATGTTATTGTAGTAGTTTTTCATTTTATGATGTAATGTAAAACTTATGAATATATCTAGTGTTTCCAAGACTACTAAACCAATCGGTCTGTCGAGATTTGATCTTTCTTGTGATCATGCCAATGTTACGAAGTAATGCACCGACTCTAGGCAACTAGGGTCGGGGCGTTACATAAAAAATGTAAATACTTCATCCATAAACAATGAATGGTATATAAATAACACATCCACGGTCAAACATATCACAAAACCTTCAATAAAATATTGAATTTTTGTATCATACTAAATCATCTTCAAATAAGCGTAAAATCCATCAAAGGATGTTGACATAGATGAAATCAAAACTCTTTTTAGAGAAATATATATTTCTATTTTGAAATCATTTAAGAGTCATATATTTATAAAATAAAACATTTTATTTGAAAATATTATTATAAGCTTGTAAGGGAAGTTTCGACGATTTTATAACGGTGAAAAATAGCCGCACCTGCCGTATAAGTTAAAAAAACATTCTTACCTTAATTCTGTCGAAACGGTTAAAAAAGACCTTGTTTGGAAAATGATGGAAAGATTCCTTTATAAACCACTTATAAAAGTCAACAAGGGTATAAATTAATTAACCCATATTCTATTAAATAGAAAAAAATGATTTGAAATACATTTTGGAGAAACATGGATGTGGATGATAAAAAAGTCCCAGTAGATTATTACCTATAAAAAACCTCGGATAATGAAGAGATTGCGAAATAAACCCATACCTTGGAGATTTCCTTGGTAGGGGTAGGTTAACCTCCTGTATAATGGTGAAATAATTGTTATTAAATTATACAAGAATCATATACATTAATATGATATCATATATGATCTTTTATAATTTCTTTATTAATAATATCTTAGAATTATCGTCATTCCGGGTGTTAACATACTCATTTTATTTTATATGTTTTGTTACATATGTCATGATTTATATGGATAGGTTTTATCTTATTCATATCCATAATGATATAAAGTACTTAAAAATTATTTTTAAATCATCAAATGATAATTATACTTGAATGGATACGATGGAGAATGAATCTCATCGCGTTCGTGGAGACGGTAGTCTGTACGTATGTACGAGCGACAATATCATTATTTTGACATTAAAATAATATATAATTGGATGGTATATAATATATACAGAATCATTATCATGTTATATTTATTATTTAAATGAATTAAAAATCATTATTATACCCATCCAAATAATAATTTTATTGATTAACAATTACACCACGACGTGTAGATGGTAAGGCCTACGTACACACGTATAGTGAAATGTTATTCAAAGGATGGATAGAATACTTAATATGGTTGTACCATATTTATAATAACATCACTGTATATAAAAGATACTATATTAATTATTTTAGAATGGGTAAGAATGAAAAATTTGAAGAAGAAATGAATTTGAAAAAGGGTGGTGAAAACAATACCTCTTCTTCGAGTTCTTCCTTTTGATTTGATCAAAAGTGCTCCTTAGGTTGGCTTTCAGATCAAACTATGGCCTCTAGGTTGTAGTTAGGGAAGTTGAGAGTGTATTTGAGAAGGTTTTGGCCGAACCAAAAGGCTTTGAAGGTGTGAATTAATGAGAAGGTGGAGTTCCCTTTTATAAGAGGGGTGAGGGGCACCTTTGGAAAAGCTAGAAATATTAATTTATAATAAATTCATATTAGGTTTCTAATGGTTCCAAAGTGGATTATTTAAAGGTTAAGGTGGGGATGGGTCTAAAAAAACACAACCAACAGAATTTAGACAGGTTTGGGTCATTATATTATCCTTATCTTTTAGTTTTAACTCTTAGTTAATTAGTATGACACATACCATGTCACTTTGTATTTTTATATTATATAGTTAATAAACTTACTATATACCTCCTAGAGACCCCCCAGTGGTCCATTAATGATACACCTATCATGATATAAGTCTCTTGCCCGAACCATAGATTTTTAGGAATTGAATATCAATTAATAATATAATATTTGTTTTAAAATCTCTTTTATGTCAATTTTGACACTATTTGGAAAATTGATTTTTGTGAAAATCATAACAGAATGATTACTTTGAACGAAGTTAATTAAATCAATCCTAAAATGGAATATTAACCTAGAAAATCTGTGTAATTCATAAAAAGTCTCAAATTATCTTTATTTGGGTATTTATAATATCAATTATTTTAATTTTTCACTATTATAATAATTGCTACATCATCATTGTGTCATAAATAAATTAAATTATTTATTGTCTAAAAATTATAAATAAAATATAATTATGTTGGAAATCATTTATATTTCTAATAAATATTTACAATCGAATTTAACTTATGTATATCCCTATATTAAAAATGTTTTAGTAAATAAACTTTGATTTTAACTCTTTTAACTCTTCTTTGAATGAAATAATAATAAATGTCCTAATCTAATCAAAGTGGACCTAAATGATAATATTTTATTCCTGAGGTTGTTTTTGGTCAAGATACACTTGTCCAATAGAATTAGGACATGTGTTAGGGTAATATTAATATCATTCTTACCCTTAATTACCCTATTTACTTTTAACCATGGTAAATAAAAGTAAAAAGTTACTATTCACCAAAAATTATTTTCATCTCAATGAACAACATTTTACTCCTTTATATTAACCGTGTCTCTCGGATTTTCGAAATTCCACTCACAGACGTAGTAAAATTATGTTTTATGAAAAATTTCGTTTTTTAACTACCACTTGGTGGTTTCACTATTCATCAAAAATTGATGTTTTTCAGAAAAATACCAAAAATTTACCCTAGGATAATTTCAATATTCTGAATCAAAAAATGAAATCCATTTTGAAAAATAAAACTTATAAATTTCAAAAAGTGGGTATTACTATTCATAATGGCTAGTTTGATTGGTTGTGGTGTGTTAGAACTCGATGTTGCATACAACACAAACTATTTCATTATTCAAAGAGAAGCGTATCGTAGAAAATTGGGGTGTTAAATTCTCCCCTCCTTCAAATAATTTCTTCCTCGAAATGTCTAGAATACTACCGCATGAAGAGACTCGGGTGGTTCTTCATCATAAGTTCCTCGGTTTCCCACATTGCCTCTTCCATCTTATGGTTTCTCCACAAGACTTTTACTAGACGAGTCATCCAGTTTCTCAGTACTTGTTCTCTCATATCAAGAATATTGACGGGATCTTCTCAATAAGACAGATCAGGTTACATTTGTAATTCATCATGGGTGAGTAAATGCATTGGGTCAGGCATGTATTTCCTCAACATAGATACGTGGAACACATCGTGAACTTTGGAGAGACTTGGCGGAATTGCCAATCGGTAAGCTACAACCCCAATTCGTTCTAGAATTTCGAAAGGTCTGATGTACCTGGGACTCAATTTACCTTTCTTACCAAAACGTATGACTCCCTTCCATGGAGATACATTCAGGAAAATATGATCACTGACATGAAATTCCAAATCCTTCCATCGATTATCGGCATAGCTTTTCTGCCTACTTTGAGCTGCTTTGATATGGTTTTGGATTACCTTCACCTTTTCCATCGTTTCCTCCACCAGTTCTGGGCCTACAAGTTTTCTTTCACCAAATTCATCCCAATAGGTTGGTGTGCCACATATCTTTCCGTTTAACGCTTCATATGGTTCCATATGAACAGTTGAATGGAATCTATTGTTATAGGAAAATTCTACTAGAGGTAAATATTGATCCCACATACCCTGAAAGTCAAGTGAGCAGGATCTCAACATGTCTTCTAAGGTTTGAATAGTTTGTTCTGATTGTCCATCTATTTGAGTGTAGTAGGTAGTGCTCAAATGAAGTTCAGTATCCAAGGCTTTCTGAATATTTTTCCAGAATCATGAAGTAAAACGAGGATCACGATCAGAAAAAATCGATAGGGGTACTCCATGAAGTCTCACCAATTTATTAATATATAGTCTTCCTAGACGTTCCAGTGGTAGATCTTATCTTATAGAAAGAAAATGTGCTGACTTGGTAAGAAGATCAATAATAACCCATATTTCATCATTCCTTCTAGGACTATTTGGTATCCCCATGAAAAATTCCATCGTAATATTGTCCCATTTCCACTCTGGTATGGGAAGAGGTTGCATGACTCCTCCAGGCCATTTCCTTCCAGCTTTCACTTGTTGAGAAAACCTACATCTTGACACAAAATCTGCAATCTCCCTCTTCATGTTTTCCCACCAAAAATGTTCCTTCAAATATCTATACATTTTGTGCTCCCGGGGTGTATAGAGAAATTGGAACTATGAGCATCATCTAGCAATTCCCTTTTTAAACCAGGTATATTGGGAACACAAAGTCTCTTCCCAAATTTCAAAATTCCATCTTCATACACAAAGTCTCTCAATATCCCATCATTTACAGCTTTAATCTTCTTTTTAAATTCTTCATCATCAGTCTGAGAACTCTTAATTCTTTCTAGTAAAGATGGTTTGGAAACAATTTGAAAAACCATTGATGTTTCACCTTCCCTGGTTATTCCCATGTCCATATTCACTAGATCTATGAAAATTTGATCCCTTTCAATTATCATATTGTTCAAAACTCTATGGTCTTATCTACACAAAGCATCTTCCACCTTGTTTTCTTTCCCCGGGTAGTAGTGTATCATACAATCATAATCCTTGAGTAAATCAACCGATCTCCTTTGCCTCATGTTGAGTTCCTTTTGTGAGAAAATATACTTCAAACTCTTGTGATCTGTTTAAATCTCACATTTTTCACCATAGAGGTAGTGCCTCCATATCTTCAAAGCAAAGATCACAGCTTCTAACTCGAATCATGAGTATGATAGTTTTGTTCATGAATTTTCAACTATCGTGATACATATGCAATAACCCTATCATTCTGAATAAGGACACAACCAAGTCCTTTCTTCGATGCATCACTATAAATAACGAACCCATCGTTCCCCAATGGTAGAGTCAATATAGGATCATTGACTAATCTTCTCTTCAGTTCTTCGAAACATTCTTCACATTCTTTTGTCCAAACAAACATAACCCCTTTACGTGTGATCTTTGTTAATGGGTTAGCCAACAGAGAAAAATTCTAGACGAAACGTCGATAATAACCTGATAAACCAATAAAACAACGTACCTTAGTTATACTCGTTGGTGCATGACATTGTTGGATTTCCTTGGTCTTAGAAGGATCAATAGAGATTCCATCTTTAAAGACAATATGGCCATGAAAAGAAATCTCCTGAAGCCAGAATTCACACTTCCTAAACTTCCCATATAATTCAGGTCTTCTCAGAGACTTAGGGATAATGCGCAAGTGATTTTCATGATCTTCGTAGCTTTTGGAGTATACCATGATATCATCAATAAATACCACAACAAATTCATCAGGATATTCCTTGAAAACTCTATTCATCAGATCCATGAATACATAGGGTGCATTAGTCAATCCAAAAGGCATTACTGTAAACTCGTAATGCCCGTACCTGGTTCGAAATGCTGTCTTCGGAATGTCTTGCTTCTTCATAGACAACTGATGGTATCCAGATCGAAAGTCAATCTTTGAAAAGTATCGAGCTCCATGGATTTGGTCAAATAAATCATCAATGCGAGGTAGGGGTACTTGTTCTGTATTGTTATAGCATTGATCTCCATGTAGTCGATACATAACCTCATAGATCCATCTTTCTTTTTAACAAAAAGAACGGGGGCTCCCCATGGAGAAACACTAGGGTGGATAACTCCCTTATTACTCAATTCCTCTAGTTTTTTCTTTAGTTCAACTAATTCTACAATGGCCATTCTATAAGGGATCTTCGATATAGGCCTTTATCTAGTAATTTAATCAATTCAAAACTAAACTTCTCGTTCTGGGGGATGTCCAGGTAAATATTCTGAAAACACATCTACATATTCTTTCAAAATAGGTACATCCTCTATTTGAACATTCTTTTCCTCACCCATAGTCATTTCATTCTCTTCCTCCCCAATAATTGAATTTAGTTGAGCTACTGGGGTTGGATCTAGATAAGAATTAGGTGGTGGCGATTCTGCTCTGAAGATAAGGTGTTTGTTATCATCATCATCAAAAATCTTAACATCCTTCTTACAATAAATCTTTTCATCATGGTCTGAAAGCCAGTCCATACTGAGGATTATATCAAACTCAATCATAGGTATGACGATGAGATCAGTAGATAAAGAACATTTATGTGCTCTAATGGGGATTTATTCAAAAAACATTGTTGCAATGATACTTCACTTAGGAGTTTTAACTGACAACTCCCTTGTTAAATCAAATTATAAATATCTAATTTTATTAGTAAACTGGGAAGATATGAAATAATGCGATGATCCAGAATCAAATAATGAATTTTCTAAACTTGAGGAAACCATTAAATTACCTGCCACCACGTCTTTCGAAGCTTCTACCACAGCAGTAGTGATATCATAATCTTGGCCTTGATCCCTTGGTGTTTTTGGAGGTAAGTTCCCTTGACACTTAGGACATTCATTTTCATAATGTCCCATCTCCCTGCAATTGTAGCATTGGACATCTGTAGCTTCCTTCTTCCCCTTGAAATCACAAGCTTGGTGGCCTTTTTCACCACACTTGTAACAGACTCCAGTTCCTTTGAAGCAAGTACCAAGGTGTTTATTCCCACATTTACTACATGATGGATATTCAACTTTTCCCTTCTTACCTTTATTTCCATTCCCAGATTGATCAGTATATCTCTTCTTCTCTTGCATTTCATTAAGGTCATATGACCTAGAGAATTCCTTTCCTATCTTGATAGCACATGAGACAATGACTTCATACGATGAGAAGGATTGTGAGACTAATGATTGATGGAGAAACAGTTTTAACCCATCAAAGAAACGATCAATCTTACTTCATGGGTTACGTATATAATCTCCAAAAAACCTTGCTAACCTTGTAAAGCTAGCCTCATACTTTGTGATATTATCATCATCCTTTTGTCTCAAACTCAGAAATTGCATTTCTATATCTACTCGATGGTCACGAGGAAATTATTTTTCTAAAAATAGATCTTCGAACTCCCTTAATTCCATATTTAATACCTCACCATCTTCCTTCATTTTTTTAATCAATGACCACCATTTATCAGCATCTCTAGTGAGGCGGTAAACTGCCATGATAACTTTTTCCCTTTCACTAATTCCCAAAGCCTGAAATATTTTTTATAGGGAACTTATCCATTGCTCATCTACTAATGGATTTGTACTTCCATTGAATGTTGGTGGTTGTTGCCTCATTAAGCGATCTATCATTGACCCTCCACGCTGTGGAACAGGGTGCTCCATATGGGTAAGGTTATTATTCATAACCTCAGTTAGTTTTCCCAGTATGGTGATTAGTTGATCAGCACCAGTTGCATCGCCAGCTCCACTATAATTATCTTGACCAGGAGGGAAATCACTACATGGAGTGTGTGCATTGACATAATTTCCATTTCTTCCACTAGGCGCCATTTATAAACAATGTCATGAACTAGATCAGTTTATGAATCAAAGTACATAATTCCATACTTATAAAAAACATAACATAAATTGAACTATTTATGGATATTATCCATAATCATATAAAAAATTTCTTTGAGGAAGTATATACTCATAAACCCTTAATAATTATTTGTAAATAAAATTAGAGTTATCCTAAGCATATCCCTTGGGAGTGTCATAACCAAGAGTGCAGCAACGCCCGTTGTCATGCACCAGTTCCCATTCGAGTCCAGCTCAAAGAGGTGTTTTCGGGTTTTATCCCTAGGTATATCTGTTCCGGAGCCACCTCTACCTGCTCGTATCCAGACAGAGATGTATTTCTTAGGAAACTCACAAAATATCTACATTACCAAAATTATAGGAAGTTCTTCTATACTAATCCTCAAAGTGCATCTTAGGTCTATGTGCTCTAATCAGATTTTATCTAAATATAGCTTCCAATGTTTGTACTAAGCTTCCTATGATACCAACTGTAACACCCAAACCCCAGTTACCCAGAGTCGGTGCATTATTACATAACATTGGCATGATCACAAGAATGATCACGTCTCGAAAGACCGATTAGTTTAGTAGCCTTGGAATAACTAGATACATTAATAAAGTTTAAATTACATCATAAAATGAAAACTACAGAAATATAGTCTCCATAGTCCACACTCTTATCCCCTCATACTATCCCTACAGGTCATTCATAGATTACTTCTTCACATCCTGTGAAAAATAAAACATAGAAAAGGGGTGAGCTCAAATTCCCAGAAAGGATAACAATATAGCGGAATGTTTCATAAATAAGAATAAAAATTTAAGGAAATGAATAACTAAAACAAAAGCCTTTTAAACTTGAACTTCAACATAGTATGGAAAAAATAAAATTAAATGATGCCATTTACATATTCACATGGATATTATACTAATCGAATAATCACATGCAATATCAATAACCACTTTCATAATGATTGAATGCATAATGTCATACTATCATAACCACATAGCCAAGGCCTCGTGCCAAAACTACAAATAAGATTTTATCAAGGCCTTGTTCCAAGACACTAGTTTGTCTCATGATACCTACCGATGAATCGAGGAGCTATAGCGGGCTCCACCCGTCACATATTAATTCCAATGCATTCCCATATGAAAAGGTTTAAACATAACATAAAAATTCATAATAAAACTAGCATAAGAAATGTAAATACTTCATCCATAAACCATGAATGGTATAAAAATAATACATCCACAGTCAAACATATCACAAAACCTTCAATACAATTTGAAGTTTTGTATCATAATAAATCAACTTCAAATAAGCATAAAATTCATCAAAGGATGCTGACATAGATGAAATCAAAACTCTTTTTAGAGAAATATCTCTTCCTATTTTGAAATCCTTTAAGAGTCATATATTTATAAAATAAAACTTTTTTGTTGAAAATATTCTTATAATATTGTAAGGGAATCTTCAACTATTTTCTAACGGTGGAAAGTAGCCGCACCCACCATATATGTTAAAAAAACATTCTTACCTTAATTCTGTCGAAAAGGTTAAAAAGGACCTTGTTTGGAAAACGACGAAAATATTCCTTTATAAACCACTTATAAAAGTCAACAAGGTTATAAATTACTTAACCCATATTCTAATTAATAGTAAAAAAAATGTTTTGAAATACATTTTTTAGAAACCTGGATGTGGATGATAAAGAAGTCCTAGTATATTATTACGTATAAACAACCTCAGATAATGAAGAGATTGTGAAATAAACCCTTAGCTTGTACTTTTCCTTGGTTGGGGGTAGGTTAACCTCCTGTATAATGGTGAAATAATTGTTATTAAATTATACAAGAATCATATACATTAATATGATATCATATATGATCATTTAACATTGCTTTGTTAATAATATCTTAGAATTATCGTCGTTTCGGGTGTTAAATTACTCGTTTTCTTTTGTATGTTTTGATATATATGTCATGTTTTTTATGGATAGGTTGTATGTTATTCATATTCAGAATGATATCAAGTCCTTAAGCATTATTTTTAAATCATCAAATGGTAATTATACTTGAATGGGTACGATGGAGAATGAATCTCATCGCGTTCGTGGAGACGGTTGTCCGTACGTACGCACGAGCGACAATATCATTATTTTGAAATTAAAATAATATATAACTGGCTTTTATTTCATATATACAGAAGCATTATCATTTTATATTTATTATTTACATGAATTACACATCATTATTGTACCCATCCAAATAATAATTTTATTGAATAACAATTACACCACGACGTGGAGACGGTAAGCCGTACGTACACACATATGATGAAATGTTATTCAAAGGATGGATAAAATACTAAATATGGTTGTACGATATTTATAATAAGATCAAAGTATATATAAGATACTAGAGTTACTATTTGATAATGGGAAATAAAGAAGAAGTTGAAGAAGAAATGAATTTGAAAAACGGTGGTGAAAACATTACCCCTTTTTCGAGTTCTTCCTTTTGATTTGATCAATAGGGCTCATTAGGTTGGCTTTCTGATAAAAATAAGGCCTCTAGGTTGTAGTGAGGGAAGTTTATAGAGTATTTGGGAAGGGGTTGGAAGAACCAAAAGGCATTGAAGGTGTGAATTAATGAGAAGGGTTAGTTCCCTTTTATAAGAGGGGTGAGGGGAACCTTTGGAAAAGCTAGAAATATTATTTTATAATAAATTCATATTCGGTTTATAATGGCTCTAAAGTAGATTATTTAAAGGTTAAAGTGGGTATGGGTCGAAAACCACTCAACCAATAGAATTTTTACAGGTTTGGGTCATTATATTAACCTTATCTTTTAGTTTTAACTATTAGTTAATTAGTTTGACACTTACCATGTCACTTTGTATTTTTATATTATATAGTTAATAACCATACTATATACCTCCAAGAGACCATCAAGTAGTCCATTAATTATACAAATATCATGATATAAGTCTCTTGGCCGAACCTTAGATTTTTCGGAATTGAATATCAATTAATAATATAATATTTGTTTTAAAAACTCTTTTATGTCAATTTTGACACTATTTGAAAAATTGATTTTTGTGAAACTCATAACTGAATGATTACTTCAAAAAAAGTTAATTAAATCAATCCTAACATGTCATATTAATCTATAAAATTATTGTAATTCATAAGTCTCAAATTATATTTATTTGGGTATTTATAATATCAATTAATTTACTTTTTCACTATTATGGTAATTACTGCATCATCATTGTGTCATAAATAAATTAAATTATTTATTTTCTAAAAATTATAAATAAAATATAATTATTTATGAAATATTTATTAATTTCTAATGAATATTTACAATCAAATTTACCTTAAGAATAACCCTATATTAAAAATGTTTTAGTAAATAAACTTTGATTTTAACTCTTTTAACTCTTCTTTGAATTAAATAATAACAAATGTCCTAATCTAATCCAAGTGGACCTAAATGATAATATTTTATTCCAAAGGTTGTTTTTGGTCGAGATAAACTTGTCCAATAGAATTAGGACATGTTTTAGGATAATATTAATATCATTTTTACTCTTAATTACCCTATTTACTTTTAACCGTGGTAAATAAAAGTAAAAAGTTACTATTCACCTAAAATTATTTTCATCTTAATGAACCGCATTTTACTCCTTGATATTAACCATGTGTTTTGGATTTTCTAAATTCCACTCATAGAAGCAGTAAAATTAAGTATTATGAAAAATTCAGTTTTTTAACTACCACTTAGTGGTTTCACTATTCATCAAAAAATGATGTTTTTCAGAAAAATACCCAAAATTCACCCTAAGCTAATTTTGATATTCCGAATCAAAAAATTAAGTCCATTTTGAAAAATAAAATTTATAAATTTCAAAAAGTGGGTATTACTATTCATAACGGCTAGTTTTATTAGTTGTGGTGTAGAGACCCGAAACTTGACGTACATTGACATTACATTACATTTGCGGTATACTTAGTACATACACACAAGGATCATAATAGTTTAGTGTCTTTGGAAACTCGGAACGTAATCTTCTAATCGTGGTGAAAGATCTTAAACATCTCCTATAAAGATCTTCCCTTTTTTTACCTAAAACCTTTCTTTATATCCTGGGGAAAAGAAAACATAAAAGGGTGAGCTCAAATGCTCAGTAAGGGTAAACAAAAGAAATATCAATCACATCGTATTCATAAGAACATAACATTTTGGAAATCTTAACCTGCAAAAGAGAGAATAATTTCATAACATGGGATAAATCATGGCAGTGAAATGTAATCACAATAATCATAACATAAAACATGAAACTTTGTGGCATTCACACATAATCATAGAGAATCATTTCTTGTTAGTCAAGACTCATTGCCAAGACTATCTTAGTGGACAAAGTCCCTTTCTGAATCGAGTAACCCTCGTTTCAGTCCTGTTTCACTGAACCGGTATAACCTACCGTTCCAGCCCTGTCTATCTCATGAGATATAAAATTTTTACCCAATGCATTGGAGGGAGATATAGGTCCCACCCATCTTATAATGAATCCTTTCTTATGTGTGCCACATAATCATAAATCATACATCATCGCATAACCCATGTAATAAAAATGGGATTCTTAAACAACATGACATCATAAAACAATTCATATAAGATAAAGGAATTCATAAAAATGTTTCCATCACAACATAATCAAATCCATGTAATAATAGGTATAAAAACAGAACCCTTTTATTATCTTAGATGGAAAATAATTTTTATAAAACACTTGAACTTCATTCTTGAGGAAAATATCCTTTCTACTTCAAAAACACTTTTCCTTTCTTAACATGTCATACAATTTTAAACTAAAAGAAGTTGATTAAAAATAAACTTGAATACTTGTAAAGGAAGCTTCTTGAAATAATTTTTTAGAAATCCATTCATGCCGTATAAGTTAAAAAAACATTCTTCGTACTTTTGTCGGAAAAGTCAAAAAGCACCTCGTATGAAAAACGACAAAAGATTCCTTTCATATCTTTTACTAAAAACTCACCGAAGGGTAAAATTGGATTTAAAAAATTTTAGGTGGATGGAAATAATATTACATATTGAATAAACATGGATGTGGATGATAAAATACACCCCAGTAAATACCAAAGTATAAACAATCTCAGATAAAAATGAGATTGTGATATTTCCCTTACCTTAGGTACGATTTGCTTCGTATGTGTCCGAACCTCCTGTATAATTATTTAAATAATGTCAATGACTTATTACAGAATCATATTCATTGTTATGATATCATATATGGTTCACTTATGACATTATATGACCCGTTCTTTTGTAAATTCTATGTTAAAGAAGCGTTTTGGTTAAAATCATTTCATTTATTGTAGGTGTTTTGACTTGTTGTTCTTGACATTATTATTACTTATATCATGATTTACCTACTTTCAGAATATAAAATATGATTTATATATCATATATATTCAGTATATATATATATATAATAGATAGATAAATGAAATGAAAACCACCGTTCATGGAGACGGTAGTCCGTACGTACGCATGAACGCTGTTTTTCTTTCCTTATTGTCATGAATGGAAGTAAGTAGATGACATACATATATATATATATACATAAATCCAGTATCATTATTATGTCATATATTTCATTAGTACTTATTATATATACTTTATAATCATTCCTTAATGGTTAATCATTAAGAATGAATCTCATCGCGTCGTGGAGACGGTAGTCCGTACGTACGCACGAGCGATGATATCATTTCCATAATTGTTGAATTGAATTGGAGTGGATTATAAAATATATCAGAATCAATATGATGTTGTAATAACTATGTATAGTTATTCTTTACACCATTATACCCATCCATGTAAGGTGGTGGTGGAAAATAGATTACACCACGGCGTGGAGACGGTATTCTGTACGTACGCACGAGCGGTGATTTTTTTTTCCGTAGGATGGATAGATGGTGAAATAGGGTTGTTTCATACTTAAAATAACATATTAGTATATGAGTGATACTGATGTTATTACTTCATAATGAAACAACCTAAGAAGAATAAGTGGAAGAAGAAATAAAGATGAAAGAATTGGTAACGGTAATTACCTCTTCTTTGAAGCACCTCTTTGAGACCTCCTCTTAGGGCACTAAAATTGGTCTTTGAGGAAGACCAGAACCTCTAGGATGTTGCTAGGGAAGTGGAGAAGAGATTTTGTCAGGGGTTGGCCGAGCTTGAGTGCTCAAATTGGTGTGAGGAGGAGGGGGAGGAGGTGTCCTTTTATAAGGGAGGAGAGGGGCACCTTAGGAATACCTCAAAATATTATTTTATATTAATGTCAAAATCGGTTTATAATGGTTCCAAAGGGTATTATTTTGAAGATAAAGTGGGGATGGGTCGAAATCCTATCAACCAATAAGATTTAGACAAGTTTAGGGTATTATTTTAACCTTATCAATTAGATTTAACTCTAAGTTAAATAATTTAACTTTTACCGTGTCTTTTTGTTTTCTTTCACTATATGGTTAATACACTTACTATAACATGCCAAAAGAACCCCAAATTGTTTATTATTAATACATATATCCTTATCTAAGTCATTTGGCCGAACCATAGATTTTTAGGAATAAAATAACAATTAATAATATAATATTTTATTTAAAAACTATTTTGTGTCAATTTTGACACTATTTGATATATGATTTTTGTGAAAGTCATAACAGAATTATATGTTAGAACCAATTTTCTTAACTCAACAATAATATTTCATAGTAACCTAGAAAATTTGTGGAATTCATAAAAAGTTTCAAATTACATTCATTTGAGCATTTATAACATCAATTATGTTAATATTTCCTTAAAAGGGTAATTACTGCATCATCATTGTGTCATAAATAAATTAATATATTTAAAGTCTAAAAATTTTAAATAAAATATAATTATGTAGGAAATATTTTTAGCTTTCTAATGATTATTTATAGTCGAATTTATCTTATGTATAACCCCATATTAAAAATGTTTTAGTTATTAAACTTTGATTTTAACTATTTTAACTATTCATTAAATAAAATAATATTAAATGTCATAATCAAATCCAAGTGGACCTAAATGGTCATATTATATTCATAAGGTTGTTTTTGGTCGAATTACACTTATCCAATAGAATTAGGACATGTTTTAGGGTAATAGTAATATCATATTTACCCTTAGTTACCCTATTTACTATTAACCGTGGTAAAAAAAGTAAAAAGTTACTATTCACCAAAAAATATTTTCATCTCATTGAACCACATTTTAGTCCTTGATATTAACCGTGTCTGTCGGATTTTCGAAATTCTATTCAAAGAAGCGGTAAAATTAAGTTTTATGCAAAATTCAGTTTTTAACCTACCACTTAGTGGTTTCACTATTCATCATAAATTGAAAGTTTTCAGAAAAATACCAAAATTTCATCCTAAGCTATATTTCATATTCCGAATTCAAAAATGAAGTCTATTTTACCAAATTCATAACATAGAAGTTGCATTAATTAATTTTATAATTAAATCCCGCTGTTAAAATAAATGCCGTGTTTTTAAGAAACAATATCTACCAAAAGATTGACACTTGATTATGTCTGGTTTAAATGGGAAATTACATCCAATGACCAAAATCGTATTAAATTGTAAAAATATATTCTAAATATACTTTAAAACCACTCAATTTAATGATTTATCACTATTAATTATTTCGATTAAAAAAGTTGTTTTTAATTATAATCTAGTAATTTTCCCTATTCATCAGAATTTGAAAGTTATCCGAAAAGTACCAAAATTTCACCCTAAGCTAATTTCGATATTACAAATCAAGAAATTAATTCCATTTTGAAAAATAAAATATACAAAATTTCAAAAAGTGGTTATTACTATTCATAACGGCTAGTTTTAATAATATTTTAATAGCATATTGTTGTTTAATGAAACTCGTTATTGCGTACTACACACTCTATCGAGGAAGGTCGCGATTGCGTGTAATGAAAGGAAAGTCAAGGATGTGTGTTGTGCAAGCTCCTTTTGATGTAGCATAAAATACAAGACATTAATAAAATTAAGAAGAATACTATTCATAAAATCTCGGGCTTTTACATTCTACCCCCCTTAAAATGCATTTCGCCCTCGAAATTCGTCAGGGTTATAAATGGTTTATTATTCGAAAGTTTCTTTAATAGAAACCCACATCGTAAAAAGGAATATCAAAACCAATATTTAAAAACAAAAGTATGAAACGTAAAGGTTACCCAAATAAACTTGTCACTGGGTTTCCACATAGGTGAAAATATGGATATGGAAGAGAAATCTAACCATCATGTTCTGATGGAGATTGGTAGAGAACATGGCTATGGAAAAGCTAGCAATCACAAAGCCATAACTTTGTGACGATCTAAGGTACCATCTGATTCATCAAATATAAGATCACTAGGACAACATTTTTGGTTTTCAAGATCGTTTCCCTAATGTTAAAGAATTTGAATTAGAATAAATACTTACTTTATTTTGGTACAATCTCACTGTTGTTCGTGCCTTTAACAATTTCCACTTCATCTCTTAAATAAATGAAGTTGAATTTGTTATTCGGGAAGTGTTAGCAGATCATGTGATAGAATGATGGGTCATTCCATCTGTCTCAAACAAAAGGTTAGCAAAAAAAATTATATACATAAGTTGATCTATAGTGAGATTAATCATATATGGTTCCTAAAATGGACTTATTCATCATATGTCATACAACTTAATATAATAAAACTAGTTTCTACTAAACAGGGACTTCCTGTAGGCCAGTGTTAGGCGATAAAGGCCAGTCGCACTTCGGTTCTGGGTTCGATTCCCACAGCCTTGTCCGACGCGATGGGCTGTCGCCCGTCCTGCAGGTTGTCCTTTTTCTAAAACAATATTACTATAACATCCCATCAATAATATCGAAAAAAAACTTCTATCCTTAAACAATACTAACTTATTCCAACATAATCCTTTCAAATCTTTAGGCTTACCCATAATACTGCAGTCCACTCTCATAATATAGTGAAAACAATTACCAGAGATTTAATACCATCGTTGATCCCCATAAGATATGTCTTGTTGGTCACATTCTAAACATTCAAATTCCTTAATCATGTATTCTCTTGAATACCTTAGTGAAAGCATGAATGTAGTTTAAAGTTAACACTTTCCACATACCAAAATCCTCAAAATTCTATATACTCAAACCATGATATCACTTAGTCCTTATATCAATCATGAGCTCATGAATACTATTAAACATTTCATTTTCTCGTTTTCCCTTCATTATGCGCATATCATCTTATTTCCAAAAAATATCTCAATCACTTTGAATACCACATCAATAAATATTTAAATACTCAATGATACAACATTATTTTGGAATCTCATTACATAAACACTTAATCATTCCACCACATCATTGTCATATTCATCATTGCCAATAGTGATCGCATGTGACTTACCTTTTTCCTTTTCCTTCAGTGGTTGCTCATGTTGATCATCACTAACCCTTGGATTAGGGCATTTATTAGCATAATGCCCCATTTCCTTGCACTTGAAGCATTGAAGTGTTGGTGGTGCGTTCTCTGCAGTGTTTGCTTTATTCACATCATTAGAAACCCTTTTTCCATTACTTCGACACTCAGCTGCTCGATGACCTTCTTTTCCACACTTAAAACATTTTCTAGTCCCTTTAAGACAATCTCCACCATGCTTCTTTCCACACTTTGTGCATAAGGAAACATTCATCTTCTTTTCACCATTATTCTGAGATTTCTCCTTGATCTCCATCTTTCGTTTCTTGTCAAAACCATGAGATGGATATGTAACACCAACTTCCATTTCTACCTTGATAACACAACGCACAATTTCTTCATAGCTACTGAAGTCTCTTATAGCTAATGCCCTTCGAAGACTTGGTTTTAAGCCACTGAAAAATCGATCAACTTTACTTTCAGGTTGGATGATAATGCCAGATGCATACCTTGCAAGTCTTGTAAAATTCGCTTCGTATATACCAACAGATTCATCATCTTTTTTCTTTAGTTCAAGAAACTCCTTCTCCATCTTTGTTCAAAGAATACGAGGGAAGTACTTATTGAAAAATAAGTTCTTGAACTCGTCCCATTCCATGGACTCAATTTCATCTCTTTGCCTTGTATTCTTGATAAGATTCCACCATTGATCAGCTTCACCTTCCAAACGATATACTACTAACATGACATTATCATGTTCAGAACATTGAAGAACTGAAAATATCTTTTCAGTGGTACTGATCCATTGTTCAGCAACAAGTTGATCAGAAGACCCACTAAAAGAAGGTGGACGTTGCCTCATGAAGGACTCATTAGAATATTGTTCCCTTCTCTGCTCATTTGGAAGTCCAGAATGATTCATAGCTTGTGTAAGTATAACAATAAGATTTTGCACTCCATCTCCCATAACATTTGTTTGTTCAGGAGTACAATCATTGCATTGTCCATTGCATTGATCAACACGGTTCCTTCGGGTTCCAGCCATCGTCTAAAACCCAAAAAGAATAGTGTGAGAGGCAAAAATCATGCTAGGGAAAACAACATAATAAAGGGGAAGTACCTTCAATATCTAACATCTTAGGTTTAATTCTATGATCGTTAGCGTAGTTCTAGTACTATAACCTATACGTATACTTAACCTTAGGGACATCCCTAGACATACCGTATAAATATCTCTAGGGATCTCACTAACGTTTTCGAATCCTAGTTTCCTATTGTTGACTAAACCTTTCCTCTGATACCAACTGTAGAGACCCGAAACTTGACGTACATTGACATTACATTACATTTGCGGAATACTTAGTACATACACACAAGGATCGTAATAGTTTAGTGTCTTTGGAAACTCGGAATGTAATATTCTAATCGTGGTGAAAGATATTCAACATCTCCTATAAAGATATTCCCTTTTTTTACCTAAAACCTTTCTTTATATCCTGGGGAAAAGAAAACATAAAAGGGTGAGCTCAAATGCTCAGTAAGGGTAAACAAAATAAATATCAATCACATCGTATTCATAAGAACATAACATTTTGGAAATCTTAACCTGCAAAAGAGAGCATAATTTCATAACATGGGATAAATCATGGCAGTGAAATGTAATCACAATAATCATAACATAAAACATGAAACTATGTGGCATTCACACATAATCATAGAGAATCATTTCTTGTTAGTCAAGACTCATTTCCAAGACTATCTTAGTGGACAAAGTACCTTTCTGAATCGAGTAACCCTCGTTTCAGTCCTGTTTCACTGAACCGGTATAAGCTACCGTTCCATCCCTGTCTATCTAATGAGATATAAAATCTTTACCCAATGCATTTGAGGGAGATATAGGTCCCACCCATCTTATAATGAATCCTTTCTTATGTGTGCCACATAATCATAAATCATACATCATCACATAACCCATGTAATAAAAATGGGATTCTTAAACAACATGACATCATAAAACAATTCATATAAGATAAAGGAATTTATAAAAATGTTTCCATCACAACATAATCAAATCCATGTAATAATAGGGATAAAAACAGAACCCTTTTATTATCTTAGATGGAAAATAATTTTTATAAAATACTTGAACTTCATTCTTGAGGAAAATATCCTTTCTACTTCAAAAACACTTTTCCTTTCTTAACATGTCATACAATTTTAAACTAAAAGAAGTTGATTAAAAATAAACTTTAATACTTGTAAAGGAAGCTTCTTGGAAATAATTTTTTAGAAATCCATTCATGCCGTATAAGTTAAAAAAAACATTCTTCGTAATTTTGTCGGAAAAGTCAAAAAGTACCTCGTATGAAAAACGACAAAAGATTCCTTTCATATCTTTTACTAAAAACTCAACGAAGGGTAAAATTGGATTTAAACAATTTTATGTGGATGGAAATAATATTACATATTGAAGAAACATGGATGTGGATGATAAAATACACCCCAGTAAATACCAAAGTATAAACTATCTCGGATAAAAATGAGATTGTGATATTTCCCTTACCTTAAGTCCGATTTGCTTCGTATGTGTCCGAACCTCCTGTATAATTATTTAAATAATGTCATTGACTTATTACAGAATCATATTTATTGTTATTATATCATATATGGTTCACTTATGACATTATATTACCCGTTCTTTTGTAAATTCCATGTTAAAGAAGCGTTTTGGGTAAAATCGTTTCATTTATCGTAGGTGTTTTGACTTGTTGTTCTTGACATTATTATAACTTATATCATGATTTACTTACTTCCAGAATATAAAATATGATTTATATATCATATATATTCAGTATATATATATATATATAATAGATAGATAAATGAAATGAAAAACATCGTTCATGGAGACGGTTGTCCGTACGTAAGCATGAACGCTGTTTCTCTTTCCTTATTGTCTTGAATGGAAGTAAGTAGATGACATACATATATATATATACATAAATACAGTATCATTATTATGTCATATATTTCATTAGTACTTATTATATATACTTTATAATCATTCATGAATGGTTAATCATTAAGAATGAATCTCATCGCGTCGTGGAGACGGTAGTCCGTACGTACGCACGAGCGATGATATCATTTCCATAATTGTTGAATTGAATTGGAGTGGATTATACAATATATCAGAATCAATATGATGTTGTAATAACTATGTATAGTTATTCTTTACACCATTATACCCATCCATGTAAGGTGGTGGTGGAAAATAGATTACACCACGGCGTGGAGACGGTATTCCGTACGTACGCACGCGCGGTGATTTATTTTTCTGTAGGATGGATAGATGGTGAAATAGGGTTGTTTCATACTTAAAATAAAATATCAGTATATGAGTGATACTGATGTTATTACTTCACAATAAAACAACCTAAGAAGAAGAAGTGGAAGAAGAAATAAAGATGAAAGAATTGGTAACGATAATTACCTCTTCTTTGAAGCGCCTCTTTGAGACCTCCTCTTAGGGCACTAAAATTGGTCTTTGAGGAAGACCAGAACCTCTATGATGTTTCTAGGGAAGTGGAGAAGAGATTTTGGCAGGGATTGGCTGAGCTTGAGTGCTCAAATTGGTGTGAGGAGGAGGGGGAGGAGGTGTCTTTTATAAGGGAGGAGAGGGGCTCCTTAGGAATACCTCAAAATATTATTTTATATTAATGTCAGAATCGGTTTATAATGGTTCCAAAGGGTATTATTTCGAAGCTAATGTGGGGATGGGTCGAAATCCTATCAACCAATAAGATTTAGTCAAGTTTAGGGTATTATTTTAACCTTATCAATTAGATTTAACTCTAAGTTAAATAATTTAACTTTTACCGTGTCTTTTTGTTTTCTTTCACTATATGGTTAATAAACTTACTATAACATGACAAAATAACCCCAAATTGTTTATTATTAGTACATATATCCTTATCTAAGTCATTTGGCCGAACCATTGATTTTTAGGAATAAAATAACAATTAATAATATAATATTTGATTTAAAAACTATTTTGTGTCAATTTTGACACTATTTGATATATGATTTTTGTGAAAGTCATAACAGAATTATATGTTCGAAAAAAGTTGATTAAATCAACAATAATATATCATAGTAACCTATAAAATTAGTGGAATTCATAAAAAGTCTCAAATTACATTCATTTGAGCATTTATAACATCAATTATGTTAATATTTCCTTAAAAGGGTAATTACTGCATCATCGTTGTGTCATAAATAAATTAATTTATATAAAGTCTAAAAATTATAAATAAAATATAATTATGTAGGAAATCTTTTTATATTTCTAATGAATATTTATAGTCGATTTTATCTTATGTATAACCCCATATTAAAAATGTTTTAGTTATTAAACTTTGATTTTAACTATTTTAACTATTCATTAAATAAAATAATATTAAATGTCATAATCTAATCCAAGTGGACCTAAATGGTCATATTATATTCATAATGTTGTTTTTGGTCGAATTACACTTATCCAATAGAATTAGGACATGTGTTAGGGTAATATTAATATCATATTTACCCTTAGTTTCCCTATTTACTATTAACCGTGGTTAAAAAAATGTAAAAAGTTACTATTCACCAAAAATTATTTTCATCTCATTGAACCACATTTTAGTCCTTGATATTAACCGTGTCTGTCGGATTTTCGAAATTCCATTCACAGAAGCGGTAAAATTAAGTTTTATGCAAAATTCAGTTTTTAACCTACCACTTAGTGGTTTCACTATTCATCAAAAATTGAAAGTTTTCAGAAAAATACCAAAATTTCATCCTAAGATATATTTCATATTCTGAATTCAAAAATGAAGTCTATTTTACCAAATTCATAACATATAAGTTGCAATAATTAATTTTATAATTAAATCCCGCTGTTAAAACAAATAGCGTGTTTTTAAGAAACAATATCTACCAAAAGATTGACACTTGATTATGTCTGGTTTAAATGTGAAATTACATCCAATGACCAAAATCGTATTAAATTGTAAAAATATATTCTAAATATACTTTAAAACCACTCAATTTAATGATTTATCACTATTAATTATTTCGATTAAAAAAGTTGTTTTTAATTATAATCTAGTAATTTTCACTATTCATCAGAATTTGAATGTTATCCGAAAAGTACCAAAATTTCACCCTAAGCTAATTTCGATATTACGAATCCATAAATTAATTCCATTTTGAAAAATAAAATATAAAAAATTTCAAAAAGTGGTTATTACTATTCATAACGGCTTTTTTTAATATTATTTTAATAGCATATTGTTGTTTAATGAAACTCGTTATTGCGTACTACACACGCTATCGAGGAAGGTCGCGATTGCGTGTAATGCAAGGCAAGACAAGGATGTGTGTTGTGTAAGCTCCTTTTGATGTAGCATAAAACACAAGACATTAATAAAATTAAAAAGAATATTTTTCATAAAATCTCGGGCTGTTACATGTGGTGTGTTAGAACTCGATGTTGCGTACAACACACGCTATTGCATTATTCAAAGAAAAGTGTATCGTAGAAGATTAGAGTGTAACAAGAAACATATCAATGAAACCAAAAGTCGATAGAAGAGTTATGCTAACAATCGTCGATGAGAGCTTGAGATTAAAGTTGGTGACAAGTTATTTTTATGGACATATCCATGGTAGAAGGTTATTGGAAGGAAGGGGAAGTTAAGTCCCTAGTACGTCAGCCCTTTCAATATCCTCGATCATGTTAGTGTTGTAGCCTATCGACTGACACATATACCTCCCACGTCAAATGTTCATGATGTATTTCATGTATCCCTCTTAAGGAAGTACAAACCAGACCCTTCACATGTAGTCTATTTAGATGTAGTACGACTGGAGGATGATCTTTTCTATGATGAGCAGCCAGTGATGATCATGGATTGTAGAGACAAAGTTATATGCAAAATACTACTTATCTGGTCAGGTTACTATGGCAAAACCATAAGTACGAAGAAGCAACATGGGAACTGGAGGAAGCAATGAAGGAAATGTACCAATACCAAATTTTTTCCTAGAATGTGAAATGAAATTTTAAGGGTGAAATTTCTTAACGGGGGAAGAATATAATGACCCCATGTTTTTCAAAAGAAATTACCTTTTTATAAAAATTTCATAAAATCACATGAAATAAACATTTTTAATGAATAAGGGGAAAGTGTCATTTAAACATATGTTTGTCACTTCTGGGTTTGGAATTTCGAAAATTTGACATACATGGTTGCAATTAGTATGTTATTTGGAGTCTGATAAGGAAACCATATTTTTTTGGTGAATAGTAACATACCCTTATGAATAGTAACATACCATTGTGAATAGTTGTATACACTATTGAATAGTAACCTTAACTATGATAATATATAAATAATAATCAAGTGGAAAGTACGATATAACTATATTTTAGATTATGTAAAAAATTGATTTAAAACTGGGCTTTGATAATAAATTTTGATTTTATTTAAATATTAATATAATCATACATAGAAATTTATTTTTAAAAAATAGATTTAATTTTTAGATTCTACATGTCAAAAAATGGTTATGATAATTTTTTGTGAATTTTCTGAAATACTTGAATTTTTTGATGAATAGTAAAATACGGTAATTTATGATATATGCTTAATAATGGATTTATTGGGTTATTGATGATGATATTTTGATGTAAGACCAATTGGTTCGAATTCACAAGAATTTATTATTTATTTTTGTCAGGGAATCGTCACTATTTATGTTCTTGAGGGAAAATAATAATCTAATGATTATAATATGATGAAAACCCACCGCTCCTCCACTTTAACCCCTGCCCCTCATTCCTTCTTCTCATTAATACTCTCAATCCTTGTGCCTTGCCAGTATTCTTCCCCAATCCCTCCCCAATATCCCCCACATCCAAAATCCCATAGTATCTTCAAAATACCAAAACCTCTCCCCTTAAGAGGTCCTCAAAGGAGGAGGTCTTGAGAGGTAAATTCCTCTTTCCAATTCCTTCAATTCTTTTATGTTCTTTTATTTTTTGTTTCATTCCTCACTTACCTTCACCCAAATAGTATGATAACTATACTAACATACATATACTGGAATTTCATTATTATAATGGGATATTTCATTATCTTCTCTCCTTTACCCTAATTTTATTTGAAGAGAAATGAACGCACCGTTTGAGATGTTCCAATTTAGCACATTCAAGGACAATAGTTTATCAATTTCAATTATCATATTTAATTATAGTCATGAAAATATTTGGGTTATTTTTGAACTAGATTATTATATTTGTAATATATCCTATTTTTTGTTTAGTAATTCTTTTTTACAAATGGTCTTAAGATATATATAAAAAGATGTTCTTTGTAATCAACCCCACTAATTAACAAAAATGGTTGTCACTATGGTTTTATATAATAATTCGACTTCACTATAAGTAACCAAATTAAATTCAAAACCATTTAATATCTTTTATGTTCAATAATAGCATATAACTTCTTTTATGTACAACTACTTTCATCTTACCTGTTTATCCAAACATGAATATAACCGAACCGACCCTTAAAACCAAGTAAACTAATGAGCCCAAGCAATGAAATTGAACCTCAAAACCAATAAAAATAGTTATAAATGAACATAAAATTATTAAATTAAACCAATTAAATATATAAGAGGTTCTAGAATTATTAATTAATAAATCTAATTTGTTTATTCAGGTCTTCAATAACAAGTGGAGAACACCAATAGATTTAAGGTAAGGGATCATCTCCATTTCACTCTTAATCAAGATTGTCCTTTATGATATGCCTTTTTATATGTAATACCAAATGATGGGGTATTATTTAACACCTCCCCCATAATTTCCTAATTAATTATAAGTGATGATAAACCCATTTTATCTCTCATAAATCCCTCTCAGGTACACCTAACACCATGAAAATAAACCGTAACGAATTCTACCTGGACCTTTTTTGTTCCTTCGGGTTTCTTTATCTTTCATTATATAAAAATGGAGTTATATTATCTGTTTATTTACATATTCAAAATTCTATATATGTATTAGAAATTTCATTTATGAATACCCTTTAATCACTTATTTCGGTGATATACACGTTTTTAAAATATTCCCTCCTTAGAACATTTCGATAAGCAAATTGGTTTTAAAGGATCATCCCAATTTGTTACCCAATTTATAGTGCACTCTATCCTCTTTTTTAAGCCACCATTGTATTTATAAAATATATATTTTTATTATTAAAAGATTTTTGTTTTAATTATGGTTTTATATAAAATATTTTCCACTTTTCTATTTTAAAATCAAAAAATTATTTTTCTTAAAACCGCACAAAAAATGTTTTAATACTGTTATTTATAAAATATATTTCATAGATACCGTCACATCTTTTTGACATCATCTACCATGTTATATTAATATTTTACCCTATGAACGTCCATGTTTTTTTTAATCCCTTTCATTTAGGGACACTTTCATGATACACTGATTGGTTATGCTTTTTGTCATGATTGTAGTACCCACTTTTTTCCATGGGTACCCTTATGTTTATGTACAATTGATTATGTATGATTATTTATTTAAAAATAATATTCATGGAAATGATGATATGGGTGTGCCCAAATAGCGCTCTAATGCATTGGGTAAAGATATGTCTTAGGATATGAGATTGGAAATAGGAATGACATTTAGTGTTGACCCATACTAAAAGGAGAAACAAGATTGGCGGTTATCCTTGACCTATAATAAAATGGGGAACATGATTAGTGATTAGCCTTGACTTCTACTAAGGAAATGTTTTATTATACTACCATATTTATATGATTTCATGTTTATATGATTCCATGCTTATATGATACGATTTTATATTTTCCATGCTTTTGATATCATTATGTCATGACTCCTAACTCTTGTGCTTAAGATACATCCTTTTATTCAGTCCCTTTCTGGGATTTTCAGCTCATAACTTTGTCCATCTATTCCCCAAGGTACCCTGTATAGATGTAAGGGATAAAAGGATGTTAGGATCTCATTGTGTAGATTAAATAAATAATTTTCTTTTAGCCCCATGTTTTATGTTTTATGTACCCAGTCTACCGAGACACTAGACATAACTATCCTTGGCTTGTACTCTGATGTATAATTGTGCTTAAAATCAAGTAATGTTTTATGAAAAAGGCTTGGGTCAATATAGTTTCTTCCTTATCATCATCATCTTCAAAACTTCATAAGACACATTAAAACATTATACTCCACTTTACCAAATAAAAATAACAGATGTGGAAGCAATAAATTAAATTTTACTTTCCCCCTCTTAATAATAGTGGAAAAGAAGTTAGTAAACAATTCAACTTCTTATTCATCCATGTATAATTTTACCAAAATAATCATTATTACCATGAATGAAATATTTTAAGTGATACCATTAATATTGACATAATATCATTATTCCACATCTCATATTCAATTAGATAGATATAAAGACTATTCAATTCTGCATTCATTGGATATTTATAATCATGAACTAATACCTTTTTATGGAAAATCGAATGAAATGCTATCATGATCCTCTTGTCACAATAATATTTTTTTATCAAATTCCATGGCTTACTTAAATAAGAATATTTATTTGATCAAAAAATACATCGAACATATCATTTGGGATTATCATTATTTCATCATGTTTATTCCCTAATATAGGATAAATTTTTACTTAAACATTAGAGTCACCTTCATAGATGTTATTTAGATTTTCCCACATAGAATAAAAGGTTTTCTCAATCCGTAACCATTATATAGTAGTGATTTTCCAATTATTCCTGTAAATAATTATTCAATATGGAATTATAATCCAATTATTTTCAATACAAATTAGAGAGGGGTAAACTATCGTTGTTATATGAAATACCAAAAATTGTATTTTCATAGACATTTATTATCATTTAGTTAAAGTCATGGGGTAATATATTTATTGAAAGATATAAATTTATGCCCAAAAAATTGGGACCCCTTCTAATTTACCATGGTCTCCATATCATCTTTGATATAAAGGTTTTCAATGAAGTGTTTTTCTAATAACACATACTGGAATCAATAGTAAAATATAATGTGAAAAAGAATTAGTGTTTTATAGTTTGAAAACCTATCCCCAATCATGATATTCTTATCTTATTTTTAGGAACACTCTTCATTATCCTTCAAATTATTCTCTTTAGAGTGATGAATTTTTTTTAAATAAATCAAGAGATTTTATTTTATTTAAATTTTTTTTTGATAATCCACTAATTATGAAATTATTAGTACACCAATTCACATGAGATAAAAAGAACAAGGATTTAATATTTTTACCAACGGACTGGATGAACTGACCACCTAGATTCACTATCAAAAACACCTTCAATAGACAACTATTCTTCTTAACATAATGGAGATAAATTCTACAAAAATGATGATTAACTTATCCATACACTTTATATTATAATATAAAACTGATATGGTGTACCACTTCTATGAAACTTAACTGAAATTTAGAGCAAAATTTCTGAGGAACACGTACTTTGCCCTCAATTTTCATTAACACGGTTGAAACTCTTTTATACTTTTAAATAAGAAAATGGAATATATTACTTGTTCTATATATGATTTAAATACCATACAACATTAGTAATATCTATATGAATCTCTATTTTCAAATCATATGGAATATAGTTCTATAATATACTTTTCATTAAATTCTTATTCCCATGGTTGGATTAATTCACCTTTTTTGAAATCATATAATATCAATTATGATGTACCAAATATTTTTTTATTGTTATTAATTTAAAATAAATCAGATCAAACCATTTTAAATATGCCTCAAATGAATGATTTTTAATTCCATTTATAATTGTAAAACACAATGACAATGGAGTCAGACCCCTCACCATGATGTGGTTTTCTTCAGGTGAAGAAATTATACAACACAGTATCACTTCCATTTTATGATGATCAATCATAGAACAAATTTAAAAAATATATTATGATATTATATTTTAATTCTCCCATTATATTGACATTATTTTCTCAATCTCCCTTGATTCAAAATCTTGTTGTGGCATGGTCCTTTCTTTTATGGTGTGTCCAACTAGTTGATCAAAGCTCATGAAACATGAATGGAATTTATAGTGATCCCAACATGTTACAAATATTATTACATGATTTTAAGCATAATTTTCCATCAAATAAAAACCTAGGATTTTAACATCTAGTGTCTTTGGAAGATTTTGTAAATAAAATTAAAAACATGGAACTAGAATAAAACATCTATTAATTAATATTATATAATGATATCCAAATATTTTTTTAAACTCCCACTTATTCATAGAATAAAATGTTGAATACATAAAAAAATGTATATGCTAAAAATCATAGAAATAGAATTATCATGGGAATGGGTCATAGAAAATGAGTTTGAAAGAAATTACATGATAACATAAAAGGAATTTATAATAAGAAAACATACGAGTTCATAAAATATAGGATATCGATTCATATTAGCATGATATTATTGAAACATGGAAGCAAAAACTATTGGAAATAAACATGAGTCATGTATAACTGCCAGGAAGGTATTTTATTGTGGAAAATGTCGAATAAGGGATTAAATTTACTCCTTAATCCCACACATGAAATCGCATGAGTCTAAAAATAAACTAATTCATTGGATCAATATATAAGTTCACCCATTAGGGCATGTTCATGTATATGTGTTCCACATAAAAAATCAAACATATAGAATAAAAATAAGGCTTACCCATGGAAAAATAAGTTAACATAATCATATCACAAGGCATGCCCAAAGGGTTTATTATATTATTATCCAAGAAATAATTGATTAAATCAATTATGGACAATCATAAAATAATAATAAGAATTTATAATGAATAATTATGTCCAACTGAAGTTATTACATGAAAAATGTGTTTAAGAAACTTTAGAAATGATCCAATTTAGTGAGGTTTAAAGATAAATATTAAAGTGTCATTAAAAAGGACAAAAGAAGAATTTTTTATATAAAATTAGAATTGAAATAAAATTTTTAATCAACATAAAATGATTGATTTTAGGAAATTAAGGGTGTCTTAGTATATTTTTTTGGTGTGTACTTGAAAATGGGTGAGAAATGGGGAAGTTCCATTTAATTGGTCTTGCGTGACGAGATAAGTTGAGAAGTGAACCTTATAAAAAACATTTTTCTCTGTAAAATAATTATTAATTTAACAAAATACATATTTTCACAAAAAATAAATAGAATATAGAATAATAATTAATCAATAAACTGGTGTAAAGAGAGATAAAACATAATTGAAATAAAAATGGAGGCTTAGAGGGATCAATTGTCTTATATTTGAATGGGATCTAAACTTTCACATAATGTCCTAGGTAATCAAATTATATTCTGTAATTTATTAATTTCAAATATATTATAAATGTGTTTAATTTTTTTTATAATTTATTTATGTTCATTTACAACCATTTAAATGACTAACAGAGTTCAATTTCATCATTCTGGGAGCATTCATTTCAAGTGTGCATGGTCATTTCACTTTCGTAAAACAATGGGAGTTCTTGGAAAATGGTAATAATTCCCCAAAAGATAAATTATATATCATTAATGAACATTAACATGTTTAAATTTTTTCATATATCATTTGTTTTATATTTTTAAAACTATTAATTTGTTAAAACATTAATGATAATTGTTCTGTTTATTTTTTGCAGTTTTTTGATTATCAGGAATTAAATTCATTTTATTTAATATAATGTAAATATATATTAGTTCTATAAAATGAAAAATGTAAAATTATACATATTAAAATATATTTTAACCAAAATAATCGTTTTATGACCATCCTTGAATACATTAATGAAAAATGAACCCTCGTCATCCTCGAGGGAGATGAGCCGACATAACATGTAAGATGTTTCCATTTTAGAATAATAGGAGAAAAGAATAGATTTGATGATGGATATTCCAGTAAAAAAATTAAAATTTTAGTATATATATGATACTAGAGTTATCATTCCTCTTTTATTGTGGGAGGTGAGGGGAGGATAAAAAAATAAGGGAAATTGAAAGAGAAATATTGAGGATTTTACCTCTTCAATATTGTCTCCTTCAGAACATCCTTAGGGAATGTGGGTTTGGTATTTTGTTGAGATCAGAATATATTATATGTGGATAAGAGGATTGGGAAGGGAACATTATAGAATATTAATGAGCTACAAGGCAGTGATGTTATGAAGAGAATGGGTGGTGAGGGGTGGCATTTATAGGGGGAGTGGTGTTTTTTATTATTATATTCATTAATTTATTATTATTTGTCAAGAATATCATTATTGATTATTCGTATGAATAGATATAGTAATTTATTCAAGTGAGTTCAAAACAATGGGTTCTTACATCATCTATACATCAACCATGACTACAATATTCTTGCATCTGTTAAATATTGTAAATTATCGTATTTAAATATTCACCAATTATTCAACTAATTAAAAAAATACCGAAAATTATCCATATCCTTTTTTAGACTTATATTTCAAAAATGGAATATATTTTAGGAAAATAAAAGAAATTTATTTTTTAAATAATATAACTCTTTGTTCGAATAATACAAAATTTAATATTATAATTGTTTTTATTACATTATGAAAAATTAATTATGGTATAATAAAATTATATTATAATTGTAATAAAGTGTAATTTTAATTTATGAATCTATTTTATGCGAATAAAATTTCTTTTAAATAATCATATTAATTACAAAAAATTAAAGAAACTTTATACATTTTATACATTTTACAAAAATAAAAATACTTAATTTAGGATTTATAAAACAATTATTTACTTATACCATCATATAACAATATTAGATATGCATTTATAAGATACCAAAATTTTATTTATAATTTCAAATATGATGTCACTATACGAAAATCTTGATTACTATTCCTACCGGTCAGATTATTATTCCTACGATCTGGTTTCTATTTAAATTTGTATGGGTTCTTTAATTTCTATAAATAACAAATATTTAATTCATTGTTTATTCAATTACACATTCTCTTAAAATAATATATTTTCATCATCAAATTAAATATTATTTTATTAACGTTATATTTTATTTTGTCAACCTTGTTCCATAGTATGCTCATTCTAGTGGATCGAGTAGAACCAAATTTTCCAATTATTGTTATCTTATTTTCTATTTATTATCGCAATTTAATATATGGAATTATTTATCAATTATTTTTACAATAATATATCATTTATAATTTATTACAATAATTTTTTATGGGGTTCCTTATGGAATGTATGTGTTTTAGAAATTATAAGGGAAATTACTTTGAAACAATTATGGGTCATTATGTTCTCCCCCTTATGATATTCCACCATCGAAATCCCGTTTTACATACTAAGGTAAAAAAAAGTTGTGTGAATTTTTCTTTTATTAAATTCTTTGGTTCTCATGTTGCCTATTTGTATTTATGGATCCTCCATAGTACTTTCACTAGGTGAGTATTCCGTCTACATTGAACTTTATCTCTACAATCCAAGATCCTCACTACCTACTCCTCATAAGAGAGAGCATTTTTTATTTGTAC
The DNA here is from genome assembly GCA_963277665.1 of Viscum album. Taxonomy (NCBI): domain Eukaryota; kingdom Viridiplantae; phylum Streptophyta; class Magnoliopsida; order Santalales; family Viscaceae; genus Viscum; species Viscum album. Next base: position 1,520,152,083 of record OY728155.1, on the reverse strand, counting down.
CACATTGTAATTAAGTACATGTGAGAGATCTATATTATACTCTCTCAAGAGGTATACATGGAATACATCATGTAATTGAGATATAGACGGTGGATGTTCTAGTTGATATTACATAACTCCAACGCAATTAAGAATCTCAAAGGGGATGATATAAATGGGATAATATTTTTCTTTCTTCCTTAATATCATGACTCTATTCCATGGATATATAAATCAAAATACCAAGTCTCTATCCTCAAACACTAATTCCCATCAATGATTATCTATATTGTTATTCTAACAACATTGGTTAACCGAGATAGGTCGTTAGATGGTCTTCACCTTTTATTCTATTTCCTTGACAATTTCAAATCTTAGTAGCATTTATTTTTCAACTTCATCCCAGCATGAAGGTGTTATTTATATTTTCCCATAATGGGATTCATATATATCCATTTAGATTCATTATAGGAAACTATTATTGTAATAGAACCTGACTAGTGGAAGATATTGATCTGGTCCTCTTTATAAGTCCATTGAGAAAGCTCTCAACATGTATTCCAATTTCAGAATTGTCCACTTAGATTGGACACCAGTTTGGGGGTGATAAGACATAATTATTCTCTACTCTATATTTATTTCATGTTATATACTTTTCATTGACCTAGAGGTAAATCTGAGGTCAAAATTTGATATAGTTGAAAAGTGTACTCTATGCAGCCTCACAACTACTATAATGCATATCTATGCAAGTTGGTTAGGTGATAAGTCATCTCAAATCACAATAATGTGATCTATAACTATAAGATTACCAAAAAATAACCCATATTTAATTATTTACTGTTGATGTCTTCAGAAGTTTATGGAGAAATTCTATGGTGATGTTTTCCTATATCCTTGTAGGTAAGAGTAATAGTATAATTGTTACCTTATACCGTTTCCATTTAGCCTTCACTTTCTAATATGCCAGACACTTTTACGTATATTTAGTAGTGTCCTAATTCATATTTTCCCACCAATATTCCTCTTAGAGATGCCGAAACCTATTTTTTCTCCTTGGGTGGGCTGATAATGTTGAGCTATGTGCGTCATTCAAAAACTCTTTTTTTTCAGGATTTTATGGTAGACATAGTCATGACACAAATATTACTAGTCTGTCCTCATGAGTTTTGAACTCCCTATATTTCCCATTCCTGATAATTTATACCTTCTTTTGAATTTCAACATAATCTCTCTAACCATCCATTATCTTCTCTAAAAAATATGGTTGAGAAATCAATTGTATATGAATAAGGACATAACATTCTTTATGATTCCCATGTTCACTATTTTCAGGTCAAAGAATATTAGACCATTATCAATTCTCATCATTGATAAAGATACATGATCCTTTCCATTTAAGGTATCTGGTACTATATTTTATACACCAGTATTATAGTGGAATGATAAGTCATAATCTTTGAGCAGTTCTAACCATATTTACATGTACATATTAAACTTCTTATGTGCGAATATATATTTGATGCTCTTATGATCTTTATATATCTCAAACTTCTCTAGATACAGATAATGCTGTCAGATTTCTAACATAATGATCATAGTTTCCAACTATAGATCACGTGTGAGATCGTTTTGTTCATTAAATTTCAACAACCTTTAGGTAGAGGGTATCACTTTATCCTTTTCCATTAATACACAACCTATTCACTTCATTGATGCATTACTATGTACCAAAAAGTGTTCCCCACATGTCTTTAGTGTAAGTACTAGTGCAGTGGTCAGAATATTTTTAAACTCATTAAATTTAACATCATTTTCACAATCCTAGAAATCATTTACTTCCTATAGAGACATATTGTATTGTGGATTTTAAAATAGAGGTAGTTTCCTCAAAAATCATCGATAATACTCAGATAGTCCAAGAAATCTATGTATCTCAATTACAGATACTTGTGTAGGACACTCCTCAATTTCTTTTTCCATAGAAGGTTCCATAGATATTTCTTTTATAGTGATAACATGACCCAAGAATGATAATTCATCCACCTAGAACACACATTTTCTGTACTACATCTATTGTTTCTCCCTTTGAAAAGTCATTAAAATAGTGTTCAAATGCTCCTTTTTTCTCCTTTCTCTTGACGAATATGAAAATATAATCAATAAATAATTCCACAAATAATTCAAGGAAATATCTAAAGAAACAATTCAGTATGAACATGAAAATTTATATAGAATTAGTGAGACTTAAGAGAATCACTATGAACTCATAGTGTCCATACCCAATTCGAAAGGATGTCTTGGGAAAACCTTACTTATATACCATTAATTGTGGTGATCCTGACTCAAGGTCCACCATAGAGAAATAATTGGTCCAATGTCGTTGATAGAGAAATTCATCTATCCATGGAATGGGAAACGTGTTCTTTATAATGATTTTTTTGAGCTCACTATAATCAATTTTGTGGGACATTGATCAATCCTTCATCTTAATGAAGAGGACTAGCGCACCCCATAGTAAAGAACTCATTCATATGAATCCATTTTCCGGATTTTATTATAATTACATATTATATTCCTGAAACTCAATGGTGATAAACACCTAATGTGTATTTGATATAGGTCATGATATATGTATACGATCAATTGGTAACTCAACCTCTCGGTTTGGAGGAAGACTATGCAATTCTTTAGAGAATGCATAAGTGTAGTCCCTCAAAATGGTAATGTCTTCATGAATAATTATTTCCTATTACTCAATTATTTGATATAAATATGACTTCTCCAATGTCAATAATATCCAAAAATGGGATAACGATTCGTATGAAGATTCCTTCTCCACATTAATCTTTTAAAAAATTTGGGAAAGCCTTGGGATGTGAAGAGTGATCTCTATTTACCAATAGTTGTATTTTTATTTTTATAAAGATATCAAATATATGTTTAATATAATTTCTAATTATATTAAAGGAAGTAATATGATATTTTATGGATGGTTCAGTGCATAATGATATACCAAGGAGGAGTTATAAACTTTAGATGCAATAATTTTACCATTCCTTATTCTAAAAGATAACTCAGCCTTCATTTTTTCATGTGGTGTTTGAATAGTTATAATAAACATGTAAGATAGAAAGAATGCCTAGAAATAGAATAAAATAATATATTTTATATTCATGATGGAATAACCAGTATATGAAAAACCAAATAATTGTTTGTCTCTATTGTAGTAATAGTTATAGAATATGACATTCTTTGATGTTGTAGATGTTTTTAATGATAATTGCCACTAAAAACCATTGGAATAGGCTGTTGAAATGAATAATTCATGTGTTCTTTGAAATTGAAATAATTCACTACATAATGAGGGTTGATATGAATCTTTTTGTAATGATCCACATTATTGTGATTTTTTAAATACTTTTGACATTAATTGCCCATATTCTCTAATCTTCCACATTAGAAGCGTCTTCTGGTTTCGTTAGATAGTTCCCAAGATACATATTCCCACACTTTTGACATGTGTGATGTTGGGTTTTAATTCCTTCAGGGGACTTATCTACTGATCCTACCATATTAAACTCCATTTTCTTATTTTTATCATTGATTCAATGAGACATATGGGAGTCATAAATCTCCATCTAAACCATTATGGACAATCAAGAAAATCAACTAATTGTTTATAAAATCTTTAACTAACAAGGGTTTTAATAGACATGTATTTTATCCACTAAAGAATATAACTAATATGATTTTAGTGTTGATGAAAAATCAAGAGGTGTATCATGAAATCCATGTGATGTTTTCGTCAAAATATCTAACAGGATCATATTAATATTTTTTTCATAAAGAACTCCCCATATATTTTTAGATAAAGAGTTCAGGGAAAATATTTATTGAAAAAACATTTTCTTCAATCCATCAAAATCAAGGGAATCAATTTCATCATAATAATTTGTTTGTTTGGTCAGTTTCCACCACTAATCTGCTTCCCCACAAAAATGATAGACCTCTCTATGAATTTACCCTCTTCTGAACATTAAATGATGGAGAATATATTCTCAATGTAGTTAATATATTATTCTATGATGATGACATTAGAATATACACTAAGGATATATGGTATTTTTGGCATAAAGGATTTGTCCAAAACATTCTCTCTGTTAGGAGGATGGAGTTCCACATGATTCCTATTGTTATTAAATAATTCATCTATTTTATATAGTAATATCATGATGTTATAGGATCCTTATACCTTCAGGTTTGGCATAAAATTACGAATATCAACACATTTTTTAATCACATTGGTAGTTAGCACGAGTTCTACTATTTCCCAACATTAAGAAAAAAATAGAAAAAGAATAAAATTATGTTTCTTCAATACATAACTAATGATCATAAAAATGATACCATAAACATGGAGGGAACAACTTATAAATTAAAAGTATATCCTAACACATGATTCCCTAAGTTTCAGCATAGGTTATTAATGGTGATAAAATTATCTCAATGGTCATTACTAAATTTTTTTCTCCTTATCCCAAAAATTAAATAGGCCATGATATGTTCAAAACTATAGTGACACTATCCTTTTACAAATATTATTATATTATTTTAATCATAATTAACCACCAAATACAAACCATGAATCATATGGTCTAGTGTCTTTAGAAGATTATTTATAGTGAATTAAAAAAAAGGAAGTATATTATAACAAATCATTATTAATATTCTATAATGAACTCTTGACTTCCATTTAAATTCTACTTCTACATAAGATACCTTGGGGAATACATAGAAATAAGGTATGATCTAAAAATCCCATTATGGTAATACACATGGGAATGGATCATAACACATGAGTTAGGAAGGAATAAAAGGATAACATAAAAGGAATGTATTATGAGTAAAAATATGTAAGAATAATATATAGATCATGGAATCATATGATCATTGAAATATTAAAATGTGGAAGGAACATAAAACAAGAAAAAAAACATGAGTCAAGGCTAATATATAATATGGTATCAAATGGAAGACAAAGTCTAATAATGGATTAGGTTTACTCATTAATCCCATAAATGTCATCTTATGAGACTAAAAATTAACTATTTCATATGAGAATTATCTAGGTGAACCCATCATAGTATTTCCATGCATATTTGTTCCACATAAAGAATCAATCATAAGTAATAAATATAAGGGTTTCCAATGGAATGAAATGGGTATCTTAATAATGTAATTAGGAATAACCAAAGGGTGTATCGAAATGATATCAAGAAAAGAACGGATTAAATAAATAAAATAAAATAATAAAAATCAATTTTTTTATCAAGAACAATTATTTCAAACAAATTTTAAATCATGAAAAATAATGTTTATTAACCAATAGAAATAATCCACTTTAGTGTGATTTAAATGAAAATATTAAAGGACCTTTAAAGAGAGAAAATGAATAACTATTTGTATAAAAATTAAAATAAACAAATATTTTTTTCCCTGATAAAATGAGTGATTTCAAAAAAATATTGGTGGATTAAACTTTTTAATGGTGTGTACTTGAAAATGGGTATGAAATGGGGAAGTTTCCATTAATTGGTATTTCTTAAAAAGAGGAATTGAGAATGAATCTTATAAAACTTGTATTTACCAATAAAATAAAGATTAATTTAACTACATACATCTGTTTTGATCATATACATTTAATTTATAATAATAATGAATGAATAAATTGGGTAAAAGAGAGATAAATCGTAAACCAATGGAAAATTGGAGGTTCGGAGAGATCCCATAACTTATGTACGAATGATTTGTTTTTGTGCACTTAATGTCCAGTATAATCAAAATATATTAATTAATTAATTAACATTAATCCCATTCCACATGTATTTTATTTATTATAAATTTATTATGTTAAATATTGGATATTCCAATTAGTTAATGCCATCATTCCGGGATAGATTGTTTCATGGTCTCACAATTGATTTGCTTGTGTAAAATTATGGAAGATCTTGCTAACTGGGAATAATTATCAAGAAGTGAAGCTATATATTATTAAACAACATAAATAAGTTTATATGGTCTTATATATGTATATATATATATATATATCATTTTTTTTATTTTTTGAATGAATAATTTGATAAAATGTTAATGATAATTGTTCAGTTTATTTTTGGCGGTTTTTTCATCATCACAAACTAGTTTCGTTTAATATAACATTATATGTATATATACTAGTTAAAAAAGGTGTAAAAGTTATAATATAAATATTAAAATAGATCTTATGTATAATAATGTTTCTATGAACATCCGTGTAGGTGGGAATGAAAATTGAAAACTCATCTTCCACCAAGGTGATGAACTGACAAAACACGAACGATGTTTTCAGTTTTTGAATAAAAAGAGAAGAGAATAGATTTTATAATGGATATTCCATTACAAAAATTAGATTATAGTATATAAATATATATGATAAAAGAGTTATCATGATTATTTGGATAGGGGAGGTGAGGATATGATTAAAAAAGAAAATAAATTAAAATATAAGGACTGGGGATTTTTCCTTTTGAATGTCATCTCATTGAGAACCTCCTTATGGAACATTAGTTTTGTATTTTTTTGATAAAAGTATCTTATATAAATGGTGGAGAGTCCTAGGAATGTAATTTTGTAGAATATTTACAAGATAATAGTTTTATATGTCTTGAGGAGAAGGTGTGGAGAGGGGTTGTATTTATAGGGGGAGGATATGGGTGCTTTTGATTATTATATTCATTACTTAATTATTTTTGGATAAATCCAATCAACAATGTCAATTAATATGAATATATAAAATAAGTGGTTCAAATATTTTTAACTAATTGTTTCATACATTATCCATACATCAACCATGACTAAAAAATTCAAGTATTTGTTAAATGCCATATATTACCATATATCACTATTCAACAAAAAATTCAACTATTTTTTAAAGATCCGAAAATACCCCCTAACCAATTTCAAATGTTTATATTTTAAAAAATCAATCCATCTTATGAAATTAATTTTATAAATATTATAAATATAATTTTTAAACAAACTCATCATTTATTTAAAAAATAATGATTTCAATATTATAATATACTTTTTGACCCTTTGAAAAAATAAATAAGGCCTCATTAAAATACATTATAATGACATGAAAACCTAATATTATTTTCTGAATATACTTTATGAATATAAATTATCATTTAAATAATTTTATTAATTATAAAATTGTAAATAATCAATTATTTTTCATAAAAATTCTAACACATAATTTATAATTTTTATAACCATTATTTACATATACCATGATATAATAATTTCATATTCTAATTTATAAGAGACCTAAATTTTATTTATACTTTCACATTTTGATTACTATTCAAATAACTATATTATTATTCCTACTGGCTTTATTCTATTATTATTATTATTGGGTTACTATTTCAACGGTATATATTCGTTAATTTCCGTAAATACCTCTTATTTCATTCACTATTCATTCACTTATAATTTATCTAAAAGGTATATATTATCTCCTTCAAATCGAATATTATATTATTAACATCATTTTTTATTTCATCAAATTTGTTCGTGAGTGTAGTCATTTTAGTGGATCGAGGAGATCTATATTTTCCCATTATTATTGTCTTACTTTATATTTATTGTCCCATTATAATATTTTTAATTATTATTGGATTTTAAGGACTAATGTATCATTATTCATTTATGAGAATAATGTTTTTTGGGTTCTCTATGTGAGATAAGTGTTTTATGAGATAATAAGTGAAATTCCATTGATAAAATTTAGGGTCGTTACAGTCCCTATAGTGTAGAACTCTCAAAAATGGTAGAAACATAAAAATATATTCATATTACCTTATAGATATGTGAACTATCCTCATGACTCAAAATCCATGATACAAAAAATCATATATCGCTGTAAAAAGATCTTCTATGGCACAAATCATTCACCCTAATGTGGATGTATTTAATTTGGAATAGACACCAAAAATCACCACATATACATTGTGGCATGGAACAAATATTGATAATGTAATTCTATGTTTATCTCAAAATTGTTAACTATGAAAAAATATGAACATTTTTAAGAATCATATGAAATTTAGATAACAAAGTAACCCAAGGGCTTTTATCCTGGTATATATCATGTTGAAAAATATCTTTCAAGCCATATATAAAATCCTTTATCACTATTACTCTCATGGAAATTACTTTGGGAAACACTTAAAAATCCTTCCCATATAATTTTAAAAATACATGACCCATAAAATAGTAATGATCTTTTTTCCAGAAATATATGTTCACAATCTCAAGTGGAACCAAAATCTCACTTTCTTATAACCCATTAACTCACCCTTACTCATAGTGATGGTATATATACATCCATTATTTACAACTAATATTTTTTAATGGTTCGTGTTTATAGAAAATAACCAATACATTTTATTTTCCATCAAATACATTATTTATAAATAAATATTTACCTAATAAATACTTGTAAAATGTTCCAATAGATTCAATTATATTGATATTACCATCATTTAGTTTCATAGATTATCATAGACTGATAGTAGAAAAAACATATAACAATGAGAAATTAGCAATGATTTGCATAATATGATTTCCATCCATTGATAGAGATAGAGAGGAACATTTATTATTTAGTGTGTCCCTCAATTTCATCACAACCAAGTGGAAGCATGAATTGGAATGCAACTATAAGAAATTTAATATAGACTCTCAATGTGTGGATATCGATTGCTTTGAGTCATTGTTGGACTGATAGAGCTTAGGTAATATAAAAACATTCATATCGGCATCAGGTCATAACAAATCCTCACTTTAAAAAACATACATCCATTTATTTTTAGCTTCAATATCTTGTATTTGATTATCCTCTATCATATTATCAGTAATATATAGCTCTTAAAGAATTTGGTCCACTATTGTCCTATATTCAATGGATTTATATTACCATGTAATTGCCTCCTTCACATACTAGGACAATTCATGATGAAATATAATTTGGTGACTCATATAATGGGATATATATTTTCTAGTTAAATTGATCCACTAGAGTATCTAAACTCACTCCTGAGAACCTATTTCTTGCAACATAATATAATGTACTAAAATCTAATCTTTCCCACCATACCATATAGTGGGGATCATGTTCTGAATGTAATTAAATTTGACTATGATCTCATTGTGGGATGGATTAACAAACAATCTTCGAAATTAAATTCCATACCTATTTCTACATCCTCTATAGGATTGAGGGTAACTCTATGACTAATTTTTAACCATAATCCTCATCATTAATTTTTTATTATAAGGAAGCATAACATCTGAAACAAGAAAAGGAGAAAAAACCACAAAAATCCAAGAACTAGGGGGTTTGAAATAGTGAAGGCCAAGGGCATCCAGACTAATAAAATTTACCCCCTCGGGTTTCAAGGAGAAAAAATCATGGAGGCAGACAGGGTCGTGCCCCACGACTTCCAAAGATGCCAGGTAATCTGCCACTTTGTTACCTTCACACCAAGAATGAAGCACATTGATGTTGTTGTTGATCGTGCCTTTACACTTTTTGATGATATAGATGATCAACCATGTTGGAGGGAAAAAATAATTCAAGACATCCTGGAGAATCTTTGGCTATGTTTCCACTTCAATTATGATAATACCATGCTGGTGACAAAGATTGATACCCACGATCATAGCTTTTTCTTCAGCCTGAATAGAGGACCCATTTCCCAATTAAGAGGATAATGCCAAGAGGACCGAACACCTGGAGTCACGGATAGCCCCACCCCCTCTCATGACTCATGTCCTACAGGAACCATAAGTGTTGAGTTTAAGTCCCCTAGAGGGAGGATTCCATCACACCCAGAGGTCGTGTGAGCTGCTGTGAGGAGCCTGTGCAGAGTCTGAAGTAAGGATCATCCACCGCAAGGAGGGGGCATCCCTCCAGTTTCCAGAAGGGTGATCCATATCAGGGAGGGGTTTCTTGGTCCAAAAGTTGATGGACTTGCTAGTGGGATAAACCGATTCATTTCTAATTTTATTTCTAGCTTTCCAGATATACCAACACCCCACCAGAAGAATCACCCAGCACACCGTCTTCTCTGGTCCTTTATCACCTGCCCCATGGAACCACCTATCTAGGAATGGAATCTCTAACAGGTTAGAGTCCTGCAAGCTAGTGAACTCCCCAAAGGCACACCACACATCCCATACCCAACCACCCAGGAAAAAGAGGTGATCAACACTTTCTTCCGTAAAAACAATACAGCAGGAACACTGAGACGCCAGAGGGATTCCACAGTGTTTTATATTTTCGTCCATAGGTATCGACCGATACCATATCCTACATAAAAGAAAAGAAAACTTGGATGCGATCACCTTTGGCCAAAGGGTGTCATTCCATCTATCATGCTCCTCTGCAGAGGCCCGAGACCACCAGTAATCCCGATTAGAGAAAGCCCCCAACGAAGAGGGGGTGGCAACACAATGGTCAGGTTCATGCGACAGAGAAATGAGATTGAAAACCTCCTGTTGTGACTCGTCCAGAATAGATTTGATGAAATCGGGTTGCCAAATGGCCTCCCTGAATGAAATGGTGGGGGCTGGGCACCCTAGGAATCCAAGCATAGTTCCAGCCTAGTTAAGGTGCCAGAAAGAAAGATCCCCCCTTCCGATGATCCACTGAGAGTACAAAAGGAGCTCCGAAAACAGGTTAGCAATAGTGGGAAGTAATGAGGAAACTCGCCTTCAGACGGGGGATAGTTACTCAGCAGGGGATGCATAATTTTTCCCCACAGTGTACTCTGATCCAGCGCCTCCCAATCCAGCCATGCCTGCATAACATAAAGAGGGGATCTCCTCGACATCTCTTGAGTGAACTAGATCCACCCTAGTTTATAACCAACAAATTCTCCTAATTGAAGCCGAAAAGATGTAACATATTTAATTTCCATGGACTGAGATAGGCATGTAACAATATATATAAGGAATATTTTATTTAGCATACATGAGAAGAGACTTTTTTATTTGAGTTGTGAATACCCACCATTATTCCTTAGAGAATTGGATTATTATACCATTATATTTAGTCAATAGGAGAAGAAAAAGGTTCTTCTTATGGAGATTATCTAACAGTAAATTAGTACGTTTGAACCATCCTTGAGTTTACAACAACCAATAGTGTATTTATATTCTTATAAGGTCTCTTTAATCCTGGGAAATCATAAAAAACACTCTAGAGGGCTGCACATGGGAATTAACCATAATTAATGCAACTATAAAATAAATAAAAAATCATAATATTGATCAGATTCCGGAAAATAATAAATAAGTATAATTAGATCCATTTTAGAATATATTCCCTAATTATCAACCATCATAATATCATCAATTGGTTCTAAAAAATCTAACACATTGACTGGCTTGTTTAAGTTGTGTTCTAAATGTAGCCTCTCATGGGAATCACACATTTCCATCTCCAAGGTGGTCACTTATAAGGGTTTATGGGTTTTATGACACTAATTATCTATAATACCTTAGTATGTTATCCTTAACATGAAATATTAATATGATACAGGATCATTATAGATTAGTAATGTGAATTTTACAGATCACAATACAGATGTAGAATTTACCTACCATTCTTGGATTTAGAGATAGAACCAACAACCTTACATAATTTCTTATAAGAATTTTTTAAACGATATAACCTATAATAATATAATTTTATAATCACTAGAAACACCCAAAAAAGGACATATTTTACCCCATATAGCTATTATATTAGGGAGGGAGAACATTTCTCTTCAGCAATGTCACCTGAGTAAGAAGTCATGATGATTAAAATTATTCCAAAAACATTGTGCAGGGATAAGATGATAGTTAATGTTAAACTATATTTTTATGGAATCTTGATAGTATGTTAATGATTGAATTTAAATCCATATGTTATTTGTGAGTGCGTACATGTTTTACTTATTTTAAGGGATAAACAGAATCAATATCTTATTCATTAGTAGGGTTTCTTACAACCAGAACACCTCCACGATCATCTCCTTTTAAATCATAATATTTTACACTAAATAAATATTATTTTAGTTATTTAAGGAATAAATCCATGTAAAATTTCCCACCCTTTAGCGAGTTAATCACATATTTAAGTTCCCAGATATAAGATACCACCTTTTTAAGTTGGATATCAAAGGAAATGTCAGCAGGTGTAGTTACCAACAATTTTTTTCAATATGACTTATTATACTTAATGTTAATAATATATCCCCTTTAAATAGTATTTAATTGAATAGGAATATCAATCACATAATGATTCTGGGGGATTCTTCATTAGAGATACCAAGTTGTTGAATAGGTACCCACTCGTTGAGGCATGGGGGACTATATGCCTTATAATTTTATAGGAATATGTTATATCAGCTATATTATTTTTGTAACCAACATTAAATAAATTATTTCACCCACTAAATACTCATTTTAATACAAACCTTTATTTTCTAGTATCCCCTTCAACAAAGGCATCTGATCAGCTAGCTTCCCTATAGGGTATGACCAGATCCAGCTCTCCTCATATATAGATTCCTACATGATGGGGGGAATTGATTTGAAACAAGGTGATCCAAATTCCTATTTAATATCATGTAATTATAAGGATAAAAATATCATTAATCCCTAATATATCATTCATCTAATACACATTTAGGTTGAGTGAGATTCATTTTTAATATACTAGATAATTATTATCCGAACTATTATGGTGCTTATCCCACATATATGGTTTCTCTATAAAGAAATTACACCATCATTCCCTCTCTAAAATAATTCATGTATGAGACATATTGTTGGATTCTTGTATCGTTACTATTAATAATACAAGTCAAATATTGGTATAGTATAAAGATAAACTAGTTGTAGTTGTCTAACATGTTGTTTATATCTATGCCATCAAGACATAGTGGACTACGACCTCCTATACTATATAGGTATGGAATGGACTAAGAATCTTTTATTATTTGACCATTTAAAAATTAAAAACATTATATGTGATGTGATCTAATGCAATAATATTTGGATGGTCCAAAGTAGTGTGAATGTGAATTTCTCTAATAGACATGTCTTAAATATTAGTATAACGTGGCCAACATTGAAACCACCAAATTGAGTCTCATATTAGTTATCAATTGATATACCATAATAAGATTCTAAAACCATATCCTGGTGTGCATATCACACACCAATATGAGATATACTCTAGGGAACATAACTATGAATCCTATCAAATGGACTAAATAATTGGCTTGAGGGGATACTTTCCAACGACATTCAGTATAGTGAACTTCTTATTTTATTGGACAGTAGGAATCCAAAATCCCATAGGTCAGGAAAATTGGGTTGATCATTGGTCTCCTTGTTCATGAATTCTTTTTATAGTGAAGTGCTTGACCTAGATACTAAAGGGGACATCAATTCTTGGGTGACGAATTTGGCCTTGGTGTTCCTCACATCTAGAGCATCTCCCTTGAATGAAAATAGTTATTATTTTTATATTCCCAAATAGAAGCTATATGAATGAGGTTCTTATACATATCTCCAAAAATAATATCCCCATACATCATTTTCCAATCCAGACGCTTATCTCAACCTCTCAACATATCAGGTAGATTTTACATGGTTAGGAATCCATAAATCAATCTTCTTCTGTAAGACCATTCTATTTATATAGAAAAAATACTACAACACACAAAAAACATTATCTGAAAATAATTCTATAATATCTTTCTCAAATATTATAGATCCTTATTGTACCAATTTGGGACATGCTAAATCTATTCCAAATCCTTCCCAAATGTGAGTATCCCAACATAAATCCCATACAAATATGTGGATAGTATTGTATTTCTTCAACATGGTTGAATACTTTTAAACCACTGGCTAAATAATATATTTACTTTATTCAAGTTTTTAGGTTTTTACCAATGAACATAACCATGCACATTTTTATCCTACCTGAGTAATAAACATACTACAAAAATATCAGAGTAGACTATTTATTGATGATGGGTGATAAGTATTATCAACAAATTCCTTCATCATGGTGTGGGGATGTGTATGTCAACTCCTAGTATAAACCTATACAGAAATTAATTAAAATAATAGGTAATCCCAAAGGCCTACTCTAATTACCTCTATGGATTGTAAATTCCATTGGTGAGCACAGTGTTACTATCTAGATTCAATGTTATTGATAAAAAATTTTGACCATGAAGTGGTATCTCAAGAATTCTATTTTGTAGTCATTCGGTAAAGAGTCAAATTGATAAATATTATTGATTGAAAATTCAACATAATATACATTATAAAAATATAGTATTTAAATTATAAATTATTTAAAATCCATACCAAATATAAATTTTTAATGTAGAATAAATGGTTCATGAAAGGTAACCTTCAATTTTTTTCATATGACTACCTCAGGTAATATTTTATGGGTCTAACATCAAAAAATGTTACATTCATATAAAGAATAATTTTTAATAGAAAATAAGGCATTTCAATGTTTGGAATTGTTTATTCACTGAGGGTATTCATTCATGGAATGGTTTATTTTCAACTATTAATGGATCATAATCATACATGAAGAATATTAAACTAGGTTACAAAGTATAAAGTGAGGTCCCATCTATCTACTTATAATGGGTGGTCTCTGATTATGTGATCCATGAAACCAATGAATTCCTTAAGAAAGAAATATGGGCTATGTTGATATCTTAGAATATATAATATTCATTTCATTATTACCTATTATTATGGGGGATTTTTTATGCCCATAAAATAAAATAATCAATTTGAATAAGATTTGTAAGGACAAGAAATATGGAAAATGGAAATTTAACATAATATAACAATATACATCAAAAAAATCCCTTCAGTTGTGGCTAGAGAATAAATACCACTAATTAATATGTATTTTAATAATGGATATGCATCATATGCAATTATAAGGTAGTGAATCATAATAGTCATGTACAGTATTCATGGATGAGCATAATTTTCAAGTATGAGGTTTTGATTCTGCATTCACACATAATGTATTTGAGTTTGATCACTATTTCTAAGGACAAGGTAGTGATTACTTTTTATCATTTCAGGTTTCATATATGAGTATACTTTTTGTGTTTTTCATAATTGTCCTTCATGATCTCATAACATATTCATGGTATGGACAAATTTACAACAAAAAATTGACCTTTTTTATGAATGCATACATTTTTTTGAAAATATAATCTTGGAAGGAAGTTATGATGTGTTTATTATAAATTCATAACACATTGTTGTTGGAAATAAATATTGGGGAATCATGAATTGTGAATTATAAAAACATTGTGAAAATTATATCATCGATTATATGATATCTGAAATAAAAATAAACATTATTTATACCTACCTTTAATGAAAACCCCCTCAGATAACTCACTGAATTCATGATGTCAGGATGAGACAATGAAAACCATGAAAGGATTTAAGAATAATTCTCTCCCTATAAAAAACCGTCATGGGGCCACTCATGTAAAGTCCATCAGGAAGGAATCTCATGATATGTCATCACATGTGATTTCTCAAAATAGTATATCCTGAAAAAGAAGCATTATAACACCACCTTTATTAAATAATTCCTCTCCATATAAATATAAAATTTTATAAAAAAAGGTGAATTCCAAAAGTAAATGTTGGTATTTTCCTAATGATTCCTAAACATGACCTAATTCTTCAATTGAGGGTCACTTCAAAAATGAACCCAATAAAAGGAAATTTTAAATCTAAAACATACATTTATTCACTAATGTCATTGACTTATGATAAGTGGACTTAAATTACCTAATTGGTTACCTTTTCTGATGTTTAATGACTAGAAATTCCAATTATAGTGAGAAAGCTTCCATGTAATCCAATGATACCTGACTATGTTATACATATGAGAGTGCTCACCCTTTGATTAGATATTATTTTAATAATAGATCTCCCACCATTTTTCTATATAACTAAAAAAACCATCAAATAGTTTTGAATCATATAATCCCTTAATAATGAGGACCATTCGCATTAGGTTATTTGTGGAATCTTTAATGGATCATGATGCTTATATTAACTTCTAAAGTGTTGAGATGGACCCCAAAATATACTCAATGTGCCATGAATTTATGGGCATAAGTCTTAGGTGCAAGCCCTGATCATGTCCCAATTAATGATTTCATCCTGATGTCTCATTAATGAGATAGAGATACTATATTATATGCATCCAATTTGTATAATACCTATTACCTTCCATCATCAGAGTAACCTTATAGGTTGAATAGAAAAGGTTCACCATTCATAATCCCAAAATCATTCCCAGTGGGGAATATTACATATAATGATCCAATTTTTTCATACATAAATATTACATAATTTTATATTTATAATCAATACATTACACAAATACTCATCCAAGGATCATAAATATTTAGTATCATTGGAAGCTAGATAAACTATTTTACTATTTCATGATATGTCTTCAACATATCTAAAAAATTCATCCCATTTATTATTCATAAATGACATAACATACTTAAAAAATTTCTACCAAACATATGGAAATGAAACATTATAATTGGTGAGCTCATAGGATCAATAAGGGTAATAATGGGTAATATCAATCAATGATCATTTGAAAGTAAACGATAAGAAATAGAGTATGTCATCATGAATATAACTTATATTGTTTACTAAAAAACTACCATAGACTGTAAAAATGATTCATTTCATAAAACATTATCCTCTCCAAATACAAGAATAATAAGAGATATGAATCATCCAATATCAATCATGAAACATAAGTCCATATCCTATAATTTTGGAACAATCATAAGTATAGATACCATTACATATGTAATGTTTAATATATCAATAACATAAAATCCTAATAGATTAGGAATCAACACAAATTTATTAATGTGTATCAAGCACATTTACCAATATACCAAAATAGATCAAGCACATTGACTTGTTTCCCATTGCATATTAAGATCATAGACTTACTTCCCATAATTATCACATGTGACATACAAATATAGCCAATGAATACAGGGATATATAATTTTGGTCTCACAAATAATATAATTAAAAATATACATATCTATGCAGTAATATTCTTTAATATTCATCATATCATTTTATCATTTCCCATTAAAATAAAATAGGTTTGATAAAACTTTGATCAATCCATCATATCATAACCAATGGAAAATAAATTGGGTTTATAAACATATATTCATCATAATAATAATCATAAACTATAAATATATATAATAAGTATAGTATTATTCAATCATATCACCTTTTAAACTTAATAATGTAATGTGGTTATCAGTGTTGACTAATAAAAATAACATAAAAATATCATTAAAATTTTTTCTTGAAGAGTATACCATTTACACATCGAAAATAACCTTTTAAATATAAAATTTTCATATATTATTGAAAAAAACTTATTTTAAAAGGAACATTAAAATTTTGAAAGGAATTTAATTATCATTGGGTGGTCAAATGGTGAGTAATTCCTTTCACGTCGTACTGGATAAAACTAATACAACATCCACATGTTTGGTAAAAAGAGAAAAGTGAATCATCCGGAAAATGAAAAGTTGATTGATTTTATTTTATTTAAAAATTAAAACATGGTCAAAAAAAATTAAACAATCATTTTATAATAATAAAAATATGGTTTTTTAGAAAACATGGTCATGGAAAAGAAAGGATTTCTGTCCAAAGAGACAAATAATGTAATTATTCCATAACACGTTATTTCACATTATTGAGTACATAGAATACAGAAAATGAAATAAAAACATGCATTATCAAGAAATAAACCAAGGAAAAGAAAATCCCAATGTTTATTGATATGTATACTATAATATTTAATCATTGAAGACTTAGTGGTAAACAACCTCTTAATAATCAATGAGATTGTAACATTATCTCTTATGACATTGGTAACTTTTGCTCGACATAAAATAAAGATGATTATATGTATATTTAAATAAATATAAAAAAAATTATATTCATCATAAAAGATATTATTTATTTTTATATACACAACATAGATGAAATATGTGGTGAATATGGAATGTGTATGACAAAAATAAGTGAGAAAAAAATACCATACATCAACATCGACTTCCATAATATGTGGTTTATACTCCAGTATAATAAATACATCTTTGTTATAAATATATTATAGAACTGTAATCATATATATAATATCATATAATACTTATATATAACCTTTTATAATTTATTTATTTATAATTCTTTGTTGAAATCATTGTTTATCGTGATAACTACATTATTTTTCATATATGTTTTGGTTTGGTATATTGGTTCATTTTCATTTATAGAGGTAAAATTAAATCAAGAATTTTAATAATTATATAATTGTAATATATATTTATTATTTACTTATTTATATTCTTCCATAAAAGATATAGAATGGATAATGATGTACACCATTCTAGGACACGGTAGGCCATACGTACACCTGAACTTTGTTTCTATTTTTTCAATGTATGGAATAAAAGAAAGTTAAATATAAATTAAAATTTATGGAATACTATTTGTATAATATATGAAATTTATATTTATTTAATATATCTTTATTACCATCCATGTTAAAATAAAATGAACAACGTGTAATATCGCATCGTAGAGGCGGTAGTCCACACGTATGCACAATCAAAGTTATAATCTTCCAATGGATTAGAATTGAAGAAGTTATATGTTATAATATAATTATATAAGTATTATTATTTCATGAATATAATATAATTACTTTAAATATATCGTTATATCATTCTGTAATTGGTGGTTAGGGAATCTGATTACATTTATCCGTGAGGAGATAGTCTTCCACACACACGATCGACAGTTTCATTTCCCATATCAAAGAGGAGGAGATGGATATATCTTATGAAAAAATAATAATAACGTATAATTATATTTAATATAATGGTGTTATTATTTCATCATATTTGGAGGATATTTGATAGTCCCAAAAGAAAAAATAAAATGAAAATGTTTGATTAAAAACGATACCAATTCTTCATTGAACTTATCTACCATTATACATTAACTTTCTAATGATGGGTTTATGAAAAAATGGTCACCATGTCATGGTTATGGATGTTATAATGTGTTTTATGGAAGTAATTTCATAAAAAAGGCTCTTGATGTGTTGTTAGGTGAAAAGAGGAAGTGTCCTTTTTTAACTGAGGGAGGGACCCCCATGGAAATTTCATAAAAGAATCCAAATTGATAAAGTAATTATCATGAAAATTGAATCCAAATGGAAATATATTTTAATTTAAAAACATTTAAGGTATAAATATTTCCATATAATAGGATTTGAACATTTTTAATTGAAAATAATACCCTTATTTTTTTGTTTAACCCCCATTAAACTAGTTTGAACCTTAACCGCGATAATTAATTTTTTACTATTTTTACTATTCAGTATGACAAAAACATTTGTTGAAATTGTTACAATATATTAATTAATAATATTAAAAATATTTAAACCATTTTACCAAATTAAATTCACAGACGTGGAATCATTTATTTTAGAAATTAAACTCACAAAAGTGACGACAACCGATTTTCTAAATAAAAGTTTTTATAAGATTAAAATGTTTTTATTTGAAAATCGCAAAAAAATTATTCCAATGAATTAAATTGGATTAATAATAATTAAATTTCACTTATAATACTTTTAAAACAATTTTTAAATGAAATTAAACTTTTAAAATTCTGTAAATGAAAATATAGTTTCCATTAAATATTAGTGTTTTATCTATTCACTGAAAACCTATTCTTTTCAGAAAATTTCTAATAATTTACTATAGGATATTTGGGAAATGATTATTTAAAAAAATAATTTAATATTTTAAAATAATTTTACTAAAATGTGATGAAAATTTATTTAAAAATTAGTACAGAAAACATAATGAAAAACGGTTTTATGAAATATGTATTTTTCAAGGAAAAGATGATTTTACATTAACTCTATTACGATTACTATTCATTAAATGAATTAAAATTGAAATATTAAGATATATAATATATAAATTTAGTTTAATCATTCCTAAATATGGGTTATATCATTTATTTAAAAATGATAAAATGTTATGCACTTAAAAATAGTTTTCAAAAACATGTGTTTTTTAGTATAAGAATACATTTATACCAAAATCATGAAAATTCTTGATTAAAATGAATGTAATAAAACTAGTATAAATAAAATGGATCATCATTTAATTTTATGACCAAACTAAAAATATAATGGTACTTTTATATTACTCGATTTAATGAAAATAAATGATAGGATTTGAATATTCTGTAATTTTCACTATTCATTGAAAAATCATTAATTTTTTAAAAAATATAAATAAATCACCCCATGTTATTATTGATATGATGATTAAAAAAATTAGGATAATTATAAAAAATAATTTTTAAAAATTTTCAATCCATTAAATATAAATTTTTATCAACAAAATTAATTTTCCACTTTTTAAAAGAAAACATATTTTTTTTGAATAAAATGAATTTACAAAAAATAATGTGATCCTATAATAATAACATTTTTAAATAATTTATATTAAATAGTAAATTTATATATATTCCATAAAATAGTTATCTTATTCATACTACCCATTTTAACAGATAGGTTATAACCATCATATTAAAATAATATTATTTTTATAGTAAAATGTGGTTCGTTAAAATTGAGTGTTTTGTGAAATACAAGATATAAAGGAAATATAATTTATTTATATATAAATATACTTTAAAATATTAGGTTTTTACTATATATTCCACTTTAATAAATTATTTCCTCATAATTTGAACTTGTTCTTAGTGTGTTTGACATTTGAAAATTCCTTTATGGAAATCCATATCATAAAAAAAGGGGTTAATAAAAGTTATACTTATAAAAAAAGGAAAGATAAATACGAATTTTATCTAGAAAAAAATTAAAAAAATATTTCCAAATAAGAAATCATTAATGGTAATTGAAAATGTGGACATGGATTAGAAAACTAACTCCCATGGACTAATATAGAGTGATAAAGAACATAGTCCGTAGAAAGTTATCCATCACAAAGCCGTAAATTGCTAATAGCTAAAAATACAATTGATTAATAAAAAATTAATGTAAGTATATATAATTTTTATTAGAAGTTATAGTTAATATATTTGTGGTATTTATTTTACTATCAATATTAAGAACACTATATAATATACTAACTTAATGTATCTTTTTATTTCATTAGAAAAATTTCATCCTTTGGTTGTTCTTCGATCGATTTCAAATTCAATTATTATTCTAATGATTGAAGTTCATTTGTGATTTTTTCATTCCCAATGAAACAAAATTAAATTATAATGGATTATAAGATCCATAAAAAATTAAATGATATTCCAAGCTATCTCTGAATATTTAACAAAACCAAAATTGTTGGTATAACTTATCCAATAGAACACATTAATTAGTAAAACATCAACAATAAAACCCAAAGTTCATCTTTGATCATTCAATAAATAAATAACATGATAATTCCTCCAATTAATCTAGAATAATATTGAAATAAAAATATTAGGATGATTTTATAACATATTCTTCCAAGATAAATTGTATATTTATCTCTCAATATCATCAATTACTGTTAATTCCTTATTCCAAAAATTTATATATCCAGATCATATAATCCCCCTGATTTTCTAATAATTTCCATGAATATCCTAAATCACTATAAATACATATTAAAATACTATATTAATTTAAATTATAATTGATCCTTTATTCCTCATATAAAATTCCATAATATATTGTTTACCTTAAATATATATGAATCTCAAAATAGTTAAATTGTTCCCAAATAAAAGTAATCACCAAATAAATTTACAATACCATTGTTATATACCCAATATAATGTTTATTTTTCACATCATTTTATGAAATAAATTTTATACTGACTCAAACAACACTTAGGCTACTTTTAGGTGTTTCACTGTTATCATCCTTCAGTTGTGGGTTGAAGACCTGTGAACATGATGGATGCAAAAGTTTCTCCTTTTTATTAAAAAACAATAATATAATTGTTATAACATAAAAAAATAAAATCTATAAATACTATTAATCTTTTAAAAATATCATTATAAATCAAATCTGACATCCTTTTGAACTTAAGGATTGTATATTTTTAATCCCAATAAAACATATCCAAATATGCCATTAATCACATTAAAATCTAAACACTTAAAACCTGAAAAGGTGTGTGTATGAATTTGAGCTTATGATTTACATTAAACTCATTAAACCTTGTTTTATCTATAAATATTACGTTAATCATATATAATGATATATATTCTTACAATTTTAACACAATCCATATATGTTTCATGATTTTATAACCAAAATACCATTGGAAAAAGTACCTTTACAACATATTTATTGAATCTCAATACATATATAATTAAATTAATTTATACATTCATCCCTGTTCTAGGAGTTAACCCTAGGATTATTTCATGGAATCAGATAATTCACATGTTTCCCACATATATTACATTTACCTCTAAATGGTACCTTAGAATGAAATTCATTTTCCACCATTGAACTATTAATTTTTCCTCAATAATTACTTTTATAATTCCCTTATATTTCATGCAGAGAAAATATTTTTATTCCTATAAGACATTCATTTGAGTTATTTTCCAAATATTATCAACATATAAGAAGATTAATCCTGCTTTATATATGGTCTTTACCATACGATATCCCATTAAACTGTATCATTATTGTATTTAATGAGTTTGAGAGGTGGATAAGGTGAAAATTATTAATCATATATCTTGATAACAATATAGGGATAATCATAATATCATTCACTCTATTTAGTAAACCATTTGGTTTCTCATCATCTCATTTTCCCTCATACTAAATATTAACATGTTTCCTTTCTGTTATAACCTTGGAATGAATCTAAATTGAATAACTTCACCAACAATAATCATAGTGGGAAACCACATTATCATTAAATATATTTTATAGGAAATATAATAAACGACACCTTATTTGAATCTATGTCACAAAATGTTCAATATAGGTCATTAATGGATATGAACTACTCAAATACTTCATGGTGGTTCCTAATGAGTTTGTGAATTTATAAAAAATATCCCCATGTAGTGTTAAACTAAGTGTGAATCAAATATTGTAGCTGTGCACCAGGTGAATATGGAGTCTAAAACCAATGCACCATTTTTGAATTTAATACCCATAGGTATAGTTGTTCAAGAGACACATCCATATTTAGTATCTAAAAAGAGTTTTAATTCATTGGAAACATTTTATTCTATCCTTGAAAAAAAATCAAGAACATTTTCTTATACATTGAATAATCCTTAGTATTATTACTAATGGTTTCTCATCATAATTTCCAATGGTTAACTAAATCATTCCTCTAATACCAACTATAATGATACCAGATTTTTATTCATAAATTTTAAATCTTTTTAGATGAATATTCAATACATTTCACAAATACTCTCTATAGGGTCATAATGGTTGAGTGTATTTGGAGAGTCAATACACAACATTCTTATTTCATGAGAAATATGAAATATATCACACAAATATCATCCCAATTAGTATTATTTATATATATACCATACATAAATATTTTCTTCATAATATGGGGGAAGGAAATATAAGAAAGGGTGATCAGAGATACTTAATTATGTTAATAATGTGATATTTCAATTGATGGTCATATGAAAGAATTACATAATAATAATTGTATGAGGTCATGAATATAAATTAAAAATTCCATACCCAAATAATCATGAACCATAAGAATTATTCATGTTTTAATTATTATCCATTCAAAAGGCATGAATCATAAGAGTGAGAAATAATCATAAATAATTCACAATCTATGAGTTCATTTAATTTATATGTATCACCATTTTAAGTATAAAATCAATTTAAAATTTCAATTTTATCTATTGAGAAAATCATGTCATAAAAAATGATGCATCTACATATATTTCCAAGAGTGAATCAAGAACAACACCTTCTTTCCCACAATAGATGAAGCACGTTGACTTGTTTCACAAAAAGGGTCAATAAAATTATGTTTTTCATGACCTAAACCACTATAGCCCTTCGAGATAGAGATATGATCAATGTGATTACCCTAATAAAACCTATAATAGATGAGTAGATGGGGTCTAGTGATAAGTAGTAATATCACACACATGGGAGGAATTAGCCTAATGTATCTATATAAAGACCATCATCACAAAAACTGTAAAATGATGTAATTATATATATATAAACTGATACCAATTCATTCTTAACATCAAGTATATAATCAAATTATGAAAAAAATCACAAAAAGTGATAATGGAGCCAAATACAAGGTCATCCCAAAACCGCAAAGGAGTTCCACATTCTTGTAATGAGGGGAATGCTATCAAAAGTGTCCCCTGGCATGAACCATGGTCCTTCAAGGAAAATAAACGTTTCATTTCTTTAGGGTTCACCATGACCCTAATTGAATGACTGATCATATGAATTATCCCTGAAATATAAAGGTAAACCCCATGAAAGGTTTAGTATAACAATACCTAGTAGATCATCCCAAAATCACTAAGCATAAATCATCAATTGTAGTTAACTCATTACAAGGATGTGTAAATAAGAAATATGAAACATATAGATATACACATCTATAAATAACCATGGTATTCACTAATTCTCAAGATATGGTTACAATTTTATTTCTATCCTCACATATGGCTCAAGATTCTAGAGAAAACCTAAACTAGGAGAACTCACTCCATGAGTCTAAAATAACTAATGTATTTCATAAAATGTATCACAATAATACGTTCTTAATATAAGGAACTAAATATTGGAATATATAATAGATTGACACATAGATGAGGGATTACACCTTGGTTTTTTGTGTATACCAACAACCTGATCTCTAATAACCCATTCAGTAGGGGATCAATGCCCATATATATTGGTTATTCCAATTCATGAAACCCGCATATATATGATATAAATGTATATATAGATTTTATTGATTATAATAGGGGTAAATTTTGGGTTTAAAAACAATTGTTTTTATCCTTATGAAATTCTATGTTTAACAAAGTTAAACAAGATGAAATCCCAACCCCTCTTTAGATCTTAAAAAAGAAACTAACATAATTTTGATGCAGTAATGTGAATCCAATAAAGAAACATAAACAATTTTACATAAGAAATTATGCTCCCTAGAAGTGTATAGAATCTAAATAAGAGTTTATACAAGAAAATGAAAGTGTGTGAATGTTAAAAATTGTTTTTTGTAACTAAATGTAATGTAATTTATATGAACATGTAACATGTAATAAGTAATAATGAAATGTTTTAACCCAAAGAGAGGTCTATCCATCAAACTTGGATAAAGGTGTCTTGAATTATACATTCCAAAAATTATATATTACCCACACCAGGGTAAGCCCTCGAAACAGATATTGGTAACTGTCTGGATATCCCAGCAAGCCCTTGATTAAGAAGGTAATCAGAACCATTGTCTTAATATCCCCAGAATCCCTTGATTGTAAACAACACTAATAGAATTCACACTATGTAGGTTGAAAATTTTGTTCAGTGATTGAATAATTGTTTCACTATATTCACACAAGGCATGTGGAGGAGAGATTTCGAAATTTATCTTTTCAACAAAGAGCTTCAAGAATTCATTTATTAAATAGAAACTCTCAGAAAAAACACTACACTAATTAATGATTCAAAATGGCTCAGTATTTATAGGAAAAGTATCAATAGTCACATTCGCCTTCTAATAGTCATATTTCCATGAAATTTTTAAGGGACATGTATACATGGAATCCACGAAATGGTTAATTTTCAATAAGTTTGATGACATAATTTTGAATAAAAAACTACAACAATTATTTATGACATAATTTTGTATTGCTATGTATGAAAAACATTATCATATTTTTGGTTCAAAAAAATTGAATGTTAAATTACAGAAATTTAGTAACTGTAAGGAAAAATTAATCAAATTTTGATAATATTGAATTTCAGATCATTATTTTAGAGAAAATCGGAGTTTTATTTCAGAAGAAATCAGATTATTATTCTAAAAGATATCAGTGTGGGATTTTAGAAGAAATTGGAGTCTCATTTAAGAGGAAATCAGAGCCTGATTTCAAAGAAAACCAGAGTGTGATATCAGACAAAATCAGAGTCTAACATATGAAGAATTTGGGTTTGATTTTGGATGAAATGATAGTCTGATTCCCAAATAAATCCATGACTTTCTATCTTAATTAAATTTTAGATTAGGTAAACAAATATAATTTTTCAGGAAAAGATTATGTAAAAAATTATGTCCATAGATATGGTTTAAAAATTTCAAGTATATAAACATTCTTAGAGATATATATCTTTAATAAAATGTGTTCGTAATTTTCAAAACATAATGGAATGGAAAATGTCAAGAGGAATATTATTGACTCAAAAATATATCCCTTTTAGGTAAGCACAAACATATTTTTGCTAAAAAATAGTTAAGCCTGCATTTTTCACATAAAATAAATACATATATCAATTTTTTGTTTATGAATCAAAATGAATATGACTAAGAACCCCTTAGGTTATGAAATAACATAGAGGTTTTATTATTATATTTGAGTTTATAGGTCTTTCTAAAAATATTCCACCTTTATTTAGGGATTTTTTAAGGAAACTCTTCCTTTATTGAATATCATTACCATAATTTAATAGTATTATTGAACATTATTTTCACACCCATTTTTATTTTCAAAATTAAATGGTAAGTTATATATTATACGTGAAAGGTTAGGAAATATTGAACACAAAACAATTTTATAACAAAAAATTTCATTAATATATTAAAGGGTAATAAATATTTTGTTAGAACAAAAGATTAGGAAAAATTTTATTCATCCTTCTTCTTATCCATCATTATATTTTTCATCATTAACATATGTTCCTTTAATGCCTTGTGATATTATTTTTACTTTTTAGAAAAAAAATATAATCATGATTTTTCCCATTAAGATATTAGATCCTCTCTTCTTGAGACTTAATAAATTCTTCCTGGGGCTTGGTTTTTTTACCCCACTCTTCACTGATTTCATTATCACTTTTATGTTGAGATAAATGGATTTCAACATTCCATTCAGATCACTAATTTATTATTAGTGGAAAACATTCTCTCCCTTAATTTTCCATAATAAGCATGTTGAGAGTTTTTTTAATTTTTCATCAGATTTATCAATTGAAACCTTGAATAAGACACTAATGTCACAAAAAATATTTTGATCATCTGAAATAGTTTTTGACCACCTAGTTATTTCATTACATGATTTTCTATGAGAATCCTATTTTTTAGGGAAACTCTGAACTCAGCTTCAAGTATGATGAATTTTTTCATAAAAAGATTTATAAAGATCATCTTCTGATTAAGTGTTTCATGAATAAATTGGCATTTGGATTATATAATTGGAATGATTAGAATATTGTTTAAAAGCATCTTCAGGGACTGAACCACAAAATATTCACATATTGATGAGGAAGATTCTGAAACAGAAAGATTTCGTGGTGAGGTAAATTCAACGAGATCATTATCTTTCTTCTTTTGTGTATTAGAAAAATCCTTTTTTGCAATAACAACTTTCTAAGGCATACCATATTCCAATTTCTTACCTTTATCTACCTTGGATATTTTCTTCTCAAAATTCTATGTTTCATGCTCACTATTAGAAACATGTTATATTCTATCATCATCATCATCTTAAAATTCATTATCATCTACTTTTTGAATGACAACAGTAGAGTTTATTTTAACATGTTGAAAAATGTTAACATCATTATCACTTTCATCATCTTAAGGAATTTTATTTAATCCTCCTCATTAAAATCATCCTTCTAGAAAGATTTTACTTCTAAAATAATACTTATAGAGGATACATGGAAAGTTCGTACTGACAGCATGTCGTATTGACTTTATTTCTCAACTTCATCCACAAATTTAATCTAATATTCACTATCATGTTCTTAATTGTTTTCTTATTATTGATTTTTTTTCTTCTTCAATCATTAATGGAACTAATACAACATTCTTTACCTTATTGAATACTAGAGTCTCAATATCCACTAGGGGAGAAGGAATATTGTGATCTTGTATTGAAGATTCTAGTACTTGAAATTGTTCAGAGGCTTCCGCAATGTCTAAATTCAGATTGTGAATAATCTCATATTCCAAAATTTTCTTCTTATACTTGTTCTCTTTTTATTATTTGTTAAATTTCTTCAACGTCTCAGATTTTGAAGGCCTTAGCATAATCTAGATATAATACAAAAATAGGACCTCATTATTTTCATTTTCTGTCCAATTCTCTCCATATAAAAACTACTTTATCTAAGAATGTTTTCTGTTTATGGGATTAAGAGGTAATGGTGTAGGTTCAGAAGGTTGATCTTGTATATGTAATACAACAACAATAGGTTCAGATGCATGAACATTTCTTTTCATGGGTTTTATCTTTGAACATTCCCCAACATTTTCTTACTTTCCATCTAGATCGAAAAAATTAGATTTTTCTTTATAGAAACAAAACATCATTTCTTGAGGGTTTCATCAGTCAACAACATGATTATGAATGTTATAGACTTAATCTTTTAAGGAATATTTGACATTTCTAAACATATAACTATGAGCTGGGGAATAATTGATGGATATAGTAAAATCTATGATTTTACCATTCCACTCTTTATGTTTCAGATTGTTAGGAAAATATAATATATCAAGTTACTCATTGTTATATTAAATATAAAATCCATTATCAGGATCTCTAAGGGATTCGGAGTATCATTGTTGGATTTTCTCGGAATTGGTAATACTTGCATCCAAAGAGATACAATCCTATGTTTCACTGAGAGATTGGAAATCCTAGGTGTCTTCACTCTATGATTTATTAAGCACTCAATTTTCATAACTTTAGGAAAGGAACCTCCTCATTCTGGTAACCTATGCAAACCAAAACAATATTCTCCCTCATAAGGTATGTCAAGAACAGAAGAAGAATTATTATAGTAAAAAGATTACATTCTTCGATAACATTCGAATTGGATCATATCTTTTACCCCTTATTCCATAAACTGAACCGTACCACAAAATCATATAATAAGATATTTATAAACTAGATCATGATTCTTTTCCATCTCTAAAAAATACCTTCCCATCAATTGAGGATGATGTCCTTCCTTATCAGAGAATCATACTTGTTGAAGAAATTGTGATCTAATAACATTTACCTAATGATTAATTAGTCTCTAAGTTACATATTCTAAGGCATTCGTGTTTGAGAAGAAAATTCCAGTGACATTTGGAACTGTGAGGAAGAACGGAAGAATCAGATTAGTGGCTTTGAAGGGTAGCAGAGCTTAGTTTCAAAAGTTGTGGAAACCGATGTGGGATGCGAATGTGGGGGGGTCACATTATATAGACATTATGTATATAGTTCAAATTACTCTATCAAACCATCAATTTATATTTTAATGATTTTATTTGACTGTTGATATTAAATCAAAAGAATGATTTGTAGGTTCTGATGTTTTTGGGTTTTAAGTAAATAATCATATTTAAGGAAAGATGAATCTGATGAATGTTTTCTTATATAATGTTATGATATTTCAACAAACCAAAACGTAATTTTGATGATATAAGTAATGAAATTTACTTTCTAGAGTTCTCAGAAATACGTGTTAGTATTGATAGTATTTTCATAGAAAAGTTATGTTCCAAAAATTTTATTTAGGGAAATAATATTTTTAGTTATTAAAAAAATTATTAAGTTTATGAAATTGTGGATATAAAAAAATGTTCTACCCAAATGAAAAGGTGTATCTTAATGTTAGGAGATGGTTTAAAGAAAAAAGTGGATATAAATGATAACGTTATGGTTTTCATTAGTAACTTTTATTTAATATATTCAAATATATTATTTGGTAATGAATTTTTAAAAATGAAAACAAGTTGTTCTTGCGTTTTGATGAATTTTAAAATAATATTTAATTTTATTGTGTGATCTCTAAGAATGTGCTTCCATATGTCTATTTGATTTTCATGAGAGTGATGTGTAAGGTTTTTTTAGGGAAATGTCACTAGTATTTTCACATATTATCTTTTTTTGTTAAAACTCATTTCAAAGTATGTGAATGTGTGTTGCATCCATAACAATTGAGAAAAAAACATCTAGTTGTTATATATTCAACTTATGTAGTGGAATGTTATAATGAGTGTTTATTCTTGCATGAAGAATAAACTAATGAATCTCATATGAGTTCCGGATGTACATTTTCAATCCATTCGATATCCACCAAAATCAACATCTGAAAATATTTTTAAATCAAAATCATTTCCATATGAATATAAAAGTCTTCAGTCCAAAGATCCCTTTATGTAATGAAATAATCCTTTCACAGCTTTTAAATGTGATTAGGTTGGGTTATATTGATATCTTACACATAAGAATACTAAAAATATTATGTATGGGAAACTAGCAATTATGTATAATAAACATCCTATCATATCTCTAAAAGATGTTTGATATACTAGTTTTATAGCTTCACCAAGATCAAGAGTGTTTGAGGTACCAATTGGAGTAATTATACATTTAGTATTTTCATATCCATACATATTAAAATGATCTATAATATAATTATGTTGAGATATAAAAGTTCCTTATATTTTTTTTAATTTTAAAACCAAGAAGAAATGTTAACTGACCTATCATACTCATTTCAAACTCAGATTTCATATGATTCACAGAGGAAAAAAGATAAATATTTCGAAGTTGATTTGAATATAATTTTTCCAACATAAATTTTAACAATCAAAATATTTTTATTATATTTATTTACAAAAAGGGATGGATCAACAGTTCTCTTAACATGATTTTTTTGTATCAAAAATCAAGAATTTCTATCTTTCTAGGATGTAGAACATTATTTATCTCCATATAAAGGATTGGTATGTTTTTAAACATGTTTCATATGTTTTGTGTCTTTAAAACAAGGAGGCTATTCTATATAAACATCATCATGACCATATCCATTAATGAAATCAAACTTCACATCCATTTGAAAAAGCATTAAATTGAAGAATTTTGAAAATCGTAGTAGAATATAATTAGATTCAAGTCTATTTATTGGATCCCAGGTTTCTAAACAGTCTATTCCTTTTTTTGGATTATATACTTTAGAAACTAATCTATCTTTATTTTTCAAAATGATTATATTTTCAACACATTTATTTTTGAATACCAATTTACTCCAATTATAGAAGTTTCTCTAAGTCTATCGACCAAGGTACACACTTTGTTTCATTCAAATTCTTTTAGTTCATCTTTCATTTATTAATCCAATAATCATCACCTAAAGCATCATCTGTACTTTTAGGTTCTAATTGGTAAATAAATTCAAGATTCTCTACTTAATTTTTTAAAGAACTTATATTCCTTACAGGTTGATTTAAATTACAAATGATAAATTAACTAGGATGATTGTTCACAAATAACTAATTTGGGGTTTCTAAAACATGTTCATCAAAATAAGGTAGGCGATTTCTGGGGTAAATACTTTAGAAATATTTTCATGAGTATTTTCCTAATTATAAGAATCATCCATCAAATGTTTTTAATTAATTTTTGAAAAAACAAAAGGACCAGTTTCATGATATTTAACATCTACTATTTCATCTACAATACATGAATTTTTTGTAAACATTCTATAAGAATTCGAATTAGTGGTGTAGCCTATGAAAATTCCCTCCTCATATTTAGGTTCTAAATTATGGAAGTTATCATATGTATTCAAGATGAATACATTTCATCCAAATATTTTTATGTAACCAAACATTTTTTTGACCAGTCCATAAATACTATGTTGTTTTATTAATAAAAGGTCAGATTAAACCACAATTAATAGTATAAAATGCAGTACTAACATATTTATCCCAAAAGTTTTTAACTATATATAATTCACTCAACTTGGTTCATTTTGAATCTTGAAGAATATAGTTTCTTCAAATTTTTTTCAAGAGTTATTGGAGAAAATAAGTCATGAGTAATTCCTTTCTTACTACAAAAGGGATCAAAATATAAATTTTCCAATTCTCCTCCATGATCATTATGAATAGTTATAAATGGAATGTTTTTGTCATGTTTAACATGTGATAACAAATATGTAAAATATTAAAAGGCTACTAATTTGATTTCTATAATATAGACCTATGTAAATCTACTGTAATCCTCAACTAGAAAAAAATAGTATTTTTCTCCAATATGTGTAGTTTATTCTGGATTGAAAGGATCTATGTGAAGTATCAGTAATTCTTCAGAAGTTTAGACTTCACTAATTTATTTAAATCCTGACTTATGATTATTTCCATATTTACATGGATCATATACTTTTGAAGAATAAAATATAAGACTCAATAGATCCTTAAAAATTATTTTCTTTGAGTTTTTACATAAATTACTAATGTTACAATGTCTCGGTGTTATTTTCCATAACCAAGAATGATCTACAATTGCACTAAGGAATGGTATGTCTTGGAACCTGTGGCATTCTAAGATAAGTGTATAAACATTCTCATTCTGATTGGAATAGATAATTAAATAATCCATTGAATTGTGTACTAATTGTTTAACTTTCCTAAAATTTATTAGGTAACCTTCATAACATAATTGAATTATACTTAAAAAGTTTTTATTACGACCATTACCAAATAAAACATTCAAAATTAAAGCATTTACAAGGAGGATAATATTACATATACCAAAAGTTTCTCATTGAACATTATCTCCAAAATATTATTTTCTCCAAATGTCCACCACATTGACACATAGTGAAAGTAGGAGAACAATGGGGAACAAAATAGTTATGACTGAAAATAGGTTTAAATTGAGAATAAATAAATCCATATCTATTTATAAGTGGTAAAATTTGTGAATACATTTTATCAATGATTTTATTACCATATTCAATGTTAGATAGAATTTTCGTTGAGGAAAATATTAAATATTTTAGTATAATGACTAAATTATTATCCTTAGAGTTATTAGTCATAATATTTGAGATTTATCAAAAACATTATTCTTAGGAATAACTCTTTCAACATGCTTAGAAATATTATCCATTTCATTATTTACTTCCTCATGGTTTTTGGAACCATTTTAGAAATCAAGGGTTTTTAATAAATAACATTTGAAAGATATGATACTTATTTTTTTAAAATAGATATTCTAGAATATTCCTTATCATGTCTCTTGTTGATCTTACTATTTTCATTCTAAAGTAACTTGAAAAACCAAGATAATTCATCAAAACAAGTTAAAGTGTAATCATATGGTGAGAGAGATTCTTCATCTGAAGATTCATAATTTTCCTTATTAGGATAACTAGCACTTAGAAAAATATTGTTTTATGATTCAACAGTTTATACCTTTACCATGAGACATTGATTTTTAGTAACAATTATGAATAAAATACTAATGTTCTTCATCCTGGAATTTTCAATGTTTGGATATTCATTAGAAGAGTCTCCACCACAAGCGCTCCATGAATCATTATATTTTTGTACATTATTTCCTTTATACTTGTATTAATTCTTATTATTCATTTCATTATTTCTATCCTTTATTAAATTCTTATTAAGCTTAGGGAAGTCTGGTCTGATATTTCTACCCTTCTTACATTTATAAAAAAGTACTTCAGATTCATTCCTATCATTTTTGTCTTTATTATTGTATCTATAATAGAAATATTTCATTACCACAATAATTTTCATACCTAGAGAATAATTTTCTAGTTCATTCTCTATGTGATCACTATCACTTGTAGGAGATAATCGAACAATCATCGCTTCATGAGGCGTTAGTTTTCGATTAACAGAAACAGTATGTTCTTCACCCATTAGATGGAGGTGTATGTAAGTGTAGTTTGAATATTATTATAACAACATCCTAGTATATTGAGGATACTAATTCTGTTATAAAGGAATGGAATAAAAATAGTTTAGGGGTTGTAGAAGTAAAATAAAAGAAAAGAAGTTAAGATAAACTGTTACCTTGAATTTTTGTCACTCTCTTTGGTTTGAACCGAAAGGAATTCTTAATGTTCCTTCTGCCTAAGGTAAGGATTCAAGGAAGATGAGAGGTATCTTAATGTCTTATTTGGGATGGGTTAGGACGAGACAAAGGCCATGAGAGGTCTGAGTAATGGGTTAGATGTGAGGACTTTTTATAAGGGTGAGTAGGGAATATTTAGGAATGTTTGAAAATATTATTTTATTATACAATGACATTCGTTTTATAAAGTTCTAAAACTAAATAATTTCAAAGATAAGACAACTCATGGTTTGAATTAATTTATCTAATAAGAATTGTATTGGTTTTGGATGTTATTGTAATATTTATAATCTTATTTATTTAAATCATTTATTAATGAGGTAAATACTGCATACTTGTTGTGTCATAAATAATTTAATTTAATTGAAGTCTAAAAATTATGATATAAATTTCATAATATAGGAAATATTTTTATCATTCCAATGAATATTTATAGTTTAAATGAAAAAATATATAACATCTTGTAAAAACTGATATAGTAAAAGATATTTTTTAATGTCATTTTTTCATTTACTTGATGTTAATTAAAATAAAGTGTCATTATCACTCCCATGTGGCTCCATTTGGTCCCAAAATAGACCCAAAGATTCCCATGGTAAAAATTATCTGACCAATAATGTTAGGAAAAGTCTTAAGGTAATTTTTTAATGTTATAATATTCTTTTTTCCTTGAATTACCCTGTTTAACTTTAACCGAGGTAAATAAAAGTCAAAAGTTATTATTCACCAAAATTTTTTTCATCTTATTGAACCACATTTAACTTATTAATAACAACCATGTATTTAGGATTTTCACAATTCAACCCAAAAATGCGGTAAAATTTCATTTAAATGAAAATGTCGGTTTTTAACTACTACTTAGTGGCTTCACTTTTCCTCAAAAATTGATGTTTTTTCTAAAATTTACCAAAAATTACTTCTAAGATATATTTTATATTACCAATTAAAAAATGATGTCTATTTTAACAAATTAATATCATATATGTTTCATTAATTAATTTAAAATTAATTTCCGTTTTCAAAATAAATAGCACATTTTTGAGAAACAATAACTATCAAAATATTCATACTTGTTTGTGTCCAATTTCAAAGTGAAATTAATTCCAATGAACAACGTTGGATTAAATATTAATAACATAATATAATTACACATTAAAACCAGTCAAAATGATAATCTAACCATATAAATAAATTAGATTAAAAGGCACCATTGAATTAAAATATAGTAGTTTTCATTATTCATTAAAAAAATGAATTATATCAGAAAAATTCAAAAAATTTACAGAAATAAATTTTGTTTCCCCTATTCTAAAGAAGAAATTTATTTGGTAAAATAGAACATATAAAAGTGACCAATACTATATTTAAATAGGCTTCACCATCAAAAGGTGGTAGATCAACCTTTAAAAGAATATTACAGTATTTAGGCTTAAAATTTGATTAATTCACATTTTAAGCCATTAAATTTTATTGGATAAATGTAAGATCATTTAACAAACATGTATAATCATATTTTAGTTAGCTATATTCATTTCCACCAATACAATGGCTAAACATTAACTACAATTTAAAATAATATTATTATATTATTAGTGTGCAACGAAAGATTTCAAAGACACTCGTTGTTGTGTATCAGGTATGACATCGAACATTGAAACCCCATTAAAGTAAAATTAATATTTAATTCAAAAATATGAATTATTATAGAAAATTTCATTTTCTTTTTTTACCTATGATGTTACATCCTTCCCCTTTAGGAAAATTATGTCCCTGTAATTTTATTCACTTAACAAATTAGTGGGGGTATTTATCTCTCATAGCATTTTCAAATTCCGACGTTTCCACTTCAACCATATGGTTTTTCCACAATACCTTTACATGTTTAATTACCTTATTTTTCAACACTTTCTCTCTATGATAAATAATCTAGACTGGTTCTTACTCATAAGAGAGATTCTCTTCCAACTGAACTACCTCTAGACATAAAACATGAGATGGATCATGCATATACTTAATCTAATATAAAACATGAAAAAATTTGTGTACTTGGGACAAACATGGAGGGAAATTTAACTCATGAGGTTTCACAGAGTGGCTTTACCTCCTTTTTTGTCCCAAGTACACAATGTTTTTCATGTTTCATATTAGAGAAAGTATATGTCGGAGTGGATTTACCTCCATGTTTACCCTATACATGATTTAAAGCAAAAACAATAGCAGCTAATTCTAAATCATGCATAGAGTAATTTAACTCAAGAGGTTTCAACTGATGTGGAGCATAAGCAATTACCTGATCATTCTGCATAAAGACACAACCATTTCCTTTCAAGGATGCATCACTGTAAATAATAAACTCACAATTTCTTGATGGTAGTTCCAGAACTATATTATTTAGCAATCTTCTTTTCAATTTCTGAAAACAATCATCACATTCTTCTTTCCAAACAAACTTAACACATTTTCGAGTTAACTTAGTCAGTGGACAAGATATCTGTGAAACATTTTCGACAAAACTCTGGTAATAACATGCCAAACCAAGAATGTAAAGAATCTCGTTTATATTTGGGGGTCTTGGTAGTTCATCAACTACTTTTATTTTAGAAGGAGCAACATTTATGCCATTTTTTAAAACATGTGACCAAGGAATTAAATTTTCCGTAACCAAAATTTACACATGCTAAACTTCCCAAATAGTTTATTTTGTTTTATGGTTCGTAATAATACCATTAAATGTCTTTTATGTGCATCATTAATTTTATAATGAACCAAAATATCATCAATGAACACAACCATAAAATTATCCAAGAACTCACGGAAAATTCTATTAATAAGATCCATGAGTACAACAGGTGCATTGGTTAACCCAAAAGGCATAACTACAAATTCATAATGGCCATATCTAGTACAAAACATGGTCATTGGAATGTCTATTTCCTTTATTTTCAACTGATGGTACCCTGACCTCAAGTCAATATTTGAAAAATACTGAGCTCCCTAGAGCTGATCAAACAAATCATCGATATGAGGAAATGGATACATGTTCTTAACAATGATGTTATTCAATGCTCTATATTTAATTCAAAGTCTCATTGAACCATATTTATTTTTAACAAACAAGAAAGGAGAACCCAATGGTGATGTTCTAGGTCTAATGCAACCTTTATCTAATAACCTTTGTAATTTCTTCTATTACTCTAAAAGTTTAATTTGAGCCATTCGATACGGGGTTTTTGAAATTTGATTGGCATCAGAAACTAAGTCAACAATAAATTCAACATAAAATAAGGTATAATACCAGCAATTCATCAGGAAAAACATCAAGGTACTCATTTACCATTTACACATCATTAATTTAAACAGTTCATTTATTTTCAACAATATGTGAAGGTAACATTCATTTCCATCTTTTACTAGTTTCTCATGTTTTTGATATGTTGTCAAAAGAACGGGTTTATTATTATACACAAATTAAAAATATTTCCAAATAGAAAACCTCTTTAGATCTGTAGTGAATCTTACCATGATATAAAGAAAGCCAATCCATACCCAAAATAACATCAAACTCTACTAGAGGCAAGACAATAATGTTTTCAGGTAGATTCTTTCTGCACACAATGATAGGGAGGTTCTTATAATTTTTTTGACACAACATTTCGCCTTTTTATTTTTACTGTATGTTCAGGATTCATATCTTGAGATGGAATTTCCAATTTACTGTAAATATTCTCAGAAATGAACAAATGTGTAGACCCTAAATCAAAAAACACATTGGAATAATATGAACAAACAAATAGTGTACCTGATACTAATTCATTTGATGGCCAATCATCTGCTGAAGTAGTTGCAAATGATTTCACCACCAATTTATGAATTTTTTCTATTTTCCTTCCCTCAATTGAGTTCTTCGTTGGACACTCATTTGTATAATGACCCATTTTATTGCACTTAAAACATTTTACTGATTGTAAGTCAAAATTTTTTTACCATTAGCCCTCTCTTTTTCAGTGCAACTATGAGCCTTATCTCTCATTTTACAACATCGGTAGCACTTAGAGAAATTGAAAAGACATTATCCAACATGATTTTAAAAACAATTTTCACAAACTGAAAAATTAAGTTTCTTACCATCATAATTTTTTAAAGAGTTCATCCCTTTTCCCTTCTACCTGTACCTCTTATTCTACTATTTTTCGAAGAACACCTGATCATTAACAAACATCATTTCCACCTTTTCCGCATAACGAACAAGTTTTTCATAACATTTAAACTCATTAAAAGATAAAGTCATTAAATACATCGCCCTTAATCCGGGGTAAAAATAGTTGATTTTACTATCATGTTCTCTTATGAAATTGGGAGCATACCAAGCCAGTTGAGTGAATTTTTCATTATAATAAGCCACGCAGTCATCCTATTGCCTCAATTCTAAGAATTGTTTTTCAATACTAAGACGAACCACCTTAGGAAAATAATTCTCAAGAAACATACCTTTGAATTCATCCCAATCAAGAGCATCATTCTCCCCAATATCCCTGATATTTTTTACCATCGACCACCGCTGATCATCTTCACCATCAAAATGGTAAACACCAAGACTAAACTTTTGATGTTCTGAACACCCCATGACATCAAAAATTTTCTCCAGTTCTTAAATCCACCCTTCTTCTAGTATAAGGCCAGATAATCCTCTGATTGATGGGGGATATTTCCTCACGAAATACTCCACTACTGACATGTTACCCTGTATTTGATCTGGATGATCTCATGTATAAATAAGACCTCCATATATAGCCTAAATCAACTATTCCATCACTGCAACAAACTGTTCAATTCCTATTCCGACCATCATAGGTTGCTGATTTGGAAGGTTGTCTTCCACCTGATTTCCTCCAAACATAGCTCCACGGTTTCCTCTATGGAAAACCATTCTAAACACAGAAATATATTATGCGATTCCACATGGTAATATGTAAATGTTATATCATTTCAATATTAACATAAATTAATTTATGGATATTAATTTAACAATACCCTAACTCTTAAAGATATCTAAACTGACCTCTGATACCAACTATAAGGACCCAGCCTTAAACCAAACTTAATATTGAATTAAATGAATAATTAGCCTTAATGATCTTTTTAGATTTAGTGTTATAGAGAATTAGGCCATAAATAGTATATTACATCTCAAAAATTTCAAGGTAGACACTTCTACTCAGTTTCCATTTTTTCATAAAATAAAAACACTTCAAAAATAGAGTCATGTCTAGTCCCATGTTTTAGACAACGTGACTTTTCCTTGATCCTATCCTCGACCCTATTTATATTTTTGTCCTATGAAAAACATTTCAAAACATGGTATGAGAATAATAATCTCATTAAGGGATATAAAACCATGAAAAAATACATTAGTTCATCATTTCCCACATAACATAAGCACTTTAACAAACCTCCTGAAATCATATGGTTTGTGAATAACACATATAAAACATAAATCATAAATGTAACTTGTGGAATTCATATCATTATTACATTGTAGATATCCCAACTATGTAGGGAGTTATATTTGGAATACACATCACAGCATATTCCCAAAATCTCTTAGGATAAACATTCATGTTTAGCTCCGTCATGTTATCCAATGCATTGTAGAGCAATATCGGGTTCACCCTCCCTAGGTTTATCCCGGAACCACCCATATACATAAACAATTCCAAAGAACCATAAAATATTCATAACACATAAAAAAACATAAAGGAAAGATAAAACTTCCACATTTCAATCACAATATGTCATTTAAATATATTGGTATAAAAAATCCATTAACAAAACCATTTTCAACACCAAAATACATAAAAGATTATATGGTATTTATTTTCCTTTCAAAAACATTACGGCTTGTTATGAAAGCCAAAGATAAAATAATACCTGCGGTGGTAGAAATAGCGTTGTCACCACGTATGTTAAAAGAGACATAATTTTTTGTATTTTAGTAAAACACTTCATAGAGAGAAGATTACTTTTGAATAAAATTAAAAATCAAAGGTCTTTATACAGTGTATAAAATAAAATCATGTATTAAAACAAAATATGCCTCAATGAAAGGAAATTGAGGTGATGTGCCTTACCCCATGTTCGACTTGAACCGTTCGTTCTTTAATCTCCTGAATAATAATCTATAGTTAAATTATATTTTCTAAAGAACATTTTTCAAGTTTATTATTCCATTTACATCACTTATTACATTGTTATAAACATTATGTAATCATTTATGTTAATAACATTAATTTTGTTGATATTTGGTACTTGAGTCAAAAATGCACTTCTTATAATTTCAAGTTGTACACATGGTCAAAATTGCATTATATATAGAATTATATTCATGATTTGTATATCATATATATCATATATATCCAGCATATACATGTATTTATAATATTACATCACATTTGGAGGTAAGAAATGAAATGCACCATTTATGGAGACGATAAGTCTTACGTACACATGAAGGCTACTTTCGTTTCTATTTATTATTTTAATGTAATTAAAACATAATTATAAATAGGCATATTATAAATATAGTATAATATCATAAATAATATCATTAACTCTATCCTTTATACATCCCACATATGGAAATAACGAGTCATTTCACTTTGAGGGGGCGGTAGTCTGCATTTCCTCAAATGAAATTATTGCGTTTACCCATAATGGAAATCCTATACTATAAAATAAAAATACATAAGAATAACGAAAACATAATAATAATATATATCATATATAAATATAGTTTCATCTTAATGGACACCATGAGAGGTGGTGGGTGACAATCGAACTATCTTCGTTTTGTGAGGCATTAGTTCGCCATTCGTAGAAACAATATGTTTTTCACACATTAGAAGGAGGTGTGTGTAAGTTTAGTTAGAATAAATATCATAAAAACATCCTAGTATATTTATGATACTATTTTTTAATAAAATATAGGAATAAAAAGAGTTTATGGGTTGTATAATTAAAATAAAATAAAAGAAGTTAAGAGAAACTATTACCATTAATTTTGGTAACTCCCTTTGGTTTGAACCAAAATGACCTATTGAATTTCATTATGCCTATGGTAAGGCTTCTATGAATAGTATAGGGATCTTTAGAGTATATTTGGGTAGGTTTTGGATGAGACAAGAGGCTTGCGAGGTGTGAGAAATGGGTTTGAAGTGAGGAATTTTAATAAGGGGGAGGAGGGGCTCTTTAGGAATGTGTGAAAATATTATTTTATTATATAATGTTATTTAGTTTCTAAATGTCAAAAACTAATTAAGGTCATTTATAAGAAGACTCATGGTATAAATAAATTCATCCAATAAAAATTGGACAGGTTTTCAATGTTATTTTAATATTTATAATCTTATTTATTTAAATCATTTATTAATGATGTAAATAATGCATTCTTACTGTGTCATAAATAATTTAATTTATCCGATGTCTCAAAATTAAAAAATATATACCATAATGTAGTAAATAGTTTTATCTTTCCAATGAATAATTATAGTTGAAATGTTAACTTGTATAACCCCATGATAAAATTTATTTACTAATAGATATTTGTTTTTGTCATTTTTTCCTTTACTTTAAATTAATTATAATAAAGTGTCATTATCACTCCCCAATGGCCCCATGGGGTTCCAAAATCATCCCAAAGATTACCATTGTCATAAATGACTCCACAAAAAAATTTAGGACAAGTGTTAAGGTATTTTTGTATTATTATAAATTTTTTACCTTGAATTACCGTATTTACCTTTTACCATGGTAAAGAAAAGTCAAAAGTTATTATTCAACAAAAATTATTTTCCTATTATTAAACAAAATTTTACATACTAATAATAACCATGTATGTTTTATTTTGAAAATTCAATCCACAGAAGTGGTAAAATTTAATTTAAATGAAAATCATAGTTTTTAACACCAACTTAGTGGTTTCACTATTCATTAAAAATTGTTGTTTTTCAAAAAACTACCAAAACATCAGCCTATGATATATTTGATATTCCGAGTAAAAAAATGATGTCTATTTTACCAAATTCCAAACATAGATGTTTCATTAATTAATTTAAAATTAATTCCCATCATCAAAACAAATAACATGTTTTTAAGATTCAATAACTATCAAAAGATTGATGCTTTTTTATGTCCAATTTCAATGTGAAATTAATTCCAATGACAAAAATTGGATTAAATGGTAAAACATAATATAATTAAAATTTAAATCCTATTATTAAGATAATCTAACCATATAAATCAATTAGATTAAAAGTCACTTTTAAATTAAAATATAGTATTTTTCACTATTTATAAAAAATATATTTTATCAGAAAAATACAAAAAAAATTACCCAAATAACTATTGATGTCCCGATTCTATTGAAACTGTTTATTTGGTCCTAAAGATCATATAAAATATCCCAAAACTAGATTTAAATAAGGTTCTCTATCAAAAGGTGGTAAATCGACCATTTAAAGAATATTAGAGTATTTATGCTTAAAATTAGATTAAT
The DNA here is from genome assembly GCA_963277665.1 of Viscum album. Classification (NCBI taxonomy): domain Eukaryota; kingdom Viridiplantae; phylum Streptophyta; class Magnoliopsida; order Santalales; family Viscaceae; genus Viscum; species Viscum album. Next base: position 1,520,109,128 of record OY728155.1, on the reverse strand, counting down.
TCACATTTTAAGCCTCTAACTTTTGTTGGATAAATGTAAAATCATTTAAAAAACATGTATAATCATATTCTAGTTAGTTCTATTCATTCAAACCAATACAAATAATAGGTGTTAACTACTATTTCAAATAATAATATTATATTATTTGTGTGCAATGAAAGATTTCAAAGAAACTCGGTGTTGCCTATTGGGTACAACATCGAACATTGCAACCCCGTTAAAGAAAATTCATTTTAAATTCATAAATATGAATATTTAGGGAAAATGTATAATTCTTTATTTACCTGGGATGTTACATCCTTCCCAAACTTTTGGGAATTTCATCCTCACAATTTTATTCACTTATCAAATAAGTGGGGGTATTTATCCCTCATAGCATTTTCAGATTCACACTTTTCCTCTTCAACCATATGGTTTTTCCACAAAAACTTTACCTAGTGAATTATATTTTTCCGAAACACTTCCTCTCTATGGTCAGGAATTTGGACTAGTCCTTCTTAAAAAGAGAGATTCTCTTCCAACTGAACTACCTTGGGACATAAAACATGAGATGGATCTGGCATATACTTTCTCAACATTGAAACATGAAAAAAAAACTGTGTAATTGTGACAAACATGGAAGTAAATAAACTTTGTATGCAACTGATCTAACATTCTCAATGATTTCATAAGGTCCAATGAACCTTCGAATCAACTTTCCTTTCTTACAAAAACACATCACACTTTTCCATTGAGAAACATTGAGAAAGACACGATCACCTACCTCAAAAGAAAGAAAATTCCTTCGATTATCCACATAACTTTTCTTCTTCTCTGAGATGTTATCATGTACTTATAAATCAAATGAACCTTTTCTTCCATCTCTTCTATTAATTCTGGTCCCATCAGCTTCATTTCACCTACTTCATCCTAAAAAACTGCAGTTTGACACCGCTTTCTATATAATTCCACAAATGAAACCCTCTATATATTCGAATTAAAAATGTTATTATAAAAAAATTACAGCCACGAAATATGTTAGTCCCAACATCCCTAGTAATCTAGTGAAAAAGAACACAACATATCTGTAACAGCCCAAGATTTTATGAAAAATATCTTTTTTTAATTTCACTAATGTCTTGTGTTGTACGCTTCACCAAAAGGAGCTTGCACAACACGCATCCTTGACTTTCCTTGCATTACACGCAATCACAACCTTCCTCGATAGCGTGTGTAATACGCAATACCGAGTTTCACTAAACAACGATATGCTATTAAAATATTATTAAAACTAGCCGTTATGAATAGTAATAACCACTTTTTAAAACTCTGTAAATCTTATTTTTCAAAATGAACTTCATTTTTGGATTCGGAGTATCGAATTTAGCCTAAGGTGAAATTTTGGTACTTTTCGGATAACTTTCATATTCTAATGAATAGTGAAAATTACTAAATTATAATTAAAAACAACTTTTTTTAATCAAAATAATTAATAGTGATAAATTATTAATTTGAGTGGTTTTAAAGTATATTTAGAATATATTTTTACAATTTAATAAAATGTTGGTCATTGGATGTAATTTCACATTTAAACCAGACATAATCAAGTGTCAATCTTTTGATAGATATTGTTTCTTAAAAACACGCTATTTGTTTTAACAGCGGGATTTAATTATAAAATTAATTAATGCAAATTATATGATATGAATTTGGTAAAATAGACTTCATTTTTGAATTCGGAATATGAAATATAGCTTAGGATGAAATTTTGGCATTGTTCTGAAAAACATCAATTTTTGATGAATAGTGAAACTACTAAGTGGTAGTTAAAAAAATTAATTTCTTCATAAATCATAATTTTACCGCTTCTGTGAATGGAATATCAAAAATCCGAGAGACACGGTTGATGTCAGTAAGTAAAATGTGGTTCAATGAGATGAAAATAATTTTTTGTGAATAGAAACTTTTTCCTTTTTTTTACCACAGTTAATAGTAAATAGGGTAACTAAGGGTAAATATGATATTACTATTACCCTAACACATGTCCTAATTCTATTGGATAATTGTAATTCGACCAAAAACAACCTTATGAATATAATATGACAATTTAGGTCCACTTGGATTAGATTATGACATTTAATATTATATTATTTAATGAATAGTTAAAATAGTTAAAATCAAAGTTTAATAACTAAAACATTTTTAATATGGGGTTATACATAAGATAAATTCGACTATAAATATTCATTAGAAAGATAAAACGATTTCCTACTTAATGATATTTTATTTATAATTTTTAGACTTTAAATAAATTAATTTATTTATGACACAACGATGATGCAGTAATTACCCTTTTTAAGGAAATATTAACATAATTGATGTTATAAATGCTCAAATGAATGTAATTTGAGACTTTTTATGAATTACACTAATTTTCTAGGTTACTATGATATATTAGTGTTGATTTAATCAACTTGGTTCGAACATATAATTCTGTTATGACTTTAACAAAAATCATATATCAAATAGTGTCAAAATTGACACAAAATAGTTTTTAAATCAAATATTATATTATTAATTGTTATTTTATTCCTAAAAATCTAAGGATCGGCCAAATGACTTAGATAAAGATATATTTATTAATAATATACAATTTGGGGTTCGTTTGGCATGTTATAGTAAGTGTATTAACCATATAGTGAAAGAAAACAAAAAGACACGGTAAAAGTTAAATTATTTAACTTAGAGTTAAATCTAATTGATAAGGTTAAAATAATAACCTAAACTTGTATAAATCCTATTGGTTGATAGGATTTCGACCCATCCCCACTTTATCTTCGAAATAAGACCCTTTGTAACCATTATAAACCGATTTTGACTTTAATATAAAATAATATTTTGAGATATTCTTAAGGTGCCCCTCTCCTCCCTTATAAAAGGACACCTCCTCCCCCTCCTCCTCACACCAATTTGAGCACTCAAGCTCGGCCAACCCCTGCCAAAATCTCTCCTCCACTTCCCTAGAAACATCATAGAGGTTCTGGTCTTCCTCAAAGACCAATTTTAGTTCCCTAAGAGGAGGTCTCAAAGAGGCGCTTCAAAGAAGAGGTAATTACCGTTACCAATTCTTTCATCTTTATTTCTTCTTCCACTTCTTCTTCTTAGGTTGTTTCATTATGAAGTAATAACATCAGTATAACTCATATACTGATATGTTATTTTAAGTATGAAACAACCCTATTTCACCATCTATCCATCCTACGGAAAAAGAAATCACCGCGCGTGCGTACGTACGGAATACCGTCTCCACGACGTGGTGTAATCTATTTTCCACCACCACCTTACATGGATGGATATAATGGTGTAAAGAATAACTATACATAGTTATTGCAACATCATATTGATTCTGATATATTGTATAATTCACTCCAATTCAATTCAATATTTATGGAAATGATATCATCGCTCGTGCGTACGTACGGAATACCGTCTCCACGACGCGATGAGATTCATTCTCCATGTTAACCATTTAAGAATAATTATAAAGTATATATAAGAAATAATAATGAAATATATGACATTATAAAGCTACTGGATTTATGTATATATATATATGTATTTCATCTACTTAATTCCATTCAAGACAATAAGGAAAGGAAAACAGCGTTCCTGCGTACGTACGGACTACCGTCTCCATGAACTGTGTTTTTCATTTCATTTATCTATCTATTATATATATATATATATACTGAATATATATGATATATAAATCATATTTTATATTCTATAAGTAAGTAAATCATGATATAAGTAATAATAATTTCAATAACAACATGTCAAAACACCTAAGATAAATGAAACGATTTTACCCAAAACGCTTCTTTAACATGGAATTTACAAAAGAACGGGTAATATAATGTCATAAGTGAACCATATATGATATCATAACAATGAATATGATTCTGTAATAAGTCAATGACATTATTTAAATCTTTATACAGGAGGTTCGGACACATAGGAAGCAAATCGGACCTAAGGTAAGGGAAATATCACAATCTCACTTTTATCCGAGATTGTATTTACTTTGGTAATTACTGGGGTGTATTTTATCATCCACATCCATGTTCCCTCAATATGTAATATTATTTCAATCCTTCTACAATAGTTTATATCAAATTTTACCCTTCGGTAAGTTTTTTTTTTGTAAAAGATATGAAAGGAATCTTTTGTCGTTTTTCATACGATGTACTTTTTGACTTTCCGACAAAAGTACGAAGAATGTTTTTTTAACTTATACGGCATGAATGGATTTTTAAAACATTGTTTCCAAAAAGCTTCCTTTACAATTTTTCAAGTTTATTTTTAATCAACTTATTTTATTTTAAAGTTGTATGACATGTTATGAAAGGAAAAATGTTTTTTAAGAAGAAAGGATATTTTCCTCAAGAATAGAGTTCAAGTGTTTTATCAAAATGATTTTCCATCTAAGATAATAAAGGGTTTTGTTTTTATCCCTATTATTAAATTGATTTGTTCATGTTGTGATGGAATTATTTTTATGAATTCCTTTATCTTATATGAATTGATTAATGATGTCATGATGTTTCAAGAATCCCATTTTTGTTACATGTGTTATGCGATGATGTATGTTTTTTGATTATGTGGCACACATAAGAAAGGATTCATTATAAGATGGGTGTGACCTATATCTCCCTCCAATGCATTGGGTAAAGATTTTATATCTCATGAGATAGACATGGATGGAATGGTAGGTTATACCGGTTCAGTGAAATAGGACTGAAACGAGGGTTACTCGATTCAGAAAGGGACTTTGTCCACTAAGATAGTCTTGGCAATGAGTCTTGACTAACAAGAAATGATTCACTATGATTATGTGTGAATTCCACAAAGTTTCATGTTTTATGTTATGATTATTGTGATTACATTTCACTGCCATGATTTACCCCATGTTATGAAATTATGATCTCTTTTGCAGGTTAAGATTTCCAAAAGTTATGTGCTTATGTATATGATGTGATTGATATTTCTTTTGTTTACCCTTACTGAGCATTTGAGCTCACCCTTTTATGTTTTCTTTTCCCCAGGATATAAAGAAAGGTTTTAGGTATAAAAAAAAATAAGATCTTTATGGGAGATGTTGAAGATCTTTCACCACGATTAGAAGATTATATTCCGAGCTTCCAAAGACACTAAACTATTACGGTCCTTGTGTGTGTGTTTTTGTTATGTACTAAGTATTCCGCAAATGTAATGTAATGTCTATGTACGTCAGGCTTCGGGTCTCTACAGTTGGTATCAGAGGAAAGGTTTAGTCAACCTTTGGAAACTAGGATTCGAGAACTTTAGTGAGATCCCTAGAGATATTTCTATGGTATGTCAAGGGATGTCCCTAAGGTTAAGTATACGTATAGGTTATTGTACTAGAATTACGCTAACGATCATAGAATTAAACCTAAGATGTTAGATATTTAAGGTACTTCCCCTTTATTATGTTGTTTTCCCTAGCATGATTTTTGCCTCTCACACTATTCTTTTTGGGTTTTAGAGAATGGCTGGAAACAAGATGATTCATGATAATGGAGGATATGATGGACAATGGAATGATATTATTCATAATGAAATGGGGTTTGGAAGTCCAAACATAATTATTATGCCGAATCAGCAATCTCATAATATGATCAATAAAGTAAAATTTGGTAAGTTTCCTGACTCGTCTAATAAGAGAAAGATGGATTTTCATGATGATCATAGAGGAAAGAAAGTTCAATTTCCCCTATGTAATTCATGTGGGAAGAGGCATCAAGGAGAATGTTTGAAAGGAAATGGAAGATGCTTTGGGTGTGGAAAAGAAGGACACAAATCCAGTAAGTGCAAAGGAAAAGGTTCAGTTAACACCAGGGATGAGGATAATGGTATTGCTACGACATCAACACTGGTTAAATGTTTTAAATGTGGAATGTACGGGCATTATGCAAACTGATTCCCTAAGGGAAAGTCTCATGAAGATAATCAATATGGTCGTATGGGAAGTATTTATGTTGATGATGATGAAGAGACTACAAATGATATGTGAGATGAAAGAATTATTGAAGCTCGGTCAATGGTTTAAGAAGGTAGTGGAATGATTACATGTTTATCAAGTGTAATGTTGTACTATAGAATAAAAAGACATCTAAGGATTGTTACACTGTTGTCTTTCCTTAAGTTTTGAAAGTTTATGATGAATGGTATGAGTAACAATGAAAGGTTATTCAGATATTTTTTGGAAAGTGGATGATATGCGCATAATGAAGGGATAAAGAGAATCTAATATGTTTGATAGTATTCATGATCTCATGATTGATATAAGGACTAAGTGATATCATGGTTTGAGTATATAGAATTTTGAGGATTTTGGTATGTGGAAAGTGTTAACTTTAAACTGCATTCATGTTTTCACTAAGGTATTCAAGAGAATACATGATTAAGGCCTTTGAATGTTTGGAATGTGACCAACAAGACATATATATGGGGATTAACGATAGTATTAAATCTCTGGTAATCGTTTTCACTATATTATGAGAGTGGACTGCAGTATTATGGATAAGCCTAAAGATTAGAATGGATTATGTTGGACATAAGTTAGTATTGTTTAAGGATAGAAGTTTTTTCGATATTATTGATGGGATGTTATAGTAATATAGTTTTAGAAAAAGGGACAACCTGCAGGACGGGTGACAGCCCATCGCGTCGGACAAGGTCGTAGGAATCGAACCCACAACCGAAATGCGACTGGCCTTTATCGCCTACCACTGGCCTACAGGAAGTCCCTGTTTAGTAGAAACTAGTTTTATTATATTAAGCAGTATGATATATGAAGTATAAGTCCATTTTAGGAACTATATATGATTAATCTCACTATAGATCGACTTATGTATATAATTTTTGCTAACCTTTTGTTTGAGACAGATGGAATGACCCGTCATTCTATCATATGATCTGCTAACACTTCACGAATAACAAATTCAACTTCATTTATTTAAGAGATGAAGTGGAAATTGTTAAAGTCACGAACAACAGTGAGGTTGTACCAACATAAACTAAGTATTTATTCTAATTCAAATTCTTTAACTTTAGGGAAACGATCTTGAAAACCAAAAATGTTGTCCTAGTGATCTTATATCTGAAGAATCATATGGTACCTTAGATCGTCACAAATTTATGGCTTTGTGATTACTGGCTTTTCCATAGCCATGTTCTCTACCACTCTCCATCAGAACATGATGGTTAGATTTCTCTTCCATATCCATATTTTCACCTATGTGGAAACCCAGTGATTAGTTTATTTGGGTAACCGTTACGTTTCATACTTTTGTTTTTAAAGATTGGTTTTGATATTCCTTTTTACGATGTGGGTTTCTATTAAAGAAACTTTCAAATAGTAAACCATTTATAACCCCAACGAATTTCGAGGGCGAAATTCATTTTAAGGGGGGTAAAATGTAACAGCCCAAGATTTTATGAAAAATGTCTTTTTTAATTCCACTAATGTCTTGTGTTGTACGCTTCACCAAAAGGAGCTTGCACAACACGCATCCTTGACTTTCCTTGCATTACACGCAATCGCAACCTTCCTCGATAGCGTGTGTAATACGCAATACCGAGTTTCACTAAACAACGATATGCTATTAAAATATTATTAAAACTAGCCGTTATGAATAGTAATAACCACTTTTTAAAACTTTGTAAATCTTATTTTTCAAAATGAACTTCATTTTTGGATTCGGAGTATCGAATTTAGCCTAAGGTGAAATTTTGGTACTTTTCGGATAACTTTCATATTCTGATGAATAGTAAAAATTACTAAATTATAATTAAAAACAACTTTTTTTAATCGAAATAATTAATAGTGATAAATTATTAATTTGAGTGGTTTTAAAGTATATTTAGAATATATTTTTACAATTTAATAAAATGTTGGTCATTGGATGTAATTTCACATTTAAACCAGACATAATCAAGTGTTAATCTTTTGATAGATATTGTTTCTTAAAAACACGCTATTTGTTTTAACAGCGGGATTTAATTATAAAATTAATTAATGCAAATTCTATGATATGAATTTGGTAAAATAGACTTCATTTTTGAATTCGGAATATGAAATATAGCTTAGGATGAAATTTTGGCATTGTTCTGAAAAACATCAATTTTTGATGAATAGTGAAACTACTAAGTGGTAGTTAAAAAAATTAATTTCTTCATAAATCTTAATTTTACCGCTTCTGTGAATGGAATTTCAAAAATCCGAGAGACACGGTTGATGTCAGTAAGTAAAATGTGGTTCAATGAGATGAAAATAATTTTTTTGTGAATAGTAACTTTTTTACTTTTTTTTTACCACGGTTAATAGTAAATAGGGTAACTAAGGGTAAATATGATATTACTATTACCCTAACACATGTCCTAATTCTATTGGATAAGTGTAATTCGACCAAAAACAACCTTATGAATATAATATGACCATTTAGGTCAACTTGGATTAGATTATGACATTTAATATTATATTACTTAATGAATAGTTAAAATAGTTAAAATCAAAGTTTAATAACTAAAACATTTTTAATATGGGGTTATACATAAGATAAATTAGACTATAAATATTCATTAGAAATCTAAAAAGATTTCCTACATAATGATATTTTATTTATAATTTTTAGACTTTAAATAAATTAATTTATTTATGGCACAACGATGATGCAGTAATTACCCTTTTTAAGGAAATATTAACATAATTGATGTTATAAATGCTCAAATGAATGTAATTTGAGACTTTTTATGAATTACACTAATTTTCTAGGTTACTATGATATATTAGTGTTGATTTAATAAACTTGGTTCGAACATATAATTCTGTTATGACTTTAACAAAAATCATATATCAAATAGTGTCAAAATTGACACAAAATAGTTTTTAAATCAAATATTATATTATTAATTGTTATTTTATTCCTAAAAATCTAAGGTTCGGCCAAATGACTTAGATAAAGATATATTTATTAATAATATACAATTTGGGGTTCGTTTGGCATGTTATAGTAAGTGTATTAACCATATAGTGAAAGAAACCAAAAGACACGGTAAAAGTTAAATTATTTAACTTAGAGTTAAATCTAATTGAAAAGGTTAAAATAATAACCTAAACTTGTCTAAATCCTATTGGTTGATAGGATTTCGACCCATACCCACTTTATCTTCGAAATAAGACCCTTTATAACCATTATAAACCGATTTTGACTTTAATATAAAATAATATTTTGAGATATTCCTAAGGTGCCCCTCTCCTCCCTTATAAAAGGACACCTCCTCCCCCTCCTCCTCACACCAATTTGAGCACTCAAGCTCGGCCAACCCCTGCCAAAATCTCTCCTCCACTTCCCTATAAACATCCTAGAGGTTCTGGCCTTCCTCAAAGACCAATTTTAGTGCCCTAAGAGGAGGTCTCAAAGAGGCGCTTCAAAGAAGAGGTAATTACCGTTACAAATTCTTTCATCTTTATTTCTTCTTCCACTTCTTCTTCTTAGGTTGTTTCATTATGAAGTAATAACATCAGTATCACTCATATACTGATATGTTATTTTAAGTATGAAACAACCTTATTTCACCATCTATCCATCCTACAGAAAAAGAAATCACCGCGCGTGCGTACGTACGGAATACCGTCTCCACGCTGTGGTGTAATCTATTTTCCACCACCACCTTACATGGATGGGTATAATGGTGTAAAGAATAACTATACATAGTTATTGCAACATCATATTGATTCTGATATATTGTATAATTCACTCCAATTCAATTCAATATTTATGGAAATGATATCATCGCTCGTGCGTACGTACGGAATACCGTCTCCACGACGTGATGAGATTCATTCTCCATGTTAACCATTTAAGAATAATTATAAAATATATATAAGACATAATAATGAAATATATGACATTATAAAGCTACTGGATTTATGTATATATATATATATGTATGTCATCTACTTACTTCCATTCAAGACAATAAGGAAAGGAAAAACAGCGTTCCTGCGTACGTACGGACTACCGTCTCCATGAACGGTGTTTTTCATTTCATTTATCTATCTATTATATATATATATATATACTGAATATATATGATATATAAATCATATTTTATATTCTATAAGTATGTAAATCATGATATAAGTAATAATAATTTCAAGAACAACATGTCAAAACACCTACGATAAATGAAACGATTTTACCCAAAACGCTTCTTTAACATGGAAATTACAAAAGAACGAGTAATATAATGTCATAAGTGAACCATATATGGTATCATAACAATGAATATAATTCTGTAATAAGTCAATGACATTATTTAAATCATTATACAGGAGGTTCGGACACATAGGAAGCAAATCGGACCTAAGGTAAGGGAAATATCAAAATCTCACTTTTATCCGAGATTGTATTTACTTTGGTAATTACTGGGGTGTATTTTATCATCCACATCCATGTTCCCTCAATATGTAATATTATTTCCATCCTTCTACAATAGTTTATATCCAATTTTACCCTTCGGTAAGTTTTTTTTTGTAAAAGATATGAAATGAATCTTTTGTCGTTTTTCATACGAGGTACTTTTTGACTTTCCGACAAAAGTACGAAGAATGTTTTTTTTAAATTATACGGCATGAATGGGTTTTTAAAACATTGTTTCCAAAAAGCTTCCTTTACAAGTTTTCAAGTTTATTTTTAATCAACTTCTTTTATTTTAATGTTGTATGACATGTTATTAAAGGAAAAATGTTTTTTAAGAAGAAAGGATATTTTCCTCAAGAATGGAGTTCAAGTGTTTTATCAAAATGATTTTCCATCTAAGATAATAAAGGGTTCTGTTTTTATTCCTATTATTAAATTTATTTGTTCATGTTGTGATGGAATTATTTTTATGAATTCCTTTATCTTATATGAATTGATTTATGATGTCATGATGTTTCAAGAATCCCATTTTTGTTACATGTGTTATGCGATGATGTATGTTGTATGATTATGCGGCACACATAAGAAAGGATTCATTATAAGATGGGTGGGACCTATATATCCCTCCAATGCATTGGGTAAAGATTTTATATCTCATGAGATAGACATGGCTGGAATGGTAGGTTATACCGGTTCAGTGAAATAGGACTGAAACGAGGGTTACTCGATTCAGAAAGGGACTTTGTCCACTAAGATAGTCTTGGCAATGAGTCTTGACTAACAAGAAATGATTATCTATGATTATGTGTGAATGCCACAAAGTTTCATGTTTTATATTATGATTATTGTGATTACATTTCACTGCCATGATTTACCCCATGTTATGAAATTATGATCTCTTTTGCAGGTTAAGATTTCCAAAAGTTATGTGCTTATGTATATGATGTGATTGATATTTCTTTTGTTTACCCTTACTGAGCATTTTAGCTCACCCTTTTATGTTTTCTTTTCCCCAGGATATAAAGAAAGGTTTTAGGTATAAAAAAAAGAAGATCTTTATGGGAGATGTTGAAGATCTTTCACCACGATTAGAAGATTATATTCCGAGTTTCCAAAGACACTAAACTATTACGGTCCTTGTGTGTGTGTTTTTGTTATGTACTAAGTATTCCGCAAATGTAATGTAATTTCTATGTACGTCAGGCTTCGGGTCTCTACAATATCCTCCGAGGCCTGAATTGTTTGTTCTGACAGCCATCTGATTGAAGATGAAAAGCTATACTAAAATTTAATTTAGTACCCAATGACTTCTGAAGGCCTTTCCAAAAGTTAGAACAAACATGAGATCATGATCAGATACAATGGATAGGGTATCACCATGTAACCTTATAATCATATTACCATACAACCGAGAAAGTTGATCTAGAGAAAAATTATCTCGAATAGGAAGAAAATGAGCAGATTTAGTGAATCGATAAACAATAAACCAGATTGACTTATTACCACAAGATGTCTTCGGTAATCCCACAACGATGTCCATGGATATATTTTCTTATTTCCACTTTGGCACGGGTAATGACTGATTCATCCCTTTAGGTAACTTCCACTCTACTTTAACCTACTGACATGTCAAACACTTCACAGTAAAATCAGCAATATCTCTTTTCATTCCATCTCACTAGTAATACCCAGGAAGGTCACTATAAATCATTTTACTGCCAGGATGAACTGAAAATAGAGAACTATGAGCTTTACATTAAAACTCATTCTTCAATTATGAATCACAAGGCACACATAATCTCTTCCCAAACCTAAAAACCCAATCATTATCAACTTTAAATTTATGCTACATACCATTCTGAACTAACACTACTTTTTTCGGTAACTCAATGTCTTTCTTCTACACTTTATTTATTCTGTATGATAGAGATTATTTCACTGACACCTGAAACAAAGTACAAAACATTATTTCACCAACAACTTCTATGAAAAATTTTATCAAATCAAATACCAAAGTATCTCATTCCAAATGTAGCGTGGTTAATGAAGCAGTACCTTTTTGACTCAAAGCATCAGCCACTTTATTTGATTTTCCCGGATGGTAAATGATCGTGCAATCATAATCCTTGATTAATTTCAACCATATCCTATGTCTCATGTTCAATTCTTTTTGAGTGAATATATACTTCAATATTTTGTGGTCAGTATATATTTCACATTTAACTCCATACAAATGATACCTCTAAATTTTTAATGACAAAACAACCGCAGCTAATTTCAAATCATGTGTAGGGTAATTTAACTCATGAGGATTTAACTGGCTTGAGGAATAATCAATTACCTGATCATTCTACAGAAGGACACAACAAAGTCCTTTCAACGAAGCATCATTGTAAATAATATACTCAAAATTTCTGGAAGGTAGTGCCAAAACTGGATCATTCAACAATCTTCTTTTCAATTCATGAAAACAATCATCACATTATTTTGTACAAATGAACTTAACACCTTTTCAAGTTAACTTAGGTAGTGGACATGATAACCATGAAATTGTTTCAAAAAACCTCTTTTAATAACCTACCATACCATAAAACTACGAATCTCAGTTATATTTATGGGTTTGGGATATTCTTCAACAACTTTTGTTTTAGTAGGGTCAATAGTCATTCCATTTTTTGAAACAATGTGACCATGGAAAGAAATTTGTTGTAACAAAAATTCACACTTTCTGAACTTCCAATGTGTTTATTTTCATTCATGGTTTGCAAGAAAAAACTTAAATTAATTTAATGCTCCTATTTACTTTTAGTATAAAGCAAAATATCATCAATGAACACAACTACAAAATTATCCAAGAACTCATAGAGAATTCTATATATATGATCCATGAATAGAGCAGGTGCATTGGTTAACCCAAAAGGCTTATCTGCAAATTCATAACGTCTATATCTAGTAAGAAATGCAGTCTTCAGAATGACTGATTCCGTTACTTTCAACTGATTGAACCCCAACCTCAAGTTAATCTTTGAAAAATACTGAGCTCCCTACAGTTGGTCAAACAAATCCTCGATGTGAGGAAAAGGATAATTTTTATTAATAGTTACTTTATTCAATGCCTATAATCATTGAAAATTCTCATTAAACCATCTATCTATTTAACAAAAAAGATAGGTGCATCCAATTGTGATTTGATAGTTCGAATGAAACCTTTATCTAATAGCTCCTGTAATTGCTTCTTTGACTCTAGAAGTAAAATTTGAGCCATTTGATAATGGGGTTTTGAAAATGGCTTGGAAATAGGAACTAATTCAACAGTAAATTCAACTTCAAGATTAGGTATAATATCACGTAATTCATCAGTAAAACCTAAAGGTACTCATTTACCACTTTCACATAATTAATTTCAACAGTTCCTTTATTTTCAACAATATTTGAAAGGAACCATTCATTTCCATATTTTACTAGTTTCTTATCTTCCTGATATGTTATCAAAATAAAGGGTTCATTATTGTACACAAACAGAAAATATTTCTAAAAAAACATATTTAGCTATGCAGTTAATCATATCATAATAAACAGAATGCCAATCCATACCCAAAATAACATCAAACTCTACTAAAGGAAAAACTATAAGGTTTTCATGCATATTATTTCCGCACAGAAGGATATGGAGGTTCTTAAAATTTATTTTTGTCACAATATTTCCCCTAGTGTTTTTACCATATTCTCAGGATTCATACCTTGATATGGAATTCCCAATTTACAAGAAAACATCTCAGAAATGAACAAATGTGTAGACCCTGAATCAAACAACACATTGGCATAATCTGATCAAAAAAATAGTGCACCTGATACTACGTCATTTGATTCCCCAAAATTTATTGAATAAGATGCAAAGGATTTCACCACCCCTTTATGCACGTAGTCTAATTGCTTTCCCTCAGTTGAGTTCTTCGTTTGACACCCATTTTCATAATGACTCATTTCAATACACCTAAATTTTTTTACTTATTTTAAATCAGATTTTGTCTTACCATTAATCTGCTCTTTTTCAGTGCAATTACGAGCCCTATGTCCCATTTTACCACATCGGTAGCACTTACCTAAATTTAAAATACATTTCCCCAGCACACTTTTTACCACAATTTTCTCAAACTGAAAACTTAATTTTCTTACCATTAGACTTTTTTGAAGAGTTCTTCTCTTTTTCCTTCTACCTCGACCTCTTATTTGACTATTTTTTCAAAGAACACCTGATCATCAACAAACTCAATTTACACCTTATCCACACACTGAAAAAGATTTTCATGACATTTAAAGTCATGAGAAGAAAAATACCTTAGATACTTTGGCTTTAATTCTGAGTAAAAACAATTGATTTTATTATTAAGACATCATATGAAATTTGGATGATACCATGCCAGTCGAGTGAATTTTTCTTCATAGGTAGCCACAGAGTAATCCTCCTGCCTCAATTCTATGAATTATTTTTCCATACTAAGATAAACCACATTAAGAAAATATTTCTCAAGAAAGATATCCTTGAATGCATCCCAATAAAGAGCATCATTCTCTTCACTATACCTAATATTTTTCATTATCAACCCCCACTGATCAGATTCACTTTCAAAATGATAAACAACAAGACTAACCATTTGATGTTATGAATACCCCTTGACATCAAAAAGTTTGTCCTCTGCTTTAATCCATCCTTCTGCTAGCATTGGGTGAGATGATCTTCTGACATATGGGGGATGCTACCTCATGAAATGCTCCACTGCGGACATGTTCCTTTGTAGTTGATCTGGATGATCTCGTGCATTGATACCACCGCCATTTATAGCCCGAGTCAAATGTTCCATCACAGAAAAAAACTATTCTGTTCTGATTCTGACAATCTAAGGTTGATGATTTAGAAGGGTGTTCTCCTCCTGATATCCTCACAACATAGCTTCCTTGTTTCCTCTATTAAAAACTATTCTAAACACATAAATATCTTAGGCAAAGAAACATGTTAATATGTAAATGCTATATCATTTCAATATTAACATAAATTAATTTATGGATATTAATTCAATAGTACCCTAAATCACAAAGTTATCTAAAATGACCTCTGATGCCAACTATAAGGACCGGGCCTTAAACATTACATAATCTTGAATTAAACCAGTAATTCACATTAAGGATTATTTTAAGTTTATACTTTTAGAGAATTAGGCCATAAATATTACATTAAATCTAAAAAATTAAAAGGTAGACACTTCACCTTATTTTCAATCTTTTTAATAAAATAAAAACACTTGAAAAAAAAGCAGTCATGTCTAGTCCCATGTTTTAGATAGCCTAACTTTTCCTTGATCCCATCCTTGACCCTATTCATCATTATGTCCAGTGAAAAACATTTCAAACCTTGGGATGAGCATAAAAATCTTAGTAAGTGTTATAAAACAATGAAAGGGTACACTACTTCATAGTTTCATTCATAACATAATCTCTTTAATATACCTCTTGAAATCATAAGATTTATGAATAACACATAGAAAACAGAAATCATAATGGTAACTTGCAGCATTCATATAATACTTATAATTTAGCTGTCACAACTACGTAGGGAGTTACATTTGGAATACCCATCACAATATATTCCCTAAATCTCTTATTAGAAACATTCACGTTTAACTCCTTCATGTTACTAAATGCATTGGAGAGCATTCTTGGGCTCACCTGCCCTAGGTTTATCCCAGAACCACCCGTATACCTAAACAATGCCCAAGAACCATAACATATTCATAACATATAAAATAACATAAATGAAAGATAAAAATTCCAAATTTCAATAAAAATATATCATTTCAATATATTGACATAAAAAATCCATTATTAAAACCATTTTCAATACCAAAATACTTTAAAGAGTATATGTTATTTATTTCCTTTGAAAAACATTGTGCCTTGTTAAGGAATCCGAAGATCAAATAATACTCGGGGTGGTGGAAAGGTCCTTTTCACCTCATATGTTAAAAGAAACATTATTTTTGTCATTTAGTAAAACGCTTCATAGATAAAAGATTAATTTTGAATAAAAGTAATAGTAAAATGTGATTAGACAACGTATAAAGGAAAATCATGTATTAAAACAAAATATGTCTCAATGAAAGGAGATTGAGATAAAGTCCCTTACCTAGTGTCCGACATGCCCGTTCATTCATTAATCTCCAGAATAATAATCTAAAGTTAATTTATTATCTCTTAAGAACCTTTTTAAAGTTTATTTTTCCTTTTTTATCACTTATTATCATGTTATAATCATTATGTAATCATTTATGTTAATAATGTTCATTTTGTCGATATTTGGTACTTGAGTCAAAAATGGACTTCTTATAATTACAAGTTGTTCACATGGTCAAAAGTTCATTATATTAAGAAGTATATTCATGATATAAATATCATATATATCATATATATCCTGTATATACATGTATTTATAATAGTACATAACATTTGGAGGTAAGACATGAAATGCACCGTTCATGGAACCAGTAAGCCGTACGTACGCATGAGCACTAATTTCATTTCTATTTCTTATTTTAATATAATTAAAACATAATGATACATAGTTATATTATAATCCCAGTATAATTTCATATATAATATCATTAAATCCATCCTTTATATTTCCGATATATGGAATTAACGAGTCATATCACTTTGAGGGGGAGGTACTCCGCACTTCCACAAATGAAATTATCACGTTTACCCACAATGGAAACCATAAAGGTATGCGATAAAAGAAAGATAAAGAAAAATAAAGATAAAATTAACATAATTTATATCATATATAAATATAGTATCATCTTAATGGACACAATTAGAGGCTGTAGGAGATAATATAACAATCATTGTTTCGTGAGGCGTTAGTTTTCCTTTCACAAAAACAACATATTTTTCACCCATTAGATGGAGGTGTGTGTAAATATAGATGACATTATTAATATAAATACATCATATTATATTTAGTATACTACTTTTGTTATCAAATATATATATAAAAAGAGTTTATTGGTTGTAGAAGTAATAGAAAAGAAAATAAGTTAAGAGAAACTGTTACCATTAATTAGGAAAACTCCCATTGGTTTGAACCAAAAGGACTTCTTGAAGTTCCTTATGCCTATGGTAAGGATTTTATGAGGAGTAGAGGGATATTGAGAGATTATTTGGGAAGGTTTTGGACCAAAAAAAATATTGAGAAGTGTGAGGAATGGGTTATAAGTGAATACGTTTTATAAGGGGGAGGAGGGTCTCTTTAAGAATATGTGAAAATATTATTTTATTATATAATGATACTTGATTTATAAAGGTCCAAAACTAATTAATGTTAAAGATAAGAGGCCTCATGGTCGAAATAACATCATTCAATAAAAATTGTACTAGTTTTGAATGTTATTTTAATTTTTGTACCCTTATTTATAAAAAAATCATTTATTAATGAGGTAAATATTGCATCCTTATTTTCTCATAAATAATTTAATTTATTTGATGTCTAAAAATTATAATATAAATACCATAATTTATGAAATATATCTATATTTCCAATTAATATTTATTGTTGAAATGATAACTTATATAACCCCATGTAAACATTTATTTACTAAAAGATATTTGTTTATGTCATTTTTGCCTTTACATTAAGTTAATTAAAATAAATTATCATTATCACTCCAATGTGGCTCCATGGAGTCCCAAAATAGATCCAAAGATTTACATGGTCGTAAATGAATTATCCAATTTGGTTAGGACAAGTGTTGAGGTAATTTTTTATTATTATAATATTCTTTTTACTTTGAATTACCCTATTCACCTTTCCCCGCTTTAAATAAAAGTCAAAAGTTACTGTTTACCAAAAATTATTTTCATCTAATTAAACCACATTTTATGTACTAATAACAACCATGTATGTAGAGTTTTCAAAATTCAATCCACTGACACCGTAAAATTTGATTTAAATTAAAATGATAGTTTTTAACTACTACTTAGTGGTTTCACTATTAACAAAAATTGATGTTTTTCATAAAGCTATCAAAAATCCAGCCTAAGATATATTTGATATTCCGAATTAAAAAATGATGTCTATTTTACCGAATTCAAAACATAAAAGTTAAATTAATTAATTTAAAATTAATTCCTGTTATCAAAATAAATATCGTGTTTTTAAGAAACAATAACTATCAAAAGATTGATACTTTTTATGTCCGATTTCGATGTAAAATTATTTCAAATGATTAAAATTTCATTAAATGGTAAGAAAATAATATAATTAATGTTTTAAACCAATTAAAAAGATAATTTATCCATATAAATAAATAATATTAACATGCACAGTTGAATTAAAATACTGTATTTTTTACTATTCATAAAAAATGAATTTTATCAAAAAAATACAAAAAATTTACCCAAATATATTTTGATGTCCAGATTCTAATGAATAATTCTATCTAGTTAAATATAATATATAAAAGTGACCAAAACTATATTTAAATAGGGTAAACTAGAAAAAGGTGGTAAATCGACCTTTTAATGAATATTAGAGTATTTATGCTTAAAAATAGATTAATTGTCATTTTATGCCTCTATGATTTATTGCATAAATGTAAAAACATTTAAAAAACATGTATAATCATATTGTAGTTAATTCTATTCATTCCAACCAATACAATGACTGGGCATTAACTACAATTTAATATAATATTATTAAATTATTAGTGTGCTACAAAATATTTCAAAGAAACCCATTGTTGCGTATTAGTTACGCCATCGTAAATAGAAACCCCTTTAAATTAATATTAATATTTAATTAAAAAATATGAATAATTATATAAAATTTGTTATTCTTTATTTACCTGGGATGTTACACTACTAGAACCATCTGCATCTCGATTAGTGGATGTAAGGCTATACATCCACCTACTAGTAACACCTCCTAAATAGGTCTTTGTATCATAGTATCTTTACTCTCGGGATCATGATCATGATCGTACATGTGAATAATAGCTATAATTAAATTTTGGGACATCCTAAAAGCAACACTCCCATTCTTGTTCTTAATATTATTAATATATCTATTCATTATATTCTTATGCTATAGAATATTCATGAATAAATCATTAAGAGTTAATATTTTAACATTCCTTGATTCATTAATAACAATCCTCTTAGATTACCACTCTTTAGGAATCATATCAATAATATTGTCTAAAATAATCTCATCATCTAAGACTTTTTCTCCCATTGATTCTATGATTTTGACAATTTTCATAAACCACTATTGAACATTACATATGGGTTCCCCATAATGAAATACAAAGCCATGGTAGTCAACTATAAGAACAACTTTTCTTGTTTCAATAATAATGGATGTTCCCAAATGTGTAACTTCTAAATTCTTCCTGATGCTATTAGTATATTAACATGAGGAAATATGGATATAGTTCTTCTTAGTTATAGAACAGAAAAAATTATTGCGTACCTTAATGTTAATCTGAAACCCTTTTTTCTTGATTTATGAATTATCTAATTTTATTGTCAGAAATATTGCAATCTCCAGCAAACATAACAAAATTATCTAGACTACTACTGATAATAATATTCTTCATCCTATCTATTGTGTAGACATAGTCATTTCCATAAATGATTGGGGGTAGGTAGGATTTATGTTGTCTATTTATCCAACATTTATTCATATCATTCTAAAAATTTCATTTCCACAAAACAGGTGGATAGAAAAGGTTTATAAACATGAATTGAATAATTAATGGTAAAAATAAAAACTTGAAGAAGTAAAGATATCCAAGAAAAGTTGATCATGAAAACCTATATGAAAGTATATGTATTTAAGATACCTTCTATGATACTGATTATTGGATCGAAATGTATACATATATTTCTCAATTACAGGAGAGGGGATGATTTTTAGGTTTAAATACATTCAGTTTTATCCTTAATAAAATATATGTTTAACAAAGTTAAAAAATATGAAATCACAATCCCTCTTTAGTTCTTATTAAAAAAAATATTAAGAACTGATAATGTGAATCGAATAAAGAATCTTAAATAAGTTTACTTAAGGAAAGAGTCTACCAAAAATCATATAGAATATAAATTATAGTTTTTATAAAAAAAATAATGTGTAATAATGTTACACATTTTATTTGTAACTAAATGAAGTAGAATTTAAACAAAATTTTAACAAGTAACTAGTAAAAAATAAATATTTTAACCCAAAAAGAAGTGTATTCAATAAAAATGGATAAAAATATAATGAATTTTACTTTCAATAAAGTCTATCTTACTCACACTAATGTAAGACCTCGATATAAAGATCAGTATCTGTATTTCTATCCATGAAATCCCTTAATTAAGCGGGTAATTAGCACCTCTATATTCTTATCCCCGGATGTCCTCGATTATAAACAAAACAAATTGTATTCCACTAATCTGGTTGAACATGTTTTTTAGAACATGAAAATTCTTTTCACAAAATTCACACAATGAAATTTGATCAGAGCATTCATAGTGTATCACTTCAACCTAGTCCTTCACGAATTCAATTATTGAACAGTTTCTCTGAACAAAAACTCAACACTCTGGATTTATTTCAAATGGATGGGCTTTTATTGGAAAAGTCTTAATGGTAGAATTCCACCTAAAATATTCATATTCATCTGAATTTTTGAGGGGACATTTATATCTGGATTTCATGAAATGATTAATTTTAAATAGGTTTGATGATATCATTTTGAATAAAAAACTATTAGAAGAATTGAAAAACTGTTCTGTATAGCTACGTAAGAGAAAAGTTTTCATATTTTGTATCTGATAAAATGGAACATTATATTAAGAAAAGGTGGTAACTGTAACAAAAAAATCATATTAGATAAATTTTGAATGTTAGATTCTGATTTTTTTGGAAATTGAAGTTTGCCTTTAGAGGAAACCAGAGTCTGATTTCTGAAAAATCCATAGTCTGATTTCAAATGAAATAAGAGTCATATTTATAAGGAAACCAGAGCCTAATATTATAAGAAATTAGAGTCTGATATTAAAATAAATCATAGACTAATATCAAAAGTAATCATAGTTTGATTTCAGAGGAAGTAATAGTATGATATCCAAATAAATTGGATTCCGATTTTAGATGAAATTGAAGTCTGATTTCAGGAATAATCATATTCTGTTTATCTTAATGAAATTTTGGCTTCAAGAATAATTTTGGACATGATCAAGAAAACATTAAATAAGACAATGAAGTCTATTGATAAGGATTAACATGTTATAGAATATAAATTCATAATAAAAATGAAATTATCTTCAAGAAAAAGTGTTTGTGATTTTGAAAACATAAGTGAAAGAAAAAAGTCATAAGGAAACATATTAACTCAACAACATTGCGAACCAGATGATAGAGGATCCCACTCAGGTCCATGGGGGAACACCAAGAAGTATATCTATGACATACCCTTAGAGAGGATCACCGTTATATTTCTAATATGTAATAAAAAACTATACACTCAAAGGGATGGATCGAGGGAACACACCCTAAGGAAACTAGTCCACACCGATGTTAACAAGGGGATTCAAAATTTTTTGAAAATGTAAAATCTATGTATTGACTTTCCTAGGTCATCCCATATTCTCTAGACCATGCTCATATACACTATTTTGTTCCCCTGTCACTACAAAATATTTCACTTTTTCCAACAGGGTTATATTTGTTGGTAAAAGTGCATTTTTTTTGGTAAAACGTTTTACCAACATATATGGCCTTGTCACTAAACTGTTGGTAAAAACTCTGTTGCTAAATGTTTTTACAATAGATAAAATAGTTCTGTTGCAATTATAATAATACCAACAGATAATATATATATTTCTTAAAGTGTTTAGAAACATGTTTTAGTGAAAATCTTTTCTGTTGGTAATAATATTACCAGTATATAATATTTTTTTATAAATTACATTATTTCTAAAAAAATTTCAAATTTTATTTATTAATTTATCATATATAATAGCATTTCATTTATTATGATACATAAAACAATTTAACATGTTCTATATTTTAAAAAATTATTTTAATAATGAAATTCTTTACAAAAACAATCAATAAAAAAACATCAAACACCCCTCCCCCCAAACAAGATCCACCACCCCCACCCCTCCAACACAACCACAACCCCATCTCCAGCGATTCAGCTCCAACACCAACAACACCAACAACTCCAACTAGTTAGCTCCATAAACTCTGGTCCATCATCGCTAACAAGGAATCTCCAACACCAATAGCTCTATCCCAAACATGCCAATGACCGAGCACCAGTGACCCATCCATGCTAGAAGCACTAGCTCATCCATGCTAGCAAGAAACCTCTAGTGACCATAAACCCATGAATTCCCCAAAACCAGAAATCCACCTATAGAGAGACCTTATGCCAATGCAATACCAAAACCTTCAGCTACCACACACTAAAATTTAAACTGATTTTCAATAATCAAATCATATATAAATTTCACGTTAAAAAAACATGCACTAAAAACATAACACTCACATGTATTACCAGAAGTAGGTAGATTTTAAAAAACTAGAATAACATCTAAATATCCTGAACTCAAAGGAGTTACAGTAAGTATCAAAAATATTGAATTGATCTAGATGAGTAAAAACAAAACTAATTACTCCCCAATAATGAGATGCATCAGAAATATTTTGAAAGAGTTACAAGGAATACATGAGGTGTACTTAGATTACACCAGTAAGAAATTAAAGATGATTACACAAACATCAGAAAAAATTCACAATTAATAAAACAATTCACCTCCGTAAGAATCCATCCTTTATCATTGGAAGAAGGATCCATTTTCCAGCTAGCTAGGGACCAATTAAAACCATTGAATCTCATAAAATATATCAACAACCATCAATTTGATAGGGAAACAACATCTCAAAAGCTCCAGTACATTATTCACAAAATCCTGGATTGAAAACACAATCAAGATGTAATTTTGTCCACCAGATTGTAAAAAATGAAGCTCTAGTGACAAAAAATCTGAGAAGCTCCAAAACAGATAAAACAACAGTCATATTTTGTGCCAAAAGTAACTACAGCCTCCAGGATCAGCAACCAACATGTGCATAGCTATCAAATTCAGAAAAGAAAACACTGGATCTAGTAGATCCAAATCATCATCATGAATAAGTATATAGAACAATCAAGAAAACCAAATACAATTCTTACTTCATCAATTATTCAAGCACAAAAAGTCTTCTTGATAATAATCTTCCATAGTTAGTCCATGCATAGGATTTTAATAGCCATCTGGCGCCAAAAACCTACATCCAAAACATCATGAAATCTACTCAAAAGTCACCAAAATTAGCAATGATTGCTCCTGCATGTGTTCAAAAATCCCTTCAAGTCATGAAACTACCTCCATCAAGAGACACATCACCCTGAAAACTGATGAGAAACAACCAACATTCATGAACTCTCCAAGATAAAAAATTTTGTCAACACCCAAGAACAAGTTGCCTTAGAAAAACCATTTTGTCTCCAAAATAACATTATATCTTATTAAAATTCAGAGGAAAAACAAACAATACACAGCACATGACTGATCCCAAAAACAAAGAAATCATATACACTGATTCAGGGAAGATGTGTAGCATGAAAATCAAAATTCCCACTGTTAAAACCTAAATCTATGTTTCTTTATTAATATATGTATGAAGTCTTATGTAAACATACAATCATTAAATATCCACCACAACAAGACTATCTCCTAATAGAGTTAGTCAACTTTGAAAGCATCAAGGCATACAAATATGAGTAGATCCAAGATAGTCACCATCTTCTCAAAAAATAAGAGGAGATCATCTATTTTTTCGTAAGAACAATAACTCTCAAAATTTTGATGGAATGTCTGAAATGAATGGGAAACTCCTGATCTAGTACCAATAAGGGTCACGAACACAACAGTTACGAAGCCCAAATTAATTAATGCCCGAAGAAATCCAAAGGGAAAAAACCAAGTAATGATAAGAAAAGGATGACACCCTTAGCTGTTGGAGGAACACAAAAATAGAATAGTAAATTAAGGAACATAATTCCAAACCTAAAGACAACACAAGGGGTGCAAGAATAGAGCTCCTCCCAATAAAACCACATGATATACCTAAATTTCTATTTCCCTAGATTTTGGTGGATAGTTTATCAATAGGTAGATAAAGTACAAATGGTTAGAAGACTATTGTACATCATCCCCATATCTTATTTAAATAAATTGCAAAAAATATGGATGAGAAAATAGTTCATAAAACAATCATAGAAACGCTTTGAGAAAAGGATATAACTTCAGTAAATTGGTACTCAAATTGTGAATTATCCAGTGCATGTTGTACAAAGAAACAAGAATCCAAACAAGTGGAAGCTCATGAAAACTATGATTAAAACACAAAAAACTCACCTTTTCCCCATAATTTAATGCATTAAGAACTGAAAATGACCATCTCTTGGAAGACATTAATAATGGCCATTATGTTCAGCTCTAGAGGGGTGACTGTGAGGCCCAGACTTCTAGATTTCTCTTCAAACACCTGGTGTGTACGTTAATAAGGATTATCATCCATAAAACTTCTTTTGAAGAAAGGGGTGGAAGAAATTTAACATTATAATGCATGTATGGTTAATATTTTTGATGAAGTTGTAATATTGGAATAAATTATGATTCTATGAATCTAAATTGCACAGGGCCCAGATTTTTTTTTATGATCTTTTAATGTAGAAGAAGGGGATATAATAAAAAAGTATGTGATTAAATCAATGCTCAATTTCTTTAGTGGTGATCATATACCCATAGTTACCATAGTAAAATCTCTTGCATTTTTTTCCAACACCACCCAACTATTTATATAAAGAGATTATCATTATAATAATCTATGTAAAATCTCATATAAAATCATTATTAAACTGAATAATGATATGGTAGTTTATCTTCATCACCATGTTATCTCAAAGGAATAATATCTTGTTATTAAAGGTATGAGTATTCATGGGCCACTAGTCTTATCAAAAGAGATATTGATATAACTATAATACAAGGTACTGGGTAGAAATGTTATGGGTAATATTGATATATAAATGTCATATTAAAAGGTTGAGTGGGGATTAATTCTTGATGATCTAAGGAGTATGAGATATCTTAAATGAATTTTGGAGTAGTCGTTTTGATACATCTTATTGACCATATTTTCAATTTCTCATATTGGTTGATGATATGGATTCCATAAATCCATTTGAGGTCTATGTTAGGTGGTCCCTCTATCTCTTAACTTCTACAGTTTTTTCAAATAGTTCTCACTATAAATCTCCATTATTACATATAAAACATAGTTTTACACTTTAAGGGGTCTTATGGTTTACATAGTGTATCTCAACTCCTCATAGATGATTTACCAATTTTGCATGATAGAAGAAAAATATTATAAAGACCTATATCATGTTTCTAGACTTATATGTAAGGTTAATTAGTAGCCTATAATAAAATATAAATAATAATAAACTGAGATAATATCAATTTGACTTAATTGAACAATTATAAAACAAAACACTTACTCAATCACTTATAAACTCATGTCTATGGGTCCTATGTCTGGAACCATCATTTAAAATTCTTATTATGTTCTAATAAAAAAATGAGGCCTCAGGATCATATATTTACATTAATAGAAACATGAAATATCAAATGTGACATTCCTTAAATAGGTAAATTGAGAAAACAAAAAACGATTTACCGGGTGACCATAGCTTTTTACTATTCAACGGTCATTTAGGATAATGTGATTCAAAAAATATATTTTTGTTGACTAATGTAAATCATAAATACACATTCATGAATAAATATAATTAAAGATCATATTTTACTATAAATTTTTTTATTGAAGCCTTAATGAGTTGTTATATCATAATCAAAATATTAAAATTTCAAAATAAATTTGTAATTTTGTTAAAATTATTTTCACAAAGACATGAGATTGGGTAACTATACTTTTTGTTTGGGGGAAGATAATATCTGCAGAAACTTTGGAGGATGCCTAAAAATATAAACGAATTTTAACCCAATAAAATAGGGTTGTATCAAGAACAATTTCTTCATACATTGGAAGGTGTATCAACATTCACATCTAAGTTTGTATTCCCACTTTTTATAGTCCAATTATATCACCAATGAAAAACAATTCCATACTTGAACTGAAAATAATAAGGCCCATGCCAGTCTAAATTTGAATTAAGAAAGTGAACGTGAGATGAAAGTTATAACATGATGTCAATATATTTGTGAAAAAAATGAATCATGATAAGGACTAAAAATTATATCCATAATATGTATTGAAAAGAAAAAAATATTTTAGGTAACAAAAAGGGAGATAATAGATAAAAAAATAACTTACCCAGCATTGAATACATGTTTTCTCTAGTGCCAGCAATGAAAGAAAAGCATAAACCCAATGTTGAAGAGGAACATTAAAATGAATGACGAATGTAAATAATTATTTCTTAAAATAAGGTAACAAGGAATAAAACATGGATTGAAAATGGATGGTAGGGGAGGACCTAGAAAAGAGTGACATTTGTTCAGTCAGTAGCGTGTATGTCTCCTTAACACATTGTCTTCAGAAGATTAAGTAATTTCATACTGAGGAAACACAAATAAAAATGATAAGTATTGAACGAAATGGATGAAAATTTATTTCCAAAAACAAATTTGATTAGATTTCACTATAAATTATAAATTACCTACTACTGAACAATGAAAATAGATCAAACAAAACTCCATGCTTAGAAATTCAATCAATATAACAATGCTCAGTGTTATGGAAAAAATAATGACCATATAGCCTATTAAAAAATAAGTGCATAACTAAATAAGACGTGATAACAATAAACCAGAATATACAAGTTGTACCGTATCTATCTGTCACATGGGAACCTTAGCCATGGAACTCAGCTCCAATTAGAAACGAGAACGTTTTAACCCAAGGGGAGAGTTATTTCCATGGAAACCATCCAAATTAGTGAAGTGGACAACCTTAAAACTTGGGGAAGTAGTGGGTGCCGCAGTTCGAGGGAAGGGAGGACCGTGGGAGATGGGATGATTTCCAAGGATGGCTAGGGTTGAGCTAGGGCACCAGCGATAAAGGGGTCGCATGGGGACACTGGTCTAAAATGCTGTGGATGACAGTGGTCAAGTGAGGATAACAGCTTGGAATACCTGGGATGGGAAGGTCCCTGATGGGTTTTGCACGAGGATGTCAGCCGGGAAAATAGAGGGGGTTTACGTGATGATCTCGGTGGGTGACGTCGGACGGGAAGAGAATGGGGGTTCTAACGAAGAATTAAAACCAGAACGCCGGTTGGGAACAAATCGGAGGTTCCTGTGATCTGCGAGGAATGACGGAAGGAATAAGATGTAGGTCTGGGGGAGGTGTTCGGGGCGAACGGGGGTGGGAGGGTGGGATGTCACATAGTATGAGGTTTTTTATATTTCTTTTTATTTATTTATTTGTTTATTTTTTATATAACTTAAAAATTTATGAATTTATATATAATTTATATAAAAAATTCTATATATTTGGGTTATGTTTATATATATATTATCAAAAAATATTATTAAATTATGGATAATTTATTTGATCATATATTTTTAATATCAAAATTATATGTTTATAATTGGTAATATATATTTATATATTCAATTTTTTATAAAATATTTGATATTAGTAAATAATTTGTTGAAATAGATTTTTATAATGGTAAAATATTTTTTTTGTAATAATAATTCACAAAAATGGATTCATTTATCAATAACTGAATTGATGGTATTATTATGATAAGGAAACAAATTTAAATATTGGTAAAATATTTGTTAGCATTGAGCTACTAATAAAAACACACACACACATATATATATATATATATATATATATATATGTTGGTAAAAAAATTGTTGGTACTTATAGTGAATATCAACAGAATTTAATATATGTTGTAATTAATAATTTTTTCCAAAATATATATTATCTATCAGTAATTTTTTGTTGGTAAATGTCACTTTTTTTGTAGAGTTTACACCTTGTCATGCTCGTCTACCTCTAGCCAGCCAATGTATTTGTCTATGTAGGAGTACCAGACCATGCTCGTGTACTCTACTAGTTTCTATGTTCATGGCCATGTATGGGCTTCTGTGACATCTAAGATACATGACGAGCCACAAGGGAATGATCACACAATATGTGACATGTGTCACATGATGTATGATATTTAAATCTCACATATACCATAGTGCGTCATCTAGGGGTCCTATATGGAATGGGTTCTTAGTGAACATGTAGTGTAACTCAGGATTACCAAAACCCCATAGTTTCCTTCAAAGGTCTTCTCTAATCATTTAAACCATTTATATGGCCATGATTGTCACTAGTAATCATGGATCTGTTCATGATGATCATTGAAATACCTCTCACATGAATATGACCGTTCGATTCCTATGGAAACCATTCCATTGTGCCAACCCAACATCATGCAAGGAAACATGCACTAAGAGATTTGATCTAACCCCAATCCATCTTAATTTAATCATAACTATTTATCATAATCACACTAAAACCTATACATTATGTATATACATATTATGGTGAACACTGTTCCCAAAATGATTGATTACTAGGTATTTATTAAACCACCGTCTAATTAGAATGCTGGCGATGAACGCATAAAGAACAGTGGGAGAAAACCAAGAAACACAAGAGAGGAATGAACCCTGGATGTGTTTAGTTTTGCCTTGATTCATTTTCATTACAATGAAAATTTAATATTCAAATTAAAAAAAATACTTCTCCCAAATCCAGAAAATAATCTTGAATGCAAAAAATCACCTATCCACAAATCAATATTTTAGTTGATCGAATTAAAATTTATCCTGAAGAAATACATGTTGAATAAATTTACACAACAAACACCCCAAAATAAGTTGGATTGATCTATAATTAAGAGTGGTCATTTGTTAAAATTGTTGGCAAGATACATAACAATTTTTAGTGAAACAATCATCGATCATGATCTTGATATGTGGTCATTCGCCATGTCCCCCTCCAAAGACACCTCACAAAATCATAGGATTATGTATCTGAACATGTGATTATTTCATAACTGTATATTCATAAAATGTTTATAGATCTATTATTCAATACATAATAATATAATTATATTTATTTATTTTTCATTTTCACCAGAAAAAATATTTATATATTTTTTTGATGGTGACAAATATGTATCACATTTAGGGTTCTACCAATGTTCAAAACTCAACAACTACCATATATATGAAATCAAAGAATACATTCACGATTTATCCAATATTTTTATGAAAACTGTGTGCATGTGATATTAATATATTTACTGTTTTTTAAAATTTCAAAGTTGGGCTCATCGGGCATCAGTATATCATGATGTCTTATAACCTATCTTTGAAAATATTATTAGATATATTTCACAGAATTACATTAAAAAATAGATCTGTTAAATTTTCACCATCATAGGGATTTTCATTCCCAAAATAGAAAAATGAAAAATGAATAATATTTAAATACTAAGTTCAGGTCTCATGATCCTAGGTTGTCTCTTAAATATTCCCATACTACCACTAGGAATACATTAATGGAATGTGTCAAACATAGAGGATATTTTCCTACAAACATAATATAATTAATGATTAAAACCAATTCAAAATATTGATACTTTTTTATGTCCGATTTCGATGTGAAATTAATTCAAATGATTAAAATTGGATTAAATGCTAAAAACATAATATAATTAATGTTTAAAACCAATTAAAAAGATAATTTAACCATATAAATAAATCATATTAACATGCACATTTGAATTAAAATACTGTATTTTTCATTATTCATAAAAAATGGATTTTATCAGAAAAATAAAAAAAATTTACCAAAATATATTTTGATGTTTGGATTCAAAAGAAGAATTATATCTAGTCAAATATAATATATAAAAGAGACCAAAACTAGATTTAAATAGGGTACACTAGAATAATGTGGTAAATCGACCTTTTAAAGAATATTAGAGTATTTATGCTTAAAATAAGATTAATTTTCATTTTATGCCTCTAAGATTTATTGCATAAATGTAATAACATTTAGCAAACATGTATAATCATATTGTAGTTAGTTCTATTAATTATCACCAATATAGCGACTGTGCATTAACTACAATTTAATATAATATTATAAAATTATTAGTGTGCAACGAAATATTTCAAAGAAACCCATTATTGTGTATCATGTATGCCATCGAAAAAAGAAACCCCTTTAAAGTAATATTAATATTTAACTCACAAATATGAATAATTATGTAAAATTTATTATTCTTTATTTACCTGGGATGTTACACTACTAGAACCATCTGCATCTCAATTAGTGGATGTAAGGCTATACATCCACTTACTAGTAACACCTCCTAAATAGGTATTTGTATCAAAGTATCTTCACTCTCGGGATCATGATCATGATCGTACATGTGAATAATAGATAGAATTAAATTTTGGGACATCCTAAAAGAAACACTGCCATTATTGTTCATAATATTATTAATATATCTTTTCATTATATTCTTATGCTATAGAATATTAATGAATAAATCATTAAGAGTTAATATTTCAACATTCCTTGATTCATTAATAACAATCCTCTTAGATTCCCACTCTTTAGGAATCATATCAATAATTTTGTCTAAACTAATCTCATCATCTAAGACATTTTCTCCCATTGATTCTATGATTTTGACAATTTTCATAAACCACTATTGAACATTACATATGGGTTCCCCATAATGAAATAAAAAACCATGGTAGTCAACTATAAGAATAAATTTTCTTGTTTCAATAATAATGGATGTTACAAAATGTGTAACTTCTAACTTCTTCCTCATGCTATTAGTATATTAACATGAGGAAATACGGATATAGTTCTTCTTAGTTATAGAACAGAAAAAATTATTGCGTACCTTAATGTGAATCTGATACCCTTGCTTTCTTGATTTATGAATTATCTAATTTTCTTGTCAGAAATATTGCAATATCCTGCTAACATAAAAAAATTATCCAAACTAGTACTGATAATAATATTCTTCATCCTATCTCTTGTGTAGTCATAGTCATTTCCAAAAATAATTTGGGGTATGGTCGGATTTATGTTTTCTATTGATCCAACATTTATTCCTATCATTCTAAAAACATGTTTTCCACAAAACAGGTGGATAGAAAAGGATTATAAACATGAATTTTATAATTAATGGTTAAAATAAAAACTTGAAGAAGTAAAGATAACTAAGAAAATTTGATCAAGAAAACCTATATGAAAGTATAAGTATTTAAGATACCTTCTATGATACTGATTATTGGATCAAAATGTATATATATATATATTTCTCAATTACTATAGAGGGGATGATTTGTAGGTTTAAATACATTCAGTTTTATCCTTAATAAAATATATGTTTAACAAAGTTAAAAAAAATATGGAATAACAATCCCTCTTTAGTTCATAGTAAAAAAATTCATAAGATCTGATAATGTGAATCCAATAAACAAACTTAAATAAGTTTACTTAAGGAAAGAATCTACCTTAAATCATATTGAATATAAATAATAGTTTTTATAAAAAAAATTGTAATAATGTTACACACTTTATTTGTAACTAAATGAAGAAGAATTTAAACAAAATTTTAATAAGTAACTTCTAAAAAATAAATATTTTAACCCAAAAAAAGGGTATTCAATAAAAATGGATAAATTTAAAATGAATTATACTTTCAATAAAGTCTATCTTACTCACACTAATGTAATACCTCGATATAAAGATCTGTATATGTCTTTCTATTCAGGAAATCTCTTAATTAAGCGGGTAATTAGCACCTCTATCTTCCAATCCCCGGAAGTCCTCGATTATAAACAAAACAAATTGTATTCCACTAATCTGGTTGAACATGTTGTTCAGAACATGAAAATTTTGTTCACAAAATTCACCCAAGGAAAGTTGATCAGATCATTCATAGTGTATCACTTCAACCTAGTGCTTCAAGAATTCAATTCTTGAACAGTTTATCTCGACAAAAACTCCACACTCTGGAATTATTTCAAATGGATGGGAATTTATTGGCAAAGTCTCAATGGTCGAATTCCTACTCAAATAATCATTTTCATCTGAATTTTTTAAGGGACCTTTATATCTGGCTTTCATGAAATGGTTAATTTGAAATAGGTTTGATGATATCATTTTGAATAAAAAACTACTAGAAGAATTGAAAAACTGTTCTGTATAGCTATGTAAGAGAAAAAATTTCAAATTTTGAATATGATAAAATGGAACATTATATTAAGAAAATTTGGTAATAGTAACAAAAAAAATCATATTAGATAAATTTTGACAGTCAGATTCTGATTTTTGTGGAAATTGAAGTTTGACTTTAGTGGAAACCAGAGATTGATTTCTGAAAAATCCATAGTCTGATTTCAAATGAAATCGAAGTCATATTTCTAAGGAAATCAGAGCCAAATATTACAAGAAATTAGAGTCTGATATTATAAGAAATCATAGACTAATATCAAATTTAATCAGAGTTTGATTTCAGAGGAAATAAGATTATGATATCAAAATAAATTGGATTCCAATTTTAGATGAAATCGAAGTCTGATTTCAGGAATAATCCTTGTCTGTTTATCTTAATGAAATTTTAGCTTCAAGAAAATTTTTTGACATGATCAAGAAAACATTAAATAATACAATGAGGTCTATTGATAAGGATTAAGACATTATAGAATATAAATTCAGAATAAAAATGAAATTATCTTCAAGAAAATGTGTTTGTGATTTTGAAAACATAAGTGAAAGAAAAAAGTCATAAAGAAACATATTAACTCAACAACATTGAGAACTAGATGATAGAGGTTCCCACTCAGGTCCATATGGGGAACACTAATAAGTATATCTAAGACATACCCTTAGACAGGATCACAGTTTTATTCCTAATATGTAATGAAAAACTATACACTCAAAGGGATGGATCAAGGGAATACACCCTAAGGAAACTAGTCCACACCGAAGTTAACAAGGGGATTCAAACATTTTTTAAAAAGTAAAATGTGTGTATTTCCTCCCCCAGGTCATCCCATATTATCTAGACCATGATCATATACTCTACGTTGTTCCCCTATCACTACAAAGTATTTCACTTTTTCCAATAGGGGTATATCTGTTGGTAAAAGTGCATTTTTTTTGGTAAAACGTTTTACCAACATATATGGCCATGTCACTAAACTGTTGGTAAAAACTCTATCACTAAATGTTTTTATGATAGATAAAATAGTTCTGTTGCAATTATAATAATACCAATAGATAATATATATATATATATTTCTTAAATTTTTTAGAAACAGGTTTTAGTGACAAATTTTTCTGTTGGTAATAATATAACCAGTATATAATATTTTTTATAAATTACATTATTTCTAATAAATTTTAATATTATATTTATAATTTATCATATATAATATATTTTCCTTAATTATGATACATAAAATAATTTAACATGTTCAATATTTTAAAAAATTATATTAATAATGAAATTCTTTACAAAAAACATCAATACAAAAATAGCAGACACCCCTCCCCCCAAACAAGATCCACCACCCCAACCCTACAACACAACCACAACCCCAGCTCCAGTGACTCATCTCCAACACCAACAACACCAACAACTCTAACTAGTTAGCTCCATAAACTCCGGTAAATCATCGCTAATAAGGAATATCCAGCACCAATAGCTCTATCACAAACATGCCAATGACCGAGCACCAGTGACCCATCCATGCCAGAAGCACTAGCTCATCCACGCTAGCATGAAACCTCCAGTGACCAGCAACCCATGCATTCCCCAAAACCAGAAAGCCACCTCTAGAGAGACTTTATGTAAATGCAATACCAAAACCTTCATCTACCACACACTAAAATTTAAACTGATTTTCAATAATCAAATCATATATAAATTTCATGGTAAAAAACAACATGCACTAAAAAAAATTAACACTCACATGTTTTACCAGATGTAGGTAGATTTTAAAAAACTAGAATAACATCTAAAAATCAAGAACTCAAAGGAGTTGCAGTAAGTATCAGAAATATTGAATTGATCTAGATGAGTAAAAACAAAACTAATTACTCCAAAGAAATGATATGCTTCAGAAATATTTTGAATGAATTAAAAGGCATACACGAGGTGTAGTTAGATTACACCAGTAATAAATTAAAGATTATTACCCAAACATCAGAAAAATTGCACAAAGAATAAAAAAATTCACCTCCATAAGAATTCATCCTTCAGTATTGGAAGAAGGATCCATTGTCCAGCTAGTTATGGACCAACTAAAACCATTGAATCTCGTAAAATATATCAACAACCATAAAAGTGATAGGGAAACAACATCTCAATAGCTCTAGGACATCTTTCACAACATCCTGGAATAAAAACACAATCGAGATGTAATGTTCTCCACCAGATTGTAAAAACTGAAGCTCTAGTGACAAAAACTCTGAGATGTTCCAAAACTGATAAAACAACAGTCATATTTTGTGCCAAAAGTAACTACAACCTCCATGATGAGCAGCCAACATGTCCATAGCTATCAAATTCATCAAATAAGACACTAGATCTAGTAGATCCAAATCATTATCATGAATAAGTATATAGAAGAAGCAAGAAAACCAAATACAATTCTTACTTCATCAATGATTCAAGCACAAAATGTCTTCCAGAGAATAATCTTCCACAGTTAGTCCATTCATAGGATGTGAATAGCCATCCAGTTCCAAAACCTCCATCCAAAACATCATGAAATCTACTCAAAAGTCACCGAAATTAGTAATGATTACTTCTTCATGCGTTCAAAAATCCCTTCAAGTCATGAAACTGCCTCCATCAGGAGACACATCACCCAGATAAATGATGAGAAACTACCAACATTCATGAACTCTCCAAGATAATAAATTATGTCAACACCCATGAAAAAGGTGCCATAAAAACCATTTTGTCTCCAAAATAACATTATATCTTCTTCAAATTCAGAGGAAAAACAAACAATACAAAGCACATGACTGATCCCAAAAACAAAGAAATCATATACACTAATTCAGGGATGATGTGTAGCAAGAAAATCATAATTATCACTATGAAAACCTAAATCTATGTTTCTAAATTAATATATGTATGAGGTCTTAAGTAAACATACCATCTTTAAATATCCACCACAACAGGACTGTCTCATAATGGAGTTAGTAAACATTGAAATCATCATGGCATACAAATGTGAGTAGATCCAAGATAGTCACCATCTTCTCAAAAAATAAGAGGAGATCATCTATTTTTTCATAATAACAATAACTCTCCCAGTTATGATGGAATTTCTGAAATGAATGGGAACTCTTGATCTAGTACCGATAAGGGTCATGAATGCAACCATTATGAATCCCAAATTAATTGATGCCCGAAGAAATCCAAAGGGGAACAACCAAGTAATGATAAGAAAAGGATGACACCCTTAGCTATTGGAGGAATACAATAATATAATAGTAAATTAAAGAACATAATTCCAAACCGAAAGACAGCACAAGGGGTGCATGAATATAGCTCCTCCCTATAAAACCACATGATATACCTAAATTCCTATTTCCCTAGATTGTGGTGGATGGTTTATCAACCAGGAGATAAAGTACAATTGGTTAGAAGACTATTGTACATCATTCCCACATCTTATTTAAATATGTTGAAAAAAATATGGAAGAGAATATAGTTCATAAAACAATCATAGAAACACTTTGAGAAAAGGATATAACTTCAGAAAATTGGTACTCAAATGTTGAATTATCCAGTGCATGTTGTACAATGAAACAAGAAACCAAACAAGTGGAATCTCATGAAAACTGTGATTAAAACACAAAAACTCACATTTTGCCCATAATTGAATGCATGAAGAACTAGAAATGACAATATCTTGGAAGCCTTTAATAATGGCCATTATGTTCAGCTCTAGAGGGGTGACGGTGAGGCCCAGACTTCTAGATTTCTCTTCAAACACCTGGTGTGTAGGTTAGAAAGGATTATCATCCATAAACCTTCTTTTGAAGAAAGGGATGGAAGCAACTGAACATTATAATGCATGTATGGTAAATATTTTTGATGAAGTTGTAATATTGGAATAAATTATGATTCTATGACTCTAAAGTGTACAGGGCCCAGATGGTTTTATATGATATTTTAATGTAGATGAATGAGATATAATAAAAAATTATGTGATTAAATCAATGCTCAATTTATTTAGTGGTGATCACATACCCATAGTTACCATAGAAACATCTCTTGCCATTTTTTCCAATACCACCCAACTATTTCCTTCAAGACTTTATCATTATAATAGTCTATGTAACATCTCATATAAATTCATTATTAAACTGAATAATGATAGTGTAGTTTATCTCCATCACCATGTGATCTCAGAGGAATAATATATTGTTCTTAATGGTATGAGTATTCATGGGCCATCAGTCTTATCATAAGAGATATTGATATAACTCTAATACAAGGTACTGGGTAGAAATGTTTTTGGTAAGATTGATATATAAATGTCATATTAAAAGGTTGAGTGGGGATTAATTCTTGATGATCTAAGGAGGATGATATCTGCTAAAGGAATTTTGGATTTGTCTTTTTGATACATCTCATTGACCTCATTTTCAATTTCTCATATTGGTTAATGATATGGATTCCATAAATCCATTTGAGGTCCATGTTAGGTGGTCCCTCTATCTATTAACATGTACTATTTTTTCAAATAGTTCTCACTATAAATCACAATTGTTTCATATAAAACATAGTTTTACACTTTAAGGGGTCTTATGATATACATAGTGTATCTCAACTCCACATAGATGATTTACCAATTTTGCAAGATAGAAGAAAAATATTCTAAAGACCTATTTCATGTTTCTAGACTTATATGTATGGTTAATTAGTATCCTAGAATAAAATATAAATAATAATTAACTGAGATAATATTTATTTGACTTCATTGAACAAACATAAAACAAAACACTTACTCAATCACTTATAAACTCATGTCGATGGGTCCTATGTCTGGAACCATCATTTAAAAATCTTATTATGTTCTTATAAAAAAATGAGGCCTCAAGATCATATATTTAGATTAATAGAAACATGAAATATCAAATGTGACGTTCCTTAAATAGGTAAACTGAGCAAACAAAAATTGATTTACCTGGTGACCTTAGCTTTTTACTATTCAATGGTCATTTAGGATAATGTGATTCCAAAATTATATTTTTGTTGACTAATGTAAATCATAAATACACATATATAAATAAATATAATCAAAGATCATATTTTACTATAATGTTTTTTATTGAAGCATTATCGAGTTGTCATATCATAATCAAAATATTAAAATTTCAAAATAAATTTGTAGTTTTGTTAAAATTAGTTTCAAAAAAAATTGAGATTGGGTAACTATACTATATTGTTTGGGGGAAGATAATATCTGCAAAAACTTGGGAGGATGCCTAAATATATAAACTAATTTTAACACATAAAATAGGATTATATCAAGAACAATTTTATCCTACATTGGAAAGTGTATCCACATTCACATCTAAGGTTGTATTCCCACTTTTTATATTCCAATTATGTCACCAATGAAAAAAAATTACATACTAGAACTGAAAATAATAAGGCCCATGCTAGTCTAAATTGGAATTAAGAAAGTGAATGTGAGATGAAAGTTATAACATGATGTCAATATATTTGTGCAAAAAATGAATCATGATATGAACAAAAAATGATATCCATAAAATGTATTGAAAAGAAAAAATATATTTTAGGTAACAAAAAGTGAGATAATAGATATAAAATAACATACCCAGTACTGAATACAGGTTTCTCTAGTGCCAGCAATGGAAGAAAAGCATAAACCCAATGTTGAAGAGGAACATCAAAATGAATGACCAATGTAAATAATTATTTCTTAAAGTAAGGTAACAAGGAATAAAACATGGATTTAAAATGGATGGTAAGGGAGGTCCTAGAAAAGAGTGACATTCATTCAGTCAGTAGCGTGTATGTCACCTTAACACACTGTCTTCAGAAAATTATGTAATTTCATACAGAGGAAACACAAATAAAAATGATAAGTAATGAACAAAATTGATGAAAATTTATTTCCAAAAACGAATTTGATTAGATTTCACTAAAAAATATAAATTACCTACTACTGAACAATGCAAAGAGATCAGACAAAACTCTATGTTTAGAAATTCAATCAATATAACAATGCTCAGTGTTATGGAAAAAATAATTACCATATAGCCTATTAAAAAACAAGTGCATAACTAATTATGATGTGCTAACAATAAACCAGAATATACAAGTTGTACCATATCATTCTGTCACATGGGAACCTTATCCATGGAACTCAGCTCCAATTAGCAACGAGAACGTTGTACCACAAGGGGAGTGTTATTTCCATGAAAACCACCCAAATTAGTGAAGTGGACAAGATTCGAACTAGGGGAAGTAGTGGGTGCTGTAGTTCGAGGGAAGGGATGACCGTGGGAGATGGGATGAGATTCCAAGGATGGCTACGGTTGAGCTAGGGCACCAGCGATAGAGGGGTCGCATGGGGACACTGGTCTAAAACGTCGGGGATGATAGTGGTCGAGCGAGGATAACATCTTGGAATACCTGCGATGGGAATGTCCCTGATGGGTTTTGCGTGAGGATGTTGGCTGGGAAAATGGAGGGGGTTTATGTGATGATCTCGGTGGGTGATGCTGGCTGGGAAGAGAACAGGGGTTCTAACAAAGAATTCAAACAGGAACGCCGGTTGGGAACAAATCAGAGGTTCCTGCGATTTACGAGGACTGACGTTAGGAATAAGATGTAGGTTTGGGGGAGGTGTTCGGGGCGAACGGGGGTGGGAGGGTGGGATGTCACATAGTATGAGGTTTTTTATATTTCTTTTTATTTATTTATTGGTTTATTTTTTATATAACATAAAAAGTTATGAATTTATATATAATTTATATAAAAAATTATATATAATTGGGTTATGTTTATATATATATTATCAAAAAAAATTATTAAA
This sequence comes from Viscum album, assembly GCA_963277665.1. Lineage (NCBI taxonomy): Eukaryota > Viridiplantae > Streptophyta > Magnoliopsida > Santalales > Viscaceae > Viscum > Viscum album. The sequence continues at coordinate 1,520,069,313 of OY728155.1, read as the reverse complement.
TTATGGATAGTTTATGTGATAATATATTTTTATTATCAAAATGATATGTTTATAATGGGTAATATATATATATATTAAATTTTTTATAAAATATTTGATATTAGTAAATAATTTATTGAAATAGATTTTTATAATGTTAAAATATTTTTTTGTAATAATAATTCACAACAATGGATTCATTTATCAGTAAATGATTTGATGGTATTATTATGATAAGGAAACAAATTTAAATATTGGTAAAATATTTTTTAGCATTGAACTACTAATAAAAAGACATATATATATATATATTGGTAAAAACAATTGTTGATACTTATAGTGAATATAAACAGAATTTAATATATGTTGGAGTAAATAATTTTTACCAGCATATATATTATCTGTCAGTAATTTTTTGTTGGTAGATGTCACTTTTTTGTAGAGTGTACACCTTGTCATGCTCGTCTACCTCTAGCTAGCTAATGTATCTGTCTATGTACGAGTACCAGACCTTGCTCTTGTACTCTACCAGTTTCTATGTTCATGGCCATGTCTGGGCTTGTGTGTCATCTAAGATACCCGACAAGCCATAAGGGAAGGATACAACAATACGTGACTTGTACCACACGATGTATGATATTTAAATCTCACATATACTATAGTGCGTCATCTAGGGGTCCTATATGGAATGGGTTCTTAGGGAACATGCAATGTAACTCCGAATTGCCAAAAACCCATAGTTTCCTACACAGGTCTTCTCTAATCATTTTAACCATTGATATGGCCAGGATTCTCACTAGTAATCATGGATCTGGTCATGATGATCATTTAAATACCTCTCACCTGAATATGACCATTCGATTCCTATGGAATCCATCCTATTGTGCCAACCCAACATCATGCAAGGAAACATGAACTAAGAGATTTGATCTTACCTTAAACCATCTTAATTTCATCAGAACTATTTATCATAATCACACTAAAACCTATACTTTCGGTATATACATATTATGGTGAAGAATGTCCCCAAAAGGATTGATTACTAGGTATTTATTGAACCATCGTCTAATTAGAATGCGGGTGATGAACGCATAAAAAACAGTGGGAGAAAACCATGAAACAAAAGAGAGAAATGAACCCTGGATGTGTTTAGTTTTTCCTTGATTCATTTTCATTACAATGACAAATGAATATTCAAATTAAAAAAAATACTTCTCCCAAATCCAGAAAATAATCTTGAATGCAAAAAATGACCTATCCACAAATCAATATTTTAGTTGATCGAATTAAAATTCAACCTGAATAAATAAATGTTGAGTAAATTTACACAAAAAACACCCCAACATAAGTTGTATTGATCAATAATGAAGAGTGGTCATATGTTAAAATTGTTGGTGAGATACAGAACAATTGTTAGTGAAACAATCCTCGATCATGATCTTGATATGTGGTCATTCGCCAAGTCCCCCTCTAAAGACACCTCACAAAATCATAGGATTATTTATCTGAACATGTGATTATATCATAACTGTATATTCATAAAATGTTTCTAGATCTATGATTCAATACATAATAATATAATTATATTTATTTATTTATTATTTTCACCAGAAAAAATATTTCTAAATTTTTTTTATGGTGACAAATATGTATAACACCTAGGGTACAACAAATGTTTTAAACTCAACAACTACCATATATATGAAACCAGAGAAGAAATTCACGAGTTATCCCATATTTTTATGAAAACTATGTGCATGTGATATTAATATATATAATGTTTTAAAAATTTCAAAGTTGGGCTCAACGGGTGTCAGAATATCATGATGTCTTATCACCTAGCTTTGAAAATATTATTAGATATATTTCACAAAATTACATTAAAAATAGATCCGTTAAATTTTCACCATCATAGGGATTTTCATCCCCAAAAGAGAAAAATGAAAAATGAATAATATTTAAATACTAAGATCAGGTCTCATGATCCTAGGTGGTCTCTTAAATAATCCCATACTACCACTAGACATACTCTAATGGAATCTGTCAAACATAGAGGATATTTTCCTAAAAATGCTCAATATACATTAGGAATTCTACAAAGGTAGATCCATTCATAATTTATATCTCACCCTAGTAGATAACATGGGATTAATCCTGCACATACCTCCTCTACAAAGACACTTGGGAGATTTCATGTGCCTAGCATAATTATGTATATTGATCCAAGCACCATGACGCCTCTTAGACCATATATAGTACCTATAATGAAACCATTAATCTCAGAGATATCATGACACACCAACAAAATATTCATAATCCATGTCAAGGTGAGAACATCAAGAATACATAGTCTCCCTCCACTAACTCCAAATGACTCAATAATCTGTACGTAAAATCCTTTTGACAGATCTATATAGACTTTGTTTTCTCTTATATGATCTTCATCTTCTATTTGCTGCACTACACCAACTCTAGGCCCATAAGTGTTAACTCTATTGGATTGGTGTAATATAGGGGTGACCTAAATGGTCTCACAGAAAAATATTTATATTGTAAAATACATATGGTTTATTGGTAGCTATTGTTTCACAAAAACTAAACCAAGGGTAGGTGATCTTCCCAACTATGGCTGAATACTAACATGAAAGATCACAACATTTCCTCCATAACTAGAATGATCCATGATGTCTGACTGTTAGTATGGGGGATAAATTCCATGCTAAAATTTAAATGAGTCATAAATTTCTCTTACAATCATCTTTATATCCCAATGTGAAGTGAGAATCACATTCTGAAATGATCATTAAGGTAACTCCATGTATTAAAATTGTCTCCTATATGTAAATGAATTTGAAGATCTCTATTGAACTTTGTTCTAGAATATCTATTATGTGATAAAACATGGTGATTTGGGTATATGATCACCAAGATAGAATAATCTCCCTAGAATTACATAGAACACCCATCATGAAGACAACAAATATGCCTTCCCACTTCTACCATGTCTCATCATTGGGATGATATAAACCCACTAAAACATGGTTCACAACGTTCACCTACTGACATTTGAGGCATCAATAAAAAAACTCTACTACTAAATTCTAAATTCATAGAAACCAAAAAATGATACCATAGGTTCGGGTACATATTTTACACACTTGTAAGAAATACAAAATGGGATGTTTGAAACTATATCATAACCCCCTCCTATAATATCATAGGTACCATCATCTATACTCTAAATTGGATAATATGCTCCACAACTTTAGAAAATCCCATAGGATCACCTAAAATGGATATTATAGTATGCACGGTTTTAGAGTTGGTATCTACCTACAATGATTTATTAATACATTATAGAAGTGGTGGGGTAATAATCATCGAATAGAGGTAATATACACCATAATTGTGAAAAATTAAAAATTTGAAGGATGGTAATACTCTGTCATCTCTACCTACAACTATGAAAAATATCTAGTACTGAGATAATCGGGTACGACATTCCCCATACTAGGAGTATAGAATATAATGAATTTATAATTGTGGGGGAACTCTGTCCATATTCTCTATCATAAGTTAGGATCTTTCTATGAGATGTTTTATATGAGACTCTTGTGATTATAGTGGAAGATAAACCACTCTCACATAAGGTATTTTCTCCACATATTCTATAAGAAGACTACCACATCCAACTATAGATCATTTATTGCATAGTTATAAACCTAAAGAATCAATAACCCAGAGAGATTGGAAATCACCACCTACCCCAATATCAAAACAGAACCATTTGTGGTCTATAATGTATCACAGAACACTACACACTTTAAAACCTCCACTAGAAATCTCTTGAGGGGTGAACTCATTAACCTCTGCATCAATTGCTAAAAATCCAAATGGATCTTGTTTATCCAAATGAATGGTTTCCCTTTCTAAGTCAAAATATTTATGTTTGTCAATATCTAATTGAAATTAAGAACAAATATCCTGTAATATCCTATAAATTTAATGAATCAATGATCCTATATTATACTCATTAAAGGATCCCAAGCTAAGACTACCTCAAATTTTACTAGGTCAACTACTACTACCTCTGCTGAGATAACATGTTCTAGAATCTGGATCTCCCGAATCATGAACTAAAATTTAATGAGATTCCCATAAATATGGTTCTCACAATGTATATCCATGGTCATCTCCAATTGTCTCATTCCCCCACCCGATTCCCAGTAAAATAGGATATAATCAATGAATAATACTATGAATGTGTCTATGAAATGCTTAAATATTTGGTTCATGAGTTCCATGAACACTACTTTGGAATTCAACACATCAAAGAGAATCACCAATTACTAATAGTGACCATAGTGACATTGGAATTACATATTTATTATACCCTCTTCCTGAAATTGTAGTTGGTGATAACCTAATTTGATGACATTTTTTGAGAAATATCATGATTTTATCAAATGATTGAAGAGGTAATCAATCCTCAGTAGTGGATACCAGTTCTCCATGACCACCTAGTGTATTCACTAATAATACAGACTTAATCTCATGATACGGTCTACATTTTTAGATAAGAACATAAGGAATTTGCAGAGAGAAGCACTGGTTCTGAAAAAACCCTTCCTATATTAGTTCTCCAACTGTACCTTCCACTCATGATGCATTTCTGGAGCCACCCAATATACTAGAATACATATTGAGGCCATCCCTTGGTTAAATTCAATGAAGAATTATATTTATCATCAAGGAGTTAAGTCTATAATGCATCAAGGAATACGTCCTCACACTCGTTCGCCACTGTAAAATACCAGTAACACATAGCATCCACATATCCATTAGTCATTCTATCCAACTTTTGAGTAATTAGTTTTATCATACCATATATAAGATAAAAATTATCTTTCAGGGTTTCCTTCTCACACAAGAAAAAAAAATCATTAACCCATCTATGTGGGTGCTTCACATCCTCCAATTAGAATAAGGAACCTACGTATGAATTGTGCATAGAATGTCCATGCCTATGATAATATCAAAAGGAATAATCACTACTATAAATAGATCCCATGAAACTAACTCTACCCCAAATTTTAATTCACATTATTTTAAATTTTGTGTGATTACTATTACATCTTCGGTAGGAGTCTCCAACTGTATGGTTTGATCCAAGGGCACAACCAAAATATCTAGGTATCAAGCTAATGACATAGAAATAAAAGAGTGGATTTCATATATATCTATGAAAACTATAGATATGATTGAGAAAACATATATTGTAAAAATAATAATCACTAGAGACTCTATTTTGTAGGCATCCACTACCTATAGTTTTCCTCACCTAGGTCCATTAGTTACCTAAGCCTGGAAGGGATCACCTGGTGGTTGTGGTGGAAGAATGTCTTATCATATACCACCTCCAGATACACTTCCAACTCCCTTTATATGTTCACCACCTTTGGGAACTCCCTAATCATTCAACTATGTCTTTATTGGCTTCCTATCTACTATCCCTTGGTTGGTTGTATAGAAGGTCATACAATCTGATGCATGATGTGCTTGTTCATCCCAAGAGTAACACCGCCTCCCTCTAGGATGACTATACTATTTTGAGAGCCTTGAACCATAGAACCTCTATCTTGACATGACCTCCAAAAATATATATCATTTCTGAATCCCTATGTGTTCTATTTTCTAACTACTAGAAATGTATCAGCTCTTGTGTGCCCACTAATGGAAACCACCATCGATAGTAGCTTGAACAAAAGTCTCTCTACTACTAGATCATTCTCTATAACCCCAACATAGGTTTGAATTCATATATTTATAAAAACTAACTGAATGTATAAACATTATCCTCACAAAAAGGGTTGTTCTAGGATGAATGTATCATGAACTATATCACTCGAGCATCACAAGTGGTTTGAAAACATAAATGAATACACATCCACAATCACGATTCCTTGATAATACAGTAGAACCTATTTGATGTTCCCAACACATGTCATAGATAGAGATATATACTCTATAAAAAGGAAATAAAACTCTTTCCATGAAATATTTTTTCCTCATAAGATAAATCTAGTAGGATCCACCATTTCCCTTTAGATCCTTAAAGAAGGATTGCTACCAAGATCCCCATCTATTTGGAGGTGTTCTAACAAGAAGAAATGGTTGAAATATTACCTCATGAAAATCCTAAAATACACGGGGGTCTATCTCACCGCAAACCCTAAGGGGTCACTAATTCAAATCTCATGAAGTGTTGTTAGCCCATGTACCACATCTGCTGGTACTGCTGTCACCATCTTCACGTCGATGAGTGAATACAAGTCTATAAAACCACCTACTAGAACCACCCCCTAAATAGGTCCTTGTATCTAAGTCTCTTCACTAAGGGGGTCATTATAGCAATCCTACTTGTGAATAGTATTTAGAAATAATTGCAGAGACATCTTTAAATATAATATATATACTATTATAAACAAGTATATATGGGGTGATGACTCAAGAAGGACATGGAAACCATAACCCATTCCTATATGATTTATGTACAGATGTTTCCCTATGCGCGAAATTTATATATTTACATAGACAACAATCATGTTGTCAGAGTTTGGGAAAATTGATATGTAGGTCATCATACTAACACTAGATTCATAGGAAATAAATTGAAATTTAAAATAGTTAAATATATTTCCATAAAACCCTACCCAATCTTAAAGCTATAAAAAAATCCAAACTCCAGTGCTAATATGATTTCTCTAATTCAACTCTATCATGACACAAGAAATAATGCCACACCTATCATAGGATAATCAAACTTTAATGAAATGATGCATTCCTTTAATAGGTTAAGGGATATCTCTTAGCATTGAGTATATATATCAAACACGTGATTAGAATCAACCTAATATACTCATGAACACACAAAAATACCCTAAATCCAAAAAAATAGAATTTAAAATAAAAAAACTGGAACCAATGAATGAATAAAATATATACATTATTATAGTATGATAAAAATTAATGAATGTTATAATGGGGCCAAAAACAAGAAAAAAAAACTGAAAAGGATGTCAACCTTCTTAGAAGAGGTATAGACTTTAAAATGTGACTCCTAGTATGAACCATGGTCTTTCTAGCCCAATATATGCTCCATCATCATCTGGTCCACAATAAACCCCATCAAATGGATAGTATCTATTAAAATACATTACATGTGTGGGAAGAGTCCATGCTAGGGTGAGTATAACAAAACCTAAAAGGACACACCAAAATAACTAATCATAAAACAACAAGAGTAGTTGAATAATCACATGGGCATAGCAATCAGAAATATGAGAAAAATTGATATACGCATCTAGATATAATAAATTTAGACACTAAGTCTGAAGGTAAGGGAAAAACTTCATTGTTATCCTAAGATCCTTCTTAGAAGTTTATAGTAACACTCACCTTAGAGAACTCAATCCATGAGACTTTAAAACTAATGGTGTTCATATAAGATTTCAGGCTCATTAGGTCTCACAGTATGGATGTACACATTGGATTTATGAAGAGATTTATAAACATATGACGAAATAAGACACATGGACATGGTGTATATGAAAAAACCAATCTAGATAAACCAACTAATTAGTGTATTTCTGACCCTTAATATTTCTCACACTAATTACTGCAACGCCACTTAATGTAGAACATGGTAGAGAATCCAACCCATGTCCATGTAACAACAGTGAGAACTCTATATGAGACAAATCCCATAGAGAGGATCATAATACTATTTATAAGGTTTAACTCAAAAGTATAAATTCAAATGGAAGGAATGAGAGAATTAACCCTCTGGAAAGTGGCCCATTTAGAAGAGAACATGGTAATATAACCTTTCAAGAAAAATTATATAGTATGTACTAGTAGTACACTACTCATGCCCATGTAGATATGGTAGTGCCTGTATACTTGGACATGTATGATTATCAGGATGTGGCTGTGTACCATAACCATAAACAAGGGATTTTCCATGTTAATTCCCACATATCATCCAAGATATATAGAAACATTCTAGAGAAGGTCACACAATGTGAGACTCATTTGACATAGTCTTTGATATTTAATTTTAGTGGAATCCCTAGCACCGCAGCTAGGGGTCCCAAATGATGTCTCTTTTAAAGTTACAAGCCACGTGACTGAAGATTTCATGATTTATAAGGGATACCTCAGTTTTCATTGCTAGTGAATTTGACCATGCATCCAAATCTGATTCTAATTGTTGAATATGGATCTGGTTCGACCAATCCATTATGTCAAATCTCACCAAAATCCAATCGTTCGAGTCATAAAGAAATCATATCACTATCATGAAACCATCCTCACATTAAGATCACTAATTCAGTCCTAATATTTATTCATGATATCACAACTAGTTTCCAACATCACTTTCGATCGAATATTTGTGGTATCAATTTATTGTGCTAATTTATGGCCTCATAATGAATTATTACCAAGTGTTTGATGTACCACCAACAAAAATTAATGCTGGATATGAAAACACAGTGAATATTGAGTGAAACCTAAAAAAACAAGAGTGGAGTGAAACTATACCATGTTTGGGGTGGACTTGTTATATTTCGACTAGAAGGGCGAATAATAATCCAAAGATAAAAAATAAAAAAAAATCTAAAATCATGGAAAAACCCCATACCAAAAATATGATCAATCCAAAAATCAATGTATTATTTTATTGGAATTACATTCATTGAGGAATAAATAAGAGTGGAATAAATGAATAAAATATCCCACATCAGATTGGATCGATCAATGATGATGAAGGATCTCATGTTGATATTACTACAAGGATCCACAACCTCCATTGACAAAATGACCCTCAATCGCATTCTCAATCTATTATAGTTCATCATTTCTTACTCCAGTGGATGTACTGTCAATATATTGGTTGTATAGTTAATCTCGTGATTGTGTTGTAATAATATATTTATTGAGGTTTTCTAGGTCACTGCATCAACACATAATAAAATAAATATATAACTATAATTATTAATTATTTTTTACACTGGAAATATTTTTTCAAATGTCCTATGTCAATAAATATTATGTCATGCCTAGGGAGAAACCCATGGTTTAAATAAATGTTATAAAAAAATTTCCCGTCTGAGTATTTATTCAGTAGTTATCACACAAAATTAGAAATCCATCATGCCCAAGATATTAATATATTTAATATTTTTAAAATATCAATTTTGGGCTCACCTGAGATTTGAATCATGCACCATTGTATCTATTTTCTTCAATAATATTTATAACGACCCATACATTTCATACATTGTTAATACTTTAAAATTGAAGTACACTTATCACAACATATAAAAAAACCATGAAAGGACCGTATAGGTTTAGAGTCTTTAGAAACTGTGAAACATAATCAACTGGTTCATAAAAAATCTACAATGTCTCCTATTTATTTCATCATATCTAGAGTCCCTTTTGCCATATTCTACTTAATAACCTTCTTCCTGACCTGGGGAAAGAAAACATACAAATGGGTGAGCTCAAATTCTCAGTAAGGGTAAACAAAAGAAATATCAATCACATCATATTCGTAAGAACATAACATTTTTGAAATCATACCCTGCAAAAGAGTTCAAAATTTCATAACATGGGATAAATCATGGTAGTGAAATGTAATCACAATAATCATAACATAAAACATGAATCTTTGTGGCATAAACACATAATCCAATAGAATCATTTATTATTAGTCAAGACACATTTCCATGACTATCTTAGTGGACAATGTCCATTTCTGAACCGAGTCCATTCCTCGTTTCAGTCCTGTTTCACTGAACCTGTTTAACCTGTCGTTCCATCCATGTCTATCTCATTAGATATAAAATCTTTACCCAATGAATTGGAGAGATATATAGGTCCCACCCATCTCATAATGATACCATTCCTATGTGTGCCACAAAATCATAAACAATACATCATAGCATAACCCATGTAATAAAAATGGGATTCTTAAACATCGTAACATCATAAAACAATTCATATAAGATAAAGGAATTAATAAAAATAATTCCATCACAACATAATCAATTCAATTTAATAATAGGGATATAAACACAACAATTTATTATCTTAGATGGAAAATAATTTTGATAAAACACTTGAACTCCGTTCTTGAGGAAAATATCCTTTCTACTTCAAAAACATTTTTCCTTTCTTAACATGTCATACAATTCTAAACTAAAAGAAGTTGATTAAAAATAAACATGAAAACATGTAAAGGAAGCTTCTTGGAAATAATTTTATAAAAATCCATTCATGCTGTAGAAGTTAAAAAAACATTCTTCTCGTACATTTTTCGGAAAAGTCAAAAAGTACCTCGTACGAAAAACGACATAAGATTCCTTTCATATCTTTTACTAAAAACACACCAAAGGGTAAAATCAGATTTAAACAATTGTAGGTGTATGGAAATAATATTACATATTTATGAAACATGGATTTGAATGATAAAATACACCCCAGTAAATTCCATAGTATAAACAATCTCGGATGAAAATGAGATTGTGATATTTCCCTTACCTTAGGTCCGATTTTCTTCGTAAGTGTATGAACCTCCTGTATAATGATTTAAATATTGTCATTGACTTATTCCATAATCTTATTCATTTTTATGATATAATATATAGTCATTTTCTTAGCTTCTTATTAGTAATATTTCATTGCTACTTGTTATTCGGGTGTTTATTACTTTTTGTTCTTATGCGTGTTTTCTCGAATAAATTCGTATTCTTCTTTTTAGGTTATAGATACCTCATTTGAAGAATGGTATTAGTGTAATACATAACATATTTATTCACTAAATTCATTTATGTAATCATTATACAATGAAAATCATGTAGAATGAGTCGCATCACATCGTGGAGACGGTATTCCGTACGTACGCACGAGTGATGATATTGTTCCCATGATCGTATAATTGTATTGGAGTGTATGTATACTATTTAATAATCAATATCACATTACAGTAATCATATATAGCTATTATAAACACAATTATACTCATCCATGTAAGGTGGTGGTGGAAAATAGATTAAACCACAGCGTGGAGACGGTATTCCGTACGTACGCACGTGCGGTGATTTCATTTTCCGTAGGATGGATAGATTGTGAAATAAGGTTGTTTCATAATTATAATAACATACCAGTGTATGAGTAATAATTATGTTATTGTTTCATAATAAAACAACTAAATAATAAGAAGTCGAAGAATAAATAAAGTTGAAAGAATCGGTAACGGACATTACGTCTTCTTTGAAGCACCTCTTTGAGACCTCCTCTTAGGGCACTAAAATTTGTCTTTGAAGAATACCAGAACCTCTAGGATGTTTCTATGGAAGTGGAAAATAGAATTTGGCAGGGGTTGGACGAGCATTAAGTCTCATTGTGGTGTGAGGAAGAGAGGGAGGACGTTCCCTTTTATAAGGGAGGAGAGGGGCACCATTGGAAAAACTAAAAATATTATTTTATTATAAATTAATATTCGGTTTTAAATAGCTCCAAATTGATTTATTTCTATAATAAGGTGGGGATAGGTCGAAATATTTTCATAAAATAGAATTTGGACAAGTTTAGTTTACTATTTTAACCTTATCATTTAGATTTATCTTTAAGTTAAATAATTTTACTTTTACCGTGTCTTTTTGTGTTCTTACACTATAAGGTTAATAAACTTACTATAACAAGCCCAACTAACCCAAAGTTGTTTATTATTATTATATAAAACTTTATCTATGTCATTTGGCCGAACCTTTGATTTTTGGGAATAAAATAACAATTAATAATATAATATTTTTTTAAAAACTATTTTTTGTCAATTTTGACACTACTTAGTAATTTATTTTTTTGAAACTCATAAAAGAAATATTAGTTATAAAAAATTTACTTAAATCAATAATAACATGTTATATTAACATATACAATTCTTGTAATTCATAAAAAGTCTCAAATTACATTTATTTGGGTATTTATAACATCAATTATGTCAATATTTTATTAATAAGATAATTACTGAATCATCTTTGTGTCATAAATAAATTAAATTATTTAATGTCAAAAAATTAGAGATAAAATACCATTTTGTAGGAAATATTTTTATCTTTCTAATGAATATTTATAGTCGAATTTATCTTATGTATAATTCTATATTAAAAATTATTTACTTATTAAACATTGATTTTAAATATTTTATCCCTTCTTTAAATAAATTAATAATAAATGTCATAATCTAATCCAAGTGGGAATAAATGGTCATATTTTATTCTGAAGGTTGTTTTTTGTCGAATTAAACTTATCCAATAGAATTAGGACATGTGTTAGGGTAATAATAATAACATTTTTACCCTTAATTATCCTATTTACTTTTAACTGTGGTAAAAAAAAGTAAAAAGTTACTACTCACAAAAAATTATTTTCATCCCATTGAACAAAATTTTAGTCCTTTATATTAACCATGTCTCTCGGATTTTTGAAATTCGAATCACAGAAGTGGTAAAATTATGTTTTATGTGAATTTGGAAATTCTCCTAGGAGTTGGGTAAAAGACGGTGAAAAATTCAATAAACTTTATATATATGTAAAATTATTATAAAATGACTCCAATGAATTGCATTGAACTTATATAGGTATTATGTATCAATTTTGACCTAAAATAAATTTAAATAAAATAAATAATTATTTAAATAAAAAGTCGGTATTTAAATAGAAACCCAGTGTTTTCACTATTCATCAAAAATTGAAAGTTTCCAGAAAAATATCAAAATTTCACCCTAGCATAATTTCAATATTCTGAATCCAAAAATGAAGTCCATTTTGAAAAATAAAATTTACAAAATTTCAAAAAGTTGTTATTACTATTCATAACGGGTAGTTTTAATAATATTTTAATAGCATATCATTGGTTAGTGAAACTCGGTATTGCGTACGACGTTAGCTATCACGGAAGGTAGCGATTGTGTGTAAAGGAAGCAAAGCTACTGTTGTGTGTATTGAAAGATTACTTTGATGATTTATATAACATAAAAACAAAATATTTCTCATAAAAGTCTCAGGTGTAACATTCTACCCCCCTTAAAATGAATTTCACCCTCGAAATTCGTCACTTTGTAACAAAAAGATGAGGATACCTCTCCCTCATCATATCCTCAAGCTCTCATGCAGCTTCTTCTAATTGGTGGTTCCTCCATAAAACATTCACCAAGCGAGTGGTCTTGTTCCGTAGGAATATTTCACTATGATCCAGAATCTCTATTGGCTGTTCTTCATAAGAATGATCTTGCTCCAGCGGTACAACTTCTGAGCTGAGTACATGTGAAGGATCAGGTATGTACTTTCTCAGGAAAGATACATGGAACACATCATGAACTTGGGAGAGATTTGGTGGAAGCGTCAATCAGTAATCTACCTTCCCAACATGATCTAGTATTTCGAAAGTACTGATATATCTAGGGCTCAACTTTCCCTTCTTTCCAAATCTCATGACCCACTTCCAGGGAGATATTCATAAGAACACTTTATCACCCACTTCAAACTCTAGGTCTTTTCTTCGGTTTTCAGCATAACTTCTGTGTCGACTCTAATCTGCTCTTATGTGTTGTTGAATAGATCTGACCTTTTCTGCCATCTCATCAACAAGATTAGGTCCTAATAGCTTTCTTTCCCCAACTTCATCCCAGCAAGTTGGAGTACTGCATTTCATTCCATTGAGAGATTCATAAGGAGCCAGCTGAATACTGGAGTGAAAGCTATTATTATAAGAAAATTCCACCAAAGGTAGGTGTTGATCCCAACCACCTTTGAAATCCATAGAGCAATCTCTCAACATATCTTCTAGAGATTGAATTTTCCTCTCAGACTGACCGTCTATCTGAGGATGATAAGCAATGCTGAAACACAACTCTGTATCTAGAGTATGCTGAAGACATCGCCAGAACATCGAGGTAAATCTCGAATCCCGATCCGATATAATGGAAAGTGGTACTCAATGAAATCTTACTACTTAATTTACATATATCCTGGCAAGCTGATCTAGAGAGAAATCCTCTCTAATATCAATGAAGTGTGCAGACTTTGTAAGATGATAAACTATGACCCAGATAGCATTATTTCCTTTGGATATTTTAGGATGTCCGGTGACAAAGTCCATAGTGATGTTTTCCCATTTCCATTCGGGCATGGGTAATGGTTGTAACAACCCCTTAGACTTCAGTCTCTCAGCTTTATCTTGCTGACACACCAAGCATCGAGAGACATATTCAGCACATCTATTTTCATTCCATCCCCCCAGAAGTACTCTTTCATGTCCCTATACATCTTCGTGCTTCCAGGATGAATAGAGAATGAAGAACTATGTTCCTCATCCAGCAGCTTCTTCTTTAATTCTGGGATGGGAGGAACACAAACCCGATTCCTGATCTTTATTATCCCATCACAATCAAGGTTGAATTCAGGAATACTTCTCACCTTCTTTTGTAACTCTACATCTTCTTTCTGTTCCTCTTTAATCTTCACATGTATAGATAGTTGAACATTAATTTGAGAAAGATATGATTTTTCCCCTTCCTTTATAATTCCAAGATTCATCCTTTGTAAATCCATAAATATTGGATATTTTATGATCCTCATCATGGATAATCTATCATGGTCTTGTCAACTTAATGCATCTGCCACCTTGTTTTCTTTCCCAGGGTGGTAATGAATAGAGAAGACCTAATCCTTAATCAACTCCAACCATCTTCTTTGGCGCATATTCTGCTCCTTTTGTGTGAAAATATACTTTAAAATTTTATGATTAGTATAAATATCACACATTTATCCATAAAGATAATGCCTCCAAATCTTTAATGAAAATTTTACCACAGCTAACTCCAAATCAATGAGATGGGTAATTTTGCTCATGGATTTTCAACTGTCGTGAGGCATAAGCTATCATCATATCATTATGCATAAGAACACACCCCAGCCCCTTCTTGGATGCATCACTATAGATCACAAACCATTCTCCACAACAAGGAAGTGTGAGTACAGGTGCACTGGATAACCTTCCTTTCAAATCCTTGAAATTATCATCACATTCCTCTATCCAAACAAACTTAACTCCTTTTCGAGTCAACCTGGGGAGTGGATTAGATAATCATGAAAAATCTTTCACAAAACGTCAATAGTATCCAGCCAAACCAAGAAAACTTCGGATCTCGGTAACTGTTGTTGGTCTTGACCATTTTTCGATAACGTCTGTTTTTGCTGGATCCACAGATATCCCCTCTTTTGTGATTATTTGACCCAAAAATGAAACCTTTTGAAGCCAAAATTCACCCTTGGTAAATTTGGCATAAAGCTTCTCTTTTCTTAGGGTCTTCAATACAATTCTCAAGTGATCTTCACATTCTTCCTTGCTCTTTGAATAGACAAGAATATCATCTATAAAGACTACCACAAACTGATCAAGATAGTCTCTAAAGACTCTATTCATCAGATCCATGAATATAGAAAGGGAATTAGTAAGACCAAATGGCATCACTATAAATTCATAGTGTCCATACCTTGTACGGAAAGCCATCTACGGTATATCCTCCATTTTGAACCTTAATTGATGATACCCTGAATGAAGATAAATCTTAGAAAAGTAATTACCTCCACATAGTTAGTCAAATAAGTCATCAATGCATGGGAGATGATATTTGTTCTTGATAGTGATCTTGTTAAGCTCTCGATAATCAATGCAGAGTCTCATTGATCCATCTTTTTTCTTAACAAACAGAACAGGTGCTCTCCAAGGTGATGCACTAGGGAATTTGAATCCCTTATCAATATTCTCTTGGAGTTGCTTCTTCAATTCCTGCAACTCAATTAGGACCATTCTATAAGGTGTCTTTGAAATAGGCAAAGAACCAAGTATGAGTTCTATTGAAAACTCAACTTCACGATTTGGTGGAAGGCCCAACAATTATTCCCGAAAGACATCATCAAACTCCCGTACAATGGGAATATTCTTAATCATGAGTTTCTCACCAACCATTTTAGATAAATAACCTTCATTTAGTGGAATCAAGACCCATAAGATGGAAGAAATTTCCACTGGAAGGTTATGTTCATCCTTGCATCGATAGATGATCATAGATTGATCTAGAATATGAAATTTGACTTCCCTTATTTGGAAATTGATATAAAATCCATATAGATAATGCCAATCCATGCCAAGAATCACATCAAATTCCACTATAGGAAGGGTCACAAGATTTGCAGGAAGCACTTTCCCACAAACTTCAATATGTGAATAATTATAAACTTTTGATGCGACTGCTGTTCCATTAGGGGTTGTCACAGCTAACTCAACATCTAATTGCTGAGGTAATATGATAATACACTTAGAAAATTCATCAGAAATAAAAGAGTGGGTCTATCCATAATCAAATAAAACATTTGCTACTTTAGAGTGGATGGTAAGTGTACCTTTCACCACTTTGTTATCGTACTCTAAATCACTAATAGAAATTGCATGTGACTTTCCTTTGTCTTTAGCCTTAAGATTTTGTTGATGACGATCATCATCAACAACCCTTAGATTAGGGAATTTATTAGCATAATTCCCCATATCCTTGCACATGAAACATTGATGTGTAGTAGGTACATTATGTGTGTCCCTTACATTTTTTGCATCATAATACATCTTTTTCCCATCATTGTGGAATTCAAATGCCCGATGACCTTCCTTTCCATATTTGAAACATTTACTTGTCCCTTTAAGACAACTCCCTCGAGGTTTCTTTCCACACTTTGAGCGTAAAGGAAAGCTCATATTTTTTTCATCGTGATTTTATATTTTCCTTTGAATTCCATTTTCCTCTTGTTATCAAACCCATATGACTGATGGGTTACTCCAATCTCTATCTCAACTTTGAGGGTACATCGAACGATTTCCTCATAGCTATTGAAGTCCCTTATGGCTAACGCCCTTCGAAGACATGGTTTTAAGCCACTAATGAATCAATCTATCTTACTCTCAGGTTGGATAATAATACCAGAAGCGTTCCTTACAAGTCTTGTAAAATTTGCTTCATAGGTACCAACAGATTCAACATCCTTTTGCATTAGTTCATGAAACTCCTTCTACATATTTGTTCGAATAATACGAGGGAATTACTTATTGAAAAATATGTTCTTGAACTCGTCCCATTCCATGGACTCAATTTCATCTCTTTGCCTCTTATTCTTGATAAGATTCCCCCACTGATCAACATCTCCTTCCAAACGATATACTGTTAAGATGACCTTATCATGTTCAGAACATTGAAGAACTAAAAATATCTTTTCAGTAGTATTGATCCATTGTTCATCCACTAATGGATCAGTAGACCCGCTGAATGAGGGTGGACGCTGCCTCATGAAGTATTCAACAGAATGTTGCTCCTTCCTTTACTCGTTTGGATGTCATGCATGATTCATAGCTTGAGAATGTTGTGTCAGCAAGGCTACAAGATTTTTCATTCTAGGTCCCATAACGTTTGGTTTCTCAGGGGGACAATCATTGCATTGCCCGTCGTATTCTACATTAACACGGTTCCTTAGGGATCCAGCCATTGAATAAAACCAAGAAGAATAGTGTGAGAAACACTAATTATAAAAGGAAAAACACATAATCAAGAATAAAATTTCACACTTAAGTTCTTATCATAGGTTGTTCATGGCCATTTTTAAAACACTAATATTGTGTTCTATGATTAGACTTATCCTTAGGATTCTTACTAAGGCTTTCACATCCTAGTTTCCAAAGGTTGACTATATCCTTCCTCTGATACCAACTATAATGACCCATAATTTTAATACATTGTTAATACATCAAAATTGAAGTACACTTATTACAACATATAACAAAACCATGAAAGGACCGTATAGGTATAGAGTCTATAGAAACTGGGAAACATAAACAACTGGTTCGTAAAGAATCTACATTGTCTCCCATTTATTTCATCATATCTAGAGTCCCTTTTGGAATATCCTACTCAATAACCTTCTTCCTTAACTGGGGAAAGAAATCATACAAAGGGGTGAGCTCAGATTCTCTGTAAGGGTAAACAAAAGAAATAACAATCACATCATATTCATAAGAACATAACATTTTGGAAATCTTACTCTGCAAAAGAGATCATAATTTCATAACATGGGATAAATCAGGGTAGTGAAATGTAATCACAATAATCATAACATAAAACATGACGCTTTGTTTCATATACACATAATCATAGAGACTCATTTCTTATTAGTCAAGACTCATTGCCAAGACTATCTTAGTGGACAAAGTCCATTTCTGAACCGTGTTCATTCCTCGTTTTAGTCCAGTTTTACTGAACCGGTTTAACCTGCCGTTCCAGCCATGTCTATCTCATGAGATATAAAATATTTACCCAATACATGGTAGGGAGATATTGGTCCCACCCATCTCATAATTATTCCATTCTTATGTGTGCCACAAAATCATAAGCCATAAATCATAGCATAACCCATGTAATAAAAATGGGATTCTTAAACATCGTGACATCATAAAACAATTCATATAAGATAAAGGAATTCAGAAAAATAATTCCATCACAAAATAATAAAATCAATTTAATAATAGGGATATAAAAACACCCTTTATTATCTTAGATGGAAAATAATTTTGATAAAACACTTGAACTCCATTCTTGAGGAAAATATCCTTTCTACTTCAAAAACACTTTTCCTTTCTTATCATGTCATACAATTCTATACTAAAAGAATATGATTAAAAATAAACTTGAAAACTTGTAAAGGATGCTTCTTGGAAATAATGTTTTAAAAATCCATTCATGTCGTATAAGTTAAAAAAACATTATTCTCATACTTTTCTCGGAAAAGTCAAAAAGTACCTCGTACAAAAAACGACAAAAGATTCCTTTCATATCTTTTACTAAAAACTCACCAAAGGGTAAAATAGGATTTAAAAAATTGTAGGTGGATGT
This sequence comes from Viscum album, assembly GCA_963277665.1. Taxonomy (NCBI): domain Eukaryota; kingdom Viridiplantae; phylum Streptophyta; class Magnoliopsida; order Santalales; family Viscaceae; genus Viscum; species Viscum album. Next base: position 1,520,050,270 of record OY728155.1, on the reverse strand, counting down.
AAATAATATTACATATTGAGGAAACATGGATGTGGATGATAAAATATACCCCAGTAAATTCCAAACTATAAACAATCTCAGATAAAAATGAGATTGTGATATTTCCATTACCTTAGGTCCAATTTGCTTCGTAAGTGTATGAAACTCCTGTATATTGATTTAAATAATGTCATTGACTTATTCCAGAATCATACTAATTGTTATGATATCATATATGGTCATATTCTTAGCTTCTTATTAGTAATATTTCATTGCTACTTGTTATTCGGGTGTTTATTACTTTTTGTTCTAATGCATGTTTTGTCAAATAAATTCTTATTCTTCATTTTAGGTTATAGATACCTCATTTACAAAATTTTATTAGTGTAATACATATCATATTTATTCACTCAATTCATTTATGTAATCATTATGCAATGAAAATCATGTAGAACAGGTCGCATCACATCGTGGAGACGGTATTCCGTACATTCGCACGAGTGATGATATCGTTCCCATGATCGTCGAATTATGTTGGAGTGTATGTATACTATTTCATAATAAAATAAACTTTACAATAATCATATATATCTATGATTTACACCATTATACATATCCATATAAGGTGGTGGTGGAAAATAGATTACACCACGGCGTGGAGATGGTATTCCGTACATACGCACGCGCGGTGATTTCGTTTTCCGTAGGTTTGATAGATGGTGAAATAGGGTTGTTTCAAACTTATAATAACATACCATTATATTATTGATATGATGTTATTACTTCATAATAAAACAACTAAATAAGAAGAAGTGGAAGAAGAAATAAAGTTGAAAGAATCGATAACGAACATTATCTCTTCTTTGAAGCGCCTCTTTGAGACCTCCTCTTAGGGCACTAAAATTGGTCTTTGAAGAAGACCAGAACCTCTAGTATATTTCTATGGAAGTGGAGAATATAATTTGGCAGGTTTTGGCTGATATAGAAGGCTCAAAGTGGTGTGAGGAAGAGAGGGAGGAGGTGCCCTTTTATAAGGGAGGAGAGGGGCACCTTTGGAAAAACTAAAAATATTATTTTATTATAAAGCCATATTCGGTTTTAAATAGCTCGAAATTGATTTATTTCGATACTAAGGTGGGAATAGGTCGAAATACTTTCATCCAATAGAATTTGGACAAGTTTAGTTTACTATTTTAACCTTATCATTTATATTTAACTTTATGTTAAATAATTTAACTTTTACCATGTCTTTTTGTGTTCTTACACTATAAGGTTAATAAACTTACTATAACAAGCCAAAAGAACACCTAGTTGTTTATTATTAATATATATAACATTATCTAAGTCATTTGGCCGAACCTTAGATTTTTAGGAATAAAATAACAATTAATAATATAATATTTGTTTTAATAACTATTTTATTTCAATTTTGACACTATTTAGTAATTAATTTTTTTTGAAAATCATAATAGAAATATTAGTTCAAAAAAAGTTACTTAAATCAATAATAACATGTCATATTAACCTATAAAATTAGTGTAATTCATAAAAAGTTTCAAATTTCATTTATTTGGGTATTTATAACATCAATTATGTCAATATTTTATTAATATGATAATTACTGCATCATTTTGTGTCATAAATAAATTAAATTATTTAATGTCTAAAAATTACAGATAAAATAAAATTATGTAGGAAATATTTTTAGCTTTCTAATTAATATTTATAGTTGAATTTATCTTATGTATTACCCTACATTAAAAATTATTTACTTATTAAACATTAATTTTAACTATTTTATCCCTTCTTTAAATAAATTAACAATAAATGTACTAATCTAATCCAAGTGGGCCTAAATGGCCATATCTTATTCCTAAGGTTGTTTTTTTTCGAATTACAATTATCCAATAGAATTAAGATATGTATTAGGGTAATAATAATAACATTTTTACCTTTAATTACCCTATTTACATTTAACCGTGGTAAAAAAAGTAAAAAGTTACTATTCACCAAAATATATTTTCATCCCATTGAACCACATTTTAGTCCTTGATATTAACCGTGTCTCTCGGGTTTTCTAAATTCCACTCACAGAAGCGGTAAAATTAAGTTTTATGTGAATTTGGAAATTCTCCTAAGAGGTGGTAAAAGACGGTGAAAAGTTAAATAAAATTATTATATATCTAAAATTATTATAAAATGACTCCAGTTAATTGCATTGAACTTAAATAGGTATTATGTGTCAATTATGACCTAAAATAAATTTAAATAAAATAAATAATTATTTATATAAAAAGTCAGTTTTTAAATAGTAACCTAGTGTTTTCACTATTCATCAAAAATTGAAAGTTTCCAGAAAAATACCAAAATTTCACCCTAGGCTAATTTCGATATTCTGAATCCAAAAATGAAGCCCATTTTGAAAAATAAAATTTACAAAATTTCAAATAGTTTTTATTACTACTCATAACGACTAATAATATTTTAATAGCATATCATTGTTTAGTGAAACTCGGTATTGCGTACGATGCAAGCTATCAAGGAAGGTCGCGATTGCGTGTAAACCAAGCCAAGCTAGTGTTTTGTGTAGTGCAATATTCCTTTAATGATTTATATAACATAAAAACAAAATATTTCTCATAAAATTATCGGGTGTTATATTCCACCCCCCTTAAAATGAATTTTGCCCTCGAAACTCGTCACTTTGTCACAAACAGATGAGGATACCTCTCCTTCATCATATCCTCAAGATCCCATGTAGCTTCTTCTAATTGGTGGTTCCTCAATTAAACATTCACCAAGTGAGTGGTCTTGTTCCGGAGGACTCTTTCACTACGATCCAGAATCTCTATTGGTTGTTCTTCATATGAAAGATCTTGCTCCTGCGGTACAACTTCTGAGATGAGTACATGTGAAGGATCAGGTATGTAATTTCTCAGGAGAGATACATGGAACACATCATGAACATGGGAGATATTTGGTGGAAGCGCCAATCGGTAAGCTACCTTCCCAACACGATCCAATATTTCGAATGGACCGATATATCTAGGGCTCAACTTTCTCTTATTTGAAAATCTCATGACCCTCTTCCAGGGAGATATTTGTAAGAACACTTTATCACCCACTTCATACTCTAGGTCTTTTCTTCGATTGTCGGCATAACATTTTTGTCGACTCTGAGCGGCTCTTATTTGTTGTTGAATAGATCTGAACTTTTCTGCCATCTCATCAACAAGATTAGGTCCTAATATCTTTCTTTCCCTAACGTCATCCCAGCAAGTTCGAGTCCTGCATTTCTTTCCACAAAGAGCTTCATAAGGAGCCATCTAAATACTAGAGTGAAAGCTATTATTATAAGAAAATTCCACCAAAGGTATGTGTTGATCCAAACCACCTTTGAAATCCATAGATCAAGCTCTCAATATATCATCTAGAGTTTGAATTGTCCTCTCAGACTGACTATATGTCTGAGGATAATAAGCAGTGATGAAACTCAACTCTGTATCCAGAGTATGCTGAAGACTTCTCCAGAACTTCGAGGTAAATCTCAGATCCCGATCAGATATAATGGAAAGTGGTACTCCATGCAATCTTACTACTTCCTTTACATATATCCTGGAAAGATGATCTAGAGAGAAATCCTCTCTAATAGCAATGAAGTGTGAAGACTTTGTAAGATGATCAACTATGACCCAGATAGCATTATTGCCTTTGGATGTTTTAGGAAGTCCAGTAAAAAAGTCCATCGTGATTTTTTCCCATTTCCATTCGGGTATGGGTAATGGTTGTAACATCCCCTTAGACTTATGTCTCTCAGCTTTAACTTGCTGACAAACCACACATCGAGAGACATATTCAGCAACATCTCCTTTCATGCCATCCAACCAGAAGTACTCTTTCAGTTCCCTATACATCTTCATTCTTCTAGGATGAATAGAGAATGAAGAACTATGAGCCTCATCCAGCAGCTCCTTCTTTAATTCTGGGATGGGAGGAACACAAACCCAATTCATGAACATTATTATCCCATCATAATCAAAGTTGAATTCAGGAATATTTCTCAACTTCGTTTGTAACTCTACATCTTCTTTCTGTGCCTCTTTAATATTCACATGTATAGATGGTTGAACATTCTTTTGAGAAAGATACGATTTTTCCTCGTCCATTATAATTCCAAGATACATCCTTTGTAAATCCATAAATATTGGATCTTTTGTGATCCTAATCATGGATAAGCTAGCATGGTCTTGTCGACTTAATGCATCTTCCACCTTGTTTTCTTTCCCATGTTGGTAATGAATTAAGCAGTCATAATCCTTAATCAGCATCAACCATCTTCTTTGGCGCATATTCAGCTTCTTTTTTGTGAAAATATACTTTAAAATTTTATGATTAGTATAAATATCACACCTTTCTCCATAAAGATAATTCCTCCAAATCATTAATGAAAAGATTATCACAGCTAACTCCAAATCATGAATTGGGCAATTTTTCACATGGATTTTAAATTGTCATGAGGCATCAGCTATCACTATATCATTCTTCATATGAGCACACCCCAACCCCTTCTTGGATGCATCCCTATAGATCACAAACCATTCCCCACTACAAGGAAGTGTGAGTACAGGTGCACTGGATAACCTTCTTTTCAACTCCTTGAAATTCTCTTCACATTCCTCTGTCCAAACAAACTTAACTCCTTTTCGAGTCAACCTAGTGAGTGGATTAGATAATCGTGAAAAATCTTTCACAAAACGTCGATAATATCCAGCCAAACAAGAAAACTTCGGATCTCGGTTACTGTTGTTGGTCTTGACCATTTTTCTATAACCTTTGTTTTGCTGGATCCACAGATATCCCCTCTTTTGAGATTATATGACACAAAAATGCAACTTTTTGAAGCCAAAATTCACACTTGGTAAATTTGGCATAAAGCTTCTCCTTTCTTAGGGTCTTCAATACAATTCTCAAGTTATCTTCATGTTCTTACTTTCTCTTTGAATAGACAAGAATATCATCTATAACGACTACCAAAAACTGATCAAGATAGTCTCTAAAGATTCTATTCATCGGATTCATGAAGATAGCAGGGGCATTAGTAAGACCAAATGTCATTACTATAAATTCATAGTGTCCATACCTTGTATAGAAATCCATCTTTGGTATATCCTCCATTTGACCCTTAATTGATGAAACCCTGAACGAAGATCAATCTTGGAAAAGTATTGAGCTCCGTGTAGTTGGTCAAATAAGTCATCAATGCGTGGGAGAAGATATTTGTTCTTGATAGTGATCTTGTTAAGATCTCGATAATCAATGTAGAGTCTCATTGATCCATATTTTTTCTTAACAAACAGAACTTGTGCTACCCAAGGTGATGCACTAGGGCGTATGAATCCATTATCATGATTCTCTTGGAGTTGCTTCTTCAATTCCCGTAACTCAATTGGGGTCATTCTATAAGGTGTCTTTGAAATAGGCAAAGCACCAGGTACGAGTTCTATTGAAAACTCAACTTCATGATTTGGTGGAAGACCCGGCAATTCCTCCGGAAAGACATCATCAAACTCTCTTACAATGGAAATTTTCATAATCGTGAGTTTCTCTCACACCATTTGAGATAAATAACCTTTTTTAGTGGAATCAAGTCCCATAAGATGGAAGAAATTTCCACTAGAAGGTTATGTTCATCCTTGCATCGATAGACGATCATAGATTGATCAGGAATATGAAATAAGACTTCCCTTCTTTGGAAATTGATATGAGCTCCATATAGAGAAAGACAATCCATGCCAATAATCAAATCAAATTCCACTATAGGAAAGATCACAAGATTTGCAGGAAGCACTTTCCCACAAACTTCAATCGGAGAAGAATTATAAACTTTTGATGTGACTGTTGTGCCATTAGGGGTTGTCACAGCTAACTCGACATCTAATTGTTGAGGTAATACGGTGATACCCTTATAAAATTATTCAGAAATAAAAGAGTGGGTGGATCCAGAATAAAAAAAAATTCTACTTTAGAGTGGATGGTATGTGTAGCTTTCACCACTTCTTTATCGTACTCCACATCGCTGATAGAAATTGTATGTGACATTACTTTGTCCTTATCCTTAAGAGTTGTTTGATGTTGATCATCATCAAAAACACTTGGATTAGGGAATTTATTAGCATAATGCCATATCTCCTTGCACTTGAAACATTAAAGTGTACTAGGTTCATTCTGTGTGTCCCTTCCACTGTTTGCATCATTAGACATCTTCGTCCCATCATTGCAGCATTCAAATGCCGGAGGACCTTCCTTTCCTCATTTGAAACATTTACTTGTCCCTTTAAGAAAACTCCCTCCATATTTCTTTGCACACTTTGAGCATAAAAGAAAGCTCAACTTCTTTTCAGTGTGCTCTTTATATTTTCCTTTGAATTCCATTTTCCTCTTCTTATCAAACCCATATGACTGATGGGTTACTCCAATCTCCATCTCACCTTTGAGAGCACATCGAACGATTTCCTCATAGCTATTGAAGTCCCTTATGGATAACGCCCATAGAAGAGTTGGTTTAAAGCCACTAAATAATCAATCAAACTTACTCTCAGGTTGGATAATAATACCAGAAGCGTACCTTGAAAGTCTTGTAAAATTTACATCATAGGTACCAACAGATTCATTATCCTTTTGCTTCAGTTCAAGAAACTCCTTGTCCATCTTTGTTCGAAGAATACAAGGGAAGTACTTATTGAAAAATAAGTTCTTGAACTCGTCCCATTCCATGGACTAAATTTGATCTCTTTGCCTCGTATTCTTGATAATATTCCACCATTGATCAGCATCTCCTTCCAAATGATATACTGCTAAGATGACCTTATCATGTTTAGAACATTGAAGAACTGAAAATATCTTTTCAGTAGTACGGATCCATTGTTCGGCCACTAATGGATCAGTAGACCCACTGAATGAGGTTGGACGCTGCTACATGAAGGATTCAACAGAATGTTGCTCCTTCCTTTGCTCGTTTGGAAGTCCTACATGATTTATAGCTTGAGAAAGATGTGTGAGCACGGCTAAAAGATTTTTCATTCTGGCTCCCATAACGTTTGGTTTCTCAGGGGGACAATCATTGCATTGCCCATCGCATTCTGCATTAACACGGTTCTTTTGGGTTCTAGCCATTGACTAAAACAATGAAGAATAGTGTGAGCAACACTAATTATAATAGAAAAAACACGTAATCAAGAATAAAATTTAACACTTAAGTTCTTATCATAGGTTGTTCAGGGCCATTTTTAAAACACTAAGACTGTGTTCTATGCTTAGACTTATCCTTAGGATTCTTACTAAGGCTTTCAAATCCAAGTTTACAAAGGTTGACTATACCTTTCCTCTGATACAAACTATAACGACCCATAATTTTCATACATTGTTAATACTTCAAAATTAATGTTCACTTATTACAACATATAACAAAACAATGAAAGGACCGTATAGGTATAGAGTCTTTAGGAACTGGGAAACATAAACAACAGGTTCATAAAGAATCTACATTGTCTCCCATTTATTTCATCATATCTAGAGTCCCTTTTGGGATATCCTAATTAATAACCTTCTTCTAGACCTGGGGAAAGAAAACATACAAAGGGGTGAGCTCAAATGCTCAGAAAGGGTAAAATAAATAAATATCAATCACATCATATTCATAAGAACATAACATTTTGGAAATCATACCCTGCAAAAGAGATCAAAATTTCATAACATGGGATAAATCATGGTAGTGACATGTAATCATAATAATCATAACATAAAACATGAAGCTTTGTGGAATACACACATAATCATAGAGAATCATTTCTTATTAGTCAGGACTCATTTCCAAGACTATCTTAGTTGATAAAGTCCATTTCTGAACCGATTCCATTCCTCGTTTCAGTCCTGTTTCACTGAATTGGTTTAACCTTCCATTCCAACCATGTCAATCTCATGAGATATAAAATATTTACCAAATGCATTGGAGGGAGATATAGGTCCCACCCATCTAATAATGATACCATTATTATGTGTTCCACAAAATCATAAACCATACATCATAGCATAACCCATGTAATAAAAATGGGATTCTTAAACATCGTGACATAATAAAAAATTTCATATAAAATAAAGGAATTCATAAAAATAATTCCATCAAAAATAATCAAATCAATGTAATAATAGGGATAGAAACGAAACCCTTAATTATCTTAGATGGAAAATAATTTGGATAAAACACTTGAACTCCATTCTTGAGGAAAATATCCTTTCTACTTTAAAAACACTTTTCCTTTCTTAACATGTCATACAATTCTAAACTAAAATAAGTTGATTAAAAATAAACTTGAAAACTTGTAAAGGAAGCTTCTTGGAAATAATGTTTTAAAAATCCATTCATGACGTATAAGTTAAAAAAACAATATTCTCGTACTTTTGTTGGAAAAGTCAAAAAGTACCTCGTACAAAAAACATCAAAATATTTCTTTCATATCTTTTCCTAAAAACTCACTGAAGGGTAAAATTGGATTTAAATAATTGTTTGTTGATGGAAATAATATTAAATATTGAGGAAACATGGATGTGGATGATAAAATAAACCACAGTAAATTCCAAATATAAACAATCTCAGATAAAAATGAGATTGTGATATTTCCCATACCTTAGGTCTGATTTGCTTCGTAAGTGTCTGAAACTCCTATATAATGATTTAAATAAGGTCATTGAATTATTACAGAATCATATTCATTGTTATGATATCATATATGGTCATATTATTAGCTTCTTATTAGTAATATTTCATTGCTACTTGTTATTCGGGTGTTTATTACTTTTTGTTCTTATGCGTGTTTTGTCGAATAAATTATTATTCTTCTTTTTTAGGTTATAGATACCTCATTTAAAGAATGGTATTAGTGTAATAAATATAATATTTATTCACTCAATTCATTTATTTAATCATTATGCAATTAAAATCATGTAGAACAAGTCGCATCACATCGTGGAGACGGTATTCCGTACGTACGCACGAGTGATGATATCGTTCCCATGATCGTCGAATTGTATGGGAGTGTATGTATACTATTTCAGAATCAATATCACTTTACAATTATCATATATAGCTATTATTTACACCATTATATCCATCCAAGTAAGGTGGTGGTGGAAAATAGATTACTCCACGGCGTGGAGACGGTATTCCGTACGTACGCACGCGCGGTGATTTCATTTCTTGTAGGATGGATAGATAGTGGAATAGGGTTTTTTAATACATATAATAACATACCAGTATATGAGTGATACTGATGTTATTAATTCATAATTAAACAACTAAATAAGAAGAAGTGGAAGAAGAAATAAAGTTGAAAGAATCGGTAATGGACATTACCTCTTTTTTGAAGCGCCTCTTTGAGACCTCCTCTTAGGGCACTAAAATAGGACTTTGAAGAAGAAAATAACCTCTAGGATGTTTCTATGGAAGTGGAGAAGAGAATTTGGTAGGTTGTTTCCGAGATTGAAGGCTCAAAGTGGTGTGAGGAAGAGAGGGAGGAGGTGCCCTTTTATAAGGGAGGAGAGGGGCACCTTTGGAAAAACTAAAAATATTATTTTATTATAAAGCCATATTCGGTTTTAAATAGCTCAAAATTGATTTATTTAGAATCTAATGTGTGTATAGGTAGAAATAATCTTATCCAACAGAATTTGGACAAGTTTAGTTTACTATTCTAACCTTATCATTTAGATTTAACTTTAAGTTAAATAATTTTACTTTTACCGTGTGTTTTTGTGTTCTTACACTATAAGGTTAATAAACATACTATAAAAATCCAAAAGAACACCAAGTTGTTTATTATTAATATATATAACCTTATCTAATTCATTTGGCCAAACCTTATATTTTTAGGAATAAAATAACAATTAATAATATAATATTTGTTCTAAAAACTATTTTATGTCAATTTTGACCCTATTTAGTAATTGATTTTTGTAAAAATCATAAAAGAAATATTAGTTCTCAAAAAGTTACATAAATATATAATAACATGTCATATTAACCTATAAAATCAGTTTAATTAATAAAAAGTCTCAAATTACATTTATTTGGTTATTTATAATATCAATTATGTCAATATTTTATTAATAAGATAATTACTGCATCATCTTTATGTCATAAATAAATTAAATTATTTAATGTCTAAAAATTACAGATAAAATACCATTATGTAGGAAATAATTTAATCTTTCTAATAAATATTTATAGTCGAATTTATCTTATGTATAACACAATATTGAAAATTATTTACTTATTAAAAATTGATTATAACTATTTTATCCCTTCTTTAAATAAATTAATAATAAATGTCCTAATCTAATCCAAGTGGGCATAAATGGTCATATTTTATTCCTAAGGTTGTTTTTGGTCTAATTACACTTATCCAATATAATTAGGACACGTTTTAGGGTAATAATAATAACATTTTTACCCTTAATTACCCTCTTTACTTTTAACCGTGGTAATAAAAAGTAAAAAGTTACTATTCACCAAAAATTATTTTCATCCCATTGAACCACATTTTAGTCCTTGATATTAACCATGTCTCTCGTATTTTCGAAAATACACTCAAAGAAGTGGTAAAATTATGTTTATGTGAATTTGGAAATTCTCCTAGGAGGTGGGTAAAATACGGTGAAAAGTTCAACAAAATTTTTATATATCTAAAATTAATATAAAATGATTCCAATGAATTGCATTGAACTTATATAGGTATTATGTATAAATTTTGACCTAAAATAAATTTAAATAAAATAAATAATTATTTAAATAAAAAGTCGGTTTTAAAATAGTAACCTAGTGTTTTCACTATTCATCAAAAATTGAAAGTTCCCAGAAAAATACCAAAATGTCACCCTAGGATAATTTTGATATTCCGAATCCAAAAATGAAGTCCATTTTGAAAAATAAAATTTACAAAATTTCAAAAAGTGGTTATTACTATTAATAATGGCTATTTTTAATAATATTTTAATAGCAAGTCGTTGTTTAGTGAAACTCGGTATTGCGTACGACGCAAGCTATCAAGGAAGGTCGTGATTGCATGTAAAGAAATCCAAGCTAGTGTTGTGTGTAGTGAAAGATTCCTTTGATGATTTATATAACATAAAAACAAAATATTTCTCATAAAAGACTCGGGTGTTACATTCTACCCCACTTAAAGTGAATTTCGCCCTCGAAATTCGTCACTTTGTAACAAACATATGAGGATACATCTCCCTCATCATATCCTCAAGCTCCAATGTAGCTTCTTCTAATTGGTGGTTCCTCCTTAAAACATTCACCAAGTGAGTGGTCTTGTTCCATAGGACTCTTTCACTACGATCCAGAATCTCTATTGGTTGTTCTTCATAGGAATGATCTTGCTCCAGCAGTACAACTTCTGAGCTGAGTACATGTGAATGATCAGGTATGTACTTTTTTCCTGAGAGATACATGGAACACATCATGAACTTGGGAGAGATTTGGTGGAAGCTCCAATCGGTAAGCTACCTTCCCAACACGATCCATTATTTCGAAAGGACTGATATATCTAGGGCTCAACTTTCCCTTCTTTCAAAGTCTCATGACCCTCTTCCAGGGAGATATTCATAAGAATGCTTTATCACCCACTTCAAACTCTAGGCCTTTTTTTCGGTTGTCGGAATAACATTTTTGTCTAATCTGAGATGCTCTTATATGTTGTTGAATAGATCTGACCTTTTCTGCCATCTCATTAACAAGATCAGGTCCTAATAGCTTTCTTTCCCCAACTTCATCCCAGCAAGTTGGAGTCCTGCATTTCTTTCCATAGAGAGATTCATAAGGAGCCTTCTAAAATGTTGGAGTGAAAGATATTATTATAAGAAAATTCCAAAAAAGGTAGGTGTTAATCCAAACCACCTTTGAAATCCATAGAGAAAGCTCTCAACATATCTTCTAGAGTTTGAATTGTCCTCTCAGACTGAGACTCTGTCTGAGGATGATAAGCAGTGCTAAAACTCAAATCTGTATCCAGAGTAAGATGAAGACTTCGCCAGAACATCGAGGTAAATATCGGATCCTGATCAGATATAATGGAAAGTCGTACTCCATGAAATCTTACTACTTCCTTCACATATATCCTTCCATGTTGATCTAGAGAGAAATCCTCTCTTATAGAAATGAAGTGTGCAGACTTTGTAAGACGATCAACTATGACCCAGATAGCATTATTGCCTTTGGATGTTTTAGGAAGTCCGGTGACAAAGTCCATAGTGATGTTTTCCCATTTCTATTCGGGTATGGGTAATGGTTGTAACAACCCCTTAGACTTCTGTCTCTCAGCTTTAACTTGCTGACAAACCAAGCATCGAGAGACATATTCAGAAACATCTCTTTTCATGCCATCCCACCAGAAGTACTCTTTCAGGTCCTTATACATCTTCGTGCTTCCAGGATGAATAGAGAATGATGAACTATGAGCCTCATCCAGCAGCTCCTTCTTTAATTCTGGGATGGGGGGAACACAAACCCAATTTCTGAACTTTATTATCCCATCACAATCAAGGTTGAATTCAGGAATATTTCTCATCTTCTTTTGTAACTCTACATCTTCTTTCTGTGCCTCTTTAATCTTCACATGTATATATAGTTGAACATTTAATTGATAAAGATACGATTTTCCCCTTCCATTATAATTCCAAGATCTATCCTTTGTAAATCTATAAATATTGGATCTTTTTTCATCCTCATCAAGGATAAGCTATCATGGTCTTGTCAACTTAATTCTTCTTCCACCTTGTTTTCTTTCACAGGGTGGTAATGAATTGAGTAGTCGTAATCCTTAATCAGATCCAGCCATCTTCTTTGGTGCATATTCATCTCCTTTTGTGTGAAAATATACTTTAAACTTTTATGATCAGTATAAATATCACACCTTTCTCCATAAAGATAATGCCTCTAAATATTTAATGCATTTATTACTACAGCTAACTCAAAATAATGAGTTGGGAAATATTTCTCATGGATTTTCAGCTGTTGTGAGGCATAAGCTATCAACATATCATTCTACACAAGAACACACCCCTGCCCCTTCTTGGATGCATCACTGTAGATCACAAACCTTTCTCCACTACAAGTAAGTGTGAGTACAGGTGCATTAGATAACCTTATTTTCAACTCCTTGAAATTCTCTTCACATTTCTCTATCCAAACAAACTTAACTCCTTTTCGAGTCAACCTGTTGAGTGGATTAGATAATCGTGAAAAATCATTCACAAAATGTCGATAATATCCAGCCAAACCAAGAAAACATCGGATCTCGGTTACTGTTGTTGGTCTTGACCATTTTTTGATAACCTCTATTTTTGCTCGATCCATAGATATCCCCTCTTTTGAGATTATGTGACCCAAAAATGCAAATTTTTGAAGCCAAAATTCACACTTGGTAAATTTGGCATTAAGATTCTCCTTTCTTAGGGTCTTCAATACAATTCTCAAGTGATCTTTATGTTCTTCCTTGATCTTTGAATAAAAAAGAATATCATCTATAAAGACTACCACAAACTGATCAAGATAGTCTATAAAGACTTTATTAATCAGATCCATGAAGATAGAAGGGGAATTAGTAAGACCAAATGGCATCACTATAAATTCATAGTGTCCATACCTTGTACGGAAAACCGTCTTTGGTATATCCTCCATTTTGACCCTTAATTAATGATACCCTGAACGAAGATCAATCTTGGAAAAGTATTGAGCTCTGCGTAGTTGGTCAAATAAGTCATCAATGCGTAGGAGAGGATATTTGTTCTTGATAGTGATCTTGTTAAATTCTCGAAAATCAATGCAGAGTCTCATTGATCCATCTCTTTTCATAACAAATAGAACAGATGCTCCCCAAGGTGATGCACTAGGGCCTATGAATCCCTTATAATGTTTCCCTTGGAGGTGCTTCTTCAATTCCTGCAACTCAATTGGGGCTATTCTATAAGGTGTCTTTGAAATAGGAAAAGCACAAGGTACGAGTTCTATTGAAAACTCAACTTCACGGTTTGGTGGAAGACCCGGAAATTCCTCCAGAAAGACATCATCAAACTCTCATACAATGGGAATATTCTTAATCGTGAGTTTCTCACCAAACATTTGAGATAAATAACATTCATTTAGTGGAATCATGACCCATAAGATGGATGAAATTTCCACAGGAAGGTTATGTTCATCCTTGCATCGATAGACAATCATAGATTGATCTGGAATATGAAATGTTACTTCCCTTCTTTGGAAATTCATATGTGCTCCATATAGAGAAAGACAATCCATTCCAAGAATTGCATCAAATTCCATTATAGGAAGGATCACATGATTTGCAGGAAGCACCTTCCCAAAAACTTCAATCGGATAAGAATTATAAACTTTTGATTCGACTGTTGTGCCATTAGGGGTTGTCACAGCTAACTCAGCATTTAATTGTTGAGGTAATACGGTGATACCCTTAGAATATTCTTCAGAAATAAAAGAGTGGGTGGATCCATAGTCAAATAAAACATTTTCTACTTTAGAGTGGATGATAAGTGTACCTTTCACCACTACGTTATCATACTCCACATCGCTGATAGAAATTTCATGTGACATTCCTTTGTCTTTATCCTTAAGAGTTTTTTTGATGTCAATCATCATCAACAACCCTTGAATTAGGGCATTTATTGGCATAATTCCCCATCTTTTTGCACATGGAACATTTAAATGTAGTAGGTTCATTATGTCTGTCCCTTCCTTTGTTTTCATCATTAGACATCTTCTTCCCATCATTGCGGCATTCAAATTCCCGATGACCTTCCTTTCCACATTTGAAACATTTACTTGTCCCTTTAAGACAACTCCCTCCATGTTTCTTTCCACACTTTGAGCATAAAGGAAAGATCATCTTCTTTTCAGTGTGCTTTTTAGATTTTCCTTTGAATTCCATTTTCCTCTTCTTATCAAACCCATATGACTGATGGGTTACTCCCATCTCCTTCTCAACTTTGAGAGCACATAGAACGATTTCCTCATAGCTATTGAAGTCCCTTATGGCTAACGCCCTTCGAATACTTGGTTTTAAGCCACTAAAGAATCGATCGATCTTACTCTCAGGTTGGATAATAATACCAGAAGCGTACCTTAAAAGTCTTTTAAAATTTGAATCATATGTACCAACAGATTCATCATCCTTTTTCTTCAGTTCAAGAAACTCCTTCTCCATCTTTTTTCGAAGAATACGAGGGAAGCACTTATTGAAAAATATGTTCTTGAACTCATCCCATTCCATGGACTCAATTTCAACTCTTTGACTCATATTCTTGATTAGATTCCACCATTGATCAACATCTCCTTCCAAACGATATACTGCTAAGATGACTTTATCATGTTCAGAACATTGAAGAACTAAAAATATTTTTCAGTAGTACTGATCCATTGTTCAGCCAATAATGGATCAGTAGACCCGCTAAATTAGGGTGGACGCTGCCTAATGAAGGACTCAATAGAATGTTTCTCCTTCCTTTGCTTGTTTTGAAGTCCTACATGATTCATAGATTGAAAAAGTTTTGTGGGTATGGCTACAAAAATTTTTATTCCAACTCCCATAACGTTTGGTTACTCAGGGGGAAAATCATTGCATTTCTCATCACATTCCGCATTAACACGGTTCCTTCGGGTTCCAGCCATTGACTAAAAAAAGAAGAATAGTGTGAGAAACACTAATTATAATAGAAAAAACACATAATCAAGAATAAAATTTCACACTTTTGTTCTAATCATAGGTCGTTCATGGCTATTTTTAAAACACTAAGATTGTGTTCTATGATTAGACTTATCCTTAGGATTCTTACTAAGGCATTCACATCCTAGTTTCCAATGGTTGACTATAACTTTCCTCTAATTCCAACTATAACGACCCATAATTCTCATACATTGTTAATACTTCAAAAATGAAGTTCACTTATTACAACATATAACAAAACCATGAAAGGACCGTATATGTATAGATTCTTTAGAAACTGGGAAACATAAACAACTGGTTCATAAAGAATATACATTTTCTCCCATTTATTTCATCATATCCAGAGTCCCTTTGGGAATATCCTACATAATAACCTTTTTCCTGACCTGGGGAAAGAAAACATACAAAGGGGTGAGCTCAAATGCTCAGTAAGGGTAAACAAAATAAATATCAATCA
Source organism: Viscum album (assembly GCA_963277665.1). Lineage (NCBI taxonomy): Eukaryota > Viridiplantae > Streptophyta > Magnoliopsida > Santalales > Viscaceae > Viscum > Viscum album. Next base: position 1,520,034,037 of record OY728155.1, on the reverse strand, counting down.
CATAATATTCATAAGAACATAAAATTTTGGAAATCTTACCCTGCAAAAGAGATCAAAATTTCATAACATGGGATAAATCATGGTAGTGAAATTTAATCACAATAATCATAACATAAAACATGAAGCTTTTTGGCATACACACATAATCATAGAGAATCATTTCATATTAGTCAAGACTCATTTCCATGACTATCTTAGTGGACAAAGTCCATTTCTGAACCGAGTTCATTCCTCGTTTCAGTCATGTTTCACTAAACCGGTTTAACCTGTCGTTCCATCCATTTCTATCTCACGAGATATAAAATATTTACCCAATGCATTGAAGGGTGATATAGATCCCACCCATCTCATAGTGATACCATTCTTATGTGTTCCCCAAAATCATAAACCATATATCATATCATGACCCATGTAATAAAAATGGGATTCATAAACATTGTGACATCATAAAACAATTCATATAAGATAAAGGAATTCATAAAAATAATTCCATCACAAAATAATCAAATCAGTTTAATAATAGGGATAGAAACAAAAACCTTAATTATCTAAGATGGAAAATAATTTTGATAAAACACTTGAACTCCATTCTTGAGGAAAATATCCTTTATACTTAAAAAAAAATTTCCTTTCTTAACATGTCATAAAATTATAAACTAAAAGAAGTTGATTAAAAATAAACATGAAAACTTGTAAAGGAAGCTTCTTGGGAATAATGTTTTAAAAATCCATTCATGGCGTATAAGTTAAAAAAACATTATTCTCGTACTTTTGTCGGAAAAGTCAAAAAGTACATCATACAAAAAACGACAAAAGATTCCTTTCATATCTTTTACTAAAAACTCACCGAAGGGTAAAATTGGATTTAAAAAATTGTAGGTGGATGGAAATAATATTACATATTTAGGAAATAGGGATGCGGATGATAAAATACACCCCACTAAATTCCAAAGTATAAACAATCTCGGATAAAAATGAGATTGTGACATTTCCCTTACCTTAGGTCCGATTTTCTTTGTAAGTGTCCGAACCTCCAGTATAATGATTTAAATAATGTCATTGACTTATTAAAGAATCATACTCATTGTTATGATATCATATATGGTCATATTCTTAGCTTCTTATTAGTAATATTCCATTGCTACTTGTTATTCGGGTGTTTGTTACTTTTTGTTCTTATGCGTGCTTTGTCGAATAAATTATTATTCTTCTTTTTAGGTTATAGATACCTTATTTAAAGAATTGTATTAGTGTAATACATATCATATTTATTCACTCAATTCATTTATGTAATCATTATTCAATGAAAATCATGTAGAACAAGTCGCATCACATCGTGGAGACGGTATTCCGTACGCACACACGAGTGATGATATCATTCCCATGATATTAGAATTGTATTGGACTGTATGTATACTATTTAATAATCAATATCAATTTACAATAATCATATATAGCTATTATTTACACCATTATACCCATCCACGTAAGGTGGTGGTGGAAAATAGATTACACCACGACGTGGAGACGGTATTCTTTACGTACGCACGTGCGGTGATTTCGTTTTCCGTAGGATGGATAGCTGGTGAAATAGGGTTGTTTCATACTTATAATAACATACCAGTATATGAGTGATACTAATGATATTACTTCATATGTAAACAACTAAATAAGAAGAAGTTGAAGAAGAAATAAAGTTGAAAGAATCGGTAACAGACATTACCTCTTCTTTGAAGCGCCTCTTTGAGACCTCCTCTTAGGGCACTAGAATTGGTCTGTGAAGAAGACCAGAACCTCTAGTATTTTTCTATGGAAGTGGAGAAGATAATTTGGAAGGGGATGGACGATCTTGAAGTCTCAAAGTGGTGTGAGGAAGAGAGGGAGGAGGTTCCCTTTTATAAGGGAGGAGGGGGGCACCTTTGGAAAAACTAAAAATATTATTTTATTATAAAGCCATATACGGTTTTAAATAGCTCCAAATTGATTTATTTAGAAGATAAAGTGGGACATGGTCGAAGGTATCTTATATAATATAATTTGGACAAGTTTAGTTTTCTATTTTAACCTTATCATTTTGATTTAACTTTAAGTTAAATAATTTTACTTTTACCCTGTCTTTTTGTGTTCTTATAGTATAAGGTTAATAGACTTACTATAACAAGCAAAACGAACCCCAAGTTGGTTATTATTAATATATATAACCTTATCTATTCATTTTGCCGAAACACAGATTTTTAGGAATAAAATAACAATTAATAATATAATATTTTTTTAAAAACTATTTTATGTCAATTTTGACACTATTTAGTAATTAATTTTTGTGAAATTTATAATAGAAATATTAGTCCGAAATAAGTTACTTAAATAGATAATAACAAGTCATATTAACCTATAAAATTAGTGGAATTCATAAAAAGTCTCAAATTACATTTATTTGGGTATTTATAACATCAATTATGTCAATATTTTATTAATATGATAATTACAGCATTATCTTTGTGTCAAAAATAACATAAATTATATAATGTCTAAAAATTACAGATAAAATACCATTATGTAGTAAATATTTTTATCTTTCTAATGAATAATTATAGTATAATTTATCTTATGTATAACCCTATATTAAAAATTATTTACTTATTAAACTTTGATTTTAACTTATTTATCCCTTCTTTAAATAAATTAATAATAAATGCCCTAATCTAATCCATGTCGGCCAAAATGGTCATATATTATTCCTAAGGTTTTTTTTGGTCTAATTACACTTATCCAATAGAATTAGGACAATCGTTAGGGTAATAATAATAACATTTTTACCCTTAATTACCCTATTTATTTTTAACCGTGGTAAAAAAAAGTAAAAAGTAACTATTCACCAAAAATTATTTTCATCCCATTGAACCACATTTTTGTCCTTGATATTAACCGTGTCTCTCGGATTTTCGAAATTCCACTCATAGAAGCGGTAAAATTTTGTTTTATGTGAATTCAGACATTTTCCTAGGAGGTGGGTAAAAGACGGTGAAAAGTTCAACAATATTTTTATATATCTAAAATTATTATAAAATGACTCCAATGAATTGCATTGAACTTATATAGGTATTATGTATCAATTTTTACTTAAAATAAATTTAAATAAAATAAATAATTATTTAAATAAAAATTTGGTTTTTAAATAGTAACCCAGTGTATTCACTATTCATCAAAAATTGAATGTTTCCAAAAAAATACAAAAATTTCACCCTAGGATAATTTCGATAATCCAAATCCAAAAATGAAGTCCATTTTGAAAAATAAAATTTACCAAATTTCATAAAGTAGTTATTACTATTCATAATGGCTAGTTTTAATAATATTTTAATAGCATGTCGTTGTTTAGTGAAACTCGGTATTGCGTACGACACAAGCTATCAAGGTAGGTCGCGATTGAATATAAAGAAAGCCAAGCTAGTGTTATGTGTAGTGAAAGATTCCTTTGATGATTTATATAACATAAAAACAAAATATTTCTCATAAAAGTCTCGGGTGTTACATTCTACCCCCCTTAAAATGAATTTCGCCCTCGAAATTCATCAGTTTGTAACAAACAAATGAGGATACCTCTCCCTCATCATACCCACAAGCTCCCATGTATCTTCTTCTAATTGGTGGTTCCTCCATAAAACATTCATCAAGCGAGTGGTCTTGTTCTGTAGGACTCTTTCACCGTGATCCAGAATCTCTATTGGATGTTCATCAAAAGAATGATCTTGCTCCAGCGGTACAACTTCTGAGCTGAGTACATGTGAAGGATCAGGTATATAATTTCTCAGGAGAGATACATGGAACACATCATGACTTGGGAGAGATTTGGTTTAAGTGCCAATCGGTAAGCTACCTTCCCAACACGATCCAGTAATTTGAAAGGACCAACATATCTAGGGCTCAACTTTTCCTTCTTCCCAAATCTCATGACCCTCATCTAGGGAGATATTCATAAGAACACTTTATCACCCACTTCAAACTCTAGGTCTTTTCTTCGGTTGTCGGCATAACTTTTTTGTCGACTCTAAGCTTCTCTTATGTGTTGTTGAATAGATCTGACCTTTCCTGCCATCTCATCAACAAGATCAGGTTCTAATAGCTTTCTTTCCCCAACTTCATCCCAGCAAGTTTGAGTCCTGCATTTCTTTCCATAGAGAGCTTCATAAGGAGCCATCTGAATACTAGAGTGACATCTATTATTATATGAAAATTCCACCAAAGTTATGTGTTAATCCCAATCACCTTTTAAATCCATAGAGCAAGCTCTCAACATATCTTCTAGAATTTCAATTGTCCTCTCATACTGACCATCTGTTTGAGGATGATAAGAAGTGCTAAAACTCAACTCTGTATCCAGAGTATGCTGAAGACTATGCCAGAACTTCGATGTAAATCTCAGATCCTAATTAGATATAATGGAAAGTGGTACTCCATGAAATCTTACTACTTCCTTTACATATATCCTTCCATGCTAATCTACAGAGAAATCCTCTCCAATAGCAATGAAGTGTGCAGACTTTGTAAGACGATCCACTATGACCCAAATAACATTATTGCCTTTGGATGTTTTAGGAAGTCCAGTGACAATGTACATAGTGATGTTTTCCCATATCCTTTTGGGTATGGGTAATTGTTGTAACATCCCCTTAGACTTCTGTATCTCATCTTTAACTTGCTGACAAACCAATCATCGAGAGACATATTCAGCAACATCTCTTTTCATGCCATCCCACCAGAAGTACTCTTTTAGGTCCCTATACATCTTCGTGCTTCCAGGATGAATATAGAATGAAGAACTATGACCCTCATCCAGCATCTCATTCCTTAATTCTGGGATGGGAGGAACACAAACCTAATTCCTTAACTTTATTATCCAATCACAATGAAGGTTGAATTTAGGAGTATTTCTCACCTTCTTTTGTAACTCTACATCTTCTTTCTGTGCCTCGTTAATCTTCACATGTACAGATGGTTGAACATTCATTTGAGAAAGATACGATGTTCCCCTTCTATTATAATTCGATGATACATCCTTTGTAAATCCATAAATATTGGATCTTTTGTGATCGTCATCATGGATAAGCTAGCATGGTCTTGTCGACTTAATGCATCTGCCACCTTGTTTGCTTTCCCAGGGTGGTAATGAATTGAGCAGTCGTAATCCTTAATCAGCTCCAACCATCTACTTTGGCACATATTCAGCTCCTTTTGTGTGAAAATATACTTTAAACATTTATGATCAGAATAAATATCACACCATTCTCCATAAAGATAATGCCCCCAAATCTTTAATGCAAATATTACTGCAGCTAACTCCAAATAATGAGTTGGGTAATTTTGCTATGGATTTTCAACTTTCGTGAGGCATAAGCAATCAACATATCATTCTGCATAAGAAAACACCCCAACCCCTTCTTGGATGCATCACTGTAGATCACAATCCTTTCTCCACTACAAGGAAGTGTGAGTACAGGTGCACTGGATAACCTCCTTTTCAACTCCTTGAAATTTTCTTCACGTTCCTCTGTAAAAAACAAACTTAACTCCTTTTCGAGTCAACATGTTGAGTTTATTAGATAATCGTGAAAAATATTTCATAAAACATCGATAATATCCAGACAAACCAATAAAACTTCGGATCTCAGTTAATATTGTTGGTCTTGACCATTTTTCGATAACCTCGGTTTTTGCTGGATCCATAGATATCCCCTCTTTTGAGATTATGTGACCCAAAAATGCAACTTTTTGAAGCCAAAATTCACACTTGGTAAATTTGGCATAAAGCTTATCCTTTCTTAGGGTCTTCAATACAATTCTCAAGTGATATTCATGTTCATCCTTTCGCTTTGAATAGACAAGAATATCATATATAAAGTCTACCACAAACTGATCAAGATATTCTCTAATGACTCTATTAATCAGATCCATGAAGATAGCAGGGGCATTAGTAAGACCAAATGGAATCACTATAAATTCATAGTGTCCATAACTTTTATGGAAAGCCGTCTTTGATATATCCTCCCTTTTGACCCTTAATTAACGATACCCTGAACGATGATCAATCTTGGAAAAGTATTGAGCTCTGCGTAGTTGGTCAAATAAGTCATCAATGCATGGGAGAGGATATTTGTTCTTGATCGTGATCTTGTTAAGTGGTCGATAATCAATGCGGAGTCTCATTGATCCATATTTTTTATTAACAAACAGAACAGGTGCTCGGCAAGGGGATGCACTAGGGCGTATGAATCCCTTATCAAGATTCTCTTGGAGTTTCTTCTTCAATTCCTACAACTCAATTGGGTCCATTCTAAAAGGTGTATTTTAAATAGGCAAAGCACCCGGTATGAGTTTTATTGAAAACACAACTTCACGATTTGGTGGAAGACCCGGAAATTCCTCCAGAAAGACAAAATCAAACTCCCGTACAATGGGAATATTATTAATCATGAGTTTATCACCAAAATTTGAGATAAATAACCTTCATTTAGTGGAATCAAGACCCATAAGATGGATGAAATTTCCACTGGAAGGTTATATTCATCCTTACATCGATAGATGATCATAGATTGATCTGGAATATGAAAAGTGAATTCCCTTATTTGGCAATTGATATGAGCTCCATATAGAGAAATACAATCCATGCCATGAATCAAATCAAATTCCACTATAGGAAGGATCACAAGATTTTCAGGAAGCACTTTCACACAAACTTCAATCGGAGAAGAATTATAAACTTTTGATGCGACTGTTGTGCCATTAGGGATTGTAACAGCTAACTCAACATCTAATTGAAGGTTTTGGGCGCTGCGGAAGCACGTTGGTGGGTTTTCCCAACTTTAATTTTAACTTTAAACAACATTCAATACGAGATTCGTCATGATATAAAACGCCGAATCTTCGGAATAGAATGAAGAACGAAAAGAAAAGAAGAGTCCCGGAAACCTTGAGGAGGATCATCATATGTTGATTATAATTAATTTAATTAATGTATAAGAATTACCTCGTTGGAATTATTTCTTCGTTGATGTGTCCGGTCACGATTCGATGATCTGTCGTTGCGTCGTAGAATCCATGTGTAGGATTCCTCTAGCGGTGATCCACACATGAGTCACGTATCTCTGGACGTCACCGAAGAGATCTCCGGGTGCTAGCGCGGAAGAACCTTCGCTTGCGATGTCCACCTTCGACCGCCTTGATCCGGTGGAGGATCTTGCTCTCGTAACATGAGGGCGTTCTTGGTGGAAAGGGAATTCTCTCATGGCTTGAGAGTATTTCCAAATCCGTTGAGCACAACAATGGCTCTCAAAAAATGTTGGGGTTGTGAGGATATTTATAATCAGGTTTGAGGTTAATAGAGTTATGACAATAAATAAACGTGTTACGCGTTTTATTTATTTCATTAACTCTCATTGAAAACCCCCATGTCGAATTATTAATTCCTTGACATGTGCCCACGCTGATTATAATAAATATCATTTAATAAAACAGTATTAAATCCTCAAAATCCCAATTGGAAAAACTACACGGCATGTAATAATTAATACATAGTGTACTTTTATTTTCCATTTTTCTCCACCACATTTATTAGACCTTCAGTAATGACTATTTATTTCTTAAATAAATTTAACTGCATTACTCGCTAATAAATATATTATTTCGTCCACAATATATTCTCTTGAAAAACTTGTATCAAAATAAATGTGATCATACATCCTTAAATAATTATTAAACCACATTCGGGAATAATATTTATTTAACTTTTTAAATTAATATTTAACTGAGATACATAGACACACTTAGTGTGTGACCCTCTAGGCCTCTTTCTTAGTGGCATTAGGCTGAGCCTGCCTAAAGTCCAAGGTTAGCATCTAGCAACATGCCAAGGCACCCATAGAGAAAGAAGTTAACGCCGCAATGACGTGTTACCTCCTACGAACGCTTACCGTGTAATATAATCTCTTTGCCACGATATCTCCAATCAAGCGGGTTGCATGCTAGTGCCATCAACCCATGTGCTTGATTATTCTTTCTTTGACTTCCCGGAATTGAACTTGCCCATACCTTACCATGGCCATGGATTTATTTAGGCTATATCAATTTCATCAAAGGGCCTGAGATATCTACTTCCGTTATGGAATGGAAGGGTCAAATCCTTTCTCGCATTATCTATTAATGCGGTATTACTCGTGACGCACCCAACGTATCCTACCTCACTACGAACAGTGTGTCGTCACAGTTTTCGTCAATACATATAAGTGCGCGAGTTGTAATACCCATTAATAATAATCTTAAATTCTAAGGATCAATACACACGTCCGTAGATAGGAACATCCAATGACACTATGAAATGTTGATTTCCTACTAGCGGGTCTCGTTCTCATAATATCCTCCTGGATATTACCAAGGGCGCACACCATGAGAAGGTGCCTGAAAGTTTTATGAGTCCTCACCCCTAATGACCTGTATTATTTTTGTCCCTCAAATAATATCATCCGGCCATAGAACAAACATTCAAGAACAGTGTTATGGCACTTCCAGGTTCTCATCATAGCAGGGATCCACTACGACCCTTTAATGAAACAACTGTTATTAGGACATTATCACATGACATGTCACGCAGAAGAACAATAAAGATGTGATAAGGATTTTATTTAATGAATAAAGTACAAAGTAGTTGGTTCTAGACCACCAAATCCAACAGACTCCCACTTGGACTAGAGCCAACTGCTAACAACCTTTAACCCGCTAGCTCTCAGATGATACTCATGCTTCTACTGAGATAGGAATTTAGTCATGGGGTCTGCCACGTTCTCTTCCGTGGACACTCTGCTCACTGCAACTTCACCCCTTTGATAGAAATCCCTCAAGAGGTGATACTTCTGTAGTATGTCCTTTGTCCGTTGATGTGACCTTGGTTCTTTTGCAAGAGCCACCGCTGCAGTATTATCACAATACAATGTAACGGGATATTTACTGCTAGGCACCACATCAAGCTCCTGGAAAAAGTTCCGAATCCAAACGGCTTCTTTGGCTGCATCAGAAGCCGCTATATACTCGGACTCCGCTAAAGAATTGGCAAAAACTGGCTCTTTTGAACTCTTCCATCTCACAGCTCCTCTATTGAGACAGAAAACATATCCAGACTGTGACTTCAGATCATTCTGATCTATTTGAAAACCAGCATCAACATACCCTCTGATGACAACCTCCTCGTCTCCTCCATACACCCGGAACATATCCTTAGTACTTCTCAGATACTTAAGGATATTCTTAATAGCAGTCCAATGTTGTTCTCCTGGATCTGCTTGATATCTGCCTACCATGCTCAGTGCATAGGCAACATCAAGCCTGGTACATAACATGGCATACATGATGGATCTTATAGCTGAAGCGTATGAGATCTTGCTCATCCTATCATTATTCCGTTGTGTCTGGGGACACATTTTCTTACAAATATTTAAGCCATGTGACACTGGAACCAATCCCCTCTTGGATTTTTCCATACTAAATCTCTTTAGTATATGGTCAATGTATGTACCCTATGTTAGTCCAAGCAGCCTCTTGGATCTAACACGAATGATCTTGATCCCTATAATGTAGGCTGCTTCTCCTAAGTCCTTCATGGAGAAACACTTGTTCAACCAGTCCTTAACTGACTATAAGGCTGGTACGTCGTTTCCAATAAGCAATATGTCATCAACATATACCACTAGGATGAAGACCGCATTCCCAATAAACCGCTTATAAACACATGTCTCAAATTCGTTCTTAATGAAACCAAATTCCTTTATGGCTTCATCCAATCGAATGTTCCATGACCTGGATGCTTGCTTCAATCCATAAATGGATATATGAAACTTTCAAACCCGTTTGGCATCACCTGGGGTCACAAACCCTTCTGGTTGTGTCATATAGACATCTTCCTGAAGGTTCCCATTAAGGAATACTGTTTTGACATCCATCTGCCAAATCTCGTAGTCATGGTAAGCTGCTATGGAAAGTATGATTCTTATGGATTTAAACATGGAAACTGGCGAGAAGGTTTCATCATAGTCAATTCCTTGACACTGTCTGAATCCTTTAGCCACTATCCTTGCTTTATAGGTGCTAACTTGACCTTCCATGTCCAGCTATCTTTTGAATACCCATTTGCATCCAACAAGATTTACATCAACTGGATCATCGACCAGAACCCAAACATGGTTCTAATACATGGAATCCATCTCAGAATTCATAGATTCTAGCCATCTTGCAGCTTCTGTGCTTTCTACTGCTTACTTGTAGGAGAGAGGTTCATCATTGTCCAATAATAATGATTCACCATCCTCGGTGACTAAGAAAACAAATCTCTCTGGTTCCCTTACCTCTCTTGAGCTCCTATGCAGTACTTGTGTTTCTGGAACCTCTTCCACGGGGACCTGTGGAACTTGTTCCTATACCAACTCCTGTCTATCTTGAGCATCAACTTCGTCGAAGTCAATCTTGCTCCCACTATCCTTCTTGAGGATGTGCTCCCTCTCAAGAAAGACGGCTTGTCTGGCGACAGTCACTTTCTTGTCTTGGGGGTCATATAGGTAATATCCTTTCATTTCCTTGGGATATCCTATAAAGATACACTTCGTACCCCAGGGTTCTAGTTTGTTTCATGAGAAGGCCATAACAAACACCTCGCATCCCCATACACGTGTGTGCAACAAAGTGGGTTTTATTCTAATCCATTACTCGGATGGAATTCCATTTTCCGCCTTAGTTGGTACTCGGTTTAATGTGTATGCTGCAGTTTGTAATGCATATCCGCAAAAGGATAATGGAAGATCCGCATGACTCATCATCGACCGCACCATGTCCAACAAGGTGCGGTTCCTCCTTTCACTAACACCATTCCACTGTGGTGTATAAGGAGGAGTGAGCTGAGATAGAATCCCAGACTCCCGTAGAAGATCAATGAACTCTTGGTTCAGATATTCTCCACCTCGATCCAATCGAAGCTTCTTTATCTTCTTATCAAGTTGATTCTCTACATCATTCTTGATTTCCTTAAATTTCTCTAAGGACTCTGACTTATACCTCATTAAGTAGACATAGCCATATCTACTCGAATCATCAATAAAGGTAATAAAGTAAGAATATCCACCTCTAGCTTCTACTGGAAATGGTCCACACACATCTGTGTGTACCAATCCTAGAAGCTCTGTGGCCCTTTCACCTTGTCCACCAAAAGTCGGCTTGGTAATTTTTCCTTGTAATCAAGAGTGACATCTATCAAGTGGTTTTAGCTCAGTAGAGTCTAAACAGCCATCTTGGTAGAGCTTTGTCAAGCGCTTCTCGTTCACTTGACCAAGGCGGTGATGCCATAACTGGGTGATGTATGAGTCATGTGAGTATGTTTCGTTATCGATTGCCAACACTTGGTTTTCGTAATTTAATACATACAAACCATTATTCAAATGTGCCATACCATAACATACGTTGTTCTTATAAAAGAGACAACCCTTATTTCCAAACTTGAAAATAAATCCATCCATATCCAAACAAGATACATAAATTATGTTCATGGTAACACTAGGCACAAAATAACAGTTTTGTAAAACCAAAATCATGCCAGTTGTCAATGAGAGGTGATAGTCGCCAATAGCCAACGCAGCTAGCCTTGCGCCATTGGCAGCTCGAAGATCCACCCCTCCTCTGGCGATCTTTCTAAATCTAATTGGTTCCTACATTTGAATACAGATGTGAGCCCCACAAGCTGTATCTAACACCCAATGTGTAGAAATAGAAAGATTACACTCGATAAAAAATGCACCTTTAGCGTCCCCACGCTTCTGGGTGCAGTTCCTCTTCCAGTGGCCCTGCTTTCCACATGAAAAACACACTGCCTCCCGTTCCTTGCCCTGCCTCTGGATCTTCCCCTTCATGGAGGGATGGTGCTCAGGGGCTTCAGACCGTTTATAAGTCTTTGGTCCCTTTGCCTAGTCCTTCCTTTTCTTGTTCACCATAAGGACCGCGGGTTTGTCATGCCCCATGTACTTATCTACCTAGAAAATCAAGGTCAGAAGCTCGGATAGACTCTTCTCATTTCCGCTCATGTTATAGTTGACAATGAAGCTAGAGAAGGTCTTGGGCAGTGATGATAGGATGAGATCTGTACGCAACTCATCCGGGAATTTAATCCCTAAGATGTCCAGGCGTTCAATGTAGCCAATAAGCTTGACTACATGAGGCCCAGCTGGCGCAAAATCTCCAAGCTTTGTGGTAAACAAAGCATTGGAGATCTCATACCTCTCATGTCTCGCCTTCTCTTGGTAGAGATCTTTAATGTGAGACATCATGCTATACGCGTCCATGTTTTCCTGTTGCTTCAAGGGCTCATTAGACCTGGCTGATAGAATGAAACACTGGACATCTGTGGAATCATCCATGTGTTTCATGTAGAGAGATAATTCCTCATCACTAGCCTCTTTCCCAGGTGCAACTGGAATGGGCTCTTCCATCACATATAATTTCCTTTCGTGGCAAAGGACGACGCGTAAACGCCTCTACCACTCTTGGAAATTGGTGTCGGTGAGAAGGTTTTCTTTTTCGAGTATGGTGCGCAATGATATGTTTGAAGTCATTTTCTTTATGTTTCTACAAATTAAGATGAGCAAAGATTTAGTACTTTATTACAAAATTTTAAGACAAATAAATAAATTAATAATTATTAGTCTCCCACTATTTTATCGAAATCCAATAGCCCTCACTATTGACTTCGGAATATTCTGTTGCGTGAATATTCTAGTGGCAAGGATACATATTGTCCTTCACATTACCCCAACTAGGGTTGGTCAATAAACTTGAAGGGTTTTAGGAAGGCATTCCAAATGACAACTGCATTAACTCACAGCTCCTTGATCCGCTGAGTGGACTCCCCAATCCTGAAATCCTTTTGGATTTCCTCAACCTTTTCCTCTTGGTCACACCAAGTACTGCTGTGGCAGTCAACCCTTGATGCGAACCATGTCAAGTCAACCCAAAACCCTGAATTATAATTCCCCGATAATTGAAAGAACCCCAACTAGGGTTGGTCAAGCACTTTGAACTATGGTTCGATTCTAACCAAGATTATAGAAGGCGATGCCGACTTAATATTTGTTTTGAGGGATTTTATCCTTATATGTAAATTTCCATTTTATTATCTTTTATTACATTCTTGTTAATATTAAGTGGGATATACTTAAGTGATTATCCATGTCTAAGATAATATTTACGTATAAGCCAGTTTTATTTTAGTTCCATCTTGCATGCTCGTTTAATTCATTAATTGTGTGATCGTGACAACACACCCACAATAAATAAACCATGAAACTGACAGAAATAAAATAAATGGTATGATCATGAGCTTTTCTTTTGGTTAGTTTATCTAGCGGTTGATAAACTAACCCAAGACCTAGGGGAGAAACACCTTGAAACTTTCGGGTTCGTGTTTACAGCTTTCCACCTGTCCACCTTTGTATCTCCTTGGATTGGTTTCACCTTGGCTCCTGACTTGAGCCGCCTCCACTGGCTTGGGAGCTCCATCCATTACATGTGCATTTATCTCACACGCAGGTGAGGGGTAAAAGGGGTTTTTACATAAAAGAATCTTTGGGCACGCAGGCCCTACATATTAACGAGGAGATGGCTCGCAGGCCAAAAAATTTAATTTAAATAAATAAATTAAAAGAAACCATTGACATACAAAGGTCTCGGTCTAGCTCATGATCATCCATACATGCAATGATATTTATGCATAAATAAAAGTTGCATTCAATTCTTTAATCGTTCTTGTTTAAGATAAATCACGCTTGAATCAATTAATTATCTTTAATTAATCAATCCTTTTATCTTAAATCCCTTTTTCTGAATTTCATTGAGATTCTCATCCATCATAATTTTAAACAAATAAATTCATTTAAAATTATCCTTGTACGTAACTTGTACCTTGGAGGCAATCCGGTGAATTCCCATTTATTACGTAGATGTTAAATTAAACACATATATATAAAACACCTATCATGTGTTGTGCCTCAGCTTTACGCCTGCACCATGGTACACGTCTCAAGGGTTTGTATAATATAATAATAAATTTTAATAAACCTGCGTAATTTGGGTGAGTACATGGCGTGTAGTTCTGACTACACGGCGTGTACTTTTTCATCACCGTCCATCCGAAGTACAAGCCCGGGGATAATACGTGTTAATGTACTTCGGAAATTTTTCGGAGTACACGGCATGTACAGTGGGACACACGCCGTGTAGTTTCCACGTTACACGGTTTCCAGAAGGGCAGGCCGTGTACGGAGTACACGACCCAACCCAAACCCGAAGGGACTACACGCCGTGTTCATTGGACCACACGGCGTGTGTTCCGGAAACCGTGTGCCACTTGATTCTGGTCAACACACGGTGTCATAAATTCTTATAAAGAATCTAATACATGGCCTGATTTGGCGGATCAGTCAATGCATTCAACCTAGACTACATGGCGTGTACTTTCGAATACTCGCCGTGTATTCTGGTGTTACATGGCCAGAAACGTTTGGCTCCTCCGGATAAGTTCCTCTATTTTATTTTAATCAAGATTAAAAGAAAAAAACCATTTCTGTGAGGTGAACGAGAAACGAGGGAGGGGGAATAGATCTCGAGATTCAGATTTCCAGAACGATTAAACATGAATTGAAATAACTAAATTATTAAATGCATAAATCACCAATGAAAAACTAAATAATCATAACCAACGATATGACCGCTCTGATACCACTTGTAGGTTCCGGGCGCAGCAGATGTGCGTTGGTGGGTTTTCCCAAATTTAATTTTAACGTTAAACAACGTTCAATCCGAGATTCATCACGATATAAAACGCCGAATCTTCGGAATAGAATGAAGAACGAAAATAAATGAAGAGTCCCGGAACCCTTGAGGAGGATCATCATATGTTGATTATAATTAATTTAATTAATGCATAAGAATTACCTCGTTGGAATTCTTTCTTCGTTGATGTGTCCGGTCACGATTCGGTGATCCGTTGTTGCGTCATAGAATCCAAGTGTAGGATTCATCTAGCGGTGATCCACACGTTTTTCATGTATCTCCGGACGTCACCGAAGAGATATCTGGGTGCTAGCGCGGAAGAACCTTCGCTTGCGATGTCCACCTTCGACCGCCTTGATCCGGTGGTGGATCTTACTCTTGTAACTTGAGGGCGTTCTTGGTGGAAAGGGAATTCTCTCTTGGCTTGAGAGTATTTCCAAATCTGTTGTGCACAACAATGGCTCTCAAAAAATGTTGTGGTTGCGAGGATATTTATAATCAGGTTTGAGGTTAATAGAGTTATGACAATAAATAAAAGCGTTATGCATTTTATTTATTTCGTTAACTCTTATTGAAAACCCCCATGTCGAATTATTAATTCCTTGACATGCGCCCACGCTGATTATAATAAATATCATTAAATAAAACAATATTAAATACTCAAAATCCCAATTGGAAAAACTACACGGCGTGTAATAATTAATACACGGCGTGTACATTTATTTTCCATTTTTCTCCACCACATTTATTAGAACTTGAGTAATGACTATTTATTTCATAAATATATTTAACTGCATTACTCACTAATAAATATATTATTTCGTCCACAATATATTCTCTTGAATAACTAGTGTCAAAATAAATGCGATCAGACATCCTTAAATAATTATTAAACCACATTCGGGAATAATATTTATTTAACTTGTTAAATTAATACTTAACTGAGATACATGGACACTCTTAGTGTTCGACCCTCTAGGCCTCTTTCTTAGTGGCATTAGGCTGAGCCTGCCTAAAGTCCATGGTTAGCATCTAGCAACACGCCAAGGCACCCATAGAGAAAGAAGTTAACGCCTCAATGACGTGTTACCTCCTACGAACGCTTACAGTGTAATATAATCTCTTTGTCATGATATCTCCAATCAAGAGGGTTGCATGCTAGTGCCATCAACCCATGTGCTTTATTATTCATTCTTTGACATCCCGGAATTGAACTTGCCCATACCTTACCATGGCCATGGATTTATTTAGGCTATATCAATTTCATCAAAGGGCCTGAGATATCTACTTCCGTTATGGAACGAAAGGGACAAATCCATTCTCGCATTATCTATTAATGCGGTATTACTCGTGATGCACCCAACGTATCCTACCTCGCTGTGAACAATGTGTCGTCACAGTTTTCATCAATACATATAAGTGCGCGAGTTGTAATACCCATTAATAATAATCTTAAAGTCAATGGATCAATACACACGTCCGTAGAGAGGAACATCCAATGACACTATGAAATGTGGATTTCCTACTGGCGGGTCTCGTTCTCATAATATCCTCCTGGATATTACCAAGGGCGCACACCATGAGAAGGTGCCTCAATGTTTTATGAGTCCTCACCCCTAATGACCTGTATTATTTGTGTCCCTCAAATAATATCATCCAGCCATAGAACATACATTCAAGAACAGTGTTATGGCACTTCCGGGTTCTCATCATAGCAGGGATCCGCTACGACCCTTTAATGCAATAGCTGTTCTTAGGACATTATCACATGACATGTCACGCATAAGAACAATCAAGATGTGATAAGGCTTTTATTTAATGAAGAAAGTACAAAGTATTTGGTTCTAGACAACCAACTCCAACACTAATTGTTGAGGTAATACGGTTATACCCTTAGAAAATTCATCAGAAATAAAAGAGTGGGTGGATCCAGAATAAAATAAAACATTTGCTACATTAGAGTGGATGGTATGTGTACCTTTAACCACTTCATTATCATACTCCACATCACTGATAGAAATTGCATGTGACATTCCTTTGCCTTTAGCCTTAAGAGTTTATTGATGTCGATCATCATCAACAAAAGTTGGATTAGGGCATTTATTGGCATAATTCCCTATCTCTTTGCACTTGAAACATTGAAGTGTAGTAGGTTAATTCTGTGTGTACCTTCCTTTTTTTTGCATCATTGGACATCTTATTCCCATCATTGCATCATTCAAATGCCCGATGACCTTCCTTTCAACATTCGAAACATTTACTTGTCCCTTTAAGACAACTCCCTCCATGTTTCTTTCCAAATTTTGAACATAAAGGAAAGCTCATCTTCTTTTCAGTGTGCTATTTATATTTTCCTTTGAATTCCATTTTACACTTCTTATCAAACCCATATGACTGATGGGTTACTCTAATATGCATATCAACTTTGAGAGCACATCGAACGATTTCCTCATAGCTATTGAAGTCCCTTATGTCTAACGCCCTTTGAAGACTTCGTTTTAAGCCACTAAAGAATCGATCGAACTTACACTCAGATTGGATAATAATACCAGAAGCGTACCTTGAAAGTCTTGTAAAATTTGCTTCATAGGTACCAACAGATTCATCATCCTTTTTCTTTAGTTCAATAAACTCCTTCTCCATCTTTGTTTGAAGAATACGAGGGAAGTACTTATTGAAAAATAAGTTCTTGAACTCGTCCCATTCCATGGATACAATTTCATCTCTTTTCCTTGTATTCTTGATAAGATTCCACCATTGATCAGCATATCCTTCCAAACGATATACTGCTAAGATGACCTTATCATGTTCAGAACATTGATGAACTGAAAATGTCTTTTCAGTAGTACTGATCCATTTTTCAGCCACTAATGGATCAGTAGATCCGCTGAATGAGGGTGGACGCAGCCTCATGAAGGATTCAACAGAATGTTGCTCCTTCCATTGCTCATTTGGAAGTCCTGCATGATTCATAGCTTGAGAAAGTTGTGTGAGCATGGCTACAAGATTTTTTATTCCAGCTCCCATAACGTTTGGTTACTCATGGGGACAATCATTGCATTGCGCGTCGCATTCCGCATTAACACGGTTCCATTGGGTTCCAGCCATTGACTAAAACCAAGAAGAATAGTGTGAGAAACACTAATTATAATAGAAAAAACACATAATAAATAATAAAATTTCACACTAAAGTTCTTATCATAGGTAGTTCATGGCCATTTCTAAAACAGTAAGATTGTGTTCTATGCTTAGACTTCTCCTAAGGATTCTTACTACGGCTTTCACATCCTAGTTTCCAAAGGTTGCTATACCTTTCCTCTGATACCAACTATAACGACCCATAAATTTCATACATTGTTAATACTTCAAAATTGAAGTACACTTATTACAAAATATATCAAAACCATTAAAGGAGCATATAGGTAAAGATTCTTTAGAGACATGAAAAAATAAACAACTGCTTCATAAAGAATCTACACTGTCTCCCATTTATTTCATCATATCTAGAGACCCTTTAGGCATATCCTACTTAATTACCTTCTTCCTGACCTAGGGAAAGAAAACATACAAAGGGGTGAGATAAAATTATTAGTAGGGGTAAAAAAAAAGAACTATCAATCACATCCTATTCATAAGAACATAACATTTTGGAAATCTTACCATGCAAAAGAGATCAAAATTTCATAACATGGGATAAATCATGGTAGTGAAATGTAATCACAATAATCATAACATAAAACATGAAGATTTGTGGCATACACACATAATCATAGTGAATCATTTCTTATTAGTTAAGACTCATTTCCAATACTATCTTAGAGAACAAAGTCCATTTCTGAACCGAGTTCATTCCTCATTTCAGTCATGTTTCACTTAACCGGTTTAACCTGCCGTTCCAGCCATGTCTATCTCTTGAGATATAAAATATTTAACCAATTAATTAGAGGGAGATATAGGTCCCACCCATCTCATAATGATACCATTCTTATATGTGCCACAAAATCATAAACCATACATCATAGCATAACCCATGTAATAATAATGGGATTCTTAAACATCGTGACATCATAAAACAGTTCATATAAGATAAATAAATTTATAAAACTAATTCCATCACAAAATAATCAAATCAATGTAATAATACGGATAGAAACAAAACCCTTTATTATCTTAGATGGAAAATAATTTTGATAAAACACTTCAACTCCATTCTTGAAGAAAACATCCTTTATACTTGAAAAACACTTTTCCTTAAATAACATGTCTTACAATTCTAAACTAAAAGTTGTTAATTAAAAATAAACGTGAAAACTTGTAATGGAATATTCTTGGAAATAATGTCATAAAAATCCATTCATTCCATATAAATTAAAAAAAACTTTATTCTCGTACTTTTGTCAGAAAAGTCAAAAAGTACCTCGTACGAAAAACGAAAAAACCTTCCTTTCATATCTTTTACTAAAAACTCACCGAAGGGTAAAATTGGATTTAAAAAATTGTAGGTGGATGGAAATAATATTACATATTGAGGAAACATGGATGTGGATGATAAAATACACCCATGTAAATTCCAACGTATAAACAATCTCAGATAAAAATGAGATTGTGATATTTCCCTTACCTTAGGTCTGATTTGCTTCGTAAGTGTCCAAACCTTCTGTATAATGATTTAAATAATGTTATTGACTTATTACAGAATCATACTCATTTTTATGATATCATATATGGTAATATTCTTAGCTTCTTATGGGTAATATTTCATTGCTACTTGTTATTCGAGTGTTTATTACTTTTTGTTCTTATGTGTGTTTTGTCGAATAAATTCTTATTATTCATTTTAGGTTATAGATACCTCATTTACAGAATGGAATTAGTGTTATACATATCATATTTATTCACTCAATACATTTATGTAATCATTATGAAATGAAAATCATGTAGAACGAGTCACATCACATCATGGAGACGGTATTCTGTACGTATGCACGAGTGATGATATTGTTCTCATGATCGTCGAATTGTATGGGAGTGTATGTATACTATTTCAGAATCAATATCACTTTACAATAATCATATATAGATATTATTTACACCATTATACCCATCCAAGTAAAGTGGTGGTGGAAAATAGATTACACCACGGCGTGGAGACGGTATTCCGTACGTACGCACGCGCGGTGATTTCGTTTTCCATAGGATGGATAGATGGTGAAATAGGGTTATTTCATACTTATAATAACATAATTGTATATCAGTGATACTGATGTTATTACTTCATAATTAAACAACTGAATAAGAAGAAGTGGAAGAAGAAATAAAGTTGAAAGAATCGGTAACAGACATTACCTCTTCTTTGAAGCGCCTCCTTGACACCTCCTCTTAGGGCACTAAAATTGGTCTTTGAAGAGACCCATAACCTCTAGGATGTGTCTATGGAAGTGTAGAAGATTCTTTGGCAGGGTTTGGGAGGGCTTGAAGGCTCAAAGTGGTGTGAGTAAGAGAGGGAGGAGGTGCCCTTTTATAAGGGAGGAGAGGGGCACCTTTGGAAAAACAAAAAATATTATTTTATTATAAAGCGATATTCGGTTCTAAATAGCTCCAAATTGATTTATTTAGAATAAAATGTGGGGATAGGTCTAAATTCTTTCATAAAATATAATTTGGACAAGTTTAGTTTACTATTTTAACCTTATCATTTAGATTTAACTTTAAGTTAAATAATTTTACTTTTACCGTGTATTTTTGTGTTCTTACACTATAAGGTTAATAAACATACTATAACAATACAAACGAACCCCAAGTTGATTATTATTAATATATATAACCTTCTCTAAGTCATTTTTCAAATCCTTAGATTTTTAGGAATAAAATAACAATTAATAATATAATATTTTAAAAAAAACTATTTCATGTCAATTTTGACACTATTTAGTAATTTTTTTTAAACTCATAACAGAAATATTAGTTCCAAAAAAGTTTCTTAAATAAATAATAACATGTCCTATTAACATAGAAAATTATTGGAATTCATAAAAAGCATAAAATTCCTTTTATTTGGTTATTTATAACATCAATTATGTCAATATTTTTTTAATAAGATAATTATTGCATCATCATTGTGTCATAAATAAATTAAATTATTTAATGTCTAAAAATTACAAATAAAATACCATTATGTAGGAAATAGTTTTATCTTTCTAATGAATATTTATAGTCGATTTTATATTATGTATGACCCTATATTAAAAATTATTTACTTATTAAACTTTGATTTTAACTATTTTGTCCCTTCTTTAAATAAATTAATAATAAATGTCCTAATCTAATCCAAGTGTGCCTAAATGGTAATATTTTGTTCCTAAGGTTGTTTTTGGTCGAATTATACTTATCCAATAGAATTGGGACATGTGTTAGGGTAATAATAATAACATTTTTACCCTTAGTTACCCTATTTACTTTTAACCGTGGTAAAAAAAAAGAAAAAAGTTACTATTCAACAAAAATTATTTTCATCCCATTGAACCACATTTTAGTCCTTGATATTAACCATGTCTCTCGGATTTTCGAAATTCCACTCACAGAAGCGGTAAAATTAAGTTTTAGGTGAATTTGGAAATTCTCCTAGGAGATGGGTAAAAGACGGTGAAAAGTTAAATTAAATTTTTATATATCTAAATTTATTATAAAATGAATCCAATGAATTGCATTGAACATATATAGGTATTATGTATCGATTTTGACCTACAATAAATTTAAATAAAATAAATAATTATTTAAACAAAAAGTCGGTTTTTAAATAGTAACCCATTGTTTTCACTATTCATCAAAAATTGAAAGTTTCCAGAAAAATACCAAAATTTCACCCTAGGCTAATTTCGATATTCCAAATCCAAAAAATGAAGTCGATTTTGATGAATAAAATTTACAAAATTTCAAAAAGTGGTTATTACTATTCATAACAGTTAGTTTTAATAATAGTTTAATAGCATATCGTTGTTTAGTGAAACTCGGTATTGCGTACGACGCAAGCTATCAAGGAAGGTCGTGATTGCGTGTAAAGCAAGCCAAGATAGTGTTGTATGTATTGAAAGATTCCTTTGATGATTTATATAACAGAAAAACAAAAATATTTCTCATAATAGTCTCGGGTGTAACAATATTACTAGATATATATCATGTCTTTTCAAACAAAAAGTAGAGATGTAAAAAAACAATTTCCTATAATTATATAATTAGATATAAAATACTACACAATGAATCAGATGGATATATAATTATGGTCCCACAAATAACAAAATTAAAATCATACATATTTTTCCCATAGGATAATTAAACATTCATCATATCATATTATCATACCCATTAAAATAATATGGCTTTCACAAAAATTTCATAAATCCATAAGAGTATAAAAATGAAAAATAAATTAGTTTCATAAACATATCACAATGATAACCATAAACTATTTAGTTAAATAATAATGATGGATTCATGGGATCAAATCCCTAGTAAAACATAATTATCAAAAAATAATGTTTTCATAGATGAATAGAAAAACCATAAAATGATCATTAAATACATTCTTAAGGATAATAATATTCCCACATTTAAAATTAATTTTTATTTTTTTTACAGAATAATATTGAAAATACACATTTTAAAATAAACCTTCAAAATTTAATGGAAATAATCAAAAATAAGTGGTCATGGTAGTGATAAATTCATTCATTCTATACACATTAAAACAAAGTTCCTCTCATATATTCGATAAAAAAATGTTACTCATCTAGATAATGACAATAATATTCCATTTTAACCATTATGTTAAAATAAAATACTTGGGTGGAAAATATATCAAAAAATAATTTTATAATAATTAAAAAAATCTTTTATACATTTATTTGAATCACATATTTGGATGGGAAATGATTTTCAACAGAAGATAGAAATAAATCATTTTTCATTTAAAAAATTAATTATGATTATTGAGTACTTAATGAGGGATAAAAAAAGATTTTTCCCTCAACAAATATCTATAATATGAGAAATATCATGAGTTTCTTGAGTGCTGGATCATAATATTTCATCAAATTAAACATAATCATAAATAATCGGAATAAATAATGAGGTTGTAACATAAAACCCTTACCACTTTGGTAAATTTTGAATCATGTTACCCATGAAACAAATAAACATATATTGATATGTTAATCCAATTAAATTTCATAATAATAATCAGAAAATAAATTAATGGGAATATTATACATCACATTATTGATGAATTGGGTGAATATTATATGTCTCCCATGAAAATAAGGAGAGATGAAAATCCCTTAGATAAACATTGAATTTATTGATATGTGTTTAAACTTCCTATATAATAAATAATGATTAATTATAAATATATTTCATAAGAATAATAATATACCTCATACCATATATATTTTACTTAACCCTTTTATGAAATGTCTATTAACAATTCTTTATTAAATCTGTTGTTTTGTGTGATAAGTGCTTTTTTTCATATATGTTTTAGTTTTATATTTTTGGTTCTCGTACATTGACTATGGTTCCATAGTATCCACAATTTGAATAATGATATAAATATCATATATACCCATTATATATATATATATATTTAATTCTATCTATAAATGTTTTTGATATGAAAATGAATAGCATCGTTATAGCATCCCGCCATTTTATAACATAAACTTTTATTACATTACACAAAACTGAGGATCTTTAAGGTTTCGTGTCTTGGAAACCAGGAACATAATAAATGAAAACAACATAAAGAATTCTTCTTAAACACTTGCAAGGCGTCTCCTTAAGTTCATTCTAGGTTCATTACTGCATCTCATAACCTGGGGACATACATCAAAAGAAAGGGTGAGCAGAAGGCCCAGTAAGGGAAACAAGAGGAACATTTTACATGTGAACTTGAGATACTTCAATAAGGACATGAAAAGAACTTTAAGGCATGAGAAAGAAATCATGAGGCATTTCATAATAAAAATAACATTTTTCATAACTTTAAGATGTGGCTACATCATTTAACATAGACAATCATGAACATATCACCAAGGTCCATCCCCAAGGTGTCATTTGAAAATTACCAAGGTTATTCACCAAGGTATCGTGAAAATTGTAATCTCTAGTGGCTACATCATTACCCAATGCACTGGAGCGCTATCAGGGCACACCCTTAAATTTGACTTTATTATCATGTGAGCCACATATATCATCATCAAACATTTCATAAATAACCCACATAGCATAAAATAAATGGGTTTCATTTCATAATCATAACATTTTAAAAACTGCTTTAAAGACATGATCTTTAAGTCACTTTAAACCCACGGAAAGGGAAAGCGGGTCTCATGTATGTAAATCCCAGAATATAAAATGGAACATTTTGATATATATGTGAATACCCTTTTAGAAATAAGGGCTTTGAGTATTCACTTTATAACATAAAATAATTTTTGAGAAAAGAGAGAGGCATTTTGAGGGGAAAATTCTGCAGCATAACGGCTAAGTTTCGGGGTTTTAGAAAACATTGAAATGAGAGGGGACATGGGTCACCCACTCATAAATGATCCATAAAACAGTAGGGTGAATGAATAAGAAGGACATATGGACATGGTAATGAAATTTTAGGGACATACCATTTGAAATGAAAAAACATGGAAGGAAAAAGATTAGATTTCTCTTATGAAAATTCGGCAGCCTTACGGCGTCACTTAACTTCAAAAGAAAATGATTTTACAAGTTCAAAAAGGGTCCCTCATCATATGATCATAAGAGATCAGTATGATTGATATAGAGATCATACCCCAACATAATAAAAAGGAACTTGAAAGACTTGACATGAAAATCGAACTTGAAAAATGAGAAGGGTGCAAGAATCCCTTAGAAATTCGGCAGCCTAACGGCGTCACTTAAACTTTCATAAAACGAAATGATGAGAGTAATAGGGGATCTCTCATCATATAAACATGAAAGGGCAGTAAGAGGAATATAAAAGAACATCCTCTCACATAAAAACATGGAGCATAATAGGAATGACATAAAAGAGATTACATGAAAAGAAAGAGAGGGGTCGGATCCCTTACCTTAAAATGTGACTCTTGAAACTCAAAGGATTGGACCTTGAGGGCTTGGGGGAACCTTGGGAGGACTCTTTGGAAGGTAAGAAGACCAGAACATCGTTGGGGGAGAGTTGGGAGTGAAAACTAAGGGAGGAAAGGGTGGGTATTTATAGGGAAAGTGAGGGGACAAAGCATTAATGGCCAAGGGACACCTCACTAGTGGTTTTGGCAAAACCATGGGCTTGCCCATGGTATTTGCCCATGGTATTGGCCACTTGGGACACCTCACACCTTATCTTACTATTCATAATTCGACCATATTGAATATATACTTAATACATCATTTAATGATGTCATTAAACACCCGTAACTTAAAAACTATACTTTCACTATTCACCGAAAATTCAACTTTCTCAGAATAATCCCAAAATTTCACCTTAACCAAATATCAATGCTCTGATTTCAAAAATGAAATCCATTTTATAAAAAGAATTTTCTAAATATTTTTAATTTAATTTTTAAATAAAAACACTATTCATTGAAAATTCATTTTTTCAGAAAAATCCCCAAAAATTACCTTAGCATAATATCGATGCTCTGAGTTCAAAAATAAAGTCCTTTTTATAAAAATAATTTTCTAATTATTTTAATTAAATTTTTAATTAAAAAACACTATTCATCCGAAAAAACTAATACTTGAATAATAATTTATGAAACCGTTATTTAACCATTTTATTGAATCACATTACTTAATCTAGGTGTCTAAATTATATTAAAACTTTCTTTGAGTGAAATTACTACTCCATTTGGTCATATTACTAATCCTAAGCGTAAAATCACTATTCATAATTTACTATTCATCAAAAATTAAGGTGATCTTATTAGACTCCAAATTCCTTACTGAACACTTTTGTAGAAGACAATTTTTTGAAAATCATTACACATCATTAGTTTTTTAGGGTTTACATATATATTTCAAAATATCCCTTTTTCAAAATTCATCAATAAAATACATTCTAAAATTATCTAGACATTTTAAATTTCACAAACATCACTAAAGGAAGAAATCTCAATTTATTCACCCGAAAGGATTACACAAGGAAACTAGGGTCTCATCACATAGCCCCTTATAACACTAGAATAAGACCTAAGTGTAAGGTGTGCTATGGTGAGAGAATCTGAGGGAGTCTCAGATAACATTGCCCTAGTAGCAATCTCCACTAACTTGAACTTCTCCTACAAGCGTTTTCGTTCAAGCTTGACACGCTGGAGCTCGGCTTGGGCTTGGTCCAAAGCGATGCCCACAGATGCTACCTCCTTCCCAAGCTCTGATAAGTGGGCTTTTTAAGGGTTGAGTCTACTAGATGAAGCCATCAACTCCTTTTTCTGCATTAACCATTAACATCTTAATAAATCATTAAGAGTAAGTTAATATACTACTCATAAAGATTGGGTCGTTATATTCTTCCCCCCTTACGAAATTTCGTCCCCGAAATTTACACTTGAGGCCTAGTCGAAAAGGTGAGGGTACTTTTGCTTCATCGTTTCCTCAGGCTCCCAAGTCGCTTCTTCATATTTATGATTCCTCCACAACACTTTCACAAGGTGGGTAGTCTTGTTTCGTAGAACCTTGTCTCTACGGTCTAAGATCTCCACTGGCTGCTCCTCATAAGAGAGATCATGTTCAAGTTGTACCACCTCTGGGTTCAGTACATGCGAAGGGTCGGGTATGTACTTCTTCAAGAGAGATATATGGAAGACATCATGAACCTGAGCTAGGTTCGGTGGAAGTGCTAGACGATAGGCCACTGATCCTATGCGATCAAGGATTTCATAGGGGCCAATGTACCTAGGGCTGAGCTTCCCTTTCTTCCCAAACCGCATGACTCTCTTCCATGGAGAAATTCGAAGGAAGACTTTATCACCAACACCAAACTCCAAGTCTCTTCGTCGATTGTCAGCATAGCTCTTCTGCCGACTCTGAGCAGCTTTTATGTGTTGTTGGATGGCATGAACCTGTTCTGTCATCTTTTGCCCGAGATCAGGCCCAAGAAGCTTCCTCTCACCAGTTTCATCCCAACAAGTAGGAGTTCTACACCGCTTTCCATACAGAGCTTCATAGGGTGCCATATGAATACTCGCATGGAAGCTGTTGTTATAGGAGAAATCCACTAATGGGAGGTGTTGATCCCATCCACCCTTAAATTCCATTGAGCATAATCTCAACATGTCTTCGAGTGTCTGAATAGTCCTTTCAGATTGGCCACCAGTTTGAGGATGATAGGCCGTACTAAAATTCAATTCAGTATTCAGAGCATGCTGAAGACTTCTCCAGAATTTTGATGTGAATCTTGGGTCACGACCAGATACGATGGATAGTGGTACCCCATGCAGCCTTACCACTTCCTTCACGTATATCTTGGCAAGCTTATCCAGAGGGAAATCTTCCTGAATAGAGATAAAATGGACTGTCTTGGTGAGACGGTCCACAATAACCCATATCGCATTGTTTCCTTTGGATGTTTTTGGGAGACCAGTTACAAAGTCCATGGTGATATTTTCCCACTTCCATACTGGTATGGGTAGCGGTTGTAATACCCCCTTAGGAAGTTGTCTTTCTGGCTTTACTTGCTGACACACCAGGCACCTTGTAGTATAATCGGCAATCTCCCTCTTCATGTTATCCCACCAATAATGATCACGAAGGTCTCTATACATCTTAGTGCTTCCCGGATATATAGAGAAAGTAGAGCTATGAGCTTCATCCATCAGTTCTTTCTTTATCTCCGGAATAGATGGAACACATAGTCTTGTACGAAATTTCAATACACATTCTTGATCAATATTGAAATCAGGGAACTTCCCATTCTTTATAGCCTCGAACTTCTCCTACAGTAAAGGATCTTCTTTTTGAGCCTTCTTGATCTTCTCTAGTAATGAAGGTTGAGAAATCATTTGGGATAGGGTTGATGATGTCCCTTTCCTTATAATTCCCATGTCCAGTTTTACTAGATCTTTAATCAAGGGATCTCCCAGGATCCTCATTGTTTCCAAAACAACAGGATCTTTCCTGCTTAACACATCCGCGACTTTGTTTGCTCTACAAGGGTGATAATGAATTGAACAATCATAGTCTTTAATAAGCTCCAACCATCTCCTTTGTCTCATGTTCAATTCTTTCTGTGTGAAAATATACATTAGACTTTGGTGGTCAGTGTATATATCACATTTCTCCCCATAAAGATAGTTCCTCCATATCTTTAGAGCAAAAACAACTGCCGCCAGCTCTAGATCATGCGTAGGATAATTCTGCTCGTGAATCTTCAACTGTCGAGATGCATAATCAATTACTTTGTCATTTTGCATGAGGACGCACCCAAGCCCTTTCAGAGATGCATCACTAAAAATAACGAATCCTTCTCCGATAGAGGGTAGTGTTAATACAGGTGCAGTAACCAATCTCTTCTTCAGCTCTTGGAAACTTTCCTCGCATTCCTTTGTCCAGATGAACTTAACCCCTTTTCGAGTCAACTTGGTCAGTGGATTAGAAAGCCGTGAAAAGTTTTTCACAAACCTCCTATAATATCCCGCTAAACCAAGGAAACTATGAATCTCAGTTACTGTTGTGGGTTGAGGCCACTCCTCCACAACCATTGTCTTTGCAGGGTCAACCGAGATTCCTTCATTGGATACGATGTGCCCCAAGAAAGCCACTTGTTGTAACCAAAACTCACACTTGCTGAACTTCCCAAAGAGCCTCTCCTTCCGTAGAGTTTTCAAAATAACCCTCAGATGATTTTCATGCTCCTCACGACTTTTTGAATATATCAAAATATCATCAATAAAAACCACCACAAAGTTATCAAGGTAGTCCTTAAAGACTCTATTCATCAAATCCATGAAAATAGCAGGAGCATTAGTCAAGCCGAAGGGCATAACAGTAAACTCATAATGCCCATATCTTGATCGGAAGGCAGTCTTTGGAATATCTTCCTTCTTCACCCTCAGTTGATGATAACCAGATCGAAGGTCAATCTTAGAGAAGAATTGAGCCCCACGAAGTTGGTCAAATAAATCATCAATTCTTGGAAGAGGGTATCTGTTCTTCACTGTGATCCCGTTCAGTTCTCTATAATCAATGCATAGCCGCATTGATCCATCCTTATTCTTCACAAAGAGAACTGGTGCTCCCCAAGGAGACACACTCGGTCGGATAAACCCCTTCTCCAACAAGTCTTGGAGTTGTTTCTTTAGCTCCTCTAGCTCCCCATTTTCCATTGTATACGGAGTCTTTGATATCGGTTGAGACCCAGGTACGAGTTCAATGGGGAACTCTACCTCTCTTTCTAGGGGAGGTCCAGGTAACTCCTCAGGAAATACATCCATGTATTCCTGAACAATCGGAACATCTTCAATTTGTATGCTCCCTTTCCCTTCTTCATCATCACCGATTAACTCCATAAAGAAAGCTATAGGAGGTTCTTCTAGATAGGGATCAGTTCGGGATATCTCTCCTCGGAAGATAACTGTAGGTCGTTCATTCAAGACTACTGAGATTTCCTTACTTCTGCATTTGATCATAGCATTATACTTTGAGAGCCAGTCCATCCCTAGTATAACGTCGAATTCCATCATGGGGATGACTACTAGATTTGCGATAAGATTATGCTCACCAAAGTAAACACTAGAGTCTCTAAACACTGTTGATGCATGGATAATCCCACATGGAGTCTTGACTGACAACTCTACCTTAAGCAATTCGGGGATTGATTCTATATTCTTTGCAAACTTGGAAGAAATAAAGGAATGCGTAGAACCAGAATCAAATAAAGCACTTGCTAGTTTTGAGAGGACAACAAGAGTACCTGCTACCACATCGTTCGGAACATCAACTTCAGTTGTTGTGATAGCGAAAGCACGACCTTTCTCCCTTGGCCTCTGCTAAGGTTGATGGTGATTCCCCTCCACCGCCCTCGGATTTGGACATTGATTAGCAAAGTGCCCAAGCTGTCCACACTTGAAGCATGTGACTTCGGGTAGGGCTAGAACCATCATTCCTCTGTCGTTAGTGTTGGGAAGTTGAGGCTTCACATCACCACGACAATTCCGAGAAATATGGCCTTCTTTTCCACACCTATAGCACTTGCCACTTCCGATCAAGAAGTTCCCTGGATGATTCTTCCCACATTTATTGCATGTGGCATGTTGCATATGCTTTCCACCTCTTTCCTGATCAAAACATCTTCCCAGGCTCGGTTCTAGAGTTCTCTTCTTCTCATTAGATTTGTGAGACCACTGTGTCTCCCAAAACTCTTGTTCAACTTTTATAGCACTTTGAACTATTTCTTCAAAGCTATCGTAGTCCCTGTTGGCTAGATTCTTCCGCAGATGTGGTCGTAGTCCGCCGAAGAATCTATCAACCTTCCCATTAGGGTCCATGACAAAGCTTGAGGTATAACGGGAAAGCCTTGTGAAGTTCATCTCATAGCTTCCGACAGATTCGTTCTCCTTCTGCTTCAGCTCGAGAAACTCTTTCTCCATTTTCGTTCTCATGGAACGAGGGAAATACTTGTTAAAGAAAATCTCCCGAAATTCTTCCCACTCCATAGCTTCCATCTCTCCTCGTGGCTTCGTGTTTTTGATCAGTGACCACCACTGATCAGCTTCTCCCTCTAGGCGGTAAACAGCAAGGGTGACTTTTTCTTGTTCCGAACAATGAAGTACAGAAAAGATCTTTTCAATGGAGCTTATCCATTGTTCCACAACCAATGGGTCAATAGATCCACTGAATGTTGGCGGTCGTTGACGCATGAAGGACTCAACAGAAAGTTGTTCCCTTCGTGGTGAGGTCGGCCTCTCAGCTTGATTCAATTTATTACTCATAACTTGAGTCAGTTGGTTCATCATTCACGTGAATGTTTCCATTCCGGCTTCCATCGGAGGGCCGTCAGCACATGGTGCATTGCGGTCACCATCGACACGGTTTCTCCTATTACCCTCCATTTTCTAAAAGAATAAATCCTTAGTGAGAAACTTATTTCATTTATGAATCTTTTAACTAAGACTTCATGCTTAGACAATTATACTTCTCTATAATTCCTTCATAATGATTCATAAAAAGATTGTGATTAACCAAACATATCCCCCGGGAGTGTCGTAACCAAGAGTGCAGCAAGGCCCGTTATCGTGCACCAGTTCCCGTTCGAGTCTAGCTCAAAGCGGTATTTTCGGGTTTTACCCCTATGTACATCTGTGCCAGAGCCGCCTCTACCTGCTCGTATCCAGACAGGGATGTATTTGTTTGATAGACCACTTACTCAATACTTACCAAAATACCAGGAAGTTTTCCTATATTTAAACTTTTCTATAGGGTTCTTCCTAAAGTTTTTATATCCTAATTTCCACAAATGACTAAACCATCCTTTGATACCAACTATATCATCCCGCCATTTTATATCATAAACTTTCATTACATTACACACAACTGAGGATCTTTAAGGTTTAGTGTCTTGGAAACCAGGAACATAATACATGAAAACAACATAAAGCATTCTTCTTAAACACTTGCAAGGCGTATCCTTAAGTTCATTCTAGGTTTATTACTGCATCTCATAACCTGGGGACATACATCAAAAGAAAGGGTGAGCAGAAGGCCCAGTAAGGGAAACAAGAGGAACATTTTACATGTGAACTTGAGATACTTCAATAAGGACATGAAAAGAACTTTAAGGCATGAGAAAGAAATCATGAGGCATTTCATAATAAAAATAACATTTTTCATAACTTGAAGATGTGGCTACATAATTTAACATAGACAATCATGAACATATCACCAAGGTCCATCCCCAAGGTTTCATTTGAAAATTACCAAGGTTATTCACCAAGGTATCGTAAAAATTGTAATCTCTAGTGGTTACATCATTACCCAATGCATTGGAGCGCTATCAGGGCGCACCCTTAAATTTGCCTTTATTATCATGTGAGCCACATATATCATCATCAAACATTTCATAAATAACCCACATAGCATAAAATAAATGGGTTTCATTTCATAAACATAACGTTTTAAAAACTGCTTTAAAGACATGATCTTTACGTCACTTTAAACCCACGGAAAGGGAAAGCGGGTCTCATGTATGTAAATCCCAGAATATAAAATGGAAAATTTTGATATATATTTGAATACCCTTGTAGAAATAAGAGCTTTGAGTATTCACTTTATAACATAAAATAATTTTTGAGAAAAGAGAGAGGCATTTTGAGGGGAAAATTCTGCAGCATAACGGCTATGTTTCGGGGTTTTATAAAACATTGAAATGAGAGGGGACATGGGTCACCCACTCATAAATGATCCATAAAACAGTAGGGTGAAAGAATAAGAAGGACATATGGACATGGTAATGAAATTTTAGGGACATACCATTTGAAATGAAAAAACATGGAAGGAAAAAGATTAGATTTCTCTTATGAAAATTCGGCAGCCTTACGGCGTCACTTAACTTCAAAAGAATATGATTTGACAAGATCAAAAAGGGTCCCTCATCATATGATCATAAGAGATCAGTATGATTGATATAGAGATCATACCCCAACATAATAAAAAGGAACTTGAAAGACTTGACATGAAAATCGAACTTGAAAAATGAGAAGGGTGAAAGAATCCCTTAGAAATTCGGCAGCCTAACGGCGTCACTAAAACTTTCATAAAACGAAATGATGAGAGTAAGAGGGGATCTCTCATCATATAAACATGAAAGGGCAGTAAGAGTAATACAAAATAACATCCTCTCACATAAAAACATGGAGCATAATAGGAATGACATAAAAGAGATTACATGAATAGAAAGAGAGGGGTCGGATCCCTTACCTTAAAATGTGACTCTTGAAACTCAATGGATTGGACCTTGAGGGCTTGGGGGAACCTTGGGAGGACTCTTTGGAAGGTAAGAAGACCATAACTTCGTTGGGGGAGAGTTGGGAGTGAAAAGTAAGGGAGGAAAGGGTGGGTATTTATAGGGAAAGTGAGGGGAAAAAGCATTAATGGCCAAGGGACACCTCACTAGTGATTTTGGAAAAACCATGGGCTTGCCCATGGTATTTGCCCATGGTATTGGCCACTTGGGACACCTCAAAACTTATCTTACTATTCATAATTCGACCATATTGAATATATACTTAATACATCATTTAATGATGTCATTAAACACCCGTAACTTAAAAACTATACTTTCACTATTCACTGAAAATTCAACTTTCTCAGAATAATCCCAAAATTTCACCTTAACCAAATATCAATGCTCTGATTTCAAAAATGAAATCCATTTTATAAAAATAATTTTCTAAATATTTTTAATTTAATTTTTAAATAAAACCACTATTCATTGAAAATTCATTTTTTTCAGAAAAATCCCCAAAAATTACCTTAGCATAATATCGATGCTCTGAGTTCAAAAATAAAGTCCTTTTTATAAAAATAATTTTCTAATTATTTTTAATTAAATTTTTAATTAAAAAACACTATTCATCCGAAAAAACTAATACTTGATTAATAATTTATGAAACCGTTATTTAACCATTTTATTGAATCACATTACATAATCTAGGTGTCTAAATTATATTAAAACTTTCTTTGAGTGAAATTACTAATCCATTTGGTCATATTACTAATCCTAAGCGTAAAATCATTATTCATAATTTACTATTTATCAAAAATTAAGTTGATCTTATTAGACTCCAAATTCCTTACTGAACACTTTTGTAGAAGACTATTTTTTGAAAATCATTACACATCATTAGTTATTTAGGGTTTACATATATATTTCAAAATATCCCTTTTTCAAAATTCATCAATAAAATACATTCTAAAATTATCTATACATTTGAAATTTCACAAACATCACTAAAGGAAGAAATCTCAATTTATTCACCCGAAAGGATTACACAAGGAAACTAGGGTCTCATCACATAGCCCCTTATAACACTGGCATAAGACCTAAGTGTAAGGTGTGCTATGGTGAGAGAATCTGAGGGAGTCTCAGATAACATTTCCCTAGTAGCAATCTCCACTAACTTGAACTTCTCCTGCAAGCATTTTCGTTCAAGCTTGACACGCTGGAGCTCGGCTTGGGCTTGGTCCAAAGCGAAGCCCACAGATGCTACCTCCTTCCCAAGCTCTGATAAGTGGGCTTCGTAAGGGTTGAGTCTACTGGATGAAGCCATCAACTCCTCTTTCTGCATTAACCATTAACATCTTAATAAATCATTAAGAGTAAGTTAATATACTACTCAAAAATATTGGGTCATTACAATCATCCATGGTGACGGTAGTATATACATACGTATTATCGTTGTTTCGATTTTCTCAATGGAAGGAAATAAGTAAAGTTAAAAATTAATTAACCTTTATAAAAGCTTATTCACACTAAATATATCATATATATTCATTAAGTCTATCTTTATTACCATGCACGTCAAAATAAAATTATTAACATATCTCATCAATTTCTGAAGGTGGTAGTCCCAACATATGCAAGAGTGAAACAATCATTTTTTTGAAGATTAGTAGGTAACAAATATGATTTGATATTATATTCAGAGAATTATAATTATTTAATTAATATTATATATATTATTTTAATACATAATTATATAAATCTTTTAGAGGTGTTTGTGGAAAAGGAACTACGTTGGTTTGTGAGGCAGTAGTCTGCTGTACAGTTGACAATAAATTTCATTTCCCATTTGATGGGTGTGTATATGGATAGAGTTTATTACCTCAATATAATAAAATATGTGTATATTTAGGATAATGTTGTGTTTATTTCTTCATATTTGGATAGTATTTTTTGAAGGTGGAAGAAAAATGGAATAAAGAATACATAGTTAAGAACTATACCACTTCTTCGGAGAACCTAATTATATTTACTCGTAAAGACTTACATGGATATTATTCTAATAAAAAGGTATAATAGGTTATGGGGAGTAATTTAAATAAAGTTATTGGTAAATTCTTGGTCGAACCATAGGGTTCTTTGATTGACGAGAGGTGGGTAGAGGAGGAGTCCTTTTATAAGTGGGGGAGAGACCCCACATAGAAATTTTTAAAAAAGTGTAAAAAATGATAAATTCATTCTCAATAAAAATGTATCAAAATTTTATTATATTAATATATGTTATATGAAAAGTTAAATATATTTCTTTAAAATATTATTTAGGAAGTTTTAATTTGGAAACATGGCCTAATATTTTTGTTTAACTCTCCATAGTAAACATTTTTTAGCATTAACCAGAGTAAATATTTTTTAATTTTTTTCAATTAATTATGAAAAAAAACATATTTGAACTTATTATATAATATTAATTTTTATTATTCAAAATATTACATACATTTCACAATATTCAACTCATATATGTTTCTGAATTTCATTCAAACATTATACTCAGAGAAGTGATGAAATGTTGTTTTCTATGGAAATGTTTTCATAATGTTAAGAATATTTTATATAGAAATTCAATAGAATTTTTTTAATGTAATAATTTATATTAATAATAATATAAATTTTACTATGTTTAATTAGATAAAAATTAAATAAAAATAATCTTTGTCGGTTCCTTAAATTTGAAGATATTTTTCAATAAAAATCCTTATTTTCACTATTCATGAACATTTTTAGGACATTATGAAAAAATAATTATCTGATAATATAACACATATATTTAAAAAAATAATTTCTTTTTTTAATTTTTTATAAAAAATAGAAATATAATTACAAAAAATATGTGTATAGTAAAATGAAAAATGATTTTCAGAAAAATGTCTTTTTCAAGGAAAAGATGATTTTATGTTAACACTATGGCCAGAACTATTAATTATGTGAATTAAAATTCATATTTACACCTATATATTCAATAAAATTCATTCAAAAAACAACTTATGATTTTTTATTTTATTTAATCAATATGTGTATCATTATTAAATTAAAAATAGTTAACAAAACAATGTGTTTTATGCAGGAAAATAGATTTACAGAAAAATCATGTGAAAATAATGATTAAAAGGAAATTAATCTATTTATTATAAATAAAATTGATCATGATTATCTTTAATAAATAATAAAAAATATAAAGAGACATAAAAAGTACATGATTTAATGAAAATAAAAGAATATATTTGAAAAATCGATAATTTTCCCTATTTACTGAAGGATCAATCATTTTAGAAAAATCCAAAAATATCACAGTATGTTAATTTTGATATTATAATTTCCAAAATAAATTTCATCTTTTCAAATTCATCATATAAATTTTCCATAAATTAATTATTATATTTTATCACAAGAAAGAACAAAATATTTTTTATTGAGAAAACATATTTTTGATGAAAGAAATGATTTTACAAAAAATTGAATGATTATTTATTATAATTATATCAACATGTATATATCATGTAGAGTATTTATATATATTTTATGACTTATTTAATCTTACTCATACACACAAATTTAATGGCTAGGTTATAATAGTCATTTTTAAATTATATTGAATTAATAGAAAAATATGGTTAGTTAAAACATGGTGTTACCTATAACCCTTAATATAAATGAATTATTATTTTTTGAAAAAGAAATATATTTCAAAATATCAAGGTGTTATATTAATTATATGACATTATTCATCAATGAACAATTTTATTTAAGAGTACATCTTCTTTACTATAATATATCACAAATGTGTCTAACATAAAATTAACTAGGATTGTTACCAATAGTTAGGATGGATTAGAATGGTTTTCCCATGAATAATCCCCACTCAGTCACATATTATCAAATCTTTCAAACTATATTCACCATTTCCACATGATGTTAAAAATCATGGACTTGTCCTATAACATGAACATAAAATATGAAACTTAAACTAAGTGAGATTTTATTATTATTTACCAGAATACATAAGATACCTCTCCACGTTCAAACCCTAGAACATAGACGGTCATAAATTTATATCCTTACAATTAATTTTATTTGTTCATGGACGTGTGAAATTAAATTTCACATCACTTTGTCTTAGACTTATCACCTTAAAAGTCACTACATTAGTACTTATCACATAACCTTAAATGGTTTTACATGTATAATTAATAGGTACTAAACTGTGTTGATTTTGATTCATTTCATAGGTCACAATAGATGCCCTGCTCATAAGCATGATACCATCTCTATAACACATATAACCTTTCTCGAAGGAGGAAAATTCTTGAGTTCCCAGATTTTCTTTTTGAAAACAAAATATAATCATAGGTAAGAAGAATATTATAAAACCTATGATATTTATAGATGATAAAATATGATGTTCCAAATGATAAAATAACAATTTTGGGAGGTGGGTCAAATAAGTTGTTCAATTTTTATGAGTTTCAAAACATTTAGAAACATAACCCTTGAAACCTTTTAATATTTTTTTAATTATCAATTTTTATAAAATAATTATTAATGAAAATGTAACAAAGGATTTAAATAATATAATATTTACTAGGTTCTTCCTCATTGTCAGAACCTACATCCTCTCCATAGATTCACAATTATAAATAAGTGAATACAAATTATGATAAATCGCAATAGACACCATCTATGTCACAATATGAAAGATTTTACTAACTCTTATAAGTTTACAATGTTTTCTTATAAGACAATTATATAAAATAAAATAATAAATTCATTGTTGAAAATGATCCATAATTGGTCAGTTAGAGTCCTCAATCCAATGTAGTGGGGTCTAATTTTCACAATAATATGATCCTAGATCCGATTCACTCAATATGATGATGTTGGATCTGATAAACTATGTCTAATGAATTAGTTCTCAATATTCATTACTCAAACTCTAATCAAATTCACAATAAGATATTTCGTAGTCCAATCATCTCAACAAGACCTTTTCAATATCATATTACTTGATCTGGTATATAAAATTTTAGTGGTCTAATCCACCCATGAGATCTCTATCCAGAAATAACATTTACTTGATTTCTTCAGTGATCCACATTTTTTGTATATGTGAATATTGAAAACGAATGAATGATCTGATAATGTATTTATTGGTGACTCAAAAAGAAAATACAAGAATCTTGAAACTATTCATTTCTTACTCAAATTGAAAATCTTCGAAGATCTATCACATTTAAACATCATTAATGAATTCTTCAATCCTCTTTTGATTTCTATGAGGTTTATGAAAAATTGAATTTCATTTTTGACCTATTAAAATATTCATAAAACATTTAGAATTTACTTTTTGACTCTTTATTATAATTATCTTATTACAAATCTATTTCATTCATAACTTATTATAAATATATTTCATTCTTAACACACTATAAATCTGTTTCATTCTCATCTCATTATGAATCTATTTTCTTCTCATCTCGATACAAATTGGTTTCCTTCTCATAGGATTACAAACCAATTTACTTATCTACTCATTACAAATATATTTTATTCTTAGCTCATTAGAAATTATATTTCTTTCTCATCTCAATATGATATCTATTTTGTTTTAATCTCATTATTTTTTTCTTTCTTTCTAAGTTCATTATGATTTTTGTTTCTTTCTCCTTCCATTATGAATTTTCATATCTCATTAGATCATTATGATGGGACTCTATTCTTAAGATTTATTTTTATTCACATTACTTC
Source organism: Viscum album (assembly GCA_963277665.1). Taxonomy (NCBI): domain Eukaryota; kingdom Viridiplantae; phylum Streptophyta; class Magnoliopsida; order Santalales; family Viscaceae; genus Viscum; species Viscum album. The sequence continues at coordinate 1,519,995,399 of OY728155.1, read as the reverse complement.
CCAGAGTCAGTCAAATGGAATCCTCATTATGATGGAAATATCATTATAATTTATTTTCCCATTACGACTGAATTACCATTATTATGATTTTGATTAATGATGGAATATATTCAATGATGTATCTATATAGAAATTATAAATTATTAAAACATCATCCGCATTAAATATTCTGACTTTTATATACAATATTCAATATTTTGGTTTTATGAATTCAATGAACACTTTGTCTTTCACAATGGAATCGATTCAATCATTACGATTACTTTATTTCTTAAAAATATTTTATCTGGATGGGTTACATGATTTTCAAGAACTCCATATACAGAAAATAATCTTCTATATTAGATTATAAATTATGATAACTTTCTATTTCTTTAAAAAACATTCCATAAAATTTTTTTAGCATCATTACTACATCTTCACTCATCAACATCTATCATTATACCTCAACAACTTATTTCTTCCTATGATTAAGACACAGTAAAACTTATAGGAATCAACATTTTATGTCTCTGATTCATTTGGATATGATGATATTCAATGTTATGATGATGGACCTAAGTCCAATTATCTGAGTCTGTAAAAAAATTCATTAAAACACAATGTTTCTCCCCTATATCTTTGGGTTCAAACGTTCAACAAAATTAAACATTCTTATAGAACATATTATAAAGGATTGGGTACAATTCATGAATAAGAAAAACATTATTATAAAAATATTTTAGTTTTCAGTAAATTCCAAAACATTTTTAAAATAGTTTATCACAAAGGTTCATCAATATCCTCCTCTGGATTTGTTTACAACCCTTATTACCAACGTTTTCACCTCTTAGAAATTTTTTATAACTCACATTTTGATAAAAAACTGATGTTTCTGAATTTTATCAAAACATATAATTTGTCAAAAGTTAGTGTCCTAACTCTACGGTAGTATATAAATTTAGGATTTTAAAGAAATTATATCCCTTGATGGAAATTTTTTTTTTCAGAAATGTAAAGATAAAATCTCCCTCATTTTTCATTTTATCTCCCCTATTTTATGATAAACACAAATTTAAATTCACAAAATATAGATTAGTAATACCATATTATAATGTAAAAAAGTTGTAACATTCTCTAAACCATTGACAACATAATCCTAATAAGGGTGGGGGTTCTTCCTTATGAGGTTTTGGAAGACATTAGAGGAGGTTGTACATGATGTTTCAACCTCAGTTGAAAAAATATTTATTTCATAATTTATTTTGAAAACATATCCACAATATGATACTTTGTGGAAATGTAATCCAAAAAAAACATCTCCAAAAATAAAGTTCTCCATTATAATGTGAATCATTATATATATGTTTTTTGATATTGAATGTTCGACATGAATCTTAGAAAAAGAAAATTTAATATGATAATCCCAATGTTTCTTCCATGGTTTAGAAAATTTTACATTCAATATTCCAACTAAACATTTCACCACATCATTTTAGTATATTTTTGAGTTGGTGGAAAATATTCTGATTCAGTTTTGTTGAATGTTAGTAAACATTGTTTCTTACTTTACTAAATCACACAACATTTAACCAAGAAAAATTTCCCCCTTGAGCTTGATTTTCTATCCTTACAATTTTCATCCCTATCTATATCACTAAAACCATGAAACATCGACTCGAAATTTCTTTTGTGTAACAACCCATGTAAAGTTGTTCCTTTTACATATCTCAAAATTCTTTTTTCTATCAATATATGGTATTATTTTGTATTATTTTGATACGCTAAACACAAATTCACAATATAACCAATATAAGGTATTGAGGTTGTGCGGTAAAGTATATTTCCTATCATCTTCCAAAAATCATTATGATTCCCACTTTTTTTAGATTAATAATTACTCAACACTATTCTCACTAAAATTGTATTAGATTTTTTTGGATTTTTCCATCCGAAAAATCAATAACAATTCCCTGGAATACTTTTATTATGAAAATAAAATGAATTTTTCCTTTTGTTGAACATACAAGATAAAGAGGAAAGTTAATTCACCTATAATTAAAATTTTAAAATTCTACATCATTTCATCACAAAATGTTTTCCAAACATATTTTATTTCCCCAAATAAATTATATTGTCTATATAATATATTAAAATTACAGTTATTGAGTTGAAATCTATCACATTTTGGTTTCTATACAATATTCATTTAGAAAAATTTATCTTTTCAAATAATATTCATGTTTTGAAAACCATGAATCTGATGCTTATTTCATCTTATAAAAATATATCTTCAATTTACGAATTTTGTTTTCATACTCACCAAGTAGAAACCGAGAAGGGTTTTCAATGGAAACATATCACTAAATATCTCCACTAAAGAAAACTGACCTTATATCTACAAAACAATCATTGTAATAACGATGAGTAGAAATAGAAAAAAATATCACAATAGTTTCTAATTTTGAAACTCAGTTAAACATTTATTCAAAATCCACACATTCCACCTATGCATAGCCTTTACAAACTAGCTTGTAATTATTTCTTGAAACTTCTCCATATTGAGTTAATTATTTTCTATAAACCCACTAGGTCTTTATTATATTTTTATTTACTGTTCATGAAACAATTTCACATGTTTTATTCTTCCCAACCTGATCCATCTCTTCATTCACAGAATCCCTCCATTATTTTTTTAATATCTTTAGAAACTGATTCTAGTTCAGCTATTGAGAAAAGTGAATTTTGATTTTCTAATCTCAAATTTATTTTGGATCTTTCTAAATTAAAATTACTTTTTCAAAATCCACATGTGTTTGTGAGGTAGAAAATTTCAATGTTTCTATCCCAAAAGTTATTTCCACATCAAATGAATTTATAAAATCTTGATAAGGATGTTTTGAATTACTTTCACTATTTTTTAAAATCTATAGTTTATCCTTCTTTGTATTCTCAACATGTTTTTTTATATAATTTAAATTTTTCAATTACATTTATATCATATGAGTCCACCATATTTTTTAGTCATTTTGTCCAGAATTTATAACTTCTCCCATTTTGTGAATAATATAAAAAGTTTCCTTCATCATCTTTCTCATCAAAAATTAATAGATTTTATTATTTTATTATGAGTAAACATTGACATAAAAAACTATGCTGTATTTAAATGATTTTTTTGGTAAACCTCATTTCATAAGGAATCATGTTAGTTTATAGTCTCAATAAGAATCTATTTTGAACATGTACTGTTTTACTAACATATTATCTCTAAAAAAAATTCAATGTTTTTATTCTTATAAAATACTTCATCCCATTTCCACAACACTGTTTTTTCTACTAATCCATTTTGTAGTTTTGTATAGGTAGAACTGTACTAATTTTTTACACTATGATTTCTCAGATATGTTTGAAAATTATTTCTTGTGAATTTGGTACCTTTATCTATTCTCAAAATTTTTATGGAAACCCCCATTTATTTCTCATCATAATTTATTAAATAATTTGATCATTTTAAAATACTCTGACTTGATCTTCGTAAACATGATTTTTTTCATCTGAGTTAAATAATTAATAAAAGTGAAAAAGTATAAATCAACTTTTATCGATTGTTGTCCCATCATCCCACATAAATTGGAATTAATTTTCTCAAGCGTTTTGGAATATTGAATCTAAACTCTTCTATTAGTTTTATTTTCCATATTTCCTTTTTGACAAGTTACACAGACATATTCTTCTCTGCTTTTCAATTCTAATGTGATTCAGATGACATAAATTTTAGATATCATGTGCATAATTATCAATACAGGGTTCCCAAGTATTCAATGGAACAATTTTTTTTCATCATCAACACTCAAGTAACTAGAGTTTTTTTTAATTATCCAATTTGGAATAGATCCCAACCAGTTCATTCTCCTTTTGTAATAAATTCTCCAATATTCAAACTTTTGATGCTACAAAAATCTTTTCTCAATAAAAATTATTTTTTCATCATACCAATGTTTAATTATAGTATGTATGTTATGTTTTATCCCATCAAAAAAATAAAACATCCTTATATTTCAACTATTCTACTACAATCTCTTCTATTTTGATTATTATGATTTTTAAGGATATATGGTTGCCAATGAAACTGCTCCTCCATCATAACATTCACCTTGTTTCAATATTTTTATATAAACTATCATATTTTAAGAACAAAAAATATCATTTATCCCTTGTTATATGATTTTACATGACTTCAAAGATGTATCAATAGAAAAAGAGCTCTCCTCAAGCTTATTCTTTTCATCGTCCATTTCATTTCTGTTATAAGAAATATGTTCTGGATAGATTTTCATACATTTTATTTGGTACTTGAACATCCTTATCAGATCTTCCAAAACTTCTTCCAGGAATTAAAATTGATTTCTTTTTTTAACATTTCTAATATCATGATAATACACATTTCCAGCATTATCTATGTGAGGAATGTTTATCATTCTACTTTCACAATTTCTTACACTTTTCAAAAACCTTCTTCCATGTAAGTATAAGTTCTACAATAATTTTTTTTTTCATTTTCAATATATTTCAATACAAAAATATAATTATAAAATCATTATTTTATATTGAAATAGGATATTTCTATATTGAATCATTTTGGAGGTCGGTAACGCATTTCATCTCTAACATACTCAGGATATGAACCATCTTTTATTTTTAGTGAATTATCTACTTTTTTCGATTTGATAAGATTCTCATATTATTTATCCACCAATTTTTTCCCATAACCATTCTTGAACTGTAAAAGTTAAAATAAATATATGAAATAATTGTTTTGTTGAGTGAAGATTTCACCAAATTCTCATATTGATCCTTGTGAGCAAATTTTGAAGTGTCGACTTTTACTTCAAAAGATTGTTGAAATTTTCATTCATCTAACTCAATATAATTTTGGACTAGAGATTTTTTTTTTCAAAAATGCTAACTTCTTCTTTCTTATCCTCCATTTTCATACTGAGATTTTTAACCATATTTCCTTGTTCAGCCATTCTAATTTTGTAACTTAAGGTCAACTAGTTGTATTCATCCATCAACTTGATGATATATTTTTTCCTTCAGAAATATATACAATATATTTAGTTATCATTATGTTTTCATTTTTGAGAGATTTTTTCCTCAAGACATGCAAAAAGTTTTGTTCTGAGCTAATCAACTCTATAAGATTCTTCACTGCCTTCTTCACGATCAGAGGAATGTTTTGTTTTCTAAAATTTTTCAAAAAAGCTTTTAAATTTTTACGAATAGTCATCTTCATAAGAATTGTTCTTAATTGAGTTTGATTCAACATTCATACCAAAAATAATTCTTTTAATTCCCTTAAACTTCTTCTATTATTTTTTGGAAGAATTGTCTACTTTATCATTTATGTTCCACTTCTTCTATCGAGGTTTTTAATAGGAATTAACTTGATATTCTCCAACATTATTCGTAGGGAAATTTATTTCGAATTATCTGATTCCACAACACTCAAATCATTAAATAGGAAGATTAACTCCATATTTTACACTTCCTCATTGATAATTTTTAGTGATAAAATACATAATATTATCATTAAAATCATGATATTCTTTACCATTAAACACCCAAGGATCATTTTTTTCAAAATAATGTATTTTCAACATTCTTATAGTTATGAAATCCATTTCATATTTCATATAATTTTTAAACAATAATGATTTCCCCATTCCAAAATCAATATGATATTTATGCAGTTCATCAATAGAAAAATCATCATTATATTCTAACAAATAAATTTTAGAATCCAACATATAAAGGATGTTTTTCATAAGTTTCATCAAAGTTGTAGATTCTTCCAAGACATATCTAAATCCTACGATGTTACAAAAAATTAAGTTATTAGAGTTAAGTATTCATAAATATTTTCTTTATCTATCATTCTAATTTATTCATACATACTACTCTGGATTTATAAATTTTCTTTCTTAACTTTAGTATTCCCTTTGAAAATAAATCCCATATTGTCCCACATACTTTTTGATGTATTGAGACCCATCACATTTTAATAAAAATTCTTTAATAATGACATAAATATTTCATTTCAAGCCTATACATTAACTTATATACCCCTCTAATCAAAATACATTATAGAATCATTTTTTCTCAATATGTGGAAAACCAATAGTTGTAGCATCAACAATTTATAGTCAATGTGACAAGAGATAAAGAATCACCTGATTGTTTCATCCACAATAATTTTTCCATCAAATGAAGGAATTCCACTAATGCGGATAGAATTGGTATTATCAGTGATAAGGATACTAAAAGGGAATATTGGAATGATATTAAATAATTTTCCAATGGATCTAATAAAAACTAAAAAGATGGTGGGAGGGGGTGAAATAGTACTTCACTTTTGTGATCATTTAAAACATAAACCCTGAAACCTGTTAATATTTATTTTTATATCTACTATTATTAAATAATCATACATGAAAATTTCAGAAATCAAATAAATCACACAATATTTACATGGTTAGGCCTCAGTATGAGAACCTATACCCTTTCCTTCTCCTCTTATATGGGTCTGTAGAAATTCACTATTATGAATAAGTGTGTTCAACATGTGCCAAAACCCATTATACATCTGATATATCTCGATAGGAAATATTATAAAAACACCCATTATTTTAAAATGGTTTCTTATATAATAAATTTTACAAATAAAATAATAAATAATTTTTTGGAACATCTCCACAATTGCTCAGTGAGAATCCTAATTCCGATTTGGCTAGATCTGATTTTATCAATCTGATGATGCTATATTTGATTCAATCAACATGATGGATCTATATCTATTGAAATCAGTTTTACGAATTCATTCTCTATCTAAATTACTCAAAATATGCTCAAATTCTCAATATGACATTTCTTTTCCTGATCGTCTCAATATGATCTTCTCAAAATAAACTTTCTCTATCCTGTATATATTAATTTTGCTGTTTGATGCTCCCCATAAGATATATATCTAGAAATAACATTCAATTTATCTCTCCAGTGTCCTTCGTTTTCAAATTTTGTGAATTTATGCATTAAATGAGTGATTTTTCATGAGTTTACAGGCGAGTTATAAAAAAATAGTTGGAAAATTGAAAGAATTCACCACTTCTTCAAATTTAAAAATATTGAAAATTTATCTTATTTAAACATAAAATTTAAATTCTTATATTCTCTTTATATTTATATGAGATATGGATAAAACTGAATTTCAGGTTTAACCACATAAACTCATCAAAAAACTTCTACAATCATATTTTTTTATTCTTCTTCATAAACAACACAATACAAATATATTTCCTTCTTACCTCATTATGGATTTGATTCTTTATTAGTTCATTTGAAATAAATTTCATTCGCATCTCATTGTGAATGTTTTTCCTTCTCCGCTCATTTGGAATATGTTTTCTAATCATCTCCTTATGAATGATTTTACCTCTCTACTCATTATGAATATATTTATTTGTCATCTCATTATGATTTCTATTTATTTCTTATCTCATTATGATTTTAATTCCATTCTAAACTCATTGTGATTTCCATTTCATTATCATCTCATTATGATTTTCATTTCTTTCTCAGATCATTGATAATTTTATTTTCTCTTCAGTTCATTATAATGTTCTCTCTTCTTTAGAGTTTTTCTCATTGAAAATAATTCTCATATTAAATCAAATATAATCCCTATTAGGTTGTAATTCTCATTCTGATGGAATTATCTATTATGACAGAAACCCCATTATGATGATTTTCTATAATGATGGAATGTATTCAATGACTAATCCACTTAGAATATTTTATCTTTTTCAAACATCGTCAGCATCACACATTTTGACACAATGATTTGATCATTTGTGTCTTGATTTCGTGAATCTGATGATTCCTTTTTTTATTCTTTAGAACTAATTCAATCATTATGATTCCACTATATCATCCAAAACTTTATCATGATTTTTTTCTTGATTTTTGAAAACTCAATGATCGGGAAAAAAACATCTGACTCATATTAGGATGTTTGAAAACTTTATAACTCATGAAATAACATTCTTCAAAAACATTTCTCAGAAACATCACATATTCTATGCTCAGCAACATATGTCATTTTATCTCTGCAATTTATTTCTTTATATAATTCTTAAATAAGAATCAAAATCTAGCAATCAATAATTAATGCCTCCTAATCTTTTAGATCTTATGATCTTCAACATTATTCCAATGAACCTAAGTGTAATTATCTATGTCTGGAAAACAAATTTCTTTAAAATAAAACATTTCTCCCCCTTTATCATTAGGTTCAAACATTCAACAACTATCAACTTTATAAAAAACCATATTATGATGGAATGGGTCCGATCCCAGAATTGCAAAAATAATCATGTACGAAAAAGTATGTTTTCAAAAAACACAATAACACTGTTAAAATATTTTATAAAAAAAGGTTCTTCAAAATAAATTATTGGTTTTGATCGATCAATATAATAGAGTTAAAGTTTAGTTATATTATTACTATTAAGGATTCATAAAAATATCTCAAATCCTAAAGAGAGTCCCAAAATTGGAATAACATATTCATGAGGGATGAGCTAACCCAAAATCCCTTATATCAATGTACCACCCAAAGTATCCCTAGTATATTATAGTGAATATGTTCATTTGTAAATATTGGATGAAAAAACTCAAAATGTGTCAGTATAGGGGAACATTCGAAACAAATATTGAAATAAATAAACTTAATTTAATTAAAACCCATTAATGTGCTATTATCAAAACCCCAATGTATAATTTTTATTTATGATATTGTGGATACAAAATTTCAAATCAAAGTAAATTTTATAATTTAGATAAATATATTTGGTCTCTTATTTATTAGGGTCTAAATCATAGTAGTCCTTATATTGGATAAAGTGAACCTTTAATATTGATGTCATCATTACGAATAGATCATTATTTAACAGTGTTGTATCCAAATTATAATAAAATATATGCATGTCATAATCATAATTTTAAGAGTCAATTTATTTATCAGTAAGCTTTTCAATTTTAAAAAATCATTCTAATGAAAACCTACTCTAGTATAAATAGAGGTTATATTGAATTTTTTTATATAACCCAATGAAGCTTCACCAATTCACAATGTTTACAATTATAATGTACTATATATAATAAATACCATAATCTCTATTTTATTCCAATGAATTCATCTAGATATAATTATAATACATTGATTATATATTTACTATGTTAGAATCCACACCCTTTAATTATTTGTTCCCCTTGAAAAAATATTTGTTATAACGGTTTTCTGTCATGTTCTAAAGTATAAATTTGAATTATATCATTGAAAAATAATATTATTATGGGATGGATGAACCCAATATTATTTATTATTCAGTGTAATGGTTAATTTATTATGTCCATAGATAAAACAAATGTCGAATTATTATAATATATTAACATTGGTGTGTATCAATGTCATAAGATCCAATTATGATATAATGATTTGTTGGAAATTAATTTCACAAGAGTTCACTTCAATTATTTCTTATGATTTCTAATAATAATATTTTTTTATCTATATATCATATTTATGATCCATGTCATGTTTCATGATTAAATATTTTCTTATCGTATTTTATATTGAGGTGGGTTCCTTGAAATTTTAATGTTAATTTTTAAAAGAAAATTACAACCATAATTTTGACATGTTTATACTCTTAAATACATAAATACCATTGTAATAAACTATTTTCAATATATTTGGATAATTTATGTTAATATATATTTATTTTATAATTTTTTATTTTATTTATAAACCCAATTAATGTTTTGGAATCAATTATATTTATTTCATATATGAAACAATAAAACAAGAACCCACAAAAACTAATAGAGTCCATAAATGGACTCTGACTCATACAAAACCATAATAAAACAAAAAAACCATCTCTATATAATTACATCCATTAGACCGAGAACTTTACCAACAAAAGGGTACCTCATAAGCATCAAATATTGTTATTTTAAAATAACTATTACTAAATAAATATTTCTAAAGAAAATTGATACATGGGAGAGAAATAGATAAAACTAGCCCACACACTATCCTGGAAGAAAATGAATAAAACCCAATCATTAATACTAAACCAAAATAAAAAATTATAGTATATAAGAAAAAACTATTTCAAATGGAATCTATCTCTTTAACCCTATTAATCGTCTATGGTGTCTATATTAGGAGTAAACTTGTGATCCACCAGAAGAACCAAGGATTTTGAATTTCTATGATACTTAAAAAAATAAACATTCCTTAACATGTACATGATCTAATAACATTCTATAATAACATTCAAATTATCAAAAAATCTATTTATAATACCATTTCAAATAAATAATATTTTCTTCCCAAACATTGGAAACCAAATTTTCCATCAAATTAGAATAAATTATTTAAATAATTAAGGTTGTGATAATGGTTGGAATATAATCCAAAAAATAATTTATAGAGGCTTTGGAATCCCCATTATTTATATTTTTCTACTGTAAGGCTACCTTATGAGTAAAACTATACCATGTTGTATTAAATTTCTGAGATTCCACAATAATATCTAAATTTAAATATTATTTACTAAATTTTAATTTACAATTAATATGTGCCATACAATGTACATTGATATTCCCATCATAAACCATGGAAATACCATTAGTAAGGCATGTATTGGGTATATTATTATGAGCATCCACTTAAAAAACATCCAGGATACCCACAATAGTATACATAACATGATCAAAATTCTATATCTTAGACCATTTAAGAGAGAAGTAAATCAACAAAAAATAGTCATTTCCCCATTTGTAAAAGATTAAAATTTATTATATATAATTTTCACATAACCTTTATTGAAACACATTTTATTTGTATCTCTCACATCTATAATGGAATCAATATTTCGAGTTAAATATGTTTCTATTATTTTTACTTCTATGGTTTCATATACAAACCCTCCCTAACCAAATTTTTAACACTAGTAAAAGTTCCTATTAAATTCATCAACTACTTTTGTTTCATCTATTTACATACCCATACAAAATATTTAAATGTGTTATACTTCAAATATAGAATATACTTTTAGTTCTAATAATTTTAACACCATCCAATTCATCAATTACCTCTTTCATTGTCTAGTGTTTTTTTATTTATTAAAAGGAAGAGATAGTGTAAACCTATTTTTTCCCATTTCATTGGACAATAAATACATAAATTCCATTATATTTTAAATATAAATATAGTTTTCATCATTAATCTCAAAACATTCCATTAAATATATCATTAGATCATTGATCTCGAATGACTATTCACATTCAACTAGGTAGTTCCCTTATTATAAAAAATGGGTTTAAAATCATTATATTGATGTACACTTAGTAGTTCATCAAATAGAATAATAATATATATTACAAATTCTCAAATCCTAAATGGAAATTTTTGAAATGATAACTTTTATACAAATCCTTAGTGCCATAAGTGCTTTGATTTTTGAATTTTGTCATTGGATCATTAGAATCTACCCAATTAGTTTCTGATCACTTCAAGTATAAAAGGATGTTGGAATGAGAGTATTAGTCCTAAAAGCTAGAAACTCATTGATGAAGGATATGAATAATTTTATAATTCAATATCATTAATCCAATAAATAATATAGAAAATGTTTCTTTCAATGTCCATGTATTCCATTGAATAAACCAAGAAGAAATTATCACCAGGCCAATGCGAAATCATCTTTCATTTATAGATGAACTCATATTCACGTTGAATCCTAGAAACCAAACATTATTGGGAATATATTAAGTAAGAGGAATTGATATAATAATCAAATATATAACTTATTATATGAGAATTGGTGACTAAGTAAGTAAAAAATAACTCATGATGGTGTGTTCTTATTTTTGGGATGATTGTTTTTGTTGGAAAATATAGTTGAAAATGGTTTAGGGAATTGTTTACCAAATAAGGTGTTTTAAGGTGGTGTAGTTTCCCATGGGTTTCTATATTTTTGGACCTATAAACCAATATTCATCAAATAGAAAATGAATAATTCCTATATAAGGAAATTGGTGTATTTTATAGCACCTGAAGTAGTTGAGGAACATTTTTTAGTTAAAGTAATATTAAGCACATATGAGAGTTACTATAAGTTATTTATATCATCTATATTAAACTTGGAAGAAAAATTAGATATTGAAATTAGACCACAAAATAGTTTTTATATGAAATATTCCATGGTTCATCATCATTTTCAGTTGAAGGAAGTGTTTTCGAGACCACCACGAAGAGGTGATTCCAATATAAGAACTACATATTGAGTTCAGCTTTTAATAAATAATATTTCATTAAGGACTTATTAATAATTTTGATTATTGGGTCATCTATGTTTATTTTCCAATATAATGGATGCTTAATCACTTTATTAAGGTGAGAAAAGTTGATTAGAAAACATCAAAAATGGGATAATTCATCCATTTCAAAAAACGGTTAAGGGGGTAGTTCATGAAGATGTTGAGTTTATGAAGGATTTCAGTTCATGGGGGTAGTTTATTCCACGAAGGATTAGTTCATCAAGGTTCTCTATTTATGGTGCACTATGTATCACATAGGATTAGTGTTTCATGAGGTTAATTTATTCAATTATGTAAAACTGATTCATGGTGGGTAATCATATTATATTGATTAAGGTATTTCACAAAAGGTTTAAAGTATTTCATCGAAGGTGAAAATGGTTTTTTAATGGAATCTCTGTAAATAAATCACTATGTGGTGAAGAAGAATTTATTTACTAGGTGATAGTAGCTCTTTATGGAACACTCATATATGTGTGAAATTTTCTAATTTTACTCATATCATCAAAAGAATCTCTTTAAAATGGATTAAACACACATTAGTTAAGATATTAGTCTGTTTTAAAATTTCTATCGATGGTAGAACTGTAGGGATAGTGAGTCCACTATGAACCATGTAACAATTGTGTGCTATAGTGGATTAAGAACATTGGAACATTTCATTTGTATACTCCTTGGATGTAACTCAGTGAGGGTGAACCAAGTAAAATTTTATGTCATGTGCATGTTTTAATTCCCATTTATTTATTCAATGGGCTGGAGGGAGAAAAGAGTTTTGTTTAATGAAGAATCAAGATTCCAAGAGTATGTTGTTTTATTTTATCAAATCATAATTAATCGCACAATCATGGTTTTAATCCTAGATGGGCTAACAGAAATTTGTGATGAGAGTAAACTATGGTAGTCAATATCATGATTAGACTCCCCATACAAGTTGTAAATAAGTTATTTCCAATTATATAAGATAACTATTTTTGACCAATATATATTCTATGGATTTTTTGAAGTTCATCTATTGTAATAAAGGGAGAATAATCAAGTCTATAATGAGATAATCGTATGTTTAACTAATATCCATATACTTTTAATCATCCTACTACTGAAGGATAAGGGTAAATACACTACATTACAACACTAATTAGGGTTTACCATGGTCTCATATCATCAATAAAGAGAATAATAGGAGCCATTTCTTTAGTTTGACCAAAATTAAATTGTTTTCAATGATTCAATCTATTTCTTAAATCAGTATTTCATAGACTACATTTTATCCTATCTTTATTTTATGATTATATTTATAGATATATAAATATATTTATATATATGATATCAATAATATTATAGTATATATATATTAATTAACATAGTTTATTATTTTATTATCATTAAAATTACATTATATATAAACAAATATATATATAAATATGTTAAAAAATAAATACATAACATAAATTATTTGATATTGTTTTTATGGTTAATATTTCATCTTTTAGGTATTTCTATTATTAACATGTATGCGACCATGAACAATTATTCATGGAAGGATAAAGATATCACAAACACTTTACCTTGTAACCTTGTGTGATTGTTGTGATATGAATATAATTAAGCTGATAAATAACCTTGAGCAAATACTATAAAGGGGTTCATCACTCCATGAGTGATCCATAATAAATCATGAATGCTCTATATAATGTAAAATGATTTTTAATTACCCACTAACAATTATTTCTTCAAAAATTGTATTCTCCTTTCAGTGAGTAAGGATATAAACTAACAATGATGTGAGTAAATTTTCCATGAACGTGACTATAAAAACATGGAACATGTATTATTTTAGTAGTTTATGAATTATGTTATAATATATATGAGGGTTTTCTAAGAGTGTGTTCAAATTTACGTAAGTGTATCATTAATTGGCCATGAATCCCAAGATACTAACAGCTAAGGGATGATATCAGTTGGGACTTATTTATTAGTGAAATGTTTTTATTGTGATTATGAGCGAAGATATTATTGGTTATTAATTTATGTGGTGTCAAAATAACATGATAGAATAGATCTTTTATCGAATATAGGAATACATAACAGAATATGATAAAATCAAAGAAAATATTGTTGTGGGTTTCAATTCCTTTAGTCTCTCATTATTTAAATGATAGTGAGATTATTTGGGGAAATTCTTATACGAGTGAATATTGAATCATGATTTATATTATGGAAAATATTTCATAGTGAATTTTTTCATAGATTTTCATCACCATAGAGATTAATTGTATGTATTCATAGTTATTTAATGTTACATATTCTTAATGGACAAGGAAAATGTGATAAAAATTACTTTTTGAAAGACTTTGCAATTAAAGGCTAACAATTTCTAATATATAGATATCATACATATAAAATAAAATCATACAAACAACTCTAAAATTTTTATAGATGATGTAAAAATACTAAGAACATGACCCCAATTAAAATACGTATTATTAGGGATTTTATGATCAATTGGATTAATCAACTCAATTCATCACTTCCCCTGTTCAAAGACCTAACTACCCAAGTTTTGTCAGTTATTGTGTCTCTTATGATTCCCAATCATTTAGGATTCTGTTTTTATAATATTTTTATCAATGTCATTGGGATATTCATTTAATTAGGTACCGGTTGACACATAACTGATAATATCCCTTAAAATAAAATCATTTATGATGAATTTTTGTTGGTGGTTGAAGTAGGATAGGTTCTTCATGATCATCATGTAGGATGATGAAGATGATTTAATGATCATGTTTATTATCCCACAAAGGGGTAAATAATAAAATCTTGGAGAGAACTACTAATACAAAGATGCATTCCACCACATTAATTTCATAGTGTAATATATTAAATAATATTTTTATTAACACGTGATATATGGTATATTAAAAAATAGAAATAAATTACTAGATATTTACACAAGACACATGACAGTAATAAATGGTAAACCAAGAATGATAAAAAATAATAATCTAACATCATTAGAAAAACATTATACATAATCAAATGAAATGAATACCACCCCAAAATATACATTAATATATATATATATAGAAAATATTAAAACAAAAAAGGAAACATTACTTGAGTGACTATTATAATCATGAATTATTGTATATATTGAATTCATCATATAATTCAATAGAGTATTCACATATACTAACATCCTTTATATACTCACATAATTCATACATAGGTATATAAAATAATTCTAACAATTGAATGTTGAATCATTTTATTTAAGGAAGCGTAAGACTGGGGAAGGGAAAAGTGAATAATAAATCATAGGGGCCTAAAAAGTATCTGGGTAATAGGAAAATAGATACAACCACATCATGGGGGGATAAAATAAATATAAACCTCTAGAAATCATGATCAAATTCATGCAGAAGATGAACTATATACTTCCATCATGTATTGACTCATACTATGTACACAAATATATAACAAACTATATTAAATGACTAATAATTGAATCTTTTTATTAGAAGGAAGATGACATTAGGGAATGGAAAAATAAAAAAACACAACATGGGTATAAAAAAAAGATATACATTACGAAATCAAATTGAAAATAAATCACATTTTTTGAGAAATAAAAACACTATGAAGATGTTCCCAGACATAATAACGGTTAGTCCATGCTATGAATCCAAAAGGCGTACATCAACAAATCATCCTCAAAATACATAATTATTGTAGGGTAAATACTATGAAAAATAGTACCAAAATAATGGCTTATGTGTACCATGTACTAGTGGATGAATAAATCTCCAATTTCATGTTGCACTATATTTTCTCTCTCTTATATACAAATAATCTAAGAGTAAAACCTCAAATAATGAATTAATGATTTAAATATATGAGTAATAAAAGGGAAATAGATAATAATTTAAAAAGTAAATGATTTTTATATGATCATGTGTCAGGTTGATTGGAATTATTAAGAACACAAGGGAACACAGTGATGGTTAATTAAATATTGAATGATTAAGATGCTAATCATTATAAAAAACATAATACATACTTAGGACAAGCTGAACTGGTTGAATTATCACTAATACAAAGACACAGATCCAAGGGGTAAAATTCAAGAAAAAATCATAAACAAATATAGATGAAGAACCATAGATATATCAAATGATGTATATCGGTATTTAATATCATGAAATAGGAAAATACTCAGATTTTAAAGGTACTCAAACCAATATTTCCAAGTGCAGTGTAAAAAATAAATACATTATAAAATAGATTTGATACCATGTGATATTAAACCAGATTATATTGCATATAATTCACATTATTTTCCAACATTTTTAATTAAATATTATAAATAATATCATATTTCTAGATCCCAATTGTTTAGTTTCGTTAGAGATTAGTTATGTCATTTTATTATTCCATAATAAATCTTCAACATTTCCCTCAATATTCTCTACTCATGGAATCCATAGAGAAATGATATTAACAACAATCTTCTTAATTTTACAGGTAATGGAATAATAATATAGGTGTTGTATTATATTCTCATTATGTGTAAAAATAAGAATCATTAATTTAATATCATAAGTGAGACAAGGATGTGAACGAAGGTTGCGGATATAATTAAGGTGCATAGAATAACTGAAAATAATTATACCCAAAAAACATATTGTAAATAATTATTCATAGTATAATTCCATTACCATAATACATGTGTGTATATAATGGGAATCAATACTCAATAGTATGTTTACATGATATAGTAAAAATTCATAACATAAAAATATAGTAGAAACTCGAGCATTGACCATGCATGAATATATATTATTGTGAAATTCATTAGAATATGACATAAGTTAGCCACCTTCCCATTATATAGTTGGATTGGGATAAAAAACATCTACCATCATGGTCTTAGGATAAAAACTCATGTACCATCTTTTTCTTGGGATAACAACCCATATATTCTTTTATGCTTGGAATAAAACCACATTTACCATCATTAACTTGGGATAACAACACATATACCGATTATTAGAATCATGATATATAAAAAATTACTTTATAGGACCCACCCAAAACATAATTATAACTATAATCATGTTTACAATATGAAAAAAAACCACTTTCCATATCATAAATAATCCATCGAATGAAAATGGATTGCAAAAATTTTCATATTCTTTCCCAAAAAATGACATCAAAACATAGATCAGTAGATACCAAAAGCATAAAAAAGAAGTATTTTAGATATGAATTAAGTGGTTGAATCATGAAACAGAAATTCAATTAAAATATATTATTCTTATATATATATATATGAGAAAATGGAAGTCAAATAAAAAAATTAATTTCATAGTACATGTTATCATTTTTTATAAAAGTAAATGTTATGATTCAATTAAAAAAATAATTTCATATAGGTGACTAAAATTAATTTTAAAAATACTATCTAGAAATAATAATAAAAAATATTACGTTGAAAATATATAATTTTTATGTTAGAATATGTTTAGTGGTAGATACAATATATGAACATTAAATGAAAATAATTTTTAAAAATTTGAAAATACCTCTATTGAAATCTATATAATTAAAAAGATAAATAAATTCCATTTTAATAGAGGAATATATTAATATTAAGTTCACTTGAAATAATACATATTATGATTTCAAAATAATAAAAGAAAATATTTTTAGAAAAATAGAATATGGATTTCATGGAGAAATAATCATTAAATAGAATGAGGATTATTCATAATAGTGTTTCATTTTTTTGAAGAAAAAATATCATCAATTATGAAGAATTGATGAGTTAATCCATCAAAAAGGTTTTCATGAAAATGAAATATAAATACTCATTATAATCAAGTGATGTAAAATATAATCAATCAAATGTTAAATTATTCCCATTTTATAACAATAAATACCAAGAATAATGATCACAACTCAAAAAATGTTAATTATGTTAAAAACCCTTTTAACGTAGTTAACATTGAAAAGGAATGATATTCAACGAGATAATATTAAATAGAACTCTAAATACCATGAATATAATTATAATCATTACATAAAATGTTAAATAGGTAGTATATACACTTTTTAAAATAAAATAGAGGCACAATACAATACATGCATCAAAGATGAAAATATTCTGATAAAAACCCCTTACCATTACTATAGTTCCCCATAAAATTGTCTTATCCAACTAACTACTAAAGAAAACACCATGAATCCTATTATAATGTTTAAATGTTTTTAGGAGAAACTATATAACTTAGTAATGTGAGTTGGGAAGGGATTTGGATAGTGTTTGTTCCCTAGAACTGATGAATTTTTAGATTTGATTTCTAATATATTATAAAATTTTAATTTTTAAAAATAGAATATCACATATTCATTGTTATTATATATATAATTAATGATATAATTTCACATGGTATATCTCATATTAAATTTTCATACAATTTTCTACTATAATGGGAACCATGAAATTTGATGACTATATTCCTAAACCTAGTCTATGGTTGGATTACATTCTATGATAGGGATCTTAGTATTTTGAATATCTAATTAAAATACTCATAAGAAGATGAAAATCCATATCATGAAGTATTAATATTATAATATAAAATATAAGAGATTATAATAACATACCCACCTATAATAATACTACATTCTTATGTGTTATCAGATATTCCTATCTAATAGTGTATGAAATGGACCATAGACATTATGATTATTATTAATGCATGGCATGACTCATAAAATAAGTTTTATTATTGTAGACCATGATGAAAATAATACATTGAAATGTTGGGTATGTTTTTAACGAAAAATTAAATTTTTTTAATCAATTAGTTGAGTAAGGATATTTCACTTCCATATTTATGGATATTGATATATTGAACCATTGATTAATATTGAATCATCATATTAAATTCTATGGTCATTATGTAATGAAAATTTTATTTTAAATACTCAATGAAATATTTAACAAGAATATAGGTTTATTACGTGAGTGTAAAATATGATTTATGAGATATTACGGTGATTAAATTATATTACACATAATCTATTCATGTGTGGATATCATGACTAATGAATAATTATGTTCATGGTGTATTGATCACAAATAATTAATTTTATATTTATTTATTATGTAATTTTCAATAAAAAATGAATTTATAAAATACATATATTTCTCGTTATTCACAAGTTAAAAAATATTAGTTTATTCATTAATAAATAATTTATTTAATTATGTGAATATTTAACAAAAATTTTATTTTTCATGTTATTAATAGAAAACATATTTTATTTATTAGTAAATAAATAATTTAATATTTATTTTGGTATTTCATAAATTCCAAGGACTGTGAGTAGAAAAAAGATTATGTCTAGTGTTAAATAATAATTTTTTAGCCCAAATAATAAACTTTATCATTGTTCCAATTTGTGCACACCATGAAAAATAATAATAATATTATTGCACGGAATGTTTTTTAATGATGTTTAATGTATTTTTTAAGGGTCATTTTTTAATTAAATAATATTTCAAATCTATCTCTATCTCTATAAATTGAAAACTCGGTCTATTATGTAGATGTCACATCAGATTGATCTAAATTGATAATTCTAGTGCCCAATTAATTCAAAAGCCCCCTCTAAAGACCTAAGAAAACCATAGAGATTATTATCCATGCTATGACCTCTCAATAATAAGAGTTCAAGGACAATATTTAAATTCTAAAGGAATCATCATAACAATAATGAAATACCATAAAAAACTCTTAATCAATTGCATGAGAACCTGAAAACACATTGATGTTGTTTGGAGATCAATGGAGTATGTGTGGATAACCACTTGATGGTTTCTTCACATGGATCCTATAAACGCAATGATAATTGATATAAAATGGGTTTTAATGATCAATATCTTCATTGAATAATGTTTATAATATTGTGGTATTCTTAGTTAGGATAAATCTAAATTTAACTATAAATTTAATGTGAAAATATCTTCTCTTGGTTATTGAAATCATTCATGTTAATATTATTTAGAAAGGATTAATTTTTCTTGAAATTTATGTATTTTAAAATATGAGAAAGATCCATCAAATAAAATAATTTCTATGTTGTGATGATCTTGGACAATTTTGGATCATAATGTATATAAATATCGCTAAATTAAAGAGGAGGGAATGTTTGTTTAAAAACATCAATTTTTAACTTATAAAGAAATTTAGTTTAATATAAAAGTATTCAAAAAACCACTTATGTATTTAAATGGTAATTGGACTTTTCCCTTCAATCCGATAATAAAAATATCATAATCATATATATTCTGATATGTAAGTTAGATGTAATATCAAAAAAATCATTCTAACATCCTAGTTTATAGAATTTTAATTAGTAAGAAGTGGTAATGTAATCAGAGTTTAATCATATTTACTAATACAAAAAGAATCCAAATAATAGCAGTTACAATATATCAATTTAATATAGAATGAATTGTAATCACAATGGTTATGAAATATCATAATAATACAAAAAGTAGTGATTCTATCATAATGTGTGTAGAATTTTAATCATGATATCGTATTCACAAAATAATATAGATTTAAACAAATTTTTTTAATCAAAAATATTGAAATAACAAATATATATAAATAAAAGATGAATGTAAAAGTATCAATTTCAATTATATGCATCATAAATGAATAATTTGAAATAAAACAAGTAAAACTAATGAGAACACATCTTCTAACCCAAAGAGTAGGGTATCCAATAACCTAAGATAAAGGTCCCTTATTTTATTCTTTCATGGAAATCTATCTTAACCTTACCAGGATAAAACCTCTATATGATGAACGGCTAGTCTTATTATACCACTGATCCCAAGATACAATGATCAGATTCTATCATTCTATCACTATGATCCCTTAATATGATTATAGACTTTTCTTTCACAGTATCCCCACATGTCCTCAACATGATGATCAATATCTTTGTCTTCCTAATGTTAGAAGAACTCGATCGTATTCATGCAATAGGATACAAAGATTACAAAGAAAATGACTCTAACTAATTATAATAACAATTAACAAGATGTTGACACTTGAAATCTTTTGAGAACTAATAAAAATTTGAAAAGGAACTATATTATCTACAAAATCATTGAATGTACATGTATTTACAGGTAGATATCCTATGGTCATATTGCCTTTAAACTGTCATGCTTCAACATATTTTACACAATGACTTGGACACTGAAGAAAATTAAATCTGATATAATAGAAGGTACAACATCATATTGTAATATAAAATTTATAGTGTAAAATTATATTACTTAACTTAATAATAAGTTATCTATATTCATATTTTAAATACATTATGAGTCCGCTGGACCTCCTCAAAACGTTCTATACAATTAACATAATTGAGGTCAATATAATTTATTTCTTATTGGTGTCAATATAATGTTGAAGACTTGTTTTGTTTAATGTATTTCATTTCTACTAATAAAAATACTGATTCTGAATATATGAAATTCTTGTAAACCATGATTATCATATTTAAAAATCTTATGTTTATAAATCATAATACAAAACAAATTAAGCTATGTATGATAAAATATTTTTTTTCTACAAAAATAATTAAAATTATTTGGACACAAAAAGTTATTAAACTAAAAATAAAATATGATTTTTTGATTAATAAAAGTAATATATAATTTATAATAAATAAATCTGACTCAATAAACACCCTGATTTTGGAAAGTCTAAACCACAAATATGAAATGAAATTAGACATTAAAAAACAAACAATCCATGACTTTAAACATACTTCTGATTCAAAAATAAAATTTTGTTTTTAACCACCCTGAGTTTATAAGTATTTTGGATATCTTTGAAAGTGTAATGTATACAAAATAATCCATAAAAGGTGTTTTCTCTCCTTAAGAAATATAATTCTTCTAATTTATAGAATAAACCCCAATACTTTTAAAAGCATCATATTATAGAAATATCTCGCCATTTATAATTTTCAAAAATAAATGTGGAAATTTTTTGAATATCATGAAATACTAAATAATATAAAAGGAATCGTTCAAAAGGATATAATATAATTAGTTGGCTAAAAATTCACTAATGAATTAAAATTATTTGAACATTTACACATACCTATTAGAAGGATGAGTAATTCGTTATGAATAAATATTTCTGAAGATTATCTTTTTAATAGATACAATAAATATTCTTAAAAAATCATTCATTCTTCACATGGAATTTCCAAATAAACATTATCTTTTGGAGTTGGTTGTGATCTTTATTCATAATCTTCATCTGATCTTTCAGGTTCTGGTTTTTGGTTTTGATATTCATTACATTCTTAGTAAGTTCATTTTTATGAACCTTGAGGATAACAAAATCATCTTCACAAAACCATACTCTCGCCATTTCATTCATCAAATCTATGACTTGTATTTGAAGAGAGTCCACTAATTTAGAACAATCTTCAGTTTGATATTTGAATTCATAAACAAAATTCCCCTTTTCAAAACATATATTTTTATAATTTCTTGAAGGGTATTGATTATTTAATCATCAACAAATTATTTTATTGAATCTCTTATTGATGAGAACAAATTTCAGAATCAATATAATGGGATCACTTCACCATTTAATTAGAATATTATCTACGGGTTGTTGAACATTATTGAAATGTTTTTAAATTTTCCTTATTAAGGATAATTAATTCTATTAGAATTTTGATAGAGTCTATTTCTTAAGAAAGACTCTCCTGAAGAATTTTCCCTCTTGATTCCATTGATGGAAAATAAGTAATTATTCCCTTAAGTCTTTTAAAAGTGAGAACAATATAATAAAAACCCTTTAGATTAATAGGTTACTTTATAATACATTACCTCTTGTTGGTTGTAACCTTTAGAAAAAATTATTGCTTTATTTATAATTATTATTCCATTTTAATGAAACTTCTTTTTGAAGACCCATTTTAATCCAATTACTAGAGTTTCATTAGGTCATTATACAATGGTATAGTCTTTATTCCTTTCAAATAGATTTATATTATCTTGCATGGCCTTAATCCAATCCTCACTACTTAAAGCCTCATCGGGATTATTTGGACCTAATTTCGAATGAAAAGAAAGATATTCTATATCATTTCTCAATGAACATCTTATCCTAACTATTTTATTGACATCAAAAATGATACAATCACATGGATGATTCTAGAGAAACTACTGGCTTGGGGTTTGTAAATTACCTTCATCAATATAAGTTTTAAATAATTCTTAAGAAAATACTTTAGAAACTATTTCCTGAGTATTTTATTTATTATAATAATCTTCCATCAAAGGCGGAGGATTAGTTTTAGTAAAACAATTTAAGGATTATTACTAGAAATATTACCTACACAAAAACGTATATACCAATGGGTTGTAAAAACTGTTGGGATTCCCTTACACTTTCCCGATGGTTTTCCAAAACCATTGGGGTAGGCCACTTTGACACCACTTTTCCCAATGGTTTTGGAAAACCATTGGGAAAGGGTATGGCTATCCCAATGTTTTTCCAAACCAATTAGGATATGCCACTTTGAGACTACATTTCCCAATGGTTTTATAAAACCATTGGGAAATGTTATAGCTTTCCCAAATGTTTTCCCAAAACATTGGGATATGAAACTTTATGATTCCCAATAGTTTTCCAAAATTGTTGGGATAGGCAACATGGAGACCACATTTCCCTGCCATTTTGTAAAACAGATGGGAAATGTTATGTCTTTCCAAACGGTACTCCAATATCTTTGGGATATGCAACTTTGAGATACAAATTTTACCAACAGTTTTTGAAAACTATTAGGAAATGGTGGGTACGTATCTAAGTAGTTCTAAAAAATATGAGATATGCCTATACAAATGGTTTTGATAACCATTAGGATAGGTACATATATTTTTTTATGAATTATATTTTCAAATATAATAAAATAAATCAATATATCAATTACACACACACACACATATATATATATATATATATCCAAATATACTCACAATAGTAACTTTAGGATAGATGTAATGTCTTTGATATTTAACGTTCAGGTTGGGTGTTTAAACATACCCGATAACATTTTTTTAGATTTACCTTTCCCAACAGTTTGTGGAATTACTTTTTGATACATTTATCCCCACACCAAATCACCCAAAGGCTTCCTAAAACTTTTTTATAGGCTATACCAATATTTTGGGGTCCTATACCAATATTTCCAAACCATTTGTATAAGAAAATTTCCCATTAGGGGATATTAGATGGGCTTGTTAAAAAAAATTTTGTTTCATCAATTTTAAATTGTATTATTTCCCCGATAGTATAATAATTTATGTTAGAAAAATTATATTCTCTATATGTAGTGGAATAGCCTAAAAATATACCATTATCATATTTGGGTGTGAATTTTTGATAGTTATATTTCTTATTCAAAATGAATATATTAAATCAAAATACTAAGAAATAGAAAAAATTTCATTTTCAATTAGTCCAAAATTCATAAGGTTTTTCTTAAGAAATTGACTTATTAAAACTCTATTTATAGTATAAAAATATGTACTAATTACATCACCAATTTTTTTTATATATTTATCATTCACTCAATATAGTTATTGTTATTTCATGATAAAATATGATTTATTCTTTAAACAATACCTTTTTTCTAAGGAGTTCAAGGGACTGAGATGTTATATGTAATTCCATTCTTAATACAAAAAGATTCAAAATAAGAATTTGAAAATTCTCCACCATGATCGCTAATAATATTAAATATGTTATGATTATTTTATTTTTTAAATTGGATACACAACTATTTAAATAACAAATGGATTTTAATTTTGTTTCAAGAAACGAAACCCATGTATATCTAGCGTAATCATAAAAAAACAAAATCACAATACAAACTGCAAATAATTCTAGTTTATGTTGGATTAAAAGAATCCATGTGATCTAACTGTAAAAAATTATTAGTAGTCACATCACTAATAGAATTAAATCAATACTTTTGTTTCTTACCATATTAACAAGGGTCACAAACATTTGAAGAGTCAAATCAAATATCTGGTAGATTCTTAACAAGTATTTTATTAGTGAATTTATATAAGTATCTAAGGTAATAGTGTCTTAGCCTTCTATTCCATAACCATGATTGATATTCCATTTTACTAAGACAATGTAATTCTTGTCTCTTATGGTCTTCTATGGTATGTTTTTAGACATTCTCGTGCTGATGATAAGAAATAATTAATTCATTCTTAGAAATATACACTACAAAATCATCATTTCAAAAATTCATATGGTAAGAATAATCACATAATTTAATTATGCTTATAAGGTAGTTATTAAGTCCATTAACAAATGAAAATTTGTATCTTAGTTATTTTACATGATGAAAAATATTACCTATACTGATAATCTCTCATGTAGCATTATCTTTGAAAGTAACCTTTCCACGCATTATCTTGATACTCTTTGAAATGAAATCTTTGTGTCTAGTCATATTTTTGGAACACCCACTATCCATGTACTATGTATTCATGTTGTTGGTACTAAAATTATTTTCCTGAAAATAAAAACATTATGTTATGGGAACCCATAAATTCGTAGGTTTAGAAATTTTACAAAACACTTTTTTGAGAATCCTCATTTTGTTTGAAAATTTCGATTTTTTGAAACCTAACGATTTAATTTTATTAAGAGAAAAATTATTTTTCTGATTTCCTCTATTATAAAATTTGTGCAAAGGAGGAATTTTTAAGAATAATGAAATTATTACTTGAAATAGTTTTATTTTTATTATATCCCATTCTGATACTAGTTACACGTGGATGAAGTTGTTTATACATTTTATCAAAACAATCCTTACCAAAATTATTGTTTGAAAAAATTCTTCATAAAGAATAATTTTCTATTTCTGTTTGATAAATAATTTTTATCCTCTTGAGTAGTGGTTTCATAATTGAGTTATTCAAAACTGGTATTCGAACTATCTTTTTCAAAAAATAATTTTTCTAAATCTTTAAAAATGTTAACTTTTTAATAATTAAATTTATCAAGATAATTTTATTTATTCAATATTTTTTTAGTTAAAATATCAATTCTTGAATTAGATATTGAATGTTTTTCATCATCCATATCATGTTTTTTACAAACATTACTCCTTCAAAGTTCTAAAAGTTTTTCTAGGTGAGAAATTTTTTGGAAGATGGTAATGTATTATCATAACATATTGAGGGTGATTCACTATCCAAAATGTTTAATTATTCTCATTTCTGTAATTTTAATTTGAATACATAATAGATAATAAATTATCTATGTGCACCTTTTCTATAAATCATTGATTTTCTATAGGTACTCTAGCATAGTGAAAAATATTCCTCTGATCTATTCTTTCTTTATCTGAGTAATTTTCAGTAGAATCGCCTTTACTGGCACTCCATATGGAAGAATCATTAATAACAATCCAATTTTTTGGACTTTTAAAATGTATGTTGATTCTTATCAGAATATAAATCCTTCTCTTCTATTATTTTCTACATGGGTCAGTTAGGTCGAATATGTCCATCTATTGTTCACTCATAATAAGTTACATCAAAATCTTTATATTAAATAATTTCATTGTTACTTTTGTTACAGTGATATTAAAAATCCTTATTTCCCACTATATTGTTCATTATTCGAACAATATTTGCAAATTCATTCTTAGATTGTTCATAATCACATGAATTAGATTGAAGAACAACATACATTTTTTCTTTAGGAACATAAAAAATTTATTATGAGTATGATATTTTAACGAGTTTGATGTTGTTGTAAAAGAAACTCAATCATTATTTTTATTACTTTATCTGCATTTCTTTTCATCCTATCCTCATATTGAAAAATGGTTCCCAATAAATCACCAATACTGAGGTTTAATATTTTCCTTTATTCGTCAATAGTTTTTTAATTAGATTCCCACTCATTGGACATGATATCAATTATCATATCAACAATTATTTAATCTTATAATCCTTTCTCTCTAATAGATTGTAGGCTATTAACTTTTGTTAAAATATTTTGATTCACCATAAAAATATATTAACAAAATAGAAATTATAATTCATGAAAGTCATCTCTAATAATTTTTATTTTGTTTTTAATAACCATTGAGGTTCCAAAATGAGTATTCTTTATCTTATTGAAAATACTATTACCAAATTCACAACCAGAAAGATGAATATAAAAACATCATTACATAAAACCGAATAAATTGTTTCAAACAGTTTCATTCAGTTGATAATTTTTAATTTCCTGAATTTTCAAAGCAGCCACTTCTTAATCATAGATCATAAATTTTCTGGCTGACAAGAGAAATTTGAAAACTCTAGTATTTTTAGAAAATTTCATCATTCTACATTTCCAAAACTCATAATCATATCTATCATAAATAAGGTCTCTATTGGGATTGAGGTTACATATTGAACTGACATTTATTCCATCCAATAATAAAACAAATAAAAAAAACTTATTCCCAAATACATGTTAGTGTTGAAGGAATTTTAAAAAATATTATACCCAAATTTCACTAACATGAAAAAGTGAAGAGAATATACATTTTTTAGCAAGTATTTTATTAGTGGAAGAATATATAAAACAAGAGGGTTGGGGGTGTGAAATGTATGTATAAAAATGTTTTTTTAACTTAAGAAGAATCATAATTTAACAAAGTTAACCAAATCATATTCACAAATCCTCTTATGTATTTTAATTGCAATCAAACATGTACCCATGGCCCGATAATAAAAATATCACAATGATGTAGATTATGATATTTAAGGTACATTTTATATCAAGAAATTGATTCTACCTTCACAACTTATACAATCATAATTTGTAAGCAGTGATAATATAATAAGAGTATAATCATGTTATTGAACAAAAAATAATTTTAATAAAACTGGTTACGATATTTAGAGTAAAACAGAAATAATCCTAATCATATAATTTATGATATAAAAAATTATTTCAAAAATTAATGTATCTATCCAATGTTCATAGAATGGAAATCAGGGAAATATCATATTCATATAATAACACAGAGTAAAAAAAGTGTACCATAATAAACTGTATTATGATAATCAATATAAATATAGATAGTAGAATGTAAATTTAACAATGTATATTATATCAAGTGTAAATAAAATATTTGTAAACAATAGAGAATATCCATATTTTAACCCATAGAGTAGGGTACACAATAACCTGGGATAATGGTCCCTTTTTTTGTACTTAAAAGAAAGTATGTATTACCCTTACCAGGATAAGACCTTGATACAATGATCCTTCTAACTCGCTATCCCTATGTTCCCTTGATACAATGATCTGATTCCGGCACACTATCCATGTGTGCCCTAGATTTGATGATCAGATTTTATTTCCTGGTATCTCTGCATTTTCTTGATATGATTATTGCTATCTATATCTTCCAAACCTCAAAATCCCTTGATTGTATTCATATAATCAGATAAAAATATTAAAAAATTCAAAATGATTAAAAAACAATGAAATATATATTTATGATTGAAAATATCAAATCTTCACAAAAGATAAAATTTCACATGAATTCGATCAGCTACGGAGTCATTAAATGAATAGGTATTAATATGTTGATCTCCAATGTTCATATTTATTTCTCAATGGTCATATTTCCTTGAAAATCGTGTAAGGACGTGGACACATATAAAAAAAAATTTATAATAGAAGGTCTAATGTCATATTGTTATACACTAATATAGTGTGAACAGATTTTCCATTAGAAATGAGTTTTCCATATTTAGATTATAATCAAAAGGAGAGTCTGATGGACCTCCTTAAAACTATCAATATGAATATTATAATTTATGTCAATATGGTTTATTTGGTATTATTGTTAGAATAGTGATTATTTTTTTAATTTAAAGTATTTTATTTATACTAATTAAAATATTCGGTCAGAATATATATTATTCAGGTCCATTGTGATTACTGTATTTAAGAATCACATGGTTATAGATATTAATACATTACATATTATTCTAGGTATCGTAAAATATTTATTTTAAACAAAAAATAAGTAATATAAATTGTAGACACAATGTTAGTAAGGTAAATATAAATAATTTTGTTTTCTTATGATTTTCAAAAGAAAAAGTAATTGAAATTTTAGACGTACAATTTCTTAGTCAACAAATATGCATTTCCTCTAAAATCAGAACCATCAAGTGGTATCAAATTGGTTACCTTTAAATTTCTAATTATTTTATTTTTTCGTCCAATATAATCAATTATGGATGGTTTCTCACTTAAATATTATTTTTTATTAATATTTTTGTATTAACATGATGTTTAGATATTAATTTTATTTAATCAAGTTTCAAATTTTTGTGAAAAATAAAGTCCAAGAAGAAGACTGATCAGCGATGTCACATGAATGAGTTATTTTAAAGTAATAATTCATTTAATTTCTATTCATTCATTGTTGGGGGGGGGTGGTTCCTATGTTTTTATGGAGGAATGAGTGAGTTTTCATGAATTGTGTCAAACCATGAGCCCAATTCATGTTTAAAAAACTAATTTTTTTTAATTTCATTACTCATTCATTATTAAAGATTTTTTATCCATTAAAATTATTACATGGCCTCCACTGACCCATTAACACCGACATGTAAATTTGGAGCCTTTAGAAATCCATAACCATGGTTTATTTGGGTTTTTATTTAAGGGTTTGGGCCTGTCTGAGAGCCCAATTCCAGTTTTAAAAATGAAATTTGTTTGTTTAATAACATATTCAATTTTTGGGCGTTTTCAGTGATTCTAAGTCTATCCCAAGACCATTTAACCCAGAAACGCGTATAAACTATCTCCTCCAAATTTGGAGCTCTGGTTCATCTCTAATTGGTGCCGAACTCCATAGGGTTCCTCAAATCGTCCATATTTGAATAGGTAACTTCTTTCTTTCTTAACAATCTCAATTCATAATATTTTTCATCCCTTACATTTTCTAAATAGCCTAAGGATTTTTTTAGAACGAAACTTGAATTGTGGATGTTTTAATATTCAGCTACTATTGTTTTTTGTGATTATTTCAAGATACTTCAAGTAAGTGAGTCCATTTCATTCCTCATTAAAATTTCTTAGTATTTCATCTGTTTTTATTTGTGTTTATTCCCTCTTCCTTGAAGTACCAAATGACCAGGGGTAGGGTTTCGAACCTAAGGTTTAACCTTGGGATTTCTTTTCTATTTATTGTGGTTTTAGGTTTGTTTTAGGTCCTTATTGGTGCGGTGGTGGTGCGAATTAATTTTCACATGGTGATTCAAGGGTTTTCCTTTATTTGGCAGGTGATTCCATTGTGCATGAAACTTCTATGACATAGAATTCTATGTTCATGGTATTTTCATGATTATTTCATTTGAATGTTTCTGTAAAAATTGCTTTTAGTTGCATTTATAAAGAAAATTAATTTTATGTTCCAATTTTTGGTGAAATTGGGCGGTTTTCATACAAATATATTATTGGATCATTTGGAGCTGCCCAATAATTACATAGTTGATTCTATTGAACCTTATTAAGACTGAATATCCTGTTTTGAATGTTTATTCTTTTTGTTTGTTGCTGCGAATGTTTTTTTAAATGGTGTTTGGGAAGCAAATTGGCTTTAAGTGCCTTGATTGTGTGAAAATGGGGGTTTTAAAAGATATAACTTTTTGGTTCACAGAAGGCTTCCCGAATACTGAATTTTGGTTTTCATTAAAGGTTATTGAACTGCCATCTTGTTTTGGTGACTTAAAAGTGTGCACATAGTGTCCAAAGTGGATATTTCGAAGAGCATTGGGTGCAAAACAATGTGATATTTTGAGAGGTTGTTTTATTGAAAATCAATATGTTTTTGTGTGTGTTTTAAATGGTATAAAGTTTGTATAGATACTTTATTGTTTGTTTTTGACCAGTATTGGTGTTTTATATGCAATAGGATTTGGTATTTTTTATGAAATTTTTTGAGCCCCAAAAGGAGAATCCCGCGTACATATGTGGGCGGATATGTACTAGTATGGCTACTGAACTGGATGTGTTGTATCCCTGTTTAACAGAGAAAATAGATAACTAAAACTCTAACTAAACTATGTTGATGGTTTTTTGGGGCCACTATGTTATGGGTATGTTCCCTACTAATAACTCTTTCACGGGAAATGATTGTGACATGGATACTTTACACCGAGGTCCGAGGTACATAGGGCCCATGACTATCTAGTTGCCTTGGGGTGTTACCAGTTTTGGTGATCATTGGATTTGTGGTATTTACCCATGTATTGGGGTGTTTTTGGAAGTACATTAATGTAGATCTCATGTTTATTTAAATGTGTGAAAATTCTGAAAATTTTATCTTGAAAACTGCTATCAATTTAAAGTTGCATTTTGAGGATTTTATCACTGCTTTTCTTTGCGTATTAAAACTGCTTTCTTTTTAACATAGTATTGAATTCTATATGGAATCATTGGTTGGTATATTATTTGGCTTAGGCTCACAACCTACTTACACCCCTTGGGTGTAAGTAGACATGGTTATGATTGACTCAGGTAAAGGAAAGGCTAAGGGTGATGGTGGTTCAGTGGGTTAGTCCCCATCCTTGGGACAGAGTTGTGGAGACGGCTTGGGGGTGATAATCCCTTGTCATGTGGAGTCCATGGGGCTGTTTATTTGTGGTTTGATTATATATTTGGACTTTCTATACTTCATTTGAATTTATGTATTCATTTCTGGATTTTTTGTATAAACGTTGCTGGTATGAATTTTTCAGATTCTTTTTATCAAATATTTTTGGTGTTTTATGTATAAATATTCGGATAAATCATTCCAAAAACAAGAAAAATGATACCCGAGAACTTGTGCCATCCCGTGGGGATATGTAACCCCTTTTGGGCCTTGCCATAGGGCAGGTTTGGTGCCATTAATGGTAGCGACCAGATTCAGTTCGTGACAAAATGGTATGAGATGATGTTAATGTTTTTGGGTTTTACTGCTATTTTGGGATGAGTTGGGATAGACAGGGGCTAGGACTATTAGGGATCAGGGTTTTGGTTGTGAGTAGGGTGTCTGGCCTGCACCTCTCATGGTAGACCTTGATTCACCAGGGGATGTTGGAATTTATAGATTGACTTCACTTCCAGGTGACACGTGTGGGCTGCAGACCACAAGTGGACATCATGTGGATGTGGAGTAATTGTTTCTTTTACTAATGAAATGTGTTTATTTTATTTATATTTGATGTATTTGATTACAATTCTCATAATTTTGGTATTGAATATTATTTTGTGACTATTGCATTTTGTAGCAACATGCCTCCCTGAAAACCTCCCACACGCCCACAGGAGGCAGATGTAGAGTGTTCTCCCACACCAATTGATCCGAGGCTCATGGAGGCTATAGTTCGGGCTATCCAAGCATTGGGACAGGGACCAGCTCCAACTACTATTCATGTTATGGTAGAAGAGATAGTTCCTAGAAAACATAAAGAAGAAGTGTTTCTGAAAAACTAGCATCATATCTTCTGAGGTAGCTCAGAACCCCAGTAATTAGAAAAGTGGATCGAGAAGATAGACCATATGTTTGAGTTCTTGGAAACACCCGTGGATCTTAGGGTGATGTTTTCCTCCTTTCTATAGGAGGGTCCCAGCCATAAGTGGTGGGAGTCAGTGCTTCAGTCTGGGAAGAAGGATCAGATGCGCTGGGGAAATTTCAAGTTTGTCTTCAATGAACAGTACTGCCCTGAGGTGTTGGCTTATGATAGGTATAGAGATTTCATGAAACTTGTTCCGGGGAATCTGTCTATGATGGATTATTCCAACTTTTTCGCTGATTTCGTTCGGTATACTCCACAAATTGTCTATAATGAGCAATCGAAGGCCGAGAGGTTTGAGAATGGCTTGCGACCAGAGATATACTCCCAGGTGTTTTTGTTTAAGCTAAGGACCTATACTGAGGTCGTTGATCAGGCGTGCATGGTGGAGATTGACATAAATGGTAGTGATGGTTTATATGGCTTAGTATCAGTAGTAGGAAGTAGAATCTCCATAGAGAATAAAAGGAAGAAAGATGGTCATGTGAAGAAAGGAGGTGGTTGTTCAGGCCACTCTTCTAGAAAGTTTTCTTCTACGGCTTCTTATGCGAGATCGGTCATGTGCCACTATTGTGGGAATCCTGGGCACATTCGACCAGTATGTCCACTTCCTCCGAAGCCTTGTTACTAGTGTAGAGGTATGGGGAATTTTTAGTGTTTCTGTGCTGTGGAATGTCCACTTATGAGTGGGGCGGGTTCAGTGGCTTCAAGAGGAGTGCCAGCACATTCTGAGCCATCGTGGACTGGGGGATCTCGATTTGGAAGCCATGGTGGAAGGGCTGGGTCATCTTCTGGGCAGATCCAGTTTAGGGAACAGCCACATACTAGCGGTCGTCTTCAAGAGGAGACTAGACATCTCCATGCGGTGGATCTGGCACCAGTTGGAACAGAGGTAGGAACGTCGACAGTTCGAGGTTCTGTTTTGATCGCATCTTCTATATCTACTGCTCCCTTTGATACCAGTGCATCTGTTTCATTCATTTCTGCCCGTTTTGTGGACATGATCCATTTTCCAACTGATTTGATATCTTTTACGAAGGATTTAGTGACACCGCTAGGAAAGAAGAAGGTGTAGGGTCTCAGGTGCCCATCGTGTGCACTTTCTGTGTCAGGGGTCAAGATGGACTGGGACCTCTTGGTCTTAGATATGGACCTTTTTTATGTCATAATCAGGATGGATTGGATAGAACACTTCCAGGAAAACATCGATTACTACAGATGGCATGTGATTTTCACGGCACCTGATGGGAGTTGTCAGGTTTTTTATGGAGAATGAGATTTTCGGTCAGGTCAAGCAGGGCCTCCAATCCTAGAGTTTTGAAGTGTTATCTTCCAGTTATCTTCTCTCATGCTATAGGATGTTCTTTCCCTTGAAGGTGCACTACCTCATGCAGTGAATGTGTTTCCGGAGAAATTCCTGGATGATTTTTCAGGTTTTCCCCCGTAGTAAGATGTGGAGTTTTTGATTGATCTACTGCCGGGAACATAGTCGATATCTCTTCCCTCTTATCGCATGTCCCCCACAAAGCTGAGGGAATTAATGATACAATTGTACGACTTAGAATCCAATGGATTCATTTTCCCGAGTGTCTCTCCTTGGTCCGCTGTTGTGTTATTCGCAAAAAAGGTTGATGGATCCCTCTGGTCATGCATTGACTACTGGAAGATGAATAAGGTAACAATTAAGAATAAATAACCCTTTCCATGAATAGATGATTTGTTCGATCTGTTAAAGGGGGAAAAGTGGTTCTAAAAGATAGACCTGTGTTCGGGGTATCATCAACATTAGGTGAAAGAGTCAGATATCCCAAAGGCAGCCTTTCGAAGAAGGTACAACCACTTTGAGTATTTCATCATGCCCTTCGGATTGACCAATGCTCTAGTGGTCTTTATTGCACTCATGAATTGGTTGTTTCATTAGTATGTCGATTCCTTTGTTGTGGTGTTCGTGGATGACATTTTGGTATACTCTAGCTCTGAGTAGGAACACGAACATCACTTGAGGATCATTTTGGGTACAATACGGGATCACCGCCTCTATGAAAAGTTGTCAAAGTGCACTTTTTGGATCAGGAAGGTGATATATCTAGGGCATGTGATCTCGGAGCACAGAGTTTCAGTGGACCCCCAGAACATTAGTGTGGTCATGTCGTGGGAGAAACAAAAAATGTGTTTGAGATCATGATTTTCATAGGTCGGGCTAGTTATTACAGGCGATTCATTCGGGATTTCTCTCGTCTTACTTCACCAGTGACCACGCTCACCCAGAAAGGGGTGAAATTTGTATGGGGTCCAGACTGTCCGATATCATTCCAGGATCTGAAGAGGTGGTTAAATACTACCCTCGTGCTGATTTTTCCAGAAGCTGGAAAGGCATTTGTGGTCTATTGTGATTCTTCAGGTATGGGTCATGGGTGTGTGCTTATGTAGGATGATCACATTGTGGCTAATGGCACTTTCCAACTCTGACCACATGAAAAGAACTAACCTACCCATGACTTGTAGTTGGCAACAGTGATGCATGCTTTGAAGACATGGCATCACTACCTCTTTGGGGAGAATCTTGTGGTCTACTATGATCACAAAATCTTGGCTTATATCTTATCGCAGAAGTACCTCAACTTGTGGCAGCGTCGCTGGATCAAGTAATTACAGGGGATTGACATTGACAATGTATATACCACAGGAAAGGGTAATGTAGTGGCCGACGCCTTGAGCAGAAGTGTTTCAGTGCAGGCTTTGAGGAAGTCCAGTGATTAGTGGACATTGATGGAGATATTTTCTCAGATTCATGTGGGGACTAGTGGAACACAGTGGAGGGGAATTCTTGGTGGGTGCCTAGTTGACTCCTTCTCTATATGAGTTGATTCAGCGGAAACAGCCCAGTGATGAGATTTATTTGTAGTCAAATAATTTTCTTTATGGTGGGGAGACATCCTTTGATTGGGCGTCGTCCCCCGAGGGCATCTTGTGATTCAAGGGCCATTCAGTTTTTTAGTTGTCTCTGCGAAAGGTGGTGATCCAAGATTGCCCCCAGTCTCAGTGGGTTGTCCATCCGGGTGCCAGTAATATGTATTGTGATGTCTATCGGTAGTTTTGGTGGCCCGGTATATGATGGGACATAGAGGAATTTGTTTTGAGATGCTACACATGCGGGCAGGTGAAAGCAGAGCACCAAATGCCTTCCAGTTTGCTCCTACCACTACCCATTCCAAACTGGAAGTGGGATGAGGTCACCATGGACTTCATTGTTGGATTACCTCATACACATTAGGGTAATAATTACATTTGGTTAGTGATTGATCGTCTCATAAAATCATCTTAGTTCATTATGATAAAAGATACAACTAAATTGGATGAGTTGGGAAATTTTTATCTTCAGGAAGTGGTGAGACTCCATGGTGTACCATCAGTAGTTGTCTCAGATATAGAACCCCGCATCACTTCTCGATTTTGGGAAGGCATTCATAAGTCCTTGTGGTCTCAGATTAATATGAGCATGGCATACCACCCTCAGACGGATTGTCAGACAGAGCGAGTGAATTAAATTTTGGAGGACATTCTTCGTGCATGTGTCCTGGACTGTAATGGTTCTTGGGATAGCCATTTGGGATTGGTTGATTTTTCTTATAATAACAGTTACCAATCCTCGATTCTAATGGCCCCTTTTGAGGCTCTCTATGGTCGGCCATGTCAGTCCCCCCTATGTTGGGCTGAGGTAGGAGAGAATTTACTATTGGGGCCAAGCCTTGTGAAGGAGACATATGAGAAGGTCAAGTTGATCTGGAAGAGCTTTTTGATAGCTCAATGTCATCATAAATCTTAGGCTGACTAGAGGCTTCGAGACCAATTTTTTTCTATGGGTGATAGGGTATTCTTGAATGTGGCCCCTCGTTTGGGCCATCGTCGATTGGGGAAGTAATGTAAGCTGATGTCGCGTTTTGTCAGGCCCATTGAGATCACTGAGCATATTGGAAATGTTTAATATAGGTTGGCCTTACCTTCTCAGTTGAAGTCCATCCATGATGTCTTCCATGTCTCTCAGTTGAAGAAATTCAACCCGGATTCGTCCCATGTGTTCAGTTGGGAAGAACTGGAGATAGAGACTGACTTTTCTGTTGTTGAGAGGCCGGTGAAAATAGTGGACTCCCAAGAGAAGATATTTCTAGGGAAGTCTATTCCATTAGTCCGGGTTCTATGGAAGCATGATGATACACATGAGACATGGGAGCAAAATTCATTGGTCGAGGAAGAGTACCCATTCTTGTTTTCCAATCAAGCTTCAGGTTGACTTTCTTAGGGGGAAAGTCTTTCATGGTGGCGAGAATTTTCAAATACATAACTTATTTTAAAGGTTAATTTCATTTAAATTCTATGCATTCTTGTTTTGGAGGGTTTCCTAAGTTTTTATGGTGGAATGAGTGAGTTTTTATGAATTGGGCCAAACCGTGAGCCAAATTCTTGTTTCAAAAATAACATTTTTTTATTTTATAACTCTTTCATTTTTCTATATTTTTCTTCCATTAAAATTATTACATGTCCTCCCCTGACCTATTAACACCAAAATGTAAATTTGGAGCCTTTAGAAATACATAACCATGGTTTATTTGGGTTTTTATTTTAGGTGTTGGGCTGCCTGAGAGCCCAATTCATATTTTAAAAATGAAAAATGATTGTTTTATAACGTATTCCATTTTTGGTATTTTTCGGTGATTTCAAGCCTCAACCAAGACCATTGAACCTATAAACGATTATAAACTCTCTCCCTCCTATTCTAAGCTCTGGTTCATCACGAATTGGTGCTGAACGCCATAAGGTTACTCAAATCGTCCATATTTGAAGAGGTAAATTCATTCTTTCATAACTCTCTCAATTCATAATATTTTTCTTCCAATATATTTCATAAATGTCCTAATGATTCTTGTTCTAATGAAACCTAAATTTTGGATTTTTTTAAATTTCATCTACTGTGGTTTTGAGTGATTACTTCAGGATACTTCAAGTAAGTGAGTCCATTTCTTACCTCTTTCAAATTGCTTAGTGTTTAGTTTGTTTTTATTAGGGTTTATTCCCTCTTCCTTGAAGTAACAAATGACATGTGGGTAGGGTTTCAAACCTAAAGTTTATCTTTGGGTTTTCTATTCCAATTCTTGGGGTTTTAGGTTTGTTCTAGGTCCTTATTGGTGTGGCGGTGGTGTGAATTAATTTTCGCACGGTGATTCAAGGGTTTTCCTTAATTTAGTAGGTGATTCCATTGTTCATGC
This sequence comes from Viscum album, assembly GCA_963277665.1. Classification (NCBI taxonomy): domain Eukaryota; kingdom Viridiplantae; phylum Streptophyta; class Magnoliopsida; order Santalales; family Viscaceae; genus Viscum; species Viscum album. The sequence continues at coordinate 1,519,956,975 of OY728155.1, read as the reverse complement.
ATTTTTTGTGACATAGATTGTTGTGTTCAGGTTATTTTCATGGTTATTGCATTTTAATTTTTCTGATAAAATTGGGTTTTGTTTCATTTATAAAGAAAATGAATTTTAGTTTCCATTTTTTGGTGAAATTGGGCGGTTTTCATACAAATCATTTATTGGTTCCTTTGGGGACAACCAATAATTACTTAGTGGATTTTATTGAACTGTATTAGGACTGAAAATAATGTTTTGAATATTTATTCTTATTGTTTTTTGATGTGATGGATTGTTTAAATTTTTTTTTGGGAAGAAAATGAGTTTTAAGTGCCATGTTTGTGCGATAATGGGGATTTTTAAAAGATATAACTTCTTGGTTCGCATGGGGATGCTCCAAAACTGAATTATTGGTTTCATTAAATTATATTGAACTGAAATTTTGTTTTTTTGACTTAAAAGTGTGCACATAGTGTGCATTATGGATATTTCAAAGAGCTTTGGGTGCAAAGCAATGTGATATTTTGAGAGGTTGTTTTTTTGAAAATCCAAATGTTTTGTAATGTGTTTTTAATGGTATAAAGTGTGTATAGATACTATATCGTTTGTTTGTGACCAGTAGTGGTGTTTTATATGTAAAAGGATGTGTGTTTTTCGCTGAAATGTTTTGATCACAAAAAGGGGAATCTCAGGTACATAGGTGGGAAGATATATACTAGTACGGCTAGGGAACCGGATGGGTTGTGTCCATGTTTCACTGATAAAATGGATAAAAAATACTCTAACTAAACTATGTAGATGATATATGGGGACTACTAGGTTATGGGTATGTTCCCTACTAGTGGCTCATGCATGGGAAATATTTTTTACTTGGATACTTTACATCGAGGTACGAGGTACATAGGGCCGGAGACTATCTAGTTGCCTAGCGGTATTGCCAATTTTGGTGCTCATTGGATTTGTGGTATTTACCCTAGTATTGGGGTGTTTTTGGAAGTACTATATAGTATCTCACATTTCTATTTAAATGTGAGATAATTCTGAAAATTTTATCTTGAAAACTGTTATCAATTGGAAGTTGCATTTCTTGGATTTAATCACTGCGTTTCTTTGCATATTAAAACCGCTTGCTTTTTAACATTATATTGCATTATATTTGGAATAATTGGGTGGTATATTATTGGTATTAGGATCAAACCCTACTTACACCCCTTTTGTGTAATTATACTTGGTTATGATTGGCTGAGGTAAAGGAAAGGCAAAGGGTGATGGCGGTTCAGGGTGTTAGTCCCCATCCATGGGACGAAGTTGTGGAGACGGCTTGGGGGGTGATGACCCATTGTCATGTAAAGTCCATGGGACTGTTTTTATGTTGTTTAATTGTGTCTTTTGACCTTTTTTACTTCATTTGAACATATGTATTCAGTTATTTATTTTTGTATAAATTTTCGGGTATGAATTTTTCAGATTCATTTTATCAAATATTTTTGATGTTTTATGTATACATATTCGAATAAATCGTTCCCAAACCAAGATAAATGATACTCACGAACTTGTACCAGCCCATGGTGATAGGTAACACCCTTCGGGCCTTGACATGGGCTGGTTTTGGTGTTGTTAATGGTGTCGACCAGATTCGGTTTATGATAAGAGGTTTCATAAGGAGGTGCTAAGGATTTTGGCATGTAGATAGGTTTACACGACATGTGACTGAAGTATATGTCTCATACTAATGGTTTCCTCACTAATATATGACACATATTAAATTATTTTCCATACATTTTTAACACAAAATTCTTTTGTTTTACACTATTCATTGATCGTGTCAACATGGGACATGGTTTGTTGGACTATAAGAGATGTAACAAGAATACAAATCATGTAGTTGGCATGTTTTAAAAGTTAAATATTGGTTAACTACGTTGTAAAATATACAGTTTATACTATGTGATACTTAAATACTATATAATTAATGAGGCACAAAACTTGTAGTTAGAATATACGTCATGTCATCAATTAATTCCTGCAACTAACGAAAATGTTTGGTCAGTCTGGGGGTTACACGGATAGATATATATCAAAACACATTTTGTCTCACACATTAGTACACATTGTGTAATATCCACAATATACATGCAATGTTTGTAGTCCTTTATCTAAAATACATGGGAAACATGGAAAATATTGTGTAGAACATTAGTAAATTCCATGATGTCTTCTAATAAATAACGATCTTAAATTAAATGGAAAATAATAAATTGTAGGAGTAAAAACCTGACTAAATCATTAAAACCAAATGTGTTATCAATGAAATGTGCTTTTTAATCATTAAAACCATAAGAGATGCTAAGATTTCTTCTTTTCCGATAAGAGAAATCTGGTCCCATCCCCTGGATGAACCACATTCTTTGCCTAATACAGTGATTCCCGACATGGGTGATACTAATCCATACCAAGGATGACGTCGTAAGGCCACGACTCTACTACCAAGAGATCCAACTGTTACCCTCGCCTCCAAGGGTTGAGTCACACTGTCGACATCAGTGTGTGGTAACTGGGTCTCCTCCAGTAGATGTCTCACAAGTGAGGGTCAAGTCAACAGTCAAAATAGGAACCTCTTAGTAACAACACGAAAGAGGACAGGAATGAAAACATCACAAAGGTATGCTTCTTTTATTATTGAAGCTCATAAAACAAAGACGCTACACAATAACAACAAGGAACTAAAAGTACAAAGGACGTATCCACTAGTTCCTCTCCTGTCCATCTGCTCCCAGAGCTCCATGATCAAAGGCATCAGCTGCCTGAAGCTGAGTTCTCCCCTGTCCACCAACTCCCTGTGGTCGGGGCGGACCTCCTGGTGGTGGTGGTGGCAGAGCCTCAAAGCGTCTCCCACCACCGGCTGCTTGGCCAGCTCCTCTGCCTCATCGTGAACCTAGAGCATCAAGCTCCACCATATGCCTGCTGTCGCGTGCAGTTGGCTCGCCGCAAGGATCACCATGAGGTCTGCTGATGTCCTCACTAGCCTAAAAACCCGGACGACCGCCTCCAACCAGTCCTCGGCCGCCTGGGGGTCCGTCTCCCCACGGAACCTGGGTGGTCGCTGGCGCTGGTACTCGTGCAGAGCTCCGAGGCATCGTGCATCGTCAGCGATCGGCGTTGGAAGCATCGGGGGCTCGTCGGGTAAAGGTACCGTCGGTGCCTCTGCTGTCAACGAGCCCTGTACCGAGGCCTCGTCGCTCGGCGGGCTGTCGTCGCGCTCTACTCTCGGAACCCTAGCTGGCTGCCGTCGTTGTGCCATCCAAAAAAGGAAACAAGTGCGCCACGGTCAGAACAGTATACCTGGTGAGCTGACACAAGTAATCATGAAGAAAACTTGAAACACACATGCAATCAATGTTTTCGTGCATTAAGTCGGAAATCAGAAGTCAGGGTCATGGTGTATGGATACGTCGGCCTCCGCACCAACACTGGACTCCCTGGACTGATAACCACACTCAATACGCTAAAAACTATTGCTTCACATAGAAGAAAGATCAGAGTCTATGGTAGAACCGACCACCTCTGATACCAATTTGTCACGACACGCCCTCGGGGCCCGTGTCGTGACTACCCCAAGCCCTCCTTCCATAGGCCAGGGGCTGGCGACTAGCACCAAGGCGTAAATCCCAACAAAAAGGGAAGGCATTGCCTTTGAAAAGTAAACAAGCACCACAGAGTAAGCAAGCGGAAAAGTAAACAGTAAGTAAAAACGGTACAAGCTGTGCTGGAAGTAAAAGGGGCCGGAAATACAAGCCCAACTGTAAAGTACAACTAGATGGGGAAAAACAAAAACTGTAAAGAAAAGACGCAGCGTCGAGCCGTCCTCTAGAAGTCCCACCTGAAGGGTGGGTACAGATAGCCTCCACAGCTCCTCGATCCAGCCATCCGCTCCAAGTATGTACCGCCCAGTGGTCCACCTCCAGGTATCGTCCAGCTCCGCACGCCTCCACCTCGATCAGCGCTGCCTGTCATCTGCAACCAACACCACGAAGTACGGGCAAAGCCCGTGCAGGGGTGAGTATAAACTACTCAGTAGGGACCCCGAGACCCCCGAATGTCTCCCGAAATCCAAAAAGGATAATCCACAAATTAAAGATACAATCACGAAGTAACATCTGACATGGCTTAGGTATATGCCCATATATATACCTAAGTCGTCAATTCCCGTTCGGCTCCAACGTCCGAGCCCAAGCACAACCCAGTCCACACAGGAAAGCAAACGTATACTCACACAGGATAGCTCAACAAAATCCACAAAGGAGAGTAAACAGTAAATCCACACAGGATAGCTCAACACAATCCACAAAGGAGAGTAAAGAGTAAATCCACTCAGGATAGCTCAACACAATCCACAAAGGAGAGTAAACAGTAAATCCACTCAGGATAGCTCAACACAATCCACAAAGGAGAGTAAACAGTAAATCCACACAGGATAGCTCAACACAATCCACAAGGAGAGTAAACAGTAAATCCACTCAGGATAGCTCAACAAAATCCACAAAGGAGAGTAAACAGGAAATCCACACAGGATATCTCAACACAATCCACAAAGGAGAGTAAACATAAAATCCACTTAGGATAGCTCAACACAATCCACAAAGGAGAGTAAACAGTAAATCCACACAGGATAGCTCAACACAATCCACAAAGGAGAGTAAATAGTAAATCCACACAGGATAGCTCAACACAATTCACAAAGGAGAGTAAACAGTAAATCTACTCAGGATAGCTCAACACAATCCACAAAGGAGAGTAAACAGAAGATTCATCTCACACAGGTATACTTCTTCGGATGACGATAAAGATGATCACTGATCCATCTAAGTCGTCGGACCCATGAAGGATCGATAGGTAACTAACCCCCGCAATGACCCACACAGGATCGGGCCCACACAGGACTTGTAGGCGCTGGCTCACACAGAACCGCTGAGCGCGAACCCACACAGTATCGGACCCACACAGGATCGGGCCCACACAGGACCGGGCCCACACAGGACCTGTAGCACTGATCCACGGAGGATCGCTGAGTGCAGTAGTCGTCGCAGTCCACTGAGGATCTCTACACAGTCGTCGCCGCAGTCCACTGAGGATCTCTGCACGGTAGTCGTCGGAGTCCACGGAGGATCTCTGCATAGTCGTCGCTCTCGAAGTAGCAGTCGCAGCCAGCCTAGGGTTCCCGCACACAGCAAGCTCGTTCGGGAGGGTCCGCTCCACGAGCTGAGAGGCTGATACATCAACTGACAAAAAGTCCGAAGTTGATGTATCCAAAAGTTCCGTATCGTCAACAGGAACTCAACGTCGCAGACGACGCGTCAATCGGACGCCCGGTCTGAGAGTTATTGACATTTTCGTCCCAGGGGCCCAGTTGGTTTTTAAGGAAAAACCAACCCGACCGCACTCCACCTGCGTCCAAACCTCGGGCGGAGTATGCCAAAAGATCCGTCTCACTTAGAGGAAAACAACAAAGCTGAAGGCACATCAATCGGACGTCCGTAGCTCAAGATATGAGCGTTTCCGCTACGAGGGCCCGGTTGGTTTCGTGTACGAACCAACCCGGCCAAACTCAAAGTACTCCGGAACCTTGAGTGTGATATACCGAAAAGACCGGCTCGATCGAAGGATCGCGTTGCCGCTGACGGCGAGTCGTTTGGAGGCCCGAAGCTTATGTTACGAACATTTGAACGAAAACCGTCTGAAGACGGGGGTCCGGCCCCGGGCCTACCCGACCCGACCCGGCCCGACCCGGTCTGACCCGGTCGGACCGGTCTGGCTCGGCTTTGCCGAGCGACCGAGTGGCCGACGCGGGAGGGAGCCGCCGCCCCGCGTGACACCCCCGCGGCACCCGCGGGGTGTCGGCCAGACACTCGGGGGGCGCCACGTGACACCCCCGCGGAACCCGCGGGGTGTCGGCCAGACACTCGGGGGGCGCCGCGTGACATCCCCGCGGCACCCGCGGGGTGCCGCCCTGGACACCCGGGGTTGTCGCGTGACAACCCCGCGGCACCCGCGGGGTGCCGCCCTGGACACCCGGGGTTGTCGCGTGACAACCCCGCGGTACCCGCGGGTTGCCGCCCTGGACACCCGGGGTTGTCGCGTGACAACCCCGCGACACCCGCGGGGTGCCGCCCTGAACACCCGGGGTTGTCGCGTGACAACCCCGCGGCACCCGCGGGTTGCCGCCCTGGACACCCGGGGGGGGGGCGCCGCCGCCTCCGGCCGCCGGCACCGCGGTGCTGGCGACCCGCGCCACCGCCGGATTCCGCGGGCCACCGGAGTCGCTCCGGTGGCCCGTTTTCCTTCCCCTCTGCGCCGTTGCTCTTCTCGGGACTCTTCCTTCACTGCGGAAACATCAAACATCCGTTGCGGAACGTTCCGTCGTCGCCCGTCAAATCCGCACAAAACGAAGAACGACGGAGGGTCATCGGGCCGTGTTCGTTTGGCCCGCACCCTCCGCGTTAGAAATAATCGACGGGAGAAAATAAAATGTTCAACACATGAACCAACAATTTTAATAAAATAAAATTGTTTCTTGATTCCGGTTCTTTAATTTTTAAAGAACGTTCACAAGAATATATAGAGGGGGTATTTCCAAAAAAAAATCCCTACCTCGCTGGACGTCGCGTGTGAGCGTTCTTCGCGGAATTTTCTCGTCGCGGAAGGTGGAGATCGTCGCGTCGTCGCGGAAGGGCGTCGCGCCGTCGCGGAACACGGCGTTGAGTCGGCGAACTCAACGCACCAGGAAACAACAGATTTAATTTAATTAATTAAATCCGTGTTTTGGTTAAGAACCACGAAGGAGATAAAAAGGAAGGTCTGAGACTCTTACCTCAAGCAGCCGATCGAAGATCCGTCTCGGAGGAAGAGATGACGCAGAAGAACGTTGTCGGCGTCGCGGATCACGGCATCGTGTCGTCAATTTCCGGGTTCGGTGTTCTTCGTGTTCTTCGCGTTCTTCGTGAAGGAGGCTGAAGGTTCAAGGATCCTCTCTCAACGAGTAATCCTCCAAAATAAAAGAGAGGTTGGTCTTATTTTATTATTATGCCAACAAACGAAAGCGTGTAAGAAACGACCCATTAATTCATTGAATTAATTCAACGAAAGAAACAGCTCCTTTAATTTACGAAATAAACCGCCCAATTAAATGGTCTGTTAAGAATTTAGAAAACGCGTCAGTTGACTTTCATAAAGATGGGTTTTCGCGGGTGCGTTTCTTAGCAGAAAGAAACGGCAGGGCTCGTGCGGGCCCCACCTCACAAATATCCTACCGAGGGGGTAGGATATTTTCTGGATAGCATCATATCCGGATCAACTAAGTTTAAGCCGCTTTTAAGTGGCTTCAAGTGTCTTCCAAGTGGCTTAAGTGAAATAAAATAAAGTTCTCGTAAAATTATTTTATTTCTTAACATTAAGCACGAAAATTAAAAACCACACCCGAAAAAATGCAACTCCGGAAGAGGCGTTTCTAAGTGAATACCGGCGCTTCGATTTTAATCGGTGCCCTCAGAATTCGATTCCGGGCACCGGTTCAAAAGTTAGAAAAACCCGCTTGTCCGTTCACTGAACGTACCTGAGCCAAACTTCGGAAAATGATTTCGGGCACACCGGGCCTCGGAATCCGGTGTCGTTAGAAGCTGCGATCTTGTAAAATTCCAAAGAAAATTAAGAAAAAAATTTCCTTGAAATTTACGGGTCTTTACAGAAATGGTGAATATGTTAATTATTTGTAACTAGGAAATGAATTAATATGTGGAATGATTTAGTACTTGAGAATTATGTGGTACACCTAAAAGATTGAGGGTAATAATATAGTTGTGTTATGTAATATTATAATTATAACTGAGTGCATAAGTGGAAAATTATTGTGAGACAATGAATGGGATTAGTGGGGTTATATATGGTAATTGAGGAATATTGGCTAAGGTATGGGGTTTTTGAATAAACCTAAGGGTTTAAGGCATAGGAATGGTAATTTGGATAAATAGATATGAGTTAAACAGTAAATGTATTAATGGGTTCTTCCATTATATTAATTCATATACTATTTATTATGAATTGTGATCTCTAATAGAATTGGTTAGGCTTGGTCAGGTTATGTTAATGTTGTGGTGGTTTCATAAATACAAATGTGAAGATGGCTTGGTATAATGTGTTATTGACATTAGGTTATGTGCCCATGGGTCGAGCTATACTGAGTCTCTAAACTCCACCCACAAATGAATGGGTTATAGAAGGGGACATAGGCTATATTCCCCTAATCGTTACATTCCACATGGACTGAGGCTATGAGGAGAGGATAATGTTCTGATGTGATAGGTGTAGACTTAGTGAGATAAGGACATGAATTATTTTCCCTCATCATAATGATTGATTTCCTTCAAAATATGTAGAGATGATTTATAGGCCAAACCCGAAAATCATGTGTTAAAATGTTATAAGAAATGTAATTGGGATATATTAACTTCATTAATTGAAGGAAACTTATTATCCAATTGAAACTGAACTATACATTATTTAGTTACCATTAATTCTGTACTATCATGCACTATCAATTAGACTGGATATTTTTTAGACACCATTGGAGGTGGCCTACTGAGTTTTGTACTCACACCCTGCTCGGGATGTCATTGGGTACCCGAGAAGATTTCATGGTAAAAGGTTAGGACAAGGGAAAATTCCCAACCCTAGGATGTTTAGTTGTGTTGAGGATGTACATGGAGAAGCATCCAGACTTAAAGTCGGGAATATTTTAGGGATTTGAATGTATGTTTTAATTTTATTTTTTTTCACATCGCACTACTATATGCAATGACATTATTAATTTTAAATTATGGTTTGTACCCAATTGAGATATGATTGGCTTGTATTTTTTTAGTTTCTCATATTATTGGGCTATTTATAATGTGTTCTTATGTGGATTACTCTAGTAAAGAAGTTACATTCTCCCCATGTGGCACATTAGACCATTTCCGCTAGTCATCGACCCCTGACTTACAGAAAGTCAGGCATGAGGTCATGTGACATCCTAGACCTGATAATAGTTTATTGTATTATGGGTCGAGAATGTTACAAAGTGGTATCAGTGGAGTTATTTTCATTTTCTAACTATTTTGGGTTGGTAGATGGGACATTAGGATATTTCGGTACAAGGAAATGAGATCGTTCTTGGGTGTAGCTAACCCATATATGAGGGAAAACCCAAGTCACCCTAGGAAGGAATTGTTGTTCTTTATGTGTGTTATTAGAGTTTAATGATATTTCAGCATTGGTTGACATGCATATTGCATGATTTGATTGATTTGTGATATTTTTATCTTTGTTTGAATTTCTTGAAGATGTGTATTCTAGTATCATTTTAGGAACCTTAAGATATTTGGGGAATGCATAATTATTGGAACTCACACAATATGGGGGAATGAGGCATAAAGAGTTTCATGGATTATACATCCTTGATAAATCTGAAGAAAATGATTCATAATGTTAGTAATGTAAGGGGATGAATGAAATTAATGAAAATTAATAGTTAAATAATATCATGTATAATGAAATATTGGGAATGGCTTATCATTTTGGGTTGGGATAAATAGTAAAGATTAATTCTATGTCTAAATAAATTTTTTTTTAATATTAATGGAAAAACTTTTAATGAATTTTTCCAAGTGAAAGTGTAAATGTACTAAACTTATAACTGTAATATGTTTTGAAATGGTAAATGTTACTAAGATGAAATTATCATGTTGTAAAAGAACTATTTGAATGAATATGTATTGATGAAATACTTTTGATTAAGTAAATTGGATACCCCATGTTGACCATGACCCATAGTTGGTATGGTATAGGGTTGTGTTCTAAGTGAGATGATGAATGTTGGGAGGGAGATGAATAATGGTTTCTTTAAGGATGATAGTGTGAGATCTTTTCCATATATGGTTAAATCTAAGCGGTCACTCTTCTAAGCATTGGGTGAATGATAATTTTAAAATGAAATTGATTGAGTTCAAATGTGGGTATCCTTTGTGTTGTTGGTTTGACACTGTATGTGTACATTTGAGAAGTGGGAGTGACCTAGATTGAGACATTGGATTTTGATTGTGATGCATTTCCAGTTATGATATTTCCTAGGTGGTGTATTTGGGGATCCCATGGCAGGGTTGTGGTTATTGGGTTGTGAGGTGTTTTTTGGTGATACGACTGTAGAATCTATCATGGTTCATGACTATACGGAGTGCATGTTGGACCCTTAGGATGGTGTATGGGTGTTTGGGATATTACATGTAGAGACATTGATAGTTTCATTTTGAATCATAGAGATTACAGACTTCAAGTAGTTCCAATGAATGTGTTCACCATTGGTACAAAACCTAGAGTAAATTATTGTTTGGTGTACTGAGCATAGTGTTCATCAGATATTGGTTGAGAGTGCCATGCACGAGCATTGATTTGCTCATGTCATTATATTTATGGTTTGGAGAGAGGTCCAAGATATTTTCCTAGTTATGACTCTTGTCTAGGGAGTTGATATTATTCAAACATCATGGTGACCATTGAGAGAGGTTTAATAGAGTATCTAATTCTTTTGGGTGTGTGTCACCCATGTTGATGTTTTGGACTTTGATAGTGGAACTCAGAGTGTTGTATGGTGCGAGTTTGTCTTAGAGGGCTCTGTGGGAGGGTTGATGGCTGGTGGCAGTACTCGAGTTGTGGCTACATGATGTCAGTTTCATAAAATCATGGGTGACTAGGTGGGATGTTATCCCCCCATTGAAAGAACCATGGAATATGAGGGATGTGATATGATTCAGAGGTGGTGTCAATGCATACAAAGTAAAACCATATTTTAGTAAATGTTACAATTGTTCCTAGATCATTCATAAGGCTAACCTAGTGTTTATGATAGGAGGTAAGGATTCATTTGAAGGGTTGTATCATGTGGATTCCCAAAACACTAGTTTGGTTGATGATTTGCAGAGGAATTAACATCATTTTTGAGCAGAAGAGACAATGGTGGAAGAAGTTTGGTTATATAATTTTGCTCGATGGTGACACCTGATGTAAGGGTGGTAACAATGTATAAATTTTTTTATGAATGGTTTGGTTGCTTTAATGAGAGTCGTAGCTCGCCTCAGTGCTGATGAGGCTGACTAACACAAATACATGGCTAGGAAAGTAAGTGGGAGATGGGCTACACATTGATTAATGGTGTTTTGTGAGAGACAGTTGGTTTGATTAGTGTGGTGGACCATTTTGATTCAGTTGTTAGATATCATGGAAGAATAATATGAACTCGAGCAGTGTGGTGTAAGTAGTGAAACATGAAACATTTTTTTATAGCTACTTGGTGATTTGGTCATGGGGAAGTGGTGAGTCTAGGTTGGAAACCACACATGATCAGTGGTGGATAAGTGTTGATGATATGTGTTTGTTAGGGTACCCTGAGATCCTGGATAAGTCAGAGTATCCCATAGTTCAAAATCAGACATGGATAAGTTGGTGGTGGTGTTCTTGAAAAACTTCTTAGAATACCTCAGCTAGTGAAGATCATGTACAATATCATGATATCATCCAATTTATGTTGGGAAGCTCTTGATTTAAGTAAAGAGACTTGAAAGAGTTTGGTTGGATGAGGGACATCATGTAGTTTACAAGCACAGAAATGGTATGTGTGTAGCTTGATGATGATATGTACACCCACAATGGATTTTGGTGTGGTCATTAGGATAGACCAGGTGTCGAAAAATTCCATGGGTTCCATTCATAGAAGCCCTGAATGGGCACCGAGTGATGTTCTTTTTCTTGTTTTGGGAGAATTCTAGATGGCCATGTCTACATTTTGGGGTTCCTCTTGTGATCGAGTGTAAGATGAGGCGATTGGAATCCCTATTGGAGGAAAAATGGTAATGACACTCCTATGTTTTGGAGTGATAAGTCAGTCCTTGATGTGCGGAGGATAACATCTTGAAGTTAACAGAACCTTGTCCATGTGGTGTGGTGTCATGTCTAGGGTGAATCCTGATGAAGGATTGGAGGGGGGTAATTCCATAACGATGGAATTATACTAGAATTAAAGGAAATGCCTCAATGAGCTTATGGTATGATAATGATAAGAATCATGTCAGTAAGAAGCTTGGTAATGTGAGAAGGGGGTAGAATACCCTTAGTGGAATGTGGGTGCTCTGGGGTAAGCCAGTCGGGGCAGTCCGAACAGAGATGGTAAATATGAATGGTTGTGGCGAGAGTGACCCACCACCGAGTTGTTGTTGTGGTGAAAAGTTCTTATTTTAGATAAATTAATACTTGGGGGAGGTCTTGTTGGTCCTTATCCTTGAATGGATAATGTAAAAATATCCTCCCGAATGATTTTGATGGTGCAGATGGATACCAAACCAAGGTATTACTCATATGGGTGTTCGAGCATAATTATTTGGCACTTGATAGGTTATGTGAATGTCGGGTTGAGGATCAGGTAGTCTATCATCGAAGGTTGAGGTTCCAAGTAACCAAATATAGCGGAGAGAACCATACACGATAAATGGTTGGTTGATGATGTGATCAATGTTTCGGGTTGGAATGACTCGAGTGGTCACTTTTTGGGTAAGTTATCCTGGGTAAAGAGATTTAGCATGGGTTTAATTAGTCTATTACCCAAGAGTATTAGCATGTGTTTGTGTGTATAGTTGTGGTGTGAAATCATCCTGAAATGTGGTTGGATGGATCATGTAATTTGTTTTGGTGATATTGGGTTTGGTCACCATATATTTTGGAAATAGAGGAAAATGATGCCATGTGATTTGGGTTTTGAGGTCTACAGGGGATCAAGATGATGGGGTGCTGATTGGTTCCTCCATGATAATGTGAAGTTGTGTGTGAGGTATCCGTGTGATGAGAGGTACACATTATTGAATACATTTCCATAGGTAGTTTAAGTGATTGATTAATGGTTAAAGTTGATGCAACCTTGAGGAGTATCTGGTTCGTGTTGTGGGTTGAAGTGAAGAAGTCTTGTGATTCAAGATGATGACTTGGTATAGTTTTTGTGGTAGAATTGTAGAGTTCAATGGGGAAATGGTAAAATAGAAAAGGATGGACTTCCCTAATGTCATGATCACATTTTACAAATGCTTAGTGATTCTTAGGAAGAGTGGCTTGAGGATGAGTTGTTATTATGGGGGAGGATATAAGAACCCTAATTTTCTTATTGTATGTTTTATTTTGGTCCATTATTTTTGGATTGAAAATTGTTTCCCAATCTTCATGTGAAGTCTTGGGGGTGTTCATGTTGTTTGAGAAATGAAATTGGGGGAAGAAGAAGAAGTTCTTGGGAATGTTTCACGGTTTCACACGCTTAGAGAAAACCGTGTGGGAATATTAGGTAACTGTGAAACCATGGACAGATGCTTACACATGGTCGGTTTATAGTTAAGAATATTGTGTAAAATTCCTATGAGACCATGTGATGGAGTGTATTTTGGTTAGTGTCTCACGCACAGTTCGTGCACGGTTTTTAAAACCAAGCGTGTAAACCGTGCGGCCTAGAATCATTGAAAAAATTACAAAACTTCCTTCCCAGTATTTTAATCCCCAAATAATGATTCTCCTCCATTCCTCCTCCTAAAATGCTAGTGATTATCTTGGACGATCCATGCTTTCCAAAGGTCAATCTACTTCATTTCATGTCCATTTACAGTGTCGTTGTTTTTGTATCGAAGCCTTAGGTATGATTAACGCTCCTCTTGTGTCTATTTTTAAGATTAAGGATTGTGGTTTCTCCCATATTCTTACAAAACCGTAAAAACCTATTTTTTATGGTAGAAACTAGTCCGAGTCTTCATGGTATGCTTGAATACGGATATAAGGCTATTATTAGGAATGTGTTCATCATCAGAATTCTGTTAGGTGGTCTACATGTATTATCCCGTATTTTTATATTAGATTTGTGCATAGAAGCTTCTTCTATTCTTTTATATGAATTGTGTTCATGGTTTTATTATATTGTATGATAATAAGTGGTCTGTGGGTGACCTAATTAAACCCTCAAAAAACCCATGGGATGTGTAGTTGAAGGATTTTCCACTTTATGTCCACCCATACGGTGCACTGGAAATCCCGGACCTAGACAATGGTAGGTATAAATGATGGAATGTCGAGTAATGTGTGAAGCCCATTTAGAAAATAATTTAATGGATGGTTATATTGTAAATGGAACGATGATTGATATTACATTGATAATAAGGGAACATGGGTCTATTTTTAATGACCTGAAAAATGGAAAAAATGGGTTGAATGAGATTGTGTTGATTGCACAATGAATTTTTGGGTAGAAATTCCTAAGAGGATTAATGCACATTAGATAATTGGATAATGCAATAATAAATGGTGAATGTGCTAATGGGATGTAACTATGAAATTATTGAGTATGTTGAAAGGGTTAATAATTTATAATTATGTGGCATACCTAAATGATTAAAGGTGATAATGTGGCCGAGTTATGTAATATAAGATTTGTACATAAGTGACTATGTAGTAAATGCATGTGAAATAAAGAATGAGTTAAGTGGGTTTATATATGTAATTTATGATTATTTGATATTTTATAGGGTTTTTAACACACCTAAGGGGTTAAGGAATGAAAATGGGAATTTAGATAAATGGCTATAAATTAAACAATATAATGTATTAAGGGGTTATGGAATAATATTAAATCTTGTATTTTTTTTATTATGAATTGTGATCTCTAATGGAATTGGTTATTCATGGTTTTGTATAGTATGGTTGTGGTGGTTTGATAAATAAACATGCGGACATGGTGTGGTATATTGGGGTATTGACATTAGGTTCAATACCCACAGGTCAAGTTAGACTGATGCTCGAAACCCACCCGCAAATGCACAGGTTAGGGAATGAGAGGAAGACTTTATTTCCAAAAGGGTTGCATTCCAATTGTACTAAGGCTTCTAGGTGAGGATAATGTGTTCAGAACATATGGTTTCATGCAAAGAATGTTGTCCAAATAAGATGTATAGTTTTGTAATGAATTTTTGGTATTATTTTTTCTTATAATTTCTTTAAATACTCTTCAAAAATTATGCAATAAAACAACAAGTATATTCAATATAGGGATATGTTATTATGTTAATATACCAACATATGTCTATATCCTATTCTATCCAATAGGGAACTAAAATTTCTCTGACGTGTAATTTGGGGCACCACATCATGAACTGATGTAATTCATTTTCAATCACCAACTCTCATTGATGGTTATAATTATAGATTAGATGAATATATATTATATTCGTTAAATTTCATTTTATTGAAGATAATATACCATTAATTTGAGGATCTTTTAATACATTAAATAATGATAATAATGTTTGTGTTTATGTGTAGATCACCATCTCTACAAGATGAAATAAATAATTTCTTTAACCACATCAGATGAATGATATATATACATGTTATCTAATATGTATTATGATTTTTATAAAATGATGATAATTTTTAAATATAAATAATACTTACAATCATTCCATCATGATTGTTGAAAAATGTAAACATTACACATGCCTACATACGACGTACCAACTCCGTGATTTTATCATAGTTCATTTTTCATAACCACATGTCATTTTTTGTTTTAATAGTATAAATGATATATAAAAATGAAATTATTTAATTGTTATTATTATCCTAATTAGGTATAAATCACCTCCTTGACCATGGTCAATATACCAAATTCAATTTAATATTATGAATTGAACAACCTCAAAATACCCAATGTGGGATAAATAAATTAAGTTATTAAATAAATAGTCTAATGATGAAGGATTAGGCCAATTAAATTTTCTCAAGAATATAAATAATTTATAACAGTTTATAATACAATATATAATGGACATATGTGGAATATATAGACTTGTTGTAAAGGGTTGTTCTCAATTTTATTTTAATGAGGTATATTTTAATATTCACCACCTATAGTATTACGTGTTGTGTTTATAATACTCCTATAAACATTAATATCTGGAATCATTCATACATAATGGTATATTATGTATTAATTGAAATAAATTAACTCAAAGGGGATATAACTTGATGGATACAAAGTGGTATGAGATTACATAATTCAATTTCATTTTTTAAGGATATATCGTTATTCGTAGAATATTTATTGTAAATATAATGTTTCAAATTTATATTCATGATTTATGTATTATTTCCACATTTTCATTTTGGATTCATTTTCTTATACAAAATCAATTCATTGATTAATTATCAATTTAATGATATGTTCTTTTTACGAGTTATTAATCAAAAAGTTTATATATATAGAACATATGTTTAGGTTATGCTCTTATATTATTTTATGAGGAGTATATACTAACCACATAACATTTTAATAGTACCAAACTACTTCATTGTTACAATAAAATCCATTAATTAAAAATTCACATACACAATCTTGTTAACAATGAGTTTAAATGATCTGTACTAAAATGATTTAGAACTTGTAAAGACAAAAACACATAGTGATCGGTGACTTTGTAATTTTTGTCAATATATAATTTAAAACACATAAGAAATTATATATTTCACACAATTTTTTTGGAAATGAAAATTATTGTATTATATTAAATATATTAGTTGGGGGTTGCATCAGAAGGAATAACATTTAATGAAATAAAATTTAATGTAAGGCCTTAAGAATAACTATACCTGTTATTTGAAATCGATTTTAATGAAATAATATGAGTTAAAAATCAACATTATCCAACATCTTATGAAATTTATTTAATGAAAAATTTCATATATTTAGATATAAATCCAAAACATAATTTAAAGTATCACAAAATATCCCTTCCAATAGATGAAATATATTACATTTTTAATTATTTTATGTGAAATTGGATATAAGTAATTAATATTATGGGATCATATTTTCAATTTAATGTTCATATTAGAGGAAAAATATCTTATAACCAAGGATAAGGACTCACTTGGATGGAACCAATGACTGATGTCCAAAATTTTAGAATAAATATAGGTAGTAGAGGTCCTTGATTGAAAAGTTCACACATTGGGAAAATGGAATCTACTATTAATTATAGATACGTTGTTAGTATGTGTAAGAGAATGAAAGTAATAAATCATTGATGAATAGTTTATTTATATAGATTTTACTTCTATAAAAGAGAATAACTGTGCTTCATTTAAATTTATGGTGAATATAAGTTGGTGAAGCTATTTATTTTTGAATTTTCACTTGAACAAACTTCCTATATAAAAATAAAGTGGAAAATGAGATAATGAGTTCTTATGTTTTTACCAAATTTTTTAAATGATTTAATTAAAAATTTAATACCTCTCTATAATTTAAAAATAACTAATGTTATAATACTCATATTTATCTTATATTATTCTAAAAATGTTATAAATATTGTAGGTTGAGTCGATATCAATACAATGAATAGACATTTATTAAACTTTTCCATGTACATAATTTATAATTCAATTTAGTTAAATTATTCGATATGTGTATTATACAAAGAATATATAATATTTTTTAAAATGAATAGTTCATATAGTTTCACATAAATACTTGTTTACAATGAATAAAAATTTTATGTAATAAAAAGTATTTTAAAATAATACAACTTCCTTTTCAAAAAATTCATCCCATATCATGTTATTGGCATCAATACCTTCCAAAATGTTCGATGATATATGTTTAGAATTTAGAAATATTATATAATGTAAATTATCATAAATATGAAGACACTAAAATGGAATTTCATCTTGAATTACTATTTGTATTATACTGAAAATATTTTTCCATGATAGGATATCGCGTTAATGATGAAATGTCCCATCAATATCTTGAAACAAACATGAAGTCGTTCTAAATAAATTGATGTGAATGTAAATGGAAGGAATAAATAATCCACTAACGGGGTATAAAAATGAATCAAATAAATTATATGAGCCACCCATTAATTGACTACATAAAATAAATATAATCCAATATAAAGTAAAAGACATTATAAATATGTTTATGAAAATTCATAAATCATGATGAACATTTATAATTATAACAATTAATATATTATAAATATTCCAAATTAGTGGTCACACTGAAAAGCCAAATAGATTCCAAAATTTAAAAAAATCACCTACTAAAGTCACATTAAATACATAGATTCTATATTAAATAACATATAATATAGATGGTCTATATATTTCATAATATGTAATCTGTCATAATTTTAGAAAAAAATTTACAGTTTTGATAAACAATATACAAAACTATTACACATACAAATGTTTATAATTTATACATTGAGATCGTATATTTCATTATATTTATTTTGTTACAAATTATATAGTATAATTGATGATCTAGATTTTAGATTGTTAATTATAGATATTGACGACTTTTACACATAGATTCTGTATTATATTCAAACAGGGTGGCGACCAGGACCTATATTAAAAATGGAAAACAAAAAATAGAGTACTCTTTTGAAGAAGTTAGTGAGAATCCCTTACATGCCCGAAGGCTAGAGGCATAAAACCAGAAATTTGTGGAAAAATAACATTTGTGATTTTTTATTATTCTCTAATTGAATATTATAAAAAAAATAATAAAAAATGGTTATATGTGGATTTCATAGTTTTTAACATTGATATAAAACACTTATTTTATATAATTTATAGATATATATTACAGTTTTTTTAAATTATAAATAAAATTATATAATTGCATTGATATTCTAAATTTTATCTTATATGGTAAATATTAACGATTCTTATACATTGATATTATTTTGTAATGTTTTTTATATTTTATTGTAGTGATATAAAAATTGAAATTGAAAATCATATATATTGTTATAGATTGGGATGACACTAAATAAAACTCCAATTATATAGAGATTTTAGATTAAATGAACTATTAATAAGAAAGTATTGAATATTATGAATTTTTATGCCTTGATTATATTTTATACAACGATTTCATAATATAAAACATTGTTTATACACATATTAAAATCTATGTATAGTGAATGATAATATTATTTTTTAAAAAATTATAATAGAAATCTTTTCATGGTTTATGAAATATTTTATTCTAGATTATACAAATATTTTACACATTTATTAAATAGTTATAACATATTATGAGAGAATATATCAAAAAACTATAATGTAATAGGTGTGTTGAACAGATCGAAAATAGTGCAAGGAAAGATTCATTGAGTCTAGATTACATATTATGTATATAAAATGTGATAGATAAAATTGATTTTGAAAAATAATATTGGTAAAATCAGAAATTTATATATTTCCAATAATGAATTTGTAATATGTATGTGATAGATATGAAATATTTATATACAAAATATTTAATCTTAAAATACATAGTATAAAAATAATCATAACCCAAATATAATCAATGTATCTAGAATATTCATATAATGGTGGTTTATTAAATGATTAATGAAATTAAGGTGAAATGGAAGATGAGAAAAGAATGAAACTAAAACCAATAGATTATTATTTTGTGGAGATTTTTGTACGAAAAAAATGAATTAATAACGATTCATAGTAGATAGGGAACTAAATCATGTATCATTAATTATTAATTTATAATTTGAGTCTCAAGTAACGTCTTTGATATCATTAGAAAAATAAAAAATTTAAATAAAATAAATTTTTACGTGAATATGAAAAATGGGAATTGAATATAATATGTTTTCGAAAATTCATTTATCATAACCAACAATATAATAAAACCCGTCTTCATATATGTCATAACATATCATTAGTTTATGGGTATTTATTTAAAGAACTATTTCTGAGAAAAAAAATGTTCTTATAAATAACCTATTTTACCCTTCCATCAAGATAAGAAACATGAATATTCATTTTAATGTGAGAAGCACTATCCGTTGAAATGTAGAGTCATAGTAGGAGATGTATGGACTAGATTAACATCTGAAACTGATGGTTTTCAAGGATGGTTGGACCACACCAATATCCTTTTTAACCATTCCTCTAAGAGAATAATCCTAATTATTCATTTCAACCTCACTAAACATTGTTACTGTGAAAACCCCTTATGAGTTATTTTTTTCTCAATAATTAATTATCCTTGTATTTAAAACATCCCCATATTTATAGAACAATTATTCAAAACTATAACCCTCGACATCTGTATTCATATTTTTAGATTAGTTATTTTGATAAAAATTAAATTCATATGGAATGAATTGTTGTTTTTTAATAATTTTAGAGGATGATAGGTTTAGTTTCAGAATTATTCCATTTATAACATGCAACTAATAAATATAATTTTAAAAAAACCCAATAAAATATATCAGTTCATAAATGAAATTTCATATGAATAACTGAAATGGAATTTTTCTTTTTGAAAAATCAAAAATATAAATATACAAAAAATAGTGTAACATGAAGTAACTATTTGTGTGTGAAAATATCCTCATTATGTTATATATAAAAAATTATCAACATATGAAATAGTATACCCATCATTAAAGGAAATTAAACATAGGAAAATGGATGTATAATGCTTCCACTAATCATAAGATCTATTTTTTTTATTTTGATCGGTTTAACATAAATTTGAAAATATTTCATACAAATGATAATTGGAAAAACTTATCCCAATTAAAGACAATAGTGAAATAAAGAAAATAATATTAACATAATAAAATAGATGTGATTATGATTAAATAATGTCATGAAACAAACCTAGATTCTGATAGATTTTATAGAGTCTAAAACGTGGAATTTAGATAATGAAAGTTTCATGCCTTTAATATCATGAAAAGAGCAATCAGTTTATATGGGGCTTTAACACTTGGGGGAGATCAGGGAGGTATTTTCATATATTGATGACAGTGGATTGGGATCACCATAATTTTCATTTTTAATTTTTGATTCCCATAATACCTAACAACAAGTCTTTATAAATATCATTTTATTCCTTAATATTTATGTTATCAATCATTGATAGTTTTCATATATAAATATCAAAATTTCCGTGAAAATATTTATAATTAGATTTAGTTAAAAAAATATTAAAGAACTAATAAGGGGTTGTAATGAAAAAATTCATTGAGTTACTCAGATATTTTAAGTTAATAATACATAGTCAAGAAAAAATTAATTTTGACAGTACGAATTTCATTTAATCTAGTGAATTTAATGAAATAAAAAATATCCTTCTGAAATGAGGGAGGGGTATTAAGAAAAAATTATTCAAATAAATTGAAACAAAATTATTGAATTAAATCAAAAATAAATGGAGATAATCCAAGGTATAAACCTTACATACACTTATTTTAAGCATAGTGGGTTGGGAGGGAACATAAGAAATGCCAAGGTGGTGAGTTATAGAATAGGTATTCCCTTGAAATTTAATGATTCCAGTAATTCAAATATATAATAAATCATAAGAATAGGGTTTTTAAAATATCCACGTTATTAAAAATTATGTTTTTCTATTATTCCATTATGTATGTACTTTCATAATTTGAGAAGAAAATTGTATAAAAAATCAATCATTAAATAGTCCAAGATATTGGTAAATATAATGGATGTAAAAGTATTTTGAGATATTTTAAATTAATATCACCATAAAAGATCATTGAAGAGAGCACAAAACACTATAATTTTAATAATTCAAATCAGTCATTTTTATTACATCTAATACATTCATTATTGAATAAATATGGAAATTAAATTGTATCTCTATTACAAATAGTGTAGGGTTAGGTATATCCAAAAAAATCATTATTGATTAATTTCTTTTCAAACTATATCACTATAGTAAACAGTTTCATAAATGTTACAGGATATTTAAATAAAGAATACTTTCAAAAAAATTATTAAATTATAATAAAAAATAGAGATTATTAATATAGAACATAATTTAAATTATTTTAATATAATGATTGTAGTTATATTCTTGGATCTAAATTGGAAGCCTTGTATGTTTTGTTATTGACATCATTTGTGGCTGAATGTAAATCATTATTTTCGAAAATAATTAAACCTAAAAGATAAAAAATGAAAATTTTTTATCAACAAAATGTTGGAAAATTTAATTAAAAAAATGAAAATTTGAATTTTATTATATGGAAATCATATTTTCTATAATCATTATCAATGTTATTTATGACCATCCCGTAGTTACTAGTTTTAGAACACATAAAAATTATTTTTCTTTACATGGGTCAGACCATTGGTTGTGGTAAATATTTAGTACTGGTCATTATACTAACACCCAGTGGCTGCAACAAATCAAAAAATTATTTCTGAATGAAGGTTGAACTCATGCATGCTAAACTCTAAGGAAATAAAAAAAACTGTCATATAAATTAGAAGGTTTTATCATACCCTTCCCACAAACTCTAAATGAATATTCACCATGTAAGATTCAAAGGTACAAAAAATTTAATTTCCACAACTCCTTATGTTCTTTATTCATGATTATATTATATGAAATAAGACTCATTGAGTGATAAAATAATTATACACAATAAAAATATAAAAAATAACCATACCAATAATCAACCAATGTCATCTGAAACTAAAGGTCCAATTTTTTCATTTCCAACCAGTTTTTCTTTATGTAATGAAAACATGTAAAACTGAAAAAATCTGATAATTTAAATGGAAATATAGAAAATTGAATAATTTGTTTTAAAAATAAATAAATATGTTTTATTTGATAATATTAATTCAAACACTATCCTTTAGTTGTCTAGCAGTACATTGATCTTTCATATCACTACTTCATTTAAAAAACGTAGGCACGTTATGGTGATAATATTTTGAATCAATAATAACAACTTGAATAAACATAAATATATTTAAAAAAAATACTTTATTTTATGGGATAATGAAACAAGAATTTTCAGTTTTCTAAAATTCTAAATATGCTTTTTTTTCAAAACAATTACATAAATTAAAGGAATAATTGGGGTAATAAGTCAATAATACATGTAATCAGATATACATGAAATGAAATTATATGATGTATTTATAAATTAATGTTCAAAAAAAAAATGTGTGGGGTTCTGGTTAATCAAATTTTAATTATAAGTATGTCAATGTATTTCACAAAGTAATGTATAAATCATATTTTACAAATAAAATTATTTAAATTTATATGTTTTCAAAAAAAGAATGGTTAGAACATAATTTTTAATAAAACAATATTATCATAGTAATCTGTAGTGTTAAAGTGAAAATATTAAAAAACACATTTTTGACATTAAATGATGCAATATTATAAGAGAAACATTAAATAATGGTAGCAAAATTCCTCCATACACTATCCAAATAGAATTATTAATTTATGGAGAAGAAGCAAGAAAATACCTCCTTCTTCAACGACATAATAAATCCATATAATTTTAGAAATCCATGTAGTAGAATATAATTCTAATATTTTATAGTTAATGCATACCAAATTTTTGACGTTTAGATGAAGAATGGATTTTACCATGACTAATATAGAATGAATAAGTATAATACAAGATTCTGATATAAATAAACAGTGTTTTTATCTTCTATAAACATGTAGTTACATTGAAAAAATATATTTTATTAGTTTCACATTGTATTATATATAATGTCATAGACAAGGATGCCACACAAAAGTGCCCCAAGCCTGGTGGCACCCATAAACTCAGCCACATCTCCCTGAATTCAAGAGGTTTCCAACTTGCTGTGAGGGACTGGGAAATTCTATTGGGAGACTATTCCCTCATCACCATAGTCTAGAAAAATGTGATATCAATAGAAGATAAGTAGAGGATGTAGTAAAACATATATAAAATAGATCAATAGAAGGAATAGATAACAAAACCAATGGAAGCTCATAAACAATGTTGAAACATTACAGGTTTCTATAAAAGATTCCCCGAAAGGTATACATGGTATGTGTACACTATATATATAACTAAATTTAAAAAATTCCAAAATTATCCAGAAAGCATTGTGAACCACCACATGGTTTAATAATCCATTTCTCCCAAACACCAATAATGAAGCTCTAGTAGGGTGCATGACATTATCTATACCTACAATCACATACTATGTTTGGGTACCCAAAGGTGGCCCAAACGGGGTGTGTGACAAAATACCTGTAAGAAACCACCCATGGTAATTTCCCAAATATTCAATGTTTATATACAACAATTGGTTGCATGAAAAATATATAATGTAAAGGAAGTACTCAAATGTGAACATCCCATAAAGTCTAGATTCTCCTTTATAAAAAAGTTCATATAAATTGTAAATAAATGATTTTAATAATCATTTCCATTACATTTATAAGAATATTAAATTAAACATTCATTCTCATTTAAATATGATGTATCAAGACCCAGTTCTTAGCCATACATCCCCTATGATAACATGACCAGGCTTTCATGAGCTGTCCATTACATAAGTACAAAGGAAGACTGAATCCAAGATCGTGATTTGGCTTGGATGAAGCATTAAATAACCCATTCCATTTATAATTAAACTCATAACTAGAGACCATCCTTTCCATTCCTATATTGTATTCCAAGTCTCCTTGATGGTGTTATACATATAACACCCTATAATCACATCCATGGTGATCCTAAAGTACCCATGTATCACTATATATATGGTATAACAACCCTATAAATCAAGTCTTTCATTGGTGGTCCACTAATCGGATCCCAAGTATCACCCATAGGATAATTATTAAATTCACTTTGAGTACTTCCATGTCTTTCTCGAATGAATCCATGTATCACTTGGCTTGTAAAATTGAATCCTTAGAGTTCGTCCTTTGAATTCCACCAAGGAGTCCAAGTGTCACCTAGGCATAACAAGGTTCAATACAATCATGTCTCTCCTTGGCATTCTCATATGAATCCATGTGTGCACCAAAAAAATATTTTCATATAACCATATTAATCCATTATATAAAATTCATATAAATATCTCAAGGAAATCACAAAGGACTTCTCTATTCAAAATCACCTAGAAAGGTGAAACAAGCCGTTGGGAAATATTGAAAGGCTTGACCAAAATATACCTCAAATGAGAAAGTCATTATAACATGATTCATATGCTTAAATAATAGAATATCCCCTCCTCATCTCACATAGGATATTCATTAAAAAGAGAATATCAAGCTCAACCAATAAACTCAAGTCTATAGCCTAGGCTCTTGGTCACCCATCCCCTACATCTAATCAGTTCCTTTAAAAATGGTATCCCTATTCAATTTGAAAAAAAACCATATAAATTAATTTATTAATAAAAATCATAATTCAATTCAACCATTTACATCCCATGGAAATTCAAAAGAACTCATCAATGGTATCCTTGTTTTAAGTCCACCACTACCGGTCTATCTATATTACCAACACACTAAAGGGGTGTCTCTAAATCATGTTCCTCAACCAATAACATTCCTTGAGTGTCACATAAATTGAATATTCCATTCCTAACCACTCAAATCTATGATAAAAATTCATTTAAGGTGACACCAGAAAATTGACCGTGTGACACCATGACATATATAAACACCTCAAATTTTAGAGAATGGCATGATACAACATACCCTATCCCTATTGTTGATTGATCTTCCAATATATGCTCATGATTCATCTCAGACTGGGAGAAAAATTATGGAAGGATGAAGAAACTAAAACTAATGAATATTATATTTAAAATAAATAGAGAATCTCATCCTAAATAAAATTGGAAATGGCTAAAAAAATAATGTATATCTTATCGAGATACTTCTTGAGAGACTGAAGGTCATGAATAAGAGTTCGAGCAGAGAGTTAGCAGCAAATTCTACACAAGGCGACTAGGAGAGAATCAATGTTATTACTCACTATGTGTATAATGAATGATAATTATAATTAGGTTAAAGGTGATATTTATGGGAAAACATAGAATTTCACTTAAAAATATGGGGTCACATGGTTTAGTTGAATAGTTTGATATAATAGGGTGCATTTCATCCATGGTCTATGGTAGAGAGGGGTGCCACATGGTTTGTATTTATAGTTTCATTAACCATGTGAAAACTATGCCAAACCCACTTTTAAAATTGTCGAAAAGGATAAATAGATGTGCACCCCAAATCACATGTTGTGTTATAACCCTATGGCCTTTTCCCACTCACTGTCTATCATCACACAGTTATAATAAATAGTGTGGCCTTCCCCACACATTTTGAAATAACCATGCACTAGGCTTATTTCAACCCAAAAGGATGGGTTCTACGCTCCGTACTAGACCCAAATACCACATTACCATTATGGCCTAAAATTTCATTCATATTTGTTCATATTCAACCACTTTAACTAAAGATTTATTTAAATTAAAAGATGCATAAATCAAAAAAACCTGAGTTACTAAAAACATCCACCTTAACAAAAAATTTCAAAATATTTTCCTTCCAAGGGTGGTGAATCCTGAACCATGAATAACTATGGCCATTGTGATCGTAATTCATCATCCCACTCCAAGGAATCATCTTGTACTCATTTATAATATCATATAACACATAATAGAGTAACTATCTGTTCTTGGAGAACCTTCATACTATGATCCAAAATTTATATATTATGCTTCTCAAAGGACATATCCACTAGTAACTCAAACATTTCAAGAAGAAAGGAATGATACATATCTAAATATTAATGTTGTAGATGAGAATCCTGGAATACTTCCAACAAGGATCGATACCACTGAGGTTACTGCTACCAAGAGACTACTAGCCCGACTATTCCAATATTCTCAAATGGGATGACATAACATGATTAAATATTACATTGTATCTTGATCCGCCTGTGTCCCAACCATGATGAAACATCTAAGTGTCCCTAATCCCCAACCATGAACTCTAGAGGATACCTATAGTGATCAAAATATGATTTATGTCAAGAAACAGATGTATCCATTCTCTCTTTAATCAGGTAAAACAGCTTTGAGGTCTACCGAACAGATTGAGGTCCTAACATAGCTGCATCTTCTACCTCAAACCAATACAAGAGTGATCATTCAGGCTTTCTATAAAAATCTTCATGTGGAAACAAATGAATAGTGTATTGTAAGATATTTTTATTTTTCATTTCATATAGGTTTATATGACCCTCCCAAGAGCCCCCATAATCTAGAACACATGCTCGCAGTATATCCTCAAACACCTAAAGCATACGTTCAGATTGTATGTCTGTCTGGGGGTTGTATGATATGTTCAGAAGCACCTATGAACCCAACACCCTCTATACGACTTTCTAGAATGTGAGGTAATTTGGGCATCTCTATCTAAAATGAGAGTGTGTGGGGCCTAGGGAAGCCATACTATCAAACATATTTACAACTTACAATGCTCATCATCATCAATGGACTCTTTGATTGAAAGGAAATGAGAGAACTTTGTGATCCTTTACCAAATTACCCATAAAACATTATTACCTCAGGTTGACCTTCATAACCCTATCAAAAGATCCATCACAAATTTATTAAATTTCCACATAGGAATGGCCAACAACTATAAAATCATTACTCCTCATTGTTTTTCTGCCTTCAACTTCTAATAGGTGTAACATCACATGGGAAAAGTAGTTTCCCATATTTTTCATACATGGACACCAGTACTGGTGATCCCATTTATCTAAATACATGATCATGTTATTTAATCTTAAAAAATCTAGTAATTTGTGCTCCAAAACATGGATTTTCGAAAATATGGATGCAATTTATAACAATGGTACCAAACCCATCCTTATTTCCTTAAAATTCATCCCACTAAGTGTCGTAATGATCATTGTAGAAAGAATTCTTCAACCTAGGGAACCCAACAACATCCAAGGATATATTAAGGAGCTCACTATGAAGGAACATCCATACCATGA
Source organism: Viscum album (assembly GCA_963277665.1). NCBI lineage: Eukaryota > Viridiplantae > Streptophyta > Magnoliopsida > Santalales > Viscaceae > Viscum > Viscum album. The sequence goes on along the minus strand of OY728155.1, from coordinate 1,519,929,019 downwards.
CTGACCAAATTGAACTGGTTGTGAATGCTTTCCTAAAATACACTCTACACCTATTTTACTGCAACCCCCATAATATGGAGACATGTTTATACCGATTTATTATGACCATAATCTTTGAAAATGAGGGATAAAAAATTGTCTCATCAAGGATGACTATTCTTAAAATTTTCAGCATAGACGGTCAGCATATTAAAAACATAATCGCTACACCATTTCCCACAGAATCCTTCAATTAAAATAAAAACTTCAACTGAAGTCCATAATTGACAGTTAGTGGAATTCCTTTTTCAACCTGTCATTAGAAAATTTCAAACTATCAAGGCTCATAATGAATAAGTGGGTAACCCTAATCTATCCCATTGTAATATTCCCCCGTTTTAAACATCACCTTTGAGCCTGACCTGAGTCAAGGGTCACATTGGATTCATTTAACTGGAGTCTAGGGAACTAACCCCATGTAGTCCATACTCTATGTTTGATAGTGTGGCGTCAGATCTTGTACAAGACATCCAATTCATAACATTGTGTGAGCTCCGAGAAACATTCTTCTTTCAGTTAACTAAGATGAAAATATATGGTGTCCGGGAATCCATCCAAGGCATTCCTACTTTGGAACCTAACTATCACTCATGACTAACCATGACCCAATAAGAACCATACATCATAATGTAACATAATGAAAAACACCCATACAAGCCAAACAACTTTATAAAAATTAGAAAAACATAAGACCAACTGTCTCCTAGTGAATCAAGGATGAAGTCAAGATTGGGTACATTGTCATTTATAAACAATCGCACACTAAGGGGACATTTAATCTTTTCATGAAGATCAGTTGTACCATTACTAGTTGACTCCTTTTGAATGAATCTTTATTTCACCTACCAATGCACGGTCATTAATCAATCACACACATTTACCATCTTAGGCATCCAATGTTCATTCCTGACTTACCAAAAAATTCAATCCTTGACTAATGATGTTTCTAAAGGGTTCCATACCTGTCCAACCACATTAATGAAACGATTGTGATAAGGACCATACACATACACCAGAAGTGACGTGATGATCCATAGCATAGGAGTGTACCTATAATCAAAATAAGTGATAGACCAACCACATAGAAGGATGGTAAATCAGATCCAAGATAACATTACATGTGACACTCCTCTGATTCACACTCACAACATCATGGAATTTGGAAAGAAAATAAAAACCAACCTGACTGGTGTTTCTAAACTTATGAATATATTGGATTTCATCCTGAGAATTGGGATGTTTTTTATTTCACTAACACATGTGCCACTCAACTACGTAAACGTACCGGGTATTAGTAAATATTTTAAGGTTTAATGATTTTACCAAACTCAAAACGTCTATTATGTCATTTAGAAACTCAATGGGTACTGTGTATATGAATTCATAGTACCTAATGGTTTTAGAAATAAGACGAACATAACTGAAACTATGCATAGGATATCTTCCCAATGCATCCATGTTTCAAGTCATTTGTACAAGAGTTCAATGCTAGAGTCATTTTACCCCTTTTACCATTAACCTAGGTGATGACATAACAATTCATCGATCAGTATAGAATGAAAAGGGTCAGGACACCTAATAAGTGGCTTACCATAACATAGGCATGTATAACTTACTAAAATCGAGAATTGCCTGATGCCCAGACCCATAACAATGGTCAAGGATACCATGACCACCCATCCAGACAAGGGTGTCACTGAAAAAGTAATATTCCAATCCAGGTCAGTGGCAGCAAATGATTTAAACTCATAACAATTAGCTAGGAACATAATCCATAAGTTTTCTACGTACATTGGGTCATCCCCTTACGAAATATAATGTGTCAACCCATGATGTAGTCGTGCCAGCACAATTCAACAAGCCTAAGATCCAACCCCTTAATCCACAACTAAAAATCTAATAGCCTATAGAAAATACTAACATTTCCTATCTAGTTAACTTAAGGAAACATTTAAAGTACCCCTACATGAGCATTTAAGAGAAGGATACCACTTCATGTTCCATTTTTAATGTAATTACATTGAGTTACAATTAATCGTTAAATATTTCAATTATTTTGAACATAACTTCAAGAAACAACTATAAAATAAAATCACATCGTTCCTAATTTAACAAAAACATAAATGAAAAACAAGCATGCCTAATCAATCATATTTTCTTAATCATATCCAATTTATTAAAATTCTGTCATTGTTATTAAATTTAGAAAAATAAATCACATTCACTATATTTAAGAAAAGGTGACCTATGAGTGTCCCATTCAACCAACATGAGTCTTTTAGAAATAATCCTTATAGATGTAATTTAATTATCATTGTTATAAACACCATAATGGGTCATCTGAAAAGAAAGATGCCCAAACTAACCTATATAGTCATGCTGTTACTTTTTTAGTCCAATAACATGATTTTTCATGCCCATGTGAGAGAGGTAAATGTTATAAACAAGAGAAAACTCATTCAAAACCAAAATTAAATGGATTTTAAAATTTCATTATGGTCTCTAGACATATAAAAATTTCCGTAGTTTTTTTGAGTACATGATATACCATTCCCCAATTATAACGCACCCATACACCTTACAACTAAAGGCCGGTTCCAATTTAATTGAAATAAATTATATATTTAAATAATAAATAATAATTTTATCATAATTAGTAAACACATAAGACATCCTAATAGGATATTATGCATGGAAACCCCATTTTTCTACTACATGAATCCGATCTTGGGGAGATAAATATTGTATATAATAAAGAGATACTACATACTACCAAATACCATGGTAAGGTATGGGTTGAGTTGGTTGATATAAATAGTTTCTTCTCCCAATTCCTTTCCAACTGAATTAAAATATTTATTTTCATTTGAATTCACATTCACATTAAAAATGTTGATACAAATAATTCTACAAATTCTAATGCATGGTGGTCTACACCTCAGGAACCAAATTATTTCGTCCATTGATTCATACTAACAATCATTCAATAATACCAATAACAATAATAAGTATATCTATAATGACACATATCACAAATACATGAACAAGTAATTATTCCTAAATGATATGATATATAATTCCTATAAAGCACCTAACCATATGAATGAGATTGAATAACCACATCTCATTTGTTTTATCATAATAAAACACATAATTATATCAATAATAAAATGTAAATCTAGTGCATTTCCAAAATATGGAATCAAATCAACTATAATTAATAAAATATTGAAAATAAAAATTTAATTCTATGTAATAATTATTTTTTCTACACACGATTCATATATTTCTAGGAACAAATCATTTCCAAATTTAATTTCTTTTCTATCCCCTTTCCTTTATCTCCAAAAAAAATGAAAATCGGAAATGACGCTCTGATACATCTTTGTAACATCCAAGACATGGATTCCACTCAAAAGTTCCCTAAGCTCGGTTAGTCACCTGACCTCAAGTGTATCTCTAAAATTCTTGAGGCTACCGAATAGATCTAAGGGCCTAGGTATGTCTATGGGGAGACTATGACCTCATCACTAGATTATAGCACAGTGGGATATCAATATGAAATACCTTGAAGAAGGATTAAGACCAACAGATAATAGATAATCAACATAATTAGATAACTAAACCAAAAGAAACTAATATACAATGATGATACCTATCATATATCTACAAAAAATTCCAAGACAGGTATACAGATAATATGAAAAATACATATATCAAATGTAATAAAATTAAAAGAGTATAAAACTAGCTTTGTTAGCCTCATCTCGGTCCCATATTATTTTAGTCTTGAGTAGAAATCGAGAACATGTAGTAAGGAACTTGCACTTATCCATTCCTACATTCATATAGTCTATTTGGGTACCCAATGGTGGCACAAATATGGTGTGAGACAAAATTCAAATAGACAACCTCCCAAGGATAGGTTCCAATTAGAAAGTGTATATATATAAAAGTAGTATGCATGAAAAATATAACAATTAAATGAAGTAATAAAATGTTAACATCCCATAATTCATGTGTTCTAATTTATAAACATGTCCATTTAAAAGATAAATCTATGATTTTAATTTTCATTCCTATGGAATTTTTAGGCATTCATAATTAAATAGTCATTGTCAATTAAAAATTATATCTAGTGATGTGGTTGCAAAATTACATTCCTCATGATGACATGATCATGAATGACTAAACAGACCTCTATAAAGTAAAATTAAATACAAATTCAATATTATACTTTATCTTGAATGATACATCATATAGGTCATTTCATTTATAATGGGAATCCAAATCGAAGACCATCCATATCATTCCTATTTTTGAATCCAAGACTCACTACAGGTGAAATATAACAAACACCCTATGAGAACATCCTCAAGAACCTAGGTATCGTTCAAGTAATGGTATAAAATCAATTCTATTTGATTCCATCATTAAGAGGACCACTAAGGGGAGACAATTCATCACACATGTCATAATAATTATATCCACTTTGAGTCTATCCATGGAATTATCATATGAATCCGTGTATACCTCAGCATCTAACAGTCAAGCCCTAAAGTCTATCCTTAGTAGTGTCTTCCAGGTTTTTCATCTTAGATCTACGGCTGTGGTTTCAGAGGTGGAGCATTGGATCATTGTGGTGGGGCTCTAGGGATGTCTGAAGTCTTGGTTGATGTCAACATCGGAGAGGTTGTTTATACAGTTGTTCAATGATAGAACATGATATCTCATAGTAGTGTTGTTTATGGGTTTTTTATTCGGTCTGATTTGTGTTGCGGTGGTGGTTTGGATGAAATGCAGCATGATCTTCGTGACATCAGTGATGTTTTTGTGTGTTTTTTGAATAGATGAATTAGCGGTGATGTGAAATGATGTGGGTGATTCAATTTTTTCGATAATGATCTTGTGGTGATCTGTTCTACTGTTCATGGATCTGAGTTTGTTCGTGTTCTGGTTTTGTGTAGTCTGTATATTTTGGATTTGGATCTCCTATTCAAGATGGATCTACATATTTTGAGTGAATTTTCAGTTAATGGCATGAGTGTGGGGGATCTTGTGGTTTCTACTGATATGTTGGTATGTTGTGTTGATGTCGCCAGTTCAGATCTATCCCCCCTTACTGTTTCTCTCCCATTATGTGACTTGGTCAACTCAAACTCCGGTGTGGGCGCGTCCGTGGTTTTGTTCTAAGTGGATCCATGCCTAGAGAGGCGTTTCTAGTTTAGGGCAGCCCAGATTACCTCATCGGATACATTCTTTTGGTGTGGTGGTGGTCCATCTTATCATAGGTGACGAAGAATCTGCTCTGCATTACATGGACTGCCTTTCTGTTGCTTCTGCGACTACGGTGGTGGTGAGAGTTACATAGAGTATGGTAGATCTCTCCAGGATGTCTGTGTTTAAGGGGAAAATTACTTTTTTGAAGTTTTTTGGTGATTTTTTTGTGATAGTTATTGCTTTGTGGTTCTGCGGTGCACTGTTTGAGGGTCATGCAACTAGATATTCTATAATAGGATGCTTCAGATGGGGTTCAGAGCGGCGTTTTTTCACCTTGTCATCACTATTAGGGTTTGAAAGTATTAGAGGGTATGACATTTCCATCGGTACCAGGCCCGTGCATTCATGCAAAAAACAACTAGCCGAGTAGTGGTGAGAAGGTGGAAGATGGTCTTATTATTTCTTAAGCTGGGTCAGGGCTCTTACATGTATTCTTGAATGAGTTTTTTTATCCTTGAATGTTGTATCGTAGAGGCATGATTGTTTTAAGTCTTTGATGTATTGTTCGGTTCCCCCTAATCCCTTAAAAGGGGGTTTATCCTAATAAAAATTTCATTTTTAGTCAGTTAATCAGTTATTAGTAGTCCACTTGGGTGTCCAAGTATCACATAGGCGTAATAAAGGTTCAATGAAACATGGAACATCCTTAAGACTCTCATATGAATCCGTTTTCAGCCAAGTAATATAATCATATAACAAATTCTAACCATTTAATAAAATTCATTTAAACTTGTCAAGGACATCACCAAAGACATCCCGATTCAATCTCACCTTGAAACGCGACTCAAATCATTATCCTAGATTAGATGTATTTGCCTAAATCAAACTCACATGGGGATGTTTTTAAACAAATCATTATTAAAAAACCTATTACAAAGAATATCCTATATTAAAATCACAATGGAAAATCGTTAAAATAGTATCTCAAGATTAAATAAGAAACTCAAGGAAAGATCCTAGGGTCTTTGCAATCCATCCCCTTCCTCTAATAATTTCACTTACAAATGAAATCCCAATTTAATACATATAAAAAATATTATTTAATTCATAAACATAAATAACAATTCAATTCAATCAATTAAAACCTATGCAAAGTAAAGGCAAACCTCAAATGTATCCATGCTACATGGACAAACATGTTGGTCCATCTATATAACTAGCACACTCAATGGGTGTCTCTAAATCAATATCCTCAACCCATAACATTCATATATGGTCTATATAATTGCATATATCATGAATAAACCATCAATTCAATGATTAAAATTAATTAATGGCAGAATCTATGAATTGTGAGCATGACATTATGACATATACAAACACCTGTAATTTTAGTGAAAGGCACGACACTACCTACCTCAGGTACTTAATTTATAGATCCTCTAGCATGTGCTCCTAATTTGACTTAGTTCGTGATAAAATCAATGAATAGAGGAAAGCCCCAATGAAATGGAATATTAGCATTCACCTAAATAGTGTCAGGGATACTAAAACAAACGATGAACAATTATGAAGGAATTTAGATCATTTCAAGTCAAATATAATGAGACTGGCGGGTCATGAGTAAAAAATCCGACAGAGAGTCGATGGAAAATCATACTTTAGGCGACCAATAGGGATTCAATAAAGGATATATACCTCAATAAAGAACCAATTTCTATTATTCACCATTATTATTCATTTAATTTTATATATATCTTGGAAAAAATTTCTATGGATAGGCTATCTTACTTTACTATGTTGAAAATTTAGTTTGAAATGGTAAATTAGTAATTTCTGGAATTTTTTCGTAATGTAGATGAATCGAATGGATGTTGAGGAAATATTAACTTGGATCGAGTTTTTTCATAATCTAGTGAAACTCCTATAATTTAATATATAATATCAATTTTTTTCATTGGTTCTATGAAATAATACAAAATATAATCATGTAGAGAGAGATATACGAACATCAATCTTATGATTTTGTGTCAATTCTTATAGAGGGTTTTTAATTATTGTTTTTTTATTGTTACCATTGAATGATATAGGAGTTGGGTCCTCATCCTGGGGTAAAAATTAATTTTAAAATAATGAACTATTATTAGTGAATGATCCTAGTATGGGTGTAACCCTTCATCAATATCAATCGATAACAAAAATAATATAGTACCAGATACAACTATTAGATATTTTAGGGCATGACAAATTAAGTAAGAACATAAATAGACTAGTTTATTTTTTTCTATTTATATAACATAAAAAAATCATCATTTCTCTACGAATATTGTTTTTTAGTAGTAAAAGTATAATAAGTATTAAAATTTTCTTGTAAGCTTCTAAAATGTGTCTATATCCATTATGTGAAGGATTAATATTTCATGATTCTCTTGAATATATAGTTTTTTCAATAATAATAATAAAAAGCTATTTCTAATAGTAATCAATGATATATTAAAATTCATATAATCAATTAGAAGAAATTAATTGGTTAAAAGATAAAATTATCATATCATTTAATGTAACATCTGATAAAGGATAGCATGACTCAGACTATGTGTTATTAGAAACTGTATTTGTAGGGTTTTGGTATGATGTAAAAAACTAATCTGATTACATAATTTGGTGGACTTCTTGAAATTTCAAAACCTAAAATATAGTTTAAATTACCATAGAAAATATCAATATTTGAAAATATTTTTATTAAATTTAAAATACATGAATTAATATAATTATAAAAGAAGGGAGTTAAGACCAAAATAGATTTATTATGATCTGGTTTTCACATTATTGAAATATGTTACGACCTATTTTCCATGAAGCATGTTTTTTGTTTTTTAGACATTTGTGACATCTTTTTCATGGTAAATAATTAATATTTCAAAAATATCACAATCAACAATGTTATTGGAATATGTTGTCACCCAAAAATAATTTCATATGTTTGTAAATAAAAGAAGACGATGTGAAATAGTAATCTAGTGCTGAATAAGATGTAAATTGACATGATAATAACATTTATTTCATATGTAAATATGAATAATATGAATTCATTGAAATTTAAAATTCATATAGTAAACAATTTGTACACTGTAATTTAGGTAACAATATTTAATTATAAGTAACGATTTTGGATATTTTTAGAGAATAAGATTTAATAAATAATTACTAATAATAAAATTTGATAGTACTAGATAATTTAATTAGATATTTTATGTAATGGGAAATAAAATAAGCTCATATGTGGACTAGTTTTTTTCTGCATACATAACATCCAATGCTGCCTTGCTTCCCTCACACATAAAAGTTTTTTGATAGTAAAAGTAGAAGGAGCAATAATATTTTCATAAATGCATATAAATTGATTCCCAAATCCATTAGGTGAAGTATTCTGATATCCTGTTGCTATTGAATTTTTAGTTTTATTTTTTCATAATGATAAAAATATTATTAATATTAGTCATTAATGATATAAAAAAATTCATCTAACAAAGTTGAAAAAAATATAAATACTGAAAAAGATGCAAGTAGCATACCATTTAGTTTAACATATTATTAAGGATAGTGTGATGAGCACTCCATTTTATTGGAAACGCTAGACCTAGGTTTGATGTGTTAAGATTAATCTATTATTGTGAAATAATTTAGTGGAATATAAGTAATGTAGTATCAGTAAATAAAAAAAGAAATTACTATCTAAATATAGATATATTAGAAATAGTTTTATTGGATGTAAATTCTATGAATTAATATAATAATGAAATAATCGATTTAAGACTGAATTTAAATTATTTTTTTATGTTTTACTCATCTATGAAATTTATTACTACCTAGATTCCTTGAATTCATCTCTTTGATTTGCAGTCATTTATGACTACATTGTCATGCTTTGACATTTATAGTTCAGAAAAATATCAATAAACTATGTCAATTTAATATTTGGATACCCATGAAATGAATTAATATATGTGTAAATAGAAGAAGATGAAGTGAAATAGTAATCTAATGATGAACCAAGAAGTGGTACACATTAAGGGTAATGAGGCATTGGGCAGTCCTATTATGAATTTGCAGGCAGGGGAATCCTTAAATGAAACTAGTGGTTGGGTGAGGGCTTCTACTGGGCTGAAGAAGCAGCCTGAGAAGCTGGTGGATAGTATTAAAATTAGTAACTGATTGGCTGGTCTTGTGAATGAAGAACATAATGTGGGTCAGGATCAGGTTGCCCCCGCTTTGTCTCCTAGTTGGGTGTCAGATTAAGCTACTGAATTTCATGATAGTGGGGTTCTAGGTCTGGGATATAATTGTAATTAGAGTGGAAGCAAGACTGAGAAGGTTCAGGGGTAGGGTTCTTGCCATCACTTAAGGTGTCTGAATCACAGGAGACTCTCCCATGCTGAGGAGGAACTTCCAATGAGTAAAGGTGGAAATACACATATTTTCTTGTATTCTAAGGATATTTTATCTTGATAATCTTATAACAGAAGGTGGCACATGGAGGTCATGAGATTGTGGTGAAACCATAGAGCTTATCACTTACTTACAATAACAGTCATGTTGAGCAGGGAAAGGTTGTGAATGACATCTACCAGGAAATGATTATCCCTGGGAAATGGGGGGATATAACTGATAGTGAGAAGGAGAATGCTAGTGACAGAGCTTAAAACTGTTATAGCGATGTTGATCAACGTGGAAGGAAAGATGTGGTGGGGAATGTGGGAGATATGACTACATCACCAAAAAGAAGGCAGAGAAAAGACTATTCATCTATGCTGAGTTGATGCCCACCTGATCTTTTATCAGTAAAGGAAAAGGTATGCATTCTTCTATGGAATTTTTGTATTTGGAGAAGATAAATCTTAGACAAAAGTATGTGAAGACTTTGAAGCAGTATAAAATCTCAGTGTGGGAATTAGCTACTGCAGATGAAGCAATTGATCATGAATATGGAGACACATATGGATTTTATGATATGTAATTGTCTGATTTGGATGGTAATGATTTCTTATTGAACATTTTCTTTATTTAATAAATGGTCAGAGTCTTTTTCTCTGGCTGAGCTTTCCTGGTATACATAGGTGTTAAAAACATTTATTTCATATTGAAATATGAATAATCTATATATATAGAAATGTAATATTCAAATGATTAACTATATAAATAATTTATCTTGGAAAAAACATCATTAATTAGATGTAATATTTTTGGAAAGTATAATTTAAATGATTTTAAATAATAATTCATTATATAGTCATGAAAGATATTTTAAAAATATTATTGGAAGATATATAGAATGTCTTAGAATTAGATACATACTATAGGATGAAAAATTGTATAAATTAGGAAAATATTAATTGATGTATAGTGTGTGGTGATAAGAATTATAAAATCATTTCCCAAATTATTCATTGTTTATGGATTGTGAATAAATAATTAAAACATAGATATCACAGCTTCAACTGTAACAAATATAGGTATCCATTATTTTTAACTCGAAATGTTGAAGGTATGGAAACAAGAGTCCTAATTTTGTGAGTATAAGGTGGGATTCAATATCCATAGAAATTTATATTTGGAAGTATTCTTACTCTTTGTGATATTAATGTATTTCACAAAAAACACTATAAGAAAATTTATTACATTTTTGTGGGTATGAATGAAATGAAAATATAAAAAATGATAGTATAAAGAGAAGGTTGATACGAAACGAAGGAGAAATATAAGTTAATATTCTTGGTGATACAAATGGAGAACAATTTTATTGTATGGTTTTTAGAGGGAAATGGTCCGAAAATAGAGACCATGAATTATTGGGATTGAAATAGGTCCATGAGGTTATCACTTCATGATAGTGTTTCTTGTGGTTCTGTCGATCAATTTATTGAGAGGTGGATGGAATTGAGATAAGAATATGTCATCAGGAATGAGATTTGGGATGAGTAGGAGGTTACATGTCATTGGGAAATGATAATGAAAAGCCACATGTCCATGAAAGGGAATACATATAGTATAGATAAGATTTATCATGAATCTACATATCTTAATGATAGTTTCTTTTTCATTTTAAGTTGTTATTTTATGCGGGTTTTGAATCAAAAGTTATCAAATTGTTAATGGGTTTATGTTTCATTCCCATTTTAATTAGGATAATTTATTCATGAATTTCCATTGAAGAAATTAAATGATCCTTATTTTTTAAACACATCAATTTTTTCTAATACATTCTATATTTCCATATTTTTTATATTTACATGGCATTTTTCTCTCTTAGGTATTCAAAATCATTCATGATTTTTTTATAAAATATGGCATTATTTCTTTTTTTTGGTGGGGAATTATTTTTCTTCTATATCAATGTTATATGATTTTTTTTCATTTTTTTTCTTACTATTATTCATTGATTGTTTAAATTTATTTATACCCATTATTTATTCTTTATAAATAGTTTAAAAAAGAATAATCTTCTCATTTTTTGAAAATGTTAATTTTTTACTATAGGTTTTAAAATAATATTTGTGTTAATGATTATGGAATGTCAAAAAATATTATTCCCCAGCCTTAAACATTACTTAATCGTGAGTTATTTCAATAGCACACATTGAGGATCTTTTTAAGTTTAGAGTTTTAGATAATTAGATCATAAATCATGCATTAAATTCCACATTTAAACAAGGTGGTTACATAAAGGACAATATTCATTTTCCCATCAAAGGAAACATATTTAAAATAAAACAAGGATTATTTCTTGACACTTCCTTGACACTATCATCACATCATGTAATTTTCCCTTGACCTGTGAAAAACATTTTAAAAACATGGGATGAGCATAAAAAGCTCAGTAAGGGATCTAAAAATAAGGAGTGAAAACATTAGTCCATGTATACATAAGAATCAATGAAATCATACATTACTCATAAAAACATAAGCACTTTAACATTCCTCATGAAATGAAAATATTTACGAATAACTCATAGAAATAATAAGACATAAAGGTAACTTGAGGCATTAATAACATTGTTACATAGGTAGTAACCCTCATGGTTATGTTTGGAATACCCATCACAGTATATGACCTAAATCTCTTCGAAGAAACCTTGGAGTTTAACAACTTCGCGTTACCCAATGCATTGGATAGTTATATCGGGCTCACCCACCCTTATTTTATCATGGAACCACCAGTCTTCATAAAAAATTCCCAAGAACCATAACATAATCATATCACATAAAACATGCATAAAGGAAACATAACATTTCCACATTTCAATCACAATATATAAAAAACACATTGATATAACAAAACATTATCAACACCATTTTAATACCAAAATAAAATAAAATTAAAACATGGTATTTATTTTTCATTTAAAAAAATGTAATGGCTTGTAGATGAAGCCGAAACTCAAATAATGGTCACAGTTGCAGAGAAGTCATTATCGCCGGATACGTAAGAAAAAAATGTTCCCTTTTTTCGTTTAGCAAAACCCTTCGTATAAAAATTTTCCTTTTGAATAAAAGTTAATGTCAAAGGGGTTTATACACTGTATAAAATAATGTTGTGTATAAAACAAAATATGCATCAATGAAAGGAGATTGAGATGAAGTCCCTTACCTCCTGTCTGACATGACTCGATCATTCTTTAATCTCATGAATAATAAACTAGTATTACTTTCTACTTTATTAGAAACCATTTTCAAGTTCATTATTCCTTTTATATAACTTATTTCGATGTTATGAACATTATGTAATTATTTAAGTTAATAATGGTTATTTTGTCGATCTTTGGTACTTGGGCCAAAAATAAACATCTCATAATTACAAGTTGTTCATGTGGTAAAATATCTACTATATCCAGAATTATATTCATGATGTAGATGTCATATATATCATATATATCCAGTATATACATGTATTTATAATATTACATAACATTTAGAGGTAAGAAATGAAATGCACTATTCATGGAGATGGTAAGCCTTACGTCCGCATGAACACCACTTTCATTTATATTTCATATTTAATTGAATGAAATAATAATGATATAAAGGTATGTTATAACTCCTGTATAATATCATATATAACATCGTTAACTCCATCTTTTATACGTCCCACATGTGGCATTAATGAATCAAATCAATTTGAGGGGGTGGTAGTTCGCACTCCCAAAAATGAAATTATCACGTTTACCCATAATGGAAACCATAAAGGTATGCCATAAATGAAAAATACATAATCATAAAGAAAACATAAACATAAAATATATCATATATAAATAGAGTGACATATTAATGGCCACCATGAAAGGTGTTAAAATAAGATTTAACAATCATCGTTTCGTGAGGCAGTAATTCACCACCCACAGAAACAGTATGTTCTTTAACCATTAGACTGGAGTGTGTGTAAGTGTAAATAAAATCCTTCTCATTACAACATCCTTGTATATTTAAGATACTATTTTTGTTACAAAAGAAATAAATAAAAAGGGTTTATGGTTTTGGAGAAGGAAAATAAAACAAAAGGACATAAGAGAAGATATTACATTTAAATCGGGTAACTCCCCTTGGTTTGAACAAATAGGGTTTCCTAAAGAGATTTCTTCCTACAGTAAGGCTTCTATGATGAATAGAAGGATGTGGAGAGATAAAATGAGATGATTTTGGCCAATCCAATTTGATGATGGTTTTTGGTAAGGGGGTAGAGGTGGGGGCCTTTTATAAGAGGGAGGAGGGGCGCTCTTGGAAAGTATTGAAATATTACTTTATTATAAAATGATTTTGGATTTTAAAGGTCCCAAAATGAAATATTTAGAGACTAAGGTGATAAGGGTTATAAATCCACACATAAAATAGGTTTTTGATAAGTTTATGTCTTATATTTTACATTATCTTTTTATTTTATTTAAATCGTTCATTGATGAGGTAATCGCCGCATCATCATGGTGTCATAAATAAATTTATTTATTTAATGTATAAAAATTATATAAAAATACCATGATGTAGGAAATATTTTTTTATTTAGTCTAAGATATCATTTATTTAGTCAAAATTAAAATTGTTTTACTTAGGGGTTACATACTTTTGTTATATTTTCCTTTCTTTAAAAATAAAATGATAAAATGTAACTATCACACAAAAGTGATTCCATGGGGTCCCAAAGTTGGACCAAGGCATCCCATAGTCGGCCATGAAACAACTAGTAGAATTAGGATACATGTTGGGGTCATTTTATATTATTATGATATTATTTTGTTACCTTTAACAACTCGATTACTAATTAATCACGATAATTAATGATAATTTCCGTCATTACTATTCATAAAGTCCAAAAACAAAAGAGTATTAATTACATAATTTTAACCTTCTTATTCCAAATATGGAATCCATTTTACGAAATTCCAAACACATAAATTTGATTAATTATTTTAAAAATAATTCTCGGTGTCAAAACAAATAGCGGGTTTCTTCGAAAAAATATCTATCAAAAGATTGACACTTGTTTAGGCCCAATTCCAATGTAAAATTAATTACAATGACCAAAATTGGATTAAATGGTAAACATATATTCTAATTAAACTTTAAAACCAATTTAAAAGATAATCAAGCCATATAATTAAATTAGATGAAAAAGCAGTTTTGAAGTAAAATGCAGTATTTTCACTATTCATTACAAAATGAACATTGTCAGAAAAATACCAAAAATTTTTCCAAAGTAAATTTAAATGTCCCAATACAAAAGAATAAGTTTATGTTGAAAATTTTAGCATATAAAATTTTCAATAGTTTGATTTAAAAAAGTTTTTCCATCAAAATGCGGTAAAACTGCCATTTAAAAATATTAGAGTGTTCTATGACTAAGATTGGATTTATTCTCATTTTAAGACTTTAAAACACTATACAATTCAGAAATAGGCATAGAGATATAAATATATTATTCTTTACTTACCTGGGATGTTTCATCCTTCCCCCTTTAGAAAATTTTTTCACCGCAATTTATTTATTTATCAAATAAGTGGGGTTATTTATCCCTCATTGTATTTTCTGATTCCCATGTTGCCTATTCAATCATGTGTTTTTTTCACAAAACCTTTACTTGATGAATCACCTTATTCTTCATAACTTTCTCCCTATGGTCAAGAATATGGACCGGGTGTTCCTCATAAGATAGATTCTCTTCCAGCTGAACTACCTCTGGACTCAAAACATGAGATAGATCTGGCATGTACTTCCTTAACATTCAAACATGAAAAACATTGTGTACCTGAGATAAACTCGGAGGTAAAGACACTCGGTTTGCAACTGATCCAACTCTCTCCAGAATTTCATATGGTCCAATTAACCTTGGACTCATCGTTCCTTTCTTACCAAATCGCATCACACTTTTCCATGGTGAAACATTGAGGAAGACATGATCACCTACCTCAAAAGAGAGATCCTTCCTCCTGTGGTCCGCTAACTTTTCTGCCTTCTCTAAGTTGTTCTCATGTGTTTCTGTATTATAAGAACGTTTTCTGCCAACTCTTATACCAATTTTGGTCCCATCAACTTCCATTCACCAAATTCATCCCAAAACGATGGAGTTCGACACCGCTTCCCATATAATGCCTCTAAAGGTGCCATCTGTATACTGGAATGAAAAATGTTATTATAAGAAAATTCCACCAAAGAAAGATGATGGTCCCAACATCCCAGATAATCCATCGAAAAAGCATGTAGAATATCCTCCAAAGTTTGAATTGTTCGTTCTGATTTCCCATCTGATTGAGGATGAAAATCTGTACTAAAATTTAATTCAGTATCTAACGACTTTTGAATGCCATTCCAAAATTTAGAAGTAAACATGGGATCATGATCATACACAATGGAGAGGGGAACTCCATGTAACCTGACTATCTCTTTAAGATACAAACGATAAATATGATCTCGAGAAAAAGTATCTCATATAGCAAGGAAATGAGCAGTTTTAGTCAAGCGATCAATAATAAACCAGATTGCATTGTTACCTCGAGGTGTCTTCGGCAATACCACAAAAAAGACCATGGATATATTTTCCCATTTCCACTCTGGAACCGGTAAAGGCTGAAGCATCTCTTTTGGTAACTTCCGCTCTGATTTGACCTGTTGACAAGTCAAACACTTCACAGAAAAATCAGCAATATCTCTTTTCATTTTATCCCACCAGTAAACCTCCTGAAGATCACTATACATCTTAGTACTTCCATGATGAATAGAAAATGAAGAACTACGGGCTTCACATAACAACTGTCTCTCCAATTATGAATCACAAGGCACACACAATCTCTTCTCAAATCTCAAAACACAATCATTATCAATGATTAATTCAAGAAACATACCCTTCTGAACCAGCTCTAACTTTTTCTACAACTCACTATTTTACTTCTGAGCTTGCTTAATTCAGCCTGATAGAGATGACCTCACTGACAACTGAAACAAAATAGATGAAATTCCTTCCCCAAAAACTTTTATTCCAAAGTTCATCAAATCTTTAACCAAAGGATCACGTTCCAAATGTAACATGGTTAATGAAGCATTACTTTTTCGACTCAAAGCATCAGCCACTTTACTTTCTTTTCTCGGATGATAATGAATTGTACAATCATAATCCTTGATTAATTATATCCATCTCCTCTGTCTCTTGTTCAATTCTTTATATGTGAATATATATTTGAAAAATTTGTGATCGGTATATATTACACACTTTACTCCAAACAAATGATGCCTCTAAATTTTTAAAATGAAGACAACAACATCTAATTCCAAATCATGTGTAGCGTAATTTACCTCATGAGTTTTCAACTGACGTGACACATAAACAATTACCTGATCATTCTACATTAGGATGCAACCAAGTCCTTTCAATGAAGCATCACTTTAGATAACAAACTCACCATCCCTTCAAGGTAGTGCCAAAACTACAGAATTCGCCAATCTTCTTTTCAATTCATGAAAACAATCATCACATTTTTTGTCCAGATAAACTTAACACCCTTCTGAGTTAGCTTTGTCAATGGGCTAGAATGCCTTGAAATTTTTTTAACAAACCTTCGGTAATAACCTGCCAAACCAAGAAAACTATGAATCTAAGTTACATTTGTGGATCATGGCCAATCTTCAACAACCATTGTATTTGAAGGATCAACAGTTATTCCATATTTAGAAACAATGTCACCAAGGAAAATAAATGGTTACAACCAAAACTCACACTTTCTAAATTTCACATACAATTTCTTTTCTCTTATGGTTTGAAAAATATCCCTTAAATGAATTTCATGCTTCTCCTTACGTTTAGAAAACACCAAAATACCATCAATGAAAAAAACCACAAACTTATCCAATAACTCATGGGATATTCTATTCATAAGTTCCATGAATACAGAAGGTGCATTGGTTAACACAAAAAGCATTACTACAAATTCATAATGGACAGATCTTGAATGAAACACAGCCTTCAGAATATCTAATTCATTTACCTTCAACTGATGGTACCCCGATCTCAGTTCAATCTTTGAAAAATACTGATAACCCTGGAGCTAATCAAAAAAATCATTGATATAAGGAAAAAGATATTTGTTCATAACAGTGATGTTATTCAAGGCTCTATAATCAATGCAAAGTCTCATTGAACCATCTTTATTTTTAACAAATAAGATAGGATCACCCCATAGTTATGTGCTAGGTCCAATGAAACCTTTCTCTAATAAATCTTGCAATTTCCCCTTCAACTCTAAAAGATCAATTTGTTCCATTCGATAAGGGGGTTTTGAAATTGGCTTAGCATCATGAACTATGTCAATAGTAAATTCGACTTCCTGATCTGGAATTATTCCAGGAAACTCATCAGGAAAAACATCAGGATACTCATTTACCACTAGCACATCATTTATCTGAATGGTTTCTTTTGTTTTCAACAATATGTGCAAGGTAAAATTCATTTCCATATTTTACAAGTTTCTCACCCTCTTGATATGTTATCGACAGTAAGGGACCATTCATGTACACAAACTGAAATTCTTTCTGAAAAGAAACTTCTTTAGCTCTACAATCATTCTTTGCATGGTAAATAGAGAGCCAATCCAGACCAAAGATAACATCAAAATCTACTAGAGGTAAAACAATAAGTTTTTCATGTAGGTTCTTTCCACGGATAAGGGTATGAAGATTCTTATAAATTCTTTTCTCCTTAACATTTACCCCAGTTGTATTTACGACAATTTCAGGAGTCATTTCTTGAGATGTAATTCCAAATTTACTGGAAAAATTTTCAGAGATGAAAGAATGTGTAGACCCTGAATCAAACAACACATTGGCATAATATGAAACCACAAACAAAGTACCTGATACCACTTCATTTGATGGCCCAACATCTGCTGAAGTAGTTGCAAATGATTTCAACACACCTTTATGCTTGTATTATGACTGATTCCCATCATTTGAGCTCTTTATCGAACACTAGTTTGCATAATGACCCATATCATTGCACATGAAACATTTCACTAACTGTAAATCAAATTTGGTCTTACCATCACCCTGATCACCCTGATCTATTTCAGTGCAATCATAAACCTTATGTCCCATCTTATCACATTAGTAGCACTTTCCAGAATTCAAAAAACATTCCCTAGAATGCTTTTTACCACATTTTTCACAAACTGAAAACATAGTTTTCTTACCATCAGACCTTTTTGAAGGATTCTTCCATTTCTCCTACAACCTCGGTCTCTTATTCTGTTGGTTTTTATAGAACATTTGATCATTGGAAAACTCCACTTCCACCTTCTCAGCACATAGAACAAGATTTTCATAACTTTTGAACTCACGAGAAGCTAAATCCGTTTGATATTTTGGCTTTAATCATGAGTAAAAATGATTGATTTTACTATCAAGGTCTCAGATAAAATTTGGAGCATACCTTTCCAATTGAGTGAACTTTTCTCCATAAGCAGCCACTGAGTCTTCCTCTTGCCTCATTTCCATGATTTTTTTTACATCATAAGTTGAACAGCCATAGGAAAATATTTCTCAAGAAACATATATTTGAATTCATCCCAGTCAAGAGAATCAATCTCATCAGCGTCCCTGATATTTTTAACCATCAACCACCACTGATCTACTTCACCCTCTAAAAGGTAAACAACAACACTAACCTTTTTATTTTCTGAACACCCCATGACATAGAAAATCTTCTCCAGTTCTTTAATCCATCCTTTAGCTAGCACATGGTCAGATGATCCTCTGAATGATGGGGGATTTTGCGTCATGAAATGTTCCACCACTAACATGTTCCTCTGCGGTTGACCTGGATGATCTCATTTATGGATACCACCACCATTTATTTATTGAGTCAACTGCGCCATTAATACAAAAAACTGTTCAGTTCCAATTCCGACCATCTCAGGATGCAGATTTGGAAGGCCATTTCCTTCTGTATGCCTTCCTAGCACTGCATCCCTGGTTCCTCTGCGGAAAACCATTCTGAAAAAACATGTCTTAGATGAATCAACATGGTAATATTTAAATTCTATATCATTTCAATTTGACCATAAAAAAAATATTTTCATAAAATCATTTAATAGAATTATAACTCCAAAAGTTATCTAAACCGACCTCTAATAGCAACTATACGGCCCCATCCATAAAGATTACTTAATCTTGAGTTATTTTAAGAACACACATTGAGGAATGTTTCAAGTTTAGAGTTTTAGAGAATTAGATAATAAATCAGGCATTATATTCCACATTTAAAAATGGTTGTTACATAAATAAAAATATTTACTTTTACCATCAAAGGAAACATATTTAAAATAAAACATGGATTCTTTCTTGACACTTCCATGACACTATCATCACATCATGTACTTTTCCCTTCACCTATGAAAAACTTTTCAAAAACATTGGATGACCATAAAAATCTCAGTAAGGGCTCTAAAATATGGAATGAAAACATTAGTCCATTTATACATAACAATCAATAAAATCAAACCTTACTCATAAAACACAAGCACTTTAACATACCTCATGGAATCATAAGATTTATGAATAACACATAGAAATCATAATACATAAAGGTTACTTGAGGCATTCATAACATTCTTACGTAGGGAGTAACCCCCATGGTTGTGTTTGGAATACCCATCACAGTATATTACCTAAATCTCTTCGGATAAACCGTAGCGTTTAACCCCTTCACGTTACCCAATGCATTGGAGAGTTATCTCGGGCTCACCCACCCTTAGTTTGTCACAGAACCACCCGTCTTCATAAACAATGGCCAAGAACCATAACATAATCGTATCACATAAAACATGCATAAAAGAAACATAACATTTCTATATTTAATTCACAAGAAATCAAAAACACGTTGATATAATAAAAACATTATCAAAACAATTTTCTATACCAAAATAAATGAAAATTAAAACATGGTATTTATTTTTCATTTTTAAAAAAGTTATGTCTTGTAGAGGAAGCTGAAACTCAAATAGTGGTCACAGCAGCGGAGAAGTCGTTGTTTCTGCATACATAAGACCAAAATATTCCCTTTTGTCGTTTAGAAAAATGATTTGTATAAAAATATTCCTTTTTAATAAAATTAAAATTCAATGGGGTTTATACACTGTATAAACGAAAGTTGTGTATAAAACAAAATATGCCTAAATGAAAGGAGATTGAGACGAAGTCCCTTACCTCGTGTCCAACATGACTTGAGAGTTTTTATTCTCCTGAATAATAAACTAGAGTTAATTTATACTTGATTAATATCCTTTTTCAAGTTCATTATTCCTTTTATATCACTTAATACCATGTTATGAACATTATGTAATTATTTAAGTTAATAACAATCATTTTGTCGATCTTTGGTACTTCAGCCAAAAATAAACTTCTTATAATTAGACGTTGTTCATGTGGTAAAATATCCCTTTTATTTAGAATTATATTCATGATGTAGATATCATATATATAATATATATTCATTATATATATGCGTTTATAATATTACATAACATTTATAGGTATGAAATGAAATGCACCGTTCATGGAGACTGTAAGCCGTACGTACGAATGAACTCCACTTTTATTTCTATTTCGTATTTAATGGAATTAACTTAAAATTTTAAAAATGTATATTATAATTCTATTATAATATAATATATAAAATTGTCAACTCCATCATTTATATGTCCGACATATGGCATCAATGAATCAAATCACTTTGAGGGGGCGGTATTCCGCACTCCCTAAAATGAAATTATCGCGTTTACCCATAATGGAAACCATAAAGTTATGCCATAAATGAAAAATACAGAATCATAAGGAAAAAACAAACATAATATATATCATATATAAATATAGTGACATCTTAATGGCCACCATTAAAGGTGTTAAAAGAAGATTCAACAATCATCGTTTTGTGAGGCAGTAATTCGTCACCCACAGAAACTGTGTGTTCATTAACCATTAGACTGGAGTGTGTGTAAGTGTAAATCAAATAATTCTCATAACAACATAATAGTATATTAAAGATACTATTTTTGTTACTAAATAAAGGAATAAAAAGTTTTTAGGGGGCCAGAGAAGCAAAATAAAATAAAAGGACATAAGAGAAGACATTACCATTAAATTAGGTAACTCCCATTAGTTTGAACCAAAAGGGTTTCTTGAAGAGATTTCTACCTAAGTTAAGGCTTCTATGATTAAGAGAGGGATTTGGAAAGATAATATGAGATGATTTTGGCTGATCCAATGGATTGAGAGGTGTGGGTAAGGGGGTTGAGATGGTGGCCTTTTATAAGTGGGAGGAGGGACACTCTTAGAATGTCTTGAAATATTACTTTATTTTAAAATGATTTTCGGATTTTAGTGGTCCCACAATGATATATTTATAAGATAAGGGAATATGGGTTCTAAATCCACCCATCCAATAGGTTTTTGACAAGTTTAAGTCTGATATTTTACATTATCATTTCATTTTATTTAAATCATTCATTAATGAGGTAATCGATGCATCATCATAGTGTCATAAATTAATTAATTTATTTAATGTCTAAATATTATAAAAAATTACCATGATGTAGGAAATATTTTTATAATTGAAATTACTATTTATAGTCTAATAGATAATTTATTTAGACAAAATTTAAATTGTTTTAATTAGGTGTTACATACTTTTGTTATATTTTCCTTTCTTTAAAAATAATATGATAAGATGTCACCATCACAAAAAAGTGATTCCATGTGGTCCCAAAGATAGCACAAGACATCACATGGTCGTCCATGATACAACCAGTAGCATTAGAACACATTTTGGGGGCATTTTATATTATTATGATATTATTTTATTACCCTTAACGACTCGATTACTAATTAATCAAGATAATTAAAGATAATTACAGTCGTTACTATTCATAATGTCCAAAAAAAGAGTATTAATTACATAATTAGGACCTTATAACTCCAAATATGAAATCTATTTTACCAAATTCCAAACACAGAAATTTCTGTAATTAATTTAAAAATAATTCTCGTTGTCAAAACAAATAGCGGGTTTTTTAAAAACAATATCTATAAAAAGTTTGACGCTTGTTTATGCCCAATTTCAAAGTAAAATTAATTACAATGACCAACATTGGATTAAATGGTAAAAATATATTCTAATAAAACTTTAAACCAATTAAAAAGATAATCTAACCATATAATTAAATTAGAAGAAAAAGTAGTTTTGAAGTAAAAAAACAGTATTTTACACTATTCATTAAAAGATGAACATTGTGAGAAAATTAACAAAAATTTATCCAAAGTAAATTTCAATGTACCAATCCTAAAGAATAAGTTTATTTTTACAAATAGAGCATATAAAATTGTCAAAAGTTTAATTTAAAAAAGGTTTCCATCAAAAGGCGGTAAAAAGATCTTTTAAAAATATTACAGTATTATATGCTTAAGATTGGATTTATTCTCATTTTAATTCTCTAAAACAATATCTAATTCATAAATAGACATAGATATGAAAATCTATTTTAATTTACTTACTTGGGATGTTATAGAAAATCACTCATGTTCATGAATAGAAAATACTTTAATTCATATTTTACATGTTTCCATGTATATTTTTAATGAAAATGTTTTTCCCAAAATTATAGAAATATTTATCTTTTAAAAGAAATTTTCCAAGTGGGATAATCACAATCCTCATAAATGTTTTACATATCATCTAATAGTATTTATTTTAATCAGTGAAAACAACCCCTGGTTTTCTTATGATGTAATTGGGATATGTTTTAATTAAACCATCATAATTATTCCTCTTTATGGATTAGGGATATTTCCAAGAGACTATTATGGATCAAATTTTTTTGTAGTGACAAATCGAAATTTTGAAGGAATTATGGTTTTTTCTAGATTGTTTAAAATTAAATAATATATATAGGTACATAATTCATGTTATGGTAATTAGATGTTATTTATGATCTTGTGATCTCGGTATATCTCACCGATGAATTAGGTAATGGTTTTGTTATTTTTTTATATATGTTGGAATTTGACCATAATGGTAATTACTATTGTAAGGGTTCCTATTGAGGTTCTATGAAGATAATGTTACAAGATACCAATATTTTTTGTTTATTATTTATAAAGGGTTATAATGGTTCTATTGATTATGATTGATATCACAATTCTAATTATTATTGATTAATATTATTTTTTCCTCTATTAGATCTGATTTCATATCACATTTTTAATGATTATGGTTTTTATCAGTATGAGTTATTTATTATTAAGATCATGCACTTTGATTATGTTATCATACCATTATTATAACTCTACATTGGTGGTTGCAATTCTTCGAAGATGATCAAGGAATGTTCCATGTAGAATGCATTTTTCCTAGGATGACTGTCTCTTGCTTATGGAGCAGTTTTGTTTGGTTGTCACTCATGTTTATAGGGATGAAAATCGGGTTTCTAATTCTATTTCCAAATGTTCCATTGAAGAGGATAGATCTTTGTGTTCCTTTATCAAACAAACTTTCTATTGTGGGTTGGTGGATGCGAATGCTTGTGGTGATATGTACATGCACTTATGTTACCCCCCTTGTTTCTTCACTCTTTTAGCCTTTTATTTTTTATTCATAAAAATATCTGGGTACATGTTTTTTTGCATTTTTCAGAGAATTCTGGTATTTTTTTTCAAGAAAGGTATCATGTGTATATAATTTTATGGGATATTTTAATGAGTTAACATGTAATAAATAAATATGGGTATAGTAGAAAAAATACTCCTATAAATTCAAGGGTATTGATTATCTAATATTTTATAATGATTTTCTAAAACTATAAACCTAAATGGTCTTTGGGAGTGTATGTGATCCATTATTCTTGTTTGATTTAAAAAAAATTGATATCTAATATCGGGTCATTTTTGGGTATCAGATCAATAAATTTAAAGATTATATTTTTGGCACTAGATCTGAGAGTGTGGGTTCATGGTCGTTATAATAAAATTGGAAAAAAAACTCCACCAAAGTCAAATAGAAGTAAAGAAACTTCACCATGAAGTCATACACTACATAAAACGACCTCTATGTAATACATCATTTTAATTAGTATCCTATAAAAATGTTATACATGGAAAATAGTAGAAAATTTGAAGGAAAAAAGTAAAGTGTAAAAAAAATATAAAGGGAATTAAATTGGTCAAAAGAAAAATTTTATCATCCAAACATGGTATAAATATATTAAATTAAGATTTAATATCCCTTGATTTATTTATCTAAGGATTGTCCCTCTTAATTTTACATAGTTTCCCATAAGGTTAATATTTAATAATTATAAACCAACATCAATCCTTCATATCCATGCCATTATATTTTTAGTAGAACATTGAATTAATGAAGCATATATCTTATATTTTCCATCATAGCCTCCACCTTGAATCCATGGGTTTTATGAACCATAGATTCTAATGTATAATTATCCTCTTGAATAGTTATATATTTTCTCTCACACAAAATGGTGTTTTCATAATGGTTTTATGATTCATATATAGAGGTAAATGATATAATGCGTAAATGGTCATTGTTGATTTTAAAATCTATATTAGAAAAAAATTAAAAAGATTTTTGTTAGACTCAAGAATGTGAATTCAGAATGTAGTTTCCAGATATAATTTAAATAGGTATTATCTCAGATTTTAGATAGCTTAAAAAATACATGACATTTCATAAAATATATTGGATATTCATCTTCAATATATGATTAATAATATTATAATACACCTCCCACAAAAACATTATATCATATGAATAAAAATAAAAATAGATTGTTGTATTTTTCAAAGAAATTATAAGGTATATCTATATAGGAAACTAAACTCTATCCATATAGGAATAATGTGGTGATACTTTTAATGAAATTACATAAAGCATTAAAAATTATATTCTGTCAAAATAGAGCACATATATTGATTTAATGAGGAAAAGAAAAAATTTCGTCATAAATCATATCTATTTCAAAAATCATAAATGATATGACTAAAATTATATGTATCCAAATTACCAACTATTTTGGAGAGAACTACTGATACATATAGTGAATCCACCACACTACATTCCATATTTATCATGATTAATATTGTTTTTATTATCATTTAATTTATAATAATAATTATATATGATGAATGAAATTAAATTCTATTTTGAAAAATCATCACACCTGACACTGTTGAAATGAATATGTATATTATTAAGGAACATTTGTATTTAACCTAACTCGTTGCACTTTAGAATTATGTTCAATGTAGGAACATCAGAATACAATATCCTTTGAAATGAAAAGAATCTAAACACAAATTATTATTAAAAAATATATAATACAAGTGAAAATATTAAAATATCAACTTCCTTAAGGTATAAGACTCTTGGTAAACAAATTTCGAAGGAGTATATCTATAATAAAATTGTAATGTGACTCAAATGATGCACAATAATTTTAAACATATAATGTGTATATATATCCTAAAACCAAAAATTTTTTGAATCTCACATATAGAGAAAGACCTACACATAGGACTAGTTCATACTCTCATGAGTGGAAAACCAAATTTATTAATCATAAAATATCTCATATGTGTTTCATTTTCATCACCCTTCATGATCACAAATGAATTAAACTCTCCCAATAATAGAATATTGGCTTTTAGTGAACTCAAGTGACTGATTCTAGTATCCTCCTTCCATCCACACTATATTTTCTCGGGTATCACATTGATGTCTTATAACCAAGAATGAACAGAAGTAAAAATGATATATATAAGAAACTCCTAAGAAAAAAATATTAGAAATCCATAATAGTAAGATAACTAATCGAATACTGGATGATAATTTTTCTGGTGGTGCAACATCATTAGGAACACATAGATAATTGAAAACACATGGAAGGATAAAAAATTAGTTGTTATGGTAATATTTAATGAGACCCTAGGAATAATGACACAATAATATACATATCTTGGCTACTGATGAATATTTAAGGGAAAAATATAGAGAAACAAACCCACCAACTGATATAGATGTCACAACTCAAAGCTACGAGATTCAGATAATCAATTCATGAGATCAAACCCATGTTAAACATGTGGATCCATTAAGATGATTGGAAAAAATGGATGAGAAATATGATTAATCGACATTTGATAATAACTAATCCAGTATAGAGGAGTAACAAGATATGTAGTTTCCCAAAAAATAGAACCCCCTAAGAAAAAAATCCAATCCAAAAAACAAAACATTTATAAAACAATATATACAATAATTATAAATTTTTATGGTTCATGATATTATAATGGAAAATTTTGTGTTATAAAAAAATAGAATTTTATTTGTAATAGACATGAGAAAATTCGTCAGAATATTTTATAAGCATGGGCATTAAATTAGGGGTTGGTTATAGACACTTCATGTAAAGAATATACAAAGTTATTCCCTGAGATTCTAACATTAATTTATATCATCTGGTGATGTGTCGATGAAAAGGATAATAACTATAAAATATTATAAAATGTATCATGATAATTCACATATATATATATATATATTATTTATTTATTTATAAGTTTATTTATTTTAATATCTGGAGTATATATGTTACTATAATAAATATTTTATTATTAAAATTATATCTACCATAAATTTAGGAAATATTTAGTAATTTTATTGTTTTGATTAATTTTTTTATAATTTTATGAATTTAATATTAATATATTATATAGAAATTTTAACATAAGATTTTATGTTTTCAAATTTCATAATCTTATTTTAACTATTATTCATTTTTATTTAAGCTTTAGTAATTATTTTAATTACATTAATAATTATTTATGTTATAAAATAATTATTGAAAAAAAGTATAGGTTCTATCACATTTTTTATTTTATTTATTGTAATTTTCCATATATTTATTTTATCATATAATGATATTGAATTTTTTTATAACATTACATGGATAGTTCTCATTCTAGTTTAATCAAATAAGTAAATTTATTTGGTTTATTTAATATTATGATACTATTATATTTATTAGTTTAATATTACTTATTCAATATATTGTTATATCTAGTGATCAATGACATGCTCAAGTATGAATAAATCATTGACAACTAAATTCATTTAATATTATGTTTTTATTTTATGAGAGCTCATGTAAGATAAAATGAGCCCTAATGTAATGGTAACATCATAAGGAGTTATATGTGTAATAATAAAAAGTACAAGGCATACGGTAAAATTTAAAAAAGTGAGAAGATAAAATAAAATGTTCATGTTAGATTAAACTATACATAACTTGAGCTATATAAGAATAAAAAAACATTAAAATAGTCATGTATGAGTAACAGGTTTGGGAAATATAGTTTTATTTAAATAAAAATAATGGTTAATAGAAGATTGAAATATATTTATCGAACAATATACAATATAAAATTTATTGAATGAATTAGAGTAGTTTGAAGACTATTTCAAATTAATAAATATAATATTATATTTCATAAATTGAAATGAATAGAATAGAATATGTGGAATTAATTTAGGGTTGAGGATAAACATCATCTTCTAGAATAAGACAGAATGGCTTTTATTATGGACGATATTTGAGCAAAAATATGAACAAAAGAGATAAAGTATTTATGATGGTGGAATCCTTTTCAGTTATAAAATATATTATAGAAACCAATAGATTTTTATTAGTCAATAAAAAATGAACACTTGTCTGATTTTAGATAGTGTCCAGGTTTTAAAGGATTGGTGGATCTTAATATTTCTATAGAGTATTTTTGATTTATTCATTGAAATCATATTATATGGAATAATAATGATAGGGAGAGAGAGTGATAGGGTAGAATAGTTCTTTTTTATTTCCTCTATTATCCACTAATGTACTTGTAGATAGATTGTAATTGTATTTTTTTATTACTTCTTTATTCTTTACAATTAATGTTGTAATTAGAAAATAATAACAGTAATGGTCGTGTAAATATAAATCCTTGTTTCTTATCTTCTAGTTTACATTATATTTTCATCATATTATTAAAAAATTTATTTAATGTTATATTATATATAGTGTTACAATTTTTATTAGATTTAAAATTCATTATTAAAGGTTAATCAATTATTGATCTTTAACTTCTTATGATTGTTTTCAAAACTCAATGTATCTTATTTGAGTTGATGTTCATTTTCTATCATGTTTATAGAAAAATTTTGATTAGTTTTTTATTTGTGAAAATTATGGATCAATTATAAGGTCATGAGATTAAAATTGATTGTTTTTCTTGAATTTAGAATCTATAGTGATAACATCTATTAAATATTAAAATTTCAATATTTAATTCAGGTTTCAGGAATTTGATTATCAATAATATTATTGTTTTCTATAGAAACTTTATTTCAAATTTTTTTATACATGAATCAATATTTTCGATAACTCAAATTTTATAAACCTTCATCCTTTTTGGGAAAAATTTTAATGTAAATAAACACACATTCCTTATTTGTGAATGACCTGAGGTCAACCCTATTGTTTTATTAGTGAGGCAATGGTATAATTAGAAAATTAAATGTTCTAAAAAAATATTAACCACATAAAATGTTTCAAATATTAGAATTGAATATAAATTATCTTGACAAAAAATAGAAAACCTTTTGAAATTAAAATTTTTAATGTTGAATAAAAATCAACAATCATAAAATTTATAAAAGAGAAAATAAAAGTAAAAATAGAGCTTAAATTTCATATCATTCTTGTAGTTAACCACATAAAATGTTTTTTATTATTAATTTTTATTGTTTTTTACTATTGGTGATAAAATGGTGTAAAAATATATTGATTAATATATTTTCATGAGGTTTGTGTGTTATTTTGAGTTTTAACTAATTTTTTGTGAAATTATTACTAAATTGCACGACAATTATTATTGTCACCCTATTTATTAAATTCTATATTCATAATTTGTTTCATTCCAATGTGTTTTTCCAAGAAATATTTAGTGCCATGAAGCATTTAAATATGAAATATACATGTTATAATGTCTTTTTAATTAAAAATCCTCACATTTATATATTATTTCTCATTATTTGGATAATAATAATGGTAAAAAAAGTTATTATTTTATCATATGTGTTTTATAATTATAATTAAAAAATATATTTTTATATTGATTATATTTACATTCATCAGGTTTATTTTTTTTGTACACAGGTAATCATACAACTAATCGTTGATAATAGAATAAATCATATTCTCTTGTGGTAGTAGCACACTTGTGGTTTATGATTCTAGTCTTGTTAATGCAATATATCAACTTATTGTAGTTGGTTTGCGACATGAAAAATATTCAATTCATGGTATCATCACAGAAAGTTTGTTTTCATGGCCGATCTTGTATATTATTCATCATATCATTATGTTTTAAAAGGACTTTTGGTACACTTTTTAATTACTATTTTTATTCATCAATTACTTTAGATTTTGATGATATATTATACCATGTTGATAAGTTTTTAAAATGATCATATGTATTGATGAAGCCATTGTATGTAGTTTTGAAGGATTATTATTTAAATTTATTATATATTAGTTACCTTTTCATAACATTAAGTATTATTCTTCAGCATTACGTAATCTAAAACCATTTTTTTTTCATTTACATTTTACCCTTTCATAGTGTGTGATGTTCAATTTTACCTTAATAAAATATTGTTTTTCAACATTATGTATTATATAATATCTACATGTACCTTTAAATAACTACTGATTTTTATTCTGATTGTTATTGAAATGTTATAACTTTTCAAAACATAAGAATACCATTTTTACCTTTATGTACTCCATACAAATTAAAAATGAAGTTTATTCGATTTTAAATGGTATCTTTACACAAAATGTTTATTTTATCTTAGTGAAAGGTTACCATGATTTTAGATAACCCTTACATTTCTATTTTAAATAATATTTACGTAGGTGGATAGTTTTTTATTTTCATTTTTTCATACATAATTCTTTCACATAGATAATGAGAAGTTATTAAACTCATTAAAAATGATAGCATAAGAATTATTGAAACAGTCTATTTGATGATTACCATGAAGGATTACAAAGTAGAAATTTTATGAGATATCAATAATTTTGTACGATTTCTAATAGTATATTATATATTAATGTTTCTAATTACTGTGAGTATTTATAGATTGGGATAATTGATATATTGATTCATAAATTATTTATTAACGCTTATGAAAGTATTGGACGTGTATTTAGAATATTTTATATAGTAATTGAATGGAAATAGTTTTTATCATACTAAATGATTTTTCTATACTCATTTAAAAGATATAATATATTTTAGTGTTTTTATATATCTAATTGTTGCATGTTATGAATCCATTGTTGGAAACCCCCCACATAGAGAATTGATTTGGATGTGAAAAGAAATAATTGTTTATTGTTTTCATATAAAAGGAATCTAACACACTCATACAGTGACACATGAGTTACAATTTACTAAGGATCTAAATTATTAAAAGCTGCACTATTCCATATATATAAAATTATTGAGCAAATTCTAGTTTCCTGAAACAGATTGTTCTATTACAACATTAAATGGCTGAAACTAAATTTTTCAACCCCAAAATTCTTCATTTAAATATTTATATGGTTTATTATTATATTATTTCTATTTATTGAATAATTTAATTTTTTAATATTCACATCAAGTTGAAACCATACTGACATGTAGTTTTGACTTCATGAAAAAAATTCATTTTTTTATACTCACATGACCAAAAACGAAGAAAAAAAATGTTTATTCCTTTACATGGTAAAATGATGTGACTATTTTGGAAAATCTTGGTTGTATTATGGGTTCTTCCCACAATCATAAAAAGTAGTGTGATAGAGGTTTCCTACACCTTTGTAAATGTTCAGTTTGAGATTGATCCTCTTTAAAATAAATCATTGGACAGTGTATACTAATCTTATTGAGAAGAAGATAAAATTTAGGAGTAGATATGGGATTAGGATGAACTAAATTTCTATAAAAGTATTTATTTTATTTACACTTATTCGACAACTTATATACTTGAACACTTCACATCAGTTATACATATATTATTTTACTGAACATACAAGGATTAAATATAATCTAAAATTATTTTCCCTAAAGAGGATATTCAAATATATAATCACCCCATCTAGGCCCACATTCCATACCACTCTCAATAATATTAGTCAGTATCAATTCTTATCTCTTAATATGATTTATTCTATGTGATCTTCATGTTTTAGTTTAAACCATTACTATCAGTATAAAAGACAACCAATTTTGAAACATTGATGGATTATATTCTTTTATATAATTTGTTTGTTGTCTATTTTTTATCTTACATTTTAATAGTCCTCTATAAGCCAATGGTAGAGATCATTCTTTATAATGTGAACTCAGGAAGAAAAAATTCATAATCCTCCAAAGCCACCCCATATCAATGGATGTGATTATGTATAATGGAATGATTGTATGGAGGTTTTTTAAAGAATATTTCTATTAAATATTAGATTATTATTTTCAAATCATATAAATTATCTAAATATAATTTTGATACTCTATGTGGTAATGAATCTATAAAATATATTTCAAACAAAACATTATGTAATTATCACTACACTTATTTAAGTCGAAATGTTTGTATAAATATATCAGCTAATAAATGATTTCTAACATATAGAGGACATTTATTGTCACACATCAAGGGAGTGTTAAGTTACAGTTTTTTACTTCACCACAATAGTTCACTTATTAGTAACTAATAAAGGTTTCTACATGGCATCAAGATAGATTCTACAAATATGAGAGGCTACTAATAATCAATGAGAGTATAATATATTATCATGGGGAGAAATAACATTTGGTCATAGTAAAAATAATTGTCGAAATCAATACAATATTCTCCATTACATACCATAAAAAAATAGAATTACAAAAACATCTAAATAATAAAAAATATATAACCATGGAAATAAAAGGAATATCATACAAAAAAAATAAAAATTAAAAAATAACTATAAATAAAAAATAAATTCCAAACCGATTCCGAGGCTATGACTAGTTTTACATTCCATGTTCCAATATAGAAAGACTAAATAACCCTTCTATAACAAGATCCTTTCCATTATCCTGAACTATATCCATTACATCTTGTAAGTTACCAACTATTTTCCATGTCGTGTTTCAGTAATGCTATGTAGGATACTGAAAATTTTTATAGAGAACAACCAGTATGATTAAAAGTGCACATATGTTTTGAAATAACATATAAAATAATGCCTAATAATATGTGAAAAATATAAAACATTAACCCTAGAGTGAATTATTGTTCTTTTGTTATGAATACATTCTTTAACTAGTGAAAAATATCTCTATTCATGGTACTATTATAACATAATAATTTTATAGGAACAGTCAACCCACTGACTATGTCCAAGGACCCACAACCAGATATATATATATATATATATATATATATAATAATGGCCACACCACATTGAAGTAATTGTTTCCAATGTCCCACAAAAATATATAATAATGTGTAAATTACATCTAAGGAACTACATTCAAGGCTCCCCAAGAGTATATAATATTTTGCACACAAGATCAAGGGTTCTAAATCCAAGATCCCTCATGCCTATATAATAATGGGAATACTAGATCCAAGGAACAACATCCAAGTTCCCAAAACCACATATAATAATGGGTATACCAAATCAAATGAACCATGTCTAGGTTCCCCAAATCATATATAATAATGGGATCATTAGATCAATTTAAGTACCTCAATTAGCTCGCAAAAATATATAAAATTCGCACACCAGATATGAAGAATTAAATCCATGGTCCCTAAAAAATATATAAAAATATTAGTATATTCCATTTCCAAATAATATCTTAAACATTTCATAAACACAATTTCTCCACATCACTATCCAATTATTTATAAATTTTCATTGACAAATAATTTTCAAATAAACATCTTAATTAAATATTTAATAAGTTTTTGTCAATAAATAATTTAATTCCATTCCCCTGTATCTAAGATTCTCTGAAATGATATTTGGAATCCCTATAAGCATTTTTTGAATCCATGATTTTCCCAGAGTTGTCTATTATTTCTCTTTAATTCCCTTTCAATTCTCATGTGTCGATGCACGTTACATAGTGACCCATGTCCCGGTCTTTACATTCCAATGGTACACATTTATCCTATTAACACATTTTAATAGTTTAATTTATGGTTAAAAATAAAATACTATTTATAGTATGCTATTTACACAATTTGTCTATGTGACTAAACATCATATATACATGAAAAATCATAATCAAGGGATAGACGAAGACCCATACCTTAAGCGTAAGCATTCCAAATTTTAAATGACAATTAATTGAATTAATCCATAAAACCTAGAACCCTAGATTATTTACAAGTTTTGAAATATTTTAATTTTGAGAGTGGGAACTATGATAAAATATATAGAATGTTTAGGCAAGGTTATAATTAATAGTATGAGCTAATTACAACCAAGACACATCAGATGAATAATAATTGAGAGAGTAGAATAAAAAATAACCATGAATTTCACCATTTGATCATATATGATTAGTGATATTTAATGGAAATGAGATAGATATAAAACATTACAATATTATCAAATTAAAATGAAACCCCTACTAAAAATACAATCTTGAATCTTCATGCTAGCAGCTTTGATCCCACCTATATGATTGTTTCCCAACAACTAGTAAATATTCCAATAAGGTAGAGGTCATATATTTTGGCCCATGGTAAGCTAGTGTTGTCTCATTAAGTTGCTGGTGGACCCTGAAGCTATAATGTTATTATAGGTTTTGTTTTTATAAAGTCTCAGGCCTAGAATCCCAGAGATCTCTTAAATAATCTTATTTCCAAAAACATAGATATTTATATATATTATAATAGGAATAGAAAAAAATTATTACAATTACACCTAAAAATTTGTTGATTTGTCAAAATCTCCCCACAATCGAACATATCATCAATGGGTTTCCCTCATAAGAATCACAATGGATCATCTGTTAATAAATCAGTCCATTGGGACTATATGTCATAATCTCATTCCCACGACTCCTCTAGGATATATCCATGTTCCAATATTAATTGTACTATTGGAATGAACATCCCATGCATGGTATTATTTATGTAATACACTATATTAATCATAAATTACTCAAAATATACATCAAAATCATGATTAATATCATCAATTTCTATCACATGAGAAGGACCAGGGTAATACGGTTGAAGTTGGAACATGTAAAAACACTATTCCATGAACAAATATTCTATAAAAGAGCCAGTCTATATGGAACGACACCATAAATTCCAAAATATAAAGTAAACCAAATTACATGGAATCTATGTATCCATACATCAAAGTACTATGTGGTTCCAACCACATTATTACCCATAAAAATACGTAGTCTCCAACCTCAAAGTTTATATGCCACCATAAAATATCTACATATATAATATGCCAACACTAGATAGTTTCCACTTACTTATTAATCAATTGAACATCCTTATATTTTTCCTATACAATATTCCAAATGAAATGAACTAACTTGCTATATTTCAGCTAACATAAGAGTGAACATAAATGCCTTCTATATATGGCCTCAAATAGTGCCATCAGAAATGAATCATGGGGGCAATTATTAAAGGTGAACTGCTCTAAGTAAATGTGGTCCTCCCCTGAATCAGAAAAATATAATATTTGATCTATTAAAATGTACTCTACAATTTGAATAGTATTATTAGAATATCCCTATATTTTTTGGTAATAAGTGGTACAAATGTGTACTTTTGTATCAGAAACTATAATTAATACAATAAGGAAGTCTGATGTATAGTGGGTGTCTTGATCCAAATCGTTATTTTGAGGAAACCAAGTCAAAAACAACATATACCAATCATAGAGTGTAACTAGCTAATCCACATCAACGGTCTATTGAATCAATAAAAACTGGATATTTTATTCAACCAATCAATGATAATCCATATGGTTTCATTTCCCCATAAAATCCTTGGATAATCCATCATGAATTTCATCATGACATCTTCCCATTTCTACACAGATATGGGAAACAAATAAAAATGAATAGTTTCATGTATGTACTCATCCTTCACATATTACCACAAGGAGGACTATGTTACAAAACCTATTAACTCCGTCTTCATTCCTAGACACTAATACTACCTTCGAATTTCATTATACTTATTGATAAAACCAACGTGAACCACCTATATTGTATAATGAAGTTACCTCATCAATTCCTCACACATAACCATGGAAACTAAGACATGAGACAAACATTAAGAGTCTAATCATCATTGATTGTCCAATATGGTAGTGTCCACCCACTATATATCTTTTCGCTTACAAATAAACAATTCAGATCATATTTTTCTTTATATTTATCTGATTGGGTAGTTATGATGTGATAGATAAAGATGCAATAGTAGATTGGACCTAATATTCCAGAACATACAAATTCATCTCAATAAAAATACCCAATATTATCCACTCACAATGAGACTCCTTCGCAATGTGGGATTCATTTTTCCCTACTCAAAGAATAAATGATGAAATTTATTTTTCCAAGGGTATAAACTCAATCAAATTAAAAATACTACAGGTATTCAACCCACATTCATTGAATTTTTTTTAAATCACAATGCGAGAAAATTTATTTTAGGAATTTATGGTTCGTGTGCACCAAAAACTGTAATATTAATTGGAAATTAAACAAACTTTTTAATTCATGAAATAAAAATAGAAAATGTATGTCATTTTTTGGATAATTATTATCACATGGACATAAGTTTTATGATTTATAAGTGACCACATGTCTACATACATAATATATTCTCAAAAAAACTCAAGGTGGACAATAATATTAATTGTAATTCAGACATGGTTAAGGTTGGGTCAGATTGGGTGTTATGGTCAACATTCACTTTTACTCCCAAAAAGTTACCTTATAAGCCTTACACCACATGAATGAAACCCCATTTATGGTAATTGTCATTATATGTTCTTCCAAGAAAGAGAAGTCATGAATAAACCATAAATAATATCCAATTGATTCAATAAAGTTATGATTCAAAAAATTCATTTAAAATAGCTATGAAACAACTACTCTCACAATTCATGGTCTATTAACACTCCATATTCTGATATCACACTCCCTAAATAGTGTACTTGGTCTATTTAGAAGTTTAACTTTGATAAATTGGAATATAATTGTTTCTCCAATAAGGATTCTAAAACAATTATAAGATGTCACACACATTACACCTTTGAATTAGAATACATGAATGTATCATTGATAAAATATTAAAAATAACAAATCATAATATTGGTTAAAAACCTAGTTTTATCAATACCGTTAACATTGCAAGTGTATTCATTAGGACGAACAACCATAATAAGTTATCATAGAAGCCCCACCATCTCGTAATGACTATATATGGTATGTTTGAGGGCCTCACCCATAACTAGTGATATCCCAAACTAAATTCAATATTGCAAAACATGTGGAT
Source organism: Viscum album (assembly GCA_963277665.1). Taxonomy (NCBI): domain Eukaryota; kingdom Viridiplantae; phylum Streptophyta; class Magnoliopsida; order Santalales; family Viscaceae; genus Viscum; species Viscum album. Next base: position 1,519,891,530 of record OY728155.1, on the reverse strand, counting down.
CCCAAGAGTTGGATGAAAATATCATCTCTACGTGGAAGTGAATATCAGTTCTTGATCATCCCTTATTTCATCCTTTTATCATACACACAAAACCTTATAGAACTATATTCTTTACTAGAAAAAAGGATAGGAGAACCCCTAGGTGATATAATTGTCCAGATAAATCCAATGGATTCTATGTTTTCTAATTCAACCTTGATATCTCTTTTATTCCTATGATACATTTGATAATTAGGATTATAAATCCTTATAAATCATCTAGAAGAACATCTTAGATCTGATCAACAACCATATAATATAGATCCTTTATTTCTATATCATCATATAATATGAGCTTAGTCAATTGAGGCATAATTATAAAAAATATATGATGGTTAGGTCCTAAATGGGATAACAAAAAAATCCCTCAATATTATCATTTGGATATATGAAGGTTATTGGAAAGAGGTAACCGTTTATATGAGCTCAATATAGAAGTAACCAATCCACCCAATGAATTAAATCATATTTATCCATTTCAATCATAAAAAACACCCAATGAAATTCATAACAATAAAATTCTAGTTATTTTTTATGAAATGATATTTTATGATATATTTATCTATAAATAAATATAATGTCTTCAATTAGTAAATTTACAATAAAGACCATTTGTTTAAAGAACTACACTTTATTATTGAATTATTATTATTATTTAATGGGGATATTATAAACTATTTGTGGGATTTTTGGGTATGTATAAGACCATCTAAATTATGAAATATTATTTTCTAAACATTTATAAAATTAATTCATTATTTATAATTTGATTAGAAAAAAATAATATCATTTTATGGTTAAAAAATCATTTTTTTAAAAAGTGTTATTTTTGTGAAATACATCATTGTATCAATAAATTAAATTAATATTGATTGATAAGTGGTTTTAACAAAATATTTATAAAATATTTTTAATCAAATAAATTAACATTCTGATAATTAGGGTTTTTTTGGAAATGAATGAGAATAAAGTCATTTTATGATTCAAAAATAATGTTTTATCAAAATGATTATAATTTCATTTTTTCATGAATATTATAATTAATATGTTATACTTTTTTGAACTGAATTTGAAAATATTGATATTTTTTTTAAATGTGAAATTAAATATTGTATTTATAAAATTTGATTTATAATTTTATGAAAATATTATTTTTGAGTGAATAGAGAAAATACCTAATTTTCAAACTATGATACATTTATGACATAATTATGACATAAGAATGAATTAATAGGTTTTAAAAAAATTATTTCAACCAAAAATATGATCATGTTTCAAAATAGTTCTTTTAAAATACTTTTTTTTAATTTGGTAACCAATGATTATCTTTGGTGAACATATGTTATATTTTAATCAAATTAAATACTATTTTGGGTCTTTTTATTTAATGGTAATGTTTAAAGGAACAAATCAGTGTCATCTTTATTAAAATTACATAATCCTTTGTTATTTTTTAAAATAACAAAAATAGTTTTGGAAGTCAATATTTTTACATGTTTTCATTGTAAAATGCAGTTACGTTAAATCAGGTATTTTCCTATAAATAGATTTTTCACGAGTTTTGTCTTTTTATATTAAAAATAACTCCTGAAACATATTGAAATTTTATATAATAAAATTAATTTTATATTTGGTATCATAATTTAAAATGTTTGTGATAAGGACTATATTTCTCATATAATTATTCTAGCATTGAAAATTTTATGTTATCACATTTAAGGTTAAATTTGGTTTAAAGTGGTCAAACTGGGATACAAAGGGTAAATATTTTCCAAGACTTGTATAAATTTGATTTATTGAGTTTATTTGAAAGCTATAACATATTATATTATTGTTTTTGGTTCCTTGGTACCGCATTACATGATTCCTAAATGTATTATGATTAAATCAATCACATAATTCTATGAATGTCATTTCTATCACATATAAAATGGAGCCTCATCTTATTATCTATTACAAAAGTTTTAGAACTATACTTTACCCAATAACAACCCCAATTAGTTCATAAATTAAATATATCTATAATTTATCATATAGTATTTCCCTCCCATCCTTCAAAGTATTATTGTGTACAGAAAAATATGCCTTTCAATGAAAATATAACCATCTTACCCAACTCTTTAACGATTATTTATTATTATACATCATATAAGTCTATTGTATCCACTGTAAAATAATGAATCCAATATCATAAATATAATTACATGATATTATTATTATTATGGGACTACCATATTTAAACTCCTTTCCATAATATTGGAAATGAATGTTCCACTCGTGAAACTTGTAGACTACTACCTTCACATAACAATATGAATCATTTTACATCAAAAAAATTCACAGTTGGTTATTTTTATGTATTTAATTAATATAAATGATATTTTTGAAAAAATTATTCTCATTATATTAAATGAACTTATATTCCTTCCTACCTTACAATATTTGGGAAAAATTTTACATTGCTCATTGGTAAGTGTGGACAATGACCACTACGAGACGACATGTTTCCGTTTTAATTTATATTCTACATGAATTATAGTAAAGAAATATTTAATGAGTATATATAATATTTACCAAAAATTTCTGATTATTTAAATTTTAATTATAATATACATTTATTTAATTTAATCGATTGAAAAGTGGAAATTTCACTCATCCAAACATAGAAACTACCTTCTCCATGAAGTGGTATAATTCAGTTTTAAACACCACATAATATAAATGGTTATAAAAGTGTATATAATGAAACATTAGGATACAAATTTCCTGATTAATATTATATTTATGATGATATCATGATCAATGTTCATGTACCAGAACCATCAAATCAAAACATGCATATAAAACAAGCCAGTTTTCACACATTCATTTTAATGAAGTAATTTTTAATAAAATGATATTTGGAAATTATAAATGCATCATATAAATTAATTAATTTTAAAACTAATTATATATACTTTACTTATAATAAAAATATTTTCATTAGGTATGTGTTTTAAATGTGTATCAAGAAAGAGGAGACACTAGGTAAGGGACTTATGTTTCAAGATCATTTTACGTGGGTTTGTTTTTTTTCATGATTTTTAGTTAAGGGATATTTCATGATAATGATTTGAGTAAAATATATATAGATTCCTATCCATTGGATATTCATATATTTTTATGATTTATAAATATTTCCCCATATTATTTACTGAAAAGGATGTATATAATTTTATTAAGAAAATCCAACCATATTTCTCCAATTTCTCTTAAGAGTCACTATCCTACGTATCGATGTTCCTAAAAATATTTTCAAAATATTAGTTTAATATTATAAAATGATCTTTAGATTCATCCTTGCAAATTTTTGCTTTTTAAAAACGTTTAAATTTAAATTTTTATCATTTTATTATTAAGGTACATTTTTCCAATGGTATAATAGAATAATTATGTTTAACAAATATGAAATGTATGAGATTTCACACTATCATAATTAAACAATGAATTAAAGTTTAATTTAAAATTTTCATCCATTATTTCAAATGAAAAAATTTTCCTTAATATTTTGTAAATTTTTACATTTTAAATAATGTATTTTGAAATTAATATTGTATTTTCATCAATAAATATTTTGGTGATCTTTTAATTTCATATTCCATATATGATAATATCTTTTGATATTACATATTCATTAATATGGATATGATCTTATGATATTATTATTATTATTATTATTATTTGGATGGTTTAGGATTTTTAATGAAATATTTTTATGAAACCAATTTATTATCTAGGGGTTATTCTATGATGACAAGACGAATGTTTTCAGATCATGTGGCACACAAATGTATGGTTTTTATTATGTGAAAGGTGTTAAAATTATAATCCATGGATAAGAGGGTCCTTTATAAAACTCCAATGCATTGGGTAATAAAAAAATAAGATTAGAAACTTCTATGATACAATAGAGTTAAGAAACTCATAAGATATGATCATGATAACTAAATATAAGTTACTCAAAAGAGAATGTTGTAATTATCCTCTTTAGGCAATTTCATGATGAATACTTGATTCACTAAAATATTATTATGATTCTCCATTCTTTTGAAAGACAGTTCCAATGTTAATTTTTTTATGATTATGATATGCTCACATGGATTATAATTTACTAGTGATGATTACCACTCTTATGAATCATGTCTTTTGAAAAGATAAATAATTTTACCAAAACTCCTAATTTTGGAGCTATGAATGATTTTTTATTAACATTATCACTTATTATCAATGTATTAAACCTTATGATAATTTTATATTAGAATATGATTATCAATTAATTTCTCTCATTTTTTCCCTTGTTAAGAATATCAACTCCCCATTTCTTATGTTTTTATTTTTCTATGGTTATGAAAAAAGGTTTTATGTAGGGTATGTCTAAGAAGGGTATAATGATATTATAAAATTTTGGTTTATGTTTTTGATATATCATAATATAATTTTTTTATATATATTGTATTATAATACACTAATCTTTTACAGTTATTTGGAATATATAATTATGATATACATTTAATATTCCTTTAAAATGATGTAATATTTAAATATGATATATTCTAGCACATTATCTAGAATCAAATCATGTTTTAGTTATTTTTGGAGATTATGATTAGTGAAGATTGGTGAAAACCATGGTGAAATGTCAATGTTTAGAGAACATCATACATTTTTGTAAAAAAAAGAGTGTTTTCTTCATTGAAAATAAATATATTATTGAATATTAATGACTGGATGGGATTATGGAATAGATATTGTTACCATCCAATGGTGGGGAAACAAGGGCCTAATGTGTAAAAATATTTTTTAATTGTATTATCTGTATTAACCATGAGTTCGTTATTTTTTATATAGAAAACTAATAGGACCATATGATTGATTGTGGGGGCTTGGTTATGGTTTCTCAATAATTCACATTAAGTTCACTATTTTTGTGCCTCATTGAAAATATCAATGCCTCCCACTTCTGTAACACATTACATATATGATTTCTAAAGTAATGTTATCGTTTTGGGGTTTAAACCCAATTAATCATAAGAACTCGCATTTTTTTGATAGGATGTGAGGTGAGTCACGTCACTCCCATTTGGGGGGTATTATTAAGTAATTCATTAATCCATTATGTATTTAATATATTCTAAAGAATCATTAAAAACTCTTGATATGAGACCATTAACCAAATAGAAAATTTGAGTATTGAATCCTTATACAATAAATATGTTGTTATATATATTACACTATCAATATCAATTTAAATATTATCTTATCCATATTTTTCATGATATCGATTAGTAACTGGTGACTAATTATGTTTTTCATCCATATAACTAAGAACTATAGAGTTTTTTTTCATACAAGAATGAATTGGGTGTTTCAAGAATGATATTTTTCTTTCAAGAGGTATCCAAGGTATCCTATGGGAATAAGAATCAAATCCAATTTAGTTTGTTTCTACCCCATGGAATTTATTTTATGTGGAAAGGTTGTATATGATGGAACATAACAATTTGGAATGGAACATAGGCATTAGGAAGGAGTCCTATCTATCCAAATTATAACAGGAATTAGAGACTTCTTTGTTTAGTCCATTCCAAACCCACTGATGTGTTGGTAAATGATTACTAATTATGATGGTTATTTCCCTAGATATTATAAACATGGTAATTCCTTAGGGACAGACAACAAGTTATATACTATGGTATAGAGGAATTTTTATCTTGTTTATTTAACAAGGATTACATAATAATGTTTCCCTAACTAGGATAATTTTTGAGTTCTAGTGATTCAATTATTTGAAATACGTAAGATCACTTCAGTCATGTTCAGTGTGAGAAAAGATATATGACAAGTTATTGGATGTATTGGATATGGATGTTGGACTTATGCAATGATTTACCCATGGTATAGTGTTTTATTTAGAGTTAGATCCTTAATAAGGCATCATAAATATCCTATTTGGAGAGGAATAAAAGTCATCGTTGTTTAGTTTTAACTAAATTCATTGACGAGTTTATGTTTATTGAAGTTATGTTTTTGACATATACTTGTGTGGATAGAAATTTATAATCAAATTTCTCATTTTTTGATAGATATTGAAGGATTATAGAGTCATGGGAGAATTCATGTCCCACAAGTAAATGTTTTGGGGATATTTAAGGACTTACAAAAAGGTGGATTCTCATTGGATCAAGATCTCTAGGAAGGAATACTACATATAATGTTTGGAAAGAAATCACATTCTTTGTTTTTTAGTTTTTCCATTACCACATTATGGGTTTAATTTATAAGGGTAGACCTGCATGGGGTTGGTTAAATAAACAAAAGCAAATGGAATATTAGAGGGACAACAATATTGTGAATGAAAATTCAATATATCATGCCCTAACTCTCTGAATAATTTTGGGTGGGGGAAAATAAGTTGTTAAATGAGCATTCTTGGGTGGAATAAGGAACAAATAAAACCAATAATGTTGAATGATTTCTTGAATCGAGTCTATTTTTGACACTCCCTATATAAAGTCAGAATTCTTGACCAATGAATCATGTTTGGGAGTTCACAAGGATCACGGGTACATGAGTATGTTTTCCTAATTGACACGGATGTCATGTACATGGGTGTTTTCCTAACATGTCTAGGGATTAATTATGAAATTTCCATATTATTCTTTTACCATGTATAAGTTTTCATCCTGACATGTCCAGAGTATCTGTATGACATGCCCAAGGTTTCTTATTAACATGGTTGAAACGTTGAAGAGTGTTTTCCAGACATGATAGGAGTGTCAACCGACAATTTCTAAACTATCATCTAGACATGAGTGACATGTTATAGGATTTATAGTAGACATTTTTGAAACAATAGAGGTTGTCTTCCTATCATAGTTGAGATAAATAAGGGCCTTCATTTGATTAAAGATTGGATATTTGTAGGTCTTTTCATTATCAAAGATTACATGTCTTCTCGATGTTGTGTGAGGTAGATTACATGTATGATGGATGTTTCCTGATCCCATTAACATGTTTAAGGGTTATTGTGGGATCAGAATGACAAGTATAGACATTTCTCAAGGATCTTTATGACATGTTGGTGGACTTAAAATAATTTATATAACATGTTCATGGAATGTTATGTGATCAAAGATGACATTAATGGGGACTATCATGCGGTCTAGATGACATGTATACAGTGTATTTAAATGATGTAGGAACTGATTATATGAAGCTCATATATCCTTCATGTGAATAATATCATATCATCCTTCTCAAGAAGCTCCCATCATTTTCATACATCCTATAATAAATGCCCCAATATTTTTAAGGTGATCACCTACTAAGGCATCGTGTGATAAAGATGACATGCCAAACGATCTTCTCTTTGTCTAGATGAAATTCCATATATCCTTACCTCAATTAATGAAATGAATACATGAATTTGATATACATATCACTTAATACCTTAACTGAATTAGGATGCTTTTATCTGGTGGGAACTATTGAGATCATATGATCCTTGACTCCCAATATTTCAATCTCACCTCCGTGTGAATTTCTCAATGTTTCATGGGAGATTTTTAGGAATGACAATTGTGAATATATTTAGATTATTATTATTCTTAACTCTCATATAACAAATTCGGTTTGTGGAGAGTGTGTTCCCATATGTGCTTCACATGACCCCCTATGTATTATCAATGAATTCGTCTTTCAATTGTATGAAGAATATGGATCTTGTTATTACTCCTTAAATAATAGTTTGCATGAGTCTATAGATTACCAAATTGATTTCACATGATCAATATGGGTGGAAAAAACCAATTTCACATAATCATATCTATATTTCTGATAAACATAACGTGATCAAGTAGATATGACAAAAGGTCTTCATATGATCGGGCAAAAATTTATAGAGGTCCTCAGATGATTTGGCCATATGTCAGAGGGACATTGATATTATCATCCCAACACATATGGGACCATTAATGAGATCACCTTTTTATGTTAAAATGAATTCACATGATCAATGAGTGGATCCCATGAATAAAATAACCCATTATCATGATAAACCACATAAATACATTCACATAATTTTCCCATATTTTTTCATAAATTTCATCTTATATTTTATAGATCCAAGGGTGTTCTCTAATAAGTTTTATATTAGGGTGTCATATGATCAAAAGGAAATGTTTGAATGGGAATTACATGAAAAAAGTGACATGTAAAATGGAATTATTTGGATTAGGTCTATATGTATATGGGGATTTCACATGATAATTTTCTATCCATCCGAGTTTCGTAATAAATTCAAATGAAAATCAACAAAAATAAATTCACATGATTTTTTCTTTTTTTATGAATTTTGGGGATATTTACAAATGGATGTCATTCGATATGTCACATGATTTGATGAACTCAACTAGAATACTTAAATAATCATTAATGATAATTTGGATAACTTTTTCAAGTCAAGATAACTTGTCAATGGGAATTCACATGATCAATGAACTAATCACACAAATCACGTAACCCCTTTATACGGAATAGAACATAACACTATTTCAAATAAGGATCCCATCATTCTAAGATTTTTTTGGTACATGATCCCCGTTCATGATATCCAAGATATTTTTAATTCAATATGGCATATTGGAAAAAAAATTCATTACTAATAGTGTTCACATGACACCCATTGATCATCCAGATGTCTCCACATGATTAAGTGGGCTGGGTGGAGAGACATCGTATGATCACGAATAGATTATGTGATACACATAAATCATTCAAGTCTTGTCGGTCAAAATGTTTTCATTTTTCTTATTTCTTCCTTTACAGAGAAAATAATACCTATGTTTCCAGTATTTTTATGATCTTAAATTTTTTAGTTTCTATTTATAGGGAATAAAAAATTACCCCCCCCCCCTCAGAAGTGATGTCGTGAAGAACAATGTTTTTTGGTGGAAGTCAATTCATGCTCGTGACTCTTTGAATTCCAGAAATAGGTATCCTAATCTTAATTTGGTTTTTAGGACATTGTTCCTATTTCGTGTGGTTCTCTATAAATACTTGTGTCAGAGGACTATCATTTAACTTATGAACCAAACCTCAAAAGTTATTGTGATTTCTTCCCTCGTGTTATTTCATTACAATACCACTTCTTATACCCCCATCATGAGAAATTTTTCCCAAGGCCTGATCATGTGGTCTTATCACATGAGAACTTCACATGATTTCTTTATACCGAAAAATCACGAATCAAAACAATTAACCAATCAATATTAATTCATATAACCTTGGATTTAGGGTAACATAAGGGTCCATGTGTGCATATCATTGTAGTCACAGGATCCTTAAATATTTATGTGTTTCATGTGTCCTTCACATGATCATGTGATCATAAATCTAAATATGTATCATGAAACTAAAAGATGTGATATGGGTCAAGTGACTAGTGAGACATAGAATACATCATGTGGTTAGAAACTCTTATATGGGTTATTAAATTTTCATCATTCATGCAGTGCTATGATCATTTTCTATTTGATTTATGCAACTGGTTTCATATACATTTGATACAAATTTTCTCTTGTATTCTTCATGCTATATACATATGAAATAATTTTTATAAAATATTTAATAGGAGATTTCCAATGGAGCCTTGATTTCAAAACACCATAATATTAACCCACGATATCTGGTCTTTTCTAACAATGAGTATTTAAAGTGTATTATTTGTACTAACTATAAAAAATATCCTTGATAAAACATGCTAACTTCATATTATTTGAGACATATGGATGAAACAACCATTAATTTTCCTAACAACAATCTTCATTCTCATTAGATGTCACAATTTTCTGACTCTATTCAAAATGATTGATTAGGAGGGTAGTTAGATGTTTTTGGAGCTGTTCCAAGTGTTATCCCTTCCATTAGACAATTCACATTTGGGTGTAAATGGTTGGGATCTCACTCATTTACAAAATTCTATGATTTAGTCCAACATATTTATCTCCCCTGTAGAAAACCCAAAATTTTGTTAGAGTTCACAGTGGGATTTGTTCCTTGGATGTATCATTATTATTGAATGGGAATGACCATTACAGGTTAGGAAAGCTTCATAATATTTCTTATCAATTTCATGTTGTTGATCTATTTGAGGAAAAATGTATTTATTAGTTCATCAGGTACGATAAATGAGAACTCTGTCAAATATTGATCTTCCATAGGTTCACTAACAATAACACTTTTTATCAAACCCATTGAGATATAGGGATCATTCTATAGGGTAGTCATTAGTTGGGGAAATAAACCATATTTCAAAGATTTATGATGAATTTATTCCCATTGTAGATTCTTATAATACCACTAAGAAGACTCAAAACTTTTTCCATGTCTTGATAAACATTATGAAGGAGATGATTAAAAAAACTACTTAAACTAGATCATTTATTTTAATAATTTGTTCAACATATTATTTTATCAAATATATACTCAACAAAATTCAAAATTCCCCATTAATTCCGTTATTGACATGTTTGGTACAATAAATGATCTTATTGGGCCATCTTAGATGCTAGGGAATACAATTCATAGAGTTATATGGTTAGAATAGAGGTATCTCTAGTACATTAGTTAGTGGGATTATTCCATGATGATCAATGGATGGATTATTTTAGATAAGGAAGCATGTTTGGGAATCCTGGTTAGAATGTTGTTGATGAAAGCACAATTGGATGAATTGTGACCCCTCAACATACCTAATCAAAATATTACACACCATTAAAAACATATTATACATGTTCAATAGGGTAATTTACCTTACAAGATTGGTGGAAATTTTAAATTTGTATTTGGATGGATAGGAGAACAATTTTGGTGTTTTGAGTTTTAGAATACTACCAAAACTCTTCATGTAGATATTCATCATAGTTTATAAAACATCATTTGGGTTGTGGTGAAGTAATTTGGTTCTAGTGAGGATATCATATATTGATTTATCATAACTATTTAAATTTTATTCCATACCTCACTCCTACTATTCTGATTATTTGTAATTTAAGTGGTTCCCTTTATGAGAGGCCATATAAAGTCTCACTTAGATAATGTTTCTTATAACTCATGTAAATGAGTTTGTCAATAATTATCCATACACCCCCAATCTATTTTCTTGTATTTTTTTAAACACTCAAAGGGTTTCCACTCTTCCCATGGCTAGTGGGTAGGGTGAATGGAATCCCATAATCATTCTTCCATTTCCAATTATATTTGATGGAAGTGATTCAAAAAATAAAATAATGCTTCCACCTGTTGATGCCCAAATATTCTAACCTCACTACTCTTCCCATGATTGGGTAGACGATTGACCAGTAGGTATACTAATTCTATTTTTATTTGAAAGCGGAAAAGCCAAACACTTTTACAATGCCCATATCTGTGGGTATGATAGTTTTTATTAAGGACTCCTAAGATTATCCAATGAAGTACCCTCACTATATTGTTGAATCTCACAATATCATGAAGTGTTTTTCAAGTATGTAGTGCATTTAGTACCATTGATTGGTGTTTCGCCAATTTGGGGGAGAATACATGAGACTTCTAATATATCATCTTAATTTTATGGGACAATCCCTCTTTCAATGGACATGATATTAGAATATATCCCATCAACCAATATTCCTTCCAATGTTCTCCCTCAAGAGGGAATTTTGTAATGATCAATAAAGAGGATAATTTTTTAGAAAATTGTGCCCTTATCACCGAGACTACCTTAGAGAGGATTCATTAAAAATATGAGTTCCTTCAATAGTTAAATTCTGATTTGGGAGGCAGTGTCATAGAATTTAGAAAAATTAATGATATCGATCTAAATATTGTACTAGCGTGGATATAATTCTCTAGTAAAGAGAGATAATTATACATCATTGATGACAAGACTTCTCTAATATAATATATAAGGGAGAAGTTTTGGGTGATGGAATAGAGACACCATAAATTCTCTTATATGTTGTCTCAGATGGATGATTTGATTACATAAATAGCATAACATGAAGCATTCCAAGCTGTAACATTGTTCAATATTTTAGTATCATCATTTTTATTAGAGATCACTTAGAATGGGGGTGAACAGTTTTCCTATTTTATTGAAAATTTCATCATTTTATGATGTTAGTGGAAATTTAGTAAATGGAAATTCTATATTCAATTGATCCCCCTTACATTCAATGGAATATTATGAAAACTCTATCATCTCTATTTTATTATGATACCTCTATTTGAATTTATGTTATATTTTTAATCCAAAGTAGAGTCTCAAGAATGAGGATATTCTATCCTTCCAATATACTTGATCAATGAAAAAATCATTCAAGACATTAATGTTTCTATCATGATTTATTTCATTCATCATGGGCATCAAATGTATTCTAATAAATCTCAAATAAACTATCAAATACATCAATTATTTTTATAACATCTTGAAAACCAATATTTTATATTAAAATGAACAAATCATAATAGAACATCAATGATTGTTTCCCATAAATGATTAATTGAATGAGCATTCAAATTGATGCATGTTCACTAGTTTTTTCAAGATAGCCTTTTTTGAAAGGATAACTTTGGAAAATATGTCACATAGAGAGTGAAATAAATTTTTCTTATTTCAATTGACCAAGTTAGAATATAATGATTTTTTGTAAGGATGGAAAATGGTCCCAAAAATATTTTTCTATCCATTTTTTTATTATGCCAAATGTTTCCTAATTTTCATTTGGAGAATCATTGGTGGGTTTGGACATGGATTTTTCTTAGTCTTTCCTTTCCGGGGCTTCATCCTAAGAAGTATTATGACATTTATTCTTCAATAATGATACTTTCTTCATAAATTTAATTTTTTTTGAATCTAATATGTAGATACTTGACCATATCCTTTGGCACCCTTTTAAGGTTATGAATATGGTGATCATCATGATACATTAACATTGTTTTTTAATTAGTTCACAGTATACAACATTATACAATTTCATTTCAAATAGTTTGGACCATCTATTGATATTGTTTAGGTACATTTATCTTGGAATAGCATTGTATTTTTATTCCTAAGACATGTAATGGGCGAATTGTGGGTATTCATGAAGGGCTTGAGCACCTTGCATTATTAATATGATAATGAAGGATGGGTATTCGTGAAGGGTTCACTAACCCCAAATACTTTATAAGATGAAAATGTATGGGGATTATGATGTTTTGGTAACCTTGTATCATTGATGATGTGAGGGTTGTGTATTCATGAATGGTTCAGACACCCATCATCCTTAATTATATGATGAAGGATGGGTATTCATGATGGTTTTGGACACCCCACATTCTCAATGAGGTATAGTTTGGTGTATGGTGGTGTAATTTTTGGGATACCTAATCCACATGGATAGTTAGAGTATGGTTTGGGTAAATCATGACTCAAGGAGTTATAATTAATGGTGATATAATGGGGAATACATGACAAGGATGATATCAAAACACTATGAGTTGTCGAGTTCTACTATGATGTTGTCAATGCTCATAAGGATTTGTGTCCCTTCCCTACATGGAGTATTTGTCTATAGTTGATGGGTCTTGGGACCTTATACTAATCTAACTCATAAATGGTCATATAGAGGTGTCCCCAATCTATTCAGTGATACATAGGAGATTTATAAAGATTCAAACACATGGAAAATGAAGTAAAGAATGGATGCAATAATATAAAAGGCAGGTTCTGGAACATTGGAGGTAGATCTTTCTATGATTCTGAAGCTCATTGGCAACATCGTGTGGTCTCAGGTCCCATGATAAAAGCCACAAAAGGATTTGAGATTGAAATATTTCATTCATTCATTGAGAATGGGTACAATAATTAGTGTCATTACATAGAGGATGTAATGTCGGCATTAATAATCTAGTAAAGGGGATAGTAAATTATGGCATATGTGTGTCCAAGTAAATTAGAAATGGGGGATAGTTGATAAAGTTCATACATTTTTAATGGTGAGAAAATATCACATAGATATAGTACAATTGATAATTGATATAAGTGGGTCCTTTCTTCTATGGGCATATAATTCCCCATGCGCAAGCTACGGGGGAATTTCTTTTTTCACCCAAAAATCCTAGTGGGGTCATTTTCGAGAATTTTGTCCCTATTAGTAATTCACTATAGGTAAGAGAAAATATAAAAAACTTATGTTCATGTCGTTATTGGATTAGTGTATCAAATTGAGTATTAAGTGAGTGTAATATCAGACATGAAATTCTGGAAGGTGATTGGTGGGAAACCAAATATTCAGGAAGGGTTTGGGCACCATAAAATATTTTGTACTACATAATAAGAAAATTATCATGCGAGGAGAAGTGAATAATCACTACTATAAAATTTACCTGCACTAGGGGGTCCGGTGAGTAGATATCAAAAATTACTAGGGCCACATGAAAAGACCTATATGATTTTTGTATTTTTTATTTACACTATATTTTTCTGAAACTATAGAGATGAATAATTTAGAAAATAAATAGAAGAATTTTCCGTAGACAACATTTTATGGGTTTTCAACCTAACATGTTTTTTGTATCATTCACTATAAATATAGGGTCTCTTGATTTGGATCATTAATGGATAAAGTGTAAATTAATTCACATTTGATTAAATTTCATGTAATTTAATGTCATGATTCATAGGGGACTGAAATGAGGGGATTGTTATATAGTTCAATAATTAGGATTCCCAAGGCCAAATGTTCTCCAAAACCCTCTAGAGTGGGAGGAAACAATGATATAAATAAAAGCTCACGGTTCTCAGATCATGAATAATGGTATGGTACAATAATGATATCGATGATAAAAAATCAAACTATAGTGATGAGTACCTCTGTGATGATTTCAGGGCTCACAAGTAATATAAGGCCCTTTTTGGGAAAAGATACATTTGTCTAATAGTACAATGGATCATATGAAGGATCTAAGAGATTTCATGAATGATAAGATAAGGATCATGTAAAGATGGGTTTTATTTTACAAGGACTATGAAAGGTTAATGGAAATCCAAGACAATCAAGAAATGAACTGTTGTTTATGGATTGAGATTCTTAAAAAGATGATGTAGGCACCCTGATGATTTATTGAACATTTTCAGGCTCTTGTGGTCCTATATTAAAGAGTGATGATGAATGATAGTCTGTATATTTTAGAATAATGTAGCAGGGACTTATCTATCATGATATTTAAAATCATAAGATGAGGATGTATTCTTTATAGTATACTGTTATATGGTAAGGATTTTGATACCGACATGAAATTTTGCAAGATATACCTAAGTAAACTTTTCACAGATTGATTGATCTTAGATATGAGAGGAATATTTTACCCTAGAATAATATTTCTATTGGTTATCTTTATGATGGATCCCATCTTACACACACTTATCTCATATGAAAAAAACACATGTATATATGATTCATATATAGGTGATGTGACTGTATAAGACCCATCCATCATTAAGTAGTTAATGGTCTTCCAAGGTGTTCTATATTATATGGGCATAAACAAACTATATGGTTAGGAATCCTTGGGTTTCCCTATTCATATTATTACATTTAGGAATCATGGAACAAATTTATCTTTTAAGGACTCCTTAAAAGAGCTAATTGTGGATCATATATATGGAAGAGTATTTTCTATATTTCATTGTAGTATTGAGATGAGACGTTCATATCTAGAACATATTTGTGGATAGGATAACAATCTCTAAGCATTTTGATCTCTTTCCTGTTGAACAGTATGTCAGGCAGTTTAACATTTTTATGACTAGGAATTTATTGTGTAGTTTAATTTAATTATACTAGAATGTCGTTATTCTATATAATATCATTTTACATGAACATATCATTTGGATTATTGACTAAATCTAATAATTTAGGTGTTGGTAGGATATTCATACCCCGAGATTTGGGGAGATAAGAATATAATTCCATAGTCATTCTTTGAATATCGGTAAAATGAAATGATATATAACATTGAGGGTATTTTAATCCACTTTATTTGTTAGTTTATTGGATGGGTAAATTATACCCCAAGAAAATATCAATTCATTGGAACTGAATACAATTAGTTATATTTCAACCATTAATAATCACATAAAGATCAGATATCATGTATTCAATACAATTTCTCCTTGATTTAAGGTGGGACTATCCTCTCATACGCAAACATATACTAAGAATAAGCTCTCTGGTCTTATTATATTAACTATTAAAACCTATTAGGGTACCTTTGAATTAACCCTGTCCGTGTAACCAAATTTATATAGGTTGAACCAAAATCAGGAGTTCCCGATGTCCATAGGTTTCCTAGATAATGATATCCACTGAGGAATTGGTTATTATTAACATAGAAATCAAAAATTTTAATCTGGTTATTGGAGATAATTAGATTCCTTAAGGGGTTGAGAATCATAATGGGTATTCCAACATTAATTGAACACATTTCAAGGATATGTGTAACATCCCAAGTAAGTAATGAATAATAGATATTTTTATCTGTGTCTATTAATGAATTAGATAGGGTTTTAGAGGCATAAAATGAAAATAAATCCAATCTTAAGCATGGAATACACTAATATTTTTAAAAGATTTTTTTACTGCCTTTTGATGGAAAACCATTTTTAAATCTATATTTTGAGAATTTTATAAGCTATGTTTGTCAAAATAAACTTATTATTTATGATTGGGACATCAAAATTTACTTTGTGTGATTTTTTGGTATTTTTCTGATAAAGTTTATTTTTTAATGAATAGTGAAAAATGTTTTATTTTAATTCAAAACCCATTTTTACTCTAATTTATTTATATGATTATTTTATCTTTTTAATTGGTTTTAAAGTGAAATTAGAATTTATTTTTACCATTTAATCCAATGGTGGTCATTGGAATCAATTTTACTTTGAAATTGAACTTAAACTAGTGTCAATCTGTTGATACTTATTGTTTCATAAAAACATGCTATTTGTCATGACAGCGGGAATTAATTATTAAATTAATTAATGTAACTTATATGATTTGAATTTTTTAAAATAGACATCATTTTTGAATTCATAATATCAAATATTTCTTAGGGTGATGTTTTGGTATTTTTCTGAAAAACATCAATTTTTGATGAATAGTGAAACCACTAAGTGGTAATTAAAGGAACTGATTATTCATTTAAATGAAACATTTCCACTTCTGTGATTTGATTTTCAAAAATCCGACATACATGTTTGTCATTAAGAAGTAAAATGTGGTTCAATTAGATTAATATAATTTTTTTGTGAATATTAACTTATTAAGTTTTTAATCGCGATTAGAGGTAATTAGTGTAGTTTAAGGTAAAAAATAATGTTTTAATAATATGAGATGAGCGTAAAACATGTCCTACCCTCATTGGATGTGTCATGGTCGACCAATACAATCCATGAGTCATCTTGGGGACCCCATGAAGCCACTTTGGTTTGGAAATGACATAAATACCTTTTTATTTAATGTAAAAGTAAAAATGAAACAAACATGAGATGTTTTACTAAAACAATTTTTACATGGGGTTATACAAGTCAGATTTTTTATTATAAATAGTAATTGGAAAGCTAAAACCATTTCCTACATCATAGTATTATTTTTATAATTGTTAGACATTAAATAAGTTAAATTATTTATGACATCATGATGATGCAGCGATTACCTCATTAATAAAGGATTTAAATAAAATGAAATGATTATGTAAAATCTATGACCAACAGATGTCCAAAACCTATTGGATGGGTGGCGTTCAAACCCTTATCACCTTACCCTAGATTTATTTTAATTTGGTAACTTTTAAATCCGAAACACATTTTAAAATAAAGTATCATTTCTTTACTTTCCAAGAGTTTCCCTCCTCTCCTCTTATAAAAGGCCCCCACCTCTACCTCCTTACCCACACTTCCAAAGCCTTTGGCTTGGCAAAACCCTGCCCATTTTGTCTCTCCACTTCCGTCTCTTACTCCTTGAAGTCTCACTTTGGGAAGATGTATTCCCAAGGAAGCCTTTGAGCTCAAACCAAATGGAGTTACCCGATTTTAAGGTAATGTCTTCACTTGAGTCCTTTTGTTTTATTTTACTTCTCCAACCCCCTAAACTCTTTTTATTAATTTCTTTTATAACAACTCTATTATCTTCAATATACTAGTATTTTGATATAAGAATGATTTGAGCTAAAATTACACACACCTACATCTAATGGTTAAAGAACATACTGTTTCCGTGGATAGCGAATTTCGGCCTCCCGAAACGATGATTGTTCAACATTATTTTAACACCTTCAAAGGTGGAAATTAAGATGAAACTATATTTATATATTATATATAATATGTTTATGTTTTCCTTAAGCTTATGTATTTTTAATTTTTGGCATACCTTTATGGTTTCCTATATGGGTAAGCACAATATCTTCATTTAAGGAAGTGCGGACTACCGCCCCCTCAAAGTGACTGGATTCGTTAATACCATATGTGGGACGTATAAAGGATGGAGTTTTGATATTATATATGATATTACACTGGAATTTCAATATTCCTTTATATTATTATGATTCTATTTCATAAAATACGAAATAGAAATGGAAGCAGCGTTCATGCGTACGTACGACTTACCCTCTCCATGAACGGTGCATTTCATTTCTTACCTCTAAATGTTATATAATATTATAAATGCATTCATGTAATGGATATATATTATATATATGATATCTACATCATGAATACCATTCTGGATATAATGGATACATTAACAACTTGTAATTATAAAGGGTTTATTTTTGACTCAAGTACCAATGATCGTTAAAACGACCGTTATTAACTTAAATAATTACATAGTGTTCATGACATGGAAATAAGTGATATAAAAGGAATAATGAACTTGAAAAGGTTCTTAAACAAGTATAAATTAACTCAAGTTTATTATTCAGGAGATTAAAGAACGGCCGAGTCATGTTAGACCCGAGGTATGGGACTTCGTCTCAATCTCCTTTCATTGAGGCATATTTTGTTTTATACACAACCTTCATTTATACGGTGTATAAACCCCTTTGAATTTTACGTTTATTCAAAAGGGATCTTTTTTATATGAATCATTTACTAAAAGACAAAAGTGAATGTTTTTGTCGTACGTATGTGGCAACAAAAACTTCTCCGCCGCCGTGACCATTATTTGAGTTTCGACTTCCTCTACAAGACATACCTTCTTTTTAAAAGAAAAATAAATACCATGTTTTAATTTTGTTTTATTTTGGTATTGAAAATTGTTTTCATAATTTTTTTATTATATCAATGTGTTGTATTGATATCTTTTGATTGAAATGTGGAAATGTTATGTTTCTGTTATGCATGTTTTATGATCTAATTCTCTAAAACTCTAAACCCGAAAAGATCCCCAAGGTGTAATCTTGTAATAACTAATGATTAAGTAAGGTTTAAGGCTGGGGCCTTATAGTTGGTATCAAAGGTTGGTTTAGATAACTTTAAGAGTTAGAATTATATTAAATGATTATCCAAAAATATTTTTTATGGTCAAAATGAAATGTTATAGCATTTGAAGATTAACATGTTGCTTCATCTAAGACATGTTTGTTCAGAATGGATTTCCGCAGAGGAAACAGGGAAGCAATGCTAGGAAGGCATACAGAAGGAAATAACCTTCCGAATCAGCATCCTGAGATGGTCGGAATTGGAACTAAATAGGTTGATGCAGTAATGGCATAGTTGACTCAAGCGATAAATTGTGGTGGTATCCATGCACGAGATCAGCCAGATCAACCGCAGAGGAACAAGTTAGTGGTGGAACATTTCATGAGGCAACATCCCCCATCATTCAGAGGATTATCTGACCCTGTGCTAGCTGAAGGGTGGATTAAAGCACTAGAGATGATTTTCGATGTCATGGGGTGTTAAGACAATCAAAAGGTTAGTCTTGCTATTTACCGTTTGGAGGGTAAAGTAGATCAGTGGTGGTCGATGGTTAAAAATATCAGGGATGCTGATGAGATTGATGCTCTCGACTGGGATGAATTTAAAGGTATGTTTCTTGAGAAGTATTTTCCTAAGGCTGTTCGACTTAGGATAGAAAAGCAATTCTTGGAATTGAGGCAAGTGGAAGACTCAGTGGATGCCTATGAAGAAAGGTTCACTCGATTGGCAAGGTATGCTCCAAATTTTATCCGAGACCTTGATAGTAAAATCAATCATTTTTACTCAGTATTAAAGCCAAAATATTGAAGGGCATTAGCTTCTCGGGAGTTTAAAAGTTATGAAAATCTTGTTCGATGTGCTGAGAAGGTGGAAATGGAGTTTGTCGATGATCAAGTGTTCTATAACAACCAACAGAAGAGGAGACAATGGTTGCAGTAGAAAGGGAAGAATTCTTCAAAAAAGTCTGATGGTAAGAAAACTATGCTTCCAATTTTTGATAAATGTGGAAAAAGGCATGCTGGGGAATGTCTTCTGAATTCTAGAAAGTGCTACCGATGTTGTAAGATGGGACATAAGGCTCATGATTGCACTGAAAAAGATCAAGGTGATGGTAAGTTCAAATTTGATTTATAGTTAGTGAAATGTTTTAAGTGCAATGAGATTGGTCACTATGCAAACGAGTGTCCGAAAAAGAGCTCGAGTGATGGGGATCAATTAGACTACAAGCAAAAAGGGGTAGTGAAATCCTTTGCAACTACTTCAGCAGATGTCGGGCCATGAAATGAATTTGTATCAGGTACATTGTTTGTTTTTTCAGATTATGCCAGTTTGTTGTTTGATTCGGGGTCTACACATTATTTCATCTCAGAAACCTTTTCTAGTAAAATGGGAATACCATCTCAAGAAATGACTCCTGATCTTGTGGTAAAAACACCTAGGGGAAATTTTGAGGCAAAAAGAATTTATAAGAATCTTCCTATCCTTATCTGTGGAAAGAACCTACATGAAAACATTATTGTTCAACCTCTAGTAGAGTTTGATGTTATCCTGGGTATGGATTGGCTCTCTATTTACCATGCTAAGATTGACTGTAGAGCTAAAGAATTTTCTTTTTAGAAAGAATTTCAGTTTGTGTACAAGAATGAACCCTTACTGTTGATAAATTATCAAGAGGTCGAGAAACTTGTAAAAGATGGAAATGAATGTTACCTTGCACATATTGTTGAAAACAAGGGAACTGTGCAGATTAATGATGTGTCAGTGGTAAATGTGTATCCTGATGTTTTTCCTGATGAGTTTCCTGGAATAATACCAGATCGAGAAGTTGAATTTACTGTTGACTTAGTTCCTGATGCTAAGCCAATTTCAAAACCCCCTTATCGAATGGCTCAAATTTAACTTTTAGAGTTGAAGGAGAAATTGCAAGATTGATTAGAGAAAGGTTTCATTGGACCTAGCACATCACCATGGGGTGATCATGTTTTATTTGTTAAAAATAATGATGGTTCTATGAGACTTTTCATTGATTATAGAGCTTTGAATAACATCACTGTTAAGAACAAATATACTTTTCCGCATATCAATGATTTGTTTGATCAGCTCCAGGGAGCTCATTTTTTTTCAAAGATTAATGTGAGATCGGGGTACGATCAGCTGAAGGTAAAGGAAGCAGATGTTTCTAAGACTGCCTTTCGTACAAGATATGGCCATTATGAATTTGTAGTAATGACTTTTGGGCTAACCAATGCACCTGCTATATTCACGGACATAATGAATACAATTTTCCATGAGTTCTTGGATAAGTTTGTGGTGATTTTCATTGATGATATTTTGGTGTTTTCTAAAAGTAAAGAGGAGCATGAAAGACATTTAAGGGTTATTTTTCAAACCTTAAAAGAATAGAAATTGTATGGGAAATTCAGAAAGTGTGATTTTTGGTTGCAAAAAATTTCTTTCCTTGGTCACATTGTTTCTAAAGATGGGATAAATGTTGATCCTGCAAGAACAAAGGTTGTTGAAGAATGGCCAAGACCCACAAATGTAACAGAGATTCGTAGTTTCCTTGGTTTGGAAGGATATTACGGAAGGTTTGTTAGAAATTTTTCACGGTTTTCTAGTCCAATGACTAAGCTAACTCGGAAGGGTGTTAAGTTTATCTAGACAAAAGAATGTGATGATTGTTTTCAGGAGTTGAAAAGAAGATTGGTGAATGCTCCAGTTTTGGCACTACCTTCTAGGAATGGTGAGTTTGTTATATACAGTGATTCTTCATTGAAAGGACTTGGTTGCATCCTAATGCAGAATGATCAGGTAATTGCTTATGCTTCACGACGGTTGAAAACTCATGAGGTAAATTACACTACACGTGATTTGGAATTAGTTGTTGTTGTTTTCGCTTTAAAAATTTGGAGGCATCATTTGTATGAAGTAAAGTGTGAAATATATACTGATTAAAAAAGTTTAAAATATATATTCACTCAGAAATAATTAAACATGAGACAAAGGAGATGGCTAGAATTAATCAAGGATTATGATTGTACAATTCATTACCATCTAGGAAAAGCAAATAAAGTGGATGATGCTTTGAGTTGAAAAAGTAATGCTTTATTAGCAATGTTGCATTTGGAACGTGATCATTTGGTTAAGGATTTGATGAACATTGGCATAGAAGATGTTGGTGCAATATGTTCTTCTGTTTTGTTTCAGGTATCAGTGAAATCTTCTCTATCAGACAGAATAAAGCAAGCACAGAAGCAAGACAGTAGGTTGCAGAAAAAAGTAGAGATGGTTCAGAAGGGTAAGTTTCCTGAATTCAACATTGATAATGATTGTGTTTTGAGATTTGGGAAGAGATTGTGTGTGCCTTGTGATTCACAGTTGAAGAGAGAGTTGTTATGTGACGCTTATAGTTCTCCGTTTTCAGTTCATCCTAGAAGTACTAAGATATACAGAGATCTGTGGGAGTATTACTGGTGGGATGGAATGAAAAGATATATTGCTTATTTTACTGTGAAGTGTTTGACATGTCAACAGGTTTAAGCAGAGCGGCAGTTACCGAAAGGGATGCTTCGGCCTTTACCAGTGCCATAGTGGAAATGGGAGAATATATCCACGGACATTGTCGTGGGATTACCGAAGACATCTAGAGGTAATAATGCAATCTGGGTTATTGTTGATCGCTTGACTAAATCTGCTCATTTCCTTCATATACGAGATACTTTTTCCCTAGATCAACTTTCCCGTTTGTATATTAAAGAGATAGTCAAGTTACATGGAGTTCCTCTCTCCATTCTATCTGACCATGATCCCAGGTTCACTTCTATCTTTTGGAAGGGCCTTTAGAAGTCGTTGGGTACTGAATTAAATTTTAGTACAGCTTTTCATCCTCAATCAGATGGCCAGTCAGAACGAACAATTCATACCTTGGAGGATATGCTAAGAGATTGTTCGATGGATTATCAGGGAAGTTGGGACCAACATCTTTCTTTGGTTGAGTTTTCATATAATAACAGTTTTCATTCCAGTATACAGATGGCACCATTTCAGGCATTATATGGGAAGCGGTGTCAAACTCCAGATTTTTGGGATGAAGTGGGTGAAAGGAAGTTGATGGGACCAGAATTGGTAGAAGAGATGGCAGAAAAAGTTCAGCTGATTCAGAAACACATGAGAACAGCTCAGAGTAGGCAAAAGAGTTATGTGGACAACAGGAGGAAGGATCTATCTTTTGAGGTAGGTGATCATGTTTTTCTCAATGTCTCACCAGGGAAAAGTGTGATGCGATTTTGTAAGAAAGGAAAGCTGAGTCAAAGGTTCATTAAACCATATGAAATTCTAGAGAGAGTTGTATCAGTTGCATACCGGGTGGCTTTACCTCCGATTTTATCTCAGGTACACAATGTTTTTCACGTTTCGATGTTAAGAATGTATATGCTAGATCCATCTCATGTTTTGAGTCCAGAGGTAGTTCAGCTGGAAGAGAACCTATCTTATGAGGAACAACCGATCATGATTCATGGCCACAAGGAGCAAGTGTTACGGAATAAGGTGATTAATCAGGTAAAGGTTTTTTGGAAAAACCACATGATGGAAGAGGCAACATGGGAATCTGAAAATGCAATGAGGGATACGTACCCCCATTTATTCAATAAGTAAATAAATTGCGGGGACACAATTTTCTAAAGGGGGGAATGATGTAACATCCCAAGTAAGTAATGAATAATAGATATTTTTATCTATTTCTATTAATGAGTTAGAAAGTGTTTTAGAGGCATAAAATGAAAATAAATCCAATCTTAAGCATGGAATACACTAATATTTTTAAAAGACTGATTTACTACCTTTTGATGGAAAACAATTTTTAAATCTATCTTTTGACAATTTTATAAGCTATTATTGTCAAAATAAACTTATTATTTATTATTGGGACATCAAAATTTACTTTGTGTGAATTTTTGGTATTTTTCCGGTAAAGATCATTTTTTAATGAATATTGAAAAATGTTGTATTTTAATTCAAAACCCCTTTTTAATCTAATTTATTTATATTATTAGGTTATATTTTGAATTGGTTTTAATGTGAAATTAGAATATATTTTTACCATTTAATCCAATGGTGGTCATTGGAATCAATTTCACTTTGAAATTGGACTTAAACTAGTGTCAATCTTTTGATACTTATTGTTTCATAAAAACACGCTATTTGTCATGACAGCGGGAATTATTTATTATATTAATTATTGTAGCTTATATGACTTGAAGTTTTTAAAATAGACATCATTTTTGAATTCAGAATATCAAATATATATTAGGGTGAAGTTTTGGTATTTTTTTGAAAAACTTCAATTTTTGATGAATAGTGAAACCACTATGTGGTAGTCAAATGAACTAATTTTTCGTTTAAATGAAACTTTTCCACTTTTGTGATTTTATTTTCAAAAATCCAACATACATGGTTATCATTAAGAAGTAAAATGTGGTTCAATGAGATTAAAATATTTTTTTGTGAATAGTAACTTATTAAGTTTTTAATCGTGATTAGAGGTAATTAGTGTAGTTTAAGGTAAAAAATAATGTTTTAATAATATGAGATGAGTTTGACACATGTCCTACCCTCATTGGATGTGTCATTTCCGACCAATACAATCCATGGGTCAACTTGGGGACCCAATGGATCCACTTTGGTTGGGAAATGACATAAATAACTTTTTATTTAATGTAAAAGTAAAATTGACAAAAACATGAGATGTTTTAATAAAACAATTTTTACATGGGGTTATAAAAGTCATATTTTTGATTATAAATATTCATTAGAAATATAAAAATATTTCCTATATCATAGTATTTTTTTATAGTTTTTAGACTTTAAATTAATTAAATTATTTATTACATCATGATGATGCAGTGATTACATCATTAATAAAAGATTTAAATAAAATGAAATGATAATGTAAAATATATGACCTAAAAATGTACAAAACCTATTGGATGGGTGGATTTCTAACCCTTATCACCTTACCCTTGAATTATATAAATGTGGGACCTTTTTAATCCGAAACTCATTTTAAAATAAAGTAACATTTCTAAACGTTCCAAGAGTTCCCCTCCTCTCCTCTTATAAAAGGCCCCCACCTCTACCTCCTTACCCACACTTACAAAGCCATTGGCTCGGCCAAACCCTTCCCATTTTGTCTATACACTTCCCTCTCTTACTCCTTGAAGCCTCACTTTGGGCAGAATTCTTTCCAAGGATGCCTTTGTGCTCAATCCAAAGGGAGTTACCCGATTTTAAGGTAATGTCTTCACTTGAGTCCTTTTGTTTTATTTTACTTCTCCAACCCCCTAAACTCTTTTTATTCATTTGATTTGTAACAACTCCAGTATATTAAATATACTAGGATGTTGGTATAATAAGTATTCGAGCTACACTTACACACACATACATCTAATGGTTAAAGAACATACTGTTTCCGTTGATGGCGAATTTCGGCCTCCTGAAACGATGATTGTTCAACATTCATTTAACACCTTAAAAGGTGGCCATTAAGATGAAACTATATTTATATATGATATATAATAAGTTTATGTTTTCCTTAAGCTTCTGTATTTTTCATTTTGGGCATACCTTTACGGTTTCCATTATGGGTAAACACGATATCTTCATTTAAGGAAGTGCGGACTACCACCCCCTCAAAGTGATTTGATTCGTTAATATCATATGTGGGACATATAAAGGATGGAGTTATGATATTATATATGATTTTATACTGGAATTACAATATACCTTTATATTATTATGATTCCATTTCATAAAATATGAAATAGAAATGGAAGCAGCGTTCATGCGTACGTACGGCTTACCGTCTCCATGAATGGTGCATTTCATTTCGTACCTATAAATGTTATATAATATTATAAATTCATGCATGTACTGGATATATATGATATATATTATATCTACATCATGAATACCATTCTGGATATAATGGATACATGAACAATTGTAATTATAAATGGTTTATTTTTTACTCAAGTACTAATGATTGTTAAAATGGCCGTTATTAACTTAAATAATTACATAGTGCTCATGACATGACAATAAGTGATATAAAAGGAATAATGAACTTGAAAAAGGTTCTTAGACAAGTATAAATTAACTCAAGTTTATTATTCAGGAGATTAAAGAACGACCGAGTCAAGTCAGACCCGAGGTATGGGACTTCGTCTCAATCTCCTTTCATTGAAGCATATTTTGTTTTATACACAACCTTCTTTTATACGGTGTATAAAACCCTTTGACTTTTATGTTTATTCAAAATGGATCTTTTTTACAAGAAGCGTTCACTAAAAGACAAAAGGGAATGTTTTTGTCATACGTATGCGGTGACAACGACTTCTCCGCCGCCGTGAACATTATTTGAGTTTCGGCTTCCTCTACAAGCCATACCTTCTTTTTAAAAGAAAAATAAATTCCATGCTTTACTTTTCTTTTATTTTGGTATTGAAAATGGTTTTCATAATGTTTTTATTATATAAATGTGTTATATTGATATCTTGTGATTTAAATGTGGAAATGTTATGTTTCCATTATGCATGTTTTATGTGATACGATTATGTTGTGGTTCTTGGGCATTATTATGAAGACGGGTGGTTCCGTGATAAACTAAGGGTGGGTGAGCCCGATATAGCTCTCCAATGCATTGGGTAATCCGAAGGTGTGAAACGTTAAGGTTTCTCTGAAGATATTTAGGGAATATACTATGATGGGTTTTCCAAACATAACCAAGAGGGTTACTCCCTACGTAAGAATGTTATGAATTACTCAAGTTACCTTTATGTCTTATGATTTTTATGATTTATTCATGATTTTATGAGGTATGTTAATGTTATTATGTTTTATGGGTAAAGTATTATTTAATTCTTATGTATATATGAACTTATGTTTCCTTTCCATATTTTTATAACCCATACTATGCTTTTTATGCTCATCCCAAGTTTTTTTGAAATGTTTTTCATAGGTCAAGGGAAAGGTACATGATATGATGATAGTGTCAAGGAAGTGTCAAGAAATAATCCATGTTTTATTTTAAATATGTTTCCATTGATGGGAAAAAATAATACTATCTTTATGTAACCACTTTGTTTATATGTGGATGTAATGCAAGTTTTATGATCTAATTCCCTAAAACACTAAACCTAAAAAGATCCTCACTGTGTAATATTGTAATAACTCAAGATTAAGTAATTTTTAAGGCTGGGGCCTTATAATATGTGATTAAACATGTGACTATAAAGTAAACAACCATTATAGAGGATGATCCGTAAAATCTGAAGACCTCTTATTTCGTAGTTTAGATTTATGTGAGAAGGATGTGGTTTCTTATCTCTAGATAGAATGAAGATTGATCAAATTGATTATAAAAACATTCCAAGTACACTAATATCACATGATTCATGCTCGACATGAGAAAAAAGATAGAACTTGATAGTTGACTAAGACATGTGATAGTTCATAATAGAGACTATATGAGGGTATTCACATTTTCGATTGAGTCGGAATCCCAAAAAAACATTGTTCTCAAAGAGGGATATAGTTAAGAGTGTTGAAAAATTGAGGTTGGGATTAAAATTTGGGATATTAGAATCACTACATATCCCATAGTATGAGAATCAATACATACATAGTTCTTATTAGAGAATCCCTTATATAGGTCTGACCCATACACAAGGGGAAGGGATTTTTTTCCATCATAGCTAGACCTAGGATTGGATTCCCTAGAATCACTATGTATAATGTGGTAACATTAATCAAGCCATAAGTAGTTATTCAAAAGAATGATCCCTACACATATCAAGCTCATGTTTAGGGAATGGGTACTATTACTCTTAGGAACAAGTCGCTCATGCAATGAAGGATTATACATGTATATAGTATCATGTGTTGAATTATTTGTGGATTGGCCTAAAAATGATATCATTGAATCACCTCAAGGGAATGAGAATCATTCGAAATGTATTTTTTATATTCTCTCCCCCAAGAGATCTAAATTATACATTTGAAAGAGGCATTTTACCATCGCATTCTAACTCGACCCAAGATTAGAGACTAGAGAACCATTATGTATCCTATAATAACATTAATAATGCCACACACATTTCTAATATAAATTTTATTCCATTTATATTCTTTTTTCAAGTAATATTAATATGAATTAATGAAATTATGGGATATTATTAACCCCATGATCAATTGATAGGATTCACAAAAGAAACCATTTAATTAAATTCCTATATCAACAGTGATTATTTGATGACTGGTGCGACCAACTCCACATGATTAGAGAAACATATCCTGGGATTATGAGGCATCATTCCACATAGATAAACATATCCTATAAGAATATGTTCCATGGATTTTTATAATTCACCAGAGAATCATAGAAAGGTCCTTGTAGGAACCAAATCATCATCTACGAGGCAGCTCTTACAGATTGTGTTATTCACTATTGAATCCTGATGTGTTCTTATAAGATTAGTCTATCCCTATTTCCAATATTTTCAAATGGATAACAAAAATTATGTGGGCTCATGGTCCACAAAATACATATATAATATGCACTCAAGGAATTTGTTGATTTAGAAATTAAAATGTTGTAAGATGTTTATAAGGTATAAAAAGGGGTGTCCAAAGAGATTTTGAAACATATGGAAGTTAGGTATTTATATGGGATACATACCTCAAAATGAAAGGGTATAATAATGTGATGTCATAAACATGATTTAAAAAAGCATATGATGAAGATATGAGTACCAGCGATGATATATGATTTCACTAGATTTATTATGTTATGGTAAGTTGAATCATACACCAAAAATATTTGAGTCAATAGGATGTGGGGAATTTTGGGTATACATCAACCATTAGTAATGTAAAAAGTCTATATTCCAGAATGTTAGTAGAATATCTATGGAAAATAAAAGTGTTCTATCCTCAAAGACCATAATTTACACTACGTGAAATGTCCTTGGTGGTGAATTATACACTAGTGAATCCTAGTGGGGTCATTTCTCATTAACAAGTACCTATTACACGTTCACTAGGGGAGATAATAAGGAGTATATGAGAACATGGCTTGTGATATTACAATATAAGGATATCATGCCATGTAATTGGTTGGTATAGACTTAGATATTAAAAATATGAATTTGGTTCATAGAGGATTTAAAACTCTATTAGGGTCTGAGAACCCTAACGGATTTGTGGATGTGTATTGAAAACATTTTGAAAGTGATGGGATAAAACATGAAATTAATTAATACACAGTCATCAAAGGGTGGGGTGGGCAATGAATTTTTTTTTCATGAGGAGCTCGTATCATGTAGTTTAATTTCATGTAACATGGATGATTTCTTGTAGGTTGAAATCATTCGACTAAGATATAATTACCTATTAAAATCAAATCTAGATCACACTAGTCAGATCAGATTTCTAGTTTCCCTAAGCTCAAATGAGTCATCCTGGATGTGTGAAAAAAATGGATAATAAGATAGTCAATTGATATTAATGATAGTGTGTGAAAGGGAATATCTGTTGGAACTTATGATTGAATATAGGTTTTACCCTCCATAAAAATCATAAACTTGTTGATGGATATTATTGGGAGTGATTGAAAGGCATGCCGGGCCAATAATAGAAGATCTATTAATCACTATATATCATGTGATGATTGAAATCATTCCACATGTATTTCTTCTAAATAATGACTTCAACATAGTTTGGGACCATATGAGTGGGGGAGGGTGGTTCATTTCATTCTCTTTCATTATTTTATATTCTATATGAATCTAGTATTTTATATGATGTCATATCTATAGATCCTGTAGTGATAGTAATAAATCCACGCATTGTTATTTCATGGAATATTCCCCACTATTCTCAGTGTATTATGTGGGGATGGGTAATTTCTATTATATTTCAGTTGGCCCCAAGATTTTTTATCTAGGAATCACTACCTATTATATGAGAAAAGTAATCAAGACACATGTAGTTATTGAAAATGTTTCCTTCATAGGTCATACCCATATACCGGGGGAGGAATATTTATTTTCTTTTATTATGGCTGCACAAGGGATTTATGATCTGGGTGACACTAAGTATCCATTAGAAACATTAATCAATCCACATACAGTTTTTGACAATGATCATTACATAGGTCTATTCCATAGATAGTTAGGGGATGTATTTTTATATATAATTCAGTAGGGCTCATGATTTGGGATCTGGGTATCACTATATATCATATGATAATTGGAATCAAGTAACGCGTACTTCTTTGATTGAAAACTCCATATAATGGTCTAACAAAAACATAGAGTGTGGGTATTTTTCCATTTATATTGGGCATGGACATAGGATTTGAGATATAGATGTCACTATGCTACCTGTGATTATAGGACTCAAGCCACACATAGTTTCTATTAGATAATTCCCATTTCATGTCGGACCCATACTTTTATTGGGAACATTTTTCCATTTATATTGATGTTTGACCCATGATTTGTTATTTGGGTTTCATTATGTATCCTATTACATTTGGAATCAATCCAAACATAATTATTGTATTGAAAATTACATTATGTGGATCTAAATCGGAAATAGGGATATGGGTACATTCATTTTCATTCACATATCAAGATCATATACAATAATTTTAAAATGGAGTAACACCCATAATTAAGAAAGAATGAAACCTATTGAAAATAAGGTTTCGATGATTGAAAAATGTTGGACCAAATTTCCCCTATGTAAGGTCATTAGATGACACTTGGAATGAGCTAGTAGGCCCCAACATTGGGAACCTATTATGTAGATTTGGATCTTTCATAAGAGATGGGGGTAGGTCTCTCAATGGGACCCAATTTCATGCGGCTATAAAGTATTGTGACTAAGACCATGTTCTATTTAGTTTAACATCATTCATTAAGAAATTATCTATTATTTTTGAAGTCTGGTGGTAAGGATGTCTTCCATGTTGTTTAACATCATGCAATATTGATAACATACATGCATTTTAATGTCATTCGATAAAGACATTAAATGATATTCATTATAATGTCTTGTCACTAGTTATTTTTTTCATGATGGTAGTATTGCGAGGTACTTATTATGAAACCTCATATTGGTGGGGGGATAAATCATTACCCATCCATCACGGTGAATGAGTAAGTTCCATTGGGAGAGATATTAGTTATAATGTAATACCCTTCCCATGTGTGTTCTAGCTTTGGAGTCCTTATTCTTGTGGATCATCAGGGTTATGAGAACCAATACCAACATTACTTAGTGGAATGAGTGTTGGATAACCTTTTTTTAAGCCTTGTCTGATCCAATTATAATAAATTTCAAGGTTGGGTAGAATACACAACCCTTTATCGTGGAGTTATTCTAAAAAATCCAACTACATATATGATTTTTCATTATCTGAGACTATTCCACAAATCGATATTTAGATTGACAAAAACTTGAATTCAATAGGTTACACTACCTCTATCCATAGACCAATTAATATGGTTCCACTTTTGTGGTAATGTGTGTGGTGGTATGGTAGGCCCATAAAGAAAGGAGGATCTTTTCTATCCAAGAATTATTTTCCTTGTCTACCATCATCTATAGTATATTTGGTTGAATCTTATTAAAGGCCTAAATATCTCCATTTCCACAGCATGATTGTGAGATAAATGGTTGTACTTGATGTTATATTCTCAATATTATCTATTTATATCCAAAGAGTAGATGTTAGTGACCAAGTACATCAATATTGCATGAGGGACATCGAATTTGGTTATAATATTATAATTTATAATGTTGATGATAACGTTATTCCTGAAATCCTTGAGGGTTATGGACTTAGCCAATTTGAAAAAATATTGGTAGTAGTAACGATATTTTTAAACAACTTAGTTGTAGAAGAGGGATAATGTACCAAAATTTCCATTTCCCATAAGAAAAATTTCATGTAATACATAGCTGTATATATAAAATTTAAGGTAGATGGATTATGATTTCTTGAATCATAACATGAAAGAAACTTCAAGGTGAATTCCATAACCTCTTGCATGATTTTCATCTAGTAGTAACCAAGCCTTCTAATTTTGTAGGAGGTTCTAATTCTTGGACTGGTGAGTGTTGTAGGGGGCAGTTTGGACTTCTTGTATGATGGATGGAGTCTCTCATTCAAAAATTACACTGAGGATGAATATATAGAGGCCTAATTTGTATATTTATTTATTCTTATTTGGCCCATCCTGAAGGGTGATTTTTGTTTTCCATAATTGAATCTATTTTATTTGGAATAAATATGATATGGGGGTCCCATTTGAAGGTAATATATTATAGTATACATTTTTCAGGGGGTTCATATTGACTTGTCATTCTATGGGGTAGTGTTTACCGTATTTATTCTCCCAATTTTATAGATTATTACTAGTGTGACCACACCTCAGTGTGTGATAGGGAAAACCACTTCTTTATCATGGGGATCTACAAAGACTCTATATATATTTTAGAATGTTTCAAACTAATTATTTTATGACTAAGTGACATGATTTAGTGTTGGTTCAAATGTAAGTACACCTTGAATCCATTAATAAAACAAATTATAGGGTCCAATTATTACTTATTAAGGGAATACTCAACATTGGTATGTTTGATTTCTAGCACCGAGTCCCTTATGATATTAAGGTATGATATTTTTAGTTTTAAATATAACTCCAATCCATCTATAAGGACACCATATTCACCCTCATTATTTTTTGAATCCTTTGGGTAGTGAGAACGATAAGGTAAAATTATATATTTTTAGGGAAACAAACAAAATACCTAGACTAACTCAGATGAGCTTTAGGCCTTCCATTATTATTCCAATAGGATTTCATAAATCACCATCAAATTAAATATCCCAAAATCAGAGTGTGTTATGGGCATAGAAAGCTTTTTCACACTGGAGTTCAGTGTCCAATGATGTGATTTCCGGGGTGGGATATGCCGAAATGAAATCAACGCATGATTTTCCTTCAACTAACATCTAATATATAAATTATATATCACACTATTTTATACTAATAACCTTTTTTCCCAAATATCCAATAAATATATGGTATCCAAGAATGAACGTGGGTGGGTTTATACGAGCGACCCAATGGATATAACACTGCGGCCCCAAAAGCTCATAGTTAGTAAATCATTTTATTACATTGACATTGTTACAAGGAATCAAATACTAAAAGACCATTTAGTTTAGTAGTCATGGAAATCCAGAGTACATACATTATAAGAACAATTCATTTAGAAATAGTAATTATAGGAATGATACAAAAAAATGTGAACATTTAATGAATCATTGAAGGCTTATTCGAAGACTTCTTCATCATGACTTTGGGAAAGGAAACATAATATGGGTGAGATTAAATGATATGTAAGGGTAAGTAATATAAACAAATAATGAATCAATATGAAAAAATTAACATTTAAAGGTAACAAATTATAAAACATACCATTCAACTAACTATACAAGGCAATATCAATATGGAAATGTAAGAAAGAAAAAGTCACTCCATCTAAATAAATAATCTGGGAATGAAATGTTTCCATTGATATATAAATGAAAAATATAATGGATGAATAATAACTATATCTAAATTAATTAAATTATAAATTATTGGGTGCCTTATTTAATAGGTACATGGAACCTTTATCTTGAATACATTTCACAAGACAGTTTAAAACATGTAGGGTAAAATCCCATCTGATTGGCCAATTGATTCATCTCATGAGACTACCGATGCATCGAGTGACTATCTACAACATAGCCCAACACGTTTAATACCTACCAATATAATTTCCCATATTCAAGAATAATGTTCCTTAACCAAATGTATCTTAATTGAATAGATGGTACAGATTTATCAATAATTACCTAGTCAATAAAATAACAATCAACGTAAACACAACAAGTAAAACGATATATAGTTAAGGAAATAATAATATACATTTTATAATAATATGGATATTCATGTTAATTAACAGCGAAAAATGATTGCAATAATGTGATGTTTTACCAAATAATGTTAACAACCAAAAACTTAAATGACATTTCAATGATAATCATTAAAAATAATTTTTAGGAAATTAATTATTAAACATCACAAATTTTCCCATACCACTCAAAACAATTAATTAATAGTCCAAATGAAAGAATATTTTTCATACCATGAAGAACGATAAGTCATTATAGAATGTATAAAAGGGGTACTAGATCCACTATACAAAATAAGTGTGTGGTGTATATGGTGTATGCCTTATGAAAAGAAATGTAATACAGACATCCCTTAACATAACCTTCCCTTTAATGTGTGTTATTTATAATCATGTATAGTGTTTTAAAATATTTTACTAAATTAATTTATAACAATAAATTCTTTTATAATTTAAAATATTAATTTTTTATAAAATTTTATTACCAAATTTGTTTACAACATTC
Source organism: Viscum album (assembly GCA_963277665.1). Classification (NCBI taxonomy): domain Eukaryota; kingdom Viridiplantae; phylum Streptophyta; class Magnoliopsida; order Santalales; family Viscaceae; genus Viscum; species Viscum album. The sequence continues at coordinate 1,519,856,413 of OY728155.1, read as the reverse complement.
ATTAATTTTACAATTTCATGTGTTAATTGCCTAGTTTTTTCAAGTAATTTTTAACTTTTTATTTGTTGTTCTTATTTATTAGAAAATAATTTAATCATATAAATAATTTAATAGACGAATAAATTATCTTATATATTAATTACATATGTATGTGTTGTAATTCATAATATTTGGATATTAGAAATGAAATTAACCATTCCTGGCGATGTATAGCCATATTTATGAATGAACCATACTTTAGTTTTTTTGTTATATTTAATGAATGAAATATAAAAGAAAAATATGTATATTAATATTCTTATATAATATCTATGTTATATATTTCACAATGTTTTACTATAACCGTCCTTTATACGTTCCATATATGGCATGAAGGAGTCATATCGCTTTCAGGGGTGGTAGTCTATATTTCCTCAAAAGAAATTATTGTATTTTAAAAACATGGAAAGAATAAAGGTATGATATAAATAAAAATAATAGACAAAAAAAATATATTAAAAATATCATATATAAGTTATATTAACATGTTTTCCATCATAATGGAAATCGTGATAGGTGGTTTGGATGAAAATAAACAATCATCATTTCATGATGCATTAGTTATATATACATAAAAGCAATATATTCATTACCCAATAGATAGAGGCGTGTGTATGATTCTGTGATAAATATTAACATAAAAATTAATATTATATATATTACAATGGTTTTTGGATGTTATAATATAAAAATAATTGTATAGGGATTGGATAATGGAAGTGAAACTAAAATTCCCGAGAGAAGACATTATCTATTAATCGGGTTAATTCTTTTGGTTTAAACCAAAAGCTTCCATGGAAAAAATTCCTCACAATTTGAGGCTTCTATTTATAGGATATATATTTTGTAATGCTATATTGGTAGACCATGCATGATCATAATAGGTTTGAGAAGTGTGAAGAAGTGGGAGAGGTGGTGTCCTTTTATTGGATGGAAAATGACTCAGATGTTTTTAAAAAAATATAGGTTTACACATGTTATTACCTTATAAAAATCCATAAAAAATCTCCAAACTCAATAATGGAAAGTTTGTGGCCTATAAATATCCAACCAATGGGTTATGTTCAATAGTCTAGGTCATTTGAGCCCTTATGTTAAAGGTTTATTCCTTTATTATGCTTAAATTTTTTCTTTAATCAATATAAATAATCATAATCACTTTTACAAATAATTGTGGTAAAAAGTTAATTTTATATTATTATAAATTAAATATAATATTTATTGAATGTTTTTTTCTTCGTTTTTTGAAATTTAATTCATAGATGCTGGAAAATTAATATTAATATTGATCTCAAAGATGAATGAATTAACTGGTTTTAGTATATATTGATCCAAAGATTAATATGTTTTTATGTTAAATATCAAATTGAAATTGATTATAAAAAGCATAATTTTATTAAAATATTTCTATTTTATATAATTTTACTTTAAAAATATTTAATATATCATTTGAAAATAATTATTATTTAAATGAAAAAGGAGGTTTTAACTAAAATGAGGTGTTTTTTAACTATTAATGAAAAAATATGTTTCATTGAAATATACTAAAAATTAAACATAAGATAATTTGGAAATTATTAATAAAAAAATAAAGTTTGGGTTGAAAATTATATTCATCATTTGGTCACAATTCTTTTTTAAAATATGTACTCCATTAAATGGTTGTAAAAATGCCTAAATAAAAATATATGTTTTTATTTTTGAAATTTTTTTTGTTCTTATATTTTTCTTATAATATCATTTGGATGAATATAAAAAATATATTATTGAATATATAACATATATATTTAATTAAAATAATTAAATAATTCTATTTAATTAGGTTTATTATGGAAAAACGCTTTTAGAAGTCTAAAAATAAAAATATATTTTTCATATCCAGTTTGTTCTTATTTTCGTTTATCCTTAATTAATAACCAATAAAATGATTTTATATGTATATAAACCATATGTATTAATATGTAAGTTAATTCAATTAATCAGATCTAACATAATAGCTAGGTTATATGATATTATATTAAATAATAATATTTTAATAATACATTTTTATTTTGTGAAACTCGGTCTTGTGTGTAACATAGTCTATCGAGGAAGGTCCCTCTTGCATGTAACAAAAGATATCAAAGAAGCCCTCTCACGTGTGTACACAAGCTATCTTGATGTATACTGAATAAATATAATGTATTTTATATATTAAATATACTATAAAGTATCTAGATATTATATTCCTTTACATGTTTGGTGTCGCTTGTCATACTTGCTATAAAATACAATGTTCTTACTTTAGAATTTGGTGGTGTTATATTCTCCCCACCTTAATTAAATTGCATTCTCTCAATTTAAGCATGATATTATTCATGTAGGGATTGAAAACAATCCATTTATGAAAAACCCACATCGTAAATAGGTTTTATAAAAAATATTCCAAATAACACTGAAATGAATGTGTAACAGTAATTTATCCAACATTCCCAATATGAGAACATAAGTGGAAAATGATAGATGGAAATGGAAGACAAATAAAATAATCATGTTCTGATGGAGATTTATAGATAACATATTCTGATGAACGTTACCGACCAAAAATCTGTAATCCAGAGGTGTGAACAATGTACATTGATATCTTAAAAAATGATGACAATAGAATATTTTTTTTCTAAATGTCCTTTTATATAGTAAAATAATTAATTTACAAAATAAGAATATAATAAAATATATGTTTCTTAAACCATAATCTTTTCCTTCTATAACACCATCAACTATTTTTACATCATCACTTAGAACTTGATGTATCATATGCAGAAGTAAAACATTAACCTCTAAAATTGAATCCAATGATTAACCATTTCATAAATGATTAACCATTCCAATAGATTATTATACAATCAATTTTGAATGTGAGCTAATTAATTTCAAAAAATGAACTTATCATTATCTTGTAGTCAAAATTTAGAATCTCTAAATGTTTACATTTCAAACATGCAAATAACATGATCATGTATACTGTTGAAATATGGTAATAAATTGAATCACCATTAAAAAACCTCTGACACATGAATTATTCTATATTAATTGAGTAATACACATGTTATTGGATATATTTACTTAATCTAGATGTTTTGTAGACTCTATCAATGATAACATAAAACTCTTTTTGAAAAGTCATTATCCTGTTCCAAGGTAGTAAACAGTTTTCCCAATCCATCATTTATTCATCGTAATCTCAATATCAAGAACATATTAAGTGTTTTATTACCCTCAATCATGTGTTTTTTTAAAATTATATTTCAGACAAATAACATTTACTATACCATTCAATATATGATTTAAAATCCTTAACCAAAAAAAAGTATTGTAGGAAAATCCTCATATATTCCCTAATTGTTATAACCAATACATTACTGAAAAAATAATCAAATTTCATAAATATTGGATAAAAATATTATTCATTCCTCTTCACCTATGGATGTATCATAAATTTATCATTATTAAACAGAAACAGTAACAGTATATTCATTTGATTCTTGATGCATTCATATTCATAGTGTCACATTTCCTTCAGTTGAAGCTTTGTATGATGGAAACATTTTTCATACCCTTGTAATAAAAAACATGGAGGCCATTCTTCTGAAACTTATAGAAAACTCCCATTCTTTTTAAGCAAGTACCAAGGAGTTTCTTTAATCAATTATAACATGTGGGAAAATCCATATTTCCCTCCTTCCCTTCATCCATCTTTTTTTCTTCCATCCTTTTCTTCTCTAGTTTCCCTTCAAAGCCATAGGACATTGATTTTTAATTACTTATGTTGTTGACACATGATACTATTTCCCCATATGATGATATTAAATCGATGAATAACTACTTTATAGATTTTAACTTACAACCATGAAATATATGATCCTTCTTTGTATCATGCATAATGGTGCAGTTCTCCTTATTTATGATAGCCACCATTTCTAAGTAGTGACATATATTGGATTTTATCTTAAATTTATGACAATTTTAAAACATTAAATATGGTATAGAATATAACGTAAATTAATGCAACATGAATCCTAGAATTAGAAACTTTAGTCACTTCAAGGAAAAACATTAATTTTCAGACCTTCATAATTATTGGTAATGAAAATGTGAACTATCCAAAGAATATCCCCTCAGAGTGTCAAACCAGGTGGATTGTAAGGACCATTTCTATTAACAATGATACACTGAGTCAGGCTTATAACACCATGTCAGAGTTATTAATCTGAGGCACTTCAATCCCAAAAGCTCATCAACATATAGTATCCCAACGAAGGATGTATTTCTATACATAACCACATAATCCCTACCTTAAAAAATTCTATTATGTTCATGTACACTTCTACTCATTTCGTATATTAGGTTTCAGATCCCAAATCTATATTTTTATTATCTTGATTTCTAGGTTACTACTAACCTTCCTCGGATACCAACTATAACACTATAACTTGAGATTCCCATATTAAGTGAATTATTTTATTACAATGGAATTGTTACAAGGAATCCAATTCCAGAGAAACTTTCAGTTTAGTAGTCTTGACAATCTGGATTACATACATGATACCATTAATACATTAAGAAATATGAATTACAAGCATGATACAAAAAGAGAGTGAAAATAAATAGCATCTTTGAAGGCTTATTCAATGAATTCATCATCATGATATGGGGAAAGGAAACATTATATGGGTGAGAGGAAATGATCAGATAGGGTGTGTAAAGGGGAATTAATAATGAATCAACAGGAATTAATTAAAATGAAAAATAAATAACTGATAAAACATTCCATTCAAATAATTAGTTAATTCATTATCAATAATGTAAACTATGAAACTGAACTCATGATATCCAAATCAATTAAACGAGAATGATATGTATCCATAGATATGTTGATGAAAAATATAATGGATCAATAATCACAAAATATAAATTAGGGAAATGAATAATTATATGATTCCATGTTTCCTTGGTATATGGTATCATACCGTCAAGACCTTTCACAAGACAGTTTACATCATTTAGGGTAAAACCAAATTTATTGGAAAATTGATTCATCTCGTGAGACTACGAATAAATTGAGAGGATATATATAACTGAAACAAACCCATATTTTACAATCACAAATCATTTCTCATATTAATGGAAAAATTTACTATGAATAATGTATCCATACTTAATAGAAGGAATAGATTTCTCAATAATTCCCCATTTATTTAAATAATTATCAAAGTAAACTCTTTATTTAATTGATATAAACTTTAGGAAATAATAATATCCATTGCCTAAGAATATGATTATTGAAGTTAACTTCCAATGAAAAATCATTATAATAATGTTATTTTCTCGGATATAATGTCAACAATAACAAATGGATTTTAGATTTATAAGATAATCATTAAGAATATGTCTCTGAAAATTATTCATTAAACATCCTAAAGTGTCCCATACCAATCAAAAAATTTAATTCATATTATCCATTAAATATATTTTTCCATAAAATAATTAAAACATATTCATGATATAATTTATAAAATTGGAATATTGTACACTATAAAAATGAATTGAATGGTGTATATGGTGTATGACTTACAAAAATAAATGTAAGAAAAACTCCATTCCATTAACTTTCATTTTGTTTTTCAGTATCTATCTCCTTATATAGTGGTTCAAAATATGTCAATAACATATAATATAACATTTATAATGTTTATAATATCATATATAAATTACTTATAATCGTTTATTACATGTTTGTTGACAAAATTCATTAATTTTTCTATTTTGGGGGTTAATTGCCTAGTTGTTTTGAGTTTGTTTTAACATATTATTTATTGTTACTATTTAATAGATAATTATTTAATAATAACCATGATATAAACCATGACTAAATTATCCTATATATCCACTAAATATATATTTAGAGTAGTCTAGTGTATTTGGATATTAGAATTGAATTGCACCTTTCATGGAGATGGTATGTCATACGAATGAATGAACGCTAATTGCATTTATTTTTGTATTAAAATAATGAAATATAAATGATAAATATGTATATTATAATACCATTGTCATATATATGTTTTATATTTTACATTTATTTATTATAACAATCCTTTATTGGTTCCAATAATGGCATGAATGAGTCAAATCGCATTCTGGGGCGGTAGTCCACACTTTCTTAAATGAAATTATTTTATTTACAGGAGATGAAAAGAATAAATATATGATATAAATAAAATTAAAAAATAACAATGTCATTATATATATAATATATAACATATATAAACATATTTAACATATTAATTTCCACTATGGTAGGTGGTAAGGGAAAAATGAAAAAACAACATTTTATGAGGAATTGGTTCTCCCTAACTATAAAAAGTAAGTTTCCTACCCATTAAATGGAGGTGTGTGTATGTATAGGTAAAATTATTAAATTAAAAACATCATAATATATTTAGTATACTGTGTGTTTTTAATTATGTATATAATAATAAGATTATTGTGAGTGGGAATGGAAATGAAACCAACAATTTTGAGAGAAGATGTTACCACTTAATTGTGTAACATGTTTTGGTTTTAACAAAACAATTTCTTGAAAAGATTCCTGCCTAATGGTTGGAATATAGTATTACAGGGGGTGGGGGATTTTTGAATTTTATTTGGGAAGAGAATAGCTCAACATTATATGTTTGATATGGGTGAATCAGTGGGAGAGGTGGTGGGATTTTATTGGGAATGAACATGACTCACATGGAATTTCTGAAAACATGTTCGGTATGGACATGTTCTTACCTAATAAAAAGTCATAAAAACCATAAAAACTAAATACTAGAATGTTTATAGACATAATATAGCTAGATAATGGGTTTTGGACAAGTAAATAAGTCATTTTGTACATTAATTTAATGGTTTAGTCCTTTATTATGATTATTTTTGCATTAATCCCTACAATTAATTTTAATCAAATTTATCTATTAATTTGGTTAAAGAATTGTATTTATATTATTATAATATAAATATCATTCTTATTAAAAAAAACTTATATCTATTTTTCTAAATTCAATTCACATAAGATGGAAAATTTAATGTAATTCTAATCTCGTAGAAGGACAAATTTACTTGGTTTAGTAGAAAAATGTTCAAATGTTTTTTATGTTTTTATTATCATTTTCAATGTGAAATTTATTATAATGAACTAAATTATATTAATATATGTATATTTGAACTAATTTGACCATAAAATAGTTTTAATATACAATTTAACAATAATAATTGTTTAAAACAATGTCGTTTTTAACGAAAATGTAATATTATTTTCCCTATTCATAAAAAATTATGTTTCTCAAAAAAATACCAATTACTAACCATAATATTATTTTTTTATTTTTAACTAAAAATTAATTTTAATTTTATTAAATAAAATGCATAAATTTTAAAAAATTTAGAGTTAAAATAGGTGCGCCATTAAAAGGTTTTAAAATGCCTTTATAAAAGCACTGCTTTTCAGGTGTAAAATTGGGTTTTCTTATATCTTAGGCTAATAAAATAAATTTTATGAATATAAAAAATATATTTTTGAATTATTATCCAAAATATTTCATTAAAATCATTATTTAATTGTATTTAACTAGGTTTATTATGAAAAAATATATTTGTAAGCATTAAAAATAATATTTTATTTTATATACAATTGGTTCTAATTTTCATTTATCATTAATTGATATCCCAGGAATACATTTTATATTTATATAAACCAGAAATATTCATATAATAGTTAATTATATTAAAAAAAAGCTAACATAAGGGTTACGTTATATCATATTATTTATGATAATGATATTTTATTAATACATTGTTATTTGGTGTAACTCGGTCATGTTTGTAACACAAGCTACTGAGTAAGGTTGATCTTGCATGCAATGGAAGCTATCAATGATGGTCACTCTTTCGTGTAACAAAATATAACTCAATATTTAATGCATTTATATAATATATTTCAAATATTAAATATATTATAAAGTGTCCAGATATTAAATTCCCTTATGAGATTAGAGTAACGTGTCATACACTCTATCAAATACATTGTTCTTACATTAGAATCTAAGGTTGTTAGAATAGAATTTTTGATGATGTATGTAATGACTAATCTTTTTCAATATGAATATGAGTGATAATAAGTTATTAATTATGTCGTAATATTTATTCTCAATGTCATACATAATTAAACTCATATAGTATATAATATTTTCATTAGTTTCATCATTTTTTTATATCTGGAGAGTGCCAAGAAATCATTCCATGGAAGTCATATATAGGAAATATGGAATTCCCTATAAAATATGCATGAATATTGGTGGATTAATATGTTAATAAAAGATTTTCTTGAAATATTCTTTTTAGTCCTCCTCTCATCAAATGGTGAATCCATTACTTTTTTAGTTAGGGAAGGGAACTGTTTTTTCTGCCAGATTAGCAATAAAATTCCAAATATAAGCGAGGTTCCATTCTACCCCCACTCAGTTAATTAATATTTCATGTGTGTGGAATTGATATGATTTCCCTAATCCTTTATATATCAACCTCATTGTCACTATGGCATACAACAATCTTAAGTAATTTTCCAAAGGGTACATTAAAATATCACCTTAGGGGGTTTATCTCCAAAAAATCTGGATAAAATCCGATAAAGATTTATTGATGGTTAAGGAGTTAATCATAAATCTATCTAGATTTTTTCACTAATTCAATAAAATAAAATTATTTTATTCTTAGAAAAAATATTTTAATGATATAATCCATACTATGTTCACTGATAAAACTGAAATTATTCAATACTAAGGGAATTACCAGGTATAAAATGATCCACAGAAGTACACTAATGGCTGTGGGTTCCTCGACCTTATAGGACATCTTTTTCTAATTATAAAATTAATTTATACATGTAAAGGAAATTGAATGTAGACCAAAAATTTAATCAATCATAATTTCTATGATTTTTAATTAAAAAATCATCATTCAGGTGGGGTTGAATTAGATATCAAAATGTAATGTCGAACCTGATCATTTAGTTCTTTTTCATGACTGAGACAATTTTGGAAATCCATTTTTTGATACTAAAAATCTTTGAAAAATATGAGTTTAATTAATTTATAAAAATCTGATTCAAAATTACTAGATTGAGAAGGGAATATTGGATGATATTACTCGTTAAAACATCAATTTTCACCAGGAAATGTTAGGTGATGAGTATCCACATCGAGGTTTTACATATAAATCTTTTATAATACACAACATGTATCGATACTGCATTATAAATAATATATATATATATATATCTCTTTTTATTTAGTGGTACAGAGGCACTAATAAATGTAGTTATTATGTATTCTTCGATTACTATATTCACCTACTTAAGCTTTTATTAATAATTTAAATTCATTACTCAATTTCGGGAGTTGCATTCTTGAGGTCATTCTAATATTCTTATATTTCTATGTACATGGAGGAATTTTCATAACTGGTTAGAAATTTAGTGGAATATCTACCCTAGTTAAGATAAGAGAGGACATGAGTTGATATAGTTAATTCCGAAACCAATAGTGTATTCGTTAAAACATTATAATGTAGCTTACACAGCTTTTCAGGTTAGGAGAGGTATAGACATACAAAGTTGAATTGAATTTCTTAGGGTTATTTTAAATTCCAACTAATATTGAAAGTGAATTCATGGTTCTTGGAAGATCATTAGAATAAGTTCCATTTGAATAATTTACATTATCTGATGTGATATTTATCACATTTAATTGTCTAGTGATGTTTTGTTTGACAATAATTCGTTGTGATTTAGTATACATCCTCAATTAGGTTTCTGGGTAGAACATAATCATTATTGGTTGTATTGTATGGGTTGGTAGGGGCGGTTCCCAAGACATTGGGAGTGGAAACCTAAATATCATCATCCATCATTTGTTGTTTAACATCCCTCTTATAGAAACTTTCCCCAATATATGGGAATTCTCAAAGCACAACGGGGGAGCTATCAGCATGTTGTATTTCGACCTTCTAATTGATGTGGAATTTATAGAATTAGTGAAATGTTAAAGGTAAAACCACATTGATATATTTCCAAGTGCTTTGGAGATATAAATGTTATGGGTTTTATTACCGTATATCCATGAACTCAACATTATATATGAGATCAACACACAATTCCTTAATCTTTATCTTTCTAAGGGGTATTTTCACATCATTTTCATACCATTTAATAGTTTGTTTTCTCAGAGACATTTCCACCTTATTATACCCCAAAAATTTGAGGGTCCAAATTATGATGAGTTTGGTATTGGAACCATTGTAATCTAGAAATATTTATATATTTTCATTATCATGTATTCCTAAAAAATAAATGGATTTGATATATCGATCAAAAACATTATCTAGGTCATGTTCTGTGAATGAGATGGTTGTAAGACTTAATGGTGACAATGTCTTTACTCGGTAATCAATAATTCCAATTAATATTTTATTAAACTATAGTGGACTCTGGAGGACCTCAATTATTAACTCTATGAGTTCTTTTAAAAATTAGAGAGATTCTAGGATTTTTATATTGGATGGGACAATTAGTAATGATTTTATAATGTCAAATTTATGTTCAAGAGATTTTCTCTTCCCAAGGAGGAGTTTCTTTTTATCATGTAGTGAAGGAGTTGAGGAGTTTTATATATATAAAATTGGTACATGGTATGAGGTTGAGGGTTTCTCTATTTAATGTGGACAATGTTTCTCAAGTTTTATTGTACTTCTAGGTTGGTGATATAGTCAAACTCTTACTTGTAGGCCATTTAAAATTATTAGGTTTGAATGAATGTTGAAGGGATATGAGGAATATACTTGTTTCAACTAGTCATGATGAAGGACTCTTCCATGGGTTTCAGATGTATATATGGATTCTATGGTGATGTGACTAGAATATTGGGTTTGACCATGCTAACTATAATGACCTAGTATTTTTAAATATTATTTCTTTCAGGAGAAAATATGTGTTATAGGATATTATATTATACAAATAAAAAAAATTTAGGAACCAATAAATATTTTATCATTAATAATTATCATTAAATTAGTAATCTATTATAACAAATTAAATTTAAAACATTATGACTGTTCAAAAGATATAAAATAAACAATCAGAAAATTTGGATCACCCCAATCAATCAAAATCATCACCGCTTGGGAAATACTACGTAAATAAAATGAAATATTAGTAAACCAACCATCATCTTACGAAATATATATATATATCAATGGGATAAATTATTTTGAATATTTAGTGAAATAAAGAAGTGGTGATTATAGGGTATTAAGGGACATGTGACAATTGGGATTTGATATTTAGATGAATATTAGACAATATAATCGATGTTTAATTTGACCACCAGGAACTATACCGATCAGGAATAATTTTACCATTATAATTAGTATTTATATGAATTAATGACAGAGAAGGATTGATGTAGATTGGATAAATGATGGTATCCAAAAATAGAGTAATGTCGTTTGAAGCCCAATTGTCTAAAAATGGGAGGATGGTAGTGTCACTAGGGTTGGGCATGACCAATCCTGGGGTTGAATAGAATATAATATGTTATCAGTTCATGTTTATGTACATTAAAACTCAGTCAATTTTTACTGACCCACCCCATGAAACGAGCACTATCACACAGCTTACCCTTAGAGAATACATGGGTGTAATAAGGGGTTATTTTTGTACGCCATAGTTACATATTGTTTAATTAAATTGTATAAATAAAATTTTTCTTAAATAAATTCAATTTTCAGAATCATTTTTCTTAATAAATATATGTGCAATTGAGGATAATTTGATAAATTGACTTCAGGACACAAATATATCAAAATAGTATTTTTTAGAAAAGGTAAAAATTTATTTTATAATATAATTTTGGTTAATACTTTTAATGAAACAATATTTTAAAATAATTATATTTAATTATAAATGATAATATAATTATTTATTTTCTGAAGAAATTTTTATAAGTGTTAGTAATTTGACTCAAACTTAAAAACTGATATTTTTATAGAAATTAGAATATTAAATATTTTAAATTTAAAATTATCATATATAGAGAATTATTCTGATAAAATAAATATTATATTTTGAATCTATTATGTCAAAATTAGTTTAGGGCTAGTTTATGATAGTTTTTTAAAAGATGTTATTTTTTTATGAATTTTAAAAATATTGTTTTGGGTTATTGGAATGTTTTTTGATTTTATATTTCTTTCATAACAATTTCATAATTAATTTAAAATATTTAATTTCCTCAAATATGATATTTTAAACATATTAAGTATTTTATCATATTATAATATATTTTATTCAATTTATAAACCTATAAGTGACTTTATGAAGTCCAAAATTGAAAATTTGTTTTTATAATCATTATTTTTTAAAAACATTAATTTTGGATGTTTAAAATAAACATTAAATATGGTGTTCAAATCTAGTGTATTGGAATATACTAAATCTTGACCCATATTTCCCGAACCATGAAAAAAATCTCAAGGAAAGCCAATGATATTTCATTTTCCATAACCAATATTTCAAAGACTTAATTTTTTGAAATTATTAAATGATTCCTCCACTTTTTCAATACATAACCACCCATTTCACCTATCCCCTTCACTCCCAGTTCATCCCCCCTGAATTTATGGTAATTTATAATCACCCAGTGTCCCTACAAAGAGTCATTAATCTCCATGGAGCTGACACTCAATATCCAGGGAAAACACTTCATGGAAAAGGAATTATCCAACAATTCTCTTCAATTCAAGATCAACTTTTTGATTATGTCTTCTAAATGTAATGTTACTCTCTTTTTGTGCCTTTATGATCATATAAATACATTTATATTATATTTTATCAAGGGTATGTCTTTGAACCATCCCATATTCTCCTTCCTTAAACCATGTTTTACACCCATCATGATGTTGAATTTATTTATCTCTTTTACATGAGAAATTCTAATTTGTATTCATTTTGTGAATACCCAAACCTATTATTTTTCCATGGGTATTCATATATATATATAATTAAATATTAATTTTTTTTACATATACGTAACCCACATTACCTTTTCATGGGTTATATATTATTTAATGATCATGCCTTTAAGAAATTTTCTACACTATGAATTAAATAAGAAACCTTTTCATTATTTTAAAAAGGTAATTAATAAAATGATTTATTATATTTTACATAGTTAAAATGGAATTAATAAATATAAATATGCACACTGATATAGCTCGAATACATTGGCTAAATAATTTAATCATTATATATGAATGGTTCTATAATACCATGGAAATTTATCATTAAAATTTTGATTTCACACACATTGGTTATAAATCATTATAATATGATAATGAATATCTAATTTGAATGTTTTAGAAAAAATTACATGTTATGAATCATGTTTTGTATTATTATATGGCACATTTTCACTTTTTCATACCATATTTTCTGCCCAATTTGTTTTGTTGATATGCCTCACCTTCAAATGTTAAATGTCTCCCTTTGTTTTTCCAATACGTTGCTTCATGATCAACCTATTGAATTGATGTGTGTCTCTAGGATATCTGATTCAGTAAAAGTATCTTATGTTCAACCAATGAGGAATCATTCCATGTGTATTAGAATATCTATTTATTTTTTCATTTTTTATGTTCCTAATTACCAAGAAACATAATCCTAAATGATTTTGTAATTTGATCTATGTAAGGAAATTTTTATTTAATAAAAAGTTTTTATTACATATTTTTTATCATAAAAATGGTAGTTATTTCTTAAAATTAAGATTATAAATCCATAGTATCAACCCTAGAGAAATTTTAACATATAGTAAAACATCCTGGTATTTCGGTGAAGTATTGAGTAATTTTTTTCCAATACTACAATTGGATGTGGCCCTTGGAAGAATGTACCTAGGGGTGGTACCAAAATACTACATATTGAAATTGAATTTATTTATAGCATGTTTATAACAATTATCCTTACTTGAAACCTTGTTTGACACTCCAGATAGATACGTTTGGAAAATTACAAGATTCTTATGAACAATTATGATGGATTTTTAGAAAATGAAATTTGTTATTAAAGGTGAATGTTAATATATTTAAGATAAATGTTTTATGAACTAAATTCACAATAGATTTACAATATTCCTAAAAGAAAAAAAATATCTCAATAATGTTTTATTATTATAGAAAAATGTTGAGATGTTGTAGGAACAATATGAATGATTAGTTCAACTGATGATAAAACATTGGCCTTGTGATGGAAGCTATAATGAAAAAAGCATGAGGATGTTGAATAAACTTTATTGAGTTATGAATAATAACATGAATCATGTTTATTGAAAAGATTCACCTCATAGGGAACAACATTCTATTGAGTCCTTAATTATTTTGAAACCACCTACATTTAGTGGATATACCAACCCAATGATTACAAAATAATGTATTATCCGCATTGAAATGATATTTTATGTACTATAATATTGAGAGATAGAGAAATTAACCATGGAAATATACCTCACATAACGATAAGGTGATTATTGGTGGACATTAATAAAGAACATGTATCAATGAATGGACAACAAGACTATACCCTAGTGGTATTGGCTCCTGCTTGGAATCCAAATGCCCCAGGATCAAATCTAGGAAGAGGGTGAATTTACAGGTAATGTAGGAGCACTATAGTAGGCCATTTACTAGTATTGTAGTGGTGGGGGACTGTAGAAGTGGTGACACTATAGCGGCGTAGGGATTGTAGCTGTGACTATTGCGGCGAAGGTACTATATCAGCGTAGGCACTGTTGAAGTACTGTTCACCAAGGGTTCCTTTGGGAAAAAAATGGGCCTTCAAGCCTTGTATTTAGGCCACTAAGCCTTGGGCCTTCGGGCTATGTAATGGTTCTCCCCCTACCCGGTCTAAAGCGGTATTTTCTTTAATAAAAAATGAAGGATTCGTCCCCAACCATTAAAAAATATATCCATGAATGGTGGATGATTCTACTGAGTGGGAAGAGTTCATGGTTAATTTTTCCAATAAATGCATTCCATGTTCGATGCCAAAAAATGGATAAATAATTCCTAGATTTGGATCATAAGGAATATTAATCAGTGGGAAGCTATGTAATTATCCTTAAAAGAAATTATCTTGACACCTCAATATTTTTTATGGATCATAAAGAATAGGTTGATATATTATTCAGTGAATTGAGACCTTACATTCAAATGAATTTTGTAAATATAGACTATAAAATCAATAAGGAGATATCATAGAGTACATTAAATATTGAATGGTTGATTGGAGAGAAAAAAATGTTAACATTTGTTGAATGAAAAGAAGAGAGAAATATATCCAAAAACATAGAAGAACATTAATCACATAAGAGGAGAAAATATAGTAAAACATCCAATGTACAAAAATGTGGGATGATGCATTTTGGGAACTACATGTTTGGAAGTGGAATGTTCTAAAAATGGATAATAGATGTTTATATAGCTATGAAATGTCATTGTGAGGTGAAGAATCAACTTAACAACACTAACAATAATGGGATGATGGTGTCGTCCCAACATATGGTTTAATGAATAAATTTTTTCTGGAATGGGATATTTCAGATCAATGTCTGAATAAAAACATAAAAGAATTAAATCACCATCAACCTCAACATATTCTATGTTTGAATGGATGTGAATTTGATATCATGATAACTATAGTATAGGGTTAAAACGATGTGGTCAAAAGTTTACTCATTGTACACTCAAATATAGAAAGTAATTTTTTTATTATGCTTATAAATATTATGTTATTTCATACATGTTTTCATAGAATATATAATCAATCCATAAGATACTAGAAGTAGAATTTTTATTCTAGGAACCTAAAGGGATTATCCTTGTATAAGTAGTGAACATAAACTCTAGTATTTACTATAGGGAGTACTTTATCATCAAAAATATAATATTCATTTCCATAGTGGTATTAGACACTATACTATGGATGGATTTGATCACAATGTATAATTTTAACATCAAATATACAAGCATGTAAATTTTATTAGTACTAAATGGAGATCCTATAGTGATTTTTAAGGAGAGTTACTCTCACCCGAGATTTTTCTAGAAGAACCTCCCATATTTTTATTTATGGTGAAAATTGATGAAGAGGGAGAAAGAAATAAATTTTGAAGGATAGAAAATGACCCCATCATTTATAAATACATGGATGTATTTCCCAATGATATACCTAGACCTACCCCTAGAAAGAGAGGTATAGTTATCAATTGAACTCATACTGGGATCCAAGATGAAACCGAAGACCCCGTATTGAATGGAAAATGTGGAGTTAGAGGAATTAAAGAAAAATATATAGATATTACAGTGAAGGGTTTTTCCAACCAATCATGTCTCATTAGGGTAACCAAATTTATTTGTAAAGAAGAAGGATAGATCAATGTATCAATGAATTGATTATAGAGAATATAATAGAATCATAACGAAGAACATGTACCATCTCCCATGTATTGGTGATTTATTTGACAAGCACGGTGGGTCTAAATTCATCCATACGACTGAAATTCGATCTAAGAATAATTAATTGAGGGTTAAGAAATAAGATATTTCAGGACTGAATTCTAGTCTATATATGGTTATTATGAGTATTTTGTGATTCCCATCACCTTATCTACTGATTTTTTTATATTAATTCATTTTTTGAATAGATAATAATAGGACAAAATTGATAAATTTTTGGTTTTTTTTATTGGTGATATTATGATATATTTTAAAATTCATGAGGGGAAATATGATCATCTAAAATTTATATTAGAGACATCGAGGAAGGATATTCTAATTGGAAAATTAAGAAAATGTGAATTGCTACCACAATAAGCCACATTCATTAGGAAATGGTAACTAATAATGAAATATTAGTTGACCCTACTTAGAAATAGTCTTCTGTGGAGTAGTCTCATTATAAAATAGTTAATTAGAAACATAATTTTCTTTTTTTAGTTGGATATTATGATGTTTGTGAGATATTTTCATAACATTCTATTCCACTAAGAATGTTAAGACCAATGGAACATAGTTTAAATTGGAAATGGAGTGTGGAAATTGTTTCTATGAACTAAAGTATAGATTGGTTGCTACACCTTTCTTAACTGTACCCAATATCAGATATCGATTCATTATTTATATTGTTTCATTTTAGAAAGGTCTTGGGTGTGTCTGCATTAGAAATGAAAAGGTGATTGCTTATACATCTCAACAATTAAAGATTCATGTGTTCAATTATCATATGCATGACCTAGAGTTATATACCACCTGTTTTAATATAATGATACAGAGTAACAATATTTATGGGTAGAAATTTGATATATACACATAACGACATATTTTTAAATTTATATTCACCAAAAAGGAATATAACCAATGAAAAATTAGTTAGTTTGATAATCTTTTGGAAAATTACAATTCAATTAAATATCACTGAAGAAGAGAAAATAAGGTTGATGATTCATTAAGTAGGAAATACCCTTTTGTGGTGGAAATTATGGGGATTCAAGGAAAGATATTGATAATAGACCTAGTATTGTTTGACATGTGAATAATAAGGGAATGGAAATCATCAATATAATCTGAAATGTTTTCTTTATCATCATTACTTGAGAAGACCAAGAGTGCTAATAGGGATAATACATTAACCATAAGTCATATTAACTCTATAATGAATGGTATATTTCATGACATCAATATTAATCATGAATATATACTAAGATTTCATACAAGTATATGTGTCCCATCTATCTCATAGATAAAGAATGAGATAATGGATGAATCTCATAGATCTACATTTTCTACACGTCCAGAAATAACTAAAATTTATTGGGAAATTCATGATCATTATTGGTGGGATAATATTAAAGGGTTTATTTTTAAATACACTATAAGGTGCATGATTTTTCAACAAGTGATGATGGAGTGATAATTTTTTAAAGGGTTATTACAACCACTATCCACACCAACAAAGAAGTGGGAAAATATCACTATGGACTTCATCAGTAGTATCCTAAGACCATAAAATGGAAACAATGTGATATGGTTTTTTGTGGATAAACTCACTAATAATGGAAATTTCATTACAATTTGTGAAGATTAATATCTTGACCATCTATCCAAGATATATGTAATGGAGGTGGGAAGGATGTATATGCTACTATACTCAATCATTTCTGATCATGATCCATGGTTCACATATATATTCTAGATGATACTTTAATATGAACAGAATAATAAATTTTGATATAGTGTATAATATCACCTCAAAATGATTTACAATTAGAAAAGACTATTTAGACTCGCGAGGATGTATTGAGAACAAGCTTAATGGAATTAAAGGTGTATATGATCATCACTTCCCATTAATTTATTTCTAATAAAACAACAGCTTCCCATCATTTATTTTAATATAAGCCTATGATAATCAATATGGGAAGCAATGTAGAACTCTTAATTTTTGTGATGAAGTTGGTTATACAAATCTATGTATTCCTGATCATGTGAAAGAGTTAAAATAAAAAGCTCATTTAAAAAAATATAAAATTTTCTCCCAACCCAAAGAATTTATATTCTCGAAATCATCCAATGGACTTGTATTTTGATATTGGAGATATATTTTTCATTCAGATACCACCATTTAAGGGTTTCATGTTATTTATAAATAATATGAATCATAGTTCTAGATACGTTGGCCCCATTGAAATTTTTTATTGCATATGAGTAGTGTCCTATAAACTAGAACATCCACATAATGTGCTTAAAGTATAGGTTGTAATCCACATATCCCTATTGATAATGTAAATACAAAATCAAACAAATATTTTAATCTAGATATGGTACAAAAAAAGACCTATTTTATTGGAAGTAGCTGGCATTGATCTTAGACCATAGATAAAAATTAATACACAATAAGAATAACCATAATTTAAATGTTTTGTAGAGGAACTATAAGTATAAAGAGGAAATATGATGAGAATATGAATAATGACATCGAATTACCCTCACCTATTCAAAAATGAGAATATGAGATAAAATGTTTTGGATGAAATTTCTAAAAGAGATGTGAATGTAATGACCCATGCATTTTAAATGATATTTGTTTCCTAAAAAATATGAATTATATTTTATTATGTTATAAAACTATAAAATATAGTGGGATAACTCTATGTTAGTGGAGATTACTGCTCATTCAATGTTAGTCGAGCCAACCCATGAAACTACCACCATCCCACACCTTACCATATGGGTGTACAAGGGTGTAATATTAGAGTATACATTTCCAGACCATAGTTACATAATATCAAATTCCTTTGAATAAATAATTTTTTATTCCATCAATTCCATTTTAAGAGTGTATATTATTAATAGATATAGGCGCAGTTGAGACTAATTTTGACATTTTATTTAATTCAAAAAAATAACATACAATTGTATTTTTTTAGAAAAAGATATAAATTTTTATAATAAAATAACCTATTATGAATAATATTTATTTTAAATAAATATTTTTTAAAAAATTTAATTAAAATATAAATAATGAAATAATTGTATAATGTCATATGAAGTTTTTATAAGTGACATAAATTTAACTATGCCTAAAAAATTATTTTTCATTAAATAAGGAATTTTTATATTTAAAAGATAAAATTATCATATTTAAATATTTATTATGATTAATTAAAAATTATATTTTAAACCAAAAAATCATAATAACGTTATGGTGAATTGATTATAATTTTCTAAAATCCATTATTTTTCCATGAATAGTAGAAAAATAGTTTTAGGATTTCAGTATGTTTTATGTCTTCACATTTTTTCATAATGATGTAATAATTTATTAAAAAAATGACTGCCTAAAATTGGTTTTTGTTTTAATATTAAATTATTTAATTTATATTAATCAATTTGAGAAAATATAAGTGACTTTCCGGAGTCTAAAAAAAAATCTGATTTTAAAAACCTTACTTTTGGGGAAAATATTGTTTTTTCCTACCAAAAGATGTATTATATAATTGGTGTTTGATTTTAATTAATTAATGTATCATAAATAAAGACATAAATTTTTGAAAACATGATTGAAATAAAGGGTAATCCAGTGGTTTTTCAATTTCTCCAACCTTAATTTCCATGACCAATATTCATAATTTATTAAAATATTCCTCCACTTTTAATATAAATATCCACCAATTTTACCTCTCGCATTTAATACAAATCTATGATCTATGAATTTTTAGTGATTTTAAATCACATATAATCCCACCATGTTTTACATAATCTACATGGTTTCCATCCAAAATAATTATTGGAAGCACTTCAATATAAGGGAATTCTCATACATTTCTCTTAAATTCATTAACCACGTTTGATATAAATATTATTGATGTTATGTGACAATTTTTCCACACCTTCCCTTATAAAAATAAATATATTTTTTTCAACGAGTGACCCATTTCACTTTTCATTTTACACTTCCTTAATTAATGATTTATACACATCATCCTGCCAAATTTATTACTCTCTTTTACATGATAAATTCTCATTTATTCTTTATTATGAATACCCAACCCTCACATTTCCATGGGTATTCACCTAGATGTAAAAAGATTTATTTTTTTATTTCTATGATTTAATTAACAACTATTCTCATTTCATGGGATAATAATGATGAAATAATAATGATTTTAGGCCATTCTTTAGACCATGGTTTTGATAATAGAAACGTTATATATTTTATGTTTCTTAATAATGAAATGAATTATTTTGATATTTGTGTCTCTCATTAAATAAATACCAATGATGGGTGAAACCTGATATCACTTCAATTAAGTTGATAATGAATTTAATCTCTAGGGATGACATGTTTAGCAATACCTGGGTGAATAACCATGATAACATGGATTTATGTCCCCTAGGTGACAATCCTTGGGGACATTTCAATAAATGCCTCATTTAAATGTTATAGACACATTTTCATATTATGAGTCGTGTTCGTATTAATTCTATATGAATCATGTCATCTCATTCATTCTGTATTGTTAGAGATCATTTTCACATTGCTATGGCTCATGATCACATGATAAATGTATGACATTATTTTTTCCCTAATAATCTTCATGCTCACCCCATTAATTTTTAATATATCCCCATGATATGTTATGAAGTAAAATTTATTTTGGGTGAACCCATGAAGAATTATTTCTAGTGGATTATAATTTTTTTTATTTTTTCATGAATTATGTTCATAGTTTTCATCAATGTAAACATTAAAAGATCATGTATTTTGTATTATGTAATTAAAAAATTATGATATAAAATTATGAGATTTCAAACTGGTGTTGTCACTTGTTCTCTCAGATTCTACA
Organism: Viscum album; assembly: GCA_963277665.1. Lineage (NCBI taxonomy): Eukaryota > Viridiplantae > Streptophyta > Magnoliopsida > Santalales > Viscaceae > Viscum > Viscum album. The sequence goes on along the minus strand of OY728155.1, from coordinate 1,519,834,835 downwards.
TCATTAGCATTTGGAACCCTGATCAACTGTTGGGAACTCATACTCAGGTGTATATTAATCACTAGATAACAGATATACTTAGTAAACTTCAATATAAAATATGTGACTTTAAACTAATGAGGGTTTCATTATGTGGGGTGTTTTTAATTATCTGGATCCTGAAGGAATTAAATCTATAAGAGTTTGATTTTTTCTGGGAGTTGGATATGAGTATTTTTATTGTGTCATTTAATTTTTTTAATGATTACATCCACCTCCTGGAATACTAGATCTTATACTTCAATTATCATAGAACTAGGGTACATAAATCAAAATTAAGTAGATAATGATTTTTTAGTGTCATCCAGTTAGTTCACTTCTATTCAAAACATGTTGGATCTACACTAGAGTTTCCATATTATTATTATTGGTGATGGTCACACTGGTCACCTGTGTTAGTTACTTTCCTTTCATCTGCTATCTAGAATATACCATTCTCTAGAGTATATATTTTAATACAAATTAGTCCTAGATATTGTGCCACAATGTCCAATTAAAATTGAACTAGTAAGGGAGGTCTCTTAAGTTGACATCAGTATGTTTCATAGGCTCTAGTATCTAAAGGAGTTATTTTATATATCTTTTATGAAATAAAATGAATCATATTCATTTATGAATGAATAAACACTATTTATATGTTCCTCAAATTACAAGTGACCATAATCTCTTTTCACCTTAATTCTGGGGTAGTTTCTATATTTTTTCCCATCAGTGATAGGTTTTGGGAAATTCATGGCCATCATGGGTTCTTGAAAGGGAACCATAATTAGGTTATTGGTATAGAAAAAATCTCTTCCATACCAAAACATATTTCCAATTTCATTCTTCTAGGTAATGATTTGGATATACTTCATCAAATGGAATCTTCACGGTGTAATTTTATCTTTGAGAACTCATGTAATCGGTAATGAAATTTCATCTGGATCGATGGTTTTTGTAGATCAACATAATGATTATAAAAATATAGTTCAATCTATTAAACATGGGAGAGTGGGATAAATAGTGAATGTTTTAATCATTTCAATCAAAATATAATTTTTAATAAATCTCATTTTAGAATTTTTTTTTCAATCATTGTGGTCTATAATTGTTATTTTCCATGACAAAGTGATGAATTGAAAAAAAATTACAACTTTGGTCTTCCCAAACTTTAAAAAATTGTACTGGTAGGCTATTGTACCAATGAAGGTTGGTCCTACCAGATATTGTGCACACTGTGTCTGTTGGATCCCCTATTATTCTTGAAATATCATCATCATTCCAAATTTGGACATGAAGTGTGTGATTGTATTTTCTATATATATCATGTCCTTAATGTTTGATAATATAATATTGTTGAAATTGGGTTCGGGAAATGTATCATCCACCCATTTAGGTTATGTTTTCTTTTCAGGCTCTACTGGGATGAGCTTCCCCTCTATGGATTATATTCGAATTACTGTATATTTTATGGTGATGATAAGTTTTTTGGGTATCAATGTCTTCACCACATCCAATATATAGGGTTAAGGAATGGTTTGATATATTTTCCCCAATTTCTTATCTTGTTGTTTCTTTATCCAGGATAGGACCCGATGACCACCCTCATGGGGATGGGGGTGTGGGTGGATATCACTATAATGAAGGAAAATAGAGATCATCCTCAAATACCTCATTTATATACACTAGTTTCATGGATCCATATATAGATATATTCTCAAATTACATACATACATGTGTACTAGATCTCTCATTATCTATATATGGAGGGAAATGTGTTTCAATTTGATAGTGATACCCACTGAGAATATTTCTCCTAAGTTGTTCCAATTGAGTTGTTTGAGATTTTTTATCGCATTCTCCTATTGTTTTAGTCATTCCATTTTAGAAGGAATTTTGGGTCTTTTATGTGTTGAGTGGGATGTGGTAATATATTTCCACTTATCCTTGGTAGAGATCCTCTAAGGGGCGAAAACTCATTATTTTTATTATCCCATTTTTGGATCATTCCCTAATTCTATGTACATGAATCCTTAGTCTATACATCAAGATAACCTACCTATTGAGTTGTGGTATATATATGGCATCGCTCTAAATTTTTTAATTTTATTATAAATAATTTAATGGATTGATAGTGATGATGTTATCTTAGGCATACCATGCAATAGAATTTACCCCATCACTGTCCACATAATTTTATGGTTTTTTACAACTCTCTTTACCATTTATGGTTTTATTGGGGTATTTTATGTCACACATAGTAATATTGGACCATTTATAATTATAATGCATATAGGGGTCAACTTCCATTTCTTGATGTTCCCCCTATCTCGGTATGGGAATGTTAATATTAAAAAAGTTTTTAGACATAATTTTCAAGTTGGCCAAACATGAAAACGGTGTGACTTATAGTTTTTTGAATAGTTGAGATATTGAAAATTGATATTTACCTCCAATCCTAGAATGGATGATTCATATAGTGGTGATGTAAATGATAAAAATTCTCCCAGGCCAGCATGTTTGGGGAGATTCATGGAAACTATTGGCACTCTAGGACTCTATTACTGATGATATGATGAATCATGGTATGTGAATGTAGATAATAATTCTCCCTTCCTAGTAGGACGTTATTGATGTTGAACATCCATTGTTTCCATTCAGATCTTATAGGGATATGATGACCTTGATGGTGGAAATTGAGATAAAAATTCTCCCAACCCCTTGGAATTTGTTTTCCCATGGATGAATTTAATAGAGACTGCTATTATGATCATTAGGATTTGGAAAAATAATATTTATATATAAGACATATGAAATGACTACTTGTGATTTGAGTCACTTACCATGGGGTGTTTTTAGATATTCCCTCACATCATATTCCAGGTTTGAGGTGTGTTACCTTTTTTAGAGAAACTGGTCGGGAGTGTATTCCCCCCATCTCGCTCTATTCATGGAGTCCTTAAGTCCTCAAAGTAGAGGTGATTCATTTTATTGGCCAAATGTAATTCATGTTTCTTATTCCCTTGATATCTCATATTTCAATAAAATTGTGGGATGATGTATCTAGGGAGATTTGATGGTATGCGGATATAGTAAATTTACTTGATCCATAAATTCCCCATCCATGTATACAAGAGTATTAAATGTCTTCGGAAATTATCTAACTAAAGTTTCACATGTAATAGAGGAAAACATGACATAATAATTTGTTTATTTCCTCTTATCATGGGTCATGGGCCATGGATAATGTGGCAATGTCAAGATGAAAATAGAGTACATTTATGATATTGAGTTGAGCCCCATATACATGATATGGGAGGGGTATAACATTCAAATGAATATGGGTTTCCCATAAATTTTAGACTAATTAAGGAATGCACTCCTCCTCTTGTTCATTCAGGACCTCATGATTAGTGTTAGTTATGATCTATAACCCAGTTAGTAGGCTATTTCTAGAAAACACCATTAATATTTACATGTCCTCCCACCCATAAATAGGGTTATCTACCTCCACTTTTTCATACCAAATAGTTTTCTTCTATGGGAAATCTACAGAACATATATAAGTGGTGATGTTAGTTGATGGGGAACAATATATGGAAAACCTTAATGTTTCGAGAACCTATATATATTTTGTTTTCTGGAGAAGGGTGGATCTCATTGTTCAAGAATGATATTTATATGGGGAGGCAGACCAAATTTAATGTCCAAAGTGGAATCCATGAAATTTATCCTTATACTACCACAATGAGGAATTTCACGGTTCTTATCTTCATCTACTTTAATTATAGAGTCTAAAAACACTTGTGGTGTTGCAGATATGTTTTGTATAACCTTGAGGATGTTATATTTTACTATTGTAAGAGTACGAGCCTTAACCTATGTAATGGATGAGATATGGGAAACTTCCTATCAAGGTTCACTAGGGATATTAGATTTTTGCATAATGATCATTAGAATTTGTTGATGACTATATGTTTCTATTTGACTATGAGCTTGGAACTAAGTATTTACTTGATATTGTTAGAGAACATAAATTTTTTCGACCTGGATATGAGCCTACATTTGGATGGTTTGAAGAATATGATGGTCAAACCTAGTTGATGGTGAGGTATGATGCCACATTATATATTCATTTCATGTAAAGATATGGTAAAAGACCTCTAGAATGTGAGAAGGGATATGAGCCTCACCCGGTATAGCCCCTAAAATATGCTGGTGGAATTTTTCATTAGTGTAAGTATGAATATGAGCGTAAATTTTATAAGTTATGGGAATACATTGAGTAGATTCATTAGCAATGATATGAGCCTTCCGTGATGTGATTTAAAAATTTCATTGATGATCCTTGATTACAGAAGGGATATAATAAATTCCCTTTTCAAATAGAATATTCCACTAGAATTTTTCATTTGTAATTTTAACATATTCAAAGTTATTTTCCGAAGGATTTTAGTGGACCACTGTCGAAATTGGAATATGATCCTGGTCTTGCACCATGTCCTTTAGTAGAATATATTGTTATTCCACCTATATGGGAGAAAGAATGATTTCTTTATCCAGAGTATTTGTATATTCATATTTATCATGGGGACATGTAGCTTTGGATATTTGGATAATAATACATTCTTATCTTTGAATTTCTACACGCACTGAAATCTAATATAAGAGATCTTTTGATGTTTCCATGATATAATTTCATTTTAAGAGATTATTTCCCGGAATATAGGCATACACATTTCATTTTTACTATATGTAATGGGTTTAATCATTTATTGATGCAGGTATTTGGGCACACTCATATCATCAAATTTCCAATGAGATATTTTGATAGAATTCATTTCCTGGGCAGATATATGTGTGTCCCCCATGCCTTCTTCCATGATATGATGTTGGAATTCATCTATGTGAGAAGGTATATGATCCTTCTCACTATTTCCACTATAATATTATGAAAGTAATCTTATGTGGAAGTATTAATATGAGTCTACTCCCTTTTAACTATATATTTTGGCACTCATAGAGATCTACGTGGTGTATGGGCATGAGTGTCCATGGTTGAGACCTTTCAAGTAGTTCCCTCAGTAGTTGACTGAAGGGGAACTTTTGGGATGACACTGGGGATCATGGTTGATTGGATCCCTCCTAGGAAACTCATAAAATGGGTTATATCTGTGGTTGAATCCTTGATCTACCTTTTTAAGGTAAGGTAAGTGATGATTTTTATGATCTGGATATATGCTTCCAAGGTGTTCTATAGTGTTAAAAGGGATTGCCGGTTTCCCTACTACATTCTATGAACAAGGTGGGATCATAGGATTCAGCATCTCGATACATATAAATGTATGCATTAATTTTTGGACTATACCACATTCATGGTTTTCTAAAAAAACTCATTCAAAACCTGAATATTAAGGCATTGGGTGTGTAATATCATTTTTAGCCCAAAGAGTTCGATGACATGGAAGATGTTTTAGAATCCACTCTTGGGGATGACATGATCTCGGGTCATGGTGATGTTTTTTAGAACAATGAATGTATTCAATGAGACTAAATGATAAATATTTAAATAAAATCATCATTTCATGTATGAAACTTGATCGATAAACTATGCATGGGTGATAAAAATTTTGATTCTTGTTTTCAATTCATCTATTTTTTCTATGTGGAATCATTATCATCAAATGGATTTACCCATGGTATCCCAAAATATATTATACTAATTAATTTTATCATGTCGGGGTCATCATTTTTTTGTAAGGGATAACAAAAAAATTGTCCCAACTGGTTTTCAACAAATAATTTTTACTATTTTCAAGATTTCACGTTAGGTATAAATGTTTTTTCCATCCAATGGTTGAGAAATAATTTCCCATTGTTTAAAAACTAATTTTCTTTAATTTTTTCCAAACTCAAATCACATTCAAAATTTTTCATCATGATAAATTCTGGCGATTGAGGATTATTTGTGTGGTTTTTTTATATTATTTCACAATCATTCACATCGGTTTCAAAATTTCCATCTCTCATAGAAGCTCCATAGATCTCCCAAATCCATAACATATTATGGACTTGTATTACAAAAGAAGACGTTCATTTTGGGTTTCAAAACCAATGGAACATATGAAATCACATGAGTCAGGAGGATGAGAGCTTTGTCTCATAAAATCATTTTTGGGTGAACAATTTCCGACCCTAGGACTCTCTTATAGATTTATGATATGATCAGGAATTTTTTCCCAATCCTAATAAAAGATAGGTTATTCTAATAAAACAATGTGGTGACCAATCCTTATGTTTTTAAAATGGTGTTATATTATAACATGACTTTTATATATCAAGGTTTAACCAAATGATTCCCATTATTTATTAGAAATGGGTGACTTATTTTGTTTTAAATCCATATAAGCAAGAATATTAGAGTATATTACTATATAGGAAGGTAATTGATGTTTTGATAATGGTATTGAACATCCAGGTGGAATCCTACATATCCTTTGAGAATTGGATTCAAAACCTATATAGGTAGATTCCACATCTTATAGTTTCTTGTAATGAGGTAAAGTTGTATATGAGGGAACATTGGCATTGAGTATATAGATTGAGCCTTGGGAAGGTGTACAACGTAACCAACATATAAAAGGAATTATAGTCTATATTGTTTGGTCGATTCTCAACCTAATGATGTGTGGGGTATGTTATGAATACATATAAGGGATATCTCAACATGTTTTTTCAATATAGAAATGACTTAGGGACCAACACCTAGGGAAGACCATGTATGTAGTAATTTATATGATGTTCATTGAATAGGTCTTACACACTGTGGATTCCCTCATTAGTGGAATTTTATGATGTTAGTGATACAATAATTGAAAATCCCCAACATCACATGTGTCATTCCCAGTGTGAGAAAAAAGTGATAAAAAGTGTCAATCAAACTACAAATATATGTTTGTATTATGAAATGAAGCATCCTATTTCAAGTGTATGATATGGTGGTTGGTCCATAAGAAGGAATCCTATGTATCCTATTTGAATTGTAATGTAAGGCCTCATAGTTCTATTTTTCCTTAGTCTACATATAGGTTTTGTGTTCTTGATGTAATTTTAAATAATTACAACTAAGAGTATTCTCATGTATAAACCCTTTCTGTATCCTCAGATGGACAAGGAAGGATGAAATAATAATGGAAGAATATTGAACCCATGAGTCATAGTTTTTCTTATATGGAGAGACTTACACTAAGGTGTAATCCCATTGGATCTCAAGACATAGGAAGGAATCATAACCATACTATTTGTGAAAATTAGAGTCATCATTATTCAGTTTCTCCCTATCCAACCAATGGGTTTAATGTGAAATGGTAGACCTATAGTGGGTGGGTATTATGAACTAATGTAAATGGAATATAAATGGATTTATAATGAGGTGGATTTCCATTAAATTTATCCAACCCTTAACCTCTGATGTATATAGAGTTGGGGACCATGAGGGGTCATTTTAGTATGCTTGGGGGAATAAGGATTCCATACCTCCAGTAAGGATGCATGAGTGCATTAATGTAGTATATTATGGACACTACCCATAAAATGGATAATTATTCTCAAAAGACTCGTCGTTGGGGGGTCAAACAATTCACGGGATCATTCCCAAGTATTTCTACAGGTCATGGATGAAATGTTTGGGGGTGTCTGCCTCAAATATCAAGGGAATTTTCCTTACATGTCTATATTGTAATAATGAAATGTACGAAATGGATTCCTGACATGTAATGAGTTTCTATCTAACATTTCTAGGATATATTACTAACTTGGTTGAAATTTTGGAGACATTTTCTTTCCAAAATGTAAGCTATGTCTTCCTAAAATTAACAGAGCATCCCCCTAACATGTTTGACACATCGAAGGGTGTATTACAGAAATGGTTGACATATTAGATGGTGTCTTCCTGACATGGTTGACGTGACTATGGGTCTTCATGTGATTGTGGATGAAACATTATGAGGTCTTCACATGATCAAAGATGACATTTATATGGGAAATCACAAGATATATTAGACATGTCTGACGGTTTTTGTATGATCAAACGAGCATGTTCAAGGGCCCTCACATGATCAAAATGAGATGTCTAGAGATTTTTCATTTGTTCAGATAATATATATGAACAATTTACATAAACCAAATGGAATTTCTAAGGGATGTACCCTAACTAGATATAGCATTACTGATGGTTTTTTCATGATCATGATAATAAGTTTATGGTGTTTTTATATGATTAAGCTACTGATTAAGTAAAGAGGATATGTCCTTCATATCAAAAAAACCTATCATCATTCGCAAGACTGTCTTATCATCTTCAACCTTCCACACATAAATAATCCAATATTTTAATGGGAATCTATTACCGAGGAATTGTGTGATAAAACTAACACATCGAAGGATCTTCAGAAAGTCCAACCGACATATCAGAGATCCTTCATGTGATCAATGGAATGATCACATGATTAGGATAGACATATCATGTATGTATGATAAATGGACCTTAAGACTACATGATACATTCATCTGATATTTTCACCCTCTCATCTATATCCATTTTATCCTTATTTTGAGGGGGTATTTTATTAGAAACACCATCTTGAATATGTACCTCATTATATGGTTCTGAACTCTCATATCTCATCATGAGTCGATGGAGAGTGTGTTACCTTGTGAACTTTTCTTGACCCAGTGTGTCTTCAATGATTCCATATTTATTTCATGTGATAAAAAAATATTGTGTGATCACTCCATCATTACTAGCGTTCGTAAGCCCATGTATTTCCCAATGAAATTCACATGGTCAATATGGGATTCTAAATTTTCATTCATGTAATCAAATCCAAATGACATATAGACTTATCATGATCTGGTGTACATGAAAAAGGGACTTTCTTGGATTAGGATACCATGTTTATAGGTCCTTCAGATATCATGCCACATTTCAAAGGTCATTTCACACGATTTGTCAAACTCATCTAGGTCCCTTATTATGATAACATTGGCATGAGAAATGATCTTCACATGACTGAATGTTCATTTTTTATTCAAAAGAGGGGTGCATAGAAGTAAGACCCTGAGACAAACATATAGATCCTCGAGTAGGGAAGAAATGGTGAAGGCCTAGGGTATCCCCTAGAGTAGAACTGCAGCATTCCACACGAAAAAGACCCCAAACTCTAAAAAACAATGGGGGGTCAATCGGGCCCCCAAATGAGCAAGAGTGTCAGCAGAGCCATTCGCTTCCCTCCAGATGTGCCTAACCCACTGGCCGCCATTCGTGTCCCGCGAAGAGATACTAGCAAGATACATTAACTCCCACAAAGCCCCACATTTCCCTTGAATAATCCTGACCATAAATTCAGAGTCAGACACAATCTCTGTCACCTCAGGAACAAAGCTTTTACATAACCTGATACCACAGTGGAGCGCCCTGAATTCTTCCCCCAACAAACCGCCCAGACCATAAAGGTGCTGAAAGAAAGATGTACAGAACCCACTGAGTCTCTAAGAATCCCCCCACCCCACATTTGGACATTCAAGAAAGAACTGTCAATATTAAGATTCATGCCATTCACTGGGGGATTCCATTTTATCCAATGACTAATGGACCTGTCACCCAAGACACCTCTACTCAACAACCCAAATTATGGAAATAAAGAATGAGCCCATCGAAGGATATAACTTCTTTACCTGAAAAATAGAAAAACCAAATTCAAATAAGGGTTTTATAACTATTATATTTTATTGTATAAACCCTATTGAATTCACCCATCAGTTTTCCATTAGGGTAATTTATTAGAAATAAGGAATGTTTTAATGGACATTACATGAAGAATGTGACATGTCTAGTGCCATTCACATGATGAGTATGATATGATGCCTGATATTTCATGTAATCTTTCTCTAACCATGTGAATCACATAAGAACATCATGTGATAATATAAATAAATAACATTACATGATGTTTCCATCTATTTCATCTTTGATTTTATGAATATATTGGGAGATGTTCATACACCTTTTGTTTGACAAGTCAAATGATCAGGACACTGTTAGTATCCTTTAAAAGATCATTAGTATTCATATGGAAGCCTTCATGAGATAAAGATAGAATTTACAAGGTTATTCACATGATCAATAAGTTGATCTTGCAATGGAGACACCCCCATTAACATGCACTCTAATCATTTTTTTTTTCATTTTCAAATGGCCGGTTTAAGGGTTTCTGGTACCCGTTACAGAATTCACTATTTCCACGTCACCATTTCATAAAAACAGGATCACATTCATAATTCAAATTTCAAAAACAAAAATCAACGAGATCGCTGCCCTCGCCGCGCACCTGCCATCACACCACGCACCTAATCATCCAAATTGAAATTTCAAATTTCAAAATCCAGAAACCAAATCACTTTCCACGCACCTCACCATTGATCCGCGAGCCCATCAAAAAACATCACCATCATTGCAGGTATCCAATTAGAGCAGCGGACCTCGTCGTTTCTAGAGCATCCTCCTCAGATTGGACACCACCTTCATCACGTCCCACCGGAGATTCAAACCGCCATCACCGGTGACCGTCATACCATCGCCGATGAAAGAAAACACTGTCAAGACCAAAAGCAGAGCACAAAACTTCCCGCTGTCCCACAGATTCAGCCTACCCCCGACACCAGACCATTGGAGCAAACAGGGGCTATGAACCCCGTCTCCAAAACACTGCAAAACGAAACTAGATCCAAACCATGAATTGAAAGTGATCAATGATATTAAAAACAGTGAAACCAGAACCTACAACTTCAGATCTAGGGAAAGCAACACCAGATCACACAATTCACAAAACCAAAGTGTCTCAAGAAAGACAAAGACCACCAATAACAAACCAGCAGAAAAGACCCAAATCAGGGAAACCCGTTTCCGCCGAAGATTCAACCACAGAAGAAAAAGGAATGACACCAATGCTCTCACCATATTACCGAAATCCCACAGACCGCAAGAAGCATGAACATGTTCACGAACTTACACATCTTTGCCGAAGGATCCCTATCTAGTTGTGTAGGAGTCGAGAGAAGGGCATGCCAGAAATGATGAAACAACATTATTGAAACCACCGATACCACTGTAGCGGATAAAACCAACCCATACAGCCAAGGGCAAAGGGAGATGCCGCATCTACCCGTAGTGAAGAAAGGGCGGCGATGAGAAGGAGGAGAGAACCCTAGCTGATCCCTTTACGGGTGCATCCAACATATTCACCAATTCCCATGCATCAAACACCCCATTAACATGAAAAACAAAAATGTTACTCACAAAAGGAATATATCATTTTGTGATTTTTGTTGCATGATCCATTTGTGTGATTTTCAAAAAATTTCCAGTCTATATTTTTCATTAGTAGCAAGGCATTCTTATGGGGCAACCTGTGACAACCATTTTTCATTTAGAAACCCTAATAAGATCATGATGGATAGTCGAAGGGGATTCACATGATCATGAATAGATCACATGAAGAACATACGCAATTCGTGTGTTGTTCTTTGGGTCATGTGATTATGACACTCATTAAAAAAACCTAAAATCAATGTGACCCATGAAATTAATCATTAAAGAGACATGTTTCAACTATATTTCCATTCCATATAAAACAATACCAATGATTTGGTAGTTTCATTGATCCAAATATAAATGTTTTCATTTTGGGAGTGTCAACAGATTCCCCTCAGGGTAACAACTCAATAGAGGTTATGTAAGGAAATAACTAGATCATCACAAATTCATGATGAGGGTTACAAAGACTATAATCCTGGGTAGAAACTCCCATGGTAAATGCATAAGATAAATTTATTTTTAATTAAAATGTATTATAAAATTGGTCATCCCATTTAAGAATAAATCAGAGACAACCAATATTAGGTATGATTATGTTTTCATTGAATGGGATCTCATTTAAGTGTAAATTTTTTCCTATTATTAGAGTAACTTCACGGGGAGTTTTATTTGTAATTAAAAAATGGTAAGGGATATAGATAAATTCAACAATATAAGAGTGAAGTGTTAATTATTTTTTGAGATGTAAATATCTGATTTCTTGAGTTATATAAGATTAATAAAAACGTTATAAATTTCATTTGCGGGTAACAATTTCATAAATCATATTTTGTATTCACAAAACATGATTACCATGAAAATTTCAAAAATAATCAATAATGGTAAAAAATATAAAATCCAATAAACTTGTCATAGAATGTTGAATCGTACTCAACATTAAAAGCACTGATAGTTGATTCCACAAATTAAAAGGAGGAAACTAGAATAAGTGGAATTCACAAAGGGTAAATCCTAAAAAGATTTTTCCCAAATAGGACATGATAATTGTAATTGTTAAAGATATTTTATTATTGAACACATGTCATGAAATGTAAAATTGATGTTGAATAAAAATAAAAAGGGGTGAATATTCATGACTACATTAATCGAAGAATGTTTTATTTTGATAGAAATATAATATAATATATATATGGATATTGACCATTTTTATGAGTAGTTTTTTGTTTCTCTCTCAATAAAGTGACTTTGATAAAGTATAATAGATGGATAGAAATATATAAAGAGTTATAGTATAGAGGTTGAGTATAATGGTTTTTTTCTTACATCGATTTATCATGAAGTATACTAGTATATAATTAGTGGTAGCATTTTATTGATTTTATCTTCATAATTTTTAGTAGATGTTTATTATTCAAAAATAGTGGTATTAAATATAGCTTTAATTATAATTTTTGTTTCTTGTTCTCTAGTTCAGTATACTTTTTCTTTTCTATCTTCTTTTAGTATTTTTTTAAGCCATTTTAAAGTTATGTGTTGTTGAATGTTTTATAATTCTATATTTCTAACTGATTATTTTTAAAAATTTCATATTATTATGATTTTTATCAAATCTAAAAGTATTTATTGAGTATGATGATCTATTTATATCAATTCCAATGTTTATTATTCAATATCAATTATTTTAATTTGAATGATACTAATATAAACTCCTATCAATATATAAGATGTTATTTAATATAATGAAAAAATAATGTGTAGTGATATAATTTTTTGAAGATTTTACATTCAAACTTTAATTTACTTTTCAAAAAATTATTTATCAGTCAAAATATATTTTTAATGAAAAATGCTATATATATTATGATTTATGGGATTCATGGTTACTTTTGATATGTTAAAGCATGATTTTTTCTAATTTTTTTTAATTTTAGTTAATGTATTGTTTTTGGAGGATTTGGATAATGTTCTATGTCTTTAAGGTTGATTTAATAGGAATTTTTGGATGGGTAATTACAATGCTGAGGAATTTTAGAGGTTTAGGTTATATATCAAAAGGGGAAAAACTTTTTACACTTGATTTTGACACCTAAAACCTAGTATAAGTATACTATATATATAATATCCTAGGCCATAGCCTAGGGTACCATTGGATATATGGATGTTCCTCATTAGGTACGTTTTGGGAAACATTACATTTCTTAGTGAGGATGTTTTGGACATTTCCCAATCACTATTTATTTCTTATATCATCTATAGAAATTGATCACACTTCATCCCTTCTTATTGAGTGATACTCATAGGGGTCAATGAGGTCGACTTCCCCTCCATTAATTTTTCTTTTGATCTATAGTGGATCCAATGTTATTTTTCATGACTAAATTCAATATAGAAATCCATTATCTCTTATATTCCTCATGCACCCCTTATAATTAATTTGACTTATCATAGCTATGAATTTTAGTGTTAATTGAACCATAGTATGATTGAATACATTCAAATCATTTGGTACTATTATTCATATATGTTTATAAGTTATGAATTTGGTTTTTAATAGCAATTAATTATCCTTTTTGTGGAAGGTGTTTGAGCTATGGTTTATTTTAGGTTCTTCAAAATATTAATTAGATTTTAGAATTATTTTTCATAAATTTATTTTGAAATTATGAATATAAAAATTTTTGAGGTAATTTATAGAGTAGAATTTATTATTATTCTATCCGATTTGGCTGAACCTCTATTATAATGTTTATATGGTATGGATTCCCAAATTAAATAAATGCGACATAATTGTTTTTTTTTTGGATTCTGGTGGACATTTGGAAATTTCAATGCTCATAATTAATTATGGTAGTTGGTCTTAACTCACCATGTAATTATCATGTTTTGTTTGTATCATTAATATTGATATGGATTTATTTTTTTCTATGTTGTTTATATATTAAGGATAAAATTTTTATGTTTTTGATAATAATTTGTTGTTTTATTGATAAATTATTTAATCATGTTTATTTTGAGTTAATCTTATAGTTCTTCTAAAAATAAAATAAAATTATATTTTAGGGGTGATAAATTATTTAAAATTTATTTATATAAATTTTATATAATTTATTTCATAATATTATGTAATAATTTTGGCGAATTAAATTGAAATAAATTTTTGAGAAAATTAGAATTTTTTATCAAATTAATTATTTTAGTATTCCATTATTTTTAACAGAAATATAATTATTTAGATAAAATTTTATTTTCTTCATGTTAATTTTTCCAAATTATATGTGTTTTTCATTGATATATTTCGTTGGAATTATTTTTCAATTGTAACATTGAAGACTTAGTTTTCATTGATTTTTTAATATATTGAATTTTAATTTTGAAATTATAATTTTTAAAAAAATGACAATTTTCCAACATTAGGTTTTTGGAAAATGTACAAGTCCAATTCTTCCCATAATGATAATATTATTCAATTTAAATAATAGTAAATGATATGTTTGTGTGGGTTAATGGAGTTATTGAGCTTCATAAATTAGTTGAAATTTATATGTTTTTTTAAGTCATACTAGTCAAAGGGTAACATTTATAAGAGTAATATTGTAACACCCCAAGCTTCCATGGTACGTTCCCTTCGAATAATGCGATAGCGTGTGTTGTACGCAACCTCGAGTTCTAACACACACCACAACTAATTAAACTATCCGTTGTGAATAGTAATACCTACTTTTTGAAATCATATATATTTTATATTTCAAAATAGACTTCATTTTTGGATTCGGAATATCGAATTTAGCCTAAGGTG
The DNA here is from genome assembly GCA_963277665.1 of Viscum album. NCBI lineage: Eukaryota > Viridiplantae > Streptophyta > Magnoliopsida > Santalales > Viscaceae > Viscum > Viscum album. The sequence continues at coordinate 1,519,819,647 of OY728155.1, read as the reverse complement.
AAATTTTGGTACATTTCAGATAACTTTCATATTTTGATGAATAGTGAAAATTACAAAATTTTAATTAAAAACAACTTTTTTAATCAAAATAATTAATAGTGATAAATTATGAATTTGAGTGGTTTTAAAGTATATTTAGAATATATTTTTACCATTTAATATAATGTTGGTCATTGGACATAATTTTACAATTAAACCGAACATAAACAAGTGTCAATCTTTTGATAGTTATTATCTCTTAAAGACACGCTTTTTGTTTTGACAGCGGGAATTAATTTTAAATTAATTTCTGCCACTTCTGTGTTTTGAATTTAGGAAAATGGATTCCATATTTGGAATCAGGATGTTCAAATTGTGTAAATAGGTAACTTTTATTTTTAGACATTTTGAATAATTACTGCGGTAAATATTTTATTTACCATGGTTAATGGTAAATCCGGTAAATAAGGGTTAAAAAAATAATATTATAATAATACTAAATTACACTAAAACGTGTCTTAACCCTATTGGTTGATACATGGTCGACCATGGGAATCTGTGGGTCTATTTTGGGACCCCATGGATCCACTTGTAAGTGATAATGACACTTTATTTTAATTAAGTCAAAATGAATACAAAAATGACACAAGCATATATCTTTTAGCAAAACAATTGTTACATAGGGTTATATAAGTTGGATTTTAGATTATAAATATTCATTAGAAATCTAAAAAGATTTCCAACATAATGATATTTTATTTATAATTTTTAGACATTATATAATTTATTTTATTTATGACACAATGATGATGCAGTAATTACTATAATAGTGAAAAATTAAAATAATTGATATTATAAATACCCAAAAAAATATAATATGAAACTTTTAATGAATTAAACTAATTTTATAGGATAATATGATATATTAGGATTGATTTAATTAACTTTTTTCGAAGTAATCAATATGTTATGAGTTTCACAAAAATCAACTATTGAATAGTGTCAAAATTGACATAAAAGAGTTCTTAAAACAAATATTATATTATTAATTGATATTAAATTCCTAAAAATCTAAGGTTCGGCCAAGAGACTTATATAATGATAGTTTCATCATTAATGGACCACTTGGGGGTCTCTTGGATGTATATAGTAAGTTTATTAACCATATTATATAAAAATACAAAGAGATATTGTAAAAGTGAAACTAATTAACTTAGAGTTAATACTTAAAGATAAGGTTAATATAAGTACCCAAACCTGTCTAAATTCTATTGGTTGAGTGGTTTTCGACCTATCCCCACCTTAACCGTTCAATAATAAACTTTTGATCCATTATAAACCGAATATGAATTTATTATAAATTAATATTTCTATCTTTTCCAAAGGTGCCCCTCACCCCTCTTATAAAAGGGCACTCCTCCTTCTCATTTCTTCACACCATCAAAGCCTTTTGGTTCGGCCAAAATCTGCCCAAATACTCTCCCAACATCCCTAACTACAACCTAGAGGCCTTAGTTTGATCAGAAAGCCAACCTAAGGATCCCTTTTGATCAAATCAAAAGGAAGAACCCGAAGAAGAGGTAATGATTTCACCACCCTTTTCCAAGTTCCTTTCTTCTTCCACTTCCTCTTTCTTTGTTCTTACCATTCTAAAATAATAACTCCAGTATCATACATATACTGTGATGTTATTATAAATATGGTACAACCATATTCAGTATTCTATCCACCCTTTGAATAACATGTCACCATACGTGCGTACGTACGGCTTACCGTCTCCACGTCGTGGTGTAATTGTTATTCAATATAATATTATTTGGATGGGTATAATAATGATGTGTAACTCATGTAAATAATAAATATAACATGTTAATGATTCTGTATATTTGATATACCATCCATTTATATATTATTTTAATATCAAAAGAATGATATTGTCGCTCGTGCGTACGTACGGACTACCGTCTCCACGAACGCGATGAGATTAATTCTCCATCATATCCATTCAAGTATAATTATCATTTGATGATTTAAAAATGATGTTTAAGGACTGGATATCATTCTGGATATGAATAAGATACAACAACCATGTCTTACGTAACAAAACATATAAAAGAAAACAAGTAAGTTAACACCCGATATAATGATAATACTAAGATATTATTATCAAATCAATATTAAAAGATCATATATGATATCATATTAATATATATGATTCTTGTATAATTTAATAACAACTATTTCACCATTATACAGGAGGTTAACCTACCCCAACCAAGGAAAAGTACAAGGTAAGGGGTTTTCATCTCACTCCTTATTTCCGTGAGATTCATGCCATATTGCCACTATCACCTTTTGTGTGGTGTATGTACTGCCCATAATTATATTCTTTGTGTAATACACTCTAATTTATGTGTATTTACATATTAATTGTATGATACATATTTTATGGGTTGTATGTTTCATAATTTACCAAATTGGTAAGGGTTATTTCACAATCTCTTCATTATCCGAGGTTGTTTATTTGTAATAATCTACTGGGATCTCTTTATCATCCACATCCATGTTTCTTCAAAATGTATTTCAAAAAAATTTTATTATTTACAAGAATATGGTTTAAAGTCATTTATACCCTTGTTTGACTTTTTATAAGAGGTTTATAAAGGAATATTTCCGTCGTTTTCAAAACAAGGTCCTTTTTAACCTTTTCGACAGAATTAAGGTAAGAATGTTTTTTTTAACTTATACGGCGGGTGCGGCTATTTTCCGCCGTTATAAAATCTTCAAAGCTTCCCTTACAAGCTTATAAGAATATTTTCAAAGAAAATGTTTTATTTTATATGGATCTTAAATGATTTCAAAATAAAAGGAGATATTTCTTTAAAAAGAATTTTGATTTCATCTATGTCAACATCCTTTGATGGATTTTAAGATTATTTGAAGTTGATTTATTATGATACAAAACTTCTATATTGTATTGAAGGTTTTGTGATATGTTTGACTGTGGATGTGCTATTTTTATACCATTCATAGTTTATAGTGAAAGTATTGACATTTCGTATGCTAGTTTTAATACGAATGTTTATGTTATGTTTAAACCTTTTCATATGGGAATGCATTGGACTTAATATGTGACGGGTGGAGCCCGCTATAGCTCCTCGATGCATCGGTAGGTCTCATGAGACAAACTAGTGTCTTGGAACAAGGCCTTGACAAAATCTTATTTGTAGTCTTGGCACGAGGCCTTGGCTATGTGGTTATGATAGTCTGGCATTATGCATTCCAACATTATGAAAGTGGTTATTTATTTTTGCATGTGATTATTCGATTAGTAGAATATCCATGTGAATAATTAAATGGCATTATTTCGTTTTATTTATGCCATACCATGTTGAAAGTTCATATTTAAAAGGCTTTTGTTTTAGTTATACATTGCCTTAAATGTTTATTCTTATTTATGAAAGTTTCCACTATATTGTTATCCTTACTGGGCATTTGAGCTCACCCCTTTTCTATGTTTTATTTTTCCCAGGAAGTGAAGAAGTAAATTATGAATGACCTGCAGGGATATTATGTGGGGATATGAGTGTGGATTATAGAGACATTATGTTATTGTAGTAGTTTTTCATTTTATGATGTAATGTAAAACTTATGAATATATCAAGTGTTTCCAAGACTACTAAACCAATCAGTCTTTCGAGATTTGATCTTTCTTGTGATCATGCCAATGTTACGAAGTAATGCACCGACTCTAGGAAACTAGGGTCGGGGCGTTACAAATATGATTTTATTCCTAAGTAATTACTGAAGTATTTATCAGTGATTATTAGAGAATGTATGTGTAATGTGGAACCAAATCTATGTGAATGAATAACGATGGTGGTAGTGAGATTGATGAAATTGGGTGTAGGATGTTCTAGGGTGTTACTAAAGAAATGAAGCCTATGAAAAAGTCTAAACAATACCTAAAAAATCCTAAAATTTTCAATTTTGAATTTTAATAAAGATCATCAATGTATGATTAAGGAAGAAAGACTAAGACAATTACTATGATGAATAAATCACTAATGTAAGAATGAAATGATAGAGGGTGTCCTGGATGAACCAATTAAAATCGGAAAATATGAATGCATGACCCAAGATTTAAACTAGACAAATTATTATTGAATAACAATGAACCCTATCCAAGGAGAAAATTTCAATACCGAGGCAGAACCGATTCCAAATTATTTTACACAACATTATTGATTCCTGCTAGACGTAGTGTGATTAAAAATGAAGATTTATTTTCTATATTTATTTTTTTGACGATGGGCTTGAGGTAATGAAATAGAAGTTAACTGATTATGAGTTTATAAAGAATATTATTTTGGGGTTTAATGATCATTGTTCAATTTCATTCATCCATGCTTTAGTTTGATTTGATGCAAAATGAGGGGCCTTAAAACTCCCAATACCACATTTGTGGGTTTTACGGTTGATACACACCATGATCTATATTATATTCTGGTAAGTAATTGAATTTATGAGTTCTATGTTGTGAATTGAAATTATATTAGTTTTTGTATAGTTCATGTTATATATTTTTTTGAGAAGTTTCTATTGAGGAAATTTCATGTAAAAGATAGAGTATAGTGACATTGAGTTGATGAACCCCATTACGGTAATTAATGTTGAATAATCTGGGTCTATAATAAAGAATAATTAAAGTATATATGTTTAATTATTAATTGGAATACATTTTTTCTTATACCTTTCATAAATGAGAATTTATTAATTTAGTGGATACATTAAACTAAGGTAGTAGTTAACTATTAATTTATTTAATATAGGGATAGAAAACTAGAACTAAGATACATGAATGAATAAAATGTCATAATGAGGTATATTATATCTAGATAAATTATGTTCTTATGAAATTAATTGGTTGTTTTGTAAATATTTATGTTACTAAAAACATACTGAAGGTAGAAGAAATAATCAATACTCTCATATTCATTTATCATAGAAATAAGGAGGTGGTTTTATAAAATATTTTAGTGGAATGGGGTTCTAAAAAGGGATATATAATATAATTATTTGCATCCATTAAAAAGTTCTAGAAAATAACTCCTGAAAAACATGCTGACTAACATCACCATATATTGATTTTGATAAATGTGGTAAGAGTTGTAGGAACGAAATGAGATAGATGGATGTGAAAATGATTGCAACATAAAAGGGAGTAGGATCTATACTTGATAGGTAATAATACATTATTCTTTATCCCAGATATTTCTAAATTTTAATATCAATATGTTGATTTGTTCCATTCAATTTTTTCCTCAAATTTTAATTAATCTCATTAAGGGGAATAAAATTTTTGTTATCGATTTCCTATTATGTTTTGGATTTTTTTTCATTACTATAATTCATTTAAATAGGAAATTTTATTTCTAATTGAGTTTATGATTTATTGTCAATGAATCATTAGATAAAATCAAAATTTTATACTGTTATAATCAATTTTACCAATGTAATATATCTATTGGTTGAGGAGTTGGGGGTAGAGAGTGCGACAGTAATGTTCAAATGAAAATTTTCATTTTTTAATACCTTTGCTCATTTTTAATCAATATTCTATTATAACAATCAGATAACATGCTGCTATAGGAAATATTATTTTTTACTATCTTCTTTTTAATTCTCATCCCTCTTACTAATCATTTTAGTACAAATATTCTCAACACATCGCTATTATTTTTATTGAATATATTAATAATTTCATTTATATGTTTCATTACTTTATTAACTATTTTTTAGAGAGTATCTATTGAATTATCCCTCGATAACTCACCCTAGGATTGATGGTGATCTTTCTGAAGAATTAGTTATTGGGAAACCTAATTTTTTTTATTATGTGTACAAATGAAAAAATGCTTTATAGATATATAAATTTTTAATATTGATTGAAAAAGGATCATGGATCTTCATAGTCAAAATTTGTTGGATTCCTGAAAACAAATTCATTTATAAAGTTGTATGGTTGATAAAATACTATTTATCAATGATCCATCAAAAAGTAAATTGATTTTCATTATCTACGTTGATGAAAAGGTATTTTATGGACATAAATAGTATATATTTGATATTTTATTATAATATTGAATAGTTTTTTGAGATGTCGTGATTTAGATAACAAGACTTTTTTATGAGATTACCTATTGAGTAGAAACCTATTATTATATGGCTACCTCAATAAAATTTTTGCATAAAGTCATGGAAAAATATTTTCCTGGATGAATCAAGATAATTTCCACCACAAATACTAATTTGATGAAAACATTAAAAGGATCTGAATGACTGAATGGCTGATTAAAAATAGTTTAGAAGGGAAATTGGTATAGTGTAATATTTTGTACCATCCAAACCTAAAATAGCCTATGTGTTTCCACTTATTTATTTATTTTTTAGTGAGTCAATGTAGGAACACATGGTTCTAGAATATAATGTACAAGTATATGTGAATGATACATTGAAATATGGACCTTTATATAGATTCATTAATAATCCACTATTCTTGACTACCTAAATGAATTTTGAGTATGTTATTATATAGAGTGGAGATCCAATTTAGGTGAGACTATCTTCATTAATGTGGGCTATGTAATTTTGTAATGTAAGATGAAAAATTTAGTGACACTTATCATGACTATTGTAGGGTATGTAGAAAAAATCATGCATGTAGAAAAATTTTATAAATAACATTACATATAGTAGAAGAGTAGGTTGAGATTGAGTTTCCGTTGAATATTATATGTGATAACTAGAGTGTTATATATTTTTCAAGGAATACAATGAAACATTATAAATCTAAATACATATATATGAGGTATCATTTCATTAAGGATAATGTGGATCATGAAGATATCATGATTGAATATATATCAAACTAAAATTAGATTACTAATATCTCTATAAATTGTATTCCAAGAAATATTTTCACATTATTATGGATGAAACACCATGTTCAACATCCTCCTCTCATAAGATTTTGTATGGAATTAACCTACACTATTCTTTGTATTGCACATATAATGAGGGATAAATTGCAACACAATTCTTCATTAAAGTTGGAGTGAATTATTTTTAGGTTGGTATTGTGTGATGAATTATTATATTATTACAAGGTTTTATATATATTAAAGGGTTACATTATGGTTTGAATGGTTTTATGAAACATGGGAGAGTTTCATTAGGTCACATGACCATAATTTCTTATTATTGAGTGATAAGATTCTCTAAAAAAACCTTATCCAATTATTTTTTGAAATGAACTTCTCATAATATATACAATATGATATAATGATTCCAATAATTATTTATGAATTATGAAGTAAATATGAGGCTACCTATAATATATGAATTGTATATCTAACAAATCTAAAAAAAATATTGCAGTATCCGTACTGTAATTGTAGATTTTATTTTGATTATAATAATGATTATGAATCCTTAATTTGTGATAATTTCTTAAGAAATAATTGGAGATGATTTTATGGGGATTCATGTAACACCCTAAGAATTTAAATATGCCTTCCAGAGAAATAAACATGAATTATTCAGTAGCATTATTTACATGGAACTTTGAGTCAAAGTGAATTGTGATATTGTATAAATTTACATCATAATAATTGAATTCAAGAGTATGAATAACATTAACATAATAATTTAATCTATTTATATTGGTTACACATAATAAAAATGTATTTATTAATTCTTAGAAATTAAGAATAAAATTAGTTTTAATTCATTTATGTTTGTAAAATATTTTTTCTTCAAAAATTAATTTTAATAGTTTTTCTGAGAAATTTTTATAATTAATTTTTATGAATTTTATAAATTAAATTTTAAAAAATGATTTATTTTCATAAATCCACATATCATAATTATTTTAGGTCAAATATTGGTTTTTATGAAATGATTAATTTTGCAATAAAATTTAATAAAATAACTAATTTATAGTCAATTTCATAATCCATCGTAGTATATAAAAGATAATTTTTTTGTTGAATTGCTATTAAAATAATGTAACTATTTTTGTTAAACATAATAAAATTATTTTCATTTTAATTCAAAATGAACATTATGTTTTTATATAAGTCATTTTCATACAAAAAATGCATTTTTCATTAAAACTTTTTTCATCGAATTTTTTTAAAAATGATTTTTTCCCAATTATTGATATTTAATTAGATTAAATAGATTAAATATTCAGAGTGATTATAATTAAATATATATAATTTGGTTGACTTATGTGTTTCTCAATATAAATAGAAACTGTGGTAAAAAATCATTACTATGATAAATTTTTAATGTGATTAATGACATGTTAAACTAAAGATATTATGGTTAAAAATAGGTAAAAATATCTAAAAACATATTTTTATAATATATTTCTTTTATATATCATCCTATGATTTATATTTACCAATTTGGAGCTATTTTTTTGATTGAGTCAATAAAATATTTTAATCCTTTGAAAAATTTAAAGTGTTCCCTCTCCCACCCTTATAATAGGACAATGTCTATACCCTTATCCTCACACATAAATTTCCTCTTACCTCAAAAAATGACATCAAAACTGATTTCCTAATGTCCTTCCAAAAATAATAGAGGTTCTGGTTTGATAATAATACCATCATTCTAAGGGTTAATGTGTAAGTCGCAGGAGGTTTCTCGAAAAAGAGGTATAACTCTTAACCGAGTACAAAGGTTTTTTATTTATTTTTCCCACATCTATAAATTTATTATATACATATTAAAATTATGAAATAATTGTCATAAATATACTATAATGTTATAATCATTATGTAACAACCATAATTTTTCTCATTCTTCATATAATGGGAATTAAAACAATCGTTCATGCTTATATGTGGATAACCACCTCATGGAGTAATATATTTCACTTTTCATCGCCTTCATTAATGGTTGTTTTTAATGATTAATTTATTATCTATATATGATATTAATTAAATAAATATTTTTATTTATGTTTAATATTTAATCTTCTTTCCTAACTTTCCATCAATTTTGAAATGATTACATTTCTTGTGACTGTGTGTGGACTACCACCTTGATGAAGTAATGCGATTCGTTTTTTATTTCTAATTAACATAGATTTTAAGAAGGATATATTAAATGAACATATATTTTATTTATTATATAAAATTAATTCCATAAAGTTAAATTATTTTTAATATTTTTTTCATTCTGTCCATTGAAAAGTTTAATCATGGCACGTGTATACGTACCGATTACCATCTATACAAAGCGATGTAATTAATTTTTATAACAAAATTATATGAATAGTTATAAAAATTTATAATATGATTAAATATAATAATTTAAAACATACTAAAATTATGTAGTTTATTTAACAGTGAAAAATTTTAAGGACAAGAGCTTATGAATCAGAAATACATGAAAAAATAAATTGTTATCGCCCAAAATAGCGATTTTAATAATGAAATTTTAAAAAATTGGTAATAATTTGTAATAAATAAATGATATATGGTATGATATGTATGAATATTTTTTAGGAATATATATATATATAATAAAATTATATTTATTATATATGAGGTTTGAATACATTCAAAAAAGGATGAGGTTACAATCACAATACATTTTAAGAATGTCAATGATAAATTTACATTCAGAGAAACAATATGTATGTAAATCAATAAAGAAAATATATTTTCTTATCCACTATTTCTTCCAATATTTTTATTGTATTAATAAAAATTTCCGTTATTCTTAAAATAAAATTAACAATAATTTTTTATTAAAAATTTTCTGTCTTTGATTCTTTGTGATGACCTTTTTATTCCATGTCCAAACTCTTAAAAAATGTTTTATAGTTGTTTATAAACATAACTATAATGTTTTAGAATATTAATTTTAAATAAAATTTAATTTATTTAAAAATTATCATGAGGAATAATTTCCAATAAAGTTTTTCTAAATAAGTCATTTTTGAAATTTGATTAAAACTATGAGAGAAATTATTTGTTGTAACATATAAAACAAGAATGAATTTTCCTAGCACCATGACTATTATTTTCATTGAATTACAATTTTTTAGTTTCCATGTTTGTTTTGAAAGAAAATGGTTTGTAAATATTTTTGGAATTTTTAATTTATTTTTTTTAAATAGGAATTTTTATTATTTTTAAACATATGTACGAATGATAATTTAAAGGTATTTTTCATCAAGGTCAATATCGTTTAAGGATTTTTGTTCTTCAAATAGGATAAGATATTATGATACCATCTCATATATTTTATTTAGAATGTTTATATTGATGATGATGTAATGATTAATCTTTGAAATGCATTTCATTCCATGGGATAGTTGTGTTATGATGAGATCATTATGAATGTCATATAAATTTAATGGCTTATTTATGATGAAATTAAAAAATGGTTCTAAAACCCATTTAATTTCCATTTATTTTTTATTTATGAGATGATGAATGATTTATTATATTATGGAACACATATGGTTGTTTTTTACTTTATGATTTGTGGGCATGAAATTATAAATCCCAATAATGTACTGGGTAATCATGGATATCTCAAAAGACAACTACGTTGTTAATGAACCTTATTTATTTTTCACAAGTATATATATAGAACATTTTTCGGGGGAATATATTAATTCATGAACCATTTTTGATGTATTCATGTTTTTGTGAAGAGCTAATTATATGTCCATTACATAAAGTGTAATAGTTATAAAATTTAAACATTTTCACAATACTATAATCTTAATTTTACACATTACTATGTTTATGATATGGTCCCATTATTTATATTTGATTATTGATGATTCGCGCTCTTTTGACTTTTTATTGGAAAAATCCTTGTACTGTGACTCATAATTAATGGAATTAAATTATTTTATTGTTAATTAATTATGTTATGATAATTATCTCATACACATGTGATTACTTATAATTATTGAATGATATCTCCTATGTTAAACTGTACTGAGTGTTTGTGGTCAACCATTCTTATGTTACCATTTTCATCAGTTATATATAATTTTTTTTATTATTGTATGTTTGTGTAAAGTACCATGGTAGAAAATGTATATATGAGATATTTAAGATCCTTTATGAAATAATATATTTATGTTTCTATACTCACACCTAACCAAACCATTACGGGTGGAGGGAATTTATAATTGGGTAATGTAATGAATATTCATCTGTAATGATGTAATATTTTTACATGTCATGATCTGGTCACCATAATTGGTATTAGAGTTGGGTATGGTTTTTTGGACGTTATTATTAGAAAACAGTTGTCAAAACCCTAGGAATAAGTCAATTTATAGGGTATTATCTAAATGTTTAGGTAAATTAGAAGTTTTTTTGTTTTCCTAAAAAATAAACACATTTATGGATGTTCATGTATTTATTGAGATATGAAAAGCTATTTATTTTAATGTATACTTAAAATGGATACTGTTAAATATTTATCTCAATGTATGGTATGTCAGTATGATTAGGATGAGAGGAAAATTTCTTTTGAGATGTTACCACGGCTACCCATACCAGAATATAAATCGGAATAAATTATAATGGATCATTATACTCGACAAAACATAAAAAGGTAATATTATATTTGGATTGATGTTGTTCCCCATATTTTGTAAAAAATAATTTTAAATTGATAATATTTATATCTTGATTAGATATTTTTTATATACCTAAATGAATTGGAATGATTGCATAGAGTGTAACATTATATTATATCTGATCAAAATCCTTTCTACACATCATTGTTTTCAAAATGTATTCAATATGATTTGAATATGGAGTTGAACTTTATAATATCATATTATCCTTCTATAGATGGATAGTTCGAGAGTACCGTTAAAACCATATAAAATACATCAATATCCTTCTCAATGGATTTCAAATGTGGTTGGTATCAACACATACCATTGGTGAATTTTTTTACAACAATAGATTTCCCTCAAGCATTCATATAGTTAATTATGACGCCTTATAGAGATAAATTTATTGATCATTAATATTGTCATATGAATATAGAGATTGAAACATATGGTTACCTGATATAGGTGAGGAAGTAGTATAAAATATTAAATCAGGGCAACCACACATCAGGGCAACATTGTATCAATAGATATGTTTGGAGGACAATCGTTACTAATATGTAGAGTACGAAATTGGTTATAAGGTATTACTATGAATATTTTTCATAATATGTGTATGATATTTTTAAATAAGTTAAATATATTCCCATGATATATTATCCCCTAAAAAATTCATGATCATACGAGGATGGCTGATTTTTTCTTGGCGATTCCATTGAATCTATCTCAAGTTCATGATGTGTTCCTTGAATCTATCCTGAGATAGTAAATAACCAATACATAACATGTACTAACATATTATGTCAAAAAAATAATTCATAAAATCATGTATGAAAAAATTGATATTCTATATTAAAAAGATAATGTGATGTGAAATAAGACCACCGAAGGTCAATGTTTTGTGGTGGGAATTTTAATTTGAGGAAGCTACATGGGAACATAAGTATGCGATGAACCAAATATATCCAAATTTTTTATATCACATTGACGTAATTTTAAGGGAATATTATTATTAAATTTCATATAATGTAACCCCATAAATGTTTATATATTTTTTCCTTTTAAATTTAAATGAAGTATTCGATTGCTCTCATTAAATGCATCCATGAGTCTAAAATAATCAAGATATAGTATACCATTATAACCTTTTCAGTATATTGTAATAAATGAATAAGATTAATCAAATTAAGAAATATATGGATAATGACATAATAAAATACATATTTAGTGATTAATGATTAGAAATTAAACATTTATTTTTAATAACGTCAATTTATACCCCAAAAGTAATATTTATTAAAAAATAGATTTCATTTCTTTTTGTGATAAAATATTATAATAAATTTCACTTAATTATAGAAATTTAATATTATTAAAATATATCATATTTTGAAATAATAATATTTAAAAAATTTAAGATGATATTTTTATTTTTTTCTAAAATGATTTAATTTGTACTAAATATTAAAAAATATAGAATTTATTTTAATATTTATCTTTTCATCAATTATTCAAAAAAATATTTTTTTAATTGATTTTAAATTTTCATTATTTTCTTTTTTAAAACAATAATACAATTAATTTCATTTTAATAGAAATTATTCAAAAATTTTGTATAAAACCTTTATATACATAAAAATGAATTTTTATGGAAAACATTTTTCATCATATTTTATAAGTTTATTTTAAAATGAATTCCTTCTATTTATAGGTAGAGAATTTGAAAAATTGGATTCCATTTATTTTATTCATACTAATTATTATTTTATGTTCTGGAAAACATAATTTTTTTTCATTATTTATAGTAAACGAGATAAAAATTCATTAATATGGTAAAGGTTAAAAGGGGTTAAAGAGGGGATTAATTAATGTTATAAGGGTAAAAATGACCTAAAAACGTTTCTAAATCCTAATTTATGAATATATAAAGGTTATATTTCACCATATATTTATAATATATCAATTTTTGAGCCATTTGGTTGTATTAATAAATTAATATATTTTAGGATTTTGCAAAATTCAAAGTGCATCATCTCCGTCCCATGTAAAAGGACACCACCTCTCATCTCATCCTCACAATTACAGAGCCCCTTGTCATAGAAATTAAATACAAAATTACATTTCTAAAATCCGTCCTCACATCATATAGTTTCTTTATTTCTCATAATAACATTTTTCCAAGGCATAAGGTTGTAGTAAATTAAGGTTATTTAATGAAGAGGTATAATTTTTTACTGAGTATTTTCAATTAAATTTTTTCTTAATCCTTGTATAATACTATTAAATAAATCGTATATTTATTAATTATGAATATTAATATTCTTATATGTTAGTATTTTTATGTTGAATCCATTATCCATATCTTTCTCCATAAAATGGGAAATGAAAGAATCGTTTGTGACTACATGCTGACTATCGCCTCACAAAATGAAGCATTTTGTTTATATCAACATAATTCATGGGTGGTTATTTTGATTAATTTAATGTTTTAAAAGATATCTACAAAATAATTGGGATTTTTATATTTATAATATCTTATATACTTTCATAAATTTTGGTATGTTCGAAAATGATAATATCGCCAGTACATATGTTTGGACTACATCCTCTCTGAAGTGATGTGATTCATTTTTTATTTTTTATTTGCATGGATGGTAATAAAGTGATATTTTATCAAAATTTATGAAATTTATGATATAATAATTAAAATATAAAAGTGAACGATAATTTTATTTTCCGGTGTTACACCCTTTGAAAATTAGAAACATCCCTCTTATGAATATACAAATTACTATCTCTACAAAGTGTAGTAATTCAATTTTTATCAACATTATCTATGAATATTTATAAAAGTGTATATAATGATTAAATCATATAATTATTAATTGATTATACTTTTATAAATTGTGGTACAATTTCCAATATAAATGTTTTGGATCTATTTAATTGAAACATCGTTGAAAAACAAAACAATACTCACCCTGAGTAGTGATTTTAATAAATAATTTCAAATAAATAAATGAAAAGATACAAAATGAAAATCATATATTGTATGATATTTATGAATATGGTTCAAAAATATAATTATAATAAATTTTTATTTATATTATATCATTTTTAAGGCCTAAATAGCTTGCCGATATGTGTGATAATGTGTTATATTATAATATCATTTTTTCTGTATTGTCAATGCTAAATTACTATTGAGGGAAATCATATAGATAATATATATTTAAAACAATTAAATTACATGGAATGTGTTTATTCATATAAATTTTTTATTTGTACAATTTTCCCCTCTTTAGTAGTTAAAATGACCAAGAAAAAGTTTTTAATGAAAATTCAACCATATTTTCTTTCTAAATGATGAATATTTTTGTCCATTTCCTTATGCATAATAATTGTTTTATGGATGTTTTTACCAAAATTTTAAATGTTCTCAAAATTCATTATAATTTCATTTTACCTTATTTTAATTTAATTTAATGTAATTCAATTATAATAATTTTGGAAACATGTCATTTAAAACTTTTTAAAAAAGTGTAAAATGAATGATTTCCCATAACGCAAATGGCCTGAAAGTATTTTCCCACTACCATCAATATTATTTTCATTGAATATACCTTTAAATGATTCATTTATAATTTAAAAAAATTATTTTCTCAATATTATGTGTATTTATAATTATAATTTCATCAAAATAATTTTTTTTCACATGTTTTGAAAGAAATGTTTGAATGATCATTTTAATGTTTTTTAATCAATGTTATCATCCATTAAGAATTATTATTATTCAATAGGTATTTATGAAGCTCATATTTTAAAATATTTTATACTATAATTTATTTTTATTAATCTAACCATAATTTTATTTTCAGGCCAATTTTAATATTTTTATGGTTTTAATAATATTTTTAGCTTAATTTCTCAAATAACCATATTTTGATTTTTTAAAATTTTAATTTAATTTATTAATTCATCCATTGAATTGTAAAAACTGATTGAAATTGTGAAATTTAATTTTTAGGGATATATAAATGTTGTTATTTATGTAATTATTCTACATCCAAAGATCATGACAATATTTTGAGGTTGAAAACTAGCTTACAATATGGGCCCTAAAATCTATGCACATAATGAAAATATTTTAAATATTGGCTCATATCATTCTAATTACATACAAAAATAACACATATTATACATGGAGGAATAAATAATATTTTTTAAAACATAATTCACTATTAATATGTGATATTATCCCTCATTCAGGGTCATAATTGGATTATAAATTGGCTCATCGCAATACAAGTAGTATTTAGGCCGAACATATTTGTGGAATAAATATATAATATGAATTGATAAAATTATCCAATGAATGTAAAGGTTATTGGGTTTAGGTAGATGATATATCCCAAAAACATCAATGAATAAAACTTTCAATGATTTAGTAACTAAGTGAGTCGAAATAAAGCCCGGTTTCATAGGACTATTTTGGGTGGAAATCTAAAAACAATTTCTATAAAAGTTTCACATGTAATTCAATACTAAAGGATAAACTATTTTATATGGATAAGGTAGATTTTTGTTGATATAATAGTTTTTATTTTTTTAATATATTAGTATTTATTTGTCTTCTTTATCAGTACTTTTTTCATTTTTTCTATTTTTTATTTCCCCCCCCCTATGAATATTATATCTCCATATTATTGGTGAACTAACTCTCACTATGATTCGAGTGGGAAGTAGTGGCGCTTGAGTTTGTTACACAAAAATGTTTTATTATTTTTATTAGATTTCATTATTGGTTTAATGGATTATGGTGTGTGGTCTCCCCACATTCCATACCACTATATTATTCCATCTATTTCACTCAATTTCCTTCTCACTGATATCGAATCCATTCAATTAGTGGAGTTTTGAATATGTATTTATGTTGGAGAGACTACTCCTATATATAGTGGTATCAATGTAGTGTATTAAAACTTGAATGATTTGTTATAGAGTAATAGATATTGACCTCTTAATTGAATAGAATAATGATACTTATTTTGAATAATAGTCTTAACATTACTACGAAACTTATATAGAAATAGTTTTCATCTATTATCATATTTGAATACTTTTTTATTTTATTTTTATTTTATTTTTTTTCATGAATATATGTATATTTAATATTAAAATCATTTCAAAACCCCACAATCAATAATAAATTACTATATTAATATTATTTAATTTAGAAAAGTTGTAATAGGAATATAGTGTGATGTAAAAAACATCCTTGAGATTGAACTTAGGTTGTGCCAACATGGTACGTTTATAGGAGAAAGAGAATTTAATGGAATAATAATTCCCAAAAGAAATCTACTTTCAGGGATATAATATTATGTTACCATCCAATTTCGTTCTCTATATAACATATGATGAATATTAATTAAGGATGATTATATGAATACTATTCCCTTCCATTGGTTAATTAATTTATGATTAATCCTTTATGAAACCCATTTATTTTCTATATGTTATGCTATGATGAAATATGAATAAAATACATTTACTTTCAATGGGATATTATATTATGATATGATGAATGTTTTATGATTTGGTGGAACATATATATGGGTGTTTTTCATAGTAGAGTACTGAAGAGGGGGAAAATTGAGTATTTATATAAATTTATGATAAAGAATTCAGTTAAAAATATTCCACTATAAAAATGAATACAGGATAGTTAATCAAGGTTATATAGTTCTAATAGTTTTACTATTTTAATAGCTTATCAGAGGATTGATTAATTATCAGTATTTTTTTAAAGGTAAAGCTTTGGTAAAATACCAAAGCACAATTTATTAATTAAAAACGTTTCAAGAGATGAAAAGATGGGATTTTTTTACAATCTCTATCGAAAAGATAAGATAAATCAGCTGGTAGAGTGTCTATCCAAGTCATGCTCTGATGAACTCATTTGTTAGCATGAGCATCATCAACGACATTCAGTTCACGGTAGGCATGAGTAGCAATGTAATCAATCCCATGGATCTTCTTCAAGTAATTCATCCAGCGTGTAGTGAGCAGCCATGCCAAATGAATGATGCCACTCCAGATGGCATGAATAAAGGTGGTAGAATCGCTTTCAATCCAAAGCGTTCTCCGCCCTCTTTGAAACGCAAAATCAACAGCGTGAATGCCTCCTCCAGAGATGAATAGTGACCACATCCAACATAGAAGCAACCCTGACACTGGCCAGCTAGGTCTCTGAAGATAGCACCATAATAGCGTTAATGTGCGTTATTGATATAACTTTTGAATCTATTCTAATAAGGAGAAATAGTTATAGGCTCTATCCAAGACTTATAATTTAAGTAAAATCTATTTTTTTGAAATATATAGTAAAGTAAATAAAAACTAAATTAAAATACAAAATGGATGAAACAAGTGGTCACTATCAAGACAGGACTTAATCCACTCCACTTGCTGATCACCTTCCACCAAATAGGTTATAAAAACAAACATGATCCCTATCCTGGATCGGGGGCACACAACAACACTCAAGACTGTCCCGTTCACATGACATCTTCCATTTTTCTTCGTGGGAATAAACTACAAGGTCACACAATGACCACTACTGGACATATTCGTGGGATTGAACAGATATAAGAATATATATGCGGGAGGATATATTGTATCCTTCAGTTTAATATTGGAGTTAGTGTGTGTTTTAATACAGATACACATGAAGACTTCTCAAATGAAAATAATAGCACACTACAGAGCAAAGATGATGAGAAAGGATTAGAAATTATTTGAGTGTTTCCCTATAAAGATCTAGACTAGTAGGATGAAGCATTTGAAAATATCGAGTCCTCTTGTGAAAATAGTGTATCGCATGTCTGGTGCTTTGGCTTCTAGTTAAATGATGTGATATTTGTAGCATGTTTTCTTATTTATGTTGATTCTGTGAAAATTTATGAGGATCTGATATACAGTAGATCAACCTTCACGGATTAAGATTTCATCATGTGTTCTTCAGTAGTTTTTTGTGTGTGCATGAGTTCTCTTTTCTACAACTCACTCTTACTCTAGAGCCACGTTTATATTCATTTTAAATAGGGGTGCACATGTTTAAGCTAACATGATGCATGTATTCTGATCCTCCTACCTCATACTGCCAGGTGACATTTCAACAAAAAAAATTAACTATGTTAGTACCATTTTAAAAAATGAATATTACCATTAGAAATTAAATTGAAAACAACAAAAAATGATTATTAAACGGTGTCATAGTTTTTCTTCAAATGGTGTCACTGGGAAATGGTTTCATATCCTTTGACATTTATGGGAGAGATATTTATGGTTCCATAGCAACGTTCACATCTGGAACTAGTATCACAGAAGTAGTGTTAAGATCATGGTGTCTCTGGTAACTGTGTCAAGTCCTTTGTTAGCACATATGTGGTGATAGGATCATAATGTCTCTGGTAGGAGTGTCTAGTATATTGTCAAGATATTTAATGATTCTTGAGTCACAGTTTCTGGGTTTAGTGTCAGGGTCATGGTGTGTGGGTCCCATTGTCTAGGACACAGTGTATGAGACATTTCAAAAACCCAGAACTAGTTTTAGACTTGTGTTTTTTCAGACTTAGCCAAATATCTGTAATCATTCTGAAGCAGTAACATTCATAAAATAAATTAAACATAATTTTTTGTATAATAAAACATAATACAAAAATATTAAACAAAAATTTTGAGATTAGGAATTATAACCAGTAATTATGGAATCATTATAAGAACAAAAAATTTCAACCATTATTTAAACATGATTAGAATAATTTTCACGATTTACGTTATTTGTGAAAATTAAAAATTGACCAAACTAGAGGAGTCTGAAAATATACCAGTTATTACGATAAAAATCTAGGAATGTATGAGCTATCATATATTGAATAAATCCCTTCTTATTTCTCCCCGTTTTGGGATTGTAAAAACGAAAATAAGAATCACAAAATAAGAAGTGTATAAATGTAAAGCAAATATAAAATAGAAACAAGGAACATTCCATTGAAAAATAAGATAGAATCCAGTATATAGATATGTCAAAAACAAAATAGATAAAATTCATATAAATTAGACATACTTCACTTCTTTACATAGTTAGTACACTTATCTTTTCCCTTGGAAGAATTAATAGGAGGGATGACATTAGAAGAAGAGGAGGAGGTAGCTGAGAGTGATCCAACAGTGAGAGAAGGAAGAGGCACAATATAGAGACCCCACCTTTTCTTACATTACTATTACATCATTTCAAAGATAAACAACATAATAGTATTACCCATAGAGGATCCAAAGGTATATTGTCTTGGGCAAACTAGGACCAAACATAACAAATACAACATCAACCATAAACATTTATTTAATTTCTTCTTCACTAGCTTCATAGTGGAACTTGTCCTCTCCTTAGTACATGTTGCCACCTGAGGATATGCATCAAAAAGGGGTGATCTAGAAGCCCAGTAAGAGGATAGATATGAACAATATAGCATGGGGTGAGCATAATCATAATAGAGGAAAAAGATCATGAACATGAGAGAAGAATAAATAAAAGACATGAAATATGGCAATGCATAAAAATGAAACATCATGTCTTACTGGTTAACTACATAACATACTTGTGAACCATGATAGAATCTTGTTCACACATCATTTCACATTTACTCATTAGATTCATCACATTACCCAATGCATTGGAGCGCTGTATAATTCCGGGCGCACCCGTCACATTTAAACATTCATATTGCGCTATATAATTCCAGGCACACCCATCACATCATAACATTATCATTATCATGCTTGCCACATAGAACACATATCAAACATGTACATAAAAAAACCATGTAAAGGAATGGGTTTCATCTCATAATAAAAAATTCATATGATTTGGGTTCCCAAAAGAAAGAGGGAACAACATACTTGATACAAGAACCATCAACCTTGAATGAGAAGAAAAAGGTGAATTCTTGAAAGAAGAGTTATTTTGGAAAACATTTTGATGGAGATAAAAACCAATGACATACATATATATCCCATAAAAGAAAATGAAATGATTAACAAATGATATTTGAGGTGTAACCATATCAAAAATGGAGTGAAAGAGGGAGAACCCAAAGGAAGAAAATTGGGTTCAAGATTTCCCCTTAACTTGTACCCGAATGATTCCTTCTCTTTAATGTACTGTATAATGACATTATATTCATTAATTAGAAATCCAGAACCATGTGTACATTAATATGGTTCATTCTGGTTTCATTATTTCATATTATGTTCATTTGGATGACTTATAGTGTTTAAAAACATTGTTTGGGGATGTTCGTTTTTATGGGTTTTCTTAAGTGGTTCACTTCTATTCTTCAATTGAAGTTGGGGTAGAACATGAGTAGACATCCAGAACTGATATTACATATAATTAATGAAACTACAGGAGTTTTAATGTTCTTATAATTAACCACAATATATCCATGTGGATGAATCATTAGATAAGAATTAAATGATGATTGTTTGGGTTAATTTGAGCGGTTTTTGGATCACAAAGAACTTCTTTTAACTTTTAAAATAGTAATATGGCCATAGGTTATTTACAGAACATAAAATATAACATAATACATATAAAATATTCTGGTTCAATAATAAAAATGGTTTCATGAGCAGATCTGAAGGTAGAAATGGAAGAAGAGAGCATGTTGTTTTGGAAGGTGATTAATTAACACCTCATGAACAACGTTCTCTTTAATAAAAAGAAGAGGGAAATGGTGTGGGGTGATATAATATCCCATTAGAATAATAAAACTGCAGTATATGTATAATACTGGAGTTAAAAAACAAATTGGATGAATATAGTGGGGTAGAGATCAAGAAAAGAACTTGAACATGAAAGGAAATTAAAGGAGAAGAGAGAGAGAAATTACCTATTAAATCTTCCTCTTGAGATCCTCCTTAAAAAAGTTAGTCTTGGTCTTTTGATGAGACCAGAAGACTTTGGACATGGGGGTGGTTTTAGGGAAGATGTTTGGGTAGAGTTTAGAGAATGCTTGGAGCTTGAGAGGTGTGAGGAAAAGAGGGAGTGAAGGGTGGCTTTTATAGTGTAGGGGAGAGGGGTTTCCTTAATATAAAATTGATTAGATTATTAATTTCACCTAAGACAAGGAATAGTGAGTCTTGAACGACCAAGAATAGTAATTTTATAATTTAATCCCAAACCAATTGGGCTTACATCAGCAAAACATCATCCATGACTCAATTAATACATTGTTTAGCATTTATTGTGAATTATCGCATTCAACTATTCATAAAAAATTCAAGTATCTCAGAAAAATCCCAAGAATTTACCCCAACCATTTTTCGACGTGTAGAATCAAAAAATGAATTCAATTTTTTCAAAAATAATTTTCTAAATATTATTAATTTAATAATCAATGAAAATCATATTTTACTTTAAAAATAGTTTTTAAGATTAAAACGAATTTTATTGTTATTTCAAAAATTACATAGGGTATCAGACCATTATCTAAAAACTGTTAGACATCGATTAAATAATTTATGAATACATTTCAGGGAAATAAATATTTTTTTAAATTAAATAATTAATTATAATTATTTATTTATGACTTATAAAATACCAAAAACGTTTACTAAGGTCAAATTGTAACTTTCTAAGATGTCTAAATTTTATTTTATTATTCATAGGTAATGTTACTCTTATTTACTATTCATAAGGGTCATATTATTATTCATATGGTTGGGTTAATATTCATATGGGTAGGTTACTATTCACCAAAAATTATTTTTGTATCATTAGACTCCAAATATCATCTTGAACACAACTGTGTATGTCAGATTTTTAAAATTCCAAACATAGAAGTGGAAAACTTATGTTTAAATGTTACTTATCACTTAGTAGTTCATTTTTTTGTGTTTTCATGTTATTTTATGACATATTTATAATAAGAGAATTTCCATTGAAAAACATTGGGTCGTTACATTCTTCCCCCCTTAAGAAATTTCGCCCCCGAAATTTCACTTTACACAAACAGGTGAGGGTACTTCGCCTTCATTGCCTCTTCTGGTTCCCCAGTTGCTTCCTCAATATTATGGTTCCTCCACAAAACATTGACAAGATGGGTTGTCTTGTTTCATTGAACCTTATCACTTCGGTCCAGAATATTTATCGGCTGCTCCTTATAGGAGAGAACATCTTCCAGCTGCACCACCTCTGATTTTAGTACATGTGAGGGGTCTGGTATGTACTTCCTCAGTAGTGATACATGAAACACATCATGAACATGATCCATATTCGGCGGAAGTGCAAGACGATAGGCCACGACTCCTATGGGGTCAAGGATTTCAAAGGGGCCAATGTACCTTGGGATTATCTTCCCTTTCTTTCCGAATCGCATGAGTCTCTTCCATGGAGATATTCAATGGAAGTCTTTATCTCCAATGTCGAACTCCAAGTCCCTTCGACGATTGTCAGCATAGCTCTTTTGCCAACTTTGAGCAGCTTTGATGTGTTTCTGGATAACTTGAACCTTCTCTGTCATCTCTAGAAGAAGATCGGGTCCATGTAGCTTTCTTTCTCCAACTTCATCCCAACAGGTTGGAGTTCTACATCGCTTCCCATAAAGAGCTTCATACAGAGCCATCTGAATACTCGACTGGATGATATTGTTGTATGAGAACTCAACCAATGGGAGATGCTAATCCCAACCACCTTTGAATTCAAGAGAGCAGGCTCTTAGCATATCTTCATGAATCTGAATAGTCCTTTCAGACTGGCCATCGGTTTGGGGGTGATTGGCCATGCTGAAATTTAATTCAGTACTCAAAGAATGTTGAAGGCTCCTCCAGAATTTAGATGTGAACCTTGGGTCACGATCAGAGAAAATTGAGAGTGGAACATCGTGCAGTCTCACCACTTCCTTCACATATATCTTTTCAAGTTGTTCAAGTGATAGGTCTTCCCGAATAATGATAAAATGGGCAGTCTTGGTAAGTCAGTCAACCACAACCCATATTGCATTATTCACCTTTGACATCTTCGGGAGACCCATGACAAAGTCCATGGTAACATTTCCCCATTTCCACATTGTTATAGGCAATGGCTGCATCATACCTTTGGACTTTTTACACTCAGCTTTAACTTGCTGACATACAAAGGACCTTGATATATATTCCGTAATCTCCTTCTTCATGTTTTCCCACCAGAAGTGTTCTCAGAGATCATGATACATCTTGGTACTCCCAGGATTGATAGAGATATTTGTGCTATGTGCATTTTCCAATATCTCCTTCTTTATCCCAGGTCATTAAGGCACACAAAGCCACATTCCAAACCGAATCACACCATCATCATCGATATGGAACTCTTGCAGCTTTCCTTCCTTTACTGCATTCACCCTCTTTTGTATCTCCGCATCATCCATTTGTGCTTCCTTAATCTTCTCTTGGATGGATGGTTGCACAATAATTTGGGCAATGTAGGATGTATACCCTGCCCTTATGATTTCCAAATCCATTCATTGCATATCCAAGAAGATAGGGTCTTTCTCAATCCACAACATGGATAGAGTAACAGATTCTTTTCTGCTTAGAGCATCAGCTAACTTGATTGCCTTTCCAGGATGATAATGAATAGAGGAATCACAATCCTTGATTAGCTCTAACCGTCTCCTTTAACGCATTTTGAGCTCCTTTTGTGTGAATATATACTTAACGCTCTTTTGGTCAGTTTAAATGTTACACTTCTCACCATAAAGGTAGTACTGCCAGATTTTCCAGGAAAAAATCACGGCTGCCAGCTCTAGATCATGCGTCGAGTAGTTCTTCTCATGGATCTTCAACTTTCGTGAGCATAGCCTATCACATTATCATTTTTCATGAGTACACAACCCAAGAATTTCTTTGAAGCATCACTGTATATCACAAAACATTATCCACTTTTCGGTAGTGTGAGTACAGGTGTAGTGATCAGCCTTCTCTTTAGCTCCTTGAAGCTTTCCTCACATTCTTCCGTCCAGACATACATTACCACTTTCCTTGATAACTTAGTTAGCGGGCTTGACAATTGTGAAAAGTTTCTCACAATACTTCGGCAGTACCCAGCTAATCCAAGAAAACAACTAATTTCTGTGACACTAGAGGGCCTGGGCCATTCCCCAATCGCCTTTGTCTTTGAAGGATCCACAGAAATTCCCTCACATGTGAACACATATCCAAAGAATGTGACTTGATTCATCCAAAAGTCTGACTTTCTGAACGTGGCGTACAACTTCTCCTTTCTCGATGTCTCCAACACATGTCTTAGATGTTCTTCATGTTCCTCCTTGCTCTTGGAGTGGATGAGAATATCATCGATAAACACTACCACAAATTCGTCGAGGTAATGTCTAAAGACTCTATTCATCAAATCCATGAAGATTTTAGGGGAATTAGTAAGTCCAAAGGGAATCACCAAAAACTCATAGTGCCCATACCTTGTACGGATGGCCGTCTTTGGAATATCTTCCTTCTTCACCTTTACTTGATGATATCCAAAATGAAGATCCACCTCTGAGAAGTATTGGGCTCCTCGTAACTGATCAAACTAGTCATCAATCTTTGGGAGAGGAATCTTGTTCTTTATGGTGATCTTGTTGAGTTCCCGATAATTGATACACAGCTGCATGGTTCCATACTTCTTCTTCACAAAGAGCACTGTCACACCCCAAGGTGACACACTAGGGCGTATGTACCCTTTGTCCAGATGCACTTGTAGCTACTTCTTTAACTCCTCCTCTTCGATAGGATCCATCCTATAGGGGAACTTCGAGATTGGAGTTTCTCCAGGTATGAGTTCAATTGAGAACTCTACCTCATGATCCGGGGGAATTCCGGGTAACTCTTTGGGAAATACATCGTCGTATTCCCTCACGATGGGAATTTCTTCAAGGATGAAACATTCCTTCGACTCAACCATTTGGGCGAGGTATGCTTCTTCATAGGGAATCAACACCCAAACCATTGAAGACTTTTTCAAAGGATATTCAAGATATTCCTTTCAATTTTAGAGGATCATGGGATGGTTTGAAATATGAAAAGATATTTCCTTTTCCCAATAATTGATATGTGCTCTATATAATGAGAGCCAGTCCATTCCCATTATAGCGTCGAATTCCACCATGGTAAGTATTATCAGATTTTCTGGAAGAATCTTCCCCCATACATCAATAGGAGAAGAGTCAAACACTTGGGTTTCAGGGATTTCACCACTTGGTGTTTTTACAGATATCTCTACTTCATGGTTTTGGGGATTCAATTCTATAGTTCTAGAAAACATGCAAGATATAAAGGAATGCGTAGAACCAGAATCAAATAAGACTTTTTCCATTCTTGAGTGAATAGAAAGTGTACCTTGTACGACTTCATTATCATGCTCCACCTCCACAGTAGTGATGGAATAAGCCTTCCCTTGTTCCATTGGCTTTGGTGGTTGCTGGCACTGATTACCCTCGAGAGCTCGAGGATTAGTGCACTGGTTTGAATAGTGCCCTAGCTCACTAAAGTTGTAGCATTGAACCGCGAGTGCTTCTCTCCTTTCATCAGCTACATTCTCCTTCCTTTTCATGTCTTTTAGAAACTCTTGACCATAGTGTCCTTCTTTCCCACACTTGAAGCATTTCCCCATCCCGTTAAGGCAGTTCCCATGGTGCAACTTCCCACATTTTTTTTTCATGTGGGTCATTGATTTTTCTTCCCACATTTGTCATTAGATCCACCAGCTTGAAAATCCATATTTATTTTCATATCTCCATAGCCATGGGACCATTATCCAAACTCCATCTCCACTTTGAGAGCACACCGAACAACTTCTTCATAACGGCCAAAGTCTCGAATTGCAAGAGCCTTTCGAAGGTGTGGTTTTAATCCACTAATGAATCTATCAATTTTTCTATCGTTGTTGATAATAAAACTTGAAGTGTAACTTGAAAGCCTTGTGAAATTCACTTCGTAATTTGTGAAATATTCTCCTGCTTTTTTCTTGAGCTCTATGAATTCTCTCTCTATCTTCGTGCGAAGAGTTCTTGGGAAATACTTGTTAAGAAACATCATCTTAAAGTCTTCCCATTCCATATCTTCAATTTCCTCCCAAGGTTTGGTGATCTTAATCGAAGCCCACCATTGATCAGCTTCTCCATCTAGACAATAGACGGCTAGAGTAACCTTCTCCATCTCAGAACAATGAATCACATAAAAGATCTTCTCCCTGGAATTGACCCATTGTTCCACAACTAGTGGATCAGAAGATCCACAAAACGTCGGTGGTCGTTGCCGCATAAAACATTCAATAGTTAGTTGCTCCCTCTTCAGTGAAGGAGGATGTTCCCCATTATTATGGTTATTATTCATAACCTAAGATTATTGGGTAAGAATATCCATGAAGTTTTGAACTCCACCTCCCAAATCAATAGGGATGTCGTTCGGGCAATCGTTGCATTGTCCCTCGCGTGAGTGGTTGGCCTGATTTCTCCTAGTTCCCACCATTTTCTAAAATAGAAAATGTTAGAACAAAACATAAGTAAACTAGTCCTGAATAACTTATTCATTTAGAAAATTATACCAAAAAAATAACATATGGGTTCCCTAGGTATATATCCTTTTTTGCATATTTTTACTTAGTCTCATGTTGTAGGTTTTCTCTAGGGTTTACTAATCCTAATCCCCAAATTAACTAAACCTTTCCTCTGATACCAACTATAGTGAACCCACATTTTCCTACATTACTATTAAATAATATCAAAGATAAATAACATAATAGTATTAAACATAGAGGATCCAAAGGTTCAGTGTCGTGGGAAAACTAGGACCACACATAACAAATACAATATCAACCATAAACATTTATTTAAATTATTCTTCACTAGCTTCTTAGTGGCACTTTTACTCTCCTTAGTACATGTAGCCACCTGAGGATATACATCAAAAAGGGGTGATCTAGAAGCCCAGTAAGAGGATAGATAAGAACAATATAACATGGGGTGAGCATAATAATAACATAGGCAAAAGATCATGAACATGAGAGGAGCATAAATAAAAGACTTGAAATGTGGCAATGCATAAAAATGAAACATCATTCCTTAGTGGTTAACAACCACACATAATTGTGAACTAAGCTAGCATATTTTTCACACATCATTTCACATTTACTCATGAGATTCATTACTTTTCCCAATGCATTGGAGCGCTGTATAATTACGGGTGCACCCGTCACATTTAAACATTCATATTGCGCTATATAATTCCGGGCGCACCCGTCACATCATAACATTATCATTTTCATGTTTTCCACATAGAACACATATCAAAAATGTAAATATAAAACCCATGGAATGGAATGGTTTTAATCTCATAATATCACATTCATAAGCTTTGGGTTCCCAAAATAAAGAGGGAACAACATACTTGATACAAGAACCATCAACCTTGAATGAGAGGAAAAAGGTGAGTTCTTGAAAGAAGAGTTCTTTTGGAAAACATTTTGATGGACATACAAACCAGTGACATACATGTATATCCCATAAAAGAAAAGGCAATGATGAACAGATGATCTTTGAGGAGTAACCATATCAAAAATGGAGTGAAAGAGGGAAACCCGAAAGAAGAAAATTGGGTTCGAGATTTCCCCTTACCTTGTACCTGAATGCTTGTTTCTCATTAATGTCTGGTATAATGACATTATATTCATTAATTAGAAATCCATAACCATGTGTACATTAATATGGTTCATTCTGGTTTCATTCTGTCATATTATGTTAATTTGGATGAATTATAGTGTTTAAAAATATTGTTCGGGGATGTTCGTTTTTATGGTTTTTCTTGGGTGGTTCACTTGAATTCTTAAATTGAAGTTTTGGTAGAACATGAGTAGACATCTAGAACTAATATTACATGTCATTAATGATATAATAGGAGTTTGAATGATCTTATAATGAACCACATTATATCCATGTGGATGAATAATTAAATAATAATTAAATGACGATTATTTGGGTTAATTTGAGCGGTTTTTCGATCACAACGAACTTGTTTTAACTTTTCACATAGTAATATGGCCATAGATTATTTCCATAACATAATATAGAACATAATACATATAACATATTCTGGTTCACCCATAAAAATGGTTTCATGACTAGATCTGAAGGTAGAAATGGAAGAAGAGAGCATGTCGTTTTTGAAGGTGATAAATTAAAACCTCATGAACAACGTTCTCTTTAATAAAAGGAAGAGGGAAAGGGTGTGGGGTGATATAATATCCCATTAGAATAATAAAATTACATTATATTTATAATACTGGAGTTAATAAACAATATGGATGAATATAGGTGGGGAGAGATCAATAATGGAATTTGAACTTGAAAGGAAATTAAAGGAGAAGAGGGAGAGAAATTACCTCTTAAATCTTCCTCTTGAGATCCTCCTTAAGGAAGCTATTCTTGGTCTTTTGATGATACTATAAGCCTTTGGACGTGGGGGAGATGCTAGAGAATATGTTTGGGCAGAGTTTGAGAAGGCTTGGAGCTTGAGAGGTGTGAGGAAAAGAGGGAGTGAAAGGTGGCTTTGATAGTGGAGGGGAGAGGGGTTCCCTTAATATAAAATTGATTAGTTTATTAATTTCACCTAAGACAAGGAATAGTGAGTCTTGAAAGACCATGAATAGAAATTCTATAATGTAATGCCGAACCAAGTGGGCTTACATCAGAATAAAATCATCGATGACTCAATTAATACATTATTTAGCATTTATTGTGAATTATCGGATTCAACTATTCATAAAAAATTCAAGTATCTCAGAAAAATCCCAAAAGTTACCCAAACCATTTTTAGATGTGTATAATCCAAAAATGAAGTCCATTTTTTCAAAAATAATTTTCTAAATAGTATTAATTTAATATTCAATTAAAATCATAATTTACTTAAAAAACAGTTTTTAGGATTAAAACTGATTTTATAGTTCTTTAAAAATTTAAATAGGGTCTCATAAAATTATCTAAAAACTATTAGACATTTATTAAATAATTTATGAATACATTTCAGGGAAATAAATATTATTTTAAATTAATTAATTAATTATAATTAAATATTTATGACTTATAAAATACTAAAAACATTTACTAAGGTCAAATTGTCACTTTCTAAGATGTCTAAATTTTATTTTATTATTCATAGGTAATGTTACTATTATTTAATATTCATAAGGTTCATATTACTATTCATAAGGGTAGGTTTCTATTCATAAGTGTAGGTTACTATTCACCAAAAATTATTTTTGTTTCATTAAACTCTAAAAATCATCTTGAACACAACCGTGTATGTCAGATTTTCAAAATTCCAAACATAGAAGTGACAAAATTACGATTAAAGGTTACTTATCACATAGTAGTTCATTTTTTTGTGTTTTCATGTTATTTTATGACATATTTATAAGAAGGGAATTTCCATTGAAAAACATTGGGTCGTTACACACAACTTCAAAAATAGAATGTGAATGAGTGGGATTGTTCAAAGATTGAGGAATGGATTTCTCAAGAATAATAGGTTTGATTTGGATCAGATCCTGAGAGACATACATAGTAATACGATATAAGGAAAACGGTAAAGAAGAGGTGGAACCAGGCCACAAGGGAGTAGCTACAGCAAACACTACAGTAGTGCTTTGCACGTGTAGATATTGATTCAGCAAATTGATGAAATCAGTGATGAACTCACCACCATACTGCACTACCTTCTCAAAATCAACTTTATCATTAATAAAATTCTATAAGGTAGGTGTGAACTATTCGATTTTAGGTACATGGTCCTTAAACACTTGAGTCATAGGAGGCTTTTTAAAATTCTCTTTAAAATACATCAAATTACATGTCAATTGAGGTTTGGTATAAATCCTTTTGAAGTAAAAATCCACATTATTTATCAAATAATCATAGTTCGTAGATGTTTCTATAGAGTACAGTTGAAAAATTTCATGGACATGTTCACCGTTTTGAACAATTCAAGAGGGGCTTTCCTAAAAAAGACCGAATTTTCAAAAATTATGCTCTACTAGAATAAGCTTTCATAGATCATCATTTTTGGAAAACTGAGATGATATAGCTAGATTGGTCGAGGAGGAAGGGCTCGGGATGGCTACAGAGGGTGCATGAAGACATGTGACAGTAGTTTCAATAGAGTCCTTGTAGATACCAGGCAACACATCAATTGAAGATTCTAATTTTTGAATTTCTTCAGCCAACATTTAAATGTTTTCAATTATTTTATCAACAATAGATACTAGATTTGGTCAAATATGTATTGAATCCATTTAGTCTATCTTGTCTGTATCTTATGCGCTGAATTGAGCAATAGTGGGATCTACAGTTTCAAACTCTTTATTCAGTTCCTCCACCAAAGGCTTTAAAGAATTCCCTTCCTCACTTAACTGCCGAATTTTAATTCTTACTTCTTGAATTTCATTAATCATTTAATGTTCAGTTTTCTAAAGATGTGTTTCCAAAATCATACTATCATCATGTTTACATAATTAAGTTACATGATGAAATTGTTCTTTTACAAGCTTCTCAAATCAACCCAACATATTTTTACAAAACACCTTTATTTCCACATGGATTGCAGATCTTGGAGATTCAAGTGAGTATCTGGTTAAGAAATCACAATATCTTCATGCTCCTTAGCAGGTATTACTTGTGGGAGGGAAAAATATTTCAATTCAAAAGCTATTGTAAGATTAATTCTTCTCATTGAGGTCACTTTAAATCCCAAGACTTCAAAATATCTAGGAATTTATACACATTGTCCATAAGACTTGTCTCAACATAGCATTGAACTAGAGAAATTTCAAGTATGGGGTTTTTCTCCCCCTCAATTTTTGCATCAGTTATAACAGTGAGAGACCCAATCACATGCTCTATTTTTATAATTTCATCAGTGATATGCTCTCCTATATCTGTTTTAGGTTTCCTAATGTTTTGGTCCATTATTTATTCACCTGAAAAAATTAATTCTAGACTATCTAGTTTATATTATCTTTCCAAAACTATAGGATATTTCTCAACAATGAGTTATTACAGATGTTACTCAGGAACATACTGGTCTTCCGGACTAGTATAAATTAGTTCATTATCAACTAATTCTCCATCAACAATTTCTTTACCAACATGTTGTTCATAAAATTTATTATCAAGTAAGCCACAATCATCTTCTTCTAAGACAGTTCTGTCCATAGTTGTAGCTTCTGCATACTCTTCTTATTGACATGAGTATTCCACCAACTCATCAGATTCTAGGCATGGTTCACACTTATCCATAGTCCTTGAGGGTTTTTCAAGGGGATTGATCTTTTTAATCAACATTTAATTATCCTTTCCCCAATACCTTTTCCAAGGATTCCAAATTATATTCATCATTATAATTGTATCATTTGAGATACATAACTCATAACCATAAATTACTTCTTCATTCGATACCACTACTCCTTTAACATACAGTATTGCAAAGGATAATCTATAATAGAACAAATAGGTAAAATTCAATGTTTTCTTGATCAATTCACACAAGTTAATTATAATATAGTCACATAGTATAATCTTGTAGCCATTTTTTAAAAGTTGTATCAATAATAAATCATATTATTTTAGAGTTGAAAAATCCCCTTTCCTCAGACTAATAAGATTCAGGATAAAAATAAATTGCTACCTTATCTCACCATCCAGCTGGCCATCAATTCCCATTTTTTTCTTCTTATTTCCAATTTGACTTCCCAAGGCTTATTCCAGGATGAAGATATGACTTTTAGGAGGAGTTTCTCGATGATTATCCTCACATATTCCTTCATGAGGTATCCCTAGTAATATATCCAATAACCTTAATAAAAAAGAAAACCATTGACCATTAATCTAGCTGCTTACAAAAATGTTATATTCACTACAGAATGAAAACTAGATATACTAATAAAACTGAGAAAAAGAGATGGATAAATGTGTTGTTTTTCATTAGTAATCTAATCCGACTAGCAATGTTCAGTCCATAATTTCAAGAGCAATGACATACATGAAATTATCCACTTCTGACATACTTCTATTTTAGGATAAAATATTCTATTTACAAGACCATGATTTAGCAGTCTATTAGGTTCTATGAATGGTACCAGGAGAGAATGATATTTGGAAGGAAATGGCTTCACATTTGAGAGAGTAAATCATGAGTGAAGAGGGAAGTGATAAAAATTGGATTTTTTATCATTTAGGAAGTCCAAACGTTGTAATAGAAAAATATATAAAAAAGAAAAATTAAATAATCAACATAGTGATAAGAGAAATAAAATTGATGAATATAGAAAACCAAGTCTTTTGGTGAGATTAGAATTGGTTTTCGTAGTGTATTATTTACAGTGTAATAGAAAAAAGTGTCACTGTTATGTTGAGACAGTTAGTGTAAAACTGTGACAGATGACATCGTGAAAGTGAAACTGTAATTCAATAGTTGTAAAATGTGATATTTTAAAAGTGAAACAACATGTTTGAGACAGTAACTTGTGAAACTGTGGAACATGAAACCGTAACATGTGAAATAGTATGTTCCAGAATGTATTCCTTTCACTTAAATATTATCATCCCTAATTCATATATGATATAATTTATCCTATCATAATGTTATAGTTCAGGGAATATATCATCATGCTGATATTCAGTTCCAATGAATTCCAAAGTGATATAACCTTTTTGATGATGGTATTACAAAAAGTGATTTCATACATCAATATGCTTTGTCCATGTGTGTGAAACATGATTATTTGAAATATTAATAGCACTTGTATTGCCACAATTTATTGGTACATGTCTGAATTGAAATCCATAGTCTAGTAATTAGTGTTTCATCCAAAAATTTGTTTACAACAACTACCATCAGCTTTGTATTCATCTTCAACAGTAGATAATGGATCATAGTTTTTCTTCTTACTACACCAATACTCTTGAGACTTTCCTAAAATGTGACATGTTTCATAAGTGATTTTATTATCTAACATAAAAACACTAAAATGAGCATCATAATAGATAACTAACTCAAATGATTGTCCTCTAGGATAATATAGTCCTAGAATGAGTGTATTTTCTGAGGTATTCAAAAAACAATTTAACAGAATTTAAATGAGACTATTTAGGGTTTTTTTGAATGAAATCACATATACATACACTAATCATAAAATCAGGTCAATAAGTAGTTAATTATAGTATGCTTACAATAATTCCTTTATAAGTGTTTTGATCAATAGATTATCCATCTTCATCATGATCCAATTTAAAATTAGTACTCGTATAAGTATCAGTACATTTAGTGATGTCTCAGAAAATCGTTTTAGAAGATCTTTACAATATTTTATTTGATTTAAAATAATACCATCTTTATTTTGAATGATTTGAAATCCATGAATGAATTCTAGTTCAACCATTAGACTCATTAAAAATTCATTTTGAATTATTTCAGAAAACACAATTAATAATTAATTTTTTGAAGATTCCAAAATAATATCATCTATATAAATTTGAACTACTAAAACATCATTGGAAATTCGTTTTATAAAATGAATAGGATCAGCTATACCTTTTGTAAATCCATTGGAAATAAGAAAATTAAACAATCATTCATAACAAGATATTAGAGAATGTTTTAAACCAATCAATTTTGTCGATGATTTAAAAATATTTTTGGGAATGTAAGGATTACTAAAAACGGGTTGGTTAAACAATAACATCATGAACTATATACACATTTAAGAATGAACCCTTGACTTCCATTTGATATAGTTTAAAATTTAGATGTGTTGCATATACAAGCCATATTCTAATGGATTAATTTCTAGATACTGGTGTAAAGGTCTCCACATAGCTAATTCCTTCTTCTTGACTATTTCCTTGTGCAACCAATCTAGATTTATTTCTAACTATGTTACCAGCTTCATATACATTATTTCTAAAAACCCACTGAGTGCCTATGGTGAAAATTTATTTAGGTCTATAATCAAGTTTCCAAACATTGTTCCTTTCAAACTGATAGGTTTCTCTTACATAACCATCCCCCAAAAATCATCATTGATAGAATCATTGATGTTTTTAGTTACATGTTGTGAAAATAAGGCTTGATGTTCAACCTAATTTCTCAAAGAATTTCTACAGTGTGTTCCTCAATATAGATCTCCAACTACATCATCTAACTGATTGTTATTAAGTGTTCTAGTTGGTACAAAAAAGGTAGGGATATTTATTTCAGGTTCATCACTTGGTTCTTGTTCATTATGGCTTAAATTTAGAGAATTCCTAAAACTGAATGTTTTAAAATATTTCTTTATAGGTTGGTTAGAGGATTTCACATTAATGTATAGATTTTACACATCATCCTTAGGATTCTCTAGAGATATCTTGGGCTCATAAAGATCTATCTCATCAATCATGAGATGGAAAAATTCCTCCCCACATTTAGTTCTTTCTTTAAAAACAGTACTGGATTTACTAGATATTGAATATCCTATAAATATTCATTTAACACTATTGGATGAAGCTTTTTCATGATTTTCCTTCGTATTAAGGATATAAACATTGCAAACAAAGTCTTTGAAGTAGTTTAATTTTGGTTTTCTATTGTTCCAAAACTCATATGGAGTTCTTTTAAGAATATGTTTAATCAACACTCTATTAATAATATATCATGTTTTATTTACTGCTTCGGTCCAAAATAAATAGTTATGACATATTTACTAAACATGGTTCTAGAAATATCTTGAAAGGTACTATTTATTCATTCTATAACTCCATATTGTCGAGGTGTTCTAGGGGAAGAGAAATTTTGACAATAGAAGTTTTGTGAGAAAAAACATTCAAACAACTAATTTTCAAATTCATATCCATGGTCACTTCTTAGAGAATTAATTTGAGTCCACTAATATTTTCTACAATTTTAGCTTAATTACTAAAATGAGAGCATGATTCACTTTGGTGAGATAATAAGAATGTCCAAGTATACCTATAAAAGTAATCTATAAGAACATAAACATTGTTATTCCCATTAAACTATAAACTATATACAGTCCAAAAAAATCCATGTCAACCAACTCGAGAGGTTGAGAAGTTGAAAAATCTTTTTTTTTGGATTGAAGAAAATGTTTTATTGCTTTCCCTTTTGAAAACGATTATATACTTTATCATTAGGAAACTATAATTTGGGAAGATCATTGACTATTATTTTTCATGTTATCTTTATAAGGGATTGAATATTGTAGTTTCCTAGTCTTCTATTCTAGATCCAAGAGACTTTGTGAAATACACTTAAATATGATGAATTTTGAGAAACTATTGGATCTAATTTAATAGAATATATATTTTTATTTCTTATGGAATAAAATACTAATTTATTTTTATAATTAAATACATTCAAATTTAACATGAAATCCATCACCACATAGTTATGAAATAATGGGAAGTTAGCATTTCATTCCATCAACAAAAATTACTTTAGAAATTAAAACTGATTTAGAGTTTCCGATTTCGCCTTGGCCAATGATTTTTACTTAAGCATTGTCACCAAAAGTAACATGCCCAAAATCAATCTTTATTAGGTTCTTGAAACATGAATACTCCCTTATAATGTGTATTGAACACACATTGTCCATGTAAAATAAAATTTTATAAGAGATCGTTAAACTATTTTCCTACATAATAGTTAAATAAAAAAAGACTTTGGTACCCATATCTGTTTGGGTCCTGTAAAATTAGTGACTGGTGCTTTAGGAACCAACATCTTCCTCACAGGCATCCTATAAACATTTGGTAATGATTTTGAGAAATAAAATTTATTTGGTGTAGAAAAAATCGAAACAGCAGAGGATGTATTATAATTTTAACTAGTCGAACATTTTCCTGAATGAAAAATACAACAGTATGTTCTTGATTTACAAACAAAATTGGGTTTACCAAAATTTATTTCACTAGGTTGATAACCAATACCATTTGTGTGTTTAGGAGAAATATTTTTAGCTATAATTTCTACCAAGATTTCATAACCATTTGTAATCATTTTAAGGTCCTTTTTCAATTGGTCATTCGATTACTTTAATACAATTTTTTTCATTGAGTAACTAAACATTTTTTCTCTCTCTACAAAATTTTTGGATTTAGTAGTTGAGGAAAGATCATATTTTCCCTTTAAATACTTTTATTTATATTTTAGTTCATTACATGTTTCTTCAAGAATTTTTCAATACTCACACATTTTTCTTTAGAAATATTTTTACAATAAAATTCATCCTCAAAATATTAGTAATTATGTATAGAAGATTCTGGATTTACCTAGGATGTGTTTTTCATGAAATACATATTGGGTTTGTTATCCTGTTCATCATGTGAAGACTCTGTGTCACTTGAACTTTCCTTATAATCACTCCATGTAGCTTTTAATTCCTTTTTATACTTTATTTTATATCCTTATATTTCCATTTATACCTGAGCTTGGGATAATCTGATTTTACATGTCCATTTCTATTACATTTATAACATTCTATTTCATCCGACTTGTCATCTCTTTTCCAATCCTTCTTCCAGCTTCCCTTTTGATCATATATTCTTTTATAGTTTGGATTTCTGAAAAATTTTATCCTTTTGTAAAATTTCTTAAACTTTCCTGCTAATTGATCCATCTCCTCATCACCATCGGGTGATGATTGTTCATTGTTGTAAAATTCCATAGAGTCTTGTCATTTCTCATTTTCTTTGTGTTTAGAGGTAGTGGTCTTAAATTCCATTGATTTCCTTTAGGGTTAATCATCCTCTTCATTGATTACTTATATCTATTATTCAAATATCATTAGTTTCCTAATAATTTGTTTGACCAGTAATTTTCCTATATCACATGATTCTATAATACAAATAGAAGTTCCCCTCGACATATCATGTAGGTAGCCGAGAATCCACATGATTTGTTCTTTAGTAGTGACATATCTACTAAGAGAGGTAATTGCATTTAAAATTTCCTTTAAACAAAGATACATATCAGAAATAGGATCATAATACTACATTATAAAAATATCATACTTATTAGTATAAGTATTAAGTCTCATTTCGTTAACATTAGTGGTTCTTTCAGTTAAAACATACAATGTATCCAAAATTTCATGGGTTTCTCTTTATACAAAAATTCTACTAAATTCTACTTCTCTAAATGACAAGTATAATGAAATCATGGATTTGAAATTATTGTAATAATATGTCTTACATCAGTCATCCCATGTAGTTCTATCAGTAAGAGGAATCTAATACTCATCTACAATTGAAGACCAAATTTCAAAACCCATACTTTCTAAAATAATTTTCTTCTTAATTTTCCATTGGGCATAATTAGTTAAATTAAATAAATGTGGTCTATTTTTTGAATCACGTTCTTGTATATTATAGATAATAATTAATTACTTTTAATGATCTTGTAATTTGGAACTAACAGAAATTTACTGATCATTATTGTATAATTAAAATCAAGGGTGATAATATTTTACGACAGAGCCTTAACCAAATCAAACTCCTTTGATTCCAAATATTGATCAGAGTAGAGTACTCAAGAGGGGGGTGAATTGAGTATATATACACATTTCTGTTAAAAATATCACTTAAAACTATTACCCAATAAAAAGGAATACATGATAGTTTATGAAGGTAATAAAGTTATTATAGGTTAAAAGTTCATATAACTTCTCATAAGATTGATAAATTCACTATAATATCAATGTTAGTTATTAATAAAACTTTTGAAACTATTCTAATAAGTAAATATAGTTATTACTTCTATTCAAGACTACATATCAAAGTAAAATATAATTTTCTGAAGTATACCATAATGTAGAGAAAAAATAAATTAAAATACACATATGATTAACTAAGTGGTTCAGTCTCGAGATAAGACTTTATCCACACCAAATGGTGATCACCTACCACCATGAAGTTTATATTAGTATACATGATCCACACCCCAGACCAGGGTAAACAACAGTACCCATGACTATCCAGGTCACAAGACCTCTTCAGCTAATCATCGTTGGAATAAGCCACCATGTCACACAAGGACCTCTTTCACAATTATCTAATGGAGTAACATATTTACGAATATATGAGAGGAAGGATATATTATATCCATTAGTTTAATAAAGGATACAATTTGCATTTTAATATAGATAAATAGACACTTCTTGAATGATAAAACTATTACGCAAAAAAAAAATTGTTGAGAAAGGATTAGAAATGATATGAGTTTTTCTATATGAAGATCTGGACTTGTAGGATGAAGTATATGAAAATATCGAGCCCTCTTAAAGAAATAGAGTATCACATGTCTGGTACTTCTGTTTCTAGTTTGATGATGTGAGATATATAGCTTGTTTTATTATTTAAGTTGATTATTAGATGCCGTTTGAGGCTCTGATCTATTGTAGTTCAGGATTTATGGATTTAGAGTGCATTGTGTGTTCTTCAGTGGTATGTTCTCTCATGCATGAGTTCTATTTTCCACTACTTTCTTCTATATAATCTTTTCGACACTTATCTTACTTTTAATTAGGAGTGAACATGTTGAATCATACATGATGCATGTATTATTCCCCTCATACCACGTATTATACGGTGAAATGTTTACAAAGAAACATTAATGATGTCATTTCCATTTAATAACTTGAATATGACCGTTTGAAATTAAATTTACAAAGACAAAAAAATATTAAAGAATGGTGTCACCGTTTGTCATGAAATGGTGTCACATGGAAACAGTTTCTTCTACATTTTATTTTATTGTTGAGATAGTTATTGTTCCGTAGCCGTGTTGACATCTGGAACTAGTAGCACAAATGTTGTGTTAGGATCACCATGTCTCTTTTAGAGGTGTCCTGTACTGTTTTAAAACAGATGCAGTTTTAGGATCATAATATTTGTGGTAGGGGTGTATAGTCCTTTGTTAAAACATTGAATGGTTCTTGAGTCGTGATATTAAGAGTATGGTGTTAGATTCATAATGTCTGGGTTACGGTGTCCTGGTCATGGTGCTTGTGTCATGATGTCTGGGTCACAGTGTCTGGGACATTTCCATAATCCAGAACCCGTGTGAGACTTACAGTTTCTCAGACATTTCCAAATAACATTAAACAGTATTAGACATTAATATTCTAATAATGGATTAAACTTATTT
The DNA here is from genome assembly GCA_963277665.1 of Viscum album. Taxonomy (NCBI): domain Eukaryota; kingdom Viridiplantae; phylum Streptophyta; class Magnoliopsida; order Santalales; family Viscaceae; genus Viscum; species Viscum album. Next base: position 1,519,779,704 of record OY728155.1, on the reverse strand, counting down.
ATTTGTTATAATTAAACATAATAGAACAAGATTAAGCATAACCTGTGACATTTTGAATTAGAACCAGTATGCATGGAATCATAAGAAGACAAATAAACACAAACACGATTTTAACATGATTTGCATTATTTTATTGATTTTCATGATTATTGAGTATTAAAACATGACCAAACATGAGCAGTACAACAATGTGGTTTTCATTTTGTGATCCATGGGCCTAGAATTATATAGAGCCTTGATTTATTAGTTAAAGATGGAACCTATTGTGATAAAAATGGCATGATTAAACCTAATAATATGTTCAAAACATTAGGATTATAACTAGTCTTATGTCTATATGTAAATGAATGAACTCGGTATCATGTCGATATGTTAATGTGAGGACTTCCCTTCTTGTTGTTTTCTTACAAAGTGAACTTGTTAAAATTTATGAATATTCTCAATGTAATAATATTAGGTTTTTTCAACATTTATATTGTAATTGTATAGTCTCATGGATTTTGTTTGATTATTGAAAATGTGAAACACTTATAACGTTTTTTTTGAAAAATACTTATTCTATTAATCATGAATACTAAAATTGAATTGATTGGGTATAAAATTATTATATATGTTTATTCTCTCATACACTTATTTTTAATTGTGATTCTTGTTTGATATCTCTTATGTTTACCCTAACTGGTCATATGAGCTCACCCGTTATGATGTTTAAATTTTACATAGTTTATATATAATGGTTTTATGTATAACTGTAAAAGAAAAGTACTATATCATATGAAAATTATAAGAGATATTAAAGAGAATTTATGAAATACCATATTTATGTATATAATATCTAAATTATTCATACCATTATTGTTCTAGGGAATATATAATTATGTTAGATTTCAAGTATTCATCTAAAATGTTTTTATATTTATGTATTCTAGGACTGGGTGGACTCACATGAAATTATTTTGAAGATATTATTGATTTTTTTGTGAAACATTATAATTTTCTTTATCATTTTAGTTTCGATATAGGATATATAGTTGTGTTTTTTCATTGTTTTAGTGTGTTTGAGTTTTAATAAGAGTGTTTTTGTCTCTATCTATGTGTCTTTCTAGAAGTGTAATACTTAAATATCATATATATATATATATATATATTAGTTTCATGTGGATTTGCATATGTGTCACCAAGATTTATGTAAAAGTCATCTTGACCTACATAAGTTTCATAAAATTATCAGGGTATGTATCATTGTTGATTTCTGTATGAGTCAAGTTCATGCTTATCCATCTATATCAGAATGTATGCAACACTATTTAAGTGTCCTCAAGATCTATTTACGTTTCATTAGGACCTATGTATGTTTAATGAATTTTTCAAATAAAAAATTTCAACAATTAGAGAAATAGAGTCTCCAAAATCTATTTTTCCGAAGAAGGAATAATATTACAATTTCAATGATGATAGTTAAATATTAAAAATTAATATTTAAAATATAAATCATTTTTTTCATCATAGATATCATAAGGGGTAATTTTAGATTATATATGATTGTTTCTCAATATTTTTTTATATGGATTTAATATATACAATCAAAATATGACTATGTAATGATTTTACACCATAATATTATTATGGTATATTACTCTGATGATTCATTTCTAGTTGGTAATTCAATTAATCACTCACATGTGATTATTAACTAATTCGAGATATGATTATTTGTTCATATATTCAAGATATTTAGTTGAGTATTATTGAGTTTCTATTTATTTATATTTAACAAATAAGATTTGTTTTTTTGAAAATTTAAAGATGATTAGTCTTGGAAATTAATGAATATGTTAATTTTGAAATATTTTATTTGGAATAATTGTGATCATGGTTTTTCCAAAAGGAAGTTTTATTTTCATTTAACTAATAATTACAATAATATGGTTATTTATGGAATTAAAATATTGATATGTAAATAATTAGAAGTAAAAATTGATTATTTATATCATGTTGTATAAAAATGATCCTAACCAAATGTGGAATGAAAAGAAATTAGAGATATGAATATGTTGATAAAATAATAATGAATTTTTAGTTTGATAAGAAATTTATATGACTATTTTCATTCTATAAATTCTTTTTATTGACTATATTTAGAATTAGAGTTGTGAGAAAAATATATTGATATAATTATTGAATAAAAAATAAATTTTGTGATAAGATATTTTAAATACCATTATTTTGAATCCACAATATACATATATTTTACCTCAATCATTCCATGAGTTAAAAATATAATTAAGTGTCTTGAATTTGATATAAATTAGAGTCTCAATTATCTAAAAAAGAAATTCATGAATATTCTTGAGTTTCATCAAGGAAGATAAAATATATTGTTTTATATGAAACTGAACCACAAAGGAGATAAGTTTCATTCTGGATATGATTTTTATATGATTTAAATTTATATATACTCTCTCTAATGTGACTCTATAAAATACTAATGTGACCCTATAGTAATTCTGAAATCATGAGAGTGTTTTTTATAATGACGAACTTATAGTTTAGGGACTGACAAACCAGGACAAGGAGTTGGTTTCCCACAACGGGGTCAAAAAAAAATAGAAATTCATTCTATATTGTCTACTTTTAATTTCAATATGATATGTGTAGACCTATATTTTATATTTGAATGTGTAAAACTATAATAGGTCATAAGGGTTGATTTAAATTAAAAGAAATTAAAAAAAATATAGGCACCATTTTTTACTCCCCTTTTCAGTGGATCTATATGATCCTAGTAACTTTTGATGTAAAAAACTAATTTATTTAAATAAATATAGAACATAAATTATAGAATATAGAAACTAAAAAATATAGAATCTAAGGAGTGTAGAGTCTGAGAATAATGATTATGACCCATATTAATAGGAACTGGGGTGACGAAACACTTACAATTGATTCTAGATTAGTCCAGTCCACTCTATCATCCTATATAATATGCATATACTCATTGATAATCTTGTTTTGAATCTTACATGAAATTCCTAATTTTTTTTAATTATTTTATATTCATTTATTATATAGTTATTTATAATTTTTAATTAATATTTATCATCAATATTGATAGTTTTAAATGTTCGGTTTCTCTTTTAGTATAATAGTTTTGGTTATGATTTATTTTTATTGAGGTCATAATCTATATAAATAAGAAAGTTACCGTAGTATAATTTCAATAATTATTTATAAAGATATAAGTTTAATACATAGGAGTTTTGAGTATGTTTCTCAATGATGAAATCCACAACATGTTTTTAGGTAATTTTTAATGAATAAAAGGTGATATATTAATAATGAGTTAAGTCCTAACATTAAATACCTTGAGTGATAAATAAAAATATTATTTACTTATTAATTTAATATTATAAATGTAATTATTAATTCATAACTATCCATGAAAAGATTATATAGATTATCTCATATATGTCGTTAAACTACCCAAAACAAGAACATCCTATAATCATTGGATAAGAAAGATTATGTAGTGATTTTATTATAATATCATCATTCTAAAATCATTATAATATTATTAATATATTATTAAATAATTAAATTTTTTATTTTTAATATTCTTATGAAGAATATAAATGAAATATAATGATAATATGTTTTTACAATCAAATGAAGAATCATATCCCTTATCGAAACCATCTTTTTTAATGGAAATAGGGAAATCTATAGGGACCAGATTCTACTCAATGTGGTATAGACTTATTAAAGAATGAAATAAAGTACATTATTGATATAAATTTTAATTTTTGGGTTATATTTGAAGGGGTGGAGGAGGGATCCATTTATATGTGATGAGAGTGGCATTGGATTAAATAAATATTACATAATATAAAAAGAAATGTCAATATAGAAGAACGTTCCAGAAACGATACCAAATAATAAATATAGGGCATGGGGAGGTTGATAATAACACTTACACTTATTTAAAGATAAGTTTTTATAATATATTTTTGAAATTACCTATTCATATAACACTTTTACCTTATTTTTTCATTTATTGAGGTGATTAACTTTTTAACGTTGTATAATATTTTTAGGAATAAAATCAAAACAATTCTTATTTTAAAACATGAAAACTCTATGCAACATTTTTTTAAAAAAAAATTATAATGTTTATTAATTTCATAAAATTTAATATTAATATAAAATAAAGACCAAGGGGAAAACAAATTGTTTTTCAAAATGTACTTTTTACAATCAAAATGAATGTATTGTTATCTACGAAAATGATTATAAAAAATTTATTTTATTAGTTTATCATTTGAAAAATGAGTTTCAATTGATTTTTTATCAAATGAAAAATCTATTTTCATCATTTTAATACTTACTGTAAGGATTAGGTCTAAAAATAATTCTTCATTGGAATAAAATATAACTTTGGTTCCAAAATTTCAAACATAGGTTTCTAAATTTGACATATTATTTTTTAAATAAAATATTTTACACAGTAAATATATATTTTATCAAGTAATATTTTACATAAAATTTTAATTCATTACTATATCATGATGGTGTTAGAAAAGTTATGATATCTGTATAAATTATATTTTTTACGATTCAATGTAAAATCAACATTTTTAGAAAAATCCTAAAAACTCACCCTAAACTTATTTTGACATGATGAATCAAAAATTTAATTCATTTTTTTCAAAAAAAATTTATAAACATTTGGAATATATCTTTTTAGTGATATACTAAAAAAAGAACAATTTTATTAAAAGAATCTTTTTTAACATTACGTGTTCTCATTATTATTTCAAATAAATTTCTAATTTAAAGAGTATTAATATATTTTTTAAATTGAATATTTTTTATAATAAATCATTACATTTTTCTATCCATTTTATTTATATAAAAATTTAATATAATTGTATAATTTTACAAAAAAATCTCATTTTAAAATTAATTTATAATTTTATAATTTATTATTTATTTACTTGGAATTTTTAAACATATATGTATTAAATATATCCTTTTAAATTTGTTGTAATATTAAATTTTCTAGAAATTCCATGTAAGATAATTATAAAATATTTAAGATTTATTATATTTTTAATTACATAATTATATCATGTAAAATTGAACATAAAAACACCCCCATAAGTCAATGTAATATATAATATAAGATAAGAAATAGTTGAAGTGGAAAAAGATGATTCATCTATCATGGATCATGTATTGATTTCTACATGCTTAAACATACACCATAAATTATTTTACTCAAACTACATGACAAAAGATTATCATGTCCTTATTATAGGGGAATACAAAGGGGCGATACCTCCTTATTAAGATTAGGAAAATGAGACTCATAAAAAAGGATCCAACTGCGTTATTCCATCCCTCGCTTTTTCATATATTTCATAATGCTGTTACTAATTTATATACCAAATAATCCAAGAATATGTTATAAATGATATATTTAATTCTTGTAATTTTATTTCATTAATTTATAATGGTTCGTTTTAGTTTTTTATTATGTTGGTTACAAGTTATTCAATATAGATTTTCTTTAAAAGAAAACTAAAACTAAAGTATGCGGGTTTCATTTTATGGATTCCATTTATGACACACCTTAGCAGAATTTCCATTATTCTAACCATTGTTCACAAAAATATTTAATTAAATTTATTAAACTAAGAATAATTTTATTTATAGGTGTGAGGGTGGGAGACATATGGTATATGTTTTTTTATTTTAAAATAATAATTATAAAAAAAAATATGAAATAAATTTTTCAATTTTTTTGTAATATTTATATTGTTTTTGTGATTTAATTTGAGCATAAATAGAGTACTCAAAATTAATGTTTTTGATCATATGAGCGGTGATGTACACATACGGAGGAGGGGTGTGAAATTGGGAATCACTATTTCAAATCACATCCACTATAATTATTTATTTTTCACTACTATCCCAATAGGGATACTAATTAAATAATAATAAATAAATATAAATTTTGGTAACAAAGATCACCTCTTTGATGGTAAATAGATATTTGAGGATGTGTGGTTTTTATCCCATACAAAAGGCCCCATTTATATTTTAAAAAGAATCCAAGGTAAGGGTTTATACTTGAACTTGTACAACTATTGGAACAAACTATTTAATACTACACATTAATAGAAAAAAGAAAATATTTTTGAATAACGATTATATATGAGTTTATTGGCCTCAAAAAAATTTCTATATGATGTTCTTATTTTCCTTTCAAGGAAAATTATATCATGAGACTATTATTTTTTTATTTCAATACAACATCACATCAGTTCTACCATAAAATATTTCTTATTCATATATTATTTTTTCATTTCATGACATTTAAATTCATCAATTATCATTCTTATATTATTTCCATATTTAGTTATAGAAACAAACCATGATTTATTATGTTGTATATCCTCTCATTTAGAATCATAATCATTGAACTGAGGCATACATAGAAATAATCATAAAATTGAATCTAAATAATCATAATGTTTCATTATTATGATATGTAAATTAGTGTCGTATTATATTTAATTTAATTCCTTCAAAAAAATATTTCATGCATGTTATAGGATATTTCATGATAGTGTGCATGAACTCACACATAGTGACATGGAACCTCATTTTGTTATGCGAAAATCCATTAATATAACAACATTCTAGCTTAAGTATTTCTATCATCAACTACCCTTGAATCATGATGTTGTGTTTTATCATGATATTTTATCTATGATGAAATTCACCAAAAATCATTATGATTTCTTATTTTTTTTCACAAAATTTAAATTTTAAAATAAATATTATTCATATGAAAGCAATATAAAAAATTATCTAATTTTTGAATCTGTCCATTTAACATATAAGGGACTCTCAATTTTTTTAATTTAAAGTCATATTGTTCTATCAAAGACTTATAATGAAGTAATATGATCCATGATGTCTTATGATGAATACATATATTTTGACTCAAAATCATACGCCCAAGAATTTTCCATTTTTCTTAACTCATCTAAAAGTCATATGGTCAGTTAATATCATATGTTTATGAATTATTTTATAATAAAATACAAACATTGAAATGAAAATTCAAGTGATTGTATCAAATAATTATTATCATCAATTAAGACTAATAATCACCAAAAAAAATTATATGACCTTTAGTGTTAATTTTTGAATCCTTATAATGAAGAACAATATTAGGGAACAAATGCATAGGATGGTATTAAGGATTATGATGAAGTCTTATAGTCAAGGAATTTTCTATTATTTATATATTCAAATCCAAGATGATTGACTTTTTAAATTATTTTTAGGATCCTTCTCTAATCCTTCACAAAACACATCAAATCATCACTTAATGAATCATTGTTATTCCCATCAAGAACAATACCCCTTGGAAAGATTTTCTACAGCATAAACTCATCCTTATTCTATTTAGGTTAGTTTTTAGCATTATATCTAACAACACTTAAAGAAATAAATACAACTTACATGTTATCCTCTTTAAAAAACATTATAGGTAATTATTCCACATATCAAAAAAAATCCATTTTTCATGAAGATCAAATTTATAAATCACCACACATAACATGTATTGGAAATAAATTTATCATCATACTCAAGATAGCACAAAAATGTACCCATTTTAACTTGTTTTAATAAATCATAGTTCTCTCTAAATTGTTGAAAATAAACCAAAAGCGAACATAAGAAATGAATTAACTAAAACACTTAAAAGAATAGAATAAAAAATATCCATGTCTAAATGATCATGATATTTATTGAAAAAATATGATTAAATCATTCATCTATTCTTTCCTTAGACAATCTCAACTAAAAACATGTAATCATCATTATAATCTATAAAAAATAAGAAACCTGATAATGTATATTTTTTATACATATTAATACACTAATTAAATGTTTCTTGATAGGTAGAAAATACTACTCCCCCAACAATAAATATCTAAAAAAATTAAGCATAAAAGGATTGATGATGTAACACATAAAAAATATTCATACCTCATTGAGATTGAATGGGTTATACACCCATTTACTGCCTTAGGTTCTCAATTCAATAAATTATGTGGAATTTTGTTAAAATAGCAACAACATGTTACATTGAGGTGAAAAATTAAAATATCATAAAATCCCCCTCAACAATTTATTTTAGAAAATTGTATTCTATGAAAATAAACTTTGGCCTAGGGTATTTTATTGGATTTTTAATAGACTTATAGTACTCTCAATGCCAAAATATATATATATCGAGCATATTTGTTTTAAACAATTAGGTCATGCAACATTGTCTTCATCCATATCATATGATAAGATTCTATTAATGCAACCGCATATGTAGCCTTAGTTTAGTTGATTGTTACTTATGTTTTCTTCTTCAAATTATATGAAACACACCATCTTACGATGAAAATACACCATTATATGTGTATTTTATATCATCAAAATCACTAAAACAGTAATATTAAACAAATGATATCATATATTTCTCAGAATTATTTTTTTAAATCATCCCATAAAATAATGTATTTGTAATATATATAATTAATCTCCTAGTAAATTAAATATGTGATTCTTAAATATTTGATTGGATCCTATAAAATAGTGTGACATTATACAAAATATTTGTTCTAGTGTCTATCAAACATAAAAGACATAAAATAATGATTCTTAATTTTAATGGATGACAATATATCTTCCTATATGTAAAAAAATTTGAATATATTTTTATGATATAGTTATTGTGAAACAAAAAGGTAATATGGTTTATGGGAAATTTGTTACCATATGGAAAAAAATTAATACATAAATAAAAGAAATCTCAAATATTTCATTCTTATATCTTGATAAATCCTCATATAATACATTAGCATTACTATAAAATATTATATATTAAATATTCAAAATAAAATATAGTGATGTTTTCTATGTACTTTTTACATACATGTTTTTATCCACCTAACCAATCTTTAATTTAATGATTCTTTGATATTAACCAATCTACAAAATACCCAGATTTTTGAGCTTCCATTAGGTCATAATGTATCTTTTTAATATTACATAAATTACTTATATTTGAACTTATTATAATTCCCTTTAGTTGTTCCTTATATATTTCCTCATTAATTTCACCATTCAGAATTGATAATTTTTAATAAATTTTAATTATTTTATATATTCAACAACAACTATGTCTACAAATATGAAAATGTAATCATATTTTAACATTGATGAAATGTTTTCATCCAATATATAACATTAAATTTTATAGTAAACATTTCATAATATAAAATATTGTTTTCTATCCACTTCAAAATTCTCATCCAGTTAATTTCTAAGGTCACATTTTTCCTTAATCACATTATTTTATTTGGGATAGAGAAAAATATCTCATATTTTAGTCTATTAAATCTTATCATGTTCATCATTCCTGAATTAAACCCACTTTTTGTGTTCAAAACTTCTTCCACTTATACTCTCTCAACTCTCAACCAAAAAGAATCGTGAATTACGTTTTTAAATGTACTCTTGATTTACACACCATGATTGTAATAATTAAATACATTTTATATATCTATATACAATATTGTAATTAACCCAAAACTTATATTCAATTAATATTCTTTTTATCCTCAAAACCTATTTTTTCAACTGAATATACTCGACATCAATTGAGATATCTGAATCTACTACTTACACATGAATATATATTATTTCAAAAAATATGATTGTAGATTAAAATTTTTAATATTATCAACACCATATTAAAAGAGATCCATTTTAAAATCTCCCTCATTTTGAATAACTAAAAATTAAATACATACAATAGTTATTTCTAAATTCATATTATAACACTTGAATATGCTTCCATCCAATGACCTGAAGGCCTTCAATTTTTTTTATTATAAACAAGAACCCCCATTTAAGGGATGAAGGGAAATACCCTAGTAGATTTTAAGAAATAAGACATTTCATGACTCGAAGGTCTAGAGAGACAAAACATACTGACAACATGGAGCACCCCTCCCTAGCATGTGAACATAAAAAGCAATCCACTGATGCAATGCTGAATGGAAAACATGTGTCCTATGTCAAGAACAGGCTCGATCCAATGGCACATGCCATACCATCTCAACATCCAAATCCATACATATCTACAATGAATTATTTCTAGATCTGAAACCTCCTTGTAGTTCCATGTGATCGAGTCTAGAAGTACCTCCATTCCAAAAACCAACACCTCAGCCAAATCACGAAACCAACCAAAACCACTAAATCACCAAATCAACCAACTCAAACATAAACCCAAATCCTTCATAGAAAACCTTCAACGCAACTCGATCCTCACCATCCACACCACAGGACTCGACACTTACCTCATACCCACACGCAGAGACCTCAACAAACCCACCAAGGAACCCCTTCCAGAACACAATTCAACGAACATAACTATACCCCTTCACCGTGAAGCTAGAACATGACCCCGACATTGATGAATACCGTATCTCAACTCCTCACCACAGAAGAAGAGAATAAAGACAGTCTCAACCCCACTCTGTGTAAGAATCATAGGAAGAGAACTCGAACCATGCCGCGAAAGGAGAGAAGGACGCTGCCTCGACATCGCACCAGAATCAACCCCACACCGCCCGAATCGCAACCCCAAAGCCGCACCGGAGTATGCCCCCAGCACCGTAGAAACCTGATGTCACCCAAGCACACCAGATCAAACAACTCTACCACTAGAGACACCCCGACACTTAACCAAAATATCAATCCCGCCGCACTAGAACCCGAGCCCTCACCACAGAGAAGGACCACCACCCCGATTTCGTAATGGCTCTCGACTCCATGTCGTAGATCTAGAAGAAGACACTGAGACACTAGAGACCTGACCACCCTCACCGCAGGAGAATAAACCCTGATCCAGATAGATTCCTCCCTCCACACATAAGAAGCCATCGCATCGTGAGACGCCTAGAAGACTGAGGAAGATCCGCCACCCAAATGAGGCGAAGAAGAAGATGGTGCCGCTCAGAAACCCTAAAACGCTATGCCACTTACGGGCTCATCAGATCCCAAACAAATCTAAAACTAATATTTTAATTTTCTTTCAATTCTGGTATAACCTGTGAATTTTCCATCTTCATCTTTCCCAAAACATTATCCAATAATTTTATTCATTTTTATGAAATGACATTGGCACTAAAATAATATAAAGTTGTATAATTATTTAATTATAAACCACATCACCTAGGGTTTCATATCAGTCTTTTTTTCTAAAGAGGCATCTATATTGAATTATTTTAGTAGTCATAATGTCCTATAAAATATAAAATATTTATGTTTCATCATATTTTAACATTATTCTAACCATTTATTCTGGAATACTATTATTTATTTTTAGAAATATATTTTTTTGGTCTATAATTTTTTATAATTATTTCTTTATTGTTTTTTAATATATTTAGTGAATTATGTTTTTGGAATAATCAGTTTCATTATCCAATCTCAAATTTTTCAAAGAAAATCATTATATATTATTTATAAGAAAACTACAGGTTTTTAACCTTTCAAATTTTGATGATAAGTTTAACCTAAAATGTTTACATGGCATCCATATGATGTTATCAATGAATGAAGTAAATAATCTTTCTCCAATAGTAGAATCATTGTCATGGGACCACACACATAAAAATGGATCACCTTTTAAGGTCTTTATATTTGAATATCTTAACCATTTTGAGATCTATTTTACATCCTTACTTTCATACATATTCAAGAAATTTATATTTTATCATTATTTATGATTCAAAATAAATAATAGTTTCTTCCAAAATGTTTTGTGATGTACTCTTTTGACCAAAGTAGAATAGTATTCTATGAAAAATGTTAGTTTCTTCCGGATAACTTAGTTAATATTAAATAAATGGTTATCTGATATTGAATATGATGCATGGGGACCTTAAAATTATTATCAAAATTCATAAATACTTAAATATATTAACAATGAATCCATATCATTTGAATACAACATAATTTATATAATCAAAAATTTATGATAGACTCAAACAATTTCACATTAATGCTCTTATAATCAAAAACTGTTTGGGGATTTATAGGCCTGTAAAATTAATGGGAAATTTTTTTCTTAATTTTCTTTGGGATTTTACATGAATGCAGTTTCTAACGACACCTAATTCCGAGGCCCGGTGTGCCCAGAATATGTTTATAAAGTTTATCTCGAGTACGTTCAGTGAACGAACGAGCGGGTTTTTCTAACTTTTGAACCAGTGCTCGGAATAGAATTCCGAGGGAACCAATGGAATCGCAGCACCAGTAATTTCTTAGAAACTCCTTTTCTAGAGTTGTGTTTGCTCGGGTGTGGTTTTAAAATTTTCAGGTTAAGTAATTGAATAAAATAAAATGGTGCGACCAATTATTTTATTTTTCTTAACATAAGATAAGTGGATGATGTTGTACCCACCATATCCTACCCACTTGGTAGGATATTTGTGTGGTGGGGCCCACCGATCCCCACCGTTTCATTTCTTCTTAAGTAACACACCCGCACCCCCTTTTAACGAAGTCAACTCTTGCGTTTAATCTGGATATTAAACGCCTCATTAATTGGGTGGTTTTAAACTTCTCAATTAATTGATCATTTCATTTCATTTTGAATTTAAAAGAGTTGGTTTGAGTGTTAATAAAATAAGACAACACTTATTTTATTTTGGGTTGGAACTTGCTGCGTGGAGAGGATTTGGAGAAAAGCCTTCTTCTTTGACGAAGAACGCGAAGAACGTGAAGAATGTACCGATCTCTGATGAAGAATTCCAAATCCAAGGAGATCGACTACGCGACGCCCTGTACCGTGATGCCAACCACGCTTCTTCCGCGACGCTTCTTCTACGACGCTTCTTCTGCGATGCTTGCTCTGCGACGCGATGATCCCCATTCCACGATGCCTTCTTCCGTGACGTGCTTTTCCGCAATGAACCATCGCTCGACGACGCTTGAGGTAGGGGTTTTTGTTCAATTTAATCTATGTGATTATACCCTCGTCATATGTTTAAAATTTGTCGGAGGCATTTTTAAACCACTAACGTAGTGGGTGCGGACCAACGAACAAGTCCAAACCCTCCTCCTCTTCATTCTTGGTGTGCAGATTGGCGGGCGACGATGAAGCAGACTGCACATGCATTGTGAGGTCTTCGCACTGAAGAACCGGTCCCTGGAGGCCCATTGGCGATGATGGAAGGTAAATCCGACCATCAGAGCTCGTCCGGTGGTCCGCGGAATACTCCGCTGGCACGCCCCGCCGGCATGGCGGCGCCCGACGCACCGCCGGGAATGGCCGTCGCGGCTTAAGCTGCGGCGGCACACCACTGGTCCCACGACTACATGGGACCGATGGAGGTGGGACACGGTGCTCGGCCGCGTCTGTTGACAAGGAGCGGCCCCCCAATGGGGTTGCAGTTACATGATGGCGGGGGGCAGTGTGCCACCTCGCACTGCTCGGCCGAAACGGCCGAGCCGCCCGACCGGACCACCAGGGCGGGCCGCGCCAACCGGGCCGGGCCGCGACCAAGCGGGTTGGACCCGGACCCGGGTCGGTTCCACCATGTTCGGGCTGACCCAAGGGGTACCGGGCCGGGCCCGAACCCCCTAATACCAGACTTTTTTGGTCTGTTGCCCATAACATGGGATACGAACCTCTGATTGATGCACCGTCAGTTGCGTAGTGATACTTGGATAGAGACGGTCATTTTGGTATATTACACTCAATGTTTCGGAGAACTTTGAGTACAGACGGGTTGGTTCAGATACGAAACCAACCGGGCCCTCGGAGTCGAAACGCTTATATATCAAGCTCCGGATGTCCAATTGATGTTCTTTCTACTTTGTTGGTTTCCTCTTGATGAGAATGAACTTTTGGCATGCATCACCTGAGTTTTGGATGCAGTTGGATAATGGCCAGGTTTGATTGTACCCGAAATCCAACCGGGCCCCTCGGACGGAAAGACTGATAACTTTCAGACCGGGCGTCCGTTTGATGAACCGTCCATAGTTTTGGTGATCACGTTGAGAAACAGACCCTATGAGAATACCCTATGATAGCTCGGGGTACAGTCGAGATACGGACAGGTTGGTTCACGCACGAATCCATCTGGGCGCTTGGGACGAAAATGCTAGTAACTCACAGACCGGGCATCCGACTGACGCGCCGTCTATTGCGTTGAGACCCCCATGATGAGGCAGTACTTTGAGATGCTTCTTTGTGGAAATTTGTGATACTTGGAGTATCGACCAGTAGTTTTTGGAGAGGACCCTCCCAGTGCCGAGCTAGTAGAGTGCAGAGACCTAGTAGCTGGCTAGGACTTGGCGACTATTGATCTATCGACTCAGTGTGTTTCTGATAGCCCAGTGGAGAGCGCTTGGTTGTAGCAACAGACCCACGGTGGAGGAGCTCTTGGTAGTAGAGGTATACCCGCGATACTCAACAGATGGAGTTCCTCTAGAGGCTATGAGGTGGAGCACATGGTTGTAGCGGCAGACCTATGGCAGATGAGCGCTTGGTGGTAGCGGCAGACCCGTGGTACTCAACAGAAGGAGTACCTCTAGAACCTATAAGGGGGAGCACTTGGTTGTAGCGGCAGACCCAGGGTGGGAAGTGCTTCGTTGTAGCAGCAGGCCCACATTACTCAACAGGTGTAGTAATACAGCAGTCCAAGGAGTCCGACGCGCTTGGTTGTAGCGGCAGGCCCTCTGTACTCGACAGAGGAGGAGTTCGGCGCGCTTGGATGTAGCGGCATGCCCTCTGTACTCGATAGAGGAGGAGTTCGGCACGCTTGGTTGTAGCTGCAGGCCCACTGTACTCGAGGGAGGAGGAGTTCTCCAGCAGCCGTGGTTTCGACGTCATGAATAAAATCCTAATTGAGATGAGTCTGTAATCGTTGTGTTTCCTCATGATTGATATGGGTTACATGATAACTTAGGTATATGTATGGGCATATACCTGGATAGAGTTTATCCGTTGATTTCATAATCCTTGTGTTTCCTCATGGTTGAGATGGGTTACTTGATAACTTGGGTATATGTATGGGAATGTACGTAAGTAGAGGTTATCTGTTGAGATCTTTATTGTGGTTATATTTATTGGATTTAGTGAGACCTTGAGGGTCTTGGGGTCCCTACTGAGTATCGTTATACTCACCCCTACACAGGCTATGCCCGCACCTCATTGTGTTAGTTGCAGACGACAGGAAACGTAGATAGAGGCCGAGTGTTCGAGGACTAGACGGTACCCAGAGGTGGACCTCATGACGAGACATTATCTCATGGTGGACTTCACGATGAGGCGACACTCGGAGGTGGTTGATGGGAAAGAGCATTGTGGAGGCTATCTGTACCTACCCTTCAGGTAGGATCTTTGGAGGATGATTCAGGAGCTACGCTATCTGTACCTACCCATCAGGTAGGATCCGAGGAGGATGACCCAAGAGATGCTTCTATCTTCTTCTAGATTCTTGTCCTTGTTGTACTTTTTTCAGTTGTATCTGTACTTTCAATTGGGTTTTTATTCTGGACCATTTACTTTTCAGCCCTTCTTTTTTTGTACTTAGTGTTTTACTTCAGCTTGTACTCTGTGTGTTTTGTTACTTTTATAAAGGCAATGCCTTCCTAGTTATTGGGATTTAGGCCTTTGGGGATAGTTTCCAACCCCTGGCCTATGGAAGGCGGGCTTGGGGTAGTCACGACACGGGCCCCGAGGACGGGTCGTGACAAATTGGTATCAGAGGGGTTCAGTTCTACCGCAGAACTCAAGACTCTGATCTTTTTCTATGAGAAGCAATTGTGTTAAGAGTATTGAGTGTGGTTATCAGTCCAGGGAGTCCAGTGTTGGTGCGGTAGCCGACGTATCCGTACACCAGGACCCTGACTTCTGATTTTCGACATAATGAATGAAAACATTGATTGCATGTGTGTTTCATGTTTTCCTTGTGATTACTTTGTGTCATCTCACCAGGTATACTGTTTAACCGTGGCGCACCAGTTTCTTTTCAGTATGGCCCCACGACCGCAACCCGCTAGGGTTCCGAGTTTTGTGCGGGACATTATCCCACCGAGCGACGAGGCCTCGGTACAAGGCCCTTTTACTGTAGAGGCACCGACGATACCTCTACCCGCCGAGCCACCGATGCTACCATCCCAAACAGCTGATGGTGCATGTCGTCTTAGTGCACTGCACGAGGTTCAGTGTCAGCGACCACCCAGGTTTCATGGGGAGACGGACCCTCAAGCAGACGAGGAATTGCTGGAGGCTGTCATACGAGTTTTCTGTTTGGTAGGGACACCAGCTGACCTTATGGTGGTCCTTGCAGCGAGCCTCCTACATGCGGCATTATGATGATGGTGTAGCTTAATGCTCTAGGTGCACGACGAGGAATCTCTCCTTTGGACGGACTTTGAGAGCCTTTTTGCTCAGAGTTCATTCCAGCCACCCTCCGAGCGGTGCGCATCCAGGAGATGCTACAGCTGCGGCAGGGCTGCATGACAGTAGCCCAGTACACGGTGAGGTTTACCAATCTCTCGTGCTATTCCACAGACATGGTACGGGACCCATTCTTCAGGGCCCAAACCTTTGATAAGGGGCTCAGGCGAGAGATCAGAGCTTTAATTGTTTCTCATAGCATTCTGACACAGACAGGGGTGTTGGAGTGATCCCTCTTAGTGGAGAGTTTCCTTGCTGAGCAGTCTCCAGCAGCAGGACCTACCACTAGCCGGCATGCGGCAGAGTCTTCTAGAGCAGGCAGTAGACAGATGACGTAGATGTCCAAGAGGACTAGTCCTACAGGTGGTCGACCGCATGGCATAGGATCGTTTGTGTGAGGCACCCGGGGTGGATAACGACTTACCATGCGCGAACAGTGTTACTCCTGCGGCGGGGTTGGTCACATGGCTCGTGACTATCCAACCTGCCATACAGATGACCAGCTGATGAACGAAGGACCTTCCGGGCAGAGGTATAGGTTCGATCGAGGCAGACCGCATAGAGTAGGAGACCATTGCAGGGGAGATGGTCGTGCAGCTGGAGGTGGGCGACGCTTCGAGGTGTTGTCACCACCACCACCAGGAGGTCCACCCTGACTGTAGGGAATATGTGGACGTGGGAGAGCTCAGCTGCAGGCAGCTGAGGCCTATGATCATGGAGCTCTGGGAGAAGATGGATAGGAGCGGGACTAGCTCCAGACCTAGAGACTTTTGTTCATGCTGCTTCTAGATCTGTTGATGTTTGTTTATTGATGCTTTGTGTCTTTGTAATTTGATCTGCAGTAATAAAAGACACCTTTCTTGTGGCGTTTACCTTTTTGTCCTCTCTCTATGTTGTTACTAAGAGGTTCCGGTTTAAAAACCGTTGACTTGATTCTCAATTTGAGATACCTACTTGATGAGACCCAGTGACCACACACTGATGCCGATTGTGTGGATCAACCCTTGGAGGCAAGAGTAACGGTTGGATCACTTGGTAGTAGCGTCGAGGCCTTATGACGTCATCTTTGGTATGGTTTAGTATCATCCATGTCAGGATTGACTGTATTAGGTGAAGATCGTGGTTCATCCAGGGGATGAGACCAGATTTATCTTATCAGCAAACAAGAAATCTCAAGAGCTCTTGTAGGACCAGAAAGGTCCAGGTCATCCAAGAGCGGATGAGGACAGCTTAGAGCCACCAAAAGTCATGTGCTGATAGGGGGCAGAGACCACTAGAGTTCGAGGTTGGCGACCATGTTTCCCTATAGGTCTCACCTTGACATGAGTTACCGAGACATGGATGAGGCGACAAGTTATCTCCGAGGTTCAACGGACCACTCTAGGTCCTCAGCAGGGTAGGTGAGGTGGTTTACCGCTTGGCCCACCCACTTCAGTTGCACTAGGTTCACGACGACTTCCATGTATCTCAACATAGAGGATACATGCTTGACCCGACGCATGTCATCGACCATGGGGAAACATGACTTTGGCAATGGGGTGACTTTTTCGGGGTTCTAGCAGAGGTTGAGGATCACCAGGAGTGGATCCTACGAGGATGGTAGATTCCTTGGGTGCACTTTCAATGGAAGTACGGGAACCTCCAGGTGAGCACATGGGAGCTAAAGGCTCAGATGCATGCTCGTTACCGCTTTTATATCCCTAGTTTGTGTTAAAGCATTATGAGGATGTAAAGCCCTGAGGTGGGAGTAATGTAAAGGCACATAAGATTCAAGTGAACTTTTTTCATAATTTTCATTGGGATTTTACAAGAACACATTTTCTGACGGAACCTAATTTCGAGGCCCGGTGTGCCTGGAATCTTTTCCAATGTTTAGCTCGGGTAAGTTCTGTGAACGAACGAGCGGGTTTTTCTAACTTTTGAACTGGTGCTCGGAATCGAATTCCGAGGGCACCGATGGAATCGTAGCGCTGGTAATTTCTTAGAAACACCTTTTCCGGAGTTACGTTTTCTCGGGTGTGGTTTTAAAATTTTCTGGTTAAGTAATTGAATTAAATAAAATGGTGCGACCAATTATTTTATTTTTCTTAACTTAAAATAACTGGATGATGTGGGACCTACAATATCCTACCCAATTGGTAGGATATTCGTGAGGTGGGGCCCACACGAGCCCCACCATTTCTTTTCATCTTATGTAACGCACCCGCACCCCCACCTTTTTAATGAAGTCAAGTCTTGCGTTTAATCTGGATATTAAACACCTCATTAATTGGGCGGTTTTAACCACCTCAATTAATCGATTGTTTTTTTTTTGAATTTCAAAGAGTTGGTTTGAGTGTTAATAAAATAAGACAACGCTTATTTTATTTTTGGTTGGAACTTTCTGCGTGGAGAGGATTTGGAGAAAATCCTTCTTCTTCGACGAAAAATGCGAAGAACGCGAAGAACGCGAAAATGCAAAGAACGCACCGATCTCTGACAAAGAACTCTAAATCCTCGGATATCGACTACGCGACGCCGTGTGCCGCAATGCCAACGATGCTTCTTCCACGATGCTTCTTCTGCGACGCTTCTTCTACGACGCTTTCTATGCAACGCGATGATCCCCCAACCGCGACGCCTTCTTCCGTGACGTTCTTTTCCGCGACGAACCCTCGCTCGATGACGCTTGAGGTAGGGGTTTTTGTTCAATTTAATCTATGTGATTATACCCTCGGCATATGTTTAAAATTTTTCGGAAGCCTTTTTAAACCGCTAACGCAGTTGGTGTGGTCCAACGAACAAGTCTGAAACCACCGTATCTTCGTTCTTGGTATGCAGATTGGCGGGAAATGAGGAAGCAGGCCGCATGGGAATTGTGAGGTCTTCGTAGTGACGAACCGGTCCCAGGAGGGCCATTGGTGAAGACGGAAGACAAATCCGACCACCGGAGCTCATCCGGTGGTCCGCGGAACGCACCAACGGCGCGCCCCGCCGGCACGACGAAGGCGCCCGGCGCACCGCCGGGAAGGGCCGCCGCTGGTCCCGCGACCATGCGGGACCGAGGGAGGCGGGACGCGGCGCTCGGCCACGTCTGTTGACAAGGAGCGGCCCCCAATGGGGGCGTGGTTACATGCTGGCGGGGGGCAGCGTGCCACCCCACACCGCTTGGCTGAAACGGCTGAGATGCCCGACCGGACCAGCAGGCCTGGACGGGCCAGACCCGGACACGGGTCGGGCCGACCCGGTTTGGGCCGACCCAGGGGGTACCAGGCCGGGTCAGAACGGGTGCGAACCCCCTAATACCAGATGTTTTCGGTCTATTTCCCATAAAATGGGCTACAGACCACTGATTGACGCACTGTTAGTCGCGTAGCGATCCTTGGATCGAGACGGTCATTTCGGTATATTACAGTCAAGGTTTATTTGAAAATTGAGTATGGCCGGGTTCGTTCGGATACGAAACCAACCGGGCCCTTGGAGAAGAAACACTTATATCTCGAGCTCTGGACGTCCGATTAACGTGTCGTCGACTTTTTTGGTTTTCTCTTAATGAGATGGAACTTTTGGCATGCTTCACCTGAGTTTTGGATGTAGTTGGATAATGGTCAGGTTGGATTGTACCCGAAATCCAACTGGACCCCTAGGACAAAAAGGCTGATAACTTTCAGACCGGACGTCCGTTTGACGAACTGTCAGCGGTGTTGGTGATCATGTTGAGAAACGGACCCATTGAGCATACCCTATGGCAGTTCGGGGTACAGTCGAGATACGGCTGGGTTGGTTCACGCACAAAACCAACCAGGCCCCTGGGATGAAATGGCTCGTAACTCACAGACCAGGCATCTGACTGACGCGTCGTCTGTTGCGTTGAGACCCCTATGACGAGGTGGTACTTTGAGATTCTTCTTCATGTAACATTGTGATACTTTAAGTATCGACTAGTAGCTCGTGGAGAGGACCCTCCCGATGATGAGCTAGCAGAGTGTAGAGATCTAGTAGCTGGCTAAGACATGGCGACTGCTGATCTATCGACTCGGTGTGTTTCGGATACCCCAGTGGGGAGCGCTTGGTTGTAGCAGCAGACCCACGGCGGAGGAGCACTTGGTAGTAGCGGCAGACCCGCAGTACTTAACAGAAGGAGTACCTCTGGAGGCTATGAGAGGGAGCGCTTGGTTGTAGCGGCAGACCCACGGCAGAGGAGCGCTTGGTTGTAGCGTTAGACCCGCGGTACTCAACATAAGGAGTACCTCTGGAACCTATGAGGGGGAGTGCTTGGTTATAGCGGCAGACCCATGGTGGGAAGCGCTTGGTTGTAGCAGCAGGCCCACAGTACTCGACAAGTGGAGTACTACAGCAGTCCATGAAGTCCAACGCGCTTGGTTGTATCAGCAGGCCCTCTGTACTCGACAGAGGAGGAGTTCGGCCCGCTTGGTTGTAGCGGCAGACCCTCTGTACTAGATAGAGGAGGAGTTCAACGCGCTTGGTTGTATCGATAGGCCCACTGTACTCGATGGAGGAGGAGTTCTCCAGTAGCCGTGGTTTCGACATCATGAATAAAATCATGTCTGTCGCGCACCCTCCACAGCCCCCTACTGTGGTCCGGCCCCTGTCCGCCCCTTTTTCCCTGTACGCCTTTGCCTCAGCCAACCCCTGATCCCGCTCTCATGCTGCGACCCGAAGACCTCCTTCCATCCATGCTTCCCTCTGCGTTCGCCCAGGATGCTGCCCCTTCTCCAGAGGATTACAACAATGAACCTGAATCTTGTCGTGCCAAGCCTCCACATTGCTCTGATGTGACCGTGAATCCCCTCACTGGTTCAAAAAGGGTGTCTTGGGTCACGTCAGACCGCATTCCGCCCACCGCCACCGAAGGTGAAGCAATTTGGATCGCTTCGGACCATCCTCCTTTATTTACAGGGTGCGTTTGGTTTTACCGCTTGTTTTGGGTTCGTTTTGTTTCGTTTTCACCAGTGTCAATGTGGTTTTTACTCTGTTTATTCATTTAGATTATTTTAAGATAGTGTTTCTTTGTTTTTAGATGGTTTGCATTGTGGAAGCGCTTTGGCATGGTTTTTCCATGATGTTGTGGTTTTCATTAAGTGGCGCGTACTTGTGTTCAAGTTGGGACGTACCACATCATCGTCATAACTGGGCATCGATTTGAGGTTGGTCCCCCACTGCACTCACCTTTATATTTAGAATTTATTAATTTCATGATGTTTTATTAATTATAATAAATAGGAAATAATATAAGATAAATATTTTTTATATGATTATTTGGTTTAAAAAGATCCATTTATTTTATACACAACACATGGAATATTTTATTGACGAACTAAAACCCAGTAGTGAAAGAATGTCTTTTTTTCTTTTAAACAAAATTCATGGAATTAAAAATGTAGTTTTGGTTTAAAAGAGAAATGATTTCTTCTAGACAAGTGTTTTGGTTTTTCTTGAGAAATGATGTTTTTTTAAAGTTGGTGATGGACCATTGTAACTTTAATAAAATAAATTATATTGGAAAAACTCATTTTTTTGTTATTTAGGGGTGATCCTTGGTGTGTGTTGATTGATTGAGTTGTCTGTGATATTTGTTGATCGTGACTGATTGATTTTCATTTTGGACGCACCCTTTTTTTATTGTATGTGTTAACATGGGAACCTGGCATAGCGAGTGCAACTTCTGATAACGATTATTGCACTATTTTAGATTACACACTGGCTAGTGGCCCCATAGAGGGGGAATGCTGAGTTATTGCTGCTATGGGGATTGGGCCCCTCGGTTACACCATGCAGGGTTATGCCGAGTGTTAGGGAGTTATGACGTCATCGAGTTGTAGCATGCTTTCCGGATAAGTACAATGTATAGTACGTTCTAAATTGTTCACGAACTCCTAGGTTCAACCAATGTTTCTATTAGTGTCTATTTGTATGTGGTGGACGGTTGAGAGGACTAGTTAGATTGTTGGCCCCTGTGTGCCACTTTTTTCGTTTCCCTAGGTGTGTGTTGTGGGATATGTGTGGATTTTCCTTTTTGGCTAATAACTGTAGTTTGGATTTCTAAATGGTTCACGGAAAATGTTTTAAAATGAAATATACCTATTCCTTTCAGAAATTATAATTGTTTTAAAATTACAAAGGGTAATGGACTGACACTTGTTTTAGAAATGAATGTGTGTGTGTGAAAACCAATATTTTGTACATTTAGTTCAAACGTGGAATTAGTAAATTTCACTATTTAAGGTCAGTGCATTGGAAATAGTTTGTTGGGAACACCTACTGAGTTTTAATACTCTCGCTTATATTGTTTTCCTATTTTTTTAGTTTTGTTGCATTTTTTGATAGAGCTTGCTCACCGTGGGAGAGAGTCAGTTGTCGTCTGGTGAGCGACTCCTGGAGTCGCGAGGAGTTTTGGTCAATACCAAGTTACTGTGTTTTTGTTGGCCTCTATTTCTTTTCAGTGTCATTTATTTACTTTGTGTTTTACTTCTTTTCACTGCTCTATTTATTTATCACTGTGAAAAATCATTCCCATATGCTTTTTGTTGATGCCCTGGTGCTTGTCGCCAGCCCCGGAGGATGGGGAACCCCTCTCGGGTTATGTCGCAGACCATCATGGGTGACCAGTTCAGGGTCGACCCAGGTTGTTTCATGATAAAATGTTATCAGAGGAGGTCCTCTCTTAGCAGAACTCACTTTTAAGAGCACCCTTTGTTATTTGGGATATCTAGTAGAAGAAGATTAGGACTGTCGGGGATGAGGAGGTAGGTTACGAGTCGGTGCCTGATCACCACCGTTCATGACGATACATGTGTTACTAGGGTTAGTCTGGGATCTGAGTAACTTGTCCTTGGTCGTTTTAGATTGAGGAATGACAATGGAGGAGAATCGGTTCACTTTGCGGCCTCACATGGGTTGGTGACCCATGTGGAGTCCAAGTGTTTGGTTTAAGGCCCTCTTAGTGTTATGCTTTATTGGTGCATGTCTCACCACCATGTCTCTAGGTCAGACATATGCACTAGTTTCTCATTCTAGTGTGTTATTATTGCTTGTGTTTTGTTTTAGTCTCTGTTTATTTGAGTGTTCGTTAAAAGTGAAATTTATTTTTAAATGGAAAAGTGTTTCTTCAAATTGATTTTGAAATTACTAAAGCGGGTTTTTAAAGAGAAGGTGTATCGGTTTGGAAAAACATGGCATGGGATTGGATTTTTTAAGTAATAGAAGTTTTTGAACCTTTTCACTCTTTATGGAGGGTCACACATGCATGGGTATGTATAGAAAGTGTGGGGGGGTGGACTTTTTCACAGGTGATGTGAGCAGGATTGAATAAACGCACATGTGACGGTTCATAAAGTGCCATAGGTGAGTTTTTTAAAATTGCAATGAAATAACAGTTTTGGAAAAGTGATTTCTCATTGTGTTGAATATGTTTGGCTTATGGGCATATATACCTTGGCTTTTTCTGTTGCATTGATTGTGTTTTGGCTTGGTGTCGGTTTTGATGGCGTTTCTCATGTTGTCATGAGTATGCCGCCCCGAAAGCCTCTAAAAGTCTTCAATGAGTTATGCTCAGTTCTCAGTTCCTTTTTTGTGTTGTTTGATTTTCGATGTAATTCAAGTCTGTTAGAGGTAGTTTTATTGTTCTAGAAGATAGTGTGTCTTCGGGTTGTTTTGAACTCCTAGGGTAGTTAAGGTTTAGACCACCCTAATGTTTTTTGAGGGTTTAGTTTTGGACAAGTAAAGATGAGATGTCTCATCATCGTTTGAGTTTTGGTGTGATTAATGATGGTAGACTTCTGTGAAGGTTCCCCACTTGTCAAGGAGTGTAGGCCGGTGGAACATGTCTCCATGAAATCATCATCGTCGGTACCGGCTCCTAGTTCGTCGGACTTCTCACTTGTGTGCCACCAATATGGATTATCCGTACATTCTAAGCCATCATGTTCAATCCTTTTGAAGATATATTACCATCATGGTTGTTGGAATCATTTAACAGAAGGAGTTAGAAACCAGGATATAAAAATTCCTGACTATGAGGTAGGAGACGCTTCAGCCATCAGGACCCTATCCACAGGCCTCGGGGAGAAGCTCCCACATAGTCAAGAGTTACCGAGGGTGTTTGGAAGATCAGTCCAGATAATGTATTTGGATTTGGAATGGAAACATCCAAAATTTCCCTTGTTCTATTCCCGTTGATTTCATAATCTCATCTTTATTGTGGTGGCGTGATGAGCTCGTTCCCCCACAATACAAGCAGTCTGATATGCTCTCAGTGTGGTTCTTAAGTTGTTTGGTCTCTCAGAATGGTGTGGACCCATGAATAAATGGTCCTGATCTGATTTTGAGTTATTCCTAGCTGTGTTGATAGGGGAATTTTCGTTTCGTGGAGTTGATGGGAGGCGTTTAGTTAATTCCTCATCCTCAAGTTTCTTTATTATTCCATAGCAATCTTTTTGTCAAGTCTTAGGTGTGTTGTTCGGTACATGTGGGAAAAATGAATGTGTTTGGTTTGGGAGTTCCCGTGTTGCCCCCCCCCCCCCCGGGGGTGGTTTGTTCGGGTTTCAAGGGTTTTTGTATTAGTGAATTCTTATGGGTTAGAGAACCTTCTCATGTTCTCCCCTCAATATCGAGTAGTGGTTTTTCTTGAATTGGATGGGTGTGACATTTGTTGGGAATGGTTACCCCGAAGCTCTCGATTCTCTATGATTTTGTCTGGGAATGAACTCATGTTGTGTCAACTGTTGGCTTGGTGACTTCCTGGGGGTAGAAAGTGTCTGTGTTGGGGATAATTGTCACACCCCGACCACAGACTCCCATGTTTTTATTCTTTTCTTGATCCCGTGACTCCGGGTAGAGTCTTCTTTGGGTCCATGTTTGAATTGTTGTAGCATTGATGTTTTCGGTGGGTCTCGGGGCAGTGCTCAGTCAGCACACTACTAGAATTCACCGCACATTTGGTCTAGGTGGGTGTGTGGCCCCCATGCATTCGTTTTTATCATGCGTTCGGACATGGTGAGTGCGCTGTTTCCCACCTCTTTAGATAAATAATAAAATTAAATGAATAAATTTAATTGAAAATAATTTTATAAAATGATTAATAATTATAATAACAATAATTTATAATATTGTTATTATTATTATTATTGTTATTGTTATTATTTTTATTATTTTTATTATTATTGGATTATTATTATTGTTATTATTATTATTATTATTAGATTATTATTATTATTTATCTAATTTCCTGTTTTATTTTATTTTATCTTAACCTTTTTTTCTCTTATCCTTTTTTCTTTTCATTCTTTCTTCTCCACGTGTGCGGCTCCCCCTTGGTCACCATGTGCTACACGTGACCAGCCTAAGGTCTTCCCCCGGATCTCCCCTCTCACTCTTGTCCGGCCTCTTACAGCAGCGCCCTCCTGTGGCGCCGATCTCGTCCCAGTCGTACGCCCCGCCCACCAGTAGCCTGCCATTCCTTCTGTCCGGCCTCTTGCACTAGCGCCCTCCTGTAGCGTCGACCTCACCCCAGCCCCCTTGTCTGGCGCCACCCTACTGCACCCGCCTCCCAACCGGATCCGCAAAACTCGGATGCCCGGCCTCTTTCTCCCTGCTACTATGCCATCACCCCCTCACGTGTTTCCTACCTTCAGTATCAGTGCAACACCAGCCAGGTGCACCTCCCCTTCTCCCGTGTCCTGGCCAGTAGTAGCCCTAGCGCTGCATGCCTCCTACAGGAGTGCCCAGCCAGAGAACAAGCTCCCCCTCCCTCGCTAACCCGACTAACCCTCCTGCTGCCTCTTCCCTGTCCGTCGTTTCCCCCCTCCATGCAGCGTCTTGTCGACAGCCCAGCGGCCACCACTACACCCCTCTCCCTCCTGTAACAGCACCTTCCGACCTCGGATCCCTGCACAGCAGCCCACTTAGGCCCCTTCTCCGTCCCTTGAGCTCTACCCGGCCAACCCACGCACAACCGACGCTCACCCTGACCTCCAGCGTGCACAACCCTCTCCCGCTGCCCACACCGCATGATGTTCATTGCTCAACTAGTGGCATACATGAGGCCAGCAGGCCTCCGCCATCTCTGGCTCACCCTCGACGGCACACCCATGTGCCGACCTCGCTGGCTCCCTGACCGAGACCACGCGCAACCCTCCTGCTACACAGTTCCAGCCTCATCCCAGTCGCCCCCTCCTCCGGGTTGGCTGCCTCCGTTATGCGCCCCGCACAGCCGCCCCATCGCGCGCCCTCCACAGCCCCCCTGCCATGATACAGCCCCTATCTGCCCCTTTTTCCATGTCTGCCTTTGCCCCGGCCATCCCCTACTCCCGCCCTCATGCAGTGACTCAACAAACTCCCTCCTTCATTACTTACCTCTGAGTTTGCCCGAGACACTGCCCCTTGTCCGATGACCAGCAGCAATGAACCCGAATCTCATCATGCATTGCCTTCGCTTTGCTCTAACGTGACCTCAAATCCTCTCACTGGTTCACAAAGGGTGTCTCGAGTCACTTCAGACTATGTTCCATCCACCGCCACCGAAGTAGAAGCAATTCGGATCGTTTCAGACTGTCCGCCTTTATTTACGGGGCGCGTTTGGTTTTACCTAATGATTTGCATTCGTTTCGTTTCGTCCGCACCGGTGTCAAGGTGGGTTTTACTCTGTTTATTCGTTTAGATTATTTTAAGACATTGTTTCATTGTTTTTTGATTCATTGCGTTGTTGCAGCGCTTAGGCAAGGTTTTTCCCTGATGTTGTGGTCGTCAGCAAGTGGCGCATACCTGTGTGCAAGTTGGGACGTACCGCATCATCGTCATAACCAGGCTATGAGATGAGGTAGGTCCCCCGCTGCACTCACCAATAAATTTAGAATTTACTAATTCCTTGATGTTTTAATAATTTTAATAAATATGAAATAATATACGATAATTAATTTTTATATGATTATTTGGAGTAGAAAGATCCATTTATTTTATACATGACACTTGGAAAATTTTCATAAATAACAGACACCCAGTCGTGAATGAATGACTTTTTGGCTTTTAAGCATAATTCATGGAATTTAATATGTAGTTTTTGTTTAAATGATAAATGATTTCTTCTGAATAAGTGTTTTCGGTTTTCATGAGAAATGATGTTTTTCGTTAAAGTTGGTGAAGGCCCATTGGCACATTAATAAAATAAATTATTTTGAAAAAACTCACTTTGGTGTTACTTAGGGGTGATCCTTGGTGTGATCTGATTTCTTGATTTGGGTTTGACATATGTTGATCACGACAGATTGATTTTCATTTTGGACACACCCTTTTTTTACTGTATGTGTTGACATGGGAACCTGGTATAGTGAGTAAATCTTCTGAGAACGATTGTTGCACTAGTTTGGGTTACACACTGGCTAGTGGCCCCAAAGTAGGGGAATACTGAGTTATTGCTACTATGGGGATTGGGCCCCTTGGTTAGGCTATGCAGGGCTATACTGAGTGTTAGGGCGTTATGACGTCATCAAGTTAGAGCGTGCTTTGAGGATGAGTCACATGTATAGTACGTTCTGGATTGTTCACGATCTCCTAGGTTTGACCAATGTTTCCATTAGTGATTATTTGAATGTGGTGGATAGTTGAAGGGACTAGTTCAGTTTTTGGCACCTGTGTGCCACTTTTTCCATTTCCCTTGGTGTGTGTTGTGTGATATGTGTCATTTTTCCTTTTTGGCTAATAACTGAAGTTTG
Organism: Viscum album; assembly: GCA_963277665.1. Classification (NCBI taxonomy): domain Eukaryota; kingdom Viridiplantae; phylum Streptophyta; class Magnoliopsida; order Santalales; family Viscaceae; genus Viscum; species Viscum album. Next base: position 1,519,751,438 of record OY728155.1, on the reverse strand, counting down.
GATTTCTAAATGGTTCACAGAAAATGTTTTCAAAATAAATATACCTATTCATTTCGTACATTACACTTGGATTAAAATTAAAAAGGGCAATGGACTGATACTTGTTTTAGGAATGAAAGTGTGTGTGTGAAAACCAATATTTTGTATATTTAGTTCAAACCTAGAATTAGTAAATTTCTCTATTTAAAGGTACTGCATTTAGAATTGTTTTTTTGGGAACACCTACTTTGTTTTAATACTCACATGTATAGTGTTTTCCTATATTTACGGTTTTGTTGCAGGTTTGCCTCGAGATTGCTCACTGTGGGCTAGGGTGGGTTGTGGTCCGGTGAGCGACTCTCGGAGTCACGAGGATTTGTTTGTCGAGACCAGGTTAGTGTGTTGTTGATGGCATTTCTTTATTTTTAGTGTCATTTATTTACATTGTGTTTTACTTATTTCCACTGATATGTTAATTTTTGTTTTGGAGAAATCATTCCCACTTGCTCGCTGTTGATGCCTTGGTGCTTGTTTCCAGCCCGGGAGGATAGGGAATGCCTCTCGGGTCATGTCACAGACCGGCTCAGGTGACCAGTTCAGGTTCGACCCGGGTTGGTTCGTGACAAAATGGTACCAGAGGAGCTAATCTCTTAGCTGACATCGCTTTCAGAGTGCCCTTTGTTATTTAGGATGTCTGGTAGAAAAAGATTAGGACTGTCGGGGGTCAGAAGGATGGTTATGTGTTGGTGCCGGATCACCACCGCTCATGATGAGAACTGAGTTACCAGGGTTTGTCTGGGATTTGAGTCACTTGTCCTTGGTATTTTTGGATTGAGGGATGACAATGGAGGTGAATCAGGTCACTTTGCGGCCTCACATGGGGTGGTGACCCACGTGGAGTCCAAGTGTCTAGTTTATGGTCCTCTTAGTGTTATGCTTTACATGGGGCATGGCTCACCACCATGTCGTTGGGTCATACATATTCAATAGTTCCTCATTCTTTTGGGTTATTATTACTTTTGTTTTGTTTTAGCATCAGTGGATTTGAGTGTTCGTTAAAAGTGAAATTAGTTTTTAAATGGAAAATTGTTTCTTCCAAATTGTTTTTGAAATTACTAAAGTGGGTTTTAAAATAAAAGGTGTATCGGTTTGGAAGAACACGGTATGTGATTGGATTTTTTAAGGAATATAAGTGTTTGAACCTTGGCACTCTTTATAGAGGGTCACACGTGCGTGGGTATGTATAGAAAGTGCCTGGGGGCACTTGTTCACAGGTGATGTGAGCGGGATAGAATAAATGCACATGTGACAGTTCCTAAAGTTCCATAGGTGAGTTTTTAAAAATTTTAAAGAAATAACAATTTTGGAAAATTGATTTCTCATTGTGTTGTATATGTTTGGCTTATGGGCCTATTAGCCTTGGATTGTGTTGTTGCATTGATTGAGTTTTGGCTTGATGCCAGTTTTTATGGTGTTTCTCGTGTAGTCATGAGTATGCCTCTCAGAAAGCCTCAAAATGTTGTCAATGAGTTATGCTCAGTTCTCAGCTCCTTTTGTGTGTTTCTTGATTTTTTATATAATCGAAGTATGTTAAAGGTTGTTTTATTTTTATGAAAGATAGTGTGTCTTCGGGTTGTTGGGATCTCCCAGGGTATTTAAGGTTCGTACCACCCTAAAGTTATTTGAGGGGTTCATTTTGGACTTGTAAAGATGAGATATATCATTGTAATTGGAGTTTTAGGTTTGATTAATGGTGGTCGACTTCTGCGAAGGTTCCCCACTGGGCAAGGAGTGTGGGCTGGTAGAAATTGTCTCCTAGAAATCACCATCGTCGGTACCAACTCCTAGTTTGTCGGACCACTCTCGTGTGTGCCACCATTATGGCCTATCCGGACATCCTAAGTCTTCATGTTGCATCCTTTTGAAAAAGTATGACCATCGTGGTTATTGGAATCATCGAATGGAAGGAGTTAAAAACCAATAGATGAAAATGCCTGACTGTGAGGCATGAGACGCTTCAGCCATCAGGGCCCCAGCCACAGGTCTCGGGGTGAAGCTCGTGCATAGTCAAGAGATTTCGAGGGTGTGTGGAACCTCAGTCCAGATAATTTATTCGGCTTTGGAATGGAATTATCCATAAATTTACCTTGTTCTATTATCATTGCTATCATAACCTCATCCTTGTTGTGGTGGCGTGATGATCCCATTTCCCCATAATCCAAGCGGTCTGTTCTATTCTCAGTGTGGTTCATCAGTTGTTTGGTCTCTCTAAATGGTGTGGACCCATGAATAAATTGACCTGTTCTAATTTTGAGTTGGTCCTAACTGTGTTTGATAGGGGAATTTTTGTTTCGTGGAGTTGCTAGGAGGCGTCGAGTTAATTCCTTATCCTCAAGTTGCTGGATTGTTCCGTAGCAATATTTTCTTCATGTATCAGGTGTGTTTTTCAGTACATGTGGGTAAAATGAATGAGTTTGGTTTGGAAATTCCCGTGTTGGCCCCCCAGGTGGGGGGGGGGTTTGTTCGGGTTTCAAGGGTTTTTGTATTAGTGATTTCCAGTGGGGGGAGAACCTTCTCGTGTTCTCCCCTCAATATCGAGCAGTGGTTTTTCTTGAATTGGTCGGGTGTGACATTTGTTGGGAATGGTTACCCTAAATCTCTCGGTCCACTATGATTTTGTATGGGAATGAACTAATGATGTGTCAACTGTTGCCTTGGTGACTTTTTGGGGGCAGAATGTGTCTGTGGTGGTGAGAATTTTCACACCCTGGCCACGGACACCCATGTTTTTGTACATTTCTCGGTCCCGCGACTCCGGATAGAGTCTAGTTTGGGTCTGGGTTTGAATTTTTGAAGCTCTAATGTTTTCAGTGGGTCTCGAGCCTCTACGCAGTCACCACACTACAAGCGATCACCGCACATTCTGTCCGGGTGGGTGCGCGGTTTCCCACTTGTTTAGATAAATAATAAAATTAAATGAATAAATTAAATTGAAAATAATTTTATAAAATGATTAATAATTATAATAACAATAATTTATAATATTTCTATTATTATTATTTTTATTATTATTATTATTATTATTATTATTATTTTTATTATTTTCATTATTATTGTATTATTATTATTATTGTTATCATTATTATTATTAGATTATTATTATTATTTATGTACATTCCTTATTTTATTATTATATTCGATCCTTTTGTCCCTTCTCCTTTATTCTTTTCTTTTTTTCTTCTCTATGCATGTTGCTCCCCCCTTATCCCCATGTGTTGTGTGTGACCATCCCGAGGTCTTCCCCTAGGTCTCCCATCTCCCTCCTGTTCGACCTCTATGAGCAGCACCCTCCTATAGCGCTGATCTCACCCCAGTCACGCGCTCCTCCCACCAGCAGCCGCCATTCCTCCTGTCCAGCCTCATATAGCAGTGCCCTCCTACAACGCCGACCTCACCCCAACCTCCTTGTCTTGCACCACCCTATTGCAGCAGCCCTCCCAGCCGGATCTGCAAAACGCTGATGCCCGACCTCTTTCTCCTTGCTGATATTCCATCGTTGCCCTCACGTGTTTCCATCCGGCAGCATCAGTGCAACACTAGCCAGGTGTGCCTCCCCTTCTCCCGCGTCCTGGCCAGCAGCAGCCCTAGCGATGCTTGCCTCCTACAGCAGCGCCCAGCCAGCCAACCGGCTGCCCCACCCCAGTCGACCCGGTTAACCCTCATTTTTCTACTTCCTTGTCCGTCATTGCCCCCTCCAAGCAGCGACCTGCTGATAGCCCAACAGCAACCACTACACCTCGCGCCCTCCTGTAACAGCACCTGCCGACCTCAGCTCCCCGCACAACAACCCACTTATGACCATGCTCCATTCTCTGACTGCTACCCGGCCAGCCCGCGCACAGCCGACGCTTTCCGTGACCTCCAGCACGCATAGCCCTCTCCCGTCGGCCCACGCCGCATCATGTTCATCACTCCACTGGTGGCGTGCATGAGGCCAGCAGGCCTCTGCCAGCTCTGGCTCACCCTTGAAAGCGCACCCCTGTCCTGACCTCACTGCCTCTCTATCCAGGAGCACGCACCACCCTCCTAATACCTCGGTCCGGCCTCATCCCGGCTGCCCCCCTATTCCAGTTTGGCTAACCCCATCGAGCGCCGTGCACGGCTGCCCCATCGTGCGCCCTCCGTAGCCCCCTATAGGGACCCGGCCCCTGTCGGCCCCTTTTTCTCTACCAGCCTTTTCCCCGGCCATCCCCGGCTCCTGCTCTCATGCAACGACCCGAAGACCTCCCACCTTCCATGTTTGCCTCTGCGTTCTCCCAGGATGCCGCCCCTTGTCCGACGGCCAGCAGCAATGAACCCGAATCTCATCGTGAAGCGCCTCCGCGTTGCTCCGACGTGACCACCAATCCCCTCACTGGTTCGCAAAGGGTGTCTCGGGTCACGTCAGACCGCGTTCCATCCTCCGCCACTGAAGGCGAATCAATTCAAATCGCTTCAGGCCGTCTGCCTTTATTTACAGAATGCGTTTCATTTTACCGCATGATTTGGGTTCGTTTCGTTTCGTCTGCACTGGTGTCAAGGTGGATTTTAAACTGTTTATTCATTTGGATTATTTCTAGAAAGTGCTTCTGTGTTTTTAGATGCTTTGCGTTGTTGCAGCGCTTTGTCATGGTTTTTCATTTATGTTGCGGTCGTCGGCATGTGGCACGTACTTGTGTGAAAGTTGGGATGTACCGCATCATCGTCATAACCTGGCAGTGTGTTGAGGTAGGTCTCCTACTGCACTCACCTTTAAATTTATAATTTATTAATCGTTGGATGTTTTTTTAATTTTAATAAATAAGAAATAATATCAGATAATTAATTTTCATATGATTATTTTGTGTAAAAAAAGACATTTATTTTATACACGACACTTGAAAAATTTTCTTGACGAACAGACACCCAATAGTGAAAGAATGTCTTTTTGGATTATAATCATAATTCATGGAATTTAAAATGTAGTTTTGGTTTAAAAGATAAATGATTTCTTCTGAACAAGTGTTTTGGGTTTTCCTGAAAAATGATGTTTTTCTTTAATGTTGGTGAAGGCCTGTTGGTTGTTTAATAAAATAAATTATTTTGGAAAAACTCACGTTGGTGATACTCTGGGGTTATACTTGGTGTGCATTGATTGCTTGAGTAGTGTGTGATATTTGTTGATCATGACTGATCGATTTTCATTTTGGATGCACCCCTTTTTTTATTGTATGTGTTGACATGGGAACCTGGCGTAGTGAGTGAATCTTCTACGAACGATTACTATTGCAGTTTAGATTACGCACTGGATAGTGACCCCATATGAGGGGAATACTGAGTTATTACTACTATGGGGATTGGGCCCCTCGGTTAGGCCATGTAGGGAAATGCTGAGTGTTAGGGCGTTATGACGTCATCGAGTTAGATCATGCTTTCAGGATGAGTCACATATATTATATGTTCTGGATTGTTCATGATCTCCTAGGTTCGACCCATGTTTCTATTAGTGTTTATTTGTATGTGGTGGATGGTTGATATGACATGTTTGGTTGCTAGCCCATGTGTGCCACTTTTTCCATTGCCCTTGATGTGTGTTGTGTGATATGTGTGGTTTTTCCTTTTCGGCTAATAACTGAAGTGTGGATTTCTAAATGGTTCGCAGAAAATGTTTTAAAAAGAAATATACCTATTTCATTCATACATTAAACTTGTTTTAAAATTAAAAAGGGCAATGGACTGATACTTGTTTTAGAAATGAAAGTGTGTGTGTGAAAACCAATATTTTGTATATTTAGTTCAAACCTAGAATTAGTAAATTTCTCTATTTTAAGGTATTGCATTGGGAATAGTTTGTTGGGCACAACTACTGAGTTTTAATACTCATGCTTATACTGTTTTCCTCTTTTTTAGTTTTTTTACAGGTTTGGCTCGAGCTTGCTCGCCGTGGGCGAGAGTTGGTTGTGGTCTGGTGAGAAACTCTCAGAGTCGCAAGGAGTTTTTGGTTGAGACCAGGTTAGTGTGTTTTTGTTGGCCTCTCTTTATTTTCAATGTCATTTATTTACTTTGTGTTTTACTTCTTTCCACTGCTTTATTTATTTTTGTTTGGTAAAAATCATTCCCACTTGCTCCCTGTTAATGCCCTGGTGCTTGTCGCTAGCCCGGGAGAATCGGGAATGCCTCTCGGGTCCTATCGCGGACCGGCTCGGGTGACCAGTTCAGGGACGACCCGAGTTGGTTCGTGACATGAGTGGTAGGGGCTTAGGTGTGCAGCGGGGAGGTCTCGAGTTCAAAAACTTGTGGAGGAATGGGTGCGCGCATGAGGGTGGATTTGGGGTGGGCTAGCACTGATAAAGGGGTAGAGGGGGTTTGTGTGGGTGCTAGAGGGGCTGGAAAGCGATGTTAAAAGGGGGTCCCAAGCACTCTAAAAGCCCCCCTGATTGGCATGATTTTTTTAGTTTTTTTACGTTTATCAGCGCAAAAAACAAGCATTGATAAATGAAACTTTTATCAACGCATTTTTAGTGGTGATAAATAACCACTTTTATCAGCTCTTTTTTTAGCTTTGATAAAAGGGGTGTTTATCAGTGCTTTTTTGAGCGCTAATAAAGGGGACCCCATATCTTCACCGGCTTTAACAGCGCTTTTCTAGTGTTGTTAAAGTCCATTTTTCGCGCTTAGAAAAGGCGTATTTTTAGTTGGGAATATTAATATAATAGGAATAACTCCTATGTGTTTCCATAATTTTTAAATACTAAAAAACCAACTGTTAGCCCCAAAAGAAATTCTAAAAAATCCAAATAATTGGAAGAAGCTCTTTTTTCTTATACGTAGTGATTTAAGATTTATTGAATCACTGTGAATGATAAGTTTTATTATAATATGATAGTTACTTTATATAAATTTCACACATAAGAGATGAGTGATTTAGACATCCTTATGATGTAGTTTTTGGCATGTTGCATGAGTGAAGAAATTATATTTTAAGAATTTTAATTTTAGATATAAGGGAAATTTATTTCATAAACAAGACAAAATGTTTTTCATTTTAAAATAATTTTGGAAGTTTTCTCACCATTGATTTAGGAATGTGATTGGATTAGGGTATATGAATTTTACTATGTGTAAAATGATATAATCATGGAGGTGTGATCCTATAATGATATATCCTATATTTCCCCCCTAATAATTTTTTTATATATTATTTATGGGCTTTTGTATTGCAATATAATTTATTTTACACATAATATATATATTATATTCATTATTCGAAAACACATATACAATGTTATATTTATAATGTGAGGCAATAAAAAACATATTAGTATTTATATCACAAAATTTTATGAACTAAAATAAACTGGATAACTAATACATTATTGGGTGAAAGGAACAATAGTCTACAATGTATTCAACTACATCATATACCAGATCAAATAATAGGAGAGATAATGGTTCCCTAAAAATAAATGTAATTCTTGTTGAATAATATTATTCCACCCTTTAGTTTTTGGGACATATAATTGGTGTTATACCATATATTTTATTGGTCCATGATCTATTATATATATCACTTATATGAACACCTATTAATTAGATTTAATGTTTTCATTAAACGTATAAGTCATTATTTATTTCCAACCAACTTCATATAATGTTATTCCATATACAGCTCACTAATAACTTTACGCTCCATGATTTATTTTTTCATTTAATTATGGATATGATTAAATGAAAACCAGTTTTCTATCATATAAATAGTATTATTGACTAGATGGGGGTAGATAAGACCTCGAGACATTCCATTATCCAACTTATGGTTTCTCCAGGTTACTTGGAGATTTAACATTCTATAGTTCACATTGGGAAGAACTTGACATAATTCATGATAATTGATATACTTCATTGAATTATCAATTAAATTATATTTTTATAGGATACTTTTATTCATAATTTATTCTCATATATCATAGTTGTGTTTTATTATATCATATTCATCTGTAGTGTATTGTGTTTGGCGATTCTTGTTAATGTAATCTCTTCACCATAATTTTATGTATGTTGTTTATTTGAACCATATAATAGGATTTATTATTCAAAAAATAACACTTAATATTAATTTTTTAGTATTATAATAAAACAATTGACACACAAATATAGATATAACATTGATTTTATTATGTGTCACCTTATAAATTTCAAGGTATACCATCTGACTCAAATCCCTTGATCGTTAGAGGTAGCTGATGAATCATATTATAAAAAAACCATTGGATGCATCAAAATAAAATATTTTTAAGAAAACTGGTTTTGGTTATTTGAAATCAATAAGTTTATTTACAAACCACTTCACTTAATGTGATAATGTTTGATAAATAAGATAATTTCTCAGGGTGATCAAATTATCATATTTTTTATGAAATCATTATTCATAATTTCCTGAAACATTATTCATGATGGGTTTTTAATTTATTCCTGAAACTGCAATTATATAAAAACCTCGCCCGTTTTATATAACTAAAACTTCCTTTGTAAATTTCCTTATCTAAGACTCTAATAAGATATGACAAATAATTCTTGTTACACTATATACAATCTAAAAATACTAATAACTAATTTGACGTTTTCAATAATGTGATCACCTCTAATAAAAACCCCACAAGCTATTTTTATCATACTATAATATCCTATTATTTCATGACTACTATGTATAGAATATAAACATCTAGATTAATCTTCTTCTCTATGGGTGTCTATAGGTTGAAAAATTTAATATTAATTGACTCTAACTAATGGTATATATCCTTGGGTATTCCCTCACCTATGAACAATGGTGGGTGAATTATCTAAAAACTCCCATGTTAGTTAGTAAATTTAATTTATACCTCATGGGATCTCCCACTCTATTAACTACACGATAGACACTAATATTTTATGAACGTAATAATTTGTTGTAGATCATTACAAAATATTGTTATTTAGCCCAAATGTTCATATGGTGTGCTTACCCCTACCCTTTCAATTCTATACCGTGGGTCATTGTGATGGAATATATATAGGATTAAAAATTATTAATATAATACTTTTTAAGAAATTAAATAAAAAAATATAGCAACACAATATCTTATACACCACATATTATAAGTGGTCTCACAACATGGGTGGTCTCCCTATAATCATATACCAATTTTCGAAGTCCCCATAACATATATATTGAATAAAAAAATCAATTTCCATTATTAATTTAAATATTATTTTTAATATGGTTGTAATCTCAATGGTTTAGTGAAAATAATTTATAATCATAATTTAAAGAGAAAACATATTATATGTTTAAAGTATAGTGTTATTTAATTAAACAAATAGTGATAAGTACATTTAGTCATTGAATATAATAATAATACCACATAAGAAAATATTATATAAGATTTCATTTTATTATATTTGAATACATGATATAAATTGATGATGGATCTTTAAATAGAAAATCCAAATAAAAACGACCATAGTAAATAATTGTAATGAAAAATCAATACATGTGAATCCTACATTCCTAGCATGATTCATGAAATCACACCATCTTACCAACTTATACATATATGTAGATATCATATATTACAAATTAAAAATTAATGAGTAATACACTTGGTGAAGTAGGACAATAGTAAAAGATAAAATGTTGAATTATAGTTTCTAAATTTGATACATGGACATATCACATATGTTGGTTAGATACTCCCTGGAATAATACTCATACTAAATATAGATGAAATATAATTTTTGATCTACCTTTCCTAAATATTAATAAAAGGTAAAGGAAACGGTGATCTAATAAAACTTTGTAATGACCTCACACTGATCACTCTACAGTTATCAGACTATAGAGCTGTTTGATCACATAAAAACCTCCCTATGAACAAGATTATATCAACTAAAAGTGATTGTATAATAAAAATATTTCGGTGACTAAACCCATATTACTAGATACCTATAAATAAAAATAGAAGTAGTAATAATAAAAGTTATCCAAATTAATAAGATACAACAATCATTACCACAAATCCAAAAGATAACAAACATATATCACCATGCTATATGAATATGATTATTGTAAATGTTGTTCAAGTAATATATAAAAATGATGATTTACTAAGGAAAGATCAAATACATAAGGAACCTAAGAATAAAAAAATGATAAAACATGGAAAACTGAAAATAATTTTAGGAACTTAGACATTTATCATCTTCAAATACTATATATAAACTCAATGACCAATCAACGATCAAAAGTCCACTTCATGAATCCCAAATTGTTACTATGATGTCATCTCGAGTAACCATAATGACCTAAGGAGGGTGTTAGTATAATTCAGTAGGCCACCACTATAGATGTCCCTAAAAGTATCATATATAATTAATTTTCCCAATTTTGTGAAATATTAATTAATTAGATAATAAATAAATAAACCACTAATAATCCTTGAGTTTTATAATGACACTTTATATCCATTCAAAATTCATTCATGTAGTGCTAAATTCCTCTCAAAAAGACACATTTCCATAAGGGGGAAATGTTCTACCTTCTATCCTCTATCAAAATGAATTGGGATAAAATATCACAACATGTGATCTCATATATAAACACATGGGATGAGAGGAGCATCCAACCTAAAATAGGCCCATTTAAAATATAATAGGGGAAAGGGTACTAGTACGAATTTTCTTGTGTATACTAAATCTCAAGGGAAAAGAATATTTCCCAAAAAATACTCATTTACAACACACCCATGTGATTAGAAATGAATATAAAAATACATAATTTTAAATAAAACTATAAGAAATGTGGGTCATTCAAAACCACATCATTTATGAAACAATTTGGGTAAGAGAATCTCATCTAGAACAACCATATTTATAACACACATAGGGGAAGGGAAACTCAATTTAAACTACATCTTGTAGAACACACTCATGGGGAGACATGCAACAAATAAACTATCTCATTTTTTAACCAACATATGGGAGGATCAACACTATGATAACCATATCATATATAACAGAAATGTGGTAAAATAATCCCCCTTAGAACTATCATAAGTAAAACAGTTACCATACATCTTTTTTCTTGTTGTCATCCTATGGTAACTATATACAAACAACTGTGACACTGTTTCACTGAGGGAACTTCTTTAGTTTATTTTCGATATATTAAATCACATTATTTTAAGGAAAACTACTTTGGGTGGAAAAATATTAGACTTTCCATTTCATTAAAGAGTAATCATGGCCAAATAATTATGATTTCAAAAGAGATATAATCATAATACATTTAATTATTTTATGTGTCAAAGGTACATTAGGTTACTATTACCCATCGTCATACACATATTTAATTTAGATAATATATAATGGATAAATTACTGAACTCCTACCTTATAATTAAATGACGATACTGATTTAATAATAACATAAAATCTTAGCTCAAATGGGAAAACATAATGAAATAGATAACGACCCTAAAATGTTAAAAATATTACCATAAAAAGTTTAATCCCACTAAATTTATATGGAATATAAATTTTAACAACTATAGAGTGATTGAGGTACCTCAATCTATCATTAAAAGAAAATATTGTGTGAAATAGTTATGGAATGAATGATATCACCCATGGAAGTAGAATGATAGGGAGACTGTGAAGAGGAATAATGTATTTCACATCATCATATTATAAACCATATTGATTAATAAGTTAATAATGAATAATTGGTCCATAATATTTAAAAAATCATTCAGGGATGTGCATCTTGACATGAATGCATTTTCCATGACATGATTAACCTTTGCGGTCCTCCTAATGAAGTGTCCTACCCAAAAATAATATGGGACACCACTCTAATGAAAAAATAAAGAATACTAATGCCTATGACATAATGGTGTTTTCATCCATCTACATTGAATGACATCTTCCTGCAAGAAATCTGCATAGTGTGACCTTTATGATATCATTGTGACAAGATATTCTAGACAAAATTATAACTACAATGATCGGGCTTTCACAACTTGGTTGTCACTATAGTTTTAAAGATCTCTCTCCCATAGTAAACCATTACATTGTGACTCTTTATGCTATAGTGTAACAAATTTCCATTACCAAACATCATAATGACAAAATATTAAGGGTTTAATTGGTAGGGGTTATCACATCCCAAGGATTTAAAAAACTTCGTAATAGAAAAATCTTCTATATTGGATATATCATCCCAAGAGTAAGTACATCTCAAAATTATAAATATTTACAAATGAAATTTCCAAAAAAATCACTTGTTCTAGGTCTGTGTCCCACATGGCCTCATTCACTCCTCCCCATGTAAAATAAGTGGCTAACTAGCTATGAGGGTCTGAACGATGTGTTAGGATGATTATACTCACAATATCAAAATCTATATGTCAAATTTTATATAGAAAGGAATAACAACCAAATAAGTGGTATCACAATTGAATAACAATAATTCTATTAAAAATGAAATTGTAGGTAGCCCAAGTCATATAGAGAAATAACTAATAACCGCCAATATTGAAGGTCAAACTAGCGTATATGATAAAAGAAAAATAATAAGGACAACATGGAATTAATCTGATGTTCATTATTATACAGCCTAGGAACACCATGCTCCATCTCCTCATAATTTTTGCATTAGGACCGTTCCCATTCTAAAATCATTGATCATGAAGTTTACACACACATCAAGATTCCCACTAACTGTGTGTGTACAAAACCCAGAAGGACACCACAAATGAATCTTTAACATAATAGAAAATGTATATATATAATGTTCATGCCACATAATGAACTAATACAAAATTAAAACATAAACATAAAAAATTCTAGGTCTCCATGTGGTAACCAACCTACAATAAACCTCCAACCCATATTAATTGGTACAATTCCAGTAAATGGACAATATCCCTTAGCATTTGTCTCAAAACATTCAACAAGGATCACATGTTAGTTCATTATCTTTCACCAATTAGTCATACATTTACATTCAAGTTAAATATCTCATCAATACCCACCCTATAGTGAACTTATATCCTCAAAACCAATCAAACCCCATCATGAGGTGGTCATATGTTCTCACATGATGATACACGCCCTTAAATTTTCTGATTAATTCGATCATAATAATCGTTATATGCTATTTATCCTATTTCGACATTATGAAAAATTTGATAAACATTACCCCACCATGTTATATACCCACATTGATTGAACATGTTTGTGATTTACAACAAAAACCATCATGTGGGAACCAGTCCATGAATATTTCCACAACATTCATGATTTCCCTCCAAGGTTCAGTTTAGCCATTTCTATTTAACCAAAAAATTGTGACACATGAAAAATGTTCTATAGGATATGGACCACAAAAAAGTAAATCTTATCATAGAAATATCCTTCAGTAAATTGAAGTATGATTCTCAAAATACCACCCATTGAAACATATTACAAGCAACACAAATCCATAATGGGTCATAGGAACATAATTACACACCATCATATAATGTAAAAAACCATATACAAGAACTTATTCTATATTGATTGTCCATCCTTAAGCAAATTGACATGAACAAAAATATTTGGTATGATCTAATACACAGCTCAAGACCAAAAAACAAACGGATCAAGACTATATACCGTGTATCCATATAAACAATCCCAAATCATCACCAAATATATTTAAGAATAAATAATATTTCATCCTTGAAAATATTGGATGAATCCAGGATTTGTTTTCTAATAATACTATAGAGGAGGACCCAAATTTTCCCATGGTTTGGGAGAAAATGTTTAATAATATATGGTTCAGTGGTCTTAAAAAATTTATAGTCAATTCTATAAAATTAGTAACATGGTGAAACATAAAGGGACATGACATAATCAGTTACAAATTACCATGAAATATGATATTACCTAGATGGATACACTACGATGTTCCTAGTGAATGCAATGTTAGAGAAACATGGAATAGTGTAGATCAAGATCTTATGAACCCTGAAAAAATGATTATTCCATAAGGGAACCACCATGATGTATAATTACATAGCTAATGAAAAACGTAAAAATAAAACCCTTATTTTCAATGAAACTACCAAAAAATTAGAAAAATATACAAAAAATCTCCCTTTAAAGCCATAAATCCTCACAGAACAATGGTTTTTTAAGATACTAAAAATAGATCTAATAAAACTAATAACCACACCAGTATTATCAAAATATGATGCGACCACACAATCCATGGGGAAGAATATACTTCTAGATGCTCCAATATAACTAAAATTTCAGCTCATCTCCACTAAGATTTTTCCAGAACCCCAATAAGGTATATCAAATCAAAAAAATAAAGTTCTTTATAAATTTTTGAGAGTTTTAAATATACCACTCTGATGAATTCATATCCTCAAGAATTCCATCAAATGATATTGCTCAAATAATTCTTTCTATTGTGAAAAAACATCAAACTCATTATCCAATGTTTTCTAATGGATCTGTATATGCAACTACAAGACATGATCTAATGGGACAATATTTCCCCTCAAAACATGTTTACTATAATATATAATTCAAACATGGATCTCCACAAACAGTGAATCTCATTCTAACACAACATTTTTATAGCTAATCACATGCTTATGATTGGGATCACACATATAAGGATAGGGTACAAAAAACACATTGTGTATACAATGATATCATTGAAGAACGTTTTTTTCATAATAACTACATTGATATCATCTGTGATCTCAAATGATTACAAAAACCTAAGTGGTAGCTTTCCTTTCCTCCATAAATTATTATTACCTAACCAAGGTGACACACATATAAAAACCTATATAATCCCAATAAAATCCAAGGGTCATCTCCTTCAGTTTAAATGTGTGCATTGTTTCCTATGAGTGTTAACTACTTACTTACAAATTAATTTCATCCTCTTGGTGGTTTCCTACAACATTATTTTTACACATAGTAATTACATCATCTACCTTGTTCCAATAAAGTTATTATTGACATGTACATGCATAAATATCCTCAAAAGGATCCATCTAAATTGAGGATGAAGAATAGTTATTGTATATAAAAAATATCAAGGCAAGATTATCATCCCATGATATATAAAATATGTGAATCCATGTCTGAATACTTTCCTCCATGATCAGAATCATCTTCTATAAATATTTATCAATATATAGATGATACATTGAACGTAGTTTTAACTGAGTCCCAAAATCCATCTAAAATCCATGAAAATCCATTCAATAAAATGAAAATCCAATTTTAATAAAATACCATAAGGAACCCATTAGAGTTTTATAGTCACATGGACAATAAAATAACACAAATAAATTATAGAGTGAGTCTCTTAGATTGATAATAAATGTTCCACTTTCTAAAATAGACCAAATATGAACTAAATTTCATTTCAAACTCTCATGTTTTTGGGAAACTGCATCTAGAATCCCATCATCACCTCATCCCACATCCAAATATGACATAAAAATGTATTAAGTAAAACTTATGTTCTCTAATACTCTTTCTTGATCCATTAAGCAGTCATACTAGAATAGTGGTGGAGGACAATAGTGGAGGATATATTTCCCTCACAAATTGAAAACTCAGTTAATCCTGGGGCATCCGAGACAAGGCTATGGATTTAATACTACTAGTTTTCATAAAATTGATCACACACTGATAGATAGAGGAGTGAATGATTCTACTATTATAGGTACTTTCTTAGTTAAATATACACTTTTTACTACATTGTTTGATTCAATATTTTCCCATTCATTCATATATTTTAATGTTGTTTAAGGAATATATATTCCATTTAATAGATACTATGAATATCCATTTATTTAAATTCCAATAGGAATGAAAGTGGATCATATACAGAGACATCCAATATATTATGTAGTGGTTTTAAACCATAGAAATTTTTGTGATTTTATGAAAATAGATATGACTATATTAAATGAGGTATTTTACATAGACTAGATGATTAGATATCAAACAAAAATTGATTTATAATGGATACGAGTATTCTATACCACACCCAATAGATAGAGGGTTGTGATGAACTTTGAGTGGAATGAAATAATAATAATAATGAGACCAAACATGATCCATATTGAAAATATTATTACACATCTAGTAAGATATGATCTTTATATAGAACCAAATGATTCTTCATCTTCATTTCCTCATGTAGTAGACCAAAATAAAGGAGTATCCATAGATGAATTTCTAGAAATTCATCCTTATATAGAGATTGAATTTGAGAATGATGTCATGTTAGGAGAACAAGCTATATCTATTAAACCATATCATATAGAACCAGTCATGTTAATGGAATATAAGTTACTTCTTAAGGATTTGGAGGCAAAGAGATTTGTTAGACTGGGAACACTACCTTGTAGTGATCTAGTGTTGTTCAAAGAGTAGATAAATTGTAGTCCTTCATTACTTATAGTCGAATAGATGGTGAACTAGGTGACCATTAAGAATATATATCTATTTCCAATCATTGATTAATTGTTTTATCTAATATGGAGTGATTTGTGGTTCTCCCAGACTAACCTTTGATCAATATACCACTAACATTGTGCTAGAGAGGAGGATATTCCTAAAATAACATTTTGGTATAGATTTAGATTTCATCTGTATGTTTTCATTCAATTTTTCTTAAAGAATCACTAGAAATATTCAAGGATTTTATGAAAGTGATCTTTTTTCTGCATCTAAAGTTATCCACTATGGTCTTTTTTGACGACATCATAATATACTCTGAGACATTATAGATACATTCCGGACCCTTCGATATTATTTTTTGCACACATTGGGAACAATAGATTAATTCTTAGCTCTCAACGTTTAACTTCTAGATGCATGATGTACATTTTCATTGGAATTCTATCTCTTAGGAAAGATTTATATTTTTTATATGAAACTAGAGGATGTAATGTTTTAAAAATAAACTAGAAATTACTTTAGAGCCATAGTTTATTTGGGATGGAGGTATACTAATTTTGGATCAATTGGGAATATCCCATTAAGAAACAGATATAGTTAGGCATACCAACAAGGGGTGGATTTTTTGTGGATATATCTTTCTAAAGAATCTACTCCTGGATGGAGTGACACATGGACTCATTTGTGCCTCCCCATAGGAAAAATGATCCCAACTGTCCATGAGGTTGAAAATGACACAATGTGTAGACTATTACCTTAGTATGAAAATCCAAAAAGAAAAAATACCTATAATAGAATAAATACATAAAAGGGGTAAATATAAGAGAGTAATAACAACATTATAATAGATGACTTTTCATGTTTCATCTAACATACAAAGTGATAAAAAAGGAACCCTATTGCTATAGTTGAAACTAGAGTATATAAAAAATAATAGGAAAAAAAGAAATTAAAAATTACTCCACAGTGTTTCCCAAAACATTCTCCAAACACCAAGCTCCATCTCCATAGATTCCTTCCACTAGGCCCTTTCCCTTTACTAGATCCTTGATCCTAAATATTTCACCCACATCACAATTCTAACGTGTAGTGCGAGTATAAAAACTAATAAGACACCATAAATGTTTCCTGATGGAATTTTAAAATATATATAGAAGCATTATGTGAAAACATGAATTAATTCTTATTTTAACAATGAATAAAAGTGTCAAATTTCCATTTGATAACCAATATATGATGAACCTTGATCCTATATACATCGTAATTACGATGAAAAAATGTCAGTATCAATCTGAAAATATTTAATAACATCACATAAGGTCTATATTTCAGTTCAAAACTCTATTCCCATATACTATATGTCTATATTAAACCTCTAGGGAATGTATTATACCACAACCTAATATAGTCATCTATCTTTGTAACATACCACACCCCACCTTGAGGAGGTCTCATAACCAAACATGATGGTTTATCCACCTGAGTAGATTAAAAAATTGGTCTAATTATCCATACATAGTCTTTAACCCATTTCACCATTCAAACACATTGGATGCATATCAACCCTTCTTGGTAAACACCAATTTCTACTAAAGATATTTGTGAAATATAACTAATTTTATTAATTGATCAATAGTCCTTTTATTTGTCCAAAACACTTACCTTTACCCTAATTGGGTCTATTTAGTGAATTATACAAAACCCAACTATCATTAAATCTAAAAAATAACATTTCGATAATAAAAACACATGGTAAGGTCATATCACAGTAAAATTAAGTGTTCATATCCTAAAAGGATCACAAAATTCCACACACATACACCAATTTCAACAAAAATCAACCATTTGTATCAATCACACAACAAAAAAACATCATATCTTACCAAGAACCATCATAAAATACATATGTTGTAAGGATATCGATACCTCTTTTTTTAATTTCAACGTCATGATTTTTTAGGTCCAATAACCAACTCACATCCACACAACAAGAGGATTAATCCAACACACTATGTGTCTCTAAACAAAACCCCAAACCATTACAATAGATTTTCTATAATCATAAAGTATTTATCCTCTAATTCCAGGGATGAATCCAAGATTGTGGTTGCTTAAATTTTACCTGAGGAGTCCATAGAGTGACTAATATTTGATAGAAAAATATAATAGAACAAACTACTCTTGGGATATAAAAATTTTATAGGTAATCCTTGAAAATAGGAATCATAGAGAAACACATAAGGGTACAATAAAATGTCTCCCAAATAATCATGAACTATAGTGTTTGGTAATTGATCATGCCACATTAATCCAAGCCCAATCTTTGTTTTAGAAATAAGGTGTAGTGTATGGAAAGATCCTATGATTCTATAGAGGTGATTACACCATATGGGAATACCCTCACTAAAATATTCAAATCCTATTGAATAAGGCCACATAATAGCGTATATCCATGACATATATTTATCAAAATTAAAGGAATTATTGAAATATATCTTCCAATACAATAAGAAATAGACTATTATCTATGTGATAAATATGAAATATAAGAAGATCCACCAAAACTAATGTTTTTTTAAAAGACGATGGTTCAAGACCCCTTTTATTTAAATAAAAAACAAATGTAAAAAGATAGAGAAATAGGGAGGGACATAAATAAAAACATACAATTAATGTTCGAGCTTCTTCTTGATCTTTATGCCAATCTCACGATCTTTTTCATGCAGACCAGCCCAGTTGATTTTACATCCACGACCACGCCCACATCCATGCCCTTTTCGTTGAAGCTCTTATAGCTCTCTTGATTGTTGTAGAAGGGTTTCAATGTATGTATATTAGTCTGAAGTTTCCTCAAACTCAGACCTGTCATGCCCTTTCCCATCCTCCTCGGTGATAGGATGATGTGCCTCCATCCTTGTTGCCTCATGTTCTGCCTGCTGCTTCCCAGTAGAGAATCTTTTTTCAGCCTGCATCTCATTGCTAATCGTTTGTCCAGCATGAATATCAGGAGAGATGCCCTGTTTGTCCACCTCTCTTGTATTGAAAGTGGCCTTCTACATGCCACAGTTCATCTCCCTACTTGGTTGTCCAGAATCATAGCAGGTCTCTTTTCCATCATTTCTTTGGTCAGTAGAAACATCCTTTTCCTCAGAGGTCTTAATTTTTTCTGGCTCAGCCATCGCCTGAGTATCTATCATGTGTTGTGTCTTTTTGTAAGAAACCAACTGAAATCCTTCATTATCTACAGTTTGTTTCAAACCAACCTTTAAGATAACTGAAGGCTCTGGAACAATGGGTTGCTTACCTTTTCCATTCTCTATGCTGACCAACCCTTGGTGAGCAGTCTCAAGATGTATTTTTTCTTCTCTGATTTTCTCTTTTCCTTTGCTAGGAGAATCAAAATGCTAAACTTTTTCCTCTTCCATACAAACCTCCACCCAATATTTCTTCTTGTCTTTAGATGGGGGATCACATTCAATGATGTCAGCGGCTTCTTTATGAGTGTCATGATCCTCTTTCCCATTAGGGTCCGCTATTGTGTAGTGCTCCTTCATATTCCCACACACATCCTTGTCTCCCTACAATAACTGTATATTTTTCTCCAGAATTTCTGTCTTACTCTTCTTGAAACAAACATTCACATCATGACCACGCAAAGCACAGAAGCTGCATACTAAATTTTTCCGACAAGAAGAAGTGTCATGACCAATAACATTGCAGTCTCTGCAATATTTGGAAATTTTTCACATACAATTTTAAGATCAATGATATCGTCATAAATTGCAAGAATTACTTTGTCCACAAGATTCGATCACAATTCAACCTCAACCATGAACCTAGAAAAGTGATCAAAATGGACATTTTCAGTTTCCTTGTCAATTTTCATTGGAATTCCAATGGACAAGGCAATATCATACAAAATTTTAGGATTCCATAGAATCTAGTTTAGTCCATAGACTCTTACCCATGTTTGTGTTGTTGTATTACCAACCTCAAAGGGATCAATTTTTTTTTCCCATTCTCACAAGTGGATAATCACAGGTTTGAGGGAAATGGATCCAAAGCCCCATGCTCAAACTTTTAATTCCTCTGGGGGGAAAATAATATGAAAGTATCCCCGACCGAGTGAGACACACATCCATGATGTGAAGCCCCAAATCATAGAAATGTGTTCCATGAGCTCATCAATTTTAATGGGTTGTGTACCTTTAGGAAGGAAAAGCCTGGCAATGATTGAGAACTCACCCATTTTAAGTTGTTCAAAGATCATCACAGGATCTGCTTTGATGTGCGCAATATTTCCCTTTCTTCGAATGGAAGATTCAATACATCCTTTGAGACATGAAAATGAGTGAGAACTTTTGGCCACCTTTTGCACTGCATCTGTAATATCTGCAACTACAGCTTCTTCTATGTGG
The DNA here is from genome assembly GCA_963277665.1 of Viscum album. Classification (NCBI taxonomy): domain Eukaryota; kingdom Viridiplantae; phylum Streptophyta; class Magnoliopsida; order Santalales; family Viscaceae; genus Viscum; species Viscum album. The sequence goes on along the minus strand of OY728155.1, from coordinate 1,519,730,500 downwards.
TAGCAAGAAGCTGCCAATGTTCCTGAATGAACCACATCAGCAACCTTCGCAACTGGTCGTGGTTCATCCGTGCTATTCTTTCCCTCCACAACTGTGGTCTCTTTTCTAGCTTGGTCGGGGACAGCCATTGGTTTCACAACGCTCCTGCCACAACCAACATATGTCACTGCCAGTTTGTAGATATCATAATAGTGATGAAGGAGAAATTCACCAGCCATCATCGCATAGATCAAAGAATTAGCGTTTGGGGATGACGGGAAAATAAAGTATGATAACATACCCGCACTGAAACCCATCGTGAACGCCGATTTGGGAGCCGATTTGAATAAAATGCAACATGTGGATGAGCGTAGTGCCACCGCACCGTAGCCCTAGGTGCGTCGTGTTCGGGGATGACGGGAGAATGAAAAGCCTGCGAATGAGAGTGCAACTATTTCGAAACCTAGATATGTCGGGTTCTAGAGGAAAGGAGATACCATCACCGCTACGATATACAAACACCGGAGACGATTTGAATAAATATGCCTGTGGATGTATCGCTGGGTCGCCGCATGAAATCCCTAGTTCCGACGTGGTTTAGAGAGAGAGAGGGTGACCTCTCTCATTATTCCAGTCCACCAAAACTAATGTTCACATAGTAGTTCCACACCCAAGTTCTAGCTACACCCACCACAAGGTTGAATAAACCTCTTTGGAGCAATGATAATCTAGAGATAAAATTTCATTGCCAATATTCTAGAAATTCTGAAGAAATCATTAAGTGGTTCCCCAAATATATTAATATACCTCATAATTTTTATGGTGTTACACCAATGATATGTGTCACCATGAATAATATATTTGTTTTATTATCATGACCTATACCCCTTCTCAAAAATGTGATTTGTATATGTGGGGAACTCCAAAATGCATAACTCATTACATATAAGTCACCATAACAGTGTGATAACAATTGTCATTACATGTTTCAAAAAACACATATAATATTAGATTGTATTATAGTAACCTAATCTTTTGCACCATCAACCATAACATGATGTTCTATGATACAACATGGTCCTTAGGCAGCCTCTAACACTCACACAAAAGTCCCTACCACACAAAAATTCATTACACAAGGACATGAATATATCTGACATAGAAAAACAAATAAAACATATAGGTACATATTATAACATAAAACCCCTATAAAAATATTTATAATGGTACCTTTTTGTGTAAAAATATTCTCCATAATTAAATATTTATATCAAATGTCTGAATAACACCTATAAAACACTCTCGAGTACCACATGAACTCCTTAAATATGAAAAATACATATATTTTGTCAAAATTTTAAATATATTTTCACAGACATATTTCATAAGCATTTATAGGTATATTTTGTATCCATATTGATGAGAAATAGTATAATCTATGAGTCCTTCATTATATTTAAACATCCGATTTTATTATTATATAACATCATGTCACTTATTTTATTCTTTAATATTTTATATGATAAGAGTCACCTACTATAACCTAAAAAAATTAGATATTATAAAAAGATCCTCATTTAATCTATTGTTATGATAATTCATCAGTGGTGATGTTGTAGATTGGAATATTAGGCTGGAGTGGGTTATTCAAGAGGAAAATAATATTTGTTTTCATATTTTCATAACCATGAAACATAATATTTGACATGGTTTTTATAAGTGTTTAGATTTACACAATTATTTTTTAGTAAAAACATTTTCTAAAAACTGCCACTTCATAGAAATTCATTATTAATAATTTTACTTTATTTACACATTTTTTATATTTTAAAAGTTATTACCAAAATATGTTTTTATACAAACTTATTATCCTATTATGTAATCTATTAAAAATTAATCCTAAATTATAATAATTTTTGGAATAAAATATAAATTTTTGAGTTAGTATATATGGATGAACATTCAAACTCTTCCTTGGTAATTAATAATCAATTGTTATCCAATTCCATTATTTTTAGGTTATCATTTGTTCATGTTTTCTCAAACGCTTACACTAGTATAAATTAATTTTAATCCCTTATTGGTTCTTTAGAACTTAGATAAGATACTATAATGGATTATCAACTACATTGATTGGTTTATTCAATTTATTTACTGGAATTCTTTTATGTCAGAACCTGGTTAGATAAATGAGATGTTTATAGATTTTTTTACCAAGGTATTATTTTAACTAGTTCATGGATTAGTTTTTATATTAATGTATAGATTTTATTTTATGTTGATTTATATTATTCAAGGGATAAATCATGATTTTCTATATCATGATCATGTCTACTGTTACATTTTTTTTGATAATCATGCCCCCACTTAATTATATAAAGAATGAGGAATGGTATCACTATTAAGTTGACATGATAAAATCAATGATTTACTATAGCACACTTATCATTTCATTATTATATAGATCATACTACTAGATATAGAAATTATCACATCCTAGATCATGTTTAAATTTTTATAGAACATTAGTTACCTGATAATATTATTTGGTATCATGTGCACACTATATATTGTTACAATACACTGACTGATTATGCACTTATTATATGAGGAATATATTTTATGGACTTAGATGAGCTCATGATTCGATAAATCATTATTTGTAGAGGCTACATGACTGTCCCAACTCATTATACCTACTATTATATTAAATATTATGCAATGGAATATTTCCATTGATGGAGAGGACTAATTTTAAATCATGGAATTGGTCACTTGGAAAATGAATTATTTATTAATATTCACTCTTGATAAAAAAATAAAATTTTACATCCTAAACAAATTTAAGGAAAGAGTGAGAAACCATTATTTCAACCATAAGTGGATATAATAGAGATATTAAAGTACAATTTATGTTAACCAGAATTATCTCCATAAATAATTTCCAAGAGATATCATTTACCTGGGTGTCTATTTCATCCATTAGAAGATGTTCAACTTGAAAGGAAAACAGGTTCCAATAGTAGATGTACTATATAGGGCTGACCTTCCCATTATTGAAACCACAAATAAATATCATGTCCTTTTTTTCAATCCAGGCATATTACTCTTTCTTGATATTAACCTTCAATGGTCTTCCCATCATTTTAGTGGATTCTTCTTCAGTAAAATTTACACACAATACATGATTGACCACTTCTTATTTTGAGATCATGAAAAACTCTAAATATTTCTCAAGTGCATCACTTGACTCTATCTTATTTTCAGTCAACATTTTTGAGCACATTGTCTCCATTCGATGTAGAAGAGAGGAGTTATAATTCCTCCCTTTATGGATTATCTGACACCCATTTATTTCTATATCTTCAACCAAATCTTATTTCTGTTATGAAAAGTTTTCTTGTTGAACATATTTGTTAGGGCCACAATTTAGAGGAGACACACCATCATCATGTTCATAATGAAGAACATTCACCTTAATAATAGTATATTGGGACTTCCCCCTCCTTCCATGAGTCATCAACTTCAAGGAATTAAAACTGCTTCAAAACTATTACGTTTGAACTAAATTGTTCATGTATCACCCAAATTTCTACATTCACCCATCCCATACTATCTTCATTATGTGTTGGTGCATTTTCACCAACATCATGCCTCTTCTCAATACCATCCTCTACATTCATATCAGGTTTTTCCTCATTTATAATTACAATTGTCGAATTTCCAGAACCATATTAAGAGTGGCCACCCTTTGAACTATGAGGCACCATCTCAATAATAGGAGACACTCCATCGAGATCACATTTTAATTTTAAAAAAAAAATCATTGTCATTGGGATTAGGAAAATAAGAAATAGGTTTCTTTGGCCTCACCCAAAATATCAATGCATATATGTAAATTTTTTATGTGTTTAAAAGTACGATTTTAACTTTTATAAGGAGGGACCTTGATTATCAACTTATATTTTGAGATAAGTCATAAATCAGATGATATAGTTATGGATATATCTATTATAGGTAGTTTTCATTTTTTGTGTTGATCAATGAATTAATTGGCTATTGATATATTGATATATATTTTCTGAAGATTAAAATTCAATTTTAGTGTACATATATATATCTATTTGAACATGTTTATGAATACACTTCTCATTCACTGATGTGTTGAGTCACTATTAGTGGTTCCCTAGTGAGTAATTTGTGCTCACACCAAATATAGACACCTCAGCGAACATGAACCCTCTATTTTTCTATTTTTTTGTCATTAAAGTTATACTGTTGGAGATGATTCATATAGAATAATTGTTCATATTTATCATTCTAGTGGGATTATTTCAAACATTATAGTCCAGTATTTTGATGGTGGGTTAATAATTAGTTTATCTCATCAGGTATTACTCTTTCTAGTGTGGTCTATCTTATGCCATATTTTTATTTTTATCTTACTACCTATTAATTATAAGAAAATATTTATATGGATGTTATTCATTGTGAATATTTTTAGATAGTAATACATTGTTTTAATTTTAGTTTAATATCTTGTGACTTGTTATGTTTTTTGTTACATTCTTGGATGGTCTTCCATGTGGAAAATTATTGAAAAACATCTAACATAAAATGTTCATGAATTTTAATCATAATTAACGTAGATTAATCACTCTCTATAAATTATTTGATATCGGTAGGACTAATTTCCTCTCATGGTGATGTTGGAGTGTTTTAGGGGTATTAGTCGACTCAATCTAGCTATTATATGGGTGGTATGGGAATGGGAATTACAATTCAATCAAGGGTATATTTAATTCTAATTCTCATTTAGATTACTCAATGTTTTCTATTCCTCACATTATAAAAACCATTATTCTTATACAAATAATTAACTATGTCCATAAATACACATTCCTTGAGAGATAATTACCTAATGTTAATACTCGTACTATATTATCTTGGATATGGAATATTTTTAATGTTAAATATCATGAAAATATATTAAATACATAATCATTTCAATATATAGATGTTGTGTGTGTTTTGGTAGTATAATTTTGTGTAGTGAGTGTACCTGTAATTTAGTCTAGTTATAAGGGAATCTAAGTTGTGAATAATGGTAAAATATTTTATGTATGGTTAATATCTACAAAATTAAAAATGATGAAAACAAAAATTAATGATGGAATTGATTATAAATAGTAAAATTTAATCAATATTTTTGCATTAATCATTAGATTTGGATAAAATAGATGCTGACTAAAAGGTGTTGAAATGTATTTTTTCCAAAAGGAAATTTAATACAAATAAACGAATAGGTTAAAATTGTGATCTATTATTAAACTAATACATGAAATCTAACGATATGATTCATGATATATATCTAAAAAATAGAAATTAAAATTGAAGCCCAGGGGAAATAATATCACAAAATGTAATTTTTCAAAACATCATGGATTCACAAATAGATGATTTTCATCAACATCAAAATGTAATAAATACTGAAAAACATATTTTTAATAGTTCTATAGAAATTTGGATATGTAGGGGAATCTATAGTTTTCAAAAAGGCAGTTGTATTGATTATTAGGTAATAATATATTATTTATTTTATTTTTTATCATTAATTTGATCATTATATGGATGAAATGAAAATGATTTAAATTCATATCATGATTTTTGGATAATATGAAGGAGTATATAGTGGTTGATGTAGTTCATTAATATTATTACTATTATATTATTTTATATATTATTTTACTCTCTTTTCTATTTGGAAAATCAATCATTCCATGAATTTTCTAATTTGAAATGACAAAATTTCATATTGATGTATTAAAAAGTTAAATCTAGCCTAATATTTTTCCATGGATGAATAATATTAAAATTATATACTAATATATCATTATAGAGAGTTCAGGGGTAACTAATACAATAGTTATCATCTATTCTATATTTCTTATTTGTTACTCTATTACTGATTTAACAAAACATCTTAGTTTAAAATTTAAAATCCAAATGCCAATGAGTATAATAGAGAGGATATATTGTCTATGGATTGACGAATATATCTATAATTTTTTTAAATATTTATCCATCAATTATTTTTTTATTTTATTAGATACAAATTGAAATAAAAATATGATTATAAGAATCATGTTTATTTAATAAAATATGCGATTATTTAAGGAATGATGGTTTTTTATGTCACTAAACCCAATATTGATGGTCTAGAGTACAAAAAATGTCTATGAATAAGGTCATGTAGTATAATAATTTTTTATAGAATTTTATACCCTATGCTAGTTTGTTATACTGATCACAAAATTCTATTAACCAAGAAATAAATCACAAAAATTGGAATTTCATCACCTAGTGTCTAAATGCACACGTTAAACAAAACTCAATCTGAGAAACCCTAATAAATAACATAACAATGATATAAAAACCAATTTGTTTACCAACATATTAGGAACCATACACTTATCACCCTCCCTAGTGATATGTTAATATAACTACCCAAATCAAATTATAAATACAACTTTTCTAGTGATCTACCCTCACAATAAATTACAATAATAATGTGATATCAATAATCAAACAAAAACACATTTTCTAATTACCTTCAAATTAATATCATAGAATTAAATTTAAAGAGAACTTATCTTTTGGGTATTTATACACTCAACCACACAAATTATTATAACCTATGTTACTATAAAATACACACACATTTAGTATTAGGTTACATCTAGTTTTATTTCTGAAAGCATAAATTTAGTAAATAATGTCCAAAAAAGATGGATTTTATCACAGAAATCATTTGTCCCATTTCAAAATAAACATAATAATCCATGATCATTATTTAAAAATGACCAATTAGAAATTTTGAATTCTGATAAGAAAATAACTCAAAAGGATTCAACCTCAAAATGTTTTGGAATACTATTTCCCCAATATTTAATTACTTCAATTCCAAACACTAAAAATAATAATTCATTCTTATGGATTTATTTCCAATGTTTTATAAATGGAAACAATAGATTTATATTATATGTGGTTCACAAAAATGACAACATTAAGATGTTTGATGATAAAGTAATTTAAAATCATAATAATATATAATTTATTGTTTCTATTTTAGTTTAACCATAATAGTATACAACCTACTATTACTGTTTTATAAATGATGAAAGTAGGGTTGTAAAATCCCAACACATGATACCCTCCCCCATCTCATTCATTTACTTTACCTATCCATACACTATTAGATTCCCACTATCTCCCATCATACATATTCATATAGTCTCCTCCACAACATCATAATGATGATTGACTATCACCATATATTCTAGCTATAGACCCTCAATTTGATAACATAGGATTCACACCAACTTTATAGCTACTCATTAACAATATTTATTTTTACTCACTTATTTCAGTGTATTTTAAAATAGCTTTTTGGTAATTTTTTAATTATTTCGGTTTTCATACTCTTATATACAATTCTTATATGATTTTTTATAATGTTGGTGTTTAAATAAGTGATTCCATATGAATTTGTAGTGTTTAGGATATTGTTAATGTTATGTTTCCTTTCCCATTTTATTTTTGACATTAATCAATATCTTGATATATTTCATTAGTTTGCATTGATATATTATTAATAATAATCAAAGAATACAAGGATAGTACTTTACCAATAATATTTTTTAATTTTTTATAAATAAATAGGTATATATTTAATCCTAAATTGTTTTTAATACGGTATAAGAAAACATGATATATAATTTGATATAAATTATTAGTTATCTGAAATAAATACTGATGGAGGTTAATTGAGGTATAAATACCATATAAATACAATTTCTCATGAATCATTCGCATATCTAATAAAATAAATTTATGCCAACATTTATATTATATAAATTCAGAAATTTTTAGAAAACATAGATTCAATGGTTGATAATATTCATGTATGTACACATATAATGAATCATATTCATAATAGAGTGACTATTTAGATTTAATGCACCATTTTAATTATATGATAAGATGAAAATTAATAATCTTAAAGAAATTGTGTTAAATTTTACAGTTTAGTTATAAAATTTCATGTTTATTATGTGACTGTTTTTTACTTGATTTAACCACTGGAATAGAATATTTTATCTCTATTTATTCCACTAATATTTTATATGGATCCTAATAAACATCATATTTAAAAAATAGAATGGTTGAATATATAAATATATAAAAATTAACCCATGTTTAAGACCACATGTTTTTTATCAAATAATGTATGATAATATAAATTTTGTTAATAAAATTTCATAACATAGAAAAATTAGTTAATCAAGTGTATTCTAAGGATTATTTTAGATATAAATTTAAGTTGTAATGTCTAAATGATGAACTTACGAAACACACACATATATATATATATATATATATATATATATATATAAATTCATCTTAATTATGTGTGTGTTGTTAATGTCAGTTAATTATGTTTTTCAATAAAATATTTAAAATTATAATTGTAGATTTCATTTGTATTTGGTGATAATATTTATTATTTTATTAAAATATTTTTTAATTATGTTATATATATTTATTTTTTATTTTTTATTTTTTATTATATATATTGGGAATATATAAATATTAATATCATAAAATGGTTAAATTTAACTTGGCATAAATTTATAAGAATGTGTGAGTTTTAAGTAGTTTCATTTAGTGTCATATATGTTAAAATTTTAATTAATTTAATTTAAATGATTTAGTTTATTTAACTCTATTTTTTATATTTAACTACTATTATTTTGGGAACAAGTAAATATATTCTTTTATGTATTAGTATTACATCGATCATATACTGAAAATGAAAAAGATACTGTAAATTTAAATTTTTTCATTATTAGAATATGAAATAATTTGCATGAGTATATATTAATATATTAATTATTTATTATGTTATATCCAGTATTATATTCTTAATTTCATATTGGATTTATTTTGGATGTATTACCTTGATCAGATGTCAAATGAGTTTTAGAATTATCATGAAATACATTTGGATATCATTTTCAACAATGATTCAAGGGGTGATTATAAAACCATGTTGTTATAATTATATCTAAATACCACTTTTAACTCACAATTTAGTATGTTATCATGTCCAGTGAGTTGGATTTCAAGATAACAATGAACTATGAAAATATAGTAAAATATTTTAATGTCTAAAAAATATTTAAAGGCTAGAGATCTTTTGATTAGAGAATATGACATTCTATCTACATCCTTTTATTTTTCATCCTATGAAGAGACTCATAAAATGTAAAAAAGTAAGGACATGAAATTCAATGTCATGTTTAATCGAAAATATCCAAAATAATGACATAAGGAAATTTAATATAGTGATGGATTATGTAATGATACTAGTGTGTCCTGATTTTTTCATGAATACCTTTATGTAATTTAGAAGAAAAAAATTATACACTCATATTTATCATATTTTCATTAATTTTTTTTATATAAGTGTTTCAATATTATATGTAATTAAAAATTATATTGTAATTTTAATATATTAATTTTTAATATCAAGGATGAAATTAAGGTTTAATTGTGTATATTTGTTAGTATACATGACTTGGGTATTAAGAAATATATTCATCCCAATCTAATTAGTAAAAACTAGTGGTTGGTTCTTTATTGAATTTATATACTTATAACGGTTGAGATAAAATAGTTTATACATGTGTTATGAAGTCTCATGATTAAAAATGGTTATTCATATATAAAATTAAAACTAGTGAATATGAGAGATGTGAACATAAATTCATTGAAATCACAATAATATCTCATATTGTAATGTGAGTATCTTCAAATATTCATATGACATGTAGTAATATACAATATAAGGGTACATGTTAATCATTTTTTCACCTTATACAATGATATCTTCTCTAAAATAATTATTAAATATTATTAGAAGAAATTGAATCAGGATTTACTTATAAAACATCAAGAATTGGATAAATTAACTCACTCATCTTCTTTTATAACATCTTAGGTTTAATGCCACTCGACTAATTCCCAATCCCAATTTTTCACCTGACCTATCTCACGTCACCCAAACACTAGAGGATTCCATCTAGAAACAGTGGTCAAAGGTATGAATACATGGAACTATACCCCTATATAAGAGTGTGTAATGATAAATGAAATTAAAAAACACCAAAAAAATATAAACATCCAAAGATGAGAAATAAATAAAAATAAATGAAATATATAATATATGGAATGAAACTACAAAAATATAACAAAAATTGGTCACTGGGAAGACCACATTAACCAGAACAAAAATAAATAATCAAAATATATGAGGCACTAAGTCACCCTTAATCCATACGTTATCTGTATCCACATCCCATATGTTATAACCCTCTGAAACATGAAAAAATGGGCATCCACCCAACATGTACACGTAACAAGTGAGAGGTCTTATCTTGTATCAACTTTCTATAGCTACTCAAGTAGAGTGTGAGTTAAACTTATAAGGGAAGCACATGTGCGGTACCAAACAAAACCAATAAATGTATTGTATATCCATGTTTAATTATCAGATTAATAAATTAAATGTTGATCATAAATAAATAAACCACGTTTGTCTATGGGGTGATATGCTAACACCAAAGTCCAGTTATTATTTTTTTCAGTATAAGAGTATGTTTGAGTGAATTAAATATTCTTTCTAACCAATGTCACCACTCAAGGGTATGACTCACATTGGTATACATGATATGATTATCCTCCTAAATCTGTCACCAAAATATACAAAGTATAAAAACATGATGACTGATTTACTTCGGTATACATTGGATAAAATGTTGGGAATTAGTCTATATATAATGAAATCGTACAACTAATTCAAAAACAGCGCAGTCCATAGTATCAAAAATATGTGTTGGGGGTTACATCCCTTTCCCATGGATCATATAAGTTCTTACAAGGAATCCCATATTATTTTTATGTTTGTGTATAGGAGAGGGAGATCATACCCCTTACATGGAACCATCACACACATGGAGGAATTCCCTAATTGGAACAAAAAATTTATCCACTTGGGTGGTTTTGTCCCCTACCTGGAACCATCACACACCAAGGGAGTCATATATCATATATTGAATCACATATATATCAACCCATGGGATCTCATTTCCTATTTGGAAGTATCAAACTCCTAGGGTGTTTTATCCACTACATGTAACTACATCTCGACCCACCTAGTGGTGGTATCCCCTACCCAAAACTGGGTAACAAGCCTCCATTACATGAGGTTTATATCTTTCCCCCCTAAAACATAAACACGTCTCACTATGAAATAAAATATCCATATGTAAATAAGAATGTCACACTTCTCTGGGTCTATCCTCCCTTGAATTTTATATAACAACCATTAACTATTTATCTATTTTCTTCCTAATTTATATTTCTATAATTTTATTTATTATGAGATGTTACATTTTTATCATTTTACCACAAAATTTTTATTCCTATCTCTATATTTCTCAGGTTTATAGTTGTTACGTATAAAAATATATATTCTCTTTAAAACTACCCAACTCTTGGGTAAACAACAAACTATTTTGAGGTCCCCACAACCATTTCTCACACTAAGAAGACTATAGAAGTCACTATTTCACATTCTGTAGTCTTATGTCCATCACCATCACCCTAGGATACAAATTCCCTTTGAATATCCCCAATTATTCCATTGAACCTTTGACCCCCATTATCACTTTGTTATACCGTGAGTTATAACATGATTCCATAGGAAAATTATATCTCTTCCGTTATCACTCCCCAAACATAGAACACAGTACATGAACCTATCACTTCTTCTACTTAGTTAAAATAATTCAATTTAATTTAATCACACCCCTCATAAGTATTTATATCTTGCAATATCCCATTTTAACATTGATCCCAAAACCATCAATAGTCGAGGTGTCACTTGTATTCAAGGAATAATCGAGTCCCTTAACCTTCTATTTTATCAATTACATTTAATAAAGACATATAATTATAATAATCATCACTTAGTAAGGGAGAGATATCACTTGTATAAAATTTTAAAAAAACTATTTTAAATACCATAGGGAATTTACATAAGACCACATACCAAAAATATGAATCCATTTCCCATATTATGTATTGCATAAAAACATAGCACCAGCATCTGAATGTTCTATTTCCCATCAATGATCATCATGAGGCCTAAACGTGAACAAAATAATCCATAATTTATCATGATAATTCAATATTAATTACAAGAAATATTACTATAAATTGTAAAAATATATTTCATTTAAATAAAATGGCATAATATAGGTAAACTCTTTGATCATTAAAATATAAATAATATCTCTAGAAACCACACCTAGAGGCTCTACACCCATAAAAATATATCTAAAAATCATTAATTATTAGAACATTACTACACTACAATTTGTTAAAATTTAATAAATCAACTTGATAAATTAATATATAGATATATCTACATCAAAATATTGATAAATGGTCTATATATGACGTCACGTGAAGGGAAGGAAGGATTTCTATTATTAACGAGTAAATTAATACTCAAAATAAGAAAAAAATCAACCTAGATCAAGGTGGAAAAGTGGAGGTGAAATTGGAATTCATTATCTAAATGAGCTCCCATAGCATTCCCAAGACCATAAAATTGATGATGGATCAGCCATAAAAAGAAAATATTTATCCTAGTTCAAACCATATAAATCACCCCACTAATTCATCATTATCTCAAGATGGAGCTAGCAAGAAATAACCATGTGGATGAAAGCCCCAACTAGTATGTTTGCCCACTGGCCAACTCACAGGCTAGCCGATGGTAGCCCACTAACTAGCCAATGGATTTTTGTTACTGAAATTCAGAAACAATGCCTCTCTTTTCATTGTATTAGGCTATATTGATCATTATATATTTTATGGGGTTCACATTCCATGCCTAAAATTACATCAAAGAGATCTTATTACACTTAAAGTTCCCTTTTGAATCTTATATCTCAAACTAACCATCCTCATTGAAGTGAATAAAATTCAAATCACCCCTTAATTTTTTGACCCATATAATTCATTTTACAATAACCTTTCCAGTTGAACAATTTTCATCCCATAGAGGCATCATCTACCCTTCAATAACCCCTCCCAAACTATGTCACTTACAAAATAATATGATCCCAATGTGTTGAATCTTTGAATTTCAAATATATATATATAGTAAAACACTAATATAATTCACTTAATTTATCAAAAAATGATCCACCATTCATAAACACAATCAAATCACTAATATGAAACTGCAATCAGACACTTCTACCCTAGGATATGATTGAGTTGTAAACCACTCAATTATCATGTGTTTGGGGCTCCCCACCAAAATATTATTCATTGAATAGTTTATTTCATTACATTATTGTCCCCATCATCAAAATATTCTATGGAACACACAATTATAGTGGTCCACCAAAACACATATTGCAATTTACATCTCACCACACACATATAGATGAAGGAACACTGATCAACCACAATAACCTGTCCTTTGACCTAATCCCAAACTGAACTAGGTGAGTTTCTACGGACCACACATGATGACTTAAAATATATCTTATTTTACTTGAAAGGCTTCTGTGAAACCTCAAACCAAACAATTAATGTCCACAATGATATACCAAATGTTGCTTCTTACTCACCACGTCATATTTTAGGAAAAATCCTCAACAAGTCCTTTAGATGATATTTTCATTAAATGAGAAAATATAATTGCCAATATGTTATTTATTTACTTTATAATGATGTCTTAAAAATTAAATCCATCCTATTATCATCTAGAAACACACATACACAATCAAAGAATAGTTATAACACAACTCCTTTTGTGATTCTTTGGTTGAATCCTCCAAATCTATTAATTTTTATTTTCTAATCATAAATTTTTAGGGGAAAAATGGAAACCCTACAAAAAAACCATCCATGAAATTACAACTAAAAAACATAGAAAGATTCCAACATATAATTTCAACTTCAAATTTCAAAATGAAGATTGAATGATCCAGCATCGAGCCAAGTGCCTTCTGTGAGCTCATTGGGTACTGAGAAACTTCAGGTCACAAACCCACCGTCCCGTCGCCTCATCACAATTTACATGTCAATGATTCCTAAAAACCGCCCCTATATAGGGTCGTCATTCTAACAAAACCAGAAACCCCACAATCGATTAACCTTGAATGAAAAAAAATCAAACCGCAGCCATGAAAAATGCATCAAAAAGGTAAATGAACCCATCCAAAACATTACTAACTGCCATCACCAACACATCTCAAACAGCTGGAGCACTGTCGTTGGCACCGTGCATCAAATCATTACAACCACACATCATCGGAAAACAGCATCGTTGCCAGATGATATACCCATTCTATTGCCAAATATGTTGCCTCCAAATGCATTACTGGAATAGAACCACATACCTTGATGAAGACGCTACCTAAATTAACTGAAGTCATCTAGAGCCACACCACCAAGACGTGCCACTGGCACCAAAAAGATCCACCAAACCATCCCAAAACTGCATCAAACACCATTTTACCAGACTGATATAGAGTTCGGTACAAAGGGATAGACTGCAATGGAAGAGGTGGAGGAATGTGACAACAGGAAGAATCACTGATCATCGATTCCAACATTATCCCAATCCACCAGATCTCTATCAGGGAAAACCAAGGTAGGGTTTGACTTGAAGGTTCCTACGATAAGAGCATGGGATCAAAAATCAGATAACACAACTCGATAGTGGGAATCTGAGTGACACAGAACCACAAAAAAAAGGAAACCCAAATCATAAAATAAAACAGAACCCTGAAACTTAAAAAAACCCTTCGAGAGTTGAGATGAAAATGGAGAAAACAACTACCACGAGGGACGGTGAAAGTGGAATTAGGGAGAAAGAGAAAGGACGCCACAAAAGGCGAAAAAGAGGGGGAGAGAGGAGAGGAAACCAAGAAAACACTGTGGAGAAGGTTTGGCAGTAGCTACAGAATGGGAAACCCTAGATCTCGGAAGAGGGACCTCTTCCTTGGGAGGAAGCCGCCATCTAGAAACTTCTCTTTGGTTGAATCCTCAACTACCTATATCCACTATCATGTTGTACTACATGAACTGATAAATCATCAATCCAAAGAACCTTCATATCATAAAAAATTCATCTTGAGCCTAATTACAATGAATATAATCTATCCAATTTCAAATAATAATTTCAATCTAACATTCATTATTGAATCAAATAAATTCAAATTTGATTACTCACTAACACCCTTATTTCCATTTCATCCATCTACCCACATGTCAGACGCATCCTTGAACCTTCCAATACGAGGTTCATATTACCAAGAATGAATTGACACTCCCTGTTATGGGATTAAATCTACCATTTCTATACTAAATTTAATTCTTGATCAACATTTCCCACACCCCATTAGTTACTCTATATAATGGCCAGACATTACCATCTAACTCATTCTAGAGTATCAACTTAACCACTCAAGATAAAAAATATACATCATACCAGAAATGTCTCCACAACCAACTACCGATCTTATAAATAATAAGTGGAAAATCCTATAATAGTCAATGATGATCTCCCCACCATATATAATTAATTATTCCACTCCACTAACACAACCACTATGGTTATATTTAGCATTATACATGATTTTACCCTACTAAGTCATCATGATCCACTAATAGTTCCTAAAACCCTGCCATTTAATGTTCCTCCTATCATAGTAGAGACATATAAATTTCCCATTAAAATACATCATCCACCATGCATGCATGTTACTATCAATTCTATATCATCCCATGTCCTATACATAAGTAGTCACCAATCAACAATCCCACATGAATTGAATTCCTCCAATGCAAAAAATCACCAAATTTATTATAAACAATAAGTTTAATCTCTTATACCAACTCACCCATAAGAAAAGAGAATCATTACCTCACTAGTATATTATTTACACCTCTTTTTACTTAATTATCAATGTGTTGATTCTCTTGTGAGTCACAAATCTCTGAATATAAGATCACATACCTTATTAAATGATTGTTATCTTACAAAATTTTATTTATATAAAAAAAGTTGGTTCCCAAAGGATATTATATGATAATATTGAAATCTAACACACGTCCTGTATAAACACTTGGTCACATTTACAACATGCATCATTATAAAACCTAAGCATACATCGATGCTCACCCAAAATGCCACCATGTATTCATAATTCATAAGGGAAAGCACTCAATTGGTCCTCCCCTCAATGTATAAACAAGATACAATGTCTCCATAAGGATTATAAAGTCATTTACTCCAAGCCTTCCATGAATATTTACAAACAACAATAATCTCCTACTTTATCCTACAAATCATGTTAATATCAAATCATTGATCCAAAAGAGGTGTCACCATATTCAACAGTATATCATGTGTATAAATATCAATTCATGAATATGAACTTTATTTCTTCCTCTAAGGAAACCTAAAAATGGGTATGACCTCTCTCATGGGTTACCCTAATGCATAAAAAATGTCATATCATCCATAATACCCAACTCACCTTTATTCAGATATGAAACTCAAAACACTAGGATCCCCCATCAAACCCAAAATTCCTAATGTACGAGGTCACAACCCCCATAATAAACCTCACAGGAACCATCCAAATCCAATATCACATATCATCCTATTAGATCACATGAAGATATATTGTTATAATGTACCACAGATACAGATTATGAATTACACGGTGAAATATACCCCCACTCATTGGTTCCCCACCAAATATGAGTATATTTACATTTGAATACTTCCTGGATTATTAGATCACAACCACAAACAAATATATAAGTTCATAATATAGAGGAAAACTACATAAAATAAATCATTGTGATTTTTTTTGATTATGTATATTTCCACAAAGAACAAATAAGGGAGAATAACACATTCATTATTTCTACAATTATAAGTAACTAAAACATTTACATGGTTAAACCATCCTATTGGAACCAAGATCCTTTCATGACCCATCAAAGGTCCCTTCACATCCCGTGCACTATAAAAGAACCCTATCATGGTTAATATCAACCGATTTTTATATTGAAGAATAATTTAATAATAATGGTATATAATAATGGCCATATCAGATATTGTTCATCTAAAATCATAAAGAGATCAGAAGAATTATTTTTGGAATTCAACATTAAAATATAAAAATATATGATACTTATGGTTGAGAGATCATAATAACTCAATTAGGAATGATAAGTACATATCATTTATTTATGTAGAATCAGCATAAGTATCAAAAAAATCAATTTTCAATTTTAAATACAAATACCATCATATTATCCACTATATATAGAGACCCAATTTCTACATTATAAGGCATTGAAATATTTATACATATATATACTGAGCTTGGCACTGGGATGTAAAATGATTTGAAGGCCCAGTGATCCCATAATTAATTTTACGAAAATATTAAATATATTTCATATTTATCACACATACTTTCTAAAAGAATGTTTTATATATAATAAATAGATTCTCAAATCAGAAATTCAAGATCACGGTTGAGTAAAAAAAAAGATTTTTACCCTAGGATTTCCCTAAAATAAGACAGTGCATGGCATTACAATATTGAGACCATTGATAGTACATTTTGTTGGTTAAATTATTAAACCAAACTAAAATGTTTATAAATACACCACTATGTTTAATACTCTTGTGTTAGCTACATGATCCCTCGGATAATTCTAGAGTATACTTTCTCCTTCTATTAGGGAATCAAATTCCAAAAAAAATGAATCTTTGGATCAATGTAAATCAAGACACAATGAATGAACCAAAATCATACTGTCATTGTATGGTGCATTATTTAATGATGAATGATCTAATATTCAGGCAGGAGATATCAATTTGTGAGATACACCATTATTTATTAAATTTAATGATAATTATAAACATCATGCCTTTTATCTGTGTCAATTATAGCCTTTACATGTTCTGGTCAACTAAAATATATTTGGTTATTCTTGTTTTATAAACCATAAAATCCCCATTATTGATATTTGGATAATAATTCTAGGATACAATTAGTTAAAACTTCTTTGTGGTATTTTTCTCTGATTATTCATGTTCGTCACTAATTAGACCTTAGTTTCCTAGTTCGCTATTGCTTGGTGGCACGGACACTATCAAATCCAAGAAATCTCAATAAATCCACATGTGATGGATGGATAAAAAATAGGTATTTTATTCAGATAGATTTAGGTTTGGTAGTGATCATTTTGATGGCTAGAAATATAATATTTAATGAAAGAAGGACCTGAAAATGAGTGGTTCGAGATGGTGTGTCTGAAACATCAAGAATTGTATTTTCATCCACAAGATGGATAGAATCCACCAGATGGTGATATATCCACTTATTTAAGGAAATATAAGGAATAATGTGATGTTGGACGAATAGATATAGGGTTTAGAGAAAAGATCTCTGATTCTGAATAAAAAATCATGAGTACACACCATGTAGTTCTAATAACACATGATGATTAAGGCCATGACAATGGCATCTAGGGTTTATGTAGATTATAAGTGACCCATGACATATGGTACCCCCACACACTGAGTGACCATGTGTTAGTGGACTCAACATGTACTCCACAAAAACATAGACAAGGGCATGGCCAAGCATGTCTTGTACTAATGTACATGGACACGTGATGAATACACTTGCATGACATCGAATATAGGTGGGACTAGGAGTGGCATGGGAATTTCATGTAGATCCATTCATGTTATGGGTTCGTAAATGATTGGTGATACATATACCCATAGGAACATGTCTAGGTGATGGGGAGGGACCGCACGTAATGTGGGTCCCCACGCATGCCTAGTATCCTTTGGTCACTTTTGTGAAAATTAGAACTCTCGCATCTCCTTCATTTGAACTCAAATTCTGTCCCATAGGAAACCAATAATTATTTTTCTATGTATATAGTGATGGATACCTCTGTAGTGAATTTTGGTATGTGATGTGAGATTTTAAAGGAATTACACCAATTTAGGTGAGACCCAAAGATGACAGTAGTCATATAAGATCACCAAAGGTTTCCTATAGAGTGGATCCCCTGTTAGTTTGGCTTCTAGTTCTCTACAAACTAAGTGATCCCCTTATAAGATATGTAGTGGTTCCATGATGACCATAGTGGATCAGGATGTTGTACTAAGGAGTGGGTCCTCAACCTATATTGTGGAATCCCTAATAATATTTGTTTTGGATCCTCTACCTATCTAGTGGATCCCATATAATGGATAGGGTATTAGTTCCCAGTGACTAGAGTGGAACACACTATCACACCAGGGCACAAGTCCTTGGAATATTGTGTAGAAATCCCATTAAGCATGGGATCAGGTTCTAACCTACAATGTGAAACCCCCATATAAGATAGGGTGTAGGTCCCCATGACACTAAGTGGATCTCTCATCAGTTTAGATGAATTTCCTTTACAAATACATATATAGTGGAACCCCCCAACACACCAGGGGATGAGTCATATTCTTGGATTTTATGCCACCTTAACTTTGTGACATAGTTGTCTGGTATGGGCCTTTAAATGGATATTTCTGTGAAGTTGTGTGAGATGATTTTAATCATTGATTGAATTTTGGGACTGATGGAGGCTCTTTTCCAAGGATGTTCTAGGAGATAGAAATCATCTTTATCTCTCATTTGGGATTATCTGGTTGTGAATATATATATAATAAAGTATCAAAAGCTTCAGATTTGTTTACTCTCCTTCCATGGGGTTCCATGATGTGTGGGGTATCACATGATTTCTGTGTTTATATTCTCATTATATGAGGTTTATATCCTTTTATGGGTGTCAAATATTTGATATGTAGTCCATCTATACACTCTATTGAGCCCCTTTTGCACGTAATAGGTTAAAAATTACATTTATTTAGGTTTAGCTAAATCATTTTTATTATAAAATATTATTCTATTCCTATGGTGTCTTTTAATAAATCCCCTTTAAATTTTTGAGGTGTCCTATTTGGAATATATATACTCACCTTGCATGTACTTTTTTGGCATGTGTTGTGTCTTATGTTGATGACAAACTGGTCGATAGTGATGTCAAAGTAACTTAAGGATACTGGGTTCTTGGGACTACGTATGGTGAACATACCATAGAGATATTGATATGGGATCTCTTAGCAGTTTAATTCCTAATTTTTTAGGTTGGGACATATTTCATGTTGGGTGTGTATTTTTTCCATTTACATTTCAGATTTTACTATCTAACTTTTTCACACCCTAGAAGTTATTCATGCTTGTTTCACTTTTTATATGTTTTATGTTTTTATTATTATTCTAATACACATCTTGATTTAGATAGTCAGATGTGTTCATATAGGTATATTAGGAAAAGGCCTCCCATTTTGGATATTCCATTCAGCGCATGTCTCCACCCCTGGCATATAGAGGTGGGTTTGCTGTAATAGTGAGTCAATACCTAGTTATGGTTTGGTCGTGACAGATTAGTAATAGAGCATTTCATTCCTTGGGACATTGTTTGGAGTAGTCCCCTTGTGAGGATTTTTTATGGGATTTAGGGAAATGTTGATAATGTGTTTCAAATGCAGCTCTCAATATAGGGAATCAAGTGATGGTTATGGACATATAACATATCCATTAACCATGATCTTGACTACCTACTTCTTGACTTGAAATACTATTATATTAACTACAAGGATAAATGGTTCCTACATCATATATTATTTAGTCTTTGACTATCCTTATTGAGTAAGATCTCCATTTTTATATATAAATATTTTCATCTGATTGTGGTATGTCTTGATTAAATTTTATAGATATTTCCTAGATGAAATAAATACAGGATACCATATCCAGATCATGTTGATGATACGATGAGTGATGAGGTATAAGGCCATGCTATATCCTATAAGATTATTCATCAAGGTTAGCTGGAAGTTCTAAATACACCTATTGAGTAGAATATTATCTGATATGAGCAAACTAATGATGTTAATAGGCTTAAAAAACTTCACAAGTTCTGTCGCCATAGGCCACAAATGTTCAGAAACAATCCGGATCAATATGAAGTAGAGGATTTTCCATAGTTGATAGTATTTATCTTCAACATTATCCAGTCACTAATAGATTTGATGGTTTCAATATCATCTAACCTATATCATGGAGCTGTTATGCAATACTGAAGTCTTTATACCCATATGCATGATGAATCGACACTCTGGAGGCTCGAATCCTACACTTTTTCGATTCAACGTATTGTGCCTCCTTTTAATTATTAATTCAGATTAAATAGCTTCTAGAGCTCCAACATAGATGGATAATAGTGGAAGTGTATGTTTCGTGGCTTTCTGACCTTACATGGTAGTCCCTTGACATTATCTCACACTAATGAAAAATCATTATTTAGATGTGGGATTTTTATCTATAGTATACTAAATATCCAATAAAATATTAATTTATTTCATGATGATTAATTAAAAACCACCCTAAAATATTATTTTTTTATTAAAAAAAATCACTCCCCCATCCCCTAACTCTCATCCATCTCCAACTACACCCCATGACAAAAATTCCAAGAAGCATCGCAAGTGATAAGGTATCTCTAGAGCCCTAGCACTATTGTGATGCCCCCTAATCGGTGTTGAGGTGTATATTAAGGCATCTGAGCCTATGTGCCCTGATCCCTCGCTATCGCTATTGTAACATAACCCAAAATATCACCCTTTATTATCTCATTTCAAACATAGTGATTTAATTTTTGTTAATTTTTTTTGGTTTTATTCATCAATATAATTTTTTCCAAACCACTTCCATAATCACTATTATCACCCTTTCAGTTTTCTTATCTTAATGTGATCTACGTGACCTCATGATTTATTGTAACATGATTTTTAATTATATAATTCATATATATTGTTTTCCCACTAATTTATAGGTTCCTATTACATTTCTTAGGTGGGGAAATAAGAACAATTGTAAAAGAGTGAGGTTTTGTGGAATGTTCTATGTTGCAAAACACATTAAATTTTAAACCTTGATATTTTAATGGGGTTTAATACTTGTATGGAGCATCTAATAAATATTATAAAGTATAAATAATTTGTTTAAAAAAGGATGGGTTTTATATTTTTAATTTTATGAAATGGGAAAATGATTATGATTTGTTTTTAATGTATTATATTTTTAAT
Source organism: Viscum album (assembly GCA_963277665.1). NCBI lineage: Eukaryota > Viridiplantae > Streptophyta > Magnoliopsida > Santalales > Viscaceae > Viscum > Viscum album. The sequence goes on along the minus strand of OY728155.1, from coordinate 1,519,708,140 downwards.
ATACCCACCCCAATTGGTAATATAAATTCCCAATTGGAACATTGACATTTTTTATATAATTTAAAATTGTCTGTGTGGTAAAAATACTAGATTTTAGAAATTATTTTAAGGGGAATATGCATTCTTGGTCTTTAATAAGAAATGTATGTCACTAAAATGGCCATGTATGTTTATGATGGTTGTGTATTGGTTTTCAAATATAGTCAGTTAAATTGTTTTTACAAGAAATAATTACAATACTCATCAGTTATATTATGAATCAATCCAGTAATAATATTTTCCCAATATATACATATTGTTTGTAGTTCTTAAAGAATAATATATTATATTTAAAACCAATTGTATTTTTAATAATAGTAATAGAAACAAGATAACCTATGGTAGTTCAATGTCCTTATAAGTCAAGGTACCCTCAATCTAGTACTTTTTATTTTAAATCAATACCACTATTCTAATACCAAATCATATATCACTAATATCAATTAAATATGTCATTATCAACATATTTTTAATAAAAACACATCAATGTTTAAAACCTTTATTTTTGTTCTTTTTATTTGAATGTGTGAGATCGATCCACTGAATAAATATGGGCCATGTTTTAGGTGGCCATTACTAATCATGAGATAAGAATCACTCTTTGTATGACATGAATGGTGGGATCTATAGGTGTTTTAGGTAGGTAGAGACCCCCTATATTGGGGTATTGGTTCCGAAGCTCTTCATTTAAAATTAATGAGGCACTATCGAATAGTTTTCATATAATGCAAAATGTGTATTTTTGAATTTTATTATATTTTTTACTCTTATTCTAGGATGTATTATTATTGGATATCCCAATAAATTTTAAATAAATCATTATCATGGTAGGATTTTGGAGATTAAATTATGTATTCTTGAGTATAATTATTTTTTTGAAATAAGGAAAGATAAGGACTGATCATTTTGGATGATCTGACATTAGATTATAGATTATATAGGTAAAATATTCCCTTTATTAAGAAAATATGTTCTTATAAATTATCGGTGTTAAGGAGACATTAATAGACAAGAATGATTGATGTTTCTGGACTAGTTCATTCTTGGAGTTGTGAGTGTCTAATTAGGTGTTATTAGGATATTATAACACCATATCATGGTTCACAAAACAATGTAAAAAACCAATCATCAAACACATACTAGTACATGTAAGGAACAAATCAACAAATAATGATATAATATAAAAATAAATATAGTAATGGTGTTAACAACCATATAATTCCTAAAACTAATAACCCATTGGGCTAGTTACACCAACATAGATTGTAAAGAAAACCATGAAAAATTGATCTATTACATCTCAATGCCAAACCGTACCCAATCTATTGACACCATATGATCTATCATGTCCGATCAAGAAAAATCAATATGACCCTCATCCCCAAACGTGATACTATAATAAATATACGACAGTTTCTCATATAAAAATGTGCATTTATTGTAACACACCAGGTAAATAAAGAATATGACATTTTCATATTTATCCATATTTGTGAATAAAATATTAAATATGACTTTAATGGGGACGCTATGCTCGATGGCGTATCCAACACGCAACAACCAGTTTCTTGGGAATCTTACGTTGCACTCTAATAATAAAATAATATTATTTTAAATGGCAGTTAGCATGTAGCCGTTGTATTGGCGAGAATGGATAGAAATAACTAAAATATGATTATCTATGTTTTTAAATGTTTTTACATTTATCCAATAAATGATAAAGGCTTAAAATACGGAAATAATTCAATTTTAGGCGTATATGCCCTAGTTTTCACTAAAGGTTCACTTATCACCTTTTGATGGCGAACCCTCTTTAAATATAGTTTTGGTCAGTCTTATACATTCTTCTGGAACAAATAAAATCCTTCTTTATAATTGGTACATCAAAATTTACTTTTTGTATGTTTTAGTTATTCTTCGGATAAAGTTCATTTTTTATGAATAAGTGAAAAATGTTGTATTTTAATTCAAAACCTCTTTTAATCTAATTTATTTATATGATTAGATTATATTTTGAATTGGTTTTAAAGTGAAACCATAAAATATTTTTACCATTTTATTCCATGGTGGACTTTGGAATTAATTTCACTTTGAAATTCGACATAAACAAATATCAATCTTTTGATATATATTATTTCTTAAAAACACGCTATTTGTTTTGACAGTGGGAGTTAATTATTAAATTAATTAATTATACTTATATTCTTTTAATTAGTTAATATAAACATCATTTTTGAATTCGTAATATCGAATATAGCTTAGAGTGATTTTTTGGTAATTTTCTGAAAAACTCCAATTTTTGATGAATAGTGAAACCACTAAGTGGTAATCAAGCAAACTGATTTATCAGTTATATGAACGTTTACCACTAATGTTTATTGAATTTTGAAAATCCTACATACATGGTTGTCATTAGTATGTAAAATGTGGTTCAATGGGATGAAAATAATTTTTTTGGTGAATAGTAACTTTTTTCATTAATCGCGATTAGAGGTAATTAGTGTAATTTAAGGTAAAAATGATATTATAAAAATATGAAAACACCATGAAACTTGTCCTACCATTATTGGATGAGTCATGGACGACCCAGACAACCCATGGGTCGATTTAGGGGACCCTATGGAGCCTCTTGGATGAGATAATGACTTTAATGCCTTTTTTTAAATAAAGGTGAAAATGACACTAACATTAATTGTTTTACTAAAACAATTTTTAGAAGGGGTTATACTAATAATATTTTTGTCTATAAATACTATTTGGAAAGATAAAAAGATATACTACATCAGGATATTTTTTTTATAATTTTTAGACATTAAATAAATTAATTTAATTATGACATCATGATGATGCAACAATGACCTCATTAATGAACAGTTTAAATAAAATCAAACGATAACATAAAATCTAAGACCTACACTTGTCCAAAAACTATTGGATGGGAATATTTCGAATACTTATCATCTTATATTCGAAATATATCTATGTGGGACCTTATAAATTCGAAACACTTTTGAAAATAAAATAATAGTTACATGATTTGCAAAAGTGCCCCTCCTCTCCTCTTATAAAAGGCCCCCACCTCTACCTCATTTCTCACACTCCTCAAGCCTTTGGCTCGGCCATCCCCTGCCCATTTATGCTCTCCACATCCCTCTATTTATCCTAGAGTATTCCCTTTTGGCAGAATCCTTTCAAAGGAAGCCTTTAGGCTCAAATCAATAGGAGTTACACTTTTAAAGGTAATTCATTCTATAATGTTCAATTGTTTTATTTTGCTTCTCCAACCCCATAAACTCTTTTTATTTACTTCTTTTGTAACAGTACCAGTATATTAAATATACTAGGATGTTGTTATAAGATTTATTCGAGCTACACTCTCACAGAACTACATCAAATGGTTAAAGAACATACGGTTTCCGTGGATGGAGAAATTCTGCCTCCCGAAACGATGATTGTTCAATACTCATTTAACACCTTCAAAGGTTGACATTATGATGTCACTAGTTTTATATATGATATATAATATTTTTATTCTTCCCTTAAGCTTCTGTATTTTTCATTTATTTCATACCATTATTGTTTCCATTATGGGTATACACGATATCTTCATTTTAGGAAGTGCGGACTACCGCCCCCTCAAAGTGATGTGATTCCTTAATGCCATACGTGGGATGTATAAAGGATGGATTTAATGTTATTATATATGATGTTATATTGGAATTATAATATACCTATATATCATTATTATTTCTTTCCATTAAAGTATGAGATAGAAATGAAAGTAGCGTTCATGCATACGTACGACTTACCGTCTCCATGAATGGTGCATTTCATTTCTTATCCCCAAATGTAATGTACTATTATAAGTACATGTATATAATTGATATATATGATGAATGATACATATAAATGATGAATATAATTCTGGAATTAAAATATAAATACCTCTCATTTTGTTTTAATTCCATTAATATGACAAAGAAATGAAAGTAGCGTTCATTCGTACGTACGGCTTACCGTCTCCATGAACGATGCATTTCATTTCATACCTCTAAATGATTATGTAATATTATAAATACATGTATATGATGGATATATATGATATATATTCTATCCAAATCAGGAATGTCATTCTGGATATAAAGAACCTTTGACCACACGAACAACATGTAATTGTAAGAAGTCCACTTTCGACTTAAGAACCAAATATCGACAAAACAAACATTATTAACTTAAATGATTACATAATGTTTATAACATGACAATAAATGATCTAAAAGGAATAATGTACTAGAAAACGGTTCTCAATAAATTGGAAATTAACTCAAGTTTATTATTCAGGACGTTAAAGAATAATCGAGTCAAGTCGGACCCGAGGTAAGGGATCCTACACCTCTCTTTCTTTTTAAGTACACTCTTTTATGTCATTACTTTTAAGCTCATCATTCTTATGATTGGGATGTTTTTTATATTACTCCTACTATAATTATTATGTTCATATGATTATAGACCATATTTTCCTCTCATCAATCCATTTTGGATGTTTTGATTGGCGCTGTTAGGCTGCCGAATTTTCGTAAGAGATCTAATCTCTCTCTTTCTCTTTAAGTACTCTCCTTTATGTCACATATTTTAAGCTCCTATTTTTTATGATGGGGGGTGTTATTTTATATTCCTCTTTCTGTAAATTTTATTTTAATTTGATGAGATACCCAATTTGATCTCATCAATCCTTTTTTGGAAGTTTTAAGTGGTGCCGTTAGGCTGCCGAGTTTTCGTAAGGGATTTTTTTATCTCACTTTTATTCCTGTGAGATTTATGCTACGTTTTCCACAATTTCCTTTGAGTGGTGTATGTACTGACCATTATATTACTCATTGTGTAATATTCTTTCATTTATGAGTATTTACATCAATGTTGTATTGTTCTTCTTTCACGGGGCGTATGTTTCGAAAGATACCCATGTCGGTAAGGGAACCTTTCACCCTCCTCTTTTTAAAAGATTTCTTTTGTTGGGTCTATTATTTTACATATTTTTATGTTGGTATATGTTCTCATATATCCTTATTGATGTAAATTTTATGTCCAAGTGATGAGATATCTTTTTTTTATCTCTCATCAACTCATTTTGATGTGACGCCGTTAGGCTGTCAAGGGAACTTCTTAACCCAATTTCGATTTCTTTGGGTTCAACATGTAGTTATTGAATATGTCATCCTTTTAATATGTGTGAATGACCTTTGATTATTTGACACTTAATATCCACTTATATTTGTTGTATTCGTTTGTCACACATAATTAGGTAATTGAATTATCCTTAAACCAAGGATACTGTCTTTGTATGGGACGTTGTATCAATCTCCTTTCATTGAGGCATATATTGTTTTATACACAACCTTCTTTTATACGGTGTATAAACCCCTTTGAATTTTACACTTATTCAAAAGGAATCTTTTTATACAAAGAGTTTACTAAACGAAAAAGGGAATGTTTTTGTCGTACGTATGCGGCGACAACGACTTCTCCGCCGCCGTGACCGTTACTTGAGTTTCGGCTTCCTCTACAAGCCATACCTTCTTTTTAAAAGAAAAATAAATACCATGTTTTAATTTTCTTTTACTTTGGTATTGAAAATAGTTTTCATAATGTTTTTATTATATCAATGTGTTGTATTGATATCTCGTGATTAAAATGTGGAAATGTTATGTTTCCTTTATGCATGTTTTATGTGATATGATTATGTTATGGTTCTTGGGCATTATTATGAAGACGGGTGGTTCCGTGATAAACTAAGGGCAGGTGAGCCTGTTATAGCTCTCCAATGCATTGGGTAACGCGAAGGAGTGAAACATTAAGGTTTCTCCAAAGAGATTTAGGGAATATACTGTAATGGGTATTTCAAACGTAACCAAGAGGGTTACTCCCTACGTAAGAATGTTACGAATGCCACAAGTTACCTTTATGTCTTATGATTTATTTGATTTATTCATGGTTTGATGAGGTATGTTAAAGTGCCTATGTTTTATGGGTAAAGTATGATTTCATTCTTATGTATATATGAACTCATGTTTCCTTTCCATATTTTTATAACCCTTACTGAGATTTTTATGCTCATCCCATGTTTTTGAAATTTTTTTCACAGGTCAATGGAATGGTACATGATGTGATGATAGTGTCAAGGATGTGTCAAGAAAGAATCCATGTTTTATTTTAAATATGTTTCCGTTGATGAGAAGAATGAATATTTTCTTTTATGTAACCACTTTGTTTAAATGTGGAATGTAATGCAAGTTTCAGGATATAATTCTCTAAAACTCTAAACCTGAAAAGATCCTCAATGTGTAATCTTGTAATAACTCATGATTAAGTGCGGTTTAAGGCTGGGGCCTTATAGTTGGTATCAATGGTCGGTTTAGATAACTTTAGAGGTTAGGGTATTCTCTAATCATAAGTGACATTACCATAATGGTTAGGATTTCAGAAAGAGTCCTAGTTTTAGATAAAGTGAATGAGTAAGTATATCTTAGTGTTTACCTTCCTCGTTAGTACATGATGGTTTTGTTGATATACCCACACTGACATTTCTGTTTTTAGTGAATGGCTGGATCTCGCAGGCACCAATGTGACAATTGGTTTGAAGGAAACTGTGGTGGTTCTCTGATTAAGAGACTCGATGAAATGGGGTATTCAATGAGGAAACTCGTGGTTGTTCTAAACCAACTATCAAGGAGACATGATCAACCACGTGGACCTTGGTATGTTCTATAATGCATCATGTACGAGATGAAAAATCGATGTGGAAGTTTAGGTAATAATTAAAAAGGTAACCATTAGGGTTTATATGATCCTTACTTTTGAGGTAATTATGGGTTATTATATGTTATGATGGAAAATGAAAGGCATGAGATAAACTTGATGTTAAAATATGTTATGTTTATTTTTGAAGATTTAACTCGTTTTGGGAAATGTTTTGAGAATTATATAGTTTTGGAAAAAGGAAAACACGCAGACCGTGTGACAACCCGTCGCGTCGGACAATGCTGTGGGAATCGAACCCACAACCAAAGTGCGACTGGTATTTATCGCCTACCACTGGACTACGTGAAGTCCCTAGTTAGTTTGACTAATTCTTTCTAGTTATATTATTTTATAAATTAAGAGTATGTTGATTTTGGGTTATTTATGAAAATGATTAACCTATCATGGAGGATATGGGATTAAGTTAATTACTTTTCAATACGAGACTTTAGGAGCAACTGATGTTGTTTGGAGATAAATGTTATGATTTAACTTGGAAGACTATGTGAATAAATCCTTCAAATATTTGGGTTTCAATCTTAGATTCGTTTACTTTGAAGAATTTTATGGACAAATTGTTTATCTAATGGTCCTTGTTGAACTTTGGGTTTTGTTGGACAAATTTTGGAGGTTAAGAATAGATTTTCTTTTTATAAAGGGTTATCCTTTTCTGGATTATCTGGTCTTGTACTAGCCTTTTTGGTTTTGGTTTTGGTTAAACTCTAAAGACATGGGAAGTATATAGTTCTCTTTTTTGTATTAGGTAATTCTCTAAAAGTTGATTATAGCACTCTTAATGTGAACAAGTCTTCCTAAATACTCGCCTTTTGGAGAAAATATGAGTTTGTGTAAGGAATCTAATAAAAGTTGAAAGTCAACATGATAAGTGATTATGTTTCCTTATGAATTAATTCCCCAATAAAAAGTATCTTAAAACAAAAATGTTGTCTATTAACTTTTCCTACTGGGGAATCGAATACCGTTCAACCCATCACAAGTTTGTGATTTTCTCATGGTTAACTTTCTCCTAAACATGTTTTCTATCACTCTTCATCAGAAGATGACCCTATGTTTTCTCCTCCATGTCCATGTTTTCATACTTGGAATCCTAGTATGGGTCAACTTGGGTGACTTTTGTACTTATCTTTCTTTATTTTAAAGTGATTGTTTTACCGACTCTTCTTTCGATGTGGGACTTTCAAGGATGTTTCCAAGCCCAATTTTAAAATTGAGTGGACGAAATTCCCAAAAGGGGGGAAGGATGTAACACCCCAGGTAAATAAAGAATATGACATTTTCATATTTATCCATATTTGTGAATAAAATATTAATATGACTTTAAAGGGGACGCTATGCTCGATGGCGTACCCAACATGCAACAACGAGTTTCTTGGGAATCTTACGTTGCACTCTAATAATAAAATCATATTAATTTAAATGGCAGTTAACATTTAGCCATTGTATTGGAGAGAATGGATAGAAATAACTAAAATATGATTATATATCTTTTTAAATGTTTTTATATTTATCCAATAAATGATAAAGGCTTAAAATACGGAAAGAATTCAATTTTAGGCGTATATGCCCTAGTTTTCACTAAAGGTTCACTTATCACCTTTTGATGGAGAACCCTCTTTAAATATAGTTTTGGTCACTCTTATAAATTCTTTTTGACCAAATAAAATCCTTCTTTATAATTGGGACATCAAAATTTACTTTGTGTATGTTTTTGTTATTCTTCCGATAAAGTTCATTTTTTATGAATAAGTGAAAAATGTTGTATTTTAATTCAAAACCACCTTTAATCTAATTTATTTATATGATTAGATTATCTTTTGAATTGGTTTTAAAGTGAAACCATAAAATATTTTTACAATTTTATTCAATGGTGGACTTTGGAATTAATTTTACTTTGAAATTCGACATAAACAAATATCAATATTTTGATATATACTGTTTCTTAAAAACACGCTATTTGTTTTGACAGCGAGAGTTAATTATTAAATTAATTAATTCTACTTATATTCTATGAATTAGGTAATATAAACATCATTTTTTAATTCGGAATATCGAATATAGCTTAGAGTGAATTTTTGGTAATTTTCTGAAAAACTCTAATTTTTGATGAATAGTGAACCCACTAAGTGGTAATCAAGCAAACTGATTTTTCAGTTAAATGAACGTTTAACACTAGTTTTTATTGAATTTTGAAAATCTGACATGCATGGTTGTCATTAGTATGTAAAATGTGGTTCAATGGGATGAAAATAATTTTTTTGGTGAATAGTAACTTTTTTCATTAATCGCGATTAGAGGTAATTAGTGTAATTTAAGGTAAAAATGATATTAGAAAAATATGAAAACACCATGACACTTGTACTAACCCTATTGTATGAGTCTTGGCTGACCAAAAAACCCCATGGGTCTATTTAGGGGACCATATGGAGCCTCTTGGGTGAGATAATGACTTTAATGCATTTTTTTTAAATAAAGGTGAAAATGACACTAACATAAATTGTTTTACTAAAAAAAATTTTAAAAGGGGTTATACTAATCCTATTTTTGTCTATAAATACCCTTTGGAAAGATAAAATGTTTTCCTACATCAGGATAGTTTTTTTATAATTTTTAGACATTAAATAAAGTAATTTAATTATGACATCATGATTATGCAACGATGACCTCATTAATGAACAGTTTAAATAAAATGAAACGATAATATAAAATCTAAGACCTACACTTGTCCAAAAACTATTGGATGGGAATATTTCGAAGCCTTGTAATCTTATATTTGAAATATATCAATGTGGGACCTTATAAATTCGAAACACTTTTGAAAATAAAATAATAGTTTCATGATTTCCAAAAGTTCCCCTCCTCTCCTCTTATAAAAGGCCCCCACCTCTACCTCATTTCACACACTCCTCAAGCCTTTGGATAGGCCATACCCTGCCCATTTAATCTCTCCACATCCCTCTCCTCATCCTAGCGGATTCCCTTTGGGCATAATTCTTTCAAAGGAAGCCTTTAGGCTCAAATCAAAAGGAGTTACACTTTTAAAGGTAATTCATTCTCTCATGTTAATTTGTTTTATTTTGCTTCTCCAACCCCCTAAACTCTTTTTATTTACTTATTTTTTAACAACACCAGTATCTTCAATATACTAGGATGTTGTTATAAGATTTATTCAAGCTACACACTCACACAACTACATCAAATTGTTAATGAACATACGGTTTCTGTGGATGGCGAAATTCTGCCTCCCGAAACGATGATTGTTCAATACTCATTTAACACCTTCAAAGGTGGCCATTATGATGTCACTATTTTTATATATGATATATAATATGTTTATTATTTCCTTAAGCTTCTGTATTTTTCATTTATGGTATACCATTATTGTTTCCATTATGGGTATACACGATATCTTCATTTAGGAAGTGCGGACTACTGCCCCCTCAAAGTGATGTGATTCGTTAATGCCATACGTGGGACGTATAAATGATGGATTTAATGTTGTTATATATTATGTTATACTGGAATTATAATATACCTATATATCATTATTATTTATTTCCATTAAATTATGAGATAGAAATGAAAGTATCGTTCATGCGTACGTACGGCTTACCGTCTCCATGAACGGTGCATTTCATTTCTTATCCCCAAATGTAATGTACTATTATAAGTAAATGTATATAATGGATATATATGATGAATGATTCATCTAAATGATGAATATTATTCTGGAATTAAAATATTAATACCTCTCATTTAGTTTTAATTCCATTAATATGACAAAGAAATGAAAGTAGCGTTCATGCGTACGTACGGCTTACCGTCTCCATGAACGGTGCATTTCATTTCTAACCTCTAAATGATTATGTAATATTATAAATAAATGTATATTCTGGATATATATGATATATATGATATCCAAATCAGGAATGTATTTCTGGATATAAAGAACCTTTGACCACACGAACAACATGTAATTGTAAGAAGTCCACTTTCGACTTAAGAACCAAATATCGACAAAACAAACATTATTAACTAAAATGATTACATAATTTTGATAACATGACAATAAGTGACCTAAAAGGAATAATGAACTAGAAAAAGGTTCTCAATAAAGTGGAAATTAACTCAAGTTTATTATTCAGGACGTTAAAGAAAGATCGAGTCAAGTCGGACCCGAGGTAAGTGATCCTACACCGCTCTTTCTTTTTAAGTACACTCTTTCATGTCATTCCTTTTAAGATCATATTTCTTATGATTAGGATGTTCTTTTATATTACTAATATTGTAATTATTATGTTCATATGATGAGAGACCCTATTTTCTTCTCATCAATCCATTTTGGATGTTTTGAGTGGTGCCGTTAGGCTGCCGAATTTTCGTAAGAGATCTAACCTCTCTCTTTCTCTTTAAGTACTCTCCTTTATGTCACTTGTTTTAAGCTCCTCTTTTTTATAATGGGGGATGTTCTTTTATATTACTCTTTCTGTAAATTTTATTTTAATGTGATGAGATACCCTATTTGATCTCATCAATCCATTTTTGGATGTTTTAAGTGGCGCCGTTAGGCTGCCGAGTTTTCGTAAGGGATTTTTTTATCTCGCTTTTATTCCGCTGAGATTTATGCTACATTTGCCACAATTTAATTTGAGTGGTGTATGTACTGACCATTATTTTAATCATTGTGTAATATTCTTTAATTTATGAGTATTTACATCAATGTTGTATTTTTCTTCTTTCACGGGGCGTATGTTTCGAAAGATACCCATGTCGGTAAGGGAACATTTCACCCTCCTCTTTTTAAAAGACTTCTTTTGTTGGGTCTTTTATTTTACATATTTTTATGTTGGGATATGTTCTCATATATCCTTATTGATGTAAATTTTATGTCCAAGTGATGATATATCTCTTTTTTATCTCTCATCAACTCATTTTGATGTGACGCCGTTAGGCTGTCAAGGGAACTTCTTAACCCAATTTTGATTTCTTTGGGTTCAACATGTAGTTATTGAATATGTCATCCTTTGAATATGTGTGAATGACCTTTGATTATTTTACACATAATATCCACTTATATTTGGTGTATTCATTTGTCACACATAATTACGTAATTGATTTATCCTTAAACCAAGGATACCATCTTTGTATAGGACTTCGTCTCAATCTCCTTTCATTGAGGCATATTTTGTTTTATACACAACCTTCTTTTATACGGTGTATAAACCCATTTGACTTTTATGCTTATTCAAAAGGAATATTTTTATACTAATCATTTACTAAACGATAAAAGGGAATGTTTTTGTCGTACGTATGCGGCGACAATGACTTCTCCACCGCCGTGACCGTTACTTGAGTGTCGGCTTCCTCTACAAGCCATACATTCTTTTTAAAAGAAAAATAAATACCATGTTTTAATTTTCTTTTACTTTGGTATTGAAAATGGTTTTCATAATGTTTTTATTATATCAATGTGTTGTATTGATATCTTGTGATTGAAATGTGGAAATATTATGTTTCCTTTATGCATGTTTTCTGTGATATGATTATGTTATGGTTCTTGGGCATTATTATGAAGATGGGTGGTTCCGTGATAAACTAAGGGCGGGTGATCCCGTTATAGCTCTCCAATGCATTGGGTAACGTGAAGGAGTGAAACATTAAGGTTTCTACGAAGAGATTTAGGGAATATACTGTGATGGGTATTCCAAACGTAACCAAGAGGGTTACTCCCTACGTAAGAATGTTATGAATGCCTCAAGTTACATTTATGTCTTATGATTTCTTTGATTTATTCATGGTTTGATGAGGTATGTTAAAGTTCCTATGTTTTATGGGTAATGTATTATTTCATTCATATGTATATATGAACTCATGTTTCCTTTCCATATTTTTATAACCCTTACTGAACTCTTTATGCTCATCCCAAGTTTTTGAAATGTTTTTCACAGGTCAAGGGAAAGGTACATGATGTGATGATAGTGTCAAGGATGTGTCAAGAAAGAATCCATGTTTTATTTTAAATATGTTTCCGTTGATGGGAAGAATGAATATTGTCTTTTATGTAACCACTTTGTTTAAATGTGGAATGTAATGCAAGTTTCATGATCTAATTCTCTAAAACTCTAAACCGGAAAAGATCCTCAATGTGTAATCTTGTAATAACTCAAGATTAAGTAAGGTTTAAGGCAGGGGCCTTATATTTGTGGCCTATGTAAATATATGTCTTATCTATATCATGGTTTAACAATAATTGAATTCTTTTAAAAATGGATATCTTCCCATAAAAATTGATTTTATGGATGAATATATATTTCCAAATTTGTTTTCATTGTGCGATTTGATAATAGATTTTCATTGATCATTTGAAATGTAGTTTTCAAATTGTATGAAAATATCATGGCTTATGAAAAATTTATTAAAGATAAAATTTAACTTTAAGAATAGTGGTTTTATACCATCAATGATTGATTACATTTTTTATTTTTACTTTTTCATACTTATATGACACTTCTTATAACTACTCAGGTTGGGTATTTTTAACTTCCATTTATATATTTCAATACATAGTAATACTTATGTGTTTTAATTTTCGTTAATTTTTCATTGGATCATTTTGAAATATATATTTATTAATGCTATATCACAATAATAAGAAACACACCTGAGTATACCAAGGGCATGTACGTATTTTAGATTTTCCAATTTTCAGTCAATTTATTGATTGAACAATTAGGTTTCAATATCATAAATATAAATTTGGAATTTTATTGAATAAATATTATGTAGTTTAACACTCCATAATGATGAAATTCTATTGTTCATATTTTTGATGGATTTGGCACAAAGGATCATGTCTTAAAAAAATTTTGAACTCTGATTTCAATCAATAGAATAATCTATAAAGATCATCGACAATGGAAAATTAAATAAATAACATTATAAATGATTCACACAATATTTCATGTTAAAAAAAGAAATTCCAAATTATATTAGAACAACAAGTTGAGTGTGCTTCAAATAGAAACATGACAAGTAATCTTTTTGGGACTATAGGTCAACCAGATAAATATTATACCATCTCATCAGATTTGCCTCTTTATTTTTTGCAGACAATTTTAAGAGAGGAAATAAATAATAATACTAATGTTTTTCATGGTTTAGTTGAAAATTTAAATAAAGAAATTTTTGTTTGATTTTTGAAATATTTAATACATTTTTTTTCTAATGTTCAACCATATAAAATGCCTATGGGGAATTACAAATAAAGGAAATTTCAATGATATTTGAATTTTTTCATGATTCATTTCATAATGAAAATACCCATATGTATTTTTATGATATGAAAAATTTGGTTATCAATTTTAGTTTTAATTATAAAAAGATACATACATGTCTTAATAATTGTATACTTTATAGGGGAGAGGATTCAATTAGGTTAGATTGTAAAGATGCTCTTCTTCTAGAACGCTGATAATGGGTGATGTTGGAAATCTTAATCTATATAATACTATTAATAAGAAGAAAAGGAACACATTTTTAATGGGTTTTAATTAATTTCCATTAATTTCATGATTTTAATAAATATTCAGGTAATCAAAAATAGAAGAGAACATGAAGTTGAATTATATAGTTAATAATAATGATGGATTAATGTGACATCCGAGAGATTCTAAATCACAAAACAAATTAGATTATTTTTATCTAGATTTTCATTTGATACTAGAAATTTGGTATTGAAATTAGATACTAATGGATGCATACCATTTGGGACATTTAACACCAGTTAAATCATTTGACTGGTTGTTTTAATCACATACAATCTTCCTATTTGGATGTGTATGTAACAAAGACCACTTATCATTACAATTATTATTCATAGAAAAAAATTTTGGGAAACTATATTGATGTATTGTTTCAACCTCTAAATGAAGAATTATAGGAGTTATAGAGACATAGTGTTGAGAAATATGATGTATCTTTTAGGAAAATGTTCAAAATTGAGGCGTCTCTAATGTGGACCATTATTGACTTCCCTGGACATCATAATTTAGCTAGTTGGAATAGATACAAGGGTCTTGATTTTCTTATTTGTAATGATTGTTTCAATCCTGAATGAAAACCTAATAGAAAAAATTTCTCATTATTATTTTATCGAATATTTCTCAATGGATTTCATAAATTTCAGCTGAAAAAGTAAATATTAAATGGTTGTAATTAAATTATACAACTTCTAATGTTTTTCAATTGTTCTAAACTATTTTAAGAAATTGGAAATGTTGAAATAGAATTTGGGAAGGTGCATTATTTGAATGATAATTGTATGCTCTATATAAGTACATCGTCATGTGAAATCTGAATGCTATAATGGATGAAAAAAAGTATATTCATCAAACTTATATTTTTGGTGCTCAATTGGTAATGTCATAATCTTGATGATGTGTATGATGATAAGAATGTTCGTGAAAATTTGATCTTCACATTTCTTAATGATGATGTAATATTAGAGGACCATATCAATGCATAGAATGAATTATAAATAATGAAAATAAAGTGTGATATCTATCCATATGAGAATAGATTTTTTTCTCTAACAAATTTTTATGTAAAAATTAAGATAAAGATACATTACATTGAATAATAAAAAATTTAATGTAATCTGAGAAGTATTTAAGTAACATCTATTTTTTTGACATAAATCATCGCAGTATACATGGATTGAAAATTTATGATTCACATATTTAGTTACAATAGTTAATAAAATTATAATTGCGCACAATATTACATGAAAATTTTACTATTGTTGTACTCTAATTTTGTTCATTATTTGAAAACCTATGCTATAAATCATTACATCTATTTGTGCTTGAAAAAATCCCAGAGATATTTTTATTTACAATGTGAAATGGAGATGATTTTTCCTCCGTCATTTTTTATTTTCATGATTCATTTGACAATGCATTTGGTAATAAAAGGTTAATTTAGAGGACCTGTATAATATCGATGGATGCATCCAATTGGGAGGCAATTTATCTAAATTTTATTATTCTGATATATGAAATTGTTGGCACTTCATTAAATAAGAGATTATGTTTTCTTATTTTACTTCAAAGATGTCATGTGAATTTTATATTATTCATGAAAATTAATATTCAACCAGAAGAATATATTTCACAATTCTATTAAAAACAAAATTATACAAAATTATTTTCTAGATATATGTAATATATTGTGACATAATTAAATCTAGTTATATGTATTGATAACACATCGACTAAATCTATAGTACATGTGAAATAAAAAATATTTCCATTAATTTGGAAATACACTGGGAGGATATTAAATTTTAAACTAAGCGAAA
Organism: Viscum album; assembly: GCA_963277665.1. NCBI lineage: Eukaryota > Viridiplantae > Streptophyta > Magnoliopsida > Santalales > Viscaceae > Viscum > Viscum album. Next base: position 1,519,691,927 of record OY728155.1, on the reverse strand, counting down.
TTTAATTATTGCAAGCACCTAGATATGTGTAGTTGAATAGTGAAATTTCATATTCATTTATTGCTGATATCAAGATAAAATCAATGATATGAATGAGAAGATAAATTCAAAATGATTAATATATAAAAAAATATGTTAATAAATAACTTGTAGAATGGTTTATAAAACATGTTTGTTTGTAAATATTACAATCAATATAGATATTTGGTTCAAACCAATATTTTTTAAATATAATAATTTAAATTACTATTTTAGATCATGAACACTAATACTCAAGTATATTTTTCAGAATATTAGATGTTTTAGGCTCGAGGTCCGGTAAAACATGCTAAAATGTTTGACGCATACATTGTTAAAGGATTTAAATTTCATATAGACGGTCAATAAGAGGTTTTAAAAAATAGAATAGTGGATTATATAAATTTTATTATGCTGGAAACAATGAAATGTTGACTAATATTATCTATTTAAACTAACATGGACATTTTCTTAGTTATTATATTTAAATGAAACTGGGATGATATTATCAGGGGTGTCAAAATAGATTCCTTTCAATTTACTTAAGTGAACTTATCTCGCTTGATAGAGGTTATTGGACATTAATTACATGATTTATATATATTATCATCATATGTAATCATGGTAGATTAGGTGCTATATTTCTTGGATTAAGGTTGCGGTGTAGTATACTTGTAAAACCAAAAGACATTTATGATATGAATGATGAAGTGGAGGATATTAAATCTGTTATTGAATATAATCAATTGAAAAAAGAGATCTCATTTTTTGATCATGATATTGAATATATTAGTCTTGAAAAGGCGATTGAATTAGATAACAGAATGATCGAGTATGAAAAAAACATGAATAAAGGGTATATTGGTTGTATGTGCTGTCAAAAATTGATTTAACAAACATGTACTTTATATGTGAAGTCAATAATTATCTTAGATATTTATATTATCCAACTAATCAGATGAATACATTCAAGTATGGATTATTGAAAATGGATTCCATAGATACATTCGTGCTAGTATGTGGGTCTTATGAATCCCCACCTATACTAGAGTGTCCGAGTGGGAACTTGTTATAGATATCATCCTATCAAAGGGATAAAAATAAGATGGATCATGCAGTGGACCATACCAGGTTGAGTCATCTATAGTAGCTACCAAGCATAAGATGAAAGGGTTTGAGTGTAGAAGAGCTCCCTGTAATTAGAGTTAGGCACATGTTTAGTGGTAGCATAGAGGACCATGGAATCCTGAAGAGAGGTGGTGCTATGCATGTGATGGGAGATGTCACAGATCATGTGACATCCTAACAAGACATGATGAAGAACATTGATAGGTTGCTAATGTACCATCAAGGAAGATACAATGTCTTAATTATGGATCTCCCTAGATTGGGTTGGGATGCCACCAAGGGGGAAGATCTAGAATAGGCGGAGGATGAGTTATGGGTGGTGGGTGAAGATGTTTAATCCTTCCACCACCACCACCACCACCAGGAGACCCATATCATGATTTGGAGATGGTAGTCATAGTCATGGATAGCTGTAGGATTTAGAGGCCTATGAAAAGGTACAAAAAATATGATCAGAGATACGATTTGTGTATTTTATAATCTTGAATCTATTTTTTTAGACATAGGTACTAGTTATTACATTATCTCTATACCCCTTTTGTGATAGATGGAGAACTATGTTTACATTCTATCCTAACATCAATATCATTATCTTCCTTCAATGAATGTTTTTTCGGTATCTTTTATCATCTAGTAGTGTGATCTCTCACCTTGATGAGAGTAGTTTATTTAGGTCTTTTTGGTCACCATGATGGAATATAATGCCATTATCTTGGTTATGTAATGAATTATCCAGGGTCTGATCCCAGGTTGACATTCACCGTAGATGATCACATGCCTTCACATTTATGAGATGAGATTCCTCTATCTAGAATTGATTGATCTCATGGAGTGAAAAGAGGGTTATATGAGAAGGAGGTTTATCTCTATCACCCATTAGTGGGTGAGTATACCAATGGGTGAAGTAGGCTCTTCAAAAATTTGGATTCCATCAGCTATGGATAAATTCATGGATGTATTCCCCATGTATATCTATTGAAAACCATTGAAATGGAAGATTTGGTTTGGAATTGAATTGATTCTATACACCACTCTGATATATTAAGTGGCATATCGAAGGTCCATTACTATGATTTAGGGGATGCAATTATAGTAGTAGGAACATTATTAGAAGGGATTCATTAAGCCCAGTATGCCCCCTCAGAAGCTCTAGAGTGGTTCATGAAAAAGGATGATGGAATTTGGTAGCTTTCATTGGATAATCATCTCCTGAACCTATATAAGATAATTAAAAATTAACCCATGATGAGGATTGACGACCTATATTAATAGTTGTGAGCTATGAGATTATTATCAAAGATCAATCTCAGGTCCAGAAACCTCCATTTTAGGGTTTTTGAGCTTGATATTCCAAATATGGAATTCAGTTGTTGCTAAAGACACTTTAAGATCCAATTGATTCCTTTTGGTGTGAAGAATACCCCAATTATTTTTATGTATTTTATGAACAAGATATGATAGTTGTACATGGACTAGTTTTTGGGTTTTTAATCGACGACATACTCATATACTCTTCACCAGTGTAGGATCACTCAAAAAGCTTGAGGATGACCCAAGATTTTATTTTAGAGCATCATATTTATTGGATGATCTCTAAGTTCTAGTACTAGATTCATATGGTTCACATTCTGGCAAATGTCTTCTCTGAGAATGGTTTAGTCGTTGACCAAGTAAAGTCCCATGTATCACTTTCATAGGATCCAATGAATAGGATGTTATAGTTATGGATATTTCATGGTTTCAAGTGGAACTAATATTGGTTCATGGTATAATTCTCTAAGATTGTCACCCCTTTAACCATCATGATGTAGAATACGAAGCCTTTTTTTGTTGAATGAGTAGTTACAACGGGATTTTGAGCAGTTGGGTTGAGGCTAACATGTTCTCCATAGTTGATAATACTAGATGAGGGATTGGATCTTATTGTATATTTTGATTCCTCAGAAGCTGGGATAGGCTATAAGATGATGCAGTGGAAGGCATTTATCCTATACAGGTCGACACAGTTGAGACCTCATGAGAAGAACTGTTGGTCTCATGACCTAAAGCGTGATGTGGTCATATTCACTGTGGGGATGTGATGGAACTACATTCTATGGGAGTTCTTGTTGGAATATTCTGACCAACAATGTATTAGATGTGTATTCATACAGAGATACTTATCCCTAATAAAGTAGAACTGGTTGGAGTTTCTATATGGCTTTGAATTCGAGATAGTATATATGTTAGATAAAGAAAATATAGTAGCAGATGAACATTGTAGGAATTAACAGATTCTCTTTGTACATAATGATTCTAAGTTTTTTACTTCCATACAGCAAAACTTGGTGGAGTAGAAGGGTAAAAAATTTCATTAATTGATGATGTAAATTCCTATAATTATCAATAATGTGAGACAATTCCATCTATGAGAAATCAACTGTGAGTGATTTCATGACTATATATTCATTGTGGATTCCCCAAATGAATATTTTAATGGTGGGATACATATCAACTTTTTACAGGGATGTACAATGGTTCTGATCACGAAGTGAGAGGAGGTGATTGGACAGTTCCACACATCTCTTTTATCTTTACATCATAGTGTGGGGAAGATTTAAAGGGACCTTAAGTTGTGGTTTTTGTGTTCTAAATAGAGAAAAAAATTATGAACTCTTCTCTTGAGGGCTCTCCTGTCTGTAGGTGAATGTTGGGCATCCGGATTCGGCCGGTGTGTTTCAAGCCCTTGAGATCATAGAGTTGATTTGGGATGACATATCCATAGACATTTTGACAGGGATTTCACACACAATGAAGGGTCATGACACCATCAAGGTGATACTTCACTGAATCCTGATGTTATCTCCCTTTCTTTTTAGCATGTATTAGAATTTAGTATTGATTTTGGGGTAGTTGTATGAATGGGAGATTGTTTAACTTCATGGGGTTCCCTTGATTATTGTCTCTGATCGTGATGTGTGGTTCCCATCACAATTTTGGATAGGCCTACAAGAGGAATTCAAGACCCATATGAGTATCAGTAAAACCTATCATCACTGAATAGATAGGTAGATAGAGTGCACTTTTTCGGTGTTGGGGGATATGATGAGGGATTGTGTGTTATACATCAGCAAGAGAAATGGTGTTCACATTCTCTTAGTAGTTTTTTCATAAAAATATTGATACCATTCTACCATTAGCATGGCTAATTTTGAATCCATGTACTAGAGACTCTGATTATCACCATTTTTCTAGAAAGAGATTAGAAAGACATCTATTGTAGGTTTAGAGTTGGTGAAGGTGATGATGGAGAATGACAAGTTCATCGGTGAGTGTAAGAGGAATGATCATAGCTAGTATAAATATTACATATAGCAACGTCCTAGACCCTTTGAGATCGAGTAGGCTGACCACAATTTCTAAAGGGTATTCCCATGATGAATATTATGGAGGTTTGAATGGGGATGAAATCTTTCATGGAGGTTCATTTGGTTGTTCATGATAATTCAAAGGATTTCTGAGGTATCTTACCACCTCACCCTACACCCATGGTTGGAGTGGTTGCATTAAATCTTCAACGTGTCTCATCCGACGAGATAATTCCATGACCCCATACATGGGACCGAATTTGGTGAGATATATATCTTGGAATTATCCATATTTTTGGAGAACCTGATAGCAATTGAGAATAGACAGAATTGGGACCTATGTAAATTGACAACCCCTAGGTGTGCGTGATGTTGTAGAATAGTATTGTTCAAGAGATCTCCTAGAAGTGGGAGATATAGATACATTCTTAGTATCCCGAGTTGTTTGCCTAGTTTTTCCTTTTTTTTGGACGAATATAAAGGAGGTGGGTGTTTTTTATAAAATATGTATTTTAAATTTTTGGAATTGAGATATTTCTAAATATATTTTCACGGTGACGTGTAGAGAAGACATGGGATTCTGGGGCCTCTTGTGTTCTGAATTAATTTTACAATAACATTATATACATTTTATATTAAATTAAAAAGTTTCTAAAAGATAATTCGATAACTCTTAAATGGAAGATTGTATTAGAAATTTGAGACCAAAGTTGAGTCAGAAACATGATTTTCACCCTAGGAGTGACCAAAAATAGGTTGGCTCATTGTATTAAGATATGAAGATTGTTGGTCATGGTTTTAGTTTAATTATTAATTAAAATAATCAAATTAATTTAATAATTTATCCTAAATGAAATTTATATAAATACACTACTGTTTATAATACTATAGGGTTAGCCACATAAACCCAGGGAGAATTCTAGAGCACTCTTCCTCCATTTACTATTTAACCATCTTCTGACAACATGTAGTCTATGGATCTTAGAATATCTGGAAGCTAAAAAACCCAAAAACTTCTTCCATCAATTAGCCGGTGTGTTATTCAACAAAGGATGATCCAATATTTTTGTAGGAAATGTTAATTCATGGTTTTGACCCTTATTGATTAAATTTATTGAGAAATATCAACATCTTACATTTGAACAGTGTTAATTATGGAATTTTCATGTGCCCATGAATTTGATTATATTTTCATATTCTTGTTTTATGAACATGAATATCATCATTTTGTATCATTGGACAATAATTCTTAGAAAAAATTGGTTAATCCTTTTATGTGGTTGTTTTCAACCTTGACTCTTCGCGTTCTTCGCTGATTGGACCCTATTGGTCTAGTTCGACATTATTAAGCAACTTGGAACCCGATTAGACCCCCATTACTATAAAAAATCCACATGTAAATGATGGATTGAAAACCTAGATGTTTTTAGATATATTATGAGATTGGATAGATATTTTTTCTAATTATCTATAAAATCTTCAATGATGGAATGACCCGAGAATGTGTAGTGCGAGATGCTGTGTGTGAAGCTACATGAATCAGATTTCAGACCACTGAAGGGATTGAATAAACCGGTCAGAGGTAGATCCACGAATTTTAGGAAACAAGAAGGTTGAAATCAAGGGCGGAAGACCAGATCTTGCATTTGGAGGAAAGATATGAGATTCTTTTAATCATTACTATACGCTTTGTGGTTAGAAGAAAACTGGACTTTTCTGGCCCCAACTGCAATATTATGGTATTAGAATATTATAAGTATCACATACCATATGGGAACCCCAAATTCAATTTCACCTCATGACAGAGGACTCGACATGTACTTTGAGAGTGAAAATGAATTGGCATGGCTAGGAACACTATTTTTCAATGTATGCTGACATGAGATGGATACACATACAAGGCCATAAACATGGGAAGGACACCGAGTGATATGAGAGCGCTGTGTAGATCTCTTACATGCCATATTTTTCCCCTATATTGTAGCAGTGCCGCTTACCCCTAGGTACATGCAAAGGTGATGGAGTGGGACTACACCCACTACGGCAAAAAAGGCATTTAGCGGCGGGTTGGTTTTACATTTCGCGGCAGTTTAAACCACCGCTAATTAGAATAGCAACGGTTTTGATAAACCGCCGCGTAATCGTGTGTCGAGTAACTATTCGAGGCGGTTTTCAAAACTGTCACAAAACATTTTGCAGCAGTTTAAACAGCCTCTAAATGATTTTGCGGCGGTTTTTTTAATTTTTAATTTTTTTATTTTTTTTATAATTTTATTAGTTTATTTATTTATTAATTAATTAATTTATTTATTTATTTATTTCTTATTTATTTTAATTTTTAATTTTTAATTTTCTTATTTTCTTATTTTGTATTTTATGTTTATTTATTTGTTTATTTATTTATTTTATTTATTTATTTTATTTATTTGATTTATTTTATATATTTTATTTCGTATTTTTTATATTTCGTATTTTTTTATTTATTTTATTTATTTTATTCATTTTATTTATTTTATTTCGTATTTATTTTATTTATTTATATTTTAACTTAATTAATTATATTTATATTTATTTATTTATTTTATTTCGTATTTATTTTATTTATTTATATTTTTTATTTATTTGTTTTATTTATTTGTTTTATTTATTTGTTTTATTTATTTGTTTCGTATTAATTTTATTTCCTTTTTATTTTATTTATTTTGTATTACTTTATTTACTTTATTAATCCATGCATGCACATCACATGCACATGCCCATGCACATGCACATGCTCATGCCCATGCACATGCCCATGCACATGCCCATGCAATATAAAGAAATACTGCATTTTGTGAGATTTGAACCTCTAACCTCTTGCATTTTTTCAAAGACTTTACCACTCTAGCAAGATCACCATGTGGTTAATAAACAAAATTTAATATACTTATATATATATTAATTGAAAAAACAAATACTACAGAACTAATAGATATAATAAATAATAATAATAATAAATAATAAACAAATAATAATAAATAATTAACAAATAATAAGAAATAAGAAATAAAAAATAATAATAAATAACAAATAATAAATAATAAATAATAAATAATAAATAAAAAGACATAAGAAATAAGAAACAATAAACAATAATAACTAATAACTAATAAATAATAAATAAGAAAAATAAATAATAAAAATAAATAAAATAAAAATAAATTAATAATAAATATTAAATAATAATAAATATTAAATAATAATAAACAATAAATAATAATAAACACATAATAAATAATAAATAATAAATAATAAATAATGAATAATGAATAATAAATAAAATATAAAATATAAAATATAAAATATAATAAATAATAATAAATAATAATAAATAATAATAAATAATAATAAATAATAAATAATAATAAATATGAAATAAAAATATATTTAATAAAAAATATTAAATAATAAATAACACATAATAAATAATAAATAATAATAAAGAATAAATAATAATAAACAAATAATAAATAATAAATAATATATAATATATAATATATAATATATAATAAATATTAAATAATAAATAAATATAAATAATAAATAATAAATAATAAATAATAAATAATTATAAATAATAATTAATAAATAATAAATAAATATAAATAAACAATAATGAATAATAAAAATAATAAAAAATAAAAAATAAAAAATAAAAAATAAATAAAAAATAATAGATAAATATAAATAATAAATAATAAATAACCAGTAACAAATATTAATAATAATAACAATATTTTATTATTAATAATAATAATATTTTATTATTAATAATAAATAATAAATAATAAATAATAAATAATAAATAATAAATAATAAACAATAAACAATAAACAATAAACAATAAATAATAAATAATAAATAAATAATAAATAATAACAAATAATAATAAATAATTATAAATAATAATAAATAATAACAAATAACAATAAATAATAAATAATAAATAATAATAATAAAATAAATATTAAAAATAAATATTAAAAATAAAGAATAAATAATAATAAATAATAAATAATAATAAATATTAAATAATATTAAATATTAAATAATAAACAAATAGAAAATAATAAACAAATAATAAATAATTAAAAACAAATAATAAATATAAATAATAAAAAATAAATAAAACAAATGATAAATAAGAAATAAGAAATAAGAAATAAGAAATAAGAAATAAGAAATATAAATAATAAATAATAAATAATAAATAATAAATAATAAATAAAAAAAATAAAAAAAAATAAATAAATAATAAATAAATATAAATAATAAATCATAAATCATAAATAATAAATAATAAATAATAAATAATTAATAATAAATAAATATAAATAATAAATAATAAATAATAAATAATAAATAATAAATAATAAATAACCAGTAAAAATATTATTATTAATAATAATATGTTATTATTAATAATAAATAATAAATAATAAATAATAAATAATAAACAATAAATTATAAATAATAAATAATAAATAAATAATAATAAATATTACATAATACATAATAATAAATAATAAATAATAAAAATAAATAAAAATAAATAATAATAATAAATAATAGTAAATGTTAAATATTAAATAATAATAAAAAATAAATAATAATAATAAAATAATAAATAATAATAATAAAATAATAAATATATATAATAAATAATAAATAAATCAAATGATAAATAATAAATAATAAATAATAAATAATAATTAATTAATTATAAATAAATATAAATAATAAATGATAAATAATAAATAACCAGTAACAAATATTAATAACAATAATAATATATTATTATTGTTATTATTAAATAATAAATAATATATAATGAATAATAAATAATTAACAAATATAAAAACTAAATAATAAATAAATAAAAATAATAAATAATAAATAACCAGTAACAAAAAATAGATAATAAATAAATTAAAGTATATTATAAATAATAAATAAATTAAAGTATATTATAAATAATAAATAATAAATAATAAATGAAATAAATGAAAAAGCATGAAAAGTCATGATAAGGGATGAAAAATCATGAAAACGCATGAAAATGGATGGAGAAGCATGAAGAATGAGGCATTAGAAAAATGAGAACGCATGAAAACTCATGACAACTCTGGAAAGCCCTTTAATAAATCAACATAATCATCATAATAACTAACAAAAAAACCATTGATAAGGATAACACGTCATCAAAACCCAAATAAACAGTAATAAATGGAGTAACTGGTGAAACCCGTCAAAACGGTCATAAAGTGACAAAAACATTGAACTCACATTAACAGAGATACCTTATGATCCAAGAGTCCGTTCCAGATCCGGGACCAGTCAAATCAAAGATCCTAAAACAATCTTCGAGCTGATAGGTTAAAGAGACAGAATGGACCGATGGAACAGAAGTTACAACTGTTTAAAAAAAGGTTGACGGGGAACGGGTGCTAGAAACGAGTCATCGAAAAACATAACAGACTCGATATGCACTAAAAAGGCCATAACTTATGATCTAGGAGTACATGTGGTCACCGCGACCAGTCAAACCGAAGCTTATGGAACAACCTATGATCTGGCAGAAGGAGGAGTCCGAACTGACACGTGGATCGAAAGTTTGGTCCATTTGAAGACAAGTTCGACGGGACACTGGTGACAGAAACGAGGTTTTAGAGGACTTAGGAGGGGTTTTTGGGGTCGAAAAACACAACAGAAGCTTGCTTCTGTCGACTTTGTGCGTAGCTCTCTTTGCTGGTTTCGATTTGATATGTGGTAGAGCCCAAACAGACACTCGGAGTGAAAGTTATGGTCGTTTGAAGTTGGATAACTTTTTTCAACTTTTGTATAACTCTCATATCTTCTGCACCTTAGACCGTCTCATTGTTTTTTATTATACTTACCTATAGATCTCTTCATGATCTTTGATTTGACTTGTCGTGGCACTCCAACGGACACCCGGATCAAAAGTTATGGTCGTTTTAGTGATTTTGGGGGCTCTCATGTTTTTCTTATTTTTTTCTATTCATTTCGCGGCGGTTTTTTAAAAAACCGCCGCTAATCATTGAAAAAATAAAAATAAAATTAAAAAAATTTAAAAAAATTTACACATTTCGCTGCGGTTTTATAAACCGCCGCGAAACACCTGTTTTCTTGTAGTGACCCCATGTTTTCTAGACACAAACTAAGAATCACATAGTTCCTTTTTATGAAAATCTATACAATCTAATTAACATCATTTGAATAAAGATTTTATCCTATAATTAGCATATTCCTAGTGTTTTTATAAGTAGAAAATGATGATTCCATATTTTTGTGATTTATAGATATGATGTGAGATATTCCAATCACGATGCGTACTAAGGGATGTTTAGTGATGACATTAATGTGGAAGGATCACCAAAGGCTTCCTATAGAGTGGAACCCCCATCACATTGGGTGTTTGTTCCCTACCTCAAGAGTGGAACAAATAAATTGATAGGTTGTGGGTCCCCTATGACCAATGCAGAACTAGATTTTATACTATTGTGCAGGTCCTCAACCTATAGAGTGTAATCCCCCATCATATTGGGTGTGTCTCCTCTACCTTCTGAGTGTATCACCCATATCAGATATAGTGTAGGACCTCGATGACCCTAGTGAAACACCATTCTCACATTGGAGTGTGTGTCCATGAACTATATATTGGAACCCCCATCATATTGGGTATGAGTTTTCTACCTACCGAGTGGAACCCCTTATCAGATTGGGCATGGGTCCTCATGACACTAGAGTGGACCCCCCCCCCCCCCCCGCAATTCTGGGTGTGGATCCTCTACAGATATTAATAGAGTAAACCCCCTAATGCACTAGGTAATAAGTCCTCTATATGGAGATTATTATTACTCGACTATGAGGAATAGTAGTGGGCCAGATCCTTCACACATTTACTACTTCATAGATGCATAAAATGATATGCATCATTGGTGGAATTTTGAGACTAATGATGACTTTTTCAAGGGATATTTTATGAGATGTAGATCCACATTCTCTCTCTCTTGGTACTCTATTATTGAGAATATATATATATATATACTTCTGTATCCAAATCATTGGAATTTTTAACACTCCTCTTATTAGTTGTAAATAGGAACAAGGTATTCCATTTTCCATCCGTATTAATCTTATAATGGTTGGATGTGTTTTCTCTCCTACTATGAGTGGAAAAGTCTCAAAGGGTAGTCTATCAACACACCATGTTGATACCCTTGTTCTTGGATGAGGTTACTCATTCTATTTATTTGTGTTTACCTTAATCACGTATATTAGGTATTGTCTTCTTATACCTAATATTTCTCTTACTACTCCCTTTTAATATTTAGGGAATCCTACTAGTTATGTATATAGTCATTCTCCCATGGTATGTTTTTCATGGCTCAAGTCTTATAAAGACTATATATAGATCGATGGTGACTTCAGAGAAGCTTTGGGATATCGGGTGCTTGGGATCGCATATGGTGTTTGTATCTTGGAGATCAGGAGCATGGATATCTTAGTAGTTTACATTCATGATTTTTCCATTAGGGACATATTTCTGGTTGGGCTTTTATTTATCCAAATTGAATATATATTATTAATTATTTTACTCATGTACACTAAAGAGGGTTTTCATGTTTGGTTGAATTTCTAGATTTTTTAACATTTTATTATTATTCCTCTCCTCTTCAGCATTGATATGGTCGGATGTGTACATATAGGTATATTATGAAAATGAATCACATTAAGATTATTACATTATATTTTTTCTCCACTCCCTAGCCTATGGAGGTGATCTTTGGGTAGATTTAGATTTATTCATATTTGGGGTCGGTTCGTGACATCAACAATGATTTCCTATAGCAGATCAGTCAAATCGACTTCATTCCAATAACAGATCAAGCACATTATACTATATTCCATAACTATATCATGAGATTTATTACATTCAAAAATGAATTTTTTTGAAGAAATAAGACCCACCCATAACATAATGAAAAACATACATATTGGTTCCATTATATCATAAATTATTCTGCATATAAGAACCTATTAAAATAAATGGGTTTCATAAACATTTCAGCATAACAACACTTTTGGAAAGAAAAATTGATTCATAAAAATTATGCCATAATAAAAATATACAATTCATATAAATAATAATGATGGTATAATTGTATTATATCTTTAGTAAAATATAATTAACATCAAACAGTGTATTCTCAGAGAAAAAATGATTGTGGAATACCACTTGGATTTTTTTGGGGGGAAAATTTTATATTTTAAAAAAACTTTGATTTTTTCAAATCATAACACATATAAATGAAAACAAATTATTCTAAAATAAAGTTTTAATCATGTAAAATAATCATAAAAAATTTGTGTGTCGGGATGGGGTGAAAATCCACTCATGTCATTTAGAAGGGAAAACATTCATTCAATATTTTTGTCGGAAAAGTAATAAGGAGACTCGTCTAGAAAAATAAAAAAATATTCCTTTCATACAGATTTTAAAAATAAATACATGGGTATAATAGATATTAATTTTTTTTAATATTAGATAAATTTTTTTAAAACTTATTATGAAAAAGTTACATAGAAGAGAAAAATTCCTTGATTAAGACATAATAATTAACAAACCTAATTAGGTATGTGATTGAGATATAAACCCATACCACATTGTTAAATATTGAATCATAAGCCCCATAAAAAGATAAAAATTTATATTTCTATGTAAAACCCAAAATTGTTATTATAATAATAATAAAATATATTCATTGGATGTATATACCCCAGAAAAAATACTCAAGTGGTGTGTAAGGAATCTGTCAAATAGAAATAAATGTTAGGCAAAAATTCTTTACCTTAAGCAAGAATTGACAAATATTTTATTCATATTAATTAATAATAAACATATGGTGATTATTTATTTTCCTAATAAACTATTTGAATTTTATTATTTATTTTATATTACTTATTACAATGTTATAATAATCATGTAATCATTTATGTTCACATCATTTGTTTTAGTGATATTTGATACTAAAGTCCAATATGACTTAAGTAAGTTGACAATGGTTAAAGAGATTAATATTAAATCATCCATATGAGAATAATAATTTCATAAATATAATTTTTTTACATAAATTATAAATTTAAATCCAACCATTACATTTTGTTATGAAAAATTAACTATGTTACAATCATGGAGATGGTGGGTCATACATATGCATAAGTAACAATTCCTTTTTTCAATAATATATATGTAAATTAAGAAATTAATATTTTATATTAAAATAATGAAAATTATATCATATATATAACATTAATTCATTAAATTTACATACATATAAATCAATCACTTTATGTGGTGAAAAAAAATATTCACAAGGATTTGTGGAGGTGGTAATCCACAAGTATACACTAATGATGTTATCAATTTTCAATGAATCGAATGGTAAAAGGGTAAATGATATTGTATTTTAAAAATGATAATTATGTCATGAATATAATATATAATCCTTAATTCCATACTTCTTACCAATTTTGTGATAAGATGATGACAAATGAATGACACTAGTTAGTGATGTTGTAGTCTACCGTACACATGAATATTGAATCCATTTCCCATTTTATTCATGTTGGAGATGAATATTGGTAATGAAATTAAATTAATAACATATATGTTCATGTAAAATATTTTATTTTAGGTTTACAGTTATTTTAAAGTGGTGGAGGAAGCAATAAAATATAAATTATTGATTATAAACAATACTTCGTATTTCGAGTATGTCATTTATTTATTACCTTATAACCACTAAGGTTGGTGTTTGGCCAAAATAAAGACCTATAGAATTATTGGATAGATTGTGGGAAGGTTTTTTGGAAGTGTTTGGGCAAAAATATATTTATAATTGTGAATTAATGTGGAGAAGATGTGACCTTCTATACGAGAGTAGAGGGGAACTCTTATAATTTCTCAAAATATGAAATTAATATATATTAATTTTTATTTAATAAAGACTCCATAAAATTTTAATTAAAATATATATTTCGGATGGTTCATAGTCCTCTCATAAAAATTTTTATTACAACATTAAGTAACATTTTTACAATTATCAATTGGTTTTAACTCCTTATTAGCCGTTTTTATTCTTACTAATAATATACGTATTTTTACCCATTGAAGGTCAATATTGTTAATATAAATGAATAAATGGACCATGGTACAATACCCTGATTACTCTGATTAATATAATATATTTATGAATTCTATATCACTTAATATGTTTTTCTTTATTATAAGATATCCATAATGTGGGTATTTATTGAAATTAATTACATTGACATTAATAATATCATGATAAAAATTTTAATTTGAAATAAATATTTTTATATATCTATAAAATTTAATTTTATTATATATAATTCTTGGATAACTTTATTCATCTGAAATTAGATTAATTTTAGTAATTATAATATTTTTTAGTATATTTTTTCCTTTAATTAAATAATTACCTCATCCATGTCGTGAAAGAATATAAGGTAAATATTTATATTATAAAAAATAAAAATAATATACCATGTTAAGGATAACTATTTTACATTTAAAAAATATATATATATTCATGTAAATATTTTTTATAACATCATATTAAAAATTGTATATTTATTTAACAAAATATCCTCACGTGTTTGTATTTTGTAAAAATAAAATACTATAAGATCCATAATACCACTCAAATGTTCATAAAATTCCAGATAAATTTTTTATAATTATTGATGAAATGGAATCATAAAATAATCTTAAAGAATGTATCAACATCACATTTTCATCCTTATAATTTTTTAACATTAAATAATTAATTTACATTTTACCATGTTACAAAAAAAATATTAAGTATATTATTCATATTTACAAAAAAACCAAAAAATAATATTTAATAAATTTGGGCCAACATATTAAAAATATGGAATCCCTTTTTCAAAAAATATATATATAAGTGGTATAATTGAATTTAAAATTAAATAAAAAAACATGATGACAAGAAGGTTTTCAGAAAAATGGCATTTTAAAATATATTTTCTTTCCAAATTCATGTATGACATCAATTTAAAACTCCATAATTGAATTATTAAAAATTAAATTTTATGAATAATCAATAATATAATTGGACTTTTTAAATAGTTAAAATGAATAATATAGTTTATAATAAATGTAAGTATTTATGACTATTCATTGAAAATTCACTCTTTTTAGAGAATTCTCAAAATATAAATTTAAGATAAATTTTCACGACAAATTTAAATATTAAATTATGTTTTTCAATAAAATCTTCTACAACATAACCCGATAAGTTAGAATATAGACTAATAAAAAGGAAGAGAACAAAATTTTGAAGAAAACATATTTTTTGATGAATAAAATGATTTTTCTAATTGTTGAATGATTATATTCTATGATTTTTTCAAAACATTTATATTATTCGATACCCTTATATTCATTTCATAATGATGTTATTCCTTTTAATACTTAAAAATTTAGTGGTTATGTTATAACTATCACATTTAAATAAAAATAAATTTTTTATTTCTTTGAGTATGATGTTGTGTATATTGTAAGGTATAAAAATTATTTTTAAAGTATTAGGATATTACATTCTCAATTACTTTTAAAAAAAATATTCCTCATAATTTGAACAGAGTCTCGAAAACTATGTTATTATATTTCAAAATACTTTGTTGAAATCTCATTTATTAAAAAGGGTTAATCTTACTTCTTCTTTAACAGAGAGAAATGGAAATACGAATTTCATCTAGGATTACACATACCAGGTTTTCAAATAGGAGAACATTAGTGGGAGTGAATATATGAACATTAAGGAAGATAATTTCCAAAGATCATGGATCACACGAAGGTAAATGTTCTTAAGAATATTTACAAAAAAAACCTAAACCCAAAATGACGAAATGATATTCATTTCATCTAAATTTATGGTTTTATGACAATATCTTTTATCTTAGGATCCTTTTACATGGGTTAAGGTAATATTTTATAGTATATAATGTGATCATTTAAAAATATACTTAAGGTAAAAGTATAATTTTTTTCTTTAATAAATTCTGACTATAATCACAATTTTTTTCCAAATGATGGGTATTCAGGTTGAAATTGTTCTACGTGAATGAGTGGTATCAAATTATAATGGATATATAATTTCAGAAAAGATTTAAAATATGTTTCTTTTATATTTAAACATTAACCAAAACCGAAATGGGTAACACATGATAGGATGACTTCAAAAATGTATAAACCATTAAAATATGAAAAACTAGCTTAATATCATAAATTCAATTATAATATCCAATGTTCAGTAAAGATCATTCAATAAATAACCATCCTTAAAATTTCTTAAAATATTACAAACTACGATTGAAAAATATAAATAATAAGGATTTGATCACATTGACATAAATGATTAATTAAAAAATTTATATCTAAATAATTTTACTTACCCATGAAGTCTCACAATAAAATGCAATTTCTTTAATCCCATACCCTCCAAGATATTATAATGAATGATATAAATATCTTAAATCATCATAAATCCACAGTAAAATCATATGTTATTCCTAAAGATAATTATACCTATTTCCTCATATAAATTTCCAAGGTATTATGTTTACCATAATCCTACAATTTTTAACAAAATAATGGTTACCTTTTTCAAAAATAACTTCAATATCTTAATCATTTAATCCATTTACAATCCCATGGTTATCTACATAATAATAAATAAGTTCCAAAAATAAAAATAACTTATAAATTACAAATTTATAAAAAAATCATACTATATTGTACATCCCATATGCCAGTGGTAGGAAATACGTCCTTTTTACCCTTCTGGTGTAAGTTCAAGCATCATGGCCTCAAAAAATGCGATAGGTAGTCACCCAATCCAAAAGTAGACCTTTTTATAAAAAATTATTAACAAAATCATTACAAAATGTCCAGAAATTTGAAAAAATAGTAAACACTAATCATAATATAATCAATAATAATGATAAATTTTAACAATAATTTTTATCTTATAGATTTTAATTATCATCCCAAAAACAGAATAACTCATACAAACATCAAAATAAAAAAAATTAAATAAACCTTAAAGTTTATAACTATAAAACATTTGCCCAAAACTGTAAATTCATTCTTCCTCAAATAATACATAATATTAAACCTAAGGGTAACATATACCAATCTCAAATATAATTAGCCTCCATTATATTCCATCACATAAAACATTTAAATGATTGTTTAGAACACTGAAAATATGGTAATTAACCTAATAATATAACAATTATGGTATCCATAACTCTTCAAATTAATTATCATTAAAACATCATAATATCCAACGTTTTGTAAACCATATTCTGATACAAACTGAAACATACCAAGTCCCACACTTGAGGATCTAGTGCTAATAATATAAACATTACATTTGTAGATTTGATACTGATAAATGATACCAAATTCCACCACTATAAAAAAAACAACAGAAAAATGAATTATGAGATATGATACATAACCATGGATCATTTATGGTTATATTTATAGAGAATTTATATAAACTATTATCAACTTCGGTTTATAAATAACTATTTCATAAATATCAACATCTTTCCCCACAATAACCAAATTTTTATATTCTATTATATGTATTGATCATCTCCAGTAAAATTTCACACATATAAAATCATTATAAACATAAATAATTTAGTATATTTTTTTATAACTTAGTAAAGGTAAAAATATTAAATGATGAACTCAAATTTTTGGTTAGGCGAAGCATGAGAGATATCAATTACTGACCATAGGAAATCATTAAATAATAATAATAGTTTAAGATAATGAAAATTATACAAAAAGATCATACCCAATCATAAAAATATCATAAAATTTTTTAATGACATAAAAAATTAACATTTCAAAAGATAAGAAACATAAGATTAAGAACTCATTATAAACCAATCATGAACCATAAGTTCATCTTATAAATATTTTTGGATTCATCATAAGTGTATAATCCATTTTATATGTCACAGTTAACTACTAAGACAAATAGATTAGGTATCAATTCATACTTCCCATAATGGATCATGCCCGTTAATGTTTTTCCCATAATAAATCAAACACATCCACTTGTTTGCCATAATGGATCAAGCACATTGACTTTAATTTCATTGATATCTCAAATGATATAATACATTACATAACACATTGAAGGGAGATATAGATCTCAAATGACACAAAATGTAATATATATACGTTTATTACATATTTTAATAAATAATTTATCATTTTAGAACACATAAAAAGGAATGGGTTTAAAAAAAATCATAATAACATAACTAATAAACAATGAAATGGGATTTATAAACATTAATTCTTTATAAATATAATAAATTTAGAGAGTGAATAAGTATGGTATCCTTATATTTTATCAATATATTGTTATTACTAATATCAAAGGGAATTATATTAAGTGTAAAATGATTTTGGAATATTACATGTAATAATTTTTTAGTAAGGTAACATTTCAATTTTAAAATAAAAATATTTTTTAAAAATATGAGAACTTATAAATGAAAACAATTTTTTCAAAAATGAAATTAAAATATTTAATAGTAATCATAAAAAAAATTATTTTCATCAAACTATTTCAATCCATAAATTAATTATAAGTAAAAAACAATCATTCAATATTTTTTCAAATAAGTCACAATAGACCTCATTTAGAAAAGGACAAAAAGATTTTTTTCAAATCATTTTATAAAAATTCTTCCTTGGGTAAAAAATTATTTTATAAATTTTAATTAAATATTAAAAATATATTTGAAATTATTTTCACAAAACAAGGAAACATATTTAAAATATTCTTATGTTGAGACATAAAAATAAACAATCCTAAATAATGATGAGATTGTGAAATAAACCCTTACCACTTTAGTAACTTTAGAATCATAAGCCCCATGAAAGAATGACGTTTTAATGGGTATGAATATTATTATTTTCATTCCAATAATCATAATATACATTCATGGGATGTATATAAAACAAATGAAATATACAAGGAGTGTATAAGTCATATGTCTCATAGAAATAAAATTGAGATAAAAATCCATTACATGGAGTATGAATTATCATGTACATTATTTATCATCCAAAATAATAAGATAAAGTGAATTATTTACATGATTAAGATCAATTTTCATTTTTTTTATTCCTTTTATAATATATATTACAGTGTTATAATAATAAGTTAATCATTAATGTCCACTTTTTTTGTTTTAGTAATATTTGGTACATAATACCAAAATGACTTTGATAAGTTGATAATAGTCATAGAGACCATTATTAAGTCACATAGAGAATAATTACCATGAATTAATAATAATTTATATTCATATATTATAATCTTAAATATAACCATTAAATATAATCACGAAAAATTATCTATGTTACTATTATAGAGATGGTAGGTGGTACGCAGGTAGGAGTCACGTTTCCATTTTTTAACGATCATTATGGAGTGATAGTAAATCTTATTATATATATAATTATCATGATATAAATTTTATAATAATACTTATTTTAATATAATTATATATATACATATTATCATTAAAGTGTGGTGATGAAAGAAGAACGATATCTCTTTTTGGAGGTAGTAGTCTACACGTACACACGAACGATGTGTCATTTTTTAGTGCATGGAATTGGAAAATGGTTCATGATAAATTTCATTTTTTGAATTAAAAATATGTCTTTAATATCATTTATATACAGTTATTCCATATTTATTATCAGTCATGAGACATTATGAAAAAAAAAATTATATCGTTTCACGAGGTAGTACTCCGCAGTAAACACGAATAGAGAATCTATTTCCCATGTGATGGATGTTAGAGATAGATATAAGTTATTAAATTAACATAATAAAATATTATTCTATAGATGACACTGATTTAAATATTTGATTAGTGTTAAATAATATTTTAATGATGTGGAAGAAAAAATAAAATAATAATCAATGATTGAAAACAATACATTTTCTTTGGACAACAACATTTACTTATTACGTTATTAACACTAAAATAGGTGAAATTCCTAATTAAATTAATATATAATTCAGGTATAGATTATTGAAAGTTAATTTTTAATTAAAATATGGAAAATGGTTTTTTTTATTTATGTAATGAAAAGAGGATACCATTATATGAGAGGGGGAAGTGAACTCTTGGAATTTCCAATAATAATAAAATAATATATATTATTATTTAACTAAGAATTGCTGAAAGATAATTTATTTCTAATATAGGATGTGTATTAATCTAAGGCCTCTAATCCAATAATTTTCATTTCATTTTTTTGTTACGTCTTTGACCATATCATTTGGTTTTCACCCACTGTTCTCCCTTTTAAAACGTCATGTGACAACATGGATTTTAAATATTTTAGGGTCAATATAATTATTATAAATTAATAAATGTCCATAAATTCACCATGATTGATATTATAATCCATATAATAATTAAATATAACAATATAATGTCTTTATGAATTTTATATCTTTTAATAAAGTAGTTGTAATTAAAAATATTGATAATGGAATATTTTAGAACTATTTGTTACGCCGACATTAATAATATCCTGATAACAATTAGAATTAGATAAAAATATTTTATTATATAATTAACTTGTAATGTAAATCTATATAAATCTTGGAAAACATTATTTAACTCATATTATATTACTTTTTTTATTTTTAATATCAATTACTAAATATCTCTATTAATTAATTAATTAATTTATCATCATTGTGCAAGAATTTAAAAAACATATTTCTTCATTATAAATTAAAAATTAATAATAATAATGAAGTTAAATATTTTAAATTTAAAATATCTAATTGGAGTGTAATATATCATCTGTATTAGCAAACATTAAAAATTTTATAATTATTGAAAACCTGGCATGACTGGTTGAACTTTTCTTGAAATAAAGCATTATAAAGTACATAATCAAAATAAAATAGATATATAAATTCATTTGACCGAATCTAGAAGTACTATAGAAGAAATGTATTCATAAAATAAAATTATGGAATGTTTTTCACTCATTTTATAACCTTATCATTTTATTTTTAACTTTAATAATATGATTTGACCTTTACTGCGGTATCACAAATGAAAAGGTTTCTATTAATATTGACCAAATATAAAAGTGTAATATTTAATAAATTTATAACATATTATTCCACATTTTAAATATTATTTTCTAAATTAAAAACACAATTGTTTCAAAATTTAATTTTAAATAAAACTAAAAAATGTGATCAAAAGAAGAAGAATTCCCTTTTTATAATAAATTTTTATTATGCTAAATTCAAGTAAAAAATACATTCTGAAAACCATAATATAATTATTTTAAAATTTTGATTTTATAATAATATGAAATATAATTTTACTTTTTAAATAATTTTAATGAAAAATATATTTTTCATTAAAAAATTTTATTTTCACTATTCATTGAAAAACAAATCTTTTTATGAAACAGTCAATAATTATTTTTAACATAATAAACACATGAGGAATAAAAAATTGCAATTAATTTTATAAAATTAATTTTCATGAACATAAAGAAATTAATTATGATATTCACTCATAAAATGAAGAGTAATGATTTTTTTGATGAAAACATATGTTTTTAAAAAATAAAATGACATTAATAAATATTATATGATAAATTTATAATAATTTTTAATACATTTATACTAATATATAACATTTTTGTAATAAATCAGTTAATCCCATTCATATGTTCTAATTTAATGGCGAATTTATAATTTTCACATTTAAATAACAATATTTCATTGTTCGTTTCTGTTTGGTGTTGTGTATCTTATGAGCTATAGAAATTATTTTTAAAATATTTGGATATTACATGGGGGTTGTGTCACCCCATTATATAAGGTGAATTGAAGAATAAAAACTAGGATATTCTATAGTTTCCAAATTTACAAGGGGGTTGTATCCTTTAGCTGTAGATCCAAGGAGTGGATTTATGGTATATTAGGTTTTCAGGGGTATCACATGACCTACATTAAACAATATCAAACCCCTGGGGTCACATCCCTTACCAACAACCACATATCTATCCACCCATGTGGCCATGTCCCCTACCCAGAACCATCACATACTTGAGGGTACCATCCATATTGGAGAACCACATATCTATCTACATGATGTCTCTCATTTTATATTTGTAAATATTACACACCTTGGGTGTCGCATCCCCTACCCGAATACACATATCTCTTCTCTAAATGGGTCATATTATATAAAAAATACCTGAAAAATACCACAATTACCCGATGGTCATATAATACCCCATGATGCCTAAACCCAGTTGTTACATGCTTCATATATCAAGAAGGGAATTATAAAGTTACAATATAAGGGAAAAATCTTATCTAGAACCTAATATAATAGTTTTTTATCAATCCACCATTATTTACATTTTTTACTAGTTTATCATTTCATCCAGTATATAAATTACATTTTAATCATTGTATCACCAAAGTGTATTTCATATAAATAGAAACTCTTATGTTTAAAGGTTTCACCTGAAAAGATTGAATTTCTCAACTATACTATCCGACTCTTAGTTAAGTTCTAAACAAGGGTGATCATTGAGGTCCACTCAACTGTGCCCCACATTGGACACACTACCCAAGTCTATCATCCTATTCCCATTTCCTCAATATATGACTGTCACTCATGGATAAAACATCAGTTGATGTATAAATAACCATACCATGCTACCCAAGACCATTAATCTCACTTAGTTCAACCTTGTATTCTAATGTTATCCCCCATGAAACCCATCTATCATATTTTTTCTGACCAAACTCACAGAAAACACTATGTGTACCTATTTAAAGAAACGCTATGTTTCATATTGTATATTTCCTTTAATCGCATTCATATCAGGTCATTATATCTCATATTACACCCTTTTCCTTTGATTCCTTGATAATTAGTGGATGAGACATCAATAAAATTCAGGGATCTATCAAGAACCTTGACCCTTTTTTATATTAAATACATCATTAAACCATTTTATTTAATTAATGACCACTCAACAATGGTAATGAGAACTCAAATAACATGTTACACATCATATCAAGCATAAATACCATGAGACAAGTACAAAATACAACCTAACTCAATTTAAAAAAACTTTTCCATTTTTATTAAAGGAAATAAAACATTGTGAGAACTCCTCCATGGTTAACTAGACATCATCCACTATCACAACATTCAAAATTGAACCAAAAAATCCATAACATATTTGAAAATATATAACTAATTACACCATATATAACAAAAAATATTTAATCAAAATATCCATTTAATGAAAATAGTCACAATTAACATAAACTCATTACTCAATACCCACACAAAAAAATCATTAGGAACTACACCCGTAGGGTCTCCAACAGACCCCCATCACTAACAATGTAAAACACCAATATCAAATAGAATCATATTTTAGATTAATTTAATTTAATATAAACTAAATCACTAGAATAATTAGTACAGTTACATACCATCATTGAAACATGGAGAAATGATATATTGATTCCATCGTGGGACCTCCTATACATAAGATAATAAAAATCATCATTGTTTATTTATTATTTCACCATCCTCAGGTGAAATAATCATCATGTACCTAAACTAACATATATTAAAAAATAATTAATGATGAATCACAATATGATTTAATATCACACTACATGAAAATATATAAAAAACTGTCAAAGGGTACCCTAGGTCATTAGTTAACTATGGAGTAGAACATATGATGTGTCAAAAAAAGAGCCTTCCATATGTCACTGAACCCAATAAATTTTAAAGGGTATGAATAAAAAAATAGTTTTTACCCAACATGAAAAAAAACAAAATCACACCACCCTTGTATGGTTGGTAATTTACTACTCGGGGATACATTCCCCACCTAGTACATTGGGATAGTAACCAGGTCACTAAAAAGCTAGTGGTTTCCTGCCATTTGGTTGGTGGAAGGCTATTTTTAAAATGAAATATCTCACCACCTTTTTCGTACTAAGAAAATATCATTAACATCTTAGATTCCATCCAAGTATAATTTATTATCTTAAAAATAATGAATCATATATATTAATCTCTCATTCATGAAAATTGTTTTTTTATAAGACCATGAAATCCACATTTCGGTTGGGTTGTTAGAAATATAACATGATATATTTTAAATAATGGTACAAATGTTATTTTATATCATAATATGAATATATGTAATTATTCTAGTAATCGATAAAAGGATGAGTACCTTTTAATTTTCATATAATATTTTGATATTGAAGTAGTATATGAAAATTAAGATCTATGTCTATACTATTATTTTACAATGTTAATTTATTTATTAATGATTTAATTTATGATATTTTATGTACATGTAGATAAATTTATTAGGCTATGTAAAATTAAATATAAAAAAAAATCATAATGATTAATAAAAAGGTGAAACATATTCGGTTTAGATAAGTGGAATCTCTGATCACCCATGTGAGGAAAAATGTTGTATAATCTCTAAATCATTCAATTATATATATATATAATTATTAATATTTTATTTGGACATATCAACATAGTGTCCTTATAGTATACGTACACCATGTATCCGTTTATTTGGTGTGCTTACTACATCACATCTATTAACTATTCCCCATCGATTGGAGATGAAGATGATTTATCCTATATATGTTCTACGAGGACCACATCTTCCACCTGATCTTTAAACTTGAAAATATAAATTTCCCATGATCAATACCTCAACCCACCCGAACTCACATTCTCATAAACTATATAGACATACCACATCTACCCCTCTACCCCATCCCCCCTCTTTCAATATGTTCTATACCTATCACTATTGATCCTACTATTAAACTCCTTGGAATAAAATCCATAAGAGATATTGATCATCCTACTAATACATATTAAACACACCCTCATGAATTTAGTAATTTTTGAAAAAATTTAACATTATTAATAATAAATTTATGATTATTTTATTATAAAATCATTCCTTTCTTATGTTTTTATAATGATTTTTTAAGATGAAGCACTGTAGTAATACACTAATATCATCTACTTGTAATAAACACACATAGAATGTCACACAGTTTAATGAAGTTCAAAAATTAATTTTGAAAGAAGGGAATGAATGAAAAGACTTCATGGACACAGTAATTACAAAAAATTACATCATACCTATAATACTAGTCCCATAATGTAATGTGTATTTTTTTAATTGAAGATCTGTAGTGAGAATAGATTTATTTATCAATATGTATTACTTTTTTGATGATATTAAAGTATTATCAAATATAAAATAAAATATATTATTTTATGAACTGATATTACAATTTTCATTATAGAGAGACTATGAGGGGGGGGTAACATTACCGTGGAATGTTACCTATCAATTTCCAATAAATTTTATTTTCATTTAGGATGAATGGAGTGAGTAAGAACCACCCATGAATATGTTTTTTTATAGTCATTATCCTATCAGATATTATTTTTTGATGATTTAATATTGGTTCCTACACATGTTTTCTATATGTTAAATTATTATTTCACAATAATTACAATAAATAATTAATTTCATTTTCCAAAATAATTTTTATATTTATATTTTTTATAGGAATTATCATTAATGTATGAATAATAAGTCATCATGTAAATATTTTTATACACTCTAGGACATGAGAATGCTCTAACATGATAAAAATTAAGTTATAATTATAATTTTTATTATATATATGTTATTTTTTGTGTGTGTGTGTATACACAAACATATCCAATATTAATATATGTTTTTTATCGAATGAATTGAAATTTTATGTAAAGAAATATGGAATATAATGGGTTGGTTACTTCAAGAACAAATATATTTCTCACATTGTAAGTGAATTATAAAATATATAGTCAAATTAAAAATGGGATAATTTTTTACAAATTTTAATATTTTTAATATTTATATTTATAATGGAAGAATTTATTTATTTTATTAATTTCAGAGGATTAATTATTCTATCATGATAAAATAGGATATCGCTATTTAGAGTGTAAGGATGGTTTAATTGATGTTTTTGTTCATGATCACCATATTAGGGTTTTATGATGAATGATAATAAAAAATAAAATATAATTTATTTACCATCATCATGAATTGGTGGGTTTTTAAATAAATTTATTAATGATAATAATTTTTTCGATATAGTGATAAAATTGATATTATTTGTCAAAAGATGAAAATAGGATTCATGTTTTTGTAATAATTTTTATGGGGGATATAATATAATATAATAATTCTTTGATATCCAATGTGATAACATCATTCTTTATTTGTGGTTTACAAGTTTCCACCAACCTATATCCCTATAATGATTATGATATTTGTAATGTTGATGCTACAAATTTTTTAATACATAGAACATAAAAAATCGATGTTTATTTTGATGATAATTTCAATTGAGGTGGTGGTGGGGGTGGTAAACTAGATGACCCAATAAGAAAATTATACTAATGTAGTTATTCGTATTTCTATATACATTTTTATAAATATTATTACATTGATGTTAAATTTAAAATTTTAAATATTTTAAATATTGTAACGTTGAAATTCACCTATGATGTATTCATCATTTGATATCTTACACATGATCACTTTCATATTGATTCCCTTTATTACATTGTGATTAGAAACTAAATTTAGTATATAATAAAAAATTATTAGTTTTTTCATGATACAAAAACTTTCATGTTTTATATTACAATAATTAGATATATGTACTATTATATTATTGTAACAAATTCTTAATGAATTTTCATTAATTAAATGTGTATGTATAATATTCATTTTATAAATAAATATTATATTAGTTTAGAATTGTATTTATAATAGTAAATTCATATTATTATCGATTATTTTTATAAGAAATATTTTTCATAGACAAATTTATAAATATAATTATTGGTTTTCTATTATTATTTTTCATAGAAACTATTGGTTCTCTGAGACCAATAGAGTTTTAAGTGTACATTGATAAGAATTTTTTTTCTAATATTTATATTTATATTAAAAAGTCTCTATACTAATATTATATTTTATGGTATGAATTTTAAAATAATTGATTGTATTGATTTATATAATGTTTGTGAATGTCAGCATGTAATGAATGAGATTGAGATTTAATAAAAATGAATTATCTCTCCTTATTAATAAATAATAGGTTGTTTTTTTTAAATTACAAATAAATTTCATGTAATAATTTTTATTTCTATTTTATTAACTATATCATTGATTCTCTTATTTAGTTAAGAATTAAATATATTTTTGACAATGCTTCTTATTTGAATTATTATTTTGAGGTAGTGTGGGTACGAGGGATTTTA
Organism: Viscum album; assembly: GCA_963277665.1. Lineage (NCBI taxonomy): Eukaryota > Viridiplantae > Streptophyta > Magnoliopsida > Santalales > Viscaceae > Viscum > Viscum album. The sequence goes on along the minus strand of OY728155.1, from coordinate 1,519,663,818 downwards.
TTTGTTCATTAATTCCAATGATTAAAATAATTTATGGTTTATTTTTAATGATGTTTGTTTACATTTAGAATTACATTAAAGAAAAAAATAATAAAATTTTCAATATTTTTTAAATTGAATTTCATATAGAACTATATATTTTTATTATTTAGTATTTTGGTCAAAAAATATAAATATACATTGAAATACATTATTATATTTTAGTTAATAAGGTAGTTTTAATTGAATTTTTAAGTTAATATTACCAAAAAATTGAACATTAATGATTAAATTATTATTGGATTTGTAAACTATAAAAGAGTTGTAGTTTAAATAATGATATAAAGGCTTGTTTAATGAATTAAAACTACAAAACTCTACACAAGGATGAAATATATATATTTATGTGTTTCAACTTGAAAAAATTAAAATAATATTAGTTATATGTTTTATATTTCAATATTCAAAAATTGGCTTTTATATTCAAAATGGATTTTTTAGGGGTTGTAAAATATTTATATGGTACAATTAATTGTTTTGGAGTGTTATTTTGAAATATTTTAATTTTATTTTTGTAAATAATTTGGAATATAAATGTAATTAATTTTTCAAATGAAATTCATCAAATTTATAGACATTTAATGAATATATAATTATTGATCTGTTATAATTTTATCTTAATTTATTAAAAAAATTGTTTCTTAAAGTAGTTTCCATAACATATAGTCTTATTTTTTTAGTTTAAACGTAATATATATATTTATATTTTTTTGAATATTTGTTTTTAAATATAATTAAATAGACGTATTTGCGTGAATATTATGTTGATATAATTTTTTAATTTTTTATAAGTAGTTTGATAGTTTTTGACATGTTGTTTTAGTCTCTATGTATAATAATAAAATTTCTAAATAAAAAATTGTTATAAATATTCTAAAATTTGTGTAACTTGTTTTTGTAAAAATTATATATGTTATTTAAAACATATATTTTTATATTATTATTTCTACGAAACATTAGATGAATTTAATAAGGTTTCAAAAATCCCACAAAAATTCAAATATACATTTTATACTAAATTTTAATCATTTTACGATATGTTTACATTAGTTTTATGTCTGTATATACTTATGATATGATCAAATTATATATTAGAATTATTTTGAATATAGTTGTAAATATTTACATTTCAATATAATAACTATTTATTTAGTATGTGGTTATTTTGAATTGAATTGTATGTTATAAAAATATAAATTCATTGTTTCAATAGTGGTATATTAATTATATGTAGAAATATATTGGATGAAGGTTATTTTCTAATGAGAAATACCATTTTTATGAGTATAGGGAAATATTTTTAAGAGGATTTTAATTTTACATTCATTTTTTATAGGTTATGTTATAATGGTGTGGTTTTTATTTTTTAATAGATAAGGTGGGTGTTCTGATGATCATTTTATTGAAAAAATACTAAACCTATAGTCATTGTTAAAATAAAAATAACTATAAACTATATTTATTTATAAATTTTCTAAAAAATGATAACTATATTGGATTAGTAACAATATCTTTATTTACCACAACGATAACATTTATATGATCACATATATAGACAATTTAGATTTTTTACTATCAATGTCATATAATCGCAATTTTTATTTCAACTGTGACTATATATATATATATTATGATGATACCTATATCCATTTATTTATAACCCATCACAATACCTTATATTTATTGTTTTGTCTCATATATGAATTATTTTAAATCGTCATAATATAATTTGAATGTTTTAGTGATATCCTTATTTAATAGGTATAAGATATATATAACCCACTATATAACAAAAAATTCCCATCAAACATGGCTTTATATAAATCATACCTTCATTGACCACTTGAGTGAAAATAGAACACCCTAATACATCATCATAAATTAAAATTAGTGATACAGTTCTTTATTACTTATTAAAATATAATTACACAACAATTACTATAAAAAGGAATCTAAAATTAAACCTAGTGCCTACCACTAGAATGTATTATTAATTTATTAGAAAATACCATATTGTAGTTTTATCCAATCCATATCAGAAAAATATCTAGGTCATTAAATTCATGGGTTATAACTTTTATATGGCCTAAATATAGCTTATAGAATTTATATTTAAGTTAAAATGTCAATAAAAAACATATTGAATTCTCATGTGTCAATATATTTAAACCCTATTAAAGACTCTTTAACTGAAATTCTATTCATCCAATCATCATTAAATACTGGTTCATTATTTTTAAAAACATAACAAAACCAAAATTAGAAATTATCAACTATAAATAAATTCATTATAAAGCCGATATTCTCCTTAAGAGATGTTAATTACAACTTGTCATTACATTACTAACTCTATCCATAGAATTAAAAAAATTTACCACTCATAAATTTCATGTAGAATCTTCCATGAATATAAATTTACCCAAAAGAAAATATTCATCATTACTATTTTTAATCCATAATTCCTTATATTATAAATATATATAATTACAATACCATATTCAAAACAAATTCCTTAATTAAAAATAAAATTTAATTTACCTATAATAATTATTTAAAATTAATTTCAATCACAAAACAAAATTAATTAATGATATGAGGCCTAAATAATATATAATTAATTATATGAAATATATATTTTCTCATATAACTCAATAACTTGAGGACCCCTACCTTGGATTAATTTAACACAACAAATATTTATGCATTTAACATAATTCCATCAACTGTTTATTGTAATTACTTATAAAAAAACCTGAAATTAATATTATTAAGTCCCATATGGAATGACTAATTATCAATTTGAAATGAAATTAACTATTTTAAGGACACGTGGAAGTATTAAGTCTTCCAAAATTTGTAGTGTTCTTCGAAACCCCATATTCATCCTTCTTTAGTAAAAATATATTAATTCGATGATGTTTTTCAATATGTGAGCAAACACTCTCATACCATGGAAAATCACATAGATTCATGTGAAAGTCAAGGAAATAAGATAATTTTATGATCAAATGAATAATATCGTCTTATAAAATAACTATTTCAGTAATGTAAACCTAGAACTATTAATTAATTGTTGTGTGTGTTAGAGGAACTAGGGGGAAAATTGATATTAGCGTCATAAGAAAAATTATTAAATAAGATATTGTTCTCAAGAAATCATAGTTTATGATGTTTAATTGAGTTTTTGGATTTCATAGTTTGCTTATAAATTTTAAAAAAACCCATGATATATCCATTTACATAAATTGTTATCTAATCATGTAGCTAACTATGCACAATCTAGTAGTTTTATTCCACGCTTTTTTACTTCTGACCTTCAATTTTCCTTATCTAACATCTTTATTATTAATTTACATAACTAGTTTGTGTATTTATCGTTCCAAAATTGTAATTAAATAGAAAATTTTTTCATCCCTTATTAAATTATACATCCCAAACTCTCCATGAAATCTTATAAAATTTAATTATGTTTATGATAATTAAACAACTATTGAATTTATTTATTCAAGAAATATAATAGTTTTAATCATTGTTTTATTTATAGAATGAAAAAATCTAAATTAAATAAAATCTAAAAATAAGTGGGGACTAATTATAACTATTATAAATTATCTAGTTTTTTAATATAGCCCAAAATGTAAACTCACTTAATAACTCTAGAAAATTACCTCTACTATTATTCCATAATTATGGAACCATAATCATTTATTTAATAAACTCTTAGAAAATTGGGTTCATCTTCTAATAAAATTATTTATCATAAAACCCAATATTATTATTAGGTGTATCAACCAATATCAACCACATATCTCCCCATTATATGGAACATCCCATTTCACATATAGGTGAGTCATTTCCAATTATTTTTCCTTTTTCCCACTATCACAATGAATCATTTGATTCAACTCATAGATATATTATAACATTATCCTCTTTATTCCATTAGTATTTAACAAAAATAATCCATGGCACGGTGTTATACTTTTTCTCACTATAGATAGATCAATATTTAAATCATCCTCTTATAAAATAACTTTTTTTTATTTGAGAGGTAGAATTTAAATAAAAAATATTGAAAACCAATAAATAAAAAATGTAATATTTTATATAATTTCAAGGGATCTATTATTAAATATATAGGAAAAAAGAAATTCAAATTATTTATATTGACTATTTAATCCAATATAAAACTTTTATCACATGATAAATAAACATTTAGTTGATTTTTAATCATTTTTTTATTCTAAGTTATTTTTGAAAAATAACATTACCTTTAAAAACTAAATCAATTTTACTACCCAATAATTTTGTTTAATTTTTTTACCACACATCGTGAACTCCACCAAAAATATGTACTGTATTATAATGGTTAGTCATGTTCCATCAATATATAAAATATGTTGGTTCCCCAGTCATAACTCCCTATATACAGGCCGTTTAATACAAGTATCATTGGACAAATAAATGCCATAGTAAACATATTCTGTTAGTAAAATAATCATTAAAACTACAAATATCATAACAAACATGACATTTAATTTCATTGTAAAAGAATTAATTATAAAATATATCCAATAATATTAATATCATACGAACCATATATGATAAATAGTAAATCATACCAGGTTAATCAATTCATAAATCAAAGGAATGATCTACTAGTTAGATGATCATATAGATCATGTATGAACACAAATAACATTATGAAAGAATAATTGATAAAATAAATTCGACACCAAAAGAAATATATAATGATTATCTTAAAACATATTTATCTCTACTATCCATAATCAGTGACCTTTCCTTATGTATGTCATTTATCATAGTGTCTCACACCCACTAATGTGCGCATTTAGTGAAATAATACAAAAGGTATTAAAAAATGCATAAAATGATCTAAAAAATTATTTCCATGATCAAAATAATATAAAATTTTGACCAATAAAGATATATGAGTTGGGTAATAATATATCATTCTTAACAATCTACAATGATGATGGATGTTATTTACTCTAACAAATTCTTTAAAAATGGACTAGTCATTTCCAAATATTTGGATAATAATTCATAATATCACAACATATATATCCCAATAGAACAACTTTGTATATAGTGTCCCATGATATCAACAATAATCTGGAATCTGACTATGATAGTGTTCACATATCCAAATCCAAGTAATATTAGTCATACAAATCATATTAGTTTACGGGATAACATCATTTTTTACTTATAGTCAGTGGTTATCATAGTTTTCCACCACCAATAATGTTTATATACAATATCATTATATACACATATCCACTACTACATAATAAATCCTACTATTGGGTTGAACAATTCATCCAACCATAGGGAAAAATCCCATGAAAAACGATCTCAAAATACTCATATATATCCTTTATTTTTTATGCACACTTCAAATCATTAATAAGATTTGAGATATAACATGATCATGACATAACATGTCTCATCACACATATGCCTCAAACACCTCAATTCATTAACCAATGATTATTCTAATACATTTCTCCCAACCTGATACAAAATGGAATAAATCAATCTAACCAATCATTATTACCTTGATAAAAATTGAAAAAATATTTACTAACATTCCATCTCACACCACAACAGATAGGAGGACCTATCAGCTAGTCCTCTAGAATAATTGCAATTAGTATAACATCATATATCATTACTTGAGTCTTTAAATGAACTATCATGATGGATTTCAAATACAAATATATATATATATACCCTCCTTTGGATCCATTGTAAATTATACTCATGGACTATAAATAAAGTTTAGCTATAATGTGAGTTTATGGTTGTTCCATCTAGTGTGAAATTGATTCTATCATTTAACTGGTCCAACCAATTCTTTAAGCATAAATAATCCCTCCCAATTCTATTGTGGGTAACTCAAATTCCATTTTGAAATATGAAATTTCAAATAAAACAAAAAAACATCCTAAAATTATAGTTATTACCCACCTATAATTAATGAAATGCTACTCACCAAACATCATTATTTGATCCATCTTATATGAAACGAAATCAATAAAAATTTTAAAAATAAAATTAATAATTTTAATTTATTTAATTTTAATATGTAATAAAGAATTGTAATTTAAGAGTTAAATAGGTTACAATCACATATATAAAACCAACAAAACATGATCTACTCTTCTTTTTTGATGAAAGATATATTCTAATAGAATGACATGAAATAAACTGATGGGACTAGACTATACTATTTTAAAAACTAAGGAGGAGAAAATAGTATCATTATATAGAATTAGTGAAATTAAAATACCCAACACACCAATTATAATAAGGGTTATGGGTGTAACCAAAATCATTGTGGGGCCCATTAGCCTCTTGGTGCAACATAAAAAATTATAGTAACTTACAACAGGATAATGGTTTGTAAATAGGATTTCATCCTTCCTTACTCCCCAAAAAGACATCTTATAAGTGGCTAATAGTCTCCCAGTAGGTCCTCACTAGAGATAAAATGGAATATTATAAATAATATTGATTATCAACACACCAATTATATTATTTTTATTCCCCATACATAACCAAGAAAACCACATTAGTTGAAATTTAAATAAACACACATGAGATATTGAACAATGAAATGAAACCAAATCATTGAAACCTCATTTCATTTTGATTTCCCAATCACAAGGATTCACATATATAAAAATATAATCAAGAACCCTTAGTATATAAATCTAACCACTATGTCTCATATACTACTACCTCTCTCAAGTATCATGAATATTGTCAATCTCACATTATTCATATAATAGAATAATCACATTCATTTTGATATCCTTCTTACCTCACTATAAATATTCAATGTCCATTCCATGAAATATGAATAATTGAATAACAAAATATAGTTATTTTTTAAATGACACATTATACACTATCTTAATATTATTGATTCTAATAATATTAGTGGGGTATATTGTATATCTAGTCTATTGAATTATATAAATAACATCCTATATCAAACTATATAACTCAACATGTTTCACGTAGTATTATAGTGGATAGATTCTCCCAAGATTATCAAAAAGTCCCATATTGTGAGGTGAAAATATTTTCTATATTATGATGAGACTACATCAGAATCGTTATGATACTCTCATGAATTCCTCATCACATACAATAAATACCAATTGTATATATAACTAGTATACATGAGATCACTACTTACTCTCCATGAAATAAAACCATTTTCATCTAATCTATATAGACTCAAAATTACCTAACACAATTCTTAGTATAATAACTGGTGCTTCCACAACCTCTATCTAGAACAATTTATAGTAATATTATATATTATAATTAACCTATAATGGTGGAAAATATATTTATTCTTCATATATATTATTATAAATTAACATGACTAATTCCCCAAAAAACCCTTCTATGATCGTCCATAATTTGGGAAAGATGAATAAAAAATTTTCGTATGGATCATAACCAAATTATTGCAGTTTTTATTAGTTTTTAATGAATAAATTGACTCAGTGTCACTTGAATACCAAATTCATTCTAAAAAACCTAATATAAATGAAAACTTAATCACACATCATGATTCAAAATCATGCACCTGAGAACTATATTGAGTTAGTTCTGATCCGATAAAAACATCCTTCAAAACTCATTGATTTGACATCTCTAATATCAACATGAAATATGTATCCATGTTCAATTTATTCACAATAAATAAAATTGGGTCTCTACCATTGGGTGATCCAGGAGAAACTCTTAAAAATCAATTTTGAAAAACATTCATTATTATGTTGGAATGTAAATTTGTTTTATAAGGTTAATGAGTTTTTAGTGATCTACTTTTACTTTTTAATAGGTGAGTCTCCATGAAACCTCATCGTTTATTTTTCTTTATTTATCAGTGGAAACCAAAAATGAGATATAATTTCATGAAAAATCATTTTGATACCATGGTATACACCCTATTGTAAGGTAGGAGAACCTCACACATTTTTTTCCCTCATATAGGTCCTGACCACAAAACATATAAAAATAAAAAATATGGATTCATTACCCTAAATACCAAATTTATGTTTCTTCCCAAAATAGAATCTCTCTCACATGACTTGAGAGTCTAAAATTACTACATATCATTGTTTAACGAATAAAATTTCACTAAAATTATACTCATAGGAGTGAATGAAAATATCATAGGGTCCAATTTACTATCAAAATTTATCTTATTAAATTTAAACATCAGCTATCACTCTTCAGTACTCTCCCAAATTATCCTTAAATTCATCCTCCCTTTGAGAATTTAAACAACTGCAATATCCATTATAGATGTATATACTATCTAGATATTATTGTAATGCCTACTTATCCCATATCATAATATTAACTCATAGTTATTTCTAAATTAAAAAATATTTCAGAGATTTATATCCTATATAACCAAAAATTTCCCACAAATTATATATTGACACTATTAATTTTATTTCATGATCCCAAAGAAGAATCCATGTCTTAGGTTGGGTAGTAACACTCATGTTTCTCCAATAGATGAGAAAAATATATTACCACCCAAAAAAGAAATACTAAAACTTATTTAGTATTAATACCCAAAGTATAATAGTATAAAGAATTACAATTACATAGATTGGGTAAGATGTCCATTAATGTAAATGTAATGTTCCATATCTATTATTGAAATGTAATGTTTTTCTATTCCTTATATTCATATTGTTATCCTGGTGGGGTGAATCAGTGTACCAAAATATTTCATTCTTAATATAACATAATTTTACTTACTTATTCTCAAACCCATTCCATTATTAAATTATATGGATTTTTTAATGCTTTTACAAACTTTAATATAATATTTAATATATAAATTTTAAAAAAACACATAATAATTTAAATGGGTTGGCCACAATTTGAGAGCCTATTACGTAATATTATCAACCATTTTTTGACCCCATTTTTATATCTGTAAAATATTTTAGTTAGTACAAGTGGAGATATTGTTATATATATGTGTTGGATCATAATAATCAAATTACTCAAGGAAATTATCATCAACTTGTATTCAATATGATAGGTGATATTTATATAGCAATAACCAATACATCAATGGTCATTATTAAAATCCTAAAAAAGATGTCCATTTATACTTAAACTATCACTAAATAAACATGAATGTGATATACTTCCTTATGAAACATATATTGTACATCTAAGATAATATATATATATATATATATATTTATATTAAATCATTCTCCCCATCTATGTTGTTTCAACTAAATAAGATTGTGTATTTTCGTCCACCAGCTTCTTTGTTATTAAAGGATATCTACAAAAAGATTATCAATGTGAAAATAGAATTGGTCCCTTCTCTTTTCAATCTACATATATGTTATGAGGATATCATAGGACCATTCCTCTTCTTCCCTAATAGTAGATGATGTTATTTTTAGGTATAATTTAGGTTTCTCAATATTACATCTCCAATAGTTTTATATCACCTAAGTGGAATCAGTTTTGAAGACACTCTTGTTTTCCTTATCATTTCATTATATTATTTCTATAAAGATATATTCAACTAATTAATTCACATTATTTCCTAAATTGATTATGAAAACTCCATTATTTATTTCTATGATATTTCCAAAAATTTAAACCTATGTTATGCTTCTCCTTTAAATTTCAATAAGAATTGATTATTCTATCTTTGTGAAAAATAAGAATATCAGTAACTATTCACAACATTATATTTTATTTAAAACCATTACGTATAAACATTTAAACATGTATATTTCTTATAATATGGAGACATCTTACTGGATAGCAACATCGTGAATGAATGAATTTTATTTGACTTGTATTTTATACCTGTAATTCTTTGTCATGTTTCAGTCCTCATTATCCTTTTATCTCAACATAAAAAATTATATTTTTCTTAATATTACTATTTGAATATTTAAGAGTAGTACGTATTGAATCATGTCATCAAATTTTGTTGTCCTAGCCTACACATTACATATTTTATGAAGAATCTCATCCTATGCTACATAAATCTTAAGATATGCCTATATATTTTAAGAAAACCATCATATGTGTTCCACATATATTATGAAATGGTATATTATGAGTTTAAAACTCTTATAAAAATCCAATGGTTATTTATAGAGTTTTTGGAACACTATAAATTCTCTATTTGAACTCTACATGGATGCAAGTTCAACTCTTGATAGTGTATCAATCATCCCAATATAGTTAGTGATAACTCTATAATATTTAGTTTTAAAACTAGTAAGAACCATTTTTCCTTAAATAAAACCTAAAAACATAAATTAAAGTTTCATAGGAACCATATTATACTCTATAAATCCCTAAAACTTCTTTCAATATCCAATATCTAATTTTACAAATATTCTGCTTAAATGTTTTATATCTTCATTATCCATTCTATAACTCAGTTTCATAATGTAATCATTAGATAAAATTTTGAAACATCCAATAAATCTACCAAAACCATATATTGTATAAAATATTTAATTTATCAACTTGTCCATCATATAATTTTTAAATGATTCTATATGAGGCAATTAAATGAATTCCTCCTGAGCTCGAGGCTGGAAATGGTACAATACAACATCATATCATTTTATAAAAATAAAAAATATATAATGACTAGTAGAAATAAATATAAAACATAATTATGAATATTGATAGGGAGATACGTTGGATTATTACTCTCAGTTATCCTCATTAGATAGTCATAATCCATTAGATACACTACACTCAAAGGGTCCATCGTGCCACTATACACTTAGGATTTCTTCCAAAACATCCTTTACGATCTTCTTATTATTAATGACATGCACAATCCCTTTAATCTATTTTTAATTAAGCATATAATTACAACAATTTATCTTCCATATATATCATTTAGAAGAAATTTTAATGCTTGCTCATATGAAATGAAAATTTCTTAAAATTACTTTTATATTATATTTCAAATCAACAGGATAAATATAGACATATAAAAAATTGTTTCCTAGAATCCACACTCAACTCCATGATTCATATTTCATTATAAAACATAATTCATTATTATAAATCACTAATATATTTGAAATTCTATTCACATCATATATAGTAAAATTTTGAAGAAACTCAAATACACATATCTATTCATACATTCTCAACACACATCACCCATTCCATCTGAAATAGTCGACTACACTTAGTGAAAAAAACCTTTGACTTTAGATTATCAATCCCCCATTCATGATCATTTGAAATAATCTCAAATATGTTTAGGTAAATAATTTTTCATGATAATTTCATTTAGTCTTATACTCAGTAAAAATAATTAAAATATTGTTTATTGGGGTTGAATATAATTTGGCATAAAATAAAGTCACTCCCCACATTTAATTTTTTGTTTTAACTTGAAAAAATTGAGAGAATGATTAGAAACACATATATTCATAGTAATGATACCATAGTTTATCAACACTGCATCCACATGGGGAATCATAAAGTAGAAAACAAGAGTGAATAACCAATGTATTAATAGCATTACAAAAATAATCATACAAGTGATATGGTCCTCAATTGTTTTCACTCAATGGGTTCAATAGTCAATTTTAAAATTATAATTCCTATAGGAGTTCTTAACCTCCCTTAAATATACAGATCAATGTTATTTAAACACATGTAGTTGTTTTTAATTTTATAAATCATGAACTGTTCTCCATAAAAATTTCACATTTATTTCATTGATAAGGAATCAACCGCAACATAATGTTAATGTCTTATTCATAGAATAATTCCTAATAGAATATAAAATCAGATAATTTCAGTGGATACTTCTTTAAAAAACCTCTAGGTATATATACATGGTTGATATTTGAATATTCTTAATGTTTCGAAAAAAGGTAATCGAGTCAGGAGGAAATATTAGCTCCTTAATATGGATAACAAGTTTAATAATGATTGAAAACTACTATTATCCTTTCTATATAGATTTTAAAGTCTTTATTTTTATCATTGAATTCCATAATTTTTTTTACTATTGTCATCATGGGGTTCATCCCCCTTTCAACATCATTTTTAGGATGTATATGCTTTCTTTAAAAATCATTTCACATCAATTACAATATATAACCATCATTTTCATTATATAAAAGTAATGAAATAGTTATTTGTATGTCCAAAATTATTTATGCTTCAACGTGACTCTTCTAAAATTAATCTATCATAATTTATTAACAACCTTATATTAAAATAGAAATTTTAGGTGGAACTGTTTATTACATTTAATATTATTGTTCACTTGTGCTTTATGCATAATCCTATCATTTTATTCTCTATTAGATATAAAAATAATCATTGAGTATTTTAAAACTAACTAAGCCAATTTGAAATTTAAAAATGTCTTCTTGGTTTTTTTGACCAAATCAGTATTCTTATCACCTTATTTGATGAATTTTCTAATGTTATTTTTCTTGATTCCACTATTACATATATCCATGGATTGTATTGTCTACGTTTGTGGGGGGGGGGGGTTCTAATTATATAATATTTGAAAAAACTCGTTACTTTTTTGGTGCACCTATTTTCAAATTCTTTGACATGTTATAAACCATATAATCATTCTTCTTAGCACTAATGAACATGTCAATGGTCTTTTCTGAAAACATATTAGTAGTATTATAAATATAATATATCTTCATTTTCTTCACATGTCTCTCTCACAATTGATCATCATATAAGGTCTTCATTATTCTCTTTTTTTACTTATACTCTGTTGGAATAGATAAGCATGTATTACTCTTCTGACTACATGGACTTAACGTTCAACAAAGATTTTTATAATTTCAATTTTATTTATATTTCATAGATTTACTTATATTTAATTTTTGTGTTTCTCGATTTTATACTTCATCGCCTTTAATGCAGGACTTTATTGGACATTATAATATTATAATATACACCATTATTCAAAATACTTTTGAAAAAAAATCCATCAATCTAAAAAAGGAAAAAACTATCTATTTCTACTTTTCACTACAAGGTTTCTAGAATTTTCAAGAATGAAATTATATTATTTTGTGGATCATTCTTCTACATCTTTGGATTATTTTTCACAAACACTCTTTTTATATACAATTCCCTCAAAACTAGACTAAGAGTAGAAGAATTATAATTTTATTTCATTTGTTTACATAATTTGAATTAAAACATATAATAGTCATAGAATCAAATTTAAAATGATTAATTTATTTTGATGTGGATGATTAATTTAGAATAATATCTATTGTATTTATCTAAGGTGATAATTCTAGTAACTCATTTATATTTATTATAGGAAATTTATCACAATTAAAATCTTTTAAACTTCAATATTCATATATTTCTTTCTTACCATTTTGCAAAGAAATAATTTGAGATGGTATTAGATCGTATAAACCAATCAATACTTTTTATATTTATAGCATTTATCTCAAGTATGAATATCTAAAATAAATTTTTGACTATCGGTTCTTCACAACTGTATATGTATTTACTTCTTGATTTCTCCAATTCAAAAATTTCTAAATATTTTCATTTTTCAAGGCTTATCTTACTAGGGATCAATTTTCTTTATTACGAGAAAATGGTTTCTCATAACCATTAATGTGTTTAGTGAGAGATTTCAACCTTCGAAATAATTTATTAAATTGTTCTTGTTTACCATTACCTACATCCAAGATCTTTTATTTTTAATCATATAGTTATAAGATGAAATAAAATATATGCGTTACACATAGACCTTGATAATTTTTAAAGATGACCATAAACTACTATAATAGGTTCTCATCAAGATATATTGATAAATATTTCAAATTTTTGTTAGAAAAATAAATATTTAAAAAATTATATAGTTTTTATAGATAAACTCACACTCATAATTCCATCATAAAGAATATTTTTTTGTACATTAAATTACCATTAATATTTTATTCAATTTTTATCATATTTATCATTATTGATACTAATAATTCCATTTCAGTTTAAATAGGTATAGTGTCTAAATTATCCATTTAAGGATCCTCTAAATTTTCATCAAATATATACATATTCTAAATATACTAAAATAATTTTGAGTAATAATTTAGATACAATTTGAGGTTACTTGGGTTTCTCATATACCAATTTAAGAGACTAATGGTGTTACAGGGGTGGGTGAATAAGTGTAACCATATTTTATCATGTTTCTTACATTGAAGTAATTTACCCATGTTATTATTAAACATATTCATTATTTAATATATTTGGATCTTTTTGTTTGTGTTATACCCTCAACATATTATTTAATTCCTTAATTTACATGAATAACAACACAATATATTTTATATTTTTCAACTACATAATTAGAGACAACTCATTTTTGTGATACATGCATTGATGTGACACATATTTTATAATAAATATTCATTATAGTGATTAAAAATGTTGTTGATGTGAGGAACCACTGTTTGGTTTTTTATCCCATGTCCCAAAGGTAGGTATATTCCTCTTCGTATTAGTGATAAATTTTATTGTTCATATACTTATAAGTCCTATTAAATCACATCAATGACACTATTTATATTGATCATATATGCTTTAATGATAAATTGGGTTGTTTACAGACTTTTCAGTCTTGTTATATCAGTTCAGTCACACTATTTATTTAGATCATGGTGGCTTTATTTTTTTAAAGGGTCACAACATAATGATTATCAACAGTGACATGCGCATTTCCAACTTCTCTTATTAATATATTTCTATGATATGAGGATATTATACGATAGTTACTATTCTTATTCAATATTGTTTGGTGTTCATCCAATTTTATTACTGGGTCTCTAACTATTTATTCATCAATAATTATATCTCTCTTAAGGCACACTAGTATTAGAAGAAAATTATTTTTCATCAGCCATTATTTTTCAATATCATTATTAAATTTATTTATGGAAATCATGAATTTTATTTTATTATATTTCATAAAAAATATTATTTTTTACAGTAGTGAGATTTTATGATATTTTTAACTCTTTCATGATTCCAAATTTAATTTTTTTGGTCATAATAATTGAATCTATTTGTGATATGATTATATTGTTAACATAACTCCCCAAAATATAATATTTTAAATTATTCCTTGTTGTTATAAAAACATATAGTTTTCTTATGATGATGAAACATTTTCATAGAGAAATTGTTCTCAAATGGTAGAACTAGCTTCAAAAGTTATATTCTGGCCATCATGATTTGTGGTGTGGTAGAACTCAATCGCCTATTATCAAAACATGAAACATGACCATTTGATTAATTAGGGAAATGAATTTCTGAATAGAGTTACTTTTAGTATCATATTAATAATTTAATTCTCTAGTCTTTTTCTTTTATTAACTTTTTCACAAGTTAATCTTTCATCAAAGATATCTGATATGATCCATATAACTTACAAGAAATCCATCTTTTGAGTTCCCTGCATCTTATAAATAAGTATAATAATACTCTCTATCTCCCATTTAGAATCAATAGTATATTAGAGATATGTATGAATCTATGATTTTGGTTGCCAAATCTATATTGTTCCATCATTAACCCTATAAAATTTTTAGATGACCTATTTGAAATCAAATTTATGTCCTTGTTTATCATCTATTAAAATGTTAAACTCTATTTTCATTCCAAAAACCCATTCAAACAACAATGTAGCGATCATATGTGTGATTCCACAGGGATTATTAGACATTGAGAGATGGTGGGGTTAAATTTATGGACTTATTTTATAAACACTCATTTAAATATCTTATAATTGTTATAGTTACCGATCCAATCAATGGTTTCTCACTTCTTCATGTATAATTATTTAATAATAATAAATATAGAAACACCTGATATGGCCCAACCCGAATAGCTTACTCTATTCCATGATTTTTCCTCTAATTAGGGATTCTTAAATTATTTTTAATAACCCTGTATAAATAAGAAGTATACCATCCTATAAATTTATAATCCAATATGTTTCAAAATCCAATACCCACTAGAATTTTCTAAAGATCTTAAATAAAATATAATAGAACAATTTTGGACCTTCTGATTGGTGTTTATGTTCTCGATAAATCTAGATGACGGAAATTATCAATGTGAAGATGAGTTTTCTTATTTTTACAAGTACAATTCCTTAATATTTTTAGCGAGGACTTATTTTTGGTTTTGACGTCTAAATTACTCAGTATACTAGAACATTACAGAAGCTTCTTTATCATTATCAGTTCTAATTCTTGGGTATGTAGGTCACTCACTACTTAAATAATTCCTTGATTCAATTCTTTATTATCTTTTAGAAAAATGGGTGTATCATGAACTTATAATCTTTAAAATATTAAAAATCATTTTTACTGAGTTATAATTGTCATACACTTATTTTGTTGTTCTTATAATATATATAAATATATATTATTATTATTATTATTATTATTATCTAGTTTACGTTTTTATTTGGAAACACTCTCATGATTTTGTCCGTAGAAAATCATTATTTTAATCATTAATATATTTTCTAATTTTAAAATCACATTTAATATCATTATAAAATATAGATCAATATTTTCATTTGATTGTAAAAAATATTTACGCATGTTAAAATATTCAAATGATTTAAAATAATATAAATTATTCCCAATTGAATCTACTATAATATCCATTGAATTATTCAAATTGTTAAAGAACAACGACATGGAATCATCCTCTTAAAGGGTGGAACTCATCATTGTTTGAATTGAAATTCATTCCAATGACTGTAGTATATTAATCATATGAATAATAACATGTGAATATCCAAATATAATTATCTTTTTTAGGAAAACTAATATTATTAAATTTCCCCTTTCATATGAATATTAATTTATATGAATTTCCCATTAAATTTTTAATTTTTTATGCTTGGGGAATGTCATACACTCATGAATTAATATGTGTTTCTCACTGAAAATTCAAATCTATAATTCATACAATCCAAAGTAATATTTTTAAGTATAACACACCCATATTATGTCTTTGATAGGTTCTCAAAGTCATGTAATATAAATTCAAATTTTTGGAATATTTATAAGAGACACATGAATACATATAATAATATCTTATAGTTTTGATCAATGTTTTATGATTAAGTCATAAGATATTACATAAACGTATACAATGAAACTAAATTCATATGATCTATTAAAACTATTAAAAATAGACATCATCTATATAAATTTAAAAATAACTAAAACCAACTCCAATCCTTGTAATGTTTTCCATAACATCAAATAGAGTATCTCCATACTAATGTAAGTATAATTTAAGCTGATCAAATCATGGATTGATTCTCCATTACCTCAGTTCCTCCATATTCCATTCATCTCGCTATGATCATATTAAATAAAACATTATGAATATTTTTCAGAATAACCAATAATTCTTCATAAGCGTTTTAGATAGTGTTTTCAACACCATTAGAACATGTGATATGTTAATAAAGATCACCAAACAAAATAATAATATATGAATTTTTACTTTATCTTGAAGTTATCTATGTGATGTCTTCTTATTGTAGCCTAAAATTCATTCACATATAATATGATTTCATGTTTATCATCCCATAAAACATTGACATTACTTTATAACTATATATTTATATAATATAAAACTACTACATTTTTGGAAAATCAGTCTCCCCCTTTGTAGTTTTTAGTTAATACTCATTTTATCTTCTTCTTATTGAAATCTATTAATCATTCCGTTATTAGTAATAAATTAAAAAGGAAATATAGGGGATGCGTCTCGAATCATATTCTCCATAAAATTCAATCATGAAATATTCTTCCATAATTTGATAACATTTGAGAGAAGGATTGAACCACAATATTTTCCTTAGAAAAGACCCTTTAGATAGAATATTCTATATCTACGTGGGCTACTCGAATGGTGACAATAATAGTGATTTAATAATGTTTTCCATAATTTTTTATTAGCTTACTTACCTATCACACTAACTCAATGTTCACTAAAGTGAAACTCCCAAATTCGATTAATCAAGATATATTAATACTCATTATTATAATAACATTGAGGTTTAGCATTAATTCTAGATTTTATTATTCAAACATATAGGGGTTTTATAAGTAATATTATGATATATCTACATCATTTCCCCCATCAAAGTATGTACTAACTCGACTCAATTTAAGGTTGCAAGAAATCCCACAAAGATACTGTTATCTACAATATAGAATTGAAAACATTACTATAATACATTAATTTTCTATAAGAAATCATATGTAGGAAGTATAAATTAATATAAGGGTTGAATTCAATTGCCCATAGAATATATATTATGTCAGAGAGTGTTACCTATTATTAGGATTTCATCCTTATTAACATATTACTACTTCTATTTTTATGAATTATAATAGTTTACAAGCTCATCTTCCTTTCTTGAACCATATCCATTGTGTTAAGTAATTTTTTTTTTCAAATTAGATGTAAAGGAAACATCATTCACTTATATTTTTATTATATTTATCATAGAATCTTCTTTGATTGGTAAAATTTTCACACAATATTTAATGAAATACCGAGTCCTTATAATCCTTTTATATAGGTTCCATTGAATATTTACAACAAAACTAATAGATATATTCTCTATAAATTGAATCGCTTCTTGAGAATTTACTTTCTTTTAATTTAAATTTCACTAAATTAATATTTTTCTTTTTATTAATTATTTCCCACTGATCTAACAAAATTATCATGAAATATTTCATGAAATTATCACCATTCATGAAATTACCACATGATTTCTTATCATCCTTTAAATTTAATGTCTTTCCTTTTTTATATCTTGAATTTTATTCCCATTTACACAACATGGAACTTCTTTAAGTAGAATAATCACTGAATCCCCATCTATTTGGACTTATTTTAAATAAAATATACATATTTCTTCCATGTATTCAAAAAAAAACTTCAGGGAAAAAATGTGGTCAATTGTTTATCATAACTTCTTTCCATAGAGAATTAACACTCATTAAGCCCCCAAAATCACCATTTGTTCTTGAATAGTCGTTTTTAATTACATATAAACCCAAAATTAATTTCCATTGTCTTCATCAATTTCATAACACCATAAAAATCATTTAAAATTGGATCTTTCATTTTGATAATCCATTTCTCTGGATTTCTTTTGTTTTTCCAGGATATAATTTATTCATTTTAGTCATAGGGGTAAGTGGTTTTCATGGAATATTCTTATATACTTTTGATATTAAGTGGATTTTTTATATATTATTTTTAAATAATATTACATGAAACTATCACATATAATATTAGAAATAATATATTTAACATAGTAATTAATAAGTATACTTTTCTCTTTGTTGTTATAAACATTCATCAGACCATCTCGTGAAAGATCTATATTAATATAGTCTTTATAATATTAGTCTTATAATTACTCTTTAACTAATTTTTACCACAAAAATAAAAAGATTTTGTCTCAGTTAAATCCTCCTCATTTCCACTAGTATTTTTTTGATGATCATACCCGGTTTTTCCTTCTCAAAAAATCATCAGCTTTTTCTCGATGATCTCATCAAGATAAGATTATTTAAATCTATATAATCTTTTATTTCATTATTATTATTATTATTATTATTATATTTTTATGGTTTCATAATTTTTTTATGGAGTAGTTCAGACTATTTAATATTCTTTTCTAATTTACCTTTTATCTACCAATGATGTTTATTCATCTCCCCTTCATTATCCCTACTAAAGGTGAAAAGGCTCCATCAAAATAATAATAAAATTTAACATTATCATATTAAATTGTAGATTTTTTTGCATTTATTTAAATTTATTATAAAAATTATTCTATTTATTATGGAGGTCATGTTTTTATTTGTATTCTATTTTTTGTTTTTATTTCTTCTCATCATTATCAACTGATTCAAATTATTCCATATACATCTTGAAGAAATATTTTTTAGTATTTCCAATTTTCATATAGTTTTATAATAATAATATGTTATTACCATTTTATTTATATTTTTTCCTATTGAATCTCATTAATATGAGAGAAACTATTTAGTTTAATTCTTTATAATCCACATCATTATTTTAGTTATATTATCCTAAAAGTTCATCCTATTTTATTTTTCCTTTTCATATAGATTTAATGTCCATCCCAACATTAGAATTCATCTTAAATGGTGGATAATTTATTATTTAATATGATATGATAATATAGTTCATCTCATTATATAAAAAACATTGTTGTTATCTCCATGTTAATGTTTTGGGAATAAATCTATCTAAAAATTTCATCACAATCTTTGTAAAAATGCTAGAGTCTTCAAGCTTCTCGCCAAAACCACAAATGATTCCTACAATATCTGTGACTATTTAAATATAATCTTCAATGGTATCATCATAATCCATCGTTAGGTATTCAAATATTCTTTATTTATACATTATGAGTCTACTCCTTAACATTGATATTTTACAAAAAACTATTATTCAATTCATACTATATTTAAATACCATTTTGAAGGTGCATAAACCTTTTATATACCTTATATGATAGAGAATTAACAATGTTATTTCTTTCATTAATTTCCATTTATAAATTTATATAACCTGTGAATTTCATCGGGTCACTATTATGAATGGGTAGACTAATAGTATTATATGCATCTCAAAACATTATGATAAGTGAAGAAAATAATCATTACATTCTATCAACTATGGTTGTTTTTTTATCTAAATGTTATGGATTCCTAAAGTCTTTGTATAGATTTGAATTTATGTATTTATTACCTTAAATGATAATTAGTTATAAAAAAAACTTTTCTTTAACAATAATTTTTATTCCCTTGGTCCAATTTATCACTTAGAGAAGGGATAGTGATTCAGTAGTCTTCTATTACCTGAACTTGTTTTAAAATCTTTTTTGTAGTTGAGGATCATAATAGGCTCCATGATTTCTCAAATAACACCATGTGCATAATAATAAAAAATATGTAAAAACATACTAATTATATTGTTTAGAAAGAATTTCCTACTCTTTTACATTATATATTATACACCCAATCATGGATTCCTCCACTATCTACAATAATCATCTAAAACCATGGATATACGATTACCATCAACACAAAATCCACTGTGTTCTATCTTCTAGGATCCACATGAAGAATTTATAACTCCTCAATAAAATATAATCCAACAACGAATGACATACTGGCCCCTCATGGTGTTGGCATCATTTCATGATGATTCTCCTACTCTACGAGAATATGGATCAATAGTTGCACGAACAAAAAATTATTAAACTACTTATACACATCGTTTGTTTACGAAAATGGAATATTAATTTCTTAGTACACTAGGACATTAAACATATTGGTTCTGCCTTAGAAAATTAAATTCTCAGGCATTTAGCTCTCTTCTTCCTTGAATGTTTTCTATCTCAAAACTATTCTTTTATCATTGAACTTGTAATGTATTGGGATAAAAAAATCCTTAGAATAAATTCAGTTATTTATCAAATTTTTTCTCAAAATTTTAATCCCTTTTTCTTTTTCATTTCATAATTTATATTCATTAGATATTGTAAATGTCAAATTTCTTATTTTATTTTGAAAATACATTATCACATTATCACAAAGAAACCACCTTTTCAAATTGTAAAATATTGCTATTTTTTAAATTTCATTCATAATTATTATAACTTCCAAATCATGATTTCATTTTGAATCTCTAAAAGGATGAAGATTTTTTCATCTTCATGTGATTTAAAATATCGTATATTTTTCTCTATGAAATAAGAACTTTTAATATCTTTTAAATAATCCTGATGTGCATGGAACTCTGATGTGTTATATTTTACTATTAGTATATATTTCATCTGGTCATGTATCATAATTCATTCAAGTTATTTACCTATTTAATTTCATTAATACTAAAATGTGTATTGTTTGATATAAATCTATCCTTTTAGTAGAATTTATGTTCTGATATATCCCATTTTATAAGATATTTTTAGTCAGATGATGTACTCATTTCATTGTGAATTAGTAGATTCAAATAATGTTATATTCCAATCAAGAAATACTTATTTGCAATGAAAATATTTCATGTGGATTTCATATAATGTAATGGAATATATGTAATTTTGATTCTTTCATATAAAGTATGAGGCATGTTATAAATGGGATATGATCTAAAGTCATATTTTGTGAAAACTAATTTGAAAATATTAATATTTTACCTTGAGGAATTGAGGTTCAGGTCAAAGTCTTATAGTGAATATGTATGATATGATTTTAATTCATATGATACCAAAAATTTCATATAATTGGTTAATACACCAAAAAGCATTATTCTTCTAAATGATATCAAAATATCCTCAAACCAACTTCACACCCTCTCAATATCCTTAAAACATCATCTAATGTTATTTTAAACTCATGTCAAAATATCCCAAACTCAACACACCATTGATATACTATTTATTTAATCAACTCTTTTATATTTTATTTGTATAACCATGTACATATAAAATAATTGATTTTGAATGTAGTTTTTATTATCTATTAAATCACTATCAATATTGTAAAAAGTTATCTGTAATCCATTAGTACTTTCCATCTCACATTGAGGGTCCACACCTATAATCATCATAAATTATATATTTTATTTTTTTGAATTTAATTATATGATTCCTTTAATATGTAGACTCAAATAAATTTATATATAAGATTGAAACACATTTATTATCTACTTTTTTTACATCACACAAACATAATGAAAAAATCTGTATTTTACTGTTATAATAGAATCCTTTTAGAAGCATCATAGAACCCACTAATGTTTTTTGTATTGAAATACAAAATTTTAATAATATTATACATAATTAATATCAATCCTCATTCATTGTTTTTTATTCATAATGAATGTATGAACATTGGATAATCATTTTCAACTCCTATTAAATTTTACAGAAGAATTACACTATGCACACATTCCATTGAATCAAAATTTTCTTCATTTGATTCATATTTTCCATTGTGTGAGGCTATGTTATTTGTAAATTGTGATATTGTGGTACATGAAAACATGGTACAATTTCATATCATTTAATCCCTGTATTCATCTTCAATATTGAAAAGTAATGTACATTTGAATCCCTGGTTAGAATAGTTCCATAGTGGGTGGCCAAGTTTCTTATTTTAGGTTATCATAGTCACCCTCACCACATCCATCATATCATTCCCAAAAGATGGTTCTAGTAGGTATCCCCATAAAATAGATTGTCGGATGTACCAGGCCATTCCCTTCCTACTATGTCTGAACCAAAACACCACTGTATAATCTTTTTTATCCATCATGTATTGCTACAGTGGATCATGGTTTTATATCCATTAAATTATACTATCATTCTTTCTCTTATTATTATCCATTTGTTGAATTTTAATTACTCTTCCAATAATAAATGTTTTCAAATTATTCTTAGAAATATAATTATATAATAAAAAATAGCACCAAAATTCATGAATCAACTCTAGTGTCTATTTCCATTATATAACACAAATGATAATAATAATTCACAAAAAATTATTGTTTTCTATAATAATTTAGTTTATTTATTTCTATATGAATTCCCAATATAATTTGAATTTTTATCATGTTATTCAAAAAATCTATTCAAATATTCATATCACATATTAAAACATCATTCTTATAAGGGAAATGATCCTTATTGACAATAATACATATTTAAACATAAGTTCTTTATCTTATGATGATATATATTCTCATCATATTCCCTTTTTAGTCAAATTTATTATTAACTATAATAATTAGGGTAGATGTTAACTAATCCTATACTAATGACTATTATGTCCAAATAATATCCAAATATCAAATATATTATTTTTTCATATTAGAAAATGTCACATTAATTACGTTTAATGAGACTATTGTGATACAAGACATAGAAAAACGTTCTATATGAATCATACGACTCAAATGTTGACATGAAAATCTAGGATCATTACAAATCAATGATTTTATTAGAATATTGTAAATGAAAACTAAAAATGTTTTCAATGATATTAAGGTTCTTGGAAAAAACTACTATATCTTCAATGAGCACCATTATGAACAAGCACAAATAAGGATGAAAAATAATATTCACTAGGGGCCATATAAAATAATTTAAATTCATTATAACAAATTATGTTAATAAAAACTAATAATGGCCAAATTTACTAACTAGTAATGTATATATAGAAACCTTATCTTTGAAATAGAGTTGGTGGTCTCTTTATCATGGAATATTATTTTAAAAACAATTTAGCTCCCCTAATCTAATGAAACAAATCATTTAAAATAGTAATTGGGTATTGATTCCTGATGATAACTTAATTCAACATATGTTAATCCATTAAAAATAATAAAATTCCATTATCCTTGTTATAGAATAAATATATATCACCAATTTGAGAAATGATTGGGTAAATAAATTCATTCATCTAATGATCCTTTAATTATAAATTTCAATACAGTGTCTTTTTATGTGTTATAAGATATGAAAATATTGAAATATAATCTAAAACCAACAATAATACATTAATAAACATAAACACCCTATCATTTAGTGACCTAAATAAATCATCTAAAAATAAATATTGAATTAATCATCTATAGGATGAAATAAAATATTCCTCGTCTCCACATTGGTCCATAGATTAAAAATCACTATATTTAATGATATCATGTATCACCGTAATTTTAAATTTGTATGTCAATGTACATTATAGAATGTATAATTTTTTTTTCATTACATGTGATGGTTTCATCTATATTCTATAAGTTGATACTGGCAATATGAATATTAACTTTTCTATATTTTATATTTTCTACCCAAAATAAAAAAGATGGTAGTTGTGGGTATACCTATGTATTCCAATGTTATAAAGGAAATTAGAAAACAAAAAGGTAAATCCATTGTTTTGAAAATGGTTTGCAAGGTGGATTGGTTGGGCCATGTCATGGGTTAACTCACCATGTCAATCGTGGTGGTAATGATCAAGGGAAATAGATTGGGATTTTGGTACATGTTTTTCCGCTTTTAAGATCCTATCTTTTTTCATGTTTTTATCTCACATTGTTTTTGGGTAAGGTTTATTTCGGTTTTGTTTCCTTCATGGATGTGAACCATTTGAACAAAAATTATCTTAGGTTGTGATATAATATAACAAATATTTAAGTGGATCCATATGGATATATTTTTTGGTGTAAAATGACTAAATGTTCAGGGATGTATTCTTTTTGGAATTAATGGATTTCATGTATAAATAGGTTAATGTTTTTCAAAAGTAATCTGTATGTTGAAATGTATTAGAATGGGTCCATGTCTTCTAAAGGATAAATGGGATGAAAAACCATCTACATAACATTTACATACTATGTAAAAAAATAACATATCATGTACTGTCTGGGTGTTTCTAATAGGATAAATTTGATGATACAAGATTTTTTTGTGTAGTCCATTAAAAATATTTACTTGGCATATAGCAATATTACATGATGTGTAACTACACAAAATATTGTTTTAAACATGATGAGTGGAAGAATTTTTATTTTATTCTACTACAGCCATCCCATCTCGACTATAGACAATTATCTAGAAACTATTGGTGTGCTGAACTCCCTTTCAGATGTCCCGTTTACACCATCAATACCTAGTAAATATTTCTGGTTAGGAATATCCCCTCACTGCCCTGGTTCTCATACCAATGAAATGAAATTATGGGATCGGTTGTGTTTTTTTATCTTGATTAGTTTTGATCTTGATAATTTTTGATCTAGAGACCTCTTTTCCATTATTCATCCTTCGTCGTCATGATTTTTTTCCATCAAAATTATTGTTGGATAGTCAGTTAAATTTTGTGGGTCTAAATCATAACCCTATGTTTTTATAATTTTCATTTTTATGAAATATTTTATTTCACCATCATAGAATGTGCCTAAATTAATTAAATAATTAATTAAACTATTTCATAAGGACTATAGCATTCAATTACCTTCTAACCTGGCTTATGGTTACTGGTGGGGTGAGAAAACCATGAATATAATTTAATTCTCTAATGGATTAATGTTTATTTAGAATGACATGAGACATTATGTGATTTTAGGATATAGAATCCCTATATTATAGATTTTTGTATTTTGGATACAATTCTTAATCAGTTTTGTATTAGATTAATAGTGTTATTGGAATTATAAATGATAATTTCCATAAATAACCATTGAGACATATAATGTTGTACTATGATATCTAAGTTGTTTGATAGAACTTTTGATCCATAATGAAATGCTTATATATAATTCCTTTCCATGAAGCATGCAATATTATATTCTATAATGACGATATTGAGTAGGATCGGCCTAATCCCATGATCTAATGCTTATAGAGAGTGGGATATGACATGTACCATTCTGTAATACTTATAGGGATTTGACCTAGATGCAATAATGATTATACGGAATTGACCTAGATTGTTGTTACTAAACAATGGTTATATGGTCATGGTTTTCCTGGTTGTAAGATATGCTCAAGGAAATTATAGCATGTCATCAAATCTAGTTATTTTACCTTTGTTATATTTTTATGTTTGAATTTGTCATAAGACATGATCAGAGATATTCTATTATAGATCCAAAGTAGGTTATTGTTGTATTTTATGAATTATTGAATTAATTAATACCCTTGATTATAAATTTATTTCATGAACTTCTTATCATAATGGTGTATTTATATATGGTGGTGTCAACCAACTGTGTTATACTCCCACTATACCCAGTCTTAGATTTGGAACATGATCAAAATATGAGGTTATAGGTTTGGAAAAAGAAAAAGGACCTTACTGTTGATTTGTTGTTTCGCGATGGATGGATTTTTGAGTTTGGAATGATGATGGGATCACATTTAGGGAATTTTTGAGTGTTTATTTGAGTATTTTAGTATTTTAGTATTTTTCCTCTATTTTTTCTTGCATTACATTTACTTACTTTTCATCTTGTCATAACATTATTTTTTATTATTTGATTGATTATTCAGTTTGATTTTATTTCTTTATTCGACTACGAATATAATTCTATTTTATCATGTTCATATGGATTATTTATCGTATAAAATGACACTTCATTCCTGGGGGTATAGCCTCCCCAATATATATATTAGACCATACTTCTAGTCTATAGCCTCTAGCTTATAGGGATGCATGATTGAGGTATCTTAACCAACCCTTTTTTGCTACATGAGAGAGTTTTGAATTAAGGGCCGTTACACAATGGTATCTAGGAATTTGATACATTGTAGTCAGATTTACTATTCGGGAATGGTAGAAAAGAGACTAGGATGTGTTGGGACTTGGTGATGAGCTTGTTCATGAGAGTACCTAACCCATGTATGTGGGGAAATATGTGTATATAGTGATGGGAGTATTGTTTGTATTCTTTTATTGTTACAATTGATGTTGTTTCTCCTTGGATTATTCACATGTTGTGTGACATTATTTTTTTAAGATGTTATTATTTCTTGAGATTCATACTCATGTCCCATTATAACATGGGACAAGAATACATGAATCCTAATGGCATGATAGGGAAATATCAAAATGCATTGTTCAGGGTTGGTCCATCTCTATTTTTTCATTTGATGTACACTTTTTATATGTGCTATGATCTGATAAAACTATTTCACTAGGTAAATGAAATTAATTGACATGTAATTATTAAAAATTTAATCCATGTTAGAAGAACCTCGTTTTTTAGGTTCTTTATAGTGGTCACTAGTAGAGTATGGATTTATTTCCAACTATTTATATTTGGAGTGGGTTCGTATTGATGACAAAATGCATCCTTATTCTCTTCGACTTAAGCATTAGGGGAGTGGAAATATGAATGATACTAATACAACTTTATCGGAGATTCCATTTGGTTTTGAGGATTAATTCAATGGTTAGCTACGGGGAATCATCTTCATGGTCAAACTATCCATGGAAATGTATACTATTCACACATTTCCTTTGATTTCTAAGCTAAGAAGAGAGTTTTATCAACAACATCCACCAAAATTCACGAAGGAAATGTTACTCTAGGAATCAGATCACTAAATCAACTATGTCTAGATGATCTTTATGAAAATTGAGACCCACACATATACATGGGTGAATGTTTCAGCAGATATGCTTCATGGACTATCCATGTGTTGTAGGGATATTTTTGAAGAATAGGATATGCAGTATGCGATAACATTGGGGGAAATCCATAAAAAGATCATTATCCATTTCTGTCTCATGAATTTTAAGGGGGAATTATATCATGATTTCATGCATCTGACATTGGATGATTTTTTTAAAGGGTTAAGGTTTAAGCCACCATTATTGAGAAAAAAGAAAATAAAACCCTCCATTATAGAATTAGAAATAGGAACACATTTATAGGAAGGGAAAAAAGACTTAAGAAAAAATGTTCAAAATCAAACACAAGTACAAGAAGAAACAATCATCCAAGTAGTGATCTGAAGACTCATCACCCTCTTTGCAAGGCATCAAAATAGTGAGATTTGTTAAGATAGAGTGTTTCCCCTCTGCAAAGAAGTTTCGCTTTTCTTGTAGAACACTGTGTCAGAGCACCTCTCCAACCAACACTGTGTAGAGGAGAGCTGGATGAATGGGGCCAGCACGCCTTTATCTCTTTCAATCCACCCACCCGGTAAATCATGAAGTGAACGTACAAAATTTCATACTTATGCAATGCATTAAAAATCTAAAAAAATTATGTAAATGACATGGAAAGGTGAACATAAATCAATCAAATATCTCATGGGTAGCTGAATGAAGGGTTTCATCCCACCCCTCTCTTGTTCGAGGTTGCCCACCCAATAGTACCTGCAAGATGTTGTGCCACTCCAAATGCTGAAAGAAGAAACAAAGACCACGAATAAATATACTTCCATTAACAAGAAGAGACATGAAGAACAATGAAGAAAAACATAATTCATAGCCAAAGTCATAAATATCACTTTATCAAGAAACACACAATCCTCATCCTCCACTAAAAACATCAAAACCATATCCCAAAATCTAAAGATCTTTATCAAGAAAATTCATGGGAAAATCACAAAGAAATAAAATGAATTGTGTATCCTATCTCAATTAAAAGTGATCCTCATCAGTTATATAATCATCCATATTTTCAACTAGAATAAATTTTTTGTTTGACATCTCTGTGAAAAATTTTGGGCTTCGCAGCTTCCTAAAGCTATTCCAACCCCTTACAGCTCCATCAGTTTCTCATAAGAAATCAGTGTCTGCTTTAGAACCTCCTTGACCTTTAAATAAATTTACTAACACAATTAGAAAATATCAAATTTGAAACTCCATTCATTGATCTAAAAACATCATTATCCAGATTTGGCACCATGTAAAAACTTCCCAACAACTGCACGTTGATGCTTGAAAGAACGAAACACATTAGTACATGGGAGTCTTAGATCTAAAACAAGATCAACCCAAAGGGGATAACATTGCATACTCCAGGAAATCCATGAGATAGTCTGTATACAATATTTTGCTCTACCATTGAGGAATGCCCTCCGTCGTCATCTGATAATCCTACACTTCACATCTAAAATGACCCTCAGCTGGCGTTCGAGATGAATCCAAGATCATGTTCGAATAACTACCACCAAAGAACCATGAACATGCAGAACAACAAAATACATTGATCGATTGATAAAAATACACCAACATTTGAAAACTAAATCATTGTTATAGATACAAACAACAATAATCATCAGTGAATTGTAGATTTGAGAAAAGGTATAATGAGATAGAGTAGAATCGACTACACCACTAATATCCCAACATCCTCCACCCGAGAAACCAACACCACCACTTCCCTGCCGGACACCACCACAAGATACTAAAAGGAAACATCAGGATTTCATTGTCTAAGTACGATCCTTAAAATACTAATAAGAATAGCCTTAGATGAAGATGATACTGTCAAATTCACACACACCTGTCACTGCTCGAATGTGCAGTGACCACATAGGGAAACTAGATCTCGATAGATCTGGTGGAGGGATTCATGCAATGGAAAAAAGGGGGTCATCAGGTATGCTAGGAAATCAAGGAGGGGGAGAAAAGGATATTACCAATAGATGTTTGATTCCAGTGAGGGAGAGGGGGAGTCATTGATTAGAGATACTGAGGTCGAAAAGGACATACACCAGTCCGATCCCACCGAAACTCGCAGAACCCAAATGTCGCTGCTCTCCTAGGGCACACAGCTCCATCAATGTAGGAGGAAATTTCATTTATAGACTATACAAGATGTTTCACTAAACAATACTGATTTTTACCATATTTGGAAGCTGATGAGATATCTGGTGTGAGACATTTTTTAGGATGGTCTTCACTATGAGGTCAGGTCACTAGTGATTGTATTACATTTTTTTTAATTTTTAAGGATGTGATGATCTAGACACACATCATGGAAGGGAATCTGCTAGAGTCCATGAGTAGTGGCTAGGGTGTTTCACCTTCACATTATGGGAGTTATTATTTGATTGGAAGGAAGCAAGGAAATACCAATTTTCACCAAAGCTGTATAGGGAAGTATAGTAAGGTTAATTGATGTCAATTTAAATATGTTTTTTTCTATTATAGGGATATTAGATTGAATATGTTGTCCACCAGTATCAGAAATATCATTTCCATATAGCTAAGTGTTGCATCTATGCTAGAATGGGTCATCCCATGATTTTTTTATGAATTATCTATAGTAAACCTATGGCCTGGGATCAGAATAGAAGCCTACGTCTAGAAAAGTTTCAATACTCCTCGATGTGCTAGTAACTATAGTTCATATGGATGTTCAGGCTGATATAGGGGATGTGGTACCCCAATTCATCCATAAGAGTACCAAGAATGAGAAATATCTCATTGTAGTCACACTGAAGCCTAGGTAAGAGGGACAAGATAGTTTCACGTTATCTTGAAATCTCTTTCAATCTTCGATGCATGACTGTATATCATGAGAGGTTAAAATCGTCAATCATCTCCCTTATTTTTTGTTTTGTCTAATAGAGGAGAATCACATTATTTTCTATATGCACCTTTAGTACCCAGTTATAGATAGGATGTTGAAATCTTGGATGGTGTTTTAACAATAAAAACACCCTTGGGAGTAATGTTATATAATAAAAAATGTTTTGGGGTGTGTTTTCTAGTGATTTGTGGTACAGTTTATTTTGGGAACCATTCATGCTAGAAACTGTAGAACTAAAATGGTTTTTTAGTATGGATTAAATAGTTCTGTACAAGGATAATTTCAATAGTTATAAGAGGATAATTATATTTATATATCCAAAAGGAGGTATATATTCACATTAGGTTGAGTGGGATATTTATGTTGGTAGTGCATTGACAATTCAATATAGATTGAATTTTATCATAGCTCTAATAGTAGGTCATGACATAGAGAATGCTGGAATGACGTAAGATTATTTTCCTCCAATGGTAGACCATTTTTGGGATGTCATTCCTAATGAGTTCATTGTATTACCACCCAAGGGAGAGATATAGTTCATGATCAATCTAGTGCTGGGAGTGTATGGAATTTCTTTTCACCTTATAGATTGGAACCAAAAATGATTTAGGATTTCAATGTTCAGTTAGAAGATCAAGAATATAAATTATTCGTAAAATGTATTACATCTCTTTGGGGTTCTTTGGTTCTCTTCGATATGATGGATGGTGGGTCTTCTCACCAATGAGTGGATTATCAAAAGTTGAACCAGATGATGGTAATGAATTGATATCATGTTCAATTTATTGACGATATTTTTTGATCAGCTGAGTGGTGCTAAAATATTCTACAATATTTATTTTAGATCAGGTTACCACAAGTTTAGGGTGAGACCATCATAGATACATTATGATGGGTTTGGTTGAAGGTACGTCCTGTATTAGTTTCTAGTGATGTCATTTGTGTTGACTAACATAGCAGTGGTATTCATGGCCTTCATGAATGGGATATTTCATCCTTTTCTAGAAAATTTTGTAGGGATTTTTTTGACGATATCTTAGTATACTCTTAGTTAGATGAAGATCATACCAAACATTTTAACATCATCCTTTTTACATTGATAGAGTTTTAGAATTACTCATAGAAAACCAAATGCAGTTTCAATATTAATAAAGTGAAATTCATGGGTAATTTGATCTCAGAGGAAGAAGATTTAGTGGACCCAGAGAGAGTCACAACTGTGGAATCATGGGAACATACCAAAAATGTATTTTAGATTTTGTACTTTCTAGATTTAACTGGTTATTATCTATTCTTTATATAGGATTTCACACATTTGGATGCACAAATGTTTGGGTTGACCATGAAAAGGGTTATGTTTTTTTATTTGATTATTACAAGAATTATTTTCCATAGTTGAAAGGAAGGCAGACCTGAGCACCTATCCTTACATTACCTATGTTGGGTAAAGTATATAACATGTAGTGTAATGCATTAGGGGATAGAATCGAAAATGTTCTAATGTAGGATGATTAAGTGGTTTCTTGTGGCTCTAGACAAATGAGCCTACATGAGAGGAATTACCCTATACATAATATGGAGTTAGCAGTAGTGGTATATGCATGAAATTATGGATACACTATCTCATGGGTGTGGGATTTTTGGAATACATGGACCACAAGAATATTAGGTACATCTTTTTTCTGCGAGACGAGAACCTTTTTCCGAGGTGGTAGGTAAGTATCTTTAGTAATTCATCATTGGATTGTTTTCTACAATATTTTCTTTAAATATCATTTCCAATAATTTTAGCCAAAATACATAGAAAGTGGCAGTAAAAGAGTATTTTGATGAGTGGTGGATGGAAACAATTTTTACAAACATTCATTTAGATGTTCATAAATATCAGTTATGACTAAATATAAGTTCAAAATTTCATATACTTGAGATTATATATTGGTTTAAGACCAAATAATTGTTTTATATGAAGGTATATATTCTAAGAGACAAAATATATGGTGGTGAGACACCATATGGATGGAATTTTGGTAGATTATGGGTTTCTATGAGCTTATGAAATGAGATGATAAAGTAGTTTCATGACTCTAGATAGGAAGTAACTTTTGGTTTAAATAAGATGTATCATGATCTCTGTAAAATATAAATGTGTTAAATAAAAAATAATTAGGTGGAATGCTTCATGGATAGATTTAATACATTACAGAAGGTGAGAGCCGAGAATCAATGGTCGTATGGGATTTCACAACCTTTACTCATTCGTAAATGTAAATGGGATGACATACCAAGGGATTTTGTGATCGTATTTCCCAGTAAAACCAATATGAATGACACTGTATGGGATGTTGTGGGTCAACTAACTAAGGTAGCCTAGTTATTTTCTATTAGGGCATCCATAATAGTTAATGATCTCGGAAGTATTTATATATGTGAGGAGGATCTATTGCATGGTGTTAGGAGGTGTGTCGATTCATACAAATATATTCATTTCAAATCAACTTTCTAGAAAGGTCTTAAAAGGGTCATGGTATTGTAGTTTTGATTGGACAAAACCTACCATCCAAAGAATAATGATCATCCTTGGAAGACAATTCATGTTTTGGAGGATGGGTTACGATCCAATATTTTTTTTGGTGGTTTATGGTAGAAATATGTTCCCCTCATTGAGTTTTCATACAATAACAACTTCCCAGTAATAATAAAAGAGTAACCATTCGATTGTTTTTATGGACGTTTATGTCCCCCTCTTCTCGGGTTATAGGTAGGTGAGTCAACACTTGTTGGGTCAATTATCATAAATGAGACATTTGAACATGTTCATTTGATTAGAATGTGGTTGGTGACCATATAGAGAAGGATAAAATCATATAATGACACATAAGGAAGATCTTAGAAATATAAGGATGGTAATCATGATTTCTTTCAGGTGTCACATTTGTTGGAGGAATTTTGTAAAGGAAATAGATAAACCCATCACCAAGGCTTTTTTGAGCTGTTTGAGATAGTGGTAAGGATCGGTCTAGTGGAGAACATTTTATGCCTTCCAAAGCGCTATAATTTTGTGCATAACATGTTACATGTGTCAAAAAATAGTTATTTCATATATACACTTCCAAGGTCATATACGTAATAAATGCCAATATTTTCTTGATTTTTTATTAGAGGGGAATCTGATTCGGGTATTGGATTGTAGTGTGAAATATCATCAAGGTAGGACTATACCATATGTTTGAGTATAATGGTAGCATGAGGCAGTTCAAGAGGTGACCTAGGAGAGGGATTCTGATATGTGAACACAATTTCCATACCTATTCATTGTGACCTCATAGTTATTCTTGGGGTAACTAGAGGATGAGCTATTTTAGGGTGCAGTGGTTGTAAGATCCCATCCATTTCAAGGTATGTCTCTCTTTGAGTTTTTTTGATATCATTTTCTTTCAGTTTATGTTTTAGTTATGGATGTATATAATCTAAAAAAACATAGTCTTAGGTTATGGTAAAACATGATAAAAACATAAGCTTGTCCACATGGAAGGAGTTTTTGGAGAAAATTACATAATGTTCAAGGATATATGCTTGTTTGAATTAATGGACTATGTGTATATATGAGTTAACTATTAACATGGATTCATAGTAAATTGATATGATTTATAAGGGGTATGTGTTGGTTAAAGGGAATATTTTTTGAAAAATCACATTCAGAATATTTTCACAATGTGTAAATGGATTACAGACTAGGTAAAGTTTTTGTGTTTTTAATACAATAATTCTGAAGAAAATAATTATTTATTGTATTCCATGAAAAATATTTACATGGTGGGTAAATACATTACATGTCATGTAATTCCTCTATAATTCCATAACCCCAGTTACCCAGAGTCATTACATTATTAAATAACATTGGCATGATCACAGTGGATCAAATCCCGAACGACCGATCAATTTATTAGCCTTGGAAGTACTAGATTAATTCATTAGTTTTACATTACAGCAGAAAAAAAACATCAAATTTTTTTTAACCCTTTTGAATGAACATATATCTTTAGCCTATCCCTGCTGGTCAACCATAAAATACTACTTCACATCATGAGAAATCTAAAAATAGAAATGCGTGATCTCAGATGCTCAATAAGGATAACAATATAGCAGAAAATTTCATAAATACGCATAAAAAATTAAGGAAATGTATAAGACTAAAAAATTCCTTTTAAACTTAAACTTAATCAAAATATGGAAAAGGTAAAATCGAATAAATCCATTTATGTATTCACATGGATATTCTACTAGCGTAATAATCACATGCAATATTAGTAGCCACTTTTATATTTATGGAATAAAAAAATCCAGACTTCATAACAATACAGTCAAGGCATTGTACCTAGAATAAAATAAGATTTTTCATGGACTTGTGTCAAGACACAAGATTTTCTCATGAGACCTACCGATGCATCAATGATCTATAACAGGCTCCACACATCGCATACTTAGTCCAATGTGTTCCTCATATGAAAAGGTGTAAACATAATATAATCATTTGTGTTAAAACTAGCACAAAACATTTCACCATTTTATGCATTAACCTTGAATGGTATAAAAGTAACACATCCAAAGTCAAATATATCATAAAAACGTCAATAAAATAAGGAATATTTGTATCAAAATAAATAAACTTCAAAAAACTTTAAAATCAATCAAAGGATGTTGACATAGATGTAATCATAACTTTTTGGGAGAAATATATTTTTCTATTTTGAAATCATTTAAAAGTAATATAATTCTAAAATAAAACATTATATTTTAAATTATTCATGTATGATTATATGGGAGGATTTGATGATGCTATAATGACTGAAAATAGCGGAACCCGCAATATATGTAAAAAAAGACATTCTTACCTTATTTTTGTCAAAAATTTCATAATGTACCTTGTTTGGAAAACGACAGAATGATTAATTTCAAAACATATACAGTCAAATAAGGGTATCAATGAATTTAAGCCATTCTATAGTATATATTGAAATGGTTTTGAAATAATTTTTTTAATAAATCATATATGTGGATGATAAAGAGGTCTTAGTTGATACTTAATTAAAAACAACATCAGATAATAATAAGATTGTGAAATTTACCCTCACCTCATAATTTTACTTGGTTGAGGGTACGTTAACCACCTGTATAATAGTTAAATAATTTTTATTAAATTATAGAAAAACTATATACATAAATATGATATCATATATGATCCTCTAATATTACTTTGTTAATAATATTTTATTAGTACCATCATTTCAGGTGTTAACTGTTCCATTTTCCTTTACATGCTCCATTATATAAGCCAGGTTTTTTACAGATAGGATGTATTTTATTCATATGTAGAATGATATTAAGTTCTTAGACATTATTATTAATCCTAAAATGAATATTTTTCTTGAATGATTACATTGGTGAATGAATCTCATCGTATTCGTGGAGATGGTAATCCGTACGTATGCACGAGCGAAAATATTATTATATTGATGGTGAAATCGTATGTAATTAAATGGTATATCATATATATAGAATAATTAACATGATATATTTATTATTTACAGCAATTATACTGATTATTGTACTCATCCAAAAAATGACATTTTTGAATAATAAACTACATCAAGACGTGGAGACGGTAAGCCATACGTACGCATGTATGGTGACTTTTTCATTCAAATGATGGATAGATAAATGAATATAGTTGAAACATTTTAATAACATCACAGTATATATAAGATACTGGAGTTATAATTTTTGAATTAAAACAACAAAGAAAGAAGAAGTGGAAGAAGAAAAGAACTCGATATAGGTGATGAAATATTTACCTCTTCTTCGGGTTCTTTCTTTATATTTGATCAAAAGAAATCCATAGGATGGATTTTTGATCAATGTAAGGCCTATAAGACAAAGGTAGGATAGTTTAGAGGATATTTGGGTAGGGGTTGGCTGGAAAAAATGGATTTTGATTTGTGAAATTAAGAGAAGGGGATGTACCCTTTTAAAAGAGAGGTGAGGTTCACTTTTGGAAAAGCATGAAATATTATTTTTTAATAAAATAATTTTCAGTTTATAATGGCTCCGAAATGATTTATATCAAGGATAAGGTGGTTTTGGGTCGAAAATATCTCCACCAATAGATTTAGATAGGTTTAGGTCACCATATTAATTTTATCATTTAAATTTATCTCTTAGTTAAGTAGTTTGACATTTACCATGTCTCTTTGTATTTTTATATAATATGGTTAATAGACATACTATAACAAGACAAGAGAACTGAAAGTTTGTTCATTATTAATATATATAACCTTATCTAAGTCATTTGGCCGATAATTATCTTTTAATGAATATTATATCAAATAGTAATATAGTATTTCTTTTTAAAAATACAATTATGTCAATTTTGACATTATTCAGTATTTGGTTTTTGTGAAAATTATAATCGCATGATTACTTTGAATATTTTTTAATCAACCCTAACATGTCATATTAACCTATAAAATTAGTGGAATTCATCAATATTCTAAAATTTCATTTATTTGGATATTTATAATATCAAATATTTTAATCATTCATTAATAAGGTAATTACTGTATCATTGTTGTGTCAGAAATAAATTAAATTATTTAATGTCTATAAATTATAAAAAATTACAATTATTTAGGAAATCAATTAATATTTCTAATGAATATTTATAGTCGAATTTATATTTTGTATAACCCTATATTTAAAATTCTTTAGTTATTAAACATCGAATTAAACACTTTTAAATATTCTTTTAAAAAATAATAATAAATGTCCTAATCTAATCCATGTAGAACATAGATGATGATATTTTAATCCTAAGGTTTTTTTGGTAGAATTATACTTATCCCATAGAATTATGACATATGTTAGGGTAATTATGATATCATTTTTACCCTTAATTACCCTATTTACTTTTAACCGTGGTAAATAAAATTCAAAAAGATACTATTGACCAAAAATTATTTTCATCTCATTGGTCCACATTTTATGTACTGATATTAAACATGTCTCTCATATTTTTGAAGTTCAACTCACATAAGTGGTAAAATTATGCTTTATGCAAATTTTAAAATGCTCATAGTAGGTTGGTAAAAGACACTAAAAAGTTCAATAAAATTTTTATGTATATAAACTTATTATAAAATTAATCCAATGAATTACATTGAACTTATATATGTATTATGTATCTATTTTGAACTATAATAAAATAAAATAAAATAAATAAATATTTAATTAAAAATTCGGTTTTAAACAATAACTCAGTGTTTTTCACTATACATAAAAAATTTAATGTTTTCAGAAAAATACCCAAAATTCACCCTAAGCTAACATCGATATTCCAAATCAAAAAATGAAGTCCATTTTGAAAGGTAAAATTTATAAAATTTCAAAAAGTAGTTATTACTATCCATAACGGCTAGTTTGATTGGTAGTGGTTTTTTTGAACTCGAAGTTGCATACAATACAAGGTCTTATACTATTCAAAGGGAAACGTACTATGGAATCATTGGGTGTTACATTCTACCCTCCTTAAAATAATTTCATCCTCAAAATTTCTAGATTATTGCTGCACAAAAATATTCAGGTGGTTCTTCATAATTAGTTCCTTGGGTTCCCACATTGCCTTTTCAATGTTATGGTTTCTCTATTGAACTTTTACCACACTAGTCATCTAGTTTCTCAACTCTTTTTCTCTAGTATCAAGAATTTTGAAAGGCTCTTCACAATAATACAGATCACGTTCAAGTTGAATTTTCTTCATAGGTGAGTACAACATTGGGTCAGGCATCTATTTTCTCACCAATTATACATGGAACAAATCATGAACTTTGGAGAGACTTGGAGACATTTCCAAATGATAAGCTACAATTTCAATTTGTTCTAGAATTTTGAAAGGTTCAATGTACCTGGGACACAATTTTCCCTTCTTATCGAAATGTATAACAACATTCTATGGAGATACCATCCAAAAAACATGGTCTCTGACTTGAAATTTCAAATCCTTCCTTCGATTATCAGTAAGGATCATTAGCCTGCATTGGGCTATTTTGATGTGGGGTTGGATAACATTAAAATTTTCCATTGATTCCTCAACAAGTTCTAGGATTACATGTTTTCATTCACCAAAATCATCTCAACAATTTGGTGTGCGACGTCTCTTGCCATTTAACACTTCATATGGGGCCATCTGAATACATGAATGGAAGGTATTATTTTAGGAATATCTACCATAGGTAAATATTGATACCATATACATTTAATTTCAAGTGAGAAAGATCTCAACATGTATTCTATGGCTTTAATAGTCCATTCTGATTGTCTATCAGTTTACGGGTGGTAGGCAGTTCTCAAACGAAGTTCAGTTTCCAAGGCCTTCTGAAGACTTTACCGGAATCTTGATGTAAAATGGGGATCACGATCAGAATCAATCGATAGGGGTACTCCATGGAGACTTAAAACTTCATTAAAATATAGTTTTTCCAAACGTTCAAGTAGTAAATCTTCTCTTATAGAAAGAAAATGTGCTGACTTGGTAAGACTGTCAATAATGACCCATATTGCATCATTACTTCTAGGAGTCTTTGGTATCCCCATGAAAAAGTACATTGTAATATTATTCCATTTCCACTCAGGTATGGGAAGTGGTTGCATGAATCCTCCAGGATGTTGCCTCCCAGCTTTCACTTGCTGAAAAACTGTACATCATGACCCAAAATCAGCAATATCCCTCTTCAAGTTGTCCCTCCAAAAACGTTCCTTCAAATCTCTATACATCATGGTGCTCCTTGGGTGTATAGAGAAATTGGAGCTATGATCATCATCCAACAATTTCCTTTTTATATTAGGCATGTTTGGAACATAGAGTATCTTCCCAAAGTTCAAAATTCCATCATCATATAAAAAGTCACTAAATCTCCCATCATTTACAGCTTTAATCTTCTTTTGAAACTCCACATCATCACTCTGAGAAATATTTATCCTTTATATTAAAAAGGGTTTTGAAACCATTTGAAAAAGTATTGATGTTTCACCTTCCATGGTTATTCCCATATCCATATTTACTAGATCAAGTTAAATAGGATCCCTTTAAACGTTCATCTTGTTCAAAACTACCTAATCTTTTCTACTAAAAGCATCAGCCACCTAATTTTCCTTCCGTGGGTGGTAGTTTGTCGTGAAATCATAATCATTGAGTAGTTCAAGCCATCATCTTTGCCTCATGTTGATTTATTTCTGTGAGAAAATATATTTCAAACTCTTGTGATCAGTATAAATCTCAAAATTTTCAACATAGAGATATTATCTCCATTTTTTCAGACCAACGATTACAGCTACAAACCCAAGATCATGAGTACGATAGTTTTTCTCATGAATTTTTAGCAGTCCTGATGCATATGTAATAACTCTATCATTATACATAAGGAAACTGCCACATCCTTGCTTTGAAGTATTGCTATAGTTTACAAAACCATCATTCCCCAATGGTAGAGTCAAAATAGGATCATTGACTAATATTCTCTTTAGATTTTGAAACATTCTTCACACACTTTTGTCCAAAATATTTTAACCCCTTTGTCTGTGAGTTTGGATAATGGGTTAGACAACTGGGAATAATTCTTTATGAAACGTTGATAATAACTTAATAAAACAACAAAAGCCTGACCCTTAGTTATACTCGTCGGTGCTGGCCATTCCTGGATTGACTTTGCTTTTGAAGGATCAATAGAAATTCTATCCATAGAGTCAATATGGCCAAGCAAATAAATCTATTGAAGCCATAATCCACACTTTCTAGACATCCCATATAATTCATTTCTTTTAAGGGTTTTCAGAATAGTGCACAATTGATTTTCATGATCTTCATAGATTTTTTACTATACCAAGATATCATCAATAAATACCACTACAAAGTCATCAAGATATTATTTGAAAACCATATTCATTATATCCATGATGAAAAAAGGTTTATTAGTCAATCCAAAAGGCATTACTGTGAACTCATAATGCCCATACGAGTTTCAAAATGTTGTTTTCAGAATGTCTTCTTTCTTCACACACAACTGATGATGTCTATATTGAAGGTCAATCTTTAAAAAATATTGAGCTCCATGAATTTGGTTGAAAAAATCATCAATGCGAGGTAGGTGATACTTGTTCATTATTGTTATAGCATCTATATCCCCGTAGTCAATGCACAAACTCATAGATCTATCTTTCTTCTTAACAAAAACGATAGGAGCTCCCCGTGGAGAAACATTTTAGAAAATAAATCCCTTATTACTCAATTCCTCTAGAAGATTCTTTAGTTCCTCTAATTCAACAGTGGCGACTCTATAAGGGGTCTTCGATATGGGCCTTGAACCAGGAATTAACTCAATGAAAAACTCAATTTCTTGTTCTATAGGATGTCTAGGTAAATCCTCTAGAAGTATATTAACTTATTCCTTCACAAATTCAACATAATATGGAAATGATGAAATCAAATAATTTTATTTACTTATTCAAATTGATATTCTAATAGTTGAATAATGACAAGCAATGTCAATAGCCACATTCATAATGATGGAATGCGTAATGCCAGTATTCATAACCACATATTCAAGGCCTTATTCCAAGACTACAAATAAGATTTTGTCATGGCCTTTTTCCAAGACACTAGATTAACTCATGACACCTAACGATGCATCGAAGAGCTATAGTGAGCTCCACTCTTCACTAACTAAGACCAATGCATTCCTCATATGAAAAGGACTAAACAGAACAAAAACATTCATATTAAAACTAACATAAAAAATGTCAATACATTATCAATGAACCATGAATTTTTAAAAATAAGACATTCACAGTCAAATATATCACAAAACCATCAATAAAATATGGAAGATTTGTATCATAATAAATTAACATCAATCAAGTTTAAAATCCATAAAAATATGTTGACATAGATGAAAACAGCACTTTTTGAGAGAAATATATCATTCTATTTTGAAATCATTTAGAAGTCATATAATTATAAAAGAAAAAAATTATTTTCAAAATATTATTGTAAGTTTGTATGGGAAGCATAGATTATGTTATAATGGAAGAAAATATCCCCACCTATCGTATAAGTTAAAAAAACATTTGTATAATAATATTGTAGAAGTTGTCATAAAGTACCTTGTTTGGAAAACGATGCAAAGATTCTTTTAAATACATATAAGGTAAAATAAGGGTATAAATGACCTTAAATTATTGTCTAGTAAATAGTAAAAATGTTTTGAAATACATTTTTTAAGAAAGAATAGATGTGGATGATAATGAGGTCCCAGTAGATACTTATGTAAAAACAACTTCTGATAATGAAGAGATTGAAAAACTAACCCTTACCTTGTAATTTTCATTGGTCGAGGGTACATTAACCTCATGTATAATATAAAAATCATTGATATTACATTATACAAGAACTATATACATAAATATTATATCATATGTGATCATCTAATATTACTTTGTTAATAATATTTTAGTTGTATCATCGTTTCAGGAATTAACTGATCCGTTTTCTTTTATATGCTCCGTTACGTAAGCCATGTCTGTTAAAAATAGGATGTATTTAAATAATATCAAGAATAATATTAGGTTCATAGACATTATTTATAATCATAAAATGAAAATTATTCTTGAATGATTATGACGGAGAATGAATCTCATCGCTTTCGGGGTGACGGTTATCCGTACGTACACACTAGCGACATAATAATTTTATTGATTGTGAAATATTATGTAATTAGATGTTATATCATATATATAGAATCCTTAACATGTTATATTTATTATTTACATTAGTTAAACTAATTATTATATCCATCCAAATAATAAAGTGTTTGAATAACAAACTACAACAGAATGTGGAGATGGTAAGCCGTACGTACGCACGTATTGTGACTTTTTCATTCATATGATGGATAGAATAATGAATATGGTTATATGATTTTAACAAAATCACAGTACATAGAATATTATGTATTTTTTATTTTATAATGGAAACCACTAATAAATAGGAAGTGGAAT
Organism: Viscum album; assembly: GCA_963277665.1. NCBI lineage: Eukaryota > Viridiplantae > Streptophyta > Magnoliopsida > Santalales > Viscaceae > Viscum > Viscum album. The sequence continues at coordinate 1,519,620,438 of OY728155.1, read as the reverse complement.
ATGATAAGAACATGAAAGCGGTGTTGAAATATTTACCTCTTCTTCGTGTTCTTTCTTAAGATTTGATCAAAAGGGCTCCATAGGTTGCTTTGTGATCAATGTAAGGCCTCTAGGTTGATGGGAGGACAGTTGAGAGGATATGTGGGCTGTTTTAGGACGAGAAAAATTACTTTGGAGGTGTAAAATTATGAGAAGGTGAAGAACCCTTTTATAAGAGAGGTGATTGTCACTTTAGGAAAAGCATGAAATATTTTTTTATACTAAATACATTTTCGTTTTCTAATGGCTCAAAAATGATTTATTTCGAGACTAGGGTGGGGATGGGTTGAACAACTCCCAACCAATAGGTTTTATATTAGTTTAGTTCACCATATTAATCTTATGTTTTAGATTTAACTCTTTTTCGAATAGTTTGACAATTACCATATCTCTTTGTATTTTTATATTATATGGTTAATAAAATTACTATAACAAGCCAATCCAACACCAAGTGGCTCATTATTAATATATATAAGTTTATCTATGTCATTGGGCTGAGCCTTCGATTATTAGGAATATTATATCAATTAATAAAAGAGTATTTTTTTTAAAACTCAATTATGTCAATTTTGACACTATTTAGTATTTCGTTTATTTGAAAATCATATTAGCCAAGAAAATTAATCGAATTTATCAATATTCTAAAATTATATTTATTTGGATATTTTAATATCAATTATTTTAATCTTTCTTTAATAAGAAAATTAGTGCATCATCAATGTGTCATAAATAAAATTAATTAATTAATTTTTAAAAATTATAAATAAAATACCATTATGTAGTAAATCGTTTTATCATTATAATGAATATTTATAGTCTACTTTATCTTATGTATAACCTTATATTATAAATGGTTTATCTATTAAACATTGAATTTAACCCTTTTAATTCTTCTTTAAATAAAATAATAATAATTGTCGTAATCTATTCCAAGTGGACCGAAGAGGATCATAATTTATTCCTAAGAAAGTTTTTGGTCAAATAATACTTATCCAATATAAATTGGACATGTGTTAGGGTAATTATGATATAATTTATAGAGTTAATTTTCTTATTTAATTTTTACTGTTGAAAATAAAAGTCAAAAATTACTATTCACCAAAAATTATTTTCATCTTATTGAACCACATTTTACTTAAAGATATTAATAGTGTCTCTCAGATTTTTGAAATTTAACTCACAGAAGCGGTAAAATTATGTTTTATGCAAATTTGTAAATGAACCTAGGATGTGGGTAAAAGACGGTAAAAATATCAAACAAATTTTTATATATCTAAAATTATTATAAAATAGCCACAATGAATTACATTTAACATATATAGGTATTATGAATCTAATTTGACCTAAAATAAATTTAAAAAAATAAATAATTATTTAAATAAAATGTATGTTTTAAACAATAACTCAGTGCTTTTGAGTATACACAAAAAATTGAATGTTTTAAGAAAAATATCAAAAAATTACCCTAAAGCAATTTTGATATTACGAATCCAAAAATGAAGTCCATTTTGAAAGATAAAATTTTTTAAATGTCAAAAATTTTGTATTACTATTCATAACAGCTATTTTGATTTGTTATTGTGTGTTTGAACTCGATGTTGCATACAACACAAGCTATTGTATTATTCAAAGGGAAACATACCATGGAAGCATGGGGTGTTACATCATTGATTTGTTACTTTATAATATTGTGTGGTGAATTTTCATTCTATTATAATAATACATTCCATTTTCATCCTTAGGTAATTCATTAAGATATTTTTGAGTTTAAACATATATTCAATATATCAATTGTATGCCTCTAATCCCAAATAATTCGTTATGGTTATTTTTCTCCCTTCTATCCCTTGGTTCTCCAACCATTTCATTGAAAACCATGAATCAATTTCATTTTCAGTTTTGATATTGATCAGTTTTGATTGAAGAACCATTATTTTCATATCTTCCGCACATACTTTTTCATGGGATTTTCCAATTTTAATCCTTGTTGGAACATAATTTCAAGGTAGGGGTTATAAATGTTATCCCCGAGGTTTCATAGTTTCAATTTTGTGCAATATTGTGATTGTTCAAACATATTTTTCACCCAAATAAATTAAATAATGTCTAAAATTATTAATTTAGGTCCTTTGATTTCAATTGGATTTTATACTAGCATATGGATACCCATGTTGTGGTTGAACCATAAAGATAATTGAATTTTCTAATATATTAAATTGTGTTTAGCATGACATGAGACTTTAGGTGATTTCTTGATATAGAATTCCTATGTTATGTATTTTTACTTATTGATTAAAATTTTAATCAATTTTATTTTTAATTGAATGTGGTATTGGAAAAATAAATGGTAAATTTCATAATTGATCATAGGAATATATAATGTCATATTGTGATATCCATGTAGTGTATAAGGTCTTTTTTTCCAATGAAAAAATGTTTATATATCAAGATTGACCTAGGATCATTCACACTTAAATGCTTAACGATGATAAATAGTAGGCTAGGCCCAGTCCCTTTCTTTAATGATTATATAGTGAATGATATGCCTAGTACCATGTAGTAATTATTATAGGTATTTGGACTAGATGTTTTAATGATTATAAGTGGTTGAACCAGATTATTTTGACTATAACATTTTAATGTGGTGGTTGTTGTCATGGTCGTAAGGCATGATAACAGATATTGTCACATAAAAGAAATATTTTAAAGGTATTTTTTTCATTTAATTTACATCCTTTCTTTGTTTTGGGGGTTTCCCTAGGTTTTAGGTAGGAATAGATGAGTATTCATGAATTGGACCAAACCGTGAGCCCAATTCCAGATTAAAAAAACAAATTTGTATCTTTTATAACTTTTTCATTTTTCAACATTTTTCATCCATTCAAATTCCTAATTGACCTTCCCTAACCTATTAACACCACCAAGGTAATTTGGAGCTTTTAGAAATCCATAACCAGGGGTTATTTGGGTTTTTGTCTAAGGGGTTGGGCCTTCCCGAAAGCCCAATTCCCGTTTTAAAAATAAAATTTGATTTTGTTATAACATATTCAATATTTGGTATTTTTCGGTGATTCCAAGTCTCACTCAAGACCAAGTAACCCAGACGCGCGTCTGAACTCTCTCCCACCCATTTGGAGTTCTGTAGAATCGCGATTTTGTGCCAATCTTCATAGGGTTCCTCAAATCTACCAGATTTGAAGAGGTAAAGTATTTCTTTCATAAATCTCTCAATTCTCAGTATTTTTCCTCCATTCCAGTTCCTAAATGAGATAATACATCTTGTTCGAACGTACCCTAAATTGGGGATCTTTTAAATTTCATATACTGGAGTTTTGGAGTGATTACTTCAAGATAATTCAAGTAAATGAGCCCTTTTCTTTCCTCTTTCAAATTACTTTGGGTTTAACTCATTGTTCTTAGGGTTTCTTTGGTTATAATTGAGTTTCCTAATGTCCAGAAACTATGATTTCGAACCTAGGGTTTTACTTTTGGGATTTATTGGCCAATTTGTGTTTTTTAGGTTTGATCTAGTTCTCTCTTGGTGCGGCGGGGGTGTGATTTGATTTCGCACGGAGATTCAAGGGGTTTTGTTAATTTGGTAGGTGATTCCATTGTGTGTGAAATTTTTGTGAATTAGCTTGATGTTTTGCATTGTACTCTAATGTTTATTTCACTTGAATGTTTCTGTAAAATTTCGTTTTAGTTGCATTTATAATGCAAATGAATTTTAAGTTCCAATTTTTGGTGAAATTGAGGGTTTTCCATTCAAATCTTTTATTGGTTCATTTTGGGATGCCCCATAACTGAATTTTTGGTTTCATTAAAGGGTTATGAACTGCAATTTGGTTTTAATATCTTACAAGTGTTATCATAGTGTGAAAGGTGGATATCTTAAAGAGCTTTGGGTGAAAAACAATGTGATGTTTTGAGAGGTTGTTTTATTGGAAATAAAATTATTTTATTATGTGTTTTAAATGGTATAAAATGTGTGTAGCTACTGTAAAATTTGTTTGTGACCAGTAGTGATATTTTATATGAAAATGGATGTGTGTTGTTTGTTGAAATTGTTTTAGCACAAAAGGGGAAGCCCGAGTACTTAGGTGGGGCGGATTTGTACTAGTACGGCTAGTGGATCAGATGGGTTTTGTCCCTGTTCCACTTAGCATCTGGATAACGACAACTGTAACTAAACTATTGGATGATTATTGGGGACCACTAGGTTATGGGTATGTTCCCTACTAGTGGCTCGTGCACGAGAACAGATTTTTCTATGGTTACTCTACACCGAGGTACGAGGTACATAGGGCCCGAGACAACCTAGTGCTTAGGGGTGTTCCTGATTTTGATGCTCATAGAATTTGTGGTATTTACCCTTGCTGTGGGTTGTTTTTGGCAGTACATTACAGTAGCTCACATGTCTATTTAATGTGCTATCATTCTGAAATTCTCGGATTGAAAACTGTTTTCATTTGAAAGTTTCATTTTTTTGAATTTTAACACTGTTTCACCTTGTGTATTAAAATTGCTTGTTTTGTTCACATTGTATTGCATACTCTTTGGAATCAACTGGTGGTATCCTATTGGGCTTAGGCTCACACCCTACTTACACCCCTTGGGTGTAAGTAGACCTGCTAATGCTTGACTCAGGTAAAGGGAAGGCTAAGGGTGATGGCGGTTCGGGATGTTAGTACCCATCATTGGGGCGGAGTTGCGGGGATGGATTGCGTGTGATGATCCCCTTGTCTTGTGGAGTCCATGGGGATGTCTTTATGTTGCCATTATTTGTTTTTAGACCACTTGTAGTGTCTTTAAACTTATGTATTCTGATCTGGTTTTGTTAAGAATTGTTTAGCATGAAAATTTCAGAATTTAATAATTGATTGTTTTTTTATGATTTATGTTGTCATACTCGGGTAAATCGTTCCCAAACCAGATTTGTTTGATACCCGGGCACTTGTGCCAGCCCGTGGGGATAGGGAATGCCCTTCGGGCCTTGGCACGGGCCAGGTTTGGTGCCGTTAATGGTGGCGACCAGATCCGGTTCGTGACAAAATGGTATCAGAGGAGGTTAATGTTTTTGGGTTATATTGTTATTTTGAGATGAGTCGGGATAGACAGGAGTTAGGACTGTCGGGGCTCGGGGTATTGGTTGTGAGTAGGGTGCCTGGCCCGCACCTCTCATGGCAGACCTTGAGTCACCAGAGGATGTTGGAATTTACTAATTTACTTCACTTTCAGGTGAGACGTGTGGGCTGCAGACCACATGTGGACATCAGGCAGATGTGGAGTAGTTGTTTATTTTATTACAAGAATGTGTTTAGTTTGTTTATATTTGATGTATTTGATTACAATTTTCAGAATTGTGGAATTGACTATTTGTTTTGTGACTGTTGAATTTTGTAGCAACATGCCTCCCCGGAAAGCTCCCACGCACCCACAGGAGGAAGCTGGAGAGAGTTCTCCCATGCCGATTGATCAGAGGCTAGTCGAGGCCGTGGTCCGGGCTGTCCAGGCTCTAGGATATGGACCAACTCCATCTCCAGCTCCTGTTAGAGAGGATTATACTGGTCCTAGAATGGACAAGGCCCAGGAGTTCCTGAAAAATAAGCCTCCAACCTTCCGAGGCAGCTCAGAACCCCAGGAAGCAGAAGAATGGCTCGAGAAGATCGAGCGTATGTTTGAGTTCCTAGAAACACCCGAGGAGATAAGGGTGAAGTGTGCCTCCTTTCTGTTAGAGGGTCCCAGTCGTAAATGGTGGGAGTCAGTGCTTCAGTCTGGGAAGAATGAGCAGATGCGCTGGGGAGATTTCAAGGCTGTCTTCAATGAACAGTATTGCCCTGTGGTGTTGGCTTATGCCAGGTCTAGAGAGTTCATGGAACTTGTTCAGGGGAATCTATCTGTGATGGAGTATGCCATCCGTTTCGCTGAATTGGTTCGGTATGCTCCAGAAATTGTCTCTAATGAGCAAGCGAAGGCCCAAAGGTTTGAGAAAGGCTTGCGAACATAGATATACTCCCAGGTGTTCTTGTTTAAGCTGAGGACCTATGATGAGGTCGTTGATCGGGCGTGCATGGTGGAGATTGATAGAAAAGGCAGGGCTGGTTTCTATGGTTCTGTATCAGCAGTGGGAAGTGGAAGCTCCTCAGATAAGAAAAGGAAGCGGGAGGATCATGTGAAGATAGGAGGGGGCAGTTCAGGACACTCTTCCAGGCAGTTTTCATCTGCGGCTTCTGATGTGAGATCGGTCGTGTGCCACTAATGTGGGAGGCCTGGGCATATCCGACTAGCATGTCCTCTTCCTCCGAAGCCTTGTTACCAGTGTGGAGGTATAGGTCATTTGTAGCGCTTCTGCGGTGTGGCACGTCCACTCCCAAGTGGGGCAGGGTCAGTGGCTTCAAGAGGAGTTCCAACACAGTCTGAGCCGTTAAGGACTGGGGGATCTCGATTTGGTGGTGTTGGTGGTAGGGCTGGATCATCTTCTGGGCAGAGCCAGTTCAGGGCACAACCACAGACTAGCGGTCGTCCCCAGGCAGATACTGGACATCTCCATGTAGTGGATCAGTCACCAGTAGGATTAGAGGTGGGACCGTCGATAGTTCGAGGTACCGTTCTGATCGCATCTTCTATAGATACTACTATTTTTGATATTGGTGCCTCTATTTCATTCATTTCTGGACGTTTTGTGGACATTCTGAATTTGCCAACTGAGTTGATGTCTTTTGCGATGGAGTTGGTGACACCATTGGGAAAGAAGAAGGAGCAGGGCCTGAGGTGCCCCTCGTGTGCACTTTCTGTGTCAGGGGTCGAGATGGAGTGGGACCTCTTGGTCTTAGATATGGACCTTTTTGATGTTATACTCGGGATGGATTGTCTAGTAAACTTCCAGGCACACATCGATTGCTACAGATGGCGGGTGAGTTTCACATCACCTGATGGGAGTCGTCAGGTTTTTCATGGAGAATGGGATCCACGATCAAGTCGTGCAGGGCCTCCACTCCCAGAGTTGGGAAGTGTTATCTTCCAGTTATCTTCGATTGTGCTAGAGGATGGTCTTTCCCCTGAAGGTGCACTACCTCGTGTAGTGAATGAGTTTCCTGAGGTATTCCCTGATGATTTTTCTGGTTTGCCCCCGGAGCGGGATGTGGAGTTTTCGATTGATCTGGCGCCGGGAACACAGCCGATATCTCTTCCCTCCTGTCGCATGGCCCCCACCGAGTTGAGGGAATTAAAGATACAGCTGGACGACTTAGAATCCAAAGGATTAATTCGCCCGAGCATCTCTCCTTGGGCCGCTCCTATGTTGTTTGCAAAAAAGGCTGATGGATCCCTCCGATTGTGCATTGATTACCGGAAGCTAAATAAGGTAACAATTAAAAACAAATACCCTTTGCCCAGAATAGATGATTTGTTTGATTAGTTGAAGGGGGAAATGTGGTTCTTAAAGATAGACCTGCGTTCAGGGTATCATCAACTCAAGGTGAAGGAGTCAGATATCCCTAAGACAGTCTTCCGAAGCAGATACGGCCCCTTTGAGTATTTGGTCATGCCCTTCGGATTGACCAATGCTCCAGCGGTATTTATGGAACTTATGAATAGGGTGTTCCATCAGTATCTCGATTCCTTTGTTGTGGGGTTCGTGGATGACATTCTAGTATACTCTAGCTCTGAGGAGGAACACGAACATCACTTGAGGATCATTTTGGGTACATTACGAGATCACCGCCTCTAGGAAAAGTTGTCAAAGTGAACTTTCTGGATCAGAGAGGTGAGATTTCTGGGGCATGTGATCTCAGAGCATGGAGTTTCAGTGGACCCCGAGAAAATTAGTGCAGTAATGTCATGGGAGAAACCGAAGAATGTGTTTGAGATCAGGAGTTTTCTTGGCTTGGCCGGTTATTACAGGAGATTCGTTCGGGATTTCTCTCGGCTTGCTTCACCGATGAATTCCCTCACCCGGAAAGGGGTGAAGTTTGTATGGGGTCCAGAATGTTAGGCATCGTTCGAGGAGTTGAAGAGGCGGCTGACTACTGCCCCCGTGCTAATTTTTCCAGAGGCTGGAAAGGGATATGTGGTCTATTGTGATGCTTCAGGTATGGGTCTTGGGTGCGTACTTATGCAAGATGATCATGTGGTCACGGATGGATCTCGCCAACTTCAACCACATGAAAAGAACTACCCAACCCATGACTTGTAGTTGGCAGCGGTGATGCATGCTTTGAAGACTTGGCGTCACTACCTCTTTGGGGAGAAGTTTGTGTTATACTCTGATCACAAAAGCTTGGCTTATATCTTCTCGCAGAAGGACCTCAACTTGAGGCAACGTCGCTGGATCGAGTACTTGCAGGGGTTTGACTTTGACATTGTCTATACCCCAGGCAAGGGTAATGTAGTGGCCGACGCTTTGAGCAGAAGAGTTCCAGTGCAGGCTTTGAGGAAGTATAGTGATGAGTGGGCATTGATGGGTCTCTTTTCTCAGATGCATGTGGAGGCCAGGGAATACAGTGGAGGGGAATTGTTGGCAAGTGTCCAGTTGACTCCTTATCTATTAGAGTTGATTCAGCAGGAACAGCCCAGTGATGATCTTTGTCAGCGGTCTAAGAAGTTCCTTCATGGTGGGGAGACATCCTCTGATTGGTCGTCATCTCCCGAGGGCATCTTGTGCTTTAAGGGCCGTTCAGTAGTTCCATTATCTCTGCAGAAGGTGGTGATGCAAGATAGCCACCAGTCTCAGTGGGCTGTCCATCCGGGTGCCACTAAGATGTATTATGATGTTCGTCGGCAGTTTTGGTGGCCTGGTATGAGACGGGACATAGCAGACTTTGTTTCGAGATGCTACACATGTCAGCAGGTGAAAGCAGATCACCAAAGGCCATCCGGTTTTCTCCAACCACTACCCATTCCTACCTGGAAGTGGGAAGAGGTTTCCATGGACTTCATTGTTGGATTACCTCGTACACCTCGAGGTAAGAATGCTATTTGGGTGGTGATTGATCGTCTGACCAAATCAGCCCACTTCATTCCGATAAAAGATACAACTAAAGTAGATGAGTTGGGCCACTTGTATCTACAGGAAGTGGTGAGACTCCATGGTGTACCATCAGCTGTTGTCTCGGATAGAGACCCCCGCTTCACTTCTCGATTTTGGGAAGGCCTTCAGAAGTCCTTGGGGTATCAAATTAAGATGAGCACGGCATACCACCCACAGACGGATGGTCAGACAGAGCGGGCGAATCAGATATTGGAGGACATGCTTCGTGCATGTGTTCTGGACTTTGGAGGTTCTTGGGATAGCCATTTGGGATTGGTAGAGTTTGCTTATAATAATAGTCACCAATCCACGATTCGAATGGCCCCTTTTGAGGCGCTCTATGGTCGGCCTTGTCGACCCCCCCTATGTTGGGCTGAGGTAGGAGAGACTTCACTGTTGGGGCCGAGCCTTGTGCAGGAGACTTCTGAGAAGGTCAAGTTGATTAGGCAGCGCTTATTGACAGCTCAGAGTCGTCATAAATCTTATGCTGACCGGAGGCGTCGAGACCTAGAGTTTTCTATGGGTGACATGGTATTCTTAAAAGTGGCCCATCGTCTGGGCCATCGTCGATTGGGGAAGCAAGGTAAGTTGATGCCACGGTATGTCGGACCCTTTGATATCACCGAGCGTATTGGTAAGGTGGCATACAGGTTGGCCTTACCTTCTCAGTTGACATCTATCCATGATGTCTTCCACGTCTCCCAGTTGAAGAAATACAATCCAGATCCATCCCATGTGTTGAGTTGGGAAGAACTAGAGATAGAGCCTGACTTGTCTATCGTTGAGAGGCCGGTGAAAATAGTGGACTCCCAGGAAAAGATACTTCGAGGAAAGTCTATTCCTTTAGTCCGGGTTTTATGGCAGCATGAGAATGATACACATGAGACATGAGAGCGAAAGTCATGGGTCAAGGAAGAGTACCCATTCTTATTTTCCAACCGAGATTCATGTTGACTTTCCGCGGCGGAAAGTCCTTCATGGTGGGGAGAATTGTCACATACAAGACATATTTTAAAGGTATTTTATTCATTTAATTTACATCCTTTCTTTGTTTTGGGGGTTTCCATAGGTTTTAGGGAGGAATAGATGAGTATTCATGAATTGGGCCAAACTGTGAGCCCAATTCCAGATTAAAAAAACAAATTTGTATCTTTTATAACTTTTTCATTTTTCAACATTTTTCATCCATTCAAATTCCTAATTTACCTTACCTAACCTATTAACACCACCAACGTAATTTGGAGCTTTTAAAAATCCATAACCCAGGGTTATTTGGGTTTTTGTCTAAGGGGTTGGGCCTGCCCGAAAGCCCAATTCCCGTTTTAAAAATAAAATTTGATTTCGTTATAACTTATTCGATATTTGGGATTTTTCGGTTATTCTAAGTCTCACTCAAGCCCAAGTAACCCAGCCGCGCGTCTGAACTCTCTCCCACCCATTTGGAGCTCTGTAGAATCGCGATTTTGTGTCGATCTTCATAGGGTTCCTCAAATCGCCCAGATTTGAAGAGGTAAAGTATTTCTTTCATAAATCTCTCAATTCTCAGTATTTTTCCTCCATTTCAGTTCATAAATGAGATAATGCATCTTTTTCTAACGTACCCTAAATTTGGGCTCTTTTAAATTTCAGATACTGGAGTTTTGGAGTGATTACTTCAAGATACTTCAAGTAAATGAGCCCTTTTCTTTCCTCTTTCAAATTACTTTGGGTTTAACTCATTGTTCTTAGGGTTTATTTGGTTATAATTGAGTTTACTAATGTCCAGAAACTAGGATTTCGAACCTAGGGTTTAAATTTGGGATTTCTTGGCCAATTTGTGTGGTTTTAGGTTTGATCTAGTTCTCTTTTGGTGCGGCGGGGGTGCGATTTGATTTCGCACGGAGATTCAAGGGGTTTTGTTAATTTGGTAGGTGATTCCATTTTGTGTGCAATTTTTGTGAATTAGATTGCTGTTTTGCATGGTACTATAATGTTTATTTCACTTGAATGTTTCTGTAAAAATTGGTTTTAGTTGCATTTATAATGCAAATGAATTTTAAGTTCCAATTTTTGGTGAAATTGAGGGTTTTCCATTCAAATCTTTTATTGGTTCATTTTGGGATGCCCCATAACTGAATTTTTGGTTTCATTAAAGGCTTATGAACTGAAATTTGGTTTTAATATCTTACAAGTGTTATCATAGTGTGAAAGGTGGATATCATAAAGAGCTTTGGGTAAAAAACAATGTGATGTTTTGAGAGGTTGTTTTATTGGAAATAAAATTATTTTATTATGTGTTTTAAATGGTATAAAATGTGTGTAGCTACTGTACAATTTGTTTGTGACCAGTAGTGATATTTTATATGAAAATGGATGTGTGTTGTTTGTTGAAATTGTTTGAGCACAAAAGGGGAAGCCCGGGTACTTAGGTGGGGCGGATTTGTACTAGTACGGCTAGTGGATCAGATGGGTTTTGTCCCTGTTCCACTTAGCATCTGGATAACGACAACTCTAACTAAACTATTTGATGTTGATTGGGGACCACTAGGTTATGGGTATGTTCCCTACTAGTGGCTCGTGCACGAGAACAGATTTTTCTATGGTTACTCTACACCGAGGTACGAGGTACATAGGGCCCGAGACAACCTAGTGCTTAGGGGTGTTCCTGATTTTGATGATCATAGAATTTGTGGTATTTACCCTTGTTGTGGGTTGTTTTTGGCAGTACATTACAGTATCTCACATGTCTATTTAATGTGCTAACATTCTGAAATTCTCGGATTGAAAACTGTTTTCATTTGAAAGTTGCATTTCTTTGAATTGTAACACTGTTTCACCTTGTGTATTAAAATTGATTGTTTTGTTCACATTGTATTGCATACTCTTTGGAATCAACTGGTGGTATCCTATTGGGATTAGGATCACACCCTACTTACACCCCTTGGGTGTAAGTAGACCTGCTTATGCTTGACTCAGGTAAAGGGAAGGCTAAGGGTGATGGTGGTTCGGGATGTTAGTACCCATCATTGGGGCGGAGTTGCGGGGATGGATTGCGTGTGATGATCCCCTTGTCTTGTGGAGTCCATGGGGATGTCTTTATGTTGTCATTATTTGTTTTTAGACCACATGTAGTGTCTTTAAACTTATGTATTCTGATCTGGTTTTGTTAAGAATTGTTTAGCATGAAAATTTCAGATTTTAATAATTGATTATTTTTTTATGATTTATGCTATCATACTCGGGTAAATCGTTCCCAAACCGGATTTGTTTGATACCCGGGCACTTGTGCCAGCCCGTGGGGATAGGGAACGCCCTTCGGGCCTTGCCACGGTCCAGGTTTGGTGCCGTTAATGGTGGCGACCAGATCCGGTTCTTGACAGATATTATGGCATGTCACCGAAGTATGTTATTTTAGCTTGGTTTGGTTGGTTATGGTTGGAGTTGTCATAAGACATTATAAGATATATTCTATCATTAATCCAAAGTAATATATTGTTATATTCTCTTAATTTTGGAAGTAATTAATACCCATATGTAACACTTTATTGTGTACACTTCATATCAGATCTGTCTATTTATACATGTTGGTGTTGATTTACTGAGTTATAATCACACCCCATTCAGAACACTATTAGGAACCCAAATAGATTATGTGTATGTGGGTTTGGACAAGGTAAAATGACCTTATAATAGATTTATTGTTTTCTAATTTATTGGAGTTTGGATTTGGGATCGATGTTAGGTTTCAGACCATGGAAATTTGAGTCTTTATTTTTGTCTTCTAGTACATTTCTTATAATGGTTCTATCATAAAATTTAGTCACATTCCACCATGTCAATACATGATCCTTATTATTTATTTTATTATTCAGTTGGATACTATTTTCGACTTTATCTATGTCGATAATTTAATTTTATTATATTTATAGGGATTACTTTTCATACACTATATCACATAATACCTGGTGGTAAATTCTCCCCACTATTCATTTTACGCACCCAATGCTCATTGATAGCCTCTGGCACACAACAAGGTGCTCTTGGGGTCATATAACAAACCCTTTATTGATATGTGATAGAGTACCGAATTTGGGGACATTACCCAACATGTTCTTCCATAGTGGATGTTCATGAATAACTTCACTATGGTGATGACGTGATGGAAATTATTTTGGTGGTTGGGCCAGATTTCAAAATGGTTGAAATCCTAAAATTTTTCCATGGATCAAGTTCATTTATTAGGGGTAATGTGTGCATAATAAATAAAGGTTATTGAGTATTTTTAACTCATTTAAACCCTCTATTGATCACTCAAATCTCATCCACTTGGTGTTTCCATCAATCCATATGAATTTATGGAGATTTTCTAGGAGTTTATGGATTCCAATAAAATAATTCTTTACTAAATATACGACCACAGATGATTAAATCTATTTCAATATTTTTTCTTGAAATTGTTGGATAATAAATAATTATATATTGGAGGTTTCTCTTGTTGAACTGGATTCATGATATTTTTTAATCTACTATCGTTATATTGTCCCATAGTGACTAACTTTTTCAGTTGGGAAAACCTTTTTATAGTTACATTGGAAGGTTATATGATGTATGATAGTTTTTACCCATTTATTTGTATTGATTTCATCATTATTATCATTCTTGGACATTTTAGATTTATTGTTGGAAATTATTTTTGAGGAGCATAGAATACAAGGTTGTTCTAGTAGGTGTGGGAACATTTTTTTTGTGAGGAAACACTTTACAAACATAATGTTGATATTTTGAAGCCTATGAGAGTAAGTTTAAAACTTTTAAAAGTCTGGTATATGTTTTTCGAATGATAAGAAGTTTTACTCATACATGTTTTAGACTATGAATGACGTTTTATCACATGTCTATGCATACATATCCCATTATAACATGTTTGATGTTTGATCACACAAGTTTATGTGTATACCCCACGGGTCCATATTTAATGTTTGACAATAAATTTATTAATGTGTATAACATGGAACCATGTTTTAAGTTTCATAATAGTTTCCAAATTTATTTTTTTGACTATTTTTTATTTTTGAAACATGTGTATTCATGTACACCCAAGGAATCATGGTTGATTTTTGATCACACACACACATATATATATATATATATAAATGTGTGTGTGTGTGTGCATATCCCATGAGACCCATGTTTGAGATTGATTACATGTATGTGTGTTAAGATAATTTTTTACACTTTTTAATACTATTTTTTACTACTTTATAGGTTTTTACAAAATTCCCTACGATATATTTGGTGTGTAGTATGTGATTTTTGTTTTTTCATGGTACCAAGATGACATGTTGACCATTCATGGATGGGTTTCCCAAGTGGTGGATCATTTTTAGAAACTTATTGTGATGTGATGATAGTAATGAGTTGGGTAATGGGGAATGATACACTTGTACCCTGATAAGGGAAAATGATGCTTTAATTTGATAGGACACTAGTGGTGAATGAATGGAATGGTGCTATTTAGTGACCTAATCCAGGTTATAGTGTCGATATTTTATGACCTTATGTCCGGTATTAATATAGTTTATGAGTGTGATGAACTATGAGAGGGTTAGGGAATGGTGGACCACTAAAATGACCAGAGAATATTTATCCTTATGATTATTTTGGGATATATGTTGGGAAATTGTAGTCATCTATAGTTCATTTATTTTTTACTATGTTTCTTTTTATAAATTCAAATAAGGTACGGAAGGTGGTTTGTGGCTTCTTGGCTAGTGTCAGACATCTCAATACATGTTTTTAAGTTGTTTCTTGTGAATTTTATTTGTTACCTCGAAACAAAAACTTATCCATGTAAAGAATGGATTAGGACATAATAGTGATGTTGTTTTAATTTGTATCACTCAAACCTTCTACATGCATCTTGATGTGTATGAATAATTCATGACCAGACTTAAATGAAAGGGAAATACCATAATGATAGGATTCTAGGAGATAAAGCTTGTCGATCAAGGGTGGTACAATGATTGACTCTAGAGGGATTTCATAGTATTTCTTTACATTCCATATTTTCATAAAACATTATTTAACTATAGCCTATGGTGTAATTATTTTATTATTCAATATTAATATAGATACATGTCATGTCATTTGAAATATAATTATTTTTTTCTCCATTTTTGTGATTTTTAATTTTCAATGATCATACTCAGGGTATAATCTAACCAATAATGGTATTTGGACCCTCATCGGTTGTCAAATACCTATTGCGTACTTGGATGAATGAATGAGGCAAATTGGAACTCAATCTCAGACACAATTATTTTGGTCAAGGAGTTAAAAATAATATCTATTTTCTTATGATTGATTCTGATAATACCCACCTTAATGTTATATTCCATAAAACATTTGTAGTTATCAGCTATAAGATATGTGGAATAAATTACGTCCTAATAACTATTGATTCATGTCTAATAAATATTCTATCAAACCATGAAAAAATAACCTTGAATCCATGAATGTATTATATGAATAAATATTATCCTTTCCCATAGTATTACACTATTAGACCACATCCTTAAAATATTATAATACACAATGATTCCATTCCCAATAGTTGTTTAATCATCATCACCCTCATAGAGAACTCCTATAAATACACAAAATCACAAACCAGGCACGATGAAGTAAAATAGAATGTTAAAACTCTGTAAAATAAAACATTTACAAATGATTACATCAACAATATCAAACCTTGGATAATGATTTTCCATCAAAAATGTTGGTTGGTTCCCATGTAGTTAAAAATGGTAGCATAAAATTTTACCACACATTTTCCGTCTCGTAGATTTAATACATTGCTAAGAAAATCTCTACTATTGAGGTTGAACATTTAGAAATTCTATACCATCACTCATGAACGAAAAATATGATACATTTATACCACTTTACATTGGTGATCTAGAAAATGATTCAGATTCGTATGGGTATACAAATCCCCACTCAATTCTAAGAAATGATGCACTTGTATAATATAAGGGATGGTGTCCCATTTTTTTAAAATATAGATAAAAATTTAGTTCCATGTAAATACGTATTTATAGTTTCTCTATGATGATACATTGCTGGAACATTGAAGGATTCATAACATTATAAGGAAGAGATAAAATCTTACCATATTTGTATACCCATAGGTTTTATTAACTCACATAGTGTTACCGAATTTATAAATCTATAACGTGAAACAAAAAATTCACCAACTATTATTGTATTATAGGAAATGTATGTTACATATTGAACCATATGTGAAATTATTGGATAAAATAATAGAGTAACATCAAATAACTAATCTATTTTATAATGTAAATCTAATATAATATAATTTAAAATAGAATGATGGTAGTTTTGATGGTCATAATATTGGAAAAATTGTTAACTATTAGAAACATTTAACTATAGGATTTACTATTAAACTAAATAATGGATTATAAAACATAGGGCGTCAGTAAAATGTTTAGGTGAGTCCGATGGTCATGGAAAAAATACCCCAAATCCAAAATTAATCCTTTTAAAAATGATCAAGTTACATCACATCATTTGATGGTTCAATAGAATGGAACCATATTTAGACAAGGTATATATCCCTCAAAATGGTCAGGATGTTGATCATGCTGTAGTTAATGTATAAATTTTTACACCCTCGCCAATAACTCAATCGTCATGCATGATTTAATATATATATGGGAATTTTAAAATTTTAGAGTTTCGAAAAAAAAACCAAATGAATGGAATTTATAATAAATTAACTCAATATAATAAACCCCTTTCTATTTTAAATAGAATAACCCTAATTCCACTCACTAATTATAATATTTTTGGGGTAGGGAATTTATAGTCACATCTTACTCATAGAAGAAAGAGTTATATTCCTTCAAAAAGACCTCCCTTTGAATGATATACCCATTGAATGAATGTATTGTATAAAAATATTCTCTCTATATTTTTTAGATTATAAGTTCTATGGATTTTTTACTTCCCACTTAAAAACACAATTTATAGTTTTTTTCTCTGTTGGTGGACTATATTAGTAATTAAAAGTGAAATATCCCAAAATACCAGAATTTGTATTAGTCATTTTTCCTTATTAATGACAGGTTAATGAAATAAATTGATAATTTACTGGATAAAAGATGTTAACCCATTTCATAAAATATTCCACCAAAAATTTTATACAACGAAAATAAAATTTATAATGTTAACAGTGTGAAATTAATCTTTTATCATGGAAACCATTCATTTTAAATTGACAATTTAGTGCATTAATATTTTTTAGTAGCCTGGAAAAAGCCATGAATGGTTATTTTACATTGTGAAATGGATAAATTTTTTTGTATCCATACCTTATCATGAATCATGACCTAATGGAGTATTTTTCAATAATATATAGTTATACTGTAGCTTCAATCAAACGTCAATTTTCTGGTGTCTTTCCATTGCATTTGGTGTCCAAATTTAAATTGAAAAAACATCACATTTTATCTAATTTCCAAAGATTTGATACATCCTACCAAAAACACATGATAAAAACACAAATATTTGGAGAAATATAAATTAATTATATAGAATATAGTCCATTTAAAACATTTTATCCATCATTACTATATCAAATACATGATCCATGTATACTACTCAACATCGTTCCGATAGACCATGATTCATATGCAAATAAATATCCCAATACACAGTGAATTATAAAATAAGATTTGATTATATAATATAACTAATGGGGTCTCATTTTTTCAAAAAAGAGATAAAATTTAATCTCTCTATAACTATATATTTGGATATTCTCTACATTGAATCACTAATAACACACCAAAGTAGTAATTTATATACATTAAAGAGATGAAATATATCCATATGCTACCAATGTACTTCAATTATGGTGAGTTGTATCAAATATAATCATCATACAACTAGATTATCTAATCTCAATGAATCATATGACAGATATTAGCCTGGTAAATTATCTATCCAAAACATTACTCACATCAATGATATCCTTCTTGGGTACCCATAAAAGGGTTATTATTAGAGTAAAAAATTGATCTACAAAATTGGTAGCATAATCCCTCATAAATAACCATATTTTCCATAGAGAAATTAACACCCATGATTAGTATATCTTCAATATATCAAATAAAAACTATTAAATATGTAATCTTACAAGTTCACAAATGATAACCACTCATTCCTTGTTGAATTCTATTTGAAAATGACCCCATGCATATATAGACATTGTAGGATAATGGATTCCCAAATCACCCATAATTCTTCCTTGTTCATGATCTGATTGAAAATATTATATATCACCTTAATCAAATACTCAATACAATAAACCCCATTAGCCCCTAAATAAAGGTCTATGTTTCTTATAAAACTCTCAAGTAAAATTATATATAGAATAATCACCCAATTATACCCCAATATATATATATATATATATAATATCAATAGAAACATTTCATCCAAGACATAATCATTATCAGTTGTATCTAAACTAACATATAAGGGTATTCATTTTTATACCTATATAGTGATCTATCATATGTCATGTTAATCTCATAAAAATACGATTTCAAATACACAAGTATTTATAGAACTATCAATGTTTTTTAAGTTATTATTAATATAATTTATTATTAATAATAGTCATCCCTATAATCTATATACTCTAACCATTCTATATGCATGATAACGACTCATCACTTGAAAACATTTCTACTACAACTGAACATGCATATGTTATTTACAAAAATATTTTTCAGGAAGATGTATCTATGAGTTTTTTTCCAAAATCCCCATGAAATATCATGCCACCAAAATTTAATTATGGTTCTCATCAATTTCAAAGAGCCCCCATGAATATATCACCAACACTTTTTTCCTAGTCCATAACATATATACATTTCCTATCATTGGAATCCATGTAATGAAATAGATTAAATATAGTTACTAGTGGATCCATTAAATTGATCAGAAAAAATATTGTATTTAGAAAATCACAATTTATTTTATTTAAATCATTTAATACAACAAAATCACTTTTACAAATCATTTTCTAGTCAAACACAATCATGAAAATGTTTGGAAAACCTATCCAACAAGTAATGTTATTAAATAGCATCCATATTTAGTTACTTATAAATATTAAATCACTACCCCATAAGTCATACAGTTTATAAAATCATCAAATCAATGATCCCCTAATTGTTAAATCCAATAATAATAATCTCAATACATTGTGACTATAATTTCAATAATACAGGGTCTAGACAATAATAATCAAAACATTTTTCCAAATATTCAAATATCACAACCCTATAATCTATAGTCTAAAATGATAATACAAATAAAAAGGCTTTAACATCATTTTATAATACCATAACCTAGTTACTTATCATAATAATTGAACCAAATTTTGACAAGACCTATGTAGAACCTCCCTAAATATTAGAGGATATCTTAGAGATGAAAGGGTATGATCTACACATCAGGGTGAATATACACTATTTGGTAACCACAAATAATAATAAAATAAAAATGACTATGATTGGTAAAATGGGTTTACAATATAAAATAAAAATATATACTTTGATAATTTTAGATCACAATGTTTTAATAAATTAAAACCTATGTAAAGGAATACATGGTATACAACAAGAGAAATGATTCTTAATATTCTTATCATACAAAATGAATATATAAAATGATGAAGGAAACTCTATAAAAATGTCATTGGCCTATGTTGGAATTATCTTATAATTCCCATCATGACACACCAGCTCTTCTAGACAACTTCTCGGCCTTTTCCTTACTTGTTTCAGGAATAATTATGTTTTCAAATCTAAAATAGAAAATTTGAAATGTATGGATGCTAAAAAAACTATGTAGTAAATAAATACAAATACCCAAATATTATCAATATTAAAATTATGTTAAATTAAAATATGTTATTAATTTTTAAAAAATTAATATTTTTCATTCATGTTTCATAATAATGTGTTTATTGATCCAACCAAATGATTTATGGTTCCCAAATCAACTAATGTAGGTAAATTGGAATTATCAATACAAGAGTAACACATTAGGATATGAATTCCAAAGGACATATAATATAAGTAGTATGGGTTCCATCTTGAATATTTTTGGCCCCTGACACTAATAATAATTTTCTTTATTGCTATGATGTTATATAGTTTACCAAGGCTAGGGAATATTAGTCACCACAGTCATAGTACTGTCTATTCTATCCTTAAAAATAAATAAAATTAGTGGTTTTACACAACCATATTCCCATCTAAAAATATATTCTTAATGATGAGAGGATATATATATCCCAACATAATGTATGTCCTCTAGATTTTGTGAGGGAATATTTTTCCAGTGTCAGGGATGGGTTCATTAAACAAAATTTGGACATTATTTTATTCTTCTGTAAGGTTTTATTAATAAAGCCCACCAATAATATTTTTATTTAAAATAATAAACATTAAATAACATCATTTGGAAGTCAATACAAAACCACAATTTCACACATCCCTTGGTACATTAACTCATTTCAATCAACCATTCACATGACTCAAAATTTCCAGTGGTCATTACATGGGAAAACTCAAGAGGCATTGGCTCATAGATAGAAATGACACTTTACAAAACCAAGATAGTAATTTTTTTATCCCTTCATTACTATACAACACTCAACAGAACATTAAAAATATGGATTCATGACATTAAATTTTATCTGAAGGTGCATAAAATAATAGGGTACACATAATGTATTTTATTATACATTCACTCTATAAATTATAAATAAAAACATTGATATCAAGAAATTATATGTTCACCGATTTGAGTGTAGAATTTTTTTATTGGGCCCATCCTATTCAATAATGTATAACCGAACCATCTTTATTCTATTCTAGGTTTCTCAAATATACACCTTATATTCCTCAAGTTAAACAAGACAAAAAACACATATAAAATAAGGGATGGTTCTAGGGACCACATACCTCTTTCTAATTAGAGTTCACTAATAACTAATCCTGATTGAATTCATCCGTGAATTTACAAAAAACAAGAAACTAATTATCCTCCCAAAAATTATATATTTAAAAATATAGAATATTTAAATTAAAATGAATAATATGGATTAGTAGATACATAAATTTATACTCAAATTAAGGGTTCTAACACAACTAAAAAAACATTGATACATTAATTAGTCAAAATATATGACTGAAATTATAGAAAAAACTAAAAGGATAGGTATTAACTATTTTTTAGGTGAAGGAGGAAATATTAACATTTAATAGACTTCTATAATGAAAAATGAAAACATTCCCAATTATAGTTGGAATTTTAGATTCAACTGAAATACTATTGTGGCCCCACCATCATCGAATGGAGTCACTAGTATCCCAATGAAATTCAATATTGTTTTAGAGTTAGATGTTGGCTTAGAATCATAACTCATCACCAAATGGAATAAAAATGGGTTTTCATCAGTGTCTTAGTGGGTTCCCACTAGTGTTTCATTGGGAGTATACACAATCCTATATACTAATGTGGTACCCTAGTTTTAATTTATTTCCCTAACTGTTTCAAATCCAACTACTTAATCAAACAATGAATAATTTATATGATTGAATGTGAACGGAAATGAAATAAAACACCCATGTTTATAATTATTTTTAAAATACTTAATATATTTTCAAAATAAATGAAAAATGTTCATAATACATTTTATAAGAAGAAAATAATTTCAATTATTTTTTATAAAAATATTTAAATTGAGACCATATTTTTAATAAATTCATACATCCACTAATATGAAAAAAATATACTACTTTTTAATACATTAAAATGATATTTCCTTATGGAAATAAAAAATTTCAAAACATTGTAAAATTCAGATCACAGAAATTTTCCTAACCATAAAAAACCAATAATAGACAAACAAGCACAAATCTACATGTATTGTAGAATCTATAAAATAAATAATACTAATGCACGATTAAGTTCATTCCTAATGAATATTAATCATTATTTGAGTTTTTAACCCATAAAATATATTTTGAAAACAATAAATCACTCATCTTATAGTGTTTATATCTAATATATGAAACACTCTTGAAACTATGATTTCAAAAAATGTCCATGTTTTTTAGGAATAAAAACACGTAGCCACCAAAATTAAAATAACCAATCAATACCTTTGGACTAAATATAATTAATAGAAAATAATTTTTTGTAATTTTAATGAATTATCCTAAGATTGAAATCATCAAATATAAATTTCATTTACTCATTTTCATTTTTTATAAAAATACAAATACTAATAACATGTGTTGATGTTTTAATACCCTACATTGGAAAAAAATTTCCATATGTTACGATAAATAAATTTATACACATAATGTTTATAAAACATTTTATATGAACCATCTATATATCATACTTGAAAAAAAATCCTACATTACAAAAAGTAAAAACATAAGTAGGATGAACAATATATGTATATTAAAAAATAAAATATAAAAAATTTCTATATATGAATAATAATTCCTTCTAAAAGAATATAAATTTAATATTACATTATAAAACAATGTCCACATAGATATAAATTCATAATAAACTATTATAATCAAAATAACAAAAAAGATATCCCCCCTTATGAAAAATAAAGAATCTATAACTCTTTAGTACATTGAATTTTTTATCCTAAATTCACGGAAATCACTAATATATATTTGGTATTATAAATAAAATTAATTGGGCACAAAATAAAACAAAATATGTTCCCTCTTTGATAGTGGGTGGAATAAACCAATAAAAAATCCATAAATACCTCGACATCAATTACATAGTGTAATAAATGATGATAAAGTTTCAAAAATTATTTTAAAACACAGGTAAAAATGAAAACAATACAATAATTTCCATAATACATCTATTTATATTTACGTACACATTATTATAGATGCAAACCATTTTTTATTTCAAATTTTCAAAAATAATTTACATAAATCATATTTCATAAAAAAGTCATATGTTCAACTCATAACTATGTCTTTAATTTATATTATAATCTGAAAACCCACAGGAATCAATTTTCCATAACATACATATCACTATAACCCATTAAGGGGTTCTCTTATTGTAATTCTCAGGGTTCCCCTAACAAGAATTTTATGTAAAATATAAAAACTAATGTTGTTGTGCACATACATGATGAATTTTTAGTGGAAATATATATAATACATAGAATTACCAATATGAAATTATTCCCATATGAAAAACAAGGTCATATTACAACACTAAACTACTATATTTGAATATATTACACTAACTATACCCATTTTATTCTTCATGCCTTAATATAAAACGAGCCCTTCCATCTATAATTTAATTAGCAAGAGATAACTATATAATAAATTGGCCACAAATAACATTTTACATAACAATATTGTTTAGTAATTAATGAGTAAACACATTTATATAGAAAATTTTTAAAAAACTTATAATAGTCTTTAAAATTTCATCAACCACACATTCATTACCCAACAAAAAAAATAATATCAAAAAATAAGAAAAAATAATGTTTGATGCTGTATGAATTTGGTTCTTCCTTTGAGGTATGAATAATCTCCTCTTCTGTGGCACAAATGTAAGAAGAGGAAAAATATGGTTAAATTAATTTTATCCTAGGTGCACTCTATATAATTGGGATTACAAGACATATAATCCCTATACACAACATGTAGTGGTCTATATGGGAACTGTACTGAAACAGACACTACACGACATGTACTTTCAAGTACATAACATTCACTTTTTTTTTGATAAATTCTGTAGTTGAATATTTTTCTAGTACATATTTAAACTCACCCATCCATTCGAAAAATATCTTGCCTGTGTGATCTAAGGATAGGGTGGCCTCCCATTTTTTCATCTGATCAACGATTCAAACACCGTGAGATGCTTTGGATTCCCCTCGCAGAGATCGCGATTCAAATTGAGTTATTTTTTCAGGTTTAATCTCAATAACTAGTTAAATAAAATTTAGAATTTATTCTTGTTTAGTAGATCTCCTCTATTATAGGTCGAATTAAAGTCTGATGATAGACGATGAGAATCATACTAGCATGATGTAGGTGGTCTCATTCATTTTGAAAATTGTGAATTTGTATATATGTTACATAGTGCCACATAACCATTATTGGGGTATCTCATTTAATTCATTTTGTCTATTTCTATTTACTAATGTTATTTAGGTAGTTGATTAAGCATTTTAAATCATGTTTAGGGTTGTTTTCCTTCTTTAGGGGCCACCCCATGGGTGTGTTTTGGTATATGACCCTTTATGACTGTTATAACTAGGATTCCTATGAGACATTCCTTAAATTGACTTAATTACTTCTCTTAAATTAAGTTCATTAATTTTTTTCCATGTAATCATTTAACACACATGAATTTCTTCTTATGTAAAATTATAAATAGGTAAATAGGGATGGGAGATCCATAGGCTCGGGTTAAAAGGAAAGGTCTGGATCATAAAACAATTTCACCTTAAACATGGGTAAAAAATGGCCTCAATTAACAGATCATGAACAGAATCCATGAGGGTATTATCATGATATGTCATGAGTGAGCCAAAAATTTATTAGTCAGGCTCATAGTGATTTTGTTAAAAGCTGTCCGAATATTGAATCCAATGAGGTATACCAAGGATGAGCTCTATTAGTAGCTGGTAAAATGTTATGAGCTCACATTTAAAAATAATTTGTCTATCAAATGAAATGAAATATGATTCATTTTCAATGAAAAATCACATTAATGGATTCAGTCTTCACTAATTATTATTTATATGGTCTTTTGAGACATCTGATGTGATTACTATTGTAGGACTGTAAAGATTTGAGTACATTCTAGTTTACTGATTTCCCTATTGCACACTTCATGTTGGTATATTCACTGATATATTAGCACAAACCTTGGATGGATTCCTAATGGGATTTTTTCTCACACCCTGTTTGGGTCAGGTTTTTGGGACCAAACTGATTTTTTACTAAAATTGTCGATATGGGTAAGATCTATTCTATAGGTACTTGATTTTCTATTTAGAAGAATGAGAGCATGAAACCATGCCATGTCTGGCGATCCTTTATAGATTCTGTAGTGTATTTTGGACTTTTTGTACTTGTATCATGTATGACAATAATTCACCCTATTTTCACTATTTTCTTATAACATCTGACATGCATCATCAAACCTTGTATGTTATGACATATGGTTATATATATTCAGTATTTCACTATTTACTTCTATTGTATGGTATTGATCCTTCCTCTATTGATGTATTATTTTATTCCTTCATGTTATACTCTTCTAATGAGGACATAGTTACAACAATATCAATCCTATGCCCTCACTGCTAGTCAGTAGCCTCGGGAATTTTGGGAAATGTGCTTGATGATATGTGGAAAACTGAGTACAAGGAACCTTTGAGTGGCATCCAGATCTAGAATATCCTAAAGTGGTATCAGTAGTTATTTTTTTTTTCTATTTTCCTTACTATTTGGTTTCAATATATAGGGATATGAATGAAATGGAGTTCGGTAATAAATTGTTGCTAGGAGTATCTACCCCAAGTACAGCAAATATCAAAATTTCTATAAATTGAATTGTGATAATTGGATTTTGAGAAATTATAGTTGATTTGATTTCACTGTTGGATGAAATAATTATATTATTCTGTCATTATCGATTTCATTGTGGTTCTGTTTTGTTTCACCAATATTAGATAATGTTATTCCATCTCATGAATCATATTATAACTTGTTATAAATCACATTCCATGCATTCCTTCCATTCAATGAGGAGAGAAGTACTAATTTAATGCTTTTGTGATAGATATCATGATATATATGCCTATAATTATGATTGGTGTGTTTTTACGTGATATTTTTCAAACTGGAAAGATTCCAACCATTGGTCCCTATGGTGAATGTGTCCTCTTGGATTGAAATTTGGTCGATCATGTTGTTTTTTTACAATGTATTTTATTATTATTTTATTTCGTATATATATGGATTCCAAACATTAATTTTTAGGGAGTATGGTCCAAAAAAGATCAAAATATGGAATACCTTTGTTTTAATTTTAAAAATTGGGGGTTCCAATGAAAGTCCAGAATTATACTATTCAAAAAACCACACAACACGACATATGGCTCTATGAACACACACCATGTATTATTCTATTTGAGAAGAAGGAATTTTCCTAAGAACATACTGTGTACCGTGTGTGTATGTTGTGTGATAAATTAATGTGTATCCAACTGTGTGAGAAGAATCATCTAATAGTAATGGATTGGGATAGTGCACATTGTATACTTTAGGTACACACTATGTAGTTTTACACAGAAAGACACATTGTGGCTTCAGACATGTAGAAGTACATGGAAAAAAGGAAAGACATGAATAAACGCAGTGTACCAGTCGTACAAGTCATGTACCAAGGATGGTTATATGCCCAAGTGGGTGGAAGTGCACACCTAGGTAGGCGTTTGAGGTTACTCACTGTGTATTTTTTACACACCGTGAACTCCTATTTTCGGTAACCACTGGTGGTCTTCTTATCCTATTTAGTTTGTGTGCTCTTGAACTATGAAACTTGTTAATGAACATGAACAGAGGTTTGTTCATGAATATTTTGAGTCATGACTCAAAAATGACCTCTACTTGTATTATAAGAGAGTGGAAATGATCATATTCTGGAGGTGGTAGGCCATAGGATACATGTTGATACTCTATTAGTTCCAATTGCTACACCAGCTATTATACTGGACATATGTGATGATTCATAGTTCTGTGAATGATTTATTAGGTTCATGAAAACCTTTAAGGGAGTGCCATACCTTTCCATGTTTATGGAGGAGCTAATGTGAGGGTTCTAGAAGTCGCATTTGGCTACGTTTTCAGGAGATGGCTGACCACATGCAACATAATAATGTATATAGGACATGTTATTGATCATTGAACATCTAAAATTCCTCCTATGTGGGGGGGGGAGGTAAGTTCACTACATATATTCTTCATTATTCCCCAAAATGATGGAGGGATGTTATCAATATCATGGAAAGTCGTTGAGATATGAATTGGGAAGATTTTCAGATTGTCTTCTATGATTACATCTATCCCGAAACACAAAGGGACAACAATGCCTATAATTTTATGCATATGGATCAGGGCACATTATCTGTTATGGATTACTTGGCCTACTTTAATATGCTCTATCACTTGGCACCAATTTTTTAGGGTGATGATCTGTTAATGTTATGCATTTTGAGGATGGTCTTAGGTAAGACATTCGATCGTAGGAAAATAACATATGGAAGACTACTGTATCTGCTATAGTGAATCACGTGATTACTACTTAGTGTATTCAAATGGAGTCTAACGTTATGAGCCAGGAATGTTTGGCATTGTGATCTGGTGTTGTTTCAACCAGTAGTAGGAAGCATCATCTGGATCCTTCTCTTAGTGATTCTAGTGGTCAAGATGCATTGTCATGTAGTCACGTGAGGTGCGACTAATGTCGGACAATTGGGAATACAAGACCACATTGTATTATTGACCCATTTGAGTGATGATCTTATAGAAATATTGTCTATATGTAGTGTTTTTAAAATAAGTTTCCACCAGTATGTAGTGAGAGAGGATATTCACTGGCTATGTATTCAAAACTAGGGTTATTACCTTCCCGCCAATCAGGGAACTGTTATGCATTAGGCCATTCAGGTTGAGCTAGGGGTCATGGACATGGTATTCAAACATTTGGTACTCTGCAATAGTATGGTGGAACTGCACATGGTATCTAGGGAGTGTCATAGGGATGTGTTAAAGGTCAGACTTATGCATTGCAACAGACTCAGCAAGAGTAAGATCCCAGACCCTATACTATCATAAGTACTATTATGGACACATCCATTTTAGGTTATTCACTTTTTTCTAAACGTGCTTCACATAGTTTCATAACAGTTTCAATTTTCAAGAGACTTGGTCTCTATGATTCTACTTATGATGTTATCATGAAGATAGACACTCTATTAGGGATTAAAATGGTAAGTGTGCGTCAATGCGATGAGTGGCCCATTGAGGATAGCAGGTGTCACTTCCTATGGGATATCTATGTCATAGAGATGACAAGTTTTGATTTCATTTTCATAATAGATTTGTTTGGTCTCCTTTCAATTCATTTTATATTTCTATCACTGCAGGGTGTGTTTTACATCATCAAAGGGAGGAGAGTTTTTATATAATGGTGAATGGGGTGTCCATGAAAGTCGAGTTGGACCTGAACATCTTGGGTTGGGTCTGATGACATCTCAGATTGAGAGTTTATATCTATAATTATAGAGAACATGTTAGATGAATTTCCCTCATGGAGTTGATTGTTTCTCGGATGTATTACTGGATGAAAGTTTAGGTATACCTCTGGTGAGAGATATTGAGTTCTCTATCAAGGTAGTTCCAAGAGCTACGCCAATATCTATTCTTCCTTACATGATGGATAAGATTGAGTTTGAAGAGATCAAGATGCAAATAAGGGATTTAAAGTATATGGGTTTGATCTAACCCAGTACGTCTCTATGTGGTCTAGCTATACTATTTTAGAAAAAGGGAGATGGTACCCTCAGGCCATCCATACATTATCTGAAATTGAACTAGTTGATGGTTAAGAATTGGTATCTTATACCATGAATAGATGATCTCTTAGAACAGCTCTAAAGAGCTCGGGTTTTATCTAAGATTTATCTATGATCTGGTTATAATCAGTTGTGTATTAGACCATTAGTCATACCATGCACAACCTTTTAGAGAAAATATGGTTTGAATATGTTTCGTGTTATGTTGTTTAGTCTGATGGATGAAAAAAATTTATTGGTTGCACGGATGAACCGAGTGTTCCATCATTAAATAGACTCATTAACTATGGTTTTCATGGATGATATCTTGGTGTCTGTTCATAATCGACATGAGAATGGCACAAATCTTTAGATCATTTTTATTAAATTGAGAGAGCATAAATTAGATGCTAATATATTAGTGTTCCACTTATGAATGGATCAGATTCACATCCCACATCACATAATCTACGAAACATGAGCATCAGTGGACAAAGTGAATGTGAGAGCACTAGTTTCCAGGGATCATCCCCAGAACGTATTTGTGGAGTGAGGTTTTTTGGGATTGGATTGTTAAAATATTTATTTCATACAAAATTTATCATGTATAGAAACACCAATAATGGTCTTGAATACACAATAAGAAAAGTATATATGGATAGCTTCCTGTGAGATGAACCATCAAGAATATAAAGGGATATAAAATTAAGCATTGATACTGATTTTTCTAGAATTGAGAAGGAATTACATTGTGTAAGGAGGAGTGCTTATGTGGGCAAATTATTTATTGCATACAAGTCTAGGTAGTTTAAGCCTATTGAGAGGAATTACCTAACAAATGATCTCGAGTTAGATGTGGTTTTTTATGAATTATGATTATTGAAAAATTAGTTTTTTGCAGATCATTTTGTGGTGGACATACACCAAAAAAACCCAATGTACATATACACTCAGCATGATAAGAATCCGAGGTAGCGATGGTTGGGGTATTACCTCATGTCATTTGACTTTGAGCTTGCCTATATGCCAGCAAAAGGTAATTAATTGGATAATGCTGAGAGGAGGAGGACATAGATACATGCAATGAAGTAGTCCTATATCCAGTTGCATCTTATGGAGTTATTCTATTAGATGCACATGGAGTAACATGACAGGTTGGGAAACCTATTTCATTAATCCATATTTGTTGCCTCTAAACTCTAGAAAAAGTGATGATGAGGTAGATAACAGATTCTAAGTCCTTGTATTATCGGAGTGTATTTCAAGTGAGGACCCACCTTAAGGATAGATGGTAGGAGACGATGAGATCATGTGTTTACATGGACAAGTTTGGATTTTATTTTAAATACACGAGCAGTCTATGTGGGTGTTTTATTCATCATCATGGGATGTATATCATGGGGTCACAAAGAAGTACCATGACTTACGTCATCATTATTGGTGGAAAAGTATGAACAGAGAGGTTACAGGTTTTATTACATGGTGTTACACCTATCGGTAGGTGAAGGTAGAATATCCACAACAGTATGGGTTTTATAGTAGTTACATATTCCATAGTGGAAATGGGATGACGTCACAATGGATTTCAGGATTGGTTTTCAAAGGTCCATAAGAGGTAACAATATTGTGTGGGTTTTTGTTGAATGTATTATGAAGGTGGTTCATTTCCTTCAAATCAAGGAAACTTTTAGTGTGGATTATATTAGAAGGTTTTATATCCATGATGTGGTACTAAAACACAGGGTCCCACTCTCTATCATTCTTGATAGG
This sequence comes from Viscum album, assembly GCA_963277665.1. Lineage (NCBI taxonomy): Eukaryota > Viridiplantae > Streptophyta > Magnoliopsida > Santalales > Viscaceae > Viscum > Viscum album. The sequence goes on along the minus strand of OY728155.1, from coordinate 1,519,589,875 downwards.
GACACCCATTTTACATCTTGTTTTTTGGAGAGTTTTCAGAGGGAACTAGGTACAATAGCCCTTATGATCACAGATTACCACCATCAAATCGATGGTCAATTGGAGTGTATGATACATGTAGTAGAGCACATGCATCATGCATGCATATTGGTGTATTTCGGGCTCCTAGGTTATGAAAATTTTCATGGTAAAATTCACCTAAAATAATAGTTATCTGGTGACAATACAGATGTATCCTTATAATGCTTTATACGATAATATATGTCATTCTCCTCTATTCTGGTTGGTGACAATTGAGGAAGCTTTACTGGGACCATGTATCATGTTGGATACTTCAAAACCTATCCTAATGATTCAGAATCAAATGGAATATGCACAGTTACATCATAAATCTTACAATAATCTCCACAAATAAAATATATAAAATGAGGTTGGAAATAAGTTTTTCTTGTGTGTTTCACTAATGATGGGAAATAGGGGTATTATGAAACATGGTAAGAATTCCATGAGATATGTCATTCCATTTGAGATTCTAGAGAGAGTTGGGTCAATTGCCTATTTGATGTAGTTTCCTTAGAGGTACTGATCCATGTATAATTTCATCCATATATCTTAGTTACACCGATATCACCATGACTCGTCTCGTGTTTTTCATCTTGAGGTGGTTGAACTTTTGGTTGATGCATAATTTGAGTAGAATGTAATACATATAGTGGTTAGGAACATAAGGGTTCTTTTAGGGCAGTCAATTCCTCATGTTCGGGAGCTCTGGATGCATGAACATTCATAGGACGAAACCTATGAGTGGGAGGCCAACTCACATGGTCAATGGACATATTTGTTCTCAGAAGAATCTTTTCCACCCTTGGAAGGGATATTTGGTTACTAATTGCTTCATGTGGGGGGTTTTTAAGAACCTGGTTCACCCTTTTAGATACAAGTCTTATAGTTTTGGTATGGGATTATGTAAGTGGAGAAAAATAGGCTAACATATTGTCTATCACATGTGCATTTCATGTAATTGGTGTTACACAGCATATTATCATGATACACGCCTTGCAGTGGTTTGTCCTGGAACTTTATGGAAACATGCACTGCATAGAATGTTTTTTCATGTACATGTCTTGAACTTTTCTTTCTTTGAGATAAATTGGGTAGTAACATCATTTTTCTTAGACTGATAGAAACACACCCATTTTTTTGATGAATAGAACTCCAATGAAATCTTAGGATATAGAGGCCTCCAATTTCTTTATCTGATCTCTGATTCAAACACAGTTAGATACATTTTATTCCCCTCTGTGAGATCTTGATTCCACATTATCCATTATTCATGATTTCTTAACTTGAACTAGTTATTGAACAATGAAAATTTATGCTCATTTTGTATATCTACTCTGTTCTAAGTTTAATTAGAGTCTGGAACTAGATAAGGAGAGTCATACTATCACAAGGTAGGCAGTCTGATTTGTTTCATTAATTATCAAGTTGAATATATGTGACAGAGTTCCACGCACCATTATTATGGTGTTCCCTCGAATGATTTTTTACTATTTCCATTGACTATTTTTATTTAGGTAATTGATTATGGATTCTAAATTGTGTTGAGGGATACTTACCTTGATTAAGGTCCACTCCATGGTTGAGTTTCTAGAAATAACATTTTAGGGTTGTTTGGCATAGGATTCCTATGAGGCATGCCATAAATTCCCTACATGGGTTGTTTAAAATAAACTTTATTTAATGATAATACATGTAATATTTTAATTTACACATGTTTCTTATTTTATAAAATGACAAAGGGGTACATGGAAATTGGTGATATGTAGCCTTAGGTTAAATGGAATGGTCGTTCTTATAGGACTATTTCACCTTATACCTTGGGTGAACCATGTACTCGGTTAAAAGTAAATAGACAGACTCGAAGAGGGTATTAACATAATAAGTCATCAGTGAGCCACAAATGTAGTGGTCGGGCTCATAGAGAATTTATTAAATGCAGAGCATATTTTGATTCCGATGAGGGATACATAGGACATGCTCTATTGAAAGTAGTTAATATTTCATATGTTGAAATTTAATTTAAATTTAAATATTGAATGTGATGACTTATTACATTTTTTTAAATCCAAAGAATAAGATTGGATTCAATCATCACATATGATTATTTAGGTGGTCTATTAAATCATCTACGGTGATTATTTTTTTTGTAATGTTTACTTTTTAGTACTTTTGTGTTTACTACATTCCCTATGGGACACTGCCTATTATATATATATTCACTAATAGGTTGGAATATACCATGGGTGGTTGCCTACAAAGATTTAGTATTAGAACCAATTTTGATCATGTTTTTTTCCCAAACTTATTATGTTGTAACTTGTTTCAATAATAGTAAAAACCCTTATATATACTTTATTTTCTATTTTGGAGCAGGATATCATTGGACCAAGCCACGACCTGTGATTCTTGTGAGTTTATTTTTTCTATTTTTTACTTTTGGTACCTATATCATGTATTAATACATTGAAACCTATTTTGTATATTCTCCTAGAACATTTTTCAATAAACACCAAACCCTGTATGCTATGAAATCTAGTTAGTTATGATTTCAGTCTTTCTTTATTTACTTCTATTATAGGGTGTTACATTTTCCGCTATTGATTTATTATTATTTTCCATTGTGTTATACTCTACAAAGGAGGAACGGTTTCCCCTCTATCACACTTTAGCCCTCTATTCTATTTAGTAGCCTCTGGAATTTATAGAAATGTTCTTGAGGATATATAGCCAACTGGGTATGAGGAACCATTCAGTGGCATCCAAATCCGGGATGTCACAGTTTAATTTCCAAATTGGATTTTCCATAGAATAAAAAATACTCATGTTTTTTTCAACCATGTTTCTATCAATCATATAAGGCCCGTGAATTTTGTGTATCCTTGTAATATTTCGAAAAGGAAAATATATTACATTCCATTAATTGTATATATTCATATCAGTGTAGATAACTATGATTTTTAGAAGCATTATGAAATTGATTTCTTTTTTGGAAGTCACCATATCCATGATCAAGTGAATATTGTGATTTGTAATAATGAGTAAAAAATATATTATAAAGATTAATATTTATTCTCAGTTTATATGTACTATCCTATTATGTTTCCATTAGTTGTTGATAATGATATATTATATTTTATATCTAAATTTTGTAACAAATTGACTTAGTAAATTTAAGGTGAAGATGTTTTCAATGGTTGTTATGAAATAATTCCACAATAAGTACCTATTATAGAAATATTATTTTATATATAATGGATCTAGAAGATTTAATGTTTGATTCTGTAAAATATCTAGATGTAATGTGGAAAATATCATGTTAGTGCATCTTATAGATAAAGGATAAGTAAAATGAAATTCATTTAACCAAAAGAAACTATTAGAATCATATTATTGGAAAAGTAATATTTATTCTTAATATGACCAGCGATAAAAATTTGATAAGAATTGTGACCATAATCTAGAGATAATGAAATATTTATTAGTATATGTGGAAGGGGATGAATGTTCTTAGGAGGATTTTATCCTGAATGTAAAACCATTAGAAGGACAATAGTGAGTTTAAAGTAGTTTAGGATGATAAAAAAATAAAGAACACTTAATAATTGATAATCCCCTAATAAATCATTCATGATTATTTTAATGTGGTATTAACTTATAATGAGAGTTGATTACATAAATATGGAAATGGAATGAAGTACAATCCAGAATGTTCTAGGGAATAATAGTGCAATGAAATTTTATAAACCAATACAAATGGAGCGTTTTGAATTTTAGAGGGAGTGTTTGGAAAGAGTTTTCATTAACATCGTAGAATATTAATGTTGAGTTAGGTGTAGAGAAATATTTAATGTTTCTAGATGAATAATCTTAGAATATCTATCCATTAATTTTTTCAAAAGAAGGTGTTAGTTGATGCTAAATTGTTCATTTATAATATGAGAATCACATGGGAGAAAAAACACATAATAATCCAAAGTTAATTGATTATAAAAGGGCCTTTCACATGAATTTTATGGTTGATGTAATGGGTCATGATTATTTATTTTTTTCAAGGTGAATCATTAGTAATGGAAATTAAAAATACAATTTAGAATGATGCATTTTGTATGAGGTAATAATGGTAAAAAACATGACGTTATAGAAAATATTTTTTGTGATAATATTTGGTTGTTGTTAAAAAAATTCCAATGTCAATGAATTTAGAAGAGACAAATCCAAATTAAAAATAAGTGATACCTCATATGTAAATTTTTTTTTAAAACAAGAATTTGGATGTTAAATTTGAGGTAATCAGAATAGAAACCTATGATTCATTTAAAAAAAGAATGTGTAGAAAATTAAATCCAATTTAATGTCATTAATCATGATTAAACATTTTTAGTGAATTGAATTCAATAGAAAGTATATTTGATGAAAAATAGTAGTCATAATGTGCATATTGATCTAGGAGACCATGATCTAGAAAAAATACTGAAAGAATTTAGATTTCCATAATGTCTAAAATTTTGATGATACCGAGATGGATGTTTAATGTAAAATATTCAAGGATGGAAAATCCATGATTCAATATGGGATATGAAATTGAGTGGATTATTTTTGAAAATGAGTTCTGTGGGATCTTTGAAAAAGTGAAATTTTGATATCTATTAAACATATAAATGGGTTTCCATTAAATAGTTGAGATAGTGGGACAACATAAATTATTCTTATGTGTTCCCCTATATCTATTTGAAGAAATTATTTTTATTAATGGGGTAAATTTTATTATTATGGATGAAAAAATGAGAGATAAAAACTGAGTATAATGAAATAAAATGAGATAAAAACCCACTAAGAACATCAATTGGATGATTATAAGGGTTATATTTGTGAAGACCAAAATTGTGAATTTCAAAATCAAAGTGATTTCATCTCAATCGATAGGTCCTATAAGATAATACCTAACTAATGTAAATAACTTATATATAGATGTTTTGAATTTTGTAGTATGAATATATATGACCTTTTAAATAATATTATACCATAAGAAATACAGGCCACTGTAAATGTTGTGTTCAGCATAAGATCACGTGGAATTCAAAGATCCATCTAGGAGGAAGTTCTTGATGAAAATATCAAAAAATTTGGTTTATGTGTTCACAATTCCATAATTTTTAGTGGATTGAGAGTGATTTAATGGAGAATTATCAACTTTTGGATGAAATATAAATACCTATCAATTGAGTAATATAGCTACAAATATAGATAATGATAGAATCATTTGGAAAAACATTGTTATATTTTAATGTAATGATTATTAGAATAATCCCAGACTTAACAGTTTCATCATGACAAGGAATAGGTTCTCAAATTGAGGTTGAACCTTGTAAAAATCCTTTTGTGTTGTTCAATTTAAATTATATGAATTACATAATGGAAATTAATTGATTTATCATATGTAATACTAAGTCATATTAAATGAATATTGATGATTGATAAACTTAATGAAAGAAGGAATTTATGTTGAACAAAATCTGTAAACATTTAGTCACCATAGATTCACCCCACTCTCAATGATCTTATACAATAACCTATAAATTATTATATTTATTTGAGTGAATGTTAACTATATTTTAATCAATACTTATATTCCATGTTTTTTTAAATGCTCTACATGTAGTTCATATTTTTTAATGTTGAATAAATATAATATTTTAATGATAAGAAAGTGGAATATGAGTGAAAGTAGACAAAATTTATCATTTTTATAGTAACATGTATATTCTGTGTAATATTTAGTGAACATGAAGAAGAAATAATCTCAAAAGAAATATAATATTTCCACTTATATGAAATTGAAGGTGGATCTACCACTAATAGAAGATATTTTTTTTAATAATTCATGAATATATAATAACATTCATCATATACATGAAAACGATTATAGCTACTTTATGAATGAGCATGTTGAGTCTATTGATTAGTTATAGTCTAAAATAAATGATCACAATAAAATCTCTATTATTATATTTGGAACATATATACATTCATTTATCAAAGGATACTAGGAAGAAAACATACAACCAGAAAAATAACATGATGAGATGGAGAATGAATTACTAAATATGTTCTGAGAGAGTAAAAGTATTAATAAACTAACACATGAAAATGAATAAAAAATATTATATTCTCAACAAATGCTCAACCATTTAAAAATAATCAAGGGAGTGTTTTTAGAATATGGTTATAAATGATTTCTTCAAGGAAACCCTTAATGCACATGAAGATATATTTGTAGAAATTTTTGTCGATTAGAATAATAAATAAGAGATATAGGAATAACATATAAATAGCTTCATCATTCCTTGAAATAGGTGAGTATGTTTCTTGAAGAATACATATAAAATGAGAAAGAAAAATGGGATGAGAAACTAAATGTCCATGGAATCAGAATAACACTTTATATACAATTTTTATTGATTTAGAAATAAAATTAAAATTATTATAAGACTCATATGTGGTATATTCAGATAAATCAGAAAAATATCCGCTAAAAAAGTTTTGAAGGAAATTATTACATTAAAACTCTCAATATTACAGTTGGAATATTCTGATAACATTATAAGAATCAACATCTAAAAACATGAAGAAATATGTGTACCCATGTATTCATGAATATCATATCATTAAATTAATTAATTTTATTGAGTTTATTGTTCCTCGTGAACATGGGTAGAGAGAAATGGAAATCCAACATCTTCTATGTATGTTTATATAAAAAAACAGAAATAAATGAGTTTCCTAAAAGTTTAATGCGTGAAATAAAATTTAGAAGATGGATGTTTTTAAATATGTCTCCAACTAATAATATTTAAACCATTATAATATTTTGGGGGTTATTAGTTAATACTATTTATTTGGTATGTTTCGACATATTAATATCTATTTGTGGAATAAAATTCAATGTTAGGTAATTCTATCAAGTAATACATGAATGTGGAAAATGAAACAAATTCTAAGCACACTAATACATAACAAAAAATATGTCACCATTCAGTAGTTTTGGTTATATAAAAAATGAGTGGAATTAATAGAGATAATTATCTTAGTGAGTGATGGTTTACTTCTATCAAGAATAAATAAATGTAGGAAATCAGATTAATCCTAAAAAATATCATTGGAAATAAATATAAGGTACTTTATAAGTCTACCTCATGGTGAAAACCCTTAGAAAAAATTAGTAAGGTAGTATTAGCAATAAATTTTTCAAAATATATCATTCCAAATTAAGGGTGATGCTTCTTTTGAAAAAAAGGAAACATAATTGATAACTGTAATAATTAAAATAATTTACATTTTATTGTATATAATATCAAGAAACAGAATTAGTTAATCTGTAAAAGAGACAATCACATTGGAATTATGGAACAAATTAATAATGATTATGTAGAATACAACGAAAAGTTACTTATGTAATGTAACTTACCATGAGATAATGTAAAGACCTGTAAATCACAACGGAAATATTTTCTTAATTTTTTTTGGGGATTTTACGAGTGTGAAGTTTCTGACGGCACCTGATTCCAAGTCCAAGTGTGCCCGAAATCAATTTCTGAAGTTTAGCTTGACTACATTCAGTGAACGAACGAGCGGGTTTTAATAACATTTGAACCGATGCTCGGAATCAAAATATGAGGGCACCAATGAAAGTGCAGCGCCGGTAATTTCTTAGGAATACCTTTTCCGGAGGTGCATTTTCTTGGGTGGTGATGTTAAAAAAAGTGAGGAATAAAAATATAATTGTTTTATTTTTATTTCTTTACAAAGAGGTTTAAGTGAAATTAAGTAATGTCACAACATAATTTCAATCTACCTTGTGGATAACATCCATGTGATGGAGTTGGGGTGAGGCCCACACGAGCCCACACCTTTCAATTCTATAACTCCGCATTAATAACCCTATCACTTTTAATTTCGTAACTCACCGGCTCCCCCGTTTTAATGTCAAGTCAACTCAAGCAGTTTTTCATCCACATTAATTACATGCCAATAAAACACCAAATTAATTTGGAAACACATGTTAATTAATTTGATGAATTAATTTTGAATTTCAAATTAAAGTTGACACATATGTGTGTGAATAAAATAAGACAAGGTCTTATTTTTTGGGGTGGATTCGTTGTGTGGAAACAAGGAGAGAACTCTCACGGTCTTGAAGAACTTCATCTTCCTCGCAAAGAACGCCAAAGCTTCGATGAAGAACGCCTTACCATCTTTTCACCATCTTTTCGTGTCGAAGAATGCAATGACGCGCCACATCCTTCTTTGGGCGAAGGCCGACGATGCTTACGGAGGCTTGATCCGCAACGCCGTCTTCCGCGACGTCCTTTTCCCGCGACGAACCTCTTTCGACGACTTCATCGAGGTAGGGTGTTTTCTAATAAAGTGTATATGTGAATTATCCCCTTGTGCACGAGTTTTTATTATTATTGCACAGTGTTTGTATAATTTATTTGAAATAAATTATACCCTCATCAATGATTAAATGCATGTGTTTTTATGATTTCCAATTGATAACACCTAACGCGGAGGGCGGGGGCCGAAAAAACACGGCCTGAAAACCCTCCACAGTTTGTTTATTGATGTTTGGATTGACAGGTGACGACAAAGCGGGCTGCAAAGGAATTTTTAACCTTTCGCAGTAATCTACTGGTCCCGAGAGAGCAGAAGGCGCAGACAGCAGGCAAAACAGACCACCAGAGCGCGTCCGTTGGTCCACGGAAGATGCGGCCGGCACGCCCCGCCGGCACGGCGGCATCGGCAGCCCGCACCGGCCGGCTGCAAGAATGCGGCGGCACCCAGCAAGCTACCAGGAGGAACCTCCGCGGCTGAAGCCGCGACGGAAGGCGACCGGATCCCGCGGCCACGTGGGATCCGGATGAGGAGGAAACGACACCTGCTACGTCCGTGGGGTGCAAGGGGGTAAGTACGCCCCCCTTCTCGGCCGCTGTCCTTGCCAGTGCACCCCCCCAGCCGGGTCGGGGAAGGTCATGTGGACCGGGCTGGGCCGGGCCCAGACCCCCATTTCATACTTTTTTCAGTCATTTTCTCATATCGTGGGCTTTAGACCTCCGATCGATGCACCATAAGATGGGTTGGGATCCTTGGATCGAGACGATCATTTCGGTATATTACACATTAGGTTTCGTAGAACTCTAGGTACGGCCAGGTTGGTTCGAACATGAAACCAACTGGGCCCTCTGAGCGGAAACGCTTATAACTTGAGCTCCAGATGTGCGATTGATGTGCCGTCGAATTTGTTGGATTCCTCTTTGTGAGACGGACCATTTGGCTTACTCCGCTCAAGGTTTGGATACAGTTAGAGTGTGGTCGGGTTGGTTTTGACTTAAAAACCAACCGGGCCTCTGGAACGAAAAAGCCAATAACTCTCAGACTGGGCATCCGATTGACGCTCCGTCTTTCACGTTGAGTTCCTTTTATCGAGACAGAACATTGGGATACATCAACTCCGGACTACAAGAATGTTGATGTATCAACTCTTGGCTCATGGAGCGGACCCTTCCGGAACGAGCATGATGTGTGCGGAAACCCTAGAGCTGGCTGAGACATGACGACTGCTGATCGGTCGACTCAGATAGTTTCGATAGCCTAGTGGCGAGCGCTTGGATGTAGCGGAAAACCCACGGCGGAGGAGCGATCAGTTGTAGCGGCAGACCCGCGGTACTCAATAGAAGGAGTACATCTGTAGGCTATGAGGGGGAGCGCTTGGTTGTAGCGGCAAAACCATGGTGGGAAGCTCTTGGTTGAGCAGCAAGCTGACCGTACTATGAGGGGGAGCACTTGGTTGTAGCGGCAGACCCATGGTGGGAAGCGCTTGGTTGTAGCAGAAGTCCCATAGTACTATGAGGGGGAGTGCTTGGTTGTAACGACATACCCATGGTGGGAAGCGCTTGGTTGTAGCAGCAGGCCCACCGTACTTGAAGGGGCAGCGCTTGGTTGTAGCGGCAGACCCATGGTGGGATGTGCTTGGTTGTAGAAGCAGGCCCACAGTACTCGATAGGTGAAGTACTACAGCAGTCCAAGCATAGTGGGAAGCGCTTGGTTGTAGTGGCAGGACTACTGTACTTGATAGAGGTGGAGTTCTCGAGCAGTTGTGGGTTAGATAGTGAATAATTTTTTATTGGAATCCTCCATGGGTTCGACCGTAAAGACTTTCGTACTGGAATCCTCCGTGGGTTCGGCGGTGACGAATACACTACTTGTATCCTACGTGGGTCCCAGCATAGAGGAATCAGTGGCTACATCCGATCATCTCTATCACCTTACGAAGAAGTATACATGTGTGAGATGAGTCTTGAATTTCAATCATTATATTTGATATGATTGACTTGTTTTCCTATGTGGATTGAGTTTTGATTTCCTAGGTGGATTGGGTTGTACTATCCTGTGTAGACGTGATCGAACATGGGCTCAGATGTTGGAGCCGTACTAGAATTGATGACATAGGCATATGTGTGGGCATATACCTAAGCAGTGTTGGATGTTACTTCATGATTGTATCTTTCCTTGTGGATTATCCTTTGTGGATTTTGGAAGACCATCAAGGGTCTCGGGGTCCCTACTGGCGTATCGTATACTCACCCCTTCACGGGCATCGCCCACTCTATGTTGTGTTCGTTGAAGACGATGAACATCACTGAACGAGTTTGAGGGTTGTAGAGCTAGGCGGTTCTCGGAGGTGGAACTCACGACGAGTCGGTGCCCGGAGGTGGATATCATGACGAGTCGATACCTGGAGGTGGACCACTGAGAGGAACGTACACGGGGCGGACGGCAGGACCCGAGCAGCTGAGGAGGCAATATGTGCCCACCCTTCAGGTGGGATTTCCAATGGGCAGCTCAGCATTGCTGCTTTACTTTTCAGTTTCTATACTTCCAGTCTAGTTGTACTTTACTTTCATTTTTGGTTTGTATTCTAACCCGCTTACTTTTCTGCACTTGTACTCAGTATACTTAGTGTTTACTTCTGTTGTCATACTCTTTGGTGTTTGTTTACTTTACAAATACGATGCATTCCCCTTTTTGTTGAGATTTTCTCCTTTGGTGTTAGTCGCCAGCCCCTAGCCTATGGAAGGTGGGCTTGGGGTAGTCACGGCACGGGCCCCAAGGACGGGTCGTGACAGATAAAGTGTTCTTTAAATGGTGTATGTTTTCCATAAAAATTCCATAAAATTCCAATAATATTTATCGCAGGCATGAGACACTAGCGAATAAAGGGTAACATCCATCAAAGAGAACAATTTATTCTATGAAATAAAATTATTAATGGATGTTGAATGAAAACCGTATTCCAAATTATTGTATGATTTTTTGGCCAAAAAAATTGGTATAGACACTGAAATTTGTTGTAGATGAAGAGATTAATTCCTCTTCAAAGCTAGCATATTTTATAATAGAAACCCCCCTAAATGTATAGGATTAATGAATGAATAAGAACATTAATCCATTGAAGATCAATGCATGGACATCCAAGGGTATAATCTTGAGGAAAGATGAATAGATATTGATTGTTGTTTCATGTTTGAGAAACATTTATCATCCATGTTACTATAATTGAAGACAACATAAGATTCACCATATTCTTGATAGGCCCAAATGAATTTTAAAAAAAGTGAATTAATGGTGATGGTATCAATAGGATCCCTGAATTGAAGTTAAATATGGTTATTTTTGAACCAATGTATATTAAAGTAAAAAATTAAAATTCCATAAAACAACGGTGTTCCAACACATGATGATAATATAGAAATTGGATTGAATATTCTTTTATATAATGCATGGGATCCAGATGATGATGTTGTTTTTTTGGATACCAATGATCTAGAGAGATGATCGTTTTTTATCACTGACCTCCACTGACAATGTTCTCTTAACCATATAAAAACATAAATTTAAATTTAAAAACATAAATACAATGTATTGATGAAAATAAAAGAATTTGGTTTGGAACGGGAGAGAAATATACTCATTTTTATAATCTAATGTTTTAATGTGACATGATTTTTATGGATACATTTAATATTTTATTTAATAAATCATGTTCTCTATACTAATCATATATCACAAAGAAATTGATTTAGATGATTTAAGGCTTATTTTTTTATGAATATTTATTATATATTTATCTTAAAATGTTGAAGGATTATATCCCATTAAATTAATGATAATAAAGAAATGTGAAAATGTATGTACCATGTTCTCCCCTCACCCAAATATTGAATTAAGGGAGATTAAAATTCAGATCATTAAGGGGGATAGAAAATTGCCTCATTAAATAATTATTTATAAAGAATAATATAAAAGAGATATTAATGTTGTAGTTAATAATGGATTTGGGACACTTATTTAATTTTCCAAGAATATTTTATTCAATAAATATTCAATGTGGAGATTAAAGTTACCATAAAAATATAATTAGGTTATATTTTTTTTATTTTATAAAATATATATCAAATTTAATAATTATATTTAAGATGGAGAAGGTTCTTATGGTTGTTTGAAAATAATTCCACCAAAAAAACGTTTCTAGAAGGATGAACCAATGAAATAAATAGGTCCATAAATGAAAGGAAAACATCAGTAATTTGTCTGGAAGTATTGAAAAAAATTTCTGGTTTATACTACAGACCGATAATGGATAAGTAAATGGAAAGGTTTATATATGAATGATTCCCATAACATTAGATAACTATAGAACCATTATTCATTGTACTTATTACTACTATAGATGGATAATAAAGAACAATCAACAAAATTTATATCGAAAAAATAATGTACTATTAAATTTTGATGGATATTAGATATCTCTTGGGTAAGTTAGCATTATGATAAATCCATCCGAAGAACAATAATGAATTTGCGGAAATTTTGTATTATTATAAGGATATGAACACTATGTAATTAATAAAGTCCTTATAATTTCATATTAGGAGTCAAAGGACGGTTCAACTTACAAAGAGAGTTTGTTCCGTAAACATGATAAAAGAATATAGTGCAACAACACTATATGATGCCCTAGACATAATATTGTGAACGATCTCGAGAAGTATGTAGTATAGAATATTGTGAAACCAAAAATATTAAAGTATTCAGATGAATATTCTGATATTCTAAAAGGAGATTCAAGAAGTGTTTTTTATGATGTTCAGTAAATATAAACATTACAAAACGAATAAAAGAGGGTTAAATATTTTTGAACGAAAAATCTCTGAATCCCAAGCCATTGAAAGTTTTAGATGAATTATTCAAATGATTATTTTTTGATAATTACCCATAAGAAAGTCACTAAGGGGAATGAACTACATTAGATACTAGAATATATATTTTTTAAAAGGACTAAGCATTGAATATTGTGGATTCTTGTAAAGAATAATGATACCTTAGAGAGTAATAAATAAATAATACATAGAACAATTGAAATAAATAATATAAGAATAAATAGGTACCTGAGTGGTACTGATGGAAAAATAATACCAAGTCCAAATAATAATATATTTTGATAAAATATTATTTATGTAAATCCAATTTAATAGATGCTATTCAAATATATGTGAATGATATAAGCCAAATTTCTACGAAACCCCAAAAGTATGATGTTTCATATTATTTAACAATGGATGTTGATGTTTAATTAATGAGAAGAAGAATCTAAATCCATGTTAAAAATAAATGAGGATTCAGAGGATGTAATTGAGTGGAAGAAATTTAATAATTATGGAGGATATTTAGATCATTAAAGGTTGAAAATAATTGAGATATGTAAATATAAGAACTAGATTAATCATGTATAATCATAAAGGAATGCCATGTAAAAATTATAGAAGGTTTTATCAATGTTCTCAATTTTTTAATTTGAATGATGTTAAATTAGGTGTTCAATGTGAAATATTCATAGAAGAAACATCCATGACATATGTTGAGATATAAGATTGATTTTCATATTAATAAAGACAATTCATTAAGAATAATTATTAATTTGATATATTTTATATATGTATGATATAAAAAGTAGGCAAATAAATATTTGAGACTCCAATAATATTCAATGTCGACCTTCATATTCTCCATATCTGTTGGATTTATCTTTCATATATGAAAAGTTATACAACATGTGTTAGAGGATGAAAAAAGAGGATATAGATGCTGAGTATAATCAAATGCAATGTGAAAAGACATCCAACTAAAATATTTTATTTAATGATCATAACGGTCAATGTTTAAATGATTGGAACTTGACATTTATAAGCAACATGATTTAATCTAGATGTAGGAGTACCAAAGTAGAAGGAAAGACCAATATCACATATTGATTTTTGAAGGTTTTGAACATTTATGTATGAGTATGTGAGATCTCCAAAAATGAATTCTACCCGAAGGAGGATATTTTAATGTAAATTATGTGTACATCAAAATATAAATTTGTAGTTAATGTTTTATTAATTATGTAGATCATGAATAACCTTTTAATGATAGTGGTTATATTATAAACTATGCCATAAATAACATCAAGATATTTTTTTATATAAAGATGAACTATAAGACACTGTATAAATACGATTAACATGAATAATATTGTGAAGAATGTGGAATATAACAGTAACCTCCTAAAATGATTTATAATTATTGAAACTGATTATTTTTTGTTAAATTAGAGACTCAGCATGAGTCGATCTAAAAACTAGTAGGTTCTCACATTGAATACATTCTTTTCAAAAATCTAGGAGTGCCGTTAAATTATTATTATCAACATTACATAATGAGGGATCATATGTTTGATCCATACTCATTATAATTATAACATAAAGGAGATTATATGTATAATTCATACATCAAAACTGATAACATAGGTATGATCAACTAATGTGAAGGAAGATTTTATGTATAAATTATGGGTAAATGTGTTTGTCACCCCTACTTCACTCCCCTACAAGGGTGACTTCCTGATCCCTCTATAAACTCAATATATATCTTCTTACATTCAATTAATAAATAATATTAATTAACCCTTGTTATCCAATAATACAATTTGTATCTAATTAGTTATATCCTTATGTTTTATACTATAAAGATCATTTTTTAACTATATATAATTATTAATATGAGATCCAAAATTCCATTGAGATTATAGAGATATGTAATACATATTTTAAAAAATCAATTACATTGTAGTGGATTTGGGAAGGATTTCTCTTAGGGTGTGATTAAAAAAAATATGTAGAAAAAGGTTTATAAATAGTTAGTGAGGCATAGTTTACATATCCATCATATAATCATCAATTATATTTTATACTAAAATCATATGAAAACACTATTACTAGGAAAAAATACTTATTAGTAATTACTTTATAAAATTCAACCAATGATTTGAAAATTTTATATTTCAATCAAAATTATGGAGATAATAATTCTTAAATCACAAATATATATACTTTGAGTTCTCTAGGATTTCAAAATTAATTTAATATGATAATATCATGATGCACCACTTAATTTCATAATCTATCACACAATACATTATTAATGTCTCTTTCCATATAAATAGACATAATAGATGATTACTATGACTATATAACCTCACATAATTCATATACATAAGTACACCATGTTATGAAGCTCAATATAAATAAAAGAATATAAATATTTTAATCTACTCATAGACCAATGGGTAATACGTATAAAACATCACAAACATATAAATATATATTACGACTACATCACAAAGATTTAATCTCACAATAAAATTTAAATGGGATATAAAAATGTAAATCCTAATTGATAATTTATTTTAATCCCCTAATCCATAACATATTTTAGAAATTATCATGCACTGAACACTCTATCCCTACCATGTTATTCCCATAAAATTCCCCAAATCCACCTTGTCATAATATTAAAACATATTTATCATATGGATCCTTCCATGGAACTACAATTTAATAAATAGTTTTTCACTAATAATAGTGTAATACTAAATAAATCTCTATAAATATTGAACCCCTACTAAAATTAGAAATACACATGATTCACATTCAAATAGATTTGAGAAAATCATATTTCAAAATTCCCTAAAAGAAATACGTTATAATGAATCAATATTTCTATTTTTTATAGGTTTATATATTATAAGAAAATATAATATTTTATCATATATTTATATAAAAAATATTGGAATTATAAAACTTATTATTCTATTATCCATTCCCAACCATCATGGTTTTTCCTGAACCACCTAAAACTCACTATATTGAGTACAAATGGAATTCCTCTAATATGAATCATATGTTAAGTGGGATGAGATAATAGTTCATTAATTCTTAAACATATGTGTATAACATGAATCCCAAAATAGACCAAAATTCAAATCTATAACTCAATGTTTCATTATGATAATTAATGAATAGAAATATATTTATTAGAAAACATATCAAACCCACAAAAAAACATATATATGTTATTCAATACATTTTCTTTTTCTTAATATATTAACTAATTTATGGTAATAAAAATAATATTTAGATAATATATAATAAAAATAAAAAATAGGCATCTCCTCTTTATTCTTGGTTAAGGCCCCAACTCCAAATCTTGTTCAATTGGTCAAAATTCATTAGTATATGATCCATAAATATATTGAATTCATATTTTGTCATCCATTAAAATTTAAAATATATAATTAATCACATGAATGATTCATAATAATTTATTATGTTTTAATGAAAATTTATTTCATCACCCTTTCCAAAATCATAATGGTATTTCCCACTAAATAAACTCAATAATCATATATTATAGCCACATATTACACTAATGAAGAATAATACATCAATGTATATATAAAATGACAAAACCTTAATTCTGACAACAAAATTCACACTAAAGATTAATAATAAATAAATATATATAATTTGAAATAAATTCTCTAAATTGGATTCATTTATTATTCTTCTAATTTTAAATTCTTAACTTAAATAACCACATAAAATTCATTAAAACAAAATATAATATAATAATTTTTAATAAATGAAAAATCATAAAAAATTATACAAATGTTGTAGAGAAGAACGTAATATATACCCTTAAAACCATATAAAAATTGTTTAATTTTCTTGTTTATTACATATAGAAATCGAGTATCTATAAAACTGGAAAAATAAAAAAAATCATGATCATGATATCACACCTATATATCCCGCATAAGAATATATATTCGAAATCTGAATCAGAACTAAAAACTTATCCAAAATTATTTACATGATTTTTTACATCCATCTAAATAATCATTAGTAAAACTACCCAGTAATTCATTGATATTTCTTCATGATTTGTTAAAACACAATCATATGGAAACAATAAATGCCTCGCAGGTTTTACTAAGAATAATGATAAAAAGATTAAATGTGTCGGGTATGAATAATGTAGTCTAATACTTATATCATTCAAAAATGTTGAGGCATAATTGTATATTATAGGAAATTTTGGAATAATGAATATATGGGGGGTTATTGGTGGTATATTTCCACAACTCTGTAACCACATATGGATACCTTGATACAGTTGGTTATGTGACATCAAGTACACCTCCTCATATGGTAGAGGATGATGACTAGAAGATGGGGTCTAATATATATTATAGGGAGACTTATGCAAATTATAAAAGTAAAAAATGTATGAAATCAAAAAACTATAGGCAAATGATAATAATAAATAATCATAATAATACCATAATCAAATAAAGACCAAAATAATATGATAATCACAAAATATTAAAATAGTATTAAAACCAATGTATTTGATTTGTCATGCTCTATTTGTGGTAAGATTTAGATGAAATTCTAAAATAAATAAATTGAAAACATCTAATAAGTTCCCAATACCATGTTTGGTTCCCAAATACATGCTCGACCTTGTATCCTAACACAACCATTTATAAAAGTTCGGTTTCCCTTATCCAGTCCTACAAACATGAAGTCAATTCAATTAATGATCACAAAGCCCATGTAGGGTGTGGTTATAAATAATTAGGACACCAACAATGGTTTATAAAACAATATCCAATCAATTACACTGTATGAATTTGTATAAATAAAAAATTAAGAATATATATTTATTCAGTTTTCACATAAAAATATTCTTTAATTGACCACATAAATAATTATGCTCACATTAGAAACTGAACCAAAAATATCTACTTCAGCGCAAGCCATATTCTGCATATCAATTAGAAAGTGTATCACATTTTAACATATAGTTGGTTTTCATTTATCATTGAATATCCCAATTCACATTCATAAAATGGGCCCTATAATAGTAGTGTATCGCCCTATGGGTATTTGGATCAGCAGTCATTGTACTACATATCAGTGATCGTAATCAATAAACATATATCCTTGGGTCCTAGAGCAGAATTCTGTCACCATATTGGTATTTGTAGAAGAATTCAATTTTCCACAACTCTAACACTAATATCACAGCTCATGGTTCAACATTGACAACCCAATTATCATCCATTTCTCTAATTCATTATTCAAACAATTTCATAAATTCATTTATTAACCATGGTCAGAACCCATTTATCAACCACGAATAATTAAAAAATTCTCAGTTCAATTATATCAGCATTTCCCAAGTTTGAACATAAATTTTTTAATCCCACTAATAAATGAATTAATAAACCCATTATTTCATCAATTTCATAATACCATGCTAAAAAAATATTAATTCAAGTAAGAATAAAATTCCAAACATGGTAATGGAAATTAAAAAAAGTAAAAATAATAAATAATAATCATTTCTATAGGAATATAAAATTATTAAACAAACTCAATGTCATTGATAGGCGTTCACCAAACCGAAATATGCAATTTGATATATAAAGACTGAAATAAAAAAATGAAATAAATAAATAATACAAATCATTATGACTAAGATCCAATGGAATAATATCCATTAAAACATACATCTAAACCATCCCAAATAGAGTAAAATATTAAACCTATTCATTTGTAATAAGACATTTGAATGGGGGGAAACAAATTTGGAAAAAATCACATACCAACAAAGAGTAGACCCTTTAATTAAATATTTGATTCTACAACAAAAGGGGGTTGAAGATAAATAGGATCCATTCAAGAGAATATAAATTTAAAGGGATGTGTTTAGGGTAAATCCAAAGAGATTAAGGTATAAATATGGAGAATTTGGAAATTTTAGTATAATTTTTTGAGAGATGTAAACTTGCATGTATGGTTTTCATGGAAGAGGAGAGAATTTTGATAAACCATCCACTTTAACTGCATGCCTTAACATAATTGGTTCTTAGATTTTACTATATAGTGCCCATGTTAAATACCCATGTTCCAACCATGGAAACCCCTATAGTCATGTGTTCCAGATTTTGGTTAAAGTTTGTAACACCCAAATATTGTGTGATTTTTATTAAAAATTAATTTAATATTTTAATTATTATTCATTTTATGAAACTTAATATAAATTTTTATATGAATGAAAAAATATATTATTTATTTTTATACAACACCAACTTAAGAATGCTCTATAAACAATGCTGACTTAACTGGTGTTACACCTAACACCATGTTTCTACAAAACAAAATTTTATTATTATAATTATTTTAATTAGATTATTATATCAAAGCCATTAAAAAAATAATAGTAATAAATAATTTTTATAAATTATTTGTATTGGTTTTATAAAAATATAATAAACTGATAATAAAATCTTTTTTTGTAATGTCTTTATATGTTTGAAAATACTCTATTCTCAAATGAACTGATTTTAATTTACTTCTATATAAAAAGGATAAAATTAATTTTAATAATGTTTTGAAATTTAATTTTCAAAAATAATATTTATTTTTTAAATATACATGTAAAAAATTTAGATTAGTGTGATTTTTTGGTTTTTTCTAAAAAAATCATTTCTGGATGAATAGTGAATAATATAGAATATTAATTCCAAACAAAATTTTAATCTATTTCATTAATATTGTAAAATTATATGTTATGTTGAGATAAATGTTAAAATATATCAATTTTACATAAATTCATATAATTTAGGTCATTAAATAAATTTCACATTTAAATGTTATATAAAAATATTTCAAACATTTAATAAATTTTATTAAATACCCATTTTCCTATTTTGTCGATGATATTAATTTTAATTTATTTTATTCCACTTATATTAATAAAATATGAAAAAATAAATTCAATATTTTTATCATAATTTTTAATTTTTTATAATAATGAATATCTGGATTTCTTAAAAAAATTATTATTTAATGTATTTAAAAAAATGATACTATTAACATAAAAATGAGTTCACCTAGTTGTTGAAATTTAACTAAAGTGTCAAAATAATAGAGAAACATGTATTAAATCCCATGTTTTGATATATTCAGATCATATGTTTCATTTTATATGGAATTGATCATTTTTTGAGAGAGATGATATAATGGATACCTCTCAATAATGTTACTTTTTAAATTTACAAGAATTTCACTCCTCCATTATAATGCGGCTCAGACCCCCATCACTTCCTCACTCCACTCAAGACAATAAGAATTATCCAAAACCAAAATAAATAATATCAAGACAAGCATCCATTAATTGAATAAGAATCAATTTTGGTTGAAATAAATCCAAGTTAGTCCTTTGGAAAAATCCAATTGGAATTACCCAATGAAAATGTATCATCCTTCCACAAGATCTTTAGTTTTATAGTCATTCTCCAACACATAAATTTTAATTATTCTTTGACTATATAATAAACTAAATATAATAAATATGCGGAATTGTTTTACCATTTTTAGACCTATACCTACCCACATTTCCATCAAATGGGAAATAAAATTACAATTCATGTGTACGACGGACTACTACATCCCAAAACGAGGTCATTCATTTTTCTTTTACAACATATCATGGTTGTGAATTATGAATTTATAAATGTTTTATATGATATATAGTTTATTTATTTTGTATTTATTATTCTCTATTTTTTATATAAAACATACCTACATTCTTTAAATTTTGTGTAAATACGATAACTTCATTTGTGGACAAATTAACTACAGTCTGCACAAATTGATGTGATTGACTCACACATGTCATCGAATGTATAAATTATGAGTATAGTAAATTTATATGATATTAATTAAATAATAATTCTTCTTAATGCTTAATATAAATATATATATACATGTATTTTATATAATTTCTTTTTTTTGTAAAACTATAAGAAAATGGAAAAAGAGTTCATGCATACGCACGACCTATCATCTCCATGATCGGGGTATTCCAATTCATATTTTTATCTTTTATATGTTATTATTAATTCTAATATAATAAATATATATCATGTTTTTATCTTGTTTTTTATTATTTAAATAAGTAAAATGTAAACTATGTAAGAGGATCAAGTATAATAAGTCAAAACATATATGAAAAATAAATCACATATTACACAAAATTTAAAATTAACATAGAATTATGAATAAATTGTCTATATTAATTCATAAGTAAATCAATTATGTTTATATATATAATAATATGATTTTTGAGGTATAATATTCTTATATTAATTATATAGGATCTCTGAATGTGAATAATGAATTATAATATTTAAGGGTGGGTTTTCTCATCTCACATTTATTTCAATTAGACTTAGGACATATTCAACAGTCGTTTATTTTTTTTTGTGGTTTATTTATTTCACATGAATATATAATATGATTATTATAATTAAATTTATTTATATTTACATATCTATTTTAGGATCATTTTGTCTTCAGTATTATGTAGGAAATGTTACCAAATCGATAATGTAATTTTTGTCTCAAAGTGCCTTCTTTGAGATACATACCATGTTATGCACCTATATTTTTATATGTGGTGTATATACTAACCATTTAGAAGATATATCCTTAGTATCATTATTTCAATATATCTTTATCTGCATTAAATTTTTATTATCTCTTGTTTGTTATGATTCATATTTATCAATTGGGTAAAATTGGTTTAGTAGAATCTCATTGTTTATAGGAATTGTTTACAGTTACACTTCCAATGAATAAATATTATGATCTATATCCCAAGAAAAAAACAATGTTTCTTATATTCAAGTTATTCATGAAATCATTATATATTGGAACCATTTTCCCACTATTTTGAACAATATATATTTTATATTTTTTTTAATAAAATCTAACTTAATCTCTCTCTTTAGTTGAAATGTTTTTCCTTTAAATCATGTTTAAAAAAAATATTTTAAAAAATATTTTATGTTTTAAAACTGTTTAAAATGATTTTAATATTATATTATATGAGTTTAAGGAATATTGTTTACAAAATGTTTTCAAGCTTCTTTTATATGTTTTCGAGGAAAAATCATTTCAAAAAATTTCAAGAATCTTTTATAAATTTTCTAGAAAAAGGTTTTTATAATTATTTCCAGAATTAATTATAACCATTAATATTATTTTCTATGAAAATGGGTTTCAAAATTTCTTGATTAATATTTTATATGATTTGAAATATATTACCAATGGAATTTTTGTTGAAAATATTGATGTTTTAACAATATTTTCTCTAAGAAGAAAACTTATTTTCTTCGTGAAATGTTTTAAATTAAATATTAATGGTTTATATAAAAGAAAAAGTTGTTTGAAATGGTTTTGGGAAATATATTTTCAAATAAAGTCTATTTACATTTATAAATGTTCCATTTGAACCTTCAAAACACATATCCATCTAAAATGACATACTTTAAAAAAATCATTACTATTGATATGATATAAAGATACCATTTATACTATTTTTAGAATGGTTTATGTTTTGAGGAAATTATGTTTAGAACACATTCTTCTCTTCCATATTTTATATTTTATTGATACCCTCTTCATTTCACAAGTTTTACAATGATAAAATGATTAGCAGGACTGTTACTTTTTCATTGTTAATGACACAATGAAGTGTTTATGATACCGGTTTCAGTTCAGGGGTTATGATATGATGTTTTTCAAACACACCACTTTTTTATGGGTCATGATATGATGAATGTTTTATTATTTTGTGGAACATGTATGTATGATTTTATAATGTGATTTTTTGTAAAAATAACAACCTCTAAAGCATTGGGTAATGGTATATATCATGCATATAAAAGAGATATAATGAAGAGGGAATTCAGTTCAGTATGACAAGGCTGGAATATAGAGTAAACTTGGTTCAGTGTGATAGGGTTATAATGCGGAATGAAAATGATTTAATAATAAATTTCTAGTACAAAGAGTGTACCTTGTTCAGTAATACATTGATTTAACGGGATGTGAACCCTATTTCATAAAATACTATTTCAATAGGATGTGAACTCGATTTAGTAAAACTTGTCTTGATTGGGGAGTGAACCAGGTTTAGTTTTTGACTTTTTCTACTAATATGACCATTCTAGTAAGGCTATACTACTATGGAGATCATTTTATATGTCTTACAAAATTCCAAGTCTTATTTCTATGTTAGTCATTCATGGATTATTTTATTATCTTCCTTATGATCCATATCTTTTGAACTACCAATATTTATGCCATAACCCTTAATTATGATCTCTAATTATAATGGTTTGATATTATAATTATACGATCTCTTTCTCATAACCCTATGCTAATTATTATTCATAATAAAATCCATTTTACCCTTTCTGAGCATTTGAGGTCACCCATTTCTAATTATTCTGTTCACCATGTTATGAATAATTTTTTTAAGTACCATTAATAAATGGGAAGATCATTACGAGTGATGTAGATGAACGTTAACAAAACTAGAATAATGTGATCCATGTTTCCAAATACACTAAACTATTACTATCATTGAGAATATATTTTTCTAATGTTCATAGTATTCATCTAAAAAATGTAATATACATGTATAATTTTCCTGGATCATTGTAGTTGTTATTAATTGAATGTTTAATTCAAACTTTGGAAGCTATTATGAGAAAACATTAGTGATATAACTTTATATATTTGTAATGATGTATCTAGGGATACCTCTAAGTTTAATCCTATTGTATTAGTGATTTAAAAATAAGATTCATGATATTAGAATCCAATAGGAATTTTTTCTTGACCACGTATTCTAATTCAATGATAAGTGTTTCTCACTAAATGAATTTTAGTTTTATTAAATAGTGAGAAGTAGAAGAAAATGATTTAACATTTAAAGTTAATGTTGGGGAAATAATGATCAATATGAAAATATATTTATTATATGGAAATCACATGACGAGAATCTGGATAGTGGTATGAGTATGGGATATACCGTTGTAGATTAAGAGACCTAAAACTACATGGGAATGTTATGGGATTTTATAATATCACTATTTACATTAAATTTAATATGAATGATTTGAATGAGGTTGAGTAACCTTATTAAGTGATTAATGTTCCATATTATATGAATGTGGTATTAAAGAACATGTTGATGAAGTTGAAAAATGGTTTTTGAATAAATTTGGATGATTGATTTTTTAATGTTTTGGAATTAAATGATTTTATTATAAAAAAATGAAATATATATAATTTTTTTGGATTTAAATTGATATTTTTAATGGTTATTACAATTAATAAATGTTATTTAATGGAATTGTGATATTTTGATTAAGGTAAGGTAACCATTATTGTGTTCTTGATGTTGATATATTGATGATTGGATAAATATGTATTGGATAATGATTTTTTTGGGTATGAATAAGTAAATTGGATGATACTAATTAACATAGAACTATTTAAGGATTTTTGACAATGTGGTTTATGTTGTCATTGATGATATTTATAACATTTTGGATTTGTGGAGTATATTAAATAAAATTTGGAATACGTAAACATGCATGATTTCAATAAGGATTTATGGTAATTAAGGTTATTACCATGTTTCAATATAATACATGATGAATGAATTAACATGTTTTGTTTATGAAAAATATGAGCTACTTTATGATATAAGGGGGATGAATAGTTATCTATTTTTGAGAAATTTTGGGAGCTCTCCTATAAATATGTGGATTTTAATCTTTTAAAAGGGTTAACAGTTTGAAATTTTAAAGAATTAATTCATTTAAAATTCATTTTATGTTTTACATATTGGTTTATTATATCTCTATATGAGGATTTATGAATATTGGATAACATATGGTAGATATTTTGATGTGATGCTAACTAAATGAATATGGAAAGAATTATCATTCCAACTCACAAACTGTTAGTACATATGAGATAAAATATTAATTATTATCTCATAGAGTAATAAATGATGTAGATGTCATGACCTGTCCCTGTGGGGAATTTTCCATGACAACCCTGAGTGCCCCTCCAATAGGCCATGGGATAAGAACTAGTGGTGAGTAGATATATATCAACAAATTGGTGGAATTTTCCTAAGAACCTATTCACAAACAACCATATTCACACCTAAAAAAACTAAAAACATGGTATAACAATCACCATGCATGCATACACTAATAACAATGTGCAATGTACAATAGGAATGTAATGTATAGTAAGGTAAATCGGTGTTGAATAAAATTCCACCAAATCAAACAAAAAACAATGTCTGACATGAAACCAATTGTACTGTAGATTCTGTAGAATGTTAGTGAAAACACCTCGTCCTTTCTACTCTCACAAGGCACTATCTGATCCTGGTCCTCCTGCTCTGCCTAGGACTCCATCGAAGCATCAGTCATCTTCAATATAATAGAGACACATGGGAAAACCAGTGCAGGTTTGGGTAAAATAATACCTAGTTAGACACCACGAAACAAAAATAGAAAAACAGAAAATGAATGTCATGTCATATCTACACACGTAAATAGGAATACATATTCCAAAAAAACTAGTTATACATATTACCAGACATAATGAATGAGACGAAAAGTCACTGGTAATCATCAAACCTAGTATTCCACATGAGACATACTTGTTCCGGGGGAACTAACAACCAGAAACTTAATTTCATCAGGGACTCTTACTAGAGTTGGTACTAATTTGGTCCCCACCCAAATGGAATACATTGGATAATGGTCATGGTATACAAATAGTGGATTCAGATCAGGGAATACCATGAAACCAATCTGTATTGACCCGAAACCTTGGGTATTCTTCTTAGACAATACCACAAACTATACGAATGTGGCTCATAATGTAGGGGACTATCCTCCGAGATTATTGTGAACACTATTGATACATCCCACTAGATGAAGGGCTAATATCATATTCTCAATTTTTGCATCAATACCCATGAAAATTTATCATGGGTGATTGATTATCACTCCAATCCCTGGAGGATTCTATAATCCTATACAGGGGTCTATCACTTAGAGGGTATTGCTTCCAAATGATGTTGACCTAATGTCATATTGATCCCTCAAAGAAAGAACCAAGATGATTCTTAGAACCTATTATGGTCCTCAATAAAACCCCACTATCCTTCTAAAATGTACCGACTCATTTCAGGGTCCATAGCACTTCAAACAACTCCCCAAACGGATATACAATTTGAATTTTATGGGACTTTTAGTAAAAATGGGCTGGTTAGGTATGGGTTCTGTCTGACCAAGTCGGACCGATCCATCTTGTCGGGCCTAGACCATTCATCCAACAAATCCAGATGCTGACCCAGTCCACCATATTTATCCTAGCCCACCGCATTCTGGATGATTCATCAGCACTAGAAGTAGCCTGACTGCCTGCACCCTAGGTCAACAAGGTGAGTCTATGTGACCAGCTAACACGCACGACTTATCTGTGAGTCCTCCATCCTATTATTCTATGGGAGACACATCCCTCCACCATGACCTCCTTTTTCGGCCTTTAATATCTGCCTGCGATTGATGTCTCCACAGGCTACCCCATCTAACATGGCTCATGCGAGGCAAATCCCTTTGTCATTCCCTCCTTCATTGACCGTATGTTACCTCTGCGGACCGCCTGGCTACTGCTCCCCCATGTGATCCACGACAACCACCACTGACCATTGAACTGGAGGCCTTGTCTCACCGTTCTATTCGGTGAAAGGCTGGAGCCACCTCCTTCGACAGACGCCTCTTATTTCTGCCACCATGTAATGCTGTAGTCCTAGATACCTCTCCAGATCATTGTGCCCATGAAGAACGAGAATGGATTTGAAGAAGAGGGGGAGTCGCACAAGAACACACAAATGTGGGGAGATCTAGGTCTTGTTCGTGTCGTCCTGGATCAATCAACATTACAAATTGAAATGGGGAAAAGACAAAAAAAATTTAAAAATGGATCAATTCAAATTATTGTTAAGCACCAATTCAAACTCGACTACATAAATCCCATCCCCGCACTACAGACGATCCATGAATCAATTTTTTTGTTGACTAAATTTTATTTTTCATAGGGAAAAGAATAATGTACAGGGAATGAAACCAAATAACAACACACTCTGTACCTATGATTGGATCTTTAGTTATCATGGATTTGTTGTCATTAAAGATTTGTTGAAAAATGACCTTGATCTGGATGTGTGATCCAAATTCTTTTTTGTGACATCCCCAAATGATAACGGTTTAATTGACTAAATGATATGACTCATGTCAACAAGGTGAACCTTCATTTTTGGGGGCCTATCTAATTAGAACTCCCTATTTAACCGTGATTGTCCTGGAGTAGTAATCAGGATGGGTGACCTTATGGAAAGTTTCCCAGGGTGTGTGTGAGTGAGGACAAAGCACACTAGAAATGACATGTGTTGGCTTGCAGGGAAGTCATTAGTCAGATGACCCATTCAGGCACGTGGGTGGACCCTGGGGTGGGCCCCACATTTCTGCGGGGAAATTGGTTGTACCTGGTGGGCCAGGACCCGACGACCATGTTTTGGAGGGGTGGTTGTACTGTCACCGGGACCTAGTTGTCACATTTGTTATCATAGGTGGTACCCAACCTAATGTTTGGTGCACTACCTGGGTTGAGATGTAGGGCCCACAATGAGGGTGTTGTTCCCTAAGGGGGGGGTGATTGTAACATCCCCGAATGATAAAGGGTAAAATTACTAAATGATATGACTCATGTCAACAAGGTGCTCCTTCCTTTTTGGGGGCCTATTTGATTAGAACTCCACAGTTAACCGTGCTTGGCCTGGAGTAGTAATCAAGATGGGTGACCTTCTGAGAAGTTTTTCCACATTGTGTGTGAGTGAGGACAAACCAAACTGGAAAGGGCATGTGTTGGACTATGGGGCAGTCAATAGTCAGATGACCCGTTCAGGCACGTGGGTGGACCCTGGGGTGGGCCCCACATGTCTACGGGACAACTGGTGGTACCTGGTGGGCTAGGACCCAACGACCATGTTAAGGAGGGGTGGATGTGCTATCACCAGGGCGTAGTTTTCACATTTTATGTATGTCATTGAGGGAGCCTCTCCTCTTTTTTTAGGGAAACTTTTTGGTTATGGTTATAAACCAAGATCTATGACATAGAATTGCCTAAAAATTAATATCAATATTACATAAAAGGTATTTTTATTTAATATATTTTAATGATGATTACAACCAAAATCTATATTTTCTATATGGCCCATTCTAGATGATGTTAGGCCTCCCCAATGTGAATGTCGGTGTTCTAGAAACAATTGTACACTACTATTTTTGATACGGACCCCCATTACGAAGGTATTGTAGTTCAATGTTATCCACCAAAGAGCTTTTAATTAAAAATATAACATTATTAAAAGGCTTATTCTAGGACCATCAGGCCACGAAATCACATGCAGGCTCATCTCTGGGTCTCACTATTTTCCCAATTAAAATTTTAAAATAAATTATAGAAAAATATGAGTCATTATAGTGGAAATTGATCAAGAAACAACCAAATGGTGATATTATGCATATGGGCATGAATAAAACCATGTAAATATATTACCTTATGTTCATAGATGGTAAAATAATTCCTCAACATGAGGAAATTATATTAAAAAATGTTTATCCAAATACCTATATTTTAATTGAACTATTAGGATTATAAATCCTAAAAAAATGATGATTTGGAGTCCCATAACATTAAATCGTTCAATCAATTACTTGTGATCAATGATCATTTTGACTCTATAAATATTAACTCTATTCCTCTATATACAATCTTCACTCCCATACTCTATTCTCCTATATGGAATCCTAGTTATATGTTTCTTTGGGAGCCATCATGGTTCCAACTAAACATTTTTAATGTACATTTTTGTGTTCATTTTCCTAATGTAGGTTTCAAATAAAGGAACATTCAAGTATAAAACATCTGATACCCAAAAGAAATATCGACTTTAAATCCAATTAAGGGTGTAAAATGTATTACCCATAGATTTTTTTTTAAATTTTCATATATTAATTTAATCTTTTAAATACTATTTATTTAAAAAAACACTACATTGAGATTTTTCACCATGAAATCACTATGTTATTAATTTTTTTTACATAACACCAATTCATGATTGTTCTACAAACAACACTTTATTAGATTTTTTTACAGTCAACACTGAGTTTCTTCGAAATGTCATTTTATTATTATAATTATTTAAATGTGATAACAATAACATAGTAATCAAACATAGTAATATGAATAGTAATAACTAATTTATAAATATTATTCATAATGGTTTTATATAAATAAAACAACGTGATAATAAAACATATAATTTTTTGAAAAGACTTTAATTTTTTTAATAACCTATTTTCTCAAATGATCTTCTTTTTATATAATTCTCTGAAAAAGAAAAAAAT
Source organism: Viscum album (assembly GCA_963277665.1). NCBI lineage: Eukaryota > Viridiplantae > Streptophyta > Magnoliopsida > Santalales > Viscaceae > Viscum > Viscum album. The sequence goes on along the minus strand of OY728155.1, from coordinate 1,519,559,946 downwards.
TAATTTTAGAAAATTTTAGAAATGTAGTTATATAATATAATAATATTTTTTGACATCAAAAATTAAAAAATTATCTTATTATGAATAATTTTGTTTTTTCAAAAAAACATCAATTTTTGATGAGCAGTTAAAATATTGATTTTTAATTCCAAACTAATTTTTCACATAACAAATATATATTGTTAATTATTATGATACTTTTATTTAAAGTTTAATTAGTTAAATTTTAAATCAATTAGTATAATTTTTGTTATTAGAACCAATTTCACTAAAAAATTGGATATAAAAACATTTCAAATATTAAAACATTTTTACTTGAAAACCAGCTTTCCCATCACATTTGAGGGATTAATATTATTTTTTTCTATTATGTGATATTTTTTTTAAAAAATGGATTCCATATTTGTAATAATAATAATTTTTAATGTTAACTATGGTCAAAATAGTTTTTTTTCAGAAAATATTCATGAATGAAATTAAAATTATTTATAACAATTAAGGTAAATTGAGTTTACATAGTGGTTATTCATTATCTTAAGTGGAAAAGAACCTAGAATCATGTAAATAATACATTTATGGTGATATTTATACCATATGAACTCTTTTATAATAAAATGGACCATTATTGGAGACACATGTTGTAAGGGAGTCCTCCAAATATTGTTTATGTTTTTTTACAGTAATGTCACTCTTCCTTTACTAAAAAAGGGTACTCACTACCCTCACTTCATCACACCTATTATTATACATGGAATACTATAAATCAAAAAAAAATTACACTCCATAAATTCACAATAAAAATCTATAAGCCGTATTTTTTTTCCTAAAACATACCATGACATTTTATTAGTGAAATCCAAATGGAATTATCCAAAGAAGATGTAACATCCTTCCACAAGCTCTTTTGTTTTATTTTGATTATCCACCTCAAAAATTCTTCTTATTACATGGTTATGTAATAACATCATTGTAATAAATATAATTATATGTTGTTATTATAAGATTAATACCTACACCTACACACACATCCATCAAATTAGTAATGAACTTGTCATTCATGGGTATGTTGGGAAACCGACTCGCAAGACAATATCGTTCGTTTTTCACTCTACCACCTCTCATGGTCTATAATTATGATGGGAATAATATTTTCATATGATATATAAGATATTTATGATCTATTTATTATTGTTGAATTATTATATAATATATAACTTCATTCCTTCCATTATGTGTGAATACGACAACAATATTTGTGGATGTTTGAACTACCCCCTCCTCAAATTGATGTGATTCATTCATATTTTTCATGGGATGAATTAATGTTGGGTTTAGTTTATATATATATATATTATATTTATGAAATATTTATTATTCTATATTTATAATATATATTTATATATATAATTTATTTACTTACGTACATTCGAAAGGATATGAAAATAGAAACAATGTTCATGCGTAAGTTTGGTCTCCCGTATCCATGAATTGTGTATTCCATTTCATATATATATCATTTATAGAAAATTTCAAATTCCTATATACTTAATATGTATTATATTTAAATCATTTTTTACATTATTTATATATTTTAATCATGATATATGTAAGAGGATCTAGAATAACAAATCAAATCATACTCAAAAAACAATGCGGATATTACATGAAATGAAACATTAACTTCGAACTATTAATAAATGTATAATATTAAGTCATAATTAAATAAAATATTATATGATATACAATTATTATTATTTTTTATATGTTAAATAAACATATATTTATTGTGCATGAGGTTTTAACTTGTACAAATAATGTTCAGACATAATGTAAGGGTTTTCTAGCCTCACTTTTATTTTATTGAGAATTATATCCTATTAACCACTAATTTATTTTTTTCGGTATATATACTACCAATGAATGTATTATATATTTATTCTTCTAAAATTTAGGTGTATTTACATATACATTTATGATATTTATTTCACGTGTTCTATAGTTAAAATGTTACTAAATCGGTAATGTAATTTTTTTTCTCAATTTGCCTAATTTGAGGTGCCTAACATGGTATGAACCTATATTTTTATATGCGGTGTATATAAAACCATTTCATATGTTATATCGTGAATATAATTGTTTCATGATATTTTATGTTTAATTTAAATCTATTCTCACATCTGGATTTTGATTCAACGTTACCATTGTTTTAATAGTTTATTACTACAATCTCATCACTTATCTGGATTGTTTATGATTATGATCCAAATCTTAAGAACACTACGGAATTTTTATATATTCTTGTTATTCATTATATATTCAAATCTTGGTACTACTTTTCCACTATTTGGTACTTAATATAATTAATAATTTATTTTAATAAAATCAACCTTTATCACTCTCTTCGGTTGGAAATTTGTGTTCATTCAACAACATGTTTTCTAAAATTAATTTTTTCAAAAAAGTATTATGGTTAAAAGTTGTATTAATTGTTTTCAAGAAAAAATTATATGTTGTGGAGGAATTTTTTTTCAAAATATTTTCAGGATTTTCTTATGTTTTATAGAAAAATGTATCAAAAATAATTTCAATCATTATTTCTAGGATTTCAAAGTAATTTCAATGTAAATGGTTGAAATAATATTTTCATGATTCATTAATAGTTGTTCAAAGTGATTTTAAAATAAAATAAATATCAAAATGAATGTTTTTCTAAAATATTTTTTTCTATGATGAAATGATATTTTACTCCTGAATTTTTTTAAATTATATTATAATGATATCATTATATAAAATAGATTTTTGAAATTGTTTTATGAAAGGGATTTTTAATGAAAGGTTAGTTTCTTCCTAAAATTTTCGATTTTATCATTTAAAATTCTTATCCATATAATATTATATATTTTCTTATAGTTTATGACATACTAGGGACATGATCAAAGGATACCATTCATATTCTTTCATGAATGCTTTATTTTTTGATGGAATGATGTTTATGACCCCCATTTCTCATCCTCGAGGTATATGATATGGAAACCCAATTCATTTCATTTTTTATTCCATGATAAAATAGATATGAGACCTATATATTTTACATAGGTAATGATATTTTTAAATTTTAATGATACCCATTTTAGTTGGAGGATTATGATACGATGATTATGATGATCATCTCTTTTTATGGGTCATGATATGATGAATGTTTTATTATATTATGTCACACGAATGTATGATTTTATTATTTAATTGGTGGACCATATATCTCTCTAATTAATTGGGTAAGGATTTATATCTCATGATTATAATTGGCCTAGAACTTGGATCAAACCCGATTAAGTATGACATTGCTGAAATGAGGAGTGAACTCAGTTTAGTATAAAAGGGTTTGAATAATAAGTGAGCATGGATCTGTCATACAATGATAGACCATGAAGTGGAATCAGATCAATAATACAAGTCTAGAATGTGATGTGAACCCATTTTAGTAATATAGCACATGATTGAGATGAGAACCTTGTTCAATAACACAAGGATAGAATGTGGAGTGATCTTGATTCCATAAAAGACATTGTCTATTATAAGGGTCTAGAAAGTAATACTTGATAACTATTGAAATAATCAAATATATCTACAAAAATTCAATGTATTATTCCAAGTTTATTCTTCTATGTATTATGATCTCAATTAACTTATTATTCATGTATTATGAACTGAAAATATTTATTCTATGACACATTATTATAATCATTGATATGCATGGTATTATCATTAATTTATATGATCTTGTTCTCATACACATATGATAATTATTATGCATACATATCTTCTTATTTACCATTACTAAAAATTTGATCTTACCCATATACTATGTCCCCTTTCCCTTTTTTTGAAGAATGGTTTTAAGTTGCATTACTAAACGGTAGGATCCTAATATAAGATATTGAGGATCATTAAACAAACTAGAGGAATGAGTTTCATGTTTCGAAAAATAAAAAACAATAACACTCTTCATGAATGTATTATTGTAATACAAGGAAGTATAATATTAAATTATATAATATACATGTATATTAAGATTTGGATTCTATAAGGTTGGGAAACAATTATTTAAAAATTGTGCACCAACCATGTGCAACCACTTTTCCCTAAAAAAAGTGTACATAAATTTTAGGGGAAAATTTAATAGTTTTTTATAACCATGAAGCAACCATGAACAATCCCATTTCCTTCAAAATTTCAACAATTTCAATTGAAAAAAAATAATCTAAAAATCCCAACCATTGAATAACCTAAATAATGGTAAAATGATGCATTAAAATGAGAACTTTTAATTTATAGAAAGGCCAAGATCTTATAATCTCCCCACTTTATACAAACTCTTCCTCAATATATACTCTGAATCATCTCTATGATTATGAGGTAAAAATATCAGGATCCTAAATGAATATATCTTCTTTCCCTCTCCCATGTCTCTTAATTAACATTTCCATTCTTCCAAAACACTCAGAATATCGACATGACCTTCCCCCACAACAGTTTCTCATTTTGATACATAACAATAATTAGATGTTCCCCAAATGATGAATTATAATCAATGATCCAAATTATCAACATAGATCACATGATAAGGGTAAATGTGATATTTATTAATCTTTTATTCATGAAAAAATTAATTAATTACACTTTACCTCTATAGAATATCCAATTGGTATGCCTCAAATCTGATTCATGCCACAATAAAAAAACATCCACCAAACATGGGCACCAACACACCTTTCCCTTTAATCCTATAGTGATAGAAGACATATGACACGTGATTGAATAAATGATCCCCAATATAAACTCAAACAGTCGGTGATGTAAATCAATATATGACTTATTCCCACTCTTTTTCGTAGCCATATGTTTATGAATCTGTTGGGCCTACTCAGATGTCTCATGCTCGAGAATCGGTCACAACAAATCAAAATCTCCTACCACTATCCAGGTTAGAGATGATATTCATGTCCTACCATAATGTTTCTCATATGGTTACATAATAATATTTTCCTAATAAATATTTTTAAAGTGAACTCAAATAGAAATAAGTGCTTCTCCCAGGACCCAAAAATGTTATGGATTCCCACATGTAGCATATCATAAAATACCTATATTGTATGTTCAATATTCCCATATATATACTAGTAGAAATCCAAATAGAGAAGACATGGGTACCACAAAACTTCTGTACGCCTTTCCAAAAGCATGAATTAAATCCTAAATAATTGGCTGAAACCATAATCTACAGTACCTCATCAAAACGAAGAATCTCACGAACATAAAAATCTCTTAATCGATCCTCTATAAATGTCTCTTGGATATGTAAGAAATATGTTACCGTCATAAATTATCCTCTATTCACCCATATTACATCATTCTTCTATGTAATTATTAGAATAACCGCAATAAAGTACATGGTAAAATCAACTCATTTCCATCTCGTAATGGGAAACAACTATATTAAGACACTTGGTTTTGGATGTTTCTATTTAAAATATTGAAATGTGTAATATTATTTCATGAACCATGGAATGTTTTTTTATCATTCCCACAAACCAAAATACTAACATAGGTCATGGTACATTTTATTCAAATAATGATGCACTTCCTACTTCTAGATGAGACACTCACACATCAACTCCACCTGAATACACATATGAAAAAATGTAGTTCCATAAATAATTGATCTCATCCTCAAATATTCTCCAATTAAAAGTGAACCCCATCCTTCAAGAATTTACCTCATGGATGAACAGTCTAGATCCTCATACCACCATTACTCATTCTGGCTATGAAATGTGTACTCAATTGGTACTGATACATGGGTCATCTTCTATTGGCCATCTCAAACCACAATATACATATTATACAACGTGATCATCATACAATAATCCAACACATATTTTTGTATTGTCTATGTTTATACCTTCAATATCAAATCATAAAAAACATTATTTCCATTCCCAGATATATATGAAACCCAAAATAAAATGATTTTTTATACGCAACCCATAGTTCATAACATAGATTCTGATATCAATAAAAAATATATACTCTATGATTTTGGGGTTAGTATAAAATGTAACAAAATTTCCCAATAGATACTACTGCTATGACATCAAACCATAAACCACTGTAACTAACACGTGCTTGTGTGTAGGGTCATTATATTCTTGTAGCCCCATCATCCAAAACCAATAAACCACGATATAGCCCCTTAATCATCATTTATCATATATTTTTTCTGGATTGATAAAAAAATGGTATACTTTTCACCCAAATTGAGTAAGGTTATACTTATTTTGGTAGTTAAATATATATTCAAATTTTAGAAAGAATTCATAATTTCTCTAGAATATTCAAACATAAATCACATTATGGTCAAAACCAAAAGTGGTATTTCTAAGATGGAAATTTCATGGATTTAATTTCTATAATATCCTACCATAATCGGAAAGCTACATATGTCATAAATGCTTTTAGGATTATTTCAAGGAACCCATACTTACACCTTCTCTCAATCCACTAAAACGCCTTCTTTAGAGGTGATGTGACCCATGAAATGTACAATGTTGATCCATAATTGACACATATATATCATTTCATATAAATAAATCCATCTCAATGTACTCCATATGATATCAATATACAAGGAGTTATCACCATGTGTCTTGTTGTAATCCATGATTAATTCCACAAAAACAACCACAAATATATCCTGTTCTGGGTGAGAGATTTGATTCATCATGTCCATAAACACAATCGACGCATTAATTAGACTAATTACATTATAAAAAGATCATATAGGACATATATACCTTTGAAACTAGTTCGGGGAATATCAAAAGGTAAAAAAATAAACTAATGATACCTCAACCTCAATTAATTATTAGACAACACAGAAGATATAGTAAACAATTCAGAGAGATCTCTAAGACATGGAATAAGATACATTTCATCACTATTATCTTGTTACACTTAATGTAATCATCCCATAAACACAACATAATAACATCCTTCTTATTAAAACAACTTAGAGATCCCTATAGAGACATTCTAAAAGGGATAAATCTAAAATCCATCAATTTTATAGCTATGTTTTGTGTTACTGATGATAAATTGGTTCTATTATACTAGGTGGACTGGAAACTAGTTCAACTCAAGGAATGATACTAATTATAAAACAAACACCTGTCTCTGGTGGAAGCCATGAAAAGTCCTCGAGAAACATTTATTGGAATCGGTCCAATATGGGAGGAAAGGTATCTATCTTTATACCCCCATCATCAAAGAAAATACTTGAAAATTTGACATTGATCCCCCCTTGTTGATGATTAATTGGGCCTACACTACCTACATGTATATCTCACTCTCTTGGATGAACATAACTATTACCCTCAAGTGAAATAATGGTAACTCAACATCGGTTTCAATCAATGTATGATTCGTAAGATACTAGCCAATACATACTCAAAATCATGTAAAATCCCATCATGCTAGGTATGTAAATACCCCAATATAAATGACAGCCCCAACCTCAATTGAATAACCCTTAAAAAAATTGATTCCCCTTGATCGTACACCAAATAGTGTGGTGGTCATTATAACACCACTGCAAAACTCCACCATCAGAAACAATATTATTGAATTTTAGTATATATAAATAACTAGAGTCACATATATCATATAAGGAACTAAAAAGAATAGTATCTATAATAATATTACCTCTGACTATCAATGGTCTGGCCGTTCTATCAACATGTCCATCCCAAAATTCATAAAAATATCCTAACAATATTCCTTATTCTATAGTCACAGTCCCATTAGATATTCCACTAGTATAATATAAGATTTCTTTCCCTAATATACAATGTTTGGTACATCATCTTATATATCCTGGAGCCCTCTAAATTTCCAACTGATATGGGGTAGAGGACCCCTTCCACTAATTTGACTATACCTGGATCCTTTGATTTTTACCCACTATTCAATTGTTTCTTTAATACCTTTGTATGTTACGTATCTTGTTGATGGATTGAAAATACACTGGTGGTTGAGGACACTGGTTACACATGTGACCCCACCTTCCAATCTAGTAGTTTAATATTTAATTATTACTCTGAGTAATTTATCCTTCTCCATATATACCCTTTTTTACTATTCCCCTAGTTGAAATTTTCATTGAGATGCTCCCAAATATTGTAAGACGTACCACATGATCAACCATTAGAAACAAAATAAACATAAAAAAGGCTTATTTGGGTTTCCCTAGAAAATTAGTGCTAGATTCACCACCACAGAAAAGTTATTCAGCCTGCAAATTTTAATTCAGGATATAATCTGAAATTTAATCCCATCTAAAAAATGTCTTTTTTGACAATCTCCTCTTACCATTAAAGTGTTGGGACAAATCATTGTGTACTTGTGTAGTGACCAACAGAGTCCCTATTAGACATACTCCCCTAGATCAACTACATTAACTCATATACCCTCTTAGGCCAGAGTGTCCCAAGGTAAATGTTCTCCAAGAAATCCTCTTGGAAGTCCTTCCATTATATGGCCATAGTAATGAAAATAAAGTCCCTATTTAATAAATCAATCATCACTTGATTTTACTTGAATGTTTAAAAATGATGAATGTATTATAAAATCACAAGTTCCAATAATGATGCTCATACAACCAACTCCCATTCCATATCATTCCATTAAAAAATTATCAAAAAATAATTACATTAAACAATACAAGAAACACCCAAGGTGTTATAACATTAAAATATGACATAAAACATAAAATTAATAATCCCATAGTGGTAACATTTTTTTCCTTCTACTTGTGTTAACTACTAACATTAATTCACTCAAGAAATAATCCCAACTCAACATAGTCCCCTACAAACCATTCCAAAAGTGAAAGAAAACTAAAATGAAATGAAAACCTCCTTTGATTCCAATTTTTAATGTCTTGATTTCGGTGTGTCAAACCAATTCCCCAATCAGGTTGGTCAAGTGAATTCAGGCACAACTCCCCATATTCTAGTGATTATTGACTAGTAGTGAGGATCAAATTAATATCACAGGGATACTACAACCTATTTATTAATGTAGTTCATTTGAAGGAATAAATAAGATATCCAAATGATAAAAAAAATTCATATAATAATGATATAACCAATAAATACCAAAACAAAACGGTTAACCAAAAAAATGAAAAATAGTATCCAAACCAAAGCAGTAAATTTTACAGGTCCTATATATGTCATATATCAAAAGAAAAAAAATAAATACATTGAAAACTCCCAATAAGGCATGTTTATCATGTCTTTTTTTTTCATACATGCTTCATCCCATATCCCAATGTAGGTATCTACAATAGGACTCTTTTCCTTCGCTTGTTCAACAAAAATGATGCATATTCATGAATCAACCAGGAAAAACAAGTAGGTTTTGAGTACAACTTAGTAGGCCACCACCAACACTCTCTAATAAAATATCAAGCCTATTATAATTAATGAAATTTTATAAAGAATAAATAATAAAAAAATATTTAATAATTTTACACATTAAATTATTCATTAATTAAACACATATAACCCCAGGCTCATGATGTCCCCCTAACCAACATTTCCCTCATTGATCCATGTTGGAGACTAATGTATCCACCAAAAGGGTATAATATATTATTATATCTTTGTATTTATTAATAAATTTGCATCTATATTAACAATAATGGAATCGGGGCCTAGAGTAGTATTCTATCACCCAGTGGGCATTTTGATGTAAAAATTTGTATCCCACAACTCAATGATAAAAATAAATAAACATATATCATGGGAGTCAAGAGAGGCAGTCTAGAACCTCATGGGTATTTAGAGCATCAGTCCCTATCCCACAACTCATTTACAAATATCGCATCCTATGGTTCCACATTGACAACCCATTTATCAAACATTTCAACAAATCAATATTCATGAAATTTCATAAATTCATTTATCAACCATGATCACATCCAATTTAGCAACCATTAATAATTCATAAATATTCATTTAAATTATATTTTCCTAACCCATAGTTCACCCTCAATTTCATAATATCATTAATAAAACAATTTCATAAACCCTTTTATATATCAATTTCATAATCTCATGTTGAAAAAATTTATTAACTTAAATTATAATAGAATAACCTAATTTGGAAATTAAAATTACACAATTACATACACATAATATAAATCTATACAATAGGAACTCGTTATTAGACAATATTCATCAAGGTCATTTATGAACATTCACCAAAATGAAATCCCCATTTTTATGTAAAAATATTTAAATCACAACTGAGTAGATGATCTAAGACAAAAAACTAATAGGATGATCCAATGGAATAAAAAAAAGTAAATCATAAATCTAAATCATCACTTGTAGAGGAAAAAATAAACCACATTCATCAGAAAAATAAGATGTTAGAGAGAGGAAACCCAATAGTGAATAAATGAATTACCATTGAGGATCAGGTCCTCTAACCAGATATTTTTTTCGCAATGAATGTAATTCAAGGATACTTAGAATCAACTTGGGATATTACAACTATCAAATAAAATTTTTGTGGCTGATTTAGGTGATTAGGTGTTAAAATTGGGGGTAGATAATTTAAATAAAATTTTTGGTTATTAAAACCAGCATACATGGTTTGCTGGGAAGAGGTGAAGAATTTCTCCAATGTGGCGCATGGTATTACAAACACTGATCCAATATTGGAAACCCATGCATTTAATGGGTGTTTAGTTTCTATAGGATGGAAATATACTTTGGTAAAACACTACATCAATCTTGTGCAACCCCATAGGCCTCAAAAATATAGTGCACAATTTCTTGTTGAAAACTATATGGTTTTCCCTACAATGTGCCAAACATGTACAACCTTACAAATATCTCTAATTTCACCAAAAGAATCCTAATGAAAAATCTCAAACAAGGTGTAACAAAAATATTTCAAAATAATATGTGAAAACATTCATGATGAATCTATACAAAAGATAGAATCTTTTATATTGTAAATTTAAAATATTAAAGAGAATAAGTGAGATAATCACCCGTATAAATCCATGTTTTATGATTTTTAATAATAATTATAAGAATACACTATGAATTTCCAATATTTATTTGTCATCAAAATATTAATGGTAATAGACAATCTATTTGTTTAAGTGACACACACACATATATATATATATATATATTAGCCTGTTAAGACATAAAGAACATGATAAAAAACATATATGGGGAATTTATTTTAAAAAACATTTTGAAACTATTCAAAAAATGATCATGTCTAGAGTGAATAAAAAATTTTAGATATTCAAAATTTAATGTGATATATTTTATTTTTCAGAAAATAATATAAATTCATTACAAAATCATATAATAGTTATCTTTCACACACTATTTTATATAGAAAATTTACTAATGTACAAGAATAAAATTGAATTTATTAATATTCATGATTAAAATCCAAATTTCATTACCCACTTGTTAAAAGTTCGTTACTTCAAAAAACACCATCTAATAAACCTTAGGTTCTATTCTATGGAGGATAGCCAAATAAGTGGTATTTCTTCTAACAAATAATTGTAATGATTCATGGTTTTTAATAATCATTAAAATATTATTTAAAAATAATAAAATTATATAATAAATATAATTATATACAAATTTGTTTATGATAATGGTATTTCCATTTTCTATTTACATATCTTCTTTTTTGAAATGATAATGTCACTCATGGGTATGTTTCGACGACCACCACCATGAAATGATGTGATTTAGTTTTCATTTTATATTTATATTTATGTTCATTAAAATATATTTGAGAAATATAAATGATATATATGATAAGATTATTATTACTTAATGGTGAATTATAATATAACCTTCTTTTATTTAATCCATTTTAATGTGAAAACATCACCCATATATACATCTAGACTGCCACCTCCATAATGTATTATAATTCATTCTTCATTACTGATATAAATAAATAGATATAAAGCTGTAAATAATTAAAAAATATATTTATTATTTCATGACTAATATTTTGGATATGATGAAACCAAGAACAAGGTACAAGGACTAGAATTATCAAACAGAAACATGCATTGAAAACAAACCTGTTTTCAAATGAATGTTCATTTTAATGAAGAAGTATTTTTAAAAGGATAAATGAAAATAAATGAGGAATGTTAAATAGTAATTTTTTATAAATATGGTTTTTTAGTAGATATATTGTAAAACTATCTTAATAATATATGTGGTTTGAATGCGTATAATGTAAGAAGAGACATGTGGTAAGGGATTATGGTACAATATCATTCATTTTTTTAGATTATATTTTTTAAATTTTAATTGAGGGAAATTTTATGGATATTATTGTTTAACCAAAAAATTCCTCCTTGTATAATTCATAAAATATTATACTAATATTAACATTATCCTTTATTTAGTACATAAATTTACTAAGATAATTGTTTTATGCATAACTGACCTTATTTCCTCTTTGGTTGATAAATATTGCTTTCATGTCTATATTCTGTTAAATTATTTAGAGTGAAATAATTATTGTTTAATGTCATTTTAGTCCTATTTTAATTTCATTTAATAGGTTTCGAATTTAATTTTTTAAAAAAAGTTACTCATCTAGTTATTTATGACTTTTTACGAATACCATGAAATGAATTTATTCTATAATGTTTACTACATGAACGACTTTTCCAACCCTAATGAAAAATATTTTTTCTGAATCTTTTTTTATGATTTTCAATTTTTAGTTTAAATAAAAATATCATGCTATAGATTTTTGTTAATTTTTTTTTAATTGATACGAAATTAAATGGATATTTTCAATGTATTTAATGAAATGCTCAAATTCTATTTTAGAGCTATTTTTCATTGATGTCAAATTAATTATGTTTTTTACGCTTCAATGTTATATACTAACTAAAAATCAAATAATTTTTTTCTATAGATTTAATTTGATGATTATTATTTATGTATGATTATAGGAATATAGTTTCCATCCCATGGGTTAATTAAATTATGACGAAATCTCTACGAAACCAAATTTTCCCCATGTTATGATGTGATGAATTGAAATATTTTTTGGGAAACCCATTTCCACTACCTCAGTTAATATATAAAAATATATGAAGGATTTATGATCATTTTAAAAAATATGCGGTTTTCATTATGTGGAAAATTGACCTTTTATTATATATCCCTATGATGTGTTTCACAAAAAATTATGTTTCTTGTGATAAAATAGACTATAATTTGGGTGAACCTATATTATTAAAGGAATATATCCACTACAATATTTATGGGTGTGAAACATCAAATATTAAATGATGGAATGTTGTGGGAATACATTCCATGAATGAATGTATAATGGGGGTGTGAACCCATTCCATGAATGATATTTTATTTGGGATTGATCCTAAACTATTATGGCAATCCTTCCACTAGGATAATCTAGATAATGAATATTAGGTATATACATACTTTTTTACGATCATGTGTATTCAAATAACATTTTTAATTTTCATATGATGTGTTCTTATGGATCATGATTAATTATTTACAATTCTATAGTCATATGATGCATGGATTTTGTAATGACAATTGATTATTCCATGATTCATGATTAAAGACCATTGAATTATATGATATTACTTTCATGTGTTTTGATCATGTTTTTATACCCTTATCCTTATGATCACTTATTATAATTAATTAATATATCCTATGTTTAAATTTACTTCGAATCAGATCTCACTTGTTCTGATGTTTTCTTTTCCCTAGGTTATCAAGAAATGATTCATGTAGGCTATATGTAATAAGTGTACTATAAAAGAAGAATTTTTTTAGAGTTATTGAATATCCTTGACGAAATAAGATTATTATATATATATAGTCTCTCATAAAATTAATCCTATATAGTTCTATGGTGTGTACTATTTTGTGATGTAGTGAAAATTAATCTATAATGATATAAAACATATGTAATAAATTCTAGGGGAGACATAGTTTCTATAGAAGTAGGTTTTAGTTTTATTTTTATTTTATAATTGTAAAACATTGGTGAAAAAACATGGAAAAATTATAATTGGAGTATAACAAACTAATTTTTTTGTTAAATTCTTGATGGTGTAGTTTCTTTTATATGAATTCACTATCTAGATACTAGAAATTTGATGAAGTTGTGTGGAAATTCACCATATTGTTAACACCATGAAAAATGTCAGTTGGGTAGAAAATAGATCTTCACTCGATATATGATGTGTGTTTATAGGACAATACACCTAGATGGAAACTATATATGGGTATAGTTTGGTTAATATACATTATCTTTATGAACCAATATATTGATTGACTACCGATAACCTTTGAATTTGACAAAAATAAATAGTGATATTAGATGAACATAAATAGGAAAGTACTGAATGAAGGGGTCAATATTAAAGAAAAATTAAAAATATTATTCATAATAATATTACTGTATAAAATTATTGTTGTTTTTTATGCTGACAAAATGTTTATTTCATTTAATCTATGGATAGAACTATGTGGAATAATGTGAAAAATGATTGTAACTATTATTTAAATGAATGTACCCATGAGTAAAATAATAAATTATGATATAAAATATAAATCATTGTGATTATGCATAATCATATATATTATTAACAACCTAAACATATGTTATATTCCACATGAACCATTTATGTTAAAAAATTTATTTTCATGTGAAATTATTTGATGATGAACACGAAGGAAAGAAGATTTAGCATCCTACATTTCAAGAATGAGGGATGTGGTACCTATAAAATATCACAAATGAAACGGGTGTTTCTTATTTTTGGGGAATAATGAAATATACTAAATAATTTTTTGGAAAAAAATAATTATTTTACTTAAGAGACATAGTTGTTTTTACTAAAGCTTTAATAATAGTTCAATGAATTCTATATATGGAACATAGGAATAATCAAAGTCTCTTACCTACTATTTGGGATAAATTTTAGAACTAGGAAATGACTATCATATTTAAATCACTAAACTAGATCATGACGATTAATTTAAAATTATACTCTAATATTGAGTTGAGGATGATACGTTAACGTTTTAAATAATTTTCCCAATGAAATATTTTTATTTTTCCATTAGTGTAATTTAATGCGATTTGTTTCATTGATTAAAAACATTTATAAAGAGAATATATCAATTTCTATGGATGGGAAGTCACATTTGAAAATTTAAATAAATCTACGATCATATTTCAATGTGATTAATAATTTGAACATCCAATGGAAATTACATCTAATTTTTCATTCTTAATACCTAATAATGATGGATAATTATCACAAATGTATGGTGAGAAACTATATATTGATAATATTCATGTTGTTTTAGATTATTATAATTTATTTCATGAATATAATTTTAATATAAACCCAAATAATGATGTTTGGTTTTCAATAGAACTCATACCAGGTGTTACACATATTTCAAATACACCATAAAGAATGGTTCAAATTGGGTAGTAGAAATTGAAAAAGAAACTCCATGATAATTTTGAATATATGTCTATATGATCGAGTGTGTTACTAGGGGGTGAACATGATTTTTTTTTAATTATTAAATATGGTTCGGTGTTTAATTTCATTGAGTTTCAAGATCATAACAGTATTAATGTGAAGAATAATTATATTTTACCTAATGTTGATTACTTGGTTGATCACCTAAGTGGAAATAAATACATTTCCATGATTGAACATCATTTTTGTTATCATTTTAAATGGTCTCAAAAATGGTTATACCAAAGATAAACCTTTTTACAAGGTGTGATCATTACGAATTAATTTTGACTCAATTTGGACATAACAAAAAACATTTTAACTTTATGGATTTAATTAATAGAGTCTCGATACATTAACTTGATCAGTTTATGTTTGTTTTTATTAATGATAATCATATATATACTCAAATTGAAATGATGTGAACAAGGAATATTTGGGGATTCTACCGATGACTGTAAGGAGGGACTAGTTGTATGTATAATTTTAAAACTATGAATTTTTTTTATAGAATGTTTAATTTGTGGGTTATATAATCTCAATAAAGGGTATATTAATGGATTATTCAGTAATGAAAGTTATTGATAAATGACCAAGAAAAACCATGGTGACTGATATCTATAGATTCCATGGTATTTCTAGATACAACCGAATCATTATTAGAAAATTTTCATTGATATATTATTTCATAACAATGAATTATATAATGAGATCCAAGATCCAATGAAAATATAATTGTTAGAATAATCACAAGGAACTGAACAGAATTGTGTTATCTACACCTATGATCACTCTACCTAGTAGTGGTGAATGATTTCTGATCTATAGTATTTCATCAAATATAGGACTGAGATTCGTCCTCTTGAAGAATAACAAGGTCACTTCTTATTACTCATACAAACTAATACATGATAAAATTATCCATCTCTAATTTTGGATTTATTAAACAACTTTTTAAATTGTAAAGTTGGAGGTATTTACTTATAGTGAATGATTATATATATAAATATAATAATAATTTAAAATTGATGTGTATATTCACAAATAAAAATTAAAATATGTACTAATGGATAAGGTTGAGTTGATTACTGATTATGACTGCTCAATACATTACCATAATGGGATGGATAACATGGTCTCCAATGCTCCGAGTGAGATAACGCATGATATTTTTCCAATGATATGTTTTTAAATAGATCTAATACTTATGGATTTTTAAATATGGTTCTTAAAACAATATATTAATGTTAGAAATATTATCATTATTAGATTAATAATCAACTATCGTTCAATTTGAGGACCAAAGAGGCCCAAATGAAAGATGCATAACTAAAGTAGAAGTATAAAAATCTTACACTGTGTACTACGAAAGTGATTTAATGATAGTTATTAGGGACTGACTGTGATTTCATTTAATATGAGATTTCAAAAATGAGATATTGTATGATTTTAATAGTTTTTCATTCACTTTTGGTCCAAGAATTATGAATATGCATAGAGATCTGAATGGATTTGTCTGATGGGGTGATAGTTAAAAGGATATTGTATAGTATATATCTTGATTCTTGGTATAATATAAATTTATTTGTACTTTTAAAAATGTGTAAGTGGTTGTTATAAACACTACCCATACAAGATTAGAATGGAAAAAATGACCAAAATTTTTATTTTAAGACTCCTCAAAAAATCTAAATTGAATCATACTAGTTAGGATATAGTCTATCTCCTTAAAATGTGATAATATTTTCTTGTAGTGAGGTAATATTTATTTATTGATTATCTATCTATGATATACATTATGGATTTGGAAATTTTTTTTGAAGTACCACATTCTATTATTTCTTTTTGGGTTTCATGTTTTTCCTAGATGGTATAGAATAGTATTTATCATGTTTGAAATGTGAAGTTGAACATTATAATTGAACATAATCCTAAAAAAGATGGTATTATATAGTGTAAAATTAAAACACTATAAATATGTTGATATAATTTTTGAGGTATTTTAAATGTTTATGGGATTAAGACCTCTATTTGGTTGAGTTTTTGTACAGTTATAGATTTCAACTAACCATTCAGATGGATCCTTATGAAGAACATTGTGGGAGGAAGTGTGGAAACCAAATGTTATAGGGCAGACATGGTCAGTGAAATCAATTACTGCATGATATTTTTTTGAATATTTAATGGAATGATAAATCCATCTAGAATCACATCAGGGCATTTAAGAGTCAAAAAATGTAATGTTCGAAGTTGTCGGTGAGATAACAATTTTGATGTTTGTGATAATATATTCCTTTGAGAATACCCAAAGAATAATTTTTTTATATTTGTTAATAATAAAAATTTGAACCCTATATATATTATTCCCTTATAAATCCTATATCATAAATGTTGGGTTTCTTATCGCTTGACTTTTCCACAAAATATCTACTATTTTCAAAATGTGTTCTATGAATATCTCCTGAAGATGTACGTAAATTATAATAATTCATTTCTAAAATCAAAGATCATATAAAAGAATAATGATATTTATTTTAAGGAAAAAATAGTTCATATTGAGGATGAAAAAGAGAAAGTACTACAGAGTAAGACCGCTAACCTCGTAAGGGTTTTGTGGAGAAACTATAAACTTGTTGATGAAGTGTGTAAACCCAATGATATGATGTTGGAGACTCATCCTTAATTATATTTATCATAATTTTGAGTGATAAATTATAAAATTGGGATATCAGTTAACCCATCTAGATGTTGTCAAATATTTATCATTAAATAAATATGATTACATTGAAATCTTTCCTTACATTCAATACCATGTTTAGACGAACCATGATACACTATAAAAATATTATTATTTAATATGATAGTTATCACATAGTTTTGGATTATATAGAATTAAAAAAGACAATATAATTTATGAAAACTTATTTTTTATCACATTTTGAAATATAATTAATTGTTTACTAAATTTTTAAAAATGAAAATAAAAACATTTCATTTTAAAAAATAATTTTATTTTCTAAAAAATTGTTTTTATGAAACCAAATATTTTATTATAATACATGAAAATATTATCTATGTTTGAATGTTTTTAAAAAAATTATAAAATATACTAAAAATATTATCATTTATTTTATAGTTTTTAATATTAAATTAATAAGAATAAATTTCATATTTTTCTTAAAAATTTATTTCTCTTGAAATATATTATTTTGGGTTTTCTACACATATTTCAAAATTAATTTACACCAATTAAAATACTAATTTTTTTTCAAATAGATTAAATATTTTTAAAATAATAAATAATTTAATTTAATATTTACAAAATTATAATTTTCAAATAATTAATAGTTTTAATGGTTAAAAGAATTAGCATGGTAAGGGTTATAAGGGTTAAAAGATGTTTTAACCTAACTAAGAAGGTTAAAAATATAATAATATAGTTTATTTAATTATAATGAATGATTTTAATTCTTCCATATGCTTATTATATTTTTTAATTCACATTTTTTCTACTTCACTTCAATATGGAATATATTATATAATTAAATTTCAATATTTTACACATTTTCAATGACCATGTTAACAAAATGGAACCACATATACTAAATTATGACCACCAAAACAGTCAATTATCATGACCATGATCTACCGAAGTACTCTCCCGACATCCTCATATATAAATGTATGATAATGGTGTTCCAAAATGACACATCTAAGAACCAATACCATTTCATATTGATCATTTAAATGATTCTTTATTCTAAAACTTCCTAAAAATGATATATAACCACCATAAAAGGATGAAATAATTATATTCACGATAATTATATATTTTTTTGTAAATTTTATTTCCATATTTATCTCCTTTCAATATATTGTAAATTTATAGCATCAGTAATGAATTTGTGGTGACTACCAATTCCATGAGACAATGTGATTCATTATTAATTTTTTTAATTACATGGTTTTTTATAAATGTATAATTAATGAATATAAATGATAATTTATATACCATTTTTATTCCATAATAGTGAATTGTGATAAATATTAATTTCATTCCATCCTTCGAAATGTTTAAACATCACCCATTCAAATGTGAGAATTACCACCTCAAATGAAGTGATATTGCTCATTTTTCATCATCGATTAATAGTAATACATATTGAAGTAAATAAAATTAATAAATATGATAATTATTTCAATATTAGTACTCTTGATAGTATGAAACCTTATCCAAAGATAAAATATATGAGCTATAAAGTAGAAACATGGATGGAAAACATGCGAGTTTTCACCCGAAAGTTCATTTTAATGAAAAATTCTTGATAATAGGATAATTAAAAATTGTAATGGAAAATTACAAAATATGTTATGTATTAATATTGATATATAATATATTTCAGATAAATATATATTTTTAGAGGATGTATCAATGTGTACAAAGAAATACATGACATAAGGTAAGTGTTTATGTTACAATCTCATTTATTTTCAGGATTTTCTATGCTAAATTTCCATTAAAGAAAATTATATGGTTATTATCCTTTAAAATGGATATAATTTATTCTAATATAGATATTAATATATTTTTCAATTAATTTCATGATAATTCCATCCTTTTTACTTAAATTGATAAAGAAAACACTTATGAAGAAAAACTATCCTTATTTCCTCTTTGAATGATAATTTTTTACATTGATGTCAATGATCATTAATTTTTTTTGTGAATGATCATTTGTATGATCCATGGACAATTTAAGGTCAGTTTAAACAAAATTATAATTTATTTTCAATGTCATAAAACAGAGTTGTTTCAAATTATTTAAAATCGTTATTTGCGATTTGATTTTTAAAAGTGTGAAAAAATATTTTATTCAATATTTACTAAATGAATGAATCCTCTAAGACGCGTTACTATTAGTCTATTTCAATCATAGATTAAATGTATCCACGTTTATATTCATTAAAAATATTTTCCCCATTATCATATGAATTTTTCAGTTTTATGATACATAATAAAAGTGATAGTTTCCCTATTTTCAAAGAAATGTTCAAATTCCCTTTAAGTTGAATTTTTCATCTATTTAGAAATAGTTGGATGATAATTAAGATTAACTATGATATAATGTTCTGATAACATCCCTTATATTTTTTATATTTTGATGATGATGATAATGATATTAACATGTTTTCATTCCCATGGATTAACTGAATTGTGATGAAATTTTTTGAAACTTGTTTCCTTTCCACAGTCCATTCAATGATAAAATGATAACGTGTTTATGAAAATCACTTCATTACAATGGGATATACCATTATTATTTAATAAATGTTTTTTGATCTTGTCTCATATATATGAATGAATTTAAATGTGTGATCTGTGGGAATGGAATTCTTTTAATCTCTAATGCATTGGGTAAAGAATGATATATCAAGAGACAATATAAATTAGAATGGGCATAAAAACTAGTTTGGTAAGGGACTATGACCACTATGATTGTCTCTGAAAAAAACCTTGATTAGGGAAATTATTGAAGATGGAGTGATCTCAACTTATGAATGATAATCAGATGGGGATTGATCCCATTTCAATAATGAAAATGGATTGTAAGGAAATCCAATACACTATGGGAAATTGAGTACTATGATAGAATTTTCCCTGATCCATGACTAAGTAAATTATTTAATATGATTTAGTGTATTATAAAAACATATTTCTTATTCCTAATATATGTTCCAATGTTTTATGATTGATTATTTACAATTCCTATATATTTTAAATTATGTATTTTTTATGATAAAACTATATGATATTATTAAAGATTAATGATATCCGACTGATTGAATGTGAATTTTTATGTCATGATAATGTTATCATACATATATTCTTATGATAAAATCTAATCATTGATTTTTAACTCTTGTTTGTACCATTATTGAGAATCTCACCTCACACATTATTATTTTTTCATTTTCCCATGTTATGGAGAATAGTTTAATGTAGGGTATTCTATTGAAGTACACTATGAGATAAGAACATTTTGAGAGATCATGAAGATCATTCATTAGATATAATTATTATTTATATTGTCTTAAATATCAAGAAAACATTAATTTTTTAGGGTTTTCTTTATTATTTGATGTATTAAAAATTCATCTATATTTATTTAATACCTTTTTATGAAATAATTGTGTAAGATTAAATTCTACAGACAGAAATATCATTTTTTATATTATTTCCTTCAGGTGAGCGGTTTTAAATGAAACTTGATCTTTTAATTAAATTGTAACATTGATTAATTTAAAATTTTGAAAAAATTATTTGACAAAAATCCAACAAACATAGTGTTTATTTTACAACCATTATTGGGGGCCTTTTCATGGATTTATAAAAATCACTGTTCAATTAATTGGATCCTTAGAAAGTTTATCTGAATTTTTTTATATAATATATTTAATGTTTACAATTAATGAAATAAAACAAGAGATATTTTAGAATTTTTTTTAAAAAATTTGGATTAAAATTATCTATCGAAACAAAATATTATGTATGTATTGAAATAATTTATCCCTATTTAATTTATCTAGTTATTATGGTATTTTAATTACAAAAATTGTTTTATTGCTATTAAAAATTATATCTTAATGACACAATCAATAATTTTTTTTGAACATGATAGAACTAGAAGGAATGAAATACAATCACATTTTTCAGAAAATTCTCTTAGATTGGTCAGGGGTAAATGAAAATCTCTGTAAATTAGGTATAAAATAAAATATATTTTTCAATGTAATAAGAGTTTGATATAAGGATGATAATAATTAATAATTAGTATTTTTTATATTTTTAGTTATATTAATTAGGAGAAATATATATTTTTCTTTACTACATTAATTTATATTTTATACATAATAATTATTGATAAATTTTTTTGATCTATATATTATAGTACAATGGTATATTGAAATATTGAAAAATTAAAAAATCTCAACACCTAAAGATATAAATATGGATAATATATCGCAAAATGGATTTCACAATATATTAATTTAGGATTATATATGGAAATATCATATTTTTAAATTTAATTTTAATGAGGATAAAAAAATTACATTCAATTATTTCAATAAATGTAATATTGTAGTAAAGGAAGATGTATTTTCTCATGAATATTAAAATCAAGAATAGATTAAATATATATATATAATATTATTAAATAAATTTAAATGAATTATAGAACATGTCTAGGATTATAAAAATAAAAATTTAGCTTCAAATGTTTCACTTTTAAAGGAATTGGACAATTTTATATAGAATTTCATAAAATATGATGACAATTTGGAAGAAGAAATAAAGAAACATATCCCAAAAAATAAATCTATTAGAAATTTATAGTCTAATAGAGTAAAGATTATTTCTACTAAAAATAAAAATTTATATAAGATTATAAGGTGAATGTTTTTGATCATGTAAGATAAAGTACACAACTATAATAAAATGATTGTGTTTAAAGAACACAAATAATTAGGTTGAATGATAGGAGTACTAATATATCACTATATGAAAATCGAAAAATATTCTCAAAGGGAAATTGAATATGTATAAGGGATATTTATGAAGAACATGATTTTATATTTGAAAAAAAAATCCTTGATCAGATTAATAACATCAATATTCCAAGAAATAACCTGAAGAGAGAATATAAAAAAAATTACGTACATATCAGGTGATGGGTAGTGAATTGTTTAACGAAATTATATTATTAAACGAGAATCGTTGTAAAAAATTTAGAATCAATGAAAGTATTTACGTTAAAAATAAATTTAAGGATAAATTTGATAGAGATTAAATCAAAACACCATGAGTATCATACGAATATATAAAACCTGAAAACTATTTTTAGAATATATTTTCAAAGTTAATTTTGAATTATCCAAATTTACTAATTAAGTATTTTTTATTCAAAACTCATGATGGGTGACATAAATTTTAAGAAAGTGATTAAATGGAAAATAAACTATTTGATTTTATAAAGATATATATCCCTATGATAAAAAATTATAATCAATGTAACATTCATTCTTATATATCCAAAATCATTACATTTTAATATGAAAATGAAAATTAAATTATTTATATATTATTCAAGATGATTGGATAAAATGACACATTAATATACATGGATTCCATAAAAAGTCAAATATTTTTACCATCTAAACTATTGTGAAATAATTTTCTAATTTAACCCCCTGAAAAAACAATAGAATATTGGAATGAAAATTTTATATACAATAATTTCAAGGTTTAATGAAAATTATTAGTTCTATTGGAAGTATGAGAAAAATGGATATGTATATTTCTTAAATATAACATTTGAGAAAATTCAAATGTGGTGTAAATCATCAGAGAGTAAAAATGAGACAAGGTTATTAAAATTGAAGAATAAAAGATCATGAATATAGAAGAATTCAGTTTAAAAGTCTCGAACCATATTTAATTATCTCAATAATGTATATAATAGGTTTTCTATAATATGTTTCTTTTATGAATATTATATTAATGAAGTTATAATTTTACTATAAAAAGTAAGCCAATAAGTAATTTACTCATAGAAAAACATTACTTGAGAATTCATTGATAAAGGGTGTTTTATTAAAGTATTTCATTAAAAATAAACCATAATTTATTTATTGTGGTTATTCCTCACACAATATATGTGGAAATTCTATTAAATAATATGAGGAATCAATAAAGATGTTTAATGCCTTCAAGAAATGATAGTTATTTGAAAATAAAATGGGATTGAGCTGTAGAAAATTACAATCTAAATTTATTTAAAAATATATTATATTTTTTTCTTGGATAAACCACAATATTCTAATAAATAAGAAATTTTTTAATGGAA
This sequence comes from Viscum album, assembly GCA_963277665.1. Taxonomy (NCBI): domain Eukaryota; kingdom Viridiplantae; phylum Streptophyta; class Magnoliopsida; order Santalales; family Viscaceae; genus Viscum; species Viscum album. Next base: position 1,519,535,379 of record OY728155.1, on the reverse strand, counting down.
ATAATAATGCAATCTTCTAAAAGAATTGGATAACACAAAAAAGAATTAATTTTAAAAAATTTGTCTTCCAATGATTAAGATTAAGTGAATTTTTTTAATTCAAGTACTATAGGAAATTTATGTAATTTTTATTGTAAATATTAATATACATTATGATATATAAGAATTATCAATCCTTGAAAAATTATTATGAGAAAAAAACAGTGAAATATGTTTTAAGACACATTCTTATGTTGAGGAGATAAATACATATAATCTACGATGCTTATTAAAAAGGTAATATGGTTTAAAATGTTAGAATAGAGTGAAAATTAATTTCAAATGGCCGCTTTAATTTTATTATTTATATATATCTACTACAATTATGGTTTATTTATTAAAACTGGATTTTAATTTAATATAATTAAAGTATAAATATACAATAACTATATATGTGATTTTTATGATACACATATCAGAGGATCTCTAGAAGTGTAAATTTTTATGAAGAAATAATGAGGAGGAACTATAGGTATTTATGGAAATAATGATAATTATTTTTTGGGAGAGAATAAATTTAATTATTTTAAAAATTATATTTTAGATTTTGGAATCAATAATTTTTAAAAATTTATTTAAATACTTTAAAAATAAATTATTTTAATGGATGAATAGAAATGTAGTAGAAAAGTTAAGAACTATATTTAATCAATAAAATCATTTTATAAATTTCCAAATAGTTGTTGAATATTTTTTATGTCATATTTAGAAGAGTAGTTTGGTAATGAAATATACTAAAAAATATTCTATATTATGTTTTAGAAAGATGGACCATCAATGAAGTGTTATGGTGGTTTCATGAAATCAATAATGATAAAAATAATGTTCACAACAACAAAAATTTTAATGAGAAGAATTATAATAGTGGTTGAATGAGTTAATTTCTCAATGAAAGAGGAAATAAATAATATTGAAATTATTGAACCAATAATTTAATTATTATGGTATGAATATCAAGGGTAATTATATTATTTTTAGTGAAACATATATTTATAATGATGAATATTTATATAAAAATTTCATTTAAATTTCTATGAAAAGTTTTGAAGCTTATTTTAATTGTGTGCACCATAATGTATATATTGATTATTCATGATAAAATGAGGAATTTTATAGATATAGAGGATTTAACTGGTTTATAGAAATATTTAGAATAATTTTTATATATTAATTATTATTTTTAATAGATTTTCACTTGTATAAATAAGAAGACTCATTATATCAATCCCTATAACACTATTTTCTCACATCGAACCTAGAGCAGTTATTGTGGCTATTAAAAAAACTATGTAAGTGAACTGAATTATTTTCTATAAAATATTAATATTTAAATTACTAGAAAATTAGAAACATATATAATTTAAAATAACATTGGAACCAAGAAGCCAGTCTAATATAAGTTGATTGAAAAAAATATTTTAGAAATATATGACAATGTACTTCAATGAGGTATGTACTTGATTAAACATTAGATTAAACCACATCATTTTGGTTACTTTATTATTAATTATTTCTATGGGGAATTTTGGGGGTGTTATGAGGTTTCCGGACCTCAATGGAAGTTAAATTTGTCCATCTTGTTCACGGTTTATAGTTTGAACATGGTTAGAGATAAGAGTGGTCCCAAACAATGCAAGATAGGATGAAGGATGTATAATTATGTAAAATCATGCAATGAGAAGTCCAAACATTTTTAACTAGGAAAGAGTAGTTTCATACTGTTGGAATATAATTTTTCAACATGTTTGTGCCTTCCTATGATACCATGTGACTCAACTACTTTTGAATAGTGGTAGTCACACATTTAGCACACAGTTTTGAAACAAAATTTTACAAACTTTATGCCCCATTAAAATTTGAAAATCTCCCAACTACCCTTATTAAATTTAAGTATCTCAACCACATGTCTTCATGTTTTACCCCTTGAAACCCTAGTGGCAAGCCACACTCTTCCTAGATTACAAAGGATCGTTCTCCTTCGAATCGAGACTGTTTGGAGTTCCCATAGTAGTAGACCAAAGATCTTGATAATTCTGATTCCACTCTTTATTCCCTTTTACTGATTTGGGGTTTTTGATTTTTACTTCTCCTTTGGAAGCCCTAAAACCCTCCTTTTGTAGTGGATTATTTGTTGGGGCTTCAAAGGGTGATTGAATCAGGATCTAAGGCAACTTTTAGGGGTTCAATCATCTTCGGATTCAAGGAACATGGTCTACATGTTATATCCCATTTTTTATATATTTGTGCCTTTTTGATTGTGATATTTTCTCCATCATACATAATATTTTTTTCCTTGAGTATTATTTGTGGATGTGGCTGGATGAATGAAAATTTGAAACCCTCATGATTCCCATCGGATGGATTAATGTTTCCTACACCGAATTAGGGCCACCCATGGGGTGTGAAAACATTCATGAACATAGAAAATATTAATATTAAGTTTAGAGGTTTCTTATGATATGGTATAATCCATTATAAACTTATTTACATGTTGGTTTAGTGTAAAATGGAACATTGATTGTTTTTTTAGTCCTTGGTAATTTCATAAGGTATTGATTACCTTGATATTAAATGGGTAAGATGAAATAAATTGATTCTGCTAATTAACTTTTGAAATGTACACATATTGAATAAGTGGCTTAATACATGTGGATGACGGAAAATGTTAAATTGGAAAATCCTTGTATGTTGTTAAATGTGTTAATTCCTGGGAATTTATGAATTTGCTAAATGGGCAATAGTAAGTATTTTTTTACTACACCAAGTGGGTTAAAGTATAGAATGGGAAAATTGCATAAATGGGTTATTCTAATTAAATTTCAAATGATGTAATGGGTTAATTTCCGTGATGAATTATTTTATGATTGATGTGTGAATTGTAAATGTTATATATGTTGATTTTGAATGGATAATTACATGGTATATTTGATGAATAGACAAATAATAATTTGAAAATTTCTTGTTGGTATTTAGGGTATTTACATGAGGTTATATGACCATTGGTCAGGATAGAATGAGGATTTATACCCCACCCCAAGAATTCATGGGTTATGGAGTCTGACTGAGGCTTTATTCCCCTAACATATAAACTGGATTAGACTATCTGGACTGAATATCCAAGGTATTTGTGATGTATTTGATTATAAAAAATTTATCCCAGGTGTGATACAAAACATGAATTATTCCCTTATGCATGATAAATGAATTATTCCCTTATTCATGATAAATAAATTATTCTCCTATACTCAACAATATCTCCCTTTATGATGTCTAACAAAAAATAATCTTTCAAATATCAATAAATTTTCATTCTATTAGTGTTATTAGTGAATGAATAAATATGATCTTCATCTAATAGTTTCATCCTAAAAAATGTAACTGATGGGACATTTACAAAGTTTCTAAATCATAAAATCCACTCAAAATCAGTTTTGAACTCAAACAAATTTCTCACCCTCTTTCAAAACACTACATCATCCATTTGTGACTCTTTAATCTTAACATTGATATTTTATTAAACAATAACTTGATAAAGATAAGATGTTTACCCTTACCTTAATATTTCAGAACCATCATTTTAAAATTTTGTAATATTGGATATTTTTCATTCTTCATTATATATATAGTTCCATGTTTTTTTTTGATCATATATTCTACCACCTTGGTCGCATTCCCGTGGTGGTAATGTATTATGTAGTCATAATATTTAATTGGATAAAATGATATTTTATGCCATATTTATAAATAGTTATATATGGATATATAATTATGTATTTTATGATTAATATTTAGGTGAAACCGTTATCTATAAAGGTAATACCATCATATCATTAGTAAAATAATTTTAAAAGGAAACTCCAAGTCATGGGTTGGATAATATTTATCATGTACCATAAATTTTCATTATTCAGAAGTTATAACCTTATCATTTTGTGTAAAAATGAATCCCAATCACATTTATGATGCACATTAATAACTTAAAATCCCTTCTCCACCATAGGTTTGATAATGAATATGTGAGTTGACTATCCTTTTATTTAGTTCCTTGAAACAATCCTCACATTAATCCGTGATATGAATCATCAATCCCATTTGAGTTAACATAATTAGAGGTTTTGAAATCCCTAAAAGATTATCCCAAAAGTGATGATAATATCCATCCCAATTGATAAATATATAGATCTAAATCATTGTGTTTGGTTTTGGTCTAACATCCAAATATTTACATCTTTTATGGATCCACCTATACACACTAACATTGGTTTATATAAACCGACAATTATTTATTTTTATCTAAAATTTACACTTGGATTTTTTTCAAACCCCTAATCCTTCATTAGGGTGATCATCATAATTCTCAAGTGTTCATCATGTTATTCAATTATCATTTAGAAAATAAGATATATTCTATAATGTATTCTACATTTTCGTAAACATAATGTCTATAAACAATATTCCTTAAATCCATTGAGATATCATGTAGATTTTTTATTCCAAATATTATGAAAATATTTTCATATTTTATATATATTGTTTAGGATGATATATTGGGTATAAAATCATTGTTTTCTATCAATTAATGATTTCCAAAACAATAGTCAGATATAAATGTATTGATATCTATGTAGTTAATGTAGAATGTCATCAATACGAGGTAGATTATACATGTTCTTGATATAGATCATTGTATGATTCTAATAATCAACGTAGATTCTCATCATGCCATATTTATTGTTATTAAAAAGAAATAGGGAAACTCATAGAGTCTCACTTTTCTGATTTAATCCCTCGTTAATATTCTCACAAGGTTTCTTCTTTAAAATTTTCAACACAATCGTGTCTATTTTATATAGAGACATTAAATTAGTTATATTACCATGTATGAGTATTATTAAATAATCTACATCATTAATTGGAGAAAGTCATAGATATTATTGTAGAAGGACTTTAATAAACTCCAATCCAATAGCCATATCATTGGAGACGAGTTCCCCCCAACCATCTTGGATAATTAACCCTTTTCAATAGAAATATACAATCATAACATGGATATGATTTCTATAAAGAGATCATATTTATCAGCACTCCGCTAGATGATCATAGGTTGATTTGGAATATCATATTTTTTTTAACATATATGGAAATTGATGTTAAATTTATGTAAAGATATCCAATCCATTCCCACAAAAAAATATATCTCGATCCTAGGAAGAATAAAAAGATTTTTAGGAAGCACAATCCCAAAATCATCAACAAGAGATAAATCATTGGCTTGAGTTTGGATTATCACGCCATTAAGTATTTTCATTGGTAAACCAATATATAATAATTGAGGTGGTTTTATTATACCTAGAGATAACTTTTTATATATAAAAGTGTGAGTGGATCTAGAATCAAATAAGACATTATCATTTCTAGGGTGAATGGTAAATATACCTTTCCCCACATCATTATAATACACCTCATTAGAACTATGGATCACATGATATTTTCAATTTAAAATAGGCATAAGAGGTTTTGGAAATATATCATCATAATTTACCATCATATACGTGAACTGGTTAGCATAATTCTCATAATCTTTTCATTTCAAACACTATTGTGTGGATGGTTAATTCTATAGTTCATTATCTCTATTCAAAAAATTAGTTAACTTCTTCCCCACAATTAGTCATTTAAATTTTTGATATCAATACTTTATATATTTTATTCATTCATTGGTTCCATTTATAAATTTTCCTCCATTATTCCTTCTACACATTGATCATAAAAGAACGTTCATCTTCTTATCTACATGGGTTTTCAGAACATCCATTGAATTCAATCATTCTTTTCTTGTAAAAAATGATATTAGAGGGTATCTATAATATATAAATCAACCATTATGGAAAATTGATTTATTTATTCATAACTATTGAAGTCCCCAATGGTATACATCCTTCAATTTCATGGCTTTAATACACTTAAGAAGAGTTAATCCTTATATTTTGGTTTGATGATAATACTAGAAGATTACTTTGAATGTATTGTAAATATTTCCTCATAGGTAACAGTAGATTCACCATACGTTAATTTTAACTTAAGGAATTATCTCTCTATTTTCGTATGAAGAACATGAGGAATAAATGTTTTGAGAAATAATCCTTGAAAATAATCCCACACTTTATGTCAATTTATTCACATCGATTCATGTTCATGAAAACAGTCCACCATAGATCATCTTATACATCCAAATGATTAATAATATGAAAAAAATTCTCTAGTTATGAATGTTGTAGAATAGAGAATATTTTCTCAATGGTACAAATTCATTTTTCAATGACTAATGTATCATCGACCCAACTAAATAAATGTGGATATTTCCTCATGAAGGGCTGAACAAAACATTATCCCTGCTTTGGTCATTTGGAAGCATAACAATAATTAAATATTTAGAATACCATAAGGGAAAAGAAAAATGATTTTTCATTAATATTCCCTGGTCATTTGGTTTCTCATAAGTAAAATTATTTCATTATATGCAACATTAAATTGTTATATGATTATATCAGGTTCCATCCATTGACTGAAACCAAAAAAGCATTGTCTTAGGAAGATTAATCAGGGAGGGAGACCATGAAATCATAAAAAATCATTTATATGATATATAAATTTTGAAACCATCTTACATGAAAATTGATGATTATCCTTGGTCATTATTGATGATCACCAATATATTAGGATTTTATCATGTGCATAGACTTATCCCATAGGTTATCAATAATTTTTTTTCTATTCTACTGTCCAATGGATCACTAATCATTAATCAAATTCAATCCATGGTGACCATGATCTTCATAAATAAACATTTCATCAAGTTTGAGGAACATTCAATACATAAATAACGATATACACCAGATTCATATAATTCTTGTATCATTGGAATCATGGATACATAAAAAATTAGTTTGTAAATGAACTACATGTTCTCCCACTATGTTCTCCATAACATAAACCCTTCTAAGAAAAATAATATATAATACAATTCCTCATAATATCAACAATGAAAATATAATTTTGTTTATAAATGCGGCTTAATTAGAGAGAATAATGGGGTTATAAACTATCACATATTCATGACATGAGAATATGTATATAATAAAATTATATTATCATTTGAAAAAACATAACCTATATATGAAATATACTAATCATGAATCATTGAACAAAGAATTGTAGTTTATAAGAAATTATTCCTAAAGGAATCGAACAACATGATCCATGAGAGAATAACATAAGAATAAAACATAGTTTGGTGGCATACACATGACTACATAAAATTATTTCCTTAGTAATCAAGGATCATCACCTATTCATTCAAAGTGGGATGAGTTCACTCCCCAAATGATCTAAAAGAAAAGGATCACTCCGAAGATTATCATTGTAGAACATTTTCCTTACCAACCTGGGTTCACTACCCATTGTAGTCCTATTTGTCTCATGACACTTCAATACTTACCAAATTAATTGGATGGGGATATAGAACCCACTCATTATGTAATGAGAATAATATATATGTGTTCCAGAAGATCAAAAAAATTTAATTATATCAGAACTATATAAAATAAATGTGTTTCATTAACATTTTATTACAGCATAACCCCTAGAAAAGAAAAATGTTTCATATAAATGTCATAATTTCTTCATAGCATAACCAAGGTAATGGAACCAGAATCATAAACACATTATTATTTGAAACAAAAATAATATAGATAATGAATAAGGATGGTATAATTGTATCATATCCCTAGTAAATCATATGTAAAATCAAGGTTTGTAATCTGGTATAAATAAAACTACCAGTACACAATCATTAAAACATTCATGATGAAAATGTCCTTTGAATTTTGAAATCTGTTTCCTAAAATTTAAATTTTTCAAAAAAACTATGGAAACATTCTCATTTTCAAATAATTGTTGAAAATTATTACATATTATTCAATCTTATTTAGTGGTCATGATAGCAGAAAATTCATTTCATTTTATATAATTTAAATTATGAACATTCCTATAACACTTTGGAAAAAAAATTAAAAAAGTACCTTATTCAAAAAAATAAAAAGAAGATTCATTTTTAACAATTTTTATAAAGTTAAAATGTGTAACAAAAACTATGAAAATCATAAAATAATATAAAAACAACCATAAAAACGCTTTTGGTAAACCTGAATATGGAAGAGAAAGGAATATTGGTAGATGAGTAAAATATTACCAATTTTCTTTAAAAACATTATTTCAGTCTATTGAGTACATAATGAGAGGAAAATGAAAGGAAACAAGAATTTTTCTAGAATAAAATACGTTATAATAAAATTAATTATTTTTATTAAAGGAATATCAAAATATTTCATCATTATAAATTAATCATAAACAATCCTGATAAATAGTGAGATTTTAAGATAAAACTCTTACATTATGTATGATATCATTTATACAAGTTTAATAAACACAAATAATAAATATAGGTTAGTTATAAATTTATTATAGAAGAATAATATTATATATAAATCTATATATGATTTAATTACAACCATTTTTATTAAAATTTCATTATTAAAATCTCCATTCTAGTTGATAAGTACTTCATTTATTCATTTAGGTTTTTGTTTTGTAGTTTCATTTCATGTACATTTATCGAGGTCCCATCAAACATAAAATTTTTATAATGATATAAATTTCACATAAAATATATATATTCATATATATATATTCCTCCATAATAGTTAAATATAAAAACATGAATTACATTGTTGATGGAAAAAGGAAACATTACATATACATGAACAATATTTTAGTTTTTTGATAGATGGAATGAAAGAAAGGTAAATATAATATCAACCTTAAACAATAATTATTATTTCATATACATAATATAAATTCATTAAATATATCATTATTGTAATACAAGTAAAAATAAAATGGAAACAAAATCAAATATTTTGTTGGTGTGGTAGTCTACGCAAACACACGAGCGATGATATCATTTCCCAACAGATTTGAATGTAATAAGGTACATATTATATTCTCATTACCCATGTATAATTATTTCCGAAATATTATATTTAAAAATTATATCCATCATAATGAACATCTATAAAATATGTTGATGGAAATTCTTTTATATTGAACATGGGGACGGTAAGCCGTATATACATATGAGCGATAATTTCAATGCAAATTTGATGCATAGATAGTGGAAAATGGTCATTTCATAATTATAATAACATAAATGAATATTCATGATACAGAAGTAATTATATTATTGTAAATAACATTCATTTATTGGAGTTAATAGAAGAAGTAAAATGGTAGTGATCAGTTACGGTGATTACCAATTCCTGGAATGAACTCCTTTAGTTCTTCAATTAAGGATCCTAGGGTTGACCATTTAGGAATTAAATTACCCTAATAATGTAGATATATGATTTGAGAATAAATTTTCTCTTGGTTTGTTTGATCAATATTGATCCATATGGTACAAATAATGAAAATGGGGGGTGATATTTTCTAAGGGAGGGAGAGGACAATAGATAAAGTGATGTGTGTTCCACCCAATTTTCCATAGAATAGAAGAAGTAAGCCACACTTAGATATAAATAATGAGTTTGAGAAGAAAATATAATTTATGTGAGAAGAAGTAGAAGATTGGATTTCCATATGACATGGATGGAATTAACCATTACCGAACATCAATGGTTTATGGTGAGAGTATCCATTTTCCATGGTGATATGTAACAGTTATGATGGGACCAGACGGAAGGGCCAAGACCATAGCCCAACATAGTTCTGATGTAAGGGTATATCTTCCATGGTAAAGTACAATCGATTATCCCTTTTGAGTCACCCAAGTAAACCTTGCACAATTGGTACACAGGTTCTACATGAAACCCTTTCTGACCGACCTATATGAGATGTTATTGTGAAAAGAAACCATCACATAGGGTCCTATATTTATCTATAAATAGAACCATGTGGTCTTCATATGGATAGGAAAATTTCCCTAAAGGGTAATTTCTCCACTGATTGTCCAAGTACTTCAATCAAGTCCTCTAAATCCTTCTTGGTAGCTTTCTATCATATAAAAAGAGACAACTAAACAGGGACAGTGAGGCTTAAGTCAATTTAGAATTAAAAATAAAAAAAACTTGCATGAATCATTCCCCTACATCCTAATTTGATAAGAATAACATGATTTTCTCTTCCTCTAATTGGAAAGTGTGTTAATAACTTTTAGGGATACCTTTATAGACCCATGAAGGCTTTAGAAAAGTTTCACCAAAGTGTGGTCATCAAGGTTGTTCATCACCAAAGGTGATGTCAATTCTCCCAAGAGTAATTGCACAGAGCACCCCATGAATAGAACACCCCTTTTGTGGATATCCATGATTAGACTCACCATCCATCCTATGTGATCCATCCATTCTTACAGTCCACTCACAGTAGGGCCCTTCTCTACTTGGATCCTTATTCTGGAGAGGGAACTAGATTAAACGTCCACTCAGACCCCTGTATTTACATAAAATTGATGAGGGTCACACCAGTGTTTCCTCCATTTGGGTATGTATTACCATGTTCATAGGTTTCCTACACGTGTTCAGTTGTCTGGTTAGGGTTCTATGATTTCATGTGGGTATGTATCCCCTTGTTCACTGGGACCCTTACCCAAGGGACAGTGATGGGGACCTCATGTTATGAAAGATAATGGTTAAGAACATATTTGACCCTTATCATATCTACAAACCATAACCTCCTGTTCCAATTATGGAGGGTGGGGATTACACTTTATTTTCCATTCAATAGGGAACTGGATCCTCTTATAACTATGGAATGAGTTATAAGGTATCCATCTGGGTGTGAGACCTTAGCTTTTTTTGTGGGACGTTGTTGTCTTGATCATCTCCACCTCTACGTCCTTCACATTCATTCCTTACTTTCCAATTACTATCATCCAAAGTATATTGATGGTATGGAAGTGTTATAGACCCATCATATTTGTTTATATCCTAGACCTCTTCCACCATTTCCCCAAACTCTACATTCATTGAAAGAGGCAAAGTGTTTGATTTTTCAAATCTTAATATTTCTTTTATTTCGCACAATGGTGATCACTCAAGAAGGATTAGAGGTTAGTGATGATCATGAAATTTCACACAATCCACATGAACCATATAACTATGATAACTAAGATTCTTCTTACACAAGATATGTAGGAAACCCATTTAGGTTTCATGTTCAATGGCTATACTCCATAAAAATAACCCCTCATCATAATCCCCATAATATGGGAATCCTCATCAAAAAAATCCCTATGTTATTCCCTCAAATCCCCATGTGTTAAAATATACCTCATGGCCCATTTAAAGGGGGCATCCTTATCAAGAGTAATCCCCAAAATTTTATCTCAAAATGAAATACTCTTTTGTGAGACATACCCTTGAGAAACTTCGTTGTTGTTTTCCCACACAAAATGAATAATTTGGGCTTTGATTCACATCCAAATAGGATATGTAGGAAACCACCCTGAGGCTCAAACCCAACACTCTGAATAAACCGTGTTCTTTTGGTTTATGTCTCCAGAATGTTATAATTAAATTAGAAAAGTCATATTCATTTAATGTTCCTGGGTCTATTTCAGAATATTTCATGCATTAAACGTTGACTATGAACATTACATCCAGACATCCTTGCCACATGATGTTAAGTAATATGGTTGGGTCCTCATCACATGACCACAAAATATATGATGTTCTCTATTAAGTTGAACTGAACTACTTGGGTTATGATTCCATTCACATTTTTATGTAGCAGTCCATTTGTGGGTTTTATCCCAACATCATCCAATTCTCATATCCATGGACGATGATAAACTCTAGAGTGACATTCATATACCTAGAAGACAATAAAATAGAGAGTCCCTATCTTGGTGGATAGAAAACCAAAATCATTATAATAATGACCAAAGAATATCTCGGTATTATATAAGAGGATAGCATCAATAGATAACATTAATTACATATAGACAAATCCATTGAATAAGAACCTCAATTACATGCCGATGATTCTGAATCCAACATACACTATTAATTTGTTTCCAATTTCGGACGACCCACATCATACTTTAGAATTAATTAACACATCCTAAATCCGTAAGAGAATCAAAAAGTATGAAATAATTCCCCACAAAAGGCTGTGATGACACAAACCTCCCATCCTCTCAAACATTGTGTGTTCTTAAGAATCGTGCATCAAAATATCTAATGAGGACCTACCTTTGGAAATCTGGTCCCTATGGATACAAAACCATTAGGAGTTTTTGGTTCAACAAATTATCCTTTGGAAATCCATTCAGAAATTGGAAACCATTATGTGGAATGAAATTTGATGGAAATAATAAATGAACATGAAGTGAATCCTTAAGTAAGTTGATATTGTCACGTACCTATTTGTCCCCATCCATTATCAATGGAAATAGAAGTCAGAAAAAGAAATAAATCATGCATGTCTTCATCCAAAAAAATGATGATTTAAATTGGGTTTCTTGACCATGTCTCTTATATATATCCTAAGTCACTTCATTCCTTAAACTCACTTCAATCATATTTATTCCTATATTTCTCTCACAAACAAAATCCACAACTTCAATTAAGGTTGGATCTACATCCGTGGAAAGGATTACATCAAAAAATAAATGTATTCAATGTTGCCTCTCTAATGAACATGTTCGAGTGTACCATAAGTACAGTTCCATCGCAACCACGGAGACTACCCAATAGGCCCTCTAGGACAACCAACACCACCAATTGTCTGGTCAATGAAGACTAGTTGTCTTGAATCCAATGAAACTAACTGTCATATTCATCCATTTAGGGATCTTATACCAAGAATGAAACAACTTGTCCCTCCCTTATTTTAGGGAGGTGGATTAGGAGGCCACCTACAACCTCATCTTAAAGAAACATGGGTCCATCTTAAGGGGCCTTTACCAGAATCATCATCCAAAACTCTTCATGGAAGAGAACCATCAACATGATGAGGATGTCACCTTAGGACTCCCGGTATAGTTCCATCATACTTGGGCCCGCAAGACTGGCCGCAGAGGAAGAAAACCGGCCTATAGGGACCAGGTTCACACCTATCCCCCCTCTGAAGAAGCCCACGAACCCAGGATTGTTGAAAATTAAAATCAGTAATATAGACCCTTCCTCCGTCATTCAACTATCCATCAGACTCAACTAGAAGAATTCAAATAATCCATCTGACCATATACTATGGCAACTTTCTAGTATGAAAATACACCGACATGCACCCACCAAGCCTACCAGTAGAGTAATATGGAAAAAATCACATAATCATATCGACCTTGTTTGATAGAAAATAATGAGAATGAGCACACAACTAATAGTATTTATCAGTCCTTCATCCAGCCTCACATAGTAGTACACAAATAAATTATTCATATTGTACTGACAAAAAGTCATGGAAAGACTCATCTCTCTTCTCCCACACATGAGTACTATCTGTATCCAATGATAATTAATGGAGGAGAGTATATAGAACAAACACCTATCCACCTACTCAAGATACTAAATGAAATTGTATCCCAATTCTAGTCACTGATGTCACCAAGCATATCTTGGAAATGGTAAAAGGGAAGATGCAACTCCCTTCCCTTATCCTACAGGCATTCCCAGATATCACCACAATGGTGATAATTTCACATAAGGGAATAACAAATAACTCTATCCCTAAAATGGGGGGGGTGGATAATCAGTAAAACACCCCATAGAAAAAACATACATCCACTCTCATATAGTAGTCTCATGGGGGGGACTCCACTATATTATACTGACAGTAGGGCCGAGAACATACAACTTCTCTAATCGGAGCTAATCAACTTATTCATATAGCCACTCTAAGGAATTTAAAAACACCTACCCATGATAACCACTTCTCTCAATAATTGACCATAATCTGACATGGAATGGAATCTATGAATATGTCTCATAATGATAGAATGTAAAATCATGAGATGATATTTGATGAGGCCTTCCTTGATAATAGAGTTCATGATTACCTTAGACATTAATCTATCGCAACTCAGGATCCAACCCTCCAATTACTAAATTATTGGAGTAGAATCAGAAATTAAAAAGTTCCTCATTGGAAACATCACCATGAAGTCTTGATTTATGAAAAAAAATTAGTCTATCAGGAAAAACTATCTCGTGATGAGTTCCATAGAAAATATACATTTCACTAGAGGACAAAGGAGTATGAGGTACTTCCCCTTACTAAAATTCACTTGGATTGTCCTCCCCATGATATAAAAAATTACATAACTTTATTCAACAATAGAAATTCACATTAACAAAAGAATTATCCTATTGATAATGCAGTGACAAGAAATCCCTCTTAAAATGAGGTTTCTACAAATACTAGGCCCAGAAATATCTAATTCCTTATCACTGGTATGTGAAAACCATTCTCAACCAGAAGACCACCCGAGGTGACTGTGATTCCCTAAACCACCCTTGGGTCATTTTACATACAATAATGAAGAAAAAACTCCAAAAAAATACATTTATTGTGGGAAAAAATATGGAAGAATCCTCTTTGGTTAGACCAGGTGGAGGAACCTGATGTGAAATGTGAAGAAGTTGTTCTAAACATGGGAATGTATCGAGCTAATTATGAAATAATAATTAATTCTTTTTGGAAATTATCCACTTCTCAATTCAACATTCCAGAGGTACTAGGGGGATATAGTACACATGAAACTCACCTCAACATATGGAAAACTCTTTATCAAGTAAAAGTAATGGTATTACCCTATGTTTAATATCAAACTCATGATATAGTAATAGAAGGGATACAACACACCGTTTACATGTAATATCTCACATATTCCTTATATCAAAAGATTATGATATTGTAGGGAACTCATTAATTTATATGCATCAATGAATTAATGGTGTTTCTAAAGAAGATCATAGATACCCTATATGATTTTCATATTGTTGGATTTGTTTTTCATTGATCATTGAAGTTCACTAGACTCCCAAGAAAAAATCCCACCATAGGTGGAATCATGAAATTGTATTTCCCTAGACCAGATTCAATAAATAAAATATATTTAGTACTATAGATATGATTATGAATAATACACATCGGCCAAATCTCACCAATGTCAGACTAAAAGAGTGAAATATATTGAAATAATAATGTATCAAGTATATGAGAACATCAAGTAGGAATCTCCATGAGAGTATGTAAGCTACCAAATCAATAAAATGTATTAAATAAAACAATATACTTCTGAAATGGAAAATTTAAGAAATTTCTATTTAATGAGCACATCCCATGTTCATATGAGAATCCATAAAATAAAAATTCAAGATGTTGTAATATCAGCCACAACCAT
The DNA here is from genome assembly GCA_963277665.1 of Viscum album. NCBI lineage: Eukaryota > Viridiplantae > Streptophyta > Magnoliopsida > Santalales > Viscaceae > Viscum > Viscum album. The sequence continues at coordinate 1,519,519,880 of OY728155.1, read as the reverse complement.
TAGGGAAAAACCCCTACCCGCATGGGTTTTGGCATTCTAAACAAATCATTAAGATCATCTATGAAATCTCTAAGGGTTATGCTGGAAGAATATGAATAGCACCATCACTCAGAGTCGAGGGATAATTAACTTCAATAATACCCTCCTCAATCGGAATTACTCTTCTCTTGATTAGGTAAGATGATGTAGAGTGAATTCTCTCTATTTTTACTATCCCCTAATCTAGAGAAATCACTTGTAAAGTGCAGGACTGAACTCTTTTGTAATTCCCTTTGTTTCACTTTCCATCAAATAGTTCATGGGGAACCAATAAAGAAGAGGGAAACGTCTTGTGGAGGGAGAGGAAGAATGATATATCTTGTAAATTCTAGTGGAATTCCTATGATGAACTAAAACACTATGAATGTCATCAATAGAATCATTGATGAACCTCCATAACATAAAACAGATTTAGGGGATTCTTAAGAAGAAGTTCTTTTTCATGAAATGGTCTACACCAAAATGAATGTTGAAGGTGTGCATACCCAAATCCATAAGATCACCCAAAATTTTGGTATCCCATAATATAATCACCATGTACCACTTTGAAATAAATCTAATAATTGAAAAATTATTGGTCATACCATGTATCATTTCCCCCCAATAGTTGGCCAATCCTTTATCCTTGAGAAATGATTTACAAAGAAAGAGTAGGAAATTTAAGAGTTGGGAAGACTCAATGAAATGATACTCGGAGGAAGTCTTCCCACTAGATATGCTCCAAAAGAAGAACCTCAATTGACACTTCCAGTAGGCTCACCTTAGTATAGAAGGTTTACCACACCAATAGAAGAATACATGAAACATATATTCAACATGGGACACCAACCACCAATATATTAGAATTCTGTAAGAGTATAATGATAATTCACCCAATTGGTCACATAGCTCGAATGCAGTTAGACACATATTTATATGAATGTACATATTAGTTACCCATACAAGATACCATCGGTGCGGGCACCAGTGGTCCTGCTAGTTTCCACACCTATTTAGGCTCCAGCAGCTATGCCAAATATGGTCCCGACACAAGAGAAAATTCCTATAATTATTTTGAACATCATTGAGCAATTAACTATTTGATTTAAGTATATGGAAGGATGGGGTGTTACTGTAAAACATGAAATGAAGTGTTACCCCAAATGGGTGGATCCTACCCCTCATCTTCTAAACATTGGTTATCCTATATTTCAAATTTTTAATGGATGGGGAGATCCAAAGGAGCACTTCAAAAATTTATTCCATTTCTATGATCCAATTATGGGGACCTGACAACCTCAAGAAGATGTGAAACTAATATTCTTTTTTCAATAATTGTAGGGTTCATCCTTTGTATGATACATGAGTTTGCAGTTCTGATCGATCATTGGATGGAAAGATCTCTTTTAGATGTTTCTTTTCTAGTTCCTATCAAAACGGTAGAACACAACAATCTTCAATATCAGGAAATACTAAAAAATGGATAATGAAAGAGTCTCATATTTTATTTATTAGTGGAATGGATTTTCATACACTTTGTACATACTACTCCCTAAAAATGAGTAATTTCCCATCTGCATAGAGAATATTTAGGATAAGGTGTGCACACTATTGATCCATGTGAAGTACATATGAGGGTTTTAGTATCTAGATGAAATTTATCAATAGTTAGAAAACTACCTCATAGAGAGTAATTCCTGTTCTTAGGTAATCTCATCAGCTTTGTAAAAATTAATAGGAAAGAAAGAGTCCACATAAATTTCATTTATGGAGGCCCATATACTAACTCCTACCTCAAATACCGCATCATACTCAAGGCTTGACCTCATGAGATTAAATAGAAATGATTAAAATTTCAACATTATAAAAGGGATGATATGTATGTATAGTTTTAGGTGTTTAAAAATAAGTTCTATTGCATTCAGATTGACCAATTCCATGGCTACTTCATCTATGCATCGGAAAACTACTTAGTACAGTTGCCTAAACCAACGAAACCAAACAAGGAATGTGATGAGGATATCCCAAACAATTTAACCTTCCAAAAAATATTATGGAATCCAGTCCCATAGTGTTTCTTACATGAAACTCATACAAAAGATGGAGGGTCTTGGTTAATTAAAACTGTAAAATTCCTTATCCAATGTGGAACATGTTTTATTACTAATCAGGGGGATGACGAAGAACTGTTGGAAGTAAAATTCTAGAGTTCATAGATGATATGTGACCGGATGAGTAGAAAATCCATCAACCAAACTCATTCCATTCTACAAAAATAATTGAAATAAAAGAATTTTCCTCCTACCGCTTGGGGTATAGTAAATTCATATTCATCAAAATCCCCTTCCACTGATGTCAAATCTTCAATGAAGCGACAAATTCATAAGGATAATAAAATAATAGAGGCCATGTCATGGTAAAATATTACATGTACCTTATAATATTTCATGTATATCATGGTAAAATAATGGGAACCATCCCACCAAATTGTACAACAATATTCAAACCCAAGTGAAAATCATCATTTTTTGAGGATATGATCTTTGGTTATGTTAATGTTATTCACATAATGGATCCTTGCTGAAATTATGATTATAAATAGGTACATAATTTACCTACACATTATTGGGGAACTATGGGAAGTGGTCATTGGGATCAATGATATAGAAGAATATGTGGATGTAATAGGAGAAACAACTTTATCCACACCCCTGCTCAAACTTTCAATAAGGATGAAACTCAGGGGAAATATAACTAGTGAGTTGAACAGGAACAAGAGTGTTCTTCCTCCACACATTACAGGGTCTTCCCTAATATGATTAACATGGGAGACCAATTAGAGGATACAAAACCACCTCCACAGCAAGTAGGCATAAATAACTGTCATAATCAACCAAGAATATGATCACTTCCATCTCCTTCCCCAAGAGATGGTACATCCACATTAGGAACATAATCTTCTAGGTAACATGAAAAAGAGCATATCCACGATGTGAATCACAGATCATTGGAACAAATGTATGTTGTTTTGAATCATCCCATGACTCAGCAATGTTATCATTCATGGATGCATTCTGTATGACAAAATTCCTCTAAGAATCACTCATTGAAGAATTTTCAATGTCTTGTGAATTTGATGTTGAATTCGCTACAACAGATGTATATCATATGGAGAATGATCCTGTGGAATTCCATGCAGTCATTTCCTTCATCGACCCAAATGATTATTTTTTCATTTAAGGACATGTCCAACCCCTGTACATATCTAGAATACTAAATGAAATTGATATCATATAACCCTTGATTAACAATGGCTCTAGAGTCATCAACATCCTAGTTTGGTAAATTCATCAACTGGGTCTCAAACAATCTCACTAGTCTCCCTCCACACAGATGTTATAGGTTTATGATAATAATGATCTAAAACTCTTTCCAAAATCACAATCATAACTGCATTTAGATATCTTGTAACATTATTAGGGAATATTGTTGTCAGGTAGGAAAAAAAGGTCAATGTTCATCTGGGACGATCTTCGAAATAACATCATGTGACCATTACATCATCATAGCACAAATGTATCAAATATTCTATTAATCATTAAATTGGGAAATTGAATGGTGATAAGGCCCCATTAAAATCTTATGAGACAAAACACATCGATGATGGGTTCTGTAATAATGAAGGGAAACAACAAATGGATAATGATGCTGCTGAAATCAATGCCCCAAATTTTTTGAAGATGATTCTAGATGAACCTTTTATGTATGTTAGTTTAAATTAAGTGCTTATTATTAATCAAATTGAATTAATGAGAAAAAATTTACATTATTATTTCAGTATCTCCCGTAATGAAAATCATGATTGTTGACACCGATGTCACTAAACAAGATATGAACTCTATAAATGAAAATGACTTCATTATGTCTCCGAAGCATAAAAGAGATCATTTCTACTAGCCGTACTGGAAGAGGCTATCATGGTTATATTATTAATTGAATAGATGATTTCCTAATAAATCATTTCCCATTTATGATTTCAATAAGGCTTCATGCCACCGGGTTACCTCAAAATAATTTCCTCAATCTTTGAATTTCTGAATGGAGTATTCCATCTTCCCTTCGAGGAAAATTTTTTATCATCTCCAACTCAAGATGAAGAACCAATAGTAGAGTATGATGAAGAGGAAGAAGAATAAGATATCAAGGACACCTACCATCATTTGACAAATGAACATCAACAACTATAGATGAACTACTTTAAATAAATCACTATATAGAGGAAGACCCACACCCCCACACTAATTAGTGTCGTGTTGACTCTGAAAGAACAATAGGAATAATCCTCCTTCATAAAATATATCATGGATGTGTTTTCCTAAAATTGTAGAAAGATTATAGGCCTTCACCCCAAGGTGGCTGCAAATTACATTGGATATGCAGACCATCATAGTGGATACAAGACTACATCTTGGAGGATTATATCAACCCATACTTCCAAGATTGATCCCAAAGTGAAAAAACCCATTAGGGATGGTTTTTTCGATTTGTACAGTACCCTAAATGGATAGGAAAAAATGTCCCAATGAAAAATAAAAAAGGTAAAATCATAGTCTTTATTGATTTCATAGATCTAAACTAGTATTTTCCCAAACATGACTTCTCATTTATGATGAAAGAACTTTTGATTGATGCAACGGAAGAATACCAATCCCTCGCATTTAGATATGGATAATTTGGGTTCAATATAATTTGGATGACCCAAGAATATGAAGAATCCATATCCTTTAGAGCACCTCACATCATATTCTACTAAAGGGTAATTCCTTTTGAATATATGAACACTATTTCCACATACTAAAGTGCTATGCATCAAATTTTCATACCCTTTTTGGGGATGATTATTTAATGATATGTTGAAGAGGTAGTTGTCAACTCTAGGAAATTTTATGATCACCTGGGTGACATGAGACCGTATTCATCATGATTCAACAATATAATCTGAAGATAAACCCCCTGATGTATACATTCATTGTAACATTAGGAAAATTCCACAGATTTTTTGTACTTCATTTGGGCATTGAAGTTGATCTTGAGAAGAAAAATGATATCCATGTTCTTTCACCTCATTGAAATGTTAATGAGTTGAGGGGAATTTACAGATAACTTTCCAACATTTAGGACTGCATAGATAACATCATAGGAAAGAGTTTACACTTTACCAAATTGATGATGAAGGGTCCACTTATCAAGGGACCAATGACTGGTAAAAATAATTAGATTCCATCATAAAATACAACATCATCCCACCAGTATTTATGTAACCTATTAATGTAAAGAAACTAATTTTATACATGGAAACATTAAAGAAATAACAGGTACCTTCATATCACAAAATAATTATTCCTATATGGAAAACACCCATTATTTTCTAATTCTAAGAATGATGGTTGAAGAGACTCGATATTCAGACATTGAGTAGTGTTATCTAGAATTAATATTTTTTCCTTTAGAAGATGAAGAAATACCTACAACTCTACAAGATCCAATTGGTATCTTTGTATAACCTGTTAAATTTTTCCTCAGACTTCATATGCTGACAAGATGTTTGGCATGGAGAGATGTTATCCAATAAGTGTTTGATATACAATTTGGGCGTTAGAAAGTAGTAAATGGCCATGAATTAGTAGAATTCTGTATTGATCACCTAACTATAGAAGAGATGTCATTAAATAATGAACATCCCGATGAAGAAATCATTTATATTTATGACATACCCCAACCATGGGAAATGTATTTTGATGGTGCTTCTAGTAGTGCATTAGGGAAGATAATGGAAGTCTCTACTGTCAAAATTTTTTGGAAAGGAATTGTTCTTATCTCCCCAAAGATGGATGTTTTCCCATTCTCTATCCAATTATCAAAAGATGGTACTAAAAATGAGGTATAATATTAATCTCTTATTATATGCCTGGAATTGGTACACCAATTACCGGTGAACCACCTAGAGGTGAAGGGTGAATAAAAATTAATAATCAAGTAGATCAACGAGATTATTCTATTAGAATTTATGGTATAATTTCATTGTGTGATTATTTCAAGGAGTAATAGTATAATACCCCTCAGATCCACCATTGACTAATGTACCATTATCATATAATGCCCAACCAGATGCATTTCCAAGTATAGTTACAACATTCGTATTTGAAAAATTTGATAAAACAATCAACAACATTTCCCATCGTCGAATGGGTTCACATTTTTGGTTTAGAGAAGAAGAAATCTATGAAACTAGTTACATCCCCGAGCCTTATTGTCCAATTATAGAATTCATGACACCTATATTGGAATATCTCAAAGACTGAATACTTCAGCTGGATAGGGTTAGAAAAGATATGATTCGGATTCGAGAAGATAATATCATTATTTATGATGGATCAAATCACCTGAACATCCTCTAAAAGAGTGGAATTTATGGATTCCATATCAGATGTATTGATGGAGATGATATTGAGGCTGTTATAGAAGAACAGCATTAAGATCACGTACTTCCCACTAATAATGGAATAGCAACTCCAATAAAATTTGAATGCATGGATACTTTTGGTCTATAATGGACCAGGTTTGCAAAGAATTCACTAAGAAGAGTCATACATGCCATGTGCATGCATGTTTCTTAAGTCAACCCATAGTGATACTACATAAAGCCAAATACTCCTAGCCATTTTCTACATGGGGAATGGATGTAGTTGGAATGTATCTTCTATATAAGAATAAGTAGTTATAGTGAATCCTTAATGATACCTACTTCTTCTCTAAATGGGATGAGGCAACACCTCTCAATGAATTCAGGGTGAAAAGATTTTCTAGTTTTTTCTAAGCTAATATCATCACCAGATTTGGGGTCTCTCCAACCTTTTTAATGGACAATAAAACAAATTTATGTTATGAAGAGGTATAAAATATCTATCATTAATACAATAACATGTCCAACAATTAATCCCACTATCATGAAGCATCCAATGGACACATAAAAGATTTTAATAAAACCCTATAATACATATTCCAAAATATTTATGATATGGATATGAAGTCCCTATCTGATAATATCTTTCATAAATTATTGGCTTGTTGTACTACAACTTGTACTATAAACCGGGAAACCATGTACTAGTTATTGTATGGAATATAATATGTATTTCTAATTCTGGTTTAGTTTCCATTGCTCTATATTTCCATTTTTGAGAAGATATTCACATAAGATAAATCCCTGAATCAACTTGTTGAGCTGGAGTGACTGGAATAAAAGATAATACACTCCTTGAATTATATGGATTTATATCATAATATTATAGCATATTTATTTCACAAAAGTATCATAATTTTTCATTACTCCATGGAGAATTGGTATTGGTCCTCGGGACTCCGATGATACTAGGAAAGAAGCCTTTGATGCTTGAGCTAAAGTTGGAGGGACCTAACTCCTTATATAAGGTCCTCTCTAGTTGATCTAATTACTTAATCTCAATTGATGGTGAAATCAATACAAATCCATCCAATTTAATGTTTCTATAGAAGTAAATTTTGTTTTCACATAATATTTGTCTTATCTACATGATTTTAAACAGCATAGCACCATCAGCGTCCATATTATATGATGTTAAACCACATAAAACTAGTTGTACTCACATAATGATATTATAATATATTTTTAACATCTTCCATATTTTATGTTAATAATTCCCCAAGATACCACGATTAGACAATCCTTATGGACCCTCAAATGATGAGTAACTTACATGAGTAATCCTCACCCACCAAATTGACACTAACTAGTGTAACATGAGCCACATTTATTCATATGTTTGGATCACAACTACATTGGGATATACTGTCGACAAATATGTGTGGCTTGATTCTTCCCCATCAAGATATGTAATGACACCTGAGACATATCCCCTGGTCTAACCGCAATGTTTTTATCAGCTCAGGTTACCCACGTCCGAACTGCATGATAATATTGTTCACAGTTCACCATGAACTACATCTACCATGATTTTATATCCAATGTGATTTATCTGATTCCTAGATATGCTATATCGAGTCCACTAACAATTCATATAAATTCCTATATACCCCTAGGTGTATGATCAAACTTTCACATGAGAAATTTTCATGATCTATGTGTGGCTAGATTCTCATTCCAATGAGACACATAGTGGTTCCCAGATCTCCTATATTGGGTCTAATAAAAAAATTTAAAAAAATATCCCACTCCCTATGTATGGATCAAATGTGAACAGGGAACATTATCATGAAATTTATGTTGATTGATTATTACCCTAGAAAGATACATATTGATGCTTAGATATCCTATCTTGGGTCCAACGTCGATTAAATCACAATGAACCTTTACATTCTATTCACAAATTAGATCTGCATAGGGAGCCTATCAAGGACCATGTGTGGTTTGATTCTCATTAAAATGAGATACATCGTGACACCGGGATCCCACACCTTAGTTCAACCACAATATTCTCATAATTTCCCACTGGTTCATCTTCATCCTTATAATATGTTGTTAAACTATATGGAATCTCAAGAACTATATATGTCTTGATTCTCATCCCAATAAGATTTGTAACCACACTCAAATCATATCTCATGGATCTTCCACCAGATAATTGAAATCCTTTATCCTTTATTTGTGCTACCTTTTTGTTGCAGAATATAATTTTACAACTCTCTATCTGTCATAACAAACATAGATCATGTGGCCTTAGAAGTTTGGTAAATGATTTACCCAAATGAGTAAGGTATATCTTTTCACATAGAGGATATTTGTGTGCTAGATGTAAGACAAAAAAGGTACACAAACATCCTAGTTATATAAGAGTATGTATTATTGTCTTTCAAGAACTATGTGTTCCTTGATTCTAACACATATGAGATATGTAGTTTTTCCCAGATCATCAATCATTGGCCTAGTTGCATCACATCATAGAAATGCCCCAACTCCCCCATGTACGAGTCAGATCATGATGTGAAGATTCAATACAGGTTCTCAAATTACTCATGAACCATTATCTATAAAAACTATGTATGGATTGATTCGTTATCTAAAATGATACATATTGACACTCTCGAACTACACCCTATAAAAGAAAATATATTTCTTTTCCTAATAAAATCACTGATGTTTCATATGACATTAAATTGCACAACCAACATCCGCACTACATGACTTCATACTGCATGGTACCTCTAGAACTGGTTGTGGATTGTTTCTCATTGTATTGAGATATTTAGTAATTTACAGGCCTTAAGACCTATCCCTAGCCATGGGGTACAAGAAATTCCCCTTCCCCTACATAAAATCAAAATTATATGCCAGAGATATTATTGTGTTCCCTCTCCATAGAGAATCCACCATGGTAACAAGAGATGTACTGCTTCTACCTGTGAGTATATTCTATTAAAAGGACACCAAACCCATGGCTTGTAAAAGGCCAATTACCCATTCATTCATTGAAAACCCCCATTTTCACATTTAATACTCCAATTCATGAATACATTAATTTATTCATAACCATTCCTCATCATTTGGTGGAGGAATGTCTCAAACCTGAGAGCTCCTTGTCCAACCACGCTATACATTCCCCTTTTTCCTTGAAAAAATTTCCCCCATAATGGGTCCATCATCGAATTGATTCCACTGTTTGAATACGTAGTAGATTCTCCAGTTTTCCGTCCATAAAATATCCCTCATAATGTGTTTTCCAACCACTGGTAAATTAATTCTTAGTAGGAGCCTCTTCAACCCCTTTAATCTTTTGAAGACAGTATACCAGAACATGTAATTTAAAATTAGTGGTAATCCTCTAAATATTTAACCCAATTCCATTCTCCAAACCTAATAATCTCCAAGTCCATTGTTTAAATTTTCTTTTATCATATGTTCAAATCATACTGGAACAATCTTGTAAAATTTCACCAATTTTCCATCCATTGTTTCAAAAATATTATGGTCCTAGTCAAATGACCTAAAACATTAACCACCATACCTCTAATGATTGGGTCAAACCTACATAGAAAGATAAAATCCCTAATTCTATTGAATTTATGACATTAAATAACTCTTCCATATTCACAAACTTTTATCGACAAACCATAAAATTTTATGCGGAAGATTTGAGTCTCTATAGACTTCCATTGGATTTGAATGGTATAATTTTTCAACACATGGGAGCTCTTTTTCCTGACCATGTTGTATTCTCCTATGTTGGCCTTTCATGAAAAAACCCCTTATAATGGGTTTTTTAACCAAAAGATACAATTATTGACTATGTTTTATGTTCGGAATTTGGCCTTTCGTAAAACAGCCTCCATATCGGTTTTTTAATCAGTGGTAACATTGTTCTTAGGAGTGACTGCCTCTATCATCATAATCACTTTTTCGCATACATTCATATAGATCCGGAAATACCCTAATAATTTCATAAAATATTCACCCTCTATATCTTAACATGGTGGTATATTTCCATATAAAATACCATGAATCATAGAATGAGCAATCCTTTTTGTTAAAAGCAAAGATGAACTTAAATTATAGCCTCCCATAATTTCCTTGTTGCACGACCCTAAACAACATGAAATAGTGTAATTACTACATGACATTAAATTGAACTAAATAATTTCATTTCTACATGACATTAAACTAAACAGCATAATATCCTTCTACAAAATTTAAATAGAAACACATAATGTCTTAGTTGCATGAAATTAAACTACACTATAAAGTCATCCTTTTCCAGAAAAGGAAACTTCCCCAATTAACATTGGTTAGCTAAAAAAATGCACCATCCTTTACCAATGAAATTCTGGTATGAATGGTTTCATAGTTAGAGACTATGAAAAAATAGATTTTCTATTCATTTTCCTACATCTTTCCATAATGAAACCCCCCTCCTGGTTGTGAAAAATCCATACCTTTATAAACATCCTTCACTCAAGAGGAATAGAGTTTCAAAATACTTACGAAATCCTTTACCTAACTATCTAGTACTTTTCCACATTGTTCTTCCACGTGTCTCCCCATAATGGCCATGTCATCCTAAGGATGACACTACATAACCACGAAGTATGTGCCCTAGTTGGCCTTTCATAAAACAACTCATATAATGTGGTTTTCAACCAGATGTAACGTTGTTATCCAAATATATATTTGATGTTATCAAATATAACTTTTTAAGCATGGGAACCATATAATAATTGATCAATATTCCCATTGGATGAATCTAAAGAATATTGGAGCATTCCTAGTCACCATTCCATGTTTGGGTTGTCATCTCAAAATTCATGGTCAAAGCAATTTGACCTAAAACACTAGTTTTATTAGTATTACATGCATAAAATTTAATTTACAACCAAATAAATATGTAGTACATACCAGGTTCAAAAGACATAAAGGGAGAACTAGAAAAAAGTTGGGTATTATATCATGAGGCATGTGTTATGTATAGATTAGGTAAAATCCTGAAATAAAAATATAAAAGGAACAAATACTATTATGATGAAAAATCAATGAGGAAATCTAAAACAAAATTCATGTGTCACCGCTATGTAATTCTCATATTGAGATTAGGAATAAATTAGATTTAGGAAACAAAGGACTCAATGATTCAAATATTTTCCACATGACCCTTTTAAAGATAATCTAAACTCACTAGACACCTAATTTTAGGTAAAAGCTAAAGAGACCCCTCCGTATCATGGTAAATAATATTATCCTATAAGGAGATGTAGTACAATGGAAATAGTTTTGACATTATGATTATTTGAGGAATGTAGCGATAGTGGAATATATGATTGAAACCCATATTCCTTTCATTTATGGAGAAAAATTGGAGGAACATCTATAAAATATAGCCTCTCTATCATATATTAAAAGGGGAATTCTACATAACTCTTTATCTATTGAAAAACATCCTGAGCCCCATCAACTGATTATTGATGCTTAGTCAGTCGAACATCTTATGTATCCTTAACATGACGAAGCACATACTTGGAATCCACAATGGATGTAAAACCTTCTTTTCTGGATTACACTAATGAATGGTGGAGTTTGTCATAGTACTATACTTTTACTTTAGAACTATATTCATTTCATTCTAAAAACATAAAATTATAATGGAGGAATTTTTTTACATAGTGAAATGTTTTCCATGCACTCCTTTATAAAACATAAGAAGTGAACATCACAAAGATAGAAAATTTTGAGTTTAAAAATAAATACATATTTATGCAAGAAGAAGTAGAAGACTAAATTTCCATGTGTTTCAAACCAAATCAACCACAACTAGACTAAAAACCATAATGGTGTGAGTCTGTATTTTTCATGGGGTCAGTGATCATAGGGACAGGTTAGGCCCAAATGGTCGGAACCATATGCTGACACATATCATGAGTAGGGGTATGGGGTCATTACCCCTTCAAAAAGAACAACAAGGTCACCTATGGTAGTTTCTATATTTCTCGAAGATCCCTAAGTGTGTGGGTAACTTTATGGAATACTTCATGACTAATATGTATGAGACTCTTGTGAAAAAAGAATCTGTATCCACGTGTCTAATATTTTCCTATAAATATATCCATGAGGACTTCATTTGGACTGATAAATTTCAAAAAAGGCTGATTGCTACTCAAATCTCCCTGGTACGTCTCTCAAGCGCTCTGAAACCTTATAGGTATTTTTCTAACCCATAGAAATAGAGAATTAAAGGGTATAGTGAGACTTAAGTACATCCGATGTTAAAAATAAATAACACTTGGGTAAATTATTCACCAACACCCTAGTTTCATAAGACTACCATGAGTCTCCCTTCATCAAATAGGATCTCTCACTAATCTATTATGAAAATACCATTGGTGACCCCTGAAGGATTTAGAAAATTGTCATCCAAGTGTTTTCATTAGGATTTTTTGTCAACTAACTTGTTGTCAATTTATCTAAGCCTACATGCATAAAGAACCCTTTTCGTGGACCACCACTCGCATGGTCCTCCTTACTTTGTGTCAGTTTCCAGCCTGTGTGAACCATCTATTTGGCCCTCTTCTAAGAAACTCATGAAAGATCCCCTCTCTCCTTGGTTCCCTTGTGGGAAAGGGACCATGATAAATCTACCACCAATACCCCCCAATTATTTATACAGACATAGTAAGTGGAACACAAACATGTACTCCACTTGGCTATGTAATCCTATGGTCCGAGGTTCCCCACACATATCTGGTCGTCTAGTCATGGTTCTAAGGGTGTATGTGGGTATGTATCCTTATGGTCACGAGGAGCCATACCTTGGGATAGTGTTTGGGGAGTTCCTAGTCTAGAGGATTGTTGTGGGGGATATGAATGGCCCTTATCATCTCTAAGACCTAGAACCACTAGTTTATTGGAGGGACGCTTCGAATCACACATGATAATCCATTCTATATGGAATTAGATCCCCTTCCTGCTACAGAATATGCTTTTAGGGAAGCTTTCATATTGTAATCCCCCAGCTTTTCCTATGGTAGGTTACAATATTGCTTATCTCTACCTTAATTCCCTTCACCTTCATTCCTTCAATACCTTGGAATCACGTCTAATGTAAATTGAAGATAGGGATGTGTTTTATACTTTGACTCTTCCGCCATAATTTCAGCCTATTATTACATAGCCCCAACCACTTCCACTAGTAAAGTAGTAAAATTGTGTGATTTGTCTTATCATTATATTCATCATGTTTCTCACATTGATCAAGACATAAATGATCATTTTGGTTAGTGATAATCATGAAATTCACACAATCCACATAAAAAATAAACATTTCGAATTTTGATTCTAGTTATTTGAGATATGTAGGGAACCTACATATGGTCTCAGATTAATGAGAATATGACTTATGAATAATCTCCAATAATAATCCCTTAAATCCAGAAATCCTAATCAATAGTAAAGACCATGTGAAGGCCTCAAATCACCAAGAGTTGTAGAATCCCTAATGGCCCACTAATTGGGTATATCCTTCTCAGGAGGGATACCCAACCTATTATCTCATACTGAAATACACCCGTATGAGACATACCCTTGAGAGCATCCATAGTCATGAGACCTCACCAACAAACTACATTGGCTTTGATTACCATCCAAATGGGTAGCATAGGAAAACACCTTGAGGTTAAGTCTCAATGCCACAAATCTACCCCATTATTTTTGGGAATATCCCCAATAGGGTATAGTTCAACATGGATTCTTATCTTCCATTAATGTTCATTGGAATGTTCTAACATTATTCTCATATTAAACTATTACTATGAACTTGACACAAATACTTAATTTCCACATGAAATTAAATAGTAGGGTTTGGTCCTCACCACATTATCTTATAAGGTATGATGTTCCCCATTATGTGGCACCAAACTACATGGGTTCAGATTCCCTTCAAAAGGATATATAGGAATCCCATTTATGTGGTTGATTCCAACATCCAAAAATTCCCATATCCTTGGATAATGATAAAATACATTGTGACATTGAACTATATGGATGATAATAAAATCCATAGTGCCTCACTGTTTGGATAAAAAACCAGAATAATCTTAATAAAAAAATAATCTCTAAGTAGTTTGTAAGAGGATACCATCAATTTAGAATATAAGATACATATAGAGATATCTATTGATGAAGAAGCACAAAAAATACAGTTGATTAGAAATACCACATATGATAATAATTAATTTTTAATTTGGGATAACCCACATCATACATGTAAATTAATGCAGGATTCATGAATATCTATTAAATCTTCAAGATAATCCTGATGTAGGAAATAATTCACCCCAAATCAATGAGATGAACCCAACCTCCCATCCTCTAAACCAATGTGACTTCATAATCCCCATGGTTCAAAATCCCTAGTAGGAGACTTCCATTGGAAATCATATCCATAGGGATAGAGAACCATTGTTTGTTTCTAATTCCATTAGTTAACCTATTAGAAACCCATCATAAATATCAATCCATTATGGGGTGAGAAATCTAAGTGAAACAAGGACACACAGAGAATATCTTAAATCATTAAATTATAATAAACTTGTTTTGAAACAAAATGCATCCAAATAAAAATTTATTTGAATAAAATATATGAACTGGTTTGAATATTATCATTCAATAATATTTGGATTGGTTTATTTTATGTTTTAAAACATATTTGTGGTTTATCCCCTTAGAAATCCAATTTTATCCTTTACTACCATAATAAAAAATTTAATCATAAAATCAGTTTTAATTTAACATAAAAGGTAATTATTGACATAAAAATTGAAAATGAATGAATTTTTAACCATATCATATCTTAATTCTTCCCATTTAATATTTTTATAAATTTTTTAAAAATTAATAGAATATTATTTAAACAAAATATTATTAATGACAATTTGGATACTATTCATTTAATTTTACTTAAATGGAATAAATAAAAAGGTTTAGCTAAAATATATTAATTTTACACATCATTAATAACTATTATTTATATGAAAAAATTGAAACAGTATTAGTCACCCAAAATATTTTACTTTTTAGTTTTTTAAAATTATTTATTTCATTTTTCTATTAATTGAGAAAACATTATGTCCATGTTCTATAATAATTTAAGGTAATGATATAATAAATAAAAAATAATCCATATAAAACATAATTTCATTATACTTAAAATAGAAATATATATTAATTCATAAATAGATTGATTATACATATGGATATTGAGGGAATATTTAAAATTAATAGAGGGACATTGTGAACTATTTTTTATAATTAACATTAATAGTTATTTTCAGCGACATGTGTCCTTAAAAAAATTCTACTAATATTATAAATGTTGAATTCCATTTACATAATATGTATTTGGAAGAAAATTTATCATGACACAAAAAAATTTAGAAAATTAATATTGTATTTGATACCATATGTGTCATGCATCATTATGCTTAAAGTACCCACATAATATATTTCTATAAATTTAAAATATTTGTTCGCATGATGAACCTGAAATCCTAAGTCTAAATGAAGTGTAATATAGAATATGTTTATAAACATACATATTAATTTTTTTAATATAAATAGTGCTAACAATATTATGAAATTTATTGTTATCTATTGAAAAGAAATAAAATAACAATCATTTCAAAGGAATATGAATATTTTTAGAAAAATATATTTTTCTAAAAGACTAATTAGTCATGATTTTCACACATAGTGTCAAATTAGGATTTACATCTTCATTAATATTTACCAGAAAAAATTGAAATCATAATAAAAAAAATTATATTAGGGTTAATTTGTAAGATTTTTCTAAAATGATTCATTTTTTTGATAATTAGTGAAAAATAATGATTTTTAATTGAAAACGTGTTTATTTTAAATTATTAATAATATTAAATTTTATTTTGAAAAATATTAAACTTAAAATTAATTAATTAATTTATCAATTAATCAAATTTATATCAAATTTGGTATTTTTTTTTGATATTTGATATAAATACTTCATAATGTTTTGAAAATTTTCTTTTTTAAACCCTGATTTCTCATCACTTTAGTGGGATTAATTATATATTTAATATTTAAAATTATGTTAATGTATATTGGAAAACTCAATTACATATTTTTAATCGTAATAATTTATATTTTATAATCATTTTATAAATTTTTTTCCCAAATAAATTGTGAAGACATTAAAAACTAATTACTATCTTTATGGTAATAATAGATTTACCAAAGGTAAAACAATGAATAATTGGTTTCAAAATGTCCTATGAAAATGTACAAACCCATTGGTTGGAAATATTTTAATCAAATACCTAATATTATTTTACATTTCCCATTATTGTAATATCGTTACATAAAATAACATTGTGGAATTCATTCCTTTCAAAATTTAAAAGTATGTCACCCACCTCACGAATAAAAGGCCACCCATATCCTCTCTTATTCACACCTTGAAAAATCATTTTATAAAGACATGAACTACCCAAATAACATAAAAAATTCCCTTATATCATCAAATAATCCTTTTGGGAGATAGAATTTATCATGGGAAGGATGTTTTTAAAAACATTATCAAGATACTCGAAGAAGAGGTAATGTTCTTCAAAATGAATTTTTATTTTATATCTACATCTATCTCATTCAGTTATATTTATAATATGATCATACATTAAAAATAATTATATTACATATAAATATATATTTTTATTATGTGTTAATTACATTCAAACATATTCTCTTCAATAAAATGGGTTACGAAACCGCCATTCTTGTGTACATTAGACTACCTCCTCACGGAAAAATACCATTATCTTTTCCATTAAAACGTCTCATAATTTGTTATTATGGTTGATATAATGTATATTAATATGTTATTTACAATGTAATTATAACAATTTATTCTTTATATCATATATAATTTTTTTTAATTTCCATTCTGTTTGGTAATTAATATTGTTTCTCGTGTGTATGGTGGATTACAGTCTCATGAAGTGATGTGATTCGTTTTTCACTAAATATTTACCTAGAAGATGATAAGGACAATGTTTATGAATTTATTTAATAAAAATGAAATACTTATTTTATTCATGACATAATGATCAATTTGAAATGAAAAAAAATTATTATCTGTTTTACCTTTTCACTCATAGAAAGATGAAACAATATTCACGAACATGTGGACTACTGCCTTCATGAATGAATATGACTCTCATTTCATAACCACATCATATTGATGATATATATTAGTATATTTAAATAAATAATATTAAATCATTGTCATTATTTAATAGTAAAATATTACTTACCACATTTCAATTATTATTTTTTTTAAATGGAAATGTTACTAATGCGTACGTAGGACAGAACGTCAACATGATCATAACATTCTACCTTCCAAAAAAGCATATTTTGTGATTGGTTTTAAAACTATAATTGATGTAAAATTTTGATAATTATAATATAACTATTATTACGGATAAGATATAACAATATAATATGTTCATGAATATGATCTTTTATTAGAAAACATACTTGACATAATAATAGATTTAACACCCAAAAAAGGAAAATAATGAATTATTGTTAACACAAAAATATTGTTTACATTCATGTGATAATATATTAAAATAGGATCACATATGATTTTAAAACACTATTATCATTCTATTATATGTTAATTACATGGTAATAACCACTATATTAAAGGTTAAATAACGTTCATCCAAAAAGAATAATGAGGTAATTTATTTGTCTCAATTACATCTCATTTAGACATATTGTGATATTATACACCAAATATATATTATAAAATGTTTATAAATCCCCTTTGACATATTAAATATTTAAAATTCATTTTATTTTAATATTTAATTTTAATTATTTCACTGAAGTTTATTTGACATTAAATTTAAAATGTGGTAAACTCTTTCATAACTCAATTTCTTTTCATTTGGTTATATTAATTCTTCATTTTCATTCATATTATATGATTATATATATAATGAATTTTAATGATTAAATGAATTTTTTTCCATTTTTTATTTGGACTTATATTTGAAACATGTAATAAATTCATTGATTAATTCTCATATTAAAATTATGATATTTTAAGGGTCAATTTTACTGTCTCATTCTAATCGAAATTATTTATTTTTGAATATGAACTGAAGGAAATGAGGTGATAATTGTATAATAAACAGATTTAATTTTATTATCCAATAGACATTAATGATATATTTTGTTAATATTGTTACTTTCCTACTCTTTTGAACTTAATAAAATTAATGAAATGATTTTATGAAAATTTGAATTCATTTTTCTCATGTGTTAGAAATCATTTTTCTTCCACAACAAAGTTCTCTAAAAATATTTTTAATCCTTTTTTAAATGAATAATTAATTATTTAACCATTTTGACTTTTTAATAATGATATGAAATAAAAAATAAAAGTATTTTTCAAAAACAATCTAGTGTTTTTTAAGGAAAAGTAAAAATTGATAGTTGTTTTAATTTGTATTACCTGAATGAAATTTCCCACAGTCATGCCCACTCAATATTTTCAAAACTTGTTTTATTTGTTCAAAAGGTTATTTTCATGGAAAATAAATTTCATTATTTATTATGTTCTTTTAAAAGGTTAATTTTTAAATGAACAAAAATTGTTTTCTTTAAGAATAGTTTTTTGATATTTTTGGGAATTTCTAGTCATCACTGAAAAAAACCCATAATCTGAAATATATTACACATGGTATATGTTATATTTGTACCAAACATATTGTAACTACAGATGTTTAATGATAATTTGGACATGGAATGTATTTAAATTCCCTTTATTGATTCATTTATGTATTCATCTACTAACCTCTGAAGTATTCTCCTTTAATTGATCATTTGTCATTAAATTTCCCAAAAATGTCTATATTATTTAGGTTTCATATGAATAATTCCTAAAATACATTCCATTTCTACATATGATGTTAACATTATATTTTTTAAAATGGGTAAATATTTATCTATTATTATACTTTATTCAATATGGATACTTGATAATGAAGAACACTGTTTGTGAAATAAATTGAATAATCAATATATAAATAATGATTTAGACCTAAATGATATGGGTGGGAAGAGTTTTAGATAAGCCCTCAATGAATAAGTTTTCTCATTGGATAAATTTGTTCATTATTCCAAGTTAAATATCTTTCTACTAATAATTTTTAAACATTATTAAGGAAAAATTTTAGTTTTAGAGGTATCATGTTTAGATGAAACCTAGCATAAAATAAATAATAATTTACTTCATTAAGAGTTCTTCTATTATTATCCATGAAATTTTTTCTATGATATTATCATTGGATGAATTTCATTGTAGTTTGTATAATATAAAGAGTCATTTTTTGGTTATTTACCATAAAATATTGATTACTTCTTATCCAGTAATGCTATTTGTGTAATTGATTAAATGGAATGTGTTTCTGTTATTTATCTTCCCCTATTTATTATTATCAATGATATTTTCACAATCATTTTATATATAGATAAATTTAATTATCTTCTTATTGATTAAATGGAATGTGTGTTAAATAATGAATATGAAAATATTTATTATTCTTATTTATTCTTAATTTCTTCCATTTTACATAACCATTACTAACTATTTGAGCACTCCAATTTTTTCCTATTCTAGTAATCCAAGAAGTATACATATAAATATTTTCATGACTATTCTATAGGTAATTATGGTATTCTTGAAAAAAATTAACTGTGCAGTTATTTTTTATTTAAAATTTAATAATGGAATCATGTATGTATCTAATATACCAAGAGTACTATACTATTTGGTCATTTAAGATGTGATTCTCTATTACATATGATAATGTATTAGAGATTTCACTATCCCTAATATACTTGGGTTAGGGCAGCAACATTTGGAATCATAGGATGGTTAGTAGAAAACATGGGAACCAGTTTTTTGGAAAAACTTATATTTGGGAACATATCACAATAATAAACATTTTGGATATGTCGATAACAAATTGTAAATTTATGTTTATGTTAAATATTATATGGGTTTCCTGGGAAATACATCCATATATGGGTACATAAAGTGGATTTGATTATAAAATAGAGGTACATGTGGGTAATAAATCAAAAAATGGTGCATTAGACATGACCCGGTGGTCACTATGTGAATAATGAATGGCCTAACAATGCACATGGGTTGACACTTCTAGTGAAAAAACATAGAAAAATTCAATTTTTTTAAAGACCATTAAAAATTATTTGAATATTTGATAACAATGAATGACCTAGGATAAACATAAGATGTCCAAGATTGAAAAGGTATCAAAATGGAAGAAAATATTTCCTTATGTATGGAATGGAATATCTTAAGGAAATGAATTTCGGATGGAAAACTAATAGAATGAGGTAAGGAAATAAATATCATTCTAGGGATCCATTTATATTTTATTGTCATAAATGTGATGAACCTAGCAATTATCAATGTCAATTCCCTTTTCTAAAGGATAAACCCTACAATATGGAATTAAATATGTATTTATAAAAGAGTTGAATTATTTATTTATATTCAATAATTATAGGATATAATTATTTTTACCACTATTATTTTCGTGTAAGAAGAATGATTCATTTAATGATTTTGAAAATTTTCATAAGCATATATATCATTATTTACATTTGATTTATAGATACCATAATTTCTTGATGAGTTTTTTATTGATCATAATTTCAATGTTTAAAAAAAACCATAAATGTTTAATGTGATGGATGTATACTAATATTAACTATATTTTGTGAAATTTTTATTCTATGAAATTTTTTTAAGAAATGTTATTTTATGAATTGTGTATTTACATTTTATCGACATATGATTAAAGGTATCTATTACCTTTAGGGGTAATATGATCATTACTGACATTTTAACAATAGTCAAATATGATTATTATACATTTAAAAAAATATTGAAAAACTTATTAAGAAGGATAATTAATGATAAATATTTTTTTATGTAAGTTCCTCATATAATTAATTAAACATTATCAAAATTATATTAATATAGATATATAAATTGCACAAAAAACAAGCTAGAAGACAACCCATAATATGTATCAAGGTTACAAGGAATGAACTAATGATCGATGTATTATAAGGGTTTAGAACCTATGAATAGATTATATGATGTGTTAGATAATTTTTTTAGATAAATGATTTGAAAAAAATATTAATGATGAACCAATTGTGTTACATTGAGGTTATAATATGAATTTAATATTTTGGGTAAATTTTTCTAACCCTATTTGATTTATAAAATAGTTATCCATTGATGGAATGACATATCACTCATTTATGGATCTTATGTTCCATTAAAAGTGATTTTTAGTTTTTTAGGAATAAAAAAATTATAGTTGGATTTTTATTTCAGGGTATATGTGTTGTATTGGAAATTTATCAAAGCACAACATATGTTTGAAATAATTCGTAAGAAATAAAAATGTATCAAGTAGCTATATTTCTTTATATTCATATATAGTAAAATAACTCCTTTCAATTAGAAAAATTATCTATAAAAAATCATCCTATTAAATTCATATTTTATCAATCATATTTACTTTTATTTCATCATAGGTTTATGTTTTATAGGCCCTTATCTTTCTTTTTATCATTCGAATGCTTGTTATCAACGACCTCTGTAACTCTCTATAATTATTTACACCTTTATTTTATTCTCATATCATTACTTTCCATAAATTTTATTTTACTCAGAATCCTCGTTACATGTTATTAAAATTGAAATTTTTTACATCGTTATTGAACTTATTATGATTATATTTTTTGAACCCTTTTACGATGAGAGTTTTTAAAAAATAATATTTTTATATATCAAAATGTGGATTATCGGGATATTATTTATGTTGTGAGGAAATAAATTATTTATGTTTTGGGAGATTTTATCTCCAAATAAATATGAAAGATTAAAATATTGTTTTTTCATACAACATGAAACATCGATCTTAAACAACATATGAATTATATTTCATTAAATTTAATCCATTCGACATCTGGATAAATTGGAAAATTAGATGTAAAATTGAACACCATTATAACCTAGATATTACATTTTTTGGTATAAATATTTCTGTACAAATTATGTAATTTATTATTATTCTTAATTTAAAAATAAATTTGGAATCATTTAACAAGAAAATAAATGTTTTCATAAAAAATACTTTTTCAAAAAGATGATATAATCATGATTTTTGTATAAATAATAAAAATAATTATTACCACTTGTAGAAATTTTAATTCAAAATTTAAAATTAATTATTGTTATTATAATATAAAAATTAGATTATGGTGATTTTTTGCGATTTTTTGAAATGATTTATTTCTTGATTAATATTGGAAATATTGAATTCTAATTCAAAAAATCATTTTTTTCAAAATATATTTATAGTTTTTTTTAAAGTAAAATTAGTTCAATTAGTTCAATTAATCAAATTTATTTCACTTGATTAATTTAAATTTTTAATTTTGATATAAAATATTAAGCATTATAACATTTTCCTTATAAAAATAACTTTTCTCATCACGTCTACAAGATTAATTTTAAATTAATATTTTCTAATTATATGAATATGTTTTTAAAAAATGGATTCCATATTTGGAATGTGAAAATTTTATAATTTCTAATATGCTAAAATTACGTTTTTATGAAAATTAACAGTAAAAATAGTAAAAATTAATTGCTATAGGTAAAGTAAAAATGGATTTTTTTGGGGAGATAAAATAAAAATACAGTGGATAAAAATGTTCTAAAAACTTCTCCAAAACCCGTTTTATGGAAATACATATACATTATACCTTATATTAATATAAAATTTCCATTATTGGATCCCTGTAAAATGGAAAGAACATGGGTGGAATTCATTCATTTCAAAAATTTCAATTGTGCACTCATCCCATTTATAAAAGACTACCCACTACCCTCTCTTTTTAATTACAGAAACCTAATTTTCCCAGAATTTACATTATTAAAAACAGCTGCAATTTTCTTTTATAATCACATATTCCTTATTTTGGCCAGAAATCCAAACTTGTTTGGGTATTGGTTTAATCAAAAGGATGATACCCAAATATGTGGTAGAGTTATTCAATGAAAAATTTTAGTTTATTTCAACATTTACATCCTTAAATTATTATTTTATAATAATTATATAGTTAAAAGAAAATATTCCATATAATAATATTTTTTTTATAGTAAAGGGAAATAACTACAACCATATCCACTTCCATCAAATGGATAATGATTCCAACATTCGTGTGTCTGGAGAACTGCCTCCCCACCAACCGTTGTCAATAATTTACCAATTACAACATCTAATTATTGGGTATGATGAAGTATATAAATTATATATATGATATCTATAACATAATTATACATATTCTGTGATTATGTAAAATATAACAATTTACATCCCATTATGTAGGGGACATGATTAGGCCGCTTCTTTATACGGAAGACTACTGCCTCACGAAGGAATGTGATTTCACTTTCACTAACAATTTACATAGAAGGTGTAATTACCCAAAGTTTTTAAATGTAAATTCCCTTATTAAAAAAATGTTATAAAATCACAATAAAATACAACATAATGAACTATTAAATTATATGTTACCTTTAAACATATTTTTTTCACTTCTGTGTTTCGAATTTCAAAATTCCGACCTACTCGGTTGTGTTCAAGATGATTTTTGGAGTCATATTGAAAAAACATAATTTTTTTTGAATAGTAACCTACCATTATGAAGAATAAAATACCGTTATTAATGGTGATATACACTAATGAATATTAGCCTTACCTATGATAGTATAAAAATAATAATCAATTGAATGTTTGATGAACTTATATTTTGGAATAAGTAAATGATTTTTTAAAAATTACGTTTTTAATAATAAACAATGATTTCAATTAAATAATAAATTAATCATATTTAGATTTTTTTTAAAATTGTTCTTCACTTTTGGATACTACACATCAAAAAATTGTTGGGGTGAAATTTTGTGATCTTTTGGTAATACTTAAATTTTGTATAAATAGTGAAATACCTTAATTTACAAAAATAATCTAAATAAGCTAATTATAGAGTCATGTATGATGTTCTTGTTGATGTAAGCTCACTTGTTTTGGGATCAAAAGATAAAATTACTATTCTGGGAAGTGGAAGACACAATATTCCTTTTCTTGTTGAGAAATAATAAATTAATGAATTTTATATTACGAAACCCCCTCTTCCCTCCGCTATAAAAACCACCCTTCACACCCTCATTCCCTCACACCTATCAAGCTTCATTCCTTGTCTAAACTCTACCCAATCATCTTCCTTATCCCCTATTCTATGTTGAATAGCTTCTGATCTCATCATAAGACCATTCCTAGGCACCATAAGGAGGATCTAAATAGTGGGATTCATGAGGCAATTTCTCTTCCTCTTCTCCTTTAATTCCATTTCAATTTATAGTTCTTTTCTTATTCTATCCCCACCTATAAGGGTCAAAATGGTACGATAACTTCCATATCATAAATATAATGGACGTTTATTATACTAATGGGATATTATATCATCCAACCCCCTTTATCCTATTCTTTTAATTTTATAAAAGAAAACATTGTTCGTAAGGTGTTAATATATCACCTTCAAGAATGACATGTTTTATTTTTCCATTTCTACCATCAAATCTGGAAAAGAAACCATTTTTATGGTTTAACCAGTATAATATATATGTATTATGTCTTATTTTATATTCTGTAACTATCTTATGTACATATTATGAAATGAGTAAACAAAACAATTTCGTTGTTGTCGAAAAACCGCCCAAATTAACCCAAACAATTATCATTAAATTATTATCTAATGATTCTTAAAAATGGAATATAACATAATTACTTATAAAATCACTAGAACTATAGTAATATGATTAATAAGATGTAATATTAGTTATGTATGTTTTCCCATGTTCTACACGAACTTTTACTTGAGAATACAAGTGAACAACTCCAGAAAACCAAAAAAACGAACATTCTTAAACAATGTTTTTTAAACAATATATCTCATAAAAAGGAACATAAAATAAATTAATGAAACCAAAATGACCCATATTCTTGTACAAAATGTTCTATAGTTGTTAACTAATGAATCTAATTTGTTTATACAACACATTAATGAGAATGAAGAATTCAGATACAATGTAAGGGGAAATTATCGAACACAACATTCATCATTTTGGTTTCCCTAGTTTCACCCATTTTTGATATGGTTACTCCATAAAAATCATTTTTCATCATTTTATATTATTTTTGGGGATATACTTGTTTTTCATTACTGTTTATATCAAACAAAATGTTTTCCAAAATATCTCTTCTTTTGAGAACACACCTTTTACTTCTCATTCATGGTTGACGGTTCTTGTAACTTGTATGTTATTCACTATTTCTTTTGGGAATTCAATGTTTATGAATGTGAGCTTATTAGATGGAACACATTCCATCTCAAAATTTAGTTATGTTCATTTTTTATATATTCTCATTGTGTCATGCATGATAAATGAAAACGTTATGATGTGTCAGGTGCGCTCGGAAATATATATCGCAATATGAATGTTTCATTGTGAATGGTGCGGCTGGAATTATAAAGCACTCCAATTCATTGGGTAAAGTGAGTAATCTCCTGATATAATGTGAAATTATTTTTGAGAAAGATTCTAGATTTGTTCACAAGTATGTTTGATAGTTATCCACTAAGATATAATGTTTTATTTTTATGCATTACCACATTTCATGTCTTTGATTTATTCTTCCTCTAATGTTCATGATTATTTGCGTATGTTATGAATATGCTCACCCCATGCTATATTGTTCTTATCTATCCTCTAACTAGGATTTTAGATCACCCCTTTTGATGTATATCCTCAGGTGGCATAATGTAAAAGGAGAGGTCAAGTGCTAATAAGAATCTAGAGAAGAAGAAATAAAAAAACATTTATGCTCGATGTTTTTAATTTTTATGTATGGTCCTTGTTTTCCCTAGACACTAAACATTTGGATCCACTACATGTAATACTATTATTTTGATTATATTGAAAATTATGTAATATTAATGTAAGAAAGGTTGGGTCTCTATAGTTGGTATCAGAGGAATGGTTTAGTTATTTTGGATTTAGGATTACTGAACCCTATAAGAAACCTCTAGTATGAGACTATGTAAAAAAATTCATACAAGAAGAATTAAATAGGGATCCCATTTGTTATATATTTAGTATAAATTGGGAAAATGAGTAATTTATTTATTCATGACTTTTTGACTTATGATTTGTTCTATGCTTTTCTATTTTGGAAAATGTTGTGAACCAGGAGAAACCATGTCAACAACTCATGCGAGGGACAATGAAACGATTACCCGAATGACATCCCCAATGATTTGGGAAGTGGAGTTTAGAACATCATGGTAATTCTTACCCAACTATCTCATGTTATCAGCAACAACCATAATAAATGGGAACAACCTCCTTCACTATAGAGGGAGAAACGTGAAATTGAATGTTTTATGCAGTAATGACCATCGACGTTTAGTGGATCTTCTGATCCACTAGTTGAGGAACAGTGGGTCAACTCCAGGGAGAAGATCATTTCTATGCTTCAATGTTCTGAGATGGAGAAGGTGAGTCTATCAATTTATTGTCTAGATGGCGAGGCTGATCAATGATGATCTTTGATTAAGAACACCATGCCAGGGGGGGAAATTGAAGAGATGGAATGGGTTGTCTTTAAGATCATGTTTCATAATAAGTATTTCCCACGAAGTCTTCGCTCAAAGATAGAAAAATAATTCATAGAGCTTAATAAAAAGGAAAAAGAATCAATCACAACCTATTAAGAAAATTTCACATGGATATCAAGGTACACATTGGGTTTTGTTATCACCAATGATAGTAAAATTGATAGGTTCTTTAGTGGATTAAAATACACCTTCAAAAGTCCCTTTCAGTTCGAGACATTGGGTGTTATAAACAAGTTTTTTGGTGTGCTCTCAGCATAGAGATGGAGATTGGATAATGTTCCCATACATATTATTATAAGAAATGAATGATAGAGTTTCTTGCTGGAGGAAATAATGACAATAGTGGGAAGAAAACTCAATGAGCCACATGCCAAAAATGTGGGATGTTACATCATGGGAACTACATCAAAGGGATGGGGAAGTGATTCATGTGCGGGAAAGAAGGAAACCAAGCACACTAGTGTTGAAAGGAAATGAAATGGAAGGAGAATTTAGCTGATGAAAGAATAGATCCACCCATGGTTCAATTCTAGAACTTTTGGGAACTAGGGAACTATGCAAACCACTTCACTAAACATCGAGTTCTCGAGGGTAATCATCATCAGTAGCCATCAATTCCAAAGGAACAATGGAAGGTTTATGCCATCATTACTGTGGAAGTGGAGCAAGATAATGAAGTTGTACAAGGTATACTTCGTATTCATTCAAAAATGGCTAATGTATTATTTTATTATGGTTCTACGCATTTTTCTTATATCTTCCAAGTTTGCTAGAACTATAAAATCCATGCTATGAAACCTTGAAGTAGAGATATCTGTAAAGACACCAAGTAGTGTTGTCATTACAAACCATGTGTTTGAATCTTCTCTTGTTGGCGTATGTGGGATGATTATTCCCACATATCTTGTAATACATTCCTCGGTGGAATTCAATGATTTTATGGGAATGGATTGGATACCATTATATAGAGTACATATCAACTATATAGAAAAGGAAATATTTTTTCACAGTCCGAACCATCCCATTCTCCCTTAAAAATTCAAGGAAGGTCACGAATCTCCATGGAAAAATCCTTCAATGGTGTGGGTATTGATTCCCTATGAAGAAGCATACCTCTCTTAAATGGTTTTTTCAAAGGAAAGTTCCAACCTTATAGAAATGCTCATCATGAGGTAATACAGTAATGTATTTCACAAACAGTTACCCAAAATTCCCCCAGATCATGAGGTAGAGTACTCAATAAAAATCATACCTAGATCTACTCCTATCTCCAAGTGTCTATATAGGATGGCTCCTATCGAGCAGGAGTAGTTAAAGAAGAAGATGAAAGAGAATCTGGACAGGGGGTTCATATGCCCAAGTGCATCACCTGGGGGTGCACCAGTTCTCTTTGTAAAGAAGATGGATGGAAAAATTCGGTTGTGTATCAATTATCAGGAACTCAATAAGATCATCATAAAGAACATGTATCCTTCTCTATGGATTGAAGACTTGTTCTACCAGTTATTCGGAGAACAACACTTCTCAAAGGTGAATATTTGTTTTTTAAATCATCAAATAATGGTGAAGAAGGATGATATTCAGAAGACTTCCTTCCGTAAAAGGTATGGGCACTATGAGTTTTTGGTGATTCCCTTTGGACTTACTAATTCCTATTAAATCCTCATGGATTTGATGAATAGAGTCTTTAGAAATTACATTGAAAATTTTGTGGTAGTGTTTATTGATGATATTCTCATTTACTCCATGAGAAAGGAGGAACATGAAGAACATCTACATATTATGATGGTGATATTGAGAAAGGAGACGTTGTATGCCATGTTTTGAAAGTGTGAATTTTGGATAATGAAAGTCACTTTCATGGGACATGTGATAACATGTTAGGGAATTTCTGTGGATCCTTCAAAAACAAAGGTGATTGGGGAAAGGCCCAGGCCCTCTATTATCACCGAAATCTGTAATTTTCATGGATTAGCTAGGTACTACTGATATTTTGTGAGAAACATCACACGATTTTCAATCCGGCTAACTATGTTAACAAGGAAATGGGTAAAGTATGTCTGGATAGAAGAATGTAAGGGAAGCATAAAGGAGCTAAAGGGAATGATGATCACTGCACCTGTACTCACACTACCTAAAAGTGGATAATGATTTGTGATATTCAGTGATACTTCAAAGATAGAAATGGTTTGTGTACTCCTGAAAAATGATAATGTGATAGCCTATGCCTCACGAAAGTTGAAGATACAATAGCAGAACTACTTGATGCAAGATCTAGAGCTGGCAGTCGTGATTTTAGATTTGAAAATCTAGCAGCAATACCTTTATGGTGAGAAGTGTAACTTGTACACAGACCACAAGATCCTAAAGTATATATTCAAACAAAAGGAGATCAATAGTGGTCAAAGGAGATGGTTATATCTAATCAATGATTATGATTGATCTATTCAATATTATCCTGGAAAGACAAACAAGTTAGATGATTCTCTAAGCAGAAAAGAACTTGCTACTCTATCCATGTTATGGATTGAGAAAGCCCATATCTTCTTGGATATGCAAAAGATGGATTTAGAAATCACAAGGTCATGGAATACAACCTACCTTTCCCAAATTATTTCACAACCTTCCATCCAAGAGATTATTAAAGAAGAACAAAGTGATGGTGTGGAGATAAAAAAGTGTGTGAATGCAGTAATGAAAGGGAAGCTTCAAGAGATCCATATCAACGATGATGGTGTGATTCGTTTTGGAACACCGATTTGTGTTCCTTAATCACCAGGGATAAAGAAGGAGCTATTGAAAAATGCAGACAGCTCAACAATCTCTATCCATCCTGGGAGTACCAAGATGTACCGTGATCTTTGAGAACACTCTTGGTGGGATAACATGAAAATGGAGATCGAAAAATACATCTCAAGGTGCTTGGTATGTCATCAAGTTAAAGCAAATCGAATATATTCCATAGGATTGTTTCATCCATTGCCTATACCCATGTGGAAATGGAAGGATGATACTATGGTCTTTGTCACGGGTCTCCTGAAGACGTCGAAGGTTAATAATGCTATATGGGTTGTGATTGACTGACTCACCTTGACTCCCCATTTTATTGCTATTCATGATGATCTCTCTTTTGAACAGCTTGAAATGATATATGTGAAGTAAGCGGTGAGACTTCATGGTGTTCCACTCTCAAATGTCCCTGACCATGATCCAAGGTTCACATCTATATTCTGGAGGATCCTTCAACATGCGTTGAGTACTGAATTAAATTACAGCACGACTTATCACCCCAAAACTGATGGCCAATCTGAATGAACAATCCATATGACTGAAGATATTCTAGGATCCTACTATTTATAATTCGAAGGTTGATGGGATCATAATCTCTGATTGGTTGAGTTCTCATATAAAAATATCTTTTACTCGATCATTCAGTTGGCTCCATATGAATCTTGGTATGGAAAGCGATATAGAACTCTCACCTGTTGGGATGAAGTTGGAGAAAGAAAGATTCTTGGAGCCTATCTTGTGGAAGAGACGACAAAAAAGGTTCAAGTCATCCTGAAACACATCCAAACTGCTCAGAGTCAGTAAAATAGCTACAATTACAACAGTCTAAGGGATGTGGAGTTCGACATTGGAGATAAAGTCTTCCTTTGAACATCACCATGGAAGAGTGTCCTGTGAATTGGGAAGAAAGGGAAGCTATGCCAAATGTATATTGGACCCTTTGAAATCCTTGACCATATAGGATATTTGGCCTATTGTCTTGCACATCCACTGAATATGGCTCATGTTAAATTTTTTTTTCATGTATCAATCTTGACTAAGTACATACCTGATTCCTCATCTGTACAAAACCCGGAGGTGGTACAACAGGAATACGATCTCTTTTATGAGGAGTAGCTAGTAAAGATTCTGGACCGTAGAGATATGGTTCTACTCAACAAGAAAACCCACCTTCTCAATGTTTTTTTGGAGGAACCATAAGTATGAAGAAGCTACATGGGAACTAGAGGAGGTGATGAAGGATCATTACCTTCATTTGTTTATGTAACGTGAAATTTCAAGGGAGACATTCCATAAGAGGGTAAGAATGTAATGACCCAAAGTTTTTCAATGGAAATTTCCTTCTTAAAAATTTTTCATTAAATCACATTAAAACACCACATAATTAACTACTAAGTTCTAAGTGGCCATTAAACATAAGTTTTTCACTTCTGTATTTGGAATTTTGAAAATCATACAAACACGGTAGTGCTCAAGATGATTTTTGGAGTCTAATAGAACAAACAAAATTTTTTGTGAATATTGACATACATTTATGAATTGTAACATACACATTTGAATAGTTATATAACCTAATTAATAGAAATATTTCCTATTATAGTATAAAAATAATATTCAAGTGAAATTATGATGTACCTATATTTTAGAATATGTAAATGATTTTATTAAAACATGTTATTAATAATAATGTATGATTTTAATTGAATATTAAATAAATCATATATAGAAAATTATTTATGACAAATTCACTTCATTTTTGGATTCTACATGTTGAAAACTAGTTAGGGTGAAATTTTTGGATTTTTTGGAAATACATGAATTTTTTATGAATAATGAAATACCATAATTTATAAAAATAATAAAAATAAGCTAATTATAGAGTCATGTATGATGTTATGATGATGTAATATTACATTATTCGGGATCACAAGATAAAATTACTATTCTTGGTCAATGATGACACACTATTCCTTGTCTTGTAGAGAAATAACAAATAAATGGATTTTATATTAAGAAACCCCCTCTCCCCTCCATAATAAAAAAAACCCTTAACACCCACATTCCCTCTCTCCTCTCAAGCTTCAATCCTTTTCTAAACCCTGCACAATAATCTTCCCTAGACACTCCCCCACGTCCATGAGCATTTTGTCACATCAAAAGGCCAATCCTAATCCTCTTAAGGAGGATTTCAAAAGGAGGATTCAATAGGTAATTTTTCTCCTAGTTCTCCTTTAATTACATATCATTTTCTAGAAATGTTTTTATTCTCTCCCCACCCATCATTGTCCAAATGGTATGGTAACTCCAACATCATACATATATTGAATTTTTATTATTATAATGGGAGATTATATCATCCAGTCCCCATTCCCCTCTTCTTTTTATTTTATAAAAGAAAAAGGTGTTCATAAGGTGTTAATCTACCACCTTCAAGAATGGCATGTTTTAATTTTCCATTTCTACCTTCAGATCTGGTCATTTAACAATTTTTATGGTTGAAGCAGGATATTATATATGTATTATTTCCTATTTTATTTTCTGGAACTAACTTATGTACATGTTACTAAATGAGTAAACATAACAAGATCGTTGTGGTCAAAAAACTTCCAAAATTAACCGAAATGATCATCATTAAATTCATATCTAATGAATCTTCTACATGGTATACAACATAATTAATTTTAAGATCATTAAAAATAATGTAATTTAATTAATAACTTTTAATATTAGTTTTGTATGTTTAACTATTTTCTACAGGAACATTCATTTATGAATACAAGTGAACAACTCCAGAAAACCATAAAAACGAACATTCCCGAACCATGTTTTTTAAACTCTATAACTCATCCAAAGGAACATAAAATAACTTAATGAAACCATAATGAAACCTATTCATCTAAAGAAGTTTCTTGAATTTTTAATTAATGTGTTAATATGGTTATACAAGACATTAAATATAAGGATGCATTCTGATACAAGGTAAGGAGAAATTATAGAACCCAACATTCACCCTTTTGCTTCTACCACTTTCACTCCTTTTTGATATGGTAACTCCATAAAAATCATTTTTTCATAATATTAATTCCTTTTCTAGGATATACATGTTTTTCACTTGTTTTTTTTCAAACAAAATGTTTTCTAAAAGAACTATTCTTTTTAGAACACACCTTTTACTTCTCATTCAAGGATGACAGTT
The DNA here is from genome assembly GCA_963277665.1 of Viscum album. Classification (NCBI taxonomy): domain Eukaryota; kingdom Viridiplantae; phylum Streptophyta; class Magnoliopsida; order Santalales; family Viscaceae; genus Viscum; species Viscum album. Next base: position 1,519,486,440 of record OY728155.1, on the reverse strand, counting down.
CTTGTAACTTGTATGTTATTCCCTCTTTCTTTTGGAAACACAGTGTTTATGAATGTTTTCTTATGAGATGAAACCCATTACGTATAATGGGTCTGTTATGTTTATTTTTGATGTATTTTCATTATGTCATGCATTATAAATGATAATGTTATGATGTGACGGGTGCACCCGGAATTATATATTGCAATATGAATGTTTCAATGTGACGGGTGCTCGCGAAATTATTCAGTTCTCCAATGAATTGGGTAAAGTGATGACTCTCATGACTTAATGTAAAATTATGTGGGAAAAATATTCTAGTTTATTTCACAAGTATGTGTGGTAGTTACCCATTTAGCAATGATGTTTCATTTTTATGCATTTCCACATTTAAGGTATTTTATTTATGATTCCTCTCATGTTCATGATTCTTTGCCTATGTTTTGAATATGCTCACCCCATTCTATATTGTTCTTATTTATCCTCTTATTGGGCTTTTATATCAACACTTTTTATGTATAACATTAGGTGGTTACATGTACTAAGGATAGGTCATATTCCAATAAGAAGTTAGAGAAAAAAAATTAAAAAAACTTTATGCTTGATGTTATAAATGGTATGTATGGTACAAGTTTCCCCAAGACACTAATCCTTTGGATATTCTAGGTGTAATACTATTATGGTTTTTATCTTTAAATGATGTAATAATAATGTAATAAAGGTTGGGTCTCTATAGAAGGTGATAAGGATAAAGATAAAAATTATTTTTTTAATAAAATAATAAATATAATATTTATGATATATTTATAATATTTAATAGATAATAAATCATTTTCATTTCTATATTTTCTCTCACTGAAATATAATAACATTTTTTGTGAACATTTGGATTGTCACCTTCATTAACTGATGTGACTATATTTTCATTACTACCCAACCTCGATGATATATATAAGTTTATTTAAATAAATAATTTTATTTTTATAAATATATTAAGCATAAATATTACTTACCAACATTACATATCTATTGTTGAAAAATGGAAATGTTATGCCTGCATACATACGTCATACTATCCCCAAAATTGAAATGCTCATTATTTTCAAAAAAAATATTTCAAGAATGGTTTTATAATTGATGTAAAAATATTATATTTATGTCATTATTATTATTTGGGAGGTTATATAAATATATAATATGAATAAGAGATTAATCATTCATGATGAAACATTTATGAGAAAGCAAGGAAATTAAAACAAGAAATAATGAAGATAATGAATGATTATTAAGATATGGTTGACAAAATTATATCAAAGAATAATATATGATATAAGAATATTATTATAGACCTTTTATAATGGTTGGGTAAAGAATTCACATCCATAATGGAGAAAAGAATCAATGAATTTGGAAAAGGAAAAAACCGAATCTAAATAATATACTTTAGAAAATGTTCAAAGGTGGAGAAGACACAGAGGAATGATTAACCCCATGAAGTAAAAATAACTACATGGACCACCTCTCCACATGGCATTCCAACACTCTATAATTCATCCAATGAAAGAAATATTTCGTGGGATGAGATTGTACCATCATCCTCGATAAAAAAAACCATGTCATTTGTTAGTCCATAAACTGATTTTGTCCATTGGGAATGGTTGAACATGAGAAAAATAATAATTGATGGTTGCTGATGGAATATTCTATCTCCAAAGAAATAAATTAGTTTTTGGTTATAGAATCCATTTTGGGCCTCACAAATAAATCAACAGGGTCCACTATACATGACTAAACATCATGATATGTGGTTCCACCATTCTTATATAAATGTACTTGATTGGAACCAAAAGAAATTATATGGAAGACACACGTATTATCAATAAAATAGAGAAGAATCATGAGAGATCATTTGACTTATAGTAGTTAAAAACCAATATAACATTTAGGTTGAAGAAATCAATCATTCATCCAAAAAATCAACACTGATTCATATAAAAAATTATTGCGGAGCATAAGTAGATGTCCACATTTCGGAGCACCATATTTCATATCAATAGCCTACATGAAGGGATTCCTATCCCTCACAGAATACCACTACATTAGAGTAACTCAACCTATAATTAAAAACACCATAGAGGGGGAACCCATACCTGAATAGACAAATACTACATGGGAGGAACCTGGATCTATGTGGAACAATGCTACCAAGATAGTAACCTCACCTTTGTAGTAACATGCTCTGTAGAGGGATCCCCATCCAGAGTAAGAACATGTTGCATGATGTGGGGAAACCTAGGATGTTATACTCTCCAGATCCTATTTCTTCTATGCATCATACCATTATGCCTCACAGTGGACTCCCCACGAACCAATTAAATGGAATCAATCCAAGGAATCATCAAAAGAAATCCAATTTTTTGATTAGATCATAATACGCATCAACATGTCCTCAAATATTTATATACCTATGTTATGTGGATTCCTTGTGGTAACCTCATTTTCATGTTAGACCCTCCGAATTTATTCAACTCCCCATTATGGTGGTAATGAGGGTCCCGACCATGGATGTGATATATTGGATCTTCCCATTAATGGATTATTGGGGAACCAAATGGCATTCCATTTGATGTCTGCTAGTGATAAATCCTTCTCTCATTTAATATATTGTCAGGGAAGGGAATCCCTTATCATTTAGGCCACCATTATTTCTTATAGGGGATGAAACTTTTTTTTCATATTCTCTATCCCTAGTTGTAGCTGAATCAATCAACATATTTTTTTATCCTTGTAACCAAATAATATGAGAGAGAATAAACATTCAAATCACTCTCCCTATACTTTGGGGATCTAGTATCCATCCACCTATAGAGGAAGAGGATCATGTGATGTTAATAACTATCACTTCCACTAGTTTCTTATACATAGAATGACTCACATGTGCTTAGTGGTTAGTAGAGACCATGAAATTGAAAGGATCACAAAACTCATGTGGTAAATCTATATGTTATAATCCCAAATAATATAAACTCATGTGGTATCTATATATGGTGTATTCTCTAACTTCTAAAACATTGTGGGATCTAATTCCCCACCATGTTGGATTCATAGAAAACCTCCCTAATGTCCAAACCCAACTCCCATGTTCACACCAATGTTCTCTGGGATACATTCCCTATAGTGTAACATCTATCCCTGGGGGCCATTTTAATTTCATTTTCCAATCATAACCATATATATTGGATCGATTCTTCAGAAATATCAGCCATAGAACTGGGTAGACCACCTCCCCCATAGGTTCCTCTATCATCCTAAGTGTAAGTACCACACCATCCTTTTCCAAGAACCTTTGTCCTGGATGTCCATTCCATATGATGTTAAACAACATGGTTGGTTCCTCATCACCCAAACATAAAAGTAGATGTGTCCATTTAGGTTTCCCCAAAATACATCAGTTTAAAATTTTTTAATAATGATTTGTAGGAAGCCTATAATATAGGATAGATCTCAACATCAAAAAAACCTATCACCCGGGATGATAGTATAATCAAGAGCACCACACTATCTGGATTAAAACCAAAATCTCCTTCTGATTTGATAAAATAATGTCTAATTTATACATAAAATGGTACCATTGATGGAGAACCTCAAACACATATAGATTTCCCCATCAATTATGATCCTCAGATACATATAGATGATTGAAAAAACATCAATACAATTAATAAGTAATCATGGGTGATTCATGTCATACATGGGAATAAAAAATGGATTCAAAATAATATATTAAATTAGTATGAGTGTCGTAAGATAAGAAATATTTCCCCCAAAAAGGGAGTGATGAGACCGAATTCATATCCTTTGGACAAAAGCGAGTTTTTAAGAATCATTGGATAATTTAACCACCAAGTTCCTACATATGAAATGTAGGTCCTTGAGGTATAATGGATATGATAACCCTTATGTGTTTATTTTCCCATAAGAAAACTCCATTAGAAACATAACCATTACAAGTGTGTGAGAGATATAAATGGTGAACACAACAAAAATGATTTTGAAAAATTTAAACCACCAAAAATTAACCATTCCATAATGGGATACAACTATTCTTGAATAAAAGTCTTCCTTAGATGGGGAATATCAAAATTCCCTATTTTCAAAAAGAAAATGGTTAACCTGATTGAATCTATAAACAAGGTGATAGTGTACCCCATGTCTTATTCCCCCTTATATTTCAAAATGAATTGGGTCTAAAATATATGATGGTGCATGTGATCATTTATAGAGAGGAAAACTTGAATAGGTTTTCTGGTGTGTGTTGGTCCCATATTTTGCAGGATCATTTCACCAAAAATCCTTTAATCCAATAAAATATTACATGTTCTCACAGACCTATGCCTTATCCACTGCACATGTTGAGATCATGACCAAACAGTGGATTCCATTTCCCACCCAGCATACTCAATGATTTGTTTCAAATGAATTGATCTATTGTACCCCCATAATGGTTCTCTCTTAACCCTATTGTAAGCTTGATATTCCCTACAAATCATTAAGCCTCATGAATAGTTCACCGAGTGATGGTCGGTGATCTATAACTAGATGAGCTAAGTAGCCTTCTCCAACCATTGTGGGAGACAACCCCCAAAACATGATAATGAGTTGCTCCTTTACTGAAGGGAGGCCGATGGAGTGGTATCCATATACTTCATCCTAATAGAACATGGGTCCCACCCAAGGTCCCTTACCAATAATCATATCTTCCAATTCTATTTGGATCAGTGTCCTCACTATAAACAATATACAACCCATGGGTCCCAGGAAATGTCATGTAGACCCAGGTCCCTAGGGTGGCTCATGGATGGTAGCATTAATTTTTTTTAATATTACATCATCAATTTTCTTACCGAAGAAGCCCTATAGTAAAATACAAGGTAAAACTATGAGAATATTCACATTACTTTCTTTCATATTGTAATGACCCAAATTTTTTCAATGGAAAATTCCATTCTTATATTTATGTCTAAAATAACACGATAACCCAAAATAATGAACTACTAAGTGATAAGTGGCATTTAAAAATATTTGTTTCACAACTATGTTTTGAATTTTGAAAATTCGACATACACGGTTGTGTTCAAGATTGTTTTTGGAGTCTAATGAAACAAAAATAATATTTGGTGAATAGTAACCTACCCTTATGAATAGTCACCTACCCTTATGAATAGTAATATGGCCCTTATGAATAGTAAATAATAGTAACATTACCTATGAATAATAAAATAAAATTTAGACATCTTAGAAAGTGACAATTTGACATTAGTAAACGTTTTTGGTATTTTATAATTCATAAATAAAAAATGATAATTAAATAATTAATTTAGAAGAATATTTATTTCCTTGAAATTTATTCATAAATTATTAAATCAATGTTTAACATTTTTTAGATAATTTTATAAGACCCTACGTAATTTTTGAAAGAACTATAAAATCAGTTTTAATATTAAAAACTATTTTTTTAAGTAAATTATAATTTTAATTGAATATTAAATTAATAATAATTAGAAATTTATATTTGAAAAATGGTTTTCATTTTTGGATTCTAAACGTCAAAAAATGTATGGGGTAAATTTTTGGTATTTTTCTGAGATACATGAATTTTTGATGAATAGTTAAATCTGATAATTGACAATAAATGCTAAATAATGTATTAATTGAGTCATCAATGATGTTCTACTAATTTAAGCCCACTTGGTTCAGGATTAAATTATAATATTTCTATTCTTGGTCTTTCAAGGCTCACTATTCCCTGTCTTATGTGAAATTAATAAACTAATCAATTTTTATATTAAGGAAACCCCTCTCCCCTCCACTATAAAAGCCACCCTTCACTTCCTCTTTTCCTCACACCTCTCAAGCTCAATTCCATCTCTAAAATCTTCCCAAACATATTACCTAGCACCTACCGCACTTCCAAAAGCTTCTGGTCTCATCAAAAGACCAGGACTAGCTTCCTTAAGGAGGATCTCAAGAGGAAGATTTAAGAGGTAATTTCCTTCCCTCTTCTCCTTTAATTCCCTTTCATGTTCAAGTTCCTTTCTTGATCTCTACACACCCATCATCATCCAAATTTTTTTTTAACTCCATTATTATAAATATAAATTAATTTTATGATTCTAATGGGATATTATATCACCCCACACCCTTTCCCTCTTCCTTTTATTTCTTTAAAGGGAACGTTGTTCATGAGGTGTTAATTTATTACCTTCAAAAATGACATGCTCTCTTCTTCCATTTCTACCTTTAGATCTGATCATAAAACCATTTTTATGGTTGAACAAGAATATTTTATATGTATTATGTTCTATTTTATGTTCTATAAATAACCTATGGCCATATTACTATGTGAAAAGTTAATACATGTTTGTTGTGATCCAAAAACCACTCAAATTAACCCAAATAATCATCATTTAATTCTTATCTAATGACTCACCCACATGGGTATAATTTGGTTCATTATAATATCATTAAAATTCCTGTAATATAATTAATAACATGTAATATCAGTTCTGTATGTCTAATCATGTTCTACCCAAACTTCATTTTAAGAATACAAGTGAACCACCCCTGAAAAACCATAAAAACAAACATCCCCGAACAATGTTTTTATACTCTATAAGTCATCCAAAAGAACATAATATGACATAATGAAACCATAATGAACCCTATTAACGTACACATGGTTCTGGATTTCTAATTAATGAATATAATGTCATTATACAGGACATTAACGAGAAGGATTCATTTGGGTACAAGGTAAGGGGAAATGTCGAACCCAATTTTCATCCTTCGAGTTCTACCTCTTTCACTCCATTTTTGATATGTTCACTCCTTAAAGATCATTTTTTCATCATTTTATTTAATTTTCTGGGATATACATGTTTTATAATGATGTTTATGTCAATCCAAATGTATTCCGAGAGAAATCTCCACTTAAGAACTCAACTTTTACCTCTCATTCATGATTGATGATTCTTGTATCAAGTATGTTGTTCCCCCTTTATTTTGGGAACCCAAAGTTTATGAATGTGTTCTTATGAGATGAAACCCATTCCTTTTCATGGGTTAGTTATGTTCATGTTATATGTTCATTGTGTCATGCCTGAAAAATGATAATGTTATGATGTGACGGGTGTGCCCGGAATTATATAGCGCAATATGAATGTTTAAATGCGACGAGTGTGCCCGGAATTATACAGCGCTCTAATGCATTGGGTAAAGTGATGAATCTCATGAGTAAATGTGAAATTATGTGTGAACATGATTCTATCTTGGTTCATAGGTATGTGTGGTAGTTAAACACTATGACTAGATGTTTCATTTTTATGCATTGCCACATTTCAAGTCTTTTATTTATGCTCCTCTCAAGTTCATGATCTTTTACTTATGTTGTTATTATGCTCACCCGATGATATATTGTTATTATATATCCTCTAAATGGACTTATGGATCGCCCCTTTTGATGTATATCCTCAGGTGGCTACACGTACTAAAGAGAGGACAAGTTCCACTAAGAAGCTAGTGGAGAAGGAATTAAATAAATTGTTTATGGTTGATGTTGTATTTGTTATGTGTTGTCCTAGATTTCCCAAGACACTAAACCTTTGGATCTTCTATGTCTAATACTATTATGTGGTTTATCTTTGAAATGATGTAATAGTAATGTATGAAAAGGTCGGGATGCTATAGTTGGTATCAGAGGAAAGGTTTAGTTAATTTGGGAATTAGGATTAGTGAACCCTAGAGAAAACATCTAGTATGAGATTAAGTACAAATATGCACACAAGAGTATTTACCTAGGGATCCCATATGTTATGTTCTGGTATAATTGTTTAAATGAATATGTTATTCATGACTTTTTTACTTCTGTTTTGTTCTAACCTTTTCTATTTTAGAAAATGGTGGGACCTAGGGAAATAAGGCTAACAACTCATGCGAGGGCCAATGCAACGATTACCCGAATGACATCCCCAATGATTTTGGGGGTGGAGTTAAAAACATCATGGCGATGCTTACCCAATTATCTCAGGTTAAGAATAATAACCATAGTAATGGGGAACGTCCTCCATCACCTAAGAGGGAGAAACTAGCTATTGAATGTTTTATGCAGCAACGACCACTGATGTTTTGTGGATCTTCTGATCCACTAGTTGCAGAATAGTGGGTCAACTCCATGGAGATGATCTTTTATGTGCTTCACTGTTCTGAGATGGAGAAGGTGACTCTACCAGTTTATCCTCATGATGGAGAAGCTGATCAATGGTGGTCTTTGATTAAGAACACCAATCCAAGGGAGGAAATTGAAGAGATGGAATGGGAAGCCTTTAAGATATTGTTTCTTAATAAGTACTTCCCACGAACTCTTCGCACGAAGATAAAGAGATAAATCGTAGAGGTCAAGCAAAAAAAAAGGAGAATCTGTCACAACCTGTGAAGCGAATTTCACAAGGATCTCAAGGTATGATTCGGGTTTTCTTATCAACAATGAAAGCAAAATTAATAGATTCTTTAGTAGATTAAAACCACACCTTCGAAAGGCCCTTGTAATTTGAGACTTTGGGAGTTATGAAGAAGTTGTTCGGTGTGCTCTCAATGTGGAGATGGAGTTTGTAGAATGGTCCCATGGCTATGTCAATAAGAAAATAAAGATGGATTTTCAAGATGGTGGATCTAATGACAAAGGTGGGAAGAAAAATCAACGACCCACATGCCAAAAATGTGGGAAGTTGCACAATGGGAACATCCTCAAAGGGACAGGGAAATGCTTCAAGTGTGGGAAAGAAGGACACCATGATCAAGAGTGTCGAAAAGACACGAAAAGGAAGGAGAATGTAGCCGATGAAATGATAGGCCCACACATGGTTCAATGCTACAACTGTAGGGAGCTAGGGAAATTCGCAAACCAGTGCACTAAACCTCAAGCTCACGAGGGTAATCAATGTCAGCAACCACCAAAGCCAACGGAAAAAGAAAAGGCTAATGCCATCACTACTGTGAAGGTGGAGCATGATAATTATTTCGTACAAGGTACACTTCCTATTCACTCAATAATGGAAAAAAGTCGTATTTGATTATGGTTCTATGAATTCCATTATATCTAGTATGTTTGCAAGAACTATAGAATTGAATCCACGAAACCTTGAAGTAGAGATATATGTAGAAACACCAAGTGGTGAAATCATTGCAACCCAAGTGTTTGACTCTTCTCCTGTTGACGTATGTGGGAAGATTCTTTCGGAAAATCTCGTAATACTTCCCTTGGTGGAATTCGACACTATAATGGGAATGGATTGGCTCTCGTTATATAGAGCACATATCAACTATCAGGAAGAGTAAATATATTTTCAAATTCCTAACCATCCCATGCTCCTCTACAAATGAAAGTAAGATCATGAATCTCCTTTAATAAATCCTTCAATGGTTTCGGTGTTGATTCCCTATGAAGAAGCATACCTCGCCCATATGGTTGAGTCGAAGGAAAGTTCCAACCTTGAGGAAATTCCCATCGTGGGGGAATACAATGATGTATTTCCCGAAGAGTTACCTGGAATTCCCTCGGATCGTGAGGTAGAGTTCTCAATTGAACTCATACCTGGAGCTACTCCTATCTCGATGTGTCCCTATAGGATGGCTCCTATCGAACTGGTGGAGTTAAAGAAGTAGCTGCAAGAGCATCTTGACAAAGGGTTCATATTCCCTAGTGCATCAACTTGGGGTGCGCCAGTGCTCTTTGTGAAGAAGAAGGTTGGAACCATGCGGCTGTGTATTGATTATCGGGAACTCAACAAGATCACCATAAAGAACAAGGATCCTCTCCCAAGGATTGATGACTTGTTCAATTAGTTAAGAGGAGCTCAATACTTCTCAAAGGTGGATCTTCATTTTGGATATCATCAATTAAAGGTGAAGAAGGAAGATATTCAGAAGACTGCCTTCCGTACAAGGTATGGGCACTATGAGTTTTTCGTGATGCCCTTCGGACTTACTAATGCCCCTGCAATCTTCCTAGATTTGATGAATAGAGTCATTAGACATTACCTCGACAAATTTGTGGTAGTGATTATTGATGATATTCTCATCTACTCTAAGAGCAAGGAGGAACATGAAGAATCTCTAAGACTTGTGTTGGCGACATTGAGAAAGGAGAAGTTGTACGCCATGTTCAGCAAGTGTGAATTTTGGATGAATCAAGTAATGTTCATGGTACATGTGATCAAAAGTGAGGGAATTTCTGTGGATCCTTCAAAGACAAAGCCGATTGAGGAATGGGCCAGGCCCACTAGTGTCTCAAAAATCCATAGTTTTCTTGGATTAGCTGGGCACTACCGACGTTTTGTGAGAAACTTCTCATGATTGTCAAGCCCGCTAACTAAGTTAAAAAGGAAATGGGTAAAGTATGTCTGGATGGATGAATGTGAGGCAAGCTTCATGGAGCTAAAGAGAAGGCTGATCACTGCACATGTTCTCACACTACCAAAAAGTGGAGAACGTTTTGTGATATGCAGTGATGCTTCAAAGAAAGTCTTGGGTTGTGTACTCATGAAAAATGATAATGTGATAGCCTACGCCTCACGACAGTTGAAGATCCATGAGCAGAACTACCCGAAGCATGATCTAGAGCTGGCAGTCATGATTTTTTCCTTGAAAATATGGCGGCACTAACTTTATGGAGAGAAGTGTGACATATACACCGACCAGAAGAGCCTAAAGTATATATTCACACAAAAGGATCTCAACATGCGTCAAAGGAGATGGTTAGAGCTAATCAAGGATTACGATTGCTATATTCACTATCAACCTGAAAAGGTGAAAAAGGTTGTTGATGCTCTAAGCAGAAAAGAACCTACTACTCTATCCATGTTGAGGATTGAGAAAGACCCAATATTCTTGGATATGCAAAGGATGGATTTGAAAATCATAAGGGAAGGGGATACATCCTACCTTGCCCAAAAGATTGCGCATCCATCCATCCAAGAGAAGATTAAGGAAGCACAAAAGGATGATGCGGAGATACAAAAGAGGGTGAATGCAGTAAAGGAAGGGAAGCTGCAAGAGTTCCATATCGACGAAGATGGCGTGATTCAGTTTGGAACGCGAATTTGTGTGCCTTCATCACTTGGGATAAAGAATGAGCTATTGGATAATTCACATAGCTCAACATTCTCTATCCATCCTAGGAGTACCAAGATGTACCGTGATCTCCGAGAACACTTCTGGTGGATAACATGAAGAAGGAGATTGAAGAATATATATCATGGTGCTTGGTATTTCAGAAAGTTAATGTTGAGCAACAAAAGTCCAAGGGTATGATGCAGCCATTGCCTATACCCATGTGGAAGTGGGAAAATGTTACTATGGACTTTGTCACGGGTCTCCTGAAGATGTCAAAGGGGAATAATGAAATATGGGTTGTGGTTGATCAACTCACCAAGATTGCCCATTTTATCATTATTCGGGAAGACCTCTCGCTTGAAAAACTTGCAAGGATATATGTGATGGATGTGGTGAGACTGAACGGTGTTCCTCTCTCAATTGTCTCTGACCGTGATCCACGGTTCACATCTAATTTCTGAAGGATCCTTCAACATGCTTTGAGTATTGAATTAAATTTCAGCATGGCCTATCACCCCCAAACTGATGGCCAGTCTGAATGGACTATTCAGACGCTTGAAGATATGCTAAGAGCCTGCTCTCTTGAATTAAAATGTGGTTGGGATCAGCATCTCCCATTGGTTGAATTCTAATACAACAATAGCTTCTACTCGCGTATTCAGATGGCTCCATATGATGCTCTTGATGGGAAGTGATGTAGAACTCCAACCTGTTGGGATGAAGTTGGAGAAAGAAAGCTACATGGACCCGATCTTTTTCAGGAGATGACAGAGAAGGTTGAAGTCATTCATAAACACATCCAATCTTCTAAAAGTCGGGAAAAGATCTATTCTGAAAATCGTCTAAGGGACTTGGTGTTCAACGTTAGAGATAAAGTCTTCCTTCGAATATCTCCATGGAAGAGAGTCATGCGATTTGGGAAGAAAGGGAAGCTATGCCCAAGGTACATTGGCCCCTATAAAATCCTTGACCACATAGGAGTTGTGGCCTATCATCTTGCACTTCCATGGAATATGGATCATGTTCACAATGTGTTTCATGTATCACTACTGAGGAAGTACATACCAGACCCCTCACATGTACTAAACTCATAGGTGGTGCAGTTGGAAGATGATCTCTCCTATGAGGAGTAGCCGGTAATGATTCTAGACCGAAGTGATAAGGTTCTACACAACAAGACAACCCATCTTTTCAATGTGTTGTGGAGGAACCATATGTTTGAGGAAGCAACTTGGGAACCAGAAGAGGCAATGAAGGAGAAGTACCCTCACCTTTTTGTGTAATGTAAAATTTTGGGGGCGAAATTTCTTAAGGGCGGAAGAATGTAACGACCCAAAGTTATTCAATGAAAAATTACCTTTTTATATTTATGTCTAAAATAACATGAAAACACAAAATAATGAACTACTAAGTGATATGTGAAATTTAAACATAAGTTTTTCACAACTATGTTTTTAATTTTGAAAATCGGACATACACGGTTGTATTCAAGATGGTTTTTGGAGTCTAATGAAACAAAAATAATTTTTGGTAAATAGTAACCTACCCTTATGAATAGTAACCTACCCTTATGAATAGTAATATGACCCTTATGATTAGTAATAAAGAGTAACGTTACCTATGAGTAATAAAATAAAATTTAGATATCTTAGAAAGTGACAATTTGACCTTAGTAAACGTTTTTGGTATTTTATAAGTCATAAATAATTAATTATAATTAATTAATTAATTTAAAAGAATATTTATTTCCCTCAAATGTATTCATAAATTATTGAATCAATTTTTAACAGTTTTTAGATAATTTTATAAGACCCTACATAATTTTTGAAAGAACTATAAAATAAGTTTTAATTTTAAAAACTGTTTTTTTAGTAAATTATGATTTTAATTGAATATTAAATTAATAATTTTTAGAAAATTATTTTTGAAAAATTGAATTTAATTTTGGATTCTACACGTCATAAATGGTTGGGTTAATATTTTTGGATTTTTCTGAGATACAATAATTTTTGATGAATAGTTAAATCTGATAATTCACAATAAATGCTAAATAATGTTTTAATTGAGTCATCGATGATGTTCTGCTGATGTAAGCCCACTTGGTTCGGGGATACATTATAAAATTACTATTCTTGGTCATTCAATACTCACTATTCCTTGTCTTAGGTGAAATTAATAAACTAAACAATTTTTATATTAAGGAAACCCCTCTCCCGTCCACTATAAAATCCACAGTTCACTCCCTCTTTTCCTCACACCTCTCAAGATCCTAGACATCTCTAAACTCTTCCCAAACATCTTCCCTAGCACCTCCCCCACGTCCGGAAGCTACTGGTCTCATCAAAATACCAAGACTAGCTTCCGTAAAGAGGATCTCAAGAGGAAGATTTAAGAGGTAATTTCCTTCCCTCTTCTCCTTTAATTTCCTTTCATGTTAAAGTTTTTCTCTTGATCTCTCCCCACCCATCTTCATCCAAATTGTTCTGTAACTCTATTATTATACATATACATTAATTTTATGACTCTAATGGGATATTATATCACCCCACAATCTTTCCCTCTTTTTTTATTTCATTAAAGAGAACGTTGTTCATGAGGTATTAATTTATCACCATCAAAAATGACATGCTCTCTTCTTCCATTTCTACCTTCAGGTCTGGTCATGAAACCATTTTTATGGTTGAACCAGAATATGTTATATTTATTATGTTCTATTTTATGTTCTGGAAATAACCTATGGCCATATTACTATGTGAAAAGTTAAAACAAGTTCGCTGTGATCCAAAAACCGCTCAAATTAACCCAAATAATCATCATTTAATTCTTATCTAATGACTCATCCACATGGATATAATGTGGTTCATTATAAGATCATTAAAACTACTTTAATATCATTAATAAAATTTAATATCAGTTCTGGATGTCTACTCATGTTCTACCCAAACTTCATTTTAAGAATACAAGTGAACCACCCAAGAAAAACCATAAAAACGAACATCCCCGAACAATGTTTTTAAAGTCTATAAGTCATCCAAAGGAACATAATATGACATAATGAAACCAGAATGAACCCTATTAATGTACACGTGGTTCTGGATTTCTAATTAATGAATATAATGTCATTATACATAACATTAAAGAGAAGGACGCATTCGGGTACAAGGTAAGGGGAAATCTCGAACCCAATTTTCTTCCTTCAGGTTCTACCTCTTTCACTCCATTTTTGATATGGTCACACCTTGAAGATCATTTTTTCATAATTTTATTTAGTTTTCTGGGATATACATGTTTTATAATGATGTTTATGTCAATCCAAATGTTTTCCGAGATAACTCTCCTCTTAAGAACTCAACTTTTACCTCAAATTCAAGGTTGATGATTCTTGTATCATGTATGTTGTTCCCTCTTTATTTTGGGAACCCAAAGTTTATGAATCTGTTCTTATGAGATGAAACCCATTCCTTTTCATGGGTTAGTTATGTTCACGTTATATGTTCATTGTGTCATTCATGATAAATGATAATGTTATGATGCGACGGGTGTGCCCGGAATTATATAGCGCAATATGAATGTTTAAATGTGACGGGTGCGCCCGGAATTATACAGTTCTCCAATGCATTGGTTAAAGTGATGAATCTCATGAGTAAATGTGAAATGATGTGTGAAAAAGATGCTAGCTTGGTTCAAAATTATGTGTGGTAGTTAACCACTAAGACATGATGTTTCATTTTTATGCATTGCCACATTTGACGTCTTTTATTTATGCTCCTCTCATGTTCATTATCTTTTGCCTATGTTCTGATTATACTCACCCCATAATATATTGTTCTTATCTATCCTCTTACTGGACTTATATCTCACCCCTTTTGATGTATATACTTAGGTGGCTACATATACTATGGAGAGGACAAGTGCCACTAAGAACCCAATGAAGAAGGAATTAAGTAAATTGTTTATGGTTGATGTTGTATTTGTTATGTGTTGTCCTAGTTTTCCAATGACACTAAACCTTTTGATCCTCTATGTGTAATAATATTATGATTTTTATCTTGGAAATTATGTAATATTAATTTAAGAAAAGGCCGGGATTCTATACATATCATTCTCTCCAGTATAATATTGTGGAAAACTACGGAAGACAAAAATTTCAACTCATTCACATTAATACCTTAAAAAAAATTGTTGGAAAACTAATATTAAATTCATATTACTAAGGATGAATAACAAGATCATCAATAAAATATTATGGAAATCATCATGCATATAAAAAATACTTACTCCATTATATGAATCCCACCCTTAAAATATGGAAACAATTGTTGAACAAAACCAACATATCTCACCTAAAAATCATGGAAAATTAGCATTTATTTCCCAATAATAAAATTAGAATATATTCCCATTATAAAAAATTA
Source organism: Viscum album (assembly GCA_963277665.1). Classification (NCBI taxonomy): domain Eukaryota; kingdom Viridiplantae; phylum Streptophyta; class Magnoliopsida; order Santalales; family Viscaceae; genus Viscum; species Viscum album. The sequence continues at coordinate 1,519,470,877 of OY728155.1, read as the reverse complement.
TGTTTCTTAGCACATACTAGTGGTGATAGAGAATATCATATCAATTCAAAACATTATCTAAAAAACATTCCATGACTTGATCTAAATAGTAGAAATAGTAGAGAGCATGACTCATTATCCATCACCCCAAGTGTGGTGAATCATCCAAACTATGGGATTATAAAACAAAATCAAACATGCTTCCTTGATCCAACATAATAGGGTCACTAACTATATTCCCTAATAAATAAAAAATAATATGAAGGATAAATACTCATTCCATCTAGGGTATATTGGTCCACTTCAATGGTCACTCTATGATTGGAATATACCCTAGTAAAATATTACTAGAAAATCTCATCAGCACCATGGGAGCCACATGAAGGGAAACCCATATATAAAGGTCATCACTTAAAATATGTTTTCCTTGTCACCCACAGGAGATGACCACAAAATTTCACACCAAAGGAAACTAAAAAAATTAGAGTAGAATAATAACCCTACTCTACTTGAATTTGGAGTTCCTGAGTCCTTCAACATTATATCAATGGTGGTTCAGGATAACACTACTCTTTCCCTAAATTACTAATGGGGATATATAATTTGTAAAGACCCACCCTGAAACATTGTTACCAATAGTTTTGAAGATCATCCCACTAGAATCTACCATGAATGCTTCATTTGTGGGAATAAAATAATCATCCATGAGATCCCATCTTCTAAAAAGTGTCATGGTATCCTTCTATGTGCCCAGAATATCAAACAAAAATAGGGTCCTCCCATTACACTCAACCACCCTGATGGTCTTCCCCATACTATGTATAATATAAATTCCACCTAAAGATAGACATCAATCTATGATGGTAGTCCTAACCATGATGGTATTATCTAGGAATATGCACAACATATTGACATTTCCTTGTAGAAATAATGTCATACCATTGCTATTATCTTCCTTGATGGTCATACCATTGGTATATTCTTTGTAAATTTTATCAGTAGTTTTAAATCAGACTATGATGGAAGTCCTAACCCTGGTGGTGTCCACTACGAAGGTCCCACATAGTGAAATTTCATTTCGACAAGATGTTCCTCCCCATTCCAAGTAAAATATGACAAATCATTCCTATTATGTGGTTATGGGATTCATGGGGTCGAATATTCTATATACCATATTATTGAGAAGAGACATCCTTTCCCAACCACAATATATCCTAGGAAAATGATCAACCATTGAGCCACCTTCTAACTATTGCCATACCGAAAAGACATCCACCAGCCCTGATATTTGTTAAAAAACATCCATCAAGTGGCCATGTTGCACTGATAATTTGAATGAATCCCTAGATAAAGGAAAAAATGATATTCCACTCATGGTAATATAGATAGATAGGGATTAGATACCCATCATGTTTTCCCCTCAACCACTTTTCAATTCAACACATTGAAGGCATCATTAAAAAAATTATTACACAACATTTACATGATCCATTGAAAAATCTATGCTGCCTAGAAGAAAAATTCGTTCATTATAATGTATATATAGACCATGAAAAAAATATTTAGGGACCTTCATCATCAAATTGAATTATAATCCCTTCAATTTACTCGATGGCCCTAATCTTATAAGTGATGATAAGATATTCAATTAGGATTTCAAATCACCTTCCATGATTTGGGTCATCTAAAAACTGATGCCTCACCTTGTGTTCATATATGAGAATGGGGGTATCATGGAGCTTTTCACTACACTCCATTTTGTACCTCACCTAGTGTTTGTATATGAGGATGGGGTGACATAATGATTTTCACTTCACTGTATGCCTCTTTTAGCAGATACCATTTTAATGACATCTTGTAATGTTATTACTCCAAGGCGACTATCAAGATAATCCCATGATATAGAAATATAAGAAAATTAATAAAGCAACATCATTAAAAAACTCTCAAAAGCATATGTCTTGATGAGGGAGATCCATTTGAAAACTCCAGAACTAAGAAACTATGATCATTATGTACGCATCTCAATTTTGGGAATATGATCATCATTCATTGTTATTTTCTTTATAGGAAATAATTTTTCATATAGATATGGAATGAAACATGACTCTTGATTAGACGTAGATTCCTGATATCAAGTGTGCGGTGATAATACTAACATTTGATGTAATCTAATATTTTCTTAATCCCACATGATTGTTGATTTTATTACAAAAAGTTCATAACCAATTATGACATTCTCAGCCTGAGGAACAACAAAAAGAGAATATTAGATACCCTATCCTATAGTGTATGTGTTTTTGTATATAAACCACCTCTTCATTGGAAATCAGTCTATTAAGATCTAGGGAGGACATAAAGAACTAAGGTCTCCCATTTCATCTCATCTCATGACTCCATTCTCTTGAACTGTACGTGTGTGATAATGTTGAATGGTGGATCCATGAATTTCACTGTTTTTCAAGAAACATGAATAGGATCCTATAAATTAAGGAATGTGCCTAATAAAGGGTTCAAACAACCTTGATGTCATTCAACATATAGTATAACTCCCATAATGAATTCTTTACTATTGATGGTCATGGAATTCTATCCTATATAAAACCCTAAAAATTGGAAAACAAACAGGATAATGGAATAAAGACATCATCTTGAACATAGTCCACATTAAGAAAAATTAAGGTTTTGTAACCCAAACTTGAGTATTTCCATAAATTTGGGTGGTCCCTCAACCGAACCTCTAATAGAATCCCAATTTAATCTCTACCAAATAGATGTAAAAAACAAATCCCTCATTAAACCCAACACATACAATCTATATGGTTGATATCCTCATTCTCAAAGTATGATTCGATAAACAAGAGAAAAAAATTAAATAGTAGAGGAGAATAAATTTCAGGTCATTCTGATCTGGCATTAATACTGAGTATACCCCACAGTTAGATCCTCAATATACAATTACAACAGGTGTTCATCACCAAGAATAGTTCATCCAATTGACAGATCTAGGGGTAATACATTGTCCTAATTAAGTTCATGGAACAATAGGTTAACTGATCCCAATGATGGACTGATATAAATATTTTCGACCAACTAGAAGACAAATGGAATTGGTTTATTAAAATATTCATGATATTTCCATGGATGGATAGCTACAGTAAAAAATTGAATAACCTATACATAATATTCTATGTATTACTGGACACATCCAATATAATATTCATGTAAACCTTCAACCAAGGATTAAATACACCATAGAGTCATTAAAGGATCCATTGAAACTATAGATATGTGTTTTGTACCAATACAACACGAACCTAAATCTTACCCTGAATGGGAGGTCGAAACCCCACCACAAGAAAAATTCAGGAGTCCTACATTTCCAAGGATAAATGTATTAGGTGACCAGGAACAACATCTGACAAACTAGGAATTTCATTGTGATCCCATGAGGGGGTCTCATGAGTACCATTGAGCAATGAAACTCAGATGCATCATGAAAACCATATATGTGCCATCCATCATAAGATACATTGGTTTTCCAGCTCGATCAATCATAGGATGGGAGGACCAACATCAACAGTTCCCCATTCATTTCAAATCAATGATCTAAAATACGATAATCATTGGCCTCTGAAATTTAAAACTATATGGAATCAATTGAATCTCAGATTTCATATCAAAATGGAAATGGGTAACCTATTACATGAACCTATTTATTTACAAAGAGGATATGCTCTCTCATTACATTGAGAAACTTCATGACCTATTGCGAACACTACTCATCCTGAAGAATTATAGAGGTATTTAAATATTTCTCTATCATTTTAAATATAATTTATGATTAAATATAGTTTCCTAAGTTCATTCCCCAAATAAATTTATTGGTCATGGTGAAATGAATTGGAAAACATAGGTGACATCCACCACACATAATCCCACCTCGGTAGTAGTAATAATTCGGGAACCCACACCATATAGTATGAAACCCATGTTGAATCAATAAAAACCCCTCCCATGAAAGGATGTGTGGAGGTAACTATGGTATAATCAATTATAATATTTAAAAAACTAATATTACTCATTATTGTTTTAAGATGTCCCTAACTATTTATGAATATTAATGTTTTTGTAAATAATAAAAGATCAATCATTTCCCTCTTAAATTGATAAGGCCCATATACAAATCTAATTAGAATACTTTGGGAAAACCATTAAAATGTTTTGATATTTTATTTCAGAAACTATCTTCTAAAAAACATTATACTTTATTAAAAAATTTCGATTCATATAACATCTAAAATTCTCTTAAAATGAAATAAAAAATTAAATTAGAAGAAATAAGTCAAATCCAACACTATTCACTATTAAATCTGTAGGATTATCTACCAACCCTCATTAGACTTAGGCACCACTAAAAATTCATTTTCAAGATATATCAACCTCTTAGGATTGTTAAACTAATATGATACAATACAATATTTGGAGTACTTTTTTCACACATTGGTTAGTGCATTTCATTACAGATAGAAAATAAAATCATAATATGAAAAAAAAAATTTACATACCAAAATATTGTACCATTTTGTTTTCTCTAACTAGGGATGGGATCAGGAAAACAGAACTCATGAATAATGTAATTCCACACATAATGCTATAACTATTTATTTATTAAAAATATTATTTTCTCATTCCTAAATTTTTAATTGGAAAATATAAACTCTAAAAATTAAAACATCATATAACAATACAAATTTTTTAATTAAGTTCAACGATTCCCCAACCAAGAGTGATAATATTTTATTATGGACACATTTCGTTATTTTATATTAAAATGTGTATAAAAATGAATAGTTCTCCACAAAAGTTTTTCCTTTGGTAGTGGGATATTATGAATGTGGCCATAAGTGGAGAGTTTAAAAACACCAGAATGTATAAAAAATCATAACTAATGAATATTAAAATGCATGGTCAGAGAAACCCATATTCATATGGGAACATAAAAATAAATAAATATAGATGAAAATAATTTTTTTTATAACGTGATTAAAATAAAAAATAATTTCAAAATGAAAATGATTTCACAATTAATTTTGTAATTAAATAAGATTCTTGGGTTCTCATTTTTCCTTTATTTATTTGTTTTATCTTATATATTATTTACATTTACTTATTATAATTAATTTACATTTATAATTAATATTTTCAAAAAAAAGGCTAAAAAATACTCCACAAACCTTATAAAATGTGAGCTTTTCTCGTAGATATAAAACTATAATTTTACCAAGAATTTGAAGAAAAATTGAAAAGAAATTGAAAATATTATGTAAATAAAATACATTCAACAATACTTAAATTTCACTAAATCAAGTAATGATATGAAATTAAAATATTTGCTCTGATACTATTTTTAGTAATGAGAATTTAAATGAAAAATATCCTTATAGGCTTAGATGGTCTTATTAAATATAGTTGAGCATAAATGTATGAGAAATCAATTAAGATATGTTTTTCTTAATTTGTCAAAAATTCATCAATCAGATTAATTAACATTATAAATAGAAGGTATTATTGAATTCCAATAAGGCCCATATTCATAATTACATATGGGAATCAAAAAATAAGAATATATGGTTATGGTTGAACATTTTAGGCATGATTAATTTATTATATATTTTAAGATTAATTATGTATTTACAATCTAAATATGATTACTAATAAATTAGTTTTTAAATGAAAACATTTCCCGTCATTTCTGATATAATTGCCCAAATTTTTAGTTGAAAATTAATTCTCTCAAGTCCTATAAAATGGTTTGACCGAATGTATAATTATTATATATATTAATTATGATTTATTTATTTATTATTACAAAACACAAGGACATGCGAAGGGAAAAATGAAATGAGAGATAAATAAATTTGTTTAAAATGAAAAAATGACCAAAGAGAAGGATGGAAAGTGATACAATGATTAAAAATAATGGTTTAGATATATGGTTCTAAAGAGGAGAAAATATCAAATCCCTAGACCAGTACACCCAGGTCTGATTATTATAACACATTCATTTATCACAACATTTGACACTAAGTGAGGTGAACTAATATTTATTTTTAAAAACATATTTATATTAAACATTATATAAAAAGTAATCACACAATACCAATAATATAAATTTTTGTATCTGAGATTATTAGCAACATGAACAATATATTTTATGGAACATTTAAACATTTTCCTACATTCAATCAAAACTACACTCCCATCTAGAATTCTCTTTTGTTATAATCAAATTCAAAAATTAAGGAATGGATACTTATGAAAGGGGTGAGAAAAGGAAATCAGTAAGGTTAATAACTCATAAACATGTCAAAATTGATAGATCATATAATAATTAGAAAGCACAGCTATGGGAGAACATTAAATTTTAAAAATAATATTGAACAATAAGATAAATTTACAAGACATGATATAGAGATATGTAATCATATATAAAAACATATACCATCGAATAAGATGATGAGATAATAAACATGATCTATAAAGAATAATATTCATAATTTTACATTGAAAACAATAAATTTCACTGAATCATAGAATATAATTTGATTATGGCATAAAAATATGCACATTAACACATTTTATTGGAAAAAAAATACAAGCATGTCCACCTTTTATGTTTTGATAATATCATTGAATTTCCACCATTTAATTTCTGATCAAAACAAAAAATTCCATGATTTATGTTGTAATAAAATTTTAATATTTCTATGTTTAATATAATGAATAAATCCATCAATTTTCTTGCTTTATATTGTGAAGAAATACATGGGTGTTCACACTTCACAATCTCAAGAGATTTAAAGCCATAACCCATGAATTGTGAAGTTATCGGTTCCCAATCATCATCATCCAAGCATATTTGTGCAATAAAATATAAATAATTATGAATATCAAGGAATTACATGGTATGGGATTAGGTTTTACTCATCACACTATAAAAATCCAGTGGATGAAAAATTTATTTCATCACATTTCTAAATGTTATCAGAAAAATTGAGCATAATAATTTAAATATTTAACACCCTAAATTAATTCACACAAAACTAGATTTATTTTAAATATTTGTATTCTGAATGATAAAAATAAATTCCATGTATTTAAATTTATTTATGTAAGGTTGTATAATTTAAATCAAATATTAAAATACTTTTTGTAAAATTTTATAAAAAATTCATAAAAAGAAGAAGCTACAGATCACATAAAAATACTTTTAAAAAATGTGAAGTGTGAAATTCAGGAAAATATTAGTTATTATGAATCTTCAATTATATATCTATGAAAATATATTGTGGTTATCAAAAAATAATTTGTAATGTATTACAAAAGTAAATGAATAAATACAATATTAATCTTCATAAATACGTTTTTTGAAAAAATAAAATATTAATGATTAAAAAAAACAATTATTCTAGAAGGAGAAAATAAATAGTAATATCAGAAATACCAAAAAAAATAATTTTTTATCAAAATATTTTGAATAATATTAGTGGGGCAGATAATATTGATATAGAAGAAAAATAACTTCATTAGGTCAGATGATATTTTTTATCAACACAATATAAATTTTGAATAAAAATTAATCCATGTAAGTATTTGAAATAAAATTGTCACAATCATTAGAGATAGAATGAATTATAGTTTCATTATAGTATTGAAGAATTCCATCATGTTAAACTGTAGTAAGAAATGAATCATTATGACACAATAAAATATGTTGTCTTATGAATAACCCAAAATTTAATTGTCATCATTTAACATGAAAACCAATGAAAGGATTAATATGAGATATATATTTAAATCCCATATATTTCATGAATCCTATGATAAAAAAATACCTGAAAAATATATTATCCACAAAAAGGAAACAAGTATTGAATATTTATTATATCTCAATTAAGAAAAACAGATATAAAAACCCCTACAGTAATGTTAACGTAGGAAAAAAATATAAGTGGGATAAAAAAAATATATTTAAATATATTTAAATGAAATATAATAATTGTAAATGAATTATATTTGGATGTCAACAGACATCAACAAATAATATATGTTCTGAAATATCAAACATGCCTCACCATATTGAAATTAAAGACATGTAACCATTAATGTAATTACATAATTCCATGATAGTGGTTTAATAACATATATAATAAAAATATATATTGGACACTATAATTTAACATCCGTATTCAAGAATACTAACTTTAAAAAACACCTCTTAACTATATCTAAAAACTATTTTATCGGAATATAGTTTATTTTCATCCTTATATGTAATTATTTTATTATTGTTTGTATCCTAAAAGTATTACAATGATGGTGTGGATTCACACTTATTGGTTCAATATGTATAATTATAAAAATATTCAAGATATGATAATAATTTTATTAAATTTTTAAATAATTATCGTATAATTAGGTGAAATACATGAATATTTTTTATGAAAAAGGAAACCGCGATGAACTAGTTTTCAGGCATTTAATGATTGAAATGTATTTTATAAATTAATATATTAAATTTTAATTATGATATTTATAATAATTAAAAAAAATTAAAAACATTATAATATCACGATATTAAAATTATATAACATTCTATAGTATTTTCATGACATAAAAATTTTAACGTCAGTCTTGTAGGTGCTGGAATCGACCCAAATGAGAGCATGCAATATTGATTTGATGAGAATGGAAATGATATTATACAATGATAAAATATAATTTAAAATAACTTAACATGTCATATATATAACATATATTAATTAAATTAATTATTGGAACAATCCATGAAATATTGTCATGAAAATTGTTATTTTTCATTCATGGAGTTTTTATTTCATATGTATGAGGAATTAATGATTCCATTTCAAAAAAAATGGAAATTTAATTAAGGAATATGAAAATTTTAATTTAATAATTATAATAATTTTATAGTAATCATATAACCTCCTAAAATCTATCATTTCAAATGACATTAAAATATGGTGATAAAATATTTATCACATCACATTGTGGTAGGGGTTGTTTAGAAATACACACAGTCAAAATTGTTTAAATTTTTAGTGATTTAAAGGTATTTAATAGTGGGTACTCCTTTAAGAAATTATATTATAGTAGAACAATAGTAAAATCAACAGTCCACCATAATGAAAAAATGTAATTTTTTAATAATATAAATTCCATTCATTTACCATGTATAAAAACACTATAATATGGTGGTCAATAAGAGAAATGATGAATAAGAAATACTCATATTGAGAAGATGATATTTCTCTTCAAAATATACATCGAAATAAAGGACATAGAGTAAATATTTTATAATATAATCTTATAAACATTTTTGTGGTTTTTACTATAATATTAATGGAAATGTTTTAGATGCTACTTGAATTTATTGGAGTATCATGAAGTGGAATAAGTTATATCTAGTTATTAATGAAGAGAAGGGTGATTTTCATGTAATAATTTGATTTCAATAATGGAATGTCACTATTAAAGGATAGAAGGCTAAAATATTGTAAAATAAATTCAAGGAGTAGTGTTTTATGATAATTATCTAAACCAAAAATTGGATTAATGTTTTCACAAATGGATTATATATTTTACAATTATTAAGAAAATATTTTTAACATTTTTTCATGTACAATGGTAAGAATTACCTATCATTGGTAATTAATTTTAAATTTAAATTAATATATTATTTAAACAGTATAATATTTAATACTGTATTCTATTTATAAAATAAAATTCCATTTGATGATATATGTTAATTTAAAAATAAATACACAAATCCTGTAAAAGCAGTATTTATGAAATGATTGTTTTAGAAATTAATTAAAATATATTAGATAAAATTATCAAAGTAAGTTAATTTAATGAAATAAGTTTGTTTTTATTAAGAATAAATTTTTTTACGTCACTCAAATCAAAAGGAAAACAAATTGTTCCCAAACAATATTAAAATCAATGAATTGAAAAAAGTAACTTTTATAATAAAATATTAAGAAAAAAAATACAAAATCACTATGATTTTTTTAATAAATTTAACATAGTATTAATAAATTAATAACTTAAGTCCTTAAATTTCTTTTTTATCATTAATTTTTAATATGTAATAAATTTATTATTCTAGGGATAGTAATAAATGCTACATTTTTACTATAAACTATATTTTCCACCATTAACATAAAAATAAATTATTTGTCAAAAATCTAGAAAAAACAAAATATATATCATAAAGCAATTCATTTATTAAAAATAAAAAAAATGAAGTTAGTTTTTTCAAAATAAAATTGAAAACTTTTTTGAATTTATATATTCAATAATATTTTAATTGAATATGTTCCCATTCTAAAATATATTATCAATGATTTAGCTATTTGTGTTAGAATTTCTTATCAATTATTATTACAAATTAGTATATATACATATATCATAGACAGAGTTTCTAAAAATAATATGCATAAAAAGACAATTTTTGAAAAATATATTTTTAGTATAAAATATTTTTATTAGATTTTATATTAATTTAAAACATAAAACCTATTTTTTATTTCTTTATATATTTTAGAAATAGGTTTAATCATTATATAATCTCCAGAACAATTTACACCACGCAATAATTCTATTAACTGTATATAATTTTATTTTAATTTTACATGACATGCTTCTCTTATTTTTTTGTTGCACTGAATCATACTATAAATTGGAGTATATTTATTTAGATGAAAGATATATAACAAAATCATGGGGGTTACATCCCCCCCCCCACCATAATAAATTAGGTCATTTTAATATTATTAATTCATTAATAATTATAGAATTAATGTGATGCATATTTAATTCATGATATATTTCTAATAAAGATATAAAAATCATAATCTTACATATTAGAATAATCATAATTTCCATCATAATATCCATATATTGAGATTTTTATTTTCTGTAAAAAAATTGTACCAATTATGATTCCTTAGTTAGTTATAATAATTTCAAGAGGCAAACCCTTCATAATTTCATATTCTTATAACAATTTGAAAATAAAAAATAAATCTAATATGGTTATTATAATATCTAATAAAATTAGTGTTAATGTTCTTATGGACACTCAATATTGATTCTTGTTCTCAGATTTCAACTTCATTTTAACCTAACATACATTCTTTTCAACTATTAAATTATTTCATTAACCTACATCTCAATTATTTTAACATAGGTATTCCATGGATATATTAATATTAGGTTTTTTTCACTATAATAGTTATATAATACATACTAAAATTAATTTTAAATACTTTATAATGGTTTATAAAGAGAATAAGTTCAACCAAATCATAACCCTTAATAGTTTCTAGAAAGGTGTGTAGTGTTAGACCCACTCATCTTTCACAGATAAAAATGAAGTCTATAAACAACTGGATTTCTATTGTTTATTACCCTAGTTAAAAATGTGATATAACTGTTTCCACAAGATATTATCCAAATTAAGATTTAATTTCTAGAAATTCACATTCTAAATAATGTTCAAAAATTAAATTTTTTATCATACACTTATGTGTTTACATTATAATTATATATAAGGGTTTACCAGGTGTCCCAAATCATAATCCACCAAATATATATACTAATCGCCAAAATAACTGACCCTTGATCTGTTTCCAACTGTAGAGACCTAAATATATTCTATATGAACTTACACTAAAAACAAATTTATTAAACATGGTGTTTGATTAAAAGTTATATGAAAATATTATTTACAAATGTTCAATAAGATAAAATTTAAATATCAAAAAAAAAATTATCCAAAAAATTAATGGTTTTGTTTCATTGAATATCAGCAATATAAACCACTAATTTTATAGTACTTTTTATCATTTATCCATTAGAAACCCACATTATACTGCATTATAGACTCCACATATGATATAGTCATATTCATAACTGAAGTAATGGATCCATAAAAAAGTTTTGAGATTAATTTATTATATAGGGGAAAAATATCATCAACATTACATAAAGGGTTAGATAATAATAATACGAGAAAACATGATAATTAGGTGAAGTATTGTATTAAAAGGAACATGTAACAACAAGAGTTTTCTTCAATTCTTGATAGAAGGATATGTATTCTCAAATGAAAAAATATACTATGTATTATGAGTGTGAATAATCAACATGAGCCTTGGATATTAATCACCTAAATATAACGTAGAATCAAGAAATTACATTAATGAACATTATAACAAGGAATTATGGAACAAATATAATAATATGAAAAGTTAATATTGTTAATATTTCCAATAATTTAAAGCCATTATTTTGCTGAAAATATTATTAATGGACACTAATTATTTTGTAAAAAAATAAATCAATATACATGGATTATGTTGTGATCAAATCTATGTTTTCTCATGATATATTTTTTATAAAAATCTAATCATGTCCACACTCTTTGATGTGATCAAATCCAATCATGTGTATGATTCAATATCTCATTATATAAAAGTAATAACCAATGCATTTGAGGGTGATATAGGAACCAACCATCATTATTCATACATATGTGTTCCCTAAAATATCAGTCATTCAGCATACCATGAAATCAAATGGGAGGAAAATGGGTATTAATCATATCATCATAAAAAACCCATGGAATGAAAGAAAAAATTAACAAAATTTATAAATGGTACCATAAGAATTTTGATAAATAATGTATAAAGTTGATAGAAAAAATTAAATCATCCCAAAAGAGATTTCATAAGAATATATAATTATTCATGTGAAATAAATGTGATGGAAAAGAATCCTTTATATGTCCTAAAAAAATTAAAATTAAAATATAAATGTGTATTAAGAAAATATTTTCTTCATTTTCATTAATGAAAATGTTTGTGAGTATATAAAAAATTCCTTCAAAAATGAGAAATTAGAAAAGTGGAATTTTTTTATTTAAAATGAATCTTTTATAATTTATTTATTATAATATAAAATTGTTATAAAAAGTAATGTGGAGTGGATGATAATTCATATGATCACAAGTTGATGGAAATAAATTTAAATATAATGAAATATTATTATTGAAATCCCATTCATAAAAAGAGTTGAAAATACATTTTAATAGAGAATGTAAATATTAATGTAATTTCGAAAAAATAAATTTTCTTTTTCCAAATATAATATATGATTGTAATGGGATGGGGAGATCTTGACATGGAAGATAAAGTTCTTGTTTTAGGATGTGGATGATAATCACTCTCAACTGAGATATAATTTTGAGAAAGAAATTTATTAATTAAAACATTCAACTTTAAGATCTATAATTCCATAAATAGGGACAGAATTGTATTATCATCATATAAGGGATGATAACCATTTTTTTAAAACAATAGGAAAAATGTAATCATTATGACTCAGGATAAAAAATTGAGTCATAAAGAAACTATTTCTTCATATTTGTCTTTAAAAATGAAAAACTATGAATGGTAAAAAATAATATTTATTTTTAAATCCCTTATATTTTATTATAATTTTGAAAAAACAAATTAGTTGTCAATATATATATATATAAGGAAATATGTGGTGAATATGATTCATATGTCAATAAAGAAAAAATGATATTAATAATTCTATTTTATAATGTTAACAAACGATTCAAAAAAAACAGGGGTACAAAAATAGAGAAATTAAAATATCATAAAGTTAATGAAAAGCATTATAATATATTCTATATTGTTAGTGATTACACCATATAAATGAAACGATATTTGATAATATCAAACATGTTTCATGTAATTAAAATGACTAGAATATAACAATTACAATAATACCTATCATTAATGATATTTCTTGAATATACTATACAATAGAAAAAATATATAAATATCAAATTAGAGTATATTATTAAAATTTATTACCCAGAATACACATCATTTATGACCAACATATTTAAATATGTTGATTGTTTATAATTTATTTTTTTCATTAAATAATAATATTTGTTTTTAGTTTGTTTCATATAAGGTTCACCATGATAGGGTGGATTATCACATGTTGGTTCAAAGTTAATCATTTCTAGATTATTCAAGAAGGAAAAATAATTTTTTAATAAATCCTGATGTTCCCATTTTTTTGGTCAATGTGCTTTAATTTTTTTTGGTTAAAAAATTGTGTTAAAATAGTTTATTCATGTTTAATGATCCAATGGTTGAATGTTAATAAAAATATTTAATATTAATAAAAACTTCTCAAAGTCACTAAAAACATTAAACATGATATTAGTGCATGTTATTAATATTATTAATGATTTCATAATCATTTATTATATATACATTATATCCTTAATAACATAGGTGGTACACTCAGACCAAATTTATTCACGATTTATTGATTAAATGAGTAAGGGAATGATTCTATATAATATTAATATAACTTATATAAAAAATTAAAAATTTCATAAATATAATTTACCATTATTATGTTCATTCGTATAAACATCATTGCTGGGTGGTGATGAAAAATGATATTCATCTTTCATGGAGATGGTAGTATGTATATACGTATATTTAAATATTCCAATTTTCAATGAATGAGATGGAATGGAATTATATGGTAAATTAATATAAATAACATATAATATAAATGTTAAAATTATTTATTCATAAAATCCATCCTTGTTACCATATATGAAATGCAATGAATGAAAAATTACTTCATCACTCTATAGAGGAGGATGTTTCCATGTACGAATGATCAATGTTGTTTTCATCAAAGTGGATAGAGAATATGGAATAATAATTTTTCATATAACAAAATAACATTATTGTAGATTAATAAAAATTATAAATTATTTTTTTTGTATATAACATGTTTTTTGGGGGAATATTAATAATATAAGGCTAAGGAGTAAGAAATACTCTTTTTAGAACATTATATTTCTATTGTAAATCAAATTAGAAATAATGGCCTTAGGATAAATACTAGAGTCCAGAGGAATATTGAATTGTTATATGATTCTAGTTGGTTTAAATGGAAGTCATGCATTATAAAATTCCAAGGTATAGGTTTCACTAGATGTGGTAGAAGTTATATGTGATGGGAAGGACAATTTTGGAACATCAAATTATATTTCAATAATGGTTTGTCACTATTCATGGGACAAAGGCACAAAAATTGTAAAATAACTTATAGAAGGATTTTTGGAAGATACAAAATTCATCCCTACATATGGATTCATGTTTTTATAATATTTACTTCTTCTCCACAAAGTAAAATTTTTTAACATGTTTTTGTTTTATTACAGTAATTAATTTTTATCCTTGGAAATTAATTTTAATAATAAAAATAAAATTGAAAATATAATGTAATTTGTACATTTTAATATCAATTTTTTTTAAATATGGTTGAAAACATTTATCCTAAACTATAACCATGTAAAAAAAGAAATAAATTTCATAAAAAACTTATTTTTAATCGTAATATTTTTGTATAGAAAAGTAATCAGTGATTATTATTTTCATGAAATAAATTGTTTTATTAAAATAATAAAACATATGTGACTTCCTAAAAAATAGATAATATAATTTATAAATATTATATATTCTTAAAATAAATGACCAAAATTAATTTTATAAGTGGAATATATTACTTATGTCCATAAAATGATTAAAATTATTTTTTTATTATTAACGTAGTATATTTGAATGAAATGTTTTTCTTAATTTATAAATTTTTTATCATGGTTTTTTTATTTATACTATATTACCGATATAATTATAAATATTATAGTATTAGTAAAAATTAATCATGTTCTATTCCCCTTAAAATAAATTGTTATAGAAAAATTTCAAAAGTTCAATTTATCTAAAATTTATAATATCAATCCAAAAGTGATGTTATATTTGGTCAAATTAAAATATAAAATATTTATAATTTAAATCTTAAATAAAAATATAATGAAAATTTATTTCAAAAAAATTACTCTTAATAGTATATACCATTAATATTCTAATTTCCCATAAATTATGAATCAAATTAATGTATATATATATGTCATTCATATTATGATTCTAAATAATCTATAATATATTTAGTTTCCTAATATAAATCAAAGAAAAATATATATTAAAAATTATAGGTTTAGTAGAAAACTATCACACTAATTACTATTTAAATTTTTTAAATATCCTATGTTTTAATATCTACATATATTACATAAATAGGTTAACAAAATATATACTCCCAAACTAAATGGCTTTATAAAAGTTTATATTTACTTCATATAATTTTATATTAATTGAAAGTATAACACATTTATTGGAGTTTGGTGTTTCGAGTGAAGAATGTCATCAAAAACGATATAATTATTTTATGAAAATACATATAATGAAATATTATGTAATTATAGATATTTAGAGTGAAATAGTTTTTTACTAGTTTGAATTTACCTTGTGTCATTATACATTCAGAGATTGTTCTTTGATAGAAGTTGTTAATTTAGTTGAATTTGAGGTGGTTCATGATCCATGTTTCCACACAAGGTTGACTGTTATATAATTCCTATATATTATGAAATTTTCATTGGTTGATGGATGATCGATGCTTACTACAAAAAATGTGTACAAATTATTTCAAATAAATGGACCTTACAATCAAGATTAAATCATACTAATACGAATGTGAAGTTGGGTGTGAGGAAAAATAATTGACCAAATTAAAAAAAATACTTTTAAAATCTAATGTTTCTTAGGTCTTATCATTTCATTCCAACTGGATAGTTTTTAGTTTTCACAAGACTCAGGTCTATGGTTATCCAGTTAATTCACCTGTTTTAGTCACTACCCACCATCTCTTTTAAAATCAATGATGAATGTTTTAATATGTTATTTTTTTGAATTATAGTAGAATATTAAAAATAAATTCCATTCAAAAAAACTATCCTAAATCAGGACATACCAATGTGTATATTAACAGAAATTACATAAACCAATATATTTTTATATGTTTTTCAGACAAACCATTATATATGTTCCTATAAATTAATCTCAATATATCTTTTAATAATTTATCATTAGAAATTTCATCCAACACATTTTTTTGAATGTTATATTCAAAAGATGTATTATGTTCAATCTTTTTTCAATAGTTACTCCATAGTCATATAGTTTAAATTTTTTATTAAGTCTCTCATCATGTAAAGTGGTGTAAAAAATATGTGGAAACTCTATGTTTTTAAAAACTCATTCAATGTAGGTCTAACATGTTTTATTTTTATTTTGGACTAAACACATAGTAAATAATAAGAAATATATTTCAAAACTATGAGATGGAGGGAAATGACCCTAGAATTCAATACAAATAACATTACATATTTGATATATTATGGAAGCATTTGATTAAATTTCAAAACAGAGATATAGTTTTTTATATGTGGAAGAAGAATAAAAAACTCAAATATGTCCTCGAAAACTCATAGCCCTATGAATCTAGATTCCAAGAGATTTTAAGAAGTCCACCACTAGAAATAAGTTATATACCAACTATTTTGGGAAATCCATTGGTATAGTTCACTAATTTGGACATATACCAACGGTTTGGCCAAAACCGTTGGTATAGATCACATATATGGACCTATACCAAAGGTTTACCCAAAATTGTTGGTATAGGTTACTAATTTTGGAGCTATACCCACAGTTTTGGGCAAACTATCGGTATATTTCACTAATTTTGAAAATTACCAACGGTTTTGGGAAAACCGTTGGTATAGGAACCAACATCAAATAATCTATACCAACGGTTCTCAAAACCCTTGGTATAGGTCTATACTAACGGTTTTGGGAACCGTTGGTAAAGGTAAATGTATTTTAAATGGAATATTCTTATATGGGACATTAAATAAATCAAAATTTAAAGTACATATTATAAAAAATATATATATATTTATCAAATTATATTCACAAAAGTACGTTAGGTTTGTGGTTAGGTCGTTCAATCACAAACCAGAGGTGATGGGATTAAAACCAACCGAATGATTCTTTTTTGAATTACATATACCAATAGTTTTAAGGATCCATTGGTATAGATTTTTATATTACATATACCAACGGTTTTGTAAACCTTTGGTATATTTCAATACCAACGGTATTCCCAAAACCGTTGGTATAGACCTATCCCAACGGCTTACTAGAAAATGGTTCACCAAACCATTGGTATAGGGTATTTTTCTAGTGGGGGTCCTTTATGTTCCAATGTCATGGTTCCATGGTATAGCGGAAGTGATGGGTAGGTGGTTGATTTTTTTCATTCATAATTTTAAATATATATTCACCATAATCATGGTAAAAAACACTCGAAAATAAAAGATGATAACTAACATTTAATATATAGAGAATTTGAAACCGAATAACATTATATATCATGATTCAGCTAAATCATTTCCGGATACTTCCCTTATCATATCTATATTATGATGAAGAATCGAAGAGAGAATTCATCTAGTTGTATCCACAAATATTTCATGAATCTTAAAAAAATATTGTTATTTTTAGTGCTAGTACAGATGAAGCTAGTGCTTTATTTTTTTTATTAATCATAATATCTATTTCTCATCTAATCTTTAATGTCTCGAAATAAGGGGATGATTGATGATTTTATCTCAAGGGATTTAGAGAAATCTTTTGAAGTGTTTCTCATATAGTCACAAAAAAAATATTTCTCTAAAATGGTATAACTATGATTTTTTATTCAGTCTTACAAAATTAATAATTTTTAAAAATCCCCATTATAAAATTGTTCAATATTTATAATGTTTTTTTAATATTATTACATTTATTATTACTATTATTTTACCCACATAAATTTTCTTATTTAAATATTACATGTTAAATGAATAAATTAATAATTACCCAAATGGTAATAATTGAAATACATCACTCATTTTAGGCACTTATCCCGACACTCCAGTCCTCTACGGAATTTACGTAACTTTATATAGTAATATATTCATTAAAAATGATATAGATTTGATAAATAATAAAATATTATAATAATTGAACTCATGAATAAGTATTTATTTATATTGTAATGAAACAAATTTAATATTAAAATAATTATTTAAACTAAAATATTGAATTAATAAATATTTATTTTATACCATTTGAATAATAAATATAATAGAACATCAAAATCACTTATTCAATACTTTCAGACATAGGGATTGAATATAAATAATAATATTTACTTGAATAATTTTTATTCCACAATTTGAGAATAATATTTTTACATAATATTTAATTCAATCGAGTTTACTGACAATGATGATACACTTATTGTGTGACATTTTGGGATTATTTATATGTAATGTTACATGTTCTTATCTATTGGAAAATATCAATGACTATCAAAATATCAAGAAATCCCTTGGAAAGGATGTTATTTTCATAACGAAAAACAAATTTCTTCTTATGGACCCTAGTATATAATATAATCTATTTTTTAAAATATCATATCATATTTTATTCTAGCCAGGTAAATATCCTACTTATATTATTTATATTAAATTGATATTATAATGTGAAACAAATAATTATCTATAATGTACAAATATTTAATCCAATAGGTTCATTTATGTTTAAGAGAGTTATATATATTAATTTATTAATTATTGAATGAAAACAATCCTTTCATGGGTTATTTACATAATGTCATTTCACTTATGAAAAACCCAACTTACGCTACATTATTATGAGCATATGTGATCACAATTTTCATATATTCATTAATGTATAGAATTAAAGATATACATTGTTAAAAGTCTCATGACTACATACCAATACACACGTTCAAAAATAAGGATACCAAATGACTGATAAACATGGAGAATTCCTATTAAGGTCTTTTTCATCCTCATCTCGCTTCTTGGATATTGCCATATTTGAACATTATGAATATAAGACACAATGTATTAATATCCTATAACACCTTACAGACAATAATAAATCTATATATCATTGACGAGATGTTATTTGGATAATAGGATTATATTTAACTATATTTTAATTCCATATCAAGGATATTATTGTAGCAGGGAACAACTAAAACCATTTGACGTTATAAATTCACCATGGAAATTATGACATTGATGTCATATAGAACAACATGCCTAATATATAATGATATTATTAATATATAAGTGATAAAATATATAAATTAATTTTAATTTCGAGACACAACTCAAATTGATTAATTTTTTTACTAAAATCAATATAAAACTAACTGCATGTTAAATAACATGTGTTAAGATGCTCTTACTGAGGAATAACTTTATTTATTTTCCTTTCCATGATAATTTATGGATACTCTACTTAATATGACATCACTCCCCTAGAAGAATAATTATTGTAGATATCCTTGATTATTTTTATTCTTTCATATATCATAAACATGAAATCATGTTTAATTCAATAGTATTATGTTTAAAATAATATATATTATTATAATACATTTACATCATTATAAAATTCACAAATATAGAATATATCATTGTTTAATCTTCCTATTATTCTACATGAGGAGTATAAAATTTTTCATTCTATGTAGTTATGGCTACAACTACCTCTAATAAGATTCTATTAGTAATTTAATTATCCTCAATATGACATATTTGATAAAATTGATCTTTTTTAAAACTACTTTTTCAATCTATTTGTATCTTGTATTCATAATTCTCTATATTCCAGGAACATCTCATTCTAACTTTCGGAGTAACAATTAACGAACTATATCTGCTACCATATACAAATTTCTTATATCTGTTTGAAAATTTTCAATATTAATGATTCATAATTAATATCAAATAATTATACATATTTGGAATATTTAATAGATTCAAAAGACTTCATCATATGCAATTATATTATGTATAATATTAACTTAATGTTCCATACACATCATATAAGAGATATTTTAATCTACATGACAAAAAAACTATATTAATTTTTTTTTCTAATATTTAATTTTTAATATAAAATTTCAATTAATATAATATTAGTATATCTATGTAACCAAATTCAACTATTTGATTACTTATTTTCCCTAGAACATGGGTGGATATGTTATTTCATTATTGGAGAAATAATTTTATCTTGGTCCTAACTATATGTCTGGCTTGACATATATATACAATATTTTATCAACATATTTGTCTAAGGAAACTATAGTTTCTCCACCATCCTCTTGTACCCTTAGTTATCATATTATAAATAAATATAAAACATTTTATGGACTCATCGACGATAATTATCCAAGATCACGAGACTTACTCCAATCCATTAAAGAGGTATCTACAATATTCATATGTCATTATAATTATATGATAACACCAACCCTTTTGGTTTAATCATGTAAACAGATTCCACATGA
Organism: Viscum album; assembly: GCA_963277665.1. Taxonomy (NCBI): domain Eukaryota; kingdom Viridiplantae; phylum Streptophyta; class Magnoliopsida; order Santalales; family Viscaceae; genus Viscum; species Viscum album. The sequence continues at coordinate 1,519,449,421 of OY728155.1, read as the reverse complement.
TTTTCATTACAAATTGTTGTCTTAACTTTTATTTTTCAAATTACATTACCATAGAATGTTTGTATGAGATGTATCATTCTATTAGATTTTTTAATGATGAATGGTTAAAAATGTTCATCGTAGAATATATATAGATTTTGAATGAAACATTTAATATTAACCATGCTCTATAGGTACCAACGTTCCCCAATATATCTATATCATTCATTAATACCAACAAATAAGTTTAGATAAAATCTATAAATAATCATAAAAAATGATGCATTTTGGTATATGAAATCAATTTTAGAATTTGAATGAATTGGAAAATATATTGTTGTTTATATTAACTATTGCCTCAAAGGATTCAATATTCATTTTAAAAAAATATATATTCCATAATATTTTGAGTATAAAACATCATCTTAGTTTTTAAAATTCCCACACAGCATATACCACATGAAAAATTCATCCAACTGAATATTTTATAGTTGGGTGTTCCAATAAAAAATCATATGAATTTGGATCATTCACTTTAATGAATACTATCAATATCATAGTATGTCAAAATATAAGTTCATCTATATTATATAAATATAACCAATAACTTTACAAATAACATTAAACATAGGTACAATCATTTCAAAAGTATAAATTATGATAATTAATTGTAAAAAATTAGTGATCACCTAATATATATTTGTTGTTGTCATTTTTTTTGAAAAATAGTTCTCATAAAAACAAACTAACTAGTGGAATATTGGAATTCTTTCATATTATAACTTATTTTATATCCCTTAGTCAATGTAATTGATTTGTGGTAAAACTTTGACACTCTTCTTTTTAGAACATTACTAAAAAGTTATTATCAATATCTTGCAATACATGTAAGACTCATCACTAACCCTCCTTCTACTACCATATTTACTGTAATTTGTATAATTTAATGTGATTTTAAAATATCTCCACTATACATTTAAATTATCTATTAATTATTGATTAATTTATTCTCTAAATAACCCACTAATATGATCATATTCATGTTTTTAAGTATATTAGGGTAGGACCCAAATCAATGGGTTTGAGTCGGTGGGCCACATGGTCTCATTCGCACCTCCCCGTATTCATGATGATGTTGAAAAGAAGCATGGTTCTAAATGCCATTATTGGGAATACTATAATATTAGTATAAAGAACTCTATTTTAAAATAATAGAAATGATGAATAAATAACTAATGATATAAAAATATAATGGAATGTATCTCAAGTAATATAGAATAATAATCATAGGACCCCTAAATTGGAAGGTAAAAAAGATAATTACCAAGAAGGAATGTAAATAAAACACTATATAATCCCTCTACATTCCATCTTAGTATAATATATGATCACCCTACTCTCTCTACTAACTCCATATAACTGGGGAATTTCCCAACACTTTATCCATGATCATGAATTCAACTCACACATTAATATTCCAATCCTTGGTTGGAGTATAAACCTAGTAGAATACCACTAAACCACCCTTAGCATGAGTGAACATGCAATAAGGTGTTTTCCAATATATTTTAATAAAATTTAACATAATAATGAAATAAAATATTAAGAATCCAAGTTCCAAAATTTAAACAAAAAACCTTTCATTCCTACTTTGTGTTATAGATATAATAATATTTTAAAGGGGAATGGAATTCCATTAATAATGTATATGGGTAAAAGGATTCTCCTAGAACTATCCATAATGCAGCTCAATAGTAGTACATGTCCTAATGATAGAGAAGTTTTTAAATTTTTTATATTTTAATTTCAATTATTTAAAGCCCATTAATTTTTATTTATATATTAAATCTCATAATTTTTTTATTTTTTATGTGTTTTGAGATAAATTGGGAAAATCCCTAATTCTAGAATTAGAACTGTTTTTCATCATTTTTCGATGATGGAATAGGTTTTACTAAAAAAATACAATTTTAGAATTTTTTTCCTTATAGAACCTATTTCTTTGTGGGATTTATATGGTTTAGTTAGGATGAGTACTGATGCATCAATTTGGATGCCCAAAAAATATTTCAAACTGTAAAATCATTTTTTGGGAAAAATTTACTATCCTTCAATAAATTATGCTTAATATGGTTGAATGATTTCAAAATGAGGTGGTTACACGTGAAAATGATAGAAGATACTATGAATAACCTCCCCATTAGATACCATGGTTGAATTCCTAATGTATATGACCTAGTCCCATATGATCATTTTACAAGATTAAGAGACAATTTATATAGAAAAAGTAATACTCATCAACTTGACTATAAATTTTCCATGACTTGTAAAAGTTAAATAAAATATTATTTATAGGAATAATAATCTCTTGAGAACTATATTTATGAACACACCATGGAATTCTTCAGTGAGGAATGTTTTAAAAAAGAGAAATAATTCATTATGATAGATTCTTGAATGAACATTTTCCAACCCATTTTCCATTACATTTTCATCATCACCATCCTCTGAAAGGATTGATGAAATTATGAAGCGTGATGTACTGGTGAATATATGACATATAAAATTAGTTAAATTGAATATAATAAATCCATGAGTGTCTATAATTGATGTGGTGTTGGGAAGAAATTATATAATGAAACTTCTCTTTTGAGTATCTTCTTTTCTTTGTTTTCCATTTGATTTATCTGGAAAATATTTTTTCTTGAATTTAGAGGGTCCATTCTTTTCTTGAATTCCATTAATTATAAATTAATCTATTTTTAATCTTATAAATGTAAATTAGTTTATCTCATTATATAAATTTCATAGGTTGAGGTCTCTCCATCGAGTGAAGTGACTATAATATGTTTTGGTTTCTTAGATATCTTCAGATAATCAGATCACATTCTTAAGATGATTGAAACCCATGTATGAGGTACACAAATATTTCATAGATAATTTAATTTTTTCTGTGAGGTATTGAATCATACAATTATTTTTAAAATTAGAAAATTCATTTCGATAATGATAATTAGAGTGTTTGAAGATTGATGTTTGTCCATCGCTACCTTAATCAAATTGTTTTTTTGTCTGGTTTAATTTCGATTTCATAACAGTAATGTATATTTATTTTCATAATATTATTTTGTATAATGTATCTTTTTTTAATTGATTTCAAATATATATTTATAAATAATAATGTTAACAAAAAAATAACAAAGAGATATTTTTATAACATAGTATGCAACCTCCTCGTGAGACCACTACGTGGTCACCAGTTTATTGCATTTTAATGGGGAAGTTATTGGCTGGGGTAACATGAACGAATATCCCATAATTATTTCGGAAAATTTTCCATGGATATTTCATATATTTTTTTAAAAAATTGTCAGAACTATTTTGGATTCTGATCACTAATTTAGGTTTCAAGAAAAAACCAAAATAATATTTTTTTATGTGACTACACATATGATTTCCCTGAATATCAATAATTTTAGATGTATATTAATGAATAATATTTAAAATAAAAATCAAAATAATATTCTTTCCTGAAAAAAAATATTCCATTACCGAGAAAATGGTTTTTTATTCAACATCGATCATCCATGATTTATATTCTAAGTAAACAAGTTGAAATTAATTCCAATGCTTTATAAGAATTAAAAGATGATAAAGAAGATCAATACAATAAAGATATATAAAACAATATTAATCCCATATTTGATATTGAATAACCTTTTTGGATGAGTTTAAATTAGGATTGAAATATCTTTTTTTAAATTTAATTAAAGATATCATCACAGAACCAATCAATCTGTCTTTTGAAAATCTAAATAATTTGGAAAATTATTATGATGGAATTTTTCAAAATTAAATTTAATGTGAAGCCCCAATTTCTTAATTTTAATATTCTTATCTCCTACATAAATATTCTTCCAATGTGGAAGATAAAATTGATACATTTACTTTTTAAGAGCAGTTGAAGGAACCTGAGTAGGTGTCCATATTTATAACAATTGAAATTCATTATGAGATTGTGCCATAACCTCATATTCCATATTTATGTTCTAATCCCTATGTGTATTTTGTGTTTTTTATTGTTAGGGAATATATTTTTCATATGAATAGGATTTTAATTATAAAATTGGAGAAAGAATAGTGTTTTCAATTGAAGAGTACATTGGTACACATGAAGATGGAGGTAAAGATATATCATTGAATAATGAAATAATTTTAATGATTAAATTGAAGATTGATAATATGATAATATTAAAATTTAGTAAAAAATAAATGGAGTTTTTTAGGATAATGTCTTTGTATGTTTCCTTATATTGTTTTCCCACATCTACTACAACATTAAAATAAACATTTCATGGAGGGTAAATTGTTTAAATATTTTTTGGGTGGTTATCCATGTTCTGGGAACTAAAGATGATTGGAGAAATTTAGTTTTGTTGGTTTATGAGGTTGAAATGATACCCTCCTTTAGATTATGTATAACCAGCTACCACTTCCTGACTAGGGGAAAGGAAATCTTATCACCCACTAGGGGGTTCAAACCAACAATATTATCCATTATATTTATTTGTTTCTTTCATTCATTTATTTCAATGTAATTTTTCAACATTTTATATAATTTAGTATTAAATGATGTTTATTTTTGGATGATAGCTTTATATTGCTGCTACTCATAAAAAATTGTGTTGTGTCTTTCCTCTCCAATTGTTTTTTCTTGCATTGTCTTCGTGAATTTTACGTCACGTTTTTAACTGAAATGAAAAGTTATGTAATTGTGAGAAATATGTGTGGGAGATTAATATCCATGGATTTACTTATATTTTAGTATGTTTTCCTTTAAAATTTATCATTTTAGTTGTACTTTAAGGTTTTGTGTTTTTTCTCAAACATTTTGTGTTTTATTTAAAATTATCTAATAATAAATGACACATTTGAGATTAAAATTAATTTAATTTTTGAATTGAAAACTATATTGTATGAAATTAACCTTCTTTATTCATGTAATTAAACTTAAAATTTTCAATGAAATGTTCTTTGTTTTGGATTAAAATTTTATAATATCATTTAATTACCAATGAATTATGAATTCCATTCCATGAACATTGTCCAATATTGAAAATCACATTTCTCTAAAGAATCTAACACATTTTTATATTCTTAACAATCACACATCCTCTTGATTGATTAAAATAATGAATTTCATAACAAAAGAGTACTATTTTTATTTCATCTCATGAGAGCTTTAATGAATTTGTGTTCAAAATGATTGTGGTAATTCATTTGTAACTGAAACCTCCATTTTTTAGGATAATACTTTTTATTATAGCATTCCCTATACATTTTATCATTTTTCCCATAGTATCCATTTAATTCTAGTTAAATAGCTACATTACAACCTATTATCCCTATAAAACCCACTATTGATGTACATTCCATTATTTTGATAGATATTATGTACTGGGGAACTGTTTTTTTATTTTCTACATCATGTTGGGATAATTTTCAATGAAAACAAAAACAATTTATGGGGTTATAATTGGTGATAAATAAATTTGTTCCAACCTACAACATTCATATAAATGGATGTTCTGCCATTGATGATACTCTAATGATGAAAATAAAGATGTTTTTTCTGTAACAATTAATGAAAAATTGTAATGATATGGGAGGTAATTAGTATAATGTTTCTTGTGAATTGGAGATGTTCTGTAATGTATAAGAAATATATTTTTAAGTCATTTTGTATTTTATTTTGTTTCATTATGAAATATAATAATACCTATCTATATTATAACCTAGAATCATTCAATTTTTCATCAACAAAGTGCTTAATCATCTCTACCTACCTCTAAATGTTTCACATATGCAAACAAAAAATTATGAAAACTCAGAACAGAAAATAATATGTTCCCATTATTGATATAATTATTTATCTCAATTTGGTGGATATTGAGAATCTTTTCATAATTATGGTGTAACATCCCTTATTTTGGATAAGAATACCTTAATTAAAATCAAAATCATGTGTCGAGAGGAAAAATGTGGGAGTTGGTAATTCTAGTGTATGGTGGTATGAAAGAAATGGGAATAGACTGAATAAAAATAATTAATAAGTTTAATATAATTTATTTGTGTGTCCTGATATGTTGGGTGATTTTATTTTTATCATGTTAATTTCATCGGCATATGTTTTGAAATTTCATTAACTATTATTTTGAATGCTCACATGCCTAGTCATTCTAGAGTTAATTATGGGGGAATCGATATAGATAAAATTTAAAATATTTTTTACTTTCAGTTCAATGATTTATTCACCATAAATATTTCAGTATATATAAATTTGCACTAATTTTTTTAATTTTCAAGTGTTTTGAGCTAAATTATTAAAATTCCTTAATTGTGAAATCTTATCACTTTTTAATTCATTTAGTAGTTTGGTCCCAAAACATTCAAAATTAATAAAATTGTAATATTTATTTTTTAGAAACCCTTTTATCATGGGATGGATATATTAAAAATTAGAAAAGGTGATGAAGTTACCATTTGGATTCCAAAAAGTATTATTCATATAAGAAAATCAATTTTTAGACAAAATTGATTATAATCTAATAAATGATGTGTATCTCTGCCGAAGGATGTCCAAATTAGATTATTATAACTTGAAAAGTGAAAAAAGAGAACAATAATCTCTACATTAAATAAAATGTTTATATTCAATCATTAATATGGTCAAGTGCCATGTGAAAATGATAGAAGTTGATAATACAGTTCGAGAAAGATATATATCACCATTAATAGGACTATATGTTTTTTAACACATTATAAAATTAGATTAACCTTTTTAAGGTAAAATGAAAACATGTGTATGGAAAAAAAATATTATGTAGACACCTAATTATGATTTCTAAGGGAATGGTTCCAAAACATATATAACATTTTGGAGGAGAAATTCATGATAAAAAATATTTCATCACTATTTTCATTATAATTTCATATTCAACACCATTTGAAAGGATTTTTGGATTGATTGAGAGTATTATTCTAGAGAATATATAAAGGAGTATATAATTCAATGATAATATGTCCATGCAATGAATTTCTTGACTCCATGTGGGGGTGGGAACTAGATATATGAGGAAAATTCTTTTTTAAGTTAGTGATTTTAATTATATTCCATTATATATCTCTGAAAACAATTTTTACCAATTGAAGCAAGTATTTTAAATTCATGAATTCAATTTATTATAAATTAGTTTTTATTTATTTTCAACTTATCAACTAAAATTGGTTATACATATTATTTAAATGTATTTCTGTCTAGTCTCCATATTTTGAACAATGTGTGTAATCTTTTTTGGTTTCTTTAAGTACATTTATTAATTAGATCACATTCAAAATAGGATCGCAAATAATTAATGAGATCTCTATATGGTTTCTAGGTAATTAATATATATCAACTAATTTCATGAGTTATATATTGAGAAAAAATTGGATAATTTATTTACACCATGATAAAGGATGCATCTGAAGATCAATGTTTTTCCGCTACTACCTTCTTTAGTTTATTTAGTCTGTTTTACCTCTAATTTCTAATCCCTAACATATCATTCTTATTGTAATGTTATTTTATATATTTTTTATTTTTTATCTCATTTCAAATACCTAATTCTAAATTTTTTAATTTAACAAAATCAAATTAACAATGTGAATGATTGATAACTTAGTATCCAACATCCTCATGAGACAACAACATGAGACCATTTCAACTGTATTTTAGAGGTGAAATTATTGAATGGGGAAAATGAATGAATCCCAAAACATCACCTATGAATACAATTTAGGCTATATTATGCCACCATTCTCCATTAACATCTATTAGGTACGATAATATAAGATTACTATGAATTACTATTCCCACATAGTTTGGATCACATAAGACTATCATGCCCCATTATCATTTTATTGTTACATAACATAAGATAATCATTCCCTCTGGGCTAGGAATTATATGTTCATAATTCCATTTTGAATATATGGGGCTTGTCATCATATTTCACATAAAAATTTAACATGTTCCCCCTCTAGGTATAGTGAATTATAATGGGTCTACCTATTAATTTGGTAAAAGCATAGAACAAAAAAACAATGAATATAACAAATAATTCACATGGAAACAAAGAAATCAGAACATAGAATTACATATAATTTCATGTGATAAGAAGGGTATCCAAACAAACACACACACACACAAATGTAATGAAATTGAGACATGGTCCTCCTGGGATACATTCAAACAAACATGTAATCAAAAATCGAATATGGTCTCATGAATATGCATAAAAAATGTAATCCAACATAAAACATTGTCAAACAAGATACACGTACGCACCCATCTTATCAAACATAAAATAAGGTATCACTGGCTTCACACACATAGAAAAACATGTGATCAAACAAAAAACATGGTCTTGAATCCTACACATTCACCCATAAGTGATAAAATATCAAACATGGTATCATATATTTAATAAAACAATTGAATTTAATTATAAAAATCATATAAATGGATACTACATTTTAATTATCTTCATTCATCAATTATTTTAATGTCAATGTCCTGGTTCACCGTGAATGTTTCCACTCGAACCACATTCACACACCCACATGAATAATCTTTCACAATAATAAATCATATTTCTAATTAAAATAATTAATAGAAATGTTTATATAATGAGAGTAAACAATGGATTAATCCAATTTATTATATCTTCAGCAACATACCTCTTATATTTTTCAGACATTGGTTTTTCTAGTTTTAGTAAAAATAAATTCTCTTGTACAATTATTAGAGAAGAGATTGAAGGATCTAATAAATCCTATTTAATAAGAGAAAACTGTATATTCCGTTGTATAATTGTCTAACAATTTCAATCAAGGGGAACCAAGGAGAATGAATTGTTCAAATTCATAGCTTCCTAAAGGTTGTTCATTCATCGATTTCCTAAAAAAATACTCAGAAATCATTTGGAATTTCTCTCATTCAAGCGATCAATGAAGATGATATTGGTTGAATTTTTTAATAAGATAATTCAATTGATTCATTTTTCATAAAAGGCCAAAAATTTAAGATCCACTCATTTCCCCATTTAATTTTTTATTCTTTGAGGAAAAACATTTTATTTTTATCTATTTTAATTCCCGTATGAATTCAACCGTAACGCCCACAATGATGTCCCTATGTCATAGTGGATTTCAAAATTTGATACATATAGCACCAATATCTTTTCAAACATAGTCATTAAATAAGTATTTCATAATACTTGAAACATTATATAAACAGGTTCCCAAAGACTGTACTACTATAGTTCCTTTAGAAGCAGGGAAACATAATCATTGATATAGAAATGAGAGACATTATCTCCCACATGGTTCTTTTTTACTAGAACATTTCTTAGAAACACAAAAAATAATACATATATTCACATGCATCAGAAGTAATAAAAAATGTGTTAGATAAAATGTTTAGTAAGGGTAAAAAATGAGATATGTAAGCATAATAATTAGCATATGGGTATGGCAACATGATCCTGAAAATAGAAGATCATACCAAGTAAACCAGAGATCATATACATGAATCATGGAATAATGATTTTTAGATCGTAATATATGAATCATAATGATTTAAAGTACATAATCCATGAAATAATAACACATGCATAAAAAACCGAATAGTTTTAGGAACATAATCGTATAATATGTTTTTTTATTATATCCAAGGAATTATGGATTTGAACATTTTTATAGTATGGGTATACACCCCATACTATATTGTTACTCATGGTTCACTCCCATGGTCATCTTGGTAGTTTGATTTCACTGCCCATACCATCTTGTTAGCCATAGTTCACTCCTATGGTCATCTTAGTATCCAAGGTTTACTCCCAATACCATATTAGTCTATCTAATGAGATATAAATACTTACCTAATACATTTATAATAGATATTGTCCCACTAATATGAAAATTAAATCATACATACATGTGCCAAAAAGTTATAAACAATCATATAATAACACATACAATTAAATGGGTATCATAAAAATTTAATTATATCATAACATGTGAAAAAGGAATAGGATTCATAATCATTTCATTAAAATCATAACCCATTGAGTATAAATGGATTTCATAAAAATATAACTTGTTAAAGAAAAACAAATTTCATAATAATATGACCGATGAATGATAAAAATGATTCATGAAGACAATGAAATTAATCATAACTTATTCAGAGAAAGAATATGAATTGAACCTTTATATTGTTTCCTAGAAAGGCATGAGTAAAATCAATAGATGATATTTTTTAAAAGAATTTATTTTGAAATATCATCCAAAAAAGTTTCTTGAGAAAAATATCATTTCTTCATTGAAAATTGATTTTTAATACATAAACCATTTTAAAATCATTTTTAAAAAAAATTCCTTTAAATATTAAAATTAATTCGTGAAATCATTATGAAATCCTTTTACATTGATAACATATAAAATACGATTCAATTAATTTTTTTGAATAAAGTCATTGAAATTATTTAATGAATTATTTAAAATTATTTTAAATAAATTTCATTGAATCCAACATTGAAAATATATAATAAAGCATGAAATTATTTTGAAAGCATTGTTACTTGGAATTTTCTAAATGATTCTGAAAAAAATTTTGAAAACCAATTTATCCCTTGAGAGATTAAAAATAAGAATGATAAAATTATGAAAACCATTCTCTTGAAAATAATTTTAAAAAATATATTCAAAATTAAAATTTTATTTTAAAAAAATAATTCACCAATGAATTGGTGCAGGTTAATCTGTACGTGTCGTTTGAGGTAAAAATAATATTCATTTTTCATGGTAAAAATGTTAGAGAATTACCTCATTACAAAAGTGAATGTAATATTTCATAGAAAACATTTTTAAATTTTTAAAAAGGAAAAAATTATTTTAATGATACTAGTTTATAAGTATAATTTCCATGTAAATCCCTTTTTATTGAACATTGTTTTGAAAGAACATGGATTTGCAACAGTAGAGAAAGGTATGATCATATTTTCATAAAATATTATTCATAATTAATGTATTTATCTAATAGTGTGAAACTATTTATAATAAAAGGATATTTATATATTCAATAAATAGAGCGTATAGAAAATCATGAGTGTTCTTGAGATATGGATCATAATATTTCATCAAAAAGCTTAATCATTAACAATCTCGAAAATCAATGAGATTGTATAAATAGACTCTTACGAATTAATTTCATGGGATAATAATCTCAATGTATGAAATTTGAATGACATGATTATTAAATGTTATTAAAATAAGGAAAATGATTAAATAAATTGAAATTGAAATTATTTACCCTTCAAATTGAATTTAGGTGAATAACAAAACATGGGTCCCAAAGAAAGAAAATTAAGAGAAAACTATTTTACTAATTTTGAATATTTTGACTCATAAAACCCATGAATAAAAGATCATAAAATTGAAATGTGGATAAAATTAAATTTAGGAATATGAATCATTTTACACAACCAAGGGAACTATACAAACGATAAAAAATAATGGGTGGGGAATAAAGCATGTAACCCACAGAAAGAGAAAGTGAGATGAAATCCCCTTACCTTGTATATTGACTCTCATAATACTAATTAAAATAACCTATATAATAAATATAAATTTATTATAAATATTTTGAAGAGAATTATTCTTATATTTAATTAAATATATATTTTTATTATGACTTTATTTTACCTGATTTTTAGCAATCCTATGTTAATGTTTCACTTCAGGTACTATTTATTTATTCATCCCATGTGTCTTAATTTGTTATATCATCAGTACTTATACATATATCATGGTTTCTAGAATGTTCACAATGATATAAATATCATTTATAATTAGTTTTATTGTATTATCAAAATTTACGGAATAAAGAAGTATGAAATTGAATACACCATTCCTGGAGATGGTAAGTCGTACGAATGAATGAACACTATTTCTACTTTTATTACCATAATAAAAGAGTGGAAGAAAATGAAACATATATATATATATTGAAATTATATTAGAGTAATTATTTATTATATTTTTTATAATTTCACTAAACTCATCCTTAATACATTCCATGTAGTGTTTCAACAAATCACATCGCATTGAGTGGGCGGTAGTCCAGAGGTCCTCAAATGAAATTATCATTTATACACGATGAGGAATGTATAAATATATTTTTTTTAAATCATTAAATAATATTAAAGTCATAATAAATATAATATATAACATATATAAACATAGTTTCAATCATAATTTGTTTCGTGACATGTGTTAAAGATAAAATTAGTTGTCATCGTTTCGTTGGATGGAAGTTCATCCAATACGTAAACTGTGTGTTCATTACCAATTAGGTGGATGTATGAGTAAGTGTAGGTAAAGCCCACATAATTAAAAAATTATATTATATATATAATATGGGTGTTGATATAAATTCATGGATGAAATATAGTTTATGGGGTAGTGAAAGAATAAAACAAAGGATCTTGAGAGAAGACATTACCTTTTAATTGGGTAACATCTTTTGGATTGTGCCAAAAGTTATCCTTAGATTTATTTCTTCCAAAAGGTAGTATTCAAGGAGGAAGGTATGGTTTTTTGAATTATATTGTCAAGATTACATCCATTCCTAATTTGTTTTAGTGGTGTTAACAATGTGAATATGTGGGTGGATTTTATTAGAAAGGGAATGGACACACTTAGTATTTTTTGTAAAAATGTTAGGTGTGCCCACATTTTTACATAAAAAAAGAAATACCTAACCAAAAACCCTAAATAATGGAAGATTTATGGCCAATTAATTTCAATATAATTTGTTTTGTAAATGTTTCTATGTTGTTTTAAGTTATAAATTTAATGATTAATACATTATTAAACTAATTTTCTTCTTAAACATTGTAATTAACATGAACCACATTCACAATTATTTTTGGTCAATTTTTTTAACCACGTTAGACATAATAAATTATGATTGAAAAAAATTTGAAATCAATTTTCCAAATTATAACCATATAAGTGGTATAAAATATTTGAAATTAAACCTGATGATGGGACGACTCTGTAAGTTTTTAATATTAAAAAATCCCATCTTTTCCTACGTTTTTATACCCAACATCAATGTGAAATAAATTATAAATACATATATTGGATTTATTAAAAAAATATGATCTAATTAGACTTTTAATAAATATTAAAATATAATTTCACATTATATGTAAATTAGATGAAAAAGGAAGCTTTGAATTAAAATCTTGTATTTTCATTATTCATCCAAAATGAATTTTCTCAGAAAAATCCCAAAAATTAACCGTAAGCTGGCATGGAAATTATAAATTAAAAAATGAAGTTATTTTTAACAATTTAAATATCTAAATTTGTCTAAAATTAATTTTATTTTTTCCATATAAGGACAATAAATATTGTTTATTTGAAAAAATAGTATTTTTTAATATAAAAGCACATTACCAAAAATTATATATTTTAACCTAAATATATTTTATTTATATAAAACCATTATAGAAAAAATTGAAAATTATTTATTATTATTCATATTTTTATTTTTAATATCTAGGTTATAATTATCTCAATTTTATAACTAAAATAATAAAATGATATTTTTTAGAAAAACATGTTGTCACATATATCACACTCCAAGTAGTTGTTGCAGGTATTGCAATCGAAGCGAGTTCCATGTGAAAGTAATTTCTAAATTAGTTATTTAATATAGAAAATTATTTTAAAGGTTTCATGATATGAAAAATGTCAAAACATTAAGTTAATTTGAAAAAAAAACTTTCACGAAATCATAGGGAGTTACAAACCTGAAACTGTCATCCGAATAAAATCCTTCCATAATTTAGGCCAGTTTTTTCCCATATAGTCCACTACTTATGTGGGGAAGTCTATATGGTCATGGAAGTTAGGTTCATTCCCTAAGAATAACTTCTATTGTGAACACTCCATGTCACTAATAATATTTATTTAATATTCTTTTTGGGAGATTTAAATTTTAAGAAGTGTTCTAATAGGGATTTTAAAATTTTTATTACATAGAGGTTGTTTTCATGTTATCTCTAAAGGTTAGATATTTGTTTGGAAACTATAAAAATGGAGTATTTGATTTTAAGTTCCTATTTTCATGGCCTGCACATGGTTTATTTAACTATGTCGGTCATCTTCAGAAACAACATGGGTTAATTGGTGCGTAATGGTACTCATATGTAATTGATACAAGGATAGGATAACTATGTAGCCTAACCATAAAATCTTCCTAGTAATTTAATAATTTTGATTATATATAAATATTTTTATTTTTATTAAATCCCATAAAAATTATAAAACTCCCTCAACCTCACTCTACCCTATATTAGATGACATCCACATTTCTTCCACAGAATTCATGTGATTACACCCCCTAATCATCCAATATTTATATTTAGATTTTGGTAATTTTATAACTGATTTAAAGCATTAAGACTCTCATTCCCTCCTCTCTATTCATCTGTATCCCTCTCTCGGAAATTGTTTTTTGATTTTCACCTCTTATATACCTGAATCACTTACATGGGTTGTATTAGGTTTGGGGATGGGTCTAATTATTTAATTCAGGGCATTTAGAATGTGTTGGGACCCTCAGTTGCATGTGGGGTTATTCTCCACAAAAGGTGATATGTTTCAAATATCCCAAACATACTTCTAGATCGATTTCCATTGGAATTATATAAGTTTTTATTATTTATAAATATATTTTAAATGATATTCAATGCTGAAAACTTTTAAATCCATTTAGATTCAATTAAATACTACTTTTTGTTATGTATAATGGATTAATAATGTTATTAAGGTGTTCTTATCACTTTTCATGGAATTCATTCCATGTCAAGTGAATATTTAAATGTCAAATGTTCCAACGTAGGCCTTAGTAGACTGGATTTTACAAGTCACATTGTTATATTAAAATAGATACAATATTTTAATCTCAGAGGACAAATCAATTTATTGGTATTGGAATCGACGATACCTACAAGAAAAATATCTTACATTTTAAAACATAAATTATATCATTGAAAATATTTTCAGAAAGCCATTATTATCTTATTTTAACCTACATATTAATCATAATAAACATTTTGGAATCCTATGAGAATTAATACATAATAAAGTGGTGATATCAAATTCTTATTAAGGGTAATATTACAACAAAATATATCATAAATAATCATACACAGTAAGGAAAGGTGAATAACTGAATAACAATTCATTTAAATGTAGTCTTGATCATTACATGGAAACAATAGATAGTTACATATAAATAATCCCATGAGCTAGAAAAAATAACCTCAGATATTCTACCATTATAATGATTACATAGAATATTAATAAGTAATCTCGTAATGATGTAATTCATATTGTTTTAGATCATAAACATACTATCAAGGCTTCGTCCAAGAAACCATATATAAAAATGTGATACATCAGCCAATACCCAATCTAGTCTTTCTCGGGAGACCAACTAATGCATTTGGGAGATTTAATGGCACTTTCATTTCACCTAAAAATTCAATTGTATTCATCCTATAAAAATAGTGAAACATAAAAAATGTAAACATTCATATTGATAACCTCACATATGAAATTTTATAACATTAACCATAATCCATGAATGGTAAAAAAATAGAATATCTACTATGAAATTGATCATAAACCCATCAAAAAATTATGGTATATGGTATCATGAGAGATCGACATCAGTTAATCATAATATATAAAAAACAATGTTGATATAGATTAAAATAATCAAATAAAATAGCTAAAATTTTATAAGAGAAATACCTCTTTTTTACTTTGAAATAATATATTTCAGGTCCCATATTTATAAAATAAAAAAATTTACATTGAAAAAATCATAATAATATTTTTTGGAAAATTAAGAACATTATGCATTCTCAGAGGGGGAAAAATCCAGTCATGCTACATATGTTAAAAAACTCATTCTATGGAAAAATAAACATAATACCAAAATTGGAAAACTACAAAAAGAGTATATTCTATAAATTTTTTAAAAATTAAATCATTAGTAAAAATGAATATAAAAATGAATATGATAACATTAAAAATATTTTGTAAATTAGTTATAAGAAACATAGACATTGATGATATATTTCCCCAGTAGATACTTCTGTATAAACAATCCCAAATAATAATGAGATAGTGAAATAACCCTTACCATGTACTTTACAATAGATGGATTTCCATTAACATCCTAATTAATGTTTTAAAACATGATAATAATTTATACCACAACTAGAACCATATTTATTATTTCATAGGTGATATACTAATATTATCGTGTAACCTAATTTTTAATAGTATTTTTTATTACCCTTGTTTTCGGTGTTAACTACTTCATTTTCATATGCATGTTTTCTACGGAAAATATTATTTATTATGAAGAAGATATATTTAATTTAATTCCAAAATGATATGAATTTCATAGATATTTTATTTACACATCATGTATATTTTTATAATTTTTTAATTGTTGACATGGAAAATGAAGCATATATCACCATGGAGATGATTGGATGCACCTATGCACAATACACATAATCTCTTCTTTATTGGTGAAAGGGTATAGAATTGAATGGTACACTAATTATAATGAATATTTATAATCTATTATTATTTAAGTTTGTTCATTAATCCATTATTATTCCCACCGAAATAATGTATTGATGAAAAACATATTACACCAATACATGGAGATGATAGTCTGTACATACGCACGAATGGTGATTTATTTTTTATTAGGATGAGAAAATGGTATAATATTGTTGTTACATAATCACAATAAAATACCATCATATAGGTGATACTTGATATATTAATTTTGTATGGAAATAAATCATGAATAGTAAGTAGATGAATAAATAATATTGAATGAGTCGGTAATGATGATATCATATTCTCTGGCATACCCCCTTAGGATACCCTCTTAGGAATAGTAGGTTTTGAATTTGAAGGAAACTAGAAGCTATAGGATTTGTCTAGGGAATTTTAGAAGATAAATTGGTTGGGTTTTTTCGATATATAAGTCTCAATGTATTGAAATAAGTCGAGGGAGGGGGTTACTTTTTATAATTGATGTGAGGTTCTCTTTGTGAATTTTAAAAAGTATTCATTTATAATAATTTAAAAATAAATCCAAATACAACCAAAATGTAAGGTATTTAAATATAAAATTATATAAGGCTGTAAAATTAGAATCCAATATATTGTAGAAAAGTTTTGGTATTGATATAACCATATCCTTTTATTTAATACTCATTTGAGCAATTTTAATTTTAATTATTGTAAAAAATTATCAATATTTAGAGGTTGTTTGATTTATTTAATTTTTATAAATTAAACCAATAATTAAACTTATATTATATTTGGGACCATTTTATTATTATTTTTTATTGTTAAATATGTTTGAGGATTTTTAAATAAATTAATAATATATTAATTTGATAAAATATCATTAATGTTAATTTTGAAAAGATTCATTATTTGTATTTTTTAAAATATCAAAACAAGAGGATATCTTTAAAAAATTACTAAATTTTCCCTAATATATCATGTTAATCCTTATAATTCTTGTAGGAAATGAATTAAATAAAATTATATTTAGTTTAATTTTTATTATATCATTTATTAGATATTTCTAATAATTAAACAGTTATTACATCATCATTTTATAAGTATTTAATGTAATTAATTATTTCATAAAAGATATAGATAAATTAAAAGGATAAAAAAGACATTTTATATTTAAAAATATATTTATATATGAATTTATCTAATGTATAACCCTATAAAAAAATGGTATAGTTATTAAAATATCACTATGCCATCTTAATCATTTCATTAAATAAAATATAATGATTGTCATAATATCACCCAAGTTGCTTCGAAAAGGCTACAATTTTGTTCCAATGATTATTCAGGTCTAAAAACACAAATAAAATAAAATTAGAAGAATTTTTAGGATAATTTTATAATATTTATACTATTTGTTTTACTCATAATTAAAAGATTTACCTTTTTCGTGTCAATTATATTTTTTTACAAAATTTAATACTCTTAATAACAAAAAAAAAGAAACTATTTACATAATTTAAACCCACAGATTTGCAATATGGAATCCATTATTTAAAAATTCATAAAATATATGTTGCAGTAATTAATTTAATATTAATCACGTCAATAGGGTGAGAAAACATGTAATTAATGATTAAACATTCAAAAGATTTAAACAAATTTAAATGTAAATTCAATGTAAAATTGATTTCAATAACATAAAATCGATTATATATTGAAAAAATAATCTATATAATCTTTAAAACCAAACAAAAAAATAATTTAGCACTATAAATTATTTCGATGAAAAATGTTTTTCACTATTTAATATTTGTATTTTTTATTATTCCTAAAAATATGAAACTTATCATAAAAATTCTTAAAATCAACAAATGTAAAATTTTATATTTCCATTTAAATTTAAAAAATATTATTTTTTAATATTTAATAATTAAATGTGTCAAAATTGTATTTAAAATAGGTTCAATATTAAAAGGGCGTAAAACAGCCTTTAGAAAAATTTAGGCTTTTACGTAAAAAATTTGGTTTGTTAATTTATTATTCCTATAAAATCTATTTGATCAATATGTAAAAAATTGATTAAATATATAACATATATATCCCATTAATATCATTTTATAATTTTAATTTATTTTTTTTATTAAGACAAAATGTCTTTGCGAGCATAAATTTTTTTTTCATTATATTCAATTGGTTTATATTTTTAATAATTAATTAGTAAATAAGAATTAATAATATATATTTATAAACCATATATTTTAATTATATAGTTAGTACTATTAAAAATGTTATTTAATTTCTAGGTTATATTTAATTACAGTAAATAATTTAATTTTAATAATATAATATATTTTTTTTGTAAAACTCAGTCTTGCGTATAACACAAGTTTTCAAATATAGAATATTTTGAATGTAACAAAACCTTACTATGTGATTCATGCATTTGAAGAAATATATTGAAAATAAAAAAGAAAATTATTAGAAATTCGTGAGGTGTTACATTATCCACACAGTAATTAAATTGAGTTAATGTAATTTTAACTTAATCATAGTTATCAAGAGTTTTATATTTGAAATGATTATTTTTTGAAGAATCCATGTCATAAATATGGTAAATAAAACATTTTATTAATAAGTAATATATGGAAATGAAAATTTTACAAAAACCTATTGATTTTTTAAATGAGAGAAATAGTGGAAAATAGAGATATGTGCACGGAGGAAAGGTGTAAATATTTATAATGACTGATTGAGGTAGTCAATCACAAACAACTGAATAATAAATGAAAAATTTAGGGGATATATTATATAAATAAATATTACATTTCACTACGTTCAGTTAAATAATTCAACATATTTTATAGATATTTTTCATAATTTTTTGGAATTATTTCACTCTACAATAATATAAGGAACCATTATTAAATGATACTTTATTATAAACCAAATCATATCATTTGGTTGTGCATTGAACTATTTATACTTTATTACATTGCACAGGATTCATCATTTGGTGAAGTATTAAATATTACTCTAATCACTTTTCCAAATATAAACTCATACCATTTCATAAATTGTTAAATTTTCTCGAATGAACTTATCATTAATCATTAAACAACATGAAGAAACTCTTATTTTTTGTATTCCACAGAATTGAAAATCATCATCATGTATTAATTTAAAATATAGTAATTAAAATAAAAATTTATTAAAAATTATGGTTTCATCATTACTTCTTTATTATAACAAAGATTACTTGATATACTTCATATATCCAAATATTTTATAAACTCATTAAATGATGGTATAAACCACTTATTCAGCAAAAAATTAATCAGTTACAAGGTAGTCAATATTATCCAATTTTTATTATCCAAATCAATCATCAAATTATTCTAGTATCATTATCTCACTATATGGAATATATTATGGGTTATATTTCCCTCAATCACATGTTTTCCCAAAATTGTAACTTTCTACTATGTCACTTCTCTTGGTTATCGATACCATTCAACATATGGTCCCAAATCCTTAATGAAATAGTATTTCCATATAATACTAACAAATTTTATATTTCTTATAACTATTAAATCATTGATTAATAATCAATTGACATAATTATTTAATTTCAACATAAGAACATTAATCCTTCCTATT
Organism: Viscum album; assembly: GCA_963277665.1. Lineage (NCBI taxonomy): Eukaryota > Viridiplantae > Streptophyta > Magnoliopsida > Santalales > Viscaceae > Viscum > Viscum album. The sequence goes on along the minus strand of OY728155.1, from coordinate 1,519,429,039 downwards.
GGATCATGGTAGTATAATATTCTTGGACATGATCCATTAGACTCTTTTAGGGTATACTCCTCTGATGCATGATAAATTTATTTGTATATTATCCCATATCATTGTATTTGATGGATAGTATACTAGAAACCATTTTATTATAATTGAACTGATGATCAGGGTGTCCATTCTCTACCGACATGTACAAACCACCCATTCATTTAAAGCATGTACTAGGGTGATTATTTGTACAGTTATTACATGCATGAAAATAATTGCATACCATATTTCATTTATCAAAATTTTTTCTGGTATTCCTCTTATTATAATTAATTCCTAAAAATAAATAATACTTTGAGTACTATTTACCTATCTTTTTATCACATGATATAATGTCCTCACAAGATGAGATTTTTTGGGAGATTATTTCACTTAAAAATATTGGATTACGAACAAAAAATATATGATTATTATTACTCTTATTATCATGTGAACTGGTGAGGTTATCATTCCTTCTATTACAATTCATTTAAAAATGACGACATATAGTACGCTAGATCATATCATGATGTATAATCCTAAAATAAGAAAAAAACATGGATTGGAAATTTTATCCATATATAGTATCACAATAAAAAACATGGCTGCTTTGGGAGCATTATTAATTTTAAATCCCACATAATGGTTGTAATAAAAATTTGAATTATCCAATACATATCCCCCAATTGTATCAAACAAGGTGCATAGTATGGCCCATTTTCATGTACCAGGTTACACTGATTAAGGCACAATGCACCCTGTTAGAGTTATAATGCCCATGTACATGTGTGATAGAACCACGTCCACTTATAGTATCCAAATATAGATGATTAGATATAATGTCCCGCATAATATCTACCTTACCAAATTTCTATGATGTTATTATATGCTTAATCACAAACCCTATATTAGGGTTATATTACCTAATCTTTTTTTGTCTAAATTTTTTTTCTTCGGTTTCTACTAAACAATCTCTAAATCTATGTAAAATGACACTAACCCCAGTAGATCAGAGTGGATGCCTCACTTTATTATATTATCATACATACAATATTAGAATAAAAATATTCTAATCAATTTAACAATTTTTGAAAATATAATACATACATGGACATTACTTTATATTAAAAAAATGAAGTATAATATAGAAAATATGTTTCTAACACCATTATTATCTTAGGCTAACCCTCTGAATCAGTAATAATACACATTTTTGTATCTTGGGAAAATTGAAACATAAGAATGGGGTGTTCTAATATGATTAGTTAGGTCAATAATACAATGGAATCTATCATAGATAACCAATAACATTAGGTTAATTTTAATAACTCAAACATAAGACCTTCTAACTTAGTTTTGATCATATTATGGAAACAATAAATAATACCATATAAATAATCACATTACCTATAAAACATATCGATGGATATTACTCATTAACAATTATCACATATAATATCAATAAATAATATCATAATGAGGGAATGTATAATTTATTACATCATAGACATACCATTAGGGCTTCATCCAAGACACCATACATAAATGGGTAAGACATTACCCCATACCCAAAATAGTTTGTCTTGTGTGACCCATTGATTCATGAAGGTCATATAGTCTACCAAAACCGTCACATATTAATTCAAATTTTGTAGTTTAATGGAATAGGCGAAACATAAATAGAATAAAAATTAGTATTAAAAAACTAAAATATGAAATTTGATTACATTAACCATATAGCATTAATGGTATTGAAAATAGAACATTCATAATCAAACTGATCATAAAAACTTATGTACAATATGGAATATGGTTTCATAAGAGATAAATCTAAATTAAGCATAAAATACAACAAATGATGTTGATATAGATAAAAATTTTCTATTAAATTCAATGATTTTTAAGAGAAATTACCTTTTTTACTTTGAAATATTTTATTTTGAAAGTCATTTAGTATTTACAAAAATAAATTTCATTGAAAATAATTTCATAAACATGTAATGGAGGCCTCAAAGGGATAAGGCTCAATAATAGTGAAAATATCCACTCATGTCAAATAATTAAAAAAAATATTCCTTTGAAAAAGTCATAATGTTCTTCATATAAAAAACACAAAAAAGATTCATTTCAATCATTTTTATAAAAAGTAAAACATGGGTAAAAAGGAATTTAAAAATTTATAGAATAATAATAAAAATAGTATATAAATAATCTAAAAAAATGTACATGTATTTTAATTGTTCCACATTAGATACTTATATATAAAAAACCAAAATAATGATGAGATTGTGAAATAACTCTTGTAATGCACCTTCCTTTACATAGATATTATTTAACCTCCATTATAATGGTTTGATACTATATATTAAATAATAATAGAATAATATACATATTTATGATATCGTATATGATCATATTTTCTTATTTTATCACCAGTTTGTTAATAATATTTCATTATTACCCTTGTATTGGGTGTTAACTGCTTTTTCATATGTATATTTTGTCTTGTATATTTTATTTCATATGAATAGGTAATATTTATTTCTTCTCAAGAATTATAAAAAGTTCATATTTATTATAATTAATTATTATATAAATTTTTTTAGTGATTACTGAGTGGTTTACCTAAAATATGAATCACATCACTTTGTGGATATGGAAGGTCATGCATATGCACGAGTGACAATGTCATTCCATTAATGGTGAAAGGTTATGAAATTAAATAGTATAAAAATTATATATTATAATTATCATATAAAATTAATTTTTTATAAAAATTATTTCTATACTTATACCTATCCTTATAAAGTAGTTATTTAAAACATATTTGACCACAACGTAGAGATGATAGGTCATATGTATGCACATATCGTGATATCATTCTTCTTAAGATAGATAAAAGGTGGAATGTGGTTGTACTATAATCATAATAATATCTCCTAATATATATTGTATTCGAGTTATTACATTATTATGGAAACAGTTCTTAAAGAGAAAGTAGAAGATGAAATAATCTTGAAGGATTCAGTATATATGATTTTCTCTTCTTTATAAAACCACCATTAAATCTTCAATTAAGTAAACTAGGGTTGGTATTTTTAGAATACCATGACCTATAAGATGGGTAACGGTATGTTTATCAGGGAAGTGGTAATGTTTTTATCTATATATAAGTCTCAATGTAATGATATGAGATGAGGGAGGTGGTTCCTTTTTATAATTGAGTAGGCCAACTCTATTAAAATTTCAAAAAATATGTATTCATAAAAAATTTAATATTAATAAAAATAAAAAAAATAATGAATTAAAATAATATATTATATAAGGTTTTATATCATGTAAAATATAATTTATACAGGTTTTGGTATTGTTTAAATCATTGTAATTTTAATTAACCATTATTTATCCTATTTTAATTTTATCTAAGTTAACATCTTTTTTAATATTAAATGATTTAAATTTTTACTTATTTGATGTAAATTATATCAGAAATGTAAAATTAAAAACATCTATTATTGTATAAAAATTATTATTTTTTGTTTAATATTTTTTATTATTTTTAAATAATTTAATAAAATATTAATTTAAAAAAATAAAATTATTGTTAATTATAAAAAAATTTATTATTTTCCTTTTAAAAATTATCATAACTACATGATATCCTCAAATAAAATATTTTTACTAATCCCATAAATTTTAAATTATTCTATATAACTAATGGATGGAATTAATTTCATAAAATTATTTTTATTTTTTTATTTGAAAATTAATTTATTTCAAATTTTTTGTAATTAAAAAATTATTACATAATAATTGTATAAGCCTTTAAGATAATTATTTATATGTTAAAATTATAGATACATTACTATGATAACTAAAAATAGTTTATATTTCCAATTACAATTTATTGTTGACTTTTTCTTTAGTATAACCCACTATTTAAATGAGAATAGTTACTAAAATTTGAGTACGTATTCTTTAACTCTTCATTAAATAAAATATAAAAAATTTCACATTCACCAAAGTGTCTTAAAAAAGATTATATTTTCACCCCAAGTATTACTTTTGTAGAAATAAAACCTTAAAATTAAATTTGGTCATGTGTTAGTGAAATTTTTTAGTTTTTATAATATTATTTTTATCATTATTTACTTGATTTACCATGTACAATTTTAATAAAAATATACTAAATATAATATTTTTAATGCTCTAATTAAAAGAAACCAACTTACATGATTAGTACCCAATGACTCAAAATATGTAACCCATTTTCAAAAAATTCAAAACACATATGTTATAGTTATCAATTTCAAATTAATCATATTAATGTGGTGGGATAATGGATTATTAATGTCTAAACATGAGAAATATTAAATAACAATTATATCTAGAATCAATTATAATTTTATTAGAATGAACATAAATTGATTAAATGATGAAAAATATAGTTACACTAACAAAATAGAAACATCATTTAATTCTATAAATTCTTTCATCAAGAAACAAATTCTATTAAAAACTTATTTTTTTCACTATTTATCAAAACATGAAACTCATATAAAAAATATTAATAAATCATCTAAAGAAATTATTTATATTAATATTTAAAATAATAAGTTTATATAATAAAATATTATATATAAATGTGTCAATATAATGATATAAAATAGGTTGTCCCCTAAAAGGTGGTAAATCTACATTGAGAAAATTATTGGTTCCATAAAAATATTGTATTTTTCATATCTTATGCCTATAAAATCTATTAGATGAATGTAAATAATATTTTATTGAATATTTAACATATATTTCATTAATATAATTTATAAATTTTAATTAATTTAATATATTAATAAAAAACTCTACTGGGATGAAAAAAATGTTTCTTTTATATTAAAGTAGTTTATATATTAATTTATAATTATTCAGAAACCAATGACTTCATTTTATATTTTTATAAACGATATATTTTCATAGGTCATTTAAAAATATTCAAAAATGTTATTCAATAATAATTTTATAAATTATTATATTAAATAATAGTATTTTAATATACTATTTTTTGTTAAAACATGTCATTGCATATATCACAAGTAATCAAATAAAGTCTATCTATAATGAAACACAATATATATTTTTTTGGAAAGCATTATAAGATACACATTAAAATAAAGAAGAAAGATATTGAAAATTCCCAAGGTGTTACACCTAATTTACCCTTTTGGTGTATGTGTGTGTGTGTTTGTGTCAATAATAAAATATGATATAAAATTTGTTAGGGTGTGGTGAGGATAATTTTTCGGCTTTAAATTTTGGATCCCCAACAAAAATATTTTTAATAATATAATATTTTGTTTTTATTTGGTTATAGAATTAAAATTGGGTGTTCTTGGGCATGCGAACATTGTTTTTAAAACTAATTGAGATATTTATATATTTTAATGACGGTTTAAAATAATGTTTAGATTCTAAAATAAATTTCACATGATATTTAAATGTTTGGTTTCAATGTTTAATGTCTTGTATTTATTATTTTCATTCCTTATTTAAGAGTGCATGATATTTATTGTTTTTCTTTTAATATTTTTTTACCTTTAGGGTTTTCTTCATTTATTTTCTATTTAATTTACCTTGTAAATTAATTTAAATCTAAATGGTTTGGTAATGAGTATTTTAAAGTTACATTATAATTAATTATAGAGTGAAGGGACATTTGGAAAACTATTGGAATTGTATTTCATTGGTTATTGGTTATGCACTATTTTAGTGAATTGATATGCAATGTTTATTATTCATGGTGTTGGGTTATTGAATTAAAATTCATTATGTGATAGGGATATGGGGGTGATTTTAAGGAATTGTAGAAGGTGGGAAGCATGAGATTATAGTTTTATCCTTTGGTCTTTATTTTTTTAATGAGATGATGTGTTTATAAAATGTGGACCAACTCATTTTTTAGAACCATATGGGAACCTTAGATAATATGTGGGAAATAAAGATATATTTTCTAATTTAGTTAATTATATTCACCATCTATTGGATAAAAGTGGAATGTAATACATGACTTGGGGTTGTAACTGATGAGGCCAGCTAAGAGAGATTCTGTTAATGAGATGTCTGACCATTAACATTCCAATTCTTCCTCCACCATTACACATATAGTGAATATATGATTACTCTTTTTGGTGTTCTCTAATACTATTTAAGAAATGTAATTTTATTATTTTATATTGATTATGTCAGTTTCATACATATGATATTATTAATGTGTATACATTATAGTTGTTTTTTGATTGAGCTTTGAAAATATTGGGGTTTCATTATGATATTAGTGTCAATACTTATGAATTGTATCTAAATATATTTTTGTAGTTTTTTATGTTATTAATGAGAACTAATTGAGATTGTATGTATTTTAATTAAAAGTGGTGTTATTTCTCAATGCTATTTGAAAGGATACTAATTTTTTTAATAGTTATAATATGTGGATTAGTAATTAGTGATTTTGAAAAAGAGGATTCTAGGCTCTATGTTGTAGTCAAGAATGAGATGAATTGTAAAATGGATTTGAAATAATCATTTGAATATTTAAATAAGGATTTATCTGGATGAAATGGTTTCCATGTGATCAATTTCACTTAATAAAAATAAATAAATAACATTTGACATTGATTTGAGTTTTTACAGATTACTATATAAAAAGAACCTATGAAAACACTTATTTTTATACTTATTTTCAAACTATAGTTAATGGAATACAAATTGTAATTTTATACATATATAATTTATGGGATCCTAATGGGAATGTTTTTAGAACACCATATGAATTCCTTTGGGAATATGAAATACGTTTTTCCATTTTTGGTTCCCTAGTCTTATTTCTATAAAATCTGTATTCAAGATGATTGATTGATTATTGGTTTTTTATAGCTTATAAAATCCTTTGTAATTATTTATTTTTTTATTGTTTTTATTTCTAATTTATCTTACATACATATTTTTCTATCAATATTATTTATTGGATTTTTTATTTATACAACATAACCTATTATGTTTATTTTTACTATTTCACATTAAGATGTGTATTCTTTTATAGTGGTGAAATCATTCCAAAATACTTATTATTGATATGTAGGAACTATTTTATTACCCATGTGGATAGGGAATTCCCTTTGGGCTATGTAGTGGGACGGTTCATGTCCATTGTAGGATGATATCCCCTGATAAGTTACCTAAAAAATTGTATCATAGAATATGTTATTTTTAGATGACCTATAATACATAATCACTATATTTTTATATATTTATGGGTATTGGGGATAATAAATATTAGGATACAAGAGGTATGTGTATGGAGAGTGTTGTGAACCCATCATCACTCTAATCCTCAGGTTTCCAATGGTTAATAGAATTACTATATTTTATGATCATGGTGGTGGTGATTTGATCCACATTGACATGATGACATATCGCAAGAGGATTTATTTCATTTTGGGATGGAAACGAAGAGGAAATTTAAGTTGTTAGGTTGGCATGGATGGCCATGAAAACCATCAAATGACCAATAACGTGATTCTAATACATTATAAGAGTGGTTTATTGATTTTTAAATGGTAGGTCAACCAATAAGGACATGCATCACATGGTTTAACATCCTACATTGTTTTCTATATATACAACATTATGATGGGATTTCATAAATTAGATCTTGTAATGATAAAAGTAAGAGTCAGGTCATGTGATGTGTTGATATGATTGAATAATGTTTTGGTTGAGGAATTATATATACCTTGTGTTTTATGACTATGTTTCTATGTTAATTTTCTTGTGTGTTTTAATTTTATTGGTTTTTGAGTAATAATATTTTGAATAAAGTGAAAATGGTTGTCTGGGAACTATGGTTTTTGGATTAAAAATTCCATTATATTGTTATAAAAATGAGAATTTATTTTTCAGAAAACACTTTATCTGTTGTTAATTTTCAAATATTATTATGATGTAGATGTGATCTAAAACTGATTTGGTTAGTTCTTTGAAATGAAAATGGATTTTATAGGATGAAATGTTTTAAGGGTGGGTTGTTTTGAAATAAAGGGTAATTTTAAGATTGATATTTTCACATTTGGATGTAATAATACATTTCAAAAGGGGTGTTCATTATTATTTTATGTTCTCTCATAATGTCTATTTAAGAACATGGATTATTAGATGTTATAAATATTCTAAATGTTTTTAATTAAATTATCATATTAAATTATCTCATTTTGGGCTTCTTATTTTGAAATATTGGTTTTGTGAATATATTTTTGGAACCAATTTTGGAGTGTGAATTATTTTGGATTTTTTTTTTAAATTTTCATTTTTTCGTTGGAATATTTTGATATGATTTCAAATATATGACAGTAATGGGTCTATGAATTTTTAATTTATGGTATTACATAAAAAAAATTCTTGATATATGTAGGTTCGTTAAAAATGAATAGTTTACTTCATTCTTGTTTGTATAATTCCCAAACTCAGACTGGAGTAGAAGGAATTCCATTATATCATTGTGATATACATTGGAATATCAAGGGTAGGGTTTAATTAGTGTCGTATGTCAGTAGATATATGAGTTGTGTGGTTCAAATTTTTGATCATTAGAGTAGATTTTATGTTGGTCAGAGTGGATACTCAAGAGGGGGTTAACTGAGTTCCAATTTAAAATTTCTGTTAAAAACTTTATAGTTATGAAATCACCCAATTTTAAAAATTGGACAGTTAATTAAGGCAGTATAAATTTAAATGTTCAACTGGTCAACATGTATCTCAAAGGGTGATTAATCCTCAGATGAATCAGTGAAGAACCTCACTTAAACTTTTGAAACATGTTTACTGAAGTAAATAAATACATAGAGTAACAAAAATTAACTATCAAAGTGTAAAAAAAATAGTTTAATGTTTTAGAAAATATATGTAAAGGATATAACAAAACAATGTAATTTAAGATTAGTATAACAATATAAACAAGAGGTTCAGTCTCTAGCAGAGACATAATCCTCTCCAATTGGTGATCACCTCCCACCAAGCTGTTTATATAAATAAAACTTTGATCCACACCCTGGAGCAGGGTTTACAATAGCACACCCGGATTTCCAGGTCACACATGACATCTACCATGGTTATTATTTGGAAACAAAAGTAATAAATTATTGTGTATGAGGATAGATTTATATCCTCCAGTTATTCTCACGAGACAATGTGTGTAATAAAAATATATATACACACTGCTCAAATATAAAGTATAAAACACAACAATGTTAATGATGATAATAGAGTTAAGAATTTACTATGTGTTGTGAAGTAAGGCTCTAGAATCAATGAATGTTGAGAAACTGGTATTTGAGTCTTCTTATGGAATTTGTCTTCAAAACATAGTATCATAGTATCTATAATCCATCATTGATGAATGAAAAGGTTTATCTCATTAATGTCTCAATGTATAAAAAATCCCTTTTGGATAAGGTAGCTTGTTACAGTCTTCTTGTAATCACAAGCACTTAATTCATCTCTTTCTGTATTTGCATAGTCTGTGTCTCAGCGTGTACTTCTACTATCATCTCTATAACATGAATGATGAGGCCCATTAATACTCTAGGATCCTCTATGCATTGGATCTTCACACGTGTATATCCCTCGTACTTGTCTACGGATTTCCCTACAGTCAACATTAAATAATGTCAGAACCATTCATTTTTCAATATATGACCGTTAGAAATAAATTTGAATTAATAAAATAGAAACAATAATTTATATCAATCGGTGAGTCATCTTAGGTGTGGCATCTTCGGTTTGATAACATCAGTCTATCATCTTCGGTGTGTCATCTCCGGTGTGTCAACATCGGTCTGTCATACTTCGTTCTATCGTACTTCGGTGTGTCAACTTTGTTCTGTCGAACTTTGTTATGTCATACTTCGGTGTGTCAACTTCGTTTTCGGTGTGTCATCTTCGGTTTCGGGGTTTCATATTCTCTTTCGTTGTGTCATATTCGATTTAGGGGTTTCATCTTCAGTTTCAGTGTGTCATCTTCGGTTTCGGTGTGTCATATTCGGTTTCAGTGTGCGACTTCGGTGATTCATCCTTCAGTCTGTCGAACATCGGTTGTTCATACTTCAGTCTCAGGGAATCCAAAAAAGATTGTGAAGATTCTCCCTTGCATATAATATTACAAGATTAATTTTTAATCAAAGTATATGTAAAAATACACTTGTAAAAATAATTATTCATGACATATATGAAATTGACTTATTAAAGTATATGTTGATGTATGACAAAATTGATTCACATAGGGATATTAAAATTGGCCTGAAAGATATGAATCTGTATATTGAAATTAATTGTGATTATGAATACTACAATTTCATGGAGGGTCCAACAATCTCACCCTTTATGATAATCAAAAATTATGTCATACATGAAAATATATAGAATAATGATAGCATTAACTTAGATGAATGTAATTGTCCAATATAATAAATGTTTGTCATTGCTATAATTTATTTAAAACAAATATCCTCCTCACTAAATGGAGTAAGGAGAGTATATCACATCCTTATTTTATATTCCATCTTTATTTTATCCCCATTTTGGGATTAACAAAAAAGGGAAAAGAAGTAAGGAGAAATAAGAGAAAATAAAAATACCATATGAATTTGCATTCAAAGTCATAAGAGTACAACAACAAAAATATCAAATCCCTATAAAAAACAATCCATCACGAAGGAATTGGAGACAGATGAGCATTGCCTTTGTCTCAAGGAACCAATAGTGAAGAAGAAGGGTTGGGAGTGGGAGAGGATGGAGGTGGTCTGATTATAGCACATGGTAGAGAAAGAATTGTAGGAATAGTAGCTACAATAGTAGGACTTCTCTCAGACAACACATGACTGCGAGACTGCTCAGTAATGATCGGTCGAATTTGAGTAAGATCATGAGAGATAGTCATTGGAGTAGGAGGCCGAGAGGCAGTACCAATTGAAGCAGCTAGAGGGAAGAAAAGAGCCTTGGCCTGAACATGTAGACAAGGTTTCAGAAGTATTATGAAGTCATTAATGATTTCTCCTCCATATTGCGTTGCCTTCTCAAAGTCATCCTTATTCTCCATAAATTTACACATTAAAGGGGTAAACTCTTTCAGTTGGAGGACATGCCTTTTGAATTCTTCTGTGACTGGGGGAATTCAAAGATTTTCTTCCAGAAATGTGAAACTGTTGATGAGGCAATGATTGGTATATATCTATTTCCCTCTGGAATTGGGGACGACCTCATCGATTTAAGGTTCAAACCTTCCAAGGGGTTTCTAACGGTTTTGTTCGTAGAACCAGAAACATCCAATGATTCCATATCCATTTGAACCTACATTCCAAAGGTAGGCACTCATTAATTGTGGATTGATGAGGCATAGGAATTTTCATTGGTCGAGAGGATGTGAGGTTGGACTCATCACAACTTTTTTAGGGGAATTATTGTCTACTCCGGGACTCTCTTTATAGATTTAAGTTATGTTCGTGAATCCTTATTACATTACCAAGTAAGAAATGATTTTTCCTTTAGATATGACAATCAATGATTGATATGTAGGAAATTTAGAGAATCTTTTATATGTATTCAAGGTTCTTCATTGATAGAGAATCATCTGTATTTGTTAGAGATTCTCATTCAATGGTATCCTTTGATACATAAAAGTCTCTTGGGAATTATGATGACCATATTGGTTTTAAATACACTTAGATGGGAACTTGAAGTTTATTATCATTCAGAAGGACATGAATTATTTCAATGTTGGGATCATACCCGCAGATGGGATGCCTATGTATCCTTTATTTTAGAAAATGAATCAGAACCCACGTAGTTCAAGTAAGGGAGTATGATGTTTATGATTGATGGCTCAAAGAAAGATGTCATAATTACTTTTACACTCTAAGATCACATGGGTCATGCTCGGTGTGAAAAACAATAGGTATTGGTAAATCCAGAAAATTGTCCCATGAAAGATTAAATCATAAGAAATAAGGATTAAGATTTACTTCGGGGAAGAAATCCAGAAACAGGGTTCATAAAGGTATATGTGCTTCATGGAGATTTGGATACTCTAATCTTGGGGCTCACTCCTAAGAAAGATTCCCAAGTTAGGAGGGGACTTATAATTGGGTTTTATTCCTAAGAAGGATGTCCAGATCAAAAGTAAATTAGGACTATTTAAGGGACTTGGGGCTTATTCCTAAGGAGGATGCCCATATTTGAGACTGGGGCATATTCCTGAAAAGGAGGCCTAGGTTAATGAGGACTTGGGGGTTACTCCTAAAGAGGATTCCCAAAATTTATGAGAATTATGACTGGGAATTACTCCTAAAAAGGAGGCCCATGTTAAGTGTAACTCCCCGACCCCAGTTACCCAGAGTCGGTTCTTTATTATATAACATTGGAATGATCACAAGAAAGATCATGTCTCGAAAGACCGATTAGCTTAGTTGCCTTGGAAACAATAGATATATTCATAAAGTTTTACATTATATCATAAAAATGAAAACCACAACAACATAGTCTCTATAGTCTACACTCTTATCCCATTATACTATCCCTGCAGGTCATTCATAATTTACTTCTTCACATCCTTGGAAAAATAAAACATAGAAAAGGGGTGAGCTCAAATGCCCAGTAAGGATAACAATATAGCAGAAACTTTCATAAATAATAATAAACATATAAGGCAATGTATAACTAAAACAAAAGAATTTTAAACTCTATATTCAACATAGTATGGAAAAAATAAAATGAAACAATTCCATTTTGTTATTCACATGGATATTCTACTAATCGAATAATCACATGCAATATCAATAACCACTTTCATAATGATGGAATGCATAATTCCAGACAATCATAACCACATAGCCAAGTCCTCGTGCCAAGACTACAAATAAGATTTTGTCAAGGCCTTTTACCAAGACACTAGTTCGTCTAATGAGACCTACCGATGCATCGAGGAGCTATAGCGGGCTCCACCCATCACATATTAAGTCCAATGCATTCCCATATGAAAAGGTTTAAACATAACATAAACATTCATATTAAAACTAGCATACGAAATGTAAATACTCCATCCATAAACCGTGAATGGTATAAAAATAACACATCCACAGTCAATCCTATCACAAAACCTACAATACAATATAGAAGTTTTGTATCATAATAAATCAACTTCAAATAAGCGTAAAATCCATAAAATGATGTTGACATAGATGAAATAAAAACACTTTTTAGAGAAATGTGTCTTTCTATTTTGAAATAATTTAAGAGTCATATATTTATAAAATAAAACATTTTCTTTGAAAATATTCTTATAATATTGTAAGGTAAGATTCGGCGATTTTATAACGACGGAAAATAGCCACACCCACCGTATAAGTTAAAAAACATTCATACCTTAATTCTGTTGAAAATGTTAAAAAGCACCTTGTTTGGAAAACGACAGAAAGATTCTTTTATAAACCTCTTATAAAAAGTCAAACAAGGGTATAAATGACTTTAAACCATATTCTTGTAAATAGTAAAAATGTTTTGAAATACATTTTTAAGAAACATGGTTTTGGATGATAATGATATCCCAGTAGATTATTATGTATAAACAACCTCGGATAATGAAGAGATTGTGAAATAACCCTTACCATGTAGTTTTCCTTGGTTGGGGTAGGTTAACCTCCTGTATAAAGGTGAAATAATTGTTATTAAATTATACAATAATCATATATATTAATATGATATCATATGTGATCTTTTAACATTGATTTGTTAATAATATATTAGTATTATCATTGTTTCGGGTGTTAACGTACTCGTTTTGTTTTATATATTTTGTTATGTAAGCCATGTTTTTCATGGAAAGGTTGTATATTAATCATATCCACAATTATATCAAGTCCATAGATACTATTATTAATCATCAAATGAGAATTAGACTTGAATGGATACGACGGAGAATGAATCTCATCGCGTTCGTGGAGACGGTAGTCCGTACGTACGCACGAGCGATAATATCACTATTTTGATATTAAAATAATATAAAATTGGATGGTATATCATATATACAGAATCATTGTAACAGCCCAAGATTTTATAAAAAAATATTCTTTTTAATTTTATTAAAGTCTTGTGTTGTACGCTACACCAAAAGGAGCTTGCACAACACGCATCCTTGACTTGCCTTGCATTACACGCAATCGCGACCTTCCTCGATAGCGTGTGTAATACGCAATACCGAGTTTCACTAAACAACGATATTCTATTTTTTGAAATTCTGTAAATCTTATTTTTCAAAATGAACTACATTTTTGGATTCGGAGTATCGAATTTAGCCTAAGGTAAAATTTTGGTACATTTCGGATAACTTTCATATTCTGATGAATATTAAAAATTACTAAATTTTAATTAAAAACAACTTTTTTAATAGAAATAATTAATAGTGATAAATTATTAATTTGAGTGGTTTTAATGTATATTTAGAATATATTTTTACAATTTAATACAATGTTGGTCATTGGTTGTAATTTCACATTTAAACCAGACATAATCAAGTGTCAATCTTTTGATAGATATTGTTTCTTAAAAACACGCTATTTGTTTTAACAGCGGGATTTAATTATAAAAATAATTAATGAAACTTCTATGTTATGAATTTGGTAAAATAGACTTTATTTTTGAATTCGGAATATAAAATATAGCTTAGGATGAAATTTTGGCATTGTTCTGAAAAACATCAATTTTTGATGAATAGTGAAACTACTAAGTGGTAGTTAAAAAACTGAATTTTTCATAAAACATAATTTTACCGCTTCTGTGAATGGAATTTCAAAAATCCGAAAGACACGGTTGATGTCAGTAAGTAAAATGTGGTTCAATGAGATGAAAATAAATTTTTGGTGAATAGTAACTTTTTACTTTTTTTACAGCGGTTAATAGTAAATAGGGTAATTAAGGGTAAATATGATATTACTATTACCCTAACACATGTCCTAATTCTATTGGATAAGTGTAATTCGACCAAAAACAACCTTATGAATAAAATATGACCATTTATCCCCACTTGGATTAGATTAGGACATTTATTATTAATTTATTTAAAGAAGGGTTAAAATAGTTAAAATCTAAGTTTAATAAGTAAATCATTCTTAATATGGGGATATACATAATATAAATTCGACTATAAATATTAATTAGAAATCTAAAAAGATTTCCTACATGATTATATTTTATTTGTAATTTTTAGACATCAAATAATTTAATTTATTTATGACACAAAGATGATGCAGTAATTATCTTATTAATGAAATATTGACAAAATTGATAATATAAATACCAAAATAAATGTAATTTAAGACTTTTTATGAATTACAATAATTTTCTAGGTTACTATGATATATTAGTGTTGATTTAATCAACTTTGTTAGAACATATAATTCTATTATGACTTTCACAAAAATCATATATCAAATAGTGTCAAAATTGACACAAAATAGTTTTTAAATCAAATATTATATTATTAATTGTTATTTTATTCATAAAAATCTAAGGTTCGGCCAAATGACTTAGATAAGGATATATATTTTAATAATAAACAATTTGGGGTTCTTTTGGCATGTTATGGTAAGTGTATTAACCATATAGTGAAAGAAAACAAAAAGACACGGTAAAAGTTAAATTATTTAACTTAGAGTTAAATCTAATTGATAAGGTTAAAATAATAACCTAAACTTGTCTAAATCCTATTGGTTGATAGGATTTCGACCCATCCCCACTTTATCTTCGAAATAAGACCCTTTGGAACCATTATAAACCGATTTTGACTTTAAAATAAAATAATATTTTGAGGTATTCCTAAGGTGCCCCTCTCCTCCCTTATAAAAGGACACCTCCTCCCCCTCCTCCTCACACCAATTTGAGCACTCAAGCTCAACCAACCCCTGCCATTTTCTCCTCTCCACTTCCCTAGAATAATCTTATAGGTCCTGGTCTTCTCCAAAGACCAATCTTAGTTCCTTAAGTGGAGGATTCAAAGAGGCGTTCCAAAGAAGAGGTAATATCCATTACCGATCTTTTCAATTTCTTTCTTCTTCAACTTCTTCTTCTTTAGTTGTATCATGATAAAGTAATAACATCAGTATTAATTACATACTGATACGTTATTATAAATATGAAACAACCCTAATTCACCTTCTATCCATCCTACGGAAAAAATGAAATCACCGCGCGTGCGTACGTACGGAATACCGTCTCCACGCCGTGGTGTAATCTATTTTCCACCATCACCTTACAAGGATGGGTATAATGGTGTAATGAATAACTATATATGATTATTATTAAGTAATATTGATACTGAAATAATATATATCTATATATACTCCAATACAATTCCACGATCATAGGAACGATATCATCACTCGTGCGTACGTACGGAATACCGTCTCCACGATGTGATGTGACTCGTTCTACATGATCTTCATTTCATAATGATTATATAAATGAATTTAATGAATGAATATGGTATATAATACACTAATACCATTCTGGAAATGAATTATCTATAACCTAAAGATAAGAATAAGAATTTATTCAACAAAACAGGCATAAGAACAAAAAGTTATAAATACCCGAGTAACAAGTAACAATGAAATATTACTAACAAGAAGATAATAATATGACCATATATGATATCATATCAATATTTATGATTCTGGAATAAGTCAATAACATTATTTAAACCATTATACAGGAGCTTCGGACACGAACAAAGCAAATCGGACCAAAGGTAAGGGAAATATCACAATCTCATTTTTATCCGAGATTGTTTATTCGTAAGTATTTACTAGGGTGTATTTTATCATCCACATCCATGTTTACTCAATATGTAATATTATTTACATCCACCTAAAATTGTTTAAATCCATTTTTACCCTTCGGTGAGTTTTTAGTAATACGTATGAAAGGAATCTTTTGTCGTTTTTCGTACGAGGTACTTTTTGACTTTTCCGACAAAAGTACGAAGAATGTTTTTTTTAACTTATACGGCACGAACGGATTTCTACTGTTTTATAAAGCCTTATTTTCATGAAGCTTACTCTAAAAGATTTCATGACTATTTTCAATAAAATCTCTTTCTTTTAAAATTGCATGATGTTTTGTGAAAAGAAATTGATTTTGAAGAAGAAAGGATATTTTCCTCAAGAATTCAATTCAAGTGTTTTATCAAAATTATTTTCCATCTAAGATAATAAAGGGTTCTGTTTCTATCCATATTTTTACATTTATTTGACTATGTTGTGATGGAATTATGTTTATGAATTCCTTTATCATATATGAATTGATTTATGATGTCATGATGTTTCAAGAATCCCATTTTTGTTACATGTGTTATGCGATGATGTATGTTTTATGATTATGTGGCACACATAAGAAAGGATTCAATATAAGATGGGTGGGACATATATCTCCCTCCAATGCATTGGGTAATGATTTTATATCTCATGAGATAGACATGGCTGGAATGGAAGGTTATTTCGGTTCAGTGATACAGGACTGAAACGAGGAGTGAACTCGGTTCAGAAAGGGACTTTGTCCACTAAGATAGTCTTGGCAATGAGTCATGACTAACAAGAAATGATTTTCCATGATTATGTGTGCATGACACAAAGTTTCAAGTTTCATGTTATGATTATGGGGATATCATTTTCACTTCTATGATTTATCCCATGTTATGATATTATGAGCTCTTTTGCAGGTTAAGATTTCCAAAAGCTATGTTCTTATGTATATGATGTGATTGATATTTCTTTTGTTTACCCTTACTGGGCATTTGAGATCACCCTTTTATGTTTTCTTTTCCCCAGGATATAAAGAAAGGTTTTTAGGTAAAAAAAAGTGAAGATCTTTATGGGAGATATTGAAGATCTTTCACCACGATTAGAAGATTACGTTCCGAGTTTACAAAGACACTAAACTATTACGATCCTTGTGTGTGTGTTTTTGTAATGTAATAAGTATTCCGCAAAAGTAATGTAATGTCAATGTACGTCAAGATACGGGTCTCTAAAGTTGGTATAAGAGGAAAGGTTTAGTCAACCTTTGGAAACTAGGATGCGAAAACGTTAGTGAGATTCCTAGAGATATTTCTAAGGTATGTCTAGGGATGTCTCTAAGGTTAAGTATACGTACAGGTTATAGTCCTAGAATTTCTCTAACGATCTTAGAATTTAACCTAAGATGTTAGATATTGAGGGTACTACCCCTTTATTATGTTGTTTTCCCTAGCATGATTTTTTCCTCTCATACTATTCTTTTGGGGTTTTAGACGATGGCTAGAACCCGAAAAAACCGTGTTAATGCGGAATGTGATGGGCAATGCAATGATTGTCCCCTGAGCAACCAAACGATATGGGAGCCGGAATGCAAAATCTTGTAGCCATGCTCACACAAATTTCTCAAGCTATGAATCATGCAGGACTTCCAAACGAGCAAAGGAAGGAGAAACATTCTGTTGAATCCTTCATGAGGCAGCGTCCACCTTCTTTCAGTGGGTCTACTGATCCATTAGTTGCTGAAAAATGGATTAGTACTACTGAAAAGATATTTTCAGGTCTTCAATGTTCTGAACATGATAAATTCATCTTAGCAGTATATCGTTTGGAAGGTGAAGCTGATCAATGGTGGAATCTTATTAAGAATACGAGTCAAAGAGATGAAATTGATTCCATGGAATGGGATGAGTTCAAAACTTGTTTTTCAGTAAGTACTTCCCTCGTATTCTTCGAATGAAGATGGAGAAGGAGTTTCTTGAACTAAAGAAAAAGGATGATGAATCTGTTGGTATATACGAAGCGAATTTTACAAGACCTGCAAGGTATGCATCTGGCATTATCATCCAACCTGAAAGTAAAGTTGATCGATTTTTCAGTGGCTTAAAACCAAGTCTTCGAAGGGCATTAGCTATAAGAGACTTCAGTAGCTATGAAGAAATTGTGTGTTGTGCTATCAAGGTAGAAATAGAAGTTGGTGTTACATATCCATCTCATGGGTTTGACAAGAAACGAAAGATGGAGTTCAAGGAGAAAACTCAGAATAATGGTGAAAAGAAGATGAATGTTTCCTTATGAACAAAGTGTGGAAAGAAGCATGGTGGAGATTGTCTTAAAGGGACTAGAAAATGTTTTAAGTGTGGAAAAGAAGGTCATCGAGCAGCTGAGTGTTGAAGTAATGGAAAATGGGATTCTAATGAAGTGAATAAAGAAAACACTGCAGAGAACGCACAACCAACACTTCAATGCTTCAAGTGCAAGAAATGGGGCATTATGCTAATAATTGCCCTAATCAAAGGGTTAGTGATGATCAACATGAGCAACCGCTTAAGGCAAAGGACAAAGGGAAGTCACATGCGATCACTATTGGCAATGTTGAATATGACAACGATGTGGTGGAATGATTAAGTTTTTATGTAATGGGATTCCAAAATAATGTTGTATCATGGAATATTGGAATATTTATGTATTGGTCTAATGTGGTATTCAAAGTGATTGAGATATTATGCGAATAATGAAGGGAAAACGAGAAAATGAAATGTTTAATAGTATTCATGAGCTCATGATTGATATAAGGACTAAGTGATATCATGGTTTGAGTATATAGAATTTTGAGGATTTTGGTATGTGGAAAGTGTTAACTTTTAACTGCATTCAAGTTTTCACTAAGGTTCAATGGGTATTCAAGAGAGTACAAGATTAAGGCCTTTGAATGTTTGGAATGTGTCCAACAAGATATATCTTATGATATATGGGGATCAACGACAGTATTAAATCTCTGGTAATCGTTGTCACTATATTATGAGAGTGGACTGCAGTATTATGTATAATCCTAAAGATTAGACTGGATTATGTTGGACATAAGTTAGTATTGTTTAAGGATAGAAGATTTTCGATATTATTGATGGGATGTTATAGTAACGTAGTTTTAGAAAAAGGACAACCTGCAGGACGGGCGACAGCCCATCGCTTCGGACAAGGCTGTAGGAATCGAACCCACAACCGAAGTGCGACTGGCCTTTATCGCCTACCACTGACCTATAGGAAGTCCCTGTTTAGTAGAAACTAGTGTTATTATATTAAGCAGTATGATATATGAAGTATAAGCCCATTTTAGGAACCATATATGATTAATCTCACTATAGATCGACTTATGTATATAATTTTTGCTAACCTTTTGTTTGAGACAGATGGAATTACCCGTCATTCTATCACATGATCTGCTAACACTTCACGAATAACAAATTCAACTTCATTTATTTAAGAGATGAAGTGGAAATTGTTCAAGGCACAAACAACAGTGAGATTGTACCAAAATAAAGTAAGTATTTATTCTAATTCAAATTTTCAACTTTAGGGAAATGATCTTGAAAACCAAAAATGTTGTCCTAGTGATCTTATACCTGATGAATCGGATGGTACCTTAGATCGTCACAAATTTATGGATTTGTGATTATTGGATTTTCCATAGCCATGTTCTCTACCACTCTCCATCAGAACATGATGGTTAGATTTCTCTTCCATATCCATATTTTCACCTATGTGGAAACCCAATGATTAGTTTATTTGGGTAACCGTTACGTTTCATACTTTTGTTTTTAAAGATTGGTTTTGATATTCCTTTTTACGATGTGGGTTTCTATTAAAGAAACTTTCAAATAGTAAACCATTTATAACCCCGACGAATTCCGAGGGCGAAATTCATTTTAAGGGGGGTACAATGTAACAGCCCAAGATTTTATAAAAAAATATTCTTTTTAATTTTATTAAAGTCTTGTGTTGTACGCTACACCAAAAGGAGCTTGCACAACACGCATCCTTGACTTGCCTTGCATTACACGCAATCGCGACCTTCCTCGATAGCGTGTGTAATACGCAATACCGAGTTTCACTAAAAAACGATATTCTATTTTTTTAAATTCTGTAAATCTTATTTTTCAAAATGAACTACATTTTTGGATTCGGAGAATCGAATTTAGCCTAAGGTAAAATTTTGGTACATTTCGGATAACTTTCATATTCTGATGAATAGTGAAAATTACTAAATTTTAATTAAAAACAACTTTTTTAATCGAAATAATTAATAGTGATAAATTATTAATTTGATTGGTTTTAAAGTATATTTGGAATATATTTTTACAATTTAATACAATGTTGGTCATTGGTTGTAATTTCACATTTAAACCAGACATAATCAAGTGTCAATCTTTTGATAGATATTGTTTCTTAAAAACACGCTATTTGTTTTAACAGCGGGATTTAATTATAAAAATAATTAATGAAACTTCTATTTTATGAATTTGGTAAAATAGACTTTATTTTTGAATTCGTAATATAAAATATAGCTTAGGATGAAATTTTGGCATTGTTCTGAAAAACATCAATTTTTGATGAATAGTGAAACTACTAAGTGGTAGTAAAAAACTGAATTTTTCATAAAACTTAATTTTACCGCTTCTGTGAATGGAATTTCAAAAATCCGAAAGACACGGTTGATGTCAGTAAGTAAAATTTGGTTCAATGAGATGAAAATAAATTTTTGGTGAATAGTAACTTTTTACTTTTTTTTACAGCGGTTAATAGTAAATAGGGTAACTAAGGGTAAATATGATATTACTATTACCCTAACACATGTCCTAATTCTATTGGATAAGTGTAATTCGACCAAAAACAACCTTATGAATAAAATATGACCATTTAGCCCCACTTGGATTAGATTAGGACATTTATTATTAATTTATTTAAAGAAGGGTTAAAATAGTTAAAATCTATGTTTAATAAGTAAATCATTTTTAATATGGGGTTATACATAAGATAAATTCGACTATAAATATTAATTAGAAAGCTAAAGAGATTTCCTACATGATGATATTTTATTTGTAATTTTTAGACATCAAATAATTTAATTTATTTATGACACAAAGATGATGCAGTAATTATCTTATTAATGAAATATTGACAAAATTAATAATATAAATACCAAAATAAATGTAATTTAAGACTTTTTATGAATTCCACTAATTTTCTAGGTTACTATGATATATTAGTGTTGATTTAATCAACTTGGTTTGAACATATAATTCTGTTATGACTTTCACAAAAATCATATATCAAATAGTGTCAAAATTGACACAAAATAGTTTTTAAATCAAATATTATATTATTAATTGTTATTTTATTCCTAAAAATCTAAGGTTCGTCCAAATTACTTAGATAAGGATATATATTTTAATAATAAACAATTTGGGGTTCGTTTGGCATGTTATAGTATGTGTATTAACCATATAGTGAAAGAAAACAAAAAGACAGGGTAAAAGTTAAATTATTTAACTTAGAGTTAAATCTAATTGATAATGTTAAAATAATAACCTAAACTTGTCTAAATCCTATTGGTTGATAGGATTTCGACCCATCCCCACTTTATCTTCGAAATAAGACCCTTTGGATCCATTATAAACCGATTTTGACTTTAAAATAAAATAATATTTTGAGGTATTCCTAAGGTGCCCCTCTCCTCCCTTATAAAAGGACACCTCCTCCCCCTCCTCCTCACACCAATTTGAGCACTCAAGCTCGGCCAACCCAAGCCATTTTCTCCTCTCCACTTACCTAGAATAATCCTAGAGGTCCTAGTCTTCTCCAAAGACCAATCTTAGTTCCTTAAGTGGAGGATTCAAAGAGGCGTTCCAAAGAAGAGGTAATATCCATTACCGATCTTTTCAATTTCTTTCTTCTTCAGCTTCTTCTTCTTTAGTTGTTTCATGATAAAGTAATAACATCAGTATTAATTAAATACTGATATGTTATTATAAATATGAAACAACCCTAATTCACCTTCTATCCATCCTACGGAAAAAATGAAATCACCGCGTGTGCGTACGTACGGAATACCGTCTCCACGCCGTGGTGTAATCTATTTTCCACCATCACCTTACAAGGATGGGTATAATGGTGTAATGAGTAACTATATATGATTATTATTAAGTAATATTGATACTGAAATAATATAAATATATACTCCAATACAATTCCACGATCATAGGAACGATATCATCACTCGTGCGTACGTACGGAATACCGTCTCCACGATGTGATGTGACTCGTTCTACATGATCTTCATTTCATAATGATTATATAAATGAATTGAATGAATGAATATGGTATATACTACACTAATACCATTATGGAAATGAATTATCTATAACCTAAAGATAAGAATAAGAATTTATTCAACAAAACACGCATAAGAACAAAAAGTTATAAAGACCCGAGTAACAAGTAACAATGAAATATTACTAACAAGAAGCTAATAATCTGACAATATATGATATCATATCAATCTGTATGATTCTGGAATAAGTCAATAACATTATTTAAACCATTATACAGGAGCTTCGGACACGAACAAAGCAAATCGGACCTATGGTAAGGGAAATATCACAATCTCATTTTTATCCGAGATTGTTTATTCGTAAGTATTTACTGGGGTGTATTTTATCATCCACATCCATGTTTACTCAATATGTAATATTATTTCCATCCACCTAAAATTGTTTAAATCCATTTTTACCCTTCGGTGAGTTTTTAGTAATACGTATGAAAGGAATCTTTTGTCGTTTTTCGTACGAGGTACTTTTTGACTTTTCCGACAAAAGTACGAAGAATGTTTTTTTTAACTTATACGGCACGAACGGATTTCTACTGTTTTATAAAGCCTTATTTTCATGAAGATTCCTCTAAAAGATTTCATGACTATTTTCAATAAAATCTCTTTCTTTTAAAATTGCATGATGTTTTGTGAAAAGAAATTGATTTTGAAGAAGAAAGGATATTTTCCTCAAGAATTCAATTCAAGTGTTTTATCAAAATTATTTTCCATCTAAGATAATAAAGGGTTATGTTTCTATCCATATTTTTACATTGACTTGACTATGTTGTGATGGAATTATGTTTATGAATTCCTTTATCTTATATGAATTGATTTATGATGTCATGATGTTTCAAGAATCCCATTTTTGTTACATGTGATATGCGATGATGTATGTTTTATGATTATGTGGCACACATAAGAAAGGATTCATTATAAGATGGGTGGGACCTATATCTCCCTCCAATGCATTGGTTAATGATTTTATATCTCAT
Source organism: Viscum album (assembly GCA_963277665.1). NCBI lineage: Eukaryota > Viridiplantae > Streptophyta > Magnoliopsida > Santalales > Viscaceae > Viscum > Viscum album. The sequence continues at coordinate 1,519,404,773 of OY728155.1, read as the reverse complement.
GAGATAGACATGGCTTGAACGGAAGGTTATTTCGGTTCAGTGATACAGGACTGAAACGAGGAGTGAACTCGGTTCAGAAAGGGACTTTGTCCACTAAGATAGTCTTGACAATGAGTCATGACTAACAAGAAATGATTTTCCATGATTATGTGTGCATGCCACAAAGTTTCAAGTTTCATGTTATGATTATGGGGATCTCATTTTCACTTCTATTATTTATCCCATGTTATGATATTATGAGCTCTTTTGCAGGTTAAGATTTCCAAAAGCTATGTTCTTTTGTATATGATGTGATTGATATTTCTTTTGTTTACCCTTACTGAGCATTTGAGCTCACCCTTTTATGTTTTCTTTTCCCCAGGATATAAAGAAAGTTTTTTAGGTAAAAAAAGGGAAGATCTTTATGGGAGATATTGAAGATCTTTCACCACGATTAGAAGATTACGTTCCGAGTTTCTAAAGACACTAAACTATTACGATCCTTGTGTGTGTGTTTTTGTAATGTACTAAGTATTATGAAAAAGTAATGTAATGTCAATGTACGTCAAGATACGGGTCTCTACAATCATTATCATTTTATATTTATTATTTACATGAATTACACATCATTATTATACCCATCCAAATAATAATTTATTGAATAACAATTACACCACGACGTGGAGACGGTAAGCCGTACGTACGCACGTATGGTGACATGTTATTCAAAGGATGGATAGAATAATGAATATGGTTGTACCATATTTATAATAACATCACATTATATATAATATACTAGATTTATTATTTTAGAATGGTAATAACAAAGAAAGAAGAAGTGGAAGAAGAAAGGAACATGAAAAAGGGTGGTGAAATCATTACCTCTTTTTCGGGTTCTTCCTTTTTATTTGATCAAAAGAAACCCTTAGGTTGGCTTTATGACTAATGTAAGGGCTCTAGGATGAAGTGAGGGACGTTTAGAGAGTATTTGGGTAGAGTTTGGCCGAGCCAAATGGCTTTGAAGGTGTGAAATAATGAGAAGGCGGAGTTTCCTTTTATAAGAGGGGTGAGGGGCACCTTTGGAAAAGCTAGAAATATTATTTTATAATAAACTCATATTCGGTTTCTAATGGCTACAAAGTAGATTATTTAAATTTTAAGGTGGAGATAAGTATAAAACCACTCAACAAATTGGATTTAGATAGGTTTGGGTTACAATATTAATCTTATCTTTAAGTATTAACTCTTAGTTAATTAGTTTGAGGCTTACCATGTCACTTTGTATTTTTATATTATATAGTTAATAAACATACTGTATACCTCCAAGAGACCCCCAAGTTGTCCATTAATGTTAGACATATCATGATATAAGTCTCTTGAACGAACCTTAGATTTTTATGAATTGAATATCAATTAACAATATAATATTTGTTTTAAAAACACTTTTATGTCAATTTTGACACTATTTGGAAAATTGATTTTCGTGAAAATCATAAAAAAAATGATTACTTAGAACATAGTTAATTAAATCATTCCTAACATGTCATATTAACCTATAAAATTACTGTAATTCATAAAAAGTTTCAAATTATATTTTTTTGGGTATTTATAATATCAATTATTTTAATTTTTCACTATTATGGTAATTACTACATCATCATTGTGTCATAAATAAATTAAATTATTTAATAAATAAAAATTATAAATAAACTATCCTTATTTAGGAAATATTTTTAGCTTTCTAATTAATATTTATAATATAATTTATCTTATGTGTATCCCTATATTAAAAATGATTTAGTAAATAAACTTTGATTTTAACTCTTTTAACTCTTCTTTGAATTAAATAATAATAAATGTCATAATCTAATCCAAGTGGACCTAAATGATACTATTTTATTCCTAAGGTTGTTTTTGGTCGATATACACTTGTCCAATAGAATTAGAACATGTGTTAGGGTAATATTAATATCATTTTTATCCTTAATCACCCTATTTACTTTTAACAGTGGTAAATAAAAATAAAAGTTACTATTCACCAAAAATTATTTTCATCTCATTAAACCACATTTTTCTCTTTGATATTAACTGTGTATCTCGGATTTTCGAAATTCCACTCACAGAAGCGGTAAAATTATGTTTTATGAAAAATTCAGTTTTTTTAACTACCACTTAGTGGTTTCACTATTCATAAAAAAATGATGTTTTTCAAAAAAATACCAAAACATCACCCTAGGCTAATATCGATATTCTGAATCCAAAAATGAAGTCCATTTTGAGAGATAAAATTTCTAAAATCTTAAAAAGTAGGTATTACTGTTCATAACGGCTAGTTTGATCGGTTGTGGTGCGTGTTAGAACTCGATGTTGCGTACAACACACGCTATTGCATTATTCAAAGTGAAATGTACCGTAAAAACATCAGGTGTTACATTCTCCCCTCCTTCAAATAATTTTGTCCTCGAAATTTCTAGAATACTACCGCATGAAAAGACTCGTGTGGTTCTTCATCATAAGTTCCTCGGTTTCCCACGTTGCCTCTTCCATATTATGGTTTCTCCACAAGAACTTTATCAGATGAGTCGTCCGGTTTCTCAGTACTTGTTCTCTCGTATCAAGAATCTTGATGGGCTCTTTGCAATAAAACAGACCAGGTTCCAGTTCTAATTCTTCATAGGTGAGTACATGCGTTGGGTCAGGCATGTATTTCCTCAACAGAGATACAAGGAACACATCGTGAACATTGGAGAGACTTGGAGGCATTGCCAATCGGTAAGCTACAGCCCCAATTCGTTCTAGAATTTTGAAAGGTCCGATGTACCTGGGACTCAATTTACCATTATTACCAAAACGTATGACTCCCTTCCATAGAGATGCCTTCAGGAAAACATGATCACTGACTTGAAATTCCAAATCCTTTCTTTGATTATCAGCATAGCTCTTCTGCCTAATTTGAACTGCTTTGATATGGTTTTGGATTTCCTTCACCCTTTCAATCGTTTCCTCTACTAGTTCGGGGCCTACAAGTTTTCTTTCACCAACGTCATCCCAACAGGTTGGTGTGCGACATCTCTTTCCGTATAATGCTTCATATAGTGCCATCAGAATACTCGAATGGAAGCTATTGTAATAGGAAAATTCTACCAGAGGAAAAATTTGATCCCAAATACCCTCAAAGTCAAGTGAGCAGGATCTCAACATGTCTTCCAAGGTTTGAATAGTTCGTTCGGATTTTCCATCTGTTTGACGTTGGTAGGCTGTGCTCAAATGAAGTTTAGTATCCAAGGCTTTTTGAAGACTTTCCCAGAACCTTGAAGTAAAACAGGGATCACGATCATAAACAATAGATAGGGGTACTCCATGAAGTCTCACAACTTAATTAATATATAGTCTTGATAGATGTTCTTGTCGTAGATCTTCTCTTATTGCAAGAAAATGTGCTGACATGGTAAGACGATCAATAATAACCCATATTTCATCATTCCTTCTAGGAGTCTTTGGTAGTCCCATGACAAAGTCCATCGTGATATTATCCCATTTCCACTCAGGTATGGGAAGAGGTTGCAATACTCCACCAGGTTGTTGCCTTCCAGCTTTCACTTGTTGACAAACCATACATCGTGACACAAAATCTGCAATCTCCCTCTTCATGTTGTCCCACCAAAAATGTTCCTTCAAATCTCTACACATTTTGGTGCTCCCAGTGTGTATAGAGAAATTGGAACTCTGAGCATCATCCAGCAATTCCCTTTTTAGATCGTGTATATCGGGAACACAAAGCCTCTTCCCGAATTTCAAAATTCCTTCTTCATACACAAAGTCTCTCAATCTCCCATCATTCACAGCTTTAATCTTTTTTTAAAATTATTCATCGTCTATCTGAGAACTCTTAATCCTTTCTAGTAAAGATGGTTTGGCAACCATTTGGAAAAGCATTGATGTCTCACCTTCCCTGGTATTCCCATGTCCATCTTCACTAGATCCATGAAAATTGGATCCCTTTCAATTTTCATATTGTTCAAAACTCCATGATATTTTCTGCTCAAAGAATCTGCCACCTTGTTTTCCTTCCCCAGGTGGTAGTGTATCATGCAATCATAATCCTTGAGTAATTCAAGCCATCTCCTTTGCCTAATATTGAGTTCTTTTTGTGAGAAAATATACTTCAAACTCTTATGATCAGTATAAATCTCACATTTTTCACCATAGAGGTAGTGCCTCCATATCATCAAAGAAAATATCACAGTTTCTATCTCGAGATCATGAGTAGGATATTTTTGTTCATGAATTTTCAACTGCCGTGATGCATAGGCAATAACCCTATCATTCTGCATAAAAACACAATCAAGTCCTTTCTTTGATGCATAACCATAAATAATGAAACCATCACTCCTCGATGGTAGAGTCAATATAGGAGCATTGACTAATCTTATCTTGATATCATCGAAAAATTCTTCACACTCCTTTTTTCAAACAAATTTAACCCCTTTACGTGTGATCTTCGTTAATGGGTTTTCCAATCGGGCAAAATTCTGGACAAAACGTCGATAATAACCTACCAAACCAATAAAACTACGTACTTCAGTTATACTCATTGGGGCTGGCCATTCTTGTATTTCCTTGGTCATAGAAGGGTCAACAGAGAATCCATCTTTAGAGACAATATGGCCAAGAAAAGAAATCTCATGAAGCCAGAATTCACACTTTTTTAACTTCCCATATAATTCATGTCTTCTAGGAGTCTTCAAGATAATGCGCAAGTGATTTTGAAGATCCTCGTAGCTTTTGGAGTATACCAATATATCATCAATAAATACCACCACAAATTCGTATAAATATTCCTTGAAAACTATATTCATTAGATCCATGAATAGAGAGGGTGCATTAGTGAATCCAAAAGGAATTACTGTAAGCTCATAATGCCCGTACCTGGTTCGAAATTTTTTCTTCGGAATGTCTTCCATCTTCACACAAAACTAATGGTATCCAGATTGAAGTTAAATATTTGAAAAGTATTGAGCTCCATGTAGTTGTTCAAATAAATCATCAATGCGAGGTAGGGGATACTTATTGTTTATTTTTATAGCATTGATCTCCCTGTAGTCGATACATAACCTCATAGATCCATCTTTCTTTTTAACAAAAAGAATAGGGGCTCCCCAAGGAGAAACAATAGGGAGAATAAATCCTTTAAAACTCAATTACTCTAGTTATTTCTTTTGTTAAACTAATTATACGGTGGACATTATATAAGGGATCTTTGATATAGGCCTTGATCCAGGAATTAAATCAATGGAAAACTCAACCTCTCGCTCTGGAGGATGTCCAGGTAAATCTTCCGGAAACACATCAACATCTTCTTTCACAATAGGTACATCCTCTATTTGAACATTCCTTTCCTCACCCACTATAATTTCATCTTCTTCCTCCCCAAAAATTGAATTTAGTTGAGCTACTAAGGGTGGATCTAGATAAGAATTAGGTGGTGACGATTCTGCTCTAAAGATAAGTTGTTCCTCATCATCATCATCATAAATCGTAACCTCCTTCTTACAATAAATATCTGCATCATAGTCTGAAAGCCAATCCATACCGAGTATTATATCAAACTCAATCATAGGTATGATTATGTATTCAGTGGAAAATTAACATTTATGTGCTCTAATGGGGATTGATTCACAAAACATTGTTGCAAGGATACTTCCCTTAGGAGTTTTAACTGACAACTCCATTGTTAAATAAAATTGGAAATATCTAATTTTCCTAGCAAACTAGGAAGATATGAAATAATGGGATGATCCAGAATCAAATAATGCATTTTCTAAACTTGAGGAAACCATTAAATTACCTTCCACCACGTCTTTCGGAGCTTCTACCTCAGAAGTAGTGATAGCATAAGCTTGTCCTTGATCCCTTGGCCTTTTCTATGGTATGTTCCCCTGACGCATAGGAAATTCATTTGAATAATGTCCCATCTCCCTGAAATTGTAGCACTGATCATCGGTAGCTTCCTTCTTCCCTTTGCAATCACGATCTTGGTGGCCTTTTTCACCACACTTGTAACAGACACCCATTCCCTTCAAGAAAGTACTGGGGTGTTTCTTTGCAAATTTACCACAGGATAGATATTTATCCTTTACCTTCTTCCCATTATTTCTATTCCTAGATTGATCAACAGATCTCTTTTTCTCTTGTTTTTCTTTAAAGTCATAAGACTTAGAGAATTCCTTTTCTGTCTTGATAGCACATGAGTCAATGTCTTCGTACAATGAGAAGGATTGTGAGACTAATGCTCAATGGAGAAATGGTTTTAACCCATAAAAGAAATGATCAATCTTACTTCTTGGGTTATGTATATAATCTCCATCATACCATGCTAACCTTGTAAAGTTAGCCTCATACTTTGCGACATTCTCATACTCCTTTTGTCTTAGACTCAGAAATTGCCTTTCCATATCTGATCGATGGTCACGAGGAAAGTATTTTTCTAAAAACAAATCTTTGAACACCCTCCATTCCATATTTGATACTTCATCATCTTTCTTCAGGTTTTGAATCAATGACCACCATTGATCAGCATCTTCAATGAGGCAGTAAACTGCCATGATAACTTTTTCTCTTTCACTACTTCCCAAAGCCTAAAATATTTTCTCTAGTGAACTTATTCATTGCTCAGCTACCAATGGATTTGTACTCCCATTGAATGTTTGTGGTTTTTTCCTCATGAATAAATCTAACATTGATTCTCCATGTTGTGGATCAGGGTGCTCCATAAGGGTAATGTTATTATTAATAACCTAAGTTAGTTTTCCCAGTATGGTGATTAGCTGATCAGCACCAGTTGCATCACCAGTTCCACAATAATTATCTTGAGTAGGAGGGCAATCCCTACAGGGAGTGCATGCATTGATACGGTTTCCATTTCTTCCACTACGAGCCATTTCTAAACAATGGCATAAACTAGGTCAGTTTATGAATCAAAATACATAAATCCATACTTATAAAACACTTAACATAAATTGAACTATTTATGGATATAATCCATAATCCTAAAAATGTGTTCTTTGAGGAAGTATATACTCATAAACCCTTCATAATTATTTGTATAGAAAATGATTTTTATCCTAAGAATATCCCCCGGGAGTGTCGTAACCAAGAGTGCAGCAAGGCCCGTTGTCGTGCACCAGTTCCCGTTCGAGTCTAGCTCAAAGCGGTGTTTTTGGGTTTTACCCCTAGGTACATCTGTGCCAGAGCCGCCTCTACCTTCTCTTATCCAAACATGGATGTATTTCTCGGAACACTCACAAAATCTCTACAATACCAAAATTATAGGAAGTTCTTCTATACTAATCCTCAAAGTCTATCATAAATCGATGTGCTCTAATCAGAGTTTATCTAAATCTAGCTTCCAAGGTCTATACTAAACTTCCTCTGATACCAACTGTAACGACCCGACCCCATTTACCCAGAGTTAGTGAATTATTACATAACATTGGCATGATCACAAGAAAGATCAAGTCTCGATAGACCGATTAGTTTAGTAGCCTTGGAAACACTCGATATATTTATAAAGTTTTACATTACATCATAAAAATGAAAACTACAACAAAATAGTCTCCATAGTCTACACTTTTATCCCCTCATACTATCCATGCAGGTCATTCATAATTTACTTCTTCACATCCTGCGAAAAATAAAACATAAAAAGGTGGTGAGCTCAAATGCCCAGAAAGGTTAACAATATAGCGGAAACATTCATAAATAAGAATAAAAATTTAAGGCAATGTATAACTAAAACAAAAGACTTTTAAACTTGAACTTCAACATAGTATGGAAAAAATAAATGAATCAATTCCATTTACTTATTCACATGGATCTTATACTAATCGAATAATCACATGCAATATCAATAACCACTTTCATAGTAATGGAATGCATAATGCCAGACTATCATAACCACATAGCCAAGGCCTTGTGCCAAGACTACAAATAAGATTTTTTCAAGGCCTTGTGCCAAGACACTAGTTTGTCTCATGATACCTACTGATGCATCGATGAGCAATAGCGGGCTCCACCCATCACATATTAAGTTTAATGCATTCCCATATGAAAAGGTTTAAACATAACATAAACATTCGTATTAAAACTAGAATACAAAATGTAAATACTTTATCCATAAACCATGAATTGTATAAAAATAACACATCCACAGTCAAACATATCACAAAATCTTCAATACAATATAGAAGTTCTATATCATAATAAATAAACTTCTAATGAGAGTAAAATCCATCAAAGGATGTTGACATAGATGAAATCAAAACTCTTTTCAGAGAAATATGCCTTTCTATTTTGAAATAATTTAAGAGTCATATATTTATAAAATAAAAAATTTTCTTTGAAAATATTCTTATAATCTTGTAAGGGAATCTTCATCGATTTTATAACGATGGAAAATAGCCGCACCCTCTGTATAAGTTAAAAAAAATATTCTTACCTTAATTCTATTGAAAAGGATAAAAAACACCTTGTTTGGAAAACGGCGGAAAGATTCCTTTATAAAACTCTTATAAAAGGTCAAACAAGGGTATAAATTACTTTAACCCATATTCTTGTAAATTGTAAAAATGTTTTGAAATACATTTTTAAGAAACATGGATGTGGATGATAAAGATATCCCAATAGTGTATTACGTAAAAACAACCTCAGATAAAGAAGAGATTGTGAAATAACCCTTACCTTGTACTTTTCCTTGGTTGTTTTAGGTTAACCTCTTGTATAATGGTGAAATAATTGTTATTAAATTATACAATATTCACATATATTAATATGACATCATATATGGTCTTTTAACATTTATTTGCTAATTATATCATAGTATTATCGTTGTTTCAGGTGTTAACTTTCTCATTTTCTTTTAAATGTTTTGTTACATAAGCCGTGTTTGTCATGGATAGGTTGTATATTAATCATATCCAGAATGATATCAAGTCCTTATATACTATTATTAATAATCAAATGAGAATTAGACTTGAATGGATAAGATGAAGAATGAATCTCATCGCGTTTGTGGAGACGGCAGTCCGTACGTACGCACGAGCGATTATATAATTATTTTGATATTAAAATAATATATAATTGGATGTTATATCATATATACATAATAATTATCATGTTATATTTATTATTTACATGAATTATACATCATTATTATACCCATCCAAATAATAATTTATTGAATAACAATTACAGCACGACGTGGAGACGGTAAGCCGTACGTACGCACGTATGGTGACATGTTATTCAATGGATGGATAGAATACTGAATATGGTTGTACAATATTTATAATAACATCACAGTATATTTATGATACTGGAGTTATTATTTCAGAATGGTAATAACAATGAAAGAAGAAGTGGAAGAATAAAGGAACTTGAAAAATGGTGATGAAATCATTACCTCTTCTTAGGGTTCTTCCTTTTGATTTGATCAAAAGGGCTCCATAGGTTGGCTTTCTGACTAACGGAAGGCCTCTAGGATGAAGTGAGGGAAGTTGAGAGAGTATTTGGGCAGATTTTTTCCAAGCCATATGGCTATTAAGGTGTGAATTAATGAGAAGGGGGAGTGCCCTTTTATAAGAGGGGTGAGGGGCACCTTTGGAAAAGCTAGAAATATTATTTTATAATAAATTAATATTCGGTTTCTAATGGATCCAAAGTAGATTATTTAAATGTTAATGCGGGGATAGGTCTAAAACCACTCAAAGAATAGGATTTATACAGGTTTGGGTTACAATATTAACCTTATCATTAAGTATTAACTCTATTTAATTAGTTTGACACTTACCTTGTCAATTTGTATTTTTATATTATATAGTTAATAAACATAATATATACCTCTAATAGACCCCAAAGTGGTCCATTAATGATTCAACTATCATGATATAAGTATCTTGCCCGATCCATATATTTTTAGGAATTGAATATCAATTAATAATATAATATTTGTTTTAAAAACTCTTTTATGTCAATTTTCACACTATTTGGAAAATTTATTTTTTTGAAAATCATAACAGAATGATTACTTTGAAAATAGTTAATTAAATAATTCCTAACATGTCACATTAACCTATAAAATTAGTGTAATTCATAAAATGTCTCCAATTTTATTTATTTGGGTATTTATAATATCAATTATTTTAATTTTTCACAATTATGGTAATTAGTGCATCATCATTGTATCATAAATAAATTAAATTATTTAATATATAAAAAGTATAAATAAAATATCTTTATTTAGGAAATATTTTTAGCTTTCTAATGAATACTTATAATCGAATTTATCTTATGTGTAACCCTATATTAAAAATGTTTTAGTAAATAAACATTGATTTTAACTCTTTTAACTCTTCTTTGAATTAAATAATAATAAATGTCCTAATCTAATCCAAGTGGACCTAAATGATAATATTTTATTCCTATGGTTGTTTTTGGTCGAGATACACTTGTCCAATAAAATTAGGACATGTGTTAGGGTAATATTAATATCATTTTACCCTTAATCACCCTATTTTAATTTAACAGTGGTAAATAAAAGTAAAAAGTTACTATTCACCAAATATTATTTTCTTCTCATTATACCACATTTTACTCCTCGATATTAACCGTGTCTCTCAGATTTCTGAAATTCCACTCACAGAAGCGGTAAAATTAAGTTTTATGAAAAAATCAGTTTTTTTAACTACCATTTAGTGGTTTCACTATTCATCAAAAAATGAAGTTTTTCAGAAGAATACCAAAAATCCACCCGAGGCTAATTTCGATTTTCTGAATTCAAAAATGAAGTCCATTTTGAGAGATAAAATTTCTAAAATTTTAAAAATTAGTTATTACTTTTCATAACGACTAGTTTGATCGGTTGTGGTGTGTGTTAGAACTCGGTGTTGCATACAACACATGCTATTGCATTATTCAAAGGGAAACGTACCGTAGAAGCTTGGGGTGTTACATTAAGGGGATATCTCATCTTAAAGGATGAGGTTGAATGAATGAAATCTCAATATTTAGTGACATAAAGATTATGTGGATCACTATGTTTTGAGAGATATTCCACACAATTCCTTTCAGATAAGTATGTTAATCATGAAAACATGCCATAAATGGATTTGAAGAATGTCTTAAAGACTGAATCTTGAATAAGAGAGGTGGAATGGTATAAGAGGGGTTAAATGGGCAAGAAGGGCACCCAAAAAGGCAGCGGTGCGCAAGTCCTAGCAGGCGCGTAGGTACTGCATGGGCGCGCAAGTCCTGGTCGCGCAGGTATACATTCGCGACACATGGGTACTTGTGCGATTGTTAACTAGTAGGGTTACACATGGGCGATCCTGGACCAAAGCCTTTATAATTATCCTGAGGTACTTCCAGAAGAGAGGCGCACAAGTTTTGGTGAAGAAGTAGGGAGGCACGTAAGTATGTTCATTTCCCTTAGGGTTAAAACACCTTAGGCGCGCAAGTGTTACTGAATTATAACACATAGACCTTACTTCTCTTGTTTAGACCATCCATTCTAGGTTAAGAATTACCTTAGAAGTGTTCGGAAGACATGAAGAAGAGTCTTGGGTGTTCAAGCACTATATCTGAATTCTAGAAAAATTCTTTCCTTGAAATTGGGGGCCCAGAGGGTCTATTTATAGGCTGGAGAAGACCTCGGTGGTTATCACTTAGGGAACGCAAGTCACCTCCGCGACCATCAGGCGTCGCGCAAGTTTACTTGCGCGACAGTGAGGGAACTTGCGTTGCGCATTTGCATTTGAAGCCTTGTTCATACCTTTGTCGATTTTTGATGTTTTCTTCAAAGGCTAAATCAATTTTTTCTAAGTCATTTTCCTTTCCATTCTTCTAGACAATGTGATGAAAAGGAGCATCAACAAAAGTCCCCCCTCGGAGTTGGATCCGAATGAATAAGGATGTGACTCTTAGGAAAAGAAGAAAACCAATGGGAAAGAGGCGTGCATGGCACGTCATGTAGTCATCATCGCACATGTGTGAGTCACGCAGGGCTGGAGCGCGCTGGGTGTAGGCGCACAGGTGGGTAGCTTGGCCTATAAATATGCGTTCATTTTCCAGGCATTGCATCTGATTTCCGGATTTTCGAGCACTCAACGCACATGTCCCCTTCACCGCGCAAGTTGCTCGTTTTCTGCTGTTTCTTCACTATCGCGCTGTTCTCAAGTTAATAGGACTTGTGCGGTGATACTTGCACTCCAAAAACATTCATGACACATGAAAACATGCGCGACACATCTATAATTGTGTGCCAAGTTTAGACTTGCGCACCTTAATGCCTTTGGCATTTTTCTGAAATTCCTTTAAAAATTTAATGAAAAAAGAAACTTTCTTAAGAGTTAATTTATTCAACTTTTGTGCAGAATCAATGGCACTTAGAATCGGAATAGCTGATTAACTGTCAAGAAAGTGGATTGATGATATGATGAACATCAATGGACATGATTATTATACTGTCAAAAGTATCACTCTTCCGGATTTGGCTAAGTATCTGAAGAAATTTCATCTTGACTTCCACCAAAGCATTTTTTTTCCTTTGTATGGCTATGGTCATCTGCGAGTGGTCACTATTACAGAAGAAAAGAACTATCTCTCATTTTCGTAGTTTCAGAATTACACCAAGTTTACTTCAGCAAATATCTCACGTGGAGGAGGATTTATAAATGCTGGAATAGTGGAGAAAGCTTACATGATGCATCATAGACCTTGTATGCCAGATTAAAAACCTCATTCACCAATGTTGCAGCCACATTGTCATCTTTCAATCTTCTGAAATGCTCAGATGGATCAATCCAAAGGCTGAAAGAAAATTTGGGACTTCTATCCTGGGGGAGTTGTGAAGCCAACATGGATGTGGGCATACTGGGTGCGACAAACCTATGCAGAGTTTGACAAGGATCTGAATGGAGTTGCAATATACGAAGCTATTTGGGTTGGGTAGACATATGTTTACAGACATGATAACATCATGCCAGAGATACTCAGCCACTAGAGCCCAGAATCTAATTCGTTTCATCTTACTCATGGAGATGTAGGAATTAGTCTGTGGGATGTCCACAAGATCTCAGGGTCTCCAATTTTGGGCGACATGTATGATGAATTCATTCCACCCAAGGTGACTTGGAATGATTCAGAGAAGACTCCTACATTATCTCGAGAATTATTTAAAATCTTCCATAGGCTCAAGAGTTCAAATACCTCGTTAACTCATTCTAGAAAGGATATTCATCTGGATGAGTGGATGAATATATTTCTTATTGAGAAGAATGAGAAGGAGCCAAATGAGAAGGAGTCAAAGGAGAAAGGATCCAAGAAAAAGAAATACAAGTACAAGAGGCCCAAACGTCCTACCACTTGCCCAAAACCTGAGAAGAGGGGTGCTCCTAGCTCATTCTGGCCAACTCTAGAAACATGAGAGTTTGAGAAGTGGGGATATGAGGTGAATCAAAGGATCCCAATGAAGACTCATCTGGCGGGCTTCTTGACTTTATGGCCCAGCGTTTATCTCTTGCCAGTCAGGGATTCGAAGGGAGGCGTCAGGCCAGGGACCTTCGTCATTGTGGAAAAGTTGGCTGAGGAAAAAATGGTTGGGTTGGCCATCGCCATTTTAGAAAATATTCACAAGAGTTTACTGCATGTCTTCACGGGTAAATCTCCTTTATGAATAGTGGGACCATTCCATGTTTTATGGGGATGGATCGCCACTCACTTCAGGACTTACAATGTACAGAATGGATTAAAAACTCCTAGAAGTTCTTTCAGGCCGTCAGTGCAAGAATTCTCTGGAGTTGCTCCATTAGATTATAGTGCCTATGACATGAAAGTGAGGCTGAGCTTGATTAAGGAATTCAACTTCTTTCCCAATGGAAATCCGCCAGCCGAGTAGTTTTTTGATGATGGAACATCCCATTTGGATCTGAGGGAATACATGCTAGCTTGTAGAGATGGTGGGCTAGTTGACACGATTGACGGAGAAATTATATGCGAGGCCTATGCTCTATATTGATTTTCACGTAAATTCATGTGTCTAAAATAGATTGTTGTATCACCCCCAGTTCATGTCAGGTTAGAACAAAATCTGATGGTTGCTCGACAACTGTGGCTGCTGACATCAAAGGAGAAGACTGGGGCGGTATTTTATCTACTAGTTGAAATAATAGCACATAACATGACTACATATTATGCCGAGCACTGGATAGAATCATACCCAAAAGGGGTGCTGAATCACCCAGTTTACCAGGTGGGGAAAATGAAGAAGACTGTAGAGAAAGAAACCCTTACTCATGAAGGTGATGCTTCCCCACCTGAAGCAGATTCGCCAGATTCCTCTTTTAGGACTAATTCACCAGATTCCCATGACGGGGATGATGAGGAACAACAAGTGGAAAAGCGGACTCGTGCCCGATATAATCCTCTGGTTAGAATCAGGAGACCTACACCAGCAACTCCTGGTGAGTTACTTCATTGTGGTAATTTAATCAGTACTACTTTATAAAGCAATAAGTCTTATTTTCTTATTCTTTATCTGTAGTTGCAGGAGCTGGGAAGAAACTAAAATCAATTATTGTAGGACCTTTCTCGCACCTTTCATATCTAAGACCAGAGGCTATCCAATTATGGCAGAGTTTATACTATGGTACTGAGACTGTCTGGCTGGATTTTTGTGAGGGACTACAACTTCCTGGAATAGGGAATCTTCTGGCTTCTATAGATATCCAATATGAGGATAACCCTAATGAAGTGCGTGCTTACATCAGAGAGCTAGAAATACTCATATATTCCACGAATGAGTCTATTCATGTCACCAGGAGGGTGAAGGAAATGATTGATCATGGCACTGCTGAGGGGGCTGGTGGTTTTGGAGATGATTAGTGGCATGATTATGTGGCTCCTAAAGATGTATGTTTTCTTCCCTTATTTGTTTTGAAACATTATTCCAATTCGATGCTTTGTTACTTAAGGGTGTTATTTTCATTATCTTGAAGCTTGCAATGAAAGGAACTGAGGTTCCTTCGCCACAGTATAGTCCTGGTGGTACTGCCATCGAGGATGCTACTGAATCTCCTCACAAACAAGGTGAGATATATCCAGGCCAGAAGGCCAAGGATGAGTAGTTTCACATGGCTTTCCCCTCTCCCATCCAGGTACCTATAATGGAGACTGCCGATACTCCCAAAAAACCAATGAATCCAAGGCATCGAAGGAGGAATTCCACAGCTAAATGCTTCATTAGCAGCGGTATGTCTTTAGGGTATTCATGAGTCTATACACATGAAAAAGTTGCTCATATTTCTGGGGATTACAGGGGCTTCTTCAATTTCCCCCTAAGGGAAATGATTGATCATCTTTCAAGGACCACAGAGGGTGCTGTGGAACAATCGCAAATTCAAGATGACTTGGCTGCTCCCAAAGAAAAGCCAGCTTCTGTTCCCAGTATCCCTCCTCCTGCTGTTGCATGAAGAGA
The DNA here is from genome assembly GCA_963277665.1 of Viscum album. NCBI lineage: Eukaryota > Viridiplantae > Streptophyta > Magnoliopsida > Santalales > Viscaceae > Viscum > Viscum album. The sequence goes on along the minus strand of OY728155.1, from coordinate 1,519,389,265 downwards.
AGAACCTGTTTCTGGTAAGTTAACAATGATTCATAAAAATGTTGAACGAAACACCGATTGACTTCCATTCTGTGATACTTCAGGTTCAACTCCTGCATCAGAGCTTCTGGTGGCTGTTGCACCTGATGCTGTGATTTTATCCGAGGATGTTGTCTAGGGTTAGGGTCCGCAGGACGTAAGTCATCCACAAGACACATCAAACGCTCCCACTAGTGAGACTAACTAGAATTCTAAAATATCATTGGATGAAATGATGAGTCATGGCATGTCTTTCGATGATTTTTATGACCATTCTATGTTATCATGTGATTTAAAAGACCTTGGGAGTGAGTTTTATCCATCGGCCAGTAAATTTTCTTATTATTTACATTTCTAATCATGACTGAAAATAACATGTAGTTCCATCCATAGAAGCTACTAAACTGCCAATGCCTGAAGAGGGTGCAGACATTGATGTCAACCCTACCATTGCAGAAACATTATCTCAAGTAGAGCTAAACCAAGTAAACCCTCATGAGACCCATCTTGAAGATTCTGGTTAGACTGGGAAAGATGGGGAGGTGTCTTCTCAGGTTACTGATCTACTGTCGGATAAGGGATAACAATATTTGTGATTGGTATTTCAGTTGCAAGACAATCGATTCTTTTGTTATCCTTTGAAAATAACCAAATCTTTCAATTAATTATGCAGGGCCATCAACTGTAGAGGCTAGATCTGGAGGTGAGGCGTCAGCCTCTGTCCCAACTAGAATTGAAAGCGAAGAACCACAGGTCAGGGGGAAGGAGAAGAACAGGGCACTTCCTTAAGTGCATTAATCCCAGATTACATGCCCCCTATGATGATGATGTTGAATCAGACCTAGAGGTGTTTAAGGCGCTCTGTTTTTTACGACGCAAGGCATGGAACAACATATGGAAAATAATATCTGAGGATCCATTAGAGGATATATAATCGATGATCCCTCGATTGTCGTCCTAGTTCTTCATGCTAGGACTTGGCAGTTTTGGATACCAAGAGATCCATATCGCGGTGAAACAATTCATCTTCATGAGGGATCAAGAGAAAAATTGTCGCGAAGATCTGACCAGGGTGAAACTGTCAGTCACCATTGGTGAATTTGAGGCTACAATATCACGAGCTAAGGCTGACTATGCTACCAAGATGAAGGAGCTAAAGCATAAGATCAAAGAAAAAGTCATCCAGAAGATGCACCTTCAACAACAGTTAGATGTTGTTACTATGGAACATGACCAACTCAACAATTCACTAGAAGGAGTTCAAACGAGTGGTATGAAGGACATTGCGGATGACAAGAAAGCACTCCATCAAGATGAAAAGCGTGAAGTTGGTCAGGTTCATGAGCTTCAAGTGGATGCTGATGAAGCTCGGGATGCTATACATCAAGTGAAGACTTATGTTGACACCCTCTTGTAATTTCTTGGAAAATAGAAGATACTCCAAGCTATGTATGTCCTTCTAATTATTATGCATCAAATGGAAAGAATGATTTCATCTTCAATAACTTGTGCACGTATTTTATTTCCACATACATTCAATTTTACCTCATCCAATGGGCATAGTAAGAATAGTATGATTTTTACTAGGATTATTTTAAATGGCCCTACAAACATTGAATATTTTAATTGCTCAATATCACATTAATCATACAAAATATATGTTTAGTGAGCTGAAACTTTAATTTTATTCAAAGTTCCTTTGTCTTTTGTGGGCAGTTTAAAGTCATGCACATTGGACATAAAGAGGCTAATTGTTTAAGGTCGAAATAGCTTTGACCGAATAAATTAGAATTGACTCAATTTCTTGAAAATTTATCTAAAAACATATTACCATACTCAAGTATGAGAGAAAATATGTAAACTATGACTTAGGAATATTTGAATCTGAGGTATGATTTGAAAATGAGCTAAAACGCATTAGAAGAACTAATTCCCAAGAATGATGTTACCATTATTTAACAAACCCGTTAGGTGGTTGAATTATGCAGGGCCACCTAAGGGCATTGGCTACATAGTCAAATAAATAGCATCTTTTGGATGACAGGTCCGTTACATAGACTACTTATGCAAGGACACCTAAGGGAACGTGCTGCATAGTCAGGCAAAAGAACTCTCAGAAATATGCATTCCTAGTGCAAAAAATCCAGTGAATGTTTATAGAGATTCAAATTTTCCAAAGTATAGAGTTTTCTGTATGAAAAGAGGTACTTGAATAAGGAGAAGATATTTCCAAACAAGATTATCGATGAACTGGATGGATATCACTCCTATAAAGGTCTGACCCAAATATAGGGAAGATGAATATAAACCATACACTTGAATACTTTCAGATCATGAAAAAGGATTTGGGACAAGTATGTTAAGGATGGATATTTTTGCGGATCCCTACATATTGTCATTTAAGACAAATAAGGAAAAAAGAGGCTTTCTTCCCAAGAATGAAGTTACCAGTACCCGACCAACCCGTTAGGGGTTGAATTATGCAGGGCCACCAAAGGGCATCAGCTGCATAGTCAAATAATAGCATCTTTTGGCTGACAAATCTGATATGGAGACTGTTTATGCAAGGCCGCCTAAGGGAACATACTGCATAGTCAGGCAAAAGAATTCTCAGAAGACTGGCATTTTTGTGTCTAGAAGTCAGGGAAGGGGATATGAATATCTAAAAATATTTAAGGTTAGGATTATGAAACATAAAGATCGGTATTTTCCAATGTATGTAGAGATACACAAATCAATACTAACCATAATCATGTTGTGGCTAGGTCCTTGATGGAAATGTGGGACTTCACTACGTATCCCATAAGGATGGGAATCAAGACATACAATGTTCTTGAACTAATGTTAAACATTGTGTGCGACAAAAGGATTAGTGGTCATAGTTTAGGGTCATAGATCTTGGACCATTATAATAAATACATAGTGTCTGTTTTCATGGGGACTTTTCAGCTAGGGGACTGAAAGTGGAATTTGGGGTTAGGCCCAAAAGGCGTGGGGTTGGATTTGAGGGGCACTCGAATGTTCCTACATATCCCATAAGGATGGGAATCAGGCCCACGTAGTTCTAGATCTTCCCTATGTACACAATTGGTTTGAACATGTGAAGGGTGAAAGGGGACCTTAGTGCAATGATGGTTTGACTCAAGATAAAAGATTCGGGCATTTCCATGTATGCACATAGTCTTTGAAAAGAAGCATGATTGAAAATAAATGTAATTAATGATTCCCTCTTAGGTGAGGGTATCAAAGAATATTTTAGTTTATTGACATACTGGAAAAAAGTGTTGTATAGTTTAACGTCATATATCAAGGAAGAAAGTGAACCAATGTAAAAATATTCATTCTAGGGGTGGTTTCACGAATCAACATCATATGAGATGGAGGTGAACCGATGTGAAGAGATTGGTTTTGGGCTTGATCCTTGGGAGGTTGCCTACGTACCCAGCCTAGAAGGCAAGGATAAATGTATGCGTAGTTAAATTAATGAATTAATTAGTGATCAAGTTGTTCTTGGGGCCAACGATGTAAAAAAATAGTGTTGGGACATACACATGGTTGGTAGCCAAGATAGACTGTTATGGTTGAACTTTTCTCTAAGCTCACGTGAGTCATACTCGGTGTGAGAAACAAGAGGTAACAACAACCTTAACAATGCACAGTTTAATGTCATGTAGGACATATGAAGGGAATATGCAGTTTAAAGACATGCAATTAAGACTATTGGTGCTTCAAATTTTAGTGTCATGTAGCAGGGACAAAATACAGTTTAACGTCATGTTGGACGTATTAAAGGACTTTCTGTACAGTTTAGCATCGTGTAGTTAGGACTATGGGGACAATATAGTTTAATGTCATGTTGGACAAAAAGAGGACTGTGCAGTTTAATGTCATGCAATGAGGACAAAAGAGTACACCATTTAACATCATGTTGGACGTATTGGGGAATTTTTCACAGTTTAACGTCATGTTGGACAAAAAAGGGAGGATATAGTTTAGCGTCATGTTGGACATAAGAGCCAATAGTTTAAGGTTGTATTCAAGACCATTGGTTATGTAGTTTAACGTCTTGATGGACGTAAGGTATTTCTATATAGTTTAACGTCATATAGCAAGGATGATGAAGGGGGACACAGTTTAACATCATGTTGGACGAAAGTGCGAATAGTTTAAGATCATATGCATTGACCCTGGATGATGTAGTTTAACGTCATTCTGGATGTAAGGGGTGTGAAAATAGTTTAAGGTCATATGCATGGACTGTTGCTGTATAGTTTAACGTCATATAGCAAGGACAATGAAAGGGATACAGTTTAATGTCATGTTGTCTAGACATGATGATCATTTTTAATGTCATGTAGGACTATGGTGCAGTTTATGGTCATACCGTACCAATAATGATATATTTTGTGTTTATAAAAAATGCTTCTTCAAAAATCTAACATTGGTTGGAGTAGTGATGAGTTCTACATCCATCGAGATTAATGAATAAGCTTCATTGAAGTAGACCCTTTGTATTGAGTAAGGTCCTTCCTATTTTGGCTCAAGCTTGGGAGGATTCTTTCCTGGTATCATTGTAGTTCTGAGAACTAATACCAATTCTCCCTGAGTGAATGAACAAAGACCAAATTTTTTGTTGAAAGCTCGTGTTATTCGATTCTGATAGACTTCCATGTGGTGCAAAGTGCACAATATTTTCTCATCTAACCATTCCAATTCATTCAATCACTTTTGGGATTATTCATATGTAGATTACTGATCACAAATGGCTACTCTGAGCGAGGGTAGTTGAACTTCAATGGGCAAGATGGCTTCCGTTCCATATACTAGTGAATATGGAGTTGACCGCGTTGCAGTGCAGGTGGTAGTCCGATAAGCCCCTAAATCATGAAAGAGTTTATAAGGCCAAGATTTCTTATCTTTATCCACCATAGTTTGTGGTATATTTGAAAGAGTATTATTAAAGGCTTCTATCTGGCCATTAGACTGTCCATGATACCGAGATTAATGATTGGATTTGATGTTGTATTCTTGATACAACTTCTTCACCTCGGATGAACAAAAGTTGGTTCCATTGTCCGTCAATATTGTATAAGGGACACCAAATCTGGTAATTATGTTAGACATGATGAAGCTAACAATGAATTTAGAACTAACTTCCTTAAGAGGTATTGCCTCTTCCCATTTGGAAATGAAATCTGTAGCAGTAAAAATATATTTAAACTGCTTGGTCGTATCTGAAGGGTAAGGTCCCACGACATCCATTCCCCATGTGGAAAAAGGCCATGAGTATTTAGCTGTATGAAGCTACTATTGAGGTTCATGAATGAAGTTGGTATATACGTGGCCTGAATGACACTTCCTTGTGAAATAAACACACTCTTATATCGTTGAAGTCCAAAAGTATCCAAGCCTTCGAATCTGATCAGAAATTCTATGTCCAGACTGGTGGGCACCGTAGACTCCTTCATGCACTTCTTTCATGACATCCATTGTCTCTTCACCATCAATTCATATAAATAGAACTCCATCAAAACCATGTTTATAGAGAATTTTTTCTAAGTTATCTGGACTATCATAAAGAGTAAATTTGACGACACGTCGTTGGATTTTTTCATTCTCAGCTCTATCAGGTGGAAGTGTTCCCTATTGAATGTATTCCCTGATAGGTGACATCCATCCTGTAGTATGACCATACAGTTCAAGAATGGGACAATTTTAATTAATTTCTTCTGTTCTAATTCGAACATTAGTTGAAATTTCACGATGGTGGGCAATACTGATGATTGCCTCGTCCCGATTTGGATCTGCAAGAGTTGTGGCTATATTAGCCAGTGCATCAGCTTGAGCATTTTGTGGTCTTGGGACATAAGAAAATGTCTGTTCCAAAGAGAATTCTGCGATTAAATCTCTGACATAATCATACAAACGGATTAGTTCTTTTTTTCTGATGGCATAATCCCCATTGACTTGTTTGATTACCAAGTCTGAATCACCTTTGACCTTTAAGTGATTCACTTGTTCTTAAAGCGCCGATTCCAAGCCTGCGATGAGAGCTTGGTACTCTGCTTCATTATTGGTACCACCTTCCCATAATATGAAGGAATAAGGTAACACTGCCTTTTCTGGAGAAATGAGCACAATTCTTAAGCCAACTTTGTAGAATTTAGGATTTTCCATTTTCCTCCCTGTTGGACTTTTGGAAGCACCATCAAAATATATTTCCATGCCTGAGGACTTTCATGAATATATAAGACCTCCTCATTAGGGAGTTCAATATCTGAAGATGTGTCTTCCAATGAAGGGTGTTCGGCCAGAAAATCAGTCAGATCTTGGCCCTTTATTGCCTTTTGAGACACACACTGAATGTCAAATTGCTGCAAAATAACTTCCCACCTTTCCAGACATCCTATAAGTTTTGGACGACTAAGGATGAATTTGAGCGGGTTTTTGTGAGATTCCAATTGGACCTCGTTATGTTGTAGGCATTGTCTCAACTTCTGAACTGTAAAGATTAATGCAAGGCAGCACTTCGCAATACATGAATACCGGGTTTCTGCTTCAAGCATAGTCCGACTAAGGTAGTAGAGGTTGTTTTGATTCCCAGCGTCATTTTTTGAGCAAGAAAGGCACCCAATGATTGCTCTAAAGCTGTCATGTAGAGGTTAAGTGATCTTACTTCAACAGGTGGGATGAGTACCGGTGGACTCAAGAGGTATTTGATGAGAATATAGAATGCTTCTTGACATTCTTCAGTCTACTGGTAAGTGACTCCCTTCATCATCAATTCAGTGAAGGGTAAACTCTTTCCTGCCAAATTGGTGATGAAACGCCGAATATAGTCTAAGTGTCCTTCAATTCCTCTTAATTATTTCAAATTTCGAGGAGGTTACATACCAAGGATTGACTTTGTCTTCTCAGGATCAACTTCAATACCACGATGGTGTACAAAAATGTCAAGAAATTTTCCTGAGGTTACCCCAAAAGCACATTTTAAGGGGTTCATCTTCAAATTATGTTGTAGATGCTTGCGGAATATGACATCTAAATTAGCTACGTGATTAGAACATTGTTTTTATTTGACCACCAAATCATCCACATAACATTCAAAAAACTTCCCTAAAAAGGGTTTGAATATACGATGCATGGCATGCTGATATTTTGCACCTGAATTCTTTAAGCCAGAGGGCATTACCTGGTAGCAAAACACACATTGGGGGGATATGAAGGCTGTGGATTCCTCATCTTCTGGAGCCATTCGGATTTGATTATATCGGGAATATCCATCCATGAACAAAAGTGCTTCATAGCCAGCTGTTTCATCAATTAAAAGTTCTGTAATCAGAACTGGGAAATCATCCTTTGGCCAATGCCGATTAAGATCTCTGAAATTGATGCAAACACTAATTTGTCTGTTCTTATTTTTCACAGGGACAATATTATCCAACAACTTGGGATATTTAACTTTTCTAATAATTTTAGCTTTGATAAGCTTATCCACTTCAGCTTCAATTTTTGGAAGCATAAGTTGGGTGTGTTCTTCTCGCGGCTTGCTCAAATCCTCATTGCTCTTCTGGTAAACCCAAATGATGAGTAGCAACATCAGGATCAAGCCCGAACATCTCTGTATAGTTCCGTGAAAATATATCTCGATTTTTCTTTAAAAAGGATCTATATATCTATTGTACTTCAAGATTCATGGCCACACTGATTAAAGTGGGGCGTGGATCTTCTTTTGTACCAAGATTTATTTCTCTAAGTTCATCCACGGTGGTAGAGATACCCTCTTTAAATGCTAGAGTAGCATCTCTGAGTTCATCCTCTTCTTTTTCATCATGTGTTATTTCTTTTCTTTATACTTGCAGCGTAGATGATAAATCATAATTTCCATGATCAGAAGAGATGTTAAAATTTGAACATCTTGGAGAAGAAGCTTCCATTTCTGATCCAATTGATGATGAAGGGTCTTCCTTGTGAAATAAAGAGGAGATGATGGATTGAGAATCAACATCATTTCCACCTCTGATGTTTCTATAACTTCTTCTGGCCTTATTGGTAAAGTACATACTTGTTGGATTTCAGTAGTTGAAATGAAGAAGTCACCATTTGGGCTTTCATCACTGCTTGGTGGGTTACCGGTTTCTCCCATGTTGTCTAGCTCGATTGTCGTAATTGACATTATGGATCATTCCATAAGAGTATTTTGATTTGGGTCTATCTTGTCAATTTGACTAATAGGAAACACATAATCTATACTCACATGTGTAAAAGGATTTACTGGAATCTTATCCAAACCATACGGAGCATTAATTTTGGTAAGCTCCCTTGTTGTGGATTTATCCTTTCCCTTCACGTGATAGAATTCCACCTCAATGTATTGAGACTCATAATTCTTGAACAAGGCCTTATCACCATAAATTGTCCCAACTTGACCATCAAAACAATATTTGAGACATTGATGGTATGATGAAGGGATAACCGCATATTGATGTAGCCAGGGTCTTCCAAGCAAGATGTTGAAGGGTGATTCTTGATCAACAACCATGAAATCTGAATTAAATACAAGATCTCCAAACTGATTTATGAGTGTAACCTCAACCAGTGGTTCTTGTTCATTTTTATCATATCCTTGTAACATCATGGTAGAAGGATATAAATCAGATTCGGTGAGGCGCAATCGACGAACTGTACAAATGGGCATGAGGTTGACTCCTGAACCATTATCAATGAAAACTCTTCGGATGTCTATGCCATTGACCTTGCCAGATAAATACAAAGGTATAATGTGTCCATGCACGACATCATCTTCATCTTCATCTATGAAAGATATTATTTCATGGAATTCTACAGGATTATTCTCTACATGGTATACTTCAGCTGTAGGAATTTCAGTTTCAAACTCTTGAGGACTTGACAAAGCCTCGATTAGTGCCTCCCGAAGATCTTTTGAACAATTCATGGAATCCAGAATTGATAAATTGTCTAGTACATGGGCCAGGTGTTTCAATAAATCATACTTTTGATCTAAAGGTCTACGTTTCCCAACATGAACATGTGGTTTAACAGGTGTCTTGGAATTTTATGCTTTGGAAGATGATGCATCTCGTATCGGGATAGGAGTTGGCAATATTTATGGCTTTGGATGATTAGACTGATTAGATCCATTTACATGGTGAGTGGAAGAAGATGGAACCTTCAACCGGTCTTCCTGAATAACTATTCCAGGACTGAATTTGCTATTGGTGGAAGAACATTCTTGTTCTTGTTGAGCTTGCTGAAGGTCTCGACCACGAGTTTCTGCTACATACACAGTTCTAGTAGGATTAGAATTTGAATACTGGCCCTTGAAGGATCCACATCTTCATATGTATCCTGAGCCTCTAGAACTTCATCTGATTCCTCTGCTTGATATAGAGAATTCGGGCTCATCAAAATTGAAACTACGACTGGCATATGGATCTATTAATTGAATCATATTAACAAAATAAAAGATTAAATCTTCATCCGATGAGGACTCTTCTTGACTAGCCAATTTAGGTTGTACCGTTGGGTTGGGTGGTGCCTGTTGCTAAGAAGTAGATGGCATGATATCTTCCAGAGTCAAAGACAGCTTAGGCTTTGACACATACTCAACTTCTTCTGATTGTTCCTCCTTGGAATTGTGCTGTTTCGTTGATGATTTTTCCTCTGATGAAGAGCGTTTTTTTATGGCATTCACAGCAAAAGGAACAATTGGTTTCTTGAATTGTGTTCGAAAAATATAATGTGTTTGGTTGATCGTCTTTTTGACCATCCAATCATCATATTTTTGTGAATTTTTTCTTTTAACTTCTTTCCACTCGCCTTCCTCCTCTGGAACTGTAGCAGTAACACATCCTACCTGAGTTGAAGAACCTTTCAGTATAACTTTTCCCAAGTTGACCATTTTTTGCAGGAGGTCCTTAAAAACAAAACACTCCTGAATGGGATGCCCCAAAATTTGATGAAGCATGCAATAGTTAGGATGGTATTCATCTCTTTCCTTGTTTGTCCTCCTGGGCATTGGCAATTGAACCAAATTATTTTCTAGAGCCAAAATGAAATAACCAGGAACATGTTCATTTCGGAGAGAGTAAACTTTTCTTTTCAAATCCTCAAATTGTTTTCATCTTTGGTATATTTTATTTTCTTGACGAAATGGCCTCTGTTTTTGGCGCTCAGGAGGTGGATCCCTTCGAGAATATGAAGGTTTTGAAGTAGAAGCAGTTACAGGTGCTTGATTAAGCATAACTGTAGCAGTCTCTTCTTTACACATTCTCCTTCTTGGAGCTGATGGAATTACATGAGATTTAGCCTCTGTCTTTATAAGAGAATCTTCAATCTGATGAGAGATTGAAGTAAGGTCTCAAATCCCACATGCATATTTCACAGGGATCAACGACGTGCGTAATTTGTCATGCAGATTTTCCACACAGATTGGCAACAGTTCCTCTTGAGGGAGTTCTATGCTTAGGGAATATGTTAATCCATTCCAGTGAGCACTTAAATCTAAGACCCTTTCATTCTACCTTTGATTACAGTTTGTAAGATCGAAAACTTTTGTCTGTGGAAAAGTTGAGCTGAATTGAAGAAGAAATCGTTGACAGAGATCTTCACATCCGGTATTTGACTGGGAATGCAAGCTTGTGTACCAGATAGGGGCTGGTCCTTGCATGTTCGCATGAAGCACATGAGTTTCACTGCTTCTTTTTTCTCCGAAGTTCCCATCATAGGATTGAAACAAGACATGTAATGAATAAAATTCTCTTCAGGTTCGCCTGATCTATTGAAAATTGGGAATATAGGGTTCCCAAAAACATGATGGGGGAGAGATTGAATCTACCCATTCAGGGTAAGCTCACATTTTTGGTTGAACCTGCACAGGCTTCCCTTCCATAGTCTCAAACCAAGCTGTTAATGACTCGATGGTAGTTATTAACTTTTGAGAAACATCCAGATGACCTTGGACATGAGTAGGAGCAATGACTAGAATTTGAACAGGTATGGCAGCTGGTACTGCAACTGATGGTAGCACTGCCAACTTTTGTTGCACTTGACCCGTAGGATTAGACCTTTGAGGGTGTACTGATAGAGGAATATATTCATGATCCATCTCAGTAGCTGCAACAAATTCCCTCGTTTGACTGACTCCAGAACGTTTAGGAAGAAGACTTCCCTGAAGTAGTTCTGCATTCAACCTTCTCAATTCCTTCTTCTATTCCTTCTATTGTGCATACCTTTCCTCTAGTGAGAGCGATTGACCTTATCTAGAGGAAGGATATGTAATCTTATTCTTTCCCCTCCTTTAGTTTGATCCCTTTAGAAGAGGGGGAAGTGGGTTACTTGAAAGATTACCTAGGTTCTAAGTAATCCTTTGATTTCGTATACGCACACCTTCTTCATTTGTGTCTGTGCATACACCTTCTTGAGCTGGAAACTCTTCATCTGAATCCCCTGAGTGAGCCTCATCTGGTGGATCAGCAACAACGGTATTTATGACATTGATTGATGCATAACGAATCGCATCCCTTCTATCAGCATTTATGTGATATTGTCTCCATCCATGTATTTGATGAGACCTTGCCTTTTGTTGATTTGATCCCTCAGGAACTTTTTATGAACTGTAATTTGGAGGGAATCTCCTAATAATTTGGCTTTTCATTCCCCCTGTGGCTTCCTCCCCAATCGAGAGAAGAATGAATTTCACTAAGGAGGGGATTGATGACTTGAAAAAGTCCCCAGTCCGGTGGACTAGGGCTGTTCCTGCTATCTCTGCTCAACTCCTCGAATCTTATTTGTTGATTCTAAGGGTTGGTTTAAAATAGTACCCAGTCTGGAAATCTGGGGTGCCTCTTGACATGCTATGTCTGAGACTTTCATAATAGATCTTTTGATCTTGCAGACCTTAGTTCTGAAATTTGCTGGATGCATTAACCTGCATCCACTTTTATCACCCAGTTCAAAAGACCGTTGGATGATTTATGACACTTCTGTCACATGATGATGTGCTTGCTCTATATGAGAGGCATATTCAATATTCTATTTTGCATGATTCAAGAGTAATTAAACAAATTTTTCTCTATATTCTTGATTTTGAGAGGAACTAGTTGAAGCATGTTCTTGGGAAAGATTTTGATTACAAACAATGCTAGGAATTTGTGGCCGGCCATGGGCAATAACATTGCATGAGACCAGTTTCGGCGGGCTTTGCTGACTAGAGAGCACCACGAAATGTAGTGCTCCATTAACACCCCATCCTCTGACATGAATACCATATGGGGAATTGGTAAATAACTGGTGTAAACTTCGTAGTGAGCCAATGCATGAACGCTGAAGGTCTCTCTTCTTCTTTTCAGCCTTCGGATATCGAAGGACTGATAGAGATGCCAAGTCAATTTGATTTTGTTACCCTTTTATTATGTTAACATGATTTTCATATTCGTCATAAGATAATACTTTCTTTTTCAACTAAAAAAGAGTTTTCCATATGTTGAGACGAATATCATGAATTCCGTCTTTTGTCAACATCTCTGGAATGTCATACTGAGAGTCAGCCAGAGGGAAAAACATGACTGGAACTTCACCTTTTTCCAGTTGTGTTCTCATTTTCCGCATTTCCTCTTTATCATTCAATGAAGACTCTTCTACCTGATTTGACCAGATCTGGTGCTTCCTTGTTGTTTCATCATATTCAACAAGATTGGTAGATAAATCACTGATCAAACTAGAAGATGCATGACTTAGGCGTGGTTCAGAGAATGACCTACACCCTGGGCTATCTTCCAATTAACAAAGTATTTAACCTGCTAGCGATAAATCATCAGACATGACTGGTTTCGCATTTGCAAGTGCCTCAAAATAAGAGGGCTTTCTCGGAACTACATTGTCCACTGGAGCATTTTCCGGGCAATGTGCATCAATACTGCATAGAGGACTTTGGCAGAAAACTTCATCATCATGGGGAGGACCACCATGGTGGGTTACAGAAAGAGATGATATCTCTTGCTCCTTGGTCTTCTGACCAAACAGAGGGTTCCTGGTTGGGTCTTTTTCTTAGACGCCTTATTACTCAATTTAGCAGGTGTGAGTGACTGCTTAGGAGAAATGATCATGTGAGGCTGATTATCTCCACTCAAACCAGGTATATGTGCCTGATTTGGTTGTCCGTATGATATGGGGGATTACACCCCACAAACCTCTTGGACGGGAACAGATGTGTGTGTTTTTTCCGGAGTGAACTATTGATGTGTCACTCCACTGGTAGGGATAGATTTGCATTTCTTTCTCTGTGATGCTGCTGAAGCTATTATAACATCCTGCTAGGCATCCAGAATACGACCAGGGATTCTCTTCTGCTCTATCACTATTTATAGAATATGCTTCGTGACTTCAGCTGTCGGAACGGGGATATACATCCATTCCGTGCTTTGAGTAGGTGCATGTGCCTGCTCCTGTCCTCCTTTTCCTATCAGTGAATCCTGACAGTACTCAAGTGTGGGGGAAGAGAATTGAGTCTGCCTCCTATTTGTCATTGGATCTTTCCGACTGACTTCTCTGTGTGCTACCAAACGAGACTGTTGGTAGACTTGATCAGTAATAACAAGTGTATGTGCCTGCAGATTGCACTTCGCCGACCATGGTTGATGAGATCCATCATATGTAGTCATATGAGCCTGCTGACTAGCTGATTATGTATAAACGGGTGTATGTTCCAGTCTATAATACTCCGCAAGAATTGCCTGGCGGGATTTGCATGATGCTGCCAGACAAGTCTGCTGGATACCGGAATTAATACGGGCTGGTGTGTGTACCAGCTCATTGCTTGCCACCAAGTTAGGTTGGTGGACTTCTCCAGAGATAGAAGAGATGAGAACCTGCTCACTGTTAACCAGATTTGGCCTCTGGCGATTCGTCTTGCCTGCTCGAGTTTGAGGAACCTGAGCCGAACTCCTGTAGTCGGTACCCTCATCATGTTGAGGGCGCATTTCCGCACGAGTCTGGCAGTGATTGTTGATGGGAGCCCTCAGGAAGGACTCCTGTCTCCTTGAATTAAGCCCCTAGAGACCTGCTCATTCACCTCCCCAGAATAAGTGAGCGAATGGTGATTGCGTTTCGGGGATAATGACCCGAAACAGTTGGAGACGATGGTTAGCATCCCCTGCTTCTTGATCAATAGTCATCGTTGTATGGACGACCAGTGTGAGTTGTTTACTTGGAGGGCATGTCATGTAGCCTCCAGAGTTAGAATAGTACCGTTTTGACAGTACTCCATAACCTGCGTGTTTGAAACCCAGCGTTGAAGACGCTGAGTAGGTGTTGTCGTCCTCAGAGTGGATGATGATCTAGATGGAGTAGTAGCTAGGGAATTTGAAGCAAATGTTTTCACCGTAGACGTATTCACGGATGTGAACTTAAGAGAAGCAAAATTGGAAATGAAGAAGATCTTGGAAAAGAGTGTCTGTTTGATATAACAGACGTAATCAAGATAAATTCATCCACTACATCTTTTGGATGAGAATATATGTCAATGATTGTTTTTGATGGCCCTCTCATTTATTTTAAATAGGGGCCTAACAAATAAGATAAACATCATTTTGACTTGGTTAAAAATTCACGTCGGGTTCACCATTTTTTGTTTCCCTCTGGAATTGGGGATGACCTCATCGATTTATGGTTCAAACCATCCAAGATGTTTATAATGGGTTTGTTCGTAGAACCAGAAACATCCAATGATTCCATATCCATTTGATCCTACATTCCAAAGTTAGGCACTCATTAATTGTGGATGGATGAGGATTAGGAATTTTCATTGGTCGAGATGATGGGAGGTCGGACTCATCACACCTTTTTGAGGGAAATTATTGTCTAGTTCGGGACTCTCTTTATAGATTTATGTTATTTTTGTGAATCCATATTACATTACCATGTTAAAAATGAGTTTTCCTTTAGATCTGACAATCAATGATTGATATGTAGGAAATTTAGAGAATCTTTTATATGTATTTGTGGTCCTTCATTGATAGATAATCATCTGTATTTGTTAGAGATTCTTAGTCAATGGTATCCTTTGATACATAAACTTCTCTTGGTCATTATGATGACCATACTGGTTTTAAATCCACTCCGTGGGGCACTTGAAGTTTATTTTCATTCAGAAGGACATGAATTATTTCAATGTTGGGATCATACCCGTAGATGGGCTACCTAGGTATCCTTTATTTTGGAAAAGGAATCAGAACCCACATAGTTCAAGTAAGGGAGTATGATGTTTATGATTGATGGCTCAAAGAAAGATGTCCTAATTACTTTTACACTCTAAGCTCACATGATTTATTCTCGTTGTGAGAAACAATAGATTTTTGTAAATCCAAACAATTGTGCCATGAAAGATACAATCATAAGAAATGAGGATTAAGATTTACTTCATTGAAGAAATCCAGGAACAGGGTCCATAAAGGTATATGTGCTTCATGGATATTTGGATACTCCTAGTCTTGGGGATTACTCTTAAGGAAGATGTTCAAGTTAGGAGGGGACTTATGATTGGGTTTTACTCCTGAGAAGGATGTCCAGATCAAAAGTAAATTAGTACTGGTTATGAGTCTTGGGGCTTTCTCCTAAGGAGGATTCCCATATTTGAGACTGGGGATTATTCTTGAAAAGGAGGCCGAGGTTAATGAGTACTTGGGGCTTCCTTCTAAGGAGGATTCCTAAAATTAATGAGAATTATGACTGGGACTTACTCCTGAAAAGGAGTCCCAGGTTAAGGGGTTCTCTCATCTTAAAGGATGAGGTTGAATGAATGAAATCTCAATATTTAGTGACATAAAGATTATGTGGATCACTACGTTTTGAGCGATATTCCATAGAATTACTTTCAGAAAAGGAAGTTAATCAAGAAAACATGCCATAAATGGCTTTGAAGAATGTCTTGAAGACTGAATCTTGAATAGGAGTGGAGGAATGGTATAAGAGGGGTTAAATGGGCAAGAAAGGCACCCAAAAAGGAAGGGGCACACAAGTCCTGACAGGCGCGCAGGTACTGCGTGGGCGCACAAGTTCTGGTCGCACAGGTATACATGCGCGACACATGGGTACTTGCGCGATTGTTAACCAGTAGGGTAACACTTGGGCGATCCTTGACCAAAGCCTTTATAATTATCCTGAGGTACTTCCAGAAGAGAGGTGCGTATGTTTTGATGAAGAAGTTTGGTGGCACGCAAGTATGTTCATTTTCATTAAGGGTAAAATACCTTAGGTGCACTAGTGTTAGTGAATTCTAACACATAGACCTTACTCCACTTGTTTATAACATCCATTCTAGGTAAAGAATTACCTTACAAGTGTTCGGAAGACCTGATGAAGAGGCTTGGGAGTTCAGATCTCTATATATGAATTATGGAAAAATTCCTTCCTTGAAATGGGGGGCCCATATAGTCTATTTATAGGATAGATCAGAACCCGGTCAGTTATCACATAGGGTGCGCAAGTCACTTGCATGACCATCAGGCGTCACACAAGTGTACCTGCACGACAGTGAGGGAACTTGCGCGACACATGTGCATTTGAATCTGTGTTCATTCAATTGTCGATTTTTGATGTTTTCTTCAAAGGCTGAGTCAATTTGAGCTAATTCATTTCCCATTACATTCATTTAGACAATGTGAAGAAATGGAGCATCAAAAATATCTTAGTGAAATACTTGTCCACTTTTTTGTGAATTTCTTTCTGAGCTGTAGAGGCTTAATTGGTGCATTGTCTTACAATATTGTACCCAAGATCTATATTCTGATGC
This sequence comes from Viscum album, assembly GCA_963277665.1. NCBI lineage: Eukaryota > Viridiplantae > Streptophyta > Magnoliopsida > Santalales > Viscaceae > Viscum > Viscum album. The sequence goes on along the minus strand of OY728155.1, from coordinate 1,519,372,437 downwards.
ACATTTTCATGGTTTTATTTATCTGAAACACTCTAGAGTATTTGAATCTCTTCTCTCATTACAGCCTTGAGATACTCCAAATCAGGAATATCACTTCTTCCACTCCTGGAATTAGTTGGGCCCGTCAACATTTTTCCAATCTCTTCTTTAAACTTTTTCAAATATACACTGAGTAGATGAGTTTCCAAGTTCCCAAGAACATCCAAAACACCACGGAAGGATGTATTAATGTCATAGGTTAATGATTTCAGCTCATTGATCATCTTTCTTACTTCTTCGTTAAAAAAAGTGTTGTGTCTAATAATAGTTTCAGGTGCAGTAAGAAGATTCAGTGGAATCTCCTGAATCAGAATTCTTGGAAACTTTGTTTCATCAGCATCAGAGATACTTATTGAGGTGGAGTCTTCATTTCTAGATCCCATTGAAGTGATCACAATCTCACATACCTCATTCTTAAATTTTTCCAAATTAGCCTCGGTGATATAGTCATTGGGAACTGACTGAGAAACTGGATCTACTGTTGGAGATTAAACTGTTTGAACATGTGCAATAGTTTCAATGTCATTATGGACTTGAGGAATAGCAGGAGTAGGTACCATCTACTCATCTGAATCATATTCTAAACTGAAAAGAATATATCCTGGATTACAATTCCACTCTCTAGCTTAGGTCCAATCTCTTTTCTCAATAGTATCAATTCATACCCTTCTTCCCTGAGGCTCAGGAATAACATCAACATCATTAATTTGTTAATCCTAGTCTCCATCCATAACACCTTGTATAGGGATAGAAACCAACCAAACATCTGGTTCAGCCTGAGCTCCATCTTCTTCAGCTTCACCAGATACTTCCTCAATTTGAGGTTGTGGAAGTACATCTTATTCTTTTGGGCCAACAATCGTAATATCATTTAATTGATGAATGATCTCTTGGATTTATACTTTGGGATGGAGTGATCTATCCTCATGTCCAGCATCTCTATGATCGTCAGCCTATTGATCATCAGACTCAATTCCATCGCCAGATCCATGAAAAGATTTATCACTGGATCTGTCAACCACTTGTTGTACCACTTTTATATAGTCACTCACATTCTCAACACGTACTCCATCATCACCATTTTCACCATCATCTCCACCACCACCATCATCATCATCATCATTAGATTCCTCATCTGATTTTCTAACATAACCTTCAACTCCAGTAACTTCTGTTTCTTCCTCTTCTTCATCACCTAGAGTAGTTTATCTTTAAAGAAGTTCCATAGGTGGACTAGCATTTCCATAAGTCGAATTCTTGGGACATTCAGCGATATCAAGACCACTCGTATCATCAAAGGAGATCCTTCTTCCATAAGAACTTCAGCCTCACCTTCCTCATCAGAATAGACAGGGACTTCTCTATGTTTTAGACCAGGATCAACTTGTTCCTTTGTTCTAGAAGGACGGTCAATCAGATTGAACTCCTCATACAACCGTTATTCATCTCCTTCCCAACATATCTTCCATGGGTTCTAGAAAATTTTCATCCATTTAAAAATGTCTTTATGAAGAAAAAAATAACTAAAGCAGTTATCATTTCATCTCCAACTTCTACACAGTCTAATTTTTTAAACATGGGAGAAATCATTCTCAGATAGTATAAGAAAGTTTCTTTCTTAGATGGCTTAATCAAATAAGAAATATGTACCATATGATATCTGCAAAGATTCACCTTTATTCCATGTTTCAAAATAAATTTCAAGAAGACATCTTGATATTTCACCATAAAGAAATCTCCCTTCCTATAGAAGATTTTATGTTGAATGAACTTACAGAGCAATCTCACTTCTCCTTCAAATTCATTTGCAACAGTTCTCCTAGATTCGTCATTTCCAGTTAGCTCTTTCAGAGAATCTTCATATGAAAACAAATTTGATGAAGGTGTCATATTACCAGGATAATAAGCATAGACATCTTCATGAGATACCCTTAAGCATTCATTTGATACCTTCGAAGAGAAAACCAATTCCATTCCTTTTACCATAGATTTCATTTTTGCTGCCTCAGCTTCATCTAGTGTTATAATGAAATGATTATATAATTCTTGATCAACCAGGGGATAATATGGTCTTTAATTGTTGGTAAACCAAATGAGCCACCCTTGAGATTCTAGCACATTTAGCATAAATTATTTTCTTGACATAATCCACTCAGATGACAATTCCTTTTAGCTGTATGTACACGGCTTTCTAAGTATGGTTTTACAGTCCCACTGGAATCACCTTTCTGAGGATTAGTATGAGGAGATTTGTGAGGTTCTTCAATTTAATGCTTAGTCCTAGCCATGACGAAGCTTTGGATTCTAACTTGTGTTGAGATGTCGAGAGTCAAGGGAAAGAGTAAATAAATGTAGAAGGATTTATGGCTATGGAGAACGTGAATGGTCAGGGGGGATTGAGCTTAAAAAATCATTTAGGGATTGTAAATCCTAAAACATAAAATTATAACATGGTAAATCGAATGAAATTAAACAGTTCCGTTTTAGTTTAAGCAGACTGAATTTACAAAATATCCCTTAAATGGATCAGTGTCATAGAATCGGTTTCATGAAGATCGGTTTCACATCAATCGGTTTCAAAAAATTCATTTTCACAAAGATCGGTTTCAAAAAATATTTGTTTCACAAAGATCAGTTTCAGAAAAAATAGTTTCATAAAAATCATTTTTAAAAAGATCGGCATCACAAAGATGGGTTACATAAATTCCAATTTTAAAAAGACTGGTTTCAAAATGATTGATTTCACAAATATTTGTTTTAGAACGATTGGTTTCATAAATATCGGTTTTATAAATACCGGTTTCACAAAAATTGGTTTCATAAAAATCATCTTTACAAAGATCGATTTTATAAAGATCGGTTTTATAATGATCATGTTTTATAATGATTAGTTTTATAAAGTTAATTTTTATAAAGATCAGTTCAATACAGATCGGTTACTGATTTCTCATCCCTACTTCATGTGTGGTTTCATTCATTCTCTCAGAATTTAAGGGTTTAGTGAATATATCAGCATGCAGATGTTCAGTTCCAATAAACTCAAGAATTATATCAACCTGTTGATAATTATCTCTCAAAAAGTGATGTCTTACATCAATATTCATTGTTCTAGAATGAGATATTGGATTTATAGCAATGTTAATAGCACTTTTGTTGTCACATTTAATGGAAACATGTTTGAATTGATATCCATAGTCTTGTAATGTGTGTTTCATCAACAAATTTTGAACACAACAACCACTAGCAACAATTTATTCTTCTTCGGCAAAACGATAATGCTACCAAATTTTGTTTTTTACTGCACCATTATACTATTTATTTGCCTAACATATTACATGTCCCAGAGGTGCTTTTTCTATCTAGCTTACAACCAGCAAAGTCAGAATCAGAATAGCTTATTAAATCAAATGATTGTCCTCTTGGATAAAATAGTCCTATATTTGGAGAATATTTGAGATATTTGAAATTACATTTAATATAATTTAAATGAGATTATTTTGGATTATCTTGAAAGCGAGCACACATGCATACACTGAACATAATATCATGTCGGATAGCACTAAGGTCGAGCAGACTCCCTATCATACATCTGTAGTTGGTTTGATCCACTAATTCTCTATCATCATCAGTATCCAACATACAAGTGGTGCTCATAGGTGTATCAAAACCTCTACTACCATCCAAAACAAAATATTTTAAAAGGACTTTATTATATTTTCATTGATTTAAAATAATACCATCTTTATTTTCAAAAATCTGAAATCCAAGGAAAAAATTATGTTCACCCATTGAACTCATTTGAAATTAATTTTTCATTATTTTTGAAAAATCAATACATAAAATGTTTATAGAAGATCCAAAAATTATATCATCTACATAAATTTGTACTATCAAAACATCTTTAGAAATCATTTTAATAAACAAAGTAGGATCTTCTATTCCTTTAGTAATACTTTTTGATATAAGAAAGGACCTAAGTCTGTCATACCAAGATCTTGGAGTTTTTTTTAAACCATATAAATCTTTATAATGTTTAAAAACATGGTTTGAAAAATGGGGATTTGTAAAGCCCATGTTTTTTCAAGAAATACACTCTCAACTATATACCAATTTAGAAAATCTCTTTTGACATCCATTTGTTAAAGTTTGAAATTCTGATGAGCTTCATAAGAAAGTTGTATCCTAATGGCCTCAAGCCTAGCTACATGTGAAAAGGTATCCTCATATTCTATTCCTTCCTCTTGACTATAGCCTTTTGCAACTGAAATAGATTTGTTTCTAACTATATTACGAGACTGATCAACTTTGTTTCTAAAGAACCATTTAGTACTTATTGTAAATGTGTCCTTAGGTCTTTTATCTAATTCCAAGACTTTTTTTATTTCAAACTGATTTAATTCTTCTAGTATAGCCATCACCCAAAATTCAACATTAATAGAATCATAAATATTTTTGGGTTGAAGCTATGAAATAAAATCTTGATGTTTAACTTGGTTTATCAAAGAAGCTCTAGTTTGTGATCCTCAATTTAAATTACCTATTACAGCATTTAAAGGATGATTCTTGAGAGTTTGAATACCTATATAAATAGTTGAACTAGACTACTCATAATTGACTATTTGATCAGAATCTACAGGTGTAGATTCTGGAAGATTCCCATAATTGGTTACTTTTACAGGGGATTCCCTATCATTATCAATGAGGTTCAGAATTGACATTCCTTCCTCAAGATATTCAAGAGTGTTTTTGGGTTCATGTGGATCAGTCTCATCAAATTGGCGTGAACTGACTCATCTACACATTTTGTTTTCTTTTTGGATACTCGAAAGTAGTTATCCATAGGCTTCCTATTGTTCCAAAGTACGTAAGGATTCTTCTTAAGAACATGTCTAATCAAGATTCTGTTAATGGTATAAAAAGTTGTATTTATAGCTTCATCCCAAACATAAATAAGTAAATTACATTCCCTAAGAAATGTCCTAGCTATTTCTGGAAGTGTTATATTTCTTCTTTCCATGACCCCGTTTTATTGAGGTGTTATAGGAGCAGAGAAATTGGGACCATAGCCATTGTGTGAGAAATAGGATTCAAACTCTTGATTTTCAAACTCATGTCCATGATCACTTCTCAAGGTCTTAATTCTATGTCCAGAAAGATTTTCTACATACTCAGAGTATTTGTTAAAATAAAAAAATCATAACATTTTGGAGCCAGAAAGTATACCCAAGTGTACCTACAAAAAATCATCTACATGAACATAAACCTAGTGCATCTCATTTAAACATGAAAATATTGATGGTATAAAAAACCCATGGGAACCAACTCAAGCTGTTGAGAAGTAGAAACTTATTTCTTTGGTTTGAAGGAAACATTGTGTTGCTTTACCTTTTGACATGGATTTCACACTTTTTTAACTGGGAATTCCATTTTAGGTGAGTCTCTAACTAAAATTTTCTTAATCTGTTTCCTATGAGAGCGCACATTGTTGTGTCCTAGTCTTCTGTGCCACTGCCAGGGTTCCTTATGAAAATCATTCAATCAGGTAACATTTTTCTTAGCTAAATAATTTAAGTCAACAGCATACACATTCTCATTTTTGAGAGCAGAAAATACTAAATCATTTTTTTAATTAAAAACATTAGATTCATCATTTTCAAATTTTACATTCAAATCATCATCACAAAACTGAGAGATGATAAGTAAATAGTACATTAATCCATCAACAAAAAGTAATTTGGAAATTAATACTATATTAGGGTTACCAATCTTCCCTATACGATGATTTTTCCTTTTGCATTGTCCGCAAAACTTACGTGTCCACCGTCAACCATGATTAGGCTCCTGATGCATGAGTAGTATCATGTAATATGTCTTGAACATCCACTATCCAAGTACTATAAAGTCTTACATGAACTATTTAGGAAACATCCCTACAAAGTAGATTAGACATGGGGTAACTTTGGTACCCATATTTTCATGGGTCCTGAGAGGTTAGAAATTAATACTTTGAGAATCCATACTTTTCTCACAGATTTCATATAATCAGTAGATATATTTTGAGAAATAAACACTTTGTTTGGTCTTTTAGATAATTGTATTTCATGAAATGGTCCCGATCTTGAACTAGCAGTGAATTTTACCAGTTTTGGAATAAATTTAGTTTTAGTGATCGTTCTCTATCCAGGATGATATCCCATACCATTTGTATATTTTGGGGCAATCTGTTTTCCTAGAAACTGAGTCAAGGTATCTCTAGCTGCATTAAACTTCTCAAGGTCTCATCTTAATTTCTCATTGGCTAAATTTTGTTCAGTGTTTTCCTTTAACTGCTAGGATAGTTTTTCTTTTTCAATATCAAGACTTGACATATAATTTACATTTAAAACATGTTGTCTCTTTAATGGTTTATATTTTTCCTTGACCTCATTAATGGTATCCTCAAGAATTTATCAATATTCAAATAGTTCCACCTTATTCATATATTCATCATTATGTGGCTCGCTCTTACTCCCAGAATAATAGGCATTATGTATAGGAGAGTTAAGTGTTACCTCAAATATTTTTGTCATGAAACAGAAGTTTGCATGATTGTTTGGTTCACCATCAGAAGCATCAGATCCACTAGAGCTATCTTCTGACACACTCCAAGATGCATTCATACCCCTTTTGGAGCCTTTCCCCTTGTCTTTATATTTCTTCATGAATTTCAGCTTGGGATAGTCAGCCTTCACGTGACCATTTTGTTTGCACTCATAGTAGATTATTTCATTTGATTTGCCATTCCATTTTCAGTCTTTCTTCCACTATACATTACTATAATACTTTCCATTGTAGTTTGACTTCCTAAGAAATTTCATATTTCAGTATAAATTTTTGAATCTCCTTGCTGGATGAGCTATCTCCTCGTCATTGTCTGAATCTGACTGTTCACTAGTGGAGCTGTCTACCGGACCTTGAGATTTTTCTTTGTTTTTTTTCTCTTTGAGGTAGTAGTCTTGAATGCCATTGATTTCTTCATTAGTTCTTTATCTACTTCTTGATTCACCTTAATTTCTTCTTCATGCTTCATAATCTTGTCTATTAGTTCCTTGACTGGTAGCTTTCTTATGTCACAAGATTCTTGGATGGAAATAGATGTTCCCCTCCATATGTCAGGTAGGCATCGAACCAGTCTCATGATTTGGTCCTTGTTGTCCACTGGTTTTCAAAGAAGACTCATAGTGTCCATTATTTTGTTAAACCTGAGATGCAATTCAGAGATTGGTTCATCGGGATTAATTTTAAAACTATCATATTTAATAGTGTATGTATTTAGTCTCATTTATTTAGTAATAGTTGTTCCCTCGTGGGAAACAACTGAAGTATCTGAAATTTCATATGCAGTTTTACAAGCAGATATTCTATTGAATTTATCATCACCTATAGAAAAGAACAAAGAATTAATTGCATTTCATTTATTATTATAAGTAGCTTTCGTCAAATTAGACCTTGTATCCCTAGAAATAGAAAGCAGTATATGTTTCCCTTCAATTGTATCCCAGATTTCAGGTCCCATACTCTCTAGATACATTTTCATTATATATTTACACTGAGCATAGTTATTACCATTAAAAAATGGTGGTCTGTTAGTAGAAGCTCCCTCAACTCTAGTTTCTATAGTTACATAGAATTTAATGAACTGAAAATTTAGATATGTAAATAAAATTGAAGATCATTAAGATACAACTAAAATGACAGATGAAAATAAATTGAAAATCTTGAAAATAAATAATCCCCTGATACCAAATGTTGGTCGGAGTTGATAGTCAAGAGTGGGTAAATTGAGTTCCAATTTAAAATTTCTGTTAAAAATATTATAGTTATGAAAAACCACCAATTTTAAAGAAATCTCTGTTTATTAAGGTACTAAATATGTAAATGTTCAACTGGTCAACAGGTTTCTCAAAGGGTGATTAATCCTCAAATGAATCTGTATTGAACACCAATTCAACTTTTGAAACAGGTATACTGAAGTAAAAAAATACACACACCAATCAAAAATAACTATCAATGTATAAACAAAAATAGTTTTATTTTTAGAAAATATAAGAAGAAGATAAAAAAAAGTAATTTAAAGTTAGTTCAAAAAAATAAACAAGAGGATTAGTCTTAAGAAGTTGCCTAATCCTCTCCACTTAGTGATCACCTACCACTAGGATTTTTATATAAATAAACTTTTGTTCCACACCCTAAATCAGGGTTTACAATAGTACATCCAACTCTCCAAGTCACAGTTGACCTCTACCACAGTTATTCATGGGATGAAAAGAAATAAGTTATTGAGTGTGAGGATAGTTTTATATCCTCTAGTTATGATCTAGAGATACTGTGTCTAATACAAATATATGTATACACTACTCAAATAAAAAGTATAATACACAACAAAGTTAATGATGAGAATAGAGTTAAGAATTCTCTAGGTGTTGTGAAGTAAGGCTCTAGGCTCAATGAATGGTGAGAAAATGGTATTTGAGTCTTGTTCTAGAAGATATCTTCATAACAAAGTATCACAATTTCTGTAATCCAGCTTCGAGGAATGAAAAGGTTCAGCTATTTAATGTCTCAATGTATACAAAAGCCCTTTTTTGAGAAGGTAGCTAGTTATAGTATTATTATAATCTCACGCGCTTAGATATTCTTTTTTTGTATTCTCACAGTTTGTGTCTCATGGTGTACTGCTACTGTCATCTCTTTAACGTTAATGTTGAGGTCCGTTTATACTCCAAGATCCTCTACGCATAGGATCATCGCATGTGCATGTACCTAGTACTTGTCTATAGGTTGTCCTGCAGACAACATTAAATAATTTCGGAATATTAATTTGTCTACATATGACCGTTAGAAATAAATTTGAATTTATAAAATGGAAACAATTATTTATATCAATCTGTGTGTCATCTTCGGTGTAAAAATATTGATTCATGACTTATAAGCAACTGACATATTAAAGTATATGTTGTTGTATGACAAAATTTATTCACATAGGGATATTAAAATTGGCATGAAATATATGAATTTTTATATTGACATTATTTGTGATTATGAAAACTACAATGTCAAGGAGGGTCCAACATGTTAGAATGGTAATGATTGGTTCTCATGTGATCTCAAATGTGAATTGAAATTGATATAATTTTTTTTGATTCCTCTATCCTTTGCCATAAATATGATTAGATTATTGATGCCTCCGTCATTTTTGTAATCCATTCTGTTCATTTTCTGAGGTATTTATCTATACATTGATGAATGCTGGACATTTCGGGTTTTCATTCCACATCACTTATTGATACTTATTGTGGTTTTATGTGTAGTGTACCGCATTAGATCATTCTAGATTATTGTTTTTGAACATACTGAAAACCATGGTTGCATGCATAAGTAACAAAGGGTGTTGATAATGACTATATGGACTTTGGTTCCACAAGGATTTATTCTCTATTCTGGATCAGCATGGGACAATGTTTTTTTTTGCATAGTAGAAGCACTTTTCAGGGAAAATATTGACTCAGTAAATTTCATATTAAATACATCATTAATATATTGTAAAATATGTAAACAAAAAATGCATTTTACTAATCTAATATTGAATATAAAGTCAAAAAAGACAATATTAGATCATTATCATGTTAAATTTATAATTAATATAATTAAAACCAAATTCCTAAGATATTTATTTCTTTTATATTTTGATTATCTGAAAACATTTTAGAATATTTATAAATTCTCTTATTGGATCCATGTGTATAATACCTCTAGTATTGATCCACATATGTTTTATTGACCTCTAAACAACACTGAAGAATCATTGGGTTCTAACACTATATATTGGTCATCATATATTTTTATCAACATTTCATAATGTTTCATAAATCATAAAGAATTTATATTGATCTTATATTTATATAGAGGATGTATGTGTTAAGAAAAGAATTCTACAGAGCATCTTGTTCTCCATAAGGATTCCCAATTTTCATATTTTTGAATATATGAGTTGTCTATTTATAAACCTTAGGATATGCTTTGTAGTATATCTAATTATACACGTGACTTAAATAAAATTATAAATCCAATTTTTGATCTAATTTCATGTTTTTAAAATAATATTATTATTTGTATTCCCTAATGTGCACTAACTTGTGTGATGATTACAACTATTTTTCAATATTTTAAATTAATATACATTTGAATAATCAATATTGGTCTTCTAGTACTCATCTTAATTTATCAAATACGTGAATAAATATTCAATTAAATATGTATTCATAAAATAAGTAATCTATTCATTGTTGGGAGAATGAATTTATATTAAATATTGAATAAATATGTTTTTTAATTTAACAGTTACTTTAAAAAATATTTATTTAATTTATGAAATCAATTATCGTGATTGAAAGTTTTCCTCTTTATTGAGAAAAATACAAATCCAAATAACTAAGATGATATAAATCTAGTAGTGGTAAATGGAAACACTAATTCTGTAACCCTACATGCTTCCCTCTCACTATCATTTGGAAAACTTTGTAAAATAAGAATATTATTTTCTTGTAACTCGACATGCAACCCAACATATAGAGTACAATATATGAAAATTTAATAACATATAATTGAACTCACTATTTAATATGATCCATTTGTCCCAATTTCTAATCCATATTGTCTTATACCCATGTTATCAAAATATATTTTTTATATGACATTATCTTCTTTTCTAAAATAATCACATCGAAATACCCAGTCCAAGGAATTTAATGAATTTTTTATTTCACTCAAAGGGATGAGATATCAACCTCCACTAATATAGAATCGAAATATCCTTCCTCAACCTATTCATTAATTACATGTCATTTAGGACACGCCAAGCATGCAAAAATGATTCAATGAACTATTGTCTTTAATTTTAATAATTTCACGAGTCATGAAATTAATTAAAAATAATCATCAAATCTATGGACCATTACCCATTCTCACATATTTGATTTTCCTATAAAAATAGAAATGTGTTATTCTTAGTGGTGGATATATTCTCAAAATCTTCAATCTAGAGGATTACCATTCTAATCTTACATAGAATATGTATAATATCTTTATGAGTATTTTCACCATAACTTAAACACATTATGTTCCCTATCATAAATAGAACTATGTTTAGTAATATCATTATGGTATTTCAAGGCTCTCTTCCAAACATGGAATTTTTATTACCTTTTCAATGTGAAAGATACTCTTAGACATTATTATATTAATTTTATATAAAAGAACAATAAATATGTGATAATAAAATTAAATTAATTTTCTATTATTTAAATATATTTGTAATGTAATGTAAAAAGTAGAATGTTATAGGGAAACAAATCTAGAAGAATACCACATGAATGTGATCGAACTGCTAAGAACTGGAAGGTTCTCAAATGTTAAAACTGATTCTACTGATATAGAAATTCATATTGAATAAAAAAATTTCCATGACTTGGGTACGTAAGTCAACATGTCTATTTATATAATATATTTATAAAACAATTATATCATGAGATAATCCGTCATGTAATAATATAACTATGTGTCCAAAATTTATTTCCATCTTAGAATCCTAACATCATGACTGATTCTATAGCCAACAAATATCATAGTAATGAGAAAAATATTTATTTTTCATATAACCCATAATCAGTATAGGTTGATTCTATATTAGTAGTTATGATACATTAAAAGTCAAAAAATTCATAGATATTATCAATCTGATAATCACTAGTTATAATATGTTTTTTCGATATATTACCTTATCCTTTTTTATTATAGATCAAATAGAAAAAAGTGAAGGAATGTGTTCAATTTCCATATTCCCTAGATTTCTACTTCTCTAGACACCATGAACATCTTGAATTATAATGTTTTACATACTCTTTCGTTGATCATGGTGCGTGTATATGTAGTGATGATGGACCTATTTTGTAACAAACTACTAGGAATTATAAATCGGTAATATAAAATAACATTATAAATCATGGAAGATGAGAAAAATTATTATCCCTTAATATTATCAACTTATTTTAATATCATCAACCACACTTTATTACAATTAATTTTTGAATGTAGAGATATAATTTCCACAACAATTCAGTGATGAATTGTATCAACTTTTATTCCTCTATTTTTAGTAATATATGTAAAGATACTAGATTTAAAAATCCCATGGATCTATTTTACATATCATGTTCCCAATAACAAATTTTCTACCATAACTCAAACTTGGAGGAATCTATTCATTTGTCTTAAAAATTTTCATTAGGTGACACTATTTTCTATATGTTATCCACATATTTATAATTAAATATAATATCTCTCCCACTAATACATAATATATTTTTTCACACATAAAATACAAAATAATATTATATGATAATTATTCATGATTTATTCATAAATTAATTTCTATAATCTTTATATCTTATTGGAATTTATTATTGGAATCGATCCTTTCTATTTATGACTCATCGATATATACTAGAGTATCTCTATTTTAGTTACATCATGGAGACATTTTTCATCAATTATTCCTCCAAATGAGTTGGGATTAACTATAAATATCACAATACAATGATCATTGAACTATTCTTCCAATAGTATATTTCAAAAATATTTTAGTATTATTGGTTTTTGTACATGTTTTTTGCTATATTTATCCTTTAAATAATCTACATTATTTATTGTTAAATTATACAACAATTATTTTCTTTATTATCGTGAGCAGTCTCAAGATGTATAAAATCATAGAATCATTGAAATTTTATTTTCAATTAATACTTATACATGGTGTCAATTATATGAATTTATGCTTACCTATCTTCCTAAAAGTTATTCCATTTTATAATTCATAATAGGAATCATTTGTTAAAAATTATAATATATTTATCACACACTACAATAAATCTAAAACAACTATTTGGCTTAGAATTCCAATAATGTATGTGTATATAGAACTAATCACCCTACATAATCTTAGTTGAATTCAATATTCCTATGCCAACATATGTTCATATGGAGTCTTAAACACTAGTCATTTTTTTCTATAACTACCTTTAATGGGATTTGATTCCATTATTGATAAAATTATGTCTTGAAAATATATTAATATCCATAGTTGATATAAGATTACTGACTCAGATGAACCCCAGTGTTTTATAGGTAAATATACATTAATAAATTAGGTTTAAAAAAAACATTTATATGTTTGCTTATAGATTATTATAATATCAATGTTTATAAGATATCCGTAATGGAATATAGTTTTTATATTGTTTTCCACTCTATTTGTTGAACATTTCTTCGATAAAATAATATAATATTTATAATATATATAAAACTCATCATTGATTTACAATTTAATATAATCATGAAAACGATGTGTATAATTAATTGTGACATTAGAATTACCTTTACACCCCATGTTGTACAAATGATTACATGGATGAGATGATATCTGAAAAAAAAATCTGAAATTTATCAATATTTATCTTGTGAACACACTTGAGAATTTCTAAAAGTTATTCAAGGAATCTCAAAATTTATATACGTTATCCTTCACCTTTTGAATAATTAATGTGGCCATATTTAAATAATTATAATTAGTATGTGACATACATTTATTTAAACTGTTTTACTTATCGATTTTTTTTTGTTATTATTCTTATGTGTCTAATATCTTACACAAATTCATACTAAAACACAATTATTGTATAGAATAGTATATTACTTATAGTTTTATCTAAAAAATAATTACATATCATATAATTATGTAGGTGTATTATATTTAATATTCATAAACCATTATAATGGATATATATGAATCAAGAGTTATCATACCTTTTGTTTAGTATTGATGTATTATAATAACATTTATTCCACATGTGAAATATTGTCTCATTATTTCTAGCTAGAAAATGAGATAAATGTTTTCATAAAACTCATTTCAAAAATGATTCAATACATTTTTTGAAAATAGTAGTGGTCTACCCTTAGTTGATATTGGAATCTCTCATCCTCATATACTTTTGAGTTCACTCTAATAAATTTTTCTTCATTCTCAATTTCTATATTTAAATAAATGTATGTTATAAGAAGGTTGTATTTAATAATCAATTTGTGAATAAATACTTGTGATTTTTCCTGTAGTGTATGAATCTATTAATTCTTCAATTCATTGAAATTTCAATCCATTGTCCATTATTTGTATATATGATACAGCTAACCACTTATTTATTTATCTACCTTGGAATATTTTTTCACCTTAAAGGATAGTAAAAGGATATTTGTGGGAACTTCCTAATTATGTTTGGTTTTTGGGTACTTAAGCACATCATAGTCGATTACCAAGGTTATCCATCAAAGAGGTAGTAATTAAAACTCATATTAAAGGTATTTTGAAAAGAATATAAAATAATAAAAACACACTGCATAAAAAGAGGTGGTGTTTTTCATTTTTCAAAGAAGAATAAATAATCTAGATGAATATTTATTTTTTGATTTTATTTTTGAAATTAAATTATATTGATAAGGCAAAATGAGAAGATGTTTTTTAGAAAATATTTTTTAAAGGCATAATCGATCTAACGCTACCTCTTCAGGTACTTATTCGCCATTATCATTTAAGTTAATATCCCTTTAATTGTGATCCAAAAATGCTTCCACCCCTAGATCATATTATAATTAAATTAACCACCAAGATGAAATTAATTAAACCCTAGTCATATTTCAAACAGGAAATCCCAGCCCCCATCTTTGATTAATGTTCTAATTTTACATTATGATAAGCAGTAAATTACGTAACAAATAAAATATAGAATATAATTTTAATTGAGTATATTTATTATATTTGGACTCTTTAAATTGATGATGTGTGGTTCTGTATTACATATTCTGGTTTCTCTCAAAATTTACACAATTCGTGACCTCGCCTGTTTTTGGTTAATTATTCAATTTATTGATTAGTATAATATAAATTAGAAAATAATAGTTAACAGATATAATACTTTCATTCAATTATCTCATATGTACAAAATAAAAAAATGAATAAGGTTAGAGTAGATCATTAAAAATAATAATTACTCCTACACAGGTACAATACAAATCATAAAAACATTGTGCATTTGCAATGGTCATGGAAAGCTACAACCCAATCACATTTTATGCATGATTGATATAGAAAAAGGTAATAGTATGAGAAATATAAAATTGAAAATAATAAAATAAATTGAATATAATCTAATATTTTATTTAGAGAACAACAATATTACCACAAAGTATATAATGAAAAAAGTATTTTGGAGGACATCCTAGATTGATTGATTCCCTCCTCCAATGGTTAATTTAATTGTAATGAGACTAATTATTCAAATATCCCCATCATCTATGGAATATACAACCCCATAAAAATGAGATAAAAACACATTTATATAATGAAAGGGATTGTAGGATACAGATGGGTTCAAGTGTGAAAGGGATAATTCGACCAAATATTTTATTCCAACATCTAATGAATTTTGGAACATCAAACTGCGCTCCCAAAGGATGATCTGTGTGAAATATTTTTCATGAGATTCTCTCAAAATTTAGGCCCAATCCATGCATGAATGAATATGTTATAGACCAAATACTAATCATATTCCAGTTTAGTATGTTGATCCCATGTTAAATTTAAATCTCATTTACTCCAATCTAATATGTGATTTTTCATAGATGGCCAAAATGAATGTTATATCCCATTATTTTAAAAACATTATTAAAAATATTTATGTTCATATAATTAAAAAATATATTTATGGATGAAATAATAAAGTGTATTTTAAAGGTAAAATTTCAATTTTTATCAAATTTTCAAATGAATACACTAATCCCAAGTATTTTATAAATGAACATATTTAACATAATGTGAGGAAATTAGATTATTTACTCTAAATAACATATTTTTTAAAATCATGATTTATCAACTACCCCCCGCACACCCCTTTCCACTCCTGTGCGAAGACACATATAATTTATTCAATAAAATGGTGACAAGCTAAGAATGTTCATATTCATTAATAAATAGGGTAAAATTTTAAAAAAGTAATAATTATATATAGAGACAATAAGAAAAAAAAATTAAAGTAATTTTTTAAAAATTTGTATGAAAATAAAATACAGTGAGATTAGTGACACTAATCCTAACCTAATATTTCAATGGTCTACAATTCCACTGATTCCAAACAAGTATGCTCCAAAAATATCACATTCATATATCCTACCTTTATTCTGTATATTTAGTTCATAAAAAATATGTTGTATTACGTAGTTTAATTTAGTGATCCTATTATACATTCCATTGCAATCAAATTTCATGACTCACTCAATTAAAAATTCTCAAAAGTAAAACCATAAGCACCTGACCTAGATATCCTGATGTTTTATATATTTCATCACTCCACTCATTTATTATTATTTTTTCAAATATTCACATTGAAAAAATATTAAATCAATCTCTCATCCCATTTTTGATCTTCCCATGACTCTAATTGTTGTAGTTGTAAAAATATAATAGGTCAAGAAAGTGTGGTTTTTGAACTTTTCAAGAAACAACCATATTTTTTTTTGGATTTTTCTGATTTTAATGTTTTTGTTTTTATGTAGTAAAATAGTGGGATAAAATGTACACGCTCATAGGTCAATTCAGTACAGCAATGAAACTAATAGGAATATAAACAATCATTGGTTTCAACTATTGATATAAGTTGAATTTTTTACCTAACATGATTATACAATAAAATGTGTAGGAAAAATTTGACAAGAAATGGTTGAGTGAAAATTTCTATTGATAAATTAGTGACACAATTTAATATATATAAAATTACAATGAATGGTGTATAAATATGAAAGATATTATATTGGCATGGTTAGGTCTGAATGGGTAACGACAGATAGTCCGGATTGGGGTGAATACACCAAATTTAAAATTTAATATAATTAATTGATAAATTAAATTAATTATTGTTTTTAATTATTCAGTTTATTTAGAAATGAAAAATTAAAGAACAAATTTATATTCCTTATAGTAGTTCAGTCTTATGTTTGCCTACTTGTACTATTATAACTATATACTCAGTGAGGGATAATGTGCACAAATTAATATTTTTAAGGGGGAATCATAACCCAATTACAAAATCCTTTTCTAGTGGATGGATAAACATATCAATGTCATTTTTAAGGGGATTCATAACCCCTACAACGTGTCTGTAGAGCTTGGGATTCATAACCATAACATCCCTAACTTTAGATACAAGGAGTCACAACCCGTAGATCCTGACGTTATAACATGAGAATCACAATACATTGAAAAAAGATAACAAATAATTATTTGTTTTTATGGGCATAAACAAAAAAATAGAGTGCATTTGGGGTATGTTAAATACTATTACAAAAATCCAACCAAACAAATGTGAAGATAAACTATTAAAGAACATGTAAAAGTTGTTGAGGTTTAAATCAGCTCATCTCGTCAAGGGAATTTTAGTCTAAGATGAAGTAATTTGGCCCTTGAGATATCATGTAGGTGCTTAAATAGACTGTCAAAAGATGTTTCAAATGAACAATAGGTTCAATGTTCATAGTAAATTACTCTTTGATAAAAATAATATCAAATTTGTTATCTCATGCCTTTGGTTTGTTACTATTGTTTGTATCACCTGTAAGAAAAATTGGCATGTATATATATATATATATATATTTATAAAAACACTTCTCTAGTTCCCCATCTCCACTTCCTTCCGATGTTCAAAATAAAAAAAAAATCAATAGCTATCATAAATATCACCATAAAAATCATAGCATTTTTTCAACTTTATTCATGTACAAAAAATATCTTATAAAAGCATTCAAAATAATTAAATAAGTCATCTAATAAAATATACATAATAATAAAATTGAATGATTTAAAAGTTAAATTTTAATTAATTTAATCCTTTTAAATGTGGTTCCTAAAAACTAGTAGCACAAGCCAAAAATTAAATTGAAATATTTAAAAATAAATAAACATTAAACAATAATTTATTGGTAAATGATGTTAAAATAATGTATTAACATTTATTTTTTAAATATTATACCAAACACATTAGAAACTCTTCCATCACAATCCATATATTTAATTTTAATGTATGTTATATAGAAATTATTGAAAATAATCCATAATTATTTTGGAAATAAATTTTGAACAGAAAATAATTTAATGAAATGAAATGTACGGTATGAATAGTACGAAAATTTAGGGAATAAACAATAACATAGGGTAGGGAAAGAATAGTAATATAGGGTTTCAAAATCATACATTGCGAAATTGAATAGTAACATAACGTATGGTATGAACAGCAATATATTATAGGGAATGAACTAAAATTTTGTAAAGGGAATGAATAGTAATGTATTGTTTCCAAACTGTACTTTGTGGAAATCGATTGTAACGTAACATTGTGTTTGATCAATAACATAGGGTTTCGAAACACTAATTTTCACTATTCATTAATAGTAACATATCATAGGTTATGAAAATTATTTTATGGTTTTTGAACCATACATTTTTCTATTCATGAATAGTAATATAGCGTATCATATGAACATTAACGTTGGGTTTTTCAACCATACATTGGAAAAAACTAGATAAAAAACATTAGAAATATTCAATTAATTTTTTAAGAATCTTAATAATAGATTTAAACTTCAATCAAGTAGGGTTAATTGTAGAAAAATAATAATATCATACCAAAAAATCCAGATTCAAATATATACAAAAACTACTAATCCAAAATTTCCTAAAAAATAGAAGAAACAACAATATTGAAATATTTAAGTATTGAAAAAGCAATAAAGAAAATTAGAAAATTTATTCATCATCGAAATGACCATTTTAGGCATCAATGGTAACTATTGAAATGACGATAATCATTTTGAATTCCTAAAAAATATTGTTTCATGAAAAATCAATATGGAGAGAATTTCATGTAAAATAAACATCAAATCATATTAAAACTACAGAATATAGAATCTCTAAAACTACACCAGCAAATTCAATGAATTTTTAGAGAAAAACAAACTAATTTTAAAAAATCATAATATTTTAATGAAATTGTGACAAATATATTCCCTATCAAATTTTACAAGAATCGACCAAATAAAAAAATAGTTTAATATATTATGAAATGAATAGAGGGGTTTTATAATAAAAATACATGTAATTAAACAAAATCAAAAAGGGTTAAAAAATTGTAAATTCATATTTATTCAAATAAAATCGTAAAGTGTTTAAAATGTAAAATAATATTTATCAAAACCAAATCAGAATTTTTTTATGAAAAAAATAAAAATTTATATGTATTCAAACAAAATAAAACCTGGTCATATATAAACCATCTCCCAATTTTGGTTAGATTAAAAACAAAAAAATATTAAACCATTAAAAACCAATTTTAAAAACGTTAAGAAATTATTTATCCCAAAAAACAATGCAATAAAAAAATTCAAACCATGATGTTTCTCCCCAAAACAAATGTTTTAAAATAATTTAAACCAAGTTATTTCTCCTTATTTTTTTGTAAAAAACAATAATTGAAAACTAACTCCCTGTAAAAAAATTTAATAATAAAAACCATAAATTAAAACATACCAAATTCCGATATAATTTTTTCATAGTGAGAAGTGTCCAAAGGCTTTGTAAAAATATCATCCAGATGATTTTTAGATGGTATAAATTCTAAAACAACATCACCCTTGTTCACATGATCTCTAAAAGGAAGAAATTTTAGATCAATATGCTTTATTCTATAATGTTTTAAGGGGGTTTTAGAAATAGAAGTATCAGAAGTAGTATAATAATAAATAGGATGTTTGTCAAGATAAACACCAAAGTCACATAATATTTTCCTCATAAATAAATTATGAGAAAAACTACTAAAAGAAGAGATATACTCAACTTCTAGAGCAGATAAAGCCACAAATAATTTCTTCATAGATGATAAGAAAACTAATTATTTTCCTAGAAAATGTCACATACAAGATGTGTTTCCCAAGTCAATTATACACCATCAATAATCTGATTCAGAATAAGAAGATAAATCAACGAAGATATATTTTAGATAAAAAACAATAATCAACCGTTCCTTTAACATTTGTAATTATTTATTTTTCATCATTAATATGACTTCCTTTAGGATCATCATGAATTGGAGAACATCAAAAAACACTTAATATGATTCCATGTCTATATTCAGATAAATAATAGAATCTACCTATCATGCAACTATAAACATTAAAATCAATAAATTTACTAGATGAAATAATAGATAATTTAAAGTTACATACCATATGAGTATTCATAGATTATATATAATCAATAAAAAATATTTTAACTAACTCTTTAGAATACTTATATTCACTAAGAGAAAGTCAATATATACTTTGAGAAATTTGATGTCTGATAATGAATTTTATTTCTCTCATTAAACTCAAGTCAAATTAATAAGACATTAATGATGTAAATTTATTTCAGGGTATTTCACTAGGTGATTCCAAAACAATATCTTCAAAATAAAACTAAAAAAATAATCAAACGTTCTCTTAATAAAAAGTGTTGGATCAAAATTTCCTTTCATAAAATAATTATTAAAAAATTAATGAAATAATTTCATACCAAGCATGAGGTTCTTGCATGATACCGTACAATGCATTAGAAAATTTAAAAACATTGTTAATAAATTTTTCACATTCAAAACTAGGGGGTTGAGAAACATAATCCACTTGAGTTATAAAATGATTTAATATATAATATTTTATATCAATTGGAATTAAATTAAATACTAGAAAACATGAAAAAGAAAACAATATTATAAAATCCTATATCATAAGAACACGTAAACAATATTCTTCAAAGTCTATAGATTATTCTTGAGAGTATCTTTGTGTAACATGTATGGATTTATTTTTGATAGTATGTCAAGATTCAACCAAAATGTTTCTAAATATCCACTTGGTTCTAATTTCAGGATTATCCTTAGAAAATTATATTAAAGTGAAAAAATTATTTCTAACAAACAGATTTTATTTTTCTAATATAGAAATAATCTATTTTTCATATTTTAATACACCATTAACCTTAAATAGTACCAAATCTGAAATAAATGGGAATATGAATAAAATTTTAAAATATAATTTCTAGTTTTAACACCAGAATCAGCATTTCAATTTATGTTTTCAACATAATGAACATTTTTAACATTCTATGATTTTAGATTGGAAGATAAGTAGTAAGATCCACTTTAATTGATTCATTCTTATATTGAGTTATTTCTTAACAAAAATTAAAATCACTAAACTCATAATCAAAAAATACATTCAGAATTTAATTTAAAATTTTTTCATTTATAAAAAACAAGAATAAATTCTTTTATAATCATATTTCATTTTTAATAAACTCTATATTTATACCTATTATTAGAATGACAAAAAATACCTTCATCACTGTTAGCAACAAATTTTTTTGAATTACCCATTGAATTGAGAATAAATACTATACAACACAATTAAAAAATATAAATCATAATCAATAAAAATGTTTGATAAATTCAAAAATTAATGATTCATTCTCAAATTTACCCATGTTTTTAGGGTTAAGTTGTCGCTTGTAGTGTATCTTGGGTTGTCGAATCCTCAGAGACCATAGAAGAAACCTAAAGACACATACATTCAATGGATTGTTTTGGCTATGAAGTTGCCAACATTGGGTTTATTTTTAATTAGTTTTGAAATATAACTAACATACATAAGTTAATTCAATTTTAAATAATTATTTGATCCTATGTTATCTCTTGGGGGTGGATTGGATGTATTTCCTTTTTAACAACATTGACTTCTTATATTAGAGATGGGTTTATACAAATAAGATCATGAAACTTCCTCACATACTAGTTTAATACCAACACAACATAATACTAATCAATTATACACATGGAGGATCAATTTTATGAGCACTCCAAGGAAAATTTTCATATTAGAACTGGAAGTATGTGGCCTTAAAATTCAACAAGGACAAATAATATTTAAAATGATCAAATAAATCTCAATTAAAATAAGTGAATAAACATTAATAGGGAGACAAATAACATCCAATACATCCCCTTTCTAATCCATTGGATCAATCCATAAGTGGGTTAGCCCTCCATTTATTCATTATTTTCCATGGATGTTGGACGTTTACTCATGACGGAGGAATTGAAGAAGAAAGAAAACAATAAAAAAATGATCACTCCATCCTTGTGTAAATAATTTCACAAATTTGGTGTGAATAAATTCTCACCTTGAGGAAATGGTATCAAAGTGATATAGAGAAAAGCCGAATAATTGGAAAAGAAGAACTTTTATAAAGAAACTAAGATGAATTGTAACTACATACAATTGAGGAAGAACATTACAAAGGAAAGTGGCATAATAACATTACAATTAAAGAAAGCATCCAAGATGATTAAATCCTTCAACACCACTACCTTAAATAGGAATTTGGAGAGACTTGGGTCGAGCCTCCTTCTTTGAAAATTATCCCACTTGATTATGGTAGGCCTAGGGTTGTTGAATGTAAGGGTGAGTTGACATCTTTATCTTTGACTCGAAGTGGCATCCAACATGCATCCACTAAACAGACGCTCTTAGATGGTCTTCTAGATGGACGAATTAGAGTGAGTAATGGAAGAAAAAATTTAAGCTCCTGATGTCTTCTATATCTATGTATAATTTTTTCCCAAATGATTTTGTGGATGCCGATATATGATTTAATTGGTGGGCAGTTTTTCTGTGCCATAGAATCTGGCCCATAATTTTATCTCTAAAATGGTCCGCCCGAATAACCATAATAGAGGCTGAATTCTCACTATATCCTATATCATTATATGATCCTCCATATGTTTTCTATCATTACACTAAATTGGGTCTTTAATGGATCTATATTGTGGGCCCCACATTCTCATCAGTGGGATGGTATAAAATCCGTATTTTCCAGAATTGTTTCATTTCATCGCGAACATGTCCCATCATCATTTATGAATACTTCATTGATCCTTGAATGAAAAATGTTCATATGGAAGATTATATCAATTTTTCAAAATATAAAATTAAAATATGGATAATTACATTCCTTAAGATGAGATTCATTATTTTGCCTAAATTGGGGTACATTAAGCATGAAGTGCACAAATGATGGGAATGGATGTTCAAAATTAATATCCACTAACTCAGGACCATAATATAAAAATTGAACGTTTCATACCATTAAAATGTAATTAACATATGTTTTTTTATTCTCTGATCACACCACCAACTTTAGAATTTCTAGTCCTGAGCAAAATGTATCTCAACAATATTAAAATTGAATTCTGTTTTCCAAAAATCATTTTTATACACAATGATCACCCAAAACCCTTATACCTTAAAATCTTGAAACCCATCGAAATATTTTAATACAAGATATATTAATAAGAATATCCTAATCCCTAGCCCATTCCTTTTTCAATTTCAACTCCATATTTCATCCAATATCAATTAAGAGTGATGATGGGTTGTGCATCGCATTAGACATGGGGTTCATCCTTATTTGAGAGGGAAATGATGGAAGCTCTAGGTGGAATCACATTTCAATATTAATATGAGTATTCCATTTTTTATTGTTTTTTTTTTCATTTTACCATGGTAATTAAAATTTCACTCAAAATAGTCAACCCAAGTTGAGAGACTTTACCGATGACTCCTATGATCAAAGACCTTAGGGAACCATGTGAAGCCCATATACTCGGCATCATGGAAAGTTAACTCAGTCAAAAACAAAGTCACATTACAACAAATGGTGAAAACATTACTAACTATGGGCCATACAATTTTTGAGTCATGATCCCCAAATTTTGAAAGACACGCATTAGGTCATTTCATTGCTCAACGTGCACATTTATTATTTTTTTAATAATCATCATAAAACTAAAATGATCACCAAACCATTGCTATTTATTTGTGGGACCCCCTGAACTCAAACATAAACCCCACTATCCAAAGGATGTGAATTGTGATTCTTTTATTATTTGGATGAAAATATAAAAAATGAGAAATCACATTAGACAACCACACTTTCCAAAATCTCTCTGAATGAAATATACATGGATTAAAATGAGAATCAGGGCATGATAAATTATTTGATATTCAACTTCAAAGTATAAAATGTCTATTATCATGTTCATGGTTAAATAAATGTTTCCTTCCATTAAGGCACTCTTTTTTCTAAATCATTCATTTTTTGACACAAATGCAATATTTTTTTATCTCCCCCCCTCAACTTAAAATTACTATGTCCCTAGTGTTTAAAGGAAAGGGAATTTTGATGGGGGTAGAGTCAGAGAAGGGGAGTTCAAAAATGAAATTGAAAATGAGGATCATGGAATGAAGTCACATGGTGGTTGAATTTGAAATTCTTGATGCTCCCTTTTAATCCCTTAATCTCCATGTCACTATAAGAATTCCCTAGTGGAAGAAAGAAAACAAAAAAATCCAAAAAATACATATATATATATATATATTAATTCATATAATAAAAAAAGTAAAATATAAATATATATAAAAAAATAATAGATTAAGGAAGCATTATAAGTTGTTGGTCAGTGGTTAGCGTGCACCTCTGTCTTCCTTCCGTCCCGGGTTTGAGTCCCCATGGCTTCGCTGGTTATGAAAGGGTTTTCCCCATAACCTACGATGTGGATTTAAAATTTTATTATTATTAATATATATTTTTATTTTAACCTAAAAACACATACAAATAAAATTAAATGATGACACATTTTTCTTATTTTTAGATTTATGGTTAATGTATTACTCATGTACCACACCACGTGACATGGATGAATATGGTGCTCCCCTTTGATACCCGTTCATACTTATGAGGGAAGAATAGGTCAACAATCTATTTTTTTAATTATTATTAAATATCAAAATGATTCATTATTCCTATTTAAAATATATCGTTCATTAAAACAACAAAATGATTGGAAACATGAAAACCATGGGTTGCCTCCCATGCATCGCTTTGTTTAACGTCGTTAGCTTGACTAAGACACTTAATTGATTAATTATATTCATCATCTAAGGTAGGATCACACAATTCTTCATCATCTTCATGTTTTTTGAATGGTTCTATGAATGGTTTGACTCTATGACCATTAACATTAAATGTTTGACCATTGGTGGGATCTTGAATTTCAACAGCCCCATGGGGGTACACCATATGCACTATGTATTCACCATACCATCTAGACCTCAACATTCTCGGGTGTTAACAATGTTTAGAACTATACAAAATATAGGTTTACCTAGTACAGTGCTTTTTTTTAAGATTTCAAGATTGGTAGGCTTTTATATTCGCATTATTGATCCTAGAATTTTCATAAGCCTCCACCATAAGTTCCTCATGTTCATTGAGATCTAATTTCCTTTTTGTTTTGGCCAATAAGAGGTCATAATTAATTTTCTTAATTGCATAATAAGCATTATCTTCAATCTCCGTTGGAAAATGGCATGCTTTACCATAATCCAACCTATATAGGGACATTCCTAAATTTGATTTATATGTGGTTCTATAGGCCCAAATAGAATCTAAGAGTTTTCATGACTAATCATTCCTAGATGGATTAACAGTTTTCTCAAGAATTTGTTTGATTTCTTGATTGGCTAACACAGCTTCACTATTGGTCTGTGGGTGGTAAGCAGTGGACAATTTATGAGAAATTCCATTCTTTCCCACGAGTGTTGAGAATGGATTACTGAAGAAATGTGTTCCACAATCACTAATGATATCTCTAGAAATTATAAATATATAGAGGATGTTTTCCTTCAGAAATATAATGAAATTTTTTATGGTCATTGGATTTATTAGGAATGGATTCAACCCATTCAGATAAATAATCGATAGCTAAAAGGATAAACTGATATCGCCTATATTTTGGGAAGGGACCCATGAAATTGAATCCCCAGCAGTCAAAGATTTCAATTACTATGATGGGAGTGAGTGGAATTTGATTTCTTTTTTGTGATGGACCCTAACTGTTTAATCTTAAGACATAATTGACATAATGTATAGGAGTCCCTTGAGAGGGTGGTCCAGAAGATACCAAACTAAAGAACCGTAGAAGTTTTTTTTGGAGGAAAAGTGACCTCTACATGCATCACTATGATAGAATTTATGGATGGACTCTGGTTCAGATTCTGGGACACACCTCCTAATGACTTTGATAGGGATGAACTTATAGAGGTATGGAACATTAAACACATAGTTCCTAACATTAGAAAAGAATTCCATTCAAGCTTGACTCCCTAAGAATTTAAGAAATACTCATGTAACTAAGAAGTTGGTTATGTCGACATACCAAGGGAAGTCACTCACAAAGTATAGGTTTTCATTAGGGAATGAATCAAACACAGAAAGATTATTTGAGTTGTCTTTTAATTCCATCCAAATGAGATGATCAGCTACAAAATATTCAACACCCTTTTTATCCTTGATTGTGAGGTCAAATTCCTATAAGAGAAGGACTCACCTAATCTGTCTAGCCTTGGGATCATGTATTTGGAAGAGGTATTTTAGTGAAGAATGGTCAGTGAACACAATGATGGGGGGTCCTATGAGGCAGAACCTAAACATCAATAAGGAAAACACAACATAAAGTAACTCCTTTTCAGGGGCGGTGCAGTTGATTAGGGAATCTTTTAAGGATTTTCTTTCATAAGTAGTTACATAAAGAGTTTTATCACAATGTTTTCCTAAAACAACTCCTATAACAAAGTCACTAACATAACACATAAGTTCGAAATGAAGGTTCCAATTTGGATATTTTATAACGGGAGGGAGGTCACATTGGATTATAGGGTTGATAATGAACCCTCGTAGATTTCTGTGCAAACAAATGGAGCATCCTTTACTAGGAGAGAACAATGGGGAAGGTATATTGAACTAAAGTCCTTGATGAATATTCTATAGAAACCAGCATGTCCTTAGAAATAACTCACTTCCATAACAGTTCTGGGTGATGGAAGGTGATTAATGATGTCAACCTTTTATTTATCAACTAAAATCCCCATACAAGAGACTATATGGAAATGAACTAATCCCAGTTTAACCATCAAATGAATTTTTTCTAGTTTAGGACCAGATTCATTTCTTCACATCAATACAATACTCTCTCCACATTTCTAATAAATCCCTCAAATGTATCCTCAATGACAGAGAAGTCATCCATGAAGACCTCAAGGAAACCCCCTACCATGTCTGACAATATTCCCATCATGCACTGCTGGAGGGTTCCATGGTTATTGCCTAACCCAAAGGGAATGAGCTTGAATGCAAAGGTTCCTAATAGACATG
Source organism: Viscum album (assembly GCA_963277665.1). Taxonomy (NCBI): domain Eukaryota; kingdom Viridiplantae; phylum Streptophyta; class Magnoliopsida; order Santalales; family Viscaceae; genus Viscum; species Viscum album. Next base: position 1,519,344,899 of record OY728155.1, on the reverse strand, counting down.
TGAATGTATTCTTCCCTTGATCCTTTAGGGAGACCTAAATTTGATTACTCCCTAAGTACCTATCTTTGAAACCATAAAAGGCATGACATGTGACTCTCTCAATGACGTGGTCAATGAATGGTAAGTGTAATTGGTCTTTATTGGTAAATGAGTTTAGTTTCCAAGAGTCAATGCAGACTCTCTATCCACTACTCACCCATGTTGGAAGAATCTCACCATCCATATTGGTTATCACTATCATTCTTGCCTTCTTGGAAACCACTGAGAGTGGGTTCCCCCCACTCTCTCTCAACTATTGGATAGATGTTACTATCATTTAACAATTTCATATGTTGGTTCCTTACTACCTCCATGAGATTAGGGTTGAGTCTACTTTGAGGCTGATGACATGGCTTTGAATCAGATTCTAGAATAATCTTAAGTGTCCTGATTAGTGGGATAATCACAGGAATATCATACAAGGTCTTACCAATGGTTTTATTTAGTTTCCTAATGATATCTATAAGCATATGCTCATTATTGGTGTCAAGGGTAGAAGAAATGACAATAGTATGTGTTTTATTGACCCCTAGGAAGGAATACATGAGTGCAGCGGGAAGTTCCTTGAATTCAGGATCAGTTTGGTTCAAAATTTCAGAAAAAGATTGGGACATTAGATCAAGATCGATTTTGTTTCCTAGAGTTTTAGATATAATAGAATCCCCAAGTGTTTAATATTCTCTACAAGATTGGTTTGATTATATTTAAAGAATGAAGATTGATTGGTCTCCATGAAAGTGGTTTCCTGAAAGGTTTCACTGATTGTTGGACCTAATACTTCATCATAAGTGCAATTTAAAAATGATTCTAACCAAGGAGATAAAATTCATTCATTTGATCAAAGGAAATAAATCTCATCCAAACTTAAAAATCCATCAAATATTCCTTCATGTTCTATGGATTCATTATCAATGCATCCTATCATGTTTACGTCATGAATGTCTTCATCAACCCCTATTTTTGAGTATGCATATAGATGTTCAAGTCTAGACTCATGTTTCCAAAGTTGATGGTCATATTCCCATTTCAGACTCAGATAACAGATTTGATGGTTGTAAGGAATGGACAACCCAGGATGATTATGGTTTGATCCTTATTTCCAGCATTCGAATGGTTGTCAAGGACAATGAAGTCGGCAGGGTAGATGAAGCTTTCAACCTTTACTATAATGTCCTTTAAAATCCCCTTTGGAACCCTAATGCTACGATCAGCAAGTTGAAGTGTGACAGATGTGGTTTGGAGCACTTCAAGGCCTAATCGTAAGTACACAACATATGGGAGGAGATTGACACTAGCACCTTGTTGACACAAGGCCTTGAAAACTTTACTCTCTCCTAGTTCCATATTTATGTAAGGGAAACCCAGGTCTTTCAACATAGGAGGAATGGTATTTTTAATGGTGTTACTCACATTAGTATCCACAAGGACTTGTTTTTTATGTGAAAATTTTCATTTAAATGATCACATGTCCTTAAGGTACTTTGAGTAGGTCGGTATGGCTTAGATTGTATTAAAAATGGGAACATTCAACATGACTTGTGAGAAGATTTCCCATAATGTTTCACTCAATTCTGTCTTGGTTTTCCCCCCCATGCATTGAGGAAATGGTGCAGGTTGTGGGGTTGTTTATTGAAGAGTTGTTTCTTTCTCATTGTTATGAGTTTGCTTAGTTTTATCTTGTGGTTCATTTGAATTTTCATTAGATTTTGAGGCTTCACGTGGTTACTGACTTATTTGTTCAGGTTTCTCAATTGATTTCCCACTTCTTAAAACTGTCACAGCCTTTAGTTCTTCATGAGTTTTTTGAGTGCAACTTGACTCTCCCCTTTAAGTTGAGGATGGTACTGCCTATGTAGGAATGGGTGCTTTTCCAATATTGATGGTTTGATGTTCTTGTTTTATGGAAGAGGCATCTGAGTTCATCATTTCCATTTTTTCACAATTGTTCTAGTAGGATTTACGGAATAGTTTGGGTTGGTTCTTAAGAATATTACTCTATCCCTAGGAGATTTTTTGAAGGAGGGATGGTTTATTGAAAATGGACCACTGGTTGTTAATATTGGATAAGTTGGGTTTGGAACTGGTTATGGTTTTGGAAATTCTGATGGTGGTAATTATTTTGTTCATGTGGTTATCTAGGTTGTTGGTTATCTTTCCAGTGGATGAAGGGGTGGTCATTATACCTTGGGTTCAATGTGTTTTGGTATTTATGCTTTTGAATGATCAAGGAATTTACATTCACTGGGGTTCCTCCAAAAAGAACATCCTTAATTTATGGAATGGTTGGGAAGTTGTATGTCTAATGGTAATGTTTATATCAATTTGTAAAAATAGGGTCTACAGTTTGGATTTCATGGACTTTCCTATGGTCTATCGCTTCATCCTTGTTAGAGAGTGATGTGAATTTATCACTAAGTCATTCCGCTTCTCTGCGTGCATGAATTCCATTATTTCATTGTGTATTTTCAAAATAAGGTGAAGTTCCCCATGTTTGGTTTTATTCAGAAAGAAATTCCAGATACTCGTAAGCATTATTTGGGGCATTGTTTTTAAAGGTTCCTTTACAAATCATGTTAATGAATCGTTTGTTCCCGAGAACCAACCCTTTATAAAAAATTAAAACTTGTTCTGGGATTGAAAATCCAGGGTGAGGTACAATTTTGAGTGTGTCTTTTAACCTTTCAAATGTTTTATAAAATTGATCTCTCAATTTTTCAATAAAGTTTATGAAGTTTTTTAAGAGAAATTATTTTGTGTTTGAGAAATTATTTATTGTAGAATTCTCTTTGTAATTAGTAAAAAGTGTTTATGGATGATGGTATCAAAATTGTTTCATATTTTTTTTCATGATCCTTTAAAGAAAAAGGAAATATCCTCATCTTAGCTAGTTCTCATTGATGTAGGGGACACATGGTTTCTACAATGTCATTGAACTCCATAATGTGAAGGTAGGGCATCTCGGTCTCCATTCCATGGAATGTGGGAAGGGTGATAAGGACATGGGGTTTGAAGATGTAGTTTTAATATTCTAGGGAATTGTGTCTAATGCATTTGTGGGAATTGGTCGGGGATGGTATGAGGTAGTCATTCATGGTTTGATCATATGAATCCCACAAGTTTGGGGATGCCTCATTCAGATTTCATTTTTGGTTCCCACCCGGGTATATGAGTTGGTTTCATGGAAGACATTCCATTTAAATGGGATCAATTATTGACTCTGGAGTATTAGGAAGATTAGGATCTAATTTAAAGAGTTCTCTTTGTGTACTTGACTCCCAAACCCCAAGACTCTCCACCCTAACTATATAGTTTGATTGGTCATGGGTGTAGGTGGAAATGCACCAAAACAAAAAAAACGCCAAATGGAAAAGAATTGAGAATTTTGATGGGAATAGACAAAATGGGGGAGAATGGAATGGGTGTTTAAGATGACTTACATTGTTCCTTGACAATGACACCAAAATTTCATTCATGTTCAAATTTACCCATGTTTGTTGGGTTAAGCGGTCACTTCTAGTGTAGCATGGGTTGTCGAATCCACATAGACATAAGAAAAAACCTACAAACACCTACATTCGATGGATTGTTTTGGCTATGAATTGACAACATTGGTTTGATTTTGGATGGGTTTTAATATAGAACTAACAGACATAAGTGAATTCAATTTGAAATATTGAGTTTATCCTAGGATATGTCTTGGGGTGGATTGAATGGAATTCCATTTTTAACAGTTTCAACTACATATATTTGAGGTGCGTTTATTCAATATGATCAAAAAAAATCATCACATACTGGTTTAATACCAACAATCTATACTACTAATCAACTATACACTAGGAGGATCAAATTTATGAGCACTCCAAGGTAAAGGATCGTATTATCACTGGAAGTATGTAGCCTTAAAGTTCAACAATGACAAAGAGGATTTAAAATCATCAAATAAATATCCCAATTAATTGACGTTATTATAAAGTAATGGGGTGATAAATAACATCCAATCCAACAATTTTATACTCCCTTGGATCAACCCATATGTGGTTTAGCACTCCATTTATGCTATGTTTTCAATGGAAGCGGGAAGTAGACTCATGACGGATGAATTGAAGAAGTAATAAAACAATAAAAAGAAAATGATCACTCCACTCTTGTGTGAATAATTTCACAAGGTTTGGTGTGAATAAATTTACACCATGAGGAAAATGTATCAAATTTAGATGGAGAATAATAGATTAATAGGAAATGAAGAACAGTTATTAAGAAACTAAGATGAATTAAAACAACATACAATTGAGGGTGAACATTACAAAATAAAAGTGGCAGCATAACATTACAATGAAAGAAATCATCCAATATGAATAAATCCATAAACAACACTACCTTTAAAAGGAATTTTGGGAGCATTGGGTAGAGCCTCAAATAGTGCAATGTATCCCACATGATTATGGTAGGCCTAGGGTGGGGGAATGTAAGGGAGAGTGGACTTCCTTATCCTTGACTCGAAGTGGTGGCCAGCTTGTATCCACTAAACAAACACACCTAGAGAGATTTCTAGAGGTCCTAATTAGAGTGGTACATATAAGAAAATAGTGAATATCCGGATGTCTCATACCTCTCTGTAAAATTTCAGCTAAAATGAAATTGTGGTTGCCGAGATATGATTAAATTTGTGGGATGTTTTTCTGGGCCACAAAATCTGGCCCAAGATTTTTTCTATAAATTGGGCCTCCTAACTAACTACAATGTAGGATGAATTAGCTCTGGATCATTAATAAGCATATGTTCTTATATATTTTTCCTATCATTCTAAAAAATTGGGGCTTTAGTGGGTCTGTATTGTGGACCCCAAATTCTCATCACTGGGACAGTGTCCAATCTATATTCTCTAGAATTGTTTCCTTTCATCGAAAAATATCCCTATTATCCATTATGAATCATCTATTGATACCTGAATGAAAATTCTCCATATTTAAGGTTAGATACATTTTCCAAAATATCATATTAAAATATGGATAATTAAATTATTTAAAATCTGATGAATCATAGGGCATAAATTGGTGTACATTAGGAATGTAGTGCACAAATGATGAGAATGGATTTTCAAAATCAAAATCCACTTACTCAAGAAAATAAGAAAAAAAATAACATTTAATTCCATTAAAATTTAATTAACATATGTATTTATATTGGATAATAAATGAACAAGCAATTATACCAATGTTTGGTATTGTGATAGATAATTATAGAGCTAAACTATTCATAAGAAGCATGTCCTCTGATGCCTATAGTTAGGTTTCGAAATTTGAAGAACATCAATAATCAATTATAAAAATAATTACCCTCTAATGAAAAATACTAAGTTGTAACTGGTAATAGAAGATGGTTTAGAGTGGCTGAATAGTCTAGATTAAAAAATTAAATGAATTAATTGATTAATTAAATTATTTACCAAATATAATTATTTTGAATAGTTCACAGAGGAAAAATTAAAGAACGTATAGATATTTATCATATTATTTTGGTCCAATGTTAGCATACTTAAAATATAATACCTCTCTACATTGGAAGAGTTACATCTTAAGAAAATAAAATTTCAGGGGGAATCGTAACCCAATTACAAAATCTTTTTCAAGTGGAGGGATTACAATGATACTAACTTCTGTATGGGGAGCCACAACCCTTGTAGCTTGACATTAGGCACAATGATTCAAAACCAAAATTGTCAGGAATATAGACATAGTGTGTCACAACCCTTAGATACAGACATTAGAATCTAAGGGTCACAACCCAATGAAAATGGATAAAAAATAATTCTTTTGTGTTTAAAACCTAAAATAGAAAAATAGAATGCTTGTGGGAGATGAGAAATAGTGTCACATACTCAAAAAATAATTAATAAAAAGATATAATTGTTGAGTAAATAAGGTTTTCCTTATGACTTTTCCATTCCATCTTGTTTTGAAAATCACAAACACCTTATTCTTAAGAAAATCCATATTTTACTTCTATAAGGAAAATTTCCTTCCATAAGGAAACATACCCTATCATAGATTTCCTTACACATAGAAATATTTTTCTTAAGTATAAAATTCGGATTCATACCCAAATCCTTGGAATCATATAATGCCATGGTATGAAGAATTTTGTTTTGGGATCCAAATTCTGGATACAAACTCTAATAAAGTTCCACTATGAATTCGTGATAGGAACTCTAACAATTTTAAACTTTGAATTATGGACTCCGAACTTCTATGAGTTCGACTCCGAAATTTTATTAGTTCGACTCCGAACATTTACTAAGATCGACTCCAAGATTTTACCAGTTCGACTCCGAAATTTTACTAAGTTCGACTCCAAGCTTTTACTATTTTGACTCTGAACTTTTACTAGTTCGACTACGAACTTTTACTAAGATCGACTCTGAACTTTTACTAGTTCGACTCCGAACTTTTACTAAGTTCGACTCTGAAATTTTACTAGTTCGACTCCGAACATGTACAAGTTTGACTCTGAACTTTGTAAGTTCAGTCTCTGAACTTTGATGAATCCAGCCTCTGAATTTCCTTAGAAATTTAGACTCTGGATCTCTACAGATTTTAGGTTATGAATTCCTTTAAAATAGAATCCGAATATCCGTTTTTATCATAGACTCTGAATTCAATTTTGGTTAGAAATTGAATTTTTATTTACTTACATTCTGAATTCTAGTTTTGCTTATTCTTACACTTTTTTCATTGTAAAACTATGTCTTGCTTTCAGTTACACATGTTTTGTTATAAAACGTTTTCATCCATTCTGTTTCTAAAAAACCTTTGGTTTAGTGACACATGTACATGTCCCTCCGAATTTTATGGAAAATATGACTGTTGGAGGAGGGAGCTGACCATTGCAATAGAGACTATAAATAGGAGGTCATTTGAAAGAGCTCAATAACAAGTTGATCATTCTAGAGACCACAAGCTGTTAAGGTGATTTCTAGAGAGAGAAAAATTTCATGCTTTGTGCATACTGAACCAATCATTCTGATTGATTCGTGCAACTCTGAATGTTGGTGATTACATTCGAGGGATTCTGGGGATATAAATAAAGAGGTGATGACTACCTTGAAGTTTTAGGACTTCCTTACTGAGGAAGATAGATGTCTTAACTAACTTGAAGTTGAGGGAATGTGGGAATAGCAAGACAGAGACATCGATCTTCATATAGAGAGCTTATCCCGGTGTGGGTAAGACAGACTTTCTTGAAAGTATAAATCAAGGGACCTTTATCCAAGGTTGTTGGATACAATTCTATTTGGGTTAAAAGATTTATATCTTGTTACTTGTAGTTTTACTACTTATTTTTCCGCTGTATTTTTGTATTTCAAGGAAAGTATAATATTCTTATATTTCCTTAAACATGTACTATGATTCATTTAGATTCTATATGCTTTACGATAGAATCTCATATTGTAAACTTTAGTTAAGTTTCAACTTCCAGATCCATATTTCTGGTACCTGTTTTTCAGAATCACTTTCCAGATTCAAGAAACTGTATAGAACTAGAAGTTTTAACTTTATACATTGTTCAAATTTTGCAATTGGTGTTAGAGGTGTTGTGAATTTTCTTAGTTTAAATTTGTTAAACATAGATCTTTCCTTGTTTAAGGAAATTTTTTTATGTGTACAATTCACCCCCACCTCTTGTATATTGAGCATCTACATCATCATTTCGATCCTACAATAATATTTCAAAAATTATTATGATTATTGAAGATTACACCATCTCATATCATTTAACAAATTTCAGTCAAAGAAGATGCAATTCAGATCTTGATAGATAATGCAGTTGATGAAATAGAGTTTCACAAGACTTTGTAAATGTACAACTGGTTCAAAGTTCACAACACATTTCTCATTGACAAATAAAATATCAAATATGTTATCTCAAGAATATTTTGAATTAATATTGTGTGCATCACCAGCATGAATGAGTGATATATATATATATATATAATATTCTTTAGTTTCAGCAGCTCTACTTCCATTGGATATTAAAAATAAAATGAGTAAAGAGTTATCAAAAATATAACAAAAAAAATTATACAATAGTTTAATATTTATTCCTATAGGATGATTCCATACAAAAATAAGTCAAAATAATTTGAATAATTCATCCAATAAAATATCCAGAATAATAGTATTTAATGATATAAACTTCCAATTTAAATTCTTTTAAACATAGTTAGTATTTTCTTGAAAACTGCCATTATAATACAAATGTAATATCAAATATTTGAAAATAAATAAATTTGAAACCAATGAATTTATATGAAAAATATTTGGAAATAATTTAGTAATTTTTCTCTTTAAATATTCTATGAAAAACATTATTAACCATTCAATCAAAATCCTTAGATTTAATGTAAATTTATCCTGTAGAAAAACCATTGAAAACAATCCCTATATACTCTGCAAATCAATTTCCAACATAAAGTCATGGAATTAATAGTAATGTAGGGTATGAAAAGTTACATAGAATATGGAACAAATATTAATGTTGCAATGGGAATAAACAGTAACATAGGTTTTTCATACCACACTATGTGGAGATAAATAATATTATAATGCATGGTATGAATAGTAACGTCGTATATGGTATTAACAGTGACATAGTGTATGGAATCAACAATAATGTAGGGTTAGAAAAACATACTTTCTATAAATAAATATTTAAATAATGTAGGGTATGAATAGTAATTTAGGGATTCCAAATCATACATTGTGGAAATGAATAGTAAATTAATGTAGGGTATGAATAGTAACATAGGGTTGTCGAACAATACATTGCACTATTCATGACCAGTAAGTTAACATAGGGTATGAAAAATAATGTATGTTGTCTGAACCACTCATTTCAATATTCATGAGTACTATTGTAACCTAGGTTATTAACCATAATTTAGGGTTATCGAACAATACTATACGAAAAACTAGACATCAAACATTAAAATAATCTATGAATTTTTAATGGCTCTTAATAGCAAATTCAAACTTTTCTCAAGAATACTTACATGTAAATAAACATGGTATCATTCCAATGAATCAATAATCAAATAAATCCTTCATAAATGGATCAAAATATCATTAAAAATGAAGTAGATGTGCTATGGAAAGATTTAGTTCTGAAAAATTAACGCATAACATCAGTCAATTTATTAATCATCGAAATGATATTTTTATACTTTAATGTTATCTAATTAAATCAAGATAAACATGGTGAATTTCTTAAAAAATTTATTTCTTGTGAATCTAATATCTTTAGAGGTTCCAGTACTATAGAGACTAGAACATTTTAAAACTATAGAATGTAGAATCTCTAAAACTACAACAAAATCTTGAATAAATATTTAGAGTTATAAAAATGGATTTTCAGACTTTGTCATAAAAAATTAAATTAATATAAAAATATTATCTATCCATCTTGAAAATAATACCAAAAATCTAAACACATAATAATATAAAAACCTGAAAAAAAAATTAGTGTATTTTAAAATAAAAAGCACATGTAATCAAAAAAATCATAAGGGGTTGAAAAAATCTAAAATCATATGTAATCAAATAATATCATAAGGGGTTACAAACGAAATACAAAATCATATTTAATCAAACAAAATCATTAGGGGTTAGAAAATTTTAAAAACATAAGTAATCAAACAAAAGATAACATGCACATGCACAGATATACAAAAAACATCATATGGAGATGATTTATACACATGAAATGTAGAAATATAAATTAAACAACTAATGTAAAAGTTACAGGGTGAGGAACAACTTGATATTCTCTAGTGATGATGGTGTCATGTAGTGTGTTGGAATCTACGACATCAATAAAAATTCCCTCACAGTATTTATTCAATCATTTATCATTTACTATGATTCTCCTTCTTGTGTCTTATTGTTTGATCTCCAAAACATCATAATGAAAAATAGCGGACCCAACATAAGGAGATAACCATGTGGAACAAAAATTTCTAAGTATCAGTTTCAATATTGAACTTTAAAGAATGAATTTCTATTGAACATGAACCTCCCATTTTGGATCATTCAATCATGAGATTATTTTATCATTCTGTGTAGAGCCTTGTGTTATCATTATGTGAAAATTGAATCTCCTAAAGATCTTAAATTTGAAGCTTTATTTGAATTTCAACTTGTGCCAAATCCATGTTCCATTTCATTATAGAACAAAATGACTAATACTCAACATCCACTAGTAGAAAACATTCTTTCATAAAAACAATATGAAAGGGGACATACCAATGAGTGTATTGTATGTTTTCCTCTAAAACCATTGTGCATCTTTTGTGCATTTTTTTCTAATCCTTCCTATTTTGATGTATATTTTTCACCCATAAAAAAATTAACTCATGATTTGTAACCTCATCCCGACCATTTCTACAGGGGTGGAATGATGTTAATGTTTTTTTGTGTCATCCCATACTTCAAAATGAGGGAAGTGAAATTCAAAATTCATAAGTATGTCCCCTGTTAACCAATGTTTTCATTTGGTACTCCAAATATACAAAAATCAATACCATGAAAAAGTCCAATAAAACTTGAGAGTAACCAGTCCTGGTGGCCTTATCCTCCCCAAATTTTTTCACTTAATCAATTGAAACCAATATTTACATGAAAGAAAATGTTGTTGTAAAAGGACTGAAATTATAAATTCCCCCAAACATCAACAATATCATATTATAATATGGTTTGTGTGGGAATCTCTTTCAATATATATATATGTTCCCATTATGTTTTAAATGTGAGTTCGACTAACAAAACACATGAGAATCATGGTGAAATATAGGCCCATATAATCTAGAGTCTAAAACATTCCGAACAATTTGTTGGGGTAAAAAGTGTCCACCATAAGAATTTTTATTGAAAAAATGTATAAGTTACTCAAAATCATGATCATGAACACACATAAAAATAACATTATCACTACCCACGCACCAGAGGTAGGGTTCATCCCATACATAAAATCAATGCTCACTCTTTAATTTTTGGAGATTAAGATTCTTTAAATTTTCAGAAATTCCTGTGGCAACAATATTGTTAACTAAATTAGTATATGAAAGGTGTTTACCAAAGTGTTCATAAAGTATCTTATGAGGAAATATGTCATTTAGTGGTACTTGGTCCATGGTGTCAGCCTCTAGTATATGAGTGAACCATCTCATGTTGTCTGGAAAAAGGTTTTTTGACCCCTTATTATCCATTATCACAATATCATATTCATGAATAATGAGATTCCATTAGATAAGTATGGGTTTTGCATAAGCCTTCATTAATACGTATCTCAGAGATTCATGGTTAGAGAAAAACTCCTTTAAAGCCTGAAATATATGAATGAAATTTATCTAAAGAAAATAGGATGATAATAAACTCCTTTTTGATGGTTGTGTAGTATGATTGGGTGCGATTTAATGTCATTTTTGTATATTCAATCACATAGGAATGATCATCCACTATCTGGGATAATACAACTCCCACTGTGATGTTGGACACGCCACACATAACTCGAATGGAAGGTCCCCCTATATGGGATGAATGATTGGTGGAGTAGTCTAATGTTTCATTATATCATAAAATAATGTTCAATAAAAATAAACAAACACAAAACTGCAATCCTTTTGACTTAATCGCGACATATAAAGAGAAATCATACTGAAATCTTTAATGAAGTACTAGTAAAATCATGCATTCCCTTGAAAAGAACTAACATCATACACAAGTAATGGAACAGTTTGGTTAAAATAATATATACCTTAGACTTATAAAAATCTATGCCATTTTCTTGACAGTTCATTCCCTAATATTATATAATTATCTACCTTGAAATGACAATTTTAAATTTTCGAGACCATATTCATCTCAATAAAAATATTTCAAACCTTTTCCAAACTAGAGATATAATCATAAAATAAAAACCATTACATTGTAAAATAATCTATATATACAACCATGATGGTCTCAATAAAAAAAATACTCACTTGGAATATCTGGACGGTACATGGAGTATTGGAAAGTCCAAATGGAATCCTCTGGTTGGCGAATTTTCCAAATGGAGAAGTGAATGAGGTCATCTTTTGACCCTCTATATTATATGAACCAAAAAAATATCCCCAAAAATCATCCATTAAACAATAGTGTGTCTTCCAATCTAGTCACTCAAAAATTAGATCAATAAATGGGGTGGAAATGATCTTAGAAAGTGGATTGATTTAGTGTTCTATAATCAATAAACACAAACCAACTATTTTGATCCATGATTGAAAGTAACTCAACCTTTTACATTTTTAACTATAGTAACACCACATTTCATGGGCCCAACCAGAATATGACTCAACCACTAGGAATCCAAAATGGTATAAATTATTCCTTACCTAAGGAATTTTTCAACATCATTTTGAAAAACTTCTAGAAGAGTTGAATTTAGTCTCCTTTATGGAAACATAACAAGTTTAGCCAAATCATCCAAAAAGAATAACATGAATGAAAATCTAGGGGATAATAACTGATATGTCATCCATGTTACACCCAGTTACTCTAATGTTCTCCCTAAAATGAATCAAATGTTTTACATCATGTTAAATAAAAATAATATTAGAAATGATAATATGTAATTTGTCACCACATAAAACATATTAGCTTTTGAGATTTGGTGGAAATGTCTTCAGTTTTAATAAATGGGGGGTTTAATATGGAAGGAGACATTGGAGGAACTAAAATGCGTGCACAATGAACATAATTACTATAATAAACACCATCTAAATAAAATAATTATGCATCAAATTCATCAGCATACTCAACATCCATGTAATAGTAAGATTTAACATGATCATAATTTTAATATGAATCCACTTCAAAATAAACTCATAGAGAGGTTTTTTCATTAGAAAAAGATGTGAATATTCTCTTATACGTTAATCTTGATCAAATGATCACAATTTCTCTAAAAATATTACAATAAAATTCGATGGGGTTTTAACATTGTGGATCATAATGGGAGATAAAGAAAGCATAATGGTCCCCTTATGGTTACATCATGGAGTCCATGACATTAATTTTCACAAAATCATATCCTACCTCAATGGAAAGTGTACCCTCATGGGTATTTATGATTGTTTTTTCAATTAATAAGAAGGGAATACATATGATAATGAGAGCGTGAGAATAGACCTAATCATCCTCCACGTAAAGCACATAGAAATCCGTTGGAATGATCATTACTCTTACCCAAAAATGTACATCTTCATGGAATCTCAATAGATATTTTATAGCTCTATTTTCCAACTCCACAACTACTCTAATTGGATTTATGTAATCAACCTATAATGAAGAGAACACATTCCATGGATTCAAACTTATGGATGTTTCAAAATCACATAAATCATGACAATATTGTAACTACTCTAATGTTCCTGGGATGGTGAATGTCCCCAGATCATTTCACATAGTTGGCATTGATTGAGTTGGTGTAATGATAACTGACACATTGCCTCCATGGTTGATCCTCTCACTTTTCTTAAGCCTTAATTGACTGGTACAATGGTCTTTTAGGAATATTTCATTACATGGGAATTTCTGAAAGTCCTCAATAAGGGTGATGTTTATCTACACATGCTAGAATGTGTCCAAAACCTTCTGTTTCATCCCATCTTCAACAATTGTCTTGGTTTGAACAACTCTATTTGGAAAAGTAGGGGGTTTAGGAGGAAAATCATTAACATTTTTCTAACCATTATATTTATCTTTCGGTTTATCCTCAGTTGGTATGGAATGGGGATTCTCCAGGGTTGAGGTGAATCCCTATGTAATTATAGGTGTAGTTGTATCATTTTTTCCTTCCGACTTCTCAATGTAATAGCACTCACACTTCCCTTGAAAATTTTATTAGTCATGGAATAAATATTTTGATAGTTATTATGTAGTAGTTCATGGAGGGTAGTGGAAATCTGGCTCATTTGTGCCTTTAAATGGCTAAGTAAGAACCTTGGGTCATTATCTCATTCTATTGAATAAGAAAATTTTTATTAAAATGGAAATCAATATTAGAATATATTTTTTTGATAATCCCCTTCTTATTTAGTTGATGATTCTTGATCTCCAAATATCCATTAGGGTTGTTGGGAACCCTGTTGGTAAAGATGAGGTTACTGGGAATTTTGTTTAAGAGTGGGGCATTATTATTTTATAGAGCCATACCTCAAGTATAATTGATCCTTCCACCCATGGTTTTAAGATGGAGAAAGTTAATTGTACTTATTATGGGTGTGTGGTTGTTGCTTCTGTAGGTATGGACTCCCATGGAATACAGTTGTGAAATCCTCTATCTATTGTCGTTGGGTGAAATAATCAATTGGGTGGTCTATTTCTATGAAAATTCCATAAGGAATCATAGGAGAGGGTTGGGTTGTTTTTTGAGACAAAGAAATATATCTCACTATAATGATGAATTATTCCAATATGGAATAAATTAAATCACTTTCATGTGAAGTTGGACTTACATATTGTAGTCCATTAACATGTGGTGTGTCTAGGTATCCAAATTGTTGGGATTTCTATTCCATTTTGAAGATCAATTCATGGGAAACTACTAGTATTTTTTCACATCAATTATCCTGCATTGAAAAAATCCACCCTGCTCCTCCCCATAGCTGTATGAAATTCGTAGAATTATGGGCTGAGGAGTTTCCCAATGATTGGTGATGCATAAATATTTCCAAAAACTTTTTAAATCAATCTCTATATAGTCACATTTAATCCCATTGGGCTTGTTTGATCCCTAAGATATCTATTAAAAAGGAAGTGTTCCTTGAAGCTAGAAATAACCTCTGTAGGAAAAGATGATTAAAATTATTCGCAAAAGTTACATCAAAAAGTACTAAATAATACATCCAGTCTTTTGAATTTCCATCAAGTGAAATATGTAATAATAGTAATTTGATTTTATATTCAGATACATGTCTTGGTTATAGGGTGAAAGAAACCACAGTAAAATATTTTTGAGGTTTTTTTGGATCCTTTCTAGAGAGGCCATGAAATTATGAAAGAAGGTTTATCAATTAAAATTTTAACTAATTTTGTGATTCAAGCTTTGGATATGAAATAGAATTTGTTTTATTGTTTATTTATTGTGTATAAAATTCATTAATGGTACTATAAGGTTCATTATAATTGTTCTCATCCATTGGTTATGTTTTTATATTTGAATTACAAATGTTTCCAATTTCAATGTTACCTGAATGGGGGAATTATCCAACTACGTGAATGTTGATACTTCTAATAGAATGATATTATTTGATTCTATCTCATATGATACATACAATCTCATGGCCAAGATCTAAGAGATCCTCAATATTAGTAAATTTCACAAATAAAATAAAAATAAAATAGTACTGGATAAAAGTGGACCATAATGAAAATAATATAAATTTGATTTGGTTTAATAAAAAGAAAATAAGAGATAAAAAACACGACAAAGGGAAAAGAAAAAGAATGATGAGAAGAAAATAAAAAATTTTAAAAAATAGAAATTAATCTTACTCATTGAATAAATTACTAACTACTATGGAAAGAATTCCAATTTTACTTGGGCTTTTGTGGGATCTTTCAAATGATATTTTATATTTGGGTATATAGGTGAAGCAGAGTGGTTGCGCCAGGTTGTCCCTAAAAGTGGTAGTAATTAAAAATTATTATTAAATTAATATTGAAAATAAAATAAAATAATTTAAAAACTATATAAAAGGATAGAGTTTTTTTCATAATATATTAATAAATAATATGAATGTAGGAATAATATTTCAGTTTTTTTATTTATAAAATGAAATTCTATTTTTAAGGCATTATGATAAAATAGTTTTTAGGAAATATTTTTAAAAGGTCTAATTTATCACACTATAAATCTTAATTTACTTTTTAATAATTCTAATTTAAATTAATATCCACTTAATTATATTCCTATAATTATTTATCTCGTGAACCATATGAGATTTAATTTAAACACCAAGATGAAATTAATTAATCCCTACGCTAGCTTCGAAAGAAGAAATCGCAGCACCCTACTCTGATTGATGTTACAAGGATTGATCTTGAAAAATATTACATCAGGGATCATATCCACTCAAGAAATGAGTATTAATTATGTTTATGGAATATATTTTATCACTAAAAATTGATCATGTGTGGTTTTGTATTACCGATTAAGGTCGTTCTATCACAATTCATATAATTCTATGACTTGCGTGTTTTGTATTAATTATAAAAGTTTTTTTGTTGAATAATTTAACATAAAAATGAGAATTTTTTTGTCTTGTTTATTGAATAATAATAGATCATGGGTTAAAAATAAATGAATGACAAACTAAAGAGGTAAATCGATTACAAAAAATGAACTACTTTTTAATAGGTTGTGTAGTCGTCATATGAACATTTTGCATTTGAAATGTTCATGGAATGGGTATAGGTAAATCAAGTTTCTATCATGATTTCCAAACCAAATATAAAAATTTATAGAGGAATAAAATTAAAAATAATTAAAGAAATGGAAGATAAATTAAGTATTTAATGAATGTACAACAATATTTTAATAAAGAAGTGGAGGTTAAGACAGTTTTTTGGGGGAGAACATTTATTGATATATTCCCTCACAAAATGGTGAATTTAAATATAAATGAACAAATTATTTTTTAATACCAATCCTTTAGGAACGTATAACCCCATAAAATGAGAAAAACAAATATTTATATAGTGTATTGGAGGCTAGGATACAAGTGGTTTCATGTTTGAATGGGGGTATTCGACAGAAAAATTTGTTCAAGGTTTCACTACCAGTTTGAACTTCATAACAAGCAAACAAACTATCCTTAGAAAAGTATGGTTTCTATAAAATTATGTTCATGGGATTTTCTCAAATTTTGGGGCCAATTTATGCAACCAGTATTATGTTATGGCCCAATTTCTAAAGATATGTCTAGTATGGTGTGTCCAACCCAACATAGACATTATGGCCAATTTAATCAAATCAAATGAAAGATTTATCTTAAATGGAACAAATAAATTTTGTATTCCATTAATTAAAAAACACATTTCAAAAATTTTATGTTCAAATAATAAACATAAAAAATATTTATCCCTGAAATAATACATTGTATTTTCATGGAAAAAACAAGAATTTTCATTAAATTCTCATTTGAATTTTCTCATCAGAAATATTTTACAAATAAAATTTTTTTTAACACAAATTGAGGATATTATATCATTTATTATCAGTAAAATATTCAATAACATTTATATTAATTAAAACTAAAAATTATCTTTTGGATTTAGATTACTAAGGGTAACTATAGCATTTTCATTCAAAAATTTCCCCACAAGGATTGAAGAAACATGATTAAACCAATCCTTATCCACTTTGTGCGGTGTGGAAATAATTTCCCTCACGGGATTAACTATTTCATGTATATAATCATGGATTAATAATTATAACATTGTTTTTTTGGATAATTACATAATGTTAATTGATAATTTATTCTCAAAGTTGAATCCAAATTTCACTAACTGATCAATATACCCCTTTGTATTAAAACCATGATCAATAGCTCGATTCACAACATGTAGTTTATTATAATATATTTAATTGGAAATATTATTTATTATGAGTCATTCCCACTATTTCAAAATAAAAATAAGATGATTTATTTCGCTATAAGTGTCAATTTCCTAATTTTTTCATTAACTCCCGAGAAAAACATTTTAATATAATAATGTGTACATAAGAAGAAACATCAATATATGTGTGGTACAAATACTTTCCTATTTTCTAAACATATATGGTGGAAAAATATGAAAATGGGATTCCAATATAATAATAAAAAATATGTGATAATAGTGCGTAACAGAAACAATTATACCATATCCCAATGTTTTTATTTGTATGGATATACATTGTGTTAATGAATGATCAATAATATTTTTGAGGGATTACTCTATATTTTCATTAATTTTTTAAAATAGATTATTAGTAAACTAATTTAGAAATATATTTTTTAGAGAAAATTATAATTAATTTTATTATATCTCCCACATACTTATCCTGTCCTAATGACCATCGCCACTGAACTCAGATTTTCCAATCACCATAGAAATTATAGTGGTAATAATATATAATTTCATTTTTATAATCCTGAAAGAGGCCATGAATATTATAAGAACGTATTTATGTATGTGGTCATTCAATATACAAATTGGTAACACAATTATCATTGAGTGGACTCCCTAATCTATATATCTGTACTCGAGTTTCACCAACACATGAAACAAAATTTTTATTTGATACAAGAAGGAAATTAAACCAAATATAGATTTAGTTAAGTTGACCCAATTTATTAGTTTAGATTTACCAATAATTAAATATTTAACCAACAGAGGCTGAAATGAAAATTTAACTACGAGTTCATCATAATTCTAATAATGAGAGGCATAATTTCATAATATTAATGTGGGTTGGGCGAGTGGGTTCATTGTAAATTTCCATATATTATATTTAACATAACCTTTTATTATAATGTGTATTTTACTTTTGGTATTATCCATTTTTAGGTAAAAAATTTACACACATCTTATTTATTTTAATTATATGTTTGTATATTTGTACAATTATTTATGCCATCATTGTCTCAAATCTATAAAATAAATCATCAATAAGATTAAATAAAATAAAAAAATAAAATAAAATTATTAAGATCCTTATATATTTGATGAAATATTTAAAAGATTATTACTCAATATATGTACCTTAAGATAATATTCTTAGGTCGGTCTTGGAATTAGTTATAGAATCCCATATAAAAACTACATATCAGTATTGTTGGTTTTTTCATGGATCTAACATGAATGGCCCCAACTACAGCTCTTTGATAAGGTGATAGCATGAAACTTATGAAAATCATTTTATGAAATGTGTTCTATAACACATTCATTAGAGATAAGAACCAATTATTGGTTAAGGGGAATGACATAAAACAAAAATTAAAATTTAGGTGCTCTAAAATAAAAGAGGAAAGGATGTATTGTTGGCCATAATATTTAATTTGAAAATGATTAACTGCAAAAACATGAAATAAAATTAAATTAAATTACCCCAAAACATACATGGATTTTTTCCAGAACATGATTGTAGATACACATTCATCGAATACACATTTAAGACAACTAAATAGAAATCATTTCAATAAGTTATACAATGAGTTAAAATGAACAAGAATTAATCTGATTAATTATCATATTAAACTATTTGTTCATTATAACTTATTCTATATAATAATCCTCAAATTATAATTAACTATTATGTAAAATAAAATGATGAAATTTTTTTTATGTTTAACTAAAATAAATAAGTACCCAACTTTTTACAAGGAAATGACTTGGTTATTACCTATATGAACTACTTGGTAAGGTTTTAATTGAAAAAATTCACTCAATTGACAAATCATGTACATGGAATGTATTATATGATCATGGTATCTGTAAAAACATAATTCCACTTGAAACACAAGAAAATTAAATATGCTATAAAATTTAATGTGTTGACTCATTAATATAGAATTATTATACATGATTCATAATTTGGAATATTGTAGAGATTTAATTAATCCTTTAATAAAAGAAAAAAACCTAATTAAGGGGAAGAAATATGATATTAATTACCCTTGTAAATAAATTTGATAATTTTTTGTTTTTTAATTAATTAAATTTAATACTTCCATTTAAATAGGTCAAGTACACGACATATACAATAATGTAACACAATATGTACTTCTCTTCATTGGATATCCACTATACATACCTAAGGAATCAAGGTGCAGTTATGGGGGTTATTTATAAATTTCACTTAAGGAATATAAGATACATTATATATACTTATAGATTCATGTTTTCTAGTCTATAATATTTTCTTATTAAATTCACAATGTTTATTAATAACATGAAAAATTTTTACTGCACATTTTCTATCATAAAATAAGTTGGGCATCATGACGTGTAGTTAATATTTATGTTGTGTACTCTGGAAAGTTCATGGGAAAACCTTGATAGTCTATACATGTTTCATTTATTTCATGAAATGAGTACTAATTATAGGATGTCACGAAATCCACCCTAACATCCTTGTGTAATAAATAAGGACAGACATTATGTAACAAAGGGGAATACATCATGCTGTATTTTATTATCAATCTTGTTTCATTTATACCAACATATGGTATCTTTATATGTAGACTCTATTACTTATTAAAGAATCATGGTAATAATTTTTAGATACAATGAAGGAGAAGAATATATATTGACAACAGATCAAGGAAAAATTAAAACACGAAATTAATCTTATATTTTTAATGTGAAATGATAAAAAAATGTTGTAAATTTTTAAACAACCTATCTATACCCCATGTTGGTTTTCGTCACATCAGAAGCCCTTATCTAAGATGATACTAAATTATAAAATTTGGGATTCCATTGATTATTTAAATTTTATCCAAGATGTGATCATCCTGGAAATTTAATGTTTTCGAATAATATATAGAAACGAAAGTCAATGGAACCCAGAGAATATATTTTCACCTATAATTTTTAAATTATTAAAATAATTGTGGAGGAATAAAACATATTAGTTAGATCATTCTTCGTTGTAGAATTTTATAATCCAAATTTATTTTCAGTAATCTATGGTTCTTCTTGGTGGATCCTAGTTTGGAATATATATTAAGGTGATCCACATGTTTTATATTAGTCTATGAACAATGAAACTGAATCATTATGTGATAGTATGGTCAATTAATCATCATGCTCTATTTATCTACATAAGTTCACAATTCTTTGGTATGGAAGAGGTTCTCTTGATCTTTTCATTATTGAGAGTATCTGAAGGGGAAAATGAGACATCCTGATATAAATATATTATTCTAAGTTATATTTCAATATACTCACTACGAATATATATGAGGTCGACTTCTAATCTTAGGATTAGGTTTTGTAGTTTAATTAATTACACCAGATCCCTTAATAAAACTATAAACCAATGTCTGACCCCACGCCATGTCATAAAATATATTTTTTTATTCTACAACACTTTTTAATTAACCTAATTACCAATATTATTTTAACATATTATAAATTAATATTTGTCTAAGGACTCAATATTGGTCCACTATCATGCTTAGTAATTTATATGATACATGAATATAAATTTATATAATTTTAGTTTCATTAAATATTTAATCAATTCACATTATATATAATTAATATTTATTAAGTATTCAATAGATATAATTTTTATATATCAAAATAATTTTATAAAGACATTATGAATACATATTTAATTAATTAATGACATCATTAATCATGAAAAATTTATTTCCTGATCTTGATAAAAATATTAATCATGATAAGTCAGTTCAAATATTTTTTATGATAAATCAACGTAAATACATAATGTACAGCCCTCTAGGATTATTTTTCTTAGTAATTAGGAAGGATTTATTAATTTCAAATATTACTATCTAGAAATGGGTCATGGAACCCAAGATAAACATGATAATATCAGAACATTGATATCCACATAAGATTACCCTCTATGTAATATAATAATTTTATAATAATATATAATCTTCTATATTTCACATCCATGTCATCAACTTTTTTGGATGATACATATTTGATTGAGTATCAAAAATAAATTTCTGTTCCATTCTAGACAATGAATTTAATTGTATTATTCTATTTCAATATAATGGAAAAGATAACAATTCTAATTTTAATGTATGTGGAAAATCCTTCCTCAACTGATTCATTTATATCAACTCAATCATGAAACTCCTAATGTACCAAACAACATCATAAACTATTAACATCATAGTTTACGATAATAAATATTAGTTTATGAGTAATGAAATGCGTTAGTAAAAATATTAATGTCCAAGTAGAATTACAAAAACACACATAGACATGAATATCGAATGACACATAAGAATTGAAATTAGAACTGGATGATATATATTCATTCCCTCCAATCATATAGAATACAATGTGATCACATTATGAGATGAAGCCTCATGAACATATGAGTACACACACATAACATTCAATATACTATGTTCCCAATCATAGAATGTATTCTGAAAATACTAACATGTTTAAGAATATCTAAATTCTATTTTCATGTTCCCATCAGAGAGTAGATATTCTATGACCTTTTCAATGTGATATATAATATAATTTTCATCACATTAGTGTTATTTAAATGAAAAATAAATATGTGATTATATATTTAAATAAAAAATTTATTTTTTGAATATTCATGTAATCTAAAATAAAAAGTATTTTGTTCAAGGTAATTAACTCTAAAAAGTGTATTGTGAGACATGGACTATGTTTCCTTTTTTTGTGTCTAATTGTTAGGGTACAATCCGTTCTTGGTGAGTAATGTTTATGATTATTATTATTGGTATTTTTGGGATTTTATGGATGTTATGATCTTGTTTGTGATATGAGGGTTCTTTATATAGTTTTTCTTATTTTTTATATTTATTTCCTGTTTAAATACTATTATTAAGAGATGTTTTTTTCATTCTTTAATATTATATTAATTATAATTGGTGCTGAGACTTATGTTAGGTTTCTTACATTCAATAATTCTAGTTATAGGTTTATTAATTTATAATTCTTGTGGTTTTTTGGTGTAGTTGATATATATTATTTTAGTTTGATAAAATATGTGTGGCCCTATGATTTTCCATTTCTAAGGAAAATTTATTGAGTTAATTTTCCATTAATTTCTGATAATAATTTACATGAAAAATATTGAATGTTGAAGATACTTTTTACACCATAGTATCCCAGATAATAATTACATAACATTATATTTTAGTGATTTAATGTTTTTAAGTGTCAGAAATAGATCCTAATTTTTTTGAATTTTTCAAGTCCTTCATGGTTATCCATCATGGTTAGGAAATGATGAATAATATATTTTAAATCAGTTTATGATTTCCAATGTTTTTCTCCACAACAAACACATAATTTATTTAATTTTTCATGTCATTCACAGAATCCCTGATTGTTTGTTTGTGCATATGGGTACTCTTTTATGGTTGGTGTACAACATGGAAAACCATACAACATAACTATGTGGTATACCCAAGAATATTACATATTATAATATATATATATATATATATATATCATTAATACTCATAATAATTAAATCACTCTATCAACCTCACTCTCCCGTCCTCACGCAACAACTTGAGGGCATCCATCTTCCTCACATGATGCTACCCCCTCCCATCATATATTCATTATCCTCCGATTTGGATAATTTTTTATTCAATTTCATCTAGTAATCAACTCTTTACCCCCTATTTGTTCTTCTCCCTACCTCTATCACACAATTTTCTATAACTATGTTCTTTACATTGACCCTATTTTATTTCATAGTATATATTAGTGTTTAGAAAGGGTATACAATTATGATATTGGGTTGTTAGGGTTCAAAGGGGCTCTCTCTTCTGTGTGGGGGTATGTTCCTTTTAAGGTGACCAAAAATTTCTCACAGTATCTTGTTTTTGAATAAATTTATGTTGATCCAAGCATGTTTAGGCTATGTCATCACATGATTATACATTACACTAGTCCTTGACAATTTTATATAACCTTATTTTCAATTTATTCATATAAATTTGATTATATATGGGTGATTTTTTTACATGGTTTTCCCATCACAGGGAAGTGGATGTGCTCCATTGTATGTGATGGTAAAAATTTTCAATTAAACCTTTTTGTTCATTTGTGTGGACATTAAAAGATTACATTTATTTTTAAAGGTGTTTAGGGGAATAATTTATGGTTTTAAATGGGTTCTCCCCCAATTTATTTTGGAAATGGTTTTAACATTGATGTGGGTTATTGAATTATAATTTTATCATATAGTACTTATAGAATATGAATTGGTAATTTTTTGTTACCTCTATAAATTCTAATGGTGATTTCAAAAATTGAAAAATCAAGGACCACCTTAAAAGAGGTATGTAGAGTGTGTCACCCCATGGCCACCTCCAAATGGACTTGTTTAGGTGAAAAGCACAGGGTATACATACCACTAAAATGATAGGCCTTAAACCAAACTACATGGATACACACACAATCTCATAAACCTAGAACAGTGAAACTTTAATTGTGTAAACCATGAATATTGAAACCCCAAGTGAATTAATTTTTTATCAAAGAAGATAAAAGACAATCCAATTGATATACTGGAAAAAATTCACACTAAATTAGAATTTTCTTCCTAAGATGAAAATAACTAGAAAAGGGGAATGATTGAATGGAGCCTAGTTAACAATCTGAAAGGATAATCATTAAACATTGTCAAAATATATAAATTATTTGATTGACTAAAAATAAGTCCACTAATGACATCATGGATATGCATATCGTTTGTATAATATCAACCACAGATGTGGAAATCCTATATAGAGGACACCATATTCATACCAAATAGGATTCCATAAAAACCAGAAATAATGAAATAGATATTTAAATAGTAAAATAAAAACATAATTAATGATTGTAATGAAACCCAACATCAAATATTCTCAAAAGAAACCCAGCTATAGTGAGAATGTGGATCTATATCTTCACAACCAGAATAGAACGATGAGTCAGCTTAAACCTCCAAAAGGCCCATATATAATGCAGGGAACATTGAAAAACTCATCACAATTTGGGGATAGGTGACCACTACTCACTAATATTAATCATAATTTATAGATAACTAACAACTGTAGAAGACCCACTATATTTCAAATCTCAAATATAATTGAATATCACTATAAATATAATGTACTTGCGACCTCAATATTACAGTGGAGTACCAATTCTACCAATTTTTATTTTATTGGGGGCCCTATCGCTTGAGTGATATGGGTGTAAATTTCCTGATATTTCTATGATATTAAAAAAAACCCAATCACATCCATATGACAAGAATTGATGAAATAAGCATCACTCTACTAACACATCATGTCATATCATTAATTTCTAAATGAGGGATACCATCACTTCAAATATGGAATACATTACACTATATGATTATTTTTTGTAAAACAATATGAGTCTTGATGATGTAGAAAGAGAATGTATATGTTTTTTTGAAATATAATTGATATTTATGTGGAGTAATTTGTGCATCTTAATAGTTCAAATATTCCAATTTCCATGAGATTGTGCCCATGTAAACTAGACCATGCCACTATACATTAGTTATTCTTATGTATCCTAGACATTACTGTGAGAATGATATTTGAGTTAGATTCCAGTCCATCAACTATAGTTCAATAGTTTTTTATATTTATCTCTGTTCATTTACACGTTCTACCATATAAGGAGACCACACAACATGTATTCCTCTGAAATACACACCATGTACTTCTAAAATTTAGATAAATTGATGTCCAATAATAATAATTTCTTATATGACACTTATATTACCATTTTCATTGTATGAAAAACCAAAATTTTCTAAAATCAAATGGGTAAGACTTCGATCATCAATTCCCTATATTTTATGGCCAAATTAGGAATCATATTCACCCATAGTGGTGTGATCACAAATAATGTTTTTATAAGGGTTCCCTATTCCTGATTCCATTAACCACAACAAAAAAACATGTTGATCCATCCAAAAAAGAAAATTTTGTGACCATTCAACAACTTCCAAAAACAATTGGGTTTGATCATTCTAGAATCTTCCAAATAATGAGGAACTACTAACATTAGGGGACAACAACAAGGAATGTGAAAAATGGAGGAGTAAATTTCAAGAACAAAGTAAATAATTTTTTTGGTCTGTTAGATAATGCATAATTATTAAATAATATTGAATATGGGTGAATAAAGGTGTAAAAAAATAGAAAACATGGTTCAAACCTGAATTTAAATTTTCTGATGTCGTGAAGAATGAAAATCACAAGAAAAAAATTCAATATAAAAAATAAGTTTTTTAAATTAATCAAGTGATAAAATACATTAAATAACATACACTACCTTATGAATTGATATGCCATTAGTGAATAAAATTTTTATAGTGATGGATGTGATGATCATGTTGTGTTCATCCTCTATCCCATGATTCTCCTTTTTTCATCATCATCCCATGATCCTGATACAACAATTCCAATGAAGATCTCATCATAATCTCTACTCTCCAAGGATTATGGATATAGCTATAGGAATTTTTCATATTGACGTTTAAATGGTGACGTACTATAGTGCAGTTCATTAAATATATAAATTTAATGTATATGATAATTTACATGATCCACCCTTAGTTAACTGCCTTCAACTGGATTTTTTATACCAACCAGCATTATATCTTGCCTAGGGTAAATCCCACATTCAATAAACCACAATATTTTCATATTTCCCATCATAATTCAAGATTAATGGGAAATCAGTTTATTCTAAAATGATATGTGCATGTGATTTATTATATATTATTTATAGGATATTTTAACACCCAAAAAAAATACTAATATTGACTAGAAATAATGATATATAATTGGAAATATTCAAATTATTAAATAAATAAACTAGAGTACTTACATTTTCCAATCCATCAAGGCCTTTCACCCCGAAAAAAAAAGATGAATTAAATGGTGGTGGTGGTAAGTACGCATCTAAATCTCTTGTTTCCATGTGTTATTCTATTATATAATGTTTCCAAAACACTCAAACCATAGGAGTGGTTAATCTACATAGGATAATATCCTACCTATACTCGATTTTTATTAGGTACTGTATAAAGGTTTCTATATCCTCGATGTCCAGATTTCCCAAAAAAACAATGCATGTTGGGTTATGCATGTATCTCCTCAGTTGTGACACAAGGATAATATCATGTAGTTATCCCAATTTAGGGGAAATGATAAGCGATTTTCATCATTACAAATCAATTCATAGATCTGGAATGACCCAATAAACCTCAGGGATAGATTGTTTCTTTGAAAAAAATGATGTAATATTTATAAAGGGGAGAATACTAGGAAAACATGGTCTCCATAATTAAAATGAAAATGCCTATAAAATAGATCCACTTAATATTTATGACAACTAGTATATGTCCTCATACTCATATGGATCACCTAAACATTATCTTTTATTTTATGCTCATGATTTCACCCAATAAATGATGACTCGCTAATCATAGTGCTACATAAGAGTCACATGTAGGATCTCTTGCATGGGGACTCAGAAGGTTCTTTATAAATATTATGTGATAAATATTATATTAAGTGAAATATACTTATATGAAATTATCCTCCCTTCTTCATAAGAAGTGTAACAGAAATTATCTTTGCATATCCAACCAAACCTGGATAGTCTTCTATGTTTGTCCATAAATCTATGGGTGAACCCTAATGCTCAAATGTATCTATGTCCCAAACTTTGTTTTCAAACTTATTCATAACTGTTAAGATAATTATGGATCATGGTTTTAGACAATCATCATGGGAACCCAATTAATTTTAAAAATCACATGCATATATGACTACTAGAAACTCATACCAAACACTTCTCCCTAATGGAAATAATATGTTTCAATATGATAAATAGATCCAAAATAATCCATAACCAATTTTAGACTAATACTATCAAAAAAATACCCATCCTAAAACACATAAATATTTCATACCGCATTCATTCTAAGGTATATTGTGGGTAAGTCAAACATAGTATAATTTTATGATCATTCCTTACCAGCTGACATGTGATAAACATAGAGACAAACATAATGATGATTCACTTAATTATAGAAAAAAATTTATACACTATAATTATTTTACAAACCCTTTTTTATAGTGAAAGGAGATATATTACACTGTATTAAAATCACATTATGGAACACAATTGGGAATACCATCTATCTATAAAAATGGATGACATGATCCCCTCATTCAAAAAATTCATTTTCTATATCTCATATGGATATCTATATCAATAGAATATCGCAGTAAATGTATCAGAAATGGGCCTCCTTCACTTAGTGAATAATATGTGGTGTCACCACCATCAACTGATGATATCTTTCACCAATTTTTTTCCACCAGGATCTCCTTTGGTGAGGTTAATTACATATATAACTCCTCCATATAGTGATAATGTGATTTCTAGTTATGTAACTCTTCTCCAACATTTACCAACCCTATATTGTAGACTATATCAAAGTAATAGTCTTGAATAAATCTTAACAATTCCCCTATGTCTGTCAAGAAGCATATTAGTGAATATGCACATGATAGATTGACAGTTTGAGAAAATAATGAAACACTTTCTGAAAAGATAGTACCCACACATCATTATGGGAAAACTACCGCTTCCAACTTTATTTCATGATACATTTACTTATACTCATGGGGTCTCAAATACAGTGAACCATAATAAATAAAAACATAACATTATATCAACACGCATTCTTTACTACCACTAGAGGCACCACAAAGAACCATGTACTCAAAATCATCCTTTGGTAGTCTCAAAATAGTTCCCTAGTCGTCCTCTACCTAAAATCCTAAATTGATCTTTATCACTTTTTTCCCTGTAAAAAGATTCAAATTCTACATCAAGGTAGTAAAATAGATTTTTATCCTAGAAAAAACTCTCACAAACCAAAGGTAGTCCCCACTAAACCGAGAAAACTATGTACCTCTGACACACTCTTGGGTGGTTCTCATGAAATCACTACATCCATTTAGAATATATTAATGACTACACTGAGCATAGAGACGACGTTCCTCATAAAGTGAATCTCTAAAATAGAAAAATAGCACATCAATATCATACCGTATAGATGGACCTCCTACAGTAAGTATCATACTATCCTCAAATTTTCTATATTATCATCCTCTAATGTAGAGTATATGATAAATTAATTGAATAAGACATATATAAATGGGTCCATATTAGGAAAAAAGATTTTTTTCATATGATCCATGAAAGTAGTGGGGAAATTAGTCACACCAAAATACGTCACAAAGAACATAGACTGTCTATCGTGATAGAAAAATTTCATATTAAGAGTTTCATCATCAGAAACCCTCATCTAATGGTAGATATTCTTGATAATGATCATTGAAAACCAATTATAACATTTCAACTAGATGAAATTTTCTTAAATACATGGAAATGGGTGCTTTTCCATAATCGTTAACTAATTCATTTGATAATAGTCAACAAAAATCCTCAAAACCCTATTCAAAATTTTCACAAACAAAAGTATATCATCCCATAAGGGAACACTAGGTATGGTAAAACCATTCCCTAGAAGGTAACACAAATAAACCCTCAGATACTAGATATTGTGGAAGACCTTATGATATGCCTCATATGATATTTGTGTGGTCTCATGGAAAATTATAATGAATAAATCAATATTTCACCTCAGAGGTAGTCTTGATACATAATCTAGAATGAAATATATATAATAATCCATTACCATTAGAATATGGATGCCTGAATATCCCACAAAGGTAATGGATAAAATCGCTAATTGATGGGTGATAGGTTTCATCTTTCTGCTCCTGAGTACCACATGAGCTACAAGAAGATCTATCTCACCCAAGAAAGAAAATATCATCCCATATACAGGGAAGAACCAAACTCTACTATGAATATAGTCTTTATTTTCCAATATAATAAATTTCATGTCCATAACCAAGATGATATCATATGGTATAATTTTGATGATGTAAATGTCCCATGAGAATCTCTCCCACTTGAGAGACTCACATCAATGAAAGATGTGAATAATAGAAATGTGTCTCCTTATAATAACGTCCATCCATAGCTATTGGTATAATAAATCAACTAGAATATCTAGCTCTCACATAAAGAATATGGTGATAATGAAATGGATTGCGGTTGTGTCCATTAATACTGAAGACAATGTAGAGAAGAAAAAATAATACAATGAATCATATAATGAGTATCCTAATCAAATCACACCATAGAATACAACTACAAATTCCATTGACTACCAAACCACTAATACTAGAATATTCCACATAATGGTGGGGGTAGGAGGGGATTTTAGAACTGGACTCTATTGAAAAATCCTCTATCAAGAGATCAACCTACTCCCCTATCATTATTACCCCTCTAGTGACCTCTATGGAATTTCCTAGGAGATCCCTGAACATGAAATATTATCTATTACGAAGGAATATCAAATGATTATCCAACATCAAGATCACGATGATTTAATTAATCATGATCCATTTGGCATCCCATGTAGTCAGGATAATTTTGTACCTCACTTTCCTAATAAGATACTCTCAATGAACCCTATAATATAAATCCATGTGTTTCAGTACGGGCATTACTATTCCTCATGTACCAACAATCTGATGACTGACACATGTTTGTTGTTTCATTTGAATATTCTCTATGATGAACACATTCTTCTCTATATTCTTAACTTCCTTATACTAGGATGTAATCTATCATAATGTCCCACTATAGTACTCTAGAATAATTTTGAATACATTTTAAGAATGTGATATCATGGATGTCTCTATGGAGACTCTTCTCATATATCCACTCCAAGATGTATCCATACTGAACTATATTGAGAGAATAATGCATGAGGTTAGTAAACCCCACAACGTACTCAACAACTAACATATTAGCCTACTAAAGGATGATAATCTCTAAAATCCTGAAAAAAAAATATGTTTTAAGGGTAATACTTCATAACAAAAAAATAACTCTATGTATAACCATAACAAAGTTTTCTCATTGTGAGCACGAGGAACTAGAATCCCAAAACACCTTGTTCCACCATGATAAATATTATCTACATGTTCTACCATTTGATCACCCAATGTATGAAGAAGTCAAAAAACATGGACCACCACCTTAAACCCATCCTCCACTACATATGGGTATTGTATTACATGATTCCAAATAGGTCTTTATTAATGGAAGTCATGTAACTTTCTATTAATATTTTCCTTATCATTGTGACCTTATAATGATATTAGTTACCCAACATGTAGTCAATAATCCTCCAAAATCACTGGGGTAGATCTATGCATAGACCATAAGGTGATAGAACTTTTCAATTCATTCGTGGAACAAAATCACAAGTGGGTCCTTGAAATGATACCTCATCACTCAAATGAACGTTTTGGAGAACATGTAATGAATCCATGATTGTTTCTATAGTAGAGTAAATTTGATAGTTAATAATATGTAAAGTGGTTATATGGATGTACTTGGGGAGATGACGAATGATGGACATGACCGAAAAAATAAAATATCCTATATGATTTATGTTCCATTGGATCCATAAAACTAATACATATTCTTGTTAAGTTGGAAGGTAGGACATAAAATTCATAGATGTATATGAAAAATAAGACACCCACACTAGGTTCGGTGTTCTAAGAGTCATTAACAAAAAACCCTATCATCATTCCAATATGTTCTTAATCCAAGCCTTAAAAAATGCCAACTCAAAATGCCGGATCGAAATATGAATATAAATGCTCAAAATACAAGAGGGGGGGATTGCATCCTTTAAAATTTCTCTACAAACTTCTAAATTTGGTATAAAACCTTTTTTCAGCCTTAAGGAAAAATATGTTTAACGAAGTAAAACAAGGTAAATTCACAATACCTCTTAGTTCTACAAACTTGGAAGATTCCAGAAATATGGTTTCGAAAATGAAACGTGATAAAAGATTACAAGGAAAAATATTCTCCCTTAAAGCATATAAAAACTTACTAATCATAGTATACAAGTATAATAATTTATATTATAGTTCTACATTTTTTATTAATCATAATTCAGTGGAAAATAAACATTAAGCAATAAAAGTAACAAGTATGAAATATTTTAACCAAAATAGTAGGGTATCCAACAACCTTGGATAAAGGTCCCATGATTTATACATTCAAGAACATCAATCTTACCCACACCAGGGTAAGCCCTTGATATTAATATCAGAGTCTATCTTGTTATCCCCAAAGCCATTGACCTTCAAGGTAGTCAACACCTTTTTCATCCTTATCACGGATGTCCTTGAACATTAAGGTAGTCGGAACAACTGTCTCTTTATCCCCAGATGCCCTCAACTGTACACATCGACAATCGAAGTTGCACGAAGAAATCTGAACAAGATGTTATGTACACACAAGGCATGCGAGTCTCTCTCTCATGAAGTCACTTAAGTAGCATGTAATATCTAAATTTATAGAATAACCAGTTTTTGAGCTCATTCAAATGATATCCAATTTATTGGCACATTACCAATGGTCGACTGCATCCTACAATGATCATATTTTCCTTGAATTTCGGAGGGACCTATGCACTTGTCACTCAAAAAAAGGTTTGTTAGAAACAGAATGTATGACATTGTTTCATAACTAAAACAAGGGTAAGTAAAATATGATTTCTCAGTAAAATCTATTTTTTAGAGTCTAAGAAAAATAATGTTCAGAGTCTATGAAAATAAACATTCTGAGTCTATATTACATGGATATTTGGATTTTGTTTTTTCATGGAATTCAGAATCAGAATTCTATAGATATTAGAGTATGAATTATATGGATTTGGGAATCTGAATTATGTAAAATTAGGAACCTTAATTCTGAGGAATTCTGAAGATGAATTTGAAGAATACAGAATCTGAATTTAGAAGAATTCAGAGTGTGAATTCAGAGAATTTAGAATCTGAATTACAAGGAATTTGGAACCTGAATTCTAAGGATTTCTGGATCTGAATTCTAAGGAATTTAGATTTTAAATTATAAGGACATCGAAACCTAAATTATGAAGAATAATGAACAATAATTATGAGGGATTTTGATTTTGAATTGAGAGAATTCGGAATCTAAATTCCGAAGAATTTGAATTATGAATTCAAATATTTCCGAATCTGAATTCAAAAAAATTTGGAGTATGAATTCATAGAATTCATAATCTGAATTCATAGAATTCATAATCTGAATTCTGAACCCAAAAACAGAATACACCATATCATAGTACTTATAGAATTTTTAGGATTTAGAAATGAAACCAAATTTTACACTTAGAAATAAAATAATTTAGATTTATAGAAACTAAATCATGAACAATGAAAATAGAGGAAAGAAGAAAATTTCCATGGGATGGATAATTTTCCATAACATTCTAAATCTATGGAAAATCAAATTTTCCTTGAGATAGGGTGTCTATGATTTTCAAAACAAAAAGGAATGGAAAAGGAATTAAGAAACTTTATTGACTCAGCAATCTCACCCTTTTTGGAAATCACAAATATCCTTACTAAAAAGAATCTAAGGACTTTTTAAATTTTATAGACCGGAAAATATGAACATTTCTCCCATTACTTATTGATCAACGATAATAATACTAACTCCCCCTTAAGATTTGGGATCACTATAGATCATATTCTTGATTTATAGAATGAGATTATTCATTTTCTTGTATTTGGAAAACATTATTTGTAGAGACCCGAAGCTTTACGTACATGGACATTACATTACTTTTGTGGAATAATTCATACATAACAAAAACAAACACACAAGGACCATAATAGTTTAGTGTCTTTGGAAACTCAGAATATAATATTCTAATCGTGGTGAAAGATCTTCAACATCTCCCATAAAGATCTTCCCCTTTTTTTCTTACCTAAAATCTTTCTTTATATCATGGGGAAAATAAAACATAAAAGGGGTGAGCTCAAATGCCCTGTAAGGGTAAACATAGAGATCAAAAAACAATCCATAATCATTTAAAAAAACATGAACATGATATTTAAATATCAAAATCTTGAGCAAAGACATAAATCGTGGAAGTACGTAAGGCATATATCATAATGGAACATCAACCATGATAAAATATAATGGGAATAAAACATGTAATTGTGGAAACCATTCAGCAGATGTTATGATTTCCACAGTAGCCAAGGAATTGCTGCCAAGAACATCTTAGTGGAAAAAGTCCCTTTCTAAATCGAGTTCACTCCTCGTTTCAGTCCTGTAACACTGTACCGGATTAACATACCATTCCAACGATATCTATCTCATGAGATATAAATATTTACCCAATGCATTGGATTGAGATATAGGTCCAACCCATCTCATATTGAAATCATTCTTTCGTGTGCCATAATATAAACATAAATCATTCATCATAACCCATAAATAAAATGGGTTTCATAAACATCATTCCATCATAACGTAATCCATACAAAAAATGGATATAATTTCATCATTAGAAAAGTAAAACCATTTAAATCATAGAGACATGATACTTGAAACATACACATGTGAAATAATGTCATCTTAGATTATAATGGTTTTGATAAAACACTTGAAATGAATTCTTGAGGAAAATATCCTTTTTTATTAAAAATCATTTTCTTTTCACAAAATGTCATGAAATTTTAAAAGAAAAGGATTTTTTTGAAAATAGTCATGAAATATTTTGGAGTAAGCTTCATGAGAATAAGGCTTGATAAAACCGTAAAAATCCTTTCATGTCGTATGCGTTAAAAAACATTCTTCTCATACTTTTGTCGGAAAAGTCAAAAAGTACCTTGTAGGGTAAATAAAAGAAAGATTCATTCCATACCGTGGGGTAAAAGTTAAATGGGTAAAAAGGACATTAAACATACATGAATACACTTTTATAAAACATGGACATGGATTATAGAAATATCCCCAGTAAATACTTACAAATATGCAATCTCGGATAAAAATGATATTTGCACAATTATCGCTTACCTTAGCTCTGATATGCTTCATACGTATCAGAACCTCCTGTATAATGATTTAAATAATGTCATTGACTTATTACAGAATAATATTCATTGTTATGATATCATATATGGTTCACATATGACTTTATATTAACCGTTCTTTTTTAAGTTCCATGTTAAAGAGGCATTTTGGGTTAAATCGTTTTATTTATCGTACATGTTTGGACTTGTTGTTCTTGATATTATTACTTATATACTTATTTAAATAATTCCAGAATGTAAAACATGATTTATATATAATATATATTCATTATATACATATATATATATTATATTGATTAAATGGAATGAAATACACCGTTCATGGAGACGGTAGGCTGTACGTACGCATAAATGCTGTTTTTGTTTCCTTATTGAATTGAATGAAATTAAGTAGATGGAATACATATATATATAAATCCAGTATCATTATTATTTCATATATTTCATGATTACTTATTATATATACTTTATAATCATTCATGAATGGTTAACATGGAGAACGAATCTCATCGCGTCGTGGAGACGGTAGTCCGTACGTACGCACGAGCGATGATATCATTCCCATGATCGTGGAATTGCATTGAAGTGTATGTATAATATTTCAAAATCAATATCACTTTGGAATAATCATATATAGTAATTTATTTACACCATTATACCCATTCAAGTAATGTGGTGGTCAAAAACAGATTACACCATGGCGTGGAGACAATATACCATACGTACGCATGCGCGGTGATTTCATTTTCCGTAGGATGGATGGATGGTTAAATAGTGTTGTTTCATACTTATAATAACATATCGGTATGTGAGTGATACTTATTTTATTACTTAATAATGAAAAAACTAAAGAAGAATGAGTAGAAGAAGAAATAAAGTTGAAAGAATCGGTAACAGATATTACCTCTTCTTTCGACACGCCGTTTTAAAACCTCCTCTTAGGGCACTAAGATTGGTATATGAAGAAGACCAGAACCTCTAGGATGTTTCTAGGGAAGTGTATAAGAGAAATAGGCAGGGGTTGGCCGAGCGTGAAGGCTCAAAGGGGTGTGAGTAATAGAGGGATGAGGTGCCCTTTTATAAGGGAGGAGTGGGGTACCTTTGGAATAATTAAAAATATTATTTTATTATATTGTCATATTCGGTTTTTAATAGCTAAAAATTGATTTATTTAGAAGATAATGTGGAGATGGGTCAAAATTATCTCATCGAATATAATTCAGACAAGTTTAAGTTTCTATTTTAACCTTATCATTTAGATCTAACCTTAAGTTAAATAATTTTACATTTACCGTGTCTTCTTGTTTTCTTACACTATAAGGTTAATAAACATTCTATAACAAGCCAAACGAACCCCGAGATGTTTATTATTAATATATATAACATTATTTAAGTCATTTGACCGAACCTTAGATTTTTAGGAATAAAATAACAATTAATAATATAATATTTGTTTTAAAAACTATTTTATGTCAATTTTGACACTATTTGGTAATTTATTTTTTTGATAATCATAACCGAATGATTAGTTCTAAAAAAGTTAATTAAATCAAAAATAACATGTAATATTAACCTATAAAATTAGTTAAATTCATAAAAAGTCTCAAATTACATTTTTTTGGGTATTTATAACATCAATTATGTCAATATTTCATTAATAAGATAATTACTGTATCATCATTGTGTCATAAATAAATTAAATTATTTAATGTCTAAAAATTATAAATAAATTACCATTATGTAGGAAATAATTTTATATTTCTAAATAATATTTATAATCGAATATATCTTTTGTAAAACCCTATATTAAAAATTATTTACTTATTAAACTTTGATTTTAACTATTTTAACCCTTCTTTAAATAAATTAATATTAAATTTCCTAATCTAATCCAAGTGGGCCTAAATGGTCATATTTTATTCCTAAGGTTGTTTTTGGTCGAATGACTCTTATCCAATAGAATTAGGACATGTGTTAGGGTATAATTGTTAACATTAATTATCCTATTTACTTTTAACCGTGGTAAAAAAAAGTAAAAAGTTACTATTCCCCAAAAATTATTTTCATATCATTGAACCACATTTTAGTCCTTGATATTAACTGTGTCTCTCAGATTTTTTAAATTCAATTCACAGTAGTGGTAAAATTTAATTTAAATTAAAAAAAGTTAGTTTTTTATCTACCACTAAGTGGTTTCACTATTCATCGAAAATTGAAGTTTTTCAGAAAAATACCAAAAATTAAGCCTAAGAATTTTTTGATATTCTGAATTCAAAATTGATGTCTATTTTTCCAAATTCATAACATATATGTGGAATTAATAATTTTTAAATTTAATTCCCCTTATCAAAACCAATAGCATGTTTTTAAGAAACAAAAACAATCAAAATATTGATACTTGCTTATATCCAGTTTCAAAGTGAAATTAATTCCAATGAACAAAATTGGATGAAATGGTAAAAATATATTCTAATTACACATTAAAACCAATTAAAAAGATAATATAACCATATAAATTATTGCGATGAAAAAAGTTGTTTTTAATTAAAATATAGCATGTTTTTACAATTCATTAAAATATGAAAGTTATCAGAATAATACAAAAAATGTTTCCAAAGTAAATTTTTATATCCTAATTCCATAGAAGAATTTTATTTTGTCAAATTGAACTTATATACATGTCAAAACAAAATTTAAGGTTGCTGCATCATCAAAAGGTGGGAAAACTACAATTTTTCCAAAATGAATATTTTACATGAAAAATTTATATTGTTCTCATACCATATTCTAGAAAATGTGTCAAATGAATAATAATGTTATAAAATTCAAAATGTATTTAATACTATTCATAACGGCTAGTCCATAATAATATTATAACATTATATGGTTGTTTAGTGAAACCTGGTATTGCGTACAACACACGCTATTGAGGAAGGTCGCGATTGCGCGTAATGAAAGCCAAGTCAGGGTTGCGTGTTGTGAAAGACTCCTCCGTTGTATCGTATAATAGAATCCAACCATATTTCATTTATACATTGAATATATATATACACTCAATGTTTTGTAGAATAACTACTATCAAAATTTTATGTAACATGATCCAAGAATAGTGTTGTGTATACTGCAAGCTCATACGGTGTTGCGTATAGCGCAAGGATATCTTATTTTATCATACAACACAATCCATCAATGAAATTAAAAGAATATTTTTCATAAAATCTCAGGGTGTTGCATTCTACCCCCCTTAAAATGAATTCCGCCCTCGAAATTCATCGGGGTTATAAATCATTTACTATTTATAGAAACCCACATTGTAAAAAGGAATACTAAATCTTAATTTTAAAAACTAAAGTATGAAATGTAATGATTACCCAAGATCCTCATCACTGGGTTTCCATATAAGATAACATAGGTGCAAATATGGATATAGAAGAAAAATCTAACCATCATGTTCTGATGAAAAATGGTAGAGAACATGGCTATGAAAAAGCCATCAATCACAAAGCCATAGATTTGTGATGATCTAAGGTACCATCTGATTCATTGGATATAAGGGAACTAGGACAATATTTTTGGTTTTCAAGATCATTTCCATAATGTTGATGAAATTTCAATTAGAAGAAATACTTTCGTGTTTTTGGTATAGTCTCACCATTGGTCATTCTTTGGACAATTTCCACTTCACCTCTTAAAGAAATGAAGTTGAATTTTTCATTCGTGAAGTGTTAGCAGATCATTTAATTGAATGATGGGTCATTCAATCTATCTCAAACCAAAGGTTATAAAAGTTATCAAAAATAAATAAGTCCGTATATAGTGAGATTAATCATATATGGTTCCTAAAATTGACTTATACTTGATATTTCATACAACTTAATATAATAAAACTACTTTATACTAAATAGGGACTTCCTGTAGGCCAGTGGTAGGAAATAAAGGCATGTCACACTTTGGTTGTGGGTTCGATTCCCACAGCCTTGTCCGACGCGACGGGTTGTCGCTCGTCCTGCAGGTTTTCCTTTTTCTAAAACTAAATTATTATAAAATTCCATAAATAATATCGAAAAAAGTTCAATCCTTAAAAAATTCTATCTGATGTCCAACTTAATCCATTCCATCCTTTAAGATTATCGAAAATACTTTTGTCCAATCTTATAGTATAATGAAAACGATTACTAGAAAGGTCACATAACAAGAACGTGAATACCATCATTTATGATATATCTTGTTTGTCACATTCCAAACATGTGAATTCCTTAATCATGTATTTTCTTGAAAAATGAATACTTATTCATCCTTAGTGAAAACATGGATGCAGATAAAATTCAACTCTTTCCATATACCAAAATCCCAAAAATTATATATACTCAAACCATGATATCACTTAGTCCTTATATCAATCATGAGCTCATGAGTACTATCAAAAATTTCATTTTCACCTTATCCCTTCATTATGCGCATATCATCTGCTTTCCAAAATATTTCAATCACTTTTCATGGTTACCGGTACCATATAATTATTGAAAACCACAACAGACTAATACAAAAAATATTCTAATACACCATAAAAGTACCTCAACAACATTATTCTTGAATAATAATACATAAACACTTAAATGCATCCTCTTCAATGACTGTCCTAGAATAATTCCTTCCTTGATTTAGAAGTAACTTTTTAGGTCAGGTCATTGAGTTGGGTAATGCCCATGTTCTCCATAAATAAGACATTGAACTCCATAACAGTCTGTCACTCTATGACCCTTTTCTCCACACAGATAACATATGTCCCTCCATTAGAGGTATTTCTCAAGGTTCTTCTTCCCTTCTTTAGAAATCTCAATCTTCCATTCTTTATTCTCCTCAACATGCGAACATGCATAAAATTTTATCTTCCTCTTATTGGATGAATTTGGAATACAACTAAATTTCCCCTAATTAATCATATATCGCGGTGACTGATTCATCATAATCACAATATCTTTCTCTCTAGGCATTATGCAATTTTTTTTCTCATAGTCACCAATTTTTTCATTGGATTCAATGTTAACCGAATTCCTTCTAGTTCCCTCCATTGACTAAAACACAAAAATAATTCTGTGAGAGGAAAAAATCATACAAGGAAAATAACATAATCAAGGGGGAGTACCTTCGACATCTAAAAACATAGGGTTAATTCTAATATCGTTACCATAATTCTAGGACTATAACCTATACTTATACTTAACCTTAGGGACATCCCTAGACATACCATAGAAATATATCTAGGGATCTCACTATAGTTTTCGCTTCCTAGTTTCCAAAGGTTCACTAAACCTTTCCTCTGATACCAACTGTAGAGACCCGAATCTTGACGTACGTGGACATTACATTAATTTTGAGGAATAATTAATACATAACAAAAACCGACACATAAGGACCGTAATAGTTTATTGTCTTTGGAAACTCGGAATATAATATTCTAATCGTGGTGAAAGATCTTCAACATCACCCATAAATATCTTCCCCTTTTTTTCCTAAAACCTTTCTTTATATATTGGGGAAAAAGAAACAATAGGGGTGACCTGAAATGCCCAGTAATGGTAAAAACAGAGAACATAAATCAATCCATAAACATTTGAAAGGAAAAACATGAACATGAAATATAATCATCAAAATCTTGAGCAAAGACATAAATCGTGGAAGTATGTAAGGCATATATCATAATGGAACATCAACCATGATAAAATATAATGGGAATAAAACATGTAATTGTGGATTCCATTCAGCACATGTTATGATTTCCATAGTATCCAAGGAATTGCTGCCAAGACCATATTAGTGGACAAAGTCCCTTTCGGAATCGAGTTCACTCCTTGTTTCCATCCTGTAACACTGAACCGGATTAACTTACCGTTCCATCCATATCTATCTCATGAGATATAAATCTTAACCCAATGCATTGGAGGGAGATATACGTCCCACCCATCCCATATTGAAATCATTCTTTCATGTGCCACAATATAAACATAAATCATTCATCATAACCCATGAATAAAATGGGTTTCATAAACATCATTCCATCCAAATGTAATCCATACCAAAAAAATTTCATATCATTTCATCATTAGAAAATTGAAAACATTTAAATCATAAAGACATGATACTTGAAACATAAATATGTGAAATAATGTCATCTTATATGAAAATTGTTTTGATAATACACTTGAAATGAATTCTTGAGGAAAATATCCTTTTTTCTTCAATATAATTTTCTTTTCACAAAATGTCATGCAATTTTAAAAGAAAATGACTTTGTTGAAAATAGTCATGAAATATTTTTGAGTAAGCTTCATGAAAATAAGTCTTTATAAATCCGTAAAAATCGATTCATGCCATATAAGTTAAAAAACATTCTTCCTGTACTTTTGTCGAAAAAGTCAAAAAGTACATTGTAGGGTAAATAAAAGAAAGATTCATTCCATACCATGGGGTAAAAGTCAAATGGGTAAAAATCACTAAAAACATACATGAATACATTTTTATAAAACATGGACATGGATGATAGCAATAACCCAGTAAATAATTACGAATAAGCAATCTCGGATAAAAATGAGATTTGCAAAATTACCCCTTACCTTAGGTCCGATATGCTTCGTACATATCCGAACCTCCTGTATAATGATTTAAATAATTTCATTGACTTATTATGTAATAATATTAATTGTTATGATATCATATATGGTTCACTTATGACTTTATATTACCCGTTCTTTTGTAAGTTCAATGTTAAAGCAGCATTTTGGGTTAAATCGTTTTATTTATCGTATGTGTTTGGACTTGTTGTTCTTGATATTATTACTTATATCCTTATTTACATAATTACAGAATGTAAAAGATGATTTCTATATAATATATATTCCATATATATATATATATGATAGATTGATTAAATGGAAGGAAATACACCGTTCCTAGAGATGGTAGGCCGTACGTACACATGAACGCAGTTTTCGTTTCCTTATTGAATTGAATGAAATTTAGTAGATGAAATAAATATATATACACATAAATACAGTATCATTATTATGTCATATATTTAATGATTAATTATTATATATACTTTATAATCATTCATGAATGGTTAACATGGAGAATGAATCTCATCGGGTCGTGGAGATGGTAGTCCGTACGTACGCACGAGTGATGATATCATTC
Organism: Viscum album; assembly: GCA_963277665.1. NCBI lineage: Eukaryota > Viridiplantae > Streptophyta > Magnoliopsida > Santalales > Viscaceae > Viscum > Viscum album. The sequence continues at coordinate 1,519,302,757 of OY728155.1, read as the reverse complement.
CCATGATCGTGGAATTGTATTGATGTGTATGTATAATATTTCAGAATCAATATCAATTTGGAATAATCATATATAGTTATTTATTTACACCATTATACCCATTCAAGTAAGGTGGTGGTCGAAAATAGATTACACCACGGCGTGGAGAGGGTATTCTGTACGTATGCCCGCGCAGTGATTTCGTTTTCCGTAGGATGGATAGATGGTGAAATAGGGTAGTTTCATACTTATAATAACATATCAGTATGTGAGTGATACTGATGTTATTACTTCATAATGAAACAACTAAATAAGAAGGAGTAGAAGAAGAAATAAAGTTGAAAGAATCGGTAACATATATTACCTCTTCCTTCTACACGTCTTTTTGAAACCTCCTCTTTGGGCACTAGGATTGGTCTTTGAAGAATACCGGAACCTCTAGGATGTTTCTAGGGAAGTTTAGAAGAGAAATTGGCTGGGGTTGGCTGAGCCTGAAGGCTCAATGTGGTTTGAGGAAGAGAGGGAGGAGGTGCCCTTTTATAAGGGAGGAGAGGAGCACCTTTAGAATAATTAAAAATATTATTTTATTATAAAGTCATATTAGATTTTTAATAGATTCAAATTGATTTATTTAGAATATAATGTATAGATGGGTCGAAATCCTATTATCCAATAGAATTTATACAAGTTTAGGTTTCTATTTTAACCTTATCATTTAGATCTAACCTTAAGTTAAATAATTTTACTTTTACCGTGTCTTCTTGTTTTCTTACACTATAAGGTTAATAAACTTACTATAACAATCCAAAAGAACACAAAGTTGTTTATTATTAATATATAAAACCTTTTTTAATTCAATTGTCCAAACCCTAGATTTTTAGGAATAAAATAACAATTAATAATATAATATTTGTTTTGAAAACTATTTTATGTCAATTTTGACACTATTTGGTAATTGATTTTTTTGAAAATCATAACAGAATTATTAGTTCCAAAAAGGTTAATTAAATAAAACCTAACATGTCATATTAAACTATAAAATTATTTAAATTTCTAAAAAGTCTCAAATTACATTTATTTGGGTATTTATAACAACAATTATGTCAATATTTCATTAATAAGATAATTACTCCATCATCATTGTGTCATAAATAAATTAAATTATTTAATTTCTAAAAATTATAAATAAAATACCATTATGTAGGAAATAATTTTATCTTTCTAATGAATATTTATAGTCGAATTTGTCTTATGTATAAACCTATATTAAAAATGATTTACTTAATAAACATTGATTTTAACTATTTTAACCCTTCTTTAACTAAATTAATATTAAATGTCCTAATCTAATCCATGTGGGCCTAAATGGTCATATTTTATTCCTATGGTTTTTTTTGGTTGAATTACTTTTATCCAATAGAATTAAGACATGTGTTAGGATATCATTTTTACCCTTAATTATCCTGTTTACTTTTAACCGTGGTAAAAAAAGTAAAAAGTTACTATTCAACAAAAATTATTTTCATCTCATTGAACCACATTTTAGTCCTTTATATTAACTGTGTCTCTCCTATTTTTGAAATTCAATTCACAGAAGTGGTAAAATATAATTTAATTTAAAAAAAGTCAGGTTTTTAACTACTACTAAGTGGTTTCACTATTCATCGAAAATTGAAGTTTTTCCGAAAAATACAAAAAATTCATCCTAAGAATTATTTGATATTCCGAATTCAAAATTGATGTCTATTTTTCCAAATTCATAACATATAAGTGGAATTAATTAATTTTAAATTTAATTCGTGTTATCTAAAAAAATAGAGTGTTTTTATGAAACAAAAACAATCAAAAGATTGATACTTGTTTATATCCAATTTCAAAGTGAAATTAATTCCAATGAACAACATTGGATTAAATGGTAAAAATATATTCTAATTATACATTAAAACCAATTAAAAAGATAATCTAACCATATAAATTATTGCGATGAAAAAAATTGGTTTTTAATTAAAATATAGCGTGTTTTTACTATTCATTAAAATATGAAAGTTATCAGAATAATATGGAAAATTTATCCAAAGTAAATTTTTATATCTTGATTTAAAAGAATAAATTTTATTTTGTGATATTGAACTTATAGACGTGTCAAAAACAAGATTTATGGTGGGTGCGTCATCAAAAGGCGGGAAAACTGCAATTTTTGAAGAATACATATTTTACACGAAAAATTTATTTTGTTCTCATACCATATTCTAGAAAATGTGTAAGATGAATAACAATGTTATAAAATTAAAAATGTAGTTTATACTATTCATAACGGCTAGTCCATAATAATATTATAAAAATATATCATGGTTTAGTGAAACCTGTTATTGCGTACAACGCACGCTATTGAAGAAGTTCGCGATTGCGTGTAATGCAACCCAAGTCAGGGTTGTTTGTTGTGAAAGACTCCTCCGTTGTTTCGTATAATAGAATCCAACCATATTTCATTTATACATTGAATATATATATATATACACTCAATGTTTCGTAGAATAACTACTATAAAAATTGTGTGTAACATGATCCAAGAATAGTGTTGTGTATACTGCAAGCTCATACAGTGTTGCGTATAGCGCAAGGAAATCATGTTGTCGCTTACAACACAAAACATCGATCAAGTTAAAAGAATATTTTTCATAAAATCTCGGGGTGTTACATGATTGATAAGAAAATTCCTATAGATGAACTCCCACATATATGGGGAATTATCTTCTTTACTTTGTATTATTTTTATCATTCCATTCTCCCCCTAGGTGATTTTCAAAATGGAATAAATGGGAATGGAATAAAATTTGTCCCTGAAACATTATTTCTATAAAACCAAATATATATAGAACAAAAAAAAATTCATTAAAATTGAAATAATTAGTACAATGAGAAAAATACAACAATATATTGGAAATGAATTAAATTACCCTTCTTTTTCCTTCGACATTAGCTTCATCACAATGGTTTTCAGCTTCTTGAGCTCTTTGTGGTCTTCTACTGCATGGTTACGCAACTGATCTTGATCTTCACTTTTCTTCTCTATGGATTGAATTTTTTTTCCTGATCCTTTTGAATGTCTTTCTATGCTTTCAAAACATCTTCTTGTTTTTAATGTTTCTCATCAATCTCGATTCTGATATCCCTTTCCCTCTTACAATTCATGGCCATAGAATTAAGATTTCCGTTCAGAACCTTAACCTCTTTCTTCTGAGTAGTCTTTTCCAGGCATAACATTTTATTCAAAACTATTTGTAGGATCCTTGATATTCATATCTTTGGTGTCAAAAAAATAATTTACATTATCATGAAATTCATAGAAGATTTTCATATATTCTACTATCTACATTGACCTACCTATTATCTTCTTGCTAGATCTTTAATGAGCATCATAACCAATGAAGAAGGTCTTGAAATATGCCTCTAGTGTGACACATTTGTCCATCCCCATGGAAACTGAATCCGACATCTGATTTATTGTATGCTGAAGAATTAGGAATCTTGAATCTATGCTTGGCAATAAAGGAATAATACCAACTCGAATTTTCACCGACTAAACAACAAAATCATGTCCAAGGGAAGATGATTCTGAATTTGATTTTTTTGTTGATGAGAATTATCATTCTATGTCTACAGCATTGCTCTTTGATGAAGCACAAAAAACTTTCTTTTCACCACAGATTTACTAGGTGTATCTACATCCACCTTCTTTCACTTATCTGCTCTTGGAATGACGTCTTTTTCATTGGTAGATTCATGCTCACTGTCAGATAACTGAATAATTTTATCTTCCTCAACTTTCTCTTTCTCTACATCTGCCTCTAAATCTTCCGAATGAATGAAATCATGATTACTGCATTCATCATATGTTGGATTATTCACTTTTTCTTCACCCTTGTCATCATTTCATAGTGTATCAATTTTTAAGGATTCGGCTTGAGAAGTTTGGATCGATAATTTTACATATGGGATTTTCTTTATCATGGTAATATTTAAACTACTTTTGGCTTTCACCAGTTTCATTTCCTTCTTCTTCATCCTCTTATTATTTTTCTATTTCCACTTCCTCTTCCTGAGTAATTTCTTCTTCTTGATGCGATTCAAGAACCATGACTTTTTTTCGTGGAGTCTCTGGTAATTATTCTAATATAAATGATTCTGGTATCAGAATTTGCTCATAGGATTTTTCAGAAACTTTCTAAAGAGATTGAACGATTTCAGCTTCCTACAATTTTATCCTCAACTTCTTTTCCTTTTCTTCCTTTTCATGGTTCTCAGTATCTTTTTCCTCAATTAATTTTCCTCATCAGTGACCAAACTGGATTTATGCTCCCCTTATTTTATGTTCTTCTTATCTTCTCTCTACATAGCCACTACTTCAATAGGTTACACTTTTTTTCTTCTTTTTCTTTAAAGGTGCTGACTAAATTTACTTGGCCAAAAGGTTTTTTCTTTTCACTTTTGGTTCCATAGACTTTCACTTCCATCAGCATTTCTTAGAGGTCTTAGCCACTTCCAGCTTCTTTGACAAAGCTTCTACATATTTTTCAGAAAGATCATTAAATTCTCTGTATTGACTAGAGAAACCAATTTTCATTTTCCTTAGAGTGTCATCACTCAGAAATATCAGTTTGTAATTTCTCATCTTGGAACTGCATGGAATATTTAATGACTGAAGGGAAAGAATAATAATCTTTGAATGTATTGGTGGTTACAGGGTAATATGAGACTTTAGATTTCCATTCTTGAAATTCTCAATCATTACCAAGATATACATAACCATGTTTATCTTCATGAGGTTCACCAAGAATCCATTTATATAGATGTCACTCTTATTTAGAGTATCCTTATCCCCTTTCCTTGGAATTTAAATCCTTGAACCCACAACTCAAAAATCTGAATGTTCATAGAGAGATGAATAATCATCAGAGTATTCAATACTTTCATTTCAATACACTATATTTCCTTTTCCTTATCAAAAGATCATGATTCATTAGGTAACTTATGAGTACAGAAATCTGTTTCTCCTTCATAGGGAAATCTAATAATGATCGTTTCCCTGTTGTATGAAAGAGAGTAGCTCTTTCCATAACACTTAAAATAAAACATGTCTCAACCATCTTCCTTGAAGAAACGTGTTGTCTCATAGAACTCAATCAACAAGTCAGGATAGACCGGATCTTGTACTTTTAGATTTGATACACATAAACTCTCCCAACAATTTAACATTACATTCTTAGATATGATAGAGTCACGCTTTTCATAAAACATTGGATTGACCAAACATTCTCTGTATATCTACCACTTAGATATTTCCTTAACAACTGGCACTTCTTTCGAAGGATAGGCTATAGCAGGAATCTGGAACTATTGAAAAATTGAACATTCAGAATGGCCTTAAAATACAGAGGTAGAGCATCAACGTGCAATAGAATGAAAAAATGATGTCGGACAACCATGTGGGGGCTTTAAAAAGGCAATCGAGTTTACTATTCAACTTCTATGGTTGATCCAACAGATGATGTACTTTTGATCAAATCTGATGGTTGAGATGATAACTAAATAAGGATATTGATAGGTTTCAATATATTGATATTTTTTAAGGAAAACATTTTGATTTATAAAAAATATTGTCCAAAAATGATTCTTAAACATGACAAGAAAACTAACAAGTAAAAAATGAATACAAAAACATAGGAAAGAAAACATACCTCTGGGATTGTTATAGAATTTATTCATAATGATGAAAATTCTTCTTGATTGTGAAAAATTTTGACTACGAAATAAAATTTGACTACCAAAAATTATAATTATGAATTATTTTGATTACAAAAAAATGATTAAGAAAGTTTTTATTATTAAGAAAATGTACTCCCCCTATAAAAAAAGATTCTTACTATAAGGATATAGGTCTCAACAAGAAGTTAATATGGAATATTACCTTATGGTTATCATTATTAACTTCTGTTTAATATATTCAAATCAATTGGAGGGTAATGATTTTGTGAAAATATTAGAAATTAGATCTTGGGTTCTAATAAATTGAAGAATGATATCTTCTTTTTGTGTGTGATCCCTAATAATGTGATTCCAAATATATATGCATTTTTTCCAAGAGTGATGTGATGGGATTTTTACTTAAGGCAATGTAACTAGTATTATTACACAATATTTGAGTTTTGGTAAAACTCATAACATATTCTATGAGTGTGCGTTGCATCCAAAAAACATGAGCACAACAACTTTCAGTTGCTACATATTCAGCATTAGCAGTGGAAAGTGCTACTGAGTGTTTCTTTTTTCATGACCATAAAACTAATGAATCTCATAATAAATGAGAAGTTCTAGAGGTACATTTCTATCCATTTTACATCCACCATATATAGAATCAGAAAAACATTTCAAAACAAATTCTTCTCTAGAAGTATAAAAGAGTCCTTAATCAATGGTTCCCATTATGTAGTGAAAAATCCTCTTCACTTCATTTAAGTTATATTCCTTAGGATTGGATTGATATCTTGTATATAAGCATAATAAAAACACTGAGTATGGATGACTAGTTGCCTAGTAAAGTAGACTTCCTATCATACATATAAGGCCCCAACCTTAAACCATACTTAATCTTGAGTTATTACAAGATTACACATTGAGGATCTTTTGAGGTTTAGAGTTTTAGAGAATTAGATCATGAAACTTTCATTACATTCCACATTTAAACAAAGTGGTTACATAAAAGACAGTATTCATTCTTCCCATCAACGGGAACATATTTAAAATATAACACGGATTCTTTCTTGACACATCCTTGACACTATCATCACATCATGTACCTTTCCCTTGACCTGTGAAAAACATTTCAAAAACTTGGGATGAGCATAAAAAGCTCAGTAAGAGTTATAAAAAAATGGAAAGGAAACATGAGTTCATATATACATAAGAATGAAATCATACTTTACCCATAAAACAAAGGCACTTTAACATACCTCATCAAACCATGAATAAATCATAGAAATCATAAGACATAAAGGTAACTTGAGGCATTCATAACATTCTTACATAGGGAGTAACCCTCTTGGTTACGTTTGGAATACCCATCATAGTATATTCCCTAAATCTCTTCGGAGAAACCTTAACGTTTCACTCCTTCGCGTTACCCAATGCATTGGAGATCTATATCAGGCTCACCCGCCCTTAGTTTATCACGGAACCACCCGTTCTTCATAACAATGCCCAAGAACCATAACATAATTGTATCACATAAAACATGAATAAAGGAAACATAACATTTCCACATTTCAATCACAATTTAACATTTTAGGGTATTGAAATAATGAATCCATTCAAAAAGAAACCATTTCCAAAACCATTTAAAACATCTAATAAAGAGATTTTTGAATCAAAGTGTCCCATACCACCTTGAATCTTTTAACATTTTAAACCATTAAAATCCATATAAATAAATCCTTAAAACCATTTTGAAAACATGGATATTAATAAGAACAAATAATTAAAACATTTAAATCGATATTATGGAAAAAGGGGTTTTACCAAAATTAGAGACACTTGAATACAATAATTGAGGAATAACATTTAGTCAGAACTTTATAATATCATGAGAATAAAAGGATTCATGATATAATACTCCAAAGGACAGTATATACACCATATAAGAGTGAATTGGTGCATAACAACAATGAACCCTCAATAGAAATGTCAAATGTGATGAAATCCCTTATAAAGAAGGTATCCTTAAATTAAGGACAAATCAATCTAAAAATATGTGTGAAAAATATAAATACACCCAATATAAGTGGATATTAAGTGTAAAACAATAAAAGGTCATTCACACATATTCAATGGATGACATATTCAATGACTACATGTTGAACCCAAATAAATCGAAATTGGGTTAAAAAGTTCCCTTGACAGCCTAACGGCATCACATAAAAATGAGTTGATGAGAGATAAAACGTGTATCTCATCACTTGGACATAAAATTTACATCAATAAGGATACATGAGAACATATCCCAACATAACAATATGTAAATTAAAAGACCCAACAAAATAAGTCTTTTAAAAAAGAAGAGGGTGAAAGGTTCCCTTACCGACTTGGGTATCTTTCAAAACATACACCCCATGAAAGAAGGACAATAGATCATTGATGTAAATACTCATAAATTAATGTATATTACACAAAGAGTAGAATAATGGGCAGTACATACACAACTCAATGGAATTTGTGGAAAATGTAGCATAAATCTCATGAGAATAAAAGTGAGATGAAAAATCCCTTATGAAAACTCAGCAGCCTAACGGCGGCACTTAAAACTTCCAAAATGGATTGATGAGATCAAATAGAGTATCCCATAATATTACAATAGAATTTACAGTAAGAGTAATATAAAAGAAAATCCCCCAACATAACAAATAGGAGCTTAGAATAAGTGACACAAAGGAGAGTACTTAAAAAGAAAGAGAGAGGTTAGATCTCTTACGAATGTTCGGCAGCCTAACGGCGCCACTCAAAACTCCCAAAATGGATTGATGAGAGAGAATAGGGTCTCTCATCACAAGAACATAAAAATTACAGTAAATTTAATATAAAAGATCATCCCAATAACAAGAAATATGAGATTTAAAATGAATGACATAAAAGTGTATACTTAAAAAGAAAGAGAGGAGTAGGATCCCTTACCTCAGGTCCGACTTGACTCGATCGTTCTTTAATCTCCTGAATAATAAACTTGAGTTAATTTATAATTCCTTAAGAACCCTTTTTCAAGTTCATTATTACTTTTATACCACTTATTACCATGTCACAAACATTATGTAATCATTTAAGTTAATAATATTTGTTTTGCCAATATTTGGTTCTTAAGTCGAAAGTGGTCTTCTTACAATTACATGTTGTTCGTGTGGCCAAATGTTTATTATATCCAGAATTGTATTCATTATGTAGATATCATATATTTCATATATATCTAGTAAATTCATGCATTTATAACATTACATAATCATTTAGAGGTAAGAAATGAAATGCACCGTTCATGGAGACGGTAAGTCGTACGTATGCATGAACTCTACTTTAATTTCTATTTCGTATTTTATAGAATGGAATAATAATGATATAAAGGTATATTATAATTCCAGTATAATATCATATATAATATCATATTTCCATCCTTTATACATCCCACATATGGTATTTAACGAATCAAATCACTTTGAGGGGGCGGTAGTCCGCACTTCCTTAAATGAAGATATCGCGTATACCCATAATGGAAGCCATAAAGGTAAGACAAAAATTAAAAATACAGAAGAATAAATAAAACATAAACATATTATATATCATATATAAAAATAGTGACATCATAATGGCCACCTTTGAAGGTGTTAAATGAGTATTGAACAATCATCGTTTCGGGAGGCAGAATTTCACCATCCACGGAAACCGTATGTTCTTTAACCATTTGATGTAGTTGTGTGAGAGTGTAGCTAGAATAAATCTTATAACAACATCCTAGTATATTTAGGATACTGGTGTTGTTACAAAAAGAGTTTAGGGGGTTGGAGAAGCAAAATAAAACAAATGAACATGAGAGAATGAATTACCATTAAAAGTGTAACTCCATTTGATTTAAGCCTAAAGGATTCCTTTGAAAGGATTCTGCCCAAAGGGAGTCCTCTAGGATGAGGAGATGGATGTGGAGAGAGTAAATGGGCAGGGGTTGGCCGAGCCAAAGGCTTGAGGAGTGTGTTAAATGAGGTAGAGGTGGGGGCCTTTTATAAGAGGAGAGGAGGGGTACTTTTGGAAAGTAAAGAAATATTACTTTCTTTGAAAATGTTTTCCGGTATTAAAAGGTCCCACATTGATAGAATTCGTGGATAAGGTGATAAGGCTTCGAAATCCACTCATCTAATAAGTTTTGTACATGTGTAGTTCATATATTTTACATTATCTTTCCATTTTATTTAAATCGTCAAATAATGATATCATCGCTGCATCATTATTATGTCATAAATAATTTAATTTATTTAATGTCTAAAAATTATAAAAAAAATACTATTATGTAGGAAATCTTTTTATCTTTCCAATGAATATTTATAATCAAAAAGATGACTTGTATAACCCCACTTAAAAATTGTTTTAGTAATACATATCATGTTTGTGTCAATTTTACTTTTACATTAAATAAAATGTTATTTATGTCATTTCCCAACCAAAGTGGAACCATGGGGTCCCCAAGTTGAACCATGGCTTGTCTTGGTCGGCCATGACACAACCAAAAATTTGGGACATGTGTCTTGGTCATTTCATATCATTAAAGCATTATTTATACCTTAAACTACACTAATTACCACTAATCGCGATTAAAAACTTAATAAGTTACTATTCACCAAAAAATTATTTTAATCTCATTGAACCACATTTTACTTCTTAATGACAACCATATATGTCGGATTTTCAAAATTCAATACACATTAGTGGTAAACTTTCATTTAACTGAAAAATCAGTTTGCTTGATTAACACTTAGTGGTTTCACTATTCATCAAAAATTGATGTTTTTCAGAAAATTACCAAAAATTCACCCTAAGCTATATTTGATATTCTGAATTCAAAAATGAAGTCCGTTTTACAAAATTAAAAACATATAAGTCACATTAATTAATTTAATAATTAATTCCCGCTGTCAGAGCAAATAGCGTGTTTTTATGAAATAATAAGTATCAAAAGATTGACACTGGTTTAAGTCCGATTTCAAAGTGAAATTGATTCCAACGACCACTATTGAATTTAATGGTAAAAATATTTTCTAATTTCACTTAAAAACCAATTAAAAATATAATATAATCATATAAATAAATTATATTAAAAAGTGGTTTTGAATTAAAATACAACATTTTACACTATTCATTAAAAAAATGAACTTTATCGGAAAGATACCAAAAATTTACGCAAAGTAAATTTTGATGTCCTGATTCTTAATAAGAGTTTTATTTGGTCCAAAAGAATGTTTAAGAGTGAACAAAACTATATTTAATGACGGTTCTCCATCAAAAGGTGATAAGTGAACCTTTAGTGAAAACTAGGGCATATACGCCTAAAATTTAATTCTTTCCGTATTTTAAGCCTTTATCTTTTATTGTATAAATGTAAAAACATTAAAAATATATATAATAATATTTTAGTTATTTCTATCCATTCCCGCCAATACAACGACTAAATGTTAACTACCATTTGAAATAATATTATTTTATTATTAGAGTGCAACGTAAGATTCCCAAGAAACTCGTTGTTGCGTGTTGGGTACGCCATCAAGGATAGCGTCCCCTTTAAAGTCATATTAATATTTTATTCACAAATATGGATAAATATGAAAATGTCATATTCATTATTTACCTGGGGTGTTACAATACGTCCAAAATATATTTGATCTACTGTCTTCCCAGCTTCATAATGACTAAGTGAATTTGGCGTACCAATGGGAGTAATTATACTTTTAGTGATGTCATATACATTATTTTTAATAATATCTTATATATAATTTTATTATGATATATATAATCCTTCTAGTTTTTGAGAAATTTGAAAACCAAGGAAAAATGTTAACTCACCCATCATACTCATTTCAAACTCAGATTTCATTAGATACGCAAACGAATCCGTTATAGACTGCTTAGTGGAACCAAATATAATGTCATCAACATAAACTTGAACAAACAAAACATTTTTCTTATCATTATTTATAAAAAGGTTCGGATCAGCATTTCCCTTAACATGATTGTTTTGAAGCAAAAACCTAGTAAGTCTATCATGTCAAGCTCTAGGGGCTTGTTTACATCCATATAATGATTTTTTATGTATGATGAAATATTAATGATGTTTTGTATCTTCAAAACTAATATGTTGTTCAACAAAAACATTCTATTGAACAAAAACACTATGTAAATCACCTTTAACATCAATTTGAAGAAGTTTGAAGTTAAGGAATGCTGTAAAGTCAAGTAAAATACGAATAGAATCAAGTCTAGCTACTGGAGCATAGGGTTTTTATAGTATATTCCTTCTTGTTGATTATAGTCTTTAGCAACTAATCTAGCTTTATTTCTTACTATGATTCCATTTTCATCACCCTTCATTCTAAAAACACATTTTACTCCACTAACAGATGTTTCCTTAGGTCTTTCATCCATGTTCCAGAATTTTTTCCATTCGAATTCATTTAGCTCATTTTGCATAGCTTTTACCCAATCATCATCACCTAATGCATCATCACTGATTTTAGGTTCTAACTCAGAAAGGAATGCTAGATATTCTACTTCATTTTTTAAGGAACTTATAGTCCTTACAAGATGATTTACAGAAATAATGATTCTATAACTAGGATGGTTCTTATGAAACAACTGATTTGGGTTTTATAAAACCAGTTCATCAACATATGGTAGGAAATAATCTGAGGTAAATCCTTCAGATAAATTTTCTAAAAAATTTTCCTTCTCTTAAGGTTCTTCTATCAAGGGTTGATAATCAGTTTTTGAAAACAGATCAGAAGATGTAGGTTGAGGCTATTTAAATACAAGGGGTTTAGTTTCATCAAATTTAACATCTACTGTTTCTTCAACAGTACAAGTATTTTTATTGAAAACCATATACTCTTTATATGGTGTACAGTAGCCTAGGATAATTCCTTCATCATATTTTGGTTTTAATTTTTGTATATTATATTTAGTATTTAGAATGAATACTTTGCTACCAAAAACCACGAAGTAGGAAAGTCTAGGTTTTCTTCTATTCCCTAACTCATAAGGAGTTTTATTAAGAAAATTTCTAATCAAAACACGACTTATAGTATAAAAATAATTATATACTACTTCAGCCCAAAAATGATTGGCTATCGAATATTAACTCAACATGGTTCTTGTTATATCTTGAAAAATTTAGTTTCTTATATCAATAACACCATTTTGATGAGGAGTTCTCGGTGATGAAAAGTTAGGAGTAATGCCTTTTCTTCTACAAAAATTTTCAAAATCAGAAATTTGAAATTCTTTTCCATGATCACTATGAATTGTTATTAGTGGATGGTTTTTCTCATTTTTAACTTGGGCTCCAAAAAATTTGAAATAAGAAAAAGAAACAGATTTCTTTTCTAGAAAATAGACCCATGTAAACCTAGTTTAATCTTCAACTAAGAAAAATACATAATATTTTCCTCTAGTGCTTCCAGTTAGTCTTGGGCCAAAAGGACCCATATGAACTAACTATAATTCATCAGTATTTGAGACTTCACCGACTAATTTAGAACTTGATTTATGTATCTTTACATATTGAAAAAGATCACAATATTTTGAAGAATCAAAACTAAGCTTTGGTAGATTCTAAAAAAATATTTTCATAGAGAGTTTTCATTGATTTCTAAGGGTACAATGTCTTAACTTTCTACTCCACAACCAAGAATTGCCTTCCATTGCACAAAGACAAGGAAGGTCACGGATCTTAAGATCTTCTATGTTTAGTGTTTATACATTCTCTTTCCTATGGGTAGAAAGAACAAAATCATCCTTTGAAATGAGTACCAAACACTTTTCATTCAAAATAATAACAAGTAAACCATCATCACATAACCGACGTATGCTAATAAGGTTGTGCCTAAGACCCTTAACAAATAGACATTTGAAATCAATGTTTTTCCATGAAGAACAATATTACCTATAGAAATAATTTCTCCTTACGCTTTATCTCTGAAAATTATTTTTCCTCTTTTCGCCTTGATAATAATTTCAAAGAAGTTATTGTTACCATTCATGTGTTGGGAATATTCACTATCCATGTACCATGTACTGCTATTAGAACTATCTTTACTTTCATGAATATAGTACTGTTATATTTTTAGAACCCAAACATTTTTGGATCGATAAATATTGGAATTTGTTTTAAGGAATCCATATTTTCTTTGAAAAATAATTTTTATGAAAATCAAAAGACCGAGTTTTGTTTGAGGAACAACTGTCCCCAAATTCCCACCATATGGATACTTAGTGCAGAATTAAGTACTTTGAGGAACAAAATAATTTTTACTAAAAACCAGTTTTGAATTAGTATTACCAAAACTAGATTTATTCCATAGACGTAGAATTTGGGAATATATCATATCAAAGTTTTCCTTACCTATGGTAATGTTTGACAAACACTTCCAAAAGGAAGATATTTCTAAGGTCAGTCTAATAACTATGTTTTTATCCTCAAAAAATTATTTTTAACACTAGAGTTGGTCTCTAAAACAAATTTCTTAGAATTTGCTTTTTCTATATCCTTAGAAAGATTAACCATCTTAGAATTAATGTCCTCCAAGGGTTTTTGAAACACTTTCAAAATCATAATCTTTCTTATCAACATCATTATAATGATCTAATAATTTTTTTCTATGAATTTAAATTATAGAATTTTACTTATCAAGAATTTTCTTGACATTAGAATTTTCATTCTCAAGAAGCTAAGCAAACCTAGAAACTTATTCGTAAGTAGGTAAAGTATTGTCTTCATCAGAAGAAGATTCTTCATACAATGATTCATAATATTTAATATCACTATAATTATCATTCGAGGATATAGTGGTTATAGATTCATCATTGTGTATCATGTAAAATAGAAATTGATTTTCAATGGGTAACTTCGCAAGTAAACCATGGTTCTTATGAACAGAAGATTCTCACTCTGGGGATTCATTAGAAAAGTCTCCACCACTAGCACTGCAGGTGTCATTAGCTTTCAAACCATTCTTAGAATTATCTTTGTATTACTTCTTTCTATTTCTATTAAAAATATTTTTCTTTATATCATTTCTATTAATCATAGGACAATCTGGCCTTATATTCCCTACTATTTTGCATTCATAACAAGTAACTTCAAAGTCTTTCTAGTAATTTCTTTATTTCTTCTTAAATCTATACTAAAAGTCATTCTTCACAACTATCGTGTTCATACTTCAAGCATAATTAGCTTATTCATTCATAGAATGTTCACTTTCACATGATTTAGATAAAACAGATACCTTATTAAACATGGATGTAGAAACCCTTTCAGGAGTCTTCACTTTAGTAGTTGTAAAGGCTACACTTCCATTGCCATTATTATTTTTATTCAAATAAGTATTTCTTTTCATTCTTGTCTCATATTGATGAACTATTTCAAAAATTTCATCAAGAATAATCTAAGATACTTTCCGATTCTCATCAACGACTATTCTCTTTGATTACCACTCATTAAGCATGATGTCAATAATATTATCCACAAGTGCCTCATCATCTAATCCTTTTCACCCATGGATTGTAATCTATTAACAATAGTAATTAACCTCTGTTGTACCATGCACATTGGTTCTTAATAAGGAAATAGAAATTCATGATATTCTACTATTAGTGGATCTCTTATAGTTTCTATAACTTTGGATGTACCAAAATGAGTAACCTCGAATTTCTTCCAAATACAATTTACAGCTTCACAAGATGAAATCTCACTTTATATAATCCTATTTGTGGAACACAACAATGTATTGCGTAACTTTTAGTTTAGTTAATATTATGACTTTTCATGATTATTAAAAGTTATGAATTCCATATCAGGAATCTTTTAATCTCCACTAATCATAACAAAGTTGTCTACTATAGTATTAATAACAAAAGTCTTCTTATGATCTCTCTAATATTCATAATCATTCCCATCAAATATAAGTGGTCTAGTAGGATTATGATTTTCAACCGAACCAACATTCATTCCTACCATCTAAAAGAAAATATCATTCTGTAGAAACTAATTAATAATAAATGATTGTAAACAAGGATTAAAGTCCTATGCAATGAAAATATTGATCAATGAAAACTTGATCAATGAAAACCTATATGTGAATATAAGTATTTTAGAGACCTCCTCTAATGCCAATTGTAGAATCAAAATATGAATGTAGATGCTCAATATACAAGAGGGGGTGTTAATTGTATCCTTTAAAATTTATTTAGGAACTTTTAAAGTTGGTATAAAACATTCATTTTTTAACCTTATGGAAACATATGTTTATCAAAGTTAAACAAGGAAAATTCATAAGACCTATTAGTTCTCAAAAAATCCTAGGTTACAAAAATATGGTTCGAAGAATAAAACTTGAGAAAATATTACAAGGAAAAATATTCTACCTTAATGTTTATAGAATCCTACTAATTAGAGTATAATATTACAAGAAAGTAAAAGATATTTATACATTCCTTATTAATCAAAATGCAGTGGAAAATAAACATGAAACAAAACAATTAACAAGTATGAAATATTTTAACTAAAATTGTAGGGTATCCAATAAACTTGGATAAAGGTCCCTTGATTTACACTTTCAATAATGTATGTCTTAACCACACAAGGGTAAGCCCCAAATAGGGATTTAGGAGTCTGTCTTGCTATCCCTACAAGCCCTCAAAATTCAAGGTAGTCAGCACCTCTCTCTTCTATACCAAGGAAGTCCTTGAACATTAATGTAATCAGCACCTCTGTATTTCTATCCCCAGAAGCCCCCAATTGTACAAAACAACAATCGGTGTTGCCCAAATAAATATAAACAAGATGTTCAATACACACATGGCATGAGAGTATCTCCCTCTAGAAATCACTTCAGCATCATGTAATCTCTAGAGTTATAGAATTGTCATTTACGGATAACATTCAAATGAGTTCTTATTTATAGGAACTTTCCCAACGCTCGACTCCCTCCTTCAATGGTCATATTTTTCCTTGAATCTCATATGGACCTATACACATCTCACTCAAACAATGGTTAATTAGAAACAGAATGCACGACATCATTTCATAAAAAAAAAGGTAAGAAAAATATGGTTGCTCAACAAAATCTATTTTTTAGAGTCCATGAAAAATAATGTTCATAATCTAAGAAAATAATCATTAGGAGTCTATATTAAATAGATATTTGGATTTTGTTTTTCATGGAATTCAGAATCAGAATTCTATATAATTCAGAGTCTGAATTATAAGGAATTCAGAATCTAAATTCAGAAAATTTGAAAACTGAATTCTGAGGAATTTGGAATCTATATTCAGAGATTTTGGAATCTAAATATAGAAGAATTCAGAGTTCGAATTCAGAGAATTTGGAATCTGAATTCTAATAATTCAGAACCTGAATTCTACAGAATTCGGATTTTGAATTCTCAAGAATTTGGAATCTGAATTCTATGGAATTTAGAACCTTAATTCTGAGGAATTCAGAAACTAAATTCTAATAAATTCAAAATTTGAACTCAGAGAGTTTGGAATCTGAATTCAGAAGAATTCAGTGCTTTAATTTAGAGTATTCAGAATCAGAAATCTAAGGAATTTAGAGTCTAAAGTTCGAGAATTCTGAAACTAAATTCAGAACTAGAAAGAAAAATAGTCTATATCTTGGTATTTATAAGATTCCGATGTTTTAGAAATGAAACTGAATATTACACTTAGAAATATAATGAGTTAGATTTAGTGAAACAAAATGATGAACAATGAAAACAGAGGAAATGAGAAAATTTCGTTGAGAAGGAAAATTTTCCTTAACAAGAAAAATCTTTTGGGAAATAAAGTTTTCCTTGAGATAGGGTGTTTGTGATTTTCAAAACATAATAGAATGGAAAATTTAAAAGAAAACCTTAGTGACTGAACACAAAATACCAAAAAAAAAGGAAAAACCGTTGATACCACTCTATCATGACACTACCATTCTGGGATTTCCTCATTATTTGTGAGGTATCTATAATACCCCAAGTACTCCTCCAATAGGCCAGGAGATAAGAAAAATAACAATGTAAGAATAACACTAAAATGAGAGTCCTTATACAAAATTAAATATATGCACACACACAACAAACTCTATAAAATAATATGGCGATATAATAAATTATTGAGTTATAAATTGTGTTAACCATGCGTGACCAAACCTCTAGAAGAAAATATACATCAATGTACATCCATGGAAATGATACTGTTATAATGGGATGAATAAATTCCCTACCTAAAATATTATTCCATCCTAATGATAACTAGAAAATGGGTTTGTTTAAAGCATTCCATCTTATCATCACAATGGTTATCCTCCAAACTTAATAAACATAAATAATCGTAAGGCTATAAAAAATCTAGTTTGTCCAATGTAACCACTAATCTACCAATCATATGTATAGCACAAAACATTTCTGAGAAAATAAAAATTATGGGTGAGTATAAACATACTGTATGGGATTCCCCAAAAACAAAAAGGCAGAAATATAGATTGAAATAGTTATGTCAAACTGTAATGACATAGGGAAATGAAAACAAATATTACATAATATCAAAAGAATCCCACGTGAAGAGAGAAATAGGATCTCAAACTCTAGAACTAGCTAAAAATGGACAGTTATAACACAGATCCCATATATCCATATCTGGTGACCAACACCATGTAAAACCACACAATAATTTGAGTGTAGATCCTACTCCTCATAGGATCACTCAATGGTTGAGGGAACACTAAATCCCATAGAGGACATGGTCCCATCATAGAATGATGATGGGGTAGTACCAATCTGTATATATAAGACCATCAACCTCTATTGAATGGGTGATTAGTTACTCTACCTATAAAAATAATACTGGGGACCCACACACTAGTGCAATAGTGGAGTATCGACCCCCTACATCATTCTAATGATCAAACCCCTGATCACTAGCATTAAGAAATTAATAATTAATTGTCTTTCAAACTCACAAAAAACTTTGATAGTTCTTTGATGCTAAAATTAAGTCCACTATCAGTTATTATATGGAAAATTAATTTGGATATGTAACTCAAGGCCATTAATATGAGTCCCGGGGTAGGATATACATGTGGTAGTGATTCAATGGAAATTTTCATGGTGGAAAAATAATGTATGGGGATTCTTTAGGTAGTTTTGGTATTCAAATTTCAATGGTTCAGTGTCCATGTACACTACCATGTGCCCGTGAACTCTGGTCATGCTTATGTATCCAATCCACATATGTGCATGTGTACTCGAAGGTACAAACTATCCTACGAACCAAATGTTGCATTTTATATTCCATGTCCCATGGATACATATATTTATCAATGTTTATAAAACACCTCCATTTTAGATTTTTACTAGATTATTTGTCTTCCTATGAACTACAAGTCATTTATTTAATAATTTTCCAAAATTATATTTCCCTCAATTTAGAAGAAAAGTCACCTCTAAAATTTATCTCCATTTTACCATCTGATATCCACAAAAATCAATGGGGGGGGGCCTCGATCATTTGTTCCCACCATTTGATAACCTAAAATAAAAATTCTATTTACTCATAATGGAGTATCTACTCCTTCCATCATCATACTTGGGTCCTACTCCAATCTTCTCTCATCCATATATGATTATACACCTCTATATATCTAAAAAACTCAATATTTACATTTTCCATGCATCCACCACATATAAAGGGATTCAACCATGCTCGAGTCTGGAATTTAATTCTTGAACTATTTTCTATGTGGGACAATGATGCAGAATGTGGAATATTTTCATTGAAAAGAACAAGACAAAAGTGAACCACATCATTTGTCAATGTGATCCCATCCAAAGATTACTAAATAAATAACATGGGTTAATGAAGGTGAAAAAGAAGATATCTAATTTTGATAAATCAATATAAAATTGGGCTCATTCTGAGAATGAAAATGAATAGAAAATTAAATAATATAAAAAATACATGATTGAAAAATTAATCAAAGGATGATATCAATGAAATAACATTATCTGCCTCAATAAAGGATCAATCATTAGATAATAATGTGTTATATAGTGTTATAGGTTAACATCCTACAATATTCTTTGTTCGTCTCAGGATCCTTCTCTAAAATTCGTCATTGATCCAAATTTTAGATTCACCAGCACCCACAAAGCTCTCATACTCCTTGATAATCCAACAGTGTTATGTGTATATCGAACGTATTTTTCATAAATACACTAGAATAGAGATGTAATACCGAATCAATCATTAAATTAACTAATTAATTAAATTAATTAATATATTTAACACACCTTACAATAAATGACTTCAACCAAATGTCTAACAACTATATCATAATGTGATTCCTAGTGTGAACAATTAATTCTGTAGACATCTATTTTATCAAAGTTCCCATCTAATTTATTGATTAATAGTACAAAAAATATACTCTAAAATGATGTTTGAGTGTCATTTAATATATATTAATTTATTTAATATATTAATTCTGAAAACCTATGAAACCCAATCATAGTGTTGAATCCATATATAAAATAATGTGATATATATATATGTATATTTATAGAATCAAACTAAAATAACCAATATCATTAAATTTTCATTATAATTAAGATTCCACTCCTAAAGTAATATCATTTCATTTTGAACAATTTGGTTTTAGAGGTGCTCCCCATGGATTTTTTTTGGGGATTTTCTGATGATTAGGAGTAGTTTATTATTATTTTTTCATATTTTGGTACCTTGAGTGTATTGGTGAATTAATATTTTTTTCACATTATCTTTTAACTTATAGAACAATTAAATGGTTTTGGATTTTGTGTATTTAAATTATTTTATAAATAAATATATGGTAAAGGCCCATTTGACATTTTATTGAAATGATATTTCATTGGTTATTTATTATTTCCTATTTGATCTCATTGATATGTGTCATTAATAGTTCAAATCATAGGTTTATTTAGGGATGGTCGATTATGTGTTTTGGATAAGAGGATCATTTTAGGGAGTGTTGGAGGTGGAAAACATGTGATTGTGATGCTATCCTTCAAAAGATATTTTTTTCAGGAGATTATGTTTGTCCGAATGATTCCCAAAAACATTAGATTTTCAATGAGGGACCTTAGAATAATGAGTGAGACAAAAAGGGACATTGGATAATATAGATACTAATACTCACTAGTCAGTGAGTGGTAAATGAAATTAATACTTGGCTAGTGGGTTTCATCGATGTAACTAGTTGAGACTGATTCAGTTGATGGGAAGTGTTACCATTAACATGAATGGTGTTGGTACTCATTTTCTGTTCTATTACTTTTATTATTATTCCCTTTGTTGTTTCCTCAATATGATTATGGTATGCTATTTCTTATTTATAATATATTTAGAATCTGAGATTCTTACTTATTATCATATACATCTGATTACTTCTTTTCCTTTTATGATTTTTCAATGATATCATAAGTTATTCCATGAGATACTATAGTAATTTATAATGAATTTTATAGGATTATATTCATTATTTTTTCAATGTTATTTATTTTCAATTATTGGGTGTGGTTGTTTTATTAATGAAAGGTGTTGGCCATTATTTAACAAGGATTTTTGAATGTTATTAATTGTTTTTTAAAATAGGTAAAAAAATTAAATTTCAAATGGGTTCTTTTTAAATGTGAATTTTAGAAATTATTTTACTGTATAAGAGTTGATGAATTTTTTAAAGAATTTGAATGATGTTTTTGGGTTGAATAATGTTTCTTATGATGGTTGAAATGGTTTCCAAATGATCTATTTCACTTAATAAAAATAAATAATGATTGATTGACACATATTTGCATGTTCCCAATTTCCTTGTTAATTGGATTATGAAGAAACAAATAACTATAGGTATGTTAGAACTTCTATTAATGGAATGTAAATATTACTTATATTCATATACTCCTTACTGGAATCCAACCATGAACATTTTTCTAATGTTCTGCATATGTATTTAGTAGTATTCTTTACAAATGATCCTTTCAGTTTCCCCATCTTTTCTCCTTGAATTAGGGATTCGAGATTCTTGATTGATGTCTGGTATGTGTTTCCATATACCCGCCCTTTTATAAATTATTATAAATTTAATTATTAATAATTGTTCCCGTCTATATTATTTTGGATCTATTTTATTTATTCTATTATCTATTTTTGTTATATACACTGTTTTGTTTCTTTCCATTATTTAACATTTATTTTTTGTATTATTATATTTGGGTAAAATTTTTCCCGAGGCTTCTTCTGAAAACACGGGAACAATTCTGAAGCCTGTGGGAATTGGGAATGTCTTTTAGGCCTTATAGTGGACTGTTTAAGATTTTTTGTTGGATGATATCTTGGGCTGGTTTGATACATTCATGTAAATACATTGGCCAACTATTACCACCTTTATTATTTACAAAGGATCGCACAATATGCCACAATTGAAAGTACAATGACTTTAGTTTAGAATGTTTTGAACAAAAAAAGAATTTAAATTCTATAAAATTTCTCAAAATACAACAATGATTTAGCCAAGAATAATTTAAAATCATAGGAAAAATACCTTGATGCTTTATATTCTAATCCTCCAAATAATTGTCTTCTAGATGATGTTTCTCTGGAAGTCTTACTCAACAAACGTTGTCCATTTCCACAAATAGTATTTTAGAACTTCCATGAATCCACCTAGATCTATATGTGTTTTTATAAGACATGAAATGGTGGAATTTTCTTCTTACTCAAACACCTTGTAACAATGGTTGATGATCTACATCGGGTTCTTAAAAATAATTTCACCTACTTCCAAATCAACAGAGTCATATTCGATCACATGTGTAGGATCATCCACATACCTATAATGCTGAGAGTCATAGGACACATAATGAAGAGGTCGATGACATGGAGGAATTTCCAGTCAGTTTTACACTACTCCAATACATTCTGGGATCTAAAATAGTCTAACAATCTATTAAATTAGATTACCTTAATGTTTTCAATGTTTTATTCCACAAGAAAGGTGATAGCCGTATGGAATCTTGGATTCCAACTAAAAAATACAGGGGCCATTATTCTGGTTAGAAGGTGATCAATTCCTTCTATAGTTTGTAACCAACCACGTCCTGATTAGCTGAACACTCCCATAGGATCCATGTGCCATAATTATCCCAATAAAAGCAATTTCATCCTCCTCATACCAATCACAATTATGAGTGGAGAAACCATCACAGATAGCCTCAAAAGATTCCATTTGAATATAAATCATGAAATAATTATTTTATATGAATATTTGAAAGGGTAGTTTCTTATCCCATGATATAAATAATTGAAGGATGAATTCCTAAAGAATAACCACAAGGATCTGAATTTTCCTCTCTAACTATCCATTTATCTGTGGATGATATTTTGTGCTCAAAATTAACTAAGTCCCTTTAGATTTATATAATCCATTCCATAACCATGATGTAAAAAACACATATCTATATGATAAGATACTTAATGGAAATCCATGCTATCATGTGATCTCTTAGATATAGACCATACCCAATTCATCAATTGAGTTGGTCTCTCTAAACAATAATAAATTATTTAAATTCATCTACTGATTCATCAATAACATAATGACATCATGACCCCATGGTGTCCTAGGTAACGACATCATTATTTCTTTTTAACATTTTAGATCATCCTTATAGAAAATAAAATTGGTTGATGCAATCCACTAGGAAATTTATACTCATTATTTATCCTCTGGATGGTATGTCATCATGATAAATACATAAAGAATATCTCTTTATTCACAGAAACAAAAAAAATATTTAAGATATCATGGATAATTGTCATTATCCCTAGATACACTACCCATTTAGAGACATGGATGTCTCTCACATCTCCTCATAACAAAAAATTCATAAAACAAAATTTCTACCATCAACATATATCACATAATCATCATCTAAGGAAATAATTATATTTGAATCATCCCCACTAAGGTTTTCACATATTATCAGGAACATAGGATCTGACTCTTAGATCTTTTTTACAATGTCAACCAGGAAATATGTGATAACTAAAGGATGACAAATAATTACACCATGATCCTTCAACAAACGCAAAAACCACTCTACTGTTAATAACCTAGAAACCACTACTTTCATGATGATTTCTCATCTATATACCATATATTCAGTGTATTCCTACAAAAATATACTATAATGACAATACCCTTCCATAGAGTATTGGACCTAGAAATGTTAAATGTTATCATATACTCCACCCAATTTCTCTATCACATATTAATATCCAATTGATAGAATATGAATCATATTCACATGTGGTCTAACAAAAAAACAAATCACTGAGGATATTTCACCCAAAAAGACTTAATGGGGTGAACCACAACTACTAATTCAATGTTTTGTGTTAGGCAGTTCTTCACTTATGGTCATTGCTAAAATCATCCATAACATAATTTTTGTTCCATATTCCTCAAAAAAATAATATCATAACACCTATGGAAATGCAGAAAACTACATATCAAATCCCAATATCCAGAAATGATAGAATTCATATTTTCATGGATAATCATTTCATCTCTTGAAGGCCTATTCCGACTGATTTATCACTCGAACATCACTCCCTTATTTTTGAGACCCATAATTGGTAATTAAATATAAGATAATTACGATATTAATAATATATTGTACCCTTGCAAACCATGAAATATGAAGACCCCAAAATCATTCTTAAGATATAACTAATATATCACATCCTTTATACACTCTTGATACACAAAAATTTCATCCACAATAATGATACTCCCAAGGAAGCACACATCATGAATTCTAATGAGACACTTAGAGGTACTTATATAAACATGATGATCATAATGTATACTCAATGTAATCTGAATTTTCCTAGAATTAATATTCGAGTTCTATGAGTATTTGATGATATAATCATTAAATACTCCAACAATGGAGTCACGATAAAGATGGATGATCCCATTTATGATAGATATGATCATTTATTGAGTAATTATCAACCCAAACAAAAATTAAAAGGTACACGTAATATCTATATCAACTCCATAACTCATTCTTTAGAATATCATCCTCTTTAACCTAAAGATTATGGTAGACTAGCGATAAGTAAATAATGGAAAATCACTAGGCTCTAATCAATTGGTAAAACAAGTTTATGATACTTTGAAATTAGTATCTATTATTCAGGGTCACCCTGCAGAGTTTAATGGAGTTCACACTAACTAAAGGAAAAAATTACACATTCATTTTGAAAAACACTCGAGCACCTCAGGGAGATGAGCTTAGTCAGATAATACATTATATCTTCTAAATAGTCTAGTTGTATATTTATTTAATTATACATATGTGGAACCAAAAAATATATAGTAATATATTTTTTTTCCAATAATGATTTTAATATGAAATTCAATTCCTCTCTTAGGTTGTATATGTGAAAATTTTTCTAGGAATACATCCTGATGTCTGTCCACCATTATGGAAAAGGATGTTTCTACTTCTGGATCCATGATAATAACAATCCCTACCACCTCTTATATAATATCTCAATGAATTTTTTGTTATCGTACCACTCTAACCACATCATCATTCAAATAAGAAGTCAAAATTAATTTCACCTCTATTGGTTTATTAAAGTATTCACTTTTCATATAGTTGATGATGGGATCCCGATAACTAGTCTAACAATAATTGAAAAATCTCAAATCAATGCTAGTCATTTATCATGAAATACCATAAATTTCCATAGCTAGTAACTACTGTGTGATGATATGGACACCTTTAGAGACAAATTTCGTTATTCCTATGGGTGTGTTAAGAGAAATAAAATTTCACGAAAACATGACCAGTATGTTATGTCTACAAAAAAATTCAGCAAAATTGTGATGTTGATGAAACATTTTTAGAAAATTAATAATATTATCCTTGAACAGCTACAATATCTTACTTATATAAAAAAGAATGTAGTTAATTAGAATACACTCATTATTATAGAAAACATATCCATGGAGGTTTACTATAATAATAAAACACGTCGCTAATTGTATTACTCAAGGGTCAATCCTTGTTCATTATACAATTCTGTTAGTTACATTAATTTAATTAATGAAAAATATTGTGGTGGTATATATATTCTATTACATCAAATATATATCCAAAAATCCTTGAAAAAGATATGTCATCAAATATAGGAAACACATCATGGAATTTATTTAGTGACCCAACGTGAAACATTCAACATGAATATATATATATATATACATATATATATATGTGTGTGTGTGTGTGTGTGTGTGAATTGATATCAAAATATCATAGTCATGGTGAATTAACACATCAAGATCCCCTAAAAAATTAATATAAAAATATATGTAATTTAATTATTAATATAAAAACCATAACTCAAATAGTATTCCGAACAACATTAGCTCATAAGTTAGTCAAAAATGTGCAACTCTGGAACACTTGAAACACTCTTGTCAGAGTCCCACACAACCAAACTATTTATTAAATTTCCCCAAAACATATTCATGAATAATGAAAAAGGAAATCCTCCTTTGAAACTACTTTTTAACAAACTATATTTATTGTCTAAATCCATTACCATGTTCCATATGACGTTATGCATATCTTCCCAAATAATGGTTGATTATGACTAATAGTAAAAGTCCAAATGTCATTAGTGGGGAGGATATACACCATATATCATGAATGTAAAATCCCAATCAGTAACACAACATATTAAATTAAAAATGATATTTCAAATTAAATGAAAAGTACTTCATGTAAAATAGAACAATACACTGAAATCACCTAATGTGGCTGTTCAAAAAGAGTATGAGAATGAACCGAAAGTCAGTAAGACATTGAGAAATCACTTCATATTCCTTCTTAATATCACATCATAGCACCATGTTCCTTACCATATCTTCATTCCCACTATAGCCTTTCCCATTCATGTATCATTTATCATGATGTCTTCAAATACATATTGATTCCCATGAGGGGTTTCATTATATTCAGTGTAGGAAAACACCAATATATACCAAACATTAATTTACATGAAAAAGTTAATTTTATGGAAGAAAAATAACAATGCGCACACAAAAGAAATTACCCATAGAATATTCATGTACTAACTATGAAACAACTAGCCCCAAACATATTTTTTTAACTCCATATAAAATAATATATAAATATTCAATGGTACTTTACAAGTAGAGGATCCATATTTAAGGAACCTTAGGGAGATTTCCAGAAGGAAAAAAATAGTAGTAAAGGCCTTAGGCCACTACGATATACAACATGTAGACATCAATCTGCATTGATATCTCTTAGGTTAGATAATATAAAACCATATTGTAAAAATGTTCATCCTCTTGTTATATATCATAATTCTTTAATGTCCCACTTGCAACATTATGTTCAAGTCAAATAAGACCATCATGCCTCCCAGTCTGGTCACATTGGATCATCACACTACATCAAATAACTTAGTACTATCATTATGTCACATGATTCCTCTAAACACACTTCATATATAGTTATATCATCTCATGATGGTTCCGCCATTCTGTTTTTTACCGTACATATGATAATAAAAACAAAAGATAATCGAAATACATCATATGGAAATAGGGTATAATTTATATAGGCACATCGTAACATATCATGTGTGAGAAAATAGTATACAACCACACACAAATGTGATCAGACTGAAACATGGGTCTCATATTCTATTAAAACAGTCATTTGATCAAACTTCCAGCATGGTCGCACATCTATATAGACATACTTGTAATTAATCCTCAAACCTGGTCTCACAGGATACACACACATATGAATGCACACATGTAATCAAAAATTAGACATAATATGATGGGATTTCCATGAAAAAACCTGTTACAAAGCAACAAAAATGTTCTCAAGGTCAATAAATCTAGAAAATATTTTATCAACCCTCAAACATTGTCATGCGGGTTATGCACACACACGTATATGATAAAACAAATTATTTACCCTCACAAACTATGTATTCACACACATGTGATAAAACATCATACATGGTCCAAATAACATAATCACACAATGTCATCTAATGATAATAACGATGTACATGAAATATTCCTTGTAAGGAACATCCAATGTAAAACATGTCGATGCCAATGTCATGCTTCTTGAAGACCATTATCAACCAAACCACATTCACACATAAACGAAGATAGGCTTCGATAACATGAACATCGTGAATCTATTAAAACACACAATCATAAAGGATGAAGAATTAAAATCAACAAGTTATAATGATAATGGATTGGATATACACTATGATACCTCTTAAAATCACTTACAGTGTTAGATCATGACCCGAATGAAGAGAATTTTCATCTATGTTGAACAATGAAAATTGAAAATAGGGATGGATCTCACAAATAACGATTAATTTTATCATCCTCCACATTCTAAGGATTAAATATATTCAAAATAAATGAAATGAGAATCATATATAAAGAATCAACTATGGATATACATTTTTTATGGAATAGTTTTATTAGATCTCCCAAAAATACAGATAAATATTCCAGAATTCATCTCAATCAAAGGAATCATCAGTGAATGTACGACTAAAATGATTAATAGGGTATGGTAATTGACTAATATCACATTCATGACCCCTCATTAATGATTCCAGTGTTTCCTCTTGGATGTGTTTAAGATTTTATGATGAATTTAATTATTTCATTTATTTCAAAACATGAATTACCACCACCAAGACCCCACCAAGCCGTTGTGGCTTGAAACATCCCGTCTTAACATGGCCATCCCTATGACACATGACCAAAATTTATTCCATTTTCACTCATTATGGCCTCAAAAATAGCAATGTTGGGATTAGAATGGGAATTTGACAAAATTGATTTCCCCAATCACAAAAGACATGTCCATGCCTTGGAAAAAAATTTCCACTTTTCCTATTTACATATAATCACACTATAGGACACAACATCATTCACCACCGCTATAGTGTACAATAGATAAAACATAAAGACTATAAAACATAAAAAAAATCTTAAAATCCCACAAGACATTTCCCATGAATGGATCATACCAAAAAATGAGGAATATAGAAACATATCCCAATATATTATTTATTAAAATCCTAGTATTTATACAATATATCCATAAAAATATATAAAATTTCACAAAAAAATTGTTACTATAATATCATGAAATGTAACAAATTACGTCTAGATTCTCTATAAAATATTGTAAATATATCATAGAACTCTAAAACAGTAATTTTTTTACATTATGAATTGTAATATATAAATGATTCATTTCCATAAAAAATAATATGTAAGGAAATAAAAATAACAAATTGATTTAACTATCGATTTTATAAATGCCCTTTTTGGTATTTCTGTAATAATTAAATTTCATTTTACTTAACCTAGAATTATGTGTTGACAACAAGGTATCATTAATGTATTATGTTTTATATACATAGTTAATTACCATTATTATAAAACCTTTATTAACCTATTGTTGATATATTTATTAAGAGTTGTATAGTACAGAATCATTCCTTTTAAAAATGAAAAAATGTCTCATTGTATCTATATCAAAAAAATGTGATACATATTTATGTAAAATTTAATAAAAATTGAATTATAATAATCAATCAAATGGGAAATGTCATTTTGTTTCTTTCTATTAGATAAAAAAATAATCATTTCCTTTCAAATACTTATAATGTTTACATTACATTGTATAATCCTTAATAACATCCTTGGTTCCAATATTTAGATACATATATATGATTTACATATTGTATTTACTTCATACCAAGGTAAATATGAATATGAAATTGAATTGTATTCGTACCATTATATGAAGATATGGATTGCATCATCATAAATTAATTTATGTTCCTCTTCTAGTCATCCTTATTAACACATGTGAAGAAGAATAGAACATTTTCATTAAGATCTCTTTAATGATTTTCCATTTTTAAGGATAATATGTGAGATCCATTTAATTTTAACATCTCATCATCTTTCTAAACATTTCATTAATTTCATTCCCCATAAGTGACAAAGAACAGTGTTCCCAATCATACATTATATATTGGATATAAATAATCAATAAATTGAATATTTTATTCTCCACAAATATAACTTTTTTAATTATTCTTGAATATAGAGAATCTATTTGTTAAGGATGGTATTATCAGTTTGAGGGATAATTTCATATCCATATAAACGAATAAATTTCTGTAAATAGTCAATATAAATTGACATAATGAACGGAAGATCACAACCTAGATACTTTCCCTCTATTTTCACTTGTGTTGTGATATGAATGGCCCATGTATCCTTTGGCTATATTTATACTTTTCATGTTCATGGAGACGAGCTACCGTGGTGTATATATCCGAGTATTTTATAACAACCCTGCTTTTTATTACACACGTAGACATGATTTACTACATAAATCCTTCACTTGATACAATATAGAAGATCGTTAGGTCTAGTGTGTTTAGGGCTTAGGAACATTACAAAACAACATAAAACAAAAAATGAAACATCTTAATGAAAATAACTTTTACATAACCACTACAGTCCCTCGTACTTAGCATTGCATGGGATAACCTGAGGACATATATAAGGAAGGGGTGATCTATAAAGCCTTGTAAGGGAGTAAAGAAGGCATAAAATTATGAATAAAATACATTTTAGGAAATAGACATATTAATGGAACATAAAATAATAAGAACCGAAAGGCATGATATAGCATGGTTATCATGACATGGGAATGTGGCAACAACACATAACAAGGAATTAGCACGTTCGAAGGATCATTGCTCATAGAGCATGAGTAAACACTCATTTCACTCAAATTAGAATGAGTAAATCCTCATTGCATATTAATTATCATGATTAAATCCTCATTTTACCTAACATGAAATTTTTCTATTGTTTACCCAATGCATTGGAGTGCTAATAGGGCGTACCCTTCTTAATCATTTCATCTCTTGTATAGGTGCGCCACATGGATCATAAAACAAGGATTAATCATCATTTATTCCATGATAAAGGAATGTGGAACTTATAATTGAAACTATATAATCAATAAGTAAATGTGAAAAAATGTTGAATACCATTGATAGAAGAATGGTCATGTTAATCACTACCCAATGACTTTGTCTTGAAAAAATGCAACGAAATTTCTACAACATAACAGTGTAACATAATAATTCATAAAAATGGTTGATGATAGAGAATGGTGTGTCTCTTCATATGTACATGAAATTGAACGTAAGCGGGTCATTTAGATACATGTCCCAATATATGTAATTTAATTTGGAATCATAATACAAAAGAATTTCTTGAATGTAAATGAGGAGAGAGAAATTCCTTACGGAATTTCAGTATGGTAACGGGTGTACATGAGAGGAATTAATGAATGAGAAATGGGTCTATCATCATTAAAACATAAATAGGGTAGTATGGGGAGGTTTGAAATAATACCCCAACATTTTTAATTTAAATTACAAGTGCATAAAAACTTAATGTCAATTTGACAAAAATGAGAATGAAAGAAATATTTTACTTGGATGTGTGTTCCCAAAGGCTTCGGAGAGGCACAAGAGAGGCTTCTTGGGAGATTAGGGAGCCTTGGGAGGATTCTAGAGAGAGTATGTCAGATTATGGATGAACTCCAAAGGCTTTTAGTGAATAGGAAGTGGGATCTTTGGTGGGATTATATAGGGAAGGATGGGGAATTATTTATTATTTAGGTTTGATACACCACACATTAAATTAATCAAAACCACAAACCAGATCATGGTATTTTTCCATTTGTTTCCAAAGGGGAGTGGAGAGCAATATTATATACGTTCAATTGCTGAAAATCCAAAAATAATAGGGTTTCTTATGTTAAGATGAGTCACACTCTCAAGAGAATTAATTTAAAAAGAAAAAATATTGTATAATTCATGAAGGGTCCACTAATTCTTGGAAAAATAAATAAAAAAACTAAAATCACATTATTTTTATGGTAAAACATATAATTATATATGATAATTTTTTTAATATTTTATTACATCGTTATTGGGTCATTATGGTGTCATAAATCACATTATATAATTAAACGATATCTACTTTTTACCCAAAAATTCGACTATCCCCGAAAATTATGAAAAATTCACCACTGGATGATTTAGACGTCCTAATTCCAAAAATAATAATAATTTTATCAAAATAAGTTTCTAAATATATAAATTTTCAAATTTAAAATAAAAACCACTATTTATAAAAAAATCATTGGTTTTGACAAAAACATCTTTCAAACCCTAATACAAATTACAATTGTATTCAAAAAACTTTTACAACCATTTATTCTTAATACAAGGTAATTTACAAATAATAATATTTTAGTAAAATATTATTTACTTAAAAAATCCATTAATTTTTCAAAATAGTTTCCTTAGTTGAATATTAACTAAAAATTTTATTTTTGCTTTAAAAAACTATTTACAAAGTAAAAATAATAATACAATGAATGTATAATAATTGGAATATACAAAAATAAATCAAATAATCATAGTGCTATGGTATTGTTACTTAACCCCTTATAAAAACTGCATAAGACCTTAGGGAAAGGTGTGAGATGGTGACCGACACCTAGGGTGGCTTAGATAACATCGCTCAGGTGGTAATTTCTTTCAACTTCCACTTCTCTTGTAGGTGGTTCTGTTCGGGATTAACTAGTTAAAGCTCAACTTGGGTTGGTCAAGAGCGGAGCCCAATGACACCAACTCCTTTCCGTGCTCTGAAAAATGGGTTTTGTAAGGGGAATGTCTACTAGATGAGGCCATCACTTCCTTTTTATGAGTAAATTGGATTTGTTAAAGCACTATATTTAAACTAATCATGTGATCATTATTCAGTAGATATATTAGCAATGGTCACAATTCATAACAGTATTTTAAAATCAAAAAACATAAAAACAAAAAAGATCAAATGTTATATAACCATCTTACATAATAATTCAATTATTTAGATCAAGAGAAATTTCCATTATTAAAAATTTGGGTCGTTACAATCACCCCCCCTTAAAAAATATTTCCCTCAAAATTTCCTTTTTCCACACGAAAATAGATGTGGGGAATTATGCTTTATCACATCCTCAGATTCCCATGCTGCTTCTTCAAACCTGTGCTTTCTGTACAACACCATGATGGGGGGAATTGTCTTATTTCCTAGAACTTTTTCTCTACTGTCTATGATTGTCACATGTTTCTCAATGTAAGTAAGATCATCCTCAAAATGTTCTACCTCTGAAGAGATTACCTGTGAAGGGTCTGGTATGTACTTCCTTAGGAGGGATACAAGAATTACATCATGTAATTTGACCATAGTAGGTGGAAGTGCTAGTCGATAGGCCACATCCCCAACACGATCAAGAATCACGAAGCATCTGATATACCTAGGACATAACATCCCTTTTCTTCCAAACCTCATGACCAGATTCAATAGAGATATTTGTACAAATTCCATGTCTCTGACTTTGATCTCAAGGTCTCCTAAATGGTTATCCACATAAATATTGTGTCGACTTTGGGCTGCCTTGATATGCTGCTAAATGGTTATCACCTTCTCCACTATTTCCTCAACCATTTCATATCCTAGAAGATTATTCTCACCGACATCATCCCAACATTCTGGTGTTCTACACCTTTTCCCATAAATGGCTTTATATGGTTCCATTTGGATAAAAGAGTGGAAACTGTAATTATAAGAGAATTCAACCAGTGGAAGATGTTGGTACCATTTCTTCTTTGAAGTTCATAGATCATGATCATAACATATCTTCTAGTTTCTGAATAGTTCGCTCAAAATGACCATATGTTTGAGGATGATTGGCTATAATAAAGTTCAGTTCAGTTCTTAGAGCATGCTGGAGACTTTTCCAGAACATCAAGGTGAATATAGGATAACGATCAGATATAATAGTTAGTGGTACTCCAAGCAGCCTTACCGCTTCATTGATGTAAATCCATCCTAGTTGATCCAATTAGAAGTCCTCTTGAATCTCGATAAAGTGAGTTGCCTTTGTAAGATGATCCACAATGACCAATATAGCATTGTTTCCTCTGGATGTCCATAGAATTCTAGTGAAAAGTCCATGGTAAAGTAGTCTCACTTTCATGTTGGTCTAGGTAGTGGCTGCCTCACCCCCACTAAATATTTCCTCTCAGCCTTTACATGATCCTATACAAGGCACTTTGATGTATATT
Organism: Viscum album; assembly: GCA_963277665.1. Taxonomy (NCBI): domain Eukaryota; kingdom Viridiplantae; phylum Streptophyta; class Magnoliopsida; order Santalales; family Viscaceae; genus Viscum; species Viscum album. Next base: position 1,519,268,577 of record OY728155.1, on the reverse strand, counting down.
CCACAATCCCCCTTTTCATATTTTCCCACAAAAAGCTTTCTTGGAGATCTCGATACATCTTTGTGATCCCCGAGTGAATAGAGATGGTTGAGCTATGTGTGTCATTTAGAAGCTCCTTCATTGACTCTGGATCATATGTTACACATAATCAAGACCCAAATCTCACAATTCCATTCTGGTCAACCATGAACTCTGAGTATTTACCATTTCTTATTGCTTCCACCCTTTTCATAATTTCTTCCTCCTTTCATTGAGCATCCTTTATATTCACCTTGAGGGATAGTTGAGAACTCATTTGTGAAAGGATTGAAAATATTCCATTCTTTATGATTCTATGTCTATCTTCATAAAATATAATAAGATTGGATCCTTCTCAATTCTCATCAATGACCGAATCACTGGATACTCTCTACTTAAAAATCTACCACCATGTTCAGTTTCCGATGGTGGTAATGGATCGAGAAGTCATAATCATTGATCAGATCTAACCATCTTCATTGGTGCGTATTCAACTCTATCTTTTTTAATATATAATTGAAGATTTTGTGATCCATTCATATTTCACACTTCTCCCCAAAGAGGTAATTCCACAAAAGTTTTAAAGAGGAGATCACTGTAACCAACTCAGATAATGTGATTTATAATTCAACTCATAAACATTAAATTTCCTTGAATCATAGGCAATGACATAGTCATTCTGCATCCAATCACAACAGAAGCCCTTCTTCGAAACATCACTGAATACCACATCAATTTCTCCACTTGTAGGTAATGTGAGCATGGGTGCAATGACATGCCTATTTTTCAACTCCTTGAATCTCTCTTCTCATGAATCACTCTAATAAAACATTACTCCCTTATGAGTTAGCTTGGTAAGAGAGTTGGAAAATCGTGAGAAATGTATCACAAATCGGCGATAATATCCAGCTAACCCCAAGAAGCTAAATATATCCACTACCAATGTTGGCCTCAGCCATCCCTAAATTGGTGTTTTCTTGTTGGGATCCACATATATCCTATTTCTTGTGATTATATGACCTTGTAATAAGTCCTCCTTCAACCAGAACTCACACATAATGTACTTTCCATAGAGATTATCCTTTTGCATGACCTCTAGTATAGTTCATAGATGGTCCTCATGATCCTCCATGGTTTTGGAGTATATTAAAATATCACCTATAAAGGCTTTTAAAAAATTGTCAAGGTAATCTATAAATACTCTATACATTAATTCCATAAAGATTTCGAGAGAATTAGTGAGTCCAAAAGGCATTAGAATGAATTCAATGTGCCCGTATCTTTTACGAAAATCTATCTTAGGGATATCTTACTTCTTCACCCTTATTTGATAATATCCCAACCACAAATCAACCTTGGAGAAGTATTTTGGTCAAAGAAGCTGATAAAACAAGTCCTCAATTCATGGAAGAGGATACTTGTTCATTATTGTGATTTTGTTAAGATCGTGATAATCGATTCAATAGTGCATTGGCCCATCCTTCTTCTTGATGAAGAGGACTGGTGCACCTAATAGTGAATCACATTGGAGTATAAACCCTTTATCCAAATTCTCTTGTAGTTGTTTCATCAGTTCATCAAGCTCCAAAACATCCATTCATTACAGATTCTTGAATTTTATAAATCCCCTATGTATATGGTCAATTGATTATTTAATATATCTTCTAGGAGTAATACCAAACAATTCCTCAGGAAACACTTCAGAGAATTCCCTCACAATAGGCATGTCTTCATGGATGTTTGCATCTTCAGACTCAATCATCTAAGCCAGATACATGTGCTCATAGAGAAGTAATATCCAAGCATGAGATGATGGGGATAAATAATATTCATCTTCATCCTGGAACTTGTATCAAATTGGGGGTCGATTCTCTATATGGAAACTGATTTCCCTGTCACGGAAATTTATTTTGGATCTATATAGGTAAATCCAATCCACGCTACTAATTGCATCAAATTCCACCATAGGGAGTTTTATAAGGTTCGCTGAGAAGTTAAATCCACCGATTATGATAGGGGAAGAGTTATATTTATGGGATGCAATGATTTACCCATTTTCCGTACTCACTGACATTATTACATCAAATATTTTTGGTGGTTTTTCAATTGTTTAACTAATCATTCATGATATAAAATTTTGCATAGAACCAGAATCAAGAATTATATTCTCTATTATTGAATGAATAACTAGCATACATATCACGACATCATTTTTGGGGTTCACTTCAGCGGTAGTGATGGAAAAATCCCTCGCTTGCTGCCTTGGAGGTTGTGGTTTGTGTCCGAAAACCCTTGGATTATGGCAGTGATTTTTAAGGTTCTTAGGTTAATTGTAGTTAAAGTAATGAAAAATGTGTTGAGAGTCAAATGGAGTGTTCCACTCCTTTATCATAGCCACGGTTTTTTCTTGTCAGTAGTTAATGGATATGTGACCTTCTCTTCCACACCTAAATAATTTCCTCTTCCCCTTTAAAAAATTCCCTGGATACTTCTTTCCACATATTTGGAAAGTGGGGTGTTATATTTTCATAACACCGTTGGATTTTTTTCATCAGACTTCCCAAATTGAATTCCACATTTTGATTCTTATCCCCATGATAACCCTGATATTCTACGATCTCCATTTTGACTTTGGGGGTACATAGGAGAATTTCCTCAAATCATTCGAAGTCACAGATCACCAGGGCTTTCTGCAGTCTAGGATTCTTCCCACCAAAGAGGCGGTCAACCTAACATTCGAGGGTAACAACAAAGATGAAGGTGTATCATGAATGCCTTGTGAAGTTTTCCTCATAAACTCTGATTGATTAGTTGTCCTTTTTTAGAGAGAAACGAAGTCCCTTTCAATCATAATTCAGAGGGTGAAATGAAAAATATTAATCGAAAAACATTTTCCAGAAATATTTCCCATCCAATGCCTCGATCTCCTCCCCTGGCTTCGTACTTTTTTTCAATGTCTACCATTGATCAGCTTCACCCTCTATACGAGAAGCATCCAGAAGAACCATCTCTTATTCCGAACATTGAAGGATGGATATTAACTTTTCAATGGAGTTGATCCATTGTTCGACGATTGAGGGATCAGATGATCCATTAAAAGTATGAGGCCTTTGTTGCATTAAGCCCTAAAATGTGACTTGTTCTTTATTGTGGGGGGATGAATGTTACTATTGACCCATGCTTATTTTAAAATTTGGAATTAACTGGGAGAGTATCATGATAAATTTCACGATTCAGGCTCCCATCGGATTGAGAATCTCATTATAATAGTCTTCACATTGGTCTACGCATCAGTTGTTTACAAGAGACCTCCTATTACTGGCCAGTAGCTAAAATAAATGGAATATTAGGGGTATCACATAAATGGTAATTCATGGAAAAATGGATGACTTAAAAATAAATTTTATTTCCTTATCATATGAATCTTTAGACTTCAATCTATTTTATCCAGGGTCTACTTTCTAACATATATTATTAGGGGAATTTTTTTTAATTACATTAATAATGGTTAATAATTAGCTTGTGAATTTACCAAAACATATCACCCATGAGTGTTGTAACATAGAGTATAGCAAGGCCTGCTTTTTTGTACCCGGATACATCGGGTCATGCATGAAATGCCTTGTCAGATTTTTCACTCCTAGGTACATCTGTGAAAAACCACCTCTACCAGCTCGTATCCAGACAGGATGTATTTTCTTGACAAACCACTTACTCAATGATTTCAGAAACATAGGGATGATGTATTATATAGTGTCTTATCCCTAAGTATTTTACTAGGGTTTTCTAATCCTAATCCCAAATATAACTATACCTATCATTTGATACCAACATTAACAACCCTTCTTTTTATTAAACACTTAGATGTGATTTATTATATAAAACCACCACCTGATTCAACATAGATGATAGAGAGGTCTGGTGTATTTGGGTCTTAAGAACATTACATAACAATATAAAACATAAAATGAAACATCTTATAGAAAGCTTCCTTTACAAGACCACTACATTCCCACGTACTTAACATTGCATGGGATAACCCGAGGACACACAAAAACAGGGAGACAAAAATCCCACTAAGGGAGTAAACATGAAATAAAATGAAGAATACAATACATGTGAGAAAATATTCATATCAACGTAGCATAAAATTACCAGAACATAAATGAATTATATATAAATATTTTCATAACATTGAAATTTGGCAACAACAGTTAACATTGAATTAGCATGAGCCAAGGCTCATTGCACATGGAGCCTAAGTAAACACTCATTGAAATTGAATTTTCCTGAGTAAATCCTCATTGAACTAGAATTATCATGAGTAAATCCTCATTTGAATTGACATATCATGATACTATTCATTACCCAATGCATTAGAGCGCTATCGGGGAGCACCCTTCTTAATCATTTCATTTCATGCATAAGTGTGCTACATGGATCATAAAACTTGGATTCATCATCAATTATTCATTGATAAAGGAATGTGAAATTCACACATGAAACTATATAATCAATATGTAAATGTTTATAATGTTTAATATCCTTTATGGAGAAATGGTCATGGTATTCACTACACAATGGATTTGGTTTGAATAAAAGCAGTGCAATTTCGGTAGCAAAACCGCATGACATAATAATTAATAAAAATGATTTTTGATAGATGAAGGGGTGTATCATCATATTTAAATGAAATCGACAGTAAGGGGGTCATATAGATACATGCACCAACATTTTTTATGTAATTTTGAATCATAATACGAAAGAATTGCATGAATGAAAATGAGGAGAGAGAAATTCCTTACCGAATTTCTACATTGTAGTGGGAGTAAATGGGATTAATTAATGAGAGATAAATGGGCGTATCATAATTCAATCATATATAAGGTAGTATGGGGTAGGTGAGAAATAATACCCCAAAATTTTTAATTGATAATTAAATTCCATAAAACTTATTGAAAATTGGATGAAAATGAGAAAGGAAAAAAACACTTACATGGAAGTGTGTTCGCAATGTCTTGGGAGAGAATTAAGAGAGTCTTATTGGGAGCTTGGGGAACCTTGGGAGGATTATAGAGAGGGGATTCTTTACTATGGATGAAATCAAAAGGCTTTGACTGGAGAGGAAGAGGGATCTTGGGCAGGTTTATATCAGAAAGTAGGGGGAGTTCTGTATTCTTTAGGTTTGGGACAATATACATTAAACTAATCAAAACCTCAAACCAACCCATGGTTTCTACGCAGGGTGTTTTACCAAGGGGTGTGGAATTTTTTTTTATAATTCAAATGTCCAAAATTCTTAAGATAATAGGGTTTCTTATGGGGAGGTCTATCACAATCTCAAGGAATTCAATTTAAAAAGCTAAAATGTTTTATAAGTCCTGAAGGGTCCACAAAAACATTGAAAAATAAATAAATGAAACTAAAATCACATTATTTTAATGGTAAAACATATACTGTTCAAAAATAATGGTTATAATGTTTTTTACATCACTATTGGGTAATTATGAAGTCATAAAACACATAACAAAATTAAACAGTATTTAATTTTTACCCAAAGATTCGACTGTCTCAGAAAATTATAAAAAAGTCCCCATTGGATTATTTCGACATCCTGATTCCAAAAATGATACTCCTTTTATCTATTTTTTTTCTAAATATGTGAATTTTCATTTTAGAAATAAAAATCGACATTTATCAAAAAATCATGGGTTTCGACAGAAACATCATTCAAACCTTAATAAAAATTAAAATTGAATTAATAAAAATTATACGACAATTTATACATCATAAAAAAATAATTTACTAATAATAATTTTTTATTAAAATAATTTTTAATTCAAAAATCCATTTATTTTTCAAAATATATACCATTGTTGAATATAAACTAAAAATACTATTAGTGCTTTTAAAATTTTTTTACAATGTTTCAAAAATAATAACATGAATTTATATTATTTTTTATATAAAAAATACGGCACATAATCATAATGCTAATATCTTCTTACATAAAACCTTATTACACCCACATAAGACCAGATGGTGTGGTGTGAGATGGTGATAGACTTATGGGGTGGCTCTTATAACATCGCTCGGGTGGTAATCTTTATCTACATCCACTTCTCCTAGAGGTGGTTTCGTTCCAGCTTAACATGTTAAAGCTCAGCTTGATCTCGGTCAAGATAGATGCCCAATTATGCCACCCCCTTTCCGAGCTCTGACAAATGAGCTTTGCATGGGGAAAGACTACTAGATAAGGCCATCACTTCCCTTGTCTGAGTAAATTGGATTTGTTTAAAACCTATATTTATATTAATCATGTGGTCAAAATTCAATGGTTATATTAGAAATAGTCACAATTCATAATGGTATTTTAAAATCGAAAAACAAAAAACCAAGGTAGTGAATATGTTATATTACCATCTTATATAATAAAACATTTTATTTGATCTAGAAAAACTTCAATTATTAAAAATTTGGGTCATTGCATATTTACATTGAATCTATTGGTTATCATTCATAGTTAATACCATAATTTAATTGAAATATAAGTTATCCTCTATATTCCACATGTTGGATTCCATTTCAACATTTATTTCTATGTTGGATGATTGGTAATAAGCCATTACTATACATAAAAACTTTCCATGAATTTTTTAATGCATTGGTATCTATAACACTCTTAAAAATCATTTCTTAAAAGGAAATTATGAGTATAAAGGAATTATCAAAGAGTTTACATGGGTTTTTGGACATTTCATACAGGGAGAAAGTGGATTTTAGTACTTTATCTTCATAATGAGTATGAAATAATAAATTTTGATTATATTATTATTCAAAAATTTTATCAAATACAAATATACCTCACTATTTAACAATGAATATATTGAGACATATATATTATATTGGAAATGATCTATATTCCAACTATCATAACATAAAAAATGGTCATATCAAATAACCGAAGGTGTTTGTGTATGATTTGCGATCAAAAAAATTGACTCATATATGGTTGGTTTTTTGAGTGGACTCCCCAATCATTAAATAATTAAATCATACTTTTTGAGTTTTTAGGTAAAAATAATAATAACTATCGTATGACCATTTCTATTAATAATAATTTAGTCAACATAACTATTATTATTATTGTTAATAGTCCCTTATAATTGTAAAGTCCCTTGACTATGTCCTGAAGGAAAAAATTAACTATGAATGAGTATTAACTCAAAATATGGACTTATTTTCCTAAATTCATATTTTACATGAGATTTTTTTAACTTATGCAAAAATATTCATTTTTTATTCATCACATTCATGGTAATATTATTTTAAATTTACCAAATTAATTGTTAATTTCATAAAAAGAAAATATGAATAATAATTTTATTTTATTCATGTTATAAATATTTTTAAATATTGTTTTATTTTATATGATGGAATATATTAATTAATGTAAACCATACATCACATAAAAATATGCCATTTTACTCATAAAATAAAATAATCTTCAGACGTGATCATGAGCTTCAAACTATTAATTTGTTGAACGAGCCTATATAAACCATCCTATGACCCTAGGGGTAACTATATGAGACAATGATTTTCCTAAGTTATAGTTTTCCAAAATTCACTTATGTCACTATTTTATTGGATTCACATTGCCTCTGGTCTTGATCCATCGCTTCTCACTAGTATCTCTATCGAATAAAAAATGTTTACTCATGAACAAGTGATGGATATGGGTTTTGGGTTTCATAAAATAATCCTTAGACATATAGGCTGATATATAATAATGATGCGATATATGACACACATAAATTATTATTACATTTAATAAAACTAATCATATAGAACAATGAAATAAATTATTAAATAAAATTATCAGATAATATAAATATGAAGGCTATTCAAGATCTTGATAATTTCATACATACAATGAATATAAATTTAATATTATATGAACAGAATAAAATTCATTATAAGTAGAGTATATTTTTTAAAATTAAATAAATAATTAAATAATTAAAAATTTATTTTTATATAATAATATTATATTCAATTAATCCTTGACATGTGGTAGCATACCAATTCAATAAAATTTTAAATAAAATAAATATTTTTTATATACATAGTGTGAACTGATGAGGTCAAAAAACATGTACCTTTTGAGAAAGATTGAATTTTTTACAATTATTTATTTTATATTGAATTTGTACACAATAGGAAATATGGTGTGTTAATTATACATTAGAATAAATACCTTTTTTTAATTTAATTCTTAAAGACTATGCAGAGTAACACAAGACATCGTCTGACTCTCACTATATACAATAATTTTCATATACTATACACATACATGGAATGTATGTCCACATGATGAGTCGTGAATTTTTTTAGTACTATTATTTTTCAGCTCAGGTATTCTGTTTGAAGTATAAGAACTCAAAATAAACTTAAATATACACAGTTTGTTGTAGGACCCCAGAGCACCCTAAGTGGGGATGGGTGAATCATGGTATCAACTCTTTCTTCTAAAGTGGACGATCTAGTTCAAAACATTTTAGGAACTCGTTAAACCAGTATGATGGATTCAATAAAATATCAAATATTAACAAGAAGAGTGACAACACAAATCTTTTACATTTTTCACCACTGAGGGCTTGTATAGTGATCATACACCGAATGTGTGTCAGTCACACCTAAAACAACTAATCATTACTATTTATGGAATACCAAAGTTATCCATTGTTAATTTGTCAAGGCACACTACCTTTACATGGTTTTAGGGATATGTCATTGTGTCTTTCATAACACCTCCTTTGACTACCCCTTATCTCACTGTATTGAGAGAATTCTAACTCAATTTATTGACTTAAAGGTCACTTCAATGGTTTGGAATTAAATTATTTGTCCCCTAACTTATCCAGAGACTATACATTCAACATATACCTAATTTGATCCACTATGAAATACATTTACACTAAAAAATGATATTCATTACTACCTTTTTGATGATCCTTCATGAATATCACTTTCATCAATAAGATCCTTGCCATTGTGGGATGAACTGCATTCATGAAGCTCTTTTTGCGTTCTGAAACAAACTGGCTTTGCGAATCAGCCCTTACATCATGGAAAAAACCCCTTCATGAATTTCATTGAGTCAACATGGTATACCCTATCATCCTGAAGTACTCATTAACCAAAAGCATTGCTATCAGTTAAGCCTCAAAAAGACATTTAATGATTCTAATCCTCGCATAGAATGTTATTTTCATGGATCTCTCCTAGTATGTTGAAACCAGAGTGATTCTAGAATTTCCATTGAAGGTTTTTTTGATTGAAGTGGGGAATCATCTTATTAATAGGCTATATTGTTCTAGAAGCTCCACTTCCTCTATCATGATTTTTGGATCTTTCAAAAACACATGCATGATTCCCATACCTTCCCGATGCTTCAATGAAATTATCATTCGTGATTCTCTTCATAATTATAGTTCTTTTTATAAAAACCTTCATGCCACCGTAAATCTCAAATTCTAAAATTTTTGGAGATAACTATCTTGGTTCTCGATGTTCCAATTCTTCACCATTCATGATGGTTATTGTTATCGCATAGATCATCATCAGCATTAATTGTTCCTTTATGAAATAGAATTGGTGGATCCTATATTCAAAAAACTCATTAGATTGTAATATTTTCATAAGGACTTAATGAAAATAAAATTTTCACCATGGTAGCCATCCTACAAATTATGCACCGTAAACTTTTTGGAAAAACACTGTGAAAAATTTCCACCATCATTACTATTCTTAGAATATACTATATGATATCTTTACATTAAAGATCTCTGATCAACTATGTTCGGATAGACTAAAAACCAAAACCATACACCATTTCTAGCAATGTCCATTTCTACTTACAACAGTTATAACACTAGAAATGCATTGGATGTACACATTGGGCACACAATCGTTTAAATTTCATGTTATTGTGTAATTTTAGTGGATAAAATTTATCAATAATTAAAATGAATAAAACATTCAAAAATTAAATTGATTATAACTATTAAAAAAAGTCCATTTGTTATACAGTTTTTATATCTGGTGACATGTCATGTAATTTTTTTCTCATACTATGTGACATCCAAAAACCAAATTAATTAATAAAAACTAAAAAGGTTTTCCATATGACTTCGGCAATGTCTCCCCACATATTAGAGAATGTAGAAATGTATTGATGGTCAATGGTAACACAATGGGGAGATTATACCTTCGTATTTGAGTAAGAATTAAGAAAATGAGGGAAAAATGAAAAATTCATATAAACATAGATAATATAAATCACAATCTATACTAACTACCAATTAAAAAAATCATTTGATATCAAAATAATGTATTTATATGAAATAAATTCCACACAAAGCCCTCAAAATTCACCCACATTTAGATCATATTCATCAGAACAAAAATATCAAAAAAGAAGGTAATTTAAGATAAACTAGTTCTGATTTATATCTTGATCCTATATTCATTATTCAATAGAATAAATTTAGATTAATAATAATCATAATTTCCATTACATTATCGTATAATAAAAAAATTATCTCTCTTAGGTTCCCATTATGTCCTGATTAGTTTTTAAGTACACCTCAATAAGCCACCACCAATGATGCCTCTAAATATACATTGTTTTTATAAAGTTATAATTGTTGTATGGTAATAAATAAATAGAGGAAAAATAAAAATAATCGTTATTCCTTGGGTTTTAAGATGACACCTTGGATCGTAAATAACTAATTCGAAAAGTGTTCATTGCCTTCGAAAAAGTAACATAACTACTTTGGGGGAATTATTTACCAATCCCAAACCATCAGAATATCACCCTGGGGGATCCTCATCTATTATAAGAACCATTATAATATCACCCATGGTGATCTATATCCATCCCGGGAACCATTTGAATATCACCCATGGGGTCTATGTCTATCCTTTTAAGAATGATAATGTCACCTAAGGGTCCATATACAATGCCATTAAAATGATTGTATAACTTATGGGGATCCAAATTTTTCCATGGAACCATGATAATAAAACCCAATGTGATCCTTTCCCATATTTAGAACCATGATTACATGACCTAAGAAGATCCATTTCTAGAGCCAAAAGCATTAATTCGATAATTCAAAATTTACTACCACATATAACATTCAATATTAATTTAAATAATATGAAAAAACTAGTTTTATTATCCTAAAATATAGTGTTCTTTACCAAAGAAATGTTTTAAATTAAACCCCACTTTTCCACATATCATATTCCCATTTTTACCCAAAATAATGCTCACCTCACTTAGTGGAAAATTTTCTAGACATTCATATATCAATGGACTTCCCATGGAATGATGGAGGGGATATTCACATGAAATAAAATTATAAATCATCAATTTCAGTTTTAGGTGAAGCATATATTAGTTTAGTGTGTAAACACATCATATTATAATAGAATCTCAAACATAGGTATATCTTGGGTACTAGAAAAAATTTACATTATGGTAGTTACTCATAGAATGTTTCATAATAATCAATTTTCAAATGGATGGAATCAAAGATTCCAAAAACCCCAATTTTAGGTCATTTATATAATTAATCATCATGTGAGTAAGATACAAAATGAGAAACATTAATGTAATGGATAGAAATTTATAAAGTTCACATCATCTATCATTGAGATTTATGTTTTCATAAATAATTTAATAAATATTTGATATATGACTTATAGAAAATGAAATATGAGAGATATATATTAAATACAACATTGTAATGTATGAGGGACTAAAACACAAAAATTTACCTTGAATAGTTTTTTATCAATTTTATTCGATTTTAGAAATTCTAGTAATTTTTTCCAATTTCAAAGCATTACAGACCCTTGATCCACTATATATTAGATATCACACTCTATGTGACCCATGATCAATAAACATAAAATACTTATTATGAATCCTATATTTCCAATGCATTATTTATTACATATCATATAAAAATAATTTTTATTAAGTGAACTATGGTATATAATATATATCCTAAGGGAGACTGTATTCATAATATATAATGTTAGTACATATTTTATAAAGTCACTAAAAAATATAGATATCACATGGTTATTGTTGACATAGAAGTTTTTTCAAGGACTATTTTGTATGAAATGAATCCATTTAATAATTGAAATAATCTTTTACATAACACCCTCCCTGAACTTTTTATTTATTATAGACTCTTAAACATAATAGAGTCCCTCTATGATAAATAATGTGTATCTTAAAAGATAGGATATTATTTATTAATGTTTCTATCACTTATTTATTTTCACAAAAAGAGATTTCTATTATGTATGGGGTACCCATACATAAGAGATTCATATCAAATTGAGCGTGGGATCCTTATAATATGTCTAATATATTAAACACACAAACTGGTTAATTTTAGGTATTATAGGGAAATCTCCCATAAATTATATATCAATATATTCATATTTAAGGATTTATACATAAGATGATGTCTAAAAAAAATATAAAAATATAAAAATTATTAGAAATATACCACATTCTATTTCAGAACTCATAATACCTATCATAATGTCCTCAAAATTAATAATTACATTAAGAATAACCTCAATCTTAGGAAATATCCATTTATCTATTCAAATCCAATTCTAACAGTTTCGATACATCTAAAATGTCCTTTTATATGCGGTAAATCAAAAGATCATCCCAACCAACATAACCAATCATTTAAAAATATATAATTTTTCAAATTGAATTTAAAAACATTTTTAAACTAAAATTTTATATTTCAAGTGTGATATAAACATATTCTTATTTTTTACAGAAATTAAAACAATTTTTTGTTTAATAGGGGTGGGATATTACAACCCCCCCCCCCCCACAATCATACATCTCATTATTTTTCAATATTCCTAGACATATTTAAACATCTTTGGTGATTAAACATAGCCATTGAGGTAATATATATGACTCTAAATCCCATATTTTCTCCAATATGAATTGATGATTCTACTACACCATTATTAATGCAATCATCATTGCACATAGATAACTTTTATTTATATGTACTATATTAAATAGTCGATCCTCATAAGATGCATTGGCCTTATTCTTGAGGTCACTAGTATTGATCATTTGAGATAGATTAGGATAATACCTATGATTTTGTTTTACATGAAATATACCATCCATATAACTAAACTATTTTGAAATATTTAACCAGTATTACACTATACCGAATCTCTCCATGGACTGAAGAGACCCTAGAAACCTAGGATCTACATTCCCTTTTCCATTAACTAAAATGATACCCCAATCTAGAAAACAACCATATGAATAAATGGATTCTACCTAAAACAACGTAGTATGAAATATATATTATGTATATGAAATATTCCTAATATTTTTAGTTTCTAGAAAAATAATTATTTACCAGATGTACTATATGATCTTTTATTTTATTATCAGTGCAAAAATCAGTCACTCTATAGCTTCCAAAAAATATATCATTGATAAAAATTCATAACATCATTAAACATCAAAAAATTCCACCTAATTGAAATCTTGATAGATATTGTTGTAGTAATAATATATATGTATAAAATGGTCATCCCAAAAGCATCCAAACCCTAATACAAAGTCATGAAGTCTTTCGTTATGTGTGTGAATAGTCTATTTAGACTAACCATCTATCTATGGGAGGTAAGTAATTTCTATTTTAACCCATGTATCAAGTGCCTTAAATTGACATATATATAATAATAATGTAAATTTTTAATCCCATTCTCTGTAAATGGTATATGTAGCTCCATTAAAATATACTATCTTAGAAACAGTGAGTGTCTCTTTGATGAGTATTAAATGATAATCCATCGTAAATTAATCCATGAAAACACACAACGCTTCCATGCTATAGGTTACACTGGGAAACCCAACTATTAATCCATAGTTAGATCATCTCACTTACATAGGGGAATGTGTAGTGGTTGGAGGAAACTAATGGGCCACTGGTCCACATCCGTCAACTATGGAATGTTGTAGCACTATGTGATGAAAATATATAATATCCAAATCATCTAAGGACAAAGATAATTCTTTTTATGTCATCTTACAACTTGGTAAAACAAAAATATTGTTCCCATTTATATGTATGTGATTATGTCATCAGATCCTCATGTATGCTCTTAGGATCTAGCACATGACCTTAGTAAAAAAATACATAATCACAATCCCAAGAAAAATCTAGGGGTGTCTCCTAGAATATATTACATCCATCATAAAAATATTGTAATAATTTTAATGTAGACACATATATACACTTCCATAGTAGTCTATTTTCCGTAATACTCATACAAATCAAGTTGAAACTTATTGAATATTGCTATCATTTTCTTCTCAACCATGAACTTATATACCAAATGAGTTTTCAGCTTCTAGATTAGTACGCAAAAATGTTTTTACACATTCAAAATTAATATTCTATATTATAATAGAAATATAGAAAATACTCTACCCTCATTTTCAGTCAATAGTTCAGGTACATAAATGAGAAATTATACTATAAGAACTTGTGGTATGTGTATAACACAAACCCCTCCCTTAAAATGTATAACTATTAACATCTCAATGTATAAACCATTAATACTTTCTCAAGAGAATTTATTTTATAGTTACACTCATGAAACATCAACTACCTAATAACAAAAGAAACGACATCACTATAATGTATAAAAAGATCCCATCCAAATCCTTGATGCATTATAATATAAGTTATACTTTCTACCCAAATATGTTAATGTTTTTTAAACTATCATCAACCACCCCATCAACATCAAAAAAATTATATCCTACCTATGATTAAGAAAACAATTATAATTACATTTCCCACATTTCCATGAGACCAAGTTGGGGGAATTTCAAAATAAATATTTAGTAAAACAATTCTAGCCACAAAAAGATACCAATATCATGTTGTTTCTTAGGATTTTCTTAAGTAACTAGTGCATAATACTTATCAAAGTCCACTAAAACACTATCCTTGTATGTAATTTTCTCCATGAAACACACCTAATTGGGCAAAAAATAAAACTATTTGTGGTTATATAAAAATAAATAAATTAATGTGTGATCAAAGTGATCATGAAATGATTTTCATGCTCATATGTCATCCTATAGTACAGAAGGATATAATTGGAAAAGTTGTCTGTAAAAGATTAAAAGTAAGGTTATAATAATGGTATAATTATTTCCATAAACCCTAATAGAATTATCATTTAAGGAAACTACAAAACTATATACTCATGAACATATAACTTCTCAATAATTTAGTGTGAATAATGTTTAAAGGATTTATTATTATCACAATATAGCTTGATATAATGTAAATATTATAGAAGATATTAGATCCTTTACGATGATGAAATAAATCCACAATACATGGAAGTGGATATTAGTTATTATCCACAAATTATTTTAATCTCTAAAAATACACACATAATCTCCAGGAACTATCTACCTTCTTATGAAATAAAATAGAGTCCCCTCATGATATGTTCACTAATATATGAACACTTTCTCATCTATTTCCACTTAGTAAAACATTAAATCTCATATATTTATTTTTAAAATACATTTTATTTTGTAAACTATAAATGGGCTCCACATATATAATGATATTGATCGTAAACTCATCCCCACATTTATGCAGAAACACTCATATATCCTTAGAAAAAACTTCTAAAAAAGAGCACTAAGTGGGGAAATACATTTGGTTGAATCTTCCGATTTTCCCAAAAAACATTTAACCCTCAGTTGTAATCCAACCTAGATACCAATGTATAGAAATTTCTCGACCTAAAAACAATATGAATATTATACTATTTTTATATATATCACACTATAAAGTGGTAAACAACACCCTTTAGTGATAGAATTTATGATGGGATTAATATAGAATGAGCCAATCTATCATTATAATCATTGAAAAAGATCCCATATCTAGCATAAGGGAATACCAAACTAAAATGTAGTCGCCAATTACTAGATAGAATTATATAAAACAATTAATTTCATTTGAATTAATGTCCACTAGAATATTGATTGAAATCAAATTCTATAGATACACAATGGATAACCCTAACCAATTAATGAAAAGGGAAGATATAATAAATTAAATTATATTACATCAAAAAAATTAAATTATAGATAGGATGTTTTTAAAAATATACCTTATATGGAAGATGATACAATATATCTATTAGAAAGAGTGTGATATATGGTATAATGATTTCTAAATATCATCCTTATGATCCCACCTGACTCCCATAGTCTATATTCCCCTTAAACCTCTTATTACAAAACCCTTCTAAACCACATCCTCCACAAAGACCTGAATATCATGTGGTACTCATAATAATTTCCTATTATGCTGTCCCAATTCATACTCTTGAACCCAAAGCCTGACTATGTCTCCTACCATTAACTGTATACTAAAAACTACAATAAAACCATAGTTGGTTCCATATATTCCAATATAATCAAAACTATATTTCTGTCATCATAGCCCATAGATAAGAATACCTTTACCATCCACACTAATAAAACTCCATTGATTTCTCTACATAAGGATTAAAATATGGCATACAATCTTGAATAACATGTCCATCACATCTCAATAATGAACCATCAAAACTATTCTTCATAATCGATGAATACCTAGTACCAATTGCTCAAATATAAGAAAGAACTCTCAAGTCTCTGTTCTATCTAATGTTCTTTCATATCATTATGTCATGATTAATGTTTTTTAAGAGCATTCACCTAAACCCAAATACTATTTCTCATCCCATCCAGGAAGAAACTCACTTTAGAAAGCACATCCATATAATTAGTCAAGGGATAAAAAATATCATAGTAAATAATGATTCATAATCCCGGACTGATATATTTCATGTTGTTATATTCATGAATGTTGAGTCTCTATTTACCCTAAATTTTTGCCTAAAAAATTGGTCAATGAACCAAATAAGGAATTCCTTTCATGAGTATCAAAAATATTTGAATTCTTCATCTAGAATATCTAACATGTGGCTCACTCGGATCAAAAAATATAAACTAAACACTTCATACTCAACTTAGGGGTGTTTCAAGCTTATAAAAATCCATCTATATTGAAACATTCAATATACAACAAACATGGGGAAACACATACATAAAAACAATTACGGGAGCAATTAAAAATTTATTTCCATTGTCAATATGGAAATTGTGTCCAATGGGATCGCCTTCACTTTGGATTGTAATTTTTTTTTTATGATCACATGGTATCGATTATCCATGCTCGGTCATAGTGAATATGGGGGATTTAGTCTGACCGCTTGTGGGTCATGCTCATCAAGGACCTCCAAATGCTCAATTTGAGGTTTTCATCGAGGCATATCTCTATAATTCTGACACACACCACATAACACATTTCTATAAAAGATATTAACATCATTGTTTTTGTAAAAATGTAAAAGGAATAACAACCCGTTATCTTATACATAACATTTCATACAGGTATCACAAGTTATAATATCTCCTAATCAGAATATATATATACTAAAATTTTTTTTTACATGTACAAAATACCCACGACCTAAATTCTTATTTATCGCCTTCCTTTCTATTCCAATGGATATCAAATTTTTATTGATACATTAAATGAAATTTTATTTACAAGTTATATAGTAAGGTTCATTATAAGTTTATATTTCCATTTTTCAATTCATATAATATATTATGAGGTTATAAAATCATTTTTTAAATATGGATACCATATAAATAATCATGGAAGTAAGATAACACAAACATGTTATAAGGGTTACAACAATATAAGATGTTGTAAACATGATAATAAATAACCCCCGTATCATGGCCATGTGTGCCAATCATAATCCAGTATAATAATAATATATTAATAATATATTTATGATTTGATTTTAGAATATACAACCTATTTTATTCTAAAGGAAGAGTAAGAATAAAATAAATCATATATCTGAATTCATTTCATGTAAATCTTGGTGAAGTTTCTCAATTGTAAAACAAAAAAGGCAGGAACAAAAACCTCATATATATTAGCATGGACTTCCCTCATACATGGGTGATCTAATTCTAGTCATAATATCCTTACCATATTCGAAAAATATCATATCTTATATCTTCATTTCAAATATCTTAATACATGAAATGAAATATTTATTTCTACCACTTGGTGGTGTCCCCTACACATCTCACATCATAGTTACAAGATTGGGTTTTTTACATAACCCTAGTAGTGACTCAACATATTTAATATCATTATAAATATTATAAATGGTCTATAGTTATACAATGGGGAGCCTCTACCCTCATATCATGTTAATCAATAATAATAGATATGATGAAAATGACGTTTCAAAAAGATAAATAATATATAACATATATCACTACATATGCCAATAACTAAATATATAAAATCATTCTATATCAATAAGAATATTGTATATTTTTTTAAGTTGAATAAACCGAATCAAGATCCCACATGGGTAGATCACATCCATCAAACTAAAAACCATCAAATTTGAAACAAAAATTGGGAAATTCTGTAAAATTAGTTCTACTTCCAAGATATATCTTATATCTCAGAATCCATACAAGCATGCCAAGTCAACAATCAATCATAATATCAATTAAATTATCATTTCACATAATGAATAAATTTTTTTGGGTACCACAGTAGCACAATAATGTTGCAAGAACAACTAAATAGGCTACCCCCAATGGTCTCACCAAATAAATGATTTATGTATAAAGTCCAGTATGGGGTTCTATAATAAATGAAATACAGAATATAAAAGATAATCATTTTGTTATGTTTTATATGTTGAAAATATGCATTTAACATAACTAATTTGGTTTGTTATATTTGTCTCTAAACAAGTTACATAACAACCTAAGGGGAACAATGTTTAGGACTACAATAAAGAGAATATCACTGATGGGAATCCACAGATAGCCTTTGAAATATTATAATATCACCTAGTAGGAATCATGTCTTAAAAAAAACCCTCAAAAATATCATATTAATATATCCAAATCCACCCTTTGATCATTGTGAATATATCCCAGGGCGATCCGCTTATTTCTCCTGATGTAAGAGATTATCACCCATGAGGAAGAATGTGCAGCACGAGAACCCAGATAAAATCACATTATGGGATCAACACCCCAACATAGATCCATAAAAATATCACACAATTTCATCCTCATCCATGACCTGAATAAGGATAATATCACACATGGGTATCCACATAATTCCATATTTCCATGAGAATATAATTCTTGGGGATCCATATCCACCGCTAGAGCACGGGGAATATTACCCAAGGAGGGAAATATCAAGACATTGAACAGTAATATTAATTTCTAAATATTTACCAACTCATGAAGCATTCATAATTTGTTTATATAAAATAAAATAAAAATTATAATAAAAACATATTAATATTTATTCATGAAGTCTCACATTTTTATTCATGGAATCCCTCTAGTCACCAATCCATATCCCAAATTTTCAACTGAAATAAAAATATTAACACATGGTGGAAAAATTTGAAAGTATAACCCTATAAATGGGATTCCAGAAGAATTAATTATGGTTTACTCAAAAGAAATAAAATTTTAGATCATTTATTATTTTTATTTTTTAAGAGAACATATGGTCAATGTGATCAGATGTCAAAAAAGGATAATAAGTTGTAATTTTTTTTAGATTAAGGAGATCCAAATTTTTATTAATGATAATTACTCGTAAAATATTTTCCACTAATCCATCTTTGAATATAAGGAATCATATATGAAAAACCCCCCTAAAATATTCCCTAGTTTGTTTCAATCAACGTATGAATGTGAAATATCATGAGAAGCTGAGAAAAAATAAATATATAATAGTTTTATCTTTATAAATCACTTAGATAGAATTGCTCTTGAATCTATATAGAAATGAAAGAGATAAACCTTAATTACAATGATATAGGGAATATAAATATTTTTGATGAGTTTACACTATACAGGTCACATGAACTAACTCTCAGACATCATCTCACCTTCTCATGTTTTTAAATTTTTCTTCTTCTCTATTATGAAAATATTTGTTCTCTTCATCTTTATGCTGATGTTGTATTTTACTATTCCTCTACAAATTCACATTATTTCATATTGTTCTATGATTTTACTCATGTTATATGGTATACCAAAAATGAGTCTTCTCTAGCTTTGATGAGAAATTAGTCCCTCTAGTATCCCGTTATCATGGCCCTTGATGGGTAATCCATCATTTTATTCTATCCACTTTTGTTTATTGATCCTATTTGTAATGGTTCCTAAGGATTTATTTTTAATATAATTTTGATGTAATAATAGATCCAAAATTCTGGATCTAAACAACAATCAATCCCTCCCTATATATGTATATTTTTTATGGGTGATTATTCTAACCCCTTAATTTGCTGATGTGATCTGGTTAGAGAATATGATTGTCATATTGGATTATTTATTTTTAGTTACTAGTTTTTTATTTCTACATTAGTTTCATTAATAGTATTAGAAGATATATTATTCTCTTTTTACGATGTTATAGTGATTGGATGTTTTGTTAAGCCCTGGTTTTTTATGTTGATGATTATTCAATTAAATTATATTATTATGTGAAAACCAACATTTATTATTTTCTCATATGCTCAAATTATTTGAAATAAAATAAGAAATTATTTATAAAAAATACTTATTTATCTAGAAATTATTTATTTATTCATTTTGAAACATTATGAGAAAAACATATGAATCTACGTTTTCGAACATAGGATTTCTAGTCATCATGTATTATTCCATCATTTAAATTCACATTATTAAAAATGGGTAATGAAATAAAAAAAATGTAATATTAAATACATATAGATCTCCAAAATTATCTTCACCCATGAGGATCAACAACAGTCAATAAAAACCTATAATGAATAATAACATCATTAATAGAAAATCATATTCGGATGTCTATAATAAAATATTTGGAAATGAGATGTTTGATTTGAGTAGAGTGAATGTAATCAATGAGAATAGTAATATCTATATATGAATGAAACTGAGATTCTAATAAATATATTCCTTGGATATTCATTTAACTAATAGTTATACTAATGTTTTGTATTTTCAGTAATAAAATTGAAATAATATAATTCATGAATAATAAAAAAATAAAATATAAATTTAAAATACTATATTATAAATATTTATGAGTTATTTAATATTAAAAAAATTATAATTATTAATACTTTATAATATAAATTTATAAAAATCATAAAAGGATATTAATAATAATCGGTTAGTTAAATTTAAATTTTATTACATAAAAAATAATATTAATTCTAAAAGAATTTAATTTAAAAGAAATATTTTCGAAGTAACTATTTATAATTGATTGTTTGATATTTTATACTAGTAAATTAAATGTACCAATTTTGTAATAATATTTTAATTTTAATTAAATTATAAATTGTTAGGAAATAGTATTAAAAACACTTAATGTTCAAAATGGGAATTTTTTAATTAAAAATGTTATTATTTATATTTTAAAATCATTATGAAAATATATAAATATATGGTCAATAATTTAATTCAGATCAAATAGAAATAAATTTTCAATTTATTCATTTAAAAATATCAAATTACTATTTTTTAAATTAATGTTAACTGCCTATTTTTAGGCGAATTGTGAAAATATTTAGTTTTCAAAAAACGGTACTATTTTTTATATAATTAAACCTACAACTAAAACAAATAATTTTTACTTTTTAATATATAAGATTAGTAAATTAACTTATGAATTATAAAATATCATAAAATTATGTAAAATAGTTTATGATATTATTTTTCATTTTCGAAAAATATGCGTGTTTTCCCTTTGTTTTAATTAAATTTCAATTTTTTGAAAATCGATTTTAGTTTTCTATGAAGGGAATATAATAAATATTTTTTATCATAAAATAATATATATAATGGAAATAAATGACTTGTAAAATTCAACCATAAAAAAATTAATCTTAAAAATATATCATTTTTATAAATATTTTTTAACACGTGAAATGTGTTAATAAAACGTTTTTTATCCATTTTATAAATAAAATCTTATAAAATGGATTTGGTATTTTTTTAAAATATATTTGAATTATGTAATAAGGGATAATAAAAATTTTAAGATCAAAATATTTTATCAAGGTAAATTGTAGTTACCATAAAAGTCCATTATTTTAGAAAAATGATATATTTCAAAATATTTTGATTTTATTTGAAAATAATGGATTTATTTTAGATTAATACAAAATTATGATGTTTTAAGTATATAAAAAATGGAACTCATTTAATATATAATTAATGATACATAATATTAATTACACCAATAAATTAAAATTCTACGTCAATACATAATTATTTTACAACGAATAATTTTTTTAATTTAAATGTTAATTTTTGTATATTAAGATAATTAATTACATAAAATGGAGTTGAAATTAATCATTATTTCATAAAGAATTGCATAAAGGGCTATCTTTTATATTTATTGATAAAACAATAACAATAAATAATATATACTCATGATTACTAAGTGTGAAAATGGGTAATCAAATGAGGCTATAATTTTCGTAAATCAATTTGAAAATCAAACCTTCAACAATACATTTTATAGGATAAAAAATAATTCCGACCCATCACACCAATGATTCTTGAAATAATTCAAAATATATTCCACTGAAATCTAACTTCTATTGGAAAACATTATTACTTCTTACATAAAATTTGTTTCCTTGAAAATACCCACATTTCCGTAAAAATTGATGTCACTCCTTACTTAATAGTACTATGTGGTTACTATAGCGGCCAGAACTATTCACCTAAGGCCACCGGTTTGGTCATGGATTTTTTAAGGCCTTCAGGCCACCCATTACTTTGGGTTAGTAAGGCTTTAGGGACACCTTTAATTCCTTCGGTCTACCTTATGTCCTTCGGGCTACATGACCAGTGTTGTTTCCACATATAGACTCTACAAAAAAGGAGCAGCCCCAAATGATATTTCAGAGAAAGTGCACTCACCAGAGAATAACCAAATCAATTTTTCAGGATTATAGGGTATGGATATGAATTCGGGACCAGCCTGTTCTTGCGTGAGAAGCATATCTAGACGGCCATGCAAAGGTGGAGAGCTACTATCATGAAGAATATTCTAGGATGGTCAGTTACATATAGATAGTCAGGTTGAATTCTCTAAAACATTCGAGTCATGTAATCTCCTAAGACTATGGGACTTGTAATCTCTAATCATACAGGCCTTGTAAGGGTTCCCTCTCAACCCTTTAAAGGGGGGTTATCAAAAAAGCAATACAAATGAAGTGTAAAAACTCGAAATATCCATGTTATTTTTTTAAACATATGGGAATTTTATGAGTCCGCAAAAATTGGCGGCACGTGATTCCGAGGCACGGAGTGCCTAGAATGAATTTATGAACTTTATTTTGACTATGATCAGTAAATGTGTGAGTGATTTTTTCTAACATTTGAGTCGGTGCTCAGAATTGAAATCTGAGGGCACCGTTGAACTCGTAGCGCCGATATTCGCTTAACGAGACTTCAACCTCGATAGGAGATGGACGAGGGTGAAATCTAGTTTTGTGTTTTTCATGGAAATAATAAATGAAAATAAACATCATTTTATTTTATTTTGAGCTTCCATGTGGATATTTCAGGTGGGGTCCACCGGATCTAAACCTCCATATGGATGTTGGAATTGGGGACCACCAGACCTTAACCTCCCATGAGAGGTTAAGGTGGTGTGGACCACCCGAACCCTATCTTACCATTAGAGGTTATGGTGGTTGGGACCACCCAGGATTAAACCCCATTGAAACCCCCCTTTAACTAAGAGAAACCCTCAACTCCCACAATTAATGAGGCAGAGAATCCTGACCTCCTCCACCTTAATTATGGCAATGCACATAATTTTTTATGCCAAATCATCCCCATTAATTAATTGAGCCAACACATCAAAGAATTATTTTAAACTTTTGTTGAATATTATGTCAATGACCTAATAGATATTTTAATCTATTATTTTGGCTACGAAGTCACTTGGGTGGAATTTGGAGGAGGAGGAACATGGGAGAAAACTCCCAATGAAGAATGCTCCACCTATGAGGAACGCCATCAACATTGAAGAATGACATCATCTTCGACTTTCCTTCTCAGAACATCCGCCGACGTAGGATGAGTTCATCTACAATGAATAGACGACCTCCTGCTCGTGCCAACATCATAAAACATCAAACCAGGTAGGGTATTTAATTAAGTATGATTTCATTCCCTAGATTATTTCCCTCTAAAAACAAATAACGTGGATAAACTTATTATCAAGTTGATATGAGGTTGTTTTCATTGCGGGTTGGGAATAAATTGATGCGGGAAGTTATAGGGGTTTATTCATTATTTGACTAACAATTCCCATGTTCTCCCATATTTTTCCATTACGGGGATGGGAATAGAAATTTATCGAGAAATTATGGAAATTGATGTTTTAAAATATCTTCCATGCTCGTTTTTTTTGTTCCTGGTGAACCATGTCGCCCTCTAGCCACGCCCCTCGCCGACAACGCCGCCCACCGGCTACGCCGCCCACTGGCTCGCGCCGGCCACCGGCCCCCTGGGCCACCCCGGCCGTGCCAGCCATCTAGCCTTCCAAACCACCCCAACCACGCCTTCCTGCCCGCCTTCTGTGCCCCAGGATGATCCGCCCTCATGACACCCTCCAGGATGAACCTCCCACATGGAGCCCTCCGAGCTGAACCGCCCTCGCGCCGACCCACGGCCAGTCCACGCCCTCGCGGTCAGTCCGTGCCTTCTTCGCACTCCGCGGCACCTCACTGCTGGATGGGCTGGGCCCAGTGGGCCAGGCCATACATAACGGGTCATTCCGGGTTGACCCGAATCGGGTCGGTCCATATAGGGTAGGGCCGGGTCGGACCGAACTTGGGCCAACTACAACCCTTTTCTTTCTTTTTGCCATATCATTGGAACCCGACGCCCGTTTAAGAAACCATCACTGGAGCTAGAAATCATGGAGCATGGAGGGCCCTTTGAGTATACCCCACTGGAGTTTGCAGTACCATTGAGATACGAACAGGTTGGATCGTGCATGAATCCAACCAGGCTCCCAAGACTAAAAAGAAAATAACTCACAGACTGGGCGCCTGATTGACTCGCCAGCTATTGCATTGAGACCCCTATTATGTGACAGAACAATGAGATACTTCTTCATGGGACATCAAGATAGTTGGATTATCGACCCATAACTCATTGAGAAGATCCTCCTGGAGACAAGCGAACGTAGTGTGGAGACCTAATAGCTGGGTATGACCTAACGACCATTGACTATTTTACTCGAAGTAACTCTACTAGATCATTGGGGAGTGTCTTGGTGTCCTGATAAAACCACGGCGGAGGAGTACGCTTGGTGATGCGGTAGACCCAAGGCACACAACAGAAAGAAGTACCTCAGTAGGCTACAAAGGGGAACGCGCTTGGTGACATGGTAGACCCATGGTGGGGAGTTCCTCTATGTGATGTGGCAGACCCAAGGTATTCGAAAGGAGGTGTACCTCATCAGTTCAAAAGTTAGTGGGAAGCATGATTGGTGTCGCGGTAGGCCCACTTTACTCGATTGAGCATGATTTCTCCAGTAGCCGAGGTTTCGATAATGTGACTAGGGATGTTACTTGATACTAGCCCTAAAATAAAATCCAAGTTGATTTGAGACAGTACTTTTGTGTTTTCTTCATGATTGCGATGTATTACTTAATAACGTAGGTATATGTAGGGGAATATACATATGTAGGGTTATGTGTTGATTTTCGTACTTTTTGGTTTATCCTTAATAAATTTTATGAGACCTTGTGGGTCTCAGGGTACCTAATTAATATCATTATACTCACTCTTGCATGGGATATGTCTGCACCCTGTTGTGTTGGATGCAGACGATAGACAACGCTGACTGAAGTTGAGAGTCTCAGGACTGGATGATGTCCTAAGTTGGACCTTATGGCCTGTCTGTACACTAAGGAGACAGACAGATGTGGAGTGCTGAGGAGGCAATCTGTACCTACCCTTCATGTATGAACCACATAGAACAATCTAGTAGCTGTTTTTTCTTTTTCTTCAGTTGTACGTCATTTCATTTGTACATGTACTTTCCATTTGGGCTTGTATTCTGGCCCCCTTTACTTTCATCGCAATTTTGTTATACAGTTTCCATGGTGTTTCTTCTAGATGTGTGCTTTCTTATTTGTGTGTTATAGGTTATAAAGGCAATGCCTTCCCAGTTTTATGGAATTACACCTTTGGTGTTAGTCGCCAGCCCCTAGCCTATGGAAGGCGGGCTTTGGGTAGTCACCACACATGCCTCGGGGGGACGGGTCGTGACAAATTCGTATTAGAGGAGTCAGTTCTAAATAAAAACATAGGACTCTGATCATTCATTACTATGAAGAAAGGGTATTAATGTTATAGAGTGTGGTTACCAGTTTAGGGAGTCCATTGTTGGTGCGGTGACTGACGTATCCATACACCCAGACCTTGACATTTGATTTCCAAATCAGTGCACAAAAACACTGATTGCGTGTGTGTTTCCAAAAATTTTCTTTATGTCAGCTCAACCAGGTTAGCTCAGTAGGTATAACTTTTAACCGTAGCGCACCTGTTTCTTTTCAAGATGCCTCCACACAGACAGTCGGCTAGAGTTCCGAGAGTTGTATGCACTGATAGAACACTGAGCGATGAGGCCTCAGTGCAGGGCCCTTTTCAAGCGGAGGGACCAGCGGTAGCACTCCCCGTTGGGCCACAAATGCCACCAGCCCCAGCAGTAGGCGGTGCATGACACTTTAGCATGTTGTATGAGTTCAAGCGCTAGAGGCCACCAAGGATCAAGGGAGAGACAGTCTCACAGGTGGCTGAGGATTGGATAGAGGCTATGGTGAGAGTATTCCAACTGGTAGGGATACCAGCAGACCTCATGGTGATTCTTGTTTCCATCCTTATACAGGCTGTAGAGGTCTTATGGTGGAGCGTGATTCTTCATGTTCATTAAATGTTGACTCTTCTCTGGGCAGACTTTGAGAGATTTCTTCATGGAGAGTTTCTTCTAGCGACTCTTCGCACAAGGCACATACATGAGCTACTTCATCTGTAGTAGGGCAACATGACTATAGATCAGTATTCAGCGAAGATCATTGACCTCTCACACTAAGTCCCTGATATGGTGCGGGACCCATTCTTCAGGTCCCAGACCTTCAAACAGGGGATCTGGCAGGAGATCAGGGCTTCAATGATCTCACTCAACATCCCGATGTATACAGGGGTTTTAGAGTGAGCCCTCTTGGTGGAGAGTTTCCCAGCTAAGCAGCCACTAGCAGCGAGACCTACTACCAGCCATCACGTAGAGAATTATTCAGCAGCTGGTAGCAGACAGATGTCGCAGAGGTGCAAGAGGACAAATCCAATAGATGTACGACCGCATGACTTAAGATCGGTTGTATGGGGCACTAGAGACAAAGCCAGACATTCCAGGAGTGGGTAGTGTTACGCATGCGGTAGGTAGGGTCAAATGGCTTGTGACTGTCCGACCTACTGTTTAGATTATCAGAAAGCGATCGAAGAACCGCCCAGGTAGAGATAAAGGTTTGATCGAGGTGGTCCATAGGGAGCATTCAGACATGAAATAGGATCTCGTCGTGCAGCTGGAGGTGGGCGATGATTAAAGATATTACATCCACAAACACCAAGAGGTCCACCCCAACCGCATGGAGCAGGTGGATAAGGGAGAGCTCAGCTCTAGGAAGCTGAGGCATACAACCATGATGCTCCGAAGATGATTTGAGGTACAATCTGTGTCTACTCCACCATAGCTGTAGTACTTATAGACACAGGTGCGAGTAATTCTTGTATTTCCACATCCTGCATTCGGAGCATGAAGATTCTGAGGGAGCCGTTGGCATGATCTTTATGGCTAGAGACTCTTACGGGAGTAGATTCAAAGATTACGCACTGGTGCCAGCTGTGCGATCTTACTCTAGGGGGTGAGAGCTTCGGCTGGGATCTCATAGCAGTGGTGTCGAGACCATACGACATCATCTTGGGGATGAACTGGTTAACTACATTCCATGCTCAGATTGAATTTATTAGGTGCAATGTGTGGTGTGTCCGCACGGATGGGACCAAGTTTTCATTCACTGGTTAGAAGGGAGCCTTTACAGTACAATATTGACTTTCTCGAAAGAGAGTGATGTCGAACACTCATCAGTTGGCTAGCCTTACCCAGGGAGCTGTTGATATGAAGAGTATGAGCTATCCTGTAGTGGTGTACCGTTACACGAATGTCATATCTGATGATGTTTATTATCTACCTCCACGTAGAGAGGTGGAATTTTACATTGACTTGTACCCCGAGACGACACTGATATCTACAATAGCATTTCTGATGGCTCAGCGGCGTTTTGAGAGCTGTGGGTACAACTGGAGGACTTGCAAGAGAAGTGATTCATCCGACCTAGTGTTTCTCCTTGGGCAGGCCTGATTCGGTTCACCAAGAAGGCGGATGGGAGATTGAGAATTTGAGTTGGCTATCTTCGCCTGAATCAGGTGTCCCTGAAAATCCATACCCGCTTCTGAGGAATTACGACCTCTTCGATCATCTGAAGGGAACATGATGGTTCTCGAATATAGACCATAGATCAGGCTATAACCAGCTCAGAGTACGAGAAGTGGATGTGCATGAAACATCTTTCAGATGTCGGTATGGCCACTACGAGTTCTTGGTTATGACTTTCGGTGTAACCAATGCTCTAGAAGTGTTCATGGGACTTAAGAAAATGGTCTTTCAGCCATACCTAGATCGCATTATCCTATTCTTCAATGACGAAAATTTGATCTACTCGATTACTGAGGAGGATCAAGCCTATCATTTGCAGGAAGTGTTGGACACACTCAGAGAGCACTAGATTTATGGTAAACTCTCGAAGTGCTAGTTTTGGATCTAAGAGGTTCACTTTCTGGGACATATCATATTCGGGGATGGTGTTGTAGTGGATCCAGTGAATATTGAGTCAGTACTTGCTTGGGAGCCACCCAGGAGAGTGATGGAGGTATAAAGTTTACTGGGATTGGCTGGATACTACCGGAGGTTTTTGCCAGATTTCTCCAGAGTTGCAGCACCACTGTCATCCTGGACGAAGAACGGGAAACCATTTGAGTGGTCGGAGAGATGCCAGCAGAGATTTTAAGAGCAGAGGCAGAAGTTGACTAGTGCCCCAATCATGAGGCTTCCTAAGGAAGATGTAGGGTATGCAGTCTACTGCGACAGATCAGGGACCAGACATGGATGTGTCCTGATGCAGGAGTGAGCAGTGATCGCATATGGTTCTCGACAGCAGAGATAACACGAGAATAACTATGCTACCCATGACTCGAAGTTTACAGTTGTGGTCTTAACCTTGATGATGTGGTGACCCTATCTGATGTGTGAATGTTTTAATGTGTACTCTGATCACAAGAGTCTCAGGTATTTCTTCTCTCAGAAGGACCTGAACCTGAGACAACAATGTTTTCTTAAGTTCCTCCAGGACCATGACTTCGATATGGTCTATACTCCGAGGAAGGGAAACATTGTTACAGATGCACTCAAGCAGGTGATTTGGTATATACCAGCTAGGAAAGGTGACAGAACAGCTGGCTGCTTTGCATATATACTTTGTGGAACGTGATTGAGCAGATTCTACAGTCTCTTACAGTCACTCCCCCACTTTTCAGCGAGTCAGGGAGGTCTAGCACAGGGACACTGACTGCAAGACACGACATGCTTAGATATCCATAGGACAGGCACCTGATGGATTTTTTGAAGGTGGGGAGCATTTCATCCTCTTTAGAGGATGTTCCAAGGTACCAGTGTCACATCAAGAGGAAGTGTTGAAGAGGTTAGACACATCCCATCTAGAAGTACATCAAGAAGAGGAGAAGATGTACCAGGACCTGTGACGATAGCAATGGTGGTCGGGAATGAAGATGCAGTAGCAGAGTTTGTCTCTCGATGCCTCACTTTTCAGTAAGTGAAGGAGGATAATCGAGTACCAGCGGACTTGGTTTATTCCATAGAGGTTCTATAGTGGATGTGGGATGGGATATCCATGGACTTCGTGACATGACTTCCATGTACATCTAAGGGATATGACTCAATTTAGGTGATCGTTGAACAACTCACCAAGTCGGCCAACTGCCTACTGATCAGATTCCAGGGTTCATTAGAGAGATTGGTATGCCTCTATGTGCATGATATTGAGTGGAAACATGGAGCAATCATGACGATTGTATCCGATCATGATGAAAATTTTACTTCCCAGCTATGGAAGGGGTTGGAGGATGCTTTCGGGACGAATCTTCGTTTGAGCACCATCTTTCATCCTCAA
The DNA here is from genome assembly GCA_963277665.1 of Viscum album. Classification (NCBI taxonomy): domain Eukaryota; kingdom Viridiplantae; phylum Streptophyta; class Magnoliopsida; order Santalales; family Viscaceae; genus Viscum; species Viscum album. The sequence continues at coordinate 1,519,237,917 of OY728155.1, read as the reverse complement.
ACGGATTGTCAGAATGAGCGGACCATTCAAAACCTCGAAGACATGATGTGTGCTTGTTTCCTTGACTTCAGTCATTACTAAGAGGATCACTTGACTTAGGTGGAGTTTTTATACAAAAAAAACTATCACTCCACCATTTGGATGACACCTTTCGAGGTGTTATATGGTCGACCATGCAGAGCACCTTTATGCTGGATAGACCCAAGGGAGTCAGCACTCATGGGACCAGAGATGGTACGGGCTACCACAGAAAAGGTATAGACCATCCAAGAGTGGATAAAGACAGCACAGAGTATGTAGAAGTCGTATGTCAATAGGAGACGGGGACCTTTGGAGTTCGAGGATGGAGACCACGTCTTTCAACGGGTTTCTCCTCGACGGGGTTTGTAGAGATTTGGCCAAGGAGACAGGTTATCTCCGAGGATAATCGGACCCATTCAGGTCATCATTAGAGTTGGGGAGGTGGAAAACCGCTTATCACTTCCACCTCAGTTGCACCGGGTGCATAGCGTATTCCACGTATCCCAGCTGAGGAGATACGTACACGACGCTTCTCACATCATCGACCATGTTGAGATAGAATTTGACCATGGGGTGACTTTTATGGAGGTTCTAGTAGAGATTGAGGATCGACAAGAGCGGGTCCTTCATGGACGGTTATACCTCTGGTGCGCGTTCACTGGCAGCACGGGAACCTCTAATAGAGAACATGGGATCATGAAGCTTAGATGTGTGCCCAGTTCTCCTACCTATTTACCTAGTTTTGAGTTGTGGATTACGGGGATGTAAATCCCTAAGGTGGGGTGAATGTAAAGACCCATAAATACAATGTAATTTTTTTTAAATATAATGGAATTTTACAAGTCCGAAAAAATCGATGGCGCGTGATTTTGAGACCCGGAGTACCCAGAATGAATTTCTGAACATTATTTCAGGTACGATCAGTAAAAGTGTGACTGGGTTTTTCTAACTTTTGAACTAGTTCTTGGAATTGAAGTATGAGGGCACCATTGAACTCGCTGTGCCGATATTTTATTAAGAAGACATTCACCATGATGACAGATGGATGAGGTAGAAAGTTATTTTTTGGGTTTTTCATGGAAATAATAAAATAAAATATATTTTATTTTATTTTATTTTGAGCTTACATGTGGATATTTCAGGTGGGGTCAACTGGAACTAAACCTCCATGTGGAAGATAGAAGTGGGGACCTCAAGACCTTAACATCCCATTAGAGGATAAGGTCGTGGGGACCACCTGACCCATAACCTCCCACGAGAAGATCTGGTGGTGGGGACCACCCGGGATTAAACCCCCTTGAAACCCCCTTTAATTGGGAGAAAACCTGAACTCCCATAATTAATGATGGAAATCCTCTTGACCTCCTCCAACTTAATTATTCCAACACACATAATCTATTATGCCAAATCATCCCCATTAATTAATTGAGCCAAAAAACAATTTATTTATTTTAACCTTTTTGAATATTATGCCAATGACTGAATAGGTATTTCAATCTATTATTTTGGCTACGAATTCACTTCAGTGGAATATGGGAGAAGAGAAACATGGGAGAAATATCCCAATGAAGAATGCTCCTCTAACGAGGAACTCCTTCGACTATGAAGAATGACCTCGTCTTTGAATTTTTTTCTCAGAACATCCTCCGACGTAGGACTTGTTCTTCTACAACGAATAGATGTCTGCCTTCTCGCGCCATCGTCAACCAACATCGAACAAGGTTGAGTTTTTAATTATGTATGATTTTATTCCCTGGATTCATTCCTTCTAAAATCAAAGAACACTGATCAACTTATTATCAAGTTGATCCATGGATGTTTTCCTTGTGGGATGGGAATATATTGTTGCGGGAAGTTATAGGGGTTTATTTATTATTTGATTAACACTTCCCATGTTCTCCCCTATTTTTCATTTGTGTGGTTGGGAAAAGAAATTTGTCAAGGGATTATGGGAATTGATGTTTTAAAATATCTTCCATTCTCATTCTTTTTTTATGTTCTTGGTGTACTACGCCACCGGCCGGCCGCACCACCCTCCGACCAGGACGCCCGCTGGCTGCGCCACCAGCTGGCTCGCACCGCCGGCCGACCTCCCATGCCGCCCTGGTAGTGCTAGCCCGCCGGTATCCCGAGCTGCCCCAACCACGCTAGCCCTCCGGTCATCTGTGCCCCGTGCTCAGCTGCCCTCATGGTGCCCTCCTGGACAAGCCACCCATGTGGCGCCCTTCGGGCTGAACTGCCTTCGCGCCGACCCACGGCCTGTCCACGCCCTCATGGCCAGTTCGTTCCCTCACGGCAGGTCCGCGCCCTCATGGCCAGCCGCACCCTCGTGGCCCCCCTCGCAACCTACTGGGATGGTCCAAGTGGGTCGGGCCAAACACAACGGGTCGGCCTAGACTGGGATGGGCCGGGTCGGACCAGACTTGGGCCCACTACGACCCTTTACATTATTTTGGCCAAATCATTGGAACCAAATGTTTTTTTTTGACAAACTATCAACATTTTTGTTAATATTGGATCATGACAGTCCCTTTGAGTATACCTCACTGGAGTTTGCGGTATAGTTGAGATACGATCTGGTTGGATTGTGCATGAATCCAACCGGGCCCCAGGGACTAAAAGGCGAATAACTCACAGACCGGGCATCTGATTGATGCATCGTCTGTTGCGTTGAGACCCCAGTTATGTGGAAGACCTTTGAGAAACTTTTTTGTGGTATTTCATGAGTTTTGGGGTATCGACTAGTAGCTTATGTAGAGGATCCTCTAGGAGACGAGCGAGCGTAGTGCAAAGACCTAGTAGCTGGCTGAGACCTTACGACTACTGGCCGTTTGACTCAGAGTGACTCAACTATCACAGTCGGGAGTGCCATGGTGTCATAGCAGAACCATAGGGGAGGGGCGTGTTTTGTGACGCGACAGACCCATGGTACCCGACAGGTGGAGTACCATAGCAGGCTTTGAGGGGGAGCGCGCTTGGTGATGCGGCTGAACCACGGTGGGGAGCACCTCTGTGTGACGCGGCACACAAAATGTACTCGACAGGAGGAGTACCTCCAAGTCAAAGGATAGTGGGAAGCACACTTGGGGTCGCAGCAGGCCCACTGTACTCGATTGAGCATGAGTTCTCCAAACGTTGAGGTTTTGATAATGTTTCTAGGGATGTTACTTGATACTACCCATAAAATAAAATTATGGTTGAGCTGAGTCTGTGATTTTGTGTTTTCCACATGATTGAGATGGATTACATAATAATGTAGGTATATGTATGGGAATATACCTATAGAGGGTTATCTATTGAATTCATACTTTGTGGTTAATCGTTATTGGATTTTGTGAGACCTTGAGGGTCTCGGGGTCCCTAATAAGTATCGTCGTACCCACCCCTACACATGATATTATCGTAACTTGTTATGTTGGATACAGATGAAGAACATCACTGACTGAGGTTGAGAGTACTAGGACTTGACGATACCCGGAGGTGGACCATGCAACTTGTCAGTAGAAGGAGGAGACAAACGGATGTGGAGTGCGAAGGAGACAATTTATACCTACTCTTCAGGTAGGAACCTCGGAGGATGATCCAGTAACTGTCTTTTCTTTTTCATTAGTTGTACTGCATAATAGTTGTAATTGTACTTTCATGTTGGGATTGTATTTTGGCCCCTTTTACTTTCAGCACTCTATTATTATATAGTTTCCTTGGTGTTTATCCAGCTGTGTGCTTGAATGTGTGTGTGCTACAGGATATAAATGCTATGCCTTCCCAGTTTTAGGGAATCACATCTTTGTTTCTAGTCGCCAGCCCCTAGCCATTGGAAGGTGGGCTTGGGGCAGTCACAGCACAGGCCCTGGGTGGACGGGTCGTGACATGAAGTCCTTCAGGCCATTCAGGGTTGTGATATGAAATTTTTATTTTCATATGATTATTATTTTGTGTGTGAATAATAAATCCACTTATATAAAAAAAACTAAATATTTATAAGAGACTAGCCTTTTATCTCATTAATCTTATTTTACAATTCCATTTGTATAAAGGTCGTTCTATAAAAATCACTCACCAATTCCCTGCATAATCATTTCAGTTAATGCACTTCCATAGATATAAGACATTGGAATTAAATATGATTACTCTTCCACATGTTTATAATCGATCTAAAGCAATCTCAATTATTTCCTATTATTAATAGAATATTTTCCCTTCTATTAATCCCATTCTAAAATTCCTTGTGTATACCTAACTTATTACCTAAGTCAATCCTTGATTTTTCATGTCACATGTTACTATTATAAGCCTCTTAATTTTCATGTGACTATTCCCACAAATTTTTAAAATCAATACTTTAATATCTAAATGATTCCATACTAAGGAGATACGTTCCTCAGTACTCATTAATCCCATTCTATAATACTTTTCTATAACCTCCATGAATCCAAAATCATTCATTGTTTTCCCATGTCATGTATTAATGTTGAAAAATCATAAATCTAACATCATTTAAGGGTATACATATAGATATAAAATTTTCATATTTATTTTCGTGATCCTGGTTTAAAATGAAAATTTCCGTCTCTTAAGATAATATTATATGTTGTTATGATCTTTTATAGACGTGTCAGCAATAATGAAAGGTATATGAATGGTTATCACTCATATAACACAATTGAATTGGTAGAAGACATAATCTCTATATATGACATGTTCATAATACATTGGATTAATTCCATGTTAATGTTATACAATAACTCAGTGATAATCCCTTTTAATATGAACGATATTTCTGGATAGTCATCCAATTCATTGGTTAAAGGATTAATATTTATAGATGACATGTTCAGGATCCCTTAGTTTCCCAAGTTAGTGAATAAACTTGGTTATATGATTTTATAAAACCTTAGTGAGGATTTAGTGATACTAGGATTATTTTATAATGTTTATGTTGTATATACACTACCATATCCTTCCACATGTTCTTATGTTTATGTTTACATGCTATGATCCAAGTTTTACCTATGATGCCATGATCCCATGTCGTTTATTTCCATATACTAAAATTATCATTCAACGATTCTTGTATTATGAATCTATGTTTTTTGGGAATGAAATAATTAAGATTTTTTCAGGTTAATTTATTTTATTTTATTACCAAAATGTCTATTTTATAATCACTTATGCTATTTGATTTTTAATGGGTTTTCCTTCTATTTTTTATAATTTCATCTCATAACTTTATTATGTTTCATTTTCCCCATGTTATTAAAAAGTGTAACACGTAAGATATGTATGAAGGAGTAACCGGTGAATGATATGAAGAAATTTTATGAATTACTATGTTTTCTATATAATACACAAAATATCCATTTTATGTGTTGGGTTTTCTTAGTTAATGTTTTACATAACATTTTTTAACTCTAAACCTATAAGATATTCAGTATGTATGAAATGAAATATTTTCTATAGGTTATTCAATTAAGATGCAATTATTTCAATGGAAATATAGATGGTATCCAAGAAGGGCTTATTCAACATTATAGGGTAGGATTCTAGTGATCATTGTTTGAGGGCACATAAGTCGTGTTTTATCATAATTTAAAAGGTATGGATATTTAATTATGTTAGTTGATGTGATACTAAATATTATGAGGACATTGATAAGAAAACGTTTTTGACACCATTAGTGATAATTTATAGGGATTAATATAACTATATGATACAATAACCAGTTTTTCATAAGATATATATTGTGTGGTTATATTATAAATAAAACCCTTATCTTGAGTCAAGTATGCGGATGAGGTTGCACCGTAGATGCACCTAACATCCATAATACTACAATTTTGTGTTGAGTATCAAATCATTCATTATATAGGTGTAAGATGAATGGTCCCAATACTGTAAAAATTTCTTAACACTCTTATGGGATATTCTTTATTTTATAACATTTTCATTATAGTACATTATAAAGGATTTATTATTTGACGGATCTATGTTAATGAATAATTCAAACCCCAATATAGAGAAACGTAGATTGGCCCATGGGTGATTTGTGGTGAACTAAAACAAATTGTAATAATTTTTATTATTAGAAAATTTTTATATTGGATTTTGCATCATAAAATAGTTCTATTATTTTTTCAATTAATCAGTTTTCATGCTAACTATATTGTTTTTTAGATGGGGATAATGTGATAAAGAACCTTGTAAATGATGGGAACCACATACACTGATGTGATTTCCCCAATGAGGAACCTATGAAGAAAAAAATTGATGTGAAAAATATTGTGATTTTTATATCCCAACATTCGTTAATTTGTATTACCAATTTGAACATAATTGATTAAAAAAATGTAAAATAATATAAGGATTGATTCCCAGGGAAGTTCAGATGATGGAAATTGTGAAATAAATAATGCTAAATTTCATTTGTGTGAAAAATCGGTTATGAGTATCCCCTGATAATGTATTTATGGAATTAAGATATTTTTCATATGTTTAAAATAAAGAAATATGGAAAATATATTCCAATGAAAAAGGAATCATTCAGTTAACAAGATGAAAAAACAAGGGTTTCCTAGTTTTACATTTGATATTAATTTTGGAAAACCATTTGGAAATAATAATTGAGTAACAACTTTCTTTTAGATACACATAAATAATTTCATTATTTAGTAAAACATAATATTTATAGGATATTTTTTTTGGGTAGGTGGGAGAATTTAATGCCCCATTGGTTTAAGAAGCATATTATTTCCACAAACTATATGCATATATTTCAAAACATTGTTTCATATTTTTCAATTTGTTCATTGGAATTAAAATATATTTGTAAATGATTCTTAAAAGATAATAATCACAATAAAAAATGTATTCCATTATCAAATTTTTTTATAATGAAATACATTATAGTAAGTATTCTATCCCATAATAATTACTCATGATCATACATTTATTTCTTTAATAGTACGTAAATTAAATGGGGATAATAAATAGAAAATACTAAAATCAATAATAGTAGATTATCTGTAGGATTTTCTACAAAAAATAGGATCACCAATATCCAATGAAAATATATAATCTAGATGAACATCCGGGATTTCTAAAAAATATTGTAAGATAAAAAATTAAAACTATTGAAATGATAAGTGTTTGTTATGTAGTGTGAATGGGAGTACTGAGTTTATTATTGTTGTACATAGGAATGAAATATGGAAAATTATAAACATGGTAACTCTATATATATATATATATATATTATATAACTCATGTTTTTTGTTTTAATATGTAAATTTAAAATAATATAATTCAATAATTATAAAAAAAATTAAATAATAGTGTAACATTCAAGCATTATAATATATATACATATAGATATGTGTGGGTTATGTATTATTATCATCATTTATATTAGCGATATACCCGGAAGTCAGATCCAAGCACGCTTGGACCAAAAATTAATTAATAAAAAGAAAAGTTCCATGACAAACAAGAGAAAGAGGATGAGATTACATGTCAGAATAGTCATAGGCATCACATTCATACCTGGTCATATCATCTGCATCGAATGATTCCCATTTTGATTGTGGATCATATTGTTTGAGGAACTCCTGACTTCGCTCCAATTGCTCCACAGATAGATTCTCCTTAGCCTTCATGGAGGATGACATGATGGTCACCGTCCTTGGAGCTGCAATGTAAACTTTCCTTTGTTTCCTTTTAACTGGGGTAGGTAAAACACCCTCACTGTCATAGATTCTAATCTTTCCTCATCGAAAAATATCATTGTATGAGGTTTTATTCATATTCCTATCACTTTACTCATCTTCCTCATGAGTGTCCCTCACATTCAAGGGATGGAAACTCAATTTCCCGGAGTGGAGACGTCAGCCCCTTCCTTCCCATCATCAAAGTTATTCCTCTCTTTCGCAGAAGATTGCTTCTGAATATTCAGCTGTGAAGAGTCATTCACCACCACTACTGACGTAGGACTCAGATTATCAGATGTGATAACCTCATGATCTCTAGAAGGTCCACTATAATATATTTTCGGAGTAGAATCAATAATAAACTCTTTTCCATTTGAAGGAGTCAAAAAATCAGGGGCTGCCTTCATAGGAGGGTTGTTGTCCTTGGTGGCATGCTTTGGTGAGGAAAATTCCTTCAAATTATCCTTTTTTCAATAGGTATTGGCAGGGTGTCCTCGCATTCCACACTCCATACAAGTGATGTTTTTATGAAACAACTCCAAAGAGTGCCCCACAGTCATGCATTTAGTTCAGAAAAGAGGTTTCTTTTCATATTCAACATCAATCAAAATTTGATCAAATGGGATAGAAAGTGTTACCGTATCAATGAGAGTGGATCTGAGATCAACTTGCACCAGAATTCTAGCGAAGTGACCAAATATAACATCTAACGTTTTCTTATCAATGTGGATGGGAGTTCCAATTGTCGTTCCAATATCATGCAGGATCTCTGGATGCCAAAGAACCCAATTAAGCCCATGAAGACACACCCATACTTGAGCGAATACATTTTTGCATTCGAGACATTAATTATCTATATATGATACTATGAATTTATAAAATCCATATAAATTAATTAATATAAATTAATTATTAAAATAAAAATTTTAGAATACAAATAATTAATTTTAGCAGTTATTATTTTAAATGTAAAAGTTACTTTTTAAAGGAACCATTTATTATGTGATTCATATTTTATAAAAATATATTAAATGAATTTTTTTTTAAATATTATACTAACATTATTTTAATTCTAAATTTATATTAAAGTATATTAAAAACACTTAATATCTAAAATGATCATTTTTAAATAAAAGATGTTTTTCATTATAATCAGAAGTTTCCCTCAAAAAACAAAAAAATATAAATTTTATATTTTAAATGATATAAAATTTTTATCACATTTTAATTTATAAGGTAAAAATTATATTAATTTAATATTTGTTAACAGTTTTCTGAAATATTATAGTTTTGTCTGAATAGTGAAAACAATTAATTTACCAAAACTGTAACTTTTTTATATATTTATCACCTAAAAGTTTATAAATACATTTTAATTGATAAACCATTATTTTAATGGAAACAAATAAATGATCTAAAATAATTTTTTCACATCCCTAAAATATTTTAAATATATTTTTAATTTAATTTCCATTTTTTCTTTCTTTTGGGGGTTTCACATACATTTTGATGGAAATGGTGGTTTTTCAAAATTGTAGCCAAACTGTAAGCTCATATTCAGATTTAAGAATAATTTTTAATCAATTATAACTTCATAATTATCAACATTTTAAATTCATTACACTTAAAAATTGGAATCCACTGGTATATCAAACCCGCCAAATAAATTTGGACCCCACAGGAATCCATAATAATGATGGATATTGGTTTTTTATGAAGGTGTTGGGCCGAACCAAAAGTCCATTTCCAAATTTTAAAATAATTTCTTAATTATTTAATATCTCTTTCAATTTATATGTTTTTTTGATGATAACAAATCTCAGTCAAGCCGACATAACCAAGGGGTGCTCCCAAGCTCTCCTCTTTCCCTTTGGAGGTCATCTACCCCACATATTTGGGAGATCATTCTTAATCATTCTCAAATCTCCCTGATTTGTATAGGTGAATTGTTTCTTTCATAACTACTTAAATTTTCACTATGTTTCCCCAAATTCAGTCCACAATTGACATAATATTACTCTTTCAATCCTCTCTATGAGTTTTGCTTACTTCTTGAATTAATTATTGGTGGATTTGGGCCGATTTCTTCATGATTTCTTCAAGTAAGTGTTTCTATCATCATTTCATTCCTTCCCCTTAAGGTTTACTCAAACATTCATTACGTTATAAAATTACAGGAAGTTAGGGTACATTCCCAGGGATTTATTTGGTGTATTTTTTTGGTAAATATTACTGTTTTAGGTACGTCGTCACTCCCTCATGGTGTGATGGTGGTGTGGTTGAAGTATCACACAACAAATTGGGGGTTTTGACACAAACTTAAGTGATTCCATGTGTAATAATTTTTTGATGTGTTAGAATGCTTGATTTGAATATTTTTAATGTTCCTCATATGTTTATCATTGTGCGAAATACATTTTTTATGAAGTTTGTTAAGCAGTTGATTTTATAGTTACACATTGTTTCAAATTGGTTGTTTTCTAGGTGTATACCTTGTGGTAATCTATGGGATGATGTTATAACATATTAAAGTGGTTTGTTAAATGTTTTTTGGGCATAAAATTCGGTTTCGGTATGGTATTTTTGCGCTTTTGAGTTTAAAATAGGGTTTTTGAATTAGTTTTATGTGTAAAACCTTATTTCACTCCTTGATAGTGTTTTATGAAAATGTTTGTTTTCAGTGTTTATCTTTTGAGATATAATGAAAGGTTACTTTATATTACTTTAAAATGGATTTATAAATGATTCACGGGCTGAAAATATTTCAATGGTAGGGTCTGGGTGTGAATTTGTCCTTGAAATAGTGTTTTGAAATGCGTTTTATGTGCAATACATAGTTATACCAAAAGTGATTGTTTTATGAAAATTGTTAATGTTTTATTTGTTTAAACAAAGTGGAAAAAGGGGCTATATATATTTCTTGGGTGACTATGTTAACATACTGTGGGTTTTTAATGTTTATGTGGTTATTCAAGATGTCAACCATTTTCAATTTTTTTTATAAATTGATGAAATGTTTTATAAAATGGAAAGAGAGGTGCAAAACATATTTTTTGACTATTTTGTGATTGTGTGATATGAAAAATGATTTTTTATGAAATATGTATTATGTGATGTGATTGTGGGATTATATGTGATTTTTAATATCTTTTAATGTTTTTATAAATTTTTTTAAAGGATATGTGGAAGTGTTAAAGAAACGTGAAATGTGTTGTAGGCTATTTTGGTGTGAGTACAATTTCAAAATGAATTTGAATGAAAATGTAGATTATGTTAATTGCATGATATAAATTTGGGTTGTTTGGTTAATGTTTGTTTTGTAAGTGATATTTCCATGTGAAAATTATATTTCATGACTTGTTGAACATGTTTGATTTCTAGTGGGAATCCCAGGTATCTTCGTGGGCGGACGTGTACTATTGTGATAGTGACACCATGGGGTTTGGCCTCAGTTTTATGTAGCAAGCTTGACTCTAACAACACTAACTAAAATATGATGATGATGATGATGGAGGACCAATATGTCTTGGTTATGCTTCCTACTAGTGGCTCGTGTGCACGAGAAGGGATATTGTGATGGTTAATATCACCGAGATATGAGGTACATGGGACCCACAATGAGCTTGTGCCAAAGGGTTATGTTTCCATTGACTGTGCTCAATAGATACATTGTGATTACTATATGTATATAGTATGGTTGGCTGGGAAATTCTAGTGTGTTGGAAATATTTTTCAACGTGTTGATTCTTTAAAATATACAACTTGAAAGCTGCTTTTATTTATATTGAATATTTAAGAAATTATTAATAGCATTAGATGCCTTGAAAAATTGAATGCTTTCGTCTTTGAATGATTATCAAATGGAATATCTTATTGGTGTTATCCTACAGGGATTAGGATGACACCCTACTTACACATTTCTGTATAAGTACACATGGTTATTCTTTCCGCAGGTTTGGGTACAACTTTCTGCCAATAGTTTGGGTTTGTAATGGTTAAACATGATGTGGTGATGTGGATACAGATTTATGGCGATGTCTCTAGCCATGTGTAGGTTCTTGGGTAGACCTTTTTTCTTTTATTCATTTTTTATAGTCATTTTGTGTTGTTTAAAACCCTAAATTTATTTATGAGATTTTGTAAAAGACGGTTCTTTTTGACAAATCTACATTGGTTTTATTGGAATTATATGTCATTGTATTTTCATAAACTCAGCTGAATCCTTCCAAATATTTATTTAATGATACGCAATCACTTCTTCCAACCCATGGGAACTGGGAATGCCCTTTGGGCCTTATCATGGGATGGGTTTGGTGTCGGTTTTGATGGTGACCATATTCGGTTATTGAAAAAATTCTATTAGGGGAGGTTAGGTTCACTCTTTGGGTCATGCTATTTGGGGAAGAGTTGGAATATTTTGGTGCTAGGGTTTTTGGGACATGAAATTCCAGTTATGGGTATTGTACATGGATAGAACACCTCGTGATAGTATTCATGTCTCCAGGGGATGTTGGTATTTATTTGAGAAATTTAGATTTTTGGGTTTGATGATGACTAGGGGAATTGAAAAGAGATTATGGTTAATGGTCTCAGTTATCTCACAGGGCCTGGAATGAAATGTGGAGCCAAGGATATTTCCCTAGAATACTCTACGTGATAGTGAAGTGATTGGCCTCAGTCCGCTTACCATATTTCCAAGTCACCCACCAAAACTAGATTCACATTTCATTTTCTTATGTACTTTAGTTATGGAATCACCGAAGTATGGTTTTAACGAATAAATTAATTGGTTTTAAGAAGCATAATTTTTTTGGGATAATAATTTTTACTAAAGATGATGTGGAAATATTTCTAAAATCTTGGAACTACATTTACAAAAAAAAACAGAAATGGAAAATGGTGTGTTTAAACCTCTTTTGAAAGAAGGATCTATGATGTATTTGGTTTTGAAAAAGTGTTCACAATAGACTTTTCTAAACATTTGAATGGTGTTTTAATGGGATGTAATGTTTTAGTGGTTATGTGAAGAGATTGGAAATGTTTATTTATTTTTTAACTAGATATCATTTTAAATGTTTTATGAAATTTGTGAATCATATTTTAAATTGAGAATACTTGAATTTACAATTTAATAGGGATTTATGAATTGTGGTTTTTCATGAAATTAGAAGTGTTTCAAAATAGACTGAGTTGTTTTGAAAATAATTTGTAGGACTTGAAAGTGAGTTCCTATTTGAATTAATGGGCCTTTATAAAAAAAATTGAAAGATGAAAATTGGTATTTTGATTTCATGGTTAGCGTTCTTGAGAAAAAGTTAGTACTGGTTTACTGTATTGGTTTTGAGAAGAGGAAAGAATTTTTTCTAACCATTTGTATTCCCATGGGTGACTACATGCATGGGGTTATATGGGATGATGGATGTTCAATGGAATGATTGGATGTGTGCTGGGATGGATATAATTTGGTTTCCGAGTGTGGCAGAAAACATTCACGTGTGAGGACCAGGGCGTACCATTGGTGGGTGTGATAACCGATGAACAGTTTATTCTCTAAGAGATGATTTTAATGGAAAAATTAATGTCTTTAGGTGTGGTTTTGGATGGTGTGTATTATGTGTTTTTGTGATTTTTTTTTGTTTTGGGATGTTTGAGCCTAATAACCCCTATTGTTAAATGGTGTTTTGGGTGTTTGTTTGGTCACAATGTCGAGTTGATGGGCAGGTTGGTGATCTCTTTACGATAAATGATTATGGGAGCCTTTATGGGGGTTCCCCTCTTGGGTTCTTTTCTGGTTTTTGGAATGTTTTTACTAATGAACCATATTTTTACGGTCCCTGTGTTCTCTCGTAGGATAAGGAATGTTCCATTAAGAGTTAATACAAAACTGAAGTAAAGCCCATATAGTTTCACCGTTGGAAGATCCTCCAGCTGATCAATATAAGGAATCTTATCTTGATATTTCTAGATTGAGTCTACACCCTTTTTTTTCCATACATTGTGGATCCTCTTACGGTGAGAGAGTGCTTGTGCAAGGTTAAAATCGACCATATTTTATTTAGATACCTAATTCAGTGAAGCCAGAAGTAGTCTGGGGTTGTTCATGTGGATGAGTATCTAGATGGTGTCTAAGATAGAATCTGGGTCCTTCGTACTCTCTTCCAATAAGGGGTCTATGTTAAACAACCAGTGTGGGAAATCTATCCATGAGGGATTGTTCATCCATTTTATGGAATTGTGTGATGTTTGGTGACATTTCATAAGGCCCCCCCTCAATGTATTGTTTTTATCAGTCACATTGGTCATGTTTGGTGACACGTTGAAATGTCACGTGCTCGTTTGACTATAAAGGAGAAGTTGTAAAATATTTTGTGGGTCCATGATATTTCATTAGTTTGTCTAATTATATAAAATCCCAACATCCTTTATTTATAGGAACGTGTTTCTACATATCCATTCCTCCTTATGTTTCTCATTCATAACACAAGGGGTGATGTGTATGCATATTATAAGCACTTTTTTCAGTGAAATGTCGGGTTTGGAAAAAATGATCTAGGAGTGTGTAATGTCTAGGTAAGATTTATTTGGATTTAATTGTAGTTGTTTGTGTCATTGAAATAAGAATTTACATACAGGGTTTTACAAAGCCTAACTGTGATGCCGAAGATGATTCAATGTTCTGAAGTCCAGCTATATGCCCCAGAGTGTAGCTAGCGCAGAGTCTGGGATGTAACAATGTCATTAAAAACCTTCTACAAAGTCACATCCTCATCATAAAGGATGGGAATTTTTTAAACCTATGGTTTAATCATCTTGCCTCTGTTGTTCTCGTTAGGTGGAAAGAGGTGGAGGACCTCGTGTCCATGTTATCGACAATGTCATTCTTTCCCCATTTGGATTCCCATGATTTTTTTGAGAAAGGATTGAAATGTGGACAGACATCTTTAGTACAGAATTTTCACACTGTTATTAGTAATTGTGGCCCAAAAAAAGATGAAAATATATATATCCACACAGTTCGCGCACAATTTCCCAAACTACGTGGACTAACCATGTGGTCTTCTGAAGTCTTTAATTTTTGGGGCCTTTGGTGCTGTCCCACACAGGTCGGTTAAGTTTTTTCGTTCTTATGGTGGCGAGACCCACTATGAGTCTTATGTAAGTTATTTTTAAAGGAATAGTGTACTTATACCCCTTGTACTGGAGAGTCTGTTTGGGCCTCTCCATGTTAGTGCCCAGATTCTGTCTAGGGAAAATATAGGTTGTCCCTTATGGTGGGGAGTCCAATTGTGTCTCCCCATTCCAGTAACTTCGATTTTTCCATGGCCATGGCTTGGTGGTAGGTATTATCATTCATATCTACTTAACCACCATATTCCTCATTGTGTAAACATTGGTACTGGAGTGCTGCCAATTGTGTTTTTGAAGTGAAACTATGGGAACCATGTTCGGTGTTGTTGTTTGTTCAAATAATTTTATTGGGCTATGTTCGGGTAGTGTTTGAGAATTTTTGATTTTGGATGATGTTTAAATGTTATTGATAGTTCAAAGAGAGTTCTGAATGTCTTGGTTTGTGAGATTATTCCTTCATTAATTGATCACTAGAGGTGTTTTGGCCTTTGGTGGTGAAACATTAAAAAGGAGTCTATTTTGGCCTTTCGGTTGGGTATGTTTTTTTCCCATTGGACTTACTATGACTTTTGGTGGTCAAAAAATGTTATGGTTGTGATAATTTTCACAGCCACGATTCTTTAAATGTTATGTTTCATTTAATTTCAATTCTTTCTTTGTTTTTGGGGTTTCCCATTCATTTGGATTGAAAAGTTCGGTTTTCAAAATTTGCGCCTAACCATTAGCCCATTATTCCGATTTAAAAATAATTTTTTATTCTTTTAAAACTCCTTCATTTATAAAAATTTTACACCTATTCCACTTCCCAATTGGCATACCCTAGAATATTATATTGACCATATCAATTTTTACCCCATAAGAATCAATAATAATGATAGATTTGGGTTTTTTATTAGGGTGTTGGGCCACCCCGAACTCTCATTTCATGCTTTAATTTTATTTAATTCCTTAATAACTTCATTATTTTTTATGCTTTTCAGTGATTCTAACTCTCACTCGAGCACACTTACCCATGTCACCCTACCATGCACTCCAAATCCACTTTAGAGCCAATCCCCATTGCAGATTAGGGTGATATTTTTTAATCATTATCAAATCACTGAGATTTTATGTGGTAAAAGGATTATTTCATAACTCATTCTATAGTCACTTTTTCCATTATTGTGTCCCCACATGACAAAAAATTACTCCTTCAATCCTCTCTAAAAGTCTCGGTAAAATCACGATTAAACTATTGGAAGATTTGGGCTGATTACTTAAATATTTTTAATGTAATTGTTTATCTCTTGATTTCATTCATTCTTTTAAGGGTATCCTCCCTCTTTCATAAAAACAATAAAATGAACATATGATAAGGTTCAATGATAGGGTTTTATTTGGTGTCGTTTGGGTATAATATTTGGGTTTTTGGTTGGTTTTCACTCCCTCATGGTGCGGCGGTGGAGCGGCTGAAGTTTTGCATAATGAATTGGGGGTTTCGACACAAAAGGTATATGTTTCCATGTGTAAATTTTTTTAGGAGTTAGCATGTCTGAGTTAATTATTTTAATGTGTTTTTCATGACGTTCATTGTGATAAATATTTTTTTGATGGAGTTTGTTAAGTGGTTAATTTCATAGTTGCACTTTGTTTCAAATTGGGTGTTTTGCATGTGTAAACCTTATGGTAATATTTTGGATGATGTTATAACATATGTAAGTGGTTTGATAAATATTTTTTGGGTTGAAAATTATTCTCTGGTTCGGAATTGGTGTGATTTTGGGTTTAAAAGATGGTTTTTGAATAGGTTTTATGTGTAAAATGTTGTTTCAATTTTTGAATGGGGTTTATGAAAATGTGTGTCTTTTATATGTATATTTTGTGGTATTATTTAATGTCATTTTACAGTACATGAGAATGGTATTATAAATGTTTCTAGGGGTATCAATTTTTCTTAGTTAGGGTCTTGGTGTAATTTGGATCTTGAAAGGGGGTTTTGAAATGGGTTTTGTGTGCAAGGAATAGTTATACCATTTGGGATTGTTTTGTGAAAATTTTAAATGATTTATTTGGTTAAACAATTTGGGAAAATAGTGTATATATACTGTTTGGGTGATTTTTTTCACCTAATAAGGGCTTTTGAAAGGTAAATTCGTTATTTAATTTGTAAAACATTTTCATAATGTTTTATAAATTGCTGAAATGTTTTAACAAATGGCATGAGTGGGGGAAAACATGTTTGTGTGATTTTTTGTGTGTGTGTGATGTGAAAAACTGAATTTTTATGATGAAAGTAGTATTATTTGATGTCTTTTTGGGCTATTATGTGACTTGGCTTGTCTTGGAACAGTTTCATATACTTTTTTTAAGTCTTTTTTGATTTAGTAATGAAATGTGAAATGTGTTGTGGGATATTTTCGTGTGAGTATGATTTCAAAATGAATTTGAATGTAAAAGTGGTTGGTGTTACATGAGTGATATAAATTTGGGATGTGTGGTGAATGTGTGATGTAGAAGTGGTATTTGAATGTGAAAATTACATTCCATGACTTTTTGAAAATGTTTTAGAACAAGAGGTAAACCTGTGTATCTATGTGGGTGGACGTGTAATAGTATGCTACTGATGTCATGGGGTTTGGCCCTGGTTTCACGTTGCAATATTGATGCTTAAAAGATGATTATAATGAATATGGGGGACCTCTAGGTTATGGGTATTCTCTCCAATATTTTATCGTGTGCATGAGAAGGGATATTTTGATGGTTTCTCTCAACCAGATATGTGTTACTCGGGACCCACATCAAGCTAGTGCCTAGGGGTTACTTTCTCGTTGCTTCTGATCTGTAGTTACTTTTTTCTTACATTCGGCATAAGGTATGG
Source organism: Viscum album (assembly GCA_963277665.1). NCBI lineage: Eukaryota > Viridiplantae > Streptophyta > Magnoliopsida > Santalales > Viscaceae > Viscum > Viscum album. The sequence goes on along the minus strand of OY728155.1, from coordinate 1,519,220,208 downwards.
TTGGCTGTAAAATTTAGTAGAATTGATATTATTTTTAAATGTGTATATTCGTTAAAATATCCAACATGAAAACAACTTTTCTTTATATTTCATTTTTAGAAATTGTTACTACATTTCATGTCTTGAAAACTTGCATGTGTTTTTTCATTGAATGTTTATCACATGAAATCTCTTTGTGTTGCTATACAACTAGGATTTGGATCACACACTGCATACAACATTGGGTTTATGTGTACATGGTTATTCTTGTCGTACGTTTGGGTATATATTTTTCTTCAATGGTTTAGTTTTATATAAGTCCATCGTGATTCGGTGTTGTATAGATGGTTTGAGGGCAGTGCCTCTTTACATCAGTAGATTCTTAAGATGCCCTTTTTTGTTTTATTCATTTTTATAGAAGTTGAGAGTTTAGTAAAAATATGTAATTCAGATCCGAACATTTATAAAATATGGTTCTGTTTGGAGAATCCAGATTGGTTTTATTAGACTACGTATTTCATTGTATGTTTATATTCTCAGGTAATTCGTTCACAATTTTCGTTTTATTATACCATAGCACTTGTGCCAGCTCATTGGGATCAGGAACTCCCTTCAAGACTTTTTACATGCTATGTTTTGTGCTAGTTTTTATGGTGACCATATTTGGTTCGTGACAAATTTTAATCCCACGTCTCAAATTTTAAAATATATTTCATATTTTAAAGTAAATGAAACTATTTTTTTGTCATTTCATTTTAATAGGTTATATTTTTGTAAAAAAAACGAAAATATTTTTAAACCACTTTAATTTTTGTTACTACCATAAAAAAATTTCTATAATTATAATCAAATACATGTGTAATTATATCCTTTACATTAACATTACAACAACAAATACATTTTTCATAAAAACTGGTTTTACACATTACATGTAGTAATAATAATATAAATTAATTTACTATTTAAATATTGAATAAAATTAAATTATTATTATAATATTCATTTGAATTGTAAATTTATTTTATTTTAATATTTAAATTGTATGAGATAAAATTAAATTTCGATCATAAATATTTTTTCATCATGGTAAAATGGATATTTTTCAGTGAATGGTACTTTTTTAAAATATATAGAAATTTTTAAAAACAATATTTATTTTATATTAATAAAATAATAATACTTTTATACATGTATATAATTAAATTTAAAAAAATTCAATTGATAAAACATTTTAAATAAGAATAATAAACATTAATACATCATCTTGGTATATAAATATTTTTTGACAAATTATATATTTTATTTCAAAAGTATATTTGATCATATGTGAAAAATTAATTTATCATAAATTAATCAAAAATTTGGATTCATCATATCATTATTTCTTATGACTGGCCATATAATATTTTATGGGATAGAAAAATAACCATAATTAGTATGTAATCCTAAATAAAAAGTGAAAAAATTGGAAACCTAATGTGGTGTGAATTTTATAAAATGTATTTGACCCTTATACACTCTAGAATACAATATTTAAGATTTAAATACATACCAAAATATAGGAGAAAACAATATGCACCAAATTAACATGACTCATAATAACCACATATACTTCATGTGATACAATTTCTTCCACTTACCAAACTTTTCTTCATGAGAAGACCCTATTTTCCCATATAAAACAAGATCACTCCCCCTAATTATATCATATCTATATACCCAATGTAATTTATCAAGAATATCCCATATTCATATATCCCTAATTCCTACCCATGGAGTTCCTACGGTTCTAAGGAGTCTTCCTGAATCATTAAGAAGATACTTAGAATTGTATCAGTTCTCCTCCTCCTCCTCCTTTTGATACCGATAATTATTATGTTATAAGACATTTGTAATTCCCACTAATTATGCTTCCATGTGTTCATAATCAATGATTTACTATCCAAATGATACATTGTTGATGATATACTACCCTTCCCCCTTATTAAAATAATTTTACAATACCTTTTATATTAATAGCATACTGCTGTAATCATTTGATCATTCTCTCTCTCCGCTGTGCTATTCACAATCATCCATTGTAATAATTCCTTCAATTTTTATTTGATTATTTTTAAACATGTTCGAAATAATTCCTTTATCAACCAAAGGATTGTATATATATATATATATATTAATTTTCTAACTTGTTAAACACGTTATATAGTCCATTGTGTATACCAAACATGCTTCTAAGACCACCACTTTATTTTTAATGTTGCACATTAATATATTTAGAATTTTTTTAAAAGTGATTAATCTCCAATATGAAAATAATAAACCTCGTTACTATACAAATGATTACTTATTTATGATATACCGCTATTATATCTCTTAAAACCCATTCCCTAATCCGTTTGATTAATAGTTATACTGTTAAAATTAATCCATTATATTATATGTCAAATAATAATTTTGTGAATATGAAACTTTAATATAATTAAAGGGTACCATATAGATGTAAAATTGTATTACTTATTGAGGAATTTAAAATTTAAAATGAACATTTACCTTTATTTTATTGAAAATATACGTTTTTATGATATTTGATAAATGTGGAACATATAATGAGAAACACTTGAAGGGTGTGCATGGATATCCCTCCAATAGATTAATAAATTTCATAATATCAAATGATGAAATGTTAAAAAAATCATTTGATGCATTGCTATGTAATGGATTTTGATATGTCGTTGGAAGTCCATAGTAATATGAAGAATGCACCCTGGTAGCCATCACAATTATTTGTTGAATAATTAATCTCTGGAGATGATATGTTCATTATATAATGGTTGTATGAATTGTGAATGAATTATGATAACTTTTTGAATAATCCTGGTTATATGATTTTATGAAACCTTACAGAAAATTCTAGAGATATAATAATGGATGTATCCTTTTATATTATTTCAACACATCAATATTATGTATAGTGTTCCTACATTTTTCTTCACATCTTATTCATTATGATTTACATATAATTCCATGATCTTATGTCATCTATTGTCATATGATATTTTCCTTGTTTATGGATTCATGGGAAATTAGCCAATGTTTTATAGGGTATGAATTCATTATGAGGTGTCCATATTCATTTAGTATATACTCATTCCCATTTTTTCATCTTATATTCACTTTGGATACTATATTATAATTTATCACACTTACCCATATCAAGAATTCATGCTCACCCTTTCATATGTATCAATTTCCATATATTATTGTTAAATAAGATATGTAATATATATCTAGAATAATATCTTGTGTGAGCTATTGAATACATGTTATGGAATAAGTTGTTCGCTATTTAGATGGAAAATATCATTTAGCTGAAATCATATTGGTCTTTTTTAATTAAGGGGTTTTCTTAACTCTCTAAAACTATATCACAAATAGGTATTAAGAATTTTTATAATTTAATATTTATTATATGATAAAAGAATAAAATATTTTTTTGTATGGGGTATTATATAAGTGATGGATTCAGAATCATTTTTCTTTTTGTATGTTGCTGCATTATATCATGATTGTTTCTCCCTTTTGATTTTCATAGCTTTAATATGTTCCTAGTTAACAATGTTGGTTGTGTTGCTGGATTTATTTTAGTTCTATCAGATAGCAATGATAGTGGAAGGTATGTGCTAATAGATGTTAGGGGATGACACTCTTATTTTATTTTTAGTTTGTGTGGATCTATAACAACAATGGTTTCTTGATTCATTTTTTTATGTGGAGTCTTAAAGTATTTTTTGTTTGTGGATGGATGTACAAATTTTTCTCACCAATTCTATGTTTAGATAATTGATTACATTGATGATTTTCATAGGTTCTATTCTAGTGGGACACATTCGTTGTGAATCTTGTGAGGATGGTCGATATCAATATACATGTGGCTCAAGGTGACGATATGGGTTTTTAGTATACTAGGTGGCAATGGGCATAATGTATTGACCAAATCAGACTCAAAAAATTATATTTGAATTTTCATTGATTTATATTTTTATCATTAATTTGTTTTCTGGTGGTATTTATTTTATAAATTAATATTTATTGGTTCCCATTACCTTATGTATTTTTTTTGAAAATCAAATTAAATTGGTGTGTAAATTTTTTAATATTATTCCAAAAATTATGGATATTATTACCATTCCCAAAAATATAATAAAATTTACATACCATATATATAATGAATCAACCCATATATAACATATTTAATATCTATATACATAACATATTATGCATCATAATACTAGAATTCGTAATATATTATATCTCCTTCGAAATAAATTTTTATTCGGGAACTCAAATATGTAATAATAGCAAAAGGTAGAGACTATTAATAATATATAATATCACTAAAAAATATGTGATTTACCTAAGAAATATAAATATCCAATGGTGATTACATTCATATAATATTTTTCAATAGTTCCTCATATGTATGAAATTATTACAAATATATGCAAAGGGATTCTTGTTACCTATCACAATACCCAAAATTCATGTCTCTCAAAGGGTTTTATATATTATATGGTTCTAGTTAAATGAATCATAGGAATTATTAAAGTTATAAATATAAATCAAAAAACTATCAACACATGGTAATTTACACAAAAAGAGAGGAATCTTAGACATGTGGTTACCATATGAAAGAGTCACTTCTCATTGGTTGGGGATGAGAGGTTGTTTGACGTAGAAATGTTTTTCATGACATAAATGGATAACTATTACACACCAAAGGGGAAACAATCATATATATATATATATGGTTTTGAAAAATTATTTCTAAGGATATATATCAACAAATCATGAAAAACCCTATATCAGTCCAAATACCCCATTCAATTTCATCACACATAAGACTTCTCTAAATTTTCTACTTGATAAAAATTTTAGTATGAAAAAGAAATAAATATTACTATCTCTGAAAACATTGTTCATGTGCTATTAAAACATTTCCAAACCCACTATTAGGCATCAATTCGATTTTTATCCAATGTTCCACTACAAAAACAATTTTCAAAACTTAAATTATGAAATAACCCCAACAACATAATTTAAACTCAATTTTGGACAAAAATAGAAAATTTAATGAAAACTATAAATAGCTTTAATGTTTTTGAAAATATTAAAATTAATTCATACCTATATTATTTCATGATGTTGGGCATTATTTATCTTTTTGTTGGCCTACACAATATGTCTAATGTGTGGCTTATACATAGGGTGGCTATTGACATGTTACATAGCATATATGGCATGTTACCTACATGTAATCTATTTTTGGAAACATTGATCGACTGACTATCAATAGGAAGAATGTAATGAAACTGTGTAATTGAAAAAAAATACATCTCATTTCGTATATATGGTAAAAATGTGTTGTCATTCCTAACTTTTATGCTAGCAACATGCTATATAAATCATGTGAAAATGTTTGTTATATGGCCATTAAATATGTTTTGTTTAATAGAATTGAATATTTATTCACATGGATTGTCATGATTTTCTTTATCCACTCATTGTATGGTTGAACATGGTTACATGATGCGTAATTAACTCTTATAGATCAAGTATCCCTTTCACATTACTTTTCACACTGACATAAAAAGATGTGGTCATTAACAATTCTACACATTTTGGGGATTTTTCTAAGTGTCGTGAATTCAAATGACAACCATATCTAAATTTTCCTATTAGGAAAAAAAATCTAGATTTTTAAAACTATATTATATGATGTTAATTTATGAAAAAATTTATGAATAATTATAAATTAAAAACTAACCATCCTGATATCAATTGATTAGTCAAGGGTAAAATATAATTTTTCGATGGGTGACATAAAATAGATTTCAATGGTTTGAGAAAAATAATCATAATAACACGATGAAAATATTCATGTAATCCCTAAGAGAAGAAAATTTTAATTTCTAAATATTTTTATAAACAAATTTACTCAAATTTGATAATTCCACTCAATAAATTTATAATGTATACACAATTATGTCACCATAATAGTAAATAATTCAATATAGGATTCATCTATTTATATTTATAGGTTCTTCATTAATAATTGAATAAATTTACTTCTATATCATGTTTGATCATGAATGAATGTAGATATTTACATCATATGTTGTAGATCATGAGACGGGTTTTCTTTTTTCTCACATTGAACTTCTGAGTGAAGGAGGGTGGATGGGTTTCTCTTTATAGATTGAGATAATTTCTATGGTATTTAACAACAATTCTAAAAATGTTAATTCTCTAAAATTATATGACTATTATTTTATACATAAAGTGTAAAAAATTGATCATTCCATAAAGTCCCATTATCTAATTTATTTATTCAGGGTAATACCATTGTAAATTTATTACAATTCTTTTTATTATTAACTGAAAAAACATTGGATTATTAAATTATGATTTGTTAAATAAATAAATTTTTAATTTTTTCAGTTGTGTTAAATAAAAAATATCATTTTGAGTCCATTAAATTAACCATTCATTCCTTTTCATAATTATAAAACATTGGATAAAAATAGTTATTAAAATAAATTTTTTTTATATGAAAAATTAACAAATATATATTACAGAAAAATCTTGAATACATCTTTACAAAAAAATCTACATAACTAAATAAATATGTATATTAATCTATTCACTAAACTTGTGGATAAATAAATATTTATTTATTACCCTATAAATTCTAAATAAGTGATAATTTTCATCTCATATATGATTGGATTTTCTATTTAATGATTTATTTATTTTGTGAATGCTACATTAAATAATTAATATTCAATTGTTTGATAATAGTATTTATTCTTAATGATAAATTTTATAAAATAAATTGAGATTTATTATATACATTCTACAAGGACCTCAGGACATTATTGTTTGTGAATCTATATAATCTTTTGAAATGTCCAAGATTAGTTCTTAGTAATACATTATTGAACCTATTGAGAAAAAATTTAATGTTGTAGTGGAAAAAAACCATACAATGAGTGGTACTATGTAATATAACCCATTTATCATTATATCTCATCCTGAAAGATTGATATTTATTTCCTCACCCTACATACAGAGATTATACTAAATTTATGTTTTGAAATGAACATTTTGATGGACTGTGTATGATATATATTTATGAAGACAATGTGATTTCAAAAAATAGGTTTTGGATATCTTCATGAATTAATTTTTGAAGTGAAATTATTATTTTTTTGACTTGTTCAATTAATTCTTCATCATTTTTTATACACCCAATGGATTCAACCTTTCCACATCCATATTTCCTCATGGTTTTCTTCAATACCAAAACAGACATTATTCATGATATACAATGTTAATAATCTCATGTTTAATTACCACTACAAAGTATCACATATATTAATATCCAATGGACAATAAACATTTTGAATTACTATTTGATGGTCGTTACCGCTTCATCACCTTCATTGGATATCATTAAGTAAGAAAATAATGAGAATAAGTCTCTATATGCAATGATCCTATAAAACTAGATAGAGGATCCACATTTATATAATTTTTAATATAAATAATTTCTTCATCATCAAACACATATTTATGAATATTCTCACAAGATCTCCATGATAAAATTATAGTAAAAAAAATTGTAACCATTACTCGTGACAAATACTCTAATGATTTTTTCACAATAATGTTATATATAATAAAATTCATTAATGGGTGTAATTTTTTTAAAATATGGATATAAAATTTATTTTGGAAGTCCATTGTACAAAAATTATTGAAACAAAATATGTAATATCTAGTTAATAATTTATTATTTCCCAATATTAGTGATTATTATTATTCATCAACACATAACATAATTAATGAGATAACACCCTTTATAAAAGAATCTCCTCCAAAAAATAGAATATCAATTTAATTTTTATATTTTAATTATGTTTTTTTGAATGAAAATGTGGTTCTTCCATGGGAAACCAAAAAAATCTCAATTGAGGTAGTACAAGGTAATTTTAGAATAAGTGATGAAAAGTTTTCCATTTGGATTTTAGAATCAATAATTTGATAATGATACGGATTTGAAATCTGGAACAAGTGATTGATAATAAGTTTTTTTTCTAGTTTGATCCCTTATTAATAGTTTAAATTAATGATACTTTTGAATCTATATTGGTAATCTTATTTTAGAATCAATGTTAATGTTAGAACATCAATGTAGATTGTCCATTAATGATAGTTATTTTAGAACCTAAGATATAGGGAATAAATGTATATAGAGAAATGACATCATTTTACACTTATTATAATGTAAATATATTGTATTTCATCACATGTTTTTAGGTTTAAAAAAATTATTTGACTTGTTACAATCTATATATACTTCTAAAAATAAAAATTATTATCATCACATCAAATAAAAAAGGGGGGTCTAATTATTGTTGAGGATGATAATTTTGATTGGTGTTTTCTGAGTTTTATATCATATTCCCTTTAAAAAATAATAGAACATCATTTCAAAGTATTTTGGGTAAATCTATTACACTACTGAAATTATAGATGAATTACTAATTTAAACGTGTATGTCCATGAAAGGATGATAATTTAATGGATTTAAGATTATTCATTAAGTTATTGGATCACCTTAATCGAAGATTGATCAATTAAAATACCATTGTGAGAGGTTATAACACCTAATACAGTCCATTTAGTAACCATGAGGTATAATTTATAATAAATTTACACAATGTTATAATGAATAAGTTTTTTTCAAAAATTATAAATAATTCATATAACATTAAAATGAATTTTATTTCATGGGTAAATGATATGACCTTAAATTTAAATTCATAAATATTACAATATATTTTACATCAATATTCATTAAATCACACTATAAACTTCACCCTAAAAACTATTGTTATATTGAAATTAGAGACTAAATACATAATAAACATATATTTTAATAACTAATTTATATCTCCCATAAAATTCCCCAAAAATTTATATAATTATAGTCACATCATATATAATACTCCTTTTCAGTACACAGAGACATGAAACATAAGTAGATGTGATCTCATATGCTCTGTGAGGGGTGAAGATAAGAAATATCTACCAAAGAACAAAAGTCTGCATAACATGAACAAATTCAAATGATAATATAATCATCATACCTATATATACAATAATAAAATCATGAAAAATAAAATAGATAAAAAACAGTTTGACTCAATAAATAAATATTTTTTCAATAATATAAGATATTATTCATACCATTGTGGAAACATGAGTCAATTTCCATGATTCATAAAATCATAAAATATGAATATTTTGTAACATGTAAATGTGGCATACAAAATGAATATTAAAAAATTTCTTCTGTCATGTATGTTGGACAAAACCATTATCAAATAGTGTAAAAACTCCATAGTTGAATTGGTTCCCCACATTGTCCCAAACATGTATATTAATTTAATTTAATGATTAACCTAATGCATTTGAGGTTTATAAAATTATTGTGCCACCAATTATAATGTGGACTATTTCCCATTAGGTTTTGGGTTCAGTAACATTTCGATATCATCTTATATTATATATTTAATTACAAAATTTAATTAGAGGGAAATATAAATCAAATTCCAAGTTTCAAAAAATGAACAACCATATATATGTAGGCCATATAAACAAATTTTAATTCCATAATATATTAATTAAATCATGATTACAAACTGGTATTCATAACAATATACCTAAAGCGTGATCATAAAACATTCAGAGAGGGAATATAGATTTTAACATTTTTTAATATCTACTGTTGAGGAATAGAAACATTAAACTATGCAGACACAACCGATAAAATGTATATGGTCATTTGAAAATTTCATCGCATAAAAATAACAAAAAATAAAATAATTTATGAAACAAATTATTTTATAATAAAATAAAATAAACAATATTTTTTGAAAAATAATGGGATATTTTATAAAAAATATTTAGAAATCCCTGAAATATAATATAAGATGATTTATAAAGAAAATCATTGAAAACAATTAGAGAATGCACCAATATAGAAAATGCTATAAAATATTAATTTATGAAATTTGTAAATAATTTTATATGGAATATTAAATCACATTTAGAAATAATAAAATTATTGTTAATAAAATATATAAAAATATATGAAAAATATTTCAATTGGGGAGAATGACTCCTAAATTAAAATAAGAAATAAGGTTGAATCAATACACATCAAATTTTTTTGTTGAATTAATAATTATTGGGAGGTAAAATATTGTGAATACATGTAAAACTAAAAGAAAACACATTTAAAATTAATTTATGGGGTTTTAATGAAATATAATAAAAATAATTAAATGTAAATTAAGCTTCATGAAATCTCAAATTTAATGATCCATTTGAAAATAATCATTATATATTTGTAACTTTTGAATCAGTATACAGTGAATGATATAACATTAAATGGATTTTTTGAATAATATGAGGTTTATGAATTTTTGAGACCCAAAAATAACGTACATGGATGTTACATTACTTTTTTGGAATACTTAATACATGAAAAAAAGGCCCAATGACCGTATTAGTTTAGTGTCTTTGAAACTCGTAACATAATCTTCTAATCATGGTGAAAGATCTTCAACATCTCCCATAGAGATCTTCTTTCTTTTTTTACCTAAAACCTTCCTTTATATCCTAGGGGAAACAGAAATATAAAAAGGGTGAGCTCAAATTCTCAGTAGGGAAAGCATGGAGAATATAAAACAACCCATATACATTTGAACATAAAAACATGGACATAAAGTTTAAACCTCAAAATCAGGAGCAATATCATTAAACATGGTAGTACGTAAGACATAGATCATAATGGAACATAAATCATGATAAAATAGAATGGTAATAAAACATATAATTGTAGAAAACCATTAAACACATGATATGATTTCCATAGTAGCAAAGGAATTGCTTCCAAGACCATCATAGTGGACACAGTCAGTTACTGAATCAGGTTTACCTGTCGTTCCATCCGAATATTACTATACCTGATTTACTTCCAGTACATCCATATCTATATCATAAGATATAAATCATTACCCAATGCATTGTAGGGAGATATAGGTCCCACCCATCTCATAATGAAATCATTCTTACATGTTCCACAACATAAACATAAATCATTCATTATAACCCAAAGAATAAAATGGATTTCATAAACATCATCCCCTCAAAACATAATCCATATAAAACAAATGTATATTATATCATCATAAGAAAAGTAGAACCATGTAAATAATATATACTTTATACTTGAAACATACACATATTAAATAATTTCATCTTATATAGAAAATGGTTTTTGAAAAAACGCTTGAAATGAATTTTTGGGGAAAATATCCTTTCTTCTTCAAAATAATTTTCTTTTCACAAATTTTCATGCAACTTTAAAAGAAAATTATTTTTTTAAAATTATTTATGAAATATTTTATATTATGCTTCATGAAAATAAGGTGTTATGAAACCGTAAGAATCCGTTCATGCCATATAAGTTAAAAAAACATTCTCCTCGTACTTTTAACAGAAAAGTAAAAAAGTAACAAGTATGGTAAACAAAAGAAAGATTACTTCCATAACACAAGGTAAAAGTCAAAGAGGGTTAAAAATGACTTTAAACATATAGTTATGAATATTAAAAACTTTATGAAATACATTTTATGGACATGGATGAAAAATATAACCCCATTAAATACTTACGTATAAGCAATCCCAGATAAAATTGAGATTGAAAAATTATCCCTTACCCAATGTCCAATTTATACCATATGTGTCCGAGTATCCTATATATTGGGTTTAAAAATATTATTAACTTGTAAAATCACCACAAATATATTTATGATATCATATATTATTCACTTATGACTTTATATTAACAGTTCATTTGTCAATTCCTTGTTAAAGCAGTGTTTTGGGTTAAATTGTTTCATTTATCGTTAGTGTTTGGACTTGTCGTTATTGATATTATTATAACTTATATCATGATTTAAAAACTTCCATAATGTAAATAATGATTTATATATCATATATATTCAGTATTTATATATATATATAATAGATAGATAAATGAAATGAAATACACCGTTCATGGAGATGGTAGGCCGTACGTACGCATGAACAATGTTTTCCTTTCCTTATTGACATGAATGGAAATATGTAGATGAAATATATATATATACATAATTATAGTAGCTTTATTATGTCATATATTTCATTATTATTAATTATATATAATTTATAATCATTCTTTAATGGTTAACCTGGAGAATGAATCTCATCGCGTCGTGGAGACGGTAATCCGTGCGTACGCACGAGCGATGATATCATTCCCATAATTCTTGAATGGAAATTGAGTGGATGATATAATATATAATAATTAGTATCATGTTATAATAATAATATATAGATATTATTTACACCATTATACCCATCCAAGTAAGGAAGTGGTAGAAAAACATATTACACCATGGCGTAGAGACTATATTTCGTACGTACGCACGCGCAATGCTTTCATTTTTCGTAGGATGGATAGAAAGTTAAATATGGTTGTTTAATATTTATAATAACATATCAGCATATATTTAATACTTATATTATTAATTTATAATTAAATAACTAACGAAGAGGAAGTAGAATAAGAAAGAAACTTGGAAAAATCGGTAGAATATATTTCCTCTTCTTCGACGTTTCTCTTTTAAACATAACTTATGAATAGGATTTAGTCTTTTGAGAAGACCAGAACCACTATTATATATATATGAAAGTTTATAAGAGATATTTTTAGGGGTTGGACGATCGTGAAGGCTCAAAATTGTGTAAATATGAGAGGGAGTAGGGGCCCTTTTATAAGGGAGGAGAGGGGAACCTTAGGAAAACCTTAAAATATTATTTTATAATAAATTCATATTCAGTTCATAATAGCTACAAAATGACTTTGTTAGAGTCTAGGGTTGGGATGGGTCGAAATCCTTTCAACCAATATGTTTTAGACAAGTTTTGGTTACCATTTTAACCTTATCATTTACATTTATCTCTATGTTAAATAATTTAACTTTTACCATGTCTTCTTGTATTCTTACACTATATGGTTAATAATCTTACTATAAACGTCCAATAGAACCCCAATTAGTTCATTAATGTCATATATATTATCACATAAGTCTTATTGCTGATACTTATATTTTTAGGACCATTATATCAATTAATAATATAATATTTGTTTTAAAAACTCTTTTATGTCAATTTTGACACTATTTGGTATTTTGTTTTCTCTAAATTCATAACAACATTATTACTTTTCCACAAATTCATCTAACCAACCCTAATATGTTATATTAACCTAGAAATCTAGTTCAATTGATAAAAGGTCTAAAATTACATTTATTTGGGTATTTATAATATAAATTATGTTAATATTTCATTAATACTGTAATTACTACATCATCATTGTGTCATAAATAAATTAAATTATTAAATGTATAAAAAATATAAATAAAATACCGTTGTTTAGGAAAGATTAATATATTTCTAATTAATATTTATAGTCTAATTTATCTTATGTATATCCCTATATTAAAAATGTTTTAGTCATGAAACATTGATTCTGACTCTTTTAACTCTGATTTCAATAAAATAATAATAAGTGTCCTAATCTAATCCAAGTGGACAAAAGAGGTTCATTTTTTTGTCTTAAGGAAGTTTTTGGTTGAATTATACCTATCCAATAGAATTAGAACATGTGTTAGGGTAATAATAATATCTTATTTACCCTTAATTACCCTATTTACCTTTAACCGTGGTAAATAAAAGTAAAAAGTTACTATTCACCAAAAATTATATTTATCTTATTGAACCACATTTTACTCCATGATATTAACCGTGTCCCTAAGATTTTTGAAATTAAATTCACCGAAGTGGTAAAATTAAACTTTATGTTAATTTGCAAATGCTCATAAGAAGTGGGTAAAAGACGGTAAAAAGTTCAATAAAATTTTTATATACCTAAAATTATTATAAAATGACTCAAATATATTACATGGAACTTATATAGGTATTCTTTATCTATATTGACCTAAAAATATTTTTAAATAAAATAAATTATTATTTAACTAAAATGTTGGTTTTAACCAATAACTCAGTGTTTTCAGTAATCATCAAAAATAGAATGTTTTCAGAAAAATACCAAAAATTCACCCTAGGCTAATTTTGATATTCCGAATCCAAAAATGAAGTCCATTTTAAAAGGTAAAATTTATAAAATTTCAAAAAGTGAGTATTACTATTAATAACTGCTAGTTTATATAATATTTTAATAACATATCGGTGTTTAGTGAAACTCGGTATTGAGTACAATGCAAGCTATCGAGGAAGGTTTCTCTTGCATGTAACGCAAGACAAGAATAGTGTTTTTTATACTACAATCTAATACGGTGTTGCATATAGCGCAAGATAATCTTGGTGTAGCGTAAAACAAAATACATCAAAGAATTTAAAAATAATAATTCTCATAAAATATCGGGGTGTTACATTCTACCCCCCCCCCCCCCCCCTTAAAATGAATTTCGCCCTCGAAATTCGTCGAGATTATAAAAGGTTTTGTACTTGAATGTTTCTCTAATAGTAACCCACATCGTAAAAAAAATACATAAAATCATTTTAAAAAGTAAAGTTAGAAACATAACGGATACCCAAAGACACTCATCATTGGGTTTCCACATAGGAGAATATAGGTGAAAATATGGATATGGAAGAGAAATATAACCATCATGTTATGATGGAGAGTGGTAGAGAACATGGCTATGAAAAACCCGACAATCACAAAGCAATAATTCTTTTATTATCTAAGGTACCATATGATTCATCAGATATGAGAGTACTAGGACAACATTTTTGGGTTTCAATACCATTTCCCTAATGTTGATGAATTTTTCCGTAAGGATAAATACTCACGTGATTTTAGTGTAAAATAATCATTGGTCATTCCATGAACAATTTCCTCTTCATATCTTATTTAAAGATATGAAGTTGAATTTTTCATTCATGAAGTATTATAAGATCATATGATAAAATGATAGGTAACTCCATCCGTCTCTATCACAAAAAAGGTTAGCATACGATATTAAATATACATAAGTCCATCTATGGTGAGGTTAATCATACATGGCTCCAAAAATGGACTCATACTTCATATATCATACCACATAATAAAATGAAACTATTTTCTAAAAACCAGGGACTTTCTGTAGGCCAGTGGTAGGTGGTAAAGGCCAGTCACACATCGGTTGTGGGTTCCATTCCCAAAGCCTTGTCTGACGCGACGTGTGGTCACCCATCCTACGGGTTTTCCTTTTTCTAATACTAAACTATTATAACATTACAAAAATAATATAGAAAAAATTTATAGCCATAAACAATACTATATGATTTATACCATAATCCATTCCAATCATTAGACTTATCCAAAATACATATATCCAATCTCATAGTATAAAGAAAATGATTACTGGAAAGGTCACATAACAAGCACGGGAATACCATCATTTATCCCCCAAATATCAAAAAATATATCTTGTTGTTCCCATTCCAAACATGTGAATACCTTAATCATGTATTCTCTTGAAACATACAATTCCATATAACCTTAGTGAAAACATGGATGCTTTCAAAAGGTAAATCTTTCCACATACCAAAAACCCAAAAATTCTATATACTCAAACCATGATATCACTTTTTCCTTATATCAGTCATGAGCTCATTAATACTATCAAATGTATAATTTTCTTCTTGTCCCTTCATTATGCGAATAACATCTGTTTTCCAAAAAATATTTTAATCACTTTTCCTGGTTTCCGGTACCATTCAACATATACATTGAAATACTTTAGAAAAAACAATATTGTAAAAATCCTTAGATGTTTCATTATTCCATAATACCATACATTATTCTTGATAAGCATTAAATCATTCCATTGCCTTCTTAAACCAATGACCGAGCTTCGTCATTTTATTCATCAACACTTCTTTCATCTCATATATCAATTTTAGTCTCTTCATCATCATCAACATAAATACTACCCATATGACCATGCAGATTCTCTTCATGATATTTTCTTTTAGGGCATCTATTTGTATAATTCCCTTACATTCCCCAATTTAAAAATTTAATAGTTGTTGATGCCTTAGCAATACCCTTATCCTATTCAATTGTGTTAAATATTCCTTTTCCTTTCCAATTTATAGCTTTGTGCAATTATTTTCCACACCCAAAGCATCTTTTAGTTCATTTGAATCATTCTCCTTGATGCCTCTTCCCACATTATTTACATGAGGGAAATTGAACATTATTTCCTCTATGATCATCAGGAAACTCCATCATTCTCTTAATAGGTGAGTCAGAAAACTTACCAAAGTTGAGATTATTGATCATATTATGATATTTTTGATTAGGCATAATAACGATGTTTGGAAATCCAAATCCCATTTCAATTGGTTCCACATGAAGAATATCATTCCATTGTCCATCATATAATCCATTAACATGAATCCTCATGTTTCCTTCCATTTCTTAAAACCCAAATAAAAAAGTATGAGAGGAAAAAATCATACTAGAAAAACAAAATAATCAAGGGGAAGTACATTCAATATCTAACATCATAGGTTTGATCCTAGGTTATTCATGATCGTTATCACAATTCTCATATTGCAACCTATACTTTATACTTAACCTTACTGACATCCCTAGACATACCATAGAAATATCTCTAGGGATCTCGCTAAAGTTCTCTCATCCTAGTTTCCAAATGTTTACTAAACCTTCTCTCTGATACCAACTATAGAGACCCAAACATTACGTACATGGACATTACATTAATTTTCAGGAATAATTAATACATGAAAAAAAAGAAACACCCAATGACCATATTAGTTTAGTATCTTTGGAAACTCGGAACATAATCTTCTAATCATCGTGAAAGATCTTCAACATCTCCCATAAAGATCTTTTATTCCTACCTATGACTGTTTTTTATATCCTGGGGGAAAAGAAAACATAAAAATGGTTTGCTCAATTTCTCAATAGGGTATGCCTGGAGAAAATAAAACAAACCAAATGTATTTGAACTTAAAAACATGAACATAATGTATAAACATAAAAATCTTAAGCAGTTACATTTAACATGGCAGTATGTAAGGAATAGATCATAATGGAACATCAATCATGATAAAATAGTGTGGGAATAAAACATGTAATTGCCGAAATCCATTAAGCACGTGATATGATTTCCATAGTATTCAGTGCATTGCTGCCAAAACCATCATAGTGGAAAACGTCCATTAGTGAATCGGGTTTACCTTTCATTCCAGCCTTATATTACTGTACCTCATTTACATTCCATTAAAGCCATGTCTACCTCATGAGATATAAATCATTACCCAATGAATTTGAGGGAGATATAGGTCCCACCCATCTCATAATGAAATCATTCTTACGTGGGCGACAACATAAACATAAATCATTCATCATAACCCAAATAATAAAATGGCATTAATAAACATGATCCCATCATTGAATAATCCATATAAATCAAATGGATATAATTTCATCATAAGAAAAGTGGAACAATGTAAATCATAGATACATTGTATTTGAAACATACACATATGAAATAATGTCATCATAGATGGAAACTAGTCTTGATAAAACACTTGAAATGAATTCTTGAAGTAAATATCCGTCTTTCTTCAAAATCATTTTCATTGTAAAAAATTCCATGAAATTTTAAAAGAAAATGATTTTTTTGAATACAGTCATGAAATCTTGTAAAGTATGCTTCATGAAAATAAGGCGTTATGAAACCTTGAAAATCTGTTGATTCTATATAAATTAAAAAAACATTCTCCTTGTACTTTTAATGGAAGAGTCAAAAAGTACCACATATGGTTGAAAAAGAACGATTCCTTCCATAACACAAAGTAAAAGTCAAAGAGGGGTAAACATGACTTTAAAAAAACAGAGAATAATATTAAAAACATTATGAAAAATATTTTCTGGACATGGATGAAAAATATAACCCCAGTAAATACTAACGTATAAGAAATCCCAGATAAAATTGAGATTGAAAAATTATCCCTTACCTTATGTCCAATTTCTTCCGTATGTGTCCGAGACTTTTTTATTGTGGGTTTAAAAATATTATTAACTTGTAACAACACTATAATAATATTTATGAACGCTGTTTTCTATTCCTTATTGACTTGAATGGAAATAAGTTGATGAAATATATATATGCATAAATCCAGTAGCTTTATTGTGTCATATATCTCATTATTATTCATTATATATACTTTGTAAACATTCTGTAATGGTTAACATGGAGAATGAATCTCGTCGCGTCATGGAGACGGTAATCCGTGCGTACACACGAGCGATGATATTGTTCCCATAATTATTGAATGGAATTGGAGTGGATTATATAATATCTTAGAATTAATATCATGTTATAATAATCATATATAGTTATTATTTACACCATTATACCCATCCATGTAAGGTGGTGGTAGAAAAACAGATTTCACCACGGCGTGGAGACGGTATTCTGTACGTACGCACACGCAGTGATTTCATTTTTCGTTGTATGGATAGAAGGTGAAATAGGGTTGATTAATATTTAGAACTAAATATTATTATATAATTAATACTTATGTTATTACTTTATAATGAAACAACTAAATAAGAGTAAGTAGAAGAAGAAAGAAACTTGAAAAAATCGGTAGAAGACATTACTTCTCCTTCGACATGCCTCTTTTAAACATCCTCTTAGGTAACTAGAGTTGGCCTTTTGAAAAGACCAGAACCTATATGATATAACTATAGAGTTTGATAAGAGAAATTTTCTGGGGTTGGACGAACTCAAAGGCTCAAAATTGTGTATATAGGTGAGGGAGGAGTTTCCCTTTTATAAGGGAGGAGGGGGACACCTTAGAGAAAACATAAAATATTATTTAATAATATATTCATATTCTGTTTATAATGGCTCAAAAGTGTCACATTTAGAGGCTAGGGTGGGGATGGGTTGAAATCCTCTCAACCAATAGGTTTAATACAAGTTTAGGTTACAATTTTAACCTTGTCATTTTGATTTAACTCTATGTTAAATAATTTAACTTTTACAGTGTCTTCTTGTATTCTTACACTATATAGTTAATAAACATACTATAAACTGCCAATAGAACACCAATTAGTTCATTAATGTCATATATATTATCATATAAGTCTTTTGGCCGAACCAATGATTTTTAGGACCATTATATCAATTAATAATATAATATTTGTTTTAAAAACACTTTTATGTCAATTTTGACACTATTTGGAATTTTGTTTTCTTTAAATTCATAAAAACATTATTACTTCGAAGAAATTTAATCTAACCAACCCTATTATATTATATTAACCTATAAAATTATTTTAATTAATAAAAAGTCTAAAATTACTTTCATTTGGGTATTTATAATATCCATTATGTTAATATTTTATTAATAAGGTAATTAGTGAATCATCATTGTGTCATAAATAAATTAACTTATTTAATGTCTAAAAATTATAAATAAAATATCATTATGTAGGAAATATTTTTATCTTTCTAATTAATATTTATAGTAGAATTTATCTTTTGTATAACCCTATATTAAAAATGTTTTAGTTATTAATCATTGATTTTAAATCCTTTAACTCTCCTTTATATAAAATAATAATATGTGTCCTAATCTAGTGCAAGTGGACCAAAGAGATTCATATTTTATTACTATACGTGTTTTTAGTCGAATTATACTCATCCAATAGAATTAGAACTTCTGTTAGGGTAATAATAATATCATTTGACCCTTAATTACCCTATTTTGTTTTAACCGTGGTAAATAAAAGAAAAAAGTTACTACTGACCAAAAATTATTTTTATCTTATTGAACCACATTTTACTCTTTGATATTAAATGTGTCTCTCAGATTTTTGAAATTCAATTCATGAAAGCGGTAAAATTAAAATTTATGTAAATTTGAATATGCTCCTAGGAGGTGCGTATAAGACTGTAAAAAATTCAATAATATTTTTATATATCCAAAATTATTATAAAATGACTCCAATATATTACATTGAACTTATATAGGTATTATTTATATATTTTTACCTAAAATATATTTAATTAAAATAAATTAATATTTAAATAAAAAGTCAGTTTTAACCAATAACTCAGTGTTTTCACTATACATCAAAAATATAAAGTTTTCAGAAAAATACCAAAAAATCACCCTATGGTAATTTCAATTTTCTGAATCCAAAAATGAAGTCCATTTTGAATTATAAAATTTATAAAATTTAAAAAAATGTATATTACTATTCATAACAGCAAGTTTATATAATATTTTAATAACATATCGTTGTTTAGTGAAACTCGGTATTGCATACAACGGAAGCTATCGAGGATGGTTGCTCTTGCTTGTAACTCAAGACAAAAATATTGTTGTGTATACCCAATTTTACTCATCACCATGTTTCCACATAAGAGAAAATAGTTGAAAATATGGATATGGAAGAGAAATCTAACCGTCAAGTTCTGATCGAGAGTAGTAGAGAACATGGCTATGAGAAATCCAATAATCACAATGCCATAAATTTTTTATGATCTAAGGTACCATCTGATTCATCGGATATGAGAGTACTTGGACATCATTTTTGGGTTTCAAGATCATTTCCCTAATGTTGATGAATTTTTTCATAAGGATAAATACTTACTTGATTTTAGTGTAAAATCATCGTTGGTCATTCCATGAAATTTTTTTTGCATCATCACTTATTTAAAGATATGACGTTTAATTTTTCATTCTTGAAGTATTAGAAGATCATATGATAAACTGATAGGTCAATCCATCTGTCTCTATCACAAAAAAGGTTATCTTAAGATATCAAATATACATAAGTCCATCTATGGTGAGGTTAGTCGTACATGGTTCCATAAATGGACATATACTTCATCTATCATACCACATAATCAAATAAAACTAATTTCTACAAACCATGGACATCGTGTAGGCCGGTGGTAGCTGGTAAAGGCCTATCACACTTCCGTTGTGGGTTCGATTCGCACAGCCTTATATGATGTGACGGGTTGTCACCGTCCTATGGGTTGTCCTTTTTCTAAATATACACTATTATAACATTACAGAAATAATATTGAAAAATTTTCTAGCCATAAACAATACTATCTGATGTCTAACACAATCCATTCCAATCTTTAGACTTATCCAAAATACATATGTCCAATCTCATAGTGAAAAGGAAACTATTTTTGGAAAGGTCACATAACAAGAATGTGAATACCATCATTTATCCCCCATATATCATAAGATATATCTTCTAGTTCGCATTCCAAACATGTGAATACCTTAATCAAGTATTCTCTACAAACTTAAATTACCATAGAACTTTAGTAAAAACATGAATGCTATCAAAAGTTAACTCTTTCCACATACCAAAATCCCAAAAATTCAATATACTCAAACTATGATATCATATTTTCCTTGTATCAGTCATGACCTCATTAATACTATCAAACATATTATTTTCTTCTTGTCCTTTCGTTGTGATCATATCATATTCTTTCCAAAAATATTTCAATCACTTTTCATGGTTACCGGTACCAATCAACATATACTTTCAAATACATTAAAAAAACAATAGTGTAAAAATCCATAGATGTTTCTTCATTCCATAGTACTATACATTATTCTGATTAACAAGAAATCACTCCACTACCTTCTTAAACCATTGACCGGGCTTCGTCATTTTATTCCTCAACACTACTTTCATCTCATGTATCATTTGTAGTCTCTTCATCATTATTAACTTAAATACTACCCATATGACCATGCTGATTCTATTCATGTTATTTTCTTTTAGGGCGTCTATTTTCATAATGCCCGTACATTCCACATTTAAAACATTTAACTTTTGATTATGTCTTAGAAATACCCTTATACTTTTACATTGTGTTAACTGGTGATTTTCTTTTGCAATTACTAGCTTTGTGTCTTTCTTTTTTACACCCAAATCATCTTCCCGTTCCATTGAAACATTCTCCTTGATGCATCTTCTCACATGATTTACATGAGGGAAATTGGACATTCTTTACACTATGATCATTAGGATTCTCCAACATTCTCTTATTAGATTAGTCATGAAACTTAACGAAGTTGATATTTTTGATCATATTATGAAATTTCTGATTAGGCATATTAATGAATATTAGACTTCCAAATACCATTTCATTTGGTTTCTCATGAATAATATCATTCCATTGTCCATCATATTCTCCATTAACATGAATCCTCTTATTTCCTTCCATTTATTAAAACCCAAAAAGAATAGTATGAGAGGAAAAAATAGTACTAGAAAAACAACATAATCAAGGGGAAGTACATTCAATATCTAACATCTAAGGTTTAATCCTAGGTTTATCATGATCATTATCATAATTCTCAGATTTTAACCTATACTTTATACTTAACCTTAAGGGAATCCCTAGATATACCTTATAAATATCTCTAGGGATCTTGCTAATGTTATCACATCCTAGTTTTCAAAGGTTGACTAAACCTCTGCTCTAATACCAAATGTAGAGACCCAAACATGATGTACACAGACATTACATTACATTTGAGGAATACTTAATACATGACAAAAACAAGTTCCCAATGACCATATTATTTTAGTGTCTTTTGGAATCTCGGAACATTATCTTCTAATCATGGTAAAAGATCTTCAACAGCTCCCATAAAGGTGTTTTTTTTCAAGATAAAACCTTACATTATATCCTGGGGGAAAAGAAAACATAAAAAGGGTGAGCTCAAATGCTCAGTAGGGTAAGCATGGAGAAAATATAACAACCCATATAAATTTGAAATTAAAAACATGAACATATAGTTTAAACATCAAAATCTAGAGCAATGACATTAAACATGGAAGTATGTAAGGCATAGATAATAATGGAACATAAATCATGATAAAATAGCATTGGAATAAAACATGTAATTGTGGAAATCCATTAAGCAGAAGATATTAATTCCATAGTAGAAAAGGAATTACTTCAAAGACCATCATAGTGGACAAAGTCCATTTCTAAATTGGGTTTACCTGTCGTTCCAGCCCTGTTTTACTATACTAGATTTACTTTCTGTTACAGCCATGTATATATCATGAGATATAAATCATTACATAGTGAATTAGAGGGAGATATAGGTCTCACACATCTCATAATGATACCAATCTTACATGTACCACAACATAAACATAAATCATTCATCATAACCAAAAGAATGAAATGGGTTTCATAAACATCTTCCCATCATAGATTAATCCATATAAAACAAATGGATATCATTTCATCATAAGAAAAGTGAAACTATGTAAATCATAGAAACATTATACTTGAAACATAAATATATGAAATAATGTCATTGTAGATGGAAACTAGTTTAGATAAAACACTTTAAATGAATTCTTGAGGAAAATATCCTTTCCTCTTCAAAATCTTTTTTTTTCAAAAAATACCATGCAATTTGAAAATAAAAGGATTTTTTAGAAACTATTCATGAAATATTTTAGAGTAATCTTCATGAATATAAGGTGTTATGAAATCGTAAAAATCCATTCATGCCGTATAAGTTAAAAAAACATTCTCCTCGTACTTTTAATAGAAAAGTCAAAAAGTACCACGTATGGTAAAAAAAGAAATAGTCCTTCCAAAACACGAAGTAAAAGTCAAAGTGGGGTAAAAATGACTTCAAACAGATATGGAAGAATATTAAAAACTTTATGAGAAAAATTTTATGGACATGGATGAAAAATATAACCCAATTAAATATGTTCGTATAAGCAATCCCATATAAAATTGAGATTGGAAAATTATCTCGTACATTATGTCCAATTTCTTCCATAAGTGTCTGAGACTCCTGTATAGTGGGTTTAAACATATTATTAACTTTTAACAGAACCATAATAATATTTATGATATCATATATGATTCACTTATGAGTTTATATTAATCGTTCATTTTTCAATTCCATGTTAAAGCAGTGTTTTGTGTAAAATCGTTTCATTTATCGTACGTGATAACACATGTTGTTCGTGAGATTATTATGACTTATATAATCATTTATTTACTTCCAAAATGTAAATAATGATTTATATATCATATATATTCAGTATATATATATATATATATATATATAATAGATAGATAAATGAAATGAAATACACCGTTCATGGGGACGGTAGGCCGTACGTACGCATTTACGCTTTTTTCCATTCCTTATTGACTTGAATAGAAGTAAGTAGATGGAATATATATATATATATACATACATAAATAAATTATAATTATTATGTCATATATTTCATTTTTATTCATTATATAAACTTTTTAATCATTATTGAATGGTTAACATGGAGAATGATTCTCACCGCGTCGTGGAGACGGTAATCCTTGCGTATGCACGAGCGATGATTTCATTCCCATAATTATTTAATTGAATTGGAGAAGATGATATAATATCTCAAAATTAGTATCATATTATAATAATAATATATAGTTATTCTTTACACCATTATACCCATCCAATTAAGGTGGAGGTAGAAAAACATATTACACCACGGCGTGGAGACAGTATTTTGTACGTACTCACGCGCGATGATTTCATTTTTTGTAGGATGGATAGAAGGAGAAATAAGGTTGTTTCATATTTATAATAAAATATCAGTATATAAGTAATACTTGTGTTATTTATTTATAATGAAACAACTAATGAAGAGTAAGTAGAAGAAGAAATAAACTTGAATGAATCGGTAGAAGATATTACCCCTTCTTCGACGTGCCTCTTTTAAAATTACTCTTAGGGAACTATAGATGGTCTTTTGAAAATACCAGAACCTATATGATATAAAAAGAGAGGTTTATAAGATAAATTGGCAGTGTTTGGCCAATCTTGAAGGCTCAAAATTGTGTAAAGAGGAGAGGGAGGAGGTTCCCTTTTATAACGGAGGAGAGGGGCACCTAAGAAAAATATTAAAATATTATTTAATATTAAATTCATATTCAGATTATAATCGCTCCAAAGTGACTTATTTCATGGATTGGGTGGGTATGGGTATAAATCCTCTCATCCAATATGTTTTAGACAAGTTAGGTTACCATTTTAATCGTATCATTTATATTTAACTCTAAGTTAAATAATTTAACTTTTACCGCATCTTCTTGTATTCTTACACTATATGGTTAGTAAACATACTATAAACATCTAATATAACCCCAATTAGTTCATTAATGTCAGATATATTAATATATAATTATTTTGGAGGCTCCAATGATTTTAAGGACCATTATATCAATTAATAATATAATATTTGTTTTAAAAATACTTTTATGTCAACATTGAAACTATTTGGTATTTTGTTTTCTCTAAATTCATAACAACCTTATTACATAGAAAACATTGCAACTAAAAAACCCTAATATATTATAGTAACTTATAAAATTTTTGTAATTCATAAAAAGTCTCAAATTACATTTATTATGGTATTTATAATATCAATTATCATAGTATTTCATTAATAAGGTAATAACTGCATCATCATTATGACATAAATAAGTTAAATTATTTAAAGTCTAAAAAATATGAATAAAATAAAATTATATAGAATATATTTTTATATTTATAACTAATATTTATATTCGAATTTTTCTTTTGTATAACCTTATATTAACAATGTTTTAGTTATTAAACTTTGATTTTAACAATTTTAACTCTTCTTTAAATAAAATAATAATAAGTGTCCTAATCTAATCTAAGTGGACCAAAAAGGTTCATATTTTATTCCTAAGGTTGTTTATTGTCTAATTATACTTATAAAATAGAATTACGACATGTGTTATGGTAATAATAATATCATTTTTACCCTTAATTACCCAATTTACTTTTAACCGTGGGAAAAAAATTAAAATGCTACTAATCACAAAAAATTATTTTTATCTTATTGAACCAAATTTTACTCATTGATGTTAACTATGTCTCTCGGATTTTTGAAATTCAACTCACAGAAGTGGTAAAATTTAGATTTATGTAAATTTGCGAATGCTCTTTTAAGGTGGGTAAAAGACGGTAAAAAGATCAAAAAAATTATATATCTAATATTATTATAAAATGACCCCAATGAATTAAATTGAACATATATAGGTATTATGTATCTATTTTTACCTAAAATAAATACAAATAAAATAAATTATTATTTAAATAAAAATTCAGTTTTAACCAATAACTCAGTGTTTTCACTATTCATCAATAATTGAAAGTTCTCGGAAAAATACCAAAAATTCACCCCAGGAAAATTTCGATATTCCGAATCCATAAATGTAGTTATATTTGAAATATAAAATTTATAAAATTTCAAAAAGTTGGTATTACTATTCATAACGTCTAGTTTATATAAAATTTTAGTAACATATCATTTTTTAGTGAAACTCGGTATTGCGTACAACACAAGCTATCGAGGAAGGCTTTTCTTGCGTGTAACACAAGCCATGAATAGTGTGGCATATACTACAAACTAATATAGTGTTGCATATAGAGAATGATAGCCTTGTTGTACTGTACAAAAAAGGACATCAAGGAAATTACAAAATAATAATCTTCATAAAATCTCGGGGTGTTACATGAATAATACTACAAATTAAATCCATGGTGAAATATAAACACCAAAATAAAAAAAATTTCTGGAATTCCAAGCATATCCCAATGAAGGAAAATTGTGATAAAAACCCTTATATTAAATTTATCCATGATTTTATATAGTATGACGTAATGTACAATCGACTTTGGATTTATATTCATAAATATTGTAACCATAATTATATTTATTACAAAGTATAACATCTATTTAAAATTTATTATTACCCATTTATTAATCATTATTTATTTAAAATTAACATTGTATAGTTACTTTTTTAGTTTCTTTTATCCATCCATTTGTATGGAAGTCCATGGAAATTATCCTTATAAACTTCTTAATCACAAAATAATCAAAAAGGAGTGAAAATATGTTTGTATATAGATATTAATTCTTATTTGTCTTATTATTTTTGTGGGGAATGTTTATAAAGATGGGTTAAAATCAATTTTTAGTGATTTAGAATTATATGAAGAAAAAATAAATTATTAATGAATATACAGATGTACATAAATTATATAAATATGATTGAATAAAATTTGTATTTATTTCATAATTTAAATAGTATTTAATTAATTTTAGTTATTTATGATATAAAAATTATAGCATCATTCATATTGTCGATTAATCCAAAAAAACAAGAGTCTGTTATAATTTTTCAATAACTAAGATGATAGTGTCTTTTTTTTTATAATATATTTTTAATGATTTTTATTGATGCTAACAAAATATCATAATATCCTAGAATTGTATATATATTTCATGTAGATAAGAACATGAATTAAAGGAATGAATAAGTACTCATTAATCAATTTCAAAGAATAAAACATTCTTGTAAAGTAACAATTATAAATATTGTACATATGAGGGAATATTAGGATGGATAATTTGTGTTAGTAATCAAGAGAAATCCATAAGGTATAATTTTCTTAGATTGCATAAAATAGCTCTCACTTTATTGGTGGTGATGGGGGATATTTTTTGGAATCATGAGTGGGATGAAAGGTACATATTGAATCACATGGGATTAAGATGGGATAGTTAAGGAAATGTTCAAAAGAATAGAAATATTGAATCTAACACAAAAAAGGTATTTTATAGAATATACTAAATTTTTTATTTATGGGAAAATTAATATCATTTTATTTTTATTCACATTTACATCTTTTTATGTTGTTTAATTAATTACAATTATAATTATTTTCTAGTAATTATATATGATGAACACTGTTGCCAAAATTTGACATGATAATTCAAAATCAGGGCACTATTTAATCTAATTAAATTTCCATACATCCTAAATATCGATTTTAAATGATAAAATAAAATATATAAATATAATTTTTATATAAATATGAATATTTAAATAATTATTTTTTATTCTTATTTAATATCAATTACTAATTAAATTATTGTCATAATATATTTTTAACAGAGATTCATTACATTTTATTAAAATAATACTTTATAGGTCACCAAATAAATTTACTAGTAAACAAATACACATAATGAAGAGAAATAATTCTTTCACATATAACCATAACATTAGATGCTTTTAATTACAACCCATTATTTGAGTTCTTATAAATAAATTTTAACAATTCAATGGTATTAGAATAATTAATTTAGATTAAAAAACTAATCAAATATTTATTTCAATAATAAGAATAATAAAAATATTAATTATAATTATCCAATAATAAAAATTAAATTTTTATAATTAGTCATTTTAATTAATTATAAATTCATTTTATCCCAAAACAATTTATTGTATATAAATTATATACATTTTTCATTTGTTATTGAATGATAGACAAACATAATGTATATATTCAATAAATGTATATCCAAGAACTATATATCTTGTAATAATATATATTATGACCATATGTCCAACAACCATATATTAAATAGTTCAATAGTAATACTATATATAACACTATATGCAAAACCAAAATCATCTGTCCTATTCATTTTGTTCCTTGTCATGATGTATAATAAATTTATATTGTTTTCCTTCATTCAGTACTTATAATTGAATAAAGAATCACTGAACAAACCCTTGCGAATGTGGATACAATGATTTTTTCTTTTTTATATACCTATTGTTTTATTCTTCAAATAACTTTCTTATGGGATTTTCGTATTGAATTTTCATATTGAGTAAATATTTTTCTTTTATTATATTATTTTATTTCAGAAAATATGTAATGGTTCATTTTAGTTTAATTTTAGATATAGAATAGTCTCTTTTCCATTTTAAATAACAAATGCATGTTATTACACTATACCCACATAAAATAGTTTCACCCAAAAAAATTCAATAAATATGTTAAAAAATGAGGTTACATATAACACATTAAATTATTGGGTTCCCATGTAGCTTCCTCAAACCTATGATTCATACTATGAAAATTAACTAATTGAGTGGTTTTATTTCATTTAGCATCATATCTATGATAATAGATTTATACTATTCATTCCCTATAAGAGAGTTCATGTTCTATCTATATAAACAAAGAAATTAGTACATGTAATGGATCAATAATGGATTTCATAAAATGTGATATAGAGAACACTTAATGTACTTGGGAGAGTTTTGGAAGATGTTTAAAATAATAACTAATCAACCCACATGTATGAGAATTTCATAGGTACTAATATATATTTGGATTACGTTTACCATTTTATATATTCTCATAAACCACTTTTATAATGATATTTAAATGTATACATTTTCTCCAAAATAATATAGAAAGTATCACCATTCATTATCAATGTATCTCTTTTTTCAACATTATGTATTTTTATATTTTTTATTAATGGTTTTAATCTTTTCAAACATATCTTGATTATAATATTGTCCCATCAACTTACTCTCTATAACATTTTACAAAAATGATGAATTTGGAAATATTGACACATATAGACCCTCATTTAGTTCTATTTGACTACTAGATTAGAAATTTTTGTTACATGGGTATTCTTATCAGATATCTTGTAGATAGAAACATTATTTAGTATTTTTTTAGAATGATTTAATCATATATTCCATATTTTGAATGGTCTACTAATAGTGTTCATCATTATATAGATTATATTCCATATTAAATCTCATCATTGTGTAAATTAATATTGAATATGTATCAATTGAATAAATTCATATTCATTATGTAAATCTAATACAAAAGAAAGTGTTGCATTATGCACCCTTAAAACATCATTTTTCAATATCATGGAATTTTTATTCAATAAGAAATGTTTATGAATTATAATGAAATATAATTTCATTTTAAATTGTTTAACATTTACACAAATATAATTATGTACATTAGTTGTCATGGGTGTTTTAATTATGAAATACTTGAGGATCTTATTCTAAATATAAATAGTTTAGTTAATTATTGAATCATCCACCAATACATCTAAAATTCATCTTTAACTTTTTTTAAAAGAAAGAATTGAGATATATACTCTACATTATCTCTCTTCATTAATTCCTCTTAAAATTGATATTTTATATATCTATACATCTTCATTTGCATACGATGGATAAAAAATGAAATTTTATAATTCAATTTATTTCAATTTCAAACATTGGAATATTCATTTGCCTTTATTGTAGCACAATTTCCCCATTTTCATTTCATTTCTCATGAGATAAATATAAGTTTAAATAGTTCTTTATATAGAATACTATTTCAACAATATAATTATTATTCTAAATTTTATCATTTTAAAATCCATTAGCAATAGCTTAATTTCATTAAAAAACATTGATAGTGTATTATAATCCATCAGAGTAAAATAATCAACAACATTATTTTACATCCAAGGGTTTCGATGTGTTGAGTAGTTATATACCTTTATTAACTAAAACAATATATTTTGGAACTTGTTCAACTCTTATATTTAAATGTAAACATTATTAAATTTTCACATATATATATATATATCACAATTTTCAACATAGTTATCATACCTCTGTTTCATTAAAATAAATATTATCACTCCAAGCCCCAAATGAAGGTTGAAGTATTTCTTCCAAGAAAAATTAATTGATGAGATGTATAATGTATCAATATTTTATTATTCAAGAAATCAAAATCATATCCCATATTAGATAAAACGTTATACATTAAAAATTGTTCAATATTACAAGTTATTCCGAGATTGGGTGAAGTGAAAAATCTTATATTGATCCTATTGAAATGTAATTCACATTTTTTATCTCTGAGATCATGATTCAATTTTGTGTTAACATACCTAATGGTTTTGAATGTAGTGACAAATTTTCAAAAAATCTTTGATAGTATGCAACCATTCTATGAAAACAATGGAGCACTACTATAGTGTATATTATTATAATTTTTTAATTACATTTATATTTGATGGATATTTGGATGTATGACTTAATGTGATTAAAAAAAATAATAAAAAAATTTCTCTAAATTTCACAATATAAAAATTTATAATACATTTTATCATTCATCAAGGACTTATTTATAATTACAAAATAATTTTCATAATCTCAATATGATTTGAAATTTGTGTGGACTATCATAAATAAAGGCAACACAAATTTATTGAGGTAATCATATATAATATATCCATTATATGCATTGAGAGAGTAGATGAATTTGAATGTTTGATGGCAATAACTGTGAATTTAATGTTTCTTTATCATATATGTAGGTCTATATTGGGCGAATCCTCTTTATTTACCCTCCATTGATTTTATATATATAGAATCTTATTCTTTGAGCTATATTTGGCCGCATATGGTTTATTTAATTATTTAGAAATACAGTTTAGAAGAATGTTGTTCATGATAATGATATAGTTATGCTAATAATAATAAATAAAAATACAGATTGATCTATATGTCTTCATAATTTTTGGATAGCACACCACATTATAATGATGTAGGGTGTATAAACCCCATATTTATTGTCTCATTGATTTTTCTAACTACACCCATTTTATCATTTTCAATCAATATAGAGACATTGATATAAGCATAATACCAAGCATGAGATCTATGGAAGACTCAAAATCTTATTCTGGGGGAAGAATATGAAAATATTAATGAAAAATTTAATATATTCATTAAAAATTGAAATATCACAATGCTTATTTTATTCCAAAACATTTGAGTCAAATGGACCACATTATTTGGCGTTAAGCCCCATATAATGAAACTAATTCCCATTGGGAGTTCATAATCTACAATGCATTGATATATGATCAATGGTTTATTCTTAATTTAAATGTTTATTTACCTATCCTAAAAATTAATTTGGTAATTTTGTTAAGAGATTTCATCCATTACAAAAATCACGTAAAAATTATACTAATGGGAGATTAATATGATTTATAAGATTTACCTTTCCACAACAATATATCAGAGTAGTTTTTGAGGCATGGTATTAAATCAACATACCACTAATAGTTTCCATTGAAAATTACATATCCATCCATTAGGAATAAAAATTAATATTCTTATATATTTTTCATGATTTTTAGAAATTCATTGAATAATGACAAACTAAAAAAATTTCAATATTGATAGTGCCTATTACCACCACATTTTATTGACTTTAGGATTCTTACATAACTAAAACACAGATATTTAATGTGACTATTAATGAATAATTACTAAAGTATGAAATTGTGTTATAAAAGAAATCACCCTAAGATGTCATCAATTTTGAATCATTCATTTCATCCTTTGACATTTTAGTTTCATTTGACATCATTTTTATGTCATCATATAAAATCCTTCTATATTCTTCATTAAAACCTTGTCCCCATGAACAAAAAAATACAACTAAGATAAAAACTAATATACGCCCACCACAAAATTTAATAATATTACATTATTAGATAGGAATAATAATTACATCAAATAATATATCATGCTCCAGGAATATTATTTTTAGTGTATTTTCAGATTTCACAGATAACTAACATATTTTATGATAATTCTTCAATATGTATCGAAAAAATTATACATTTGATAACCTTATAGACACGTCCTGAATAATAATAATCATCATTACTGGAGGAATCTAATTATAAAATTTACTGATCTCAGAATATTTTTATTATGTGAACATAAGATATATCAATCAAACATCATATGTGAACATAATTTGAACATTTTGGTTTGAGAAAATAATGAAGGAATATTAAAATAGTAAAAAAATCATACCCAATAAAACATGGATCAAATAATATTTTTAAAGCTATAACTGTAAGGTCCCAGCCTAAAAAATTACATAATCTTGAGTTAATTCAAGAATACACATTGAGGATATTTTCGGATTTAGCGTTTTAGCGAATTAGGTAATAAATAATATATTTCATATCAAAATATTACAAAGTTGACACTTTTACTATATAAAATATATTTCACTATAATAAAAATACATAAATAAAAAAATAATTATTTTGATGATATAAAGCTTATTGAATTATTATTTTCTTTTCCATGCCTTATACCCTTTCAAAAACCTTTCAAAAACATGGGATGAGCATACAAAGTTCAGTAAGGGTTATAAAATAAGGAAATAAAACCTTATCCCATCAAGACATACAATCAATTAAATAATACATTTCAACAATAAACCATAAGATCTTTCACATACCTCATGAAATCATAATATTTATGAATAACACATAGAAATTATAAGTCATAAAGATAACATGTGGCATCTATAACGTACTTATAATGTATCATTCACAACTATGATGGGAGTTATGTTGTGAATACCCATCAAAGTATATTTCCTAAATCTATTAGCAAAAACATTAACATTTACCTCTTTTACGTTACCCAATAAATTAAAGAACTATCT
Source organism: Viscum album (assembly GCA_963277665.1). Classification (NCBI taxonomy): domain Eukaryota; kingdom Viridiplantae; phylum Streptophyta; class Magnoliopsida; order Santalales; family Viscaceae; genus Viscum; species Viscum album. Next base: position 1,519,186,494 of record OY728155.1, on the reverse strand, counting down.
CTGGCTCACTTTCCAAGGTTTATCACGTAACCACCCGTACACGTAAACAATTCCCCGGAACCATAACATAATTATAACACATTTAAAATAATAAAGGGAAAATAACATTTTTACATTGAAAACACAAGATACTACTTAAAGATATTGACATAATGAATCCGTTATCAAATCCATTTTAAATACCAAAATATGTGAAAATTGTATATTGTATTTATTTTCATTTTAAAATCACTATGGCTTGTAGAGGAAGCCAAATATCAATATAATGCTCATAGTGGTGGAATGGTCATTGTCCTCATGTACATTAAAAAGAAACATTTCCGTTTTCATTTAGTAAAATTCTACGTAGAAACATGATTCTGTTTGAATGAAATTAAAATTCAATGGGGTTTATAAACCATATATAATCATGTTGTGTATAAATCAAAATATGCATCAATGAAAGGATACTGAGATGAAGTCCACTACAAAGATCATATTGTAAATAAAATAGAGAGATTATGTGTATTCACAATAGGTAGACATAAGTAATGTAAAAATAAAAGATATGACATCAAAAGTTATTTCTTAAATAATTATAGCACGATATAATTAAATGTATAACATTTATACAATTATTTGAAATTGGGTTATGGTGTTCACTTATAAAAATTTGGTAGCCTAAAAGCACCACTTAGAAATTAATAAAAACATTTATGAGAGAGAAAATTGTCTCTCATCACATGGAAATAAAATTTAAATCAATAAGTATATTTAATAACATATCCCAACTTTTGAAAATTAAAATTACAAAAAAAAAACATAAAAGAAGTCTTTGGCGCTATGAGGATGGTGAAAGGTTCCCATACCTAATGTCAGACTTGTCATGTTCGTCATTTATCTCCATGAATAATAAACTTAAGGTAATTATAATTTACTAAAAACCATTTTAATGTATATTATTTCTTGTATATCACTTATTTTCTTGATATAAAAATCATATAATTATTCTTTTTTATATTGGACTTTTTTTCGATGTTCGGTACTAGAGTTCAAAATGAACTTGTTATAATTAAAAATTGTCCATGTTGTCAAAAGTCCATTATCTCCAAAATTGTATTCATGATCTAAATATCAGATATATACCTGATATATGTATTTATATACAGTATATATGTATTTTAGAATAGTCCATTACTTTTATAAATAAGAAAATGAAATGCACTATTCATAGAGACGGTAAGCCGTACGTATGCATGAACACTGCATTCGTATATTTTTAATTTTTGTAAGAATGAAAACTAATTGATACATAGGTATATTATACATCAATTATAATATAATATATATGTTAATTAAATCCATCCTTTATTGGATCCATATATGAAATGAACAATTCATATCACTTTTTGGGGGCGGTAGTATGCACTTCCTCAAATAAAATTATCATATTTATTCATTATTACAAGCATTATGGTATTATGTAAATTAAAAATACAGAAGAATAAAGATAATATAAATATATTATATAACAAATTTAAATATATTTCCATCATAATGGACACCATCATATGTGTAAGGATATAATTGAACAATAATCATTTCGTGAGGCAGTAGTTCATCATCCACTGAAACAGTAAGTTTATATCAATTAGATGGATGTTTGTGGATTATTAGTTTTAATAATTATCATAAAAACATCATATTATGTTGATTATACTTATGTAGTTATAAAATAATGGAATATTGAGATTTTATGGCGATGGAGAAGGAAAATAAAGGGACGAATCTTTAGAGAAGGAATTACCACAACTCAGGCAACTCCTTTTGATTTATGCTAAAAGGACTATCTAAATTTACATCTACCCAATGTAAGGCTTCTAGGAGGAATTTATGGATGTTGGGAGCTTATTCTTTTAGAGTTTTGAAGATATAATAGGCTTGATAGGTTTTATTAATGGGTTATAGGTGGTGGCATTTTATGAGAGGGAGGAGGGGCTCTTTAGGAAAGTTTGAAATTATTATTTTCGTATAAAATTATATTACATTTAAAAAGGTCCAAAACTCATTAAAGTCTAATATAAGATAGACATCAGTAGAAATAAAATCATCCATTAATAATTATATAGTTTTTGGATATTTTTAATACTTTTTTTAATTAACCCTTTATTACTCTTATAGTTTTATCATGTATTTAAAACATTGAGAGTATAAATAGTTACAAAAACATGAAAATTATGAAATTAAATAGTCAGAAATAAAATTTTATACTTATGATTACTATTTTGACAAATCCTAGATTTTTTGAAATTTATTATTTTTAATAAATTATTATATATGTTAAAATTCGAATTCTATCAATATTAATACTATTCATATCATGACTATTATAAATTCAGAAAAACATGATTACATTATAAAAAATCATTAATACAATTATAACATGTATATATCATCTAAAAAATTATCGGAGGGAATTAAAATAACAAAATGAAATTTATTTTAACATTTATAATCTCATTTATTTAAATCCTTTATTATTGAATCAATCATCGCATCGCTATTGTGTCATAATTAAATCTATTTAATTATTGTATAAAAAATATTAATAAAATTCCATAATGTAGGAAATATTTTTATATTTCATATGAATATTTATAGTCAAATATATCCCTTATATAACCCCATATAAAAATTCTACCTAAAGATATATGTTTAGGTTATATTTTCATAAACATTAAAATACAAGTAATTTAATGTCATTTTCACAAACAAGTTTCACCATGGGGTCCTTAAAATGGCCCAATGATTCCTATGGTTGGAAATATCTCATCAAAATGTGTTATGACATGTGGGTAGGTAATTTAATATTTTTATAATGTTATTTTTACCCTTATTTACCTTATTTACACTTAACCGTGGTAAATAAAAATATTTACTGAAGTTACAATTAATAATGTATAAAAATAAAAGTTAAATGTTATAAAAATTTGAACCTCCGGCTTACAAATATAGATTCCATCTTTCCAAATTCACAACATAGAAGATGCCGAAATAATTTTAATATTAATTTCCACTGTCATACCAAAATGCGCATTTTTATAAAGTAAATCTACCAAATGATTGATATGCGTTTATGTCCAATTTCAATGTTAAGTTACCTAAAATGAAAAATTGGATTAAATGATAAAAATATAATCCAATTACTCTTCAAAACAAATTAATAGTTTAATCTATCTATTTAAAGATATTAGATGAAAAGGTAGTTTAAATTTTAATTTAGTATTTTTCATTATTCATTACAAAATGATATTTACGAGAAAAATACCAAAATTTCATCCAATGTAAATTTTGATATCCCATTTTTAAAGAAGAATATAATTGTATCAACTAGAACATATAAAAGAGAGAAAAAAATATTTCAAAGGGTTCTCCATCAAAAGGTGGTAAAATGTACTTTAAAAAATATTAGAGTTTTTCATGCTTATAATCGGATTCTTTCTTATTTTATGGTTCATAAATTTTTTGGATTAGTGAATAGAAATTTAATAATAATATTATAGTTATTTTTGTTCATTCCGGATAATATAATGTCTAGGCATTAACTATCATTGAATTTTATAATGTTATATTATTATTATTTTTGTATAACTCAATGTTGTAGGCAATGTAAGACTTCAAAGAAAACCATTGATGCATATTGTGTATGATATCAAACAAAGAATTACAATTAAATTAAATATAAAGTATTATTCATAAATATTAAAAAAAATGAATTGGTATTATTCTATAAATACATTGGTCATTACATTAACTCATTGGTCAAAACAAATGTAATGGGTTATTGGAGTGTGGAAATATGAGACAATTTTCATGATTCATAATAATATGGTATTATAATATTTTCAAATATAGAAATATGTAACTATATATTCATATAAAAACGTTTATTTTGTTTAGAATACATAACTAAACCACCAAAAAAAGAGAACAATGTTTTATATTTGATTGGGGTTACTCTCTTTCCCTTAATAACTCAACTCACGAGATACAAGGCTTTCCAAATTCATTAGAGTTGATATATTTTTATGATCATGAATCAAAAAAAATAGATAGAGTTCTTTAGGGTATTGGATTCAGTACTCATTATTTATCATCTAGTGAAATATTAATATTTACCCAATGAATGGGAATGTTATATAATTTTATCCCATAGACTAAATAATGAACAACTACAAATATAGGTAGATACAAAAAATAGTCATCAGTCTATTAGTGATTAATTAAACAATGATAATGAAATTGTTGTGTAGAATACATCTATAAGACCAGATCATAACCCATTCTAGAAATAAGATTTATGGGTTTAGTAATGCATATCCCCTATTAATTTATATGAAAGAATAATGGTTGATTAAATAGACTAAAACCACATTATCAAAGCATTAATAAATTATTCTAAAAAATATGAAGAAATATCCCTCAAGTTACAATTAGATTATTTTAAATATTAATAATCTATAAAATAATATTAGAAGAACATAAATAATAATTTTAATAAAATTTACACAAGAATACAATGAAAAGATGGAAAATAAACCTTCTTTGGAGAATTGAATAAATCTACAAAGGAAATAAACATTGTGGAAAATACTATAAATGATTCCATTAAATATTTTGTAAATAATTTAAAATTCAATAAAATTGACTTTATGAAATTCTATTTTTATTAATATGGACCTATATAACATCTTATAAAAACATGTATATAGCGGAGATAAATTATTTAATTAAAAACAAAGAATATTTCCACGTCTCAATATAACAATAAATTTGTTCGAATAATGGACAAAAAGAATGTGAAATTGTATGAAGACTTGTAAAAACAAAAAATAACTATAAGATAACTAAATAAACTATTTTTATAGAGAAAAAAAATATAATTTCCCTTACTGAAAATGTATTCATAAAAAATATGAAATTCAATGTGATATTGAAAAATAATCCTTATGAATTGTTTGCCTTGGAATCAAAATTCCATGAGAATAATGAAAAAAAAATTATTCTTAAATGAAAATAATTTATTGAAAATATTCATTAAAGTAATCCACTTTTCATTGTAATCACAAAATGAAATAAAATAATTTGTGAATATAGAGAATGTCCCAATGAATGTAAATTGTGATGACAAATATTTAGCTTGGATTACCGCTTATATTACATGCTCTGATATCATTTATATTTAATTAATGATTGGTATTCATCAAAATAAGTAACATTTTCATGTTTATCTTACATTATAAAAGTAATTTTTTATTTCATATTTCCCATTTTTAATCAATTTAATCTAATTTAATATTTTACCTTTAATTATCTCATTTTTTTATACAAGTTTTATTATATATGTTACAGTTGATCAAACATTCTCATGAATCAATAAAATCCACAATACATTTTTTAATATTGTTTTGAAGTGAAATTTTCGTTTTTAGATTTTATAGTGATTTATTATAAGGTTTCAAAAATATATCCATGTTTTTGAATTTTAATTCCCTAAAAAAACTGATTCCATAATGAATGAAGAAACACACACACACACACACACACACACACATATATATATATATATATATTACCATTCCAAAATTATTATAACATATTAAATTGAATATTTAAGCCTCCATGATCATTCAAGACATAAATATTTTTTTAAAACATAATTATTTAGTGAAACCAATCCCAAAAGAACATGTTTTAATTATTGAATGAGTTAGAAGATACTGTTATGATATGGTAAAAGAGTTTTTACAAATCCATGAAGGATTTTATATAACATCATTGGAGATGATAATGATATTTAGGAAAGTGGGATAAAAAATGACAATGAATGAAATTAATAAGAGTATATCAATTTCTTTTATGGAATTACTCCTTCTCGCAAATCCATCTTTCGTAATGAAGGACTTAAGCCTCCTTCTTGTTACTTAAGTCTACAAAACCTGGGATATGAATTTACTTTTTTGAATATTTTTCAATTATTTAACATCAAATAGATGTCTATAAGTAGGTGGAATTGCAGTTTAGGGAGATCCTTTTATAGGTGAAAATGAGGTAAATTTGATTAGAAACATGAGTTATGTGATTGATATAGATCAAATGTGATGGTAGTGTGGTAATCTAAATAAAGGAATGTTGGTGTGAAACGAATTACTAAATCTAACTCCCAATAAATTTTTTTTCTATGTTGAGTTTTAAGATTTTAATTATATAAATATTGATCCATTTCATTTTTCATGATTTTATAAATTGTTTTCTTGTTTTTACAATAATAATGTTAATTATTTTTTCACTAAAATAATGTAGCCTTATAACTAATATTGATGTGAAATATTAAAATTTTAAATCTATTTAATATAATTAGATTAATAAAAATATAAATTTTAAATTAAAAAATGAATTAACTTTAAATATTTTTTATTTAATTTTTTTTGAAATAATTAATTTTATTATAATTATATAAATATCAAATACAAATAAAATAATGTTAGTGAATTTTTTCATATATAAAAAATTAATTTTTAAATAATTATCGATTAAAAATTAATAATTAAATATATTATTAAAATAATACCGAACACATAGAATACTAAATCATTGTCAAATTACGATAATATTAAATGATATTAATCACATCCTATTTTTTATCTTCTAAAAATTACATTTTATCAGCACATTGTTATTGAAGTATTTGTTTTAATTTTTTAATGAAAATGAATAATTATTTAAAAAATAAAAATAAAAATTATAATGATTAGTACGTAAAATGAAATATATATATATATAATAATTTATGTAAATATCTTTTCAACTCTCAATATTATTAATTATAGATGAATTATTTCATTTTTAGTTTATTATGAAAAAACTAAAAAAATTTAAAAACATTGTATATAATTTGGATTGGGCTATGTCCAGTGACCATATGTTCAATTATCATATGTTCAATAACCATATATCAAGTGACCATATATGTATGAATAATAGTACATTCTTATATATGGCCATACATACACCTATAAATGCATTCATCCATTTCCTTTACATCATTATAAAAATAAGTATTATATTATTAATGTTATTCAATCTATTAATTGGTATAATTGTAGGTATGGTCTTTAACTAAAATCATATGGATGACCATTTAATGTTATTGTCAGGTAATTTATATTTGGTTTCATACCCCTGGTAGTTTTCTTAATAATTTTTTATATTTGATTAACATAATGTATTATTATTTAACATGTATTATAATATTTTAAGTCAATAAAATATATCATGAATTGTATTAGTTATATTTTGGCTATAAAATAATATATTCGTCTAATTAAAGGAACAAATTCATGCTATTTTAGTGAAATCAACCATGTAGACCTCCACCCAATGCTCTATGAACTTCGAAAGAATGATAACCATTCAACCAAATAATATTGATGCTACTTTGGAATTATCCATAAGAATTCACAGACACGCACACGCACACACACACACACATATAAATATATATTGCGAAAGGGATAGTGAAGGTAATTCACTCTTGGTATTTCGAACAAATTAGTAATTTTAAATAACCAGTGTAACTGTTAAGAAACAAAAAATGAAACAATTTATTTAATCATTCCCAAATTACTCTAGGATGTATAATAGGTAATGGTTTTATTATTTCAACATTATATTACTTATAATCAACTTAAACAATTTACTTATGTTTATTCTATTTAGTACCATCATTCCATTTGTATATGTTATAATATTTATGTAATTTATTTATGAACCACATGAATATGGAAAACACACATCAATACGAAAAAACACTCATTAAATGGAATTTTTAAAACATGGTTTTCATCTATGATGCAATATAATATATTTTTCTTCCTTCTACCAGATAAAACATTTTAGATTCATTTATTTCATTATAGTAATTTTAGATTATTATAGATTATTTTTGATAATATAAGATGATTGTATGATTAAAATGTCATTAAAGATTTTTTCGACCAATTTCAATATTTATATATGGGAAAAGAAACTTGAGATCAGGAGGTGGACATCCAGTTAATATTTGTTCATATACTTCTACATCATCTATTATAATGATATAATGTTTGGAGGAAGTTTGTGAATTTATAGAGACTTACAAAAAATAAATATCAATAGGGTTTCAGAATATACGTTGTATTTCTTCCTTTCCATTGAAAATCTTGTTAATGAGGTTGTAAGTATCAAAAATGATGATATTAATAACAGTAGACAAGAATAAAGTATAAATATTTATAGGCCTCTCAAAGGAGTTTTTTACAGTAATTTATTTTCAAGGATCTCAAAAGGGTTTTGGTAACATGCATATAGAAATTTTGGGATTATATAAATGGTTTCACATCACATAGAATGTTTTTATGATGTACAACTAGACACCAAAGTCTATGGATATGATGCCAAAATGGTCATCAATTTTGATTTTTTCTATAATTACAAATGGATATCATATAATAAATATGAATAACCAATATGATGTCTCACAGTATATGTAAATTATATAAAAATAAATAAGGAATATAAGCACAGTATCCCAAAAAATACCCATAATTATTATTTAAGGAAAATAAATTATATTAATATTCAATTTAATGGATACAAATATTTTTTATAGGGGTACTAATACATGGATAAAAATATAGACAAGGAAATAACTTTTAATGAGGCACCCAGTCAATGAACACATCATCAATATTTTGGATTTCTATTTGGAATATAATTATGAATAATATAGAATATATAAACTTCGTGGAAAAAGTATTCAGAGTGGAAACATTTTCAATTTTTTCAATTTCCATTTATACGTGCATAGTTAATTAAATAAATTTTCTGACCTATGAACGTTTTTATGGAATAAAAGTCTTATTTTACATCAACTCATTTAAACATGAATAGAATTTAAAAATCATTTTCAAATGGTTATTTAATCCAAGATATGTCTCAGGGAAAATGAATTGGATTGGTTCGAAAAATAGAATTAGTTTATCATGTGTTGTCTAGTTCTTCTCCTTATTTTTTATTTCATTTACATTTAAAAATAATTAGATTCATTTTTTAGGGTTTGACATGATCTATAGACCTATAATTCCCAATATCATAGAATTTTCACTCACATTACCGTTGGCAATATGTCACATTTGTATCAATTATGATGCATTGAAAGTTCATACACCTCAACTTAGTGTTGTTATTGGGTCCTGACACAATAGGCTCTAGTAGTTTCCCTGATAAAATGGGTTTTCCCATCCCTATGACCAACACAAAAAATTAAATGGATCATTAGAAAAATTAATGTACCCATAGGACAACATATGATCTTTCAACGTTTTATATTCTCACTAACATAGACAATAAAATATAATAAGAAGGGAACCCATATTTACACTAATTTAGGTGAATCCATACTTAAATATTGACTTCTAAGTAGTTAACTTCCTAGAAATATAATGACACATTGTTTACAATGGTAGTAACATTTATTACATGGTACATTTATATTTTTGTGTGTAATATTTATTGATATCGCATTTTCAGAAAAATACACTCAATACATAGGATACATTTAAATATACTTAGTACAATTACACTTCTGGTGAGGTTTTCATAGTAGTTATACATGTAAATGCTTTTATTTTAGACAATTATTATGTAATATAATTATATACTATTATATTTTTATTTATCTATTTTTAATTAGTTAGTCTAATGTAATTAGGTAGTGATGTGATATATATTGATGCACCTAATTTTCATATATAAAAGAGTAGGTATGAGGCATCTAAAAAAACTATGAGGGTTATAATTTTTTTGTAGGTTTTTGATAGGGTAAGTGTTCCAGTAGGAATCCAATTTGTGTTCTATAAATATATTTATGATTTTCAAAAAATAAAAATATTGTCCTCATTCAAAACAGATGTTTGGAATTTTTTAAAATGCTCTATCAGAGATGTTTAATAAGATAGAATTTCCCACTTCCATAGTAAAATGTTTAGGAAGGTGTAATTGATCCCTATCCAAGACCTTATCTTATGGTTCAAATAATTGATCCACACCAATCATGAGTATTTTGAATTATATCCTCTCAAGGAAGAGGGGTACAAAAAAATGGGTGATTATCAAAGGGATTTCTATCTCCAACATCCTCAAGATTTCTAGGGAATTATAGGTCCCCAATATTTATACAATATTATTGAAATCATTGATATAGTATTTGAATCGTTATAGAATCCTAATTATTTTTTAATTAATATGTGTAACCATTTGTTTTTAGGACCTTTTTAGATAATGTGTTTTGTTATGAACTATAGAAAATATACGAAGGTATTTGATGGACCACCATTATTAATTTTCCCTTTGATTATTTCCCCCCCTGACTAAATGATGATGGATTGAGCATAGGAATTTTGGTTTCTTTATCACAATATTATGACCATGTATTCTTATTTATCATTTTTCAAAAAATTTCTATATTTGACATCCCTATTAGATAATATTGAATCATTTATGTATAGGATGTTTCATATAATCCTTCAGCAGAGTCATAGATGTCAACTCATTGTGTTTTTCAGATAAATTACCCCATAGTGATAATGAAATCTCTCAACACCAATAAGGGGTTGGAGGATTACTATTCAATAGGTATTATTCAAATTCCTAGTGGATTGAAGTGTTGATGATGTCGTAAAATTATGAGTCCATTTTATAATAGAATTAAAATGATAAATTTGGAGTTACAATACTGTAGTTGTGTGGAGATGGTGTAAAATAGGTCTTCATATGTTTCTTTGTGGGTAGGTGGTGTTACCCAATTCTTTAACTGTTAGAAGTGTCGTCTATATCTCAGAGATTTCATATAAAAGAAACATGATCCTAGTCATTTTTCATCTATATGATTCTCTTCCCTTTATGTGTACCATATAATACCTAGGATATAGAAACCCAAATAAAAAAGTAGTGTGTGATAACAAATACATAGTTTGATTAAACAAAGAATATAAACACATTCTAATCACATTAATCCATAAATTATAGTTTAAAAAAGATTTATAATATATTTCAAAATAAGATATTTCAATATAAAAAAATACATTGGTTCCTTTTAAAACATATTGCATATTTCATGAGAAATAATTCAGAAAAAATTCCTTTTGTGATATGAACATGACGCAAATTGTTTTTGTTCATAAATATCTATATCAAGAAAAATTTAGTAATATAATAATATAAATATATGCGGATTTCATTTATCCACAAAGCAGTAAAGTATATATTTGATAAGAAGTCATGCAATAATAATGAAAAACATATTCTCTAGAACATAAAGGTGAATATTAATGTTCAAGAATATTTGACCCTTTGAATGTCTACACACTAGAAACAATGGCATGATGGGAACCTCCCCTACTGATTACTGACACCATTAGAGAATGTGTTTTTCTATTTTACCATAAACCCCCTTGTATTCCCAGTTAGAATTATAACCTCATTAAATAGAAGGAAAAAAATAATTATTCATAATACATTTTCCAAGAATATTAATTATTAATCTCATTCCTACATTTTAAAAAAATTATCATGTTTCCGAAACACTTCCAATCAGTGGAAAAAATTTTCATTTTCATTAAAAAATTGGGTCTATTTTCATACCTCATTATGTTCATAAATTATGTTTTCAAATAAATACTCTTTTGAAACATGTCATATTACAAAGAATGATAATATGTAATTTGAATATACAATTTCAAAACTCACACCAAATAAATGAATTACAATAAATATTTGAACCCTAATGGATAAATCCTAAAATAATAATACATACCACATGATTAATGATAATAATTTTTCCTTATTAAATTATAATGCGGGGGAGAGATCCAAATTCCTTGCCAAGGATCTCCTAAAATATGGGAAATAGAATTAGGGTCATAATAATCATATTAGAAGAGATGAAATGATATTTCAAGCTAAATGAAATCTCACCTTAATAAATCAAAAACATAAAAATATCTCTATTGAGTTGATGGGTATAAGACAAGAGAATGTTCCTCTATGACCTCCACTATATTTATGACCAACTAGTGGACATGGGTATTTTTGGAGAGCCAACATTAGCTCACCAGTTCACTCAACCAACTATTCAGTGGCCTTGTGCTACAATGATCCACCAAAAAACCTTCTTCCTTGTTTCATATTATACAATACCAAAAATCCCAATAAAAGATATATGTACCTAAATTAGGATACCTATGTTTGAAAAATATCCCCATAATAAGATAATTTTTCCTCTATAAAGAATCTAGATAACAATGTTGACAATTTAGAAGAACATTTCTACTTCATAAATTCGTTACATTCTAATGTCTCAAAGAAACACCTAAAATATTTCCATATCACTCAATCCAATGTGATAATCATTCCATGTGACACCATATCTTATTAGTAAACTATTGGAACCTATTCTCCAACCACTTAGGTGATTCTGTGTACGATCATGGCCTTGTAGGGTGTCAATCTCAGGCACGTTTTCAGGTACTTCTGATGTTTTTATGTATCTCTATTTTGGAGTAGTGACATGGGGTGCGTTGGGGTGGACATTTAAGTAAAACAAAAGGGTAGTGGGTTGTGCACGGTTTGCGCACGGCTTGACCAATAGTGTGACTAAGCAGTTCCAACCAAGAATAACTGGACAGAGAGGTATGCATGGTTTACACACGGTTTGACCAACCGTGCAACCAAACCATGATGACCTTGAAAATCTGGACAGTGAGGTCCACACAGTTTGCACAATATTTGAAAAACCATGTGCCACTATCCAGGAACTGTGCATGTGGTTTTTATTTCCAAAAATCCTTTTTAAACCTATCTAAACTCCAGGACATCCTTATTTTCTGACCTTGGCTCGGGCGTGGTCATTTCAAGGTGTTTCCAAAGCCTCTTGGAGAGATTCCAAGGCGATCCGAACACCTTTTCTCAAGATTTATTGCTCATATTGAAGATCTGATCTCCTTTCAGATTTAGATCCAGAACATGATCGATGACGTTGTGCCGCTCAGATTTTGGGGATTTTTGTTTGGCTTACATTCATCTATAAATCATGGTAGGTGGTCTAAATCCAATCCCACAATCTCATCTTGTTCGGCGTATACCGTTTTATAAATTTCGTGGCATAAATAATTAATTGGTGGATTGGTTATTCAGTTCTTTTTGAATTGTGGATCTAGTTTAATATGGGTGAAAGTTATGATGGAATGATAAAGATGATTAAACATTTGAATATGGTTATATATGTGAATTTGATATTGGTTTTGAAAAGGGGTTCTGGGACACAGACTGACACTCCTAATACCCACAGAGGTTCTAGACATGGATTTCTCGAATCAATGACATGCATGAAATTGATATTTTATTGGACATGGACTGATGCCCAAAATACCCATGGGGTTGTGAGACAGGGATTGAAGCTGCAAATACTCACATGTGTGTTAAACATGACATTCTAAACTATTTCATTTATTTTTTACTATGGTTTCATTTGGATATTCATAGACTTAATATTGTGACATAGTGATTATGAATTTAATAGGGGAAATGGTTTAGGCTCCTACATGATCTGAAGAAGGAATTGTGTTTTGGGTGTTCTTAGGAACCTGGATGTTTAATATATTAAAGAAAGGTTAATTGGATAAATATAATTGTTTTCCATATTGTCCTGATTTATTATTAATGCACCTGCATACACTGCTTATGACATGATTTTTTTTGAAACTATTGGTGGTGATCTACTGAGTCGTACATATAATCTACTCATGCTGCCTGATTGGTACCTGAATAGACATTCTTGTTGTAGGATTGGACAAGGGAAAGAGCCTTGGTTAAAGTTTTGTTTGGTGTTGGAGCATGGAAGAGGGAAATGGATGTGGGTCGGGACCCATTTGTAGTCATTGTGTCTTTACTTTATGTTTCATTGTAGACACTTGGCACTTTCCTAGTCATAACATGTTTTACCTTTCAGTTGAGTATTGTTTTTCAAGTTTTTGATTATGCTAGTGACCTTGTACAGTTATATTTATATGTGTTTCTGCTATTTCGTGGTTACTTCCATTGGTATTTTATTCTAATAACATAAGGTATACTCTCCCTAAGAAAGACATACTAGACCCCCACTGTTAGTCAGCCCCCTATGGCGTACGGGGAGCCACGCTTGAGGGCTTCTGACCTGCCGGATTGGAGCACCATTCGGTGGCTCCCGGGTCGGGACCTTACAGAGTGGTATCAAAGGTGAGGTGTTTTCATTCTTCTAATTTTTATGTAATACTATTTGGGGAATGTAGAAAGGATACTAGGGAATGTCAGGGCTTGATAATGAGCTCATCCATGGGAGTTCCAAACCCATGTACGAGGGAAAACTCAAGTACTGAAGGTGGGATTGTTGTTGTTGCTGTTTGTCATTATAGTTGAATATTATTTCATCTTGGGTGATTCACTTGTTGTGTGATGTGATTATTATTTCTATAATTTGTGGAGTATTGATTTGTGGCCCAGAATGGCATGAGTGTCTCGTCTACATGGATCATTATAGTTACTCAGGATTATTGTGACATGAATCATGTTAGGCATGCACAGGAAAAGGATTATGGGTAGATTGTTGAACTTTAACATTTTCTTTTCCTTTCTTGTGAAATTGAAATGAAAATGGTTTTTAATTTTGAAATTGAATGAAATAATTGTGATAATATATGAATAATTTGGTTGTGTGTAATTGTGGTAACATTGTGAACTTTTTTCTAAGGTGCATGTTTGGATTTGTAGAATTATGACTTCATCACGCTTGTTGAGAGGACGAGCGAGGGGTATAGCTAGAAATGATCCTCTAATGGGTAAACCTGAGGCCCCAATATTACAAACTGAAGAAGCGGAGGAAAACATTTGAGACGAACTCACCCATTTCATGAAAATAATGGGAAGAGACCCAGGGAAGGTTGTGAAAAGTATGTCTGATCTTTTGAGGGAGATTCAGTTGCAGCACCCACCAAATTTTACGGAAGAGTGTGGTTCAGTGAAAGCAGTTTTCTGGATTGATTCTACCCGGACTATACATAACCACATGAAGACACCTATTGAGAATAGAGTCAAGTTGGTAGCTTACATGTTGCGCATCAAGCAAATGGTTGGTGGGACATCTAGACTCAGAATGGACAGCTAGAAGCTATAGAGTGGAAGGAATTCTAGGAGAAGTTCTTTGAGCACTTCTATCTAGAGATTCTCAGACAGGAGAAATAGGCTGAGTTCATGAGGCTAACTCAAGGGAAAATGTCTGTAATGAACATTGCTGGATGCTTTACAAACATACAACGTTTTTCTCCAGTATTGGCAGCAGACGAGGCCACTTCAGCAAGACGATTTCAGGATGGACTTGAATGTGAAATTAAGTCTCAAGTAAATATTTTCATGCTAAAGAAGTTTTTGGAAGTGGTAAATTAGGCTCTCAACTTTGAGGGGAACTTGAAGGAACACTATAGTGGTGGAAAAATGGTTTTTTCTAAATGGTCAGGTTGTGCCACCTTTGAGAGCAGAATGTGACATTATGAGAATGTCCGCCAAGGAGGTGGGAGACAGTGTAACCTGGAAGAGCGGCCGGTTACATAGGACCTTACCCGAGTGTTTTTTCCACCAGTGTGGATGTTCGGGACAATATCATAATCAATATCCCTGCCACCCTATTGAATGCCGAACATGTGGTAGGATGGAACATATCCAGAAGTTCTGCAGGAACCCAAAGGAATCAGGTGGTGATGGATTAGCTAAGCAGAGTCAGAGTGTGGGAAGGGGATCCTCTGCACTCCATCAGTCCCAAAGTTAGAGTTTTACTAGATGAGGTGGTAAAAGTGACAGACATGGTGCTCTTAGGAAACAACTCACATATCAGTAGAGTGGAACAAGTCAAGGGAGTCAGAAGGTATCCCAGGGAAGAGGAGCAGCACGATTTCAAGTACAACCCACACATGTGGATAGTGAGGTTAGACCATCGATAGTGAGAGGAACTATTATTGTGGTTTCTACTTTAACTAATGACTTATTTGATACTGGTGTTTCTCATTCCTTTATATCTACAAAACTTGTTAATGGATTGAGTTTGGGGTGGAGTTTGTGTGCAGGGCTATAACGATTTTCACACCTTTGGGGGTACAGTCTAGAGACATCTGTATGTTCAAGGGATATTCTCTTGAGATTGGGGAGTACCATTTCCTGTGGGATCCCAATATCCTTGATAAGACAGGCTTCGACCTAATCATGGGTATGGACCGGTTAGTCACATACCGAGCCCACATTGATTGTTATTGTTGGAGGGTGACATTTATATCGCCTGTAGGTGACCATTACATTCACCATGGGGAGTGTGATATCCATGCAGGCCACACTTTTCAAATTACTCAGCAACTGGGATAGCTCATAGCCCATGTTTCAAGCCTTTTACTAGATAGAAAAGGTGTTAGGAAAGATGTCCTTCCACCAATGGTTGATTTGTTTCCGTATGTATTCCTGGAAGACTTCTCAAGTCTTCCACCTAAGAGATAT
Organism: Viscum album; assembly: GCA_963277665.1. Taxonomy (NCBI): domain Eukaryota; kingdom Viridiplantae; phylum Streptophyta; class Magnoliopsida; order Santalales; family Viscaceae; genus Viscum; species Viscum album. Next base: position 1,519,169,844 of record OY728155.1, on the reverse strand, counting down.
ATTGAATATACTATTGATCTCATGCCAGGAGTTGATCCAGTATCTATTCCACCATATATAATGGAACCAACAGAGCATCAAAAATTAAATGCTCCGTTGGAAGACTTGAAGGATAAAGGATTTATCCGTCCATGTACGTCACCATGGGGATCTCCTGTACTGTTTGCAAAAAAGGATAATGGGAGTTTACATTTGTGTTTTGATTACTAGAGGTTGAACAATATGACTATGAGGAACCAATATTCTATACCTCTTATTGATGATATGTTTGACAAGTGGAAGGGAGCATGTGTTTTCTCAAAAATCGACTTGAGATCATTGTATCACCAGTTGAGTTTTCGGACTTCTGATATACCGAGGACTGCTTTCAGGAGTAGATATGTGCTTTATGTGTCTTTTGTAATGGAATTTTGGTTAACAAATGCACCAGTAGTGTTTATGGATGTGATGAATAAGATCTTTCTTCTGTACCTAGATCAGTTTGTGGTAGTATTTGTGGAAGACATCTTGGTTTACTCCAAGACTCATGACGATCATGCCCAACATCTTGACATCATCTTGAGTACACTGAGAGATCATTGGCTATACACTAAGTTATCTAAGTGTCAATTTTGGATTGATTGTGTACACTTCTTGGGACACATCATCTCGAAGAATGGTGCTTCAGTGGATCCATAGAAGGTGCCAGCAGTGATTTCATGGGGTCATCCCAAGAATATTTTTGATATCTGAATCTTTCTGGGGTTAGCTATATATTAAAAGAGAATTATCCAAGGCTTTTCCCGTTGGGAAACACCACTTTAAGGCTTGACCAGAAATTTAGTAAAGTTTGAATGGTTAGAGGATTGTGAGATATCTTTTCAAGAGTTAAATATGCATTTGACATCCACACCAATTTTGGCTCTACCTGAGTCAGGTGAATAGTACACGGTGTATTTTGTCACATCAAGGATAGGACTCAGAGATGTGTTGATGCAAAGAGAAAATGTTGTGGCATATTGGTCTTGACTGTTGAGGCCTCATGAAAATAATTATCCAATGCATAGACTTGAGATTGCAGAGGTGGTTTATGCATTGAAGTCTCGGGGACACTACCTCCAGGGTGAAAGGATTATAGTTTATACTGATCACAAGAGATTGATGTAGATATTTTCTCAGTGAAATTTAATCTCTGATAGTGGAGATGGGTTGAGTATATGATGTCGTTTGAATTTGAGCTGGTATATACAACTGGGAAAGGAAACGAGGAGGATGATGCTTAGATTAGGAAGAATCAGAGTTAGATTGTTTAGGAATCTAGTGCCGGTGGACGATGATGTTGTTGCTAGTTGAAATACACATTGTGGTTCAGGAGAGACAGGAGGTAATGTAACTCATGTCCGTGGTTGTGGAGTCTACACTTTTGAGACAGATCAGGGACAAGAAATATGAGGACACTGGATGCTTAGCCTTGAGGGAAAACATTGAAGGTGGGGAGACACCTTTAGACTATAAGATAGACGATAATGATATTGTTTATATGAAGAATCATGTTTTTGTTCCTATAAGCATTTGAGAGGAGCTCATGTGGAAATTTCATGCCTCAAGATGTGCAGTACACCCAGGTCTGATCAAAATGTATCATGATCTACAACGACAGTTTTGGTGGCCAGGCATGAAGAAGGAGATAACATGGTTTGTGACATGATGCTTGACCTGTTAGCAGGTGAAGGTAGGGAATCAACGACATGGAGGTTTACTATGACCTTTTTCCATTCCATAATGGAATTTGGATGACGTGACCATGGAATTAGTGATCGGTATTCCAAAAACACTTAAGAAGAATGATGCTACTTGGGTCATTGTGGATCGACTGACAAAGGTGGCACATTTCTTGCTTATAAGTCAAACTCTTACAGTTGTGTATTTAGGAGATTTGTATTTACAGAATATATTTTGATTGCACGGGGTGCCACGAACTATATATTCGGATCGCGATTCATAGTTTACTATGCGCTTCTGGAAGGTCTTGAAGATTGCACTTGGTGCACATGATTTATTGAGTACGGATTTCCATCTGGAAACTGATGGATAGTTATAGTGTACTATAAAGGATTTTTAGGATATGTTGACGGTGTTTCTACATGACTTCGGTGGTACCTGGGAGATGCACCTAGCTTTAGTGGAGTTTTCCTATGAAAATAGTTATGAGGAAACTATACATATGGAACCAAACATGGATCTTTATCGTAGGCCATGTAGATCCCCACTATGCTGGAAAGAAGTGGGTGAGTCAGAGTTATTGGGATCGAGTCTCGAACAGAAGACGATTGAATAGGTTCAGCTGTTTCAGAATCGAATGACTACATCTCATTGTCGGCAGAAGTCTTATGCTGATTGATAGAGGTTACCTCTAGATTTTACAGTCGGCGATTGTGTTTTCCTTTGGGTATCGCATAGGTTGGGTCACCGCAGGATACGAAGTCAGGGAAAGATGGAACCCAGGATTTTTGGGCCTTTTGAGCTCATGAAGAGTGTTAGGATGGTAGCGTACCAATTGGCACTTCCACAGAAATATTGTGTTATGTGTGATGTTTTCCATGTATCACAACTATGACAGTAACACCCTGACCCTTCTCATGTAATCGATGTGGATGATGTTGAGCGAGAGATTGATTCCTCCTTTGAGGAGCATCTGATACGTGTGTTGTATCTTATTAGAAAGTGATGAGGGGAATGATAGTACTGATAGTTTGTGTTTTATGGTAGCATGGATGTGTGCAGGAAGAGACACGGGAATGGGTGGCAGATATACAGACTCAATGGCTAGATCTTTTTAGCTTGGAATCTCAGAGAAGTTTGGGAGTACAGCTCGAGGAAGAGTTGTTATAAGGTGGGGAGAGTGTAAGATCCCGACCTATTCTAGAGTCAATATCGAGCACATTTTCAGTTAATTTTTATTTTTTTTTAGTATCTATATTTTAGAGTAGTGAATGGGGTGAGTTTGGGTGAACTTTTATGTAAAACAAAGGGCAGTGGGTTGTGCAATGTTTGCGTACAGTTTGAAAAACCGTGCGACCAAACTGTGCCAACCAAGCAGAACTGGACAGAGAGGTAAAAAAAATTTATACAAGGTTTGAAAAACCATGTGACCAAACCGTGCATACCATGCAAATATGGAGATTAAGGTCTGCATGGTTTGTGCACTGTTTGACAAACTATGAACCCCTAACCATAAAACCGTGCGCTCGGTTTTTATTTTCGATTTTTTTAAACAACCAGAACCCCAGGACTTCCTTATTTTCTGACCTTTGCTCGGGCTTGGAAATTTCTAGGTGTTTCCAATTCCTCTTGGAGAGATTACATGGTGATTCGAACACTATTTCTCAAGATTAATGGGTCAGATTGAAGATCTTCTCTCCTTTCAGACTTAGATCCAGAACTTGATCGACGACGTTGTGCCGCTCGGATTTTGGGGATTGTAGTTGGGCTTACTTCCATCAATAAATCGAGGTAGGGGGTCTAAATCCAATCACACAGTCTCATCTTGTTAGGGGTATGGATTTGTATAAATGTCATGGCTTACATAATTTAATGATGGTTTGGTTATGTTGTGCTTTGTGAATTGTTGATCTAGTTGAATATGGGTGAGAGTTATGATGGAAGCATAAAGATGATTAAACATTTTAATATGGTTGTATATGTGAATTGATTATTTGTTTTAAAAAGGGGTTGTGGGACACAGACTTACACTCCTAATACCCAAAAAGGTTCTAGACATGGCATTCTAGAACCAATGACAAGCATGAAATTGATATTTTATTCGACAAGGATTATTGCTCAAAATACCTATGGGGTTGTGAGACAAGGAATGATACTCCAAATACTCACATGTGTTCTAGACATGACATTATACAGTCTTTCATTTATTTTTTCCTATGGTTTCATTTTTCTATTCATAAACATAATATTGTGACATAGTAATTATGAATTGAATAGGGGAAATGGTTTAGGCACCTACACTGGCCGAAGCAGGCATTGCGTTTTTTGTGTTCTCGAGAACCTGGATGTTTAACGTTTTAAATAAAGGTTGATTGGAAAAATATAATTGTTTTCACTATTATGTTTCTTTATTATTTATGCAACTTCATAAAATACTTATGACTGGATTTGTTTTAAAACTGTTGGTGGTGATCTACTGAGTTGTACTCACACCCTACTCGGGCTGCCTGATTGGTACCCGAATAGACTTTGTTGTTGCAAGATAGGACAAGGGAAAGATCCCTGGTTAGAGAGTTGTTTTGGGTTGGAACATGGAAGAGGGAACTATAGGTGGGTCAAGACCCGTTTGGAGTCTTTGTGTCCTTACTTTCAGATTAATTATAGATCCTTGGCACTTGCATTGTCATTGCATGTTTTAACTTTTATTTGAGTATTGTATTCCCTGTTTTTGATTATTATAGTGACATTGAACTGTTATATTTATATGTGTTTTCCATTATTTCTTGGTTACTTCTACTGGTATTTTATTCTGATAATGGAGGGTATAGTCTCCCCAAGAATGACTTACTAGACCCCCGCTGCTAGTCGACACCCTCTGGTGTATGGGGAGGCACACTGGAGGGCTTGTGACCTACCGGCTCGAAGCACCATTCAGTGGATCTCAGGTCATGATGTTACATTCTATCAATCCTAACATCCTGTTACTCCAATATTTGGGACCTATCTAGATAATACCTTTCCATGGGGAAACATGGAATGTGTTATTGTTTTAATTCAAATAAGTATGTTTGTCTAATCAATAATCCACCTTCAAAAGACACTCCACTATCTGAAATGGAATGAAATAATGAGTTGATTGTTGAACAATAATCACTAAATATTTATGTCCAAATATAAATGAATTATTTATAAATACCCAATCACATATTTTAAATCCCAACATATTGTTACACTTATAATCATATTATTTGTGAAAAAATATAAATTACTGCCAACATATTTCTAATAAATTATTTTAATTGATATATTCTAAAATATGATAAGTACAACAAAGGAATATTATAGAACATTCTACCAACAATTTGGAGTTCTATAAGGCCTCCCATACAGACACTCAAATAGAGACATCTAGATAAAAGCCAGGAAAAAAACATCATAGGAAAATTTTACTTAAGGTATGTGTTTTTTCCAATATCCAATGATGTCAAAAACATATTCCCAATTTACGTATTCATGGTACTATAATGGTCACTCATTTTTGGAATCCATTTTAGTATGATAACCAACGATCAAAATCATTAGAGATCCCATCAATGTTTCTAATATACATTATAAGAATCATGTGATGTGAGGGTATCTATCAGATATAATAGTAAATGGAAATCCACGAAGTATGATAATTTCCAACATATACAAGTACCCATGTGACCCTAATATCGTCGACTACTTGACAGGTATGAAATGAACTTATTTCATTAGTTGAAATATAATCACCAATATCACATCCTTACCACTAGGATTATGAGGTGGTCCAATCATGAAGTCCATTGATAACTCAACCCATATCCACACTAGAATGGTGAAAGGACACATCAACACAATAGTCCTCTTATTTTCCTCCTTAATTAATTTACATGTGAGTCATAAAGATAGAAAACCCATAATATTTCCACTCATTGATGACCAATTGTAATGACCTATCATGTCGTGGAATATCCATGTTTTTTTGGGTTCATGAACTGACTCAATCAATAATCCTTATCAATCAACACCTTCTTCAAGTCTATAATAATAACTATCTTTTCATAGAAGTTTAAACCGCCATCAAGATATTTATACAACTAAATTAATGTCTCCCAAAAATAGATATTCTTATAAAATCACTGAAAATCTTCATCATGACAGTATCTAAGTGGAATTCCATCATCCATAGATGATCCATCTTGAGCATATATTTGAATTTTTATATTTATACTCACCATTCATCCACGTGAATCTCTATAATATGTCCCATTAAAAAGAATTGTTCCAAGAAAATCATTACTATATGAATCAATAATTTTCCACTAAAATCATATGTTTCCAAGTTCATTTTTCTAGTGGGGTATGAAATGTAAAATTAAATGGTTTGAAGATATTACACCTAGAATATATGCCTAAAATTCTGATCCCACTATGTGAAGATATATCCAAACTCATATGGTCTGAATACAATATAAACATATCCCTAATGTGGTAGTGATTCCATGTCTTAAGCTTGTGTATAACTACTAAAAACTCAAGAATATAAATGGGATAGTTCTTTCCATCAGGGAGTACCTTCACTAAGAAAAAAAGATATTTAATTTCATAACAATATTAGAACAAAATTAAAAAATCTACAATATTTATCATATTAATTATTGTACACAACACCCATACTCAGATGAATTGGGACTATAGATTAATTTAATCTCATTATCGTCTCCTCAAAAAAGTTATCTATCAATAGTCACACAAATAACATATACAATTATGGTACAAATCTATCATTGTGGGTGAATTCTTTGAGATGACCTTAACAAAAAACGTCAAAATAACATACTAATAAAAAACTGTGGATCCCAAACACATTTTAGGTCTACTAAAAATACATCACTGCCCAAATAATTTAAGATCCACTAAGACACCCATTTTAAAAATCACATGGCATGGAATCTTCACTTCATGAATGTGAAACAGAAATTTTCTAGGATTCTTGTAATGATGACACTCAGTAAATATATCCATGATGATATTAATATCATCATCATGAAATTGTTCTAATTTTGAATAAATATGAATATCATTCAATGATGGAACCATGAAGGAATCTATGAATCACTGTGGATCCAAAATGATTAATCCATAAACAACACTAGATCCTTACTAAGACTAAATTTAATAACTAGACATGTATAATACCCACACCTACTCTACAACACCATCGTAGGGATATCATCCTCTCAAACCCAAACTAATGTAAAAAATATCTAAGTTTATTTTTATGAATCCAACGAACACCTATATGATTAAAAATAAGGTCATTAATCCTTTGAAAGATACATTTTATCTTCACCATCACATAGTTGAGTTATTAGTTATAATAATAAATTCAGAGACTCACATCAACCTTCATTGCAATGTATGCTAGTAATTCCATGTGTGAGAGACTGGGAATAATAAATCACATTCACTCAAGATACAAAATTTAATACATTATATGTTTTAATTAAAGGGGTGTACATTGTTATGAAGGTAAATAAATGGGTTTCATAACTATATGCATGTAGAATGGGAACTCGACATCCTTCTATGGTGGTATCCTAAAGAAATAATCTTGAAATTTTAAGGATACTCACTCACCAGCATTATAATAGGATCACTAAGATGCATATAAAAGGTATAAAGAGTCACTTTTGACAACTGGATGGAGGTCATATCATCATAAAGAGAAATGAAACCATCTCTACTTGATCTGAATACACACTATCCAAAAATTAGGTGTGTTTCTCTAACTGAATAATTATAATATTCCTAAACATAATAATAAATCTGGTATTTATAGATATTCAACAAATCCTTTCTAATGATAAGATCACATATTACATTATCATGAAATATTAAGTTATGTATGGTTTCATAATTTATTATAATCATCTGAAATTAAAGACATTAATTAACCTTATTTAATTATATCACAAAGATATGGAAAAAGTCATTAATTAATACATATGCTATAAATAAAATCCCAACAAATTGATTAGTTTGAAATAGATAATGTAATGTGTTTTACGAGTGGAAAACAAAAACATAACCATATATCATTCAACAACCACCATACTACTTATTATAGATTATCATGTATTTGACTCCTCTAGGGAACACTTCACTATAGACATATTTATAGCCTTATCCCTCTTTTCATTTCAACATGATCATTACCCATGGAATGGGGTCTAGAAAAAAAAACTTTTGATACATTAGTTCTAAACATATATCCCTTATTTAAGGTATATCCAGATATAAATAGCTATGATACCCATTTATTGAGAAAATAAATATGACAAGATTCTCAACATGAGGGATACATCCTATGTTCTTTATAATTAAATATTTGGTGTCCCTTTTTCCACAATATTAATAGACCACCTAAATATTCACATATTTCTATTGTGCACTCCTACCTCAATAGACGGTCAACCCACATCCTTTTCTTACCTGAATGTGAACAATGTTTTCCTTTTATAACCATTAATTCCTTAAAGAGTTTAGGCTTCCCTTCTATATATACCTCTTCCATATATTCAATCTATATACCTCAATGAAGGTGGAAACAAACATATGAATCAATATTGGATGAATATGAGGTCTCATCCCTGTTTTATCCAATAAATCTCTAGATAGTATTTTATAAAATTCAATTGAGATATGTGAACTAACACAACAAAGTGAGTAACATACTCCTTGAATGAATGATCTCCATGTTCATAAGTAATGTAGTCTCATTCCTCCATTGCTCTCAATATCTTCGGATAGAACTATTATTTGATGGACTAATCGAGGGTCATCCCAGTGATATCATAAGAAACCATTTCTTACATAATGGGTTCTCACCACTACCTTCCCTATTCATAGGAATTGTTGTTGAAAAATTGACATCTTCTCATCCAGTTTTCCTAGAAAGAATAAGATCATCTCGATCCTCTTAATACAATTTACATGTTCCTATAAGTCCTAGACACAATTTAACATCTATTGATTCTTCTTACTAAAATATAAATCATGGTCCTCCTCCCATTTTGATTAAAAATTAGTAACTCATCACATAGAAAGGATCTTTATGCCTTTAGATTCTACCCAAACCTCATCAATTGGTGCATTTAATATAGGGGAATTCTATGTAGCCTCTAATTTGAGTACTATAAAGTTTTCATAATGGATGATCTATGATATATAAAATACGATGAAGAAAAAAATTACAGAATAAATTGATTCATTTATCATTAATATAATTTAATTAATTTATTTAAATGTGTTAAACTATAAATAATAATGATAAACACCCATGTTTATCCCATGGTAACTAAATGATTTTCATAAAACTGAGAATGCTAGGAAAACACCCAAAATACCTATTGTGTTCTATAAAACCTCAATATAGTAAACAACAGCCCCTAGAAATAAGATGGTGAGACATAAAAATGATTGCATGTTTTAACATGACTTGAGGATTTAATACAAATTAATAAGAGACAAGCCTAGTTAAATAGATATTATCAACAAAATAGGAATTCCACATGGCCCAAAGAACATTACCTAACACCAAAGTCTAGAATAAGAACAACGGTATCCTAAAAATAATTTTTAGAATTATTAAATCATTTTTAAACATATGATGAGAAATAAATAGTCCGTATTTCACAAACAAAATCAAAGATACATCATATGTTAATAACAATGAAAAAAGGTAGAATAGAATAATAAGATGAATCGGTCTAGGAGAATAATATAAAGACCATAAACATATAATCTAAAGTAGAAATCGGTTCTACATCATTATGAACATATGCCACCACTATCCCAACCAACTGAAAATCCAACATGGTCAAGATGCTTCATCCCCTGGATGACACTCTTCCCATTACATGTATCCTAAAAATCAAAAGGAAAACATAGGGTATGAGGACTAATGGTCTGTATAATTCCAAAAATAATATATAAAATTTATTTCCACATGAATTAGTTTGTTCGTTTCTATAATATGTTTCTAAAAAATTTAAAATTATATCATCTTCTAAAAAAATACATCATTTTTTTCCTTTTCGCAAATATACATTTTGATAAAGAAACTAATCTGACATAATTAAAATAAATGAAGCATAAATATTTTAAATAAATTGTTTGCAAGAATAAATTTCTTTAACATGATAATTTTGAAAAAAATGGTTATAAATATACATGTATATGATTTATCCCCCAATCAGTAAATGTGGTACATGTCATTAGAGAATATTCAATAATGGAAAACCTAAGACACTTTACATCATAAGGGAATCCTAACATTTAAAAAACTATATCCATAATAAAGGATCCCCAATATAAACCCTATAATCATGAGATCTCACACTTAGTGATATCGAACTTCTATATGGATCACATATGTTTAGTTTTCCTCCAAACACAATGTTCTCGAAAAATTCAATTACATATTCATTACCATCATTGAAATGAAAATCATAATTCCTAAATAATATCAAAGGTAAATACATTTGAAATTTACCCCCACATATTTATTATAAATTTTCTATTATGTTACCACAAAACATTCATTTTGGAAAAATATTCATTCAATTATAAACCGTCATTGAAAACATACATTAAACACATTATGTCCAAAAATTAAATTTTCAATTAAATATATGTTTTATGTAATTATAATTTCAAAAAAAATATCCTGATTAATTTTATATTTAATTTAATAAACATTCAAAATTAAAAAATACATGAACTCGTTGATCTGTGAGGGAGACACAATAAGATAGAGAAACCATCCATACGAATGAAGAAAAAAATGATTCCATCATAATAATTGATGAAAGGGAAATATATTTTATTTTATAGATCCTATATCTATGTAAAACTAACATAGTTCTCCTCTTGTGTTTTATAACAATCTATATAGTCTTGATATTCTACACATATAAATAGAAAAAGAGATAAAAACATATTATATAGGATCTACACACCGTACTACTCCCAAATTACATCCAAGATTCCAACATGAATGAAGATTCATCAATGGGACGAGGGAGATAGAAAAAAAAATCACCAAAGTGCTTCAAAAACCAAGTGAAATGGAATTAAGGTCTTAAGGGTCATATTAGTGTTGATAGAAATTATTTTTTCCTAAATAAAATTTTGAACCCTTAAATAATTCATAATACCTATAGCATCATTATCTTGCTGCTAGGCCCCACTAGTTCACTGCTGGTCCTCTTGTGATCTAGTGGGTATAAAAACAAGGAATAAATATATTGGACATCCACTAGAGATCTAATGGAATCCAACCTACTATCCAATTTGTATTGGGGGAGAGCATATTCCAATTGGTCCTACACTGATAGGTTGGTGGATTCCCACTAGTAGTAAATTGGAACCTTTATACATATAATTGTTCATCTATCTAGTATCCACTAGTTGGATTCCATTAATATCATTCTAATGGCCTCTTACTAAAACCAATATCCAAAAAACCTTCTTCGATGTTACGTTATAATTTTGAAAATAAAAAACATTTCATTACTATTTGTTCGTACAAGGTTGAAAAAAATAGGAATCAATCCATTGTACTAGTCAAGGTCCTTAGCAGCATGTTCCGAAACCTCGGGTGATGATGAATCCTTTCACTGATAGATATAACGATAGTTATTGGCAGAGTAGGATTGCCAATTGTTTTAATTAGGAAAAATTTCAGCTAAAAATAATAAGGTAACATACACTATGTGATCTATATCCAGGATGACCAATTCTCTTTCAACAATTCCAATTGAAATTTGTGGTTATAAATCAATTATATCCACTCATGTTGATACTTGTCTCAATATACAAATTAGGTTTTCACTTGAGTTTAATTCTCTGAATGCATCATCAGAGAAGAATTTTTTTTACCTCTATATATTTCTATATTGTATTATTATTTTTTATAGAAATATATTTATAGGCTACTTAACAACCATTAAAATTAATTTTTTTTATTAGATCATCATTAATAAAACTTTTGACCAGTTATCATGCACAAATTGAATAATATAGTAGATTATATTACGTTAAAATTCCTAAGAGGGAAAATTTTTAGATTCCAAATGAATGAGATGTTAATGAAGGGAAAACATAACCATACCTAAGATTAATTATAGCTACAGTAGTTAATGTAAAATTCATGGCTCCTACATTAGAACCCATAGTAGCCTCCTCATATCTGCCATTGGGGGTAAAACATAATTGGGATGTCTATATAGATGAAATTTTAGGCATTCCTCCTAGCCCTAGAATAGTCATTGAGATCATACTCATTATAATAATATAACCAAAAATCAATTTCCTTATATCATAAGGAATTGATTGATTTGAAGGAACATAATGTACACCATGATGATTAGGAGGTCATAATTCATTTCATTTTGAGAACATCTACCTATGGTTCCCCTTGTTGTTTTCAAGTATATTGAATTATAAAAATTTATTATCTAAATAATAAAATATGTTGAATCAAGTAACAGTGATGAAGATATTTCAATTACATAAGACTGGAGATCTCTTTAATCGGTTATATGAATCCAAATGGGTCTCAAAGAATTATCATAACTTTTGACCCCATAATATCCCTATCAAAGAGTAGGATAATCCTATGACATCATCTAGAAGTATAGATAAATTTTACAAGTATCATTTCATTCCCTTCTAGTAGAAAAATTCACCAGAAGTGTTCAAGCCTCAAAAGAAAATGATTTTCCATCCAAATAATGACTTTTTATTCATTATAATCATTTAAGATATCCAAATATATTCAATAGATTAATTATAACGAATAGTTGGATGTGGTTAAAATATGGGAGACTGCATGACTCCATAGTGTTCCTTCCAGAATCATATTATGAATGGAGAAAACATTCACTTCATTGTTTTGGAAAGCCATATAGAATTCATTAAGGAATCAACTGAAGTGGAGTATATAATATCATCTATGGACTGATTAAAAATAGGAGAGTTATATTTAAATCATTGAGTATATGATTCATGAGTTCTTTTTAAACATTAATGGATCATTTTATGGTATTCTTTACGTATTTGAGTTCATGTTGAAAAAAAGTTCAAGTATTTGATTAAGATTGAGTATTTTGAGGATCTATATTGTTGGTTACACTAATCACTGATATGTTGGAATATGGTGGTTGAGGAAACTACTTTTTGTCTAACCATGATGCAAGAGACCACTGATAGAGTGTATTTTATTATGATGTAATTGGTTACCACATTGAGAATGAAACAATAGAATGCCAACTAAATGGTACATCATTGGGATTTTAATATTCATGATTAGGTTTTCATAATTTTGTCACCTTGTTTGAGGGATTGAAATTTCTGGATTTAGGGGAAGTTAGAACCATTTTTTGTGGGACCATTATAGATCGAAAACTATTTTAGAGTACTGGATTACTATCTAGAAATTCCACATTACTATCTTGGAAATGATTTGTTCCATATTTCACATATTTAGAGGTGTGAGATCAATCTTATTGATGTAATCAACTACGAGGAAATTGATTTGGATCAATATTAATATTTTTTGGTGTGTCTATTTCATATTATAAGTCAAAAATACATGGATATAAGGGGGAATACTTTGAAACGTTTTGTGCCATTTTGAAGAATGGATAGAACCAGAAAGAATGTTTGTAGTGGGAATCAGTTGTTCAAGTGAAACCGGTAAATTTGTTCATATAGGACAACTAGAAACACATAAATTGGATTAGAATCCTAATAAATGTATATTATAAGTCTTCATATTTTTCCCTATATTTTAATCCATCTGACCATCTTATAATTTCATTTTTTGGTAATTACATGATTTGGTGGGAACATCATAGATTTAGAGTATCTATTAGGTTTTTTTGAGTTTTTTGGTCCAAAACATCCAACAAAACACCCAAGATGCTAGATGCATTGGTAATTGGAAAAAACGTATGTAAAATCGACTATGAAAAGTGTTATGGTGAGGATGTTAGTAAGACTGTGTAGTTCTTGGGAAACACCATTTTGAATGACCATTGTGGCCTCAATTCACCCTAGTACATAATCTAGTGGTCCCAAATTAGTTATGAATGTAGAACAATGATATGGTAGGTTTTATTTAATGTTTATTTATTTAAATATCCCATAGTTTTAGTTTTGATTGCGTTATAGGTAGACATGATCAATGAGGATGAATTTGATAGGCCGAAAAGTCCACTGTTCATCACGTATCTCAAGAATTTTATTGGGGAATATGTGTGACTTCATTGAGGGGTATTTATTGTTTTTTAACTCATAATAACATTTATTAGCCTATATATTCTCTAAAATTGATCATTCGGTGAAATATTATTAATTCAAGTTGGGTTCCATATTAGTTGATTGAAAGCACATTAACATTCTCAAATAGAGGATTTGTGGCCTTTGGAAACCTCGTTCATCCAAGCCGTCCCTATAAGACATGCCGTGAGTCAAACTTTTGAGGAAGGATTATTTTATTTTTGAATAATAATTTTGGGGTCCTTTCTCATACACTAGTTACTTTTCTAAATGAAATACATTATCATGTCTTGTAGCAATCTAAAATTGAAGAATTTATTATCCTCTTTATACTAATCGTAGATCTACCATTGAAAGAGGTGGTTGTTATCATGTTCATTGATGTGTTTCTATCAACTTGTTTGGATTCCCACTAGTGAATTCTCTATAACCATTATTATTCCTTGTTGGAATGGTTCAATGAGTTCTTAGCACAATATATTGTGCCGGTTGGAGTGTAAACATGATCAAGGTTAGGAAATTCTTGGTGGTCTTTTACATTCCCATTGACATGGTTGAGGTCATAATTCCATAACATATAGGGCCTTGATCTAGATTTTATTTCCATGTTATTTTGTTTGGTAGTGTAAACACATATGCGTATTGTGTGACATGACATGTTTAATCATGTGTAATAATATTACAGAGATCCAATGAGTGATTTTATATGCATGTGTGAGAATGTATGGCCCATGATACAATTTATTGTTGTTATATTCCTCCTCATACATGTGAATTATATGATGAAACTATTTTCATGTATACAGAACGAGTTATAAACATCATATAATCTTGTGAATTAAACTATAATATATTTATGAAATTCTCAATTAAAATATTAATATATTGTTTTATAATGTTATGAAAAATTTAGAATATATCAACCCAGAATCATACAAAATTGGTATAACTAAAATAAAATCCCTTTTTCCTAAGATAATTTCTTTGATACAAACATTAATTATATTCATGGAATTTCTTCAAAATATACATATTGGATACTCCTTTTCTCTTAATCAAACATATAAAAAATGAAAAAATAATTAAAACATGGGATGACAAAAAAAATACTAGTAAGAGATATAAAAATAAAGAATGAAAACATTAGTATAAGAATACATATAAACATATATAGTCATTCTCACTAACAAATAAATCTCACACATAATGTATCAAATATTTACATCGTGAAAACAAATGATTTCAATAAAATAAATAAAACCATAAGTCAAACCGTAAATGTATCTTGGGGAAATACTGACATTATATTGTAACCCTCATGTGTAAATTATTATTTTTAAACCTCACGACTACCTTACAATATAACCCAGACATCAACCTTATGATGTAACCATCATAGATTCACTTTTACTAACCATTACACTAACATACTACTTAAACATACCAAATTCATTTGAAGAAGGTATAGGTACCTCCTTTCATAAAAAATTCCCATGAATTATATGATACTCATAAAATATTATTACTTTTATAAAACAAATTGCTTCGGAATTTTCTAAATAAAAATATTTAAAAGATGATTGATAAAGATGTGTCCCTTACATATACCATATCTTGGAAGATATAATTGTTGAAATGAAAGGAATATGTATAATAACAATAAATAAACATAGTTAATCATACATTATTAAAAATTAATATTGTAAATAATATTCTCAAGAAATAATCATTAATTATAAGGTCAACCCAATGAATGGAAGTTGGGTCAAGAATTCTCTTCATTGGGATCATCATAAGTAAAATCTGTTTAAAACTCTTTTATAATGGTCAAAATAATGTGATTAATTATTTTCCAAATTGTGTTAATATTTATAAAACCTTATATTATCATTTTATTACCCCATTACACTCACTTATTAATAATATTTTGTTATTTCAATTGATTCTGTTGTGTTCTTTACATAGCTTTTATGGTTGATTGGTAATGGATATACTTGTTGACTGAAATAGAAACAACCTAAGTAGAATAGAATTGTATTAATATATTTCTAAATTAATTATGGATTCCATAAATAATTTGTTTTCATATATTATGATGAACAATTAAATAAATCATTAATGATATTCATTTAGATCATTTTGGTAGTTCTTTGATATTCAAATACTAGTTTCATTATATAATTTAATATTATGTACATAAGTTAATTCCTAAAATTAAAAGAGGATATATGATACTCATTAAAATATTTTTCAAACATTAAAATTTTTATATGAAAATCCATTAAGGTGGTAATGGATGTTTAAAATGCATCGTCCCTGATGTCTGCAAATCTAGACCATAAGAACTGTCTTTGTATTTTTAGTATAAGAGGGATAGGAGAAGAAATATACTGATGATTTTTTAACAAACAAGATAAAATTTCAGTATATATATGATACTAGAGTATTCATTACATATCTACAATGTGATATTATGATAGTATAAGAAAACAAAAAAATTAATAGAAAATAAAAAAAATTAAATAGGATTTCTAGCTCTTGAGTTATCATTCTTGAGAACAGGCTTAAGGCTGTTGGTTTTGGACTTATGGTGAGACCTGAAGGACTTGGACGTGTGAAAAAGGCTTTGGAAGAGTATTTGATGAATTTGGACAATTATCTATGATAGAATGGTTTTAGGAGAAGAGGGAGTGAGGGGTGGTTTTTATAATGGAGGGCAGTTGGGGTTTTCCATTATTTTAATCATTATTTTATTATTTTGATTATGCAAATAAATATTGTTATTTCTTATGAATAAATATAGTTTTTAGTTCATGTGATTTTGAACCAAGGGTGATTACCTCATTATTACATAATTTATGACTCAATAATTCATTTATTTAGTTTATTTAATAAATTACCCTATTTCACTATTCCCTAAAAATTCATGTATTTCATGAAAATTACAAAAACAACACTCCTGAAATATTCAATATATAGAATTCAAAAATGAACTCAATTTTATGAATATAATTTTTTAAATATGAATATCAAATTATAAATTAAATTCATAATTTATTCGAAAAATACATTTTTTAAAAATATAACTGATTTTATAATACATTGACAAATTAAATAATATGTCAAGAAATTATGTTATAATAACCAGAAAATAAAATAATAATTTTGGAATCTATTTTATGAAACTAAATTTTCTTTTAAATAATTAAATTATGTAAAAAAAGTAAACTAAATATTATTGACATTCAAAAATACCAACACGTAATTTATCACTTCCAAAATATTGATTTACATATACCACGATATAAATATATTATGATTAAATCGATAAGATAAAAAAAATTTATTTATACTATCAAAGTTTATGCTAATATTCTATTTAACAAATTACTATTTTGATGGGTCATGTTACAATTCCTAAGGTTATGTTACTATTCCATCAATATATATTCCTTAATATCAATAAAAATTAATTATTTAACTATTAATTTTTAATGAAGTTAAATATTTATTATAGAATGGAAAATAAATTTATAAGAACATGGGTCATTTCATTCTCCCTAACTTCTAGAAATTGCATCCTCATAATTTTTATTCACATAATAAATAATTGAGGACACACTTACTTTAGATCATTTCAAATTCCTATGTTATTTCATCAATCCTATGGTTTATAAACAAAACCATAATCATTAGATAACCATATTATTAATTAAATTATATCTGTGATCAAGAATCTGAATAGTTTTCTCCTCATATGAACGGTTCTGTTCCAACTAAACTACTATTTGGATCAAAACATGATATGAATTTGGAACATACATTCTCAACATCAAAACATGAAAAACATTTTTTACATGAGATAAACATGAAGTAAAAACTACATTATAGGAATCTTGTCTAAATTTCTCAAGGATTTCATAAGGTCTAATTAAATATGGATATAAATTTCCATTTTTACAAAAACACATGACACTTTTCCATGGTGAGATTCTATGAAACACATGATCACCTACCTCAAAATAAAACTCCTTCCTAATATTATCTGCATAACATTTATATATTCTATAAGCTATAATCACGTGTTTCTTGAATCATATTCAATTTCATGACCACTTCATCTACTAATTCTGGTGCCATTAAAATACAATCCCTAAATTCATTCCAAAAATATGGTTTTTGACACCACTTTGTATTTAATGACTAAAAATGTTCCATATGAATTATAGAATCAAACTGTTTTTATCTGAAAGATATAAAAAAGAACTCTGTTGACCCCCACATTCATGGAACTCCATTGAAAAGGCTGAGATAAAATCCTCTAATGTCTAAATTGTTTTCTCGGTCTGTCTATTATATTGAGTATGCAACATTGTTCTACAATTTAATTTTGATACCAATATCTTATAAAGACGTTTCTAAAAGTTTTATGTGATCCTGCGATCCCGATAAAATAAAATGTAATGTGTAACTCCATGCAACCAAAAAATATTTTTTAGGTAAAGTTGAGAAATATGATCCAATGATACAGTATCTCGAATAGGAAAGAGAATTGCATATTTTGTCATTTAGTCAAAAATAACCCAATTCACGTTGTTACCTTGAGATGTCTTTGGTACTCCAACCATTAAGTCCTTATATATAATTTTCCAGTTTCCACTATAGTTCTCAATAAGGTCAAATCATCCCATTGTGTAATTTTTACTCTTCATTAACTCGGTGAAAATTCCATCATTTCATTATAAAATAGTCTATATCTCTTTTAATTCCATCCCACCAGTTGTACTCCTGAAGGTTTCTGTACATCATAGTGCACCAAGGATAAACTGGACATATAGAACTACAAGAAATAATCAACAATTAATTGTTAATATGGTAATAATAAGGCACACATAATCTCATTCTAATTATTAACAACCAATATTTATCATTGGTAAATTTAGTAAACATTCCATTTTTAACAAAATATAAATTTTTATATAATTCATTGTCATCCTTCACGTATTTATTAATTATATCTGGTAGAGTCAACTACACTAACACCTAAAACAAAACTGATGAATTTATTTCACCAATAACATCTATGCCGAATTTTATCAAATCCTTAATCAAGGGGTCATATTCCAAATTTATCATGGTTAATTATATCTGAGGTTTTTGAATCGAGGAATCTACTAATTTTTATTCCTGAATGATAATTGGCTATAAAATATCAATCCATTATCAGTTCAAGAAATCTTCTCTACCTCATGTTAAATTATTTTATAGTGAATATATACGTTATACTTTTATGGTAAGTATATATTTCACAAGTGGTTCTAGATAAATTATGCCTCTAAATTTTCAAATTAGTAACCATATATTCTAATTTTAGATCATGTGTCTGATAATTTAAATCATGAGGTTTTAATTTTCATGAAGATAATGAAATTATATGATTATTCTGCATTATAACACAACCAAATCCCATTAATGATGCATCATTGAAGATGAAAAACTCACTAATTCTATATGTCATTGCCAAAACTAGAGCATTCACCAATCACATCATCTATTCCTAAAAACAAAAATGTTATTCTTCTATCGAACTAAATTTAACCCCCTTCATGTGAACTTTATTAGTTGGATAAATAACAATAATTTTTTTTAATATACTATCTATAATAACCTTCTAATCATAGAAAACTACGAATCCATGTAACATTTGTAGGTACTGAATATTCATCAACCACTTTTTGGAGGGATAAAATAGTATTCCAACCTTATATAATGTATTCCCATAAAAATAAATATGTACCAACAAAAAATCACATTTTCTAAATTTTATTCATAACTTCATTTCTTTGGATGTTTTAAAGGGAATATTTAATTTCTTTCATAATCATCATAAAATTTTGAATATTCCAAAATATTATCAATAAAAAACAAAAAACCTATCCACATACAGCCAGAATATTTTATTGATAATATCCATGAATAGAGCAGGGGGTTTGGAAAAACAAAATTCATTACAAAAAATTCATAATGACCAAATCTTGTACCAAAAGCTGTTTTTGGAAAGTTATCCTCATTCACCTTCAGCTGATGGTACCCAGATCTCAAGTCAGCATTTGGAAAATATTAATCTCTCCAAAGGTAAAAAACAATTCATCGATATTGAGACACCATGATATTTTTATGAGATAGAATATTTTTCAATTTATTTGATTTATATTGTTGTACACTACATGAAGATAAACATTCCCAATATGAAAACAACAACTTCGCTTGTGGTATACGCAATTTTATGACTAATTTATGTTAAATACAATTTCAAGTTGTTTTCATAAAATTCATTTCACACAAGACTTAGAAAAACTTAACAAATAAATATTAACTAATAACCTAGTGATTATAATGGGGTGTATGAACAATATTAACTTTCTAATGAAAAACAATTAATTGTAAATAAATCAGTTTATAAAATAATATAACCACTATTGATGTATTTTATTAATGAAATATATTTTTTATATATTTAATTTAATGTTATAAATACATATTATATGTTTTCTAGACATGATATAGAGAAAAATTATTTTTTTGATAAAAGGAGTAATTTTTAAAAAACGATGTTTTGCCTCCATTTGATGGAACACCCATTTTAAATACAGTTTATCACAATTTTATAAATTTAATTTAAAAACATTAACAGTTTATTTAAAATATGTATATAAAAATGTAATTTGGATGAATTTATTATATAATTATTACTATATTCATGTTTTATGGAATAGTGAAAATATAATAAATATTAATGAAAATGTATTTTATCATCGAAATTGTTTATGTGGATAAATTATATTATTGAATGGTTATAAATTAAAAAGTATAATATATATTTACCATTAAATATAGTATTTTTCATCCTCATTAATTTTTTTTATTAATATTGACATAAGAACTTTTCAATCATCTGAAATGTATTTTATTTTAAATTTTTTTATCATTCTAAAAACTAAATTAATTTTAAAATAATTTTTACAAATATTGGGTTTTTAATTTTTCAAAATGTATTCAATATTTGTAATTAGTAGTTCTAGATTATGTAAATATCATTCTTTTATTTTTATAATTTTTAATAGTAACTTTAGTAAAACAAATATTAGCGCGGTTAAGGGTAAATCAGATAATTATACATAAAAATAATACTGTAATTACCCAAAAAATGTCATAATTTCATTTAGAAGGTGTTTTTAAATCAAAATATCCTTTGGGATGAATTTTCAAACCACATGGAGCCACATGGATAACATTAATATAGTTATAATATTATATTTAAATAAAATCCAATTTTTGTTATAATTTTTTCTAACCAGTGAAATATTTTTAATATAGGGTTATACATGGGATATATTTATTAATAAATATTAATTATAAATATAAAATGATAACCTATATCATTATAAATGTTTTGTAATTTTTAGGAAATAAATTATTACTTTAATGTTTTATATAATACTAATGTTGTGCTTGTGAAAGAAAAAGAAACACAATTAAAATGATAATAAATAATTTTTATAGACAAGTAAATGAACCAAAAACACATATAAAATATTATATTTGTTAATATATTGTAAATTTTTTTCAAAAAGCTTAATTAGTTACCACTTAGAATCATATAGATATAAATAAGACTCTTAACATAGTTTATTTAAAAGGAAGTCGAGTTGTTCACCCTATAGATTGTAAATTAGTAAACTATTTTATTATATGGTTTCCCATAATTTAAAATAAATTATAAATAGTATATGGAAAGAAAAAAAAATTACCCATATCATAGAAATATTTTTATTATTTTAATAGATTAAATAATTACGATTAAAGATGACCCAATAGTGATATAGAAATATTTTTTTAAAAAGAAATATCAGATAAATAGTTTGAAAAATATTAAAAGAAATAAAAATGAAATTAAATAAGGTGATACATGAATTTTTTTGGGTCACTATTACATGTAAAAACTATATTAAAATACATTTTTTTAATTTATCATGTTGTTTTAATATTTCTAAGAATGGATATTTTGAATAGTATCAAAATTTCTATAAGTGATACTTTAAAATATATAATATTTTATTAAAAGTTATAAAATTCAAAAAAATATCAGGTTTAGAAAAATAAAGTGTATAATGTTAATGATGTAAATAATTATCCAATTTTTTGAGTTTTATAGTAACTGTAAAAACCCTATATTATAAAATGGCAAGTAAACAGGGTAAGTGTAAACCTATGTAACTGAGGGTTTAATCTGAAACATATGGTTCCATTGGTGTCCTAAAAAGAACTAAAAATTATTCGTTGATATGATATAGACCCATAATTATATTATATTCATAATAAATCACATGGGATTTTTTTTAACGATAAAATTAATTTATAATAAATAAATATTTCTGAGTTTCTAAAATTACCTGTCTTATCTCTTATAAAAGGGAAACTATCCTTCTGTTATATTCACACTTATAAAGCCATTTAGATTATAAAAAACCAACCCAATTACACTCCAAACTTACCTCAAATCATCCTAGAGGCCATAAATAAGGAATAAATCTTACTTATGGAATACTTGTGTACAAATCTATAAAAAATACCTGAAGAAGTGGTAATTGTTTTATCAACATTTTCAATGTTATTTTCTTATTATACTTCCTCTTCCTATTTTTTTCTTAAAAATAAAATAAATCTTGTATAATATACATTCCTATATGTTATTATAATTATGGGACCAATCTATACCTCTTATTATCCATCCTATAAATATCGATATCACCATGCTTCCGTACGTGTGGATTACCGTTTATACGCCTTAGTGAAATTTGTAATACAACACTACATTATTTTGATAAGTATAATGATTAATATAATAGATTTAATTATTTAATATTACATGGTAATAATTATTTATAATTAATATATAATTTAATTCCATACCATTAAACCATTAAGAGAATGATGTTGCCTCTCATGTGTACATACGGCTTACCATCTCCATGATGTGATGATATTCGTAGTCCATGTTAACCATTAAAGAATGATTATAAAGTATATCTAATAAAAAATCATGAAATATATTACATAATAGTTATACTAGAATTATGTGTCTATATATATAGTTCATTTACTTGTTTATATTCAATTCAATATAAAAAGGGAAACATCGTTCAGGCGTACACATGGCCTACCATCTCCATGAATGTTTTATTCCATTTCATTTATCAATATACTATATATATTTATATACTGAATATATACGAAATAAAAAATATATTTTACATTATGGATGTAATTAAATAATTATCTATCTAATAAGACTGTGAATAACATGTCCAAATTTGTATGATAAACAAAACAATTTTTACACCCAATAATGCTTTAACAAGGAATTGAAAAATGAACCGGTAATATATAGTCATACGTGAAACATATATGATATCATAAATATTATTATGGGTATTTTAAAGGTTAATAATATTTTTATAACCAATATATTATATTTTCACACACATACAGAAGAAATATGACCTATGGTAAGGAATAATTTCGCAATCTCATTGTTATTTGAGAATGTTTATTCATAATTAATTACATGGGTATAATTATCATCCATACGCGTGTTTCCTAAATATTAAATAAAAATTATTTTTATCCTTCTAAAATTGATTGATGTAAATTTTACCCATTTTTTAATTTTTTTTAATGGGTTTAGAAGGGATCGTTTTTCATTTTTGGTATGAGTTTATTTTTGACATTATGGATAAAGTACTAGAAGAATGTTTTATTTTAACAAATATGACATGAAAAAAAATTTATACATTCATAACACCCCTATTTCCAGTAATATCAGACCTTTTAAAAAATTCAAGGCTCCATTATTGATGAAAAAGTTTCTGCTTACAAGAATCTGAAAAGGGGATATTTATCACAATCCCTTTTGAGAAGGGGAAGAATATATATAGGTTATTGATCAAACCAAGAAAAATAATCACTATTGACACCTTTATTCTCAAGACCATCAGCTACTACATTGTCTTCCATGTAAATATAGATGATAATATGATTCAATGAAAATATAGAGTCCAAACGGTTAATCCAACGATTGGTGATCATCCAAGACAACTGAGATAGTCCCATCCTGTTGGAAGAAACTACAATAATAGAATCAATCCCTAGAAAAATATTATTCCATCCATTAATCATGGTGTATTCCACTACATTAATAAATCCAAAAATTTCATCCTCATTTGAAGAGATAAGACCACATGAACTTTGGAAACAGCTATGGACATCCACTCTAATATTCCTGAGAACAAAACCATAGCCACAGAGCACCAAATTTCCACTAGAAGTTCCATAATAGTTGAATTTTAAACTAAAAATACTGGTTTTCTATAATAAAACTTCTAGATAACCATTTTATGGCTGAAGATTTCCTTTCACACCAATCCTTCCAAGAAAAAACATATCATGAACTAAGTTAAAAAACCAGTACACCTTATTTAAAAGAATCTTACACTTATAATATTTTAGTTTTATCATTAAATAAATTGTATTCTTTAGAAATTGAGTTGAATATTGAGAAAAAAATATTTTCTAAGAATAAATGATATTTTTACTCAAGAATTACTTTCATGTGTTTAATAAAATTATTTTCCATCTATGATGACATTATCATTTAGTATTATGTTTTTATAACTATTTTTAGTATGGTTTTCTTTTTTTATATTGTAATGTAATTTAAGAAATCTATTTGTTTTATGTTAATTATGATGGAATGATGTATAATAAACCCATTTTATTCTTTAGGATATATTATGATGAAAGATTTATGTTTTTGGGGAAAATGAATGAATGATTTGATTATGAGATGGGTGGGACCTATATATCCAACCAATTCATTAGTCAAATATTTATATCTAATGAGATAGAAATGATTGGAATGACATGTAAATACAATTCAGTAATATAGGGCAAGAATGATATGTAAATCTAGTTTACTAATATAGGTCTGGAACATTAATTAAACCTCGTTCAAAAATGGATTTTTTTTTCTCTCTGATGGTCTTAGTAGTGAGACATGGATAATATGGGAATGATTTTATATACATATATTATTTCAACAATTCCATGTTTTATAACAATGCTATATTATCAAGGATCATGGTTATTTTTTATATTCATTTATAATTATTAGAGATTAAATAATTACCATTAATGATGACACAATAGTGATATATAAATTATTTTATAAATAGAAGAAATATCATATAAATGGTTTAAAAAATATTACAAGGAATATAATATGAATTAATTACGGTTCTACAAGATTTTTTTAGTTTATAATTAAATTTTAATAGTATAGTAAATGATTGGGTTTAAAGTTATCATGTGGATTTTATATTTTATAAAATGAATATATTGGATATTATTAAAATTTACCTAAGTGATACATTGAAAATTTTAATATATTATTAATAGATATTAAATTATAAAAAAATCATGTTCGTCCAAATAACTGTGATAATGTTAAATATGACATAAGTGATCCGATTGGGATACTTTTGGTATTTTCTAGTAACTATATTAACACTATATTATAAAAAAATAAACATTGTATGAGTTAAACTACATAACTAAGGGGTAAATCCAACAGATAAGGTTATTTTTCTGACATAATAATTTCCAAAAAATCATTATTTAAAAGGATTTAGAACCATAATAATCTTATTATTAATATTACTCACCATTGAGATATTTGAAAGAAAACCAGAATTTATAATAAATTAATAGTTTTGGAGTTTCCAAAAGTGCACCTCCCTTCTCTTATAAAAGGGGAACTTATCCTTCTCATTTATTTTCACATATAAATCCCTTTCTCTCAGTCAAACACTACCCAATTCTCCCTAAAACATATATCCCTTCATCGTAGAGTACAACCCATGGGAGTAATTCCATCCTATGTGTTACCTTTGAACAAATATAAAAGAAATACCTGAAGAAATAGTAATTGTTTAATCGACTCCGTCAATGATTTTTTTTCTTGTACTTACTCTTAATATGTTGTGTGCATACCAAATTAAAAAACAAACTATCATATACATGATGATATTTTTATTATAATTATGCTACATCCATTATCCCCCTTTATCGATCCTATAAATAATGATTTCACTATGAGTGCAAATGTAAGAGTTATCGTCTCCATGCTAGAGTGTAATTTGTTATTCCAGATTAAATTTTTTTGATGGGTATAATTAAGAATATAATAGATGAAAATAATTAATATTAAATGATAATTATTGTGTATAATTAATAAAACATACAATTATATACCATTTTAAAATTAATGATTGATATCGTCGCTCGAGCATATGTACGACTTACCATGTCCATGACACAGTTAGATTCAATCCACACGTTAACCATTCATGAATTATTATAATGTATAAATAATATATAAGACATAAATAAATGTAACTAAATTCTATTGGAACTATATATATAGGTCATTTACTTGTTTCAATTAAATTTAATAAGAATGTGGAAATAATGTTCACGCGTATGTATAGCCAACAATCTCCATGAACAATCAGTTCCATTTCATTTAGCTATCTATTATATATATATATAAATATATTTAATATATATGATATATAAACCATATTTTACATTATAGACATATATAAATCATGATATATGTAATAAGATAAAAAATAACAAGTCCAAACACATATGATAAACAAAATGATTAATACCCAAAACATTGCTTTTTCATGAAATTGATAATTGAACTGATATTATACAGTCAAAAGTGAATCATATATGATATCATAAATATTAATATTTTTCTTTTATAAGTAATTAATATGGTTAAAACATCTATAAAGGAGATTCAGCCACATATGGAAGAAATTTCACCTAATGTAATGAATAATATTGCAATATCATATTATCTGATATTGTTTTTTCGTAAGAATTTACTATGTTATATTTGTCATTCACTTCCATGTTTCCTAAAAATTTATTACAAAATATTCTTTATATACTTCTATAATTTATTAATTTTAATTTTACCAAGTTGTAACTTTTTATTAAATGGTTATAATGGAATCTTTTATTGTTTTCGGTATAAGGTACTTTTTGAATTTCTCACAAAAGTACAAGAAGAATGATTTATTTTAACTTATACAACATGAACATATTTTAACATTTTCACAAAAAATGTTTTTAAATTTACCTTATTTTACAATATATCAGGTTTATTTTAAATTAAATTTACTTCTTTTGTAATTGTGATGCATTTTGATAATAGAAAATGTTTTTGAAGAAGAAATGATATTTTCCTCAAAAATTAATTTCAAGCCTTTTATCAAAATAATTTTCCATCTAAGATGACATTATTAAGTAGATTACTGCTTCATTACCTATTGTTAATATTATTTTATTGTTCTTATGATGGAATTATTTTTATGATATAAATTTTTTATATATTTTATGATGGAATGATGTTTAAGAAACCCATTTTATTCTTTTGGTTATGAAATGATGAATGATTTATGTTTTTGTGTCACAGATAAGAATTATTTCCTTATGGTATGGTTGGGACTTGTATCTCCATTTAATAGAATGGTTAGTGATTTATATCTCATGAAATAATCATGAATTTAATGATAAGTAAATATAGTTTAGTAATATTGGGTTAGAACGACAAGTATATCTGATTTAGAAATATAGGGTTGGAACAACAAGTAAACCTGGTTCAGTAATTGACTTTATTACTATAATGCTATTATAAAATATCCTTGGCTAATATGGTAATGATTTTAAATGCATATCTATTTTCCAAAATTCAATGTTTTATGGAAATACTATTCTCTCATTGGTGATGTTAATTTATGATTCATTAATTTTTAATATCCAATATTATTATCATTACTCAATATTTTACAAACTTTTATAAAATATATGATTGTTAAATTCTTTTTCAATGTTTTTTATTTCATTTTGTTAATGTTTTGTTTTTTACCCTTTTTGGGCACTTGAGGTCACTATTTCATATATTTCCATTCTTCATATTGTAAATAAATAATTTAAGTAAGAGTACTAAAGTGGGAAATAATTATTGAAGAAGTTAAAGATCATCAACAAGATATAATAATCTATTCTATGTTTTTAAACAAAATAAACTATTATAGTCCTCAGGGATGTGTTTGTAAAAAGTAATGAATATTCATCTATAAAGTTGTAATATTCATTTATGTTATTATTGGGATGTTATAGTTATGAGGAAAAGAATAAATATTATTAATAATAATACTTTTCAAAGCTCTATATTCAAGGAACTGTCTCATAGAACTATATTTATTTTTAACTAAAAAATAGGGGCACCCCATGGTAATGTTATAGGATGAATGGAACCTTTATCAAAAAATGCTAAAAAAACATAATTTTCAATTCAAGAAGTATCAGTTGAGAAATAAAATAAAGGTATATTGAAATTTTATTACCACTAAAAACATTATTAATGGTAAACTAAACTTCTCAAGAAGGAATAAGATTGGGAAACTCATCAGAAAAAATATACAGTTATTAATTTACCATCGACACATCATTAATCTGAATAGTTACCTTGTTTTCAACAATATTTACAGGATTACATCCATCTCCATGTTTTAATATATTACCATATTTCTAATATGTTAGTATTTTTATGGGTTAATTCATTTATACAAACATAAAATTATTGTGAAAAAAATCATCTTCTGCTCTAAAACCAATCTTCAAATGATAAACAGAATGCCAATTCATACATAGAATGAATTCAAACTCAATTAAGGGTAAAAACAAGGATTGTAGGAAAACGTTTTCCATAGAAAATATAATGTCAATTATTATAATGTATTTTTTCAATTGTATTACCCCTATTGTTTCAACCACATGTTTCAGTCTAATTTCTTATTGTGAAATTATTAATTTACCAATGAATTTGTGAGAAAGAATGGAATTTGTAGAAGTTGTATCAAAAAAGACATTATCCAAATTTGATTTAAAAAATGTACCTGATTCCACTTCATTGGATGGACCAAAATATAATGACATAGTGGATAAGGATCTCACTACCCCTTTATAATTATAATCTGACTGCATTCTACAATTTGGATCTTTCTTTATGCAGGTATTTTCATTAGGAATTATATAACCACTATTAAAACACAGCATATATTTCATATCTAAATTTATATTAGGTTGATTTTCATTTCAATATCTGGCCATATTGGCATACATTCCACAATAACAACAATTAATTATTTTAATGAGTCATTCCCCAAGGTTCTTTTTTCCACACTTTTTAGAAACTGGTTACTAGGCATTATTACCTTCATATATCATTGATTTATTCTTACACATCACTCGCCTTATGGACCTATTCATAATTTTTTTTCCAAAGTACATGTTATTGATAACAAAATCATTTTCTTCCATCTCAGACCATCATAAAAGTTTCTCATATTATTTGAATTCACTAGAATCCAATCCCCTTAAATATATTGGCTTCAATCTGGAATAAAAATGAATGATTTCTCTATCAATATGAGAAAAAATGTTTGAAGCATACCATGCCACTTAGATGAAGTTTTCTTCATACACGACCACTAAATCCGTAACATTTTATTTCAATTCAAGGAATTTTTTTCGATCCTATGTCAAAAAACTATAAGAATTTATTTTAGGGAAAATATTTTCCAATTCATCCCATTTGAACACATTAATCTCATCTCTATCCCTAATATTATAGACCATTATTCACCACTATATATCTTCATATTCAAAATTATAAATGTATAATGCTAAACTTTTGATTATATGAATACCACATAACATTGAATATATTTGTAAGAGGTTTAATACATCCTTTAGCTACCACTTAGTCAGAATATCCACTAAATGCATGAGGGTTTTCCTTAAAACAATTTCCACTATCATCATGTTTGTGTTAGCTAGTTTTATTCTCATTCATGGATTCCACGACTATTATTTCATAATTCAACTAATGGATTATAGTCAAAAAATATTAAGTTATAATTATTATCCTCCCAGAATGTGGATTTCGAGAGATAACAACCTCTTATAACCTTCCAACATTATCATCCTTATTTTTTCTAAGGAAAACCATTCCGATTATAAATATATTAGATGAAGAAAAAATTTAATGTATAAATTTTATATAATTTTACATTAAATATATGTTATAAATAATTTATAGTATTCAATTAAAAATATATTAACCCCTAATTTTATCTAAATCATAATCTGATATAAGCTATAAGGACTCATACTTAAATAATACATAATATTTTTAATTCAACTAGAATGTTCTTATTACATTCCCAACGATATATTTTATTTAGATTATTATAAATTCATCTTGTATTTTATATATATCATCCCACAATCATAAAAATCTTATACCACTAAAAATATGTCCAATTTTTTAATATATTGATCTTTATAAAAAAAATGAAATATTTTCCATTAATGGTGTTCAGAATATTCATCTTGGTGTCTCCTTTTCTCTTACCCATACTTATAACCTATGAAAAAAATTTAAAACATGAGATGAGTGGAAGTAAATCAGTAAGGGATATAAATTGAATGGAAGATACTATTAATACACTTATAGTCATATGAAATAATTCTTACAATACATATATCTCACACATAAGGTAACATATACATACATTGTGAAAACATAATATTTACATAAAACATATAAATCATAAATAATACAGTAAAGGTCACCGAGAAATTAATTAATTAAAATCTAACCCTTGTAGATATGTTATTATTATTAACCCTCATAGATACCTAGCTATATATCCCTCATGGGTAAATTAGGTGGTAACCATCAGAGAAACATTTGGAGAAATCATTTAGCTGACCACCAAAATTAAAAATACACAATGTATTGGAGGGAGATATTTTTCTCACACTTCATCAAAAAAAATTCCCAAGAACCTTAACATAATCATAAATCATGAAATCTTGTATAAAAATTATCATTTTTTATTTTTAAAAAATAGATATTTAAAGGAGGATTTTTTAAAGAGGAGTCCCTTATATATACCATATCATTGATGCGGGAATTAATGAAATGAAAGGAATATGTATACACACTATATATCCCCATAATAAAATGTAATATATTAAACATTAATATCACAAATAATCTTATCATGACAAAATCAATGAAGTAGATAGTTAACCCAAATAATGTAGTTTGGGTTATGAAGTTCCTTACCTCGGGTTTATCATAAAAAAAATTGTTAAAAATTATTTATAATGGTTAAAATAGTGTTATTAATATTTTAAAGAAATAGATTCATTTTTAACACCTTATATGATCAATTAGTAACATTATTCCGCCTATTTTTTAATAATAATTTTGTATTTCCATTGTATCAAGTGCATTCCTCACACAGTTTTCATGGCCGGTTCGTAATGGCTTTTCTTGTCAAATAGAATAAAAACTCAAGAAGTGGAATGAAATGGTATTAATAAATATCCAGAATAAAAAATAACACCATAAATATTTTTTTTCTTATGTTATATTGAATCATTCAATAAAAAATTAATGATATTTCTTTATATCAATTTGGAAGTTCTCGGATAATTAAAAATTAGTTTCATTATATAATTTAAAATTATGAGTATATGTTAATTAAAAAACAAAAAAGAGGCTATATCATAAAAATAAAAAAATATGATTAAACCATTCAAATATTTTTATGGGTATCTATGAAGGTGTAAATGGATATTGAAACTACATCAACCACGATGTCAAAAAACCGACACATCACAAAAAATGTTTTTATTTTTTTGAATAAGAGGGAGATTAGAAGAATTATGATGATAATTGTTTCTATAAACATTATAACATTATTGTATATATAAGATACTAGAGTTTTCTTTCAATTTGGATAATTGGAGGTAAATAGTGTATAATAAAAGTAAAATAATTTAAAAAATATAAAATAAAATAAAAGATGATTTATTACCTATAGATTTGTCCTCATTGAGAACCTCTATAAGGCCTTTGGTTTTGGAATTTTTGTGAGACAAGAAGGTCATGGACATGAGGAATATGATTAAGAAGAGGTTTTGGATGAATTTGTATAGAGATAAATTCTTGGGAGGTGTGAGGAGAATTTTAGGTATGTATGGTATTGATAATGGAAGAATGAGGGGTTTCCCATTATTTTAGTCATTATTTTATTAGTTTTCTCTATAAAAGAAATAGTATAGGTTATTGTTACTAAATAGAGTAATTATTGCATGTGAGGTAAAACCAAGGGTTTTTATCTTATATGAACATCATGATTGAATCAATAACTCTTGTATTTAATTTTTTTCATAAATTATCGTATTTCCCCATTCACCAAAAATTCATGTTTTTTAGAAAAATCACATATATTTACCCCAATCATTTTCAATGTATGGAATTCAAAAGTGATTATTTTTTTAAAAATATTTTTATAATATGATAAATTTATTTTTTTTCAATAGAATTCTCTTCAAAAAATTTAACTAATTTCATAACACATTGTGAAATTAATAAAATTATCATAAAATTATCTTATAATCATAAGAAATAATAATAATTTAGGAATCTATTTTACGGAAAAAATCATTACATCATCAAATTAATTCTAAAATTTAAATAAAATATCGATGAAATACAAAAATACTGACACATAATTTTTCATTTCCAAAACATTTATTTACTTATTAAATGATATAAATAAATCCTGATTACACTTATAAGATAAGAAAACTTTATTTATAGTATCATAGGTGAGGTTGATATTCTATTGGAAAAGATACTATTCTTAATGGTCATGTTTCTATTTTGAAGCTCATGTTACAACTCCATTATTATAAATTTCATAATTTATATAAATATCAATTATTTAATTATAAATGTATAATGCATTTAAAATTTTAATTTTACAATAAAAGAAATTATTTTATAAGTATCTGGGTTATTACACCATGTCAATTTATAGTATAATCCATTTTATTGTTATTTAAGGCAATGTACCAAAGTGAGATGTTGACCAATCATGGCTCGATGGCCCTTGAGAGGGTTTTTGTCCAAACGCTACATGTGACATGATGGCTAGAATGTGTTAGACGAATGGTGTATGATGGTGTTATCTGGACTTACCTGGGGTCATGAAGGTATTTAGTGATAAGAAGTGATTGGAAAATGTAGAGATGTGAAATGATATCATTATATGGACAGACTTGTATCCTTAGGTTTGGAGACAAGTCATTATAACCTTATTCGAATACAAATATAGAAATTGGCCTATAATGATATTAATAAAACTTATCGTCTAATCCTCCATTTATGAAATTAAAAGGACCATTCAAATATTCCTCTGGAATAGATTTTAATTGGGTATGATTGAAGTTTGTGGTATAATATTTAGTACCAAGACACTTGGTATATTATTACTATGTTTTGTGATAATTAATTTTATACTCATCAGTTAAAAAACATTATTCATGTGAACATAGGTTATGTACCCATTGGTTGGGTCCTATAAAATTTACAATCAAACCATGTATGTGCATTTTTATACATGTTAAAACATAATTATCCTAGATACATGAAAGGTAAAGGCACTAACAATATGGAGATATTAGATAATGCAATGTGTTCTGGAGTTCCACATGGCCTCCTACCCATGCTCATATTTGGCAGACCACATTGGGGGTCATTGGATTATAATTATATATTACCTGAGATACATTCCATGCCATTTGTTAGATAATTGATTATTTATTCATTTTTATAATATTATGTTATTATGTATATATATATGTTTATTGATACATATGGTATCCCCCCACTAATAATGTTTAAATGATCACTGCTTATTAGAATCCTATAACATATGGGTAGGAAAATATAAGTCCATATAGAACATTAGATAAGGATATCCATGGGATTTCATGATATATGAATTGACTATTTTGTTATCATCGTCTCCATAGAATGGTTGATATTTTATCAAAGTCACATAAATAATTATTGAAGATGAGTTTCCTTTTTCATGCCCAAGGGGGGAATATTGTGATTATTGATGGATGTGATGTTTAATATATAATAATTACACTATACTTATGATATATTGGAGATATAATGGAACATGTAATATGCTAGTATCTTGTATTGGATCTAGCAGAGGACACTTAATCTATTAATCCCGTAGTTGAAATTTTTTAAGATAACAATCTTGATTAATTTTCTTGTTTTCTTCATCATAGTTTACATTATATTCATATCAGACTCACATAAAGAATACAACCATATTTGATTCCTACATATCGTGTGGTACTGGAATAATTAAAGGAACTAAATGTACATTATTATGATTTTAATGATATAATTTTTATCAAATCATGGTCCTATCCCTAGGGTTCTGTCATGATGTTTTAAAAAAATGAAGGACGGTAGTCTTTGGTAATGTGTAGATCAGAGGAGGATGAATCACTTAATAGTGAGGAATGGATATTTGTTACCATGGATTGAGGATCTATTTAATAACTAAAATGGATCTCAATGATTCCCTATGATCGATATTCATTCCTAAATCCACCATATTTAGGTTATAAAGGATGATAATACTCAGAGACCCTTCTAGAGTGGATGAAATATTATAAGTACCATATCATGCCTTTCAGGTTAAAAATAGGACAAATAGTGTTTCTGTATGTCATCAAATAAATTTTCCATTTTTATATTGACTCCAACGTCATTAAATTCATGAATAGAATTGTGACATATTCAAGAGACACCTTATGTAGATGAATTTGGAAGGATATTTTTTGGGATATTCTATGAATATATTTATTACATTTGAGTATATTATCAAATAATGAAATTAATTTCACATCCTGGTTTTGGAAAAGCTTGAAAGATGTATTTGGCGAATGAATTGGAGTTGAGTTAAAAATGGCAATTGTATATTTATGTATTTTTATATAGGATTATTAATATCCTTGATAATATGATTTTGGAGTGCATAATATAATTTTGGGGAACATGGGTGGATAATCTATACATCATAGACTTTACCAAAAAACAATTTCAGGGAATCAATTTAGATGACAAAATTTCAGTCTCTTTAGTGGTTTTCCATCCACTAATTTCTTTGTCAGAATAAGGTGCATGAGGAATTGTTTGTTGAGATGACTATGTTTCTAGAGGCATTTTAGTTTGTTAAAATGACCTGGAAGAAGTTTTCTACATCTATGAGTATGCTACAATTATATGTTGATCGGGGAGATGACCTTTGGAGTTCACTGTTGGAATACATATTTTTTTACAAGTGTAACCTTTGTTGAATAATGGATATTTTTTAATGAATGTGATTATAGTATCTATATTTTTGGGATATTTTGAGATCACTGAATGTATTTGAGAAGTGTCTTAAGGACTAAAAATTTCCCACATTATTGAGGAATGAATGACGTGTTTCACATTTCTCATATTTTTAGGTATAATATAGATCATACACTTGTGATCGAGTATTAAGACCTTGATTTGGAACCAAATACATATTTCTTTTGGATTACCAGATATAAATTTTAGATTGAAGACAGAATGTGTGGAAGGGGACAACAATGTGACTAGTTAGACTCTTATGGAAGAATTTATGGATCTAAGAGCAATCATGGGAGTTGGAATATAATTTTTTAGTGGTATATACTATATTGATCAAGCTGGACCTCTAGTGACACTTCTTACTGAAAATAATCCATATATATGTAGATTATAAATAAACATAAATTTATTACTAATATATCAATCCTTATTCCCATATTCTCCATTATGTTTTGGATTAATCCATTCTTGTGTGGTGACTTGATAAGTTTCATGTAGCACTTGAGTATTTTTCAAGTTTTTATTTGGGTTCAACATAGAGAACACCATGTTGATGGTCTAATATGTGATGGTTCCTAGTGAACCACTATGTAAAAAATGTATTGGAATAATCGTTTGGTGTGATTTTAGATCTGAGCATGGAGTCCTTGGGAAGATATTATGTGAAATTGAATTATTAGCCTCACCATATCATGGTAATAATCATGTAAAACTCTAAAAATACATGAAGGTGGCACCAACCACTAGTAATTGTAGTGTTAGGGTGGTGTGTTTGAAGCCTCTATGTCTATATTAAAGGTTCTTATATTGGTTTTCTACAATTTGACCATCCAAAATGGTCATCATTCAACAAGGATCATGAGAGTATCAAAGGGGAAACAAAAAAAATACTTGGAACTGCTCTTTCCTAGCTCCTTCATTGTGATATCATCTCTCCACCTTTTCGTGGCTTGTTTATCTAGGATTTCCCATGCATGCACAAGCTTGTCCCGATGGTCATTCCATAACTATTCATTATTAAAAATCTACTAAGATCTTACTCTGGGGAATGTGCCTGCTCTTATCCCCATATAGAGTCTGCTCTTTGTAGAGTCTGACTATTTATTTAAGAATGATTTTAGGTGGAACAAAGGCCTTAATGTGGCCCAACGACATTGAGGTGGCCCGAAGGCCTTGAGTATTCCCGAAATCAATTTTATTTTATTTTGATCTCAATTAAAAGATCCAAAAATACACTAATTATCAATATACAGATCAATATTAATTCTATGTTTATTATTAAGGATATGATTCTAAAGCCTTGGATGTTATTTCTTATGGTATTTTAGCTTTCGTTGACCACATAAATCCCGACCCATCTTTTCTAAATTTGTGAGGAATCTAATTATTGGGTATGAAGGGTTCTCTTGTTGAACCAGATCCATGGGTTCCTTATTTCGCCTATTTTCACTATTCTTGAATCATTGTGCCCCATTCTCAAATTATATTCCTTGAGAAGAAAATTAATTATGTTTCTCAAATAGGACCTAGAACTATGGTTATTGATGGTGTTTATATCACATATGCTGATATGGTTCCATACAATTAGCATGATGGCCATCTTGAATCTACTATATAACTATGCCTTGATCAAAATAATTATAATAGTACATGGTTCTTGAACTTGTCTTGATTTGAGGGAAAACTTTTTCAATGTGATTTCCCTCTTACTAAAAATTGATGTTGTCCTTGACACACTTGAGTTAAAATAATTCATACCAAATTGGAACATTATCTCATGTCGGTTTCTATTTTCTTGTCTCTGTGTTCACATATATAGGTTCCTTGTGTGGCATGGAATGTACACCTATTTGTAGACATAATATAAAGAATAATTGTGTGATAATTAATGAATGTGTCCATATTTATATTAATTGATAATAATATTTTTTATGATATTCCTTTCTATATATTTCACGAATATGATGACACTATTAACTTGGGTTTTATTTGATATAAAAATTATGTAGTTGGTATATTCATGGTAGTAATGTGATTGTTGGGGCCATTTTGGATCGGTTTACAAGATGGTTCTCATGTTTATATGCTTCATGTGATATGATTATAGGACCATGATTGATGATGATGCATGATAGTATTTTGTAGAATGATCTAGGGGGGATTTTAGTCTTTAGTTGAATGACCTAAGAGGTAGTAGTAGAGAGAGGGCATGATAGCCTTATGTGGATTGACATATGCCCTTAGGCATGGATATATGGAAGGACATGGCTGTGTGGATTGATCTATTTCTTCACATGTGGTGTTATACTAGAAATTATATGGAGAAACCTTGTATATGGATACTCCACATATGAGGATCATGGCTTCTTGGTTAGCACATAGATGCTCGAGATGGATTTGTAGTTTGGTATGTGAATTATTTTTATCATCGAATAAATCAAAAATAAATACATAAATACCTAATTTAAGGACACATTGGTGGTTTCATACTATATTTATACTCACACCTTGCATAAGAAACTCAACACCAATACAAACTTCACAGAAAGGTATATTAGAAAAGTAAAGGTCCCAATGAGAAGGATCTCTGATACAGAGTAAATAATTTGGAGGAATCACCCACATAGTATTTAATGTGATGCTATAATGTCTTAAATATTTAACTATCTTTATCATACTCTTGTTTAACATGACAGTTTTGTGGTACTTTTTTATTTTCCAATATTACATGAGATATATTGCATGAAATTTATTATAGAATATGGTATCTATTATACTTAATTATACTATTTTATTATTCATAGTTATTTTTATTTGTACAAGTAGTATATTCTCCCCACTAATGATGATTATAACCTCATTTTTTGTTCAACAAATCATTCTTTTAGAGTGGTTTCCTAAATCTATATTTCTCACCAACCCTTTCTAGGTGATTTAGATTGAGGCATTACAATTATTTAGTTGGAAGTTGCGAAATTCTAATTTTCTATTTCTGAAAAAATATATTCAATCAAACCATTTTGGAATTTAATTAATATTTAATTGATATTTGGTGAATGAGGTATTACCTTCCACAATAATTTCTCATAGATTCATAAAAGTTGATTAATGTCTAATGTTTGCATTACCATAACTATTATTCATACTAAATATATTATAAATTTTATTTAATTTTTAATAATAAAATGGATAATAGAATATAATCTACGATGGATGTTGTATAATGCTCATACAATATCAAGGCATAAATTAATATTGTTATTGGAAGTGGTTCCCAAATTATATATACTAAAATTGATAAAAGAATAATGAGGGTTTCAATGACTATATTACCATACCTAGAAGTAGGATAGTTTCTAAAATAAGGATTATAGATAAAAAAATAATTGATTATATTAGTGTTACATAGAATATAATCTAAAATGACACGAATGATTAGTTTTGGTAACATACTAAGAAAAATATTCCATGATCTCCACATCTAAGGATGAATTTCATATATCCCTCTTTAATGTTTTTAAATAATTAGTTTTAATAGTATATATGGTATAACAATATGTTTTTATGATTCAATGGAAATAAAATTTATGATACTAATCATCTAGGGATTCTATAGCCACTGTCAATTGTTTTTTATCTAAAGATGGTAACACTTCCATTTTTTATATTATTTGATTCCATGATCAAATACTCTTATAATTTTTTTATCATGTGCTTATAATTTAGTATTTTCATGTTTACAACCATGTATATTAGGTTATCTTGTGTACCTACTTGGGTATTTTTAATAGGGGAATCATTACACGCATCATTAATGAAAGAGTACTCTATAATAATTAACCCTTATATAATTATTAGATAAATAGATAGTTAGGGATTTTGTGATTAATAAAATTATCAACTAGTTTTTTTAATTACATAATGGGAATAATCCACTTTAGTATGGAGTTCCACATTTCATATGCTTTCCACCTTGTGCACTATAGGATTATCAATAGTTTAGATAGTAGAAATGATATTTTTCGTTAGCCTATACCTTTAGTATGAAATGATTTGTAGATATATGATACATTATAATAGCCATACCATGAATGGTCAATGGTCCATCTTCACTCTCAACAAAAATCTGGAGTAATGAATACACTCATCTTACCTAATTTCAACTACCCTATCCATTATATGCATGGATTTTCTGATCCATCATATTTCAAGGGGTCTAAACACACTTATGAGGACCCCAATTAGTTCTATGGCTTGAATCATATGTCTGACATGATCCACCATGATACCTATTCATGATTCCTTTGAGATGAAATTCTAAAAATTCCCAATATTCACTCATTACTGGAGATACAAGTGGAGCCTTGAGAAAACCTTGAGGTAATTTTCACTTTTCTCAAATATTTAACATTGGTTAATATCTCCTCTGCCAAATAGAACTGAATAGTCCTTACAATGTTCCATATATTTACCATTGTCCACCTATATCCCTATAATCATTATTTTCGTAATTAAAAAAGAATTAATCATATAATATCATGCTATTCTAGACATCTGTCCACTGGGAAATTGCATATTACATACTAATGAGCCATCCTCTATCCCGTTTTTTGGATAGGTATTTGAGAATAAAATTTGGGAAATTCTCTTTGTTAGTGGTCCAAATATTGTATTTAATCATTTGATAAAGACTGATCTAAAACATCCTAACCATTATTTATTAATTCCTATCCAATAGTATATAAAAATGAAAAAAAACAATAATGGAGGTATCATCCCTCAATAAACATCCTTGAAATCCTATTATTGTCATAACATCACTAAATCAGAGAATAAATACTAAAGAATGAATACAAAAAAGTAGTAAAAGTTAGATCTTATCATCTATTTTTTTATTTTTAAACACCAAATTTTATTGTATCCTGGCCCTGAAATAAAAAAATCCAACATATTTATCCGGTCATCTAGAGTCTCTATTATGATTATTAAACCTTTAATGATTTCAATGCAGTCCTAATTATCATGGAGGCCTCCAATTAAAAGTAAATCAGGGGGATACTAGGTCATTAAATCCATTGTATAATCAATTTTTTCTAATATACCCCTTCTCATATTTCAATTAAAATTAAAAAAAATCATGATATAGTTGCTCTAATATATGATTCACTAGTTCAAGTGATCAGTCATGATTATTTTCACATTACTAGGAATTTTGATGGTAAACTACGATATTCTACCTTATCAATCATCTTTGAGGTGGGATTTTATGAAATAAAAAATGAATATTTAGAATGTATATAATAGAATTATTGAGAGAGATTATCATATAGCTTTATGTAGCACATAAGGGACTCTGTCAGAATACATATGTTTTCACTGAAAAAGGAATCCATTAATGAACCTAATTCTATAAAAATTGGCATTATAGAATATCATATTTTTCAGGATTATATTTTACAAGTCATGGATCCCAAATTAGAAAATTAAATGAAAATTTATGATAATCCCAAGTTAGGTTTATAAAAAAATACAGTAAGGGAGATTCTAGAAACAAATATAATATTTTTTGATATCATTCACATAACCCAATATTTAGAGAGATATA
Organism: Viscum album; assembly: GCA_963277665.1. Taxonomy (NCBI): domain Eukaryota; kingdom Viridiplantae; phylum Streptophyta; class Magnoliopsida; order Santalales; family Viscaceae; genus Viscum; species Viscum album. The sequence continues at coordinate 1,519,128,673 of OY728155.1, read as the reverse complement.
ATATTTTAATAGGAATATTATAATAGAAAATTTTAATATACCATGAAAATCAATATTCATTGAATAAATTTACGATGAATATAGTGATCCTACATATTTCATTTAGTCGCAAACCCCTATTTTTCACAGAACATAGTATTGCATCAAACTCATTCCTTCTTGAATTGTTATTTTCTTGCCAGAAATTTTGATCTTATGAGAAGATGAAAAATTCAATAAAATATATATTCTTACATCCCATGATCTAATAATCCCAACATTATTTAATCATATTGAAGATGATTCCCTAAGATGAAACATCACTCTCTTAATTCATTAGAATCCAATATGTCTCTAGAATTCATGTAACACATTACCCCTAGGATTAATTTTACATAAAAATCAATCATTCATGAAATCAATCCTCCTAAAATACTAAATTTTTATAAAGCAGTTTTCCATGAATCCCTTCTCAATTAACAAATATTTTGCATACAATTCATCCACAAGTCACTCTTCTATGAAGATCTACTCTACGAGGTACTCTTTTGTGAACCACTCTTCCATAATGATGTTTTATATAAATCTATATTATTGAGAGAACTGTTATATAAAAAAAATATCCCTTAAATCAGACCCTTGTAAACCTGACATATCTAAATAAATATAACAAAAAACTATCTTTTACAAAGACCAGTATACAAAAAACGATTATTCCTTGAATTAAAATTCCATTAACTAGTGTTTTTTTAATCCAATATTTTATAAAAACCCAATTTCAAAAATCTCAACATTTAATGAACAATTAATTAAAAATATTTTTTATACAAACATTACTTCTTAAAAAAATCTTTAATGTAATATTTTATAATTAAGTTTGTTTATTGAGATGCACAACTCTAATCTACACCCCATATAATACATTTAGTTGTGATTATCCTCTCTACATAGAAAAATAACCTCAGTTGATGTGATCCTCTTGTTCTCATTCCCATTCTGAAATTTGTGATTATCCTCAATATTTTGAAAAATACCATTAGTTAAAATAATCCTCAAGTAATTTTTGAAACCTTACCACTTCAATAATATGTTATATTTAACATAAACATGTTGTTTTTTCATAATTCCAACCCCATGAATTTCTATTCATATCAAACTAATTGGTTGTAGAAACATTATGTTAAACTATAAAATATCTTATATAATAATAATAATATTAATTGTGTGAATGAATGAGATTACATTCATGGTCATCATAATTTTATTCATTCAATGATCATGAGATAACCTATAAGAAAAACCATTGAACCACCACATTATCTATATGGCCCAATCAGTTTCCTCAACCCAAAAACGAGTCAATATTCCCTTAAAACCTGACTTGAAGTAGAATGAATATGAAACTCAAGGTTTGAGCTCTACACACCACGTCCTCAAACACAAAATTAACCTATAGACACACCCTATGAAATTTAAATGATATTACCTCTTCTATAATCATATGGTGCTTTATATGATGAGGAAAAGGTGACTCATGTGATATTATTGATATTGTAATCAATATTTTGAAAAAACTGACCACAAATTCCCTATACATTCCATTGCATCTACCAGGAAACACCTGGATATCTTCCACATAAATTCGTTTTTAATAAAATCACTTATCCATATATGATCTCGGAAACTAGCAACATATAACCCATTAATGTCATCACTTCTCTGTAGATGTAAACGTTATTTAATGGGTTGAAATACCCATTCAAATAATTGTTTCTCTAAATCACCACCTATGAAATAAAACTGTTTAAAGGCCATTTATACCATCATTGATCCATGGAAACACTCTGAAATCCCATCTGTGTAGGCCACATTCAAACTATTTTTTTGATATAGAGAAACCTAGGTATCCAAGTCACACAATCCCCATTCCCACCATCACTAATCTATAGAGTCACTAAGGAAATCCGAATATGTATTCCAATTAATAAAATTTCTTCTCAATAATAGTACCCCAGGAGCCATACATTATAATCCCCATTTAAACCATCACAAACATCGTATTTTGTAAGCCCCATTTAAACAATCACCACTCCATAATAGCACCAGGGAAACATAATTGTGTATTATCCATTCATAAAATCACTTCAATATTGTATCACATAGGTTTCCTAGATTTGTAATCCCAAATTATTCAATATTTATTTATTAATAGAACTGAAGAAAAAAAATTATATTCCTTACTCATACACAATTTACATTGAACATAATTATTATCATTAGAACTACCCTATGAGTTGAACACATTGATCCAAATGAATTATTATAATAGGATGATACATCATTTTCTGGGAAGACTTTATGATTAATTCCCAGTACAACCACTAGTGTCTCACCTTTTATGGAACGATTGTATTTATTAGGTGATGATAATGCTCATGGTTTAGTCTTGTCACACAAACAAAAAATGTGAACTCAAACTACATGGGTTTTTATCCCTATTACCTAATAAGGTAGACATGATGTCTATATGAGTTCCAATCCCTATATACTAGGGACACCTCTATGAGGTTCAATTTTGATACCCCCACATCACCATTAAATCTATCTATGTTCCCTCTTTAGAGGATAACATCTTTATGTGTCGTCAATTATATCCCCTTGGCACACTTATCCTCCTATCAGAAAACATTTCCACACTACATGTTAAACCTGTGATGAACCTATCCTTGAAGAAGTTAAATCTTTGACCAACCTATCCTCAAAATACATTTAACTAATTACTAACCACTTCATATTGGAAGTTAAATAGGTAACTATTTTACCAAATGGCCTCAAAACTATTACCACCCTATTTTCTCATAGGACCATTCACCGGCAACCCTACCAGACATATCATAATGTCTACATGATGTAGTTATAAAGGTATTTTGAAGGAAATTATCCTCGAATTCCTCACACCCCCAATGTATGTTACCCAATTATTACCAAGGTATTTCTTGGCCTATACACCTATTGTTTTTCATATATTATATTCTCTTTACATTTAATGTTGAAGTTGTGATATGTTCCCAACACACCAAATATATAATGATTTAAAAATTTGTCCAAACCACCATAAAATATAAATATAGAGAGATTCCCTATCATGATAGTATATATATAATTAACTGGAATCTAAATTTACATGGAGATAAGAATGATCTCCAAGAAAATGCATCAATTATATGAGGAAGACCTTGAATATGGAACAAGGTCTAAGAAGGAATCCATGGAAGGAGGAAACAACATGAAATTATCATTTTTTGGTAAAATGATCCGGCATCACCAGTTAAATTGATAAAGTAAACCTCATTATAAAAAATGAGAATATGGGGAAATGAAAATCCAAATATCTATCCAATTCATGACCTAGCATAAATGAATTTTAAACAAGTGATTTCTATGTAAAGATATTATCATTAAAAAATGATAATTTTTGAATGTTTTTCATGTACCAATATAGTTATTACAAATATAAATCCCCTATTAGTTGATAGTGATGGATGATAAACACTAGGAATTTAATGATATAGAATCTCTGGTGCTACATAAATTTCATTGATGTAAGGAAACATGTAGTGAACAATCCCTCAAATACCACTATAACCCCCCCCCCCCATGCATATGAGGTGGGGTATATTCAGGACAATGTAAACTCTCCTTCCACCATGGAGTCAGAAACACAACCCCATAATACCTAGAATATCCGCCAAGGAGGGTCCTGTTATCCAAAAAATGTGGGTACATTTATCATATCCCTATTATAATTTCTTTTGTCTAAGAACCACATCACCATTGATGGGTATGATAGTATCCCTACTCCATGAGATTTCCCTATAATTGGAATCCATGGATCTTGGGAAACCTTTTCCCATACCACCAGTGAGATAGAAATTTGTACCTCTTGGTTTTCCATTTCAATCAATTTGGTGATATAGAAATCCATGCCTCATAGGCACCTTCACCCAATCTATATGGTAAGATAGGATTCCATGGCTCCTAGGAACCACCACTCCCTATTTATAGTGAAATTGGGATCCATGAAACCTTGGATTATAAACCCCATCCATCTATTTATATAGGCATACATTCCTTCTAGGTTACCTCACCCCATCCATCTATAAATATAGGCTTTCATTGCACTTGGACTCTATCTCCCAAACTACCTATTGAGATAGGCTTCCACAACTCTATAGAACCACCACCCGAATCCATTTGGTGCGATATGGTTTCATGGATCATGGGAATCCTCACACTATCTATCCAAGGAGATATGTATCAATACCCTATGGGTTCCCCCTTCCATTCCATCATGTGAGATATCATCCATGCCTCTGGGGAATAGTTATCCTCACCCACTCTATGCTGAATTTGGATTTTTCAACTTACAGTTCCCCTAACTCTATATGCTAAATGGTAATTTTCCATAAGGGATGCATTGATACCCAGTCCACTGTGGTGGGAAGGTATTCTTCCCCCAAAAAATATGGATTGACAGTAAATTATACTACTGAAATCACAACAACTCATTTGAGAACATAGATAATATATTGGGAGACCTAATGTGGTCATCAATGACAATGCTAGTGGGAGTTCATCATGCATTCAAATTTCCTTACCAATCGAGTATCCATTATCCTCATAAATTTTTCTATGACAGGGGAATGATACATTCCTACAATAGGAAACCTCTCTCTAATAGCTCATATTTTCCCTTCCACCCTTGGTAAAATCCATGAAGCTCTGACCATTTCATTTGTATCGATGTTCATTTATTTGGGAATAATTCCCCAAACATCCACTATGATTTTTATGTTGAACAACCATATCACTTTTTCAGTCAATATCCATTTTGGAGGTCCTCTCCATCATGAAAAACAACCATGTTGGTCATCCCATCACACCAACACCAACCCATGGAATTCAATTCAATTACCGAGACCATCTCAAACAATGAGAACATCCATGTTTTTTCTTAGGCAATTTTTAGTGAATCATTTTTTTGATCACCCATAATCCTCAAAAAAAATTATCAGGATTTTAAAAAGATTACATTACATCCTCTACCACAACCCCATGGGGAAATATCTAAACTAAATGATGAAGTTAATTTCAGAGAAATACATATTGGTATACTACATAATCCATGATAAACTCAATAATAAGTCTACCAATATGGGGGAACAATCTATGGAATAATTTCTCATCATTTCCAAGTGACGTGACATATAAATATATGACAATGTACTAGTCATATGATGTAAAATATTATAACGACGTCATTGTACCATGATGAAGAACTATGTGAAATTATCTTTTTAACATGACAAAAAATTGTTCAACATCATCTATTCCACACAATGTCAGACTATGTGACAATAACCTAGAAACATGAAATTAATTAGAACAACACCATGGTAAATGCTACAAGACCAGAAATATTATCAATGAAAAAATATTAGTGATATAACAAAAAACTACATGATAATGTACTTATCATATCATTGAAAACTATTTAATTCATCATACACATCTCAAGGAAAAATATGACATGTTCAACATCCCCAAAAATTGAGGAAAAACAATGTTGTACTTCATACCTTACCAGACCAGACCTTCTCCATTATCATTGGTCTCCGACTGCACCATATTGTTGAACAAAATGAGTCTTGATTCCCAATTTTGTGGGATACATAGTGACACCCACATCCAATATACTATGTCTAGACTATTCACAAACCTACTTCTTCGCCTCCATCATCATGAATAATTTGTTATCCCGCTCCCTGATACAGCCCAATTAACATTCTCAAATGAAAATCAGTGTAGAACCTATAACATTGAGTTTCACATGAGAATTACCCTAATTATTCTATATACATTGAATCCTCAACAATTTGGATTCGCACCTAAAATAAAATCCAAATGTCTCCCTAACACCAATGAATACTCAACAATATTGCTCACTAATCATTGAAGGACCACACTACAAATGATTCCTTTTATAATATGATGTTTCTATGAATTTGAAAGTGGTCAATGATCACTCCCAATGAATTTAAACCCATCAATGACGGGTGCAGTTTTCGAACCAATGTTTCATTCAAGTTCAATATTGATTCCCAACCCATTAGAGAGATTTTTTTGGACAATATTGAAATACATAATTTACCGCATTTACACCACCCTAGGTTCTAGTGGAGTTCTAACACATTTGGTATTACCCCTCCATTGATATTCATGTTCTCTGTATGTTGGTATGTTTCATTGGGCCCTTCCTCAACCTCAGATATATGTATCTATATTGTATGAATCCATGTGAGTTAAATTCTCTCTAAAAAACTTGATTACAATACTAATCATGAATCACTTTTTCTTATGATTCTTGGTAGGGATTTTACATGAGTGATCGAGATGCATGATATACCAGACCAATAATTATGACTATAAACTAGCTGCACTTTCTATAAGGATGTTTTGTGTGAAACTAGGCCTCATTGGCCACCCAGTAATGTAATGTACATGAAATTATTTTATTTTATTTAAACTTTATTGAAACACAGCCACATGGTGCATATATTATGTATTATTTTTTTATATTTAAATTCTAGTTGTAACACATTAATATACCCATCTTAACCCCTAAGTCACATGAAATAAAATTGAATGTCATAGTAATAACTACATGAAAATAAACTATTGTACATATCCTATCTTTCATCCATAGGATTCATCCCGTGATAAAACAAGAGGATTATTATGATATGAATAGGATGATTCTCCCATAACCCATGCATTACCATAATCCCAGATCAAACCAATATTTGGGTACTATGTTTTTAAACATTATAAAACCAAGATCAACATTATATGAAATTATTATACATATGATTTTATTATGTGTGTTAAAAATTATTCGTAATTTTTTTCCACTAAATAGTATAGACCAATGTGGCGTGATGTTAAACGGAATGATGAATTAATTTCACATATTAGAGAGAACCCCCATACAACACCAATAATTTAAACTCCAAAATCATGAACTATATACCAATTGATTCCTAGAATTAATTGGATATATAAATATTTATATAACATCCTATCATAGGACCAACCCAATCACTATATTATTTCGAGGAATCCCCCTAATGATCATGATCAATATTCTCCTATTGATCTACCCATCATGTATGTTCAGAAACATGGTTGAATAGATCCTATAGTGTTTAACATACCTTTGGGAATCCCAACATTTCCACATCAACACATAATTCCCCTCAATTTATACCATCAACAACATCCACATTTGAACAATCCCCTCTAATAGGAATGATTCCAAAAATAAATTTATCACTGCCCATTCGGGGAAGACACAATGAATTATCTCATGTGAAAGATAGAAATTCCCATTTTTCAAATGTGTTTCATAGTCTATCCAACAAATATTCAACCATTCCATTACTAGTGTGTTTGTGGATCCTATGTTTCAAACATGATAAACTATTGCCTACCCAATTTTCACCTGTTTTCATGTTCTAGATCTTTGATGTAATAATTTACCTCCCTTTACGCCCCCACTGTTCTGGAGGAGTATCAACACCCATGGTGTTTTCCCATGGTGTGTTTGTGTATGATGACCATGAAAGATGTGATATTTATAAATTTCTTATGTCATCTTATTTTCCACCTTTACATGCTCTCCCTTGTGACATGGGAATCCTCTTTCACAAATAATTTCTCTCACAAAGATTATATCATATGGTATTAAGAGTTATGGTAGAATTTTTCCTTATATGGTTGAGATGGAAGGTGTTCTCCAAAGAGAATATACCCACCATATAGTCCAAACATTACAATAATAAACATGGATCCATGGTCCAACCATCTAGAAAATAAACTATTTATATCTTGGTTTGGAAATTTTCATGGAACCAAGCCTCATTCTCCATTTATTCATGTTGAGTTACATCACTCCCATGGAACATAATCCAATTTGAGACATATCCCAACATGTGCTTGAACATTGTGGCATTAATATATTTAAAGAAAACTAGTCTTAGCGAAATTACAATAAAATGGTATAAACGAATGTTAATCATATCCTTATGAGATTAAATTTCTAATATATTATAATTATTTATGAAAATTTTGATTATATATTTTTCTAGTCATCATCACCTTAGAGGATGGACCCAACATATGGTGATGTTCTCATAACATACTATATTCATGAACTGTATTTGGCTATATTCCTCATTCATTTTGAAGTGTAGTGATTCATAAAATCCATATCTTTGGTCCCACTATAAATACCCCCATCAAGGGAAACTATTTTTGATAAGAATAATCCTTTATGACCAAATTATAGTATAGGTTTGTTTGCAGGTAATAGAAAAAATTTAGCAATAATTATGTGGCATCAACATGAATACCATTAACTCAATGTGACCTATCATAGTTATTCATTCATTGAAACATGTCCTCCATATCTTTCTATTCATTTAAAATTTCTACACTTCTCTGGTACATGAAATCCCACATGAAAAAACCCTCTTAGTTAAATGTATTATGACGTTAAACTAATTTTGAACCCACTAACCATTTATCATGACCATAAACTATGTGAAACCTTCTTCTGATCTTTTGATTGGGTGTATGGACTACATGACCCAATTTTATTACATCATTCATACTCTTAGGTGCCACATGATTTCTTCTTGTTTACCACCATTTTTTTCCTGAATGTAAGACTATAATATTATATCCTCATTGGTATAAACATTATAACATTAAATTCTTTGTTGTTAGCCCTTACAGACTCCAATATTCATTTGTCTTTCACTATTCATGGTGTTTTATCTATTTAATTGCCTTTTTTGACACATCCTCATTCAGGGGGATCGCCCAATTCCTCTTTTTCTCTCCAACCTCACTGAATTTAGTAAATACATGTGGATTTATTCCCTATTTGGCCAGATATATTATGATGCTTAAATCTCCGATATTAGTTTCATCTTTAAATCCCCACCTTTCACATGCCTTCAATTTTCACCCCTTTATCTATGAAAGGATTTAATACCTCTACACATAAATACGGTTGTGTGATATTATGATAAATATTTTCCAAACTCTATAACCTCATACTAAGATCCTTAGAAGAAAAATAATGGCCATAGAGAATTTTTTATTCAAATAACAATACCCAAAACAGGTTCTTATTTTTTCTTAGTATCATGAATTTAAACATCCCAAGGGAAGCAGGACATTTTTCTATCATATTGACAACTCATGGGGGTATCTATGTAAAATTTAGAAATATTCTCTCTTATTCTCCCATGATACCTATTGGAAAAGGATGGATTGGTTGAAAAAGTTAAAAATCCAATATTATATATAATGGAGCCTTGAAGAAATCTTCATTTCATTCACTAGAATGACTGGTTTAGGTAAAATTTTGGGTAAAATCATAACTCCCATTACTTCATGGGGTCCTCTATGAGGCATAATTATTTGTGTTCTCTTTTCATGCATCATGCTACATAAATGTGGTATATTTTCATTCACATTAGATCATTAATCTTGTATATAATACTCTTAACTATGTAAAAATTTATGTGGTTATATGATATTAAATTTGGTGGAACTATGGTCCATGTTTCACAACATCAAACCAAATTGATCACATATTCTTACTATATGATGTTAAACTATTAGTTATAAGTCCTTTATTTAATATGTTAAACTATAAACAATCCATCCACAATTTTTGTTGTAAGACTATAAAATAATTTAAGAAATTTTCTAATAGGTCATTTTTCCACATTTAGTGTTGATCATCTACCACACCACTAAAGATCATTTTCTATAAGTTAGAAACTAAGTGGAATCTCCACTTGAAATTTTATTATAGACTATTCTCAAAATGATACACCCACATAATTTTATCAAAACAATGGTATCATTATCTCATGAGCATTGGTATCAATTTAAACATTCTTGCATGTTCACACCCATAATTTGATTCTTACATTATTTGGATCCCCACCCTCTTCCATGTCAAAATAGTACCCATTAAAGGTGATGGTGCTTATCCAAAATGGCTCATATACCATCCAAAAAATATTCCTTAAAATAATTTGATGAAAATTTGAGAGTACATGTGATTTGAACATGGTAAATTGTTGATCCCCATTTTTATATACGCATAGATTAAGGTATGACGGTGGATATTTCATTTCAATTAATTTATTGTATTCATCCCCTATAGAACCACACTTTTACCAATTTCTTATGTCCTAGACATATCGATTCACATCATCCGTCATACCCTTTGATTAAGATTAATCCAACATGCTTAGTGATAGCCCACTAATGCACGGGTACAAGATAGGAATGTATGTCAGTTGTGTGGATTCTATCTCTCCATTCAATATCCTACCATTGTTGACACTCCCAAAGGTGATCAATTTCATATTCCAATCCCAACACATCCACACATATCTAGAATAATAATAAATTTTAGTGATGTTTTATTATCAATTGTTTGTCACTGTAATCATAACTCATTTGGGATTATTGATTTTAGATGTTTGTATCGTCAACATTATAGAGATACACTAGACCTGAAGGTAGGTTTTTTTTCATTTGACATTTGTTATAATCAATTCCACCTGCAACACCACATCCTCACCTGACACTAATCTACAATGGAAAATTTGTTGGTCTCCATATTTGGAGATAATTTTTAGGATACTAGTCTTGGAGAATATTTTATTTCACATGCCTCAATTTGACAAGACATGGTCCCTAAAAGGTCTTTCGAATGAAAATATATTATCACATGATGTTAAATTTTTTAAAATATCTATAACGGGTGATTCTAAAATATGCAAACAATATAGGGAAATATTTTAGGAGACTCAATCATTAATGAATCATATTCATTGATGAAACAAAATCATTCATGAAACTTAATATTATTTTAGTCATATCCTTTTATGAAACTCAATATTTTAAAAATACATTTCCCTAGATACAGTGATCCTCCAAGTAATGTATCACCATAAAACCAAATTTTTCATAAAACAAAATATTTTGTGAAAACAAATTATTTTTTGAATTGTAGTCAATGGGACGTGAAGGTGGATCTTACTAAAATATGATAAAATTCCTATGAAGTACCTTTTGATGGATTAGGTTCCATTAAATTCCCCCATAATCATAATTTTGTGGATGATTTTTTGGTAACTGACATCTTTATCAAAGTCATTGAAATTCCTATGTCTTTTAAAAACTAATGTAACTCATTGACCCAGGGGACAAATATTCCCAAACAATAATTTTTTTTAGAAAATATAGTAGTATACGATTATTTAATTTGTGAATCAATATTATATAAAGATTAATACAAATTAATCTAAATATAATATGAAGAAATATTTTAGGACAATATATTCCTCAATGTTGTATTCCATGAAGATATATTAGACATACCATTCTTCTATATACTATTCTTTTATGAACCACAGTTCTGCGAAGTAGTATTATCAATAAAATATTCGTCAAACCAGTCTTTCATGAATCTATATTCCTTGAAAACACTTCCATACAATTATATTCTATTAATCACTAATTTATGAGGAAATATTCCACGAAGAATTGCATTTTGAGGCCCATTATTTTGTGAATCATCCTTCCACAATATAGGGTTCTATGAACTGGTCATTCATGGTCCCCTCTTCCATGAATATTAGTCTTCTTCAACCTAATCAGTCTTAATATAGTATTCCATCAACCAATTATCAATAAATAATCATTCTATGATTCATTTGGGCTTGGGTCTTGTATATCCCCAACATCCATCCCAAATATCTCCGTGAGTTGAGATACTCCTCTAAACTACCTGAAATAATTTGATTTAACATAATCTTCTTGGTCAATTTCATATTCCAATAGTTAATATTATACTCTTGAAATCCTATAATACATTTTGTAGGAATTATCCCCATAAAATTCCTAAAACATCAGCACCTCACAATTATGAAATAATGAACACGAAAGGGCCTTTTTGGCCAATGTCTCACACTATCAATCTCTAGGAATCTATTACCTATTGTTCATAGCAATATGATGTTAAACTGTTGTATATTCTTTGTGATATTCATGGAAAGCCTCATGTGAAAAAAATTATATTCATTATATGTTTACTATAATATGCCTCATGTAATGATCATGAGATGGCCCCTAAGAATTTCAAATCGGCATCTTCCTATAGTGTATTCCCCAATATTACATCATGAATTATAAAAGGGTAAAGATTCTCTCATGACTCAAAATTTAGAATAAATAAAGGAGATCTTCAGTACTGCACACCATATCCTCACACATGATGTTAACCGATTGCCCAACCCCATGAAACAATTGTGTGATTCCCCATGTAATAATCACATGATGTCGCATGTGATGAACATGACATGGGTCGCCTGATCCCTTTGATTGGTAGGCCATCATGTATTATGTCTGTCTACATTAGCTCCATTTATAACATCGTTTCTATAAAGAATATTCTTTGAAGCTTCAATGAACAATCACCATTCATACCAACACATCTCAATAGATCCATGAGTTCTTACCACATGTATAATCCCAATTCATACTATCAATACCCTACAAACACACCTCAAAAACCTTTTTTGTAATACATATTCATATGATAAATGACCCATATCCAAATTTGGTAAGACATGATATGTGTGATCCATTCTTACCACTACATCTCTATAGAAACACCCAATAAACCCATCTGTAGAAGCCTCATTAAAACTATAACATGTCCATAAAACACCTAGTTATCACATTTACATAATAAATATTAAAAAAATTGTATCTATATTGACATACTCAGGTATCCAATCTATATAAGACCCATTTTGATCATTAATAATCCATATAATAACCTGGACAACCCACCAACCTAAGCCTGAGTCATAAAATATTTTCACTATGAAATAACCAGGTAGCCTAGTTAGATAAGATCCACTCATACCCAACATCCTCTAAACAAGATGATAATCTATATATATACCTCTTATTATGAAAAATAGATTCATCGTGTATAAATATAATGGGATCATACCTCGTATATTTGGAATCCCTTATGAATAGCCCCACACTGTCCCTTTTTTTCTCCTTTCATTCAAAAAGAATCCATACTGCACAACATTAACTTTTATGCACCAATCCTCACATGAAAACGTAAACCATCCACATGAAAAAAGTGTGTTTTGATCTATATTTTATAATAGGATATGTAGGAATACTTTATAAGGATCAATATAAATAAACATGTGACACAATCTTGAGGTTTAGTCTTGAATCCCCAACAACCCCACTAAATCTATCTGTAACCCCATTGGGAGTTTACCACCATAATGTTTTATCATAATCCTCCACAGTGGACACACCTAACCTATCATCATCATTATTCTGTATATATGAAATATGAAATAATAAAAAATAATCCCCCCAAAATGTTCAAACTATAAACAACATATCCCCACAAGACATTAATCATGTGACCAACCTTCCATCACATGATTTTAACCGTGTGGCCAACCTATCCCCGTATAAAAATAAATATATTTTAAAAATACTAAATATTTTACACATATTACCAACCATTTTCCACACATATCAATAATCATATGACCCCACTTGGCACATTAGAATATCAAACTCGTATAATGAACATGGGAAGCATGAGGAATGAATCCTTGAATTACTCACTCCCTTGGTGTATGTTACCCCATGAAGGACATGTGAACCCATTTTCACCCACCTATGATACTATATACTTAAGATTCCCACAAATTTGAAATTGGAAAACATTTTCGGTTCCCAAAACACCCAACATCGAAAGATGTACATATGTGTCTAGATCTTTCGTGATCTTTAACTATAGGTAGATGCTCTATAATGATAGAACTAATAAAATTAACCAGCATAACCCATGAGGTGGTGGTAGTAATTAACTTCATCATGATGACTAAAATCATTGACTGGTACTCAGACTATGAAATAATCTCAAAAGAGGAATGCAATAATGGTGATACTAATATCCCATCATCCCAATTGGATTATGTATTCTACATCACTAATCATAGTGATCAAGGACACCATCCCATGGAATGATGGAAGGAATGTAAAATAGAAACATTACATATATCCATGTGTTTTCTCTAGCTTGAATTTGTTGTAAATCAAAAAATCAAATAGAATAACAATAATGACAGCATAATCCACTATGATCTACACAATTCTCAATCTATCCCTCTAGGACTATACTTTAGTTAAAACTATATATATCCCATTAAATCGTGCTCATGTTTCACAATATAATTCCAAAAATGTATATCCCAATAGTATAGAACATAGAGATATCCCTCAACATTTATAAAATACAACAGATCATAATTAATAAACTACAACGAAAAACTAACTATATATATATATATGTAATGTGATACTAACCCCATTAAAATGACATTTGGATGCACCAAAATCCCATTAATCTATTATATTAAGGCATCCATGGAAAAATGGTGTTTATTTAAAAACTATATAGATAAGAAAATGAAAACTTCCATATTTGAGTGTTAAACAACCTATCACTTTTTTAGCATAAACTTAAAGGATAATAAATGAATGAATTTTCAATTATACCATTTTTAATGAATATATGGCTATCACCATGTCTATTATAGAGTGCCACATGGCCCCATATGTACCTCCCCATACAAAAGATGTTTTCAAATAGTTTGGAGGGCCCAAAAACATGCATCTGGGAGCCTATAACATTGGTATAAATGAATTAATGTTCAAATAAAAATATCAAATATCATATTTGATTACAAATAAATTCCATAACATATGGCATGAAATTATCTCAAGTCATATTGAATAAAAATAAATGGAACCTCAGTGTAGTAGGTAAAAATGAATATGATTTATAATGTTATGAAAATATAATTTTGTGGATTCACTCTAGATTTCATACTGGTAAAACCTCCAAAGACCATGCTCTATCTTGGAACTCCTTTTTACTAAGGATTTCCCATTCCTACTTAATTGATAATGAAGTCTTCACCAACATCGAGATTCCCAAGCAATGTGGGTATACAAACCAAGGAGGACACCAATAGTGCATCAAAAATATAATATCAAAAGAATATATATTTTTATAACATGATGACCAAATATATTCAAACGCAATAATACAACACCATTTTGAGCGTTCATTCATTAACATAGCCATAATGAACTTCAGAAAAACTTTCTTTGACTCTATGCTATTAAAATATCATAATGATTATGGGAACTACTATGTGGACAAGATATTCATAAATCAGTTCTATAATAGTACATGACCATGGATTTTGGTCAAGTCACATAAGGATATCATGTATAGTCTCTTGGGACAAAGCCATGAATTTTCCTATATTTATCATAGCCCTTTTTTACTAAATCCTTGTGGTTTATGTAACTAAAGACCATCATAAAACTAGGAAAAGACCCAAAAGGCCATCATTCCTCATCTTATAACTTCATATTCATATTATGTTACATATTGAATTTGAAGATACACCCCCTCCAGCGAAACTGAGTCATGACCAATCTATTATCACTTTGGTACCATACATAGAATAGTAATAATATATAATATACCAAATACACCACAATCAAATAATATGAAAATATTAGTGAATTGTATCATGATTAATTTCCCTAAAATCATATATATAATAGTATATAAACATATATATATATATCTATACCATATCACACAATGTTTTTATAGGTTATGACTTTAAATTGGTTAACATGTGATCACACACAAGGAACCTATAACTTTATATTTAAATACATTGAAACATAATAAGAAATCATGACAATGGTCCCAATTCAATTTCACACACCCTAAACTCATAAAGTCGATTCAAAAATGGTATAATATTGATTTCTGAGAATAATAATTGGGTAATCAAGCCAATGGAATACAGCCTCGTCGACACACCAAATGAAAACTACAATTATAAATGGTATAACCTTATATAATTAATGGAATATAAGAAATTCATTAGTCAATGATATAGAAAATATAGGATGAAATGTTACTTCCAGAATATTGAATAGAGGAGAAGTCATTATAATGGCTCAAAAAATGCACTTCTTTAATTAATGGAAATATTGAAAATGATAATTATTCATAGGATTTTAAATAAAAGAACCAATTTTTTTTTTCATTTCCACGAAATATCATAGAAAACATAAAAATTTAGACAAGTAAAATGTTGAACAATAATAAAATATATAAATTAATAAGTAGTACATTCTATACATCAGACACCATAGGCTTCGAATCCCTTAAGAATTTCACCCCTTCAAAAAATCCCATAAAAATGAAAATAAGTATTAGATAAAAATATACATTATCCAACGATGTTTAAAAACATTTTTATTTTAATTAATGAGTAAAGATGAGAGTATTATGGGATATTTAGGGGTAGGTATGAATATTCAGTAATATGGGAATTGTAAAATATTAATGGTGGAAATTATGACAATTAATTAAGAAGTAGGTTGATCAATATTATCATTGTTGCCGCAATAAAGTTATTGTTGGGATTGTTTTATAAAACTATATATATGTTTACCTTCCATTAAATGTATTTAATGTCAAAATTTTATTTATTTTCAATACATTTTATTTTATTTATGTTATCTTATAAAAATCATTTAAATGATAATATAAATTAGATAATTCTTATTTAATTATAGAAAGGGTAAAAAAGTTTTTTATGTCATAAAAATGGATAAAATTAAATAAATATATTTTTTAAAAAATTGAATATAATAATATTTAGTGTAATACTTTTATTAAATAATTTTCATTTCTAATTTAATCACATCCAAATTATATTAGTAATCATTTTTGGTAATTTTATAAAATGTTGAATTTTGGGTCCAAAGTTTAAAATAAAGTTTGTACAAAATAGGATAAATGTTATTAATCAAATGGGAAATAAAAAAACATCAAAATTAGTTATTCCATATTCTTTATCAAAAATTATTTACAGAATAATATAGTATATAATAGGTTACAATTAGAAACACAATCATAGAATATATGAAAATATTGATTTGAACATTTTTACAAAATTGTATTTACAGGCTATACACATGTCAAATTAAAAATAATTCAAATAAATTTTATAAATTGAAATAAATTCAGTGGACTGAATATTTTGAATTAAAATTCATATTTAAGTAATAATTTAAATTTATTTTTTAGACATAAAAAGTTACCTTCATAAAAAAAGAGTGACCATTGTATTAAAAAATAAGGTAGCATGTTAAAGTTAAATGGTTGATGATTGAAATTCAATAAAAAATAGTTGGTTGATTGTTTTATTGAAATAATTTAGTATTTAAAATATTAGTTTTTATTCAACTTCATTGGAATTGATTCACCCGAGTAGTGTTCAACCCTAAATACAAAATAATGAATTTTTATTCCCATAAAGACACCCCTCATTTAGCATAAATAACCCATCAACACCCCCACTATTCAATCCAAATTCAAAGGCCAAAAATGTATCTCATTAATAATCCCATATATTCCCTCCCTAGTTTCCCCAAGTCATATTCAAGGTTTATGGTTTCACACTCAATGATTTAGGATTCAACCCTTCAAGGTTTGAGAATCCCCATCCTCTCATTTTACAACCAAGAACATCCTTATTATGTGTATTCAATGTTTCTAGCATCTATATTTTTATTCGTTTATTTTTTTCTTATATATAATTCCAAAATGATGTTCTACCAAATATTTACCATGATCCACGTCATTATTATTTTCCCATAATCTATGTGGCATAATTTTATGATGGAGAAGTCATTTCATGATTTTTTTTCTCACTTTAAAGAACTATTTCCATAATATGAATACCCAAAACTCATACATTTACTTTTGATATAACATAAATGTAAAAATATATTATTTATTATGTAATATAAATATATGAAACATATATTCCATTTTTATGTGTAAAAAATAATGTTTTGATCAAGTCAACTTAAGAACTATATACGTGGTGATTTTCATATAAATCTCATTTTTAATTACATTGGATATTAATGAAAATATTTCCTTTATTCATAATGTGACTCCCATGATTTACAACATATCATCGGTGTGAATTGATAGTGATACAATGTGTTGGGTAGTGATAAAATCATAAGAGATGACATATTATGATACCTTGGTTAATAACCTCTCTAATTATGATTTACGACACCATGGTGACAAACCTCATTGATATGGTTATAAATGATATATTTTTTTTGTTTTTTATCCCATTTTCACATTATTATACATGTTATTTTTAATTACATTATTAATATTCATATGATCATGCGTTATTCATATTACTCTTCCCCATATTCTATGTATTTCCATTATATATTCCCTTGATGGGATTTATGCTCACAATATTCATTTATGTAAATCCCAATTAGATAAGAGTAGTTATAAATAACCAAGAAATAATCTATGATGATTTATTAAAATTGAATTGGATGGGTTTTTTTGTTTATGTTATACTTATTTAATTCATGTAGTACATACCATAGTTTGATGAAAATAAACCTAAAAATATCATTTGAGTTCGTTTTTTTAATATTTTTGTCTGGTTTTATGTAAAATACATGTAATTGAATATTGGGTAACAAAGTTAGTATAAAATGATGATTTGGTTATTTTTAGAAATTAGTATTTGAATACATAAGTAAAAACTTATGCATGATTTTAATCATAAGAAAATATCAAAGTATTTTGGTGAGTATTAAGTAATTGATTTTTATCCCAATACATCAATGTCTAGATACTAAACATAGAAGTTGCTTCAACCTAGATATACCTAGGGGTGACAATAAAAAATACCAAATTAATCAATACATTATTTGTAACTTGTACATGATAACATGCCATACGTAAAAAACTAGTTTTACACTATCCATGGAAATGATTTAGTTAATAACGATATTTTACAAACCATCATGAAATGATTGAATAAAATGTAAAAAATTAATTAATATTGTAGTATATCATCCTTGAATCAAGATATTAGAAAATTGTTTTATTAAGTGTAACATTATAGTTTTTTATATGATTCAAAATCTAATGAAAAATCTCAATTATTATATCTCCTTCAAGAAACAAATAGCTGGAAATATGACTTAGAAAAATAATGGATTCCACTAAAAAGTTATAACAAATTTCCAAATATGGGGGAGGCTAAAGTAAAGTATCTCATGTTTATGGAAAACCCATTATCTTGTATTAATATTATAAATTGGAATATAAATGCATTTCCAATCCTAACAAAGAGAAGGGTTGGTACCATATTTACGGAGGAATCAGAATGAAAAGATTGAACAAAACTACACATGAAAAAATATGGGAAAAATAATTTAATGAATTATTCACAAGGGAGTGGAAAGTGATAAATGTGTAGATGAGATGAAAATATAGCTCCAAACTTTTGTAGTGAGATTAATAATCCAATTATCAATTATAACAACAAAGGATTTATAGAACATTCCATCTTGATGTTTAATGTTTCTGGTGTTGGGAACATGTGAAATTTCACTAACTAGTGTCTAAATTAGAATATAATTGAGTGGATAAGGGCACAATATAAGGGGTTATTAACAGTTCTATGTTATAGATGTGGGGAAAATAGAATTATCCATGTTAATAACATGTTCTAATAGAAAATAATGATGATAAGAATATGAAATCTCTAAAGAAAAGGAGATACATTGGGACTACAAATTCTTGACTATGATCCACTATTTCATAGTTATTTATGTTTAGTTTTCAGTCTTTCTATTTGGCATGCTTTATAAAATTATATTATCACAACCCAAAATTAATAGATTTAATTAATGTAAAACATTATTTAATTTTTTTTGTGATTTTTTATGTGAATAAATAACTAAAAATCATATTATACACCCTTTTGTGGAATCTTATTATAATTCAAACTATCCCCAATAATAATAAATTTTATCTTTTTAGTTAATGGGATTAAATGAGAGGTTTTGTAAAAAACATATAATAATATAGTTAATGATAATTAAAATAATTTTTCATCTATTTCATTTCAATAGTTCACTTATCAGTTGGAAGTATAGAATCATGTACAACATTTGTACCCCTTCTGAATGATTTAATAATCATAATTATTGGAACTTATATTTGGAATGATTTTGAAATATTTCAAATATTCCACTCACCTACAAGAAATTGTTTGATCCATCAAATAATTTTACTTTTATTTTATCTTGTAATTTTTGAGATATGATTTCAATGTCCCAATGATATCATCTCTTTAGGTTAAGGAAGAACTCCCATGGACATGACTCTTTCTATATCAATATTGTAGGATACATGATAAAGGGTGAATTATTTATTATCCACATTAAAGAAGACACTTATATTTCTAACAAAATGTATTAATCACAATGATTAAACTATGAGGGTGTTATTTTATTATGGGGAAATAATGTAACGACCATAGAAATTTAGTTCATTTTTAATGGATTTATTTACTAATATAATGTTTTTAATATGTTTTACAATATAAAAATTAATGATTTTTTAATTAAATGAGAACATTACACAGTAGACATAAATTTGGACTATAAAGACTTTAAAAAATTTGATATATACCTTAAAAATATACATTTCACTACAACAAACACCATAGTCTCTAAATCCCCTAATAAGATCACCCATGCCATAATGATCGTAAAAAATAAAAATAATTAATAGGAAAACAAATTATAATATAAAATGATGATTACGAATTTTTTTTGATGTAGGGAGTAATGATGAGAGTATGATAGGATATTTATTGGGAGAAATGATTTTTTCACACGAGGAGAATTAGACAATACAATAGGTTTGAATTATGAGAAATAATTAATAAGATAGTTGGTCAATAATATTTTTTCTATGGAAACAATATTATTTTGAATTGTAAGATCTCAGATCATGAAAAGTTGTCTTTTCATTAAATTTTTTTATTATATCCAATTTTTTGGTTAATTATCTACTTAATCAAGTCCTAGATGATGTGTGAGGGTGTTTCGAGGGTTTAGGACACAAAAGATGGAGAAAAGGGGGTTTCTGGGTAGGACGCATGGTCTGCGCACAATTAGTGTTATCCATAAAGACAACCTAGGTTACTGTGTTGGATGTGTGTTTTTGGACAGTGGATTCAGCACAGTTTGCACACGGTTTGGAAAACTGTGTGGGTAAACACTGTGAGGTGGAAATTTTGGGACAAAAGCATCAGTAGGTTTTGTGCAAGTTTTGACAAACCGTGTGGCCTAGAAACCTTTTAAAAATTACAAATCCCCCCCCCCCCCGAGATTTTTAACCCCAACTCAGGATTTCCTCCCATTTCACCCCTTTTAACCCTAGGAATGAACCTATCCTCACAAGGGCTCTATGAGATCAATATCCATCATTTTAAGGCATTTTCGGTGCTGTTGGTTGCAGATCGAAGCTCCAGGTATGGTTTATACAATACTTCATTCTCTTTGTAGTTAAGGGTTTGGCTCTTCTTATCCTATCATTCTGAAGCTCTAAAACACTACTCTATGTGTTATTTTTTGGACGATGATTCAAATGTTTGTTCAAGTGGGATCTAAAGGATTGATTAAGAGTGTATTCACCTGTGGAATCAAGGTAGGTGGTCTACAAGTTATATCCCACAGTTTATTTTTGTTATTGTGAATGTGTGGTTTTTTTCATGGGTGTCTCTTGGTATGTTTTGACTACCCATGGAATGATTCACTAAAATTGTTATTATTGAGGTAAATGGAGACCCTCATGATCCCCATGGGATGCATCAAGGGTAATTCCACTAATCTGGAGCCACCTATTGTGTGTGTCGACTCTCCCAGACCTACGGATATGGGAAGAATAAGTGTGATTGTTGTGTAATCATGTAGAGAACTTTATATACATGTTGTTGTGACTATAAGTTTTGGGATAGAAACCAGGTGGTGAACCTAGGATTGGTAATAACCTATGGTATATTGGGATAAAATGTGTAAATGTCTAATGACAATAATGGAATGGATTGTGAGCATAGTAATAAAGCCTGGTGAGTTAGGCATAACAAAAAATGTCTAGTGAGGTAGGCACAATTAATGATTGCTTCATGAGATAAGCATCTTAAAAGGGGAATTGGGATAAATGGCTAAATTATGTCAAATGAGTGAAATGTGTTAATGGGTTATGGCATAGTGTTAGTTGGAATGTTAATTTTATGGTTTATGTTTTCCTTGGGTAATGGTTGTGATGATTTGTGAATTGTTAATGGAAACATATATGTATAGCATATGCACATATCTTGGTAGTGTGGGGTATTGATTTATGTTCTATGCCTACAAGTAGAGTTGTAATTTGGAACTAAACTCCACCCCTAATCCATGGGGTAGGGATGGAACTGATGCTCTATTTCTGAATCGGTTGTATCCACATGGAATGAGGCTCTAAGGTGAGGTTATGGTTTACATGAGGATGTTTATCATAGTGAGATATGACAACTTTGTGTTTTCTTTCCTCATGAAAGTGATTATGTATGTTAATCCATGTAAATTGTTGTGTTTGATGAACTATTTCTAAATGTGTTGGGAATAGTACGTAATTGGAAATGGGATTAACTAGTAAGATATGGAAATGGTAATAAATTTTGGTAACATGCCTAAAATGATTAAGGCCACTTAATCTTCACTTTTTCATTTATTATTAATTTCCATTTCATCATGCACAAATTTTTATACAAGATATTTTCTAGGAACTACTGGTGGTGGCCAACTATGTTTTACTCACACCCTACACTGGCCACCATTGGGTAACCGAGAAGACTTCTTGCAAACAAGTTATAAAAGGGGCATCAACTCTAGCTAGATATTTAGGTTGGAAGGAGTGTATATGGAGGAGGACCCAGACATGTTGTCAGGACCATTTTTGGGATTTTGTAGTTTGTTTCCATTTAGGATTTTCTTCACCTTTTCCCATGTAGCATGGATTGGCATATTTAATGGTGGGCATTATTGTACCCCATTTGGGGAATGGGTTTTTAGCCTTACTCTGGTATTATAGGTTGTCATTATGCTATTTTTTTATTCTATTGTATATTACTCTTATAAAAATGGGGGTATAGTGTCTTCAATTTATTATTTGCACCCCCTACTATTTGGGAGCATTTGTCGTATGGGGAGGCATTCTAATTGTCATGTAACCACCCAGCTCGGAGCACAGGTTTAGTGGATATTGGGCTATGGACATTACAATTTTGTATTAGAGGAGGAATTTCTTCTCCTTATTTGATATCTTGTTATTTGGGATGGTATATGGGTGATACGATGTGTCGGGCATTGGTAATGATTTTTTTATTGGGAGTAGCTAACCCATGTATGAGGGAAACCCCATGTCAACCATGGTGGGGATTGATGTTCTGGATAGTTCGATGTGATAGTTGAATATATTTCACCACTGGGTGATGCACATGTTGTGTGATGTGATTTTTTAATGATATTCTCCTCCCGGGCTCAATGGAACAAGTTTTTACATTCATGCATCATTTTAAGCACCTAGAGAGATAGGTTTCATGCATCATGGTAGGAACACACAGGTTGGATGCGCGAGGCATGAAAGAGAGAATGAACCTTGCATCATGATAATTGAAAATGGGAAACGATGTAAGTGAAACAATGAAAGATGGAGAGGATAAAATAATGATTGTGATGATTAATAAAATATGTTTAATTAAAAGTTTATAATGGATTAAAAATTTTATTTGTAACATGTTCTATGATACTTGTGGTGGTGTATAGTTTTTTACCCCTAGAAGTCCATGACCCGCAGTAGGGATGGTTGGGGTGATATTTCCAAAAAATTATAAGGTTGTTTGGATGGTGTATGTATGTGAAATGCCACCACGTTGTCGACCGTCGATTCGCAGTAAGAAGATGTTGCTGAGAAGAGTCATCCAATAGAGGGGCAAGATATCATGGTGATCTAGGAAACCAAGGAGGATTGGTTTTGAGAGAACATGGATCATTATATGTAGATGATGGTTCGGGACCTAGGACGGGTCACACTAAGTATGTTTGAGCAGACTAGAGATTTTTAGTTGCAGCACCCTCCGATCTTTAGCAGAGAGGGTGGTCCAGAGGAATCAGAGTTCTAGATGGATTCTGTAGATATGATACTTTATCATATAGAGAATACTATTGGGAAGCGAGTAAAGTTGTTATCATGTATGTTGTAGGGCCAGGAAAAGCATTAGTGGGACATCCAGGCTCAGACAGAGTAGGTTAAGGGGTTGTTGTGGAATGATTTCGAGGAATGGTTTTTGGTGAATTTTTACCCAGAGACTTTGAGGCAGGAGTAGGCTGTAGAGTTCATGATCCTGATTCAAGGAATGACATCGGTGATAGAATCTGCTAGCCAATTCTCTGACCATCGAATCTTTGTTCCAGCATTATTAGGGGATAATGTGGCAATTAAGAGGCATTTCCAGGATGAATTGAGACACAAGATTAGGTCTTAGGTGAATATCCTTCGCATGAAGATGACTACAAAGATAGTGAACCATTCATTGAACTCAGAGGGGAGTCAGGATGGAGTATCCAGTGGTGTTTTTGTCATGTCAGTTGGGATGACAAGTGGCGCATCTTCTGAGGGTCAGATGCAACGTTTTGGTTCTTTTCATGGTGGCGGAAGTGCAAAAGGTGTTCAAAAGAGAGGGCCAGCCTCTCTGGGTGGTGATCACGTGTTCTACTATCACTGTGGCAGGTTGGGTGTAATGACCCAAAGTTTTTCAATGGAAAATTCACTTCTTATATTTATGTCATAAAAGCACGAAATAATGAACTACTAAGTGATAAGTGACCTTTAAACATAATTTTGTCACCCCTATGTTTGGAATTTTAAAAATCCAACATACACGGTTGTGTTCAAGATAGTTTTTAGAGTCTAATGCAACAAAAAAATGGTGAATAGTAACCTACCCTTATGAATAGTAACCTACCCTTATGAATAATAATATGACCCTTATAGTAAATAAGAGTAACATTACCTATGAATAAAAAATTAAAATTTAGACATCATAGAATGTGATAATTTGACCTTAGTAAACGTTTTTTGTATTTTATAAGTCATAAATAATTAATTATATTTAATTATTTAATTTAAAAGAATATTTATTTTCCTGTAATGTATTCATAAATTATTGAGTCATTGTCTAATATTTTTTAGATAATTTTATAAGACCCTACGTAATTTTCGAAAGAACTATAAATTCAGTTTTAATCTTAAAAACTGTTTTTTTAAGTAAATTATGATTTTTATTAATTATTAAATTAATACTATTTAGAAATTTATTTTTGAAAAATGGACATCATTTTTGGATTCTACACGTTGAAAAATAGTAGGGGTAAATTTTTGGGTTTATTCTTAAATACTTCAATTTTTGGGTGAATAGTAAAAAATACAGTTTTTCGCATAATCGGTGTACACTAAATTGCATCATTAATGATGTAATGATGACATAAACATTATAGAACATTATTTTCGGCCAAAACATATTAAATTTCATAAATTTTTCCTTGAATTACAATAAATCCAATTCCCAAACCTAAAAATTACTTTCCAAAGCCAAAAGTCAAATGGTGATTTCTTAAAGTGTCTTTTTCTCTTTCTTTCAATTTCCTTTTAATAAATTAATGAATTCGAATTATAAAGAAGAGTTAAAGACTAAATCGAATTATATTGTATTGATATATGATTTAGGATGTCAAAAAACTACTATTACAAGTCTTACTCTTGATATATTATATTATTTAATATTTTATGCCAAAAACAGCTCCCTCCTCATGTATAAATAAGCCCCCCCTCCTCTTGCCAAACCACACCTCTCAAACTACAAGAATTGTCTAAGATCTGCCCAATAATCTTCTCTAGCCCCTCCCCCACGTCCAAAAGCTGTTGTTCTCATCAAAAGACCAAGCTTAGGCCCTTAAGGAGGTTCTCAAGTGAAGGAATCAAGAGGTAATTTTCCTCCCTCTTCTCCTTTAATTTCCTTTAAAGTTCCAGTTCCTTTCTTGATCTCTCCCTACCTATCATCATCCAAATTATTCTGTAAATACAGTATTATATAAATAATTTAATATTATGATTCTAATGTTATATTATATCACCCCACACTCTTTCCCTCTTCCGTTTATTTTATTAAAGAGAACGTTGTTCATGAGGTGTTAAATTTATCACCTTCAGAAACGACAAGATCTCTTCGTCCATTTCAACCTTCAATCTGGTCATTAAACCATTTTATGGTTGAACCAGAATATTTTATATGTATTATGTTATATTTTAAGTTCTGGAAATAACCTATGTCCATATTACTAAGTGAAATGTTAAAACGAGTTCGTTGTGATCAAAACACCGCTCAAATTAACCCAAATAATCTTCATTTAATTCTTACCTAATGATTCATCCACATGGATCTAACATATCTAATTATAAAATAATTCAAGCTTTTTTAATATCATTAATAACATTTAATATCAGTTCTGGATGTTTACCCATGATCTAACATAACATCAAATTAAGAATACAAGTAGACCGCTCAAGAAAACCATGAAAACGAACATCCCCGATCAATGTTTTTAAACTCTATAAGTCATCCAAAGGAAAATAATATGAAATAATGAAACCATAATGAACCCTATTAATGTACACATGGTTTTGGATTTCTAATTAATGAATATAATGTCATTATACATGACATTAAAGAGAAGGAAGTATTCGGGTACAAGGTAAGGGGAAATCTCGAACCCAATTTTCTTCCTTCGGGTTCTCCCTCTTTCACTCCATTTTTTGATTTGGTTACTCCTCAAAGATAATTTGTTCATAATTTCCTTTACTTTTCTGGGATATACATGTTTTTCACTGGTTTTTATGTCCATAAAAATGTTTTCCAAATGAACTCTTCTTTCAAAATCTCACCTTTTACCTCTCATTCAAGGTTGATGGTTCTTGTATCAAGTATTTTGTTTCCTCGTTCTTTTAGGAACCCAAAGCTTATAAATGTGTTATTATTAGATGAAAACCATTCCATTCCATGGGTTATTTATGTACATGTTTGATATGTGTTCTATGTGGCAAGCATGATAATGATAATGTTATGATGTGACGGTTGAGCCCGGAATTATATAGCGCAATATGAATGTTTAAATGTGACGGGTGTGCCCGGAATTATATAGCGCTCCAATGCATTGAGTAAAGTGATGAATCTCATGAGTAAATGTGAAATGATGTGTGAACATGATGCTAGATTTTTTCACAAGTATGTGTGGTAGTTAACCACTAAGACATGATGTTTCATTTTTATGCATTGCTACATTTCAAGTCTATTATTTATGCTCCTCTCATGTTCATGATTCTTTTCATATGTCATGATTATGATCACCCCATGATGTATTGTTCTTGTCTATTCTCTTACTGGGCTTTTAGCTCACCCCTTTTGATGTATATCCTCATGTGGCTACATGTACTAATGAGAGGACAAGTGCTACTAAGAAGCTATAGAAGAAGAAATTAAAAGAATGTTTATGCTTGATGTTGTACTTGTTACGTGTAGTTCCAGTTTTCCCAAGACACTAAACGTCTGGATCCTCCATTTGTAATAATATTATGTATTTTATCTTTGAAATTATTTAATAGTAATGTAAGAAAAGACCGGGTCGCTATAGTTGGTATCAGAGGAAAGTTTTAGTTAATTTGGGAATTAGGATTTGTAAACCCTAGAGAAAACCTCTATTATGAGACTAAGTACAAATAAGCACCTAGGGATCCCATATGTTATGTTTTTGGTATAAATTGTTTAGATAAATAAGTTATCCATGACTTGTTTAGTTATGTTTTGTTCTATCCTTTTCTATTTTAGAAAATGGTGGGAACGGGGTGAGGTAATGAAGTAGAAGTACCCTCACCTGTTTGTGTGAAGTGAAATTTCGGGGGCGAAATTCCTTAAGGCGGGAAGAATGTAACGAACCAATGATTTTAAATGGAAAATTCACTTCTTATATTTATGACATAAAAGAACTAAAGAATGAACTACTAAGTGATAAGTGACCTTTAATCATAATTTTGTCACCTCTATGTTTGGAATTTTAAAAAACCAACATACACGGTTGTGTTCAAGATAGTTTTTAGAGTCTAATGAAACCAAAATAATTTTTGGTGAATATTAACCTACCCTTATGAATATTAAACTACCATTATGAATAGTAATATGACCCTTATAGTAAATAAGAGTAACATTACCTATGAATAATAAAATAAAATTTAGACATCATAGAATGTGATAATTTGACCTTAGTAAACATTTTTGGTATTTTATAAGTCATAAATAATTAATTATAATTAATTATTTAATTAAAAAGAATATTTATTTTCATGTAATGTATTCATAAATTATTGAGTCATTGTATAATATTTTTTAGATAATTTTATAAGACCCTACGTAATTTTTGAAAGAACTATAAATTCAGTTTTAATCTTAAAAACTGTTTTTTTAACGAAATTATGATTTTTATTAATTATTAAATTAATAATATTTAGAAAATTATTTTTCAAAAATGGAAATCATTTTTTGATTCTACATGTCGAAAAATAGTAGGGGTAAATTTTTGGGTTTGTTCTGAAATACTTCAATTTTCGGGTGAATATTAAAAAATAAAGTTTTCCGCATAATCGGTGTACACTAAATTGCATCATTAATGATGTAATGATGACATAAACATTCTAGAACATTAGTTTCGGCCAAAAAATATTAAATTTCATAAATTTTTCCTTGAAATACAATAAATCCAATTCTCAAACCTAAAAAGAGCTTTCCAAAGCCTAAAGTCAAAATGTGATTTCTTAAAGTGTCTTTTTCTCTTTCTTTCACTTTCCTTTTTATAAATTAATGAATTCGAATTATAAAGAATAGATAAAGCCTAAAACTAATTATATTATATTGATTTATGATTTAGGATGTCAAAAAACTACTACTACAAGTCTAACTCTTGATATATTATTTTATTTAATATTTTATGCCAAAAACACCTCCCTCCTCATGTATAAATAAGCCCTCCCACTCCTCTTGCCAAACCACACCTCTCAAGCTTCAATAATTGTCTAAGCTCTGCCCAATCATCTTCCCTAGCCCCTCCCCAACGTCCAAAAGCTTCTGGTCTCATCAAAAGACTAAGTATAGGCTCTTAAGGAGGTTCTCAAGTGAAGGATTCAAGAGGTAATTTTCCTCCCTCTTCTCCTTTAATTTCCTTTAAAGTTCAAGTTCCTTTATTGATCTCTCCCTACCTATCATCATACAAATTATTCTGTAAATCCAGTATTATATATATATTGTAATATTATGATTCTAATTTTCTATTATATCACCCACACCCTTTCCCTCTTCCATTCATTTTATTAAAGAGAACGTTGTTCATGAGGTGTTAAATTTATCACCTTCAAAAACAACATGTTCTCTTCTTCCATTTCTACCATAAATCTGGTCATGAAACCATTTTATGGTTGAACCAGAATATTTTATATGTATTATGTTCTATTTTATGTTCTGTAAATAACATATTTTTATATTACTAAGTGAAATGTTAAAATGAGTTCGTTGTGATCAAAAAACCGCTCAAATTAACCCAAATAATCTTCATTTAATTATTATCTAATGATTCATCCACATGGATCTAACATAACTCATTATAAAATAATTCAAGCTTCTTTAATATCATTAATAACATGTAATATCAGTTCTGTATGTTTACCCATGATCTACCCAAACATCAAATTAAGAATACAAGTGGATCGCTCAAGAAAACCATGAAAACGAACGTCCCCGATCAATGTTTTTAAACTATATAAGTCATCCAAAGGAACATAATATGAAATAATGAAACCATAATTAACCATATTAATGTACACATGGTTTTTTATTTCTAATTAATGAATATAATGTCATTATACAGGACATTAATGAGAAGGAAGCATTCGGGTACAAGGTAAGGGGAAATCTCGAACCCAATTTTCTTCCTTCGGGTTCTCCCACTTTCACCCCATTTTTTGATATGGTTACTCCTCAAAGATCATTTTTTCATCATTTCCTTTACTTTTCTGGGATATAAATGTTTGTCACTGATTTTTATGTCCATCAAAATGTTTTCCAAAAGAACTCTTCTTTCAAAATCTCACCTTTTACCTCTCATTCAAGGTTGATGGTTATTGTATCACGTATGTTGTTTCCTCTTTCTTTTGGGAACCCAAAGATTATGAATGTGTTATTATGAGATGAAACCCATTATATTCCATGGGTTATTTATGTACATGATTGATATGTGTTCTATGTGGCAAGCATGATAATGATAATGTTATGATGTGACGGGTGCGCCCGGAATTATATAGCGCAATATGAATGTTTAAATGTGACGGGTGCACCCGGAATTATATAGCGCTCCAATTCATTGGGTAAAGTGATGAATCTCATGAGTAAATGTGAAATGATGTGTGAACATGATTCTTTATTTTTTCACAAGTATGTGTGGTAGTGAACCACTACGACACAATGTTTCATTTTTATGCATTTCCACATTTCAAGTCTATTATTTATGCTCCTCACATGTTCATGATTTTTTTCCTATGCCATGATTATGCTCACCCCATGATGTATTGTTCTTATCTATTCTCTTACTGGGCTTTTATCTCACCCATTTTGATGTATATCCTCAGGTGGCTACATGTACTATGGAGAGGACAAGTGCTACTAAGAAGCTATAGAAGAAGAAATTAAAAGAATATTTATGCTTGATGTTGTACTTGTTACGTGTAGTCCTATTTTCCCAAGACACTAAACCTCTGGATCCTCTATGTTAAATACTATTATGTTGTTTATCTTTTAAATGATGTAATTGTAATGTAAGAAAAGGCTGGGTCACTATATTGGGGCACATTCGTGGCCAGTGTCTCTATCCTCCAGTAGAGTGCCAGTCATGCAGAAAATTTGGACACATACAGAGGTTCTACGGGAACCCTCAATAAGGGAGTGTGAATTTTAGTGATAGAAATATTACATGTGGAGGCAGGGATCAATTTCAGGATATCAAGTAGATAGTTGGAGCACCACAGGCTGTACTAGATGGGTTGGAGGATGAAAAACTGTAGGGCAAGATTTCCCACATCAGCAGGGCTGCGTAATGCAGGGCACATAGGTTGGATCCCAAGGTGGAGGGTCAGTTCAACTTCATGTAGTTCATTCTGCACTTAGTGATGGCGAAGCTGGTCCATTAACATTCTGAGGTATGTTCCATGTAGATTTTATTCTTTCTGGTGTGTTGTTTGATAATGGATCCACACACTCTTTTATTTGTTCTCAGTTTTTGGTAGTGTTGGGTTTTCTTGTTGAGAGTGTATGTAGGATTATGTCGATCGAAACTCTGTTGGGGGTGCAGAAGGAAGATACTATGCAGTTTAAGGGATGTTATATTGAAGTCATTGCGTATCATTTCCTATGGGACTTTTTCATTCTTCAGATGTCAAGTTTTGACATGATGTTGGGTATGGACTTGATGGTGTGGTATTGGGCTCACATAGAGTGTTACCGTCACAGGGTTTCATTCAGGTCACTTGAGGGTGATGCATATACCAATTGAAGGGAGTGGGATGTTCAAGCATGTCGTGTGGGACATTTTTTTAGTAGCTGTGTAGGATCACGACTCAAGTAACTTGTATTTTTCTTCATGATTAAGGAGGGGAACAATCTTTCTTAACTCCATTAGTGGATCAGTTTGAGGATGTTTTTCCTAAGGATTTCATGAGGTCGCCACTTGAGAGGGATGTTGGGTTCACCCTTGAGTTTCTCCCGGTATAGGTGCTAGTTTCTATCACACTATACCAAATGACCCTAGAAGAACTCCTAGAGTTAAAGGTTTCGCATAAAGAGGTGGAGTGTAAGGAGTTCATACGCCCTTGTACGTCTCCTTGGGGATCTTCAGTGGGTTTTTCAAAGAAGGATGATGGGTTGTTAAGGTTTTGGTTTAATATCAGAGGTTAAATCAAATGATGTTGAAAAATTAGTACCCTCCTACAAGAATGGATGACCTGTTTGACTAGTTGAGGGGGGAATCAGTGTTTTCTATGATTTATCTGTGATCAGGATATTACCAGTTAATGGTGAGTCCTTTGGACTCACTGCGGATAGATTTCAGGAGTCGATATGGGTTATTGGATATTTGGGTTATGGCTTTTGGGCTTGACCAATGCACCAGTGGTATTCTTGGTATTGATGAACTGAATAATTCATCCTTATCTACAAATGTTTTTGGTTGTCATTGTTGAAGACATCTTGGTGTAATCGAAAACTCTTGATGACCATTCCCAACATCTCGACATCGTCATGAGTACACTAAGATAGCATCGTTTATAAGTCACGCTATCAACGTGTTTTATTTATTGATTGGAGAAGTTCATTTTCAGGGTCACATAATCTATAAGTCATGTGATTTGGTGGATCCATAGAATGTTCAGGCTATTGTGTCTTGGGAACAACCCATGAGTGTTTCATATGTTCTGAGTTTTCTAGGTTTGCCTATATATTACCAGAGGATCATTCAGGATGTCTCTCTCTTGACAGCACCATTATCAGACATATCCAAGAAGAGAATTTGGTTTCAGTGGTCTAAGGATTGTGGGAATTCCTTTCAAGAGTTTAAAAAGCAATTGACGACTACACTGATCTTGATCTTACCTGAGCCAGGTAGGAAGTACGTTCTGTTTTGTGATGCATCTTGTATCAGGCTTGGGGTAATGTTGATGCAACATGAGTGGGTTGCGGCTTATGGGTTGAGTCAATTGAGACCCCACGAACATAACTATCATAATCATGTTCTTGAGATGGCTACATTAGTGTATTTCTTAATTTTATGGAGGCACTACATGTTGGGGGAAAGGTTCATAGTGTATACCGATCAAAAGAGTCTAATGTATATCTTTTCGCAGTAGGATTAAAATCATTTGACAGTGATGATGTGTGGAGTATCTCATGTCCTTCGACATTGAGAATTTTTATACACCAAGAAAAGGGAATTGTGTTGTTGATAATTTTAGCAGGATGGCTTAGAACATAGTGGTTCAAGAATTTAGTACCGACTGGAAGGGGATGGATTTTTTCGTCGAGATTCACTCGTAGGTGCCATAGGAAAATGGTCAGGTGACTATTGCTTCTATGGCTATCGAGTTTAAGCATTTGATCCATGTTAGGAGAAGTCAGCTTGATGATCCTAAAATTTTTTCCATGAATGAAATACTTAATTGTGGGGTTCCACCTCCTGGTTGGGACTTTGGGGTGTATGGGGTTGTTTGTGTTCATTGTTGAGTGGTTTTGTCAGATGCATGTGGGAAGAGTTGATGCGTGAGTTACATGAATCAAAATGAGAAGTGAATCTTGGTTTTACCAAGATCTATTGAGATCACCACAAATAGTTTTGGTGGCTATGAATGAAAAATGAAGTTTCATGATTTGTGTCATGGTGCCTTACCTGTCAGCAGGTGAAGGACGAGCATCAATGCTAAGGTGGAATGTTACGTCCATTACCAATTCCAGAATGTAGGTGGAATGATGTGACTATGGATTTTTTTGTAGGTCTTCCAAGGATGCATCGAAAGAATGATTCCATCATGGAGGATTTGGATTGGATGAAAAAAGTGGTTCATTTTTTA
Source organism: Viscum album (assembly GCA_963277665.1). Lineage (NCBI taxonomy): Eukaryota > Viridiplantae > Streptophyta > Magnoliopsida > Santalales > Viscaceae > Viscum > Viscum album. Next base: position 1,519,094,736 of record OY728155.1, on the reverse strand, counting down.
CTGATACAAGAGACGTATATAGTTGATAGTTTGGGTGAATTGTATGTTTGGTAAATATTATGGTTTCATCGTGTACCATGGACTGTACTTTATGTTCATGATCCTTATTTCACATTGCACTTCTAGGAAGGGTTGATAAATTTGATTGGTACCCAAGTGATTTTGAGTACAAATTTCCACCTAGATAAGGATGGGAAGTCGGATCGTACAATCCAAGTGTAGGAAGACATGATGAGGTCTTGTGTCTTGTATTTTAGTGGTTCTAGGGAAATGAACCTTTTTCTTGTAGAATTTTCCTACAAGAAATGTATTCTAGCTACAGTTCAAATGGAACTGTTTGTGGCTCTCCATGGGAGGCCCTGTAGATCTCTGATGTGTTGGTTAGAGGATGGTAAATATGAGCTGTTGGGACCAATCCTCGAGTAGGAGACTTTGGAGAAGGTTGACTGGATTCAGAAATGGATGGAAACATCTTAGAGTGGGAAGAAGTCATTTTCATATTAGAGGCTTAGAACTCTTAACTTTGAGGTGGGTGATAGTGTGTTTCTTTAGGTGTCGTCAATGTTGGGTCACCGATTGATTCATATGTAGGGAATGATTGTGCCCAAGTATGTGGGGCCTTTTGCGATTGTGGAGATGATCGGGTTGGTGGAGTACTGATTGGATCTTCCTCAACGGTATAGTGGGATTCAGGATGTCCTTCGTGTGTCTCTACTTCGGTGGTATCACCTTCACCTGACTCACATGGTTGATGTTGATGGTGTTTTCCTTGAGAATAATGAATCATTTGTGGATTATCATGTTTGTGTTGTGGGATGTAGTGAGAAAGTGTTGACCGGAAAGGTTGTTCCATTGGTGTGAGTACAATGGAAGCATGGAAATGTTTAGAAAGAAACTTGTGAGCGGGAATCATAAATGTCATCTCAGTGGACCAGTGTCTCTTCCTTGGAAGTGCAATTGATCTTGGGATCTTGGATCAAGGATTATCCATTTTATGTTGGGGAGGTTTTAATATCCTGGATCTTGGAAAGGAATGTTTTCAGTTAAGTTTGGGTTTGAATAACATGTTATTGTTAATTATGTGCTTAAACAAGTCCTATAAGAGGCCTGAGGATATTCTGAGGGTTTGGGACATGAAAGGTGGAGGAAAATGAGCTTTCTGGGTTCGTTGCATGGTTTTCACATTGTTAGTGTTAATCATGATGATAGCCTAGAAAACCATGGAGGTTGTGTGTTTTTGGACAGTGGCTTCTGCACGGGTTTTTCTCAGTTTGGAAAACCATGAGGGTAAAACGTGGGAGGTGGGCTTATTGGTACATAATCATCCACTCTATTTCCACATGGTCTGGAAATCTACGTTGTTAAACCATGTCACCCAAAATTGTTTTAAAATTTCTATTTTTACACCCCATGATTTTCAACCCCAACTCATAATTTTTCCCATTTTACCCCTCTTCGCCCAAGGAACGAACCAATCCTCTCAAGGGATCCAAGAGATGAATATATCTCTTTTCAAAGGTGTTTTAGGTGTTGTTGGTTGTATATCAATGCACTGGGTAAGGCTAATCACATCCTTGCTTCTCTTATGTGTTTAGTGTTTGTCTCTTCTTCTACTATCTTTATGAATATCTAAAACATTACTCCTTGGGTGAGTTTTAGGTTGTAGGTTCAATGGTTGGTTTATGTGGGTTCTAAAGGATTTATTATTAGTGCGTTCACCCTTGTAATGGAGGTAGGTGGTCTATAAGTTATATCACATGGTTTATTTGTGGAATTGTGCATGTGTAGTTTTGTTCTTGGGTGTCTCTTGGTATGTTTTTACTACCCATGGCATGTTTTGGTAAAATGGTTGTTAATGTGGAAAATAAAGACCCTAATGATCCCAATGGGATGCGTCTATGGTAATGACACTAATCTAGTGCCACCCATGGGGTGTTCCGACTCTCCCGAACCTATGGATTTAGGAATAATAAATGAGATTATTGTGTAATCATGTACATCCATTGATAAAAATGATGGCATGACTATTATTGTTGGTATAGAAGCTAGGTGGTGCATATAATCATGTTAATAACCTTTTGGATATTGGGTTAAAACATGGAAATGTCTATAGATGATAATGGAATAGATTATGTGCATGGTAATGAAGCCTGGTGAGTTAGGCATAATGAAAAAAACCTAGTGAGGTTGGCACAATGAAGGAATGATTAGTGAGATAATAATCATTAAAGGGGAATTGGTCTAAATGGATAAATGATGTGAAATGTTGTAAATGTGTTAATGGGTTATGGCACAGTGTTAACTCTTACGTTATTGTTATGGTTTATGTTTTCCTTGGAAAACGGTAGGGAAGTTCTATGAGTGGTTAATGGATACGTATATGTATAGAATGATCATATAGCTTGGTAGTGTGGGGGTATGGACTGAGTTTCTATGCCCACTGGTTGATTTGCACTGAGGCTCTAAACTCCACCCCTAATGCATGGGGTAGGGATAAGACTAATGCTCTATTTTCCTATCGATTTCATCCACCCAGATTGATGCTCCGAGGTGAGGTTATGGTTTACATGAAGAAGTTGTCATAGTGAGATATGAAAACTGTGTGTTTTTATTCCTCATGAATGTGATTTTTTACCTTAAATCATGTAAATTGTTACATTTTATGAACTAATGAATTTTTTTTGGGAATGGTAGGTAATTGGAAATGGGATGAACTGGTAAAATATGGAAATGGTAATAAATATTGGTAATGAACCTAAACTGGTTAAGGGAACTTAATATTTACCGTTTTATTTATAAATAATTTCCTATTATTCATGAAAATCATTTTATACCGGATATTTTGTAGAAACCATTGGTGGTGGCCTACTGAGTTGTACTCACACCCAACTCGTGTCGTCGTTGGGTACCCGAGCAGACATTATGCATGCAGGTCTGGACAAGGGAATGAGAACTGGCTAGATAGTTGGGTTGGAATGAGTGTACATGGAGAAGGACCCAGAATTGGTTCCGGTGCCATTTTGGGGATTTTTTAGTTTGTTTCCATTTGAGGTTTTGTTCACTTTTTCACTTGAAGTAAGGCATGACATATTTAATGTTGGGAATATTTGTAACCCATTTGGGGAATGGTTTTTTGTGCTTACTCTGGTATTATTGGTTGTTATTCCACTATTCTGTTTATCTTTTTTGTGTCTTACTCTGATAAAATGGTGGGTATAGTCTTCCCAATTGACTATTTGGACCCCTGTTTTTGGTCGACAACCTTTAGCATACAAGGAGGCATTCTTGAGGTCATGTAACCACTGATCTCAGAGCACCAGTTTTGTTTCTCTCAGGTCATTGAAGTTACATGAATAGAACAGACACACACACACACTCACACACATATATATCTTCAATTTCCATTAAAATATATTTTATAAAAAGATTTTATATGATAATTTAAATTGGAGATGTCCTAAGATATTTTTCTATGGGTAAACAGTTCTTTATGGCGTAAAAAATATTAAAATAAAATAAATGGATATTTTTATTTTAAATTCAAGGTTATCATATTTATATTAATATGTTTATTAAATAGATTTTATTTTCCATTTCAACAAATTATAATTATCTTAGGTTTAATTTATTGTTATATTATAAAAAGAATTTTATTAGGTCTACAATTTATAATGTTTTTTTACAAAATTTGATAAATCATAAAATATAATTTGGATATGATCATTCTTTTAAATTATTTAAAAAATATTTATTAATAGAAAACATATTTCAGTAACAACATAGTATATAATGTTCTATATTTATAAAAATTATATTTGAATTTATGAAATCAATGATTTCAACCTATCTTGCAACTGTTTTTATAAGTTATACAAGTATCACATTCGAATTCATTTCTACCACTAATAAATTCAATTAATAAAATATATTTCATATTTTGAACTACAATTTCCAAATTAGTAATAATTTAATTTTAATTTTTACACATAAATCAATATCATTGTAAAAAAAGAGTCACCATTGTATATGTCAAATTATGTAGTGTTTTAATGTTAAATTGTCAAAAAATTAAAACAAAAAACATGTACAGTGTTAAATGGTAGGTTTATTTTTTGAACAAACTAACTCAGAATTATATGCATTAATTCTCAACCAAAATAATTTTATTTATTGCTACCCAATAGTGCTTTTCCTTAAATATAAAATAATAATTTTTATTCATATAAAGACACCTAATACACCCATCTAATCCTCAATATCAACTAGAAATCAATATAAATGAAGCTCTTCTCATTTAACCTCCCAAATATTCCATCCATGGTTCTCTCAAGGTGTCAAAAATTATATAGGGTTGGCCCCTCCATGATTTATGAAGAAACTCATCAAGGTTCATGTATTCTACTCATATCCCTTTTCATTCAAGTATGTACAGATTATATGTATTATAATTATCTAGAATTATTATTGTTAGTCATTATATATTTTTTCCTCCCTATAATTCATAATTTTTTTGTCAATCAGTGGCCTTTAATATCTCACATTATTCTTTTCTTTTAATCCATATTGTATATCGTTATGTGGGAAAAATCATTTAAGGTTTTTTCTCTTTTAAATGACATATTTATAAATTTTGAGAACCCGTGCCTCTAAAATGACCATGAGAATTAACTTATGTATTAAAAACCCTTATTTAATCTAGGATATAATTATCTGAAAACAAAATTCAATTTTCATGGGCTAAAAATAATTGTTTGAACTTGAATTGTTTGCACTTTATACAAAAATATTTTATATAAAACTCGTTATTTCTATCAAAAAAATATTGATAAAATGATTTCCTTTATTCTCAATACACCTCACATGATTCAATACATATAGAGGGTTCTCCATTATATCACTCCAATGCATTGAGTAAAGAATAAGTATCTAGAGATGACATGATTATGATCCATTATTGAATAACCTCAGTAATTATGATTTATGACACCTTGGTTATAATCCCGGGTTATATGCTTATCGATGTATAATTTTTACATTTTATCAACATTTAAATGTTAATAATAATTTTTATTATTTTTTGATATTTCTAATATTCATATGATCATGAATTATTCATATGCCTCTATCTCACATGCTAAGCGTTTATTTTTTTCTATTATTGTGCTTTATGATCACCACACTATTTTATGTATATCCTTATGATTTTAGATGATGTAAGAGTAACCTAGGAAGAACCAATGAAGATGTCAGTGAACTGTATTATAAGGGTGTTTTTGTTTACTTTATAATGCTTTCATTCATGTACTCTATACCTAATTTTCAATGAAGATAATCTAAAATTATCCACAATGTTACTTAATGTAATATTTTTTTAACGATTTCAGTAATGACATGTATATAATGGTGAGTCTCCATAGTGAGGATAACATAATTTTGATTCAACATAAAGATCCTCTATCATCCCCATTTCAGTTTTCTAATATGTTTCATAAGGAGGGTTGGGATGAATGATTCCACCCCGGGTTGTAGCTCCCATGAGAAAGAATGTCCATGGAATTACCCTCAAAACACATGAAACTCATCTGGAATAAATTTCATTCAATGAAATGATCAATGGATGATAATGGTTTGATTAAAAAAGTGAAAATCCTTAAAATAACATTAAAACCCTAATGTTGAATTAAAATATGTTTCCCCTTTTAAATTCACGATGTTCATGAAGAATGGTGGTCATTTTGGCAATTCGAATTCTAGCCTGAATATCTCAAAAACCTACAAAACAGCCTCCACTATGGTTATAGAGGATTCAAACACCCAATATTAACATGATAAACACCATGTCATGGTTCAATACAGCTTTCTACTAAGGTATACGACACCCATTTCCACAATGTTGTGAGAATAATATGGTTATTTCCCACATGTGCATCCCAAGATCTTTATTCCCATGGACACACCATTGAAATGACATTGTTTTAGCCCATTATACAAAAGTTTTCTCTAAATACCAAAATAGATTTCACCATGGGAATGAAAATGGTTGTGTGAACCTAGAAAAAATTTCAAACAACCCAATAGCTACTCAAATTATCTCTTAGTCCCACCCAATTATTATTCAACCTATAACATAATGGAGAAGATGAGAACATGACTTAACATATTTGAAGAAAAATTCTGAGGATTTATACTTTTTAAGATCTACTAGTATTCATTTAGTGAGAAATACGAAAATTGTAGATATACATTATTTCATTGGATAATAATAGATCAAAAGAGTTAGAATGAATTTCCCTAGGAAGATATCCTTCATTACATTACATGAGTTTCTACAACTATGAGGGATTTAATGGATACATGATTTGGAAATGTTATTTAGGTGGAAAAATTTATTTTCGTTTAATTTTTTTTCTTCAAAAATCATTATGGAATCATGCAATAACAAATTACATCGAACGTTTTTAGTTTTATATAAGGATCCTCCATAGATAGCCTAGAAAAATTAGGTATAAGATTAATGAAAGATAATTTGTTTTAAATGTGAGCCTAAATGTTATGATATTGAATACAATGACGTTAGTAATTTTTATATGATGTAGTAAATTAATTTAATTTTTACTCTATATGATATATCATTTTAATATTATCATGTTTTTTAGAAATGAATTTTATTTTTAACTATAGTTTTCATTCTAATCAGACTCATCAAACACTCTATTGAGGTTAAAACATATTTCTATGATTATTAGTGGATGTTATTAAAAATCTACCGTAATATTAATTTTTTTAAAAAATATAAATAATTAAGTTTGAAAAATACTTGTGGGGGAGGGGGTTAATGTTGAGTGATAAGTTTGTTTCATTATTAAAAATGTGTTGGTTTATATTTTTCAAAATTTTATATTTAACTTTTTATATTAATTTATTTTGATTTGATTTTCTTTTATACAATTAACAGAAACTAATTCCCAATTGAAGCATCTCCAAAAACTATTTCATTTGAATTATGATTTTTTTTCACCTATCAACTATCAATGTTCTGGTGGTCTTGTATAAGGGGTATAATAACCCTCAAGTAAGCACCTCAGTAATGGTGCTATTTTTTGGAATTCAATATTTTATTTTTCATTTTCAAGATGGTGTTTGGTTAATCAATCATATATTTTATCTTGAATAATTTATTTAATAATTATCCAATTTTATATAGATTAAGGTGATTTCAATATTAGGGATTTAATATTATGATATCAATGATATTTATAAAATAATCACCCAGATTAATATCTACATCCCAAGATGTTTTTGTTGAGTCAATAAGTTTTTACATATGAATTTTCCATTCATTCGTGCTTGGGGGAGATTTTTTAGCTAATATGGTTTCATTATATCATTAAAATTCCATTTTGTTTTGAAAATCACAAACACCTTATCTCAAGGAAAAACTCCTTTTACCCTTGGTTTTTCTTCTATAAGTGAAAATTTCCTTCCCCAGGGAAATTTATCCTTCCCATGTTTTCATTGTTCATATCAGATTTTTCCTAAGTGTAAAATTCTGTTTGAAACCAAAACCTTGGAATCCTATAATTACCTATATTTGAAGCATTCTGTTTTAGGATCCAAATTCTCAGAATTCTGGTTACGAACTATTCAGAGTTCTGACTCCGAATTCTGAATCAAAATTCTAGTTACGAACTCTTCTATCTTCTGACTCCGAATTCTGAATATGAATTCGGGATATGAACTCTTCTGAGTTCTGACTCCGAATTCTAAATACGAATTCGGGATATGAACACTTCATATTTCTGACTTCAAAATCTGAATACGAATCCTGGATACGAACTTCTCTGAGTTCTGACTCCGAGTTCTCTGAATTCAGACTCTGAACACTTATGAGTTCTGACTCCGAATTCTCATGAACTCTGACTCCAATCTTTGTATGTTCAGGTTCCAATTACTTATGAATCCAGATTCCAAATTTCCTTGAAATTTAGACATCGGAAATCAATAGAATTCAGGTTCCAAATTCCTAGAAAATAGAATCTGAATATCCTTATATTATAGACTTGGGGTTCAATTTTTGGTTAGACTCGAAACATTCATTTACTTACATTCCGAATATCATATTTCTGTTATTCTTACACTTGCTTTGTTATAAAATGATGTCTTGAATTCAGTTACTATCTAACCATTGTTTGAGATACACATGTACAGGTCCCTATGAAATCCAAGGAAAGATATGACCATTGGAGGAGGGAGCTGACTGTTGGCACTATAGGATATAAATAAGAGATCATTTGAAAGAGGTCATAACCATTTGACAACTGTTCTTACATGCTGTTGAAGTGATTTCTAGAGAGAGAGGCTCCCATAAACTCTCAAGCTTCATGCAATAAGTTTGAATGGATTTTTAAACCTTTTCGTCATGCAGATTTTCTTTGTGAAACTCCGATTGTTGTTGTATACAATCGAGGGCTTCCAGGGATAGAAATACAGAGGTGTTGAATACCTTAAAGGTAAGGGTATGTAGGGATATAAAGACAGACTCTGATCATCGTATCGAGGGCTTACCCGAGTGTGGGTAAGACAAACTTTCTTGAATGTATTAATCAAGGGACCTTTATCCAAGGCTATTGGATACCATTCTCTTTGGGTTAAAAGAGTTACTACTTGTCACATGTAGTTTTCTATTTTTCTATTGTACTTTTAGTTTTTGAGGAAATTATAAAATTATTATACTTCCTTTTACATGTACTCTGATTATATAGGATTCTCTACGCTTTATGGTAGAATCTTATTTGTTGTAAAATTTTGTTAAGTTTCATTTCTGGAATCATTTTTCTGGAATCAAGAAATTTATTAGATCTTAGAGGTGTTGTGAACTTTGGTCATGCAAAAATTTATTTAGGGATTTTTGAAGTGTACAATTCTCCCCCCCCCCTCCCTCATGTATTTGATCATCTCATCTTTACATATTTGATCCTTAATTTGGTATTATATATTATATCATACTCACATACCATGTCAACAATTGGTATCAGATGAGGTTACCTCTGAATTAATATCAGGATTAGGTTCATAAGATAATTCTTGGAATTGATATTCCGGATTCACAATTTATTGAAATCAATTTTTCAGACTCGTATATTTCAGATTAATTTTTGCTTATAAATACTTTTGTTCTATATTTTCCTTTTTAGAAATATTTTCCTTATTTAAAAACTTTTTCTATTAACAAGTTTTGGTGGAAAGAATTTTCTGTAAGATGGCAGGAATCTATGTTGGTTCAATAGACAATCTCAATCCAACTAGACCACCTATATTTGATGGAAATGATTACGAATATGGGAGAGATTGCATGAAGTCATTCACTATAAATACTAGAGTTGATAACTTTGTTATGCTTACTGGAGTATATACAATCCCTGCAAAAGAACTTAGTACCTTTACTAATCAAGAAAATCATGAATATCAACTGAATTATATGGTACACAATACACTTCTTAGTTCCATGACTAGAAACATATATAGCCGAATTTCATCTTTTGAAGCAGAAAATTGTATATGGAAGAAACATGAAGTTACTAAATTTGGAACTTCCAACGTAATTGAAACAAGATGATCCATGCTCAGAGCAGAATATCATGGTTTCTACATTCCTTATGGAGAACCCATATTTAAGGTGAAAAAAAGATTCATGACTATTGTGAATAGTTTACAATCCATGAGTTATAAATGATTAGATGATGATTAACTTTTTGATAGGATCATAGACATCGTGATCAATGAGTAGGAATCCAAGAGGACTGTTATTGATGAGAACAGAAAGGTTGCTCAGATCTCCTTAGATGAACTATTTCGAACTCTTCTTCAGCATGAAACTAGAATGAAGAGATATGCTCATAATGTAATGAAGAATAATGGAAATGTAAGTGTTGATTTTACTATAAATTCTAATCATATGAAAGTCAGGACTCCTGATAGAGTTACTAGATACAAATATAAGAAAGTTATTATCCAATTCTAATATAGTGGAAGTGAATCCTGAGAAAATGAATTAGCAAATCTTTCTCAAAGGATGAAAAAGATAGTTGGACAGAGGGACTTTCAAACCAGATATAAGAAAAAGTAAAGGAAAGATAAGAATTCTTTAGAAGTTACATGTTATGAATGTGAGATAGCTACACATATAAGACCTGAATTTCCTGTGTTTAATAGAAAATAAATAAAGGAAAATAATTTAGAGAGAAACAGAAAGAATTATTACAATGCTAAAGGTAAGAAATTATTGAAAGATAATGACACCTGGAGTTCCAGTGGTGGAGACTCCTCAGATGAATCTTCAGATTATGAATCTTCTAGACAGAAGAATCTTGGGCTAATAGCCAGACTACCTATTGAAAATCATTTCTTAATGGATAAGGTACATAATGCTGAATCATTGACCAATGTTTCATTGAATAATAATGATATTTAATCATGTAACTCTTCAGTTGAAGAATCTTCTTTTGATGAAGATAATACTTTACCTTTCTATGAATAATTTTCTAGGTTTTCCAAACTTTTAGAGATTGAGAATTCAAAACTCATGAAAAAACAAGATAAGGAAAATTCTATGAATACCATTCTTATTAAGGAAATATCAAATCTTTCAAAAGATCATGATTAGAAAAATATTGATTTTGAAAATATTTCAAAAAAATCACGAAGATGTAAGTTCATAGAAGAATAAACTTTCCAATGATCTAGAAAATGTAATTTCTATGAAAAATGTTCTTGAGACTAGATCTAGTTCAAAATAAAATGTTTTTGAAAACAAGAACATAGTTATCAAACTCAAATCCGGATTTGTTTCCATCAGGAAGTTTTTTTCAAACATTACATTAGGCAAATAAAATTTTGATAATATGTATTCACAAATCCAACCACTAAGGAATAGTTCTGGTTTTGGTTATACTGGTTTTAAACCGATTTTTAGTAACAATTACATTGTTCCTCAATGTGCTCCATTCTGTACTAAGTGTCAGTGTGGTGGACATTGGGCAAAGAATTGTTCTCTAAACAAAACCCACTCTTTAGGATTCCATAAAGCCTATTTTTCTAAGAAGATGTGGGTGCCTAAAAGTTTTCTTACTGAAATTTCTGGATCCAAGAATGTTTGGAATCCAAAAGTCTAACTCTTTAGTTTTCAGGAAAATTGGGAAAGTACCAACAGAAATTTGTGGTACATGGATAGTGGGTATTCCCGTCATATGACGGGTAACAAACACTATTTAGAAAATATTATCAAGACGAAAGAAGGAAATGTAACATTCAAGGATAATGCTCAGGGAGAAATAATTGGTGTAGGTTACATCGTTATTCTTGGAAAAACATTGATTTCAACTTTTTTATTTGTTAAGGTTCTTAAGCACAATCTCATTATCTTAATCCAATTATGCGATGAAGTTTACCTTGTGAATTTTAATAATTACAAGTGCTTAGTACACAATTTTCACGAAAGAGTTCATTATTTCTTCCAATAGGCACGACAATGTTTACAAACTAAACATAAAAGACCTTAGAAGCCAAGATCTACCTTTTCTTAGTGCTATGGAAGTTTATTCTTGGTCATGGCATAGAAGGTTAGATCATTGTAACCATAGGAACTTATGCAATCGTTCTATGAAAGGATTAGATAAGGATCTACCAGAGCATAGATTTGATTATTCAAAAGATTGTGACCCCTGTCAATATGGGAAGAAAGATAAATCATGTTCTAAATCAGTCAGTGAAGTCTCAAATACTGATTCATTACAGCTAGTGCATATGGATCTTTTTGGTCCCACACAAACTTGAAGCATTTGAGGCATATACTATTTATTTTTTTTGGTTGATGATTACACTAGATTTTCATGGGTCTATTTTCTAGCAAATAAGTCTGAAGCCTTATCTTATTTTAAATATTTTAGATCCCATGTTAAAAATTAGAAAATCCTTCCATTGGATACTATTCATAGCGATCATGGTGGAGAACATCAAAATTCAGATTTTGAATTGTTTTGTGGATGAAAAGGCATTACTCATAACTTCTCAGTACCCAGAACAACTCAAAATAATGTTTTTGTTGAAAGAAGAAATAGAATTCTTCAAGAGATTACTAGAACCATGTTGAGTGAGTATTCTGTAGCCAAAAAATTGTGGGATGAAGCTCTATGTACAAATTTTTATACTATAAATCAAATTTTGATTAGACATTTTCTTAATAAAACTCCTTATGGGTTATGGAATGTTATAAAACATAGACTTTCCTGCATTATGGTTTTTTGTTGCAAGGTATTCATTCAAAATACTAATGATAATCTACATAAATTCACACCAAAATCTAATGAAGGAATTTTCTTAGGCTACTCCACAACTTCAATGGCATATATTGTTTTCAACAAAAACACTTGAACTTTTGAAGAGACAGTACATGTTAAATATGACGAAAATGATCCTTTTTTTAAACAACCCCAACAAACATCCTCGAATGTTTTTTCAAAAACTGATTATCAACCTTTGATAGAAGATCATTCTGATAAGGAAAATGTTCAAGAAGATACTACTGAAACATTTACCCCAGAAAAATTCCTACCCTATGTTGATGAACAGGTTTTAAAAAACCCAAATCAGTTGTTTCTAAAGAATCATCATAGTGATAGTATCATTGGTGATGTTAATCATCATGTAAGTAACAGATGATCCTTAATAAATGAAGTATAACCTCTATCATTCTTTTCCCAATTAGAACAAAAAAGCATTGATGAAGCTTTAGGGGGTGATGGTTGGATAAATCCATGCAAGATGAAATAAATGAATTCAAAAGGAATAAATTATAGACCTTGGTTGAAATACCTAAGGAAACTTATTTTATTGGAGTAAAATGGGGATTGAGAAATAAGTGTGATGAAAATGGAATCATTTTAAGAAATAAATCTATATTAGTTGTTAAATGCTGTAATCCAAAAGAAGGAATAGACTATGATGAAACCTATGCTCTAGTAGCTATACTTGAATATATTTGTATTTTACTTGCCTTTACAGCATTCTTCAATTTCAATCTTTTTCAAATGGATGTGAAATGTGCTTTCATTAATTGTTATGTTCAAGAGGAAGTTTTTTTGAACATCCTCCTTACATTCAAGATACAAAACATTGTGATCATGTTTATAGAGTAACCAAAGCATTGTATGGACTTAATCAAGCCCCTCGATCTTGGTATGATAGACTTACAGAATTTTTGGTTCAAAATAACTATTTTAAAGGAAATGCAGATCCAACCCTTTTTTAAAGAAAGATAATAAAAATGTTTTGATTCTTCAAATTTATGTTGATGACAACATATTTGGTTCAACTCAGCAATCTTTAACTGATTCCTTTGCGGATATAATGAAATCTATGTTTGAAATGAGTATAATGGGTGAGTTATCATTTTTTCATGTTTTTCCAATTTCTCAAAAACTGGAAGGAATATATATATCTCAAGATAATTATATTAAAGATCTTCTTAAAAAGTAAGGATATGAAAACACTAAAAGTATAAGTACTCCCATTGGTACCTCAAACACACTCGATCTTGATGAAGCTAGGAACCCAGCAGAACAAATATCTTTTAGAGGTATGATAGGAAGTCTACATTTCTTGAATGACAGTCATCTAGAAATAATGTCTTTAGTATTCTTATATGCAATATTTTAATCCAATCTTAAGGAATCTCATTTAAATGTAGTGAAAATAATTTTTAGCTACTTAAAGGGAACAATGGATTTAAAACTATTTTATACTTATGGAAATGATTTTGTTTCAAAAAGTTTTTTGGATGCTAACTATGGTGGATATAGAATGGATAGAAAGAGTACATCCTGAACTTGTCACTTATTAAGAGATTCATTAGTTTCTTGGTATTGCAAGAAGCAACACTCAATAGCACTTTCCGCTGCTGAAGATGAATATGTAGTAGTTGGATGTTTTTGTGCTCAAGTGTTGTGGATATAACACACACTCACAGACTATGGAATGATTTTAACCAAAAGACAAATTTTGTGTGATAATACTAGTGTCATTTCCCATAGTAAAGACCTTATGAATCACTCTCTTTCAAAGCACGTAGATATTAGGCATCACTTTCTTAGAGATCACACACAAAAATGAGATATCATTCTTCAATTTATCAGAATGCAAGATCAACATGAAAATATTTTCACAAAATCATTACCCTCTGATAGATTTAAATATATTAAACAGAAGATATGAATGATAACCATGTGGTAATCCTTCTCAATAACTTCCTCTTGAAACCAATCTCTTTATAGTAATAAAATCCTTTTCATAGGGGGTGTAAATTTGCTAATTAAGTTATTCATATTTTTTGTAATGTAGTTTTTCATGTTTTTCATAATGAATTTGTTCATATTTTTTGTACTGTTGTTTTTTATGTTTTTTGTAATGAAGTTTTTCATATTTTTCGTAATGTAGTTTTTCATATTTCTCATAATGATGTTTTTCATATTTTTAGTAATGTAGTTTTTCATGTTTTTGGTAATATAGTTTTTCATATTTTTGTAATAATAGTTTTTCATATTTTTTGTAGTGATAGTTTTTCATATTTTTCGTAAGGATAGTTTTTCATATTTATCGTAATGATAGATTTTCATATTTTTCGTAATGATACTTTTCCATATTTTTCGTAATGATAGTTTTTCATATTTTTCATAATGATGCTTTTCATACATAGGATTTCCATAATAAAGATTTTCGTAATGAAGATTTTTGTAATGAAGATCTGCGTACTCATTTTTTTTCATACTCAAGATTTTTTTTGGAATATAAAATCCATCAAGAAGAATTTTCTTCAATACGAATAATTCTCCTGAAAATCTAAAAGGTATGTTTCCTTCTTGAGTTTTCGTAATTACCTTTTTGTTTCTGGTAGTTTCTTTTGTTTCTAAAATATCTTGGATTCTAGTTTCCTTAAATCCGAATGTTTCCTTTTAAAAACCTCAAAAGATCGGATCCTACAAAATTTTTCCTTACCGCCATCTTTTTAACTTTTATATCAGATTAGAAGAATTCTCAACTATTGGATTTAGATGGGAAGTTAACTTTCGCCTCAAATCTTATAAAAAGGGGACCCCCGATGGTTAACCCACATCGGTTTTCAATGAACTTTCATTTCAATGCTCTTCTAAACATCAAAATCCCAATCCGGATTTTCAGAGTTTTCACAAGTCCAAATTTATGCTGAAATTCCTTCTCACAAAATTTATTTTGTCAATCTGATTTCATAGTGGAAAATTTACAGGGAGAGGTTGGTACATCCAAACTTCTTAAATAATTATGACTCTATTATCTCAAAGAATATTAGGATTAATGGGTGGGAGAGTATATCCATTTCAAAGATATGAGCATAGTATATTGTATATCTGGATCTACTGATAGAAGTTTATGAATCAGTTTACTTTTTCAAAGAAGATGGGAGAGAAACATTTTCCTTCAAGAGTTATGGAAAAACTTATGCACTCTCTTACACCATGGATGCTAGCTTGGTGGGGCTGTCATATGAAGGGGAAGGCGAGTTCTGCTCCAACAAGCTGCTAGATGTACAAGGATGTTTCATAAAGGTAAACATTGTGGAATACCTTGGACATACTGATGTCAAGAATGCAAAAATTTCCCACATATATAAAAACAATCAGATCCTATAGTTATTATTTCAGGGTCTTATCATACCGAGAAAGGGCGACAAGGAAACACTTAAGAAAAGTGATATGTATATCATAGATTTTTTTGGTAAATCTAAGGAAAATCAATATGGTGAAGTATATTCTCATTACGATAGAGAATATCAAGAATGGGAATCTGAGAGTACACATAATCATATATCATGTCCTACTCTCCAAACTGATAGTTATGTGCCTTGAATCTTTCATGATCCCCTGCAGTTCCAAGACAATGGATTTCAAAGTAATGTTAATCAGGGATGATACCCTCAAGTGGATTAAAGTAGGATTATTTTGGATTCAATTCAGTTTTATGATCTACCTGAGGATGAGGCAGAAGCCATCCTGAAAAAAGTTGAAGAAGATGAACCTCCAAAGAAGGCTCGAAAGAAGAGGAAACTAAAGGAAGTGGAAGAAAAAAAGGAAACCCCTAATTCCAAATAAGCTCAATATGCACCTCCAAATCCCAAAATGAATAAATCATGTCCGAATGAAGTGGTTTCCAAATGAAGGGAGGATAAAAAGACTCAGGAGGAAGGGGAAACATAATTTAGCCTAGACTCAGTAGAGGCCAAAGATTTGAATGACAAATCTGCTGAAGAGCGTGAGAAGAAATCCAAAAAGAAGACGCAAACTAAGAAGATGTTAGAGGCTGAAATTTGTCAATCCCTTCTGTGGGATACGGAAATTGCATTCGAGAACATTCTCGTACCGAAAACCTTTCTTGTTGAACCATTACCTGAAACAATTGGGAAAATGTTTATTACTCCGCAAAAATCTCATGAGAAGGATGTTGAAAAGGAAGCTATGGAAGAATTTCAGGAAGCTCAAAGAACTGATGATACAGGTGATCTGATAAAGCCAGTAGAAGACTTTCATGAAAAGGAAATTACTTAGAAAAGTTGTCAATCTGGGCTTCTCAAGACAGATCATCAAAACTTGCTACTCTAGGAATAAATGAGAAGGGTGAAGAGGAAGTAAACAAGTTATCTAAGGAAGAGAGCAATAATAATGACTTATTTCATCCTGTAGACATTGAGGCAGGAGTTGAAAAAGAAAATTTGATGAAGATAAGATTGTAATGTTATCTTGAAGTGAGTATGAATCTCTCGATGAAGAAGCTATTATGAAAAGCAATAAGGGGAAACAAGTGGTTATTGATACCCCAACCAAAGATATTTTGAGGAAGAAGGAAGCTGGAGGATCCTCTAAGAGGAAGCTGGTTGAGATAAAGGAAGAACCATCTCCAAGAAAAATGTCAGATTTAGATTCATCAGCTTTAAGACATGATTTTGTCATTTAGTCCCTAAAGAATATAGTGTACACCATTCCGATATTTGCAACAATCGATTCCAGATTCCGGATGCTCCAACATATCATGAATCAGAAATCAGACTCTGTATCCATGGTGATGGATAGGTATATAATGGTTGAGGCTAGACACAAAAATTTCCTTATCAACTATGAAGCCCACAAAAAATCATTCAAGAAAATGACCAGCTGGTTGAAGAAAATAATTGAAGATCTGAGATAGCTTGATCAATTTCAAGAATATTTCAAGGAAGCTTTTGATACCAAAGACACCAAAATCAAGCATCATACAATTAGATTTAAGGAAAATATAAATCTTGAACAAAATTCTCAGATTCAAGATGTCAAAGATCTGAATGAGAAGTTGAATTTTTTTGTCCAAAGTCAGAAAATAGAGAGGGATCTCTAGATCGATACAGAAGAAATTATAGTGAAGCAAGATGACTTTCTAAAGGCTCATGAAGAGGCCCTGAAGGCTCAAGATGATAAGATCACAACCTTAGAAAAGCAAGCATAAGAGTATCACAAAGAACTAATAAATCTGAAAACCACTGTGAATATGCTGATACCCAAGGAAAAAAGAAGAAAAATAGATCCAAATATGATCTTTTATTATATCAAATTTTCCTTGTATAAATACTTCCAATATCAATGAATTTGTGGATTCATGTTTGGTATGGATGTTTTTACTAATATTGCAGGTACCATATTTTTCCATTCCATCAAACTCTTTTTTAAAATAACAATGGGGGAGAAGGAAAATGAATTCTAAGTAAAAGAATAAATATCTCTATGTAAGGGGGACTTTTTTAAAGGGGAGTTCTCACTATGAAAATTTCCTTATTCAAGCTAAATGAAAACTCCCATTCCTGAAATCTAGAATGGGATCCTTAGAGTTCCAAAGCCTATGGGGGAGTTAGTTGAATTCATATTTACCAATGAAAAAGGGATATAGGCTTTATTTCAAAGTCTAGAAAACTTTTTATAGGACTTTTTACTCTTTTTTGTAAGGATGTTTGTGCTTTCCAAAAATGGGGAGATTGTTGAGTCAATACGTTTTTTCTTATGACTTTTCCATTCCTTCATGATTGGGGGAGATTTTTTAGCTAATAATGTTTCCTTATGACTTTACAATTCCTTCTTGTTTTGAAGAATCACAACCACCTTATCTCAAGGCAAAACTCCTTTTACCCTACGTTTTTCTTCTATAAGGAAAAATTTCCTTCCCAAAGAAAATTTTTACCTACCATGTTTTCATTGCTCATATCTTATTTTTACTAAGTGTAAAATTCAGTTTGAAACCAAAACCTCAGAATCCTATAATTACCAAGATATGAAGCATTTTGTTTTAGGATCCGAATTCTCAGAATTCTGGATATGAACTCTTCAATGTTCTGACTCTGAATTCTGAATCAGAATTCTGGTTACGAACTCTTCTAAGTTATGACTCCGAATTCTGAATACGAATTTGGGATATGAACTCTTTTGAGTTCTAACTCTGAATTCTAAATATGAATTCAAGATACGAACTCTTCAGAGTTCTAACTCTGAATTCTGACTACGAAACCAGGATACAAACTTCTCTGAGTTCTGACTCTAAGATATCATGATCTCTGATTCAAAACATTATAAGTTCAGGATCAGAATACTTGTGAATCCAGATTCTGAATTTCCTTGTAATTCAGACATCGGAATTCTATAGAATTTAGGTTCCAAATTCCTAGAAAACCGAATCCAAATATGCTTGTATTATAGACTCTGAATTCAATTTTTGGTTAGACTCTGAAATTTTATTTACTTACATTCCAAATATCAGATTTTCGTTATTCTTGCACTTGTTTAATTATAAAACAATGTCGTGCTTTCAGTTACTATCTTACCGTTGTTTGAGTGACACATATACAGGTCCCTCCTAAATTCAAGGAAAAATATGTCCGTTGGAGGAGGGAGTCGTCTATTCGAATTGTGCCTATAAATATGAGGTCATTTGAAAGAGCTCATAAAAATTTTGAAAATTGTGCTTACATGTTGTTGAAGTGATTTCTAGAGAGAGAGGCTCTTATAAACTCTCAGGCATCATGCAGAAAGTTAGAATGGCTTTTTCAACCTTTGATTCATGCAGATTTACTTTGTGCAACTCTGATTATTGCTGTGTACAATCGAGGGATTCCGGGGATAGGAAGACAGTGGTGCCAACTACCTTGAAGTTGAGGGCTTGCGTGGATTGAATGATAGACTCCGATATTTGTATCAAGAGCTTACCCTGGTGTGGGTAAGATAGACTTTCTTGAATGTTTAAATCATGGAACCTTTATCCAAGCCTGATGGATACCATTCTCTTTTGGTTAAAAGAGTTACTACTTGTTATTTGTTGTTTTTTATTTTTCCGTTGTACTTTTAGTTATTGAAGAAAGTATAATCTTCTTATACTTCCTTATACTTTTACTTAGATTTTATATGATTCTATACTCTTTAAGGTAGAATCTTAGTTGTTGTAAAATTTTGTAAAGTTTCTTTTCCGGAACCACTTTTCCGAAATCAATAAAGTTATTAGATCTTAGAGGTGTTGTGAATTTTGGTTCTGCAAAAATTTCCTTGGGGATTTTTAAAGTGTACAATTCACCCCTCATGTATTTGAGCTTCTCATATTTACATATTCAATCATCCATTTGGTATTATAGAGTGTATCATACCCTCATACCATCTCAATAGTTTAAAATGAAAGATCAAATATGATTTTAATCTTATATATTATCATAGTAGGGTGTTGATATTTATTAAAAACTACTGATGGAATGTAGAACCCTGAGTTTTTATAAATTATTATTATTTATTATATTTAATCATTAGAATATTTTTCATTCGAAAAATATAGAATATATCTTCTATTAAATGAAATAAAAATGTTATTCTTTCATTGTGTGAAAAATGTCAATATTTCATTACACAAAACACATAGATTTATTTATTGTATAAGATACACTATTCTGGGTTTGTTTTATAAATAATATTGATTTCCCATGATAACAGACATGACACATAATACATGGTTTTATAAATCGACAATATACTACTAATATTTTAATTAAAAATATTATTATTAAAAATATTATTATAGTTTTCGCCCAGCATTTGAAATGGATGTTTGGAATAATATTATCTATATTGATAAAATATTGTTTAAACATGTATATTGGATGAATTATTTCATTATAAATGAACTTGAAATGAAAATAAAATCTTTGTGAATATATGGGAAATATTTTTCTGTAAATTCATATTTATGAAATCTTGCATGTTTTACATCAATAAATTAACTATAAAACATTTCATATATGATTTTAATAATATATATATATATATATATATATTATTTATTAAATTATTTAATGTGCATATTATGTGATTTGAATAGAATATATGAGAATAAATCCAATTTAACACATAAAGATATATATATTTTTCTAATATTTTTTTCTAACCCTTTAAATGGAGAACCAATTTTAAATATAATTTATAATTTTTTTTTAATTTATTTGATAAAATAAAATTAACTTTTTAAATTGGAACATAAAAATATGTTTAGCGGGAATTTGTTTTATTTTTCTTGAGTTGTTTCTTTTTTTGATGAATAATGAGAACTACTGAATTATAATTGAAAACTACATTATCCTCTAATTTATTTATGATGCTAAATTATATTTCAAATTGGTTTCGAATTATATTTATATAAATTATACATATATTAAAAAAAATTAATTCATTGGAATAAATTTTACCATGAAAATTCATATAAAAATATTTCTAACTTTTCAGTTTCATTTAATTAAAACCCGTTGTATTTTCCTTTTTATAGGATTAATTTTAAATCAATTTCTACTACATCATTTTTTATAATTTGGAAAAATGGATTCCATAATATGAATAAGAATAATATATAATTTTAAAAAAAATAAAAATTATGTCATGACCAAAAATGTTTGTGGAATTAATTAAAATTTAATACCCAGATTATGGGAAAAATTGGGGCCTCTGAGCAGCATATCTTCCTCTCTTCATCACCACTAGGGTTCCTCTGTGGTTTTTTGGTGTGGGAGGCTGCCACATTGCTATTTGTTTCTCACCTCCCCCCTACTTCTTCACCTCTCTTCCTCGGCCCTTGCCTCCATCAGGCTTTTATACTGGTTAGTGGCATTTCTGTAATTCTATTTCTATTGGGGATTCTGCTAGCTAGTGGATTTTACAAATGGGGTTGGTGATACGTTTTAGATCGTGCTTTACTTTTGGTTTATTGGCCAGATTTAACCACTGCTCTGGCCTACAAACCCTGTGCATATCCCCTAGTAGGTTAGCAGAGATGGTTTCTCAGAGGCTTTTGGAAGTGTAGTTTGTCAGGTCATTATGTCGCCTGATATACGGGATATCTCTCAAAAGTCTTTTCCTTTTTGTATTTATAGGAATGCCACTCCTCTACTATAAAAGGTCACTCCAACCCCACAATTGTTAACACCACCCAAGAAATTTAGATAATAAAATAATTGAAATGATAAACTCAAAATATAGATCCCTCTATCCTAGAGTCATCACTTTGTGATTAAATACATCCAACGAATCCCCCTGGTGCAATCCCAAAGTAGTTACCCAATGATGGGGTAACATCTTTCAACTTACACTTTGGTTTTATTTCATTATACATCCACCATAATTCATATTACTAAATTATTCTATAATAAATTCAATATTATAAATATATTTATATATTTAGGTTGTTTTTAATACCTAAAATCTCACACTTCCCTTAACATGGATACACAATCATCATCTGTGTGTCCGAAAGACCACTGCGTCACGAACTGATGTCATTCGGTCTACCATTACAACCACTAATGTTTAGTAATAATTATATAATTATTTTATTTAATGATATATATGGTATTTATGAAGTATTAATGATTCTATATTTATAATATAATTCATACCTTCACGGTTTCAATTTTTTGGGAATACGATAACTTCGTTTGTGGACGTATGCACTACAGCCTCCTCAAACCATTGTGATTCGTTCACACTTTACATGGAATCTATTAAGGATCGGTTAATTAGAAATATGGGATATATATTAAATAATAATTATATTTTAATATTATATATGCATATACATTTATGTTTAAATATATGTCATTTACGTTCATTCCTTCAATACGACATTAAAACTAAAACATCGTCCATGCATACATACAGCCTACCATCTCCATGAATAGTCTATCTAATATTATTTTTTTTACCATTTATAGATAATTATATATATAGGATTAATATATTTTATATTCAAATAATGTTTAAATTTTTATATATAAGGACATCATGATCAATGAGAAAGGAAAAAAAATAACAGGACAAAATATATACGAAATAATAGGATGTTACATGAAACTCAAATGAAACATAAAATTGTTTATAAATGGGTAATATAATGTATTAATCATATAATATAAGGATTTATATATAATAATATGTTTATGTTGTAGATATGTAACTAAATTATACTTACATTATAATATTTTTGAACATTTATTGACATTGTCAAATCTAAAGGTAAGCCTTTTCTCATCTCACTTTTATTTCTATGAGATACATGTTATATTCACCACAGATATTTTTCTAGTGTGTATAATGAAATAAGAATTGTTATATAAATATTTTAAATTAATTAATTATTTTAATCATTTAAATTAAGGTTATTCTTTTTCGTATATCACGATTCAAATGTTACTCAAGTAGTAAGGGAATTTCTAGTCTCCCTTGTATTTCTGTGAGACTTATGCCTTCTTCACCAATTGTTTCATTTTTGTGATGTATATACTTTCCAAGAGTGTATTATAGGATTATTATTCTTATATTTATGTTTATTTATATATCCATTTTATAATATATCATTCATTGATTTAATGGTTCAAAAGTTATCAAATCGGTGAAGTAATTTTGTCTCATTTAGTGTTCCTGGAGACACATGTTATGTTATGAACCAATATTATTTAACAATGTTTATAACATAACTTATAAATGTTTTATCATCAATATAAATATTAAAATTATATATTATGATTTTTTTTATTATAAATGGATTTTATTCGATGTTACCAAAGCGATAAGTGTTTATTGCAGAAATATCATCATTTATCATGATTGTTTATGATTATACATCAATTAATGGCAAATTGTGGCCCATCTCAAAATACTTACAATAAAACATTCTATCCTAGGTTTATTTATGTTATTTTAATGTAATCGAAACAATTTTTCAATATTTTTTACTTAATATATTTTTGAATTTTTTGAAGAATACCCAAATTTATTTCTCATTGCGTTAAGAAATCTATGTTCATACAAAACATTGTTTTCTAAAACGTATTTCAAAATAATATCCAATATTCTCATTTTATATTTAAAATTACCTTGTATTCATGTTTTTTACGTTTCAAAAATTTCTTTTTATGTTGTAATATTCTTTTAATTTTCCGACAATGGAACTTATCTAAAATGCTATAATGAAAAAAGAAATACCTTTGTTGTACTCATTGATCCACCTTTATGAATGTAATTTCATAAAAGGTACATTTGTATGTTTATAATAGTTTTTATGTAAAATGTTATTCCTAATATTTTGTACATTCATAATCTGTAATGTTTATTTAAATAAAAAATGTTTTCAAAAATGTAATCTTGTAACGAAAAATTTTAAATTATTTCCCAAGAATACTTTTTTTGATTAAAAAAGTTAATTTCCAAATAAAAATATTTTAATGAAATTAATTATTATATTAAAATTTTAAGATTTAATTTTCATTGAAAAATATCTCCAAAATTGTTTATTTAAAAAAATGTTTAATTTTATTTTTAAATCTTACTTTATATATTTTCGAATTTTATTTCAATGAAAAAAAATTCAATGATTTCAAATATTCTATTATATGTTTTCATTTCTATTTTAAATGAAAATGGTATTGAAAATATAAAAATCTCAAAAAAAAAAATTTCCTGGGAAAGGGATATTTTCTTCAAGAAATGTTTTTAATGATTTTTATTTTTTAAATTTTATGGTTCCATGTAATTTTCAATGAAAAGGATTTTGAAAATATTTTATATTTTATATTTTGATTTTTAAATAAAGGGTATTTCCCTAAAAAATTGGTTCAATTTATTTTTCAAAATAATTCTACCTCTAAGGTGACATCCTTTTATATAGGTTATAATTGACATTATATATTATCCATTGTAACCATTGTAATTCTTTCATAGAATGCTTTAAAATTAAGAGGAAATGTTTTTTATGGAATTAGATTCTTTACCATATATTATACCATTTTAAAAATATTATGTAACCCATTTACATTATGGGATTATTCAATGAGTATGATACCAATCTATTTTCAACATGTTATGATATGATGATATTTTTATGACACACATTTGATTTCATGGGTTATTAAATGATGTTTATGAAACCTGACTCTTTTTATGGATCATGATAGGTTGAATATTTTTTCACCATATTGAACACATATGGACGAATTATTTTTGAGATGGGTGGGAACTATATAACATTCTAATGCGTTGGGTAATTATTTTTATACCTAGTGACCGATATCGTTGGAATTGTAAGGGAACATGGTTCAGTAAAGGACATTGTATTTTAAGATGGTATTTTGAGTGATCCATGAATACTATGATGGTATTGTTTGTGAACTTTTACATATAAGATGGTTTGAGGAGTTAATTGATTCCACTATAAAGAAAAGGATGCAACTAGGGATGGTGGTGTTTCGCAAACACCCGGGGTCAACCTCGTGATGTTTTCTGATATGATATTTCAATTATCATTGACTTGTAGATAACGATTTCATATAATTAGGATTATACCACAATTCTATTTCATATTCCTATGTTATGATTTCATGGATTATTCTATTGTTTCCCTTATGATACATGTCTTATGAATTGGCAAGATTTAATCCATGACTATTGGTTTTGTTCTTTGATATGAAGGATATTATCTTTTAATGATTTGATGGTGTTGTCAAACCATAATTCTCCTGATTACACTTATATATATCCATTGATTACCCATACAAATATTCTAACCCCATAATTTATTACATTTCCTTTCCCTAGAATATGGAGAAAAGTTTTTAGTTGTAGTACTAAAGGGGAACACTATTGTGGGAGACATCAAAGACCATTCAACAAGTTAGAAGGTTGTGATATAGGTTTCTAATAAAATAAAAATATTATGTTCGTTGGGATTGTAATTTTTAATGTCTTTAATATTCATATAAAATTATTTAATATTGATACATGTTTAAATTGTGTGTCTATAGTTGGTATCAAATTAAATTCGTAGTCATAATTTGGAAAATGTATATGGAAATATTTTTGGGAAAACTAGGGATAATTATATCGATATGTATAGGTATATATTTGAGGATAATCATACTGTGTAACATATTTAAAAAAATTGTCATGATTTAAACATCATATGAGTGATTTTTCATGATTATGTAGTTTTAAGTTATGAAAATTACTGGTCACATTATGTTATCTAGTTTTATTTGATATAAGGATCCAAAATTAAGTAGGTTAATATTTAATGCAATAGAAAGAATTTCGATGCATAGTCAACTGGGCTGATTACTGGAGTGGAGGTCATTTTTATTATTCGTAATCAGTTTTGATAGAACATTATTAATAATAAGTACCATAACCAATTCTATGAGTAAAAATATATGGTATGGAAGGATTTTACTGGGAGTTTAGGTAATAAAGGAAATATAGGAATGAAGATTAAGTTTCCTTAGTGTAGAGAATGTTTAAAGAAGATCCCGATTGATTTTTTAGAGGAATAAGTATACATATTGATTGCGGAAAATAAATTCACAAACAAATTTACTATAAAGGAAAAGTAGAGAGTATAGTTACCATAATGAATGAGAATAATGGCCTCCAAATGATATCATCAATGGATAAAATATTGAAATGTGGAATAAATGGGATTTGTGAAAATTAATGTCTTATGTGAAAATATCCCTAATAGAGTTAGGAATGTGGTATTCGTAATGCTTATATTGATGAAAATGATGACAGTACATGTGAATTGTGAATTAAAGGAGGTATTAAATAATATAATTAGGTATCCTTTATATGTTTTTAAGGATGAAGTGGAATAATTAGTGTGTTTATGTATTTGTATTTAATAATTATGAATTGTGAGAAATATAAGGGTTGCTCAATTTATGTTTTACTCTATGGATTTACAAGAATATGTTTAATGTATTAGATAGACTAGAAAAGTAATTTTATGGAAGGGTGATATTCTTATGAAACACATGATAATGGGAAATATAACCCTTAAAACATTCCTAATGATGAGATATTGATGTTTGGATAATGATGTATCAGATATGAATAAGTCATACGATGGCACTGATTACCTTGTAAATGTGTATGGTTTTGTTGAAAAAAATATTTATTCTATCATTAATCATTTTTAAAACAATTTTATATTTATGAAATATATAAAATAAACATGGTATGAATAAAAACATAAATATTATCAAAATAGATTTATCATATTTCAGGTGTTTACCATGATTCAAGAGAAGACATGATAAAGGTATTCACATGTTTTGTATATGAAAAAAATATACATTATGATATTTGGGGATAAATGTTATGTAATATTTGTAAATTTAATTACATTCTTTATAAATCATTGTTCTTTCATATTTTATATAGTTCACTGGGTTAACCATTTATGGAATGGATTATATTAAACATTAGATGGGGTTTTGGATATTAAAGTATTATCTTTCCAAATGAGGATTCATCAATATTTAAAAACATATAAAAACCATTTCTATTTTGATAAAGAAATATGAAATTAAATATAATTATATTTATGGATCTTATTATCTGCTAATTCCTTTCAAATGATAAATTCAATGATATTTATAGTAAAAATAGATGAAGTATAATTTATCATGGAACCACATAGGTTTAGATAATAATTAAATCTTGTAAGTATATCATATAAGGAAAATTCATCAACATTAGGATAAGGGACTTGATATAAAAAAATTTCATGTTATCATCACATTTTATGAAATCAATGACCTTTTGCATTCCTCTTTGTGTTATAAAGTACTGATCATTAACATTATCCTAACCATGTTCTATATCACTCTCCATAAGAACATGATAGTTATATTTCTCTTCCATGTACATGTTTTCACTTTTATCCTATGTTATTATACGTGGAAACCTAGTTATTTGTTACATTACATAACAAATATTTTACCAACATTTTCTTTTTAAAGGATGCATTTGTATTAATTTTTATGATGTGGGGTTTTATGAAAAGAACTTCACAATATTTAACCTATGATTACCCAGAAGGATTTTGAGGGAGAAATTAATATTAATGGGATTAGAATGTAACAACGCAATTTTTTTATGAATATTTTTTATTATTTAAGATAATAATTTCGGTATTTTTCATCTTACATAACACTAAACCGAATATGTGTTATAGAAAGGATCCAAGATATTCATCCTTTATAAGAAATATAATTTCTATATAACACTACACAAAACACTTATAATATCTTTTTGTAGTTGTAAAACAATTATTAACTTATGTTGTATATAATTAATAGTTATTTTGAAAATATTCTTGACACACAACACATAGTTTTACTAATCTATTATATAATATAAATAATATTAGTAAAATATAATTATTGGTAATGACACCCTATTTTAAATTAATTTGAGAATAATGTAAACTAAATCATGAAAATTTGTTTCACATAAGTATATAGGAAGAATTACATGGTGACCAATTATCAATAAATTAAATTATATCCTTTTGAATATATTTTAAATATTTTATGAGAAAAATATTTATATTCAATCAAACACATTCTGCATTAAAAAATTAATTAATGAAATAATGATAGAGTATGTATTAAAATATATAATTTTAATAATAATTCATCTTTTTTATTTCATCTTATATGCTTTCTAGATAAGAGATAATAATAAATCCAATTTTATACATAATGATATATATTTTTCAAAAATGTAATTTTCAAGCCTTTTAATATAATAAAAAAATAAATCAATTATTTGATACTTATATAAATTATATTTTCTAAAATAAATTATATTTTTGAATTGTTAATGTCACAATAATTTTAGTTTGAAATTTTCTACGAAGACACATTTTCGGGTGAATAGTAAAAAATACTAATAAGTAATTGAAAAATAAATTTTCAAATAATTTATGTATATAGATATATTATATTTTCAATTATTTTTAATTTATATTTAGATCAATTATAAATATATTAATGCCATTTTTCCTATTAATACCAATTTCACATTGACATTGGATATAAAAATATTTCTACCTTTTGAGTTTTTTCACATTAAAAACATGTTGTCTCATCCCATCAACATGATTAATTATAATTAATTTATAATCCTTATATTTTTATAATTTATGAATATAGATCCCCTAAAATTAGTCATCATAATTTATAATTTCTAACAAGATTAAATTTTTTTTTCCAAAATGATTAGTTAATGTAATTAAACATAATTACATAAAATACGGTAAAAATAAGTTTACTTAATGGTCAAACATTAACATAAAGAGTAAAATAACCTAAAACATGTTTAAAATTATTTTTAGTGATATATCTACATTATATTCCATTTAATCTATAATTTTCCATTATTGGGGGAACATCATGCAAGAGATACCACTCAACAGTGTTTTGCTTTTTGTATTTACAATAATGATATTCTCCACCACTATAACTAGGAACTCAAACCCCTCACTTATTCACATTTATCAATTCCTATTGATAAAACAAAACCTTTTAAAATAATATTATAATATTATATCCTTCATCATAGAGTTCTCCATTTGGGAATAATTGTATCCTAGGAATCCCTTGGGTGCAATCCAAAAAAAGATACCTAATGAAGATGTAACATCCTTTAAACACAATTTTTTTTCTTTCTCCAACCCCAAAATTATTATTATTCCATGATTATATAAAAAATAATAATACTAAAAATAATAATATTTCTTTTGTTAATGGTACAACCTACACTCACAAACACTTCAATCAAGTTGCATACCCCATCATACTTTGCGTGGACGGTGGATTACCACCTCATGAACCGATGTTGTTCGTTCTTCCATTACAACCACTTAAGGGTAGGAATAATGATTTAATTAAAATTTTCATGATATAAATCATATTTATTATTTATTTATTCTACATTAATTACTATATAACACATAATTTTATTATTTCTATTTTTATAAAATATAATAACATTTTTTGTGAAAGTGTGTACTACAACCCCCACAATGAAATGTTATTCGTTCATGTTATACATGAAATTTAATAAATATGATTATGAAATAAATATGTGATATATTTTAAATAATATTTCCACATTAATCATAATATATATATATATATCATTTACATTCTTTATTTCCTGAATTTAAGAAAATAGAAACATCATTCATGCAAATGTACAACCTACCATCTCCATAAACGGTCCATCTCAATTTTTAATATTATAATTAATATATTAGTAAAAAGAAATATATATTGAATATATAAGATATTTATATCATGTTTCACATTCATGAGATAATTAAATCATGATAAATGAAAAATTTCCAGAACATTACAAGTCAAAACATACATGAAAAACAAAGTAGATATTACTTGAAATGAATCATTTAAATAAAATTGTTATCAAATGGGTAATATAAATAAATAATAAAATAATATATGGCATCATATATAAAAATATTTCCAGTGTTATATAATTAATATAATTATACTTATTATACAAATGGTTTGATTTTGTATGAATATTGACAAGTCTTATGGTAACAGGTTTTCTTTTATTACATTTTTCGGTGAGATATATTCAATTTTAAAAACCTGTTATTTTTTATGTAGTGTATATTTTAAACAATGAAATTTTATATAATTAATTTTATTTATATCATGATATTAAATGTTTTATTTGATGTTAATTTTTCATGGATCTCACGATTCAAATGGCACTATAGTAGTAAGGGGATGTACAGTCTATCAATTATTTTTGCATGACTTACGCCTTATTCACAATTGGTTTCGTTTTGGTAGTATTTATAATTACCATGACTATATTAAATGATTATTATGAATAAATTTCTTTTTTCACATATCATTTTGATTATTTATATTTCATGTGATATATGGTTCCAAAATTACCAAATTGGTAAAGTAATTTTGTCTCAATTTTCTTTTAGTAAGACAAATGTTATGTGATAAACCAATATTATTTTAGAATGTGTATATAATTCCATTTTAAATTTCATATCATCAATATAATTATTATTTTGGAATTTATGGATTGATTTAATTTTATTCTTGCATGTGAAGTTTTTAAAAAGTAACCAAAATGGCAAGAGACTATTGTATTAATATAATTGTTTATCAGGTATTTTGGTGATTATGCATCTATTGATGAATTATTATGATCCATACCACAATAATTATCATGATTCTATTTTACTAGGGTTATTTATGATATATTAAAGTAATGCTACAATATTTTCAATCATTTTACGGTATATACTTATTAAATTTATTTTAAAAAATATGAATTTATTTATTTTTGTGGTTAGAAATTTGTTTTCTTAAATTTTGTTTCTAAAAATTTAATAACAAAAAAGTACAGTATTCTACTTTTATGATTAAAATAAATATTTAATGATGTTTTACTTCTTAAAAATAATGTTTTTTAAAAGTAATCTTATTTCCAAGTAATGATCGATACACATTTTCATATCATTTATGACGTAAAAAAATGATCAACACAAATAGATTTACTATTATCATGAATTTTATTTCATTAAAGATCCCATTGAAAGATTACAAGAATAATTTATTTATAAAAAACTTTTTGTAATATTATGTATGTTAATATTTTTAAGTGGGGTTTCAAAGAAAAATGTTTTAAAAATGTATTATCTTCAATAATTATCTTTAATAAATTTTTAAGTTTTCATTATATTTTTTCAAAAGTATATTTTCAAATAAAAACATTTCAATAATATCAATTATTATCTTATAAATTATCAATGATATTTTAAAATAAAAATTTATTCATGTAATTTTTTTTGTTTAAAATGAGTTTTAATTTATTTTCAATGATTATTTTATAGGTTTTCAATATGTTATTTTCAATGAAAATGATTTAAATTATTCCAAATATTTTTTTATAAGCTTCAAAATAATTCTTAAAAGTGAATTTTTTTAAAAAATGATGTATCTTCTAAAATTATTTTTTCAATGAGAAAATTATATTTTCATCAAAAAATGTTTTAAATTGGTTTTAAAGTATAATATATATATATATATATATATATATATTCAAATTAGTTTTCATAAAAAAATATTATTTGTAACTTTTTTTAATTTTTTATAATTCATTTTAAAAGATTGGTTAATTGATTTATAAAATACTCTAGGGAATAATTAACTATTCATATCCATATAAGAAGATATACTTTTATGTAATTTAATCTTTACTATGGATGTGATCCAAGGAATGAATCCTTATTATTTATTTTAATATTTTATGATTAAGATAAATTTTTTTTATGAAACCAATTTTTCTTCCAAGGGATATACCATAAGAGAACCCATATTAAACCAACATCCTTTTATGGGTTTTTATATGATTATGAATCCTATGTCATTATCAATGTTTTCAATATGATGGAATTTTTTTGATACCCAATTAATTTCATTAGTTATGATATTATATTTATGAAACCAATATCATTTTAATGTGTCACGATATGATGGATGCTTTATTATGTTCTAGGAAAAACTTGTATGAGTTAATTATGGGAATGGAGGAACCTATATATCCCACAAATTTATTGGGTAAATATTTATATCTTATTATACAAACATGGAAATAATGGGGATTGAACTCGTTTCAGTAAATTCTTTTTCTCTATGATGGACTTTGGGGTGAACCCTGACTATTAAGATGGTATTAGGAGTGGACATTGACTTCTAATAGGGAGGGAGTGAAACCATACCACTATTATCAATGGGATGTAAATAGGGATTGTGGTGTGTCCCTCTAATTTTGTATTTCCAACATGAAGTGTCCGGATATGTTTTGGAAATGATCTTTGACTTATAGGGAATAATTTAATGCTCTTATTGTTTGCCAAAATTCTATGTATCATTTCCATATTATTCATTAGTGGATTATTCTCTTGATTACCCAATCATTAATTTCATATTAACTAAAAATATTTATTCCCAGGCTTTTCATTGTAATATTTTATGTAAAGGGTATGAAAATCCAATGATACGATATTGTTCTCAATCCCTTATGCTCTTGATTGTACTTACATATGTCCCTTATCTACCCTTACTGATCATCTGAGATCACCCTATCTTTTGTTTCCATTCCCAAATCAATGAATTCTGGTTTTGTTTTGGATTACAAAATGGAATGATCATTTTGGAAAACATATAAGATCTATCACCATTTTAGACGATTGGGTTCCATGTTTCCAAATAAAATAAACTTTTATGGTTCTCAAGAATGTTCTTTTATAATGTGCTAAATATTAATATAAAATGTTGTTATAACAAAGTATATTAATCCCAGTTCCTTATAAACATGGGCTATTAATCCCTGATAATTTGTGTGCTTATTGTTTTAATAATAAAAAGATTCATCTTTTCCTACTAGATATTCCTCTAACTCGTGAAATTACTACCTATATATATTATTAATATAAATAATATTAAACAATAATGGATAAAATATAAAAAATCATAAATCACAATAATGGGAGTATTACACATTCATAGTGATGAAAATGAATTTATTCACGTGTGTTAATGGTGATTGGGTAAAATTAAAGGAAGATAACGAGACAATGAAATTTTTCTAATTAGAAGATATAAACATATGATAAGTAAAAAACTTTGAAAAATAATAAAATCTCAACAAGATATGGGAAATGGTTTCCAAAAAAATTCAATTTATTTAAATTACATAAAATTGAACTATATAAAGTACATAAATAGATGTTTTTTTGAATTAAACATCCATTTACATACATGAAAAAAACATATGTAATATTATAAACCCAAGAGAGAGGATGAGCCAAAGAAGAAATGAGGAGTGGAATATCTAGTTAATATATATGTTTTGGAAGGTCAACCAAACCATATAATATATATGTTGTTTTTCTATATTCTCCACTTATACATTTGAAATTCCAACCTCAAGCATGGTCTGTATGACCTCGTATCTATATCCAAGGGTTTGGGTTGACCTCCCACCAATTCCAAAATATATTTTGACTTGAACATATAACATTTAGAAATTAATTATATTAAAAAAAAATTATAAAAAGTTTTATAACATGATATTAAATATAAACTAATTATATTTCATGGCCATTATAATTTTGGAGGTAATGTTATAGAAAATATAAACAATTGTATGTTGATGTGTTAGAGTATTAGGGAATTTCATAATCCCTAAATCTTAATGACGTTTCTACATTAACAATTGATATGTAGAAAATCTATAGCATCGAAATAATTCCAAATGTCTTGGATTTCAATGCCTATATTTCATTTGAAATTTTAATTGACATTGTGGAAAGTAGACGTACAGAATTATCAATTATAGAATTTTAGGACTTTATATTTCGCATCATTGAAGCTACATAATGGTTTAGTTAGGCATTAAATTTATTTCCCATATTATCTATTATATTTATTGTTAAATAATAGAATCTAAATAAATTTAGTATACAATTTTGATCCTGCAAATTAAAATACATGAATAGATCTAGTTCACATGACAAAATATTTTCTCCATCTTATGTGATCCATGTTACCCTTAAAACATTGAATCGTACCAAGGCTCTATTATTGTGAATTTTTTAAAAAACAATATTGAATAAAAAAAACAACATCACCAATATTGGATCAGTATTAATAATATAATGATCCAAATATA
The DNA here is from genome assembly GCA_963277665.1 of Viscum album. Classification (NCBI taxonomy): domain Eukaryota; kingdom Viridiplantae; phylum Streptophyta; class Magnoliopsida; order Santalales; family Viscaceae; genus Viscum; species Viscum album. The sequence goes on along the minus strand of OY728155.1, from coordinate 1,519,060,543 downwards.
AAACTACATTGTAATTTTATAAAATGGAATAATGATCTCAATATATATATATTCATGATCAAAACCTTATATTTCATAACAAATTATGAATTTTTCATACAGAACGAAATACTTGACGTGTTTTAAAGATCATGAATAAATATTAAATATAATCATAGAAAACAAATTATAATAATTTTCTCAACATTATAATATTGAAGTTTTGGGTACAATAAAATTGTTTTCCTAAAGATTAATTAATTGATAAGATAATAATGTCTATAAGGGAGTGTTAAAAAGAATATGTACAACAACACCTCCAATATTAGAAAGATTAATTAGATAAATATGTTTATTATAACAATAAATTCCTCAATAAGATAAATAATTTTTTTATATTTTTATAATATAACAATATCCCTATCACATTCATGATAAATATGGAAGGATCTTAGCATTATTGAATCACTATGTATCAGTAATTCATCAAATTATCAATAACATCACCAAGGAACAAACATAAAAGATTTTATACTGATAAAAATATTTTAGATGGAGTTACTCTCTTTCCTAAATGGTACCAATTATATTTATTTACATTCCGCAAAAAAATTTAACAACTTAATTCTATTTTTTAATGCAACACATGTAAAAAAAATTATCCAAAAAATAACCCTTCAAAAGGCATGTATTGGTGGAAAAGATAACTTTTTAGCAAGTCGTTACCAAATCACTCATCATTTCACCTTCCCAATTCACTTTTATCTTTGATGATAAATGTGGAATTCACATGATATTTTATTACATGTGGTCCTATTATAACACAACGCAGACTTAAAAATGGAAGACCACTAAGATCACACATAGAATCACTCATACATCCTTTTCAAATCGTCATTATTAATAAAATGTCCTATTTTTTTATTAGTAATATAATTTTTATAATAAATATTATTATTATCAATAATTACACCAATACATTACTTCATTATTTAATAAATGTCTTAAATAATTACAATCACCAAACTGATGTAAAAAAATTAATCATTAAGAAAATTTATTGATGATTCATAAAAGATTTAAAATTGATCCTTTCGTATGTAAGATATAAGATGATATTAGAACGTAATACCTTGCATATTAAGGGAAAAACATATAATGACATGGTTATCAATATAATCATCACTATTTATTATTTAATAGTAAATTTATATAACTCATATCATGATTACACTTAATATGTTATCCATTGGAATCTTTTGATGCCATTATTTTACTAATAAGACATAGTGGCAAAGTGAATATGATGTTTTTAATGTATCTTAATATATCATTTAATCAACCTAGACCTATAATATTTCTTTTTATATAAAATAATTATCCATTTAATTCTAAATAGAAAAAATATACTATAAGGGAACATCAATAAAAAACATATATATCTTAAAATATTAAATAATGTGATCTGATAATAAATGAGTGTAGTTATCGTAGTTTTCAAGAATTTATGTGATACAATATTCCTAATGTGAATGTAGGACCACAAAATTATTAAAAATCGGGTAGTTAAGATATATCATCTTCCAAAAATTCATAGTATAACATACTAAAATCCATAATTTGGGATGATTAAAAATATTTGAGAAAGATTCATTATCTACACTACAAATTGAAGATATCATATAATGAAAATTCCCCATATGAAATCTAATAATAAATAAATATATATATATAAATTATTAGAGGGGTATTCAATATATTATAAGTTACAAAAATAACTATAGAAAAAATAATTATTAAAAATTCTTTGACTAGTTACGCCATGTCCACCCATATAATGTGGTTTAGTATAGTGCTAAATTTTTAAATCGAATCAACCCCAATTATCTATCAAATTATATATCTATGATTTTATAGACAACTAGCATCCCGAATTATATCATATCTTTTAGTGAATCACAAATATTCATGTGAAATTAATATCATATTAAAACCTAGTTTTTTCATAAACAATGTAAAAATAATCAGGAAGCCAAACAGCCTTGAAACAATGATAAAGACGATGAGAATGACCCCTTACAGAAAACTATGAATCCTATAGAAAAACAATAAAAATATTAAATATTAATTAACCCTAAATTTTTTGTAATTATAATACTACATGAAATAAATTTTCTTGGAATGAGATTTAATGTGAAATATTATGTGATAGTGATAAATCTCTCTTCTTACGAATCCTTAATAAGTTGTCTATTAATTCGCAATCAAATATGTTTTACTCAAATATAATATAATGAACTCATCATCTAAATAACTAAAAAAATTTACAAAAACTAATGAATAATTAATGATGGGATGAAAAAGAGGTGAATGAGGATTGAATACCTTTAATAAACTCATTTTGAACTACTCAGTCACCAAGAATCATAGGGTAAACTGGGGGGATACAAAAGAAAAAAATAGATCCACACATATATTCAAAGTTTGAGAACAAACAGCATGACGTGTTTTAAAAAAATATTGAAACTTGAATAGTCCCCCATAATATATAAGTTTCATGAAAACCCAAATGAATTTAAATGGACCCCAAGTCTTAATATTACATGAAAACATTTTCTTGGTGATATCCTACCAGGATTAATGAGGTTTGATGAATGTGATGATCCCACTCCCAAACCCATCAAACTGTGGGTGAGACTCTAAAATGTTTATAATGGGGATACTACTATCAACTAAATTTTAGTTTCTTTAACCTATGTTGGAAACCCTATATTAGATATTCATATGAGGTTTATGACATCTAAAACATATTTTTAATTTAATAAAAGACTCATATGAATCATATTTAACAACATAATTACCAAAATTAAAATTATCCATCGCACCAAATCAATTAAGGGTTCGTCATCCACTAGTATCCTTGATACTTAAAGAAGAAGGTCAGTATAAATACCCTATAATTGAATTTATTTATCTAAAATTACTCATCCAATATTGTCACATAAATCATTACTTCTAACATTCAACCGTTACTCACTATCTCCCATCACCCTTTCCTGAAACACTTTTCATGATTTTGGTGAATCAGGGATATACATGTGCCCATTATTTAACAAAAAAATTTCCATCCATTCCTAAATATTTCAATAGATTTTTATATAATTCTCACTTATATATCTGTATCATTTACTCTTCTGTATTTATTAATTCATTAATTTTTCGATTCTATTAACTAGAGAACCCAACTAAAAATTCACAATAAAAAAATTGAAGCAAAACATTGACACACCCAGTAATCCCAAAAACACAAAAAAATTATTTCCTCATTCATATAATGTTACCTTAAATAAATATTAACTACTAGAATCCAATTGACTTACTATTTATCTAAAATAGAATAATCATATATCAAAAATACTTCTCATATAGTTGAAAAAGTGAACCAACAATTATTATAATCCAATACATGATCATTAACAATACCATTCATCATATAATCCAAAAAAATGTGTATATATAAAATCAAAATAAATAATTAAGTCAAATAAATCTTACTAATCAAAAATATAAATACATTAGTCTGTAAAATTTGAATACATATAGTCCTGAAACATTGGAATTCATATTTTTTTCTTATTCTGAAAATCCAATAAAATAATTTTTTGTACACCATAATAAAATAAGTTTTTTAATAAATTCAAATTGAATATAATGGTTCATATCAAGATAAAAACTAAAAACCATCAATTTATTTGATAATTTATTTATTAATCACTTTCATTTCAAAATCCATTTTCATTAAAATAAAACTAGATTTATTCAAATTTTTCAAAAATTTAAAATATTAATGTCCCATATAGTTATCATATTGAATTATGTAAACAATAGTTTACATTAATATTGGTTTTTGGGATTTTTGGATGTGAAATATAGTGTTTAAAGATTTTTTATGGTATATCAATTCATTTGAATAGTCTTCTAGATTGTGCACAATTACTAGGTAAACAATAGAAGGTTATTGATGGTAATAGTTTAAAATTTATGTATGAATCAACCTCAACCAACCCCATTTATTTTGAAAATAAAAACCAGAAATTATCCTAGAGATATAAGATGTATGGTCAAAGCATGGTCACCTAGGGATATCAAATTGGGCCTTAATATCACATAAAACCCCTATTAACCATTATTTATTTATCATATTTTTGGTATTGTATATTGTTTTGTCAAAAATCCTTTGACTCTATCATTATAAATTAATTGTTTTTTTGATTCCAATTATTTAAAATTCATTTAAATTGATGATGTGGGGATTGATGTTTCATTCATAAGAAAAGAACATCAAATAGTAGTATCCTTCTATGGTTCATTGTTTATGTTCAAAAAACCCCAAAATGTTTTGTTTTATGATTTTTTATTTATTATTGATTTAATGTAGGGAATTATTTTCTAGGATATTATGTATTGAGAGAATATTAATAATCCACCGTTTGACTATATGGATTATTTTAATTATAGGATTGAGGTATGTGGCTTATTTTGTTTCTAGTTGAGGTGGGAAATTTCTTAATAATGGGTATGATGGCTTCATTGAGAAGTTATAAATATAAAACATTTTTCACTGGTGATTACTTTTGAAATATGAAATTTTTTTTGGTGTTAGTATTATTTTGGGATGAAATTAAATGATTGTTCATTCAAGAATGTGAGTGTTTTTTATAGAATGTGGGAAAATGGGTTAATATAAAGTTGATCTTAGTTGCTAAAAATTATTATATATTGATAATTTTATACATTTTGTTTTATATTGTTGATTATTATTATTCATTTATTGTGATGGAGGTTTATTGCATAAATATGGGTTTTATAATGACTCGTATATGGCTTCTGAAAATCCTATATGGTTTTAGGTGACATGATCATGTTTGAGATGTTTCTAATTCCAAAAAAATAATGTTTTAATTACCATGGTTGATGGGGATAGATGATGTTTTTAGTTTTGTCATCTTCTCCCATGTATAAGATATCCCTCAGGTTCCATTTGATGAAGTTTTCCAATTTTTTATAGTGTCTTGTTATTTGTGGATTGAAATTTATTTTATGTATATATCAGTATGTTCCAGATTGAAAATATTTGTTCGATTAAGGTTAATGATACTTATGATACGAATAAAATATTCAATCAATTTGTCATCCAAAATCGTGTTTGTGGTGAATTTAATTTAAACACTTTTATATGTTATTTTATTATCACATTCATAAAGTGGATGTGTAGTATTGGGGATATCCACCTAGGTTTAGTACTCATCCAAGATTCACCCACTATGGTTATGGGTAGACAATTTATATAATGACATTAGAATGGAAACAAGTCATACATTTAAATAAATGGTCCATAGTTATTGTGGTAGAGATATATCTTGGATGATGAGTTTTATAGATGGGATGACTAATGGTTTTTTTGTGGGATGAAGATATGGATGATCATCCATTTTATTAAATTTTGTTATTTTCATATGAGAAAAAAATAAGTTTAAAAATAAATTATATTTACTATGTTTTTTAAATAAATATAACATTTTCATAGATATATTGTTTTAGCATGCCTCAAACTAAAATATTAGTTATGTATTTTACATTATTTATTTCATACAGGTTATAAATATCTAATATATTAACACCAAAAAAACATTTGGTAAACCCGTTATAAAATGAGAGTGTTTAAAATGATGAAAAAATCACAAAACTATATTAATTAAGACATTGGTATTTATCTCTAGCCTTTGGTGATGAACAAGATGACCATATATTTTACTATACATTTATCTCAACTCGCGTGAGGTTGGGTGTTATATTTTAGTATAGGATGTCACATTCCTAATCTTTATTGTAATATTTTTCAAAAATAATTTCATGATTTCTTCGTGCATCATATACTTTTTTCTACAAACCCCATGGTCAGAAACAAAAAATTATCATATTTTGGTGAAGTAATCATAATGGATAACACCACTATAATGATAAATGAAAATTGGGTAAAATGGAACTTTTATAAGATCTATAATTTCTATTATGTCTCTACCATATCAAAAAAAATATCACCCCAAACAATAACTCCTAAAATATTTACTAACTACCTATTAATGATAACCCTTGGAATTATGGGGGTCATCAAACTATGTGTCGTTCAAGAACAATCATGATCTACCTCCATGTTTTCGAAAACCTATCTCAATATATAACGTACTCTTTCCTAAACTAGTTTCTATACTATATATAAAATCCAATCCAAGGGAACCCAAACAGAACATGATTTTAACGATCCTCAATCCTCATATGTGTGTTATAATATAGGGATTACTATTTAATACCAGTGATAAACTAATGAATTTATGGGTTGACTAAACCATCAAATGAATCCTACAGGTTTCATGTATGCGTCTATGAAAAATTTGGTATTGAAGATCCATATATGGGATATAAAATGAAATACTATAACATTTAAAGTATTAATTATAAAAAAATTATCATCAAGTGGTATCATCTCATATCTATAACGACACACTATGAAATTACCAACTGACTATTTAGTAATTTCACTTGATTTTATATGACTGAATATGAAATATCATTTAAAATGTTAATCATGTAAGAAATATTAACTACTGAGAATAAAATATCTAGATTACATATATGAAAAATGTAAAATGACATTAATAAATAGACAATAGAAGTGGGCCCAAATATCATTAAATAAAAAAAATTAATCTCGTGAAAAATATAGGAAAAAAATGGTTCGTAATAGTTTGAAAAAAAATCATATATATTATACCATCTCTGATCTCAACCTCCTCTTCATTTTTTTAAGAATACACATAACTACCTGGGGACGAACCCAGACTCTAAACCATATATTCAATATTTCTATATGGTCTAGATCTCAGGTAATGATATTATTCTATTCCAACTACACACTGAAAAATTGGATGAAATATCATGCATCACCATCATAACCTCACATGCCACATGGGGATTTTTCTTAAGCACGTTATATTTATCACATTGATCCTAATATGTCACAACATCAAATTTTAATATTCCCTTGAAAGTTAATTTATTGGGGTTATACAAAAATCAACATGTTATATCATCATCTTTATTAATGAACTCATATGAAAATAAGTACCTCTATGTATGATCGACATTCAAATAATAGATATCCTATTTGAAATTTCACCATTATCTAGGTTCTCTCATAATCCATGTGGACTTCCCAGATTTCACAGTCATTAATACAACTAGTTTTTAATCCATTCCCAACCTCACAAGATGTCCCAAAAATTGATTTTTCTCAAATTGAGAATTATATCTGAAAAAAAGGAACACACACTCTATCAATATAATGATACATATCCCCATATTGAATAATTACATCCTCAAGAAATATTTCTAAAAATGATAAACTAATCCTTCACTAAAATAATACATGTCCTATCCCAAAACAAGGAAATTAGTGTCCTCTAGGTTGATGGTTAATTCCTTTATAATCTCTCAATCAACATGATGTGTTTTACAAAATTGCAAGGTTATCCCAAATATATATAACTAGCTAAACATGATCACCAACTATGTCATGAAAAATATAGGTCAACCCATTATCCCAATAATTGATCCATCCCTAACATATCTTGAATGGAATTCTCGATCCCACGAGTCAGAAACTAGTTGATGGCCTCACATAACATGCAAGTGGGAACAAATTTGGAACAAAATATAGAGAATGAATAAATGAAAAAATATGAATAATAAAGAAATATCCATTGATATTAACGTACCATAACACAATATGGGATAATTTCCCAATGTTATACAACCAATGCACCATATGTGGGAAAAAAAGCCAAGGTCCCTAATAAAAAATATTCAGGACAAATGTTCAATAGTTGGATCCTCCTCCAATAGATCATTTCCCATTGCTCGAACATGAAACAAGAAAATCTACAACCACCCAAAAGAAAATTTATCTTTTTATCCTACGCCCAAAAGAATACGAACCCAAAATCCATGATAGATACCAAATATATATTATATAAAAACACATTCAATGTTTCGAGGTAAATATTTTTGGTAAATGAAAAAGAAAATTTATACAAAACACTCAATACATTTTTAAAATAATGGAATGGTACTTTTAAAGAACATTAATTTCATTAAAAAAGCTTGAAAATTTCTAAAAAATGGATTAATTAATTTTTTTAAAAAATAAATTATATAAATTTTGAAGTCATATAATGAAATTAAAAAAACATCGGAATAAATTTATATCTCAAATATATACAAACAAGGGAGCAACATGATAATCTTTAAAATGGTTAGATAGTATTAACCAACTATATGATTCTTCACTCTCTATGTGGATATAGAAAAAAGAGTATACTCACGTACCCCTAACACTGGCCAAAGGAAACTTTCTACCCTCACATGAGGAATGTAACCTACCACAGATATGCTTTATAATGTGGTAATAGCATATAGTGCATGAAAATAACTCACTAACTAAATAAGGCTTGAATGTGAACCTACATGATGGGAAATTTAATTTAAGACTACATAAAACACCTTAAATCTCATTATATCATTTAAAAATATTCAATTTCATTCCATTAAATTTTTTTTCAAAAACAATCCTCTATCACAAGATAAAACCATAGTGTTTCTATCTAATCATATTAATCAATTTTCTTGAGTTTGAAATCCATTCAAAACTAATTCCATCATTTCTGTAATTTATTTTCCCAATTAAATTCAACAATTTAATTAAAAACATTTCCATAAAATCCACAATTTTAATTAAACAAATTTAAATCATTCATATTCTACAAACACACCCTAATTCAATGTAATTGGGGGTTTTCTTAATTTCAGTTCCAAAATGATTTTACATATCCCAATTCACTTTAATTAGTTTTTATCACATAAATTGAAATAAATTTTAAGAAGCTGAATTTAAATCAAAAATTGAAATAAATAAATCAATACAATGGTAATCAAATTGGAAAAAATTTGGAGGGAATGACCTACCTCGTTTTGAAAGAATGACACTCACAAAGAAACATGTCGACATAAATGAAGCTGAAGGAGATCTTGAAACCCAAATTAGAATATTAAACTAAAACTGCAGGGCTTGTATCTATCAATCCCAAGATAATCCATCATAAAAATAAAAAAGAGAAAAAGATGGAAATATAAAAAATGATGGTGATCACTTAACTGGGAATAAAACCGCTATAGAAAGCTTGATCCAGTGCCAATGGAATGGATTAGGGAAGCTAGGGAACCTTGAAAAAATGACAAGGATGGGTTTTGGTTTTTATAGAATGGAAGATTTGGTGAATGGAGTGAATTAAAATAGATGCACACATGAGTTAAAATTGGGCATGTTCCTGGTCAAATTATATATCCAATGGTGATGATGTTTAGTCCACGCTGTACATGTTACACACAAAATTCGTTTGCATCAGATTCAAAATTGACATTTTCACCATACACGACATGTACCCACCTTTCACGATGTGTGTCGGTTCACTGCATGATCTCCTCATTCATTACTTCAACATTGCGACCAGTACACGACGTGTACCTCAGGTACACTATGTGCACATGATCTAAAACATGAAGAAAATTACGAATAACACTTCTATGGGATTTGAACCAATGGAGAAATTATATAATTGGAAAACATACCTGATCAATGAAATTACATGTTACAACCTTCCCACCATAAAAAAATTTTCCCCAATAAATCATATGAAGTAACTTCCATGCCAAAGAGATCAAGGAACGGTTTTATCATTAGTTATCCATGTTCACAAATCCCATGACAATTAGATCCATGATTCCATTGAACACAAACCAAAGGTATCGTCCTCCAATGATGTACCATGGCCCTAGAATCAACTATCATTAATGGCCACTCAGTTAATGATAAATCAGGCTTGGTCTCAAGTTCACTACTACTCAAAACATTAGATGGAAATGATAGAAACCTTCTCAGTTGAGATGCATGTAACATGTTATGTATCGATGTCAGCTGTTATTGAAGAGACAAATGGTAAAATAATTTCCCCACCTTCTCAACAACATCAAATGGTCCAATAAAACAAAGAAAAATCTTACCTTTCATCTCAAGTCATTGATGACCCAACCAGGGTGTAACCTCCATGAAATCATTATCATGAACTAAAAACTATATTGGTCTACGATGTCGATTAACATAAGAATTATATTAGAATTGTGTTGGAAACATCCTTTTATGAATCAGATTAACTATAAAGGTCTTCTCTTTCACCATGATTTTTCCAACCAAGGAACATTTACTCACCTCCATACAATAGAACATATATTTACAAGGCCATCAATACAATGTATCAAAAGGTGCCATTCTGATCACAGACTGGTAACTATTATTTTTATGAAAACTAAACCTTATCTTAAGTGATCATCCAAAGCCCAGTCAATTTTAAGAACAATGTCACGAAGCATATCCTCAAAAATATATATAGGTCGTTCTTTAGGGCCATCCATCAGCAGATGGTTGGCCATGATCAAACAGACCTGAGATCCCAGTGCCTCATGAAAACCACTCCAAAATAGGGAAGAAGACCATGGATCCCAATTAGAGACTATACAATATGGAACTCCCTAAAAATTCACAATATCCTTAATTTATAGACTTCCCTTCTCCTCAACCATGGGTGTATCTCAAATGGTTATGAAGTGAGATTACTTGGTTAACCTATCAATCACAACCCATATATAATTATTCATTCTCAGGGTACATGGAAACCCAAACATAATATTTATAGAGATCTCATCCCACGTCTATGTTGGGACTAGATGTGGTTGAAGTAAAATTTGAGGTAATTGATGCTCGACCGCAACCTGTTGGCATGCATAAAAATGAGTGATGAAATCAATAATGCCCTGAATCATACCCTGCCACCAAAATGCATTCCACACATCATAGAACATATTTTTTGATCCTAGGGGCATAATACACTGGAACATATGGAAATCTCCCATCACAACCTTCCATGATGATAACAGAACAATGAAACGGTTTCAATAAAGTAAACAATCCTCTTCAGAGAATGACCTTAGGGAAACTATCTCCCCACCACAAATGGATTTCCTAATGCTATAAAACTCATCATCAAACTGTTGATATTTACGAATCATTAAATGAAGAGTATATGTCAATGGAAAACTATCCAAGGAAACCCTGGACCATTCCTCTTGAACTATAGTATGGAACTTTGCAATGAGAGCCATCAAATTACACTTTTCTAAGGATTATTTGATTTCCTAGGATAGAGGTTTCCTTATACAAACATCAGTAATGACATTCCATTTCCATGGGCTATAGGCTATGTCACTGTTAAAATATGGTAGTTACTCCACCAAATGCCTCTACTGAAGATTCAAATATTTTTGAGATAAGATTTAACTCAAGATTTTTTGGTGGGAATACAACATAAACTATTCTCCAAAAAGGTAGTTTCACAAACTCATAATCATGTGCATCACTACTACAAGTTCTAGGTAATGGGTATGATAATTCTTTAAGTTTAGACTAAAATGATGATATCCATATTCTTTTACATTATTACCCTTCATAAGAACACAACCAAATCCTGAAACTGATGCATAAAAAAACCACATAGCTATACCCGAATTCTAGAAGAGTCGATACCTATTATGTAATCAATAGAAATTTTAGCTCCACAAAATTACTCAAACATTTAGGATTCCATTCCAAAATTACTCTCTCCTAAGTCATAACAGTCATTAGAGAATCTAGCTTCATGAATTTCTTCATGAACCTATGGTAATATCCAACTAAACCCATGATGCTTCAGATCTTGAATTAATTATGTGGTTGATCCCTAGTTATGTCCTCCATTACCACATTATGCTAAACTAATATACCCAATTCTGAAACCACACGTCCCTATAATTTCACATCATGAATCAATAAATTACTAATTAAAAGCACGGAATAATTGCATTGATTTCTCAATAGACTCATAATTGTCTACAGGTGTTGTACATGATCCTCTTAGGACATGGAGTAGACTATAATTTAATCTACAAATACTACCCCATAGTTTTCCAGATACTCATAGAACATTAGGTTCATTAATTCCCTAAAAATACATGATCATTTTTTAAACCAAAAGGCATAAAATGTTACTCATAATGTTTATACCTACTCTGAAAGTTAGTTTTCATAAAGTCAGATTCTTTTATACTCAATTGATGGAAACTAGATCAAAGGTCGATCTTCAAAAACCACTTCTCCACTTTACGAAAATCATTCATATCTTCAATCCATGGAAATGGATATTTTTTATTCATGGTAACTAAATTGATATTTTGATAATTGAAAAAAAGGTGAGGATAACCATCATCTTTATTGGTGAAGAGAACTGGTGCTACCAAATGTGAAACACATGGGTGAAAAAATCCATTTTAAATTTGATCATACAATTGGAAAATTAGCTATTTCAATTAAACCAGATCCATTTATTAAGATGGAATAAATATTGGTTGAGTTCTAGGAATTAAGTCAATAGAAAACTCAACCTCTCTCACCGGTAAAAGACTAGAGTAATATGAATGAAACACATATTAAAACTTGATGAATATTGGAGGGAGATCACCACTCACTAAATTGTGATCTAGTTTAAAATAAAACAATGATACCATATTCTGTAATTACATATAAGAAGGTCCGACTCTGCTCGACCTTGGGTCCCATTTTCCTTAAATTAGTATAGGAACACCACAGGGTGTAATAATGTAGACTCATATAAGATAACAATAAATATGGGATTTATTTATACTGATCCAATAAATCATAAATATAAAATTAAATGATTTCATATAAAGAATAAAAAACTCCATTCTATCTCGACGTCTGATACAGAGAAGAAAAAAGCAGGAAAACGTATCCTGTGTTATCTCTTTGTACCAAGGGGTGTAGTAATATCCATTTCACAAGATGGATTCTCCATAGAAAGATTATGTAGGGTAATGAAATGAGATGAAATAAAATAATTCGATGTATTAGTATCAAAAATTGTAGTCACTAATGATGATGTTATAGTGATGGTACATCTCATAGTCACTGGATCTATGTTTGCTTCCTCGTGAGACAATTATAATTCATGATCAAGATTCATTTCGAATGCATGTGGCTAGAACCCTTTTGAACATGACACGTTTGATTTACAGGTTGTTTTATGAATAACCACTAATCATGTTCCACTATTCAGAGTAGATATGTGATGAAATAACCTCTACATGTTCCCTAAATGTGAACAAGAACTATAGTCCATGGGTGCCTCTGTTAAAACACTCGTAGAATATCCTGATTTTTTACACTGATTGAAAATCAATGATCTTATTCCTATAGTAGTAGGAGGATTGGAATGATGCTGCCATTGATAAATACCATGTGAATCATCATGTTTCCATTTTCCATTGAAGGAACCATCACTGGATCAAGGAGTCAAAGGAAGTTCTATCATCCATAATGTCCCAACAATTTCCATTTCAAACATCATTTCCCTATCCAGCAAATCTACATAACTAGGCATCTTCAGTAAGAAAACAATGGAAAAGATATCTGATAGAATTCCCAACTCAAACTATGGAGCCTTTATCCTCTCATTAGATTCAATCTTAGGAGAAAACTACACTCGATCAACAATCCAATTTGAACACTTTGTCACAATTTTGTCAGCATGCCCATGTTTGACTAACTCTACAACCATAGCCAATGCCATTGAATCTAGATAGACTTGGTTGGTGAAAATAACCTTTATGTATCTCCTCTATAATCCATCTTGTTTCCCTAGCATCACTATCTTGTCCCACCATATCTTACTCAGTCCTTCCAACTCAAAGGTTTCACATGTCACATTGAGCATGTCATGTGTCCCTAAAAACTCAAACATACTTTCAATATTTCCAAACAATTCCTCATAATGCATAGGGTTATTGGATCCCTTAAATACTACTGGATTTTGGAAAATGTACTCTAGATAATTATTCCCAAGAACATCCCCCTAAGGATCCACATCGGATTCCTAAGTAGGAACTGGAGGTTGTGCCTATCATAGATCTTGGAACGTTCACATAATTACCTAAAAAATATTTTGGTGAACGACATTATTTTATTGAGGAGGTTCATTATTATCCTCTTCATGTATCTTATTTTAATTTCCTCTTAGAGTTAAGATGATAAAAAAAATCATCAATAAAAATTAAGACATTAGAATAACATTAAAATGAGTATCAAGGGAGAATAACTATTCTACCTATATAGAATAGAGATGATGGATTTATCTTTATCCTAATTATAATCGGTAAAACACTATAACTAATGCGCAATAAATCATTCCCTAACCACCCCGGGTAACTTATAGTTCATTGAGGTGAGATCTCAATAGGCAGTATATTGAAACTACTACACATGTCTCGACAATATTTTATAAATGCATACTCACTTCATGACAAAAGATAAATAAACATCCATTGATATCTCTTTTTCACAAACCATCCTTGGTACCCTAGTAAACTGATAACCAAACTAACCCTAACATTACCCGAAGGGCATTCCATATCCTCATGGGTCGGTGACTAGCACCTTCCAACATACAACATGCATCTGGGAACAAATGTTTCACAAAACATAGAAAATGAAAAAGAAACAATATAGTATACATAATGGAGGATGCTCCATTTGGATTAATGTACCAGTATACAACAATGAATTGAATCCAAAAGTGCAACAACCGATGTACCAATTGGGGAAAACATCACAATTTCATTATGGAAACAACTCACCATGACCAATGATAAACAATTAGATCCTCTCCAAGAGATATGTTTCCCATGTTCGAACCTGGAATAATAAAGTCCACAAAATATTGAAGTGAAATGTAGGGTGTGAGATGAATCCTAGTAGGATGAAACCAAATATTCCATAACTTATTCCAAATATAGATTATCTGATGAAAATATATAAAATTTTTGAAGGTAAGTAAGCCTGCATAATCATGAAATATTTAAACAAAACAAGCAACACATTTTCAAAATGATAGAAAGATACTTTTGAAGAACTTGCTATCCATTAAAAAGGGTGGAACATTTCTAAAAAAATCATTAAATAAAACATTTATATAAAATAGTTTTAATAAATTTAGTATGGATGTAGAGAAGTTCAAACAACATTTTCAAACATTTATATCTCAAATATAAATAAACATGCGTGTGACATTGTAATCGTGCAAAATGTATGATGGTATTAACTGACTATTAGATTCTATACTCTCTAAGTGGATATAAAAACATAAATATACTCATTTCCCTCTAACACTCGTTAGAGGTGAATCATCACCCACCCATCATGGATGTTCCCTACTACATGAATTTTTTTGAATGTTGTAATAGGATAGAGTATCCAAATAAGTCACTAATTACCTAAGGCATGCAAGTACTGTTACATGATGGGATATTTATTTTAAGTCTTCTTAAAGTACAATAAATTTATTTCATTAAAATTAAAATTCTAATTTATTTTCATTTAAAACCAAACACTTTTTTTATTAAAAATCATGCTTGTTTTATAAGATAAAACCACTGGTTTTCTATGAAACAATTTTAAGCCATTTTTGTGACTTAGAAATCCCAAAAAACAAATTTCATCCTTTCCAAAATTAATTTTCACAATTATTTTTGTATATTTAATTGAAAAAAAATTCCATCAAATCTAAAAGTTATATTCAAATTATTTAAGTCAACAGATTTCCACAAACTTACGCCAATTGAATTTGAATGGGTGTCTTCTATATTTTTGTGCAAGAAAAATTTCAAATCACTTAAATCACCAAAAATGTGTTTTATGAAAGTAATTAAAATAATTTTTTATAAATTTTATTGAAATAAACAATCAAACTAAATAAAAAATAAAATGGTAATCAAATTATCCAAATTGGGATGGAATGACATACATCTTTCTGGGAGAACAACCCTTGCAACGACAGCCATCAATGAGAAAAAATGGGAATAAGGTCCTCAAACCCAAACCTAAAGAATGATTTGACACCAAGAGGCATGTAACTATCAATCTGAGATGATCCATTGAAAACCTCAAAGGATAGAAATAGAGAAACTGAAGAATGAGGGAGAAAACATACATAAAAATAACACTCCAGGTGAAAGGATGATTCAAAGCTAAAGAATATATTTGGGATGGATAGTTGCCTTGAAAAACACCTAGATAGGGTTATTATTTCAAGGGAAATGAATAGATGATGAATGGAATGAAACTAAATATCCTCACACATGACTTAAAACTGATCACGGAATGAGTCATGATGTATACTTAAGGGTCAAGTTGTGTTGTCCACTCTTGATATGTTACCCCAAATATACAGATCATCTCATGTTAAAAAAAATTTCACCCTAAAAACATGTATCTACAATTAACTATGTTTACCTATTCGTAATGTGATCTCCCCTTTCACGATTTTTACAACGCCACCAGTACACGATATGTACCTATGGGGTATGACCTCTACCTACTCTAAAGCCTGCAGAAAATTATAAAAACCTCATTGAAGGGAATTAAACTAAAAGGGAACTTTTAGAAAGGGAAAACATACCAAATAAAGGTGAATATATGTTAGACAAAAGTAATATTTATAATAAAATAAAATCACAAAAATAAAAAAATTAAATTAAATTACCCACCACCCCCATTTAAATTAATAAATTGAAAACTCATTATAGAGTTATAAAATACCAAAATAATGATAAATAAAGTGTGAACAACTCTTACAGTAAACCCACCCTTATTAAACAAAAAATTCCTATATATAGTTCAAATTAACCTTTACATTAATTTGATTATTAAAAAACCCAAAAAATAACCTTGAATGATATATCAAATAAAATGGAATCTAAAAACATGTAATCCATATAAAATAACCACTATAATAAAACCAAATTGAAATACCCATTAAGGGAACAAGATAATCTATTCCCTAACAGAATCATTTATCAAAACCCTATGAATAATCATTCAAATTATAGAGGAGAGAAATAAGAGAAATAAATTATTGGGAAGTGGAAAAATTTCCCGAGTTTAGTGAACTAGATCACTTACAACTAAATGGTTTAGAGAGTAGGTTTGATAGTATATAAGTGTATAGGTCCCCAATCTTGTTAGAAAGAGGGAACCCTCCCCCCAGTGTTAATTTTTAAAATAAAACAAAAAACCCCCAAAAGTATCCTACTTTATGTGAATTTTAGGAACTTCTATTAACATCATAGTTCATCCACAATATAATAATCATGGGTTATCATGATCCCTTTGGCATGGGATTTGGAATTTCTCACATATCATACCATTATAAAACAAATGATAAGCAATCAATATTCATGATGGGCCTCTATCCCCATAAAAAATTATTTATTTTATCCAATGAAGAAAAAACTATACCGAATATTTTAATGAGATATGGTATGTATAAGTCGTCTTATTCATCTCTGAAATGACACCAAAACCATAAGCTAGATTTTCACCTCAATCACAATCCATTTAAATAAAAACATGTGAATCATTGAAAAAATAACACTATAAAATTTATAGTATCTAAAATAATTTTCTTTTCATATGATCATATATTCGGAACAATCTTGGTCATCATTACAATACCATCAAACAAATACCTTTATAAAATTTATGATCACATATTTATTGTGTGTCTCCCTTAACCAAGAATATTATTCAATTAATAATATACAATTCATGAACAAGAAGAATAATTTATTCCCACATGATTGTAATCTCATCGCTAAAACTATTTTGTGCTATATAATTCGTTGCAA
Source organism: Viscum album (assembly GCA_963277665.1). Taxonomy (NCBI): domain Eukaryota; kingdom Viridiplantae; phylum Streptophyta; class Magnoliopsida; order Santalales; family Viscaceae; genus Viscum; species Viscum album. The sequence goes on along the minus strand of OY728155.1, from coordinate 1,519,042,603 downwards.
CTCTCACAATAGAGTTATCATGATATAAGAACCATCCAAACATTCTCTAATATTACATCTTAATGATTCACGTGAAAACATGTTGATCCAAAAACATGAAACCCCAATAATATATGGACATATGATTCTCCAAAAATTTATTATAAACAATAAAAAACCCATTAATCCTAATTTTTACCCCACTATATGGATTTCAATTAAGGAACAATTATATCAAAAAAAAATTAAATTATGTTAATCATAGATGAATTGTCCCAATGGGCCCTTACATGGGCTTACAATGGGTCATTTTATCATCCCAAATATTCCCTTTTCTATGCATGGGATTGTTTACTAACATCTAATAAGAATATTAAAAAAAATATGAGATTGTTCCGCCTATAACAGCGCAAAAAATCTCTTATATCAAATGAATAAATAAAAAAAGTTATCATTAGTTAAAAAAAATTATAAATAAAATATTATATTTTTTTCATTAATAAATAATTAAAATAAAAGTATACAACTAAAAAGGAAAATAGAATAAGAATTGATTAACTGAAGAGCCTCCAAATCATCTTTACCCAAGTCACCCAACATATCATCCTCATTGATCGTACTCTGAGACTGATTAATGGATTTATTGATCACCACCTTTATCATGAACCCCCATGAAAAAACAAAAACTACTATAAATATTCTTCAAAATATATAAAATCTCTACTTCTACTGATACCACATTGAAAAAAAATATATTATAATAATAAAACAAAATATGTGTTATCATGAATCCTATGCAGAGATAAGTATAAACATAAATGTTATAAAATGGAAACCATAACATAAATGAAAGGAACACATTAGCTGAAACTCTATTTCAAGAATGTAACAAGAAGGATACAATAAATAACAACAGGGATGTGTTACATAACCAAAATTTATTAAAAAAAATTGATTCATAGTCATCCATGGTCTTACTTACGAAGGTTTGAAAATCCTTTCAGTTTAGTGACTCACAGAGTACCAAATAATCGATGAAATTAGAATAATATATGTTTTCTACCTGATGAATATAGAAGGTATCCAGTGGTGCCTATAGGCTGACATGTAATGTGTCATCAAATATGAAAATTATTTCTGACAAACAGAACAATACTAAAAGGTATAATTGTGTGCTTACCCATCATTGAAATTTTTTGGTTAATCTATAGTGTTATAAACCCTCCATTAAATATATATCAAAATAACTAATAAATTATATGAAATTATGTATCATCGGTATAGAATTAATGGAGGATCCTAGGAAATATGTAGTTAGGGGGAATGTTGACTCCAATAAAGGATCTCACTCCCTATCTTTGATATATAAATATAGTTGGAATATCAAATCATTAGATAGAACTTAAAATGCCCCATGTTTTTAGGGTAGATAAATATTTTTATCTAATTATCAGGTAGATGATAATATAAACTAAGGATTTGGGAAGAATGTCTTACCCTACACAATGATAGTGGGTTATTCTTCACCCTAGTAAAATCATGCTACTAGGGTTTATTTTCAATCCTAAGAATAGTTCTGTCATCAAAATCAATCATATTTGTTTCGATTACAGTGATAAATTAAAAAATATCCAATCTCAAATAATAAGAAACCAATAATGGCCAAAAAAATCATTTTATTACAATATATTTTTTAAAAAATATATTTATTTCCTAGAAATAGACTTCCATTGAGATGATAATAAAAAACCCACTACAACCATAAAGTAAAAATTGTGCCACTTGGAATTCCATGTGTTGTATAAGAAATGGGGAAATGAGAAATTATTGCACCCCATCCACATGTTGAGTCATGATAACATGACCTAGTCAATCCTCCCATCTAGAAAAATGTTCTAGCCATTATGTGATGGTCCCCACATGTGTGGTCCTAATAGGGTTGCCTACACCACCTACATATTCTATCATACCCACATTCCAAATATCATTTGGGATTTTTTATGATGTTAGTTGGATCTAATAATTGGAGGAGACCCTTCCATATACTTTTATGGAAAACCGTGACAATGACAAAAACCTCATCTAGGTTGGAGGATTCCACCATTTATACCACAATTACCCATTAATATTATTATCCCGATAATCATTTTACTTCTATCTCCACTATAACACCATTTTACATATCCATTTCACTAACCTCCATTATTCTACATTCCTCCTCTCAAAAGAGATGATCTAAAACACTATCTCATACCTATAACCCATCACTATTCCACTAGCCCTAAACAAACCCAAAAATCATAGCAGGGGATGAAGGTACCTTAATCAAAACATGATATAAAATAAAAAATATGGGGGATTATGTTAAACTAATAATCCACTAGATTTTAATATGAATGATAGAGAAAATAAACATTATGAATTTGAAATATATAATTCCATAATGAACTGATCAAGGAAAATAAAGAGGAAATACCACAAAATTGGATTCATTATTTATGAAGTCTATATTTTCATTTTTCAGCTTCTCATATCTTTAGGAGGAGTTCTTTGATCCTGCACAAAATTACTCATTCATTGGCACTCTCAAATCATAGGGTTAAGTGTCTAGCCCTATGGTTTGGAGATAAATATATTTAGCTAGACATAATGTTGAAATAACAAATTTCATCCGATATAAATGTTATGAAAAATTAATATATCAATTTTATTATTCTATTACATGAATTTATGTATGATAATAAACCTCCATTGTTCGAGATGAAAATTGAATATACACTACCCCAATGGTAAACCCCATTTTTTGATAACTAACACAATGATATATTTTCTATTATTTTTTTAAATAAATTATATAATAAATGATAGTTTTAATATTTAGATTCTAAATATTATTTTTATAGTTAATATATTATTATGGTATCCCGTACATGCCCATAATTTCACACCATCATAGCCTAATGGTAAATTCCAGACCCAAAAATTAGCGGAATAATCATAAAATAATTATGTGACTATCAAAATTGATAAATTTAATATTATAAACCTATATAGAACATTACAATTCAAAAACTAATCATTTATTTATGTATTGACTATATAAAATTTAAGAAACCACTCCCTCGAAATATAAACCACTTTTCACCCTCAAATGTAAGTAGCAATAAATCATTAATAATAATTCTTAAACAATCCTCCTTCAAAAAAGCCAAGATTATTTCTCACACTTTTCTTGAATATGGAGATTATAGATCTTATTGAAATTGGTACTCAAATTAATAGGATAATAACTCATATATCTATCATTAATACTATTTGAATGGTTTGTCTCAATGAAATGAAAAATAACATGTCTCTACCCAATGAATGATTTTCCAATCCATTTAAAAAATAATAATTTCTTCAAATGGATGCATTCATTCTTTTTGTATTAAATGAAACCATAAAACACTAAAATTGATCTTGTAATTGATCATCTCAAAGGTTATCCATGGTGAAAGAAGCACACACATCACCATTGAAGAGTGCATTAATGATTATTTTATTTGAAAAAGATATCTCTAATGTACTCCAACCCTGATCACGTTTCAATATTATTCATCTTCATTATATAGTCCAACTTTATTCAAGATCATTTTAATTAATATAATATTTTATAACCTTTTAATTTATAATGTCATCAGAACCAATGTCTCTGTAGAGTGGCTTAATATAAATGTGATAATGCCTCTTGAAATACAATATATTAGTTTAATATGAATTATCCCTTGGTATCTTAGTCTCCAATATTCCCATAGCCTCTAGTTAGGATATGATTGTTTTGTTTTCATCGATCCATTATGAATTATTCTCGTTTTCACATTAGGAGAATACATCACATTGATCATAAAAAAAACCACTAGAAAACAAGAAGCATAATCCACTCAAATGTTAATTGTATGTTTCTACCATAACAAATTAAATAGCACTATTAGCTTCAAAACTGAAAATGTAACCTTCATGAATAACCAATATCTACAATATACCTAAGAATCCACCTCCTCGGCCTTATACAAATTTTTTTCATGGTATGGGTATAATAATAAAGACACATTATACATAACACCTTTATATAATGACATAACTACAATATTCTATTATCAGGATCTCCATTGCATTATAAAATATAATGGAAAATATAATAAAATTATCCACTGTGGAATGTGGGTGAATTTCTTCACAACATCATGTATAATAATAGAGATCTAGTGTACATAACACATTGACATAAAGATATAACTAGAGTATTCTATTATCAGGATCACCATTTCATTATTAAATATAATCACAAATAGAATACAATAATCCACCATATAATGTGGGTGAATTTTTCCAACATCAAGTATAATTTTCTGGTCTGTCACCTTGGATAATCTACACATAATTATCTAGTATACTAAAATCACCACAGTTTACCATACACAAAAAAAGGTATAGTATGGGGCCAATATTATCGATTACATGTGACAATTTTCTTCCTCTTCCTACTAGAAACATCTACTCTAAAGCTATGTACTCATATGTCTCCAATATCTTCTGGAAAAATATTCTTCTATTAAAAGATTTAACCACCATGCCACTACTACATCGTTAATAATTCATCATGTACCTCAACATTAATTTCATAAATACCATCTCTCTGCCATGAAACCCAAACACATTCCATGGAAGGATAAGATATATTTTACTCCCCAATGTTAATAATAATAAAATTACCTTGATGTTTAACATGATCCTCCGTGAAGTGATACTTTGAATGATTCAATTCATCATTTATTCTAGAAACACATTAACAACATGTCTTGAATGTAAGAAATTGTATATTATATTCAATAATTGAAAATAAAAACATGGTAAAACCATTAAAATCATCCATAATATTCTCCACACTAATGTCAAATGAATTCCCAAAAAAATCACTGGTGAACCGATCTCATCATTGAATATAATAAATTGCGTGATTTGATCATGATTTAAAATAAAATCGTGACTAAACTATATTTAACTAACTCAATCCTCAGAAGGATGTTCTCCTTTTACTAAAATATGTGATTTTATAATGGTGAACATACTAGGAAGCTTCAAATCTATAAAACGGTCTATATAATGGTTCCACTAGAAATTAATATCTAAGAAAAATGGTCTTGATGGTACAACTAATTTTTATTCCAAACAATATGAGTTTATAAGAAGAGAGTAAATGTATCATACAATGAACCATATCAATTAACTGATGAACATAATCATCCATCACTCACATGTTCATTATCCTCTATCTTTTATAAGTCTATTCATAACATGAATTAATTAATAGTGGTGATTATGGGAGAGGATCATAGTAATGCTTATCACCATCATTGAATACAGTAATTGTTTCCTAATAAAACCATTTGAATCTATACCCATGTATCCCATAGGAAAATATCTAATCTCAAAATATTCATTAACATAAATATCACTCTAGAACAGTAATATTGAAATAATTAGTTGAAATTAAAACTTTCTCTAGTATCTAGGTTGCATGATAATAACTGATTCTAAATAACTAAATTATAGTCATGGTCTCTAGCAATGGAAGGTCATCTAGAATACACAACAACAACTTAATAACCCCTCTATAGTGTCTTCTCACAAACCACATAATAATATATAATTAAATTATGAAATGTTTTAGGAAACACATAAAAATGTCAAAGTTCATTAGTTCATACTCAGACATGATCACACTAAAATGTGGGGTATCTAATAATAATAAATAAAACATCACCCTGAAAAAGATCTCAAACTAAAAAAATGGTAGGGGAGTCTCATTGTGAGTTAATCGTAAAAGGAAATCCACTAATAAATAACTATACAATATAGGGATCCAAATAAAAAATTATTCATCTATTAAATGATATTAAAAACTAGATTTGAACACAAGTCTTAGCCTTCATCCATGAATCTATCAACCAAGGATCATGTTATCCTCGCAAACATATGAATTCAATATCATTGAAATTATCACAAAAATAATATGACCTATATGTAGTCTCAAACACCTTATAAGGAACAAACATATATTCTATGTGCATTCAATTTACTAATAATAAAGGGAATATAATTCTCCTTAGATTCCTGATAATGAATTCCCACTAACATGGTCTTGAAAAATACTACCCACCACTACATAACCTGTGGTATCAGACTAAACTACAATAATGGTCTCCTCAAGAGCCTACCATTTAACATGAGTGATACATGAGAGGTTTTCACCCCTAATTTTATATATTAAAACCATATGGTCTAGAGCATATCATGATGGGTGAAATAAAAAGGACAAGGAACATCATAAAATACTACTATATGATCATTATACTAGAAAACCTTTAACTTACAGATGCCTTAGAGATCTATATTAAATAATATGTTATTAGGGTACTGGAAAAATTATATACCAACCATAAAACATATCATAGTATCCCTATTTTAATAACTGAACTAATAAACCCCTTAATAATATTTCATAAATGATCTAGTCTTCTCGGGACCATTATTTTCGTGCTCCAAACCAAATATCAAACTAGTTTTATATCACACTCACATGTATTGAGCCATTGGTTCCCTAACTAAGTCTATAGTTAGGCCCCATTTACCATATCAATAATACATATGATAATATATGGGTTTGTGAAAAGCATTGAGTTTTCATAACACAAAATATTTGTGGTTTTAGCCTATATAAACCAACAATAATAAGATTTACACAATGTATAAAATAACATGTTCCATCAAAAGAATATATATATATAAATATATAAACAATTAAACTATAATAATAAATATACTGTATATAAAATGCAGGTATAATACCATGTACTAAAATAAAAAATAAAAAATTGAAAATTAACCTATAAATCAACTAAACCTAATACACAATCCAGATATTCCTCATCATATACACAAAATAATTTATCTCCTGACCCAATAGTCACTACAACCATCATAAATCACTATTCTATATTTTTAACATCCATGCATAAGTAGGACTAATCAATAAATAACGCAAAAAAGTCCATGTCATACATTAAAATACACAAAACAATTACTAATTTAAATTGAAATAATACATGTGGTTGTAAAACTTATTTTAGGGTGAGTATAAATATACCATGTAGGACACATGAAGCTAAAATGGAGAGAAATTGACAATTATTTCCCATGGATTTTTTATGAATATAACCAATGATTTTTGGGTAATCGTAATGAATATATTTTTCATAACTAGAATTGAAAAAATAATTTTTGAAGTACCACTCTTCGTAGATCAAATATATGACAATACAAACCTTATGATAAACATGGAATTCCTTGAGTACAATGTATCCAATGAATTTTAGAGATGATATTCTACGTTCATTTTATTTAATGAAGGATGTAAAGGTTCCTAGAGGAGACACATGTATCATAGTATTTCATTCAATAAACCTTTATAACTAGAATATTTCATCCAAAATATGTTATGTTATATTTGATCATAATTTAAGAATCCTTGTATATTGATAGAGTATCATACTCAATAATCTACCAATAATGTACCATCCATCATGTATTTGGACTACCAATGACAGAAATCTAAATTATTCTCTCTGGAACTATTGTCTAGGATCTTTTAAACTAGGTATATGTGAGGTATAAAAACTTTTACTTTCCCAATATATACATTACATATGACTAAATGAAAATTCATTAAATAACATATGTATCTATTAGATTATTACATAGTTTAGGTATCATTGAAAATTTGAATACATTAAAAAATTATTACTAAGTGAACCAATTTATCTACTTCTAAATTATTTATAAATATCAACCATCATAAATATAAAAAATATAAAAACATTCATAATAACCATGAAAATTGAAATTTAATAATGGGTGGTCTCAGATGCTTGATAAGGGTAAAAAAGGAAGCTATCGATTTTCACATAAACATAACATGAGTATAATTTTACAAAATCATGATAATAAAATTAGAAAACTATACCATATATTTATATATATATCATATTTCATAATATTTATTCATGGAATAAATCATGGATGTATAATAGACATGAATCAAAAATAAATAAATGAAACTCATTCATGGGAGTTTAGAATTAGAAGAAGACATAATGTTTTAGAATACACTAGAGAATAGAAAATCAATTAAATAGATGTCATGGATTACATGAAATATATTAATAGTGGATTATAATTACAAAAAAAGCTAACATATTATATTAAGTTCAACCCTAAGTATATCATAGTGGATAGATACCCTTACTAAACTGAGTTCACTCAAGAATCCAATCAATTTATCTCATGAGATATCCAAATCTACACAATCAATTATTGGGATATATAATTTTTGTCCAACCAACAAAAAATTGAAAATAATACTTATGTTTTCCAAAATATCATAATTCATTAATAAGATCATAAATTATGAAAATGAATCCATATTAATAAATTCTTAATCCCATCATAACCCATGGAAAATAAATAAGATTTACAAACCAATTAAAATATTAATCATAAACTACCCAATGAAAGAAAACGTTTGATATCAATAGATGATAACCCCCGAAAATAATATGTAACGTAAACATATGTCATAATAGATGAAAAACCATTATATGATCACATGGATTGTTTCTTGAGGAAAATTGTATTTTCAAATTTAAAATAATTATCTGAAATATAAAATTTTATCAAATATTAAGGAAAAAATATTCTTATAAAATAACATTATATTCTAATCAAGGGATCATAAATCATTTAATGGATATAGGGATGTGAAATAATATTCATTCTGAGCATGTTAAAAATATATTGGTCACACTTTTTTTAGAAAAATTCAAAAAGAACCACATTCTTTATAAGAAAGAAGATTACTTTAAAAACTAATAAAAATTAAATATGGGAAAAATAAATTAATTTCTTTTATTAATATTCATAATTATTAATATTTTATTAATAAAAACATGGATGGGGAAGTAGAATAATTTTCATCCAAAAAGAGACAAATAGTCAATTCTCAATAAAAACAATTTTATAGTCACTTGAGTATATATAGAGAGGAAAATGAATGGAAGGAAATTATTCTATATAAATAACTAGATGAGAAGAAAAATTACTTAAGTAAATTTAATTTATATCATTAAATTTCACCAAAATAAGCATAATGATAAATAATTCTGAAAAACAATTACAATGTAATGTAAAACATGAACTACTTTAGTACTTTTGAGTCACAAACGCCATGAACAAATTACATAGAGTGAAACATTAAATTTCATGAACATACTGAGATTCATGATATTAAATTATTAAATGGATTTATATGAAGTTCATAAAAGAATATAGGCACATAATGTGAAATATGTCTAAAAGAAGGCAATTTGAGAAAACAAACACTTACAACATTTGAAAAATAGAAAATAAAAAAATTTCAATGAGAGAAAATCATATGGATTTATAAATACAAATACTTTTCATGAAAAATATCATAAAATCTTTTAGTTTGAAGTATAGACACTATATAACATAAACTATTGGTTAATATGGAATATGTCTCATTTTAATAAAAGTGAATGGTAATTCCCTTATTTTTAGTTCTACATTAAATGAATGTGCACTAAAATCTATTATAAAAGATAATTTTTTTAATAATTCCATTCTAGAGTCAATAAAGTGATTGTAATATCACATGTGATTTATTTTTAACCATTTAAACCACATTCATTATTATTATTCCTTATTAAAATCATCATTTTGTGGTGCTAACAATTTCATTCTTAATGGGAATTTTTGTTCAAAAGATCCTTCCATTTTAAAGTGATCATAGTTCCATTATATATAGAATATCAATAATGATATGAATATAATCATTATTCATTATATACATATTTAGAGTTATCCATAACATTTGTAGATATAAGAATTAATTATATGGTTTATGGAGATGGTGGAAAGTACATATGCATTTTTTCAAGAGATGAAAAAAGGTAAAGAATAATTTTCATTTATATAATTATGAATATATAGTATATATCATATATATTCATTAAATATATCACTATTAACATAAATTAAAAATTTAAAGTAAAAAATCACATAACATTATGAACATGGAATTCCACACATATGCGTAAATGATGTTATCATTTTCCATAATATTGCAATGTAAAAAAGGTAACTATGATATTATAATTAATAAAGGATAATTATTTAATATATTTCATATATAATTGTAAAAAAAACATAATACCTATAAATAGAATATGGTAAAGAATAATGAATTGTACCTCTATGTTGAGATGGTTAGTCATATGTATGAAGAAGTGATAGTTTCACATTCCATTTGATGATAAATAGGGTTTATAGTTGTTTTTTTAAAACATAAAATATTTAAATATATTTTGGAAACATAATATGTTACTTCATAAAGTACGGGTTCCCTTTTATAAGTGAGTGGTGGGGAATTCTTGAAAATTCATAAAATACTAAATTTAAGATGGTCATTATCTTTTCAAATTCATTCAAATGGGTTTATATTAAATTAAAAATTATTAATATGTGGTTTTTATACAATCATCCAACAATATTTGTATAGGTTTAAGTAGTTATTTTAATATAATCATTTTGATTTAGCAGTTGGCTGACTTATTTTAACATTAACTATGAAAATAATTATTTTAATCATAATGAGTAAACAATGTTACCATAAATGTAAAAGTGACTCAAAAATTGAATATGGTTGATAAGTTAAAAAATATTACATTCTCTTGGGCAATGATATGTTTTTATAAACATTAATCATTTTTTAAAAAAAACATTACCTTCTATAAAATACCATTGATTTCAATTATAGAACTATTTATTAAATTTTACAATAAGCGAAAAAATATGTCACTGGAAACAAATATTTTCACAAATCACTAATAAGAAATATGTAACTGAAATATTATTGCAAAAGAATAATTTAATTAAATTTTATTTCTTGTAATACATTTAATATCATTTATTTAATTTGTATATTAATTTAATAAATATTTTTTCAGTGTTTCGTAAACGTTTGAGGAAATTATATAATTAATAAAAATTAAAAATTAATATTTATAATTATTTATTGCATTTTTCTAAAAATAAATATTATAATTTATTCAAAGAATTCTTCTGTCCATATTTGAATAGATAAGATATATTTAAATCAAATGAGTGGAATTTTGAATTATTCAATACAATAAATAATATATAGGTCAATTTTATGGAATAAAGTTCCAAAAAAGTATATTTAGATCCTATGGTGAAAATGGTCGAATTTACATAATTGAGTAAGTATTAAGATGTTGAATTAGGACATTATCATTTTGTTTATACCTCAGATAACACAATATACCCATTAAAAATGTGATAAATTTATCCCTAGATAATTATCAGGATGCTTACCAGTAAAATGGAATACTAAACTAAATTGTAAATCCTGATTACAAATTTGGAATTAAATTTTTCTAAATTTGATTTAGTTATGTTTTAAAATTTCATTTTAGAATAAGCGTGAAAAAATGGATGGAAATTTTTTTTTATAAGAAAATTCTTTATATATGAAATTATATTTATTCCAATTCCATTCTTAAAAAAGCATTAGAAGAATTCAAAAAACTGCTTTTAAATTTATAATATATAAATTTCAATAAATTTATTCAGTAATAGTGATTAAATTATTTTAGTAATATAAAATCACACAATGCACAATAAAATAGTTTTTTCCTGGAAAATGTCTTCAATATATTCAAATGATTATTATTTTCATTTCAAAATAATTGATAACCAATGAATTCAAATATACATAGGTAAACCATATGTTATTATTAAATTATTTTTTTATATTCATACTGATCATTCCAACATATATGTTATATAGGTATACCATATTCTAGTTCATTTAAACTTAAGGATACGTTTGTTCCAAGCTATAAAATACATAAAATTTATTTGAATATAAACACCTCATAAAATCAAGGTAATATTAAATTATACCCCAACTAAAATAAACTTTACCCTGGAAATTCCATTACATTTATACAAAAAATAAGTATATTTATGTTTCATTACATCCTTGAGATCCTACACATCATCTTTAAATTTCTGAATCATAAAGGGAAGTTCAATATGGTGAGTTGTATTGTTATGTTGCAGTTTATTTGTATGATCCATGACATTTACAACATGTTATTAATTATAAAGAGAATGATCTATATTAAGAGATATGATTTTAATACATGTAATTGAATAGTTATGTACTTTAGGAAAGAGATACATGGAACATATCATGAACTTCAGAAAGACTCGGTGGAATTTCAAAGAAATGTGCTAATATCCTTACTCGATAATGAATCATGAAGGGGAAAATATAACTAGGGATAATAATTAATTTAATCCTGAATCTCATACAATTATCCCACATATAAATTCAAATAAACACCTTCTAACCATCATCAAACACTATATTTTATTGATTTTTATGAACAATAATTTTGTATTAAATATATGTTCATTAGATGTATAGTTAAATGGATTTGAATTTATCTACCAATTTATCTGCATGATTATGACCCAAAGTCATTCTTTCTCAATCCTAATAAAATCACATAGGTGTTATAAATTTCATTCCAATGATGATTTCATGAGAATCTATCCGAGTGATTGAGTGAATACTGTTGCTGTAAGAATACTCAACTAGATGAATATTTTAATACCAACCACCATTGAAATCCATAGAACAAGATCTCAACATATCCTATAAGGGTTTAATTTTGACCACATAATTACCATTTTTCTATGCAAGATAGGATGTACTTAAACACAACTATATATCCAGATCTAGATGAATTATTTATAAAAAAAATTATTTAATGCTCATAACATGATCAAATTTATTAGAATATGGTACTTTATTTTAAATTTCCACTCCTGCAAAGTATAATCTGTAAAGATGATCAAAATATATATAAGATATAATAATTATTATGAGTCATGAATTTTTATGGATGTCAAATATGACCAATATTTTATCATATCATTTAGATGTTTTGGTTGTCTAATGAAAAATTCAATGGTGGTGTTTTCACATTTCTTTTATGGCGTGGGAAAATGTTTTATCATCCCATTAAACTTCTTTCACTAATCATTAACTTTATGATATAAAAATCACTAAGAAACATAGTCTAAATTTTTTCTCATTTTTATCCCTCAAACACTCCTCAAAATCTCTATAGATAATTATACATCTAGAATAAATAGATAATGATAAAAAATCAGCATTATCTAATAGATCCTTTTTAAATATATTATGAACATAAAACATATATAGTTCCATAAAATATTAATTCCCACATAATAATGGATATGATAAAGAAAATTTCTATTCATCATGTACAATTCCACATCTTCTGTTTGTGCCTCCTTGATCTTTATGTGGATAGATAGTTCAACAATCATTTTGGAAATCCCCTTATTTCATGATTTCAATATCAATCATTTGAAAATATAGAAATATTGGATATTTTCTAAACCTCTTCATAGATAATCATTCACAATGCTTTAGAATAAAAAAATTTATCCTACTTGTTTTCATTTTAACTATTTTAATTTTTTTGGAGTTTATAATATTTACTATATTCAAACCATCTTATATAGAACACACATATATATATATATCACTTATTTAATGAATATATACACTAATCATTTATGATATGTATATAGATATATAAAACCAATCAAATTAAAGAAAATTCATTCACATATATAATTTAATAATTGACATAACTACCTTCAAATAATAAGTTGGTAAAATGTTCTATATAACCATTAGTTCTGATAAAAAATAAGATTTTACCCTATTATTCATCATAACAATGAATCCCAATGCATTCATTACTGCATAACTAGATATTACAAACCCTAATATAATGAATGGTAATTTATTCATATGTGTGATTACTAACCTTCTCTTTAGTTCATCGAAATATTATTCGCATTCACTTGTATAAAGAAACTTGGCTCCATTCCAATTTATCTTCATGAGTGGAATGGATGTTCATGATAATTTTCCACATAGAATTTGAAATATTAATAAAAATATAGAATATTATTGATCCCATTAATGATGGTTAGTTTGGGTCAATGTTAAGTAACATTCCACATTGTTGGATAAATAGATATACTATTTTTAGATTATATGACCGAAAAATAAAACACTCTACAAACAAAATTCACAATTCAAAAAAATTTCATATAACATCTCCTTCATTATGACAGTCATTACAATCCATACGTGATCTTTATTCCCTTACCATCAAATTGAGTATATAATAATATTTTCTATATGGGATAATAATAATTTATCAAGGTATTCTCTATAGGAACAATTCCTTAAATATATAAAGATTATGAGGGAATTAGTTGGAACTACTGAAAATTTACTTTTAGTGTATATACCATTAATAGAAGTTTTTCCTTTTTATATCCTCCTACATGACCCTCATGTAATGATATATAAAATGCATATAAATTATTTAAATGAATTTAACTCCATGCCATTTTCTACACATGTCATTAATAAGATAAAAATTATAATTATTCTTTATTATGTTATTTTCATGTTACTGATAATCGATACAAATTTTCATTTCTAAATTGTCCATCATAGAAAAATTATTAGTTACACCACAGGTTGATTACATTTTATGAATGATTTCCTTATCATGATTCTCCTAGAGTTTCTTATACAATTCATACAACTAAATTATGGAAATATATATAGAATCTTTGATGCGATTTTAGTAACAAGAATGTGTTCAATTGAGAAATCAACATTAGAATTTAGTGGATGAATTGGAACCTATTCCAAAAATACAGAGAAAAACTCCCAAAAAATATTCATATCATCAATTATTATTTTATCCCCAACCATGCGAAATAAACACCCCCTTTTTATAAGAATCATAGCCATAAAATTGATGTGATTTCCATATGAATTTCATACTTATCATCTAAATAATTGAAAATCATAGGTTATATCATAATATAAAACATGAAATACCTTACATGGAAAATAATGAGGTATTTATGTATAAAATCCAATACATGCCTAATATTTCATTAAACCCATACAAAGTTATAATAACAAGATTTTTAGGAATAAAATTCCAACAAAGTATAATAGAAGAATAATAATAGAATTGAGATATGATAGTTGTTATATTATGGCTTTTCACAAATAATTAAACATTTAATTATTGTGATATAATTTTTATTAACTTAGCAAAATAATTATATATAAATTTGTTGGAAGATCCATAGTCAAATAATATATTAGAAGCTCTAAAGTGAATTTTATGTGTTTGTCTCACTATGTTGTTATTGTAACCCTCATTTGAAATATATATCACATGAGATATATTATTTTATATAGGATTAGGAGGTTACTAAATTAAATCATCATAATTAACATTCATATTTGAGAACATGTGACCAAAATTATGATACTTTTTATATTTAAAACATCAGAATGTGGATGCTTAATTTTGTGGAGTATTCTATCAATTCCCATCAATACATAACTTCTTCCAATAACTTCATCTATTTATTTCATGATTACCTCCCGTTCCACATATAAATATATTACTAGTTCACCGTGATGTATTATAACCAAAATTTCATATAACATAATCATATCAACTAGGAGTGGAATTCTAGGTATGTTGTGAGGGAATAATCAACATGAACTAGAATTATGTCCCTGATATAGTAAACCAACTACTTCTTTGATTATTACACCTAGATGAATATATATATAAACTTTATCCACATTTAGTGTACTTAATATGAAATATTTCATTGAAAACCAAACTCCATTATTAAATATGACATAAGATGTTATTGTATTCATAGTATTATTGTAAGTGTTATTATTAATTTTTTTTCAAAAATATTTCAAATGGTTATTATACATTACTCTGATACTAACTATATAAACCCTTATGTTTTATTAATATATGTTACAAATCATGAAAAGAATACATAGTATAAAATATATGATCCATGATATAATTTTATTTGTGTAGTATATTTGAAAAAATAGATACATAAAAAACTATATTATGTGAAATATGAACTCCCACATAATTCATCAACACTAGAACCCTTGTTAGTAATATCAAACATAATATCTTTCTTCATAATGTGGGTAATAGAAAAAAAAGAAAGTGTTTTCTCAAATTTCCTCTATATCTAAAAAGAGACAAGTAAATGATAAATTAAAGATAATATAAGTATAATGGAATGATAAAAATGGAATAAAATTTTAAAAACATGTTGAATAAATTAAAGATTATAATCTTGATTCATGTAAAAATTATTAAAAGTAAATAAAAAATGAATCATAATATAGGAAAATAACATGATCCCTAAGATAATAACATTGGAGTGAGATATAAGTTTTTCGAATACAAAAAAAAATCCTTGAATGTTATTTCATAAGTACACATAGATTAATTCCAAGAAAATCATAGTGGAAAGAGATAATTTGAGAAACCATAAGTGTATTATAGGTTCACTACCAATACTCTCATAGTGTAAATATTCCCTTAATATAGTTACTTCACTACCCATTTTATTAATGTTTATCTCAAAAGATATTCATATTTAACCAATGCATTTTTTGGGACATATAATTCATGTTCAACCAATCAAATAAGTAAGATCATGAATATGTATTCTATAATATCTAAAATGTTTCATATTATTGTAAAATATGAAAAATAACTAGGTTTCACAAACATTTGGTCATAACAGAACCGATAGAAATGAAATATGCTTCATAATAATCATGTACTCATATTTATAAACCATCTAGATAAATATTGAGGAAGGAATAAATGGATCATAACTATAGTAAATATTATTTATCATCAAAGGAGGTCATCATATATAATAATTATTTTATATAACCAATTTTAATATTTTAGGGGGGAAATTACAATTTTCAATTTGAAATAAGTTATTTAAAATCTAAAAATTCCCCAGATATTATATACATTTATTTTCTTAAATGAACCATTGAAAAATTTAATGGATCATTCATGAAATGAATTGTCATAATGGAAGGAAATTTCAGTATTACTACATTTGTTAAAATAAATATTCTATTGAAATTTTATATAAAAATGAAAAAAGTAACGAATTTGAAAAAACAAGAATCTCAGGATGAAATTTCCAAAAATAATCAAACATGAGTAAATATTACAATAAAAAATCATGTAAAAATATTGAAACATTCATTAAGTCATTTTATTTATAACATATACGTGGAAGAAAAATTCTTTTCAAATGAAGAGAGAAATTATGTATATTTACATTAAAAACATCATTTTACTGTCATGAGTACATAAATAGAGCATACAAAAATGAAAACATATATTATCCATAAAAAAAGTTTCATAAAAAATAATGGATTTTTTTTTACATCAATAAAATTTCATCATCCAGAACATAATAATAAAAAATGATGGCAAACAATAAGCTTATAATATAGAACCCTTAACACTTTGGTAACTTTTAATGAATAATAAACATGAATGAATATAATCAAATGAAAATTAATATATAATGACAATAATTGTATTCAATATATAATATTTTTAAGGGTTAGTATATACAACTCACAAAAGATGATTATTACATAAGTTGTCATATTTCCCAAATAAGCCAGTTTGAGATAAAAAAACCCTTACCACATTGGTAATGATTAAATGAAAACCTAATGAACTAAAGAACCACCAGTAGATTTATAAATAAAATCTATGTACATTATAACCTAAAATGTGATATATATGTCATGTATATGCACTAAACATTAAGAAAAAGTGGTGAATATGGCATATGTCTCGTAGAAATAAAGGTATTATAAGAAACCCCATTCCTTGAGCTCCACATTATATGAAAGATCTCTAAAATCCAAAATAATAAATTTTAATTTATTATAATTCTTTAAATTATTCATGAACATTATTATAATATCATATATGATAAAATTTTAACATTTCAACATCCTTTTGAAAACTTTCTTCATCAAAATAATCGTTTCTATGTGTTTACTCTTTCATTTATCATGGGAAATCCAGTTCATAAGTTCTAGTCATTGTACATTGATAATTATTCCATATTATAAATAAAATTAATCCTTATATAAATAAAATATATATTTGTGACATAAAAGTTTAGAGACATCCATAAATTTTTGAAGAACTATTCACCAATGATGGACATGTTAGGCCATACATATACAAAAACATTGTTTTCATTTTTGACACATGGATAAAATGAGTGTTAAAATATAAATCACAATTAAATAATATATTTTATATAATAAATATCATATATATTCAATAAATATATCATTATAACCATCTAAGAATAACATAAACTTAAAACAAATAACATCTCTTCATGGAGGTTGTAGTCCACACATACGCATGAGTGACTTTATAAATTATCAATAGATTTAAATGTAATAAATTATATATTCAATTATCATTATTTGAGATTAATTAGTCCCTAAATATTATATATAAAAATTGAACTCCTCATAATACCCGTTAATAAATGATGGTGATGAAAAATTAATTGTATCGCTATGTGGAGATGGAAATTCGTACACACACACGATATACACATTCACTTCCCATTTGATGGAATATTGGGTGGATAATGGTGGTTTCAAAACTATAAAAAAATTAATTATATTTAGGATACTGAATTTATTATTTTATGATAAATAACACATATTTAGACAAGTTAAAATATGAATTAAAAAGAATGTTATCGTTTAAGGTGATTGCCATTATTTGAAAGAACACTTTTAGGCCTCTACTTAAAGATCCTAGTGTTCGAAATTTTTTGAATAAAATCATGTCTATAATTTTCCACATATTTTAAGAAGATTATTTTGTATTTTATGGTCAATATTGAGAGCTCAATGTTATGTTAAAAATAGAAATGAGGGGACCTATTTTATATGTGAATGAAGGGACACTCGTAAAATCTATAAAAAATTTAAATTATAAAAAAGTTCTTTATATAAAAATTACTGAAAAATGGATTTTTATCTTAATATAATGGTTTTTTTGTTTAAATACCATCTATGAATAATATTTTGATAGGTATAAGTTGTTTCTTAAACCATATAAAGTGGTTTAACCCCTTAGTTAACTTATTTTAACCAAACACTTTTTAAAAAAATTCAATATCTAATGGTTAATAATGTTAACACAAAATAAAAAATTACTTCTAAATTTACCATGGTTGATAATTTCAACCATATTAAATTTTCTTTTCTAAATAGAATATTATTTTGAATTTTTATCATTTAATAAAATATCATTTTTTTTAAAATATCAACAATATAAATTTTTGACAAATAATTTTATATGAAATTATAGACACCATGAAATAAAATTAGTTAAAATAAAACTCTTTAAAATATTCATAATATGTAATATTTATAAAAAAATCATGTAATATAATAATTTAGTTATATTTTATTATATTTAATATTTCTAAGATCTGTTATTTTATTTTTCTATTAATTTTATTAATATTTGTACTGTTTCATATGAATTATAGTTAATTATATTTTTATGAAATAATAAAAAATAACTTACATCATTAAATAAATTTCACTATACTAGAAATGAAAATAAATATCGATTGATATCTTTTTTCAAAATGTTAATTTATAAAAGTATTTAGAAGTAAAATAGTGACCTTTTAAAATTTTATTTTACTTAAACATTTATAAGAAATTTTCATGGAAAATCGTCCCTTAAACAATAAAATTTGTAGCATATGGTGATAAAGGTAAATGTTCATTCAGACAATAAAAATTAATTCCAAAACTGGTGACCCTAAAATTCAATTTTATCCTAAGATAATCGAATTCACCCTCTACCAATGTGTTCAATTTAATATAGTTGCTATTAATAATCCTTAAAAATAAAAAGGGGCATATTTAAATATGTGATATTTCATGATTCTTAATAATGAATAAATTTTTAAAAAATCTATTTTTTAAGTGGTAGAAATTTATAATAAAATAATTTTAAATAATGGGTCATCAGAATAATGGATTAATATTTGTTCCCTTCAATGAAAAAAATATAAGAATATTAATATAATAATTAAATATATAATATATAAATTTCATTAAAATTATTTCCCAATATGGATCAATTTTATTTGTTACGATAAAAATATATTTCACGCATAAAAATTGTTTATAAACAAACTCCTTAATTTTAAAACTACATTTGATTTAATAAATAATTAATTCATTACCATTAGATTAACTTATAAATATTTGAACAATATGTGTATCAGATTTTATTTATTCCAATTCATATACTTTAATCTGATGACTAGGTTTTAATAGTATATCATATTACAAATCATTTAGAAATATGGTTGTGAGAATTGTAAGCTGTCATAGAATTATGATTTACTTGAAATTAAATAAAAGATAATATATTTATGTGTTACATGGGGTTAATAAATTTAGATCTATATCGTATTCCATATTCAATCTATTAATATCAGAGAATATAAGCTCTGTAAATTGTGGGTCATGTGCTTCTAGTCTATTAGGGGAATAACCGACCTCTCATATCCACATATAGATGATCTCAGGCTAATGATAAATGGGATAATTATATAATGTACTATATTATGGGGTTATAACATTCTCACTTACAAAATCAAGCCACCATGTTGGCTCCCCGACCACAAAACAATCTGATCATGACCACAAAACCAAGTCGTCAACCATAATGATCTGTGATAATAAATCACCAATATGACCCTAAAATTAAAATAAAGATAATTGGATGTCTGGTAATCAATATTATTTTTATATATTATATTATCATGGAAGGATGGTTTTTAATAAAAATATTCCAAATTTATCCTATCTTTTAAAATTTTGTATCCAATAGGAAAAATAAGTTCTAATAGC
Organism: Viscum album; assembly: GCA_963277665.1. Classification (NCBI taxonomy): domain Eukaryota; kingdom Viridiplantae; phylum Streptophyta; class Magnoliopsida; order Santalales; family Viscaceae; genus Viscum; species Viscum album. Next base: position 1,519,021,485 of record OY728155.1, on the reverse strand, counting down.
TGATGGTAAAAATGAGAATTAACTAAACAAAATAGTCAGAATAAATGATACTAAATCTTTTCTATGATTGGTAAATGTATAAAAATTATTCTACAAACTTTTCTATTATGTGATTATTATTTATTTATCTGAGTATAGAACACATTTTACTAAGATGGAAAATAGGTAACGATTTTAATATCTCAAATAATTTCATTTTCATATAATAAATCATCATTTTATAAAACATATAAACATTTATATTATTTTACATATGGTAAAGTTAAATTCTATATAGACATTCCATAATTTTAAAATCATGATTTACATCATATATTTATTCATTTATTTATCTTATTCTTAAAACAATGTATAACATTATTGAGAATTATTTTTCATGTCATATAAATAATTCTCTCCCCATATCATAGTCTTTACTTTATCCAATTTTATAATATCCCTCACGAAAACACAATTGTTTTTATCACAAAATATATTAATATAAACTTTTTTAAAATAAAATTTCATTACCATCTATAATAATTTGGTATTCAAAAAATATATTTTTAATTATTTTAATGGATTTTCCATACCATGATCTTATATTCCTCCCTTAATATTTAATTTTTTTTACTTTTGGTTTTTTTATTATCATTTTATTTATGTAAAATTTTTATATAATCCAACTAGGTATTCATGTTTTGGGTATCAAAAAATTATGTTTTTTATTTGATGCCATTAAGAAAAATTATCTGACCTATTTTCATCATATGGGATATTCAGGAAAAAATTAATGATTTGATTTTATGTAGAACTCATATGTATGGATGATGATATGTGAAATAATATATTGATGTTAAATATCATTTATTTTGATTTTATATATTATGTGATAAATATGGGAATCTAGTATGGAATACTCTTTCAACTATGGGAATTTATTATGGAAGTCTCACTCTAATATGTGACTTTTGTACTGATTTTATCTCCACTATGGGAATCAGGAAGTGATACATTAACCATAAAGTATTGGGAGTCTGGTAAGGATGGTTTCTCCACTATTTTATTCCTACCTATAGTTATACAACTTCTTTTTGAAATGTTATTTTGTATTTTTATTGCATTATAATTTTTTATAAATTTACATATTCTAAACTATTCTTCATTATTTTGTAATGATTTAATGTTTTATGATTTCCTTATATGTTTATATGAAAAGTGTTTATGATGTTTCATGGTTATTTTGTGTCAATTCCATTATTCAAATGATAATTAATGTTTTTTTGGTCAAATTAGATTCCTAGAACGTTTTGTCTAATAATTCTCCCTCACTCATGTTTTACCCCATTTTTTTGATATTAAATTTATTACTAGTTGAAATATTTCTATTACTATGCATTGAAGCTCCCCCTAAAACTATGATTCTATTCCCCAGGTTATAAATATGATTATATCCAATGAGATATATAGAACAAGGTATATAGGAACATATTTATAGATAAATATACACAATTTTGATAAAATAGTATGTTTATGTAGCTAGTCTACAAGATAATAAAACATTATTTCCATGGGTAGTATGATAACTTATGATATGTATTAATTAATCCAATGTATCTAAGTGTAACTTATAGATGATTATCTAGGGTCTCAAAATATTGTATCATACTATAGTTTATTCATTTTGGTGATTACTAGAGAGAAACGTAGTTAAAACTAATTATATAATTATATGGAATATATCTATAGGATATTTATAAATATATGATAACATCCTAACTATTTGGTAATGTTGATATTGTGTGGTTCTAAAATATATTAAATCCCTACCAGGATTCTCCAAGTAGATTAAGGCTCTAGAACAATTGTAAATTTGTGTAATAACCCTCAAAATTGGGCGTTGGATATTAATTTTTTTTACTTATTTCATGATAAAGTGAAATGACTACACACCTAGTTTGACACGCTCAATGTATATGATTTCTCTAATAAAAATATCATTACAAAGCATAATGAAGGATTTGAGTTTGATAATAAATAATTTTCTTACATATCCAAATAAAACATTACCATGTATAAACTAGACTAAATCCAAGAGGATCATAAGTTATGGTATACAAGTGATAATTAGTTATTTTTTTATAAACAATAGTTTTATATTAGTAATAATACTAAAATTTCTACCTAAATATTCTTTTAATTTATATGATTTCTTGTAAAAATGATGTGATAAAATAATGATTGTGATTGACATTGTAGTGAGTGTATGAATAAAGCACCAAATGGATGTGATCTCGTATAGAAAACCTCATATAAATTCTCAATAAAATTTTCAATATATGAATAATAACATGAATTTCACTAATCCCCTAAATGATTCTAAGATGGAGTGTTATTCTATCAATTATTTCATGCAACAATATAATATAAATTTGTTCAGTACAACTTCTAATAAACTTCTTACTAGAAAATGGATCAATATAATGTATATTTTGTTATTTATTCTTCAATTCTCATTGAAAAAGAAGTTAGTTTTTGTTTTATATCACATTGAAGAAATTCCTTACCCGTAATGAGCTCTCATTAAGAATAAAATGGAAAAGGATGAATGAAACTCTATGATATGGGAGGAGTTCAACAAAGTATTTTTCATCAAGAACTCTCATATACCGTTTTACAAAATGAATTATCATGTATTTCATAAGCTATAATGAAAGGGTGATGATTTAGTTAGAACATACAAATCAAACTTCACAATGTTACTAAGGTAACCATATGGTAATATCATCAACCAATAATGTGATATATATCATTTATTTTTAATCATCGAACCATTTTAAGGAGGGAATTCATGATATGATAATTTGGAAGATATGAAGAGATTTTTCATTATAAATTAATGTTCAAGAGACATTTTGGGACTAAAATTTGCTCAGGGATCAGAATGGAATGTTGGATTATAATGGATTACTTGATGATAATCCAAAAAGATGTAGAAATGTCAAATTGGAATAAATGATAAAAATATGGGAGGAATAACCTAGGTAATTTTATTAAATTTACATGAGGGTGTTTTAAGTGTGTCGGGGAATGAAATATTTCAAAAATCTACTGAGGTAATACTAAGAGTCTATATAACATAATAGCTGAGAATATGGTTCTGACTAATGTGCCAAATACCCCACAATTGTTTTGTTTAGTGGGTTTGTAAATTGAAGAAATAAATTCCATCAACCCAAACCAATTGAAAAATATTGTCCTCAAAAAGAATATTTTCAAATGTATAAAGGGTGGGAAATTTTTTCACTAAAATTGATGTATAACATTGGGATTATGTGGTATAAGGTACACTAATTTTCACTATAAATATATACATTCTTTCTTTTATTCTAGTTATTGATTTTTTTTGTTTCACTTATTTTTGGTAATAATGATGATTCACCAACAAACCCCTTAGATATTGAATTATATATGAAACCCCATAGTGACATGATGACAATATCTAATATATATGACTTTGGGAAGGTATATAATGTGACTATGGTTCTCCCAATATTTATTCAATTTGAAACAAATTGGGTTTGGATTGTTTATCCATACATAGTGTATATATAATGTTTTAGGATAAGGGGATAACATTTTATATTCAAAAAAAATCCTATAAATGAATATATATGACATGATGTTTATAAGATATGATTCGAAGAATATTATATAATTTAGGTTATGGTAACTGATGATGACAGTCTCCTGGATAAAATGACAAGGGATCATGTCCAATTTTCTAAAATGCCTATTGTATAGATGTATACTGATATATTTACATACAAACAACATGGACTTATTCTATATTGTGAGATTAAGATTTCAATTGATTGTATATATGGGTCTATATATATCTCAACAAGTCCACATAGAATGGAATCTATTCAGTTAGAATATTTAATGAATCAACTCACGAGTATTAAGAGAATCGATTTTTATGACTAAGACCATTTTCTAGTGGTATAACAATTGTTTTTGTTATGAATAAAGATGGATCATTGAGCCTCGTCATTGAATATGATGAACTTTCAAAATATCGTGATAAAAAAGATATATTATCTACCTCTTACTGATTTTTTTCATGTTCAACTATAATGAACTCAATATTTTTAAAATATTGACAATTAATCCAGATATTAACAATTGAGGTTGTGGAGAGGAGATATACATATGAAAGATTTCACCAAAAGGTGTGGAATATATGAATTTTGTGTAAATCCATTGGAACATAAAAATTATCCATCAATCGTTATGGATATGATGATTATTTTATCAAGATATGAACTTGAAAATTCTTAGTACTAAGACATTGTCATATATTCAAAGAGAAATGAAGAACATGAAGAGTAATTAGTAATTTTGCTATGAACCTTGTAAAAAGATAAATTATATTCCATGTAATAAAAATGGGAATTTTTCTAAAAAAATTATTCATCTTAGTTCATTTTTTCATCATTGATGTTATATCTGTGGTAAAATCAATGACTGAGGTAATTTAAAAATGATTGAGACCACCCTCTATGATATATATCCCATGTTTTCATGGAATAGTCAAATACTAAAAATGTTATATGAGAAATTCTCAATTTTTTTCAAATAAACTAACCTAGTTGATAGGGAAAGGAGATATATTCTCTTTAGATAAAAAATATGTGGAATACATCCAAATTATTTGTAGCAGATTGTTTAATAAGCCTTTACATACACTATATTGTAGTGGAGAAGGGTTTTTTATTTTGACTGGTTCATTCATAAATGGGTTGGGATGATTTATTATGTATAATGAGAAAGTAATTTCATCATCATTACATTTATTAGTGAATCATGATAACAATTATTCAACCCAATATCTTGAGATATTAACATTATAGTTTTAATTGAAAATTTGGTAACATCCTCACTACAATGATAAATATGATATTTTTACATAATATAACATATTAAACTAAATCTTCATACTGAAAGTGATGAATATAATATAATTTTTCTAGTTTATGTTAAATGAATACAATGAATTATCTATAAACTATGAAAAATAATATGAAAAAATGTTGGATGATTACCTTAGTAGGAAGGATCATTTTAACCCATCGATGGTGATGATAGAAAAAATTCAATATCCCTGAATTTTTAAAGGATTAATCATGATGTCCTAAGTGAAGGAGATAAATCATTTTTTTCTAAAATTTTCCAACTGTAAATTCCCTTTAATATCAAAGAAGACCATAATGATGATATATAGGAATAGAAAATTGAACTAAGCAATATAGAGTTCTGTCATGATAATGATAGTGTTATATGATTTGGATCCTGGATATCTGTTCGTTAAAAACTAGCATAGATGAGAGATATTTTTTGTGACACTGGTAGAGTATACATCTCCATTAATATAGGATGTTTGTATATGTATATATATATATACATAAATACATCTGGTAGGTAAATATGAATTGAAAAATAATGAAATAGACATCATGAAGCATAGTTTTCAAACATGTTTCGGTTAAATGGAAACTCTCTAAGTATATATTTCCACCATTACCTATACTTTTATAAAAATGAAAAATCAATATCATGATTGTTTTTTTGTATTCCTAGGGATATCTAATATAAATAATTCCATTAGTGATATAGTTTATTGAAATACAATGTTAGCTCATTTTAGTACCAAAAATGATGATTTCTCTCTTGAATAAATCTACATTATATATTAAAGAGAGGTATGAATAAATTATATGGTTACACTCAATATTATAACTGACTGAAATTGAAGGAATACCTTATCATTATGATGAATTCATCGTAAATCATTGGAAGTATAGATGATTTTCCACACTTCTCATAACTTATAGATGGGTGGTTATCCTAAGTGGACTATTAAAATTACTGTGGATATCTTGAAATATAATTCAATTGAATTATAATGATGTTGGAATAAATAGCTACCTTTAGTAGTGTTCTCATATAGTAGTAGTTTGGATTCTAATATTCAGGTGATACCATATAAGACTCTTTTTGGGAAGCGATTCCAAATCTTAACGTGTTGTGATGAAGTTAGTGAGATGAATCCAACAGTTCATGATCATGTCCAAGAAATAAAATAAAATATTCCAACCATTCAATGACACATTAAATCAGTAAAATTTCTATAGAATAAAAATTCATACAACCATTGATGATATCTATAGAGTAATTTAGGTAACAATTCATTCATCTAGACACCTCCATGCCTGGGGGTTTTGGGATTTGGGAGAAAATTAAAGTTGGGACCTAGGTACATTGGTCCTTTTTAGATCCTCAATCAGGTTGCGGTAGTATCATATCTCTTCACACTCCCTCATAAAATCCCCCATTTATATAATGTGTTATATTTATCAGGTTATATAATGTACATATTATACACATCACATGTACTGATTTAAGATATTATAAAACTAAGACATGAACTATCCTATACATAATAACTCATTTAGGTATTGGATCCAAGAGATATTTTTTTTTAAATACCTCACTTAATTTCAGGGTTAAATTGTGTAACCACAATCTCGATAAATCTATGATGGATCCTAAGGATGAAATGAGGAAAAAAAATATACTCACATCTTTTATTATCCGCAAATATATTTCATGGATGAAAATCATTTATGCATGGTAGAATGTATTGACACAAAATATAAGACCTTAAAAAATTGATGTTATGTTTGACAACATTAATTACATGATACAACCAATGTAATGAAACAAAAAAATGTTATGAAAAATATATTAAAAAAAATATATTAAACATTTATATGGTAAATCCTAAAATGTAATTACATTTAAAAGGTATATAATTAACATTATTTAATTTTGAATAAGTTATTTTTCAAAAAAAATTCATTATATTATGAGTTTAATTTTAAAATAAGTTATAAATATAAATTTGGAAAAATTATCATTTTCTAATTCCAAATATTAATAATTTCTTAGTGTAAAATTGATACGTTTTTCTAAAATGGTTTTTTTAGTTGAAATATGTGGCTTATGTGTAACTTAATTTATAGATATTATCTTTATGTAAGGATGCAATATAAGATTTAATAATAATTATTTCTTCAAAATATTTTTTCTACTAAATAACATTATTAATTTTAAAATATTTTGGGAACATATAAATCATATATCAATCATTTTTTGAAATAAAATAAATTTTCACATTTTTAAAAACATTGTTTAGTATTTTCATCTTATTCAGCTTTTAAAGGAGACATATTTCTTTAGAATAAATTTAATGAAAAAAATATTTTGATTATTAAAATATAAAAAAATTATTTCAAATAAATTAGTTCTTTCAATGATGTTATCTTTTTAATAAATTTTTAAACATAATGGTTCACCATTCATAAACAATCATTTTATGAATTATGTGCATTTATTTTAAAATTTATATTTCAAAAGAATAAATAATTTATTTGGAAAAATTATTTATACATATTAAATCAATTGGATAATATTAGATAATATATCCAATAAATTGTTTTCACCAATAATTATTTTTATGGATAAAAATTATTTACCAATATAAATGTAAATTAATGTATAAGTTAAAAAGTAAAATGTAAATGACTAAAAATACACTATATTGTCACTAAAATGGGTATATTATGTAAATACATAATAAAACATATTTTTTCTATTATTTTATTAATTATTTATCCTTGAACCTTTGAATGTTGACCTTACATTATTGAAATTTTAACAGTTGCTTCCATAACAACCCATCCCTTAACATATAAATGTGTGTCAATTAAAAAACATGAAGACACAAATTCCCTTTACATTTATTCCTTAAAATATATTAAATTATTAAAACAATAACCACCATCCCCCCATAAATTTTTAAAACATTATAAACATCATTTTATTTCCTAATGCCTTTATTTATCAGGAGAATTCAATGGGAAATCAATGTCCCTACATGAGTCTTATCAACTGGTTACCAAATTTTAAACTACATCTTCTAAATTTATTATCCTAATATTTATATAATTATTTTAGTATAATTATATACTATAATGTAGTTATATAAATCTTATGATCATTTTCACTTCAACTATCCCATCCACTAAAAAATATAATCAATATTTTTGGGTACTTGTGGTCTGCTATCTCAATGAGAAATGAATTTCATTTTTCATCACCACCTATCCTTGATTAATTAAATATTATATTTAATGATGATATATGTTGTTTATAACATGTTTACTATTCTATATATGTCACATTATAATTCTGTAAATGCATATGTTTACTCAATCTTAATAACATGTTACAATTAATGTTGATTTTACACATATTTAATTGGTTTTAAAATTATTATGGATGTCATATAACTATAATATCATGTAATAATGACATATTTTTTGTTTTTTAACCATAGTGTAATTATTTTGATAATAATTTAAATACTATTTGTTTATCACATTTCTGTAATTAAACATGTTGAGAAGTATTTCCTCGAAATTTCTATTTTCACATGGAGTATTCATTTCTTTAATCTACCTATATTGGAATTCAATAATCCTATAAAAAATGTTTTTTTATTTCATTAAAGATCATAGAATTAATAGCATAAAAAGAGTTATGGATAATTTATACATTCTTTTTGATGATTATATGAAAAATTAATCCAAAATGTTTAACACACAATGGTAAAAAATGAGCCATAAATAACAACTATATTCATAATGTATGAAAATTGTTGATTTATTTGAATGGTAAATGTACGTTAATAAGGATATTAAATATTATAGTAATATATTTTTGTTTTTTGAGTAGGATAAAATATATTATTCTAGGAATTAAAAAAGATAATGGGATTTCATGACTCACTGACTGAACACTAAATATTTTATTGAAGAAATCATAAATTCATGGTGTTGAGAGACAAGAAAATAAAAGAAAAACCCTATATATTATATTAAACATAATAATAAATCACCCCCTTTTTGGAATAAATTTAAATAAAAAGATCCATGCATCTTATATAAGATATATTCAAAAGGAAACTCTTTTCTATGTGGTTCAACATTAATAATTTCCTTAAATAAAATTTCCATTTCATCAAAATCCTTAAGGTAGCATTAAATTATAATCATGCATTTATTGTTTTTATGAATAATTATGTTTCCTTGTGTATTGATCTATATCATTTTACTGACATTGAGATTAGTTTTAGTTGATCATTTATAAATATTGTTAGTATCAATCACTATTGAATTTATTTCTATTATATATTCCTCCATATATTCCAGGGAATGAATGAGAAGATTCTATTTTGATATATTTAGTCATGAATATATCTTTTTAGTAAAACCACCTCTATCATTTTGAAATTAAAATTTACCGATAATGGAATAGGTATCACCCTTATTCCAAGGGAGCATATCATAGTTCCCTCAATTTATATAGTTTTGTGTTTGGGGTTACCTTCGAATATTTAATTACTAAAACTCACACCACCATTTAGTTAGGGGATCATCACATGGTTAAATTTCCTTGAAATATTCTCATTGACCTAGCTTTGTTTTGTTGGTTATGGAGGAATATTACTCTCTACATCTAGTTTTTTTCCTTTTTTTAATTGGGTATGATCCCAAGTCGAGGACTCCATATAGAGAATATTTAACCCATGTATTAATGATTTGATCAACTAAATTGTTATGTTAAAAAATCTAAGAGGCCAATCAAGTGTCTTTTAGAACGTAAAGGTTATCAAATAGAGCAATTCCCCATTATTACCTATGGTCAACAAGAATTTGGCCTATGAATTTTGTTTGTTCTCCCTACATAGGGACATGACTCCTTTTTATTTTAGAATTTTCTATTACCCATCCATAATGTCAAAATAAATATATTATATCTCCTTATAAAATTTGGATATCATTTTCAATCATAACATTTGTGATCGAATCCTACAAAGCACCCAAAAATAGATGATGATGAAGTTCTAAACAGTGCATTACTGCATAAAAAAAACACCCTAGGCAGATTTTTCATAGAATTTTGTATTTGAACAACACATGAGATGGTTTATATAATGGGAACTAGATACTTTATTTATAAAAATTTCACAAAAACCCAAATAATATATTGAAAAGTTAACATGTTTTCGAAGGAACATTGTATCATATTTTTGAACCACAACTGAATCCCTATTGGATGATATTATCCCTACTCTACTTCCCCTCATACCAAAAGAAGATTTAAAACACATCAAATAAAATAGTTCCAATTTTGTACCACTATTAATATAATATTTTTGAAGGGGGGGATATTTTTTCCATAAGGAAATGTCCTACCATTTTCATAAATTTCATGAAATAATGGATGAATGCTATCTTGTTTTATTATAAGAGATCAAAACATTAAAAGAACACTTCACGTGTTCAGTATTAAAATATTTAACTTTTAGTGAAGGGATATATACAGAATTATATTTTCCCTCATTACTAACATATATTCCATGAGAGGATAATCCCCCTCTCCTAGAACAGGGATGAAACTCTTGTTATATGAATACTATTCAAAAGAAGAAAAGAATTCTGTGAACCAGTACGTGAACACCATTGCTAGGTAACATTAAAAAAAATTCCGACCTCAATCCACATGGATTATTTTGGAGTCCAAGAAACATAAACTTCCAGACATATGTGGGGAGAAATTCAGTGAAATAATTACATTTTTCTATGACCTAAATGTATGAATCGTCAAAAAAGGTTAGATTCAATTTTGTTGTTCAAAGAATTCTGTAAATGGAGAGGAATACTCATGAAACTATCTCAAATCTCTACGGATGTTTGATCATGAATCCAATGAAAATCATAGTCCCATGTGAATAGAAAAAACTAAATACCCTCTAACAAATGATGGAATTTGGGAAAAGAATATTTATTTTCATTTTCAACAGTAATGTGAAGATGAATGTGATAGGGATCCAGTAACCCATTGATGAAACACTCCAATAGAGGATAATCTATGTAGATAAACCTATTGAATCTTTTTTCCATAGATATACTCCAACCAAATTAATCTACCATGGTAATGTCTTAGAGATTTCATACCTCTAAATATTTCTTTAGGGGAATGTAATGCTTTGGGTAATGAAGTGAATATAATAAACGTTTAAGAGATGTTGGATGTAAGGAATTTCAAATGGAATTTTTGGGTTATCCAACAGATAGATGATTCAAAGAACCATACCCCTCATGAAGAAGGAATGATTGATGATATAGAAATATATGACAATATAAAGGGTTCAATATCCTACAATGAATATTTTTATTAAATAAGTAGGTTTTCATTAATCAAATATTTTCCTCAGGTCATATTCACTCAACATTTTCCAAAAAAATTAATTTCTTATATAACCCACAATAATTTTACATTGAGTTTCCTCTTTCAATGATCTTATGTTTCTTATCTATTATTCATACAGAAAAATCCAATTTTGTGCTTGTCACTTATGATCCCTTTATCTTATTATCTGATATTTCTCCCTTACACTAGATTTACATCATGTGTATGATCCAAAAGCTATTACTAGTTGATAAGTATCCATTATTGATAATTATTATGATTTAATTCCCTAGGATATAATGTTTACTATATAATATGATTTTTTCTAGATGTTGGTCTAGAGGATCATGTTTTTAGAGAAATTTTAGAAAGTGTTGTAAAATAAGTTGTTTATATTTATAGTATGCATAAAATTAAAACATTCATTCGTTTGTGTTTTTAATATTTTTGGTATTAATTAATTATATCGTGGTATAAATTTATTATTTAGATATGTTTATATTTTATCACAATAACACCACATATCGCCTCTCACACAAGAAAACCACCAGAGCCATGGTGCCTCCCCTTCGTATCACAGGACAATAATACTAGTCATTTCAATAATAATTAGAAAGGCATGTATGTTCCATCATCCATATGTAATAAGAAAAGATAGGAGTATATAGAGAGAGGTAATAGAAAAATAAGGTTTGAGTGTAGGGAGAAAGAATAATATGGTTTCCCCATTCATTAATAATCACCAATAAGTCATCATCAAAATTCAAGAACAATTATTTGGATAAAAACCATACCATAAAGTTTAATGGTGTGGTATAAAGCGATTAAATAATGTGAATGTTATATAAAATTAAATTAAATAGATATCCCACTGAATTGAATAAGTATAATGATGAAATAATGTATTATAATATTAAAAAATTAAATACCACAATGAATGGATCCCATAAATTTAAAAATAAAAACCTCAAAAATAGATCAACCATTATTGATGGATAAAATCATGAATTTTTTCATTATCATTATTAAGGATAGATTAAACAATACCTCAATGAATGTCCATTTCTATATAAACTCTCAAATACTATGGTTCATGTGCTTAACCCTATGATTTTGGGATAAATATTTTTAAATATTTCAAATATCTAGTTTAATAAATTATCCCCAAATAAATGAAATAAAAAATTATTTATACGATTAACCAAATTCATTAAATCCTTGAAAATAAAATGTTCATACCTAAAAGGTCCCTATTATAAACCAATTTTATACCTCCCTTATAGTAAAAAAATATGTCCTTTTTGTAACCAAAACCACATATTTTCCAAACATTGATTAAACTTGAGGACAAGATATATAGCTATCCTACATTTCTTACATTACATTAACATCATTAGAATGATAATCAATATAAAATTAGTACACCATGAAGATCCAAATGTTAAATTTGTTGGGAAAACTATGAATATACACAACTTTTATAGAATAAACTTAAACATTTATTTAATTACATCTTCTCAAGCTTCTTGTTGGCCATTGAATTCCCCATTGTACAAATAGTCACACGGGAATATGCATCAAAAAGGGGTGAGATAAAATCCATGTAAGAAGAAAAATAATACCATGAACCAATATAAAATTGGGTGAGTATAATTATCTTTTTCATAACATTGTCATATGATCATAATAACGGAAGGAAACACTAAACAAGACTTGGAATGTGGTAATCCATAAATATAAAACTTCATACCTTAATGGTCAATAACCACACATAGTTAGGATCAAATATAGTCTCATTTTCAATCATTATTCAATTTATCTCATGAGACTCATCACTTTACATAGTATATTGGAGTGATATATAATATTGGTCATACTGTTCACATCATTTCATTTACATTACACTGTATAATTCTATGCGGACCTGTCATATCATAAAATTATCATTATCATGCAACCCACATAGAACCTAAATCAATCATTGAAATAATTTACCCATGGAAATGAAATGGGTTTAATTTCTTATAGAATATATTTATAAAAAATATTTTCACAAAATAAAGTGAGAATAACATTCTTGAATAAGAACCATCAACCATGAGTAAGAAATAAAAAAGGTTTTTTTTTAAAGAAGAGTTAATTTGGAAAACATTATGATATAAATAATATCATATGGAAAACATATATTTCCCATAAAATGTTAGATAATTACAATTAAATGATTTTTATTGAATAATAATATTGAAAATGGAGTGAAAGAGGTATAAAACAAAGAATGAATGTTGGGTTTGAGAATTCCCCTTATCCTATATGCAAACACTCTCTTCCCTTTAGTAGTCTGTATAATCAAATTATATTCATAAATTAATAGTTCCATAACATTTAATACATTAATATGATTTTATTTGGTGTTATTATGTTCTTTTATTGTCTTTTGGGTGAGTTATGGTGTTTAAATTCATTATTCAGGAGTGTACATTCTCATTGTTTTCAGTAATGGTTCACGTGTACACATGAATGGATGTTCATGTAAAATTTTGTAAACATCCAAAGCTCCTTTTACATGTGACTAATAATATTATATAAGGTTAAACGAGTTTATAATGAATTTTTTTATATATACTGTGGAGGAATAATAAGATAAATTATAATAATTATCATTTTAGGTTAATTTGGGCAGTTTTTGGATCAAAACAAACATGTATTAGTTAACATTTAGTATTATGTATAAAAGTTGATTCCAAAACATAAAAGATGTTAAAATATAAATATAACATTCTATTTTAATAAATTTAACATTTTTATTTATATCGTTGATTTATTTGAAATAAAATTGATGTGCAATGCTCATGACGTAGGTAAATTAACACTTCATGGGAAATAATTTCATTTTTATAAACAAAGAGGGAGAGGGGGAGTATAATAAACAATCTTCCATTAACATGATATCATACTACTATATTAATAATACTCATTTTATCATGAAATGTGGATAATATAAGTAGAGTATTTGAGAATAAATGAAATTAATTTTGAAAGGAATTTGAAAGAAAATAGTCAAATTACCTCTTGAATATATATTTTTTGAGAGCCTCTGTAGGGGAGTGGATTTGGACTTCTTATGAGACCATTGGCTTCTAAAAAGGGGGTATGAAAATGGGAAAATATTATAGTAGAAATTATAGTGGGAACAAGGCTTGATAGGTTCATGTAAATTAGGATGTGAGGGGAGGTATTTATAGTGGAGGGGCTATGGAGTTTCTCAATATTATATTCATTAATTTATTATTTCTCCTCCAGACAAGAAATATTCAGGAATATTGTTACTAAAAGTAGTATTTAATGATTCTTCATTCAAACCAGTTTTCATTATCAATATCCATGACTCAAGAATGATGCCAAAATTCATTTATTTAGAATATATTTTATATTATTGAATTTCATATTTCACAAAAAATTATGTTTTTCCTATAAGACTCCAAACATCATACTGATCGCAACCATGTATGTCAAATCATCAAAATTCCAGTCACAGAAGTGGGAATTTTTTTAATGGTCACATAATTGTTCATTTACGTAGGATGTGGTATTGTGTTTCCTAATGTAAATTTATGTGATTATGACATTACTACAAGTATGGAGAAATTTCTTTGATAAATATCTGGGTCGTTACATTCTACCCCATTTGAAATTTCTCCCTCAAAATTTTGTATTACATAAATTGGTTATGGTACTTCCCCTTCATCGAATCAGCTAGTTCCTATGTTTCTTCTTCATACGTATTTTTCATCCATGACACATTGACAATGTGAATTGTCTAGTAGTGTAAAAAAATATCTTTCCAATATAGAATCATTACCGGATGCTCCTCAGAAGAGAGATCATCATCGAGTTGTGCCACCATTGTGTTCAGTACATGTGATGGACCTGGTATGTACTTCTTCATGAGTGATATGCGATACACATCTTAAACATGATCCTTATTCGGTGGAAGTACAAGAAGATAGGCCACAAATTCTATGTGGTCAAGGTTTTTAAAGGGGAAAATGTATCTTGGTCTTATTTTACCATTCATTCCAAACCACATGACTATATTTAATGGAGATATCTAAATAATGAATTTATCTCCAACATCAAACTCCAAGTCCATTCGATGGTTGTCAATATTGATCTTTTGCTAACTCTGAGAAACATTGATATGTTGATGGATTTCATTAACGTTCTATGTCATCACTTGCACAAGATTAGGCCCAAGTAGATTTCTTTCACCAACGTCATCTTAATGGGTTAGAGTTCAACATCATTTTCCATATATTGAATAATATGGAACAATCTAAATACATAATTAGAAGATATTATTGTATGAGAACTGAACAAATGGGTTCTTCTTGATCCCATCCAACATTAAATTCAAATGAGCAGGCTCATATCATATCGTCGAGTGGCTGAATAGTCCTTCTATATTGGGAATCATTTTGCAGGTAATAGGCCAGGCTGAAATTTGATTCAGAACTCTTGTAATTTTGAAGACTTCACCAATGTTTGGATGTTAACCTTGGATCATGATTACATACAACCAATAGTGGAATGCCAATCAGTATCACTACATCCATCACATATATATTTTCATGTTTCTCAAAATGTAGATCTTCCTGAATAGTGATAAAGTAGGAAGTCTAGGTGATTATGTTCACCAAAACCCATATTAGATTAATTCCTTTGGATTTATTTAGGATACCCATGACAAATTTCATTATGACATTCTCACATTTCCAAATGGTTACATAAAAGGGATATATCATCCATTTGGAATTTTTGTCCCTACATTAGCATTCAAACATATCAACCACCATGAAATATTCTAACTAATCTTCTTATTAATATTATCCATCCAAAAATATTCATAGAGATCTCAATAAACCGTTGTACAACTAGTATAAATAGAGAAGGTTGATCTATATTCATTATCCAATAGCTCCTTCTTTTTCCCAGGTGATTAAGGCACACAATGATGCATTCCATAATGAATCACTCCATCATCATTGATATGGATCTCTTGCATATTCCCTACCATCACTACATTAACCTTCTTTTTCAAGAACCATATCATTACTTTGTGCCTCTTCATTCATCTCGTGGGTAGATTGTTGGGTAATAATTTGGGAAAGTTATGACGTATTACCTGCCATTAGGATATCCAAATCCATCCTTTACATATCCATGAAGATAGGGTCTTTCCTAATTTGTATCATGGATAGAGTAGTAGTTAATTATCTACAAAGATAATAATATTGCTTGATCATATTGATATGATGATATTGAATTGATCAATAACCATCTTTGATTAGCTATAACCATTCCATTAACTCATGATAAGATACTTTTGTGTGAATATATAAATAAGACTCTCGTCATTGGTATATAGGTCACACTTCTCACCATAAAGGTAGTACAACCATATTTTTAAGGTAAATATCACATCTACTAGCTCCAGATCACGTGTCATGTATTTTTTCTCCTAGATCGTCAACTACTGTTGGGTGTAGGCTATAACATTATGATTTATAATGAGTAAAAAACCCCATATATTCTTAAAATCATCACTGTATATCATAAAAAATTATTCAGTTGTCGGTAATATGAGTACAGTTGTAGCGATCAGACATCACATTATCTCCAGAAAGAATTCCTCACCTTCCTCTATCTAGACTTACTTCACCCATTTCCTTATTAACATAGTTATTGGGATTGACAATAATGAAAAATGTTTCAAAAAAATTGGTTATACCACGCTAATCAATTAAATCTATATTCAGTGGCATTAGAGGGTCTAGTCCATTCCATAGTTTCCTTGGTTGGTGACGTTTCCATATAAATTTCCGCACATATGATCGCATGTCCCAGGAATGTGACATGTTCATCCAAAAGTCACACTTTTTGAACCTAGAGTACAACATCTCATTTCCCAATGTCGCCAGATAATGTCTTATATGTTCATCATGTTCCTCTTCTCTCATATACTAGATGATAATATCATCAATAAACACAACCAAAAAATTTTCAAGGTAATGTATACGGACTATATTCATCAAATCCATGCAGATTTTAGGGGCGTTATTATGTCTGTAGGGCCTCACTAGAAATTCATAGATCCCATAACTTATAAGGAATGTAGTATTCTAACTATTATGATTTTCTACCATTTTCTAATGATATCCAGAACAAACATCCACCTTTGAAAAATCGAACAAGTCATTAATCCTTGGAAATTGATACTTGTTCATTATAGTGATCTTGTGGAGTTCCTAAGAATTGATACACATATGCATTGTTCCATCTTTCTTCTTTATAAAGATAATTTTCTCACCCCATGGTGGTTCACTAGGCCATATGAAACCATTGTCAAAATTCCCTTCCAACAGCTTCATTAACTCATGTTGTTCGATAGGAACCATCTTATTGGGACACATTGAGATAGGAATATCTCTGGGTATGAGTTTTATAGAGAACTCTACATCACTATCTTGGGGATGTTCATTTAAATCTTTGGTAAATACATCATTGTATTCCATTATGATGTACATTTCCTCTTGGTTGAAACTTTCATTTGACACGTGCATTTGATCAAGGTAAGCCCCTTCATAGGGAATCAACACCCACATCTTTGAAGGATTTTTCATTGGAGATACATTATCTTCCTTGAATTTTAAGTAGATCATCGGATGGTTCGGAATATGAAAATATGTTTCCTTTTAAAGAATGCTGATATGTGATATATATAACTATATACAATACATTCCCACTATAGTGTGAATTTTACCAAGGGATGCATCAAGTGATTCATTGGATGAATCAAGCTACATACGCCAAAAAGAGAACCTTCCAACACATTGATTGTAATGATTGTACCACTTGGGGGTTTTATAGATTTCTATACATCACGGTTTTAGGTCTTCTATTAAATAGTTTTAGAATACTTGCAAGATATAAAGAATGTGTAGAAGAAAAATCCAATATTACTTTTCCCATTCTTGAGTAAATATGAAGTTTACATTGTATGACTTCATTTTCATGATCAACATCCATAGTAGTCAATGAATTGACCTTACATTTCCAATTTTTATTTGGTGGATGGTGACTCTTATTACCCTCAACGGATCTATATTTAGTGCACCTTATTTCATATTTCCTTTTCTCCCTACATTTGTAGCATTAGACCATGGGTGGTTCTCCCCTTTCCTCAACTACATTCTCATGCCTTCTTATGTCTTTTCATCACAACTGATATTGGTGTCCTTCTCTCTCAAACATAAAACATTTATCCATCCCATTGAGGTATTTCCCATGATTCTTCTTCCATCATTTTAGATATGTGGGTGGTTGAGTTTTCATTCCACCTTTCTCATTATGTCTTCCTGCATGAAACTCCCTATTTATTTTCATATTACCATAGTATTTGTACCATTATCCAAACTGCATATCTACTTTGAGTGCTCAACGAACAACTCATTCTTAACTCTCAATGCCGTGAATTTCAAGAGCCTTCTGATTGTGTGGTATTAATCCACTAAAGAATCAATCAATTTTTCTATCGTTGTTGATAAAAAATCCTAAGTTGTACCGAGAAAACCTTGTGAAATTATCTTCATAGTCCATCATAGATTCTACATTATTATTCTTTAGCTTTATTAATTTTATCACCATATTTTTATTCAGAGTTTGGGAGAAATAATTGTTATGAAACATTATCATAGGGTCTTCCCACTCCATCTCTTCAATTTTGTCTCACAACTTGGTGTTCTCAATCAAATCCCACCATTGGTTGGCCTCTCCATCAAGAAAATGAACTAATAGAGTAATGTACTCCATTTCATAATATTGAATAAAAAACAACTTCTCCATTGAGTTAACCCCATGTTCTGCAACTAGTGGATGAGACAATCCACTAAACGTTAGTGGTAATTGGCACATAAAACACTCAACATTGAGTTTATCTCTCTTAGGTGAAGGGTGAAATTCTAGATTATCTTTTTTTATTAATAATCTAAAACAGTTCGGTATGAATCCTAATGATGTTTAGAACTGTGCCTCACAAATCATTGGGGATGTCATTCAACCAATCACTACATTATCCCTCGCACGGGTTGATTTCCTGGTTTCTCCGGGTTCCCACCAGTTTCTAAAATATTAATGGCTAGAACAAATATTATCCAACAAGTAATGAATAAATAAGTTATTGTAATGTGAAATTAGTACTATACGTACGTTTTAGGGGATCCATATGTTTAGAAAAACTTCTTTCTTTCTTAAATATACTTATTTTTATTTTAGGGTTTTCAGTAAGGTTCTCTTATCATAATTCCCAAACTGACTAAATCGTGCCTTTGATACAAACTTTAGTGACCCTAGATTTCCTAAATTTCTTTTTACACATTTTAATGATATACAACAACCAATGATTACACCATGAGGATAAAAATGTTTTGTATCTAGGGAAAACTAGGACCATACATAACATTTACAACATAAACATAATTAATTAATTAATTCTTCCTTTTTTATCTTCTTATTCACCCTTGATTTCTCCTATGTAAAAGTAGTCACCTGATGATATACATCAGAAAGGGCTGAGTTACAATCCTAGAATGAAAGACAGATAAGCAGATAAACTAATAAAAAATGTGGTGTGCATATATTTTTCATAATAACATAGGAATATGGTCACAATCATTAAGGGAAACATTAATAAAATTACTGGAATGTGGTAATGCATAAAAAGAAAACATCATGTATTATTGGTCGACCAACACATATAGTTGTGAACAAAGACAGCACCATGTCCATTAATATATCACATTAACTTGTGAGATTCATCACATGAACCAAGGCATTAGAGTGATATTTAATTCTGGGTGCACCTATAACATCATTGCATTTACATTACACTGTATAATTTTGGGCACACCTGTCACATCTTAATATTATCATTATCATACACAAATCATAAACGATGTATAAATATTATACATAAAGCGCCCATTGAAATGAAATTGGTTTCATTTAATAAATAACAAATTCAATAAAATTAGGTTCCCAAAATAAATATGGCATAAAATTCTTCATATAGAACCATAAACCTTGTGTGAGAACTAAATAAAAGGTGTGTTTTTTAAAGAAGATTACATTTGGAAAAAGTTATGTTTGAAATAAACTTTAGTTAAAAAATTTTATATCCCATAAAAGGTTATATAATGAAAATGAAATTGTTTTAAGGAATAACTATTCTGAAAATGGAGTCAAAGGGGGAAAACGTGAAGAAAGAAAATCTGGTTCGAGAAATTCCCAAAACATATATCTGAAAGAATTCATTGTGTTAATGTCCAGAAAAATCGCCTGATATTTATTAATCAAAAATATTATACCCTTTTATACATAAATATTTTTTGTTATGGTGTTATTAGATTTTTTACTTTGGATGAGTTATAGATTTTATATTCTTTGTTCAGGGGTGTTCTTTTTTTTAATTTTCTTAAACTATTCACTTGTAAACATGAATAAAAGTTCCTATAGAACATGGATAAACAACCATAATTTCAATTACATGTTCTTAATGATATTGAAAGGGTTTAAATGATCTTATAATGATTTTTTATATATACCATGTGGATGAATAATTAGTTAAAATTTAATGTTGATGATTTGTAGTTAATTTTTGTGGTTTTTATCACTATGAACATGTTTTGGTTTATAATTTACTTTTATTTATAAAAGGTATTACAAATAATAAAAAGATACACAATATAAATATTTTATTCTATTTTAATCCATTTAATTGTTTTATTTATATCCATTAATGTGTGGAAGGGAAATGGATGTCTATCGCCCATGATGTCGATAAATTAACAAATCACGGGAAACAATTTCATTTTTATATACAAAGAGAAAGATGGAGGAGTATAATGAATAATATTCCTTCAACATGATCTAATACCATATTATCAATCAATTATAGATATATAATGAAATTTGGATAGTATAATTTTAGGATAAAAGAATAAAATAAATTAAATTTTAAAGGAATTTAAAAGAAAAGATATAGAGAAGTTTCAACATGAATATATCTTATTTGATATCCTAATTATGGGAGTGGTTTTTGAATTATTGTTAGAACAAGTGCAATAATATGTGGGGGAGGAAGTTGGGATGATATTTGAGATGAAATATGAGTTGGAATAATTCATGAGTGGTGTAAGAAAATGATGTTGTGAATGGTGATATTTATAGTGTAGTGGAGAGGTTTTTCCCAATATTATATTCATTAATTTATTATTTCTCCACAGGAAAAGATATAGTGAGGATTAATGAGACTAAAAATAGTAATAAGTGCATCTGATTTGGAAAAAATAGTTATTTACACCATCCATCAATCAATAATGATGCTGAAATTCATTTCTTTAGCATTTTTATAAATTATCGAAATTCATTATTCACCAAAAATTATGTTTATCCTGTCAGACTCCAAACGTATTACTAATCACAACAATTTAAGTCATATTTTTGAAATTCATATCACAAAAGTGAAATATTTATCATTAAAGGTCACATATTTCTTTATTTAGGCACGATTTGGCATTGACTATCCTAATGATATTTTATATGATTATGACATTACTATTAGAAGGGAGAAATTTTATTGATAAATGTTTGGGTTGTTATAGGATATAGTTCCTAAGAATGAATTACTATAGGAAAATATTAATCTTTTATAGATATAAAATTATAATTGAATCCCTTCTACACATAATATTACTCACTAACACTTACTGGGTGTAAACACTACACTCAGAAATTAGAATGACCATGATAAATTTTTTGAGAGTTCATCAACTAAGGTAAATTTAAAATTTTACCAATGTAGAGGTCTCAGGACCCCAATAACCTAAAATCAAGTCATTACTTGAATAATTATGTTTTTGGTCAATACATAATCATATATATTAATCTTAACCCAAAACTAAATCTTATAATGTAATAAAACTTTTCTACGACAAATCAATTTCTAAACGAAAATCAATAGTGGATCATCGAGACAAAATAAAAATACATTGGTTACTCTCAATCAATTCCTGCAAATTAATAAATCGGATTATTCACCCACTAATTATTTATTTTGGAAACCTATTCAAATAATTTTACAGAATAGAAAATCTATGATGTTATTTCATAAAACATTCATAGAATCAAAGGGATTATATCAAAATCATGAACTCCAAAATCTCTTTGGTAGATAATATTTTATAAAAAACCCAATTTTATTTCAAAAAAATTTAATGAAATCCAATTTTAAAATTAAATTATTCAATTTTATAAAAAAAGGTTTTATATACCCACATAAAAATTAATAATTTTTAAACAAATACATTTTAAACATTGAAAATGCCATCATATTAGTTTTATTTAATAAAACCCAACTTTCCTAAAACATAAAAAATATTCCCCTATTACAACAACTAATTCAATGTCAGCTAAGGAATCTAATTCATTCACCATAGCCTAAATGTCCAATATAATTAATTTGATGAAAAATTAATAAATAATCTATTTGATTCAATTAATATTGGGTCGTGTTTGGGGATTTTAATTGAACAAAAACACATAAAAATTCATATATCATGAACTAATAATTCCACTATCATGATTCACCAATAATGATAAATCATGTACCCTGTTTTATCCCAACTACACATCTTAGTTATTCTATATCATGTATTGATATTCTCAACCCAATGTCACACTCATTTCTAAAAAAAATGTTTTAGACCGATTCCATCCCCTATAAACATGGGAATAAATAAATTCATTACACATCATTAAGGTTTCATAAATACCTTCAAAATTATAAAATATAATTTAAAACTCCATGATATTATCTCCTAAAAATAAATATTTTATAATACTAGATAAAAATTATTGTCCTATCACATTAGAATAATGATTGTGTTAGACTATCACTGAACCTAAGGCATGCCTCCCTCCATTCTAGAGTATAATGAATAATAGAATGGGCCTGATTAAGTTGGTGGGATCCCATTTCATAGAAGTTCCTGAGAATAATAATTCCCTATTTTTTTATTGGTCCACCATTAAAAAATATATAAAACATTTTTCTAAAAAATATCGATCTGAAATGGTGTCTCGTAATCACATATATAAAAGTAAAATTTCAAGATGTTATATCTTTCTAATATATTATTATAAAATGTAATATATTTAAAAGTATTCATGAAATAAATAAATTCATTATCCTATTATTTGATATATATTCAATAAAATAACAATAATAAATATATAAGTAAAATCTTCCATGTACTGATTAAAAAAAATATTATGTAAAACCATTGGAAGAGATCACACTTGATCAACATGAGTATTTTTTTTAACAAACCATACCCTAATTAAACATTAATTCAAGATATATTAAACAATATTAAACATAATAAAACGTAGAATATTGAGATATCTAGTGTTTTCTGAATTAGGTACCATACATAACAACATTAAACATGGATTAAACATAGAATGAAATGATGATTCAAATATATTTTAGACAATATGAATATCAATGGGGAAAAAGTGGTGATGATCCAAAACAAGAACAATGAGACATGATATATCATGATAATCATAAATGAATCATGGTAAATATAGAAACAACATAAAACACTACATCATTAACATATTTCAAAGCTCTCTTCCAAGCAATCATGAAGGGAAAAACCCCAATATTGGTATTAGTTTCACTCCTTGTCCCAACATGACATGTAATGAGACATAACATTTACCAATTCATTGAACTCTATATAATTACGGTTGTTCCTGTCACTTTAATTTCATTATAATTATTATGTGCTTCAAATAAATCATACGATATGGATTTATTCAACATCAAATTTTATTCCATGATCATGGAATGCAAAAAAAAATACATGTATGTACCAATTAATAAATTATACATCTAAAAATGTTACCTCTCAAGATAGAAAATGTGTATTATATTAAAAACACAATGGTTTTCTTATAAAAAATATGGGGGAAATTTTTCCATCATAATGACCACATTTAGAAATTCATAAAATTGGATGATAGAGATAAATGGGTCTCTAATCATTTTTTTGGGAAAAAATATTTCAAGGTATCATTGAAGTATTTTTGTGGTGATTGTGTTTGTTGACAAAGTGGACATCTGAGTAGTGATTGTTGACAAAAAACACAATGACATACAAACTTGTTGATAAAGAGGATTTCATGGTGGAATGTCGATTTCAAGAGCTGAGGTCAACGATCCATGTTTGATTCTAGAATGTCGATAAAAGGAATGGATGATCTGAAGGCGGTACAAAAGAACAGATACAAGGTTGCGCCGTTTTCCAGTGTTTTCCAAATTTTAGGGCCTGAAAATCAGCAAATGAAGAAAAGTGTTTTTGGAAAAAGGACTTGCGCGCCGAGGAC
The DNA here is from genome assembly GCA_963277665.1 of Viscum album. Lineage (NCBI taxonomy): Eukaryota > Viridiplantae > Streptophyta > Magnoliopsida > Santalales > Viscaceae > Viscum > Viscum album. Next base: position 1,518,996,615 of record OY728155.1, on the reverse strand, counting down.
TTGGAGTATAGGAAACTTGCGTGCCATATGTTTTTGAAGATCGAGAAGATAAAAATATGGCAAAGTAAAGAGGTTCGCGCAGGTTTGGGAGTTGGTCGCACAAGTGTCTAAAATGACAAGGGACTTGCATGCTGAAACTGGGTCGCGCAGGTGACTTGCGCGCCGTCGCGCAGGTGACTTGCGCGCCGTCGCGCAGGGTGGTCATATTGCCTATAAATACTGGACCACCCCTCCTCATTCTGAACGGAGTTCAACACTTTGAAAAATCAGAGCTCCCGTCGCGCAGGTGTGGTGGTCGCACAAGTGGTGTGTGTGGTCGCGCAGGTGGGACTTGCACGCCAAAGGTTGAAGTTGTGCGCAAGTGTTACAAGTTTTGCGCCGGTTGGCAGTTGCGCGCCAATATTGGTTTGGGCGTAAAAGCAAGAGAGTCGCGCAAGTTTGGAGTTGAGGAAGCTTGAGTCGCGCAAGTGTCTGAGGAGGACTTGCGCGCCCGTTGTAACTTGCACGTCGATACTTGCGCATCGAGATTGACTTGTGCGCCAAGTAAGTTTTTGTTCCAGCGGTGCTTCTCGGACTGCGTGGAAGCTGGTACGTTGTCCGATACCTTCGGTGCAAAGAGATATTCATCTCCGGGTGAAAGTTGTACTTCAACAGAGCATCTACACACAGAGAAAGATGCATTCATTCATGCAAATGAAGAGACCTACAGGTCTATAAACTGTGAGTGGATTCCCTTCTAGAGCAGTGAGCTTAGGAAGAGGAAGTAGGTGATCTTCTCCACCGGCAGTGATCCAGAGAGAGATAAACAGGGATTGACCCTTGGGAAAGCAGTGAGCTGACCCTAAACTTGTACTGGCAGTGAGGCTGGGCTTAGAAGTGATCTAGCCCGAACCTTGTAATCCACAACTAGTGAAGATTAGTGGAATTTGGTACGACCGGAAACTTGTTGACGTATGCTCCTTGGACGTAGCCCTTTGCGGTGAACCAATTAAAATTGTTGTGTCCTGTGCATACTTCGCTTTCTATTTACTTTGTGCAACAGGAAAAAGAGAGAAGAGAGTTTTGCTCAACAGCAAAACAAGATCAGAATAGGCATTAATTTCAAATTAGTTATACCCTGATTCACCCCCCTCTCAGGGTATTCAGCCTTGTGGACCTAACACATTTGGAAATACAAATTATGGTAATATGGATGTGGAAATACACATTTTTACATTATGAATTTGAAGTAGAATGTATTACATAATAAATAAACATGAATAAATATATGATTGTGGGGATCCCTTAATTGAGTGTGGGACATGAAATTCAAGGGAGGGAATTACTGAGAGAATGGGGGAAACATGTGAGGACACTATAAATAGGGTATCATTGTAATGACTTTCTATATTAATTTTTAATGATGGTAAGTTTTATCATTGTTGGTTTTATATTGTAAAAGAGTTGGTAATTCCTAATCATTTATGAAACATTGGTTTTCAACTCTATATGATAAAATAATCATAACCACAAACCATACAATTGTTTTTACATGTTTTATGATATATAAGATTTTTTTAACTATTTAATAAGTCCCATGGACTAACATAATAAAATAATACAATTTCAAAGGTAGATGTGAGCCATAATCTTTATGAAATGATTTTAAAACAATAAAATATATTAATGATTTTTGAGTATTTATAATGGAAATATAAAATTAATAAAATAAACTTATAATCACATTGATTTAAGGGGGAAAATATATTTTTTTCATCGATACCATTTATATTGTTTTTTAAATCACATGTGGGTCATTATAATGTAATAATAAAGACCACATATTTATACAGTATTTAATTTTTAACCAAAAAGTTGAATATCTCTGAAAATAATGAAAAATAAAAATTGTGATTCCAAAAAATATTAATTTAACGAAAATACTTTTCTAGAGAATTTTATTTTCACTATTAATATAATAATCTACATTTATTGAAAAATGATTCATTTTATTACAGTAGCTGTTTTTGAACCATGATAAAAATTATATTTGACTTCATAAATATTAAATGATCAATTGTATTTTATAATTTTTTATTAAATATATATTCTTAAAATCTTATTTACCTAAAAAATTAATTAATTCATCAATATATATTTCTTATTTTATTATTTATATCACAGAAAAATAGAATTTTTAATATGGTATGAAAATAAAAATAATTTATAAAGAAATAATAATATGATGAAAATATATTCCAAATTATATAAAAAAATATAGTAAAAACTCATATTCAAAGGGTCTTGAAACTAACCCTTTAATACACTATAAAATTCCATTAATAGTTATTATCATTCATAATATTTTTCTTCCTCGATTGGGATTGTTCAAGGTAAAATAATAGTGATTTGGTCTCCCTTATAAGCTTTGATAAAAGAGATTCATAGGGTGTGGTTCTACTAGTTGTGGTCATCAATTATGCTTCTGTAACAAATATATTTGGGGATCAACTAAACTTATATTAATCAAGTGATACCTATTCAACAGCTATATTATCAATGGTAAATATCATTAACCGTATTTTAAATATGATATAATAAATCCAATTATGTGCATGTGTTTTCCGTGACTAAAACACATAATATTACATTTAATTAAATTTCTAGGTGGAATTTTATATATTAAACATTGGGTCATTACAATCTTCCATAATTTATAAATTTATCCCTCTAAATTTTCATTTCCCATCATAAAATTGAGGAGGTTAAATATATTTCATCACCTACTTTGGTTCCCACATTGCATCTCCAATCATGTGGTTCCTCCATAGTACATTGATAGGAGGATTTCTTATTTCATACAACTTTATCTTTTCAATATGATATTTTCATTTTCTTCCCTTCATAGATAAGATCAATCTTTAATGGAACCACCTATGAATTGAGTACATGTGGAGGGTATAGTATTTACACCATCATGATGGATACATGGAATACAACATGTAATTAAAATATTTTAGGAGGTATTTCTAGTCGACTGGTAACCACTCTAATGTGATCAAGGATCTCTAAGGGGGTGATGTATCTTAGACTATGATTTTAATTCATCCCAAATTTCAACATTTCATTTCATTGAGATATGTAGTTGACTATGATATCACTAATGTCAATATATAGTTCTCATCGATGAATTCCATCATAAATCTTCTATTGAATCAGAGTATCCTTAATGTGATGCTAAATGGTCTTAACTATTTCTACAATTTCCCCGACCATTTTAGATCCTAGATCTTTTCCTTCCCCAACATCATTCCAATATGCAGCTGTTATTCAAATCATCAAAAAAAGGTATTTATAGGGATCAATAAGAAATTAAGAGTTTAAACTATTATTTTATAAAAATTATACTATAGGACGATGTTTATCCAATCATACTTTTATGTCAATTAATCATTCTGGAAATATTTCCATGAGAATCTATATAGTACGCTTAAATTGGCCATCAATTTGGTGGTGGTAATATGTACTAAATTTCAAATTAGTATTTAGAGAATGTTCTACACTCTTCTAAACCAGAGAGTAAAATCTTGGATCTAGATCATATATAATTTTTAGTGGTGTTCTCTGCAGCCTCATCGCTTATCAGATGTATATCTGTTCATGTTGATCCAATGAGAAGTCCTCTTAAATATCAATAAGGTGAGTTGTCTTTATAAACCAGTCTGCAAAAATCCATATAGAATTGTTTCCGATTGATGTTTTCATCTTTTCAGTGACAATGAACATGTTTATGTTTTACCATTTCCATGTTGGTATGGGATATGGATGCATCATCCCCATATACTTTTGTATTTCATCTATCTGGTGCTGACATATCGGTAATGTTTTTGTATATTTTGTGATCACATTGATCATATTTTCCCACCCATAGTTATCTTCAAAATCTATGAAATTTTTTTTCAGTTCTGGATTGATAGATTTTGTCAAACTCCATGAATCACCCATCATACAATTATTTCACCTAGGAAATTATGGGATAAATTTTGGTGACCCAAATCTTACAACTCCTAATTTATTATCATTGATCCTTGAGGATTTATATTTTCACATACTTTATAATTTATTCATGATTCTGATAGCATCTCATTGAGTCAATTTTGACCTCTCTAAAAGAGATGGTTGAGAAATAATTTATGGAAGGATTGATGATGTTTCATCAAATTTATTCCCATTTCCATTCTTTTCATATATAAGATTATCGTATCATTGTCAATTTTTATCAGTGATAGCATTTCTGGAACTTTTTTACATAGAAAATCTCCCATTTTTTTCTCTTTCCCATTATTGTAGTGGATGGAGCAGTCATTGTAATTGGTCAACACTATTCATCTTTTTGGAACATATTCTATAACATCCCAAGTAAGTAATGAATAATAGATATTTTTATCTATGTCTATTAATGATTAAGATAGTGTTTTAGAGGCTTAAAATGAAAATAAATACAATCTTATGCATGGAATACAGGAATATTCTTAAAAGATTATTTTACTATCTTTTAATGGAAAACCATTTTTAAATATATCTTTTGACAATTTTATAAGCTATGTTTGTAAAAATAAACTTATTCTTTATGATTGGGACATCAAAATTTACTTTGTGTTAATTTTTGGTATTTTTCAGACAGTGTTCATTTTTTAATGAATAGTGAAAAATACTGCATTTTACATCAAAAATAATTTTTAATCTAATTTATTTATATGAATAGATTATCTTTTGAATTGGTTTTGATGTGAAATTAGAATATATTTTTACCATTTAATCCAATGGTGGTCATTGGAATCAATTTCACTTTGAAATAGGACTTAAACTGGTGTCAATCTTTTGATACTTATTGTTTCATAAAAACACGCTATTTGTCATGACGACGGGAATTAATTATTAAATTAATTAATGTGACTTATATGTTTTTATTTTTTTAAAATAGACATCATTTTTGAATTTGGAATATCAAATACAGCTTCGGGTGAATTTTTGGTACTTTTCTGAAAAACTTCAATTTTTGATGAATAGTGAAACCACTAAGTAGTACTTATAAAAACTGATTTTTCGTTTAAATTAAATTTTACCACTTTTGTGTTTTGAATTTCAAAAATCTGACATACATGCTTGTCATTATGAAGTAAAATGTGGTTCAATGAGATTAAAATAATTTTTTGGTGAATAGTAACTCTTAAATTCTTAATCGCGATTATAGGTAATTAGTGTAGTTTAAGCTAAAAATAATGCTTTAATAAAATGAGATGATCTTGACACATGTCCTACCCTCATTGGATGTGTCATGGACGACCAAGAAAATCCATGGGTCAACTTGGGGACCCCATGGAGCTACTTTGGTTGGGAAATTACATAAATAACTTTTTATTTAATGTAAAATTAAAAATGACACAAACATGATATGTTTTACTAAAAAAAAATTTAAATGGGGTTATAAAGATCCGATTTTTGATTATAAATATTAATTGGAAAGATAAAAATATTTCCTACATTATAGTATTTTTTTTATAATTTTTAGACTTTAAATAAATTAAATTATTTATGACATCATGATGATGCAGTGATGACCACATTATTTTACAATTTAAATAAAATGGAATGATAATGTAAAATCTAAGACCTAAACATGTCCAAAACCTATTTTATGGGTGCATTTAGAACCCTTATCACCTTATCATCGAAAAAAATTAATTTGGGACCTCTAAAATCCTAATACCATTTTAAAATAATGTGACTTTTTTTACCTTCCAAGAGTGCCCCTCCTCTCCTCTTATAAAAGGCCCCCACCTCTACCTCCTTACCCACACTCCAAAAGCCTTTGGCTCAGCCAAACCCTGCCCATTTTATCTCTCCACATCCCTATCTTACTCCTTGAAGCCTCACATTGGGCAGATGTATTCCCAAGGAAGCCTTTGAGCTCAAATCTAAGAGAGTTACCCGATTTTAAGGTAATGTCTTCTTTTGAGTCCTTTTGTTTGATTTTGCTTCTCCAACCCCCTAAACTATTTTTATTCTTTTTTTGTAACAAATCAGGTATCATAAATATACTAGGATTTTGTTATAAGAAGAATTCAAGCTACACTAACACACACCTACATCTAATGGTCAAAGGAAATACTGTTTCCATGGATGGTGAATTTATGCCTCCCGAAACGATGATTGTTCAACTTTCTTTTAACACCTTCAAAAGAGGCCATTAAGATGTAACTAAATTTATATATGATATATAATATGTTTATGTTTTCTTTAAACTTCTGTATTTTTCATTTTGGGCATACCTTTATGGTTTCCATTATGGGTAAACGCGATATCTTCAATTAAGGAAGTGGGGACTACCGCCCCTTCAAAGTGATTTGATTCGTTAAATACCATATGTAGGACATATAAAGGATGGAACTATGATATTATATATGATATTATACTGGAATTATAATATATTTTTATATCATTATGATTCCATTCTATAAAATATGAAATAGAAATGAAAGTAGCGGTAATGCGTACATACGGCTTACCGTCTCCATGAACGGTGCATTTCATTTCGTACCTCTAAATGATTATGTAATATTAAAAATTCATGTATATACTGGATATATATGATATATACATAATTATTATAATTCTGGATATAATGGATAAATTAACAACATGTAATTATAAAAGGTTTATTTTTGACTCAAGTACCACTGATCGTTAAAAGGACCGTTATTAACTTAAATAATTACATAGTGTTCATGACATGGAAATAAGTGTTATAAAATGAATAATGGACATGAAAAAGGTTCTTAAACAAGTATAAATTAACTCAAGTTTATTATTCAGGAGACTAAAGAACGACTGAGTCAAGTCGGACCCGAGGTATGGGACTTCGTCTCAATCTCCTTTCATTGAGGCATATTTTGTTTTATAAACAACTTTATTTTATACGGTGTATAAACCCCATTGAATTTTACGTTAATCCAAAAAGAATTTTTTTATACGAAGTGTTTTACTAAACGACAATAGGGAATGTTTTTGTCGTACGTATGCGGCGACAATGACTTCTCCGCCGCCGTGACCGTTATTTGAGTTTCGGCTTCCTCTACAAGCCACACCTTTTTTTTAAAGAAAAATAAATACCTTGTTTTACTTTTATTTTGTTTTGGTATTGAAATTGGTTTTCATAATGTTTTTATATAAATGTGTTGTATTGATATCTTGTGATTGAAATGTGGAAATGTTATGTTTCCTTTATGCATGTTTTATGTGATACGATTATGTTGAGGTTCTTGGGAATTATTATGAAGATGGGTGGTTCCGTGATAAACTAAGGGTGGGTGAGCCCGATATAGCTCTCCAATGTATTGGGTAACGCGAAGGAGTGTAACGATAAGGTTTCTCTGAAGAGATTTATGGAATATACTGTGATAGGTATTCCAAACGTAACCAATAGGGTTACTCCCTACGTAAGAATGTTATGAATGCCTCAAGTTACCTTTATGTCTTATGATTTCTATGATTTATTCATGTTTTGATGAGGTGTGTTGAAGTGCTTATGTTTTATGGGTAAAGTATGATTTCATTCTTATGTATATATGTACCCATGTTTCCTTTCCATGTATATTTTATATCCCTTACTGAGCTTTTTATGCTCATCCCAAGTTTTTTTGAAATGTTTTTCATAGGTCAAGGGAAAGGTACGTGATATGATGATAGTGTCAAGGGAGTGTTAAGAAAGAATCCATGTTTTATTTTAAATATGTTTCCATTAATGGGAAAGAAGAATATTATCTTTATATATCCACTTTGTTTATATGTGGAATGTAATGCAAGTTTTATGATCTAATTCTCTAAAACTCTAAACCCGAAAAGATCCTCAAGGTGTAATCTTTTAATAACTCAATATTAAGTAAGGTTTAAGGATAGGGCCTTATAGTTGGTATCAAAGGTCGGTTTAGATAACTTTAGGAGTTATAATTCTATTAAATGATTATCCAAAAATATTTTTTTTGGTCAAATTGAAGTGATATAGTATTTGAAGATTACCATGTTGCTTCATCTAAGAGATGTTTATTCAGAATGGTTTTTCGTAGAGGAGACAGGGAAGAAGTGCTAGGAAGGCATGAAGAAGGAAATAACCTTCCGAATCAGCATCCTGAGATGGTTGGAATTGGAACTAAATAGTTTGTTGCAGTAATGGCGCAGTTGACTCAAGCGATAAATGGCGGTGGTATCTATACACAAGATCAGCCAGATCAACCGCAGAGGAACATGTTAGTGGTGGAACATTTCATGAGGCAACATCCCCCATCATTCAGAGGATCATCTTACCATGTACTAGCTAATGGGTGGATTAATGAACTGGAAGAGATTTTTGATATCATGGGGTGTTCAGACAATCAAAAGGTTAGTCTTGCTATTTATCGTTTGGAGGGTGAAGCAGATCAGTGGTGTTCGATGATTAAAAATATCAGGGACGCTGATGATATTGATGCTCTCGACTGGGATGAATTCAAAGGTATGTTTCTTGAAAAGTATTTTCCAATGGCTATTCAACTTAGGATGGAAAAACATTTCTTGGAATTGAGGCAAGAGGAAGACTCAGTGGCTACCTATAAAGAACGGTTCAATCGATTGGCAAGGTATGCTCCAAATTTTATCTGAGACCTTGATAGTAAAATCAATCATTTTTACTCAGGATTAAAGCCAAAATATCGAAGGGCATTAGCTTCTCGTGAGTTTAAAAGTTATGAAAAGACTTTTTGATGTGCTGAGAAGGTGGGAATGAGTTTTCCGATGATCAAGTGTTCTATAACAACCAACAGAAAAAGAGACCGAGATGGCAGGAGAAAGGTAAGAATTCTTCAAAAAAGTCCGACGGTAAGAAAACTATGTTTCTAGTTTGTGATAAATGTGGTCAAAGGCATGGTGGGGAATGTCTTCTGAATTCTGTAAAGTGCTACTGATGTGGTAAGATGGGACATAAGGCTCGTGATTGCACTGGAAAAGATCAGCGTGATGGTAGGACCAAATTTGATTTACAGTTAGTGAAATGTTATAAGTGCAATGAGATGGGTCACTATGAAAATGAGTGTCCGACAAAGAGCTTGGGTGATGAGAAGCAGTTAGACTACAAGTAGAAAGGGGTGGTGAAATCCTTTGAAACTAGTTCAGAAGATGTCGGGCCATCAAATGATGTTGTATCAGGTACATTGTTTGTTTTTTCAGATTATGCCAGTGTGTTGTTTGATTCAGGGTCTACACATTCTTTCATCTCTGAAACCTTTTCTAGTAAAATGGGAATACCATCTCATGAAATTACTCCTGAACTTTTGGTAAAAACACCTGGGGGAAATGAATGTTACCTTGCACACATCGTTGGAAATAATGGAACTGTTCAGATTAATTATGTGCCAGTGGTAAATGAGTATCCTGATGTTTTTCCTGATGAGTTCCCTGGAATAATACCAGATCGGGAAGTTGAGTTTATTGTTGACTTAGTTCCTAATGCTAAGCCAATTTCAAAACCCCCTTATCGAATGGCTCAAATTGAACTTTTAGAGTTGAAGGAGCAATTGCATGATTTATTAGAGAAAGGTTTCATTCGACCTAGCACATCACCATGGGGTGCTCTTGTTTTATTTGTTAAAAAGATAGATGGTTCAATGAGACTTTGCATTGATTATAGAGCCTTGAATAACATCACTATTAAGAACAAATATCCTTTGACTCATATCGATGATTTGTTTGATCAACTCCAGGGAGCTCAGTATTTTTCAAAGATTGACTTGAGATCGGGGTACCATCAGCTGAAGGTAAAGGAAGCAGATGTTCGGAAGACCGTGTTCCATACAAGATATGGCCATTATGAATTTTTAGTAATGCCTTTTGGGCTAACCAATGCACCTGCTATATTCATGGACTTAATGAATAGAATTTTCCATGAGTTCTTGGATAAGTTTGTGGTGGTTTTCATTGATGATATTTTGGTGTTTTCTAAAAGTAGAGAGGAGCATGAAAGACATTTAAGGGTTATATTGCAAACCTTAAAAGAAAAGAAACTGTATGGAAAATTCAGCAAGTGTGAGTTTTGGTTGCAAAAAATTTCTTTCCTTGGTTATATTGTTTCTAAAGATGGGATAACTGTTGATCCTGCAAAAACAAAGGTTGTTGAAGAATGGAAAAGACCCACAAATGTTACTGAGATTCGTAGCTTCCTTGGTTTTGCAGGCTATTTCCGAAGGATTGTTATAAATTTTCCATGGTTATCTAGTCCAATGACTAAGCTAACTCGGAAGGGTGTTAAGTTTATCTGGACAAAATAATGTGATGATTGTTTTCAGGAATTGAAAAGAAGATTGGTGAATGCTCCAGTTTTGGCACTACCTTCCAGGAATGGTGAGTTTGTTATATACAGTGATGCTTCATTGAAAGGACTTGGTTGTGTCCTAATGCATAATGATCAGGTAATTGCTTATGCTTCACGACAGTTGAAAACTCATGAGGTAAATTACCCTACACATGATTTGGAATTAGCTGCTGTTGTTTTCGCTTTAAAATTTTGGAGGAATCATTTTTATGGAGTAATGTGTGAAATATATACTGATCAAAAAAGTTTAAAGTATATATTCACTCAGAAAGAGTTAAACATGAAACAGAGGAGATGGCTGGAATTAATCAAGGATTATGATTGTAAAATTCATTACCATCCGGGGAAAGCAAATAAAGTGGTTGATGCTTTGAGTCGAAAAAGTAATGCTTCATTAGCAATGTTGCGTTTAGAACGTGATCCTTTGGTTAAGGATTTGATGAACTTTGGCATAGAAGTTGTTGGTGCAGGAAGTTCTTCTGTTTTGTTTCAGGTATCAGTGAGATCATCTCTATCAGATAGAATCAAGCAAGCACAGAAGCAAGACAGTGAGTTGCAGAAAAAGGTAGAGCTGGTTCAGAAAGGTTAGTTTCCTGAATTCAACATTGATAATGATTTTGTTTTGAGATTTGGGAAGAGATTGTGTGTGCCTTGTGATTCACAGTTGAAGAGAGAGTTGTTATGTGAAGCTCATAGTTCTCCGTTTTCAGTTCATCATTGCAGTACTAAGATGTATAGAGATCTGCGGGAGTATTACTGGTGGGATGGAATGAAAAGAGATATTAATGATTTTACTGTGAAGTGTTTGACATGTCAACAGGTTAAAGCAGAGTGTCAGTTACCGAAAGGGATGCTTCAGCCTTTACCAGTGCCAGAGTGGAAATGGGAGAATATATCCATGGACTTTGTTGTGGGATTACCGAAGACATCTCGAGGTAATGATACAATCTGGGTTATTGTTGATCGCTTGACTAAATCTGCTCATTTCCTTGATATACGAGATACTTTTTCCCTAGATCAACATTCCCGTTTGTATCTTAAAGAGATAGTCAGGTTACATGGAGTTCCTCTCTCCATTGTATCTGATCGTGATCCCAGGATCACTTCTAACTTTTGGAAAAGCCTTCAGAAGTCGTTGGGTACTGAATTAAATTTTAGTACAGCTTTTCATCCTCAATCAGATGGGCAGTCAGAACGAACAATTCAGACATTGTAGGATATCCTATGTTCTTGCTCCATGGATTATCAGGGAAGTTGGGACCAACATTTTTCTTTGGTTGAATTTTCATATAATAACAGTTTTCATTCCAGTATACAGATGGCACCATTTCAGGCATTATATGGGAAGCGGTGTCGAACTCCAACTTTCTGGGATGAAGTGGGTGAATGGAAGTTGATGGGACCAGAATTGGTAGAAGAGATGGCAGAAAAATTTCAGATAATTCAGAAGCACATGATAACAGCTTAGAGCAGACAGAAGAGTTATGCAGATAACCGGAGGAAGGATCTATCTTTCGAGGTAGGTGATCATTTTTTTCTCAAAGTTTCTCCTTGGAAACGTTTGATGAGATTTGGTAAGAAAGGAAAGCTGAGTCTAAGGTTTATTGGACCATATGAAATTATGGAGAGAGTTTGATCAGTTGCATACCGGGTGTCTTCCCTCCGAGTTTATCTCAGGTACACAATGTTTTTCACGTTTCGATGTTGAGAAAGTATATGCCAGATCTATCTCATGTTTTGAGTCCAGAGGTAGTTTCAGCTGGAAGAGAACCTATCTTATGAGGAACAACCGGTCCAGATTCTTGACCACAGGGAGAAAGTGTTATGGAATAAGGTGATTAATCAGGTAAAGGTTTTGTGGAAAAACCACATGATGGAAGAGGCAACATGGGAATCTGAAAATGCAATGAGGGATAAGTACCCCCATTTATTCGATAAGTAAATAAATTGCAGGGACGCAATTTTCAAAAGGGGGGAAGGATGTAACATCCCAAGTAAGTAATGAATAATAGATATTTTTATCTATGTCTATTAATGATTAATATAGTGTTTTAGAGGCTTAAAATGAAAATAAATACAATCTTATGCATTGAATACACTAATATTCTTAAAAGATTGTTTTACTGCCTTTTGATGGCAAACCATTTTTAAATATATCTTTTGAAAATTTTATAAGCTAAGTTTGTCAAAATAATCTTCTTCTTTATGATTGGGACATCAAAATTTACTTTGTGTTAATTTTTGGTATTTTTCAGACAATGTTCATTTTTTAATGAATAGTGAAAAATACTGCATTTTACATCAAAACTGCTTTTTAATCTAATTTATTTATATTATTATGTTATCTTTTGAATTGGTTTTGAAGTGAAATTAGAATATATTTTTACCATTTAATACAATGGTGGTCATTGGAATCAATTTCACTTCGAAATTGGACTTAAACTGGTGTCAATCTTTTGATACTTATTGTTTCATAAAAACACGCTATTTTTCATGACATCGGGAATTAATTATTAAATTAATTAATGTGACTTATATGTTTTTAATTTTTTAAAATAGACATTATTTTTTAATTTGGAATATCAAATATAGCTTAGGGTGAATTTTTGGTATTTTTCTGAAAAACTTCAATTTTTGATGAATAGTGAAACCACTAAGTGGTACTTATAAAAACTGATTTTTCGTTTAAATGAAAATTTACCCCTTCTGTGTTTTGAATTTCAAAAATCCGACATACATGGTTGTCATTAAGAAGTAAAATTTGGTTCAATGAGATTAAAATAATTTTTTGGTGAATAGTAACTCTTTAGTTCTTAATCGCGGTTAGAGGTAATTAGTGTAGTTTAAGGTAAAAATAATGCTTTAATAAAATGAGATGAGATTGAAACATCTCCTACCCTCATTTTATGTGTCATAGACGACCAAGACGATCCATGGGTCAACTTGGGGACCCCATGGAGCCACTTTGGTTGGGAAATGACATAAATAACTTTTTATTTAATGTAAAAGTAAAAATGACACAAACATGAGATGTTTTACGAAAACCATTTTTACATGGGGTTATAAAGATCATATTTTTGATTATAAATAGTCATTGGAAAGATAAAAAGATATCCTACATCATAGTATTTGTTTTATAATTTTTAGACTTTAAATTAATTAAATTATTTATGACATCATGATGATGCAGCGATGACCACATTATTTAACGATTTAAATAAAATGGAATGATAATGTAAAATCTAAGACCTACACATGTCCAAAACCTATTGGATGGGTGTATTGTGAACCCTTATCACTTTATCCTTGAAACACATTAATTTGGGACCTCTTAAATCCGAATTACATTTTAAAATAATGTGACTTTTCTTTACCTTCCAAGAGTGCCCCTCCTCTCCTCTTATAAAAGGCCCCCACCTATACCTCCTTACCTACACTCCCAAAGCCTTTGGCTCGGCCAACCCCTGCCCATTTTGTCACTCCACATCCCTATCTTACTCCTTGAAGCCTAACATTGGGCAGAAGTCTTCCCAAGGATGCCATTGAGCTCAAATCTAAGAGAGTTACCCGATTTTAAGGTAATGTCATCTTTTGAGTCCTTTTGTTTGATTTTGCTTCTCCAACCCCCTAAACGCTTTTTATTATTTTCTTTTGTAACAACTCCAGTATCCTCAATATACTAGGATGTTTTTATAAGAAGGATTAGAGCTACACTTACACACACCTACATCTAATGGTTAAAGGACATACTGTTTCCGTGGATGGTGAATTTATGCCTCCCGAAATGATGATTGTTCAACATTCTTTTAACAACTTCAAAGGTGGCCATTAAGATGTAACTATATTCATATATGATATATAATATGTTTATTTCTTCCTTTATCTTCTGTATTTTTCATTTTGGGTATACCTTTATGGTTTCCATTATGGGTAAACGTGATATCTTCATTTAAGGAAGTGCGGACTACCGCCCCCTCAAAGTGATTTGATTCGTTAAATACCATATGTGGGACGTATAAAGGATGGAACTATGATATTATATATGATATTATACTGGAATTATAATATACCTTTATATCATTAAGATTCCATTCTATAAAATACGAAATAGAAATGAAAGTAGCGTTCATGCGTACGTACGGCTTACCGTCTCCATGAACGGTGCATTTCATTTCTTACCTCTAAATGATTATGTAATATTATAAATGCATGTATATACTGGATATATATCATATATACATAATGATTATAATTCTGGATATAATGGATACATGAACAACAAGTAATTATAAAGGGATTATTTTTGACTCAAGTACCAATGATCGTTAAAACGACCGTTATTAACTTAAATAATTATATAGTGTTCATGACATGGAAATATGTGATATAAAAGTAATAATGAACTTGAAAAAGGTTCTTAAACAAGTAGAAATTAACTCAAGTTTATTATTCCAGAGATTAAATAATGATCGAGTCAAGTCGTTCCCGAGGTATTGGACTTCGTCTTAATCACCTTTCATAAAGGCATATTTTGTTTTATACACAACCTTCTTTTATACGGTGTATAAACCCCTTTGACTTTTACGTTTATCCAAAAGGAATATTTTTTATACGAAGAGTTTTACTAAATGACAAAAGGGAATGTTTTTGTCGTACGTAGGCGACGACAACGACTTCTCCGCCACCGTGACTGTTATTTGAGTTTTGGCTTCCTCTACAAGCCATACCATTTTTCAAAAAAATAAATACCATGTTTTACTTTTCTTTTTTTTTTGGTATTGAAAATGGTTTTCATAATGTTTTTATATCAATGTTTTGTATTGATATCTTGTGATCTAAAGGTGGAAATGTTATGTTTCCTTTTTGCATGTTTTATGTGATACGATTATGTTGAGGTTCTTGGGTATTATTATGAAGACGGGTGGTTCCGTGATAAACTAAGGGCGGGTGAGTCCGATATAGCTCTCCAATGTATTGGGTAACACGAAGGAGTGTAACGTTAAGGTTTCTCTGATGAGATTTAGGGAATATATTGTGATGGGTATTACAAACATAACCAAGAGGGTTACTCCCTACGTAAGAATGTTATGAATTCCTCAAGTTACCTTTATGTCTTATGATTTCTATGATTTATTCATGTTTTGATGAGGCATGTTGAAGTGCTTATGTTTTATGGGTAAAGTATGATTTCATTCTTATGTATATATGTACCCATGTTTCCTTTCCATGTATATTTTATATCCCTTACTGAGATTTTTATGCTCATCCCATGTTTTTTTGAAATGTTTTTCACAGGTCAAGGGAAAGGTACATGATATGATGATGTGTCAAGGGAGTGTCAAGAAAGAATCCATGTTTTATTTTAAATATGTTTCCATTGATGGGAAAGAAAAATATTATATTTATGTAACCACTTTGTTTATATGTGGAATGTAATGCAAGTTTTATGATCTAATTCTCTAAAACTCTAAACCAGAAAAGATCCTCAAGGTGTAATCTTTTAATAACTCAAGATTAAGTAAGGTTTAAGGTTGGGGCCTTATATATTCAACTATTTCTATGTCAATTTATAAGTAAGGGTTTTGTAAACCATATATATTTCACACTTCTCCCCAAATATATAATTCAACCATACTTTCAAAGTGATAATCCTTTCATCCTACTTTGATTCATCTGTTGGGTAGTTAAATTCATGAACATTCAATATCCTTGATAAATAGGATATAACCCTTACTTTTTTTCATTAACACACATCCCGATCCCCTATCCGAAGCATCATTGAATACAAAAAAGAGATCACTAATTTTTGGTAGTGTGAGAACAACTATAATGATAGGCCTCAATTTCAACTCCTTAATTATCACTTAACATTCATCATTCCCAAAAAAAATTGACTCCATTTTTATTTATCTTTGTAAGAGGGCTTGACAATCATAATAAATTTCTCCCATATCAAAGATAATAACTAGCTTCACCAAGGAAAATTTTCATATCTAAAATAGAGGTCTACCACATCCATTTGTAAGTTACAACTCTTATTGAAGTGTCCATCAATATCCAATTTCATGTGATGATTTTCTCTAAGAATGATACTTCATTCTACCTGAACTCACAATTAATGTACTTGGTATAAATATTATCTATTTTTAAGGTTTCCAGCATAGTGCTCAAATGCTCTACACTCTCCTCATATATCTTGGAAAATATTTTAATAACATATTAAAATAAAACAAAAAATATTTTAAGGTAATCTATAAAGACTCTATCACCGTGTTCATGATGATTCCGAGATAATTAGTAAGTTTGAATGAATTACTATGAACTCGTAGTTCATGTATCTTGTACAAAAATTAGTATTTGGGATATCTTACTTCATCACTCTATTTTTGTAAAATCCAGACCACATATTCACATTTCTAATGTATTTTCCCACACATTGGTGATCAAATATGTGATCAATTCTTTATTGAGGATATTTTTTCTTTTTCCTGGTCTTTTTATGAACATGATAATCTTTACAAAGGCACATTTACTGATCCTTCTTCTTGATGATTAGGACTCATGCACCCCAAGTTGAAGCACTTTGGAATATGATCACATTATCGAGATTCTCTTTTAGTTCCTTTTTTCCACCTTATGTTCCACAATATCCATTATACGCAATGTCTTGGATAATGTGAAATCTCTATGTATCATGTCAATTGAAAATTAAACATCCCAGCTAAGTGGAGGACCATGATATTCCTCAGTAAACACATTAGAATATTCCTTTTCACTAGGAATGTATTCATCGATGATTATTTTCTTATACTAAATATTTTGAGAAAGATAGGATTTCTCGTATGACAATAATATCCACGCTAGGCATGTTGGTTCCAATGATGATTCATCCCACTCCATGCACATTTATAGATTCTAGGGTCGATTCGCGATATGGATATTGATATCCTTATATTAAAATTTAAGTATGGATCTATATAGGCAATGATAATCTGTGTCATGAATTTCATCATATTCCACTAAAGAGAATATGAAAAAGTTCACATGGATGTAGATCTTGAAAAGTTAGATAGGGGAGGGGTTATATACTTGGGATGCAATAATTTCACTATATTCCATCTTCACCAACAACTCTATTTCCTTGTATTATGGTGGTGTTTTAGTTTTTCTACAAATCATTATTGATATGAAAGTACGTATAGTACTAAAATCTAAAAATATGTTTTGGATTAATGACTGAAGAACTAGTGAATATATACCTACATCATTTTTGGATCCACCACCACATTTATAATGGAAAAATATCATAGTTTCACCCTTTGATGTTGTTGTTTTTCTTCAAAAAACCATGGATTAGTTCATTAGTTTGCAAAGTGACCTAGTTCCTTAGAGTTGAAGAAATGAAAAATATGTTTTTTACCAATGCATTAATTTCCTTCATCGCATTAGATGTTTTCTATTGTTTGATATATCTATCTATATTTCCTTTCTTCCTACATCTAATGCATATCCTCCCCCCTCCTCCAAGAATATTTAGAGGTACTTCATTCCACACCCATGAAAAGTAGCATGTTGAAATTTCATGACACCATTATATTTCTACATTAGACTGCCATAATTGATCTTCAATTTATGATTATTTTCCCTATGATACACTTAAGACTCATCGATCTCCATTTTGACATTGAGGGATCTGAACCTATTTCCATATAGCTATCAAAATCAAAAATCTCAACAGATTTCCATAAACAATGTTCTATCCCACCAAAAAAGCAGTCAACCTTGCATTTGGGGGTAACGACAAAGTTAGAGGGTTATTGTATAATTCATTTTATGTTTTCCCATGTTCCCTGATTGAATCATCATATTTTTTTGAGGGATACTAAATCAATTTCTATAAAAATATGGAGAGTTTGGGGAAAATATCTATTTAAACAAATTTCAAGAATTCCTTCCACCCCCATCGCTTTGATATCATCCTTAGGATTTGATTTCATGATCAAATTATACCACTGAATAGATTTTCCCATCATAAAATATACATCATGAAGAAAAATCTATAGATCTGAATATTGAAGGATGGAGAAGATATTTTCAATGAAGTTGATCCATTGTTCCATGATTAAGGGATCATATGTTCCATTGAAAGATGAATGACATTTTCAGATAAATCTCTCAAAAACATATTGTTCAATTTTAGGCGGATTCAAATACTCTTCATAATATAGTGTTATATTCTAAACAAGATTTAGTTAAGAGTGTATCTTTATAAAGTTCATGATTACCGCTCCCATCAGTTTTGGAATCGTGTAGGGACAATCATGACTTATCTCATTACATACATTGTTTACCTAATTCCTCCTATTTTAGGACATTGGAAGGAATAAATTGAAAATTTGAGATGATTATTTTTAATCAATTAAACACATAAATTATAATTAAATGGATTTAATAGAATAACATATTAATTTTATGTATTTCCCATATAACTCAATTAATATGCTTCAATATATTTTATCAAATTCCAATTTCATAACATATATTCTTATAAATTTTTTTTACCATATTAATGGTTCAAAATGAGGATAGTACTTTACTAAAGAATATACCTTGAGAGTGAAAATGCAAATGGAAAACAAATCCAATTGTCAAGCATTATTTCGTAGTCGTGGCTATCTCATGATGGTTTTTTATTTTATACCCCTTTGTAAATTTGATGAAGAGCCGCATCAACTAGTTTTATCAAGAAAGAGTTTTATTTTAATGAATAACCATTTAATATATAAGTAAAAAATTCCAAATATGTTTATATATACTTTGTTTTATCCTTAATTATTTATATATAACTTTCTAATCCAAAACCCAAAAATATCTAAACCTACATTAGATAAAAACTATAAAATTCATTATACATATTGAACATTAAGTCGGGCTTAATTATATAAGATTTCACTTTATACATATTGGAATACTAAGAAGTATATTGTCTTTTTAAATTAGGTACATCACATAATAACATAATAGAGGGAATACAACATCTTTATTGAAAACATCTATAACATTATTGTACTTAAAAATACATGGTATAAACTACGGACATACATACGGAATGGGTGAGCTATAAAGAAAAGGAAGGTAATCAACAAATAATTTCAGGAAGAATGCAATACATGAAAGACAATAGGATTATTAATAGATAATTAAAGTGGTGAGAATAATAAAAATGATCAATGACACAAGCTATAACATGACAACCATAATATAAACTAGGGAAATGTGGAAACAATATAAAACATTACATCATTAACATGTGTCATAGCTAAGTCTGAATATATCATGATGGAAAAAGTCCCATATAAAAATCATGTTCACTCTTTTTCCAAGAATTAACTCTCCTGATATTAAGCATTACACAGTGCATTGGAGTGATATATAAATCTAGGTTTTGTTTTAACTTTCATTTCACTCCCATGCTTAAGTGTGCCACATATATCATAAAACATAGATTCATTTATCTCCATTTATTATTACACGATCATGGAATACAGAATAAATACATGTTATTTAAAATTCAAGGAAATATAAGTGTTTAAATATGAACACCCTTGATAGTAAATCAATATGGTATTCAATACATAGATGTCTTGTAATGGAAACTCTCACTGAAATTTTGGCTGCATAACAACATCACGTAAAAATTCATAAATTGGGTATATGAAATAGAAAGGGGTATTTAATATTTTTAATATAAAATGGTATGTAAAATGGACTTATAATGAATCATAAAAATAGTAATAATTTGAAATGGAAGGAATAATACAATAATGAAACATTGAATAACTATTGAAAGATTAGGATCTTTTACTTGAGTATGCGACTCTAAATCCTTTGGAGGGGCTTCATTAAAGATTGATGAAACATTAGTAGGACCCCAGAGAGGGGTGCAATGATTATGGACATTCTCAATTAATTTTTAGTGAAGTGAATTGTTATTTTATGTGGGTTTATATAGGGAAATAGTGGGTAATACTTTAACATTTCCCAAACATAGTTTCTAGACTATATATAATAAAATTTCCAAAATATCAAACCTTCCTATTATTTTACTAAAGTATTCTTCCAAATTTGAGTGGTTTTAATTATTTTTTATTTCTAGTGATGAACATAATAAAATAATAAACTTGTTGATTATGTATTGATTCATTTTCTTAATAAAATGATTTTAAAAACATAATATATATTAATGGTTTTTATTATTCATAATTGCATTGAAAAATAAGTTAAATAGACTAAAATTATAGTAATTTTAAATATAAAACATTTATTTGGTGTTGGATAAATTTTATAGTATTTTTTACTTCAGTTTTGAATCATTATGATGTCATGATACACACTGTATATTTATTCAATATTGAAATTTTACCTGAAAATTCGACCATCAGAGAGAATTATGAAAATGTAACCAATGGATAATTCCAAGGTTATTTTTCCAAAAATAATATTCATTTCATCATAATAACTTTCAATATATTTAAACTATCAATTTTAAAATAATAATTTATATTTATTAGGAAATGATGGTTTTTTTTAATACAAGTTATCAAACACTTATAAAAATAACATTTGATATCCTTAAAATTAAATGATCATTTAAATTATATAAATATTATTTTATTATAATATTATTCTAAAATATTATTCATTTCCAAAATCCATTATATCATTAAAATAAATTTCTTACTTGAAATTGAATTTTATGAAAAACTAAAGATTGATTTTTTTTGTACCAAAATAAAAAAGCATAAATAATGTAACAAGAATAGGATAAAAATAGATTCATTATTATATAAAAAACAATGTACATACTCATATTTCTAGGGTCTTGAAACATATCCCTTTAATACACCCACAAACTCTCTATGTGTAAGGTCTACGACTATGAGACATTCATGGTGTAGTTCAACGAACATTGTTTGTGTGGTGATCTCAATGATATTTAACATCTCCATGAAACCTCTTCTCTCAGGATTTAGTTGTTTGATATCTTCTTGGGCATGGTGAAGGGAAAATCCAGTGACATTATCTCCCTCATAAGCTCTGATAAATGGGTTTTATAGGGTACAATACTATTGATTGAGGTTGTCACATCCTTTGTCTCTATTAATTAAATTTTTTAAAACCTTATATTTATAAAAATCATGTGATCACTAATATGTGTCTATATTGTCATCAATAAATATACTTATATGTTTTTTAAATTTGATATAATATAATGCACGAATTTTCTATGATTTCTATAATCATAATACATAACATAGAATTTATGTAAATCCCAAGGGGAAATTAATTTATAAAAATGTCGGTTGTTACTATTTTTTATCCATATTGATAGATATTAATGTAGTTGAATATTAGGTCTACAATCATACATAATAACCCTTTCTATATATATAAATATGAGTAAGAGGTAATTCCCAAATAAGGTAATTTTAAATTAATGAAACTTCAATTATGTGTTCTCGTTTTGGATACAGAAAAGTGTGGATTGTTATTCCATGTAATATTTGGATGCATGTTCATTCATGGTATTTGATAACATTAAAAATTCATTCAAATATATCTCAAAAAACAATAAAAAACATCAATTCTTCTTATATACTATGATTTTGAGAACTTCAATCATCCCATGGAAATGTCTAAGTGTTAAACATTAATGTTCCATTAATTAGGAGGTGTTGTTTCATTATAATCATTAAAGTATTGTTCTATTAATTATTTCAAACAATAAGAAACTAAGGACATTACTTAGATTGATTATATTAGAAGATAATTATCCTATTATTTGTATGTTTGATTTTAAAAGAAAAACTCTCTGGTCAGAACTATTTCTACCTCTCATTTTTCTTTATAATTTACCAAATGTTCTGGAAGGTCATGTATGAATGATAGGTCCTACTAGAGGGTTGGTTTATTATCGTGATTTTGGTAGTCCTTTAGCGTAAACATTATCTCCAATTATAAAAATCGATCTGAGAAAAAATTTTAAACTGATATTTGACAAGATATAACATTTGTTGTAAATTTTTACGTTATTATTATTATTCATTTATATTTATTCAATATATATAGAAATAATCGTTGATTAATTTGGGTTTGAAGTAATATTTCACCCCATTTAGATATTATTCATCCATATATAACCCATAAATTTCATTATATACCATCTTCCAATATGAGAGTTATTCATTAGATGAATAAGGATTCTAGATAAATGACCATTTTTTGGATCCATGATATTGTCGAAACAAAACCCCACATTTATATTATTTTGAATTCAAGGAAATTGTATATTAAATTATACAAAGAGTGATTTAGATATTGATAGTAAGAGGAAATGGACATTTTATATAAAATAATGTTTCATGGATTTTAGGGTTTATTAAATAATATAGAAAAGGGAAGGATGGTTCTTTACACCATGGTGTTGTGATTTGTTTGACATTGTCTAGCTATACCATGAGTACTAACCACAAAATTGAATATTCCATTTGGGAATTGTGAAATTCAATCAATAATGGAATGCATCTCATTAGAAACTATACTTAAATTTTTCATGGTCTCACAATATAATGAGTTTACACTGTAGAAAATGCAATTATATGGTGATTGTTGTTTGAAAAAAAAAACAAAATATTATTTTTGATAATAATTGTTAAAAAAATATTAGTTCCACTACGTCAAATACCATAGAAGGGGGTTGAATCAGGGTATGATAGATTAAAACTAACAAACCATTGGATATTTTTTAACCATTAATCAAAACAAATTTCTTTGTTTATCCCATATAAATATATGAATAAAAATGAAATCAGGCACATCACTCAACAATTTTTACTTCGTTAACCCCCATTGGGATATATACAAGGAGAATACAATGGATATGTGTCTATGTAAAAAATATAGTAAATATCAGTACAAATTATATTGCTTGAGAAAGATCTTATATACCCAGGCTTGCTGCATTTATACGATTTATGGTCTACTCCATGCATTCACAATGGTCACTCCCTATGTCTCCTCCTCCGGGTCACTATCTATGGGATGGATCTTTGTATTCCTCTTCCTTTAATCATTAGTCATGTATGGGGTCCACATATACATTATTGACTTTTAGGACCCTTCATTTTCATGAATTCACATAACATAAACTCTATGTGGATTCTTTGTAAAAATTCACACTTTTACATATAGATGAAATTCCCTATTCCGCATACTATTAGACCACTAAAATTACATTCGTGAACTATTTTTGTCCCTTAAAAAACCACCTAATTCCTCCATAAACCAAATTTCCTATTATCCATCCTGTATAAAGGGTATAGTTTACGAAACACATCTTTTGTGAACTGATTCCCTATGTAGACCATCATCCTTTGCGAACTGCTTCTCCTCCTCTGTATACCTCTTCCTACATCGCATAATATCTCTACTTATAAGAACCTCCTCACCCCCATGTACCATGTCATCCTCCTCATAACCTATCTTCTTAAATTGCATATAGTGTTTCCCTCCTCCACATTCCAATTCCTTTGTGAGCTATAGTTCCCCACAAAAACCATTAGATGAATTGTTTATGTGAAAACCACTTTATAGAAATCTCCATCGAAAACAACTTTTGAAGATAGCCATATTCCCATGGTGGTGATCTTATATAATGGAATTGTCTCTTATTGTTGATGTTATGAGATTAGCTGATATAGGAAAATTGATCCAAAAAAATCCAGTAATCCATGATTTACAAAATCATCAATATGGTACCACGTTCACCGCATTCTGCTTCTCTCTTGAACCGTTCTTCCATACACAATGGCCCAAATCTCCATTGTGTTCTCATGAATGATGCCCTTCATGGATTCTCAAATTAATACCTAATTGTTTGTGGATTAAATGACATCCCTCATACCACAAGAATTTTTTATAGTGATTTACTTATCCATGAACCATTTTCATCCCACAAACTGTTCCATTCTATGGTCTGCATCTCACGCTTTTTCGTTCCCATACTTCACTGATTCCCATCACTATTCTCTGTAACTCCATATTCATTCCCTAAACCATTCATCATAATAATTTTACTATGTTCCCCTATGAGGATATCATCCTTTTCCAAAAAATTGATGTACTATTTTTTGAGGCCCAAAAAATTAGCAAATAATGGGAAACTACGCCACCATTAACACGTGCTTTGGAAAACACTAACCATGATCACTCACAATCAACTAGCAGTAGAAACAAACTCAATCACTACCAAAACATACTGAGTGGACACCATGAAGTATTTTTACCCAAAACAATCACCAACATGGGTCCAAAGGGCCCATTTAAGACTATAGGGGCATTTAAACCATCGAAAAATTATTTTTTCACATTTCATATTGGTTTAAAGTGGACATAGCTTGTTAATATTTCAAAAAATTATTAAACGATAAAATAAGGTAATATATAAAATTGTCTACATCAGTTTTATAATAGTTCATAATTAATAATATATTATATTTCCTATCAATATTTATGTCATAATTTTTTTAAAATGATTATAAATGGATTTTTGGGTGATATGATCCATGGATACATAAATTCTAATGGGAGATATTCATCTTATATATGTTTCTTATATAAATATTAAATTCTTATCCATCAATAATAACAAAAAAATATAATATGATATCATATTATAAAATATAATAAAGTTTATTTTAAATATAACTTATTGAAAATAAAATATCATCATATTTTTTAAAAGTGAGTTGATCTGGATTTTCCATGGAATAATTATAATGTTTGTATACTTTTTCTCTAATAGATCTTTAATTTCTTATATAATGCCTAAAAATAAGAATTACTGCATTATTAATTTATTCCATTGTTTATAAAATAATATAAAATATTATAATTATTCATTATAATGTATTCATTAGATTAAAATGTTGAAATATTTCTATAAATTTTCCTACATGGATTTATAGATTAAATTGGTTGGTATGTTACATGATTTAGTTATTTAAACCATGAAAATATCATTTTTAGGTGATAAGTATAAATTAAGAAGTTAGTTACGATTTATACCAATTATGTGATTGAATTGGTGGGGGGATTCAGGTCTCTCTTAAGTCAAGAATCGTGGACTATTGGGGATTTGGGGTAGACTACACATTTCCCATGATGCTTACAAATTTTAAATAAATTTGAGGGATAACAGGATATGTTTAAAAGATTAATTTTATAAGGATTTTTTCGTTTCATATAATTTTATTCATTTATGTGTAATATTTTCATGTACCCTATACAAAAGATTTATTTGGATATGTATTAATATAGTTTTATTTAAATTTAGTTAATAACACGAGTTGCGATTTGAGTACATGATAATATGTGAGTATCTGTCTAATCAAATATATTCAGTGCATGAACTTCAATTCTAAAATTAATCCAGGAATCAAGAATACATGTAAAATTAATAACCTGAAATTTTATGTTGAGATAAAATAAACATGAAAAATACTAAGTGTTATATTCCTTCCTAAGTGTTACATTTCATTACTCTGATCCTCCATCATCGATGGGAAAAACATATTTGGTTTCCCAATATTATCTTCTATATGGAATCCATGTAATATGGTTTCCATATTTATTAGGTGCCACATTTTTTGAAATTTTTATGTTATTATTAGCTTGGAAACACTAGACATTGGAATACAAGAGTAAGGTAGTTGACCGAATCTATTTATTCAATAAGGATAAAGGGTTATCCACTAAAAAAATAAAAGATTAATATATTATATAATTTAAATAATTGTCTAATATGTATAGACGTGGCTTATTTATGATGTTAACTAATGCTAGTCATGATAATATATAGATCATAGACCACTAATGGTTTTTAATTTTAAAAGTGGATATCAATTTATTAGGAAAAAATTTAATAAATGACATTATTAAATGAATTTAACATAGGATTTTTAATTAATAATAGATTATTTAGATAAATATCATATTCACCAACAAACATTACGTTTTGTTCAATCTTTAAAAATGAGAATACAAATTTTTAAGATGTCATATACTAGTACAGAACATAATAATTTTAAAGAACAAATATGAAAATTATTTGTGTCAGAGTAATACCTTCCTAGGTAAAATCATATTATCTTTTTACAGCCAAATAATTTATATTATTAAGAGAATAAGAAAAGGATTCATATAATGTTTCAAAATCCCTAGATTCCAGAATATCTGAGTAAAATTAGCTTATACGTATCTATACAATATTATTGGGTACAGAAAATGAACTTATGGGGTTAATGGTTTCATTATGTATTTATTTAGCTATAAAATTAGTTAAATTAGAAATATTATGGAAATTTGAGTGAGTTAAAGAAATATTTAATATTTGTTATATATTTTTAAGATAGATTATAATAATTTAGGATTTTCATTCACTGGATATGAGATGACCTTTGGATTTCATACATATATATTATATATTACTAGATTATTATTCACTAATTATAATTATTATCCATTCAATAACTATAAAGGATTAGTATATTCCGAAACATGGAAACATATAAAATTACTACATAAGTTCTTTAAATCACATCTTTATTTGTTATTTACAACTACAAACCTTACTAAAAATATCACACATAAAATCATTCTTTACATTGTTTGGAAAATAAATCAAAATAAAGAAAGGATGATGATGATGAGTAAGAGTAAAAATGGGATAAATCAATGATCATTTATGAGAAACATAAGTATATGGTTGTTTAAACATGATATTAGAATTTTAAAATATTACCAATCCATTCCAAGATAATAATCATGATTCAAACTACAATTCATGGCATCTCATAATCCATTAATCATTATGTAAAAAATTATAATAATCCATTAGAATATATCAGTATCATAATTTCTTGTTATACTAGGGTTTCATAAAGTGTATTATAATCATAAACATAAAAAATATTATTTCATAAATATCCTATAATACATTATTTATTTTTCATGATTAGGTTTTGAAATTATGCACATACATTGGGCATATCATAACCACACATTTTCCAGCTTTTCGTCTTGGGATAACCTCATGGGAAACCTGTTTTGGGTATTATAGATCCTATTAATTACCCATTAACCACATAGAATACTTATAGCTACCAAATTCATTATAGGGATATAATTCCCTCACCCATCACATGATCATAATATTCAAATATTAAGGAAAAAAAGTTTTGAAAAAACTTACCATTCATCATAGTGTATCCCATAGAAAAAATAGTGTTTTTAAATATTCCACCATCATAAAAATTAGGAAAACATATAAAGAACAAGGAATGTTCCATAAATTTATATCTCAAGTGATGAATATGTAACACTTACCGAATTTATCATTGATAAAAATTTATTTAAAAATATCAATGGAATATTTCTTAAAGAAACTACCATATTCATTTAGAAAACCCATATTAAAAAAAATCAAAAAATAATAAGGAATAATTTTTAATTGATAATATATATGGTATTTTTTAAAATAATATTCAAATAATTGAATGGGGATGATAGAGGCAAATTATATTCATGTTATAGATGCTCAAAAAATATTCCTCTCACACATTTGGTAAAAAATACCTCATTCCAAAAACAATAAAGTGATTCCTTTTAATCATTTTAAAATAAATTGAAAAAAGGGTGAAGATAACTATAAAATATCATTCGAAAAAAATAAAAATAAATAGAAATATTTTAATGAAAATATGATCGTTGAAAAAATATTGATTACTAAAGAGAAAAATAATGTAAATTTTCATAAAAAATATTCATTCGGTCACTTTATTAAATAAAGTAACAATTGTTACTCTAATAACCAAGTTTCCATGAAAACATTATTATATTGGAACATATAGAAGGTTTAAAATCCTGAAGGACTGATCAGTGTAGTATTTTTCTGTACTAGATACATTAATGGTACCTATTTTGTATTGGGAAATAAAAAAGTAGTAGAAATGAAAAAAATTACATCAATTAATATATTCCATAATTTCTTATTCATGTACAAGGTAAATAAAATATTATGGCTGAGTTTATATTCTTTTTATGGGTAATAAAAAGTAGAAGATATCATGAATCAATGATCATAATCATCATAAGAAGGTAGATAACTGATCACACATTTAATTTAATAAAAAATTGGGCATCAGGAAAAGAAATATTGCAATATAAATTTAATTTTAATTATCTTTACACACTTTCCATTCAATAAATAATTTGAGAACAAAATGTAACCAAAGATAATAAAATTGTGGGAATATCACGTATAATAAAAATACCTGCATTAAACATAAGGGAGATGCTTAATTATATGATTTTATGATTTTAGTAATCTTGATAACTAAATCATCAGGATAATTCAATCATCATGATAATTCAATCACCGTGATAATTCTACTATAAATACCTTTCACAAGAAGGTTTAAAACTACAGGTATAAACCTATTTAATTTGGATAACTGATATTTATCATGAGATCTATTGATTCGTCGAGGGGAAATATAATTCTATGCACCACCCAAAATGTCGTGTCCAAATAATTCATCATATCTCTAATATTAAATTAATTTCATGAATAATATAAATTATCAATAAATATACGTATTGAGTGAGGGATATGGATTTATCAATATTTCCCCCCTCAAATTATGTGACATTGATAGTATACAATGTATATAAAAATTGTATATGATTTATATAATAATAATATCCATCATAAAATAATATCTATATTTAATATAAATTTAATATATAAATAATAATGATCACGTGAAAGTGATTTTTAAGCTATTTTCCACAATCAAAAAAATATAACATCACACGTTAAATTTTTTCACATGGTAATTTTCATGTAAAGTCTGATAAGATGAATAAATTAACATAGAAACATAATACACCATTATGTATGACTGATTCAAGATATTTCATGAAAAAGTTAAACTACATATATAAAATAAAATAAAATTGGTCTATAGAAATACAATATGCCTCATTGGAGAAGTTGAGACAAAGTTCCTTTCACCATGATTCAATTTTGTTGAGTGTGATTTAGAATCCTATATTGTGGTTTCAAAAATATCATTAACATTTAATAGTACAATATTAACAATTATAATGTAATATAATTTAATTTTATAACATGTTATCATCATTTCATTAAAAATAATTCTTTGTTTTCACTATTTTTTGTGTTAATTTCCATGTTTTCTAATTATTTCTTTATCACTAAATTTCATGTTCTTGTAAATAATATATTGTTCCATAATATTAGAAATTAAAATGATAGAATAAATATCAAATTTTAAAAACAATTATAATTTTAATACCAATCATGAATGATGGTTTTCAAAACCATATACACTATGGTCATATATGCGGTGAATTGTATGTTTGTATGAGTACCATTTCCATTTTTTATGATCATTATATATAATATACAAGTAATATTTTATCTTTATTGAATTAGAATAATATAATAATTACAATATTATTTCATTTAAATATAATTTTAATTAATCAATGGGTGTGGTTATGAATATAGAGTCATATCACTTCGTGAAGGTGGTAGTCCACAAGGACATAAACGATGTTATCATCATTCAGTGAGTGAAAATGTAAATAAATGATTTATTACCATTAATTAATGAAAAATATGTGAAAAATATAATTATAATATAATTTATATAACATATGTTCATATGAATTATCCTTATCATATTTTATGTGAAGAATTATTGGAAGACAAGTCATAGAATTTCCAATGTGGTAGTCCCTCGTTCAAACAAGAGATGTTATCGTATCCTATACAGAATAGAAGAAAAAATGATATATATGTTATAATTAATCTATATGTTTAATATTTTCTTATATCATATATATACATTATATATCCATCATTATACCAAATCATGAGTTGTGGTAATAGAAAAGAGAATGACATTGAAATGTGAGGTGGTATTCCAACATACACACAAATAATGATTTTATCATCCATTTGATGGAATTTGGTATTTTTTAGTTAACTCTGTTTATATAAAAACATTTATGTATATGGATGGGTCTAATTTTATTATATTATCTTGGATTTTAAATAATTTAAATAGGTTGTGGGTGAATTAAAATAAAAACACTCATTGAAGAACATTGACACTTCTACGGGTATCCTCCTTAGGTTTTAACAAAAACTCTTCCTAGATTTTATTTATTTACAAATTAAGGATTCTAGGATTATGCGGTGGAATTTTGAAAGTTAGTTTTTCTTTTATTGGAGGAACTAAACTGGATTTGTTGTTTGAATAAGAGAGGATAGAAGGATTCCTTTTATAAGAGAGGTGAGTGACCCACATTTAATTTTCTAAAATAAAAAAACTGTACATTAAATTCAAACATTAAAAATGTAAAAAATAATTTTCATTAATAATTAGATATTATATTGTAAAAATATTTCCAGATAATATATTTTATACTAGTTTTTAGTTCCTTTTTACCATTACCTTTTCAGTTTTACCCGTTATAAACCCACTTTTACCTTAACATAGATAAATAAATTTTACCACTTTTATAATTCTCTATGGTCCATAAAATTACCTTACTAGATAAAATAAATAATTCAGATTAAATTTTTTGATCTCATTTATTTAAAATCCATTCAAACAAGATGAAAATTTTAATTTTAATTAAATCCTGAAAGTGCGATGACAAAGTACATTTTCCATTAGAATATTTTCAAAATTTGGAAATACCATTATATCAAAATTAAAGTATTAAATGATTCTAATAATCAAAATTAGATTAATATATATTTAATTTAAATGAATTTATTTCAAAACATATTAATAATATAATTTAAATTAATAAATAATTTAAATGTGAAGGCAATTTACCATTAAATTTCATTATTTTTCACTCTTAATAGAAAAATGAACCATTTCAGAACATTTACAAGAATCCACCCTATGATAATTTTGATATTGTTATTAGGAATTTTATATTAATTTTTTAATATTTTTATAAAAATTATAATATTATTTGTATATTATTTTTTTATTTTGTGACTAAAAAATATTTTAGAAAATATACAATTTTCAAAAAAAATATACTACATCAAAATCAATCCTATTTTTTCAGATTAATACTTAAAAAATTAATGGGTTTTAACTGTTTATTATTTAATTTAAATATTTTATATTTTTTCCCCTTAATTTAATCCCTAGTGTCATGAACTTGCCGGAGTTGTCCCTGAACCGGTCACCCAGGCCATCCCTTGACCAGTCTTGAGATGCATTCTCGATCATCACAAGATGGTGAAAAGAACCTAGGGCAAGAATGGAATATACAAGTGAGTGATTTCTCCAAAATATAAACAATAAAACTAATAGCGGAATGAAATGGACAACCAAAAATACATTTATTAAAAAATTGAACTAAATATTATTTGTACAAGAAACTGAATGTACAACAAAACCAGCAACTCAACTGAACAAACCTGATAACCAACATTCTCCATTTGACCCCTCTGCTCACTCTCCAACAAAATTATCACACATCACCCAAGGTGATCTAACTCAATATAAAACTTGAACAAGGGCTCAGAATAGTAGAATACTGTAGGCATGATTATTAAAACTCGGTAGTTTAGGTAGAAATTTTATTCCTAATTCTCATCCATTAAAATAAATTAAAAAAAATTCATGTTTTAAATAAAATAAATAAAGGTATTTTTTCCTTATGATGTCCCATTCTATAAAAATTTACCAGAAAAAGACATGCATGTTTTATAAACTACAATACTTGAAACAAATTTAAAAAGTTAAACTTCAAAAAATAACTAGTTTTCAAGAGATTTGATTTAAAGAATGTACACTTTTAAATAAATCGCACACACTGCTGAATTTAACAACCAAACACACCATATGATGACAATGAGTAAAAAAGTAGTCAATTACCACAAGTCACGAGAACACCCCTAGGCACTAGTTAGATGAAATCCCCAGGAACCTCGTATCTCAGTAAAGGTAACCATAATAAATATATGTTCTCGTGCACACGAGCCACTAGTAGGGAGAATACATCTAACCTAGTGGTTCCCCAACATCATTATTCTCATAGTTTATTTGTTTTTTGTCATCTTCCAACATTCTACATGAAACAGGGGCCAAACCTCAAGGGATCTCTAGCATACTAGTACACATCCACTCACCTAGATACTGGAGATTCCATTTAGTTCTCAATCATGTAACACATATTATCAAATACTTATTTCACATCAAAATTCCATTCCCAAACCATAAACACACAAATGCCCCAAAAACATGGTTCACATTTCTCTCACGAATCAATAAACCACTAAATGTTTTTTGTAAAACAATTTCAAGGAGTGTATTGAGGCTTTTCACATAAAACACATTAAAAAAATCTTTTAAGTATAAACACGCAACAAATCCTTACACAACAATATTTGGAATCCCAAAAAACCTTTAATAAAATCATTTCATGGACCCTAAAACAATCCCAATTGACACAACATGTTATATTCATATAAACCCCAGATTATTCATTTTTAGGAAAGGCCAAAATGTCCTTAAAACTTTTTCTCAAAACTAATATATTCAAAGTTTTGAATTGAAATATTATTAAGGAGGTATATAATCACGACGCATAGTAAAAATCCACATTCAAAAATCAATTAAAACACCCAGGATACATATTCAAAACACAGCCATTTTCAAAAGGTTGTGGAATGGACCATTATTTGGAAACTTGATCCAAACATGTTGTAAACCAAAACCCATTTGTTTGTAAAACCAAATAAAAATTTTAAAGCTATAAAATGATACAAAAATAGTTTTTTTCATGCATCCAATTTATTTATAAATCCACAAAAAATCATTTTATATTTCAGTAGACACACAAATGGCAATCCGACAATTTACCAAACACATGGAATTCAGTCTTTAACAAAACAACTTCTTTTAAGAACATAAAAATTGATAAAATACCATTCTCAGGACATAAATTTTTTCAAGATATTGATACATATTTAAAATTCAATAAACCAATGGTGAAAGGTCCTGTAATAATTTATCCAATAAGAGGAGGGAACATTTATACCAAAAAAACAATATTTTTAACAAAATAAGGCATAAAACATCATTATCACACAAAACAATAAAACATAGGGTTTCAAAGAAGAAAATATCATATAAATAGGCTAGAAACGAATGATAATGGGGAAACATAAATTAAAAAGTCTTGTGAATGAGACATCCTACCTCTAATCTT
The DNA here is from genome assembly GCA_963277665.1 of Viscum album. NCBI lineage: Eukaryota > Viridiplantae > Streptophyta > Magnoliopsida > Santalales > Viscaceae > Viscum > Viscum album. The sequence continues at coordinate 1,518,962,840 of OY728155.1, read as the reverse complement.
TTGTGGAAATGAAACGCGCACATGAAATCACTCATTATGGTTCCCAACACTCTAGACCCATAAAGACCCGCCCTAAACGAACCAAACCCCAAACAAAAATCATTCCAAAACAATAAATTAGGTATATAATGACTATGGGATAAGAGGAATCCTAAAGAAAATAGAGGGATAAGGAAGAGGGAGAAGAAAGGAGAGGGAATCTCACCATGAAAATAAAATTCCTTTAATATTCCATTGGATATGCACCCCTAGAGGAAAGTTAATGGAATGTAACTTCTTGGAGCTTCTCCTTAGGACTGTAAGAACCGGGGAAATTAGATTTGGGGTGAAAAAAATGAAATATAAAAGATTTATGGTAGAGACAATTTACCTTATAAAATCTAGACAATTTCAGATATCTTGAGAGGTTTCTCCCTAATACTCAGTTAATATGAGCTCCAAATAGTTCAAAGAGACAACGGGGGTGTGGCTTGGTATCTTGGGATTGTGTGGGTAGTGGAATCTCCGAAAAATGGCAAACAATAAAAATGATATAAAAGAAATAATTTATTTTTCTAAAACTAAAAATGTGCCCATGGGAAGGGCCAATACCGGAATAGATATCCCAAATTCACAAGGGTTAATAATTCTTAATGGTTCTAAAAGGTTATTTAGGGTTTAATATGTAAAGGGAGGAAAAATAAGAAGTGAAATGAGTAAAAAAAATAATCAATGAAGTAGTTCTAAAATAAACCATATATGATTTTAAATTGTTAAATGGGCTCACAGTTTGGCCCAAATCATGTAGTAACCAAACATTCTAAAAAACTACAAAAAAAGAATTGAGGAACCAAAGATAGATGATTTGATATAGATGACACATCATAACTCAAAATTAATCTCATCCTAGACCCAAGAAATGGATCCGGATTTCCAATGAACTGGATCAAAATAATGAAATGAAAAACCTGGTGTGACAATTCTCCACAACATTTAAGATTTCCACCCCTGGAAAGACATAACGCTTTCATGCTAAAAGATAAACACCAAAGGAATATTTATAAATATGATTGTGCCACTCTAAAAATGTAAATATATTTCAAAATTAATGTATCTTATGCCTCTTTCCTCAAAAAAAACAAAAACTCATATCCCATTCTGGGGAATCAAATGATGGATCGAGTCACAACCTCCACAGCCAAATTAAGAAGAAGATTTTTGGGCCTTCTCCCAATGAACACAATGATCAACCAAACCAAATAGAACTCATGAAAACCAAATATTTCAGGGGATTCTTGAATGTAAACCCAATAATTACGAAACAACTAGCACTAGATAAGTTATTACGATTCAAATCATTGAGACCCATGGTGGGTCTCCCCACTATTAGAAAACAACTAGAAATGCACAAATAATAATTCAACATGAGATATAATTAAGCCTTAATCACACAAGCACACCAATACACTCCTGAAACAACCTACCCACCCAAGTTGAGAGAACACAACATGAACATTTATTCCACCCACTCTCGAATGGAGGCGTTAAGAACTAGCCCAACACTCTCTTCATGGATCCAAACACCACCAATTATGGATGGGAGGTATGGGGACCCAATACTTGGGCCATTGAAACCAAAAAAGAAACAATGGAACTACCTTTCTGAAATGGTATGGGTATGAGCTTAACAATACTACCCACAATCTTAGGACTCATGACTATGCTCAAACTTCACTCCGCAACCTATGGTTGGAGCTCTGATGGATGAAGCATATCTTGCCTCACAGTCTGGCTTTGATAATCCTAAACTTTTACGATATCTTGTAGTTTTACACATTACCACATAACACTCCCAAGAAGAAACAATAGACTAAGAGACACCATGGAACTCTCTTCCTCAAAAAACATTTCTACCCAAATAATAACATGGTGATACAATAAATATTTTCTCTCACTCCGAATATGGAGAAAAATTTATAAGGAAAACAAAAACACCCACTAAATATCACCGAGAACAACTACTACAACCCAGAGAATCACCATAAAAGGTTGTCACTTTAAATTGAGCCTAAAAAGCTCTCTATTTCAACAATCGGGCTGAGGTATCATTCTAATAGGTGGATTAAACATTTGAAACAAATAATTATGTTGGTCAACTAGAAATTTTTCAAATTGAGAACCTTCCATGACCACATCACAGCATCCAACACATCTTTAGAAACCCACTAAACAATACCCCAAAACTGAGCACCAACAATATCCCATCTCAAGACACAACAAGAGAATGACTTCTAGATCATAAGGAAGCATACCGAATAAAAAACCTTCTAAGACATAAGATAAACCATCCAAATTACAGTCAGTTCATAACAAACACCACAATTTTTTAGCTCAAAACACTTTTGAATCAAATAAACCAACTTGGTTGATTTTTGCATTCACCAATGGTGTTTCATCAAGCCTCACTCACATGGAAATTTACATGCCACACCAAGAACTCAAATACTAGGATACACTATCCATTAATCCATATATCCACAAAACATTTCATATGAGAACCCATGAAATCACCGAATGAAAAAACAAAAAAACATCATTACAAAAATAATCATGTACCTTCCAAAGTCACATTAATAACCAAATCAAAAACAGTTTTCATATTTGAAAAGACAAGATAATCCTCATCAAGAAAAATTTGATTAAAAAATAAATCCATTTATTTTAATATAACTTCAAAAAAACCAATCTATTCCAAATATACCGTTCCCATTTTAAAAAAATCTGCAAGGTCTCTTTTCTTAATCTGACAACCACAAAGGCCAAAACCCCTATCCAGAAAAACACCAACCACTCAAAACAAAATTTCGAAAACCAATTCCTCAGATTCAAACACTTTTCAATAGCCCAAAACATCCCATTTAAAACAATGATTCAGAATTACATTAAAATTATTCACAAATTCAAAACATTTTATTTTAACAAACCAGATGTTTAGAATATGGAAAATCCAATCCCATTAAATAATATCCACTTCCTCCACGAAATTTGATTTAAAAAACACAACCTTCCATATAAGTTCTTATATTATATTTCGAAAACCCCTTTCACTCTATTAAAAACCCAAGCATTCCTTTAAAACCCACTACCATAATTCTCAAATAAGTATTTTCAAAACAAAAATTCAGAATTGAAGAAGGGTCCAAGAAACCCACAAAAGGGAACTAGTGTTGGTGGGTGACTTGGACATATGGTTGGAGGCCATATATAAAACACAAAACCAACACAGGGAGACTTATTTGGACAATTCCCTAGCTCCACATGGCATTACTAGCACTATGAGCTCACTAAAGCCATTATTCATACTTCTCTTGTCATATCCCAACACCAAATAATCAACAAGAACAATGGACACTAATAAAACTGGACATATCATAGAAACTCATGGATCAGAATGAGAAAGAGTTCTCACAGATCTCCCCAAACGTAACCCCAAGTCCCAATAATCCTACTAAATCAACCTTGACACCACAAAAATAACAATGGTGCTCTAAAAAGAAAGGTCTTCTATGATCTGACCCCCTCTGATAACATTTTGTCATGAACCAGCCTGAGTCGACCCTGAACTGGTCACCCAGACTAGCCCGTGATAAGTCCCAAGAGGCCTTCCTGATCCTCCCAAGATGGAATCAAGAACCTAGGGGATCAACATATAACACATGATAATTATTCCACCCACATATAAGTAATAAAATAAACAATAGAAAGAAGCGGACATCCCAAAATAAATTTACATAAAAATTGAACAAAACATTATTTGTTCAAGAAAATGAAAGTTCAAGTAAACCAACAACTCAACTGGCCAAACCTGAAAACAAAAAATCTCAATGTTACCCCTCTAGTCACACTCCAACACAATTATCTCATGTCACCCAAGGTGATCAAACTCAAGATGACCTGCACAAGGGATAAAAATAGAATAAGACTATAGGCGTGAGTATTAAAAATCTGTAGGTTACCATGATATTTGGTTCCCAAGCCACTTACCTTAAAATAAATGAAACATCATTTTCAAGTTTTAAATAAAATATATAATGGTATGTTTTCCAAATGTGGACCCATTTTAAAATAAATTTACCAGACAAAAACTTTCATGTTTTACAATGAAGAATTCTAGGAATAATTTTTAAAATGGCGAAACTTCAAAATGAAACTAATTTTCAAGAGGTCTACATTAAAGAATGTAAACTTTTAAATAAATCACACACACATTTGAATTTACCAACCAAACAAACCGTATGTTGATCGTGAGTAAAAAAATATCCTATGAGAACAAGTCACAAGAACACCCTTAGGAACCAGTTAGTTGTGATCCCCAGGTACCACATATCTTAGTGAATGTAAACATAATAAATACCAGTTCTCGTGCACACGAGCCACTAGTAGAGAGAATACTCATAACCTAGTGGTCCCCCAACATCATCATCATCATAGTTTTGTTTTTGTTTTCATTTTCAAACTCACAACGTCAAACAAGGGAAAAACCCCACAGGATTACTAGCATACTAGTACACATCCACCCTCCTAGATTCTCATGATTCCCTTTAGTTCTCAATAAAGAAACACATTTCACATAAAAATTCCATTCCCAAACTATAAACACAAAAACATCCAACAAAATTTCTTCACATTTCTTTCATGAATCAACAAACCACAAAAAATTTCCATTCAATTTCTAGGAGTGTATTGAGGCTTTTCACATAAAATTCATTAAAAATACTATTTTATGTATAAACAAAGTACGAAACCATAAAAACAATATTTTTATGCCCTATAAACATTTAACAAAATAATTTAATGATCCATTAAAAATTACCAATTAGAAAAACAAGGTATATGCTTGTATAACACTCATTCTTCATTTTTAGGAAAGGTCAAACAAGCCTTTAATAAACATTATCTAAAAACCAACATTTGACAAAGTTATTCATTTCAGTTTTATTAAAGAGGCATATAAACACCATTTATAGTAGAAAATACTTTCATAAATCCCTTAAAATAGTCATGTTACATATTCAAAAGACGAACATTTTCATGAAGATGTGAAACGGCCCATTTTCAGGCAACTCGGGACAAAACATGTTGTAAAACAAAACCCATTTGTTTGTAAAACAAAATCTAAATTTAAAGCAATAAAAGGATCCAAAAATAATTTTTTTATTCATACTATGCATTTATAAATCTAAATAAAATATTTTTAAATTGCATTAGACCCATAAATTCCAACCGGGGAATTTATCGAACACATGGCATGCACTCTATTACCATAAAACTTATTTTACGCACGTAAAAGGGGATAATATACCATTTTATACCATAAATTTATTCATTATATGGAAAAATATTCTTTATACCATAAACCAAGTGATAAAACTCATGGAAATATTTATCAAACAAGATGTGAGAACATTTATACCAAAATAACTATAATTTTATCAAAATACGGTGTAAAACATCAATTGCAGACAAACAAAAATTTTAAAAAATGTATAAAAGGTGAAAATTTCAGATAAATAAGGTTTTAACAAAATTATAATTATGAAACATAAATGATAAAGTATTATACAAGGGTTATCCTACCTCAAATCCGAGTTGGAAAGGAAACACACACAAGAAATCACCCGCTGCGGTTCCAAACACTCTGGACCTATGAATACCCACCATAAATGAACCAAACCCCCATCAAAAATCATTCCAAAATAGTACCCTAGGTAAATCATGACCTAGGGAGAAGAGGAAACCAAATTAAAATGGATGGAGAAGGAAGATGGAGAAGAAAAGGGAGGGAATCTCACCTTGGAAACTAATGGTCTCTTCATCTTCCCTAAGATCTACACCCTTAGGTGAAAGGTAATTGCATGGAACGACTTGGAGATTCTCCCTAAATCTAGATGAACTATTGACATTTTATTTGGTGTAAAAAGAGTTAATGATAAACGATTTATGATGGAGACAATTTACCTAAGAAAATCTGGATGATTTCAGGAATATTGATATTTTTCTACCAAATAATAAGTGAAGATGACCTCCAAAAAGTGAAAATTGAGAATGGGGGTGAGCCTAGGTATCTGTGTCTCGAGTATGAGGTAGAATCACCAAAAAATATAAAACAATAGAAAATATATAAAAAACTAATTATTTTTTTAAAACTGTAAATGGGCCCATGGGCTCGCCCAATACCGGAATAGATAACACAAATTCACCATGTTTATTAATTCATAACGCGTAAAAAAGGATACTAATGCTTTAATATGTCAGGGGAGGAAAAATAGTAAGTGGAACGAGTCAAAAATGTTTTAAAAGGAAGGAGTTATAAACGAAAAAATATTTTCAAATCTGGATGTGGGCTCAAGGTATGGCCCAAATCATTAAGTAACCACCCTTTCTACAAAAATGTCCAAAATAGAATTGAGACACCAAAATATGGAAGATTATAGATATATGACACTTCAAAACTCAACATTAATCTCACCCAAGAAATAGGAAATGTTTCAGGATTTATCATGAACCGGATGAATACAACGACATGATAAATTGGGTGTGACACATATGCTATAATGTTTATGTTTAAATTTTATTTTAATATATTATCAAATTTCTTTTAAACTCATTGTTGATTGTATTTAAATCATATGATGTGATTGAATTTATTAAAAATGAAATATATCATAATGTATTAGTGTGTTATATTATCTTATAATATTGTTTTCTGTCATATTCACTATCAATCATGATGTTACGATTCTAAAATCTTAGGGTGTCACATTCTAATGCTAATAAATAATTTTTTTTCTTCATAATTAAACCTCTATTTTAGAAATCAGGTGTCATGATCCATCCCCCAGGGCCCATTTTGTGACTACCCAAAACCCGCATTCCGTTGGCTAGGGGCTTGTGACTTGAACCAAAAGGTGTATCCCACTAATGGTTTGGAATTACCTTTAAACCTATATAATCACACAATCTAAGAACACAATAAGAAGAAACCACAAAGTAAAATTCTATTGTAAAAATGGTACTAAATCTAAATGGTCTGAAATAAAATCCCAACTATAAATGTACAAGTACAACTTAAAAAGAGAAAATAGCTCCTAGATCATCCACCAAGGATCCTACATGAAGGGTAGGTATAGCTCATGATTATTAGTCACTACAGAATGTGACATCAAATGGTCCACCTTTGAGCACCAACAAATCATGGGTCCCTCAGCCTCGATCAACATTGTCTTCCATCTGCACAAGACACAATAATGTGTGGGTGTAGACCATATCGGGGTGAGTATAACAATACTCAGAAGGGTCCCTGGGACCACCGATAGTCTCCCAGAGTTCATCAAATGAAAAATACCATAATGAAATAAATCAATCAAAATGCATGAAGATGTCATCAACTCTACATATTTATATGCTTATACATATACCTACTATATCAAAACATACTCATCTCATTCACGAGGAAACATAAGGCTCCATCTTTTAAGCCATTTTCACAACTGATTCATGAAAGAAGAATACCACAAAGGTAACACCACAAAGGTAATAATACCACAAAGTAAACACTATGAAGGTAACACCATGAAGTTAAGAGTACCAAAAAGGAAACACCACTAAGGTAACACCATGAGGGTAATGTACCACAAATGTAACACTACAAAGGTAACACTAGGAAGGTAAAAGACTCAACTCATAGTAGGTATATAACTAAATCACAGAATTATAGACGATTAGTCGTAAAACTAGATCATCTTATTCTATAGAGAATCTCTACTTCTGACCCCCATAGGATCGATAGATGATGACCCAAATGATTTCTCTAGTCGCTGATTGACACATGATCGATATATGTTGAACCACATAGGATCAATGTTCTTTCGTCATGTCATAACCATTGATGAGATTCCTGCACTATGCACACTTTATTATGGGATGATCTGCTCCTTAATCCTTCGGTTGTACCTCATCCTCCATGAAGTTCCACGAATAAGTATCCCAAAGGACCTTTATGTCATAAGGGTTCCAATATGACATGCGGTACGTCAATAAGACGCTCGGTCTATGACTTATAAGAATTTTGGAAACTGAGGGCCCGGTTGGATTCGGGTTCGATCCAACCTATCCATACTCCAACATTCTCCTAAACTGATGTGGATTATACCAAAAGTACCGTCTAGCTCAAAGGATCCCAATGCCATAGATAGTTCATCAAATGGGAACCTGATTCACAAGTTATGGCTCTTTTTACGAAACTGGGCCTGGAAGGGTCCAGGTCCGAGCTGACCTAGTCGGGGTGACATTTCCAGACGTAGTCTGGGCAGACCCGACCCCGGTCTAGGTCTTACCCGGCTTGGATCGGCCCACTGGGCCGCGATTTGGCCCGACCCCTAAGGGGGAACAACTGATCCCACAAGGGGGCACGACCCGACCCTCAGGGGGGGGGGGGGTGGCGGCTAGCCCGTAGAAAGTGTGGCTCACTAGGCTAGCGCGGCCCAACCAAGGGAGAGGGAAGCCCATTGGTCTATCGCGGCCCAACCCATGGTGGGTACGGCCCACCGGTGGAGTGGCCTCCTAGATCAGGGCTCTCCATAGATGTCACAGGTAGAGCCCCCCCCCCAGTTTTACCAAACAACCATAGCAGTTCGGTTTATGCGGAGGTGCCACATGGAACCACCTGGTTGTCTGTGGGACCCATAGGGAGTGCGTCTCTACTTCCGCGGTGTTAGAGCCACGACTAGACTCTCTGGTGGGGTGACATTGTATACCACTCCGCCTCCTGCGGCCGGCCAGTGTCGGCCGCTCCATGTGTCTACCTTGGCTGAAGAGTCGCCACCACCATCTCTAACAGTGCACGCACACCGCCTCTTCCTCCACGACTGGCCCGAGCAAGCCACCATCTCCACCAACCGTGGCTTCAGCCGCAACCTTCATCGACAACAGCGTACAATGGCTCGCAACCATCTCCTCCTCCACCAGTACCGATTTACGGTGATCTTCTGTGGGTCACTAGGTGAGCTCTGATGGCCTGTTTTTCTATCTAAAAGTTCCAAAAAACTCCCCGGTAGGCCCTCTTCATCCCTAAACCCACTGTTCTAGGTTTCTTCCAATTCATATAAAATCGGTTGCAAATAACACATCAAATATCAATAAAAGGCAGAGGGTCTGAGCATTGTTTTTTAACCCGCATCATCCACGTTAGCTTGATAGAAGAGGGTAGTATATTCATTCAACAACTATTAAATTTATACAATAAATAAACCCTTCCTCAAGATCATCAGAGAACATTCGTGTTTGAGGAAGCTTCGGTGTCTGTCATTGGAGATTTGGTGGTGCTCGTCACCGCTCACTGGAACCAGTCCCATCATCCATGTGGTTAGCGTCAATGTAATTTTCCAGAGCTTTGTCTCTTTGTGAAGCTGTGAAAATTCCATTCCCTATGTTCTATATAAATATGAGAGGGGGAGGATGATTAACGAACATGGAATTAATTATGTTCATTTAATTAAGAAATCTTCCAAATTCGAATAGTGCAGTTACATGAATAAAGGGGTGTCAAGATAATTAATGGATTGAGGTGTCGTTGGTATCGCCACAACCACTTTTCCATTGGAGGAAAACAAAATGAGTGAAATAAAATAACATTGTTTTTTTTATTCTTTAAAATTCCAGAATATCACTTTTTCTCCCATCCTACTATAGTCGAAATGAAGCCTCCCCTAAGTAATTATCATCTCCACAGATTCAGTGGTGCCCTTAGATTTTTAATCTGAGTGTCGGTTCAAAAGATAGAAAATGAAGCCCACATGTTTAATGAATGTACCTTAAAAAAGATTTGAAAGTCATTCTGGGAACACCGGGCCTCATAATCACACACCTTAAATTTTTGCAGATTCATAGTAATTCCATATATTTAAAAACATTACATGGAAAATCTTGGTCTTACATTCTCCCCACCCTAGGGATTTTCATTCCTGAATGCTTCAATGTAGAATAATTAAATAAATGGGGGTAAAGAATGCGAATCAGAGCCTCTCTCTCCCATGTCCTCTCCAAGAGGTTTTCGTGCTGCCAAAGAATGTGCACCAGAGGGATAGATCATCCACAAAGGACCATCTCTGTTCGATCCTCAATCTCCACTGGAACCACTTTAAATGTCGCATCATAGTCAATGTCCAGCTCACCCAATCTATGACATGCAATGGATCATGTACGTATCTCTTTAGCTACATCACGTGGAAAACACCATGCACCTCGTACATCTGTAGGGGAAGAGCCAAGCAACACACCTCCTCACCAACTCCTCAATGAACCTAAAAATGTATGATGATCCTTGGAGATAGATTTTCTCCCCATCTAATTCTTCATGAACCTTGTCTAAGTGTGACCTATAGGAATACATGGTCTCCCTCCTTGAACTCCAATGGTTTGCATCTCCTATTAGCATAAGACTTCTTCCTACTCTGTGAAATATCCAGCCAATCATGTATGGTATTCCCATTCTCAGTGGTAGCCTGTACCAACTCTAGACCAATATGTGTTTACTCCCTTGAGTCTATATAGCATTGAGGTGATCTCAAAGGACGATAGTAAAAGGCCTCAAATGGTGCCATACCAAGGGTGGAGTGATATCTAGTGTAGTATGAGAACTCTACCACTGATTTCTTCATCCCTGGCCTCCAGTGCTTATGTCGGAGGTCCTGGTACATCTTCGCCACATCAGGATGTACCGCCAGAGTGGATGTATGCAACTCTCTCAACACCTCCTCCAGTATCACTACTAGTACCATGGTGCGTCTTCTAAAGTGGATGACGTGATTCCCACCTTCAGAAACCCATTGGGTGTCTTTCCTAAGGATATCTAGGCACATTGTGCCTCACAGTCTATGTATCCATGTTGTGCCTCCCGAACTCGTTAAACAAGTAGGGGAGTGACAATCATAGATTGAAGGTAAGCTACTCCATCTCTATCCAAAAAGTATATCTGAAACGCGGATAGCTACTCTGCCTCCTCACTCAACAGTTATAAACCTGAAATCACAGTGAGTGTGTCTACCACTATGTTCCCCTTTCCAAGAGTGTATACAATCTCGAATACATCGTCATAGTCTAAGAGGAATTCTAAAAATTGCTTATGTCTAAGGTCTATGTCCTTTTGTGAGAATATATATCTGAGACTCTTGTGATTACACTAAATAGTAAATTGTTCACCCATCATTTAGTGTCGCCACATCGTCAAGGTAAAGACCACAGCTACTAAATCTAGTTCATGGGTAGTGTAGTTATTCTCAAGATGTCTCAGCAGTCATGAAATATAAGTGACCACTACTCTCTCCTGTATAAGGACACATCCAAGTCCATTCCTTGATGTGTCACAGTTTACAACATACCCAATGCCCTCTTCTCATATCCTTAAGATGGGGGAACTCATCAGTCTTTGCCTTAGCTTCTGAAAACACTGTTGGAATCTCTTCTTCCACACAAAGGGATGTCCCTTTTTCATCAATGCAGAAAAGGGGTGCCTCAACTTTGGAGAAGTCGGGTACGAATCTCTAGTAGTACCGGGGAAACACCGCACAATAGTCACACTCCTCGGTGGATTCCAAGAAAGCACAATGTCTATCATTTCAGAATCCACTACAACTCTAGCCTCTGAGATAACATTTCCTAGAAAGTGGAAGTCTTGTATCCCGAACTGGAACTTTGAGATCTTAACATAAATCTGATGCACTCGGTGTGTTTCCAGAACTATCTACAGATGATAGGCAGGCTCTGCCTCTATCACTGATTACACCAAGATGTATTCAATTAATACCACCATGAAGTGATCGAGGTATGGATGAAATATCATTCTATTGATTCCCATAAACACTATTGGGGAGTTGGTCACACTGAATGGCATAACCAAGAACACATAGTGGCCATACCGACATCAGAGGTCTGTCTTCTACACACCCTCACCTCTTAACCTGAGTTAATGATAGCCTGATCTGAGGACTATCTTTGGAAACCCCTGATATCCATTCAGTTGATAGAAAATATCTTCAATCCTCTGAAATTGATTCTTCTTTTTCAAGGTCACTTGGTTCAGGCGCTGATTGTCCACATAGAGTCTGAAACATATATTTTTCTTCTTTGAAAATAAAATCATGGATGCCAATGGAGAAACACTGGGCCTTTTTAACCCCTTCCTCTGGAAGACCTCTAGTTGTACCTATAACTCACAATGCTCTGCTGGAGCCATCTGATATGGTGGTGTAGTTATCAATGTCATCTTTGTGTACAAGTCGATGTAGAAGTCCACCTCTCTATGAGGAGGTAGTTCTAAAACCTCATCATGGAATACATCAATATACTGGCCCACCATAATACAATTTCTCGGACCCCCAACATCAAATCCTCCGACGGTAAGGCTATCCAACTGATGTGTGATCGGATGCACCCTCTTCCTGGTATGTCCATCCTATACTACAAATGTCACGTTCTCGCTCGTGAAGGGAAAAAAGTATGATCCTCATGGATACACCACCATTTACTCCAAATAAATTCAATCTGAGCAAGGACTTTGGATAACCATTCCATACCCAAGATGACATCATAAGTCATCAGTGTCACTACTAGTAGATCTCAGTTGAAGATCACTCCTCATTGAGTAGTATCACACTACTAGAGCTACTGTGTAATCATCAAATCTTCTCCCACATGAGTCTCCAATCTAAAGGATTGGGCCAATGGCTACATCAGAATCTCGGAGCTCTGAACGAGATCCCTAGAAATGAAAGAGTGATTGGAACATTTGTATATAAGTACTTCAGCTAAGGTGGAGTAGGAAAATATTCTCTCTCAAATCATCTATGGAGCACCGTGGTCGTAAGCCTCAGCTTCCTGGAGCTAAGCTCGTCCCTGTCCACATGCTCCCCGTGGTTGGGGTAGACCACTGGGAGGTGGTGGAGGTAGAACCTTGAATCGTCACCCACCTCCTGATGCAAGGCCATCTCCTCTACCACATCCACCGCCCTATGGACCTCCTTGAAAAAACCTCTACCTCTTCCTCGGTGGTCCCTCTACCATCAGCTGGTTGTCTCTATGATAATTCAGGTAGTTTCAAGCCATACGACCATGCCTGCCGCATGAGTAGCACTGCCTGCTCCTCATATGTCCTCCTCTATCTCGTGAGCCCCTCACCACTAAGCCTGTATCCTGAGGTCATCCACTATAAAGTTATCCACCCTTCAGCCTTAGGATCACCTTTCAACTACCTGTTCTGGATGACTCTGCTACATGATGTCTAATGGTGGATCTTGATGTTTTTGTCTTCATAGCTAAGAATCTCTCCACCAAAAGCGCTCATTCCAGCACCACAGCCTTTATCGGAATGATGAGCTATATCATTGTTGATCTGATCTATCGTCGGAGGCCCTTCCCAATGGTACTTTCCCTTAAGAAAGGGAAATTTACCATGTAGGTGGAGTAGCAGAAGAGGTAAGTGAACCTCACCATGTACTAGGCCACAGTCATGCTGCCCTACTATAAGTATAGCAAGTCCTGTATACGCACTATGAATTGGGTCACTGAGAGGAATTTTTCTCTGAAAAGTACCTCGAAGTCTGCCCTAGTGAGGGTCTCCTCAACGTGTAACTAGACTATCAGACTCCACCATCTCCCAGTAGCTCCCTGGAAGATATTGGTAGCTTCGATCACCATCACATCAGCTGGTGTCCCAACTAAGCGAAAAAAACTGGCCACAGACTCCAGCCAGTCCTCACCAGCCTGCGAATCCATCTGACCTCGAAAATTCAAAGGACACTATCACTGAAACTCATTCAATGAACCCAGTGGATGTGGACCCTATACTAGGGGGGGGGGGGGCTTGTGGAATATTCTACCCAAAGGGTGGTGGTGTTACTGGTAAACCACCCAATTGTACTATCACAGTAAGAGGGTCATGCACCGATGCCTCATCACCCGGTGGGCCATCATCATATACTCTCTAAGGAATTCTGGCTGGCTGTCTATGCCGCAACATCTTAAAAGAAAACAATTGTTCCCTGGTCAATAGGTTATAACTAGTGAGCTAACTCAATGTGATCCTAAGAATAAAATTTCAAAACACACACAATTAGTGTTATCGAGCACTTGGTCGAAAATTAGAATTTAGGGTCCTTGTGTATGTATACGTCGGCCATCGCACCAACAATGGATTCTCTAAACTAAAAACAACAGTCTTTGTAGTTGACACTATATCCACATTGAAATAATCAGATTCCAAGTTCTTTGGTAGAATTGACCCCTCTAATATAACGTTGTGACGACGTGTCCACCAGGACCCTTGTTGTGACTTCCCTAAGCTTTCATTCCATTTTCCAGGGGTTAGAGACTAGAATCAAAAAGGTGTATCCCTACAAGTGGAATTGATTCCCTTTAAGCCTATAAAAACACAAAATGAAAGAACACAACAAGAAGCAACCACAGACAAAATTGTTGTAGTAAAAAGTGTATTGAATGTAAAGGGGCTAGAACACAAGCCCAACTGGAAAAGTACAAGTATAAAGGAAAAGAGAAAACAACACCTTGATCATCCACTAAGGATCCTACTTGAAGTGTAGGAATCGATCATGATCCATAGTAACTGAAACACATCATGTCAAATGGTCCACCTCTAAGCATCGTCCAGTCCTGGATCCCTCAACCTCGATCAATGATATCTGCTATCTACACAAGACACAGCATGGTGCGGGCGTAGCCTATGCTGGGTTGTGTATAACAATACTCAGTAGGTACCTCGAGACCCCTGAATGTCTCTCATAATTCCAAAAAATAAAAATACCACAAAGAATGACTTCAATCACAATGCACAGAGTAGTCATGAACTCTACTTATGTATATCTCCATACATATACCCATGTTATTAAAAGTTACTCTTATCATTAATGTGGAAACATAAGGCTAAAAATTTTAATATATTTTCACAAATGATCCATGAATAAAGAATACCACAATAGTAACATGACGAAAGTAACACGACGAAAGTAAGAGTACTATAAAAGTAACAACACAAACGTTACACCAAAAATATAATAGTTCCACAAAGGTAACACCATGAAGGTAAAACCGCAGAGGTAAAACATCCACCAAAGTAACACGATGAAGGTTAAAGACTCCGCTCACCACTGGTATATAACATAAGAATCGATGTAAAGATGATTATTCGTAAAACTAGATCATCTTATTATGTCGAGAGACTCTGCTGCTGACCCACGTAGTATTGAAAGAAGTTGACCCTCACAAGATTTCTAGGAGATGACCCATACAGGATTGATACATACTGACCCACATAGGACCGCTGATCGATGAACCACAAAGTATCAATAGATACTAACCCACAAAGAATCGATGTTCCTTTTCATGTTACTGCTAGCCATGAGATTCTTGCACTAAGCACGCTTGATTCTGGGAGGATCCTACCCTCAATACTTCTGGATTCCTATAACAAACATGAATATCCATGAATACGTATCCCAAAGGACTTACATGTCATAAGGGTTACAACATGATAGTTGATGCATCAATCAGAAACCCGGCCTATGAATTATAAGTGATTTAGTACCGAGAGCCAAGTTGGATTCGTGTTCGCTCCCAATCGGCTATACATTGACATTTTCCAAATCAAAAATGGATTATATCAAAAAGTCTACATCGCTCCAAGGATCCTAGAATCATAGAAAGTTAATCAAATAGACGCCTGGTTCACAAGTTTTTTCTCTTTTAGTGATACGAGGCCTGTAAGGGTCCGAGACGGGTCTGACTGGGTCATGCCATCCCGACTTGATTCCAGTCAGCCTCACCTCGTCTGGGCCTAACCCGGATGGGCTCAGCCCACTTGGTTGTGGTATGTCCCAACCCAGAGGGGGGAACGATAGGCCCACAAGGGGGCACGAACTGGCCCACACGGGGGAGGGGGGTGATACAGTCTGCCTCGTAGAGGGCGTGGGCTGCTGGGATCTCATGGCCCGACCCGCAGAGGTTGTGGCCCGCTAGACTTGCATGGCCCATCCCATAGAGGGCACGACCCTTTGGGATCATACGACCTTTCCCGTAAGAGCCAGGTCCTCCTAGATGGCACAGTCAGGCCCCATGTTTTTTCAAACGGGCTTAACTGTATAGTTTGTGTGGCGGCACCACAGGGCACTGACTGGTTTTCTGTGGGACCCACTTCAACGTGTCCCTACTACCATGGTGTCAGAGCCATGAAAAAACTCTCTGGTGGTCCACCGTTGTGCACCGGTCTACCTCCAAGAGTCTACCGTTGTCAGCCGCTCCATGTGTCTGCCGCGACAGAAGAGCTGTGTCCACCTTCTCCGGGGGCGCACACGTGCCGCCTCTTCTTCCGCAGACAGGCCGATCCGGCCGCTGTCTCCAACGACTATGGAATTATTCACTAGCGGCGCGATACAACGTTCCTTTATCTCCCCCTCCATAGGCGATGGTTGCCTACGACCTTCTGTGTGTCACCGGATGAGCTCTGGTGGCCCATTTTTTCATCTGAAGGTGCCAAAAGACTCCCTAGGATGCCCCTTCATCGCTAAACCCACTGTTCTAGGTTTCATCCGACCAAAATAAAATCGTTAATGATGAACTTGTCAAATATCAACAAAAGGAAGAGGATCTGGGCCTTGTTTTTTTGGCATTCTCCCTCCGCATTAGCTTGATAGAAAGAGGGTAGTTTATTTATTCAACAACACTTGAATTTAGATGAGAAATAAACCCTACCTCAAGATCATTGCAGAATATCTGCATTTGAGGAAGAGCTGGTGTCTATAATTCGTGATTCGGTGGTGCTTTTCCCCACTCGCTGGAACTGGTCTCATCCTCCATGTGGTTGGCATCGTGGTACTTTTCCAGGGCTTCGTCACTTGGTGAAGTCGTACCAACACTTTTCCCCGAGCTCCATATAAATATGAGAGGGGGAGGGTGAGTAATGCATGGGGAATTAATGGGGTTTATTTAATTAAGAATCCTTCCTAATTCCAAAAATGTGTTTACATGAATAAAGGGGAGTCAATCCATTTAATGGATTGATGTGTCATTTATCCCGCCACTACCGCTTGTCCATTGGAGGAAAAAAGAGAGAAAAATAAATTACCAATGTTATTTTATTATTATTTTATAGGTACAAAATATTACATTTTCTCACGAGCAACTATAGTCCAGGTGATGCCTCCCGATGCTGCGGATTCAGCAGTTCCCTAATATTTTTAATCTTAGCACTGGTTTAAAAGATAGTAAATTTCACCCGCGCATTTACTTAATGTACCTTAAAAATGTTCTGAAATTCATTCCAGGAACAACGGGCCTCAAAATCTTGCGCCGTCAACTTTCACATACTCATAGTAATTCCATACATTTGAAAAATAGCATGGAAAATCTACGTCTTCAAATCTGGGGCTTGAAATTTCGAAATACTAGAATTGGACTCCAATATCATAACAAGGGAAAATAAAAATACACATGATAAGAGAGAAATTTATGTCCAATGTTCATTTAGAATTAAACATTCTAGGCTTCAAAATTGGAGAATAAATGTGATATTTAATGAATTAGAATTAGAATAAAATCATAATGTCCAATTAATGATGAATAAAGGCATAGATCAATGATCATATGAAAAGGAAGGATCTTATAAAAAGTAATAATGGATACTTATTCTCAAATAATTAATTGAATATACCTAAAATTGTGAAATGTATAATTATATTATTTTAGTACCTTTTCATTAATGATTTGAAATCATATGTTGACTGATAATGATGACTTGGAAAATTTATTTAGTGTAACGTCAACCTTCATTTAAAACACATGCTTGAGGGATACCTGACCCTTAACATGAACTAAATATTGTTATAATGATTTCTGGATAAAATATGATTCATATGGACAATAATGACAAAATTGTAACTAATTATTGATGTTTTTTAAAACTGGTTTATGATATCATTAACAGTGTTTACAAAATTTTTAGATTGAAAGAATATATCAAATAATTTTGTTTTTATTTATGGAATAAGTAACAATTCATTTTTTAAATAGGATATTCTAGTAATTAGGTTTATTAATATGTTTTGGGAGAAAATGGGATGAAGGAATTGAAATTTCTATTATGTGAAGATTAATAGATTCTTCATGTTTCTTAGGGATTATTGATAATACATTTTGGAAATTTAGTTCCATTCATTCTTATGTTTTGGATCATAATTATTTTTAAGGGTAATATTGTTAATAATTTATGAAATTCTTTATATTGGTGTTTGGATGTGGTTTTGGGGATTAATGTATTACATCACCATTTAAAGAATTAAAAATATAAGATAATTAGTGTTGACCATATTCATATAATGATAATTATAGATTAATGTAATGTGCTCTTGTAATATCGAGAAATCGATCTACTTCTAGTAAGAACCACATAATATCTTTAATTCCATAACATTGTGATGTTATTATATACTTATCCTCCTATTAAATCAAATGGATATCTTCCAAAATATATTTATTCTATAATCTAGTTCCCATGGTTTCAACAAAAATTCTTCAGTTTTAAACTGTAACAACCTTAAATATAGTAACCTAGAGTCTGTTCCTACTTTATCACATTGGTTTTGATGCAAGTCGTCAAATCCCAAAGGAACAATCGTTATATGAGTTTGGTAGAACAAGATGCATTCATGATATCCTTTTTTTGTAGGCATATAAAATATAAATAATATAATTGGAAAAAAAATTCATTCTTGAGTTCATTCCAAGAATTCATTTTCATGTCATGGGGAAAGATATAAAATAATGGTAAACTCAAATTCTCAGTAAGGGATACTTACAATGGGTGCTATCAAGAATCAATAATCATAATAAACATAAAAAGGAAGAAAACTAAGCATTAAATCAACTTAATAAATATAATTACTATCATTATAAGATAACAAACAATCAATAATGCAAAGTAAATAACTGAACACACATTCCATTTATACAATAATTCAATAATAAAATGAATCTATAAATAATATCATTCCAAAAACAACATGGAAATTAAAAATAAATAATTATAATTAAAGTAAAATATTAATTATTTTACTTTTTGTTGTTAATAATCATGATTCCTTTGCTATTAGGACCTTTCAAAAGTTGGTTTCCAAATACAAGAAAACCCCTTTTAATTTGGCCAACTGATTCTATCATGTGACAAATAAATACATTGTGGGGATAAATAATTCTAGGACACAACCATCAATGAATTTAAAAATCGTTACTTGTGTCTATAATAGTATATTTTATTTTTTAATAATACTCTTATCAATAAATATATATATATTGAAAAGGATATGGATTTTTCATTATTTTCACATTTAATGAAAAATTAATACACGAAACCATATTTAAAAATGGTATAAATTTAAGGAAATAATCATATCCAAATAAAATAATATTTATATATAATATAAATTTAATTTATAGTGAAAAAGTATATAAATAATGTGATTGTTTCAAATGAAAGCTATTAATCACAAAAGAAAGGGATACAATACAATGACTTTTTCTACTAGGTAATCATCATGTCAAATCCCGATGGATTAAATAACTAAAATTGAAAAATAAGATAGGATAAATTTGTAAATAATAATTATTTTTTAATGGGTTGTAATCTATACCATATAATGTAAATTAGGTGAATAACATTGTAATATGCCATGATGAAGAGAAATTAAGATGAAGTCCCTTGGCTTGTTTTTTCTTTTGGTTGAATGTGCTTTAAACTCATGGATATTGGATTTAAACATGTTATTTAATTATTAAAAACCATTTTAATATTTATAGTATCATATATTATATTTTTATAACACCTATTCGTTCATTTGATAATAACAATTCATTATTTTTATTGTTTTGTGTGTAAGATTCCCTGTTTTTTCATTCATGTTTTTCATGAAAATTCATGTCCTTGTAAATATAATATTTTCCAATATTCTCCAGAATATTAATGATGAAATAGATAACATATTTATAATGACATTCTACTTTTAATACAATAAATAATGATGTTTTTGAGACATTATTTACTTTACGATCATTAAGACGAAATGTCGTACAAATGCATTAGCAATGCTTCCATTTTCAATGATCCTTATCATAAGGTGGTAATTTTTATTTTTTCATTAAATAATTTTCATAATATCATAAACTAAATATTAATTAAATAAATAAATTTATAAATACCATCTACGTGGTGTGGTAGTAAAAATATATTAACATGTCTTCATGAAGGTAGTAATACATACGTACACGAGTAACCCTGTCCTTTTTCAGTGTGTGAAAAGACAAAAAATAATGTAATGTATTTTATTTTAATAATGATGAATATATAATGAATATAATAATAATTTCATTTATATCACATAAATTCATTAAAATTGCCTCAATAAACATCAATTTAATGTCTTAATTAAAGACTAATCATGTTGCTTTGTGAGGTGGTGTTCTGTTATACACTAAAGCAACGTCATCATATACCCTATAGAAAGAGATTTAAAAATGTATATATAATAGAGGAAATATATAGAAATATTTTATTTATAAAAATCATATATATATATACATTATAACCATCATTAAACCCAAATGTGAGAGGTGGTAATGGTAAAATGAATGACATCAATTATTCAGGCGGTAGTTCCCCATAGAGATGAATACTGATTTCCAATTAAATTTAATGTAAGTTGTGATGATTGGTTTTTCATTACAGTACGATTTAAATATCTCAGTATATTTAAGTTAATTATCACATTAAATCATCATTTTTTCATAAGATATTAATGCGTGTGGAAGAAAATAAATCTTGTTGTAGAATATTGCATCTTATTTATGTAACCTTCATAGATTTTCCCCAAAATACTTCAATGGTTGTATTTCTACCAAAAATAATGATTTTAGATTGATATTATGGAATTTGTTTAGTCATTTAAGATGATATTTTCAGTTAACAATTTTTTGGAATGTGTGTACAACAGATGAGAGGGGGTGGTGTTTTACAACTGAGGTGGGGCGCCACTTATAAAGTTTTAAAAGAAAAAGATGTACCATTGTTATTCACATAAAATAAGATTCCAAAATGGATGATTATATATAATTAAACACTAAAATATTAATATATGTCTATAAAATATTTTTTAAATGTTTTTACTTCTATTTAACACATACATATTAATTTAAAACCCCTGGTAAAAAATAATTACCTTAATTGTTTAAATAACTTTTATTGTTTCAACTATCAATTTAAAAAATTACATAAACAAATTAGATAATATAAATTATAATAATTAATAAATTGGAATTAAAAATTTATATTTTATTTATAAAAAATATTAGAAATTCTACCTAAAATTAATCTTCCAGACGCAAAAATAATGCAGGGTTTCAAAGAGGAAATTCTTAACAGGTTACAAACATATTAAACCAAAATTAAATATGAAATTGAATCTTATGACCTAAATTTTATTAATAGATAAAAAATTTAAATAATATTATGTTAAAAAAATTTAAAAATATATATTTACTTTCTAATTAATTTAAACTAAAAGGAAATTTTCAATTAAAATTCATTATTACTCTATATTCATCAAAAAATGAATCATTTTAGAAAATTTTTGAAAAATCACTCTAAGAAAATTTTTATATTATTATTTAAAAAATAATTTTTAGTTTATAAAATAAATTTTCTAAATATAGTAAAAGTTAACTTTAAATTACGTTCACAAATCATGACTAAAACATGTTTTTGATAAATAATGTTTTTTATAAAACACTTATTTTCCTACTAAAGGATTGTTTTTATATCTAATAAATAGCTTAAAAATTTAATTATTAAAAATGTTTTTTTCACAGTTTAGATTGACATATTCACATCCATTAGTTAATGGATACTTCATAATGGTCATTTTTAAATAATATTATAATAGTGTATCAAATTTCATTTTAACATAGAATCGTGTGCATGGATGAAATAAAATTCATTTAAATAAAATATTTAGTAATGTCATAATGGGTAATATTTTCTTCTATGATTGTAGTTTTCTGTCTTATACACTGTCGAAAAAGATGTTCCTATTTTAATATCTCAGGGTGTTACACTTAAAGAGATGAATATTAACTGAAACATTTATTCTCAAAAATTAACTGGGGGAAATTAATATTATTTTAGAGATATAGAAAAAATAATTTCATCATAAAAAATATATTTATAAACAATCATTTTATAAATTATATTCTAAAAAAATTCATTCATCAATTCTTACATGATTAATATGTCCTCTTATATTTTTTATAATAAATTAAAATTTATTATATTTCTATAAAAAACATATTAATACATATATTATCATATATGGTACACTCATAATATTTTAACATAGAGATATTAATAATAATTTATTAACATTTTTATTTTTGGGTTTTAATTGTATCATTTTTTACGAATGTTAGTTTTTAAAAATTATAGTTATGGTACATAGATCACACTTATATTTCCTATATAATTTGAATAAAAATATAGATATCAAATATTTTTAATATATAATATTAATAATAGTTCATAAAAGGTTGGTAGAGAATAATTAATTACACTATTCTTGGGGACGGTAGTCTATATGTATGAATGAGTTGTATTTTAATTTTCTAATGAAATAATGAAATATAATTATTATTAATAATATATGATTCAAAAAAACAAAATAAAAATATGATAGTTTTTTATTAAATACATCCTTATAAACAGCCATGTATGGAAGTGATAGATGATAAATATTATCTCTAAAAGGATGGGGTAGTCAATATATATGAAGAGTGATACATTCATTTCCCATTCTATGAAAATAGGGTGGAAAAGTGTAGTGACAACATCCTACTAAGATACATGTATATTTATTATATTAGATTAATCATTTAAATATGTATAAAAATTTTAATAGTTATTGGAAGAATAAAAAAATTGAAGTGCATAGTTAGGAGATGTAAATTATCGATGAGAAAACATTATTTTCATTTTAGTAAATCAATGAAATGATTATATAACTATCCATATAGGACCTCTAGGACTTGGGACTGTATTTTATAAAAGAATTTATGTATTTATATGATCATTTTAAAGGCTACTAATTTATAAATAATGGTAGATGGGAGTTTACCTTTTATATGTGTGTGATATGAAACAATTGGAATTACATACAATATTTCAATATTATCACTGTCTTTATAAATTTTTTTGATTAAAATATTTAATGAATTTTATGTAAGTTTGTTTTATGGTCTGAACATTTCTTTATAATAATAAATTTACAAGTTTTACGTATAAATATTACACATATCTCTTATTTTAACACCCTTTGTTGGCATATTTTATAGTAATGATAGGTAAAAAATGCTCACTAAAATTTAAGTTTATTATGAAAAAAACGAATTTATACTCATTAAAACAAATTAAATAATTATTCAATATGTGTATATTTTTACAAATTAATTTTCTATAAGTGGAATAAAATAATTTTAATGTAATCCCATAAAATGAATGTAAATATTATTTTAAGCAAATATAATTTTGAGCATAAAATATAAATAACATTCATTCCCTTCCATTGAAAATAAGTGAAATGTATATTAAAGGTTTTGAGTAAATATGTGTTCTATATATACAATTAAAATCATCAATAATTATTTCTTCCATAATTTATTATGATTAAAATAATTACAGATATAAATAAATATGAAAATAACTCTTTCTAAATTTAATGGATTTTATCATCATTCCTAACAATTAGATAAATTATGTATAACTTATTATTCATTAATTAATATAATTTATCTATATATTTCATTGAAATAACTATTTACTGATATTTAATACATTTTTTAGAAAAAATATGAACCATTTATAAAAATATATTCCCTAGTAAATACGTTTGATAATAATGAAATTATTTCATAAAAATTTAATGATTATTTATTAAGAATTAAAAAATAGATTTATATTTAGTAAAAAATTATATATATATATATATTAAATAATGTTTTTAATATTTTTCATACCTTCAAAATTAACGAATTGCTTATAATGATATACAATATTATAGTTTAATTATAATTAGTGTAATATTTAATACATCATATCAAACAATTTATGTTTAATTCGAAAGAAGAAAAAAATATTATATTAGTGTGTTACATTATAAAAACATAATATTAATTTCCAAATAGGTATTTCATTTCTCTAATACAAATAATTTAGAATATCTCTACTTCATCGCATCCTTTGTTTCCCATGTAGCTTCATAAAATTATTGATATGTTCCCAAAACATTAACATTGTGATAATCCATGTTCCTTATAAATTTAACTATATGATATATTAATTATAAAACATTTTTTCCTAAGAATTAACATGATCTTACGGTCCTTCCATTATGTTCATTAAATCTCAATAATTATGTTCAAATATTCTCAAAATACATACATTTAACTCATCGTGGTCTTGATAGTGGTTTAGTGGATGTTCCCAAGAATATGTTGTAGTCCCCACTCAATCGAGAATTTCAAGGGGTCCAAAATACCTAGGGATCATCTTTCCCATCATTTCGAATCTCATAAACATATTCCATGGAAATATTCACAGGAAATCCTTCTCATGAACATCAAATTTTACTTCATTTCATCAATTTTCAGAAAACAAATTCTATGGGGTTTGAGATATCCTAATGTAATGGAGAATGGTTCAAACCATATCTTCTATTTACACACCATTCTTGTGTTCAAATAGCCTATGTTCTATAAATTCATCCTGAAATTGCATAGATATAACTTTTTTCAATGTATGTCCATATAAGGAGAAATCATAATTCTTGACTGAAAAAAATTATTGTAAAAATAATAACAATTGGAAGGTGATGTTTCTTACAACCATTAAAATCTAAATAATAAGATATAAAAATATCATTGAGGGTTAGAATTTTAATCCAAGACCAAACATCAAGCTATGGATGATAGTCTAAAATTTTATATAACTCCAAAAGTAGAGTTTACAGACAAATTCGCCATAAATTATAGGTATACGGTATATTTTGTTGGGACCGCTTTGTGTATAAAGATTTTATTTTTTGTGAATGGGTGTCAATGGATTTCAATTTTGATCAAAATGAAGAAAGGGACTCTCCTAAGATAAATGGAGTTTCAAAATTAATTTTATTGATGTGATTATCCTAAGTTCCAAATACATGTATCATGTGTCATACAATGTCTACAACAATTAAGGACTGTTGGAGTGTTCTTTGGAAGGAGAGGAAGAGGGTGTAGATGTGTTTTGGAATTTTACGGTGGCTAATAAATGATTTTTTTAGATAGAAAGTGGACATGCATTTCAAGGAATACTTTGTCTTATACTATGTGTTTTTATAAGCCTTACCTAAAAAATAGGACGTACCAATTATCTAGTTGTCCAGCCTCAACCCAAGGCTCATGCGGGACCAAAGGGGTCAACTGCGCCCATGGGGATGTCAGCCTGGACAGCCAACAAAAGGGGAATGGTGGCCATGTATAATCCCCTAGGGTATGCATTGTGGGTGCTAGGTGTGCACCTGAGGATGTAGAGTGGGTGCTAAGACTACGCCCGCAGAAAACCGGTGTCTGGTGGCACCAGTGGGGGGAGAGGAGAATTCTATCTGAATGATGGAGAGACTTTATATTTATGCCATGAATATTTTCATTTCCAATTCTATTTTGGACGAGTTTAAAAAAATGAGGGTGTAACCTCATTCATCTATAACATACCACATCTCAGTCGACCGTTCGTTCATCTGCGACATTCGGTCATACAAATTTATGTTGCTCATCTGATTTAGAACCCTGTATGTTTGATTAGAGTCGTCTGATCCTCACATGGTATTTGAAGAACCACGCTCCTGTGATCTCCGGCAACACTGAATCTCACTGGTTCTAATGGATGATCACATATATGCCACCCTTCCCTATTATATTGACACCACGAGTTTCATCAGATCAAAACAAGACCATACATTCAATTAGAATCTTGCATGCATGTGATATATTGAGGGAGAAGGTTTGGGTGAGTAAAAAAATATTCCATGGCTATGGGGATTCAAGAATTTTTTTTAACAAGATTTCATGCAATCATGAATTCATGCACGTGATCAAAAAAGATAGTAGCTAGCATTCAAAAAAGGAAACATTCAAGATTCCCAGTGTATCTCATACTCATGGTTTGATGATTTTAATATCACAATCATCACTACATATCATGAGGAATTTGAACACAGAAATAATTTTATCTTTGGTTATAAGAATAGAAACACCAATCCTAGACGAGGTTGTTCCTCCCAATTTATCTAGAGCTCCAGTTTTAAGAACAGAGTATCCTTGATCATCCTGATTTCAAGGGGAAAGTAAGATCTGTGAACAGTTCTGTGTTTATGAAGAGTAAACTGCAAACCAATCTGGTTCTGTTTTGAGAGGGATTTCATCATTCCTTTCATGTATGTCTCATAAGGAACTGCATACTGCATGCCTGTGCAAAGAAGGACATCCATGAACCATTCATTTTTCACGAAGAGAGTTTCATTGAACCATTCTCGTTTTTTGAGGAAATGGTATCGCGTACCATTCTAGTTATGCAAATATAAGGTCCTATAGACTAACTCTATTTTGACAAAGGTGAGGACCGTGTACCACTCAGTACACAAAGGAGGCCCACACTCTCTATGTGTAGTAGTTCCATGCATCTTGTGTGTGTGGAGGAGCCGCGAACCATCATTTTTTGTGAAGGAGGATTTCACACTATGTTCAAAGAATAACTCTATACCCTTTGTGTGTAAAAGGATAACAAGAACACTATACCATACCCAAATAAACATATTTATGTTTGAATAAAATCTATTACATATAATTAAATCAATGCAAACTGTGTGTGTTTATAATAGGAGAAGAAATAATGATTATGGTAATGAGAAGTGATTGCATATATTCTTGTGCATGATTTTAAGAACACACATAAGGTCAAAGAACATCCAAACAAAGTGGTAAGAAAATAAAAGAAAGAGAATGTGTAAGGAGGATGTGTATATTCTTAAGGGAATCATACCCATTTGGGCCTTCACACAAGAAAGGAGAATATGAATTTCATGCATTCTTTCATGCACATGTATACGTGGATACTTTGAAGAGAATCATCGAAAAACTAGGGTGCACATGTGTAATTATGTAAAGAATAAGAGGACATCAAAATTTCCACATGCATGGTCACATGCACACATAGAAGAAGAATGGATGATTATGATGATTCATAGTGAGATGTTTTTTAGTGTTTTAACAATTACATAATTATTTTATATTATGGACAAGAAGAATATGATTTCTTAGTACATATGGTTATGGCATAAGAGAAGAATATTGAATGTCGAAGAGAATCAACAATGGAACTAGATGTAAATATTGTATCATACTAAATAGGAGATAAATACATACTTTCTTATACTGTGATTGGACCTTCACGTCCATAAACTGAGTGTGAATTCACCTAGGGAAGTGAGCTAGGGGGATTCAATGGAAGTGATCAAATGGAAGCAATGAGCTATCCTTGAACTGTTGTAAAGGTAGGGTGCCTGAGACAAAGTGTCTATATCAGAACCATGTAATCCAAATGTTGTGAATATTATGAGGATTATGTATTACCAAAAATCATTCAGTTGATACTTCTTGGAAGTTTCCCTTAGTGGTGGACCAAATAAAAGTTTGTTTATCCTCCTTTATTTGAATGTTTTAATTATATCATATATCCATCATATAGTTTTAATTACGTTCCTACCAACATGGTAAAAATATCCAATAAGAATGTAAAAAATGTGACACCCTAACCCCTCCTCTTAGGGTTTCCCAGGGTCCTTCAATTGGTATCAAATGGGAAATATTTACATATGTTGGATATTCTTAAATAACTCTACCTAGAAAAGGATTTCAGTTTCCATTCCTATGTCAATAATGAAGTTCAGTCTTGATTGAAATTTAGTTACATCTGATCATGAGTGTATATCTAGGAAGAACCTAACAAAAATGAAAAAGAAAGAGAAGAATCATTTTTAGAAGTCAATCATGCCTAATGAAGATGAAATATCTAGTTCTCCATGCATTATTAATAATGAAGAAATATCATGCTTGGAAAGTAAAGGGAATGTGTCTAAGGTTTCCACCGAAATCAAGGATTATATCAAAAATGGTGATGAGGATCAAACCATTATTCCACATGTTCTTACAATAGAGAAACAAAGAATATATCTACAAGGTGTTTCTGAAGAATGAGTTGTTGTTGTTTGTAGAATATTTCAATGTTTGTAGGTTGAGATCACCTGATAGGAAAGAGAAACTGATAATGTGGAAAAGGTATTGGATGAAAAAATTATTGAATGTTTAAAGCTCTCTAGACTGATTGAAGCCTTATAAGAGAAAGAGGGAATCAATAAGACACTGGATGAAAAGAGCCATGCATTTAAAGAGAATATAAATGGAGAAATGAATTAATGTTTCTTAATTTGGATGAAACATGGAATAAGAACTAATATAGTGAATCTTTGTTACAAATAAATATTAATATTCCTTATGACGTGGATGAAATATTGGAAAAGAATTTTAATGAGATGATGATCATGATTATTGATTAGAATATCATTATCAATATGGAATGTCTAAAATTAGAATCCCAGTTGACCAATCATGATAAGACACATATTGAGACTTCATAATAGAATGAAACAACTATTTCTAGTACACAATTCTCACTCGAGGATTCTAAAGATGAAATACCTACAACATGTGATATTAAGATCATGACCTCACTCATTGATCGTTCACAAGATGCTGATAAAGACAAGGTACCATTCATACCATCTTGTACTATTGTATCAAAATTTGTTTCTACTAAATGTGCCAGTTGGAAGAAAATTCTAAACAAGTATGGATGAGGAAAGCTGAGGAGAAGAAACCAACCACCCTGGCTAGGGTGGCTAAGAAGAAAAAGATGGAAGATGGTTCCCCAGATAGATTACATCACATTAAGAATAGGTCTGAACAACCTTATAGGGAGGCTATCAAGAATAAAAGATTTGTGGGTCAATGTAGGTGTTATAATACAACATATATATCATAATTGAAAATAATAAATACCACAAAAACTAGAGAAAATGGTCCTGAAGCGCCCCAAATGACAATCCTAGGGAGGCCGAATGTAGTGGAGGCCCAGGGAATCCCCTAGAACCAAGTTGACCCCCTCTTGCTTCATAGT
This sequence comes from Viscum album, assembly GCA_963277665.1. NCBI lineage: Eukaryota > Viridiplantae > Streptophyta > Magnoliopsida > Santalales > Viscaceae > Viscum > Viscum album. The sequence goes on along the minus strand of OY728155.1, from coordinate 1,518,933,430 downwards.
TATGGCAGTATGGAAACAGAAACGGGATGGGTGGGGGAGGTCTAGAGAAGCAAGGTGGTCTGCTACCTTATTCCCCACATTCCAAGTGTGGGTTATAATACGTTAAATGAAAAATCCGAGAGAACACCAATATCAAAAGGGAGAAAACCAGAGAATAAGACGAAACATCAACAAATCCATAAATATTTGTATACTTCTAATATATTTTGAATCCTAGACAACATATGTGATATATTAAATGGGAGTGGTCATATGAATGTAGCATGCTTATCTCAACATATATCCAGATCTGATAACAATAGAAGATCACATAATCCAACTATGAATGAAAAAGACACATTGGGAAGAATTCAGAAGAATTTTGAAAATGAAAATTCTCCCATGAAGACTCCAATAATGAGAGGTGAGAAGTCCTTGGATTCAAAATCAAATAATTTGAATAGCGGTATATCCAAAATAATTTCTGAAAATTATGACACTCTAAAGAGTCCATGTGGAAAATAAATACATACTACCATTGTACCGAGAGAGATATTGGTTATCTAGCCTTATTATTTGGAAATAATGATAATGATTTAAGATATACAAGATAAGGCTAGTGCAACAAGAAATAAGAAGATTCAACATAAAGATAGAGAAGTCATGTGTGTGAAGTGAAACAAGGTTGGCCACACAGTTAGGAATAGTAGTTCATTTATTCCAGCTAAATAATAATTCCTCAAGAAGATGAATATTTCACTGAGAGATTCTAGTGCATTGAATACTCTTGAAGAAATAAGACTCACACACAATGAGATGGAAGAAATTATGAGATCCAAACTACCAAATTCATAACTAAATATAAGATGTGGGGGTGTGAGGGGGGAGAAAACAATGAATCATGGTATATAAAATCATCTCAGCCTTCCTGCTCACATTGAGAAAGTAAGATGGATCCACCTTTATCCCTTAACACATTGTGTGTTGTACTAATTTTATATGTAATTGAAAGTGAAGACATAACTTAGGGGGAGACCTTGAGAAGTTTTCCCTGGAGGGGGAGAAAACTGATGAAGCATACAAAGTTATTATTTCGATTACTATCAACTTCAATTAGTATCAAATTCAATTACTCTAAATATTTTCTAAAGATAAGGTTATTGGAAAAGGGGGTTCAGGTTGATTTTATTTAAAATATTTCTTCTCTTTATCCAAGAATGAATGTGGATTTTCCCTTTAAGACATGTACATTCGTTCTCATCATGTGAGGAATCATGATCAGGGGATAATGGAAATCTTTATTGCCTAGATAAAATCCCCGTGTTTTCTACACTGAAAATTGCTCAATTAAACATTGGATGAAATGATTAATGGCACATTTCTTATGTTTTTATTGATATCCTCTCTACCATAAAATCTATATTAATTTTGAATAAAGGGGATAGAATGTGACAAAAGTTAAAATTATAGTTGAAATGTGAAAGGGATAGAGAAGATATAAGACTCTCATTTTGACATTGACATTCACATTTTAGAGAATGTTGATGTATTGAAAACAATCACCAAGGGAGAGATTGTTTGGACCAAATTTTGTATGATGATTGTGTTTGTTGTCAATGGGTGTCAATGGATTTCAATGTTGATGAACATAAAAAAATTAATGCTCCTTAGTTAAATGGATATTGGAAATTTAGATGATACATGCATTGATCCTTACTTCCAAATATATGAACCAAGATTGATACTTTGTCTACAACGAATAAGGATGGTTGGAGTGTTCATTATAAGGAGAAGAAGAGGGTGTTTGGGAGGTTTGTAATTATAAGGTGGCCAATGCAAGAGTTCTGAGATAGAAATTATTCATGTCTTTCAATACATACTTAGTCTTCTACTAAGTATTTTTATAATCCTTACCTAAAAAATATGGCTAGTTCACTAGCCAGCCTTCCTACCTAAACTCGAGGCTCATGCGGGACCACATGGGTTGACCGCACCCATGGGGAAGCTATCCAGGCTATAAAGTAAGAGGTGCATGAGGTCCATGTATAATCCCCCATGGTAAGAATAGTGGGTTGTAGGTGCGCTCCTGAGGAGGTAGAGTGGGCGCTAAGAGCACGACTGAAGATAATTGTAGCAGGGTGGTACCAGAGGGGGGAGAGGATAATTATGGCCGAATGATGGAGTGTCTTGATATTTAACCCATGAATCTCCCCATTTCCAATGTGATTAGGGATGATTTTTAAAAATATCGATCGTAATCTCAGCTCTATAACATCCTGCATCTCGGTCTACCGTCTGATCAGCAGCAACATTCGAACATATAAATCTTTGTCGCTCATCTGATCTCACGCCCTTCACATTTGAATTAGAGATTTATGATCCTCTCGTGTTATTTTAAGAACTATTTCGTTGTCTTCTAATTTCTGTGATATCTGGTTCCACTGTATCTTACCGGAGCTAATGGATGATCACGTCCGAACCACCATTACTCCTTATTTTGACACTATGAGGATTTTTGAAACAGACCTAGAAAAATAATGCAATCTTCATATTTCATGAATCCGATAACATGAGTGAGAATGTTCAGCCGTGGTAGAAAATGGTTAGGAGGATATGAGGATTCAATATTTTTTTTTAAAATATTTCATGCAATCATGAATTCATGCACGTGATCACAAAAGATAGGAACCTTCCATGGATATAGGAAACAACTGAGAATCTTGGTATATCTCATAATCATGGTTTGATGATTTTAAAACCACAATCTTCACAGAATATTGTGAATAATTTTAATGAAGAAAAGATTTGTTCACATCTTATAAGAAGAGAACCATTGATCCGAGAAGGGGCTGCTGATCTCAAGGATTCGAAAGATCCTGTTTTGAGAAACACAGTCTCTCTGATAATCCATTTCACAAAGGGGATGAATAAGTTGTGAACTATTTGGGGTACATGAAGTTAAACCACAAACCAATCTGGTTCCAAAATGAGAAGGAGTTACACATGCCACTCGTGTATGTGAAGCAAGGACCTGTATACCAATTCAGTATGTGAAGAAGGAGAGACACAAACCATTCTTGGTTTGTGAAGAGAGGTCATGCAAACCATTCTGGGTTCATTATGAAAAAGTATCATTTACCATTCTGGTTCAACAAAGAGAAGGTCCCTCGAACAAACTCTATTTCGACAAAGTGGAGAACATCATACCACTCATTATTCAATGGAGGCCTTCACTCTCTATGTGTATGAGTTCCACACATCTCATGTGTGAGGAGGAGCTCCAAACAATCTTAGTTCACCAAGGACGCTTGCACACTCTATTAAAAGAATAAATCTGTACCATTGGTGTGTAAAAGGAGATCAAGAACACCAAACTGTACCCAAATACACATATTGATTTTTGAATAAAATCAGATACTTATAAATAAATAAAAGTGAATCGTGTTTGTTGAGAAAGAGTGATGAAATAATGTGCATGTTAATGAGATGTGCATGAATATATTATTGTCGATGATTTGATGAAGAAAAAACATATGGTCCAAGAACATCTGAACCAAGTGGTAAGAAAAAAATTGAAAGAGAAGGGTAATGGAGGTATCTTGTGTGCTTAATGAAACCATACCCATTTAGGGCTTCACACAAGAATGTATAAGAGAAATTGCATGCATTCATATATGCACATGCATAAGTGAATTATTTAATGAGAAGATTCCAAAACTGAGGGTGAAAATGTGTAAATAATTGAAGAAAAATAGAACATCTAAATTTTCACATGCCTAGTCACATGCACACATAGAAGGAGAAGGGCTAATTCTAATGATTCCCAGTGAGCTGTATTTTCTGCGTTTGAATAATAACAAAATTATTTTTGATCATTTCCAAGAAGAATAATAAGTATTAGTACATATAGTTGTTGAACTGGAGAAGAAGATTGAACATTAAAGATAATAAACTCTGGACAATGATGCAATCATTGTCTCATGGTGAATAGGATACAAATACTTCCATGCATATCCATTGAAGGGTCCTTCACATCCATAAAGTGAGTGTGACTTCACCCAAGGTTGTGTGCGAGGGGGGGTCGAAGGAAGTTATTCGAGGGAAGAAGTGAGCTATCTATGAACTTTTGTTAATGTAGTGTGCATAGGACAGACAGACTATACATGAACCTTGTAATCCACAACTAGTGAAGATTAGTGGAATTAGGTACGATGGGAAACCTATGGGAATATGCCTCTTGGAAATAGCCCTTAGTTTTGAACCAAGTAAAAGTGATGTATTGTCTTTCTATAATTGAATGTTTTAATTACTAAAAATATCTATCATACAGGTTTAATTAAATTCCTAACAACATGGGGATAAGATCAAATAAAAATGGGAAAAAGGTGACATCCAGATTTACCCCCCCCTGCAAGGTGACCTAGGGTCTGTTAGATTAATACTATATATATTATCATATAGTTATCCATTATAACTCACTCCTAAATTAATATATAATAGAAATAGGACAAAAATACAAATCATCTCTAATATGAATGAAATGTGCTAACATTATAAGGTGATCCACTACAATCAAAATAGCATTATGGACTGCAGTCATTTATTTGTAGTACGATAAGGAAATCAAGGTTGGTATTCCCAAATTCCATAATGGTTTGTGTAAAGGTTGTAACATTCAATTACTATTGTGTCTCTCTAATTTATCTTACTTTCTAACTATATATTGATAAAATAATAGGTCTTAACACATTTCATGTTTTATATGCTGAAATACTCTTTTAGATCTTTACACATCTTTATAAATCTAGAATGAATTGGAAATTATGATCTCTGAACTTTTTTAAAAGGATTCGACTTAAAATCAAATATTGATAAGACAAATACTCAATTTTCCACCCTTATTATTCCATCACAATTAATGTCGAACTGCGGAACATTTATTACCTTTTTTGCATCTTGATATCTACAACTATTTAATCCTTAAAATGTTAGATATATGAATACTCATTTGAGAATGATATGATTTCTACCCATCATTAAAGACTTATAGATCCATCCATTACAAATAATATTAGATTAGATCCTTTTTTATGGTCTTCCTAGATAATCTATCAATATCCTTTTGAAATACAATATCAACAACCATGTTCCCATTAATAGGGTGGTAATGATTTTATAAGACATAATATTTAATATACTCTAACCAATTTTTCTATATATATTCAACACTTTCTCAATTACAATATTATTTAAAAAATTAATCAGTATATATGAACCATCATTCCACAAAAGTGTAATTCATTAATAGTATTAATTAAATGGTTCAACTACAATCTCAATTATATAGGTAATGTAATTCAACTCATGAAACTTCATTTGGGATAAAAAGTAAGTCAAACCATATCATTCATTATAAGAAAACATCCCACACACTTATTTTTTGATGAAGAAAAAATAACAATCACTACTCCATTGTAGGGTTGTGTTTGGGTTGTTTCACTAAGAAATAATATATTTAATTTCTTGAATTTTTAATCACATTCATCTCTTTAATGAAACATGATTCTCTATAGAGTTAATATAATGAGTTAATTTTATAGACCTGAGAAATATATATAAGAAATTTGATTAAATCTATTTAGTAAAAGAAAACAGTGGATCCCTATTATACCATTTATTCTAGGTAAATCTTCATTACAATCAATTTTAATTGGTCCATTTATAAAACATCAAAAGAGATTATGTTACAAAAAAAATGAAACTATTACTAGAGAAAAATATTATGTCAAAAATGATTCATATATCTTCTATGAAACCCCAATATTTTAGAATATATTTATCTGAATTTAAATTTAATTTCTTTAATATAATTCATTAATGAAAAAACAAATATTAAAACAATGGTGATATCGAATTGAAATTTTATTATTTAATGAGATAGTTTCCACCTATTGGTTGTATTATTAGGTATGAATATCCCTAAATATTTTATGTAAAATTAATATTTACATATAAAATAAATTCATGATTGTCAATTGGTTATAAATTAAAATAAAATTGATTGAAGGTAAATAGAGTTATTTTAAAAACTATTTTATAAAAACATTTTTTTAAAATTAATTTCTTCCACATTTATAAATTTTAATTTATAAATTGGTTATAATTTTTTAAATCATAAAATAATAATTTTGTAGTATGTATTTTTTATTCTTCTAAAAGGATTTATTTTTCAACGAATGTTGAAAAATACATATTTAAATAAAAAATAATTTCTATTTAATATAAATGGCCAATATAAATTTTAATTTGATGTCAAAGAAATATAATTATAATTTAATTAGATATAATATAATTAGAATAAAAATTCATTATTTTTAATTCTAGAATATATTCAGTTTTTTATAGAAAACTTTTTGTAAGAACTCATTTTCATTGAGTTTCATGAAATTATGTTTAAATTTATTTCTTCAACAACTAGGAATTGGATAGTTACAAAAAAAATCAAATAGTTCCATTTTAATTTTCTTCATAATGATTAATTTCCTTGGTAAATAATTTTCACTTGAGTATGGGTAAATCAGGTAAAATCAGGTTAAAATTGGGGATAATCCTTTAATATTCCACTAACATTTTAATTTATCTTATTACGTGGCTAGAGTTCCACCATTCACATCCATCATTAAAACGAATTCCAACTTGGTTCCATTTTTTATTATTTATAAAATTCATATTATATTAATAAAAGGATAAATACAAAATATCAATCGATTGACATTTATATCTCTAATATTTTTTTCATAAGAATAAAAATATGTTATGATTTTTTATAAAAATATTTTGAAAAATATTAATTTATTTTTTATTTCAAGTATTTTATTTATTATCTTTGATTTAATATTTACCTTATATGATTAGTCACCATAGAAAAAATATTCATTCAATTAATAGAATAAAAGCATAAATTATTGTCAATGTATTATAAATTTTAAAATTTTAGTATGATAATAATTTTAATTGATTTTTTTATAAAAATATAATATATTTTTTAAAAATATTGATTTGAATTTCATTATTATATTCATTAAATTAATGGTTAAATAAATAAATTGGTCCCAAATTGCATTAATGATATTTTATGATAATCAATATTTTAGTAAAATATTCATAATTTAAAAAAACTTATTAGTCCAATTTAATGTGATATCCATTAAAATATACCAACAATGGTCCCATTTGGTATCTTTTTCTTTTATGATTACATTCTTAACCCATAAAAAATATAAATTTCAATATGTGGGTAATTTTGAAAAGGGTAAATGAGGGGTTTAAACTATTAAATATGGGATAAAAATCACATAATTTAGTATAAATATTATAGGAGTATACTATTTAGATTTATCCGAATAATATCATTTAAATTTTTCAATTTGAATCAATATTAATTTGAAAATAAATTGATATTAATTTAATACTTTAGGTAATTCCAAGAGTGCCCCAACCTGATCATATATAAGGAAACCTTTTATCATCACTAAATCACACCTTTTGAGCACTCTTTCATAGAAAATAAATAACATAATACCTTCATCTCATTTATACCAATATCCTAGATCTATAGGTCTTGAAAAAGATCCACCCTTTCAGGCCTAAGGTATAACCCAAAGTATTTTTCTCAATGAAGATATATAATTATTAACTGAGTAATATTATTTTTATTTTATCCCTTACAAAAACTACATCTATGGTAATTATTAAAAAAAATTCACAGTCATAAATAATATGAAATTTTATTTTGATAATTTAACACCCATTTTCATCCTTCTTTCCTTTATATGGGATAATAAAACATCACCTTGCGTACATGTGGACTACCACCTCAATGATGTGATGATATTATCTTTTCATCACAACTTCACATTTATTGTAATTATTATGTTATTAATTTATATATATGATGTATATGATATTATTATGACTCTTTAGGGTTTAAAATATTTTTTACCTTTCTTTCATTCGATCAATAGAAAAATAGAAAAATCACATGTGTGTATGTATAGACTCCCATCATCATAATTTTAAGAAATTAATTTTTAATGATTTCTTTATATGAGTATTTATAATGTATATATTATGATTAAATATGAAAAAAAAAATTAAATGAATAAAATTTTATAATTTATGGAATCATTTTCAATATAAAATGACTAGGACTGCATAACCTAAGCATTCATGATAAACTAAGGTGTTATCACTTTGAACAGTTATATTACTAAATAATTGCTAATAAAAAGGTAATAAAATTTTATAATTATATCATATAGGTTATGATATATAAATTAATAATTCAATAAAAATTATTAAAATAAATTTTTTACTTATTTTATAATTTGTTCAAATACATTCAACGAATGATGAGATATAAATTAAGAGAATTATATTACAGACACTTTTTAATATTGATTGTTGGTGCATGAATTTATATTGATAATATTATTTTATACGTATCTAATAAACCCACTTAATTTTATTCTACTCTAGTTTTTATGGGATTTTCATGTAATGGTAGAATATTACTCTATTTGGAAGATAGAATTTCTTAGAAAATTTTTTCATTAGAAAGAGATGTTAATTCTTCATTGGTTGTGAAACATTATTTTTAATGTCCATGTTTTCACTAAAAAATCATTACTATTTTAATATTATAGTGTTATTTCAAAAATTGAAATTATCATGTGATTTATTTCTTTTAAATATCATAAGAATAAAAATGATTTTTTCTGAATGAGGTACTTTTGAATATTTAATAAAAAGGAGAAAGGAATAATTATTTTTATATACTCATCATCAATAAATGTTTGAACCATCAATAACACTCAATAATTGAAAAACATATATATAATTTTGATTGTATGTTTTGAATTTTATTCATATTATGATATATATAGAATTATTATTTTAATTTTGTGATTTAAAATTCAATTGGGTATTTTCCAAATGAAATATTCATGTGAGCTTTTAAAGACAATTTTCATCTATGATAACATGCATTGATGATACTTATTATTTAATGGTGATATGATCCCATGATTTCATTATAGATATTTATGTTGATGGATTATGATTATTATATGAGGTTTTTACAAAACATATTTTTTTATAATGTGTTATGTTTTTATGAATTGATGAAATATTTGTAAAACCATTTTTTCACATGATATGCAATTATTTTATATTGATTTATATTTGGTATTTTTTGCATGAATATGTATCAATTGTGATTATGTGATGGGTGGAAATATATTTATATATCACTCCAAGTCAATTTTTAATACTCTCTATTTCATAAGTTAATTATGGGAAATAAGTGGATGATATCATTCCATAATGGATTAAAACATGGGATTCCTAATGAACTAAGGGAAACCTGTTGTGATGACTATCATATTATAATGTAAGAAACATGTGTTTATGAATGATCCCCAATTATTCTCATTCCTTTTTAGTTAAACATGACATATAGAATGGTTTCTATGACAATAATGGTGCTATAATTTTATGACATATTTTTATGATTATGATATTAAATCAAGTTTCATGATTTATTAATGATTATTTCTCACTCCTAGGATGTATTTTTTTGTCAATTGTTAATTTTTTATTCCATAACTCATGATTATGTTACACGAAAAAATTATTAATAACATTTTATGTTATGAATTTGGTCTCACACAATTATTCATATCTAATTATTTCTTGTAATAATTTATTTCTTTAACCCCTTTTTAGCCATACTATGTATCTGAGAAAACAATTTATTATATTTTCATTCCCCCTTTAGTGATTAATAGTTTTAATTGGTGTATTTTAAAAATCATTAAAATTGAGAATTTCATTATGAGACATTATTCAAAATAAATTTTTATATTGTAACCAAATAGAATAACTGTTTATTTTTCATTAATGGAATGTAATTTTATGTTTTGAATATTCAAATAAAAGGTGTTAAATTTTTCTATGAAATCTCTATCTATTTTCAACATTCCCTTTCATAATGTCTTCAATACAATCCTAATGTAATCTATATGATATTATATTTACTTGTAATTTATAATAATATAATATAAAACACTACCAAAAACTATTCAAGGTAATCTCAAAATAATCTATTCAATAAATATATGATGATATAGAGTGAATTAATAAAGATAAGTGGAATAATTATAAATTTATATTGTCAATATGTTGTAAAAAATGTTGTCTTATGTATGATATCACTTTTGACACAAAATTATAAATATATATATCAAATTTCAATATTGGATCAATATATTTCTCCCAATAAGTTATTGAAAAAATATATAATACAGGTAATAAAAAATATATCAGATATTTTTATCACGTTGAATTTTATATTAGTAATCCGGAGTCACATTAATCCATGTTTATTAATAATAAAAAGAATAAGTACACCCCATGGTTATTCACTTGGTAATACGTGTAAATTATTAGGATTCACTTGAAGTTCATTCTTCAATTCCGTACACTCAATAAAGGGCACTCAATTTGGAGTCATAGAAATATGTGTAGCACTAGCTGTATGTTCAATTGAATAATCAAAATTAAATTTGGGATTGTGACTTGGAAACTTTTCTATAATGACATCGAAAAACTCCAATATAATAGGAATGTCATTGATTTTGGGTTTCTCACCAACCATCTATGATAAATACCCCATTTCAATTTGAATAATAACCATAAAAATGGATGAAATTTCCATTAAATGTTCTTATTTATCATCATGACAATAAATGATCATATATTGGATTAGAATATCAAATTTAGAATATATTTTTTAGTAATTAATATGGTATTTATAAAGATAAATCAAATCCATGCCAGAAGTCACATCAAATTCAATAAGATGGAGAATCAAATGCTTTATAGGAATCACATGACATAAAACTTCTATCATAAGGGGTATATATAGATATGATGATATCATTATACCATTAGGTGTATTTATTGATAACTCAATAGCATACTATTGAGGATATGTATTAACAATCTATGGGACATTTCAAGATATTAACTAATTCATTTGACTAATGTAAAATATAAAAATTAATTTTTTGAGAATATCTATCACCAAAAAATCTTCATCATTTTGTTCTCTTATAAAAACAAAATTTGGTTTCATGAAATAAATTTTTTTGATTATATGTATTAAATATTGAATCATAAAAAATTTATATAATGTCAAAATTATTACACCTTAATTATAGTCTATAACAAACTCGATTTAACCTTTCTCATTCATGGACATCATCTATTCAATTACATCATAATTGTATATAAATAAAATGTGAATTAACCTAATAATAGACCCTGAGAGTTCCTTTCTTAGTTTATAGACATATTCCCCATAATTGTTCACTAGTGACTGTTGAGTTATTATCCAATACACCACATTTATAGTTTTACATCCTATTTGTATCCATGTGACAACAATATTCACATTCCAATATCCATATAGGGATGTATTTTATTTGAAAACCAAATCCTATACAAAAACATAGGTTATTATCTTATACATTTAATTATGATTATGCCTATAATTCAATTTTTCAAGAATAACTCGGCCTTTTGTGATATTAACTATGTATACCCAAACATTTAATACAAATATATTATATCCTATTTGATGAGAATTCATTACATATCTTAACAATCCATTCATTATAACGTTTAAGTGTAATTACAATCCTAGAAACATAAAAATTGGTACATAAAATATGTGTATCTTATCCTAGTTTTTTGTAAGAAATTATCCTCCTTCTTATACATATAATACATAAACCCAATTTTCATATCCTACCGAAGAGGAAAAATAGTAAAGGGTGATATCAATTTCTCTATAATGGAAAACATAAATGATATATATGATAATTTAAGCATAATACGAACATAATTGTGTGAGAATATTTTTGTAACATTTCAAAATCACGCACAATAATTTATATATAACAACAATAATTCAGTACATAAATATTTTATTTTCATTGTAAATGAATCATAAAGGAATAAAATAAAATGATCCATGAGTGTATAACATCGTCATATGATCATGTCACAGTTGTGTTTCATAAATATTTTTATGATCATAATCATAGATATATTATGTTAAGGCAACCCAATATGTAATTAATAAAAAGTTTGGCTTCTAAAACCAATTTTTTACTAGATTTAGGAATGGAATAACCACAATGTACCCTATTTTTGGATTTGGATAAAAACTAATGTTCTAACAATTATGTATGGGAGAACCTACCATGTTCTATTAGTGATCATAAAAAAATTAATCAATAAAAAATAATTAGAGGATAATTATGGAACAACTAATCACATAAGTATTGCAATGTCATATTTATTCGATAATTTAATGAAATATTTAAAATTCATCATAACAAAATCCATGGAAAATAAAACATGGTTTATCAATATTTCATCATAATAACTATTATATATCAATTTAAATAATAAGTATGATATCATAAAAACATATCCCCATTGAGAAAAAATGACCCAAAAATAATGGTATCGTAGATGCAAAATTCCATTAGAATATCACTAAAACATTTCATGAAGAGAATATCCTTTTAATTTTTTAATAACTTATTTATAACATAAATACTTCCAAAATAATCAGGAATAAAATTTCATTGAAATTAACTATGGTAATTTTTAATATAATATTAAAATAATGTTATGTATACTAATATAGAATGTTTTATTCATTTTGTAAATGTCAAAATAGATATTCTATTCTGAAATTTTTTATAATTGAAGTAGTTAAAAAATGATAATAAGACAACTTTTTAATCATTTCAAAATTAACCCACTCATGGGTAAAAAAGAATTTAAACAATCATTGTAAAATAATAAAAATATTTTTTAATTTATTATAAAAAAATATTATCATGGATGAAATGTATTCCCACCCAATGGGAGAAATAAAAATCATTTTCAAAAAATATTATTTCAATATCTTCAGTACATAAATATAGTAAAATGAAAAAATAATATTTAATCTCTTGAAATAACTAGAGGATAATAGAATTCATTATATTTTGGGATGATATATCATATAATTTTATCATTATTAATTTAATAATTAATAATCATATTTAAAATAGGACAATAACATATGTTTCTTTAATTAAGTCTATATTTATTTATAAGTTCTGTAAACACCAGTATATAAAATATTTGTTTTCACATACATAGTAAAACCATATTAAAAAAATTATTCTTGTTATCCCAATGGGTTTGTGGGTGTGTTTTCATTATTTATTCCCTTAATACCATAAAATAAATATAAATTATCCAATTATAATGTATCAACATCTTTTATATTTATAATTTTTTATAAAAAACTAAACTTTTTGGGAGTTAATTGTTTAATTTTCATGAATGTTTCTGCTTATAATTTCTAGTCCTTCTACATTAATAACAATTAAATTTTTTACACATTTTTTATCATCATAAATTACACATTCATAGATATTTTAGTTTGTACCTATGCTTGGAAACTATTTTAATTCCCTAATGAAATCATAAAATGAACTTTAAATCATATTTATATCATTATATATATATATATATCATAATCATTAAGTAAATCTATTATTATAAATATACATGTATGGAGAAGGGGGAAAATGAAACATATCACTATATAGAGGTGACAGTCCAAATGTACGCATGACCAATACTTTCATTTACAATTTGATAAAAAATAGGCAGAAATGGTTTTAACCTAATATTTGTAAAATATATGGATATTGATGATACAAAATTCATAATTTCCTGATTGATACAATTATATTATAGAAGATGCAAGAATAAAAAATATTTAATGTACTCTCTTAATAGTTATACCTCTTTGTGGATAATTCTTCTTTTGATTGTGCCTTATGACTTTTAAGGATGGTATTATTATTAATACATGACCTATATGATAAGGGGATTGATGTTAGGAAAAAATATTTTTAGTAATTTCATTTTAAAAGGGGATCAATATTTTTGAGTAATGGTGGATTTGAGGTGCCATTTTATTAGGGTGGGAGAGGACACACATGGATTTATAAAAATTATTTTAATAGAATTAATGACTCTCTCAAGAGTAATGATTACAAATAGATAAAAATTTTAATTAATATAAAATAGGGACTAAAGTCTCTATAAAATAAAAATTATATTGTTTTAAGATCCAATAGTAAGCTAATCTAGTTTTTTAATCCCCTTGGTAATATTGTTTATATGTTAACCATAGTAATATAGTTTTACTATTTTATCTATTGATTATGAAAAACATAACATCAATCATTATAAAATACATACATGTAGATTAAAAATAAAGAATAAATTTTATCAAATTTAGATTCTAAAACTGCATGATATTAATTTTATTTCCTGGATGACCCCCATTATATACTCCTTGGAGTGTCATATAGTATTCCTTTGGAATAATAGAGTTGAATATTTAAATTGAGTCCCAATACCAGATTCTTGTGGGATACTAATGAAGGTAACCATCATATATGAATACAATTATTATTTAATACATGAGTCTCAACTAATATGGGGGTTGGTGGGGGTTGTATGTTTGTAATGGTCTACAATTTTATAAATAGAATTACTTTTTGAAATGAGTGAATCTCTTAGTATGATATGATTTTATTGAAAATAATATTCACTAGATTGGATATTGTGGAATTTGAAATGGTCTTTAATATCTAAAATACCATTAATAATAGTATTCATTTATCAAATATCCGTTGAATAATGACCATATTAATAGTATATAAAAAGGGTTATGATATAGTGAAATCGACACAGACAAAAGTTGGAATGGAAACAACTAGTAGGATCATACATAATGAAAACCATTTCTTTGATACTTCTTATTATATAACATCTTAAGGATTTTCCCATGATTAATACCAAGATGAGATTCAATGAATAAATATTTAATGAAACTATTTTTGAGTGAAGTTCATGATCATTGAGATCATGATCCAAACATTTTACGTGGAACCACCCCATAAAAATATTTTTATAACATGAAATACATTTTGTGAATTCACTGGTATAATGAAGATACAAAAACATGAAACATAAAACAATGATTTTTTACATTTCCTTTTAATTAGTATATGATTATATTTATACACTTTTAATATTAAATTTTATATCATTAAATAAAGAGTTTAAAAAAATTATATTTTTGATACCATGAAACAGAAATTGTATTTATTAGAAATTTATAGTTTCATTAAAGACACATTATTTAAATGAGTTGATTATTTTTGTATATAATTATATTTTAATGTAATATTTCCTTCTAATAATATTTATTAAATAAAATTTACAATATTATTTTATGAAGTAAATAATAAAATTTATAGTGGGAAGAAATATATTGTTAGTGAAAATTTATTATTCAATAATTGTGAATTGATGATTTTAAGAAAAAATATTTTTATATATAAAAAAATTAGTTTAAATAAATATTATTTTTTCAATAAATAAACAAAATCACAAACTAATTATTTTTTAATAAATTTATAATATATTCCATTGGTTGGTAACAACTAAATACTTTATAAATATATAGTGTGTATTATGACATAAAAATTACTTTCATGTTGTGTAATATATTCAAAAAATGTATTGACAATGATATATATCTTACCACATTAATTAATCTCTTTTAATATTATTAGATTAATTTTATAAACCCTTACTAGATTCACCAAATATATATTATACAATAAGGTTTTAAAATCAATTTTTTTAAACATGAAAATCTTTTACATCACAAAAGGTAACATTTTATTGATTTAGGAACTTGGGCCTCTAAAATAATGAAAAACGTCAATGTTTTTATAATTCAGTGATATCAACCATATTAAGGTTAATGGATTTGATTACATTTTCAAATAGATTTCACACTCATTGTTTGTAAATTAATAAATAAAACTACTTTATTTTTTCTATATAAATACAACCAACCTCTCACTACTCTTCTCTAAAAACCATTGGACCCTAACATTTCAATTTTACTGACACTTAATATTTCTCTCCAAATTTCCCCTAATATTTTACAAAGATCCTTCCAATATTTTAGAGGTGATATTTTAATGTATGTGATTTTGTCTTTCACCTCATTATATCAGTACCTTCTTTGACATATTCTATTTAATTCCCAATTATTCATTCCCTATTATGTTTTTACATAAAACTATTATTATAATTATTATTTCCAAGTTATTATAGACCCTTTTCACTCTCATTAACCATTATATGAACCTCTATGTTCCATATTTATGTTGATGAAATCATACAACAATATTTTATTCCAAATAATTCTATAGTGAATAGTCATACTCATTTCCACTCCAAGGTATTCACCTAGATGTACATGTCCATTAGTTACATGTTAAACCCTTTTATTTACCACACACTTCATAAACATGTGATTAACTGTGAATAAATATGTTCTTATATTGAACGATCTATGCGAAACACTTATGATTGTAGAAGATATGAATGAGACAGGTGGTCCCAGAATTATATATGACACCAATTAATTGGGTAATGTTTAAATCTAATGATAATCCATCTATGGTGAATCATAGTTCATCCCAGACACATTATGTAAGGTTTTCTGGGTATTTTTATTTCCCTTATGTTTATTATGACATTTTTTAATATTATCGCCACATTCACACATTCCCATTATGGTATCTTGTTATATCAAACATTATTGTCTTGGATTATGATTTTAACCCTTCTTATGTTACCTGGATTTTTTCAAAGATCACATGTACTTATTAAAGAATGCTATTCTTGGTTAATTTCCTAAATGGGATGTAAACCTCACTACTATTTTATGTATGTACAAATGATATACCATGAAATTTTAAAATATAATTGTAAATTTAAATCATGCTTAAGAAATCATAAATAATTTTATTTTATCTATTCAATATGTAGATGTTATATATAACAAAATTCCCAAAACACTATACTTTTTCATCTTGTTGGATCACCTAATTTCTAACTTTATTAAATTAATATGGACATAACTTTTATTAACAATATATGTTATCATTTATGGTATTGGAGAAAAGTATTTTAATATTTGGGATCCGGATTAGAAAACTCTATTAAAAGATGTAGGGATAAGAATAGACATAAATGAAAAAAAATTTGTCAATATATAGAATAAATGGTTTTAAATAAATTAATCTTTGTCTATATACCACACATAGATGTGGCATTATAATTGATGTACATATAGATAATAACCCCGAAGAGGGTGAATTGATATATAATAGATCATTAACTGATACATGACAATGGAACACGATACACACATAGACTAAAATTTCTGGGGGATATTCTATAGAAAATTAGGAATATCTATATGACCCATTATTAAGGGAAATAAAATTACAATAAAATATATATTTAATAAATTGATAGTTATTAACATATATTAAATCCTATAAATTCATAAATTTTTGAATATTAATCAATTATAGTTAATCCCATTAATAATATTTTTTTCATATTTATTATATCAATATTTTTAAAAGTAATCAACTATTTTTTCTGATTTATTCTTTTCGATGACTTTAAATTGGAGAAACCGAGTCAATAACTAATGCAATGATGAATTTAGTGGATATTCAAATGAGATATCCATCTCTATGGGATAATGATTCGGGAAAATCATGACATTAACTCTTCAACTAACATAGGTTTTGAATAGAACCCAGAATCAGTAGGATCCAATAAATATCTAATTTTAAAGAAAATGTTTCAATTGAGATCATTGTGTGATGATAAGACTCAAAATTTATATGGATATTATAACCCCTAAATCAATGAATAATAGATAAAATACATAGAAGACACCAACTACTTCCTCGAAATTCATTGAGGAAATGAAGGTCATCTTAGTTGTTTATATACCAAAGGATAACCTAATCAATAATAGATGTTATTAAAATATATGAATCCCAACAAGGATATCATAGATATAAAGTGGAATGAATTCTATAATATGTTTTATAAAAAAATATTGTATTACACTCATCACCTGAAAATGGAGAAGGAATTATTTAACATCAAGATAAATGATGACTAATCCATCATGTTTTTTGATGAAAACCTCTTAAAGAAACAAATGATATGGGTTTGACATTTTATTTACCATTTTACGTAATTTTATATCTTATTCTGTGGGATGAATACATATCTAGGAAAATTCTTATCTATTGAATATTTTGATAGATTTACGGAATGTTTCGGATGTGCTCTCAAATTGAAAATGGAAATCAGTGAATCTCATTGTTCTTATATGGATATATTTCAAAAAAGGGATTTCGATTTTATTGGTATTATGAAGAAATTTAATAATTGAATAAACTCCAAAAATCAAACAAATCAATAGTGCGAGAATAAGTATCCAAAAAATATCATAAGGAAGATGTTAACATGATTTTGGTGTTAGAATAATGTGCCTAAACTAGTGAACCTAAATTGGAAAATTCCACCAAACTAATGAAATAAAGTAAGGGTCCGGTCATCCCTTAGCCAGTATTATTGTGTTCAAATTTCAAGGAACATGTGTATTATAAAATGAAACTCTATATTCCGTGGTTTTATTGAGATAATCAATGAAAAAAACCACCATTTCCACAAGGGGTGTCATTGGGAATCACAATTACTGGGGTAAATCCTAAAAACAATGTGGTGATAAGTATGAATATTAATTATTAAAGGGTCTTAAATATAAATTTATATTATAGATATATGCATTCATTTAGGTCTTTTTATATTTGATAACTATGCAAACAACACTAAAATGTAAGGATGTCCAGATACTGGATAAAATGGAAAATTGGGAAATTATTGCATCCCAGGTATATAACATCTCCCCTATCAAAATTTACAAGCTAAACATACCAGGGAATGTTTTGATACATATTTAAGTATAATTTTATTATATTTTATCCCTATATTTCTTTTCCTTATATAGTACCAACATATATTTTATAGAAAAAAGAAATGACCATCTCTATCACGAATTTCCCTCTGGTTATATTAATGTTCAAAGAGTTTGAAGAATATTATTTAGTAGTAACATATAAAGAAGGGATATTATTTCATAGAGGGAATAAATATATAGATAAAATGATTTAAACTAAAGAAAATATCATTTCTATGCCATTTCCCATTGTGTGGGAAAATACTATTTTGTTTCCCAAAGAGTTTTCTAGTCTTCTTCATATCAGAGAGGTGGAATTCAAAATTGATCTTATGCACATATATTTACCAATATCCAATATTCTATATAATATGGTATATTGAAATTGTGTATAGGATGATTAAACTATTGGTGAAACTAGATAAAGGGTTAATACACCTAATTGTGTCACCATGGGGTGTACGGATACTCATTGTCAAGAATAAGGATGGGTCAATACACCTCTATAATGAATATTGTGATCTCAAATAGATCACAATAAAAAAAGATAACATATAACATAGAGGTAATACATTTTCAATCACCCCCATAGAGCCCAATATATCTATAAGGTTTATATTTGGTCTTGACACTATCATGTAATGGAGAAGAAGGATGATATCTATAAGATGACACTTCGTAAACGGTATCAGTAATAAATATTCATTGTCACTGCATTTTTAATTACTAAATATCCAAAAATATTTTTTGATATGATGAATTGAATATTTGGATAACTTCATGATATGATTATTCTAGTAATTAAATATTAAATCCTTATCAAATTTTGAACTATAGAGGAACATGATGTGAATTTCCATTATGTTCTAAAGACTATGTGAGGGGTGAAAATGATTCTATTATTAAGGAAATCAGGTGTGGTGGCCCCTCCTCCCATGAAACCATAGTGCCAATGGAGGCTGTGGTTGACCCTCCTCTACTGGGGGAGGGGTCTCTTCCTCACGACGCTCATCAGCATGGGTCCCAGGATCAAGGTAGGGTTTTTTTTCGTTTCCTCAATCTGAGGATCAATCATTATTTCCTAGCATTTTCGTATCCCCAAAGGTTATGGGGGTTCTTCAAGGACAACCTGTGGTCCCGATTTCTCCACAGGAGTTCAACACTGCTTTTGTGCTTCTCTCTTCGTCTCTGGTGTCGTGGTTTGTTCGGCGTCACCCACCGGTTGAGTTGTTTGACAGGCTTGTGAATGAGGAATGGGGATTATCTCAGCGTGTGGTTGTCAGATTTCTTAGGCCATGACATATTCTTCTCAGCTTCTCGTGTGAGCAAGACCTCGTGCGGGCATGGTCTTATCCTGGAAGATCTACTCGTGGATTCCATTTTCATCTGCTCTGCTGGTCGTTCGATCTCTATAGGCAGTGAGACCCTTCTACCACAGCGATTTGGATTCAACATCCCGACCCTCCACTGCCTTTCCAAAATCTAACAATACTCCCTTTAATAGGTAACTCCATAGGACGATTTCTTTGTGCGGATTAGCAGAATTCCTCTCTGAAGCATCCGATCGTGGAACAGTTATTTGTTGAAGGGATATCTCTCGGACCCCTCCCGATGTTGTGTGGATTGTGATTTAGGGGGAGTATAGGTATTGTCAACCGATTCTCTACGAATCATGGACCAGGATTTTCTCTTGCTGCAATAGACATGGTCATTGCTATCTCAAGTTCCGGAAGAAGGTTCAAATCTCGAATGAGTTCAATCCCTCAGGTCTGTCTAGTGGGCACGGTTCCCTGAAGGTTGCTGCAGGGGAAGCTCATATGGAGGTACCTCTGGCTGTCCAGGACAAGGGGGACTCTATCTCCTTGGGGGAGGACTATCCCAGGAAGGGCCTATTGGGCGTAGACCAGGGGTTCTCTTTTGGTACATCCAAGATATGTGGTTCAGAGGCATTCGGGCCACTTGTTTCAGAGATTTTTGATCAGCTGCGCCGTGATCTGGGGTAAAGTAGCTCGTGTGACGACATACAAGGGTGTGAAGCTGAGCAAGAGGAGAGGACCATTTTTAAGGCTGAGGGTCAAGTCAGCCAAAGGTTTGAGCAGTTTGTTAGTGAGGCCTCCCAGGATTCTCCACAGGTTTTTTAGGAGGCTTCTCCAAAGACTACTATTGTTGTAGTTCTGAAGGATGATAGCAAGGGTCTCGGTTCCAATGAGGGATTTCATCACATGTCTTTGGAAGGTATTCCCAACCTATCACAATTTATGGGGCGTGGCCTTGAAAAGAAAGGAGTCATATCCTAGACAAAGTCGACCCCACAGACCTCCTCTTAGTTGAGAAGTTGTTAGCAGGGGGGGCAATCAAGACATCCCAAAACCATTATGCAGTGCTTGGTGTAGAATAGGGCCCTAACAAAGAGGAATCTGTAGGGGTGGATTACAGTCAGGACTTATTGGCCGATGAGGAAACATCTCAAGATGAAATTGTCGAGGCTTTAGACTGTGATGAGCCTAAGGAACTGGTCATAGTGGAGGATTATTTTAGATCCTTTATGTTGAAGGGCAAGAACAATGTTATTGATTCAGATGGTTTCATTTTGAATAAAAGGAGGTCACGTAGGAGGAAGGATTACTCCAACCTCCCTAGCCCTCCAATTACTAGATCCACTAATAAGGTCAAGTTGTCCCCGAAGGCCTCCACTAAGGATGGAAGCCCAACAATGAACAAGTCCGAATACCCTTTCCAACAAGAGGTGGCCGCCATCTCCATGGACCTTGTTCTGTCAAGCTGTGAGGCTGCTCCTCCAGACTCTTCTTCCGGTGTGGAGTTGTGGGGTCGGGAGCAACAGCACGGAGGTGGTTCTAAATCTGACTCATAGTGACAAATTCTCTTTGTGCTGGAACACAAGGATCTACTCATGCATTAGTATGGGTAAATGATTGAGGAAACATTGGATATCAAATCATTAAAGAAGAGCAGACCGATCCAGGTGGCCAATACAAAGGAGCAAGGCGAGTGGGCTGATAAGTAGGTGTGCATCCTGCTAAGAGGCTGCAACATGGGGAAGATTAGTAAAGTGGAGTACAAGAAATCCTGGGACAACATGTCCCTTCATTTTGAGGGAACCCGGAAGGATTTCCCTGACACGAAGTTAAATGATATTCCTTGGGTTTTGTTCAGGGAAAATAATTCCAAACAACACACTCTTTTATTTAATAGATATGTCATATCCTTTGGTACTGAAACTAGTTAATTGTGAGGGTTCCCACATTCCCCTTAAATGTTATTGTTCTTAATAATAAAATTAACATTTGATGGATGGAATATGTGAGGGGAAAAGTTATTTTCGAATTACAATAAATGTTAGTTTTGGTTGGATAATGTAACATTCATGGGATATATTATCATGAATAATAGAATATATATGAATTATTAAAAAAGGATAAAATTTAAGGATGGACAAAGCTAACATCAATGATGAAAATATGAATATTAATTAGAGTAGTAGTGTACTATCTTTGATTAGGGAGAAACTTCTCATGATTTTCACACCCACTAACCAAGATTACTCATAAGGTTTTCTAGTGTTTCTCAAATGATGAATTTGAAGTAATATTTATAAAACAAAATAAGATTATAATCACTACACCTATGCTCACATTACCAAATATTGGGGAAGGTTTTTTGATCAATTATGATGATTCCAAAAATTATTTGGATTGTGTATACATTCAAGATGAAAAAATAATAACCTAGGTCATTGTCTATTGAATGATCAATGTGTATAACTACCAAAAACAAGATCTAAAATTATATGTAGTGATCTTGGCAATGATTATATTAGAATATTATCTTTATAAAAAAATTTATGAACTGTATATAGATCATTTATAGATCAATTATATATTCACTAAAAAGGATGTTTAATATGATCGAAATATGGTTGTCATAGCTAATAAAGGATTTTTATTTTTATATTCATTGACATCATGGGAATGAAAACAAAGTGGTAGATTATTTATGTAAAAATCATCTCAGAACTATATCTGTAATGAGTATTCCATGTTATACAATCATCTAAGACATGAAAATGATTTATATGGGAATAATAAAATGATATTCATTTTACCTTTCTGAATAAATTCACCAACCTTCCATTCTTGAGGGGAATAAGGATCCTAAAGTTGATGATGAATTTCAACTATGTAATGTAGTGAATGTTTCCTAGTTAAATTTAATATTGGATGTATTTTTATGGTTTAGAGCCCTAATATGTTTTTATTTAAAACCAAATGTGAAGGTTTCAATTCTAGATTATATGAATTTCTCATCATTATCTATTTATCCATGATTCACTAAGATTTATATGGATTTGAATAAAAGAATATTGTGGAACCACATAAAGATAAAGAGTTTAGAGTATGTATTTCAATGTTTGGTATGTAATAAAATAAAGGAAAAATGAAATGTTTTATCAATAATATACATCCATTTATATACTAGTATGGAAATGGAAGAACATAACCATGTATTTCATTACAAGACTTCATTGGAAACCTAATGGAAATGACACAATCAAGGTAGTAGTCAATCTCTTTATAAATTGATCACTTTTCATTACAATAAAAAATTATTTCCCTCTTGAACAACTCTATAGTATATAAATAAGGGATATTGTGTTAATATATGGAGTTCCACTCTCTATTATATTTAATCAATATCTATGTTTTACCTTGATGTTTTGGAGGGGACTTTAATAAAATTTGGATGCATAACTATTCTTCAACATTTATTATCTCCCTCATACAAATGGTCATTATGAATGAACCATTCAATCATTGTAGGATATGATGATATCATTTTCATTATATATCCAAGGATAATTGTACTAACACCTTCCCATAGTTCTATTCTCATACATTAATATTTACAATTATAGAAATGATATAGAAAATTATGTTTTTTTTATATTTGTTGGTATTTTTTATTGTTGGGACAACATTTGAGAGAGAAATCTGGAAAGACATGATCTTATCCCAGAAATGATAATGAAATAGTAAATTATTCGATGTTAGAATGACTATTCCTTAAGTCGAATGAAATATTAGGATTATAATACACTATGGGATCTATAGATTTAGGGAAAAGATAAAGTGTCCCATTATATATCACCATTTAATAATGTTATGATATTTGTGAAGAAAAAACCACTTTTCCCTAGATACAACAACACCTTTGATATTCTTTTTCATATTAGAGATGTAGAATGTTGACTAAAACTCACACCTACCCTATATCATGTAAATTATGTGTCCAATGTGTCCATATTAAGGATGTTAATTACAATCCCTCACGTGTACCTAATCTATAGGTAGAACGATGAGAATATGATACTTTATAAGATGAGCAGATGATGATGTTGTTAGATCATAGAAATAGTGACAAATAAATTAATAATATCACCATGTTGAATTGTTATGGAAGAACCACATGATTGAGAAAGTGATTTGCAAACTAGAGGATTCGATGAAATATAAGTGATCTATTATGTTTATGAGATGAAAATTTAAATGGTGAAATTTCTAAAGGGTGGAATAATACAAAGGCAAGAACATTTATAAATTTATTTCCCATTTATTAAATGATTAAATGCCTTATTAAGAAAATATTTTACGGAAAACAAATATCCTACTTTGGATATTTTAGACCATTATATGATCTATCTAATTAAAAAGACTATTGAGACCCATAATCATTGATAATAGTTTTTTTAGTTATTGTATAAGCTGTATATAAAAATTGTTTTGACAATTTCCATTTGATATATAAAATAGAAGTGATGGACTTGAATAGTTGGATAATACCTTATGAAACCCATTTATTATAAAATCATAGGGTGATAACATCACTGGGCATTCCTGTTGATAAATCGAAACCACAAATTCAATAATAAAATCAATAATTAATCAGTTTATAGGATATTTTCATTCTCATCATGAAATCTGCACAATTTTTTTTTAAACCACACATGAATGTCTCAACATCAAAAAAAAACTTATGGAATCCAAATGTGTAATAAAGGGATATGTATCATTAAAATAATAGTGTAATTTTTTTAATTTATTTGTATTAAAAAAATTTATATTTATACCGTTTTATTATTATTTTTAAAATAACAATATAGATATTTTGAAAAAAATAGATTTCTTATATGACGCATGTAACACCCTATGTTTTCAAGATATTTTTGGATAAATTAAAATTTATTGATGGATTAAACCTCATTCCACAACATGAAAAAAATAATTTTATGAAACACCAATAAAATATTGTGAGACATTCACTATAATTTCTATATCTCATTACACAAAACATTGATCATAGCTTTTATTTCATGAAAAATGATTTTAAAAGAAACATGAATTTTGTTCAAATAATATTATAGTTATCACTTAGTACTCAGAATTTATGGCATGAAAAGAATTAACTGAATTTGAAACAAAATAATTTTTATAAAATTATTTGTTTCGTAACAAATAAATTGGAAATTAATGAAATAAAATTTTGAATATAAAGAAATTCCCTTTCTGAAAAATAATTTTTAGAAGAGAAAAAACATTTTATTTTAATTTATAAAACAAACACATTTTGATGAATTATTAGAATGAAATTTTTATATTATATATTCAATCATATATTTAACATTTATTTTATTTGTCTTCTAGGCATGAAATATGAATAAATCCAATTTTACGTATAAAATGATGCATTATTTTAATTGGTGGTTTAACTACTTTCAATAGTAATGTTATTTTTAAAATAACTTATTGAAATTTTATAAATTACATATGGAAAAATAAAATTCATTTTTGAAATTATAACATCTAAATTATCTTAGGATATTTTTTTGGATTTTTCTATTAAGATTCATTCTAGGATGAATAGTGTAAAATAATGAATTTTAATTGAAAATATCCTTTTAGTCTAATATTATTATAGACATAAATTATATTTTAAAAATATGATTAATGTATAATTATATAAATTATAAATATATTAATAAAAGGTTTTTAATTGGAATCAATTTTATATTTAAATTTAATATAATATATTTTTATCCTTTGGATCTTTTTTTCTTTAAAACTAACTGTCATGACACTTCTATGTGATTAATTTTAAATTAAATTATACATTATCTATTCCATGAAATTAGGTAAATTTATCACATATTTTTAGTTATAATTTTTTATAATTTATAATAAGTCCATTTTAATTTTGGACCAAATTTAATAGTGAACGTAATTAAAATTAATTCCATAGATTTAAGTAAAAAAGATTAATTAGTCGCTAAAAATAGATTATAAGGTGTATGAATGATCCAAAACATGTCCAAAACCCATTTGATTGACCTATACATAACATTTATACATTATTATATTATTATATAATATTTTTGGACACTTTTCCGTGAATTTTGTCGAAAAAATATCTTTAGTAATGAAATAGAAAAAATATAAAATTTTCTTCATTTTAATTTCATAATATAATTGTAATAGGAAAAAATTATTTCAGTTATAAATGAGATTAAATATGATAAACTGTTTGTTCATGAAATTTTATATTAATCTATTTTAATAGATATTATTAGATTAAATTATTACGAAATACCAACATGTGAAATTTTTAAGTAATAATTAAACAAATTAAATGATTTTAAAACCATTCAGAGTGATGTAAATTGATTGAATTATTTTGATAATTTTTCAGAATAATATATCGTGTTATAGAGGTGTGAAAATAATATATTCCAACTCCATCATTATCTTGATATTTTTAATTTTTAAATTTAATAAATAATGTTATAATTAACATTACTGTTATTATTGAACGAATAATATTTTATTAATTAATTTAATATTAATAAAACTCTAAGAATTTGACAATTAAATTTAATATCTTAGTAATTATTATATATGGTCCATTTCTGGACAAATTGGCCATTTTTAAAGAACACATTAAACCCTTAATAGTAAGAAAAAATTTTACAACCGCTACTGTTTAAGTAGTATTATTCCGAGTTACAAAAACTTGTGTTTATATTAATTTAAAAAAATGTATTTATACATAATTAATTTGATATATTATATATAATCAGTGAATCCAAATTCTATAATTTGGATCACTTTATTTAATCTTAAATGATGAATTATGTTGGTTCGAAAACTAGTTACCCTAATGAAAAACAGAAATAGTAAAATAAGGAAAACAGAAGAGTTAAGGAACCAAATGCATAAAACATGTGTATAAATGTGTGGTGGAGGATTGGATGATAATAGAATCCCTACATAAATTTAATAATATTTTTTAGCTTCTTTAGGTTATATTGAACACCTAATAGAAAATCATTTTGAATACTTACAATAATTGCAGTCATCCTCAACAATAAAAATGAAAACCTACCACCTATTATTACCACCTATCAAGACATTTGGAGCATCCAAGAAACTCCAAAATCACCTCAATAAATCCCTAACAATTACATAGAATCCTTATTTTGTGAATAAATCAATCAAATAAATGATTTAGTTCCAACCTATAGAGGGAAACTCAGGAAGAGGCAATATTCATCAATGAAATTTTTATTTTACATCTTTTTCCACCTCATTCAATTATTTTTATTAAATGATTATAAAATAACGTTAGTAAATACCATAGAATTATCTGTTTCTATGTCACAATTATGACTGAAATCCACACACATTTTCATCAAATGGGTATAGAAAGCATCATTTGTCTATACGACAGATTACTGCCTTGGGAACAAACATCATTCATTTTATCCATTACCCCCTTTCAAGGTTGAGAATATTGATGGGAGAACTATTTTATAAGATATTTATTATATATTAATTCATCATTATTATATTTTATAACAAATTACTTCATTATTTAAATTTTTTGGGAATATTATAACATCATTCATGGGCATGACTTACTGCTGTCTTACAAAGCGATGTGATTTGTTCACTCATTACATGAAATGTATTAAGAATGTTATTAATATAAATATGATATGTTTATATATGTAATTAAAATTATTTTCCAGTGATAATATATATATACATATATTACTTTCATTTCATTCTACCAGTATAATAAGATAATGAAATCAATGTTCTTACGCACGTATGACCTACCATCACTATGAACTATGAATTTAAATTATTTTAAAAAAATTATATATTAATATAAATACATATATACTGAATAAATATGAAATTGTTAACATTTTAATAATTCAATATATTTTTAAGTCATGATTTAAGTAAGATATCTAAGAATAAAAAGTTTAAAAATACACGAAAAAATCATTTATTAACTAAAACATACCATTTTCATTGAATTGTTAATAAAATGGTAATATAAATCCTTATTTATATTATATAATGTATTATATATATGAATATGATTCTATGATAGATTTATGATGAAATTTTATTTATTATACATTAGTGTTTAATTTGTTTAATGAAATTCATGTATTAATGTAACATAGTTTTGTCTCACATTTTACTTTGGTGAGACAAAGGCTATATTCACGAACTCTATATTCTATTTGGCGTGTAAAATTTCAGTTAATATATTTTATGATTACTATAATTAATGTTATCCATAGTTAAATATCATTTTTATGATATATATTTTATGGTTTTTATAGTTCAAAAGCTAAAAAAATTTGTAATGGAATTGTGACTAAATCATTCTTCTTTAAGACACATGTTGTGTTATACCCCTATATTATTTTATGTATTGAATATGTATCCTCATTGAAATGTTATATTACTAATATCCTTATTCGCTAATATATTATTCTTAATTTATTTTTCTTCTTTCTTGGAGATCGTGATTCAATTTTACCAATATTATAAGTGTTTATTACTATAATCTCATCATCTATCAGGATTTTTTTTATTGTGCTTCAATTAAAGAAATTTTATGATCCAAATCTCAATAATTCTTATGAATTTTATTCATCTCTGGTTATTTAGAATATATTAAATCAATTCTACTGCATTCTCACTCTTTTTTACTAATGACAATAATGAAAATGTTTTTATGATTATCTAATAATATCTTTCTCTTGTGAAAAAAAATATTTTTTTTAAACCATGTATTCTCAAGAATTCTTAAAAAATATTGTAATATATAGTTATGTTTTTTAAATGAAAATATTATCCATTTTGACTTCTTATTATATGGAATTTTCTATAATCATATTTCTATTTTGTGATCAAGGATATTTTTACTTCTACTCATAATATGAAATAAATATGCGTTTTTACCTAAGCCTCATGTACAAAAATATCCACATTAATGACCAATCAGTTCATTAGAGATTTTTTTGTATTTTTTAGACTATTTTTTAAAAAAAAATTCGTATATAAATTTTTCAAATTATTTTAATTATAAATTTATTTTCAAAGAACATTATATTGAAAATTATTTACATGTTAAAAAGTTTTTTATATGATTTTTGATAATTCAATTTCCAGATTCAAATAATGTATTCAATGAAACAGATTTAAAGGTATTTTTAGGTTAAAAGGTATTTTAAATGGTTTTCAAGGATTACTTTATATTTTTTCATGTTTATTATAAATAAAATTGTTTTCAGAAGATTTTACATTTTAAAAATAGTCTCTCATAGAAGAAATTATATTTTACTCACCAAATAATTTAAATAAACTTATCAAACATATCTATATAATATTTCATCTATGGGTGTTACAAATTTCTTAATTGGGATATAAACCATAGAAACCATTCTTATCTTTTATTTGAATAGTTTATGTTTATGATGACATGTGGTATTGAAACTCTATTCTCTTACACATGTTATACCTAGATGAAACCCCATTCTCATTATGAGTTATGCTATGTTGAATTTATTTTTAATCATGTTCATTTTCAATAAGTTATGATCTAATAAATATGAATGATACCCATTTCATTTAATATCCCCTAATATGATATTTATCAGTCCCATAATTGTTTATGGGTACTTATAAGATGAATGTTTTGTAATCACGTGGAACATGAATTTATGATTTTGATATGTGTTGGGTGATTCCTATATCATCATATAGTTTATAAGGTAATGATTTATATCTCATGAAATTAAAATTGTACGAATCAGCAGTTAACCTAGTTCAATAATGGTCTTTTTCCATTAGATTGGTGTTGGGAGTGATCCTTGGATACTAATATGGTCTTTGAGGGAACCATGAATACAAAAATGATTTCAGTTGTAAACCATAAATACTAAGATGTTTTGTAGAGTTAAACCATTATAATAAGATATCCATGGTAGTGATAATTTATTACAATTGATATTTTTTTTATGTTTATGTGTCTTCCATATTTCCATGTCTTATTCTTATGTTATTCCCTTATGGTATATTCTCGTTATTCCTTAATTTTTCCTGTCATATGATCTTACAATTTTTATTCCATGAATCTAGTGTATTATATTTGATATAAAATATATGAGCCTAAAATGTTATGTTCATATTATTATACCCATATAATCATGTTATGATTATAAGTATTTTTTATTTACCTTTATTTTTTATACAATCTCACCCTTTATTATGTTTCACTTATCGAGTATATAAAGAAAGTGTTTATTTAGAATTAATTAATTAGAAATTCATTGTGGGAAACACTGAAGATCTTTTATCAAAGATGAATGTTGAGTTCCATGATTCAAAATGCAATATACTATTATAGTCCTTAAGAATTAAATTTTTTATGATGATGAATTTTTGTAAAAAATGATGTCATGTCAATATATAAGAAGCCTGGATAACTATAGTTGGTATTCATTGAATTGATTGATTATCAATTTGAAACTAGTACAATAAAATTCTAGTGATATCCCAAGGGATGTTTCCATGGTTATGTTTAGGGATATCCCTAAGGAAAAGACTAAGGGTGAGTTAAAATATAGTTAAATTTCCCCAAATTTTGGAATAGGAAAAATTGAGTGGTGTCCTAGAAATAAATCTATGTCTAAATACAACAAGTGGATGTGTTTTTCAAGTATAGATTTACCTAGGGTTAATAACCTTAAAAATAGTGTATTGAGATATACATGATCAAGAACCAGTGCACAGCAATGGGCCCTATTGTGCACCTGGATTGACACTGATGGGGGACATTCTTTGAAAATTTACAAACTATTTAAAAACTATCTGAAATTATTGAAAAATTATATGACTATAAATTGCATAGTATGAACCTAACATGTCATATATTAAAGAATGTTTCATGATTTTGGCTTCTTATAATTTATTTTTCATGATTATTTGGTTCCAAATATGATTAGTGTTGCTCATGTTATGACCTCTAGGATTCATCTTTGGTGGGATCCATAAGTAATTAGGTAAACATTGAATGTGATGGATGATTTTTTTTAATGAGAATCCAAATGGGAATATGAATTGAGTAAAGAATGATGTGATTATTCTTAATCATTTATTATGGAACATGATTAAAAATGTAAAATATAACCAATACTCAGACCCACCAATGAAGACAAGGAAATGGTTGTCTAATATTTCATGTAACGTGAACCATCAACGAATGAAGATTTTGTTTCTTAAATAATGGGAATGGGAATGATTCATTAAAGTGGATATCATAGAGGATCAAGAAAATGTTTCAAGTTTGGAAAATAACTTGAATAATGTACCACCAAAGGTAAAATGAAATGTTCACTTAAACAAACGGATGAAAATAATGGCGTCCCTAATGTATCATTAATTATTTAATATTCAAAATGTAGAATTTACGGGCCTTTTTTAAATAGATGTCATATATGGAAATATAATCATGAGATTCAGTAAGGTCGTATGAGTAGTGGTAACAAAACTGATGTTAAAGACACTATGATGGAATTAATTGATAAAATAATTACTAAGGAATAATTTTATTTAGATTAGTTTTTTTTCTGAAGGAGTATGTGGAATTATTGAATTATTAATTCTTTGATTATGTTTTATGAATCATGATATATATCTATTTATTTTGTTTAATTTTTTCTTTAATTATTTTCATGAATATGTTAACTTGTATCAGTGGAAAAAACAATTTATAGAAAGGTTATATATTATAGAAAACATGATTAAGGGAAGGTAACACATAATTTTTTCGAGATCAAAGAATGTGGGGTTTAGTTTCGATAAAGAGATGTTCGATTTGGATAATATAAATTGGATAGTGTTGATGTCCTCCAAACATATAAATGATTTTTTTAAAGTATTTTATGATAACATTTATGGTATTTTCAAAGTTATTGGATTTATGGAATACATTCTATAATTTTTTGTCTTATTTAAATATTAATGAATAATCATTGTTTTCATTAAGTTACTATAGTGATACCAATTATTACCATTTTTATGATATTATATTATTAACATATTAATATTATTGGTTTGTTAAAACTAAGGGATAATTTTATGATATACTGGGGATCAATGATAAATTATTTTTGATAAAATTTAGTGACTATATATATATAATATAATTGATTTTCATAATTCTAAAGTGAAAAAAAGTTAACCATTTATGAAATATGTTGAACATAGAAAAAGGTTTTATAAATTAATGTGGTATTTAACTATATAATGATTCATAAATTCTGTATAAATTATTGTAAATAATTTTATTGGATGATAATAGAAGATATAAAGAATGGATTATCCTCTGATCAATGGATATTTTAATCTGTTTGTGATTCAGGGATAAAAGAGTCACCATAATTTCATGGAGTCAATGATGAAGTAGAAATTGATCAAGGCACAACAAAAGGGTGAGATTTTTCATATGAAATGGAATGAAATCATTTATGTATATATTCTCATGATTTGTTTTTGAATATTTCAAAAAATTATATGGAAATAAAATGTAATCCTTTTATTAACATTTTTATGATATTTCAGATCTCTTTTGGAATAATTTTTTTTGGATTTTATAATGATCTCTTTTCATATATCACCCATTTTAAAGTAATCGGTGATCTTTGTCACTCGCTATAATTGTTTAATATTTTATTCAATGTCCAAATATTCAGTTCTCGTCCATGTTAACTTATGTAGACACTTAGCGATGTGTTACTATAACAAACTATTATGTTTCTATAATTTTTTTTAAATGAATATTTATTAATCTTTTTATGATGTGGGGTTATATGAAATAAACATTCGTTTATTAAACAATTGATTACACATAATGATTTAAAAGGGGAAATCCATTTTAATTTTGGGTTTAATATAACTCCTTGAGTTTTTATGAACAATTTTTTTATAAATTTAAGATATTTAACGGATTACATTACACACTATTCAAATTTACACTTGATTTATATGAAAATCAATCATATGTTTCTTCTATATAAAATTCCATATCTATATTGTCTAACTTCCAACTCTGTTATTAAATTATGTTACATGAAACACTTATTTTAAATAAAACATGACATATTATTAAAATATTTTTATAATTATTACATATCTGTTAGAATTTAGACTCTGAAAAGTATTAAATAAATTATTATAATATTGTTTAATAATTTTTATAAAATAAATTATTTGGTAAAAATTAATTATAAATGAACGTAGGATATATTTAAAATAATGAAATTCCTTGTCTGAAAAACTATTTGTCATTGCACAAAGTTGTTTTATCTAAATAAATTAAGAACCACGTTTTTTGAATTGTTTTAATGAAATCTATATATTTTATATTCAATAAACTATTTAATAGTTGTCTTATTTTTATTCTAAAAATATATACTAATACATCATATTTTAGACATAAAATACATATTTCACTAAATGTTAGTTTTACTTCCTTTTAATGGAACACTTATTTAAAAATTAATTTATCAAAAAAAATTAATAATATTTGATTATATAAATTTTTAACATAAATATTAAATTAGGAAAAATATTTTGGATTTTTTCTAAAAATATTTATTTTTTAATGACTCGTCAATAATACTTAATTTTATTTAAAACTGACCCTTTGATCAAATTTATTTATAAATTTAAATTATATTTTAAATTAATTTATTTAATATTTATGTAAATAAAACATCAAGTAATCCAATATATTTTATTGGAATAAATTAAACATTGAAATTGAATATAAGAACTCTGTAAAGTTTTGATCTCTTTCCCTTAAAAAACTGCTTTCTCGACACATCTAGATAATTAAATTTAATTTAAAAAATTGAATTAAAGTGATTTGAATTTAAAAAATGAATTCCATATTTTAAATAATCATACATTATAATTTCAAATAATTCATACCTACTTCTTGAAATATCATATTATTTAACGAAATTAAAAAAAATTAAAGTGATTATGGTAAAATCAAGATTACATCGTGGTTAAAAGTTGAATATTACATGTATGGGAGAACCAAAAATTATTTTAAATCAAATTTATAGAAATATTTCTACCATTTTTCGGTTATTCACAAATTATATGTTTTTTTTGTCAGATTGCTATGAAATATTCCCATATAATAAGTTATGGAAAAAAAATTCCTTTCTTTCTTTTAATTTTTACAAAGTATTGGAATTGGATAGAATATATATATGGTTGTTTATAAATATTTTATATGAAAAAAAAATTAGTTTTATTTACCATGATAATTTTTCTTGACATGGTATAATTTCATTAAATTCTTATGAAACACCAATACATGAATTATTTAGTGAATAATTAAATAAATCAAATTATATTAAAAATATTAAAATTTAATTAAATTGAATTAAATAATATGATATATTTTTTTATAGGTTAATAAATCATGTTACATAGTTTTTAACTTAATATATTCAAATTCCAACAATGTGTTGATATGTTTAAAATTTGAATTAAATAAATAATGTCAAAATTGACCTTAGTGTTATAGTACAGAAAAAGATATCATATTATATGATTTAAAATTATAAAAAAATCATATCTTGTGTAAAGTGATTTTTAAATATTAATAAATTTATAATATTTTAAATTTATGTATCTTTTTACATTTTATAATGAAAATATAAACCCTTAAGTAGTAAAAAAACATAGTTCTCCATGATATGGTTTAAGGTGTGTTTTTTGTGCATCACATTCTCTTGTGTTAAGATAATTTACATAAAATTGGGGATTTAATAATTATAAAATTTATATCATAATTATAAAATTTATTACAAAATATCTAGTTTTTCTCGTATTAATTTAACCTTAATAGATGAATTAAATTGTTTATAAAACTAGTTACTAAAAAGAAAAACATGAACAGCTAGATAAAGAAACATAAGAGGTATAGATAAAAATATTTAATTCATGTAAATAAAGGTGTTTTGGATGAGTATATTAACCATATCATCCCTCCAAAACATATTTTAACTTTTTCATGAAATTTTTGGAAATCTTGACCTCTCAATATTTAATACTTTTGGGTATTTAGAAAAATGCCACTCCTCCTCATCTATAAAAGTAACTCACTCTGCCACTTCTTTACACCTCTCAAGCCATACATAAAGTTGAATCTCACCCAAATAACTTCCAAAATTTTTAGTCATACATCTAGAAGCCTAATGTTTAAATAAATACATCCATGAATTCCTTTAGTAAAGACCTATAGAGGATACCAAAATAAAGGAAATGTTTTTCAACAAGCATTTTTATTGTATATCGACATACACCTCATTTAATTAATCTTATAACAAGATTGAAAAATAACAATTTTATCTTTCATATAGTGATATATTTTTTATGTCATGTTTATGACATACACCCACACTAACATCCATCAAATGGGATTATAAATCATTGTTTGTGTGTACAACGGTCTACTGCCCCACAAATTGTTGTCATCCATTTTCCATTTCCATAATTCAATGTTTTCAATATTGATATATATTTTTTTGATATATATCATTTTTATTTATATTTTATTATAAATTTTTTGTTATGTTAAACATACCTTCCAGATTACCACTTTGTGGGATTATGATAATGTCTTTCATGTGTACTGTCGACTACCCACTTGAAAAGTGAAGTGATTCATTAATAGATTACATGAAATGTATTAAGGATGATTTTAATTGAAATATGAGATATATAAAACATAAATTTAATACAATAATGATTATATATATATATATATATATATCATTCACATTACATTCATTCAATGTTAAAAGATCATAGTAATAGTATTCTTGTATAGGCACGACCTACTATCTCTATGAACAATGTATTTCATATCCTACAACAAAATATTATAGATTAATCTAAATACATATTTAATGAAAATGTATGGTATTAATATCATTTTAATAATTCTAGATATTATTAACTCACTACATAATTAAGTGAACTTAGAATTAGAAGTTAAAACATGTACAAAAAACAATGTGGTTATAACTCGAAACTTAAATTAAACATGTAATTATTAATAAAAATGTAATATAAAGTCATAAGTAAATAAAATAGGGTATTGTTTATTTTAATAATTTTATGTTATTTAGTTATAATAAACTTATATTTATTATAAATGAGTATTTGATAATTTAAATAATTTCGTATGAATTTTTTCATTCATTTATGTTTTTGAAATCAAAAACACATATTTTTAATTATTATTTATTTATAAATGAAAATTTATATACATGTTAGTTTTATAAAATAACTAAAATTTGACTAATTAGATTCAAAATTACTCAGATAAATCGAATTTCGAATCACTATATTACATTGATTATAAATTTCTCAGAAAAAAGGAATTTGAATCGACTTGTTTAACAGGTTCTAAATAGATTAGAAAAACCAATTTTGAATCAGGTTGTTTATTAAATTCTTATTCTCTTAAATCTTTAGAATCAGATTTAGTGCATTTATGAGATATTGAATCAGTTATAAAATAGAATCTAATTTACCATTTATCATAGATTCTGATTCCTAATATTTTTTAGATCCATTTTTCATAGTTTCTTATATGAGATCTGATTTTATATGTTTGTTAAAGTTTCTTTATTTCCATAATGTTACTATTTCATAAATTTCTTCAACATATACTAATTAATTAGAATAATTTTTCTTACATTCATCTTCATATATATTATTGATAATATAATGTTACATATGGTAGTTTTTTTAAAGAGTGTCATTGTTTCAGTTAAAATATAAGTGTCAGGAATGACAGGTGTCTATGATCGTATGTGATTTTAGGAAAAATATGAACATTAGTGTAAAACGTGACTGTTAGAGATTTCACATATAAATACCCATTCATTTGAATGTATTTGATGATTTAATCTTTTGGAATAATTTTTACTCGATGGGAGCTCTTCCATATTTTCTTCACACAAAAACCTTAAAGAGTTTACGTTGTGAAAAGCTTGTTCCAAAAACATAAATATTCCACAAGAACTTATTTCCTTAGACATTTCAGATTGTTTCTATATAAAATAAAGGGATTTCCTGATAAAGGATGATACATGTTCTGATTACCTTTTTAATCAAGGGATTCTAATATGAAAGAAGAAAATGGTGATGATCACCATACAGATCTAGGGATTTCCAGGATAGCAAGACAGATAACGTTCAAAATATCAAGGGATTATCTTAGAGTGGGCCAGACATCATTTCTTGAATGTATAAATCGATGTACCATTATCCATGGTTGTTTCATACCCTTATCATTTGGTTAAATTATTTTTTACAACGTTATTACTTGTATAATTACATTTTCTTTTGTTCTTCTGCAAATTCTGTTATAAATAAGAACTTTAGATTTATTAATCTATCTTATTTGCTGTAAGTCTGATATAAGATTCTATATTCATTAAGGTAGAATATTCATTAAATATTCATTTGTGTATATTACTTTATAATACCTTTTTATTTGGAACTTGGGCCCCTATAATCTTTTGTTAATGAAAAAAGAGGGTTTTGTCACTTTTATTTGTTTAACATTGTAAAAAAAGTTTCCTTTAGGTTAAAAATGAATTATTTTAAACATACAATTCACCCACCTCTTGTATTTGAGTATCTACATCTCATATTTCAATCCTACAATTATTATTAGAGGAGGTCCCTAAGATAATAATACTTACACTATTTATCAATGGAAGTTTGATCATTGTTTACTTTACTTAATATTTTTACAATTATGTACATTGTGTATAAAATTTTTATATAAATTTTTTGTTTATAAATACATACTACTCTAAATTGTGGAGTGTAATTGTTTTTATTTTATAGATGTTATGAATGAATGGTAGATCCTTAGGCAGTCGAAATCATAAAAGAGAACCTATTTTTGATGGGAATTATAATTAATATTGTAGAGATAGAATAAAGATATTTATCAATAATACTAGAGTTGACTGGTTTTTTATCCTTACTAGTGATTATAAGATCCTAGACAAGGTTGTCAGAATATTTACTAAACAAAAAAAAGAAAGACTGTTAGCTTAAGTATATTGTACGCAAAACTTTTCTTAGTTCTATGACCAATAATATATATAGGTAGATATATTCTTGTGTTGTAGCTAACAATATATGGAAGAATGCTAATGTTACACATTTTAGAACGTCAAATGTTATTGAAACAAGAAGATTTGTTCTAATTGTAGATTATCTTGTTTTTTTCCTCATTTAGAACCACTAGATAATGTTAAACAGAAATGTATGACTATTATTAACATTTTACAATCAATGGGAGAAAAAGGATTTATTGATGAGATTATTGTTGAAAAGATTACTGATATTATTCCTAATGAATGAGAATATAATAAAACTACTTTTTATGAGTCAAGGAATGTCACACTTGTTTCCCTTGATGATATACTTGGGACTCTCTTACAAAATGGGCATAAATTGAAGAGAGATGTTGATAATATAATGATGAAATTTGGCAGTGTTTCTTTTTCTACAACTTCAAACCATCTTAAATACAGGTCCCTTGAGAATGTTTTTATGTTAAAAAATTATATGAAAATAGTTATTCAATTAGACTCAAGTTAATATGAATAGTCAGACAATGAGCTACCAATTCTTGCTTGAAGGATGAACTAGATTTTAAAAAAAATATTATTTTCAGTATAGATAAAATAAGACATGGAGTAATTATATGAATGATTGCGAATTCAAATGTTCTGAATACAACAAAACAAGACATATCAAACCTGATTTTTCTATGATGAAAAGAATGGAAAAGAAATATATAAACTCTAAATTGAAGTATAGAAGATACTATAAGGAAAATAGAATGATGGGATTGAAAAAAAAAATATGATTCATGGAATGCAAGTAGTGGAGAATCATGTGGTGAATATTTATATATTGAATATGCTATACAAAATAATAATGGTCTTATCACCAAAATTCCAATAGATAAAAAATGTCTTATAGAAAAGGTACACATCTATGAACCATCGAATAATATATCTTTAAGATCAAATTTTCCTTATAAATAAAATTATGATTCTTTAGATGAAGAATATTATATAGAAGAAGATAATTTGTTACCTTCTTTTGAAGAACTATCTACGTATTCCATGTTGTTTGAAAATGAAAATAGTAAAGCTAATAAGATACCTAATAATGAAAATTCGACAATTAATATTTTAAGAAAATAAGTGTCAGATTGTTTGAAAGATCATGATGAAAAATCATTGTAAAATGTTTCCATTTCAAAAACAAATGAGGAAGTTAGTTATCAGAAGTTTAAACATTATAAAATATTTAAAAAGTTATTTATAGGAAGAATATTTTAGAGACAAACTCGAACTTTATTATCAATGGCTATGATAATAAAAATTTATCCATTAGACTAAAATCTAAAATATTCTCCTTAATGAAACTTTTACCAAACATTTATCCTAATAAATGTTTAAAAAACATATTCACAACTTCATTCTCTTAGGAATAATTGTGGATTTGGTTATTCTCACTCAAAACATGTTTCCAGTCATAACTATCTTTCCTCAAAACAAAACTTTTTGTAATAAATGTAACAGTGGTGGAATTTGGGAGGAAACTTTTTCTTTAATATAAATCTAATCCTAAGGATTTCCTAAACCTCACATTTTTAATAAAATGAGGATTCCTAATATTATATTTTCTACTATTTTTTTATCTAGAAAAGTTTGGATTCCGAATGACTAACTGTTTCATTTTCATGAAGATAAACAAAGTACCAACAATAGTACATTTTCATGGATAGTGGATGTTCCCAACACATGAATGGTAACAAAAACTTCTTTGAAAATATTACTAAGATGAAAGTTATAAGAATCCGTTTTTGAGACAATGCTCAAAGATAAATCATTGGTATGTGTAAAATTGTTCTTCTTGGAAAAATCCAAATTTAAAATGTTTTTTTATTAGAGGTATTTTAAAAAACCTTATGTGCATAATTTAATTTTGTGTTATAGGTTACTCTGTGAATTTTAGAAATGATAAATTCTTAGTACACATTTCCAAGGATGAGATCATTATCACTACACATAAGCATGAGAATTTTTATACACTTAACTAAGAAGAAATTATGATCCAATAATTAACTTGTCTTAGTGGAATGTAATAATGACCATGCTTATGGAGTATAATATTTGGACACTATAACCCTAAGAACATATGTAAACACTATATGGAAAGACTTGTTAAGGATCTATCGGATCATATATGTGATTATTAAAAAAGACGATGATCTTTGTTAATATTGAATGTAATATTAGTCTATCTTTAAATAAATAAGTCTGGTCTCAACATATTATGCATTACAACTAGTGGATATGGATCATTTTGTTCAGAAAAAAACTGGGACCATTAGAAGAAAATATTATGTACTTTTTTTAGTTAATGACTACACTATATTTAAATGGGTATATTTTCTAGAAAGGAAATATGAATCCTTTTATTAATTCAAAAGGTTTTTATCCAATGTTAAAATTATGAAAAATGATACTTTGATATCTATTCTTAGTGATCATGTAAAAGAATTTGAAAAATTAGATTTTGAAACATTTTGATGTAAGAAAATAATTACTCATAACTTCTCATCTCCAATAACTACTAATATAAATGGTTTTGTCAAAAGTAGAAATATAATTCTTTAAGGGATAATAAGAACCATGTTTAGTGAATACTCAGTTTCTAATATTTTTTGGGATGAAGTTGTAATTACTTCTTGTTATATTATAAATCAAGTTTTTATTAAATCCATTACTTAATAAAACACTTTATGAGTTATAGAAAGTCCTAAAACAAAATCTCTCATACATCAATGTATTTGGATGCCAAATATGCATCTTCAATACAGAACATAACATAAACAAATTCTCACCCCCATCTATTGACAAAATCTTCATAGGCTATTCCATTACTTCAATGTCTTATAGAGTCTTTAATAAAAATTCCTATACTGTTAATGAAATTGTAAATGTTATGTTCGGTGAAACGGATTCATTTGATTTTAGACAATCCCATCCTATATCATCATATGAGTTTTCAAACCAATTATCATCCTTTGTTGGAAGATTCATCTATTCTGTAAAATACTCTTAAAAATATTTCTATTGTTTTTCCATAGAATATTTTCTACTATATATTGATGAACATGTTTTAAAAAAACACATATGAGGTGTTTCTAAGGAATCATCCAAGTGATTGTATCATTGGTGACATATATAAACTTGTAAAGACAGGATGTTCCTTGATAAAAGAAGTAGATCATATAACTTTTCTTTCTCAAATAAAACATAAAATTACTAAATAATATTTTGGTTAGGATTATTATGTTAATGATATAAAATATAAACTAAATAAATTTGAAAGGAACGAAGTCTGTAACATGGTTAAAAGACCTAACATATCATTTTTATTTTGAGTAATGTGGTTACTCAAAAATAAGTCTGTTGAAAATTGAATCAACATATGAAACAAAAAATGAATATTTTCTAAAAGATACAATAATCAAGAAGGAATATACTATGAAGAAACATATGCTTCGTTAGCTAGAATTGATTATATTCTAATTCTCTATGCCTTTAATCATTATATAACATCAAACATTCTCAAATGGATGTGAACTATTCTTTCCATGATGGATATGTTTAAGAGAATTTTTAAGTCAGACAACCACTAGGTTTTGAATATACAAAACATCTTGAACATGTGTTTAAATATACAATAGTTTATAGGGTATTAATGAATCCTCTAGAGCCTAGTATGATAGAATAATAGGATTTTTGAAACAAAATATATTATGTTAAGGGAACTGCTAATCAAATCCTATTTATGAAGAAAAAAATAATAGTTAAAATTTATGTTTATTATATCATAATTGGATCAAATCAGCTACCCTTTATTGATTCATTTAATCTTAAGAAATTTGAGTTTGAAATATGTATAATAGGTAAGTTAACATTTTTCCTTAGTTTTAATATTTCTCAAAAACCAGAAGAAACTGATATATCTCAACATAATAATATTAAATATATTCTTAAAACGTATGGATATGACAACAATAAAATATAATTACTTCAATCAATACCTTGATTACTCTTGATCTGGACGATTCCAAGAAACCAGTAAATGAAACAACTTTTAAAGATTTGATAGGATGTTCACGATACTTAACATCCAGTCCTCAAAACATAATGGTTTAATTGTTCTTATGTGAAAGATATCAATCTAATCCAAAATAATCTAATATAAAATCAGTGAAAATATTTTTTCCCTATTTAAAGGGAACTATGAATTTTGGTCTTTTTTATTCATGTAGAAATTATTTTTTAAAATGTATCTCAGACGATGACTCTATTAATTGTAGAATAGATAGGAAATGAATATATATAACTTGTAATTTCCTAGGAGTTTCATTTTTTTGGCCATGTAAGAAACAACACTCTCTAGAACATTTCACTACCGAAGTAATGTATGTAGCAGCTGAACCTGGTTGTTCTCAACTATTGTGGGTGCAACACACACTAATAGATTATGCCATGAGTTTTAATAAATCCTAATACAATGTGATAACACTTGATATCCTTAATAAAAAACCCATACACACTACAATCATGAAAAGAACATATATATTATGATTCACCTTATTATTTAACATATACATAAATATGATATTATAGTACAATTCATTGGAACATAGGATTTTTTTTGATATTTTCACAAAATCATTACTTTCTTCTAGGTTTGAAAATATTAAACAAAATTTAGGAATGATAACGGTAAGGAAATATAATATATCTTTTTCTTAAAACCATATATAAACATTAAGATACTATTTTTTATTGGAGGAGTACATTTGATAATACTAATAATTATTTTTCTATAACATAATAATGTTTTTTAATGTAATAATGTTTTTTGGAACCTAATAAAGAATTTTGAAATCTATGATTTCATTGAATATTCTTATCAAAAACTAAGAATTATTTTTACAACTCTGAAAGGTATATTTTCATACATATTGATAATTAATTTCATTTATCTTTGTTGGTATTTCAATATTTTTTTATGAAAATTTTCAACGGATTCAACTTTCTAAAAATAGATTTTATTACCATAAATACTCAAATGATCAGAACCTATAAATAATATTAAACTAAATCTCAACATTCAGATCAATCATATCAATATAAACCATTGGATCATTTAAGGAAGACTAACCCTCACTGTGTTGCCTAAATAATGTAGGTTGTCCCACATGTCCCACATCGAATTCCATGGATTTTCACCAAATCTCTCCTACCCTTCAATGTTCCTGATCATCATTCATTATTTTTTCATAAAGTTCCTAATGACTATGGAAATATTTTCTCAAACAT
The DNA here is from genome assembly GCA_963277665.1 of Viscum album. Taxonomy (NCBI): domain Eukaryota; kingdom Viridiplantae; phylum Streptophyta; class Magnoliopsida; order Santalales; family Viscaceae; genus Viscum; species Viscum album. The sequence goes on along the minus strand of OY728155.1, from coordinate 1,518,889,478 downwards.
CAATCCCTACATGTAAGGAACATAAATATTAGACAATCTTCAGAGAAAGGTTAGTTGTTTATTTTTTTTTCATAAAAATTATACCTTGATAAGGAAGATCACGATGTTCCTTGAATGTGGAAATGTATTAATTGTAAATAATAAGGTAGAGAAATAATTGTTATATGTGGACTTGATAATTGAATTTTATCTGATAGTTCAATTATTTATCAAATTTTTTTAATAAATATTTTATTTCATGTCAAACAGGAAAACTTATTCAAAAACATAAAAGAAATATTATTACATTATTCAAATACCATATAGAGGAGAAGTGTTTTTCCTTGTCATAAGATGAAGTATTTCTAGGCATCATTTAACAGAGTCAAGTAAAATGATTCCTTAAGACACCAGGGAGTTGATTCACCTAATATTTCTATAATATCATCAAACCACTTGATAATTTTCTTATGGTTACAAAGATTTTTTATTCTGAAGAAAGTAAATATGGATACATTAATAATAAAGAACATATTAATAATAGAATTTATTTTTTATCTATGTAAGATTATCTTATTCATGTATATCTTTCATAAAAATAGAAAAATCTACGATGATTCTATTAAATAACAAATCCTTGTTTTTTTATCAATTTTTCCATTGTATATAATGAAATTCACATACTTTCAAAAAATTCATTGCTACTCAAATCCCATGAAGATTAGGATTAATTTGTTATGTGATGACACACTAAATATAATGAAATATGATTTTAATGATAAGATGAGTAAATTTGTGGATCATTCAAGAAACACAGCCCCAATTGTAGATACTACAATTTCTGAACCTAATAAAAGAAATGTTCAGGAATTGGAACCATCCCAACCATCTGATCCTACAATGTACAATAAACAAAATACATTATTTGACAAAGTTGTAACAAGATAGTGAAAACCAAAAGTAAAAATGAGGGTATAGGAACCAGTGTTTGGTTTAGATCCTGCTGAAGTTATGGATTTGAAAAAGATGATGGTCATGTGGGAAATGAAGGTGTTAATGGAAATTCTAGTGAAGATAATGAAAAAGATGATAAAGATGAAGATAATTATGAAATGATCAATCATTTTTCTGAATAAATGAATATAGTTGGGAAAATAGATAATCCAATCCTTGTGAATGATAATGGAAAGAATGTATATGTTGGGACATCTAATGTAGTTTCATTGGAATCAAAATAGTCTTCTTCACATATAGGAGGATATTTTTTTGTTCAATCATTGAAAAAAATTTGAACTCCATTCCATATTTTTCAAACATTAATTCAAGATTATAGCTTATTCAATAATCAGTAATCCGGTAGTCGGACTATATAACCCTTCTCACAGTGAAACTGATAAAGCTTGAAGGTGATTTCAAAACCATTGTTCTCAAATATTATTCTCATTTGAAGTCATTCCAATAAATCAAAAAGTGTCTGAATAAAGTCAACAATGATCTTATGTTTTTTTATAAATATTTTATGATCATCAAGAGAGATTTCACATAATCTGAGGAAAATATTAAAGATATTTTTAATTGTTTCTCAGAGAAGATGATAGGAAATCAAGATATCAAATTTCATTAAGTTAGAAAACTGAATGGGAAACTCAAATATGTTTCCCTTGAAGTTAAAATAATAAATACTTAAAGATGTGATGTGAATGAAAATATTATGCATCGTAATGATAAGATCAAATGTTAACATGAAAAGATTGTGTTTATTGAAATAAAGAGTAAGGATAAAGAAGATCATATAAAGAGGATCCATTATGATCACACAATGTTGAAAAAGATGAAGGCTATCCTCAAAAAAAGAAAGACAAATATGGATGAATAATTTCATTTAATTATGATAATTTATTGTATGAAAATTGTCTATAATTTAAATTTCTGTATCCATTGTTTTCTGTTATTTTTTTAAACCTTTATGGTAAAATATTTTTTCCTATTCCTTTTATAAATCACAGTGGTGGATTAGATTGTAAAAATTTATATTTTACCTTGAAGAATAATTTTATATAATAAGGATATATTTCCTTACGAATGGATATCAAACATTTAAAGACAGAATGCAATCCATTGGGTGATTTATTAACCTAGGGGAATTATCTTTATATTCACCTTAACTGATCAACTAAGGGGGAGATAAGTTTTTATTATATAATGTGCCATTGTCTTAATATGCATTGCCTAGAATTTATTTTGTGTTCTTTAAAAAAATGGGGATATTGTTAATTCAAAAGTTTCCATATGAATTTGTATATTCTTCTATGCTATGAAAATAAAAAACAGATTTCCTTAATAATTCTTTCTTTGTATAAGAGAATTTATATGCATGTTAGTTTTATAGACAATTCTATTATTTTTTTTCATAGATTTGGAATTGCTCATAAAAACTTATTTTGAGTCACCTTGTTTCTTAGATTATGAATTTCTCAGAAAAACCGATTCTTAATCACCCAATTTCCTAGATTCCAAATTTCTAAGAAGAAAAAATTCTAAATTACCCACTTTCTTAAATTCGGATTTGCATAATTTTTTTGAATATGAACCAAGACATTTCTTAGATAGAGAATCACTTCGAAAATAGAATCTGATTTACCAAGATATCTAGGTTCTGATCCCCAAATATTTTTTTAGATCCAATTTCTCATAGTTTATTTTATGTGATCTGATATTATATCATTTTTAATGTTTCTATATATCATTTAATGTTTTTATTTTATAACAATCCTAATGGTTCTCTATATTTTTAACTTATTGTTCCTTACATTCAGATTCATACATATTATTTCAAAGCAAATGTTACATGTGGCAGCTTTTTTTATTTCAATTATGTCATTGTTTCAGTTATAATATGACCATTAAAAATTCTTCTTGACCACATCCCTATTGGATTTTAGGGAAAATATGACTTTTGGAGGAAAATATGACAGCTGAAGACCTCACATATAAATACCCAATCATTTCAATGTATTTTATGATGTAATATTCTGGGATAATGTTTAATCTGTGAGAGCTCATTCAGATTTTCTTTGGCTGAATTCCTTTAATAGATTATGTTGTGAAAAGATTGAAATTCATATTTAAATTTTCAAAAATAATTGTCTCGCTTTTTCAATTTCTATTGTGTTTGTATAAAATCAAGAAATTCCAAGAAGAACGATGATAGAGGTTCCAATTACCTATTTAATCATGGGAATCCATGTTGAAGGAAGATATAGGTATCAATCACCTTACAGATCGAGAGCTTGTGGGGATAGAAAAACATATACCAATCTTTGTATCAATATATTATCCTAGTGTGGATAAGAAAAAAAAATTTAAAAATATATTTCAAAGGACCTTTATCCATGGTTTTTGGATACCCATCTATTTGGGCTAAAAGATGTCATTAAACTAGTACTTATTCTTTAATTACTTGTTCTTTTATTCCACCCCATATTTTTAATATATATAATGTGTAATATTCAATAACATTCTCATTTTTTGTAACTCTAATATAAGATTATATACTCTTTAGGGTAGAAACATAAATAAGTATACATGTGTGCTTATTTATTTATGATATATTTATATTCGAACATTGGTCCTTTCTCGTCTATTTTTCAAATATAGTACATGGTTTTTTGAATGTTAAATGATTAATTTTATTAACTAATTTTCCATTATGATTAAAAATGAATGTTTTTAAAATTACAATTCACCCCTTCTTTTATATGAGTATCTACATCTCATATTTCACTCCTGTAGTATTTAATGAGTATAAAGAGAGTCAACACTAATGGTAAGGGAGTCTATTCTTGACTTTTACTCTTGGGAGACACAATATATATTAACTAGGTATTTCTTCTATGTAGTGTAAATAATAAAAATCAATGTATTATATGATTCTTTTTCTGAAATTTATTTGTAGTAAAATACCCATTTCAGGATCTCTCATTCATTTGGTTTACTATTAAAAAGATACCAATTCAATGAGGGAATTTTTTATCCTAATTTCCATTCATTGATACATATGTTATATTATGCACCAGTATTATTTTTAATCAGTATATATAATTCCACATTTACATTTTATATCATGGATATCCTTATATTAATTTTATTTTATCTTTTATGGAATGTTATTATTTTATGTGGATCATGATTAAATTTTACCAAAGTTATAGCAGTTTGTCACTAAAACCTCATTGTCTTCCAGGATTGTATATAATTATGATTCCTTTGATGAAATATTTTCATAACATTCTCAATAATTCTAATGAGATTAGTTATTATCATGTGATTAATTATATCATCAATCAATGTTACCATTTTTACAGTCTATGGTACACAAGTTAATAAATAAAATGTTTCTCCCAAAATATAACATTATTTCAGTCTTTCGTCAAAAATCCATTTTAATTCATAAAAATATTCTTTTTTTTTTAAATATTTCATTATATTATCCATTAAATTTAAAATTATAATTTTAACCATGAGTTACCATTTTAAAAAATATTAAATGTAATATTATTTTTTAAATCAATACTATTTTATCTTTTACATAGAAGTGAATTGAATCATTATTTTTATACATACGTCACTAATAGAAATATATCCTATAATGAACACTCCATTCATTGAATTTTATATTATATGCTTAAAACAATCAATAAAAATGGATTCATAAGGTTTTTTTTAAATATTGTTATTTTAAATTTATTTTAATATAATATAATTTTGAATATTTTTAATGTTTTAAAAAGTGGTTAAAAATAATTTTAAACATTCCATTATAATATTAAAATTATAACGTCAATGAAAACTATTATAATGTTTTTTATTTTCGAAATATATTTTAATTTTTTTTAAAATAATCCATTATATGTTTATAAAGTTATTTTCCCAAAAAAAGTGATTCAAAAAAGTATTTAATTTATAAAATATTTTTTCCAAGAAGAAAGGATATTTTTGTCAAGAATTGTTTGAAATGATCCTTTATTAACTATTTAACATATTAAATGAAATTTTGGGGTGTAAAAATATACATAAATGGGGATATGATCCATGTACACCAGTCTTATTTTTTTGTTAAATGGTTCATGTTTAAGATGACATGTTCTTTTGAAACACATTTTTCATCCATGAGTTATACCATGATGAAACCTAATTATTTTTAGTTTTTATTCTATGATGAAATTATCTTGAAATTACCATACAATCCAAATGTTAGGAAATGATGAATTTTTTTATATCAATTTCATTTAATGGGTTATGATATGATATTTATGAAACCCATCACTTTTTATGGGTCCTGATATTATGTATGATTTATTATCTTCTTTCACAACCATGTGTGCATTAATTATGTGATATGTGGGTGATATGTCTCCGTCAAATTTATTGGGTAAATATTTATATCTCTAGAGATTGAAATGGATTAAATTGAGACTGAACACTATATCTTTAGGAGAAATTCTGCATTCATATTGTCTTGGGATTAATCCATGACTACTAATATGTTCATGGGAGTGATCCTTGACTACTATGATGGTCTTCAACGTAAGGACCAGACTACATTTTCCTAGATCTATTAAAATATATTAATAAATATGTGTATGATTAAAAAAAATTTATCCTGATCGAATGAGTAGTTTATTAGTTTTTGGAAACAATATACAAACCGAATATCAAAATTTTAACTTTAAATGAAAAATATAATAGTAATTCCATTCGAAGCACCTATGACTCTTAGAATAGACCTTCATGTCATTCGTAATATTCAGCCTAACAAAATTGGGAAATAAAATATAAGAAAGGGGTGATATTAGATTCTTAGTAAGGGAAGGTAATACAATAGAACATATCAAGGAAATTAACATGGGGCATGATGATGAACAAAAAGCACATGCCTTTAAAAATATACTTGAACATTATATGATTGTAATGAAAGTTGACTAAAAAATTCCATATAAATGAACATATTTTAATGAAACATGACCATAGATATACTACTATGTTAATATTCACACAGTATATCAATTTATAATACAGTAATGAGGGAAATCATAATGTGATAGATCTGAAACATATTTTCAAGGCCTCAGCCAAGATGTTTGAAAATACAAGGGTAAGGCCGCTTCAAAAACCCAATTATGTTTTGTTTAGTGAGACATAACGATGAATTTATGGGATATAGTTGTCCCTCCTGTCACTTGTTTGGTCCAAATCATTCCTTATTGAAAAGGGAGTATACATAAGCAACACGAATATATAAAATAACATTTCTTAATATGTACACATTAACCCTTATTATTATTAGTAGTATGGTGAATGGTCAAAAACAGCACATCCATAGTAAAACGAATAATAAAAAATATAATACAATATGTTGGATGATAGAAATAAGATACTAACGTTAAAGAGACATAAAAATAAAAAATGGGTTGGAAATAGACAAAAATACTATAAAAATTTCCTCGAGGAATTTTTGAGAGAAATACTATTTTTCTTGAAAATTAATAATTCATTTGGAAAGATATTGGAATAAAAAAATGAACTATGGTAATATTTCATGATGAAATGATTAGTTTTTGAAAAATAATTATGTATTAATACAGATTATAGATTTTTCTTGAAAATATATAAGATTCAATAAGTTCCCTTAAATGAGTATAGTTTATCGGGAAGAATATGAAAATTTATTTATAAAAAATTTATCTCCCTATAAAATAAAGATTGATTATGATTGGTACCCATATATAGAACATTCACACATAATTTTTAAGGAGTAAATAAGATTAATTAAGAATTTAATTGGTATTAAGGTAGACAAAGAGAACTCAAATGAAAATGGGGGTTCGGCTAAAAACCCATTACCATATGTCTAAATGTGTTCTGCATTTGACCTTATCATCCTAGATTATAAAATTAAATATATTAGTTAAAAAATTAAAAACCTTATATTCATGTATTTGTTCTATTATAATTTTATTAAGTTAATTTATTTCCTTCTCGTTTAGTTATAAGATTAAATTTTGTTGTTCTATAGTGTTCGTTCTATGATTTCTTTATCGGTTCGCTTCATTATAAGTAATGGAATTAATGTGAAATGGGTATAATTCTCCAGAAGTGGAATTAAAAGATATTAATTAAAATCCATAAATTTAAATGTTTATATATTTCATTTTGTTATATATTATAAGTATGAATTGTAAGATTATATATTTAGTGATAATCATTTAGATTATTACGACGGTTATTGATCATAACAAACTTGTTTTATTTGATTGTTTAGTTTTATGTAAATATGATACTTCAAGAACATAAAAAGGGTCATAGTATAAATTTTGTAATATTTCTCATCCATTAAAATTGATTCATGAATATTATTGAATATGAAATTGAAGAACGAAACATCGTCATCCACAAATAATGTAGATCAACACCTCTTGAACGAGGATTTTGTTTATAAAATAAAAGAGAGAGATAGATGCTAATTTGAGGATATATGTTTCATTAACATGGTATAATTTTGTTATATAGATGATACTATAGTTATCATGATCATTTTTAAAATGGAGGTGAGGATAAGATTATTAATAAATGGAGCTTGAAATGAAAATAAATGAAAAATGATGTGGATTTTACCCCTTGAATACACCTCCTTGAGAATCTCCATATTAGAGGTGGTTTTTGTCTTTTGGAAAGTCCAAGAGCTCCAAGATTTGGGGGAGGATGGGATATTATTTTTCAAAATATTGGAATTCTTCAATTCTAGAGTGGTGTGAGTGAAATAGGGGTGAGTGGCAGTATATATATTGGTGGTGAAGGCTTTAATATTATTTTAATCAGTATATTTTTTTTGTATCAAAACTATTAATAGTCATGATTTTGCTGACTTAAAATAGTAAAATGTGAATTTTAGTATAACACAAAGTCCATTTACATCATCCCTGACTTAACTAGGATGCATAAATTCATTTATTTATCATATTTCTTCAATTATTTAATTTCACTATTTACAAAAAAAATCATGTATTTTAGAAAAATCCCAAAAAAAATCACCCTAAATTATTCATGACATGTTGATTTCAAAAATGAACTCAATTTTATCAAAAAAAATTAAATATGATAAATTTTATATTAGACTAAATTCATCATTTACTCAAAAAATAATATTTTCAAAATTAAAACTCGTTTTATAACACCCTAAAAATGGACTAATGTTTCATTAAATTTAACTAAATTAACTGGGAAACAAAAATATTGATTTAAGAATATATTTTAGGAAAATTAATTTTATTTGAAATTTGTTTATTAATTTAAAAGTATAGTTAAATATTTATTACTGAAAAAATACCAACACATAATTACAAATTTATAAAGTATTCACTCACTTTTATAAGTTGTCTATATTTTATTTATACTTACACGGGCAATGATACTTTTCATATGGGTGATATTCCTCTTAATAAGGGTAGATTAATATTCAAAATGGTAATGTTACGATTCAACAAAAACATATGTTTATCCCATTAGACTATAAATATCATACTAATCAGAACTATGTATATTGAATTTTCAAAATTCAAAACACTATGGTGAAAAAATATGCTTAATGACTAGGTTATAAAAAAAGTTGTGTTTCATAGAGGCATCATGTTAAATGTTTTACATTCTATATTATTATTATTTTTAAACCCGTGGGGTGTTACATTCTTCCCCTAAAAAACAAATCCTTAAAATTTCAAAAATGTTGTATCGTAAAATGATTTGGGTAGTTCTTCATCATAAGTTAATCAGGATCCCATATTTCCCCTTAAATTTTATTTTTGTCCAATGTACCATTACCAACTGAGTCGTTCGATTCCTCAACACATGTTCATTACTGTCTATAATCCAAATAGTGTATTCATAGTAAGATAAGTCAGGTTCAAATTCTATACCCTCAAAAGTGAGTAAACGTGTGGGGTCTGGCCTATACAATCTCAACAATGATATATGGAACCCATTGTGTACCTTAGAAAGGATATGAAGAATTCTTAAATGATATTTCATAGCTAAAATTTTCTCCACGATTTCAAAAGGACCATTATACATGGTTCTCAGTTTCCCATTCTTCTAAAATCTTATAACAACATTCCATATAGATACTTTTAGGGAAACATGATCTCCCCCATTGAAATTACAAATACATCCCTCCATTATCATCATTTAACTTTTGTTATTCATTGAGCTTCATTGTTATGGGTTTGAATATTTTTACCAATACTATCAATGAAATTAATGGTCCCACGAGCTTCCTTTATCCATCATAATCCAAACATGTCAGTGTAGGACAAATCGTTCCATACAACTCTTTATATGATCACATTTAAATAATTTATGGACATTGTTATTGTAGAAAACTCTAGTGTGGGTAAATGATGATCCACGTACCACGGTCTTCCAGTGAACAAGATCTCAACATGTCTTCAAATGTTTAGATCATTATTTTTGATATCATGTTAGATTGAAAGTAATAATAAATACTCAATTGAAGTTATGTATTCAATGAATTCGGTAGAGTTTTCCATAATTTTGTTGGGAATAATGGATCATGATAAGAAACCGTTTATATTTGTTCTCCACAAAGCCTCTAAAGATCATTGATATAGTGTTAAGAAAGGCGCTTCAGTTAAAAATACCCTCTTACAGTAAGGAACTGTGAAAATTTCTAATGTATATTAACAATAAACCATATTTAATCATTCTGTCATGGAGTATTGGGTAACCTAGTTACAAAATACATGGTTATGTCAACCCATTTCAATGTAGTAATAGGTCTACGATACATGAATCCTCCAAGATATTGTTTATTGACCATCAAATGTTAAAAAAATATACATCTTGGCACATAATCATCAATTTCCTACTATGTATGTTCCCATAAGAAATGTTACATAAAATCTCTATAAATTTTAGTGGTACAAGGGTGTATAGACAAATTATAGCTATGTGAATATTCCAATATATCCCTTTTTCATTTTGGCTATAAAGGGAACACTTGCCTTTATCAGAATTTCAGAATTCCAACCTTATACCTGAAGTCGTCCAACATCCCAACATTAAGACCATTGATTATCATTTGTTGATTTTCAACATCATACTAAGATGTTTTAATATGTTATAATAATGATGGTTGGTAAACCAACTGAAAATCAATGGTGTTTCAACATCATTGATAATTCCCATATCCATTTTTACTATATCGCTAAATATAGGGTCTTTCTGAATTTCCATTTTTGTAGAAATCCATTATCCTTCATGCTTAATGCATATTCTACCTTATTTGACATTCCATGAAGATAGTGTATGGAAGAATCGTAATCATTGATTATCTTTATCCATCATATTTTCCTCATGTTGAGTTATTTCATTGAGAATATATTATTTCTTCTCTATGGATCTACATATATCTCACATATTTCGCCATAGAGATAGTTTCTCTATATACTCAGGGAAAATATTTTAGTTTCTAATCAATATTATGAGTTTGATATTTCTGCTCATAAATTTATATCATTTTTTACGCATTAGCAACAACTCTATCCTTATTCAAAAGAAAAAAAACCATTTTCATTATTTAATACATCACTATAAATAATAAGTACACCATATATCTGTGGTAGAGTCAGTATCAGAGGATTCAATAATCCCTTTTTCAATTCCTAAAATAATTCTTTGAATTATTTGTTTCATATTAACTTAACCCATTTATGAGTAAACATGATCAACTGGTCAGCTAAATAGGTGATTTTCTGAGATAAAATCATGATAATAACAAAATAAACCAATAAAACTATGTACCTAGGAAATATTAATTTGATTAGTCCATTCATGAACTACTTCTGCCTTTACAGGATCAATTATAGTTCTATCAGAAGATACAATATGCCATGAAAAGAACTTCTTTGATTCTAGTATTCAAACATTCTAAACATTCCATATAACTAATTTCTATTAAGAGTCTTCAGAATAATGTGCAAGTGAATTTAATGATATTCATTGCTTTAAGAGTATACCAATATATCAACAATAAATACCACATCAAATTTGCCAAGATAATCATTAAAACATTTATTCATTAGATCTATCAAAATAGGGGTGAATTTTTCAGTCCAAAAGTCATTACTATAAACTCGAAATGCCAATACCTAGTTCTAAATGATTTCTTTTGAATATCTTCCTTCATCATAAGAAATTGATGATATCCATACCAAAGTTAAATATTCAAAATAATATTGGTCTCTGTGAAGTTTTTCAAATAAATCATAAACATGAAAAAGGGGATACATTTTCATTATCATAATATCATTGATCTACCTAAATTCAATTTACATCATCATAGATCCTCTTTATTCATAACTAAAATAACATGATCTCTCCATATAGAAACACTAGGGATGATAAATCCTTTATCACTTAATTATTTTAGTTGTTTATTTAGATCATCTTATTCCACTTTGGTTATTCTAAAATGGTGTCCTTGATATAGCCTTTCGAAAAGAAAATCAATTTCCCTCTCCAAAGGATGTCCAATTAAATCGATCAAGAATACATCAATGTATTCTTTCACAATAGGTACATCCTAAATTAGAAAATATTTTTCCCCACACATACATATTTTTTCATCATCCATCCCATTAATTGAATTAAGTAGATCTATTTGATCAGGATCTAGATAATAATTAAATGATGAGGTTTCGTCCAACAATTTGAGGGATTCTACATCATTCTAAAAAATTTAAGATCATTCTTCATACAATAAATTTCCACATAATAAAATAAAATCTAATTCACATAAATAATTTTATCAAAGTCAATCATGATAATTATGATAATATTGGAAACTAAATATCATTTATGTTTCATAAGAGGGACTGACCAACACTTATTTATTTCAGTGATACTTCCCTTAAGAGTTTCCACTAGAAAATCTTGTCTTAAATAAATTTTGAAATGTATACCTTTCATGGAAAATTGGGTATATATAAAATAATGAGATGATCTAAAATTAAATTTAGCAATGTCTAAGTTTGATTAAATTATTAATGTACCTTTCATAATATTATTATGAACTTTAACTTCAGTAGTTATGATATCATAAGCTTTTACTTGCTCACTTGGTCTTTTCTTGGGAATATTTCATTAATTATTATGATAATCATTGTCATATTGACCCATATATTAAAAATGTTAGCATTTAAAATTGGTAGGATCCTTAATTTTCTTAAAATCATTAGATTGTTACCCTTATTCTCCACATTTGTAATAAAATCCTTTTCCTTTTATATAGGATCCAGGGTTTCTCATTCCACAAGTACCACATGTTAGAAAACACCCCTTTTTTATTCATCCCTTTATCCAATATTTCCCCTTCCACACTCTTATTCACTTTTTGTCCTTTAAAGTCATATGATATAGAGAAATATTTCTCTTTCTTGATTTTACACTGGTCTATATCTTCATATGAGGAGAATGTTTGGGAAACCAGTACCCTTCGGAGGAATGGTTTTAAGACATCAACAAATTTATAATTCTTGATCCTTGTATTACATATGTTGATCTCATCATGTCATGCCAACCTTGAAAAATAATATTCATAATTCAAAAAAATTTCATCTACATTTTGTTTCAAACTCAATAATTTTCTCTCCACATCTTCTTGTTATTCTTGAGGAAAATATTTTTATAACAATATTTCCATGAAATCTCTCCATTAAATTTCTCATATTTCTTTTTCCTACATTTTATTTTTAATTAACGATAACCATTTCTCCCACATCACCTCATAGTTGATAAAATTCCATGACAACTTTATCCCTTTCATTACATTAAAAATTGAGAAATAATATATCTTAAAAAACTATTATGTGTTTAACTATGAATGGGTTTTTAGTCCTACTAAATTATGGAGGATATTTTCGCATAATGTGGTATAACATTTCCAATCCACATTTTTTATTAGCCTGATACCTACTGGTAAGGTTATTATTTATAACCCGCGTTAGCTATCTCAATATAGTTATAATGTTCTCAGCACGAGTTGTAGATTTAGAATGAAAATCATTATTTTTTGTAGGAGGTAAATCCTTATATTGGATACAATCATTCCTGTGGTTTTCAGTCCTTACACTATACCCCATTTATAAATAATTTCATACACTAAATTAGGTTATGAATCATAATGTCTAATGTAGAACAAGAAAAACCCTTACATAAATTGAAATTTTATACATGTTTAATTTTTTAATCAAATTATTTCTATCTCTGAGGAATTAATTACATTTAAATCCGTTATAGTGGTTTGTAATGAATTTGTGAATTAGCCTAATAATATCCTCCATGATTGTCGAACCATGTGTGCAGTAAGGCCCATCATCATGTAAAAGGTAATCTTGAGTCAAGTTTGGAACACCATATCAGAGTTGTTACTCTTAGGTACATTTATGCCAGAACCATGCCCACTTGAAGTATCCAGAAAATGATTTATTTTCTAGTAATATCTATATAATCTATTCCATTAAAAAATTATATTATATTTGTGAATTCTTATCCTCAATTTATACCTTATGAATTTTTTTAATATATGTTTTCTATATTTAGGTTCCAATGTTTCTTCTATGCTTCATCTAATACCAACTGTAAGGACCCAGACCCCAATTTTCTAGAGATAGTGAATTATATTAGTAAAATTTCATGATTAAAAAAATTTATATCTCGATGGAATAAATAGTTTAGTAGTTTTAGAAAACAATATAACAACATAATCATATCATTAATAGTGGAAATAGAAAACTTAATATCAATTCCATTAGAAGAATCTATGACTCATAGATTACCCATAAAACTAACTCACAATATTCATCTTCACAACTTGGGGAAAATAGAACATTATAATGGGTTGAGATCAGATTCTTAGTAAGGGTACGCAATAAAGTAGTTTTTTTCATAAAAATTAACAATGGGAATGGTGAAAAACTAAAACAGATGCCCTAAAAAATATATTTGGCATAATACATATGGAATGAAATATGAATAAAAAATTCTAAATGAATGATAATAAAATAATGAAATATAAAAATTTATATTCTAAAAATTTAATAATCACATTTTTATCAATTTCTAAATCTATAATGACGGAATACCTAATTTCGAATAACTGAAATATATTATCAAGGTCGTTTCCAAGACGTATGAAGATACTAGGGTTAGGCCTCGGCCAAAACCCAATTTTTTTGGACTCATGAGGACTAAAAATGCATTTAGGTTATATAGTGGGACCCATTAATATATTTTTATGTATAGTTAATTCCTCATATTAAATGACCTAAACATAAACAATATGAACTTATGAAATAATTTTACCCAATTTGTACACCTCAACACTAACCATTCTGAGTAGTGTGGAGAATGGTATCAAGATATCACACCCATAGTAAAACTGATAATGAACCATTTAATACAATATGTTAGATGATAGAAATAATATACTAACCTCAATAAGAAATAAAATTCAATTGTGGTGTTGAAATAGATAAAAATACTCTAATAAAATCATCGAGGAATTTTTGAGTGAAATGCACTTTTACATTGAATAGAAGATTTCATTGGAAAAATACATGACTAAATACAAAAATTTAGTAAGTTATTTTTACCATATGAAATTAGTGGTTTTAGAATAATAAAGTTGTATTAAAATAGATTGTTCAGTGTACTTGAACTTAGGTATGAATTTGATATGTTCCCTTGAATCGGGCTTGTTAATCAGGAAAGAGTTGAGAATGATCTTTATAAAAAATTTAACTCACCATAAAATAAAGAAGGAATATGATTGGTACGAATATATGGAACATTGAAACAAAATTTATGAGTAGTAAATAAGATTATTTAATAATTTAATTGGGATTATGAGAGAAAAAGTGTAACCTGAAAAATAGGGGAGGTTAAGGTAGAAAACCCTTACCTTATGAGTAAATGTTTTCTGAACATGACCTCAATATCCGGGATAATAAATTTTAATCCATTAATAAACTAATTAAAAAATTATCTAATTTTATTTTATCTATTTTAATTTTATTATGTTAATTTATTTCTTTATTAATGAGTTATAATATTGAATTCTGTTATTCTTGAGTGTTCGTTCTAAGATTTCATTTTTGGTTCTGTTGATTATAAGTAATGGAATTAATGTGGAATCCATATAATTATATAAAATTATAATTACATGTTATTAATGAAAATAAAAAAGTATAAATGGTTGCATATATAGTTTAAAATTCATTATGAGGATGAATCATTTGATAATACATTTATTGATAATCATGTAGATTATTACGGCTGTTATAGATCATAATGAACTAATGTTATTTTATCATTTAGTATTATGTAAATATGGTAAAAACGGAACATAAAAAGGGTTATATTATATATTTTACAATATTTATCAACCATTAAAACGGTTCTGTGAAAATCCTTGAAGAATAATTTGATAGATGAAAAATCTTCATCCGGGATGGTTGATAATCAGCACATCTCAGACGATTATTTGGTTTATAAAATAAAAGAGAGAGAGAGAGAGATTGTAGTTTTAGGAGGGATATTCCATTAACATTATATCATTCTACTATATAGATTATACAAGATTTATAATTCTCATTTTTACAGAGGAGGTGATGATAGTATAATAAATTAATGGATCATGAAATGAAAATAAATGAAAAAGTGTGTGGACCTTAACTCTTGAATACACCTCCTTGAGAATCTTCTTAAGGAAATGGGTTTTTTTCTTTTGGAAATACAAAGATATCCAAGAAATTTGGAGGGACTAGGGAAGAGTATTTGGAATAACATATCAAATCCTAAAATCTGTAGACGAGTGAGAGGAAGTGGGGGTAAGGTGTAGTATTTATAGAGGAGGAGGGGATGGTTTTCGCATTATTTTAATCGTTATTTTATTATTTGTGCTCAAGACTATGAATAGTCATGATTATTGTGACCTAAAATAGTAATATGTTCATGTGAGTTGGAACCAATTTCCATTTCCATTATCCATGACTCAATCATGATGCATATATTTCAATATTTTGTATATTTCCTAAATTATCGAATTTCATTATTCACCAAAAATTCAAGTATTTCAGAAAAATCCTAAGAAATCACCCAATTTTTTGTTCAATGTATATAATTTAAAAATTAACTCCATGTTATCAAAATAGTTTTCAAATGTGAAAATTTTTATTTGTAATTAAAATCACCATTTATTAAAAAAAATCATTTTTTAGAATTAAAGCATGTTTTATAACACACTCAAAATTGACTAATGCCTCCTTAAATGATCCTAAATTCACATGAAAATAGAAATATTAATTTAGGAATATTTTTCGGAAATTATGTTTTTTATATAAATTTATGAATTGGTAATTGTATTTAAATATTTATTTGTCACAAAAATACCAACACATAATTAGTGATTTTTAAAATATTCACTCTCACTTATAAGGTGACCAATTATTATTTGTACATAAATGGGTGAGGAAACTATTCATAATTTTCACATTAATATTGTTATTAATATTCATATGGGTATATTACTATTCATAATGGTCAATTTAATATTCACCAAAAATGTATGTTGATACAATTAGACTCCAAATATATTATTGATCACAACTATTTATTACTATTTTTTGAAATTTTAAAAAAAGATGCCAAAAAAAATGTTTAACGTCTTGGTTATAATTATTATTTATTGTTTTTTAGAGAATCAATGATCCATTCTTTAAAATATATATTAAATTTATATGTAAACTCATGGGTTATTACATTGGTAGTGAACCATGGCTACATATATGGGTTAGTAAGTGAACCCATTCCAAAAAGATAGACTTGTTAGTGAGCCTCGATTAATATGGAAATCATTTATATTGTTTATGTGACTATAATAATTTGAATTCTAAAATTAATTCTATACTCTCATGGATTATGCTATCGACCCCCTTATTATTAATGGATTATGATCTACCAAAATTTATTCCATGAATCCAGTTTGTGATCTTTGATATTTAGGTAATTCTCTTCATATGTTATGATCATGTTCCCATAAAATTATTTTTATGTTATGTTTATGTATTTATTTTAATTACCCATTGGGATAATATAATCTCGGCATTTCTTAGGATTCCTTTCCAAAAGTTATGAACACAGCTTTTATGTAGGATTACCTAGTGGGTTGAAATATTTTCTAAATATAAAATATCTTTCAGCATGTTAGAATATCATGTTATAAATTTCCAATCACACTACACTATTATGGTCCACAGGATTGTATATTTGTAATGTTCCACATAGTCATCTAAAATGACGTAATATCCATTTATGAGAATCCTAGATCACTATAATGAAATAAAAATTGTATTTTTTTTGGATATTTATAGTTTTAATCAAGCAACACTATTTCAATGAATTCAAAAATTATTAAAATAAAAATTATTTTAAACATTATTGTTATTATGTAATATCATATAAATAAAATTGACAATCTATAAATATCTAGTAAAGAATAATCTTTATAAGGGTAAGTGAAAAAAAATTATTTGTAAAAAACAATTATCTTTTAATAAATATGGATTTTTGTTTTTTTAAAAATAAATTCTCATAATTAATAATTTGTTTTGATATAAATAAATAATATTTTTTAAATCAGAATGTTATAATTATCCCAAGGTCATTTTTTCATAAATTTAAGATATAGTTGAATGTTTGGATAAAAATATAAAACAATATAAATATGTGGTGTGTGTTATTAAAACATAATGACACAAACAAGATGTAATATATTCCATAAAAGGTATACATAAAAAATATATATATCCCCTTTAAAATAATATATTTTATTGGTTCATGGATTAAATATATAAATCCATAATGAATCCTCCAAAACAATATTATATTATATGGATATAAAATCAATTTCGTAAAAAAATGCCTCACTTACACATCGACAGGAACAATATTTTAATGATATGAGTTCATAAAAATGTAAACCATATAAAAACACATAAATTAATTAGAAACTATGGTAAAACCAATTTTAATTTTTTGGATTTGATTTCACTATCTAATAGAGTCCATAACATAATTTTGGAAATTAATAAATAACTATTATATCATTTTCTATATAAAAACCAAAAACAACATTAACCTTCACTAAAAGCCTATGAATTGGGAAATTACACCACCATACCATATCAATGTTTCCAAAATTATTTTATGAAGGGCCCAATTAATTAGGAATAATCCTCTCAAGTTAATGGATTCTATCCTTCTCCTCATTATTGATGAAACATATTTTTCTTATATATTTTAGTTCTAAATTTTAAACGCTGAATTTTTTTATCCCATATTGTTTTTAATTTAAAACTAATTATAGGCCCCTTTAAATATGATAAATCACTTATATGAACCGTTATTTACCACATTTAGGATGCAGAAATCATCCAATGATTTTCTTTGGAAAACAACTATGTAATGAGTACCCATACTGATTTCATTTGAAGGGTTTTTATGTATATATACATATATTTAATTGGATAGGGACATCAATGAATGTATATCACACTCCATAATAAATTAACAAAATGTGATGAAATGTGATCATATGTTGAATGAGCTGTTTGGCACAAAAATACATATAAAATATATGAATATAATGGGTGGGCCTAGAAATATATAGCTCTCAAATGAAATGGGTAATGTTTTAATACCATGAGATTCCATGTATGGTGTGTGGGAGGCTATCATAAGAATATTATATTAAGTTTTCTTGGTGATTATCATTTAATTGTGTTTATGAATCCATTTTTTATTATTGTGGTCACACTCCCATATTTCCTTTATTCTATCATGTTATATAACACCTTATTTTTCAATATTACTAATATAACCCCTATAATACAACCTTTATATGCCTCGTGGATCACATGTAGTACACTGCTATATGATGTGATTTTATTATTCCATTACTTGTCCTTATTGATCAATGCTTTATTATGTATATCTATCAGTTATCACATGTTATTTGAAAACTGAAATGAAATTTTAGGATCATCTAAATGAAATTTTCAATAATTTTGTATTATCCATTTTCAAAGTTGATGTTCTATGTACTGAAATTCCCAAAGACACTATGATTATAGATTATTTGGGATTTTATAAAGTTTTACTCAACATAATAAATTAATAAATAATGTCTATTAAGGATACTTTTATCCATAATATCAATGATCATATTATCAGTTGAAGCGTAAATTTGATAGGAATTGTTATTTTTTATCAAAAGTGGGATATATGTGAATTTAATTGAGATATAATGGAAAATATAAATATATAGATATGTATTTTAAATGATTACATATCTATTTTAGTCACATGTACAAGATGTGGTCATTTACTAAGATGAGTTACATGTAATGTATTCATCAATATTTCCAGTCTGCATTCATAGAATCTAGAATTGTTGTGTAGAAATGTAGGGTTGACATACTCTATGTCGCATGGTTAAAAAATGTCATCTTGGACATTGGGATTATATGTATAATAATACTTTTATATGATATAGATAGTGTACATATTTATTGATATCCTTATGTATGATAGAGACCAAGCAATATCCCATTATATATTGAGTTAATTTTTGAATTTATAATAGGCCCCCTTGATTTAATTTATGGATTTGGTAATTCATAATTTATATAAAATGGTAAGTGTCTTTTGGGTCAGAATAATAATGTTTTAAATATAAGGATTTGGTTTTTCAAACCTTAAGAGATAGCCCAAATGTTTTTTCGAGGTGATCTATAAGAACTTATTCATAGAATTTCAAATGGTATTCAATATCTGGTGACACAGAATACCTATCTATGTAAATAATTCTTAAATATGTTTTTAAATATCTCAAATTATTTTTCTATATAGTTTTATAATTTATTTCATAGGAGTTTTAATAACATTATAAACCACAAAAAATGCATGGTTCCATAGATTGATATGGGGTTCATTGAATTTTTCACTAATGGAATTATGATGACAAGTTGGTTTTTACAGTGGAATGAATTTCCTTGGTATATAACACAATAGAATGATTGTTTCCACACTAACATGAGATTTAAATTCATAAAAATTGTGGAATAATATGTGGGGCCTATTCCAACATTTATCTATCAACTACCATTCTATTTTATCAAACAACATATGATGATTATGATATGTTTGACAATTAAAAATAAATTTTTATGTTTTATACATTATTGATAAAAATGATATTATAATTTGTAACCGAATAATAATTTATAATGTTTTTTATTTATTATGTTACATATTGAGGATCCAATGATGGACCTTATATGACTTGTATAACAATGTTAGGATTCTATTTTTTTGCATGTTAATCGATCATAGAAAATCATCATTCAAAATTATCTCTATATATTGAAATTATATTTACAATATTTTTTTTGCTAATGTATGGGAGAGAGGCCCTAATCAAGCATCGCCTAATTCCCATGATATATGGATACCTATATACAAAGGATTATTTCAAACTTATATCAATGATTTTGATTACACACCTATAACGATCATCAAAAGGCTGCATCAACTGGTGCAAGGCACAACATTCTTATAGTTTTTTGTTTATATTAATTCATAATATTTATATGGATTCTCAGAATAATATTTTAAATTATTCCATTGTGTTTATATGTAATGTTTCAATTTAAAACACATCAAAATTACCTGGCTAGATCCCACACACACACACCTTCTCACTATGTGATAATAATTAATTCAATTAACATAAAATTATATCATGTGTCACACTACCAACCAAAAATTATAACATGTTATTGATCATGAGTGTTAATACAGATATGAAATCATTTCATGTAAAACTCCAAAATATTAGTGACTCTTATAGTACAACCCGATCGAGTCCATGTTGCATCATCCTATATGAAATTATTCATATAACCTAATGTAATAATGATTTATATTATTTTTTGACATTCAAAACATGTAAATGATTTTATAATGAAGAATACCCTCACATCCATGATAAATCTGTTAATAAAATCCCACAAGGACATTTTTTTCTCAATACTAATACCAAAAACTCACTTTTTATATCATTGTAAATAATTAAAATGATAGAAAAACCAATGATAGGAAATAAAATATAGATTAACTGTTAATTTTAAATGTAATATAAAAAATGAATTATGATGAAAATTAAAGCGAGTTTAGATTAATAAAAATAAAATAAAATAAATTCGACGAAAGAGAACATAGAAAAAATAACAGGGAACATCCACATTAAATAAAAAACACATATACCATGTTATACGAAATCTCACCTCATGAGTACACATTAGAATAATCTAGAATACAACCTATTTATAATTATATGATATAAAATATGTATGTTAATTCATCATATTTTCTATGTTCCACTAAAAATATTATATAATTTTTTCAATACAATTGTCCCTTGAATTCCCATATCAAGCAACAAGATCTAAACCTATGATATGTCATGACTATGGTCTTACTATTATTAAAAAAATATAGATAGAATAAAAATTCCAAAAATAGGTAATTTCACATCATTATATACAATAACCAGTGTTACCTATATCATAATTATACACCACATTGTTTTTTATCACCAATTTGGAAAATAACTACATTTAGAGGTCACATCACCAATTAGAAATATCATCATAAAAAGGCCTGGAATCAAACTAAAATAATATCTACATCAATCAATATTTAACATAATCCTATAAAATCACTATGACATCATTTATCTATAGTTTTTATATTATCATCCTTAAGGTAATCCAGGATGTTGACTCCTTGTCTACGGACCCCTACTAAACTAATCATATCCTCAGTATCCCTGATCCTAATCTCTATATTTCACACAAGAAAACTCCAACACAAATGTGGGAACCCAATTCTATATAATCCCATGATCCCTTCCCACACCATGAATCATTAACATTTATGAAAAATCTCTACCAAAATCATGTAATTTTTCGACAGTCAAAACAAAAACGATATATCTGATGTCATGGGAATCACAATTTTCATGTTTCATAGTGAAATATCCCACTATATCTCAATCCGAAGAAGGAGTATAACATTATCTAAATATTATACAATAATCTAATAATAATCCTTGTATGATCTTTAACGAGTCTAATGGGGAAAATCAATAAATCCTAAAAAGTTATGCGATATTAATAGAATGAGACTATATCTATATAAAAGTGTACCTCCCATTTTCGCATTGAGAAATAGTAAAATCATTATAAATATCTCTAGACATTGCATCCTAATATAATGATCCTAAAAATTAGATAAATAACACACACACAAACAAATATATATATATATATATATATTGTTTTTATGCTATCTTTTATTAAAATACAATATGTTATTATATAATAGGTATCAAGAATCCATGGAGAACACACATGAATACATTATTTGGAAATTATAGAATTTTGGAAATTAGTTTTACCATTAAAAATCATCCCTTATAATCATTTTTGATATCAAATTAAAAAAAATAAGTTAAAAACTATTATAGAAATAAAAATGTTGAAATTCCATGCCGAATTTAAACACTATATTCACATAACAAAATAAACTAGAAAAACTCTTTGAAAACCTATTTTAAATTTAAATACTAATTAAAATTTAAATTTTTATTATAATTAAATTTATAGTTTTCATTTCAAAATATCAATATGTTAAAATTTTATATTAAATATTGATCATTTTTACATTATAATAATTGACTCAAAATTAACACAAAATATTTTCAAAACCAAAATCTAAGACAAAAATAATTGTACAGTCAATTTTATACCAAATGAACATTTTTAAAGGCTATAATTTGCATTAGTCACAATTAATCCAACATGGAATCATCCAATACATATGGGGATGTCATTCGATGTAAGAAAATCCTTGATTATGTAATAATTGTAGAGAATTAGTAGAATAAAGAAATATGAGAGACTATGAAAACAACAATGGTTAAAATTATAAAATTATAAAGGCCACCTAACTCAATTCACTATATAATTATATGTATAAGATCTTACTGATATTGGTTCACCCTAATAAACACCTTTCATAATAATAATTATATAAATTCATAAGCTTTTAAAATTAAATTATAAAACCATAATTGGTATTTCTAGTGTAAAAATCACCATTTGGCGGTGTCATATTAAAACCTTAGTAAATTATTTACAAATAAATAATATATTGAACATGATCCTACTATAAAATATTCCAAAACATTAAAACAAAATTAAATATTAATTTGGTCATAATTAACTAAAAATAATAAATAATATTAGTATGCAATATATATTAAGAGCCATAATGTGGGATGATGTGTAATAACCCATCTTGTAACATCGTGAGATTTTTATATGTTTATATTTAAATAATTACTATTCTTAATACCTTATGTCACCAACAAGACTAAAATATACTGATCCATGATATAATTTAATAAATTGAAACACTAAAATGAAATATTAAATATAATTAACTATAATAATAAAAAATGAAACATTACGAAGAAAACTACATGAGGATTAAATACACATGTAATTAAATATTACAATATAATGAAATCAATTTCTCTATGCTTTTCAAGGATGATCATACATTCATTTATAACTTTATAAAAAATGAAAACTATGTACACAATTTATTTGTGAATGATATAAATTAATAGGATATTTTATACAATAGATATATGTAATTATATATATGGAAATGTAATGTGGATATTATATATTTTTATATTTGATAATGATCATTTGAAATATGGTTTCTGGATGTATTTTCATTTTCTTTATTTTCATGCATATTATTATCTTATTTATACAGTGATTTTTTGTAATATTAGTAGTGAATAAAAAATAATGTCATTCAAATATTATTATTATGTTCAAAAATAATGATTTGATGGGTTTATATTATTAAAATAAATACTATAATACAAATAGGTTTAGAAATTTAAATGGTTATAGGATAAATAATTTATTATAAATGAATGTTATAGAGACCAATTAATGATTAAAAATAATATTTTGTATCAAAAAAATATTTTTTGAGGGTTGTATACATCTATATAAATATATGAATCTGATCAATGTTAAATTAAAATTAAAATAAAGGTATGATTTTTTTAAAAAAATTGATTAATAATAATTTAATTATTTAATATTATGAAATGGGATAAATAACATGTAATTCATTTGAAGTAATATTCTCTATACAAACAGTTTTCCAATTTATTGTTATTTATTTTAATTTAATATTCTTAAAATATAGGTACTGAAATAGATTAAATTTAGTCCTATTCATTTATAATTATGTTGAAATTGGGAATGATATATAATTTCATTATTAGGTATAAAAATATGTTTCTGAGTTAAAATGGAGTGACCATAGTGATGAAAAATGTTATTTAATGGGATAAAATAACTAATGAATAATTATATTATAATGAATCCAAATCAATAATATGTTTGATTGAGGGGTGTATAATCCAACGCCTTAAAATTTCCATTTTCATTTTAAATGAAATCCATATTCATTAATGAATGAATACATGTTGAATTACCACTCAAAACTATTATATAAGAGGACCCCTATAAAATCACTCATTACCATCAGATATCTCTAGAATCCATTTTAATTTTTTTTCTCCTAAAGTATTTTTATATTTATGGTATCTTCTAGATCCGTGAATATTATCTAAAACCCACATTTTCTAGGAACTAGTGTTGATAAAGAATTTTTTCATCAACATTAGTATCTATGTTATTTTGTTACATTTTCAACAACTTTATCATTTAATATCAATATAAATATAATTAAAAACATTAATCATTTTCTATTAATATAATTTTTCTTTTATAAAATATATTATTATATTTTATTACTCTAAACTATTACTCATCCACATCTATATCATTTTCTAGATTGAGTCGGTTCAATAACGTACTTTAATAATGCTATAAAAATCATGATTTATATCATTAATAATTACAATGATATTATTAATTTTATTATTTGATATTAATGAAATTGTTTTATGCATTTATGGTTTTGGATGTTATATATAAAAAACTTCTTTTGGGAATGTTTTTTTATCAGTTAATTACCATAATCGCAATTGTCACTTGAAATATAATCATGAACCTTGTATAAAAATTACATTAAATGAAAATAGGAATAAATAATTCACATAAAAAATTCACTTTCCCGAATTATCTTGGAATGATGTAAATGATATCATATAATGATAATTGACATCTCCATTTGAAAACATAAATAAAAATTTCAAAAACTACTAACATTTGACCATGGAAATAAACAATAGATAATTATAAGGGATGTTTTCATATAAATATTCTCAACACTAAGGATGTAACTAAAATTATCTATTCCTAATCTATAAAATAACTAGACCATTCTCGGGTACCATCTATAGCGACCCTTTCCTTTTAAAAATATCATTAATTGATTCTAAACATAGTAAAGAATCATATTACAATCCATGGAATGTATAGTCTAATCATGGGATACTAGGTACATAAAACATAAAACATGGGACTAAATATAACAAGTATTTATTTTCTCTTTACAAGGAGATCCTAACATATATTGTGCTCATACATCTCCATAGGATATCCTGGGGATAACATGGACAAGATGATGATCTAAAAATCCTAGAAATGGAATAATCCGAAGAATAATTCTTTTTCACATTGATTAGAAGGCCTACCATAATTATATTATAAGGAATGAAACTTATGTAATCATAAAATGTAAAGATGGTATCCTATAAACATTGATTTATATTAATGTGTAAGAAATATGAAGCAGTACATTATCATGTGTCATGTCACGTTGCACATACAGGATCACAGGACTAGATTAGTCATCAAGACTATCGCACGTGGTGGCTCAAGTCAGGGATAACTGCCAATACCATTGCACTTGAAATATCTGGAGACAAAAAATTACCCAATGTGTGGGACCACTATATGTGTTCACCCATCAAAAAAATTCATAAATCTACTTCCCATAATAGAACACTACCTAATCAATCATACATCAGGGTAACCATGGAATGAAATGGGTATCATAATCATATCACAAATAATAATGAATGGGCGTATAATAAAAGTCTCCTAGAAATAAAGGAATATAAGACATAAATGGATATTCATAAGGTAAAATTAAAAAATATCATGGTATTTAATGTCAAATATAAGTGGTGGAATGTCTTAAGAGTGTTTATGAAATTTTACAATCAAAGCATTTTAGTGTGTTTTAAGGAAAATACTAAAGAGAATTTAAAATAGAATAGGTAATAATCAATAATATAAAAAAAATAAGTGAACCCAAAAGTTTTTCAAAGTAAACATTCTTATTTTATAAATATAATGGTTCCATAAAATATATGATATTTTGTACATTAAATTGCTTAAAAGTTTTAGAAGTTCCTTTAAAACAGACTTGCATAACTAGAAAAATTGAGGAAATCATTAAAAAACATGTATATAAATGTAATAAAATGATGAATTAATATTAATAAATAGATTTGGATCATGTACACAAAATTTTTAATATGTACATAATATAATATATAAATTTATTTGGATAAAAATAATGATAGAGAATCACGAAGGATTAATAGAGGTTTGAGGAGATTCTCGTACCTTAAGTATTATGGTATCCTTCACTGGATATTATTGTCCTAGATAAAAAATTTATATTCACTAATTAATATTTCTAGAACATATTTATTATGTAATAAATTTATTACTACCCTACAAGTTTCATTCACGACATTTTTGATGGGATAAGAGGTGCAATTTTAGTATTTATTTTAATGGTTTTCATGATTGGTTTTCATATATTTTTGTAAGGACAAACATGTAGGATGATAATGGTTTTATAGAATTGGAGTTATATTTTATTAGTGATCATATATTAGATTACATGGTTATGAAATTAATTTTTTTATTTGGAGTAGAGATGATTCATTGTATAAACCATTAGTGAAAACTGTTTTGGTTTATTTGTTGTTTTGTGAACAAATCAACCCCATTTTCCTCTATAAATTAATATCTTGTGTAAAAAATATTTTAGAACATTAAATTAGATATAATAAATTTATTTTATTCTTTTTCAACCATAAAAATAGTTTCATGGTGAGAAATTATGATAGAAATAGAAACTGAAAACCCATCGTCCTGGAACATGAGAAATTGACACATCTCAAATGGAGTTTCATTTTCTATTATAAAAGTATGAGAAATGAGAGATTATTATGAATTATTCTATTATTAAAAAATATATATTCGGTGTGAGGTACTATAGTTATCATACAATTTTTATAAATTTATGTGAGAAAAGTCAAAAAAATAGTGGAATATGAAAGAAAATAAATGAAATGAAAAGCATAATTTACCACTTCAATATATCTTCCATGAGAACCTATTTAGGGTAGAGTTTTTTGTATTTTTCTGAGAACAATATTTTTTTGTATGTGGGGGAGTATCCTGGGATTCTATTTCAGCACAATTTGTACCCTTAACATGTCTTTAGAGGAGTGGAGAAAATAGGGGGTGAGGGTGGTTTTTTTAGTGGAGGAGAGGAGGGTTTTATCAATATTTCAATCAATATTTATTATTTTCCTCAAGAAAAGAAATAGTATTTATTCATGTATCAAAAAAATTAATATTTGGTTGTGAGTAAGATCCCAAGGTTCTTACATCATCCATGAATCAATAAATTATTTATTTAACATATAATGTCTATATACAACAAATTATCATATTTTAATATTCAGTAAAAAATCAAGTGTTCAAAAAAAATACCAAAAATCCACCCAGACCATTTTAAAATGTGTAAAAATTAAAAATGAACTCCATTTTAGGAAATTAATATTCTATGAATGTGAAATTTAATTTTTAGTTAAAAAATACTTTAATTAGAAAATAAAAAATTTCAAATTAAAAGTGCATTTCTAACAATTTATTATACTAATTAAGGTCACATGAAATTATAATATAATCCTACCACAAGAAAATATTTTTTTATGAATACATTTTTTGAAAATTAATTTAATTTTAGATTATTAAATTAATCTTAAAATTTTAATTAAATATAAAAGACTCAGAAAAGTATCACCACAATGATATAATTGGATTGTATTTCCACCACTATGATGGATATATTTTTTTATAATTTCATTGGTATGTTTAATTATTCATTTTGATGATTTACTATTCATTTAGGCCGTATTACTGTTCATAAGGGTAACATACTATTCATAATGTTAGTTACCCTTCACCAAAAATTATGTTTGTCTTATCAGACTCCGATAATCTTACTAATCACAACCATGTATGTCATATTTTAAAAATTCAAATCAAAAAGTGAAAATATTGTTTTTTAAGGTCATAAAGTACTTAGTAGTTCATTTTGTTTTAATTTCATGTAATTATACTATATGACATAATTATTAGAAGAGAATTTCCATTGAATGAAATTTGGGTCATTAAAAAATCCCAAGTAGTATAGGTGGAATACATACTCTATATAATTCAATCGGTAGAGGATACCATCCCCCAACACCTATATGGGTACAATATTGAGCCCAGTGGAGTGTTTAAGTCCCATTAATTTAAATACCAACATAACCTAGGAATTCAATGGGAAACATTCATATAAGCATTCTAGTTGGCTAGGAAAGTGGCTACCCTCCATGGAAACACTCTTTACATCAAAACCTAATCACTTCAACCAATAATGGATCCATCTCATGATCAATGTTGAGTGATAAGTGGAAGAAGTATTGCACATGATTAATTATATTCCCATATGAGGATTAAAGGAAATCAAATACACCAAATATAATTATTTATAATTATTATATGGTACATGGTGTGTAATCAACTTTTCTTGTAAACCCGTGTATTTCAACCATACATGGACTGTTTAATTTCAACTATACAATATGTATAAAAGTACACAATATGTCTGTCATGGGGAGGTAATTAGTATATTCCTTAGATTCATTGTGCACATTCATCTGATAGTACATGGTGTGTCATCCCAAAACACACATTACGTATACCTCTCAGGTTCCATGGGTGTGTACTCCCTATGTAAAAATAGTTTTCCAAATAGCTTCACATAGTGTTTGATCCAACCACATGGAATGTGATATTTAAATCCCTCCAAAATCTAACCAACCACCTCTCATTAGTCACATGAAGTGTGCTCTTTCAAATTAAATGCTATGTAGTCAAAATTTTCCCAATCAATCAGTCATTCTTGATTCACGAAAATATATGGAATATCATAGGAAATATAAGAATAATATTTTCTAATGACTTAAATGAAGTAGAATAATATATATAACTCTATCCCTAACCCCCATTAATTGAATCAGAATCCAGGAACTGAGATCTCTTACCCTTTCATACCTCTCCACATGAAGACCATCATATAGCAATAATATATAATGTTTCCACCAATATATTGAAATATAAAAAGATTCATTCTCTCTATTCATCAACTAATAAAGAACAATTTGAATCTATGGGTTCAATCGTGATTCATACCAATCTAGTAATAGTCATATTTTTTAGTAAACACATTTGATGTTGAATAATGTGTGGAAATTATTGAGAAAATAAAATAAAATATTAATGTGTGATTCACTAATGGATTTTGAATACCCATACGACATTCATTGGAACAAAACCAATGATTCAAGTATGTAATCACAATTTTATATACTAAATATTCAAATATCATAATTCTAATGAAAATCCTACCTAAACAAGGTTATGTGATATCCTAACATAAATTCAGATGAAGATTTATTAATCAACATTTGAAAATAAAATGATGAATGGGTAAATTAAAACAATTTAATGACACATACCCTAATGTTGGATGAACTAGAAGAAAATATACTTCCAGAAGTTACACTATTTTTGAAATCCTTTGTGTTTATCAACGATTCCCAATCCCTACATTATTACCTATAAAATGACATTAAAATATGATCCTCTTAATAAATCCCATGGTTATGAGGCTAAATATATGTATTTCTATAATAATGATAAAAATAAGGGTGGTTTTATTAAATTGAGATTTTAATATAACTTTTGAAATTGATTAATTTATCTGAAGTATACTCTGGCGAAAGTGTCTTATCACATTGTCAAAAGATAATGAATCGTATATCATTATTATGGTAAAAAATATCCATACTTAACTATGTTATTAATTTTTAAATTGGATGACTCATTTAAAATAAACTACATTAGTTATAATAATGCATGCATGAAGTAATAAACTCTTGGTATTATTTTATATTCTACTTACTATGGTCCTAAAGACACTAGTAATATACACTAATGTAGAAAAACTGTGTCAAATAAACTTGTTTTCTGAGGGTCCAGTCATATTAATAATAAATAATTAAATATACCCCACATTTAAATATATTCAATAATGAAATTAATAAATTACTCAATAGTGTGAGGGTAATATGAACTTATTTATATCTCATATTTTTATGAGCTCTCTGGAAGATACCAATTATAAAAAACCCACACTTGGGGGAGAACTAGTTCAAAATGAATGTTATTAAACAGATCCTCATACACCATAAAATATTATGAGAATGAGGAATCATCATTAATTTATAGCTCAAACCAATAAAAATTTGTATTTATACAATTCAGGTACATCCCCACCTACAACACATTGAATACATTGTGAACTTGAATCATCTGTGGGTGTAACACTAACTGGAATGAAACACCACCTTCCCTTGAATGTATCTCGAACATATTAATATACGTTAGAGATAATTTTTCCCTGACATTAAATATCTATAACAAACACTGAGGAAAGAATTTACAGTGCAAATAATCTCACTCCTCAAATTCCAATGGTCTGTGATTTTAGTCTATATAGGATTTTTGTCAGATATATATAGTATTTATCCATCATGGATAATTTAAAACTTCTTTATCATAACATAGACATACATGTTCCCAATGAGTGATCAATATTCTTCCATTGACCAGAATTGGGTTCACCAATAAGGCCTCCCATTTGAGGTATTAAATTTTTCCATGAAAATGGTAGAGTTATATCTATATTTTAAGAAACCTCCAATAGGTAATGGTGGTTGTAACAACCCTGTATAATGTCTAATATGAAAGCTCAAAACATTTCCTTTAGGTCCTAATTTTTCTTATCATTATGACTATAATATTAGGAGTGGAACTACATGTTTCTCTTCTAGTGAGTTCATGATGCTCTATATAACAGTATCCCAAATCTGGATGTCAATCATGAACAATAGTCCTTGAAGATCATCATGGGTACTCCATGAATTCATATTATTTACATCATTAATTGTCTTAACATGATATCCCCCATACTCTACAATATGATCGATGGTATTTGCGTTGACATAGAAATTTACTCAATGATAATCGCGATAGTGTCGTGGTCCCACATTATTCGTATAAGTCCAATAAATAACCATCAGTATACCTTATTTGTTCTACTGTAGAACCTTAAGAGGTTATGATAAACCCACTGGGGCATGATCCTCAGTATTTACATACTGGTAGTTGAGGTTTCTAGAGATGAAAATTTTGAGGTTCCTCATATCCATTTCCTCTAAAAGAATCAATGAAGATATTTGTATAAATATTAGATTAAAATTTTTACTTATATTGGGATATATGGAACTACCAAATAAAATCCTCATAGAGTGAGGAAATTAGCAACAACCTTCCTCTGAAAATAATAAATTTTTCCACACCTTTGGACAACTCCTTACAATCATTTTATATGAATATCTTGTCAGAAAAAAATATCACAATAAATTTCCCCTGAATTACCTTCACTTTTCACTGATGATGTGGATGAGTGATGAAAATCGATTGGATACATATTTCACCTCCATTATCCACTACGGAAAGCATTGATGGTGTTTATTGATCATTTACCTCACTATAAAATGGTGTATACGTTCTCATATCGAGGCAATATTCAACATTATTCCCTTTTACTGGAGTATAAAAAACATTTAAATCATAAAACAGAAATATCTATTGTTATTTCCACTATATTTGGATGAGATCCATTCATTAGAAGATATGAATTATAAATTTTGGTAACACATAGTTAACATACTACTCTCCAAGAAGGTTGTGTCAATATGGATTCCTGGTGAAAACCATAGTTGGATGATCCATATCATGGCTAGTGGAAATATATTATTGTGGTCTCAAATGTCAATACCCAAAAGAAATAACTTCCTACATCTATATAAAAACAAAATATATCCTAGATAAAATGGAATCATACAATCAAATGTATATAACACCCTCTATTGGAAGTAAGTGAATGGGATTTAGCATCCCCCTATTCCATAATTCATCAAAGGCTGTATGAATATTATCATAGAAAATCAAAGGATTACCATTTTTTGTTAGATTTTCTAATTGTTCTACAAAATAATAGAAATCCTCCAGAAATAACTTTTAATAACAAGATATCCTAATTATATTCTTCAACTTGAATACACTCATTTTTGGATCCCAATAGTTAACTACCTTGATCTTCAATAGGATTAAATTTACTCATTATTATGAGATAACATGACATAAGATGTTGACCTTTCTAATACAGAATAAAAACATCAATATATTACCTTACAATTTATTATTTGAATAAACTTCTGTAATCATCACCAAATTCATTGCATGCTAATATATTCTAGTTTAGTAAATAAGGATTTCAACAATTGTAACCATGATGAACTAGTCATGTAATGGATGAGAGATATGGTTCATGAGTCCCATGAATAATATTAAGGTATTTTAACTCAAAAGGGAATAAATAAAAGCTCATAATGACCACAGTGAAATCTGAATTTATTCATCAATATATCCAACTCATGCACTTGAAGCTATGGAATGGAAAATATAATGTCGATATTTGAGAACATATTTTCCCCCTTTAGCTTCACAATAAGATATTTTATTCTCACATTTTTTTATTTGATATTTAATTTTAATGATTTTTGTGTTGGAAATCATTGAAAAACATCAATATGTTATATTGTTTCATTAAAAAAAATTGGAATACGCATGTGCGATACATTAGGTCTAATAAATTACATACAATAATGGACCTCTAACTACACACTTTAATCATCGATATCATAAATGGAAATATGATATGATATAGAAGATAATAGGATATTCCTTTTGTGTATGTTAATATAGAAGTAAACCAACTAATGTGGAGTTTTTCTAAGTAAATACATCTTGAAATAGTTTGGATATTACTACACCAATGAGTGATGCAATCGTCAACCATTTGTAGTTCAAAAAGATTCATACCAACCAAATAATAGTAAACAAAGCATAACTACGTATACATGCTTCTAACTCAACCTACCATGATATCTATCTTATGGGTGAAGAGAAACTGTAATCCATCTCCCTATATGCATATCACTTTCCACTGGATCAATCAATATGGGAATGAGAATCTGATCAAAATTCCATAAATATAATTAATTCATACTTATTGATCACCGCTACTAGGATATTCCACATTAACCACTCTCATTTTAGAGTAATGTCACACTATGGGAAAGGGTGTGGGTTATAATAATATACCCAAGTATTATTTGTTAATAATAAGGGTCAGACTAAAGGCTCTAATAGAATTTCATGATCTTGAAAAATGGATATAGCAACGTAGAATAGGATAACAACAATGTTTATCAGAACTGATGAAATGTTAGAGGGGACAAAAACTATAGCTCAATTCATAGATAGAGCCTCTTTTTCATAATACATATCCACATAAACTATTCTTTAACATGGAATGTCAACCATATGAACCAAAAAATGGACCCCCCAGGAAGAGGTGGTGGTGTTAATACTATAAAACTGGTCGCATATGGGTGTACATATGGATCATATACAATTGATTCCTCTCTATAGATCTCATATACAATTCCTATAAAGTCCTCTATTTAACCTCCATCATTACCATTGTTTTATGTCTATAATATATAATACCAATATAACAATTGATGATACGAAAACTAACATGATATATAAACATAAATGAAACAAGTAGTGGAAAAATTGTCTAAAAATTGATTCGCCCCCTTATCTTATTCCTACATTTGATTATGATCATATTAATACTTTGAGTATCATGATACCAAATCCAAGATATTTCCAACTTATGCTAATGAATCCACCCAATGGGAACCACCACCCAGTCCTACAACCTAAAACTTTTTATCAATTAATCACTATAATACAAATGACCACTCTGGTACCCCTATATTATTGGGGATCCATCTGGGAACCCTTAGTGCCATACCATCCTTGAGGAGTATTCTTTAAAACATTTTTTATTGATAGTATCCTCCTCATAGTATGTCAATGGAGTTATATATGAGGTATTTAATCCTCGATGCATACTCATCCATAGTCATAGCTCCTAGATATTGACTTAAATACTCCTAAATAAAAATTTAATACTCACTAGGTTAAAAATATCAAAAGAGTTTCTCAACCTATATCCCTTGATTTATACCCCATTATGTATTTGAATCTCTACAATCCAAAATCTTCATACAACACAATAAATAAGACTAGTCACGGGTTTTACCAACCAGTAACGGGGTGTTCAAAGAAGGTAAAACACTCATACTACTACCTCTATATTAGAATTTATTGAAACAGGAACCAGATAATCTATAATCCCATGGATCCACATCATGTAAAACACATTCATCATTGATATTTTATATTTATCCTCATCATTAACTTTAAAAATGATTTCTTTCACAATTTGGCATAGAACATCTACCTGAACCATTGGTGGTGTGTTTGATCACTATGAATTTGGTGGAAGTTTTAATTGATGTCCAAATGAAGGAAAATCCACCTAAATTAGTTCCTAAAATGACATTTCTCCAGTAAAACATTCATCACCATGATTCTAATATTGAATAGATGAAAGATTAATAGGTGGTGGCATATAAAAATTTAATAATTCAAGACACATTCAAGATCATTACAAGGGATATGACTAAAGTGAGAAATGAGAATATTAAAACCATTATTATATTAATCATGTGTCCTATTTTCCCCTAAATAGGTTCCCAACTATACCAATTCAACATGTATATTGTTAGAGTCGTGTTTTATTGATATGTTAGTAACCTCCCCATCACTATTTGTTATTTTTAGAGATTTGAGCATGACATAACTCTAAATCATAATCATAATTTCCAAAAACAATCTTAAAAAGATTATATATCTAAATTCAAACCCATTGAAAATTTTCTCTAATACCTCTCTACAATGATTCCTCCCACTGAAGCCGAGATAGAGTCTTTAACAAGAAGATTGTTTCACCCCTAAATGAAATCAATTGGCATGGGGCTAGTGACTAGCACAGAGTAGGCATATTAAACACTAGGTATGACATATATTATTGTAAATAAAAACAAAAATCCATCAGGACACATCTTAGAATAAAAAATTAATGTTGGAACTAGAATAATAATGGTACGTGTAACCTCTAACATTGAAAAATATATAGCAATAGAAAATACTCAAATTATTTAGATAGAATATAGGCCCAATAAAAAAATATTTCAAAAAATATTATTTTGTGAGAATAATTTCCAAAAATATGACCTCTAGAGTCTAATAACATTCCAGCTCACTATATCACTATGAAATATTATGATTCACAAACACTTATTCCACATTGAATATCGACAACTAGACTATCATCTGCTGAAGTCAAAAAAATGTGCAGGAAGTTAGTATAGTGCTATGAGAATATATATTTCTTATATAACACCATTAAATCATTAAATAATTAACACATCGGGGATATTTAGCTCAAAAACATTAATAAGAAGATAATATAATAAATTATTTGATATTATAAAGGGAAAGAACATTGAGACAAATTATGTTCTCTATTTTCATAACACAAACAAGCTGAGTACATAATTTCATTCCATAGAATCAATTATTTGTATATAAATATACATCTTATACCATTATAAGGGTGATAGAGGATCCTTTCCCAATTATTAAGGATTAGATACCAAATCTAGTGGAGGATTCATATCAAAGATAAGATCTCAAGTTTGGTAAAATTAAAACATCATGGATGGAGGTTCTCTTCCCCTTGTAATACGGGTGAACAATTTTCTCCATTATATTTCATAGGTAGAGGATCTAAACCCCTATTCTTATATGGGAAAAATATTGAATCTGTGGTAAGACTTTAGTTCTAACATGTGAAAAAATAACCATATTTAGAAATCATTTGAGAGAAAAGTGACTAGCCATTCCAGTTAGCAATGGAAGAGGTTCTCATCCCATTATTCAGATTATATTTCACCACATGATCTCCAATCTAAATGATAGTTCAAAATTAGTATATGTTTTTATTCAAACATTATCTATTCTACTCATTGTCAAAAATATGATCTCAAATAAGGATCCAAGTTTGTAAGATTCTCTCGGTAAAAGTATATGGTGTCTTCCTTGTGTACACAATGTTTATCCAAAATCCTTTTCCTACATGGTTTTTTATTCCCATAATGTATTGTAAATTCCATAATATATTAACTTTTTTGTATTAGAAAACATGTGATCCTATTGGGGTAATCAGAGTATACCACATCTTCCGAGGTTATTTACCACAAAGGTGAAGTAATTTCTAAGCTTGGTAAACATAGTGTGAATGACACCTAGTTTCTCTATCCATGTACTAAAAAAATACACTTCACTATCAGACTAATATCCTATATTGTGTGATCTAACCACATAATGTGTGATATTTAATAACCACCAAAACCCTTGTCATTAAATACCCTACACAACCTCTGTAATTCAGAAATATATGATGCATTGTATGAATTTTTTTATAAATTTATATTCCTCAATGATTCCTGTAATACCCTAATCTATCACCTTAAATCTCATTACAATTCCACTAATTAAATTAATTATACCAATATATAAACTAAAATTCAATCCCTTAAACCATTAATCGAGTCGAAAACCCTATAATATGTTCCTACATTCTATCACTCCTCCCCTATTATAAGCTATCTCACACAAACTATATATCACATTTCATTAATAAGTTGAGAATCTCCCGGGAATTATTGTATACATTAATCATTGGAGATGTTATAATATTAATTTGGGGATTCTATCATGATCTGAAACAATCCTGTAATATTTGGACCACCAACCTAAACATGATTCATGTTGAAGAATGGAATGAATATTTGTATAAATATAAAATAAAATATTATATTGATAATCCATTATAGTTGTTGTGAATACTTCCATTGAATATGGAATTAAACTAATCAAACGTGTTACTAATTTCAACTCCAAAAATTATGTATTCCCCACTAAAAATTCAAATGAAAATATTTTGTTAAGAGGTCCATATGATATCTAAACGTGGATTCAACTAGACAGAGGTCGATATATATATTCAAAAAATAATGCATGGTTAAAGAATAATTATAGAAAAATCTTTACTGTAACTTATGAATGATTAATAGTGAAAAATGCAACAAAAATGAGGACATTGATGAAACACAAGGCGTTCATCATTGATAATTAATCCCAAATTTTTCAACTAGAAAACACCTTCAATACCAGAGTCTCTCCACAAATACCAAGGTTATATAGATAATCATATGGACATGTTTAGAATAAATTTAAATAGTGTTTTAGTTGGGTTAACAAACTATTTGATA
Source organism: Viscum album (assembly GCA_963277665.1). Taxonomy (NCBI): domain Eukaryota; kingdom Viridiplantae; phylum Streptophyta; class Magnoliopsida; order Santalales; family Viscaceae; genus Viscum; species Viscum album. The sequence goes on along the minus strand of OY728155.1, from coordinate 1,518,851,440 downwards.
TAATTTAATAAATTAATTAATTAACTATCCTACCCACCCATGACTGCACATCATCATCGGGTCTAAAGGAAACAATATTTATTTTATACCTTAGCTAAAAGAGACATTCCCATCCTAATTGTGGTCTCATTTTTCCCATGCAGTGATATAATTAAATTGTTCAAAATTAGTTTTACTGATGCATGTATGAGAAAAAAATATATATTATTTTATATACTCAATATCAATGTCCCTAAGACACCAAATATTCATTCAGGCACCATAAATATAAACAATGGTTTCTTCATATATTTCCATGGTGACCAATCCAAAAATATAGAGCCATTAATTATGTTTTGAATAACAAATTTCACACACAAAATTGAACAAAAATGAACCATGATATATTTTATTAATATTAATATTAAAATTAATGTTAGAAATTATTATATTTTTGTAATGAAATTTGAATGAGATATAAGAATACTACAATAATAATAATAATAAGTAAATAAAATGTTGATAAAAATTAAATTGATCCCTCGATAGTTATCATTCAATATCACACAATAAATTTAAGATATGAAAAATAGAAAAACATTACAAATAAAATATACTTTTTGAGAATAAATTGAACCTATTAGTTAATGGTTTTAAGAAATTTATTTTTGGATATATATAAGATTAAAATATGAAAAATATATTTTTTTATTGGAAATATGGTCATTTAGTATACGTTTATTAGAAATAGGGCTATTTGATATATATTTTTCAAATATATATGAATTTCTTAGGTACATTGTAGTTGTAAATTTTTAATGGAAAATTTAAATGTAATATAATATAGAGGTAATGATTTATTTTGATTGAAATAAAAATTATTGATTCTAATATTTTATTATAAAATTTTATATTTTGTTTTTTTATGTAATTATTATTATTACTACTACTATTTTAAAAAACAATTTGTTTTTGATTTAATTTATTTAAAATAGATATTATAATTCCATTTGGTTGATAAATATTTAATGTATAAGGTAAAAATAAATAAGTTTATATGATTAGATTGAATTATTTAATTTTTTAACAAGGATATTAAATACATAATAAATGGTTATTATTGTTTTTGTATTTTTATAAAAAAAAATTAAATTGAAAAATGTGATAGAAATATTATAAAAATGTGTTTTAATTTATTAAAAAATCGATTACCAATCCATAAATATTAAATTATTAAAATTATTATCAAGAACTCTAAATTATGAAAAATACATTTTTCTATATAAACAATATTTTATATATATTATATGTTTATAAAAAATGAAATTTTAAATATTCAATAACAGAAAGAGATTAAATATAGTAAATTATTTTAATAAGAATATCAAAATTTGATATGATGGCTTATTTTATTTATATACATGAATATTCCTTATCAATTTTAAAAACATTTATACTTGTTTTTTTATTGTGTTTATTAAAAGGGATTTATCCATAGAATACATCCATCTATTGAGTTATTCTAGTAATTGTGAAATGACATAAATAAAAGTTTACAATAGTTTTAACAACATAAAATATCACAAAAAATATCAATATTTTTCTATAATGGGAAAAATGATCCATCTAAAACATTTCTTCACTTCTCATCCACTTTTAATTTAAAATTAATACATTATACATTGGAAGGAAAATATTTTTCAAAATTCCAATGAAAACAAACCTAAAAATGTTCCCTCATTTACCCTAAAAACAATCTTTACCTTTGGTTATCTCTTGAATACATACCCATTTTTCATCTCATTAAATATTATTAGACTTTTCGTAGTTTCAAGTTCTTTAAATGTGTGATAAATAGTTCATTCTATTGGAACTAGCATTAAGAAAAATAAAATTAATCAGGTTATCAATTTTTTTTATTTTATAAAAAAATTAATTATATTTTGTTTTAAACTATTTTAAATTTCATTTACTCTTATAGTAAGGATATATTAAAATTATAATGTTTTTTGAAAATCATACCCCAATTATATAACAACTAAATTATTATGAATTCACTATTATAACATGTTCTTGTTCCAATCTGTTCAAAAACATTCATGGTCTGTACTAAAAAACATAATTTATATCATGAGTTAGTAGAAATACATCAATACATATAATATATTGTACTAAGGATTAATTTTATTCCTGAGTATGTTTATTAGAGTGTGAAATTAAAAATTATTATTATTTATAATGTAACTTGTTATTATCAATAAGTTAATAGAAATATATATATCATGAATTCAATTTGTCGAACCATATCCAAATATTTTACCCAATTATCATGTAACTAAATAAATCATTGTAAGACGATGATTCCATAACCTTCATTAATATTGGAATTATGATCTTTTTAACAATGAATGTGGATCAACATCACTATTATGAATCATGTATGAAAAAATAATAAATTATTGACATACATTTTTGAAAAAAAGTAAAATAATACATGTTTATTGAAGACTTTAATTTAAATTCATTATATGATAATATTTAGGAATATGGTTTTTAATTAATTCATTTATATAGTCAAGTTTAATATGCAAGAGGTTAATGTTATTTCATGGATATCTAGATTATTGGTAAGGGATTCATTAACAATATCATTTGTAAATCATGATTGTTTATAGATAAATTTTAATATGGGAAAATTAAATATTATTTATCATAAAAAACTCTTATATTTTAATCTTAAAATATTATTCATTATTACTGTTTGTTTTACGTGCTGAAAGATCTTACAAATTTATTAAACACAATAATAAGATTATTAGAATTAGATAATCTATATAATTCCCAGTGCAAAGTACTAACCTGGATGTCTGGATCCACGTTGATGAGATCTTCAAGGTGAGTAGCCATTCTGTCCATTGTTTGTATGAATTCCTCTGTGTTTATTATACCTTGGATGAAGCCACGTGCCGGTATTCGGTCGTTTTTGTCTAACCACGCCTCTTGATCCTCCTTGGAATCAACCCCCAGTCTTCTTTCATATATTATTTCGATATCCTCTTTTGATGCATTTAAACTGATCTCTTTTTCAAGCATTTCATCATTGGAATGGAGGAGGAGCTTCAAGAACTCCCCTTCCTCTTTCTCAATTGTTCCATTTTTGCCTTTCTGTTCACCACCTTCCTCGTTCTGAGCAGCCTTGCCTTCCATGTTTCCACCTTTCTTATCCAACCTAGTTTACATAGGTTTAGGTAAGTGTGAATAATCCATGCGTCCCTTTGGTTTTTTCCCCTTGACCACAATACATATCCCCGAGTCTCAATTTCATTTTTTCCTTTTCTTCCTTCTGGGGCTGTGAAGACCTTCCCCTTGAATTCTTTCTAAAATATCCACTGATAATTGGATATAGTTGTCATCACCTGAATCCACTTCATCTTGGTCAAGTGTGTTGTACCTCTCGTATCCCCTCGTGGTTTAATTTTCATGATCACAATCACTTTCATGTTTATCTAACTTTGTTTTTAAGTGTTGTGGATGATAGACAAAAGATTGCCAAAGGATTGACCCAAGAAAGTTGGCAAAATGGACTGAAATTCAGTCCACCGGCCAACCGGTGTGATAGCACCGGCCAGCCGGTGGAACTGGCAGAGGCATTGCCCACTGCCAGGTTCCACCGGTCGACCGGTGGCTCTGTCACCGGTCGACCTGTGGCACCCAGCCCAAATAGTATTTTCTACTGTCTTGCCACCGGCCAGCCGGTGGCTCCTCCACCGGTTGACCGGTAGAGCCTGGATCAAGACTCTTCTTCTCTACCAAGGCACCGGCCAGCCGGTGGAGCTGTACCGGCCAGCCGGTAGCCCAGTCAAACTAGCCGTTGGGTTTGACCGGTCAACCCTCTTTTGGCCTCCAACGGCTCCGAAGACCTCTCCAACGGCTCCGAAGCCTCCCCAAGGGTTCCATGCCTATAAATAAAGGCCAAGGAAGCCCCGGACACCAACCGGAACTATACGGAAGCCTACGGACACCTTGTTGATCATTTGGCGTACCTCCGGCGGACTTCCTCAAAGGAACCCTCCTAGCTCTATCCAATTACACATCCAAGGAGCTCCCTCAAAGAAGCTTGGAAGCAGCCTTCAACATCTCTAATCATCAAAGGCGCCCAAGGCTTCTCCTCATATACGGTTTTATTGTTTTATTCATTTTGAGCTTAAAATTGGGTCTGTACCTACAAACCCCAAACCCTTTTCTCAACCCCCTTTCTTTTGGGTTTCACACCACCATTAAGGTGTGAAGATGTTTCTTCAAGCCTTTCCTTTTAAAAGGCTTGTGTCACGGTGAGCTATCCTTCACCCGTTAAAAAGGCTAGTGGGTTCTTACTAAACCATTAAAAGTAAGTGGGTTCTTGCTCAACCAATAAAAGCAAGCTGTAATAGGTCCTAGTGCTACCTCAAAGCCTAGTGGGTTTCTTGCTAAAACCATTGAAAAGCAAGCGGTAGGAATCTCTCAACGGTTGAGTTGGGAGCGGAGACGTAGGCCGGGTTTTGGCCGAACTCCGTTATCAATTTTGTGTGTCTTGCCTCTTTACTTTCCGCTGCATTTTTAACTTTGATTTTAATTTGTTAATCAATTTTTTAAAAGGCAATTCACCCCCCCTCTTGCCATCTTTTCCCCGTGTTTCTTCCGACCCACCAATTGGTATCAAAGGACGTATTTGAATAATTCCCTAACCGGTTTCAAATTAAAGATCCTATTTTTTTTGATGGCTTCTACCGCTTCTTCCTCTCAATCCCCCGAAGGACATTCTTTGGATCGTGCTCCATTCTTTGATGGAGCCGATTATACTTTTTGGAAAACCCGCATGTCAACCTTTCTTAAAAGCATTGGTTATCCAATTTTTAAAATTGTTATGCATGGTTTTACGCTCTCTTCTCCCGATGAGTCTAAATGGACCCCCGCCGACATTGCAAATTTCGAGCTTGATGGTAAAGCCATGAATGCTCTACATTGTGGGTTAGATCGTAATGTTTTTTATTGTATTTCTTCTTGCACTACCTCTTATGATATTTGGAAATATTTAGAGCTAACCCATGAAGGTACTAGCATGGCTCAAAAGAAAGAACCCGCTCAAAAGAAAGAACCCGATGCAAAATCCGTGCCCAATTGCCCACTCCACAAGAAAAGGGCCAACAAGAAGAAGAAGAAGAAGGCTTTAAAGAAAACTTGGAGTGATAGCTCCTCCTTCTCTTCTTTCTCCTCGAGCGACAATGGTAATAATTGCCTAATGGCAAAACATGAGGTAACTTCTTCCGATTCCTCATCCTCCTCCTCTAGTTCTTCTAATTCATTTAATCATCTTTCTTATGAAGAACTCTCACACGCTAGAGACCAATTAGAAAAAGGTTTTCATGCTTTATCGTCAAAATTTGTTGCTTTAAAAAAGTCTTTCAAAAAACTTTCCTCCGAAAAAGACCAACTTCTCAAAGAGAAGGAGGAACTCTCCCTAAAAATCCAAAATTTCCCCAATGTTGATTCCTTGGAATCAACCATCAAGGATCTTAGAGAAACTCTAGCCAAGTTCACCCAAGGTGAACAAAATTTGTCCAAACTCTTAGGTTCTCAAAGAGTATCTAGAACCACCAATGGACTTGGCTACACCAATATAGCTTCCTCCTCCCATGCACCCACTGTTTTTGTAAGGGGGATCTCTAGTTATAAATTTTGTAATTATTGTAAAAAACCCGGGCACATGATATATGAATGTAATTGCAAAAACGCCCGGTATGGTCAACCCAAAAGTTTTTTCTTTTCGGACGAATTCTATAAGAGAAGACCCTCCATGAAACAAATTTGGATTGAAAAATCCCTTTTGGCGAGTCTCTCCGGGCCAAAAATAGTTTCCTTTCCCTGGTGATTTGTTGTTTTTATTTAGGGGGAGTTAGGATCGTTTAAGCCCTTTTCAATTTCAAAATTTTTCGATTCAAACTTTCAATTTCAACTCTTGGTTTCAAATTTCAAAATTCAATTGGTTTTTGATTCAAAACTTTCAATTCAAACTGTTATTCAAATTCTCATTTCAATTTCAAAAATTTCAATTGATTTTCAAATCTCAATCTTGTTTTTCAAATCTATTCCCTCAATCAAGTTTTATGCCCCATTCTATTTTGATAATCACAAAGGGGGAGAAATTTCTTGATTGATTGGGGGAGAATCTTTTCTCTCATGCTTAGTATTTATTTTCAATTTATCATTTAGGCATGCCTTTCATTTAAGTTTTTACATTGCATTGTTTTGGTGATTGTGATCATCAAAATAGGGGGAGATTGTTGTACCTCTCGTATCCCCTCGTGGTTTAATTTTCATGATCACAATCACTTTCATGTTTATCTAACTTTGTTTTTAAGTGTTGTGGATGATAGACAAAAGATTGCCAAAGGATTGACCCAAGAAAGTTGGCAAAATGGACTGAAATTCAGTCCACCGGCCAACCGGTGTGATAGCACCGGCCAGCCGGTGGAACTGGCAGAGGCATTGCCCACTGCCAGGTTCCACCGGTCGACCGGTGGCTCTGTCACCGGTCGACCTGTGGCACCCAGCCCAAATAGTATTTGCTACTGTCTTGCCACCGGCCAGCCGGTGGCTCCTCCACCGGTCGACCGGTAGAGCCTGGATCAAGACTCTTCTTCTCTACCAAGGCACCGGCCAGCCGGTGGAGCTGTACCGGCCAGCCGGTAGCCCAGTCAAACTAGCCGTTGGGTTTGACCAGTCAACCCTCTTTTGGCCTCCAACGGCTCCGAAGACCTCTCCAACGGCTCCGAAGCCTCCCCAAGGGTTCCATGCCTATAAATAAAGGCCAAGGAAGCCCCGGACACCAACCGGAACTATACGGAAGCCTACGGACACCTTGTTGATCATTTGGCGTACCTCCGGCGGACTTCCTAAAAGGAACCCTCCTATCTCTATCCAATTCCACATCCAAGGAGCTCCCTCAAAGAAGCTTGGAAGCAGCCTTCAACATCTCCAATCATCAAAGGCGCCCAAGGCTTCTCCTCATATACGGTTTTATTGTTTTATTCATTTTGAGCTTAAAATTGGGTCTGTACCTACAAACCCCAAACCCTTTTCTCAACCCCCTTTCTTTTGGGTTTCACACCACCATTAAGGTGTGAAGAGGTTTCTTCAAGCCTTTCCTTTTAAAAGGCTTGTGTCACGGTGAGCTAGCCTTCACCCGTTAAAAAGGCTAGTGGGTTCTTACTAAACCATTAAAAGTAAGTGGGTTCTTGCTCAACCAATAAAAGCAAGCTGTAATAGGTCCTAGTGCTACCTCAAAGCCTAGTGGGTTTCTTGCTAAAACCATTGAAAAGAAAGCGGTAGGAATCTCTCAACGGTTGAGTTGGGAGCGGAGACGTAGGCCGGGTTTTGGCCGAAATCCGTTATCAATTTTGTGTGTCTTGCCTCTTTACTTTCCGCTGCATTTTTAACTTTGATTTTAATTTGTTAATCAATTTTTTAAAAGGCAATTCACCCCCCCTCTTGCCATCTTTTCCCCGTGTTTCTTCCGACCCAACAAAGTGTTGGTCCTTGGACATCCAGACCTTCAAAGCAGTTGCCCAACTCAACCACTAGGCCTTCTTTGGAAGGACTCTGTCTGACCAGCGCCTTCGCCTTCCCTGTTTCAGGGCCCTTCCTCTTCCCCTTACTCAAAGTATGCATATGGGAAAAGAGTTCTATAGTGGAAATGTTGGGGTCCAATGGACCCAATACTCCCACTTCACCCTGCCTCCCTTGTGCCTGATATGAAATTGCATCATATGCCTCCTGTAAAAATCCAGATGGCTCGACCTCAACTCTGGTAACATCCCTAGTGACCGCTTCCTTTGCCTCAAATATTTTACAGACAGGATGTCTAGGGAACTGTCCCTAATTCACTCCCAGATCCTCCACCTGGAGGTGTATACCCAGGTCATGATTCAAATGATTAAAAATATATTCCACCTTCAGAATGTCGCTCGGACACTCCTCCATGCACATGGTAGCCTGATCTGATGCCCCTTGATTCTCTTCCAAAGCAGCTATATTCGATTTCAATCTAGAAACAACCTCTCCCATCACCGGTTGAAAATCTGTAGCCTTGTTGACTGCCATCGCAACTCCCTTCGTAGTAAAGGGAGGCATATTCTGGAAACTGGCTTTACGATAGAATTTGGATAATTCATGACCTATTTAACAGCAACCAAAACAGAAAGGTATCCAGTTATTGTAATATACTGATTGAGTCCAGTGAAGCTTGCCCTCAATATCGATGATGATAGATTTCAGAGGCCCTTTAAAAAGATTAGCTTCGACACATATCCTAGGAACGACTGGAGGAAAAATAGACTTGGTACGAGCATCCGAACAGAGGAAGCGGCCTAACACATTACCAATCAACCGGAGGATGGCCGGGTTCTGAAATGGTAGAGGTAGTCCCGGTAGAGTTATCCAGAGCGCTGTGGTCGGAGGGTCGCGCTTTAGGAGGAATTCAAAGGTCCACCGGAATAGAGAAAACATATCTCCCTCCATATATTGCGGAGAAAAGGCCCAAGCATAGATTAGGTCTTCTTCATTTGAGAAAGAGGTCTGAATATGTCTTGCATCTAAAAGGACAACAATTGCGCGATCCTGTAAATTCCAAGAAGAAAATACATACCGGTCGAACACATCAACCGATGGACGATTCATTCTGAATCGGGAAACTGGAGAGAGATCCAGTATAGAGGAAGCATCCATGAACTCCAAAGGAGAAATAGGGACCGATATCGCACCATTCGAGCAATATTGCACCTTGGGGCTTATTTCAATCGAAGGAAATGGAGGGAGAGAGGACGTATTTGTGAAAAGGGAGAATGAATGGATACGAGAAGGGAGCGAGTGAAAGGGATAATCTGATACTCCCCTCCCCAGCCTAAGCGGGTCGAGGAGGGGAGGCGGCATCGCGACAATGCCCTAATCCATCAGAGGACGGGGGAACGAGACCAAAGCACAGTCTATAGTCCATCTCCCATCAAATAGTGTTTTTTTCAGGAGGCAAGGATTGTGGCATTGCACCAGCAATGAAAAACTAAAAACATAAAACTGATAAGCAACACTTGACTTTCCAACTAAAGATTAGTCTTGTCAAGACCATAAAAGTACTGATGCACCATAGATTTGTTAGCTGAGATTCTGGTGGAAGGTTCATATCGCAACATTTTGGAGAGTAGATCGACGCCATGGCTGTCCAGATTAGGAACAGATGATGAAAAACTCTATGGACTCTACTGAGGATACTCATGCCAATTTAGATGCCTGCTCACTCCAGGCCACAACTCATCATTTGGGGTGCCCAGTAGCCTGAAGATGTAAAGAAGTTGCTGCTGTTCTGAATCTCCAGGAAAGTGTGCTTGCTTTGTGACCAGTTCAGCAAATATACAGCCCACTGACCACATGTCTACTATAGTTGAGTAATGGGTGAAATTGAAATAACACATATAAATGAGGATTCTCTTATATATTATTTTCTATCAAGATTATTTCTTCTCTATGCCCATAATATCCTTATTCTTTCATGTATGTTCTTATATATACTCATTTATTATACAAGGTAATTTTATATTAAATTTATATTTTTATTGAAAAAACATTTCAAAGAATAATTTTAAATATATTTTGTATGAGAAATGTTATATTGTCATAAAATTCATCAGAACTATTTGAAAATGAAATTAATTTATTGAATTATATATAAATGAATTTTCCCACTGAATTATTAATTTTTCGTTAAAAATAATTATTCCCACGTATTCATAGTTCTCTAAATTAGATTTCATTCCATTTCATTATATAATTTTTTATATTAAAATATTTTTTGACTAAAATTTATAAAGTTATTATTATTGTTTCACTATATACATTCTAAGACTCTTGAAAATGATTTTCATATACATTAAATAAATTTAAATGTTTATTTTGAGTCACTGGGTCTATTCTATAATGATTTCATCCACTATTATTCTCTAGTAGTAATATAGTTATTCCATGTTAAAATTTTAATGATAAAAGTTTCATTCCCATAAATTAATTAAGCTATGATGTAATTATTATTGTTTTTATGAAAAACACATATTTTTTATTATATGCTAATTGGGTTTTATATATCCCTCTCATGTATTAATTAATGTTTTATATCACATGAGATGGTAGACATTGGTATGTAATCCTAGATCACTAAGGGGTTGGGACCATTATGTAATGAGTGGTCCATGATTTACATAGACAATCAATGCATTTTGTAAATCCTTATATCTCATGATATGATATTTTATTTAATGAGGAGAAATACCAATCCCTTGTGTTACTCCATCCACTCTATCATGATTCTCATGGAAGTGAGCCCTTATATAAGGAATGGTTTTATATTAAGATTTTTATTCTACATTCTTATGTGTCTGTGATTTTTTTGGATTATTTAATCAATATTAAACATTACTATTACTCATTTATTATATTAATAAAAAAATTCTTAACTCATGATTTATTATTTTTTTTATTGGCTATGATTTCATTATTGTATTTACTTGAAGCTTAATTACATTCTATTACCTGAATTCTTATCTTATTATCACTTATAGTATTTCATTATTTTCTCCTATGCTTACCCTTACAATAATATTGATTTAACCATTTATCATGTTTTGTTTCATCATTTTATGTATATGAATATAAAATTTGATATGTATAAATTTTAATCATGTTAAAAGACTTGTTTTTGGAGGTATTGAAAATCTGTTAAAATCTTTTATATACATTTATAATCATTACAGAAAAAATAACTTTTTTGATTTTTGGTGTGATTTATGATCTGATAAAAATGATTAAATTACAAATATGATATCTTATGAATAAATTATGTGTTAACATTTTCATTCCTCTCAATTCATATTTAAAAAAATGAAGTGAAATATCTCATCAATGTGACTTGATTAAATCGTGAATAATAGAAATATCACATCACATATGTAATGGGAATATCCAATATAATTGAAAAATTGTAGAGGATGAAGGTATAAGGGGAAATTGGAATACAGTATTATTATCGACAAAACGAAAATTAAATTATCCCTGAGAATCATATATGGAATTGGGATATGAAGAAGAATATAAATTACAGAACTCCTGGATTATCAATTCGAAAATATTAAAAAATCCATATTGGCTACTTTATTTTTATAAAACCCCAAAATTTCCAAAATTCAACCATATTAAGTGAAGTATTGAATGATTTAAAAACATATGGTGGACCCCCTACAGAATTCCAGTGGGTCACTAGGATCTGAGTGGTATGCAATAGGATGTCGAGATGTCCCATTTCTCAATGAAATATTTTCTAAAATGGATTCCACTATGATTCTAGTTGGGCCTAAATTATCTAACTAATTTCGGTTTCCTTTTATCTATGAAATAAAAACCTCCAATGAAAATTTGAAATAATATTTTAGTTGAAAAAAACCAATTTATTTTCTCAATAGACAAAAAATTCCCCCCTTTTAATACAAATCTTAAAGGGAAAATCGAACCTCACACCATATCAATTTTACACCATTTATATTGATAATTGATTTTTTACTCCACCAATATGATGACTTTTTTTAAATGTTTTATGATATATATTTTTATATGCACAATATTGTGATTTCAATTTTTTATGTCTACATGAATGCATAATTTCATTTACAATAGTAAGAAATCATTTTATTTTGATAAACTGGTGAATTTTTAACATATACATATTCTTTGAAAAGATTTTTAGAAAATAATTTTAAATTATTTTTAATAATTAAATAATTAATATCATCTATGAAATTAAATGGGATTTATAGAAATTCATTTAATACCAGTTAAGTATTTATAATTTAAAATTCTATATTACATTTGACTAATTACTATATTATTTTCCATTCAAATTTATTGATATTTTATTCGGTATATGTTCAATAAATGTCACAAGATAGTGCATCAACTTTTATTATCTATATACAGAATAATATAAATAAAATATAAGTATATTAATTTTTAATGAAGACTCTAATATAGATCGGTTTATTGTTATCTATGGTAACATTATCAAGATAATGATACTTTAGCAATATTGGGTTTGTAGAAAATAAAATATTGATTGCTCATTTTATAATAAATAATAGTTCATTTCTATATTGTTAGACATTGACGGTTCAATAATAACATGTCTTTAAATGAGATGATGAACATGAAATATATTCTAGGTAATTAAATTCTATTTTTATAAAAAAAATAGACTAGTGTCATAAAATTTCAAATATACAATTTTCTTTAATGACATATATATATTTCTAATGAATGATCCATAATTGTAAGTTGTGGTGGAAAAAAAAATATATTCAATTAATATATATTTAAGGATATCGATTTGGGAATGATATATAAAGGATAATAATGGTTTGGAATTATGATGAATGGTTGATTGATTAGGGATCTGCCATGTCTAGTGCATTGCATGATCCAGTAGTTGGACACTTTTACGGAGAATTTATGGTGGCTTGTTTACCTTCGATGATTACTATCTAGAAATAGAAATCATTGGGGGATATCATATTATTTTCAAGGAATCAAGTCCCAAAAATATCCTTAAAAGAGTAAATTTTGAATCTCAGTTTTATTAGCACAACCCTTGATAAAGAGAATAAGATCAATTATAGGAACATCATCATTGTGGATAATCTGGAAAGGTGAGTTTTTATATCGTTGAAAACATGATCATTTTCTATCATACTTTAATTTTATTTGATAAAAAATGAATTTCAATAATGAGTGTCCAAGAATGAAACAGATTGGAGTGACGAATATGAAGAATAATTTTTTTAATGTGAGAAAAAATATAATCATATAGAAGATAATGTCTAGATGAATGGTATTTACCAAAATTCATTGTGTTTGTTCTATGATACCCCAATAATATAATATTTATTCAAACACATCCTCATATTTGAGGGGGGAACTATCATTTGGGATAATATTATCCAACATATGGGGAATTTATTTTAAGGGGATTGATTCCATATTTTCTCACTACAAGATTTGGATGGGTTGATCTACTTAGTAGGAAATACAAAGAACATGGATTTCGGTTTATAGTGGTGTGATGGGTACTATGAGATTTAATAAGTAAAGAGATATAGGACAGGAAAAATTCTCATACCTATATATAGGTTTTGGTGAAATAATTTGTGGTATACCACAGCACTCTTATCTCATGATGGGGTACAACAACTTCCATCAGGTGGATACTACCATGTAAGGTCATTTCAATGGAAAAGGGAGGTAAAAAACTTCCAAGTGGATTTTCCAAATTGAATAATCCTAGTTCTAAGATGAAAATTCATATTGACAAATCAATTTTTTTTCTTAAATGATAGGGGTGTAACTGTTCATGATGATAGAGGTTCGATGATCTTTAAATTAAGATCCATCAATGGATCAAGAGACTATATTGGGGAAGAGATAATGTAATTACACAGTGTTCATTATTTTTAAAGGCTTTATAAAATCATTATATCGTTGGTGAATTATGACCCCAAAATTTTTGTTGGTTTAATTACAAATAATGATGGAATCCCATTGGACAAGGCATATTACATAAGAAATTTCAAAATGTTTATTTGACATAGAATGCATGTTAGTCACACATAGAGGGAAGTAAATTTTGTAAATAAAATTATACATATTAAAGGAGTCCTAGTGAAAATATAATTCATTATCCTAATATTGGGTATCAACCACATAATTATTGTCTCTATATATGTGGATCCATCTTTGGCCTCCATTGTTTTCTTACCCCATGAATTTATGTTTATATTTATAGTTAACAATTCATTTTGAGGGACTGTGTAATATAAAATTAATATATATGAAAAATATAAATTTAATGGTTGTTTTGTTTTATAAGGATATATAATTCATATAAAATTTTGTTTAGAATAAATTATTGTTATAATAAATTTATAGAATTCTATGAATTTTTCATCAGGTTGACTAATAAGTTAATTTTGGAATTTTCTTTACATAAAAAAGTTAAGGAATTTTCTTGGAGAATTATATTTCTTTACTCAACTATACAATTATTTTGTGGAGTTAATTGGAAAAAATAAATTCATTTTATCCTATTTTCACTCTAAAATAATCAAATTTGATGATTTTAATGATCAGTATTATTATAAATATAAATTAATATAACAAATATATATTTTTCAGGTTGATCTATAGAAAATATATTAATGAAATTCATAATATGTTATTGTATTTTAATAATAAAAAAATCTTTTCATAATTTGGATTTATATTTATTCAAATAATCACATAATGATTCCCACTAATAAATTCTATATACATCGATTCAAAAACGATTATTTGAACTAACTACTTTTTTTCCATAGTTTAGATGTTATTTTTAGAATTTAAACTGATTTTATATTTGATTTAAAATTTTAAGTGTTAGAATTTTTATAATTTAAATAGATGTTATAGTATGTCCGTTCAAAATTTCATTATTAAAATCTAGGTTTTTATTTAGAATTTTTTGTGTTATTACCTTCTTAAACAAGGATAATAAATATCTTTTTTAATTCATAGGAATTGAATATTTTAATAGGTAATTTAATATAATTCAATGTTATTATCATTTTTATATTATTTCTCAAATATTATAGGATTACAATATGAATTTTTTGTACCACATTTTTCATTCCAAAAATCCATGGAGCATCCCATATCACATCATTTAATTATTAAAAAATGAATATTATTATAAAATTATTATTTTTAAAGTCCATATATTAATGTGGAATAATATTCATTTATTTATTAATTATTATTTTCACAAGAAATGTTATTAAAACATGTTATTAAATTATATCAAATTATTTAATTGAAATTAATAAAATTATAAAGAACCAAACCGGGATACCATCCAAACTGACATAAATCCTAGTGTGTGACATGGCCCAATGGGTATTCCATATCCCTATATGTGGGGAATTATTGGTAGTCATTAATGTAACCACTAAGGGAATGATTTTTTCTAATAAACCAGGATCAAATAAATAAATCGAACACACATAATAACTAAAAAAACTATATCACATGTTAATATACATACTAATCCAAAAAATAACTAGTGAACCAAATAAAAATGAATTCAAAAACTAATGATGGGTCATTCCAACAAGATATGCAAGTGACCTCTTGGTCGCCACCAACCACAAGTCCAACATTCTCTAACCACAATCACATTAACCAGAAACTATCACCCAAAAAACAAATTTTGTATGCCAATTCCTGGTGGAACTAGTATTGAGTGATATTAAATAGGTTATTATGTAATAAATATATAATAAATTTATTTCTATTTATGTAACATTTCACAAAAATGGGATTGAAAAACATTGATAAACTAGTCAAATAACCATTTTAAGAAACTCAACACAACCTTCTAGATGTTCCATTTATATAAATCAACAGATCGTCATTTCTTTTTAAAAACTTTTTCACTTCCCACATAACATTTCAGAATTAAATCCAGATACCCAAATCCAAACAACATAACCAAATGAAGGAAAATCTTGTAGTTCTCATATACAACATTAAAGATAAATAAAAAGAACAGTCTAATAGTAGATGAGAACCACTTCTTAAACAACCCCAGATAGATCCCTATTCATACTCAGTTTACAGTCATCTACCAACATATGGTGCAACAACATAGTGAAAAACAAACTAGCCACCATAATATATCAAATCCAGTGTAACATCGAACATATCTCTATAAATTCATGGAGTACAAACCCGTCTAATTTTGGTTGACATGAATATATCACTCAATCCTCCAAAATATGCTATGTAATACCATGATTATAGTACACTGTGAAAGGAGGAGTCCCTTTCATGCATGGATTAGCTTAACTAACTCCTCCACACTTTCCTACAAAAAATACAATCACCACAAATGATATAACCCTCCTTATAGGGAATCCTTAATAAAGGTTTCCATCTCACAATAAGATGCTTATAAGTGCCAATCAGGCCTTCACATCATTTGAGATACAAAAAAATTTCCCAAAAACATTAAAATTCAATCTAGGTCATTATGTCACGTCGCTTCAAAACTATCCATTTAAGTAAATAAAATGTCCCAAATGGGCATTTAAATTTATCATTTAAACACACTTCAATTTCATTTCCAAACAATTTCCAATGAAAATATAAATTAAACATATTCAGGAGGAACAAAAAACAGAAATACATGAATCAAAATATAACTCCGTAAAAAAACCACATTCCAAAACATGCATTATATAATTCATTTTTAAAATCCCATTTTTAATGAAACTTCCCTTTCATTTCAAATCAACTAAATAATCCTTTCATACGAATCACTCTATTAAAATAACCAAATTCCACAAATAAAACCACAATCAAAATCTAATAAAAATACCCAAACATAAAAAAGGTAATCACACCCCAAGTCACCCAATTTAATTAAAAAATTTCCATCAAGAATTTATCTAACACCTCATGTGAATTGAAAATTGTTATAATTAAATAAACTTGTTCTTAAAACATTTTTCATGCATTTCCATCCTGAAAACAGAAAACATTTTTACCAATCACTCAAAAGAAATAGTAGAATCTATTATAGTCATCAAAAGAAATATCAGGCATTAACAGATTGTTAAAGAATAGAGATGGATGTAAATACCTATCTCATGATGTTAAAACACAATGAATCTCTCAATAAAGGAAGAACAATTCAAATGAACAAACCCCACATCCCAAAATCAATGAAATCAAACCACATCTACCAGAACTCATTCTAGAATTTGGGAAATATGGATTAGAGTGATGATAAAAGAATATTCCATGAGTGGTAAAAGTGAAGAAGAATAAAGGTAATTATTTCGTGAATAAATAATAAGGAATCAGTAACATTTGGTGAGAAATATACCAAAAAGAATCCCAATATGAAGGAGAATGAATGGGGTGACCTCTAGTAGATACAAAAATAGAAGTGATTCAAATATTAGGTGGAAAAAAATAAATCATGTTTTCCAATAAAATTTATTGATTTCTTAATGTGATGAACATTTTTTCTACACAGTTTTGTAAACTGTTCAACTACTACTGTATTTTTTTGTAATCTTGCAGGTTTATGTTTCTAGGTTTGGGAAAATTGTGCTCAAACTATATATCTTGTAAAAATTGTAAAATCCCTTTGAATAACACCAATCACACTAGTAATTACCACCCAATGATCACTGAGTGATGTAAACAAAATGTAGGAACCCTGTGTGTCCTAAACTAGCAATGATGACAATTTTTCCAAATACTATTCATAATAATCATGAAGAGTCTACAAATAACATGAAACCACCAAATACCAATGGCTATTGTTGGACACTCATCCTGAAACTAAACAAAATGATATAACATTGAGAAAGTTATAAAAATAAAATAAAAATATGGTTGGGGTTTGAGAACTCTCCCCACCTCATTTTCTACCCTTAAATCCACCCATCTGAATTGTTAACAGATGACTATCATGATATTGAAATAATCTAAATGAATCAATTAACATCCTGGTCACCCTTCACATCATAAGTCACACCAAACCAACTCTAAGAGTATCCAAAATATAGTGATCAATGGGAGAACATGAGAGGGTTCTCCCCATGACAATAACCTGACTAACATCATGGTACTACTTTAGACCAGCCCAAAGTGGAAAATCCAAACACAAACCAAGAGCCCCAATACATTAGGTACAACTTTAATTCCTATTAAAACATGAAAGGGGTATATATTTAATTCAAATTTTAAGTGATCTTGGAAAGACACATGGTTTTCTCACATAGGATGACAAATTGTGTCCCAACCATTTTCACTCTGTTGGAGAAGATATGATCCCCACAAAAGCTGGCCACACCATTTCCCAAACTATGTGCCAACTGTGTAATATGACACGTCCAGAGTCTTAACCCTCCCACACACATTCTATACAGTTTCACTAACAATGAGCCTTTGATGTGTTGTGGACCAAAACCTAAACTAATACCTATACTGTTACATTGGAAAATCTGAAAAGTTTCATCTAACAATGTGCTAATTTTCACCAATAACTTCCATGTCCAAAAAAACAACTTTTCTCTAAGATTTCAAAAATTTAAACCAAAATATTTCAACAATTCCACTAAGAGGAAACTAATATTGGAACAGAAAACATGAACTAGAAACCACCCACAATATTCCATGAGCTGAAAACAATCCACCAAAGGGGTATTCATGCACAAGATGGGAAAGAATTCAAATACTCACACTTAAAATGAAACCATTTTCTAGATCAAAAAAGAAAAAATACCAAAATACTATTACCCTAACAATAAAATAAAAAATCAATTTAAACTTTTCCATTGAGAATAATCTAATTACCCACCATTCTAGAGACAAAATCTGAGCCAGGGTTCCCCACACACACAATAATTCCTTACTATGTGTGAGAATCACTCTCAAGCCTATGGATGGAGCCCTAATGAATGTATCATCCATTTACTCATAGTCATGAACTGAATTCCTCAGATTACGATGAATTATTCTTCAAGAAATGTTTCCAAAAACACTTATCTAGATCGTCAAAACGTCCACTATATTGACAATTCTTTGGTGTATTGTGACAAGAAGATTTCATGTTCCCAAACCAGCTTAACTAAATACTTATTAGTGAATTGTTTGAAAAACTAGAAACCAAAACAAATGAAAGAGGTTTTTCTAAAATAATTTCCCTTGTAACACACATCTATTTATATAGAGAAAATTCATAATATGAAAGAGATTCCAGGTTTCTATATTCCTTTACTCCGGAAACCAACTCACCTAAAATAGTTTCCTACACCGTATTCTCAAAAAAATGATGCATAATACAGATAGATGTTATCTTGATCTATTGAAGATGACCTATGAAGAAAATAGAATAATTAAATAGATCAAGTGATTCTATTTATAATGATACAGAAATCATATCCTTGGTATTTTTAACAGAGGCTTTCACTATCTGATGGCTATACTAAATACTCTTTATCTATTCCAATTACTTCTTCTTCAACTACTAAATTATAAATCATCGGAGAATAACACTCTTAAACCCATCCCATGTCATCCCTACATATGGAAGATCAAAAATAATTCCCTATTTCAAATCATTACCCTCAAAAAATTGGAGAATGGCATGGGATCTAATAGAATTTAGAGTTTCTTAATGATTTAAAGACATAATCAACCTCCTCTAGCCATTAGATGACCTCTAATGGACCTCGATGATCACAAAACATGGGAAACAACTGATAAAAATCTAAAACATGGTGAGACAAAATTGAAACCATATGGGCTTTTCCATGATTCATTTTCTGAACAACACACATATTAAAAAACAAAAATCAACGTCAACCCCAAGCATAATTGGAAAAAATATCTCATGCCCAAATTAAAGGATAATAAGACAAACATTACAAGAACAACAAAAAATACACTGCTTTAAAACTCACCATTTCTATTAATATTTCAAATCCACATTCATCGAAAACCACTATAGATATACCAAGACACATTTTTCATAAACAGTAAACAACTTTTTAATTAAAAACCATCTCCCAAAAACATTTTCTCTTAAAAAATATTTTTTTTTAAAAACCCTGCAATCATTTGATTCCAAACAATCAACCATGGATTTAATGAAGATTGAGACTAATTTGATATAAATATACAATATAGTGTTAGGTAAGGGACCCATTCCTTGGTCCATTGGATACTCCATAAGAATATTCAAGCAACTAATGAACGACCACATGACCATTCTTCCCAAATGGAGAATGGGTAATGTTGTGGAAGAATTTATTATATCTAAATAATCTCATAATGATCAACACTTGTTATTTTATAGTAATGGTTCCTTCCCCATTTGGGTATCAATTATTTTTCATACTGATACCCTTGGGTTCCATAATTACAAACCTATTTTATTGTCTATTTCTATGATATTCATCCATTTATCCGTTTTAAAAAATAAAAATACTTTTTTGTGGTAGTAAACACTCACCCATGGAATCCTATGAACCATTACATATGGGTTCATCCACATACACTTATATTATCTATGAAATTGTTCCAATATGATTTTTCCTGACATACTAAAACATATGAGAATATTCATCTGAAATAGAAGGGTCCACACTTACCATTATAAAATCAATCTTGAACATTTACCAAATTCTAAATTCAAATTTCCTTCTATTTAAATCCCCAATTTTAAAATCTAAAACAATTAGAATGAAATAATTTCCATTTCAGAAACCATTTTATTTTTAAAATATCACTTATAACCATTGGAACCATATCAAATCGAAACAGATACCAAGATAATAAAATTAAGAACTACTGTCAACGCCTAAATCGACAACAAGGTAAGTGGGTGATTCCCCTAGTAATCATTATTAACTAAGAGGAACATAAACCATACACTTGGACTCTATATGGGTCGCGAATACATGTGAGATCCTAGCATGATAATGTCTCACCACTATTTTCATTACTCA
Source organism: Viscum album (assembly GCA_963277665.1). Taxonomy (NCBI): domain Eukaryota; kingdom Viridiplantae; phylum Streptophyta; class Magnoliopsida; order Santalales; family Viscaceae; genus Viscum; species Viscum album. The sequence continues at coordinate 1,518,830,777 of OY728155.1, read as the reverse complement.
ATCAATATCAACTGCAAAAATATCCAATATAAAACTACCCCTTGAAACCTAAGGATTTGAACGATAAAATATACATGATGTCCTTCCCATACATACCTCTAGAGTTCTGGTAGTCCTAATATTTAACTACCTAAAATGCCGAAAAACACGGGCCTATTATGATTTAGTTTTTTTAAAATCCAATAAATGATTCCATTCAACCCAATATCTGACTCAATTTTAGACATGGTGCAAAGTGCATTCCAAATCCCTATGATCTAGAAAAGAGTGCTTATATTCAATGCCATCACTATGTTAATTTGTTTTCTTAATAAAAAAGGAACAAAAAATAGAATGAACACACATTAAAACTATTAAAAATTGAATCTCAACTAAATAAAAAAACAAATCCAAATAAAAAAATTGATGAGAAAAAAAAACTGAATAGAAAAACTAAATCAGGCCATTCTAACAGGATCTCTATGTGACCACTTATTCACAACCAACCATAAGGCCAACATTTTACAAAAATGTGTACATTAAACAAAATCCCACCCCAACAATACTAACTATATATATTGATAGTATTTTTCACGTTTATGGTGTGAGATTAAATATGCTTCGTAGGTAGTATTCATAGAATCCATGAATTAAAATTTCTGAAACATACCACAAACATAGGTTTGAAAAACATTTAGAAAATATTCTTTTAATCATTTGATAAAACTATACACAACCTTCAACATGTTCCCTTATTATAAATAAACACATGTATAATTCCTTTTTAAAAATAATTTCACTTCCCACAACAAATTTTAAAACCAAATACCAAATAACCAAATAAAAACTAAATAACCAAGCATAGATATAAAAAAAAAGTTAAAAACCAAATAGGAAAAAAGATATTTTATAATATACAACCTGAAACAGAAATAAGAAAATATATACATATAGTAGATCATGGGAATTTCGTAATCATTCTGAGGGTGGTCCCTAGATATAAGTGGTTTGGAATAACCTGAGGGAATTTAATGTAGATCTATATTCAATAACTAACTGGAGTATATAAACTAGCAAATCTGGTGGAATGTTCTAACTCACCCTATAATTTCAATGGGTTAAGAACCCATCCAATCTTGGATAACAAGAAAATTTCACTCGACCATCTAAATGATGAATAGGAATACCATGATAATTATACATAGTGAAAGATGGAGGCCCTTGCATGTTTGGCTCACCTTATATTCCCCCACCACACATTCCTACACCAAACACTAACACCACCCATTTAATACACCTATCTTTAGGGAATCTTCCTTATATGTTCCCGTATCACTACAAGAAATTCTTATATTCCAACCGAGCCTTGAAATAATTTTAATTTCTAAAAACATTCCAAAAAATTATAAAATACCAACCAGACCATCATGTCACATCAAGTCAAATGTTTCCTTCTTATGGAAATAAAAATTTCCAAATGAGCATTCACATTTCTCTAATAAATTCACATCTAATTAATTTCAAAATGGTTTCTGAATTTAATATTAAACACCAAATTCAATAAAACAATGGAAAAGGGACTCCTAACAACATACATAACTCATGAAACCCATTTAATAGACATAAAATAGGGTCTCATGTGAAAAAAACTCAATTTATGTCGCACCCGTTCTCTTTAAATAATTTATTTTATTAATTTTCTGGGTATCAGGTAGTTCAGGTTGAAGCCCGACCTAAAATTTTCAAGTCCTTTTTTTAACGCGTTTTTTGGCCCTGACTGCATCCAGCGCACCACGATTGAAGCTGCACGGCCTCGCTCGGGTCGCCACGCGACCTCGCCCGGTTCACCGCATGCCCTTCCCGATGTTTAAGGCAGATAAAGGAAATGCAATAAATAATAAAATGTAGATAAAATAGAAACAAGTGGTAAAATTTTAACAAATCATTTTATTAATGTTAAAAAATAATATTATTTGAGAATATTATTATTGTTATTATTGATTGCATTCGGAATATAAATTTTATTAGGTTAATAATATTATCATTACCATTTTAATTATTATTATTATTATTATTATTATTATTATTTGTGTTATGATATTAATATAATTAATAATATTATTAATCTTATCATTATTACTAAGAGCATAATTATTATTTGTAAGCCTCTCATTATAATTAATATTATTACAATGAACTATGATTACTATTATAGTTAATATTATGAAGTGTGGTTAACTCTTTTTATTTTATTTTATTTTACTTATTTTATTTTATTTATTTCATTACTAGTTTTTGTTTTTTTTTGTTTTTTTTCTCTTTTAGGGTTTCCCTCTTTTTTCGGTGCACCCCTCCTCCCCTTAACCTAGCACCGCACCCCATTCTTCCCAGCTGACCCTTTGCGCCGCATCAACCTTGTTGTTTCCCAGACGCGCAGCACCCCCGCCTCCTACATGGAATCATGCCGAATCGCCCCCTGGTCTGCGCGAGCCACACTCCCTCTCCTCCTGTCCTGTGAGCACCATGTGCCAACCTCATTTCCAGCCCACATCTCATCCTCCTCCCTCAGTAGGACTTATCATGTTGTTTCCCTACCTCACAGGGATCTTTACACCGGCACCACCTGAGACCTCTCCCCCGAACTAGCTCATGCTGTCGGTTCTCCCCTTCAGTTTCCAGCCAGAATCACCCTCTCCAGCACCCTCACCAACTGGCGCTGCCCCCCACCGGCACCCCTCCTTGTCTAGCCTCAGACACCTGCCACCTCCTCCCCCTTGAACACCCATATCGTACCATTGATCCCTTCCGACCAGCCCTGCATGCCGCCCCACTTCACTCGCACCATCCGCGGGCTGTCCCGCTACCTCGCCCTGAACCACACCACCTGATACCTCATATGGACATGCGACGACCCTCTTTTTCTGGTTGGAGATTCGGCACAATGCGTATATGGTGACCCCCCCACCCCACCACATTCGGTTAAGTTTCTCTTTATTCTTACATGATTCTTTCTCATTACAGCAGGTATGAGGTTTGTTACGGTTTGTGTTTTAATCTTTATTTTGTTTGAATTCTTGTATTAAGGTCTTATTTTGTCTTCTTGCGGTGCATGTGAAGTGTGGTGGAAGTCTGCAGGCCTTTTCGTGAAATTTCTACACACTGGTAGGTGGTTCCATGTCTAATCATTTTTTTGATAAATTAATTTGCAAGTTTAATTTTTTTAGCACATCACTTAGTTAATTTTCATAGTGTGAAATTGGTGTTTGTTGATGATTGATATGCATTGAACTGTTTAGTAGTATGTCTAATTTATGTGCGTCTTTTCTACTTAAGACTCATATTTAGTTAGCTGCTGGTGTTTTTTTATTGTGTGGGTGGCTTTAAAATTTGTACAAGGGGTGCGACTTGTATATATTTATATATATTTTTAATATAGTGTAATGTGCGGTTGGTTGTGAAAGAATTTTTTTTGTGAGTTTAGTTGGTAACACGAAGTAATTTCTTTTAAATGTTTTTGTAAGATTTTATTTTTGGATTATTAAACTATGTGATTTGTGCAAATGTGTTTTACAAATAATGTAATGTTCTCCATAAAATTATTTGTGTGGTGCAGGTCACCCATTAAAACTTTATTTGAGTGTGAGTGATGTTGCAATGTGTTTGAATTTATAAATGGGTATTCTAGTGTGTGTGCAAATCCTTGTAACACTCCTTTATTACTGCTTTATATATATATATATATATATATATATATATCTTGTGGTGTAATAATTTATGACAATGGTGTAAAATGCGTTTGAAAAACGTTTTTGAGTGGGTATTATTTAAAAATGGTGTTTATGTGTGTAAGTGGTGGTTTGTTTAATGATAAGTATTTTTTGTGTGAATGGTTTAACTGGGTACGTAACCTATGCAGATTGAGTTTTGAACAAACTTTTGGTGTGTGTATGGTTTTAAAAGAGGGGTTTTGCATGAAAATGGTGATCTCGTGTGTGTAAGTACCATGTTTGGATTTTATGCATGAGTTTGACGTGTGACATGAACTTGAATCTTGTTTGAGCACAAACTGGGAAGCCCGGGTAGCTAGGAGGGTGGACTAGACTAGTGGGATAGTGTTCTAGAGGTGACTCGACCCAGTTGCATTGGCAGTACAGACCATTGCAACACTAACTAAACATATGCTTTTCAGAGGGTCGTGGCCTTCTAAGCCACATTTTCTGAGCATCGTGGTCTTCTAAGCCACGTTTTCTAAGGGTCGTGGCCTTCTAATCCCCATTTCACCGAGACGCGAAGATCTAGGGACCCAAGCTAGCTAACACCCATGGGGCCTCTACCATATTAGTGCTCATTGGTCACTTTATTCTCATTAGTGTGACACTTTGGTTATTTTAAAAAGGGTGTATTACTTTTTAATTTAAGATATTCCAATTGAAACTGTTTTCCTAAAACTCATTTTCTTTAAAATTACTCAAGCATATACTTCCTTTCATTAATTAAACTGAAAATGTTTTTGTCATTTAATAATTATGCATTGAACCTTTTTATTGGGTGACATCCTACTGGGCTCTTGGATCACACCCTACAAAAACCTTCGGGTGTATGTAGAATTTATATTTTTTGTATTCCAGGTTTTGACCATGTGCTCAGCGATGATGGTTTGGGTCGTTAATGGCCTCCTCGTGTAGGTTGGTGGTTGTGACGTGTGGATGTTGCTCCTCTCGTGTTTCTTGGAGTTCTGAGTTAGAGTTTTGGCTTATTTTGTTGTCGTTTATTATTGGATGTCGGCTCAAGTTGTAATCCCTTTTAATTTGAGTTCAGTTTAAGGGTCTGTTTGGTTGTCTGTTCGCAGTTTGATTTCATTTATCTTGTTAGTATTTTGTGAATACTATTTCAGGTAAATCGTTCCCATGGTTTAGTTTTGATACCCGGGCACTTGTGCCAGCCCGTGGGGATCGGGAATGCCCTTCGGGCCATGTCGCGGATCGGGTCGGGCACCGGGTCGGATGACAACCCGGCCTGGATCGTAACAAAATTGTATCAGAGATCATGGTTTTCTCTCTTGGGTCGTTATCTTTTGAGATAGAGTCACGATAGACATGAGTTAATGTTTTCAGGACTCGACGTCCTCGCTATGAGTAAGGTACCTAGCCAGCACACCTCCTGGAAGGACTCAAGTTACCAAAGTATGTTGGGTTTTGTCTGAGTTTTTGGCCCTCATGGTTAATCGTGTCTAAGGGAAATGAAATGGGAGAAGGTTTAGTGGTCCCAAGGATCTCACAGGGTCTGGAAAGCCATGTGGGGCCAGGGATGATGTCCTATAATACCCTTTTTGGCAGTGGCATGATTGGCGTACGGCTGCCAACCATATGTTCTAGTCACCCACTGACACAAGTTTTCTCTTGTGTTGTTTCTCGTCTCCTTGTTTTGGATTTGTGTAAATTTGGTTTTTAAGTAAAAATGTTTTGGTCTTCGAAAAATGTTATAGAAAATGTTTTGAAATAAATCACTTTAAAAAGAAAATGAGGTACGAGGTTTGAAAGGTGTGGGTTGATTGTTTTGGTTTTGAAAAATGCAAAGGTTTGGTTTTGATCCTTGGTATTCTCATGAGAAACCACATGCATGAGTGTATATGTAAATAGAAATGGTTAATGGAACGAGCGGATGATTGCCTGGATGGATATGAGGTGGGTGATGGTGTGGTGCAGGAACATGCATGTGCGAGGCCCATGGGACACCATTGGTGTTTGTGCAACCCACTGGCTTTGCTGAGTTTCAAAATGTTTTGTTAAAGGAAACTTTGGTGTTTTTAAATAACTGTTGATTGTGTGGTCTGTCTTTGTATTTTATTTAAAAGGTTGGATGTGAGGTGTTTCGAGCCGGGAATCCCTTTTGACTGATTGGTGTCATGAGTTTGAATTCTTTTTGGTCAGTTGGTTTGAAAATGTGTAGTTAATGGTCTCTTTTGAATAGTGTTTCAGGAAGCCCTTGCAGTGGTTCCCCCTACATGTTTAGTGTTCACTTTTTGTATTCCTTGGCCATTGGACTAGTTTGATTGGGCCCACGGTTATCCTTCTTGGTTAGTGTACGCCCCAATAAGGAGTTAATGTGTGAATGATGTGCGGCCACAGATAGTTCGTTGTTGTCCGACCCTCCAGTTTATTAAAGAAAAGACTCTCCCTTTATGAGTGAAAATGCTAAGTCTTGTCCTTTTTCCTTTCAATTAATTAAATCCTCTTGCAGCTGGATGACATATGCGAGGGGAGCTGAAGGGAGTTTCGGTCTCTTTGAGTTGCCAGAGTTGTCGGGTATGAAGTTTGACGTTATTTCATTTGAAGGTTCCCCCTTGAAACAGTGAGAGGTATTCTAGCATGGAATGGTGAAGGTGATTCGGAGTTATTGGTGCTAACCAATGTATTGAAAGGATTGTATTGCTTTTATCAGCCGCAATGGTCATGGTTGGGTGAAATCTTGTAGCATCATGTCCCTTTGATAGTCAACGGTTGTTTGGAAGCGATAAAGGAGACCTCAGTGGGGAAAAGGTGGAAGCAACCCAAACATGTTAGTGCGGTCTATTGTTATAAATGACCTCTGGTCTTTGGTTTGTGTCATTCAAGAAAAGGTCCATGTTAGGCAACTAGTTTGGAAAACTCAATCGTATGAGGCTGCTACGGTTGATTACAGGAATCACATGTTGTTTAAGACTCAGCTTTAAGTCCCTCTCCGTATAATGTTCCTCTCAACAACAATGGTCATGTTCAGGTGATGATTTGTGGTGTCATGTTCTACTTTAGTGTAAAAATGGGTGATGCACGTGTACCATCTAAGCTCTCATTCTGGTGAATGTTCGGTGTGAGAGTAATTGGATGTCATGGTGTGTTGTGTTTGATGGTATTGCCTCGGGTGCAGTATGATTGCGTGTGGAACCAAATGGAGAAGCTCTGCTCGGGAGTCTTCAATACCTAGCTGTGAGCCAGGAGATGCTTCAAACATCAAGGCTCCATCTATAGGCCTCGGAGTGAAGCTGGTGCGTGGTCAGGAAACCCAGGAGTGTACGAGACCCCAACCTTATTTCTATCATCAGTGTTGAAATTAAAGGCAGCATAAATTGTTTTCTATGGTTATTCTATTTGAAATGATCCTTCTAGTTCAGTAAGGATTCCGTGACTTTTTGGAGGCATGTTCGACTCGTCACCTTAAAGTCTTAAGGGTTGCATCCAACCATATGTAATCACTTTTAGTGGTCTTTATGGGGTCTGTTGGGTTAAGCGGTCTCAAATTTGAATAGTGCTCATCTAGGGATGTGAAGATGCTGGTTTGTTTTGGGTTACGGTTTTAACGCCCTGGTAGTTGGGCCCCTCCCTCCCCGCACCTTGTGGTGGGGTGTTTGGTCACCGTTACAGATTTTTCAAAGTTGTGTACCCTCTATCAGTCCTAATGGTGGGGTGACCCACGATGGGTCTCACACTAGTGCCTCTAGAATGAGTTGGTGTTAGCCTTTCTCATAATGGTGGGGAGTCCACCCAGGCCTCCTCGTGTCGATTTTCTAGTCTCATCTCAGGCATCGGTATGTTTTTAATGGCGGGGAGCCCATCGGGATTTCTCATGTCGAGCCTTTCAGTTTTGTTCCTAGATATGGTTCAGTGGTAGGTTATTGGAGTATTATTTGAATGTGGGTTGGTCTTGTTTCTTCGTTCCAATAAAATGGTGTGATTTTCGTTCAATAATTCTTGAGGAGTTTCAGTTTATGAAGTTGGTTTCTATGGGTGCATAATTTCCTTTCCTTAAGAAATCAACTGGAGGGGTTCTAGTGCTCTAGGTCGGGTGACACTTAGCTAAATGTGTTTTACGGGTTCCTTGAGGTTGTCATTTGAGTCTCTATTTCTATGCATGGTGTGTTTGCCTATTTTTACTTTCTTTTCATGGGGTTACCTTCTGAACCCAAAGGGGTGTCGTTTCCTACTTTGGGTCTCACCCTTAGTTGTGGCTTTCCAGGGATGTAAAGCTCTATGGTGGGGAGAATTGTCGCACCCGTTCACTTTAAATAAATTATTTTATTCATTTTCTGGGTATCAGGTAGTTCAGTTTGAAGCCCGACCTAATATTTTCAAGTCCTTTTTTTAACGCGTGTTTTGGCCCTGACTGTATCCAGTGCACCATGGTTGAAGCTACGTGGCCTTGCCCGGGTCACCGGGCGACCTCGCTCGGTTCACCACATGCCATTCCCGGTGTTTAAGGAAGATAAAGGAAATGGAATAAATAATAAAATGTAGATAAAATAGAAACAAGTGGTAAAATTTTAACAAATAATTTTAATGATGTTAAAAATATAATATTATTTGAGAATATTATTATTGTTATTATTGATTGCGTTGGGAATATAAATTTTATTAAGTTATTAATATTATCATTACCATTTTAATTATTATTATTATTATTATTTGTGTTATGATATTAATATAATTATTAATCTTATTAATCTTATCAGTATTACTAAAAACAAAATTATTATTTTTAAGCCTCTCATTATAATTGATATTATTACAATTAACTATGATTACTATTATAGTTAATATTATATAGTGTTGTTAACTCTTTTTATTTTATTTTATTTTACTTATTTTATTTTATTTATTTCATTACTAGTTTTTGTTTTGTTTTTATTTTTTTTCTCTTTTAGGGTCTCCCTCTTTTTTCGGCACACCCCTCCTCCCCTTAACCTAGCGCCACACCCCATTCTGCCCAGCCGACCCTTTGCGCCGCACCCCCCTTGTTGTTTCCCAGACGCGGTGCACCCCCACCTCCTGCATGGAATCCCGCCGGATTGCCCCTGGTCCGCGCAAGCCACACTCCCTCTCCCCCTGTCCCGTGAGCACCCTGCGCCGGCCTCATTTCCAGCCCACATCTCATCCTACTCCTTCAGCAGGCCCTATCATGCCGCTTCCATACCTCATAGGGATCTTCAAACCGGCGCCGCCTAAGACCTCTCCCCCGACCTAGCTCATGCTGTCGGTTCTCCCCTCCAGTTTCCAGTTGGCATTTCCCTCTCCAGCACCCTTACCAACTGGCGATGTCCCCCACCGGCACCCCTCCTTGGCCAGCCTGGGACACCCACCACCTCCTACCCCTTGAACACCCTTATCGTACCATTGATCCCTTCTGACCATCCCCGCAAGCAGCCCCACTTTACTCGCACCATCCGCGGGTTGTCCCGCTGCCTCACCCTGAACTACACCACCTGCTACCTCATCTGGACATGCGACATCCCTCTTTTTCTGGTTGGATTTTCGTAACAATGCGTCTCCGGTGACCCCCCCCCCATTCAGTTATGTTTCTCTTTATTATTACTTGATTATTTCTCATTATAGCCGGTATTAGGTTCGTTACATGTTGTTTTTTTTAATCTTTATTTTTTTTTTGAATTCTTGTTTTAAGGTCCTATTTTGTCTGCTTGTGGTGCATGTGGTGTGCGGTGGAAGTCTATAGGTCTTTTAGTGAAATTCATACACACTAGTAGGTGATTCCATGTCTAATCATTTTTTTGATAAATTAATTTGCAAGATTATTTTTTAGCACATCTCTTAGTTAATTTGAATAGTGTGAAATTGGTGTTTGTTGATGATTGATATGCATTGAACTGTTTAGTAGTATGTCTAATTTATGTGTGTTTTTTTTACTTAAGACTCATATTTAGTTAGCTGTTGGTGGTTTTTTATTGTGTGGGTGGCATTCAAATTTTTGAAAGGGTTGCGACTTGTATATATATATATATATATATATTTAATATAGTGTCGTGTGCATTTGGTTGTGAAAGAAGGTTTTTTTGTGAGTTTAGTTGGTAACACCAAGTAATTTCTTTTAAATTGTTTTGTAAGATTTTATTTTTGGCTTATTAAACTATGTGATTTGTGAAAAGGTGTTTTACAAATAATGTAATGTTTTCCATCAAATTATTTTTGAGGTACAGGTCACCCTTTAAAACTTTATTTGAGTGTGAGTGATGTTGCAATGTGTTCAAATTTATAACTGCGTATTCTAGTGTGTGCAAATCCACGTAACACTCTATTATTATTTCTTTATATATATATATATATATATATATATATTTTCTTGTGGTGTAATAATTTATGACAACGGTGTATAATGCATTTGTAAAACGTTTTTGTGTGGGTCTTATTTAAAAATGGTGTTTACGTGTGTAAGTGCTGGTTTGTTTAAAGATAAGCATTTTTTTGTGCGAATGGTTTCACTGTGTACGTAACCTATGCATATTGAGTTTTGAAAACACTTTTGGTGTGTGTATGGTTTTAAAAGAGGGGTTGTGCGTGAAAATGGTGATCTCGTGTGTGTAAGTACCCTGTTTGGATTTTATGCATGAGTTTGACATGTGACATGAACTTGAAACTTGTTTGAGCACAAACTGGGAAGCCCAGGTAACTATGAGGGAGGACTAGACTAGTGGGCTAGTGTTCCTGAGGTGACTCGACCTGGTTGCACTGGCAGGACTGATGATTTCAACACTAACTAAACATATGCTTTTCTGAGGGTTCTGGCCTTCTAAGCCACGTTTTCTAAGGGTCGTGGCCTTCTAAGCCACGTTTTCTGAGGGTCGTGGCCTTCTAAGCCACGTTTCACCATGACACGAAGATCTAGGGACCCACGCTAGCTAACACCCATGCAGACTCTCCCATATTAGTGCTCATTGGTTACTTTATGCTCGTCAGTGTGACACTTTGGTTATTTTAAAAAGGTTCTGTTTCTATTTAATTTATGTTGTTCCAATTGAAACTGTTTTTTTAAAACTCGTTTTCTTTAAAACTACTCAAGAATTTACTTCCTTGCTTTAATTAAACTGCAAATGTATTTGTCATTTAATAATTATGCATGGACCCTTTTTTGGGTGACATCCTACTTGACTCTTGGCTCACACCCTACATACACCTTTGGGTGTATGTAGAATTTCAATTTTTTGTATTCCAGGATTTGACCTTGTGCTCAGCGATGATGGTTTTGGTCATTGATGGCCTCCTCGTATAGGTTGGTTGTTGTGGCATGTGGATGTTGCTCCTCTCATGTTTCTTGGAGGTCTAAGTTAGTGTTTTAGATTCTTTTTTTGTCGTTTATTATTGTATGTCGGCTCAAGTTGTAATCCCTTTTAATTTGAGTTCATTTTAAGGGTTTGTTTGGTTGTTAGTTCCCAGTTTGATTTCATTTATCTTGTGAGTATATTGTGCATACTATTTCGAGTAAAATTTTCCTATGGTTTTGTTTTGATACACGGGCACTTGTGCCAGCCCGTGGGGATCGGGAACGACCTTCGGGCCATGTCGCAGATTGGGTTGGGCACCGGGTCGGTTGACGACCCGGCCTGGTTCATGACAATTTCTATAGAGAACCAACATCCATTACTTTGGAACATTAAAACCTCTTTAAAAATATTTATCGCCTTTCACACAACCCATTAAAAACATTCACAAGGAGCAACAAGATGGATTACATGAAACTAAATGAACTTATTTTAAGAAACAACATTCCAAAACATGTAGAATTTGATTCATTTTGATAAAAAAAACTTTTTATGAAACATCACTTTTATTTTGATTCAACACAACTAGAAAAACAAAAGAATCACACTATAAAAATAAACTTATTACAAATATGGAACCTGATTTATAATCAAATACAAATATGAAATAATAAACATGGTTAAACACTACCAAAGGAACCCAATTTCATTTTCAAATATCTGTCATAGTTTTATAAATCATCTTATCTATATTGAAAATGGGAATCATTAATGAAACCCATTTTTAACCATTTCACACCTATTTGTCATTATAAAAACACCAAATAAATTTGTTCCAACACACCACAAGAAGGGTTATAATATATATATATATAAGTCATTTAAGTTAATATCTATAATTCATAGAATATTCATGAATGTAAATGGATGGAAACACCAACCTCAAAATTGTGTGGACACAAGAAAAACACTTGTATAAGGAATGACTAGTCCAAATGACCACAACACACACATTAGGATCAGAGATATCAACCCACATCATCCAGCCCTCTCCCTAAGGATCGACCAATATATATCCCATCCAAAAAAATCCAAGACACCATGATATGGAGAAGACAAAAAGAGGAAAGGGAACAATTTTATGAAGAAATCATGAAGGATCATTAACATTTCTAGATAAATTGACCAAAAAGATGTTCAATAAGAAGGAGAATAATGGTGGGTTCCCTCAGGTTGATACCCAATTAATACTGTTTTAAATCAGATATGGAATCACTTAAATTGTGTATTTAATATAAAATTTATTTAGGTTTTAAATAGTCTATATGGTTTTGATGCCCGATTTTGTGAACTATGTGAAAACCATGAAACATCTATTGGAAAGAGTTTTCAAATTTGTTGTTTTATGTTTCATTCTTTAGAAAACCCATTCATATATAGTCTGACCTGAATAAGTGGCCAAAACCCTCAAATTACGCCCCCAAAACATATAGATCCCACCCAATGATCATTATATTATTTAAACACATTGTAGTTAACCTATGGCTGTCACAAAACCCCTACTAGAACACATTCTCCCAATACCATTTTCAAAGACCCTGGATAGGGATAGAAAAAATATGAATCCTACAAAACCCATAGGTAATTTTCATAGACACATCCCGAACCTCAACCAAATGATCTATCATAGATAAATAAATAAAATTAAATTAATGATTTTATGAGGGTGTCACAGACATGGTGAGTCAATTTGGTCATTTTTATTTCACAATTTGTATAAAAATTTTATTTTAGTTAATTATTTATAAATAAGGGATGATATAGAGTAATTATAATTGAAGATTTAACATGGTACACATTTAAATTGTATAGGGAGAATGAAATGTATTTATTATGAAGAGAGGTATAGGATATGATCATAAAATATGGATTATAATTATTACACATTGAATATAGTAGTTCCCTTTTAACATAAAAGTATATGTAAATGGTTACTGAAAATTATAGAAGTAAAATGTCATTTTCTCTTTGTTATTATATCTCAAAATTACCTATCCATGGTAAGTATATTGATGAATGTTAATCAAAATTTAAAGTTTTTTAATATTTTTAAGGAATGGAAAATAATTATTCAAGATATTATACTTAAATTATTTATAGTGAATATGGACTTTGTAATTACATATAATATCTTTTTATATTTTTCTATTTGAGGAATTAAAATTATAGATTTTGATATTTTTTATTGCAGTTTGACAACTAGAATATTATTTATTCCATTTTTAAAAATTTTCATTATAAACCATCTTCTATAATACATTTAATAAAATGAGTAAAACAAAGGATATGCTAATTGGAATGGTGTCATAACACTCATTGGATGTAATATTTTCTATCATTAGAGTCACATGGAGTTTATTATATTGTTGCATGAGTATGGAAAACAAAGAATTGGTGGGGTGATAAATACAAACCAATCGTGAAATAATCATTTTTATGTTTATGTTTCTTTTTATTTCAGAGCTATACATTTTTGAAATATAATTCTGATAATACTTTATATATCATTTCTTTATGGTCATTTAATGAAAAATATATGGTAATTTAAATTTATGTATCAATGAAATGGTGGATCGAATTATAGACTCTATTGATTATAATTCCCAATCAGGTGATTTATGTTATATATATGTTTTAGGTATTGATTAGGATTTTATCAAATAAATATGATATATTTTCAAAATTAAATAATTATTTAGTCAATATTTTTAATAAAAATAATACATTTGGAATTATATTGAAAAAATAGAATTTCAGATTTCCAAGAATGTTATTTATATTTAGGAAAATATAATTTTTTGGAACTAAATACGATTAACCTGAAATTTGGAAAATGTTCCTTTTATCTTATATTTGATTTGAATTTAATATATATTGCTTTTTCAGTATGACATGTATTTCACGTATAAATGAATATGGTTTCAAATATACTCAATGTATAATGTGAATTAGAAATAAACATGAATTGTATAAATTGATTTTAGATCCATGTTTCATTATATTAGCAATAATTGTTGGGGTGGCCCATGGATTTAGATATGTTATATGTATGAAAATTTATAGTGAGTGTGATTTTGATCGTGAGAAGTTTTTAATTAGTATATTGATTATTTTAACACATTATTACAATAATTAATATTGGTATTAGTGTTTTTTTTATTTATGGTTTGATAAGAAAAATTTCCTTTAGTTCAAATATCATATTTATTTTATATATTATTATTCTGAAAATTGAATTATTTAATTATAAATGGAATTATTTATAAGGTTAAATATAAATTATTTATATGAATAAATGGGGTTCTTTTGATAAGTTTTATATGGTATTGTGTTACTCACACAAACTCATCTATCTTATTCATGCTTATAATCCTTTTATCATGATTTAGGGAAGGTAATAAATATTGTGGTTTTTTCATAATGAATCATATCTTTTTTATACAAGAAATATGTGTTACTGTCTGTCCATGTATCATTTTAAGGGGCACGTTTATTAGAAATTTATAGGTGTTGGTCATCTACCATTTATTATAATGTGCATTGGATTGGTTATTATGTTAAGTTAAATTAGTGAAAATTTTAATTAATCAATGATGTTTTAATGAATAATTTAATTTTAATTGAATTTTTATGTCATTTAGTATTAATTTTTAGTTTAAGATAAATCATTCCCAAAAAAAATATGTGTTTCCCATTGGATCAAGTTACCGAACATTTGTTAATTAGGAATATACATGAGTCCATATAGTTATTTGGAATCGGTATTGGGTAGATTTTCCTCGTCTGACCAGAATATAGAATCCCTAAATTTTAAATCATTTATATAATATAAATATTAATTTTCAATAATAATAAAATTATTCCATAAAAAAACTCATTGTCTTCGGAGATTAAAAACATACAGGTCATGTTTCACATTATTATTTTAACATATTAAAATATCATCTCTACACATGTATTCCTCTCATATTGTTTTTCTAATATATTTTCTCAAGGAAATTAGATTTCAGATGAAAAAAATAATGAAAATAATAACTCAATTTATAAAGTCCTACCAATGAGTCATAGACTATTGATCCATAATCATGTGAGATAATCATAAAAAGGTTAAAACATGTCATTGAGTATTATAACATAAGAATGTGAAAAAATATGAAAAGGGATAAATACATTATTAAAAATATCATAGAATGATAATATTTTTCACAAGGTGTGATAAAATTAAATATTTCATTAAAAGGGTTATAATAATTGAAAATAATATATTATGACATGAAAATGTGGAAACATTGGATTGTAATCATGATCCATGATGAATAGTAATAGAAGTTGTCATAATCATAATCATAAGAAGCTATAACATTGTTAAAATATCTAACCACAATAATTCTAATGAAATACGGTTCTGAACATATCTAATTGAAATCATATAGTTTGATAAAATTTTGAGAAAAAAGATTAATATAGTCATGACCACACATAATATCATTATCTACAGAGATTTAAAACATTACTCAATTCATTGAAGGGTTATTTCAATCTCACCAATAATTTATTGGTAAACTCTATTTATGTGTTCCACATGAAATCAAGATTAAATTTTCTAATGAAAAATAATTTTATATAATTTGGGTTACATAATATTTTTAAATGTTGTCAAATAATATCAAATCACCAATTTGATGAGTTGAGGTTAATATTTAGTCACCTGAAAGATGTATATCATAAGATCATGTACAGTTTGTTTTATAAAATAGAACTCCATAAGTGATTGACCTTTTAGAGATATATAAGTAAATCGATAAAAAATTAAAAGAAAATAATTAATTTTTATCTCAAAATAATTTTTTTATGTTACATTAAAATTTATTCCCCCAAAAATTCATGCTAACAGTACTTTAATAAAATCCTAATAATTTTAAAAAAAATTTAAAATTAAAATTAAATAATGGTAATAAAGATGAAATTTGGACTAAATGCTTCAAAATTTATGAATAAGATATGATATATCTTCTAATGCAATTTTTAAACTTTTAACTAAATCCTACATAGAAAAAAGTAGTAAAAATATTCATTTTAAAATATATATAAATGGAAATATGATGGGAAGATTAAAATATAAATATATGGATTTTAAAAAAATATATAAAATATGTGGAATGAAATAAAATAGACCTATATGAGAAATAAATTATATAGAGGATGAGAATTATTTATAGTAATATAATATTTTTATGATGATAGAAACCCAAAAATGAGTAATATTTTGACATAAAAATGTAATTACCCTAGGGATAAAGAAAAATTCCATTGAAAAAATAAAATAGAATATAAATTAATCCTTTTAAGAATGTTTTCATGAAAAATAGATTATAACTCATGTAATAAATGTTGAGGCATGAAATACCATTACAAGGTATTCTAACTTGGTCATATGCACACTAACCTTGTTTTAGACTTGAATATTCTCTTAAAGAGCCTCTAGGGAATAAATAATTTGTGACTCCATCTTAGAAATAGAGGTTACCAAATATACGAGAGGGTTTTTAGTGAGAGAATTTGGGTAGTTATATGCAGGTATAAATAATTTAAGGTCATTCATTGTTGTGGGTAGAGTGGGGATCATTTTATATGTAATAATGTGTGGCATTTCTACAAATACCCATTATTAGTGAATAAGAAATATAATTTATCATGTAATTTCATTATATTTTTTAAAATATTTAATATATGGTATATGGAGTTTGACAATACCATAATATATACATGTAGAGTTATATTTATGACATTATTGGAATTTACCACTTATAATTTCACACCATTGCCTCAATTAACCACTATCTGGGTGACATAATTTTTACCCCAAGAAATTCCATTTATGCATAAAAATTGTTCTTATCATATAATATTAAAAAAATTAAGTTAAATATGAGATAACTTTTATTGGATATTATTCATATATTTCATAAAAAATGAATTTTATTTTAGTATGAATAACACCTCATTCTTTTTCATAAATTCCTATTTTTAAAATTAAAAAATAATTTATTCTTAATTTATGGTATTTAATTATATTTAGATGAATATTAATTCATTTGATATATAATATAACTTCATTTAATTAAAATAATTCTTCATTAAGGGATATTTTATTTTATTTATATTTTTATATATTACAAAGAGAAAAACAATTCATTGAAAAAAAAATTATTTCTAAAATTGAATCATTTTATTCCAAATTCATTCAAATTTTATTTTAATTTAATTAACATTAATATTTTTATTAATATTATTTACCTAAATTGACATTAAATATTTTTTTTATCTTTTAATAAAATTATAAAATATACTTGAATTTAAATAAATATAATTTTGAAAATGTTAATATTAGTTATTTCATGCATTTTTAAATAATATCAACCTCTACTTAAAATACATCCAAAGATGTTACATAATACCTCAAAGTATGATACAAAATGTGGGAAGTCAGAGGTGCTGATTTTTCTAAGATGGGACTTATACTAATATCGAATTCCTTTAGCCTTACAAGAAGAAGATTACATTACATCCATACTTATTGATGTCCATATTAGGAATGGTTAAAGGAAAACTCGAGTGATTCTACCTTCTATCCAAGATGGGTGAAATGTTATTCATAAGAAATACCTATATTTAAATATTCAAGTGTATCCCTATTATATATATATATATATATATATATTTATCAAATTGTGGTTACATTATTTTATACACATCAATTCATAAAATTGTTATAATAGTAAAATTTTAATTTAATTCTATATCTAAAAATATATAATTTATCTCAATTAATATCATTATAACTTCTGAGTGTATAAATGACCATATAAGAAGAAAATTTGTATAATCCCAACTACCATAGAATCCCATCAACCATATATATGACAACCATATTTCATTAATTCATATAATATCTAAAATTTATTTTACATGGTTCATCTCATCCACTAATTTTAATAAAAAATGTAGTCTTTCTAACATGTTTTATTTATTTCAATGTTATAATCAATGGTATGATCCTCAACAAATATTTGGATGAAAAATATTTCAATATTTCACTTTTTTATTTTCTATTAGTTTAACATCATTGGTAATTTTGTTAATTATGTTTCATTTATATATATTATAATGTATTTATTTTTATGATATATATTTATAACATTATTAAATAACATAAAATTAATTTTATTTTAATGTTGAATATTAGAGAAGAAATCATAACGTTGATGGTAAATTTAAATCCATTATTTTTTGGAGTTAAATTCAACCCCCTTAAATTAATTTTCTCCTAAACATATCATTTATCAGATGAAAAAAATGACGTTACTTTGACATTATAACATATTCTTATTACTAAATATATTCATCATACTTATTTTTTTTACAATTTTCTTTTACAATGTAAGAGGTATTTATTCTTAATATTTTATCTCAATAATCCATGATATGTACCGGTTGCTCCTCACAATTGATATAAAATTTCAATTTCATATCATCAAATGTTTATAGATTTGATGTAAATGGAATGTACTAATAAAACAATGATATTTGGGACACACAATAAACCCAATATTGATTTGGTGGTAGTTTCAGGTGATAAGATTCGATACCAACTCATTAAGTCGTCTCGGTAGGATATATCTTAATCAAATTCCTTTGATTGCTGTACTCTATGAATTACTTCCAATATATTATGTATATCATAGGATGATAGTAATGTGTTAAATCTTATCAAATAATAAGGATGATATCCCTCATTATAAAATTATTAACGACAAACCATCTAGAATTATAAAAATTAGAGGGATTTGGAAGATCCATGAAAAAATCCATAATGATATCCACCCATTTTCATATTGATTTAGATAATAGTTTCATCATCCCATTAAAATTTTGACACTTATTATTTACCTGTCATTTTACCCAATATCTTGATATATAATCTCAAAACTCTCCATTCATGATGTCTAATATAATTGTTTCTTAAGATCAATGTACAATTTATTTCTTCCAAGGTCAATATATCTGGAAGATCTATGTGTGTTATCCAAAAAATATTTCTTCAATTATAGTTTGGAAGGGACCCATATTCATTTACTGAATCCTGTGACTACATTATATTCTTGTTTTACCTCTATAATATTTCATAATGTCTTATATAGATCCATATATATTGATGGTCAAATAATTATTTGATAATGTTCTCATTACATCCCTTCTCTTATGATTTAATGGTATATATTTTATATATCTGTAAAGACATGGAAATTTCAAAGAAATTGTTTTTAATTTCATTGGAATTTTACGAGTCTGTTGCTTCGGACGACACTTGATTTCGAGGCTTAGTGTGCCTGGAATCATTTTATGAATTTTATCTCGAGTACATTCAGTGAACAAATGAGTGAGTTTTTCAATCATTTCAACCGGTGATCGGAATTGAAATCTGAGAGAATCGATGAACTCATAGTGCTGAGATTCGCTTAGGTGAAGGATAACTTCGGTTGGCAGGTGTTTGACGAAAAAGTTAATTTTTGGACCTTTCGTAATAAATAATAAAATAACTATATGAGTTATTTTATTATTCCTACGACTATTGAGCGGTAGTTGACAGAACTGTAGTGTAACGAAAGTCATTAAATAAGGCTTTTAATGATCTATTTATTTTGTCGTGAAGCTGCAACACTCGCCTAATTAATGGTTCTTTTATTATGGTTCATTAATAAACCATATTAATGAGCTAAACGTGGAGATTGTTTCTTTTTATTTAATCAATCTGTTAGCGAAGGAATGGGGGATCGTGGGGAAATATCTATCAAAGCATCGACAATGTCATCCTTCAACGAAGAACGGAGAACGCGACAACCATTGGGGGAAATTATCGGGAGGTCGACTAGTGGAGACAAATATCAAATGACATCGAACACGGAATTCCTTCCTTCGTCTGCATTGGAATTCAACCAAATTTAGGTAGGGGAGTTTGTATATTTCTTTATGTGATTTATACCCTCGACATGGCGTTTAAATTGTTGGGAAATGTTTGAACCACTAATGCGGTGGGTACAGACTAACGAACAAGTCTGAACCCACTGCTATTTTTTTGTTCTTGATGCGCGGAATATATGGCGATGAAGAAGCAGGACGGCAATGGCGATTGGAGGCTTTCTATATGATGTACGAGTCCCAAGATGGTTGTAGGCACAGACGGGAGTAAAATCAAAACATCAGAATGACTCTGGGGGCCTGCGGATGCCCCTGGCAGCGTGGGTCGCCGGAGGTGGTGGCACCCGGTGCGCCGCCGGAAGAATCCCACTACGGATCAAGCCAAGTCTGTGAGGGTGGGATCCAACGGCTGCACGAGATCCAGGGAAATCCGCGGTGCCACCCTGTCGCAGCATCTGCGGAAAGTGGGGGTCGCGCCCCCTGCTCGGTTCGCTGGCCGAGCCAGCGCTCCCCCCCCCCTCAGCCGGGTCGGGGCGGGTCGCATTGAACGGGCCGCACCCTACCATGCCGGACCCAGACCCGGGTCGGGTCGACCTGGTTCGGGCCGACCCGGGGGGGTTGGGCCCGGTCGGCCTTGTCCCATACCCCCACCATCGGGCCTTTTTCGGTCCATTGCCCATAACGTGAGCTACGAATCTCTGATTGATGCACCGTCCAGTTTGTAGGAATCCTTGTATCGAGATGGTCGTTTTGGTATGTTACACTTGAGGTTTCGGTAATGTTTGGGTATGGCCAGGTTGGTTCGAACCTGAAACCAACCGGGCCCTTGGAGCGGAAACGCTGATAACTTAAGGACCGGAGGTACGTTTGACGTACCGTCAACTATGATAAATTCCATTCAATGAGATAGTTATTTTGGATTAATCCACTTGAGGTTTGGGTGTAGCTGGAATATAGTGGGGTTGGTTTTAGCTCAAAAACCAAACGGGCCCCTAGAACGGAAAACCCAATAACTCGCAGACCGAGCATCCGATTGACGCACTGTATGTCAAGTTGGGTTTCTTTTGTGGAGATAGAACATTGGTATATATCAACTATAGAATTCATGATAGTTTATGTATCGACACCTTTGGCTTGAGGAGAGGACCCTCCCGAAATCGAGTGTGCCATGTGCGGGAACCCTAGAGCTGGCTGCGACTGCGATGATTACGACTGTACATGGATCCTTCATGGGATCTACAGAGAGGACGACTTTACATGGATCCTCCGTGGGTTCGGCAGTGAGAAAGAATATACATGGATCCTCTATGGGTTCGGCAGTGAGGACAAATGTACTTGGATCCTCCGTGGGTTCGGCAGTGAGGATGACGGTACTTGGATCCTTCGTGGGTTCGACAGCGATGACGACTGTACTTGGATCCTCTATGGGTCCGACATCGATTACTACTGTTCTTGTATCCTATGTGGGTCCAACAGTATGACCTTTCTACTTGTATCCTGAGTGGGTCTGGCAGACTAGATGGTCTTGTATCCTATGTGGGTCTGACAGCTTAGCTATTCTTGTATCCTATGTTGTTCTAACACTTAGATGAATCAGTGACTACATCTGATCATCTATAACACTATACGAAAGATGTATACTTGTGTGATCTGAGTCTTGACTTCAATCTTTAACAATGATGTGATTGACTTATTTTCTTGTGTAGATTGGGTTATTCTTTCCTATGTGGACTGGTTTATATTTTCATGTGTGGACTGGTTGTACTTGGGCCTGAGATATGGAGACAAACTGTAATTGATGACTTAGGTATATGTATGGGCATATACCTAAGTATGGTCAGCTGATACTTCATGATTTTATCATTCCTTTGTGGGTTATCCTCTGTGGATTCTGAGAGACCTTCGAAGGTCTCGGGGTCCCTATTATGTATCGTATACTCACCCCTGCACGACATATGACTAAACTGTGTTGTGTTGGATACAGATGATGAACACCACTGATCGAGGTGGAGGCTTGAGGAGTTGGGTGGTACCCAGAGGTGGACCACTTGGCGGGACGTACACTGAGCGGATGGCCGGACCCGTGGAGCTGAGGAGACTATATGTACCAACCCTTCAGGTGGGATTTATGAAGGACGACTCGACATTTCTATTTTACATATTGTTGTTGTACTTTCCTTTCAGTTGCACTGTACTTTCAGTTGAGTTTTTATACTGGCCCATTTACTTTTCATCACTTACCATGTACCATGTTTTACATAGTGCTTACTTCACTTGCGTACACTGTGGTGTTTTTTTTACTATAAAAAAGGCAATGCCTTCCCTTTTTTGGAATTTATGCCTTTGGTGCTAGTCACCAGCCCCTGGTCTATAGAAGGCGGGCTTGGGGTAGTCACAGCACAGGCCCTGAGGATGGGTCGTGACCAATTGGTATCAGAGGAGTTAGTTCTACCGTAGAACTCAGGACTCTGATAATTTCTTCTCTGTGGAGAAGTAGTGTTAAGAGTATTGAGTATGGTTTTCAGTCCAGGGAGTCCAGTGTTGGTGCGGCAACCGACATATCCATACACCAGGACCCTGACCTCTGATTTCTAACTCAGTGCACGAAAACACTAATTACGTGTTTGTTTCCTTTCAAAAGTTTTCATTGTGATTAATTTGTGTCAGCTCACCAGGTATACTATTTGACCGTGGAACACCTGTTTCTTTTTAGGATGGCCCTCACGAAGGCAGCCAGCCAAGGTTCCTAGTTACACACAGGATGGCAGCCCACCGAGTGATGAGGCTTCATTAAAGGTCCCCACTATAGTGGAGGCACCAATAGTACCACTAAAGTTTGGTCCATCGATACCACCATCCCCAGCAGTGGAGAGTGCACACCACCTAAGTGTGTTGAACGAGTTTCAGTGGTAGAGGCCACCAAGGTTCCGCAGAGAGACAGATCCTCAGGTAGCCGAGGATTGGCTGGAGGCTATCGTCAGAGTCTTCAGATTGGTAGGAACACCAGCGGGCCTTATAGTGATCCTTGCCGCATGTCTCCTGTACGCAGCATCATGTAGATGGTAGAGCATGATACTCCAGGTGCACGATGAGGCATCTAAACTTTGGACGGACTTTGAGAGCTTCTTCTGCTCAGAGTTCGTTCCAGCCACCCTCCGTGTGGTGCACATCCAAGAGATTAATACAGCTACGAAAGGGCAGCATGACAGTAGCCCAGTACTTGGAGAGATTTATCGACATCTTGCGCAACTCCACAGACATGGTACGCGACCCATTCTTCTAGGCCCAGAACATTTAGTAGGAATTGAGGCATGAGATCATAGCTTCGATGACCTCCCTGAACATCCCGATGTAATCGGGGGTGCTGGAGAGAGCCCTTCTAGTGGATTGTTTTCTTGCTGAGCAGTCACCACCGGCGAGACCCTCTGTAGGACGACACATAGCTTAGTATTCTATAGCTGGTAGTATATAGTTGATGTAGAGGTCCAATAGGACCAAGCTATCAGATGAGTGACCTCAAGATATAGGTTCAGCTATGTGGGGCACACGACACAGAGCCATCCATACGAGGAGCACGCAGTGCTATGCATGCGGCGAGCATGGTCACATGGATCGAGACTGCTCGACCTGCCCTGTAGATGAGAAGTAGGCGGTAGAGGTACCTCACAGGCAGAGGCAGAGGTTTGATCAAGGAAGACCGCAAGGAGCAGGCGACCATGGAAGAAGAGCTGGCCATGCAGCTAGGGGTGGACGACGCTTCGAGGTGTTTCCACCACCACCACTAGGCGTACCACCTTGACCGCAAGGAACTGGTGGACATGGTAGAGCACAACTTTAGGTAGATGAAGCTTATGACTACAGAGCTCTGGAAGAAGGTGGGCAGGAGCGGAACTAGTTCCAGGTGAAGAGGCCTTTGTTCATTATGGTTCTAGCTTTGTAAATGTCATTGTTTTGGGTTTCTTTGTGTCTTCGTACTTTGAGCTGCAGTAATAAAAGACACTTGTACTTGTGACGTTTGCTATCCTGTCCTTTTTGTATGGTTGATGCTAAGAGGATCCGGTTTAAAACTATTGACATGACCCTAACTTGTGAGATCCAATAGAGGAGACCCCATATCCACGCACTGATGTCGACATTGTGACTCAACCCTTGGAGGTGAGAGTAGCGGTTTGATCTCTTAGTAGTAGTCTCGAGGCCTTACGACATCGTCTATGGCATGAAATTGTACCGTTCATGTCGGGATTGACTACATTAGTCAAAAAACGTGTTTCATCTAGGGGGTGAGACCAGATTTCTCTTTTTGGAAGAGGAGAAATCATAGCATCTCTTTTGTAGAACGTAGACAAAGAAGGGTGGAGATGAGTTCTTATAATTGTCTAGTCTCCCCGATTGTTCGTTGAGGGAATGGTTTACAGTTCTTTCCACCTCAATAGTCCCAGGTGTATCTTCTATCATCATGATATGAACCTGAGATAACAGTGATGGATTGAATTCCTCCGATACTATGACTTCGAGATAGTTTATACTCCGTGGGAGGGGATCGTTGTTGAGTTTGATCTAAGTAGGAGATCGGGCCTTCAGCTGTTAGGAGTAGCGAGATAGCAGTTGGTCACGTTGCAGATATCCATTATGGATAATAATGGAATCAGCACGTGTAGAACCAGATATGATTTGGGCTATGATAGAGTAGCTGCAGATCATTCAGGAGAGGATGAAGACTACATAGGGAAGGAAGAAGTCATGTGTTGATAGGGGATGATACCATTGGAGTTCAATATTGACGACGACATCTTCTTACGGGTCAAACGTCGATGGGGTCTGCAGAGTTTTGGCCGGGGTGGCAAGTTATCTCCGCGTTTCATCTGTCCTTTCCAACTCAGATGCACCGGGTGCATGAAGTCATCCACATATCTCAACTGAGGAGATGTGTGAACGACCTATCTATCATCATCGACCATGGGGAGTTGGACATTGATGATGGGGCGACCTTCACAGGGTTGTAGTAGAGGTTTAGGATCGACAAGAGTGGGTCCTACAAGGATGGTTGATTCCTCTTGTGCGCTTTCATTGGCAGCACGGGAACCTCCAGGAGAGCTCATGGGAGAGGGAGGCTCAGATGCGTTCTCGGTACATCCTTTAGTTTCCCCAATTTGTGTTATAGCATTATGGGGATGTAAAGCCCAGAGGCAGGAGTAATGTAAAGACCCAGAAATTTCCAAGAAATTTTTTTTAATTTCATTTGAATTTTATGAGTCTGTGGCTTCTGACGGTGCTTGATTCTGAGTCCCTATGTGCTCAGAATCAATTTCTAAAATTTAGCTCAGGTATGTTCAGTGAACGAACTAGCGGGTTATTCTATCTTTTGAACCGGTGCACGAAAATGAAATATGAGGGCCCCGATGAACTCGCCATGGTGATAATTTCTTAGGAGAGGCATAACATCAGTGGGTAGGAGTCTGACGAAAACGTTAATTTTCGGAACTTTCAGAAAAAATAATAAAATAACTATATAAGTTATTTTATTCTTCCTTTGACCGCTGAGTGACAGTTGATAGAATTACAGTGTGATGACGGTCATTAAATAATGCTTTCAATGATCTGTTTCTTATTTTGTGGAACCGCAACCCTCGCCTAATTAATGGTGCTTTTATTATGGTTCATTAATAAAACATATTAATGAGCTAAACATGGATATTGTTTCTTTTTATTTAATCAATCTGTTAGCAAAGGATTGGGTGATTGTGTGGAAATCTATGTCAAACCGTCGACAACGTCATCCTTCAGCGAAGAACGGAGAATGCGACAACCATTGGGGGAAATGATCCAGAGGTCGACGAGCGGTGAAAAACGTCGAACGACATTGAACGCGGAATTACTTCCTTCATCTGCATTGGAATGCCACCGAATTTAGTTAGGGGAGTTTGTAAATTTCTTTATGTGATTTATACCCTCGGCATGGCATTTAAATTGTACGGAAATGTATGAACCACTAACGCGGTAGGTACAGACTAATGAACAAGTCCGAACCCACCGCTATTTTTTGTTCTTGATGAATGGAATATTTGGTGGTGATGAAGCGGGACCGCAATGGAGATTGGAGGCCTTCACTGTGATGTACGTGTTCCGAGATGACCGTAGGCGTATAAGGGAGTAAAATCGGACCACCGGACTGACTCTGGGGGCCCGCGGAAGCCCCCGGTGGCGCAGACCACCGGTGCGGCGGCCAGCACATGCCAGCCGCCTACAGGATATGGCGCCTGGTGCGCTGCCGGCAGAGGCCCGCTGCAACTAAAGCTGTAGCGGCGAGGGCCGGATCCCGCGGCCACGCGGGATCCACGGGAAGCCGCAGCGCCACCCTGGCGCCACGTCCGCGGAAAGCGGTGGCCGCGCCCCAATCTCACCTCGCTAGCCGAGCCAGTGCACCCCCACCCCCCCCCCCCCCACCGGCCGGTTTGGGGCGGGTCGCGCGGACCAGGCTGCGTCTGCCGGGCCTGGTCGTGCCCACCTGGGCCAGACCCGAACACGGGTCGGGTCGGCCTGAGCCGAGACCCCCCACTTCAGACCGCTTTCGGTCTCTTTCCCATAACATCAGATACGAATCTCCGATCGACGCACCTTCAGTTGTGTAAGAATTATTGGATCGAGATGGTCATTTCAGTATATTACACTTCATGTTTCAGAAAGGTTTGGGTACATCCTGGTTGGTTCGAACCTGAAACCAACTAGACCCTTGGAGTAGAAACGCTTATAACTTAAGGGATGGATGTCCGTTTGACTTTCTGTAAACTGCGATGAATTCTACATGATGATACGGTTCTTTTGGCTTACTCCACTTGAGGTTTGGACACAGCTGGAGTATGGTGAGGTTGGTTTTAGCTAAAAAACCAACCGGGCCCCTGGAACAGAAAAGCCAATAACTCTCAGACCGGGCGTCTGATTGACGCATCGTCTATCGCGTTGGGTTTCTTTTGTCGAGACAGAACTTTGGGATACATCAACTCTGGAATTCGTGATAGTTGATGTATCGACCTCTTTGGATCGAGGAGCGGACCCTCCCAGAATCAAGCGTGTTGTGTGCGGGAACTCTAGAGATGGCTGCAACGATGACGATGACGACTGTACTTGGATCCCTTGTGGGTTTGGTAGCGAGGACGACTGTACATGGATCCTCCATGGGTTCGGCAGTGAGGACGACTGTACGTGGATCCTCCATGTGTTCGACAGCGAGGATGACTTTACTTGGATCCTCCGTGGGTTCGGCAGTGAGGACGACTATACTTGGATCCTCTGTGGGTTCGACGGCGATTACGGCTGTACTGGGATGCTCTTTGGGTCCGATAGCGATGACTATGGTTCTTGTATCCTACATGGGTCTGACAATATGACCTCTTTACTTGTATCCTGAGTGGGTCCGGTAGAGTATCTTGTCTTTTATCCTATGTGGGTTCGACAGCTTAGTTAGTCTTGTATCCTATGTGGGTCCAACAACTTAGATGAATCAGTGACTACATATGATCATATCTAATGCTATAAGAAAGATGTATACCTGGGTGAGAAGAGTCTTGACATCAATCATTAACAGCGATGTGATTGAGTTTTTTTCTTGTGTGGACTGGGTTGTGATTTTCTATATGGACTGGGTTGTATTTTCCTATGTGTACTGGCTGTACATGGGCTCGAGAGTTGGACATGAACTGTAATTGATGACTTAGGTATATGTATGGTAATATACCTAAGTAGGGTCGGTTGATACTTCGTTATTGTATCTTTCCTTTGTGGTTTATCCTCTGTGGATTTGGAGAGACCTTCATGGGTCTCGGGGTCCCTACTGAGTATCGTATGCTCACCCCTGCACGGGCTATGCCCGCACAATGTTGTGATGGATGCAGACGACGGACAACACTGATCGAGGTGGAGGCTTATGGAGTTGGGTGGTACTTGGAGGTGGACCACTTGGTTGGACGTACACGGAGCAGACAACCAGATCTGAGGAGATGAGGAGACTATCTATACCCACCCTTCAGGTGTGATTTCCGAAGGATGACTCGGCGTTGCTGTTTTACTTACTACTATTGTACTTTCCTTTCAGTTGGGTTTGCGTACTGGCCCATTTACTTTTCAGCACTTACCTTGTACTCAGTTTTACTTAGTGCTTACTTCACTTGCATACTCTGTCGTGTTTTTTTGTTTACTATATAAAAGGCAATGCCTTCCCTTTTTTGGAATTTACGCCTTTGGTTCTAGTCACCATCCTGGCCTATGGAAGGCGGGCTTGTGGTAGTCACAGCACAGGCCCCAAGTACGGGTCGTGACAATATTTGTGAGTGTTTCATCTATTTCAATTGACATCATAGATAATGATGAATGGTCATTCCTAAAAATAGAATTAACAACCATGTTTTCCTTCCCAAGATAGTAATGTGTTGAAAAATCAAAGAAACTAGGTGATCTAAAAAAATTACTTTTGTCATATAATCAACATATTTTTTGTGAATGTATACTTTATTCTCTAATGATCAATAAAAATCTCAATATTGTAACTATATAAATATTACATCAATATCATTAATACCAAAATTACTAGAATCAACACCATATCATGTGTTATGTAAATTATATAATGAGTCTTTAATTGTCTGATTAATAGTTCACCGCTTATTAATTTTTCAAAATACACATCCATGGCCATTTTTTGAGGAATCACATAATATCAAAATCCATTATACATGGTAATGTGGTTTATAAAATGGATTAGTGACCAAAATATTCTTGGATAAATAAATTCATGTTCATATTCATCTATCGAGATGATGTTTTCTCCCTTATATGTTAACATGGTTAGTGAATTCATTAATTGTGAAATAACTCTCACAATGCATAGATATTATCCTGTTGATCCAAGAAAACTATTGATATATGTTATAGATGTGTGTTACTTAAATTAATTAATATATTATTTCAATAATGTTCAAGATATATACCCTTCATTGTGATTAAATTAAAGAACACAGCTAATTTCTATAGACAATTTTCACACTTAAATAACATATAATATAGTGTATCCTTTTAAAGGTCATTAAGTTTTTCATCAAATTATTTTTATACACTTCATTCAAATTGTATTATATGAGAATAACATATATAATGATTATTGAAAATTGATCAAAAATATCTCTAAAAATACTATTAATTATATCCAAGAAGATAGAATTAGAATTTTTTATGGATGGAATAACTATGATTTTAGAGTGTTTGTATCATTTATAAAAGGACATCTTGGGTATAAACATATTTACATTTTATTGATGATACATAGATTTATTATCCATATTTTTTTATGTTTTAATCCCATCTAGTATTATCAAATACAGAAATAATATATGGAAGACGATACTTGTTCTTTTCTCAGGGTCATATAATGTTCCTAAAATTCATTAAAAAGACACATTGAACCATTATTATTCCTGACAAATAGTATTGGTTTACACCATAGGGATTCACTTTAAAAGGGAAAATTTTCTTGCATATTCTATTATTATATCTTATTCAATTCATTCATTTCATTTGGGGCTAATTTATACATGTTCGAATATTTTTGAAAATAACTATGTTGAGATTCAATTAAAAACACAGCATCACATTCTAGCTTAAAGACTAGTAAGTTATATATGAATTTTTTCAATAATTTACATTAAAAATGGAATTTCCATAACATTTAGTTCCTCCCCAAACATTTTAGAAAATTATCCCTCTTTATTTTTTATCATGGAATGTATTATGAAATTTGTTTCCAATGGATTTTTAACATCACACATCCATTAATATATGATCTTTGGATTATCTGGGATAAGAAATGATATATCCTTCATATAATAGTTGATAATTATATTTTTTTTGGTAGAGCCAATCCATACACAACAAAACATTGAATTTGATAAAGAGAAAGAAACCAGAACAAATCAATGTATATTCCCACAAACATAGATTTGAGAAAAAACTATATAATATAGATTAAATTGTCACACAACCAAGTGTTTATACTAATAATATAAAATCAAATAATTAGGTAGTGACACACCATTCATATATAATTTAAACAATATGAATGAATTAAAATAATCACAGTGAGAACGATATTTGTTTACTATATTAGAGAATAAGTGTACCTTTCACCACATAATTTTCATGATCCTCTTTAGTATTAGTGATTAAAAAGAATATTTCTTCTTAACTAGGTCATATCAATTACTAATGTATTAATTATCTTTTGAACTGGTTCATTTATTTTTTTAGCTTAAAATATAATTGCATATAAAGCAAGTAAGTATATGTGGTAAATTAGTTTTGACATTCTACACATCCATTATTTGGAAATACCTCTTCATCTACCATAATTAATCATGATTTTGATGGGAAAACCATACACATATGAATAATTTTCTTATGCACTTTATGTAATTTCTATCTAAATTCCTCTATAATATTTAGAATTTTGTGGAATTTTAATTATTCTTTGATATTTATAATTTAAATTTACATTTATCCCCATTTTTCCTTTTCGCATTTAAAAATATATGATAGTATAAAAACAAATTCCACTTTAATTGAACATTAAACCATTTATCTTTATCTTGAATATCCCCTTATATGTACTTCATTTCTAGGACATGTTTTTTATCCAAAATTAAAATGGTAGATATTTCATTCATGTTAAAATAAAAAACTGAATTATTACTTTTTTTGTAACATTATATTTTCATATTATAAATCAATTAATTCAATATTATTTAACATTAACTCCATGAACAGAAGATCCATTTCAAGGTGAATATTTTTGGTCAAATATTCGGTGAAAAATATTTTCTTAAACTCCCCTAATTAATATAGTCTACTTCATTATTTTTCTACAAGTTCTCTTTTAAAATTCAACCATTATTATCCATCAATTTCAAAATAATAAAAAAATACTAAATTATCTTAATTTGTTGGTACATGAAAAAAAAAATTATTTTTCATCTTTTTAATTTATTTATTTTCAGTTAATGGATAAAAATACCCATTAATGGATTTTAGTCAGTGATGGGATAAAGAATTTATTGGTATTTGATTATTATTTTGTGAATTCATCAGTAGAAAATGGTTTAGGTTATTACTCGTTACCATGGATAGAATTAAATTTATGTATTTAAATTCATCCCATATCACATTGGTTTAATCATTCAGAAAATCATTAAATTATCTGTATCAGCTATAATTTACATGGACTATTCTGATTTCTTCTATTTAAACTAATCAAGAGTTTTAATATAAGTTAGTAATAATGATATGGTAATATAATTAGTTTAATTAACCATATAAAAAGTCAACCACCTAAAAAAATACTCTATGAAACAATTACTTTATCTTATAGTACATTTTAGTTGGCCTATGTCACATTGTGTTGGGTTCTTATATATTTCATAGCATAATTACTAAGAATAAATATATGCCACTCCGATTCCAAATTTGATAGCCTAACCATAATAAGAATATTTTTTATATCATTAAAATAATATTAACAATTTCATATCATAAAAAACACTATAACCATAAAACAAATGGTTTAGTAAATTTATAGAACTTATTCATATTTTTATTATTTCTCATTATTTTGTTTCACTAATCACATTAACTTCTCAACACATGTCATGATCTTGTACAGATCCACCATATTTTTTAAGGGATATTGAAAAACATTGAGAGTAATATCAAATTATCAGTACAGAAAAACATATATATTATTAATAGTCAATGTAACCATAAACATTTCATAATATAAGATCATTATAGAAATTTCTAATTACAAATTACATGGAATTATAGTAATTTTTCATATGGAAGGATTGATGGACATATATCCTTGACAGTAAATTCATGGAATCGTAACAAATAAAATATAATTATAATTTTGAATTATATTAATGAAACAAGAGAAACTAGTCATTACATAGGTATTTTATATAGAAATAAGCATAAAAATTCATAAAATTGTAGAAAATGTAAAATGTTTTCAAGGTAGATTGTCTGAATGATTCATAAGGATAAAATTGTGAACAAAGATGGTCTCAATCATTTCAACAATTAACATAATTATCTCATGAGATATAAAAAATTACAAATGCCTTGGAGGGTCATATCGACCCACTTATCAAATAATGTTAGAATATACATTTTTATATAACACGATAAAAACAAAATAATTTTTATTAAGATACGCATAAAATTATATAGAAACATAATGTTTTCATATTTTATCACATGATATTATATTATGAATAATATTGGATGATACGAAAATATATTCATTAAATTGATGTAAAATATAGGATCATTTTGAATGATATTAAAAAAACATAACTCCACATGTAGTGTGTCTTTTATAGATATATAAAAAAGAATGTGAATAATAATAAAAATTTATGAAGTTGTTATGTTGTAGAAAAAAATAATTATTTCAAGTCACTTTCAAAAGTGGTTCCCAAAAATGTCTCCTAAACACACTTCGAAAACCATAAAATAATTATAACTAGTAGATTCAAGAAATGAAATAAATGTTAAGAAGATGATATATATTTTAGAACATAAAAAATATTTAAATGTGAAATGAAATCATATATTAATAGTTTTATAATTTTTTAAAAGAGACACCATTATGAAAGTTTTATATGAAAGGTCTATATAATAGTAAATATATGGATTTGAAAATATGGAATTATAAAAATTATACTTATAAATAATATATATACACATATGGAGGTGAAAAATCAAATAAAAAGGATGTAATATTTTTATAAAGAAGGAAATATATCAAAAAAATTAAAATGGAAATATAATTTTCCATGTTAAACACATATTAAAAATTATATAAACGGTATTATCATCAATAGAATAAAATTCTCATTAAAGATAGATTTTGAAATAAAGATTATATTTTGGATCATAAAAAACATTATAATAGATTCCAACTTATTAAAATGCATTATCTCGGTGAAGAAGGCTTAAATAAAATCTTTAACATATCATTTGTATTAGGGGGGGTTGTGACTAATTATATTGACCAATTTTTATAGAACATGTGAAATGACTGTAAGAGAGTTAATTTGGGACCTTTTCCAAAAATTTAACCCTTTTACCTCAACTCTACTGTTACTATGGTTGCATATTGTTTTCCATCACATCTTATATTTATGACTAAAAAATAAATTAAACTTTGGTTGTCTTTTAAACATTCAAATTTTATTTTCTTAATTCATTAATTTAGATTTAATTTCATATGAGAAAATAATAAATATGATATAACTCAACATGTTCCATTGAAATAATTGAGTAACAATTATTAAAATGTATTATTAATATATATAATTAGTTTATTAAATAAATTTGAGAATTCATAATTCTTTGATATATAAGTCACTGAATTTAATTTAAATCATTAATATATTTATAATTAATAAAATAATCAAAAATTCTGACAATGATGAGGAATATTTCAATATTTTTTTATTTTTATTTACTTCTATTTTTATTAAATTTTTAATTTTTTTTATTATGTTTCATTTGCCGATTATGTAATGTATTTTATTTTTTTAAAAACAAATTTACCATACTGAAATAATTGAATTTGGATTTTTTGTATAATTTTTTATGAAATTCCATGAATCAGAATTTTTAAGGGAAACATTACACTATATGTATATGGTGTTCCAATCCTAATTCATGTCATGGTGAGTGATGTATATTCCTGGCATGATATTATGTGTGATTAATTATCAATTATATGGTTTTTCAATTCTTATATGTGATTGATTTAAAACTGAAAGGGTATATTAAAATTCTCATACATGTCTAATATACTCTTAACATGAAGTAATTTATATTTATGGAATATGTATCTTATTAAAGATCATTATGAAGAAGAGAATAAATATATAGAGATTTTTCTCATTTGTGTCACTCAATGTCATATACTTGGAATAGCTCATGATAATTAATGTAGAATAAGAATTCATTGATGAATTATCACATGGATTATGAAAATAATTTTTTAATTAGATTCAATGATAAATGGAGTTTCTATTTAGATTCAAGAATTCCTATATTCAAAAGTATATAGATTTCAGAAAAATAATTTTCAAAATGATGTAGTAGTATAATGAAACTTTTAGATAATTTGGATTTAGATTCATCTATATATGAGGATTTCAAGACACATAATTAGAATACATATATAAAAATATAACATTTTTTAATAGCATGATTTACAGTGGAAATATTCTTTTTTATATGGATTATGATATATCATTTTCCTATAACTTGAAATGTTTTATGGAAAAGTGAAATATTATGGGTTATTATTGAATGTTGAGTTTTAGTAGGGTTTGAGTCATTATGATGTTTTAGGAATTTTATTATTAGGGATAAAAGATTATAATTTTTTATTTCATGTCCATGATGAAATAAATGGAATTCATTACTAGAGAAAATCATTTTGTAACAATTTTTTTTTATTCCATGACATATTTGTGAATAAAATTTATATATTTTTTTATAAGTGATCATTTATATAATAATATTTTATGGAACCATACATAATGAGTATAGATTTTTATACATTTATAAAAATCACATTACAATGAAAAATGGTTTTACAATGATGTTTTCTGAGAAATTATGGTTTTAATTTTTTTATATCACAGAAGATAAAATATTCCATTTTTAAAATTTATTTAGGATGAGGAAGTGCACAAAAATTATACAAGATAATAATATCCTCATGAAATTTTTTTAACGTTTTTCTATAACATTATTCATCCAATTATATGATCCAATAGATAAAAATATTATATCACTTCTATATATAAATTCCAACGAATCATGTCATTGTTTGTATATTTCATTCCACGATATAATTTTTTATTTGTAATGATAAATTTTATGACAAAATTTCTATATTTTGATGAGAAAATCAGATCATAATGTTTTTAAGATCATTATAGAATTAAAGGTTTATATTGGGTATTTTGGGGACTAAATAATTTGATCCATACATAGATTTATGGTTAGAGTTTTACTATAAATTATTTTGTAATAAATAAAATTATATGATTACCTAGTAAATTATATTATTTCAATAATTTTTATCTAGTTTTTTTTGGAGAAAATTAGGGGCCATAGAATGTGATATTTTTTTTAATATAAAAAATAAATTTAATTGGGATATTGAAATATTATGATATTCATAATGATCATTGATGAATACATAGAGATAATAAATAAATATATAAATGGATCATACAACTACTAACAATATATTACTGTGTATAGATAAAAAATATCATTTTAAAGGGTGGTTTACATAGTCATATCATTCATTCATGAATAATAATGAATACAATATCCATTAACATAGAGGTAATTAATGAAGATCCTGGAATTTCATATTTTGTATTGTGATTTGTCCATTTTTGTTATTTTTTATTCATTTTCATTAAAAAAAATTATGTCTTATAGACTATCTATCAAACATTCCATCAACATATTTATTAATGAAAATAATTTATTTATATGAGTAGTGGATTAAAAAATATTATACACTATCGATGCTTCTAGTGGATAATAATAGTGTGTAGACCTTTCAATTACTCATATTATGTTAATTAAATTCTTAAAATCTGTATCAAGTATCATTTTCCTCAAAAATCCCTTATCAAAGAAGATCGATGAACTAATTTTTGTAATGATTATATAGTTTGTATGACTGAAAAAAGAGAAAATGTTTTGAATTAGAATTATGCTGATGATTAAACATGGTCTCAATGGTTGGAAATCTCCAATTTGGTAATATAATTAGATTTCAATTTATTTGGATATGTTGTTAAAAATTGATCCACAAAATTTAACAAATAATTTAAATTAATGGGATACTAATGTTAATTAAATTAATATGGATAAATAACCACCCTTCTAATTTTTTCCTAAAATAATATGATCTATATAAACATTTGTAAATTATGGATGTTGTGATTTTCATCATTCAATTTTTTAGATAAAATATTGTATAGGTAGAATGTATTCTTTTTAATATTAGTAGACATGTTTTATTATGTGTTCCCCAAACATGGGGTGAGTTCCCTGAGATGATGGTGTGAATCTATGAAGTAATTTATTATTATTCCTTTAGTAATTTGTTTTAAATAAGACATTTTCATTTATTAAAGTCATTGATATAAATAATGCAACACACTATCTTACAATATTATTAAAAAAACATCAAATTGAACCGGGATGTAAATGATTCACCATTCAACACAATTGAAAACGTCCATTTTTATCCTAAAAATCCATGATCATAAGATACATAAGAAATAATAAATATCATAAAATGTGTAGGGTTTTTCATTTAAAATGAAATATAAAAATGAATCTTGAAAATCATTAATGTCCTATAATTTTTCAAAATTGAAAACTAGTTTTAATATCATCTGTATAATTAGCCACGAATAATAGTTTTTCTACCTCGATATTATAAAAATTATCATATTTGAACTACTATTCCCCTTTTATTTTTCTTTTTTATCACATACTATTTTTCATTTTCTCTTCTCTTTTTCACAGTACTCTTGTGGAACAACATTCTACAACTCTCCAGCAGTGATTTTTTTCATTGAATTTAAATATTTTCAAGAAAAATTATCCAAATTTCAGCATGGATTCAAAAATATATTTATTCAAATTCAAACTATTTTAATAGTCAATATATCCAAATAATCATTAACATGTCAAATTTATGTATAGGTTAGATAAAGAAAGAATCCATGTAGTATAAACATAGCCTTAGTGATAATAATAATTGTTTTACATACATATTATATAATAATGAATATATAAACCAAGAGGTTAAATTATAATTATATTCAAATTAAATTTGTCACGAGATGTGTTTTTTTTTGCAATATTTCACGCCAAAGTTTAATTTTATTATCTCTATTATTATTTCTTCAAATTACTATTTAAACCATTTCCTAAAATAACAAATGATATACAATGAAACAAACATCCCATAATAGCCATCTGGAATTAGTTTGAATCATGACATCTAAAATATAGTGTGACATATATATAAATATCATAAATACTAGTATAAAAATCATCTCATTAGTAATGAAATTATTGTTTAATGTACTGTTTTTATGGAAAAAATTTTTTCACAAAAAATAATCTTCCAACATCGACCTTCGCTATATTATTATTATTTTTTGATAAATTCACTATAATATTCTTCTATATCCTTATATATAACATAATTCAATTTTAAACAGGTATCAATAGATCTAATTTCTTTGATATTAAATATGATTGGAAAAAAAACAATTATATTAATATTATGTCAAAAAACACTTTCATTTACACCCACTTCATCATTATAGAACAATAATGTAATGATAATATCAAGAATCTACTATTCAATATAATATATTAAGAATATCATATTTTTCACCATAATCATCCAATTCATTTATAAGCTAACTAATGAATATATATCACTTTCAACACGATAAATGAACAATTATACAATATTTTGAAGAAAATGTATAAAAACTCAGCATACTAAACTACAATTATGTATGATAATTACAAAATTTTTTATGAGAGTAAAATTCATTAAAATTTTGGTCTAGAAAAATATTTTATCTTATCTTCTCATAAAAAATAACCTGTTAATTTTTCCATGAAACAAAACACTTGCATATATTTTGATAAATCTATTAGGATTATTTTTACACAAATAAGTAATTCACATAGTAAAATCACACCATTATATAAAAACAAAAAAAAAATTATAATCTAAACTCATAAATACCCCCTTTTGAAAAATCCTCCTAAAAAAATCTCCATTGATAGAAAAATAAATTTAATAAAAAAACATAGATTCAAATTTATTCCTTTATCTTTTAAATTTAATTAAAAAAAATTACTATAATTTTATCATTGGATAATGTACCAGTATATAGTCATTAGAAGATCACTTTTCAACTCTTTTTATCAAACTCAATTTAAAAAATTATTCTTTAGGAAGTTGTATATTAAAAAAATCCACCTATTTCCCCTTTATAGAAACATATTTCGTCATTATAATCCATTATTCCACCTTATCCATGATAAAATCTTATTTGATATCAATGTTATTTTGAGTAACAGTATTAAACTTTATTTCATTAAGGACTAATTCATCATTTTTTATCACATACGACAAAATAATATAACTTATTTACCACTTACAAATCCTTATGTTATTATTTTATCCACATTAATTCCATTATATCATGGATTTAAGTAACATAATATACTTTTTCAAATTTCAAACAATAGAATTATAATAAATATTTTTTGATGAAAAATTTCATTACACTAATAAAATCACTCCAAAAAATGGGAACTCATAATCCTTAAAATATCAAGCCCAAACACAATTACTATATCTTAAATGATTAAGTATCCATTTACTATTGTATAAAAAATCATAGTATTCATTCTCTTTTATATATAACATAGAATAATATATTTAATAATAGAGAGAGATTCAATGCTTTCAATATAATATGATGCACAAAATGTCACAATGTAGATATCGTATAGTATTAATGTTGAAAATCATAAATAACTACCAAAATGATTTCTAAAATACTTTTTATAATCATTAATTACATATTTATCTATTTTCAAAATGTTTCTTACATAAATTTTTGTAGAAACAGACATATAATCTTCTATTTCATCACATTCAGTAATTCATGGGAATTTGTTTCTATATAATTAAAAATGTGATCATTTAATGGAAAATATTTCTACCAATAATGTAGTTAAATTATCAATGCATCCAAATTTCCCATATATCTATCATTTTTCTTATAATATCCTTGAAAACAAATTATT
The DNA here is from genome assembly GCA_963277665.1 of Viscum album. Taxonomy (NCBI): domain Eukaryota; kingdom Viridiplantae; phylum Streptophyta; class Magnoliopsida; order Santalales; family Viscaceae; genus Viscum; species Viscum album. Next base: position 1,518,791,764 of record OY728155.1, on the reverse strand, counting down.
ATTTTCCAATTTTGATGACAACCTCAATTTAGATGAGGTTAATGTGTGATATATTCTTATTCCATTTAATTTATCTATTGTTCATTAATATCACTTATAAAACATTCATCCCCATTAAACATGATAGATCTATAAATTACTATCATAAAAATAACTGTTTTAACCTATAACAAATTTTTTACTCAATAAATACATCATTCATGTTATACCATTTATTACCCCCCATGTTTCTAAATGTAAATTACATCTTATATTTTAATATTGTTAATGGATGATTATGATTCATTTATGTACATATTATATATTCTTTGATAATATATTAAAAAAGATTCCATTATGGTATTATTACTTGATTATAGATTAAATTCATCATTAAAATAAAATAATTAAACTTAGGAATAACAATAGTAAATAATAATTTCTATTTTCCACATCACATCTTCTCTTTCGTCAAACCTTTTATAAGAATCCATAATTGTACTTATGTCATTATTTATTATAATAAATGAAAACAATTCCATGTTTTTATGGGTTTAAATAAATATTCTTCAATTTTTTAAATCCAATCACGAGGATTTAATTTATCAACAAAACTATGTGGTTTAACTTTTGGAATCAATAAGGCCTGTGATGTTGTCCTAAAAATTAAATTTATATAAAAAAATTCTCGATGATAACCAATGAATCTATGGAAATCTAGCTTCTTCTACAACATTGGATAAGAAAAATTTCATCCTTCAACATCACTGGATAAGGTTGAATAAATTTGTTTTTTATTCTTGTCACTTATATCATCCACTCTATATAAATATTCTATTTACTATCCCATTAAATCGCTATAATTATTTTTACTTTATTTTAAATATATTTTTATCTAGAGTCATCAAATGGTTTTTCAATCACCATAAGATAAGATAAATAATAAAATCACCTATTTTCTTACTATAATGGTTATATAAACATCCACTATGTGGGTAACATAAAATGATTTCATCCACACATCTTAGTTAAATCAAACTTGTGTTATTAAATTCAGCTTATTGATACATGGGTTTCCAAACACCTATAATTATATAAATATGATTGTATTAATATAATGTTTCTCATGTGTAATAATGTAATAATTTTTAGGCTATAAACAATGGTTTTAATTTTTAAACCATTTACAAAAACTTCTCTGGAAATGAAATAAGATGTAACACATTCCAATGACATCATTTGAGTAAAATTAAATAAAATCCCATTTGTATTATAAATAAATAAAATTATGTGGTATATAGTGCATGAGACAAGGGATAAATACAATGAATCGATATATTACCATTATACTTCTCATTTTTAAATATAGGTCCATTATTTATTGAAAATTTCCTTAAATGACATCCACATTTAAACTATCAACTTCTAAGAAAATATTAACAGATCTTTAAGTCATAATATTTATACTCCATGAATTATTCATTCCATTTTTTAAAAGAAACAAAAAATGTAGTAAAATATTTATCATTATGTTTCATCTCCTTATGTATTTTCCAAAAAAAAATTAAATTAATTTCTTCTAGTTGATGAGAAGTCTGATATTCCACTCCCTTTTGTGATGAATTCACTATATTTTCATTTTGGAGGGTCGAAGAATATCCTATTATTTTTACCCTTAATATCATAAATTGAAATTCATTTTACCATGAGTGAACTTAATCATGTTGTTATACAATTACATCATGGAATAAAAAGAAACATTTATTATTCCCCTCAACACACAATTAATAAGAATATTCAACTCCTTCTGATTGAAAAGTGATTTCATTAAAAAAATTACAAGATTAATTATGTATCTGTTCATTAATCTCTTAATAAGATGATAATATTTTAATATTATAAAATAATTAAAACATTATTTTTTTGTGAAACAATCATTTTTTTATGTTTTTTATAATAAATAATAAATATAATGATAAATTATATATTCATCTCTTAAATATATTTTTATCTAAATATTTTGATTTTGAGTGATAAATATTGCCAAATAAAAAATATCACTCTTCTGAAATTCCACACTCATCGATAATATTAATATCTATTTTCATATGAGATAAACATTTTCTATAAAAAATCAACATATAATCCTTTTTATAATACTTCGAGGTGATTTTTACTGCAGGTGATTTTTGTTTCCATTTTATCATTTATTATATTTACATTAACAATTTTTTTCAATAATGTAATCTATTAAAATTGTTAGTTAATTATATACCAATTGTTCAAAGTGGTAAAACATTCTAAAAATGTTATTAAATGTGATAAAGTATATTATTACATAATTTTATGAATTTTTTATCTCATATTAATCTTTTTCTCTTTTAGAGAGTTATCTCCCTATAAAACCATACCTTAAAAACATATAGAATTATTCAAACATCAATCATTATTCCCAAAATATCATGTCATAAAAACATTACTACCAAAGTACTGAAAATGTGAATTTAAATATAATCCATAAGAAAAACTATTATTTATAAAAGTTTACGTGAATACTATCCTTCACCATTGAAACTACTAATATGAACTATATTCTTCTGGATAATATTATATAGTATTCTAAAACTATTCCATTAAATATGGAATAATTCTTATTATTAATTATCATTTAGAGTCAACATTGATTTTAATGTTTCCCTTCTCTTTATCATTGAACTTTTTTTAATTTTAATATACAATTTTTAAAATTATTGAATGTTATTCCTATTAATTAAAATGAACACTAACAAACTTGGATGAAACAAAATTAATATCACATTATTTTATGCATTAACCAAATTATTTCCTAGTTTTTTTTATTTATTTTTACCATAATTACTATATCATTATTATCTAATAAATATTTATAAAAATATTTATTTTTAATTTATTTTTCATTGATATTTTCATTTAGTGAAGCATTTAGCTTCTTTATTTAGTAAAGAGAGACACCATAACATTGATATTATTTCACCAACTACATATCTCATTTAACATGGTATTTCTTGGTCTCGTATGATATTTTACACACCATTTCCAAAATATTATTCTAATTCTTAAGCATGGATATTTTGTAAATATGACATGTGGAATCTAAATGAAATACAGAATGAATTTTAGTTTTGGTCTCACTATCATCGCCATCATTATTATCACTTGTGAATTCAGAATCATTCACTAATGAAATCAACGACAAATTTTTAGTCTCACATGTACTATAAATTTAGTATTATCCTTTGCACATTCTTCATCTAAAAATATGAAAATTATTTCATCAATTTTTTTTATTATTTAAAAATATTTAGTAAATTGTAAAAAAATCAATTTATGCACATTTAAATAAATTAAATGGAAACATAACTTAATACTATATATTTTCCTTTTCCAACACACCTTGAAAAGAAAGATATTAAAATTTCAAATTTCATCTCAATATATTTATCATCTTCATCATATTTATATTAATTATTTTTCCCCTTTGAACATTCAATTATATTATAGCTTTAAAGAAAATCTAATAGTAATCTATGCATCTCATTTTCTAATTACATTAGAATTTTAAATGTTCAAAAAACTATCCAATGGAAGCATAATCATGTAACGGTCATCATGTGAAAGTTATATGAAATTGAAAATTATCATCCTGATATATAGATACTTATTAACCACCATAGAATCATCAATAGTTCTTTTAAATGATGCAACGGTTCTCACCATCTGATTAATTATATTAATTATGTATTTAATAGATACATCTTCATGTGTCTGTATTTCTTTATAAATATCATGAATATTTTTAAATATTATATATTAAACATTTATAATCCCCTAAAATATGTTTTATATGTTATTATAATTTCATTAACTATAAACTTAAGAAATATGATATTGTTAAATTCCTTCTATTAGAGAGAGGGGTATATTTAATTCCACGAATGACAAAAAATTTTAAGAATCATCCAAAAACAATTTCTTTTATTCACCTTCTACATGAATATCATACCCATTTAATGATTTTTCTATCATATCTAAGATAATAAATAACAAGGGAGATGATATTATATATTGTTATTTATTTTATTTTTTTAATGCAAAACAGGTTTATCATGTCTATTCAATGAATTAATAAAATTAATTATTGACATAAAAATTTAGATAATGACATAGGAACAATAAAAAAGCTTTTAATTTCATACTGTCTCTTACATAATAATAATGACATTCCATAATACCAATTTATTATATCAACCCTGAACACTACCTCTTGGATCCAGTGTTTATAAAATAAAATATAGATTCTTTTCTTTAAGACTCATAAATTTTCACATATTTATTCTATCAAAACCATAGAACATAAAATTGTAATATCATATCATATATATTCCCATTGAACATTTTTTATTGTATACTTATATAACATGAAAAACTTATTAAAATCATATATTTATAAACAAATAGGTCTATGATGATTAAAATTATCTCCTGTTATACCAAATGTTTTATATTCCATTTTTAGTCATCAATGTCTCAAAAAAAAATTCACATATAAAATAATTAAAAACTAAAATCATTCTTCATAACCCATGGTAAAACGGATAATAATAAATATGTACTCAAAATATTAGAAAATACATTTTAGTAAACATAAACTCATTATCATACATTGTGAAATTAAAATATTTCTATAAAAACCTATATAAACCGTAATTAAATCATATATGTACATCTCGGATCATTTCAAATTCTTACTTATTGAGTTTATAACATTTAAATTTTTACATATAATAACCTTAATGATTACACAAATAATAATGATCATGGTTATGATTATAATACCTATCATAGTATATGCCTATTATTTCTTAATAGAAACCTAATCAGTTACTCCATCCCATTACCCAACTCTTTAGAGAGCTCTAACAGGATCACATGACATTGATTTATAATAGAACATATAATTAACATAAACTATGAAAAAAAATTACATAATGACAAACCCTAAAGACATATATTTCTAAAATAATCTTCCCAACTATAAGAAAATATTTTTGGATATTACAATATCCTTTAATCTTAAGAACCCATTTAAAAAATCACTTAGATTAAGGTTAAAAGGGGTTTTATTTTATGAAAATATGTATTATTAAGATGAAACCAAAAAGAAATTAGATAATATGATTTTAGGAAAATGTTTTGTCTCTTTATATGTTAAAATAGTGCATTTCTTATATCACTTGAATAAACCATGGAAAAGAGAAGTGTTCCAATAAAATTCATTTTAATTGATAACAATTCATATAGGGAAATAATTTAGATAGTATCATTAAAATAATATCTAGTATTTAATAATTAAAATCAATGGTTAAAGGCATTAATAAAGGGAAATGAGATTAAGGGATCTTGAAAAATAATCTTTTGTAAAATATTTTTTAAACATTAAATAAATTAATATACAAATAATTAATAAAATAATTAGAAAAAAAACCTTAAAAATAAAAGTAGAAAAATATAAGTTAATCCCCAAATTAATATAATGGTTATTGCGTCAAGAAAATATATTCATGTTTTAATAGATAAAATAAACATAATTTTAAAACATTTTTTAATGGGGCTCCAAAGTGACCTATTTGGGAATAGTTATGAAATTCCATTTTAACATCATTTTAAATAAGGTCAAAACATGTTGAATATTTTACAAAATAACTTATAATTTTTATATAACGTTTAAAAAAAATACAAAACATGGATATGGAGGATAAATATTTCTGATCTATAGGAAAATACATTCATAATATCACATATACATGACTACCTTAATGATTACAAAACAATAAGGGCAGAAATGGAAATAAATCAAGTAAAACACCGTGATAACTAATGGATAATAAAAGAGATATCATTAAATAAGTTAAAATTATATAATTTAATTTAAAGGAACCCTGAACATAAATAATACATAATAGATATTAAATTGCAATATAAAAGTTTTTGACATTATTAACTCTTCAATAATAATCCCCAAGAAAAAATAACATGTAATTAATCATTAAATGTAATTAAAATAATTAGTTTCACGAAATTAAAATTAGAAGTAGAAGAATATACCACTAATGAACTAATATAGGTTCATATCATAAGCATATTCCCTAAATAAAGATCGTTTGAGATGAATAACCCTTATAATGATCTTATCATTGAATTATGATTTTGTAAACATAGATATTTCTATTTACCAATTAAATCATGAAAAATTTTGAAATATAAAATAAAACCACATATAAATCAATTAACACATATTAATTTAATAAAAAATATTTTTAAATACACTTATAACCAAATGAAAATAAATTTTGTGAAGAAACCCTCTACCACTTGGTAACATTCACGTCAAATCAATGAGGTTAAACTAATTCAAAATGAAACATAAAATATCAATAATTATTTTGTATTTGTTATATATAATGTAAAAAAAGATTCATATATACCGTATAAAATAAATTAGGTTCATAAAATTAAAATCTCCATCAATGAAGTGAAATTGAGATGAGATCCCTTCCCACATGTCTAGAAATTATTTATATTCCCCTTATCTCATATGTAATAAAATTATATAAATCATTTAATTATTTTGGCCTGATTAAAGATTTATCAATTTATCAATAAACCATTTTTGATATATTTTAATGAATTTTTTTTACTTAATTAGTAAAGTCCATAATTGGTATTTTTTAGAAATAATGTTCATAAGTATATGGTGACTTTGGTAGGTTGACTATGGATAAATAAGTATATATTTCATCATATAATAAATAATAATAATAATTTCATAATTATATTTTTTTACATATATTATACATTAAAAACTATATGTGGAGTATGGTAATGAAAATAAAATTATTTTACCATTATGGAGAAGCTAGGTCAATCCTACAATGAGTAACATTTCAATTTTTGGAAATAATCAGTGTGAAATGGAGATGTGTTTTATTTTAATATTTTAGATTCATAATTTAGTAATAAATATCACACTATATACATAGATAAACTAATATATAATATCCATGTGTGTGGTGATGAAAAATGAATCACATAATTTTGTATAGGTGGTAGTCCAGAGATATGCACCAACAACGTTATCATTTTTCAAGGAAAGGATGTGTAATAAAATACTTCATAATTTAAAATTTAATATTTATAAGAAGATCATTAATATAATTTATAAAAATTAATTCAATCATTATATCCAATCATGAGAGGCGGTTATTGAAAATTTATTTATCAGTCTGTCAGGGGGTAGTCCACCGTACACATGATTGACAGATTTGATTCACATTTTATGGAGATTGGAGTCGTATATAGGCTATTCACTTAACATAATAAAGTCATATTATATTTATATTATTTATTTATTTATTTAACCATTGTTTTATAATACATATTTGTATGTAGAATAAGATATAAAACAAAAACATTTGTTTTAATTCCACACCTTAATGATGGATAATCTCCCTTAATTTACACTTAAGATCTCAAATGTTGGTATTAGTCAAAAAAATATTTCCTCTATAACATCAGTGAAGATTTAGTATTGTTATTGTTTAGGTATTAATGGATAAAAATGGTTCTTGATGTGTGATGAAATGAGTAGTAGTTCCCTTTTAGAAAAGAGGGGAGGAGCGCTCTTGGAATTTCAAAAATAATTAATTTAATATACAATAATATAGATGTAATAATTCAAAAAAATTGAATTAATTAAAATATAAGATGATTAAAAGTATATATAATATCATAATATAATTTTTTGGCAACATTGGATCAAATTTTTACACTTATAAATCGGTTTTGACTCCCCATTAACCCATTTTATCCATACCAAGATAACACTATTTTTTCAATTTAAGGAACATGATAGTTACTAAAAATAGTACAACATCCCATAAATTTAAAATGGTTAATATTATAAATAATAAATTAAAAACATGGAAATTGATAGGATTTTTTGGAATTTAATATAATTAAATAAATTATTATTTTTATAAAATTTCATTAATGTCATTTTTTAACAATTTGTTTACATTGACATTTAATTTACAATGAAAAACAATTGAAATTCTAAATAAATAATTTAAAACTCGCCAAATGTTTTTATTTTATCTATAAAATTCGTTTTTCACCGTAAATATTTCAAATTAGAATACTTTTAATATTTTTAATATAATTTAATTGATTATTTTAACAATCGAATAATTATTATGGTAGTGTTGTGTTAGAATTTAAGGTAATTATTATTCCCTAAAAATTAATAAAATTATTACTGTGATAAGGATAAATATTTTAACTTTCAAATTCTCTTTATCAATTAACATATCTTCTACTTATACCCATGTCAAAAATGTAATAGTTATTAAAAATAATAGTGTGAAATTTTTGAATTTTTAATAAATAAAATATAATAATGGTCGTAATGAAATTAAAATGGAATCAAAATCACATATAACCAAATATTGGATAATTATTGATGATATTTAATAATTGAAAAATTTAAAAAAATGTGTTAGATTATTTTTTCACCCCTCTTTATTTTATTTATAACATTAATTACTCAATTTTCCTATTACGTTAGTATCACAAATAACAAATTTTATAATTCATATAAAATAGAAATAGGAAAATATTTACAAAATCATCACCTACTTAATGAAAATATAGAATCCATTTTTAAAAATTTATGGCATAAATGTTTATTAAATTAATTTAACATTACTCTAAAAAAACATAATGAATAAAAATGTTTATGAAAATTATAAATTTTAAGTAGAAAATAATTTTATACTAAATTCATGTTTAATGCAGATATAATAAGGTATTAAAATAATAATATTAAATAAAAAGAAACTAAATAAATTTTTAAATTAATAAAAAAATATTGTCTTTTTTCGTGAGTACTTTAGTAGAAAACCATGTTTTCAATAAAAATCACAATTTTCACAATTAATTGAAAAATAAATCATTTTAGATTAAAATTTAAATTTAATAATAGGTAAATTTTAATAAGTTAATTTAAAATATGATTTCATTTTATTAAAATATATTTCAAACTATTATGTAAATTAGTTTTATTATTTTCTCCCAAAAGTCAATAAAATCCATTTTTTATGATATCATGTATTGATGAATAATATGACATTATTAAAAATAGTTTTCTTATTTTATATGAATTAATAATAACAATTATATTTATTTTAGTAATTATATAAATTTCATAAAAAATTAATCATATTCATACCTTCCAATTTAACAGTTAGGTTATAATGGACAGAATAATAATTATAGGTTCATTTAAGATTATTTTTTATTATTTTGTATTCTATAAATCATAATATTATTTAAAATATTAGTAACTAAATTCTCCAATATTTAATAAATGAGGCACTTGAAATTTTAACTTCACCTCAATAAATGTCCTCCCTAGTGAAAATAACTTCCATTGAATCCCACATTGTAAAAATTGTAAATAAAACATCTTCTTAAAAGAGGGAAAATGAAATATGAAGGTTATATTGAATAACTAATATCTTGGTTTCTAAATTAAAAAAATATTGGGATGTAAAATTATGTACATATAAGAAAAAACTAATTTCCAATTATAAATAAAGAGTTATAAGAAATAAGTTCATGAGAAACTTAACCATCAAGAAACCCAAAATCTATGATGGGATAAAAAGACCATTGATTTATCTTTATCTAATGTAAACAAATACAGTTTATGTTTCATGATCCTATTACAATATTTCAGTAATTACTTCACCATATAAAAAAGAAAATAAGGATATATTTTTTCTTGACATGTATATTTTCATCCTTCATTATATTTCCACCATATTCCCAATTTTTTCCCAAATGATGAAAATTATAAACGAATTATTCTATTTTAGAATCCCTAAAATCAACATCTAATGATTCATGTAACCCATAAGAAGATTAAAATATATTCATCATATAATTAGACATTAAAAACGAAAATGGATAGAAAAATATAATATAATTCCCATAATAAATAGTCATTCCTAAGAACAAATAATACCTAAACCTCCCAAATGAAACCATCAAACAATAATTTCAAAAATAAATCCTTTTTTAAATAACTAACCATAATATTATAAAAATATATTCTTGGATAATATTTAAACACACATACTAAAATTATTATATCACATATTATTCCCAAATAAATATTACATTTATCTTCAAAACAATTCGTCACTCATAATGTCATTTTCCCAAAAAGGTATATTCCATATTCATAGAATCTCTAATATAAGATAAAATTTCAATAAATAGAATAAATCACCATGAATATCAAATTATCAAATATTATTATACTATATTAATCAATTTTGACACAAAAAATATTACTTCATTTTAATCTTACGAGTAACATATACTAAAATAAAATGAAACATATCCCAAGACATCAGTAATCACATTAATATTCAATAAATTAAAAGATAAAAATGGGTTTCTAGGTCATTTAAATTATAATAAACTATAAAAATCTGGAGCCATATTGGATCCCATAAATATTAATTAAACCAAATATTAAAATATCATAATTTAAAAAAATTTAAACCATTCTCTGATATCATTTGTAATAGCCTTGAACCCACATTACTAGATCCAATGTTAAAAATGTATACTTTTGATTTTTGGATTTTACACGAATAAATGATACTCAAATGCTTACATCAAAATTTTATAAGATAAAAACATAATATTATATCACCTTTGTAACCAAGTAATTATAGGGTTTAATGTTTTAGAAAATAGTGATTTTTTTACAATAGGGATTTCTAAACAATCGTCTCACAAAATAAATATCATCTTCTACTATACACATTTTTTCATATTCCATATTAACTATTAAAAATTTCAAAAAAAACTCTCACATAAGAATCTATTTTATACTCAAATAATAGGTCATAACCTAAGGGGAATGGGATCCTAATAATGTGATATAAAAGCGTTTGTGATGGGAAACTAAAAAATTGACAATTAAATATCATTAGTAAGAATAAAATGAGAATAAGGTTAGGAAAAAATATTCAATTTTCATAAAAATAACATAATGGAATTTAAACTCTTCTATACTTGTTGTATAGATAAAAAATCATCAAATAATGCTTTATCAAAATAAATATTGATAGGATATGATAATAAGTAGCCTTTTGATGTCATCCTTGAACAAAGGATTCATTATTATCCCATACCATTCTCCCATAATAAGTATAAAATAATATTCTATAAATAAATACAAATTATTAGTGCTTTATACACAACAATAGTTTCATAAAAACCCCATTGAAATCATAGCTAAATCATACAGGAACATGAAGAATCATTTTAAAATCATTAATAAAAATGTGATCACCCTTCCAGTTACACATAGAAGTACTATCATTGTTACAAAAAAAACCATCATAGTTGTAATTTGAATGTCATGCAAAAAATATTTCCATAATTACTTATTATAAACCTAAATGTATAACCCCATACCCTTCCCAAATTCATTATATATCTATAATATTCATATCTACCAACATTTTATAATGTCCCCACCCATTGTCATAAATAATTCCCATGAATCATAACATTGTCACAACAATTAAAAGTAAGAAGTTTCTTAATTAATATTTTCATCCTTAAGAAAATATTTCTTGATATTAAAATTTAATTTCCTTTAAATAAACCGTTTTCTAAAAATAAATCACCAAGAATAATGGAATTACTATTTTTCTTTAATGAAAACATGAAATATTACATAGGAAGACAAACATCAAATAACTGTTTTGATAGTGCGAAATGGCATTGTCAGTGTATACATTATAGTAAATAATTTAATTTATAAGTTTATTTACATGTGGAAATAATAGCGGTATCATGAATATATATTTTAAATAATATAATCATCACATATAATAATAAAAAATGGTAACATTACAAAATATCCCTAGTGTAAAATCTGGAACCATATTAGCTTTTGGAATTGATGAATAGAAATACCCTAAAAACATCAGGATAGTCCTTTTTAAGAAGATAACTTATTCATATTGAAAATAAAATTTTAAAAACTCAAAATTTATAAAATATTGAAAAGTTCCATTTTCTTGAAAACAAAATTTGGATGATATAAGTGAAAATTCAATGAAAACGATTGTCATAATGGTAGGAAAATAAGTTCTTGTTGTAAATGTTAAAAATAGAAATTCATTTCAAACGTTATGTAAATAGAGTCAAGAGTGACCCATTTAGAAAATTATTTGGAATTTATTATTAAAACTATTTAAAGGAATGTGAAAGACCGCATGAAATATCATTATAAAGTAGTTTATTTTTAAAAAACAAAATTTTAGAAAATAACTTCCTAAACATACATGTGTAAGAGAAATATTCCAAATATAATGGAAAAACAAGATCGATATCACATACAATCAGCTTCTTTGACGATACTTTAAGAAATAATTTAGGATGTGGAAATTAAAATTTTAAATAAATTTTTTAACCAGAGCAGAATACGAGGGATGTGGTAAAAGAAAACAGAATTATTTAATTTCCTCTAATATAACCCGGAACAAAAAATTATCAAATAGAAAGGATATTTTAACATAAATCCACTACCATGTTGTTAACTATTTAATCATAATATTCATAAATAAATTAAATTAAATTAATCATTTAATATCATTAAAATAATTATATTCCTAATTTAAAGATTAAAATATATAGTATATGAACCTCCTAAATGAATATATATGCATATGATAATGTAATGCCCAAAATATAGAGAATTTGAGATGAATAACCCATACCAATATCATATCCATGAATTCAAAATTAATAAATTATGTGATTATGTGTAAAAAATTAAATAAAAAATAAATATAATATAATATAATTTTTTAGATACAAATTCACACATAATAATGGAATAAAAAATCCCGTGAAAACAAATTATGACTAAATGATAAGAAATTGAGTTAATAAAATATTTACGATATAGTAACATTCAATTAATTTGCAATGTGTTAATTAATTGAAATTTTAGTTTAAAATATCATGAATTATGAAGGATTAATGATATTGAACTTTTAATGGGCATTATATACATCATTTAAAAGAAATTATTTATAGAAGAATAAAATAGGCCTTGGGGAAAATAAATTATGAAGAAATCATATAACTCGGGTATAGATATTCCATGTATATCTATTATGCATTTCATAATAAACATATATAATTTTGCATATTTTTAAGGACCCACTTCTTGTTTTATCAATTTAATATTAAACAGTTTATTTAATTTATTCAATGAGGTATTTATTTACATAATAGGTTAAGTTCACATTCGGTGTTTTGAGGACGTTCAGTTTGTAAGATCAAAATGACATTGTTAGGTTAACTATGGTCAAATATTTCATTATAACATTATATATAGAATAATAATAATATCATAATAATAATTTTTGTACAATCATTTTACTTTTAATGAAAACTACGAATGATGGCTATGAAAAACGAACTATGTTACAATCATGGAGACAATATGTTGTACGTATGCATAAATAACATTTATATTTTTTCACTAAAATTATTGATATAATGTAAGAATTATTTTAATATTCCATAAAGATAATTTTTTTGTACATACCATAATATATTTATACATAAAATTATATATATCATCCATGTGATTTGGCTTTGAAAAATGAATAACATTGCTTCGTGGATGTGGTAGTATACACGTACGCATGAACTATTTTATCATTTTTAAAGAATTAAACTAAAATAAAATATATGATATTTTATCATTTGAAAATGATAAATACATTATTAATGTAGTATATAAATACTAATATTTTAATTATAACCATCCATTGGGGTGGCGATGGAAAACTAATTATATTAGTCTTCGAGGTGGTAGTCTGTTGTACATATGAATGATAGATTCCAATCCCATTTGATTCTGGTTGATATTGTTATAGGATATATCTATAACATAATAAAATCACAATATATTTTATAATATTATTTTAATATTCCATAATTTTTTGAAATTATTTTATGTTGGAAGAAGAAATAAAAAAACAAATGGGTTAAATTATATACCTATTCTTCAAACAATTTCCATTGATTTACAAAATAATAAAATATAATGTTCATATTATGCATAAAATATGGTATCTATAACAATACTATGGATGTTACAAAGGTATATTTTAGGGTGTTTTCAATCCTAATGGTTCTACAAGTGTGATGAAATTATATGCCCCCATTTCAAATTGGGGCAAGGTGAAACAATGTATTTTCTTGAAATATTAATATATATATATACTAAATTTGATGAAGAAATGGATAAAAATTTATATTATTCGTAGAAAAGTTTCACATTGAGAAATATTTTCTAAATTATTTTTTGACATTATTTTAGTAAATTTTTACCTTTATAGTTTGGTTTTAACCCCTACTATACCCTTTCACACTTTCAATGTCTACATCATTTTAAACTATTTGAGGGTCAATATAGTCAATACAAATGAACAAATATCTCATAAATGGATTTTGAATGATATAATAAATCACATAAAAATAAAAATTTTAAATATATGAATTTTGGGAATTTTTTATCATTTAATAAATATTATTATTATGATATATAAATAATTTCAATTTTAGAACTATTCATTAACATAGAATTTTTTTACACAATGAAAATATAATAAATTAAAATAAAATCTTTCAATACATCATTAAAATATAATTGTCATATATAAATTTCATGTGTTACCTTAATTATTTTAAATTATACTAATTTTTATATTTTTAATACAATATATTTTTTTCTATTAATTATATAGTTATTGTGTATAGGTTTTTTATAATTTCAATTTAATTATTTTTTCGGAAAATTATAAATAAAATTCAATGATGAGGTTAAATATTTTTTATTTGAAATTAATTTTTATAAACAAACATACCATTGTTTTATTCCCAATTTAAAAATGATATATGAATTAAAAATTGGTGTATGGAATTTTTAACATTTCTTTATATAAAATATCATAAAGTTTATAATCACAACCTAATAGATAAAATGATATATAATATAATAATGGATAATTATAGAGGAAATACAGTCCAAAAATAATATTAATGATGGTGTTAAGATTAGTTTTGTTTATTTATTATTTTAAAAAAAATTGGAATATTGAATTAAATTTTACACAATTCTTTCAAATATGGAATACATTGCTGAAATTTTAAAGCACAAATGATAGATATTTTAAATTAAAATTAAACTATAAAAATGTGATGAAACATAGGTTTTCATAAAAATGTATATTTTATTTGTAAAATGTTTTTATACACAATTGAATTATATGGTGGATTTAAAAAAAATATAATTTAATTATTTTAAATTAAAATTAACAAATTTACATTTTAAAATAATACAAAATTGATTTTTAGTTTGTAGATACTTTATAAGAGAACATAGTATTCCATAAAAATATGTATTTATTTATATTCTTTGAAAAGTAATATTTATTACAACCTAAAATGTTTTCTCAAAGGATAATTTTAATATGATTTTTTAAAAACATATTTCTTTTTTACCTAATTTTTTTAAAATAATATAAAATTTAGTTATATAATTGCTCAAAAAAGTCAATGAAATATATATATATATATTTAAAAATAATATATATGAGGAATAAAATAATTTATTAATATTTAGTTTTTAGTTCAATAATATTAATAAGTTAATTTTTATTGATTATAAAAATTATATATATTTCAACTCATTTTTAATAATATTCATACTAATAAATTTAATGGCTAGGTTATAATGGTAACAAATAAATTTCAGGGTTCATTTACTCTTAGGGTTATGTATCTTGTATTTAATTAGACATATTTTATATTTAAATATGAGGAAATTACTTTGAGATTCACAAAATTTTTAAAATTTAATGAGTTGGTGGGGAATTGAATAAATAATTTATAATTTTTCATTTATTAATGTCAATTTGACCTATATCACATGTTATAGTGATCAATCGCTTTTTAGCAATAGACGACATGAACCCTGAAAAAGGAATCATCAATGAGTGCTTGATGAAAAAGGTTCACCATTTGACATGAATATATATTTCCATCGATTGATAGAATTAACTCATTATATCAGTATCAAATTAAAATGTTCTATCTACGAATTGATATAAAAATATAGGTTAAATTCTTCTACTTTGATTGTATATAAATTTATTTTTTAGTTATTTAATAAATTTTTAATTATTTACCAATGTGTAATATGTTGCAAGAATATTAACTGAATCAAAAAGGTTCACAATGGTGTCAAACAATTAAATTAAGGCACATTATTTTTATGTGTCGATACAAGACCAAATCAGTTAGAGAAAATAATTTATAAACATAACATAATATATATACTATCTTGAAATGTGTGATTTTTGTAAATACCATAAGATATTAAGATGTAACAAAACAACTACCGCAATATATTCCCAATAACAATCTCAAAAAATTAGGAACTGATACTGCTTCAATTTCAAACAAAGGAGACCAACCAAGAAAGTCCAAAAATCACCAGTGTTCCAATAAGTAGTAGAAAATAACCAACATATAGGTTTCATTTCTAATATAGTGTCCATGTAGTGTGTGAGCATACAATACTCTATAAGGAAACACCGAGGTTATTTCTACATAGTAAGGGAAATGGGAGTAATCATGAATAGGTATACTCATTTACATAAATATAAATAATATTTCTTATACTATAATGAATTGTGACAAATTAATTTTAATAAAAAATTAAGGATTAAGATTAATGTTGACACAAAAGGATAATTATTCCAACCTAAACCATAACTCTATATACCTTCAGTATCAATTCATTTACTATATAATTTTTATCAATACATGATACCTAATATGTGTATGTAAGGACTGAGTGAATTCCTGTCTCTACAACCTAAGCATGTGAAACTATATATAATAAGATATTGAAGAAAGCGTTAATCCTACGGATTGGGGAATGTTTAAAATAAAGTCATAGAAATTGGGGTCCATCATAATCAGTTGAATGTGATGGGGTATAATATATTTTAAGATTAAATCCAGGCCATTAATATCTATGTACAAATGGTGATAAAACCTATTTTATCTATTTATAAAACAACATTATATCACATATATTATCTATATCAATTATCAAAGTAGTAACTATACTCATGGTATAAGAAATCGGTACATCAAAAAACATATTTACCTATAAAATAAATAACAAAATTTAGATGGTAGTGGAATATGAATTCCATAGGGAAATTACAAATAACATCATTCATGATGATTTTTACAGTATGGAAATAATGTACATATCATGACCGGAACTATAACCATGTATACTTTTCCCTCCTGTTGTAATAACCAAATATTTTAGAACATATTTTTATTTCATTAATATAATGTGTTCAATATCCTCTGAATAATGAGACACAAAAAATTTAATAATTATATTTTAAAATATATAATGTAACAAACTATTTGATATTTATTATAAATTGTTAAAATGAATTAAAAATTATCATAAGGAAAACCACTAATCCACGATAGATTAGTTTGACCTATTTTTATATGTTATAAATATGTATTAAATCTAATAGTCTCATGAATAGTTTAAATAACATTTATTGATAAAATATTCATAATAAAATAAAGAAAATACATTAATTACATGATTGATAAATTATAATGATTTTAATACAATAATTCTTGGGAAAATAGGATTGTTTTGTTTATGAACATTGTATTTTTCATATATGATTTAATTAAAAGAAAATATACTTTATATTAAGTATTAATATCTTATAAATTTATTGTTTAAACTTATTTAAAAATGAAAAATAACTCAAACATTTACTATTAATTTGATAGAAATAATGTAATAAAAATTTAAAGGTAAAGAAGAGAATGTTTTCCTAAAATCTATTTCTCTACAATTAATTTTTTTATAATATTTAATTAAATTTAAAATATTTATTTATAATTTTAATGAATTATGTAGATAAAATATTTGAAGAAATTAATTAATTTTCATATAATTGTTTTTATAGTGAACGGAATGATAATAAAATGACCTTTATTCTAAGAAAAACTTTTTCACCAAAAAATAATTTTACACATTTTATGTGCTTATTTTAAAATTTAATTTTTTCTACACTTATAAATTTTTTCCATTAATAGGGACTCAATATCTACAATAATCATAATAATAATTAGTTAATATGGCAAAATTAACACGTATCTATAGTATATAACAACCATAATAAAAATCATATCACCATAGTAAGAGTTAAAAGGATTAGTGACGAGGTTAAATGAAGATATAAGGATTAAAAAATCTCAAAATACATATATAGTCCTATAATGTTAAGATTGTTTCATCCTACCCCCACTTATGTTATAAAATTTTATTTTTTTATTCCACATGATAAGATATTACTGTATATTAAATTTCATCATTCGTAATATTTCCCAGGGTGGCACTCCCGTGGCATGTAAAAGGGAACCACATTTTCTGACTTCATTACAAACACTGAGAACTATATCATGGCCAATACCTACATTAATCTCATACAAACATTATTCCACTCTTCATTGATGTTTATCTCGCACAAAAATTCCATATAATGATGGATTAATGTGTAATACATAGGTTTATTCTCAAAGAGGTGGTAATCCACTTAATATAATTTTTCACAATTAATTTCATATAATACTTTTTATATATCATATATAACCACCATATTCTAGTTAAATCAATATATTTAATATATTAATTTTTTTTGATAATTATAAACCCATTTTATATCTTTTTTACCTCGTTTGGAATATGAAAGTGTTTTTAATGAGTATGTATAGACTACCACCTTCCTAAAGAAATTTGTATCCTTTTTCATCCCTATCTAAAACTAAAAGTTATATTGATTTATTTTATAATTATATCTAATAGTTATAATATGACATGGATGTTTTAGTATAGAATATGAGTTACCTTCATTCCCACTAATCCTTTGGAAAATTATAATGTCTCTTGTGTTTATGTGTGGACAACCACAATCCCGAAGTGATGTAATTCATTTGATCAGTTCCACATTACATGGATGGTCATAAGTAAGTATTTAATTCAAATATATGATATTTAGGATATAATTATTATGTTTTAAAAATAATATTTAAATTACATTCCACTCATTCTATCCATTAAAATATGGTTTCATGACTTGTGCTTATGAATATACTAAAGTCTCTATAATGTCATGTAATTAAATTTACATCGAAATCTTATATTTATTATAACAAATTGTTATTTATTGATTAAATATAACATTTATTACATGATTATGATTTTTTAAATGATGAAGTAATGACCTATGTGTATCGATTATAATTTCTAGAAAAAAAATGTTGAAAAATGAAAAAGATAACACCGAGGATGTTGATTTTACTAGAGATTTCATAATAAATTGGATATTATAAATTATGTATGAATAATATATTGTAAGATAAGTGTGATTAAAATAGTAATTATGATATAAAATACTTATAAATTTTTATGGAGGTGGTTATATTGTTTACAAATAATGTTAGTACAGGATAAAAGGTTTTATGTAGAAATGTCATTTTAAATAGAATTCTTGATGTTTATATCTCTATTGGCAATATTTTGTACTCTTTAAATCCTAAATAACATATATTTTATTCACTCGTGTAATTTCATATTTTTTCAAGTGTTATATATATACTCCCTTTAATTGTTACTCTAAAATAAGAGAATACTATTTTTATGGAAGAAACAACCTTATTTATCATTTTCAGCCAAGGATTTTTTAATTCTATGTCTATTTATATTTAAATATTTAATTAATACCTTTTTAAAAATTTTATCAAATTTTTATTTCTACATTTATTTTTATTTTTATTTTTATAATCTATGAACAATGTGTCAGGTGAATTGTTTTATCAAACAAATCACCTTCCCCTTTTTACAAAATATTGGAAAGAATGTATTATTTTTAAAGTATACAAAATTCATGGATTTTCCCATCACCAAGCACTTTCTTCATCAAGATTCATCCTATGTAATTTTCAATTATTTTATAATGAAATAACTATTCACAATTTATTTTTTTCAAAAGTGTTATAATGAAAAAATATGTTTTATTTTTTTCAAATAATATTTCAAATGAATATATAAAAGTACTTTTCATTTATAGCATCATTTAATATATTTTATTATTATATAATAGAGACAATGTATTATGATTATTTCACATTTTTTCATCTATATAGCTATTTATAATTATGTTATAAAAAAATTTCAATGGATACCATTCCATTCCATGTGTTGATTAAGCTATATTGGAAGGATGAATGTTTTCATGATAATGTTGAACACATATGTATTTATTTATATATGTGATGGGAGAGTATATAATTTTCTATCCAACCAATAAATTTATTATATATTGGTATCTCATGTGATAATATTAATGATAATTGTGTGTGAACCAATTAAATGATTAATAAGAGTTTGGGGAGAGAACCCAATCCACATTGGATCATTTTCATGTATGTAGTTATTTTCTTAGTAAAGATTCTGGTCTAGTGAAATGATTTTATATTTTTATTATTTTTATTGACACACCTATGAAATGTTCTCATGTTTATGATATACCCACCTTGATCATGATTAATTATTGATGAATCCACACAGTTATGAATTTTGTCTCTTATTATGAAATATTTTATTCCATTAATCATTCTTTTTGAACTATTAAATTATGGGTATCAATTATAGAATTTATGATCAAACATTCATAACAATATAAATATATTTTATTTTATTTTGATATTTGATTTATTTCTTCCATTTTTACCCTTACTAATCATTCGAGTTCACCACTTATTATTTTTCTATTTTCTCAAGGTCATAAAGAAATTTATTAAACAAGATATGTCTAAGATGGATATTAGGTAAAAAAATTCAGATATAAGGAATATCATTGATGATGAAATTTTATTAGGTATCTTTTACTCAAAGACACAAATTTATTAAATTTATGGGCCATTATTTTATTCAAAATATATTTTATTATCATCTTAAATGATGCAATAAGTATGAATGTTATGACTGAGGAACCTCAGATGATATTAGATTTTGGTATAACTATTTTAGATATTTTTTATGAATAAAATTATATAAGAAAATTAAAACAACTAATGATGAATTAAAAGTGATATAGGATACTCCTATAGTACCATAGGTAGTTAAGGATGTGTAATAGTTTAGTACTTCTTAAGAGTGATTTTGATGATTATATGATTACTTACTCTGGTTAATGATTATTGATTCATAAACATGTTTTTTATTTTTATAAAATGGAAATATCCTTGATTGATTTTCTTTTAAAGGTTTTTTTTAAATGTAATTATTTTACTCATGAACAGTGACACGATATTTAGGCAAGAATGTGATAACATGTTATTGCACATTTGATACTTTTTTAGTCCATGATTCCTTCTACGATTCATAAATATATTTTTATGTTGTAATGTACTATTGTGTCATCCATTATAAAATTTATACCATGTTTAAGTGGAAACCCTAATCTACTAATTACTCAGTAATGGATCTGTACTGTTGAAAATTTATCTTCTATCCTCCCGTGCATAGAGTTTGAAAAAATTTCCCCACTTTTTAATCATAAAAATGGTGATGAGGATCAATGGGTGTACCCTTATTAAAAATATAATATTGTATGGTGAAATTTATTTTATGTAAAGAACCCAATGTTTGGTTTAATGTGTTATTTTATTTATAAAATGAAATAGATTAATGCTATAATTTTAGGAATTATAACAATAGAAATATTCAGTGAAAATTTTTGGAAAGTCATTATATTAAGTTGTAATGTGATATAATGATCTTCAAATTTTATAGATTTTTAATAATGTTTTAGGGTTTTTATATGACCTTGTTTAAAGGTTCTTGTTAGTTAAAACAGAGTGGAACACATTTTTTTGGACTATCATCTATAGAATAATTTTTTCAGTCTATGTTTAAAAAATATGATTTTTTAATTAATCATTCGATAAAGAGAAAAAAACATCACTTGACATAGATTCAAATTTCTCATGTATGATCCCTGAAAAAAAATATCTAAAGAATTTATCAGATTTATATTCATAAATTCAGCAGATATAGTTATCCAGATAGAGGGGATATATAATAGAAGTTATGGATAAGAAGGTTTCAAGAAAAGAAGATATATAAAATAAAAAAATAGATAGAGAAATTGTAACACATCGAGATTTTATGAAAATTATTCTCCTTAATTTCTATGTTGTAATTTTTTGTAATCTACACCAATATTATCTTGCACTATATGCCACACTGTATTAGCTTGTAGTATATGCAACCCTATTCTTGGCTTGTGTTACACCCCAAAATACTTTTTTTAATTATTTTCAAACACTTTTAAGAAAAGTGAGAACCCAAGGACACTTGAATCCCCAAAAAGAATAACCAAATCCCCTCCAAAGATGCACAAACAAACAGACTCCCAAAAATTCAATAAAAAACTAAAAATAATATTTTTCATACCCATCATCTCCACCTGTGCATGAAATCCCCTCCAAAGTGTTCATTCCCCATTCAGAAGCCGGATTTAAATGCCTCATGAAGTCACCATCGTAGTCCTGCCTCACATCATCCAGAGTGATTCTGCCGAAACCATCTTGCTTGGACAGACAGCCTTTCTTGAAATCCAGGGACACCACATGGTCCCGTTTAAAGGAGGATCTGGTGCACAAATGACGAGGCAGATAGGAATTGTCCTTCCTGCCTTTTCTTTTTGGAGTAGCAGAAACCACTCCTCCTTCATCATTCCTAGTTCTGTCTCCACCTTGCACAATATCGCTAAAGAACTATTGACCATATCACCTCAATTTTCCTCGTCGCACCTCGAAAGCATCCCCTTCCTCCAAAGAGTGTTGTCCGAGGTTATCTCCTTGCCCTCCACATCTCTACCTCTCCTCTGATCAGGGTTTTGTAGTTAATATCACACATTTAAATGTCTGGGACGCAATCATACATAACTGATCCTTTTCCTTTCCCCTAAAGAACAATTCCCAAGTTGGCCAGTTTACACTGCTGGTGAGCTGTATTCTCCACAGAAGGGTCCTCCACACCCTTACTGGAAACTTCACGGTCAGCTTCTCCTACCACAAACTTCTGCATACTGTTCTCTAGGGGTTCATCCTACTCTGTTGTAACAACATCCATACCCTCCTCAGCAAGTCCCTGGAACCTATTACTCAAAGTAAACAATGTTGTAGATGAAGCACCTGGTCCCCCACTATCATGGCTTCTCCCATTCCTGCCCAAAGGCACTGCCGAGTTACCTTCCTTACATCCCGCCCTATGATCCCTCTTAACAAAGGCATCACCTAGATGATTATCCCTCAATGTCTCCCCACAGGATGAGCCAACCTTCATTTGAGAACTCCTAGAATTAGAGTTCTCTTATCCCTGGATCTTGCCTACAACAGGGACCTCTGGATTACATTGAGTTTTCCAGACATCCGTCAATGGTGTGTTATTACCAAGCCTATCAGAATCCTTTCCAGCCCCATCAGCGAGCTATGGAACCAAAGGACCCAGTGATTAGGAACCTTCATTTTCCCTCGCTCTTGTGTCACACGCAAGAGAAACCCTCCTCAATAGCTTGTGTTGTACGCAATACTGAGTTTCACTAAACAAAAATATTTTATTAAAATATTATATAAACTATCCATTATGAAGATTAATATGCACTTTTTGAAATTTTATAAATTTTATCTTTCAAAATGGACTTCATATTTGGATTCGGAATATCAAAATTTTCCTAGGGTGAATTTTTGGTATTTTTCTGAAAACGTTCAATTTTTTGATGAATACTGAAAACACTGAGTTATTGGTTAAAACTGGATATTTATTTAAATAATCATTTAATTTATTTAAATTTATTTTATGTCAAAATAAATACATAATACCTATATAAGTTCAATGTAATACATTGGATTCATTTTATAATAATTTTAGATATATAAAATGTTTATTGAACCTTTTACCGTCTTTTACCCACCTCTTAAGAGCATTTACAAATTCACCTAAATCTTAATTTTTCCGCTTCTATGAGTTGAATTTTGAGATTCCAAGAGACACAGTTAATATCAAAGAGTAAAATTTGGTTCAATAAGATAAAAAAAAATTTCGATGAATAGTCTTTTTTTACTTTTATTTACCACGGTTAAAAGTAAACATGGTAATTAAGGGTAAAAATGATATTATGATTACCCTAAAAATGCCCTAATTCTATTGGATAAGTATAATTTGACCGAAAAAAACCATAGGAATAAAATATGAACCTCTTTGTTCTACTTGGATTTGATTAGGACACTTATTGTTATTTTATTTAAAGAAGAGCTAAAAGAGTTAAAATCAAAGTTTAATATCTAAAACATTTTTATTATAGGGTTCTTACTAAGATAAATTCTACTATAAAATTTCAATATAAAGATAAAAAAATTTCTACATATTGGTATTTTATTTATATTTTATATATATTAAATAATTTAATTAATTTATGACACAATGATGATGCAGTAATTACCTTAATAATGAAATATTAAAATAATTGATATTATAAATACAAAAATAAATGTAATTTGGGACTTTTTATGAATTACACAAATTTTATAGGTTCATATATCATATTAGGTTTGGTTAGATGAATTTTTTGTGAATTAATAATGTAGTTATGAATTTAAATAAAACAAAATAAAAAATAGTGTCAAAATTGACATAAAAGCATTTTTAAAACAAATATTATATTATTAATTGATATAATGGTCCTAAAAATCGTATAATAGGCCAAAAGACTTATATAATAATATATATGACATTAATGAACTAATTGGGGTTCTATTGGTAGTTTATAGTATGTTTATTAACAATATTGTGTAAGAATACAAGAAGACACTGTAAAAGTTAAATTATTTAACATAGAGTTAAATCTAAATGATAAGGTTAAATGGTTACCTAAACTGGTCTAAAACGTATTGGTTGAGAGGATTTCGACCCATATCCACCCTATCCTCAAAATAAGTCACTTTGGAGCCATTATAAACCGAATTATAATTTATTATAAAATAATATCATAAGTTTTTTCTAAGGTGTCCCTCTCCTCCCTTATAAAATGGCACATCCTCCCTCTCCTCTTTACAAAATTTTGAGCCTTCAACCTCGGACAGCCCCTGAAAATTTCTTTTCTAAACCTCACTAGTTATATCATTGAGGGACTGGTCATCTCAAAATACCAACTCTAGTTCCCTAAGAGGATGTTTAAAAGAGGCACGTCGAAGAAGAGGTAATCTCTTCTACAGATTCTTTCAAGTTTCCTTCTTCATATACTTCATATAATTTATTTGTTTCATTATAATGTAATAACATAAGTGTTACTTATATACTTAAATGTTATTATAAATATGAAAAAACCCTATTTCACCATCTATCCATCCAATGAAAAACTAAATCATCGCGCGTGTGTACATACGGAATACCGTCTCTACACCATAGTGTAATATTTTTTTCTAACACCTCTTTACATGGATGGGTATAATGGTGTAAAGAATAACTATATATGATTATTCTAACATGATAATAATTCTGATATTTTATATCGTCGACTCCAATTCCATTCAATAATTATGAGAACAATATCAACGCTCGTGCGTACGCAAGGATTACCGTCTCCATGATGCGATGAGATTCATTCTCCATGTTAACCATTCAAGAATGATTATAAAGTATATATAATGAATAATAATGAAATATATGACATACTAAAACTAATTTATTTTCTATATATATATGTATATATCATCTACTTACTTCCATTCAATTCAATAAGGAAATGAAAACAGCGTTCATGCGTACGTTCGGCCTACCGTCTCCGTGAACGGTGTATTTCATTTCATTTATCTATCTATTTTATATATATATACTGATTATATATTATATATAAATCACGATTTAAATTCTGGAATTAATTAAATTATGATATAAGTAATAATAATATCAAGAACAACAAGTCCAAACATGTACGATAAATGAAACGATTTTACCCAAAACACTGCTTTAACATGGAATTGACAAATGAACGGTTAATATAAAGTCATAAGTGAATCATATATGATATCATAAATATTATTATGGTAATGTTACATGTTAATAATTTTTTAAACCCACTATACCGGAGTCTCAGACACATACAGAAGAAATTGGACATAAGGTAAGGGATAATTTTGCAATCTTATTTTTATCCGGGATTTCTTATACGTAAGTATTTACTGGGGTTATATTTTTCATCCATGACCATAAAATGTTTTTCATAAAGTTTTTAATATTATTCCATGTATTTTTAAAGTCATTTTTAACCCTCTTTATCTTTTACTTTGTGTTATGGAATGAATTTTTCTTTTGTTTACCATATGTGGTAATTTTTGACTTTTCTGCTAAAAGTATGAGGAGAATGTTTTTTAACTTATACGACATGAACGGATTTTTATGGTTTTATAATGACTTATTTTCATGAATCTTAATCTAAAATATTTCAGGAATATTTTTTAAAAAATACTTTTCTTTTAAAATTTCATTGCATTTTTTGAAAAGATAATGATTTTGAAGAAGAAAGGATATTTTCTTCCAGAATTCATTTCATGTGTTTTATCAAAACCATTTTCCATATAAGATAACATTATTTCATATGCGTATGTTTCAAGTATAATGTCTCTATGATTTACATGGTTTCAATTTTTTTATGATGAAATGATATCCATTTGTTTTATATGGATTATGTTATGATGGGATGATGTTTATGAAACCCATTTTATTCTTTGGGTTATGATGATTTTTTTATGTTTATGTTGTGGCACACGTAAGAATTATTTCATTATGAGATTTGTGGGACCTATATCTCCCTCCAATGAATTGGGTAATAATATATATTTCATGAGATAGACATGGTTGTAATGGAAAGTAAATCAGGTACAGTAATATAGGGCTGGAATGGCAGGTAAACCCAATTCAGTAATGGTCTTTGTCCACTATAATGGTCTTGGAAGCAATGCCTTGGATTCTATGGAAATAATATCATTTTCATAATGGTGTTCCACAATTTTATTTTTTATTACCATGATATTTTATCATGATTGATGTTCCATTATGATTTACGCCTTACGTACTACCATGCTTAATGTCATTGCTCAAGATTTTGATGTTTAATATTTTGGTTAATGTTTCTAAGTTCAAATGTATATTGGTTGTTTTATTTTCTCCATGATTACAATACTGAGAATTTGTGCTCACCCTTTTTATGTTTTCCTTTCCCCCAGAATATAAATGAATGTTTTCTATTGGAAAAAAAGACAATCTTTATGGGAGATGTTGAAGATCTGTCACCATGATTAGAAGATTATATTCAAAGTTTCCAAAGACACAAAACTAATACGGTCATTGGGCGTTTGTTTGTGTCATGTATTAAGTATTTTGAAAAAGTAATGTAATGTCCATGTACGTCAAGTTTGGGTTTCTATAGTTGTTATCATAGTGAAGGTTTAGTCAACCTTTGGAAACTAGGTTGCGATAACTTTATCGAGATCCCTAGATATATTTATAAGGTATGTCTAGGGATGTCTGTAAGGTTAAATATAATGTATATGTTATAATACGAGAATTATGATAATGGTAATGAATAACCAAGGATGAAACCTAATATGTTAGAGATTGAAAGTACATCCCCTTGATTATGTTGTTTTTCTAGTACGATTGTTGGCTCTCATACAATTCTTTTTGGGTTTTACGAAATGGAAGGAAACAAGAGGATTCATGTTAATGGAGAACATTATGGACAACGGAATGATATTCTTCATGAGAATAAAAATGAAATATGATTTTTAATTCCAAACATCATTATTATGCATAATAAGAAATATCATTATATGATCAATAATCTTAACATTGGAAAGATTCTTGACTCAACTACTAAGAGAAAGGTGGAGTTTTCTGATGATCATAGTGGAAGGAAAGTTCAATTTCCCTCATGTACATAATAAGGGAAGAGGCATCAAGAAGAATGTTTAAAAGGAACTGGAAGATGATTTGGGTTTGGAAAAAAAGGACACAAAGCTATTAATTACAAAGGAAAAGGACCAGTTAACACAATGGAAAAGTATAAGGGTATTGCTAAGACATCAGCAACGGTTAAATGTTTTAAATGTGTAATGTGCGGGAATTATGCAAATAGATGACCTAGAGGAAAATCTAATGAAGAGAATCAGCATGGTCATATGGGTAGTATTTATGCTGATGATGATGAAGAGACTACATATTATATATGAGATGAAAGTAGTGTTGAGGAATAAAATGACGAAGCTCGGCCAATGGTTTTAAGAAGGTAGTGGAATGATTGCATGTTTATCAAGAATAATGTATGGTACTATGGAATAAAGATACATCTAATGATAGTTAAACTATTGTTTTTCCTAATTTATTTGAAAGTATATGTCAAATGGTACTGGTAACCATGAAAAGTGATTGAAATATTTTTTGAAAGTAGATGATATGTGCATAATTAAGGGACAAGAAGAACAAAATAAGTTTGATGGTATTTATGAGCTCATGATTCATATAAGGACAAAGTGATATCATGGTTTGAGTATATAGAATATTTAGGATTTTGGTATATGGAAAGAGTTACCTTTTCATAGCATTCATGTTTTCACTAGGGTTCTAGGTAATTTAAGTTTCAAGAGAATACATGATTAAGTTATTCACATGATTGTGAACAACAAGACATATCTTATGATATATGGGGGATAAATTATGGTATTCACTTGCTTGTTATGTGACCTTTCCAGTAATCGATTTCTTTATACTATGAGATTGGACATATGTATTTTTGATAAGTCTAAAGATTGGAATGGATTATGTTGGACATCAGATAGTACTTTTTAAGGATATAAATTTTTTCGATATTATTTATGTAATGATATAATAGTGTAGTTTTAGAAAAAGGACAACCCGTAGGATGGGTGACAACCCGTCGCGTCAGACAAGGTTGTGAGAATCGAACCCACAACCGAAGTGCGACAGGCCTTTACCATCTACCACTAACCTACAGGAATTCCATGGTTTGTAGAAATTAGTTTTATTTTATTACGTGGTATGATAGATGAAGTATAATCCATTTTTGGAACCATGTATGATTAACCTTGCCATAGATGGACTAATGTATATTTAATATCTTATGCTAAACTTTTTTTTTGATAGAGATAGATGGAATGACCTATCATTTTATTGCATGATCTTTTAATACTTCAAAAATGAAAAATTCAACTTCATATCATTAAATAAGAGATGAAGCGGAAATTGTTCATGGAATGACCAATGATGATTTTACACTGAAATCAATTAAGTACTTAACCTTATGCAAAAATTCATCAACATTAGGGAAATGATCTTGAAACCCAAAAATGAAGTCCTAGTACTCTCATATCCGATGAATCAAATGGTACCTTAGATCATCAAAAATTTATGTATTTGTGATTGTTTTCATTTTTATAGCCATATTCACTGCCACTCTTCATCATAACATGATTGTTAGATTTCCCTTCCATATCCATCTTTTCACCTATATTCTCGTATATGGAAACCTACTGATGATTAACTTTGGGTATCCGTTATGTTTCTAATGTTCTTTTTTAAAATGATGTTTTTGTATTCCTTTTTACGATGTGGGTTTCTATGAGAGAAACTTTCAAGTAGAAAACGATTTATAACTCCAATGAATTTCGAGGGAGAAATTCATTTTAAGTGGGGTAGAACGTAACACCCTGATATTTTATAAGAATTATTCCTTTTAATTTAATTGATTTCTTTTGTTGTACACTACACCAAGATTATCTTGCGCTATACGCAACACCATATTGTCTGGTAGTATACGCAACACTATTTATGGTTTTCATTACATGCAAGAAAACCTTCCTCAATAGCTAGCGTTGTATGCAATACCGAGTTTCACTAAACAACGATATGTTCTTAAAATATTATATAAACTAGCCATTATGAATAGTAATACCCAATTTTTTAAATTTTATAAATTTTATTTTTTAAAAATAACTTCATTTCTGGATTAAGAATATCAAAATTAGCATATGGTGAATATTTCGTATTTTTCTGAAAACATTCAATTTTTGATGAATAGTGAAAACACTGAGTTATTGGTTAATACCGACTTTTTTTTAAATATTCATTTATTTTATTTAAATTTATTTGAGGCCAAAATTGATACATAATACCTATATATGTTCAAGGTAATACATTGGAGTAATGTTATAATAATATTAGATATATAAAAATATTATTTAACTTTTTGATGTTTTTTACCCACCTCCTAGGAGCATTTACAAATTTACATAAATCTTAATTTTACCGCTTCTTTTAGGATGAATTTCAAAAATATGAGAGAAATGGTTAATATCAAGGAGTAAAATGTGGTTCAGTGAGATAAAAACAATTTTTGGTGAATAGTAACTTTTTACTTTTATTTACCACGGTTAAAAGTAAATATGGTAATTAAGGGTAAAAATGATATTATTATTACCCTAACAGATCTCCTAATTCTATAGGATAAGTATAATTCGACCAAAAACAACCTTAGGAATAAAATATGAACCTATTCGGTCCACTTGGATTAGATTAGGACACTTATTATTATTTTATTTAAAGAAGTGTTAAATCAATGTTAAATAACTAAAACATTTTTAATATAGGGTTATACATAAGATAAATTTGACTACATATATTCATTATAAATATAAAAATATTTCTTAAATAATGGTATTCTATTTATATTTTTAGACATTAAATAGTCTAATTTATTTATCACACAGTGATGATGCAGGAATTACCTTATTAATGAAATATTAACATAATTGATATTATAAATACCCAAATAAATTTAATTTGAGACTTTTTATGACTTACACTAATTTTATATGTTAATATATCATATTATTGTTGGTTAGATGAATTTTTTTCGAAGTAATAAGGTTGTTATGAATTTAGAGAAATGGAAATAACAAATAGTGTCAAAATTGACATAAAAGATTTTTTAAAACAAATATTATATTATGAATTGATATAATGGTAATAAAAATATTAGGATTGGATAAAAGACTTATATACTAATATATATGACATAAATTAACTAATTTGTGTTCTATTGGCAGTTTATTGTAAATGTATTAACTATAGAGTGCAAGAATACAAGAAGACACGGTAAAAGTTAAATTATTTAACATAGAGTTATATCTAAATGATAAGGTTAAAATGGTAACCTAAACTTGTCTAAAACATATTGGTTGAGATTATTTCGACCCATACCCACCCTATCCTTGAAATAAGTAACTTTTTAGCCATTATAAACCGAATATGAATTTATTATAAAATAATATTTTGTGTTTTTTCTAAGGTTCCCCTCTCCTCCCTTATAAATGGGAACCTCCTCCCTCTCCTCTTTACACAATTTTGAGACTCCAATATCGGCCATCCCCTTTCAATTTCACATCTAAAACACTATTGTTTTATCATAGAGGTTTCAGGCTTCTCAGAAGACCAACTCTTGTTCCCAAAGAGAAAGTTTAAAAGAGGCATGTCGAAGAATAGGTAATCTCTTCTACTGATTCTTTCAAGTTTCTATCTTCTTATACTTCGTCTTATTTAGTTTTTTCATTATAAATAAAAAAATAAGTATTAATTATATACTGATATGTTATTATATATATGAAACAACCCTATTTCACATTCTATCCAACCTACGAAAAACGAAATCACTACGTGTGCGTACGTACGGAATACGGTCTCCACGCCGTTGTGTAATATGTTTTTATACCACCACCTTACTTGGATGGGTATAATGGTGTCAAGAATAAATATATATGATTATTATAAAATCATACTAATTCTGAGATATTATATCATCCACTCTAATTCCATTCAATAATTATGGGAATGATATCATCCCTTGTGCGTACGCACATATTACCATCTCCACAAAGCTCTAAGATTCATTTTCCATGTTAAACATTCAAGAATGATTATAAAGTATATATAATGAATAATAATGAAATATATGACATAATAAAGCTACTGTATTTTTTTATTTATATATATGTCATCTACTTACTACCATTCCAGTCAATATGGAACAGAAAACAGCGTTCATGCGTACGTACGACCAACAATCTCCATGAACGGTGTATTTCATTTCATTTATATATCTCTTATATATATATATATACTGAATATATATGATATATAAATAAAAATTTACATTATTTATGTAAGTAAATCATGATATAAGTAATAATAATATCAAGAACAACAAGTCCAAACATGTACGATAAATGAAACGATTTTACCCAAAACACAGCTTTAACATGGAATTGAAAGATGAACTGTTAATATAAAGTCATAAGTGAATCATATATGATATCATCAATATCATTACGGTGATTTTACAAGTTAATAATAAATTTAAACCCACTATACAAGAGTCTTGGACACATACAGAATAAATTAGACATAAGGTAAGGGATAATTTTACAATCTCAATTTTATCCGGGATTACTTATTCGTAAGTATTTACTGGGGTTATATTTTTCATCCATGTTCATAAAATGTTTTAAATAATGTATTTAATATTATTCCATGTATTTTTAAAGTCATTTTTATGCTTCTTTGACTTTTACATTATGTTATTGAAGGAATCATTCTTTTGTTTACCATACGTGGTACTTTTTGACTTTTCCGTTAAAAGTATGAGGAGAATGTTTTTTAACATATATGGAATGAACCGGTTTTTAATGTTATATAACGCCTTATTTTCATGAATCTTACTCTACAATATTTCATGACTATTTTCAACAAAATCATATTTTTTTAAAATTTCATGGCATTTTTTAAAAAGAAAATGATTTTGAAGAAGAAAGGATATTTTCCTCATGAATTCATTCCAAGTGTTTTATCAAAACAATTTTCCATCTACGATGAAATTATTTCGTATGTGTATGTTTCAAGTATAATATCTCTTTGATTTACATAGATTCACTTTTCTTGTTTTGAAATGATATCAATTTGTTTTATATGGATTATGTTATGATGGGATGATGTTTATGAAACCAATTTTATTCTTTGGGTTATGATGAATGATTTATGTTTATGTTGTTGCACACGTAAAAATGATTTCATTATGAGATGGGTGGGACCTATATCTCCCTCAAATGCATTGGGTAATGATTTATATCTCATGAGATAGACATGGCTATAATGGAAAGTAAATTTGGTATAGTAATATAGGGCTGGAACAGCAGGTAAACCCAATTCAGTAATGGAATTTGTCCACTATGATGGTCTTAGAAGCAATGCCTTGGCTACTATGAAAATCATATCTTAATGGTTTTCCACAATTACATGTTTTATTACCATGCTATTTTATCATGATTGATTTTCCACTATGATCTATTCCTTACGTACTACCATGTTTAAGGTCATTGCACAAGATTTTGATGTTTAAACAATATGTTCATGTTTTTAAGTCCAAATGTATATGGGTTGTTTAATTTTCTCCATTATTACCCTAATGAGAATTTTAGATCACCCTTTTTATGTTTTATTTTCCCCCCGGATATAAAAGAAGGTTTTAGGTAGGGAAAAAAAGAAGATCTTTATCAGAGATGCTGAATATCTTTCACCATAATTAGAAGATTATGTTCCGAGTTTCCAAAGACACTAAACTAATACGATCATTGGCCGTTTGTTTTTGTCATGTATTAAGTATTCTACAAAAGTAATTTAATGTCCATGAACATCATGATTGGGTCTCTACCAAAATACTAGAAGAAAAGGTCCAAATATTTTATTACTAGATTATGATGATCTCTAAATGAAGAATTATACAAAGAGGTTTTAAAATTTTCCAATTGATATAACAATAAATTTATAATCTCATAAAAATATAGTCACATTAAAATGAAATAAAGAAAGAGAAAATATGATTATTGTTGGATCTGAATCTACGGATTACACACAAGAGGGGGGGTGAATTGTGTCTTTTCAAAATTATTACAATCCCTTCAATTTAGACAAATTCTGTCCACTATGCTTTAGCACGATTAAATATGCAGCGGAAAAAGTAAAAGCATGAACACACAGATGTATAGTGGTTCGGGGAACAGAAGGCCCCTAGTCCACTCCACCAACGCTCAAATCCACGAGCTTGGCAATTTTCACTATCTAGTCCTCGTTTCCACAGACCTGTTCACAACTGAGTACAGGCAGTTGACACCTTTACAAGTTTCAGGCAAACACAGCCTTCCTGGTTCAAACACGAACCCACACAGCTTAGAACGAGAAGCTGATCACTCAAAAATAAAAAGGGTTTCGATAAAGAAAACACTTCTCTAGTTGTTCTTCACAATTGCAACATAATGCAATTGACAGTAGATAGATCGTCGTCTTCAGAAAATAAAGATCTGTAATCAAAACAGTTCTGAGTCGATCCAATTGCAATAGATATTACAAGAAACTTCACAACTTCAGCAGCAGTAGA
Source organism: Viscum album (assembly GCA_963277665.1). Taxonomy (NCBI): domain Eukaryota; kingdom Viridiplantae; phylum Streptophyta; class Magnoliopsida; order Santalales; family Viscaceae; genus Viscum; species Viscum album. The sequence goes on along the minus strand of OY728155.1, from coordinate 1,518,756,896 downwards.
TTCACAACAGATAGTCGATGTAGAACACGTGAATCTGCTATCAAGATCTTCCTTCGGTAATAAAGGTTTTACACTTCTTCTCGATCACCAGAAAAGAATGCCTTCACACAGTCTCTGTTTCTTGCTCGTTAAAAGATCAATCTATATATTTCATACACTTTCCTGTGTATATATATATATCCGATGTTTCCAAGATAGAACATATATATTCAAATCTGATAAAATCTTCCGCATAAATAGATCCATGAAAATCTCCTTTAGATTCGCGATATTAAATAACAGAGCCGTTGTAACTCCCCTGAAGAATCGGCATAAAAAGCTCTGTTTTAAATCAATCATTAATCCGTTAAAAATTGTCTTTAATTCCGTCAAAGTCGTACTTAAGAATCGGCTCGAAATCCGCTTAACAATCCGCCTGTTTGACCAATGCAAAAGGAAATATCGTCTGTCAAAAATATCCCGACGCCAAACGTAGGGTTGATGACGTGGCTCCAAACGTAGGGTTCACAAACGTAAGGTTTACAAACGTAAGGTTCACAAACGTAAGGTTGAATATACATATTTTCTCTTCAGCATTCAAACGTAGGGTTGATCATCCATACTTTGTCTTACTTCAACTCTCCAAAGAACGTACGGTTGATTATAAAAGTAGGGTTGATGATCCATACTTTTGAGAAACAAACTCAACACTGAAAACTAACGTACGATTTCTCTTCCATACTTGTCCAACAACAAAAACGTAAGGTTCCTTCCAAACGTAATGTTCTTCTTCCATACTTTTCAACAACGTAAGGTTCATTAACCATACGTTTCAAAATAACGTAAGGTTCCTTAACCATACGTTTCTTTTAACATAAAAAGTAAACTTTTCATCCATACGTTACGTTCATCAACGTAGGGTATGAACAGTGATTCCAGTACGCGCTAAAACTGATCTCGCACTACAGTGATTCCAGAACGCGCTAAAATTGATCTCGGAATAAATGAAGTATGAAATCTCGTTATATGAAATAAATAAATAAAATAAATTCCTGCAAAATACTCAACGAAATAATTAGTAAATAATTAAGGGTATTTGTGAGAATCAAAATCATCATAAAGAGACAGAGTATTATTTAAAATAATCTCCCCCTTTAAAAAACATTATTTTTAATTGTTTGAAAAAAATATATTGCTCAACAATCTCCCCCTTTTTGATGATCACAAAACCCATAAAAATAATAGAACTAATTTAATTTCAATCATTATTGAAAAATTAGTTTTATAAAATTTTAGAATTTTGAAAGGATTAAAACAATATTTAACTATAATAAAATTTCTCCCCCATAAAAATAAATTTTCAGCTAAAAATAGATAAAAGATAAATATCGTATATATCAAAATTCTCCCATATATCCAAAATTTTTCATAGGAAACAAATGAATTTAAATGTTGTGTTTATCCAAATTCTCCCCCTTTTTGTGATATCAAAAAGAATGAAAAAAAAATACGGATTTGAACACATTCAATATTGCACTGAACTATAAGTAAATGCTATAGTTAACTGTGTATGAATAAGTGAATTTGTTATACTGGCTAACTCAATCATTAATCAATAAACAACAAAACAAAAAAAAAGTAAGAAAAGAATTTTCATTCACAAGCTGTTATATATAAACGATTGTGATATACAGAGGAATCAAGGTTCATAGATAAGATAGGGAAAAAGGTGTCTATTTCCTTTGAATCGCGGTCTTTATCTCTGTAAACTGTTCTCTGAGCCTCTTCATCATCCCATCTCCTAACTTGATGATAAGATCTCTGTTCTCTTGAGTCATATGAATATCTTCAATCAAATTAACTCTGAAAAACTCATGCATTCTTTCTTCTTTTTCAACAAAAAGAGCCAGTTTTTCTGATAACTGATTCAAAATAATCCTAATCGGTTGCTCTCCAGATGTCAACTGATCCACTAAAAATCTCTGATTTTAACTGATCAACAGCATGCAGCATATCAGTCTTAAACAAATCTAATTCCTGTCTTGAAACAGTACATTCTTTCAGCTTCTGAAACTTCAACTGCTCTAAGTTCAGAGAATTTCTGAGACTAACATTCTCAGATTCTAACTGAGAGATACGCTTGTACAACTCAAAAACTTCTTCTTTTCTCGAATCAGGGGCACCCTGTGCTCGATTCTCATGTCCAGAATTAGGTTTATGAAGCAGGGAAAGTGGTAAGGAATCTGCATCCGACTGTTCTTTGTCCTTGTCCTGACAAGGTTGATCCACTGAACTATCTTTTGAAGCCTGTAACTCTTCCACTGAAAAATCCTCCTGAAGTACCTCTGTATGAGCTTCAGAAGTATGTTCATCATGAACAGTAGTCTCTCTGACTTCTACTGATTGGTCAAGAACAATATTTTCATGTAAATCTTGAGGTCCGGCCACTTCTTCACCAGGAACTGCCTCCATAAGTTGTTCTTGTTGAATTACTTTTTCAACAGCCATAACAGCAGATTGAGGTTCTTCTTGAGTTTCTGTTTGAGCTGCTGGTTCCTCTATCGGTGCAGTCTGCTCCACAACAGCTTCTCTCACAAATGAATAAGAAATTACCGGTTCAGAGTATTTCAAGGCAGGAGAGATAACTTCTTCATCAATTGACCTCTTCCTTCTAGATTGAAGTCCTTCTTGACTTCTCTCTTCCTCAACTTCCTCCATCTCAAAACGAATTCTCCTTGCCACTGTACTAACTCTTGATTCTGCTTGTCCCTCCATGGACATAGCCGGTTGAGCCTGAGCACTCTCCGAGTTTTCCTCAGCTCCAACAGGTAAGAGTTTTCCTTTAATTGTGCTCCATAAGTATCCTACTTTCCTCAAAGTTCCAGCATTAAAAACATTACTGTGGTGACATTTCACCCCAGCATCTACCAATCTGATCATTCCTCTTTTAAACAAAAACAATGAAATGAACCTTCCATAAGGGAAAAAGGTCATTCATGCTTCACTCTGACAGCGGTAACTCAGATATCTTATCATAAACCGAGGAAAATTAAACTTAATATCACACATCAAGAAATACATTATGTACATGTCCGGGTATAGGATTTTCTCCATCTCAGCCATTCTTGGTGCTAAACCAGTCTGAACAAAGTTTACCAAAATTTTCTGATCGGGCTCCAAATCCTTAATAAACATCTTCTTTATCACTCTGGTTCCAAACAGAAAAGACATAATGTCTTCAGACTTATGTACAGAATCTCCAATATTCCGTAAATCGAAATGAAAAACTCCTTCATGAGGGCAGTTAAGAATTTGACTTATCTCTACAGATGATATTGAAAAGTCCTTATCCTCTATTTGAGCCAATAAACTATACTCTGTATCTCCAAGGCTAAACTGAACAGTTCTAAAGAAATGTCTCATTTCTGCCTCATATAGAAACTCAGAATTTGCACTATTAAAAGCTTGCTCAAGGCTTTGAAACGACAACACTTGCTTCAACAGTAAATTAGTTTCAAACAGCCACTCTAAATCTATGACTTTACCTTGCAGTATTTTCCAACCTACTACCTTAGGTTTCTTTGTAGCACTGCTCTCGGATTCATCTGGACGCTTAGTCTTTGCCATTCCAACAACGATTTCTGAAGGTTCGTAAGTTTAGGGTTTGAAGATTCAGAAAAGGGTTTTGGAGCAGATGTGCGGTTTTAGGTTTTCGAAAGGGTTTCCGAAAAAGGTGAAGCAGTTTAGAAGGTGAAACGGTTCTGACAGCCTTGATTCCCGTGTAATCACTAATCATTACTTTTATTTAAATCAAAATAAAATTACTTATAGCGGAAAACAGAAATTAAGCAGAATTCGAATACAGAATAAGATTTAAAAAAAACTATTTAAAATTAAATAAACCTAACTCCCCCTTAATAAATTCAAACCTTGCCGTGGGAAGTGGTTTAGTAAAAATATCTGCTAATTGATTTTCTGTATTTACAAATTCTAAAAATATATCCTTTTTAAACACATGATCTCTTAAAAAGTGATGTCTTATATCAATGTGCTTAGTTCTAGAATGACTAATAGGATTTTTTGAAATATTAATTGCACTAGTATTATCACATAAAATAGGTGTATTATTGAAATTTAATCCAAAGTCCATAAGAGTGTTTTTCATCCACAACACCTGTGCACAGCAACTACCTGCAGACACATATTCTGCCTCGGCTGTTGACAGGGCAACTGAGTGTTGTTTCTTACTAGAACATGATACTAAAGACTTCCCTAAATAGTGACATGTTCCTGAAGTACTCTTCCTATCTAATCTACAGCTTCCAAAGTCAGCATCTGAATATGAAATTAAATTAAAATCAGAGGTTTTTGGATAAACCAGAGATTGATAAATAGTACCTTTTAAATATCTAAAAATTCTTTTAACATCAGTTAAATGGGATTCTTTGGGATTTGATTGAAATCGAGCACAAAGACATACTGAATACATTATATCTGGTCTACTAGCAGTAAGATATAACAAACTACAAATCATACCTCTATATAACTTGTTGTCCACTGATTTTCCAGTTTCATCCAAATCAAGTATTATATTAGTACACATAGGAGTTGTAAATGGCTTGTTGTTTTCAAGTCCAAATTTCTTAAGTAAATCAGTAATGTATTTGCATTGATTTAAAACATTTCCAAAATCTTTTTGAAATATTTGAAGACCCAAAAAGAAATTTAATTCTCCCATCATACTCATTTCAAATTCTTTTTGCATTAATTCTGAAAATTCATGACAAAGAATTTTATTGGTTGATCCAAAAATTACATCATCAACATAAATTTGTACCAACAAAACATTATTTTTCACAGTTTTCTTAAAGAGTGTTGGATCTTCCAATCCAACAGTAAAATCATTTTTCAAAAGAAAAGAACTTAGTCTTTCATACCAAGCTCTAGGTGCTTGTTTAAGGCCATAAAGAGATTTAGTAAGTTTGAAAACATAATCTGGTTGCTCAACATAAACTTCCTCCATTAAATAACCATTTAAAAAGGCAGATTTAACATCCATCTGAAATAATTTAAAATTCATATAAGATGCATAGGCTAAAAGGATTCTAATGGATTCTAACCTGGCTACAGGTGCAAAGGTCTCATCATAATCTATTCCTTCTTCTTGATTATATCCTTTAGCTACTAATCTTTCTTTATTTCTAGTTATTATCCCTTGATCATCCTGTTTATTCCTAAAGACCCATTTAGTTCCTATTACTGGATAATCATGTGGTCTTTCAACTAATTCCCAAACCTTATTTCTCTTGAACTGGTTCAATTAATCCTGCATTGCTATTACCCAGCTCTCATCATCTAAGGCTTCTTCTATGGTCTTAGGTTCTTGTTGGGATAGGAAAGCAGAGAATTCAACTATGTTTCCAAGGTTTCTTCTAGTTTGAATACCAGTCTCTAAGTCACCTATCACAGATTCTAAAGGGTGATTCTTTAAGGTTCTAGACTGTCTAGGCATTACATTCAAGGGTTCTTCAGTGTCATGTTCTTCTGAACTGGACTGAATTTCTTTTATATCATTTTCCAAATCATTCTTTAAATTCTCAAGATTCATGTTTTCATTAGAATCAGGTTCATCTATTTGTTCTATCCTTTTCTCAAAAGGATCAGATTCATCAAATTTCACATGAACTGATTCTTCAACAATCCTTGACTTTTTATTATAGACTCTATAAGCTTTGGAGGTTGCAGAATATCCTAAGAAAATACCTTTATCAGATTTTGGATCAAATTTACCAAGATTATCTTTGGTATTCAAGATGTAAACCTTGCATCCAAAAACATTAAAGTAATTTACTTTAGGTTTTCTGTTATTCCATAGTTCATAGGGTGTCTTTTTCAAAATAGGTCTTATTAAAATTCTATTCATTATATAACAAGCTGTATTAACAGCTTCTACCTAGAAATATATAGGTAGGCTATATTCATTTAACATAGTTCTAGCCATTTCTTGAATAGTTCTATTTCTTCTTTCTACAATCCCATTTTGTTGAGGTGTTCTTGGAGCAGAGAAGGTGTGTTTAATACCCATGTTTGAGCAATAGGAATTAAATTCTTGGTTCTCAAATTCTCCACCATGATCACTTCTGAATGAGATTATATGAAAACCTTTTTCATTTTGAATAGATTTACAAAAACCTTTAAATAAACTAAATGCTTCACTTTTAAATTTCAAAAAGAAAATCCAAGTAAATCTAGAATAATCATCAACTAATACATAAACATATAATTTACCAGCTAAACTTTCTACTCTTGAAGGTCCAAAAAAATCCATATGGATAAGTTCTAGAGGTTTAGTTGTAGCAACTTTATTAACAGATTTGAATGATGATTTGTGTTGCTTGCCAAGCTGACATGCATCACAGAATCTGTCATTTTCAAATTTGAGACTAGGCAAATCAGAAACTAGATGTTTCTTAGATAATTTATGTAAAGCATATATATTGCAATGACCAAGTCTTCTATGCCAGATCCAGGATTCACTTATATTAGCAGTTAAGCAATTTACTTGTTGTTTACACAAGGAATACAAATCCAAAGTATAAACATTATCAGTTCTGGGTGCTCTAAACTTAAACAGTTTATCTTTAGAAATAGTACAACTATTGTTAATAAAATAAACAGTGTATCCATCATCACAGAGTTGAGAGATACTTATCAGATTGTGTTTTAACCCTTGTACATAAAGTACTTTGTTGATTGAGATTGTCTCTGGATCTCCAACTGTTCCAATACCAATAATCTTTCCTTTGGCATTGTCACCAAAGGTGACAAGTCCTCCTTCCTTTCGAGTAAGAGAAGAGAAATTAGCTGAAGTTCAACTCATGTGTCTTGAGCAGCCACTGTCCATATACCATATTTCTTTCTTTCTTTGATGACCTGTTACCTGCAAAGACATTCAAACAAATTGCTTTGGTACCCATATTTTGTTGGGTCCAGGAGTGTTAGCAAGCAGTGATCTGGGTATCCATATTTGCTTTGTTTTCTTAAAATTGATTGAATCATATAGATCATTGGAAATATAAGCTTTCTTAATTCCACATATTTGAGGTTGTCTTAGAAAACAGTTTTTTGCTATATGACCTTTTGTTCCACAGAAGTTACAAATAACCTGTTTAGTGCTAGGAACAAAATAATTTTTGTATAACTTAGGTTTTTCTCCTTTACTTCCAATTCCAAACCTTTCCTTTTTTAATTACAGTTTTTCCAAGTATCTCATTTAAGGCATTTTCTCCTTTTGTAAAAACTAATGCAGCCTTTTTATAATATTCTACTTCATCCTGTAGAGTTTTTATTTTTGATTCAAAATTAATTTTATTTGAGTCAGCAGAGTTGTATTTGTCAATTAATTCTTTATCTTGTTTTAGCAAAGTATTTCTCTCATCTGAAATAGCTTTATGCAAGTTCTGTATAGATTTATATTTTTTAAATAATGAGTCATACCTTTCTTCAAGCATATTGCAGTAAGCTGCAAGTTTTTTATTTGAGAAACCTGTTTCAGAGTTTGATTCATTATTTGAGTCAGAGGAGTAGTATGAGTGTACCTCATCAGTTTCAGCCTTGAAACACATATTTGCTTTTAAATTGGCTTCCTCCTTCTCTGAGATTGATTTAGAAGAATTACTTGAGTCTTCAGAAACACTCTAAGTAGCTTTCATAGCTTTCTTGTCTTTCTGCTCATAATCATCTCTTTTGAAGAATTTCTTCTTCTTTGCATCTTTCAATTTTGGGAAATCCGGTCTGCTATGTCCCATCTTTTTGCATTCATAACATCTCACTTCCTTGCTATCCTTCTTGAAGGATTTCTTGAAGTCTTTCTTCTTACTGTAGAACTTTCTGAATTTTCTGGCTAGCTGAGCCAGTTCTTCATCCGAATTTGAAGAATCAGAGCTTTCTGATTTAGCACTTACTTCTCTGTTCTTCATCTTTCTATCCTTTTGTTGAGAAGTCACTTTCAAAGCAATATTTTCCCTTTTTATGTAGACTTTATGCTCATTTAACTCATCTTGCATTTCAGCCTCGTACATCATCAATGTACCAATCAGTCTCTCATAGTTAGATCTTTAACAGAAGTTGATTGTCTGATTGCTGCAGAGATTTCATTCCATCGAGTAGGAAGTACACTCAGTACCTTTAACGCTTGATCAGCCTGCTTGATTGGTTCTCCTAGAGCTGTTATATTATTGACAATTTCTGTCAATCTTCCATTCATCTGTGTGATGCTCTCTCCTTCAATCATTCTGAAAGTATCGAATTTTAATTTAGCAGTTGCATATCTCATCTGTCTTACATTATCTGTTCCTTCATAAGCAACATCTATTGTTTTCCACATTTCATATGCAGTCGGGCATTGAGATACTCTGTTAAATTCATCCGGTCCTAGACCACAGATGATTGCATTCATAGCTTTTGAATTCATGTCATACTCAGCCTCTGTAGCAGCACTCCATGTATAGGGATTTTCAGGAATTTCATAGGGAGTCAGAATCTTTGAATAGACTTTGTAACCAAGATTTTTCAGATAAATAATCATACGTGATTTCCAGCAGCCATAATTATCTCCATTAAAGTAAGGTGCTCTGACCATTGACATTCCCTCTTTCGTATCAGCCATGATACACTATGTATAATCTTTAAATACTTCTAGCTTGATAAGACTTTAAAAATAAGAAGCTCCTCCTCTGATACCAATTGTTGGATCTGAATCTACGGATTACACACAAGAGGGGGGGGGTTAATTGTGTCTTCTTAAAATTATTACAATCTCTTCAATTTAGACAAATTCTGTCCACTATGCTTTAGCACGATTAAATATGCAGCGGAAAAAGTAAAAGCATGAACACACGGATGTATAGTGGTTCGGGGAACAGAAGGCCCCTAGTCCACTCCACCAACGCTCAAATCCACGAGCTTGGTGATTTTCACTATCTGGTCCTCGTTTCCACAGACCTGTTCACAACTGAGTACAGGCAGTTGACACCTTTACAAGTTTCAGGCAAACACAGCCTTCCTGGTTCAAACACGAACCCACACAGCTTAGAACGAGAAGCTGATCACTCAAAAATAAAAAGGGTTTCGATAAAGAAAACACTTCTCCAGTTGTTCTTCACAATTGCAACAGAATGCAATTGACAGTAGATAGATCGTCGTCTTCAGAAAATAAAGATCTGTAATCAAAACAGTTCTGAGTCGATCCAGTTGCAATAGATATTACAAGAAACTTCACAACTTCAGCAGCAGTAGATTCACAACAGATAGTCGATGTAGAACACGTGAATCTGCTATCAAGATCTTCCTTCGGTAATAAAGGTTTTACACTTCTTCTCGATCACCAGAAAAGAATTCCTTCACACAGTCTCTGTTTCTTGCTCGTTAAAAGATCAATCTATATATTTCATACACTTTCCTTTGTATATATATATATCCAAAGTTTCCAAGATAGAACATATATATTCAAATCTGAGAAAATCTTCCGCATAAATAGATCCATGAAAATCTCCTTTAGATTCGCGATATTAAATAACAGAGCCGTTGTAACTCCCCTGAAGAATCGGCATAAAAAGCTCCGTTTTAAATCAATCATTAATCCGTTAAAAATCGTCTTTAATTCCGTCAAAGTCGTACTTAAGAATCGGCTCGAAATCCGCTTAACAATCCGCCTGTTTGACCAATGCAAAAGGAAATATCTTCTGTCAAAAATATCCCAACGCCAAACGTAGGGTTGATGACGTGGCTCCAAACGTAGGGTTCACAAACGTAAGGTTTACAAACATAAGGTTCACAAACGTAAGGTTGAATATACATATTTTCTCTTCAGCATTCAAACGTAGGGTTGATCATCCATACTTTTTCTTGCTTCAACTCTCCAAAGAACGTACGGTTGATTATAAAAGTAAGGTTGATGATCCATACTTTTGAGAAACAAACTCAACACTGAAAACTAACGTACGATTTCTCTTCCATACTTGTCCAACAACAAAAACGTAAGGTTCCTTCCACACGTAATGTTCTTCTTCCATACTTTTCAACAACATAAGGTTCATTAACCATACATTTCAAAATAACGTAAGGTTCCTTAACCATACGTTTCTTTTAACATAAAAAGTAAACTTTTCATCCATACGTTACGTTCATCAACGTAGGGTATGAACAGTGATTCCAGTACGCGCTAAAACTGATCTCGCACTACAGTGATTCCAGAACGCGCTAAAATTGATCTCGCGCTACAGTGATTCCAGAACGCGCTAAAATTGATCTCGGAATAAATGAAGTATGAAATCTCGTTATATGAAATAAATAAATAAAATAAATTCCTTCAAAATACTCAACGAAATAATTAGTAAATAATTAAGGGTATTTGTGAGCATCAAAATCATCATAAAGAGACAGAGTATTATTTAAAATAATCTCCCCCTTTAAAAAACATTATTTTTAATTGTTTGAAAACAATATATTGCTCAACAATTATCACTAGAAGAAGAAACATTAGATTCCATGAATATGAACTGAAAGGTATTTTTTACAAAGCATATGCATGAAATTTTTTTTGATGACTGGATCCTAATGGACATCACATAAATTCCATGAATATAATTTATTAATAATTCTACAGAGTTATTATTTAAAAATTAAACTTTAAAGATATAAAATTGTAATTATAATTTAGATTTTATAATTACAATAGTTCATTGATGCTGATACTTTATGATGTCGTAAAAATGTTTTCACTTATATTTTTTAGTAATTTTAAGAGAGTGAAATTAATATTGAAAAGAGAAATGATTTAAAATTCGAATAATATTTATTTATTTTCCCATTAATGTCAGATTATTAAAATATAGGGGAATTATTTTTTATGAATATTGGTAATATTAAGAAAAAATAGATATTAAAACTAAAATTGATGATAAGAAGTTATAAAAGCATAATTTTTTAGAATAATATGTTATAGATGAAAATGTTACAGAATAATTGAGTCTCAGAAGTTGAAATATTTTTATTCTACAGGCTCGGAGGATGAAATTCATTATTACTATAGAATAAAAAGATTCATGTGATCCCTTACATGTTTAAAATTGATTTTTTAATTGAAACACTAGTATAGTATATAAACCCTTATTATGATATTATTGGGTTAAGGGTGATTCATTCCCACCATTATTATTGATAAATGTTATACTTTCACTACCCAAATTTGTATCATAGATGTATCCCGGTGTTTAATATATAAATTTGGTGTGCCCAAAAATAGTACGGAGTGGGTTACAGTAGTGGGAGTGAAACATATAAACACAATATGAATTATAATTATTTCCTTTTCTAATTTTAACATACTGATGAATTCCTTAATGATAATAGAATTTTTTTTGATCATCTTATATCAACTTCACATTAATACATTGGAGATAATTTTTGAATGTGGTTCAATAAGATGAAAATAATTTTTGATGAATAGTATCTTCTGTCTTTTATTTACCGCGTTTAAAGGTAAATAGGGTAATTCAAGGTCATAAGAATATTTTAATAATTCAAAATTACCATCAAATTTGTCCTAACCTTATTGTATGAGTAATAACCGACCATGGTCATCTTTGGGTCTATTTTGGGACCCCATGGAGCAACCTCTGAAAGATAATGACACTTTAGGTTAATTAATTTAATTTAAAGCCAAAAATGATTAAAAAAATATATTTTAGTAAATTAATTTTTATATGGTGTTATATAATTAATATTTTCAACTATAAATATTCATTGAAAAGATAAAACAATTTCCTACATCATGGTTTTTTTTCTAAAAATTGTAGACATCAAATAAATTAAATTATTTATGACACAATAATGATGCAGTGTTTACATCATTAATAAATGATTTAAATAAATAATATTGTAATGATTAAAATATTATCCAAAACATGTCTAATTCTGATTGGATGATTTTATTTGAAATATGAGTCATCTTATGTTGTACTTTAATTATTTTTGGACCTTTAGAAACTGAATATCATTATAAAATAATATAATATATCACACTTTGCTAAAGAGCCCCTCCTCCCCCTTATAAAAGGAGACCATTTTTAACCAATTCCTCACACCACTCAAGCCTTTTGGCTCATCCAAACTCTGCCCAATTAAGCTCCCTACGTCCCTCTCTTCCACCTAGAAGCCATACCATAGGTGGAAGGATCTTCAAGAAGTCTGTTGGTTCAAACCAAAGGAATTTACCCAAAATAAAAGAGATTAAAGAACAATCGAGTCATTTCAGACATGAGGTAATGGACTTCATCTCAATCTTCTTTCATTGAGGCATATTTTTTTTGAATACAACACTTACTTTTATACTCTGTATAAACACCCTTAAATTTTCAAAGGGAATATTTTTCTATGAAGCGTTTCACTAAATGAAAAAAAGGAATGTTTCTATTAACATAAGCGGTGACAACAACCTTTTCTGCCACCGAGATTATTGTTTGATCTTTGTCTTCCTCAATAAGATGAAATGTTGGTTAAAAGAAATTAAATACCATATACTCTTTTATGTATTTTGGTATTGAAAATGGTTTTGTTAATTGATTTTTTATGTCAATATATTTAAGTGATATATTGTGATTGAAATGTGGAAATATTTCCTTTACATTATATTTGTTTTATGTCTTATGATTTTATAATGGTACTTGGACATTTGATGACTGGTTACGTGATAAAAAAATGATGTGTGGTGTCTCGAATACCAGGATGGGTGGTTACGTTATAACCTCCAATGCATTAGGTATGGAAGTCAGTCATATGGCTATTCCATTTAGTGATAGGTGTTGAAGTCGTACGTATGGTTGATCCATTTAAGTATGTTTATGTCCCAAGTTACCTTTATATGTTATGTGCTCCTTATTTCGGTTTCATGGTAATCATTTGGTTACAAAAGGGTATGTAATGATATTTTATTTAGTGAAGAGTATTTACTACTTCATAAAGGTGAAAACAATTACTTATGATAAATTATTCATGGTTTACCTATTGTTTTCAAAAAAACTAACAGTTTTCCTTCTTTGTGTATCCCTTACTGTGATATTTATACTAATCCCATATTTTTGAAAAAAAATTCACCGGACATAATGTAGAATATGGTAATGGATGGGATCAAGGAAAATTCATGTTGTCTTAAACATGTAACTAGACATGACTCTTTTTTTCAAGAGTTCATGTTTTGTAAAAAAAAATGGAAACTATGTAGAAGTGTCTACTTTGTAATATTTTTTGATGTAATAGATAGGTCCTAATTATCTAAAACTGTTAACCTGAAAAGATCCTCAATGTGAATTATTCATTTAATTCAATATAATTTAAGGTTTAAGGTTGGTTCCTTATTGTTGGTATCAGGGGTCAGTTTAGATTACTTTAGAAGTTATGGAATTGAAAAATAAATGTCCATAAACTAATTTATGGTAATATTGAAATGATATAGTATTTACATATCACCATGTTGTATTTTCAATGATATTTTTATGTTCAAAATGGTTTTCCGCAGAGGAAATAGGGCAGCTATGTTGGGACGGCATTAGGAGGAAGACAACCTTCAAAATCAGCAACCTGAGATGGTCGGAATCAGAACTGAACAGTTTTTTGTAGTGATGGCACAGTTGAATCAGGCTATAAATGGTGGTGGTATCCCTGCATGAGATTAGCTAGATCAACCACATAGGAACATGTCAGTAGTGGAACATTTCATGATGCAACATCCCCCATCATTCAGAGGATCATCTGACTCGGTGCTGGCAGAAGGGTGGATTAAAGCACAGGAGAAGATTTTTGATGTCATGGGTTGTTCAGAACATCAAAAGGTTAGTCTCGCTATTTACCGTTTTAAAGGTGAAGCTGATCAGTAGTGGTCGATGGTGAAAAATATCATGGAGAGTGGGGAGATTTATTCTCTTTATTGGGATGAATTCAAAGGTATGTTTCATGAGAAATATTTCCCTAAGGTGGTTCGTCTTAGGATAGAAAAGCAATTCCTAGAATTGAGGTAGGAGGATGACATAGTGGCTGCTTATATAGCAAAGTTCACTCGACTGGCAAGGTATTCACCAAATTTCATCCGAGATCTTGATAGTATGATAAATCGATTTAACTAAAGACTGAAGCCACAATATCTAAGAGCATTGGCCTCTTGTGAGTTCAAAAGTTATGAAATACATGTTTGATGTGCAGAGAAGGTAGAAATGGAGTTTGCAGATGATCAGGTTTTTCTTGACAAACTACAGAATAAGAGGTTTAGTTGGTAGGAAATGGGGAAGAATTCATCAATGAATCCTGGAGGTAAGAGATCTAAATATTCATCTTGTGAGAAGTGTGGTAAAAAGCATCCTGAAGAATGTTTATCATAGTCTGGAAAGTGCTTCCAGTGTGGTAATTATGGTTATATTGCTCATAACTGTAAGGTAGATGATCAAGCAGGAAATGAAAATCCATCAGTAAGATGTTTTAAGTGTAATTAAATGGGTCATTATGCAAATGAGTGTCCAGATAAGAACTCAACTGAGAGAAATCATCCAAACTACATGTAGAAAGGTGTGGTGAAATACTTTGTAACTACTTCATCAGATGTTGGGACATCGAATGAAGTATTATCAGGTATATTGTTTGTTTGTTCAAATTATGCCAATGTGTTATTTGATTTAGGGTCCACACACTCTTTCATTTATTATATGTTTTCTAGTAAGTTGGGAATTCTATATCATGATATGAATACTGAAAATTTGGTAAAAACACCTGGAGGAAATGTTGAGGCAAAAAGAAATTATAATAACCTTCATTTCCTTGGGTGTGGAAAGAACCTCACTGCAAACCATATTTTTTTGCCTCTAGTATAGTTTGATGTTATTTTGGGAATCGATTGGCATTATGTTTATCATGCTAAGATTGACTGTAGAGATAAAGAGGTTTCTTTTCAGAAAGATTTACAGTTTGTGTACAAGAATGAACCCTTGATTTTGATAAAATATCTGAAAGCTGAGATACTAGTAAAAAATTTAAATGAATGTTACCTTGCACATATTGTTGAAAATAAAGAAACATTTCAAATTAATGATGTTCTAGTGGTAAATAAGTACCTTGTTGTTTTTCCTAATGAGTTTCCTGGTATTATACCTGTTCGGGAATTTAAATTTACTGTTGACTTAACTCCTGATGCTAATCCAATTTAAAAAAACCCCTTATCAAATGGCACAAATTGAACTTTTAGAGTTAAAGAAGCAATTGTAGGGGTTATTAGATAAATGATTCATTCGACCTAGCACATCACCATGGGGTTCTCTTGTATTTTTTGTTAAAAAGAAAGATGGTTAAATGAGACTTTGCATTGATTATAGATCATTGAATGACATCACTGTTAATAACAAGTATCCATTGCCTCATATCGATGATTTGTTTGATCAGCTCCAGGGAGATCAGTATTTTTCAAAGATTGATTTGAGGTTGGGGTACCATTACTTGAAAGTAAAGGAAGCAGATGTTTAGAAGACCGCGTTTCGTACTAGATTTTACCATTAAGAATTTTTAGTTATGCCTTTTGAATTAACCAATGCACCTGCTGTATTCATGGATCTTATGAATAGAATTTTGCGTGAGTTCTTGGATAAGTTTGTGGTTGTGTTCATTGCTGATATTTTGGTTTTTTCAAAAAAGTGTAACACGAAATTCATTTAAGGGTTGTCTTGAAAACATTAAAACAAAATAAACTTTATGGAAAATTCATCAAATGTGGGTTTGGGTTTCAACAATTATCTTTCCTTGGTCACATTGTTTCAAAAAATGGTATAACTGTTTATCCTACAAAAACAAAATTTATTGAAGAATGGCCAAGACCCACAAATATAACCGAGATTCATAGTTTTCATGGTTTGGCAGGTCATTAATAGAGGATTGTTGAAAACATTCCATGGTTATATAGTCCAATGACTAAGTTAACTCGAAAAGGTGTTACGTTCATTGGGACAAAAGAATGGGGTGATTGTTGTCAGGAATTGAAAAGACTATTGGTGAATGCTCCATTTTTGGAATTTCCTTTCAGAAATGGTGAGTTTGTTTTCTTCAGTGATGATTCATTGAAAGGACTTAGTTGTGTCCTTATGTAGAATGATCAGGTAATTTCTTATTCTTCATGTCAGTTGAAACCCCATGAGTTAAATTACCTTACACATGATTTGGAATTAGCTGCTGTTTCTTTTTGCTCTAAAAATTTAGAGGCATCATTTGTATGGAGTGAAGTGTGAAATATATATTGATCACAAAATTTTTAAGTATATATTAACTCAAAAATAATTGAACATGAGACAGTGGAGGTGGATGTAATTAATCAAGGATTATGATTGGATGATCCATTACCATCCGAGAAAATAAAATAAAGTGGATGATGCTTTGAGTTGAAAAAGTAATGCTTCATTAACTATGTAACATTTGGAAGAAGATCCGTTTGTTTTTGATTTTATGAAATTTGGAATTGAAGTTGTTGGTGTAGGAAATTATTCTGTTTCGTATCAGGTGTCAGTGAGATCATCCCTATGAGACAGAATAAAGAAAGCACAGAAAAAAGACAATGAGTTACAGAAAATTGTAGAGTTGGTTCAGAAGGGTAAGTTTCCTAATTTTAACATTGATAAGGATTGTGTTTTGAGGTTTGGAAATAGATTATGTGTGCCTTGTGATACACAGTTGAAGAATGAGTTTTTATGTGTAGCTCATAGTTCCCCGTTTTCAGTTCATTTGGGTAGTCCTAAGATGTACAGATATCATTGATGTATTACTAGTGGGATGGAATGAAAAGAGATGTTGATGATTTTACTGTGAAGAGTTTGACATGTCAACAGATTAATGCAGAGCGACAGTTACTGAATGGAATTCTTCTACATTTAATGGTGCCAGAGTGGAAATGGTAAAATATATCCATGGACTTTATTGTGGGATTACCAAAGACATCTCGAGGTAATAATGCAATCTGGGTTATTGTTGATCGATTGACTAAATCTTCTCATTTCCTTCCTGTTTGAGATACTTTTTCTCTAGATCAACTTGCTCGGTTTTATGTTAAAGAGACAGCCAGGTTGCACGGAGTTCCCCTCTCCATTGTATCTGATCGTGATCTGAGGTTTACTTTTAACTTTTAGAAATTCCTTCAGAAGTGGTTGGGTGCTGAATTAAATATTAGTACAACATTTCAGCCTCAATCAGATGGATAGTCAGAACGAAAAATTCAGACCTTGGAGGATATGCTACGTGCTTGTTCACTGGATTACCAGGGATGTTTGGACCAACATATTTTTTTGGGTGAATTTTTATATAATAACAGTTTTCATTCTAGTATACAGATGGCTCCATTTGAGGCATTATATATAAACCATTGTTGAACTCTATATTTTTGGGATGAAGTAGGTGAAAGGATACTGATGGGACCAGAATTGGTAGAAGAGATGGCAGAGAATGTCACGAACCGAATCTGGTCACCACCAAAACCGGCACCAAACCCAGCCCATGACATGACCCGAAGGGCGTTCCCTATCCCCACGGGCTAGCACAAGTGCCCGGGTATCATTAATTTAGGTTTGGGAACGATTTACCTGAGTTTGAAAGCATAAAACATTAAAAACAATCCATAATATAAATCTGAAATTTTTGAGCCAAACAAGACTTAAGTAAAAAAAACCAGAACTGAGTACATTGGATTAAAGACAATACAAGTGGTCCAAATAAAAGTAATTATAGCATTAATACAGCCCCGAGGACTCCACACGACTAGGGGTCATTGCCCCCAAGCTATCTCCACAACTCCACACCAAGAATGGGAACTAACACCATGAACCGCCATCACCCTTAGCCTTTCCTTTACCTGAATCAAACATAACCAAGTCTACTTACACCCAAGGGGTGTAAGTAGGGTGTGAGACTAAGCCCAGTAGGATACCACCCAATGATTCCAAAGAGTAAGAAATACAATGTGAAAAAGCAAGCAGTATTCAAACGCAAGGAAAAGTAGTGTTCAAATTTCAAGAAATGAAACCTCTAATTGAAAATAGTTTTCAATCAAAAATTTTTAGAATACTAACACATTAAAATAGAAATGATAGATACTGTAATTTACTTCCAAACACATCCTGAGACATGGGTAGATACTACAAATCCAATGAGCAACAACATTGGGAACACCCCTAGGCACTAGGTTGTCTTGGGCCCTATGTACCTCGTACCTCAGTGTAGAGTAACCATAGAAAAATCCTTTCTCGTGCACGAGCCACTAGTAGGGAACACGCCCATAACCTATTGGTCCCCAATAATCATCCACATAGTTTAGTTAGTGTTGTCGTTATCCAAATGCTAAGTGAAACAGGGACAAAACCCATCCGGTCCACTAGCCGTACTAGTACAAATCCGCCCCACCTAGGTACCCGGGCTTCCCCTTTTGTGCTCAATCAATTTCAGCATGCAACATAAATAAATTTTCATATAAAACACCATTACTGGTCAATCACAACCAATACAGTAGCTATCACATTTTATACCACTTAAAACACGCAACAAAACACTTAGATTTTTCATAAAACTATTCCTCAAAATCTCGTAGTGTTTCGGACATAAAACACCTTATAAACCTCACTTGCATACTATGTGCACATATTTAAGTTTCCAAAACATAAAGGAGATCCCACTACATTTCAGTGAAAACACAAAATCATTTTTAGGGCAACCCTATATGGTTCAAGAAACGACATCATTGCAAAGTCTCCATTTTTACACAACACAACTCTTAGAATTTCATGTGGTTCACAAACACCATTAAAACCAGATTTTTCAGCAACAAACACAAGGTACAATCATTAAAAACAGTATTTTTATCCCTATTATACTTCAATAAAATCAACTAGTTACTTATAGGGTAGCCCCAATTAAACTAATAATACATTTCTATGAAAAACCCTCAATTTCAAATGAAATTGGCCTTTAGGATTCATTTTAAATACAAACACCACTAAAACTATATTTTTTAGAAATAATAAAATTTAATAAGCATGAAAATACCATAAAACAGTAGCCAATTCACAAAGATTTCATACACAATGGAATCACCTACCAAAACCAGGGAAACCCTTGAATCCTTTGTGTGAAAACTCAAACGCACCACCGCCGCACCTCAAGAAAGCTAAACCAGACCTAAAACCAGAATTTCAGACCATAAAACACAATATAAAACCTTAAATTCTAAACCCTACTTCCTGGACATTAGGAACCGCAATTATAATGGAAGAAACCCTAACTAAATTGGATGTAACCCTAAACAAATTGAAAGAAGAAAGGAGGAGAACAACTTACTTAAAATATCTTGTAGAAATCGCCCCCCAAAATACCAGTAGAAGATTTTACAAATACTCAAACCTTCAGGGTCAGTTCAAACAAGAATAGGTAGATCATTTAGGAATTTTAATGGGGGAAAAAGAGTAAGAATCGAAGGAGTTATGAAGGAAACAAATTACCTTTATAAATCTGCCCGAAATTTGAGTTCTTATGAACTTTCGACCTAAACCGCGATGAACATGAGCTGAAACGAGTGTGGGCGGATATTGGACGCGCGGCTGGGTTCAAGGGGCGTTTTTGGGGCTTGGAATCACCGAAAAAGACTTAAAAATGAATAAGTTATTAGTTAATCAAATTTTATTTTTAAAACTGGAATTGGGCTTTTGGGCAGGCCCAATCCCTTAAATAAAAACCCATATACACCTTAGTTATGGATTTCCAAAGACTCCAAATTTTAATTGTGGTGTTAATATATCAGGGGAGGACATTTAGGAGATGGAATGAGTAAAAAAATATTAAAAAATTAATAAGTTATAAAAGAAAAAAAATTTATTTTTAAATCTGGAATTGGGCTCACGGTTTGGCCCAATTCATGAAAACTCACCTATTCTCTATAAAAACTTTGGAAACCCCCCAAAACAAGGCTTTAATGGAAAGTAAAACACAAATAAATTTAAAATAAGCTATTTATGTGACAATTATCCCCACCATAAAAACTTTCTGCCCCGGAAAGTCATAGTAAGGCCAAAGCAACAACCAAACCCAACTGAGAAACCAAGTGGTACTCTCTTGCCAGGTTTCACCCCCAACGGCCATAAAACCTCCAGTGATCAATGAAGGAAGGAATACTCTCACAAACCTGACTTACACCACTTTCCTGAACTAATAAAGCACATTCAAGCTTTATCCCAAATGAAAACTCCTCTAACACAATCTGAACAACACTCAATCAATTTACCCAAATAAACGACAACATCGAACATGGTTACACTTTCCCGACTATAACTAAACCATTGGTCACTCTCCAATATCAATTTTTACCAAAGAAAGATGTAGGTAGTTAGATATCTCTAAATGATAATACCTACTTTCCATACAAAACCAAGGAAAAATATGAGTTACTCGTATGAAGAGACACAAATGGGTTCCCGACCATAAGAGACAACTTAAATTTTTTTTTTCGGAGACAGAATCAAGACACTAATAGGGGGAGGCCCAAACAGAATCCCTAGTACAAGGGGTATACATAAATTAGAAATTTACAAAATAATG
The DNA here is from genome assembly GCA_963277665.1 of Viscum album. Taxonomy (NCBI): domain Eukaryota; kingdom Viridiplantae; phylum Streptophyta; class Magnoliopsida; order Santalales; family Viscaceae; genus Viscum; species Viscum album. The sequence goes on along the minus strand of OY728155.1, from coordinate 1,518,736,256 downwards.
TACATGATACCCACAGTGGGTCTTCCCACCACAAGAACCAACCATCTTAACTGGCCAGCATGGGCCGACACAAAAAGACCCAAATTTTTTTAAGATTTGGAAAGGGTGCAGGGTCAGTCCGCACGGTTTGGGAAACCATGCACTAACTATGCTGATCATTATTTGAACGTGGCTTCCTAGCACACTGACACTACTAATCATGCACAAAATGTGTGGTCAAACTTTCTAGCAAAATTTCCAACCATTCTCCAATGACTCAATGGAAACCAACGTGGGAGGGAAAAACATTAGGCGATGACATGGGTACAAGGCCCTCTACCTATTTCCACCGAACGAGAGCAACAGAAGGAAGATGATGAAACCATAGGTTTAAACTGTTCCTATCTTTCATACTGAGGATAGGACTTTGTACAAGTGTTTAAACGACACTAGTTTTTCCCCTGACTACGCGCCAGCTTCTCTCCGGGACCTATGGCTGGAGCTCAAAATATTGAAGCATCTTCGGCCACGTAGTTAGGCTGTTGAAACCCCTATGTGGAACTTCTTCTTTCGGTGCCACAAACAACTACACTGCATACCCTGATGGGTTTATCAATACATAACACACTCCATAACCCACTTTACCAAAACCAAACATTTCATTGAAACAAGGGATCAGAAGATGCACACACATCGCACCTTGTTTCTTTGGGTGAGAAACAATAGAAGGGAAAGACACGTATAAACACCTTCCTCTAAGATAGAGGATTTGATGTTTTTCCCAAGGGAGACACAATCCCAACATAACATAGAACCTTAAAGGATTGTGTGACCTTCACCTTTATGGTCAAAATAGCACACAACATCACAATGCGTCACCGAACATGACCTTGACGATTGATAGAAACAATACATGGAACGGGACCATATTCAAAGTCCCTAAACAACAGATAAGTCCAAAAAGTGGACACAATATCATATCATGACCTAAATCTCAAAATTGGTTGTTTAATAATAACTCTTTCTTCAAAGAAACTATACAGAACCCAAAGGCCCTCTTAGACACCATCAAGACACTCATCTGTACTAACAACGAAAGAACACTCCCACCTCTGATGAATCAGGAAACTTAAGAAACTAAGGTCCCTTTCAACCTTCCACAAGCACTATCCCACTACAAGAGGATCCAAAAATCAGCGAAATGAATGGGTGTAGACTCAATAAAAGAAATGTTCGATAAAATATTCTTTATATTGATCAACTGGAGGATTTTCCAATGGCGAAACAAAACGGGTTGCACTTCAGTTGTGCATTAACCCTTAATGGGGGCATACCTTATCCAATGAGAGAACCCAAGGACCCAACCAAGCTGGTCTATTGGTCAAAAAATGCCACAAACCATATCCAAACACATGAAGGGAACCACCGTAAAGACATCCCAAAATTTTTTTTTTCAAAAGAGACCACTAACTGTCCCTACAACACAGCTTACCGACCAAACACATACCCAAAACACAGTTCAAACAGAAGGGGTTCTTGAACTCAAAACCTCCCATGACATTAACATTTTCAAAAACCCATAATACAAACCATACCAAACTATTCATCAAGACATCATGTTTTTCTTTAAAACCAATTCATTGAAAACAAACGGTTTAGCAGTAAGCGTATCCACCAATGGTACCCCATGGGCCTCACACATGCATGTTTTTGTGCCACACCAGGCACCCTCCTCATATCCATCCCAGCACTCATCCAGCCGTTCCATCAACCATCCATCGTCCCATATAACCCCATGCATGTGGTCACTAATGGAAATACCAAAGGGTAAAACAAAACTTCCTTCCACTTTTCAAAAACAAAATGGTCAACCAACCCAAACTTTTTCTCAAAACTGCTAACAATGATATCGAAATACCAATTCACATCTTACAAAACATTTCATAAGGACACAACCATTTAGAAAAGAACTCACTTTCAAGTTATTCACATCAATTTCGAAACATATCATCCCATTAAAACACACTCTAATTTTTTAGAAAACTATATTGGAAACGCTTTTCAAAACCAAATTCAATATAGTTCCTGCTTTCAAAGAGGTGTAAGCACACCATTTTATATTTCAAAACAATTCTGAAAATTCAGTTCCGCCATTTCATTAACCAAACCATTCCCTCTTTATTTGAAAATAATTTCATAAAAACTTTACGCTTCTTAAAACCAAGTCACCTTAAAACCAAAGTGCTAAGATTTCAAAACTAAAGCACAAAACAATGCAAGAGGAAACTAGTTTCGGTGGGTGACTTGGACATATGGTTGGCAGCCATATCCCAATCACTTCGCCATCACAGAGAGTATTCTAGGGAAATATCCATGGCTCCACATGGCTTGCCAAGCCCTGCGAGCTCACTGAGATTATTCTCCCAACTCTCTTTTCATTTCCCATAGTCATAATTAAACCAAGAAAACCAAAGCACTCAAATAAATCCATACTTACCATGGTGACTTGAATCCCTTGATGAGGTGTGCTAGCCAGGCACACTACCCATGACTAAAATTTCAAGTCCCAAAAATCCAAGCTCCAGACTATGCTGACTCTTCCCCAAATAACATGACCCATGGAGCGAACCTCCCTCTGATACCATTTTTTCACGAACCGAATCTGGTCACCACCAAAACTGGCACCAAACCCAGCCCATGACATGACCCGAAGGGCGTTCCCTATCCCCACGGGCTGGCACAAGTGCCCGGGTATCATTAATTTAGGTTTGGGAACGATTTACCCGAGTATGAAAGCATAAAACATTAAAAACAACCCATAATATAAATCTGAAATTTTTGAGCCAAACAAGACTTAAGTAAAAAAAAACCAGAACTGAGTACATTGTATTAAAGACAATACAAGTGGTCTAAATAAAAGTAATTATAGAATTAATACATCCCCAAGGACTCCACACGACTAGGGGTCATTTCCCCCAAGCTATCTCCACAACTCCACACCAAGAATGGGAACTAACACCATGAACCACCATCACCCTTAGCCTTTCCTTTACCTGAATCAAACATAACCAAGTCTACTTACACTCAAGGGGTGTAAGTAGGGTGTGAGACTAAGCCCAGTAGGATACCACCCAATGATTCCAAAGAGTATGAAATACAATGTGAAAAAGCAAGAAGTTTTCAAACGCAAGGAAAAGTAGTGTTCAAATTTCAAGAAATGAAACCTCTAATTGAAAATAGTTTTCAATCCAAAATTTTTAGAATACTAACACATTAAAATAGAAATGTTAGATACTGTAATTTACTTCCAAACACATCCTGAGACATGGGTAGATACTACAAATCCAATGAGCAACAACATTGGGAACACCCCTAGGCACTAGGTTGTCTTGGGCCCTATGTACCTCGTACCTCGGTGTAGAGTAACCATAGAAAAATCCTTTCTTATGCACGAGCCACTAGTAGGGAACACGCCCATAACCTAGTGGTCCCCAATAATCATCCACATAGTTTAGTTAGAGTTGTCTTTATCCAAATGCTAAGTGAAACAGGGACAAAACCCATCCGGTCCACTAGCCGTACTAGTACAAATCCGCCCCACCTAGGTACTCGGGCTTCCCCTTTTGTGCTCAATAAATTTCAGCATGCAACATAAAAAAATTTTCATATAAAACACCATTACTGGTCAATCACAACCAATACAGTAGCTATCACATTTTATACCACTTAAAACACGCAACAAAACACTTAGATTTTTCATAAAACAATTCCTCAAAATCTCGTAGTGTTTCGGACACAAAACACCTTATAAACCTCACTTGCATACTATGCGCACATATTTAAGTTTCCAAAACATAAATGAGATCCCACTACATTTCAGTGAAAACACAAAATCATTTTTAGGGCAACCCTATATGGTTCAAGAAACGACATCATTGCAAAGTCTCCATTTTTACACAACACAACTCTTAGAATTTCATGTGGTTCACAAACACCATTAAAACCAGATTTTTCAGCAACAAACACAAGGTACAATCATTAAAAACAGCATTTTTATCCCTATTATACTTCAATAAAATCAACTAGTTACGTATAGGGTAGCCCCAATTAAACTAATAATACATTTCTATGAAAAACCCCCAATTTCACATGAAATTGGCCTTTAGGATTCATCTTAAATACAAACACCACTAAAACTATATTTTTAAGAAATAATAAAATTTAATAAGCATGAAAATACCATAAAAACAGTAGCCAATTCACAAATATTTCATACACAATGGAATCACCTACCAAAACCAAGGAAACCCTTGAATCCTTTGTGCGAAAACTCAAACGCACCACCGCCGCACCTCAAAAAAGCTAAACCAGACCTAAAACCAGAATTTCAGACCATAAAACACAATATAAAACCTTAAATTATAAACCCTACTTCCTGGACATTAGGAACCGCAATTATAATGGAAGAAACCCTAACTAAATTGGATGTAACCCTAAACAAATTGAAAGAAGAAAGGAGGAGAACAACTTACTTAAAATATCTTGTAGAAATCGCCCCCCAAAATACCAGTAGATGATTTCACAAATACTCAAACCTTCAAGGTCAGTTCAAACAAGAATAGGTAGATCATTTAAGAATTTGAATGGGGGACAAAGAGTAAGAATCGAAGGAGTTATGAAGGAAACAAATTACCTTTATAAATCTGCCCGAAATTTGAGTTCTTAAGAACTTTCGACCTAAACCGCGATGAACATGAGATGAAACGAGTGTGGGCGGATATTGGACGCGCGGCTGGGTTCAAGGGGCATGTTTGGGGCTTGGAATCACCGAAAAAGACTTAAAAATGAATAAGTTATTAGTTAATCAAATTTTATTTTTAAAACTGGAATTGGGCTTTCGGGCAGGCCCAATCCCTTAAATAAAAACCCATATACACCTTGGTTATGGATTTCCAAAGACTCCAAATTTTAATTGTGGTGTTAATATATTAGGGGAGGACATTTAGGAGTTGTAATGAGTAAAAAAATATTAAAAAATTAATAAGTTATAAAATAAACAAAATTTATTTTTAAATCTGGAATTGGGCTCACGGTTTGGCCCAATTCATGAAAACTCACATATTCTCTATAAAAACTTTAGAAACCCCCCAAAACAAAGCTTTAATGGAAAGTAAAATAAAAATACATTTAAAATATGCTATGTATGTGACAGAGAAAGTTCAGTTGATTCATAAGAACATGAGAATAGCTCAGAGCATACAGAAAAGTTGTGAAGATAACTGGAGGAAGGATCTTTCTTTTGAGGTAGGTGATCATATCTTTCTCAAATTTTCTCCATGGAAAAGTGTGATGTGTTTTGTTAAGAAGGGAAAGTTGAGTCTGAGGTTCATTGGACCTTACGAAATTCTGGGTAAAGTTGGATCAATTGAATATAGAGTGGCTTTACCTCCATGTTTATCCCAGGTGCATAATTTTTTTCAGGTATCGATGTTGAGAAAGTATATGCCCGATCAATCTCATGTTTTGATCCCAGAGGTAGTTCAGTTGGAAGAGAATATCTCTTATGAAGAACAACTAGTCCAGATTACTGACTATAGATAGAAAGTGTTGCGAAATAAGGTAATTCACCAGGTAAAGGTTTTATGGAAAACCCATATGGTTTCAAAGGCAATGTGGGAATCTGAAAATGCTATGTGGGATAAATACCCCCACTTATTTTGATAAGTAAAATTGGGAGGATAGAATTCCCAAAAGGGTGGAAGGGTGTAACATCCCAGGTAAATAAATAATAATACATATTAAATATATATTAATATTTTTGAATTAAATATTAATTTTACATTAAAAGGGTTGTTATGTTCGTTAGCGTACCTGATACGCAACAACGGGTTTCTTTGAAATCTTACGTTGAACACTAATAATATAATATTATTATGGTAGTTAACTCCTAGCCCTTATATTGGAGGTAATTAACAAAAATAACTAAAATATGGTTATACTTGATTGGTAAATGTATTTACATTTATCAAATAAAAGTTAGAGGCTTAAAATGGAAATGAATCTAATTTTAAGCATAATTTACATTAAAATGTCCATTTACCACCTTTTAATGGTGAACCCTATTTAAATATAGTTTTGATTACTTTAATACATTATAATTTACCAAATAAAATCCTCATTTAGATTGGGGACATCAAAATTTACTTTGTGTAATTTTTTTGGAATTTTTTTTGATAAAGTTCATTTTTAATGAATAGTGAAAATATAGTATTTTAATTCAAAACTTCATTTTAATCTAATTTATTTATATGGTTATATTATCTTTATAATAGGTTTTAAAGTTTAATTAGAATATATTTTTACCATTTAATCCAATTTTGGTCATTTTAATTCATTTCACTTTCAAATTGGACATAAACAAGCGTCAATCTTTTGATAGTTATAGTTTCTTAAAAACACGCTATTTGTTTTAACAATGGGAATTAATTTTAAAATTAATTAATGTCACTTCTATCTTTTTAATTTGGAAAAATATGCATCATTTTTGAATTTGGAATATCAAATATATCTTAGGCGGAATTTTTGGTCTTTTTCTAATGAACATCAATTTTTGATGAATAGTGAAACCACTTAGTAGTTGTTAAAAAACTGATTTTTTCATTTAAATGAAATTTTACCGCTTCTGTGAATTGAATTTCGAAAATCCGACATAAATGGTTGTTATTAGTTAGTAAAAAATGGTTCAATAAGAGAAAAATATTTTTTTGTGAATAGTAACTTTTAACTTTTATTTACCGCAGTTAAAGGTAAAAAGGGTATATCAAGGTTAAAAGAATATTTTAATTATTCAAAATTACCTTAACACTTGTCCTAACATTATTGGATGAGTAATTGACGACCATGGTCATTGTTTTGTCTATTTTTTGACCCCATGGAGCCACTTTTAAAATATAATGACACTTTAGATTAATTAATTTAATGTAAAGGCGAAAATGACAAAAACAAATATCTTTTAGTAAAATAATTTTTATATGGTGCTATATGAGTAATATTTTCGACTATAAATATTCATTGTAAAGATAAAAATATTTCCTAAATCATGGTATATTTTATATAATATTTAGACATCAAATATATTAAGTAATTTATGACAAAATAATGATGCAGTTTTTATCTCATTAATAAATGATTCAAATAAATAAGATTATAATGATTAAAATATTATCCATAACATGTCCAATTATTATTGGATGATTTTATTTCGAATATGATTCATTAAATATTCTACTTTAATGATTTTTAACCTTTTGAAACTGAAGATATGTTTATAATAAACAATTTTTTCACACTTTCCTAAAGAGCCCATCCTCCCCCTTATAAAAGGAGAACATTTCTAACCAATTGCTCACACCTCTCAAGCCTTTTGGATCGTCCAAAATCTGCTCAATTAAGCTGCCTACATCCCTCTCTTCCACCTAGAAGCCTTACTTTAGGCATAAGGCACTTCAAGAAGTCTTTTCGTTCAATACAAAGGGAGTTACCCAAATTAAAGGAAAATAAATAATGATCGAGTCAAGTCAGACACGAGATAAGGGACTTCGTCTCAATCTCCATTAATTGAATCATATTTTGTTTTAATGAATGAATTTATTTTATACTCGGTATAAACACCCTTGAATTTTCAAAGGGAATATTTTTATACAAAGTGTTTTACTAAATGACAAAAAGTAATGTTTCTTTTAACAGAAGCGGTGAAAACGGCCTTTTCCGCTGCCATGAGTATTATTTGATCTTTGGCTTCCTCAACAAGCCGAAATGTTTTTTTAAAGAAACTAAATACCATATACTCTTTTATGTATTTTTTTATTTAAAATGGTTTTGATAATGGATTTGTTATGTCAATATATTTATGTGATATATTGTGATTGAAATGTGGAAATGTTTTCTTTCCTTTATATTTGTTTTATGTCTTCTAATTTTATAATGGTACTTAGACAATTGACGAGTGGTTATGAGATAAACTAAATAACGGGTGGTTCCGTGAATACCAGGATGGGTGGTTACATTATAACCTCCAATTCATTGGGTATGGAAGTCGGCCATATGGCTATACCATTTAGTGATACGTGTGGAAGTCGACCGTATGGTTATTCCATTTAAATATGTTTATGTCTCAAGTTACCTTTATATGTTAGGTGTTCTTTATTTGGGTTTTATGGTAATATTTTGGTTAAAAAAGGGTAATTATTGGTATTTTTTTAGTGAATAGTATTTACTACGTCATAAGGTTGAAAAGTACTACTTATGATAAAGTATTCATGGTTTACCTGTTGTTTTGAAAAAAACTAACTGTTTTCATCCTTTGTGTATCTCTTATAAACAGGGTATCCATAGATTAAGGATAAATCTATTACAAAATTATGTGTGAAAATTATAAATACACTAAAAATGATTGGTTATTCAGTGTAAAATAGTCAAAGTTCATTCACACATATTCATCGGATGACATATTCAAGAAGTATAAGTTTAACCCAAATAATCGATATTGTGTTAAGAAGTTCCCCTTGCAAAAATTTGACAACCTAACAACGTCACATTAAAATTCAGAAACTGAGTTGATGAGATTGAAAAGGGTATCTCATCATGAGGAAATAAAATTTACATCAATAAGGATATAGAAGAACATTTCCCAACATAAGAAGAGGTGAATTAAAAGACATAACAAAAAAGAAGCCTTTTAAAAGAGAGGAGGGTGAAAGGTTCCCTTATCGATTTGGTAACTTACAAAACATAAACCACATGAAGAAGGGTCATAAAATGAATATGTAAATACCCAAATTTTAAATTATCTTACACAAATAATATAATCATGGGAAGCATATACACCACACAAAAGGATGTAGTGGAAAATATAGCGTGAATCTCACAGGGATAAAAAGTGAGATGAAAACCCCTTGCCACGTTGTAATCAATCGAGTCGTATGACCCCAAGTTAATAATCACCAAATGAATCACAGAATACCATGAATATAATTAGAATCATTATAATATATATCAAAATAAATTACACAATACACCACATGCAATAAATAAGTAGTGATCAATGGAAATCTCACAGAATTAAAAGTGTGATAGGAAATCCCTTAACTCGTGTCCGACTTGACTCGATCGTTCTTTAATCTCATGAATAATAATAAAAAGTTATTTTATACCTGATTAATAACCTTTTTCAAGTCTATTATTCCTTTTATATCACTTATTACCATGTTATAAACATTACATAGTCATTTATTTTAATAACGGTCGTTTTGTCGATAATTGGTACTTGAGTCGAAAATGGACTTCATATAATTACATGTTGTAAATGTAGTAAAATATCCATTATCTCAAGAATGTTAATCATGATTTATATATCATATATATCCATTATATATAAGTATTTATAATAGTACATAATATTTAGAGGTAAGAAATGAAATGCACCGTTCATGGAGACGGTAAGCCGTACGTACACATGAACGCTACTTCCATTTCTATTTCATATTTTAATGGAATTAAAACATAATGATACATAGTTATATTATAATCCCAGTATAATATCATATATAATATCATTAACTATATCATTTATATGTTCCACTTAAGGAATGAACAAGTCATATCACTTTGAGGGGGAGGTAGTCCGCACATCCTCTAATGAGATTATCGTGTTTGCCCATAATGGAAACCATAAACTCATAATATAAATGAAAAGTAGTTAAGCATAAAGAAAAAATAAACATAATATATATCATATATAAATAATGTTCCATGAAAATGTCCACCATGAGAAGAGGTTGAGGATATTTGAATAATCATCGTTTCGTGAGGTGTTAGTTTGCCATCCACAGAAACATTATGTTCTTCATCCATTAGATGTTTGTGTGTGTAAGTGTATTTCCAATCCTTATCATAAAAAAAAACCTAGTATATTTATAATACTAGTGTTGTTTGAAAATAAAGGAATAAAAAGATTTTAGGGGATGGAGATGTAAAATAAAAGAGAAGAGGTTAAGAGAAACTGTTACCATTAATTTGGGAAACTTCCTTTGGTTTGAACCAAAAGGACTTCTTGAAGTGCCTAATGCCTAAGTTAAGGCTTCATGGAGGAGTAGAGTGATGTAAAGAGATTAATTGGGTAGAGTTTGGATGACCCAAAAGGTTTTATATGTGTAAGGAATTTGTTAGAAGTGGACTCCTTTTATAAGGGAGAGGATGGACTCTTTAGGAAAGTGTGAAAACATTATTTTATTATAAACATATATTCGATTTCAAAGGGTACAAAAATAGTTAAAGTCAAAGATAAGATGACTCGTATTCGAAATAAAATCATACAATAATAATTTTACATGTTTTGGATAATATTTTAATCATTATAATCTTATTTATTTAAATCATTTTTTAATGAGGTAAATACAGAATCATTTTTGTGTCATAAATAATTTAATTTATTAGATGTCTAAAATTTATAAACAAAATACCATGATATAGGAAATATTTTTATCTTTAAAATTAATATTTATAGTCAAAATTATACCTTATATAACCCTATGTAAAAATTGGTTTACTAAAAGATATTTTTTAATGTCATTTCTGCATTTACATTAAGTTAATTAATCTAAAGTGTCATTATCACACCCAAGTGGCTTAATGGGGTCCCAAAATCTACCTAATGATGCCCATGGTCTGCCATGACTCATCCAATAAGGTAAGGACATGTGTTAAGGTAATTTTAATTTATTAGAATATTTGTTTACCTTAAATTACCCTATTTAACTTTAATCGCGGTAAATAAAAGTCAAAAGTTACTATTCACAAAAAATTATTTTCATCTTATTGAATCACATTTTACCTACTAATAACAACCATGTATATAGAATTTTCGAAATTCAATTCATAGAAGTGTTAAAATTTCATTTAATTGAAAAAGTCAGTTTTTTAACTACTACTAAGCGGTTTCACTATTCATCAAAAATTGATGTTTTTAATAAAATAACAAAATTCACCCTAAGGAAATTTGATATTCCAAATTCAAATAATATGTCTATTTTACCAAATTCAAAACATAGATGTTTCGTTAATTACTTTTATAATTAATTCTCACTGTCAAAACAAATAGCGTGTTTTTAAGAAATGATATCTATCAAAAGATTGACACATGTTTATTTCCAATTTCAAAGTGAAATTCAATCCAATGACCACCATTGGATTAAATGGTAAAAATATATTCCAATTTTACTTAAAAACTAATTAAAATGATAATTTAACCATATAAATTAATTAGATTAAAAGGCAGTTTTGAATTAAAATACAGTATTTGTCACTATTCATCAAAAAATGAATTTTATCAGAAAAATACCAAAAATTTACCCAAAGTAAATTTTGATGCCTTGATTTTAAATAAGGATTTTATTTGGTCAATTATAATGTATTAAAGTGTCCAGGACTATATTTAAAAATTTTTCTCCATTAACAGGTGGTAAATCGACCTTTTAATGTAAATTATACTTAAAATTAGATTCTTTCAAATTTTAAGCCTCTAACTTTTTTATTGGTTAAAGGTAAAAAAAATTAACAAACCTGTATAATCATATTTTAGTTAGTTCAGTTCATTCCTTCCAATACAATGGCTAGGTGGTAACTACCATTTAAAATAATATTATTATATTATTAGTATGCAATGTAAGATTTCAAAAACACCTGTTGTTGCGTATCGAGTAAGACATCGAACATAGCATCCCCTTTAAAGTAAAACTAATATTAAAATCAAAAATATTAATATATAGGAAAAAAATTTATTCTTTATTTACTCGGGATGTTACATCCTTCCCCCCTTTTGGGAATTGCGTCCTCAAAATTTTTAAAACTGGGCTTAGAAACTTCATTAAAAGTCCCACATCGGACAAGGGTCAGTAAAACTATCACTCTAAAAGATAGAAAGATAAGTACAAAGGTCACCCAAGATAACCCATACTAGGATTCCATGAAAACATGGATATGGGGGAGAGAAAAAACAGTCATGTTTTGATGGAGAGTGAGAGAAAACTTGATTAGGAGAAAGTTAACTAACAGAAAATCACAAACATATGATGTGTTAAATGGTCTTTGATTACCCTATAGGAAACGTAAACCAACGACGTTTTTGTTTTAAATTTTTTTTCTTATTTTGGAGTAATTTATTTACTAAATAGAATAAGAACATAAGGAAATATAATTACCTTCAAGTAGAGTTTCTCCCTTTAATGAGTTTCTACCAAAAACTAATCTTTTCTTCAAACAAACAGCATTCAAAAATACATGGTCACATCAAAAGCACAAGAATTGTCTTCTTGAGAATCACATAATCCACAAAAGAATAACTATATATTTTCCTTGTCTTTATACATCATCTAAAACCAAAATGGTTAGTGTGATATCAGATAATACCCAAAAAGGATAATCTTTTACAAAAAAACTACTCTTAATCTCCAAAATTTGTAAAACAATACCAAAAGTTCAAAAAAGACCATTCAATAAACAATTCTCCATAAAATTCTTCAAAAGTAATCCAAACTAAAATTGAAACCAAAATCTCATAAGGATTTAATTAAATATACTTTCAAGATACATCTTAACATTTATCTCCAAATAACACCAGTTACTCATAAAGTCTCTTACTAAAAATGAATTAATCTAATCAAATATTTTCTTCGATAGGTAAATTATTTCCATAAATAACACAAATCACCTTATGCTCACAATAAAAACATAGATTATTCCCAAATATAATTTCAACCATTTCTGCACAAATGAGATCTTATAGTATTCTATATCCCTTAATCATATAATGTTCCCAAAAAGAGAGAACGTATTCCAAAATAACATTTATCACTCAATCACCATATCATTTTCTTATATTAAAGATATCCATTCGAAAAAAACATAATTCCTCAAAATAATCTTATTCTTGATCCATAAAATTATCTTACTAAAATAATAAGTCATACTAACCAGGTACTTCAAGTAGGCTAGTGGTAGGTGATGTGCCCTTGTCGCCCTTCGGTTGGGGTTCAATTCCTACACCCTTACTAGATACGATGGGTTTTCACCCATCCTATGCGTTTCCCTTTTTATAAGACTCAAAAATAACTCTAACATAAATTAACCTCAATGGTTTCCTTATACCTATCATTTCATTAAAATTCATTATGATCTCAACATCATAATTCTTGAAGTCTTATTTCACCACCATATGATAAAATAAAATGATCCCCAAAATTAAGAATAGCATACCTTGATCATGGTGTCCATTTGATTTCATTGTCATCTTGATCACGTAGGTAGAAGGTCCATGCATCGAAAAAATGATATACAGTTCCTTCAAAATCATTTTCTTCCTCCATCCAAATACACCTTCAAAAACATGGGTCATATGGGTGTTCACATAAAAATAGTTTTGGAAAACAATCATGTATGACATATAATTTCAAAAAATCTGATAAAACATGATTTCTATAAAATAGTCAGACCAAATTTGAGTTGAATCATTCAAGTAATGGTCCATTTAATATACCATTGGTATGTGTTGAGAGACTATATTGTAAAAGCAAATATAAATAGGTTGCACAAGGGTATCATTATTTAGCATCTTTTTTAAAATCATAATATGCTTCAAAATCATGTGATAAGGTAAAATATTTGAAAATGCCTTTTTAATATTTACCTTTCTTGGAAATATGAGAATATTTTGAAAACAGGATTTTTTTTAAATACAACCCCTGATCCAATTTGATAATGATGTATAGTGGAGGTGTTTTATATCTCAAACAACTTCTTTCAAGTGAGTTGTATGCTATAAAAAGTTTCACAATCATCCGGACATGACATTGCAAAAATTATTGAAAGCATGTCATCAGGAAGAGATAGGAATGTTATTTGAGATCCTACTCCTTCCATTTGTATCTGAATTTCCTTGATCTAAAAAAGTTATGAAACATGGATTTAATTTAAATAAAAGACATAGGGACTAACCATGTGTCTAAAGAAAACTCATAATCCCTAAAGTTGTCTAAACCAACCACTGATACCAACTATAAGGACCCACCCTTTAACAATTCATTATCTTGTATTAAATGAATAATTCACATTGAGGATCTTTTTAGGTTTAGATTTTTAGAGAGTTAAGACATAAAAATGGCATTGCAAAATAATACAAATTACACACTTCTACTCAATTTCCATTTTTTCTTTAAATAAAAACTCTTTGAAAAAAAGACACATGTCTGGTTCCATGTTTTAGACGGGATGACTTTTCGTGGATCCCATCCATGACCCTATTCCACTTTATGTCTGTGAAAAACATTTCAAAAACATGGGATGAGAATAAAAATATTAGTAAGGGATACACAAAGAAAAAAATTGTTAGTTTTTAAAAACAACAAGTAAACCATGAATACTTAATCATAAGTAATACATTTATCCTTTATGAAGTAGTAAATACTTTTCACTGAATAAAATATCATTTCTTACCCTTTTTTAACCAAAATATTTCCATAAAACCCATATAAAGATTACGTAACTTATAATGGTAACTTGGGACATAAACATACATTAATGGAATAACCATACAATCATCTTCCACACATATCACTAAATGGAATAGTCATACGGCCGACTTCCATACCCAATGCATTGGAGGTTATAACGTAACCACCCGTCCTAGTCTTCACGGCACCACCCGTCATTTGGTTTATCAAGTAAACATACGTCAAATGTCCAAGTACCATTATAATATCAGAGAACATAAAATATTGAAAATATAAACATTTCACTTTTAACAATTCGTTTTCAATCACAATATATCATTTCAAGATATTGACAAAATAAATGCTTTATGAAACAATTTTCAAAACCATTTAATAAAGGGATTTTTTAATAAAAGTGTCACATACCACCTTGAAGATTTTAAAGGAATTAAAATTTTAAAACAATAATTTCCATATAAATAAATCTTTAAAACCATTTTTTAAACATGGACATTAATGATAAATATTTATAAGAATAAATCTTTAAAACAGTTAAAATGATATTTTATTTAAAGAGTTTTTAACAAAATGAGAAACACGTGAATATAAATAATTGATGAATAACATTTAATCAGAACTTTATAATATCATGAGATTAAATTGATTCGTGATATAATATTCCAAATGAAAGTATATACACCATATAAGAGTGAATTGGTGCATAACAACAATTAAGCCTCAATGGAATGTATATTGAGACGAAATCCCTTATAAAGATGGTATCCTTAGATTAAGGATAAACCAATTACATAATTATGTGTGACAAATATAAATACACTAAATATTATTGGTTATTTAGTTTAAAACAATCATAGGTCATCCACACATTTTCATATGATGTCATATTCAAGAGGTACAAGTTTAACCCAAAGAATCTATATTAGGTTAAGAAGTTCCCCTTGCAAATATTAGACAACCTAACGACGTCACATTAAAATTTAGAAACTGATTTGATGAGAGATAAAAGGGTATCTCATCACTTGGACAAAGAATTTATAGAAATAAGGATATATAATAATATATCCCAACATAAGAAGACATGAATTAAAAGACATAACAAAAAAAGAATGCTTTTAAAAGAGAGGAGGGTGAAAGGTTCCCTTACCGATTTGGTAAATTACGAAACATACACCACATGAAAGAAGGATCATAAAATGAAGATGTAAGTACCCAAAAATTAATGTATATTACAAATGAATAAAATATTTGGCAGTACATATGCAACGCAAAAGGGTTTATTGGAAAATATAGCCTGAATCTCACGGTGATAAAAAGTGAGATGAAAACCCCTAACCACATTGTAATCAATCGAGTCGTACGAACAAAAGTTAATAATCACGAAATTAATCATATAATACCATAAATATAATTATAATCGTGATAATATATATCAAAAATAAGTACACCATACACCACATGCAATTAATAAGTGGCGAATAATGGAAATCTCACGGAATTAAAAGTGTGATAAGAAATACCTTACCTCGTGTTCGACCTGACTCGATCGTTCCTTAATATCCTGAATAATAAACAAAAGATAATTTATACTTGATAAAGAAACTTTTTCAAGTCTATTATTCCTTTAATATCACTTATTACCATTTTATAAACATTGCAAAGTCATTTATATTAATAACGGTCGTTTTGTCGATATTTGGTACTTGAGTCCAAAATAGACTTCTTATAATTACATGTTGTAAATGTATTCCAATATCCATTATCTACAGAATGATAATCATGATGTAGATATCATATATATAATATATATCATATATATCCAGTATATACATGTATTTATAATAGTACATAATATTTAGAGGTATGAAATGAAGTGCACGATTCATGGAGATGGTAAGTCGTACGTACACATGAACGCTACTTCCATTTCTATTTATTATTTTAATGGAATTAAAACATAATGATACATAGTTATATTATAATTCTAGTATAATATCATATCTAATATCATTAACTCCATACTTTATACGTTTCATGTAAGGCATGAATGAGTCATATCACTTTGAGGGGGCAGTAGTCTGCCCTTCCTCTAATGAGATTATCGCGTTTACCCATAATGGAAACCATAAAGGTATGATATAAATGGAAATTACATGAGAATAAATAAAAAATAAACATAATATATATCATATATGAATACGGTTACTTCATAATGGCCACCATGAGAGGTGGTTGAGGATATTTGAACAATCATCATTTCGTGAGGTGTTAGTTTTCCATCCATAGAAACATTATGTTCTTCATCTATTTGATGGAGGTGTATGTAAGTGTAGTTCAAATACATAAAATAAAAACATCCTAGTATATTTAGGATACTATTTTTTTTACAAAATAAATTAATAAGAAGAGTTTAGGGTTTGGAGAAATAAAATAAAAGAAAAGAAGTTAAGAGAAACTGTTACCTTTAATTTGGGTAACATCCTTTGGTTTGAACCAAAAGGACTTCTTGAAGTGCCTTATACCAAAGATAAGGCTTCTAGGAGGTGTAAGGGAATTTAAGGTGATTAATTTGGTAGATTTTGGAAGAGAAAAAGGTCTTGAGTTGTGTGAGGATATTGGTTAGAAGTGGTCTGCTTTTATAAGAGAGAGGAGGGGCTCTTAGCAAAGTGTAAAAACATTATTTTATTATAAACATATTTTCAGTTTCAAAAGGTACAAAAATAATTAAAGTCAAACATAAGATGACTCATATTATAAATAAAATCATCCAATCTTAATTGGACATGGTTTGGATAATATTTTAATAATTACAGCTTTATTTATTTAAATCATTTATTAATGAGGTAAATACTGCATCATTATTGTGTCATAAATAATTTAATATTTTTTTTGTCTAACAATTATAAAAAATATATCATGATGTAGGAAATGGTTTTATCATTCTAATTAATATTTATAGTTGAAAATATAACTTATATAACCCTATGTAAATATTGGTTTACTAAAAGATATTTGTTTCTTTCATTTTTGCATTTACTTAATGTTAATTAATCTAATGTGTCATTATCACACCCAAGTGGCTCCATGGGGTCCCAAAATCAACACAAGGATGCCCATGGTCGTCCATGACTCATGAAAAAATTTTAGGACACGTGTTAAGTTAATTTTGAATTATTATAATATTCTTTTTAGCTTGAATTACCCTATTTACCTTTAACCGCGGTAAATAAAAGTCAGAAGTTACTTTTCACAAAAAATTATTTTCATCTCATTGAATCACATTTTACTTAATAATAACAACCATGTATGTTGTATTTTCGAAATTCAATTCACAGAAGTGGTAAATTTTCATTTAATTGAAAAAGTCAGTTTTTTTAACTACTGCTAAGTGGTTTCACTATTCATCAAAAATTGAAGTTTTTTTCAGAAAAATACCCAAAATTCACCCTATGATAAATTTGATATTAAAAATTTAATAATGATTCCTATTTTACCAGATTCAAAACATAGAAGTTGCAATAATTAATTTTATAATTAATTCCCGCTGTCAAAACAAATTGTGTGTTTTTAAGAAACGATATCTATCAAAAGATTGACACTTGTTTATTTCCAATTTCAAAGTAAAATACAATCCAATGACCACCATTGGATTAAATGGTAAAAATATATTACAATTATACTTTAAAACTAATTAAAAAGAAAATATAACCATATAAATAAATTAGATTAAAATAATGTTTTGAATTAAAATACAGTATTTTACACAATTCATCAAAAAATGAATTTTATGTGAAAAATACCAAAATTTTACCCAAGGTAAATTTTTATGTCCCGATTCCAAAAAAAATTTATTTGGTCAATTATAATTTATTAAAGTTACCAAAACTATATTTAAAGAGGGTTCTTCATTAAGAGGTGGTAAATCGACCTTTTATGGTAAATTATGCTTAAAATCAGATTCGTTCACATTTTAAACATCTATATTTTTTATTGGATAAATGTAAAAACATTTAACAAACATGTAAAATAATATTTTAGTTAGTTCTATTCATTTCTTCCAATACAATTTCTAGGCATTAACTACCATTTAAAGTAATATTATTATATTATAGTATGCAACATATGATTTCAAAAAAAACATGTTGTTGCGTATTGGGTAAGACATCGAACATAGCAACCCCTTTAAAGTAAAATTAATATTTAAATCACAAATATTCATAAATATGAAAAGGTTTTATTCTTTATTTATACGAGATGTTACATAATAATTCCAGTAAGAAAAAAAATTTGATTCTTCATTCAGAATCCATCTCCTTCCCAACCTCATAAATCCTGATAAATACTATTTATTTAGCTAAGCCATCTAACTTTTTTACTTTTTCAATCTCTCCTTCACTAAATATAATACTAACTACATCATATTATAATACTCCATTAGTTTCTCTTGATCCTCCCCCTAGACATCATCAAGTAATAGCACCTCATTAGTCTATCAATAACTTCCATGATAACAACCCCTAAATTCCACAATCTATATATATTGACATGTATATCAAGACCATGACTTCCATTATTACCAATTAACCTCTAGAAATATTTGTTTTTCCCACTTCCCCACATTCCCTTAATGATGGTTTTTTTCCAGTGGAAACTCAAAATCTTTAGGGAGGGCCAATGGGAGGAAGAAGGAATCAAGGAATACCCTCATCCTTTATCACGTAGAATAGACACCCCCTTACACAATTCAATTCATGGACTATCCATTCATATAACCTTCTATTTAATATAAAAAATAGTAGGCCGCAGAACATGTCATTAAAACATAGTAACCTAAAGGTATACTTTTTCAAAAAAATTCCCATTTCAAGTAATTAATATTCCATGATCTTATATGATGTTTCTAATGTATTAAATATTATTTAATAAGATTGACATACATAAATGAATCCCTTTTTCTCTATTACATTAATGTTTTCGAACCCATTATAGCTTTCTATATGTTGAAGGAGTTTGATTATACATTATGATCTTTCCATGATTCATTATAATTCATCCTATAATATTTTGAACTTGTGGGAATATATATAATCTATTATTTTTGAAATTGATGTTGCAAAAGTTCTCCACATTATTGTCTTTTCTCTAAATAACCACATTGATTTTCACGGGAGAATTATGTATTCCAAATATACAGTAGTTTGTAGATGTCCCTTACAGAATCAATTATTGAACCATACCCCAATTCTTAAATCTAAATTCTTATTGGTAGAAGATTTCAGATTTTTTAGGAACTCATCAATATGATAGATTATAATAATCTAAATATTTCTATGATTTATGACATAAATCATTTTATTTTATCCAGTAATATTAATGAAAAACCATAAATATGAACTCCTTAAATCTATGTTGGTAAATGGTATACTAGTAGAATGTGGAAAAATAATAACAAATTCTTCACTTCTCATGTTATTTGGGATCTCTATGAATATAGTATGAAAATACATTAATATTTTACTTCTACATAACACAAAACAATCATTATTAATATATTTCTAGACTTTGGCCAATCCCCAAATATATGATGATTTTTTAATATATGGATTGTCCCTGATATGGTTTTATATATTATCGAAGGGTGATAGGGGCCTTTAACCCCTTGGTTTGGATCTTATCGATTTTCGGAGAATGTAAAAAATCATCAAATATTAACATCACCTTAGATAGAAATGTTATTTTATAACATTATAGAAAATATTACCTCGCTTGAATCAATCCATATATTATCCCCATACTTATTTAGTAGAGAGGACCCTCAAAAAAATAATGGAAATATTAATTTACCCTTAAAAAATAATGAATCCTTCTAGAGAGAAAAAATATGATATTCAATAGATTAATGAAGGGTACATGAATGGCATGTTTTTTCATGATCAATTTAAGAATAAGATAAAATTATCTACCATTTGAGAAATAATTATTTTTGATGAAAAATTCATTGATGGCCACATTTCGTTGAATTTGATGGCCACTTCTTTCTTATTGGATTTATTTCAGGCCCATAAATTATCTAATGAAGCAAATATCCTTTATATTGTTTTGAATATTATCAATGAAACCCATAATTAATCAGTGAAAGCTCCAATATCCTAGGATGTACATAAAAATATATGTTGTGACTCAAACTATAGAAGTTCCAAAAGACCTAATGGTTTCCAATTTATCTTTTTTTAGATTTATTGGGATTATCAACTAATTAATTCTTAGGGGAGTTTGATATTTAATCCATAGTACTCCCATCATAATCATTGTGAAAAGAGTTTATATTTACTTAAATCTCAAATATTAAATTCATACTAATTTTAATGTTTTCATTTTTATTTTTCCTGATAATTTCGTAATCATTGTTCTATATTGAGTCCCCATGATTTATCTAATTCCACTTATTGATTCTATCATCTCTGTATAATAAAAATGTTTTTTAAATAATAGAAATATTATAGAAAACATTATCATGGAGAATATGATTTCCCATAAATTGAATCATAAATATTGATGCCAAAATTTAATTTTTCATTTAGACCTATAAAATTACATCAAATCCATATTACGGGACATTCTTCATGATGCATTGACTAATTTTTTCTCTCTCTCATTCTTCCATTACTATTAAGAAAATAATTTCCCCTACTAGGTTATTTATTATTTTACTAGATTGCATACCTATTTCTTCCATCCAACATAAGTAGTTAATCTAGGAGATTATATTTCCCTACTAATTTCATCATTATCTTGTAATCCTTTACAATCAGATTATCATGTCTCATCAATAAAGATAGCGTTGAACTATTTGTAACTCCTTTAAATTTCTACCTTATAACTCTTTGAGTGTATGAATATTATTTTTTGATCAAAACAAAGGGAGAATCTAGATTCATTAAAAAATAAAGGCCATTATTCTAAATAATCATGAAGCACCTAGTCTCACTATTAATTATTCTAAAGGAATATTTCTAGAGGGAAGGATATTCTAATCATATCATATAAGAGTCATAAAACATATTTTAGTTATGTGTCAATCCCACGTACCCATTCATTATTTTTGTTACCAATCACTTTAAAAAAATGGAATTCCCACATCCTCTCTCTAATTGAATGGTTTTACAAAAAAATTGTCAAATTAGAAGAATAAATTTCTCTCAATAGGTAATATATCTAAATTAATTTTCTATAATTTTGGTATTTTTTAAAACCTTTTCATTTCACATCTCCCTAATTCCATGTTTAATACTCTTAATTATTAGATCGTAAACATTATTTGTGGAGGATATTATTTTTCACCTAGTTTCATTGTATTTCATGAATAAAATTGGATATCTTACATATGAAAATGGTATTATAATAAGAAATATAGAACACCATTCCAAAATAAATAATACATAATATTTGGAATGGGATTTTATGGTTTTAAATCACTGTAAAAACATAATGAGAGAATTATAAAAGGCTTCTTCAACACTATAACCATTGTCCACATAGATGAACATTAGAAATGATCATGTTGTATTACCAACTAAGTTTTTTTTGATTTTATATCAACTCTCTGTGTTCCATTTTAGTAATATTAATAATTCCATTCCTAAAAGGAATTGGGAATTTATTTTAATAATAATTACATAGAAAAATTATATCCCCCCCCCCCCAAATTCTACATTTTCCCCTTGAGATTAATTAGTAATGATTACCCTAAAAATTATTACTAATATAAATTTATTATTTTCCACCCTTCAAGATGTATCCATTGATATATAAGCAGTGAATTATTTGGCAACTAATTTAATAATAGTTAGGAGGTTAAAAATGGTGTGATGTTTCTGTTTGTGCTGGTATTTCCGAAAATTTATCTAAAAAGACCACTTGTATTGATCATTATGCCCATTAGTGGGCTCATTTTTACCCAAAGGATAGAAATGTTCATATTATTTAATTTCTCTAACTATATCTAGGATAATAAAAATTAAAAGTAATTTTATCATCTATTATGGGTTTTTTTAATGATAACCACACCAATGAATATATCCAAATAATTATTTAATATCATTTATTATACCCATTCAGTCAAATTAGATATAGATTATATATTTTTTTCTAATAGTGTTTTTATAAATGCAAATACTAACAAAGACAAGTATATAGACTACATCATAGACCCCCCACCCTACAAAAAGAATTTTTTAAAATTGTGATAGATTATTCATTCACCACTTTATCTAGATGGATTAACATTATTTCTTATAATAATAAATTTTTCATCCTATATGATTCAAATAAACAAATTATTGCATAGTCAGATTTTTAGGAAGAGGGTATATCTTTCCACCACACCATTTTTTTGACAAAAATATATTACCCATGGAAGATTTTAATTGAATCATATTATATTGTGTTGGTTAATTCTATACATTGTAATGTTCATGACCTTCATTTCTATTTACCTTCTCTAGTGTTAACTACCATATTCAAGATCAACACATTAATTATAGGATACACAATTAATGTATCCTTCTAGGATGGTTAAAATTCTATAAGAATCGCTTTCATGTTATTATCAATGATAAATTATTATATCTAATATAGAAACTTGGATGGGGATTCAAATGCATGAAAAATAGATCACAATTATTTATCAACAAAAACACCCAAACATAATGATATCTCAATATCATTACAGACCCCATTATATTTTTATTTCTTTCATTTTCTCTATTTCTACATGTAGGTGTCATCTTGTTTTTCCCTCATAGTGCATGCATCATTATTTTCTTTTTCATTGATGTCTATCCTTTCATTCTATTTTGGGGAAATATGATGTTTTCATGTTCCATTTTCATTTCAAATATGTATTAAGGGTCATGTTTACTTGTCCCCGAGTGAAGAAATGAATAATATCAGAAATTCAATTGGGGTAAAATCCTACAATTATCTATTTAATCAAAAAAATGGGTGTCTCAAAATAAAAAATATTATAATATTGACTCAATGATATATTTTATAGGTTTACGAAATTTTAAAAATTATAACAACTGATTCGACCCCTCCCCTATAAATGGTACAATATTCTTAGATACTATATTTAGTATCATGTAATAGGCTAACTCTATTGATCAATTAATTTATATATGGAGAATTTAAATTTAGTTAATAATTGAGGAGTCCATATTTTAATTGAAACATGTGTCATGGTTTGAATAATATGATGTCACCCTATGTTATTTTACATTTCCTAGAAGGGGTTGATGTGACAACCATTGGATATCCAATTAAAAAATGATGCACCATGGATTTTTCTAATAATTTGAATTTGTAAAATTCTGGTAAGGATTTTAATGTTATTCAATTTTCTATATCTAAATATTTTTTCATATTGGTTATTCGTATTCACATTGATATCGATATTTTTGATAAAATTTGATGAATTTTTGAATGCATTGATAATGTCAAGGAAGTGAAACATAAAATATTAATGATTAAAATTAAAAATCATAAAATACCATAAGTTGTGACCATTGATGGATATTACACAATGGTAAATGAAATTTTAAGTAAAATTTGAGGTTTTTGAGAAACATTATATAACATGAATATTGTTAGAAAAAATAATGATAAATGTCTCTAATAGTTATGAACAAAAATATATAACACATAGTATACAGAAACTATAAATTTTCATTGGATTAACAACATTTTAACTACCTATAAAATGATGAATGATTTAGTATTTAATTTGAATGAAAAGGTAGAACATTATATTAAAAAATAATGAAACATAGTATTTTGGAAGAAGTTGAGTGCTCCAACATATTAGACTACAGGTATTTAGATGTTAAAAATTATTCCTAGGATGATTATTTTATCTAAAAAAACATATAAATGCTAAATGAAAGTAAAATATATAAATTCTTCCAAAAACTTTTAAGTGACGTGAAATCATACATATTTCTTATGAAAAACCTTGAAAAATGGGATTGTATGAAGAAGAATTCCAAATAAATAATCAACTGATGAATAGATATGATAAAGAATCTAAATAGTTAAAAAAAATATTGATATTAAAAACATATTATAAAATGAATCATAATGATAATTATTTCTAAAAAATATGAGAATTACTCAACTGAATGTTATACATCTGATAAAGATGGTTTAGAAAAGATCAATATACTCAGGGATAGTCACATATTTTATTTTTTTGGTATACCTTTCTTAATTATTGGAATTATATATATAAATTTTGTAATTTGAGATTAATTTTAGTAAAATGGGTATTTGGGCCTTAACAATAAGTGGTTTATGTATGGCACACGTTTGGGATATACCATGCGCCCTCACCCGCAATACCATGTAATTAATTCCAATTTTTGACAGTTAAGACCACATAGTTGATTTAGGATATAAAAAACTATGTGTGATCACCATGTGGTGTTTCATATTTTGAGATGAGGGAAATATGTATTCTATATAGTTTTGAAAACAATGTGGGATAACCGTGCAACCTGTCTAGTTAATTAAAAAAATAGAAATTTACTCTTTGTTTCTTTTTTGATTTAACTATATATCACCTCTAATTCACTCCATTCAGGATTTTCTTCCATGGAAAGTTATTAAAAACCCTCTTTTAGCATTTTATCATCCATATTTGTGTTTTTCTGGAAAATATTCTATAAGGAATCATCAATTAATTCTTGATTCCTTAAATTTCTCTCTTTTTGGGGTTTCTATTCTATCATTCTTGGTGTTTCATTTTTTCAGTAGTTTTCATTCCTTAATGTGGGTTCAGACATGTTTTGTTGGGTGATATATTGATGGTTATCATTCGATCATTCTATTATAGGGTCTTGTTTAGGTGTAGTTTTTATTCACACTAGTTTCTAGATTTTTTCATGCATAAGGATGGTGGTTCCATCATTTTCAATTATTATACGATTTTTTTCTTTCCTTCATGCTGGCATAAATGTATTTTTTGCATTATTGGTTTTGCTGGAAAACATTTCTTGTTTTTTTAGATTCGTTTTTTTAAGTTGGTTTCATAAAAGAAACTATATATATTTACGATGTTCTTCATTGTGGTACTTCTTGAATTTGTTTTGTGCCTAGTGTTAAAGGTTTTAAATTTGATTTAAAATAAATTTTAGGTGAGATTGTGTTGAAGGATGGGTTTCCAAAAAAAGTATTTTGTTTCACATTATCCTCTCAGCTGTGCACCTCAAATATGTTTGTGAATTGTGATAGTTCTATGAATCATGTTATAAAAATGAATTTTATATGGGTATAGATTCGAAACGAGGTTTCCCTTGGAAATGGTTGGATTTCATTTGTAATATTTTTTATTTCTTTCAAATGGGTTTCTAGAATTGTGCAAGGGCTATGAAAATTATTTTCAAATAGTTCTGTTATTATAAAAAATGGGAAGTTATTTATTATGTAAAATTGTGGTTTCCATGTGATATTTTACCATTGGATCAATGAGAAATGTGAAATCTTTTATTTCGATGTATCCTTATGATGTTTGGAATTTTATATAAATTTGTGGATTTATGTGATGTGTGAAATGAAAATTTAGAAGAAAGGTAATATTGGTTACCTAGGTTCGATGACTATAAATAGTATTCTAATTGACTTAATAGAGTTGAGGGCCATATTATTCAAGTAGTATGGATAATACATTATTAACTAAACATGTGATATGATCATAGACCACTAGACCATGGGATGGGATCCCCTATATTGTTTCATTCATGCGAACATTGTTGGTTTTGGATTAGGATATTAAGACCATTATAACTTCTGATGAGATTTGTTATAATGGTTGTCCATGATAATAGTGTTGGTGTTGGTTGGAGGATTTGATCATTAAGGTATGAGGTTCATATATTACCACATGTGATAGTTACCTATAAGGATTTTCCATGGTTCACTCTTGTGATATGATTCTTATTTTATGTGGATCTAGCCATTGGTATATAAGATAACTTCTGTACAAAATATTTTTAATTAAGATTATTTTGTGAAAACTTTTTCCTAAAAATTATTTCATGGGAAATTATTCTGAAAAATGTTTTCTAGGAAATGTTATAATGTTTCATATTAAAATGTGAATGTTGATTTTTATTCCAATGTTATGCCATGTAATCATTCTTTTGGTTGGAATCCTACTAGGCTTTAGATCGCATCCTATATAAAAAATTGGGTGTATGTATATTTTGTTTTTTCTGACCCATGTAAATGCAAGATGTGATGTGTTGGTGTTAGTGGGTCCATTTCCTAGTTTTCCACTTCTTCTAGGTGTTTTTGGTTGTGTCTTGTGGGTGGTGACCATCTTTTGTAAATGATGTTTTTAGGATGGTTTTGTTGTTCACATTTTGTTGTTGTATTTTTTTATTTTGGTTAACGTTGTAAAACATTGAATTTGGAAATTGTGTACCATGTTTTCTTACGATTATAAATTATGTGATTTTTATTCATATTAGTTCCTAATGGTTTTATAAATAGGTGAAACCATTCCCAATGTTCATTCGTATATACCAAGACACTAGTTTCTATCCCATGAGGGTCAAAAACTCTATTCAGGACATGCCATAGACTAGGTTGAGTGTCGGGTAAGATGTAACACATGATTGGCTAGTGATAAAATGGTATCACTAAATTATTCAATTTATTCGATTAAAATTATCTAAGAAGTGTCATCATACATTAGATATAGGATTTTTGGGCCATGTGGTCTGGGTTGTGGGGGGGTGTCTTCCCAACACTCCCAGGGACATCAATCGAGTCGCTAGGGGATGTTGGGATTTTTAAGACTTCTACTCAAGGTGGGATATACCATCTACAGAATTTATATGAATTCTAAGTATATCTGGATTGGCTTGGTATACTTTTTATTGTAGTTTATTTGGTTATGTTTGGATTTATGGAAGTCTTTTAGATTTCTTTGTTCCATAAACAATTTGATGGGCATGAATTTATGGTTCTGTTGATGGTATCCTCTTGTGATTATTTCTTTTCTAGTATGATACCCTCTCACAGGCATCTTGTGCAACATACAAAACATGATGACAGGAATTATCCCTCACAAACTGGTCAATTTATAGTGTAATTATTGATTTTAGTTATCCATATTTGTGTCAAGAAGTGGGATTGTGTCCAACTAAGGTTAGGGAAGCACAACTATGACATAGAGAGGAAAATATTCAGAGTTCCTCAAGTAAAACCCACTTTAATTCTATGGTATCATGGAACCCACGGAATTTGTGTAGTGGATTTAGATGATAGAGTTGATGTTTTACTTCCTTGGTACTAATTAGGTAATAAAGGTGAAGTGTGTTGTATTCATGTTTTATGGTCTCAGGGAAGAAGTTTTGGGACTCAGTATAGAAGTCTAGGAAGCAGGAGAATATGGTTTGGAAGGATTTTAATGTCATCATAAATGAGCGTCATTGTCTAGATATTTTGGCTTTCATCAGGTTCAAGATGTTTTTAGTTCATCTTCATGTATTCTAGACCATGATACAGTATGACAACAACATTTCAGAGTTAGTTCGGTTCACACCCAATGTTGTTTCGAATAAAGAGATAGGGGCTCAGAAGTTGGAGATGGGGTAACATCTTGAAATCCAATCATTTTTCTTCTTGTTAAATCTTATGATATGTGCAGCGGTTTTCATCCTTCAATTATGGTAGAAATTGATTGTAATTTCATGTTTGGTTTCTCTGGGGTAGTGTCATATGTTGGAAATGAGGGTTCATCCAAGAAGAAGATGAATAGGTTTTATAAGGAAATGTTGAGAGGTGGTAGTTCAAAAAATCCTTCCTATTTATCTTCATTCAAGGATTCAGTTGTTGGGCTTGTCATGTGGAATCATTGTGGGATGTTAGGGCACATGTCTTCTTCATGTTCATCTCCATCAATTCCTTACCACAGATGTGGAACAATGGATAACTTCTAGTTAATTTGAATTGTGGAACACCCACTTCAGAGAAGTATAGGATATGTAGCCTCTATTGGGAAATTTTCCCATTTGGATCTATCCTGGATAGTGGTCTCTTCATTTCAATTTCATGGTGGTTGGGATTTATCATAATCTTTGAAGAGTCAGTTCAATGCAATGTCGTAGACAAGTGGTCATTCCTAGGATCTGGAAGGGATGTGGACCCTTAATGCAGAAAATTAAGCCCTGGTGGAATTGGATGTAAGACTGATGATAGTTCTATCTACCATTATTATTGAAATACATTTACCCATTTTTGATTTTGACACTAATTCCCCTCATTATATTATTTCATCCAGATTTATTAATTTATTAATGCTTAAAACAATGCTTATTCGATCTATGATGGTAATTGTAACGATGATTGTTCTGAAGAAAGAGAAAGTATTTTTCCTTCTTGTGCACTCATCATGTCTGGGGTCCAATTTGAAGAAATTTTCTTTTTTTGGATATGGAAATATTTGACATTATCCTTTTTACAGTTTAGATGGTTTTTTCTGGAGCACATCGTTTTTTATAGATGGTGATTGAGTTTTGTGGAACCTGATAGATGTTCCGATGTTTTTTAAGGTGATTGGGATCCTTGTTCGAGTCATGCTAGACCTACACATACAAGGATGGGAAACCTATTTTTTATCTCATCACTAATGTAAAATTATAATAATGGTACTTCTTAGGTTGTATTACCTACTATGGGGAATTACATCTCACATGTTTTTTCAAAGGATTTTTTTGTTTTCCCACCAGAGAGGTATGCAGATTTCTCCAATGAATTAACAAAAGGAACAAAATTGATTTCCCTTCTCTCCTAACATATGGACCCCACTGAGTTTCTGGAATTAATGGTTGGTCTGGATGATTTCAAATAGAAATGATTAATTCTCCCAAGAATCTCTCCATGGGTCCCCTTGTTGTACATTCAAAAAATTATGATCGTTATCTCTGGTTGTGCATTGATTATCCAAATAGTAATATAGATATGATTAATAAAATGTATCCATTGAGTAAAGGATTTTTTCCAAGATATGGATGAGTTCATTGTATCACCATGTAAGAGTATAAGAGGAGGATTTTTAAGAAACAACCTTCCAAATTAGGTACATGAATTTTGAAAATTTGGTCTGTCCCTTTGGGATGAAAAATTCTCCAACAGCCTTTATTGAAATCAGGAATAGTGTGTACCACTAGTATCCTGGTTTATTTATTGTTGTATTCATGGTTGAAATCTTGGTCTATTTCATGACCGGGGAGGGGCATGAATTACATTTCAGGATTGTGATAGGCACCCTTCATGATCATTATATCTATGCCAATGTTTCTATGTACACCTTCGGGATTATAGATGTTACATTTCAAGGATATGTTATCTTATAACAACTGATTTTGGTGGATCCTAAAAAGTCTAACGTAGTGACGTAATGGGAACAACCAATTATTTTTTAAAATTTTATGATTTTTTGGCCTGGAAGGGTGTTACAGGAGGGTTATTTGAGATTTTTTCTAGATTTCTTCCTATTTGATTGTGCTTCGTCATAATATGGTAATTCTTGAATAGAGCCTAGAGTTTCAATATTCATTTGATTAGATTTTATGGATATTAAACATGACCCATGTTTTTATCTATTATGTAATTAGTAATGGGATATGTGGTATATTTTGATGCATTAAGTATGGGTCATGGGTGTGTGGTGATGTTGCATGACAATGTTATGGCTTATGGTTCATGAAAACTATTACTACATGAAATTATTTACCTAACACATTACCTGGAGTTAGATATGGTAATTCATGACATGAAAACATGGAAGCATTATCATTTTGTGATGATTCTTGTTGGATATTACGATCAAAAGATATTAGACCATATTTCCTCATAGAAAGATCTGAATTTGAGGTAGTGTTGTTATCTTGAGTTCCTTCAAATGTTTGATTTTGATAGTTGTTATACCATAGACAAAGGAAATATTATGGTAGATTCCTTGAGAGTAATGTTCTAGTACAAGAATTTCATGATACCAATGATGAGTGGACTTTTATTAGGATCCTTTTTCAGATTTACTAGGAGACCAATGAAAATGGTGGAGGTGAATTTTGTTAGTGATCAGTTCACCCCTTCCCTCCTGTAGTTGATTCAATAAGAGTAGATGATTGATGAGTTTTTCTTACAATCTATGCAATTACTATTTGGTAAGAAGGTTCCATTTCAATGGTTATTATATTTTTAGGGAGTATTGTGATTCATGGTTTGCCTCATCATGAAATTTTCTATTGGGAAAGGGGATATATAGGATAACCACTACTCTTATTGGGCCATAAATCATGGTTCCACCAAGAGGTAATCTGATGTGCATTAGTAGTTATGGTGGCCATGAATGAGGTGGTACATAGAAGAATTTGTATCGTGATGTTATACATGTTAGTAGGTTAATGAATAGAAAAAATGGACCATCATTATACTATATCTACTACCAACTCGCATCTGTAAGTGGGATGAGATCACTGTGCATTTTTTATTACCTCATACACTTCGGTGGGGAAATTCCATTTGGATAGTGATTGACCAAATTAAAAAAATATAATAGTTTATTATAATAAGGGATTCATCCAATGTGGATGAGTTGGGTCTGTTGTATGATGATGTGATTGTGAGGATACATGGTGTTCCTTCCGAATTTTTTTTAGATCGGGACCCTAGTTTTACCTCATAGTTTTGGAAGTCAATAAAAAGGTGATGGGGATGTAGGTCAAGCTGATTATTGTAGACCATCCTCAAACGGATGGCCATAAATAGTGGTAAATTCATATTTTGGAAGACATGCTATGAGAATGTGTGTTAGATTTCATAAATTCATTGAATAGCCATTTGGGATTGATTGATTTTAAATATATTAATAGCTATCAAACCTTGATTTGAATGGATCATTTTGAGGTGCTTTATGGTTAGTCGTTTCAGTTTCCATTCTGATGGGATGAGGTGTGTGAGACCTCATTGCTGGGGATTTTCCTAATGAAGGAATCATATGAAAAAATGCTAATTATTAGGTTGTGTTACTTGACAACATAGATTCACTATAAGTATTACATCAATTAGAGTCACTGATATTTGGAGTTCCATGTGGGTGATCAGGTGTTCTTGAAGGTAGCACTCCACATGGGTCACTGTCGTTTGTGTAAGAAAGGGAAGCAAACAATGAGGTATGTCAAACCTTTTGATATTAACTAGTACATTGTTAAGGTTGAATACATTTAGGATTTTCCCTCCCATTTGACATAAATGCTTTAATTCTTATATGTATATCTAATGAAAAACTATAATTCAGATCTATACCATGTGTTGAAATGAGAGGATTTGATATAAGAGCCCGATCTACTTATTTTTGAGCTACCAGTACAGATTACGGTTTCCTAGTAGAGAGTGCTTAATGGGAGGTCAATTTCATTGGTCTAGTTTCCATGACATCATGGTAGTCATTAGCATGATACTGGGGAGCCTATGTCTTGGGGTGAGGTGGTGTATCTATTTTGATCTCTTATCAAATATTGAGTTGAATTTCCATGGGTGGAGATAATTTTCACATTAGCGATTTTATTTTGAGGATTAAACATGTTTATATTTTGTCTAATATTTGTCCCTTAGTTTACGCAAGAGTTTTTGGAGAAAAAAGGTAACATTGGGATTAACAGTCAGTGGTACATGTTAGTCACATAATTTAGGGAAACCATATAGACTCTTCCAAGAAACTGTGATACCAATATACATTTTAGAATGTGGAAACCACATAGTTTTGGAATGGTTTGGAAAACCATTCAGGATAACAATGTGGCTTTTTACTCTTGGAAATTGATGAATTCAAAATTTCTACATGGTGTGAAACTGTGTCGGATAACCTTGCGAACTGTCTTAGTCATTAGAAATTGGAAATTAAACGTTTCCCCTCCTTATGTTTAACCCTATTTCACATATAATCTTCCTTATTGTTGAATTGTATCAATGGTATCTTCTTAAAAACAATTCAAATAATTTTAGAATCAGTAAATGGGTCATTTGGGTCCCAATTCATCATGGAATCATCATGTAATTATGGTTCCATTATTTTCTCCATTTTTCAAGGGATTGTATTCCTTCTTTTGTGGTGTTTCATTTTTTTACTGGGATATTTTTTCTCAAAAGTGTTTGATCTTTTTTTCTTCGGTGTGATCTTGATGGTTTTTGTTTTAATTTTTTTTTATAGAGTCTTTGGTGGTATTTTTGTTGTTTCAAATCATTTAGTCGATGTTTTCATTCATGAGGTAGGGGTTATATGATTTTATATTTCTAGATGTTTTTGGATTGATTTAATGATTGTTTAAATTTTTTATATTGATTATTTTTTTGTTGAGAAACATGTTTTCAAAATGTATTGAAATGCATAAGGGGAGAAGGTTGGTTTCTGAAAATAAATTTTTCATATTTCTTATGTGCTTTATTGTGGCACATCATGAATGTATTTCTTTTTCTCATGTGAATGGTGAGAAATGTGTTTTCAAATGGATTTGTGGAGAAAATGTGTTGAATTTGTGGTTTCAAAAATAAATTCCTTTTTTTCATGCTGGATTATTTCTTATTCAACTCAAATATTATTGTGGATTTTGAGAGAGTGGTTAAAATATTCCTAAAAATGGATTTTATGTGAGTATGAATTTTAATGGGGATTTCCCCATGGAAATGGTTGGATTTTAAATGTGATCATCTTACTCTGTTAGTAAATGGGTTTAAAGAATTTTAAAATCAGTGTCTAATGTATTTCCAAAGTGTTTTGTTGTGTGTATAAAATGGAAAGATATTTTGTTTAAGAAAAATGGTCTTTTAAATTTGACCATTGATCATTGAATTAATATGAATTGGGAAATTTGTGATTTACTTATAAGATAATGAATCTTGTAATATGAATATAAAATTAGTGATTAATGTTATATGTGAAATTTAATATGGTGGAAATCTCGAGTATCTAGGTAGGTACACTAGAAATAGTATTCTAGTTGACTCGGTAGAGGCAATGCCTATATTCATATAAAAAATTAACACTTCAACAATAACTAAAGATGTGATATGATGAGAGACCACTATATCATGGGATGGAATCTCCTCTAATGGATAATGTTTAAGAAAACTGTTTGTTATTCCATATAATATGGAGACCATTTGGACCTTTGTATGGGATCGCCTCTAATTAATTATTCACAAAAACATTATTGACCATGATGGGAGGATTTGATCATTGATGTAGCATGTTCATAGGGTATCACTTGTTCTAATTCTCTATATGCATCATTGATGGTTCTATCTTGTGTTATGATTCTTATGTGATGTGGTTCTAGCATTATGTGTATAGTAGACAGTATTTACATTTAAATAATATGCAATGTTATTTGAGTAACAGTTTCCCTAAAAAAATTCTTGATAAATTTATAATCATTTTTTTATTTGAAATGGTCCAAATATTCTTATAAAAAGGTTAATTTTTATTTTAATTTTAATGTTATTAAATAGAATATATGTTTTGCATGGTATTCTACTAGAATTTCTCTAAAATCCATTATAATCTATTGGTTACATGTAGACATTATTGTGTATAACCCATGTAAAGGAAAGATGTGTCATTATAGTGATGGTGGATCTGGTTGTAGTGTTCCTCTTCTTCTAGGTGTTGGTTATGGTGTCTAGAGGGTGATGACCATCTTTTTCCATGGATGTTTTTTTGGGATGGTTTTGTTGTTACCATTGAATTGTGGTATTTTTTTTGTTTAATGTTGTAAAACATTAAATAAAAAAATTGGTGTAACTTATTTGGTTATTATTATGACTTTTGGATGTTTACTCTTTTTGTTTACTTTGGGTCGTACAAATGGATGACATTGCTTCAAAATTTCATTGGTCCATACACTATATGTAGTTTCCATCATGTACCGATCGAGAATGCCCATCTGGCCATGCCACATACCGGGTCGAGTGTTAGGTTAGATGGAACTCTATTTTGGTTCATTATATAGATCATGTTAGGAAACATGTAGAGAAATATATTTGTGAGGAATGAGAGGTGAATAATCATACATAGAATATATTATTATAGTATTGAATGGTCCTTGTCACAATAAAAAAACTATACTAAATAAGTACTCCAAATTTCACAGTATTGAATATTTAGTAAAATTTCAAGAGGGATATGTTAAGTAAATAAAATCTCTTGTAGGTAATTTTGTAGAGTTATAAATGTTATTAAATGGAAATGAAATGATTTTTTATGCTAAGAAATAAGAATTAGAAATGATTCATTAAATATATATGTATTTTGAAAACTATTTATTGATGGTGAATTATTATTTTTTCAAAAAAAATGATAAAAAATAATAGTCATCAAAAATTGTTGGAGGGGAAACCTATAAATAATATTTTCAAACATATCCTAGTAGTTCAAAAGATTCTAATATTGTTTTAAATAAATCTTAATGATCAATAACAATTGTAGGGAACACATTTATTAAGAAAGATACAATATTTGAAATCCTTTTACAATTATTCAAAATAGTATTGTCACTCCAAGAAGAAATCAGTTCTATAGAAAAGGAATAAGGAAGATGAAAATTCGGATGAACCTCTATAATAATCTTTCAATATATATTTATATCACTGAGCAAGAACAATATTAAATTGTTTTTGTTTGTGTTACTGAAAAAAATTTATAAATACAAAAATTTCTTATACAACAAGTCACATATTTCGAAAACCCATTAGTCAAGGGGGAGAAATATCGAATGGTTGAAAAATAATGAGGGCAGTAATAAAAACGTTTTAAAAATAAAATGTAGTGTTATGAATTTATCGAAATTTAAAAATCTAAAATAAAAAATTCATCTGAATATTTAGCTGAGGTGTGTTAATATTGTGATTAATTTTTCCATCATTATAATGAATGTATTACTAGTCTACCTAGATGAGTTCCTATAATTATTAATTAAAATGAATATTATAAAGAGATGATTGAATAAAATTAATTATTAATTTTTGTGGAAATAAAAAATAAATAAAAAAGATTAATAATTGTATTATCAATAATAAGATATATTATAATATATCATGAGATATTAAATTCATAAAAATGTTTTTAAAAAACTATTAATGATTTGATACATTTGGAATAAAAACACTATCAATATCAAATTCATTTAAAAAAAATCAAATAAATAAGGTTGAAATTGAAAATTATTCTATTTTTTATGTACATAAGAAAAAATTTATAATTTTCATCCATAATGGTGATGATGAGAATAAATATATCATAAAATTAGATTATTTCAATATAATATTTTCTAACGATTGAATAATTATTACCAATGGAGAATATATAAGTGGTGATTTTTTCTTGATTGGTGATCTAGGTAACTATTGTTATTTGACAAAGATACATGAAATTTAATTTTTGTACATGATACATAGATATATTAGTCAAGGAAATATGATTTTAGTATAAATAAATGACGAAATGATAGATCTTCCCCAAATTTTAGAGGAGAGATATATTGTTTTTGAATATTTTGAATAATAAGAATAGTGAAAAAATGTCATCAAATTGTAGATATTAATACTACTCATCCATTTAATGATATTCACATAGATCATTTTGAACCAATGACACATCAGTCCACCAAATGTTATATGTACATCATCATCATCATTGATGATGTTACACATATTAGTCTGGAAATTATCCGTAACCCAAATCTATGTTTATAAAAATGTTAAAAATGTTTCTTAAGGCGGTTCAGAATGAACAAGTTGTATATATATGGAATATGAAAATAAAAAATTCAAAGGTTTTTACATGTAGATATTTTTAAATCAACCTTTCATGAATAGATATTAGGCATCAATATAGTTCTTCATAAACACATAACGAAATGAATTACTAGAGACGGAAAAAAGTCATGTTGAAACTGGATGATATATGATTTCAGAGAATAAAATATTAAATTTTTTCTAGAGAGATTTATTTTATATGGAATATCATGTTCATAATGAATTGTTTATATGAAAAAATAGAAGATTCTACCTAATACAAGGGATAAAAAATAGTCCCACTATTAAATATATAATAGTTTTTTGAATCCATATTTTATAATGATTAAAAAACCAACTTTATTAAAATTTAATGAAATGTTTGAAGATGGGATATTAATTGATTATACATTCAATGGATGAAGACACATTTTGGGAGTAAATAGTTAAACATATTTTTAAAATCAGGTGCTTTCAATGTTATTTAAAACAATTTAAAAGATAATTATGAATGAATATGTTTTTATGAATTTGACATAGATTTATTTTAGTACCATTTTTAAATCACTAATGTGAAAATTTAAGTATGTATAATAGATTCACAAAAAAAATATTTCTTAATGTATCCAATGATTACGAGTAAAATGGGGAAAATAAACCAAATTCTAGAAGATAATGATATAGGTTGAATAAAGAAGCATTGTTGTGATAATTGAAGATCTCATTCATATGAGTAAGAAAACAATAAATGTATAATCATATATAAACCATCTATGAAATATCCCCATGATCAATATAAGAATATATTGAACATAAATAATGGTTTTATTTTATGAATATAGTGTCAGAACATATTAAAAGGAATTAAAAATTTTAAACGATTCGAAGACTATAAATTAAAAAAGAACATATGAGATAAATGTATGTTGTTAAAAAATATGAATGAAAATGGAGATGATTGAAATAAAATATATTATCATTTGTAAAGGTATTAATGAGTTTGAAGTAGTTTATTTTGAATAAAATGTTTCCCCATTTTAGGACTCAAATATATAGAAATATTTTCTTCTTTTTGAAGTTAAAATATCTACCAGATGGATTTTAATTTATAGTTATTAGATAGAGATATTGATTAATAAGTTTATATTAAACATACAGAAGGATTTATCGTATAAAAAATGGAAATTTTTTTATAAGATGAATTAATTCATCATGGGTAAAAGAATCCCCCTCAACTGTATTAGTAAAAAAAATGATATTTTCTTACTAATATTAAACCTCTCTAAGAGTACTGCATTACTTGAATATCTATGTATGGGTAA
This sequence comes from Viscum album, assembly GCA_963277665.1. Taxonomy (NCBI): domain Eukaryota; kingdom Viridiplantae; phylum Streptophyta; class Magnoliopsida; order Santalales; family Viscaceae; genus Viscum; species Viscum album. The sequence continues at coordinate 1,518,698,536 of OY728155.1, read as the reverse complement.
TGGGTTTAGGATATTTTAATGTAATTGTTTATATTGATGACATAAACAATATATGTGATAAATATTATATATGCAAAGAGTTCTCAAAAAATATGAAAATATATTTTGAGATGTGTTTGCTTAAGGAAATGAATTTATTAACTAGGATACATATCATGTTATCTGAATGTTGTATAATTCAATAATATAAAAATTATAAAAGATAATTAATAAATAATTGTCCATGGAAGATTTCAAAAACTTTTCAAAGAATATTTCTATAATTATGAATATGTAATAAGGTGTAACATCTTGGCCTTAATTAGGTATGGACCATTTTTACTTTATTAAAGTATAATTAATTAAGCGACCCGGGGCATGCGCCTGCATACCTCGTTGCACGTCCCTGGTAGCATTTTATTTAAATTAAATAATTGCAGATGTTTCATGAAAAATGTAACGTTGTGCTTTGACGCGATGTTATGGTTTAAAATAATTAATTAAAGAATGGAAAAGAGTAAAAAGAGATTTAAATAAGATATAAAAGAAAGAAAAAATGATAAAAAGAAATTCAGAAATAAAATAAAGAGGGGGTTACAGGAAAATTGTAAATAATTAAATTGATGGATTCTTGTTTTTAATTATTTTTATTATTTTTCATTCCATTCTTTTGTTTTATTTGATCGGTTTCTATTATTTCCCGTTTTACTTATCTGTTATTTTTCTATTATCTTTCTTTTATTTTATTTTTCTTTATATTCTCTCTCTTATTTTTTTTCCTCTCCTCTCTCCCTCCCCCACTCATGAAGTCACACCACTCAATCCCAGTACACCAACCAACAGCCCCTTTGGAAGGTCGCTTCTCCTCCATCCATTATCTGATTCCTTCGCTATCAGGTGAATAGGAAACCCTAGGGAAAGGATAACATTGTGAAATTTTAATTGTTCAATTATATTGAGTATCGTGTGCACAATTCATCGCAGAATATTCTTACCCTATTTTGGGGTTTTTCTAAAATCCTTCATTTTCATCCGTTTTAGGTAAAATCAAAGCCTATTGATGATCTTAGAGTCATATAAGACTACATTGTAGGGTTTCTCCTCGCTTTCCCGCCATTTCATTGTGATTTATAAAAAAAGCACAGCTGTGTCATTTGTCGATGCCTACCGACATTATGCAATTTTACCCATTTTAATTACATTAATGGTTATTTTTAATTTTTATAGCCTTAATCATCTTTAATTAATTTTTTTGAATGGTTTCAACGAGATCGAACACCCCTTTGGGTGTGTCGACATAGTCGGCGTATTTTTTAGTTAGCCGAGTTATTAATTTAATTAGCTGCAGGTATAACACAACCCCTTTTTTATTGTTTTAAATTAAATGAATAGTTTTTTGAATTATTGAAACAATGTTGGACACCCCTTTGGGTGTTCCGACATCATCGGTGTATTTGGTCATTATCCGAGTTTTTTGTTTAATTATTTTCATGTGTTGAGAAGTAAATTTTTATTGTAATTAAAATAAATAAATAGTTTCTTGAACATGAACATCAATTGTGGGATCATTGGAACCTATTTTTCTGAACGGTTTCTTATTTAAATATTAATTATCTACTGAGGTTGATATGATATGTATATTTCCTTGAATGTTTTTGTGTTTTACTACTAAATTTATGCCTTTTGATACACTCGTGTATCTGGTTAGTTTTCAAGATGCAAATTTACATGCCGATTATGTCATATTGGCTGCTATGAGAACATTAATTAAATTCATGGAAGGGAAAGGAGGCGGGTCCCATATTAAGGTTCGTACTTAGATATACTGTTCCTGATGGGTTACCTCTATGTGTTGGGGGTGGTTTCATTGGCTTTGTCTGATCGAGATTTCCCTATACATTCTAATACTTTTAAGTGATACTGATTCCAAAAGGCCCCATCAGGATGGATCCATTGGAAATGCGGCAAGGTCAGCCTCAGTTGACACTCAACCCCTTTTTTGAGATTGGGGTGGACTCTAGTAAAGCCATTCCTCAGGTGACACTTGGTCTTTTGAAAGATTTCCTTGCACAGGCTCGGTGGAATTGGATAAATTGATGGATGTTCCGTAGCGATACCTTCGTGATGAGCTCAAACTCCCACTCTCCACGTAAACCATAAAATAATGACGCACTTAAAGTTTATGTTATTGCTAATTGATCCACTTGAAAATTGAGATATTTTCCCTTAATATGTAGAAGTGCACCTGGTTGACACTAGACTTGGACCCCATGTTAAAGCACAAGCGTGGGGTATACTTTTTCCTTATTTTTCCTTGATTTATAGGTTATATATATATATATATATGCATGTTTTTTAATTTTTATTGACAGGTACCCTTTCAGACTTCCAACTTAGGCTAAAGCAAGTGACCAGGAATGGGTGTCATTTGGGACCAGGTCCGACTAATTTAGTTCATTTCACTGCAATTAATTTATTTGAAATGGTTCTGTAATGGCACACTGCATTTTTATTTTTGCATGAAATGGAAAGGATTAGACACTGTGGGTGTCGGCCTACTGGCATTTTATCTCACACCATGCTCGGGCATCGTCGACACCTGAGTAGATTACATGCTCACAAGTATTGACAAGGGGAAGCATGCTGCTTCAGATTCTTGACTGTTCATTACTGCTTAGGATGGAGACTGGGGCAGAGGACTAGGAATTGCTCATGATGCAGTTTTTGCTTGTGTCTTTTCTTTTAGTTGACTGCGTGTTTGAGTTATGTTTTCCATACTTTCATTTCAGACTCATATCATTCCATGATAGTCTTTTGTGAGTTTCCACACTTGTTTTTTATGATTCAGTTGGATTATTTACATTGCTTCTGCTATAGTTTATTTTTTCACATGCTTCCACTATAAAGACCAGTTAAATTCAAGGGAAATTTTTTCTTAATTTTTTTTGGGATTTTACAAGAACACAGTTTCTGACGGCACTTGATTTCGAGGCCCAGTGAGCCTGGAATAATTTTTCGAAGTTTAGCTTGGGTACATTCAGTGAACGGATGAGCGGGTTTTTCTAACTTTTCATCTGGTGCTCGGAATTGAAATCGGAGGGCACCGATGAAACTGCAGCGCTGATAATTTCTTAAGAACACCTTTTCTGGGGTTGTGTTTTCTCGGGAGGAGATGTTAGAAATTGTGGAAGGTAAAAATAAAATTGAGCTACAATCTTATTTGTTTTTTATGTGGTTATATCCTTTGAGTGGAAGTTGGGGAACTACCCATGAGAGGTTAAGAGGGTTGTGGGCCCACACGAACTCCACCTCTTCAAATTCTCTAACCCCCCATAACTCTTCCCCTTTAAACCCCCATGTATTAAATGATGTGACTTCCTTCACATTAAAGCATGCAATTTATTTTGGGATTTAAGCATTTGAATTTTAGAAATTTAAATGCATGGAATGTTATAATAAAATAAGCATAACACTTATTTTATTTGGGGGTTGTTTTGTAGTGTTGGGTTTTTGAGAGAGGGAGCAATATTCCTCTGAAGAAGTTCATCTTCCACGTTGAAGAACGCGAAGAACGCCACTCTCCGATGAAGAACGCCAACACCAAAGAAAGACGACGTGTCTTTCTACTCCTCTCTGTAGCCTGTGTAAGACGCCACCCCACCTCGGACGATCTCTGTCAAGCGTGTACCGAACCCTCTTCCACGATGCCTTCTTCTGTGATGTTCAATTCCGCGATGAACCTTCATTCAATAATTCCTTTAAGGTAGGGGATTATTTTGTTTCTGTTCGTGAATACATTCATCGCCATTCATCGTTCTCTAATTTGGCCGCCTGTTGTCGCAATAACGGGAGGAGTTCGGACCGCACGAACACGGCCGACTCTCCTCCCCACTTGATGCTTGATTTTTTTGCGTCATAAGAAAGGAAGCGTGGTGCCGTTGCACCATGCGGAAATAATGAAGGATTAGCGGAGAAGCGCGGCGCCGTCACGCAGTGCCGGGAAACCACGAAGAGGCCACAGTTTGTTTTTTATGACGTGCAGATCGTCAGGAAATGACGGAACGGGCCACAGTCACGATATGAAGACTTCGCAGAGAAGTGTCGGACCCGGTAGGACTGCCGGTGAAGACCGCAGGCAAAACAGACAATCAGAGAGCCTCCTGTGGTCCGCGGAAAATCATGCTGGCGCGCCACGCCGGCACGGCAGTGCCGGAGGCCGGCATCGGCCGGCCGCCGAGAGGCGGCGGTGCCCGGCACGCCGCCAGGATGTTCCGCCATGGCTGAAGCTGCGGCGGCAGACAGCGGTCCCGTGACCGCGCGGGACCAGAGGGGAGACCGGGGGTTGTAACCCCCGGCAGTCAAGGGAGCGGCCCCCACGCGGCAGGGTCGCGGCTTCATTCATTGGGGTGCGCACCTCCCCCTATTACGCTAAGCTCGCCTCCCCGAGCAGGCCGCGCCGGTGGGGCCGGGCCATGCCCCCTGGGCCGGGTCATGCCCTAATGGGCCAGATTCGGACCCGATACGGGTCAACCTGTTCGGGCCGACCCGGGGGGGGTATCGGGCCGAGTCGGACTGGGCCCGAACCCCCTATTTCGGGCAGTTTCTGCTCAAACACCCATAACATTGGATATTGACCTCCGATAAACACACCTCTAGTTGTGATGAGATCCTTGGATCGAGACGGTTGTTTCAGTATATTACACTCAAGGTTTCGGAGAACTTTGGGTACGGCCGGGTGGGTCCGAACCTGAAACCAACCGGGCCCACGGAGCGGAAACGCTTATAACTTGAGCTTCAGACGTCTGATTGACGTTCCGTCGACTTTGCTGGATTCCTCTTGATGAGACGGAACATTTGGTATATTTCTCCTGAGGATTGGACATAGTTTATGTATGGACGGGTTGGATTGTACCCGAAATCCAACCAAGCCCCTCGAACGGAAAAGCCAATAACTTTCAGACCGGACGTCCGTTTGACGAACCGTCAATGGCGTTGGTGATCACAATGAGAATCAGTCCCTATAAGTATACCCTATGAGAGTTCGGGGCACAATTGAGATACGGAAGGGTTGGTTCGTACGAGAAACCAACTGGGCCCCTGGGACCAAAAGGCTAATAACTCCCAGACCGGGCGCCCGATTGATGCGCCGTCTGTTGTGTTGAGACCCCTATGATGAGGTGGTCCTTTGAGATACTTCTTAGTGGGAAATTTTTATACTTAGAGTATCTACCAGTAGCTCGTGGAGTGGACCCTCCCAGAGACGAGTGTACGGAGTACGAAGACCGTGTAGCTGGTTGAGACCTGACGACTGCTTGACTGACTCAACTTGCAGTGATTCGACTAGCCCAGTGGACGGAGCCCTACTTTTTTTGGGTGCAGACCCATGGAGGATGGAGCACTACTGAGTTTGGGTGCAGACCTGTGATACTCGTCCTGAGAGTACCTCTGCAGGCAATTAGGGGGGATGCACTACTATGTTTGGGTGGCAGACCCTGGCGGGAAGCACTACTGTCTTTGGGTGGCTGACCAGCGGTACTCGACAGGAGAAGTACCTCAGCAGTCCTAGGTTAGTGAGCAGTACCTCTGATTCGTGATAGGATAACTGTACTCTCTATAGACGGGGCTCTTTAGCAGTTACGGTTTCGATAATGAAAATCCCGGTTTGAGCTGAGTCTATAACCTTTTTGTTTACCTCTTGATTGAGATGGGTCACTTGATAACTTAGGTATATGTATGGGCATATATCTGGGTAGTGGTTATCCGTTTATTTCATAATCTTTGTGTTTCCTCATGATTGAGATGGGTTACTTGATAACTTAGGTATATGTATGGGCATATACCTAAGTAGAAGTTATCCGGTGAGATCTTTCGTTATGGTTATCCATGTGGGATTTAGTGAGACCTGGAGTATCTCGGGGTCCCTACTGAGTATCGTTATACTCAAACCTGCATGGGCTATGCCCGCACCTCATTGTGTTGGATACAGACGACAGGCAACGCTGACAAGGGCCGAGTGTTCAAGGACTGGACGGTACCCGGAGGTGGACCTCACGAGGAGTCAGTATCCAAAAGTGGACTTAACGACGAGACGACACTCGGAGGAGGTTGACAGGCGAGAGCGTTGTAGAGGCAATCTGTACCTACCCTTCAGGTGGGATCCGTGGTGGTCGATCTAGGAACTGTGCTATCTGTACCTACCCTTCAGGTAGGATCTGAGGAGGATGACCTAGGAGCTGCTTCCATTCTTACAGCTATTTTTCTTTTCTGCTGTACTTTCGTTTAGTTGTAGTTGTACATTCAGTTGGGTTTGTATTCTGACCCACTTACTTTTCATCACTTTCTTTTATACTTAGTGTATTACTTATGCTTTTACTCTGTAATATTTTGTTTACTCTTATAAATGCAATGTCTTCCCAGTTATCGGGATTTAGGCCTTTGGTTCTAGTCGCCAACCCCTGGCCTATGGAAGGCGGGTTTGGGGTAGTCACGACACGAGCCCCGAGGATGGGTCAGAAAAATTGGTATCATAGGATTCTGTTCTACCACAGAACTTATAACCCTAGTATTTTCTTTCTGTTAAGCAATAGTGATAAGGGTACTGAGTGTGGTCTTCAATTCAGGGAGTCCAATGTGTCACGACCCGCCCTCGGGGTCCGTGCCGTGACTACCCCAAGCCCGCCTTCCATAGGCCAGGGGCTGGCGACTAGCACCAAGGCGTAAATCCCGGTAAAAAGGGAAGGCATTGCCTTTGAAAAGTAAACACACACCACAGAGTAAACAAGCGGAAAGTAAATACTAAACAAAGCAGAGTACGACTGAAAGTGCGGAAAGGTAAATGGGCCAGAATACAAACCCAAACTGAAAGTAAAGTACAACTCGAAAGGGAAAACAGCAACTGAAAAGTAAAAGCCACTACACCGAGCTGTCCACTGGAAATCCCACCTGAAGGGTGGGTACAGATAGCTCCTCTGCTCCACGGGTCCCGCCGTCCGCTCCATGCACGTCCCGTCCAGTGGTCCTCCTCCGGGTACCGTCCCGCTCTGTAGGCCTCAGCTAAGGTCAACGCTGTCCGTCGTCTGCAACCAACACAACGTAGTGCGGGCGAAGCCCGTGCAGGGGTGAGTATAAGCTACTCAGTAGGGACCCCGAGACCCCTGAAGGTCTCTCAAATCCACAAAGGATAAACCACGAAGAAAAGTACAATCACGAAGTAACAGCCGACACTGCTTAGGTATATGCCCATACATATACCTAAGTCATCAATTAAAATACGCTCCCACCTCCGAGCCCAAGTACAACTCAGTCCACGCAGGAAAGTATACGTATTCCACATAGGAAAGCGAAACATAATCCACACAGGATTGCACAACACAATCCACACAGGAAAGCAACAGGATTCAGCTCACACAGGTATACTTCTTCAAGGACGATAAAGATGATCACTGATCCATCTAAGTCGTCGGACCCACGAAGGATCGATAGATAACTAACCCCCGCAATGACCCACACAGGATCGGGCCCACACAGGACCTGTAGGCGCTGGCTCACACAGAACCGCTGAGCGCAAGGACCCACACAGGATCGGGCCCACACAGGACCTGTAGCACTGATCCACGTAGGATCGCTGAGTGTTGAAGTCGTCGTCGTCGAATCCACACAGGATCTCTGTACTGTCGTCGTCGCAGTCACAGTAGCAGTCGTAGCAGTAGTAGCAGTCGCAGCCAGCACTAGGGTTCCCGCACATAGCAAGCTCGTTCGGAGGGTCCGCTCCACGAGCCGAGAGGCTGATACATCAACTGTCACGAAGACCAGAGTTGATGAATCCAAAAGTTTCGTATCGTCAACAGGAACTCAACGCAACAGACGGCGCGTCGATCAGACGCCCGGTCTGAGAGTTATTGGCATTTTCGTCTCCGGGGCCCGGTTGGTTTTTAAGGCTAAACCAACCCGACCGTACTCCACCTGCGTCCAAACCTCGGGCGGAGTATGCCAAAATATCCGTCTCACTAAGAGGAACACAACGCGACTGACGGCGCGTCAATCGGACGTTCGTAGCTCAAGATAGGAGCGTTTCCGCTCCGAAGGCCCGGTTGGTTTCGTGAACGAACCAACCCGGCCGAACTCAATGTAAACCGAAACCTTGAGTGCGATATACCGAAACGACCGTCTCGATCCAAGGATCGCATTGCCGCAGACGGTTCGTCATTCGGAGGTCCGAGGCTCAAGTTATGGGCCAAAAACCAATTCTGGTTCGAAACGGGGGGGTCCGGGTCCGGGCCGGCCCGGCCCGACCCCCCCCCCCCCCCTGGGGCGGCGCGGCGGCCGGCGGCGGCGGCGCAGCGGCGCGGCGGCGCGGGGTACCGCGGCGGCTCGGGGTGCCGCGAGGAGCCGCACGCGGGGGCTAAGCCCCGCGGTTTTTCAATAGGCGGCGCGGCATAGCCGCGCCGTTATTTTTTAAGCGCCCCCCCCCCCCCCCCCCACGTGGGGGGCCTGCTGGTGCGGAACCGGGGGGGCCGGCTGCCCCCCTCCCTTTAATTAAAACCGCCCCCCCTCTTAAAGAGGGGGGTTTTACATGTTGGCCGGGGAATTAATTCCCCGGTTTAACGGCATCCGGCCGGCCAGCTGGCCGGCCGGTTTTCTCCAACGGGACCGGAATTTCTGGTCCCCTCTTCGGCTTCCGACGCCGGCGGCCCCGGCCGCCGGTCTTCTCTTCCGCCGCGGCCCGGAACCGGTCACGGTCTTCTCGTCCCACCGCGGCCCGGAACCAGCCGCGGTCTCCTCGTCCCGCCGCGGCCCGGAACCGGCCGCGGTGTTCGTCGTCCGGCGCGGTGCGACGGCACCGCACCCCTTTCGCCGTGCCATGATTCTTTTCAACGCGGCGCGACGGCGTCGCGTTCTTGAAGATTCTTCCTCGACGTAGCGCGACGGCGCCGCGTAAAATATTTGCACGATCATCCGCGTGGTGAGACGACACCACGCCACTTGCTTCCTCACGCAAGAATAAACAAGAACGATGGAGGGGGGTTCGGCCGTGTTCGTGCGGTCCGGCCCCCCTCACGTTAAAATAATAACGCAACTTAAAATAAATCAAGTCACACGTTAGTCTTGATAAAATCACGATCAAGAATAAAATAAGGAAACCAAAAAGAAATCGACAACCCCTACCTCGGGTATAAGGTTCGAAGATTGTGAACGTTCCGCGGAAGACGACGTCACGGAGGTCGGGCGTCGCGGTAGCCGTTCGTCAAATCCGATGACGAAGGGATGCGTTCGAAGAGACACGTCGTTGGAGAAACTTGCACGCCGACGAAGATTGTCCGAGTAAGAAGTGGCGTCCCCTTTCGTTGACACGGTAAACGAAGAAGAGCGGAGCGGCGTTCTTCGTCGGAAATTGAGCGTTCCTCGTCAAGTCTTGAGGAAAGTCAAATAATAAAGAAAACAACGAACTCAAGAACCTCTACCTCGATAGTCGCACGTTGACGTAGTCGTGGAATATCGGTGTCGATTCCTTTGACGTCGGAGGAAGAGTCGTTGTCGATGGCGTTCGTCGTGGAAAACCGTCGCGGAAGAGATGACGTGGAAGAAGTACGTCGCGTCGTGGATATGGCGTCGCGGATGGACCGTGTTCTTCGACGGAGAAGTTCTTCGTTGAAGAACGACGTTCTTCGCGTTCTTCGTTGAGTTTGATGAAGAAGAAGAGCTCTCCACCTCTCAAGAAGACAAACAAATAACCCAAAATAAAATAAGCTACACCTTATTTTATTTTCACTTTCCCATCCTTTCAAATTTCAAAAGTTGAATTCAATACATTAATTAAATCTAGAGTTGACAAAATTAAGTGAAGAGATAGGTTGGCAAGAGTTAAAGTAGGGAAGAGTTACATAATTAAGAGGGGGTTTAGAGGGTTTGGAGAATTTGAAAAGAATTAGGGGTTCGTGTGGGCCCCACCACACTTAATCCTCCCAAGGGAGGTTAAGTGGGTGTGGGTCCCACATCCAACCTCCTTTGATAGGTTTTAAGAAGTTATAATAAAATTTGTTCTACACAAATTTTATTTAACTCAACTAAAAACCCCAAAAATTAACTTTCAACCCGCAACAAACGCAACTCCCGAAAAGGTCTCTTTAAGCGAATATCAGCGCTGCGAGTTCATCGGTGCCCTCGGATTTCAATTCCGAGCACCGGATCAAAAGTTAGGAATTCCCGCTCGTTCGTTCACTGAACGTACCCGAGCCAAACTTCGGAAATTAATTCCGGGCACTCCGGGCCTCGGAATCAGGTGCCGTCTGAAACCGCGCTCTTGTAAAATTCTAAAGAAAATTAAGAAAAAATTTCCCTTGAATTTTACGGGTCTTTACATTACTCCCACCTCAGGGCTTTACGTCCCCGTAAAGATACAACAAAAACTAGGGAAACAAATGAGGGTATTGAGCACGCATCTGAGCCTCCCGCTCCCATGTGCTCTCCTGGAGATTCCCGTGCTGCCATCTGATGCGCACAAGAGGAATCGATCGCCCACGTAGGACCCGCTCCTGTCGATCCTCTATCTCCACCGGGACCTCCGTAAATGTCACCCCATCGTCAACGTCAAGCTCCCCATGATCAATGATGTGCGTCGGGTCGTGCACGTATCTCCTTAGCTGAGATACGTGGAAGACGTCGTGCACCCGGTGCAACTGAGGTGGTAGAGCCAGGAGATAAGCCACCTCACCAATCCTACGGAGAATCTGGAAGGGTCCGATGAAGCGCGGAGATAACTTGCTGCCTCGGCCAAATCTCCGAATACCACGTCGAGGTGAGACCCGCAAGAAGACGTGGTCGCCATCCTCGAATTCTAGTGGCCTCCGCCTCCTGTCATCATATGACTTCTGTCGGCTCTGAGCTGTCCTCATCCGCTCCTGGATGACCTGGACCTTCTCTGTCGTGGCCTGGACCATCTCCGGTCCCACCAGTGCTGACTCCCCAGGGTCTGTCCAGCACAAAGGAGATCTACATGGTCGGCCGTACAACGCCTCGTACGGTGCCATCCCGATGGTGGAGTGGTAGCTGTTGTTGTACGCGAACTCCACCAAGGGTAGGTGGTCCTCCCAACTACGACCAAAGTCGAGGACACATGCGCGGAGCATGTCCTCGAGATTCTGAATGGTCCTCTCCGTCTGACCATCCATCTGATGGTGAAAAGCTGTGCTAAGACGTAGCTGTGTACCGAACGCCTCCTGTAACCCCTTCCAAAGCCGGGAAGTAAAGCGGGCATCTCGATCAGAAACGATAGATGATGGCACGCCGTGGAGCCGCACAATCTCCTGAATGTAGAAACGTCCCAAACTCTCCACTGAGCCCTGCTCTCTGATGGGTATGAAGTGTGCCGACTTGGTGAGTCGGTCAACAATCACCCAAATGGAGTCGTGACCTCTGGAAGTGCGTGGAAGTCCAGTCACGAAGTCCATAGATATGTCGTCCCACTTCCACTCCGGAACCTCCAAGGGATGTACCAAGCCTGCTGGTACCTGATGCTCTGCCTTCACCTGCTGACAGGTGAGGCATCGAGAAACGAACTCTGCTACAGCCTTCTTCATGCCCGGCCACCAGTGCTGTCGTCTGAGGTCCTGGTACATCTTCGCCACTCCAGGATGTACCGCCAAAAGAGAAGTGTGAAACTCTCTCAGCACTTCCTCTCGCAAAGCTACTGGTACCATGGTACGTCCTCTGAAAAGGATGTCGTGCTCTGCTCCAAGGGAGAAACCATCAGGTGCCTGTCCCGAGGATATCTGTGCACACCGTGTCTCACATTCAGCGTCCCCATGCTGTGCCTCCCTGACTCGCTGCAGTAGTGGAGGAGTGACTGTGAGAGACTGAAGAAAGGCTGCTCCATCTCTATCCACGAAGGATATCTGCAAAGAGGCTAGCTGCTCCGTCGCCTCCTCAAGTAGCTGAATGCCCGTCCTCCTGCTGAGGGCATCGGCTACTACGTTCCCCTTCCCAGGAGTATAGACTATCTCAAAGTCATAGTCCTGGAGGAACTCGAGCCATCGTCGCTGTCTCAGGTTCAGGTCCTTCTGTGAGAAGATATACCTGAGACTCTGATGATCGGAAAAGACTATAAAGCGCTCGCCCATCAGATAGTGTCGCCATGTCTTCAGAGCGAAGACCACTGCTGCTAACTCTAGGTCTTGGGTAGCGTAGTTCTGCTCATGCGGCCTCAACTGACATGATCCATAGGCGATCACGGCCCGCTCCTGCATCAGAACACATCCGAGTCCGGTCCCTGATGCATCGCAGTAGACTACGTACCCTACTCCCTCCTCAGGAAACCTCAAGATAAGTGCGCTAGTCAATCTCTGTCTCAGCTTTTAGAAGCTCTGCTGACATCTTTCTGACCACACGAAGGGTTTCCCCTTCTTCGTCAAAGCTGTGAGTGATGCCGCAACTCTGGAGAAGTTCGGCACAAATCTCCGATAGTATCCAGCTAGTCCCAAGAAACTCCGAACCTCAGTCACGCTCCTGGGTGGCTCCCATGCTAACACAGCCTCAATCTTCGCGGGATCCACTGCAACTCCCGCCTCAGAGATAACGTGTCCCAAAAAGTGGACCTCACGTATCCAGAACTGGCACTTTGAGAGCTTACCATAAAGCTGGTGCTCTCGGAGTGTGTCAAGAACAACTCGCAAGTGATAGGCGTGCTCCTCCTCTGTCGTAGAGTAAATCAGAATGTCGTCAATGAAGACCACGACAAACCGATCGAGGTATGGCTGAAAGATCCTATTCATGAGAGCCATGAACACTGCTGGAGCATTGGTTACACCAAAAGGCATAACCAAGAACTCATAGTGGCCATACCGACATCTGAAGGCCGTCTTCTGCACATCCTCGTCTCTGACTCTGAGCTGATGATAGCCTGACCTGAGGTCTATCTTCGAGAACCACCGTGCTCCCTTGAGCTGATCAAAGAGGTCATCAATCCTCGGTAGCGGATACTTGTTCCTCACTGTCACCTGGTTCAGGCGACGATAGTCAACACAAAGTCTCAAGCTCCCGTCCGCCTTCTTGGCGAACAATATCGGGGAAGCCCAGGGTGAAACACTGGGTCGGATGAACCCCTTGCCCTGCAAGTCCTCCAACTGTACCCGTAGCTCTCGAAGCTCGGTGGGGGCCATCCGATATGCTGGAGTGGATATCGGGGCTATCCCGGGGTACAAGTCAATATAAAAGTCTACCTCCCTGCGAGGAGGTAGCCCTGGAACGTCGTCGGGAAAAACGTCCGCAAACTGATCCACCACTGCAGGAAAACCAGGACTCCACACGTCAACTGCTCCAAGGATAAGGCTAGCCAACTGATGAGTGATGGGCTGTCCTCTCCTCTGCGAAAGTCCATCCTGTGCTGCTAAGGCTCCCTTCTCGCCGGTGAAGGTGAACCTGCTCCCGTCAGTGCGTACACATCGCACCTTGCGCCTAAAACAGTCAATCTGTGCATGGACCGTAGATAGCCAATCCATGCCCAAGATGACGTCGTAAGGTCTCGACGCTGCTACAAGAAGATCCCATCCGAAGCTCTCTCCTCCTAGAGTGAGCTCACACTGCCGGCACCAGTGCGTAATCGTCGAGTCTGCTCCCGTAGGAGTCTCTAACCGTAAGGATCGAGCCATCGGCTCTGTCGGAATCTCTGAGCTCCGAACAAGGGCAGCGGCTATGAAAGAATGGCTCGCTCCTGTGTCTATAAGAACTGCAACAAGGGTGGAGTAGACACAGATAGTACCTCAAATCATCTCGGGTGCGCCGTGGTCGTAGGCCTCTGCTGCCTGTAGCTGTGCCTGTCGCTGCCCGCCAGCTCCCTGTGGTCGGGGTGGACCTCCTGGTGGTGGTGGTGGTAGAGCCTCAAAGCGTCGGCCACCACCAGCTGCTCGCCCAACTCCTCTGCCTCGTCCGCCTCCTCCCTGCGGACCGCCACGGTCGACCCTCTGCCTCTGCCTCGGTGGTCCCTCAACCGTCTGTTGCTCCTCGGCACGGCGGGTCGGGCAGTCACGAGCCATGTGGCCCTGCCCGCCGCACGAGTAGCACTGTCTGCCTCTCGTAAGACTGGCTCCGCGCTGTGTGCCCCGCACTCATGAGCCAGTGCCCTGAGATCGTCTGCCTGAAGGTCTGGTCTGTCTGGACCCTTGAGTCATCCGTCGACTGCCTGCTGCAGATGACTCTGCCACGTGCCGCCCTGCGGTGGGTCTCTGTGCTGGTGTAGACTCAGCAAGGAAGCTCTCGATCAGAAGAGCCCGCTCTAGTACTCCTGTCTGAGTCGGTATGCTGAGGGAGATCAGCGATGCCCTGATCTCGTGTCTCAAACCCTACTCGAAGGTCCGGGCCCGGAAGAATGGGTCTCGTACCATGTCGGTCGAGTAGCGCGAGAGATCAGTGAACCTCGCCGCGTACTGAGCGACCGTCATGCTTCCCTGGCGCAGCTGGAGAAGCTCCTGGATGCGCACCGCTCGGAGGGTGGCCGGGACGAACTCAGAGCGGAAGAGGCTCTCGAAGTCCGTCCAGAGCAAGGATGCCTCATCGTGAACCTGGAGCATCATGCTCCACCATCGTCCTGCTGCTGTGTGTAGTAGGCTCGCAGCGAGGATCACCATGAGGTCTGCTGGTGTCCTCACTAGCCTAAACACTCGAACTACTGCCTCCAGCCAGTCCTCTGCTGCCTGGGGATCCGTCTCCCCGCGAAACCTGGGCGGTCGCTGGCGCTGAAACTCATGCAGTGCGCTGAGGCGACGTGCATCGTCAGCGGCTGCTGCTGGAAGCATCGGGGGATCGGCGGGTAAAGCTACCGCCGGTGCCACTACTGGAAAAGGGCCCTGCACCGAGGCCTCGTCGCTCGGTGGGCTGTCGTCTCGCTCGACTCTCGGAACCCTAGCTGGCTGCCGTCGTGGGGCCATCCTGAAAAGGAAACAGGTGCGCCACGGTTAGAACAGTATACCTGGTGAGCTGATATAAGTAATCACAAAGAAAACTTTGAAACACACACGCAATCAATGTTTTCGTGCATTAAGTCGGAAATCAGAGCTCAGGGTCCTGGTGTACGGATACGTCGGCCGCCGCACCAACACTGGACTCCCTGGACTGATATCCACACTCAATACGCTAAACATTATTGCTTCACATAGAAAAGATCCGAGTTCGCGGTAGAACCGAACTCCTCTGATACCAATTTGTCACGACCCGCCCTCGGGGTCCGTGCCGTGACTACCCCAAGCCCGCCTTCCATAGGCCAGGGGCTGGCGACTAGCACCAAGGCGTAAATCCCGGTAAAAAGGGAAGGCATTGCCTTTGAAAAGTAAACACACACCACAGAGTAAACAAGCAGAAAGTAAATACTAAACAAAGCAGAGTACGACTGAAAGTGCGGAAAGGTAAATGGGCCAGAATACAAACCCAAACAGAAAGTAAAGTACAACTCGAAAGGGAAAACAGCAACTGAAAAGTAAAAGCCGCTACACCGAGCTGTCCACTTGAAATCCCACCTGAAGGGTGGGTACAGATAGCTCCTCTGCTCCACGGGTCCCGCCGTCCGCTCCGTGCACGTCCCGTCCAGTGGTCCTCCTCCGGGTACCGTCCCGCTCTGTAGGCCTCAGCTAAGGTCAACGCTGTCCGTCGTCTGCAACCAACACAACATAGTGCGGGCGAAGCTCGTGCAGGGGTGAGTATAAGCTACTCAGTAGGGACCCCGAGACCCCTGAAGGTCTCACAAATCCACAAAGGATAAACCACGAAGAAAAGTACAATCACGAAGTAACAACCGACACTGCTTAGGTATATGCCCATACATATACCTAAGTCATCAATTAAAATACGCTCCAACCTCCGAGCCCAAGTACAACTCAGTCCACGCAGGAAAGTATACGTATTCCACATAGGAAAGCGAAACATAATCCACACAGGATTGCACAACACAATCCACACAGGAAAGCAAAAGCATTCATCCCACACAGGTATACTTCTTCAAGGACGATAAAGATGATCACTGATCCATCTAAGTCGTCGGACCCACGAAGGATCGATAGGTAACTAACCCCCGCAATGACCCACACAGGATCGGGCCCACACAGGACCTGTAGGCGCTGGCTCACACAGAACCTCTGAGCGCAAGGACCCACACAGGATCGGGCCCACACAGGACCTGTAGCACTGATCCACGTAGGATCGCTGAGTGCTGAAGTCGTCGTCGTCGAATCCACACGGGATCTCTGTACTGTCGTCGTCGCAGTCACAGTAGCAGTCGTAGCAGTAGTAGCAGTCGCAGCCAGCACTAGGGTTCCCGCACATAGCAAGCTCATTCGGAGGGTCCGCTCCACGAGCCGAGAGGCTGATACATCAACTGTCACGAAGACCAGATTTGATGAATCCAAAAGTTCCGTATCGTCAACAGGAACTCAACGCAACAGACGGCGCGTCGATCGGACGCCCGGTCTGAGAGTTATTGGCATTTTCGTCTCTGGGGCCCGGTTGGTTTTTAAGGCTAAACCCACCCGACCGTACTCCACCTGCGTCCAAACCTCGGGCGGAGTATGCCAAAAGATCCGTCTCACTAAGAGGAACACAACGCGACTGACGGCGCGTCAATCGGACGTTCGTAGCTCAAGATATGAGCGTTTCCGCTCCGAAGGCCCGGTTGGTTTCGTGAACGAACCAACCCGGCCGAACTCAAAGTAAACCGAAACCTTGAGTGCGATATACCGAAACGACCGTCTCGATCCAAGGATCGTGTTGCCGCAGATGGTTCGTCATTCGGAGGTCTGAGGCTCAAGTTATGGGCCAAAAACCAATTCTGGTTCGAAACGGGGGGGGGGTCCGGGTCCGGGCCGACCCGGCCCGCCCCCCCCCCCCCCCCCCTGGGGCGGCGGCGGCGCGGGGTGCCGCGAGGAGCCGCACGCGGGGGCTAAGCCCCGCGGTTTTTCAAGAGGCGGCGCGACATAGCCGCGCCGTTATTTTTTAAGCCCCCCCCCCCCCCCCCACGTGGGGGGGCCTGCTGGTGCGGAACCGGGGGGCCGGCTGCCCCCCTCCCTTTAATTAAAACCGCCCCCCCTCTTAAAGAGGTGGGTTTTACATGTTGGCCGGGGAATTAATTCCCCGGTTTAACGGCATCCGGCCGGCCAGCTGGCCGGCCGGTTTTCTCCAACGGGACCGGAATTTCCGGTCCCCTCTTCGGCTTCCGACGCCGGCGGCCCGGCCGCCGGTCTTCTCTTCCGCCACGGCCCGGAACCGGTCGCGGTCTTCTCGTCCCGCCGCGGCCCGGAACCGGCCGCGGTGTTCGTCGTCCGGCGCGGTGCGACGGCACCGCGCCCCTTTCGCCGTGCCATGATTCTTTTCAACGCGGCGCGACGGCGTCGCGTTCTTGAAGATTCTTCCTCGACGTAGTGCGACGGCGCCGCGTAAAATATTTGCACGATCATCCGCGTGGTGCGACGGCACCACGCCACTTGCTTCCTCACGCAAGAATAAACAAGAACGATGGAGGGGGGTTCGGCCGTGTTCGTGCGGTCCGGCCCCCCTCACGTTAAAATAATAACGCAACTTAAAATAAATCAAGTCACACGTTAGTCTTGATAAAATCACGATCAAGAATAAAATAAGGAAACCAAAAAGAAATCGACAACCCCTACCTCGGGTATAAGGTTCGAAGATTGTGAACGTTCCGCGGAAGACGACGTCGCGGAGGTCGGGCGTCGCGGTAGCCGTTCGTCAAATCCGATGACGAAGGGATGCGTTCGAAGAGACACGTCGTTGGCGAAACTTGCACGCCGACGAAGATTGTCCGAGGAAGAAGTGGCGTCCCCTTCCGTTGATACGGTAAACGAAGAAGAGCGGAGCGGCGTTCTTCGTCGGAAATTGAGCGTTCCTCGTCAAGTCTTGAGGAAAGTCAAATAATAAAGAAAACAACGAACTCAAGAACCTCTACCTCGATAGTCGCACGTTGACGTAGTCGTGGAATATCGGTGTTGATTCCTTTGACGTCGGAGGAAGAGTCGTTGTCGATGGCGTTCGTCGCGGAAAACCGTCGCGGAAGAGATGACGCGGAAGAAGTACGTCGCGTCACGGATATGGCATCGCGGATGGACCGTGTTCTTCGGCAGAGAAGTTCTTCGTTGAAGAACGACGTTCTTCGCGTTCTTCGTTGAGTTTGAAGAAGAAGAAGAGCTCTCCACCTCTCAAGAAGACAAACAAATAACCCAAAATAAAATAAGCTACACCTTATTTTATTTTCACTTTGCCAACCTTTCAAAATTCAAAAGTTGAATTCAATACATTAATTAAATCTAGAGTTGACAAAATGAAGTGAAGAGATAGGTTGGCAAGAGTTAAAGTAGGGAAGAGTTACATAATTAAGAGGGGGTTTAGAGGGTTTAGAGAATTTGAAAAGAATTAGGGGTTCGTGTGGGCCCCACCACACTTAATCCTCCCAAGGGACGTTAAGTGGGTGTGGGTCCCACATCCAACCTCCTTTGATAGGTTTTAAGAAGTTATAATAAAATTTGTTCTACACAAATTTTATTTAACTCAACTAAAAACCCCAAAAATTAACTTTCAACCCGCAACAAACGCAACTCCCGAAAAGGTCTCTTTAAGCGAATATCAGCGCTGCGAGTTCATCGGTGGCCTCAGATTTCAATTCCGAGCACCGGATCAAAAGTTAGGAATTCCCGCTCGTTCGTTCACTGAACGTACCCGAGCCAAACTTCGGAAATTAATTCCGGGCACTCCGGGCCTCGGAATCAGGTGCCGTCTGAAACCGCGCTCTTGTAAAATTCTAAAAAAAATTAAGAAAAAATTTCCCTTGAATTTTACGGGTCTTTCAAAATGTTTGTGCGGTGGCCGACGTATCTGTACACCAGGACCCTGTCTTCTGATTTCCGACTTTGTGCACTAAAATATAGATGGCGTGTCTGTTTCCAAAAGTTTTAAAGTCAGCTCAAACCAGGTCAGCTCACCAGGTATAAATCGTTGACCGTGTCACATCTGTTCAGGATGTCTCCACGCAGACAGTCAGTTAGAGTTTCTGAGAGAGTACTCGATGACGGCCCGTCGAGCGACGAGGCTCTGGTGTGGGGCCCCTTTTAGTATGTTGGCACCCTTGGGTGGTGTACCAGCAGCACCACCACCTTTTGGGAGGCAGATGCCACCAGCCATACTAGCGAATTGTGCACGCTGGCAGAGCGCATTTTACGAGTTCCAGTAGTAGAGGCCTCCGTGGTTACGAGGCGAGGCATATTCCCAGACAGTAGAGCACTGGCTGGAGGCGATTGCTAGAGTTTTCTGCCTAAATGAGACATCAGTGGAGTGGATGGTGGACTTAGCTACAAGTGTTTTCCAATGAATGACCATGATGATGGTTCGCATAGTGATGAGGCTTCGGTACGTGGACCGATGCCTAAGATAGTGCCTTCGGGTAGTGTGTCAGCTATACATCACTACATGTTGGTCAGCAGTTACAATAGGCGGTACTGGTAGGTGACACATGTAGTATTACTGCCTTACACGTGTTATAACATTAGATACCCTCAAGTTCTGAGGCGAGACCGACTCACAGGCGGCTGAGGACTAGCTTGAGGATGTGGCTGAGAGTTTTCTAGAGCTTTTACATCTTTGGCAGGACGACATGTTAGTAGCTGAGAATTCATCGGGGCGTGCCAAACCATTCCTGATACTCGTTGAATGCGATTCGATCAGTGCTATAGAGCTCAGAACTCTGAGCGTGGTGTGTTTAAAGACATCTGAGCCAACACCTTTTCCCTATGCATTCCTACTTAGTCTAGGGTGCTAGAAAGAACCAGTGTGGCTGAGAATTATTTTGCTGAATGGATGCAGTCAGTGAAGGTTAGCCATGGGAAAGCTGAAACTGGTGCCAGTCTCAGAGACTTGGGCGTGTAAAATGATTCATGTAGAGGACGTAAAGAGGATAGATGAATCTGCAAGGTGGCAGACATGGAAGTAGAGCTATGAGAGAAACATGAGGTGGTGTACTTTTTCACATGATACAATCACCTGCCTTGTAGTCCCTGCCAGGCTCAGGGAGCTGGAGGGCAGGGTAAGAGAGTAGCTGCATGCGGTCAAGGAGTGTGACCCAATGGCTCTAAGAATGATTCAAGGGATAGTCTATGTCCACTAATAGCTGTCGTAGTAGCAGACATTGATACGAATCATTCCTTCCTTCCACGAATCTTGTCCCAGACCAAGATTTTCCGATAAGCCGTAGACTTGACCCTCACGTTTGGAGATACCTTGGGAGGAGACTCGATAATAACACTTATGCCGACAATGTGGTCTGACCCTCGAGACGAGATTTTCGATTGGAATCTCTTTGTGGTAGCGTAGAGTCCTTACGACGTTGGTCTCAGTATGAATTGGATTCACAGTTCATGCTCAGATTAACGGTATTAGGCAAAAAGGTTGTGGTTTATCTACAACGTTGGGATGGAGTTTTCCTTGGTCGGTGAAAAGGAAAACCCAGGCATCACAGGATGGAATCATGCATATGAAGGTGTAGCCGATCACTCTTGAGTTGGCCAACTTCACCCATGTGGCAGTATGAGTTTTGAGTTTCGGTTCTAATCAAGAAAAAGGAGACCTCTAGAGTTCGAGGATGACGATCACATCATTATACGGGTCTCACCTCGACGAGGATTATGGACATTTGGCTGAGGCGGAAAGTTATCTCCATGCTTCAACGGGCCTTTCTAGGTCCTCAGCAGATTAGGCGAGGTGGTTTACCGCTTCACCTTTCCACCTCAGTTGCACCGGGTGCATGAAATCTTCTACGTACCTCAGCTGAGGAGATACGTGCATGATCCTTCCCACATCATCAACCTCAGGGAGTTGGATGTCAATGACAGGGTGACATGCACAGAGGTTCTAGTGGAGATAGAGGATCGACAGGAGTGGGTCCTACGTGAACGGTTGATTCCTCAGGTGCGCTTTCACTGGCAGCACGGGAACCTCCAGGAGAGAACATGGGAGAGGAAGGCTCAAGTGCGTGCTAAGTACCACTTTTGTTTCCCTAGTTTGTGTTATAGCATTACGGAGACATAAAGCCCTGAGGTGGGAGTAATGTAAAGAACCGTAAAATTCAAAGGAAATTGTTTCTTAAATTTCTTTGGGATTTTACAAGAATGTAGTTTCTGACGTCACCTGATTCTGAGGCCCGGTGAGCCCGGAATAATTTTCCGAAGTTTAGCTCGGGTACGTTCAGTGAACGGACGAGCGGGTTTTTCTAACTTTTGATCCGGTGATCGGAATTGAAATCTGGGGGCACCGATGAAACCGCAACACTGATAGTTGCTTAAGAACACCTTTTCTAGAGTTGTGTTTGCTCGGGAGGAGATGATAAAAATTGTGGAAGGTAAAAATAAAATTGAGCTACAATTTTATATCTTTTTTAAGTGGTTATATCCTTTGAGTGGAAGTTGGGGAACTACACATGAGTGGTTAAGAGGGTGGTCAGGCCCACACGAACTCTACCTCTTCAAATTCTCTAAACTCTCATAACTCTTCCCCTTTAAACCCCCATGTATTAAATGATGTGACTTCCTTCACATTAAAGCATTCCATTTATTTTGGGAGTTAAGCATTTGAATTTTAAAAATTTAAATGCATGGCATGCAATAATAAAATTAGCATAACACTTATTTTATTTGGGGGTTGTTTCGTAGTGTTGGGTTTTTGAGAGAGGGAGCAATCTTCCTCCGAAAAAGTTCATCCTCCACATTGAAGAACGCGAATAACGCCACTCTCCGACAAAGAACTCCAACACTAAAGAAAGACGATGTGTCTTTCTACTCCACTCCACAGCCGGTGTGAGACACCGCCCCTCCTCAGATGATCTCCATCAATCATGTACGGAACCCTCTTCTGCGACACCTTCTTCCGTGACGTTCAATTCCGCAACGAACCTTCATTCAGTGATTCCTTCATGGTAGGGGATTATTTTGTTTATGTTCGTGAATACTTTCATCGCCATTCATCGTTCTCTAATTTAGCCGTCTGTTATCGCAATAACAGGGGGAGGACGGACTGCACGAACACGAACGACCCTCCTCCCCACTTGATGCTTGATTTTGTTGCGGCAGGAGCAAGGCAGCGCTATGTCATTGCACCGCGTAGAAATAATGAAGGATGGGTGGAGAAGCGTGGCGCCGTCGCATCACGCTGTTGAAGTCGAAAAAAAGCCACGGTGCCGTCGTGCCGCACCGGGAAACCACGAAGTGGCTGTGTTTTGTTTTTTTTTTGACGTGTGGATCTTTGGGTGATGACGGAACGAGCCGCAGTCATGATTTGAAGACTTCGCAGAGAAGTGCCGGTCCCGGGAAGACTGCCGGGAAAGACCACAGGCAAAACAGACCACCGGAGCACATCCAGTGGTCCACGGAAAATCATGCTAGCACGCCATGCTGACCGGCACTGGCCGGCCGCCAGGAGGCGGCGGCGCCCGGCGCACTGCCAGGAGAGTCCGCCGCTGCTGAAGTCGCGGCGGCAGACGGCGGTCCCGCAACCACGCGGCACCAGAGGGGAGACCTGGGGTCGTAACCCCCGGTGGTCAAGGTAGTGTCCCCCACATGGGGGGGCCGCAGCATCAATCAGGGATCACGAGCCTCCCCCTATTCCGCTCAACTCGGCCAGCCGAGCAGGCCGCGCCGCGACGCGCCAACGCCAGGCCGAGCTACCCATGCCGGTCCAGGCCGCGTCCAGGCCGGGCTGGGCCACGCCCTAATGGGCCTCACCCGGACCTGGTACGGGTCGCCCCGGTTCAGGCCGACACGGGGGGTGGTATCGGGTCGGGTCGGACCGGGCCCGAACCCCTATTTTCGGGCATTTTCCGTTCAAACGCTCATAACATGAGCTACGTACCTCCAATCGATGCACCGCCAGTTGCGATGCTATCCTTAGATCGAGACAGTCGTTTCAGTATATTACACTCAAGGTTTCGAAGAACATTGGTTATGGCAGGGTGGGTTCGAACCCGAAACCAACTGGGCCCGCGGAGTGGAAACACTTAAAACTTGAGCTCTGGATGTCCGATTGACATTTCGTCGACTTTGTTGGATTCCTATTGATGAGAAGGAAGTTTTTGCATACTTAGCCTATGGTTTGGATGCAGTTGGAGTATGGCTGGGTTGGATTGTATCTGAAATCCAACCGGGCCCCTAGAACGGAAAAGATGATAACATTCAGACCGGGCGTCCGTTTGACGAACCATCAACAGTGTTGGTCATCACATTGAGAATCGTTCCCTATGTGTATACCCTATGAGAGTTCTGGGTATTTTTGATATACGGCCGGGTTGGTTCGTACAGGAAACCAATCAGGCCCCTGGGACGAAAAGGCTAATAACTCATAGACCGGGCGCCCGATTGATGCGTCGTCTATTGTGTTGAGACCCCTATGACGAGGAGGTACTTTGAGATACATCTTCGTGGGACTTTTTGATACTTGGAATATCGACCAGTAGCTCTTGGAGCGGCCCCTCCCGGAGATGAGCGTACGAAGTACAGAGACCGTGTAGCAAGCTGAGACCTGACGACTACTTGACCGACTCGACTTGGAGTGAGTCGACTAGCCCAGTTGACGGAGCACTACTTTGTTTGGGTGAAGACCCATGGAGGAAGGAGCACTACTGAGTTTGGGTGAATACCTACGTTACTCGTCCGTAGAGTACCTCTGCAGGTTATTAGGGGGGATGCACTACTATGTTTTGGTGGCAGACCCCAGCGGGATACACTATTGTGTTTGGGTGGCTGACCCGAGGTACTTGACAGGAAGAGTACCTCAGCAGTCCTAGGATAGTGAGCAGTACCTCGGAGTCATGACAGGATCACTGTACTCTCCAGAGACAGGGCTCTTCAGCAGTTATGGTTTCGATAATGAAAATCCGGGTTTGAGATGAGTCTATGACCTTTGTGTTTACCTCATGATTGAGATGGGTCACTTGATAACTTAGGTATTTGTATGGGCATATACCTGGCTAGTGGTTATCCGTTGATTTCATAATCATTGTGTTTTCTCGTGATTGAGATGGGTTACTTGATAACTTAGGTATATGTATGGGCATATACATAAGTAGAAGTTATCTATTGAGATCATTCTTTTTGGTTATCCTTGTTGGATTTACTGAGACCTTGAGGGTCTCGGGTTCCCTACTGAGTATCGTTATACTCACGCCTGCACGGGTTATGCCCGCACCTCGTTGTTTTGGTTGCAGACGAGGGGCAGCGCTGACAGAGGCCGAGTTTTCAAGGACTGGATGGTACCCGGAGGTGGACCTCACGATGAGTCGGTATCCAGAGGTGGACTTCACGACGAGACGACACTCGGAAGAGTTTGATGGGTGAGGGTGTTGTGGAGGCTCTCTGTACCTACCCTTCAGGTAGGATCCGTGGTGAATGATCCAGGAGCTGCGCTATCTGTACCTATCCTTAAGGTAGGATCCGAGGAGGACGACCTAGGAGCTACTTCCATTCTTCCAGCTGTTTGTATTTTTTGCTGTACTTTCGTTCAGTTGTAGCTGTACTTTCAGTTGGATTTGTATTATGGCCCACTTACATTTCAGCACTTTCTTTTGTACTTAGTGTGTTACTTCCTCTTGTACTCTGTAATGTTTTGTTTACTTTTATAAAGGCAATTCCTTCCCAGCTATTGGGATTTACGCCTTTGGTACTAGTCGCCAGCCCCTGGCCTATGGAAGGCGGGCTTGGGGTAGTCACGACACGGGCCCCGAGGACGGGTCGTGACATCCGCTACATATTATTTGATGTTTTTTACTTCCCTTGTGATATTATCCATTACCTATGATGGAATTGTCTCCCCCACATGCACAAAAAGGGCCCTCGCTACTAGTTGGCAGCCTCTATCATTCGGGGAGATACGCTTGAGGATATGTGATGCACCGGTCTAGCCACCGTCTTAGTGGTGAGATGGGTCAGGACATTACAAAGTGGTACAAAGGTGGTTTTTCCTTTTGTCTTACTGTTTGGGTTAGACAGGAGACTATGATATAGGTATTGGGGATGTACTATGTGCTTGGACGTATCAAACCCATATATAGGGGAAAATAAAATTCTTTGAATGGGATTGTAGTTATTGATTATTCCAGTTACTACTGATATGATTTCACCTTGGGTGACTCACTTGTATTGCATTGTTATTGTTTTGGTATTATTGAAATAATGGGTTTACCATTGCAGCTCGATGAAACGAGGGAAAAACATCTCATGCATCATGATAGGCACTATAGGATTTAAATTCCAGGAATATTGCCATGCCATATCTACTTTTAGCATACATTTTCTTGTTGCATGTGAGTGTTGTTATACGTAGTGGTAGAATTTTGAATTGTTGGTTTATTAAATATCAGGTTGTGTTAGTCTGTTATATTTTTTCCTAACTCAACCTAGGAGTGGGCTATAGAACTGTTTATTAATCCTTTTTAGTTTCCTCTTCTATATCGAAACTCAGCTCTAAAGGTGGGTTGTCTGTTGTTTAGTTCTCAGAGGCAGGCTATGTATCTTACCTCTTTTTCACCCTACTTGTTTTCTCAACTTCTTTACTCCTTTTCTAAGGGTGTGTTTGGTTGTGGTAAAGAAATGTTGCTGCAACGTCTTCATGTTGGGCAATATGAGAGTGTCAATGAGTGCATTCTAGTGATGGTGGGTCCTGAACCACCAATGGTTCCTCACATAGAGCCTCCGGTGGCACTAACTCCTGTCGATCTTCTGAGGGACCCTGATGCTCAGTTTTGGGATAGTCTCCTTAGGTTTGTGCAGTTGGTTTAGAATATTCCTAAACTACCCCGTCTATGGTGGACCTTACAATGGACTTTCTATAGAAGCAGCATCCCACCTTCTCGGGGAGTGGCGGCCCTCATGCTGCAGAATCATGGATACAAGCTATACAGTCTATCCTCGACCACCTTGAGACACCTCCAGAGCGAAGGTTCAAGCTTGAATTCTATATGCTTTGTGACACAACCAAATGCTGGTGGGATGTTGTTTCTTAGGCTGATTAGGCATGTGACATGCCTTCGGCCGATTTCCAAGAATCGTTCTATAATATCATTATTTCTGCAGACTCCGAGAGATGATCATTCATGGGAGTTACTACATCTTCAGTAGGGTTCTATGAATATGTTAGAGTATTCTACTCATTCCACAGAACTTCATAATTTTTCCCCATCACTTACTAACGATGCACAGACTACTGAGAGGCATTTTGAGGACAGACTTGATTTTACTATCCGCTCAGAGGTGAACATCTTCTGTTTCACCACTGTAACAGAGATCATGAATCATTCTCTAATCTCTATGAGAAATGGCAGGGAAGCTAAACCAGTGAGCCAGGGCGGTTCAATTCCGAGACAAGGTGATGGCTCTTCTGGCTGCAGGAAATGACATTTTGAAAGTGCATGTGGGGGAAATCCTACCCAAATAGCACCTATTGAAAGCTCTGTCACATGTTAATAGTGCAGTAGGTATGGTCCTAAGAATTCTCAATGCACGAGGGATCCGAAGGAGTGCTGAGATTGAGGTAGGATGTGTCACCATCATTGTTTTTTTGTTCCTTCTCTCAGCTTCCATTTTTAGAGGATCTACACCTGCACCTCTGTCAGGTATGGGATCTATGACTCCACATCAAGTTGGATGTGCTTTTTCCATCGGTTGATCAGGTCGAGGTAATGGTGGAGGCCACGGTCAAGGAAATCATGTTCCAGATTATCAGCATTATCAGAGTGTGCCTGCCAGACCATCCAGGTAGCGTATCAGGGTTTTGGATCAGGTCTCATGTATGCAGTGCAATTTACACCAGAGGAGAAGAGTGCAGGATGCTATAGTGAGAGGTACTATCCTAGTAGCCTCTACTTCAGTCTATGGTCTCTTTTATAATGGTTCATCACACTCATTAATATATGTTGTTATTTTTGAGAGTCTTGGTTATGCAATTGAGTACCACTACTACATCAAGTCTCTCGACACTCCGCTTGGGGTCAGGATAAAGGGAATACATGAGTGCCAAGTGTGCCCCCTTGAAATAGGTGGGTACCATTTTGTTTTGAATTTGTATATCCTCGATATGTCTAGAATTGAAGTCCTTCTTGGTATAAACTGGATTTCTCCTTACCAAGCCCATGTGGATTGCTATCGTCATCGGGTGTCCTTCACATCCCCTGAGGGAGACACATATCTTCACAAAGGATAATGGGAGCTGCAGGCAGATCGAGAAATTTTTCAATTTGTAGGGTGGAGAAGAGTGACCACTAAGTTGGAAAGTCTCTTTATGAGCGATCAGGGAATGAAACTAGTTGAATTCCCTATAGTGGTGGATCTTTCCAGGGACGTCTTCCCTGATGATTTCTCTGGCTTACCTCGTATGAGAGACGTGGAGTTCACTATCGATCATGTGCCAGGTGCAGCACCAGTTTCTATTCCTCCCTATAGGATGGCACCAAAAGAGTGATAGGAACTTAAAAATCCTCTTGGAGACATCAAGGCTAAGGGTTTTACCAGACCTACCACATCGTCATGGGGTTCACTTGTCCTTTTTTCCCAGAAGGTAGACGGTACCCTAAGGATACATGTAGATTATCATCGACTCAACCAGCTCATGGTAAAGAATATATATCCATTGCCTCTTATAGTTGATCTCTTTGACCAGCTCTAGGGAATAACTATTATCTCCAATATTGATCTGAGGTCGGGATATCAACAGGTGCATCTGTGACCATTTGGCATACCGCGTACGACATTCCAATGCAGGTATGGCTTGTACGAGTACTTGGTTATGCCATTCGGCCTCATGAATGCATTAGCAGTCTTTATGGCCCCAATGAACCAGGTTTTTCATCCATATCTTGATTTTTTTGTGGTAGACATCATGGAAGACATCTTAGTGTATTCAGATTCCAGAAATGACCTTGCAACCCATCTTGAGATCCTGCTGAATACACTGAGAGAGCTCTAGATATACCCTAAGATCTGTAAATTCCAATTTTGGATTGATAAGGTACACTTCATGGGTAATATTATATCTAATGTACGGGTATTCGTTGACCTAGAAAAGGTGAGTGTCTTGGTTTCAAGGGAGCATCCCAAGAGTGTCTTCATAATCTGTAGTTTCTTAGGGATTCTGGCTATTACAGTGGATTCATCTAGGATTTCAGTTTCTTATAAGTGCCACTCACGGCCTTGACTAAGAAAGTTTTATAGTTCATCTGGTATGAAGCTTGTGAAAATTCTTTTCAAAAGTTGAAACGAAGACGGACCTCAGCCCTGATCATGTTTCTACCTGAACCCGGTTTGTGCTATATAGTTTATTTTTATGCTTCAAGAATTGGACTGGGTGCAGTTTTGGTACAGGGTGATCGAGTCGTGTCTTGTGGATCATGTCGGCTGAGATCTCACGAGCGGAACTCTCAAACACAATACATTGTGTTGGCAGCTACGGTTTATGCTCTACGTTGTTAGAGACACTATTTTTTTGGTGAGATATGTGTTGTTTACAAGGATCATAAAAGAATGAAATATATCTCCACTCAATGATATTTGAACATAAGGCAAAAAAGGATGGTTGAATACATGCAGTCATTCAACATTGAGCTTACTTATACCCCTGGTAAGGGTATTGTTGTGGCTGATGCTTTAAGCTGCAATACACAAACTCAAGCCTTGTAGGTAGCTAGCAGTGAGTTGCAGATGATGGCCTTGTTTTCATAGATGCATCTGGACGTTCAAGAGCACAGTGGAATATCGCTTCTAGTAGCTCTTACAGTGACCTCCCCACCTCTAGATAATGTCTGCAGGCAATAGTTCATTGACCCTGAGGGTCTCATTTTGAGGGAAAGCGTTATGGGAGAGAACCCACCTCCTGGTTGGTTTATTGATGGAAGAGAAACTATGTTTTACCATGGCTGTGTATGGGTACTATATGGTATACGGGAAGAGATGATGAAAGAATCTCACACCTCTGTTTGGGAGGTCCATCTTGAGATGACCAATATGTATAGAGACATGTGTTGATAGTATTTGTGGCCTAGTATGAAAAAGTAGATAGTAGGTTTCATCACTCGGTGCTCCACCTGCCGATAGGTGAAGGTAGAGCCCTAGCAACCTGCTGGACTTATATAGCCACTATCCATTTTTTAATCTAAAGGGAATGATATCACCATGGATTTCATTACAGGCTTGACAAGATATCCTCGATGCAGCGAGGCAGTATGGGTGGTTGTCGATAGGTTTACCAATGTTGCACACTTCTTGCCTATCTAATATATATTGATGATTGTTGAGTTGGGAAGGCTGTATATTTAGAAGATTGTGAAACTTCATGTTGTACCTCATTCTATTGTCTCAGAAAGGGATTCCAATTTTACTTTAAGGTTCTGGAAAGGGTTTTAAAAGGAATGGGCTCACAAATTCTTCTAAGTACTACATATCAACCCTAGACCGATTTAAAATATAATAGTGCTATACGAGTGTTAGAGGATATGTTACAGTGTTGTATCCTTGATTTTGGAGGTTTCTGGGAGAAGAATTTTCCTCTTGTTGAGTTTACATATAATAATAGCTTCCATGAGACAATACAATTGGCTCTGTATGAGGCTCTCTATGGTAGACAGGGCTGTTAGCCTTTATGCTGGTTTAAAGTAGGTGTGGCAGCTCTATTGGGTCCTCATCTTGTTCAGGAGTCTTCAAAGCAAGTTCACCTGATTCAGAAGCATATGAATATAGCTCAATCCAAGAAAAGTCTTATACCGATCTTCATCACAGACCTTGGAGTTTGTGGGGGGACATCGCGTCTTTCTGCCTGTTTCTATGAGCTTGGGTTAGAGGTGGATAAAGAAACATTGGATGTTATTAGAGAGATACGTCTGGTAGTTTGAGATAGTGGAGAGAGTTTTGCAGGTAGCCTATCGGTTACTACTACCTCAGAGGTATTGTGCCATGTATGATGTTTTCCTTGTATCTCAGCTTCGACAATATCTTCCAGACTTGTCTCATTCTTTTCACCATGACGACATCGAACTTGGCGCTGATTCATCCTTTGCGGAGTATCTGATCTGTATCATCAACCATATCAACAAAGTCCTCTACGTCAAGTCGGTCCAACTGTTTCAGGTGATGTGGCAACAAGGACACGTTCAGGACGAGACATGTGAGCAAGAGATGGATGTACGTGCGCAGTGGTCGGAACTCTTCTCTAACGATGTTCTACTACCCTCGGAAGGGAAACTCGTGGGAGAGTTGTCCTAAGGAGGGGAGGTTATAATGCCTCGACCTAAATTAGGTATAGACCTCTTTTACTTTATTGTAGTCTAATTAATTAATGGACCTGTGGTTGGCGCTAGTGCACCTCCCTGCGGGTCCCGAGCAGCTTTTTATTTAATTTAAATAATTACACACGTTTCATGAAAAATGTCACATCACAATTTGGCGCGGTATTCAGGTTTTAATTAATTAATTAAGGATTAGAAAATAGTTTTAATATATTTAAAGAAGATTAAAAATAAAGCAAGATAGGATAAAAAGAAATTTTGAAATAAAATAAAGAGAGTGTTACAGGAAGAATGAAAATAATTAAAATGGGGGATTCCCATTTTCAATTATTTTTATTATTTTCCTTTCCATTCTTTTGTTTTATTTTATCTTTTTCCTTTACTTCCTTTTTTTCCTTATCTTTTATTTTTCCCTTATTTATCTTTTCTTTTCTTTTTCTATTTTTTCTCCCTTTTCTTTTTTACTCTCCTCTTTCCCTCTCCTACTCATCACATCGCACCCCTCAATCCTGTCACAACAACCAGTAGCCCGTTCCGAAGACCGCTGCTCCTCTATCCAACATCTAATTCCTTCTCCAACTGGTGTGTTGTAAACCTTATAGAAATAATAATGTTGCGCAAGTGGAATGGTTCGATTCCATTGATTATTCTATGCATAGTTTTTCATGGAATATTCTTACAATATATAATATTTTTTCTAAAATCATTCGGTTTCAACCATTTTAGGTCAAATCAAAGCATACCGTGGATCTTACAGTCATATACGGCTACAAGGTAGGGTTCCTACTCACTTTCCCTTCGTTTTTTGTGATTTATAAAAAACGCACCACTCTGTCGTTAGTCGGTTCCTGTCGGATTTGTGAAATTTTGCCCATTTTAATTACTTTAATGGTTCTGTTTAATTTTTTCATCCTTAATAATCATAAATTAATTTAGTTTTTTGAATGGTTGAAACAAGAATGGAAACCCCTTTGGGTGTTCCGACATAGTCGGCATATAGTTTCATTATCCAGGTTATTAATTTAATTAGTTGTGGGTATTACACAACCCCTTTTATTGTTTTTAAATTAAATGAATAGTTGTTTGAATTATTGCAACAGTTTTGGACACCCCTTTGGGCGTTCCAACATGATCGATGTATTCTATCATTATCTGAGTTTGTTTTTTTGATTAATTTCATGTGTTGCGAAGATACTTTTTATTGTAATTAAATTAAATAAATAGTTTATTGAACATGAACTTCAATTATTGGATCATTGGCCCTTGTTTTACTGAACTCTTTATTATTTAAATATGCATTATCCACTGAGGATTATATGATATGTATACTTCCTTTCATGTTGTTGTGTTGTACTGTTATATTTATGCCTTGTGATGCATAGGTGTATCTGGTTAGATTTCAAATTGCGCCTTTACATGCCGATTATGTCATATCTGCTGCTGTGAAAACATTAATTAAATTTAGGGTGGGGAAAGGAGGCGGGTCCCGTATTAAGGGCCATGCTTAGATCCCCTGTTCATGATGGGTCACCTCAATGTGATGGGGGGCGGTGTTGTTGGCTTTACAGGACCGAGACTTCCACAGAATTTCTAATACTTTTGAGTGATACCGATTCCAAAAGGGAAAATCGGGACAAATCAATTAGAAATGTGGCTAAGCTAGCCTCGGATGACTCTCGACCCCTTTTTGTGAGATTAGGTCCGACTCAGGGTAAATCCATGCCTTGGTTGATACTATGTCTTTTGAAAGATTTCCTTAGACGGGCTCAGTGGCGTTGGATAAATTGACCGATGTTTCGTAGAGATACCTTTAGGACAGGTTCAGACTCCAACTCTCAAAATGAATCTTAAATAATGATTCACTTAAAGTTTATGTTATTCCTAATTGACCCTCATTAAAATTTAGATATTTTCCCTTGATATGTGAAAGTGCACCTGGTTGACACTAGACTTAGACCCCAAGTTAAAGTACAAGCTTGGGGTATACTTTTTCATGGTTTTACCTTTCATTCTAGGTTATATATATATGTATATATATATATATGTGTCTGTGTGTGTGTGTGTGTTCGTGGATTTCTTTTGACAGGTACCCTTTCAGACTACCCGCATAGGCTGTAGCAGGTGACCATACACAGGTGTCGTTTGGGACCTGGGCCGACTTATTTATTTCGTTGCACTACAATTAATTTATTTCAAATGGTTATGTAATGGAACACACCATTTTTATTTTTGCATGAAATGGAAAGTTTTAGACACAGTGGGTGATGACCTACAGGGATATTATCCCACACCCTTCTTGGGCGTCGTCGACACCCGAGTAGATTACAAGCTCACATGTATTGACACGGGGAATTGTGATGCTACAGATGCATGATTGTTCATTACTACATAAGATGGAGACTGGGGAAGAGGATCGGGCCATGCTCGTGATGCAATTGCTGCTTGTGTCTTATCTTTTAGTTTACTGTGTGTTTGAGTTCTGCTTTCCGTACATTCAGTTTAGACTCATATCATGGAATGACACTCTTTTGTGAGTTTCCGCACTTTGTTTTTATGATTCAGTTTGATTATTTACATTGGTTCTACAACAGTTTATTTATTCACATACTTTATGTACTTATTATTTTATGTTTTTTACTTCCCTTGTGATATTATCTATTACCTATGAGGGAATAGTCTCCCCCATGGACACAAAAAGAGACCTCACTGCTACTCATTAGCCTATGGAATTTAGGGAGATACGCTTGAGGTTATGTGATGCACCGGTCTGGCCACTGTCATAGAGGTGAGCTGGGTCGGGTTGTTACATAAGTTAAGGTTATCCAATGTTTTAATTATACTGAATTTCAAATTTTGATCACATGATAACATTATCTTATATAATCGTATCTATTTATTTTTTTAACTAAAAAATTATATTATATGATTCAAAGAGATCATAAATAAATTAACTAGATACATCTAACAAGATATTGAGTTATGTTAATTAAACATTGAATTATGAATTGTTGTTAAAATATTAATAAGTGAAAATTTCTTGGGTTCATGGATGTTAATTGGGATGATGATTCGAATGAACAAATATCAAAATTTAGGCGAAAATTATTCTTGGGAGAGTGTTATGTTTTTTGGAATATAATGAAACAAAAATTAGTAACATTGATTAAAATATGATCCCAAAAAGATTTTACTACCCATGCATGTACTCATATGAATTCGAGGGAAGTATAGCTTTGATGATTATAGGGTGAAGTTTGATTAAAAATTGTTGAATATTTTTTTATAATAAAAGTTCCATTAATCTCAATAAAAATAATATTCATCATTCTAAATACAAGAACAATGATATTATATATCAATTAATGAAACAAAATGTTGTAGTTAGATATGAAAACATAGTGTATATCTATATAAAAAGAAAAATCAGATATAAATTTATTGAAAATTGGTGTTACTATGTTTTCAGGATTTAGATTCATATAATTATTTTACTAGAATGATTATAAAATAATGAAATTTTAATATTGATTTTTTAGAAATTATATTGTATTAATATCAATAAAAGAACATGAAGTTGTATGAATTCTTAACCATGATTCAATGGTGTTATGAAATAAAAATATGTAATTTCATGAATCAATCATATTTAGGTATTTATAAAGAAGGGATCTGGACCAAGAAACTCTATAAGAGGATAATATATTATAAAATA
The DNA here is from genome assembly GCA_963277665.1 of Viscum album. Taxonomy (NCBI): domain Eukaryota; kingdom Viridiplantae; phylum Streptophyta; class Magnoliopsida; order Santalales; family Viscaceae; genus Viscum; species Viscum album. The sequence continues at coordinate 1,518,664,550 of OY728155.1, read as the reverse complement.
TCTAGAAACATCTACACAAAATGGTTAATTACTATATATATGGGTTAATAAAGATTAAAACTAGATAGTTAATGTATCACAAATAAGAATAAGATGGATATGTTCTTAAAATATGTTAGATGGACCTCCCTACATATTTTTCATATATTCACATTATTATCTCATTAAAAGGAGATCTAAAATGAAAAAATATAAAATCCACATGAAGAAAAAATAATATTTTTTATAAGAAGATCGAAGATCTATATTTTGAGTAAGCATGGCGCTAGAAGGATTTTATTGAAGGATGTCCTATAAGTGTTGAAATGAAATACAAGGAAGTCATATTCATTATGATGATGATAAAATATTCTTCAATTTTTAACATTCAGGATGGAAAATTAATGATTTAAGATGAATATATAAGAATCATTGAAAATTAATGAAATATATATTTGAAGAACTATTTTCAAGTTTGACGGATTTAATTTATTCAACAGTTTCAAGGGTTGTTAGACGATGTATGTGTAGAGTGAGAATTTAAAATAATTATTTCATATTTCTCCCTTGTTTATTACAGTATGATTCATATAAATATTGGAATACACATTCTAATGTCTATTGAAAATATTAAGAAAATAGAGATACTAATAAATAATAAAAATTATTTTTTTCTAGAAGAAAAATGTTTTTGAATACGAAATTCACAATTTAAAAGTTCTATTAGAAGATGGTTTAAATAAAAAAGTTTTGGATGTTTAGTTTTCATATGAAAATGTTCTGGAAATATTGAATTTGGAGTAGAAGATGATATTTTATCACAACGTTATTTTATGATTTTTTTTCAATTAATTTAATACATTAAATATTTTTTATATCACATAACACTAAATATAACATGTTTCATATGAAATTACCCAGTTATTATTTCTTTTTGCGCCACACCAAGTCATTCTTGTACAACTAACCAGACCAACATAGCTTGTGTTAATCAAAACATTGAGTTCAACAAAAAAATTTTTTTGTTATTATAATAATTTAAAGGAGATAGTAAAAAATAAAAATTCTCAAATTAGTAATATGAGTAATAATAAATAATGGTTTAAGAATTTTTTATAAAGGTTTTTTTATAAAACTTATTTTTAATAAAAAAAAATTTGTTCTTGGTAAAGCCTTTATATTTTTGAAAATATTATTATTTAAAAAGACTTCTTTTTATTTTCTAATTTGAAAAATAATAAAATTAATTATAAACTCTTTTAGAAATATAAATTTATAAAATAAATGAAATTTTTTAATTTTGAATGTGAACATCATATTTTGGTGAAATTTTTGGATTTCTCTAATACCTCAATATTATATGAATTATGAAAAACAATAAATTTTATACCAAAAATTGTTTTCAATATAATTTAATTATAGAGGTAAATTATATTTTACTTTTTTAAGAGTAATTAGAAAAACTTTTATCAGTTAGTCTAATTAATATCATTTTAGCCAATTTAACATTAAAATTGGATATAAAACATAAAAGTATTATAAATATTTTTACTTTAAATATCCTCTTGTACGACACATTTGTAGGGTTAGTTTTAAAGTAATTTCTGCCACTTTTTTCCTCAAATTAGGGGAAAATGATTTCATATTTAGAATCAACATAATTTATATTGTTTTGTAAGGTCAACATAGTTAATAATAAAATTATTAGTGAATGTAATTAAAATTAATTACAATGATTAAGCTAAACAATTTTTTAAATAGTGGTTAAACATTAATATTAGGAGGAAAATGACATATAATCTTGTCTGAAATCTATTTAATTCCAATATTTATACCATATACCATCATTTATAGAAGTATATGTGTTATTAGTGACACTATTATATCAAAGATACCAATATAATTTGCTATGTATGGAAATATAAAATAAAAGAACCTTCTGTAACTTCAACATTTAGAAATCCTTGATATATGGACAACAAAAAACATTAGTTCAGTTGTAAACATTATTTTGATTGTTAAATTAGTTTTGGTAATCATAATAATTTATATTTAATTTATAGAGATGAAATATTTAGATTAACTTCATATGGAATGATTGATGTTGTAATTATTTAATTAATAATGAATGAAAATAAATGATAATAAAATATTAAAAGTGATGTAAATTGATTGAATTATTTAATTTAATTCATTAGATGAATATATCATGTTACATTTCTGTGCAAAAAAATTATTCAAATTACATATTAATCATAATTTTATAATATATAAATTAATTAAATAATTTCATAATTGGCATTAATGTTATCTTATAATAAATGATATATTATTAAAACATTCACAATTTCATAAAAATAATATTTTCATCTAAATTATATTTTAATTTAAAAAAAATATAAAATATTGTATATTAATTGACCAATTTATCTTATATAATGAACATGTTTACTTTTATATAGTATAAACATGGTTAGCACTTTTTGGGTTTATATATTGTTTTTACGCATCACATGGGCCTATTTAAATAGTAATTTCCACTACACATGGGATTTTTTTTAAAATTATATATCATATTTATAATTATTTGGGTCTTTATGTTATAGTAAATACCACTCAATTTTGTATTAATGGAAAAATAATATATGTTTGAAATTTATTAACCTTAATAAAAATCATAATGACAAAAGTGGGGAAACATATAATATATGGAAGAAAATTATAAAAACTTACATAAATATTGTTTTTAGATTTTGAATCAATTGTAAATTCTCTTAATTTTAATTTTTTCTATTTTATAATCACATTATTTAAGGGAGATATTCAAATAGTGATTAACTTTTGGTATTCACAAGTTTTCCCCCTCCTCCCCTATAATAGGAATTCACTCTTCCCATTCCCCACACAACTCAAGAAACATTAACTAGTTAAAAACCTAACAAAAAACTAAATTGAATCACTTAATTTCGAAAAGGAATCTTTGCAATGGATTAAAATAAAATAAGTTACTACATTAGTAAAATAAAAATAGTAATTACACAAAGAATAGGTAACGTCCTTCCAGAAGATCGTTTGTTTTATTTTTATTATCCAAATCCATATTTTTTTCTTATTAAATGAATGTATAATAAGAAAAATATAATAAATATACTTATATTTTTTATTCTATTGTCTTGAACTACACTCTCACACTCTTCCATTAAATGAGATACAAATTCATCATTAACGGGTATATTAGACTACCATCTCGCGAACTGATATTGTTTGTTCTTCCATTTACACCATTCAATGATTTTAATAATTATGGAAACACTCTTGTTATATGATATTTAGGATTTATTTAGGGTTATTTAAATATTAAAAAAACTATACCTGTATTCTATCAATTTTTTGGAAATATGATAACTTCATTTGTGGCTGTGTGGATTACCACATCCTCAAATTGATGCGATTCAATCATACATTAAATGGAATATAATAAGGATTTGTTTTGTAAAATTATATGATAAATATGAAATAATAAGACTAGTTAATTATAATATATATATATATATGTGTGTGTGTTTAATTTACATTCTTTTCAACATGAAAATAAAATGAAAACAACGTTCATGAGTATGTACGACCTACTGTTTCTATTAATGATATATTTTATTTCATATTTTTATATTATATATATTATATATATACATAATATATATGTTATCTAATTATCAATCTATATTATGTTAATATGTATATAGTTATTTAAGTTAGTGGGTAAATAATAAAAATTCAAAACATATAATAAGAATGAATCAAATATTAACTAAAACAATACATTAATATGAGATTATTATTAAAAGGATAATATATATTCTTTATAAATAATATATTGTATGATATATGAGGATATTTCATTTATATACATAATAAAATTATAATTAATATGTTGGAGTTTTGAATATACTAGAAGAAATTCAAGAATAAAGGGAAAGGTTCTTTTTTGTCTCACTTTTATTTATGTGAGATTTACACTGTATTCACCACCCATTTCATTTGTGTGGTGTATATAATACCCATTCATGTATTATACAATTATTATACATATATTTATGGGTATTTACATATCCTTTTTATAATAATTCCTTTATTAGGTTTGTGGTTCAATAGTTACAAAATCCATGAACGGATTATTTCTCAATTTAACTTATTTTTGACACAAGACATTTTATACACATATATTTTTATATGAGATGTATATACATACCATTGACATGTTCTATCATGAATAAAATTATTTTAACTATATTTTATGATTTATTTATTGATATTGTTTCCATATTATTATGATTCAAGGTTACTAAATAGGTAACATTTTATTGCTACAATCTCATCTTTTATCAAGATTGTTAATGATTATGCTTTCATTGTTAAAATATTAGTTTTATATCATAATTAATCTCTTAATGTTTCTTATAATACGTTTAATAATGGTTTATCAATGTATTTTTTCAATTTTCACACTCTTGGGATCTTACGATAATTAAGAATGTGTTTTTAAGAGAATTCGACTTCATTTTTCTCTTTGGTCTGAAATTTGATTTATTCACAAAGGCATGTTTTAAAAAAATGTTTTCGAAAATATTTTACCTTGATGTGTAAAGAATGTTTGTATAAATTGTTTAACATTTTAATAGTTTTTTAAAAGGAATCTACTTTTCATTTTCTAATTAAAGATCCTTTCTAAAAAATATACAGTTTAAAAGGAATGTTCAACATGTAGGGATATAACCACTATTATTCACATAAAGATACCTTTTAAATTTAAGGATGTTTTTTTAAAAAATTACTAATATTATAAAAATCCATTTGTTTAATTTTCTTTTAAAAAAATAAGGTTCTAAAAAATTAGTTATATTTTCAAAAGTGTCCCAAACAGTTTTCAAATAAATATTTATATATTTTCAATATTATTTTAAATGGAATAATGTTACAAAGAATTATTTTTTTAGAAAAAAAAAGTTGAATGTATTTATTCATTTAAGGAATTTTTTTAATGATTTTCCATGATTACTATATATGTTTTCTATGTGGTTTTAAATAAAATTATTTTAAAAAATTTATATGTGTTAATGTAATTTTTTATAAAATGTTTTCTTAAGATATCAATAAAAATAATTATTCTTATAATATAATATCCTTTGATATATATATTTTTAGGGTTCTAATTAAATTAAACCATAATTATTATTTTATTGAATGGTTTATGATTATGTTTAAATGTTCCTTTTGAAAAACATTTATATTATAATGGTTATACAATGATAAAATGTATATAAACTCCACATCATTTCTTGTTTTATTCTATTATAAAATGATTATAAAACTTATATCTTTTCAATAGGTTAGGATAAGATTAAATATTTATTATTCTGATTTTAATTTCTTGTGGTATTATTTTTGTTTATAAACCCCATCTATTTTAATGGTTCATCATATAATGAATGTTTTTTTATATTGTGGGATATGATTGTAGGATTTAATTATTTGGTAGGTGGGACCTATATTGTGATGACCTAGACTCTCTTGATCCATCTCGTTGCCAAAATCTGAGTTCTAAAGGAGTGGCGTCTCGGTGAGACCGATCGGTCTCACCCGGCCTTGTCAAGTTGTTTCCAGTAGCGCTCCTTTGCGTAAATAGGGTTTTAAACCATATTCTGACTCATTTAAGCGTGTTTTTAAGACCCGTAACGCCCATAAGAGTTTTAATTAAATGATTCTTCAATTCATGAGTCGGCTTAAACCACCCCACCCCCTTTTGTGACGAGTGGAGCCGCGTGGTCAACCCACGACCCCCGCACCTTACACGGTTTTGCGTTTTCACCTCAACCGTCCCTGACTCTTATAAACTAAGGGTTAGTCGTAGTTTCTCCTTTCCTCGATCGTGGCTTTTCAAAAACAGCTACTGGTGCATCGGGCGCATCGTTATCCATAAAGTTCCGCGCCCCTGGCATAAACTTCGATCATCTATCAACAAGTAGGGAATTCCTCCTTTGCCTCTCTCTTTTGTGTATCATGTGGGGTGGGCGTGGTTTTGATGCTGTAGATTTGGGTAAACTAGACCTAATTAAAGATAAAGAACGAATTCTATAATGAAAGAAGAGGGGGGATGTGATTGTTGATGTTGTCTTATAATTTGATGTTTCTTTCTTCTACGACCATCTTGTTGAGTTTTGCTGGCTTATGCCTCTTGAAAATCGAGGTCGTTGGTGGTCATTGTTTGTGCACTGATAAACCCTGCTGATGTTTTAAATGGCTTGTTTGTGGTTGTAAACTTATGCTGTGAAAAGTGAATCGGTTAATCACGTATATCCGGCTGAATAATTGAAAGCACCAGGATCAACCCTTTTGTGATAACTCCCGATTAGAACACACAGAATTTGAAATCATAGAGTGTGTTAAGTCGTTTAAATCTGAAAATCCTTGACTTGTGTTGGTGGTGGTAGTTGGTTTTTTTCCTTTCAGGCCGATTGCTGGAAATGTGGGAGGGGATGGGATCCCCTGTTCTTTTATACTCTCGCAGGTCGTGTGAATTTTGGGGATGGGATCTCCTGTTGGTATGGATTCGGTGGTTTTGAGTTTCAAGACAGGGTGGTTACATGTTTATATCACAAATTGGGGTGGAATCCTCTTTTGTTGAGAACCAGGTGTACGTTTTGGTTGTTGTTTGACTGTTTACTTTCCTGGACTTATGCCTATGACTACTAGTTGCCCAGTAGTGCTTAAACGTAAACATTATTACTGAACGTGAAATAAGAAAGGGGACAAATGGGTTGTTGGCATCAGTCGTGACTCGGACTTGAGTGTTGTTGTGATCTGTAGGCTGTCTGAAGAAAAACCTAGCTTTGGGTGAGTGCCTGTTACATATATATATATATATAGCTTTGTGTTTCTTATTCACGCCCCACACAAGTTGAGCACTTAGTGCCGAACACCCCCATTTCATGGAGGAGGGTGTTTTTCCCAACACTATTCTTAGTGGCTGGTTATTAGCTCCTTTTCTTCTCCCTTTCCCGAATAGCCCAAGTATCTTCGGGCAGGCTGTGATGGCCTGAGATCCATTATTATCCCAATAACCTTCGGTCAGGGTAGTGTGGTGGTTGGCCAGGTGTGTGCGGCAGGTGGTTTCCTAAGCATCTTCGGGATGAGGCCCAGGTGTCGTCAGGCGTGGTAGTGGATCCTTTAGCCCAGGTGTCTTCGGTCGTGGTGGTGGTTGTTCTGGCCTAGGTGTTTACAGGCATGGTTACATGTGACAGTTGTGGCCCAGGTGTGTACGGACGGGATATCAGCTGTGGGACTGCGTGCGGTTGAGGCCCTGGTGTGTGGAGGCGGGATTTCGGCAGTGGGACTGTGTGTGGTTGTGGCCCAGGTGTGTGTGGGCAGGTGTGGCAGTGGGACTGCGGTGAGAATGGCGGGATTGGTCTGATGCATAGGATGTCTCAATAACCAGTGGGAAAGTGGCACGGGGTACCCAAACATCGATGTGCTCTTATTATATACATTACTTGACTTGCGTTATTTGGGGAGTGATCCTTGGTGAGGCCTGGGATGCATAGTTTGCCTTGTTAGGTGTTTGGTGTACTCTTTTTTTCTCACGGGACTTTAGTACGTTCCCCCACTTGTGCACGAGATTCTTGGTTTTCCCTACTGAGTGTACTTGTATGCTCACCCTACGTATATAGAACTTCATTCAGGTTTCCAGGAGGACTTCGGGGATCACGCAGGACCTTACTATCTCGGACTTTTGGAGCAGTTGCAGTTGTTGTTTTTCTTTTTGGTACTTACCTTATAGTCACCTTTTCCACTTTGTGGCTTTTACTTTTGAAACATGCATGTGGGAATGGTTTACTTTTGGATTTAATTTTCTTTCTACCTTGGTGTTGTTGGGTTTTCGTCTTCTTATCTCTCGATCCTATAAAATAAAAAGGGTAATCCCTTCCATTTCTGAGAATTTTCAATACCCTTGGTGCTAGTCACCACTCCGGGACCTTTTGAAGGCGGGTTTCGGGGGTCATTATCTCTCCTTCAAATTAAAGAAGGAAGGGTCTGGAAATCTGCTGACCCTTCCCTTCTTTTGGTGAAGCTGGGTCGTGACAGAATGGTATCAGAGGTAAGGTTGAGAGATAGGATGGAGTCTGAAGTTAGGCACAGTGAGGATTGCATTGGATGGTAAGCCAACGGTGTTGGGTGACCTTGGCGCATGAATTAGGCTAGGGAAGACCAGCTAGGACATGAGATTTTAGGGCCTCCCATGATCTGATGCAAGGACTTTGGACCTACCGAACGACCAAGTTAGGCCACACTAATTTCAGGGTAGAGACCCTAGGAAAGGTACATGCATCATAATGACTTGTGTTCTTGTGTTTGTGGGATGTCTTGGGAATTAAGAATAAATTAAATCTTAATAAGTTTTAAGAACGATATTATGCACTACTTGGGCTTAGGCATTCCTTGTTTACCTTGCAGCTATGGCACCTGGAAGGTGACCACGTGTGGTACAAGCGATAGAGGCCCTAGAGACTACTTTGACCGATCGGTAGAGAGCTGATCGAGAGGAATAGGATGACCAGTGGAAGAAGACTCTTCGAGCCTTCCAACGACAGGCCCTCGAGAAGTATGAGGGCAGCACCTCCGATATGAAGACGGAAGGCTGGATAGAGGATCTTTTTATAGCCTTCAGCCGGATTCGGGCCCCGACTGAGTACTGGGTTCCACTGGCCATTAGCCAGATGCGGGGAGTGGCACGTCAGTGGTGGATGATTTACCTGGGGGAGAGGATAGAGTCTTAGGTGGCTTGGGTGGATTTTGAGAGGGAGTTCCGGGCAGAATTCATCTCCGAGATGATGAAGGCAGAAAAGAGGCAGCAACTACTCTCCCTCAAGTATGGGAGTATGTCTGTGAGGGAGCTAGGGATCAAGTTCAAGGACCTCCTACATTTTTCTCTGGACCTCTTTCCCGACGAGGAGTCTCGGTCAAGACGTTTGGAGGAGGCACTCCGACCCTCCCTCCAGTATGTTTTTACCCCCTTTACCCTGCCGACGTACATGGAGGTCCATAAGAAGGCCGAAGTGGTGGAGCGGATGCATGCTCTAGGGGGAGTGTCGTGAGAGGGGATCCAGCTGGGACCATCGAAGGGGATGGCCGTTAGCACCCGGCCTCCTGCATCAGGACCCTCTAGGTTCCGACCCGCAGGGAGCAGGCCTCAGCAGTTTCAGTTTCGATCCCCCGGCCCTCACCGTTTTCCTACGGGCCCGGGACCGCGGGGCTTCATCTATGGGAGCCCTAGGAATATCTGGAGTCAGTTCCCCAACTGGGTGCAGTACAGTAGTGGCAGTCATCCCCAGCACCCACCCCAGTAGCAGCCTCCAGCCAGACCTCTCCAGCAGCAGCAACAGGAACAGCGAGCTCCCTCTCCTCTGAGGGCAGACGTAGGAGGAGGAGGCCGACCTCAGGGCACTCCACAGGGACCTCGACCAGGGCGTGGTCGGGGAGGTGGCCGATAGCCGAGGGGCAGGGGAGCTGGGTGTGGATAGTTGCACGATGCAGAGGCAGCAGTCCCAGCAGGGCCAGAGGTTGTTCGTGGTACGATCGGTCTGTTTAGAACTCTTGATTATGCTTTGTTCGATACAGGAGCTTCGCACTCCTTTGTTGCACCCAGTCTAGCCCGTGCGTTGGGTCTAGATGCTGAGAGACTTCCAGTTCCCCTGGTGTTGAGCACACCAGTTGGAGGCCATACCGACTTGTTGTTTGTTTTTCGGGGATGTAGACTGATGATAGGGCCACATCAGTCGGTAAAGGATCTTCTTCTGCTACTGATTCAACCATACTATGTCATCCTAGGCATCAACTGGCTATTTTCTGTGTGTGTCGTCCTCGACTTTTTTTGAAGAAGGGTGGGGTTCTCAGACTTGGACATCCGGTGTGTTACCTTCACCGGCGAGTGGAGCAGTCCGAAGGGAAACCGGAGAGAGGAACCTCTCCTCTCCTTGTTGACCAAGCTGACGGTAGAATCAGTAGATGCGGAAATGGTGTAAGTGCCAATGATTGTCCGTGAGTTTATGGACATCTTTCCTTAGGAGGTGACGACTCTACCCCCTCGACGTGATATCGATTTCGGGATAGACCTGCAGCCTGGCGCTCGTCCAATTTCAATGGCTCCTTACCGGATGGCACCTTCGGAGCTATGGGAGTTGCGGATAAAGATTGACGATCTGATGAAGAGGGGTTATGTTTTTTCAAGTGCGTCACCGTGGGGTGCTTCGGTCTTGTTTGCAAAGAAGGCAGATGGAGGTCTTAGGCTGTGCATAGACTATAAGAGGTTGAAGCAGGTGACTATCAAGAATCGCTACTCTCTCCCAAGGATAGATGATCTTTTTGACCAGCTGAAAGGGGCAGGATGGTTCTCGAAGGTCAAACTACAGTCTGGGTACCACCAGCTAAGGGTGAAAGAGAGTGACATCCCGAATACAGTGTTCAGGTGTAGGTATGGACACTTCGAGTTCGTAGTCATGCCCTTCGGTGTTACGAACGCCCCAGATGTGTTCATGGGGCTTATGAACTCCATCTTCTGGGAGTACCTGGATCGGTTCGTGGTTGTGTTCATCGAAGACATCCTGGTCTACTCTAGATCAGAGGAGGACCATGCAGAGCACCTGAGGACAGTTTTGGAGGTCCTCCGACAGCACCATCTATATGGGAAGTTGTCAAAATGAAAGTTCTGGACATGAGAAATGCACTTCCTCGGGCACGTAGTGTCTGAGCAGGGGGTAGCGGTGTACCCATCAAAGGTTGAGGCAGTGTTTTCTTGGGCAGCACCCCAGAATGTGGCAGAAGTCCAAAGTTTCCTCGGGATGGCGGGTTACTACCGGAGATTCGTACCCAACATCTTCTGAGTAGTAGACCCTTTGACGACTCCGACCAAGAAGGACCAGACTTTCATATGGAGTGAGCAGTTCTAGTCAGCCTTCAGCTATCTGAAGGAGAAGTTGGTCAGTGCCATAGTGCTAAGATTACCAGAAGAAGGTGTGGCCTATGAGGTATTCTGCGATGCTTCAGGACAGGGCCTGAGATGCATGTTGATGCAGCGACAAGGGGTGATCTCTTATGGGTCCAGGCAGCTGCGTTCCCATGAGCATAATTACACCACCCATGACCTAGAGCTTGCAGCGGTCGTTTTTGCGCTAAAGTTATGGCGGCACTACCTCATCGGGGAACGCTTTGTGGTCTTCATGGATCACAAAATCTTGAGGTATATCTTCTCCCAGCGGGACTTAAACTTGCGATAGCAGATATGGGTGGATTTCCTCCAGTATTACGACTTCGAGATCTCTTATACTGAGGGCAAGGGAAATGTGTTGGCTGATGCTTTGAGCAGGTGGAAGCAGAAGGATGCGGTCCGAGAGTCGGCGGACGCCTCGAAGGAAATGGAAGAGTTGGCTGCCTTACACCTGGATGCGATGATGGATAGCGGCAGAGGCTGCCTATATCAGATGATAGTGCAGTCATCCCTGTTTCAGTAGGTGTAAGAGTCTCAGTGGGGAGACCTAGAGTGTGAAGTGATGCGTGACCAAGTTGACCAGGGCAATGATCCGGAAGGATGGACAGAGGATGGTCAGAACCGGATGCTTTTCCATGGAAGGTTGTTTATCCCAGAGGCGATGCGTGTAAAGGTTCTCAGTGATTTCCACAACTCACCCCTGGTGGTACACCCTGGAGTTTCCAAGATGTACCAGGGGTTGAAGAGGCAGTTTTGGTGGCCTGGAGTTAAGCGAGCAGTGGCAGAGGTTGTGGCCAAGTGCCTAGTGTGTCAGCAAGTGAAGGCTGAACACTGAGTTCTAGGCGGCCTACTATAGCCCCTAGATTCCCCCGAGTGGAAGTGGGATGACATCTCAATGGATTTCATCACGGGACTACCCAGGGTCCAAGGAGGGTACGACGCCATCTGGGTGGTAGTGGAAAGGTTGACGAAATCGGCTCACTTTCTGGCGATCAGGGAGTCGAGTGCTATGGATGTGTTGGCACGAAAGTACGTGGATGAGGAAGTGCGGTTGCATGGAGTCCCGAGGTCTATAGTCTCAGATAGGGATGCATGGTTTACCTCTCGGGTCTGGAGAGGATTTTAGCATGCGTTTGGCTCCCAGTTATGCCTTAGCACTGCTTTCCATCCCCAGACAGATGGACAAACAGAGCGCACCATCCGGACCTTGGAGGATATAATGGGAGCATGTGTTATGGACTCAGGAGGGTCATGGGTGCAATACTTGCCTCTGGTAGAGTTTTCCTACAATAATATCTACCACTCTACCATTGGCATGGCCCCGTTTGAAGCTTTGTACGGGAGGCCATGTCGTTCGCCTGTGTGTTGGACCGAAGTAGGAGAGGCAGTCATCCTTGGTCCGGAGGTGGTGCAGAACACGACAGAGAAGGTTTAGCTCATACGGGAAAGGATGAAGGCGGCCTAGGACCGACAGAAGTCGTATGCTGATACCAGGAGGAGGCCCTTGGAGTTTGAGGTTGGGGACCACGTGTTCTTAAAGGTATCCCCTCGGCGTGGGTAGCGGAGGTTCGGCAAAGGGAGTAAGCTTTCTCCTAGATTCATCGGACCCTTCCAAGTGTTGCGGCGAGTTGACAAAGTGGCTTACCAGCTAGCGTTGCCTCTGCTGCTACTAAGGATACATGATGTCTTTCATGTGTCCCAGCTCCGTCGGTATCTGCACGACGATTCACACGTCCTTGATTGGGGTGAGATGGACATCGAGGACGACGTGACCCCTGTGGAGAGACCAGTGGTGATCGAGGATCGCAAAGAAAAGGTGCTTCGCGGGCGAACCATTCCCTTGGTTCGTGTGTTGTGGAGACATGGTGGGCTTGAGGAGAGTACATGGGAGAGGGAAAAACAGATGTGTACCCAGTACCCAGAGTTGTTTTAAGTTTTTTTCCATGTTGTACATGTTGTGATAGAACGTTTTGTCTTTTGGCTATGAAATGTACTGGTTTCTTTCCTCTTTTTGTGTGTGAAAAGCCCTGGCTATGGAGAGGAGAGAACCTGACCCCTAGTCAAGACGCATTAAGGTGGATGTGATTTAACCCGTGCGGGCGAGTCAGTGCCGCCCAAAGGGGATAATATCTTGACATGGGGAAAGAGACTCTCCAACCCACATGCCCGGGCAGTTTGGAATGGTATGTTTCTTGGTTCTTGGAGGGGAAATTTTTTAGTTAGAATGAGGTTCACTCTTGAGAGGTATCCTTTGGGGTGGTTGTTAGAACCCGCCCTTTCCTTATGGGTTGTTTAAATTCTCGGGGACCATAATAGTTTGAGAGGTATCTGATGTGATGACCCAGACTCTCTTGATCCTTCCCTTTGCAAAAATCCGAGTTCTAAAGGAGTGGCGTCTCAGTGAGACCAATCAGTGAGACCGATCGGCAAGAACGATCGGTGAGACTGATCGGCGAGACCGATCAGTGAGACCGATCGGTGAGACCGATTGGCGAGACCTATCGGTGAGACCGATCAGCATCACCCGGCCTTGTCAAGTTGTTTCCAGTAGCGCTCCTTTGCGTAAATAGGGTTTTAAACCCTATTCTGACTCGTTTAAGCGTGTTTTTAAGACCCGTAATGCCCATAGGAGTTTTAATTAAATGCTTCATCAATTCATGAGTCGGATTAAACCACCCGACCCCCTTTTGTGACGAGTGGAGCCGTGTGGTCAACCCATGACCCCCGCGCCTTACGCGGTTTCGCGTTTTCACCTCAACCATCCCCGGCTCTTATAAACTATGGGTTAGCCGTGGTTTCTCTTTTCCTCGATCGTGGCTTTTTACAAACATCTCTTGGTGCATCGGGCGCATTTTTATTTGTAAAGTTCCATGCCCCTGGCCTAAACTTCGATCATCTAACAACAAGTAGGGAATTTATCCTTTGCCTCTCTCTTTTGTGTATCATGCGGGGTGGGCGTGGTTTTGATTCTGTAGATTTGGGTAAACCAGTCCTAATTAAAGATAAAGAACAAATTCTATAAAGAAAGAAGATGGGGGGATGTGATTGTTGATGTTGTCTTATAAATTGATGTTGTTTCTTCTATGACCGTATTGTTGAGTTGTGCTGGCTTATGCCTCTTGATAATCGAGGCCGTTGGTGGTCGTTGTTTGTATACTGATAAACCATGCTGATGTTTCAAATGGCTTGTTTGTGGTTGTAAACTCCTTCTGTGAAAAGTGAATCGGTTAATCACGTATATCCGGCTGAATAATTGAAAGCACCAGGATCAACCCTTCTATGATAACTCCTGGTTAGAACACACGGAATTTGAAATCATGGAGTGTGTTTAGTCGTTTAAAACTGAAAATACCTAACTTGTGTTGGTGGTGGTAGTTGGTTGTTTTCCTTTCGGGCCGATTGCTGGAAATGTGGGAGGGGATGGGATCCCTTGTTCTTTTATACTCTCAGTGGTCATGTGAATTTGGGGGATGGGATCTCCTATTGGTATGGATTCAGTGGTTGTGAGTTTCAAGACCGGGTGGTTACTTGTTTATATCACAAATTAGGGTGGAATCCTCTGTTGTTGAGAACCAAGTGTACATTTTGGTTGTTGTTTGACTGTTTACATTCCTGGACTTATGCCTACGCCTACTAGTTGCCCAGTAGTGCTTAAACGTAAACATTATTACTGAACGTGAAATAAGAAAGGGGACAAATCAGTTGTTGGCGTGAGTCGTGACTCGGACTTGAGTGTTGTTGTGATCTGTAGGCTGTCTGAAGAAAAACCTAGCTTTAGGTGAGTTCTTGTTACATATATATATATATATATATATATATATATATATCTGTAGCTTTGTGTTTCTTATTCGCTCTCCACCCAAGTTGCGCACTTAGTGCCGAACACCCCCATTTCATGGGGGAGGGTGTTTTTCCCAACACTATTATTAGTGGCTGGTTATTAGCTCCTTTTTTACTCCCTTTCCCGGATAGCACAAGTATCTTCGGGCAAGATGTGATGGACTGAGATCCATTATTAGCCCAAGAACCTTCGAGCAAGGTACTGTGGGGGTTGGCCAGGTGTGTGTGGTAGGTGGTTTCCCAAGCGTCTTTGGGATGAGGACCGAGTGTCTTCGGGCGTGGCAGTGGATCCTTTAGCACAGGTGTCTTCGGGCGTGGTGGTGGTTGTTCTGGCCTAGGTGTTTGCAGGCATGGTTACATGTGACAATTGTGGCACAAGTGTGTGTGGGAGGGATTTCAGTAGTGGGACTGCGTGCGGTTGAGGCCCAGGTGTGTGCGGGCGGGATTTTGGCAGTGGGACTGCGTGTGGTTGTGGACCAGGTGTGTGCGGGCGGGTGTGGCAGTGGGACTGCGGTGAGAATGGCGGGATTGGTCTGATGCATAGGATGTCTCAATAACCAGTGGGAAAGTGGCGCGGGGTACCCAAACATCGATTTTCTCTTATTTTATATATTACTTGACTTGCGTTATTTGGGGAGTGACCCTTGGTGAGGCCTGGGATGGATAGTTTGCCTTGTTAGGTGTTTGGTTTACACTTTTTTTTCTCACGGGACTTTAGTACGTTCCCCCACTTGTGCATGAGAGTCTTGGTTTTTCCTACTGAGTGTACTTGTATGCTCAACCTACGTATATAAAACTGCTTTTAGGTTTCCAGGAGGACTTCGGGGATCACCCAGGACCTTATTAGCTCGGACTTTTGGAGCAGTTGCAGTTGTTGTTTTTATTTTTGGTACTTACCTTGTAGTCACCTTTTGCACTTTGTGGATTTTACTTTTGAAACATGCATGTGGAAATGGTTTACTTTACTTTCTACCTTAGTGTTGTTGGGTTTTCTTCTCCTTATCTCTCGATCCTATAAAATAAAAAGGGTAATGCCTTCCATTTTTGAGAATTTTCTATACCCTTGGTGCTAGTCCCCACTCCGAGACCTATTGAAGGCGGGTTTTGGGGGTCATTATCTCTCCTTCAACATAAGGAAGGAAGGGCCTGGCAATCTGCTGACCCTTCCCTCCTTTTGGTGAAGGCGGGTCGTGACATATATCTCCCTCCAATCCATTAGGTAAATATTTTTATATCTCATAAGATAAAACGGTCCCAAACATGGATTTAAATTGTTTCAGTATGACATGATTATAACCTAGAGTAAACTTATTTAGTAATACTAGGCTAGAATAATAAGTGAACTAGGTTCAGTAATATATGTCTAGAATGGGAGGTAATCCCACTTCAGTAATATAGTGAAGGAATATGGCGAGATCTTAGTTAAATATTATGGGGCGTGAATTCGAGGTGAACATCATTCATTATTACATTGATCTAATGGGAGACAAACCTAGTTTCATAATACAAGGTAGTAATGTGGTGTGAACCCATATTAGTAAAGGAATTCATCCACAAATATGATAATGGGAGTGACCATTAGCCACTAATATGGATTTGGTAGTGAACCCATTCAACTAACATATCCTTGGAATTAATCTTGGACTATTATGAAAATATTTTTATATGTTTTGGTGTCTTCCAAATTCACATGTCTTGTTCTAATTTTAATATCTCACAAATTATTATCTAGATTTCCTTATGATTAACGTCTTATAAACTACCCGTATTTAATCCATAATAATTTATTATGATCTTTATATGAATGGTATGGTATTATAAAGTTAATAACATGTTATCATACCCTTTTTCTTATATTAGGATTACAAATATCCCTTTTTACCCTTACTTAGCATCCAATATCACCCCCTCCTTATATATCATTTACCTTGGTTATGAAACATATTTTAATTAAGAATCATAAATAGGATGATATTTAAGGGTGGTGTTGAAGGTATTTCCCCAATTTATAATATTATGTTTCCATTCTTCTAATTCACAAAATCTTTATAAACCTCAGGCATATATTTATGTACGTTTCTGAGTATTCATTTCATATGATTTAATATCTGTAAATGTTAATACTAGTTCATTATAGTTGGTATCAAATTAATGGTTTTTTCCAAATTCGGAAAATAGGATGAGAAAAAATTAGTGAGGCACGTAGATGTATTTATAAGGGTATGTATATAGATGAGTGTAAGAAAAATCATAAGGTATCATAGATTTAAGAATATGTGTCATGATTTAGGAATCCTATAGGTAATTTTTCATTATTATGTGGTGTTCTTGTATGATGTGTTATTCTAAACCTATTCTTTCTAGTTTTAGTCAATTGAAAGAACAAGAAGAAACTATGATAACATTTAATGTTTCTTATGAGTAATGTATATGCATTATTAAAAACAATTTACTATCTAGAGATATCATGAAGTGAATCAAGAAGGTGATCATTTTGTTGTTTATAATGATTAATATAAATAAACCAAATACTAAATTTAAAAGGTAATGGATGTTCTAAAATTATTTTTTACTTTAAACCTAAGAAGAATGATTTAATTGAGGTTTTGGAACCTTAAGACATGATTAATATTTCATATTTTTGGATATGGGTATTAATGAATAAGATGCTGATGATTGAGTAATGTTTTTTGAATAATATTGAATTATTTACATTTATATGGGTTGTAATTAAATGATTATGTTATAATAATCATGAAATATATATGTATTCTTCTGATTTATAAGCATGTGTTTAATGGTTCTGATGACATTAAAAATTGATTTAATGGGAATATGAAATTTTGATTAATGGAAGGTAAAAGATAATGTATTCTGGATATTAAGATAATTATGTCTTCATATATAAATGTTTTATATGAATATGTAAATTGGATAGTGCTGATTACATTGTAACTGGATAAGGATTTTTTGAAAATAAAATTTGGCTACTATTAATGAATTTTACAACATTTTTTATTTTAGGATTATATCCAATAAAAATAGGAATATGGAAACATTAATGATTTCAATGCAGATTTATGGTAATTCACATTGTTACCAGGTTTTATCAGAATAGATGATGAAGGTATTGAAATGATTGGTTTTCAAAAAATAAGATCTATTTATTATATATCGGGCATCAATGATAAATGATTTTTGAAAAATTTACTGAAATTCCTTCTAAATTTTTATATTTTTATCTTTTAGAAGGGATATAAGATTGACCATTTATTGCATAGTCTATGTAAAAATGAGATTAAAATTTATAGATTAATGCATTATATATCCATATTCTAAATTATGCACATTGGATAACATATAAAAACCATTTTTCTATTGTTAACTAATGAATATTGAGTGATTTATCATTTTACCTTATTATATATTAGTACTTTAGGTATGAAAATTTGACCAATGATTTTTAGAGTAAGTGATAAAGTGGAAATCAAGCATAAAACTACCAATGTTGTATATTGATTATTTAAAATGGAATAAATTAAATTAAGAATGCTACCTTATATTCTTATATGGTAAAATAATTCCTCAACGTGAAGAAAATGATATTGAAAAAGATTTACCCAAATACAGTTGTTTCTATTGAACAGATTTTCATATAAAGAATTAATGATTTATGGTTTTGAGAACATTAAAATTAAACTAATAAATAACTTTCTGGAGATAAATTATCATTATCAATGTATATAATTATTTATTTTTTCCCTCTATGTCTAATCTTTACCCCCAACCTATGTTCTAGTATATAGAATCCTATTAATGTGTTACTTTGGATAACCATTATGATTCCAACATTCTAGTTCTAATGGATGTTTTTCTATGCATATTTATGATATTTTTTATGAATATAACTTTCAAGTATTGAACCATTGATAACATAGATTCATTTTGAGGGTGATGTTATTTAAGGGGGTATAAATGTAACACTCAATGTTTTTTGAATTTTTTTCAAATTAATTAAATCTTTTTAGTATTATTCATTTCACACAAAAATAAATGTGCTTATTTTATGAATCATGTTATTCATTCTGTAAACATAACACCATGTCATGCTTGAGCTACACACAATAATGACATATCTTGTATTATACCCAACACTGAATATTTTGGGAATAAAATTTTGTTATTATAATTATTTAAAGAAGATACCTGTAAAATAGTCATTAATCATACTATTATGAAAATTAATTACTGATTTATTAATTTTATTTATAATATTGTTATATAAATAATCCATATGGATAATAAAAACAACTATTTGTTGTAAATTAGATATATGATTTAAAATACTATTTCCTCAAATGAATATCCTTTTATATACATTTCCAGAAAATAAGAAACTTAGTTTTAGATAGTTTTAGAAAATTAATATTACAAAATACACATCCCTTTTTAATTTATAAATTCAAAATTAGATTAGGGTGAATTTTTTGGATTTTTCTGAAAAAAAATTAATTTCAATGGAATAGTGGAAGATACGAATCTTTATTTCAAAACTGATTTTTCATTTAATTATTAATAAAGTTAAATTATTTTTTTAATTGGTTTTAAAGTTCAATTATATAAATTATACATATAATAATAAAATATAGGACATTAGAACTTATTTCACACTAAAATTGGGTATCAAATCTTTTTATCCTATTGAAAATTTTCTCTTTAGATAATAGCTTTTGTGACACGTCTATATTTGTAATTTTAAGCCAATTTGTGAAAACATTTCTAATTTGGAAAAAGGGATCCACGTATTGAATCATCAAAAATTCTAATTTCAAGTATATTTATCCTGTTTTTTTACCATAAATATATGTGTAATTATATTTAATTAATCACAATGATGAAGGAGAACATTAAATTTCATAATTTTTAAACATTAATCTTAAGGGAAAATGTCCTATAAACTTATCCAAAATCTATTTTATGCCCATATTTTGACCATATCCACACATTTATAAAAATTGATTTGTTATTAGGGATAATATTCAAGTAATATGGCCTATATAATAATATATGTATTGAAAATAGAAAAAAAAGGAAAATTCCTTTCCTTTACTATTTATAAAGCCTATAAATATGAAAAAAAAACCACATTAATTTATTTGTATAAATTATTTTGAAATTTAATTATGTTTTGGTCCTCATAGTAATATATATAATATTTTTAGAGATGAATTATTAAGTTTAACTAATTAAGGAATTCCAAATATGGTAACTATTTAATTAATAATTATCTTCAAAACGAAAATAAATATATTAAAAGTGAAGTAACATGATTGAATTATTCTCTTTAAATTTTCAAGTCAATTTATAATTTTACCGATGTTTTATGTTAATATATTATATTTCCATATTAATATTAATATTTTATATATTAATTTAAGTATAAAATTCCAAAATTATCATTAATATCATTTTATAATTAATTTTATATTTTAAAAGATATAAAATATACTAAATCTCATCTATTAGTACAAAATATTTTAAAATTTATAAAATATAAAATATTTTCTATTAATTAAATATTGGAATTTTTTATAAATATTAATCATTAAATAATAATGTCAATATTTTCATGGTTAGTTTTATAGCGTTGTTTTTGCACATAACTTGAACTTGTTTTAAAATTAATTGTCAAGAAACATGGTATTTATTCATTTATTTTAATATTAGATATAACATTTAAAATTAACTAGGAATATATTATATAATAACTATAACATTAATTTAATCGTAATGGTAAAATTAAAAATGATAAAAAAACAAGTTACCTTAATAAAACCCAAATTGGTAAAAGTTGGGAAACATAGAAGTTTAGGGAAAATTTATAAAAAATCACTTTTTTGTGGTGGAGGTTTTTAATGACCTTAAAAACACTATAATAAATTATTTTTCTTTTTGGAAGGTTATGTGTTTTGGGATAACTAAATTTTTTTTACCATTGGGTATTTATCATAATGCCACCCATCCTCCTCTATAAAAAGAAATTCACTCTTCCCCTTCCACATTAATATCAATCCAAATTTTTTGGTCCAAAACATACCCAAATAAGATTCCATATTCCCTTATCTTAACTTATATTACTCATAACAGTGATAAAGAAAACCGAGTTAGTCCTTTGGTGGAAAACAAATGGAATTACCCATGGTAGTGGTAAAAGTCTTCCACATGTTCTTTTGTTTTATTTTCATTCCACAAAACCTGAATTATTACTGTTACATGATTATATAATAACTGTTATATACTAAATATAATTATATTGTGTTATAATAATGGTTATACATACACTCACTCAAACTTCTATCAAATGGGATATATAATCATTATTCGTGTGAATTGAGAACTATGGCCCCGTGAACTGATGTCATTAATTTTCCTATTGCCACCATTCAAGGTTTGGAAAAATTATAGACATTCTATTTTTATATGAAATATATTATATTTTTAATTTATTTATTCTACTATAATTATTATATAATACATACCATCATTCCATCAACTTTTTAAATTCGATAACATTGTTTCTGGGTGTGTGAACTACTACCTCCTCAAAGTGATATGATTCATTCACACATTACATGGAATGTATTAAGGGTGGGATTAAAAAAACTTGTATGATATATATATAAAATAATAGTTTTACTATAATTATAATATACATATATATATAGATATATTTCATTTACTTTCATTCTTTCAATACAATAGTAAAATGAAAACTGTATTCATGCATATGTGCACTATCTTCCTCAATGTATGGTATTTTCCATTTCATATTTCATTATTTTAATGATTTTTATAAATATCTATATATTGTATATATATGATATTTAAATCATTTATAACATTTTTGAAATATGTATATAATAATCTATTTACCAGGATCAAGTGTTATAAGTTAAAACATATCCAAAAAACAAAGCAGATATTACTAGTAACGTAACACTATAACGATATTGTATATAAAAGTTAATATGATATAATAATAAAATAATATATTATATTATTTATGAAAATATGGTTATATATTAGTTTTATAATAAAAATATTCTTATTATATAACATGTTTTAACATGTAGAAAAAAATTCAAGATGAAAGGTAAGGTTTTTTCTTGTCACGTTTATTTCTATGAGATTTAAATCTTATTAACCACTCATTACATTTGTGTGTTCTATATAATGACCATTAATTTTTTTATTTTTCATTTAATTATATTTATGGTAATTTTCTTATACCTTTCATGATATTTATTTATTGAGGATTGTTGATAAAAAATTTCTACATCTATAATGCCATTTTGTCTTAATTTTCCATCTTGAAGACATATTCAATGTTGTGAACCTGTATTTTACTATGAGGTGTATATATTTAACATTTAAATATAATTTCATAAATATATTTATTTTCATTACATTCTATTCTTAATTTAATTTTTTTATTTCCACAGTTTTAAGATTCAATTTTACCTTTGGGGTAATGGTTTATTTCTACAATCTTATCGTTAATCGAGATTGATTATGATTATGTTTATATTGATGAAATATTATGTTTCATATCATAATAACTGTCATAAAAGTGTATATAATAAAATTATCCATGATATCACCAATTACTGGTCCCATTTTTATCACTATTTGGTACTTAATAAAATTGAGAAAGTGTTTCTAAAAAATCATACATTATTTCCCTGTTTGGTCAGAAATGTGTTTTATTCATAGTGGCATGTTTTATAAATTTTTATAAGACAATATTTACTATGATGTGTAAATAAAATTTTTACCAATGTTTTACATCTTAATAAAAAATGTTTTTAAAATTAATGTCCTAGTTTTTTTCTAATCAAGTAACTTTGTACGGTGCAAAAGGAATATTTAGTATGTTTGTATTTAAAAATAATAAATTCTATGAATCATAGGTTGATTTTTTAAATGGTTATCTATAAAATAAATTTTTTTACTTATATTATTGTTATATATTTTTTTTTAAGAATAATTTTTTTCAAAATGTCTTTTTATTTGGAAAAGTTGTTGAAATGGTTTTCAATGTATCCATTATATGTTTTCATGATTATTTTCAAAGGAATTTGTTTTAAATATGAATAATTTTTTAAAAAAATCAATTTGGAATATATATTTTCCGAAATATATATTTTAAATGGTATTTCATTTTTACTATATATGTTTTTAGAGTTGTTTCAATATAAATGATTGTGATAATGTTATATGTTTTAATGTTAGTTTAAGGAAAAGTTATTTTCCAAGTTAAAATTCAAAATCATTCTAACTCTAAGATGACACCATTTGATATTTTTTATTCTCTTATAGTTTTGTGATACAATTACACCATTATTATTATTTATTGGAATTTTTTTGATTAATATTTTATGTTTTTTATGAAACTTGTTTCTAATTCATGTGTTATGCCATGACAAAATGCCTATGAATCTCACTTCCTTTCATGGTTTATTTGAAGATGAAATGAAAACGAAACCTATATATTTTCTTTATGTTATCATTTTATGAAATGTATATGATAATAATTTTCATTTTAAGTATTATGATTTTATTTTTATGAAACCAATCTCATTTAATGGGTAATGATATAATGAATTGTTTTTTATGTATTTGTATATGTATGTAAGATTTCATTATATGATGGCTGTTGAATATATATCCCTCCAATTCATAGGGTAATTATTTTCATATCTCATGATATAGAAATTATGAGAATTTATAGATAACATAGTTCATTATGATAGTGATGGAATGAATATTAAATTTTGTATAGTAATACAATTCTAGAATGAGTGTTAAACTTAGTTTGGTAATATAGGGCAATAATGGGAGGCAAATATAGTTCAGTAATATAGTTCTATGATAAAAATTGAACTTCATGGAGTAATATATGGATGAAATGGGAGGTTAACCCAATTCAATAAAACTTGTCCGGAATGGAAGGTGATCCTAGTTCTGTAATACAGTGCTTGAATGGGGATTTAAACTTATTAGATAAAGGAATTTATCCACAAAGATTGTATTGGCATTAAACGTTGACTACAATTATATTTTGGGGAGTGAAACCATTCCACATACAAGGTCTTGGAATTAATTATTGACATGTATAAAAATCATTTTATATGTTTTTGTGTTTTCCAGAAACAGATGCCTTATTAATTTGTTAAGAACTCATGGATTATTCTATTTATTTCATTATGACTCATTTCTCATTAACTATCAATATTTATTCCATGAAACATTATTATGAACTTTTAAATATTGTTAATGATATTTTATTGTTAAAATCATGTTCTCATACCCATATACTCGTGTTATGCTTACATATCTTCTTTTTTTACCCACACTAAGCCGATGAGCTCTACAATTCCATCTGTTTCCTTTCCCCAAGTTATGATTAATGGATTCAAGTATGTGTAGTAATGGGTTATATCTTTACAGGAGATGTTAATGGTATTTCAATATGTTAGAAAATTATGTTTCCATGTTTCCAAAGGCACTAAACAATTGTAGTAATCAGGTATGAATTTTTAGAATGTGTAGAATATTCATCTAAATTGATTTAATATACATGTATGATAAGCCTAAGAATCTATAAATATCTCCCTATTATAAATGCTCATAAGATGAACAACATTATTTATAAATATTGTAGAGGATCAAATGATATTTATCTAGAAGACATGTCATATTTTTTATGATTTAAATTTTTAAGATTGAGAAATTAGTATAAATTTTAATCAATTAAAGAAAATTGGGTCACAATATCATTTAGGTTATGGTTGCTTCCTTCCTTCCTGAAATTTTATTTGTGATTGTTCTTTTTGTAAAATATATGTATTGGAAGATTCCAAATGCACCAAATAGTAGGTACACATATTGGGATCAGACATCATTAAACTAGTGTTCCACAAATGTATTTTATTTTTTAATCAAATATGGATCAAAGGTTTCTATACCTGATATGGAAATTCTATAAAGGATTAAAACAAATTAAACTCCACCATCTTGATGGTGAAACAATCTTGGACACTAAAAATGGAATGTAATGAGTTTCAAAGGTTATTATCCTGTTACTATTTTTCCAAAAACATTCTACGAGAATTTAAAAATATTATTTAAGTTAACGTACAATGTTTAGGAATCTATTATTATATATGATAAAAATTTAAATATACTTATGGGGAATGCTTTTATTTTGTTTCAACAACATCAAATGAAAATTTTATTATTTATTTAGTTTCGTAAAACATATTCTTTATAAGTGATTATCCAAAATGGAATCTAGTATCTATGATGAAATCATTTGACATATCCTATATGAAGAAATAAGGACTAAATAATTGAATTACTCTTTTGGTTTTTGGGATAAGAATAATGAAATTGATTTTTAAGGAAATAATAATAATAAAAAACTCATGGGGAATGAACATTTATCTTCTTTTATGTCAAAATTATGAAAACATGCATGGGGAAATATCACTAAGTGTTTTAGTTAATTATAGGTTTCAAAATGATGGATATCAAGAAAATTGATATTAAAGGGATATAATTATATTAGTCCCAGAAAATATTGTAGATAAATATCATCTAAATCTACCACTCACACATTAATGATTTAGTTACAATAAATATGATAATTAATTAAACATGTGAGAGAATTACATGTTTACAATGATAATCAAAATCCATAACCTCTTAATCAAAGACTTATCTAATGAGATAATAGTTGTTGAAGTTAGTCACTAGATCAAACCTATGAAATATAAATTTATCATTCACTCTAGAAATACAAATGTGTTATTTTATTTAGGCTATAATGACACTTTTATGTCTAAATAATTTACTTTGACAATCATATCACAACTACAATAAAAAAATGATGAATTATCGATGAAAACACATAATGTTATGATGATCAAACCAATTATCTATTCCTCTATTATCGTAGTAGTTTATTTGAGTTTCCTTTCAGTAACACTAGTTATTCTACCTCTATTTTTGAATGATGTAATTTCAGAAGTGTATTAGATGACACCGTATAGATCCTATATAAAATTTCATGTAAGTGAATACACATTTTATCATTTAAATCACCCTATGATTTTATATGATTGAAATTATGAATATGAAATTCCATTAAAAATTTCATACATTATGTGGGTCGTATTAATTATTCATTAGGGTTGTTAATATCATATGGATGGGGATAAAATCTAAATTTAATATATTGAATTGTTTCAAAATTTGTAGCTATGTTTATAGAATATTCTTCCATGATACCGAAAAATCATGATGTTTTGTTTTCAATATAACACATACCTAGTGTGATGATTATTAAAATACACCTTATATAATACCATAATTATGCCTTAGTTATTAAATAAGAAACTCTAGGAGAATCGTGATAAGTGATTCATAGAAATATGTTTCAACTTGAGATGTAATTATCATTTATATAAGAAGAGATAATTTTAAATTCCTCTCTAATGTGATTATCATTAAGTTAATAAAATTATAATCAATAATAATTATGAACTATCCCAAATTGATTATTTGATTGATCAACTATGAAGAGATCAATCATGTTCCATGATTGACCTCTAATATAGGTAACATAAATTTTTCATATATTGAGATGAAATGCCCAATAAAAAATTCCGTATAAGGTATGAAAAATATGAGTTTATAGTGATTCCATTTTATATTACCACTTCCCCTTCTATTATTAGCAATCGATTAAACGGATTCATTAGAGACCACCATGGTTATTTTATAGTATCCTTTTTAGATGATATTATTCTATGTACTAAAAGTTATGTAGATCATAATGAACATTTAAGGAATATGTTAAAGACCTCAAAGAAGGACAAGGTTCGTTAAAATTTTAGAAATTTTGAATTCAAGGAAGATAATGTATCATTATTGGGTCATCATATTACATGTAATGGAATATCAATGTATCATTCAATAACATAAGTTATTATTCGATTTTCTAGATAAAAAATTAGTGATTAGGATCTATAGTTTTATTCAATTATATTTGTATTATATTTTATTTTATTGAAATAGTTGTAAGGTATGAAATCAAATAGTCCTTTTTTACATGGGAGGTAGTTAAGTTCATTTTGACGAACAAATTTGAATAAAATTTTATGTAACTAAAGATAAGATTGATTATTACAACCACACCCACACTACCTTGAAATGGTAGGAATTTTTTATTGATAATGACTCATCAAATAAGGTAATATGATTTTATCTCATTTAGAATGAAATTATGGATGTTTTCACCTAACTCTAATTGAATGGTTAGGGGAAAAATTTTCTGACTCATGATTTTTAGTTTGAATTAGTAAATTTTTAGAATGGAAGTCTAGATGTATTATCTTTATGGTAAATTGTGTGATATATATAAAAATCATAATGTATTGATCAATATATTTAGATAGTAATAGATAACTATTAATAAATGAGTATGGTTAGAGTTAGATAAATTTTATGATTTTTTGAAAAATTTCAGAACTAGGAAGGAAAAAAGGTGGTTGATTCATTGAGTAGATAGATTAAATCCTTCTAAGTAGAATTTATAAAAATCATTTTACTGTATGATTTAATTAGTATATAAGGAAGAATTGGACCTATAAAACAAATTATAAAATTTCCTTTAGTTTGACCTAGATAATGATTGAGTGATTAGTATTAGTAAATGATTCATTTTATCCTAAATACCATAATTGAAGAATGTGTTTTCGAATAAAGCCAAAATCTCATTATTTTTTTACCATCATTGGAGAAAAATGATGTACAATGATCAAAAGAGATTTTATCATGAGATAGTATAAAAAGAGATATTATAAAATATGTATCTTAATGCTAAATATGTTAGTATATAAAGGATAGATATCAGAGGATTAATGGGTTCATGCATCCATTACCCAAACCTATATGTGTATGTGGAAACATCAACATGAATTTTGTAACATGGATCCCCAAGACGTATAAATGCCAAAATTCAATTTTTATTTTACATGATTTCATTAATAATTAATATCATTTTATTATTATCATATAATATTTCTTTATTTAACTACTATCCATGATATGTATTAAGTTACTTGAAATGATACATTGAGTACCACTATCGATCTTATGTAATCTAGTTCCACGGTTTACCTGAAATTTCTTGGAAAGTATTCAACAAGATTTGAATACGATGTTGAATTTTATTACCCCAAATCACCCTTAGATATATTTTTTGTCTGATTAATCTTTGGAAACCTATTAATACATGTTGAGAAATTCCTCTAAATATACAAGAGGATGTTGATATTAATACCTTCCACTTGTTGAATTTTCATAAATTATTTTCTTTCAATGAATCTATTTAATTTATCCTTATGAATACCACTATATAAATAAGTTCATAATTCCAATATTCTAGGGCGAAGTTAGAGAATTAAATATATTGGGAGATATTTTATCTATATAAATGAAAAATAAATGTAGATCTATTCAACAACATATAAGTCCAGATAGATGATGATGTAATATTTACAGCAATAACTATTTAAGATATATAGATCTTTTTAATTAGAGAGAAGGTATTATTAGGGATATATCATTGGTTGATGGTTGTTATATATAGAGGGGCAGTTGGTCCCAAGATTTATTGATCCCTTTTAAATTATTGAACAAATTACGGGAGTAGATTTTCACATCGTGGTTTCTATATGTAACATCCCAGACCTGGTTTCCACTGAATAGTGCCCTAAGCATGGTCAACCACATGGTTTCAAAGAAATATCTCCAATTGATTGTGTCTTTTGACTATTAGTAAGGTATTACTTTGTTTCTGTGGGGAGATAGTAAAAAATTATCAGATTGTAACATAGTGGTAGAAAATATTAAAATCAATATCAAAAGTATTAATTCAATCAAAAAATAGATAAACATCTTGGATAGATATATACTACCTTACTAGAATTAATATCATGTACATGATTATTTGTCATTTCACGTGTCTACAGTGAAGAAAAAATAGTTATAAAAAAGTACTATAATAAATATATCAAAATAATAAAAATACTAAAAAGAAAATATCCTAACTAACAACATGATCCTAAAATAAATCATGTGCTATGGAAACCCTAAGAAGAAACATTTTAATAATCGAACTGTGGGATCGTTCCCTAATCTATACCATCATCCAAATTGTCTATCCATGTACTCGAAGGATTCCCAAACTAAGAGTGATATATGATCGTAGTATTTCAACACTAATGTTGTCTATAAAAATTCATGTATGTGTAATACATGGTAGTGTAGAGTGAATAATATATCTACAATGACAATATTGAACTAAAGATCCCTTGGATAATGAAACTGAACGTGTTATACTATAGATCCATTAAATGATCCCTGAAAGAAAGTGACATGATCATAAAACAACGAATAAATAAATAAATAGGATTTTAAAAACATTTCCATTACTTATACACAATATATTACATCACCCATGACCACACTATATAACATGTATCTCATATCAACCACAATCTATTTGTATATTCAAATGTGTCACATTTACCATTAATGGGACGTATAATAAAGATTATCACATTTACCATTGCAGTTTCATATAATCAGATGTGTCAGACCCAATAAGGTGTGATTAAATGTGTACAATACAAAGGAATCCCCATTGAGTCCCAAGATCTTATCAATGAAATATTTTTAATACCACTGCTAGAGTCCAAGAATCATGTCAATATAGAATGTCCAATGTAAGCCCTGCAATATGGATCAAAGGAATAGAAACTCTCTTTGCATCATATAGAATCTGGATCTAAAAATAATACACACCCAAGTTATCTTCAATCCTAAAATAATACCCATAGGTGAAACTATTATAACATCTAAATAGAATCATGTTCTATGGTACACCAACCAAGGAATCCACAACCAATTCAATTAAAACCGCATTCCATTCATCAATTCATAATAATTAATGTTCCATGAGTATACCCATTCATATTCTAATCTATATAATATATTTAATAATATATCAACATAAAAAAGAAGGTAATATTCATATTATTA
Source organism: Viscum album (assembly GCA_963277665.1). NCBI lineage: Eukaryota > Viridiplantae > Streptophyta > Magnoliopsida > Santalales > Viscaceae > Viscum > Viscum album. The sequence goes on along the minus strand of OY728155.1, from coordinate 1,518,634,522 downwards.
AAATGAAAACAATTAAATTTATTTCATTATGGGATTCCTCTAATTTGGAAATAAAAAAATCAGAAAGGAACACCCCATAGGATACCATGGTTGGGTAAAAAACCTCCAACCAGTATCACAGAAGTAGTGGAAATTCCTAACTCATTCTATTATGTTAAATATAATTATTTAATTAATTTCCAGGGATAAAATGGAATGTCTAGAATGGTAATAATGAAAACTAGCTCTAGAGGGAGAAAGACGACTTGGGGAATGTCTAAAACACCTACTAAAATTTCATACTGGATTTATCATCTTGTATTAACACTTGATTCGACTCATATTTGGAGAAAATGAAGAATATATGAAGAACCTATAAATAAGGAATATTATCTTTCACCAAAATAAATTTTTCAATCAGATGTTAAATAAAGAACTAGAAAAAGAAAAATGAGTACTCAACAGAATAGTTCTAAACTGATCAAAAAATTTTGTATTAGATTTTGGATGGATGTTCTGGATAAACCCCACAATATGTCATTAATTTAAAGCTTATTATATAAAGAGGCTTCCAAATGGAAGAAAATGAAATATGTCTTAGTTTGGAATACATTTTAATCGAGAAATTTTTACATTACCACAAAATTATTTGTCGCATGGTTTGGTTGTATGATTTCCCAATCCTTATGACAATTGTGCACCCTCTTCTATGCTATGGAGGCACCCAGACAATTACATTTCATGGTTTTTCTAAGTATAAAATATTTCAAAAAAAACCTCTGGAAAAAATTACTAGCCCACTCGGATGGTCATGAACCTCAATACACATTGTTTGAAAAACTAAACATGATCATATTTCCTTATTCATAGGTCTGACATGGTTAATAAATCCATGAATCATATCAAACATAGTTTCTAGAGATGGTGGGGCCTCAATTATTTTTCCAAAAGGCTCGGCACTATTCCTTGAATAAGCCTTGACCCCCCCCCATATTCAAATGACCCCATAGGGTATAAACATTACACCATAAAAATCATTAAATACAAAAATTAAAAATATATATAGTACATATAAAAATTGAGATCTTAAAATTTCCCCCTTAAAGAAATTCATCCTCGGATTTGTCTCCCATGGGTGGTAAACATTCCTCTGAGAATAACTTTGGTCATATAGCATGTACGTCAGCCTCCCACCCCCTTGTATCATCTCATAAATGGGTTTTCTCCCATAAAATCATACAACAAGAATTAAATAGCCTCAGAGAACCTTCATTCTCCTATAAATGATACAAATTAGATTCCCCTCAATGGACACATATAATTATAGATCATAAACCACTGGATGAAAAGAATAAAACTAGTCTAAATGACAATGACATAACTAAGTTAAATGTAAGAGTTCATTAATACCTCAATAACATTGATGTAACTATAATTGATAAGATTCTAGGAAAACTATACCTATATTATTGAATGAACTAATTTTTTATGGGTAAAACATACCCTTTATATTGATCTCTGTGTAGCTCAACCTCACGGAGACAAAAAAAAGACTTGATCCCCTACCTGAAAATCTAGAGGTAATCAAAGATGATCAGTGTAGTATATTTTTCAAGAATATTAAGTATACATTCTCTTCTTGTGTAACTAGGACTTCTAAAATTTCTCTTGCATGATATGTAGTCCCAATAAAGCTACCTCAACAGCCTTTGACCAGCACAATAGTGATCGTCATGGCCTATCATACAAGGACTCCTAAGGTTCCATCTGTATTATTTGCTAATATATATTATTTTAGAAGAATTCCACCAAGGGATTTTACTCTCCAAATATCTCTAAAATTATAGGACACATGATCATAACATTACCCCAAGCACCAGTATAGTATTCTAAAACTTTTCATTAATCTAATGGTTGTATGATGTTCCCAAAAGCAGATGTGCACCTAATGTCTTCTACGCACTCTTCCAGAAATGTGATATAGACCTGAAATACCTCCTATAATTGATATTGGATGTGACCTTGTGATGTAATAGTATCTCATTGATGAACAAAAATAGAATATCATATACAAGGATGGCCTCATTGATCTACAAGAAATAAAAAACAATCAGGATCCTTTCAATGAAAATGCACACGACATCACTATCTCAAGGATACCTTAGAAAAATAGTTTCAAAATCCATCATGAAATAATATCGTTTTGATAAGGAAACTTGTAACAACATTATAATTCCAACTGGTCACTGAGGTTCGACTTTCACCTGTGGAATGATAGAACCCCTAATGAAAAAACAAGATACCCCTCTTTTCATACCCTTCCACCAGTATTGATGGCATACATCACAATAAATCTTGGTGATGTTAGGGTGGACTTTTGAAAATATGGTATAAAACTCCAACTTAAACTCCTTGTTTATTACCATAAGAACCCACACATGACCATGGATATTCAAAATCTCGTACTCACCCACAGTTCAATCTGGATGTGGGTCCCCGCTATCCACACTCTCTCATAGGGCTTGGCTTTTTAATCTGATATGTGTTTTATCTTCACTATATACAAAAGGTATACATCTCATTTTAGAATTAAATAAAATTATTGTTCTGACATCCATGCACTTTCCTGTTCATCTTATAGAACAAATCCATAAGCTACCACACACTATTATCCTAATGAACTATATATATCTGAGCCCACTTGTTAGTTTATCAGAAATTGTATTTCCTTTAACATGAATATGGGAAATAGTTATGTCAAAATATTATATGTATTATACCCAACATCATGATATAAGAATCATATCACACTGTGTAAATATATTCATGATGATTTTATGGTCTATGTACAACACAATATTCTCTCCGAGTAAATAATTTCTCAAATAGAGTGAATGATGAAAAACTACAGCTAACATGAGATTATGTGTTGTGTAATTCTCTTTATATATCCTTAGATATTGAGACCCATATTCCACCAATAGATATCCCTACATTATAACTTCTCCTACCCTGGTACCTATTTTGTCATAATATATAGTATAACTCCTTCCCCACTTTGGAAGAATCAAAACTACAGCTAAATTCAATCACCCTTTTAGCTATTGAAATACCTTCTCACATAAATGTTTACATAAAACTTTCACACCCTTCTTATACATGCCCATAAGTGGTGGTGTTAATCATTAAACTTCATGTATGATATTCCTATAATATCCAGCTTGCACTAATAAACAATGTATGTCAAAGATGGTCTTGGGTTGTTCCCTTCAAACAACTACCATCAATTTCTCAGGGTCAAATGATACACATATCTCTTATACTATATGTCCCAGTAAGTTAATCATATCCATTTGAAAGTTTCACTTACTGATATTTGAATATAAATGATAATCTCTTAATTTTTCAAAAAATTTCTAAATATTATTTTCACAATTTTTTAGATTCTGATATTAAACAAAGATTTCATCCATGAAAACCACCACAAACAAATTTACATAAGGATGAAAAACCATGTTCAACAACTCCATAAGGACCATTAGTATATTTGTAAGATCAAACAACATAACCAGATAGTTTTATAGACCATACCTTCTATGAAATGTTTATTGTGAATTTTTTTATATTGATCACACAACTGATGATATAAAGATCTCGAATAAAGTTTTGAGAAAAAACTAGATATTTGTATATGGTAAAATATATCATATATCCATGGAAAAGAATACCATTTCTTATCCTTCCACTTATTCAATAATTTTTACTACTCACATAGACAATTGTTACCATATGAATTTTTTGAATAATGGATTGTGGAACCCCTTAGAGAATTATTGGATAACATAAATCCCTTTTTCTCCAAATCATCTACCATCCTTTTAATCTTCCAGAACATCATAGTACCCATCCTATAAGGAGTAATGGATAAATGTGTGGTATCTAGATCTATCATGATGGATAAATTCACTTATCTCTTAGGAGGTAATCCAAAAAAGGACATATGTGAAAATTTTTCTGAATAGATCTACCACTAGAGAGAAATCTACCTGACATGCTCCCCGATCATTGAGATACAAACTAGTTATTTGATCTATCATTTTTCCCATCCCATTTTGTTTTGGTCCACCTCAACACACCTAGACATTCCATTCAATTTTTTGAATATAAAATACTTGCACTAGTGATGTTAATGTCACCCTTCAGTGATATAAATAAATATAGGCTTTAAAATATAATGGACATATCATTCCAAGTCTGGAATAAAACATGATTTTCTAAAGGAGAAAATATTAAATATGAAGTGAAAACCACAAATACCAAGGGGTAACTACCTCCACTAAAATATTTCTTATTTTCTAACCTCAGTGGAGTACAAAGAGTCATAAATCATTCAAAAAAAATGAATCCCCAAGGATTTCAACTAAAGTTATAGATATGAAACTATATAATGCACCTATATAAAAAATGAAAGATACAAGATTTGAGAATACTTTGATTGTACCTATCATTGATGATTGTTCAAATACATTCTCCTCAGGGGTAGGCTATAGATAATAAATTGGGCTAGAACCAAGAACATGTGACACAACCATAATACCCTTTATATACCAACTCTATTGTCTAGTTACAAATGTTGTATAGTTCCCTCATACAATAACACCACAACATCATCCAGATAAACTAGTACTTCTCCAGCTCCATGCCTAACATGTATCTGAGAAACCATCTCATGAACAAGTTGTTGTAGATAAACCCAAAAAACTGACTACTAGAAAGAAGGACCTAAAAATGATATATATGGGCCTACATGTTTCTATATCAACACTTGAATGGGATTTGATCATACTTATTCACCATGTATCTCTATCATACACAATAATGATATAAAATTGACCTAAAAGTACTCACATTGTCTATGGTACTCATCTAATGGGATGCCCTAAAATTTTTCATCCAACCATTTGATGTTGAAATACTGGGTTGAGAGACTACACTACTCTACTATGTCCCCCGATCATCCCTATAGATATAGTAAATAATTAGAACATTATTTACCATATCAGTAAAATTCATCAACATAAATGAATTTACCAGAGATTGAAAATCTTTTTTGAGACCATCTACAAAGTGTATTTCTCACGATTCCACATCATCATGACATATCAAGGGCCACAATTGAAGCACTATAAAGTGTACTAAATACTATATAATATTAATATTATTCTACTCCACACACATTAACTCACTAGAACTCTATGATCATAGATTATTAAAGAAAAAATAATGATATTATTTTTTATCGAAATCCCACCAAACAATATCACAGAGCACATCACCTAGGTTCAAAACATCCCAATAATGTTTTTCATCTTCCTGAAGCATGTAGTTCATGAGCTTCACTCTCATCTTAGGAGGTGTCTCCTAATGCGCAAATATCTATAGAGTAGTCTGAATACACAAATATTCATCCTATTAACTTCTATAACATTTGAATATGGGAGGATTATACTACTGGAACACACCTATATTCTCAACCATAGATGAGGTCGAATCTAGTTCTTATTGGAAAGTTTGTGTAATGATTGTAAAAATCTCATGGAACTGTTCTTTATCACCCATATCAATAATAAATATTGGTTCCTCAGTAGACATTATAAGATGATACATCAGTACCCTGTAGCTCACTACCTTACTAGCTTCATCTTCACCACCCTCCTTGCATGGGATAGGAGGTCATCATGGTGGAATATAGCTATAATTCCAAAAAAAACTTCAAAAAAGGAAGATATTATAGTTAATTTCTAAAATTTTATTATAGGTCAAAACAAGAATATAAACAGGTCGTACAACATATCCTTCTCCTAAATCTTGGACCGACAGAATGAAATAGCTACAAATGCCACTATAGATACTACCTACTACAAAATCCAAAGTCAGGTCTTGGTCAAGTTCTCTTTTTCACAATTCAATATCCATTTGAATTTACATTCATTTTATATTTACATCACCATTCACTTTTTAAATTATGGAACTAGATGGTATACCATTCATGATTTATAAGGTCTTATAATCCACATGGACTGAAATATAGCATCCTCCAAATCAATATTATAACAATTTCATGTTTATGCAAATCATTTTCCAAAAATCAATGTTCCATAATTTACTACTTAGTATGTATACTACAGGATAATAAATAAATAAGAACATAGGTTATGGTAGGTAAACTAAGTGCAAACCATGTTTTATGACTCCCTGTAAAAAATATCTATGAAAACAATATGTATCTCACAAAAGGAATATATCACAATGTTATGAAAATAAGCAATGAAACCTATGTGGAATGGAATAATTCATGCCATGTGAATTCTTTAAGGAGCCTAAAATGATTCATGATATGTTGTACCCCAATATCATCAGAATGAAACAAAATAGATCCCTCTATCAAATCAATGATAACATCACAATTTACGTGCATCACCCAATTGTAAAATCAAATCTATTCTAATAGTCAAAATACAGAAAATCATAATTCCAATTTAATTGATTTTTTGTTTTTCCATTATGTGGGATAGATAATCCTAAAAGAATATCAATACCAAATTCTTATTACTCCTAAACCAATTATTGTGTCTCTAAATAATAATGCAAACCTGAAAAAGAAGTGCATTGATACGAAAATGTAACATCATGAACCTAGATGCCACTAAACAGTGCCCTGATCCAGGTTGGACACATGGCCTCAAGCACATCTTCTCAGATGAATGAGTTTTTCAACTAGCATTGAGGTCTTAGGTGATGTCTCTGGGGAGACTATTTTGTTTTTTCTCAATTTAAAAAAGTGGTAGTAAAAATAAAAAAACATCAGAATAGGATGTAAAGATATCAAACAATAAATTAACATATAGTGAATATAAATAGTAATTCCATAAGTAATCTCGTATAAAAGATGATATCACATGTCATGTTTCTAAAAATAAGCCAAAAAGTTACATAGGTTGTTGTACAATACATGTATCAAAATACCATAAAGTCTAAAAAGAAACATTCATAGCTAGTATCAAGAGCCTCAACTTCATCATGTGCTACCCTTCTCCTATTCATTATCATTTCAAGAAACAAAATATGGAAACTTCCCCGAGCCCTACCACCAACAAAATAGTATGTTTGAGTACCCAATAGTGGCCCAAAAAGTGTGTGAGATTCAATCCCAGTAGTTTACCACCCATGGATTCTATAAAAGGTCATTTTTGTGAGATATAAGCTAATTTAGACTACATAATATAATAGTAATATAAGTACATAAGTAACATTACCAAGGTATGATTAAATAATAATGTGATAGTGTGTTTATATAAACTGTCCCATGCAAGAAAAATCTCCATGATCATATAACTAGGATGTAGTAAATAAAAAAATTAAACACCATGTCCATATTGCATAAACAATATACCACATCACCCATGAACATGTCATATAACTATTATCTCATATCAACCACAACTGATCTGTATAATAAAATGTGTCACACATCCCATGGCCATGTCATGTAATCAATAATGGAACATTTAAGATGATCTTGCCATATAATTAGAGCTATCAAAACTCACAAAGATGGTTTCACTACCAAAAACCGAATACATTGGAGGGGGTTATTTTTTGACATTATAAGTGGTTATAACCCCTTCTATAGACTTTACTGGCTGTTGTGAGGAACCGTCGCAAATGTGTCCGCCTACTATCGTTAGAGGCAGTTTTGGGGAACCGCTGGTAAAATCATGGAGATTTTAGTGGTGGAAACATTATAGGGGTTTTAAACCCCCTGTAATGTTGATTTAAATTCACAAAAAATACATGCATTAGATGCGGTTATAGTGAACACTACCACTAATGGAGTGTATTAGAGGATGTATAAATTACCCCTAATATCGTTTACATTAGAGGAGGCTGTGAAAAAGGCCCCTAATGTTTCATTTTTCAATTATTTTTTGTACCTACATAGAGGCCCACCTCATCTGGCCCCCTACACAGGCCCCCATTTTCCACAATTATGCAACCCTATCTTGTACCACCCCCGCTATAACCTAGGTTATCTCTCCCCCACACCCTCAGTGTTCTTGGTCTCCCCATGACCACACCCCCATTCCCCAGTCTCCCCTCTAGTTCCCAACGTGGTCTCCCCTGACATCCCATTCCACAATTCTGAGGCACCCCCCTCCAGTTCCTTGATTCCAAGGAACCCCCCCTAATTTTAGGCACCCCTCCCATTCCCTATCCCGTACACCCACCCTCATGTTCTCAGCACCCCTCCTCTTCCCTGTCCCCCCTCCCACCTAAAATAAATCAGCATGTGATGGGATTTGAACCCAGACTAGCCAGACTCTACCTCTCACTATACTTAAGCGGTATCACAAGGCCACTTTGTTTTTTGGAATATATTTACAGTTTTTTATATTTATATATAAATATGATTATTTATTTTAGAAAATATTATTCAGATAATATATTTCAATACATTTAAATAATAATCTGTCTATAAATTTATATAAACTATATATATTATTATATATTTATAAATATATTTATATGAATGATTAAAATACTTAAATACACATTTATTTATTATATATATGTTTCTTCATATAATATATATAAATAATTATATTTACATATATAAATATATATTTATAAATATGTTTATACTTCTTAATGTTTGTTGATTTTATTAATATTTATAGATATAATATATTTATAATATATATTTATTTAATTATTTTTATAAACTTATATACATGTGTCTATGTGTGTGTATCATAACAATAATATTATAAATTATTATTACTGTTATTACACCGGTTTTTTTCGGATAAAAATAATATATTGGTTATATAAAAACTGTACATTTATTTTATGATTTATATCATAAATATATTAAACTAAATACATTTATGTTACATATTTATGAAAATTATTTATATACTTAAATACATTTTTATATATTATATACATGTTTATTTAATGAATATATATATATATAAGTACTTACTTAATACATTTATATAAGGTATTTTTAAATATATTTATATAATGCATTTCAATACATATATTTATTTTTATTTACATTAACATATATTTATTTGTATAAATATAATAAATTATATACAATTAATATATAATAATTTTTATATGAAATTCAATTTATAAAAATATTTATATTATATATAATTGACATTTTCTGAAGTGTGATTTATACAAATATTTATAAAATGTAATATGAAATTCAATTTTATATTATATATAATTAACATGTGTATTATATGTAATAAATTTCATAAGAAATATAATTTAATCACATTTATACTTAATATTATATGAAATAAAATTTATTAAAATAAATAAATATTAATATACATAATATTATACATATTTTTGTATAAATATTAATATAATTAAATACAATCATATAAATATTTTACATAAATACATTTAAATATTGTGTTTTAATTATATATATATATATATACACACACACACATGTATTGTGGAAGTTGCTTTTAAAAAAACAGTGGGGGCTCACAACCCTATGTAATCTATAAAATTATATGGGGTTTTGAACCCCCTCTAAATTTAAGACATTAGATGGGGTTTGAAATCCCCGCTAATATAAGAAATTATAGGGGGTTTTGAACCCCCTATAATTTATGAAATTAGTGGGGGGTTTGAACCCCCTCTAATTTAAGACATTAGATGGGGTTTTCAACCCCCTATAATTTAATGTATAAGAGGTTGTGTTGAACCCCCTCTAAAATCTAATAGGATATTAATAAAACAATGTTAAAAACTTTAGAGGGGGTTTAATTAGAGGGTGTGGATAACACTCTCCAAATTCAATGATTAATGATCATTGTACCTAATTCCCTATATATTTTTATCAAAAATGAATTTAGATGAGGTTTATAACCCCCTATAAATTCGAGGATTAGAGGGGGTTGTGAAAACCCCCCCTCTAATGTCACAGAAACTGAATTTGGAGGGATTTCTGCACAACCCCTCTTAAAAACCCCTTCTAATGTGCTGTTTTTTGTAGTGTTTCTTCATTTAGATGACTATGGAATCCACAAATAATTTCAATATAGACTCGGTAATGGTTCTGGTGTAGTTCAAGGGTCATATCAACAGATCATGTCTAATGTCAGACTATAAATATCGATCTATGGGGTATAAATTCCTTTTGCATCCTATAGTATCAATATCCAAGGATAATACATGTCCAAGTATCTTATACCATAAAACATGTCCAATGGGTGAAATTAAAATGGCATATAAATGGATTCAACATCCATGGTATACCAACCAAGGAATACATTGAAATTTCAATTCACACTTCATTCCATTCATCATTTAACATGAATTAAAGTTCCATGAGTATACCAACTCATATAAAAATCCAGATAAACCATTTAATCAATAATAAACATTAAAATGAGGAAATATCATTATCCTACCAATAAATTCATTTTTTTCATTTCATTATGAGTGTCCTCTAATGAGGAAAGAAGAAAACTCACCCCATTATTGGTATTGGAAAGGTTAATCTCAAAGACACACCCCAGTGGGTATCGTTGGTTGGGGAAACAACATCCAACATGTATCATGGAACTAATGGGAATCTTTAACAGGTTCCATTGCATTGAATTTAATTATTCAATTTAATTTTTAGGGACACACTGGAATGTTTGGCAGTCAGCATATTTGATACTATCTCTATAAAGAACCAAACCACTTGGAATAGAATAAACCACCAACTGTATGTCTCTAGTAGAATGATCATCTAGTATTAGCTCTGGATTTGACATAGATTTAGAGATAAATGGAAAAATATGATGAAATGAGAAATATAGAATATTATATTTCATATAAATAACTTTATCGACACAAATTTAAATAATTAACGAAACAAGTGGATTGGAGTACCCACCGATATAGATCCAACAAGACAAAAAGTGTCTGAGTTCGAGTTTGATAGGATGATCAGGATCAAATCCTATGAAAAGGATTCCATGGAGATATCCTAACATTAATTGGATTAAGAATTAAATGGAATGAAATGTTTTCTAGGTTTTTGTAATATTTAAATGAAAAAATTTCATTTTACCCCAGAAAGATGTGTCACATGGTTTGGCTACATAGTTGGAAAAACCATACACCAATTGTGAACCCTCTTCCACGCTCTGGGGGAATCTACATAGTTACTAGACATAATTTTACTAACCATTTGAAAACCATTAAATAATATTCTGTTATAATTAACAATATCTCTAGAAAGTGATTTATCCTCCTTCCACATTGTATGAAAACCCAAGTAGGAAGCTCTTTCCCACTTCCCAGGTCACGCATGGTTAGTCAGATCATGTGGCATATCTCGTATGGTTTCAATTAACTATATGAATAGCTGTATTTCTCAAAAAGTCTAGGAAGAAGGATCCAATAAATCCTCATACACCTCCAAAACCCCAATTACCTCCAAAGTTATTCACATTAGGCTCTAAAAATGGATTTAAAAGGAAATTAAAAAGATATGTACCTCATTCAAGAACTCAAGATCCTACACCCTAAACCACTATAATGCTATTAATGTGTTCAATGTATATCGTTTAAGGATGTATATATATGATCATTCACATTTTAATTTTATAAAGGTAAAAACACATGATCACGTTCCATCTAATAATGAATATCCTAGATAATATAGGATCATATAGAAAAAATACTAAGGAACAAGACCACTCAACCCATTATGGTTTTTTAGAGGAAGAAAAAATTCAATGAAGAAATATGGGAATCTATAAATGTGATAAGGAAAAGGTATCCTTTATTTTTCCAACGGTGTGATGTAATTTAGAGGACTAAATTATAATAATAGGGAAGAATGTAACACATTGATATTTGATAATATATTTCATTTTAACATATTTTATGTTTTTCATAACTTATGATGAAAAAAACATAGAACCTAAATGAATAATGTTTATGGAAATATTAAATGAAATAGATTATTATATATTTAATAGAAATTGATAATGTAAATGGAAAAATTCACTTATAGAAATACCATTGGTCATATATAAGTGTTTTATAACTATTATGTTTAATTATTAATTATTTTTAATTTCAATTATTTTAATAATAATATCAATTAATTTTATTGAACCAATTAATGAACTAAAATCATGAAATTAAATTAATTAAATTATTGATAATTATTATTCAATGAAAATCACGTAATTTTTAGCTAAAGGGAACAGTTTGGTTTAAAAAAATTGTTTTTACAAAAAAAAATTAATTAAAAATGAATTTTATTTATTATGATTAGTATAATTATGTAGATAAAATTTAAACATTTATAAGAAAAAATTATCATTCATTTCTTTTATAAAATTATTATATAAAATTTTATATCAATTTGAATTTAAAAATATATATTTTTTAATAAATTGTCCTATGCATGAAATGTGTTTTTAACATAATAATTTTAAATTAACACTATGAATGTCTCGTTTTAATGAAATTTTTAGATAATTTACTTAATATAATATATTAAAATTCATCAGATAGATTTAAATTGGAACTGTGTGACAATAATTTCATTCTTATTCTCGTAAATAATTTTTATTAAATATGGATATTGTGAATTTTTAACGCATGTTTTTACATTAAATTATATAACCTATATGAACTGAATCTTTTAAAATGTATTCCTTATTTGAAATTTGAAAATTAATGATTATTTAATAAGTTAAACTTAATTATGATACAAAATTAATATTTATTGTTGTAAAAATTATTTCACTGTGGTAATTTTTAAAAGGAATAAAGAGGTTCTAAAAATAATATATATGGTTTAAAAATTCAAAAAAATAATTGTACCTAACTGGATGAGTAGAAATCAACATCCATAACCTTCAATTCTAAATTTTCATATTTCGGTTAACATTGTAGGTGTAATGCCCTGACCCTAATTACCCAAATTTGGTGCATTATTAGATAACATTTTCATGATCACAAGAGATTATGTCTCAAAAAACTTAATAGTTTAGTCGCCTTGGAAGTAATATATACTTACATAAAATTTGCATTACATCATTAAAAAAACATTTTGTCCACTTTGAACACACTCATATCATTTGGCCTATCCCTTCAATTTAATCATAAAATACTTCTTCATAAAGAAAACATAAGAAAGGGGTGAGCTCAGATGCTCAGTAAAGATAAAAATATTACGGAAACTATCATAAATAAGCATAAACTTTTAAGGCAATGTTTAGGACTAAAACAAAAGCCTTTTAAACATAAAAATCTGTATAACATGGAAAAGGAAAATCAAATAATTCCATTTAATTATTCTCATGGATATTCTACTAGTCGAATAATCAAATGTAATATCAATAACTAATTTCATAATGATGTAATGCATAATATCGGACATCATAACCACATAGTCATGGCCTTGTGCCCGGACTACAAATAAGATTTTATCATGGCCTTGTGCCCAAAAACAAGTTTGTCTAATGAGACATACTGATGCATCGAGGAGCTATAGCGGGCTCCACCCATCACTTACTAATTCCAATGCAATCCTTATCTCAAAAGGATAAAACATAACGTAAACATTCATATTAAAAATAGCAAATGAAATGTTAATACATTAACCATAAACCATAAATGGTATAAAAAGAAAACATCCCTAATCAAGCATATCATAAAACCTTCAATACAATATGTAACATTTTATCATAATAAATCAACTTCAACCAAGTGTAAAATCCATCAAAGGATGTTGACATAAATGAAATAAAAAAAATTTGAGAGAAATATATCATTTTATTTTGAAATAGTTTAAAAGTAAGATAATTATAAATGAAAACATTTATTTTGAGAATATTTATATAAGCTTCCAAGGGATGCTTTGAAGGTGTTATAATGGGGGAAAATAACTGCACTCACCGTATACGTTTTAAAACATTCTTTCCTTAATTTTTTTTGACAAATTCCTAAAGGACCTTGTTTGGAAAATTACAGAAATATTCCTTTATAAACATTTTATAAAAATTAAAAAATGGGTATAAATGACTTTAAACAATATTCTAGGAAATAGTAAAAATGTTTTGATATACATATTTAAGAAACACGAATGTGGATGATAAAGAGGTCTGAGTAGATACTCATTTATAAACAACCTCGGATAATGAAGAGATTGTATAATTAACCCTTTACCTTGTACATTTATTTGGTCAAGGTTATGTTAACCTCATGTGTAATAGTTAAATTATTACTATTATATTATACAAGAAACACATACATACATATGATATCATATATGATCTTCTAATATTGCTTTGTTAATAATATTTTAGTAGTATCATTGTTTTGGCAGTTAAATGATTTGTGTTCCAATGTATGTCTTGTTAGGTAATTCATGTTTTTTATAAGTAGGATTTATTTTATTCATACCCATAGTGATATTAAGTTCTTAAAAATTATATTTAATCATAACATGAATATTATTCTTGAATGGTTATGGTGGGGAATGAATCTCATCGCGTTCGTTGAGATTGTAATCCATACGTATACAAGAGCGACAATAACATTATGTTGATGAAAACATCATATGTTAGTGGATTGTATATAATATATAAATAATCGTTAAAATTTTATATTTAGTATTTAAATCAATTAAACTCATTATTATACCCATCCAAATAATGAATTGTTGAATAACAAACTAGACCATGATGTAGAGATGGTAAGCTGTACATAGGCATGGATGTTGACTTTTTCATTCATATTATGGATAAATTAACGAATCTTGTTGTACCATATTTAAAAAAATATCATAGTATGTAAATTTTACTGTAGTTATTATTTTGTTGTGGAAACAAAAAAGATAGATTAAGTGGAAGAAGAAAATATCTTTGAAAGAAGTGATGAAATAATTACCTCTTCTTCACGTGCTTCCATTGGATTTGATCAAAAGGGATCCTTAGGTTGGATTTATGATCAATGTAAGCCCTCTAGGTTTATGTGAGGGAATTTGGGTGGATATTTGAGCATGGTTTGACTGAACAAAATTGCAGTGGAGATGTGATTTTGAGAGAAGGGGAAGTGCACATTTATAATAGAGGTGAGGGTCACTTTAGGAAAAGCTTGAAATATTAATTTATTATACAATAATATTCTGTTTATAATGGATCCAAAATGATTTATTTCTAAGATAATGTTGGTTTTGGAAGGAAACCTAACAACCAATAGGTTTTAGACATGTTTAGGTCTCCATATTAACCTTATCCGTTAGATGTAACTCTTAGTTAAATAGTTTAACTTTTAGCGTGTTTTCTAGTATTATTATAATAAATGGATAATAAACATACTATAAAAATACAAGAAACCTCCAAGTGGAAAATTATTGGCATATCTAACCTTGTATAAGTCCTTTGGATGATCCTTTGATTTCTAGGAATATTATTTCACATAATAATATAGTATTTGTTTTAAAAACTCATTTATGTCAATTTTGATACTATTTAGTATTTGGTTTTTCTGAAAGTCCAAATAACTTGATACATTGAAAAAAATAAATTAAATCGATAAATATTAACCTGAAAATTAGTGTAATTAATCAAAATTTTCAATCTATATTTATTTTGATATTTTAATATCAATTATTTTAATCATTCATTAATAATGTAATTATCACAACATCATTGTGTCATTAATTAATTTTATTATTTAATTTCTAAAAATTATTAATAAAATACCATTATTTATTAAATATTTATATATTTATATAGAATATATATAGTCTAATTTTCTTATGTATAACCCTATATTAAAAATGTTTTAGTTATGAAAATTTCAATTTAACACTTTTAACTCTTCTTTAAAAAAATAATAATAAACGTCCTAATATAACACATGTGGATCAAGGAGGATCATATTATATTCATAAGGTTGATTTTGGTCGAAAAAAACATATCTAATAGAATTTGTACACGTGTTAGGGTAATTATAATGTCATTTTAACCTTTAATTACACTATTTACTTTTAACCGTGGTAAATAAAATTCAGAAGTTACTATTTAAAAAAATTATTTTCATCCAATTGAACCAAATTTAACTTAATGATGAAAACCATTTTTCTCAGATTTTTGAAAATCAATTCACAGAATTAGTAAAATTAGTTTTTATGAAAATTTGCAAATGTGCCTGGAAGGTGGGTAAAAGACGTTAAAATGTTCAAAAACATTATACATATAATTTTATTATAAAATGGCTCCAATGAATTACATTGAACATATATAGGTATAATATATCTATTTTTACCTAAAATAAATTTAAATAAAATAAATAAATATTTTAATAAATAGTATGTTTTAAACAATAATGCTTTGTTTTTCCCTATTCACCAAAAAATAAATGTTTTCAGAAAAATACCAAAACATCACTCTAAGATAATTTTGATACTCTGAATCAAAAAATAAAATCCATTTGGAAAAATAAAATTTATAAAATTTAAAAATTTAGGTATTACTATTCATAATGGTTAGTTTGATTGACTGTGGTGTGTTAGAACTCGATGATATGTATAGCACAAGCTATTGCATTATACTAAGAGAAACGTACTGTGGGATCTTGGTGTGTTACATTCTTCCCCCCTTCAAATAATGACTTCCTTGAATTTTCTAAAATAATATTTCATAAAAAGACTCATGTGTTTCTTAATCATAAGTTTCTTGGGTTCCCACGTAGCCTCTTCCATCATATGGTTTCTCCGTAGAACATTTATCAGACGAGTCATCTGGTTTCTCAACACTTGTTCTTTGGTATCAAGAATCTGGACAAGCTCTTCAAAATAAGATAGATCGGGTTCCAGTTCTATTTCATCATAGGTGAGTACATGTGTTGGTTCAGGCATGTATTTTCTTAACAGTGATATGTGGAACACATCCTGAACATTGGAGAC
The DNA here is from genome assembly GCA_963277665.1 of Viscum album. Classification (NCBI taxonomy): domain Eukaryota; kingdom Viridiplantae; phylum Streptophyta; class Magnoliopsida; order Santalales; family Viscaceae; genus Viscum; species Viscum album. The sequence goes on along the minus strand of OY728155.1, from coordinate 1,518,617,523 downwards.
ACTTTGGGGAATTGCCAAACGATAATCTACATATCCAATTGGTTCTTGAATTTCAAAAAGTCTGATGTATGAGGGACTTAGTTTACCCTTCTTACCAAATCATATAAAACCCTTCCATGGATATATCTTCAAGAAAACTTGATCTCCAAATTGAAATTGCAAATCCTTCTTTTCTTATCAATATAATTCCATTCACTACATTGATATTATTTGATGTGGGCTTTGATAATCATCACATTTTCCATTGTTTCCTCAACAAGTTTTAGGCCTACTTGTTTTCATTCACAAACATCTTCCCAACTAGTTTGTGTGAAACATATCTTTCTATATAATGCTTAATATAGTGCCATCTGTATACTTGAATGGAAGCTATTGTTATAGGAAAATTCTACCAAAGGTAAATATTGATCCCACATACCTTGAATGTCAAGTGAGAATGATCTCAACATTTGTTATTAGGTTTGAATAGTCTGTTATGGTGGTCCATCATTTTGAGGTTGGTTGGCTGTGTTTAAATGAAGTTCAGTTTCTAGGACTTTCTGTAGAATTTTCTAGAATATTGATGTAAACGAGGATCACGATCTGAAATAATTGATAAGGCTATTCGATTATGCCTTATAACTTCATTAATATATAGTCTTGCAAAATGTTCAAGTGGTAAATCTTCTGTTATAGGATTAAAATGTATTTACTTGGTAAGACTATCAACAATGAATTATATTTTTTCATTTCTTTATGAGTCTTTCGTATCCCCATAGAAATGACCATTTTAATATCATCCCATTTTCACTCAGGTATGGTAAGAGGTTCCATGAAACTTCTAGGATGTTGTCTTCTACCCTTAACCTATTGACAAACCATACATCATGACACATAATGAGTTATCTCCATATTCATGTTGTCCCACCAAATCTTTTCCTTCAAATCACAATAAATCATAGTGCTACTAATGTGTATAGTGGAATTGAAGCTATGAGTATCATTAGAAAACTCCCTTTCTAGATCAGGTATATCAGGGACATAAAGTCACTTCCCAAATTTCGAAATTCAATCTTCATACATGAAGTCGATCAATCTATCATCATTAAAAACTTTAATTTTCTTTGGAAACTCCTCATCATCCCTCTGAGAACATTTTTCCCTTTCTAGTAATGATGGATTGGAAACCATTTGAAATATTATTTAGGTTTCACCTTCCATGATTAATCACATATCTATATTTACTAGATCAATGAACATAGGATCCCATTCAACTCTCATCATGTTCATAATTCCTTGATATTTTCTTCTCAAAGCATCAACCACTATATTTTCCTTCCTCAAGTGTTAGTGTATAGTGAAATCATAATCCTTGAGTATCCTAATCCATCACGTTTTCCTCATGTTGAGTTCTTTTTGTCAAAAAATATACTTAAAACTCTTGTGATCGGTATAAGTATCACATTTTCACCATATAAGTAGTGTATCTATATATTCATAGTAAATATTACAGCTTCTAACTCAAGATCATGATTATGATAGTTTTTTTCATGAATTTTTATTTGTCATGATGCATTGTAAACAACTCTATCATTCTACACAAAGACAAAACCAAATCCTCTTTTTGAAGCATCACTATAAATAAAAAACCCATCATTCCCTAATGGTATAGTCAAGATAGGTTCATTTACTAATCTTCTCATTAGTTCTTAAATACCATCTTCACACTCTTTTTTCCAAACAAATTTAACCCCTTTATGTGTGATCTTGGTCAATGGGTTAGCCAATTGGGAAACATTCTAGATGAAACTCTAATAATAACCAACTTGACCAATAAAACTAAGTACCTCTGCTATACATGTCGGTGTTGGCCATTCCTGTATTTATCTTTTCATATAAGGATCAATAGAGATATTATCCTTAAGGACAATATGGCCATGAAAATAAATCTCATGAAACTAGAATTCTCAGTTTCTAAACATTGCATATAATTCAATTCTTCTAAGATCCGTTAGAATAGTGTGAAATTTATTTTCATGATCTTCATAGCTATATGATTAATCCAAGTTTTCATCAATAAATACCACTAAAAGTTCGTCGAGGTATTCCCTTAACACTCTGTTCATTATATCCATGAATACAGAGGGTACATTAGTTAGTCCAAATGGGATTACTGTAAACTCGTAATGTCCATACCTTGTATAAAATGTTGTCTTCATAATTTATTCCTTCTTCAAACACAACTGATGGTATCCAAATCAAAGGTCATCCTTTGAAAAATATTGATCTCTATGAATTTGATCAAATAAGTCATTAATTCAAGGTAGAGATACGTGTTCATTATTTTTATAGCATTGATCTCCCTATAGTCAATACACAACCTCATATATCCATCTTTCTTCATAACAAAAAGAGTAGGGCATCCCCATAGATAAAACCTAGGATGAATAAATCATTTATTACTCAATTACTCAAGTTTTTTATTTAGTTCCACTAATTCCACAGTGTACATTCTATAAGGGTCTTCAATATGGGCCTCAAACAAGGAATTAAATCAATAGAAAACCCATTTTCTCATTCTAGATGATGTCCAAGTAAATCTTCTATAAACACATCAATATATTGTTTCACAATAGGTACATCCTCTATTTGAATATTCCTTTCCTCACACAGAGTTATTTCACTCTCTTCTTTCCCAATAATTGAATTTATTAGAGCTTCTGGGGGTGGATCTAGAAAAGAATTAGATGGTGATGTTTCTGCTAAAAAGATAATATACTCCTTATCATCATCAAAAATTGTAACTTCCTTCTTCTTATGATAAATATGTTCATAATGGTCATAAATCAAATCCAAACAGAGGATTATATCAAATTCATTTAAGAGTATGATGATGAGATCAATATACTGATTTAAAAAACAATGTTGCAATTATAAAACCCTTAGAAGTTTTGACTGACAACTCCCTTGTTAAATAAAATTTGAAATAACTAATTTTCTTAGCTAATTGGGAAGATATGAAAAAATGTAATTATCAAGAATCGAATAAAGTATTGGATAAATTGGAGGAAACCATTCAATTACCATCCACCACGTCATTCAGAGCTTCAACCTCAGTTGCAGTGATCGCATAAGCTTGACATTGCTCCCTTGGCATTTTCTGAGGTAATATTCCATGGTGCATAGGATATTCATTAGCATAATGAACCATTTCACTAATATTTAATTTTATTCAGCATTAAGAACCTCATTTTTTCTCTTGCTATCACAAGCTTGGTGCCCCTTTTCAACACACTTGTAATAGACTCTCATTCCCTTCAGTCAAGTATTGTGGGGTTTCTTCCAACATTTACTAGAGGATTGAAATTAATATTTTCCCTTCTTCCCATTATTTCCACTTCTAGAGTGTTCAGTAGATCTATTCTTTTCATTGTTTTATTTAAAATTATAAGACCTAGAGAATTCATTTTCTCTCTTGATAGCACATGAGACAATATCTTTGTACGATGAGAAAGATTGTCAGACTAATTCTTGATGGATAAATGGATATAGCCCATCAAATAATCGAGAAATAATACTCATTGGGTTACATATATAATATATTTTATGCCTTTATAACCATGTAATGTTATCCTCATACTTTGCAACATTCTCTTCCACCTTTTTCCACAAATTCAAAAATTGTCATTCCATAGTCACTCGATGGTCACGAGGAAAGTACTATTCTATGAAAAGATATTTAAACTCCCTAAATTCAATATTTGATACATATTCATCCTCCTGTGTGTTCTGAATTAATGACCACCATTGATCTGCATATCCTGTGACGCGATAAACTGCCATAACAACTTTTTCACTTCCGCTACTCCCCAAAGCATGAAATATATTCTCTATGGAACTTATCCATTTTTCAACTAAAAATGGATTTGTAGTCCCATTTAATTTTGGTGTTTGATTCCTTGTGATGTTTTCTAACATTGATCCTCCATTTTGGGGATTAGGGTGTTCAATACGGTAAGGTTATTATTCATAACCTCAGTGAGTTGTCTCAGTATGGTTATAAGTTGTTCAGCACCAGTTGAATCATCATCTCCACTATAATTATCTTGAGTAGAAGGGATGTCCCTACAAGGATTATGTGTTTTGGTATGGTTTCCATTCCTTCCACTATGTGCCATTTTAAACAATCATATACACTAGATTAGTTTATGAATCTTAATACATAATTCCAAACTCATAAAATTCCTAACATAAATTGAATAGTTTATGAATATAATCCATAATGATAAAAAATGTTTTATTTGAGGATGATTTCACTAATAAATCCTTCGTAGTGGTTTGTAAGGAAAATTTGAATTATCCTAAAAATATCCCCTATGAGTTTCATAACCAAGAGTGCATCAAGGATCATTGTTGTGTACCAGGATACCTCATTCAAGACCGAAACTCATTGTTAGAGTTTTCACTCCTAGGTAAATCTTTTCCAGATCTGCCACTATATTCTTGTATCTAGTCAAGGATGTATTTCTTGTAAAATACACAAAATCTCTATAATACCAAAATTATAGGAAGTACTTCTATACTAATCATCAAAGTCTATCTTAGTTTAATTGTCTATAATTAGGGTTTTTTTAAATCTAGCTTCCTAGTTATGTACTATGCTTCCGCTAATACCAACTATTACAATAACAGACCCATGCTTGATGTACATGGGCATTAAATTACTTTTTAAAAATACTTAATACATCACAAAAACTAATTCCCAAAGATCGTATTAGTTTAGTGTCTTTGGAAACTAGGAACATAATCTTCTAATCATGGTGAAAGATCTTCAACATCTCCCATAAGGATCTTCCCTTTTTTTCATACCCAAAACATTTCTTTAAATCCAGGGGAAAATAAAAATAAATAAATGGTGAGCACAAATACTCAGTAAGGATAATCATGGAGAAAATTAAAGAAACATATACATTTGAACAAAAAAACATGAACGTAAATATTAAACATCAAAATCTTGAGTCGTGAAATAAGTCATGGCAGTATGTAAGGCATATATCACAAAGGAACATTAATCATGATAAAATAAAATGGGAATAAAACATGTAATTGTGGAAAACCATTAATCACATGATATCATTTTCATAGTATCCAAGGCATTGCTGCAAAGACCATCATAGTGGACAAATTCCATTACTGAATCGGGTTTGCTTGTCATTCCAGCCCTGTATTACAAAACCAAATTTACTTGTCATTCCAGCCATGTCTATCTCATGAGATATAAATCATTAACCAATGCATTGGAAAGAGATATAGTTCCCACCCATCTCATAATGAAAGAATTCTTATTTGTGCCACAAAATCATAAATCATACATCATAGCATAACCCATGTAATAAAACTTGATTCTTAAACATCATACCATCATAACATAATCCATAAAAGATAAAAGGACTTCATAAGAATAATTACATCATAATAAATTAAAATAAATGTAATAATAGGTATAGAAATGTAACCCTATATCATCTTAGAAGGAAAATAACTTTGATAAAACTCTTGAACATAGTTCTTGATGAAAATATATTTTCTTTTTCAAAAAAAAAATTTCTCTTAATATGTCATGCAATTTTAAAATGAAAGAAGTTAATTTAAATTAAATTTGAAAACTTCTAAAGGAATATTCATGGAAATAATGCTCTTTGAAATGATAAAAAATCCATTCATATCGTATATGATAAAAAACATTCTCCTCGTTCTTTTACCGGAAAAGTCCAAAAGTGCCTCGTTTTGTAAACAAAAGAAAGATTCTTTCTTAACCACATAGAAAATAAAAAAAGAGGTAAAAATGAATTCAAACATACATGGAATAATAGTAAATAATTTATGAAAACATTCTTATAAAACATGGACATGGATGATTAATACAACTCCATTAAAAACTTACCAATAAGCGATCTCGGATAAAAATGAGATTGAAAAATTATCCTTAACCATTTATGCTCAGTGGAATCATACGTGTGAGAAAATAAAAAAAATTACATGCAAATGTTATTATCATATACTTCATAATAAAAATCATAAAACATTCATGGGAAGAATAAACACCATACAAAAGAAATAGATGGTGATTAAAGAAAATGTCTCATTGAAATAAAAGTGAGACGAAATTATCCCTTACCTTTGGTCTGATTTCTTCCTTAAGCGTCTGAACCTCCTGTATAATGATTTAGATAATGTCATTGACATTTTAAAGAATCATAGTCATTTTTTTTATATCATATATGATTCTCTTGCATCTTTATATTACCCATTCATTTATCAATTCCATGTTGAAGCAACGTTTTGGGTAATAATCGCTTCATTTATCGTATGTGTTTGGACTTGTTGTTCTTGATATTATTACATATATCTTGATTTACATACATCTAGAATAAAAAACATGATTTAAATATCATATATATATTCATTATATATATATATATAATAAATAGATAAATGAAATGAAATATACCGTTCATGGAGATGTTAGGTCGTACGTACGCATGAATGATGTTTTCCTTTCCTTATTGAATTGAATGGAAGTAGATGACATATATATAAATATACATAAATCCAGTAGAATTATTATGTCACATATCTCATTATTATTCATTATATATACTTTATAATCATTCTTGAATGGTTAACATGGAGAATGAATCTCATCGTGTTGTGGAGATGGTAATCTGTACGTACGCACGAGCAGTGATACCATTCCAATAATTATTGAATGGAATTTGAGTGGATGATATAATATATAATAATTAGTATGATTTTATAGTAATCATAAATAGTTATTATTTCTACCATTATACCCAACCAAGTAAGGTGGGAATGGAAAAACAGATTACACCATGGTGTCGAGACGGTAAGTCGTATATACGCACGCACGGTGATTTCATTTTTCATAGGATGGATATAAGGTGAAATATGGTTGTTTAATATTCATAATAACATATCAGTATACAATTGATACTTGAGTTATTACTTAATAATGAAACAGGTCATATAGAGGAAGTAGAAGAAGAAATAAGTTTGAAAGAATCGGTAAAGCATATTACCTCTTCTTAGACTTTCTTCTTCTAAACCTTCTCTTAGGGCACTAAAGTTGGTCTTTGATGAAGAAGAAGGCCTATAGTATGTTTCCAGATAATTTGATATGGTAAATGGTCAAGGTTTGGCCGAATTTTAAGGCTCAAAATGGAGTGAAGGGAAAAGGGAGGAGGTGCCCTTTTAAAAGAGGGTAGAGGGGCATCTTTTGAAACCTCCAAAATATTAATTTATAATAAACATAATCCCCACTTAAAAACATTAAAAGGGTATAAAATTAAAATATGAGATACGTTATGGTTGTGATATTATCAACCAATAAAATTTATATATGTTTTAATTTTATTTTAAACATTATCATTTTGATTTATCCTAATTTAATCAATTTAATGTTATATGTGGTAATAATATTAAAAATGTTTAATGGTTATAAATACTTATTTATGTTTTTTTAATTGTCCATAATTGGATAATTTTTTACACTGTAGACCATTAATCATTAAATTTTTTATTTTATATATATTTGTGATTTTTAAGAAATTTAATAATATGATATTTTTATAAAATATCAATCCTGTCAATTTTGACACTATTCATTTATTTGAATTTAAATAAAACCCCAAAAGATGATTGAATCAAACAAAAATATTTAATATATTCATAACAAGTCATTTTCATCTATAAAATTCGTGGAGAACATTAATAAGTTCATATAATATTTATTTTAATATTTTTAAAACCATTTATTTGATATTTCTCTTAATAAAATAATTATTACAACAATTATTTATAGTTATTTAATATAATTATTTTTTTCATAAAATATAAAAATAAAATACTATGATGAATATAAATCTAATATATTTCATAATAATACTTTTAGTCTAATTTATCTTCTAAAACACCCAACTTTTTAAATGTTATGTTTATTATATTATGAAGTTCACAACTTTGACATCATTTAAAATAAAATAATATAAATGTCATAATCTATTTTATAGGGATCCAAATGGTCCAAAAGTAGACACATGGATGATTTTGGTGTATATATACTCGAAAAATAATTTTTTGTCATGTTTTTTGGCCTTTTATGGGTATTATTGTTTTAATAAAAACAATATTATTAATTTTTCACTAAATAAATAATTTCAGCATCATTAATGTATAAGCTATTAAGGTAATTATATATTTATTAAAAATTTAAAATAAATTACAATTATAAATAAAAACATTTAATATTTCAAGTTAGTGTTTATAATCAAACTTATATTTATTTTAACCTTATATTAAAAATAATTTAATTATTAAAGTTTGAGTGAGACATATCTCACTTTCCTTTAAATAAAATAAATTAAAGGTCTTAATCTCATCCAAGTGGGTTACAATAGATAAAACTTCAACCCAAGTATATTTTAGGACGTATTATAATCATCCAATTTTATTAAGAAATGTTTTAGGGTAATTTTATAATAATATTTTTACCCTTAATTACCCGATTGGCCTTTACCTATGGTAAATAAAAATTACCGTAGTTATAATTCATAATGGCCAAAAATAAAAGTATCCTATTAACATAATTTGGACCTACTGATTCCAAATATGGAATCCATTTTTCCAAATTCAAAACACATAAGTTTCATTAATTAATTTAAAATTTATCCCACTGTTGAGAAAACGGGTTTTAAAATTTAAAACATTGAAAATGATTGAAATGTTTTTACCAATGAATTCAATTTAAAATTAATAATAATGAAAAAAAATTATATCAAATGGTAAAAATATATTCTATTTATTATTTAAAACCATTAAATATTATAATTTAACAATATAAATTATCTCGACGAAAAAAGATTTTTTAATTAACATTCTGCATATTTTCACCATTCATAAAAATATGATGGTTATCAGAATAATGTCCAAAATTATCCAACGTAAATTTTTATATATTTATTCAAAAAAATAAGTTTAATTTTTCAAATTTTACTTATAAAGTTATCAAAAATTACATTTAAAATGGGTGTTCCATCAAAAGGTGACAAAACTACATTTTTAAAAAAATAATTCTTTTATCTGAAAAATTAAATTTTTTCTCATATCATGTTCTAGAAAATATGTAAGATGAATGATAATGTTATAAAATTAAAAATGTGGTTAATACTATTCATAATGAATACTTCATAACAATATTATAATAATATATTTTTATTTAGTGAAACTCAGTATTGCGTACAACACAATCCATTAAGGAAGGTCGCTTTTGCGTTTAACGCAAGCCAAGTCAGGGTTGCATGAAATATTCCTTCGGTGTTGCTTATAACTTAATTTAATATTATTTCATTGAAAAAAATCTATTTTCAGTGATGAATTCTATCAAAAGAACAGGAAATTGTTTGTAAAACATGCCAATAATAGTGTTGCGTATACTGCATGCTTATACGGTGTTGTGTATAGTGCAAGCTAATCTTGGTGTAGCATAAAACACAAGATATAAATAAAATTAAAAAAAAATATTTCACATAAAATTTTTGTGGTGTTACATTCTACCCCCCTTAAAATGCATTTCACCCTCAAAATGCATCGATGTTATAAATGGTTTAATAAATGATAGTTGCATTCATAGAAACCCACATTGTAAAATGGAAAACTAAAATGTATTTTTAAAAAGTAAAGTAAGAAATGTAACAGTTAACCAAATTAACTCATCACTAGGTTTCCAGATAGGATAACATAGGTGAAAAAATGGATATAGAAGAGAAATCTAACCATCCTGTTCTGATTGAGAGTGGTAAAGAACATGGCTATGAAAAATCCAGTAATCACAAAGCCATAAATTTGGGACTATCTAAGGTACCATCTGATTCATCGGATATGAGGGTACAAGGACAATGTTTTTTGTTTTCAATATCATCTCCCTAATGTTGAATAATTTTTTCATAATGAGAAATACTTACTTGATTTTAGTGTTATATCATCATTTGTCATTCCATGAATAATTTCACCTTCATCTCTTATTTAAGAAAATGAAGTTGAATTTGTCATTATTGAAGTGTTAGCAGATCATGTGATAAAATGACAGGTCATTCCATCTGTCTTTATCACAAAAATGTTATCAAAAATTATTATATATACATAAGTCCATCTACGGTGAGATTAACCACATATGATTCCAAAAATGGACTTATATTTCATCTATCGTACCTCTTAATAAAATAAAAATAATTTCTACTAACCAAATACTTCTAGTAGGCTAGTGGTACGCGATAAAGCCATGTCTCACTTCGGTTGTGGGTTCGATTCCCACAACCTTGTCCGATGTGATGGGTTTTCACCTATCCTGTAGGTTGTACATTTTCTAAAACCATACTATTATAACATTCTAGAAATTAATTAGCCTTAAACAATACTATCAGATGTCCAACTTAATCCATTCCAACTTTTAGGCTTATCGAAAATACTTCTGTCCAATATCATAGTATAATGAAAATGATTACTAGGAAGGTCATATACTGAGAATGTGAAAACCATCATTTACCCCCCGTATATCATAAGATATATCTTGTTTGTCACATTCCAAACATGTGAATACCTTAATCGTGAATTCTCTTGAAACATGAGTTACCATAGAACATTAATGAAAACATGAATGATGTCAAAAGTTAACTCTTTCCACATACCAAAATCCCAAAAAAATCTATATACTCAAACCATGATATCACTTTGTCCTTATACCAGTCATGAGATCATTAATACTATCAAAAATTTAATTATCTCTTTATCCCTTAATTATATGCATATCATCTACTTTCCAAACATATCTGAATAAACTTTCATGGATACCAGTACCATTCAACATATACTTTCAAATACTTTAGGAAAATCAATAGTTTAACAATCCTTAGATGTTTCTTTATTACATAGTACCATTAAATTACCTATACAACATTACTCTTGCAAAACATACAATCATTCCACTACCTTCTTAAAACATTAACTGAGCTTTATCATTTTATTCATCAACACTTCTTTCATCTCATATATAATTTATAGTCTCTTCTTCATCAGCAACATAAATACTACCCATACAACTATGAGCATTCTAATCTTGATATTTTACCATAGGGAATCGATTTTCATAATTCTCATACATTCCACATTTAATATATTTAACCATTGTTGATGTCTTAGCAATACTGTTATCCTTGTCCATTGTGTTAAATGAACCATTTCCTTTGAAATTATTGGCTTTGTGTCCTTATTTTCCACACCCAAAACCACTTCCAGTTTTTTTGAAACATTCTCCTTGATTCCTCGTTCCACATGATTTACATGAGGTAAATTGAACATTTTTTACTCTATGATCATCATGAAACTCCATCTTTCTCAAATTAGTTGAGTCAGGAAACTTACCAAAGATGAGATTATTAATCATATTATGAGATTTCTGATTAGTCATAATAATGGTGTTTGGACTTACCAATTCCATTTCATTTGGTTTCTCATTAAGAATATCAATCCATTTTCTATCATATTCTCTATTAACATGAATCGTCCTATTTTCGGCCATTTCATAAAACCCAAAAAAAAATTGTATGAGAGGAAAAACTCAAACTAAGAAAACAACATAATCAAGGGGGATTACATTCAATCTCTAACATATCTGGTTAAATTCTAGGTAATTCATAATTGTTATCATAATTCTATGATTTTAAACCACACTTATACTTAACCATACGGACATCCCAAGACATACCTTAGATATATCTCTAGGGATCTTACTAAGGCTTTTGCATCTGGGTTTCCAAAGTTTAACTAATCCTTCACTCTCAATACCAACTATAATGGACCCAAGATTGACGTACATGGACATTACCTTACTTTTTTGGAATACTTAATACATAACAAAAACTAACATCCAAAGACCATATTAGTTTAGTGTCATTTCAAACTCGGTAAATAATCTTTTAATCATGGTGAAAGATCTTCCATATCTCCCATAAAAATCTTCAAATTTTGTTTTCTTACCCAAAATCATACATTAAATCCTAATACAAATAAAACAAATAAAGGGTGTGATCAAATTATCATTAAGAGAAAGCATGGATAAAATAAAAAAAACATATACATTTGAACTTAAATACATGAACGTAATGTTTAAATATCAAAATCATGAGTCGTGAAATATATCATGGCAGTATGTAAGTCATAGATCACAATGGAACATTAATCATGATAAAATAACATGGGAATAAAAAATTTAATTGTGGAAAACTATTAAGCACATGATATGATTTCCATAGTATCCAAGGCATTGATGTCATGGCCATCATAGTGGACAAAGTCCATTACTGAAATGGGTTGACTTATCTTTCCAGCCCTGAATTTCTAAACCGAATTTATTTGTCGTTCTAGACATGTATATCTCATAAGATATAAATCATTACCCAATTCATTGGAGGGAGATATATGTCCACCCATCTAATAATAAAACCATTATTATTTGTTCTACAAAATCATAAATCATACATCATAGAATAACCCATGTAATAAAATGGGATCCTTAAACATCATGCTATCATAACGTAATCCATAAAAGATAAAAGGACTTCATAAGAATAATTCCATAATAACATAATAAAATAAAAGTAATAATAGGGATAGAAATGTAACTGTATATCATCTTATAAGGAAATTAATTTTGATATAACACTTGAACATAGATCATGAGTAAAATATCCATTCTTCTTTAAAAACATTTTATTCTCTCAATATGTCATGCAATTTTAAAATTAAAGAAGTTAATTTAAATTAAACATGAAAACTTGTAAAGAAAGCTTCATGAAAATAATTATCTATGAAATGATAAAAAAATCCATTCATGTTGTATATGTAAAAAAACATTATCCTCGAACATTTACCAGAAAAGTCAAAAAGTACCTTATTTTGTAAAAAAAGAAAGATTCCTTCCAAACCACATAGTAAAAGAAAAAAAATAGTTAAACATGAATTTAAAAATACATGGAAGAATAGTAAAGCCTTTATGAAAACATTTTTATAAATCATGGACATGGATGATTAATATAACCCCAGTAAATACTTACATATATTCAATCTTGGATAAAAATGAGATTGAAAATTTATCCCTAACCATTTATGATCGGTGGAATCATACATGTCATAAAATAAACAAAATTACATGAAAATGTATATATCATATCAATCAGAATAAAAATCATAAAATATTCATGGGAAGAATAAACACCATACAAAATAAATAGATGATGATTAAGGCATATGTCTCACATAAATAAAAGTGAGACGAAATAATCCCTTACTTAAGGTCTGATTTCTTCCTTATGTGTCTGAACCTCCTTTTTAATGATTTAAGTAATTTCACTAACTTATTCAAGAATAACAGTCATTTTTTTGACATAAAATATGATTCACTAACAACTTTATATTACCAGTTCATTTGTCAATTCCATGTTGAAGCAACGTTTTCGGTAATAATCATTTCATTTATCATACATGTTTGAACTTCTTGTTCTTGATATTTAAAATCATGTCATGATTTAATTACTTAGTGAATGTATAAAATTATTTATATAACATATATATATTCATTTTATATATATATATAATATAAAGTGAAGTGAAATGAAATCCACCATTCATGGAGACGGTAGGTCATATGTATGCATGAACATTGTTTTCCTTTCCTTATTGACATGAATGGAAGTAAGAAGATGACATATATATATACATAAGTCTAGTAGCATTATTATGTCATATATATAATTATTATTCATTATATATACATTATAATCAATCTTGAATTGTTAACACGAAGAATAAATCTCTTCGAGTCGTGGAGATGGTAATCCGAACATACGCACGAGAAATGATATCATTGTCATAATTATTTCTTGGAATTATAGTGGATGATATAATATATCATAACTAGTGTCATTTAATAATAATCATATATAGTTATTATTTCCACCATTATACCCATCCATGTAAGGTGGTGGTGGAAAATCAGATTACACCACGGCGTGGAGACGGTAAGCCGTACGTACACACACGCGGTGATTTCATTTTTTGTAGGATGGATAGATGGTGAAATTTGGAGTTTTAATATTCATAATAACATATAATTATATAAGTGATACTAAATTTGTTACTTAATAATGGAAAAATCATATAGAGGATGTAGAATAAGTAATAATTTTTAAAGAATCGTTAAATGACATTACATTTTCTTGGACGTACCTCTTCTAAACCTCCTTTTATGGAATTAAAGATGGTATTTAAAGAAGGCCAGGACCTCTAGTATGTTTATAGATAATTTGAAATGGGAAAATGGCAGGGTTTTAGAATTTAAAATCTCCAAATAGAGTGAAGAGAAAAGGGAGGATGTGCCCTTTTTTAAGAGAGTAAAGGGACACTTTTGGAAACGTCCTCAATATTAATTAATAATAAACAAAAACCCCATGTAAAAACATAAAAAGTGACTCAAAATCGAATATAATATAATATAAGGAAGTAATATCATCAAACAATCAAATTTATACATGTTATGATTTTATTTTAAACCTTATCATTTTGATTTATCCTTATTTAATCTATTTAATTTTATTTTTGGTAATAATATTCTAAATTTTAAATATTTATAAATACTTACTTATGTGTTGTGAATTGTCCATAATTAGATACTTAATGACATTTAAGACCATATAAATTTAAATATTCAATTTTTAAATATATTTTCCATTTTTAAACAATTTAATAATATGTTATTTTTATAAAATATCAATAGTGTCAATTTTGAAACTATTCATTCATTTGAATTTAAATAAAATACAAACAGAGGATAAAATCGAACAAAAATATTGAATATATTCCTAACATCTCATATGAATCTTGAAATTTCTTGGAACACATTAATTAGTTCATATAATATTTATATTTATATTTTTTAAACCATTTCTTTGATATTTCACTTAATAAAATAATTACTATAACATTTTTGTAAAATTATTTAATATAATTATTTGTGGCATAAAATTTAAAAATAAAATACCATGAAGAAGATAAATCAAATATACTTCATAAGAAAACATTTAGTCAAATTTATATTCTAAAACACCAAACTTTTAAAAAGTTATTTTTATTAAATAATGAAGGTGAGAACGTTGAAATCATTTTAAATAGAATAATATAAATGTCATAATATATTTTGAAAATGTCAAAATGTCCCACAGGTTGACACTTGGATTATTAAGGTGTATATATACTTTAAAAATATGTTTTGGTCAGGTTTTTGGGCCTTTTGATCGGTATTATTATTTTAATAAAAACTATATTATTGATTTTTTACGAAATAAATAATTTCGGCCTCCTTAATGTATAAACTATTAATGTAATTATATACTTCTTAAAAATTTAAAATAAATTTCCATGATAAATAAATACATTTTAGGTTTAAAATGAGTATTTATAATGGAATTTATTTTCTGTTTAACCTTATATTAAAAATAATTTAATTATTAAAGTTTGACTGAGGAATATTCCACTTTCCTTTAAATAAAATAAATTAAAGGTCTTAATCTCATCCAAGTGGGTTAAAATAGATAAAATCTAAACCCAAGTATATTTTAGGACGAATTATAGTCATAATAGTATATTAAGACAAGTTTTAGGGTAATTGTATAATATTATGTTTACCCATAATTACCCGATTTACCTTTAACTATGGTAAATAAAATTTACCATAGTTACTATTCATAATGGCCAACAATTAAAGTAGCATATTAACATAATTTGGGGCTAATGATTCCAATATATGGAATAAATTTTTATAAATTCAAAACACAGAAGTTACAGTAATTAATTTAAAATTAATCACTGTTTTTTAGAAAACATGTTTTAAAATTTAAAAGATTGAAAAAGATTGAAATGTTTTTACCTATGAATTCAACGTAAAATGAATTCTAATGACATGAATTATATTAAATCATAAAAATATAATCTATTTATAATTTAAAACAATCCAATATTATAATTTCACCATATAAATTATCTCGATGAAAAAAGTTGTTTTTAATTAAAATTTAGCATATTTTTACTATTCATCAATATATGAAGGTTATCAGAATAATGTAAATTTTTTTCCAAATATATATTTTTATATCATAATTCAAAATAAGATGTTTAATTTTTCAAATTTAACTTATAAACTTGTCAAAAATTAGATTCAAAATGGTTGTGCCATCAAAAGGATACAAAACATCATTTTTTTAAAAATACTTCTTTTATCCGAAAAATTATTTTTGTTCTCAAACCATGTTCTAAAAAATTTGTAAGATGAATGATAATGTTATAGAATTAAAAATGTGGTTAATACTGTACATAAAGACTATTTCATAACAATATTATAATAATATATTGTTTTTTAGTAAAACTCGGTATTGCGTACAACACAAGTAATCGAGGAAGGTCATTTTTTCATGTAACGCAAGCCAAGTCAGTGTTGAGTGAAAGATTCCTTTGTTGTTGCGTATAACATAATTGGACCTTATTTCATTGAAGAAAAATCTATATTCAGTGTTGATTTATATCAAAAGAACGTGAAATTGTTTGTAAAACAAGCCATTAATAGTGTTACATATACTGCAAGCTAATACAGTGTTGTGTATAGCGCAGGAAAATATTGTTGTAACATACAACCTAAGAAATCAAAAAAATTAAAAAGAATCTTTATCATAAAATTTAGGTGTGTTACAGTAACACCCTGACCCTAGTTAACCAGGGTCGGTGCATTATTACATAACATTTACAAGATCACAAGAGATCAAGTATGGAATGACTGATTTTTTTTAGTAGCCTTGGATGTACTAGATACATACATATGTTTTACATTACATCATGAAATTAAAAAAGCAACATTGTGTCCCCTTTAAAAACATTCATATCCTTTTTCTTATCCCTGTAGGTAAATCATAATCTAATATTTCACATTATGGGAAAAATCATAAGAAAGGGGTGAGCTCAGATGCTCAGTAAGGATAACAATATAGAAGAAACTATCATAAATAAGTATAATAATTTATGGGAATATATAAGACTAACACAAAAGCCTTTTTAACTTAAAATTCAGCATAATATGGTAAAGATAAATCAAATAATTTCATTTACTTATTCTCATTGATATTCTACTAGTAGAATAATCACATGTAACACCAATATCTAATTTCATAATGATGAAAGGCATACTGCCAGACATCATAACCACATAGTCAAGGGATCGTTCCAAGACTAAAAAAATATTTTCTCAAGGCCTTGTTCTAAGATACCAGTTCATCTCCTGAGACCTAGCAATGCATAGAAGAGCTATAGCGGGCTACACCTGTCACTTAATAATTTCAATTCATTCTTCATATGAAAAGGTTGAAACATAACATAAATATTCATATTAAAACTTGCATAAAAAAGGTTAATAATTTAACCATAATCCGTTAATTTTATAAAAAAACTCATCCAAATTCAAATATATCACAAAACCATCAATACAATATGGAAGATTGTATCTTAATAAATCATCTTTAAAAAGTGTAAAATCCATCAAAGGATGTTGACCCAGATAAAATTAAAACTATTTGAGAGAAAAATATCATTCTATTTTGAAATAATTTAAAAGTCACATAATTATAAAAGAAAAAATTTATTTTGAAAATATTCTTATAATGTTTTAACGGAAGCTTCGAAGGTGTTATAACGGTGGAAAATAGTTGCACTCGCTATATAATACATAAAATATTCTTTCTTTAATTTTATCAAAAAGGTTATAAAGGACCTTGTTTGGAAAATGATAAAAACATTCCTTTATAATCATTTTATAAAAATTCAAAAAAGGGTATAAATGAATTTAAACCATAGTCTACAAATAGTAAATATGTTTTCAAATACATTTTTAAGAAACACGGATGTTGATGATAAATAGGTCCTATTAGATACTCACATATAAACATCCTCATATAATGAAAAGATTGTATAATTTTCCCTTACCTTGTACATTTATTTGGTCAAGGGTACATAAACCTATTTTATAATAGATAAATAATTATTATTAAATTATATAAGATCAACATAATTATATATGATATCATATAAGATATTCTAATATTTCTTTTTTAATAATATTTCTTTAGTATCATTGTTTTAGGTGTTAACCGATTCCTTTTCCATTATATGTTTTTTTATCGAAGACTTGTTTTTTTGGATATGATGTCTTTGAATAATATGAATAATGATATTAAGTTCTTCAACATTATTTTAATCATAAAATTAAAATTATTCTTTAATGGTTACGATGGGGAATTAATCTCATCCATTCATGGAGACTGTAATCCGTATGTGCACACAAGCGACAATACCATTATATTGATGGTGAAATCCTATGTAATTGGATTGTATATCATATAAAAAAAATCATTAACATGTAATATTTTTTATTTACATAAATTATACTTATTATTATACCCATCTAAATAATGAAGAGTTGAATAATAAACTACACCATGACGTGGAGACGGAAAGCCATACGTATGCACATATGGTGACATTTTCATTCATAGGATGGATAGAATAATGAATATGGTTTACCATAATTATAAAAATATCACAATATAAATAAGTTAATGGAGTTATTATTTTGGTATGGAAACAATCAAGAAATAGGAAGTGGAAGAATAAAATAACATTGAAAGAGGTGATGAAATAATTACATCTTCTTCGAGTGCTTCTTTTTTATTTGATCAAAAGGGCTCTATAAGTTTGATTTCTGATTGATTTAAGGACTCTACGATTAATTTAGGGAATTTGGGAGGATATTATACCATGGTATGGCTGTTCCAAATGGCTTTGGAGGTGTTATTTTGAGAGAAGGGGAAATACCCTCTTATAAGAGAGGAGAGGGTCACTTTAGGAAAAGCATGAGATTTTAATTTATTATACAATCATATTCGATTTATAATCGTTAAAAAATTATTTCAAGGATAATTTGGTGGTGGTTCTATAAAATCTCAACATATAAGTTTTAAACTAGGTTAGGTTACCATATAAACCATATATTTTAGATTTAACTCTTAGTAAAATAGTTTAACTCTAACCATATATTCTAGTATTATTATAATAAATGGTTAATAAACATACTATAAAAATCCAAAAGAACCCCATGTGTTCCATTATGGACATATAGAGATTAATATAATTCCTTTTTACCATATATTTTTAGTAATATTATATCTATTAATAATATACTAATATTTAAAAAACTCATATATGTCAATTTTGATACTATCTTGTATTTGGTTTTTGTGAAAGTCAAAAAACATGATTACTTAAAAAAAATTAAATCAATACAAACATGTTATATTAACCTATAAAATTACTTAAATGCATCAAATGTTTCAATTTGCATTTATTTGAATATTTATAATATCAATTATTTTAATAATTCATTAATAAGGTAATTACTGCATCATTATTGTATGGTAAATAAATTTTATTATTTAATATCTAAAAATTAAACAGAAAATACTATTATGTCAGAAATAATATTAGATTTCTAATGAATATTTATAGTTTAATTTAACTTTTTTTACCCCTATATTAAATATGTTTTCATTATGAAATTTTGAATTTAACACTTTTAAGAGTTCATTAAATAAAATAATAATAAATGTCCTAATCTAATCAAAGTGGATAAAAAAGGATAATATTTTATTCTAAAGGTTGATTTTGGTTGAAAAAAATATCCAATAGATTTATTACATGTGTTAGGGTAATTATAATATCATTTTTTACTTTTAATTTCCCTACTTTCTTTTAACTGTGGTAAAAAAAATTCAAATGCTATTATTCACCAATGTTTATTTTCATCCTATAGAACCAAATATTACATATTTATATGAACCATGACTCTCAGATTTTTTAAATTAAATTCACGGAAGTGGTAAAATTATGTTTTATGCAAATATTCAAATGTTCTTAGAATTTGAGTAAAAGACGTGAAAATGTTAAATAAAATTTTATACATTTAATTTTATTATAAAATGTCTCCAATGAATTTCATTGAACTTATATAGGAACTAGGTTTCTACTTTTACCATAAATAAATATAAATAAAATGAATTGTTATTAAAATAAAATTTAGTTTTTAAACAATAATGCAATATTTTTCACTATTCCTCAAAAATTATAATTTTCAGAAAAATACCAAAAATTCACCCTTAGCTAATTTTGATTTTCCAAATCAAAAATTGTGGTCCATTTTGAAAAATAATATTTATAAAATATAAAAAAGTGGGTATTAATATTCATAAAGGTTAGTTTGATTGGTCATGGTATGAAAGAACATGATGTTTCATACAGTGCTTGCTATTGTATTAATCAAAGATAAATGTATCATGGAAGGTTGGGGTATTACCCTCTTCACGCCTTCAAATAATTTCATCCTTGATGTTTCTATAATACTACTACATAAAAATATTCAGCTAGTTCTTCATCCTATGTTTCTTGGGTTCCCATGTTGCCTCTTCCATCTTAAGGATTCTCCATAGATATTTTACCAGACGAGTCCTCTAGTTTCTCAACACTAGTTCTCTAGTATCAAGAATCGTGACAGACTCCTCACAATAAGACATATCAGGTTCCAATTCTATTTCATCCTAAGTGAGTACATTTGTTGGGTCAGACATATATTTTTTCAACATTGATACGTGGAACATATCTTGAACTTTAGATAGACTTGGAGGCATTTCCAAATGGTAATCTACATCTCCAATCCATTATAGAATTTAAAAAGGTCCGATGTACTTGGGACATAATTTACCCTTCTTACCGAATCTTATAACACCCTTCTATGGAGATACCTTCAAGAAAAAATGATCTTCTACATGATGTTTCAAATCCTTCTTTGCTTATCGGCATATATTTTTTGCCTAAATTGAGTAGCTTTGATGTGGGTTTGGAGAATCATTACCATGATAATTGTCTCCTCAACATGTTCTAGGACTATGAGTTTTCTTTCACCAAAATCATCCCAAAAAGTTGGTGTGCAACATGTCTTTCCATATAATTCTATATATAGTGGCATCTGAATACTTGTATGGAAGCTATTGTTCTAGTAAAATTATATCATGGGTAAATATTGACCCCACATACCTTGAATGTAATGTGAGCAAGATATCAACTTGTATTCTAAGGATTGAGTAGTTCGTTCTGATTGTCCATCAGTTTTAGGGTGGTAGGTAGTGCATAATATATGTTTAGCATCAAAGGATTTCTTAAAAAACTTCAAGAATCATGATGTAAAACAGGGATCCAAATTTAAAACAATTGATAGTGGTACTCAATGATGTCTTACAAATTCATTAATATATATTCATTCTAATTGTTCAAGTTGTAAATCCTCTATTATAGCAAGAAAATGTGGTGACTTGGTAAGATGATCCTCAATGTCCCATATTGCATCATTCCTTTTAGAATTATTTGTTATCCCCATGACAAAGTCTGTCACAATATCATCTCATTTCCACTTAGGTATTGGAAGAGGTAGCATGACTCCTCCAGGATGTTGTCTTCCATCCTTAACTAATTGCCAAAAAAAATCATCTTGACAGATAGTCATGAATCTTCCTATTCATGTTTTCCCACCAAAAAGGCTCCTTAAAATCTCTATACATAATAGTGCTACCAGTGTGTATATAGAAATTAGATCTATGATCATTATCCCAAAACTCCATTTTTAGGTAAGGTATGTTAGTAAAACAAAAGTCTCTTCCCAAATTTAAAAATTCCATCTTTATATATGAAGTCGTTCAATCTCCCATCGTTCTCACCTTTAATTTTCTTTTGAAACTCTTCATCATCAGTAAGAGAACTTTTTATCCTTTCTAGTAAGGATTGATTGGAAACCATTTGAAAAATTATTTATGTTTCACCTACCATTATTATTCAAAGATCCATCTTTATAATATCCATGAACAGAGGATCCCTTTCAAGTATCATCTTGTTCAGAACACCATGATCCTCCCTCTTAAAAGAATATACCACCTTATTTTCCTTCCCCATGTGGAAGTGTTTAATGAAATCTTAATCCTTGAGTAGCTCATGCCATCTCCTTTTCCTCATGTTGAGTTCTTTTTGTGAGAAAATATACGTCAACCTCCTGTTATTAGTATAAATCTCATTTTTTTACCAGATAGACAGTGTCTCCATAACTTCATAGAAAAGATTACAGCTACTAACTAAAGATCATGAGTTGGATAGTGTTGTTCATGAATTATTATCTATCGTGCTGCATAGGAAATAACTCTATCATTCTGTATAAGGACGCAACCAAGTACTTTTTTGAAGCATCACTATAAATAACAAACCCATCATTCCCCGATGGTAGAGTAAAGATATGATCATTGAATAATATTCTCTTCAGTTTTTCAAAAAATTAATCAAAGTATTTTTTCCAAACAAATTTAATCGCATTACATGTGAGCATGGCCAAGGGTTATCCAATAGGGAAAAATTCTGGACGAAACACCGATAATAACCTTCTAAACCAATAAAACTACGTACCTAAATTATACTCATCGGTGCTGGTCATTCCTATATAGATGTTGTCATATAATTATGAATAGAGATTTCATCCTTAGAGACAATATGTCCACGAAAATAAATATCTTTAATCTAGAATTCAAACTTGCTAAATATTGCATATAATTCATTTCTTCTAAGAGTCATTAGAATAGTTCCCAAGTGATTTTAATTAACTTCGTAGCATTTGGAGTAAACCAAGATATCAATAATAAATACCACTACATATTCATAAATATTTTCCTTGAAACTATATTTATTATATCCATGAAGACATAGGGTGCATTATTGAGTCTAAAAGGCATTACTGTAAACCCGTAATTCACATACCTGCTATGAAATGAAGTCTTCGGAATGTATTCCTTCTTAACACACAATTGATTATAACTATTTCGAAGTTTAATATGTTAGGAATATTGAGCTCTATGAAGTTAATCAAATAAATCATCAATGTGAGCCAAGGGATACTTGTTCTTTATTATTATAGAATATATCTCCATGTAGTCAATGCACAACCTCATAGATCCATATTTCTTCTTAACAAAAAGAACATGGGCTCCCGATGGAGAAACACAAGGACAAATAAATACTTTATTACTCAATTACACTTATTAATTTTTTAGTTCTAGTAATTCTACAGTGTCCATTCTATAAGGTTTGTTTTATATGTGACATGAACATGGAATTAAATCAAAGGAAAACACAATTTCTCATTCTGGATGATGTCTAGGTAAATCCTCTAGAAACACATCAACATATTCTTGCACCATATGTATATCCTATTTTTTAACATTACTTTCCCCACCCATAATTATTTAACTACATTCCTCCCCAATAATTGAATTTTCTAGAGCCACTAGGGGTGTATTTAGATAAGAATTATATGGTGACATTTCTTCCCTAAAGATAATGTACTCATTATCATCATTGAAAATTGTAACATTCTTCTTCATACAAAACATTTTCGCATCATGGTCTAAAATCCAATCCATACTGAGGATTATATAAAATTCAGTCATGGGTATTATGATAATATTTGCAGATAAAGCACATTAATATGACCTAATGGGTACTTATTCACAAAACATTGTTGCAATAATACTTCCCTTTGGAGTTTTGACTGACAACTCGCTTGTTAAATAAAATTGGAAATATCTAATTTTCTTAGAAAACATAGAAGACATGAAATAAGGCGATGATCAAGAATAAAATGAAGCATTTTCTAAATTTGAGGAAACCATTAAATTTCCTACCACCATGTCATTGGGAGGTTCAACCTCACTAGTAGTGATTGCATAATCTTTTCCTTTCTCCCTTAGGATTTTATGAGTTATGTTTCTTGGTGCATAGGAAATTTATTTGAATAATGCCCCATTTCTCTACAATTGTAGCATTCATCATTCAAATATTCATTCATTACATTGAAATCATGAGCATGGTGTACTTTTTCACCACACTAGTAATAGACTCTCATTGCCTTTAGGAATGTATCTATGAGTTTCATCACACATTTACTGCGGGATAGAAATTCAACTTTTTCCTTCTTCTACTTATTTCAATTTCCAGTGTGTTTAGTAGATCTATTATTCTCGTTCTTTTCATTAATTTCATAATACATAGAGAATTCCTTTTCTATGTTGATAGCACATGGGACTATATCTTCGTACGATGAGAAGGATTGTGAGACTAATGCTCTCTGGATAAATGGTTTTAACCCATCATAGAACCAATCGATATTACTCAATTGGTTACAGATATTATAGACTTCCTACCTTAATATCCTTTTAAATTTACCCTCATAGTATGCAATATTCTCATCCCCCTTTGGCCTCAGACTCAGATATTGTCTTTACATATCTTCTTGATGGTCATGAGGAAAGTATTTTTCTATGAAAAGTTCTTTATACTCCTTCTATTCAATATTTGATACTTCTCCATCCTATTTTGAGTTTTTAATTAATGACCACCATTGATCTACATCTCTGGTGAGGTGATAAACTACCATGTCAACTTTTTCCCTTTCGCCACTCCCCAATGGATGAAATATTTTCTCTGAGGAAGTTATTCATTGATCACCTATAAATGGATTTTAGTCCCATTGAATGACTGTGTTTGTTGCTTCATGAAGAAGTCTGAAATTAATCATCCTCATTGTGTAAAAGTGTGCTTTATATGGGTAAGGTTATTATTCATAATCTAAGTGAGTTGTCCCAGTATGGTTATAAGTTGTTCAACCATAGTTGCATCACCAGGTCCACTATAATGATCTTAAGTAAAAGGGGGGTCCCTACATGGATTATGTGTGTTGATATGGTTTTCATTCCTTCCACTAGGCAACATTTCAAACCAACGACATACACTATATTAGTTTATGAATCACAATACATAATTCTGAACTAGTACAATACCTTACATAAATTGAACAGTTTATGAATATAATCCATAATCAGAAAAATTGTTTTCTTTGAGGAAGTATTTACTCATAAATCTTTAAAAATGGTTTCTAATGAATATGGTAAATATCCTAAAAATATCCCCATGGACTGTCGTTACTAATAGTGTAGCAAGGCCCATTGTCGTGTACCAAGATACCTCAGGTCAAGCCCGGAACTCCTTTTCGGAGTTTTCACTACTAGGTACATATATGCCAGGGCTTCCTCTACCGACTCATATCTAGAAACAAATGTATTGATTGTAGACTACAAAAAATCTCTACATTACCAAAATTCTAGGACATTATTCTATACTAATCATCAATTTCTATCATAGGGTAGTGTTCTTTAATCAGTGTTTTTCTAAATCTAGCTTCCAAGGTTGGTACTAAACATTCTCTAATACCAACTATAACACCCTAACCCTAGTTCCCCAGAGTCTGTGAATTATTACATTAAATTAGCATGATCACAATAGATCATGTATCGAATAACTAATTAGTTTATTAGCCTTGGATGTACAAGATACATACATAAGTTTTACATTACATCATAAAATAGAAAAAACAATATAGTGTCACCTTTTAACACCCTCATATCCATTGGCCTATCCCTGAAAGTTAATCATAATATACTTCTTCACATACTTGGATAAAAAAACATAGGAAATTGGTGAGCTCAAAATCTCAATAAGGATAACAATATAGCAGAAATTATCATAAATAAGATAAAACGATTAAGGCAATGTATAAGACTGAAATAAAATACTTCTAAACTTAAACTTTAGTAGAATATTGAAAAGATAAATGAAAATAATTTCATTTACTTTTTCACAAGAATATTCTATTATTCAAATAATCACATGTAATATCAATAGCTAATTTCATAATTATGTAATGCATAATTCCATACATCAAAACCACATAGTAAAGGCCTCATTCCATGACTATAAATAAGATTTTTTTCAAGGCCTTGTTCCAAGACACTAGTTTTTCTCATGAGACCTACCAATTCATAGACGAGCTATAGCGGGCTCCACCCATCACTTACTAAGTCCAATGCATTCCTCATATGAATAGGTTGAACTAGAATAAAAATATTTGTATTAAAACAATCGTATGAAATGTTAATACATTAACCATAAAAAATGAATGGGATAAAAATAACACATCCACAGTCAAACCTATCTTAAAAAAATAAATACAATATGGAAGATTTTATCATAATAAATCAACTTCAAATAAGTGTAAAATTCATCAAATGATGTTGACATAGATGAAATAAAATAATTAGATAAATATCTCTTTATATTTTGAAATATTTTAAAAGGCACATATTTATAAAATAAAACATTTATTTTGAAAATATTATATTATGATTATAAGGAAAGATTATATGTTTTTATATTGGTTTAAAATATCTGCACTCTCTGTATATGATAAAAAACATTCTTTCCATAATTTTGTAGAAAAGGTCACAAAGGATCCTATTTGGAAAAAAATGGAAATATTAATTTATAAACATCTTTTAAAAAGACAAAAAAGGGTATAAATGAATTTAACCTATAGTCTAATAAATATTAAAAATATTTTTAAATATATTTTTAATAAACTCGCATGTGAATGATAAAGAGGTCCCAAAAGATACTCACATACAAACAACCTCGGACAATGAAGACATTGTAGAAATAACCCTTACTTTGTACTTTTTTTAGTTAAGGATACATTGACCTCTTATATAATAGTTAAATTATTTTTATTAAATTATTCAAGAACCACATACCTAAATATGATATAATATATAATCTTATAATATTGCATTGTTTGTAATATTTTTTTTAGTATCATTGTTTCGGGTGTTAACTGTTTCTTTTACCTTTATATGTTGTTTTACGTAAATCATGTTTGTTATGGATATGAAGTATTTGATTCTTATACCGAATGACGGTAATTTCTAAAAAATTATATTTATTCATAAAATGAAAATTGTTCTTGAATGGTTATTATGGGGAATGAATCTTTTCACGTTCATGGTGATGGTAATCCGTACGTACGTACTTGACACAATACCATTCTATTGATTGTGAAATTTTATATAATTGGATGTTATATCATATATAAATTCTCACTAACATGTTTAATTTATTATTTAAATCAACTATACTCATTAGTATACCCATCCAAATATTGAATTGTTGAATAATAAACTACACCACGATGTGGAGTTGGTAAATCGTACCTATATACGTATGGTGAATTTTTCATTCATAGGATAGATAGAATAATTAACATGGTTGTACCATATGTATAATAAAATCATAGTATTCATATGTTACTAGATTTTTAATTTTGGAATGGAAACAATAAAGAAAGAGGAAGTGGAAGAAGAAAATAACTTTGAAAGAGGTGATAAAATAATTTTCTCTTCTTCAGGTGCATCATTTTGATTTGATCAAAAGGGATTCATAGGTCGGATTTATCATCAAATTAAGGCCACTAGGTTGAAGTAATGGTAGTTGGGAGGATATTTTATCATGGTTTGTCCAAGCCAAATGGCTTTGTAGATGATATTTTGAGGGAAGGGGACATTCCCTTTTATAAGAGTGGTGAGGGTCACTTTAGGAAAAGCATGAAATATTAATTTATTATGCAATCATATTTGGTTTAAAATAGCTCCAAAATAATTTATTTAAATAATAATGTGGTTATGGGTCTTAAAAATCTCAAAAAATAGATTTTAAACATGTTTAGCTCACCATATTAACCATATCATTTTGATTTAACTCTTAGTTAAATAGTTTAACTTTTACCAAGTATTCTAGTATTATTATTATAAATGGTTAGTTATCATACTATAAGAAAGACAATATAACTACAAGTGGTCCATTTTTGACATATCGAACCTTATATAAGTCCTTTGGTTGATCCTTATTTTTAAAAAAATAGTATATCAATTAATAATACTGTATTTTTTTAAGAAACTCATTTATGTCAATTTAGACACTATTTATTATTTGGTTTTTGGAAAGTCAAAAAAAAGATTACTTGGAAAAGAATAAATAAAATCAACCCTAAAATGTAATATTAACCTATAAAATCATTGTAATTCATTAAATGTCTCAATTAACATTTATTTCGATATTTATAATAACAATTATTTTAATCATTCATTAATAAGGTAATTATTGCATCATCATTGTGTCATATATAAATTTAATTATATAATTTCTAGAAAATTATAAATAAAATACCATTATGTAGGAAATATTTTTAGAATTATGATTAATATTTATAGTCTAATTTATCTTATTTATAACACTAAATTAAAAATGTTTAATTATGAAAAGTTGAAATTAACACTTTTAACTCTTTGTTAAATAAAATAATAATAAATGTCTTAATCTAATTCAAGTGGATAAAGGTGGATCATATTTTATTCCTAAAGTTGATTTTGGTTGATAAAACATATCCAATATAATTAAGACATGTTTTTGGGTAATTATAATTTCATTTTTAACTTTAATTTCCCTATTTACTTTTAACCGTGGAAAATAAAATTCAAAAGTTACTATTCACAAAAAAATTTGCATCCAATTGAACCACATTTTACATACTGATATCAAATGTGCCTCTTGTATTTTTTAAATTCAATTCACAGAAGTGGTAAAATTATGTTTTATGAAAATTTTTAAATGTGCCTAGAAAGTGGGTAAAAGTTGTTAAATTGTTCAATAAAATTTTATAAATATAATTTTATTATAAAATTACACCAATTAATTAAATTGAACTTATATAGGTATTATGAATCTATTTTGACCAAAAAAATTTATATAAAATTAATAATTATTTAAATAAAAAGTATATTTTAAACAAGAACACTGTTTTTTTCACAATTCCTCAAAAATTGTCAGTTTTTAGAAAAATACCAAAATAATCACTCTAACATAATTAGGATATTCTGAATAAGAAATGAAGGCCATTTTGAAAGATAAAATTTATAAAAACTCAAAAAATGGGTATTATTATTCATAACGCCTAGATTGATTGGTTGTGGTGTGCTAGAACTCGAAGTTGCGTACAACACAAGTTATTTCATTATTAAAAGATAACCATACCGTGGAAGCTTGGGCTGTTACATTATTCCCTCCTTCAAATAATTTCAACCTCTAAATTTCTAGAATACTACTTCATAAAAATATTCGGGTGGTTTTTCATCATAAGTTCCTCGGGATCCCATGTTTCCTCTTCCATCTTATGGTCTTTCCGTAGAACTTTTACCAGACATGTCATCCAGTTTCTCAACACATGTTCTATGGTATCAAGAATCCGGAAAATATCTTCACAATAAGACATATCGGGTTCCAGTTATATTTCTTCATAGGTGAGTACATGTGTTGGGTCATGCATTTATTTTCCTAACAGTTATTCACAGATCACATCATGAACATTGGAGAGACTTGGAGGAATTTCTAAATAGTAATCTACATCTCCAATTTCTTCAAGAATTTCAAAAGATCTTATGTACCTAGAAATTAATTTACCCTTCTTACTGAATCGTATAACACCCTTCCATGGAGATACCTTCAAAAAATATGATCTCCTACTTGAAATTCTAAATCCTTATTCAGTTAATGACATAACAATTTTTTCTAATTTGAGCTGTTTTGTTGTGGGTTTGGATAGTCTTCACCTTTTCCATTTTTCCTCAAAAAGTTCAAGGATTACAAGTTTTCTTTAACCAACATCATCCCAACATGTTGTTCTATGACATCTCATTCCATATAATGCTTCATATGGTGCCATCTGAATACTTGAATGGAAGTTATTATTATAGGAAAAATCTAACATAAGTAAATATTTATTACATAACATGAAGGTCAAGTGAGCATGATCTCAACATGTCCTCTAAGGTATGAATAGTATGTTCTAATTGTCCATCAATTTGAGGGTGGTAGGTAGTTCTTAAACGAAGATCAGTATCTAGGCCTTTCTTAATACATTTCTACAATCATGATGTCAAATAGGGATCATGATCAGAAACAATCGATAGGGGTACTCCATGAAGTCTTAAAACATCTTTAATATATATTATTTAAAAACGTTCATGGGGTAAATCTTCTCTTATATCAAGAAAATGTGCATACTTGGTAAGATGATCAATAATGACCGATATTGCATCATTCCTTCTAGGAGTGTTTGGTAGCCCCATGACAAAGTCTATCATAATATCATCACATTTCCACTCAACTATGGGAATATGTTGCATGAATTATCTAGGATGTTGTCTCATCCTTCACCTGTTGACAAACCATACTTCTTGATACATAATCAGCAATCTCCCTCTTCATATTGTCCCACCAAAAATGTTCCTTTTAAATATCTATAAATCTTAGTGATACTAGGGTGTATAGTGAAATTGGAACTTGGACCATCATCCAACAAATCCCTTTTAAGATCAGGTTTGTTTTGAACACAGTCTCTTCCCCAATTTCAAAATTCCATCTTCATATACAAATTCAGTCAACATCCAATCATTCACAGCTTTAATTTTTTTTTTGAAACACCTCATCATCAGTATGATAACTTTTTATCACTTCTAGTATAGGTGGATTGACAACCATTTCAAGAATTATTGATGTTTCACCTTCCACAATTATTCCCATATCCATCTTCACTAGATCGATGAACATAGGATCCCTTTCAACTCTCTTCTTGTTCAGAACTCCATGATCTTTTCTACTCAATTCACATGCCATCTTATTTGCCTTCTTGAGTGGTAGTGTATAGTGAAATCATAATCCTTGAGTAGCTCAAGCCATTGAATTTTCCTCATGTTGAGTTATTTTTCTAAGAAAATGTACTTTAAACTATTTTGATCAGTATAAATCTCACATTTTTCACTATATTGATAGTGTCTTTATATCTTCAGAGTACCGATTACAGCTACCAAGTTAAGATCATGAGTGTGATAGTTATTTTCATGAATTTTTGGTAGTCATGATGTATATAAAATAACTCTATCAGTATGTATAAGGACACAACCAAGTCCTTTCATTGAAGCATAACTATAAATAACAAACCCATCATTTCATGATGGTAGTGTCTATACAGGAACATTGACTATTATTTTCTTATGTTCTTCAAAACATTCTTCATAGTCCTTTTTTTTCAAAAAAAATTAACCCCTTTATGTGTGATCTTGGTTAATGGGTTAGCCAATCGTCTAAGATTCATAAAAAAATGCTAATAATAACCAACTTAACCAGTAAAACTACATACCTTAGTTATACTAATGGGTGATTTCCATTCCTGTATTTATACTGTCTTTGAAAGATCAACATAGATTCCATCCTTAGACACAATATTGCATAGAAAATAAATCTCCTGAAGCCAAGATTCACACATGCTAAACTTTTCATATAATCCATTTCATATTAGATTCTTTAGAGTAGTGTGAAATTGATTTTCGTGATCTTCATAGACATTGGAGAAAACCAATATGTCATCAATAAATACCACTTCAAATTCATCATGATATTCCTTGAAAACTATATTAATTAGATCCATGAAGGCAGAGGGTGCATTAGTTAGTCCAAAAGGCATTACTATAAACTCGTAATTCTCATACCTAGTATGGCATTATTTTTTTGGAATATCTACCTTCTTCACACACAATTGATGATATCCAGGTCAAAGGTCAATCTTTGGAAAATATTGAGCTCCATGAAGTTGATCAAATAAATTCCCAATGCGAGGTAGGGGATACTTGTTCTTTATTGTTATAGAATTCATCTCCCTATAGTCAATGCACGACCTCATATATCCATATTTTTTCTTAACAAAAAAGGGGCACCCCATAGAGAAGCACTAGGGAGAATAAATCCTTTATTACCCAATTTCTCAGGTTTTTCTATTAGTTCCACTAATTCCACAATGTCCATTCTATAAGGGGTCTTCAATATGGGCCTTAAACCAGGAAATAAATCAATGGAAAACTCAATTTCTCATTCTGGAGGATGTCCAGGTAAATATTCTGGAAATATATCAACATATTCTTGCATAATATGTACATTCTCTATTTAAACATTACTTTCCTCAACCATAGTTATTTAAATATATTTCTCCCCAATAATTGAATTTAGTAGACATACTGGGGGTGGATATATATAATAATCAGATGGTGATGTTTCTTCTCTAATGATTAGGTACTCCCTATCATCATCAAAAATTGTGAAGATTTTATTCTTATAATAATTCTTCGCATCATGGTCCAAAATCCAATCCATAATGATGATTATATCAAACTCAATCATGGGTATGGTGATGAGATCAGCATAAAAAGCACATTTATATACCCTAATGGGTACTGATTCATAGAAAATTGTTGCAATTATACATCCCTCAGGATTTTTTACTAACAACTCCCCTATTAAATAAAATTAGAAATATCTAATTTTCATAGAAAACTGGGAAGATATGAAAGAATGCGATGATCCCGAATCATATAATGCATTCTATAAATTTTAGGAAACCATTAAATTACCTACCACGACATCATTCAGATCTTTAACTTCAGCAGTAGTGATCACATAATCTTGGTATTTCTCCCTTGGACTTTTCTGAGGTATGTTTCCTTAGTGAATTGGATATTAATTTACATAAGGTCCAATTTCTATATAATTTTAGCATTCAATATTAGCAACCACTTTCTTTCCCTTGTAATAATGAGCTTGGTTACCTTTCTCACCACACATGTAACAGACTCTCATTCTATTTAGGCAAGTACTAGGGTGTTTTATACCACATTTAATATAGGATAGAAATTCAGCTTTTCCCTTCTTACCCTTATTTTTATTTCGAGAGTGTTCTGCAGAACTATTCTTCTCTTGCTTTTCATTAATGTCATTTGATTTAGAGAATTACTTTTCTGTCTTGATAGCACATTAGAAAATATCTCTATATGATGAGAAGGATTGTTAGAATAATGCTCAATGGGGAAATTATTTTAACCCATCTAGGAATTGATCAATATTACTCTTTGGGTTAAATATATAATTTGTTGCAAGCCTTGCTAAACTTGTAAAGTTAGCCTCATACTTTGTGAAATTCTCATCCTCTTTTTGACTATGTCTTAGAAATTTTCATTCCATATCAACTAGGTAGATAGGTGGAAAGTATTTTTATAAGAAAATTCCTATAAACTACGTCCATTCCATATTTGATAATTCTTCATCCTCCTTTTTGTTTTGAATTAATGATGGCCATTGATCTTCATCTCACATGAGGTGATAAACTACCTTGAAAAAGTTTTCCCTTTCGCTGCTACCCAAAACATTAAATATTTTCTCTAAGTAACTTGTCCATTGCCCGACTAAGAATGGATATTTAGTCCCATTTAATTTTGTTTGATTTGGCCTCATGAAGAGGTCTAACATTAATCCCTTGCATTTTTTATCAGGGTGCTCCATACGAGTAAGTTTATTATTCATAAACTGAGTGCTTTTTCCCAGTATGGTTATAAGTTGTTCAGCACCAGTTGCATCACCAGCTCCACTATAATTATCTTGAGTAGGAGGGTAGTCACTACATAGATTATGTGCATTGATACAGTTTCCTTTCCTTCCAGTATGCACCATTTCTAAACAATGGAATCTACAATATTTGTTTACGAATCACCATACATAATTCCAAACTAGTAAAATGCCTAACATAAATTGAACAGTTTGTTCATATAATCCATAGTAATAGAAAATGTTATCTTTGAGGAATTATTTACTCATAAATCCTTCATAATGGTTTATAAGGAATATGTGAATTACCCTAAGAATATCCCTTGGGAGTGCCATAACCAAGAGTGCAGCAAGACCCATTGTCATGTACCAGGATATCTCTGGTCAAGCCCAAAACTCATTGTCGGAGTTTTCACTCCAAGGTACATCTGTTCCAGAGCCGCCTCTACCTAATATTATCTAGACAGAGATTTAATTCTTGGGAAATACACAAAATCTCTAAAATACCGAAATTCTAGGATGTTCTTCTATACTAATCCACAAAGTCTATCTTAGGATAATGTTATTTAATTAGATTTGTTTTAAATATAGCTTCCTAGGATCGTACTAAACTTACTCTGATACAAATTGTAATACCCCGATCCTAGTTACTGAAAGTCGGCTCATTATTACATAACATTGGCATGACCAGAAAAGATAATTTCTCTAAAGACCGGTTAGTTTAGTAGCCCTGTAATTACTAGATACATACATAATTTTTACATTTCATCATGAAATAAAATAAAAAAACAGTATGTCCCCTTTGAACACACTCATATCCTTTGGCCTATCCCTGTAGGTTAATCATAATATACTTCTTCACATCCTGGGAAAAAGAATATATATGAAAGGGGTGAGCTGAGATGCTCAGTAAGGATAACAATATAGCAGAAACTATCATAAATAACCATAAACATTTAAAGCAGCATCTAATACTAAAAGAAAATGCTTTTAAACTTAAACATTAAAATAATATGGGAAAAATAAATCAAATAATTCCATTTACTTATTCACATGGATATTCTACTTGTCTAATAGTCACATGTAATATCAATATCTAATTTCATAATGATGGAATGCATAATATTGGGCATCATAACCACATAATTAATGCCTCGTGGAAAGAATACCAAAAAGATTTTGTCAAGGCCTTGTACCATGACACTAGTTTGTCTCATGAGACCTACCTAAGAATAGAGGAGTTATAGTGGGCTACATCTGTCACTTACTATGTCTAGTGCATTCCCCATATGAAAATGTTGAAACATAACATAAATATTCGAATTAAAACTAGCATACGAAAGGTTAATTCTTTAACCATAAACCATGAATGGTATAGAAATGACACATCTATAGTCAAACATATCACATAACCTGAAATAAAATATGGATGATTGTATCATAATAAATCAACTACAATGAATTGAAAAATCAATCAAAAGATGTTGACATAGATGGAATCGAAACTATTTAAGAGAAATATCTCTTTCTATTTTGAAATAAATTATAATTCAAATAATTATAAAAGAAAACAATTATTTTGAAAATATTCTTATAATCTGTTAGGGGATTCTTTGAATGTGTTATAACGATGGAAAATTTCCGCACTCACCTTATAACATAAAAAACATTCTTTCATTAATTTTTTCAAAAAGGTTATAAATGACCTTGTTTGGAAAACGACGGAAAGATCTGATTATAAAAATTAACAAAAAAGTATTAAATGGAATAAATGAATTTAATCCATAGTCTTGTAAATAATAAAAGAAATTGAAATACATTTTTATGAAACACAGATGTTGATGATAATGTGGTCGCAGAAGATACTCATATATAAACAACCTCAGATAATGAAGAGATTGTAGAATTAACCATTACCTTGTACTTTTAATTGGTATAGGGTAAATTAAACGGTTGTAAAACACTTAAATAATTGTTATTAAATTATAAAATAACTACATAAATAAATATGATATCATATATGATCTTATAATATATCTTTGTTAATAATATTTTAGTTGTATCATTGTTTCGGGTGTTAATAGATTCATTTTCCTTTATATGTTTAGTTATGTAAGTCATGTTTCTTATTGTTAGGATGTAGTTGATTTATATGCTGAATTATATTAAGTTCATAACCATTATTTGTATTTATAAAATGAAAATTATTCTTGAATGTTTATGATGTTGAATGAATCTCATCGCATTCATGGAGACGGGAATCCGTACATACGCATGAGCGATAATACCATTCTA
The DNA here is from genome assembly GCA_963277665.1 of Viscum album. NCBI lineage: Eukaryota > Viridiplantae > Streptophyta > Magnoliopsida > Santalales > Viscaceae > Viscum > Viscum album. The sequence goes on along the minus strand of OY728155.1, from coordinate 1,518,581,568 downwards.
TTGATGGTGAAATCATATGTAATTGTATGGTATATCATATATATAGAATCATTAACATGTTATTTTTATTATTGACATCAATTATTCTCATTATTATTCCCATTCAAATAATGAAGTGTTGAATAACAAACTACACAATGACGTGGATACGGTAAGTCGTACGTACACATGTATGGGGACTTGGTCATTCATTGGATGAATAGAATAATGAATATGGATGTACCCTATTTATAATAACATCACATTATGTAGAAGGTACTGGATTTATTATTTTGGTATGGAAACAACAAAGAAAGTGAATGTGGAAGTAAAAAATAACTTTGAAAGAGGTGATTAAATAATTACCTCTACATCAGGTGCTTCCTTTTGATTTGATCAAAAGGGCTCCTTAAGATGGATTTATGATCAACTTAAGGCCTTTAGGTTTAAGTCAAGGTAGTAGGGAGGATATTTGAGCATGTTTTGGCTGATCTAAATGGCTTTGGAGGTGTGATATTGAGAAAAGGGGAAGTACCATTTTATAAGAGAGGTGAGGGTCACTTTAGAAAATGATTGAAATATTAATTTATTATGAAATAATATTCTGGTTATAAAAGATCCAAAAGGTTTCATTTTGAGTATAAGGTGGTTCTGGGTCTAAAAAATCTAAACCAATAAGTTTTATATAGTTTTAGTTCACCATATTAACCATATCTTTTAGATTTAACTCTTAGTGAAATAGTTTAACTTTAACCATGTGTTCTTGTATTATTGTAATAAATAGTTAATAAACATACTATAAAAATCCAAGAGAACCCGAAGTGGTTCATTATTTACATATCTAACATTATATATGTTCTTTGATGAACCTTATAATTTTAGGAATATTAAATCATTTTATATTATTGATTTTTTTTTAAAAACTCATCTATGTCAATTTTGACATTATTTAGTATTTTGTTTTTTTGAAAGTCATCAAAACATGATTACTTCAAAAAAATATAAATTAAATCAATCATATAATGTCTTATTAACTTTTAAAATTAGTTTAATGTGTCAAAAGTCTCAATTTACATTTATTTGGATATTTATAATATCAATTTTTTTGAATCAATCATTAATAATGTAATTACTGAACATCGTTGTTCCATAAATAAATTTAATTATTTAAGGTCTAAAAATTATAAATAAAATATAATTATGTTAGAAATATTTTTAGATTTCTAATGAATATTTATTGTCTAATTTATCTTATGTATTACCCTATATTAAAAAAGGTTTAGTTATGAAAAGTTGAATTTAACACTTTTAACTCTTCTATAAATAAAATAATAATAAATGTCTTAATCTAATCCATGTGGATCAAAGAGGATAATATTTTATTACTAAGGTTTATTTTGGGCAAAAAACACATATCCAATTGAATTAGGACATGTTTTAGTGTAATTATAATATAATTTTAACCATTAATTACCAAATTTATTTTAACTGTGGTAAATAAAATACAAAAGTTAATATTCACGAAAAATTATTTTCATCCTATTGAACCACATTTTACTAATTAATGTCAACCGTGTCTCTCATATTTTTGAAATTAAATTCATAGAAGCGGTGAAATTATGTTTTATGCAAATTTGCAAATGATCCTAAAAGGTCGGTGAAAGACGTTAAAATGTTCAATAAAATTTTATACATTTAATTTTATTATAAAATGACTCCAATGAATTACATTAAACTTATATAGGTATTATGTAACTATTTTGACCAAAATTAAATTTAAATAAAATTAATATTATTTAAAAAAAATGTTGGTTTTAAATAATAACGCAATGCTTTTCCCTATTCATCAAAAATAGAATGTTTTCAAAAAAAATATCAAAAATTCACCTTAAGATAATTTTGATATTCCGAATCCAAAAATGAAGTCTATTTAGAATATTAAATTTTCAAAAAATTCAAAAATTGGGTATTACTATTCATAATAGCTTGTTTGATTGGTCGCGGTGTTCTAGAACTCGAAGTTGCGTACAACACAAGTTATTGCATTGTTCAAGGAGAAATGTACCATGGAAGCTTGGGGTATTATAGTACCAGTTTGAAATTTATTATATTTTAGTTCTCTAAATATTTATATGTGGGCCACTGACCTCACTTATAAATGGGAACATCATCTCCTCACTTATTCATTAAATTAGATAAAACAATATCAAAAAATACACACCAAGATATCATCCAAAACTTCTACTACACTTCCTTGAGGTTATGGTGTCACCTAAAGTGTTTCATGAAAAAGGCTGAAGGTATATGCCTATGGATGATATTGAATGATGTGTGAATCATCCTGAAAACCATCTTTCATTGTTAATTCTTATTCCCCAACTATAAATAATCTATAAAAAAACATAATGTGGTGAAATCCATATATTCAATATAATTAATTATTTTTTCATAAATCCATTTTCCCCATACAATATAATAGAAAATGAAATTTTTTCTCATGCTTATGTATGAACTATTTTATCCATGATGTGAAGTCTTTCATGTTTCATCACTACCTCACATTGATTTTTATTTTTGAGGATTTAATCAATATATATGATATTTAGGTTTTGATTATGATTTTTTAAATATATAAATGTATGAAATTTTTTACCCTCTCATATATTGGGTAATGAAAACATTACATGTGTGTATGTTTCGATGACCACCTCAATAAAGTAATGTGATACATTTATTCATTCCTTCATTCAATTATTTTTCATAAGGATGGATTTAATGAACATATATGATATTTAGGTTATATAATTTATCATATATTGTTAAATTGTTTCTCATCTTCTACTCTTTCTATCTATTTAAAACTGGAATCATCACTCATCTGTACACACAAACTACAGTCTCAATAAAGTGATGTAATAGATTTTACAACAAAAAATATATACTATCTTTTCATATTTTATGTAATGAATAAATCTAGTATTTATTTCATGGTAAATATATTTCATATGTTGTAACCATGATGATGGTAAAAGGGATATAATATTTAATCTAAAATATATATGCAAAAAAAAGATAAAATCAAGAATATTGATTTTTATAGAAGACTTAATAATTAATGAGTTGTTAGAAATTAATAATTAATCATATATATAAATATAAATTTTATATAGTTATGATATATATTTATAATAATTAAAAATTTATTATCTCAGTGGGGAGGGAATATACGAATCATGTTCCTACATGAGAAAAATTTTTTTGTTGCAATATCATTTTAAATCATATTTTTTCGTGTTTAAATATCCATTGGGAAAACTATATGATTTATCTCATTATTAAACAACATATATTTTCATCTCCCCTTTATATTATTGTGTTACTAAACAATTACTTATATTTTCTCTATGCTTGTTACACAAAATTTCCAGAAAAAATTATGTAAAAAACATTTTTCTTCATACTTTTTTTCTAGAATCATTTTCATCAATGTCCAAATTATTTAATATACAAAAATAATCTCTTTTATATATTTTATTTAATTTATAATGTATTTTTTGATCCATATTTCAGTATAATTGTATTTTTTTATATCATAATAATTTTAAATGTTTTGTAAATGACTCACTATTGATGTTTTCAAAAGTATGAATGGAATATATTCATCTTAAGTTACAAATATTGAATATATTTTATCACTTTCATGAAAATTATTCAAAATTATGTTTCATTAATAGTATTCCATGGTTTTATAGAGAAAACCATATTCCCAATATTGTGATGTTTTTTAGTTTTTAAACCATTTTTAAGTAAAATGGGTGATTTATCTTATTTTAAAATTAATATTTCAAAATTATTTATAAAATTAAATTTCATTAATTTCTGAATCCATTAAATATTATTATTTTTCAATGTAGATATTCTCAAACAATACCATCCACTGTCAAACTTTTTATGGATTATGATGATGATTCTTTTATTATGTTGTAATGAACTCATTTCATTCCATGTGTAAATTCAGAAATAGAAAAATGATTAACGGTTATATAATCTTATGGACCACAAAAGTGTGGTTCTACTTGTGTGATGGGTGATTAAAAATTATATATGCCTCTTATTTATTCATAATTGAATTATATTTCATAATTTAATAGGAATAAGGACTGTGGGAAAATAATTCCTATAATTTAAAAAGGATTTGAGTAGAACCTTACCCCTTATGGAACATTATCTACAATGTTATATAGGTCATGGAAATGATCACTAGAAAATAAAATCATTTCATATTATAATTATTATTCTGCAGACTCTTGTAATATGTAATTATTCGTAATATAATATCACATGGCTCATGATGGATTGATTATTATTCCGCACTCTTTGGAATCATGTCAATTGTAATGAAAAATATTATTTCATAACTCATGATTTATAAATGATGAATGTATGGGTATGATTTATAATAGTAATTTTCCTATGTCAAGGTCAAAAAATATTAAAAACCATTACGATCTATAGGTTAAATCAGTTCCCCCTCTTAAACCCTTCCACCACAATGCCATTGAAGAACCCTCTTAACCATTTTTATATGAGACCATTTGATATGTACCTCATTCAGGTGTAACGAGAAAAATGTGATTTAAATTATACTATAATTGTGAGAATAATGAAATAAAACCAAGGGTTTATACGAAATACTAAATTAGTTTAAATCAAGGAAGGAATATTATCTCATAAATTATTATCATGATTGTACGAGTCCAATGAAACCCCAATTATTTCCATTATCAAACACGATTAATATAAAGATTAATGTATAAGACATTTACATAATATGAAATAGAGATAAGAATCATGAATAAGCTACCCACCTCACATATCAACGGTGCTCAAAAACATAGTTTAGGACTTGAAAGGAGTAAAACATGAATAATAAATTTTATTAACTTATAAAAGGTAACCATGACAGATTAGGTTCTCATTTCATGGCTCCAAAAGAACATCCCTAGAAAATATATAACACATCTTATAAAATCTAGTAAAAATTAATCAATTTATATCTTAAAAATATACATATTATTGTTAATTAATTTAGAATATTCTAATGTATGAAATGTGAGGGATTTTCCATAGAATCTATAATTGAATTAATTTATCAAACCATGCTTTTCAAGATAAGAATTTTGGTTAGAATGGTAATTTTTTTCTTTCATATTGTTATAGGGGTAAAATGGTAATTAAACCATATAATATAAGATTAGATAGATTTTTCTACTGTCATATTTTCCAGTAATATCATATTTTCCGTTGGATTTGAGTTTGTTAGAATTATGATGCATTAAATTTATAGCATAATAACTAATAATTGATATTTTTATAGTTAATTAATAATTTATTCATATAGGTTTGTTTGGATGTATCATTATATTTTTTCATTTGATTTATATTTATTCTCCAATATTGGGTTTGGATTGAGTATTTTTGTATAACCTGTGCATAAACCCATGTGGGCCACTTGAGGGGGTGGGGCCTCTCTTATTCATTTTCTATTATTTTTCTTATTTTATTTTCATCATTCATTTTCTCCTACATAGATTCCCTCAAATTCCCCCATGGGAACTCATTCAATAAAAACTAATGGAAAATGGAAACTTTGGTAGAGATAATGAGAGATAATGGAAGAGTAGTACCACTACGGAGCCTAGGATGATCCAGACTGCCATGTTGTGGTTATGGAGCATGGAAATGGATGTGTCATTAGCGGGTTCCACCAAAAGGTATAATGTATTTAAATTTTTTCGATATATATGAATTTTTTTCTATGTAAAAATATCTTTTATTTATTATTTGGACCCCAAGAGGGTTGGTCTAAAATTTTTTGGGAAGAAAATGGTGTTTTGAGTGACATAAGTGGTTTCCCATTTGGGAATCTATATCACATGGTGTGTGGTTCTAGAACACCTTTTTTGTTCTTCCTATTATAGTAAGGTTACTTTTTTATACGTAATTTTCATGTATGGGGTATACACATCATGTACTATGACTCAACCATGTAGCTGAGTACTCAGAAAAACAACCTATTTAGTGGGACTTGGTTGTGTGGAGTACACGGATAGACCCCTTGTGGGTTGCATATCATGTAGAGGTACATGACTAGGCTATAAACATGGCCAGGACAAGTGAGGGGAAAGTGTAGGTACCCTATGTAGGGTACACTCTGTGTACATGACCAAAAACTGATGAAAATGGCCTTTTACATGACATGTCTGGATAGAGTATCAAAAAATGTGGGGATTTGGGGGTACACACTATGTATGGAGTTAACACAATGTTTACCTCACTCTTGCGTCCCTTTTTGGGATTTTTTAATTTCACCCAATAATCATAATTGGAACCATGAGTAGTCCATTGTGAGAATCATTAATTATATTTCACTATGGTTAAACCCTTGACATGATATGAGGATTCCCATGAGGAATTTTGGACATTTCATAACTGCAGACATTCTTCTTTGAGTAATTGAATTTTATTTTATCATGATAGTGAGATCATGAAATAAGATAGTCCATAAACCCTCTCCCTAACCAATATTTTTTTATCACCCCTTTAGGATGTATCCCTTGTGAGATGATCCCTTCTAGAATATAAGGCCGTGATATTAGTTATCAATGAGGATACCAAACGGGATACCTTTCGTCATGTTTTGATCTAGAGGATCCTCTGTAGGATACCTATATTTCCATACTACTATTGAGGGTCCCCATTGGATTCCTTCACATAAATTTTGTCTTAGGGTACCGAATATAGGATTCTTATACCATTACAAGAATCCCATGTTGGATGCATCTTCCTTCATAATTTGTTGTGAGGGTCCCGTGTAGGACTCAAGTTCTTATTTACAATTACAAGGATCCTATGTAGGATGCATATGTATTCATACAATTGAGGATTCAATGTAGTATTACTATAATTACCATTATATATTGAGGAATTCAAGTAGGAGTCCTACCAAATATTATGACTTAATAGACCCAGTGGGTTCCCTAATGTTCGACCAAACTTGAGATAGTATTTCATGTTTGGGTATATATGGTATCAGTTGTTACCATAGAACATATTATTAGATTTTAAAAATTATAATATAAGTAATTATTTGTGGGTTTAGTAATTTTTTACCCTCTCCGTTTTATTTAAAAATTCTATTATTTATTTCTAATGCAGGGATGATTAAAATAGTTGTTTCCTTGTTGATTAATAATGATCCTGATGTGATGTGTATTCCTTTTTATTTGGGAATCCTTGACTTATTTCCTAGGATATGAATTTTGAGACATTTTATTTTCATATTTTTTAGAATAACCAGTGGTACTATATGTGATCTAGATATTGAGCCTCTATATTTGATTATTAAATTATTGGGATTTCCATTGGTGCATCAAGGGATCAATATTTTTAGCTTATAATTATGATATAGAGGCAAGGAATACCAAGTAATATTACTCATTGATGGTTATTATCTCTTGATTAATTTTTTTTATTCTTATCTTTTATGATAGTCATGTGATGTGGATAATTACACTTTTCCCAATTTGATTATACATGTGGATGATAATAATTTCTTGAGTGATAGGTATGATTACACTCTCCCTATTTAATTACATGACGCTCATGTTAGACATGGAATTTCACATCCCTAGATAGGAAGAAATGATTAAACTCTCTATAGTGATAGAGATTATTAAAATCTCTTTTATTAAAGGCCACCCATTGTGGTCATGGTGTCTCATCAGTGGGCTATACTTATAGTTCACCCTATTGTTATACCCTTAAGGTTCATCTGAGTCATAATGATGTTACCACATACGAACAAGGACTTAGGGATTAAACATTGGACAATATTAACATGGAATTATAGTAATGGAAACTGTATAAATTTAATTCTTTGGATTTTTAGATTTAATTCTCAAGAATCTATTATTATAGTCATTTTATATGAGTATAGGTGAACCAGGGTTATGACGAGTATCCCCCGGGGGTGGTGTAGCTTGCTCAGAGGCATTTCTAGTGCGGAATAGAGCATGGATTTGTAGGTTGGGAATATGGAAAAATAAATTGTCTTATTTATATTTTCATTTAGTTTTATAACATCTATCTCAATTTCATTCCACGGGAAGTCAAGGAAATCGAGATCTTGTACCAAGGATATACTATTTTTTATTTTGTTATTTCATCATCTTACTCATGTATATTTATAATAAATTACATATTTATATCCATGGGATATATAAAAACAGATATACACATATAAATATAAATATAATGATGGAAGATAACCCAGTTGAATAGGAATTTAGACTTAGGGATCGATTATGGTTTTAGGATACGTGGTGGATTTATTTATCTCTACAGTTGTGTCTGGGCTAGAATAAATATATTTCATGAGAAATAACTTATGAAATAATATTCATGTGTTCATCATTGGGGTTCCCTAATGAGATTAGTGTTTAACCTGGTATGTGTATATCAGTTTTCATGCATGCCTTATGTATTCTTATCAGGTTGATCACAAAAGCATGGTGGTTAAGGTTCAGGATTTCTGACCCAAAATATTTTCTCATGTGGTATCTTATGATTAGGATGATACAGTTTTATTGTTTCAATAGATTGGATAATTTCTTTGTTTTAGAGTTAGTAGTAGAGGCATGTACATTTTTTTTCAGTTTCTTATATATACTCTTCAAAATATGAACGTCCTTGTGGGTGGCAATTTTTGCATATATAATGTTGTTGTTGGTGATTTTATATTATTTAATTTTTCATTACATAATTTTATATTTCAATGTATTTTTTATCTTCCTTGATTCATTAATTAGTTCTATGGGTGTTATCTAGTTATTTCTAAATTGATTACTCAAAAATAATGTCATTATATTTTTCCATATATACTGTATTCCCTCACTAATACTCAAAATCATCTATTTTATAGAGAGGCTTCCATAAGGCCCTATAAATAACTAACTCTTAGAAGTGGTTTGGGGGAATCTAGGAAAAATCATTAGAAACTGTTATTATTGTTGTTTCCCCCATACTGAATTATTATTTGAGATATTGAATACTAGATTATCATGAATGTTTCAAAACGTATAATGTATTCCAAACTATGGTTTTATGAACCCTTTTGTTAGAATTAAGACATGGTTTCAGGTGTATGAGGATGACGTTATAAATATTGATGTTATAATTTAATATTATTCTCAGTTTGAATGATGAAAATTTTCTATAGATGATATGAATTTTTGTGGATTTAATGATTTTGTTCATTATAATGAGGCCAGTGATTTATTTTTACAATTTTTATGAAAAGGAAAGTGTAATCTCGTGCATCATATTTATCATGTATGACTCACTTGGTACAAACCAACTAGTGTGTCAATATTAATTACCATAGATGAATATTTTTTAAGGTGGGAACAAAAACCAAAATGGTGTTTTCTGATAAACATTTTTTTGGAGAATTATACTCAATTTAAACTAAATTAATATATATTATTTCTGATGGCAAACTTTGTGGATCGTTTTTAACACATATATAGTGATTTTTATGACTCACTACTCATGTCTAGGGGCTGCAGCAACCCAAGTAGGTTTGTAAGGAACATGGTATCCATTTTCAAAACCCCTTTTCTGTTTTTTATCATTTCTGGTTATTTATATTGTTAGTAAAAATCTATAATGTGTTTTCTTGCATTGATTGAAATCCCCTTACACGAAAACAATCTTGTTTGGGGTTATCTATTGAGGTCACTGAGTACACTTCCCATGGGTACAAGAAAATTTCTACTGAACTGGTCCTTGAAGTGGCATTAAAATTTGCAGATTGCTTTTAAGTTTCAGTTTAGCATCTCTTTTATATGTCAATATCATGATATCCATGGAGATATTCCATATTTGGATGCTTAAAATGGATCATGGCCCTAGTTTATTGATTCTTGATAGTATTTTTCACTCAAAAGATAGTGATATCTTTACCTCCTTATAGTGGTTTGATATTTTTAGTTAGGTGGTTAGTCCTTGTGACCTAGTTGTGATACATGCTTAGTAGGTATAAGTGGAGACCTATAAAACATTGTTTTGATTCAAAAACTTATAGGTCGATGTTAATTTTGAACTAGTTAACCCTTTTTTAGAGGTTGGACTATGGTTATCTATTTATTTTTAGGTATTGAGAAAGGGAATAACAATTTTTAGAGACCGACGTATGGTTAGTGCTCGGGTTTTGTGATATATAATTGTTTATTCCTTAATCATTTTATTATCACAATTAGTGCTATGTTATCAAGACTATATTTGACATAAAGGGATTTTTTGGGTGCCTAACTTGGGAGAACAGTGTCTGTAATATTTAATGTTGTATCAGAGTGTTTTAATACACTCGTTAAATAAATAACAACATGTGGTGGACAACCATGGGATAAATCTTGGTAGTGGCAAGGTAATATTTTTTGAAAAGTGGTTCAAATGAATATTTTTTATTTTTTTTATTTATTGTATTTGTAACATGGTATGTTTATTTTAATAGAAGATGTCTCATTGTAGTATGATTTGGGTGATTAAGATACACTCCAGTTATACATGGTTCCATTAAAATAAAAAATCAACAGGTATCCCTTGGCAAACTGAGAATAATAGATTCCAAAACATACTATGGTAATTTTTTTTTAAGGATTCCTCATATGAAGAATAATGTACCTATATGGTAGATAAGACATCAAAATGAATTTGGGTGTCATCATATTGTTTCTTAGTGTTTGGACATAGACATTCTTTATCAAGAGATGTGGTGTTAGGTGTTGGTTAAGGTGAATAACAACATTATTAGATGAGTTAAGGGATTTGAGATGGATGTAAATTCTTTTTAATAAAATATAATTTTATGACTATTTGGAGATAGTTATGCTCTATATTTACATCATCGTAATTATGTTGTGTGGGTGTCGGTAACAAAGTGAGAATATTTTAATTATAAGGTCATTATTGGTCGAAGGAAGAACCTATTCAGGTTGTGGTTGAGGGGAATTATAATGTACATCATGTGGTGGTAAGTAAACCATATTATTTTTAATGGTATAACTGTAGTATTTGTCGTAATATTGTATTATTCAAGGGTTATTTGGCTCATATTTTAATTTTGAGATTATGATAAGTGTATTTTGATATTGTAGAGTACTATATTGGTTACAGTAGAATATATCCCATATAGGAGACAATTACCGACACTGTGAGAATAGTCATTGGATAGTTGAGGTGGTGGTGGTGTATGGATTCATATGTTGAGAGCATGAATGATGGTTTTTCCATGTTGTATTATCAAGGAAAACAAATTTTATGGTTGGTTGGTTGTTAGGACCCATTTTTTCATATTATAATTTTAAGCTAAAATTTTATTTTCTTATTCCATATACTTGTAAAGGGTAAAATGGTAATTATATACTATCATATAATGTTAGATAATTTTTCCAACAACATTTTTTATTATTGAATAAATTTTTTTTCATAGAAAAGGAGTTTGGAATAATTTTATGTCATTTAAATTTAACAGATAATTAATATTTAATATTTATATAATTATAAATTAACTTATTCATGATGGTTTATTCAACAAAATATTTTTAATGAAGAATCACATTTAGATTATATCTCCTCTATTGATTTTTGGAATGACAATTTTTTCCTATGCGGGTAATAAACTCATGTCCTGCATCAGGGTCAGGTTGTACCGTGCCATTTCATTTTCATTTCATTTTATACATTTCCCTTCCCCATTCATTTCTTCCTTCATTGACTTTTGTACATTCTCCCATGGGCACTCCTTCAATGTGACCTATAGATAATGGGTGAGGAATAGATATATAATGTTAGGGAGAAGAAATTGGTAACATCTTAGAGAAAGGGATGAGATGGATCGTTGTGTGGGGGTCGTAGAGCATGGAAAAAGGCAATGATTTGGTATATTCTATAAAAAAATTTATTGATTTTTTGTTTTAATTGTATATTGAAATATATTTGATATTTTATAGTTATAAATTTCTTTTATGATTTTTAGAACTCCTTGATGGTTGATCTGTAGCATTTGGGGAAGAACACTGGGTTTCAAGATATTTTAGGGGATTCCCATTCAAGAATCCTGATCACATGGTGTGTGGTTTAGGAAAACATTACTTCTGAAACTAGTGTTAGGGGATAACCGTATTTTTAAATGTACATGTTGGGTATTGTGTATAAATATTGTATAATGCACCTCATTCATGTAGTCGAGTACCCGAACTGAAAGACCATGTAAGGGATCATAGCTAAGGGGAGTATATTTCCAGACATTATGTGAGTTTCATTCCATGTAGAGGTATACATCTAGGATATATACATGGCCAGAACATGTGAGTAACATGGTCAAGTACCCTGTGTAGGTTACACATCGTGTAAATGACCATAATGTTGTGTACATTGGAATTTAATTGTCAATTATAGATAAAGTATGTACCTAAGTAGGGCTTTGGGTGTATATGATGTGTACATAGTAAACACTCCATGTACTTTTCCATTTATAACATATTATTTATTTTAATATATATACACATATGATTCGGAATTGGAAACATGATTATCCATTATGAGTGTCTTTCCACATAAAATGTGATGCTGACACACTTGGGTTAATTTGAGGGCTCATATGTGTCATTTTAGGCTTCTCCTAAATGAAGAGGTTCTTCCTATGGTAACAGAATATAGTTTTCTATTGGGAGTAAGGCCTTTCCTAAGATGTTAAATAAGACATATACTTAAACATTATTTTTTTAGTTGCCCTTGAGTATGTCTTCCTTGAAATATGTTCCAATCAAGCCTATGAGGTCGTGAGAGTAGTTATCACTAAGGAATAACTAGAGGATGTCTCTACTAAAGTTTCATCATAGAAGATCCTATGTTGGATGCCTCCATCTTTTAATTGTTTCCAAGGTTCATCATTGTGAATCCCTATCTTTCATGGTGACTTAAAAAATCCACAATAGCTTCTTTTAACCTTTATACCATATTGGGAATCACATTTTGGATACATCCACCTCCATAATGTAGTCAGGTTCCCCTATAGTGTTCCCCTTATAACAACCAAAACATTTATCAATGGAATATTTCCTTTATTATATTTATGTTATATGGTGTAAAACAAACACATATCATGCAGAACCCAATAAAAAATATTCCCAAAAATGAATAAAGAAATAAGTGATATTTAATAAAATTAAGGATCCAATACCGATTGAATATTTACATGACCCTAGGAATAGTAACATGAGCATTTGAAATAGTTATTTGTCAAGTCAAATGGTAAAATCTACAATTAATGTATAAATTAAAATTAATCATCTTATAAATAATAATATGATACAATTATATCATTGTATAATAAGATAAATGTTTAAAAAACAATATATTAAGTGTTGGTATTTTTGTTGAACAGAAATGATTAGTTAAAATTTTATAATAAATATAACGTTTTAAAAGAAAATTTTTGTTCATAAAATAAATTAATAAATTAATTTTTTTTTACCTATTATTATAAGATAATTTTATGGTACCTTAGTTTATTTTTCAATGTAGAGTAAATTTTTTTATAACATTAAAATCTGTATTTTTTGGTTAAGTTATTATCTTAATTAAAAAATAAATTTCTATTTTATAGAAAATTATACTTATAAAATGGGTTCCAAAATATAATTCTACCCATTAAATAATAGTAGTTGTGATTTTTTTTAAATAGTTTAATTTTTAGAGAATAGTGAAATATAGTAATTTACGATATAAGATAAATATATGAATTTTTTAGTCATTGTAGAAGTATAGATGATATAAGAACCATTATCTTGAAATAATCATTTATATTTATTTTATTTGGTTATTTAAAAATATTATTCATATTCTTATGCCAAAATAATAAACTTATAATTAAAATAATAATAATAATCGCATACACACCCCTATAAATAGAATCTATAACCTCCTCTTCTACTACCACATTCTAGGACATGATGCTTGACCAAGTCCTTCCCGACCCACATCCCAAGACCCTTACCCTCTTCTAAGATCCTATGGTCCAAAAAAATTAAAAAACCCATTTTCACTATGGATTTTATTAAAGAGAATAATTCAATAGGAAAAAATAGCTTTTGTCTTCTTTTAATTTATTTTCAATTTATTTTATTCTTCTAATTATACCCTCACATACCCTAATCCAAGGAACATGAAATCTCTAGTATATTATATATACTAGAATTTAACTGTTTTAATGGAATAATATATCATCAAACCACTTATTCTCTCCCTTATATTCTAAAAATGAAAACATCATCTATGATAAGTTGATTTCACACAATCTTGGAAGATGCGTTTTCATTTTCCATTACTGACTTCGAGGCTAGTCAAAAACCATCATTATCAGTAAATCATATTTTTTTATAAATATTTTAATTCATATTTTTTTGGAACTAATATATAAACATGATATTGTACAAATTAATATATGTTCTCGATGGTAATATAAATATATTAAATAAATTAAAACATTTTCACTAACATTTTGCAGAATGAATCACCCTCATACCATATAGCCAAATGATATATAATACAACTTAATGTTATTTATGTTATTTAATAACATATAATTTGTTTTTGGATAATCATTATCATTTTATAGGAACATCTATACTTGTATATTATCGAACCGATCTGGAAAACAAAGAACACTAACACTCACGGTACATTGAAATTGAACTATATTACTCATCATAATGTCCATAAATGAAAATATAAAATTTATAATACATGTATCAGTTGTTATGCATATTTTAATTTGTGAATATAATTTGATTACCTATGATATTAGGGGGTGAAAATAATTCATACACAAGGTAAGTGTATTCTGGAACCCAACTCCCTTTCTTTTAGTTATTCCTCATTGTGGAAAACTTTTAGTGTGGTGTTATATTAATATTAAAAGAACATAATGTAATTGTTATTACTTTTTTATTTTCAAGGATACACATGTTTCTAATGTGATTTTTTGAAAATTAAATGACTTTAAAAAAAATAAGAATTCTTTAGAAAACACATTTTGAAACCTCTTAGGTTGTTTATTCTTCGCTCAAGAATAATGAATCCTATACCAAATATTTTTTTGACATTTTTTATTTAAGAACCTAAATGTTTAATAAGGAATATTTAATTTATAAAATTAATCCCATTCCTTTCAATGGGATATTTTATTTCTTAGATTGATATATGTTCTCTATGGCATGTATGATTATGTAAATGTTATGAAGTGATGGATGAACTCATAATTATATAGTTCTATAGTGAATTATATATTATAATGTATCTCAAGAGTTAAGGTGCACAATGCTTTCAAATTTATTGTAACTTTGTTCATTGTCATGATTTGATGATCAAACACATCTGTAAAGTGTGAATATGATTCTAACTTTGTTCACAAATATGTGACATATTTGGCCACTAGGACGTGTTGTTTCCTTTTTATGAATTGATAGATTCCATTATTTAATCTCATTATTCATATCATGAGTAATATTATAATCCAATTTTTATCTTAATATTATTATGATTATTCTCACTTTATTTTATGTTGATTCATGTTCTCATCTTTCGTCTTTATATGATTTTTTTCTCACCCCTATATTTGAAGTATATCCTAAGGTGATTACATATACTAATGAGAAAATGGGGAACAATAAGATTAAATATTAGGATAAATTGTATTAATATCTATGTTTTATTGTTTAAACTTTAGATATAGTCATAATATTTCTAAGACGATTAATCTTTCGATCATCGATGGGTCATACTTTTATGTTTTTTTCTATTAAAATTATTTAATAGTTTTGTAATAAAAGTGGGGTTTCTATAGTTGGTATCAGAGAATGGTTTAGTAATTTTGGGAATTAAGATTATATAACATTTGTGAAAACCATTGGTATGATACTATGTATAAGTATTCAATTAAAGATACTTTTTTAGATGAATTCAAAACTTAAGGATCCAACATGATATGCCTTTACTTTTAATTGAAAAGGAAAAAAATTATTTATTCAAGAAATATAGAATTATGTTTTGTTCCAATGTTTTATATTTTAAAAAAGGAGGAGAATAAGAGAAACCAAGAAAACAACCCATTTGATGAAAAATGTTGTGATTTTAATAATGATATCCCCAATTCCTTTGGAAATGGAGTTCAAAATATCATGGAAATTATTACCTAGACATATTAGTCTATGAACAATAACTTGAATAATGTAGAATTTCCACCATTACCTAAGAGGTATAAATTTACAATCAAATATTTAATGATTAAATTACCACCGGCCATTAGGGGATCTTTTGATCCACAGGTCACATAATAATTGTTCAACTCAATTGAGAATATATTTCCAATTCATCACTATTCAGAGATATATAAGGTGACTCTATCCATATATCATTTTTGTGTATAGGTTGATCAATAATGGTCATTTTTTATGAACACCATACTAAATGACCAAATAGTAGGTAGATAGTGGGAGGAATTCAGAAAAATGATTCATATAAGTTAGTTACCTCAATATCTATGGAAAAAGAGAGACGGAAAAATTATAGAAATGATGAAAAGTGTAGGTTAATCCATCAAGTATTAGGAAGAAAAATTAAAAATTATTTCAATGTACACCTCAGGTTTTGTTATAAAAATTGACTGAAAAATTGTTATATTCTTTATTAGTTGAAGACTACACATTTGAAAGGCTTTAAGTAAATGAGAATATAGGAGTTATGAAAAACTAGTATAATGTGATCTCAAACTAGAGATGGAGTTAGTAGAATAGTCTTACTATTGTAAAAATGGGAATAGTATATTGGATTTTTATATTTTTGGATCAAATGAAAAATAAGGAAAGAGGATCCAATCACCGACAATTAAAAAAATATGGGAAGAAACATTATTGTAATTTCATCAAAGAGATGGGTAAATTATTAGGTCAGGGAGAGAAGTCCATAAATCCGATGAATGTAAGAGATTCATAATGAAGTAGGCCAATATGATGAAGGAAAAGAGGGCACCACATGCATTTAAATTCATCAAATATAAGGATAAATGTACTTATGCATTCCATTGCACTAATCCTTAATCCATTAAGGATTTTTATCATCAACATCCACCAAAGGAAATGTTGAAATAGAAAGGTAATTCCATTACCACCACTAAAGTGGAGAAATAATAGAATGTAATGTAATATAAACTTACTATTAATCATTAATGGAAAAGTCTCCATTAATTCAATTTTTAGGAATTCCATTATATATTTAATGTTTTAGAGAACTGTCGAATAGAATACTTGAAACCTTAATGTATAGATATCTATAAAAACACATAGTGGTGGGATCATTTCAAACAACTTTTTTACACATCTCATACTTACATATGTGGGAAGATTCTTCTAGTGATTCTCAAGATACATAACTTGGTGAAAATTTAAGCTATGCTGGGTAAGGATTGGCTCTCACTATATAGAGAAGATGTTAATATTATAGAAAGGGAAATCTCTTTTCAAATTCATAACCATCCCATGATCCTCTAAAAATGCATGTATTATCATAAATATACTTTGGAAAATATCTCAATAGTTTCTATGTTGATGCCCTGTGAAGAAACATACCTCACATAAATGGATGATTTAAAGGAAGGTATCATCATATAGGAATTTCTCAATTTAGGTGAATTTAGCGATGTATTTACAAAAGAGTTACCTAGATATCCCATTTATAGTGAGGCATATTTCCTAATAGAACTCAACCATAGAGCTACCCCTTCCTTAATATTCCCCTACATGATAGACCTAATTAAACTGGAGGTGTTAAAGAACCATCTGGAAGATATTTTAGATAAAGGTTCCATACCCCTAGTTCATCATATTTGGATGAATATACGCTATTTATTATGAAAAAGGATGGATCAATGTGGCTGTGTATCAATTATTGGGAACTCAACAAGATCATCATTAGGAAAAAGTATCATCTTCCATGGGATGATTACTTGATTGATCAACTATAAGGAGCTCAATACTTTTCAATGGTGGATCTTTGTTCTGGATATCACTAACTGAAGGTGAAATAGGATGATATTCAGAAGACTCATTTCATTATAATATATAGGAACTACATGTTTATTGTAACTTCCTTCGAACTTATTAATTCTCCTATGATATTTTTTTATTTTATGGATATAGTCATTAGAAACTACATTGAAAAAATTTTGGTAATATTTTTCATAGATATTATCAACTACTCTAAAATAATGGAGGATGATGAAGCACACATAAGCATTATTCTAGTGACATTAAGGGATGAAAATTGTATAACATGTTCATTAAGTATCACTTCATGATGTAGAAAGTTGCTTTCTTGGGACATGTTATTACAAGTGAGGGAATTTTTGTGGACCCTTCCAAATCAGTGGTAGTTGATGAATGGAACAAACCCACAATTGTAACATAAATCCATAGATTTCAGGGATTATAAGGGTAATAATAGATTTTTTTAATCAATTTCACATGCTTTTATAACATGCTAACTATGTTAACAATGAAAGGTATAATGTATGTCAGGATGGAATAATATGAGATAGGCTCCATAGAGATAACAATGAGGCTTCTCACTTCACCTGAACATACATTACCAATAGGTGGAAAACATTTTTTGATAATGAGTGATGTATTAAAGACCTTTTTAGGTTTTTTACTCATGAATAATGATAATGTGATTTTAGGATAGAAATAAGAATGTAGATGCTCAACATACAAGAGGGGGGGTGAATTTTATACATTAAAAATTCCTTTGGAACCTTTAAGGTTAAGCTTAACAAGGTTAAACAAACATTCACAAGACCTCATAAAGAATCCTTTTCTCATTTCATAAAAGATAGATTCTACCATAAAGCATATAGAATCTGTAATATAATCACCATAATGGAATTAAAAAGTATAATAAATCTATACTTTTTTACATTAACAATGTTACATAAACAGCGGGATGAAAACAACTTGAAATAGGAATCAAGTAACAATATGATTCATTTAACCAAAAGTGAAGGGTATCCAACAACCTTGGATACAGGTTCCTTGATTTATACTTTCATAAAAGTCTGTCTTATCCAAACCTAGGTAAGCCCTCAATCTGAATATCGGTATCTATCTTAGTATCCCCATAAGCCTAGGATTTGGAAGGAAATCAGAACATATGCCTTCAAAACCCGGAAGCCCATGATCATCACGATCGAAGTCTGCATTATGTAAGTCGGAAAAAGTTGTTCACTCTTGACCAAGTTGTTCACGACATTCTCACAAAGCAGTGAGTTTTGTAAGAGCCTCTCTCTCTTGAAATCACTTTACAAGCTTGTTCATTGTCATGTACTTTGCTCGTTCAAATGATCTTGTATTTATAGGAAAAACTTCCCAACGATTGTCTCCTTTCCAACAGTAATATATTCCTTATATTTCGGAGGGACCTGGACACATGAAAAACATACAACGGTTAGTTTGTAACAGATTGTACAATATCGTTTCATGTGACAGAAACGATGTTAAGTTAATGATAAATTTTAGGTATAGGAAATCTTGGAATCTGATATCATTGGAATGATACATTAAGCAACTCTAATATTATTAAGTAATAATAATCTTAAGAAAGCAAGAAAACTAATTCTTAGAAATAACATTCTCAAGAAAAAGGAATCATAAAATTAGAGGCACAAATACACTAGATTCGGTATCATGAATATCAGCATCATATATACACAGAAATAGGTATTGAAAATCGATATCACATATACACTGGAATCGGTATTGAAAATCGGCATCACATATACACCGGAATTAGTATCATAAAAATTGAATCATATATACACCAGATTCAGAATCATAAAAACTGAATCATATATACACCAGATTCAAAATCATAAAAACTGAATGACAAATCATAATGATAGATCTGTAAGTATAACAGAATGGAAAATCGGAATGATAGATCTGTAAGTCTAACAGAATAGAAAATCATAATAATATATTTGTAAGTATCACATAATGAAAATTCTGGATCTTATGAAAAATACAGAACTTAAAAAATATTTTGTACTTAGAAAAAGAGTATGTGATTTTCAAAAGAAAAAACCATAAGGAATATAGAAGTCATAAGATATCGTTATTGACTCAACAATCTCCCCCTTTTTGGAAAGCAAAAAAAACTTTGCTAAGAAAGAATATATTATCCACGATAAACAAGTAAGAAAAACTTATATCCCCTTTTGAATGGGATTATAAATGAATACGACAAACTCCCCCTTAGGTCATGTTTCCCATGGATCGTATTCTTTATCTTTAAGGTCTGGTTTTTCTTAAGGTAATAACTGCCCCTTAGATAAACATCTCTTCTTAAAGAAAACTCCCCCTCGGAAATTTTCCTTTCTTTACAAAACACCCCCTTAATAGATTCTCTCAATAAGAGATTAAAATCGTCCTTTAAATAAATTCTCCCCCTTTGTGATATTCAAGAAGAGGGAAAATAATATAGAAGTATAATATGTACCTAAAAGGTTAAGAAATCATACATCGAAAACAAAATAAAGATATGCATGAAATTTTCTAAGAAATTTTTAGAAATAAGGTTTATATTACAACAAAACATCGGAATATAAATTAAATTCATTAATTCTTCTTATGCTCAGTCATCATCTTCATTATAAGGGCTTTGAGCTTCTTGAATTCCTTATGATCATCTTGAAACTTATTAAGCAAGTTCTCCTGATCTTTCTTCTTCTTTTCTAAATCCAAAATCATTTCATCTTGAGCATCAACATTTTTCTATAATTTAGCTCTGAAATACTTTTCAATACTAATAGATCGGGAAACATAATTGAGTTGACTACCCTTCTCATATATTGAATCCTTAAACTTCTTGAATTCAGTTTCACATGAATTAAAAGCTCCCTTTGTTGAATCTATGAAATCACCAAACTGCCTGAGCACTTCATTGATGGTTTTGGTGCAATTAAAGACTTTCTTACAAGTTACCTTCTGGGATTTCTAATCAATCAAAAGATTACTGAAATCTACTACTTTCTTGACAACCATGTTCATAAGAATATTGTTTGATTATATCTTTTGGTTCAGGGTCTCTTGCATCTTTTGACTCCGGGAATCTATGTTTGCAAGAACCGGAATAGTAATTTCCAAATTTCTTAGAGATAGATTGAAAAAAGCATTCTCAACAGATGAATAGGACTCGGATCCTGAAACAAATTTTCCTTTATCAACTCCTCTTAGAGTTAATGAAACTTTTCTCTCTATTTTCTTAGAGGACTTCTGAGGAGTTTCTTTAACAGGTGAGGCAACCCAAACACTCTTACCTTTTTCAGGATTTCAAACTGTGTTTTTTTCATCATAAACTTGGATAACATTAAGATCTTCATGTTCATCTTCTTACTTTATAAATTCTTCCTCTTCTTCTCCTTGATGTTCAAATTCTTCTTTATCTTCTACTTCCTCTTCAGTTTCAACTTGATATTCTTCTTCTACTTCAATTTCTTCCTCAACTTCCACCTCTTCCTCAACTTCTTCATCAATTTCTTCTTCCACTTGTTCTCCGACTTGTTCTACTGAAACAGATTTGGAAACTAAACTCGAAGGAGTTCTAACATAATCTCCCACTTCCCTTAAAACATCATCATCATCTTCTCGGACTATCTGATCTTCTACTTCTTGAATAGATTATGATAAAACTAGGACTTTCGTGACTTTTTGAATTTCAAGAGTGGCCACTAGATTCTTATGAGAAACTTCAGATTCATGAAGTTGTTGAGACTACTTTTCCATGGATTTCAATAAAGATGAGAACACTAGATCTTCTGAGGATTTATTTTTTAACTTCTTATCCTTCTTTTCTTTTTCAATATTTTCATCTTGCTTCATTTTCAAGGCCTTAGCCTCCACAGGATTCAAACCAAAAGAAGGATCTCCTTATTTTCTGGTGGCTGCCATTTCTCTCCACTTTGCAACTGTTGCATCTGAATAAGCTTTTAGTTTATTAGAAGGAGGAGGTGCTGATACTAAGATATCAGAAACTGGTATTGGAAAGCTCATTTCATCAAGTTTTCTTTTCTTAGATACTGTCTTTGAAGATTCTGGAACATCAACTTTGTTCTGGACAACCATTTCTTCAATGTTTTTAGATTCTGGGATAAACTCTACATTCAACCTCGTTATAGTGTCGTCACTTAGTAATAATATCTTGAATGGGATCGGGACTGATGGACATGGAACATTCATTTCCTGAAGACACAAAAACATTATCCTTGAAATAGTTGTTGGGTACATAAGGATCTGAGATCTGATAGATCCACCTTTTATTTCCTGAATGGTGAGAAAGATGTATTTTATGAAGTTGATCTCCCTTAATTTTAAAAAGAAGTCTAAGAGAAAGATATCACATATCTTTAAAGAATCCTTATCTCCCTTTCTCGGAATAAGAAATCCTTGCATCCAAAGGGCTACCATCTTATGATTTGTTGAGAGATTCATTATCTTTGGATCCTTAAATAATTTGAGACCAAGATAATCCAAAGCCTTGGATTTCCCAAAAGATCTTTCTCTCTCAGGAATTTTTTGAGAGCATAGAAGAGCTTCACTTTCAATAGGAATATTGAGAAAATTTTCCGCCATCATGTAAGGAACTGTATATGTATTATCATAGCATTTGAACTTAAACAGATCCTTACCATACTTTTGGAATAAAGAAACTGATTCATAGAATTGAATGAGGAGATCAGGATAATCTAGATCCTAAGAGTTCTCCTTAGCAACAAAGACGCTTTCCTCTCTATTAGATCTTATCACTGTAGAAATAAGGGAATCATATTTCTCAATGAACATAGGGCATACCAACCTTTCTCTAAAGATTTACCAATCCATTATCTCATTGATGATCGACATCTAATCTACTTAGGATTCCAGAGTCATTCAGAGAAAGAGAACTTCAGAATGAAGGCCTTGATAGAAACATAACTTCGTTACTAAGATCCATAAGGATGGGGAAATACATGAAATAGAGACACCCCTTATATAGACATGGCTATAACTTTTTGACATCCATAAGATAATTAAACCTCTAACAAAATCCTGATCTGATCTGACGGTCAAGAATGGATATGGAAAATATGAATTCTAATCTTTTAAAGTAAGGTAAAACAGAATTTAATAAATTTTGAACTTCTAACAACCAAAATATAAGACAAATAGAAAGAAAGACTACCTTTTAGAATACTCTGAGAGATCTATTGGTATTATAAGAATTTTTCTTGGGAGTTTTAAAATCTGAAATCTTCATATCCAAAAGCATCAAATCTGAAATCTTCAAATCCGAAATCTTCAAATCTGAATTCTTCAAATCTGAAATCATCAAATCCAAAATTTTCAACTCCAAAATTTTCATATCTAAAATTTTCAAATCTGAAATTTTCAAATCCAAAAATTTCAAATCCGAAATATTCAAATCTGAGAGAAAAATATTTTAATGAAAAAATATAAACAAACATATGTACTCCCATTGAAATAATGAGTAGTTTAATGTTAGGAGATGACTTAAACAAGAAGTAGATATGAATGACTACCTTACAAAAATCATTCCTAGCTTCTATTTAATATATTCATATCTATCGAAAGGTAGAGGATTTTTGAAAATATCAGAAAGTTGCTCTTGTGTTCTGATAAATTGAAAAATGATATCTCCTTTTAGTGTGTGGTCCCTAAAAAAGTGATGTCTAATATCTATGTTCTTTACATGAGGGTGATGTTCAGGTTTTTTTCTTAAGAAAATTGCACTCATGTTATCACACATCATTTGAGTCTTATTAAAACTCATACCATAGTCTGTGAGTGTGTGTTGTATCCACAACACTTGAGCACAACAACTTCCAACTACTACATTTGTAGCTTCAGAAGTAGAAAGTTCTATAGAGTGTTGTTTGTTTCAAGACCAAGAAACTAAGGAATATCCTAAGAAATGACAAGTTCTGGATGTAATTTTTCTATCCATTTTACAACCACCAAAGTCAGCATCCAAAAAACTTATAAGTTCAAAATCATTTCCAGAGGAATAAAAATGTCTCAAATCTTAAGTTCCCTTTAAATACCGGAGAATTATTTTGAAGGATTTTAAATGGGATTCTTTAGGATTTTCTTGAAATATTTCACCTAAGCATACTGAGAACATTATGTCAGGTCGACTAGCTATTATGTACAAAATAATTCCTATCATCCCTTTATAAGATGTTTGATCTACAAGTTTCCCTAGTTCATCAATATCAAAAGTATTAGAGGACCCAATGTGAGTACTTATAATCTTAGTGTTATCATACCTGAACTTCTTTAAATTATATTTGATATAAATATGTTGGGATATGTATGTTCTCTCTGGTTTTTGTGAAATTTGAAAACCAAGGAAAAATGTTAACTCACCTATCATACTCATTTCAAACTCATATTTCATAAGATTCCAATAGAATCAGTTAAGGATGTCTATGTTGATCCAAAGACGATGTCATCAACATAAATTTGAACAATCAAAACAACTTTATCAATTTTCTTATTGAAAAGGGTTGGATCAGAAGTTCCCTTGACATAGTTATTTAGAATCAAAAATCTTAAAAGTCTATCATACCAATCTCTATGGGTTTGTTTAAGTTTATATAAATCTTGGGTAAGTTTATAAACATGATTAGGATATTTTGTATCTTCAAATACAAGGGGTTGATCTACATAGACATCCTTCTTTACATAACCATTAAGAAAAGCACACTTAACTTCCATTTGATAGAGTTTAAAATTACAGAATGCTACAAAGGATAGAAGAATACGAATAGCTTCAAGTCTTGCTATAAGAGAATATGTTTCTTCAAAATTTATGCCTTCTTGACGGTTATAACCTTTTGTGACTATTATTTTTTTATTTCTAACAATGACTCCATTTTCATCGCATTTGTTTATAAAAACCCATTTTACTCTAATAAGAGAATTTTACTTAGGTTTTTCAACCATGGTCCAAACATGATTATTTATGAATTCATTGAGTTCATCTTGCATAGCCTTTATCTAATATTCAACACCCAAATCATCTTCAGATGCCTTTGGTTAAAATTGGGAAAGAATTGAAACATGTTCAACTTCATTCCATAAAGAAATTCTAGTTATTAGTGGTTGACTAACATTTCCAATGATATTATCACTAGGATGATTCCTAAGAAACAACTAACTTGGATTCTGAAAAATCTATTCATCAACACAAGGTAGAAAATATTCAAGGGTAAATGTTTCAGAACCATTTCTTTGAACATTATCCTTGTATGAAAGATCTTCTATCAAAGGTTGCTGATCAGTTTTAGAAAACACATCTGAAGATGTAGGTTGTTTGAAAACAAAAGGATCATTTTCATCAAAATTAACATGTACTGTTTCTTCCACAATGCAAGTATTTTTATTAAAAACTCTATATGCCTTAGAGATAATAGAATAACCTAAGAAAATACCTTCATTGGATTTGGGTGAAAATTCATATATGTTATCCTCGGTATTCAAGAAAAATACTTTGCAACCAAAAACTTTGAAGTAAGAAACTTTTGTTTTTTGGTCAGTCCATAACTCATAAGGTGGTTTATTAAGAAATGTTCTTATTAAAACTCGATTTATAGTACAACAAGAAGTACTTATAGCTTCGGCCCAAATTTTTTAGGCTAAATAGTATTCACTCAACATTGTTCTAGAAATATCTTAAAGAATGCGATTTATTCTTTCGACAACACCATTTTTTTGTGGAGTTCTTGGAGCTAAGAAGTTTTGAGTAATACCTTTTTTACGATCAAAATCAGAATTTTCAAATTCTCCACCGTGATCACTATGAATAGTTATTATTGTTAAGTTTTTCTCATTTTTAACGTGAGCTCTAAAAATTTTGAAATAAGAAAAATCTTCCGATTTCTTTGTGATAAAATAGTCCCATGTAAATCTACTATAGTCATTAACTAGGACAAACACATAGTATTTTCCTCTAGTACATTCAGTTTGTGTTGGACCGAATAAATCCAAGTTCACTAACTGTAATGAATTAAAAGTTGTAACTTAACTTATGTATTTAAATCAAGATTTATTTTGCCTTCCATATTGACAAGGATCACAGACTTTCCAAGAATCAATCATAGGTTCTGGTAGATCCTGAAGATGTTCTTTCTTAAAAAGCTTACATAGATTCCTAAAATTATAGTGTCCTAGTCTCCTATGACAAAGCCATGATTGATCTTTAAATTCACTAAGTCAAGGAAGACCTTGACTTCTATGGTCATCTAGGTTTATGGTGTACACATTCTCATCCCAAAGGGAATAGAAAATAAACTCATCCTTGTAATTGTGAACTAAACATTTATCATTTCTAAAATTCACAAGGTATCCTTCATCAAATAATTGACTTGTGCTTATGAGGTTTTGGTGAAGACCTTTTACAACAAGAACATTTGAAATAACTGCTTTACCATGAAGAATAATTTTACCAATACCAAAAATTTCTCCTTGAGAGTTATCAACAAAAGTTACCTTTCCACCTTTTGTTTTTAAAATATTCTTGGAATAGTCTTTGTTATCAGTCATGTGTTGGGAAAATCCACTATCTATGAACCAAAATTTATTGGCACTTCCTTCATTTTCCTGAAAAATGAAGAGTTAGGTCTTCGGAATCCAATTTTTCTTGGATCTGGAATTATAAGATAATAAGAGCTTGGGTAACCATAATTGATTCAGAAAATAAGCCTTATGAAACCCAAGGGATTGAACCCTATTTAAAGAATATTTTTTCTTCCAATGCCCACCACATTGGCATTTAGTACAAAAAGGGGATCTAGAAGGAACAAAATAATTATTTTTAAAAGTAGGTTTTCCATGAGAATAACCTAAACCCTAACTATTACCACGAAGTCAGATCTGGTAATACATATTGTAAAAATTTTCCTTCGCAGAAGTATATTTTGTAAGAAGTTTCTTCAAGGATGATATCTCATATTTTAATCTCAGGACTAAATTCTTATCCTCATGAATAATAGATTTAGAGTTAAGTTTATCTTCTAAAACATCTTTTTCTAAAAACGTATTTTAAGATCCTCAGAAAGTTTGTACATCTCAGAATTAACTTCCTCAAGTTTTTTAGAAAGATTTTCTAAAGAAACATTTTTCTCATCAAGATCTTTAGAAAGATCTAAAATTTATTTTGCTAAAATATATTCTCTAGAATTTACTTTATCATGTTTCTTAGAAACGATACATTTTATTCTCTCAAGCAAATTAGAAAATATTGAAACTTCCTCATAGGAAGGAAAATCATTATCATTATCTGATGAAGAAGATTCTTCATCTGAGGAAAAAACTCTATTCTGGAAAATTTTAACTTAAAGACATATTGGTTAAGGATTCAGCAGTTTGTACCATAGCCATAAGACAATGATTTTGAAATGGATCTTTGGCTATAAGAACAATATTATTTTTCCCAGAAGATTCATATTTTGAAGATTCATTAGAAGAAACTACACCACTGGAACTCCAAGTGTCATTGGATTTGAAGACTTTCTTATGCTTTGATCTGTAGAAATTCTTCTTGTTTCTTTCATAATTCATGTTTTTCTTGTCTTTCTTGTTATGAAATGGACAATCAGGTCAGATATGACCAGTTCTTCTACAATCATAGAATGTCACTTCTCCGTCTTTATTATCTTTTCCATCTTTCATCTTGTATCTATATTGAAAGATCTTCTGCCCAACAATCTTGGTCATCCTCTGAGAAAGATTTGCTAGCTCATTTTCAGAAGCTTCACTTTCACTAGATTCAGATTGAACAACAACCTTCTCACCATGAGATCTTGTTGTTATCTCAGGAGTCTTGAATTTAATATGATTTGAAGTGGTTGTAAAAGAAACACCTCCATTTCCATTCTTCTTCTTAATATTATCACCATATCTCTTCATTCTGATTTCATGTTGAATAAGAGTTCTGAACAGTTCATCAAGAGAAATCTGAGTAACTTTCGTATTCTCATCTATAGCAGTTCTCTTCGATTCCCATTAGGTAGGCATGATGTTAATAATCTTGTCTACAAGAGATTATTCATATAAACCTTTCACACCCATGATTATAGGCTGTTGACAATAGTCATAAATCATTATTGTACCTTACATATGGGTCCTCCATAATGGAAGTGGAAACCATGATTCTCAGCCCTGAGCATGGCTCTTCTTGTTTCAATTAACTTTGGAAGTTCCAATGTGAGTTACATCAAGCTTCTTCCAAATAATATTTGAAGCTTCACAGGATGAAATCTGTATATATATGTTTCTATTCATGGAACATTGAAAAGTATTATCTACCTTAATGTTCAGCTGATATTCCACCTTTTCTAGATTAGTAAAGGTTCAAAGTTCCTTATCAAGAATCTTATAACCTCCAGTTAACAGAATGTAGTTGTCAACACCTGTGTTTATCACAAAGGTCTTAATTTTATCTCTCCAGTACTCATCATCATTTCAATCGAAAATCGGTGGTCTAGTAGGATTTAGATTGTCTAGAGATCAAACATGAATACCTTCTACACAAAAAAATATTTCTTTCAAAAAACTTATTAGTAGTAAAAGTTTAAAATCAAATATGAAGAACTTAATAAAAGGAGAAATTGATCATGAAAACTTATATGTGAATATAAGTATTTTAGAGACATTCTTTGATACCAATTGTAGGATCAAAATAAGAATGTAGGTGTTCAATATACAAGAGGGGGGTGAATTGTATACTTTAAAAATTCCTTTGGACCCATTAAGGTTAATATTAACAAGGTTAAACAAACATTCACAAGAACTAGTAAATAAACCCTTTCTAATTTCTTAAAAGAAAGATTATACCTTAAACCTTATAGAATCTGTAATATAATCATAGTAACGAAATTACTAATTGTAAGAAATATATACTTTCTCACTTTAACAATGATACATAAACAAAAAAATTAAAACAACTTGAAATAGGTATCATGTAATAATAGGATTTTTTAACCCAAAGAGAAGGGTATCCAACAACCTTGGATAAATGTTCCTTGATTTATATTTTCAAGAAAGTCTATCTTAACCAAACCTAGGTAATCCCTAAATCTGAAGATTGGCATCTATCTTGCTATCCCCGCAAGACCATTATTTAGAAGGAAATCAGAACCTCTATCTTCCAAACCCGGAATCCAACGATCAGTACGATCGAAGTCTACACTATGCAAGTCTGAACAAGTTGTTCACGCCTGAACAAGTTATTCAAAACATTTTCAAGAAGCACTGAGAGTGGTAAGAGCCTCTCTCTCTATAAACCACTTCACAAGCTTTTTCATTGTCAAGTACTTTTCTCGTTCAAATGAGCTTGTATTTATAGGAAAAACATTCCAATGGTCGGCTCCTTTCTAATGGTCATATATTCCTTAAATTTCGGAGGGACCTGGACACACGGAAAACATACAACGTTTAGTTTGTAATAGATTGTACGACATCATTTCAAGTAACAAAAACGATGTTAAGTTAAAGATAAATGTTACGTATAAGAAATCTTGGAATCTGATATCATTGGAATGATACATTAGGCAACTATAACATTATCAAGAAATCATAATCTTAAGAAATCAGGAAAATGGATTCGTATAAATAATATTCTCAAGATAACAGAATCATAAAATCGGAGCCACAAATACACCGGATTCGGTATCAAGAATATCAACATCATATATAGACCGGAATCGGTATTGAAAATCGGCATCACCTATACACCATAAAGGGTATTGAAAATCAGCATCACATATACACCAGAATAGATATCATAAAAATTTAATCATATATACACCGGATTCGGAATCATAAAAACTGAATCATATATACACCGGATTCAGAATCACAAAAACATAATGACAAATCATAATGACAGATCTGTAAGTATAAAATAATGGAAAATTGGAATGACAGATCTGTAAGTCAAACATAATGGAAAATTGTAATGATATATATGTAACAATGAAGGAATGACAATTCCGGATCATAAGAAAAATGCAGATATTAAAAAATATTGAGAACTTAGAAAAAGTGTTTGTGATTTTCAAAACATAAAACCATAAGGAATGAAGAAGTCGTGAGATATCCTTATTGACTCAATAGTGATATCCTAAAACTCATTGTAATTTAATATCCATTAGTAGAACTACCCAGTGAATATTCTAGAGGTATAAACTATGATTTGTTTCTATGAACATAGGGTTCCATGGGCTCTATGGTGAGAAGTGTGACATATATACTGATCCAAAAAAATGATAATTTATATATTCTCACAAAATAATCTCAACATTCCTCAACAGATTTGGTTAGAGTTAATCAAGGACTATGATGGCCCTATTCACTATCATCATAGGAGGGCGAATAAAGTAGCATATTCTTATAGTAGAAAAGTAATTTCTTTTTAATCCCTAATTAAGATTCATAAAGACCCTAGATCCATGGATATTAAATGGATGGATTTAGAAATCATAATGATAGGGAATACATCCTACCTTACCCAAATGTTTGAAAAAACATATATCCATGAGAACATTAAGGCGGCACAAAAATATGATTCAGAGTTTGAAAAGAAAGTGAATATAGAACTAAAAGAGAAGATGAAAGAGATCTATATATTTTATGATGGTCTGATTCAATTTGGATAGAGGCTATGTGTTCCTTCATCACTCGATATAAATAATTATCTATTTGATAATACATGTACCTCACCCTTCTCCATCCATCCTCAAATTACCAAGAAGTGATATAATCTCTAAGAACACTTGTCGTGGGATAACTTGTATAAAGAAATTCTAGAATATATGTTAATATGCATGATATGTTACAAAGATAAATATGAGTGGAAGAAGTCAAAAGGGATTATGAGACCATTAACTATACAGATATGGAAATGGATGAATTTCTCAAAGGAATGATTCATTACCCTCCCAAAGTAATCTAATGGAAATAATGTGTTATGGGTTGTAGGGGATCAACATTCCAATGATTACAACTTTTACATTATTTGGGAATATTTATCTATTGAAGAACATGCCATGATATATGTGATGGAATTAGGGAGGCTGCATGGGGTTCCACATTCGATTGTATCTGATAAAGATCAACGGTTCAATAATATTTTTTTATAATTTTTAACCTGATTTGAGTATATAATTTAATACCCACATAGCCTATAACGCCCAAAAAGATGTCCAAAACCAATGAAATATTTAGAGTCTAAAAACATGCTAAGATACGGCTCAATAGAATTAAAATTTGGGTGGGTACTACATCTTCCATTAATTGTGTTCTCATACAACAATATCATCAAATCGAGAATTTTAATGGCTCCATATGAAGCTCAGTATGGAAAGAAATTCATAACTCTGGCTTTTTGAGAAGAAGTTGTTGAACAAAAGAAACCGAAACGAGATCTTGTTTAGGATATGACAGAGAAGATCCATTCCGTCATACAACACATCAAATAAAACTTATTTTAAGAAAAATATCTTTGTTCTCAACCATCAAAGGGACTTTGAATTTGACTTTTGTGATATATTATTCAATTGAATTTCATCATGGAAGAGTGTCATGTGGTTTCGAAAGAAATGGACACCTATACCAAGGTAAAATTCCCCCTTTTAGATACTTGTTCATAGAGAGGCAGTGGACTATCAACTTACACTTCCACCAAACACTGTTGAAGATCATGGGGTCTTCCACTTATCACTCAGGTGGAAGTACATACCTGAACCCTCATAATTAAAAAATTTGGATGTGGTAGACCAAGAGAATGCCCTCTCATATGCAGAGTAACCAGTAAAGATCATGGACTGAAGACACAATGACTTACCCAACAAGACAACTCACATTTTCAAAGTGTTGAGGAAGATTCATAAGTATCAAGAGGTGACATGGGATCTACAGGAATCAATGAAGGATAAAAACCCACCTGTATTTACGTAACACCAAATTTTGAGGGTGTAATATTCAAAGTGGGTAGAATATAACAACTGAAATATTTATCAGTGTTATTTTCCCCTTATAATAATAATTTTTTATGGTATAAGATAAATACATTGAATAGAGAGCCTAATAAAAATATTATTCAAATAAATGAGGAATGAAATAGTTGATATTTAAAGAAATCAGGGAACCTATACAGATGTAATCATAACATGACCATTGGAATAGTAACATGATCATTATGAACAGTAATTTGGACAATATAATATTAACATCTCCTATGAAGGTGTAAATAAAATCTAGTATCCTTATAAATAAAAACATGATATAATTATATCATAATGTAAGTAAAAAAATTTTAAAAAAATTACAAATTAAGTTTTTGAATTATTTTTAAAACATAATTATTTATTTTGACACTTATAATTAATATAATGTTTCGAAATAATATTTTTTTCCATCAAATAAGTTCATAATTTAAAATATATATCATTTATTATGATAAGTTGATTTTATGAGACCTTGGTAAAATTTACAAACTGTTATAAACTATATTATAATGTTAAAATATCTATTTTTGAATAAATATTGATTTCAATTACAAATGAAATTTATAATATTTAGAAAATTATTTTCATAAAATGTCATCTTTTTTATATTTTATTTGTATAAAAATGATAATTATGAATTTTTGGTGTTGTCCAAAAATAGTTCAGTTTTTTATGAACAAGGAAGTATAACAATTTACGAAAGAAGGTAATTACATGATTTTTTGAGTCATTATAGATGTATGGATGATGTATGAACCATTATCTCCAACTATCCTTATACCTATACTGTATTTAGGCATGTTAATCAAAACTATTCATAGTCTTGAGAAAACATAATTAACTAATGGATAAAATAATTAAGAAACACCCCTCTCATACGCAATAAATACCACCCCTCACCCCTTATCTCCTCATACCATCCATGAATTGAAGGTCATCCAAATTCTACCTAATACACACACACAAAAATAAATTTATCATTGTCTAAATACCTTTCGTCACTACAAAATAAAAATCCCAATTTCCCTAAGGTGGTTCTCAAGGAGAAGAATCCATGATGTAAAATCATATTCTATTTTTTATTAATTTCTATTTTATTTATTTTCTCCTCGTATTCTCTTATCACTTTAACTTATCCAAGTGGTATGATAAATATAATATGTAATATATACTATAATTTTATTATTATTTTGGAATAATAAACCATGAAACCACTTTCAACTTCCTTTTATTCTAGAAATTAAATCAATATTTATGATGTGTTGATTTACCACCGGAGTAGATGATGTGTCTTCATTTTTATTTATTGCATTAAAGGATGATAAAGAACCATGAAAATTTTGAAAGAATATGACTGAATACATATTGTAATTCATATAATGTTTTCGAAACAATATATAATCAATAAATTAAATTAAATCATATATTTATATGATGAACGTAATAAAAATTTAAATAAATTAAATCATTTTAACTAATTTTTTCTATTACAAATCATCATCATACCACATAATAAAATGATATATAACAAAATATAAACATATTTATGTTAATTAATATCATATAATTTCAATTCTGTAGATTTTTTTTATCATTTTACAATTAGTTACATACTTAAATACAAGCAATTCAACCATGAAAACAAAGATAGAAAACACTCATTGAACAATGAAATTTAATAGAGTGACAATTAATAATGGCAAGAAACGAAAATTAAAAAATTATAATACCTTTAAGATAGGTTACTGATTTATTATTTTATGAACCTAATTGTGTTATCGAGGATATTAATGTAATAAAAGAATTCATACATACGGTAAGGGGATTCTCAAACCCGAATACTTTTGTTTAGGTTATTACTCTATAATTACAAATTTCATTGTGGGGGTTTTTTTAATATTCCAAGAACATAATTTCATTTTTCATCCCTATTTATCATTTTTGATATATATCTTTTAATATAATTTTATAAAAAATGCAACAATTTTCCAAATGTACACTTCCTTCCAAAACACACGTTGACCCCTCTTTAGTTCTTTCTTCTTAACTCAAGGATGATGAATCCTATACAAAATATGTTTTTCCCATTATAATTTAAAAAACATGATTTTATTCCAAAATTTATGTCTATGAAATGATAGTCATTATTTTCAATGGGTTATTTTATGTCAAATATTGACATACATTCTTTGTGGAATTCATAATTATGTAAATGTTATGATGTGATAGGTGAGCCTATATTTATATAGTGCTCTAATGAAGTGGGAAATGTGATGTGCCGAATGTGATAAAGTGAAATATGAGTGAACATTTTTGTAAATTTTTTCATAGTGATTATTTTATAATTATTCACATATGTTATGAATGATCGTGATGCTAGCTTTGTTCACAACTATGTGTGGTATTTTTCCACTAAGACATGATGTTTCATTTTTTTATTTCCACATCCCATGCCATTATCTTATTCTTCCTCTGATGATTATGATGATAATATTATTCTTATCTTTATGTCGATGATGATTATACTCACCCCATGGTAAATTTTTTCATGTTATTATTTATCCTCTTACTTGGATTTTGGCTCACCCATTTCATTGATAAATATCATTAGGTTAATAAATGTACTGAGAAAAAAACTAGGGAAAATAATATGCCTGAGAAGAATGGATTAAATTAATTTTTATGGTTTATTATGTAACTATTATTTATGGTTATAATTTTTCAAGGCACTAAAACTTTGGATCCTGGTTCTGTAATTCTATTATGTAGTTTAACATTAAAATGATTTAATAGTTATGTAAGAAAGGTAGGTTTATAATAGATTGTGTCAAATAAGGTTTTAGTTTATTTGGGAATTTGTATTAGAGAACATTAGTGAAATCCATTTTTAAGAGAATATGCATATTTAATCACCCATAAATCATTGTTTTAGAATAAATATAACCATAATTATCCCACAAGATATGAATTTAGAGTTTATTTCTCAAAGGAATATATTTTTTATTTGTGACTTGTTAAAATCTATTTTTTTAAAACATTTTATATTTTCACAAATGGTTGGAACCAAGAGTAACTGATCTGACAACCAATGTGATGGACAATGTAGTGTTTTTTTGAAGGACATCCTCAATGTCGTTGGAGATGGAGTTAAAAATTTCACATTTATGGTTACCCAGATGTCTCACCCTATGAAAAATATCATAAATATTATGGAACTTCAAACTTCACAGAAGAGGAAAAAAATTTATGTCTAATATTTTATGTGGAAATAACCACCAAGAATTAGTGAGTCTTTCTATCCACTGGTTGTGGAATAGTGGGTAAAATCATTGGACAATATTTTTTTTTATTCACTGTTTTGAGATGGATAAGTTGAGTATAGCCATTTATATTTTACATAGAGAGGTATAATAATGGTGGGAATTGATTAACAACACAATGATGAAGAATAAAATAGATGATATGGAGTGGGAATACATTGAGAAAATATTTCAAATAAAAATATTTCCCTCAAACTCTTCTAAAAATGAAGGATATAGAATTAGTAGAGTTGATAAAAAATGAATGTGAATCTATCATGGATTAAAAACAATCACAACTTTGTCATGGTACACCACAATATTTGTAATCCATAATGATAGAAACATTGATAATTTCTATAGTGGTTTAGAACCACACCTTCAAACGGATATAGCTATCCATGTCTTTTAGGATTATGAATAATTGGGATGACATGCACTCAATGTAGAGATAATGTTCATATAATGGTTCTATTGTTTTGGAAATAAGAATAGATGAATGGATCTTCATGCTGGTGTATCAAATGAAAGAGGGGGAATGAGGAACCGACCTCCTATATGTAAATTTTTTTGGACTAAACGTCATGGTAATTTCCTTACTGTAACGAGGAAATGCATCATGTATAAGAGAGAGGTCCATCACACTCATTAAAAGTAAAGAGATATAAATAACACGCCAATTTGATGGGGGAAAGGTTATCTTTATGTTGGAATATACAAATATTCCCATGAGGGGGTGAATTTTGTCTTTTCATCCTTTCATAAATCTTTCAAAATTATGAATTTTAATGTTGACAATGATTATATCGGTAAGTAGTGTTTATCTTAAATATGAAATTATGAGTAGTGGATAAAATATTAATAAATAACATGGATGTTTATATTGGTTCTTGGAATAAATATCCCCTAGTACACTCCACCAATTACTCTCTCTATGGTTTTGGTGAATTTCACTAGTCTGGGCATTATATCATAAGACCAATCAATAATTGAGTGTAGGAAGATAACACATTTAAAAATAAGGATAAAGGCAGAACATTCTGGTTCTTTAATAGAGAACAGAAAAACCACACCTTAGATCGAGAAGTTGATACTCCACCACAACTGAGTACAAGCAGTTGAAACTCTTAGTAAAAATATAATTATTAAAAATTATCTGACTAA
The DNA here is from genome assembly GCA_963277665.1 of Viscum album. NCBI lineage: Eukaryota > Viridiplantae > Streptophyta > Magnoliopsida > Santalales > Viscaceae > Viscum > Viscum album. Next base: position 1,518,544,884 of record OY728155.1, on the reverse strand, counting down.
ACATCATAGTTGAAACATCAATTGATGTTAGATTATTCCTCACCATTAAAAATAGTTTCTTCAAGGAAGAGTAGTTTTGATGTAACCTATTTGAAATAGATATTTCAATAAAAATAACAACGAATAGAAACAGTAGACTTAAAAAAAATACTATATTTAGAACATGTATATCACCAATGTGCACTCTTATATAGAAAACAGAGTCTAATTAAATTTTGTGTTAGATCAAAAAAATATTCAAAAGAATTCAGTTTCAATCATGAATAGGTGTCACAATATAAGGGTCAATATGTATTTCAACATATATATATATATATATATATATTCCTATTTGAATCATACACACATATAGAATAAAAACATCAATAGAATAAATAAAGAGAGAGCCTACATTCCCATTCCAGATCGAAGAAAATCACCTAATAAATCATAAGAATTAAAATTCATCAGTCAGCTCGGAGTAGTCATAACATCCTTTTAGAATAGGCAATAACTTCTCTACTTAATATGATTCTTTGAATTAATCGTAATTATTTTTTATTTATATGAAAATTATTCTTTATATTGGCTTGATATTTTACAATGACCGTTGCCCGAAACACCGATAAAACTGGGAGATCAAATCTATGGTGATGAAATTTCAAATGTATGGGTCTGTCATAAAGCAAATACCAAACATAGTGTTCATCTCTATAGTGTTCATTCTTTGAAGGTACGGTTGATAAAAAAGTAAGGTTGATGATCTATATATTTTCTTCTCAAACGTAAGGTTTCATACTTACATAGGGTTCTTTAACCATAATTTTTTCCTTTTTCAAATGTAAGGTTTCATCGAAACATGAGGTTCTTTATACATATGTTCCAGTCAGCATATTGTAAATTAACCATACGTGATGATCTTTCAACACATGTTTTAATAAAAATGTAGAGTTTGTTCCTTATGTTACATTTTTAACATACGGTATGAATAATATTTCCATAACATGCCTAAGAGAATTTGAAACACATTGATGAATATTTCTCATGAATAATAAGCATGAATATAATTCCAAAATAATGAATATAAGGAATACTAATTTCTTGATATAAACATAAAGTAGAATCATTATTAAAAAACAATTGTTTTTTGAGCATCAAAATCGATACAATTTATAGAGTATTATTGAGATAATACATGCTGGATAATATCTCTCTTTTTTATGATCACAAAACCCATAAAATTAATAATAGAATTAATAATTTTTCAAACAAATTGTAAGAAAATAAATCAAAATTCAATTTTAGAAAACTATTTCGTTAAAAAGAAATGTTTTGTTAAACCATATTTCTCCCCCTTTTTACATCAAAAATAATGTATATAAATTGAATAAAACATGTTTACCTTTTCATAGACCTGTAAGTGAATTTTATAATAATATGTTTAGATAAATAAGATTATATTTTTGGCCTGAGATAAAAAAAATAAATGAATTTAAAACAATGTACACAAAAATAAAATTAAAAAATTTATTGAAACAAAAATTTAATGGTATAGTAATTAGTATGAGTAGGAAACATGTTCAGTCAACTGAAATGGTTAGGGTACAAAAGATTGATTCAGATTTGGCTTAGTTAAGGATCTAAGTATTTTGAGTATCTTCAAACATATAATTATACTCTTCCATCACTAAATCCAACTTTTTCAATACACTAACCCTAACTACATAATCAAATCTATGGAATCTTGACTAATATGAAAATTATATACAATATTGACTTCTAAAAAGATGATGAAAACTATCATCATGGTTCATAAATGGGGAGAACATTTTAGTGAATTTTTTTAGCAGAAATATGATACTTGGTTCATTCTGTTCTAGTTGGTCAACTAGAAATTTATAATTGTCAAACAAAACTAATAGAAGAGCACTATTGCACTGGATATTTGAAGATGATTATTAATATTTTCCATAATAGCAGTGTTTCACTAAAATCGTTGAATTCAATCTGGACTGGAAGTTAGTGTAGGGGTAGATGTACCATTCTGACCAACACTACTCTTGATTGACTCAAAATAAGACCCAAAATAACACTTTGTATCTACAATGTCTAATTTAGCTATAAATAGATACTTAATATTTCCAAATTTAATCAATATCACTTTCTTGTAAGAATCAAATTTTTTCAAGGAAACATAATTTTCTTTAGAATATTGTAAATTCTTTCTTACATCTTCCATCTCTTGAAAGAAGATTTAAATTCTCTTTCTGAGACTTAGTAAAAATATTTACAAGATTTTAAACCTGATTAGTTTTGGAATTAGATGTCCACACTTCTTGATTTTGTGATAGTCCAACTGTAATAATTTCAAAAGATCTTAATGGAAAAGTTTCCACAAACTTCTCCCCTGGTATTTCAATTTTTTCACTTGAAAAACAGTTACTGTAAATAACATCTAGTTTGTCTTAAGTTTCAGATTCTTGTCTCTTATCCACATGATAAAAATTGAGAAAATTATATTCTCAAAAATTTATGTAGAAACATTTTCATATATGATCATTTGTTTCTATTCCTTAATAGTTGGCTTGTAAAGACCCTTAAATTTCAAGGGAAATTTTTTCTTAATTTTCTTTGGGATTTTACGAGTATGCAGTTTCTGACAGCACCTGATTCTGAGGCCCGGTGTGCCCAGAATCAATTTCTGAAGTTTAGTTCGGGTACGTTCAGTGAACGAATGAGCGGTTTTTCCGAACATTTGAACCGGTGCTCGGAATTGAAATCTGAGGACACCGATGGAATCAAAGTGCCGGTAATTTCTTAGGAACACCATTTCTGGAGTTGCGTTTTCTCGGGTGAGGTTATTAAATAAATAGGTCAACTGAGGAGTAAAATAAAAATTTGTGCAACAATTTTTATTTCTATTCTAAGAAGTTATAACCTAGGAATGGAAGTTGAGGAGGGACCCACTAAATCCTAACTCAATTTGGTAGTATAATAGTGATGTGGGGCCCACACAAGCCCCACCCCTTCAAATCCCTTAAAACCTACCTCGTGCATTTATTTGTGTAACACACCTGCACACCTTTTTAAATGACAAGCCAACTCTATCAATTAATTGGACTGTTAAAGGCTCTTCAATTAATTTAATTAATTGAATGAGATCATTTTGAATTTCAAATTAATGTTGACATGTGTGTGTGTGAATAAAATAAGACAAGGTCTTATTTTATTGATGGCGGATTTTTTATGTGGAACAAAGAAGAGAACTCTTGCGCTCTGAAGAACATCTTCTTCCTCGTCGAAGAACATGAAGAACACTGACACGCTTCTTGATCTGCTTTCCGCTTCAAAGAGAGGGGGGATGTCGCATCCTTCATTGGGCGTGCATCGATGACGTATACGGATCCTCATTCCGCAACGCCGTCTTCCGCGATGCCGACTTCCGTGACGTTGTCTTCCGCAATGTCATATTCCACGACGTCGTTATTCCTCGATGAACTTTTTTCAAAAAATCCTTAAGGTAGCGGTTGATTTTGTTCCTGATTATTCTTCTCCATTCATCATCTTTTTATTTGAGCCGCCTGTTACCAACTTAATGGGAGGAGGTCAGACCGCCTGAACACGGCCGATCCTCCTCCCTCTTTGTTATCGAATTCGTTGCGGCTCGAACGAAGGCGGTGCGGTGCAACGGCAACGCTTGGAAACAAAGAGGAATGCGGTGAAGAAGCATGATGCCATCGCGTCGTGCCGTTGAGGCTGAAAGAAGTCGCGGCCGGAGTCGGGCTGCGGTGAAGGGGCGCGGCCCCGTCGCGCCGCGCCGGAGAACCACGAAGAGGCCGCTACCGGAGTGAGGCCGCGGCGGAGGGGTGCAGCCCCGTCACGTCTTTCCGGTCGGACAAAGTCGCGGCTCAAAGCCACGGCGGTGCAAGGAGGGGTGTCCAGAACTGCTGGCTGCCAGCACATCGGAGGAATGGGACTGTGGGGTCCCACAGCGGCAGCACCGGCCGGCCAGCCGGGCTGGCCGTTTCGGATGAACCGGGGGTCATAACCCCCGGCTGGCCAATAGGCAGGCCCCACTCATGGGGGTAGTTCCCAATCAAGGGGGGAAGTGCGCCCCCCCTATGTGCGTCCGCACGGCCAGCGCCGAGCCGCCCCAACGGGCCGGGCCGCGCAGGTCTGGCCGGCCCGGGCCGCACCGGCGAGGTCGGGCTATGCCCACCGGGCGGGCCGCGCCCTAATGGGCCAGAACCGGACCCGGGTCGGGTTGACCCAGTTGGGCCGACCCAGGGGGTCTTGGGCCAGGTCGGTCCGGGCCCAAAACCCCCTAAAACTGGACAGGTTCATTTAAATTCTCATAACATTGGATACGGACCTCCGATCGATGCACCGTCAGTTGAGATGCAATCCTTGGATCGAGACGGTCGTTTTGGTATATTACACTCAAGGTTTTGAAGAACTTTGGGTATGTACGTGTTGGTTCGAACACGAAACCAACCGGGCCCTCGGAGCGGAAACGCTTATAACTTGAGCATCAGATGTCTGGTTGACGTGCCGTCAACTTTGTTGGATTTATCTTAGTGAGACAGATGTTTTGGCTTACTCCGCTTGACATTTGTCTGCATTTGGAGTGTGGTCGGGTTGGTTTTGGCAAAAAAACCAACCGGGCCCCTAGAATGAAAAAGCCAATAACTCTCAGACCGGGTGTCTGATTGACGCGTCGTCTGTCGCGTTGAGTTCCTTTTGTCGAGACGGAACTTTGGGATACATCAAATCCGGACTACTTGTTAGTTGATGTATCGACCCCCTTGGCTTGTGGAGAGGAACCTCCCGGAATCGAGCATGCTGTGTGAGGGAACCTTGGAGCTGGCTGCGACTGCGACAACGATGACGACTGCACTGAAATCCTCAGTGGGTTCGGCCGCAACGACGACTGCACTGAAATCCTCTGTGGGTTCGGCAGCGATGACGATCGTACAGAAATCCTCCATGCGTTCGACGGTAATGACTACTGTTCTTGTATCCTACGTGGGTCCAACAGTACTACTGTTCTTGTATCCTACGTGTGTCCGGCAGTACTACTGTTCTTGTATCCTACGTGGGTCCGGCAGTACTACTGTTCTTATATCCAACGTGGGTCCGACAGTATTTGACTATGTACATGTATCCTACGTGGGTCCATCAGAGTAGCTGTTCTTGTATCCTACGTGGGTCCGACACCTTAGCTAGTCTAGTATCCTATGTGGGTCCCAGATTAGATGAATCTGTGGCTATATCTGATCCTCTCTATCACCTTACGAAGAAGTATACCTGTGTGAGCTGAGTCTTGACATTCAATCATTATCTTTTATATGATTAACTGTCTTTCCTATGTGGATTGGGTTGTACTTTCCTGTGTGGATTGTGTTGTACTATCTTGTGTGGACCTGCTCGAACATGGGCTCGGATGTTAGAGCCAAACTGGAATTGATGACTTATGTATATGTATGGTAATATACCTATGTAGTGTTGGTTGTTACTTCGTGATTGTATGTTTCCTTTTTGGATTATCCTTTGTGGATTCTAGGAGACCTTCGGGGGTCTTGGGGTCCCTACTAAGTAGTGTATACTCACCCCTACATGGGCTATGCACGCACTATGTTGTGTTGTATGGAGACGACGGACATCGCTGATCGTGGTTGATGCTTGTGGAGCAAGTCCGTACCTAGAGGTAGACCACTGGGCGGGATGTACATGGAGCGGACGGCTGGACCCATGGAGCTGAGGAAACTATTTATACCCACCCTTCATGTAGGACTTCCATTGGACGGCTCGACGTTTCTTCTTTACTTTTCAGTTGATATACTTTCCTTCTAGTTGTACTTTAATTTCAGTTGGGGTTTGTATTCTGGCCCATTTACATTCTGCACTTACTATTATACCCAGTTTACTTAGTGTTAACTTATGTTGGCTTACTCTGTGGTGTTTTTTTACTTTATAAAGGCAATTCCTTCCCCTTTTATCGGGATTTTAAGCCTTGGGTGCTAGTATCTAGCCCCTGGCCTATGGAAGGCGGGCTTGGGGTAGTCACGACATAGGCCACGAGGTCGAGTCGTGACAAATTGGTACCAGAGGAGTTCGGTTCTACTGCAGAACATAGGACTCTAATCTTTCTTCTTTGTGAAGTAATAATGTTGAGGGTATTGAGTGTGGTTATTAGTCCAGGGAGTCTAGTGTTGGTGCGGCGGCCGACGTATCCATACACCAGGACACTGACTTCTGATTTCCGACTCAGTGCATGAAAACATTGATTGCATGTGTGTTTCAAAAGTTTTCTTTGTGATTACTTTGTGTCAGCTCACCAGGTATACTGTATAGACTGTGGCACACCTATTACATTTCAGGATTTCCCCCACGATGGCAGCCAGCTAGGGTTTGAGCTTTTTGTGAGACGACAGCCCACCGAGCGACGAGGCCTTGGTGCAGGGCCCTTTTTCAGCGGAGGCACCGGTGGTACCTCTACCCGCCGAGCCACCGATGCCACCAGCCCCAGCCACTGAGAGTGCACATCGCCTCAATGCACTACATGAGTTTCAGTGTCAGATACCACCCATGTTCTGCGGGGATATGGACCCTTAGGTAGATGAGGATTGGCTGGAGGTGGTTGTACGAGTTTTCAGGTTAGTGGGGACACTAGCTGACCTCATGGTGATCCTTGCAGCGAGCCTCCTGCACGCGGTAGCAGTCAGATGGTGGAGCATGATGCTCCAGGTGCATGATGAGGGATCTCTCCTCTCGACAGACTTTGAGAGACTCTTCCACTCATATTTCATCCCAGCCACCCTCCGTGCGGTGCACATTCAAGAGCTACTACACCTACGGCAGGGTAGCATTACGGTAGCCCCATACTCGGCGAGATTTACCGATCTCTCGCGCTATTCGACAGACATGGTATGTGACCCATTCTTCCAGGACCAGAACTTCGAGCAGGGACTGTGGCATGAGATCAGGGCATCGATGATCTCCCTCGGCATTACGACGTAGGCAGGAGTACTGGAGCGAGCCCTTCTCATAGAGAGATTTCATGCTGAGCCTACACTAGCAGCGAGACCTACCGTAGGGCAACATGTAGCTGATTCTTCTGCAGCTGGTAGTCGATAGATGTCACAGGGGTCCAGGCAGACCAGACCATCTGGCAGACAACCTCAGGACACAAGCTTAGAGGTTCGGGGCACACGGCGTAGAGCCAGCCTTCTGAGGATCAGACAGTGCTACGCATGCGGTGGGTAGGGCCACATGGCTCGTGACTGCCTGACCCACCGTGCAGAGGAGTAGCAGACGATTGAGGGACCAAACAGGCAGAGGAAGAGGGTTGACCGTGGCGGTCCGCAGGGAGCAGGTGGATGAGGCAGAGGAGCTGGCCGAGCAGTAGGTGGTGGGCGACCCTTTGAGGTTATACCACCACCACCACCAGGAGGTCCACCCCGGCCACAGGGAGCTAGTGGGCATAGGCAGACTCAGCTTCAGGCAGCAGAGGCCTATGACCACGGCATGCCAGAAATGATTCAAGGTACTATCTGTGTCTACTCCACCCTTGCTGTAGTTCTTATAGACACGGGATCAAGTCATTCTTTCATTTCCACTACTCTTTTTCGGAGCTCGGAGATTCTGACGGAGCCGTTGGCTTGATCCTTATGGCTAGAGACTCCTACGGGAGAAGACTCGACGATTACGCACTGGTTCCGGTAGTGTGAGCTTACTCTAGGAGGCGAGATCTCCAGTTGGGAACTTCTTGTAGTGGCGTCGTGGCCTTACGACGTCATCTTGGGCATGGATTGGTTATCTACAGTCCATGCTCAGATCGACTGTATTAGGTTCAAGGTGCGGTGTGTTTGCACTGATGGGAGCTGGTTCACCTTCACTGGCGAGAAGGGAGCCTTAGCATCGCAGGATGGAATCACGCATAGGAGAGGAAAACTAATCACTCATCAGTTGGCTAGCCTCATCCTAGGAGCAGTTGACGTGTGGAGTCCTAGTTTTCCTGTAGTGGTTGATCAGTATGCGGATGTTTTTCCTGACGACGTTCCAGGACTACCTCCTCGTAGAGAGGTAGACTTTTATATTGACATGTACCCTGGGACAACCCCGATATCTACTCCAGCATATCGGATGGCTCTCGCTGAGCTTCAAGAGCTACGGGTACAGCTGGAGGACTTGGAGGGAAAGGGATTCATCCGACGCAGTGTTTCACCATGGGCTTCCCTGATTTTTTTCACCAAGAAGGAGGACGAGAGCTTGCGACTGTGTGTCGACTATCGTCACCTGAACCAGGTGACCGTGAGGAACAAGTATCCACTACCGAGGATTGACGACCTCTTCAATCGGCTCAAGGGAGCACAATGGTTCTCGAAGGTAGAACTAGGGTCAGGCTATCATCAACTCTGAGTTTGGGATGAGGACGTATAGAAGACGGACTTCAGATGGTGTTATGGCCACTATGAGTTCTTGGTTATGCCTTTTGGCGTAACCAACGCTCCATCAGTGTTCATGAGTCTCATTAATAGGATATTTCAGCCTTACCTCGATTGATTTTTCATGGTCTTCATTGACGACATATTGATATACTCGACCACTGAGGAGGAGCATGCCTACCACATGCGGGTTGTACTAGACACACTCCGAGAGAACCAGCTTTATGGTATGCTCTCAAAGTGTCAGTTCTGGTTATGTGAGGTCCACTTCTTAGGACACATCATCTCTGAGGCGGGAGTTGTGGTAGATTCTGTGAAGATCAAGGCAGTGCTAGCTTGGGAGCCACCCAGAAGCGTGACGGAGGTGCAGAGTTTCTTGGGGCTAGCTGGTTACTACTGGATATATGTTCCAGACTTTTACAGAGTTGTGGCACCACATTCGTCTTTGACGAAGAAGGGTAAACCCATCATGTGGTGAGATAGATGTCAGTAGAGCTTCTAGGAGTTGATACAGAGATTGACCATTGCACCTATCTTGAGGCTACTGGAGGAAGGAGTGTGGTACGTAGACTACTACGATGCATCAGGGACCAGACTCGGATGTGTCCTGATGCAGGAGAGAGCATTGATCACCTATGGATCACGTCATTTGGGGAAGCATGAGAAGAACTAAGCTACCCATTACCTAGAGTTAGAATTAGTGGTCATCGCTCTGAAGATGTGGAGACACTATCTGATAGAAGAGCGCTTTACAGTCTAATCTGACCACCAGAGTATCAGGTACATCTTCTCGCATAAGGACCTGAACCTAAGACAGTGGCGATGGCTCGAGTTCCTCTAGGACTATGACTTTGAGATAGTCTATACTCATGGAAAGGGGAACGTAGTAGCCGATGCTCTCAGTAGGAGGATGTGAATTTGGATACTTGGAGAGGTGACAGAGCAGCTAGCTGCTTTGCAGATATCCTTCATGGATAGAGATGGAGGATCCATTCTTCAGTCACTCACAGTCACTCCACCACTACTGCAGCGGGTTAGAGAGGCATAGCCTGGGGACGTTGACTGTGAGACACGGTATGCACAGATATCATCAGGACAGGCACCTGATGGATTCTTTGTGGGAGGAGAGCACGATGTCCTTTTCAAAGGACGTACCATGGTACTGGCTGCTTTACAGGAGGAGGTGTTGAGGGAGTTTCACACTTCCCCTTTAGCGGTACATCTAGGAGTGGTGAAGATGTACCATGATCTCAGATGATAGCACTGGTGGCCGGGTATGAAGAAGGTTGTACCAAAGTTTGTTTCTTGATGCCTCACCTGCCAGCAGGTGAAGGTGGAGCACCAGGTACCAGAAGGCTTAGTACAGCCCCTAGAGGTCCCTGAGTGGAAGTGGGATGGGATATCTATGGATTTTGTGACTAGAATTCCACGCACTTCTAGAGGTCACGACTCCATTTGGGTGATTGTCGACTGACTCACCAAGTTAGCCCACTTCTTACCCATCAGGGAGTATGGCTCAGAAGAGAGCTTGGGACCTCTCTATGTTCAGGATATTGTACGACTTCATGGTGTGCCATCATCTATCGTCTCTGATCGAGATGCTCACATTACTTCCCGGATTTAGAAGGGCTTGCAGGAGGCATTCGGGATGCAACTACGTCTGAGCACCGCCATTCACCATCAAACGGATGGTCAGACAGAGAGGACCATTCAGACTCTTGAGGACATGCTCAGTGCATGTGACCTTGACTTTGGTCGCAGCTGGGAGGACCACCTACCCTTGGTGGATTTCGCGTACAACAACAGCTACCACTCCACCATCAGTATGCCACCATACGAGGCATTGTACGACCGACCATTCAGATCACCTCTCTGCTGGACAGACCTTGGGGAGTCATCACTTGTGGGACCAGAGATGGTCCAGGACACGAGAGAGAAGGTCCAGGTCATCCAGGAGTGTATGAGGACAGCTTAGAGCCGACAAAAGTCTTATGCTGATAGGAGGCGGAGACCACTAGAGTTCAAGGATGGTGACCACATTTTCTTGCAGGTCTCACCTTGACATGGATTACAGAGATTTTTTCGGGGCAGAAAGTTATCTCTGCGCTTCATCGGACCATTCCAGGTTCTCAGCAGGATAGGCGATGTGGCTTATCGCCTGGCTCTACCACCTCAGTTGCTCTGGCTGCACGACGTCTTCCACATATCTCAGCTGAGGAGATACGTGCACGACCCGACACATATCATCGACCATGGGGAGTTGGAAATTGACGATGGGACGACTTTTGCGGAGGTCCCGGTGGAGATCAAGGATTGATAGTAGCAGGTCCTACATGGGTGGTCGATTCCTCTACTGCGCATCAGATGGCAGCACGGGAACCTCCAGGAGAGAACTTGGGAGTGAAAGGCTCAGATGCGTGCTCAGTACCCTCATTTGTTCCCCTAGTTTGTATTGTATCTTTACGGGGGCGTAAATCCCTGAGGTGGGAGTAATGTAAAGACACGTAAATTTCAAGGGAAATTTGTTCTTAATTTTCATTGGGATTTTACGAGTATGCAGTTTCTGACAGCACTATATTCCGAGGCCTGGTGTGCCCGGAATAAATTTCTAAAGTTTAGCTCGGGTACGTTTTGTGAACGAACGAGCGGGTTTTCCTAACTTTTGAATCGATCCTCGAAATCGAAATCCAAGGGCACCGATGGAATCGCAACGCCGGTAATTTCTTAGGAACACCTTTTCTGGAGTTGTGTTTTCTTGGGTGAGGTTATTAAATAAATAGGTTAACTGAGGAGTAAAATAAAAATTTGTGCAACAATTTTTATTTCTATTCTAAGCAGTTATAACCTAGTCATGGAAGTTGAGGTGGGACCCACTACATCCTAACTCAAATTCGTAAGATAATAGTGAGGTTGGGTCCACATGATCCCCACCCCTTCAAATCCCTTAAAACCTCCCTCATGCATTTATTTGTGTAACACACCATCACCCCTTTTTAAATGACACGTCAACTCTCGCAATTAATTGGACTTTTAAAGGCTCCTCAATTAATTTAATTAATTGAATAAGATCGTTCTGAATTTCAAATTAATGTTGACATGTGTGTGTGTGAATAAAATAAGACAAGGTCTTATTTTATTGTTGGTGTATTTGTTGTGTGGAACAAAGAAGAGAACTCTTGCACTCTGAAGAACATCTTCTTCCTCGTCAAAGAACGTGAAGAACACCGACACACTTCTCGATCTCCTTTCCGCATCAAAGAGATGGGGGACACCGCATCCTTCATCGGGCATGCACCGATGACATATACGAAGCCTCGTTCCACAACGACATCTTCTGTGACGTCGTCTTCCATGACTCCGTCTTCCGTAACGTCGTCTTCCGCGATGCCGTTTTTCCACGACGACCATTGTTCGACAACTCCTTGAGGTAGGGGTTGATTTTGTTCGTGATTATTCTTTACCTTTCATCATATTTTTCTTTGATCCACCTGTTATCAATTTATCGGGAGGAGGTCGGACCGCTCCAACACGGACGATCCTCCTCCCCCTTTGTTATCGAATTCTTTGCGGCTCGAACAAAGGTGGCACGATGCAATGGCACTGCGCAGAAACAAAGAGGAACGCGGCGAAGAAGCCTGGCTCCGTCGCAGCCCCCCGTTGAGGCCGAAAGAAGCCGCAGCCGGAGTCAGGTCGTGGCGAAGGGGCGTGGCGCCATCGCGCCCCACCGGAGAACCACGAAGAGGTCGTGGCCGGATCGGGGCCGTGGCAGAGGGGCGCGGTGCCGTCGCACCGCGGCTCAATGCTGCGGCGGTGCAAGGAGGGGCGGCCAGAACCGCCGACCGCCGACACTTCGGAGGGAGGGGACCGCGGGGTCCCGCGGCGGCATTACCGGCCAGCTAGCCGGGCCGGCCGTTTCGGAAGAACCGGTGGTCATAACCCCCAGATGGCCAAGAGGCGGGCCCACCTCGTGAGGGTCGTTTCCAATCAAGGGGGGCAGCGCGCCCACCCTTTGCGCGTCCGCTCGGCCAGCGCCGAGCCGCCCCGCGTGGCCAGCGCCGAGCCGCCCAGGCCGGGCCAGGCCGCGCCGGTGGGGCCGGGCCGGGCCATGCCTACCAGGTCGGGCCGCGCCCTAATGGTCCGGACCCAGACCCGAGTCCGGTCGACCCGGTTCGGGCTGACCCAAGTGGTCTTGGACCGGGTTGGTTCGGGCCCAAAACCCCCTAAAACCAGAATGGTTCGTTTAAATGCCCGTAACATGGGCTACAGACGTCCGATCGACGCACAGTCAGTTGCGATGTGTTCTTTGGATCGAGATGGCCGTTTCGGTATATTACACTCAAGGTTTCAGAGAATATTGGGTACATCCGGGTTGGTTCGAACACGAAACCAACCGGGCCCTCGGAGCGGAAACGCTTATAAATTGAGCTCTGGACGTCTGATTGACGTGCCGTTTTACTTTGTTGGATTCCTCTTAGTGAGACAGATCTTTTTGATTACTCTGACTGAGATTTGGATGTATTTGGAGTGCGGTCGGGTTGGTTTTGACATAAAAACCAACCGGGCCCCTGGAATGAAAAAGCCAATAACTCTCAGACCGGGCGTCCGATTGACGCGCCATCTGTCGCATTGAGTTCCTTTTGTCGAAACGGAACTTTGGGATATATAAACTCCAGAATATGTGTGAGTTGATTTATCGACCCTCTTGGCTCCTAGAGCGGACCCTCCCGGAATCGAGCATGCTGTGTGCGGGAACCCTAGAGCTGGCTGCGACTGCGACAACGATGGCGACTGCACTGAAATCCTCCATGGGTTCGGCAGTGATGACGACTGCACCGAAATCCTCTGTGGGTTCGGCAGCGATGACGACCATACTGAAATCCTCTGTGGGTTCGATGACGATGACTTCTGTTCTTGTATCCTATGTGGGTCTGGCAGTACTACTGTTCTTGTATCCTACGTGGGTCCGACAGTATTTGACTCTGTATTGTATCCTACGTGGGTCCGGCAGAGTAGATGGTCTTGTATCCTACGTGGGTCCGACAGGTTAGCTGGTCTAGTATCCTACGTGGGTCCCAGCTTTGATGATTCAGTGGCTACATCTGATCATCTCTATCACCTTACGAAGAAGTATACCTGTGTTAGCTGAGTCTTGACTTTCAATCATTATCTTCAATATTATTGACTTTCTTTCCTATGAGGATTGGGTTGTGCTTTTCTGTGTGGATTGGGTTGTACTATCATGTGTGGATGTGATCGAACTTGGGCTCGGATGTTGGAGCCGAACTGGAATTGATGACTTAGGTATATGTATGGGCATATACTTAAGTAGTGTTGGTTGTTACTTCGTGATTGTATCTTTGCTTTTTGGATTATCCTTTGTGGATTCTGGGAGACCTTTGGGGGTCTCGGGGTCTCTACTGAGTAACGTATACTCACCCCTGCATGGGCTATGCCCGCACTACAATGTGCTGGATGCAGACGACGGACAATGCTGATTGTGGTTGAGGCTTGTGGAGCAAGTCGGTACCTAGAGGTGGACCACTGGGCAGGATATACACGGAGTGGACGGCTGGACCCGTGGAGCTGAGGAGACTATCTATACCCACCCATCAGGTGGGACTTCCAGTGGACGGCTCGACGTTGCTGCATTACTTTTCAGTTGCTGTACTTTCTTTCTAGATGTATTTTACTTTCAGTTTGGGTTTGTATTCTGGCAAATTTACATTCCGCACTTACTATTGTACCCAGTTTACTTAGTGTTTACTTCTGCTGGCTTACTCTGTGGTGTTTGTTAACTTTATAAAGGCAATTCCTTCCCCTTTTATCGGGATTTACGCATTGGGTGCTTGTCGCCAACCCCTAGCCTGTGGAAGGCGGGCTTGGGGTAGTCACGACACAGGCCCCGTGGTCGGGTCGTTACATGGCTCTTCCTCATTGACAACTGGTAAATAAACATTCTTCAGATATCTTATCTGGCATTCAACCTGTTGATCTTCCTCATGAAATGTTACTCCCAAATGTACTAACATGTAGCCTCACCTGGACCCAGCAATAGTTCTCCAACTAGTGGATCTACTCTTTTCCATGGTTTTATAACCAATACTTCTTGCACATCATCTTCTTCCTCTTATTCTTTAAAAAATATCAATTTTATTTGGGTTGGATTGGAAGGTCATTCACCTCGGGTTTCGCCATTTACATCATTTCAATTTTCAATTTCTCCCATTGAGAAAACGATCGTAATCATTGTTTTTCATCTATACCAATTGGAAAGGGTTTTCATTTTATGATACTACCGTATAAACCTAAAATCCTAAATTTTACACATTTAGTACATTTCTATGATGAAATTTGAATCGATAATATATTAAAGGAACCATTCCATACTAAAACTAAATTCAAGAAAGTATCCTTCCTTAAGGATTAAAATACAACCTAAAATATTACTTACTACTTTTGTGACACTACCCGAATATATACATTTGAAAATTCAGCATTATTTCACTCTAAAAGAGTAACTTGATATACTTATCTGGATATAGAATCTTCTCTATCTTAGCCATTCTTGTATCTATTCATTTTTTTATAAACTTAACCATGATTTATTGGTCTACCTCGAAATCCTTTTAAAACATTTTACTAATGATTTTTGAGCCAAACAGAATAGACAAAATGACTTTAGACTTCTGATCATTATCTCTAATTGAACTTATATTGAAACAAAAGACCCCTTCATGAGGACAGATCAAAATTTGAGAGATTTCAGTGGAAGAAATGGAAAATTCCCTATCTTCAATTCTCATGGAAACTATATCACCAAAATCAACAAAAATGAACTGAACAGTGTTGTAGAAAAATTTCTATTCTACCTCATAAAGGAAGTCTAATTTCTCAAAATTGAACCCAGATCCTAATCCTTGAAAATATAGATCTTGCTTCAAGAGTTATAATTGTTTAATAGAGCCATTCGAAATCATCTAGATTTCCTAGAAGAATAATTCTTCTGAAAACTAACTGATGCTACGAGTTACTATCTTCAGTTTCTTCAGTTCTCTTAGTATTCATCATTTCTGAGAAAACGAAGCTCTAAGGTTTTTGTGTTCTTGGGTTTTGAATGAAAAAAGTGGTAAACGAAGGTAGATGAGAGGTTTGGTATTTAAAAAAGATTTAATAAATATAAATGGTGGGTATTCAGTACATTTCTGACTATTCGTGGTTCCCTATGTCATTATGTATTATAATTATGAAAATTTCAAAAACACATAGCATGAATAAATTTTTGATAAAATAAAATACCTAAAATATATATCAAGGTAAAAAAATATTAAAACAAATAATATTTAATATAATTAGTAAATAATTTTAAAATACAGAAACTAGATTAAATGAATCAAAATAAAATAAAATAAAATAAAACTATAAACTTAAAATGGTTTAAAATATTATAATTTATTAAAAAATTAAATAAACCTAAATCCCCCTAAAAAATTAAAATTTATAGTGGGAAGTGGCTTATTAAATATTTAATCTTGTCAATATTTTGTATTTACAAATTCTAAGGATATATCCCAATTAAGAACATGATATATTAGAAAACGAAGTCTAATATCAATATGCTTAGTTATTGAATGACTTATTGGATTTTTTGAAATATTTATAACAATTATATTATCAAATAAAATTGGTGTAATATTAAAATTTAATCCAATATCCATCAATGTATTTTTCTCCATAATAAGTTTGCATAGAAACTACTGGTAGATGCATATTCTGCCTCAGATGTTGTCATGGAAATTGAGTGTTATTTCTTACATGACCATGATAGTAAAAGTATTCCAAAAATGTGATAGGTTCCTAAGATACTATTTCTGCCTCATCTAAAACCTACAAATTCAACATCTGAATATGATATTAATTTAAAGTAAGAAGTTTATGGATAAATAAGATATTGAAAAATGGTTCCCTTTAAATATCTAAAAATCTTTTGGACAGTAATTAGATGAGGTTCTTTAGGATTTTTTAAAATCTAGCACATAAACATACAAAAAACACAATATTAGTTCTACAAGTAGTAAGATATAATAAACCCCCACTCAATCCTCTATATAACTTATTATCCACTAGTTTTCCAGCTTCATCCAAATTAGGTTTTATATTGGAATGCATGGGTGTTTTATATTTCTTAATGTTCTTAAGAGAAAACATTTTCCACAAATAAGTAAAATATTTACTTTGGATTAAAGTATTTCCATAATATGTTTGATAAATTTGATGTCTTAAAAAGTTGTTCAATTCTCCCATCATACTCATTTCAAATTATTTTTGGATATTTTATTGGAAAATAATTACAAGGTTTATTATTAATTGAACCAAAAATAACAACCTCAACAGAGATTTGAACTAAAAATATATTAGAAAAAAAAATTCCTAAAAATAGTTGGATCATCCATTCTAAAAGTAAATCAATTTATCAAAAGAATATATCTTAATCATTCATGTGGTGCCCTAGTTTCTAGTTTAAGTCCATAGAGAGATTTAGTATATTTAAAAACAAATTCTAGTTTTTTAGAATAATTAAAATCAAGAGATTGTTCAACAAAAAATTACTCAATTAAATAGACATTAAAAAGGAAGATTTAACAACCATTTCATATAATTTAATGTTCATATGAGATTAATAAGGTAAAAGGATTCTAATTTCTTCTAATCTAGCTACAGGGTAAAAGGATTCATCGTAATCTATATCTTCTTCTTGATTATATCCTGTAACTTCTGAGCTATATTTTTTTAGTTATAATCCATTGATCATCTTGTTTATTTCTAATGACCGTCTTATTTCATATAACTGGACAATTTTATGGTCTTTCAACAAATAACCAAACATCTTTCCTTTTTAATTGGTTTATCTTATCTTGCATGGCTATAATCCAACTCTCATATTCTAAGGCTTCTCCAAAATATTTAGGTTCTAGTTTAGATAGAAAAGAAGATAATTCAACTATGTTTCCTATATTTATTATGGTTTTTATTTTATTTCTAGGTCTCCTATAATAGTTTCTAAAGGATGGTTTTTTAGGGTTCAAGACTGTCTAGGTATAAATTTTTTAGATTCATCAGTATCAAGTTATTTTGAACTCGACAGAATTTTATTTATATTATTTTCAAAATATTTTTTTAGGATTTCTTGTATCATGTTGTATGAAGTGTGAGTAATTTTATCTTTTTGGTCTTGGTCTTTAATAAAAGGTTCATTTTCATCAAACATCACGTGAACTGATTCATTAACAAACCGTGAAATTTTATTAAAAACTATATAGGCTTTAAAAGATTCATAATATCCTAAAAATATTCCTTCATCAACTTTTGGATCAAACTTATTGAGATTACACTTGGTGTTTAGGAAATACAACTTACATCCAAAAACATTAAAGTAGTTTACTGTAGGTTTTCTATTATTACAGATATCATACGGTGTCTTTTTGAAAATAGGCCGAATAAAAACTCTATTCATTATAAAGCAGGTTGTCCTTAATGTTTTAAATCATAAGTAGGTAAGTAGGTTGTAACCATTCAGTATAGTCCTATCCATTTATTGAAAACTTATGTTTTTTCATTCAATAATTCTATTTTGTTGAGGTGTTATTGGTGGTGAAAAGGTGTGTCTAATACTCATATTTGGGAAAAGTAATTTAATTCCTAAATCTTAAATTATCCCCATGATCACTTCTTAATGAAATTATCTTAAATTGTTTTTCATTTTTGAACAATTTTAAAAAATCAGTCCAAAACTGTAAATGAATAAATTTTATGTTTTAGAAAATATAACAGTGTAAATCCAGAATAATCATCAACTAAAACATATATATATATATATAATTTTAAAGCCAAAAATGTTACTCTTGATGGTCTAAACCAATCCACATGGACAACTACTTTAGGTTTTGATGTAGTAATTTTGTTAATATATTTGAAGAAATATTTGGATTGATTTCCAATTTGGCATGCATCAAAAAAATATCACTATTAAACCTTATAATATATAAATCAGACACTAATGATTTCTAACATAATTTATATAAAGCATAAATAATACAATAAACTACTGTCTTATGCCATATCCATTACTCATTTTTCTTAGTAGTTCATCAATTCACATTCTGTTTACAAAATGAAATTAAACACAATGTTTGAACTTTATCAGTTCTAGGTTCTCTAAACATAAGCAGTTTATCATTAAATATAGACCATGTGTTTTTAGAAAAATCAATCTATTATCCATCATCACAGAGTTGAGAGATACTTATTTTGTAATTATTCATCCCTTGTATATATAGTACTTTTTAGATTAAGACTGGTTTTGGATCTCCAACAGTTCCATGTCCAATTATATTTCCTTTTCAACTGTCATAGAAGGTGACTAGTACTCCTTCTATTTGAGTTAGTGTATTGATGTTTCATGAGTTTACACTCATATTCCTAGAGAAATCCCTATCCATGTACCATATATTTTTTCATTTTCTATGACCATTTTTCTACAAAGGAAATGTACACTAGGGTTTTTTGGTGCCCATAATCTCTTGAGTCAAGTAGTGTTAGCTAGAAATGATCTAGGAATACAGATCTATTTTTCTTTTCCATAACTCATATCATTTTCTTCAGATATGCTATTTGAAATAAAAGATGTTTCATTTCCACTTCGTTGAAGATATCTTAAAAAATAGTTTTTTGTTTTTTGTTCTCCAATCCAAAAAATGATTAGTAACAATTTTTTATATTGGAACAAAATAATTCTTAAATAGTTTATATTTTTCACACTTCATAAACCAAATCATTTCTTTTTATTGACGTTTTTACCAAGAATATCATTCAAAATATTTTCTATTTTGTAATGAATATGGAAACACATTTATAATTTTCTACTTCATATTGTAATGATTTAATTGTATTTTAATGGCCATTAAATATTTTGGTATATGAGTTAAATTTATCAATTAATTAATGATTTTGTTTATATAAGGAAACTCTTTCCCCTAAAATATAATTGTGAATATTATTTAAATATTTCGGATTTTTAATATGGAGTCGTATTTTCCTTCTAGAATTTTTTAATAGGAAACCAATTAATTATTTGATTAATTGGAATTAGAATCAAAATTAGAATAAGAAAAATAATTCATTTCTAAATTATCTTTTTCTACCATGTAACAAATATTTAATTTCAAATTTGATTCTTCATTTTTTGTATCAAATTTTGATGACCCACTAGAGTCTTCAGAAACACTCAAAAATATCCTTTATTTCTCTTCTTCCTTTATGTTCATTATCATGATTTTTCTGATTTTTCTTTTCTGTATCTCATTTTTCACCTTTTAACGAAGAAAAATCCTGGCTTATATGATTGATTTTATTGAATTCATAAAATCTGAATTCCCATGAGCCTTTATCATCCTTCTTGAAGGGTTTTCTGAATCCCCTGTTCTTCTTATAAATCTTTCTAAACTTTCTGGCTAATTGATCCAGTTCCATTTCGGAATCCTTTGTATCTAAATTTGTTTCTTTTATGAATTATTTGATTATTCATTTTATTTTCTTCTAAAATGTTACCTTTAGAGAAATATCATCCTTTTTCATGAGGACATTATGATCTTTAACTTCATCTTATATTTAAGCATCATAAATCATCAGTGTCCCAATTAATTATCTTGTTGTCATATTTTTTTATATGTGATGATTATTGAATTGTAGTTGATATACTATTCTGTTTAGTAGGTAGTACTCTCATTACATTAAAATCTTGATCTTCTTGTTTGATAGGATCACCTATGAATATAATATTATTAACAATCAATATAATCCTTCCATTTTTCTGAGTGATACACACTCCATCAATCATTCTGAATGTATCAAATTTTAGTTTCGCTGTTTCATACCTCATTTTCATTAATTGTTTATTCTTTCATTGGAAACACCAATGGTTTCCCACATTTCATAGGCAGTAGGACATTGTGAGACACAGATGAATTCATCTGGTATAAGACCATAAATAATAGCATTCATACCTTTTGAATCCACATCATACTCAGCCACTATTAGAGTAGTCCAAGTTGGAAATTTTTGGGAATTATATAAGGTGTAATGATCCTAAAGTAGACTTTGAATATTATATTATTCACATAGATAATCATCCACAATTAATAGTATCCATAGTTTTCATCATTGAAATAAGATATATGAACCATTGACATTCCTTCTCTCTGATAAGTCATTTCCATCTTTGTATATACCTTATTCTTTTAGCTTGTTATATTGTTCTGCAAATTTTTTCCTTTAATACAAATTATTATGTTAAAATATTCAAATATACAAATGTGGGGGTGAGTTGTGTCTTTGCAACACATTTCAAATCATTCATAATTCTTCCTTTTCATTTTGAATAATTATTATGCGGTAAAGCAGTATTTATCTTCTGTATTAAATTCTGAGCACTAGATATAACGAAAATATAGAACAAAATTGTTTATAGTGGATTAGTTCATAAAGATACCCTATTAAACTCCACCAATTACTCTCTATGTTAGTTTATAAAATTTCACTAGGCATGTCCTCTTTTCATAATACCAATCCACAACTAAGTGTTGGTAGTGGACACCTTAACAAATAAGGCTAAAGAAAGACTCGTCTGATTCTTTAATAGAGAACCAAAATATCATATCCTAGCTCAAGAAGATGATACTCCCCCAAAACTAAGTACGAGTAGTTGAAAGTCTTTGTAAATTGATATAGATTAAAAGTGTTTCAGTTGAAATTCAAAGTTGAAACAGTATGTCACAGTAGATGGATCTTCTTCTTCAGAAACAATGTTTCTTCAAGAAAGATTTGTTTCAAAGACATCCAGTTGCAATAAATATTTCAATAAAAATAACAATGAATATCACCAGTAGACATAAAACAAATACTATATTCAGAACACGTATATATCCACTGAAACCTCTTCAGTAGAAAATAGAGTCTAATTGATTATTGCATTAGATATATTAAATATCTTTCAAACAAAGAAGTTTCAATCGTGAATATGTTACACAATATATGGAAAATATATATATCTCAATATATATATATATATATATATTATTTGATTCATAAAGACACATATAGAAAAAATACACCGATAGAGTAAAAAAAGAAGAGAGCCTGCTTTCCAATTCATGATGCATGAAAATCAACTAATAAATCATAAGAATTCAAATTACTAGGACAACTCAGACTAGTCGTAACATCCCTTAAAAATAATAGATAATTTACCTAATTAAAATGATTATTTTAATTAATTATAATAATCTTTGTATCATTCAAAAACAACCTTATAAATTCACTGATATTCAATGAAGACTGTTGCATAAAACTCTGATAAAATCATAAATTTACATCTCTGATGATGTGAAGTCAAATGTAAGGATCCTTCACAAAAGAATAAAAATACAAAACATAGGGTTTAAATATATAGTGTTCATTATCCGAATATAATGTTGAATATGTAATATTGATCATAAATTTAAGGGTGAGGATCCATATGCTTGCTTCTCAAATGTAAGATTTCATACATAAATAAGTTTCTTTAACCATAATTTTTTCGTTGGTAAAATGTAAGGATTCATCCAAATGTATGGTTCTGTATCCATATGTTTCTATCAATGTAGGTCTGATTGACCATATGTTCTAATCATTCACCATACGGTTTAATACAAATATAGGGTTTGTTCCTTATGTTTCATTTTTCAATGTACTGTTTAAACAGTGTTTCTTGGACATGCTTAAGAATGTTTCAAACAATTTTACTAATATTACTCATCAATAAAATGAATGAATAAAATTTAAAAATAATTTATATAAATAATACTAATTTCTTTAATTATAATTAACGTAATATTATTAGTAAACCAAACAAGGGTATTTATGAGCATCAAAATCAATAATATTTTTAGGGTATTTTTGAGACAATAAATACCGAACAAAGATAACCACCCATGATTCAATACTTTAACTATAGAGAGAAAATTAATTATCCACACCATATCACTAATCCTATAGTTCTCTAGAAAAATAAACATCAACAGGTGCAGAAACCAAAAGAGCATGGTAAATATTTTTCAATCACTACTAAAAAAATGCATCATGAAAATTAATTCATAAAAGGTATAATTCATATTCACTCAAGAATGTAAAAGGTATTATTTGATTATTGTTATAATAATTCATTATTCCTTCATTTGTTCAATAACTCATGAATCGAATCCTAAAAAAATATCATGTAGAGATATATATATATAACTCCTAATGGTTTGATCATTGAATCCCAAGTTATGGAATTTTCTCATATTGGCATCTATAATAGTAATCTTATAATATATCTCAAGATACTTATCTTGGGGGAATTTGAAACTATACTAGAAAAAGATTGTCTCTCATTATATATAAACAAATAAACTATTGTGAAAATGAAATATCTTTTGAAATTCCAAACTATCCAATGATCCTTTACAAAGGAAAGGAACGTCAAAAGGCTCCATTAGAAAATATATCAGTCATGTGGGTGCTGATTCCAAATGAATAAGTATACCTTTCTAAAATGGTTAAGTCAAAGGATGGTACTAACCTAGAAGAAATTCTCATTTCAAGGGAATACACTGATGTATTTCTCAAAGAGATTCCAAAACATTCCCTAGATCTTGAGGTATATTTCTCAATAGAACTCATACATGACGCTACTTCTATCTCAAAATTCCACTACATGATGGCCCAAATCAAACCAGATGACCAAATGAAGAATATATAATAAAACATTTATTTAGGGTTTATTCAACCTTGTGAATCTCCATGGAGTGATCCAATGCTTTTTTATTGAAAAAAGGATGGATCAATATTACTATGTATCGATTATCAAGGACTTAACAAGATCACCATAAATAACATGTATCTCATTTCAAGGATTTATCTCTTATTTAATCATCTATGTGGACCTAAATACTTCTCAAAGGTGGATATTCATTCTGAATATCATCAATTAAAGGGGAATAATATGATATCCATAAGAATGCTTTATAAAAAATGTAATGAAATGATGAGTTTTTATTATGTACTTTCCTACATACTAATTCCACAGATATCTTCATAGATTTGATTTACAGAGTCATTAGATACTACCTCGAAATTTTTTTGCTAGTATTTTTCAACAATCTAATAATATAATCCCATAGAATAAAGGAACATTAGAAATGTATAAGTATTATTATGGAGACATTAGAGAAGGAAAAATTGTACACCATGATAAGCAATTATGATTTCTCGATGTTAAATGTCACATTCTTTAGACATGTGATTACAAGTGAAGGAATTTTTGTGGACCATTCAAAAGAAATAGTAATTGTGGAATCGATCAAAACACTAGTTTCACAAAAACATGAAATATTTTAGGATAAATAGGGTACTACAAAAATTTTATGAGAAATTTCTCATTATTTTCTGTCCCAGAATCATTATATTCAATGATAGGGGAAATTTATCTATGGACATAAGAATGCGAGGAATGATTCATGGAGATAATGTATAGTTGATCACTGCACCTGTAGTCACATTACCCAAAAGTGGATATTGTTTTGTGATATATTATGATTATTAAAATAATTTATTGTGTTTTTACTCATGTCAAATGATAATATTATGTCCTACTCCTTATAGAACTGGAAGCTCCATGAGTTGAACTACTTGATGCATGATATAGAGTTAGTAGCTATCATTTTTTCTTTGAATATTTGATAGAAATACCTATATTGAAAAATGTGTGACATATATGTTCATAATGAGATCATAATATATATTTTCATGCAAAATGTGGTCAATATGCTTCACTAGAGATGTTTACAGTTAATAAATGACTATGATTTCTCTATTCACTATCATCCTTGGATTCCAAACAAAGTTGTTGATACCCTTTATAAAAATTACTTCTTACTCTATCAACAATGAATATTGATATACTCTCTATATTCATGGATATGAGAATGATTTATTTTGAAATAATAACCAAAGGGTATACATTGTAGATTTCCTAAATTATTACCCTAACATTTATCCAAGAGAAAATTAAGGAGGCCCAAAGGGATGATCCAGAGTTACAAAAGAATGTGAATGTAGTATTTTAGGGGAAGATGAAAGAGATCAATATCAATTATGATGGTGTGATTTATATTAGAATAAGGATATATATGCTTTCTTCACCTGAGATTACGATGGATCCATTAGAAAATTTCAAACATCTCAGCTTTCTACATGCGTCCTAGAATAACCATGTTCTACTGTGATCTCTGAGACCACATCTAGTGGGATAACATAAAGAAAGAGATAGTGGAATATATATTAAGGTTCTTGATATATTATAAATTTAATATACATAGACAGAAGTTCAAAGTGGTGATTCATCTAATTTCTATACACATGTGGAAATTGAAGAATTTAACTACAGACTTTTTCATTGTTATCTTAAACGCATCCATTGGAAGCAACGTGATATGGGTTGTATTAGATAAAATCACCCAGACAACACACCATATATCTTTTTAGGAATAATGCTCACTTAACAATCATTCTATAATATATATGAAGGATGCGGTGAGACATCATGTGTTTCCACTTTTGGTCATCTCCTTTCGAGATCCATTCATTACATCTAAATTATAGATAACTCTTCAACATGATTTGAGTAAAAAATTAAATATCAAAATGAACTATCACCCCTATATTTTGGTTTAATCTAGAAGTAGTATTCTTATTTTCATAGACATTCTAAGATATATCTCAATGGAATTCAATGGTGGAAGGGATTATCATATACCATTGGATGATTTCTTATACAAAAACTGCTACATCTTGAGTATTCATATGTCTCTATATGAATATCTATGTTGAATGATATGTATAACTCCTATATATTGGGATGAATTTAATGAAAAAATCTTCTTGGAATGGATATTGGGAAAGAGATGACAGATAAGTATTAAGCCATCCAGAGTCACATCAAACCTACAGAGAGTTGGTAAAATATCCATGTTTGTAACCGTTCAAGGGACAAAGAGTTCGATGTTGTGGATAATGTATTCCTTCCTATAACACCGTGAAGAGATTCATGCAGTTTGAAATAAAAGAGAATCTTATACTGTGATAAATTGCACTATTTGGGATCCATTATTTCATAGGATAAGTGGCCCTATATGCTTTCACTTCCAAGAAACATGGAAGAAGTCCGTGACATATTCCACATATCAGTCCTGAGGAATTACATACCTAAACCCCACATGTACTAAATCTGTAATGTGTACAACTGGAGAATGACATGTGTTATGAGGATAAATTGTTAATGTTCTTCGACCGAAGAGACAAATTATTCAGAAAAAATAAAATCAACCTTTTCAATGTGATTTAAATGAATCTTAAGTATGAATAAGAAACATGGGAACTATAGAACGTAATAAGGGGGAAATACCCTCAACTGTTTTATGTAAAATTAAATATTTAGTCTAATATTTCCAAAGGAGGAATGTAAGTAACACCCTAAGAATTTAACAATTGATTTTTTACATTCTTATGAATATATTATATGTTTTTAAAAACATACATAGAATAGAGAACATAATAAAAAAATTATTCTCATAAATGAAAATTGATATACATTATATTTAATGAAATTAAGGAACCTTTTATGATGGAATAGTAACTTGTCCATTGGAATGTTAACATGAACATTATGAATAATAATTTAGTCAATAGAATAGTAACCTCTCATATGAAATTATAAATATAATTTGAGCATATTATACTTAATGAGATGCTAAAATTATATCACATTATATGAATATAATTTTTAAAAAAATTATAAATTAGTTTTTTTTATTTTGTAAATAATATTTCTTAAAAATTATTATAATTAATGTAGTGGTTAAAAAATTATTTTCATACAATATGTTATTTAATGGATATTTTTTTCTTATTATTATAACATAATTTTAGGATACCTCAGTTTACTTTTCATGGTGCTATTAAATCACCTTTAATATAAAAATCAGAATATTATGAATTGTTGATTAATTTTTGAAATAAATAAATTTATCGTATTTACAAAATTATTTTAATTAAATGGAGTAAATTTGTTTTCTACACATAAAAATGGTTAGGTTTATTTTTTGATATTATTCTAAAATAGTTGAAATTTTTGGGGAATACTGAGATATTATAAAATATGATATATGAAAAATACATAAATTTTTAAGTCATTGTTGATGTATAATTATTGTAAAAATAATTATATCTATATATAATTCTATATTTAGTTTATTAACTCATGGTAATAAAAATATCATTATTCATGATCCAAAATAAAAAAATATTGAATAAAATAATAAAAAAATCCCCACTCCTCCCATATAAATGCAACCCCACCTAATATTTTTAGTACACATTCAAGACAATAAGCTTTTCCAAATAATGTTAAATCCTTATATAAAGCCTCTTCAAATCATCTTGAACCTTTTGTCTCAAAAAATACAGAACCCAATTTCTCTAAGGATGTTATCAAGGAGAATAAGTCAAGAAGTAGAATCCTCTTTCTTCTTCTTTTAATTTTTTTCATATTTTTTTTCTTATTCTATCCTAACATAACTTTTTTTCATGTGGAATTATAACTCCATTAAATTATGTATACTATTATATTATAATTATAATGGAATAATCCATCATAAATCATCTTTCCCTCTCCATATTATTTAATAGAGGAAAACATCGTCGGTGATGTGTTTATTTACCATCATCTTGGATGATGGGTTTTTGTTTTCAATTTCCACCTTCAACACTGGTCAAAAATAATTAGTTAAGGTTAAATTATATGTTCTGATACATATTACATATCATAAAATGATTTGGAAAGAATATATAAACATTATACTAAATACAATGATATATGTTTTTGATGGTTGTAAATACTCCCCAAATAAATTTAATCATTTTAACTAACTATTTATCTAATGAATCATACTCATACCATATAATCAAATTATATATAATAAAATTTAATCTTATTTAAGTTCATTAATGACATATAATTTCATTTTTGTGAATCATTCTCATTTTACGTGAACTTTTATCCTTGTATAGAAGAGAAGAGATCATGAAATCGAATAAAACTAACTCTCTAGGAACAAAATAATTTAACTCTATAAATCTAATAACTATCATAAAAAAACAAAACAAAATTATAATAAATTTATGAATGGTTATTTAGTAATAAATTTGGAAATTTAATTGGATTATCCAGTAATTTAAAGTGATGATTAAATTTATACATAAGGTAATGGGATTCTATAAAGTAACTCTTTTTCTTAATGTTATTCCACTTTAATGACTAATTTTAGTGTGGGTATTCATTTAATATTCCAGAAACATTATTAAATTTTTTATACCCTATTGAATTTTGTGAATATACTTGTTTATAATCTATTTTTATGACCAATGTAATTATTTTTTCAAAAGAACGCTTCCTTCCAAAATAGATTTTGACACCTCTTGATTCATTTCGTATGGTTTACCATATCATAATGGATGTTAATTTTATAAAAATATTGATTTCTTGAAATATAAAATTATCATACTAGTAGTATTAATTTGATAAAATAATATTCATTTTTTTATTCATTACATCGAATATATTTTAGGATGAATTTATTTTAATTTCATAATAGAAATTATTTTATGGTTTTAAAGTGAATGTTTTATTCATTATGAAATATAGAAAATATTATGATATAATTTGGATATGATAAAATTTCAATATTTATTAATACTTATTCATAATAAAACATTATTTAATGAAAAACATTTTACAAAATGTGTTACATTTTGAAACACCTGCTTGGAATTTTTAAGAACATAATATTATCTTTTCAAAATTATATTTTTATGAGTCTTATGTGTATCAGGTTTTATATTTTTTTATCAAGATTATAAATTTAATCATTAAAAATGGAATTTAAATTGGAATTATAATTTTCAAATTCAGTATGAAATTTTGATAATATTTTTTTGAAAACAAAATATATTGTGGTATAAATAGAATGTATTGATATAGAATGATTCATTTTGGAATATTAAAGGGATATACACATAAAAAAATTAAAAATTCAATAAAACAAACTCCATTGGTATAAAATCACCAATCAATACCTCCCATTTGATAAAAATCATAAAAGGAAGATATGTTTTTTGGAAAAGAGTTGACATTATGAAAGGATTTGTAAAACCATTTGTAAACAATGTACTATGTGATAAATTGTGAATGATGTTGTATTTATAGGTAAATATGATTAATTTTCAGTATTCTTATTCTATAATATGTTGATGGGTAGTATAACCACTATTAAAACAATATTCTGTCATTATTTTCCATTCTTAATGTAGATTACATTATTTTACCACAATGAATAATTGTTTATATAACCAAAATTATATTATTTTCAGAGACAAAAAATTTATTCCATTAAAAAATGTATGTGTTTTGAATAAAAGATATTTTTTATAAATTTTATTATATTATTAATAATTATTATTTATTAATCGTTATTCATAATCAAAAAAATATACATGTTTTCATGTAATGTTGAGGATTTAATGATATCCATCGATCAATAACCTAGTGTGATTGGAAATTGGAATCAGAAGGGGATAAGTAATGTCAATCCTATCCCAAATTATTTGTCATGTGAAATTAGTAAAGAATATAAATAAATACATAAGAGTAAA
Source organism: Viscum album (assembly GCA_963277665.1). Classification (NCBI taxonomy): domain Eukaryota; kingdom Viridiplantae; phylum Streptophyta; class Magnoliopsida; order Santalales; family Viscaceae; genus Viscum; species Viscum album. The sequence continues at coordinate 1,518,515,617 of OY728155.1, read as the reverse complement.
TCCTGTTTGAAAAAATAGATAGATATTTAAAAACTTTTAAAATATTCTTTAATTCAATATTGATTAAGAAGTTTTACTTAAATTTGGTACTTGTCTATAAATCCATTTAATTTCCATGATATTAAAGGAGATGATAGGTAATGATCATAACTAAACATTACATATACACCATAGAAGCAATAAAATGTATTGGGAACACTATGATCCTTATTGGTGGGATGATATGAAAATGGAGATAGATGATTACACTAAAAGGGTCATGGTGTGTCAAAAAGTAAAGTCTGAGTGACAACATCATAGAGGGGTATTACCACCACTGCCCACGCTATATTAATTTGAGATAAAATCACTATATAATTAATGATTATCTATCCAAATAAACCCATTGGTTGAAATTCAATATAAGAAATTATTAATAGATTGATAAATCCTACCCATTTTATTTCCAAGAGAGAGTATTTTTTCACTAGAGATCTAAACATGCCTATATAGTCCCAAAGTAGTGATACTCCATGGACTAATTCTGTTGATTGTTTCCTACTTATATTTCATATATACATTTAAAATCAAGAGTTTACATAAAAATTATTGGAATACATAGGTTAAAAAATTACAGCATACCATCCTCAAACTTATGGGTAAACTGAGAGGACTATTAAAACATTGGAACATATTTTATGAACTAAATTACTAGATATTAAATGGTATTGGGATCAACATCATGCATATGATGAGTTATATTATAACTACAATTTCCACTCAAATATTCAAATAGAATCTTTTAAAGATCTCTTTAGTAATAGAACAAAAATATCAATATTTTTGGATGATGTTAGTGAAGGGAAACAGTTGGGACTAGAAATTGTGAAGGAAAACCCAAAAAATATTACGGTGATTCTGAAACATATTACGTATGTTCAATGTATAAAAATGATATGACAAAAAATAATGGAAGGAAATTGAGATTCGTGTTGGGGATCATGTATTACTCATGATATAATGGTGGAAAGGATTCTTTATTTTAGGAAAGAATGTAAAACTGTGACGATGGTATAATTGACCATTTTATATTCATGAGAATGTTAGAATAGATTCCTGTCTATTAGAACTATATCCAAGTAATTCTAATGTTCATGTTGTCTTCCTCATGTCCCTACAAATAATGTATATGTCATATCTATCACATGTACATGATACTAATGGTTTACATTTCAATGCTGACTTCTCATATGAATAGGAACTGATCAAGATCTTATATGTAAGGGAATAAGGGTTGGTAAAAAAATTAAAACTTTTGAAAAATCTATAGAGAAATTAGATGTTCAATGATTATACATTGGAACTAGAATAATACATGAAGTAGAATTACCCTCCGCTGTTTTTATATTAGTTTGTAAAATGAAATTTATACAGTGAAATTTCATTAATTGTGGGAGTATAGAAGGAACTAATTTTTTTCATATATCAATAATATAACTAATTATTCTTAGAAGCATTTAGTTTTGTTTTATAGTAGAACCACATATAAATAAAATTTCATTTAACCAGAACATTACACTTCATGTGTTGAAATGGAATAATACTATAAGGAACTGTAATGGGATATACAGATGGAAGATTAATACATTCATTTAATCAAATTATATTGGTTTTCAATACCCAAAAAAATTAAACCATGGAATAAACATTATAAAAACAAATAAAAACACTAACAATAATAATTTTCATTTTCAAATGATTTGTAAGAATCATCATAATAATTATATTGTGATATAGAGGGAGAACGACGGTGTATTTAAAATGAAATGTATATATATTTCACTATAATTATCAGGGAATATATTTATGGGAATTTTGTCTATTAATACATAAAATATTTTTCCATTATTTTGGTATATTATATAGTAATAATTTAGTGAAAATTGAGATTAAATTATAATATTAAAAAATTATTATTATTATAGATAATAAATATTTTCTACGAAGAATATGTTTTCTGATAAATTCATAAGTTTTAAATAATTTCTATTATGACGAAACTGTATTCTTAATTAAATTATATGATAATATAAATTAATGATGCTTTAAATAATTTTTATAATGAACATATAATTTAATATATAATAAAAGATGCTAATTTTCATTAAATCATAATTTAATTTTCAATTTAAAATTAACATGTTTTGAGTATTTTTTAAATAAGATAAATTATATTTTTTAATTCAATAAATAAAAATTAACTTACTTTTAATTTATAGTAATTTTTAAAAAAATGATTTTTTGGTTAAAATGTAATAATATTATTTTTTCTAAAATAAAAACAAAATTTGATAAAATTAGGTTATGAACTAGATATAAAATTTATTAATTTATATTCTAATTAAGAATTGTTTTTTGAAAAAAAATATTAAAACCATTATAACATTCAGAAAATAATTCTTTTTGTTTATAAAAAACAATTTTATCCTTTTGAAAAATGATTTAATTAGTTATATATGTATGATATTATATGTGTTTCAATAATTTTTATTAATTACGTCAATGAGAATGGATTGATTATTTAAAATTAAATCAAATAAATTCATATGTTTTACTAAATTACATTTTTAGTAATAAAAATGTTAGAGTTTTCTAAAAAAGAATTAATGTAGTATCTGTAAAATAATTTATAGGGTTCACTATAAATATAAAAAGAATAAAATAACTAGAAACTACGACATTTAATGGGTGGTTGATTTATTTTCTGATGTTAAAAAAATTTGAAAACATTAATTTTCACCATTTTTTAAATTTATTTAACTCAATACTGGTTTTCCATAAATAAAAAATTATTAGTATTTAACCACTTAAATCAATCCCTCCCCATGTATATATACCCCTTCCCACCAACACTCTCCACTCAAAATACCTTCATCACTCTAATATAATCATTTCACGTAAAAAGGAGTCCCTCTAAGTTTCCTCAATTCTGTATGGTTCTATCATACTTTTTAGAGAAGAAAAATATGAAGTTATGTGAAATTTATTATTCTAACATTCCATTAAAGTATAAAATTTTCCTAAGTATTCATAATTTTAATTATTTATCATTTTATTATATTTTTATCTTCCCATTATATCCCATATGTTTCCTTATCAATGGTAGACCTCAATTATCTATAATTATTCCATTTTCATATGTCAAAATGTATACCATTAGGCAACCAAATTCATTTCATGAATATTTATTTTCTACATGATAAATAGTCCTATTTTGAATACTGAAACCTCTTATATTTCCATAATTTTTCACATATATGTAAAAATGTCTTCTTTATTCAAGTATTTACATATATGTAATATATTCTCCTTTTCATAAGTTAAAATTATGTTACATTAATGCATTTCTTAACTTTTTACGCAATGAGATTCAAATGAATCCCATTCATTACCTTCCATGGTTTATTGATAAAAATGTTTCTAATGGTCAATATGTATAACAAGAATTAATACATATAAATGGTTCACACTAGTAGTTCTCTAATGTGTTGGGTAAATAATTAATCTATAGATATTCCATGTATTAAGTGAATGGAAGAACCACCAAAGACTGGACCGTTTATATATTGGAGTTATAGAAAACATGTTGACACATGAATTAAATATTAGAAATTTTAAGGATGTCCCAAATCACTTTAATTAAATGTATTAATCAATAAGATAGAAACTGTGAGAATGATGTATCATTAATGTGTGATAAATGTAACACCAAAAAATTGTTTTATTCTACTAATATAATTATAATTTTATAATGAATGTTTTATTATGACAATATTGAAATAAATTTACATTTCATAGTAACTTTACATATCATGGAAAACAAGATATAGGAACAGTAGAGGGATTATTTAATGATATAGTAAAAGTTGTAAAATTTTGGGAGATTATAATAATATATCTATTATAATGTGTTTTATGAAAAATATATAAGTTTTATATAAATTATGAATTTTAAAAGAATACTAGAAAACAATTTTTACAAGATCGTCTATTTTAACAAAGTCCTATATAATTTTTCTAATTTCCAAAAAGATTATTTTGTTTATAAAAATTATAAATTCTGATAAATAAATATATTCATTTAAATGTTTAAATTATCATATTCATTAAAAAAATTATAAAATTTACATCATTTTTGGACTCAATTGTTCATAACTATATTTGTGTAATTTCTTTTGAATTCTCTAAAAAATATTCTTTTTCAGTAAAAAATGAAAAATATTTGCCTTTTAATATAAAAACAATATATGATATATTTAGTATATGATAAATATTTAGAATTTATTAAATCATATTCATAATAAAAAAACACTTATTAAACATAATTTTACATAATGAGTGACATTAAGAAAAACATGCATAGCAATTTCAAGAAGATGATTTTAGCCTTTATAAAAACAAATTGTGTGAGTTATATGCATATCATATTAGAAATGGGTTTTATCAATTTAATAAATTGAATTGATATAAATTTATTGGGTATAAGGAATTTTATTGTCCAAATTAGGTAATACTGTGTATTTCAATTTTATGCAAATTAATTTGTCGTCAGAAAGAGTCATTTTAGTGTGACTTGAATATTGTTGATGGTTAATAATAAATAGTGAAGAATAAAATATAAAAATAAGTCACATTAAATGGGTGGTTAATTAATTGGATAACCGTAACCCTCCTTTTAAAAATTTCTTATCAAACTAAATTTTTATAATTAAACCCGCCCATAGTAGTTAGCCTTATATACAAAATAATAATTATTAAATCACATAAAGTCGCTCCTCTTTAATTATAAATACCACCTCCCCATTAACACTCTTTATTTGAAATCCCTTAAGCATGTTTTTTTCTTTTCAACTACCTATGAGACCCTCCAAATTTCAGTTATGGTCTCAAGGCGTTATCCTCATGTTTTAGGAATAAAATATTCAAGGTAAGATAATTATCCACTTCTTTGTTTACATTAATATGCCTTAATTTATTTATCCTTATTAATATCAAATATTATTCCTTTTCGTGAAATTTTTGTCATTCAATTACCTCAAAAATGTGTTTTTATTATATTGATACCCCAATTATCGCACATTATTCCCCTTTCATTACCAAAAATTTATATTTTCTTGCTTTTGAATTCATTTTTTGAATTTATATTTTCTACTTGATAAATTAAATTTTTGAGAATAGAAACTGATCATCAATTTCTATAGGTATTCACCCAGATGTAAATTTTTAATATCTATTTTGGTATTTAATAATATGAAACCAATATTCCCATATTGTGGGATAAAATGATGTTATATCAAACTATTTAAGAAATTTTTATGTAATTATTTTGATATAAAACCAATTCATTATTTTCCAAAACATATTGATAAACTTATTCGTTATGATCAATGTTACTCGCAAGAACTAAGATATATAATGGGAGCTTCTTACCATAACATCATTGCACTGGATAATGAATTATTTTTCAGATATGCAATGTGTTATGATACCTTGTAGAATAACCTTATTAATAATTAATAATGAAACATTTGTAATAATATTTAGTGATATTCTTTTTAGTGTCTCATTATTATGTTGTAGCCAAATTCCCATTTTTTAATATTTCCCACTCTATTATGATATTCATCTTGTTCTTATGATCATTCCTTAATAATATTTCTATTTTTCACATGTAAAGTATCTCTATTGATTATTCCCATGTTGGGATTTATACTCTCGCCTTTCATTGATTCATTTCAGAAGGACATGAGTTATTGTAAATGTATGTTAGGAATAACTTATGAAGATCTCATCCATGTAAACTAGAATGGTGATTATATATTATTAATTTGTAGTGTTCTCATTTCTAAGACACTAATCCCAAAAAGGACCAATTAATTTCATAATTTTATACATTAGAATAATTTTTTGATGTAATAAAAAGGATTTTTTTAGAAAAATATCACCTTGGGGGATAAACTGATCAGTTGTGGTCACCGAGCAAGAATATGATGAAAATGGATGTGGTGGACACCACATGATTGTGATATAAAAAAAACAATTTTTTTCATTATGTTTTTTCATCCTACTATTAAAACTAAAATGGAGAGGGGATTACTTGAGATTAAAAGAAGAGAAATTGTATTGGTTGATAATTATTATATAAAAAATACTAGATTTTCACAATGAACATCATGATTTGTCATAAATTCTGACAGGAAGACATATCAATTATTTGGATGATTGAGACCTCATCTGAGGAAGTCATTTGTAATCCAAGACATTGGTTGTAATGGATATATCATGTGATGAGTTATCAATTTTCAAATCAACGTCATAGTTTTTATAGGAATCATAGACACGAAGACAAAAACATAAATATAGAGAATAATTTTTGGAACAATCTAAAATAGAATAATACACAACATCCCATGTCAACAAAATGTTAGAATATGTATTTATAGATTTATTTTCAAGGAAGTATAATGTGATAAAATTATGGAAGAGATTGAAATATACCTAAAAACAATATTTTAGATGTAAATCCATAACATCTAAAAGACAATGTAAATGGTAAATTGGTTAATTAACAAATTTTTGTGAAATTATTTAAGTAAAGGGAATGGGATAATTTTTCTAGTCAATCTCCAAATCACAACGTAATTCTAGGAAACTACCATCCACTCCAAAAGAGTCCAATGGAGAAATTTCATACATTTATAATTATGATGGTTGAATTGTATAATCCAAATGATGTTGTGTTAGGAACAATCAAGCACTCCCTAGAATCTTGCAATTACATTGTTTGATTCTATTTCTAGAATTCATTTATTTATTTCTTGTTTAGAAAAAAATCATGTTATACTCAAAACTTCTAAATGTATAGTATTTTTTTAAACATTCATGGGAAACTATTGAATCCTCAAATAAAAATTTATTCTAACCTATTAAAATAGGTAATTAAAATACCTTTATGAACTAGGGGATAATTCGGATCATGGAATTTTTTATATTACATGGGATGTAATTGATTACTAGTATAATTCTATAATCAATTGTAGAGAAATTATAATTCCATATTATTGAATGTAAAATCCATAATCATCTTCGATGGATTGATTTTACAACTATAGTATTTCCAAAAACCACCTCCAACTTCCATCTTTATGGAAATAATTGGTGAATAAGTATAACCAAGAGAAATCCTGAAGAATAAATATTTTTCTACTATTTTGGAATAAATTTATGTATTTCTTAAAGAGTTATCAGTACCTCAACCATAATGACATGTATATTTCACATATAAAATATAATTTCATCCAACAAAATATTTAATAACCCTTATAAAATGGAATATGTTGTGTTAGGGGAATTAAATAAGTAACCTCACGATCTATTATGGAAGGGAGTTGTTCAAAAGAGTGTGTCTTCTTGGGGTGAAAATATTATTTTTCTAAAGAAGATGTATGTATCAATGTGACTATGTGTTGAATATAGTGAACTTTATGGGATCATCATAAAGAAAAAATTTCTCCTTCCAAAGATTGATGATATTTTTTACCATATTTTTGAAGCTCAATTCTTTTCCGCGATTCACCATTACTATCGATAACATCAATTGTGGGTGAAACAAATATCCCAAAGATATATTGTCAAACAATATATGTTAATTATATGTTTGTTTCAATTATCCTCTGATTGACTAATTCTCTATTTATATTTATGGATTTGATGAATATAATCTACAAGGACTTTTTTGGTAATTTCATGGTTTCATTTTTTGATAATGTTTTGATATATTATAAATGTATTGAGGAAGATGAAAATCATCAAAGTGTCATGTTACGAACTCTAATAAAGGATTATTTTTCTGTAAAATATATATAATGTGTGGTGTAGATAATCAAATTCACATTCATGGGACATATCATGTGCAATGATTGAATCCTAGTGGATCCAGCAAAAACAAATTCCATAGAGAAGTGGCCACATCCAATAACCATAACCAATACTCACTATTTTGTTAGTCTAGAAGGATACTCTATAAATATTTTTTGAATCAATTTTCATGGATTTATATTCCACTAACTAATTAAAGTATAAATGAAGTTATGTTTATCTAAAAATGTAGTGTAAAAAATGTTTCTAATAATTGAATATGAAGCTGGTTAGTGCACTTGTGCTAACATTACCCTATAATAGGAAATGGATTTCCATTTTTAGAGATTTATACTTAAAGAAACATTTATACATACTACTGATTAATGAAAATACGTTTTCATGTGCATCAGAACAGTTAGAGACTCATTAATAAAATTTCAGACTAATATTCTGGAGTTTGTAGCACTCATTTTTTCTCTGAAGAAGTGGAGAAAATATCTATTTTAGGAAAAGTGTTATATGTACATAGACCACCAATTTTTGAAATATATATTCACACATATGGAACTATCATTGAGACAATATAGTTATTTTTAACTTCTTAAAGACTATTACTTTTCAATTAGTTGTCACCTCAGGAGAGAGAACAATGTCACAATGGATTGAGTATGAATGATATTAGTGTTCATGCAATGATGGTGGTAAAATTAGATCATTTTATTATGGACCTAGTATGTTTTGATACAAGAATTCTAAGTTTGGGTAAATCATCAATCACATCTCAAATTTTGTATCTTCTAAAAAAATAGTGATTATCAAAAATGAACAAGGAGATAATAATTTGGTAAAAATAAGATAGAGGGTATGAAAAGTTGGACATTTAATTAATTTAATATTTATCAAGATGTTTTAATGAAATATGGTACATGTATATATATACAATCCATTCCAAATATTAAGGAGTTGGTGGATGATGTTCATAATTATTAATTCTATTTAGACCCTGTTAGATCTAAAATGTGTAGGATCCTTTATGATTATTAGTGGAATATTATAAAAATTGAGAGAGGTCAATACACTAAATGTTTGTTGGTGTGTCAAAAAGTAAATTTATGAAAAATTAATAAAGGGGTATTAAAAACACTTCCCATACATATAAAGATGTCAAAATATCACTATGGACTTCCTTACTATACTTAGAATGACACCTGTCGTAAAAAGTTTATTTGGGTATTCATTAATAGATTGAAAATGTTAACCCACTTCATTTCCATAATGAATAATTTCATTTTTAAGCACCTTTATTTTCTATATATTCATTAAGAAGTGATACCCTATGGATCATAGTTTTCAATTTTTTCGAATGGAGATCTGTGATTTACTACTAAATCGTTGATCATCCTTCAAATGTTTATAAATATAGAAGTAAAATTTACTATATTATACCATCGTGAAACTAATGGATAGTATGAGAGGAATATTGAAACATTGAATGATATGTTATGATCTTTCTCACTTGATTTTCTAGATATTTGGGTTTATCTTCTTAAAACTGGGTAATTAAAATATAAAAATATTTTACACTCAAGAATTAATATGGAATATTGTGATGCTATATATAGATAAACTTGAAGAACTCCATCATGTTGGTGTGATTCTGGAGAAGGGAAACTATTGGGAACAAACATACTTGAGGAAACTACATAAAAGCTTAAATTGATCTAGACACACATATAGGCTGCACAAAATTAACAAATAATTTATGTAGCGAAACAATGGAATGCCATAGAGATTCACATTGGGAGTCATGTTTTACAAAATATTTGACCATGGAATAGATTTATGACATTTGGAAAGAAGACTAAATTCAATCTATGGTACAATAGAACCTTTGAGATTCTGAAGCATGTTAGAGCAGAGCGGGATCCAATCGAATAGCACTGCCACAAAATATTTCCAATTTCCATGACGTCTTCCATGTTTCCCTACTGAGAAATTATATGTATTCCCATCAAATTTTCTTGAAACTATTGGTGTTATTTGGAATATGACTTTTCAAATGAGGAGGAACCAATCTTGATCCTTGACATGAGTAAAAAACTATAGGAGAATAAAAAATGGCTTGTTAAGATCATGTAGATAGATAACATGTTTAATGAGGCAACACAAAAACTAAAGGATTTCTCAGAGAATAAGTTTCCTTACAAATTTTCACTTTAGTATATAAAATTAAATTTTAAGGGAAGAAATTCTTTTTGATATAGAATATAACAAACTGAAAACAATATATTATTCTTTTAATAAAGGAACAGTTTCATCTCAAATTTTTTATTATGTCATATAATATAGACACATAAAAATACTACAAAAAAAAATTACATTATAGATCATGCATTGATATGGAAGAATAAAATTAGGAATAGTAATGTGATATACAAATTGATGAATAATACCTTTATTATAAAATTCTATTCATTTTATATCCCCCATGAGGATCTACCATTTCATAAAACATTACACATAAAGGGAAGCATTAGGAATGAAATTGGAATTTATGGAAGTTGAGATATTATTTGGGGATATTCATCCTATGGACTTTCTTTTAATAAAGAAAATATTTTTCAATGTGTATAATCCATTAATATTATTTGTTGTATTATTCCTTATTTATTCATGATGTACTATTATTTATAAAACGTAAAATTATTTTCATGTTCCTATCTTTAAAAAAAATAAAAAGATGTTTAAAGGAATGAGTATATTCAAAAAATGAAAAAATCAGGTAATTACATACTCCCCCAATTAATGAAATTTATACCTAAAAATTTTATCTTAAAAAAATATGTGAAAATTGGTGAGGGTAGCTATGACTTTTTGGATTCACTTGGTTCTCATGTGGACCATTTAAGCTATTGATTTCATTACATAACCATCGAAATCCCTAATTCCCTTTTTATCAACACTAGTTCCCTTATGTGAAGGATCTTGACAAGTTCCTCTACAAATGATTAGTAATCTTATAAAATTACACAATAATTATAAGATATATGTGATCAGTTAGAAATATAGATTCTTAGTTGGGAAACATGGAATACATCATTAACATTGAATCAATTAGGTGGTTGTAAGAATCGATTGGAAAACAGTCTGACATACTCTAAAATCTCAAGCGGTCCATTGTACCTTTTAATTGGTTTACCCATTATTTTAAATCTCAAAATTGTTTTCCATAGTGATATCATTAAGAATACATGATTCAAAACATATAAAACCATGTCCTTATTTTTATTATAAAAATAAAATTTGGTTGACATTTAGAAGCCATGGGGTGTTCTAAAATCAAAAGGATATTTCTTATCGTTTCTTTCAAAATGTCTAGTCCAATATTTTTACCTCTTCTAAGTTCATCCTATTATTTTGGAGTTCTACACAATTTTCCACACAGATATTAAAAATCTTCCAATAGGATGATATAGTGTAAATAGTTGTTATAGGATGATTATACAAGTAGAAGATTTTGATATAATCACCCATGAAATTTAATTTATCTTGCTCGCAACATATCATCCAATGATTTAGTAGACTTTCCAAACATCCCAATCACTTATGGGTGGTTTCTTATTCCCAATATTTCTTTTGTATATATAGTATTTTTAAGGATCCTCTAAAATTTAGAATAAAATATAGTATCATATTGATAAACTGACAAAAATTGTTCCATATGAAGTCTCAATGTTTCATGAATATAGAGGTGGTCTATATTCTCTATAGAGAAAACCACTCTAATTAAATTGAAATGTTTATACATTCGAACCTATTGATGATTAACTCTATAGTATTTCTTCCATATGGTGGCTTCGTAAGGCCAATGAAAAATCCAATATTAATGTTATACCACTTCAATATTGGTATAGACCGTGGTTATAATTCTCCTTTATGATGTTTTCACTCTGACATTGATTTTTGATACACCATATAACATGTAGTGTAACTAGTGATGTCCCCTATCATATAATCCTTTTAAAAATGATCATTAAGGTCATTATAAATTTTAGTTCCTTTGGGGTGTATAGAGAATGTAGAGTTATTAAATCCATCCATCCATACAATCTGTATCCCTAGAATATATAACATACATTTCCATGTACTAAATCTCATTACACTATGCTTATCATTATTTAATTCAAGAAATATATCATTATTTATATCTTCTATCTCTTTATCATTAATGGATCACCCCCATTAGATTTCATGATCCTCTATAGTCATGTCTGTTGATAATTATTTTGAGATAACATTGAAGTGTTATTTTAAATAATAATTCCAATTTACAAACATATTAGGTCCATGATTTGTGGATATTTCCCAATCCTCATCACTATAAGAACACCAGGATCTTTCTTATTCAATGTAAATATGACTTTTATTTCTCTTGAGGGGTGATAATGAATTAACCATACATAGTCAACAAAATTTACCAACCAACTCCTTTGTCTCATGTTCAATTTCTTCAGTGTGAATATATATTTTACACCTTAATAGAATGTGTATATGACACTATTTTATAAAAAAATAATTTAACAATGTAACTACATTCAAAATGAGCTCTTCTAAATCCAGTTAATGTGTAGGATAATTATGTTCAAGATTCATTGAATATAATGATTCATAGGAATTAAATTTTTAAATTTTTATGAGTACACATCCATGTCCCTTTAATGATTTATCACTAAAAATGAAAAATAATTTTGCATTGGAGGGTAATTTTAGCTCAAATCCACTAACCCACATCCTATTTAGTTATTGGAAACATTATTAAAAATCTATTGTCTAGAGTAACATAACTACCATTTAATTTAACTTATTGTATAATAAATCCATCTTATTTTTTGTTCACAGTCCTTCTATTGTACCCATATATTCCATGGAAACTATGAATATCTCTAACAATTGTAGGATGTTTCCAATCCTCTATAGTTGTTTTCTAAACATTCTCTATTGAGATTAATTTAATATAAATGTTGTGTCCAAATAATTTGTCTTGTTGTAACCAAAACACATACATTATTAATATATGAAAAAAATTATCCATTCTCAATGTCCGTAATTTCATTATTAGATGATTTTCTTGCTCCTTGGGGATTTTGGAAAATAACATAATATTCTCAATACTTTCCACGATGAGAATATATAGGTATTAGTTAAAGGAATTATTTATCAAACCTATAAACATGGAAGGATCATTAGTCATTATGGAAGGGAAAAGAAAAAAAAACTCATAATGTCAATATCTTATTCAAAAGGATTCCATTGGGACATCATATTTCATCACCCTCAATTGATTATATCATGACTGATGATCAATCCTAGATAATAATTGTGATCTATAAATCTAGTTGAAGAAATCAACCATCCATGGAATGGTATCTTTTTTTAGAAATATTTTTATATTTAGTTCTCTATTATGAATTAATGGGTTCATTCATCCATCCTTCTTCTTTAAAAATTAATAGGTTCTCCACAAGTAGTCACACTGTGTCGAACAAAACCCATCTCCATCTGATCTTAATGATTCTTCTATAATTCCTATAACTTATCATATTACATTCTATATGAGGTTTTTGATATTGCCATGGATCAAAGAATTATTTCTTTTAATAACTCTACCTCTCTTCTTAGGTTGTTCATGGTAAATATAAAGGATATACAACAATGATTAATGAATAATGAGAACATCTCCTATCTTTATGCCTTTTGTTTTTTCTTACTCTTGACCATTAATTACCCTAAATAATGTAGTAGAAAGTTGTTCATAGAATTAATTATGATAGGATATATCACCTTTGATTATGATCATAGGTTTTATCTTCAATGCATCTTAAATATAATTGTTTATATAGATTATATTGGCATTAAATATTGAAAAAAATACATAATAATTATTACCGAAAATTCACCCATTTGAATGATCGCCAATATTTTAGTGAGTTTTTACTCACAAAATATAATAGTAGAATCCCTCTATTTATTTGATGATTGAATATTTAATCAAATAGTTTTAAAATAAAACACTATGTATAGTGTTTTATGTTTTAATCTGATTTTAATTATAATCCTAAATGAAATAAAATAATTCATTGACCTAGAATCCATCAATGTACTTACTAACATTGAGTGTAAGATGAATGTACATTCCACAACATCATTTGGAGCCACCACATAAAGCGCTATAATTTTAAAAATAATGACCTTGATCCCTTTTCCTATATAAGGTTTTATTGTGGTTTCCCTCCATTATCTTATGAAATGGACATTAATTAGAAAAACTACCATGTTCCCACACTTGATGAATTTCGCCGCAGGTTGTAACTTCACTATTTAATCTTTTTCATTAGAATTTAGTTCTTGAGTGTTTATATATCCTTTAATGGTTAGAGAGTTATTCCAATATCTTCCACACTTGTACCATTTTCCAATTCATGTAAACAATTCCCCCAATGATTATTATTTCTTTTTTTTCAGAAGATATGTTGAACATTCTTCACATTGTGATTCCTCCAAAAATTCATTTCCATCATTAGATTCTTAAAAATCTCTCAATGCATCTAATAGGAAACATCTAACTTCTTTTAAACATTGGGGAAATATTGAAATTTCATTTAATAACTACTAAAGACAAATAATTTCAATTAATTATGTATAATGGGTCTTAATCATCCAAATAATTGATATATCTTCTGATTAGAAGCAATGAAGATTCATTAATCATAACATGAAAGCCTTGTAAATTTTATATCATTATTCCAAACCAGCTCATTGGTTCATTATTTCAACTTGAAAAACTCCATCCCCTTTTGGTTCAAAGGGTATGAGGAAAATACATGATGAAAAGTCAATTTTGAGGCCTTACCACACTACTGGAAAACTAGGCTTTACCAACGGTTTGGAACCATTGGTATAGGCCTCCAAACCGTTGGTATATCCTATACCAAAGGTTTGGAGAACCGTAGCCAAGTAAGCCATTGGGATAGGTCTATACCAACGGTTTTGGAAACCGTTGGTATAGGTAATATGAAATCTATACCAACAGTAATGGAACCGTTGGTATATAAATTCAAAAAATAAAACATCCGCTGGGATTTGATCCCAGGACCCATCGTTTATCATTAAACGACTCAACCACTAACCTAACATGACTTTTGTGATCATAATTACATAAATATATATATGTATTCTCATAAATATTTTAAATTTTGATTTATATAATGTTCTCGGTACGAAGGTCCGATAAAAAATGAAAGAACCTATACCAACGGTTGTTAAAACCGTTGGTATAGGTATTTGGTTGTGATTTTCATTCTGTAGAGGATGTTGAATTTTGGCGCACTTTTCCCAACGGTTTGGCCAAACCGTTGGGATAGGTCAACCTTTCCCAATGGTTTGGCGAAACCGTTGGGAAAGGTGGCATATTTGGGGACCTTTCCCAACGGTTTGGCCAAACCGTTGGGATAGGTCTACCATCGTTGGTAAAAGTGGCCAATTTGGGGGGGCCTTTCCCAACGGTTTGGCCAAACCGTTGGGATAGGTCTACCTTTCCCAACGGTTTGGCCAAACCGTTGGGAAAAGTGGCCAATTTGGGGGCCTTTCCCAACGGTTTGGCAAAACTGTTTGGAAAGGGGACCTATACCAACGGTTTTTGCAAACCGTTGGTATAGAAGCGTTGGGAAAGATCTAATTTCCAGCAGTGCCATCACAAGAAATCCATCTAATCCCTGGTAATTATGTTCTTTATATGTGTCCAACAATGGTATGTTTCACCCTCTATGAAATATAAGTCAACTATAATAATATCTTGTTCTGAAAAATGGGGTAAAAATATATTTTTTCATAGTATTGGTTTATTTTTCAATGATTAGTGTTTGAGAGGTTCCACTAAAAATATATAGTTGTAGTCACATGAAGGATTCAACAAATATTTATTCCTTCCTTGGTGATGTAGGATGTTCTATATGGTTATAGTTATTGTTTTTGAATTATGTTATGGGATTTATATTCACCATGATTCTTTCATCTCTAGCTCCCCATATTCATAAGGAAATCACCACATTTTATGTTACATCCATTTTTTCACAATCCCATCTATTTCTTAACATTATATTCTAGAATGAGAAAATCTAAGTAATAAATTTGTTACTATTAAGAATCCTATAATAATAAATCTAGGGGAGATCATAGTATTAAAATTTAATTATGTGATGATTCTTAGATATTATTCATTATTAATAATAAATGTTTTACATTTTTTATATAATTCATTATTGATTAAAATTTTTTTTTATTAAACAAAAAATATCCACCAATATATCCCATCAGGCATCCAGTAAGGCTCATTTTCATAAACCATTTACCAATTGAGTTTAGATCAATATAGTGTTTTGGGGTTGTTACCCCTACGTATATCAATTTCTGACCCATATAAAATTGTTTAATATATATATATATATATATTCTTAGAATCTACATTGTTTATACTTGTATAAAATACCTAGATGTGTTCACATATAGCACTACTACCCTAGGTTGTATTCATAATGCCTTTCACAATGTCAATTGTAATGTTATATTACATCATTATCGGTATGGGTAATGGTTGTAATAACACATTAAGGGTTTTTTCTCTTCCTTGACTTAATGAACACTCTACACTAAGTAGTGTAATCACACACAGATATATATATATATATATCTTCATATTATCTAGCCGATAATGATCATGAAAGTCCCAATAAATTTTAGTGAATTTGGGGTGTATAAAGAATGAGTCACAATGAGATTCATCCATCTTCTCCTTATTTATCTTTATAATGTATGAGATATATAGCATTGTAATTAATTTTAGTACACCCTCTTGATCAAAATTAAATTCAAGATACTTTCGATATTTTAAAGAGTCTATTTTATTTTTCACCAAATGGTCATCAACCTAAGCTATCTTTATCTTCTCTATTAATGTCAGTTGAGAAATAATATGAGATAGGATTGACAACTTCCCTTACCATGTGACTCACATGTCCAAACATACTAGGTCCTTGACCAATTGATCCCATGAAATCGGTATCATTGTATTAACACCATGATCGTTACTACTCAATGGATTTGAGAAATTTTTTACTCTTTTAGAGTGTTGATGAATTGAAAAATATAAGTCTACAAGAATCTCCAACAATATCATTTTCATCATGTTTATTTTCCTGAATTTGAATGTATACATCAAACATTGGTTTTCTGTGTATATTTCACTCATTTACCCATAAAGATAGTATTCCAAATCTTCAGAGAAAAAATGATTGTAGCTAACTAAATATCACATGTTGGATAATTATTTTCATTGGTATTTTACTATCAGGACATAAGGGTAATAAATTTATTAGTTTTTGAAATTAAACATTTTATTAAATTTATAGATCAATCACTCAAAATGAATAAACTATCCCAATTATAGGGTGAAGTTAGCATAGTTTGACAAACCACCCTACTTCAGTTTTTTGGAAATCTTCTTTACACTAATTTAACCATATTTATATAAATCCATTTTGAGAGAACCTAGTTTCTAGATTATAAAGTGATGTTTTTTTTGGAAATCATTCTACAATATCCTTCTAAACATTGGATACTATAAATATTGGTTACAATTAAACGATGTGGCCACTCTTCTATAGCCTTTTTCTTTTCCATGTCCATTGAGATTCCTTCACTAGACATGATTCTTATTTAGAATTCAATAAGTTGTATCTATAATTCACATTTTCTATATTTAACAACCCACATTACCATCCTAATAATTTCAAATATTACATGTATATTATTTGATTACTAAATACTACTTTTGGAACATGTTATAATATCATAAATAAAGAACACTATGATATTATCAAGGTAATCTATAAGGAATATATTCAATAAACCTATATATATGGTATGATAATTAGTCAAGATGGAAGGTGTATCAAAAAACAAATCTGGACCATTCTGGTTTTGATGGAAATATTTTTTGATATCTTCTTTCTTCATCCTCAATGGATTCTTCCCAACATAATGATGAATAATGGAAAAGTATTAATATCCATGAAGTTGATAGAACACATTATCAATTATTCGAAGAGGGTATTTTTTCTTCATGTTGATCTCATTATGCTTTATATTATCAATACATAGTCACAATGATCCATTATTCTTATTTAAAAGGTAAACATGCTCTCCCTAAGGAGACATACTTATTCTAAAGAACCCCTCATCAACCAAATCATAATATTTCATCACTAATTCCTCTGACTCCACTCATTCCATTCTATATGGTTTTTAGATGTCGTATTGAATCGATGTTATTATTCAGTTGAGAAATCTACCTATCCTTATGGGGGAGGTCAAAATTACTCTTCCTGATATACATCAGTGTATTACCAAAAAAATAGCGCATGATAACTCTTTAGGATTTTATTTATTAGTGTTATCCACTAATAATTTATGTAATGAAGTAATTAAGATATAGTTTCTAGAAAGGATTGGGAAGGTAAATATATCTTATAAATATTATCTGAGGCTTCCCCTTCATGTATAGTAAAATATCTTTACTTCAATAGTCTATAATGGAATTACACTTAAAAAACCAATCTATTTAAACTATTATGATAAATTACACCATTGGAATAATCACTGTTTTTTTGAGAGATTGTACCCCCCAATGTAAATAAGGGAAACCCTATATAACCTTTATTGTTGAATAGCTTCCCCCATGATGTCTTTAAAAAAACTATTTTATTAGTAGTTCTGGGATTAAAATTATGTGATTTGAAACCATAAAATAAATAAAAGAATACCCTGAAGTAGAATAAAAAATATATACATTTAATAATTGTGTGTATGATGACTGTACCATTCAAAAACGTAGTTAGAAAATCATATTACACTTTAATAATCTTGATATCATAAAATTTCACCTTTTTCCACTATTGGGATTTATTATTGTTTCCCACCGTTATCTTCAAAGTGGGTAATTTATTAAAAGATCTCCCATGCTCTCTGAGCATATATCATTTCACATTAGGTTATTCTTGCACTATATTCCCTTAGTCATTAGCATATAAATGTAGAGGTTTTTAATCACCATGATAGTTTTGAGCTATATTTCCTTATATTTCACACTATTCAAAAATTTAAATTCCTCAAAAATAGTCCCTCAAATGATTCTTCCTAAATTTTTTCGTGTGGGTGTTGTACATTCTTCAGAAATAAATTATTAAAAAAATTACATATTAATCTTTGTTTCATTCTATATATAGGTCTATTTAGAAACATATAATATGATTTAAACATTGATAAAACATCACAATATCTATTAATCATTCCCAAATCATTTTATTACAAATTTTTTATTTTTATGGGGTCTCAATCTGCAATGAATCAAACCGTCTACCCATCAGAATCGATGAAAAATGATGATTTATAACACTCAATCCTTATAATTCCTAAAAAGAGAATAATATCAAGAGATAACTTTCAAGTGATTCAGATTCCTAACAACAATTAATTATAATATAAAAGTTAAAAAATATCATAATAGAATATATTTTAATAACAAAATGTAAATTTTTCTTCAATATAAAAAATGAAACATTCATAAGAATATAAAAAAGACTTATCACCGTGGATTTATAAACCATAATTACCATGGTGATATTCAATGGTATTATAAAACAAGACCTATATTAATATTATTTATTTACACAATTTATTAAAGAAACATCAATTTTTTGCCTTACAATGTTTTAATTCATGTGACCCACATTGTTCATAACAAATCATTTCATCATAACTAATTGAAAATAATGAATCAGTTTCAAATCAAGGTCGTTGTTTACAAAGTTCCTAAAAATGTAAAAATAATAATTTTTAACACATTAAAGTTGAATATGGTATTCATATATCTAAATCAAAAAAGAAATATCAAATTATTACATATAGATGAATTCTAAAAGAGTTTGAAGTGGATATGTTTTTCACAATATGATGATTACTCATGTCGATATTTTAAATTCATGAAATGAATTCAACAACATGACAGTATATATTTTCATTTAAGAAATGTGTATAATGATAGATAATGGTGAAACTCTAATTATATAATTTCTTTTTTGGAAGTAATTTTATGAAAAAAAATCCCTGAAAACAAATGATATTTTATATTTAGAAGACTTAAGAGAAGGAGGTACTTGAATGGATTGGAAGATGTAGAGAATTTCATTACCATGAATATTTTCTTTTTAAAACAAGAGTATGGAACCTTGTGACATTGAAGGATCTATTGAGGGACTCAGTGGGAGGGGAAATGAGTAGAATGTTAAGCTTCATAGATATAGATTGGACAGTGGGGGTCGGAAGGTTGTACTTATACTTGAGGATGGGTTCATATAAGTGTTTAAATAATTATTATCTTGTATTTAAGCCAATGATCATTTAGGGTGAATTAATTAAAATGATTTTTTTTTGAAAATTAATCTTTTCGTGGCTGGTTAAGGTTATATAAAATATTCACCACCCATTTAATGTTTTTGTTTTTATCTATTTTATTCTTTTTCCATTTATAATTATACTGGTACATTATTTTCTATATATTGTGGTAATTCTTTGTATAAAATGGTTACTTTTAATGCACAAAAAATAAATTAAGACTATTATCTACTTTTTAATTTATTATTACAAATATTAAATCCATTATAAATTATTCTACTTATAATATTGATAAATATAAATTCTAATATGATAAGCATATAGCAAAAAAATTAGAAATGTTAAAATCATTGCTTTCTAGATGATATAAATCTGTTTCTAAATGGAACATATTATATACTATGATAGTCCATAAATATTTTTTGATGGAAATTATCTATTTATTAATTTTAAATCATGACTATATATTATTTATATAATAATAATTATCAGGTTTCGTAAAAACTACCTTTTTAGTTTTTAACGCAAAAATCAACTTTTTTACGAAATTAATAGAAATTCACCAAAAGATTATTTCTATATACTAAATCCAAAAAAATTAATATTACAATAAGTAAAAAAATTACCATTTAAAAACACTAATATATAATGAAAATTAAATGTTTTTTTGACATATTAGACTGTCAGATCATTATAAAAATTAATTAAGACTTTATTAATTTATATTATAATTTCTAAATGATTTTTATGATAATTTCATGGAATTGAAATTTATTTTAAACTCGTAAATTTATCAGAAAATATATTTTAAATGGAAAATATTTTTTATCTTCAAAAATACAATTTTAGTTATGTTATAATGTATTATTGAAAGTCACTTAAATTTAATATATATAATATTAAAAAATAATGACCAAAATATTTATTGACTAATGGTCATAATCCAATTCAACATATTATAAGAAAACCAAAATTATTAATACATATAATTTCTTATAAATACACCACCCTTATTTAATTATCACACACTACATTTCTAATGATGGTTCTTACGAATTCTCTGAAAATATCAATTTTTTTTACTAGTGTTCCATTTTATTTTTGTGAATTTAATTTAAAGAGACATATTTTTAAGGTTGTCAATATAGGGGAGTTCGTTTTAATTATTGTATTATTATCCCATCTATATATCTCTTTATTATTCCTCATTGTATTATTCCATATTAATGCATGATGTGTACTGTTATTATGAAGTGTAAAATTATTTTTATGTTTTCTACTAGTAAAACATAATATAAAATTGTTAAGATGAAATAGTTCTTTTATTAAAAGAAGAATATGTGTTTTTAGGTTGTTAAATATTCCCCCACTAAAGAAAATTTTTCCTCAAAATTTCATTTTACTGACTATTGTTGAAAAACATAAGGTTGATTCTTCATTGTGGATTCCTCTAATTCTCATATAGCCTCTTCAATCATTTGATTTATCCACATGACCTTCGCAAGAAGTTTTTTATTATTCCTGAACACTTATTATCTTATGTTGAGGATCTAGATTGCCTCCCCACCATATGGAATGTTTTCTTCCAAAAAGACACAATTAGTATCTTATTCATGTGATGGGTTAGTAATATATATTCTCAATTGTTAAATATAAGAGACATCATAAATATTTACTGGAATTTGGTTTTAGTGCTAATTAATAAGAAAACACACCAACATTCTCTAAAATCACAAATGGTCTAATGTACCTGGTACGTACTATCCGCATCCATAAAAATAT
The DNA here is from genome assembly GCA_963277665.1 of Viscum album. Taxonomy (NCBI): domain Eukaryota; kingdom Viridiplantae; phylum Streptophyta; class Magnoliopsida; order Santalales; family Viscaceae; genus Viscum; species Viscum album. The sequence goes on along the minus strand of OY728155.1, from coordinate 1,518,493,429 downwards.
AATAAATCATTTCAGTTGTGATATATTTAAGAATACATTATCCCTAACATGAAACTCTAAGTCCTTCTTTAATTTTTCATCATAATTGTTTTTTTAAATTTGAGTAACCATGATGTGATTTTCAATCAAATTTATATTTTATGTACTTTTAATTATAATTTAAGTTCATAAATATTTCCCTTTTCTGACATCTCCCAAATATATTAGAGTTCCACACCATTTTCCCAGTAGATATTCAAAAGGTTCCATTTTTAAAGAGGAAACTGTTATTATAGGAGAATTAAACAAGTTTAATATGTTGATCCAAATCCCAAGAAAAACATTTGTCCTAGATCCAAACCTATATTTCAATGTTCCAATAATCATCTCTGACTACCTATCAGTTTCAGGAGGGTATGATATTCTCATTTTTACAAATTTACTAATAAAATTTTGATAGATCCTTTTTAATATAGATGTTAATTATTGATCCCTATCATAAATTATGAATATCTTTACGTAAAGGAGTCTCACTAGTTCCTAAATATATTAGAATGTTAGGTTCTCAAGGTAGAAGTACAGAGTTGTGGAAATAAATATAGGCATTCTTTCTCACCAAAACAATGATTACTCATATAACATTATACACATCCATGCCTTCAAAAGCTCAGTCACAGAGCCCAGAGTGATTTCATTCCACTTCTATATTGGTATGGGTAGTGGTAATAATTCCCCTTAAATAAATTTCCACTCTTCCATTACATTCTAGCACACTATGCACCTTTTAGCGTAATATGTAATCATCATTTATATATTATCACAAAAAATTGTTGCGATGGTACCTATACATTACAGTCCACTCTTTTCACATAGATAATATAGAAAAATATTATTTATCCATCATATCCTTATTTATATAGAGAATATATGGGAACATGTAATTGTCTTTGATTTTGGTAAACATTCCAGATCAATATTGAATTTTGGAAACATCCTGACTTTTCAAATCCTATGTATTATTTTTTATCAAAGGATCACCGCCTTGATCTTTATTGTTATTATCTAGTAATGTAATTTGAGAAATAATTTGAGATATGAATAATGGTTTCCATTAAATATTGAATCCCATGTCCAAGCTTTCTTGTTCCTTGATGAATAGATATACTTTAATCATCATCATTGTATAAAGAATTGGATATTTACAAATCAATGCATATGTTACTTTCTTCACCCTAATAATGTGGAAATGAAATGTAAAACAATACTCTTGAAGAAGTTCCAACCATATAATCATGTATGTCATGTTCCTTATGTGTTAATATATACATAAAATTTTTGTTTTGTGTGTACATATAACTCCTTTCCCTATAAAGATCGAGTGTCAATATCTTCAAATAAAACATTACCTTGGGAAAGTCAATATCATGGTTTGGAAAACAATTCAGGAGTCATTAACTATCATGATTCAATGGCAATATTTTTTCCATTTTTCATGAGTAGATATCAGAGTCAATTTAAATATGAGTCACAAAAAATGAGAATTCCTTCCCCATTGTATGGTAAATTTAGGACAAGTTCACTAACCAACCTCCTAAAAAAAATAAAGGAATCAGACTTTATTATTATTTTCTTAGATAAACATAACATTCTTTTGAGTTAACTAAGTTACTGGATTAAAAATCCCAAATATGAATGTCACAAAAATTCTATAGTATCATTACTGAACATGTAAACTATGAATATCATTCATAGTTTTAGGATGTGACCACACATTTATACCCTTTTTCATTTCTATATCTACTGATATTCCTTCAATGGACATGATGTGTCCCATGAATGCCACTTGGTGTAACAAAAAAATGAAATTTTATGAATTTAGAAAAAAAATTCTCCTTTTTCATTTTTTCTACTTTTACCCATATAAGATTTTCATGCCCCTAAATAATTTTGGAATATATCAAAATATCATCAATAAATAACACAATAAAATTTTCAAGGATGTACCTAAATACACTACTCGTTAAATAAATAAATATGGAAGAATAGTTTTTCAAGAAAAAAGGCATAACAAAAAACACATAATTCCTATATATTTTTAAGGAATTATTTAGGATATCATATTTTTTTACAATATAATAATTATAATAAAATTAAAGATAAATATTATAAATTAATTGATCTCTATTAATAAGGATTATAAAATCATCAGTCCCTATATGAGTTTATTTTTTCTTCACTAAGATCCCTTTAAGATCTTTATATCCATTCACAATAAAATGGATCCATTATTATTATTTAAAACTAGAATAGGAGCTCCCCAATGAGTCACACAAAGTGAAACAACATACATCTCCAAAATATGTTCTAGTACATTCAATCAACTACCTCCATATATTCCATTAAACATGGGTTCTTATATATTGTCCTAGATCCGGTTCTAAGTTCTATTGAGAACACAACCTCTCTTTTTAGGAGAGGTCATGGTTACTATTAATGGAATACATCAATATATTCCCAAACAAAAGGCACATATACTATCATTAATCATCTTCATTCTTCTTATTCATACTAAATCATTTCCATAATGATGTAAGTATAAGGTGGATCTTGGAACAACTCATGATATAAAGTTCCTACTTTAAATGTGATTATAGTTTTATAATTGATCTTTAAATTATACCTTGAAAACCAATCGAACCGATGTATTTTGTCAAATTATTCCATTGAAATGATAACCTAGTTTGAATTGAGATTTAAATCACCAAAGATAATAATGGGAATACCTAAATATTTTTTATTCTTTAATTTTTACTCAAGGATTTTAATAAACATCTCTACCACTAGATGTTTATATATTAACTTGATATTCGTTGAAAAATTGAATGAAAATATATAATGTATGGAACTAGAATAAAACTATGTACTTTCTAGAATTGAGTGTATGATGATTGTTCTGAAAAAATAACCATTGGTTCCCCAATAAATTTTTTTATAATTAAGAAAGTTTGATCTTTCTTCCTCGTACTCTATTTTGCTAGATGTGTACATCCCTCTGTTATATTTTTATTTGGACACTAATTATTGAAATACCTATGTTCCCCACACATTAACTATTGGAAAATTTCTTTTCCTTACAATATATTCCCATTTTCATTGGAATTTAGTTGTTGAGGAATAAAATATCAGGGACAGTTTCATCGTATTCTTACATCTCATCCACACTAGTACTACTTTGCAATTCCCTTAAAACAATTCACCAAAAGCATCATCCCATATTTTTCACACTGGATAGTGTACGTTCATCTTATTCAGATTCTTCCCAAAAATTTGTTCCATATTTATCTTCTTTTCATTATATAAATGGGTCCATTGAGAAACTTAAAAATCAATTTTAACTATTAAATAATATCTCACTATCTCCTCATATATCGCAGTCTCTCATATTTTCAATGATTTTTTCAAATGTGGTCCTCATCTAACAAAAAATCTACACTTCTTCTGACCTAATAAATAAAAATGTTTAAATCATAAAATTAACGAATATTGAATTTCCAATCATAATTTATCCAAAATTTATATTCTATTTTTTTCAACTGAGTAATTGCTATCTCCATTTATGTTCATAGGTTGTGAGGAAAATACATAATGAAAAATAAATTTTAGAGTTCTTACATTCCAATGGAATCCAACTCATCCCTTGGATTCGTGTTCTTTATCAGCATCCAATAGTTATCAACATCTCCCTATGGTTGATATAAATCCTATATAAAATTATATTATTCAGAAAAATATAGTATATAATATATATATATATATATACTCTAGTATTGATATTTTGTTTCATTATTTGTGGATTATAGTTCCAAAAAAAAATATGTGGTCATTGATTCATAAATAATTAAACTTATAGTTCTTAGTTCATTAGTGAAAAAGGATAATCCACATGGTTATAGTTTCTTTATGACTTTAGTTAACTGAGTCATTATCATTTTTATGGCTTTAACTCATTCCCCCTATTGGAAAGGTTTCCAAAACATTTTTGTTTCATCTATCATCAGCATAAGTTCTTCTATTTCCTAGAATTTTAATATAAAAGAAGAAAACCTATGTTAGAAGTTTTTTACTATTAATAATATTATAATAATAATTTTTAAGGAATTATTAATCATAAAATGTTCATATATCATTCTTCTAGGATGATAAACGTCAATATTAACAAAAGTTTTAAATTATAATTATTAGAATCAACATTTTTTTAAAAATAACTTGAATAAAAAAATTATATCTCCCATGAGTATAAATTCATCTGAGTTTCAAGGAACATATTTTTCACCACTTACTAATTTTTTCTAGCTAAATATGCTTTTTGAGTGTTTTTACGCATATGTACATACATTTCAGTGCCTAATGCACATTTAGAGTCCAGACAAAGATGTATTTTCATGAAATCCACATACTCAATACTTAAAAAAAATACAATGATGTTTTCATATAATTAGGATAAGCCCAATGTTTTTAATAATGTTTTATAATCCTAATTTCCACACATAACTATACAATTAATTGACACCCACTATAGTGACCCTCCATTTTATACACAAAACCTTTCACTCAATAGTTCAAAAATTAACATTTAGTGGATCTATTTGTGATTATTATCCAGGAATTATGAACATGATACAAGAAAAAACATATTCCTTCTCATATTACACTTCAAATAAAATTTTATAGCTTTTTTATAAGTTAATTTTATGGTATCTAAATTCTTGGGGACACACATCAAAGAAATTGGTGATCATAATTAACAATAAAGAAATAATGGAAGGTGATATATAGAATACAACAAAGAGGGATAATAGTAATTCATGATCATATAAAAATGAGACATATCATAATATAAATAACATGAATAATAACATAGAAATGAGGCAACAACATAAAAATGAGTCATTCATATGTACATGGACAATTTCAATCACCATAGTGTTGTAAATAATAATTACAATAGTGATTCACCATGTAATTGTAAAACATATCATCTCTATAGATTAATTTTATACCCAATTCATTATAATACTATTAGGGTGAATAATTTATATGTATTAATTAATATCAACCATATTGATCATAACAAATCATTTCATCAATAACCCATGTAAATTAAAAAACATTTATCATGTCAAAATAATTTCATACTGAGTTTTTTAACTCTATGGCCTAAAATATATTTTAACCAATAAAAATAGAATATATGGTTTATGTATTTAATTCCTAAATTGAATAAATAATGTTTTCATCTAGGTGAATAACCATGTAAATGGAAATGGTTTGGGTATTCACAATGTGATAATTTCTCCTGTAGAAATGGGAAATTCCAAAAATGAATTCATCATCACAATAGTATACATTATTGTTTGTGAAAATGGAATAATAGGAGAGAATGGAGGTGTAACATTGATACGAAATCATTTGGGTAGAAATGGGATGACCTAAATTTCATAAATGTGTATAATATTTATCATTGATAGCATTCATGAAAAGGAGGTACTAGAATGTAAAGGAAGAAGATGAGAATATCCACCTCGATTATTTTATTCATAAAACTTGTGGATTGAACCTTCAGCCATAGTTCTAACATTACAGGGACTAATTAGGAGGTGAAATGACAGGAAAATAATTATTATGTGATTTGGATTGGATAGTGGGTGTGCTTTGGGGGTACTTATACTCAGGGAGTGGAGTCTTTATGTGATTACTTAATGAAAATTATCTATTTAATGCTAACCAGTATTGGGAAGAATTATTTATAATAATTTTTATAGATAGTTAATGTTTTTATGAATTGAGAGGGCGGTACAAAAAATTACAAACCCATTTATTATTTTTGTTTTTATGTATTGTAAACTTTTAACATTTAACATCAACATGTAATATTATTTTATTTCTATAGCTCTAACACAACCTTTTTACCACAATAACTTTTTTACTCCTAGAAAATTAAATAATCCTTTTTACCTTATATTTCAATTTCATTACAAATATACAATACTTTTCACATTATTCAATTTATATTAGTGAAAAATTAAATTATAAAATGAATCACATAAAACTCATAAAAAAAATTTATAGGATAAAATTAATTTTTTCAAAATAATTAGAAAGTGTTTCTAAATGTAAAATATTTTGTAATATTTTTATACTGAATGGTTTTTTATTATTATAATTTTTTACTAATATTTAAATATTGATTTAATACTAATTATTTAATAATGATTTTTTTGAAAGAGATTATTTGTTAACTTTTTAACACAAAATATAATTGTTTAGAATATGACCATAAATTCACCCTATACTAACATTGAGGTACTAAAATCCAAAATTAAATTTATTTTATCCAATTAAAACTCTATATATGATAATTTATCTTTTAGATAAATCATTATTTAATGAAAATTAACATATTTTATAACATTCTAAACTAGAATACATTTATAAAAATTACTTATGATGTCATTAATTTATATCATCATTTAAAAAGTTTTGTTAGAGAAATATAATAAAAATTAAATTTATTTAAAATCTATAAATTAATCACAAATCATATTTTAATTAGAATATATTTATTATCATTAAAATTAATACAAGTTTCGTTATATTATAATGTAATCTATAAGGATTCTTAATTATGTAAACATAACCAATAAAAATAAAGGCAATATTTTTATAGACTAATATTTATAATTCCCATAAACCTATTGGCTAGTAATCATAATGAAATATTTGAAATTTTCACTATAAATACTCTATCATTATTTCATTATCCCACAATATATTTATTACAATGGTTATTAATAAATAATTTGATAATGTAAATTGTTTTTCTAGTGTTTTATATTGTTTATGATTTTTATTTTAAGGGGAGATCTCATTTAGGAATTTGCAAAAAATTGAGTTAGTTTTAATTAAGCGTTATTCTTCTATATTTATATCATATTTCTCTTCTTTTTTTCAATACTCAGTATCATTTAATGTTGTATAATTATCTTATGAAATGTAAATTTATTTATATTTGACTTTATTGTAAAAGATAATAAACTTTTATAGAAAGGAATGACTTTATTTATTAAAATAATAATACTTTTTAATATCAATTCATTCTTCCACTATAATGAAAGTTTTCCCTCAAAATTAAATTTTTCTTAATAAAGTTAAAATTAATGATGGAACTTATAATGCATTTCTCAATATAGTTCCCATGTGTCTTCAATAGACTTGTTCATTCTCTATAGGACCTTAAAAATATGTGTTTTTTCCAATACATGTTCCCTTATGACAAGTTTCTAGATTGGTTCCCATTATATAGAAATGACATCTTCCAAATGATAACCATTATTTTCAGGGAAATGGTATGTTTTAAAAATATTTATTCTCGGAGAGGATGCATAGAAGTCATCAGGCACATTGGAAAGATTTAGAGGTACTTATAAATGAGGGGAAACTAGTCCACCATGATCAAGAATCTCAAATGTTCCAACTTACCTAGGAATTAGTATCCATTTCATTCCAAATCTCATAACATTTTTCCACGGTGATGTCTTGAGGAACACATGATCCCTAACCTTTTACACTAAGTCCTTCCATTGGTTTTTGGAATAACAATGTTATCGATATTGAGAATCCATTATGTGTCTCTGGAATACTTGAATCTTTTCAATGGGTTCTTTTATAATTTATAGTCCTAAAATTTTCCCTTATCTAATATCATCCAAACATTTTATATTTATAAACCTTATTTTTATAGATATTATAATGGTTAAATTTGAATGATGAATGGGAAAATGTTGTTATACGAGAATTCAACAAGGGGAAGAAGTTTATCCCCCATCACTTGAGAATCATGAGATCTATCTCGTAACATATCATCCAATGTTTTAATAGTCTTCTTAGATTTCCCATAATTTTGAGGCTGGTATTCTTTGCTTTGGTTTACTTATGTATTAATACCATTTTTATGGATCCTCTAAATTTTTTAAGTATATCATTGTTTTTGATAAAAAAATCAACATCAGTACTCCATGGTGAACTAGTACATCCTAAATTTAGAGGAAATATTTTGTCTACATGGAGATATTCCCTCTTATGTAAAGGAATTTTTGATACTTTTCAAATAATGTTTTGATTATTGATATTTTATTTTTACCCTTATGTGTCTTTGAAAGGAAAGCGATAATGTTTATAGTGATGTTATTGTATATCCACATATGTTTGGGTTGTTGTTGTAATATACCTTTACGAAGTTGTCAATCTTACTATACTTATTGAGACACTAAGTACATTAGTGTGTAATAAGATATCTCATTTTTCATAATATACCTCCAATAAATATTATGAATTCACAAATACAATGTATTTATTCAGTGGTGTATAGATATTACAGAACATTGAGTTTTATCCCTCATCACATTATTTATCTCCAGAATGGATTGGATACATATCATTGTACCAAATTTCATTAATCTTTTTTAATCAGTATTGAGTTTTTAAAACATCCATTTTTTCATATTCTCTATATTCATTTGATCCAAAGGATCATCTCTATGATATTTCTAGATATTCATGATTTAAGATGGTTTATAATTCATTTGAGAAAGTATTAATGATGTCCCTTCCCTTATGATTCTCTTTTCCTAACATATCAGGTCCTTGGTCAGTGGATCTCATTAAATCATCATCATTTCAGGAAAACCAGGACAATTCATACTGAATATATTTATGCCTTTTTTCTCTATTGGGTTGATAATTTTTTTGAAAGATCATATTACTTAGGAAGCACGAAAAATATCCTTTATCTCGTGTTCAGTTCCGTATGGGTGAATATATACCCAAAAACTTGGTAGTATGTGTATAATAGAGAGGGAATTGTGAAAAATTATAGACGTATCCCATTGATAAATAACCTTAGGGGTAGTAATGGGATGACCAAAATGGACTAAAAAGGAGTAATAAATGACATTAAAAATACTCACACTAAAAAGGCACAACTATGAAACGGAATGAGAGGATAATTCTATTTCCATTAATATTTTCTTCCTGAAACATGAGGACAGAATCTTGAGACCTTGAGGTAACCTTATTAAGAAATTTTGGTAGGTTAAATGACAAGAAATAATTATTGATATATTTGGATTATTGGTTGGTGTGGGAAGGGGTATTTATACATGAAGAGGGGTGGATTTAAGTAATTAAATAATTATTAGTTTGTAATTAAGGTAAACCACTATTTGGAGGAATTAATAGTAATGATATTAGTTTAATATTAATGTTTTAAATTATTTTTAATTTAAAGAAATAAATCAATCACCCATTTAATTTTTTAGTATTCATGTATTTTATGATTTGATCATTAAACATGAAATAGCTTCATTATTTTAGTAATATTGAGGTAAGTCTTTTTTTCACAGAAAATTTATGATATAAAAAAAATTAATCAAGACATATTAAATAATATGGAAGATATAATTATAAATATATTCTAAAATTTAGTTTCTTTAATTTATTAATGTGATGAAAATCAAATTCTAATATTATACATGTATAATATATAGAAACAGTTTTTTGGAAAGGATAAATTTTTTATTTTCCAAATGATATGAATGTGTTTGTAACTGTAAAATATAATGTAAAATTTTTATACATAATTTTTTTATAATCAATATGGATTAAATTTTTTAAAATATTGATCATATAAAAATTAAATCATTAGTGTAATTTTATTTCATAAAAATACATATCAATTGTTTACCAAAAAAATAACTTTATTAAAAACACACACAAAAATACACTATGATAATTTTTTGTTAAGTGTCAAAAATAAATTATATTTTCTCAAAATAATTAATTAAATATGATAATTTATTCAAAAGAATTAATATCTTTATTCATTGAAATTTATAAAATTCCTAGAAAAATAAACATTAGGGAAATCATAAAAATTAAATTGTACATTGATAACATATATTATCATTTAAAATGTTTTTTGGAAGATTATTTCATAAATATAAAAAATACAAAAATATTAATAATTTATAAATAACATATTTTAATAGAAACTAGTTATAGTCTCTAATAATAATTCAATTCTAATTTTATCATTAAATCGTACCTTTAATTAGCCTTATTGTAGTTTTCCATTTTCATTAAATTTATTTTCAAATGAAAATGTATTTCCACTTTCTCATAAGAAATATTCATTATAAAATAGGAGTTCTATTAATAACATAATAGATTTTTGGGGTGGTTCATTCCCTATGTTTAAAGATATTTTTCTTCACCATTTTATCATATTAATTTATACCATTAATTAAAATGATTATGGTCTACCTCTACATTAATTGTATTTAATTAATCCTTCAACATGAATTCCATAACTCCAATATAGAAATTTTAATATCCTTAATGGTTATTCATTTATTTAATGAGAATATATTATTGTGATTTTGAAAACAGGTCATAAAAAATCATGATCCCTACATTTTTTTGTTAAATTTTATATTGTCGGATAGGTGAAATAGATTTATGTATGAGAATTGAATATTTAAAAAACATTCAAAATTATTTGAGCTAGTATTTTTAATAATATTGATTATAATATCAATTTGAAGTTATAAGATTGCTTTAAATGATTTGTTTTCAACAACCTGATAATTAATATGTTAAAAACATAAAATTAATTATTTATAACTAAAAGACAAAATGTTTCATCACCACCTATTTATATGTGAAGTGCTCATATTAGTGTGAAATCACTCAGAGGTGGTGGGGATGAATCAATGATTCCTTTTTCTTTTTTAAAATTGATTCTTTTCAATTAAACATCCTTGGATGGTTAAATCCTCAATCCACTCTTCTTGTGTCTTTCATCATGACCTAAAATAATTCTATAAATTCAATGTAACAAATCAAAAGGATTTACACGATTTGATACAAAGACTTACCCGTTGCTCTGTCGGTTATTCTCCCCAATATAGATTCAACACTATATTCTAAAGAACAATTAAAATGGTCGATATCGAGTCACACTCAATCTCTCCTGAGTCCCATAAGAAGTTATTTATATTTCACCTCATAGTGTTACCAGAATCACACCGGCCGGCTCTAGAGTCACACTAACGACTTTTGCTCTGGTATCTCGGAAGATACTTCTTTCTTTATAATCACACAAGAGGATACATCATTTTTTGATGGTTTGATTCAATTTAGATTGATATAATGATCTTACACTAGGAGCTTGTTGAATCACTCATTCTTATGTACCAGTTCAAGAATCTTAAACAACCTTTTGTAAGGTCTGTTGGCCTTTCTCAACTATTCTGATCACCATTACTGATTAGTTAAATTAGTGCAACAATGCTCTTGAAACTCAATCTTCTTCTGATGAAGACTCAACTCACTCATATGTGTATAATTTGTGCACACAACTTATTAAAGAATATTAATATACATGAATAATCATTCACAATATCATTTCTATCTATCTTCAAGAATTATCAAACACTTTAAACTCTAAAATAAATTCTTAAATAGTTCTTCCCGCCTTCAGTCTCAATTCAAGTCCACTTCATGGACAAGTTTCGTGGAATCCAAAACATCTTGTCTTGGGTATCTCACTTAATTATGCTTCATCCATGAGTTTAATGGAATTAAAAACTTATTTTCCTCGGTATCATAATGAGTTATCACATGTCAAATATTAATCATTATTTCAGTCATGTATAATGTCTTATTTGTAATCCTGGACACACCATGTTCAAATATATCAATAGTTTTGGTTTAATGTGTTCATATCATGCATTTAAACATGTATTTTCCACTTTGATTCTTCTTTCTCAATATACATACACAATTCCTTCTTCACATTTTCATGGGAACTCAGGGATGAATTTATGTTTAAATATTTTTAATGCAACTTGAACACCCAATGTTCTTTTTCCACCCGCTATTTTTTATTGCTTCTTATGCACAACACAAGAGAGGATCACATAGGTATGTTCCTTTAATTCCATTTACATAAAAAACTAAATGGTTAGGTGTGTTCACATGGATTATTTTTATTCTCACAGGGTTGTTTATGTGGACACTTTATCAAGGATCCACACAACATGAACAAGGAAAGATCCTTGTTTTTGGTGTGTCACACACACCAGGGAGGTGCAATGAACTTTCCTCATATGTATTCATGAACTATTTTTTTATGAAAGAAATGAGTGTGGAATAAATGGCTCATATTCATGAAGTACCCATCATCTCCTTTTCATAAGGTAATTGTGAGGAGTTCTTCATTCTTCTCACAATAAAAAGTTTTGTGAAACATCTCTTCAATTAATGAACAATTGGATTACAGAGTGATCTGCTTCATTAGAAAAAGGATATTTCTCATATAATCATTAAAAATCCCCAGTCATGGGATCTTTAATTAAATTATAGGATTAAATAACCTTGAGAAACCTATTTTCTACATTTAGTTCCTGATCCATGACTCATTTAAACCCCTCGAGTTATATGTCATGACCTAGCATATCATCAAATGCCAGATTCATTTTGGATACTTTTAAAAAAATGCCACATTTCATGGTGTTTCTCTTTGAGATAATTAGGCTCTAATTATTGGTTTAATCCTCATATTCCAGATGTGTTTCTTGTATATCACGATCATAAATATTTATTTGATCAGAGTTGAACACTGAGAATCCTATACAACTTCATTTTCATTGGCCATATTTTATCTTCTTTGTTTCATTGCACACATGATTTTGGGACATCTAGGTGACTCTATTACAGTGGAATAAAAAATTAATTTTGGATGGAATCTAGATCATAGAAGTGTATTTGGGTTCATGGCATACTGGTTTGTGTTGGGTTGTTAGAGGTAGACGAAAATAGAGATCCCATCAAATGGTGGAGATAAAGAAGATCATATCACGTGGTCCATATTACTTAGCACAGATGTTGGGAAATATTTTTATGTTTCTAAAACACATACCAACTGATCAACATACCAGATGATGAATTTGATTAGTTATATGGTCCTAGTTCAAACAAAACTATACCACTACAAATCATGTTGCAGTTTCTCTTAGCTTTATATTACTAAGTGCATTGAAAGATGGCCAGAAATATATTCCTCCTCCCAGTACCACCCTATACCATTATGTGGGAGCACATTGTGCCCAACCTCTCGTCTTGACCTTGACAAAACCCTCCACAGGATCAAATATGTTCACTCCTGTGGTCTTACATACAGCACTGCACATGTCGCTTGCGGGTTGGCCTTAGGTAGCTTCCATTGTGTGTGATCGACCTTGTTTCCTGTTAGTTCCATCGGTTGAGGCCAACTGGTCATCTTAGAGGGATGGACTTAATTTTTTAATAAAACCCATATTAAAATTGTTTTACAAAAAAATATATATATAATGGAATTCCAAATGAAATGCATGGCCACATCAACTTAAAATCCCAGCCTTTCCATCCTTAGTCGTCATCTTTCTTCTTCTATACTTTTATGACTATGAATTTAAAAGTACTTATTTATTTTACCAAATGTTCAAACTCTTTTTTCACACCTATTAAACATTTAATATCATAACAATAATTAGTATGACTTTCCCATACTTCACCCAATTAGAAACTATTGTATGGATATTTTATATTCATCATTAAATTTAGGATTGCGTGGACTTATTAAAATGTTGTAACAAATTGTGTTAGTCATAGAAACATGTCTTGGAACATAGGATTAGTTCAAAAGTCTTTTAATTTTTTCTTGGATAATATCCAGGCATGGAATCAAATGTCATTTCATTAGTCCATAATGATTATCTAAGTTAAATTTTATTTAGTAGAACTTTATAATTTTTATAGCAATGAGATATTCCAATCTCATTGAAAACTATTTTCTATTAATGACATTTATTGATAGTACTTGTCGACTAGTAAAATAAATAATCAATTTGGGCTCTATTTGAGTCAATAAAAAAAATTTACGAACCACCACATCAATCATTACCTTATCATACACATATTAAAAAATTATTGACAGAAAATTCCTTAATATGCCCAAAAATCACCCCATTTGGACTGTTGCTATCAATATCTCCAAATATAACTCTCTAAGTGTCAATATTTATGGCGACTGTTTCTCCCCTTTATTGAAAAATAAATAAATGGTTTAGTGGGTTCTTTTCATGAACATGATATCCTCCCTTAAAAAAATATCTTCTTTAAAATTATAGAGAGAGATGAATTCTCATGGTTCACATGGAAATTACACTTTAATTAATCATCTCTATGTGTAAATGGGATAATCGGATGTAGAAAACAAGTTATATGTGATCATGGTTTCGAAATCTATCAATAAATAATGATGAATGTGAAATCATGCTCAAAATGTATAAATAATTATCCAAGGGGATGTAAATAATCATATTTATCCATGAAATGCTAAATCCTTAAGTTCCAACTTCTAGAGTTGATATGAATATATACATTCTTCCTATAATACTATTTGATATCTTCTCTATGATTTTTTTCTACCCCTTAATGTGTGAAATCCCTATGATTTAACATGGTAGAAAATATCATCAGATAATCATCAAGATATTCATGTTGATAATATACCACTCTATAATATTCCATGAATGTATCAAATTAGGTATAACTAGTCCAACTTGTTGCTCTCAGAAATGTTCATTAAATCGTTATCTTTATAATTAACATTACCTTCAAATCCCTACCATGTAATCAAAAATAAAGAAAAAAATGGAATAGCATGAGCATATGTGAGATTCCTAATAGGGGAAATAGGGATGATAATTTCCTCTCATCCTAATAACTTCTTTCGTTATGGATATAATTTGTCTAGTACTTCTCATACTAGTGTGTCCTCCCCCTTTTACATTTTTATCATTCATTTTCATCAATGATCCTTTACTTCTATTCACCTTAATGATGTGTTGATTAATTATCATTACTTCTTGCAATAGTAAATAAGCTTCCACTGGTGCATGTTTTTCAATTTTCAGCATCTCCATTAGAGATGGTAAAATAGTTATACATTTATTTGAGTTACTTATATCCTACGGGAACCATCCAAACAATACTTGTGGGACACTTTATTTTTCATGTGTTGACAACTTCTCAATAAATCTGAATTATTTTTCATGTGTAATAATTTGTTTCTCCTTTTTCATAGCTTTATCTAGTACTTCATCATAAAATTTTGTAGTTATCTAGATACTTGAAATTGATTAGAAAAGATAACTAATGACACTATATTAACATGTTGTGGTTTGATACATCCACACACTTTATTTAATTCTTTTATGATGCCATTATTAGGAAACTTGTTAAATTCATCATCTGTAATATCTTTAACCAATCTAATCATCTCATGGATTGATTCACTTTTTCATTTCAGATTTCATTCATTCATTTTGAGGTCTTATCAGTAGTGATCCATGGTATGTATTAGATTTCATCAATAGCTGCATTATTCAAGGTTGATATGATAATCTTGGAATCCATCTTAAACTTATTCTTGGTAATGGTATGTTTTATAGTTTTCTTGACTTAATTTTCTTTTATATTCCCAAAGGAGGAATTTCCAACTATTTTTTATTTCTTCTATATTTTTTGTGATGTTTTCTTCTAATCAACATATGAATGATGCATGGTTGTAATAAATCAACAGTCATCCTAAATATGAAAACTTCTATTTCAATTATTACAAATACATCATTGAAATTATTAAACAACATTATAATATATTACATTGAAATGTTAAATTTTTTTCTTCCATTACTTTCATTGTTTTTTTTATATTTTTGGGAATACCAATTTCCTTTATCCAATGCATCTTCCATGGAATAATATTTTTCATCCAGCTGTTATTTTTCATCATAAAGAATGTTGATTCTTGTATCAATATGTCTTTCCACGTCTCTAAGTATATTATTTAGATGTTTTTTGGGTAAAAAAATTAAGACCATTAATTGACATATCATCATCATATTTTCACAATTATTTATCAGTTGAGTCATAATATAAAAAAATATTACAAGTTTTAACTAACAGATTACCTTCATTTGATGGTGTTTCTCCATTAGTAGTAATATTATTCTTCATATTCTGTAAAGGTTTAATCTTTCTATTCTTTTGCATCCTGTGAGAAATCTCCATTTTATTTTTCCCACTAATTTCATGAAATAATCTCTTCATAAAGACATCCTTGGATAATTAGAGGTGACATGTGATCTTATACATATTAAAGTACCACGATCTTGGTGAAATCACTGAGAGGGGTGGGGGGGAATTTGTGATTCACTATTCTTTGAAAACATTATTCTTTAAAATTAAACATTTTTGTATGGTTAAATCCATGATCCAATATTCTTGTGTCTTTCTGGCTTACCTTGAATGATATGGTATGTCAAAGGCACTAGACACAAGGATTTAAAAGGTTTGATACAAAGACCTACTCATTTCCTTGTTAGTTATTCCCCCAAACATAGATTATCCACTATTATCTGTTGAACAATTACAATGGTCAATACAGAGTCACATTGTAACTCTCCTAAGTCCCACATTAGGTTCTTTATAGTATATCTAATAGTGTTACCAGAGTCACATTGGCTCGCTCTAGAGTCAGACTAATGACTTATGCTACTGTTTCTCAAAATATATTTCTTTCTCCAAAATCACATGAGTGGATACCTCCTTTCAGTGATGGTTTGATTCATTGTATATTGATTTGATGATCTTCCCACATGTGATTTCTGAATCACACTTGCTCGTGTGCCTATTCAAGAATCGTCAAAATCCATTGGTTATGTCTATTGGCCTTGCTTAATTATCATTATCACCATTAATGATCAGTTAGCATACTGTAACAATTCTCAAGAAATTCAATCTTCTTCTAATGAATACATGACCTCAATCATACATGTCCATGTAGTGCATACAAGTTCTTCAAGAATATTAATATTCACAAATGATCTTGAAAAATAACAACTTTGTTTATCTACTTCAATTCTAAAGCACTATGAAATTTGATATAATATTATCTATAATTATTCTCGGCATCAGTCTCAATTCAAATCCATTACATTCATGGGTTTCATAGAATCCAAAACATACTGTCTTGGGTATCACACTTAATTATTCTTCATACATGAGTTCAATGGAATTAATAACGTCATTTATTGGTTATTATAATAACTTCTCACATATGCATGATTATGCATGATTTCATTCATTAATAATGTGTTTCATATAACCCCATACACACATTGTTCACTTGTATCAATAGATTTAGTTCAATGTGTCAATGTCATGCATTTACACATATATTGTCCACTTAGTTTCTTCTTTATCAATATCCTCAAACAATTCCTTAATTACATGTCCATGAGAATGCATGGATAAATGTTTGTTCAGATATTTTTTATGCAACCCGAAAACACACTTTTTCTTTTACACCGACCACTTGTCAATGCTTCTTATGCGCAAATCTTGGGAGGATCACATTGGTGAGTTCTATTACATCTTTTTTCATGCAATCCCGAATGGGAAGTTTTTTCTATTGGGTTATTATTCTTCTCAAGGAGTAGTTTATGTGTACATTGTCTCAAGGATTCTCAAAACAAAATCCGGGAAGGAATTGTGTTCTCAGTGTTTAGCGCAAACTAGGGAGGTGCAATGCCCTATCCCCATATGTTTACATGAACCAGTTCTCCATTAAGAAAATGAGTTTGGAATAAACATGTTATCTTATAAAGAGATACATATTCTAATTTTCATAAGGTTATAGTAAGGAGGTCTTATTTTTTTCACAAGAAAAAGTTGTGTCAAACTTATCTTCCTTTAACAAACTAGTGGAATGTGTTGTTCTTTGTATCTTCTAAAACATGTTCTTTTTCAATATATTCAACAAAAACCCTTAGTTAAAGGATCAATATTTATATGAAAGGATTACATCTCCTTTAACCACCTGTGATCCTAATTTAGTTCCAAGTCCATGACTCATTCAAACCCACGAGTTATATGTCATGCCATGGCATATCATCAAATGCCCTAGTCCTTCAGGATCCTTTCAAATAGACACCATATTTCATGGAATTTCCTTTCCGCAAGCTCGAGACTCCTCTTCACGAGGTCATGCTCATCTTTATGAAATAATTCATGTATCTCATGCTGGTAAATCATGATTTGATCATAGTTGAACACCAATAATCCTATACAACTCCATTTTCAAAGTCCATATTTGAACATCTTTGTTTCGTTTCATGCATTAAAATTTAACATTATGCATGATATCATGACATCATGATGACTCTAATGTAGTGGATTAGATCATAATTGGTCACTAAAATATTTATCATGGAGGTACGAATATAGTGATGACATATTGGTATGCATCGAGTGGTCGTAGGTTGAAGAGGAAAAAAATCCCGAAAAATGTTGGAAAAAATATGATCAGATTGGGCAACCCATATGACTTAGAACATATGACAGGTAATATTTCCATGTTTTGAAAAATTAGATCAACTGATCAATGTCCTAGAAGAATAATTTGAGGGATCGAACAATCCTAGTTTAAAATACCTATCCAACATCAAAACGCATCATAGTTTCTCCTCTATTTATAATACACATACGATTTAATGCATCTCAGAAATATATTCCTCTTTTTAGTATCGCCCCATATCAATCTATGGGTGTGATCTTTAGTGAATATATCCATAGGCCCTTGTCCCAAACAATCTGTGGTCTTGACCATGTCCACTCATGCATGCTTACATATAGCCCTGTGCATGCTGCATGTGGTCTGACATTGGCTAGATTCCCTTGGGTATGTTCAACCCAGTGTCCAGCAAGTGCCCTTAGTTGAGGTCGGGTGGTCATCTTAGTGCGATAGTATTCATTTTTTAATAAAACCAATATAAGAATAATTTGTTAAAAAATTATATATAATGGAAATCAACATTAAATTTCTAGCCAATTTAACCTAGAAATACACTCATTCAAATCCTTAATAATCACCCTCCTCTCCTCTTCTTTTAAGACTGAATTTCAAATTATTTCATCAATGTACCCAATGTGTGAACACGTTTTTATGCCTCTTAATAATTTATGTTCAAAAACATCAGTCACCAAATTTTCTCAATCTTTATCCAATTAGAAACTATTGGATTGATCTTTTATGTTTAACAAACAATAGGGTGTTTCCTGGCCTTCATCAAATGTTGTAACAAAGTGTGTCACCTACTAACACATAGCTTGGAACATATGATCATTTCAACAATCATCTGATTTTATTATTGAGAAGGTACAAGAATGAATTCCAATTTCATTTCACTAGTCCATAGTGATTCTCCAAATAATTTTTTCTTTAGGAAAAATTTATCATATTAATACCAAATAGATATTCTTATCTCATTGATCACAATTTCTAATAGATGATAATTATTGAAAAATCTTTTCCACTAATACAATCCAAAATCATAGTGGGATCTACACTAATTCAATAAAAATAATTTATGAACCAACACATCAATAACTATCTTACCATAAAAATATTTAATCATTATTGAAAATAAATGAAACAATGTTCCCAACACTCTCTAATTACATAAAAGAAAAAGGAAAATACGAAAAATTATATTTTTTAAAATAAAACATTCCACAAAATTAGGTATAATTAGAATAGAAATAATTACATTACAACAAATCATAACATGTGATAAATAATTGTAAATATTTTCCCCTTGATGAAATTGATACATTTTCAGTTCAAGACACATAATTATAGAAAACATTCTACACAAACCCGACTCATAAAAATGAAAAATAAAACTATGAAGTGGTGGATCATAATCATAAAAGGATAGTCCCTACCTACATCCATTGGTCTTGATATTAAATGTTATTATCATATTTTATAACCATTTTATTTTGTAATTTCCTTAGTTAATTCCCCTTTTCCAATTTATATGATATTGAACAATTAGTGGTGCCTTCGGATGAACCATTTACTCTACATCAAGTTAACATAATGGTATATTTTCAGTAATTAACTACTTATTTTATTCTTTTTCTACAATTTAATAATCATAATATTAAATTGTGAAATTCTCCATGGATCCACTTATATAATATTTTACATATAGGAAATTCAATCTCTATTTCTTTATCATCTTTATTTCTTTTACTTTTATGAGATATTTTCCCCCGCTATTTTTTTATGTTTGTAAACTCTTCTATATGCTAATTATAACTCATAGAACAAGATAAAAATTTTGGCATAAACATTATATGACTTACTTCACCCCCAAAACTAGGAGTCATATCATCATTTTGTCTATTGATTCCATTATTTTCATGTATCTTTTAACTTCAAGCCCTTTTTTATTGAGAAGGGAAAAACCTAATGTATAATTTTTAAAATTATTGAGAATCATATAATAAAAAATATATAATAAATCCTAATCCTAATATTTTATAATATTTTCCTTCTATGATGACATAAATTAATCATAATAAAATTTTTAAATTATAATTTTATTCTTCATAATGTTTTTTAAAAGAATGATATTAACCAAATCGTACATTATAGGAGAGTAAAAATAGATGTGTTGAAAAGACTATTATCATAAACACGTTTCTAATTATTCCATTCCAAATATGGTGTTTCGGTGTAGTTAAACAATGGTAAATCTGAACTGGAAACACCCCCACTTGTAGTATCCAAATAGTGATTTATTTTTTTTGAAATTACATTAGTTATACTTAACCCAAATACGGTGACATTTCCATATATTTAAGCTAGCCCCTAAAATTGTTTTTAAAAATTAGAATCCTAATTTCCACGAATAATTAAAACATTAATTGATACCAACTATAATGTCCCACATTTTTATTTCAGAACCCTATTACTACACAGTATAATAATTAAAAATATAGAGGATCTTCTTGGATTTAGTCTATCTAAAATATGAACATAATACATAATAAATAGAAAAAAAAATTAACTTCGAAGACATTATCATAGGTTAATCATAGGTTAATCGTACTAAATTACATATTATGGTGACATATATCAATGAATGGGGTGAGAATAAATCATTGAAATGGACTTAATAAAGAAGATATTTAGCATGTTAGAAAGAAATGACAATAATCTAGGATTATAGATACATGAGGCATATCCTAATAGAAGGAACATGAATCATAATATTAAAATGTGGATACAGTATAAAAGTGATGCATTAATAATCCTATTACCATGGTCTATCATCATCATGTCATAAATCCAAATTACAATGGTCATTCAATAAGGTATTTTAAGACATGTAATCTATATAGATAAATTATTTACCCAATTCACTTGATATAAATTAGGGACAACAGTTAAAATATATTAATTCATATGATCCATATTTATTACAAAAAATAATGTTACCAATAACCCAATTATAATAAATTACATGTTTTGTATAACATCATTGAGCATATAAATGCTTAAAAACATGTATTTTTTTACTTTTTTAACCCCTAAAAAGAAAATGTCGCTTTAATACATGAAAACCCATATAAAAATGTATTTTTATGTCTAGGTAAATAAAATATAAAAAATAACAAGGTTGGGTACTCACAATATTGATATAGATTTTATAAAAAACTTATATTTAGTTCATAAAATTGGTATCATGAAAGTATACAACATGGTTTAATGAAATGGAAGAATGAGAGTGAATGGAGGTTTAAAAATTAAAAAACATTATACATCCATTAATAAGAAGCCCTAAAGTTCCTGAAATGGTTGATTAATTTACATCAATATAACTCATTAAAATAAGGTACTTGAAAGGAATGAAGGGAGAGAAGAATTTCCATACCATGAATATTTTATACATGAAACATGATAATTAAAACATATATCCTTGAGGGATCCATAATTGGGTTCTTTTAGAGATAAAATAAAAATGAAATGTGATTATGGTATTTGGAGTTGATAGTGGGGGGTTGTAATGGTGTATATATAATTTTGGATGGGAGTCTATAAGTGATTAAATAATGATTATTTTTATTCATGTATCACAACTATTGGATGTAACTAATTATACTATTTATTGTTGAAAATAAATTCATTAATAGTTATTTAAGGATATGAAATGCATCACCCAACCGTAAATTTTGTATTTCTATGTATTTTAAGACTTTCCCATGTAACATTAACTTGCTATAATATTTCACTTAAATTATAGTAACTCTTTTTTTTACAATGATAACTTTTTAATATAGAAAAAATTGAATTTAACATTATTACCAAATTTGGAATGTATAATTAAAGATATCACATCAATTTTTTCTGATTAAATTTATAAAATAGATAAAAACCAATTCTAATATGAGATATCTATAAATCATAAAAATATATTTTAAGAATGGTTAAAATCATTGTTTTTAAAATGTTATAAATTTTATTCTAAAAACAAAACATTATATTATATAATATTCCATAAATAATTTTTAAAAAATAATATGATTTATTAAATTCTAAATCATAATCTTATCCTAATTATATTATATGAGTTTCCATATTTTATAAAAAAATATAGTTTTCACTTTTTAAGGAAAAAATCATTATTATTAGTAAAAACCGTAAATTCTCCCAAAAATATATTTTTTGTATTGAATCTAAAAATGAAATTAATTTTTCAATTATTAATATTTGGAATATTATAACAATAACTTTGAAATAAATTTTTTATTTATAAAAAATTAGCATCATTAATGATATTGTTATTTGTCACACTGTGAGAAAAATTACATAATATTTCATTAATATATAATACTATTGAAAAAATATATTATAAGACAAATTCATCAAAAAAAATATTTATTTGAAACATAGAAATTTATTATAAAACATATTCTAAATGAAGAACATTTATTTGGTTCAAAAATAATACAATTTCGATTATAATATAAATTTATATTGAAGGTCACTTAATTTTATCTATGTGATAAAAAATGTCCAAATATATTATATATTAACTTTCATAATTCCAATAAAAATGTTGGAAAATAATTATAATGAATAATAAACATATTTTTATATAAATTCTCCATTTTTCTCAATTTATCACAAGCTTCTTTTCTTACAACAGTTTAAAAAATTCATTATTAGTATCAATTTTTTTACTAACTCTTCTCTATCTTTTTATAAATTTTATAGCAGAAAATATCTTCTTGGGGGGTTTAAAAACATTTTAGTTAGTTTAATGAATGTATTATTTTCCCATGGTTATATTCCATTAATGATTCTAATTTTATTATTTTATTTCATTCCTTGATGTGTAATTTTTTTTTTAATTGTTAAATTATATCAATTATTTTCTAATATAAAACATAATTATTTTTTGATAAGAAACCATTCTATTATTAAAATAAAAATCGGTTTCTAGGTCATTACATTCATCCCCAATTAAAAATATTTTCCTGTAGAAGTTTCATTTTAAATAATAATGTGAAAGTATTTGAGTTCTCTTTTACTTCCTAGATTCATGTACATCCCATGTATCATGTTAAGTCTACTAATTTTTCTATATAAAAATGAAAATCCATGTTTCTTTTTTTCTATACACTTGTTTCCTTACATCCAATATCTTGATTTCTATCTCCTTATATGAAAATTCAACTTATAAATGTACACCATTAGAATAAGGTACAATTTATTGTGCAGAAAAATAAATTCTCAGTATGGAAAATTTGGAAGATATGCTGGAAATTTGAAATATTTTTTGGTATTGATAAATGATAGGATACCTCTCAAACAAGGTATATTATGTCATTCATTCCGATGCAACTTGGACATAGTTTTTACTTATTTCCATGTCAAAATATTACTTCCCATAGTGATTTCATGAGGAGTATATGATCCTTGACATAAAACTATAAGTCCTTCATTAATTTTATAGTATAACTTTTTCATCGAATTTGATCGGTGTTGTTGTGTTTCTGAACCACATGAATTTTTTCTATAGTTTCATTCCCAATTTCTAATCCCAAAAATTTCCCATATCTAAATGAATCCCAACATTTGGGAGTTATACACCTTTTTATATTCATAGCATAAAAGTGAACCATTTATATGATTGAGTGGAAACTATTATTATAGGAACATTTCACAATTGGATGATATTTATCTCAACTCACATGAAAATCATGTTATATTTCCTAGAAATTATATTCTGATATTTGGATATACCAATAATACTACCCATCAGTTTGAGTATTGTATGTTGGGCATAATATTACAAATTTATTTATATTATTTTGATGGAATCTCCCGAATTCATAGATAAATTTCAGAACATGATCAGAAAAAATCTGGAGTTCTGTTATGTGGAGTGTCACGACATTTTGAATATATATGAAATATGGTTTCTCTATAGGTAAATAAATTAGAATGGAAATTATATGTGTTGATATTTTTAGTATATTTAAGATAACCAAAATACCGTTTCTACCCATGGGTTTTCTCAAAAGGATAATGAATACCCCACAGTGATGTTATCCCACTTTTATATAGGTATGGGTAGTATTTATAATACCCCTTTAGTAATTTTTCCCCACCGTTAATTTTTGGAACCCTAATAAATTTATAGTTCAATCAGTTATCTCCCTTTTTCATATTATCCCACCAAATAATGATCATGAAATTATTTATAAATATAAGTGACTCAATTGTGTATAAAATTATTATTATGAGCATCATCCATTAGCTTCTATTTATATCTGGAATAGATGAAATACCTAAACATGTAACAATTTTCAATACACCTTATTTATTAATAGTGAATTAATGAAATTTCCAATTTTCCTCCTATATTTTTAATCATAAAATCATCCACTATTTCTTTAAACAGCCTTGAATAAAAATCACAAATGAATCAACCCATATTTTTCCAATAAGGGACATTGTAAATTTATCCCATTCATATTTTCCCAAACTATAAATCCATATTTATAATCTTTTTATTCTATCCATGAGTCTACTGTGAATCATTCAACTCAATTTCAAAATTGAGAGAACATCCCATTATATATTCATAACTCTTGATTTCTTGGATTTCAAATTATTTCTGTTGATGTGGTCTCATTCTACCAATTATTTGAACTGTATCCCCATCACAGAGGATAAAAAGTATTTCATTGTAATGTGGAAGAAATGTAATGATCACCATATACATCCCCACATTTTTTCACATTATTTAAACTTGAATAATTCACTCTCTAGTTTGGTATAGAGGGTATGAGGAAAATACATGATTGAAATTAATATTTTGAAATATTTTCAACCAATGGTGTCAAACACATATCATGGATTTATATTCATTATAACTATACTCAACTGATCAACATCTCCATCTATGGGATATAATTCCATAATAACATTCTCTATTTCAAGAAAATGGAATCTAATAAAATATTTTCTGTAAAATTGATCCATTATTTTTCGATTAGTATATTTGATGTGACACTAAAATTTGGTGGTCATTAACAATTGAAGGATTCATCTTTTGTTAGTTCCTTCCTTGGTGAATCATTTCACTCACCATGGCCTCCATTGTGGTAATTGGCTCGAGTTACCTATTTTCTCATCATCATGAATTGTTCAACTCCATCTCCCCTATATGGGAATAGTCATTATCAAATTTTATATTTCATGTATTCTTTTCATGATTCAATAATTTTCCTTCTATATTTTTTATATAAGGAGAAAACCAAGTAGATAAATTTTTCACTATTTGGAATATTATAATAACAATTCTAAAGAAAAAATTATTCTTAAAATATTCTTATGTCATGATGTTAGTATTATATACTAAAAGTTTAATAAAATATTTTAATTATATTTATATCCTAATTAAATATTTTTTCAAGCTTGTTATTATCCAAAGAATTTCTCATTTTAGTTTTAAACTAGATGTGATGAAAATAATGTTTTCATGCCCCCAGTTATTGATCATGTCTAGCTCAATATGGTAATTTCAAGGATTTTATGCATAGGTATATATGCATAAGAAGAACATTAACTTTTAGTATCCTTACATGGGTGTGTATTCTTGAAAACAAAATTCACTATACTTGAAAAAGATACCAGGATATTTTTCTATATTAAGGATAGTCCCTATGGTTTTTTATTAATATTTTTTAATTTTAATTTACATTAAATAAATAATTCATATTTTGATACTAACAATGTGAACCAACCATTTATTTAATAAAACTATCATTACATAGTGTAAAATTTTACAATACAAAGTATCTTTATTATTTTAGTGTCTTGGTAAAAGGAAAACAATAACCAAGAAAACACAAGAATTCTTATAATCTACTTGAGATAAATCTTTATTGGTTTTTTCAATGTTACTTTTAATATTTCTCATATCATGTCGAAATACATCAACAAAAAGGTGTTAGAATAAATTAAAACAATAGAATAATCAAATGAGATACATAGCTTGTGAAAGTGATGAAAAAAAATTAGGAACAATCCTACAAAAATGGGGAATATAATAATATAATGAAAATTAATCATAACATGGAAAAATTTCTACATCATAAAAAGGATAAATTCATAACAAAATCCCAATGTTTTATCACACGTGTGTTATATATCTTAATTACCTATGTTATTTACCAAGTTATGTTAAAAAATTGTAGGTCTAGAGATTAATTATTTACCCAGTTTCTTAGAAACTATCTGGGAGAACCCTTCAAATGTATTAATTTGGGTGATCCACATTGAAGATAATAAATGATTTCAATATTAAATTAATTTGGTTACAAATTATAATTTAATGATAACCACTATTTGGTGGATGTAATTCCCATAATTTTGGTTAAAATTTAAAATTTTCAAGGCTATTAATGGTTTTCTAATAAATCATCCACCAATTTTTTATTATATTTTTATGTATTTTAATCTTTTACAATTTGACGTTAACCCACTACATTATTTTACATACACTTCAAAAACCCATTTTTATAGTAGAAACTTTTTTATGTATAAAAATAAAATTTCCTTACACACTAATTTTGAACATATAATTTAAAACATTCAAATGAATATTAATTAATCAAATTTAATAATTTTTAAAAATAAATTCTTAGATGATTTGTGTACGACTCATAATAAATTGTTTTTAGAAAGAATAAAATTAAAATTTTCAAAATACTATGAATGTGTTTTTAAATGTTATAAATTATTTATAAGATATTTCCCTAAATAATTATATACTAAAAATAAGGATTAATAAATTATAAAACTTTATTTTTCCCTAATTTCATCATAATTGTTTTCATATTTCATAAAAAATAGTATTTTATCTTTTTAAACTAAAAAATAACTTTGTTAGAAAATGACCAGAAATTCAATCTAATCTAATTTCAATTTACAAAATGCATATATTAAAATTATTTTAAAAAATAATAAACTAAAAAAAATAATTTTTTTTAAGTAAAATAATTATTGAAGTACAATTAATAGCTCCTATGATATATTAAACTGTCTTAACTTTATAAAATTTAATTAAGACATCAATAATTTAAATTTTCGCTAAAAAATTGTATTATAAGTTAATGATGTCAAAATAAAATTTAATTAAAAATTATTCATTTAATATGAAATATATATTAAAAAGAATATATTTATATTATATCAAATAAAACAATTTCGTATATATTATAAAACAATGACAAGGATAAAATTTATTGTTTATACATAAGAAAATAGCAATGACTATATTTTTTATTAACTAATGGCCATAATGAACATAAACATATTTTTTGACTATCATAATAATAAATGATCACATTTACTTATAAATAACCCATTTCCCCACTTTATGACATAATAATTTGCAAAATAACGTTCTCACAAATCCTTTGATATGGACAATTGTTTTCCCACCTCGCCTAATTATTTTTATGGTTTTTTTATTTGGTGGTATTAATTGGGAATTTCAAACCAATGGAGTATGTATTGATGAATTTTATATTCTTTTATATGTATATAAAAATATTATTAATCATTTTATTAATAAATTTCAATGTATGATTTTCAATGTTCATATTAAATGTAAATGTATTTTTATCTTTTTTATTATAAAACTTAATAAAAAGTTATTGAGAGGAAGGTGTAGAGACCCGGAGCTTGACATACATGGAAAATACATTAATTTTGTGGAATACTTAATACATAACAAAAAAAACCAAAACTCAAGGACCGTAATAGTTTAGTGTCTTTGGTAACTCAGAATATAAATATCTAATCATGTTGAAATATCTTCAACATCTCCCATAACGATCTTCCCCTTTTTGTTTCCTTACCCAAAACCATTAATTATTTCATGGGGAAAATACGAAATAAAAATGGTGAGCTCAAATTATCATTAAGGTCAAACATAGAGAACATAAAACAATCCAAAAACATTTGAAAGCAAAAACTTGATCATGAAATCTAAACATTAAAACCTTGAGCAAAGACATAAATCTTGGAACTACGTAACGCATATATCATAAAGGAACATCAATCACAATAAAATAGCATGGGAATAAAACATGTAATTGTAAAAAACCATTAAGAACATGTTATGATTTCTATAGTATCCAAGGAATTGCTGCCAAGACCATCTTAGTGGACAGAGTCCCTTTCTGAATCGAGTTCACTCCTCGTTCTAGTCCTATATTACTGAACCGGTTTAACTTGCCGTTCCAGCCATGTCTATATCATGAGATATAAATCACCCAATGCATTTGAGGGAGATATAGGTCCCACCCATCTCATAATGAAATAATTCTTTCGTGTTCCACAAAATCATAAATCATACATCATAGCATAACCAATGTAATAGAATGGGATTTGTAAACATCATGCCATAATAACATAATACATATATAAAAAATGGATATCATTTCATCATAAGAAGAATAAAACCATGTAAACAATGGAGACACTATACTTGAAACATAAACATATTAAATAATGTCATTTTATATGGAAAATAGTTTTGATATAACACTTGAAATGAATTCTTGAGGAAAATATCCTTTCTTCTTCCAAATCATTTTCTTTTCAAAAAATGTCATGTAATTTTAAAATAAAGACATTTTTTTAAAAATAGTAATGAAATCATTTGGAGGAATCATAATGAAAATAAGGCTTTATAAAAACGTAAAAATCAATTCAAGCCGTATAAGTTAAAAATAACATTCTCCTCGTACTTTTGTCGGAAAATTAAAAAAGTGCCTCGTATGGTAAAAAAAAGATTCCATACATACCATGCAGTAAAAGTAAAAAATGGGTAAAAAGGACATTAAACATACATGAAAATTTTTTTATAAAACTTGGACATGGATGATAAATATAACCCCAGTAAATACTTACGTATAAGCAATCTCAGATAGAAAGTAGTTGAGATTTCAACATTATCCCTTACCTTATGTCCGATATGCATCGTATGTATCTGAACCTCCTGTATAATGATTTAAATAATTTCATTGACTTATTACAGAATCATATTCATTGTTTTATATCATATATGGTTCACTTAGGTATTTATATTACCCGTTCATTTGTCAATTCCATGTTAATGTAGTGTTTTGGGTAAAATGGTTTCTTTTATCGTACGTGTTTGGACTTGTTGTTCTTGATATTATTATTAATTATATCATGATTTACATACTTCCAGAATGGAAAACATGATTTATATATAATATATATTCACAATATACATATATATAAAATATCGATAAATGGAAATAAATACACCGTTCATGGAGACGGTAGGTCGTACGTACGCATGAACGATGTTTTCCTTTCTTTTTTTTGACTTGAATGGAAGTATGTAGATGACATATATATGTATATATGTATAAATAAATCCATTAGCTTCATTATGTCATATATTTCATTATTATTCATTATATATACTTTATAATCATTCTTGAATTGTTAATCATGGATAATGAATCTCATCGCGTTCGTGGAGACGGTAGTCCGTACGTACGCACGAGCGATGATATCATTCCCATGATTGTGGAATTGTATTGACGTGTATGTATAATATTACAGAATCAATATCACTTTACTATAACTATATATAGTTATTTATTTACACCATTATACCCATCCATGTAAGGTGGTGGTGGAAAAACTGATTACACCACGGCGTGGAGACGGTATTCCGTACGTACGCACGCGTGGTAATTTCGTTTTCCGTAGGATGGATAGAAGGTGAAATAAGGTCGTTTTATATTCATAATAACATATCAGTATATTAGTGATACTGATGTTATTACTTTATAATGAAACAACTAAATAAGAAGACGTTTGAAGAAGAAAGAAACTTGAGAGAATCGAAAGAAGAGATTACCTCTTCTTCGACGCACCTCCTTTAAGATTTCTCTTAAGGAAGTAGAGTTGGTATTTTGAGAAGACCAGAACCTCCAGAATGTTTCTAGGGAAGTGGAGAAGAGAAATAGGCAGGGGTTGGCCGAGTTTCAAGGCTCAAAATGGTGTGAGGAAGAGAGGGAGGAGGTTCTATTTTACAATGGAGAAGAGGGGCACCTTTGGAAAACCTAAAAATATTATTTTATTATAAAGTCATATTCGGTTTTAAATAGCTCCAAATTGATTTATTTAGAAGCTAAGGTGGGGATGGGTAGAAATAATCTCATCTAATAGAATTTAGACAAGTTTAGGTTTCTATATTAAACTTATCATTGAGATTTAACTTTAATTTAAATAATTTTACCTTTACCGTGTCTTCTTGTTTTCTTACACAATAAGGTTAATAAACTTACTATAACAGGCCAAACGAACCCCAAGTTTTTATTATTAATATATATAACCTCATTTAAGTCATTTTTATGAACCTTATATTTTTAATAATAAAATAACAATTAATAATATAATATTTGTTTTAGAAACTATTTTATTTCAATTTTGACACTATTTGGAAATTGATTTTTTTAAAGGTCATAACAGAATGATTAGCTCGAAAAAAGTTAATTAAAACAATACGAACATGTCATATTAACCTATAAAATTAGTATAATTCATAAAAAGTTTCAAATTACATTTATTTGGGTATTTATAACATCAATTATGTCAATATTTCATTAATAAGATAATTACTTCATAATCATTGTGTCATAAATAAATTAAATTATTTAATGTCTAAAAATTATAAATAAAATAACATTATGTATGAAAACTTTTTAGATTTATAATGAATATTTATATTCTAATTTATCTTATGTATAACCCTATATTAAAAATGATTTACTTATTAAACATTGATTTTAACTATTTTAACCCTTCTTTAAATAAATTAATATTAAATGTCCTAATCTAATCCAAGTGGGCATAAATGGTCATATTTTATTCCTAAGGTTGTTTTTGGTCTAATTACACTTATCCAATAGAATTAGTACATGTGTTAGGGTAATAATAATATCATTTTTACCCTTAATTACCCTATTTACTTTTAACTGTGTTAAAAAAAGCAAAAAGTTACTATTCACAAAAAAATTATTTTCATCTCATTGAACAACATTTTATTCCTTGATATTAATCGTGTCTCTCAGATTTTCGAAATTCCACTCAGAGAAACGGTAAAATTGAGTTTTATGTGAATTTGGAAATTCTGCTAGGAGGTGGGTAAAAGTCGGTGAAAAGTTCAATAAAATTTTTATATATCTAAAATTATTGTAAAATGGCTCCAATGAATTGCATTGAACTTATATAGGTATTATTTATCAATTTTCACCTAAAATAAATTTAAATAAAATATATAACTATTTAAATAAAAAGTCGGTTTTTAAATAGTAACCTAGTGTTTTCACTATTCATCAAAAATTGAATGTTTTCAGTAAAATACCAAAATTTCAGCCTAAGAATTATTTGATATTCTGAATTCAAAATTTATGTGTATTCTTACAAATTAAAAAAATAGAAGTGGCATTAAGTAATTTTAAAATTAATTCCCATTATCAAAACAAATAGCGTGTTTTTAAGAGACAAAAATAATCAAAAGATTGATACTTGTTTATATCCAATTTCAAAGTGAAATTAATTACAATGAACAACATTGGATTAAATGGTAAAAATATATTATAATTACACTTTAAACACAATTAAAAAGTTAATCTATCAATATAAGTTATTACGATGAAAAAAGTTGTTTTTAATTAAATTATAGCATGTTTTTACTATTCATTAAAATATGAACGTTATCAGAATAATATGAAAATTTTATCCAAAGTAAATTTTTATATCCTTATTCCAAAGAATAATTTTATTTTGTCAAATTGAACTTATAAACATGTCAAAAAAAGATTTAAGGTGGGTGCGCCATCAAAAAGTGGGAAAACTACAATTTTTTAAAAATACATATTTTACACGAAATATTTATTTTGTTCTCATACCATATTCTAGAAAATGTGTAAGACGAATAATAATGTTATAAAATTAAACATTTAGTTAATACTATTCATAATGGCTAGTCCATAATAATATTATAACAATATATCGTTGATTAGTGAAACCCGGTATTGCATAAAACACACGCTATCGAGGAAGGTCGTGATTGTGTGTAATGCAAGCCAAGTTAGGGTTACGTGTAGTGCACGACTCCTTTTCTATTTAATATAAAAAAATACATTGAATATATATATAAATATATATACTCAATGTTTCGTAGAATAAATACTATCAAAAAAACATGAAATTGTGTGTAATACGATACAAGATTAGTGTTCTGTATACTGCAAGCTAATACAGTTTTGCGTATAGAACAAGATAATCTTAGTGTAGTGTAAAAAAAATATATGAATGAAATTAAAACAAATATATCTTATAAAATCTCGGGTTGTTACATTCTACCCCCCTTAAAATGAATTTCTCCCTCGAAATTCGTCGGGGTTATAAATCGTTTACTATTCATAGAAACCCACATCGTAAAAAGGAATACTAAAACTTAATTTTAAAAAAATAAGTATGAAACATAACGATTACCCAAAGTAACTCATCATTGGGTTTCCATATAGGAGAACATAGTTGAAAATATGGATATGGAAGAGAAATATAAACATCAAGTTCTGATGTAGTGTGGTACAGAACATGACTATGAAAAAGCCAACAATCACAAAGCCATAAATTTGTGATGATCTAAGGTACCATCTGATTCATCGGATATAAGAGCACTAGGACAACATTTTTCGGTTTTCAATATCATTTCCCTAAAGTTGAAAATTTTGAATTAGAAGAAATACTTGCTTGATTTTGGTACAATCTCACTGTTGTTCATGCTTTGAACAAATTCCACTTCATCTCTTAAAGAAATTAAGTTGAATTTGTTATTTGTGAAGTGCTAAAAGATCATGTTATAGAATTATGGGCCATTCCATCTATCTCAAAGAAAAGGTTAGAAAAGGTTATCGAATACATAAGTCCATGTGTGGTGAGGTTAATCAGATATGATTCCAAACATGGACTTATACTTCATATATCATGTTGTTTAATAAAATAAAACTAGTTTCTACTAACCAGGGAGTTCCTGTAGGACAGTGGTAGGCAATAAAGGTCTGGCGCACTTCGGTTGTGGTTTCGATTCCCACATCCTTGTTTGACGTGATGGGTTGTCGCCCGTCCTGTAGGTTGTCCTTTTTTTAAAACTACATTACTATAACATCCCATCAATAATATCAAAAAAAGTTATATCCTTAAACAATACTAACTTATGTCCAACATAATCCATTCCAATATTTAGAATTATCTAAAATACTTCGGTCCAAGATCATAGTATAAAGAAAATTATTACATGAAATGTCACATAACAATCATGTGAATGCAATCATTTATCCCCCATTTATCATAAGATATATCTTGTTGGTCAAATTACAAACATGTGAATACCTTAATCATGTATTCTCTTGAAGATTGAATACCCATTGAACCTTATTGAAAACATGAATGTTGTAAAATTTTAACACTTTCCACATACCAAAATTTTCAAAATTCTATATCCTTATATCAAACATGTGCTCATCAATACTATCAAACAACTCATTATATTTTTATCCTTTCATTATGGACATATCATCTACCTTCCAAAAATTTTTGAATAACCTTTCATGGTTACCGGTACCATTCATCATATACTTTCAAAACTCAAGAAAAGACAATAGTGTAACAATCCTTAGATTTTTTAATTATTCCATAGTACCATACATTATTCATGATAAACATACAAGCATTAAACTACCTTCTTAAACCATTGACCGAGCATCAACAATTCTTTTATCTCACATATCATTTGTAGTCTCTTCATCATCATCAATATAAATACTACCCATATGGTCATGATGATTCTTTTCATGAGACTTTCCCTTATGTCATTGGTTTGCATAATGCACGTATATTCCACATTTAAAACATTTAACCATTGTTGGGGTCTTAGAAATACCATTATCCTTGTCCATGGTGTGAACTAAACCTTTTCCTTTGCAATTACTGGCTTTTTGTCCTTCTTTCCAACACCCAAAGCATCTTCCAGTTCCTTTGAAATAGTCCCCTTGATGCCTCTTCCCACATGACTTACATGAGGGAAATTGAACTTTCATTCCTCTATGATCACCATGAAACTCCATATTTCTCTTATTAGCTGAGTCAAGAAACTTACCAAAGTTGAGATTATTGATCATATTATGAGATTTCTGATTAGGAATAATAGCGATGTTTGGACTTCCAAATCCCGTTTCATTTGGTTGCTCATGAATAATATCATTCCATTGTCCATCATATCCTCCATTATCATGAATCTTCCTGTTTCTATCCATTTTCTAAAACCCAAAAAGAATAGTGTGAGAGGAAAAAATAATGCTAGGGAAAACAACATAGTAAAGGGGTATTACCATCAATATCTAACATCTTAGGTTATATTCTAAGATTGTTACCATAGTTCTAGGACTATATCCTATACGTATAGTTATCCTTAGGGACGTCCTAAGACATACCTTAGAAATATCTCTAGGGATCTCAGTAACGTTTTCGCATCCTAGTTTCCAATGGTTGACTAGACCTTTCCTCTGATACCAACTGTAGAGACTCGGAGCTTGACATACATGGATAATACATTACTTTTTCGGAATACTTAATACATAACAAATAAACAAAACTAAAGCACCGTAATAGTTTAGTGTCTTTGGAAACTCGGAATATAAACATCTAATCATGTTGAAAGATCTTCAACATCTCCCAAAATGATCTTCCCATTTTTTTTCCTTACCTAAAACCTTTCTTTATTTCCTAGGGAAAATAAAACATAAAAAGGGTGAGCTCAAATACTCATTAAGGGAAAAAATAGAGAAAATAAAACAATCCATAAACATTTGAAAGAAAAAACATGATCATGAAATCTAAACATTAAAACCTTGAGTGAAGACATAATTCAGGGAAGTACGTAAGGAATATATAATAAAGGAACATAAATCACAATAAAATAGCATGGGAATAAATCATGTAATTGTGGAAAACCATTAAGCACATGTTATGATTTCCATAGTATCCAAGGCATTGCTACCAAGACCATCTTAGTGGACACAGTCCCTTTCTGAATCGAGTTCACTTCTCGTTCCAGTCCTATATTACTGAACCGGTTTAACTTTTCATTCCATCCATGTCTATCTCATGAGATATAAATCATTACCCAATGCATTGTAGGGAGATATAGGTCCTACAAATCTCATAATGAAGTCATTCTTTCGTGTGACACAAAATCATAAATCATACATCATAGCATAACCCATGTAATAGAATGGGATTTGTAAACATCATGCCATCATAACATAATCCATATATAAAAAAATGGATATCATTTCATCATAAGGAGAATCAAAGCATGTAAATAATGGAGAAATTATACTTGAAAGATAAACATATTAAATAATGTCATTTTAGATTGAAAATATTTTTGATAAAACACTTGAAATGAATTCTTGAGGAAAATATCCTTCTTCAAAATCATTTTCTTTTCAAAAAATGTCATGTAATTTTAAAAGAGATACATTTTTTAAAAAATAATCATGAAATATTTTGGAGGAATATTCATGAAAATAAGGCATTATAAAACAATAAAAATCAATTCACGCCGTATAAGTTAAAAATAACATTCTCCTCGTACTTTTGTCGGAAAACTCAACAAGTACCTCGTATGGTAAAAAAAAGATTCCTTACATACCGTGTAGTAAACGTCAAAAATGGGTAAAAAGGACTTTAAACATATATGAAAACATTTTTATAAAACTTGGACATGGATGATAAATATAACCCCAGTAAATACTTACGTATAGGCAATCTCGGACAGAAAGCAATTGAGATTGCAACATTATCCCTTACCTTATGTCTAATATGCTTCATATGTATCCAAACCTCCTATATGATGATTCAAATAATTTCATTGACATATTACAGAATCATATTCATTGTTTTATATCATATATGGTTCACTTAGGTATTTATATTACCCATTCATTTGTCAATTCCATGTTAAAGTAGTGTTTTGGGTAAAATTGTTTCTTTTATCGTACATGTTTGGACTTGTTGTTCTTGATATTATTATTACTTATATCATTATTTTCATACTTCCAGAATGTAAAACATGATTTATATATAATATATATTCACAATATACATATATATAATAGATTGATAAATGGAAATAAAGAAACTGTTCATAGAGACGGTAGGTCGTATGTATGCATGAACGCTGGTTTCCTTTCTTTTTTTGACTTGAATGGAAGTAAGTAGATGACATATATATATATATATATTTATGTATACATAAATCCAGCAGCTTCATTATTTCATATATTTCATTATTATTCATTATATATACATTATAATCATTCTTGAATGGTTAATCATGGAAAATGAATCTCATCGCCTTCGTGGAGACGGTAGTCCGTACGTACACACGAGCGATGATATCATTCCCATGATCATTGAATTGTATTGAAGTGTATGTATAATATTACAGAATAAATATCACTTTACAATAACTATATATAGTTATTTATTTACACCATTATACCCATCCATGTAAGGTGGTGGTGTAAAAACTGATTACACCATGGTGTGGAGACGGTATTCCGTACGTACGCACGCGTGGTGATTTCGTTTTCCGTAGGATGGATAGAAGGTGAAATATGGTTGTTTCATATTCATAATAACATACCAGTATATTACTGATACTGATGTTATTACTTTATAATGAAACAAATAAATAAGAAGAAGTTTGAAGAAGAAAGAAACTTGAGAGAATCGAAAAAAGAGATTACCTCTTCTTTGACGCACCTCATTTAAGACATCTCTTAAAAAAGTAGAGTTGGTCTTTTGAGAAGAACAGATCATCCATAATGTTTCTTGGAAAGTGTATAAGAGAAATGGGCAGTGGTTCTCCGAGCTTCAAGGCTCAAAATGGTGTGAGGAAGAGAGGGATGAGGTTCCCTTTTACAAGGGAGGAGAGGGGAACCTTTGGAAAACCTAAAAATATTATTTTATTATAAAGTAATATTCGGTTTTAAATAGCTCCAAATTGATTTATTTCAAAGCTAAGGTGGCGATGGGTCGAAAGTCTCTCATATAATAGAATTTAGACAAGTTTAGGTTTCTATTTTAACCTTATCATTTAGATTTAACTTTAAGCTAAATAATTTTAATTTTACCGTGTCTTCTTGTTTTCTTACACTATAAGGTTAATAAAAATACTATAACAAGCCAAACGAAACCCAAGTTGTTTATTATTAATATATATAACATTATCTAAGTCATTTGGCTGAACCTTAGATTTTTAGGAATACAATAACAATTAATAATATAATATTTGTTTTGTAATATATTTTATGACTATTTTGACACTATTTGGTAATTGATTTTTGTAAAAGTCATAACAGAATGATTAGTTCGAAAATAGTTAATTAAAGAAATAATAAAATGACATACTAACCTATAAAATTATAAAAATTTGTAAAAATTCTCAAATTACATTTATTTGGGTATTTATAACATCAATTATGTCAATATTTCATTAATAAGATAATTACTGCATAATCATTGTGTCATTAATAAATTAAATTATTTAATGTCTTAAAATTATTAATAAAATACCATTATGTAGGAAATCTTTTTAGCTTTTTAATTAATATTTATAGTCTAATTTATCTTATGTATAACCCTATATTAAAAATTATTTACTTATTAAACATTGATATTAACTAGTTTAACCCTTCTTTAAATAAATTAATATTAAATGTCCTAATCTAATCCAAGTGGGCCTAAATGGTCATATTTTATTCCTAAGGTTGTATATGGCCGAATTACACTTATCCAATAGAATTAGGACATGTGTTATGGTAACAATAATATCATTTTTACCCTTAATTACCATATTTACTTTTAACCGTGGTAAAAAAAATAAAAAGTTACTATTCACCAACAACTATTTTCATCTCATTGAACCAAATTTTAGTCCTTGATATAAACCATGTCTCTCAGATTTTCTAAATTCCACTCACAGAAGCGGTAAAATTAAGTTTTATGTGAATTTGGAAATTCTGCTAGGAGGTGTGTAAAAGGCGGTGAAAAGTTCAATAAAATTTATATATATATATATATATAATTATTATAAAATGACTCCAATGAATTTCATTGAACATATATATGTATTATGTATCAATTTTCACCTAAAATAAATTTAAATAAAATAAATAATTATTTAAATAAAAAAGTCGGTTTTTAAATAGTAACCTAGTGTTTTCATTATTCATCAAAAATTGAATGTCTTTAGAAAAATACCAAAATTTTGGCCTAAGAATTATTTGATATTCTGAACTAAAAATTGATGTCTATTTTTTCAAATTCAAAACATAGAAGTGGTATTAATTAATTTTGAAATTAATTACCGTTATCAAAACAAATAGAATGTTTTTAAGAGACAAAAACAATCAAAAGATTGATACGTGTTTATATCCAATTTCAAAGTGAAATTAATTCCAATGAACAACATTGGATTAAATGGTAAAAATATATTATAATTGCACTTTAAACCCAATTAAAAAGGTAATATAACCATATAAATTATTGCGATGAAAAAAATTGTTTTTAATTAAAATATAGCGTGTTTTACTATTCATTAAAATATGAAAGTTATTAGAATATTATGAAAATTTTATCCAAAGTAAATTTTTATATCCCGATTCCAAAGAAGAATTTCATTTTGTCAAATTGAACTTGTATACATGTCAAAAACAAGATTTAAGGTGGGTGCGCCCTCAAAAAGTGGGAGAACTACAATTTCTAAAAAATATATATTTTACACGAAAAAATTATTTTGTTCTCATACCATATTCTTGAAAATATGTAAGATTAATTATAATGTTATAAAATTCAAAATGTAGTTAATACTATTCATAACGGCTAGTATATAATAATATTATAACAATGTATCGTTGTTTAGTGAAACCTGGTATTGCGTACAACACATGCTATCGAGGAAGGCCATGATTGCGTGTAATGCAAGACAAGTAAGGGTTGTGTGTAGTTCACAACTACTTTGTTGTTGCGTATAACAAAATATATTGAATATATAAATATACTCAATGTTTCGTAGAATAACTACTATCAAACAAACATGAAATTGTGTGTAACACGATCCAAGATTAGTGTTGCATATACTGCAAGCAAATACGGTGTTGCGTATAGCGCAAGATAATCATGGTGTAGTGTACAAAAGATGATATGAAAGAAATTAAAACAAATATATCTTATAAAATCTCGGGTTGTTACAGAAGTAATTCCACTATTAGAAAAGAAAAATTATTTAACTATAGTAATATAGAGTTGAAAAATTCATGATGATGATGAATCTGTTAACTCATTTAATTTAAAAAAAACTAGAACTATGTGGAGCATCCTGCTTCACCATGGAAGGAATAAATATTTATTTAATCCTTGATGTGCCAATGACCATCTATATTTAGTGGAAACTTTTATCCACTAATAGTTCAATAATGAATCAATAATTTAGAAAAGATATTTTTCCCTCCATTTTTTTCAAAAAATAGTATGTTATACTTGAAATATATCATCTTGAGGGATAAGATGATTATCGGTAAACACTTATTAGGAAAACTAATCCAAGGCATGATATGTACACCATTGGATATGAAGACTTCAAAAACAATTTACACCATGTATCTTCCTTGTACCATATAGACCACAATTGATATGGACTACCTTGATTTTAATTAATGATAAAATGAATTAGTATGGAATTATTTGATGAACTTTACAAGGATTTCATTTTATGCTTCATCCATTTCCATCGATTCGAATAGGAAGACGGATTTATTCTTTAGTGGATTGATTCCCCATCAAGGTAATGAAACATTAATAAGAGGCATTAGTATTTATGAATATATAGTATTATGTGATCTTAAGGACTAAATGGATTTACGAGTTTATAATTAGACTCATGGGAAAAATAAATTAATAAAAAGATGATGAAACAATTTGGGAAAACTCCAAACAAGAAAAAAGTAAGAAAATTACATGTACATAAAATAGAGGGAGATGAATTTTGCAAATTGTTTGTAAGGAATGGAAAAATATTTCATGTGTCAAATAGATATGCATATATCTGAAAACAGTCATAGATTTGTAATCACTCAACATATAAATACCTATTTCAAAGGGAAAATGTTTCGAGAATAATCTTTATTGCAATGATTCACATATAGGTAACATGTTAATTTCTCTAATAAATGACAAAATTATAAGATAAGGGATGGATACCACCATAAACACCAACATTAAAAAACTTATAATGGTAGTTACTTCATATTATGAAAGTATATTTCCAGGATATAAATGATATTATGGAATGTACACTCACTATTCTCTTGACACTAAAGAGTACATTTTTTTATTCAGGTTATATATATTCTATTATTTCATTGAGGTTTTAAAATAATAATAATTTAATCCCTAAAATACTAGTGGTAGAGATTTTTGTTTAAACTACATGAGGAACTATTCATAAATCCAAAAAATATGTAATTATATATTAACATCGGGGAGTACAATCTCTCCTGAAACATGGTGATCATTCTATTAGTGTAATTTTACATAATACATGTGATGGAACGGTTTTCAATGAATAATGGGAATATGAACTATAATAGAATGTATATTTAGGAATCCCTGATATGAAAACCATTGATCATCTTCAAAGGAGAGATTCACTTACCTGATTCTTTCCATGAACCTCCTCCTACTACCTACTTTAATGAAATAATTTATGAAGAAGAAAAAGAAAGAGAAAAACTAAATTTAAGACATGTACAAATTATTTTGGGAATATATTGATGTATTTTATAAAGAGTTATTGGGACCTCTGTAGGATCGAAATGATGATGTAGATGCTTAATATACAAGAGGGGGTGAATTGTATACTTTAAAAAATATTTGGGAACATTTAAAGTTGGTTAGAAAACTTTATATTGTTTAACAAGGATAAACAAGGTAAATTAACAAAACCACTAAGTTCTACAAACATGCTTGATTCCGGAAATGTTGTTCCGAAAAGTAGATTTCGGAAATGTAGTTCCAGAAATGAAACATAAAAAAAGTTTACAAAACAACGATTCTACCTTAAAGAGTATTGAATCTTACATATCAGTGTATACAAGTATAATAAAGTATAAGATAGTTATATTTTCCTCAACATCCAAAATATATCAGAAAACAAACATGAAACAGTACAAGAAACAAGTATAGAAATCTTTTAACCCAAAGAGTGGGGTATCCAAAAACCATGGATAAAGGTCCCTTGATTTATACTTTCAAGAAATTTTATCTTACCCACACCAGGGTAAGCCCTCGATACAAAGATTTGAATCTGTATTGATCTGCCCGCAAGCACTCGATTTAGAAAGAAATCATAACCTCTGTCTTCCGAACCCGAAATCCCACGATCAACATGATCGGAGTCTACAAGAGGCATGTATGAACAAGTTATTCACACCTGAAAACGTTGTTCACAACATCCACATGAATAACTGAGAGTTAAAAGAGGCTCTCTCTCTCTAGAAAACACTTCAACATCATATAATCTCTAGAGTCATAGAACTATTCATCAAAGTTGTGAGCTCTTTCAAATGAGATCATATTTATAGGTGCATCTTCAACGGTCGGCTCCCTCCTCCAACGGTCATATTTTTCATTGAATTTCAGAGGGACTTGTACACATGTCACTCAAACAATGGTTAGTTAGTAACTTAATACACAAAATCGTTTTATAACCAATGCATGAGTAAGCAAAAAATATGGTTGGTTTACCAAATTATTTTTTTGGAGTGTAAGGAAAAAAAGTTCGAAATCTAACCAAAAACCCTTCGGTGATTATAAAACGTAAATATTCAGATTGTGTCTTGAGAATAATTCAGAACCTGAATTCTATAGAATTCCAGAGTCTGAATTTCAAGGAAATTCAGAGTCTGGAATCAAAAGAATTTGGAGTATGAACTCAGAAAGTTTAGTGTATAAATTCATACGAATTTGGAGTCTGAACTCGGAAAGTTCGGAGTCTGTATTCATATGAATTAGGATTCTGAAATCAAAAATGTCAGAGTTTAAATTCATAAGAATTCAAATTCTGAACTCAGAAAGTTCGAAGTCTGAATTTAATGAATTCAAAGTCTAATTTCAAATCCGGAAGACAGAATTCTCTATATCTAAGAATTTTTAAGATGCCAAGGTTTTAGTTTTGAAAAATAATTTTATCCTTAGGAATAAAATGTGTTGTATAAAGACATGGACAATGAAAACATTGTGAGGATAAATTTTCCTTAGGGAATGAAATTTTTCATTGTTAAGGTAAATCTTATGAAAAATGAAGTTTTCCTAAAGATAGGGTGTTTGTGATTTTCAAAACATATAGAAATGGTAGAGTCATAAGGAAACCTTATTGAATCAACTATCTCTCCCAACATTATGGAATGGAAATTTCATAATAAACCCTTTTTGACTCAACAATCTCCCCCTTTTTGGAAATCACAAACATCCTTTCAAAAAATAATTCAATGACTGAGATATTTTATTGTCTTGTAAATATAACTTATCTCCCTTAACATATGGGAAATGATGAATAAAACTAAATCTCCCTTAATCTTTGGAAAAACTAAGAATCATATTCTTTATTTTCATAGTAAGACTTAGCATTTTATTGCATACAAAAAATCTTCTTGGATAAGAAATTCCCCTTAGATGAACTCCCCCTTAATTATGGAAACTTCTTCTTTTTCTTTGTATTGTTTTTTATAATTCCTTTCCCTCTCTTTGTGATTTTAAAAATGGAATATATGGAATGGAAAAGGAAATATGTTACCTGAAACATTATTACTAAACAACCAAAAAAAAGGGCAACCAAAAATTTCATTAGGATTGGAAATTTTTATGCAAGGATGAAATACAACAAAAGATCAGAATTGTAAACTATTATCCTTCTTTATCCTTCGGCATCAACTTTTTTACTATAGTTTTGAGCTTATTATGTTCCTTGTGGTCTACCCCTACTCGTTTGAGATGTTGTTCTTGATATTCTTTTTTCTTTTCTAAGGCCTTGATTTTTTCTTCTTAATCCTTAAGAACCTCATCCTCAGCCTTTATGGCTTATTCCGACATAGAAAGACTCTCTTCTATCTCAATCCTGAGATCTTTTTCTCTTTTCCAACTTTGAGAAACTAAATACAACTTCCCATTCAGATCATTTACTTCTTGAATCTGAGAATTCTATTCCAGGGTTTGCTTTTCCTCAAAACTATTTGAGATATCCTTGATATTTACATCTTCAGTGTCAAATGCATCCTTGACACTTTATTGGAACTCATCAAGAATTATCATTTCTTCTATATTTTCCCTTGACTAATTGGTCATTTTCGGGAAAGATCTTTTGCGGGCTTCGTAGTTTATGAGAAAGGTTTTGAAATCAGCTTCAAGATTGACACACATATCCATCAACATGGATACTAAATCCGATTTCTAATTTAAAGAGTCTTAAAGCATTTGGAATCTCGACACAATACTGTGAAATATTGGGATAGTGCCAACAAGATTCCTCAAGGACTGGGCAACAAAATCATGTCCTAGGGAGGATGATTCCGAATCATAAATTTTTCTTAGTGAAGATTCTTTTTCTATTTCTAAAGCTTTCCTCTTTGAAGATACACCAAAATCCTTCTTCTTTAAAATAGCCTTTGTATGTGTATCAACAACCACCTCTTTTTCCTTATCAGCTTTCAGAATGGATTCCTCTTGATTAGGAGATCTGTGCTCACTATTAGAGAGTTGAACAATTTTTTCTTCATCTATCTCTTCCTTCTCAGTTCTTGCCTCTACATCCTCTGGATGAATGAAATATTTATTGATGATTTCTTTTTCAGATGGTTTGTCTAATTCATCTTCCGCCTTCTCATCATCCTTCCTAGGAGTAGCAAGATGTGATTATTCAACTTGAGAGGTTTAAAATGATAATTTTTCTGAAGGGTTCTCCATCTCATGAGAATACTCAACTTGTGTTGTTAAATCTTTATTATCTCCACTGCGTTCTTCTTATCCTTCTTCTACTCCTT
This sequence comes from Viscum album, assembly GCA_963277665.1. Classification (NCBI taxonomy): domain Eukaryota; kingdom Viridiplantae; phylum Streptophyta; class Magnoliopsida; order Santalales; family Viscaceae; genus Viscum; species Viscum album. The sequence goes on along the minus strand of OY728155.1, from coordinate 1,518,448,633 downwards.
CTTCTTCAACAACTTCTTCTCGGATTTTTTTCGGAATTACATCCTTTTTTTCTGGAGTCTCTAGTAATTATTCTATCTGAGAGGATTCTGGTACCGTAATGCTCTCGGATGCTTTCTTTGTGGCCTTCTGAAGTGATTGCACTATCTCTGCCTCATACAAATTCTTCTTTAGTTTCTTTTCTTTCTCTTTCCTCTTGATCTCTTTAGTTACCTTTTCTTTTATAGATTTTCCTTTATCTGGATCCAAGACAAATCTAGCGTCCCGTTCTTTCTGATTTTTCTTGTCTTCCCTCTAATTGGCTACAACATCGTCCAGATAAACTTTTTTTTTCTTTGGATTTGGTGGTGCAAAATGGGATTCCTTGGCCATTGGAGTTTTTCCTTTCTCTTCCACTTCCTTTAACATCCACTTTCTTCCTCTCTTCTTAGAGTTCTCATCCGCCTCCTATTTCTTTGAGATAGCTTCAACTTATTTCTTGCGAAAGTCATAGAATTATTCAGATTCTAAGGATAAACCTACTTTCATTCTTCTCAATGTATCATCACTTAACAACATAAATTTTAAATTCTTTAACATAGATCTGGAAGGGATTTTGAAGGATTCTAGACACCGAACAGTCTTATTAGAAAGAATGGCTAGATACATAATTATATGTGCTTTAAAATTTCCATTCTTTGTGTTTTTAATTGTAATAAGAATATGCCTAACCAAGTTTATATTCCTTAGATTTACCATGAAGTCCAGAATGTACATCTCACTTTTCTTTAGAGAATCCTTGTCACCTTTTCTCGGTAAGATGAATCCTTGAACCCGCAATTCAAGAATCTGATAATTTGTAGACAGGTAAATATTATTCAAAATCATTACCTCTGAAAGACCAAGACTAGACATTTCTTTTTCCTTAATAAAAATTCAATTAATATAAGGCAGCTTATATGAGCATAACTCTGCTTCTCCTTCATAAGTGATTCCAACCAAGATTACAGCCTTGGTGTAAGAAAGAGAATACATCTTCCCATAACTCTTGAATGAAAACTTTCTTCTTCATTATTCCTTGAAGAAATTTATTGGCTCATAGAATTCTGTTTACAATTCTGAATAAACCAAATCATGATCTTTTGGTTTAGAAAGGAAGACACGTTCCCATCCATTCAGCTTTATATTATTCAATATAATTAAATTCTACTTCTTGAAAAAATTCGAATCAACTAACCTTTCACTGTATATCTTCCAATCTGAGATTGGTTTGACAGTTGAAATATCTTTTTGAGAGGAAACTTCAGAAGACATTCAGATGTAAAAAAGATATAAGAAGTTCGGAATGATATTAAGTAAAAGGGAGAAGCTTCAGAACTGACAAACAAGAGTTTTGATGTAGGAAAACCATTAGTGGGTCTTTTATATAGGCAATTGAGGTGACGGTTCAACTTCTATAGCCATATCTGACGGTTAAGATGATAGCCAAATAGAAATGTTTACAAAATATGTTATTTTGAGGTTTTTAAAAAAACATTTGGATTCAAGGGAAAATGGAATAAAGAAATTTAAAAATAGATGAAATTATAAAAAAGTAAAATATGATTACAAAAAAATTAAGAAAGAAAGAATACATTTTGGATTGATAGAAATATTATTTGAATTGAGGAAAATTGTTCTAGAAAAACCTTATATTCCGAAAATTTTAATTATGAAAAAATTTAAAACAACGCAAAATTTAGAACACCTTTATTAAGAAAATTTTGAAAAACATCATTACGAAAATTTTGAAAATATTAATTATAAAAAAATTAGAAAATACTCATTACGAATGTTTAGAAAATCTTCATTATGAAAATTTAGAAAATATTCATTATGAAAAATTAGAAAATATTCATTACGAAAATTTAGAAAATCTATGAAACAAATGTACTAACCGTATGAAAAGGAGTTCCTTACTATAAGAATTTTGGTTTCAAAAGTATGTTAACATGGAATATTACATTATGGTTATCATTCCTTACTTCTGTTTAATGTATTCAAATCTATCATAGGGTAATGATTTTGTGAAAATATCAGCAAGTTGATCTTGTGTTCCTATAAATTTGAGAATGATATCTCATTTTTATGTGTGGTCCCTTAGAATGTGATTCTTAATATATATGTGTTTTTCATGATAGTGATGTGAAGGTTTTTTACATTAGGTAATGGAACTAGTATTATCAAACAAAATTTGTGTTTTGTTAAAACTCATACCGTAGTCTATGAGTATGTGTTGCATCTACAACACTTGAGAATAGAAACTTCTAGCTGCTAAATATTTGGCTTTAGTAGTGGAAAACTTGAAACAATATAGGTAACAAGTAGTAAATCTTTTAACCCAAAGAGTAGGGAATCCAATAACCTTCGATAAATTTCCCTCAATTTATACATTTAATAAATTATTTCTTATCCACACAAGTGTAATCCCACGATACAATGACCGGAATATGTCATTTTATCCCCACAAGCCCTCGATTTAGATGGAAATCAGGACCTCTATCTTCCAAGCATGGAATCCCACGATCAGCATGGTCAGAGTGTGCATGAGGTAATTCTAACCAAGTTGTTCACACCTGAACATGTTGTTCACAACATCCTCACAAAGCAATGAGAGTTGAAAGATCATCTCTCTAGGAAAAACTTCAATAGCATATAATCTCTAGAGTCTTAGAACAGTTCATCAAAGGTGTGAGCTCTTTCAAATGACCTCCTATTTATAGGGGCATCTTCAATGGTCGACTACCTCCTCCAATGGTCATATTTTTCCTTTAATTTTAGAGGGACCTATACATGTGTCACTCAAACAACGGTTAGTTATTAACTGAATGCATGACATCATTTTATAAACAATGCATGCATAAGAAAAAAATATGGTTTCTTTAACTAATTCATTTTTCAAAGTGTAAGGAAAAAAGAAATTATCGGAATCTAACCAAAAACCATTCGAGGATTATAATACGTAAATATTTGGATTCTGTCTTTAGAATAATTCGGAACCTCAATTATATAGAATTATGGAGTCATAATTTCAAGGAAATTCAGAGTCAGAATTCATAAGAATTCCAAGTCTGAATATAGAAAGTTTGGAGTCTAAATTCATAAGAATTTGGAGTCTAAACTCAGAAAGTTCAGAGTTTGTATTAATAATAATTTGATTTCTGAACTTAGAATGGTCTAATTCTGAATACATAATAATTCGGTGTCTGAAATCAGTATGTTTGAAGTCTGAACTCAGAAAGTTCGGAGTCTAAATTTAGAGAATTCGAAGTCAGAATTCAGATCCTGAAAAGAGAATGCTCTATATCTAAGTATTTATATGATTTTGTGGTTTTAGTTTTGAAACCGAATTTTACACATAGGAATAAATTTCATTGGATAATGACATGAACAATTAAAACATGGTGAGGATAAAATTTCCTTGGGGAAGGAAATTTTTCCTTATTAAGGGAAATCTTAAGGAAAATGAAGTTTTCCTAAAGATAGGGTGTTTATGATTTTCAAAATATAATGAAATAGTAGAGTCATAAGGAATACTTATTGACTCAACAATCTCCCCAAACATGAAGGATTGTAAAATTCATAAGGAAACCTTATTTACTAAATAGCCTCCCCTATAAATAGTGTTAGAGTTTTCAATTTAAATCATACTTAGATCCATTTACATATAAAATAACTCATATATAATCATTTATGTGTAGCTATTTTTATTAAAGAAGAAAATTAAAGATCCATTAAAGGATTCATTTTTAAACCAATTGTGTCTCATTGGGGATGACATGTTCTCTTTGTAAATATGAAGGATGAATCAATGTGAATGTCAATTGATTATAGAGAACATAATGGGATCAAAGTTAATAAAAAATATTCTCTTCAAATTATTGAATATTTGTTCGACTAGTTTCATAGATATTAATTATTTTCCAGGATTGATCTTCATATTGGGTCTAATAAATTGAGTGTAACGAAATATCACATCAAAATGACTTCTATCTAGACAAGATATGGTAATTTTGAATACTTTTATTCCATTGATATTGAATAATTTTATAGCCATATTTTTGGGTTTTATGAATGTAATAACTAATCATAGCCTTTATTATTTCAAGGTATTCTTAATTAAAGATATTATGATTTTTTTAAAAGTTTCTAAGAGCCTAATGGTTATCTAAGGGCTATATTATAAACTCTAAGAAAGAATATGTTGTTTGTTTAATCGATAATAAATGAGTTCTAGTTACAAAAATGTCACATTATTTGGACACATAATGTATAGTGAAGGAATATTATTAGATCAATAAAACAAAGTTCTCATGGACAAGTGGCCACATCATACAACTATTAATGGTATTAAGAAAATCCTTGTACTTATAAGGTACTGTGTAATTTTTTGAAAACAAATTCACTGGTTTCTCATCAAATAACTATATTAACTCGAAAGGGATTTATGTTTATTATGAGAAAGGAGTGGAAAGTAATATTCCATGAATTAAAAGAGGATTATTTTTATCTATAAAGTGATAATATTACTCTCTATTGGGAAGTATTTTTAATTTTATTGATGAATCCTTAAATAAAAATGGAAGTCTACACATAAAAATGTGAAAAACAATTCCCTATACTTAATGAAGCATAATTATTCATGAAATGAATTATCCCACCCATGATTTAGAGTTAATAAATGTAATTTTTATCTAATTATATGGGGACACTATATATATTTAGAAAATTGTGATATATACATAGGCGGACAAACATTGTAGTATATATTCACATAGAAGGAAATGAACAAGAGACTAAGGAATTAGTTACAGCTTCTTAAAGATTATTACTTTTCAATTCATTTTAATTTTTTAATAGTAATCAATGTTGTCAATGAATTAAGTAGGAATTATCCTACTATTCTTTCAATTATGGCGATTGAACAAGATCTTTTGATTAAGGGACATTATTTGTATACATGGGAATTATAAGGGGGATGACATCATCAATTGTATCTCAAATAATTTCTCAATAAATATTACTAGAGAAGGTCAAGAAATCTCAAGTGTATGATCTTATGGTGAGAAATGATATGGATTATGTGAAAATGGGATGTTACATGAATTCATTATTGATCAAAAAAGGTGAACTAATATTTGTATGGGGCTATATATCCTATCTATTCATTTGATAAAAGAATCTGATGGATAAAACACATAATTATATATTATATATATATCCTATAATAAATATAATATATAGAGTCCTTTGTGATAATTATTATCAAGATAATACGAATAGTGTGATAGTTGATTACACTACAGTGTACATCATGTAACAACATGTAATAGAAGAGTGGAAAAATCCTAAAGGGGTATTACAACCACTGAATGTACCTATATTTGAAGTGGGATAACATAATTATGGATATTATTATTTTCATTATAAAGTTACATAATGTTAGAAATAATGTATGCTTAATCGTTTATAGGACACCAACGTCTTCCCATTTCATTTTCATAAGAGTGGAATCTACATAGAGAACCTAGATCACTTCTACATTAAAGAAGTAGTGAGACATCATGGACTAATTCTATTAATTTTTTCTGATCAACAATTAATATTTACATATAAATTAATGTCGTCCCTTCAAAAATCTAGGAATATAGAAGTAAACATGAGTAAAGAATAACATTTTTAGTTTAATGGGAAGTCAGAGTGTTGTATTGAATTATTCGATGATATGTTATGATCTAGCACACATGATTTTCAATGGATTTGGGATCTACATCATCCAGTAGTTAAATTCACTACTAACAATAGTTTGCAATCAAGTATTCAAATTGAATATTTTGATGCTCTATACATAAAAAATGTGTTAAACTCCAACATGTTAGGATGAAGTTGGGGATGTAAAACTATTGGGACTCAAAATTGTAAGGAAAACTATATAAAAGATTCAATTGATTCAAAAAATCATCAAGGCTCCTCAAATTTGGAAAAAATAAGCTTAAAAATGAAAGAAGGAATGCATAAATAATAATTGTGATCATAATTCCCAATAAGGGAAAAGTTAATGAAGATATATAGATTGTGAAAAATAGTAACAATAATATTCCTTAAGAATAGGAATATGTGGAGTATCATGATATTATTATGCTAAATATTAATAATGAAATTTGGATACAACATAAAAATTATACATTCAGAATCATATGACTTTGTTTTATCACCAGTGGGTCATAAATCATAATTATCACGGTTAATCAAAATGGTATCACAAGAAAAGTCATCTCTATAGATTTATATATTTACCTCATCCATCAGAATTATATCCGGGTAAATACTTCATATTTATTAATTAATGTGTGCCATACTGATCAAAATAAATCATATTACCAATAACCTAAGGAGATTAATGAACATGTTTTATATAAAATTATTGTTTGTATAAATTCTTAAAAACAAGAACACTATTTCCTTAATAACCAATGATAATGGAATAAGTGTTTCACAGATGTAAATACCTGGTTAGTAAGTTATTATTAAAAATATGTGAATACCAAATAAAAATTATGTTTTTTGGGTAATAAAAATATTGGGATATCTCATGTAAAAGATTGAAATCCTTGAAATGAATTTGACAACATTTTGGAATAAAAAATTGATTAAAGGGATGGAATAATGAGATATAACAGAGGTCTTCCACTGATAAAACACCACATGGGAAAAATTTAGAATACCCAATGAGTGTGAAATTGGAGATTCATTGACATTAGGAGTACTCATGAAAGCATGGTACTTGAATGTAAAGGTAGAAGAGAAGAATTCTCGTAAATTAAATAATCACATCAAAAAAATGATGATGGAACCACGAGACCTATGAGAAACCCCATAGGGAATATTTTGTAGGTGAAATTTACATGGAATAATTCCTAATGGATTTGGATTTTATAGTAGGGGTGGGAATGCGGTATTAGTAATTGAGGAGGGGTGGCATTATGGGTTGAGATATAAATTTTTTGTATTTAACGATAACTAATATTGAGTGTAAATAATTCCAATTATTTTTGGTTGAAAATTATTTTTTTCAAGGCTAGTTATTTTTATATATTCCATATATACTAAATTTTATTTTTTATTTTTCTGGTATGTAATTGTTTTACCATTTATTTTTTACCATCTACATTATGTTACTTATACTGTGGTAAATCTTTTTTTACCACAATAAATTTTTATGTCAAAAAATGGAATTAACCTAAATAAATAAGTTTTTAATTTGAATTAAAATATTCAATTAAACTTACTTGATAAATTTTTTAAAATTTATTAAAATAAATTCTAATATGATACATTTGTATCTCATAAAAACAATTTTTTAGATAAGATAAAATCAATTTTTTTAATTATTAGGAATCTGTTTTTAAATAAAACATATTTTGTCCAATGTTATTCCATAAAGAAATTATTATTATGAATAAGTATCATTATGATTTAAAGAATTATAACATCCTTATTATATCATATGTTTTATATTATTTCATAAAAATAATATTTTCACACATTAAACCAAAATAATAATTTTTATTAAAATGATGAAAATTTCTCCAGAAAATAATTTTGATGCACTAAATCCAAAAATAATATTTATTTTATCCAAATAAATCTCTATATAGGATACTTTTAACTTTTATAAAATATCATTATTTACTAACAACTAACATATTCTATTATATAGTAAATTTTCAGACCGTTATGAAAATTACTTATGAAATTTTTAATTTATATTATAATATAAAAAGTATTTTATACAACAATTTCTTGAATATATAATTTGTTAAAATCATATTAATTTTTAATAAATCATATTTTAATTGAATATTTATTTATTAGATCCTAAAATAATACAATTTTGGAAATATTATAAATTATTCTTGATAGTTACATAACTGCATCTAAATTACCTACAAAAATAATGACAATGTGTTTTATTGACTAATGGTTATTGTCCCAATAAATATACTGTCTAATAATAATAACAAAAAATAACAATATTTTCCTATTAATACACAATAATTATGTCTTTATCAGAGAATACTTTTCTTATGAAGAATATTTTAACATCCCTACCCAAATAAATATGATACTAATATTAGGAATGGTAACCACATGGACTCAAGAATGCCTCCCCGTATTACGGAGGCTAGTGAAAAGAAGCGAGGGTATGATGCTGGTACGGTGGGGAGACTATACCCTCAATATTTGAGTTACACTATATTATATTAATAAATAAAAATAGAAAGTAGTGAAACATTATAAATGGAATACAACAGTAGTGGATGGAAAATATAATAACTAAATAAAAATATCCGCATAAAATATTGTATAAAAAATAAATCATGTTATTGTGATGCTAAAAAACTGAAATGGGAAAATGTACAACATAAAATAATACCCATTACAACAAGGTAATAAAAATGAATAAAAACTACAATGGATACTCCATGAGAATCCTAAACTCCATCTCACTCATGTGCTACTAACTTCTTGGTACTAGAACATTGAAATAAATAAACCAAAGATCTTGATCATTCAACCAATCAAATCGACAAGGGTACCCCAGTGTAACAGAATCCGTAGAAGTGTCTGAGATATACTCTGTAGGCCACCACCAATTGGTTATGAATCCTAATCTAGTCAGTTCATATAATATGAGATGTGTAAATATATATCAAAACTAAAGAAGAAGATGTGAAAGAAAAAAAATAAACATGTTGGGACCAGGTTCCTCAAAGAAAATTGGCCAACCATACATGTTTCACCTTATGAAACAATGTAAAAAATATAGGAATATTTTACAATAGATATATGGGGGTGTGAATAAAAATGATATAAAACATGAATTTTGAGATGGACAGAACCCAAACATGTGATTTATCTTGGAAGAAATTTCCCATGCAGATCAAATATATTTTAATAGCCTTTTCAGTAATGTAATAAAAAATATTAAATAAGAAGAATATTGGGCTTGTCTGAGGATAATCTTAAAATATAACACATGCATTTCACCAAGAGTTCAATAGAATGATCAATTAAATTAGATTCCATCCAACTCAATCCATGAATGGCCTCATAAGTATCACTATTGGTCTAGTGTGAGATGATGTCCTCTTAGCCCGTACAAGGTATCTCACATAGGGGACATATTCATATTCATGACCTGGTATAACGATCTAGCCAGTGATTCCATCCAAGGTTCCTCCCCTAATGAACTGATATTGTACATGCATTTTTATGAAAATAATGTGGTGGGCATGTCCTGACATACCAATATTTCCCTGAATATTTACACAATCCACCAGCGAATCGAGCCATAGGAATAATGAGCCTATCCTTACTATTATATGTAATGAATCCCAAGTATCACTCATTTAATTCATAATTCAATTAATTTATTAAATTTAACCTTAAATAGTCAATTTTAGTGAAAATTACATAATATAAAACAAGGGTTACCCAATAGTTCCCTACCTATATTAAAATAAATTTAATAATTAAAAGGGACACATATATATGTGAACCACACAAAGAAGAAAAACACAAAAGGATGTCAAGGAATTGCCCCTAACATGAATACAAATAAGCCATAGAACATATATCACATTTCTATTTTGAATAAAGTTCATATCATGGAGGGGTTTTAATAGAAAATATGACATTATTAAACAAATAATTCATATATATCACATTAAACAATCCAATTCAGTCAAAAGTTATATATAAATTCTCCTCATTGGTGATTTTTTAATATTCAAGTACCACAATTTATTATGTAAATTAAAATCACACCAAAACAGTTGTATATTAAAATAGCTTACAAAATCTATAATTCAAGACTAAATTAACCCACAATATGGTGTGTTTAAAGATGAGTTCAAAACCTCCAAACACATAAATAAACATCTAAACACATCACATATAATTTTATGAATTTTAATTCAATGTAATTAATTAATTTAATGCGACCTCATGTGAGTCTTGTCAGCGAAACAATGGTTATACTTTAAAAATTTGTGGGGTTTGAGGGAAAAGATATATGCCACCAACCATATACCATCGATGACCCACTCATCTAATAACATGGCTTGATTTTGTCTAATAAGATATAAATCGATGAAATGGGTAAATTCTAGAAAAATATGGTGAATTAGATCACCTAAATATAGATTATATATGGAGAAGAGAAACTATGAAATGAGATTGTGAAATGAAGAGAATAATATCATGAATATTGTGAAAATGACATATGCTAATTCCAACATTATATGAGGGAGCTATTTGCATGACTAGAAGAGGATATGAGGAGTTCCATGTAAGAGTTGATGAACTACATGCAGTAGAGGATGAAAATATTTGGAATAATATTAATGAAAATTGGGGAAAATAGTAATTTTACCCCAATTAATGAGGGTAATGGTTCAGTAACATGGTTTTCCAAGCCATGCACCAACCATATGGGTAGTCCTTCTTAAAGAGCATGTTCCGAAAGTTCATGTTCAAGATTTTGGAATTTCTGCTCTAACTATTTAGTTACAACTATCAAAACAAATATATTTAGGTGCATGAATGTGTTCCCTTATGTGTATGGTTTTCAGAAACCTTGACGCACCCTTAACCCCTTTGAACATGCCACATAGTTTCTTCTAGTTGGCCACATTATCTGAAACAAACCATATGTGATGACCAGTTCCTACCAATTTCATGATTTCAGATCCTGACATGTCCAATCCTAAATAATATAACCATGAAACCTCTCATGCCTTTAACCAAGTCTAGAAAACCTATATTGGTTGTTCAAAATCTCGTAATTCCACTATGAACCTCATTTTTTAAAATGTGATGTGCACCAAATGCCAAATTTCAAATCTTATAGGAATTTTAGGCAGTCCAAAAACATCAGACTCTATAATATCCCTAACATAAAACATATATTCCTTAGGAATCATTGTGGAACAACTGAAAACATCCACTGAACAAATTGGGCCATTAAATTTGGTTTCAACTATCATGTTTTGTTTCTAAATTCCAAACACACCTATAATCACCATATTAATAAAACGGTACATAATCCATGTAAAATCATCCCAATGATTTTACTATATACTAAAAATCGTGGGGAAGCATACAAATTCCTGTAAAAACTTTGAAATGATCAGAATTCCATATTTTTAATCAATCATCCCATGGAACATCCACAATATAGGTTCTAGCTCTTAAGGGAAAATTCCAAGTCATGGTACCTCCACAATTGAAATTTTTCTATTAATTATTCCACACGGACTTGAACAAAAGTATGGGTAGGATTTAGAGATGAATGAATGGTACACTTCCAAATGACCACATTTATCCCAATAGAGTCGACCATTCCATAGAAAAACATTACCTACCTGCACCACATTATCCACAACCCAAATATATCACAAAAGTTATAGCTCACTATCTAAATATCATAATAGGGAAGGATATCAAGTCAAACCATCATTGTTTGACTTCCCAAAAATACTCATCATAGATGACATGTGCATTTCAAATTCTAGATTTGATGTCTTTGATGCAAGCACCTCAAAATTTCGACAAACACACAAACTAAAACCTATAACCAGATACCATTTAAGTATTTAGAGAAATGGTTTATTTAAACTATTATTCCCCAAAAAAATAGAGGTTCATACTCGATAAATCACAATCACAACATCACCCTCAATGAATTTCATCCAAGCCTAATGGTGGTTCCCAGTTGCCTCAGAATCATTAAATGGATTCAAAGGATCTCTTCCAAGGTACTATGTATTCAGAATTTACTTTAAAGACTACAAAACATATGTGAAATATCTCTTCATCAACACAATAAATGATTCCAAAGAATCATCTTACTAGTGATCAAGTAAAAAAGAATAGTTGTTTTTCATAATTCAATCCAAGGCTTTCGTTCCTTGAAGTCCAAGTATCACTATGGGCTTACCATGTATTGATAAATAACACCCTTTCCGAGCATATGTCTGATGGAGTATACCTAAAAAATCTTTACAAAATGTTAAACATAGAATAACCTATAACCAACGATATCTTAGTGTGACCAAGATGATGTAATGATATGGAACACGATCATCCCAGAACAAGAGTACATTAAGAGGGTTATAATAACTATGGAGATTACTTCATGATCTCCAGTTACATTAAAATAATGTTATTAGAACTACTTTTACCCCACCATATCCAACTACGAGAATATTATTTTTCAAATCATCATTATACAACATCATTTTAAAGATCTCGTATGCACATGTTGTCTTATCACCATTAACTGATCACAATTTTTTACCAATGATGGAATCCCATTATAATTAAATCCATTCCATCAATTTCTATAATTTTTACAGTGGTTTCTTAGAATGTTTTATACACACCCAAAAAAACATCATCATTCTCTCTTATATGCACCATTTATAAATGTAGATTACTAGTTACATGAAATTTTCAAAAAGGTGGTAAATTTCCAAATGTTTATTTGATGGTTTATCGCCCTTTACTTGTGGTACACACTTCAATAATTAAAAAAAATTCTCCCTACCACATAGTTGTCATATTCATCATTTATGGAGAAAAGGATCTCATCTTAAAGAACACACTCTGCTGACCACTGCCTGTGTGTACTGGACATTTCCAACACAAATTAGAATGTATTTAATAAACTGAAGGGACAAAATGTCAACTTATAAATGAACAAGGGTCATATTAACATTATATGTACACATGAAACCCCTACATAGGAACATATATCTATATAAAATTATTATTCATAAATGTTAAAATTACATTATAGCATGTCATAGCTTCAGATCCACTATGAACATCATCTCGAGCATTAGGATGAGTTTTCATTTCTTAGAAACTTTGGTAACCCTACAGTAAAGATGAATTGTGGTATAATCATAATAACTCGTGATTAAATTATTTACAATAAAATAAAATGGTTTCATGTACAAATTTAACATATCAATGGGTACCACAGCTATTTAGGCATACCACCCAGAGGTTTTATAAGAAAATGACTCATCCTTAATAGTATCCATTAGATTATCATCCCAATTCAATCATGAATAAGATCGACCATGAAAAATAAATATCTCATATTCATACACTATATATGACTAAAATTAAATCTGGAAACCTTTTCAGTCCTCAAACACTAAAAATGATGGAGAATAATCGTCAAACGACCGACCAAGTAGCTAGAATTTACAGAGGAATGTGTAACTTGATGAAACTAAGAATTCCATAATTCTCATACACTTAATAAGTGATAAACTACCACATGAACACCAATCTGAATGATGGTGTTGTTTTTTAAAAGTAATGAGTCTTTCATTGAATAATGGTACCGGGATGCTACCACAATTCTGAAATAATAGAATCATTTATCAATGTTTAAATGTTATGAGGGAGATACCTGCCTCAGATTACATCCATAAAAAATTGAAGTTGTTGACCCTACAAGGAGGTCATACCTAAAGATTCACTTGGATTATGATCATATCATATAGTTTTAACCCATCATAGAAGTGGCTATGAGTAATGCTCATATCCCCATTTCGATGAAAAACCCAAGAAATATTTAAACTACCCTTACACGAGGGTTAGACTAATAGAACCACTTATGGTTCCATTTAAGTCATTATATTTCTTTACATTAAATTAAATAAGAATTTTAAAAATTTAGATTTAATGAAAATATATTACCTATCATAAGGAAAAATTATTAGGTTCGTTGTTTAGATAATGTCATATAGAAAGATAGGAAATTTATATTAGATGTCATTTTAGCCGTAATTATTTATCTAGAATACCGTCATATTTCTGCTATTTATTACATAAACCCCCATTTTAAACATTATTCACTTATTTACAATGTTAAATTTTTGGCTTAATTAATTAAAATTTAAATTGAAATTTATATAGGAAAATAGACTTTAGGTTAAAATTGGAATTTTAACTAACAAATTACTCATATAAATATAGCGCATAATGGATTAAATGCATTTTTTTAATTTAAGAGGTACTATTCAATTATGATGCCACCATAAACTTATATGTAACACTATTGAAAGGGTTACAGACACATATAATTACAGTCATTATATCAAATAAGATTACCTCTATGGGGTTAAGCACTAAGTCAAATTAAATGAAATAGAGTCCTACCATGGCCTCGCTAAACTATTTTGGGTTCAATGAAATAGAACCCAAAAATGTTTTAAACATTGATATGTAAAAAAACCATAGTTAATTTATCTTATAAAAAATATTTCTATACTAACCTACTTGGTTCATGTTGTGCGTTTAATAATTTTACAATAATGACCTAGAATAAACTACATGGGTCGAGTCATGAGAAATGCCCATAATAAAATAATTTTACGTAAGAGTTTTGGTTTCATCGTAAATAAATTTATACAATAGTTTCCATATAATATATATTTATATATATTAATCTCATTAAATTTTTCAATTATATTGGTCACCATTTTATAGTTTATAAATCACATGTACACTTTATATAATGAAAATTGGATCCCATTTAATAGAAACCAAAAATGATTTATCCCACATAACCAATGGTTCTTGTCTCAAATAAAATGATACCAGAGGAAAATGTTTGGAAGAAATAAATATATATGGTAAATATATTCAATAATAACATAAGCATGTAAAATAAGGTAATGAAAAACAATTAGTCACCTAACCATGGTAAGAAGCTGGGAATAATAAATAAACCACTAGGCATGGTGAATGATGAAAAATGTTTATTTCTACATTCTATATTAATAGAATCATGAAAAATAAGAATGGAAAGATACTACATAGGTAGGAAACACCCAACCAAGGAATATATGGAAACATAATATTTAAATCATCGAATAATGCGTAACTAGAGTACAAGATAAATTAATCACAAATAATGTTATATGAACAATAATTATAATAGAATACCTATGATGGTATAAAATAAAAAACTTATTAAAATTCCTAAATTATAATGTATAATGAATTCTAGTTAAACATGAAAGGCACACTAAAATTATTCAAACAAACAAGAAATGAAATCTACATGGAATGGAATATGCATGGAATGTGATTTCATACTTACAAATAATGACACATGTTACACTACATCATTGTCATACATTGTTATGGTTAAAAATATATAAATATAATAATTTAGTAAATATTAGAAATTACTGAAATCACACAAGTGGAAATGACATCCCAAATTAAAATGAATGACAAAAACAATAATACAATCCCTAACCACATGGAATTTTCCCCATAAATGGATTGATCAATCATAGGAATGCATATTTACCATGTTCGGACACATTTCCATTCTCTTTTCGACCATCCCAAAATACTAAGAAATATAAAAATATAATTATCTAATACAACTTTGTAACTTCCTAACCAAATTGTCTAGGCAACCAGTAGTTTGACCAGTCACCACATGGTCTTTGTCATGCCTCCATGAACACCATTAGATTTTGACTAGCCCTGGGGTTCTGATGGTTGTATGGTGGGGAAAATAAAACCTCATGACCAGAGTAACAATTTTTCATATTATTAAATAAATAATAGTAAATATTGGGATAAATACAAATCGATGACAATAATTGGGAATTAAAATACAAAAATATCCACCTCTAATATTGTAAAATAATGATATCATGTTCATGTGATACTAAAAAACCAAAATAGGAAGAAATAAAGTGACAAAATTAGTATTATGACATGGTATACAAAGGGAACAAAGTCTCTAAGTCTATCCCAAGAGAATCTCAAGATCCGTCTTATTCTTTTAATCCTAACATCCATGAATAAGAGTAGTGTAATCAATCGAACTAGGATCCAAATACTAAAAATAGTGATGTATGCCCGGGTACCCCAATGAAATGGAAATCTATGAAAGTTATAAGATATACTAAATATTCTACCACCAACTATGTTTACATCATATCCAATTGCATTCATATAAAATAATTATTGTTCATTTATGTGAGTATTATAGAAAAAAATGTGAAATAAATAAATAACCAAGTTGGGATCAGGTTCCTGAAGGATAATTGGCCTATCCATACGTTATTTTTCATAAGAGGGGATTCCATAATCAAAAGAAATTGGTAAAAAAGATACATGGGATTAGTGGCAATAAAGTATCCTAAAAATTTAATCATGTGATAGAACAAGCACAAGCATGTCATTAGACACGACAGACATATCACTTGGAGAAAAAATAATCATCAACTATAAAAGTAATTAACATAAGTAAAAAAAGTATAATCATTATCACATATGATGTGATCCATAAAAATTAACCCATGTACCACACTAGGATTTCTATAAAATGATCACTATATTCGGAGTCCATCCAAAGAAGTCCATGAATAACCTTGCAAGTTTCAATCTTAGTATAGTGTGAGGGGATAACCATTGATCTTATAAATAGTATCTCATATAGGGGCTCTAGTCCTATTCATGACCTGGTATAACTATCTCACATTGTGTCTGTCGAAGGTGTATCCCCTTGTAAATTGATATCTCCCATGTTTAGGTATGGAAAACACATGGTGATCCTATCTTGGAGTACCAGGATTGCTCCTTTAATTTATACAATCCAGAAGAAAATATGGTCAAAATCATGATGATACCATCTATTGTGTTTTATGTAAGGAAACTGATGTATCACTCACATTATTCTTAAGTCATTTAATTAATTAAATTAAGAAGTATATAGTCCATTCTAGTGATCATTACACAATACGAATGAATAGTGATGCAACAGGGATCAAAGTATTTTCACATTATTTTAGAATGAAATATACCACATGTATATGTAAAAAAAATAAATAAGTAATAACATAAAGGGATTCCATGGAAAACCTGATACCATGATGCCAAACAAGGAAAAACACAGTTTTCATATTTCCATATAGAGGAATTCACACCTCATTAGGGGGTTTTATTAGAAGAAAATGTTGTTTAAAAAAAACATTTAGTTCACTTTAGGTAATCTAATTCTATCAAAACCCAAAAATAAACCGACCATTTTTTAAAACATAACGTTATAATTTAATATGTAATAAAAAAGAACACCAAAAGTGGTGGATATAACAAGGGAAGGTAAAATATTGAGTGGGAGGACTAAATGGACCCATCCCAACGGGTGGTTCATATTTAGTTCATAAACTCCATCCACACCAAAAAAAGTGTTTAAAACACCATAATGAATACTAGGAAACTTAGTTCAAGTAATTTTGTTAATTTTGAGGAGTCACTGGGTAAATATGGTGTGTATCAAAAAAATGATATTTTATAAATCTCTGAGACATGAGGGAAAAGATACCGAACACCCACCATATACCATGGGTGAACCACTTTTGCAATATCAAATCTTGATTTGTTCTTGTTTGATTGAAATCAAGGATTGGTAATGACACCATAGAAATGGGGTGATTTATCTCACATGAATATTTCATAAACGAGAAGATTGAAATCTTAGAAAATGTAGAAGGGAATAAAGTGTATGTTGATATGAATCTAATGATACTTACAAATGATTATTTGGACAATAGATGAGGAGATAACTCCATGAATATTAGAGGAGATATTAAGCTTCCCTGAAGAGGGGAGGCATTTCATGTATCTTGGAAATAAAATAAGAGGAGGACGGATAAAGAAATAATGGGAATAGGGTAATTTTACCATCTATAATGTGGCACACAATTTGGATGCATGGTTAGATGAACCTTGCACTAACTTTTATGGGGATACAATTTGAGAAGATGGGTCACATGGTTCATGCATACAGTTTGGGAATCAGTGAAAAAAACATACATTTACCACTGTCCAAAACCTACTTTTAGGTTTATGGCCTTGTGACATGGTGAACACAATTTGGAAAAACCATGTTGTTCCCCCACTTCCCTATTTAACTAGCAATATGGATTCCATTGGTGTTCTACAAGATGTGAAACAAACTAGCACCCTAACCAGTATATCCCAATATCGATATTTCAGAGATCTATTCTCCCAAAACACAATATAACACCCATAAAATACCTTGGGCCTTTAGAAAAGTCTAAAAACAACACATTTCTTGTTTATAAACTCTCAAAATTCCAATCTAAATCTTGTTTTATATAATTGAACATACAAAAAAATCCAAAATTAATATCCCATTGGGATTTCACTACAGTTTACTCAAATCCTTTGATAATACTATTTTTTCCCAACTTCAACACTTTTTTATAATTTTTATTTTGGAGGAATTCTTCATTGGGGATTTCAGACCAAGGTAATTTTTTAATTAATGTATTATTTTTTCATGTATATCCAATTATAATGCTTCGTATTATTATTCCAGATCAATGCATGATGTTTAAATTTCTTAAAAAAGGTTAAACACTTTTTCTCAAGTTTTACTATAGAGTCGCATAAATTGACTTTTACATTTCATAAGAACATTAAACGTCATGTGTTGATATAAAATAATACAATAAAAACAGTGAAGGATTATAAACATGTAATAATAGTAAATTCCTTTAAAAAATATAAAAATTATTGAAATCCGCCATAAAGATAACCCTAGTAATAGAAATCTTAAAAAGGAAAAGAAGCCTTTTGAAAATAATTAGAAAAATAAACTGGTTTGTAAGAACCTACATAAGAAAATTATCATGTGATAATGTGAAAATGATGGTGACTTTATTGGGAATTTTTATAGTAAGTCATATGGAACATTTGTAAATATTTCATATAGGCAATGTGACCATTAATCAATATAATAGTTGGTAATTGTTAATACTGATTGTGCAATAAAGCGAATGTTTGGAAAATTATGTAATTTTATTTTTTTGAAACTATAGAACTGATTTAATTTCAATAAAATAATTTTTTAAAATAAATATATAACTTTTAAAAAATTATTTTCATGGAATTGTCTTATAGAAAATTCTATGATAAAATAAATAAAAAATACATTATATAATTTTTTTAATGTCATGAAATTTTATTATATAATAAAAGACTGTTAATTATCAATATAATTTTTTTAGAATTATAAAATTTAATATATTGAAAATTATTTGGATTAAATAAATATCACTTTTGGATTCATTACATTGAAATAAGATTAGGGTGGATTTTTGGTCATTTTTTTAAAATGTTTTTTTGGATAAAAATTAAAAATATTATTTTTAATAAATACAATAACTTTTATTATAGAATTAGGTTATGATCAATAGTTAATATTCATTAAACCATATTATTAAAAAATATTTATTTAATGAACAAAGTATTAATTTTTTTAACATTTATAAATTCAGACTTAGCCTTTTGAAAGCTGTAAATTTATCCATTTATTAAATAATAGATTTAATGAGTTATAGACGTATGATAATAGAGATAATTTTTATCTATTTTATAAATTTAATTAAGTGAAATGGATAAAAAATTTATAATTATAATTTTTAAATTAGTTTATAATATTAGTTTAATTTTTATAAGTAAAAAATAACCATGTTACAAAAACGGTTACATCCGTATAAGTAAAATAATATTGCAGGATAAAGATAAATAATAAAATATTAAAATAAACAATCTAAAACAATAAATTGGTTGTTGATGAATTTTAAAAACATATAAATCATTTAAAAAAATTAATTTTCATCAAAAACCATTGGAATTAATGCCTCTGAAAATAGGTTAGCATTTTATAAAAAATTAATTATTTACTCAATTAAATAAAACCCCTAAAAAGTAAAAAATACACCCTCCCCACTCTATATCCCCACCATAAATCCATTAATAAAAAATTTATGGTTACTTCACCTCTCAAATGGTCCCTCCATATTTTGTTTCTGGTCTCAAGGCTCTATCCTCTAGTGAAATGTGCTCTCAAATATGAAATGGAGATCAGAGTTTCTCAGTGGTCTCATGTATAGAATGATGCGATGAGAGAGATGGAACAATATTTATAGAAAAAAATGTATGATAAGAATTTAAAACATCCAACATGAAACAAACATTGGAGTGTGAATTTGTGGAATATTTTTCAAGGGAGTGGAATGTTCTAAACATGTGGAATATATGGGAATATATCTAAAAAATGTCCTGAAAATGTAAATACTCAACTTCTAAAAGAAAATAAGAAACAGGAGATGGTTCATTACTAACATGATTTGAAATGTATAAAGTGTATTGAATTTGGTAATTTTACTAAATAATTTCTAAAATAGAATATAGTTGAGCGAAACAACCAAAATCCTATAAAAATGTTAGGGAGAAAAGAAATTCATTTTCATTTTTGATAAATGATGCCAAGAATATAAAGAATTTTGTTGAGGGTAAACTCGTCATATAATAAAATCTAGAAAGTATGTTTTCTGATTATTTTTTTATGAATTAATTTATTTCATTCCGTTTTTCAAAGAACATCATGTTCCAAATTGAAATCTTAATGGTGGAGTTTTTTATATTAAAACTACTAGAGGTTCTATTCAAGAATTAATGATATATAGGGTTTCCTATATTAAATTTGGTGACAATAATGTCGCTACAAATTTGATTATCATTCTGATGGGGTAATATGACATAATATATGGAATGGTCATCTTATCAAATTATAAATCCAAGATCAACTATTTATTTTATGAGATTTTATTATTCATTAACTGAAACCCTATAATCATCATTAAATTATAGATTAAACGTCATGATTATTTCAAAGAACAACCTCATATTTCCTTATTTATAGAAATGATTTTTTAGGAAGAAGAAGAAAGATGAAGTCTAATGATAGGTGTCATGACCATTTTTTAGAAATAATTGAAGAATTTTTTGGTTAATTTTGGGGACCTCTCCCATAAAGGGAGGTAGAGATCTCAATAGAACTCATGTCTAGATCGATTTCAATATTTACTACAACAAAAATAATTTAATATGTGGAGTTAGAAGAATTATAGATGAAAATTCATCTTGTTTGGAATAAGGGTTTTCTAAACTATGTATGTCTCATTGGGAATAACTTCTTCACATTTTAAATAATAAGTGTGGATTAATGAAATTATTTATTGACTATAGAGAAATTCATTGGATCGCATTAAAAAAACACATTCTAATGATTGATTTTTTATTGAAGAGCATTGTAGTTCTCAATTATTTCCCAACACTATTGTTCAATCTAGGTGTCATAAATTGAGGGAGGTGAAGAAAGATTTAAAAAAGACTATATTTGGATCAAGATTTTGGAATTATGGGTTTCTTGTTATTCCAACCAGCTTGACTAATTCTATGGAAATTGTTTATTAATTCATTAATATGATCATTATGGACTTCCATTATTATCTCATTGTATTCTTTATTTATGACATTCTTAAATAATCCAAAATCCATAATGATTATGAAGATAATTATAGGTAAATTTTTCAAACATAAATAATGGAAAATTTGATTTGTATATTCAATAAATTTTTGTTCTAGTTACAAAATGTGTCATTAATAGGACACATCATGTACAGTGAAGGAATCTCTACTGATCCAACAAAGAAGAATCCCAGATAAGAGTGTCCACATCAAAAAAATGTAACCAATATTCACATATTCTTTAGTCTATAAGGATACAATGGATATTTTTTTAAAAAAATTCCAAGCATTCTAATTAGATAATTATGTAAAATAAATAGGGATCAATTTTCATCAAGACTAATTTATTTGAAGAATGTTCCCATGAACTAAATATGAGTATGGTTAGTGAACATATTCATATATTACCCTCGAGTTGTGTAGGTTTTTTCTTTTCTAGAGAATCATTCTTAAATGGTTTTGCAGTTGTGATAAAAAAATGGAAAATTCATTTCTTATTGATTAAAAAAATTAATGGATCGTGATAAGAATCATCTTACCCATGATCCAAATTTAGTTTTAATTTTTTTCTAAATTTATTGGGACACTATAATTATGGGGAAATGTGTGATATATAAATGGACTTCCAGTGCATAAAGTAAATATTCACATATAAGTAATTGCACATGAGAAAAATTAGATAGTTGGAACATCTTAAAGACTATGATTGTTTAATTCATTATCACTCTATAAGAGTTAACAGTTCCATGGTTTCATTGAATAAGAAATGTCGTAGGGTTATTATAATGATGAGTATTGAATGAGAATTATTGATAGTGGAGCTAGTATTTTTGGACCTTGAAATCATATGGGATGGGAAATAATTAATCCTATCTCTTATGATTTCACAAATAAAATTTAGAGAAATTATATTGAAATCTAATGTATATGATTATTTGGATAAAAAATAATTAAGAGGCCATATAAAATGTGAAGTATCTATAATTCAATATTGATTAATATGGTGTGATGGAATTTTTTAGAGGTCTATTTATCCCATCCATTAAAAAGATAAATATTGAGCTAATGGGTAAATCAAATATATCTAAATTTTTTATACTCCATGATCCTAAAAAACTATGTATGGAAGATTGGGATAATTATTTTTGGGATAATATGAATATTGAAGTAGATGATTACATAGTAAGGTTCTTGGTATAGAGACTTGTAAATGAATTTATTAAACTACCTAAAGGGGTATTGAAAACATTTCAAATATCTATATGTAATTGAGATAACCAAAATATGGGATTTTATTGGATTTATGAAGACACCCAAGTATTAATATTATATTTTGGTAATCATTGATATATTGAAAAAATATTCACATTTCAATTCCATAAGAGAGGATGTCTACTTAGGGAACCATGATGTCCTATATATTCCAGGATTAGTGAAACTCAATATGGATCTATTGTCGATTATTTATCACAGAGATCCAAGACTTATTTCTAAACTCTAGAGTATCCTTAAAAACTATATGAATAAATAATTAAACATGATCACACCATATCCACCGTAAACACATGAGAACTCTGGGAGGATTATTCAAACATTGGATGACATGTTATGAGCTTGATCACTTGATTTTCAAGGATGTTGGGATCAAGATCGTCCAATTGTTGAATTCTCTAATAAAAACAATTTCCACAAGGAATTCAAAGGGAACATTTTGAAGAAATATTTTCAATAATTATTAGAACTCTGACATGAAGGCATAATGTATGAGTTGGGAAATATTTGGGATATGAAATTGGAAAGGAAACTACAGAAAATATTCATGTTACTTAGAAACACATCAATGATTATCAATGTTAAAATAATATGTCAAAAAATGAAGTAATGACATGGGGATTCATCATGGGGATCACATATTCCTCAACATATCATTTTGGAAAGGATTCATGATATTTTGAAATATGGGTAATAGTAAAGGGGTGAAAATAAATCGAAGGGGATAATCAACGGACAGACATAGCACACAACAAAGTGGCCTAAAAATAAAGCATGATCATATAAACATAAGGAATATCAGAATATAAAGAACATTAATAATAACATGTATATATGGATATATAAATGAGACATTCATATGTATATCATAAGGGATTATCACCATGGTTTCATAAATAATAATGACCATGTTTATTCAATAAGGTATCATATGACATGTCATCTCTAAAGATTAAATAATCACTTAATGAATTGGATCACTATTAAGAAAAAATTGTAAATTTTACTAATCCATTTGAGACACATTTATCATAACCGATAATTTTTTTAAATAACTCATGTAAAATAAATTGAGGCTTTTGTATAAAAACTATTACAAAAAAAGTAATTAAATAGTAAAACAATAGATCATTTTCAAACAATATAAATAGATCATATGATTTGTATATTTAAATCCAAAAATTATTATGAAATACTTATATCAGGACTAATATCCTTGGAAATGAAAGATGTTTTGGTTTCCACAATATTCCAATTTCTCATTTAGAAAAGGGAATGTCAAGAAATCAATTCAGCAACTTGATAATATACGCGTGTCTTATAAAAAAAGGTATAATGGGAGAGAATGATGTCTCTCGTTTATAATAAACCATTTTTATTTTATTGGGAAGAAAAAATTAACATGAAAAATAAAAATCACTATAATTAAGAAGAGACTCGAAAATGAGGGACATGATTAGAAAATAAAAAAATTATTTCCCTTATGTTGATTATTTTCTTACTAAAACATGTTGATAGAGTCTTGATACCATGAGTAATCATTGGAGGTACATTTTGGGTAGTCAAATGACCATAAATTGTTCAATATTTTCTTTAGAGTGGAGAGTTCTTGTGGGATGTTGTTGTATGTACATTAGGAGGGGTATATTTAATTTATTTAATAATGATTAGTATTTATTTAAGACTAAACAATGTTTTGTGGAATTATTAAAAAAATTCTTGAAAAGAAATTTTTGAAGGATTATCATAGAATTCAAATATATCAAAAATCAATTTAATGTTTTTTCTTTATTTTTTGATTTAACCATTTATGTTTCACATGTAAATATATTTTAGTAACACTGTTATAAATATTTTTTAAATTGGTGAATTTTTCATTTTTATAAATAAAGTTACAATTATTAAAAAATATAGATATTCAAATTACAAGTAATGAATCCATTTTATGTCATTATATATATAAATATGAAAAATAATTTTTAATTTGATACACATATAGCACATAAAAATAATTTATTTAGAGAGTATAAAATCATGGATTTAAAAATTCTAATCAAGCGACTATAATTGTAAAACATTATGAACTATATTGTTCCATAAATATTATATTATTAAGAATAATAATTAATATGTTCTAAATCATGATCATGTTTTATTTATATCAAAATAGTTATCATATTTCGTAAGAAATAATAGTTTCACTTATTATCCCAAAAAACTTCTTTTTTTATAAATTTACGATAAGTTCATCCTAAACTAATTCTGATGTAATGAATCCAAAAATTCATTTTTTCTTTTATTTATATAATAATATAAATTTTATAATTTCTAATATTAGATAAAATAATTAATAAATGAAAATTGAAATCATGTATGATAGAGTAAACTATCAAAAAAATGAAAGATTTACTGATGTCTTATTTAATTAACTGAATAAATTTAATATAGTTTTATAATATAATTTTAAGAAAATAATATTTATTTATAGATTATATATCATTTTATGATATCTCAAATAATCAAACCATTATAAAATTTACATATACTTAATTTTTTATTTTTATTTTAGAATTTTTTTTAAAAATACATTAATGAATATATCTTTTATTTAAAACATATGAATTTATCAAAAAATACATTTTTAATGGAATATATTTTATTTCCCAAGAAAATAATTCAACTTTTTATATTATAAATTAATTGTGATAGTCATGTGGTTCCATCTATGTAACCCACAAAAATATTCAAAAACTGTTTAATTGACTAATGATCATAATTCCCATAAAAATATAGGAAGATAATCATAACTATAAATAAAAATATTTACCTATAAATAGATGATTATTATTGCTTCATCACACTATGTATTTCATAGGAAGTTTCTCACAAATATGTTGTTAATTTCAATTGTTGTCATATTTTTTCTCTTTATTTTAATGAATTTTATGGCATTTGTGATCTTTGTGGGGTGGGGGAATCCAAATGAGTATTTAATGAATTTATTATTTATCTATTTATATATCCATTTATCATTCCTTGTTGTAATATTCCATACCAAGGCATGATGTGTAATGTTATTCTAAAATTTAAATTCTATTTATGTTATTGTATTAAAGAACATAATAAAATACTACTTATGGGAAAGAGTAACTATATTAAGATAAGATTTTATTTTTTGGGCCATTATATTTTTCCCTTTATATGTAATTTCATCCATAAAATTTCATTTTAAACACTAAAGTGAATAATGGCGGGGTTGCATCAGATTCATGGAATTGATGAGTTACCAAGTAGCATATTCATACTCTTGATTTTATGAAGGACCTTTACAAGCCATGTTTTTTGTTCATCTACACTTGTTCCTTCATTTAAAGGGTGTGGTTTAGTTACCCTTTATATGTAACGTTTTCTTCTAAATGTACACTATTTGATTCAAGTATGTGTGATGTCTGAGATATACAATTTATTATTAGGGAAAAATGGAAGTAATTATAGATCGTGGAATTATTTTTTAGCTGTGATAATCGATAAAAAACCTGGAAAGCACATTATAGTATTTAAAAGGGCGTAATGTACAGGTCAGAAGACAATTAAGTGAAACCACCACCAAGACCACATATCAAATCTATTTTGAAGATAAACAATGCACTAATAGGGTAAACTCATAGATTTACATTTTCTATACACCCTGTAAGAACTACAATTTATAGCTAACTCAATGTCTATTATTTGTGGGATAATTCCAAAAGGGATATATTTGATTACACTATCCTGAGATTAGTGTGTCTAAATGAAAAGGTGGAGTGATGACATTCTAAATTGGTATGAGAAATGTAACCCATAACAATATATAAGTGGGATAATATCACTATGGACATTGTGACTTTCCATCTAATGATACTCAGAGGCAGAATCAATATTTGGGTAATTTTAAATAGACTGAAATATTCATCACATTTCATTTCCAAAAATGATGATTTCCCCATAGAGTTCCTAGATCGCCTCTATATACATGAAGTAATGAGACTCTATGGGGAACTAACATCATGTTTTCCTGATCTAGAACCACAATTTACGTCTAAATTTTGGAGAATTATTCAAAAGGAAAATATTAGATATTTAAACATAAGAATAATATACCATCCTCAAACTGAAGGGAAGGTTGAGAGAACATTTCAAACATTGGATGATATGTTACAAGAAATATAACTGGATTTTTATGGGAGTTGGGATCAACATATTTTCTTTATTAAATTATTTGATAAGAGCTGTTTTGACTACAATATTTAAATGGAACCCCTTGAATATATCTATATAAAAGGTGTTGAACAATTTAATACTAGGATGAAGATATATAATGAAAACCATTGGGACAAATAATTATGTTTAAAAAAATAATGATGTGATTTAGAAACACATCATGGATGCTCATTATTGACAAAAAAGATTTGCTGAAAAAGGATGATGGAGGTATAATTCTATATTGTGATCGTGTATTCATAATGGTATCAATGTTTAAATGACTTATGATATTTGGAATGTGGGATAAACCCTATCTATGGTGTATTGGGTTATTTGAAATTCTAGAGTGTGTCTGTGCGACTGCATATCAATTATAAATACCACTAAATTGTTCCAATGTCTTTGATGTATGCCACATGTCTATGTTGATAATGTATATTTATGAATAATCTCATTTACATGATACTAATTGTGTACATTTAGAAGATGAATTTTCATCTTTAGATGAATCATTACAAATCTGAGAAAAAGGGAAAGAACCATTGAGGTTAAATATAATGTGGCTCGGGATGTTCTTATGGAGAAATCAAAAGTATGATGAGTTTTCATTATAACCAAAGGATTTAATAAATCATAACAACGCTAAAATATTTTAAAATTAATGTCAAAAATTTTATTTCGAGAAAGAAATTTATTTAATGGGGGTTTCATGTAATGAATGAAAATTATTCTTTTATAAATGTACTATTTCCTCTCTTTTGTTTTGTTATTTTATAATTAAAGTGCATAAAAAGATTAATAAATTTTATAAGATCCTTAAAAATCATGCATGGATATGACATAATACAATGAGTAAAAGTAAAAGGATATAAATATAGAAGAATAATACATTCCTTTAATACATCTCAACTAGATTGAAATCTAGAAATAATATCTCCCTTGACATAAAAATTCAAAAAATAAATATAAGTGTTAGGAAAAAAATTGACTTTATCAAATGATATATAATAATCATCATTAAAAAACTAGGTGTGTAGTAAACAGTGATTTGATGTAGTTACTAGGAAATATATTCACTTCTAATTTATATTATCAGTTAATATGTTGATGGGAATTAAGATAGTTATTCAATATAGTAGTTGGTCATTATTTGTTTGGGTTACGTAGAAAACATTATGTCAATGTTGAGATTGCATTGAAATATAAACAGGTTTTTAATATTTATTAAGATAATAAATATGATCATCTTAAAAGATGATTTATGTTGAATTTATGAGTTTTAAATAAATTTTTTTTCTGATTAAATTAAATTAGGAAACAATTTTGGAATGATAATATAAATTAATGTAGTGATAAATAATTTTTATATATATCTGATTGTTTCATGTATCATAAAAGCTGTTAATTTTCATTAAATATTGAATTTATTTGAGTGTTAAAATTATCATATTTATAGTATTATTTAGATAAAATAAATTTAAATTTTGGATTTAGTACATCTTAATTATCATATGGTTAATGTATGCTAATTTTCTAAAATACAATATTTTGTAGTTTAAAAGTGAAAATATAGAATTTTTTGAAATACAAAAACATTTATCATATAATTATATTATTATTAATATATAAAATTTATTCATCCTTATTATTAATTATAATTTACATAAGGAAAAAATAGTACATAATGTGTTATATATCTAAACACTTTTTTATAATTTTTAAAAGTACAATGTTATCCTTTCTAAATAAATTTTTTTACGAGTTATATGTGTAACATATTTGATATTATTATTTTCAATTTTATAAATTAAATCAATTAAAACTTATTAAATAGTTATAATTATAATATAAAAAGTATCCAATGAGGTTAATTTCATTTTTTATACAAATAAAATGTTACCATGGTAAAAAAATAGTGTTACCAATGTGTATGTAAAATAATTTAGTGGGGTAATAGAGAATGGTATAAGTATAATACAACTATAAACAATTAAATTAAATTTGATGTTGATGTATTGAAATACATTAAGGATGCATTAAAACCTTAATTTTCTACCAATGTTTTTGAAATAAATTCCACCAAATAGGCACTACCAATAAATAGAAAAAAATCATTATTTAAACACTTAATGCCACCACTCCTTAGGTTTAAATACACCATTATCACCCCTAGTATCCCCTAAAAATTCAAAAATAACTAATTTTTGGTAATTATTCTCCTAAATAGTCACTCGATGATTATCTATTGTCCTGGTGTTCTACCATCATGTTTTTTGGATGAAAATCCTTATGGTAAAGGAATTTTCCTCTTATTAATTTCCTTTCATGTATAACCTTTTTTTGAATCACTGTAATTTCAAATATTACTCTTTTTTATGAAATTTATGTACTCATATTAATTCCCTGATAGTGATTTTTAAATGTGATACCTCCATTATCTCCCATTAATATCTTTTCATATGACACAATTTATATCGTCATGATGTTGAATTAATTTCATGAATTTATATTTTCTACATGAGAAATTCTCAAAGATTGAATACCCAAAAATCTTAAATTTCCATGGATATTCAAAAATATGTTAAAATGTGATGTTTACTTGACTATATAAAAATATTACACCAATATTCCTTTTTAATTCATTAAAAATGATGTTATGTTCATGTCTTTCGATAGCTTTTATGCAATGTTGCTGATCTGAAACATGTTATTTATTTTCTATTAGTTATTGATGAAATGATTTTTTGTGACATATTTTAATAATTTAAATTAACACATTTGAGGATTTTACGCAAACATCACATAAATTCATTAGGTAACATGGTAATCTCTAGAGATGACAGGTCTTATAATACCTTGGTGAATAAAAATGGTAATTATGATTTATGACACCCCATTGATAAAATCCAGTGATGTGTTCATTAGTGTCTCATTTTTATATGGTAAACCCATTAAAATTCTATGAATCATGTTATTTATATTATTTTATACTCCTCATGTTTCTATGAACATTCCATATTATTTTTCCTTTTTTTGATATTCTATGTATCACATAAGATTATTCCCTTGGCGGGCTTGATGCTCACCTATTTCTTTTTTGTATGTCTGAAAGAAAAAGAATATTGTTTTAAATATATAAAAATAAAAAAACTAAATAATACTTGTTTACATATATTTCAATACCCTTGTAAGTAGTGTAGGTATGATTATTAACAATATTATAATTTTTTATAGATAAAAGTGAATTTCATGAAATGAATTCATCATGAGGACAACATACATGGTGTCTAATAAAAATTCATAATAGAAGGTGAATGAAATTATCAATTGGTTTAACATAAATTTTTCATTAATAATAATATATAAAGTGTAATATCAATTTTTATTAAAATTTAAAAGCTACACAAAAAAGGTGAACATGGATAAAAATGGGGAAAACATATTTCCCTTTCATTTATGATTTTCTTCCTAAAACATGATAATGGTAATTTAAGTCCTTGAGGGAACCATGATGGGACTATTAGGGAGATTAAATGACTAAATATTAATTATTATGAGATTTTTTTATGGATATTGGGGGTGGTTAGATGGTATTTATAGATACATTTTGGTGGCATTAATTTATTTGATAATTATTATATTATATTGAATGCTAACCATAATTTTGTGGAATATATTTTAAATATTTTTTATGATAGTGAATATTTTCAAGGATGGTTATTTTTTTAAATACATCAGACCCCATTTTAATTTTTTATTCTTTAGTTATTTTATGATTTTACAAATTATTATTTACCCATTACATTAATTTACTTATATCACTATAAATGTTTTTACAGTGGTAACTCTTTTAAGAATAAAAATTAAAATTACCCTTATTACTTTATTTGAACCATATAATACCAAAAATAAAATCTATTTTATAGTATACATATTTATAAAATTGATAAAAATAAATTCTAATGGAATACATTTATTACTTGCAATTTTTTTTAACAGGATTCAATTATGGCTTTCAAAATGCTAATCATGTGTTTCGAAATGAAACAAATTTTATAATATATTGTTCCTTAAATAATATTTTATTGTGAGTAAATATTAATAAATTTTAATTCAGGATTATTTCAAAATTATATCCCATGTATTATAATATTATGTAAAAAATATTTTCACAATTTAACCCAAAACCCATCTTTTTTAGAAAATTACCATAAATTCCAAAATAGATCATTTCTATGTACTAAATAAAAAACAATTGTGTTATTTAATCAAAATAATAATATAAATTTAAAATATAATACTTATAAAAAATTTATTTAATGAAAATTAACATATTTTTTAATATAGTAAACTATAATATCTTTATAAAAATTAATTATCACGCAACTAATTAATATTATCATATAAATTTTTTTATAAAATAATTTCATAAATATAATGTTTATTTAAAACCTATAAATTTGTCATAACACATATTTTGAATTTAATGTATGTATAGTCCACAAAAATAATAAAATTTTGGTTATATTAATATGTACTCTTGTTAGTCACTTAATTTCGTCAATGTAAAAGGAAAAAATAATGGTGAGCTATTTTATTGACTAATGATAATAATTCTCATCAATATATTGGGTGATATTCACAATTAAAAATAAACATATTTCCATATAAATAAATAATCATTCAAAATTTATTAGACCCGAAATTACTCATAAGGGCTCTTACAAATCCTTTAATCATGTTAATGGTTTTCCAAATGAATCTCTTTCTTTTTATGATTTTTATGGACGAGGTTACCTTATTTTGTGATTACAGACCAATGGAGGTATATTTAAAAAAATTATTATTCTTCCACGTGTATATTAGTTTACTATTCATAATTATATTGTTCTATATCAATTCATGATGTATAAATTTTTTATGAAAAATGAAAATCATTTGATGCTTTTCTATTTTAAAACAAAACAAAATTTTGATGAGACGTTAGAGTTCATTTATTAAAAAAGAATATTTTGTTAAAGTGGATATACATTACACCTTTATAAATTACCACCATCAATACTTCATTTTTTATTCAGAAGCGAAAATATATGAGGTTACTTTTTATTCATTGCTTCCGCTAGTTTCTATGAAGGCTCTTCAAACTTTTTATTTCTCCATGAGACCTTCTTAATAAGATTTGTTTTATTTCACAATAATAGTCCCATTATATCATGGATGTATATTATTTTATCCTCACATGATAAGTCATTTTCAAAAATTACACCATTAGTATCATGTACATGTGATGTGTTGAGTGTATACATTCTCAATTAGGACATGTGGAATACATTAATGATAATTAAAATATTTTCTCGTAACACAGGTCGATATGAAACCACTTCAACACTCATCAAAATATGAAATTTTCTAATATAAGTATGAATCATTTTCCACTTCATTAGAAATATATTAACCCCTTTCCATATTGTTATTTTGGAGAAATATAGGATTTCAACATGAAACACCAAGACCATTATTCATTTTTTTGAGGAGTTTTTATGTCAAAATTGTGATTCCATGACGTGTTTATGAATAACATGAATATTCTTGGTATTTTCCTCCATAGTGTATAGTAATAAAATTTTCACATCTCTAAAATAATCCAAATATTATAGAGTTAAACATATTTTTTCATTATTAGATTGAACATGGACCATTTGAATGATAGGGTAGAGACTGCTGTTAAAGTAAAATAACACAAGTATATGATATTGATCCCAGCTCCCTTGAAAATAATGTGATACGGGTAATAACATATGCACTAATGCTTTAATAATCCCCTTATAATTCCCATTAGTTTGAGAATGGTATGATTTTATTAAGATAAATTCTATAATCCTATTCATTTAAAGGGTTCTCAATAATTTAGATGTAAATCATCGATCCCAATCAGAAACAATAAAGAGTGGTACTCTAGAGAGTATAACTACTTACTAAATATAGATTCAATATTAAATATCGTAGGAGAAATCATCTCATATTGAAATAAA
Organism: Viscum album; assembly: GCA_963277665.1. NCBI lineage: Eukaryota > Viridiplantae > Streptophyta > Magnoliopsida > Santalales > Viscaceae > Viscum > Viscum album. The sequence continues at coordinate 1,518,415,615 of OY728155.1, read as the reverse complement.
ATGGGATCAATTTATCAGCCTATCAAGGATTACCCATATAGAAATGATACCCTTTTTGTATTTTGAATTCTAATGAAGAATTACCTAGTGAAATTATCCCATTTACATAGTTGAATGGGTAGTGGTTGTAATACATTTTATAAAGTTTTAACATCTCCATCACTTATTCACACAATAAGAACCATATAGTGTAATCTGTTATCTCCCTTTCCAAATTTCCCACCAATAATGATCATGAATGTCCATATACATTTCATTTCATGCATGGTGTATATAGAATGTTCAGCTTTGATATCTATCCATCATATCATTATTTATATCCTACGTAGATTGGATAAATAGACATGTAACAAATTTTAGTACACCATATTGATCAATATTGAATTCATGAAACTTCCTTTTTTCAGATCCTCAATCTTTTTTTTCCATCAAAGGATCTTATCCAGGATATTCCACAATCATCGCTTTTAATTTACATTGGTAAATCATTTGACATGGGATTAATAATGTATCTTTACTTATGAATAACTTTTCCAAATTTACTAGATTCATAACCAATTGATTTCATTCAATCTATAACATTTCGAGAACATCATGATATTTTCTACTCAATGCATCTGTTACTTTTTTTCAATCGTTTAGTGTGGTACAATATTGAAAAATCATAGTCTATATAAAGATATAATCATATCTATTGTCCCATGTTTAGTTCCTTCCATTTTATTATGTACTTCAAATAATGTATGTATGTGTATATATCACCCTTTCCCCTTCAAGGATAGAATCTCCATATCTTTAGAGAAAAAACCTGACAAAGACCAGCTTCAGATCATTAGTTAGATAATTCTTTTCATAAGACATTAACTATCATGATTCATAGCCATTCATTTTTTCATTTTTCATTACTGGAATTTGTGCTATTTGCAATGGGCAATTTGTGATGGGATCCCTTCACAAATAAGCTTTAGCGACGGGGTCCCATCGTAAAAAAAATGTTTTTTGTGATGAGGAAGTTCCCCATTACAAATAACCTTCTCATTATATGCATTATATATAAATAATCTTTTTTCAATGGGCAAGTTGCAAATACTATTTGCAACGAACCCTTGGTTTCCTCGCAAATAGTATTTCAAAATTTATATTTAAACTATTTGCGACGGGATCTCATTGTAACTGCTCCTGTTGCAAATAATAACCCAAATAAAAAAACTTTAATAAAATTATAATTAATGAAAAAAATAATAATATTATTATTATTATAATAAATAATAAAAAATATTAAAATTCTTAATATTATTAAAAAAATATTGAAAATTTATAAAATATTATTATCATTATTTTTATTAGTAAAATAAACAAACATTAAAAAAATAGTAAAAAAATATGTTTAATAAAATTATGATAAATGAAAAAATAATATTAATATTATTTAAAAAATAAAATAATATTATAATTCTCAATATTTACAAAAAAATAAAAAAAACTCATAAAATATTATTATTATCATTAGTAAAATAAGAAAACATTAAAAAATAAAAATTTAATAATAAATAATAAAATATTAAAAAGAAAGAAATTAAATTATGCAATATTCACACAAATAAAAAAGACAGAAATTGAAAATATTTCATGTTACCAAAAATCAGGATTTCAAATGTTTTTAACATTAAAAAATAACTCAGGGGTCATCTTTTGGAGTAGATGGAGGGTCTGTAGGAGATAGTGGAGGAAACTCCGTCCCTAAACTATGAGTTAGACAATGCATGTACTCCATCTGATCGTGATGATGCTACGGCCCTCGAAAAATTTCCTCATCGTGATGATGCTACTTCTGCTATTGCTAATGATGCATATCTTCATGTCACTTCTGCAAACTATCCATAAGCTCAGACTGAGTTCGCAACTACTCCTCATACTGTGAGGCAGAAGATGATACCTCTCCATGAGCTCCTATCGTGCTGGATGCTGACATTGCATCAGTACCATAATAAGTATCACGAGTCACATGAGAGCCGATACCAACTAATTGGCCCATCCCAAAGCCATACTGAGTCACGTGCATCCATGCCGCCTCCTCGAAATGGTGGGCACTGGTCTGATCAGTCACCTCATCCTGACTCCCTGCCTATGTCTCAGATGTCACAGCCTCATAAGACTCCTTCAATTCCAATTTGAAATTAAAATTTTGAAAATATTATATGTAGTTAATTTTCAAACTGAAAAAAATAATACTAACTGTAATATGATATTGGTGATCACCTCTAATCTCTCAAGTGGATGGATCAATGTATATACCCCGCTAAATGTCATACTCCGTAATATCGGGATTCTTGACTTCCTATGAAAATATAAAATAAATTGTACATATTTTAAGTTATATAAAATAATTAAATAAAATACTTACCAGATGCTCCCTATGCGTACTAAATGTATGACTACCAACTCGATGTGTCACCTCCTGTCTCCCCCGATTCTGCCAACCCACTAATGACCTCCTCTAAAATCTACCACCCAACCAGTGTAAACATTATTGATCCTAAATGTGAGATGCAATGTACTCTTTTCGGTGGGATCTACATGACTCATCAAAATCTATCACACATGCTTTCATAATGGTCTTCCTTCTCAAATTGTGAAACAACTGACAGAAACTGTCATGCATAGATGCCTCCCATGTCGAGTGGATAGCGACATGCATGATATCACTTATGAGATACCATAAACCATACAAATAATTTATAATATCAAGTTATTAATAAAATAACTTTCAAAATAAATATTATTTATTTGTGTACCAGCCAATGATTGAACATGTTGTGTTGCACATCAACGGAAAAATGTTCCCATGTGATCCATGGCTGAGAAAAATAATTTTGAAATATAGCGCTCCCCTTTCCAACAACTACATGCAAAAAACTGTGAAAAAAAGTAATTAATCAATCAATTATTATATATGTAAATAAATTAACGAAAGCTAACTAAAATCTACAGGTTACAATATATTTTTTCGCATTGATCGAAGCCAAGACGTGGATGTCGCTCAGGGATAAGGTCATAAATCATAAGTTGCATAAGACCACACCCCCACCGTGTACCCCCTGAACCACCAGTATGCTGAGGTCTAGATGATCCCAAATCCCCCACATCTAAAGGTATTTCAGCCTCCTATAACTCACAAAATAGATCAGGGTCCATCTGAAACACAAAGTAATTTTTGTTAGCTGATAGTTGAAAATAACTATTATATATAGATATATATTAGTTATGATTAAAACCATCGTTTAACTATGTCAGTGTTCACCTTCATCATCATCATCATCATTTCTGAAGATATCAATATTTTCATATTCCTTTTTGGCATCATCAATTTCCATATGTGTTTCAGTTTCATCATCTCTTGTCATTTCAAATTCATTTGTTACATCATTGACATCTTTATCACATTCGACCCTTAATTGTGGGGTGCCATCATCGATATTCATGTCTCTTCATGAAATAGATTGATTTTGAGTAGTCTCTTAAAAATTTTCAATTTCTTCCACTTCAGTGGAACCACATTTAGTTTCAGTAAATTGATTTTTCTGAATTTCGTTTTTATTATGCTCCATAAATAACTTAGGTATCTTGAAGTAGCAGAGTAATTTGGGTAATAAATTTGATGTACATGTTGAGCCAGTAAAAATGGTTCATTTACTGTAAGAATAATTTTATATTTAATATCAATGATTCCATGAGTCGGATGAACACGCAAGCATCTCTCAGTATCTAACCACCGACATTTAAATATCGTTATGTAATTCATTCCTAGATAATACAGCTCAATAATTTCATCTATAATGCTGTAAAAGTCAACTTCAGTTTTATATGTGATGTAATCCTCTAAAAAAATTCCACTGTTCATTTTTTTATTCTTTATATACACGTGTATGAAATCAAAAACCCTTCAACACATATTCATTATATGATTTAACCATTTTGGATGGTGGGTTACTCAATATACATAGTCACCTATCAATTTTATCAGCATGTTGAGACACTTGAAAATTTGTAAAATAGTTATAAATATAATAAATAGTAAACTGAATTGATATCAAAACATCGATAATTTATGTTTCCAGTTTTTGAAACCATTGAAAAAAAATTTGTCTGTGTTCTTCAACAGCAGCTGCTATAATTTGTGGATGTTTTTTCTTGATATGATTATAATATAACCTACAAATAAAAAAAATTTACATACTATACCATAAATTATAGAATAATTGATAAAAGAACTCACAGTACAAATGATGTCATTTCTTCATTGTTGATTAGAACATATGTATGAGCTTTGTGATGTGCATCGCCTGAAATCCATCATTCTTGAACTCCACTGAAGCCAATATTTGTCTGATTAAAAATGGATAACTGATTTTCCATTTCATAATTATCATTTCCCTTATTTCATCCCATGTGGCTTCGTTTTGAGGGATATTCAGATTCAAAATATTGATAGCATAAAAAAGCAATTTGCTCTTGCAAATAAGCTTCAACAATTGAGCCTTCACCAGATTCTTTGTTGTGTACTTTTTTCATCAATTTTTGTATGCATATCTCGAATGGGTACATCCATTAAAACTATACTTGACCTCCAAATTTAGCTTCATGTGGAAAATGTAATTTCAGATGTTCCCTTGAGTTAATGAATGCCAGCAAGAAGATTCTTTCAAGTTTACATATAATTACAAAAACATATTCTTATAGTTTTCTTAGCACATCATATTCTTTTGTCGCTGCACAAATGAATTGAAAAAAATATGGTATGTCTGTTAACTAATCAAAAATCAAAAAATTCAACAAGCCTTTGAATCTAGTTGGCATAAGTCTTTCCATTATAACAGGACAATCATTACTTTTTAATCTTATAATGTGATCATTCTTAACAAATCTTCCCAAATTGGAAGCATAGCCATCAGGAAGACTCAAATCAACAATACACTAACAAAATAATAAGTGACTCTCTTTGTACAATGTATAGGCTATTTTTGGACTTATTATCCTCTGCGATATTACATTTTTAAATAGTTCAAGTTCTGGTCACTTGTAAATTTGGTTAAGATCTAATAGTTCTTTTATAGTATCTTTGGTCTTAAATGGTGTATCCAAAACTGTATGAAATTATTTATCAAAATTTTTATTCTCAATATGCATGAAATCCAACATGTGGTGGACCAACAAATCAGAACAATATAGAAGATCCCAAAAAGGCTATGTTTTATCCAATTATGTTCTTTTCCAAATAAATGAATTTTCGGGTAGATTATTGTTGGCCCAAATGTGATGGGAGGTAATAAAAATATATCTGATTTTAACTCTATACTAGAGATCATTTTTTGAGGTTCATACCTTTCAATTGTGCCTTTTCTGAAATGATATTTTTTCCTTCGAAAATAATGATTGGTTGGAAGAGATCTCCGATGACAGTCAAAACAGAAAATTTTTTCCATTTACGAGCATAATAGATTTGTTGTCTTTAATACATTAAGGACATGATTTCGGACCACGTGTAATCCATCCATATAACATGTCAAATGCAATAAAGTCCCTAATCGTCCACATAAATGATTCTATTAATATGAAATTTTGTTTCGCAGCAACATCATATGTACTAACAACATTACACTATAATGAGTTTCACTCATCAATCAATGGTTTCAAATAAGCATCAATATTTTTTTCGGATGTCCTGTGATTAATAAGGTCAAAAATATATATGGCTCTTTCATCAACATCAATGGAATTAAATTTTACGACGTTATGAAGCTAGGCCAACATGAATACTGACTACCAAAAAAGACAAACGGATTGAAACCTCCAAAAGAAAGACCCAATCACACATTTCAGGCTTCTAAATAAAAAGACAGATGCAGATAGTTAAAATGTTTCCATTAATCACCATCAGATGGATGATTTAAGATTTTATTGTTTAAAATATTGGTTTTTTGCCATGAAATCATTGAGTTGGCTTCTATGACATAAATAAACGTTGCAGCTTGGGTGTAAGGGGAAAATATCTCAACTGTTTTACAGGAATCAATCTAGACTTCCCAGGTTGAGATTCATTATACCTCAATTTTTCACATGTGGTACAACTATCCAATGACTCATTTTAACCAGAATATAAGATGAAATCATTTTCACATGCATGAAACTTCCGATAACTAAGTCCCAGATTACAGACCAACCACTTTCTCTAATAGTAATTTGCAAGAAACACATTTCTTTCAGATAACAGGTTTTAACCAAAGAAAATATCTGATCAAAAGAGTTTTTTGACATTGCATTATCTTATTTAATAGCCATAAATGTTGCTAATGCTTCTAATTTTCTTGTCTTGAAACTAGGATATAATGCATCCTCAGCAGACCTCAATATCTCTTAAAATTAGGATTGTTCCATCTCAGGAGTTAAATCGATATCGTCTTGAGTTTCAGTTTGTTGAACAGATATATCTGCAATATCATTTACTAAATTCTGAAATTGTGATAGATCTAGAATCAAGTTATTAGTATATTTTCTGGAACTGCATTCACTGTGTTGATACCAAAAATCATAATCTGGTTTTAAACCAAACCGCAATAGATGTCCTCCAACCATCTCAATTGTGTCGAACGTTCTCAAGGAACATTTTTTACAAGGACATTTAATTGTTCCTTTTAAAACATAGTCTAGTTTTGATGATGCAAATTATAATAATGCTTCAACACCCTCAATTTATACAGGATTTAAACCAGAACTGTTTGGATTTCTGTATTAATTTATCCAAGCGTGATCATCTAATAATGACTGATGTCAATTTCCTTGTTCCAAATTTTTTTACATAATATAAAACCATCATTCTTTTTGAATAATTTAAAATTACAAAAACAATATTTTAAAAAAGAAGATAGATAATTGCAATATCTTCTTAATAATTACCATTAATTTTGGGTGACACGATTTCTAGTGGATTGATGGCTACAATTTTTTCCAACTGCTCATTTACATGCAAATTTCTCTCACTAAAATCACAATGAAGATTCTACTTGGAGGTATGCATATTCATTCTCATGTATACGAGAATGTATAAGTGTACATCTAAGTAGATTCTACATAGTGCTTTCAGTGTGAGAAACATGCACGTAAATTAGGTATCCGAAAAAAGAGCCACCCTTTCATCGATGAATCATCTTCCTGAAACTATCAACGCCTGAAAAAATTATGAAAAATATTTTACTACCAATACATATTCAAACCCATGCGTACAAGATTGGATATGCGTACATAGAAGCATATTTTTTCAAATGTTTTGAGTCCGTGAAAGTTGAAAGAAGATTCATTGAGAAAAAGGAGTTCCATCAATCCACTAGAAATTTTACCAAGTTATTACAATTTATTACAATTTTTTAAAATTGATATTATTATAAATTATTACAAATTATTACTATTTTTTAATATTTTTTTCTAATTATTACTAATTATTCCTAATTATTCATAATTATCCCTAATTTTTCTAATTATTTCAAATTATTCCTAATTATTCCTAATTATTCCTGATTATTCAAACTAATTTCTAACAATTCCTAATTATTCCTTATTATTCCTAATTATTCATAATTATTCCTATTTATTCATAATAATTCTAAATTATTCCTATTTATTCATATTTATTTCTAATTATTCCTAATTATTCCTAATTATTCCTAAATATTTCAAATTATCCCTAATTATTTATAATTATTACTATTTATTACTATTTATTCCTATTTATTCATATTTATTCCTATTTATTCCTATTTATTCCTATTTATTTCTATTTATTTTTATTTATTCTTATTTATTCTTATATATTCCTAATTATTCTTAATTATTCTTAATTATTCTTAATTATTCCTAATTATTCTTAATAATCCATAATTATTCATATTTATTCCTATTTATTCCAATTTATTCATATTTATTCCAATTTATTCATATTTATTTCTATTTAATTCTATTTATTCATGTTTAGTCCTATTTATTCTTAATTACACCTATTTATTCCTTTTTATACCAATTTATTCTAAATTATTCTAAATTATTTTTAATTATTCCTAATTATTCCTATTTATTCTTATTTATTCATAATCATTTTTATATATTACTATTTATTCTTATTATTCTTATTTATTCTTTTTTATTGCTAATTATTCCTAATTATTGTCTATTATTGCTAATTATTGATAATTATTGCTAATTAATGCTAATTATTTCTAATTATTGAAAATTATTTGAAATTATTGATAATTATTGGTAATTGTTGATAATTATTGCTAATTATTGCTAATTATTGTGAATTATTGCTAATTATTTCTACTTATTTCGAAATTATTACTAATTATTGCTAATTATTACTAATTATTACTAATTATTGGTAATTATTGCTTATTATTCGTAATTATTTCTATTTATCCGTAATTATTGCTATTTATTCGTAATTATTGTTATTTATTACTATTTATTAGTATTTATTAATATTTATTGCTATTGGTTTATATTTATCACTAATTATTACTAAATATTGCCAATAATTACTAATTGTTCCTAATTATTACTAATTATTACAAATTATTAATAATTATTCCTATTTATTCCTATTTATAACTAATTATTTCTATTTATTATTATTTATTCCTATTTATTACTATTTATTCTTATTTATTCCTATTTATTCCTATTTATTCATATTTCTTTCTAATTATTCCAATTTATTTGTAACTATTTCTATTTATTTCTAATTATTGCTATTTATTTCTAATTTGTGCTATTTATTTCTAATTATTGCTAATTATTTCTATTTATTTCTATTTATTCCTATTTATTTCCAATTATTTTTATTTATTGCAAATTATTCATAATTATTGCTAATTATTACTAATTATTGCTTATTATTCCTATTTATTACTAATTATTCCTATTTATTACTATTTATTAAGAATTATTCCAATTTATTACTATTTATTACTATTTATTAATAATTATTGCTAATTATTACTAATTATTGCTAATTATTACTAATTATTCCTAATTATTCCTAATTATTCCTCATTATTCCTAATTATTCTTAATTATTCCTATTTATTACTAATTATTTCTAATTATTCCTAATTATTGCTAATTATTCTTAATTATTCCTAATTATTCTTAATTATTCCTAATTATTCCTATTTATTACTAATTATTCCTATTTATTCCTATTTTTTACTAATTATTCCTAATTGTTCCTAATTATTCCTATTTATTACTAATTATTCATGTTTTTATTAATTATTCCTATTTATCACTAATTATTCCCATTTGTTACTAATTATTTCCATTTATTACTATTTATTACTAATTATTCCCATTTTTTAATATTTATTTCAAATTATTGCTAATTATTTCTAGTTATTTCTAATTATTTTTATTTATTATTTTTTATTGTTATTTGTTCCAAATTATTACTATTTATTGCTAATTATTCCAGTTTATTACTATTTGTTACTAATTATTACTAATTATTACTAATTATTCTTATTTATTACTAATTATTCATATTTATTACTAATTATTACAATTTATTACCAGTTATTTCTATTTATTTGGAATTATTCCTATTTAATATTAATTATTTAAAATTAGTACTAATAATTTCAATTTATTATTACAAATAAATACTGATAACAAAATAATTTTAATCTCATTTAAGTACAACTAATAAAAAATAATTAAAATTAACCTAAAAAATAAATAAATACTAAATTAAATAAAACATAAAATATCTTTAAACTTGATCTCTTATTGATGTAGACGGTTTCACAACTTTTTCGTAAAAAAAACTAACTCACACAAATTTTTACTCTGAAAATAGAGTTTAGAATGAGAGAGTGTGTGAGAATTGAGAGGAGGATATGAAAAAACGGATGGGGGTATATATAGGTTGGATTAGTTGCGACAAGTCCCATCGTAAAAACCTTCGCCCGCATTAATTATAGTTGGTGGTTAAAAAAGTATTTGTGACGGGTCCCGTGGCAAGAGGTACCTGCCAACACACTTTTTGCGAGCGGAGAACATCCCGTCTCCAAAATCTATTTACCACCGCTGAGTATTTGCGATGGGACCAATTGTAAATACCCTCCGAGCGACGCACTATTTGCGACTGGGGAATCCCACCATCACAAATAAACTTCCCGCGGTTTTTCGGGCAAACAACGCCAAACTTTTTGCGACGGGACCCCAAATCTCGTCTCAAATAATCTTTGGGACAGACTATTTGCGATGGGATTAATTCCCATCGCAAATAGCCCATCGCAAAAAGCTATTTTTCCCGTAATGTTTCTTGAGTACACATCCTTGTCCCTTTAAAGATGCATCACTAAAAATAGGAAACCATTCCCCATTAGTTGGAAAAGTTCTTACAGTTCCACTAACAATCATTATCTTCTATTCATGGAAACAATATTCACAATCCATTTTCAAAATAAACAAAACTCCCTTTTTAGTTAACATAATATTCTATTACAAATTCGCAAAATTATTATCACATATTTTCTATACTATCCCGCTAGACCATGGAAAATGTGAATATCTATGACATTTTTAAGATGTGGCCACTCACCTATAACCATTTTCATTTCTGGATCCATAGAGATTAAATTACTATATATTATTTATCTTAAGAGTATAACAATTTTATACAAAGAACTCATATTTTAAAAATTTATATAAAAAATATTTCTTTCCAAATTTTTTAAAAATACCCTGAGAATATTTTCATGCTAAATGGGTTTTTTTGGATTGTATCATTATATCTTCAATAAATACCACCCTAAAATTAATGTGTTATTCCTTAAAGACTATATTCATAAAGACCCTAAATATGGAAGGAACATTAGGCAAGATGATGTCTGTAATAGAAAATTCATAATTTGAATAATATTTTTTGGTATGATTTGTGTGGGATAACTTTTTCTTCACCCTCAAACATTGTACTTGATATATTTGAGTGTATGGTGAGATTACTTCCCACGACATCATTTAGAGATTCAATTTCAATGGTTATAGATTTGAAAAAATGTATTTTGATAAACACAGAGGTTGACACTCCAGAGGGATATGCTTCATGAACCAATTTTTGATTGATTCAAGCTCAGTGTGGTGTTTACGTAGTTATTACCCTTAACAACATATGTGATGGATTCCCATCAACTTTTTGTAAACAGATATGGATATATTTACTTAGAGACCACTTCCTCTATACTTCACCAAAATAATAATATTTTTTACTATATTTAAAATAATCTATACGGTTTTTAGGAATTTTTTCTAATATTAATTTCCACAAATTATTAAAACTATCTTTTGATACATACTATGGTGATCTGAATTTTTTTAAATGAATCCTTAATTACAAGGTAATACTTTTAACAATATAGATGACGTATTGGGGTATGGTGACTTTTATATATAAATATAATATATAATAAAATATAAAAAGTATTATAATCCACTATAAATACATATTCATAGGATCATATTTTTCATTCATATTGTGTTTCAAGCCCCATGGGCATATATTAAAGAAATTGTCAATTGTAAATCACATCAAGGGAATAATCAAAGGAGATATATAGCATATGACAAAAACGTACTATAATAAATCAATATCATATGAACATGAATCATAAAATAATTGAAATAATAGGAATAATGACTTGTAAATATGTTTATAACATAAAAATGACACATTCATAAGCATATCACAATGGATTATCACTAGGGTGTCATAAATTGTAATTACCAAAGTTATTCACCAATGTATCATTACATGTCATATCTAGACAATAATTCATTACCCAATTAATTGTTTTTTCTACCAGGATACACCCATAATGTGTATTAACTCATTTAATCCAAATTGATCATAACAAACCATTTCTCTATAGCTTGTGGGAAATAATGAATGATTTTTATACCAAAATTATTTTGTACAATGTTATTAAAGACATGAACACCAAATAATTTTTAACCAATTGAAATGGAAAATGGGTGTCATGAATTTGATTCCCCAAATCAAAAATATATGTTTATATCTTTGTAAATACCCATGGAAATACACTATGTTTGGGTATTCCTAATATTATAATATCTCATATACAAAAAGATAAATTTTGTAAATGAATTCAGCAACCTGATGGTGTACACTGTGGATTAATATAATACAATAGTGGGAGGAATCTATAGAAAAACATGGATAAAAAAATTTCAGAAAGTTTTTTTTAAAAATTATAAGAGAATAAATTTGGTTAACATTTAGATTACATACAAAAAGGGGAATATGGATGAAAAATGAGAAGATAATAATTCAATTACCTCAAAGATTCACTTAATAGAAATTTATGATGGTACCTTTATACCTTGAGTGTACCTTAGAAAGACTATTATGGATGGTAAATGGCCATAATTTAAATCTTAAAGAATTTATAGTGGAACATGGTAGTGGTAATGGGGTATTTATACTTGAGGATGGTTCCCTATAAGTGATTATAGAATGACTTTTCATGTATTTAAAGTTAACCACCATTGTGAGGAATTAATTAAAATGTTTTTATAAGAAATAATTTTGTAAGGTATTTATATGGTTTTCCAATTCATCATCCACCCATTTAATTTTATATTTTTTAGGTATTTTTAGTTTTTACCATTTATCTTTAACATGTTACATTATATTACATATACTACGATAACCCGTTTTTTATAATGGAATATTCACTTTTAAAAAAATGATATAAACCTTTTTAACTAATTTGGACATTCTAAATTCAAATATTCAATTCATCTTACATGATTAAATTTTTAAAATTGATAAAAATCTATTCAAATATGATATATTTGTATCATATAAAAATAGATCTTTAGAAACGATAATATGGTTGTTTTTGAAAAACAAAATACAAGTGTTTATTAATGTGAAGCATTATTCAATATGTTGTTTCTTAAAATATTTTTTTATTAATAATAAGTACAAATAAATATTAAAACATAATCATATACTAATTATATAATAATATTTTTCATATTTGTTAGAAACTATTATTTTCGTATTTTGACATGAAAATCTTTTTTTATAGAAAATTCCACACACAAAAACCTATGAAAATGTTTATGTGTTATGTCCAAAAAAAAATTTTATATTATAAAGATAACTATATAATAATAATGATTTAATAATTTAAATAAATATCCTTATTTATTTAAATTCAACAATTTCATAGAAAAATAATCACTATGACCATTATAGAAAATTAATTAGGACTTATTTAATATATATTATCTTGTAAATTTTTTTTTGTAATATTAGTTCCTAGATGATTATTTTTTCCAAGAACTTTTAAATTTTTTTGAAAAACCCTTTCATTAGAATATATTTATAGTCTTGTAAAATAATGAAATTTTTATTACGTCATAAATAGTCCCTTTACTCTTACAAGTTATAGCTAATCATGATTTGTAATGTTATTGTGAAATTTAAGGATAATTATATATGATCAGGATAAAAAATTAAATATAAAAGAATTGTTTCATTAATATACGAATTGAATACTTAGGGTATTACATTCTCCCCCATGGAAGAAATTTTATCCTAATAATTTACACTTATAGTTCAATACCTCTAATTTAACAGGTAATGTTCTTCAGTAATATTTCTAATATTTAATTCATCCTACACTATAAATTCATCAACTCCAATATTGAAATGGTAATGTCCTTGGTGGTGTTTCCGTTCTCAAAATAGGTGATGGAATTGATATTTTGAAATCATATCCCAAAAAATCCATGATCCATTGAATTATATTTTGAAATGAAAATTTATGGAATAGTTCATGTAGTTTATTAAAGGTTTTTGGAATATTTAAAAACTTTTTAAATATTTCAATCATAATTTTTCAATAATATTTTTCATTAAATCATCTAGATGTGATAATAATGATTTACATGATTTCATTACATCCATCAGATATGAGATCTGTTTAAATGATAAAATTAATTATATTTACCTAAATTATTACATGATTAATTACCTATTATTTATATCCTTTGAATAAGAAGAAGATAAATAAATAATAAAAATTTTATAATTAAAAATAAAACACCACTAAATGAGGTATACAATTATTTTTAAGAAGTATAATCCTATAAACATTAACATGTGAAGAAATAATCATAAATACATTCCCCTTTGTGAAATTATTTCATTTCGGGTCGTGACTCGATGCTTTTAGAAAACATCTAACATAAAATAATAAAATGAAGCATAACACATAAATGTGGATAAACCAAAAAATAATACATTCATAAGAATATCAAAACGTTTTGTCACTAGGGTGTTATAATTCATCGTTTTTAAATATATATAGCTATGTAACATACAACATCTCATATTTACAAATTATTTATGTACCCAATTTATTAGAGTTTTATCAGGGTGAGCCCTTTATATTTCTTAATTCACGTGAGAAACAATGGTCATAAATAATCATTTCATCAATAACCCTGGGAAAATGAAGAACATGTTTCATATCAAAATCATTAGGTAAAAAGTTCATAATGACTTCTACATGAAATAATTTTTTATCCCTGAAAATATAATATGTGTTTGATATATGTAAATAAGATATTAAAATATAAATTTCTACATCTTGGTTAATACAAAATTATATTTAAGAGGTTAGGGTAATCAATATACTTTAATTTCTCATGTAGAAATTATAAATTAATGAATTGAATTCAACTCATAATAGTAGATATTTTGGCTTATGAAAATTTAATCGGATCTGGTATTCATAATATTTTTGTTCTATGTTATAATGGTAAATAATTCAATATAAAATAATTTTTATATAAATAACATAATGGATTTTTGTTGGGTGTTGTATTCTTCCCCATTAAATAAAATATTTTCCTATAATGTTCTCATATTAATTGACATCATTAATTAAAATGGTCAGGTTCTTCCTCAATGTTGTCAATATTTAATTATTTATTTTTAATTAATTACAAAACTCTAATATAGAGATGGTAATTTCCATGGTGCTTCTTCCTTTATCAAAAGTGAATATAGAATTAATCTTTTGAAATTATATCAAAAAAATCCATGATCAATTAAATTATATTATAAAATAAAATTTATTGGATAGATAAAATGGTTTCTTTTAGGTGATTTTATTAACTATAAAACATTATAATGAATTAAAATAATTATTTTGAATAGTACTGATGATTAAATCATCTATAAGGGAATAAAATGTCATATAGAAATTATTTCCTTTCATATGATAAGTGAAATGTTTAAAAAATTAAATTAATTATCGATAAGTAAATTATAACATGTTTAATTACATAATAGTCTTATCCATTTAGAAAGAAAAAAACATAAATATTAATAAAGAAATATTTAATAATAAAAATTCCACTTAAGGATGTATAATATGACTTGTAACAATTAAATTACAATAAACATTAACATGTGATAAAATAATCAATGTTTTTTTTTCAATGATGAAAAGGAAAACCATAACCATATTTAGATATATTTATCATCATTTAAAATCATTCAAGTTAAAGATTACTAAAATTAGGAAGCCTTAAATACAAAATAAGCATTATTTAATCAGTGAAATCCACCCCTCCTAATGTATCAATACCCCTTACCATCATAACTCTCCACACCAAATCCATTAATCTTAAATTTATGGTTAGTTCAACTTTCAAGGAGTCCCTCCAAGTTTCCCAAAAGGTCTCAATGTTCAATCATCAACTTTACAGTTGCAAATCTTCAAGGTAAGTGAATTATCCTCTACTCCTTTTTCATCCATGTACCCCTTTTGTGTATATCGTAGAAAATATAATCCAATTTCTTGTCATATTCTTACTAAAATAAACATACTATAAAAATTATGTCTTATCATTTGGAGACTTTAGTTCATCCCAATTGTTCAATTTTTAAAAGACATAGTTGATAACATCATTCCACCTAATTCATTTCTTGATTTTCACTTTTTACATTAAAAATTATCATACTGTAAATACCTATAAATCATTCACATCCACAGTCATTCATCATGATATAAACACTATTTATTTATTCTAGGCTATACATATATGAAACTCATATTCCATTTACATTGGTTAAAAAATATGTTATGTTCATTTTGAGCACATTGTACTCAATGACTTTGATATGAAACCCATTATTAATTATCCTTTTGTAATTGATGAAATGATTTGTGTTATCAATGTTTCTCACATCAATTAAAACATATTAAGGGTGAACCATGATATTGCTCCAACATATTAGTTAAATAATTAAACTCTAGATATGACATATCTTATGACACTTGGCTGAATAACTATTGTAATTATGATATATGACACCCTTATCGAAAACCATGGTGATATGCTTATTATTGTCTTATTTTTATGATATATACACAATTCCATGTTATGATTAATGCTACTTACATTCTGATATTCCCCATATTAATATGTTCATTCCTTATTGAAATGATAAGTGTTCAAATTCTATATATCTCATGATATTCTTCTTTTAATGATGGTACTTATTTCTCTTAGTGGGTTTTTATTATGTTTTGCAACACCATCACATAAAAAGGATTCAACATTTCATAAGAACATTACACATAATGCATAGATATGGAATTGTAAAATGAGTAACAGTAAATGGATGTACACATGGATGGAAAATACATTCATAAAAAAACATTTGTTTTTTAAATCCCCCGTGAAGATCGCCCATGCCATGAAAATCATAAAAATAAAGTAAATTGTTAGGAAATAAAATGACACTATCATATAATTTTGAGAACAATAATATGAAATATAGTGTGTGATAAATTTATAACTATTGTGTATCCATATTTAAATATGATTATTAATAATTATGATTTTCTCCCAATATGTGGTTGGGAATTATGATGAATATTTAATTAAATAGTTTGTAATTATTTGTGTTTTTTCAAAGATGTTGATAATGGACTATCGAGATTAATTTATAATGTAACCAAAATTTTATTATTTTTTAAGATAATCAATTTATTCCATTTGAAATATGCTTTATCATAAACTTATAATTAAAAAAAATATTTTCATGAAATTATATTGTAAACACTTTTTAAATGTTAATAAAAATTAAATGAGCCTTATATAATATTTATAAGGGTTTGATACTGTACTATATTATAAAATCTATAATTTTTCATTATATAATCATTTAAAAAATTTATCACATATAGATAATTATATTCATAACATAAATTTTACTCATTGAGTTAGTACATAAAAGTTAACATTTGATGAATTTATAGTAATAATATAGAAAAGTAGATTTTTATGTTCAAAAGTAAAGATACGATTTATTATGAAATATGATAATTTTATAAAATAATATGGGTATTTTCAATATTTAAAATTATTAATAAATATTCATAATAGTAATTTATCATTAATTAAAAACGAAATGAAAAATTTTATACATATTGAAACACATAGTTATCATTTTAAAACATTAATTTTTTCCTTTCTAAAAACAAATTTCTTAAGAGCTTTTCACATGTCATATTATAATTTATTTGAATCAATTTTATAAAATGAATCAATTAAAATTGTTTTTTTAGAAATATATGGTTCAAGTTAGATATTAAAATTATTTTAATTTTTATACTAAAAAAATTATTGTGGTTAAATAGGAGTTATTGCGTTATAAGTAAAATATTGTAACATGATGATGTAAAATTCTAAAAGCATAAAATAACTAACAAAAACATTAATTGGTTTTTTTTTTTGATTTATTTTTAATCCTTATAAATCCTTGATAATATTTATTTTTTACCCAAATCCTTTTAATTAATTCCATGCAATAATGTTTGTCCTCAAATACAAAATAATAATTATTTAATCACATAAATCCACTACTACTCGTACACAAATATCACCTTCTCATCCCTACTAATCCTTACAAATCCATTAAGGGATAATTTATTTTCATTTCACCATAAAAAATAGTCCCCCAATGGTTACCTCAAGGAATCAAGGTTCCATCCTATTGTTTTATGGAAGGCATCTTCAAGTTAATGGGATTCTTCTCATCTTTGTAGTCATATAAGTACACATTTTGTTGTATACATTATAAATGTTAATCCAATTTATTATCATCCACATTTCATATTTCACTTGTTTATAATTTTATATTTATTCACTAGGAAAACTTATTTCCATCAAATTATTCAATTTTCATAACCCACAATGTATATTTTCATGCTTTTGAATTCATTTCATGAATATGATTTATTAAATAATAAATTCTCATATTGTGAATACCCAAAACACTTTTACAGATATTGTATTTAAACTACATGTAATAAAGTATTACATATTCATGTATCTACATATATGAGAAAAATTGGCATTATCAAGGTATTTTTAAGAACTATTGAAATTAAATTTTTGTTGGATAATGAAACAATGATGTTGTACTTATCAGGAAATATATTTATTTTTCATTATGATTATTGGCCAAAAATTTTGGTAATGATGATCATTTTTTAATAAATTCATTTCTCATTATTTTTATTGGTTTTGTAGAAGTAATGATGTGACCATAAAGATTACATTATAATATAAATAAAATTCCACTATATTTTAGGATAATAAATATATTCCCTTTAAAATGTGTATTATGATAAATGTATAAGTTTTAAATAATAGTCCCGCTGAAATTATATAATAATCATTCTAAATTATAATCTGAATTAGTTATTTCATAAGTTGTTATTATAATGGTAATATAGTTTATTATAACTCAAATGATGTTAATTTTCATTAAATACATATTTTATTAAAAATTTAAACTACATATTTTAATATTATTATTTTTATAAAATAAATTTTATTTTCTAATTCATTAAATAAAAATGTTTTTCGGGTTAATTTAACATAATTTTTTAAAATAGTTTATTTTTTAGATAAAATGGGAAAATACCAATATTTAAGAAATATAATAAATTATTTGATATGATTAGTATTGGCACATAATAATAAATTTATAAATACTAATTCTTAATAAAATATTATTTACGAAAAAAACAGTAGATAATGTGTTACACCAAGATATAAATTCATAGCATGATAAAATCCATGATTTTATGATTTTTAACAAACTTATTTCATATGTTATAATAGTATCGTATTAGAATTGATTTTTATCACTTTCAAAAATTGAATTCATTAGAATTTGTTGAATATTTGAAATTTTGAGGTCTAAATTTTGTAATAAGGTTAATATATTTTTTTGACATTAAAAATATTCTCTAGTAGAGAAATTGTTACCATATTATAAGTAAAATTATATAACTGGTTAACGATAACTGGTAAATGATTATGTTATTAAAAAAATAAAAAATTGATTCAATGGATGATGTTTTGGATGGCCATAAAAATCATGTAAAACATTAATTTTCCACCAAAATCAATATAATTAATCCACCAAATAGTGGTTATACTTAAATAAAATATAATCACTATTCAATCACGTAATGTTTCCCCACTAATTTTAGGGTATTGTAAATATGAATTAAATAAAAAAAATTCATATTTACTATAAAACACATTAAATACATCTTACTAGGGTTTAACTAATTTAATTTTACTCTGTCTAATATCCATGGGATACGAAACAATTAAATGTGTGAGCATAAACCCAGTAAGGTTATAATCTAAGAATATACATAGCATGTGAAAAAATGGAATATCAATAAGTAATGATCATATTAAAACAATGAGTATAATAATAGTGTGAACTTGAAAATGATACCTCCATAAGAGTAAAACCAAGGTTTGTCACTAGGGTGTCAAAAATCCTAATTTCTAAGGATATTCAGCTAGTTATAAAGAGGCATGTAATCTCTAAGGATTAATTATTTACCAAATGAATTAGATCACTATCATGGAATACCATTCAAATGTCTTAATTCATGTGACACAAATTAATCATAAAAAAATAATTATCAATAACCTATGGAAAATAATGAAAAAGTTTCATATCAAAATCCTAAAGAACCTTGTTCATAAATACTAATACATGAAATATTTTTTATTCCATGAAAATGGAATATGGATTTCTTATAATTAATTCCTAAAATAATTAAAATGAGATTAAATATTAGTGAATACCCATGTAAATTGTAGAGTTCTGTATATAAAATAGAATTTATTACGTAAAAAGAGAAATCTAGTAAATGAATTTATCACCATGGTAATACGCATTATGAATTATGGGAAGGGATTAATGGGAGAGAATAAACATCTACCATTTGTAATAAACCATTTTTTGGTAATGTGGATACTAAAATATTATGATAAGGAAGAATATTCGACATTAAAGGGCCTCATGAAAAGGAGGTATTTTAATGGAATGGAAGAGGTGGAGAATTCCCACCCCTTGATGATTTTCACTACAAAACATTAATAAGGAACCATGAGTCCCAGAGGGAACCTTAGACAGACAACGTTTGAGATTAAATAATGAGAAACTCGTTCTTAACATATTTAAAGTGTAGAATGTTGATGGGAATGGGTTATTTATACTTAAGGAGGGATGGAATTTATTGATTAAATAATTATTATTTTACATTTAAGGTTAACCCTTATGGGATAGAAACTATTTTCAAAAACAAAGTGTTGAAAAATAATTTGGTAATGGTTATTTAAGGTCATTATATATATAAAACAATGATTTATTTTTTATTTTTTGTATATTTTAATGATTGTAAGTTTAACCTTAAGCCACTATATTATATTAATTACATTGTTGTAACTATTTTTACCATGGAAAATTATTTATTTCTAAACATAATATTAACAATATTTTAAAATCGGATCCCTATAATTTTGAATATATATTCCATTTTATCTTATAAAACTTTTTAATGAGATAAATATGAATTATAATATGATATATTTATTTCCCAAATAATACTTTTTTTAGTGAGGATATAATCCTTGTTTTCAAATTACTAAACATGTGTTTCTAAATATAACAAAATATTTACTATACTATTTATTACATAATTTATTATTATGAATATTGATTAAAAAAATTGGAATTTTGAACATACCCTAATTATATCATGTGATTTTTTACATTTCATACAATAAAAATGTTTCACTTTTTAACCGAAAAATTTATTATTTAAAAAAATTCATTGGATAATTTAAAAATGATTAGACCAAAATATGAAATCTATTTTATAAAAATATTTATCTAAATATTTTAATTTAAAATTTTGAATATGTATCCATATTTATTAAAATTTATTAATTTCGTTTAATAATAAACATTATGACCATTAGAAAAATTATTTAGGAAACATTAACATATATTATCAGGTAAAATGTGTTTTTATGACTATTCAATGAATGTATATTTAATCTAAAACATCTAAATTTATCATAAAACACATTTTTAATAGAATATGTTTCTAGTCTCCCAATATAAAACAACTTTGATTATATCATTAATTAATACTTTACTATTCATAATTTTAGTTTTCCATGATCTGTAAAGTCATTATTAAATGCATAAGAAATTATATTTTAATAAAATATAGAAATAATTAAAAAATAACAGTTCAATGAATAACATGATGTATTTTTTTGGAATTATATTTTTTATTGATCCATTTTTTTTACTTCATTAAGCCTTCGTTAAATGGTGTATCATTTAAAAATACACCGGTTCTATTTTTCTTATGTTTCATTGAAATAAAAATATAACATATAAATTACATAAATATTCATCGAATAAAATTGAAATATCTCTTCATAGGTTCATCTTATGTTACTTTAATTATGTATCATATACTCGGGACATACAATCATATGTTTATCATCATGGTTTATCACCATGGTTTCATAAATCATAATACAAAATTATTCACCATTGTATTGTAAGATATGTCACTCTAGAGATTATTTATTTTTCAAACTCATTAGAATGCTATCAGGGAGAATCCCTCAAAATTCTTAATTTATAGAATCCACTTTAATTATAAAAAATATTTTCATCAGTTATGAGTGGAAAATATGTAATGGGATTTATATCAAAATCATTACATTCAAAGGGATTAAATACATGAACATAAAATCATTTCTATACCAATTAAATTTAATATGGAGTTAAAATTTATAAATACCATAATTAATAAATAAATCTTTACTTATACGATAATTTCCATGGAAGTTGAAGAGGTTTGGGTTTTTACAATATGAGAATATATCTTATATAAAATTTAAAATAAAGAAATTATTTAGGAAGCATGATGATATACAGTGTGCCTTATTAAAAGAGATTAATGGGAGGGAACTATAGTGTCCAGTTGATAATAAATAGTGTATAAAAATGTTAATATAATAATTATAATTAAAGAAATTGTATTAAAATTTATAAGGTATACACAAACGTGATATTTGGATAGAAAAGGAGAAGAGGAGAATTCAAATACATTAATGATTTTCTCCCTAAAACATCTGGATGGAACCTTGAGGCATTGATGGAACCACAGATGGACTCATTAGGAGTTTATATTACATATAAATAATTCTTAAGGTACTTAGACAAGATATCGGGGGTGGGATGGAGGAATTTATACCTGAGTAGGGCAGACATTATGTTATTAAATAATAATTATTTGTTATTTAAGGCTAACCACTATTTAGTTTCATTAATTTCAATTATTTTTATTGAAGATTAATGTTATAAATGACTATTAAGGTATTAAAATACATTAAACACTAAATTAATGTTGTAGTTTGTTGTATTTTATGCATTTACCATTTAACTTTATCTTAAAACATTATTTTACTTGTATTGTTGTAACTGTATATTTAATATTGTAAATCCTTTAGGTCTAAAAATTTAATTATCATTATTTATTAATTTGGGTCTTATAATTCCCAATAAATAATTAATTTTAAATTATTAAATTTATAAAATTAACAAAAATATATTCTAATATTAAATACATATAATTAATAAATACATTTTTTAGAAAGCAGAAAATTAGGGTCTTCAAAATGATATATATGTGTCTCAATGAATTATATGTTATGTTCAATATGGTTCCATAAATATTTTTCGTTAGGAATAATGATAAATAAAATTAAAATCTAGATAACCAACAAATTTTATAATAAGATATTTTTTATTACAAAAAATATAGTGTTTTTACTTTTTAACATAAAAACATGCATCTTTAGAAAATTCCAAAAAATATTACCCTAATTAATTTTGAAATATTGAGTGAAAACAATGAACTATTTTTTTATCAAGATAATTCAATAACTATGATAATATAAAAGTTCAAATAAATACCATTATTTAATAAAAACTAGCAATTTAATAGAAAAATAAACATTTTGGGAATCAAAAAAATTACATAAGGCGTTGTTAATATATATTATTATGTAAATTTTTTATGAATATTTTAATATACTAAATTTTATATAAAAATTATAAATTTATCATTAAAAACAATTTTAATACAATATGTTTATAGTCTCCCAAAATAATACAATTTTGATTATATCATTAAATAATCCCTTTACACATTGTAGTTTTTATTTTCCATGATGTTTAATGTTATTTTTAAATTTAAATGTATTTCTATGTACTCATAATAAATCATTCATTAAAAAACAATATTTCAATTAATAATAAAATATAATTTCCTATGAATTAAATTCTTCCCCACTTAATTAAATTATGTACTTGTAATTCTCTCTTATTAATCAATACCATTATTTTACAAGAACGTTGTCAACCCCAAAATTGATGGTCTATAATTCATCCTCAGGAATGAAGCTCACAAATCTTATATAGAAATTGTCATTTCCTTTGATTTGTATTGTTTATCAATAGATATTATAAAATTTATCTTCTAATTTCATATTCCCAAAAACAACATGATCTATATAACATTTTTTATAAATGAAATGGTTTGGGATATATAAAATAGTTCCATAAAGGTAAGTTGAATATTTTGAAAACCATCAAAAATATTCAAACTGTATATTTCTATAATATTTATAATTAAAACATCTAGATGGGATTATAATTTTGTACACATTTTATTTCCATCCACCTAATAAGTGATATTTTTACAATATAATATTAATTATCTATAACTAAATTAAAACATATATAATTACCTCATGATTATTTCCAATGGCTAAAAAGAAAATATTTAATGATAAGAAGTATGGTTATGAAATTTAAAACTGCCCTAATGAAGGTGTTAAGTTATTTTTAATATGTACAATACTATAAAAATTAACATGTCATTCAATAATCCTAAATGTTTTCCCATTGATGAAATTAATTTATTTTCAGTCACGAGTCGATAATTTTAGATTAAATACAATATAATGTAGTCTTACAACAAGATAAAAAAAACTACAGAGTGTTGGATCATAATCATAATAGGATATTCCCTAGAAAATATTGATATATATATTCAAACATAAGTAATTGATCGTGAGATAAAGGAGTCATTTAGAGATTTTTAATGAAATTATTATCCAATTTTTTACCACCCTAGATGAGTGAAGAAAGTCATGTTGCGTTGATTTGGAAGGAAAATTGTGTTCATAGAATAATAAGGATTGAATGAGATACATTGATCAAAAAACTAGTAATTTTTTTACATGGGAATCATATAGGATGGAATATCGTCAATCATATCCCAAATTATTTCTCAACAAACATTAATAGTGTTTCGAAAGTAGGATGAAGGATATGATAATTAGGTACAAATAAAGATATATTTTGTGTAAAATGGGAATTTTATGTAATTCAATGTTCATGAAGAAGGGGTACTGAAATTTGGTTCATGGATATATAAATAACCAATCTATTATGTAGATAATGAAGGATATGATGGATAATTATTATAGATCTACATTCTCAATACACTATTTGAGAACTATAATTTCTATGGGACTTCATGATCATTATTGGTGGGATAATATGAAATGGGATACACATTATTAAACTATATTGGGATTGGTGTGCCATCCAATAATGGTGGAGAGGAAAAATTCAAATGGTGTTTACTTCAACTACCCATACCGATATGAATATCTGATAAGATTATGATATAATTTGGCACTATTATTCTATCGAAACCCATGTGTATAAATTCTATTTTGGTATTCCTAAATAGTTAAACAATGCTATCTCATTTTATTTTCATAAGAGTTGATTTCTTTATGGAGTACATAGCACTCCATGATATTAATGAAGTAGTGAGACACAAAATAGAAATTATTATAATTGTTTATGATTGAGATCCATGATTTAGTTATAAATTATATAGGGTGATTTAAAAGGATATGAATACATAAGTAAACATGATCTTAAAATTCCATCCTCACACTAATAGTCAGTATGAGATTACTATACAAATGTTGGAATATATGTTATAATCTATATCACTTAATTTTCTAGGGAGTTACAATAACCATCATCAACTTGTTGAATTCTCCTATATCAGTTGTTTCCATTCAACCATTGAAATGGAACCATTGCAAGATCTCTATACAAAAAGGTGTGGAACCCCAACATGTTCAAATAAAGGTGGATTCGGTAAACTACTCTGACAAGATATTGTGACAGAAAAAATACCAATGATTCTAGGGATTCAGAAACACGTCAAGGCTTCTCAAAGATGAAAAAAAATTATTTTGAAAAATTATGGAAGGACATAGATATTCATGTTGGGGATGACGGATTCCTAAAAATATGAATGTGTAAAAAAGTTATAATTTTTATAAAGAAGGGGAAAAAAGTTCTAGGTTATATTGGGTTCTTTGAGATTCTTATGTTTATTGGTGTTGTTTCTTATCGATTAGCACAATCACAAAATCATTCTGATGTCCATCATGTCTCCAAAGTGTCTCTACTAAGAAAATTTATGTCAGAAACATAACATGTAATTGATAATAATGGTGTAAATTTGGATGTTGACTTATAAAATAAAGAGGAACTGATATAGATATTTTATATAAGAGAAAAACTGTTGAGAAACAAAACAACATTTCTTATGATGGACCTATAGATAAATCAAATGTTTTAAGAGGATACATGGGTAACAAAGGAAGCCATAAAGCAGACATACATGCACCCATTTTCCATTTACAATTGAAATTAAAATTTTAGGGTGTATGTTATTTATGGGGTGATAATGAAATGAATTTAAATAATATGATTATTTATATTAATTAAAATTTTACTCTCACAAACACTTTAATATGTTATGAAATAAAATATCATAGAAATACTTTTACATTTAATAATAAATTTAAACATAATGTGTTGATATGGACTTATAAAACATAGAACTTAAAGTGAAAATTCATGTGGAATAATATTTCATTCCTTAAAAAACTCCATTGGTTTTAAATTTAAATTTTAGATTACACATATATTAATAATTTCAAATGTAAATTTAATATATGAAAATAATTGAATTTATCAAAGGAATTGTATGAACTGTCATAAAAAAGTAGGGTGTAATAAAAAAGAACAATGTTATATTTATAATGAAATATGGTTATTTTTTATCATTATTACAATGCAATATATTGATGGTAATTATTATAATTATTCAATAAAATATTTTTTCCATTTTTTTTCAGTTGTATTAACCCAATTAAGTTACCATCTAGATTACATTATAATATAATTAAAATTGTTTTACATTTAGAGAAAATAAATATATTAAATTTAAGAGATTATTTATAATAAACTTAAATGTTTTATATTATTTTTTATGAAATTATCTTATATATCACTTTTAAAAGAAAATATATATTTATGGGGTCTTATATAATTTTTATTTCTGTTTGAAATTTTACTGTATTAGAAAAGAAATAAATTTTCAGAAAATAATTATTTTCATTAAAATATAAATGTATCATATATATAGTATTATTTTGATTAAATAAAATTCATTTTTGGATTTAGTACATTGAAATTATATTATCACGAGTTTATGGTAATTTTCTGAAAATAGTAGATTTTGGGATATAAAGTTAAATATCTTTTTTTTACGAAATATGAAAACTCTTATGATATATTTTTTATATGAAAAAAAATTTAAAATTTATTAATACTTATTATAAATAAAAAATATATATTAAACAACATATAATATAATTTGATATATCTAGAAGCACAACCTTATCGTTTTGGAAACAACAATTTTATCATTGAAAATCAATATTTTTTTTATAAAAGTTTCATATTAGAATTAAATTTTATAACTTTAATTAATTAAATTAGGTATATTGGATTTAATATTTGGAATTATTGGGTTAAAATAGGTAATAATGTTAATTATTATTTATATACACAAAAATTATACCATGTTAAAACGTGTTAACGCGGTATAAGTTAAATAATGTACCATGTTAAATTTAAATGGTAAAAGATTAAAATAACAAAAAAATTATATCATAAAATTTGTGTTTGATGTACTAGAATACCATAAATAAAATTTACGACATTAATTTTAAAACAATATAATTATAATTCATTCTACCCAATAGCTGTTATCTTTAAATACAAAATAATCATTATTTAATCATGTAAAACCACTCCTCCTAAAGTAAAACTACCACATTACCCCATACTCTCCACTACAATTATAATAAATAATTTCTTTTAGTCATTCCAACTCTAAATTCCTTCCTAAAAATATTACTCTATGTCTTAGGGTTCCATCATCATGTTTTAGGAAGAAAATATTCAAGGTAACGAAATTATTGTCTTCTTCGATCCTATTATAGTGTATTCTTTTCATGACTCTTCTTAATGACAACAATTATTCATTGTAATTCACTTTTTGACTCTAACTTATTTTCCAAAAGGTTTTTTTATAAATGTTATACCTTTTTTATCTTCTATTATTCCATTTTCATAAAACATTATTTATATTCTCACGTAAGAGAGTATATTTCTTGAATTTATCTTTGATACATTAGAAGTAGTCATATTTTAAACACCCAATCTAGTAATATTTTGAAGGTTGTCCAACTATAAGTGATAATGTCTTATTAATTTTGTAATTTATATATATGATTCATATATTCTCTTCTCATGTCTGAAAAATGATTTTAGGTTCATGTCATTGTGAACTATTTATATAATGATTTTGGAATGAAACACATTCCTTATATTTCACATGTTAATAATTAAAAGCTTTATTAGGATAAATATAGATCACATGAATTAATATATATAATGGGTGATATATGATAGTTTTATAATACACTTGTTAAATATTTAATATCAAACGATGACAAGTCATAAGATATAATATTTAATAAACATGGTAATTATGATTTATGATTCCATGGTTACAAACCATTGTGATATAAATATAAGTTTAACATTTTTATGTTGTATCCACTATTCAATTATATTATTCATTTTATTTTTATTGTGATATACCTCAGTTTCCTATGATCAAACCTTATTGTTATGTCTCTTTTCCACATTCTATTTAACACTATTGATTATACCCACACTGAGATTTATGGTCACCCCTTTATTTTATTCATGTCACTGTGATATGAGAAACAATAAATGTAACTTCATGAAACCCAATAAATATTACCTTATTATATATAAAAATAATGTTTATGTTTTTTACTTATTTTGAACCTATTTAATTGAAAATAAATGTAAGAACCCTATATTTTTAAATGATTTTTCTTTTCTTAAGAAAATTTGTGTTATGTTATATTATAATACACATGTACCAAATATTGGGGAAAAATGATATATCATTAATAATGTTCATTAAATTATTCATATATGAATATAATTAAAATTAAAAACATTACAATTAGGCAAAAAATTAAAATAAAATATCTATAATGGGAAAATATGGGTCACCCCAATTTGTTAGATTCATCACTCTAGAACCAAAACTAAAAAACAAAACAAAATATTAGTAATCTAATTAGAATAGTAGAAAATGAAAATATTTAGGCTTTGGGGGAATTATAGTGAATATGGACTAAAATAATGAATTGGTATTTATATATTATAAAGGGAAATGTGTCTTTTTGGATTTGATTGTTATTTTACAAATGGTCAAATAAGACTATTAGTCAATATATCCCTTGGTTAATCTGATTGTTGGTAACTATACCCATTGGTAAAAAATTTACCATTACAATTTGTGCTTATTATTGGTAATGTAAATGGATATTTAATGTAGAAAAGAGAAGTTATGGTCACACCCTATAGAATCATGTCATTTGAAGTTAATTTTTTAGATTATTCGAGTGTGTTAGTATCACGGGGGGGTTCACCCTCAACCCAAACCATTAAAAGGTTCATCAAGTGAATAATGAATGAAAACACCTATGTGAGACATTCAAGTTCATAGGGACTACCAATCGATCAATTCTAGCCAAGCCTCCCCAAACAAATTCCACCATCACACACCTTACTCATAGGGCATATGCATGTGTAATAAGGGTTTACATTTCTAAGACCTCGTTACATAAACTAAAATTCCATTGTTTTAAAAATATTTTTATTCCATAAATATCATTTTATGAATAGTTTTTCTTAATACTTATATGTTTAATTGAGGTGAATGTGATAAATTGGTTTCAAGTGACAAATAAATCATAATTATGTTTTTTATAAAAGATATTAATTTTTATTAAAACCTAAAGCTATTTATGAAAAAAAAAATCATAATTAAATATTCCTTTAAAACACTATTAATTATATATAAATGTTAAAATAATTTTATAATGGCTTAAGAAATATTTATACGGGATAGATTTTTGATTGTTCCATAAGACATCTACTTTTCAATAAATAAGATGTTTTATATTTTAAAGATAAAATTATTATATTTTTGAGAATTATTATCCAAAATTAGATTTTATTTTTGAAATCATTATGTCAAAACTAGGTTATGTTGATGTAATGATAATTATCTAAAATAAATTATTATTCTATAAATAGAACAAATAAAATTTTGGGTTCTCAGTATGTTTTAGGACGTCATATGTATTTCATAATGATATAATAATTACATAACCATAATCATTGACCTAAAATATGTTTTTAACTGATATTTTGTATTATAATATATTTTAATAAATTCCCAACCATGTATGTCACTTCTCGAAGTCTAAAACTGGAAATTTTATTTTAATAACATTACATTGCGTAATATTTATTTATCCATACCAAAATAAGTAGTAAAAAATTGTTTTAGGTGCTATGGGATTAAAATATCATAAAATTAGTCATTAACTTAAAAAACCATGAGAAATAACCATTCATATACCAATAGTTTTCCATTTTCCAAAACCATGATTTCCAATACATATATTTAGTTACATATAAATAATTCATCATC
Organism: Viscum album; assembly: GCA_963277665.1. NCBI lineage: Eukaryota > Viridiplantae > Streptophyta > Magnoliopsida > Santalales > Viscaceae > Viscum > Viscum album. The sequence continues at coordinate 1,518,385,058 of OY728155.1, read as the reverse complement.
TTTTTCTATAAATACCCACCCATTTCACTTATACCCTTTATTCCCATTCCATGATTCACAAAGATATTATGATTTTTTCTATGGAGTCCACCCATGGATTCCTTAATCCTCATGGTACCAATTCTTATGATTTGTGGCCAACTCTTTATGTAATGGAATTCTCCTACATTTAACTTCAATTCAAGGGAAATTTTTTTATATGTACTATAAATGATATGGTACTGTATTTTCATAAAACAAATTTCATACCTATAATTAGAAATATTTTTTTATCAATGGGTGACCCTTTTGCACTATCATTGTAGGAACACGGTTCTTATTTTTGAGGTACGGGTTTCTCCTTTGATCTTTCCCTTAAGTGTTTTTGAAGAAATAAGGAAACGGGGAAAATCCAAAATTTTGGAAGTACACGCAGTTTACTTTTCCACACGCTGTGTACTTTTCACCGTGTAGGGTGAGCACACCGGGTGTGTAGCCATGTCGGCGACGAAGGGTGTAAAAACCGACTACACGCCGTGTAGTGGTCCTTTACACGTTGTATAGTCAGTCCGCAGGCGAAACAGTAAGGCGGTGTCCAGCTATGCGACAGACCACGCCGTGTACTCAAGAAGACATGTCGTGTAGTCATGTCGGCAGATGAACAGTGCAACGCTGGCGGGAAACCGCAAGAGGAACAGTTAAAAAATGGAAAGTACACACCGTTTAATTTGAAATACATGCCATGTAATTTTTTTCACTTAAAATGGACAGTAGCCTCCCCTGTTCATAGGGAAGGATTAGAACTGGAGGAAGGAGCGAGAGATGAGGCCGGAGCATTGGAGATTCGCTGAGCGCACGTCGGGAATCCGTTTTCTACATCGTCGATCTCCTTGGAACTGCACGGGTAAGCCATCCCATCTTATTGCCTAGCTCTTGCCAATTCTTCGTCTAAGGGAAGTTATTTTCATTTAAGTTAGTTTTCTTTCACCTCATATCTACCTCAATCTAGGATGATTCGTGGAACATCATTCGAGTATACTGATCAGGGTCGTTTAACGTAGGTGGCTTGATGTTTATTTTCCAACTGTTTTGCGTTTTGTGAACCGTTGTGCCACGAACCCATGTTGGGGTGTCGTGTGGCTGAGGTCGTGGCTATTTTAAATATCTATAATTGAATAGGTAATTAATTGAGATAATAAACTGCTATTTGGGATCATTGTTTGGATCCAGGACCACCCCAGGGGTGCGTTCCTCTGTTTAGCCATATGGACAAGATACCTGAGGGTATGCCTTTAAAGTAATGAATGTAGAATTTACATGAGAGTAATTGCTTGTTTACTGATTGTTTAGATGTTGGGCATGGCCCAACTACCTTTTTAGCTCGAGGGAAGTGTTGTGATTAGCCTGTGGGCACTGTGCTATTTAGCCTGTGGGTAACTTCTTCTGTGCCTATGGACAGTTGATTCTGTGCCTATGGGGGACACTTCTTACGCCCATGGGAAATATCTGCATACCTGTAGGCATATTCTTGTGTTGGATTATCATTACCTAAGGGTAGGGGTTTACGTGTCTGAAGATATTTGGATGTTTACTTAGAATATTCACTATGGTGATATTTTAAATTAAATGATTAAATGGATATTAAAATGAGAATATAACTAGTTACGTTAGTTACCTTTTAGTACTGCTTACTTTATTTCTTCTTACTACTACACACTGTTGTTGTATGATTTCACATAGTTGGGCATGGGCCTTTGGTGGGTGCCTACTGGGATTTATTTTTCACGCCCTGTTTGGGTCAGGATTTTTGGCCCAAACAGATTATGTTTTTGCAAGTGTAGATAAGGGTAAGATCCCTTATTCAGGTTCTTGATTTCTGCTGAGGAGTAGGGGAGCATAGGACCGGGCTTAGGCTCGTGATGCTACCAGCTATTCTGTTTTGTTTTTGTTTTGTTTACTCTGTATTGTATTGTACTTCTTGTAACATTTTCTGGATGTTTTCTTAGAAATTGAGGCATGTTGCATCATCTTAACATATATATGATTGTTGGTTGTTTTACTGTAGTTGTTTATTTTAAATGTGCATGGTTTACTTATTCCACTTTTTTTTATGCTTTTGATTTTATTCCGCTACACTACACATTGACAAATGAGGGCATAGTTTCCCCACTAACAGACATGGGCCCTCGCTGCTAGTCGGTAGCCTCTGTCATTTGGGGAAATGCGCTTGAGGTCACGTTGTGAACCGGGTTCGGGGCACCAGTTAAGTGGCACCCGGAACCGGGACGTTACAAAGTGGTATCAGTGGTGGTTCTTTTCATTGACTTACTATTTGGAGACTTAGTCATGGATAGGATGGGAATGGTAGTTGGTAATAAGCTATGCCCATGCATAGCTAACCCGTGTATAGGGATACGCCAGTCTACCTCTTATTTTTGCAATTTTTTTGAGTTTGAAAATATTACAGTTGATTTGATTTCACCGTTGGGTGACACACTTATGATTGTGTTGTTTATATTTTATCCATGGGTTCTATTTAATTACAACCCGATGAGATGAGGGTATGTCATCTCATGAATCATTTAGGCATATGTTAGAAATCACATGCCATGCATAGTTTCCATGCCATGTAGGTGCATTAGAATTTCATGTTGTTTTGATAGCTGTTGTGCTAGGAAACCATGTTGTTGTGATAGCTACTTGATAAATACCTGCTATGTGATAGGGTATTCTGGTATGATCTGGTAGATAGAATGGACACCAAACTTTGGTTTTTGGGGAGTATGGGCCCCCTTCGACCAAAATTTGGTGGGTCATTAGATGTTTATTTTGTTATAACACGGATAAGATGTCAAACTTTGATTCGTGGGGATTATGGGCCCCCACGGGTCAGAATTTGACAATTATGTGTTGTTTTTCGGTATTTTATGGGTTCCAGGGAAGTATCTGAGGCATACTGTCTGGAAAACCCAGTATACATGTTGTGTAGTACCTTCAACACGCCGTGTATGGTCTTCTCTTCAGGAAGAAAAATAAACTTTTTTGAGTGCATGCCGTTTACCCTGAGTCCATGTCGTGTAGTCTCTTCCCATGTCACAAACCATGTTGATGACGACACGGGGATGTGAAGAGCTTAGGGCGAACACACCTTGTATATTTTTTAAACACCGTGTAGTGTTGACCCAGAGACCCGGCCTTGTAACTAACAAACATGGACCGGTGTAATCTTTTCTTGAACATGTCGTGTCAATGAATAACACACCGTGTAGTCTGGCCTGGGGACCCGGCCGTGTAACTAACAACACGGTTCAGTGTAATCCCTTTGTGTGCATGCCGTGTGTGTATAGAACACGCCGTGTAGTGTGAGCCGGGTGTCCAGCTGTGTAACTAACAACACGAGTTGGCGAAGCTCGTCTAGTACACGCCGTGTAACTATGGGACACGCTGTGTAGGATTGTCCGAGGAAAGACCGTGTGGTTTTAGTCATGTGGCTAGGTAAACGGGGTTGTGTACACGCTATGTGCGGGTGTAACACGCCGTGTACTGTCAAGATGAGTAGTCAGCCGTGTCGCAAATGACACGGGCAGTTGAAAATTACACCATACACGCCGTGTAGATATAATACACGCCGTGTAGTTTTGTTCAATGGGAGCTGTGTGGCTTAGCCATGTAGAAGGATCTGGGTAGGGGAAGAGAAGTCAAGTACATGCCGTGTAGTCTTGTTTTTAAAATCATGAAATTCCTTCTTCCTCTTGTGGTTCCTTCGCTTTTGGTCTTTAATAATCGTGAATCTAAGGCATGTTTTGACCTTGTAGAGTCATTCCGCTGAGATGACCACGTGTTGTTCGCCAGGAGAGCGGCAACGAGTATACTCTAGAGATGGTGGTCCATGGGCTACCAGTAGATCCTACAGCAGAGCCAGATGCGCTGCCAGCCGTTATACCGGACACAGGCACGGATGCGCTATTCTGTGAAGGCTTTATGCGGTTCATGCAGACCTTTCAGGGAGCACCACCGGCTGACACATCGATGGATGAGTTGACACGTACCTTCCAACAATTTCATCCACTTGCGTTTTCAGGGGATGGCGGACCACAGGCTGCGGAGTCTTGTCTAGGATAGATGCCAACTATTTTCGAACATCTAGAGATGCCTCCAGGGTAGAGGGTCAAGCTCACGACGTATATGATGCGTGATTCCGCCAAGAGGTAGTTGGATGTTACCACCCAGACAGAGAATCACAGAGACATGGTGTGGGAAGATTTTCTGGAAGTATTCCATGACTTCTTCATCCCATTGACATTGAGGGCAGATAGAGCTTGAGTGTTCCTGAATCTACAGTAGGGCGCTATGTCGGTGATGGATTATTTTGCTCGTTTCACTGAGCTTCAGCATTTTTTACCCGTTATAGTGTGTGTTGAGATGTTGAGGGCCAGGTGCTTTGAGGATGGTCTCTGATATGACATACAAGCACTGGTGAATGTTTTCAGGTTTCCTTTAGTACATTCTATTGTGAATCAGGCACTGAATATAGAGAGGAACCCGCGGGAAGCTAGTGGTGTGGTCCAGGGCGGTTCAGCACCAGTTTCTGGTACAATTTCTACTGGTTAGAGGAAGAGACAGATGGACTTCTCTCAGGGTGGTAGTACCAGCTAGAAAAATGCTTCAGGTGGCCAGGTCATGTGCTACCACTGTGGTAGAGAGGGGCACAAGAGAAAATAGTGTCCACGAGACCCAGTGGAGTGACGAGCTTACGGCAGGATGGGTCATCTGCAACGCTTCTGTACGGTGTTTCCACCAGTGGCTAGTGAGAGGGGTTCTGTGCAGACTCTGCGTGCGGGAGCAGGACCAGTGACTTCTTACCAGTTGGGGAACTGGAATACGTCAGGGCGTGCAGGAAGAGATGGTAGTCATGGCCATGGTAGCCAGACACCAGGATCACAAAGGCAATAGGGCAAGACAGCTCAGGGTAGTCAGGCTGTGTCGCAGGGCCGCAACACTTGGTAGGCATCTGTAATGCAACAGACCTAGCAGGAAAAGGATCCCAGACCATCAACTGTCAGAGGTACTATTCTAGTAGCTTCTATCTTATCTTCAGTACTTTTTGATATGGGTGCTACACATAGTTTCATATCTGTACCCATTGTGGAGAGCCTTGGGCTTTGTGTTTCTTCTTCTTCTGATACCATGATGCTAGACACTCCGTTGGGGACTAGAACGGCTGGTGTGCATCAGTGCAGGGAGTGCCCCCTTGAGGTTGGTGGGTGTCACTTTCTTTGGGTCCTCTGTGTCTTAGAGAAGAAATCTTATGATTTCATTCTCGGGATAGACTAGTTGGTTCCCTTTTGATCCTTTGTATAATGCTATCATCGTAGGGTGAGCTTCACATCACCAGAGGGTGGAGAGATTCTATAAAAGGGCAAATGGGATGTTCAGGCGAGTCGAGATGGACCAAAGAATCATGGGCGAGGTGGAGTCACAGCCCGGATTTCTAGTTTATACCTGGATGATCAGGGGACTTGTCAAACAGATTTCCCTCCAGTGGTTGATCGTTTCAGGGATGTCTTCTCGGACAACTTTTCAGGTTTACCTCTGGAGCGAGAGGTGGATTTCTCCATTGAGCTTCTGCCAGGAGCATCACTAGTTTCCATTCCTCCTTATATGATGGCTACACAAGAGTTGCAGGAGCTCAATATGCAGTTAGAGAAGTTACAGGAAAATGGCTTTATCCGACCCAGTACTTCTCCTTGGGGTTCTCCGGTCCTTTTTGCGAAGAAGGCAGACGGTACCCTCAGACTCTGTGTGGATTATCGGAAGCTGAACCTGTTGATGGATAAGAACCGATATCCTTTTCCAATGATTGATGATCCTTTTGATCGACTTTGGGGAGAACAAGTGTTCTCAAATATTGACTTGAGATCAGGGTACCATCAGCTGCGCGTGAGACCATCGGATATACCGCTCACAGCTTTTTGAAGAAGATATGTATTGTACGAGTTCTAGGTTATGCCGTTCGGACTCACGAACACGCCAGCAGTTTTCATGGCTCTGATGAATCGTGTATTCCATCTTTATTTGGATTCGTTTGTGGTAGTATTCGTGGACAAAATCATGGTGTACTCTCACACTCGAAACGACCATGCCAACCATCTTGAGATCGTATTGAGTACACTGAGAGAGCACCAGCTATATGTTATGCTCTCAAAGTGCCACTTTTGGATGGACCAGATTCACTTCCTGGTTCATATCATCTCAGAGGAAAGAGTTTCAGTAGACCCAGAGAAGGTGAGAGCAGTAGTTTCTTGGGAGCAGCCTAAGAACAGTTTTGAGATATGGAGTTTCTTAGGGCTGGCTGGTTACTACAGATGCTTCATACAGGACTTCTCCCGCTTAGCAGCACCATTGAAGGGTTTGGCTAAGAAGGGTGCGAAGTTTGTTTGGACAGAAGTTTGCAAGATATCCTTTCAGGACATGAAGGGAAGGTTGACATCAGTACCAGTCCTGATACTTCCGGAGTAAGGGAAGGGTTATACAGTTTACTGTGATGCATCAGGTATTAGGCTGGGAGTAGTGTTGATGCAGGGTGATCGAGTTGTTGCGTATGGTTCTCGGCAGTTGAGGCCACATGAGAGGAATTACCCGACGCATGATCTTGAGTTGGATACAGTTGTACATGTGTTGCACTTTTGGAGACATTATTTATTAGGAAATCATTTTGTGGTTTTCACCAACCACAAGAGCCTCAAATACATATTTACTCAGCATGACTTGAATCTGAGAGAGAAAAGGCGGGTGGAATACCTATAGTCCTTCTATTTTGAGCTTTCTTATACACCTGGTAAAGGTAATGCAGTAGTTGATGCACTAAGCATGAAATCTTAGATACAGGCAGTGTAGGAGGCCAGTGATGAGTGGCAGCTGATGGCTTTATTTTTTGAGATGCATTTGGTGGTGCACGATAGTCAATGGAAAACTTATCTTTCATCTTTAGCTGTGAATTCTACCCTCATGGATAGAGTGAGGATCAGACATCTATCTCTTTCAGATGGCCTAGTTCTATGGGAGTCGGTGGCTAGTGAGGACCCTTCCCCTGGTTGGACGATAGGTGATGATTAAATTCTGTGTTTCCATGGACGAGTATGGGTTCCAAGGGATATATGCGAGGAGCTGATGCTGGACTTTCATGCTTCATCTTGGATAGTTCATCTCGGGGTTACAAAGATGTACCGAGACTTGAGACGTCATTACTGGTGGCCGGGTATGAAGAGAGAGATAACTGGTTTTGTTACGAGGTGTTCCACTTGTCAGCAAGTGAAGGCGGAGCATCAGAGGCCAGCCGAACTGGTACAGCAATTACCCATCTCGGAGTGGAAATGGGATGATGTCGCGATAGATTTCATGACTGGGTTGCCGAGGTCACCTAGAGGCAATGATGCCGTGTGGGTTTTTTTGGATAGACTCACAAAGGTATATCAATTTTTTCTGATCAAGGAGACCTTCGGTGTTGACGAGCTCAGAAAGTTTTATATCTGAGAGATCGTACATCTTCGTGAGGTTCCTCGTTCTATCATTTCAGATAGGGATGCCAATTTTATGTCTCATTTCGGGCAAGGTTTTCAGAATTAACTGGGTACACAGGTGATTCTGAGCACAACTTATCACCCTTAGACCGATGGCCAGTCAGAGCATACGATACAGGTGCTAGACGACATGCTGCGTGCATGCGTCCTGGACTTTGGGGGCTCTTAGGAGAAGCATATACCCCTTGTGGATTTTTCCTACAATAATAGTTTTCAGGAAACTATTGGGATGAAACCTTAGGAGGATTTATATGGTAGGCCATGCCGATCACCCTTGTGCTAGTTAGAGACAGGTGAGACAGCTTTACTGGGACCATGTCTCATGCAGGAGACTTTTGAGTAGGTCCAGTTTATTTAGAAGCGGATGGCTAACGCTCAGTCTTGTCAGAATCTTATGTTGATCGCTGAAGAGTCCTTTGGAGTTCGTGGTCAGGGATCAGGTTTTCTTGCATGTTTCACTGAGGTTGGGACACAGGCGGATCAGAAGATAGGGTAAACTTTCACTGAGGTCTGTGGGGCCATTTGAGATTCTAGAGAGAGTCGGGCCGGTTGCCTATCGGTTGCAGTTACGACAGAGGTATCAGGCCATGCACAACGTCTTCTATGTATCTCAGTTTCATAGCTATCATTCAGAATCATCTCATGTCCTTTAGCCTAAGGAGGTTGAGCTTCAGATAGATGCGTCTTTTGAGGAGCATCTGATTCGTATCGTTGACAAGAGCATGAAGGTTCTCTGAGGCTAGTCAGTTCCTCTCATATTGGTGCTATGGCAGCATGGCTGAGTGCAAGACGAAACCTGGGAGCGGGAGACTGATGTACGTGTTCAATGGCCAGAGTTGTTCATGGCTACATCTTCACCACCCTTGTAAGGGCAATTCAGGGATGAATTTCTTTAAGGGGGGATGTTTTTAAGAACTCGATTCTTATTTTTGAGGTACGGGTTTCTCCTTTTCTCTTTCCCTTAAGTTTTTTTGAGGAAATTGTGAAACATGGAAAAATACCAAATTTTGGAAGTACACGCCATGTACTTTTGGCCGTGTGGGATGAGCACACCGGGTGTGTAGCCGTGTCAGCGACGAAGGGTGTAAAAACCGACTAGACACCGTGTAGTGGTCCTTTACATGTTGTGTAGTCATTCGGCAGGAGAAACAGTTAGGCGGTTGCCAGCTGCGCAACAGAATATGTTGTGTACTCAAGAAGACATGTCGTGTAGTCATGTCAGCAGATTAACAGTGCCATGCTGGCGGGGAACCGCTAGAGGAACAGTTATAAAATGGGAAGTACACGCCGTGTACTTGGAAATACTAGTCGTGTACTTTTTTTTCACATAAATGGACAGTAGCCTCTCTTATTCATAGTAAGGCTTAGAACCAGAGGAAGGTGCGGGAGAGGAGTCCAGAGCTTTGGAGATCCACCGATCGCATGTCGAGAATCTGTTTTCTGCACCGTCGATCTCCCTGGAACTGCACGGGTAAGCCCTTCCATCTCCTTGTCTAGTTCTTGCCAATTACTCTTCTAAGGGAATTTATTTTCATTTAAGAAAGTTTTCTTTCACCTCATATATACCTCATTATAGGATGATTCGTGGAACGTCATTCAAGTATACTAATCAGGGGCGTTTAAGGTAGGTGGCTTGGTGTTTATTTTCCAACTTTTGTGCATTTTGTGTACCATTGTGCCACGAACCCATGCTGGGGTGTCATGTGGATGAGTTCATTGCTATTTTAAATACCTAGAATTTAATAGGTAATTAATTGCGATAATAAATTTCTATTTGGGATTATTGTTTGGATCTAGGACCACCTCAGGGGTGTGTTCCTCTGTTTAGCCGTTTGGCCAGGATACCCGAGGGTAAGCCTTTAAAGTAATGATTGTAAAATTTCATTGAGTGTAATTGCTTGTGTACTGCTTGTTTGCATGTTAGGCATAGCCCGGTTACCTATTTACCCTGATGGTAGTGTTGTGATTAGCCTGTTGTCACTGTACTATTTAGCCTGTGGGAAACTTCTTCTGTGCCTGTGGGCAGTTGATTATGTGCCTGTGGGCGACACTTCTTACGCCCATGGGCAATATCTGCAAGTATGTGGGCAGATTTTTGTGTTGGATTCTCTTTACCTGAGGTTAGGGGTTTACGTGTCTGAGGACAGTTGGTTGTTTACTTAGAATATTCACTATGGTGATATTTTAAATTAAATGATTAAATGGATATTAAAATGACAATATAACTGGTTAAGTTAGTTACTTTTCAGTACTACTTAATTTATTTCATTTTACTACTGCACACTGTTGTTGCAAGATTTCACACAGTTGGGCACGGGCATTTGGTGGGTTCCTACTAGGATTTATTTCTCACACCCTGTTTGGGTCATTCTTTTCACCCCAAACTGATTATGTTTCTGCGGGTGTAGATTAGGGAAAGAGCCCTTATTCAGGTATATGATTGCTGCTGAGGAGTAGGGGAGCATGGGACCGGTCTTAGGCTCACGATGCTAACAGATGTTCTGTTTTGTTCTATTTTGTTTTACTCTGTATTGTATTATACTGCTTATAACATGTTCTGGTTGTTTTCTTAGATCTTGAGGCATGTTGCATCATCTTTACATATATATGATTTCTGGTTGTTTTACTATAGTTGTTTATTTTAAATGTGCATGGTTTACTGCTTCCACTATTGTTGTATGCTTTTGATTTTATTCTGCTTCACTACACTTTGACAAATGAGGGCATAGATTCCCCACTATCAGACATGGGCCCTCGCTGCTAGTCAGCAGCCTCTATCGTTTTGGGAAATGCGCTTGAGGTCACGTGTCGAACCGGGTTTGGGGAACCCATTGAGTGGCACACGGAACAGGGACGTTATAATCATTATCCCTTTCACCAATCCATGTTTTTTAACATTATTCTGCTGAATTTATTTCTTCCTATTACATTAAAATTTCTCATTTATTTTCCTTTTCTGAATACCCAAAACTATTAATTTTTATTGGGTATTCACCAATATGTAAATCTATTTATTGATTTAGAGATTCATATCTATGTATCACACATCACATTATTTTATGGGATAAGAATTATTTAATGGTCATGCCTTTAGGTAATTTTCTACACCATGATTTTGATAAGAAACACACCCTTTATTTTCCATGTGTTTATAATGAAATAATTTATTATTATATTTCTTGAACAAATTAAATTAATACATATAATGGGTGTTCCCTAATATCTACCCATTTCATTTTTTAAATAATTTAATATCTAGATATTTACTGTTTTATGTTACCTTGGAGAATAACCTGGTTAATTTTGATTTATGAGACCTTAGTGATTAACCTTAGTTATGTGCTTATAAATTTATCAATTAAATGTTGTAGACACACTTCCATGTTATTAAAATTGTCATATTTTACAATTATATTAACCATGTTATTTTTTCATACCATGTTGTTATGACTCATGTTCTTTTTGATATGTCGTATGATTACATTCTAAATCGGTCCCGTTCTTTTTTCCATACTGGGATTCATACTCTCCCAGTTCCTTTGATGTATTCCCCTAGGATATTAGATGTAATTAAAGAAACTTTGGGTCATACCATGAGGAATCCATTCAATTTTTCTAGGAGGAATATTTTTTAGTTTATTATCTTCTTAATTTCCAAGAAATATAAAATTAAAAGATCATGTACTTTGTTCTATTTAGAGAAATGTTAATATAATAAAAAGGTTTCATGCCACAAAAAAACCCAAAATATCATTATTATTATAAAATTATGTACCATGTAAGGAAGTGTATGTCAAATAATAAGTATAGAAACTATATTTTGTATCAAATAATGATTTAGTTATTTGTGGAAGTTAAGATTAGAAAAAAGTTGCAAAAACCATATGGATTATCCTAAATGTATTTAAACATCCTAGTATTTTGATGAAGTATAGAGTAGGTGTGTTCCAAGAAAACACATATATGTCTAGATAATACATGTTGATGGTTCTAAAATAGATACACTGATTAGTAACAACCACTAAAACACCACATTGAGCTAGAATGAATTGAAAACTAATGCATCACTACATACTTTGATTGAGACTTGCTTTGAATCTATAGTAGATATGCATTGGTTAATCACATGCTTATAAAAACCACTATGTTTGTTATAAAAATAATTTCAATATTTTATTTATATTTAAGTATATCATCCTTAAGGGATGATATAATATAATATTAGGATTGATATTTCCTTTTGAATTGTTATTATATGATTCACAATAAGCAAAAAATTTCCCACTTAGGTTTTTTCCTTCTTGATAAAAATGGTAGGTACTAGAAGGTCACTGCATAAAATTTATGTAATGGATAAAGTGATGATGTCCATACCAATTTGTGGGAGCTTAAGTCCGTAATCTTATGTTTTTAAAACCCCATTTATCATTTATTATAATTAAAATATAAAATATAGATTCATTTTGAAACGTAATAATGAAAAGAATGTCATATTATTATATAATATAAATTCATAAAGAAGATAAATAGTTTAGTATTAAATTTCCTATATTTCAAAAAAATTGGGATGAGGGACCATTGTGAATTTCTTAATTGAATTTGAAGATTATTTATTTTTGGAAAATGAAAACATAAATTAGTTAATTGATGAAGAAAAATGAAGAGTTTAGTTGATTTTATGTAGGGTAAAAATGTTCATATGGATCCTCCAATTGTTTAATGTCATAGATGATGTGAATATGGGCATTATCTAAGATAATTGCCTAATATAATTGTTAATAAATATCCTAAGAACATACACTCTACAATCTTAGGAAATGTGGTAAAAACTACTATATGATGATTATAATCCACCAATATATAGTTCAATATATCCTATGGGGAGTCGTATTTATATGGTATGGTATCCAAAAAATAACATGTAATGACCAAAAATGAATTCGTTTTAACAAGTGGAAAACATTTTGTTTATGTATTTTATCAAATGTAATAGTTTGTGGTAATATACTTCTTAATAATATTATTATACCTCCTTTCATGAATTTTTTATTATTAAAATTTTCATTCCTATTGTTTATGTTTTCCTCATTATAAATATATAGAAAGATTAGTTAATTAAACATTTTATAATTTTGTTATAAAAAATTAATTTTATGTTTGAAATAGATCACTTATCATATGGAAGGAAAGAAACAATGTTGTATTTTATGTCCCTTCTATATGATTTATTCATTAATGTTATTAAATATTATATTTTTAATTATTTTGAATATTTTTCAAATAATCAAATTAGATACAAGAAACTATTTGATCTATCAAAAACATTTTAATATTTCAAAGAGTTATATTGGTCAAGTTATATTTCTCATATGATTTAAAATTATCAATTCTATCATCTCTTTTTCATGAAGGAAAAAACTGCCAATGAGTAGACTACTTCTATTTATAGTTGTGGAAGTCATGGTGAAATTTGAATTTTGTATCAGTAACAATGAGAAATACCTTGATCTTTTTAATTAATTGTATCAAACAATAGGAAAAATTATGAGGAAACAATTTCTTAATACGGGGAGAACGTGACACCCTAAGAATTACTTTATGTTATTAATAAAAATATTATTTGATATTGAATAATACTTAGGATCAAATACAAATACAGTAATATTACATAGTAACATTACACATCATTTGAAATTACATGTATAAATACTAAAGAGATTATTTATGGATAAAATCAAAATTGTATTATTTTGGGAGATTATAAATATATTCAATCAAAATTTTATTTTATGATAAATGTCTAAGTTTTTGTCAAAAATTAATTTTATAAAATTATCTTAAAAACACTATTTACATGATTATATATTTTAATAAATCCCTAATTAATTTTAAAAGTAGAAAGAGTGTTAATTTTTTTATGAAATTTATAAATTTTAACAAATAGTGATATTTATTTTAAAATTAATACTAAAATATTTTGAGAATTATTTTGATAAAATAAACTACATTTACAGAAAAAGAAAATATATAATAGTTATTTTCTGTAATTTTAAAGAAAGGTGATTTTTTGGTTAAAATGTAAAAATATTATTTTCTATGAAATAAGAAAAATATTTTTATATAATTAATATATTATCAAGATTTTAATTTATTAATTATTATTTTTAATAAAAAAATTAGGAAAAACAAATTATATAATGGGTTACATTTATAAACACATGTTTATCATTTTGAAAACAATATTTTTTTTCTCTCTACAAAAACCTTTTAGGAAAAATTTGGGTATCATAATAGAAATAATTTCTATAAATTTTATAAATTGAATAAATTAAAATGGTTTGGATATTTTTAAATATAAGTTCCAAATTGAATAATAATTTTTATATGATTTTTAAACATAAAATAGTTATCGAGATAAAAAGTTTTATCGTAATATGACTAAAATAAAGTAGTGGGTTAAATTTAACTGGTAAAAGTATAAAATACCTAAACAATAATAAAAAATTAAATGGGTGTTTGATTTTTTATAAAACATTTATCTAACATAAATTAATTAATTTTAAACGAAAATCATTATAATTAATATTAACAAATATTTCTTGACCTTAAATACAAAATAATCATTATTTAATTGCATAAATCCACTCTTCCTCAAGTATAAATACACCCTTATTACCCACTCTCCAATATAAATCCTTTAAACACAAATTCATGGTCATTTAACCTCCAAATATACCCCTTTGAGGTTCCCCCATGGTCTCATGATTCAATTATCAATATATAGGAATGAAATATTCAAGCTAAGGAAGTTCTCATCTTCTTCTTTTATATTCATATAACTACTTTTTATGAGTCTTATTAGTGTTAATGATTCATCATATTGATGAAATTTTAGTCGTTCCATTTCGGTAAAAAAATTTGTTTTATCAATGGGAGACCTTTATTCTATCCCATTATTCCATTTTTAAAAGCCAAAATTTTGTCCATCATGACATTAAATTAATTTCAATATTTTCTCTTTTCTGTAAGATAAATTCTCAAATTTTTAATATCAAAATATATTCTATTACAGTGGTTTTCACCAATATGTAAAAATGACTAATTTATATTTTTGAATTTACATATATTAAAACCAATTTCCCTTTTTAATGTGTAATTTTTTTACGTTCTTGTATTTATCAAAACATTTAGCAACAATTGTTTTATGAATCATGTATTTTATTTTCAACTTGTTATTAATAAAATGATTTTTATGATAAATTTTTCTCGCAATTATTAAGTCATAAAATGGGTGAACCATAATAGTTTTCCAAGGCATTGGTTAAAACAATTATATTTGGAGAATACATTTCTTTGGATAGCTTAGTGAATAACTGTGGTAATTATGATTTATAAAACTCAGGTGAGACACCTTCATCATATTATTTTGGGTATTATATTTTTATGTTATATCCATATTTTTTATGTTATGATTAATATTATTTAAATCATGATATTCATAATATTCCAATGATGATTCCACATTTTTATTCCTTTTTTCAAATGTTAAGTATCTCCTTGGATTATAACCTTTCTAAGATTTAGTCTCACACCTTTCTGAGATATATGTCCCCAAGATATGATACATATTTAATGATACATAGGATGACCCATTGAAGATGTATTTAGAATAGATTAGAATAATTTTTATATTTTTTATGTATTATTCTAATATTTCAAAAACACTAAACCCCATTATATACTCTTTATTAGAAAATATTGTACCACGTATTTGAAGGGATTATGAAATAAAAAGGCAGTTCTCTATAAAGTTGAACTATAGGCGATTGAATAAGGGTGATGGGCATGGAAAGGAATACATGCCTTTGTTATTACCTAAATACCACCCATACATCCTATTAAAATCAAATGGAACTGAGGATTATGTAAGAGATAAACAAATAGACATAATTGCGATATTAATGTTTGGGAGGAAGTGAAAATTGAAGTATAAGAACACATGACAGGTGTGGGTGAAATAAATATAACTCGCCTGAGAAAAGAAACTACTAGTAAGCCTTATTTGTAACCGTTATCAGGTCATTGGGGAACTCACTGGGACACTCTAGCCATGAGGACCCATTCCTAGTTAACTAGTTGTTTATTACCCCACCATTAAATGCTCAATGTCATATACACTAGTAAAATGTAGTATATTCTACCATGGAAACATCCCTAAATCCTCCAATCAACTAGAACAACCTAAAAAAATTTATGAAAACAGCTAATAATTCACCCTCAATACTGAATATTAAATATTTATCGTCTAAGAAAAAAACCCCCAAGTAATAACCAAAATATCAAATGAAACCATATATAAACAATGAAAAACAAATACTTGAGTCCTTAATTACACAATAGAAAGGTAATTCGTACATATTGGATTACAAAAAAAATCATCAAATTAATTCATCATGAAGGGTTTCTCCTAGAACTAGAAATATATTAAATTAATCCTAATAATATCCATTACTTTTAAATGTTTCAACAAAATTATTGGGAAGAGATATTTTTATTCTTCCTGAAATATTAATAGTGTCATGAATATATCCGAAAAAACAAATATGTTTTATCTTCTCTTTCAAGGTTATTCTTCATCTCCTTTTTCTCTTATTATTTTTCCTATTCAATCCTAATTTTAACATTCATCATAGTTCACACCTATACAATGTCAACATCATCACCCTTCTCTTTTTCCAGGAAAAATAGTGAATTCTAAATTTTAAATACGGTAACCAATTAAATATCTAATGTATCCAACTTCAAAATATTATAATTTTATCAATAATGACTTCAATATCACCATTAATATGTTAAATATTCATTAAAGGTTGAGCAGGATTTAATATTCATGGAACAAACCTTGAATCTACATCAAAACAACCATAAACTAGAAAAATATATAAATCCATGTGCAATCATATACATTATGATGTAATAAATGTATGAAAAACATGGTTACATTCAAATTAGTTTTAAATTCTATTTCGAATAATAAGTGTATCAATGTAATTGAAAACAATTATCTACAAATTTCATTAGATATATTATTATTCAATTATTTCGTGATGAAACCCACTAGACACAATAAATAATCTATCCCCACATTTCTTATGGGTGAGTATTATGGAATAATTTATATCATCTTAGTGAAACCACTTCCTTCTTGATATAATAATATACTCATAATAATAAAATTTGTCAAATTTATATCACGACATCTAAAATATGGTGTCGAATATATTTCATGATAACTAGTATACCAATAGTCGTATTTGGAAAGAAAACATAGTCAAATATAGGATTGTTTTTTCTTGACATCATATACATCACCTAATAAAAACTTCTAACATTTTCCACCATTCTAATATTTTTCCACACCATCATATAAAACTTTTTTTACATCAAAACTCACTTAAATTACTCTGAATTCCAAGACCTTACATGATATTTTTATTGATTATTGTTTTATTAAGCATAGATATCACTTTATACATTATCACATCACCTAAAACATTAATTGATTCCACTGAATCCTTAAAAACAAAAAATATATCCCTTTATAACAAACAGCTCCTAAGTAGAAAAAAACATTGCCAATATCTTATTCGTAAAAAAATCCTATTGATCATGCAACCAAGGATTTTGAAAAAAATTATACCATGTTTGGAAATACTATAGGGTAAAACTTTTGGAACATAAAATATTATTTCCCTTTAATATTTACGAGTGTCTATGAACCTATAAATAAAATCTCATATCACTATAAAGTAATAAATATTTATTTTATTAAAATATACGTAAACTTCTATTCTACATTTTTTATTGAAATAATACAAATCTATAGAAATATTTTCACTCTATAATATTGATTTTATAAGATAAATATTTTGGTAAATTAATTCCCATAATAATACTTTTTATAGATTATTACTAATTCTAAGTGACCTTAGTTGTGCATCCCTATAATCAAGGGCTATTGACTAGTAGTGAGAGTCTATATTGAACATTAGGTGGTCTTTAATTATAGCATAATGAGTAAAATATCAAGTTATTAAAAAATTATATAATATAATAGTAAAAATATCATAAAAATATGTATATAACTAGTGGATAAACTTTTAATAATTAATACCATAACTCTATAAAAAATTAAACATTATTATTTACATATTAAAATCATAAAGTGGATATCCCATCATGTAGAGAAAATATAAAATGTTTAAAAATGGGATAATATTATAAAATTTTATGTAAGTAATAAGAAATAAGAAACTCCACACTATTATTACTATAAAAAATTAAACCACTCTATCTTGATCATGTGTACAACCTATATCGTATCCTATAAAATAGATATAATTTATTTACATCTAATGGAGTGTACATGAAGATTGTGGTGATAAAATCATTAGTTCTACAACAATAGGGCTTCTATATTATACCACAATACACAATGAATATGGTTGTGAAATTTAATAAATTAGTAATAATCAACTTTTAATAAATCACATTAGGTCATCAGGTTATAACTAGTACACCAAAGAACATGAAATCACCTAAATTGGGAAATGGCATTGGAAGAAAGTGGCCATAAATTACAACAATATAAACTATATTCCCAAATATGGAGAAAAATATTGAATAGATCTTAAAACATAAAACCTATCTGATATAATCCATTTATAAAGAAGAAAAAACCTACCCAACATTATAAAAATTATTTTGATATATTTGAATCAGTAACACATCCAACCTCCTAAAATATAAGATAATATAGATAGTGTAACATAGAAAACATCTAAAAAGGTGAAAAATATTATGGAAGTTAAAACATAGAAAATGAAAATAATTATGTATAAAAATACCATTAAATGTAAAACAATAACCCCATTTCCCGGAATGAACATTTGATATTAGGAAATTAACTAAACATTATCCATTGGTATCCAAAGCACTATCTAAATACCAGAATCAAAACATAGTTACTCTACATGCAATCTAGTTTGTATAGAGTATAATATCTCATGGAATATATATCATATTTCATAACTCAATACCAGTAATAAAACAATACCTTGCATTCAATAAGGAGAGAACACCTATGTACATACCAAACCTGACTCACACTATTAATCATTATCATTTCTATTATTGAAAACCAATATAACCAAAATCTTATAAAAACACCAAAAATATAAGGATAAATCATTTTTTATTAACCTATAATTACCAATAATAAAAAGTGGAACCTATTAATTATACTAATTATTCAATGAAATCAGCCTCATTAGATTCAAGAATACTATTTCACATCCTCTTAGATAATCCTCACCAGAATAGTCATAATGACGTGATTTTAATACCCACGTGATTTTTAAAAACTCCATCATTCCCTATGAATGTCAAATAACAGAAAATATATATCTAATCATTAAAAACACATGTACTCTTTCCCCAAAACCAAATCAATTTACCCATATTTTTTTCATTAAATCAAAATTATCTAACACACAAAAAGCGTGTCTCATGATTGTTAACAGTCACAGAGATTCTACATCCATAATCAAAAACACAATGCTATAATAAGGTAAAACCACAATAAGTGATAAACCCAGTAAACTACTCTATCATTCATGGTAATAAGCCATAAAATCCTTAGTTTTTAATGAAAATTAAATACTAATATCTCTATTAATATGTTACCCCCTCTGAAATAGCTTAATTTTCTATAACCATAGCCACTCTTTTTCTAATGAAATATATAAGGTGAATCACTAACCAAAATAGTTACCAAAGGACCAACCATATGAAAGCTTCTAGAAACATCATTAAAAGATCTGACCAAGGGAAATTAAAATATATCCAATGTTATGTCATCATTCTAGGTTCTATTGAGTATACATAATTTTCATTAATTATAGAGTCATAGTTTCATGGCATCTTCAAACCAAAAATATGTTTGTAAAACCTTCTCTTTGACATTAATAGACCCCACCTAATATTCCTATCAATATTTCTCTCTGAAGGACACAATTTATTCCACCCTAGAAAGAATCACTATAAACACTTGAATATCACACATAATATCAAAATTAATATAATATAATATTAAATGGACAACCTATAAAGAAATAATTAGAGTTAACTCATTCAAAATCACTATTTGATTCATCCTAATTCACTTGATATTGAAGAACATATTAAGAATTTTTAAAATGGGTTCTCAAACATGGACATATATGAGATAAGAGAAATTTTAAAAGGGGATTTCTATATTACCTTGTACTTTCTCATGAAATTACACAATTTATGATATCTTAACAATTGGGGGACATATGTGGTGTTTATAGAAGAGTGATGGATATGAGAGAGGGTGGGAATAAGGGATAAGGTTACTAATAATGTGGTTATATGGTAGAGAGTTGGAGAGGATGTTGTTTGTTATAAAATAAAAATTTCATCATGTTAGTCTTTTAAAACCCCCGAGATGTTCATAAGAAATCTAATTCTTATCCCTCATGATTCTAGTGTTCTTAATTAGGGTTCCAAGTTCCATGTGCATTGGATAATTTCCACCAACCTTCCCATTTGACTCATAATTAAATTTCTTATCCTCATTTGTTATCTTTTAATGACCTAGATAAAATAAACATTCTATAATCTAGTTTTTCCCATTTATTCCAAACTAAAATCTCAAATTTTACACCTCATAAAAGTATAAATATCCCCTCTTACTAATCCAAACATTTTATTCAAATTTATACACACAGTAATTCCATTATTAATAAATATAATTCTTGGATCAAAAAAATATTCATAACATTTGTTAAAAAATAGAAAAAATATATATTTGTATCCAAACGAATTGTCCATGGGTACCTCATAATATTTCATTGTATCCATTAGATTCTAAATAGGATACACACTCCCAATTCCATACAACATTGTCATCATTTTTTACACACACCAAATCTTTGAAATTGGATTTTAACAATGAAAATTACATCTCAAGCCCATTAAATCCTTCATCCATACCTAAACCAATGCATTTGAACCAAATTCAACAATGTTATACAAGATCAAATTCTAAATGAATAAATTATATAAATGTTGTATTGATGAACCATATATTCTCCTCTGGTACACTTGTTATAACACTAAACACCCAAATTAGGTAATGATTATGAATTTAATGTTCCCTTGTGACAATACCCAAGTTTTATCCCTTATTTCCAAACATGTCTCATGCCTTTATGTAACAAATATACCATAATATTGTAATCCCATAACCATATATTATCTACTTTAATATTGATATACTGAAACACCAAAAATTGATATTATCAAATCCTCATGGCCTTCTACATATACTACTGATATAGCCATAAGTTTGGTATACTCTCGTAATTCATATATGAATTATCTTATCCCCAAACATCGATAGTTGAGGAACCTCACTCACTCACTAGATAATTCTAATATAAAAAATTACAAAATGGTTACCATGACCCATTTGATGAAAGATAAAACCATTATATCATTGATTGGGTGATCACAACTACAGTATTATCTATGTAATAAACTCAAAATATCTTAATAACAAGATATTTGATGATTTTTTATATACCTTTCCCATGTTACAAATACTAGTTTTCATCATACACAACATAACCAACTAATTTAAAACATTTAAAATGATAGATCAAAATATTCTATATCATAAAAAATGAGAAAATTAATGGAATACCTAAAAAATGACAACAATCCATCATTTCCAAAACTCCATGCTCAATTTGGTTTGTTTCTTCAAAAAAAAATTCTACACACATTCAATTTTACTATTGGAATGGGACTTATTAGATCATTCAATCATTGAGAGCACACAATTCCATCCCCACCACATTATAAACACTCTAAAATGAACATATTATTCTATAATGGAGGTGATAGACTATATTTGTTTCTACTTATATCTTAATCAACAAGTTTCTCATTATCCAACCATTATCCCTTCCCAAATGTTGTTCATTTTACAAACCACATTTCTTACAAATAATTTTACAAAATTTTAAAAATAATTATCCTTAAACTATAACCCATAAATCAAATTTTCTAATTTATTTGTAATATTTTTATAATAAAACTAAAAATTCATCAAAACACATGATATTTTGTTTTCATATTCCCAAAAGTAATATAAATCTTTTCACATATCTATTACTACATGTCATACTCAAGGGGAATATAAAAAAGAAAAATGTTGTATATAAATTTAAAAAACTGGATGATAAAAGGTTAAAATAGAGAATTATAATCACCATGATAAGAATTGAACATCAAGGGGAATAAATAGAAATCATGCCACTAAATGAACTAGGAATCATAAAATCATGGCATAAGAGTACATAAATAATGATTTAATGGGAAGAAAATAAAACATGGCATCATCAACATATTCAAAATCTTACTCTAAGAAAACATAATATAGTATTTGGAACATTTATCATGATCCATAAATGAGAATACATGTGATAAAAGGAATAACAATTTCATCTAAGAATACATAATTTTTTTCCTGCCTATAACTAAATTATTTTTACATGAATATCTATGAAAGTTAGGAAAATAAAACCTAAGTCAATCCTAAAACTACTAATTGATGGTAAATAATTTTTTTGATGAATTTAATAAACTATAACCATAAAAATTTATAAATAAAAGTGAACATACACATGTTTGGAGATGAATATTCAAGGTTTGTTGAGAAATTATATGGTTCTTCATGAAAAAAAACATTTAGAGATGATAATGAAAATAGAAGTTCATAAGAGATAGAAAACTTATGGAAGTATCTGTATTAAAATGAATGATTTGCAGTAGGATACTGAATCATTATTAAATTATTACAATACTAGAACATCCCTGGAAAATAATGAAACAAGTTGATTATATATTTTATTTACAATATATACATTAAATTGAAGTGGATGATGGTTATGAGAAAGAATTGTTTTAAGAAATGAATCATTTCGTTTTACCAAATTAATTACATTATATCTGTCAAAATAAAAAAAATTAAACTTAGATTGAACATCCTAAATGAGAATATAGAATTGATAGTAAATAATTTGATTAAATTATATCAAATTACATTAGAAAAAAAAACCTAGAAATGTTGACAATAAGAAGGGAGAGAAGAATAAATCAATGTATTTAAAGACATAATCCCATCACAATAAATTTTAGTCACCTTATAATGTTTATTTTGGCACATTAATCACCATATTCTCTTCATTCGTTTTAATTATTTTAAAACAATAAATTGTTAATATAAATTTTATTTTTCATTTACCTTTATTATATAAGAAATTATTTGTCTCATGTTATTCATGTCGGTTATTCAAAAATTATTATCTAATATTTTTTTGATTCTTTAGTAATAAATTTTATCTTTCACTATTATATGAGTTCATCAACTATAGTATATTCATGATATTTAATTCACTTTGTTCCAAAAATTAATGGTTTTTACCATTTTTTTTGTTTAGGTGATATATTCAACCTACTTTTTCAACTTTATTAATTTGGGGTTACAAAAGATGATTGTAGTTTATTTGTAATATATTAATAAAATATATATTTATCATAAAAATTCATATAATTATTTTAAATTAGTTATTTATACCATAATTATATATTATAAAACATAATAAAACGTTCCCCAGAGGTAGTAATGGAAAATGAAACACATAATTCAATGAGATGGTGAACCCACCATAATATTGGTGATGTTTTCATTATAGAATAATGAGAGGTGTTAGTATAATTGATAATTCCTTAATATTATAAAATTTTTTAGAAACCTATGATAAAACTATCATTATCTAAGAATGGTTAGAATAATTTTGAAGGATGGAGGAAAATAATAACACTCCAATGAGTATAGTTGAGAGTATTTACCTATTCCTTTGGAATTCCTCTTTATTATGCCTTTTAGGATTAAATAACAACTTTTTTTGAGAACCAAAACATCCAAAACATGGATATGTGATTATTGAATACAATATGTAATTTATATGAAAATGTTGGAGTTTTAATGAGAGGGTAGATCTTTTGGTGCGTAATGTTATTTATAAGGCAATATTGGTGTTTTTAAGAAAAATTGTAGAGTATAATTATATTTCAATATATATTGAAATACATTTGATTAAACAGTAATATCATCAATATAAAATAATAAATACGAGTTTGAATTATACCTATAACATCAAAAATACTCAAAATACTTCTATATATAATATTATGAAGAATTGTACATATTTAAACTATTTAGAAATGAAATTCAATATTCATGAAAAATACTTAAAAACAAACCTTACCAAATTTATATTTTTTATTTATAAAATTACAAAAATAAATTGAAAAAAATTTCATAATTATTTATATTATATTTCAATTATAGCACAAAAATAAGTATTTTATTGAACAGTGTAAAACATTATTTACCAAAAAATTATAGTTTTACATATATTTTATATATTATGTATCATTACAAGGTGTTAAAGATTAGGGGATTAGTATTAAGGTGATTTGGAAATTTGATTACTCGCGGTATTAAATATTTACTTACAGAATTATAAAGGACAAAACTAATGCTCTTGGATTCATCAGGTCTCGATTTTCATGAAAACTCAATGCTATCATATTTAATTATTTAAACTCATCTTTCAATCATTATTTTAAATCATCATTCACTAAAATGTTATATCAACCTAGATGGGATACTTGTAGGAACTATTGAAGTACGTTTTTCATTGGAATGTGGATTGATATACATCTCCTTAATTCTTTACTGAATATGGATATCACTCTTTTTCATTATACATCAATGAAGGAGAAACTAGTTTTTCCCACTGGACCATGCCTATGGAAATTAACAGAAATTTGAAAATAAAACCTTTTCCAACTCATGAAGATATAATTACATGGGAGGATTTATGAAATGGAATATTGAACTGTAAACACTTTTACCTCTTCGTCACTACTCTACTTTTATAAATTTTCTCTGGGTTTCTAAACTCTAATGAACATGAATATAGAGACGTTCTTATGAAATAGAACCAAATAATTCCTTCTTTAATGACTTTGGTGTTTACCTCTATTACATATTCATTCTCTTCCATCGTTATTGGTATGATGTTGATAATATTATCAAAATATATGTGATATCCTCTTCTTTATGGAAGGATTTGTGTGACATGTTTAATGTTTTATTTTCATGAGATACATCTCAAAAAAAAATTCAAATGGTAATTATACTTTCACCTATTCCCTAAAATTGATAATATTTTATATAGAGGTATTTTTTATCTATATTATGGGATATAAATTTCTTATAACACCTATATCCACCAACATGCTACTTTTTACCTTTAGGGTACACTTGAAAAGAATGTTACATTTGTAAGGGAATACAATGAACTAAAAATTGGTTACTCTGACTATGTGATACATCAAATAATTGTATTGATTTTTATTGTCTTTTCATGTATGTTTAGACCCAATAAAAGTAAATTTTATTTTTTTCATCAATCGTTTTTAGGATATGTTAAAATTTTTAAGGATGGTGCATAAAAGGTTCATTCTTTCCCATTTGGTATTAGAGTTGTCAATAGAAATTATTAAATAAATGATGGTTTATGATTTCATTTTCCCTATAGAGTCACATAATTCCAAAAATATGATATTATTAGAGACATCAGTGAGGAATTATTTTCTAATAAATAGGTAAGGTAAATTCGTAAAGACCGGACAACTATTGTCATAGAAACCATACAAATACCTCTAATAACTCCTTGATTTTGACTACATGAAATATTCAGTTATTTTATTTCCTTTCATCCCACAAAAATATCATTTACATAAAATATTGGGAAAATATTTCATTTGACTATATTCTTGCAAACAATGGTGTGATCGACAGTGGTCCTACTATGTTTTGTGAGTTACCATTGGATCTGAAAACCCTTTTTTAAGGGACCATTATAAAAATTCTACATTAATAATCCTATCACTGTAAATTTTCAGTTATAGAGCCTTGGATTTAATTCATATATCTCAATATATTTTTTTATTTAAATTTCTATATTTTGTTGTAATTATTTCCTTTAATAATAAGATATATGTTTTGTAAATATTATCTAAAATATTATTTCATCAATTATTCTAATGGCCAATATAATATTCAAATGGTTATCTTACTATTCCAATAACCATATGACTATTCAAATAGTTATATTATTAATAGTTATATAATTTTGAAAACCTCATAAATACCACTTATGTCTATCATTCAATAATATGTCCATTTCTTCTAATAGTTATTTACCTTTCCTTTAGGAAATTATAATATGTTTTCTAGTATTTTATTTATTTTATACAATGTCTTCCAGGACTAATATATTTATAAGCTACAGCAATATAGTGAAATTTAATCTGTAATTCTATTTATTTTATTGTGTTTATTATAAAATTTAACCATTTTTATTCTTTGAGAATGTTTTTTCTCCATATATTTTAATGGACTAAAATAGTGTTCATTTTTTTAGGCGTATGTGGCTTATTTAGACATATTTTTTTGATATTAATGTCACCTAAAAATGAGGTTCATTATATTATTTCCCCATTAATAAATTTCATCAATTATATTTTAAAAACAATATTATTATTAAATCATATGAGGGTTCTTTAATTTCATTGTATCTATAGGTTCCATGTACTTATAATTTTTTATTACTTCTACAATTTATGTTATCTTATTATGATTAATATCATTATCATGATTCATTACCTTTATAAATTCTACATTTTAAGTGAGAAAACACTATAATTATACAATCTTATTATTCAATACATGTAACTCGATTGAGTAGAAATATAGAATCTAGATTCATAAATACATACTTTACAAACAAGATTCAATACTAACAATAATTTCTCATACATAAATATCCATTAATTAATTAAATCCAATCTAATAAATTATTTCATAAATTCCCATAAAATATAATATTTACATTTGTATATAATAAGGATAAAACATAAAATAAAAACACCCATGTCATTCTAAATTAATGGATATATTTTTCCACTATATTGAGAACTATAGAATAAATGATATGTCTTAAAAGGATCCCACAGATTCTACAAAACATGATATCCTTATAAACAAGTCCCATTAAACAAATTTATTCATAACCTAGGTAATAGTTAAATGAGAAGTATCTACTGCAAATTCCCACTAAAGGAAACATATAATAGAAGAAGTGAAAACATATCCATTATATACATAATATGAATGGAATAAAAAATAGAAATAAATATACAATAAAATGAATCTAAGAGCATTATATAAAATTAATTATATTTTAAAAAATCAATCTTAATAATACTAATTTCATACTCATGTAATGAATAATTTTTGAAAAAAAATATGTGTTTCCAAGGACTTGTGGAAGGACATTTATTTTTCATAGAGACCATAGTCAATAAATCAGGTTAAATTGGGTAAACATACACTAAATAACAAAATATATTATTTTCATGAGACATGTCTATGAATAGATATGATATATAATTTCATGACCCTCAAATTGCCTAACAAATTCCAATTAACTCACTATAATATCAAATAACGTCTCTTATATGATATAATAATTTACTTTTGGGTGAATAAAAATCTAGAAATTTGAATAACAAAGAATATGAAATATCCATACATGGTCAACCAATGATAGCATTACATAGTC
This sequence comes from Viscum album, assembly GCA_963277665.1. Classification (NCBI taxonomy): domain Eukaryota; kingdom Viridiplantae; phylum Streptophyta; class Magnoliopsida; order Santalales; family Viscaceae; genus Viscum; species Viscum album. Next base: position 1,518,357,649 of record OY728155.1, on the reverse strand, counting down.
ATTAAGAACCTAAATACCACTACCTATTCTGTGAAAGGGACAACATCATCATAATTCATATTGAGAAACATTTTTGATGTTACAACAAAACACAATAGACTTTGAATAATTGTATATATTAGCATAACAATATACAACATGCCAATAATTTTCCACAAGTAAATATAATAGATAACATGATAATGACCCATATGAAAAATAAGGTTCATTTTTTCAAGAAAACATAAACCAAATGTAATAAATGAAAAATTTAAGGTTGTTTGAATAGATGAAAAATAACCTCATAAAATAATTATTGAAGAATTATAATCCAGAAGGGATCAGAAATTATAATTTTTGGTACCATGAGTTTATTCAAAAAACATATAAATATATATTTGAGTATAAATATTGAAACATAATACCAATTTGGGTAAATAAATTCTATGGAAAATTTAATTGAAAATATAAATGTTCATTTAGACAATAATATTAACAGTGATGTAGAAGATCATATCCCCAGTCATTTGAAAAATATTATTTCATAAGTTGATGTGAGAAATTATTGGGGAACAATAAGTTTTAAAAATAATGTAAAATAATAGTGCCTTAAAATTGATATTTTTATTCTTTTAGAAATATGGAGAGGAATATAAAACCTATGAAAGTTAAATGGAAATCACCTTATATTATATTCAAAATACCTTTGTTCAAGAAAATAATTTATAAATGAGTAAAAATAATTATTTTTATTAAAAACTCATTTTCAAATAGATGATTATTTAATTACCTATGGTAAAAATTATTTTATTGAGAACACAAGTACAGAAATATATAGTCGAAGAAGAATAATTATAACTCAAAGAAAATATATTTTTGATATAACTAGGAATCATAATCAATGAATCCTAAAACATTTGAAAAGTGAATTATGTGTGATAAATATAAAAAAATTTATAAAACCAAATATTAAGATAAATTGGTACAATTTACCAAAATTAGATGTAATATGTTAAATATAATGTTCATGATTCTATGAATGAAATTTGAGTTATAAATAAACCTTAATATTGCTGATAAACCAAATCAACATCCTCATGAATGAGGAACCATGATTTGGATTATAAGTCCCTTGAAAAAAATGAATAGTGTAAAAATATATAATTGTAAAGTGAATATACCTAGAAAAAAATACATGATGCACAAAATATATTATTTCTCAAAGGATAATAATTAAAATCCATAAAAACCTTATGAAATTTGTAACATTAAATTTGAGACACATTAAAAGTGAGTTCATGTAACTCAACCTAAAATAACAATATTCAATGATAATTCATTATATAATATCTCAAATAGAAAATATATACACTTCATAAATTTAATTAGGTAAGTAGAACCAATCATAAACTAATGATATGAAATTTAAAAGAAAACATTTACCTTGGTCAATATTCTGTCTATACATTCCCCAAAAGAAATGTATAATTAAATTAAGATCACTAAATAAATACTAAATAACCTTATTTATAACTTTTAACATTTATAGTTCCATGTAACAAGAGTATATACTTATATATTTATTTATATACTATTTAGTTTTTTACTTTATTTTAATACTATGTACATGTAATTATTATCAATTTGAACTTATCCCATAGAAGTGGTATTGGTATATATTTTGTTCCTAAAATACTTCATTATTTTCTCTTATATGGTATATGAATTGATGTTAAATGATATTTTATAAGCATACAATTTATTTTTTTGTACTTTATGTTATTAACTATTTTGATAAAATTATTAATTGTTTTGTTTTGATAACCCATATTAAAAAAAGGGGTCTTCTTAATTAATGATTTAAATATACACATAACCTAGAAATAATCAAAATATAAAAAATAATTACCTATTTATTTAATATAATACCAATAAATAAGTTCATATTTTCTTCCATGATATAAATTCATAGTATTGTTCAAGTATGTTATTAAACCATACTATACATAAACCCAAAATTATTAATTGATGATTATGATTTCATTTAATTATATTATAATTATAGTAGGAGAAAAATAATCATATTTAGTTTTTATTATTGTTATATATCAGTATTGTAAATAATTAAAGATGATAATTTAATTTATTTAATGACATCAATTACAAAGAAGATATCTTTTCCCTCTTAGTTAACTCATTCTAAGTGATTGAATTAATAATAATCACTTATTGATCTTATAATTAATTAGATTTATATTTTTTCATATTAAATATTTTTTAACACAACAGTCATAATATATATCATTTAATATCCTTTTAATTAATATATATGTTTAGAAATAGTGAAAATGAAAATAAAAATCATCTATTCCATGGAGGTGGTACTCCACACGTATACATGGTTGACATTTGTATTTTCCAAAGAATAGATGAAAGGAGAAATAACGTTTTCTTTTTTAGAGTCATAAACATTATATAAATATCATAATTAATTATGTAATTATAATTTTAAATAATCATTTCAATTTTTTTAAGGAAAATGAAACACATTTCATCGGGGAGGTGGTAGTCTGCACATCCCATAATTATACTTTAGTTTCCCTTAATATAAATATGGTAATTGTTATTATAGATTATTAAAATATAAATATAATTTAATTATTTAAAAAAATATTTAATTAAATACCTATTTTAAAATTAGAATAGTAAATTAAAAAATAAGAAATTTACAGAAATGATTATTCATGTTTCTCACCTTGATATTTATTTATATTATCACATTAAAATGGATGGAATAAGATTATATGTTGTCACCATAAGAACATGATAGTTAAAAATAATTTATGGGGTTGAGAAAATTGAGTTAATTTTAGTAGGAAACCGCATTTTTAGGTGTTCATTGATGGAGTAGTGAGATAACCCTTTTATAAGTGGTAAGAAGTACAATTTTTAACATTTCAACCTAATATAAAAGGATAAAATGTTCTAAATGGAAGGTAGATCAATAATTGTGAAATAATGGATGTAGGGAATATATTAGGTGTGGACACACCTTTTGTACTCAAATTTAAAAATGGGATTATATTTTTTAATCCCTATACCCCCATGGAATTATTACTTTAAAAAATTTTCTTTTCCATAGTAACAAGTCTATAACTATGAGAACATAATATTTATGACTAAAAATAAAGTGATCCTTATTATATAATTCAGATATAACAATTATAAATTTAATATCCATATTTTAAAATTAAATTTCTATAATTTTATGATTTAATTTTAATATGATAAAATTGATATTATATTAAAACAATTTTTTAGAAAAATATTACATGAGTTATAAAATATAATTCATATGAAGTAAAATAAAATGAAAATATTGAAAATTATTATTTATTTTGAAAAATAAATAGATTTTTTGAGAAAAAAGGTTTCATTAAGTTCTATCTCAAACATATATAAAAATAATGGTTGTAACATCCCAACCTGGATCACCACTAAACCGGTGGCCAGATCGGTCACCACATAACCTCAAGCGTGACTCCCCGTACGCCAGAGGCTGCCAACTAGCATCAAGGGTCTAAGGATAGTCAGTGGGGAGATTGTGCCCTCATTTTAGTTTTCAAAAATAGACAAAGGAAATAAATAGCGGAAATGGTATAATAAATGAATAAGCAGCGGAAAGCATATTTTTATAAATCATGTACAAAACAAATGGCCAACGCCAAATTGTATAGCCAATGCATGCATGACATGATAATGATACAAAAGTAGAAAACAGTGAACAAAACAACATTCTTTATATTTCAATTAATAAATAAATAAATGAGGACTCAAAGCCCCAAGGGCGATCTCCTCGAGCATCCCGAGCCTCCACTCGGTCTTGTGCTCCTAACTCCCAAGTAAATGAAAACAACATAGTGCTGGAACTAAATAGAATCTACTCGGGTACCCAGTGAAATGGAGGCCTGAGTAGGGTGTGAGATATAAATCTCGGTAGGCCGGGACCACCAATGTCAACCCCAAACCATACATTTAATAAATAACTTATAACATGAGAAATCATGCATAAATTAAGTAAATAGTACAATGTAACTATAAACCCAAGTACCTGCTTCAGCCCTCAGCTGGTGTCTGAACCTGCATTATACATTTTTCATACATACTCAATATTCAATACATAATCATTCATCGGTTATTAATTATTCCAATCTTAATAAATTATACAGGTCTTGAGATTCGTCCTATGCCCAACATCTCCCGTATAAATCACTCACCAAATATGTCTCTAAAGACCATCTATGAAATCAAATTAAAACTAATTCCAAGCTTGTGATTCGGCTTGGATAACGCATCATAAGTTATTCAATTCAACCTTTCATATACTAAGTCTAAGCCCTCCCACAAAAAGTGGTTCACCCAATTCATAAATAAGTTTGAAACCTTCCTCATAAATAATTCACAAATCATCATGTCTCAACAGCCTTCATTAACCATTAACTCATTTCATGCACGAACAATTGGACCCACAGTCCTATGTTAATTAATGGGTGTAGAACATCATTTCTAGCACCATCCTGAGTATTTGGAGCATCAGTCCTTGTCTCACAACCCATGGGTATTTGGAGTATCAGTCTCTATCCATAAAAGAATATTTGCTTGCAAGCTGGGTGTAGAACGCCATGTCTAGCACCCCGTGAGTATTTGGAGCTTCAGTTCTTGTCTCACAAACCATTTATCAATCATACATATATATTTATCATTGTTGTAGAACACCATTTCTATCACACCGTGAGTATTTGGAGCTTCAGTCCTTGTATCACAACCCATTTATCCATCATACATATATACTTATCATTGGTGTAGAACACCATGTCTAACAACACAAAACCATCCATTAATTAATTCATAAATTAATTAATCCAATCTGTTAATTAATTCATCAACTAATTAACAACATAAATAACCCGTCAAAAGTCAACCCTTAATTAACCATTCAACATCTCAATAGTATATAATTAATTAACAATTAATTGTTCATAGGAAGCCAAGTAAATAATTAACTCAACATTTAATTATCCAAATTAGTTAACAAGTCTGAACCTGTCTACTCAAACTGTGATTGGTCCAGGACATTAAAAGTTTACATGCACGTCATAATCATCACAAAACATGCTAAACAAACCCATATATTTAGCAACCATCTCACGGATCATCTCATAATATAGAACAACTCCATCCAAGACAACTTAATGCATGGAAATATAACAAGTATCAAAAAGTACCCCTAGCCAACAGTCGTAACAAACAATCAATTCACACTCTTAATTTAATGCATGCAAATTAATTAATTCAAAAATTAATTAATTAAATATTTTCTCTTAAAGAAATCAAAAATTAATTAACCATTTAACATTTAACATGTAATAATTAATCTATCCATTAATTATTACCAATTTCCAATTTATACTTTTGAACATGTCAAATATTCAATATTCCCAATCATCATTAAAATCCTCCGATTTTATTCCAACTAATGACTTGATAATTAATTCTACAATTAATTACCCTATTACACATTCTACCCATTCAAATCATTTAACTGTTTAATCACATCACTTTATCCAAATTAGAAAAAAATGCTTAAAAACAACAAATGTTCATGCCCTCATTTATATCACATGGGCGGCATCATTTAATAACTTCAAAAGTGTCATGCATCGAAAAATCCTAATCAAGGAAACTTACATTCTCAATTTATTTAAAGAAGCTATAATTCTTAAAATAAAGTGTCAAGGATTTGAGACCCTACCTCGGGGTGGCACCATTTTAAATTTGAAGCGCTTTAATGTACATGGAGGCAACCAGTCCACAACTGGTCCGTAATCGCACGTGTGTACAACATTATATATATATATCTGGGCACGTTGTCTACATTGATCAATGAAAATTACATATATTAAACTGGTAAACAGAATCAAATTTGTAATGAACAACGCACCTCTAACTTGGTACCAGGAACTCATAAAACAATTTAACATGCCTTAATATAACCGGTGAAAAACCAAACTGTGGGTTAAGAAACTAACGCGAACCAATGACGACAATACAATTCGAGACCATCCACCTTGCCCTTAGCGGCGAATGTCGGATTATGGATCAATGGGTCCTGAGTCAACATTCGCATATCTTAAAAATAGAGGAACACAATGATCAGATTAAACCTGAACCTTTGGGTTTTAGCTGAGAAAACAAGGCGAGAGAGAGGATTCAAATGATTGATGTGAATCACCAGTTATACGCAGACGGACTCACCTTGATAAGGCGGACAAGATTCGTGAAGAGTCCAAGGGGAATCTTCGCGCGCAAATTGGAGTCTGGGAGAAGGGTGGTGCACCTCTAGGTATTGCCCAGAGGGGGGTTGCGCCATGGAGGTCACGCACTGCAGGAGCTCTGCCCGGGTGTCGCACTACTACAGGGAGGGTCGCTAGGGGGTTCGCGTGCCTCTTGTTCACACCGCGGGAAAGATCTCATTCCAAGGAGGGCGCTCGAAGGAGGGAAGAAGGGGTCGCATCATGGGGTGCACTGTTGCGTGCGTGTTTCACCTTTTGCGTAGGGAGGAAGAAGAGGGAAATTTGATTACCTTTATTTTCTTTTTCAAACCCTGAAATTAATTTCCATTAATTATAGTTATTATTAAACTCTTAAAACCCAATAATAATACTACCATTAATGCGATAATAATAATAATAAAAGATAATAATAATACTCATTTAATTATTTTTATTATACACATTAAAAACTTATCTAAAAATTAAAAAAAAACTCCCCAATTAATCCTTCTTAAAGGAAACATTTCATTGAGGAAATCAAACTCCCCTTTACTCCTCAATTAAATTAAAATATCTTTGACTTCAAAGTAATAGAAAATACTAATTCATTTCCCACAATTAATAAAATTCGTTTTTCCTTGAATTTAATTAATTAACAAAATAATAATAATAATAATTAAATCATCATTATTATTATTATTAAAACATTCATGTTTTTTATTCCAACCAAAACTCCCCAATTCATTACAATTATTATTTATAATAATAATATCCATAATGATCAATAATTATGGCAGTCGTAAAACCATAATAATAGAAATATAATTATTATTACTCAAACCTTTGATATAACCCAACAACTCTATTAAATAACCACACTCCTTCATTAAATTAGAAACTACTTATTTAATTAAGCATTTCATCAAGATACCCAACTGCCTCATTAAATTCACCTAAATATTACACCCCATTAAATAAAAACATAACTTTGACAAACCCCATAATTAAATTGTATTAAAAGAAACAATAGAACACCCATTTTTATTTTGTCCAACCTCCCGATATAAATCCAAATTAATTATCCAATTAATTTTTAACCTTCATTTATTATTCATGTAATAATTGTTTCATAATTAATTATAAAACTCCATATTGATCATTAAATTATTTTATCATTTATTTAACTATGTAACCAAAAAAAAAATAATAACATCATTATTATTATCATTCAAACTTTAATTTATTTAAAAACCCAAACCCCAAATTTATTACAATATCATTAATATGATAAAAACTCCAACCCATAACCCCTCATTTAATTAAATGATTCTTTGAGAAGCTCAAAAGCCACATTTAATTCTCATAAATGATACACTCCTTTAACATGCAATTAAAATCTCAAAGTATCAAAATAATTTACGACTCCAAAATAACAATGACATTATTATTATTAGTACATTACTCCATTTAATAATAAATGGTCCTTTAATAATTCTGAAACTCTTAATTTAAATAAAACAGTTCTTTGATCAATCCAAAATCCATGTCAATACCTTCAACTGCCATTTAATTAATTCATCAATATTCAATAAATTTAACAACCACAATAATAGTAATAATAACTTCATTATTGTTATTATTATTAAAAATTTATTTTAATTAATCCAAATCTCTCATTTAATAAAATTTAATTAAAAAATAATAATTTATTAAATAAGATAAACTGCACAGGTTGGACCGCAACCATGCGCTGCCCATGCAGATCCATTAATGTGGATTTTTCAGGATCTGGTGCACCTGAGACTCATCGGGACACCCGCTAAAATTTATCGGGTAATTACACAATTCCAGAAACACCACCATTAGGTGTTCTAACACTCAGAATAAAATTTCCAAGCTAGGTATTAAAAAAATGAATCATTGATAAATAGAAAAAAAATTCGAAAAAATTCGTATTTTAACCCAATTCAAAAACACAGGAATTTACAATATACCCACCTTTAAAACTTCTCGTCCCCGAGAAGCCATCAGGAACCACTACTTAAACAACCGACCTACTAAGTTCATTATGAATATCAGTGAAAATATTACCATACAACTATGTTCTAAAAGCCCAACATCACCTGCTGACACGTTTATCAAAAAATGATGCAACAATACCCACCTTAGGATTTTCCTTGACGTCTCAAGAAATGTTTACCTGCTCACCGGCGCATGTTTTTAGAATACATTAATGCTTGTGTGACATTCCTCAAACCATGTTCACCACATCAAACATTGATCATAAAAATCAGTTACATAAACCTATCGTCGTGCCAAAACAACCGAGTCCCAAGAAGTCCTCCCGAGTAGTGAGACGAACTTACTTTAATAGCCTATAACATTCTATGGGTACTACCTGCCACGGGTTATCCCATTAAAAAACATAAACATTGACCCTCTCCATTGGTCACGCAAAACTGATATCATAAGGTTTATAAACCCTGTTTTCTTTTAGGGATTTTACTTAATTCATTTCATCCTTTTAACATTTGAATGAATTTCAGCATACACACAAGTACATATTCACAACAAGTCACTTTGTTTTCAAAAAAAACCTATGGAAAAAAATAGGCATGTTATCACAAATGTTTTATTTAATCATCATTCAGTGTTATTCAAATATAAACAGGAAATTTAGCATCTAAATTTATTTTACAGAAAAGGCGTCCTCCAAAGTTCTCATTTATTCAATCTGGGTTCTTCCAAAAGCAACCCACAAACAGTTCATTATAATCAAAACTCATTAGTTTTACATTTGTAACCATTTTCAAACATATTATGGTTGTATAAGGTTCAAACACATGGGTGGCCATCTACTAATCCATAAGGCTCCCATACACCTTATCACTGAAATTTGGATCCCATTTATCACAATAAAAAATTATTTAACATTTTATATTTAGCACCCCTTTCACATATCCAAAAAATCTCTAAAATGTTAGCATAAGCAGTAACACAACCACATGCTATAACACAAAAGCATGGAACAACAACAAAACATGCTAATAACTGAAACAGTATGGAATATAATCACTCAATAATGTTAAATCTATTACTGGAACAAGCTATCTAGAGAGGCATGCTAAAGAAGATCAAAACATGGCATTGCACCCAAGGAACACAATCAAAATTAGCAGGCATCCTACTAATGGAACTACATGGTATGTTATATGCATGAAATGTGAATCTCTAAGTGACTAAGATGATGCATGTATGAAACTTCCATGCCATATCAGTCCAAGACAATTATATTTCAAAATTCTCAAAATCAATAAACAGTAGAGAATACACCAGTCACTCAAGGTGAAATCATATCAATTGTAACCTCTAATAGTACAAACATCAATTCCCATCCTTGACCACTCGTTCTATTCCCGTATATGAGGTGATCAGTCCCAAGTAGGGCTATTAACTTACAAATAAATATATTCATCAAAATCAGTAAAAATAATCAAAAACATATTATTGTAATCAATAAAAAAATATTTCAAAATTTTTAAACAAAAATTTAGAAAAAATGAAAATTATTAATTTAAATAAACTAAAAAATATAGTGGAAAAGCTTTTCTATTGTAAAGTATCTTTTCAAAATGTTTAATATTATTTGTTCTTATTTCCTATAATTTAGTAATTAATTTATTATTAATTTATTATTAATATTTTCAAAATATTATATTTATTTTCTTAACATAATATAAATGGACTCATGAAATAAAAATATAATTTTTTGATTTTTTTTCTAAGGAAAAATATACTTTTATAATGTACTAACATTTATGATATATCTATATATATAATTATTTAATTTAATATTGATAAAATTATATTTTCTATTTTACTACACCTTTATAATATCCAAAAAATAACTAGGAATATAATAAGAACTATTATATGTTGATGATGGTTATTCCTATAGAATAAATATCATAGAGGCTTCTATATGATTAGATTTCCCTTAGATCCAATTTCACTCGTACTGTATTTGTTTGAGTTCATCATGGGAAATTATTTTAGTAACCATAGTGATGATAGAGCCTTACCTATGTTTTATAAACATTATATATAAGGAATAAATCCTCTATATGATTCCATTTCATTCCTTCAAATATTTCATAATATGGTTACTTCCAATTATACTAGCTAATTTTAATGGATATTTTCTAATGGTATAATTTTATTTTAACATATCATGATTATTTTTATTTTGGTTTGTTCATGTTATTCATCGTATTTAAATATTTGTTTTAGTAGAATATAAATATTAAGTCACTATATAATACCAAATTAAATAAATTTCATCCTCAATATTTCAATTGTTACTCACTATATAATTGAGGTGATTGTAGTATAATCATATCTATCATTCAGGTTATAACTGATAATATTACATCTACCATACACTTTTAGGATTTATCAATTTAATAATCATTGTTCCAAAAATCATTCATCATCAATACAATCACATACAAAATTATATAAATATTGTAATCATATATTCCCCATAACAGACCTTTTCAAAAACAATTTGATTCTCCAAGTAAAAAACCATAATAATGTAATATATTCTCCAAAAGATTAAATCTATTATTAGACCTTAAAAAGTATTAAAAATAGTTCATAAGGGTACATAGTAACTAAAAATTTCATAATCTAATTTTTTTATGAAATTCATGAAAATTATTATGATTTAATTATCAATCTAATGGTTTCAAATACTATTGAGCATACTTCTTCAAAAAATAGCCCTTTATTATGTGAATGTCATGTGTAAAATATACATATGTGTGATGTGTGTTCTGATAGTTATCCCAAAAAATTAATCATTCCATAAATTTAGTTTTCATGGTTATTAATAATATTTAATCTATGTTTCCATTACGTTAAATTAAAACATATGAAGAACTTTCGTTAGATATTTCACATAATCATAAAAACTCTTAGGATGGTCCCCAATGTCCTTAAAAAATATCACTCACTCTATGAGTTTTAAAAAATTAATTTACATTAAAATATAAATCTCACAATCCTTTAGGTAAGACAACAAAACTAACTTTTTTCTTCAATATAATAAACTAATAAGACTCATAGCTATTTATGTATTTTGTCTTATTCAGTAGTAAGACATATTCGTTTCTAGGTACACATAATCCTCCAAATCATTTCGGTGATCTTATTTGAACCAAATACTATATTCCAAAATGGTAATCCGTAAAATCAATATAATTGATCATACGAATATGATAATTGAATATGAATATGTCTTCTCTCCGTTTTTATATCCTTTAATATATTCAATTTAATTTAGTTTTCCTTATGTTAGGATCTCATGAACATTTTAGCTCAATCACTTAAATAAATAAGAATTAAACTCTTTATAGTGAAACATAAAGTGAATATGATCGATAAAGGAACCCCCCAACTGAATGTCAAACCTATCATGTTGTAATGTCATGTCATCCTAGACCATGGATAGGTTCCCAAAACAACGTTTTCTACAAAAAATAGCTACACCTAAAAAAATGATAGTGGCTTCCAACAAGTGGCAGATGTCTATGAAGGTATTTTGGGGAGGTTGTACACATTGTATTAGAGTGTGCATACATGAATATATCTAAAATCATTCAACATTAGAAACAACAACTGAAGTATTTAATGAAATACATCCAAACATGATGAAATATATAATGATTGTTTAGAATTATACAAGATGGATCACAAACTAGGCCAATCACACTGATAAATATAAAAATAGAGGAACAAAAGTTACACTGAATTAAGTATGTTAGAGGGTCCACTATAACCTAGAGACTCAAATCATCCTAAACTCCAAACCCCATATAAGAAGCTCTATGTTGACTACAAAATCCAAACATCATCCTAATGCATCCTAGTAATAAGCATTGAAATTATTGATCATTATAGTTTCATGGAGGCCTAATAAAGGTGTGAGTAAATATTAGAATGCATCCAAAATTCGTGTCCCAAAATATAACTACTATAAAAATAAGTGCATTTACATGTGATCAAAGAAATGAAATAAAAAGTATCCAATTAAAAAAACATAAATAAATTCTAAACTCAGGGTAGTTTATCTCAGCAATGGTATATACTTGCTTCATCAAGTGTCAAGGTCATAATGTGATCATCTTTTGGACCATTCCATCCATCTCTCAAATCTATTTATAACATATCTATCCTTGAACCAAACTTGAATATGGGTAAATATTCCAATCCCCAATGAAATGTGTCCATCAAAGGGTTGTGTTCTCCCTAGTATTAACTATAACATGCATCCCTCGTAGAATCTTCTCACCCCATGTTTACAATAAATTCCAGAATTCCTCACGGGGGGGGGCTAGTTTACATAGGAATAACCATTACTGTCTTATATTTAGGGGCTATGTTCACCACATCTTAACCATAATATATGTCACCTATGGGGTATTTCCACCCCTAGTTAACCATAAACTCCATCAACCTCTGAGGGTTGTGTTCCTCCTTGGTTAATAGTATACTATAACCAATTATGAATTTACATATTGCCATTGATATAATATAAAATAAATTAATAAGGAATATATATAAATTTAGCATTCTCATTTCAAATCCAATCCTTAGTGAGACATTTTCTTGAATATTTTACAAAATACAATTTCCAAATAAAATTGTAAATCCCATTATAAATCTAGAAAAAAATCTAATAACATAATTATTATTTTTATTTTATGGAAGAAAAAAAATTTATTGTTTCATCTTTTTCAAATTTATAACCTAGAAATTTATCATTTCAAAATTAACATCCTAAAACACCATTTCCAATTATAAATTTCAATGATTCCATATTAAAACTATACCCCAGTTAAAAAACAAAACAACAAATATATTTTTTAATGAAACACCACCCCAAATGAATAATTTTCATCCCATTCATTGAAATTATATTTCAATCTCCTCTCAACAATTAACATGAAATATCACTTTATAATTATTTATTCAGATTGTTATTCTTATTTTTAAGAAATGTGATGACATTACAGGGATATCACCTTTTTATTTGATGACACATCGCAACCTATGGACTACAAATGAAATAAGGGAAAGGGTTAATTAGAGGGATGGCCTACCTAGATTTTAACACTCTTATTTAACTCCAAATGTCTGAAGATATCTAAAAAGGGTTATCTAAAACCCATCTCACACCAATCGACCACTAATTCCCAACCCATTCTATAAACCGTTCCATGTATATTAAAACAATAAAAATATAAATTTAAAATTTATATAAAAATTAATTCCAAAAGGGTATAACTATTAATAATTTACGGGAAACATCATTACACCTGAACCATGAAAAAATACATTCTAACAACTCATGTCATTCCTATCATCGTGCTATAAAAATTCATAAACATGAATTTTCATTTCTAAAATTACATATGTTTTTTAAATAAATAATATCATATATAAATTATGTGACATGACATAAATATACTAAATGAATAATAATGGTACATGGATGGCCTCTCTGGACACATGCTTTCATGGTAGAAAATAACAAACTACCCAGTTGGCTGATTCCACCATGATCTAGTTTAATCAAAACCAAAATCATAAACCAAGAAACCCATAAGTAAGATGATATAAGGAGTAATAAGTTAGATATCATTGGATGTTGTTACACAAATTAAATTTAAATAAAATGACTCTAGAACATCTGAACATCATGGTTTTAGAGGAAAAGTAAGGTTAGGGATACACCGTGGTATTTGTGAACACAAAAGATGAATAGGGTAGGGGAATGGATAAAAAATAGTGGGAAAATTTTAGAAATAACCCACTTTATATCCCAACATAGAATGAAAAACAATTTTTCCACACAGTATACCAAATATTCTGATCACCATGAACACTTCATTCACTAATGCAATATAAATCGCAAGGTTTTGTTGTACAATTTATAACCAATCACTACACTATTCGAGAATTATGGACCCCTCTAAAATACCTTTAATGGTTTCCTCTGAACAAGAATAGTTTTCTATTAACCATTCTCATGAAATGAAAAAACTTGTTCTCCATATAGAATGGAATATAATTTCCCTCCTCTTTAGGATGTCACATGATTTCCCCTAAACTATTATCTTTGGTATAATTCCCCAACCCCCCCCCCCCCACCTCTGAAACATACATGAAGCTCTTAAGGATTGCCAGAGCATCTGATCAACCTTTATATCCTCATTTAAAATCTAAAATCTTTACCTATTTTTTCCAAAATATTGAATTACATTACGAATCATCGATAAAAAATCATCTCATCTACTAATCGAAAAGTTTAATTTTTTTGTGATAAATTACTTCCCTAAGGGATTCATAGTTTTAAAATCTCCCCAAAACACATATTCTCGTCCCTAAAAAGTTATGTGTGGAATTATATCAATGTATGTGACTTACATTGGTCACTGAATTCCATTTAAAATGTTATGTTATAACATTTATGCCTCATCATGTTACCAAATTAAAAAAAAACCATGATGATTAAACCACCAAAACAAGAGCCCAAACTCATTATTCCCATCAAAACATTATGATAGTGTTCACTACACCCATCCACGTCATCCATGGGATTTTCATTATCCAACATTTAATAGACCAATCCCAAAATCCCAAATTTGGGGCATTATTTTATTACATTTTAATGATTACATTGAATATAATTCTAAATAACCATTTAGTTTAGTATTCTCAAGAAGCCAGATTACATACATGATACCCATAATATATATGGAAATATTAAATAAAAACGTAGTACATAATAAAAAAACATATACAAAATCCTTTAACTCGTATTCAAATATTTCTTCTTTATAACATGGGAAAAGTATCATAATATGGGTGAGCTCAAAGGATTAGTAAGGGTAAGTAAAGAGAAAAAAATAATAAATTAATAAGAATAAATTAGCAAGGCTAGGTAAATAACTGATAACATGTTCCATTATAATAACTATAATAAGAAAAATCACTATGGAAACATAAGATACTGAAATTCATACATTCTAAATCAATAAACTGAAAATGAACTGTATCCCTAGATATGTGGACACAAAATCTCATGTGTGAATAATAAATGAAACTAAAGTAAAATGTATCCATAGATATTATGATACAAAAAATCATGGATGAATGATAACTGAATCTAAATGTGATAAATTCTTAATTATTAGGAACCATGTTTCCTAAGTACATGGTAACTTTAGATTCAAGACCTTTCACAAGGTAGTCTATAGTATTTAGGGTAAAAACACATCTAACTGGCCAAATGATTCATCTTGTGAGACTACCATTGCAATGAGGGGAAATATACAACTGGACCTCACCTATATCTAATCGTTATAAATCATTTATCATATTCATGAAAAATGTGCATTATCAAAAACTATCTGTATTGTATAGAATATATGTATTTTTCAATAATTCCCCAATTAATAAAATAATTGTTAAAGTGAACACCATATGTAAAATGATATATGGTTTAGGAATTTTTTATATTCATTATGATTTTAATATGGATATTTATTTTAATTGCTAACTAAAAGTAATTAAAATAAACTGGTTATTCCTTGATAATGATAACAATCTCAAAAGGAATTGATATTTCAAAGATAATAATTATGAAAATGTTTTAGGATATTAATCATTATAGACAATAATGTGTCACATACCACTTGAAATATTTAATCTATAGTACCCATGAAAGAGAGTTATTCATACCAATACTAAAAAAGATTCAGGACATAATTTTTAAATGGGGATGTAGATACACTATAAAAAATAAGTGCATGGTTTATATTGTGAATGCCTTATGAAATGAAAATTAAGATAAGAATCCATTACCCTAAACTTCATTTAAATGTGTGGTCTTTTTTGTAGAAGGTGGCTCTTTGGTCAAAAGACCAAAGCAATTTTATTAGCAAAAAGAAAAGAATGATTACAAGAGTCTAAAAGACGGGATCAAATTACAATCTTTGACTTGCAACGGTATTAGGTTTTCTGGGAGCTCCTCCATCTAGGTTATAGCCTGATTAATTCCTTTGTTAGAGAGAGCATCCGCAACCATATTAGCTTCACGGTAAGTATGAGTTTCAATGTAATTGAAGTCATGGAGAGATTGAAGGTAGTTCATCCAGCACGTAGTAATCGACCAAGTAAGATGAAAATATCCCTTCCAAATGGCTTGAACAACAGTAGTAGAGTCGCTCTCAATCCATAAGTTGGTCCACCCATGTCGAAGAGAAAAATTAGTGGCATGAATAACACTTATCATCTCAGCTTCCAGAGAGGATGCAATACCACAGCCTCCAAAAAAGCATCCCACGATGTGACCATGATGATTTCTGAAGACAGCTCCACATCCCGCGGGACCTGGATTTCCCTTAGAGGCGCCATCCACATTGATTTTAATCCAACCTGGAAATGGAGGTCTCCAGAAAATCTCAAAGGTGCGCAACGATTTCAAGAAAATGGCCTCAACTTGAAGATGGTGAAGGATCATAAAGTCCGCCACCGAATTGTTGCAGGAACCATTCTGGATCAAAGCGTCTTCCCGAATAGGGATGAGAATTCACATTTTACCTGCATTAGTGTTGTGTGAGCAATTATTATGTAGAATAGAGTTTCTATCATACCAAATCACATGAATCAGCTCAGCAACCCCAGCTAGGAACAAATTTCTAATTTGGTGAGAGGAGTCCATAGCAACGCAACGTTTAATCTTCTCAACAATAGAGTTATAAACCAGCCATCTGCAATCAAAAGTGTCAAAAATATATTTCCAAAGAGCAGTGGCAGTAGCACAAGATAGAAATAGGTGGTTAGTATCTTCTCTATTCTAATTGCAAAAATGACATTTTGAACAAAGTTTAATACCAAAACTTTGAAGACAAGCATCAGTGGGGACCCCATTGTAGGCAAGACGCCAAATGAGAGTGAGTCTGGAAGGTTTAATCCAGGGCTTGTCAAAAACATTTATCCAGTTCAAATCATTATCAACGTTGTGTAAGGAGTTATTATAAAACTTTTTGGAGTTAAGAATCCCATTATGAGAAGGTTCCCAAATCAAGAAGTCACACGAGGCGGAAAAGTGGTAAGAATCAATAATTTGAACAATGTTTTCTAGAAGATTATCAATGTGAGAATTAAGCACATTACAAATGGATGAGTTGATGTCATCAGGGATATCATCATGGGGGATCAAAGAGATAAGAGGAGCACCAGTCCAGTTCTCCAACCAGAATCTCATGGAAGAGTTTCTCGAGACCATCCATCTAGCGTTGTGCATAATAATGTCAAACGTGTCTCTAATAGAGGGCCAAATGGAGGATGTCATGAAACTCCTATTAGATCTTTTCAATCTATCAATGAACCTATTTTTGATGAAAGCAATGGGGTGGGTGTCATTGTGTATCAGGTTCCAAGTTAATCTGGCTTGAAGAGCTTCATTGAAGTATTTAATGTTTTTAATGCCAAGACCACCAATATTTAGAGGTTTGCAGCATTTAGCCCAAGGGATAGTCACAAGTTTCCTGTCCAAGGTGCTTCCAGTCCAGACAAAGTTTTTTATGTGAACATTTATTTTTTTTATGAGACTAATTGGCCATTTATAGACCATCATCGAATAGACATGTTTGGAAACAATAACAGACTTGACAAGGCAGACTCTCCCCGCCATGGAGAGAGATTTTCCTTTCCAGGAGGAAAGCTGATTAAGAACTTGGTCAACAATGTTAGAAAAGTAGCAATCTTTAGGTCTACCCCAGAAAATGGGAACGCCAAGGTATTTGAAGGGGAAAGAACCTTCTTTGATGTTAAGCTCACTGATGATATTATTTTTCCTAGAAGGAGGGATGTTTTTTCCAAAGTAAATGAAAGATTTATTCCATCCAATGACTTGACCTGAGACCTCCTCATAATGCTTAAGAGCAGCTTTAAGAGTTCTAATGTTTTTTATGTCACCCTTTAAAAAGAGAATGATGTCATCAGCATAAAGGAGGTGGGTGGGGGCATTCACATTTCTGTAAGCATGAATTGGTTTGAGCTTGTTTTGCTCAACCAGCTGGGTGAGCATACGGCTAAAATAGTCTTCTGCAATGGAAAAATGAATTACAGAAAGGGGGTCACCTTGTCTTACTCCTTTAGAGAATTTGAAAAATCCTCTAGGAGATCCATTAACTAGGATGGAAACATGAGCTGAATGGAAGAGGGTTTTAATTCTAGAAATGAAATTATCATTGAATCCAAAACCATGAAGAACTTTGAAAATGAAGTTCCAATCCATTGTGTCAAAAGATTTCTGAATGTCAAGTTGAATGGCAATGTTTCCGCCTCTATTCTTATTATTTAACATGTTAGTGCATTCTGAAGCAAGACAGATACAGTCTTGGATAGATCTCCCCTTGATAAAGCCAAATTTATTACAGGAGATAATTTTATCAGTGATAGTGTTAAGTATGTTAGAAATTAGCTTGGTGATAATTTTATAAAGGGTGTTGATCAGAGCAATAGGGAGAAAGAGGTGAATTTCAGAGGAATTATCTACTTTGGGAATCAAAGAAAGGAATTGGGAATTTAAACCATGAGGTAAGAAGATGTTAGCAAAGAAGGATTTGACAAGCTTACAAACATCAGCATGAATGATATCCCAATAATTTTGATAGAAACCATTATTGAAACCATCGGGCCCAGGGGCACTGTCAGGATTCAAACCAAAAACAGTGTCTCTAATTTCATGATCAAGGGGAACACTCAGGAGAAAACTGTTATCAACATTCGTAACAATTGTAGGAATGATGTCATTAATGAGGTCTTTATTCATATAAGGCCCATTGAATAACGATTCAAAGTAAGACACAACATGATTAGCAATATCTTCTTCATTATCCAAAAGGTTGTCTCCATTTTTAAGGGAGGCAAGGGGTCTACTAGCTGTTCGAATTCTTTGTAAAGCATTATAGAACTTGGTATTATGATCACCATCAGTAATCCATTTAAGTTTAAAAGTATGTTTGCGGATGTTGTCTTTGAAAGCGAGGAGCATATTCAGGTTCATAGTAACATGAGCTTTGTGATGGTGATCAGAAGCGAAGTCGGAGTGGGTGATATTGTTTTGAATTTGATGCAACTCATTCTCAAGAGAGAGAATGTCGTTATCAATTTGAATTTCCTTAGTTCTACACCATCTTTTGAGCTTGAGTTTGAGATATTTTAATTTAAGGGGACAAGGGAAATCATCATCGGGTTGGTTCAAAGAGGACCATCAATGTTTTATGAGATTACAACAGCCAGGATCAGAGAACCTAGAATTGTTGAATCTAAAGGGGAAAGAGGGTTTCCGAGTATTGAGAGAGATGGTGACTAAAATAGGATGATGATCAGAATGAAGCTTAGGAAGGGTGGTACTAGAAATGGAGTCCCAAGTATCTAAAGCATGGTCATTTGTAAAGGCTCTATCGAGTTTGCTCGCAACCACTCTATTGTAGTGATTCCTATACCAAGTGTATTTGGTGCCTTTTAAAGCAATCTCAGTAAGATTAGAGGTTTCAATTGTATCCTTAAACTCCCTCATAGACAGACTTGAATGAAGAGGGACAATTTTTCACCATCTAAAATAATAGCATTAAAATCACCTGCAATGATCCAGGGGGAATGAATTTTTGAGTTCAGTGAGGAGAGGTCTCCCCAGAGAGATCTCCTATCTGGATATTTGTTCTTGGCATAGATAAAGGAACAAAAGAGATGGGAATTATCAATCATAAAGTCACAAGTGAAACTTTGATCAGAAACATGGAAAACATTAACATTAGACAGGGAGGGATGAGCAAAGGTCCAAAGAGAATCAAAATTTTTGTTGTTTTGACAAGCACCGATGAAGGTGTATCCAAAGAGAAAAAAGTGAACAAGATCAGTAGAAAAGATTGTTTTAGGTTCAGCAATGGCAAAAATTAAAGTCTTCTGAACATTTACCATTCTTTGTAAAAAATTAAAGGTGTCAAAGTTTGCAATACCTTGACAGTTCCAATAAATAATCTTCATTTAAATCTACGTTTGGAGTTAGAACTCCCTTTTTTCATACTATCCGAGCCTTTATGTCTATTTGATCTTCTGACATTTTTGTACATGTCGGGTCTTGAGGTAGGCAATTTCTTGCCTTTGGTAGGGACAGTGATGGTAGCAGAATCATCTAACGAAATAGTTTGGGTGTTAATAACGTGGGTGTTGTTATTGTTGGGTGTCGGCAAAACAGAAATGAGAGCATTGTTGTTATCAGCATTAACACAATTCAAATGTAAACTATCATGCTGGACAGAAATGCTGCAAGTACCTGATGAAACGTCCGGATCAGAATGGGGAGTAGCAAGAGAAACAGAACTTAGCTCTATGAGTGGGGAGTGAGAAGCACAGCTTTGCCCAGTGAAGAGTGCAAAAGTTGTGGCCTCTGCAACCGGGGAAGCATGCTCCTAGACCTGCTATGGAACAACCAGGATATGCTCCTCACTGATCTGCTTTCCCATGCGCAATTCCAAAGGACACTGCACCTCTGGCAGGTCAGAGATAGAATCCTACATGTTAGTGGATCTTTTTACCAAAGAGAGAGGCTCCTGCAAAATAATATTCAAGTTGTCCTGAGGATCATTCTGCACATCCGTGGTTAAAGTGATATTGGAAGAAGTGTGAGGAGTGGCAGATTCTTTATTCTGATCAGTAGTACAGGAACCAGAGTTCACAATTCCAGTATCCTGCTTAAGGCTGTCTAAAACAGTAAATTACAATTTGTTTGTGTGTGCTTTGTTGTTTTCTTCCTCTTCGACAAGGTCAACCCATTTGGTACCCGAGGTCTCCCCTAAATGAGATGAAGTTATGGGTTTTTTCACCCAGGTTGCCGTTTTATATGTTTCAGGAGCACTAACCAAGGGAGATTTGTCCTTCCTATTCCTCCTTATTTCTTTCTAATCATTGTTAGGTAGTTGGATTGGTTTTTTCCTAATCAATCTACAATTATAGATATTGTGACCAATGATCTTGCAATGCTCACAAAAAGGAGGTATCCTCTCATACTCAATATTTATTTCCACTTTGTAATCCTTGGCAGTGAAGTTAATAGTGTTGGGAAGCTTTGATTCCAGATTAATTTCTACCATGATTCTAGCAAAGATTCCTAAATCAGCATTCAAAGTTCGTTGATCGATTTTGAGGGGTGTGCCTATGCATTAAGCAATGGCGTTCAATATTTTTGGGTGCCAAAAAAACCAATTAAGGCCATGAAGTTTGACCCAAACCTGTGCTAATGTGTTTCAGTGAGTGTGTGGGTTGAAATTGGAGTCCCAATTAGATAGGCGAAGCAAACCAGGTTTGAGGTTAAGATTTCCTAATTTCCAGATACGATCAAGATCTTCATGAGAGTTTAACAGTATATGAAAATATCTTTTGCCGACTAGAATTATTTTCCAGTTAACAGAATTCCAAAATTGTGAGATACAAGCGTGTAATTCAGAGAGTGGCCAAGATCAATTACCTTTGAGATAGGAGATACGGGCCATAATGGAGAACCTGCACAAGTGCGTACGTTGCTGAATCGCATCTGGATCGGCTTCGACCAGGAATCCTCCATCATCCAGCTTCTTGACCAGTGGTGGCTTCGTTGAATTGGCATTGTGATCAGAAGACTTCAGTGCATCAAGGAACGATATCCCTTGGGATCGACCAGAGAGACGACTGCGAGCGATATCTCGAGGCTCATCATCATTGCTTGTCTTTGTAGGAGGAAGGAGCAAGTGGGATCCTTGGCTCATCCGAGTAGAATCATAGTGAGGAGATTGAAATCGTCCAGGCAAAAGGAAATCCTCCATGCGAGTGTGGATCAAGGGAGTGCAGAAAACCCTAGTCGACTCGCGATTTTAGAGAGAGATGGTCTCCCATCTCTCTAACCCGTCTCACCTATCTTCTCTGTTGGGAGTTTGTTTGTTTAGTTGGAAAACCATATTTAAATGTGTGGTCTTTATCATCATGTATAGTTGTTAAAAATATGTTACTAACAAATAATAGAACAATGAAATTTTTTATAATATCATATATTAATATTTTATAATATTTTATTTCCCATTTGTTAACAACATTCATTAATTTTACTATTCTTGTTGTCATTTGGCTAGTTTTCTGGAGTATGTTTTATATTTTTATATGATCTTACTATTTCTTATATCATGATTTAACCATCTAAAAAATGTAAACCATGACTAAATAATCATATATATTCAGTAGATATGTATTTATATTATTCTATAATATTTGGAGATTTGAAATGTGGTTCACCGTTCATAGAGACCATAGGCCTTACGTATGAATGAATGATTCTTTCACATCATTTTTGTATTAAAATAACGAATGATAAACTAAATATATATACTTTTTAATTATATCACTTTAACTATTTTATATATTATATTTATTTTTATTGTATCCATGATTTTTTATGTTCCATGTATGGAAAAAATGAGCCATATCTGTTTTTTGGGGCAGTAGTCCACACTTCATCAAACGAAATTATCATTTTTAATCAAGATAAAATGAATAAAGGAATGGTAAACATCAAAATTACATAATAATAAAGGAATTAAATATTTCATATATAAAATATAAAACTATTTTTTCTATTATAATTTCATGCTGATAATTTTTAAAGGAAAATAAACAATCATCGTTTTGTGAGGTTGTAGTTCATCATACACAGAAATAATATGTTTGTTACCCAATAGATGGAGGTGTTTGTATGAGTTGGTGAAATATTAACATATAAACATCCTATTATATTGAATATATATTTTTATTATGTTTCCATACAATAATAATATTATTATAAGTGGATAATGTAAATGAAACAAAAATCATTAGGGGAGATGTTAACTTTTAATGTGGTAACATGATTTGGTTTATACCAAAAAGAATTTCTTAAAAATATTTCAGGCAAAAGAGATTACAATATCTAGAGGTGAGGGATTTTTGTAATCTATTTGGTTAGAATATGGATGAACATAATAGGGATGAGTGGTGTGATTAAGTGTAAGAGGTGGTGGCCTTTTATATGGAAGGAAAAAGACTCACATGGAATTTTTTGAATCAAGTTTATATTACACATGTTCTTTCCAAAACATGTCATAAAAAACCAACCAAACTCAATAATGTATGCCTTATGGATGACATATGTCTATAAAATGTCATTTGGACTACATTATTGGATATTTGGGACCTTATTTTTATGTTTTAGTACTATATTGATATTAATTTTTCCGTATTAATTGTAATCAATTTTTATTAAGTTCACTAATAGTGTTGGTCAAAAATAAAGATTTTTTTATTATAATATAAATATCATATTTATTACAATGTTTTATGTCCATTTTTCAAAATTCAATTCATATAAGCTGGAACATTATGACTTATGCTAATATCATGGACGGATGAATTAACTGGTTTTAGTAGAAATATGTTCACAAGATTGTTAAGTTTTTATATTCAATTTTAAATTGAAATTGATTGTATCAAAATACATTATACTAATATATTTATAATTGATCTAATTTTACCTTAAAAAATTTAACATATAATTTTACATTAAAAGTTTTTTAATCAAAAAGGTAGCATTTAACAAAAATGTATAATTATCACTATTCATTAACAAATGATGTTTCATAGAAAAATTCCAAAAAATAACCATAAGATAATTTTGAAATTATGAATTCAAAAATTATGTTTAATTTACCAAATTCAATCTATAAATTTTTCAATATTCAGAATTAAAATAGTTGTTCCATTAAATGGCCAGAAAATGACATTTTTAAAAATATAGTATTTTATGTGTAATATTGGTTTTGTTCCGATATTATGAATATAAAATATATTAGGTTACTATAAAATTTATAATATGTAAATTTAATGTATAAACTCACTAATGAAGTTAGAATTTAATTGATTATGAGATACATGACTACATACTATAATTTATAAGTTTGGTGTTGGGAGTAGGTCGATAAAATCTATAGGAAAATGTGGTAAAATCATGGGTTGATTCATTATTCCAACATATATTAATTTATTCCATGAAATTTATGGGTTATTAACTTCAAAAATATGTGGGTAGTTCTCCTTCATTGAATCATTTGTTTCCCATGTTGCTTCTTCAGTTTTGTCAATCCACCAGGGAACTTTTACCACATAAGTCATATGATTCCTCCATACATTCTCTATGGTATTAGGAATCCAGATAGGGTATTTCTTATATGAATGGTCATGTTCCAAATATATCTCATTATAGACAATCAAATGAATTGGTTTTAACATGTACTTCATTATCATAGGTATATATAACACATTGTGGACCTTAGATAGATTTTACAGAAATACTAAATGGTACGAAATGATTCCAACCCAATCAAGAATTTGGAATTGTTTGACGTACCTGGGACTCAATTTCCCCTTCTTACCAAACCTGATAACACCCTTCCATGGAGATGGATTTAGGAAAACATGGTCTCCCACTTGGAATTCCAAATCTTTTCTCCTATTATAGGATTAACTATTTTTCCTACATTGAGATGATTTCATATGAGAATGAATTGTATTTAACTTTATTATTGTATCCTCAACATGTTCTGGGACTATGTTTTTCATTTCTCCAACATCATCCAAACAAGTTGGCGTACGACGTCTTTTTCCATATAATGCTTTATATAATTCCATTTTAATACTTGAATGGAAACCATTAATATAGTAAAACTATACCAAAGGTAAGTATTATTCCCACATTCCTTTAATATTGAATGATAATGATATAAAAAATTCAAACATTTTTTGAAAAGTCCTATTGGACTGTTCATCAGTTTGAGGATGGTAAGAAGTGGCCAAATGAAGCTCAATGTTGAGATATTTCAGAATACATTTCTATAATTTCAATGTAAAGATAGAGTCCTGATCTATGAACATTGACAAATATGATCCATGAATTCTTACAAAATCCTTAATGTAGAGACTTTTGAGGGACTCAAGTGGTTTGTATTACCTTATATTAAGAAAATGAGCAGATTTGTTTGAACGATAAAAAATAATATATTTTCCATCATTCCTTCTTAGAGTATTTTGTAGTCCTGGAATAAATTCCATAGTAATTTCATCCCATTTCAATATAGGAACAATAATATATTACAGGACTCCCTTACTGTGCTACCTTAAAACCATCACTTGTTGAAAAACAAAATATTGGGACACATAATGCTCTATTTTATTCTTCATGTTGTTCCACCAAAAAATTTATTTCAAGTACCTAAACATCATTGTGAACCAATGGTTTATAGAGAAATTTTATCTATGAGCATCATCCATCAATTATATTTCAGCTCAGGTATAGATGGAACACATAACATATTTCCAAAATTTATTACAACATCATCACAAACCATATCTGCTAATTTTACATCATTCACTCCAATTATTTTCATTAAAATTTCCACATCACCAAATTTGGAATTACTCATCCTCTCTAATAAGTAATATTTTACTATCATTTGATTAATGATTGATATCTCCCCATTGAAATTCCCATATCCATCATTACTAGATCCATGAACAAAGAATCCTTCTCAATCCTCATGTCATCTAGAACTCCATGATCCTTCCTACTAATAGCATCTTACACCTTATTTGATTTCATTAGGTGGTAGTGCATTGAGAAATCAGAATTATTTAGTAGCTCAAGACCTTTCCTTTGTCTCATGATGAACTCTTTATGTATTAAGATGTATTTCCAGATGTTATGTTCTATGTATTTCGGAAATCTTTCACCACAGAGATAACATGTCTATATTTTCAAATTGGATATTACAACCACTAACTTCAGATCAAGGGTTGGATAGTTCTACTCATGATTCATCAATTTTCGTGAGGCATATGAAATTACATTATCAATTTTCATTAAGACACAACAATGTCCCTTCATATATTAATCAATATATATACATATATATATGAAAATTCCATTACAACTATATTTTTTAGTTAAAATTGGATCATTGACTAATATTCTCTTTAGATCATCAATTATTTCTTCAATTTCCTTTTTCTAGAAAAAACTAACACCTTTATATATAATTATAGTTAAGGGATTAGATAATAAAAAAAATTCTGAACAAATCATCGATAATAATCTTCTTAACCCATGTATCTCAGTTATGTTTATTGGTGTAGGTCATTCTATGACTACCTTTTTCATTGAAAGATCAACAGATATTCCATCCATGGAGACAGTATGTCCATGAAGGGAAACATCTTGAAGTATGAAATCACATTTAATGAGTTCCATATTTAATGTTTCCCTTTTAAGAGTGTTCAAAATGAACTGAAATTGATTTTCAAGGTCCTCATAGGTTTTAGAATACACTAAAATACCATCAATTAATACGACAACAAAATTTTCCTGATATTATATTTATACACTGTTGATTATTTCAATTAAAATATAGGGTTCATTAGTCATACTAAATAGAATTGTCAAAAACATCTTATGACCATACCACATCCAAAAATCTATCGTTCAAATGTATCTATTCTTCACATGAAATTGGTGATACCTAGAATAAAGAACAATATTTGAATACTACTGGGAACTTTGATGTTCATCAATCAATTCCTCAATGTGTGGTATAGGATAATTATTCATTATTGTAATGGAAATTATTTCCTTATATTCAACTCCCAACCTCATGGATCCATATTTATTTTAAAGAAATGTGATAGGGGCTCCCCATGGTGAAACAATAGGGTGAATAAATCACATTATACCCAAAACCTCTAGTTTTTTAATCAATTATACTAATTCCACTATGTCCATTCTATAGGGCACCTTTGAAATTGGACACTCTTTGAGGAATAAATAAACATAAAATTTAACTTCTTTCTTTTAGGGATGTCCAAGTAAATCCTCAAGAAATACTTCAATGTATTCCTCAATAATTGGTCATCCTATATTTTAAGATTACCTTCCTCATAACTCGATTTGGTTTTCTCTTCTTCCACAAGGATTTTATTCATTAGAGCCACTAGGGGTGGATCTGGATAAAAATCATGTGACGAAACAAATACTCTAAACATGATGGATTCAACATTAACCTCAAAAAATGATAATTATGTAAAATTGATAATTATGTCAAATTAAACCATATGTATGATGATAAGATACTCAAATAGAGCACATTTATGTGTCATAATTTATACTGACCGACATAAAAAAATTAATGATACAAACCTTAGGTTTTTTTATTAATAACATCATTATAAATCAAAAGGAAAATGTCTAATTTTCTTAGAATATTGAGTATATATAAAATAGAGAGATAATCTTGAATCAATAACATAATAGATAAATTTAAATACTATATTATTATACTTGAAACCACATCATTTTGTACTCTTACCTCAACTGTAGTAATCACATAAGCTTTTCCATTTCCCCTAAGCATCATTTATGGTATATTCCATTCATGATTAGAGAATTAGTTTGAATAATATCCTATCTCCTAGCTGTTTCAACTCTATATAATAGATTTTTCATTATTATCCTTGTATTATTTATCATGATGAACTCTTTTTCCACATTTATAATAAACTCACATTCCCTTCAAGAATTTCCCAGAGTGATTCTTCACAAAGTTATCACATGATGGGAATTTTATCATCTTCATATACATGTTTGATGAATTCCCTTTTTATCAATTCCCAAAACACCTCTTATTCTCTGTAATTCATTTGAATTCATAGGATATTGATAACTCGTTCTCTATCACGATGGACCATAATATAAATTACACGTATGATGAAAAATTCTAAGAAATCAGTAACCTTTGGATATTTGTCTTATAACCTTCAAAAAATTTGTTGATATTAAATTCTCTACTTCATATATAATCCGTAGAATACCAGGATAATCATTAAAAAATACCTTTATAATCTAAAACAATCTCTTCATCCTTTTTCTTCATGTTGGGGAACATCCTCTTCATCTCAATTTCTTCATCACAAGGGATGTATTTATCAAAAAATATCTCCTTAAAAAGCCTTTTATTCCCTGAGTTCTATTTCTTCTTACTCCATTGTATTTTGGATCAGAGACCACCACAGATGATCATAATCTTTGGGATAATAGACTATAATTTTAATATTTTCCTTTTTTCTTCATTCCATCATCTTAAATATCTTCCCGAGGTACTTAATCCATTACTCACACATAATTGGATTTCTAGTCCCACTATATAATGAGGGATTCAATCATATAAAGTGATCTTGCATATGATATTCTCACTGTGGAATAGGTTTCTTCATTCAAAGAATGTAATTTTTCATAAATTGACAATGCTGGCCTAATATTTCCATAATTATTTCTATTCTAATACTAGATATAGTGGTTTCCTCAGTTGGGATATCTCTACATTTTCGACGAGTATTAATACCATTCATCCTTCTAGACACCATTTCTAAAAACAAGGAATTTATGGGATTATCTAATGAAATCACAAATTTCCAATTTTTTTTAGCACACAACATAAATTAATCGTAAAACATAACTGTTGTAACATTGAGTGAATGTTTACATTTAAATACATAATAATGGTTGTTAATGAAAATGTGAACTATCTTTATTGTATCCCCCATCAGTGTCTAACTAGGTGCATAGTGACACATATTTTCATTTACTAGGTTACCTTGATTCAGGCTTGGAACACCTTTTCAGAGTTGATATTACTATATACATCTATTCCAGAACCACATCTACTTGTAGTATCCATATAGGGACATATCACTCGGAATACCCACATAATCCCTACCATTCCAACATTCTTGGATGTCCATGTTTACTTATTGTAAATTTATATATTAGGGTTGTTCCCGCTAAAGAATAATTAATTTTTTGTTATCAAAACTTTTTTGGGGAAAAAGTGAGAAACCACAACAACCATCATTGGACAAAAAAACCATTAAAAGGGATAATTTAGATCAATGCTATAGAATCTGACCCATGCCAGGGATTACACTTATGGGCCAAGCCTTCACTATTGCATGACACTCAGTTATTAGTCTAGTGTAGAGTTGCACGGGCACGAAACCGATGATCCATACCATCTCAAACTTCCAAGTCCAAATTTCATGCACAGGTGAAATATTTTTACTATTAACATCATCTAGAGTAGAAATGTGTAGAAATCCAATTCTAAACAAATCTAAAATCCACCTACTACGAAATGTAACACCATTAAGAGAATCAACTACAAAGGAACATCACCACTGCTTCATCCAAAAAAAACACCACTGCAACAACATTAGGAAATTTTTCTACATCTACACATCACAACTACAAACCATCATCATTTCTCCACAATTAAAATCCCAGGAGAGAATATTCAAAACGAGTAAGACACCAAGGCCAAAATGTGAAATCCACTAACCAGCAAGTTTCAAATACTTGACTCTAGATCACTAGAAAGTAATTTCCTCCCGTTACACCACATTAAGAAACTGGATCCCTCAAGAAGATTCAATAACAACACTAAAATGAAAAAATGCTGAAACCAAACAAAAATGCAAGCAAAAAAAAAATCCAAACTCAAAAAATAAGGAATAATGTCCAAGATCAAGAAACCTTCACCATAGTAATTCCCACCCAAGTTTCAAATTATGCTGGACACACTACATGCCATAACATAGATCTCATTTCTACAATCCAAAAACTCGGATACAAAAACAGACCACCCAGTATAGACACTGACGATGAGGTTGCAACCCTCAATCATGGAAACTAGAAACTAAACATTGTACCTTCACTATGTTGTTGAGAGGATCCCTATTCTATGTAGGTGGATTGAGGTTTGTGGAATGCCATCATGGATGAGGAACACCGATATATATGGTTCCATGAGGTCGCACAACATCATCGTGAGAGAGAGAGAGAGATTTCAAAATCCAATAGATCAACACGGAGGTGCGGAGCCAAGACTATCTGAGGCGGGGGCGGCAGTGATAGGGAGAGAAACATATGGTTCCAGCACCCCTTCTAGGCTCATCATCAAATTCTTTTTCTTCTGAGTGGATATATTTTTTCCTAAATCTAGTTTCCAAAGATATTTATAAACTTCTTCAGATACCAAATGTAACACCCTGACCACAGAATCGAGTAGTTGGTGCATTATTTTATTACATTGTCATTATTATAAAGAATCATATTTTGAAGGTCCATTCAGTTTAGAAATATTAAAAAGATAAATGACATCCATGATACCCATTATGTTTTAATAAATAGTAAATTCAAACATGAAACATAATTAAAAGAAATAATCAGCATCCTAGAACACATATTCAAATATTTCTTCTTCATAACATAGGGAGTGAAACATAATATGGCTGATCTCAAATGACCATTAAGGGTAAGTAAATTGTAGGAAATAATGAATCAATATGAATAAATTAACTAATAAAACAATATAATTGATAACATGTTCCATTAAAATAACTAGATAAGAAAATATAAATATGGAAACGTATGAAGCTGAAGCTCATGACATCTAAATCAAAAATAATGAGAATGAAATGCATACATAGATATGTTAATGAAAAATCACATTGAATAATAATAACTAAAACTAAGGTAAAATATATATATATATATATCAATAAAAAATATCACGGATGAATAATAAATGAAACTAAATGTGGGAGATTATTATATATTTGACGCAATATTTCCCAGGAATATGGTACCTTTACTATCAAGACCTTTCAAAGCACGGTTTATAATAGGTTGTGTAAAAACTTGTCTGATTGGACAAATGATTCATCTCATGAGATTACAAATCCATCATGGAGATATATATATCTAGCACCCACCCATGTTGTACCATTCAAAATAATTTCTCGTGTTCATGAACAATGTTCCTAATCAAAATATATCCTTATTGAATAGATGTTATAGATTTATCACTAATTCCACTATTAAAGAAATAATTTTCAAAGTGAACATTATATGTAAAATGATATATAGGTTTGTAAATAATAGTATCCACTGCGTTAGAATAGGGAAAATCAAGTTAATTTACAATAATAATAGTTACAATAAATTTATTGTTTCACATAGATAGATAAAATTACAAAAGGAAGTGAGATTTTGAAGATACTCATTTGAAATATGTTTTAGGAAAGTAATCATTAAACATTAAAAAGTGTCCCATACAACATGAATCATTAAACTCATAATAATAATCAAGGAATGATTTTACTACCATGAAGAAAAGGGATTCATGGTATAATTTATAAAATTTTCAATAGATATTCTATACCAATGAAGTGTATGGTGTATATGTGATATGCCTTATGAAAAGAAAAGTAAGAAAAGAATCCCTTACCTTAACCATCCTATTAATGATTGGTTTTCTTCCTCCAGTGTAGTGGAATAAAATATGTTAATAACAAATAATAAAACCATATTAAAATTTATAATATCATATATTAATTCCTTATAATATTTTATTAACCTTTGGTTAACAAAATTAATAAATTTAACGATTTTAGGTTTTAATTGACTAGTTTTCTCAAGTAAGTTATAACTTGTTATTTTTGTTATGATTTCATAGATCATTATTTAAAATTATAAATAATGTAAACCACGAATAAATTATATTATAAATTTAGTACGTATGTATTTATAGTAGTCCATAAAATTTGGAAATTATAAATTAGGTTCACCGTTCAGGGAGATGGTAGATCATAGGTACGCATGAACACGACTTTCATTTCATTGTTGTATTGAAAGAATGACAGAAAAATGATGCGCATGTATATTTTAATTCTAGTATCATATCAATTTTATATATTTTACATAGTTTTATTATATCTATCCTAATATGTTCCATGAATGGCATGAATGAGTTATATCTCTTTTGAGGGGGCGGTAGTCAACACTTCCTCAAATGAAATTATATTATTTACACTAGATAGATATAATAGAATTATTTTATAAATAAAAAATAAAAAATAGTAAAGACATTATAAATATCATATATAATACATATAAACATATTTTCCATTATAATGTCCACCATGGTATGTGGTAAGAAAAAAACGAACAATCATCGTTTTGTGAGGCAGTAGTTCACTTTACACAAAATAGTATGTTCATTACAAATTAGATGAAGGTCTGTATAAGTGTAGATTAAAATATTAACATAAAAATACAATTATACTGAGGATACTGGTGTATTTAGGTAATCATAAAATAATAAAATTATAAGGAGTGTATAGTGGACCTAAAACTAAAATTCTTATGGTAAGAAGTTACCTCTTAATCAGGTAACATATTTTAGTTTATACCTGAATACATTGTAGGAAGGATTTATGCACAAATACTGGGTATTATTTTGAGGGGGGATATTTTGAATATATTTTAGAAGATATTGTCCAAAAATATGAGTTTTGAGTGGTTTGATGGAGTGGGAAAGGTAGTGGAATTTTATAAGGATGGAAAAATACCCACCTAGACGATTTGGAAACAAGTTCTGTGTACACATGTTCATATGTAAAAAATCATACCAAACCTATAGAACAAAATAATGGTATCATTATAGATGACATAAATCCATACGGGGAGTTTTGGTGAATAGGATTAGTCATTTGTGGACTTAAGATAAATATTTAGTCTTTTACTAATATTAGTTCTGTAAAGACACGCAAATTTCAAGGAAATTTTTTTCTTAATTTTCTTTGGAATTTTACAAGAGCGCAGCTTCAGACGGCACCTGATTCCGAGGCCCGGTGTGCCCGGAATCAATTTCCGAAGTTTGGCTCGGGTACGTTCAGTGAACGGACGAGCGGGTTTTTCTATCTTTTGAACCGATGCCCGGAATCGAATTCTGAGGGCACCGATGAAATCACAGCGCCGGTATTTGCTTAGAAACTCCTCTTCCGGAGTTGCGTTTGCTCAGACGTGGTTTTTAAATTTTGCGGCTTTAAGTCAGAAATAAAATAAAGTTTGTGCGACAACTTTATTTTATTTCACTTAAGCTGCTTGGAAGCCACTTGAAGCCACTTAAAGACGGCTTGAACTGTGTTGAACTGGATAGGATGCTATCCAGAAATATCCTACCCCCTTGGTAGGATATTTGTGAGGTGGGGCCCGCACGAGCCCCGCCGTTTCTTTCGCTAAGTAACGCACCCGCGAAAACCCGTCAAGTAACTGAAAAGTCAACCGACGCGTTTTCTTTAATTCTTAACAGACCATTTAATTGGGCGGTTTATTTCGTTAATTAAATGGGCTGTTTCATTC
This sequence comes from Viscum album, assembly GCA_963277665.1. Lineage (NCBI taxonomy): Eukaryota > Viridiplantae > Streptophyta > Magnoliopsida > Santalales > Viscaceae > Viscum > Viscum album. Next base: position 1,518,323,893 of record OY728155.1, on the reverse strand, counting down.
ATTGAATTAATTCAACGAATTTAATGGGTCGTTACTTACGCGTTTGCGTTCGTTGGAAAAATAATAAAATAAGACCAACTCTTTCTTTTGGAGGATTACTCGTTGTGCGAGACTCTCTGGGTCTCCACCTTCCCCGCGAAGAACGCGAAGAACGTGAAGAACGCGAAGAACGCCGGCGACCGGAATTCGACGACGCACACCGAGATCTGCGACGTCGACGAGCTTTACCCGCGACGTTCTTCGGCGACGCCTCTTCTTCCGCGGCCGATCCTCGTTCGGCAACTAAGGTGAGAATCGGATCGTTTAAATTCTCCCTTTTTAAATTTCATGGCAACGGATTTAATTAATTAAATCCGTTTGTTCTTGATCTGGAGATTGGCAACGCGACGCCGGATACCGCGACGACGCGACGATCTCCTTCATCCGCGACGAGCGATTCCGCGACGACCTCTCGTCCGACGACGACGACAAGGTAAGGGTTGATTGGAATATTTTCCTTTCCCGTGATTTTATTTCTTTTAAAGTAAAGAACATGATCACCGACAATTTTAATTTATTTAAAATTGTTGTTGATTATTATCTTTTTCCTCCCGTTTTTTATGACTAACGCGGAGGGTGCGGGTCTAACGAACAAGACCCGGCAACCCTCCGCCGATCTCTTTTGTTGTGCGGATATGGCGGACGACGACGAACCGCGCGGCAGGGGCGATCTGTTGATTCCACAGTGAAGATCGGCCCCCGGGAGGAGCAACGGCGCAGACGGGAGGCAAAACGGGCCACCGGAGCAACTCCGGCGGCCCGCGGAAGGCGGCAGCGGCGCGGGTCGCCGGCAAGGCGGCGCCGGCGACCGGAGGCGGCGGCGCCCGGCGCGCCGCCGTGGAGAAGATCCGCCACGGCTGAAGCCGCGGCGGCGGCGGCCGGTTCCGCGGCCGCGCGGAACCGGGGAGGGACGCGGCGGCCCGGCCGCGTCCGCGTGACAGGCGGCCCCCACGGGGCCGCGTTTTCCTCCAAGCCGCGGGTCAAACCCGCGGCGGCGGCTCCTTCGGCCGCTCGGCCGAAGCCGAGCCGGCCGGTCCGGTCGGCCGGGCCGCGCCCAGGCCGGACCGGACCCGGCCTATCCGGGTCGGGCCGGGTCGGGCCGACCCGGTTCGGCCGACCCAGGGGGGGTTCAGGCCGGGTCGCCCCGGGCCCAGAACCCCCGTTTTCGGGCCCTCCTCGGTCTTTTGCCCATATCTTGGGCCTGAGACCTCCGATTGACGAACCGTCAGCGGCTACGTGATCCTTGGATCGATACGATCGTTTCGGTATATTATACTCAAGGTTTCGGAAGACTTTGGGTTCGGCCGGGTTGGTTCGTACACGAAACCAACCGGGCCCTCGGAGCGGAAACGCTCATAACTTGAGCTACGGACGTCCGAACGACGTACCGTCAGCTGTGGTAGTTTCCTCTAAGTGAGACGGAACTTTTGGCATACTCCGCCCGAGGATCGGATACAGGCGGAGTACGGTCGGGTCGGTTTTGCCCTAAAAACCAACCGGGCCCCTGGGACGAAAATGCCAATAACTCTCAGACCGGGCGTCCGATTGACGCGCCGTCTGTTGCGTTGAGATCCTGTTGTCGATACGGAACTTTTGGATACATCAACTTCGGACTACGTGTCAGTTGATGTATCAGCCTCTCGGTTCGTGGAGCGGACCCTCCTAAACGAGCTCGCTATGTGCGGGAACCCTAGCGCTGGCTGTGACTTCGATGACAGATCAGAGATCCTCCGTGGACTGCGACGACGGCAGAGCAGAGACCCTCAGTGGACTGCGACGACGGCAGAGCAGAGATCCTTCGTGGACTGCGGCGACGACTGTGCAGAGATCCTCAGTGGACTGCGTCGACTACTGCACTCAGCGATCCTACGTGGATAAGTGCTACAGGTTCTGTGTGAGCCCGATCCTATGTGGGTCCTTACTACCGGTTCTGTGTGAGCCACTGCCTACAGGTTCTGTGTGAGCCCGATCCTACGTGGGTCTTTTGCGGGGGTTAGTACCTATCGATCCTTCGTGGGTCCGACGACTTAGATGGATCAGTGATCATCTTTGACGTCATCTGAAAAAGTATACCTGGTTGAGCTGAATCTTATGCTACTCTCCTTGTGGATTGTGTTGAACTATCCTATGTGGATTTACTGTTTACACTCCTTGTGGATTTGAGTCTTGCTTTCCTTTGTGGATTGAGTTGTTCTTGAGCTCGTGAGCAGAGCTAGAATTGGGGACTTAGGTATATGTATGGGCATATACCTAAGTCGAGTCAGATGTTACTTCGTGATTGCATCTTTCTTTTGTGCTATATCCTTTGTGGATTTCGGGAGACCTTCGGGGGTCTCGGGGTCCTTACTGAGTAGCTTATACTCACCCCTGCACGGGCTATGCCCGCACCTTGTTGTGTTGGATGCAGACGACGGACAGCGCTGATCGCGGTTGGGGCGTGGAGCAGGACGGTACCTGGAGGTGGACCACTGGGCGGGACGTGCTCGGAGCAGACGTGGGACCCGAGGAGCCTGGAGGCTATCTGTACCCACCCTTCAGGTGGGATTGCCAGTGGACGACACGAGGCCGCCGTCTTTTCTTCAGTTGTTGTACTTTACTTTTCAGTTGTACTTTCAGTTGGGCTTGTATTCCGGCCCCTTTACTTTTCTGCACTTTGTAGTTACTTCTGCTTGCTGACTCTGTGGTGGTTGTTACTTATAAAGGCAATGCCTTCCCTGTTTACTGGGAATTTACGCCTTGGTGCTAGTCGCCAGCCCCTGGCCTATGGAAGGCGGGCTTGGGGTAGTCATGGCACGGGCCCCGAGGACGGGTCGTGACAAATTGGTATCAGAGGTGGTCGGTTCTACCGCAAACTCTAATCGTCTTTTCTTTCTATATGAAGCAATAGTGTTTAGTGTATTGAGTGTGGTTATCAGTTCAGGGAGCCCAGTGTTGGTGCGGCGGCCGACGTATCCGTACACCAGGACCCTGACTCCTGATTTCCGACATAATGCATGAAAACATTGATTGCGTGTGTGTTTCAAGTCTTCTTTGTGATTACTTGTGTCAGCTCACCGGGTATACTGATCTGCTTCATGAAAGTCTCAAGTTTTCCTTGTGATTACTTGTGCCAGCTCACCAGGTATACTGTTCTGACTGTGGTTCTCTTGTTCTCCTTTTCAGGATGGCCCCGCGACGACAGCCAGCTAGGGTTCCGAGTGTAGGGCGCGACGGCAGCCCACCGAGCGACGAGGCCTCGGTGCAGGGCCCTTTGCCAGCAGTGGCACCGGCGGTAGCCTTACCCGCCGAGCCACCGATGCTTCCAGTACCAGACGCTGACGATGCACGTCGCCTCAGGGCACTGCATGAGTTTCAGAGCCAGCGACCGCCCAGGTTTCGCGGTGAGGCGGACCCCCAGGCCGCCGAGGACTGGCTAGAGGCGGTGGTACGAATCTTTAGGCTAGTGAGGACACCAGCGGATCTCATGGTGATTCTTGCGGCGAGCCTCCTGCAGGCGGCGGCAGGACGATGGTGGAGCTTGATGCTCCAGGTTCACGATGAGGCATCCTTGCTCTGGACGGACTTTGAGAGCCTCTTCCGCTCTGAGTTCGTCCCGGCCACCCTCCGAGCGGTGCGCATCCAGGAGCTTCTCCAGCTGCGCCAGGGCAGCATGACGGTCGCTCAGTACGCGGCGAGGGTCACTGACCTATCTCGCTACTCGACCTACATGGTACGGGACCCCTTCTTCCGGGCCCGGACCTTCGAGCAGGGCTTGCGACAGGAGATTCGGGCGTTGCTGATCTCCCTCAGCATTCCGACCCAGGCGGGAGTGCTGGAGCGAGCCCTCCTGATCGAGAGCTTCCTGGCAGAGCCTTCTTCAGCGGCGAGACCTAGCGCAGGGCGGCAGGTAGCTGAGTCTTCGGCAGCAGGTAGCCGACGGATGACTCTCGGATCCAGGCAGACCAGACCCCCACGCAGACGGCCTCAGGACACCGGCTCAGCAGTGCAGGGCACACAGCGGAGTGCCAGCCTTCCGAGAGGCAGGCTGTGCTACTCCTGCGGCGGGCAGGGTCACATGGCTCGTGACTGCCCGACTCGCCGATCAGAGGAGCAGCAGACGGTGGAGGGGCCACCCAGGCAGAGGCAGAGGGTCGACCGTGGCGGTCCGCAGGGAGGAGGCGGACGAGGCAGAGGAGCTGGCCGAGCAGCGGGTGGTGGGCGACGCTTCCAGGCTCTACCCCCACCACCACCAGGAGGGCCACCTCGACCACATGGAGCTGGCGGGCAGGGACAGGACCAGCTCCAGGCAGTGGAGGCCTACGACCCCGACTTGCCAGAGATGATTCGAGGTACGATCTGTGTCTATTCCACCCTTGCTGCAGTACTTATAGACACAGGAGCGAGTCACTCTTTCATAGCCTCTGCCCTTGTTTGGAGCTCGGAGATTCCGACTGAGCCGTTGGCTCGATCCTTACGGCTAGAGACTCCTACGGGAGCAGACTCGACGATTACGCACTGGTGCCGGCAGTGTGAGCTTACTCTAGGAGGCGAGAGCTTCGGCTGGGATCTCCTTGTAGCGGCGTCGAGGCCTTACGACGTCATCTTGGGCATGGATTGGCTATCCACGGTTCATGCCCAGATCGACTGTTTTAGGCGCAAGGTGCGATGTGTTCGCACCGACGGGAGCAGGTTTACCTTCACCGGTGAGAAGGGAACCTTTGCAGCACAGGATGGACTTCCGCGGAGGAGAGTGCAGCCCATCTCTCATCAGTTGGCTAGCCTCATCCTAGGAGCAGTGGACGTGCGGAGTCCAGCTTTTCCTGCAGTGGTGGACCAGTACGTGGACGTCTTTCCCGATGACGTTCCAGGGCTACCTCCTCATAGAGAGGTAGACTTTTACATCGACTTGTACCCCGGGACAGCCCCGATGTCTACTCCAGCATATCGGATGGCCCCCGCCGAGCTTCGGGAGCTGCGGGTACAGTTGGAGGACTTGCAGAGCAAGGGGTTTATCCGACCCAGTGTTTCACCCTGGGCTTCCCCGATTTTGTTCGCCAAGAAGGCGGACGGGAGCTTGCGACTGTGTGTCGACTATCGTCGCCTGAACCAGGTGACAGTGAGGAACAAGTATCTGCTGCCACGGATTGAAGACCTCTTCGATCAGCTCAAGGGATCGCGGTGGTTCTCGAAGATAGACCTCCGGTCAGGCTATCATCAGCTCAGAGTTCGAGACGAGGACGTGCAGAAGACGGCCTTCAGGTGTCGGTATGGCCATTATGAGTTCTTGGTTATGTCGTTCGGCGTAACCAATGCTCCAGCAGTGTTCATGAGCCTCATGAACAGGATCTTCCAGCCATACCTCGACCGATTTGTCGTGGTCTTCATTGACGACATTTTGGTATACTCGACGACTGAGGAGGAGCATGCCTACCACCTGCGAGTTGTGATAGACACGCTCTGAGAGCACCAGCTTTATGGAAAGCTCTCAAAGTGCCAGTTCTGGTTACGTGAGGTCCACTTCTTGGGGCACGTCATCTCTGAGGCGGGAGTTGCAGTGGATCCCGCGAAGATCGAGGCAGTACTAGCTTGGGAGCCACCCAGGAGTGTGACAGAGGTGCGGAGCTTCTTGGGCCTAGCCGGATACTATCGGAGATTCGTGCCAGACTTCTCCAGAGTTGCGGCACCACTCTCAGCGTTGACGAAGAAGGGGAAACCCTTCGTGTGGTCAGACAGATGTCAGCAGAGCTTCCAGGAGCTGAGACAGAGATTGACCAGCGCACCTATCTTGAGGTTGCCTGAGGAGGGAGTTGGATACGTAGTTTACTGCGATGCATCAGGGACTGGACTCGGGTGCGTCCTGATGCAGGAGCGGGCCGTGATCGCCTACGGATCACGTCAGTTGAGGCCGCATGAGCAGAACTACGCCACTCATGACCTGGAGTTAGCAGCAGTGGTCTTCGCTCTGAAGACTTGGCGGCACTATCTGATGGGCGAGCGCTTCACAGTCTTTTCTGACCACCAGAGTCTCAGGTATATCTTCTCTCAGAAGGACCTGAACCTGAGACAGCGGAGATGGCTTGAGTTCCTCCAGGACTATGACTTTGAGATAGTCTATACTCCTGGGAAGGGGAACGTGGTAGCCGATGCCCTCAGTAGGAGGACGGGCATTCAGCTACTTGAGGAGGCGACGGAGCAGCTAGCCTCTTTGCAGATATCCTTCGTGGATAGAGACGGAGCAGCCTTTCTTCAGTCTCTCACAGTCTCTCCTCCACTTCTACAGCGGGTCAGAGAGGCTCAGCGTGGGGACGCTGACTGTGAGACCCGGCGTGCACTGATATCCTCAGGTCAGGCGCCTGATGGTTTCTCCCTTGGAGCAGAGCACGACATCCTTTTCAGAGGACGTACCTTCGTACCAGTTGCTTTACGAGAGGAGGTGCTGAGAGAGTTTCACACTTCTCCCTTGGCGGTGCATCCTGGAGTGGCGAAGATGTACCAGGATCTCAGACGACAGCACTGGTGGCCGGGCATGAAGAAAGTTGTGGCAGAGTTCGTTTCACGATGCCTCACCTGCCAGCAGTTGAAGGCAGAGCATCAGGTACCAGCAGGCTTGGTACAGCCCTTGGAGGTCCCGGAGTGGAACTGGGACGGAATATCTATGGACTTCGTGACTGGACTTCCACGCACTTCCAGAGGTCACGACTCCATTTGGGTGATTGTCGACCGACTCACTAAGTCGGCACACTTCTTACCCATCAGAGAGCAGGGCTCAGTGGAGAGCTTGGGACGTCTTTACGTCCAGGAGATCGTACGGCTTCACGGTGTGCCATCGTCTATCGTCTCCGATCGAGATGCTCGTTTCACTTCCCGGCTTTGGAAGGGGTTGCAGGAGGTGTTCGGGACGCGGCTCCATCTGAGCACAGCCTTCCACCCTCAGACGGATGGTCAGACGGAGAGGACCATACAGACACTCGAGGACATGCTCCGTGCATGTGTTCTCGACTTTGGTCGCAGCTGGGAGGACCACCTACCCTTGGTGGAGTTCGCGTACAACAACAGCTACCACTCCACCATCGGGATGGCACCATACGAGGCGTTGTACGGCAGACCCTGCAGATCACCGTTGTGCTGGACAGACCCTGGGGAGTCAGCACTCGTGGGACCAGAGATGGTCCGAGACATGACAGAGAAAGTCCAGATCATCCAGGAGAGGATGAGGACAGCTCAGAGCCGGCAGAAGTCATATGCTGACAGGAGGCGGAGGCCACTGGAGTTCGAGGATGGCGACCACGTCTTTTTGCGTGTCTCACCTCGACGTGGTTTACGGAGATTTGGCCGAGGCGGCAAGTTGTCTCCACGCTTCATCGGGCCTTTCCAGGTCCTCAGCAGGATAGGAGAGGTGGCTTATCGCCTGGCTCTACCACCTCAGTTGCACCAGGTGCACGACGTCTTTCACGTGTCTCAGCTGAGGAGATACGTGCACGACCCGACGCACATCATCGACTTTGGGGAGCTGGACGTGGACGATGGGGCGACTTTTGCGGAGGTCCCAGTGGAGATCGAGGATCGACAGGAGCGGGTCCTACGTGGGCGGTCGATTCCTCTTGTGCGCGTCCGATGGCAGCACGGGAACCTCCAGGAGAGCACTTGGGAGCGGGAGGCTCAGATTCGTGCTCAGTACCCCCATTTGTTCCCCTAGTTTTTGATGTATCTTTACGGGGACGTAAAGCCCTGAGGTGGGAGTAATGTAAAGACCCGCAAATTTCAAGGAAATTTTTTTCTTAATTTTCTTTGGAATTTTACAAAAGCGCAGCTTCAGACGGCACCTGATTCCGAGGCCCGGTGTGCCCGGAATCAATTTCCGAAGTTTGGCTCGGGTACGTTCAGTGAACGGACGAGCGGGTTTTTCTATCTTTTGAACCGATGCCCGGAATCGAATTCTGAGGACACCGATGAAATCGCAGCGCCGGTATTTGCTTAGAAACGCCTCTTCCGGAGTTGCGTTTGCTCAGACGTGGTTTTTAAATTTTGCGGCTTTATGTCAGAAATAAAATAAAGTTTGTGCGACAACTTTATTTTATTTCACTTAAGCTGCTTGGAAGCCACTTGAAGCCACTTAAAGATGGCTTGAACTGTGTTGAACTGGATAGGATGCTATCCAGAAATATCCTACCCCCTTGGTAGGATATTTGTGAGGTGGGGCCCGCACGAGCCCCGCCGTTTCTTTCGCTAAGTAACGCACCCGCGAAAACCCGTCAAGTAACTGAAAAGTCAACCGACGCGTTTTCTTTAATTCTTAACAGACCATTTAATTAGGCGGTTTATTTAGTGAATTAAATGGGCTGTTTCATTCGTTGAATTAATTCAACGAATTTAATGGGTCGTTACTTACGCGTTTGCGTTCGTTGGCAAAATAATAAAATAAGACCAACTCTTTCTTTTGGAGGATTACTCGTTGTGCGAGATTCTCTGGGCCTCCACCTTCCCCGCGAAGAACGCGAAGAACGCGAAGAACGCGAAAAACGCGAAAAACGCCGGCGACCGGAATTCGACGACGCACACCGAGATCTGCGACGTCGATGAGCTTTACCCGCGACGTTCTTCGGCGACGCCTCTTCTTCCGCAGCCGATCCTCGTTCGACAACTAAGGTGAGAATCGGATCGTTTAAATTCTCCCTTTTTAAATTTCATGGCAACGGATTTAATTAATTAAATCCGTTTGTTCTTGATCCGGAGATTGGCAACGCGACGCCGGATACCGCGACGACGCGACGATCTCCTTCATCCGCGACGAGCGATTCCGCGACGACCTCTCGTCCGACGACGACGACAAGGTAAGGGTTGATTGGAATATTTTCCTTTCCCGTGATTTTATTTCTTTTAAAGTAAAGAACATGATCACCGACAATTTTAATTTATTTAAAATTGTTGTTGATTATTATCTTTTTCCTCCCGTTTTTTATGACTAATGCGGAGGGTGTGGGTCTAACGAACAAGACCCGGCAACCCTCCGCCGATCTCTTTTATTGTGCGGATATGGCGGACGACGACGAACCGCGCGGCAGGGGCGATCTGTTGATTCCACAGTGAAGATCGGCCCCTGGGAGGAGCAACGGCGCAGACGGGAGGCAAAACGGGCCACCGGAGCAACTCCGGCGGCCCGCGGAAGGCGGCAGCGGCGCGGGTCGCCGGCAAGGCGGCGCCGGCGACCGGAGGCGGCGGTGCCCGGCGCGCCGCCATGGAGAAGATCCGCCGCGGCTTCAGCCGCGGCGGAGGCGGCCGGTTCCGCGGCCGCGCGGAACCGGGGAGGGACGCGGCGGCCCGGCCGCGTCCGCGTGACAGGCGGCCCCCGCGGGGCCACGTTTTCCTCCAAGCCGCGGGTCAAACCCGCGGCGGCGGCTCCTTCGGCCGCTCGGCCGAAGCCGAGCCGGCCGGTCCGGTCGGCCGGGCCGCGCCCAGGCCGGACCGGACCCGGCCTATCCGGGTCGGGCCGGGTCGGGCCGACCCGGTTCGGGCCGACCCAGGGGGGTTCGGGCCGAGTCGCCCCGGGCCCAGAACCCCCGTTTTCGGGCCCTCCTCGGTCTTTTGCCCATATCTTGGGCCTGAGACCTCTGATTGACGAACCGTCAGCGGCTAAGCGATCCTTGGATCGATACGATCGTTTCGGTATATTATACTCAAGGTTTCGGAAGACTTTGGGTTCGGCTGGGTTGGTTCGTACACGAAACCAACCGGGCCCTCGGAGCGGAAACGCTCATAACTTGAGCTACGGACGTCCGAACGACGTACCGTCAGCTGTGGTAGTTTCCTCTAAGTGAGACGGAACTTTTGGCATACTCCGCCCGAGGATCGGATACAGGCGGAGTACGGTCGGGTCGGTTTTGCCCTAAAAACCAACCGGGCCCCTGGGACGAAAATGCCAATAACTCTCAGACCGGGCGTCCGATTGACGCGCCGTCTGTTGCGTTGAGATCCTGTTGTCGATACGGAACTTTTGGATACATCAACTTCGGACTACGTGTCAGTTGATGTATCAGCCTCTCGGCTCGTGGAGCGGACCCTCCTAAACGAGCTCGCTATGTGCGGGAACCCTAGCGCTGGCTGTGACTTCGACGACAGAGCAGAGATCCTCCGTGGACTGCGACGACGGCAGAGCAGAGACCCTCAGTGGACTGCGACGACGGCAGAGCAGAGATCCTTCGTGGACTGCGGCGACTACTGTGCAGAGATCCTCAGTGGACTGCGTCGACTACTGCACTCAGTGATCCTACGTGGATCAGTGCTACAGGTTCTGTGTGAGCCCGATCCTATGTGGGTCCTTACTACCGGTTCTGTGTGAGCCACTGCCTACAGGTTCTGTGTGAGCCCGATCCTACGTGGGTCTTTTGCGGGGGTTAGTACCTATCGATCCTTCGTGGGTCCGACGACTTAGATAGATCAGTGATCATCTTTGACGTCATCTGAAAAAGTATACCTGGTTGAGCTGAATCTTATGTTACTCTCCTTGTGGATTGTGTTGAACTATCTTATGTGGATTTACTGTTTACTCTCCTTTTGGATTTGAGTCTTGCTTTCCTTTGTGGATTGAGTTGTTCTTGAGCTCGTGAGCAGAGCTAGAATTGGGGACTTAGGTATATGTATGGGCATATACCTAAGTCGAGTCAGATGTTACTTCGTGATTGCATCTTTCTTTTGTGCTATATCCTTTGTGGATTTCGGGAGAACTTCGGGGGTCTCGGGGTCCTTACTGAGTAGCTTATACTCACCCCTGCACGGGCTATGCCCGCACCTTTTTGTGTTGGATGCAGACGACGGACAGCGCTGATCGCGGTTGGGGCGTGGAGCAGGACGGTACCTGGAGGTGGACCACTGGGCGGGACGTGCTCGGAGCGGACGTGGGACCCGAGGAGCCTGGAGGCTATCTGTACCCACCCTTCAGGTGGGATTGCCAGTGGACGACACGAGGCCGCCGTCTTTTCTTCAGTTGCTGTACTTTACTTTTCAGTTGTACTTTCAGTTGGGCTTGTATTCCGGCCCCTTTACTTTTCTGCACTTTGTAGTTACTTCTGCTTGCTGACTCTGTGGTGGTTGTTACTTATAAAGGCAATGCCTTCCCTGTTTACCGGGAATTTACGCCTTGGTGCTAGTCGCCAGCCCCTGGCCTATGGAAGGCGGGCTTGGGGTAGTCACGGCACGGGCCCCGAGGACGGGTCGTGACAAGTTCTTCTTTATTAACTCTGATTAATTTCAATTACTTTCAAAAATCATTTTGGTGAAAAAATTTATTTTATCTTATTAGAATCTAAATATAATTTTGTTTATAATAGGTTATTCCCATTTTTAAAATTATATTCAATGTAGTGGGAAAATTATGATTAATGCTAGTCTCGCATATGAATGAATTAAATGGTTTTAGTAGAAAAATGTTCAAAAGATTATTAAGTGTTTATTTTCAATTTCAATGTAAATTTGATTCTAATAAACTAAATTGTACTAATATATTTATAATTTATCCAATTTTAACATAAATAAATTTAATATATAATTTTACATTTTTAATTATTTAAAAGAAATGGCAGTTTTTAACTAAATTCGGTATTTTCAATATTTTTCAAAAAATAAATTTTCTCATAAAAATACCAAAATTACACCCAATGATATTTTTAACATTATGAATTAAAAAATTAATTTTATTTTATAAAATTAAATTTATAAATTTTTCAAAATTCAAATTTAATATTGGTGTTCCATAAAAAGGAGATAAAACTAATTTTTTAAAAATAAAGTACTTAATATGTAATATTGAGTTTGTTCTTATATTATTCCTATAAAATATATTAGATCAGTGTCAAAAACAATTTGGATATATTATATATAAATTTACTATATAAAATCTCAAAAAGAGTAACAATTTAATTGATTTTGTAAGGCACGACTAAAAAGTGTTTTTTATAAGTCGGGTGTTGTGTGTATTGCAAAGCTCTATACAAAATATAATGGAAATAAGGTAATGTATAGGGGTGGTACACAACTAATGAAGTAGTCTATGGTTCCCCCTATATAAAAGTTTCTCAATATGGACCATTCTGATACTTTAGTTCTTGTACCACCTTACCTGCATGTCAAAAACACACTTATGGTCCACCAACAAGATCAACATAGAACATAGCTTACCATCTGTACCCATACTTTAATAACATAGATCAAACACTAAAAATATTCTCATTCAACAATATCAAGACAAAAAAGGACATTCACACATAATCTATTCATAACTTGAACATATCTTTATTTTTGTAAAATATATAGTTTAAATCCCACGTTCTCTCATCCTATCTAAAACGATAGTCGCAATATGGTTTCCGGATCACAATACCCAATTTCATAAGAGGTAGAAAGTCAACACTTTTTAGGGTGAATTTCCTCAAATACTCAGTTTCCACTACTGAATATCTTTAAATATAAATGATAATAGATAATTATCTACTGAAGGAATCTTTTGATATTTTGAAATTCAATAATTGGATTCCATCCATAAAACCCAGTGAAATTACAAGGATAGAAACTATCCCATAAAAGGAGACAACATGCCCTACTAAACCATGATCGCTGATATACCATTGAAATAACGCCTTATAATCATAAAAAATAAATATAATATCAATGTTTACTATTAAAATACACCTGATAACTCAACATGATTATCCTCTGGCATTCTTATAAGAATATATATTTATTAAGATTTATTTCTACACTAATATCTAGCTACCATAGTGATCTCCCAATATTTAATTTCACACTTTGGTGACATCCACCATTAGAGGGTTTTACCACACATAATAAAAATCACACTCCCCACCCTTGGAGTACTGATTTTATCATATCACAATTTGAGAACCCGATCGTTACAAACCATGCCACATCCTTTACTAGAAAAAATAGCCTAACATATTCAAACCCTCTCATAACATGTCACACATTCCTGGTTCATGAAAACACAATTTGAAGAAGATGGGAAAAAATACCACCAATATGTGGGTTATTCCCTAAATGGATAAAAGTTTACTCATCACTACCATATGGTTTTATCAGCTCTTTTCCTTAAGAACCACCATAAAATATTCTAATATTACACATGTGCCACTACTCCATCGCCAAGATCTCATGTTATTCCAACCATTAAATTTTTTTTCTAGGTCCAACCTAGTTTGTGTAAGAATACCATACCATACCTAGACCCATTTTCAAATTTCAATGAAGGGTTGCCTCACATCCTACCATAAGCTATGACTAATAGTAATAAAATGGGGTATACCAACCCATGAACCCTATTTCATTTATAATTAATCCTTGGACATATAGGGGTATTTTAAATCCTAAAAAAACCTGTTACACTATGGACACATGGATATCCTCGATTTCCAGTTGTTCCTTAGCTTGCAACCTATCATGGCTGATTCATATCCCACAAACACCATACGTAATAGGTAAATACATCATCAACCCATTTAAACATGATGTGTGTAAACTCCCATACCACCATGATTCCAATCATTGAATCTTTATATTCTAAGTCTTGTCACATAAAATGTAATCTCATGAGCCTGATTCAAACAATCGAACATGACTCTATTGTAACATTAAAACTTTTCTCAATGTTACAAACTATTATGTTTTTGGTATAATTCCTTGTTTTGGTAAAAATAATGATGAATAAGGGAGTTAAGAAGGTTTTGGATGAGTTCAAGGCTCTTCTAGATCCTGATAACCCCAATATTGAACAAAATATTAGGACACATGGTTAGTAGAAATAATAGATCACATCCAACAAAATTTTCCTGAACCATGAGGTTGGAGAGTATGGGGTGCAGGCGTGCCCATTGTTTTTCTGAAACTTTGTAACACTCGGTGAATGGCCTTCCATTGCTTCAATATTTTAGAATAGTTCAGTTTCTCATGATTTTCACATAGTTGGATAAACTGGGTGCCTAACCATGAAGTGGTCCTCTTTTGAAATAGTAAATTACTCTCTATTAGCATATGGTTTGGCAAACAATGTGGCCAAAAAGTGCCCCCATGTTTTGTGGGTTGAATTTAAAAAAATACTATTATTAATTATTTAATCATATCTTTCTTGTAAATTTATCTACTCCAGTAGGATTTTACTCATTCTTAATCCATGAATCTTCCTCCTCCCCTATCCTTTGGTTTTGTTATTTCTCCTTCATCTTATGCTAAAATTATTCACCGTAAGAAGTGATAGAAAGATATAGAAATGATTCATTATCTTCCCCAAGATATTTGTAGTTTCTTCTGTCCTTTGTTATTCTATTTACGTTTATAATATTTGTTTTTCATTTTTTGGGAATCAGTCAATTTCATCTTATTTTTCATTCTATTCCTTTTCATTCTTAGTTAATAGATGAAGGGAGAATAACTATATTTATTTTGGTGGTTTACGTACTTCATAGTCATTTACCAACGTTTAAAATGATCTATTATTATACCTCTAACCACACTCATCTGGTGATTATAAAAAATTGTGTAAAAATTAAAATAATTTTTTACAATGTTAGGTATAATAATCCTTTCCTTTGAAACCCATCTGAGGGTCCTTCGTATCGTCTTTGGCCACCCCTTTGGGTGACCACATTTAATTTATTTTCTTATGCTTTGAATGTTAAAACACCTTCATTATGTGTGACTATCTACTTGTTTAAATTAATGTAATCTATAATTTCATAAAGATACATTGTTTCCTTTATGTTAGTCCCTTTTATTTAATGAATAGTCGCATACCTCATTACTCATAACTTATTTCTCTTTTCATAGGACATGTGTCGTGTTCTTAGAAGTTGAAGCCTCATGGTTTTTACTTATTTCATATATTATACTTTTTTCAATTTATTCATGATTGGTAGACTCAATTCATATATTTAATTCCATATTTAATGTTATAATCCTTACGCCTTGAGTTTTTCTCTGAATTTCATGTGTTTATTTCTTACTCTATAATTTTTTGGTTAGATGTTGATGTTGTGCTTAGTAAAGCCTATCGGTATGTCATATTTTAAATACGTATTGATGAAATGGAAATAGTATATTATGTCCATTGTGAAATGTTACTAGGTTGTAATTCTCATCTTCTATGGGATAGGAGATAACATGGGTCCCGATTTAGGGAATCCATGGATGGAATCACCATGTTTGATTTGGATCCACTGAAAACACAGGAAGTGAAACATTGGATTTTCATTTTGTGTATCTCTAGGAGGATTTGTTTTATATACTCTTGAGTGATACCATTTCTTGAAGGGAGAAACTGAGGATAGACCCATTGGAAATATGGTTATGCAACGTCTCAGCTGAAACCAAATCACCTATATGAGATACATGGTTAAAAATTAGAGTCAACCAACAATGAGTGATACAAGGTACACCATTATGGGTTTTCATGGATAGATTCAGTGGGATTTTTCATTTCAGAATCTCCCGTAGAGAACATTTGGATTCTTGATAGATCACATTGGATGGGATCAGGACACCAAAATGGATTTAAGGGATTGATTTCTTGTGAAATATGTGACGTTTACTAATTATATTTGGTTAATTCTATATGAATACATATAAATGAGACTTAAATGAAAAATAAAAAACTTGGGGTCTTCAATCATTAGATACATCATTTATGATGGACTATATACTTTTATTACATCATATCTACGTGTACTTTAGTTTAGACATTAGAAATAGGACAAAGAAGGGGTATCAATCAGGTGTCAATTTAGGAACCTGAATTGAGGTGTTTAATTTTTATTTATTTATAACATCACATTATTTATTATTAGTGGACACTACTTATATGATTATTTCATGAAATGATTTGACCTAGATACTATTAGTGTTGACCTTTTGTGATTGTGTCTCACACCCTACTTGGTTCTCCCTTAGAATAAAAGTATATTTCACGGTATCATGTATTCATAAAGGGAAGCACATATCTCCCAATTCATGACTAATTTATAGCTTAGGATGGAGTATAGGGCAGAGGATCAAGCCTATGCTCGAGGTGATTTTCGTGGTAGTTTTATACTATTTTTATATTATTTTCATCATGTAGTATATGAATGTATCCCATATCCCCCTCTACTCTCATTTTGTATAGATATATGACAAACCATACTAATAATTTTTGTATCTATTATTTTATATTAAGTTTCCACTAGTTTTTTTATCTCTTATGATTTGCTTGTTTACTTTATTTCTACTACTGTCTATTTTTTGTTGTGCTTCCACAATTTATATTTATTATATATTGCTACAAATATGTCACTCATGTCTGTGAGGGAATTTTCTCCCCTTGAATTCACCCTAGGAACTCGCATTTATTGAATTTCATCTGGCATCTGGGTAGGCACACTTAGGGTTCAGTGGTCTACCGTATTTGAGAATTATCAAGTGGTAAATTGGTTAGGAATTTAAAATGTAGTATAACTTTATTTTCTTCCTTTTTAATTTGGTCTTAGAAAAGAGACTTGTATTTAATGGAATTTGTAATTGACGTTATTCTTATATGTAGTTAACTCATGTATAGGGAAACCCAAGTTACCTGGGATGGGAAAATTATAGTTATTGATTATGGAAATAATGGATGACATGACTTCACAATTGGGTGATGCATATGTGATGTGGTGTTATAATATTAGTGTTAATGAAATGATGATTTCTATTACATCAACCCAATGATATGAGGGTATATTAAAACATGCATCATACTAGGAACCATAAGAGTTGAACCTCCATGCATAGTTCCATTCCATATTTATTTTTCTACATGAATTGACTTGTTTTCATGTGGTTGATGTTTTGACTTATGGTTATTTGGATTTCATTTCTTGAAATATGCTAAATTTTCTATTTAAGGATGGAATGTTTTAGGTTTTGTATTAATTGGATTCCACTTTTCAATTTATAAGGTGTATGGGAACTTATAAATTGGAAATGGTGATCAATAAAATTTTACAAATTATAATGTGGATTAAAATATATAAACTGATTAAAATGAATACCACCTCTAAAATAAAATTTTCACATTATATGTGTGAAATTATAATTTAACACTAACTCAACCATAATAATTTGATATAGTATGTGTATTTTTGACATCTTTTCGCAACCCTTTTTGATCAATTATTCCTTGGCCATGGAGCAGGCTATCAGTTGTTTCATCATTTTAGTGAGGACTTGTACATTCCCTTTCATTATCTCTTTCCTTGTCTATTTTTATTGTCTATTATAATCCTATCCGTGGAGGGTTATTTGAAATTATAGAGTTATTACACCCCTGCATTCTCAAGTTGTACACTAAAGAGAGTTTAAATGAGATATATATAGTGGTGGGGGGCCCCGATCCACCCATGATACATCCTATAGTTACAACTGAGGACCCTCCTATTGACATCCTATTGGGCGACAATGCTTAGATTTGTGACTATTTTTCTGGATCTATAAACTATTCATGGTGCTCCCCAGTATGCCCCTACTATAGAATATCTATATCTGGACTTCTGGTTGTAGCCCCATCCCACATTTTTAGGGGATGTTTAACCATGGGATACCGATTCATTGTTAGAATCCATTGTTTCTATCTTCAACAATATTAAGATACATCCATAGTAGAGGGTCAAGCTCACTACCAATATGTTATGTGACTCTTACAAGAATTGGTGGGAAATAAACTCTTAGGAGTAGTGTCATCCAGGTATTATCAGGGAAGACATCAATATGGACTTAGATGACAACTTCATTCATTATACTATGAGGTTGAACCATGCCAAGGAGTGCAGGCATCTTTATCGGGGAACTATGTCTCTTCTAGATTATTCCACTTGCATTACCATGATACATCATTTTTCTCCATCTCTGACTGGTGATTAGTTGATGACATCTAGGTTATTTAAGGATGGGATATGTTATGATTTTTACTCATAGGTGAATTTCATTCAGCTAAATACTATTATAGAGAAGGTGGACTAGTCCCTTATTAGATAATAGAATCATATAGAAACTAAAAATTTGATTCATGGTGATTTACTTATGAGGAATGGATATGGTTCATCATACAAAAGGAATCATCAATTCGAGGTTTCACGTGGGGGCAGTTCCAGCTAGTTGAAACATAATGAAATATCTTTTGTTTGTCACTAGTGTGGCAAGAAAGGCCATATAAATCCACAATGTAGGCAGAACTCAATTGAAGATTGAGCATCAAGTGGGATGGGTCACCTTTGTTTATTATTCCATTCATTTCATCAAGACTTTAGTTGGAGTGGATCCATATCATCACCTCTATCTAGTAAAAGGTCTATGACTCCATGTCAGACATGGATTTGGTCTTCTACCGACCAATCATCCCATGGTGGTAATGGTCGTGGCTGAGGTAGTTAGTCTACAATGTTCCAACATCTTATGAGTTGATATGTGAAGGCTAGTCAGGAAAAAATTATTCACACCATAATTATAGAGTTATTCTGTCATCCATAGTGTAGATTTTATGTCCATATACTGTTATAGATAATATTCTAGTAACCTCTAATCTAGTTTCTTCCCTATTTGATAAAGGTGAGTCACGCTCTTTTTAATATGTTGCAATTTTGGAATGTCTTTTACTTGAAATTGAGTACATATGTGGAATCATGTATCTTGACAAGACATTTGGAGTAAAGATAGAGGGTATAACCTTGTGGCTGGTGTTTCACCTCTAAATAGGTGGGGCCCATTCCAATTATATTTTATTCATCCTTAAGGTAATTATCTCCGATTTCATTATCATTATGGACTAGTTTGTGTGGTATCGTATCTAATTGGTTTAAAATCACTGGTGGGAGTCTTCCAAATCACCCAAGGGATCACTTATTTATACAAGGGTGAATGGGATATATAGGAAATTCAAGATGGGTCCATGAAGGCTTGGCTAAGTACAGTGATAGCTGAGATGTAAAATCTCTTTATGAGTCAGCAGGTGATGTAAATAATATAATTCTTTGTTTTAGTGGATCATTTTAGGGATGTACCATATAACGATTTCTCTTTATTACCTCATGGGAGAAATTGTGAGTCTATTATATAGCTTCTTCCATCTGTGGAACCATTTTCCATTCCTGCATATAGGATAGAACCTGCATAGCTTTAGGAGCACAAAAAGTAGCTTCAAGATCTCAATCTTATGGGTTCTATAAAACCCATCACTTCACCATGGGGTTAACATATCCTGTTCACCATGATGGAATATGGTAAACATAGATTTTAAATCGATTGTCGCTAATTAATGTATCTTATGAGGAATAACTAGTAACTCTTCCTCATATTGAGTAACTATTTAAGAAACTCTGAGGTGCATCTGTTTTTTCCATGATCAATTTGAGGTCTGTTTACAATCATATTTGTCTGAGACCGTCATAAATACTATGTACAACATTCTATAATATATATGGATTATATTAGTATCTGGTCATGATGTTCAGTTTGATTAATGCACTGCTAATGTTTATAGGTATAATGGATCAATTTTCCCATCTCTATCTTGTTTCCTTCATGTTAGTCTTCATTGTTGAAATATTAGTATATTCACACACCAGAGATGGCCATTCTTCTCATATTGATATTGTTCTAAATATACTGAAAGAGAAAATTCTATATACAAAGTTAATCAAATTCCACATTTCGATCAACATGGTTTACATCCTGGGTTATATCATATCCTAGGAACGAATATATGTTGACCCGATGAAAGTGAACACCACAGTTCCCTGGGAGCATACCAATAATGTGTTTGACATGCACAATTTCATTGGGTCAGATATTAATTTTTGGTGATTCACCCAAGAGTAATCCCACTTAGCAACATCATATATGGGCTTGAAAAATAAGGGTTTAAAATTCATCTAGACAAAATCTTGGGGGAAATGTTTTTAGGAGTTAAATGGAAAAACACTTCCATACTAATACTAATTATTCCATTCAGAGGGCAGTCTATACTGTTTACATCAATTTTATCAGGATGAGGCTAGGTGTCGTTCTGATGCACAATAATCGAGTTATAGCATATGGCTCCCATAAAATAAGGACTCATGAGAGAAACAACCCAACACATGACATTGAGGTAGCATTAATGGTTTATGCTCTATGTTTTTGGAGGAATTACATGAAAGGAGAATTATTAATTGTTTATATAGATAAAAAAGCATAAAATATATCTCCATATAATGGGAATTGAATCTGAGGTATCACATGTGGGTGGAATACCTTTGATCATTTGAATTTGATATTTCTAAAACTAACAAAAAGGGTAATGCCATAGATGATTACTTGATCTAGAAAATTTAGACACAATCTATCATGGAGGCTACTAATGAGTGGTAGTTGACAACTCTATTTTATGAAATTCATATGTAGGTTCAAGAAGTAAAGAAGAATATTTTTCTAGTAGCTCTATTAGTGACATCCTCACATATAGAGAGGGTTTGGAGGCATTAGTTATATGATTTTGGGGGCCTTTAGTGGTGGGATAACTTCATAGGATAAAACCTACATTCTATTTGGGTCATTGATAATAGGTAAACCCTACACATCTGTGGCCATGTATATGTGACTTATGATATGTTGAATGATCTTATTAGGGAATATCTCTCTTGTATATAGAATTTTAATCCTAGGGTTACGAAGATATACTGAGATATACATCATCATTATTGGGGGCCAAGTGTGAAGAGACAAATAGAAATTTTTATCACTTAGTGATCCGCCTATCTTTAAGTGATAGAATCGACCAAACAACCTATTATAAATTTACATCCTATCGCTATTAATATATGGAAAGGGAATTACATCACTTTTGATTTCATCATGGGCTTTCTGAGATCCCTTCTTGGTAGTGATGTAGTATTGGTGATCATATAAAATTTGACAATGGTTTCACAATTCTTAAAGATTTGGATAACTTTATCTATTGTTGAACTAGGTAGGATTTACATCCTTGAGATAGAATGACATCATTTAGCACAGAGTTATGTTGTTTCAGATTGAGATTCCCATTTTACATCATGGTTTCGAAAAGCATTTTAAAAGGAACTGTGATCAAATATGTTCTTTAGTACAACATTTCTCACTCAAAATGAAGTGATGTCTTAGAGTAACATATGAGTTTTCGAGGATATGTCAAAGTCCATAATATTTGATTTTATAGGTTCATGGTAAAATCATATTTTTATAGTTTTTCTCCCACAAAAAATAGATTTAAGTCAACAAATTATATGTCTTTATATCAGGACCAATATGGTAGACCATTCTGTTCACCTCTATGATGTCTTGAGGTAGGTGAGGTAGCTCTGCGAGGTCCTCATATTATTTAAAAGACCTCAATGAAATTATGAATGATTTATAATTATATGGATATAAATAAGTCTATGAATAATTCCTATATTGATCATCATTGTATACCTTTAGAGTTCAAGGTGGGACATAGACTCTTTTTTTATGTATCACTCATTGGGTCATAAATGAATTTGGAGATAGAGAAAGATGTTGTATCATTATGTTGTACCTTTCATAATAGTTTATAGAGCTGGGTCCTAGATTATCAAATGTTGTTGTACCTTTCAGGTATCATTCCATGAACATTGTCTTTGACCTATCATAGCTTTGATAGTACCATGTGGATCCATCTAATTATTTTCAACCTTAGTGTATTGAGATATATTATGATTCATTTTTTAAGGGGAATTCAATAATTATTGTTAATTTTATCATATAGGTTATCCATGGTAGATCATTTCCACTAGACCCCATGTTATGGAATCACAAAAAAAAATTAGTATGAGACTTGGTAGAAGGAAGTCGATGCCTTTCAATAATGTCATGATCTCTTATCTGATGAAATTATACCACCATAATAAGTGAAACTTTTTATGGTTTTGTCTTATGTAGGGGATTTTGTGACATCAAAACAATTATCCATGGAACAGAAAATTAATTTCTGGATAAAATTCTCTATTTGAGACCTAATAATTATGCATAAGGGATTCAAGGAGGACTAGAGTGAGTCTAGAGCCCCAAAATTTTATAGAAATACCGGGACACGCTGTTAGTAGAAACTCTGCCTTTAATCCCAAATGGTTTCCCTAAAATGTGTAGTTACATACTATGGTGTATAGGGGGATGCACAGTTTCTCAGCAACCTTCTGACCCCATGAAAAAATATATGTGGTGCTGAATGAATTTGGGATGGTGTGGGTTTTCATGGTTTGTGGACATTTAGATAAACCATGTTCCTAACCTTGTGGGTTTCCCCTTTGAATTAGTTAATGGATAAGGGTTGGTGCAAGGTTTTCCAAACATGGGGAAAAATTGTACTCTTATGTTATGTTGGTGAATTTAAAATACCTCATACTTAAGGATTAATCTATATCTTATTATCTCCTTCTCACTTCCCAAGGGGTTTCCCTTCTCCTCTATCTGTGAGTCTTCATCATCCCCTCTCTATAATTGTTTTTCTATCTCCTTCCTCCTGTGCTCACATCATTTTTTTTTCAGAAAAATGGATATGTATATGTATGTTATATAATCCTCTCCCTTATATTTCGATTTTCATCCAACCTCTATTGTGTAATTTACATGTTGTGTCTTTTTCCCTAATTTTGTTAAGTTGTAGGATTTATAAAATTTCTACTATTGTAGTCTCTTTCATGATTTGATAATAGGTGAGTTAAAAGATAGTACATCGAGACAAGTGGTCTAGGTATTCACCATTGGTTTTGGTGAATTTCAAATGATGCATTATTGAGCCTCTCACCAGAATCTTTTAGTGATGTTTAAAATTTTTGTAATAAATTAATTCAATTGTTTTACCATGTAATGTGAGACTCTATATTGTTGTGAAACCCATCCAAGGGTTGTTCGTCTCATCATTGGACACCCCTTTGGGGGCACTCCTTTAATAGACTTTCCTTGTTCTTTGAATGGTAAGCCCAATGTGTGTGTGTGTGTGTCCTTGGTTAAATGAATTTAATCTATAATTTAATTGAGTTACTTTATTATACATTTATTTAGGCCCTTTAATATAAATAGATGACTCAAAACTTATTACACATGCCTTATTTCTCCTTCGATTGGCCATGTTTCTTATTCTTAGTTGTCGAGTCCTAATGTGTGTGCCTTATTTCATAGATTAACCTTTTTCAATATATTCATTCTTGGTAGACTCAATGTTATTCCCTAATTATATATGTCATGGAATATGCCTTACTCCTTGATATTGTTGTTGAATGTTGTGAGATTGTTGTTTATTCCTTAATTTGTCAGTTTTATTTTGATGTTATGCTTACTCTAGCCAGTTAGTATGTGTTATTTCATTTCATTATTGATGACATGTGAATTGTATATTTAATGTCTTATATAATGTGTCTTAGTTTCTACTCCCACAAGTTATGGGTTTTTAGAGATGTTGGGACCCATTTTAAGGATGTCGTTTATGGAATCACCATGTTTAGTTTGGATATACTTGACACAACTAGAGCAATACATTGTGTTTCCTTGTATGAGAACTCTAGATATATTTTTTATATAAACGTGAGGGACACTAGTTTCATAGTGTAGAAACTAGGGACATACACATTGAAACAATGTCTATATCATTCCTCAAGTGATACCTAGTCCCCTACATGAGATACATGGTACAGAATCAGAGTCACCATGCCAAGAGTGACACAACGGACACCGTTATTAATATACATGGATGGAATCAGTGGAATCAGCCATATCGGAGGCTCCAACGATGCATTGGGATTATTTATTTACAACCATGGATGGGATCGAGACTCCACCATTAATTTGATTGATTTATTTCTTATGGAATATGTGATTTTCCTTACATATAATTGGGGATTGTTTTTTTGATGACATGGAAATGAGATTGATGAGACAAATAACAAGCATGACGTCATCTTTCATTGGTTTTATTCTTTATGATGGCCTATAAACTATTATTACATCACTTATACAGGTACCCCGGTTCATACATTTATCTTAGGTTGAAGTAGGTGGTATTGGTAAGGTGTATATTTTGGAACCTATACCAAGTTATTTAATGTCTATGAATTTATCACCTTGAATTATATATTATTCTGTGATAATTATCATTTATTTATTTCTTATAATGGTTTTTATTATACTCTTTTGGTGCTAATTTACTAATATTACATATCGCGCCATACATGTGGTTCCCCTAGCACCCAAAAATATTTCATTGATGTATGATTTAATAAATAGAAGCGTGCATCTTCTAATTCTTGATTGATTTAGAGATTAGGATAGAGAATGGGGTAATGGATAGTGTGTAGGATCCAAATTCTTATTATAGTAGTTTTTTTATTTTTATATATTTGTCACAATTTAGTATATTAATTTATTTCCATTCCCATTATACTAACATTTTGTAATGACATATGACATAACCCAATCAAACTTTTTGTATCTATTATTGTATATGTAGTTTCGACTAATTATTGATCTATTCAGCTTGGTTTATTTCAAATATTTTTTTCTAGTGTCTATTTCTTATTATGCTACATTATTATCTATTATTACCACTATACTCACTCGGCACTACGAGGTATTATTATCTCTATAGACACACCCTAGTCCCTCACTACTAGTCATAATCCTCTAGAATTTGGGGAGGCACAATTAAGGTCTTATGGCCCCACATCTTGAGGAACTATTTAGATTAAAACAAGCTGGGATGCTACACCTTTAGTGTCAGTTTCATGTAACTCGGGAATTAAAATTTCTATCAACACAAAGGATCCTAACATCTCACCCATTTCATGTATCATAAAATAATACTCCTAATGAAAACATGACGAAACATTTGTTCCATTCAACTATGTGCACCATAGTAAATCCGTTTGAAAAAAATATCACTTTTCCCATGACATTATTTACATCATTTCCACCTTCCACATTAGAATGAGTTTATAATCCCTAGGAATTCAACCACGATTCATGGTTTTTTAGTCTCATTTATGTATACATATTCTTCCTAAAACCAATAAAAATCCCAAATTTATTTACAACACGAGGAACAGACCATAACGCATATTCCGCAACATGACGTGTATTAAACTGGACTTTGTATAATATCCCTCTTTGAATTAATTAAATAACACATTAGGTAATTCACCATCCAATAGAATAATTCATTATCCATTACTATTATCCAAAATGATCATGGGTATTCTCAGAGGACATGGATCATAGTACTAGGTTAATGGAATATTTCTCTGGAACCCCTCACCTATACACACATTCTTAAGGAATCGCCATTAAAAAACTACATTGGTAACATATCATGTAATATGTTCAAAACCTGAATCACATTCTCATGCTTCCCATATCTTTGTATGATACATAATCAAAATGAACCCTATACTAGGAAACCATAGGTCAACACTAATAACCCATCCACCAACTCATTATTTTTCAACTCATTGTCTTTAAGTTCCACACCTATCTGAACACATAATGTCTCAAAATTTTCATATCCCATTAAATAATAATCCCTACACCAATCAGAAAAATACTTATTTAACATCATGAAAACACCCTATTATAGGTTTATTTCATGTAATGGATGCTCATTATAACCCCACATCACATTAGGCATCAATTCTCAATGAACATCCGCTTATGAGACTACTCCCTTGTGAGTAGGAATGTGATCAAACATTACTTATATAATCAATGGAATCGTCATGGAGGACCCACATAAAATTAGAAATGAAAATGATCTCGATTTGGTAAAATATTATTCCAAGATAGAACTGAAATACCAAATGGTTTATTATGAATAAATTAATTAAAAGCCTTAATAATGATGACCCACTATGTGTTTTCCTGAAGAAAAAAAATGAAATCACTATTGATATTATGGTCCTTAAATGTATCATGTATCAAGGGAAACTACCATTGTCATCATGATACTGAATATAGAATCCCCCTAAACTATAATTAAAAGAAAATAAATAGATAATTAAACCTTACTAAATATAATTCCACAAGGTACATATTAAAAACACACTATATTATTAGTTTCTAAAAAATTTAATTATTGGGCCTTAATCATTACTGATTAGAATCACACACATCTTGGAATATATGTCATGTGAATGTTAAATTCCTAATCATGATTCATTATATACCTATAACCTCAAAAGATCAAGATTCAAATATTGTAAATAGGCAAATACCCATAGTCCAAGATTCAATACCAAATAAATAATACACCTCACACATCATGTGAATTACATGAGGAGAAATAACAAAAATTATAAAATATCATTCCAAGAACAAAAACAAAAAGAACTTGGTGACCTGGAAGTCCATCAAAAATAGTTGTTCTTGATGAACCAAACATCTATCCATTACATACTCCAACATAATTATATATCCCCTAAAAACATATCCCAACACATTAAAGTAAAAAATTAAAACCTATGAAACCAATTTATAATGTCTTTTTACCATAGACCATGGAATGGTTCCTAGACTGGTGGTTTCTTCTTACCTTAGGTTATTTTGCCTGAATTCTAAAGGATTCCAAATAGCTGTGTTAGTATAAGGATGTAACATGTGGAGGATTTTCCCCCTATATTATAGTGTGTATTCATGAATACACTAATAAACATATAAAAAATAACAAAAACCCAGTCAATGTATTTAAATAAATAAATAAAAATGAGCATGAAAAATTAATGAAATATTCCATTAATTGTATACATGAAGGATCAAAATCAAGAAGATCTCACACATATATATACTAAAGGAGGAACAAAAATAAGCACTAAATAAAAGTGTATGAGGATCAATATCATCCTCAAGAATCAACTCATCCAGATATCCAATTCTCATTTGTGATTATCTACCTTCACCATGTGACATGGGAATCAGCCCAACCTATCCCTGCAACAAGTGAAAATATTCTTGGGTACTAGAATTCCAAGGCAGCCAAAGAAGGGTGGGAGTTAAACACACTAGGCCATGACCAATGACATCCATAAATTTAACTAGTTTGAATGGATGTGCATATATATGTGATTGATCTGATGTAATTAAAATCTACTAACTAAAAACATTAAAAATTTAAAATGTCAAAAATTGAAAACATTGGTTCTACGTTCACCTTGAGGATGGTACATACCTTCTTTAGCTAGTGTAGAAGTGTATCTAAGAATATCATGAGGGTCATTCCTACTTTCTCTCTTGGAAAGGTGTAATATACCCACGTTTTTTCGAAACCATCATTATGGGTAATATACCCTTCCATTGACCCTTGAATCCACTTGAGGGATATGCTCATCCTAGGCTCACCCATCACTGGCATAACCTGGGGGCGTTCTCGTCCTTGATTTACCATAAATTATTGTGTAACCTATATAACATGATCACTCTAGGTGAACCATAATCAGTATCCCTTGGGGACTGTGTCAACACTTGGATTACCATAACCTATATCTCTTTGAGGTGATGTTCACCCATTTTAAATAATAATTTACAAAACCTCATACAGTTAAGTGGAACCAAGTTAAACTACAATGTGTAATAATGGTAGAATTCACATATCAACATATCCATAATATACAATTTTAAAAAACAATGATTACACGATCAATTAGCATTATCATTTTAAAACACATCCTAACAATATAATCTGTGAAATTTAATTGAAATATTTCAAAAATAATGTTTCCTATTAGAAAGTTTTAAACTAATATTGAATCCCAATATATTTAATCAAAATCACTCTAATTTACATTTTATAAATACAATCCAATTTAAAATTTCATCATTTTCTAAGGAAAAAAACAATTATTCATTTCAAAAAAACATCTTAGAACCCAATTTTCCATTAATAATTTCTAAATATCCTATTCAAAACAATACCGCATTTACCATAACCTAACCAACACAATTTTAAAATAAAATCACCCCAAATGGTTATTATCATCCGTATAACAAAATTCATAAACTAAATTCCCATAATCATTAATTATGGATTATTATTTTTCAATCATTGAAACAGTCCATTATTCTCTTTTTTGTTCATTTGATTATGTTACAGGGTTATAACTCATAAAACTCAATGAAACCAGACATCATATTTAATATAAGAAAAATTCAATGTGTTATTAGAGGGACCAACTGCCTTTATTAATACTTTCTCACTTAATTATGATAGGTCGATAGTATTTTCCAAGGCATGTCCAAGACCTATATCAGAAAATGATTCCTCTTTAACAAACCCATTGTCTTAAAACATACAATGAAAACCCAAAAAATTATATTTATTCATGCTTAATTAACTTTAATAAAGGAATACCTCCAACAGATCATTAGCGAATGAATTAAATAGAACAGTGACCAAAATATTTCCATAAACCCATGGAATTCCCCCAATCATGACATGATACAAACTAAAATGTGTGTCCCTAATTCCTTAAAAAAATTCACATGAAATTAATGAAAACATTATTAAATTTTTTTTGAAACATTCATTTACTAAAACAATTAATTAAAATATGTAGGATACCTCTTTAGAATCCCCATTCATGGATAGATAAAATCCTTGACTATATCATCAATTTCCACCAATATCTGGTGGAATCAGAAGAAAAAACATAAAACTATAGAAAATCAGAACATGATTAAGAACAGTGAGATCATTAGATGTCATGGAATACATTAAATTTCTATTAAATGCCTCTATAATATCCTAATATAATGGAGATGGAGTATAAATAATGGAGAAAGAGACCCACCGGTTCATGTGAACACGAGATAGGAGAAGGAGAGGGGAGTGGCTAAAAACATTGGGTAGTATTTTCGTAATTTACTAAATTTTAATCCCATATGGATATTCATATATTTTGGTCAAATGGTTTTCCACTTCTTTCACTAACTATTAATCCTCCACTCTATCAAGTAATACACCTCTTATGGTTTGGTCATAATATTTTCTAACTATCCACCAAACAATTAAACATCATTTAACACCTAAAATAGTTATCATATATTCTAGAAAAAACTAAATTTTTTTCCATTAACCACTACATATTTGTTATATAATTTTTATTCTATATAGATAATGAATGATAAATAGTCATAGCTTAAGGGTGCCTCATATTATTTAATTAAACTTGAACCCTAAACCATTAACATTGATAAAAACCTCCAAAAATACATAAAACTTACATGAATATTTTTTAGGTTGAATAGAGATCCTGGGATATATTCTATGATTAATTCAACTTCTATATCCACACATTAACACATTCCAGCTATTAAAATTCCATTACAAATAAAAAAAATTAAAAAATGTGCTCCATTTAAAAATTTCAAAACTCGTTGGAAAACAATTTCATCATATATAGATGAATGGTTTTATATATGCAGTCAACAAACCTTTTCATGCACCAGGTGGACATCTATTTAATGCTTTATCATCCTATTTTTATGTACATATACCTATGTAAAACCATGTGATGGACTTCATCAACTCTTGGTATCAATATAGTGATATATATTCTAGTTTAACTGAAAAATATCTACATAAAAAAGAATATTTATGATGCCATCTAATACATCTAATTCTCTCTTAGACTTATAACTAGTGGTTTCTTTATGTTATCTTATCCTAACCCATGAAAAAGTCATTATTTTCTTCTAATTAAATTATATATTTTTCCAATGTGTTAGTTTTTATGATCTTCATTAATATATTGACACTTAAATTATCATAAACAAGCTTGCGAATGCACATAGATTTATAAACTCTATGTTGATACCAATGGTGATTCCCTACACCTACACTACGTAATATAGTTCCATAAATACAATCATTTTATACATTCACTGATAAAAACAATAAAATTCCATACATAACTATCCAAAAGTTATATGACATTAAGAAAATAATTTATTATATAAATTCCAAAATAAGTTAGGTTTTAATCATTTTATAATATGGAAAAAACATAAAATTAACAACCCATGAATTTACTAAATAATGGAAATATTTTTTAGTATATTAGAAACTCCATAAAACATTATATATCTTTGACCTCTCCCAAAAATTACTTTAGATTTTATATCCTTCTAAACATTTAACATGTTTTAATTTTCTTCATTACCTGGGTAATGTAAACATAATCAATGATGACCAAAAATTCTAAATAAGGGAAACATATAACTAAAGTAAACAAAACATAAGCATGATATACATAATATACTAAGAATATATAATCATAACAATATTATAATCAACTAAAACTACAATCCTGTTATATCAATGAAAAATATGAAAATATATATATCAATAATATTAATTACATAATAATGGAATTTATAATGCTATAGATAAATAACATGATGTCAAGGCCATATTAAATAATAGTTACATGTCATTGAGACCGCATTCAGTACAATATACTGAATAGGATAGGTTTACGCCGACTAAGAAAACATATATTTCATATAATTGATTTCAATTTATAGAGGGTATATATAATTTTGTTCCCCACAATTCATGTGATTATGTATAATTCATTCACCATGAAATCTAACAAAAACCATTCATATCATTTCCTAAGGAACAATTTCAAAATAAAAAAAATTATATAAATATTTTTTAGAATATTAAATATCAATACATAATTATATTAAATTTTATTTTATTAATAATGAAGGAATTATATATTTTTGACCATTTAAATAATTTATATAACATAATAATAATTTATAATTATAAAAGAAGTTATATAGTTAGAAAATATATACTCAACAATCCAATAATCTTTGAAATTAGAAAAATACTATATAGTAAGACTAAAATTTTACCCATGTTGATATTATGGGTAACATCATCAAACCACATCCATAAAAAGGAAGATATTTAAAATAGAATATAACCAAATTTTGAAAAGTGAATCATATAAATATGTTGATACATAAAAAATATATTATTTCAAAAGAATGCAAGAAAGATTCCATCTAAAATGGTTTTAGTAATTGTATTGTTTAGTACTGTAACCTCATTCCCTAAAAATATTAATATATATTATATAATATAATTTTTTTGTCATAAATATTATTAAGTTAAATAATTTTTAAATAACAAGGGAAATCCAATTTAAAACAAAAAATCTCATTTAGAAAACCATATTAATAATTATTTATAATACGATATTATAGGTCATATCAGATTTTTTTCTCAAATGTTGAAGTGAAAAATATTTGAAAACAAATATTTTTTCCAATAAAATTAATATTTGTTCAATTAAGATATTCAAATTAATTAATTTTTAAATTTGGAGTGGAAGATAAAACATATGAATATGATATTGAAAACACCATTTATTATTTTTGAAAAACTGTTGTGTAAAAATAATAATATAATAAAAGTAGAAAGATAAAATTTAAATAAACCATCATTCAAAAAATATTATTAATAAATATCATATTTTAAATTATTATGGTGGGAGAACCCATTAAAGGGAAATATATGATCAAGATAGATCATTATAATTGAATTAAGGTACATTTGAGTTATCAATGAGAAACATAAAACATGAAGTACTAAACATTTTGATTGTGGTGTATGTAGTGAACATATATAATGTGAGTGAGTACCACATAATAAAGTAATATGGAATAATATAAGAATATTTTATGATAAAATTTCAATACAAATATTATAAAACATTGAATGACAGTTTATTTACCAAAAAATATAGTACATTCGAAAAAAAATAAATCTATGGTTAATTTAATGATGTAACATGATTTGGATGATAAATCCAAGGAAAAATAAATATTATGTCAAAAATATTTAAATGGGGTATTAATACATAAAAAGTTTTCCTGGTGAAATATTTTATTATGTATCATTGGATAATAGTTGATACAAAGAAAAGAATTATTTCTTTAGAAACTATTGAATGAAAATTCTTTGAATGAGAGGATTACAATAGATATTTAAACTCCATGCTTAAAATTTAATTCAAGTAGGGATATATTATGTAGGTAATATATGAACCATATAAATGGAATTTTTTTTTGATAACAAAAATGTCACAAAGATATGAATTTTATTTGAAAGGCCTTAGGCCGGTCCAGATTCATTCGTCACAAGTACAAAATATCCTAAATAATTATATTTAGTTCATTAAGTACATATTCAATAACATTATTTATAACTATGACAACATACCTCATTTATAATCATTACACACACACACAATATATATATAAGTTATTTTTTAACCAATTTTAACCCCAGATGTATGTAATCTTTATCGCCATTGTTTATTTTTATAAAAGATGATCTTGTATATATTTTTTTACGAAATTACAAAATTCCTAGACTATTTAATTTAATGGAATAGATGTTATGAGATAGTTTTTAATGTCCATAATTTCATTTCATGGATGTTTGAGTTATGATCCATGAGGATAAAATTAGTTATGGTCATATTTCATTGATTCTTAATTTTCTTCATTACTTGGGTAATGTAAACAGAATCAATGATGACCAAAAATTCTAAATAAGGGAAACATATAACTAAAGTAAACAAAACATAAGTATGATATACATAATATACTAAGAATATATAATCATAATAATGTTAGAATCAACTAAAACTACAATCCTATTATATCAATGAAAAATATGAAAATATATATATCAATAATATTAATTACATAATAATGGAATTTATAATTTTATAGATGAATTAAATGATGTCAAGGCCTTATTAAATAATAGTTACATGTCATTGAGACCGCATTCAATACAATATACTTAATAGGATAGGTTTACACCCACTACGAAAACATATATTTCTTATAATTGATTTCAATTTATAGAGGGTATCTATAATTTTGTTCCCCATAATTCATGTGATTATGTATAATACATTCACCAAGAAATCTAACAAAAACCGTTCATAACATTTCCTAAGGAATAATTTCAAAATAAAAAAATTTATATCAATATTTTTTAGAATATAAAATGTCAATACATGATTATATTAACTTTAATGTTATTAATAATGAAGGAATTATATATTTTTGACCATTTTAATAATTTATATTACATAATAATAATTTATACTTATAAAAGAAGTTATATAGTTAAAAAATATATACTCAACAATCCAATAATCTTTTAAATTAGAAAACTACTATATAGTAAGACTAAAATTTTACCCATGTTGATATTATGGGTAACATCATCAAACCACATCCATAAAAAGGAAGACATTTAAAATAGAATATAACCAAATTTTGAAAAGGGAAACATATAAATATGTTGATATATAAAAAATATATCATTTCAAAATAATGCATGAAAGATTCCATCTAAAATGGTTTTAGTAATTTTATTGTTTAGTACTGTGACCTCATTCCCTAAAAATATTAATATATATTATATAATATAATTTTTTTGACATAAATATTATTAAGTTAAATAATTTTTAAATAACAAGGGAAATCCAATTTAAAACAAAAAACAACTATTTTTTCCAAGAAAATTATTATTTGTTCAATTAAGATATTCAAATTACTTAATTTTTAAATTTGGAGTTGAAGATAAAACATATGAATATGAAATTGAAAACACCATTTATTATTTTTGAAAAACTGTTGTGTAAAAATAATAATATAATAAAAGTAAAAAAGATAAAATTTAAATAAACCATCATTCAAAAAATATTATTAAAAAGTATCATATTTTAAATTATTATGGTGGGAGAACCCATTCAAGGGAAATATATGATCAAGATAGATCATTATAATTGAATTAAGGGACATTTGAGTTATCAATGAGAAACATAAAACATGAAGTACTAAAAATTTTGATTGTGGTGTATGTAGTGATCATATATAATGTGAGTGAGTACCACATAATAAAGTAATACGGAATAATATAAGAATATTTTATGATAAAGTATCAATACAAATATTGTAAAACATTGAATGACAGTTTATTTACCAAAAAATATAGTACATTCGAAAACAACTAAATCTATGGTTAATTTAATGATGTAACATGATTTGGATGATAAATCCCAGGAAAAATAAATATTATGTCAAAAATATATA
The DNA here is from genome assembly GCA_963277665.1 of Viscum album. NCBI lineage: Eukaryota > Viridiplantae > Streptophyta > Magnoliopsida > Santalales > Viscaceae > Viscum > Viscum album. The sequence continues at coordinate 1,518,289,663 of OY728155.1, read as the reverse complement.
AATGGGGTATTAATACATAAAAAATTTTCCTGGTGAAATATTTTATTATGTATCATTGGATAATAGTTGATACAAAGAAAAGAATTATTGCTTTAGATACTATTGAATGAAATTTCTTTGAATGAGAGAATTGAAATAGATATTTAAACTCCATGCTTAAAATTTAATTCAAGTAGGGGTATATTATGTAGGTAATATATGAACCATATAAATGGAATTTTTTAGTGATAACAAAAATGTCCCAAAGATATGAATTTTATTTGAAAGGCCTTAGGCCGGTCCAGATTCATTCTTCCCAAGTACAAAATATCCTAAATAATTATATTTAGTTCATTAAGTACATATTCAATAACATTATTTATAACTATGACAACATACCTCATTTATAATCATTACACACACACAAAATATATATATATAAGTTATTTTTTAACCAATTTTAACCCTAGATGTATGTAATCTTTATCGCCATTGTTTATTTTTATAAAAGATGATCCTGTATATATTGTTTTACGAAATTAAATAATTCCTAGACTATATAATTTAATGGAATATATGTTATGAGATAGTTTTTAATGTCTATAATTTCATTGCATGGATGTTTGAGTTATGATCCATGAGGATAAAATTAGTTATGGTCATATTTCATTGATTCTTAATGAATTTAACATGTTTTCTTACTTAATGAGTTAAATTTTGATATGAACATACCATTAAAAATTCTTTACTTATTTTTTCCATATTATACATATAAATAAGTTATCATTTTTATCTATGATATATATTTAATGTTGTGTTCTTATATGCGGTTAAACGAACTAAAACATGATTCTAAAATGAATAATTGATGATTGTGGGATTTTTATAAGTAATATAATTATACCATAACAATGATGATATTATTTACTATTTATGTAACACGCTATTCTTTTGTAATTTTTTTGAATAAATTTAATATGATAAATATTCAACATTTCACATAAAATATAATGTAGAATTTGTTATATTAATGCACCAGGTTATTCATTATTTGTAAACGACACCAATTCGAGCATGTTCTACAACACCTTATTAACTTGAATTATACACAATAATATGTTTCTAAAAAATAAAATTTTATTATAATAATTTCTCAAAATGACATAGTTATGACATATCTATTAAATATATTAATATGAATAGAAATAACCAAATTTAAAATATTATTAACAATGGTTTTATATTAATAAATTATATTGATAATACAAATTTTATGTTTTGGTAAATTAATATTATATTTGAAAATTATATCTTCTCAAAATAACTTTTTTTATGTACTTTTGTGAAAAATAATAAAATTAATTTTTGACACATTTAGAAAATTAGTTCAACAGAAACATTATTTTTTAATTAATAATTTCAACATTATCTATCGTTGAATTGTTGAGATTTTTCAGAGAAACATCATTTTTGGTTTAATATATAATAATTATGAATTTTAATTCCAAATTATTTTTTGTATAATTTATCTATATTGATAAATAAAACATTAATATTCTTATAATCTTTAATTAGATAGATTTAATACAAATTAATCTAGTGTAGGTCATTGGAACCAAGTTCAAAATAAAATTGGATATAAAATGCATTCAATATTAACAATAAATTTACTTTAAAAATCCACTTAAACTACTTGTTTGTAAGATTAATTTAAAAATAATTTATACCACTTTATTTTATATAATTTTGAATTATAGATATAATATTAGGAATCATCATAATTTATAATTTCCATTATGTTAATCCTAGTTTTTTACCTGAAATATTATAGAAATTAATTATATTTAATTACAGTGATTAAGGAAAAAAAATTTACTGAGTTGTAAAAATTAATCAGAAGGTGAAAATGACCTAGGAAAATGTCTAAAATCCATTTTTTAACATTATGTGGACCAAATAACCACTTATCTTGAAATAGCTTAGTTATTAGAGATATTATTCTATAAAAGTTACATGTATAATGATTTATGTTAGGAAAAGGTCAAAAAATGAACTTTCTTTACCTTTATCATTTATAAAGCCTTGAGATACAAAAAAACCAATCAAGTTCAGTTTTACACATCATTTTAAATGGAGATGTATTTTTTCATCATAGAAATTTATAATTATTCATTAGAGATTATATATTTAGATAAAATACATAAGGATTTCCCAATGTAGTCATTATTCTGTTGTTATTTAATTAAAATAAATGATAATAAAAATATTAGAATTATAGAAAAGTGATTGAATTATTGTCTTCATTTTTTTACATTAATGTATAATGTTACACACCTATGATCTTAATAGATTAATATTCCATCATCATCATTATAATTTTTATATTTAAATTATGTTAATAATGTTCAAATTGACATTAATGTTACTTTTTAATAATTTTTTTAAAGTTTGAGGCACAAGGCCCCTTTATTGAACATAAAAGTCAGAACACAAAAGAAAAGAGGAATCAAACAACAACAATCAACAAAAAAAGGACATCAACGCACTTGAGAACGAGTCTTCATGCTGTGGTGTGAAAGTTGACCACCCCTGCCATGAGGATGTCGCCCTCTTCTCTAAGACTTGGCCTGCATCCAAGGTCCACCGCTATCATCCGAGAGCTCATCGGTTTCAACATCTTGCTCGATTTTAGATCCATCTCATTCACCATATAGTTTTCCATCATCGTCACTGCTAGCAGTTGCAACTAATTCAAAGGAGTTATCAGTACTCAGGTTCCTTGTAAATACCTTATTCTGACACAGAGTCGAAGCACATCTTGGTTCAGAAGATTTCACTGCCCCTGTTACATTCACAATGCCACCATGATCCTTGGGGGGATGCTAGCCTTCTCATCAAACACATTTGGTAGGGAGGGGGCTGACATAACCAATGCTTGAGGAGCACCAGCTTGATCGGATGGTCCATTCCCTTTAATAGGTGCTTCAGACATGTAGCCAGCAGCTGTAGGAGATGCTGCAACAAGGGTTAATCCAGCCTGATAATATAGTGCATGCACCTTGACAGGGGCTTTAGAACTACCAAAGGAGGCTGGTGTAACCAAAGCATGGACAGTTTGTCCCATCGGTCCATGCCCCATTTCAGGCACTTCAGAAATTCCACCAGCAGTGGTAGAAGATGTTGCACCTAGGTGGAATTTATCATGAGAAGTCTGCCCATACTCCTTGATAGTAGCTTCTAAACGGCATCCAGGAGATGGATGTAGTGGAGAGAGAGGTTGCAAGTCCATAGATGCCTCACAACTGTTGGATGACATCCCATATGTGCCTGCAATTATTTCAGCCTTACAAATAGAATTAGATCTGCACTGCTCTAAGAGAGACCTCCTTTCTCCAGACTTTACAGAGGTAGCCACGTCATCCTTAGCCTTTCCATTGTGATTTTTTGAAGAAATAATGAGCTTCTCTTGCCAAAAACTTTGATCAACAACCGCTTGATCTTCTAACTCAATAGAATCTTGACTATATACTGAATTATTATCAAGAACATACTCAACAATTCCTCTGGATAGAGCATCTTTGAAGGGAACTCCAGCCATAGTTGGTTGTTCATTAACAAGGTCTGTCCATGATTGGGTCTTAAGAGGGACCTCCAAACTCTCTATCAAAGGATCATTAGGATGTTAGATTTGGACATCCTTAGCAGGTGAAATTGCTTCATTCACCACATCCAGAGGATCCTGTCCTTTGGGACCATTAAAATGCACATTAGGCTCAGAAGAGGGGTCAGTGGGAGGAGCATTAGAGTCAAACTTGACCTTCTTTCGACAAAACTGAGACACATGACCTTTGAGATTACAATTTGCACAAATTAAATGTCTCCTAAAAGTAGAAATTTCATACCCAATTGTTTGACAACAAACACAAAACATGGGGACTTTCTCAAATTCAATGTGAATGTTGATATCATCATGTGGCGTAGAGAGAACCACTCTATCTATCAGGATGAAACTTAAATAAATTTCAACTAGAACTCTCGCATAGTGACCAAAAGAGACTGATTCAGCAGCACTATCCAGTCTAATTGGTATGCCTATTGCCGAGGCTATGTCAAACAAAATCTCTGGGTGCCACAAGACCCAGTTAAGGCCATGAATTTTGATCCATACATACACGCAAGTATCTATAAACTCATTAATATTAATGTTCAGACTCCATTCATGGAGCCATAAGATACTCGGATTGAGGTTGATAGACCCAGCACTCCATGCTTTCTCTTTTGTTTTCGCAGAGCGAAATAACAGGTGGAAAAAACCACAGCTTAAAGAAGTACATTTGAAATCTGAAAATCCCCAAATCCAACATAAGCGAGGAACTAGATCTGCAATTTTCCAGGGTTTCATACCTTTTGACAAGAAGATACGAGTAATAACATGGTGTTTTCATAACTCCAATCTCTCGGAAATAGCATCATCCGATGCAGAGACATGAGCTAATGAGACTTTTCTGATGATTCTTTGAGAAGTGCGATTTTGGACAGCACCGAAAAAAGTTCCCAAGAATCCACTGCAGGAAGAAAAACTCTTTGAATCGCCATATATAGATCCTTTGATCTTCATTGAGGATGAAAAACCTTTCTGATTCACGACAATATTCGAGCAGTAAGAATATAAATTCAGGCTTCTCGGGTGGTTTATGGCATCCTAGTCGCCAGGGTGCATGAGTTTCTCCTGTTCCTCCATCCTTTAATAAATTGTGTTTTATTAAAAGGTTGAAAATTTAATGGAAATATTATATTCTTAAAAATAATTAAAATCATAATAAATTAAAAATAAGTTTTATTAATACACCAATTTTATTTTTTTTAATATAGATATTTACCTTTACATAGTAAAAAAAATTTAGCATGTTTTGGGTTATATCATTGTTTTTGCATGTTACAAGTGCTTTATTTAATTATAATTTACAAAAAACTAGGATTTTTTAAATTAGATATCATATTAAAAATTATTTGGTTTAATATTTTCTAATAAATCTCAGTTTTTATCTATTCTTAATAGATAAATTACTTAGGTTAAAAACAAGTTACCTTAAAAAATCATAAATGATAAATGTGGGGAATTATAGATGTTAAGTAAAAAATGATTTAAAATCACTAATTTTTTTCGATTATGGTTTTTTGGACCATATTTTACATTTAACTATTATTTTTCAAAATTTTAGGAACATGAAGCATTTGATTCCTCTAAATATTGTATACCTTTTTATATTTACAAGAATTCCACCCCTCTATAAAAATGAATTCACGCATACCCTTCCTCACACCCCATAATCCTCATTGGATAATCCAAACCCTTCCTTAATAAGATTTAAAAATTAATATTATCCACATATAATCCTATATTTGGTCATAAATAAAACCAAGTTAGTGCTTTGGTGAAAATCAAAATGAATTTTCCAAATAAGAGGTAACATCCACTCACAAGCTCTTTAGTTTAATATTATCTCTCCACCCCCTAAATTATTATAGCTATATGATTATATAATACCCTCAATATAGTAAATATTATAAATATTATATTATATGGTTTATTCCTACACTCTCAAACACATAAATTAAATGGGACACATAATCATCGTTCATGTGTACAACGGACTACCATCTCGTTAACTGATGTCGTTTATTCATCCATTTCCACCTTTCAAGGTTGGAAAAAATGTTGGATTTTTTATTTTTATATGATATATATTATATTTATGATTTTATTTTTCTTATATAATTATTGTATAATTCATACCTTCTTGGTTTCCATTTTTTGTAAATATGATAAAATCATTTTGGGACGTGTGGAATGCCTCCTCCTCAAAGCGATGTGATTCGTTCACAATAACCATGGAATTTATTAAGGATATGTTCAGTAAAATTATATGACATATATGAAATAAAATTTCTACTATAATTATAATATATATTTATAAAAAACATATTTCATTTACATTATTTCATTAAATATTACAATAAAACATAAACTCCATTCATGCATACGTAGGCCCTACATTCTCCATGATCAATGTATTCAATTTCATATTCATAAATTTTATATATTATTATATACATTAACTTAATTAAAATATATGATATTTTAATCATATTTTAATTTATTTAAATAATTATACAATTATCTATAAAATAGGATAATGACTAAGATGTAAAAATGTTCTTGAAAACCAAAACAGATATTGCCTGAAACATAACATTATCCTGAAATTAATAATAAAAGGGTAATCTAAAGTCATAATAAGGTAATATATGATAGTATATATGAAAATTTTGTTAAATGGTATATTTATAATAAACATATACTTATTATAATTTAAGGTTTAACGTGTAGGAATAAATTCACTATTTAAGGTAAGGGTTTCTGTAGTCTTATTTTTATTTCTTGGCGATTTATGCCTTATTCACCATTCATTTATTTTTTTTGTGTATTTACTGACCATGGATGTATTATATTATTATTAAACATAATTATATAGTAATTTTTATATAACTTTGATTATGTTTATTTTATGGTTTTCTAGATAAAAATTTACTAAATCGATTATTTAATTTTGACTTAATTTTTCTTCTTTGAGAAAAATGCCATGTTTTGAACCAAATCATTGTATGAGGTGTATATTATACCATTATACATGATATGAAATGAATCTAATTATTTTAATGATATTTTAAACTTTATATAATGTTATTATTTTCAAATTTTTATGATTCGAGGTTACCAATGAGGAAATGTTTTACTGTTACAGTCTCATCAATTAACAAGATTATTTATGGTTATGCTTTAAATTATGAAACATTATTATCCAGGTCCTAGGAGATATCATGAATCATATTAACCTATTTTTATAAACTATACCACAATGTATTGGTTCCAGTTTCCACTATTGGGTACATTAGTTAATTAATATGTGTTTTATAGAAAATATGACTATATTTATCTCTTCGGTAAAAATTTGTATTATTCGGAAAACCTTGTTTTCAATGAGTGATTTAAAAAATCATTTAGAATAATATATGAATCAAATTTTTACTTATTTATTACCCTTTATATATAAAAGGATTTAAAATTAATATATGTGTCTTATTCCAATTAAGTCACTTTTCAAAACTTTTTACGGTGACAAATAATATTTGGCATGTATGGATTTAACAATTGTCATTTACTTAATGCATTCTTTGAAAAATTAGACTGTTATTTTTAAAATAATTTTATCCCTAATATTGTTTAAATTATTTTCTATAAAGTTTATTTCAATTTAATATGTTTAAACACATGTTTAATATTATAAAAAGTAATGAAAATGGTTTTCAAATCATCCTTTAAATGTTTTCATGATTATTTTCAAAGGAAAAATGTTTCAAAATGTTGATTTCATTAAAAAAAATTAAATATGAAATGATATTTTCCTCAAGAAATTATTTAAATTATTTTTCATGATTTCTATATATGTTTACAAATTAGTTTCAAAGAAAATTATTTTTAAATGTTATATATTTTAATGTGATTTTCAATGAAAAATTATATTCCATGGGATATTCTAATATCCTTCCCTTTATAGGATGATATACTTTAATATAGTTTATGATTTAATAGGTTTATTATCAAGGGAAACAATTTGTATTCTTTATTTCAATTTTTTATGATTATGATGACAATATGGTTATGAAACACATTTCTATTCTACTGATTATTCCATGATAAAACGATTATGAAACTAGCTTCCTTTCACAAGTTCATCTTTGATGAAAACCTATATCTTTTAGAAAGATTATGATATGATGAAATTTATTAGATATCCATTTTCATTATTATTTTTTATGATATTTTGTTTCTAGAACCCATATCTTTTTTTAGGTCATTATATGATGAATATTTATCATCTTTTGGAACACGTATGTTTGATTTAATCATATTATGTATGGGACCAATATTAATTACAATGAATTGGGTAAGTATTTATATATCTCATTAAATAGATATATATAGAATGAGGAGTTAGATCGGTATAGTAATATAGGGCTAGAACAAGGAGTGAACACGGTAGAACAATATATGGAAAGGAAAAGAGATGAATCTAGTTTAGTAATACATGGATATAATGGGAGGTAAAGATAGTTTATTAATACATTGTCATACTGGAAGGTGAACCAGTTTAGTATGGGACGATGTCCACTATGATGGTCTTGGAAATGAACAATGACTACTAATATGGTTTTGGGAGTGAAACAATTCCACTATGATGGCCTTTTAATTAAGCCTATAATATTATGGATGTAATTTTATATGTTTATATGTATTCCACAATCACAAGTCCTATGATTATGTAATCATCTCATAGACTGTTCTATTGATTTTGTTATGAGTATTATTTTATGAATGTACAATATTTATCCACTGACTCCTGATTATGGTCATTTATATGCAGGGTATGATATTGTAATGATATGATCATCATCTCATACCATTTTCTTGTGTTATACTTATATATTTCAATAATTTACCATTCATGATCATATGATCTCACACCTTTCTTATTTTTAAATTGACCATGATATGATGAATGGTTTTAAGTAAGAGTTAAAAAGGGTATGATAATTAAGGGAGATATTACTTTTTATTCATGAATAATAAATCTTGGATAATTTTTAATTTCTTCAAAATCTTATTCATGATTGTTATTTATTTTATATCACTTTTTACATTGTAATAAAAATTACATAATTATTTAAGTTCATATTTGATGTTTTGACAATTTTTGGTATTTGAGTTGGTAATGGACTTTGATTGACGTCCATAGTCCTTGTGGTCATAATTCCATCATCTCAAAAAAATAATTCATGAAATTTTTATAATATTTATATATATACTATACCTTCAAATCTATAAAGACCCGTAAAATTCAAGGGAAATTTTTTCTTAATTTTTTTTTGGATTTTACAAGAATGAAGTTTCTGACGGAACTTGATTCCGAGGCCTTGTGTGCCCGGAATCATTTTCCAAAGTATAGCTTGGGTACGTTTAGTGAACAAACGAGCAGGTTTTCCTAAATTTTTAACCAGTTCTCAGAATCAAATTCTGAGGGCACCGATGGAATCGCAGCGCTGGTAATTGCTTAGAAACAGCTTTTCTGGAGTTGCGTTCACTCGGGTGTGGTTATTAAAATTTTTGGCTTAAGTAAAAGAATAAAATAAAATGGTGCAACCAATTTTATTTTATTTAAAGTTGTTTATCCTAAGCTAAGTGGTTGGAGTGGGACCCACTATATCCTACTCCACTAGGTAGGATATTTGTGAGGTGTGTCCCACATGAACCCCACCCCTTTCAACTTCCTCAACCCCTAATAATTAGGTAATGTACCCGCACACCCCAATTAATGAAAGTCAACTCTTGAGTTTAACTAAATACTAAACGCCTCTTTAATTGGGTGGTTTAAAACTTCTCAATTAATTCAATTAATTGGATGATTCGTTTTTGAATTTCAAAAAATTTGGCGTGAGTAATAAAATAAGGAAACGCTTATTTTATTAGGGTTGTTTTGGTTGTGCGAGAGGATTTTGGAAAGATTTCATCAAAGTATTGAAGTTCTTATTCCTCGACGAAGAACGCGAAGAATGCCGACATCCGACGACGGACGACAGAGAGAGACGCCTTCCTCGGAGATCGCCGACCCGACGCTCATCCCTTCGTTCCTTCTTTCCATGTCAAAGGAAGGGATACACCGTTCCTCCTCGGACAATCTTCGTCAACGTGTACAGAACCTTCATCTACGATTACTTCGTCCACGACGTTCAATTCTGTGACGAGCCTTCGTTCAACAATGCTCGAGGTAGGGGTTATTTTGTTTGTTTGTGATTACTTTTGTCGCCTTTCTTCGTTTCAAATTGGTCCGCCTTTTATCGCAATAATGAGAGGAGGTCGGACCGCACGAACACGGCCGACCCTCCTCCCCCCTTGTTTGTTTGATTTTTTTGTGTCACAAACAAGGCAGCGCGGTGCCAATGCACCACGCGGAAAATAATAGAGAATGGGCGAGGAAGTGCGGCGCTTTCGTGCCGCACCGTTGAAATCGAACAAGCTGCAAAGCCATCGTGCCATGCCGGAGAACGTCAAAGAGGTCATGGACGGAGCAGGGCTGCGGTGGAGGGGCACGGCGCCGTCGCGCCGTGCCGGTCAAACCAATACCGCGGATGAGGCCGCAACGGAGCAAGAAGCGGTGGCCGGCTTCCAGCCGAAGGCGTCGGAGCAGGAGGGCGGGACCCCAGCGGTCCCAAGACAGTAGCAATCGGCCGGTTTCCAAGAAGGGTCGGGGGTCGAAACCCCCGGCTCGCTGACAGGAGCGGCCCCCCACATGGGGGTTGCGGTTACACAAAGGGGGGGCATCCCCCCCCCCTCCCTGCACCCTTCCGCTCGGCCGTTACGGCCGAGCCGCCTGGCCACGCTGGCTAGGCCGAGCGAGCCAGGCTGGGCCGCCAGGCCGGGCCGCGCCCAGGCCGGTCCGCGCCGGCTGGGCCGGGCTGCACCCACCAGGCAGGGCTTCACCCAAATGGGCCGGACCCGGACCCGGGTCGGGTCGGACCGGGCCCGAACCCCCTATTCGCGGACATCTTCGGTCTTTTGCCCATAACATGGGATGTGGACCTCTGATTGATGCACCGTCAGCTGCTATGTGATCCTTGGATCGAGACGGTCGTTTCGGTATTTTACACTAAAGGTTTTGGAGAACTTTGTGTTCGGCCGGGTTGCTTCGTACACGAAACCAACCAGGCCCTCGGAGCGAAAACACTTATAATTTGAGCTCCAGACGTCCGATTGATGTGTTGTAGACTTTGTTGGATTCCACGTAGTGAGACAAGCCTCTTGGATTACTCCTCTTGAGGTTTGGATGCAGTTGGAGTATGGTTGGGTTGGTTTTGACTTAAAAACCAACAGGGCCCCTGGGACGAAAAAGCCAATAACTCTCAGACCGGGCGTCCGATTGACGTGCCGTATGTGACGTTGAGTTCCTGTTGACGATACAAAACATTGAGATACATCAACTATGGAGTTTGTGTCAATTGATGTATCATCCCCTCGACTCGTGGAGCGGACCCTCCCGAATGAGCTTGCTGTGTGTTGGAACCCTAGAGCTGGCTGCGACTGCGATGACGATGAAGACTGTACAGAAATCCTCCGTGGATTCGACGGAGACAACTACAGCACTCAGCGATCCTCAGTGGATCAGTGCTACTGATCCTGTGTGGGTCAGATCCTGTGTGGGTCAGCGCTCAGCGGTCCTGTGTGGGCCAGCGCATTCTGATCCTGTGTGGGTCAAATCCTGTGTGGGTCATTGCGGGGGTTAGTTACCTATCGATCCTATGTGGGTCATTGTGGGGGTTAGTTACCTATCGATCCTATGTGGGTCATTGCAGGGGTTAGTACCTATCGATCCTTTGTGGGTCATTATGGGGTTTAGTTACCTATCGATCCTGTGTGGGTCATTTCAGGGGTTAGTACCTATCGATCCTTTGTGGGTCATTGCGGGGGTTAGTACCTATCGATCCTGTGTGGGTCCGATGGCTTAGATCAATCAGTGGCTACATATGATCATCTCTATCATCTTACGAACAAGTATATCCTGTGTGATTTGAGTCTTGACTTCCAATCATTATCTTCGATATGATTGACTTGCTTTCCTTTGTGGATTGTATTGTGATATCCTCTGTGGACGTGATCGAACTTGGGCTCAGATACTGGAGCCGAACTGGAATTGATGACTTAGGTATATGTATGGGCATATACCTAAGTAGTTTCGGTATTTACTTTGTGATTATATCTTTCTTTTTTGGATTATCCTTTTTGGATTCTGGGAGACCTTCGGGGGTCTCGGGGTCACTACTGAGTAGCTTATACTCACCCCTGCACGGGTTATGCCCACACTACATTGTGTTGGATGCAGACGACGGATAGCGCTGATCGTGGTAGAGGCTAGTGGAGCAGTCCGTACCAGGAGATGGACCACTGGGCGGGATGTACACGGAGTGGATGACTGGACTGAGGAGCTGAGGTAGCTATCTGTACCCACCCTTCAGGTGGGACTACCAGTGGATGGCTCGACGTTGCGGCTTTACTTTTCAGTTGTTGTACTTCCATTTTCAGTTGTACTTTACTTCAGTTTGGGTTTGTATTCTGGCCCACATACTTTACCGCACTTTCTATTGTACCCAGTTTTACTTAGTGTTTACTTCTTCTTTCTTTCTCTGTGGTTTTTGATTACTTTACAAAGGCAATGCTTTCCCTTTTTGTCGGGAATTACGCCTTGGTGCTAGTCGCCAGCCCCTGGCCTATTGAAGGCGAGCTAGGGGTAGTCACGGAACGGGTCCCGAGGACGGGTCGTGACAAATTGGTATCAGAGGAGTTCGGTTCTACCGCAGAACCCATGACTCTGATCTTTTTCTATGTGAAGCAATAGTGTTTAGGGTATTGAGTGTGGTTATCAGTCCCGGGAGTCCAGTGTTGGTGCGGCGGCCGACGTATCCGTACACCAGGACCCTGACTTCTGATTTCCGACTCAATACACAAAAACATTGATTGCGTGTGTGTTTTAAAAGTTTTCTTTGTGATTACTTTGTATCAGCTCACCGGGTATACTATATTAACCGTGGCTCACCTGTTTCTTTTGAGGATGGCCCCACGACGGTAGCCAGCTAGGGTTCCGAGCATTGTGCAGGACGACAGCCCACCGAGCGATGAGGCCTCGGTGTCGGGCCCTTTGACAGCAGAGGCACCGGCGGTACCTCTACCTGCCAAGACACCGATGCTACCAGCTCCAGCCGCTGACAGTGCACGTCGCCTTAGTGCACTGCACAAGTTTCAGCATCAGCGACTACCCAGGTTCTGCGGGGAGAAGAACCCTTAGGAAGCTGAGGATTGGCTGGAGGCATTTGTATGAGTTTTCCGTTTGGTAGGGACACCAGTATACCTTATGGTGATCCTTGCAGTGAGTCTCCTACACGCGGCAGCAGGCAGATGGTGGAGATTGATGCTCCAAGTGCACGACGAGGCATCTATCCTCTGAATGGGCTTTGAGAGCCTCTTCCGCTCAGAGTTCTTCCCATCCACCCTCTGTGCAGTGCGCATCCAGGAGCTTCTACAGCTACGGAAAGGAAGCTTGACGGTCGCCCAGTACTCAATGAGATTTACCGATCTCTCACGCTATTCGACGGACATGGTACGGGACCCATTCTTCCGGCCCCAGAACTTCGAGCAGGGATTGAGGCATGAGATCAGGGCATCGCTGATCTCCCTCAGAATTCTGACATAGGCAGGGGTACTGGAGCGATCCCTTCTCATCGAGAGCTTTTTGCTAAGTCTACACCAGCGGCGAGACCTACCTCAGGGCGGCACGTAGCAGAGTCTTCTGCAGCTGGCAGTCAATGGATGACACATGGGTCTAGGAGGACCAGACCCTCAGGCGGACAACCTCAGGACACTGGATCGGAGGTGCGGGGCACAGAGCGCAGAGCCAGTCTTTCGAGAGGCAGACAGTGCTACGCGTGTGGCGGGCAAGGCCACATGGCTCGTGACTTCCTGAACTGCCATGTCTAGGAGCAGTAGACGGTTGAGGGACCTCCCAAGCAGAGAAAAAGGGTCAACCGTGGTGGTCCACAGGGAGCAGGCGGATGAGGCAGAGGAGCTGGCCAAGTAGCAGATGGTGGGCGACGCTTTCAGTCTCTACCACCACCACCCCCAGGAGGTCTACCCCGACCACAAGGAGCTGGCAGGAAGAGACAGGCACAGCTCCAGGCAGCGGAGGCCTACGACCACGGTGCGCCTAAGACAATTCGAGATACTATCTTTTTCTATTACACCCTTTATGTAGTTCTTATAGACAAAAGAGTGAGTCATTCTTTCATATATGCTGCCCTTTTTCGGAGGTCGGAGATTCAGACAGAGCCGTTGGCTCGATCCTTACGGCTAGAGACTCCTACGAGAGCAGACTTGATGATTACGCACTGGTGCCGGTAGTGTGAGCTTACTCTAGGAGGCAAGAGCTTCGGCTGGGATCTTCTTGTAGTGGCTTCGAGGCCTTACGATGTCATCTTGGGCATGGATTGGTTATCTACAGTCCATGCTCAGATTGAATGCATTAGGCGCAAGGTGCGGTGTGTATGCACCGACGGGAGCAGGTTCACCTTCACCGGAGAGAAGGGAGCCTTCGCAGCATAGGATGGACTCTTACAGAGGAGAGGACATCCCATCACTCATCAGTTGGCTAGCCTCATCCTAGGAGCAGTTGACGTGTGGATTCCTGGTTTTCCTGTAATGGTGGATCAGTATGCAGACGTTTTCCCAAATGACGTTCCAGGACTACCTCCTCGCAGAGAGGTAGAATTTTATATTGACATGTACCCTGGGATAGCCCTGATATCCACCCCAGCATATCGGATGGCTCCCGCTGAGCTTCGAGAGCTACGGGTACAGTTGGAGGACTTGCAGGGCAAGGGATTCATCCGACCTAGTGTTTCACCCTGGGCTTCCCAGATATTGTTTTCCAAGAAGGCGGACGGTAGCTTGAGACTGTGTGTCGACTATCGTCGCCTGAACCAGGTGACCGTGAGGAACAAGTATCCTCTACAAAGGATTGACGACCTCTTCGATCAGCTCAAGGGAGCACGGTCGTTCTCTAAGATAGACCTCAGGTCAGGCTATCATCAGCTCAGAGTTCAAGACGAGGACGTGCAGAAGACGGCCTTCAGATGTTGGTATGGCCACTATGAGTTCTTGGTTATGCCATTCGGTGTAACCAATGCTCCAACAGTGTTCATGGGCCTCATTAATAGGATCTTTCAGCCTTACCTTGATCGATTTGTCATGGTCTTCATCGACGACATATTGATATACTCGACAACTGAGGAGGAGCACGCCTACCACTTGCGGGTTGTACTAGACACACTCCGAGAGCACCAGTTTTATGGTAAGCTCTAAAAGTGTCATTTCTGGATACATGAGGTCTAGTTCTTGGGACACGTCATCTCTGAGGCGGGAGTTGCGGTGGATCCTTCAAAGATCGAGGTAGTGCTAGCTTGGGAGCCACCCAAGAGCGTGACGGAGGTGCGGAGTTTCTTGGGTCTAGCTGGGTACTACTGGAGATTTGTGCCAGACTTCTCCAGAGTTGTGGCACCACTCTCAGATTTGATGAAGAAGGGGAACCCCTTTGTGTGGAGAGACAGATGTCATCAGAGCTTCCAGTAGCTGAGACAGAGATTGACCAGCGCGCCTATCTTGAGGCTACCGGAGGAGGGAGTTGGGTACGTAGTTTACTGTGATGCATCAGGGACTAGACTCGGATGTGTCCTGATGCAGGAGCGGGCCGTGATCGCCTATGGATCACGTCAGTTGAGGTAGCATGATAAGAACTACGCTACCCATGACCTGGAGTTAGCAGTAGTGGTCTTTGCTCTGAAGATGTGGCGATATTATCTAATGGGAGAGCACTTTACAGTCTATTCTGACCATCAGTGTCTTAGGTACATCTTCTCGCAGAAGGACCTGAAACTAAGACAGCGGAAATGGCTCATGTTCCTCTAGGACTATGACATTGAGATAGTCTATACTCCTGGAAAGGGAAACATAGTAGCCGATGCTCTCAGTAGGAGGATGGGCATTCAGCTACTTGGGGAGGCGACAGAGCAGCTAGACACTTTGCATATATCCTTCGTGGATAGAGATGGAGTAGCCTTTCTTCAGTCACTCACAGTCACTCCTCCACTACTACAGCGGGTCAGAGAGGCACAACGTGGGGACGCCGACTGTGTGATCTAGAATGCGCAGATATCCTCAAGACAGGCACCTAATAGATTCTCTTTAGGAGGAGAGGATGACGTCCTTTTTAGAGGGCGTACCTTGGTACCAGTTGCTTTACAAAAGGAGGTTCTGAGAGAGTTTCACTTTTCCCCTTTGGCGGTACATCCTGGAGTGGCGAAGATGTACCAGGATCTTAGACGACAGCACTGGTGGCCGGGCATGAAGAAGGCTGTGGCAGAGTTCGTTTCTCGATGCCTCACCTGCTAGCATGTGAAAGTAGAGCATTAGGTACCAGCAAGATTGGTACATCCCTTAGAGGTCTTGGAGAGGATGTGGGATTGAATATCTATGTACTTCGTGACTGGACTTCCACGCACTTCTAGAGGTCATGACTCCATTGGGGTGATTGTCGACCGACTCACCAAGTCGGCTCACTTTTTACCCATCAGAGAGCAGGGCTCAGTGGAGAGCTTGAGACACCTCTACGTTCAAGAGATTGTACGGTTTCATGGTGTGTCATCATCTATCATCTCTGATTGAGATGCTCGCTTTACTTCCTGGCTTTGGAAGGGGTTGCAGGAGGTGTTCGGGAAGCAGCTATGTCTAAGCACCGCCTTTCACCCTCATATAGATAGTCAGATAGAGAGGACCATTCAGACTCTCAAGGACATACTCCGCGCATGTGTCCTCGACTTTGGTCACAGCTAGGAGGACCACCTACCCTTGGTGGAGTTCGCGTACAACAACATATACCACTCCACCATCAGGATGGCACCATACGAGGCATTGTACGGCCGACCTTGTAGATGACCTCTATGCCGGACAGACCCTGTGGAGTCAGCACTTTTGGGACCAGAGATGGTCCAGGCCACGACAGAGAAGGTCCAGGTCATCCAGGAGCGGATGAGGACAACTCAGAACTAGCTGAAGTGTTATGCTGATAGGAGGCGGAGGCCACTAGAGTTCGAGGATGGCGAACACGTCTTCTTGCGAGTCTCACCTCAATGTGGATTACGGATATTTGGCCGAGGCAGCAAGTTATCTCCTCGCTTTATTAGACCATTCCAGGTCCTCAGCAGGATAGGCGAGGTGGCTTATCGCCTGGCTCTACCACCTCAGTTGCACCAGGTGCATGACGTCTTCCACGTATCTCATCTGAGGAGATACGTTCATGACCCGACGCATATCATAGACCATGGGGAGCTGGACATTGATGATGGGGAGAATTTTGCGGAGGACCCAGTGGAGATTGAGGATCGACAGGAGCGGGTCCTAAGTAGACGGTTGATTCCTCTAGTGTGCATCAGATGTCAGCACAGGAACGTCCAGGAGATCACTTGGGAGCGGAAGGATCAGATCCGTGCGCAGTACCCACATTTGTTTCCCTAGTTTATGATGTATCTTTACGGGGACGTGAAGCCCTGAAGTGGGAGTAATTTAAAGACCCGTAAACTTCAAGGGAAATATTTTCTTATTTTGCTTTTGGATTTTACAAGAACGCAGTTTCTAACGGCACCTGATTCCGAGGCCCGGTGTGCCCGGAATCATTTTCCGAAGTTTAGCTCGAGTACGTTCAGTGAACGAACGAGCGGGTTTTCTTAACTTTTGAACCGGTGCTCGGAATCGAATTTTGAGGGCACCGATGGAATCGCAGCTCCGGTAATTGCTTAGAAACACCTTTTCTGGAGTTGCGTTTACTTGGGTGTGGTTATTAAAATTTTTGGGTTAAGTTAAAGAATAAAATATAATGGTGCAACCAATTTAATTTTATTTAAAGTTTTTTAACCTAAGCAAAGTGGTTGGAGTGGGACCCACTATATCCTACTCCACTAGGTAGGATATTTGTGAGGTGAGGCCCACACAAACCCTACCCCTTTCAACTTTCTCAGCCCCTAATAATTAGGTAACACACCCGCACCCCCCAATTAATGAAAGTCAACTCTGGCGTTTAACTAAATACTAAACGCCTCTTTAATTGGGAGGTTTAAAACTTATCAATTAATTCAATTAATTGGATGATTCATTTTTGAATTTCAAAACGTTTGGTGTGAGTAATAAAATAAGACAACGCTTATTTTATTAGGGTCGTTTTGTTTGTGCGAGAGGAGTTTGGAAAGATTTTCTCAATGACTTGATGTTATTCTTCCTCGGTGAAGAATGTGAAGAATGCCGACCTCCGACGATGGACGACGATGAGAGACACCTTCCTCAGAGATCGAAAACCCGACGTGCATCCCTTCGTTCCATCTTTCTGCTTCAAAGGATGGGAGACACCATTCCTCCTCGGACGACCTTCTTCAACGTGTACGGAACCTTCTTCCGCGATGCCTTCTTCCGCAACGTTCAATTCTGCGACGAGCCTTCATTCAACAACGCTCGAGGTAGGGGTTATTTTGTTTGTTCGTGATTACTTCTGTCACCTTTCTTCATTTCAAATTGGGTCGCCTATTATCGCAATAATGAGAGGAGGTCGGACTGCATGAATACGGCTGACCCTCATCCCCCCTTGTTTGTTTGATTTGATTGCGGCACAAACAAGGCAGCGCCGTGCCGATGCACCGCATGGAAAATAATAGAGAATGGGCGAGGAAGTGTGGTGCTGTCGCGCTGTGCCGGAGAAAGTCGAAGAGTCTCCAGCCAGAGCGAGGCCGCGGCGGAGGGGAGCGGCGTCATCGCGCCGCGCCGGTCGGACCAAGGTCGCGGCCGAGCAGGAAGCGGCAGTCGGCTTCCGGCCGCCGACGCCGGAGCAGGAGGGCGGGACCCCGACGGTCCCGGGGCAGTAGCAACCGGTCAGACCGGACCGGGCCGGCCGGCTTTCGAGAAGGTCAGGGGGTCGTAAACCCCGGCTGGCTGACAGGAGCGGCCCCCCACATGGGGGTCGTGGTTACACATAGGGGGCCAGCCCCCCCCCCCCCCCCCCCCCCCGCACCCTTCCGCTCGGCCGTTACGGCCGAGCCGCCTGGCTTCACTGGCCAGTCCAAGCGATCTAGGCCGGGCTGTGCCCTAATAGGCCGGACTCGGACCTAGGTCGGGTCAACCTGGTTCAGGACGACCCAGGGGTATCAGGTCTGGTCGGACCGGGCCGGAACCCCCTATTCACGGACCTCTTCGGTATTTTGCCCAGAACATGGGATGTAGACCTCTGATCGACACAACGTCAGCTGCGATGCGATCCTTGGATCGAGGCGGTCGTTTCGGTATATTACACTCAAGGTTTTGGAGAACTTTGGGTTCGGCCGGGATGGTTCGTACACGAAACCAACCGGGCCCTCGGAGCGGAAACGCATATAACTTGAGCTCCGGACATCTGATTGACGTGCCGTCGACTTTGTTGGATTCCTCTTAGTGAGACGGACCTTTTGGATTAATCCTCTTGAGGTTTGGACGCAGTTGGATTACGTTCGGGTTGGTCTTGACTTAAAAAACAACCGGGCCCCTGGGACAAAAAAGCAAATAACTCTCAGACCAGGCTTCTGATTGACGCGTCGTCTGTGACGTTCAGTTCCTGTTGACGATACAAAACTTTGAGATACATCAACTCCAGACTTTGTGTCAGTTGATGTATCAGCCCCTCGGCTTGTGGAGCGTACCCTCCCGAACGATCTTGCTATGTGAGGGAACCCTAGAGTTGGCTGCGACTGCGACGACGATGACGACTGTACAGAAATCCTCTGTGGATTCGACAGCGACGACTACAGCACTCAGCGATCCTCAGTGGATCAGTGCTACGGATCCTGTGTGGGTCAGCGCTCAACGGTGCTGTGTGGGCCAGCGCATTCTGATCCTGTGTGGGTAAGATCCTGTGTGGGTCATTGCGGGGGTTAGTTACCTATCGATCCTGTGTGGGTAATTGCGGGGGTTAGTTACCTATCGATCTTGTGTGGGTCATTGCGGAGGTTAGTATCTATCAATCCTTTGTGGGTAATTTAGGTTTCTAGTTACCTATCAATCCTGTGTGGTTCATTATGGGGGTTTGTACCTATCGATCCTTTGTGGGTCATGGCGGGGGTTAGTACCTATTGATCCTGTGTGGGTCTGACGGCTTAGATGAATCAGTGGCTACATCTGATCATCTCTATCATCTTACGAAAAAGTATATCCTGTGTGATCTGAGTCTTGACTTCCAATCATTATCTTCGATATGATTGACTTTCTTTCTTTTGTGGATTGTGTTGTGATATCCTGTGTGGATCTGATCGAACTTGGGCTCGGATGTTGGAGTCGAACTGGAATTGATGACTTAGGTATATGTATGGGCATATACCTAAGTAGTGTTGGTTGTTACTTCGTGATTGTATCTTTCTTTTATGGATTATCCTTTTTGGATTCTGGGAGACCTTCGGGGGTCTTAGGGTCCCTACTGAGTAGCTTATACTCACCCCTACACGGGCTATGCCCGCACTACGTTGTGTTGCATACAGACGACGGACAGCGCTGATCGTGGTAGAGGCTAGTGGAGATGTCGGTACGAGGAGGTGGACCATTGGGCGGGACGTACATGGAGCAGCCGGCTGGACCGAGGAGCTGAGGTAGCTATATGTACCCACTCATCAGGTAGGACTACCAGTGGATGACTCGATGTTGCGGCTTTACGTTTCAGTTGTTGTAATTCCTTTTTCAGTTGTACTTTACTTCAGTTTGGGTTTGTATTCTGGACCACATACTTTACCGCACTTTCTATTCAACCCAATTTTACTTAGTGTTTCCTTATGCTTTCTTTCTCTGTGATGTTTTTTTACTTTACAATGGCAATGCCTTGCCTTTTTATCAAGAATTATGCCTTGGTGCTAGTCGCCAGCCCCTGGCCTATGGAAGGCAAGCTTGGGGTAGTCACGGCACGGGTCCCGAGGACGGGTCGTGACAAAATCAAACCATGATTTGTGGTTATGAAAAATAAATATCATTATATTCATGGAGACTGTAAACTATACATACTCATGAGTAACATCTTCGTTTTTCATTGATCATCATAGAAGTAAGGTAATTATTATTTTATCTTAAAATAATGATAATATCATCACTAAAATAATATTAATAATTTAAATATGCTTATATATATAATTCAATTTATATAACGAATAAAAATGAGTCACATAGCTTTGTAGAGGTGATAGTTCATATGTACGCACAGATGGTGTTGTCTTTTATATGTGCATGGATGTAGGAAAATAAAAGATATTTTACAATATTATAATGATTAATATTTTATAAACATAAAATATGAAAATTAATTCCAATATTTTAACTAGTCAAGAGAGACGGTTATGGAAAATGAATTAGATCGATTCGTGGAGGAGATAAATCACACGTACGCATGAACGATTAATTCATTTTCCATTTCATATATTTATAGATGAGTATAGGTGGTGATATTAACAAAATAAAATAAAATTACATTGATGATATTGGAGTTATTATCTAATCATTTTTAGAGGATATTTGAAGGAATAGGAAGATGGAATAAAATATAAACACTTAAAAAATGATACAACTTATTCGGATGATCACAATTCTTAACACCTTAACACATATAAAGAGTGTTTTCTAACATAAAAGGGGCTCATGAATGTGGGTAGGGATTATAGTATGTGTTATAGGTAGAGAGTGGCTGAAAAAAAGATTTGGAAGTGTGATTATTAGAGAAGAGTGAGTTCTTCTTTATAGGATAGGGGTGTGGCACCCATGGAAACTCAGAAAATATTAAATAAAAAAAATTCAATTTCATTTACAAAGAGTCCAAAAATAATTTATTTAGATGCTAAGATGATATTAGGTCAAATACCTGTAACAACCCGATATTTTATGATAAGTATTCGTTTTAATTTATTTTATGTCATGTGTTTTATGATACAACAAGATTATATTGTGCTATACGCCACACTGTATTAGCATGAAGTATACGCAACACTATTCTTAGATTGTGTTACACACAATTTCAAGTTCGTTTAATAATAGTCATTCTACGCAGCATTGGGTATATATATATATATATATATATATTCAATGTATAAATGAAATATGGTTGGATTCTATTATACGAAACAACGGAGGAGTCTTGCAAAACACGCAACCCTGACTTGGCTTGCATTACACGCAATTGCGACCTTCCTCGATAGCGTGTGTTGTACGCAATACCAGGTTTCACTAAACAACGATATATTATTATAATATTATTATGGACTAGCCGTTATGAATATTATTAACTACATTTTTAATTTTATAACATTATTATTCATCTTAAACATTTTCTATAACATGGTATGATAACAAAATCAATTTTTTGAGTAAAATAAGTATTTTTCAAAAAATGTAGTTTTGTCGCCTTTTGATGGGGCACCCACTTTAAATCTTGTTTTTGAAATGTCTATAAGTTAAATTTGACAAAATAAAATTCTTCTTTGGAATAAGGATATAAAAATTTACTTTGGATAAAATTTTTATATTTTTCTGATAACTTTCATATTTTAATGAATAGTAAAAACACGATATATTTTAATTAAAAATAAATTTTTTCATCGCAATAATTTATATGGTTAGATTAACTATTTAATTGGGTTTAAAGTATAATTATAATATATTTTTACCATTTAATCCAATTTTGGTCATTGAATTTAATTTCACTTTGAAATTGGATATAAACAAGTATCAATCTTTTGATAGTTATTGTTTCTTAAAAAATACGCTACTTGTTTTGATAACAAAAATTAATTTCAAAATTAATTAATTACACTTCTATGTTTCGAATTTGGAAAAATAGACATTAATTTTGAATTCGGAATATCAAATAATGCTTAGGGTGAATTTTTGGTATTTTCCTGAAAAACTGAAATTTTCGATGAATAGTGAAACCACTTAGTGGTAGTTAAAAAACCGACTTTTTCATTTAAATGAATTTTTACCACTTCTGTGAATTGAATTTCGAAAATACGAGAGACACGGAAAATATCAAGGACTAAAATGTGGTTCAATGAGATGAAAATAATTTTTGTGAATAGTAACTTTTTACTTTTTTTTACCATGGTTTAAAGTAAATAGGATAATTAAGGGTAAAAATGATATTATTATTACCCTAACACATGTATTAATTCTATTGGATAAGTCTAATTCAACCAAAAAAAACTTATGAATAAAATATGACCATTTAAGCCCACTTGGATTAGATTAGGACATTTAATATTAATTTATTTAAAGAAAGGTTAAAATAGTTAAAATCAAAGTTTAATAAGTAATTAATTTTTAATATAGGGTTATACATAAGATAAATTAGACTATAAATATTAATTAGAAAGCTAAAAAATATTTTCTACAAAATGGTAGTTTATTTATAATTTTTAGACATGAAATAATTTAATTTATTTATGACACAAAAGTGATGCAGTAATTATCTTATTAATTAAATATTTACATAATTGTTGTTATAAATATCCAAATAAATGTAATTTGAGATTTTTTATGAATTTCAATAATTTTATAGGTTAATATGACATGTTAGTTGTGATTTAATTAACGTTTTTTGAACTAATCATTTTGTTATGATTTTCAAAAAAATCAATTGCCAAAGAGTGTCAAAATTGACATAAAATAGTTTTTAAAAAAAATATTATATTATTAATTGTTATTTTATTCCTAAAAATCTAAGGTTCGGCCAAATGACTTATATAAGGTTATATATATTAATAATAAACAAATTGGGGTTCTTTTGGCTTGTTATAGAAAGTTTATTAACCTTATAGTGTAAGAAAACAAGAAGACACGGTAAAAGTAAAATTATTTAACTTAAGTTTAATTCTAAATGATAAGGTTAAAATAGAAACCTAAACATGTTTAAATTCTATTTTATGAGAGGATATCGACCCATACCTACATTATCATCAAAATAAATCAATTTGGAGCTATTAAAAACCGAATATGACTTTATAATAAAATAATATATTTAGTTTTTCCTAAGGTGCCCCTCTCCTCCCTTATAAAAGGGCACCTCCTCTCTCTCTTTCTCACACCACTATGAGCATTAAAACTCGGCCAACCCCTGCCAAAATCTCTTCTCCACTTCCCTAGAAACATCCTAGTGGTCCTGGTCTTCTTCAAAGACCAAATTTAGTACCCTAAAATGAGGTCTCAAAGAGGCTCTTCAAAGAAGAGGTAATGCCCGTGACCGATTCTTTCAACTTTATTTCTTCTTAAACTTCTTCTTCTTTAGTTGTTTCATTATGAAGTAATAACATAAGTATCACTCATATACTGATATGTTATTATATGTATGAAACAACCCTATTTCACCATCTATCCATCCTACGGAAAACGAAATCGCCGCGCGTGCGTACGTACGGAATACCGTCTCCACACTGTGGTGTAATATGTTTTTACAACACCACCTTACATGGATGGGTATAATGGTGTAAAGAATAACTATATATGGTTATTATAACATCATACTTATTCTGATATATTATACCATCCACTCCAATTCTATTCAATAATTATTGGAACGATATCATCGCTCGTGCGTACGTACGGACTACCGTCTCCACAACGCTATGAGATTCATTCTCCATGTTAACCGTACATGAATGATCATAAAGTTTATATAATGAATAATAATGAAATATATGAAATAATAATACTACTGTATTTATGTATATATATATATTTATTTCATCTATTTAGTTTCATTCAATTCAATATGGAAACGAAAACAGCGTTCATGCGTATGTACGGCCTACCGTCTCCATGAACGGTGTATTTCATTCCTTTTATCGATCTATAATATATATATGTATATGATGAATATATATTGTATATAAATAATTTTTTACATTCTGGAATTATGTAAATCAGGATATAAGTAAAAATATCAATAACGACAAGTCGAAACACATACGATAAATGAAATGATTTTACCCAAAACGCTGCTTTAACATGGAATTTACAAAAGAATGTGTAATATAAAGTCATAAGTGAAAAATATATGATATCATAACAATGAATATGATTATGTAATAAGTAAATGACATTATTTAAATCATTATACAGGAGGTTCGGATCTATACAAAGCATATCAGACCTAAGGTAAGGGATAATTTTGCAAATCTCATTTTTTTATCCGAGATTTCTTATACGTAAGTATTTACTGGGGTTATTGTTATCATCCATGTCCATTTTTTCTAAAAGAGTTTTTTTGTATGTTTAATGTCCTTTTTACCAATTTTTACTTTTACTACATGGTATGTAAAGAATCTTTCTTTTGATTATGTTACGAGGTACTTTTTGACTTTTCTGACAAAAGTACGAGGAGAATGTTTTTTTAACTTATACGAAATGAAAGTATTTTTAAGGTTCTAAAAAGACATATTTTCATGAAGATTACTCCAAACGATTTTATGAATATTTTCAACAAAATAATTTTATTTTATAAAGTGTATGGCATTTTGTGAAAAGAAAATTATTTTTAAGAAGAAAGGATATTTTCTTCAAGAATTTATTTCAAATGTTTTATCAAAACCATTTTCCATCTAAGATGACATTATATTATATGTGTATATTTCAATTATAATGTCTCTATGATTTAAATGGTTTCACTTTTCTTATTATTAAATGATATCCATCCCTTTTATATGGATTATGTGATGATGGGATGATGTTTATGAAACCCATTTTATTCATTGGGATGTTATGAATGATGTTTGTTTATTTTGTGGCACAAGTAAGAATGATTTCATTTTGAGATGGGTGGGACCTATATCTCCCTCCAATGCATTGGGTAAAGATTTATATCTCATGAGATAGACATGGCTGTAACGGTAAGTTAATATGGTTCAGTATTACAGGACTAGAACGAGGAGTGAACTCGATTCAGAAAGGGAATTTGTCCACTAAGATGGTCTTAGCAGCAATGCCTTGGCTAATATGGAAATCATATCATGTTATTAATGGTTTCCACAATTACATGTTTTATTCCAATGCTATTTTATCATGATTTATGCTCCATTATGATCTATTCCTTATGTACTTCCATGTTTTATGTCGTTGCTCAAGATGTTGATGTTTAAACATTATGTTCGTGTTTTTAAGTTAAAATGGATATGGTAAATTTTATTTTATCCATGATTACCCTTACTGAGCATTTGAGCTCACCCTTTTTGTGTTTTTCCCCCATGATTAAAAGAAAGTTTTTAGGTAAGGAAACAAAAAGCGGATGATCTTTATGGGAGATGTTGAAGATATTTCACCACGATTAGAAGATTGCGTTACATGTTTCCAAAGACACTAAACTATTACGGTCCTTGTGTGTCTGTTTTTGTTATGTATTAAGTATTCTGCAAACATAATGCAATGTCCATGTATGTCAAGCTTTGGGTCTCTACTGTTGGTATTAGAGGAAAGGTTTAGTCAACCTTTGGAAACTAGGATATGAAAACGTTAGTGAGATCCCTAGAGATATTTCTAGGGTATGTCTAGGGATGTCCCTAAGGATAAGTATAGGTATAGGATATAGTCCTAGAACTAAGGTAATGATCATAGAATTTAACCTAAGATGTTAGATATTGAGGGAACTCCCCCTTAACTATGTTGTTTTCCATAGCATGATTATTGCCTCTCACGCTATTCTTTTTGGGTTTTAGAAAATGGCTGGAAATAGGAAGATTCACGATAATGTAGGATATGACGAACAATTGAATGATATTCTTTATGAGTAACCAAATGAAACCGGATTTGGAAGTCCAAACATCATTATTATGCCTAATCAGCAATATCATAATATGATCAATAATCTCAACTTTGGTAAGTTTCCCGACTCAGATAATAAGATAAAGATCGAGTTTCATGATGATCATAGAGGAAAGAAAGTTAAATTTCCCTCATGTAAATCATGTGGGAAGATGCATCGGAGAGATTGTTTCAAAGGAACTGGAAGATGCTTTGGGTGTGGAAAAGAAGGACACAAAGTCAGTAAGTGAAAAAGAAAAGGTTCAGTTAACACCACGGACAAGGATAATGGTATTTCTATGACATCAACAATGATTAGATGTTTTAAATGTGGAATGTATGGGCATTATGAAAACAAATTCCCTAAGGGAAAATCTCATGAAGAGAATCAGCATGGTCATTTGAGTAGTATTTATGTGGATGATGATGAAGAGACTACAAATGATATATGAGATGAAATAAGTGTTGAAGCTCAGTCAGTTGTTTAAGAAGGTAGTGGAAGGATTGTATGTTTATCAAGAGTTATGTTGTATAGTTAATGTTACTATGGAATAAAGAATCATCTAAGGATTGTTATACTATTGTTTTTCCTAAAGTATTTGAAAGTATATGTTGAATGGTACCAGTAACCATGAAAGGTTATTCAGATATTTTTGGAAAGTAGATGATATGCGCATAATGAAGGGATAAGAAGATAATGAGATGTTTGATTGTATTCATGAGCTCATGAATGATATAAGGACTAAGTGATATTATGGTTTGATTATATATATTTTTTGGGATTTTGGTATGTGGAAAGAGTTAACTTTCGACAGTATTCATGTTTTCACTAAGGTTCTGTGGTAATTTATGTTTCGAGAGAATATATGACTAAGATATTCATGTGTTTGGAATACAACCAACAAGATATATCTTATGATATATGTGAGATAAATACTTGTATTCACATTCTTGGTAGATAACCTTTCTAGTAATTGTTTTCTTTATACTATGAGCTTGGACCGAAGTATTTTAGATAAGCTTAAATATTGGAATGGATTATGTTGGACATAAGTTAGTATTGTTTAAGGATAGAACTTTTTTCGATATTATTGATGGGATGTTATAGTAATGTAGTTTTAGAAAAAGGAAAACCTGTAGGATGGGCGACAGCCCATCGCGTCGGACAAGGCTGTGGGGATCGAACCCACAACTGAAGTGTGACTGGCCTTTATCACCTACCACTGGCCTACAAGAAGTCCTTGGTTAGTGGAAATTAGTTTTATTTTATAAAGCAGTATGATAAATAAATTATAAGTCCATTTTTAGAACCATATACGATTAATCTCACCTTAAGATGGACTTATAACTTTTGTTAACCTTTTGTTTGAAATAGATGGAATGACCCATCATTCTATCACACGATCTGCTAACACTTCACAAATAAGAAATTCAACTTCATTTCTTCAAGAGATGAAGTGGAAATTGTTCAAAGCATGAACAACAGTGATATTGTACCAAAATCAAGACAGTATTTCTTCTAATTCAAAATTTTCAACTTTAGGGAAATGATATTGAAAACCAAAAATGTTGTCCTAGTGCTCTTATATCTGATTAATCAGATGGTACCTTAGATCATCACAAATTTATGGCTTTGTGATTGTTGGCTTTTTCATAACCATGTCCTCTACCGCTCTCGATCAGAACATGATGGTTATATTTTTCTTCCATATCCATATTTTCACATATGTTCACCTATGTGGAAACCCAGTGATTAGTTAATTTGGGTAACCGTTACGTTTCATAATTTAGTTTTTAAAGTTATGTTTTGGTATTTCATTTTACGATGTGTGTTGCAATTAAAAAAACTTTCAAGTAGAAAACCATGTATAACCCCGAAGAATTTCGAGGGCGAAATTAAATTTAAGGGGGGAAGAATGTAACAACCCAATATTTTATGATAAGTAATCTTTTTAATTTATTTGATGTCATGTGTTTTATGCTACAACATGATTATATTGTGTTATACGCCACATTGTATTAGCTTGAAGTATACGCAACACTATTCTTAGATTATGTTTCACACAATTTCAAGTTCGTTTTATAATAGTCATTCTACGCGACATTGAGTGTATATATATATATATTCAATGTATAAATGAAATACGGTTGGATTTTGATATACGAAACAACTGAGGAGTCTTTCACAACATGCAACCCTGACTTGGCATGCATTACACACAATCGCAACGTTCCTCAATAGCGTGTGTTGTACGCAATACCAAGTTTCACTAAACAACGATATATTGTTATAATATTATTATGGACTAGCCGTTATGAATAGTATTAACTAAAATTTGTATTTTATAACATTATTATTCATCTTACACATTTTCTAGAACATGGTATGAGAACAAAATCAATTTTTCGAGTAAAATAAGTATTTTTCAAAAAATGTAGTTTTGTCGCCTTTTGATGGTGCACCCACTTTAAATCTTGTTTTTTAAATGTCTATAAGTTCAATTTAAAAAAATAAAATTCTTCTTTGGAATAAGGATATAAAAATTTTCTTTGGATAAAATTTTCATATTATTCTGATAACTTTCATATTTTAATGAATAGTAAAAACACGCTATATTTTAATTAAAAACAACTTCTTTCATCGCAATAATTTATATGGTTAGGTTAACATTTTAATTGGTTTTAAAGTGTAATTAGAATATATTTTTACCATTTAATCCAATTTTGGTCATTGTAATTAATTTCACTTTGAAATTGGATATAAACAAGTATCAATCTTTTGATAGTTATTGTTTCTTAAAAACACGCTATTTGTTTTGATAACAAGAATTAATTTAAAAATTAATTAATTCCACTTCTATGTTTTGAATTTGGAAAAATAGACATCAATTTTTAATTCTGAATATCAAATAATTCTTAGGCTGAATTTTTGGTATTTTCCTGAAAAACTACAATTTTTTATGAATAGTGAAACAACTTAGTGGTAGTTAAAAAACTGAATTTTTCATTTAAATGAAATTTTACCACTTCTGTGAATTGAATTTCAAAAATCCGAGAGACACGGTTAATATCAAGGAATAAAATGTGGTTCAATGAGATGAAAATAATTTTTGGTGAATCGTAAATTTTTACTTCTTTTACCACTGTTAAAAGTAAATAGGATAATTAAGTGTAAAAATGATATTATTATTACCCTAAAACATGTCCTAATTCTATTAGATAAGTGTAATTATACCAAAAACAACCTTAGGAATAAAATATGACCATTTAGGCCCACTTTTATTAGATTAGGACATTTAAAATTAATTTATTTAAAGAAGGGTTAAAATAGTTAAAATCAAAGTTTAATAAGTAAATCATTTTTAATATAGGGTTATAAATAAGAGAAATTATACTATAAATATTCATTAGAAAGATAAAAGGGTTTCATACATAAATGTATTATATTTATAATTTTTATAAATTAAATAATTTAATTTATTTATGACACAATGATGATGGAGTAATTATCTTATTAATGAAATATTGACATAATTGATGTTATAAATACACAAATAAATGTAATTGGAGACTTTTTATGAATTTAAATAATTTTATAGGTTACTATGACATGTTAATTTTGATATAATTAACTTTTTTAGAACTAATAATTCTGTTATGATTTTCACAAAAATCAATTACCAAATAGTGTCAAAATTGACATAAAATATGTTTTAAAAACATATTATATTATTAATTGTTATTTTATCCCTAAAAATATAAGGCTCTTCCAAATGTCTTTGATAAGGTTATATATATTAATAATAAACAAATTGGGGTTCTTTTGGCTTGTTATAGTATGTTTATTAACCTTATAGTGTAAGAAAACAAGAAGACACAATAAAAGTAAATTTATTTAACTTAAGGTTAAATCTAAATGATAAGGTTAAAATAGAAACCTAAACTTGTCTAAATTCTAT
This sequence comes from Viscum album, assembly GCA_963277665.1. NCBI lineage: Eukaryota > Viridiplantae > Streptophyta > Magnoliopsida > Santalales > Viscaceae > Viscum > Viscum album. Next base: position 1,518,259,174 of record OY728155.1, on the reverse strand, counting down.
TGGATGAGAGGATTTCGACCCATACTCACATTATTTTTGAAATAAATTAATTTGGAGCCATTAAAAACCGAATATGACTTTATAATAAAATAATATTTTTAGTTTTTCCTAAGGTGCCCCTCTCCTCCCTTATAAAAGGGAGCCTCCTTCCTCTCTTCCTCACACCACTTTGAGCCTTCATGCTCGGCCAAACCCTGCCAAATTATCTTCTCCACTTCCCTAGAAACATACTAGAGGTCCTGGTCTATTTCAAAGACCAATTTTAGTGCCCTAAAATGAGGTCTCAAAGAGGCGCTTCAAAGAAGAGGTAATGTCTGTTACCGATTCTTTCAACATTATTTCTTCTTCCACTTCTTCTTGTTTAGTTGTTTCATTATGAAGTAATAAAATAAGTATAACTAATATACTGATATGTTATTATAAGTATTAAACAACCCTATTTCACCATCTATCCATCCTACGGAAAATGAAATCACCGCGCGTGCGTACGTACGGAATACCGTCTCCACGTCGTGGTGTAATCTGCTTTTCCAACACCAGCATACTTGGATGAGTATAATGGTGTAAAGAATAACTATATATAGTTATTATAACATCATAATGATTCTGATATATTATACCATCCACTCCAATTCTATTCAATAATTATGTGAATGATATCAATGCTCGTGCGTACGTACGGACTACCGTCTCCATGATGTGATGAGATTCATTCCTTATGTTAACCATACATGCTTGATCATAAAGTTTATATAATGAATAATAATAAAATATATTAAATAATAATTCTAATGGATTTATGTATATATATATGTATTTCATCTATTTAGTTTCATTCAATTAAATAAGGAAATGAAAACAGCGTTCATGCGTACGTACGGCCTACCGTCTCCATGAACGGTGTATTTCATTCCTTTTATCGATATATACTATATATATATGTATATGATGAATATATATTATATATAAATCATGTTTTACATTCTGTAATTATTTAAATCATGATATAAGTAATAATATCAAGAACAAAAAGTTGAAACACATATGATAAATGAAATGATTTTACCCAAAACGCTACTTTAACATGGAATTTACAAAAGAACAGGTAATATAAAGTCATAAGTGAAACATATATGATATCATAACAATGAATATGATTATATAAAAAGTCAATTACATTATTTAAATCATTATACATGAGGTTAAGATCCATACGAAGCATATAGAACCTAAGGTAAGGGATAATTTTGCAAATCTCATTTTTTTATCCGAGATTGCTTATACGTAAGCATTTACTGGGGTTATTGTTATCATCCATGTCCATGTTTTCTAAAAGTGTTTTTATGTATGTTTAATGTCATTTTAACCCATTTTTACTTTTACTACATGGTATGTAAGGAATATTTCTTTTGATTAAGTTACGAGTTACTTTTTGACTTTTCTGACAAAAGTATGAGGAGAAAGTATTTTTTTAACTTATACGGCATGAAAGGATTTTTACGGCTTTACAAAGCCATATTTTCATGAAGCTTCCTCCAAACAATTTTATTAATATTTTCAAAAAAAATACTTTTATTTTAAAAATTGAATGGAATTTTGTTAAAGGAAAATGATTTTGAAGAAGAAAGGATATTTTCCTCAAGAATTCATTTCAAATGTTTTATCAAAACCATTTTCCATCTAAGATGACATTATTTCATATGTGTATGTTTCAAGTATAATGTATCTATGATTTACATGGTTTCACTTTTCTTATTATGAAATGATATCCATTTCTTTTATATGGATTATGTGATGATGGGATGATGTTAATGAAACCCATTTTATTCATTGGGTTATTATGAATGATGTATGTTTATTTTGCGGCACAAGTAAGAATGATTTAATTATGAGATGGGTGGGACCTATATCTCCCTCCAATGCATTGAGTAATGATTTTATCTCATGAGATACTCATGGCTGGAATGGTAAGTTAATCCGGTTCAGTATTACAGGACTGGAACAAGGAGTGAACTCGATTCAGAAAGGGACTTTGTCCACTAAGATGGTCTTGGCAGCAATGCTTTGGCTAATATAGAAATCATATCATGTGCTTAATGGGTTCCACAATTACATGTTTTATTCCCATGATATTTTATCATGATTTATGCTCCATTATGATCTATGCCTTATGTACTTCCATGTTTTATGTCGTTGCTCAAGATTTTGATGTTTAAACATTATGTTCATATTTTTTAGTTAAAATGGATATGGTATGTTTTATTTTATCCATGCATACCCTTAATGAGCATTTGAGCTCACCCTTTTTATGTTTTTCCCCAAGATTAAAAGAAAGGTTTTAGGTAAGGAAACAAAAAGTGGAAGATCTTTATGGGAGATGTTGAAGATCTTTCACCACGATTAGAAGATTAGGTTCCAAGTTTCCAAAGACACTAAACTATTACAGTCCTTGTGTGTCTGGTTTTGTTATGTATTAAGTATTTTGAAAAAGTAATGTAATTTCCATGTACGTCAAGCTTCGGGTATCTAAAATACCTACCATCCAATTAAAATTATACATGTTTTTATTATTGATTAATCCTTATATTTTTTGAATAACACTTATTTTACCCTTTTTAATCTTAATATGATATCATGTTATTTACACATTGTGGGTCAATATATTTACCATCACATGTCAAAATATAAAAAAAAAGTGTAATTTATGACATATTAGGACTTATCCGAACCATTTGGATGAATCATATATTTTTTTGAAATTTAATATAATTTAATAAAATATTCTACATTTTAAAATATCAATATTTTTAATTCGGATACTATTCATTAGTTGTTTTTTCAAAAATATTATAACAGTAAGATAATTCTGAACAAACTAATCAAAATTAAAAAAATGAAAAATATATCTATAAAATTCATTTATAACCTATATTATGTCAAATAGTATTTATTTTAATATTTATACTAAAATTTATTTTATTTTTTATTAATTTAAAAATTACTGCTTAATCTTTATGTCATTATAAAATTAAATTATAGAATTTCTAAAAAATATAAATAAATTATAATGATGTAGGTAATAGTTTTATAGTTCTAATGACAATTTATAGTCAAATATATACACTTTATATCTCCATATTAAAAAACATTACTTTTTTTAAAAAAAGTGTAACTAAAATGACTATTTATTGAATATAATATTATAAAATTACTCTATGTGGACGCTCCTGGAATAATTGACTCAAGAGAGGTGTCGTCTTCTCAATTGGTGAAGTCCTCGGCCGATGAATTCCTCAGATTTTTCGTGGACGCTTCTGGATTTGTCAGCTCATACGAGGTTTCGTCTCCATCGTGTCTCAGTGAGAGAAGGCCTCGGCCGGAATTCCTTGCAGATCTGACGGGCGGAGGTGTCTATGCGCTGTCTCTTGGCCTCGCATCTGATGGTGAAGGATTGTTTCGGATCTGCTTCGGTGCGGCTAGACGTCAACCCCGGTGTTACGCGAAGGGGAGGGTCTTTTTGTTCGTGATTCTAGTGGTCCTACGGTCATATTGCAGGTCTGCTTTGGATGATTCATGTTTCTTTTGATTGATTGTGTCATGGTGTTGGTTCTGCTGGCGTGCGACATTAGTCATCGTCGTGTATAGATTGTTTCAAGAAGCTCCATGGTTTGTGAGACATGGTCTCAATTGTTGGTGGATAGGTCTTAGGACCCCTTGATTTGTAGATGCATCCAGACTCATTCACAAGGACCAGACCCCATAGGAGTGTTCAGAGAAGGAGGTTCACCTGTGTATTTTTTTCAGATTTGGATGTTTGAGAGGATATGGTGGAAGCCATCGGATCGGGCATGTTCTTTGACACAGGACATTTCTAGTTGAACAACAATGTATGGGTGGAGAGCTTCATCATGTTTTGTACGCGGGGTTAGGGAAGCTCCAAGTGGTTAGTCTGGTTTTGGTTCTCTAAGACCCTTAGGTCACATTATCTTTCAAGTCCATGAAGTCTGTTAGCGTTCCCCCTTCTTCCCTTAAAAGGGGGTTTATCTTTATAATAAAAAATTAAAGGCCCTCGGGCCGTTGGATGGATGGAAAACATTTTATTAAATGATAACAACATAATCTAGTTATACTTTAAACCCAAATAAAAAAGATAACCTAACTATATAAATAAGTTAAATAAAAATACAGGTATGAATTAAAATGAAGTACTTTTTACTATTCATCAAAATATAAATTTAATCCCAAAAATTAAAAAAATTCAGCCCAATTAAAATTTTATGTCCTTTTTTCAAGGAATAAGTTTATGGTTTCATATAAAACATATATAAGTGTTAAAACATATATTTAAAATGGTTTCTCCATCAAAAGGTGGAAAACATCATTTTTTTGAAAAATATTTATTCTATTCAAAAAATTGAATTTGTTATCCAATCATTTTTAGAAAAAATATAAAACTAATTATAAATATTAAAATTAATATATAAAATATATATATCCTTAATAAGTTCAATCAATGGTAGTTTTATTATTTTATAAACTCGCTTATTTTCATTTAAATAGTATTCCAGAAAACACATTTGTTATATTCAATTTGTTTTTATTTAATTTCATAGTAAATTTGGTAACTAACGAACCATTATATAAACATGTGCAAAACATATTTTCATAATTTAGTCAATTATTTTCATTTACACTATTATAATAGATATTTTATAACTATCATTATAATATCATTTCGTTTATTTATGTTAAATATGGTCTATCATGTATGATATAGAACAGAGTATTTTCTTTTAAAAACTCTGAATGTCACAGGAACATTGTCAAAAACATCATCAAACCTCATCAACAAAATGAATGGATAGAAATCCAAATGATCAATCCTTCGAGGAACATCCTTTATACTAATGGTGATAAAACTCCATGTTATCTTCCTCATAAAACCTATAGAACTAAATGAATTAAAACTAAATTCATATAAGATCCTTCCATGATCCAATACTGTATGATAAATATTCTTCCATATATTCAAACATCAAACCCTATAAAACATAGGGTTACCCCCCCCCCCCCCATATGGGTTACCCTCACATATCACTATGCATCAACTTATTAAAAATTCAGGTCACCTCTAAGGGTCATTAGAACAATCCTCATGACTAAAAAGTAGAAAAAATTAATTTATATAAACACACAAACCATAGAGGTATCAAATCCTAGGATCACTATCTAACCCCACCTATATATAAAAATAGTCAATATACACCACAATAGGCCAAAAAATGACAAATAACATGAGACCTGCCTACAGCACATGGCCAAAACTTATACCTCCAAAGAACTCATAATTTTATCATCACTAATAAAATATCATCATTTCATTTGTTAATAGATTATGTTTCAGGGCCTGTTAAATAATACTCCATTCAAATATTATAGAGTAAAAAATTATAAGATTCTTACTAGAGAGTGAAATAAAGAATTAAATAATGAAAACATCATATAATATCACAACATTGACATATGAAATGGTGTGAGCTATAATACCAAACTTATCCTATGAAATATCATAATGATGATACATATATAAAAGAACATGAAAATAATCATGTATTTACCATAAACCAATATAACTAGTAGAAAAATATATAAGGATATTACAAAATTAGAAGAAAAAAAGCCACAACATAGCTCCCAATTCCCATACTCTATCATTTCTAAATAATCACTAGGAATCAACGGTAGTATATCCCCAAAATCTATAATATATGATCAAGGTATATCATATCAAATACCCAAGAAGCAAGGATTCCCCAACAATGAGTTAAAAAATATAGGCCCCCAAAATTTATTTCTAATGAAAATATACTTTGTGATTATATAATATAAGGGTGTACTATAAATGAATAAAATAATTATAATATAAAGATAAAAAATAACTAGAACCTATTCAATCATAATTTCTCATAGGAATAACCTATACTAACACAACCTTCTTCGACTGTCTCCATTGACTCTGATCTCATTGAAAAAAAACATGTGTTATCATGGTTACAAGGGGAAGTATCGATGAATCATGATCATGTGTATTGTTAAGAATCATGATGATCAAATATGAATTACCTCAAAGAAGAATATAATAAAAATAATCATTATTCTCTAAACTCATGATACAACACAAAAAATTTAAAAGCTTTGCTTGATAAGATTCTCATCTAAAAAAAGAAGGAATTAATTTATTATAATATTAAATTAGAACACAGAGAGAACCTAATACAACTTTAAAAAAATAAAACCTTTAATAATACAAAACATTAATCCTTGGAATTATACATATTATAATATTTTTGGAATCAAAATGGGAATCACTACTTGGAATTAATAGTAAAAAATCTATACTGATTCCATTGTCTCAACTGATGCATTCCATATAATTATTCATTACTCAATCTATATAAATTTACACTTCCAAAAATAATATTTATCCCCTATTGGATTCCAAGGCACATCCATATCATCCCATTAAAATAGATATAATGGTTAAAGAATGTATATTTAAAAGTAAGTCCAATTCCCTTAAAACATGTATATAACAACTGAAAAAATATTATAAGAATATAAATATTATTCAACATAACATCTAAATCCAAGGATCACCACTCATTTCAATTATCATTAATATAATTTTAAAAATTTAGGTCAATCTCACCATTTAATTTAATTAAAAAATCCGTTTATAATTTCTCAGGCCCAATGAATTATAGGTTTCTTTTGGGTATCTTTGGAATATGTCAATCAAAAAAATAATTAAACTAATGTGGAAAACCCAAAATAACCCTGTTTAGTTTATCTAATTCCATGTCAATAGAAAAAACCTTCCAGATAAAATATTTTAAAAAATATCTCACAAACGATATCTCGATTATCTCGTTCTAAAAGATTTTTCAAGACACATCAATAGAAAAATCAATTTAATTTAATTATTAGGTCCATAATCTGGTAAGATTGTGTAACTGTACTTTCCAAAATTTATTAACGTGATGTAATTTTAATGGAAAAGAAATTATAGCACCTTTTTTAACCATATAGATACCATATCACCTAATATCATGCTTCCATTCATGCAAAAATGAGTGAAATTATATAACTAATCAAACGATATAGTAATAGGGAATAACCCATATAAATTAAAAAACATTGAAGGATGTAAATATATTTAAGGTATAAAGTAGGTAGCTCTTAAACTGACCTCGGTCTTTTTCTCACTTTAAAAATAAGAATTACCTTCCAATAAAACAATGAGTTTAATCAATATCTAATGGAGAAGGTAAGATTGTTGGTACGAGCGACTTAGGAAAAAAAATGGAAGGAAATAATATAAATAATATTAAAAGTTATAATGTTAACAATAAAAAAAATTATTTTAAAAAGGTTCATGGGTTGGTAATATAGTTTGACAAACAATGTGGAAGCCAGGATTTCTATATTATAGTAAAACTAACTCCCCACACGGTTATGATGAATGGGTTTAAAACCCATTCACGAATCATATGACATTTTTCTATAATTGTGTAGATTATATTATAGTCCTCTGGGTCTCATGGTACATTTTAACAAACCATGCACTGATATATTTCAGGATGTAATGTTGACTAATACCATTACAAATAACATTATTCCCCAAGCTATAATTCTATCAACTATAAGATCTATGTGAGAATCCCTTAGACAATATGATGAAATATGAACCCCCAAATATCATAATTTCTTCTTCAAAAAGGAAATTTATATGGGCTCCAAATAAATAAACTAAAACTTTCAAGATTATATTAACATTAACCCCTCTGATAACTGAAAAATCAGTCTTTTAAAAAAATTCATTTTAGAAATGGGGTATGATAATTATGGATCAATATTTCTTCTCTGAATTTTATTTCCTAGGGTTAATAATTTATCTGAAATGTTTATAGTAACTGAAACTAATCCAACATATTCTTTTCGAGTGGGATTCATCCTCATGTAGTTCTGTATTCATTTTTATAGTATTTTTACATTTATTGTAGAAATTTTAATGGGATCTATTAATTTTTTCCACATGTTTCATTATTAATAATAATGTAAAAAAATAAAAATTTATTATTTTACATATGAAATAATTCTCTACTGATAGTTTAAATTATTTATTAAAAGTATTCTATTCTATTATTTGAATATATTTCCAAAAAATCTAAAATGTTAATTATATTGAAATGAAATTTTTTGTTTTTTTATTATTTTTTACTATAGTTTATCCCAGGATCTTAAAATGGTATTTTTTATCTATATTAACTTAATTTGATTTTCCTTAAGTTCAACTGAATATATGTTCTTATTTCACCTTCATACTAAATTATCTAGATGCATGATGAAATGTTTTGTGGATAATTTCCTAAAACATGTCTCTTTTGTATAGGTTAATTAAGTGATGTTGAAGTGTTAATTTTTTTCATGTTTTCATAGAACTCATATGTATGGTGTTCCTTATGTGGTGTTTATTCAAGGAACTATATATCCCCCCATTTCATTGGGTAATGTATGATATCTCATGATATAATTATGGTATTCTTAGAAATGATTCATAATAAACTATGTGGTGGAAGGTAGGAAAATTATTTCTAATCCACTATGTCATTATATTATGGAACCTAAATCTTGATCCAATATATTATGATTTCAATTATCTTGTTTGTGACATGTTAATATGTTTTTAATATTACTAATTTATGATGGATTATGTATTATGTTGTATTCAGATCATTGATTTATAATCTATTTTTATTTGGTTAATAGCTCCTACTTCTACATTATTTGAAAATGATTATGTTCTCATATGAAGATGACTATACTTGGCTCAATTATGATCTTCGTTATTTTTTGTTACATTTAATTTGAGTAAAACATTTCTATTTTTAATTCCATTGATAATGAATATTATTAAGTATGATATTTAAAAATTATATCAGGAGTAGGTTCTTTTATTAGATATATTAATGCCTTTATACAGTAAGATAATTGTAAATTCAATCACCAAATAAATCTAACCTCTAGGTATTAAGGTGTGACGAATTAGAGAATATATCAAATAATAATGTCAAAATAAATATTTTATAATAATTTCATGTATGGGTCGCATTAGTTTGTATTATAAAAGGTTGTAATTTATTTTTCAACATTATTTTAGTTATTTTATAGATTAGTGCTAGAGAAAAATAGTGAATACCCCTAGTGATAATCCTAATGTAGGAAAGCATCATTAAATTTTGATAAAGTGAATAGTGTTTGGATTCTATAAGAATGTATCCTACTATGGATGAAAACAATATTCATGAAATTCCATTCATAGAATCATGTATGGTTAATTAGACAAAAAAATGGTTTAGTATTAACGTAATCTTCACTCAGCACATGACCTGTGTGCCTAAATGTAAAACTAGTTTAACACTCTGGGTTGATAAGATTTAGTTTGATTAAATCCACAATAAACCCCATTATAAATGATTTAATATATATATAATGAGGTAATATATGACTAATTATGTTATAGAACCTAATAAGAATTTATACATTGATAACATATGTTGAACAGAAAGATTAATAGTTTGAACAATGTTTTTCAATTTTATAATAAATTTATTATAGGATAAAATAATGGTGGAATTGGAGAATAAATATTTTGATATGGTTTTGATAGTCATTTTTGAAGTGCATTGTGTTGCATTTGTTGTCAATGAGACATGAAGTTGTCTTGGAATGAATGGATGTCAGGGAGTCAAGATGTGAATGTCAAAGGATGTGATGGTGATGGTGATGAAGGAGAATGGCCATGGAACTTAGATGCATGTCACTTAGGAGATTCACTAAGTGGTATTGGAAATTGTGGTTGAAACATTCTCCACGAACATCTGACGATTGTTGAGCTGGTCATTAAGTTCAAAGAACTTGTATCCTGATGATACAATGTCACACCAATGATTAGAAGACCATGCATTGTATTGACAATGCATGAGGAGATGAAAGAAGATCCATCCACAACTTCTAAGTGGGTGAAGTGGTTTAATGAAGTCCATGTACTAACTCTTAGTGCATGTGAATTTGAAGTTGATCCAATTGATCTCTGATTAGATCAATGAAGCACATTGAAGAATTTAAGTGATTTAGGAGCTCAGTTGAAGATAAAGACCCTTCGTGAATTCCATTACAAAGTGATGAATAAATGTGGAAGAAGAATGGAGGAATTCTAATGAAGAAGAAATAATTGATCAAGTAGCTCGGTTGATGAAGATCCTTGAGAATTCTCTCCTAAGTTGAAAATGAGATGGTGAAGAAGAATTACAAATTGAGGAGTTGTTTTTAATCAAGAATATTAATGTTTGAATTCTCAAGAAGAAGATGAAGGAAAAGAAAGCCTTGAAGGGCACTTGGCACTTGGCATGTTTTACATAGAGGACTTTGTTTTTACAAAGTCTAGGTTCTGTCCTTTGCCAAAAAATTGGCCATCTCAAGCCAGCCCACGGGTTCAACCCCACGGCTCTTATGGGCACTAGGCGCCACGCCCATGGGGGATCCCATGGTGCAAGCTCGAGAGGCAGGGGGGGCCGTGTATAAGCCCCCGAGGGCACGCAGTGGTGAAGCCCGCGCGCCCGGAGAGTGCATGGTGGGCGCTAGGAGCGCGCCCGCAGGGAGCAAGAGTGGGCGCAGAGCGCGCCCGCAGAGAGAACCCGGCGCGGGGCGGCACCGGGAGGGGAGAGGATTCAACTGGCGTATGGTGGGCAGCGGCAGGGTTATTAACCGCGGAAATTCCGCGAGGGAATTCGATGTGGGACGCGCGATTTTCACCGGGAACGAATCCCAGCCGCACGATTCATCGCGCGCTCGATCTGGACCGCCCATCTAATCCGCCGCGGCCCAGCCTGATCGCGGCCGTCCAAATCTTTAATCCAACGGCTCTCCGCGCGTCTTCTTCCCCGCGCCATGCGAAGCCACCCGCGACATCCCCGCATGAACCAGAGCCTCCCGAGCAGTGTTCTCGAGTTCCCGGCCATCGTTTCTGAATCCGAAGCCTCCAGTGAGATCGTCTGGCCTCCATGAACACGATCATGCAATAAAAAAGGCATGCATGCAACAGATGGAGAATTTCGGTCGAGGCCGAGGCAAACGAAGTTGCCGAGGCCTTGAGGGTTCGTGCCTTTGCATGGGATGAAAGAGACGAAGTCCGTGCATGCGTTCTAAGTCGCATGCACGTGGAGGAACCCGAATAAAAAGGGAAACCCGCCTGAAATAAAAAGAAAAACAAGATTTAAGGAAATCTTGAAATCCCGAAATCTTCGAGGATTTGAAGATATCCCACGCGGATGAACCGAGGCTCTGCTTCGCCTATAAAAAGAGAGCCCGAGCTCTCATTAAGCTGCTGATGTGCTGAAGTTCTGTTGAATACCCGAAGTCCCGCGAAGCCTCTGCCTCGTGAAGGAGAAGCCCCGCGCAAATTATTTGCGCGGCTGTTGTCCCGGTGCCACCCGAGGCCCGAAGTGTTCCCTGCGCGCCTCTCTTGCGTGACAGGAAGGAGCCGAGCCGCATATTTGCGCGCTCGAGTCTCTTGCTCCCTCTCTGCCCGCACCCTTGCGCGGCAGGAGGAAGATCCCGCGGGTGTTGCACTTGCGCGCCCCGCGGGTAGGAGGTCTTGCGCGGCCTTTGTGCACCCAAGTGCTTGCGCGGCCAGTCTCATACTTTGTGCCTTTTGTGTAAGAAGAAAAGGAGGAGGCTGTAGCCCTTGAGTTGGTATTCGGGTGTGTGCAAGTGGAAGGCCAAGGCATTGCCTTGTGCTAAACAAGAAGGGGACCCGAGGCTTGCATGCCCTTGTGTGTGTGCCAAGTGGAGAAGAAGAACCCGAGGCCAAGGCTTTGAGCCTTGTGTGCAAAAATAATAAGAAGAGGCCGTATCCCTTGTTGGGTGTGCACACTTGAAGATTAAAAGAAAAAGAACAAAGTGTGTGTGCAAAGGAAGTGAAAGGTCGTAGCCTTGTGTGTGCATCAAGTGAAGACCACACTTTGTGTGTGTGTGCATTTGAGAGGAAGGCCGAGGCATAGCTTGGGGTGTGCAAAAATAGTGGAGGCCAAATACACACTCATTGTGTGTGTGCAAAGCAAAGAACAAATTTGTGTGTGCAAAACAACAAAGTGAAGTGGCCGAACCTATGTGTGTGCTCTAAGAGGAGTGGACACACTTAGAAGAAGAAGAAGACACACACCAAAGTATAACACACTTTTAAGTGTGTGAACAAATTGCATAAAGAGTGTGAAGTTTGAGAAGTAGGTGTGTGCTCAAAAGTGATTACACCCTTTGTGGGTCTACTGCACCAAGAAGAGGAAAGGAAGAGTGCATGCTTGCATGCATGCACGTGCACACGTGAACAGTGCTAAATCAGTGGTGTGCATCTGAGGAGTCCAAGACTTGAAGATCTTGAAGAGTTGCCATGCACTCAGTGCATGATGTTGAAGTGAACTGAGACTGGACCAGACCAAAGATAAAGATATTATTTGTCTGAGCATTCAGTAATTGGAGAGAAGCCGGGGCATCCTTAGAAGAAGGTGATAAAGCCCGAGCTAGATGAGAAGACCTGTTCACCACAAGTGATCAGAAGAAGAGCAAGGCCAGCAGTCTTTATCCCAGACTGCTGAGGATACTTGAAGAAGAACTTAAAGTGAAGAAGAGCTACTCGTGTGACTCGAGGAGCCAAGAGAAGACCCTGTGGGACTCAGGGAGAAGAAGTCTTCAGTGGGATTCTGGAGCAGGCCAGTGGGACTCTGGTAACACTGTGGGACGTAGTATAAAGACCCTCCTGTGGGACTCAGGAGAGATACGGTGGGAAGCTGTATCGACCATTGTAATTCTAACAAGTTATAATGGGAGAATCCATGCTTGGAGAGCATGGCAAGGATGTAGGCCTTTGGTGCCGAACCTTGTAAATCCTTGTGTCCTGTGCCTTTTCATTACTGCATTATACGGGAAAGGTTGAGAGATACAAGAAGAGTGGATCGAGGCTTTAACCAGCCATAGAGGTTTAATTGATTAAGAATCAATTAGTAAAAAGTTTTAAGGGATCACTGATTCACCCCCTCCCCCTCTCAGTGATTCACACTGATCTGGGCACTTCAATTGGTATCAGAGGGAGGTTACCTCTAAAAGATCCAAGGGAGTCTATATGGAGTGCAGATTTGAGGAAATGAAAGAACAGCCTCAAATGGAGATATCTGCCAAGACTCTGAAAAACAGAATGAAGAAACAGGCAAAGAAGATGAGGAAGAAGGTTGCTGCAATCAGAGAAACTCCTTCTATGGAAACAAATGTGAAAGTCACATCAGATGACAATTCCTTTTATCATTCTTCTGATGAAGCCTGCTCTAGCTGTGATGAAGATGGAAGAAACAATGATCTTCTAAATGCAATCAAATATCTTCAGAAGAGAGTCCCCAAGGAAATTGCAATGTGTATAGCTACAGGCCTCCTTGATCTTCAAGAAGAAAAATTACAGCTAGAAGATGAAGCCAATTCTCTAGAAGTCCAATTGGCAAAAAGGGTTGGCATAACCAACACTCTCAGAAAGCTGGTAAATGCTAAAGATGAAACAGTATCCCTTTGCAATGAAAGATATGAAGACACTGCTGAAGAATTGCAAAGAAGCCTTTCTGAGAAAGACATATTTATGATAATGATCAAAGATGTTGTCCATGCACTAGAAAAGAGGCACAAAGTGTCAATGGTTGTCAGGGATGCTCAACTAGAAGACAAAGTCAAAAAGGTGAAGGAGCTTGACAACTCATTGCTTGAAATGAAGCAGATGCATGAAGACCAGATAAAACAGCTGGAAGAGAAATGGGAAGGAAAGCTAAGAACTGTTGAGGATGAGAAGAACTCCCTCAACATGAAGTGTTTAGAACTAGAGGTGATATTGAAAAATCAGCAATCACCTAAAGCTGAATCCTCCCAGTCAGCTGAAAGAAGACATGTTGCTACTCAAGTATGCTTTGAGCAGGATGATTCTAAGAGAAAGACATCCTCCAATAAAAGTGCAACATCTTCTAGAAAGAAGGTACCATCCATACCATCTTGTACTCATGCTTCTAAAATTGTTTCTGCTAAAAGTGCAGGATGGAAGAATAATTCCAAACAAATATGGATGAAGACAGTAAAGAAGCAGAGCTCTCCTGAAACAGCACAACAGGTCAAGAAAAGTACCCTACAATCAGAAGGACTGAAGAGGTCAAGATTCGTGGGACAATGCTGGTGTTGTAACAGGTATGGGCACTGTGCAAAGGATTGTTGGTACAATCCACTAAATGTCAAAGCACAGAGGAAGCCCATGCCTAGGGGGAGCAAGCCAGAGGAAAAGAAGCAACATCCACAGGTCCAGAGACATCTGTTTACTGCAAATAGATTTGGATTACTTGACAACATCTGGGATGGTTGCAAAAGTTTTCAAAAAGATACATGTCAATCTCCAACTGTATCCAGAGCTCAAAAGAAGAAAAGATCACTGAACCTGGCTCAAAAAGATTCCTTGGGAAGCAAGAAGAAAGTAGAAAATGCTCCCAAGAAGTGTTTGAGAAATAAAGAGAAGTCCTTGGAGTCTGAGTCCAAGAAGGGTGATGCATCCAGAAGGACCACCAAGAAATGCTTTTACTGTGGAAAGAAAGGGCATATCATGGATCTTTGTAAAGAAGCCATGAAATTCAATAGAGGCAGACTGGACTCAAACAGACAATCAATCCAGAAGAAGCTGAAGGGATTGATTGAAAACAAGTTGCCTAAGAAAGGTAGCTTGACAGCATCTAAGGAACCATGTGGAACTTCCAGAACTGGTGCCACTCTTCCAAATGATTTACTTGTCATATGGCCACATCAGTTGCAACTAGCCAGAGAACTACAAAGAGTTGAAGATGAAGCTCTGGCATTTGCTAAAGCAAAAGGGAAGAAAAAGATTTCACATGAAGATGGGTTGAGATCCACACCAGCACAATCATCAATGAAGATCAAATGTGCAAGTGTGAAGACTGGTGAAAATGGGACATCTCGGTTGAGAGAATCTTCTCAAGCTTGTTGTTCACATTGATGAACCAAGGAGGTTCCATCTTATTCCCTTATACTATTGGTATTTACATGTGCTGACATTGCAGGGAATTGAAGATGATGATCATTCTCAGCTGGAGGATGGTTTGGATTGAATGGAGTGCACCCCTTGAGGGGGAGCCAATCTGGAGAAGATGATGTTCTAAAATTAATATCATCTTGAGAAAGTGAAGGTATTCCAATCATGCTTTCATCCCTTGTTTCTTAATTGAGTTAATCTTGTCAATTAAGGGGGTGTATGGATTGAAGACAATTGGATGAAAGGGGAAGCTTTATCATTGCACTGAACTTTCTAATGAGTTTTGTGAAGTATGTGCAGGATTTAGCAATTCATTGGTATATCTGAAAAATTTCAAACCCCTAAGCATGATCTCACATGTACAGTGAATTTTGGACAGCTTTGAATTCCTTGGTCATATCACTCTTGTTTTCTACACCGGGTTAGCCCAAGTAGACTTAGAGTTGATTTACTAAAGGTTCTTTGCTAAAGAGAACATGTGACATCATTCCTCTCTCAGTGTTTTTCAAGAGAATACTACTTATAAGGGAGGAAGATATTTTTGAAAGTGAACCACACCACACCTTTGCATTTGATTGCCAATAAGGGGGAGAAAATATTGGCACACATATTGACCCATTCATATGTGCTGAGTGGTGTATTGACAACAAATACAAAGGGGGAGATTGAAGTGCATTGTGTTGCATTTGTTGTCAATGAGACATGAAGTTGTCTTGGAATGAATGGATGTCAGGGAGTCAAGATGTGAATGTCAAAGGATGTGATGGTGATGGTGATGAAGGAGAATGGCCATGGAACTTAGATGCATGTCACTTAGGAGATTCACTAAGTGGTATTGGAAATTGTGGTTGAAACATTCTCCACGAACATCTGACGATTGTTGAGCTGGTCATTAAGTTCAAAGAACTTGTATCCTGATGATACAATGTCACACCAATGATTAGAAGACCATGCATTGTATTGACAATGCATGAGGAGATGAAAGAAGATCCATCCACAACTTCTAAGTGGGTGAAGTGGTTTAATGAAGTCCATGTACTAACTCTTAGTGCATGTGAATTTGAAGTTGATCCAATTGATCTCTGATTAGATCAATGAAGCACATTGAAGAATTTAAGTGATTTAGGAGCTCAGTTGAAGATAAAGACCCTTCGTGAATTCCATTACAAAGTGATGAATAAATTTGGAAGAAGAATGGAGGAATTCTAATGAAGAAGAAATAATTGATCAAGTAGCTCGGTTGATGAAGATCCTTGAGAATTCTCTCCTAAGTTGAAAATGAGATGGTGAAGAAGAATTACAAATTGAGGAGTTGTTTTTAATCAAGAATATTAATGTTTGAATTCTCAAGAAGAAGATGAAGGAAAAGAAAGCCTTGAAGGGCACTTGGCACTTGGCATGTTTTACATAGAGGACTTTGTTTTTACAAAGTCTAGGTTTTGTCCTTTGCCAAAAAATTGGCCATCTCAAGCCAGCCCACGGGTTCAACCCCACGGCTCTTATGGGCACTAGGCGCCACGCCCATGGGGGATCCCATGGTGCAAGCTCAAGAGGCAGGGGGGCCGTGTATAAGCCCCCGAGGGCACGCAGTGGTGAAGCCCGCGCGCCCGGAGAGTGCATGGTGGGCGCTAGGAGCGCGCCCGCAGGGAGCAAGAGTGGGCGCAGAGCGCGCCCGCAGAGAGAACCCGGTGCGGGGCGGCACCGGGAGGGGAGAGGATTCAACTGGCGTATGGTGGGAAGCGGCAGGGTTATTAACCGCGGAAATTCCGCGAGGGAATTCGATGTGGGACGCGCGATTTTCACCGGGAACGAATCCCAGCCGCACGATTCATCGCGCGCTCGATCTGGACCGCCCATCTAATCCGTCGCGGCCCAGCCTGATCGCGGCCGTCCAAATCTTTAATCCAACGGCTCTCCGCGCGTCTTCTTCCCCGCGCCATGCGAAGCCACCCGCGACGTCCCCGCATGAACCAGAGCCTCCCGAGCAGTGTTCTCGAGTTCCCGGCCATCGTTTCTGAATCCGAAGCCTCCAGTGAGATCGTCTGGCCTCCATGAACACGATCATGCAATAAAAAAGGCATGCATGCAACAGATGGAGAATTTCGGTCGAGGCCGAGGCAAACGAAGTTGCCGAGGCCTTGAGGGTTCGTGCCTTTGCATGGGATGAAAGAGACGAAGTCCGTGCATGCGTTCTAAGTCGCATGCACGTGGAGGAACCCGAATAAAAAGGGAAACCCGCGTGAAATAAAAAGAAAAACAAGATTTAAGGAAATCTTGAAATCCCGAAATCTTCGAGGATTTGAAGATATCCCACGCGGATGAACCGAGGCTCTGCTTCGCCTATAAAAAGAGAGCCCGAGCTCTCATTAAGCTGCTGATGTGCTGAAGTTCTGTTGAATACCCGAAGTCCCGCGAAGCCTCTGCCTCGTGAAGGAGAAGCCCCGCGCAAATTATTTGCGCGGCTGTTGTCCCGGTGCCACCCGAGGCCCGAAGTGTTCCCTGCGCGCCTCTCTTGCGCGACAGGAAGGAGCCGAGCCGCATATTTGCGCGCTCGAGTCTCTTGCTCCCTCTCTGCCCGCACCCTTGCGCGGCAGGAGGAAGATCCCGCGGGTGTTGCACTTGCGCGCCCCGCGGGTAGGAGGTCTTGCGCGGCCTTTGTGCACCCAAGTGCTTGCGCGGCCAGTCTCATACTTTGTGCCTTTTGTGTAAGAAGAAAAGGAGGAGGCTGTAGCCCTTGAGTTGGTATTCGGGTGTGTGCAAGTGGAAGGCCAAGGCATTGCCTTGTGCTAAACAAGAAGGGGACCCGAGGCTTGCATGCCCTTGTGTGTGTGCCAAGTGGAGAAGAAGAACCCGAGGCCAAGGCTTTGAGCCTTGTGTGCAAAAAGAATAAGAAGAGGCCGTAGCCCTTGTTGGGTGTGCACACTTGAAGATTAAAAGAAAAAGAACAAAGTGTGTGTGCAAAGGAAGTGAAAGGCCGTAGCCTTGTGTGTGCATCAAGTGAAGACCACACTTTGTGTGTGTGTGCATTTGAGAGGAAGGCCGAGGCATAGCTTGGGGTGTGCAAAAATAGTGGAGGCCAAATACACACTCATTGTGTGTGTGCAAAGCAAAGAACAAATTTGTGTGTGCAAAACAACAAAGTGAAGTGGCCGAACCTATGTGTGTGCTCTAAGAGGAGTGGACACACTTAGAAGAAGAAGAAGACACACACCAAAGTATAACACACTTTTAAGTGTGTGAACAAATTGCATAAAGAGTGTGAAGTTTGAGAAGTAGGTGTGTGCTCAAAAGTGATTACACCCTTTGTGGGTCTACTGCACCAAGAAGAGGAAAGGAAGAGTGCATGCTTGCATGCATGCACGTGCACACGTGAACAGTGCTAAATCAGTGGTGTGCATCTGAGGAGTCCAAGACTTGAAGATCTTGAAGAGTTTCCATGCACTCAGTGCATGATGTTGAAGTGAACTGAGACTGGACCAGACCAAAGATAAAGATATTATTTGTCTGAGCATTCAGTAATTGGAGAGAAGCCGGGGCATCCTTAGAAGAAGGTGATAAAGCCCGAGCTAGATGAGAAGACCTGTTCACCACAAGTGATCAGAAGAAGAGCAAGGCCAGCAGTCTTTATCCCAGACTGCTGAGGATACTTGAAGAAGAACTTAAAGTGAAGAAGAGCTACTCGTGTGACTCGAGGAGCCAAGAGAAGACCCTGTGGGACTCAGGGAGAAGAAGTCTTCAGTGGGATTCTGGAGCAGGCCAGTGGGACTCTGGTAACACTGTGGGACGCAGTATAAAGACCCTCCTGTGGGACTCAGGAGAGATACGGTGGGAAGCTGTATCGACCATTGTAATTCTAACAAGTTATAATGGGAGAATCCATGCTTGGAGAGCATGGCAAGGATGTAGGCCTTTGGTGCCGAACCTTGTAAATCCTTGTGTCCTGTGCCTTTTCATTACTGCATTATACGGGAAAGGTTGAGAGATACAAGAAGAGTGGATCGAGGCTTTAACCAGCCATAGAGGTTTAATTGATTAAGAATCAATTAGTAAAAAGTTTTAAGGGATCACTGATTCACCCCCTCCCCCTCTCAGTGATTCACACTGATCTGGGCACTTCAATTTTATTTTTTACAATGATTTTATTGGATATTATAAAAACCATTTTGGTTATAGAATTTGTATGGACATGGATAATGAAAATCATGCGGGGAAAATTATAATACTATGAACTCATAATGAATAACAATTTAGTTAAATAGTTTCATCATCATACCTATAGGAGTGAAATTGATATTATATCTTAATTCATATTGCTATATATTTCCCATTATTTAGAAGTAATTAAAATTGTGGGGACATGATTAATTTAGGTTGGGGGTTGGAAACATCTTAAAAATTTCCTATATATTTTCCTTTAAATAAATAATTTATTGATTGTCTTGTATTTCATGCAACACTAAACCAAAATGAAAATAAAAATTATTTTATTATGGTTATATATTATAATCAAAGCCAAATATAAATACATTATGATAATAAAATCAAATTTCATTAACATAATTCCGAATTAAACCTCAAGTAAATAAAAATAAAATAAATTGTTATATTGTAAAAAAATATTACAATTAATTCCATTTTATTATTATTATTATTATTAAATAATTATTTTATATTTCCAATAACTAATTAATATATGAAAGATATTTAATGATACATTTTTTAAAACCATTCATTGTTAAAAATGTGTATTTTTATTTATAAGGGTTTCTAATGTGTTTTGTCTTTTTAATTTATATGAACTAAAAATATTTTCCTGAAATTTATTGTTAAAATATATAATTAAAATAAACATAAATTAATGAAAAGTTATTAACATTCATATAATAGTAATAAACTCATTTTACACTGAAAATATATTTTACAATAATTCACTTTTTAGTCACTATGATTTTTTTGAGAAGCTACATATATTAATGTTAGATACTAATAAATAGTATTATTAATAAGAATAATATATTATCACTATTATTATTTTATATTCAAAAGGAATAAAAACAAGAATATCTATTATTTAATCAAAACACATGTTTCTTAAAAAAATCATTCTGTTTTTTTATTCCTTTTAAAAGACAAATTCATAACTTAAAATATTTAAATTTGATAAAATGATATTCATTTTATTACATATCATTCAATTTTTTAATTTCAATTAATATTTGGATTTGTTGAAAAATAATGTTTCTAATTGAATGGTAAAAAATACTATTTTTACAAATACCATGAATTTTATGATTTCATTAATATATAACAAAAATATAAAAACATATAAATTATTTTTCATGAATTAATATATATTTAATAAGTAAAATTATACCATTGAAAATATTATGTTTAAATGAAAAATTTATGTTTTACATTTTAGAACCAATTATTAATTTTATTTTTATAAAAATAATTTTCTATTATATAAATTTATTATTTTAAAAAAAATATCGCTATTTGAAATTCAATTTTATAAAATAGTTTTATATTTTTAATTGAACTGTTAAAATAAGGTAATTATTGGAAATTATTTTTTAGACATATAAATATGTTATCTATGTTTAAGAATGATTTATCATAGTAAATGTAAATTATTCTAAAACTAAATTTAGGTGAAAATTCCTAAAATATATAAAAAAATTATCCCCTTTGTATTTTTTATGGGATTTATATTGTCCAACACCATCCCTGTCATCGCTATCTTCTACTTTTGGATCCACTTGTCTTAAATATATATGGTTTTATTTCCCATAATACTCTTCCCTCATATATAAAAAATCTCATCACCACCCCCACTTCATCTTATTCCATAATCCACTTAATGTTTCCACTCTATGTCCAAATCCCTCTTAAATACTCAAACACAAGTCATTGTGGTGCTTATAAAATAAAAATTTCATCTATAAATGGATTTGTCATATTTTCAAATACTTTTTTCTAATATGTAACATTAAAAAAATTAAACACTCCCTCACTTGGATGATATTAAGGATGTATTTAATTAATTAATATGATATTTAGGAAATAATAAATGGTCTATAAAATTAAATCATTATCAAAGATCATTATAACTTATTTATTATAAAATTAATTTTTCACTCATGTCTATTTGAAAACATATACCTCCATCGATAACATATGTCTTTTTAATCACCGCCTTACAAAAAAATCAAAAAAATATAGTTGAAATATATATATGATAATAGTGAGTAATATATTTCTTAAATATATTTTCCAAAATGATAACACAAAAATAAATAACATATATAATGTTATCTATTGATATCATGAAATTAAATGAAACAATAGAATCCCAAATTTAATAATCATATATGATAACTAATACTAAAATGGAGTGATAATCTAATTTTAAAAATTATTACAAAATATATATTCTATTATATTAAATAATCATTAAATGAATTTTTTTAAAATGAATCTGGATAAATATTCCAATTAAGAAACCAATTTGAAATGACAAATATTATTAACATATAATGATGAAAATAAACTATAACTAACAATGATATGTGTATAGAATGAATATACATTTAGTATATAGATGGTATTATATATGAACAAGTGCTTTAAATAATTTATTATGATTTTTTTGTGTATTTTACAAGTTGTTAGAGTGTTTCAAATCATATGGGAATAAAATTTAAGGTTTCATATCAATTACCCTCCATTGAGGCTTGTTATTCAATTATGCACATATTCATGAATTATGTGATGTTGTTAATACATAATTTGGACATAATTATTATTATTAAAGTATAAGTAATTGGTTTTGAAATATTTTTGATGAGTCTCATCATCATATCCTTACATTGAATTAATTCAAAATTCATAAGTTTTTTATTTAACTAATTATTTTTTAATTTATTTATAATATTTATTTTTGAACTCCATAATTAAATGTTGCATACATTCTACCCTAAGAATATATTATATTTTATTTAATATTTTTAATTTATATTATCATTTATATCACAAAACCCCATTTCAAATATTTTATTCTTTATAAATTATATTGTTTGTGGGGGTTTCTCATCTCGACCTTATTATATCGAAACATATGTCATATTCAACACTTTTTTATTTTTATGGTGAATATACTACCATATGGATGAATTTTATCAAAATTTTCATGAAATTACTTGTATGTAAACAAATGTATCTCTCTGTATCTTTTAATTGGGTTTTTTAAAATGTTACACTCAATAATATAGTACTATCCTGACTCATTTTCAAATCAAGGTTGTTATAAATTAATTTAAATATAGGAAAAAATTATGTGAACATTTTCTCTAAAACCCCAACCATGTTCATCTGTGTCAATTATTTAAGTGGTATTACATTCCCTATCTCATTTTTACCTTGGTAAATAATTTAACCACTGTGATTCTTGGGTCTTAAACTAACCCAAATTTTCTTTTTGTTAATGAATCCTCCTCTATATTTGTAATATTTTTATGACTATATGGATAACTTAATATAATATTCTATAATACGGTATGGTCATTTCATATTTTTCTAAATTTCAAAATAGTAATTTATATGAAATTTTTTAATTATTTCCATAATGATTTTTTATGAAAAAATATTTAAATGGATTTATTTTTAAAAATTTATTTACTAATTCATTTTTCTGTAAGTAAAAGTTTTTTACATTATGAAGAATCAATTATAGGTTTTGAAAATAATTTTATTAATAATATTAATTATTAATGTTTATTAAAATTAAATTTGTATTTCTTATTTTTTCTACTTGATTTAAAATGTGATATTAAAATAGTATTGTTTCATCAATTTCAACCTCCTTTTATGTTCATTTTATTGCACTAGTGATATGTTCTTATGTAAACAACCACATTATTTGAATAGATTTATTATAAAATGTTCGGTGTAATTTTTCATGATACCCATCTCTTTTTCTTAGTGTGGTAACGTGATTTTGAAATATTAATGATTTTATTTTTTTGTAGAGAAGGTATATGTAGTTTCTAATATATGATGGGTGAGTATAGATTTATGTAGCCATATAATTCATTGAATAAAGTAAAGTATCTCATGATATTATTACAGAAGGAAAGGATATCATTCATTATCCAGTTTTTAAGGGATGTTATGAATTTGAAACCTTATAAACTATGTTATAGGAAGTAGTAATGTGAATCTTGATCCACCATGTTTTTATTTTAACACTTTTATTTGTTCCAAATTCATATATTTGGCATCACAATCATGTTATGACAGATTATATCTGATATTATATTCAAATCCTTGATTTACGATCCCTATTTTTCAATGAATAATCTCTTTCTGTTATCTTATTAGACTATGACTATGTTATCATACCCACATATTTATCTTCTAATCGTTTATGGTCTTTATTTTTTATACTTACTAAGATTCTGAGGTCACCCATTAATTTGTTTATTTCCATAGGTTATGTAAAATATAATATTTTGTGATGATTCTAAATGATATCATTTAAATGGAATTTTAATGTGGTTTTTTAAATCACTATTGTATAATATGATTATGATGATAATCCACAAAGGGAATTAAACATTTGGTTTTGGGGAGTGATTTGTTAAATAATATAAAGGATAATCATGTCAAAATAAGTATTTTATATGAATGGCTACCTTGGTTAACCTCATGATTCTTATAAAATATGCTCAATAAACTTATGAAAAACATTATTTCATAAAGAACTAGTAACTCATGAAAAAATGACCCATACAAAGTTCCCAATATTTTGTATGAAATATATGTTTATGGCATGATACTTGGTGTTCTGACTGGATTTGTTCATTTCCTTTTACATCCATAGACTTCACCAACCATGTTTATTAATCAAAATTTAATTATTTATATGGTCTTACTCTTTCTAAATATAGAATATTCTATAAATAATCATAGTAAAAATTATTATTATAAAGTGATTGGTTTAAAAATATTTGTGGTTTATATTTCATAAAAGTACAACCATCATTGGAGTACAAAACTCAATTTCTAGATTCCAAAATAATTATTGTTGTTATATATATATATCATGTTTTTTCTATATATCTCGCCCCAATAACATTAATTTGAGTCGTATTCATCATAATAATGACCTAAATATTCAACCATACCCAACAAAAAAATAGTTTCAAAAATTATCAACATACAAACTTTTGTAGGTTATTATCACAAGTAATATTTATTAATAGATAAGAAATCATAAATCCAACACTTGGTTACTATCACTATTCATAAACTTGTGAATATAATTCATAATAAAACGTCATCACTTGTATTTTCAACAAATCGAAAAAACAACTTATTTTTTATAATATAACCATTTTTATTTTTTTCAACAACACTCCTCATAAAATATGTTCTTCTTTTTATACTATATTTAATTCAGAAAAATCCATCTTTATTAATAATATATAATTTTTTTATAAATATCATTAATTTTATTTGGAAATTATAACTAAATTGGGGTTTTCATAAATATTTTACATTTCATATAATATCTCTTTATTAAAAAATTAATGATATTAATTTAAGTATTTACTCATTATTGTTTTATTCTCATATAGGTGATGTTCTCTTCTCAAGAATGATTTTTTTCACATAATAAATGAACCTAGAAGGGATTTTTTTTAATTACACTCTCTCTTTATAATTCTAATGTTATATGGAAACAATCTACACTATATTTTGAGATAAAATTATTATTCTATATATGAATGGAAATCAATATATTTCCCTACAAGTGTAGAACATCATCAGATCCACTGAACTTATTTATTCCAGTACTCTTTGAATCATCTATTTCCATAAAGATTTATATTACTTACCAATTCCCATTGCATTTAATAAGTCGTAGAAATGAGTCATTCATAATTAATTAAGACTAAATTGTCATAACATGATGTAGGAAACAATAGTATTTTTTAATGACATAAATGTATTTCATCTCAGTATCCACATCCCATCAAACACATCCAGATATAGATATTGAATTCTTCCAATATCAAACTACTATTGATCTCAACCCATTCACACAAAACTATTAATGGATAATAACCCATGAAAAAGAGTGTGACACATGCCATAAATTTAATAAATTAATACCACTTATCAATTTGGAACCAGTTACACCACATTATATGAATGATATTCCTCTATTTATTTGACATCATGATTCTCATGTGATCATTACCACTTTTAAAATTCCAACCACTTTTTTTCATAATACAATTATTCATAATAGAGTTTTAGTAACCTAAAAAATGAAATTAAATGATTTTTTATAATAAGTTAATATAAAAATAGAATTATTATTCCACCATGATTATATATGTTATTTAGATAATACATGTGTTTCCTTCTTCAAGACCCTCACTCTCTTGTTAAAGATATAATACCTTGCTTGGAATTTAGAATATGGATTTATACTATCTCAAAAGCATAGATATGTTTTTTGATTTATTTAATGAAAATTAGACTCTATAACATCTATAATTTATCATTTTAATGTTTTTAAAATCATTATTTTTTAAGATATGTTTCTCATTAAATAATTTGATGCATTTTAAAACTCAATGGACATGAAAATACACGCTTTATGTGAATTGAGATTTATTAATATATTTTCATTGTAATGTAAAAACATGATGTTGAATTGGTGAGATCGGATA
The DNA here is from genome assembly GCA_963277665.1 of Viscum album. NCBI lineage: Eukaryota > Viridiplantae > Streptophyta > Magnoliopsida > Santalales > Viscaceae > Viscum > Viscum album. Next base: position 1,518,233,248 of record OY728155.1, on the reverse strand, counting down.
ATAGAAATTGTATTTTTGGATATATAACCTCAATGGTCATTTTCAATACAAATTATATATAAATTATTTGTAAATACCAACTCAAATCCTATTAAATACATTTTACGCTTCAAAAATTAAATTCATTTCAAAAATATAAAATTCATTTTGAAAATGGAAATTATAAATAATTTCTACTACTTATAGTAATATTAATTAATAAAATTAGAATATTTTTTAAAATAATAATATAAATACTAACAATTTTTTAATTGTTGAATTTTTTTAAAATGATTTATTTTCTAATAAATAGTTAGAATTCCCATTTTTATAATTCTATCATTTATTTTCATTAAATTAAATTCATTTACAAGTATTATTTAATTATTTATTGAATGTTATATAAGATAAATTCATTTTAAAATAACAAAATTAATTACACTAGGATAATAATTTTATATGTTTTTTATATATGTAAATGTGTATGCTTAAAAGCATATTTCTCTTGAAAACCATTTTTTATCGCATTTATTAATCTACATTTAAATTAAATTTAGACACATAAAGAAATTTAAAATTCAAAAATAGCGAACATATTTTTAATCAGGATTTAATTATTTAATAAATATTCCAATTTTAATTTTAGACACTATAAATAGTAAGTATGGAAAAAAATTAGCACCTATGTAAAGTGTAAATAAGTTAATTTTCGTTTTAAATAATGTAACAAGGCATTAAAAATTTATCCAACATGTGAAATAATTTAAATGGATTATATTTAACATCTATATCAATGATAACAATTAATATTTGTAATTTTGTTTCTATTTTCCATTTGAAATAAAAATTATATTATTTTTAGTAATGGAAATTCTAAAATGATAGTCTGAGGAATTTCATATCTCTAAATTTTTATATATGAATAAAAATTTTATGAGTTCACTTATTAATATTTATTTTAATTATGAACTAAATTTTATCAGGTACAATTATTTTATTTTTTTTATTGAAGAAATAATTACCTTAAATTCCTAAAAAATATAAAAATAAACTTTGATCTTGTTGTAGAAAAATCTTGTAAATGATATTAAAAACACTAAAAGTAAAAAAGAATTTGGGTGAGTTATAGTTGCTAACAAATATTATCGATAAATACAACTCACTATTAAATTTTTTCAGTGGTTTATTTTAAAAGTTCATTTTTTACGCCAATAATGCCAAAATAAATTAATATTGTAAATTTTTTATCAATGATCATTTAGGAAAAATAATATTTTATTAATTAATATAACAATAATAAAAATAATTAAATAGGATAATATGGATAATAAATGGTATTTAATTTCTTATATTTCCCATTTATGATCCCATTTTAAGATTACAACTAAATTTATAACCCTTTTTTATTGAAATATTAGTTACAATAAAAAAGGTTTAAAATATTTTTTTAATGGGATGATCAATGTTATAATGATTAAAATAATATCTCAACTAGTATAAAATTGATCATATCATTATACAAGAACCATATATGAATTATTATATAAATCATTTATTTTCTGAATAACTTCTCAATGAATGTGTCTTTGTGATTTTTTAATATTTTGAAAAATTACAATAGTTCCCCTCTACTCACTTATAAAATGAAATGCCTAAAGTTTTTTCAGTACACAAATTCTCTCCATATAGGTAAACCAAAAAAATCCATACTATATTTTAAAAATTCCATATCAATTAATTATAGGAACTTGTTTTCATATAATACCAATTAAATTGTCATTAAAAAGGGATCATAATGATGTCTTCTGAAGAAGAGCTAATAATTTTTACTGAAACATTCAAATTTATATCTTCTTGTACATCCAAAAAATATTTTGAACACATAAAAAACATAAATATAATCAATATTATGATATGTAATTATGATTTATTGGAAACCATTTTCATCCAATTTTATATCCTATGGAATTCTAAAACAACACTCGTGTGTATGTATGGCTTGTCGTCCCTACGAAACATTGTAATTCATTTATCGTCAACATTTTACATATATTTTTCTTAATATTAAAATAACTAGTATATAAGATAATTAAAAAATAAAATTTAGTCCATAACTATAATTTCGTATTTCCCTAATCACCTCTAAATATGTTGAAAGATAATAATGATGTGCTTGTGTACCTATAGACTACCTCCTCCATAGAAAGATGTGATCCATTTTCCACCACCAAATAAAATGGATGGTAATAATTATAGATTTAATGAATATTTATTATGTATATTTGATAGAATAATTATTATATAAATTTGAGTTATTGTTTAATCATATTTTGTTCCATCTGATGAAAAGTGAAAACACTGTTCATGTGTATGTATGACTTACTGACTCCATGAATAGTGTAATTCATTTTCCTCTCTCTAACCTTTATGGATTAATATAAATGAATATATAATAAAAATATATTATATTTATATCATGACTAATAATATTTATATGATGTAATTGTAATCAAAGAATATGGATAAGATCTACTAAATTATTTTTAAAAAAAATGTTAAAACACTAAAAATCATAATAACAAAAATGTTAAAATATATTAAAATGGATCATATTTGATGTTATAAATATATTTTTAATGAATATAAATTTATTATACTGAGGATTAAAATAACTTATAAGAAAATTTGGACCTGAGGTAAGGAGTTTCTTAACAAAATTAACAATCATTATGTTATACTTATACTTCATTGATAGTGTTATTCCATGATTAAGTGTGGAAATAAAATTAATTATATCATGTTGAATTCATATTTTATTTGTCTGTATTTACATTTTTTCATAAAATAACTTCATTTATTAATTCTCATTTCAATTTAATGATCATTGTACTCGATTCTGACTAAATATAAACTCAATGGATATAAATTCTTTATTATGGAACTATTTATTTTTTAAGGAGTGTATATACATCCACTTTAGTTATATATGAAGAACATATAGTTGTTAATTATTATTAATGTACCTATGCAATATTAATTTTGAATGGGATAAAATTTAGAATTTACCAATGTGGAAATAATTTATTTTATAGTCTCAATTTTTTTGTAATGTAGATGTTTTAATTGAAGTAATATTATAGTAATTATTTAATAAAATGTAACATAGAGACCCCAGATTTTTAGATTCATCACATTATGTTATTACATTGGGATGATAAAAAGGAATTAAATCTCTAAGGGATGGTCAATTTAGCAGTTTGGAAGGCCAGATTACAAAAATGATACCAAAAATACAATGAAAAATAATAAATAAAACCATGATACAATATAATGTGAAATAAAATGCATCCATGATACTCATTGAATGGATTCCTGACCATAACATGGGTAATGGGAATATAATAAGGGTGACCTCAAATTCTCAAAAAAAGTTAGCTAATGTGGATAAAATAATGAATCAATGATAAAAACTAAACATGGAAATGTAAATAAATGATAATACATTCCATTTAACTAAATAATTTTAGAAAAATAAATTTGGAGAGGTAAGAAAACGGAAACACGTGACATTTAATCAATAAACCAAATATAAAATGTATCTATATGTTTGTTGATACAAAATCTCAAGAATGAATAATAATAGAAACTAAATGAGGGAAATTTTTAATTACTGGATTCTATTATTTCTAGTTACATGGAATCATTACCTTCAAGACCTTTCACAAGATAGTATAGATATCGTGTAAAGCCCCATATATATTAGCAAACTATTCCTTATCATGAGAAAACCAATGCATCGGGGGGATAACTATAAATGGGCCCCACCCATGTCATACCATTCTAAATTATTCCTCTTATATAATATGGGATTAAATCAATAAATAATGTACCTTATCAAATATACATGTTGAATAAAATATATTGATTTTTCAATAACTCTATAGTTAATAAAATAACTATAAAACAGAATACCATATGAAAAAAATGGTATATGAATTATGAAATATTAATATCCATCACAAAAGAATTTATATATTTAAAAAAATGTTTTAGGAGAATGATAACAATAAAAATATGGTGGTATTGCAATAGTGTTCATTGAACTCATTCTTCAGAAAAATAACATTTAATCATTCCAAAGTGTTGTATACCATTTTTAAACATTTGAATTGTAATATACATGAAGGAATAACATAAATTAAACTTATAATATCATGAAAATAAGGGTATTTATGAAATAAAATAAACAATTGTAGTATATAAACCATATAGAAAGTAATTGGTGGATAAAAATAAATAAGTCTCAATAAAATGTAAATTCAGACAAAATCACTTACATTAACATTGCTTTTTGTTATGTGGTCTCTATCCTAGTATATAATGGATTAAAATATGTTATTATTATATAAAATAACCATACTATTATTCATAATATCATATATGAAATTCCAATAATATCACATTATCTATTTTTTAACAATCCTTCATTATTTTCACTATTTTCGGTCTTAATAAACAAGAATTATAAACTATATTTTGACATTCTTATTTATCGTTAGTATTAATTATATAATGGTTTTATCATCTCTAGAAAAAAAATCCATGGTTTATTAATCATTTTTATTTATTACATATGTGTTTTTAATATTGTAAAATTTTTGTAGATAAGAAATGAAATAAACCGATAATGTGGATGATAGGTCATACATACGCATGCACACAATGTTCATTTATTTTTCATATTAAATAAATGAAAATTAAATGAAAAATATGTATATTATAATTATATTATCATATCTGTGTTATATATTTTTCTCAATTCAATTAAAAAATCATTTATACATTACATTTATAGCTTGAACGAGTCACATCACTTTGAGTAGGTGGTAGTCCACACTTCCATAGTGAACTTATCATTTTTTAAAAAATAAAATCATTGAAGGTATGTGTTATAAAATAATTAAAAAATAACAAATATATAATAAACATCACATATATCACATATAAATATATTTTCAATCATAATGACCACCATGAGATGTGGTAATGGAAGAACAAACATTCATCATTTCGTGAGGTGATAGTTCACCATTAACATAAATAGAATGTTTGATACCCATTAAATGGGGGTGAATGTAAATGAATGTATAATAAATAAAATAAAAACATCCTATTATATTTATTATACTATATTTTTATATAATTATATAATAATAATATTTTAGGGGTGTATAAGGAAAATAAAATAAAGAACACGAGGAAGTTTATTTCCACTTATTTGGGTAGCCCCTTTTGGTTTATACAAAAAATGCTTCCCTAAATTTCATCCATCCCAGGGGAAGGGCTCTAGGATGAAGGTATGGATTTTGGAAATCTCTTTGTGAAATTAATGGTTAATCCAATGTGGCATGATATGTGTAAGGATTTTTGAGGAGAGGAGTCCATTTTATAGTGGAGGAGGAGTGACACTCTTGTAATATTTTGAAAAAGGAATTCCAAACATGATTTCACATTGAATGTGGATATAATAATGATCCAATTTCTAGAAAAGGGTTTATAGGGTTGATATATTTCCATTTAATTTTCTGGGTTATTTTGGCCATTAATATTAAGGTTTAGTCCCTCGTTAAACTTATTTTCACCTTAATCGCAGTAATTAATTTTAATTACATACAATAATATTTTTGTCAAAAAATTTTGAAATTTTTATAAATAATAAATTATTCTGGTTAAATATTTGGAATATATTTTTCCACATTCTAGTCACATAAATAGATGAAATTAATTTTAAATTTAATCCCACATAAACGATGACAATGTCGGTTTTTAAAGTAAAAACATCCTGAAGGTTTCTATGTTTTTATAGTCAATTTTAATGTTAAATTGATTATAATGACTTAAATTGGGATATCTTATAAAATTATGATCTAATTAAACATTAAAACAAATTTTAAATGTTATTTATCCTTATAAATAAATCTATTGAAAAAGTAGTTGTGAATTAAAATTCAGTATTTTTCACTATTCATTAAAAAGGAAATTTCATAGGGAAATACCAAAAATTCACCCTAAGAATTGTTTTTTGTTTCCATAAAAATTATAAAGTTAATTATTATATATTAAACTTATAAAAGAGTAAAATTTGGATATAAAATGTCTTCACCACTAAAAGGCAGTAAAAATGCCTTAATAAAAATATAGTTTTTTTTTCCTAAAATAGAATTTGTTTTCATCTTAAGCCTATAAATTCTATTAGATTAATATATAAAATAATTTATTGAATATTTAATATTTTATTCACATTAATATCTATCAATAATTATAATTAATTTAAAATATTAGAGCTTAAAAAACATTATGAGAATTAAAATAATAATATTTTCCTTTATATTCAATCGGTTTTCATTATTATTTCTAAATAATTATTAACTAAAAAATTAATTTTATATTTTTTCAAACAATACATTTACATAATTTATTTAATAATATTGAAGACCAATAATTTAGAAGATAGGATATGTTGTATTATATTAAATTATATCATTTTAATAATATATTATTGTTCAGTAAAAACTTGGTCTGGTATGTCGTTCAAGTTGTCGAAAGAAGTTTCCATTACAAGTAACACATTAAATCTTAATGTTTCATGCATTCTAATGAAAAAATATATAGAATCTATTTTAAATATTAGATATATTATAATGTATCATGATATTAGATTCCCTGATGTTCTTGAAGATATGTGTCATACACGATGTTGACTACAATATTTTACTTTAAAATTTCAGGGTGTTCCATACTCCCCACCTTAATTACATTGCGTCCTCACAATTTAAACATCAGCATCATAATAGATTGTTTTTTATTTATTATTTTTAATTCCATCATCCTAAAAATCGTTCATAAAACATCCTCTATAAAATATAGAATGGGAAGTGAAATGTTCAATTGGGATAATATATAACTAAGTATATAAGAAGAAGACAGTTAGTGGAACATAGAAATACAGACTTCGATAAAAAGAATAAATATTTAAAGGGTGTGGTTGAGGTCATAAATTAAAAACTTGTGAATGATTTGTGGAATGTTGATGTCCTTAACTACATATAAATGTGATTATTTTTAATACCAAAAATTTAACAAAAAATAAATTATTATGAAAAAAATTTGGTTTCAAACCCCATTTGAGTAACTCATTCTCCATCTAAAAATATGTGTAAAAATATATTTATATAAACATAATATTTTCCTTTGATTGTGACTCAAGAATATTTCTACTTCATCTATTACCACATGATTCGTTGTATAGTGGTGTAATATATTAATCTCTATTACCATATTCATCTTAAACCATTTCATAAATGGTTAACCTTTACAATGATTATGATATAACAATTTAGAAAGATGGTAACTGAATTTCCAAAATGAACATATCATAAGCCTATAATAAAAATAGAGAAGATATAAATATTCATATTAAAAATATGTGAATAACATCATCATTCATCCTATTAAAATATTTTAATTACTCAAATCACCATGAATCCTTATTAAAAACATGCATTATTCTTTATTTCTTATGCATGAAACGTTTTATTGGATATATTTCTTAAATACAAAAGTATTGTAAACTCCATAAATGATACCATATACTACATGTAGATAAATCATTAATCAGTTACAAGGTATTCAACACATTTTCAAATAAATCATCTCAACAACATTATCTCAACAACAATAACATATTAAGAATTTTCTTTCCCTCAATCGTATATTTTTTTAAAATTTCATATTTATACTCAATAAATTTTCTTGGTACCATTCATCATATGATCACAAATCCATAATTAAAAATTATTGTAGTACAATCCTTATATATTTCAAAAATTATATGATGGGAAAAACATAAATAAAATTATTTTACAATATATTTCATAGATTAAAATATAAGGGAATATTAATCATTACCAATAATTTCTTTCACTAAAATATACTTAAACATCATCACTTTTCTTATTAGGAGGAATATTATCTTTAATTATTAGGAATTCTATTATGTAGTGACCCATATCCTTATAATTGTATCACTAGTCATCAATGATCTATTTATTTCCCTTGCATTCATTAGCCTAACGACCCTTTTATCCACACTTATAACAGACTCTCAATCCCATAAATCATTTAAATGGATGGTTATTTCCACAGTTATCACATGTCATAGAATCTTTATTTCCTCTCTTTTTTGTTTACTGATTCCTTTATTCAATGTTATCTAATGGTCTCTTCATTTCATGGATTCCCTTCAATATACTGATTTTAGAAAAGTCATTATCCATCATGATGTCACAAACAATTATATCATAATATGATAAATTTTTTGGGAGACCAGTGCCCTAAGGAGAAATAGATTAAGTCCTTAGAGGAAAATATTGATCATACATTCTTTGTTACATATATAATAAATAGAAAATATGGGTAACCTTGTAAATTTATCTTCATAATTTTCATCACTCTCTACTTCATTTTTCTATAGTCTATGAAACTTTCTATTCATCTTAATTTTAAAATCACATGTGAAATATTTATCAATGATTGTTATCTTAAATTTTCCCCATTACACAAGTTGTATTAAATCTTAGTCCATATTATTATTGATCAAGGACCAACATTAATCATCATCACTATGTAGGTAATACACAACATGTTTAACCTTTTCCATTTCGCCGAATGCTAAGGATGTAAATATCTTCACCAAATACTTAATATATTTCTCATCTACAATTATATTTTTACTCCAATAAAGTGATTGGGGATTATTTTGGATAAATTAATCCAACATATGATATTCTCTCCCTCGAATAAGATTCTCTATTCTAGAAAGTTTGTTTTTTATAACCTGACTAAACTTCCTCAATATATGAATAACATAGTGAATTTTAATACTTGCTCCATCGACTTCCTTTGAGGGTCAATATCTTTATTGTTCTTGAGTGTTGAAACCATTATTCCTTCTTTGTTCTCTTTATATAAATGGAATACACTATATTAGCATAAAAAAGTCTAAATGTATAATTAAAAATAAGGTATTACACATAACATAAATTTATGCCTCATAAATCCTAGAATTATAAACTTTGGTTACATTTTCGGAAATAATTACATTCAGATCCTTCATAATTATAGGTAAAGAAAAAAAGGAATTATCCTAATCATATCCCTTAAGAGTGTAATAACATGTAAAAATTAACACTCGTTCTTGTGTACTAGGTTACATAGAGTCAAATACAAAACACATTGTCAGATATGTTACTCATAGATACATTTTTTTCAGAAAAACATCTACTTGTAGTATTCAAATAGGGATATATTTCAAGGAATAAACACAGAATATCTACCTTACCAAAAAATATAGGGTTTTATTGTATATGTATCATAAATATATATCTTATAGTTTCACTACCTAATCCAGGTTTTTTAAAATCAAGTTTCCATGGTTGGTGTTATACATCCTTTGGTAGAAACTGTAATGCTTGACCCTAGAAGCCTAGAGCCGGAACATTATTTTATTACATTGGAATGATTACAAGGAATAAAATTCCAATGGACCAATTAGTTTAGTAGTATTAGAAATAAAAATTATATATGTAATTCCAATAATATGTTAGGAAATAGAAGACACAACTATGATATATAATAAAGTAAAATAAATTACATCGATGAAACTAATTCAATAGATTCCTCTTCACAAAACTAAGAAAGGAAACATAACAATGGTGATTCCAAATGATCATTAAGGGTATGTAAAGTGGAATAAATAATTAATCAATGAGAATAAATAAAAATATAGTTGTAAATAACTAATGACACATTCAATTCAAATAATTAGATAAGGCATAATAAATATCACATGGTATGAAACTGAAACACATGATCATTACTCAACGAAATACAAAATAAAGGTATATATCGATATGATGATGAAAATTTTAATTGATAAATAATAACTAAAAATAAATTTGGGAAATTTTTAATTACTAGACACCATGATTCATAGGATTATTAAATCATTTCTGTGAAGACCATTCACATGAAAATTTATTTATCCAGTAAAAACCCAAAAAAATTGGGTAACTATTCCATATTATAAGACTATTGATTCATCAATGAGAGATCTTTAACCAAGGCCCATCCATTTCATACCTATAAAAATCATTACTCGTAAGAATTATTGTATTAAATCCAAAAACAATATTCCTTATAAAATATATATATTTAATAAAATATATGAGTTTATTAATAATTCCCCAGCTTATTAAATAACTGTCAAGGTTAACACCATATGAAAAAAATAGTATATAATTTATAAAATAATAATATACATCACCCAAGAAAATTGATATTTAGGTAAATTTAATTTTTCAATGTAACGATATCAGTCATAAATAAGTGATATTATAATGGTGGTTATCAAAGACATTATTAAGGAAAATAATCATTAAAAATTACCTAATGTACCATAGCACTTTGAAACATTTTAATCATAATCTCTTTGAAAGAAAAAAATTAATGAAACCTAGAGTATAATTAAAATAATTATATTCATTAAATATCCTAAAAAAGGTAGTATATGTACCATATAAAAGTGTAGTGGTGCATAACAACAAATAAAACTCAATGGAATGTTAATTGAGACAAAATATCTTACCTTAACCTTACATTTTGTTGTGTGTTATTTATCCTATTGATTAGTGGTTTAAAATAGGTTAATAATATTTTAAAGAACTATAATCATATTTAGAATATTATATGTTAACTTTTTTTAATATCATATTACCCATTTATTAAAAATCAGTCAATCTTTTAACTATTTTGTGTGTCATTTTCCACATTTTCTAAAGTTTATTATGAATTGTTATTTGTTGTTATTATTAATTAGATCATGGTTTCATAACCTCCAAATATTAAACTATGTTTTAATAATCATATATATTCAATAACTAATTTATTATTAATAATCTATATTGTTTGGTGATAAGAAATAAAATTTATAGTTAATGGATACATTAGGTCGTGCATATGCAAGAACGATAATTTCATTTCATTGTTATATTAAAAATGTAAAAGTTAATAAAAAGTAATTATATTATAATTTAAGTATCATATCCATGTTATATATGTTACATAGTTATATTAAAATCATCCTTTATACGTACCATGTATAGCAATAACATGTCACATTGCATTTATGAGGAGGTATTCCACACTTCCACAATGATGTTATCGTATTTACACAAAATGGAATGTGAAGAGGTATCTGTTATAAAAGAATTAAAGAAGTATAAATACATAATAAATATCATATATATCACATAAAAATTGATTTTCTATTTTAATGATCACCATGAGTGGTGGTGAATTATAAACGAACAATCATCATTTCTTGATGTGGTAGTTCGTCATTCAAATTAAAAGTATGTTAATTACCCATTTGATGGTGGTGTGTGTTATTGTAGGTTTAAATAAAAAAATCACAACATACTAGTATATTTTATATAATTTTTTATTATATAAGTATTTAATAAAAAGAATTTTAGGGGGTGGATAATGGAAATGAAACTAAAGTTCTTGAGGATGTTTGATACCTCTAATTCGTGTAACTCCTATTGGTATGTACCCGAAGGATTCCATGGATTACATCCTTATTAAGGGCAGAATTATAGGATATGGGGAGGGATTTTTATAATATATTTGTTCATATCATGGTTGAGCTAATGTATCTTGAGATATGTGAGTAAGTGGGAGGAGAGGAGTCCTATTTATAGTGGAGGAGGATTGGTACTCTTGTAATATTTTGCTAAAGGAATTACATACTCATTTTTCACATTACAAGTGTCTCCAATAAAGATCCAATTTAAATAAAAGGGAGTATGGGATCGATATATTTCTAGAAAATGGATCTTTTAAATGTTTATAGGATATATTTACCCTTAAGTCTATGTCTTAGGCCCTCATTATGCTTAATTTCTCCTTAATCGTTGTGATTAATTTTAATTATTTTCAATAATATTTTGGATAAAAAATTTATTTTACCATATTTGAGAGTGTAAATTATACTAATTACAAATATTAAATTCCATCTAAATTCTAATAAAATAATTGTATGAAATTAATTTAAATTAAATCATATAGATGGGATGAAAATGCAGATTTTTAAATTAAAAATGTCTAAAAGGATGTTATATTTTACTAGTAATTTGGATAGTGGAACTGATTAAAATGATCTAAATTGGAATAATTTAAAATAATATGATCTATTTAAAATTTAAAACAAATTTAACATATTTTATTAATTTATAAATAAATCATATGGAAAAGTAGTTTTTAACTAAATTCTGAATTTTTCACTATTAATTTAAAAAAAATTCACAGAAAAAGAAAAAAAATTCCGCATAATATAATTTTTATGCTTCTATTCCAAATATGAAGTTAATTTTAACATATTTAATTTATAAATGGTTTAAAATTATGATTCAAAATGGGTTCACCACTAAAAGGCGATAAAAAAAGACATAATAAAAATATTATACTTTATGTATAAAATTGGGTTTGATTGAATCAGAAGCCAATAAAATATATTGACTAATAAAAATTAATTTATTAAATATATATTATATATGTGAAATAAATATCACTTACTAATTTTAATTAATTTAATTTTTTATGGTAAAAGAGTTGTGTGAGAAAAAAATTATAATAATTTCTTTTATATTAAATTAGGTGTCATATTAATTTCTAATTAATTTTTATATAATTAATTAATTTTATAAGTTTGAAAATTATAGATTTCCATAATTTAGTTAAAAATATTTATAATAACTATTTTAATGTCTATATTATGTCTTATTATATTAAATAAAAATATATGAAAAATATATTATTATTTAGTTACAACATGGTCTTGTGTGTTGTGAAAGCTATCAATTGAAGCCACTCATTAGTGTAATACTCCCAAACTCAGTTTTTCATTCATTGAAATATTTAAAATATATTTAACCTATTTAAAATAATTTTTATATTATAAAGTATTGGGATATTATACTTCGTTACATGCTTGATGATGATTTTCATACATGCTACTGAATACAATGATTTACTTTAAAATTTTTGGGTGTTGCATAAAATAAATATATTTTCATATTATATAAATATTAAAGGATTATTAATTTTTCATAAACATCTCATGTTTTTGTTATATGATTAAATCAATTAAATTTTTACCTGAAAAAAATGGATTATTTATTTATTGATGGAATATATATTTCCAATGTTCATATATATTTTTAAATTATTTTTTAAAAAAATCATTTATTTACTAAAATTATTTATAAAAATATCATGTTAATCTTCTATTTTAAAATGTTTTATTGGAATATAATTTTTTTTAGAGTTTAATGTTCATTATTTTTTACAAAAATTTAAAAATAATGTTTTCTTTTTGACATAGATGTTGTTAACAGAATATGTCATCATGATTACCATTTTATGATATTTTGAATCTATGAAAAGTATTCAATGGTTATAAATATCATAAAAACATTAATAAAAACATATTTTAATTTTTATATTCTATTTTATTTATTCTCCAAAATATACGAATTTATTACAAAATAAATATGTCTAATGAATCGATTTATTATTAATTAGTGGTGATTTACCTTCTCTTGAAACATTCACATTATTATGGTAATAAGTCTGTAGAAATTACATATATCATAAATATCGAAATTATTTTATGATAGATATACAAATTTTCTAAACCATATACCATTTCTTTATATAATGTTTTTCAATGAAACTCATTTAATTGATTAGAGAAATACTGATATTCAATATTCATTAATTGATATATATATATATATATAGATAATTCAAATTATGTAACAATTATATTGATCTTCCAATATATGTGTAATGAATTGGGAGTGCAGCAATAGGTGGGTACTTGTTAAATTCGTCCTCTAGATGAATTGATCAGTATCATGAGATAAACCATTTTTCGTGACTTATTACATGCGTTTTTCGGATATAAATACCCATTGATTAAACTATATTTGAAAAAGTTTTTGACTACAAGGATATCATGATGTCTAAGATCGTGATGTCCAACATCACTCATTTCATTCATTTCAAATTCAATCAATATTATAAAATTAATTTATGCATTGATATTATCCACATATGGATTTCATTATCAAGTTATGGATTAATCATAATGTGCCTTCATTTATTTACCTTTCCATATTGATTATTACTTATTCAACAAGGATAGATTCTACAGTACCTAACCCTTAATATGTTTTGTAGAGCACCCTAGTTTTATTTTCATTTCTATATGATTTGATTAAGGAGTATTTGAATGTGTTCAAGGATTAATAATTTATACAACTACTATGTTTTTAATTTTTTCCAATGTAAAAAATATGAAACATTTATTTATCCAGTTCTTTAAGACTACTAAACTATTTAGTCATTTATGATGTTATTTCTAGTATATTATGCCAATGTAGTGAACTAATCACCAGCTCTTGGAACTGGAGTTGGGTTTTTTATAGTAATGGATAGGGATTTATTGGTATAAATCATAATAACTATATTTTGGAAATTCTAGATTTTGAAACATAAGCCAATAGAATTTGATTTTTGATATGTCTAATTATATAATTATAAAATAATAGTTTTCTTAAATTTTAATAATATGTGGTTCTCCACTATAATTGTAACAAAACTAACCCCATTAACATAGATCTAGTGTCTTACATTATTAAATAATCATAATATACATGGAATCATATCTTAAAATAATGAATAGATTGGTATTCTTGGTAAACAAGATGCATACATGATTCTAATATTACTTTTGAAAAAAATTCACAACATTCTTTTCAGAGATTATAATCATTCTATGCATAATATATTTGAATATCATTATTATAACACTTATTATTATTGAGGAAAATTTACAAATAAGGGTGAGATAAAATACTTTGTAAGGGTTAGGTATAGCCCAAGAAATCATGAATCTATACGCACAATTATTACATGGTAAATGACTAAAAACACATTCCATTTAAATTATTTTACTATCCTAATGAATATGGTAAGGTAAAAAAATATAAAACACATTCCACATAATCTATAACATCAAAATAACAACTGAATTATGCATAATCAATATGGAAAGTTAAATAACTCCAAAAATATCATTTAATAAAAAATAAGCTTATCATAACATGATAAGGAATATTTAATATGAAATGGTAAATAAATAAAAAATAATTCCACTTAATAAATTAATTATGAATTTAATTCTTCTAGATATAATATCACAGATTAAATATCACGGATATTAATAAATGGATTCTTAGTGATAGAAATTCATAATTACTGGACACTATGAACTAAAGAATCGTGATACCTATACAGTCAAGACCATCGTCAAGTTAGTTTAATAATTATTTTTACGTATAAACCAAAAAACCATATAACCAAGTCTACCAATGGGATTTGACAAATTGTTTCATTATTTTAACTATTATCATTTTAGTTTAACCCCTGGTAAATCAGTTTTTTCATTAACTGTAGTAATTAATTTTTAATTCATTAATGATTCCTAAGCATAAAAATTTAAGATTAATTTTTTATATAATATATATTATGGTCATTCAAATATTTAATCCATTATAATAAATTCCATTCACAAATTTTGTAGAATAAAATTTAAAATGAATCCCAAATATGGGATAATAAACTTGTTTTAAACCATAAAATTCGTATATGTATATAAGGTTTGAGTATCAAAATTTAATATGAAATTGATTAAAATGACCTATAATAATAAAATTCTACATAATTGAGGTAATTTTATATAACAAAATTAAATTATTTTTGTAACATGTGAATTATTCAAAAAATGTTGTTTTCAATAAAAAATAGTATTTATCACTATTCATAAAAAAATAAAAATTTTAGAAAAATAATAATAATTCACCCTAAGATAATATTGATTTAATTATTCAAATATTGGATTTTATTTTACCAAACGATATTTCTAAAGTTGGAAGAAATTCATCTGAGATTATGTTGACAGGGTGTGATTTAACCATATTTTAGAAAAAATAATGTTTTCAGAGAACAAACATTTCATTTTCTATTAAATTGTTATTATATTATTTATAATAAATATAAAATAATATTTTTATGATTTTATTTAGTAATATTCATACCCACTGATTTAAGGGATTGGTTATAATAGTGTACTATATTACGGTTCATTTAAGCATCGCCTTGTGTTTCACATATTCTACAGAATAAAATGTTATTATTTTATAATTTCAGTTTATTACATTCTACACACATTAAATAAATTATATCATTGAAATTTGACCTTTACATTTTTATATGAAAATTAATTTGATGAAAACACAAATGTTAATAGAGGTTAAAAAAATATCCTCTTAATATATGATAAAGTGATGTAGAACAGTCATATGGAATAATTCATATATAGGTTTTTAATTTGGAGAAAATTAGTGGAAGAAGAATATACGAACATAGAAGAAACATGTAAATAATTATGGATAGTTATTTTTGTTCATTGATCAGATAAATTTGAATGATTAATGGAATGTTAAGGACCTCAAAACAATAAATCTACGACGATTAAGAAGACAATTTAATTCATTTAATATGAATATAATAGGATAATTTTCTTTGTTTCAAGATCATTTTCTTAAAGGTGAAGAAATATTTTAAAATCTAATAATATAATGAAATATACATAGTTAATATGTTTTTATTTCATAAGAATAATTTCATGTTTTTGTTATGCTTTGATCAATTTTCAATTCACCGCTTATTCTAATAAATTTATATCAAAAAATGGATTTTTTTCAGCTTACAGGATTAAAATTCTCTCATAATAGATCATAAGATCTATAAAAGGGATAAAAGTCAATCAGTATGTCTATAAGTATTTTTAAAAACTAGTATAGTCAGCATAAGTTGTACAATATAATATAATAATCAGTATACATCAATAGTGACACCCCATGTTCATCAATAATGTTGATTTATAAAATAATTTAAATATAAAATTACATATTTTCTAGGAAATCATATATTCTAGTGGGAGGTACTAAACCCTTATTGTCCTTCAAAAGTTGGTACAGGCCCATAACCTTTCCAAACGTGATGGGTTTTCACCCAGAATGAACATTTTTATTTATCTAAAAGTATATATATATATATAATTCCATTAACCTTCCCAAATTATGATGAAACATTATTACAATAGTTTCAAAGATAAGATACACCATAAATTGTACCAATAACACTAATATTATTTCAAAAAAAAGTAATGGTATTCTTCCTCAAATAACTCTCTCCTATAATTATGTAATGTGTATTATTCCAAAAAAAATGTTCTCCAAACATATCCTTAACTATGTAACATTTTTATCAATTAAATTTTAAAAAGGGATGTTTAATATTTTTAATATATGATAATATTTAAACTCATTTACCCATGGGGGTATCCATTAGAATTTAATTAATTAGGGAATTAGGGTTCTAAAATTCATCAAAATTCTTATATGTCTCAGGACTCTTATATCCAAAATAAATTTGGATAAAAATATATACAATTTAATTTGTTAATCCAAAAATATGAATAATATAACTATTTTATTTTAACATGGGACATTCCTTATTCTATGAGTTAAACATTAGGAGATGTAATTGAATCATATAATTCATAGGTCCCCCAAATTTAAGATAACGGACTATTAATCTATCCCTAGGAAGATATGTAATTCAGTATATCATACTATTCATTTACCCTTGTTATTTTATATAATTATTCCATTATTTATGAAACATAAAATTATTTCCCAATTCATTTAAGATAGATTTCTAGGTGTATCATACCACAGGTATAACATTAAGTTTATCAAGCCTTCTTTACTCCATGTTATCCATCACTTGATTCATAAATAAACTTGATCGTACAACTCATTAGTGATTCATACAGTTTGTTATGGAATATGTTTATAATTATATTTCTAGATAATTGGTTAGTCATATTTATGATATCCTTTACTCATTTCATTATTTAATTTGGTATCTCATAGTCACCACATTTTTTTTCATGTTCACTAATTTCATGATTCCTTCAGGTTCCATCCATTTACTAAACCAAAAAACATAGTGTGATAAACAATAATCATATTGGAACCAAATATTATCATTTATAGGAAATCCAAACCACGATACATTATTTTCATTCTAATACATGATTGGTGTAATTTTGTTTACCCATTTTTATCCTCTTTTCAAATCCTTTATAATTATTTGTAATGAACATGTGAGTTATCATAAGAATACCCCCCGAGTGTGTCAAACTAGGTGTACAATATAGACCATTGTTGAGCATCATGGGATATTTAGAGAAAATCCCAATGTTCCCTTTTCAGAATTATTACCCATAGATACATTAATCCTAGAACATTATCTATGGTTGGTATCCAAATATGGATTTATTTTTTGGAATACAATATAATATCTTCTTTACCAAAACTCTACGATGTTCTTTTATACTTATCCCAAATTTCTATCATAGGTTTATTTTCTCAGTTGTTTTTTTCATAAATCTATTTCTCAATGATTCTAAAAAAATTGCTAATACCAACTATAATGGCCTCAAACCTAGTATCCCTAAGCCATTTCATTACATTATTTCATTTTCATAAAAAAACATGTAATAAAATCTTGAAGGACTAAATAGTTATGTAGTTATTATAAAATAGAAACATAAATTTTTCTAATATTTCATTTAAAAACAAAATTTCAACTATTGTTTTGATAATATAATTATTCCCTTCTAGAATATCCATTCATATAATTATTTGAAAACATTCTGGAATCCTGGGAATGGAAAAAAAATAATGGTTATGTGTTGTGTTGAGAATGGTGTTGAAATTTTTATCAATAAGATATCAATAGGGTGTAAATATGTTTATGACATCGTAGTGATGAAGAGGTGACGATGATTTAAGAGAAGAAGTTGTTCCAAATCTTATGTCACTTGGTAAATCAACATGAAATGAAATTGGATGTCATGATAGGAAATTCTCTATAGCAATTTCGACAATTGTAGAAATAATCTTAAGTTCCAAATCATATGTCAATGAATGGCACATTATTACAACATCTGAATAACCCCATGAAAAACTCTTGTATTGCATGATGAAAGTGGGAGATTAATCCAATGACTTCTAATTGGATGAAGGTTCTGAATTAAATCAGACTTCTGTTTTAGTTGATCCTCGAAGTCCAAGATATATGTTAATGGATAACACATCCATCATAACAAATTCCATTCATTATGCGTTAATACATGATAAATTCATAAATTACCCATGCATAATTTATGATTGTATTAAAGGAATGTATTTAAGACACTTGTTATTTATGATCTAAAATTGAGGAAATGAATGATGGTGGATGAATAAAAAGAGCATAGGGAGGGGCCATAACACATTTGAAGGTACTAATACATATTATTTTATGTTAACATTTATATTAAGATTTATATGAGACTTTTCCAAAATAAATAAGGTAAACCAAGAGGTCCATATGATGCCCTCACCCAAGGCATATACGGGACCCAAGGGTCTACTATTCCAAAAGGAAAGGCCTTGATGTCTGCTAACAGGATGGGCATGGGGGCATGTATAATCCCTTGGGTTTGTATAGTATGCACCTGGAGCACGCCCGAGGAGGAATGAGTGGGGGAAGAAGACTGCCTATAGGAAGAACTGATGTGCGGTGGCACTATAGGGGGGAGAGGATTAATATGTCCTGTTGTTGAGGTGTCATGATATTTAAGTTAAATTAAAACCATTCTTTGGTTTTTATGTGGGGTGAAAACAAAATCCCGGGATGAAATTTCTACTGTTGATCTCATTCCAGGATAGCGCTTCACTATCTGGTCATCACGAGATCGATCACGCGTATCCAAGACATCTATATGATCTATATGGTTCAAGATTAATCCATGGTCGTATGATATCCTCCACCAAGGTCGTCTATAATATCCAAACACCATCATGCACCCTCTAACTAGTACTTCAGATAAATGATGATCTCATCACTCCTGGCATCATTTGATCTCAATTCAATCCCACAGTGATTGTTAGGATGTAACAAACACATGCATGAAATTTCATTTTCATGTATGCTTTGAAATAAAGGATCATGAACATGGTCGAAGAAAACATAGTTGTGAGGACATGTCAAGATGCTCAATGCGTTCAAGATATGATTTTAATGCATTTGAAAATGAATTTGCGTGATAATTTCCATGAGAAATAAAAAGTCCACATTGAACAAAAATAATCCGAGAATTACAGCCATATCTTGATCTGTGTTTGAAAATATTCAAATGCGATGATATTGGCCTTTCGAAGCATTGATCCCCTCATATTGGAACATGCATTATAACCTATAAAAGGAGAGGAACCAAGTGAAAACAAGATGATGCCACTCTCAAAAAAAGGGTGCTCCCATTTCTCCAAATAAAAAAGATCCAACAGGAAACCATCTATTTTTTAAAAGGCGGAGGGTTCTGCGAAGCTTTTCTATGTAAAGGAGAATAGGATTTCTCTTCCCTTTGACATGGGTTATGCACTCTCGAAGGTTCTTGCAAAGAAGAAGTTCTGCTCTCCCATTGCGCGAAGAAGAGCAGTTGAACATTCCTAGTTTTCAAAGATAACCAATGTGAACCCCTTGGTTCATGAAAGAGGATATTTGTACCATCTATTTGAAGAAAAAAAAAGAACATGTGATATTTTTCTAAAATCCTCCCTCTTTTTGTGAAGAATATTCCTCAGACACCGAATCGGTGCATACGCACCCTTGTTGTTCTCATGCAATGAGAGAACCAAGAACCTTCTTTGATCTGTGAAGGAGATCAACATAAACCATGTTTTTGAAGGAGAAGAACATGTGAACTCCTTGTGATAAGAAGCAGAACCCCTAATTTTGGGTGTTGCATACATGACACATACACCACCCTCTTTAGAAGAATTAGGATGAGGGTAGTACACATTGTCTTGCAATTTGGAGAAGGGTAACCCATGCACACCCTTGTTATATCCATTTGTATTGTGTGTGAAAGAAGAAGAAAATGGAGGGTGTATTCATGGTGGAGTTCTTGTGAATGAAAATAAAACATAAAAACAATGTATGTGTGCACATGTGAATAAGGATTAAGAAAGAAGAATATCACACACTAATAACTTACCCATTCTGGTGTGAAGAAACAAACACTTGTATTGAACCTAAACAAAATAATATGTGTGTGTGTGTCTGTGAAAAAACCAAATACAAGAATGTTTGTGTCATATCAAGTGAGGAAAAGAAATAGAAAGTGTTTGTTAACAAAATGATATACCTAGTGGGGCTTTCACACAATCAAGAGAAAATAATGAGATTGTGCATGCATGCATGCATTTAGATTCACACTTCAAGACACATTAAATAATAAACAAGATTGTGAGTGCATATATGTAAACAAGAAGAAGATATTTCATGAATCTCTTGAATGAAACATAATTAATTAAGATATCCAAAAACAATAAGTTTGGATTCCATGAAATCCACGCACGAAGTGAATGTCTGTTGATACTGAATCCAGAAAGAGTTAAAGAATATCTTTTATCTGATTTTACAATGATTTATTATTCATGAAGAAAGATAGATCTAACATAGTGTATGATCATTATTTCTAGTCAATATTCTTGAACAAGTAGTGTGTATCACTTGCATAAAAATAAGTGAGGACATGTCTTCATACGGAGAAGAAAGAATTGGCCAAGCATTGTTGAACTGAGGACTAATCAAAAACTTGATCAAAGTTATTGAGCAAGTACAATATACCATACTAAAGGCTGATGAATATTATTTAAGAAATTCATGAGAAAATGTGATTCAAATAGATCATGTGGGTAGATCAGAAGATCCATCTACCTTGAAACAATAATAATCAATTATGAAATCTAGGAGGAAGATTTCTTTAGTGGGACTCTGAAGTAGGCTAGTAGGACCCTAGTAATACTATGGGAAGCAGTATAAAGAAACTTCTATAAGAATCATGAGACATATAGTGGTACTATTTATCGACCATTATAATAGGAAATAACATTATTATGGAGAATCATGTGTGGGGAGAATAAATAACATACAAGGAGTAGGTCATTGAATCGAACCTTATAAATCCTTGTGTTTAGTGCCCTTACATATAAAACATTATTAGAAGAAAGGATGAGAGGAAAAAGAATATTGGATCAAGTCTTTAAACATCCATAGAGGTTTAATTGAAAATAATCAATTAGTAAAAAAATTAAAGGGGTCACTTATTCACCCCCTCCTCCTCTCAGTGATTTTCACTGATCTAGGCACTTCAATTGGTATTAGAGGGAGGTTACCACTAAAAGATCCAATGGTGTATTTATGAAGTGAATATTTGAGGAGATGAGTGATCAAACTCAAATGGATATATCTTCCAAGACACAAAAGAAAAAAATGAAGAACAATTCATGGAATATGGAGAATAATCTTAATACTAATGTGAATACACCTTCTACTAAATGTAATTTGAATGGTATAACATTTGATAATATTTATTATTCTTCTAATGAAGCATGTTCAATCTATGATGATAATAGATCGATTAGTGATATTCAGATTTCACTCAAAGATCATCTAAATAAATTCCCTAGAAAATTATCAAAACATATTTCTACAAGCATTAGTACTCCTCAAGATTAAAATTTACAGATAAAAGAAGTAGTTGATTCCATGGAAGATGCATTGGCTAAAAGGGTTGTCATATCCAAAACTCTCACAAAACTTATACATGAAAAGGAATAAACAATTTCTCTTTACAATGAATGAATAGATGATGTTACCAAATAATTTCATATAAATATTTTTGAGATTGAATTATTTGAGATTGTTTTTTTAGACGATTTGCATTAATTTAAAAAGATGGAAAAAGTCTCTATGGTTGAAAAAGATACTCAACTAGAAGACTAAGCCAACAAGGTAAAGAATATTAATGTATCTGTGAAATGGTTAAGTAATGTGTAATAATATCAAATTAAATAGTTGAAGGATAATTGGGAAAGTAAGATGAGATCAGGTGAGGATGAAAAGAACTCCCTCAACAAGAAGTGTTTATAGTAAGATGTGAAATTAAAGAATCAACAATCACTCCAAGATAGAACTTCCCAAACAGATGAAAGAAGATATGTTGACACTCAAGATTTCATTAAGTAATATGACTCCAAGAGAAATTAAAAATCATCCTCTAATCCAATGGAAAAATTTTCCAAGAGGAAGTTATTCTAAAACCTGGTTTTTTCTATTTCTACCAATATAGTTGCATGTGCATGTATAGGTTCAAAGATAAAAGCTGGGAAGAAATGGATTGATAAAAATGTTGATAAATCCATCAAAATTTCAGGTATGGATGTTGTGATGATTAAAAATAGCAACTCCAAAATGGATGCTCTGTAGAAATAAAGATAATTACAGAAAAAACAAAGCACTGAATCTGGCCTTACTAATACTCCAAGAAAAAGAAGAAGATTAATTGGCTGCGGTCGGTGTTTCTAGAAGATTGGAAATAATTCCAATGATTTTTGGAGTAATATTTCAGTATATGAAAATTATTGGAGTCCTACATTTAGGGAAACTAGATGTGACAAAATGAAGAATCTTGCAACGTAATGGCAGGAAACACAGATAAAGAAGAATATGTCTATCAAGAAAAGATTTGAAAATCTGGATGAATTATTTGATAATTGAAAGAGAAGTTTTCGCAATTATACTGATTTATGTTTTATTTATATCATGCCTCATACATAGGTTGATAATAATCATACACCACAAAAAAGGAAGGATAAAGGAAAATGAGTTGAAAAGTTCTCTGTTGGGAATATGAAAAACATTTAATTTAATAAAATAGTGATAGAAACTATTCTCAAGAAGGAGTTCAAGAAGGATTCTAAGAAATTAATATCAACCAAGAAAATATGCCTCTATTGTGGAAGGAATGGTCACACAATGGATCACTACAAACAAAGAATGGAAATGAATGGAAGCAAGATGAAAATAAAAGGATAATCATTCCATTAGAATATTGGATTGAATGAAGACATTTAGGAATATAATCATAATAAATTACTTAAGAAAGGTAACATAAAGACAATTAAAAATCCATGTGGAATATCCAAATTATAAATTGTTAAGAAATAGTATTTATATATCTATTCTAATCAATTGAAAAGTGCTAGAGAACTACAAAGAGATGAAGATGATGTACTATCTAAAGTAAAGAAAATGGGGAAATTGGTCATTCCACAAGAAGGGAAATTCTAATCTCATGACAGTTTTTTGACACATGAAAACCCAAGTGTCTCTCAACAATTGTGTGTATGGTGCAAGTAGGCTGGACATTGTGACAATAAATGTATATTTGTTTGACCATGCCAAAATGATATGTTGAAAATTTATTAACATGCTCCATTGGAATCTACATTACTATTCGAAGAAGTAAAGACAATCAATCCACAAAAGATGAAGGTGAAAGGAAATAAAGGGTCCATGCTGACAATGAAAGATAAAACTGTTAAATGGAGAGAATACAACACCGTGAAGAGTACTAGACACATTAGATCCACCAAGAAAGGAGTTATTGGGTTGAGAGGAAATCCTCAGCCATGTTGCTCCCATTAAGAAGATCACATGTGTTCCATCTTATTCCCTAATATTTTTGTTTTATATGTGTGATTACATTGTTGGTAATTGAAGGTGAAGGTAATTCTAAAAATGAGAATTTAATGATCAAAGTGGATAATAACACGTTGGACTAATTATTCATGATTTTACTATTCCACATTGGTATATTATCTACATGAATATCTTGAAGATTAGGTGATGATATTTTCCACCATGATGAATCAAAGGGATTACATCCCTTTTGGGGGAGAAATATGAATGAGATAATATCAAGGGTAATGTCATGACAAATCTTGAAATTCATATCATCTCAAGAAGATGAAACATGATTTATTACAATCACACTTTCATCCCTTGTTCTTAATTGAATTTATGATGTCAATTAAGGGGGTGTTTGATTAGTGAAAATATGGGATGAAAGGGCGAGCTTTATATTTTCAATTGAAATTTTTAAAATTTTGGGTGACTTATGTGTAGGATTTAGAATTTCATTGTTAAATATGACTATTTTCCAAACCCAAGGATAGCAGTTGATACACTCAGGGAATGATTTCACATTCATGGTTTTTTATGGACATCATTGAAATCCTTGGTCATATCTCCCTTGTTTCCTACATCAGGTTAGCCCAAGTAGACTTATAGTTGAGTAAATAAATTCTCTTTGCTCAGTTAACTGTGTGATATCATACTACACTCAGAAATATTCAAGATGATATTCTTTAAAGGGTGTAGAATAAGTTTTTCAAAGTCCCCATCAACCCTTTATATTTGGTTTCCAGTAAGGGGGAGAAAATATTGGCTCACATATAGACCCATAAAAATTGTTCTTAGGTGATATTGAATACAAAATACAAAGGGGTAGATCATTGAGCATGGTGTTGAATTTTTTGTCAATAAGATTTCAATAAGGTGTCAATATGTGTATGGAAAGGTAGATATAAAGTGGTGATGATGATTAAATAGAGGAATTTATTCCAAAGATTATGTCACTTGGAGAATCAATGTGAAATGACATTATATTTCATGCTTGTACATTCCCCATAGAAATTTAGATTATTGTAGAAATGATCTTAAGTTTCAAATCATTTATCATAGAATGACACATTGTTACAACATTTGAAGAACCCCATGAAACACTCTTGTATTGCGTGATGAAAGTGGAATATACATCTAATGGATACTAATTGGATGAAATTTTTTAATTAAATCAGACATTTTTTTGAGTTGATCCTCAAACTCCAAGATATGTATTAAAGGGGAAAACATCCCTCACAACAAGAAGGCCATGCATTATGATTTAATTCCTGAGGAATGAAGAAATGATCCATTATTCAAACATGATTGGATTAAAGAAAATTATTGAAGATATATGGGATTCATGATCTTAAAGGAATTGAATGAATGATGGTGGATGAAGAAAATGAGAAGGGGGGGAGGACTTGACACATTTGAAGGTGTCCATGCATCTTATTTTATGTTAACATTTATGTTATCATTTTTTTAGACTTTGTCAAAAAATAGTGTTAACTAAGAGGGACAGCTGAAACCCTCACCCAAGGCATATGCGGGACCCAAGGGTCTCCTGTGCACAAATGAAATTCCCAGAAGCCTGTCCAAAAGTGGTCCATGGGAGCCGTGTATAAGCCCATGGGTGTGCATAGTGGGCATAATGAGTGTGCCCGAGGAGGCAATAGTGGCTGAAAAAGTGCGCTCATAGGAAGAAAAGTTGTGGAGAGGCACCAAAGGTGGGAGAGAAGTAATCTGGAGTGTCGATGAGGTGTCTATATATTTTAACTGAATGAAACTCGTGGTTTTTTTTCGATGTGGGATCGAAATAAAAACCCGGGAAGAAAACTGCACCATTGACCTCATTCTAGAATAGCACTTAATCGTCTGATCATTACTAGATTGATAGCATGTATCCAGGATATTATTCTGATCTCTGAGGTTTGGGATTGATATGTGATCGTCTGATCTCCTCCACCGAGGTCGTCCTCAATTTACGGTCACCCGCTTGCACCCGTGAACTAGTACTCGTGATGAATTACGATCTCACCACTCTAGGCATCATTCGAGCTCATTTCAAGCCCATAGTGATCATTTGGCAGTAATAAACACATGCATTCAATTTCATTTCCATTCAGGCATCAAAATAGAGGAACTCAATTATGGCCAAATCAAACTAAGTTTTGATTCCACGTTAGGATTATCGATGATTTTAGGAGATGATTTACATTAGTTTGAAAATAAATGGACATGATAATTGCACTGAGAAATAAGGAGTTTACATTGTACAGAATGTAACTGAGACTTGCGGACATTTCATGATCTGCGTTTGAAAATATTCAAAGCCAATGATCTCGACCATTCAAAGCATTGATCCCCATGGATTTAAACAGACATTATTACCAATAAAAGGAGAGTCACCAAGTAGAAACAAGGTTCTTCCACTCTTAAAAAAGGGTTCTCTCTTTTCTATGAAGAAACAGAGCCAATGTGAACCCCTTTGGTTCACTAAAGGCAGAGGGTTCCATGAAGCTTTGATACGCATAGATGATGAGAATCCTTCTACCATTAGACAAGTGATAAGAACTATCGAAGGGTCCCATTAAGAAGAAGTCCATCATACCCATTGCGTGAAGGATATCTGTGTATGATTAATAATTCACAAAGAGAAGAAATGTGAACCCCTTGTTTCATGAAAGAGGAGATCTTCACCCTCTGTGTGAAGGAAAAATCACTAACAAATGATAGGTTTCTCAAACCCTTGCCTCTATTTAGTGAAGAACATTATGCCGACACACAATTGGTTCATATACACCCTTGTTGTTCCCTGGTGAAGATAGAACCATAAACCTCCTTGGATATGTGAATGAGATCCATGTGAACCATGTGTGTAAATGAGAAGAACCCATTCACTCCTTGAGAGAAGATGAAGAACCCAATATTTTGGTTGTTGCATACATGACACATACACAGCACTCTTATGAATAAAATGAGGAGGGTAGTAAACATTGACATGCACTTCTGAGAAGGGTAACCCACACAAGCCCTGTTATACCCATTCAGGTTGTGTGGGAATGAAGAAAAAAAGGAGGGTGTATGCATTCTTGTGTTCATGTGCATGAAAAGAAAACATAATAAAAAATTATGTGTGCACATTTGAAGAAGGAAGAAGAAAGAAGAATTTCACACACTAAAAACATACCCATTTGGGTGTGAAAAAAATAGACACTTATATTGACACTAAACTAAATAACAATTGTGTGTGTGAAAAGAAATAAAGACAAAAGAGTGTGTTTGATATCAAGTGTGGAAAAGAAATAGAAATTTTGTGTGATCAAAAGGTTATACCTAGTAGGGTTTTCACACAAGAAATAGAGAAGAAAGAGATTGTTCATGAAAGAACATGCCCACGTGAAGAAACTTAAATGAAGAATCATTATTGTAAGTAAATGTGTGTAAATAAGAATAATAAATTCCATGAAACTCTAGCATGAAGCATAATTAATTGTGATATAAAAAAACAATAATTTTGGATGCAATTAAATCCATGCATGAAATGAATGTTTATTAAGACGGAAGCCAGACTGTGTTAAAGAAGATATTTTATCTATGTTTAAAGAGTTTTTGGATTCAAGGGGACAGACAGAACTAACATATAGAAAGAACGTTATTACCTATCAAGATTATTGAACATGTAGTGTGAATCACATTCACACACATAATTGAGGCCATGATTTCATTAGAATAAGAAATAATTGCATAAGAATTATTGAATTGAGGGCTGATCAAAATAGTGATTTGAGTAGTTGATCAAGGCACACAGACCATACCAAATGCTATTAAAGATTTTTGAAGAGATTCACAAGATATTTTGATTCAAAAATATTGTGACTAAAGATCAGAAGATCCATCAACCATGAATCAAGAAGCATCTTATGTGAAATCAAGGAGGAATAAGTCTTCAGTGGGACTCTAAAAAAGGCTAGTGGGACTCTGGTAACACTCTAGGAAGCAATATAAAGAACCTCTTGTGGGACTCAAGAGAGATACAGTGAGAATATTTATCAACCATTGTAATTGATAATAAGATATATTAGCAAATCAGTGTTGGGGAGAATAACCAAAACATCAAGGAGTTTGTCTTTGAACTGAGCCTTATAAATCCTTCTGTTCTATGCCTTTACATTTGTAGCATTATTCGAGGTAAGGATGAGAGACTCAAGAAGAGTGGATCGAGGATTTAACTAGCCATAGAGGATTAATCAATAAAGAATAAATTTGTAAAAAGTATAAAGGGATATTGATTCACCCCCTCCCCCTCTCAGTGATCCACACTGATCTGGGAACTTCATGTTATAGAAGCTACCATGAATCAATAAGCATAATCCTGGAAATGTAACTAATTGAACACACATGAATTTATAATTATTTGAATTTCATAATAAATATGGATAAGTGAATAATTTAATTACATTCCATTTTGTCAATAAGTTGACTATGAAAATTGGATAAGGGATAATCAATATAAAAAGGAAAATAATGAAAAATAGATTCCATTAAATCAATAACATGACTATCATAACTATATAGTGAACAATTAATAAATTAAATGAATTTAATTAATAAAAATAGTATTAAATTATTACATAGATAATATCATGGTTAAAATATTATGGATAAGAGTAACTAAATTATCAATTATGGAATTGTATAATTATTTGATGTCATTATCTCAGGAATCCATACTCCTCTTTCGTCAATAAATTACTCGAAACAATATAAATCATATGGGTAGGTACACACAAAAAAACCCATTTAGATAATGATATCCCTTGAGTTTCTACCTTGTTTTTATACCATTTTAACCCTTATATTTTTATTTTATTTTCTGGTTAATTCATTTTTACCTTAACCATAATAATTATTTTTTACTACTTGTACTATTCATATTTATAAAAAATTATGATGAACTTATTAGATAATTCATATTATTTTGATTATAAATAAGGAACCCATTTTTTCAAATTCATTTCAGAAAACTAAAAAATCCAATTTAAAATTATACCTTGGGATAACCTTATAAAGAGGGGGTTTAAAATTAAACTTCTCTTAATTATATAATGTTTCAATAAAAAAATATTAAATTTCTTAAAATGACATAAAATTATTAAATTATAATATAATTCAATTAATTTTATAATAAAAAGTTAAAATTTAATTTCACCTTTTTAAATAAATTAAAAATAAGTTTTCAATAAATATTAGTATTTTTCATTAATCATCAAAAATGATACATTTTATAAAAAATCTAAAAAACCTTCCATTATCTAATTTTGATATAATAATTTTAAAAATGAATTTAAAATTTTAAAATAAATTTTATAAAATTAGTAAAAAAATAATATAAAAATACATGTTAACAACATGACTAAACTATCCTCTATAAAAAATAAACTCTTTCGGAAAAAATTTCTTTTTATTTTAATTTATTTGAATTTGTTTTTAATCAATAGATAACCATAGAATTCATAATTTTATCAGCAATATTCACACCCAGCTATTTAATGTATAGTTTATAATGGTATATTTTTTTATATTTCATTTAGCCTTATTGTTGTGTGTAGCATATTATATCGAATAAAATCTTTTTCTTATATATTTTTTAAGTTTTACAATGATTATTAATGAGTATACTATATTTTTTTTAGTTTATTCAATTTCTAAAACTATAAAGAAATCATTTTAACAAATATTTTAATGGAAAAATAAATTAATTACCTCATGAAAAACCCAATTAAATTGAATATTAAATTTCAAAACCATTTTATTATTCATAATTAGCTATCTCATTTTATTATTTACACTCTAAACATAGTTTTTTTATAATGAACCAAATAATAGAAGAGTGGTGATTCATAAAATTTATGGTGATAAGAATAATGGGAAG
The DNA here is from genome assembly GCA_963277665.1 of Viscum album. Taxonomy (NCBI): domain Eukaryota; kingdom Viridiplantae; phylum Streptophyta; class Magnoliopsida; order Santalales; family Viscaceae; genus Viscum; species Viscum album. The sequence goes on along the minus strand of OY728155.1, from coordinate 1,518,202,455 downwards.
AAAGTATTAAACATTTTATATGACATTAATTTTAGGATAGAAACTATGGGAAATTTATTAATTGAAGAGGGGGATTTTTAAATTAAGAGAAACCATGAATAAATCTGTAAACAACCATTAAAAATATTAATATATGAAAGACTAGCAGAGGAAACAAAAAAGTCATGTGAATAAAGGATTAAAGATGTTATATTCAATATATTTAAAGATGATGAATCTAAAAGCATCATATAAGATGTATGAATTATTTTAGTAGTGATCATTGGATGAATAAATGAATTGATTTTGATTGAGGTGATTTGAGATATAATTCATATTTAGAGTTATAGAAAGGAAGTATTACAGAATAGTACAAAAATTAATTGTCCAGATGTTATGATTAAAGTAGATTAACATATTCACTTATGTTTATGTTTTTAAAAATTATGATATATCTGTATTCATTGATGGTTTTTTCGCATAAAAAGTTTAGTTTTAAGGTATTTAATGAAAGGAAGTTGTAGGAAGAGTTTTAAAATGTGAGTATTGGTAATTTATAATAAAATATAGTTATATATATAAGGGTTAATATGATCTTTGTATATGAGGTAATTATGGGCTATTATATTCTAGGAATATATGATTTATCATATAGATAACCATGATATTAAAAATATATTTATCGTCTAAGTAGTTAAAATAATTTATGAAGAAGCTTATTATATATTTTTTGGAGACATTATATGATTAAGGTAAAGGGAATATTATTTTCTTAGATGGGATTTAATTTTAAGAAAAGAGTTTGATTTAATATGGTGAGGAATATATGTTTTTATAGTGTTTTTATGTTGAATCCTATTATTTTTCTGAAATGTATAGAATATTATTGAAAATATATTATCAAGTTATTCACATATTGGGTTACAGAAATTATGGGAATCTTTTTGTTTTCTGGTGGAAAATTTTTAATTTTATATTTCAATTTTTTGGGTTTTGAATTTTATCAGACATATTATTTTTTATTATTAAGGATAAGTATTCAGATAATTGATTAAGTTGACTTCAATGTGTTATTAATAGGGTTTCTGAGATAAATTTTCTTCAATTATACCCATTGCCTAAATTATTCTATCCATTTCGGTTTTGTTAAATATTTAGAGAATGAATGACTGAATTGTCATTATTTAATGGATATTATGATCTATTTGAATTTAAAAATGTATTTAGGTTTGAAAAATTCATCATGATGATTTATTTCATGGAGTAATAAATTAATTTTAAATTCATTAAATTACTATCATATGAAATAATTATACATATGAAATTGAAAGAAATCATGAAATTACATTTTTTTTTGTTTTATATGTTGATATTAAATGAATCAATCACATTTAGTGTAATGAAAATGAATAAAAATATTATCCTTATACATTCATTCATGATGAATTTTTGGCCTATTATCCATAATACATGTTATGGTGTTGTGGTCATTAATTTATCATGGCCATATTCTCTATAACTCTTTACTAGTCCTTGCACATTACATTTCTTCTCTATATCTATATTTTAACTTCCTAATAATGTTCTATTTATTTGGGAATATTAAATTTTGATATTTTATGTAACCATTATGGTTCCCACATTACCATTTCCAAATAATATGTACTATCTCTATGTATAATTTTAGAATTCAATTGTGGTTGAACCATTGATTACCAAAATAAATTTTTTAATGGAAATTTTATTTAAGGCGGTAGAATTTAGCATCCCAATATGTTAATATATATTTCCATTTAAATAATTTATCTTTTTCAATAGCATTCCGAACACACAACAATAATCTTTAACTGAATTGAGATATATTAAAAAAATATTTTTTGTTAAATTTGATAATATAGTCAATGAATTATTGTGTGTGAATTTGAGAAACTCTATGAGAAGACAAAAGAATATTTTCTATAATCATTGATAATTCATTGATATATTCATATAAAACACACACATAATTATTAGTGAAGTTAATTTATACTTTAAAAATAATTTTCCTCAAATATAATTTTATGAAAATTGTTTATGGAAATTATAAATAATTTTTACCCATATTAAAAAAATTATTTTATAAAAAGAAATTAATTTTTTAAATAATCATATCGATTTTTTAAAATTTTAGTATTTTTATGAAATCACTTATTTTTGAGTGATAAATGAAAAATGAAATTTCTTTACTGTCATATATTTTCATTAAATAAACTAATTTTAAATTCACCCTAATATTTTTAATTAAAGTTATATGTGAACTGTTTTTAAAAAAATTATTCAATTAATTCCATTTGGATTACATTTTTATTCTTTTTAATTATACAAATTTGTAAGATTAATGTATTTTATAGAAAACCAGTTTTCATTGCATTTTTCATGATTATTTTAAAATTATTTTATTTAACACATAGAAATGGTATCATGAATATTTTATAATATATTTAAAATCTGTTTATTCATATTTTTAAAATATGTTCCCATTATTTTTTTCTATTTTTAATATTTAACCTCACAAAATTTTTCCCATCAATAAAGGTTAAATTGCGTAATTAGGTTAAACAATAATGTAATTAGGAATAAAAATTTTATCCAAAACTTGAATTTATTTTTTTATCACTTTAATTTTACCATTTCTATCAAAAATTATTATATATGTAATTGTGTTTCCATTTTCTGTTGATAATGATATTTATATTATTTTATGTAAAGAAAGTTCCAAGACGACACTCTCACGAAATTAATATCTCTAAATTTTTTACCCAAGGAGGAAAAAAGGATATGTTCAGTTATAAATTCTTATTTTAAATATGAATTAATTTTTTTAATTAACTTTATTTATATTTAAATTTGAGGGCTTATATAATTACGTTAAATGGTTACATAATGCTAAAATAGTGCATATGCAAGTTGAATAAAATCAAATAAATGGTATTGAAAACTATAAATGTAATATAATGATGGTGATTTAATATTCACCATATAATTTATAAATAAATATATCATATTTGGGATGTTTGAAAGGTGGATATTATAATTCTGTATTTCTATTGATGTCCTTAATGTTAAAAAAATTGTATAAAAAATGTCAGTGATTATATTTTAGGAAAATAATATTTCATTAAATTATTTATATATCATAATGAAAATTATCTAGGATATGGGTGATAAGATATTGTATAAAATTTTACATCATTTCAATTAATGGTCCTATTGTAACATTATATGTAAAATTACAATACATTAATATTGAAATATTTGTTATAACAATTAATGTTAAAAATGGTCAATAAATGGGATAATAAATAAGATAAGAATTAAAATTATATATAAAATTTATTAGATGGTTATATAAGTACCATATACCACTTATTTTTTATCCAAGTAATTTTATAACAACTTGGCGAGCATTTTGAATTTATTATTTTTTATATATTTAAAAATTACTAGAGTGCCCCACTAATCACTTATAAAAGGACATCACATATCTATTTTCATTACACCACATTAAGAAATATATCATGACCAACCCCTAACCAAATATTATATACAATTAATTATCCAATAATCATTGTTTTTTAATTTATAATATATTATTCCATGCATATGTAATAATAAATCTAAATGAAGTTTACCAAACAACATGTAATCACCTCTACCAAATATTTTGGATTTATTTATTATTCTACATTCAATAAATCAATTCAACCCGTAAAAAATAACTAATGTTTAGTAAAATATTCTAACATATTAATATTATTATGGAATAACTATTTTTCACATCTTTTATATCATATGGATAGTGAAAACATCACAACTATGTACGTTCGGTTTACCATATCTACGCAATAGTGTAATTTATTTTTCATCACTATTCTACATGGGTGGTATAAAGATATATGAAATAATTATATATGTTATTTGTGATATAATTATTGTTACAAATTTTAAATAACATATATCCCTTATTACCACCCAATCTGGTGGAAAATAATAATGTCACTCATGTACACATGTGGACTACCACATCTATAAAGAGATATGATTCGTTTTTCATCACCAATATAAATTAATGGTATTAATGCTAGATTTAATAAAAAAGTATGATATATATGATATAATAATAATTAATGAAATGTGAATTATTATTTATCATTCTCTCGTACCATCCTTCCAAAAGTGAAAATTGTGTTCATTCTTACATATGGATTACCATCTCCATAAAAATTATGATTAATTTATATATATCAATCTTTTATAGATGAATTTAAATATATATAATGAATATTTATGATATTTATTTCTTTATTAACATTATGTATATGCTTTAACAATAATCTATGTTCAATGAAAGGAACTACTAACTGAAAATTATCTTGCAAAATAAAGTAGTGAACACCCCAAACATGATAATAATAAAATATTTTTAATAAATGGGTAATAATATGTTATAACTGGATAATATATGATGTTATAGATAAGTATATTATTTTTATATGAATGTATAATAAATATTAATTTATTATATATGAGGGTAGAATAACTTATGAGGTATGTCCAACCATAGGTTAGGGGTTTCATTACGTAATTTCAATTCATAGGGTTATAATTCTACTTCATTTACTACATGATTCCATTTTTTAGTGTGAAATTCCCTCTTATTTCATTATTTTTAATTTAAACGTTTATTGGATTTACATATATCACTCATATGCAATCCATTTATTTATTCTCACTTCAATGTTATGATATTTACAAGCGGTTTTATCTAAATTTCCCATCTATTGGGAGATATATGGTATTGTACACCTATTTTTATATGTTTTATATATACTAGTCCATTGATCTGTTTATCATAAATTTAAATTTATTCCTTATGATTAAAATTTAAGTCAATTTTTACACTTTTTAGGTGTAACAACTTAAAATTTACCAAAGTGGTAAGAATTTATTTTACAACCTCATTTTTTTGGTAATTATATTATTTTGATTGAAATAATATAATAATATATCATCATAAAATATATCTATTTTCATAACATATTAATATTTAAGAAGATTCCATGTGTTCTTATAACTTATAATCTCTTTGAAAATTGAGTCAATAAACTTATTTTGAAAAGGAAAACTAATAGTATTTCTATTCTAATGAGGTAAATTTTTCTACCAGGTCAATATGTTGAAAATTTATTTTACAAATGCCATTTAATTTATTCAAATGATTTATTAAAAATATTTAATGTAATTTTGGGATTTTCATATGTTTAATAGAAATATTTATAATGTTTTTTGAAAGGGTAATTTTTGAATTTCATTATTTAAAGTCAAATGAAATGATTTCTTTTTAACATATATGGAATCAACGGAATTTCCCTCCATTGCAACCATTTTATGATATGTAATTTCTTTTACCAGTTTCCAAATTTTTTTCAAATAAAACTATTAAATGAAATATTATTTAATTATTTCACCTCTATTTTCAATTTTTGTCAAAATAATTATAATTTTTGATAAAAATATTTTTAATTAATTGATCTCTTATTAATTTTGTGGTGATTAACTTTCTATCACTACCTTCACATTTGTGTGTTCATGTTTCATTGCATATTACATGTATCTTAAATACCTATATTATTTGAGTCATTTGTATATTTATTTCCTAAATTATATAGCATTTTAGTATGTTTCTTTCATGTAAATATTATTTAATTTAGTGGAAAATCATGATATTCTATATTCTTTACTCAAGAAGGATATTGTTTTATTGGGAATATTTGTATGAATTAAATTGATCATTAAATATATAAATAATTCCTTATAAATGAATTGATTTTTTGGGTCATGTTATAAAAATTCCATTGAGGCAATGACATGTCTCTTGATATAATCCATATGGATAGACTTATCAAATGTGTTGTCTGTTTATACTTTCCAATTGAATAACATTCCTCGGCACATGGATTTGATATTAAATACATAAAAAATTTTAATATCCTAACATCAAAAATTAATAATTTATTTATTTAAGACTATAGAAATTATTTTCAATGATATTTCTATAATTATATTATCCATGGATTCACTTCTTACTAAATCAATTAATTAAATGGATCACGTTTGCAGTTAACTTCCTTTCTTTTATATTATTCTTTATTCACTTGGGATAGATTCCTCTATACAAAACATTTATTGAGTACATGATATCACATTAATTTTATTTTACTTTCACACGTATATGTATAAGTAATCTCTGAATGAGGATGTAAAATGTTTTCTATTACAATCATTTTAATTTTAAATTTCCAATGTAAAAAAATGGGAATCATGCATATATCTAGTTCATCAAGACTATTAAAATATTTGGTCATTTGGGATGTCATATCTTGTATCCTAGGTCGATGTAATTAATTAACCAATTTCATTGGGATACTTGATTTGGTGTCCTTAAAATATATATAATCAAAATCTTCATTGATTTTTTAGTAGCTATTTAAAAAAACTTATTGATCCTAATTCAACTTGACCCCACTTTAGTTTCTTCATTTCTAAATATAACTCAAGTTTTTTTCGCTATTCTTCTATCTTATTATTAAATGACTAGTTTTTTGTATGTTTTGTTCTGTTTCCATTTATAATAATACTTATTAGAACATATTTTTATATTAACATCCATTGTTGCTACATTTATACCAATTAAATTATATTTAAATATTCTTGAGAAAAGAAGTATATATCAATGAATAACTATTATTATAAAGAATTTATCTTATTTCAATTCACAAATAGTGAAGAGTAGTCTTACATAAACAGAAAAATAAAACATGTCCTTATTGGATAGTTTCACATCCATAATCATTCACCAATAAATAATATAATCACCTCGAGGAGGGAGTTACATCTGATATCCTCATTTAGGGAATTGAAATTAGTCTTTTTTAAGTGACCCATTCCTTACATCATTCATACATATCATCTTATTAATAATTTATTCAATGATACTACTAATGAATTATTCCTTATAAAAACATTAATTTTTAACATTCTTCTTCATTTTATTTCAAAAATATTCATAATGTGGTAATACTGTAAAATATTCAACTTGATAATTATTTATTATTTTTTATAATAGGGCATTGAAAATTTTTATTTCCAATAATTGTATTTCCTTATCGAGTAATACTCACCACACCTTACTCATGGAATCAACTAATAATTATTTATTAGGCTTCTTCATTGATGGATGTGACATATAAAAAATATCTATCCTTGTCCCATTTTAGTTTGTAATAAACTACTCATCCATTTTTCTTATATTCCATGATTGACGTAAGAATGTAATTTATTAACCATGATGAACATTTCATTCAACATATATTCACTACCTTTTATTGAAAACAACTTTCTTCATCATAGTGTGGGATAGCTATTATTTTACATTATCATAGTCAGTTAGGATCGTACTCAATACATTATTATTTCTCATCGTGATATTTTACTCCCCTTCAATGAAGGTTGATAATAACTGACAATATGTGTTGTCTGATACACTCTATGTTTATTTAATTCATAATTATAGTCTAAATTCATTGACCATTTTTATAATTTATTTTATTTTATTTCCATACAAACATTTTTTTTACATGTCATTGGAGTGGTATACATCATAATTAATCTTTATATTCATAATATATTAAAATATCTCGAAATATGATTATTATAGAAAATTGAAATAATTTATTCTATAATTAATTATACTTATTCTTATCATTCCTGGATTATATCTTATAAATTATTCTTGATTTTTAAATATAAAATAATCATTTTTTATATATTAAAAATAAGTTCCTCCAAATGTGATGTTTGAACAATATTAATTGTTTATAATTTCCCTTCTACATTCTTACCTAAAAACCATGCCACAAACCCCAATGCTAGAATAATAATAAAAGTGTTTTATTCTTTTATATGGAATAGAAAATTTTAATGTTCTCATCCTTTCAAAATTTAAAATCAACCCTATGGTATATTTATAAAATATAGTTGGATTACCAGTCATTCAGAAATAAAAACACATTTTCTCATATCAATACAAATATATTTAAATGTTTTTTTAAAATTTAATCACTTTTTTACAATTATTTTATGATTCATATATTTCAACATTGCTTGTTTCCATTTTTTTATTAACGATATGTTTCTTAAATTCCTTTGATGATTATGTATGAAAGCATAAAAATTATTTTCCAATAGTTTTAAATATTATATCATTAATATTCTAATCATACATTATTGATGGCTCAAAAATTATCTTCTGAGTTGTCATATATATTACAATAAGGTGTTTAATATTTAATTACCTAACTTCCATTCAAAATAACTTAAATATTATACAACATATTTTATCTAAAATGTTTTTTAATTTTTATTCACACTATGTTAGTATAATATTCATTTTTTCCTTTTCAACCTATATAAATATATAAATTCAAATTGTTAAATACATTTTTTATTAGTGTATAACTAGCACTCTATTCTATCATCACCAATTGTGATCCTACTTCCACCACTTTTAATTTTTTTTAGAGAAATGATTAAATATTTATAACCATATACATTAATTACATCTACAGAGTGGTCAATATAATATATTCCATAAATTAAATAATAGATTACTTCTAATAAAATCATTGTTACAATATTATCATATTCTCTTCGTTGTATCAGAAGAGAGTCAATTTTATGTTGAATTTTTTCTTCTCTGTCCTTTACTGAAACAGTATCCAATTCTTATTCATTTCTAATATAATCATGCATATATTCCCCATATTCATCACTAAGCTCCCCTAATATTTTATTTAAAAATACATCATTATATGAGGAAACCTCATGATTTATCCTTATATAGAGAACACTTTCTTCATAAAGGGAAACTGTAGCACCCCCGGTTTGAGGTATATAGCCTTTTTTATGCTTCTTTATGTGTTTAAAGTGCATGGGATGAGTTGAGAAGAGTTTGGGAGAGTTTGGAATATTTTTGAATAATTCTGGAGGCTTTTCTAAGGGGGGATGGTTTAAGCACGATTAGGGGAAACCGTGCGGGTTCTCCAGGAAACCGTGTAGGGAGAGGCAGTAGGCTTTACACGGCCTACGCACGGTTTGTTAAACTGTGCGAGGCAGCCATGCGGACCCCTCCCCTCGAGGCAGTATCATGGAGACTGTTAGCGTATGGTTTTTCAAACCGTTCGGTCTAACCGTGCGGTCACTTAAAAGTACAGTTTTAAAACCCAGGTTCACACGGTGTTGCCTCATTCCACTCCCAATATTCTCCCACTCAACCCTCCCTCGGGATTTGGGGTTCTCAGGGGTTGAATGCGATCTCCCACTAATTTTAGAAGCAAATCTAAGGCTTTTCATGGTGGTTTGAAAGAGGTTTCTCTCGAGTAAGTTTCTCCTCTTGGTTTCTTTGTATTTTCCTCTAGATCTACATCTCCCTCTCTCTCGGTTTTCTAGATCTACCCTATTTTTGTGTATATCTAGGTTTTTGGTTGCATAGGATGTTAATTTTAAGGCTTTTGGATGTTAGGTAAGGATATCTAGAGAGGTTTCAGTGGTGCGTTCTCCAGTTTTGAAGAGTTGTTGATTGTGGTTCGATTTCTCCAGAACCCTAAAGGTGGGTGGCTTCTATCTTGACTCCACATGGTTAGAACAAGTGGTTTGGTTATAATTAATTTGTGTTGCTTAAAAATTAATTTTGTTGTTGATGTGTGAAATAAGATGGAAATCCATTTGGTAATGGTTTGGGGGATTTTTTTGAAAAGGGTCTTTGGTGAAATGCTCTTGATGTGATTTTAAAATGGGATTTTAAAATGAGTTGTTTTGTTGGTTGATTAAGATGAACTGGGAAAATGGTTTTCAATAAAAAGGGTTGTTTTATTAAAATGTGGTTAGTCATGGAAAATGGTTAAATGGTGTTTTTAATAAATGTTTGATTTATTGAAGTGGATTAGCATGTAATAGAAATGGATGATTGGATGTTGTTGTTGCCTTGATGGGAAGTATGCTCAGTTGTGTTGGCTTGTTTGAATGTTGTGTGGAAGTGGGCATAAAGTACCACAATAAATAGGGGATGGATAGTGGACGGAATGGACACCATCAAAAGAAAGTGTGTGGGAAGTACCACTTCAGTGGATTGATAATGAATGGGTTTGAATGGAAGTGCCACCATGATATGTTCTGTGCTTGGTTGGTGATGTTTTTATATGGGGCTTATGAGTGAAATATGAAAAAGTTAATCGGCTTGTGACATGGTGGATTTGGCTTCCTTGGGTGGCATGTTTGGCTCATGGCATGATTTTTTGGTTTTCCCTGGGTTTACTTGGTTTGGCCAAGATGGCTTGGTAAGGGTGTGTTTGTCTTATGGTAATGGATGCACTTGTGATTATTTTATATAAACTGCTTTATATTAATGTGTTGATGGTTTTATCCTAGTGGCGTGTGTAGGGAAGTAATTTGGGTAAAACCTACTGGGTATTTGTACTCAGCCCCTTCATTGGATCTTGGATGTATTTGCAGATGTCATGAACCAGGATATAGGTAAAGGTAAGTCATCTCATCGCTAGTGGTTTGTGGTTACGTTTGGGAGATGTGGTGGTGCTTGGAGCATGAAGCTTGGTGTGGAGCAGTGGAGTGTGTCTTGGTTTATTTGGGTCTCTTGTTTAGTCTTCTGCATAGTACTCTGATATCGTGTTAGATTGTATTGGTTTTGGGTTGTATTGTGGAACAGTTTGGTAGTCTTTTGGGAATACATGCTTGAATGTTTTATTGACACGCATCATATAGTGATTGTGAGTGGATGGTTTGGTCGGTTTTATCTTAAGGTAAAATCGTTCCCCAATTTTTTCTCGAACCCCTCGACATTTATTGCCATCCATTGGAGCCATGGTAACCTCGCTTAAGGACAAGTAACCCTCACCACCTCCTCAAGAAAATGAGGTTGGGGAGAGGTGTTACAAGTGGTATCAGCTTGTTCAGTCCTTTGGATTTGATTCTCGGATTTGGAGTTGACATTCGTTGTGGTATATTCTTTGAGTCTGGATGATAAAAGGCATAGGAATGTCAGAACCTAGAATGTATAACATAAAAGGACGTAGATAACCCTTTTATTCTAAACTTCAAGTTACCAGGGATTTGGGTACTTAAGTGGTTGGAGACACGTATAGGCATTGGATATCTCATTGTTGTGGGTGTATCCAATGAGATAAGCATGGCATGCATGGTATAAATGAATTCCCTTTAGGATGCATATTTCATTGGGTTATAATGATTTATGTTGTGATATGAATGTGTTTCTTTTGAAAATTATGAATTGGGATTCAAAACGGAAGGATTTGAAACCTAGAAACTGGTGGTATTTTGAAAATGGTTTGATTTTCAAAAATGGTGAAATGTGGAAAGTGTGAAAAAGGTTGAAAGCCTCACTATGATAGTGTTGTGTAATGCTATTTTAAGTTGGAATTCTTGACGTCTACTAAAGTGAGACTCATGGTTTTTTGTTCTTTATTTATAGAAATGGAACCGGGTAGGTGTCTTAGAGACCAACCGGAATTGGCTAATGAGAACATGGTTGCACCTGAGCCCCAGGTGAACTAGCAGTTAGTCCAGAGCATAGTGAAAGCTTTCCAAGCTATGGGAAGTGTGAATAGAGAAAAAGAGCCAAAGCATTTTGATTGTGTGGCTCAATTTCAATGTCAGTATCCACTCGTCTTTAGGGGTGATTTGGATCTGGAAAGGGAAGAGGTGTGGCTGTCCAGAATGAACAGAATTTTCAAATTCTTGGGGATGCCGGTAGAGCTGAAAGTAAATCTAGCAATGTATAAGATAGAGGATCTTGCTATTTAGTGGTGGGATTTGGTAGTCCAAGCGGGGACGGACCAGGGTATGATGTGGGTATGCTTTGAGGAATTGTTTAATAAACAATTCTACCCACATATGTTCAGAATTGAGCACACAATAGATTTCTTCAGTTTGAAGCAAGAGCATATGTCTGTGATAGAGAATGAAACTAAGGTTACGAGCTTGGTGTGGTTTTCACCTGAGGTGCTGAGTAGGACGTCGTTGAATGCAATGATCATTTAATCGGGATTAAGGAAAGAGATTCGTTCAAATATAGTAGCGTTGTGTATTGGTGATTACATAGAGATGGTGAATCGAGCATCGGTGGCTGAGAAGGATCTGTTGGGAGCTCTAGGCGAAGGAAGCGTGGTGGTACCCATGGGGAATAGTGGGAACTATAACTCTAGTTCCAATAATAGGAGGGACACTTATTCCCAGGTTGGAAACTCTATTACTACATGTGTGGTTGAGTTTTTGAGTTTAAGGGTAGAAATGATGCCTTCAGTTTTGAAACATCAAACTCCTCTGGGTCAAAGAGAGTGTCGAGCCTTCTTGTGTAGGGCATATTGTATCGTTATGGGAGAGGTTGACCTAATGTGTAATTTATCAGTTCTTGAGATGGATGGGTATGATGTAATCCTAGGAATGGATTTTATGGTTGTGTTTAAGGCCCACATAGACTGTAATGCGCAGATAGTGGCTTTTACGACACACGGTGGCGTTAGACATCTCTTTAGAGGAGAGAGGGATGAAAGGTAGGGTACAATGGGTTTGTTGGAACCAGTAGTGGGAACGTTATTGTATCAGTTGGTGGTGTTTTCATTGGAATATGTAGAGTCTGTTGAGCAGAGTTTGCTTCCGATAGTGGTGGGTCAGTTCATGGATGTTTTTCCCGAAGAATTATCTTGGTTACCACTCATAAGAGAAGTGGAGGATACGATTGATCTTCTTCCAGGACCAATCCAATCTCACTTCTGTCTTACCAGATGGCACCTAATAAATTACAAGAATTGAAATTCCAGTTGGAGGAGTTAGAAAACAAATGGTTTATCTGGCCGATCACGTCTCTGTGGGCTACGCTGGTGTTATTTGTGAAAAAGGTGGATGGAACTTTGAGACTCTGTGTTTATTATCATCGACTTAACCAAGTTACAATAAAGAACAGATATCCACTTCCACGAATTGATGATTTTTTTAGAATAGTTGAGGGGAGCCCAGTGGTTCTCCAAGATCGACCTGAGGTTGGGATATCATCAATTGTGGGTGAGGAAGGACGATATTCCTAAAAAAGCTTTCAAAACTAGATATGGTCATTATGAATATGTGGTTATTCCCTTTTTCTAATGAATGTGACAGCGATATTAATGGAATTGATGAATCGGATATTTTATAGATATCTAGATTCATTTGTGGTGGTGTTTTTAGATGATATTCTGGTGTATTCAAAGACAAGGGTGGAGCATGAGCAGCACTTGGCGACAGTTTTGGGGATCTAGAGCGATCATCGGTTGTATGCCAAATTTTCAAAGTGTGACTTTTGGATACAGGAAGTCTATTTTCTGGGCCATGTGATTTCTAAAAGGATCATTTCAGTGGATCTAGAAAATATAGAGGTTTTTATCTTGTAAAAAATTACAAAAAAAATGTTTTTTAGGTACAGAGATTCCTCGGTCTAGTAGGGTATTACCAGCATTTGTTTGTGATTTTTCACATTTGGCTTCACCGATGATAGCTTTGATGAGAAAGAATGTTCCATTATAGTGGAATGAACAGTGTCAACATTGTTTCTAAGATCTAAATGGTTGCCTTACATCAGCACCAATCTTGGCTTTTCTAGAACTAGGAAAAGGGTACGTGGTGTATTGTGATGCATCAGGATCAGGGTTGGGGTGCGTTCTCATGCAAGGGAATCATGTGGTTGTGTATGGATCATGGTAGTTGAGGGTGCATGAGAAGAAATACCCAACTCATGATTTTTAATTGGCAGTAGTGGTCCATGTTTTGAAAGTGTGGCGTCGTTATCTCTTCAGTGAGAAATTCATGGTATATACAGATCATAAGAGATTGAAGCACATTTTCTCACAAAAGGATTTGAACTTGAGGAAAAAGAGATGTATGGAATATCTCCAGATGTTTGATTCTGACTTGACATGCACACCAAAAAAGATAAATTTTGTGGTGGATCAATTAAGTATAAAATCATAATCTCATGTGGTGAAACAGGCATCAGACCAGTGGCAGTTGATGTCAGTTATAGCCGACATGCGGTTGGAATGTGAGGAATAGGGCGATAGAGCCGTCTTCTTTCCAGTCTTGTAGATTCCTAACTTGGTGGAACTGGTTAAAGAGGCGTAGATATCTAATTCTGAGTGTGTGACCATGAGGTCAAAACTCAATTGTGGGGAGACCATTAAGGGTTGGCAACTGAATAGAGATATAGTTTTGTGTTTTCGGAATCGGATGGTTGTACCAATTTCATGTCAAGAAGATCTTCTCTGGGCGTATCACCATTCCAGGTGGGTTGTTCATCCATGAATTTAGAAAATGTATAAATCATTGAAAGCACAGTTCTTGTGGGCTGGTATGAAAAGAAATGTGGTTGAGTTTTTTTCGAGATGCTTGACTTGCCTACAGGTCAAGGCAGAGAATCAGAGGCCAGTGGGAATTTTGTAGTCCTTACCAATCCCTATTTGGAAGTGGGAGTAAATAGCGATGGATATTGTTATAGGTCTCCAAAGAACGATAAGAAATCACGATTACATTTGGGTGATAGTGGATCGGCTAATGAAGTCGGCCCATTTTATTCCAATTCTTGAATCTCATATGATGGAGGATCTGTCCAAAATCTATATCTGGGAGGTGGTAAAGAGGAAGGGTGTTCCAGTTTCAATTTTATCAGATAGAGATCCAAGGTTTACATCTCGTTTTTTGGAAATCCTTACAGAAAACCCTTAGGACACAGTTGACTATGAGCACGACATATCACCTACAGATGGATGGTAAGTCCGAGAGGACAATATAAACTTTGGAGGATATTTTGTGGGCTTGTGTCCTAGATTTTGGTGGCTTGTGGGAGGATCACCTGTTGTTGGTTGAGTTCTCGTACAATAATAGTTATCAGGCATCCATACATATGGATCCATTTGAAGCGTTGTATGGGAGTTCGTGTCGTCCTACACTATGTTGGGTGGAAATGCGTGAGTCCTCGATGGTTGGACCGAGCCTTGTCTAGGAGACTACGGAGAAGATCAGGTAAATCAGAAAGAGAATGGAGATGGATCAGAGTCGTCAAAAATCGTATGTGGATCATCATCTATGACCATTGTCATTCGAGGTGAGTGATCATGTTTTCTTGAGGATCTCTTCTAGGTTGGGACATCGTCGGTTTGGGAAGTAGGGAAAGTTATTCCGAGGTATATTGCACCTTTTGAGATTCTTGAGCAGGTTGGTGAGGTGGCTTATTGTTTGGCTTTTCCACCTAGGTTCAGTTTGGTGCACAATGTGTTTCATTTTTCATAGTTGAAAAAGTATCAGTCGGATCTGGACCATGTTATTCGATGGGATTATGTTGAGCTAGATTCAGATGCTTCGATGGTGCACGTGCCATTGCGGGTTTCGGATAGGTGATTAGCCACTAAATGAGGCTAATATTCATTTTTAATATACATAATATTCATGTTCTTTGTTATTCATAAACACCATTTTAGTGCATTTTACACTTTGAACATCATTTCACATTATGATTGTAATACCTTCTTAAAATGCACTATTATGTGGTACAATTTTTGAACATCATGATTCATCTGATTTTAAGGAATTGAATTTGATATTTTTGATAATTGATCTACACTCCAATATGAACATGTTTCATTCAGGGATCAATGGAGAATTCATGGAGGGTGATGGAGATATTTTGCAATGAAATGAAGCAAGTCTAGAGAAAGCAGATTGGACATCAGACCACCGATGAGACTGTGGGGCCTAACATACAGGCCCAATTAATCCCAAATTTCGTGATATGATAGAAGACATATTTAGTAACAAATAACTCTTAATGAGTTAATGCTAATTCTGCCTCCATGTTGTCCATTTAGGCGGACCACATTACAGATAAAATTCTGGGCCAGATTCTACAGCCTAGAAAAACAGTACACTAATTTGCTTATATCTCGGAATACACAACTCCAAATGGGCCCAAATTTTACAGGCGGTTAGATGAAATCCGGATCTCCATGTTCTTATTCCATGGCCCACTCTGATTCTGACGTCTATATGGTATTCTAGATGCGTCTGTTCGGTGAAGGAAAGATGGCTGCCACCTCGGGTCAAATGTGGAAAAGTTCAAATTCCACAAGCTTTCCACCACCTATGGCCTACCAAAATTAATTGAGATGTTTTGTACTGTTAGAGGATCGACCCAAGGCTCCCAAAATGTCTATTTAAGGCAGTGGTGGTGAAGGAGTTTAAGATCTTGGATGCTTTGTTCAATTGTAATGTTATGCTGCATTTTTGTTGCCTCAAATTTGTCTTTCACATGTAAGTTGTTCAATTCACTTTAGTTTCTTAATAAAAGTTCTTCTTCTACTCTTATTCTGTTGTTATTAATATAACTTTGATACCGTTGGATCAAGGTTTGAATTTATTCACACCAAACCTTGTGAAATTATTCACACAACGGTGGAGTGATCATTTTATTTTTGTTGTTTTCTTTACTTCTCCATTTCCTCCCACATGAGTCTACTTTCTGCTTCCATTGAAACCATGGGATCAATGGAGGGAAAACCCACTTATGGGTTGATCCAAGGGAGTATAAAGTGGCTGTATTGGATGTTATTTATCACCTAATTAATGTATAATCACTTCTTTAATTGGGATTTTTATTTGATGATTTTTAAACTCCATCGTCCTTGTTGAATGTAAGGCCACACACTTCAAGTACTAATAAAAACCCTTACCTTGAAGTTCTCAAAACGTTGATCCTTCAAGTGTATAGTTGATTAGTATTAAAGGTTTTAGGCATTAAAACAGTAAGTGATGATGTTGTTTTATCTCCTTAAATGAACCCATCTCAAATTTAAGAAATTGAAATCATTAAAAAGAAAATACGTCCAATCCACCCCGAGCAATAACCTAGGATCAACTCATTCTTTTAAATTGAATTCACTTAAATATATTAGATATATTTAAAACCCATCCAAAATCAATCCAAGTTTTCCACTTCAAATCCAAAAATAGTCCATAGAATGTACCTGTCTGTAGGTTTCTTCTTAGGTCTCTGTGGATTCGATAACCCAAGCTAAACTACAAGGACCGTCTTACCTTCTTCTCTTTGGGTAAATTTGAGCGAGAATCAAATTTTGGTGCCGTTGACGGGGACCTAATTAAGTTATCTTAGACATTATCATTCTTTTTCTCCATCCCTCTTCTCTTTTCTCACCCCTCACTCCTATAGAAGTCAATTTTGAACAAGTCCAAACATGGGAAACCTATCCCCACCTTGATCACTCAACCCCATGTGTGATGTACAATGACCATCCTAATTTCTACATGTGGGATCATCAACAACCTAATAAACCACATTGTTTTTACCCCTATGATCCACAAAACATATCAACATATAATGAGTTTCAATCCCCACAAAGCCAATTTGAACATCCTCCTATGCAATTCCAACAACATAGTTATCCACCTAGAATAGACCATTTGGATCAACCCCTTATCCATCCTAATCCACATCCATTACTTGAAAAACTATGTCAACAAATGGAGATAATGAATTTTGAGGTTTCATCATTGAGGTTAGAACTACAAAGCATTAAAAATTGTGAGGAACTCATCCCTACACAAACTATCCCTTCCACAACCTTATGTGAAGTTTCTAGTTTCCCACAAACCTCTCATGAATTTCCTGAAGAGAAAACCTTTGGATATGGGGAAGATGAAGAGGATCAAGGAATTGTTAATGGGTCTTTAAATAAAGAGGAAATTGACTTTTTGGATTCAAAAGAGGAGAATTTGACATATAGGATTGAGTCTCATGAATATAACTTTGTTGATGATTTTTCAAAAACACCAATCATTGAACCATTAAGAGAAATCACAAACATTGAGTCCATACCCATTCTTAACACTGATCTTTCCAAATTTTTGGTTGAATCTTCTATTCAAAAAGAACCAATTTTTTTGAGAAATTTGTAAAATGAAACTGATTTGGATTCAAAATCTCAACCTATGTTTGAATGTACTATCCAACCTGAGCTCAAAATTATTCTCCTTCCCTCCTCACTAAATAATACCTTCATAAGGTATAATAATGACCTTTCAATTGGAACTCATTCTTCTCTTGAAACCAAAAAAGTTTTAATGGTCATTTATGTCTTAGGAAAGACTACAGAGGAAACTGGATCAACCATTTTTGATATTCCTTGGATTTTACCACTCATTTTAGAACATAGGTTTTCACACAATAAAAATTATAAAAAAAGAATCAATCTCAATATAGTGGACATGGAGAAATATGGGGTCCTTAAAATGTTAAAAATTGGTATTGGATAAGTTGGGGAGTTCAAGTCGATCTAACGACATTAAACAAAGAACTGCATGGGAGGCAACCCATGGTTTTTAAGTTTCCTAAAATTTTGTTATTTTAATAAAATTTATATTTTAATTAATCATTTTTATATTAAAAAATATATAGACTGTTGACCTGTTCTTCTATTATGAGTATGGATGGGTATGAAAGGGGAGCACCATATTCATCCGTGTCACGTGGTGTGATCCTTGAGTAATACCTTACCCAGAAATTTAAAAAGAAGACAATGTATCATCAGTTTATTTTATTTTATATATATAATTATATTTTACTTATATATATATATATACTGTTTTGTTTTGTTTTTTTTTTCCTTTTTCCACTAGGGAACTCTGCAAGCGACATGGATAACAAAGGACTAAATTGGAGCAGCAAAAACTTCAAACTTCAACCACCAGGTGACTTCATTCCATGATCCTCAGTTTCAATTTCCTTTTTGAACTTCCATTATCTGCCTCTACCCCCTTCTAAATTTTCTTTTCTTTAAACACTGGGGACAGTGTTGTTTTAAGTTGGGGGGGAGATAAAATAAAAAATGATTTCGTGTAAAAAAATGAATGATTTGAAAAAATAAATGGAAGGAAAAATTCCTTTAACTTTAAACATGGTAATACACATTGCACACTTTGAAACTGAATATCAAATAATTTAGAATACCATGATTCTGATTTTAATCCTTGTATAATTTCATGAGCATTGATTTTGGAAAGTGTGGCTGTCCAATGTGATATTTCATCGTTTATATTTTCATCCAAATAAAAAAGATCACAATGCACGTCCTTTGGATAGTGGGGTATTAGTTTAAGTTCATGGGGTCCCCTAAATAAATAGCATAGGTTTGGTGATCATTTTAGTTTAATATGAGTATTCAAAAAAAATTAAAAAAAAAATTTGCGCGTAGAGCAATGAAATGACCTAATGCGTGGCTTTCGGCACTTGGGGATCGTGACTCCATAGTTGTCTGGCCCAGAGTTAGTAATTTTATCTCTATTTTTTGTAATTTGAATTTGTTTTTGACTGAGTTAACTCGAGATGATGCCCGAGTATGTGGGATTCACTTGGTGCCCTAAGGTCTTTGAGCCTGGGAGTCATCGGCAAAGTCTCGCTACAGGGGTTGACTCTTTTGAGTGCAACTTCAATTACCATGGAAAAATTTCAAAAAAAACAACAACAAAAAAAATAAAAACAAAAAAAATTATACAAAAAAAATGAATACTCATCTTAATATTGAAATGAGATTCCACCTAGCGCTTCCGTAATTTCCCCCTTGAATAAAGATGAACCCCCCATGTCTATTGTGATGCACAACACATCCTCATACTTAATTGATATTGGATGAAATATGGAAATGAATTTGAACAAAGGAATGGGCTTGGGATTGGGATATGCTTATGAAACTATCTTGTATTAAAATATTTTGATGGGTTTCATGATTGTTTGGTATAAGGTTTTTTGGTGATCATTGTGTATTAAAATGTTTTTAGAAAAGGGAATTCGAATTTCATATTGTTGAGATATATTTTTCTCGGGACTAGCAAAACTCAAGTTGGGGGGTGTGATTATCCACTAAATGAGGCTAATATTCATTTTTAATATACATAATATTCATGTTATTTGTTATTCATAAACACCATTTTAGTGCATTTTACACTTTGAACATCATTTCACATTATGATTGTAATACCTTCTTAAAATGCACTATTATGTGGTACAATTTTTGAACATCATGATTCATATTATTTTAAGGAATTGAATTTGATATTTTTGATAATTGATCTACACTCCAATATGAACATGTTTCATTCAGGGATCAATGGAGAATTCATGGAGGGTGATGGAGATATTTGGCAATGAAATGAAGCAAGTTTAGAGAAGGCAGATTGGATATCAGACCACGGATGAGACTGTGGGGCCTAACATACATGCCCAATTAATCCAAAATTTCTTGAGATGGTATAAGACATGTTTAGTAACAAATAACTCTTAATGAGTTAATGCTAATTCGGCTTCCATGTTGGTCATTTAGGCGGCCCAAGTTAGAGATAAAATTCTGGGCTAGATTCTGCGGCCCAGAAAAACAGTCCACTAAGTTGCTCTTATCTCTGAATAAACAACTTCAAATGGGCCCAAATTTTACAGACGGTTAGAAAACATCCGGATATCCATTTTCTTATTCTATGGCCCACTCTGATTCGGATGTCTAGAAGGTCTTCCAGACGTGTCTGTTCGGTGAAGGAAAGCTGGCTGCCACCTCGGGTCAAATGTGGAAAAGTTCAAATTCCACAAGCTTTCCACAACCTATGGCCTACCAAAATTAATTTAGATGCTTTGTACTATTGGAGGCTCGACCCAAGGCTCCCAAAATGCCTATTTAAGGCAGTGGTGGTGAAGGAGTTTAAGATCTTGGATGCTTTGTTCAATTGTAATGTTATGCTGCATTTTTGTTGCCTCAAATTTGTCTTTCACATGTAAGTTGTTCAATTCACTTTAGTTTCTTAATAAAAGTTCTTATTCTACTATTATTCTGTTGTTATTCATATCACTTTGATACCGTTGGATCAAGGTGTGAATTTATTCACACCAAACCTTGTGAAATTATTCACACAACGGTGGAGTGATCATTTTATTTTTGTTGTTTTCTTTACTTCTCCATTTCCTCCCACATGAGTCTACTTTCCGCTTCCATTGAAACCATGGGATCAATGGAAGGCTAACACACTTATGGGTTGATCCAATGGAGTAGCAAGGGGCTGGATTGGATGTTATTTATCACCTAATTAAAGTATAATCACTTCTTTAATTGGGATTTTTATTTGATGATTTTGAAACTCCATCGTCCTTGTTGAATTTAAGGCCACACACTTCAAGTACTAATACAAAACCTTACCTTGAAGTGCTCAAAACATTGATCCTTCAAGTGTATATGTGATTAGTATTAAAGGGTGTAGGCATTAAAACAGTAAGTGATGATGTTGTTTTATCTCCTTAAATGAACCCATCTCAAATTTAAGAAATTGAAATCATTAAAAAGAAAATACGTCCAATCCACCCCGAGCGATAACCTAGGATCAACTCATTCTTTTAAATTGAATTCAATTAAATATATTAGATATATTTAAAACCCATCCAAAATCAATCCAAGTTGGCCACTTCATAGCCAAAAACAGTCCATAGAATGTACGTGTATATAGGTTTTTTCTTAGGTCTCTGTGGATTCGATAACCCATGCTAAACTACAAGGACCGTCTTACCTTCTTCTCTTGGGTAAATTTGAGCGAGAATCAATAGGCAAGAGAAAGTCTTTCAGGGTAAAATCATCGGTCTGGTTCGGGTTTTTTGGTAGCATGTTCAGATCCAAGAGGAGAATTGGGAGTGGGATAAAGAGGTGGTCGAGCAATGGCTCGAGCTCTTTCAGAAAAAGGTGGGTTCAATACTTTTCGAGGACAGAAATTCCAATGGTCGGGAGAATGTAGAACCCCCTAGTTTGAGGTATGCAGCCTTTATATGCTTATTCATGTGTTTAAATTGCATTGTATGAGTTGATAAGAGGTTGGGAAAGTTTGTAATGGTTTTGAATAAGTTTGGAGGCTTTTCTAAGGGAGCACGGTTTGAGCACGGTTAGGGGAAATCGTGGGGGTTCTCCAGGAAACCGTGCAGGGGGAGGGAGTAGGCTACGCATGGCCTACGTATAGTTTGTTAAACTGTGCGAGGAAACTGTGCAGACCCCTCCTCTCGAGGCGTTATCATGCACACGGTTAGCGCACAGTTTTTCAAATTGTGTGGTCTAATTGTGCGGCCACATAAAAGTACGGTTTGATAACCCGGGTTCACTTGGGCTTGCTTCATTCCACTCCCAATCTTCTCCCACTCAAGCCTCAGTCGGTATTTTGGGTTCTCATGGGTTTAATGTGATCTCCCACTAATTTTGGAAGCAAATTTAAGGGTTTTCATGGAGTTTTGAATGTTGTTTTTCCCGGTTAAGTTTCTCCTCTTGGTTTCTTTGTGTTTTCCTCTAGATCTACATCTCATTCTCTCTCAGTTTTCTAGATCTACACTCATTGTGTGTAGATATAGGGTTGTGGTTGCCTTGGATTTAAATTTTAAGGCTTTTGGTTGTTATTAAAGGATATCTAGAGAGGTTTTGGTGGTGCATTTTCCAGTTTTAAAGAGTGGTTTCTTGTGGGTCGATTTCGCCGGAACCCTAAAGGTAGGTGGCTTATTTCTCAACTCCACTTGGTTAGAACTGGTGGTTTGGTTAAAATTAATTTGTGTTGGTTAAAAATTAATTTTTTTGTTGATGTGCGAAATCGGATAGAAATTCCTTTGGTAAGGGTTTGGGGATGTTGGGGGAAAAGGTCTTATGGAGAAATGATCTTGATGTGATTTTAAAATTGGATTTTAAAATGAGTTGTTTTGTTGGTTGATTAAGATGAAATGAGAAAATTATTTTCAATAAAAAGTTTTGATTTATTGAAATAGGGTTTGGCATGGAAAATGATTTAAGGGTGTTTTCAATAAATGTTTGATTTATTTAAGGGGATTGGAATGTAATAGAAATTGTTGATTGCATGTTGTTGTGGCCTTGATGTTTTATATGCTCAGTTGTGTTGCCTTGTTTGAATGTTGTGTGGAGGTGGGTTGGAATTACCCATATAAAAAAGGGGATGGATAGTGGACGGAAGGGCCACCATCAAAACAAAGTGGGTAGGAAGTACCACTTGATTGGATTGGTAATGAATGGGTTGGACGGGAAGTGCCACCATGATATTTTGTGTGATTGGTTGTTGATTTTTGTAGATGGGGCTTGTGAGTGAAATATGAAAAATGTAATCGTCCTGTGGAAGGGTTAATTTGGCTTCCTTGTGTGGTATGTTTGGCTCATGGCATGATTGTTTGGCTTTCCCTGGGTTTACTTGTTTTGGGCATGATGGATTTGTAAGGGTGTGTTTGGCTTGTGGTAATGGATGAACTTCTGATTATTTTATATAAACTGCTATATATAAATGTGTTAACAGGTTTATCCTAGTGGTGAGTGTAGGAAAGTAATTTGGGGAAAACCTACTGAGTAGTTGTACTCACCCCCTGCTTTGGCACATTGATGTCTTTGCAGATGTCGTGACCTAGGATATAGGTAAAGATAAGGAATCTCATTGGTAGTGGTACGTGGTGATGTTTGGGAGATGTGATGGTGCTTGGATCTTGAAGCTTGGTGTGGATCTGTGGAGTGTGTCTTGGTTTATTTTGGGTCTCTTATATAGTCTTCTGCATTGTACTCTAATATCGTGTTGCATTGTATTGGTTTTGGGTTGTATTGTAGAACAACTTGGTTGTCTTTTGCGAATACATTCTTGAATTTTTTATTGACATGAATCATATAGTTGTTGTTAGTGGATGGTTAGGTTGATTTTGTCTTAAGGGAAAATCATTCCCCAATTTGTTCTCAAATCCCTCAGCATTTATTTCCAGCCTTTAGCGCCTTTGTAACATCGCTTAAGGCCAAGTAACCCCCCCCCCACCTCTTAAATCCAATGAGGTAGTGGTGGGGTGTTATAGAAACAATTTCCAATTTCATTCTTTAATAGTAGTAATAAGTATTTCAATCATATTTACTTGTTTATCAATATATTGTTAAAAGTAATTTTTCCTTCGGATTCATCATGAGTTATATCTTGATCTTCAACAATTTATTTATGTTGTGTCTTTAAAAACTAAATTTGTTAAATATATTACTGGGAACCTTTAAATAGTCCTCTAATATTATAGTTTTCTTTCCATTAATATCTAATGCTTTTTGTGAAACGCTAGATCTACTACATAATAAAAAAATATCAATGGATGATTAAAATCATTAAAAATAATAGCCTTGATGAATAAAAAACTGGCCATTTATAATAGGTTCCATAAAGAAAATTGTTTATTAAAAATGAAAAACTAAATTTTTAATCTACTATGAAACCTATTGGAATGGGTCCCACGTCTAATTATATGACTCAACCATTAAATGGGTGGGGCTGGATTAGGGTGTCAGTATATTTTAAAAATTTTCTCTTTCTAATCATTTCATACGATATAATTATTTTATTATAAGGAACTCTATTCAATATGTTTTTTTTCAAGAATACATTCACATAAAGAAATATGAAAATGTTTAAAATATAAACTCAAGGAGAACAAATAAGTTTACTTTCTTCAAAAGTTCAATGATACAGCCTTTAAGTATATACTCATCATTTTTATCCACTAATTAAATTGACTAGAAATCACTATTTGTTTGGATAAAATACTTTGATTAAGTCACCTATTACAAATTATCACTACTTGTACCTATTTTGGTTAGATCACTTCTCACTAACCTTCATTCCCAATTATTCACCTCCACGGGCTAATTTTGTGAAGGTACCATTTTCTTGAATTTTTTTGACACCTCTCTATTTATCAACATGAAGGCCACTAAATATTTTGTATTCTAATCCTATATCATATATTCTAGATGAGATGCATGTGTTTAATCTAGGTGTTTCATCCAATCTGACATCATAATATGATCAACTCCTTATATGAATATTGAATGAGATTCTTTCAATCGTCATCTATAATACAATAGTAAATAATTTAAACTCATTCTAAATTTGTTATAATATTATTACATATATTCATGAATACAAATTTCATTAATGTAATCTATAATACTTATATTTATTATAAACCAGTTTATCAATCAGTTAAATCGATAAATTCAGATATATATTCAACCCATGATGCTGACTCATCTTTTTACCCTTAGACTATGTAGTTCCATTAATTAACTATTCTTTATCTATTTTTTTATCTACCATTTCAAATAAATATATACTATTTTAAACATAAAAATATTAAATTGAATTTCAAATTTTAAATTTATATATAAATTAACATAATATTCCCTCAAATTTTAATCCCATTTATATCTTTATTAGATAAATCACTAATAATGAATTCAAATAGGTATTTATTTTTTTCCTAAATAACCACCAAACCTATATGTGACTTTTATAATATTGCATAAATTAATGATCTAAATATTATTTCTCTAATGAATTAAATTACTACTTAATAACTTGAAATTTCAATTTATATTTCTACTTCAACTAAATAAGGGACAAGATATGACATGGAATAAGACTTCCGAGAAAAAACCATTATTTTTCATGTTAGGTTATGGAATAGCCTCTTGTCTATATGTGGAGTTCCTAAAACATGAAGAGACAACTAATTTAACTTACTTGTCCATCACAATAAATCTATAATCTCATGATGTTTCCTTTTCCATCCAACATTATGACAGTTTGCAATAAGATGTGGTTACATCCTTTGACAAAATTTTATTTTTTAAATAGAACAATTGAAATTTAGTTAAATTGTTTTATAAACATCTATTTTATTCAAAGGGAAAAAATCTCTAGATTCACAAATAACAACTAGATAACCATTTAGTAAATTCATCCCATTTTATAATGTTACATAGTATCATGAATTATTATAATGGAATCAAACTTATAAGCTCACGAGCAACTGTAATTTTCTCCCATAGTGTGACCCTTGAAGTCATGGAACTATGTAACCATATTATATTCCATATGAACACTATAATATAGATCGATTTGAAATTATCAATGTTGTTTTAGTATGATCTATTTATTTACTTATATATCATGAATAATATCCACCCACATGAATCAAATTAAATACACTTTTTGTATTCTAAAAAAACTTATAAATCCTTAAAAACAATAAATAAACATATTAAACATAAATTATCTCTATTGTGTAGATTAAAAATTATGTTGATTATCATTCATACCATGCATACATTATTGTACATTAAAACTCAATTTGAAAAGTACAAAAGGCATGTCCTCGATATATAATGATATCAAGGAATCTTAGTATAAATCTAAACTGGATATCCCATGTACATCATCTTCATCATAATTAATAATTATATATTCATAAATACCATAGAAAATGACCTCCTAAAATATTTTAAACATATAATATTGTCTTTCTTATTGTCTCTAACCAACAACAAGAAGACAAAATTCATCAGAATCCCTTATTTATTTTTTATCTCTGGTCATCAATAGTAATTGAAAATGTATTATAAAACTTATTATAAGTTATTTTAACCTATATTCAATAAAAATGCACAAATCATCATACATTCCACTCTTGCTTATTATCATAGAATATGACTTATAACAATCGCATTCCCAATACCACATTGAATTTTACTAAAGGTAGTATAAAAAGATTTACTAGGAAAATGCTCCCAATTTTTTTAATGGGGGTGAGTTATACATTTTATATTCAATAATTTAACCAATTTTATTTACTAATATATCATCCTCTATGTCTTAATGTGGGGTTTGAATATTTCTATAAACAATTCCCGATATGAAAGACCACAGCAAACAAAAATGAAATAATATATTCTCTATTATCAAATTAATAATAATTATGTCACTAACCATTACTTTTCATGATCCACCTCAATTATTTTGATAATATATAATTATAATTTCTCACCTGTATATGAATTTTTTTATCATTTATAATTTATAAACTTTTTTATGGTGCATTGATACAATTATTGTTCGTGCACTGAATAGTTGAAACTTTATACTGTACATAGTTGATTTCATAAAACCTCTCTTTATTCAATCGCATTGATTGGAATATTCGTGTGTCATCATATTTCATTATATTTTTTACTTATTCCATACCTCTAATACATATTTGTTCATTTGAGGTAGTTTCCATATTACATTTTCTCACACATAATATATGTAGGCTAATAATGTAAAATGGGACCCTATGGGTTAGGTGAACTCAACTAGTGTGTGATTAACCCCACATGTTTTTTCCACAAATAGATAAACATCAATTTAAAATGAAAATTTCATTAATCCTCCCCCCCACACTCACCCACACAAATATGTGGGTAACTAATACGTATTTTAAAATTATAGGAAAAAAATTAACTATTAGTTAAACTCATTTAAATAATTTTACTATTTTTTATTAGACCATATATTTAATTTTTAAAGATAATAATAATTGATACATACTAAATAAAATAATAGAGATAAAAAATATCACCACATTAAAATTTACATCAAAATAGGACTATAACAAAACAAATAGAAAGAATATATAGAATATACATGAAAGGATTTTGAAAATGACCATAAATAAATAAAAATAATAATAATAATGTCCAACATATCTAAAGAATATTGATGAAAATAAAAAAAATTACTAGAAAATAAAACTAAATTTAGGTTATATTTATATATTTAGTTCCAATGTAGATAATATTAACATTTATCATAAAATGATTCTGAATATAAAACTTAGGGTCATGAAATATGATCATTGTACCATGAGTGTAATGAGGGATAAAACACCACGAGTCCATCAGATTTATTCCTCATATGAATTCCCCAAGCCATCTTGAATCTCATTAGTGGGGTCGTGATGACATTAATAAATAATTAAACCATTTTTATTACCATACATTTGATATTATGATATGATTTTTAGGGTTGACCCCTCAAAACCG
Organism: Viscum album; assembly: GCA_963277665.1. Taxonomy (NCBI): domain Eukaryota; kingdom Viridiplantae; phylum Streptophyta; class Magnoliopsida; order Santalales; family Viscaceae; genus Viscum; species Viscum album. The sequence goes on along the minus strand of OY728155.1, from coordinate 1,518,174,355 downwards.
AGTCCTTATATTAAACTTCTACTCCTCCTTATTTCAAATTCTCTTTATGATTAGATTCCAATTTTCAATGGTTTGTTTCATAAAGGTTGTGGCTTTATATGTTTTCTACACAATGTATTAATTCCTCCACCACATTACCATTAATAATTATTTCTTATCATATACAAATGTATCAATACATTTACTCCTAATATGATTTTCCAGGTCACCGAGGATGTCATGTATTCTCTTTAATCAGAATATGTCATAGTTTGGTCATAGAGTGAGTGGTAAGACATGTATATTTTTTAGTGGTTGAATATACAAAGTCTAAATCTAATATAAATCTATATAGAACATATGGTTTCTTTGGGTATGGAAATATTCCAAAATTGGAAATTATTATCTACCCAATTAAATTTGTGGGATTCATAATGCCACAAATGAATATTTAATTTTTTAAAAAATTGGAATATGGGATAATAATAAATTATGTGGTATCAGAAAAATAATCCATAATCCACATGGATTCAACCATAATTGTTAAAATTTTTAATAAATTAATGTTTTTAGGCCCATCTCATTCCATATCCACCTCATATCTTCTAAAGACATGGGTTTTTTGACTATTTTTCATTATTAATACATGTTGATGAATCTGATTCCCTTGATGAGATTTATATATTAATCATTATAGTAATACAATATTTCTCACATTTATAACTATCCCTTTATGAAGATTTATTGTCACCAATGCCTTTCTAGAAAATATGGGCACATTAAAAAAAATCATAGTTGGTATTTATTAATTGAATTGTTAAATATTGTAAAAATATCAGGTTTAATCCGCCAAGGAAAATTTTAATCATACCCTAATGTTCAAAGAAACCCCTTAAGAAAACCTATAAATACCAAAGAATTTTTTATAATAATACTAAATTCATAGACCCTTCATTTTAATCATGTTAATAAATTGTCTCCTCATTTTCATAAGGAGGGTTAGAGGAAAATATATATTAAATTGTTTTTCTTGAATACCTATCATTAAATCTTATTGAATTATTCCTTCATCATAATATTTTTTATAAGTGAAATATACTAATTATATTCTCAATATATTTCATTTACGGACGATATAATATTTTATTTTTCATAGCATTATAGGATAGAAAATATCATCCCAATGGAATTAACCGACATCACTTTTATTGGTGGATCTAATGATCTACCAAAATTAAGACGTCATTTTCACATTAATGAACCTATCCAAACTAGCTATCCATTAGGATATGAAGTGTACTCATTTGAGTTTATAATAATAATAATAACATCAGTTACTAAATAAATTACCAATATTCCCTTCTTCACTCCCTTAATCATCATATTAATAATAATTTTAGGAAATTCATTAAATTTACCAATCTATTTTGTATTTTCATTGTTATTTTTTTCTAACCAAAAATTTATTAAAATAAATGGATTTTAAGGATACTAAGAAATAAATTATATGAATATTAATGTAATATAATGAATATTTAAATAAGTATTCAAAATTACTTGTATAAAGTCAATTTTATTTTCTAAATTTCAATCTAGGAAATTTATGGTCTATTTAATATTATATGGTAAATCCTAATCCCAAAAATTAATTATACCATTATCTAATAGATTAAGTAATGACACTAATCTCATAAAAAATATTTTATCATTTTAAATATAAATAGTAATAATCTCAACCTATAAGTATAGTGTCTTTAAGCCTTTGGGATATTAATAATATAAGAAAACATATTCTATAAAATATTTGATATTTCTCTTATTCTTAATAATAGGAATATAAATATCAACCTATATATATATATATATATCAATACATGGAATACCATGGTGAAAAATGTAAATTAAAATAGTGAGTAATTAGGTCGAGTAAGGGATGATAAAAGGGTGGCATGGGGACTATAATTCTCATTTGAAAAATATAATATCAAGGAGAATAAAATTTAATCCCTAGAATAAAGTTAAAATTCATCATAAAATCGCGTAATAAATGTTCATTAATCATGGATTTTTGGTAAAAACAAAACATGAAATCAAAAGAATGATTTCAGGATCAATTCAAAAAACATAACATAATGTGATAATATCATTTAAAATGAACCATACATGGTTTCTCATGAGATTGAATAAATACATAATTCAACAAGGGATTATGTAGTTACAGTCCCATCAATCATCTAATAATATAAATATATATATATGCATGTGTCTTCCACATAATGAAATAAAACATAAATCAATAATGATTATAATAATAATGGTATTAAAATTAGTTATAAATCATTTTATAATATATCATCATAAAATATTTAATAAATTATCTTATATGTTAAAGATATATGAAATAATAATTAACTCTTTTGTGTGAAATTATTTAGTTCTTCATAAATAAGAGATCTCTTATGAATGTTTAAGAAAATAAATAGATATATAATTATTGAGATGAAACATTATAAATATGATTTTGAAACATAATTTTAAGATATATATACATATAAGTCCTCAAAGAATTATAAAAACCATTATTTAATATTTCTCAATTAATATTAATATATTAATAATATGGTATTTGAGAATGGGAAAAAATAAATTTTTGGAAGAGAATTGTTGAATATTATCTGTTTATATATATTATTTCCTAACAATAAGATGAATTTGAAAAGGGTTTTAATGTTAATAAATAAGACTAATCTTTTCTTAGTAAATAATAAAAAAAAATCTTTTAAAAGATGATATAACATCATTATAGAAGGATTGATAATTATATAGTAGAGAAGAACAAATAAGATGGTTTTTATTGAAATACTCTTAACTTAAGACCAAGTCAAATTATAATGATTCATGGGGTTACTAAACTAATAATTTTCATTTTTAAGTTAACATTTCAAAAATCTTATACATTCTTACTATAAATTTTATTCTCCATTTAAATAAAATAATTAAAACATTTTATTTTTATATCTTTTTAGTCGATCATTTTATCATGTTTTTCTAATATGTAATTATGTATTGTTATCATGGTGAAAAAAATACTTATTCTCTATAAAATTATCTCCATTTATCATATATACAAATGATATTTATTTATTATTTTTTCAAAGAAAAATCAAGGATCTGCTTTTAGTTTTATATTAAAAATGGATTCTTAACATGTTCATTAAGGCTGTAAAAAATTACATGATAGTTTACTTATAAATTAGTTAATAAAAATTTTATTTTATAATTATAGAAATATAATTTTTTTATTTTATTCATTTATAGAAGAAATATATATGAATAACATTATAAAACCAGCCATATATTTAGTAATGAATAATAAAAGACATTGAATTTTGATGTGGTGAACTAAAAATAATATGTGAGATGTTTAAATGTTAAAATAATAAAGGGGAGTTGAATAATGGATATTAAATTAATATAATTAATTTTTAGTATACCAATGATACTAATTTCATTATATAATTGTGGTTATAAAGTATCTAGATGATGGTGTAGAAAGAGTAAAAATAAACATTTCTTGGTAGAAATAATTTACCAATGCATTTGGATGTCCTTCTTTGATATACTACATATATTAGACTAATTATATTTATTAAAGATTAAAAACTCCAAAAAATGTAGGTTTGAGGAAGGGATAATTTTAGGGCATTAAGGAAGTGGGAAAATTTGAAATGAGGATAAATGGGGCTGTGATATATGAAATTTAATTAGGGTATGTGGGGGTTTTAAAATAAAATATTATTCTATAATGTTTTTTATTTATATATTCAACAAAAATTTCATTTAATAGTAATCATAATTTTATTTAACATAAAATTGGAGTCATAAAATTCATTTAACTTATAAAAATTAAAAAAATCCAATCATATTCACTATTAAAAAATATGATTCTTATATGGTACTTTAATATTAAAAGGTGTATTTTTTCTTGTCATTAAAATATCAAAATATATCACTTAATAAATCCCAGTATACTAATTTGAAAATATATTTCGATTTCTATAATATAAGTTTATAATTTTTTGTCATTTTAATATTTTTTTCTAGTATAAAGTTAATATTTTACTGAATATCTTAAACAAGGATATACTAAAATTTAATACATTTAATGTAATTCTGATTCATTGATTGAATAATTTTTTCAAAGTATTTTCAATCTTATAATTACATTTTTAATTATTATTAATCCTTAATATTGATGTTAATTTATCAATTACCCTATTGATAATTTTCTATTCCAATTTTCATGATACTATTACAATGTTTAGGTTAATATTGTGATGATAATGTTACTATTAAAATAATAATATAATCATTATTTTATAATTTTACACATCCCATATATAAATTTCATATTTATCATTCCTAATTCACTCTATTTCCTATTAAGGTTCTCTAAATATCATTTTAAAAATTCCAATTATGCATTAGAATTTGTTTTCGGTTATATAATGTACTTAGAAACAATGATAGTTCTATAAGATAACATCACACCATAATTTCAACTTTTAGTATTATTATTTTATTATTTCTATTATACCATTTTACTATTTTTAATTTTATGGTGTATATGTATACATCATATACAATGTTTTATTGTAATAGAATAAAATAGTGTTAATTTTTTATTTAGTGCATGGGACTTATATATAAACATATATATTCAAAATGAAATTTAGCATATAAAAGTCAGATTCCATACAATTTTATTTCATGTAGTCTCTATATATAATGAAAAAAATACATCAATAAACAATTCCTATTTTACAATATAATAATAGGTTTAAATGATATAGTATTTAACATGTATGAACATCGACTATATAACCACCATATCAAAGTTGTGTTTGTTTATAAACATAATCTATTAAAATTATAATATAAAAATAAACACACTCTCAAACATAGTGGTATATTATATAAAATAAAAAATGTAGTTTTGGTTCCATAAATCTATCAAATATCATTGGGTTCATAATCTATTGGAATAATATCCCATAAAATATATAAATGTAATTTATCCATAATATCTTATAAAATTGTCTTTTAACCCCAAAGTAACTCATCTATTTCTTTCACCTCCTCAATAAATTTGTTAATGTACTGTTACCCTCTCGTCTCTGTTAGTTCCTCACTATATTCAAAAAGGAATATAATCTTCATTAACAAATTATCGACATATAAGGATGTTTCGCACGGAATCCGGGGATGACCTCCTGGACGGGAGATTCAAACGTTCTGATCGGTTTCTAACGGGTTTGTTCGTAGAACTGGAAACATCCAATGATTCCACATCCGTTTGGACCTACTTTCCACAGGAAGGCGCTCATTAGCTTGTGGACTAATGAGGCTTGGGAATTTGCATTGGTCGAGAGGATGGGAGGTCGGACTCATCACACCTTTTTGAGGGGAATTATTGTCTACTCCGGGACTCTCTTTATAGATTTAAGTTATGTTCGTGAATCCTTATAACATTACCAATTATAAAATGTGCTTTCCTTTAGTTTTAACAATCAATGATTAAATATTCAAAGAAATTTAGAGAATCTTTTATATGTATTCGAGGTTCTTCATCAATAGAGAATCATCTATATCTGTTTAGAGATTCTTGGTCAATGGTATCCTTCAAAACATTTATATAAAAGTCTCTTGGTCATTTATGATGACCAGGCTGATTTTAAAGCCACTCAGTGGGGCACTTGAAGTTTATCGTCATTCAGAAGGACAGAGATTATTTCAAAGTTGGGATCGAACACATAAATGGGCTACCTACGTATCCTTTGTTTTGGAAAAGGAATCAGAACCCACGTAGTTCGAGTAATGGAGTATGATGTTTATGATTGATGGCTCAAAGATGAATGTCATAATTACTTTTACACTCTAAGCTCACGTGAGTCATGCTCGGTGTGAGAAACAAGAGGTATTGGTAAAATTTAGACAATTGTGCCATGAAAGATGCAATCATAAGAATTTGTTTGGGGCTTATGTGTGGATGACTGCCCAGATAGATGAAGGTTTAGGATTTACTTTTAGGGAGAAAATCCATAAACAGGGTCCATAAAGTTATATGTGCTTCATGGATATTTGAATACTCTAATCTTGGGGCTTACTCCTAAGGAGGATGCCCAAGTTAGGAGGGGACTTATGATTGGGTTTTACTCCTGAAAAGGAAACCTAAATCAAAGGTAAATTATGACTGGTTAAGAGAAATTTAAGGGGACTTGGGGCTTATTCTTTAAAAGGAAGCCCAAGGTTATGACTGAGTCTTTATTCCTTAAAAGGAGACCCAGGTTAAGGGACTTGGGGCTTACTCCTGAAAAAGAAGCCCAAGATTATGACAGAGTCTTATTCCTGAAAAAGGAGACCCAGGTTAGGGATTAAGGTTTGGGGCTTACTCCTGAGGAGGATGCCCATATTTGAGGTTGGGGCTTATTCTTAAGAAAGATGCCCAAGATTAAAGGACTTGATTGGGGCTTACTCCTGAGGAGGATGTCCATATTTGAGGTTGGGGCTTATTCTTAAGAAATATGCCCAAGATTAAAGGACTTGATTGGGGCTTACTCCTGAAAAGGATGCCCAAGATTGGGAACTTTTAGAATTTGGGGCTTACTCCTGAGGAAGATGCCCAGATTAAAGGTTTTATAACTGGGGATTATTCCTGAAAAGGAGACCCAGGATAGGATTCTCTCATATTAAAGGATGAGGTTTAATGAATGAACTCTCCATATTTTAGTGACATAAGGATATTTAAATCACTAGACTTTGAGAGAGATTCCACAGAATTCCCTTCAGATAAGAAAGTCAAATCAAGAAATCATGCCATAAATGTCTTTGAAGAGTGTCTTGAAGACTGAATCTTGAAAAGGAAAGGTGAAATGGCTTAAGAGGGGTAAAAATGGGCAAGATGGGCACCCAAAAAGATAGGGGCGCGCAAGTCTTGCAAGGCGCGCAAGTCTTCCGTGGGCGCGCAATTATTGGTCGCGTAGGTATACCTGCGCGACACATAGTGTACTTGCGCGATTTTCAACCAGCATTGAAATACTTGAGCGACTCTTTTTTAAACCCTTTAGAATGTTCTCGAGGTTCTTCCAAAAAAGGGACGCGCAAGTTATATTGAAGGAAATAAGTCGGCGCGCAAGTGTTTGATAAGTTTCAACACTTAGGCTTTCCTTCTTCTCTTTAAATCTTCCGTTCTAGGTAAGAAATTACCTTAGAAGTGTTCTGGAAGCTTTGAGAAAAGACTTGGGCGTCGGGAGCTTCAATCCGAGTTTCTGGAAAAAATTCCTCTTGAATGGGGGGCCCACAGGGTCTATTTATAGGCAAAAGAAGACCCCGGGCAGTTACAGGGCGGTTACCAATTAGGTCACGCAAGTCACTTGCGAGACCAAGGTAGCCGCGCAAGTACACTTGCGCGCCAGTTAGATAACTTGCGCGGTGAGGTTGTTGTTGATCCTTTCTTCCTTCTTTTGTTGATTTTTGATGTTTTCTTCAAAGGCTGAATCACATTGAGCTCAGATATTCCCTTTTCCGATCTTTAGATTCTGTGACGAAAGGAGCGTCAACAAAAGTCCCCCCTCAGAGTTGGATCCGGAGAGAAATGAGGATTTGACTCTGAGGAAATCGAATCCCTCCAAAGGAAAAAGGGAGGCGCGCAAGTCTGCAGTGCACAGAGGGCAGCGCGCAAGTTTGTTGGAACTTGACTTTTATTCAGAGTTCCTTTGTCTTTTGTAGGCAGTTTAAAGTCATGCATGCCGGATATAAAGGGGCTAATGTTTAAGGTCGAAATAGCTTTGACCGAAATGGATTAGAATTGACACAATTCCTTGAAAGTTCATCTGAAAACAAACTACCATACTCAAGTATAAGGGAAAATATGTAAACTATGGCTTAATAATATTTGAATCTGAGGAATGATATGAAAATGAGCTAAAAGTCATTAGAAGAAGTAGTTTCCATGAATGAAGTTACTATTATTTAACAAAACCCGTTAGGGGGTTGAAATATGCAGGGCCACCTATGGGCATTGGATGCATGGTCAAATAAATAGTATCTTTCGGCTGACAAGTCTGTTATGTGGACTGTTTATGCAAGGCCACCTATGGGCACGTGCTGCATAGTCAGGCGAAAAGAACTCCCAGAAATTTACTTTCCTAGTGCTAAAAGCCAGTGAAAGTTTATGGAGATTCAAATTTTCTAAAGTATAGAGTTTGTTGTATGGAAAGAGGTACTTGAATATGGAGAAGATATTTCCGAACAAGAACATCGAAGAACTGGATTAATATCACTCCTACGAAGTTCTGACCCAAACGTAGGGAAGAAGAATAAACCATAGACTTGAATAATTTCAGATCATGAAAAAGGATATGGAAAAAATATGTTAAGGATGGCTATTTTTTGCGGATCCCTACATACTTTCGTTTAAGACAAATAAGAACAAAAGAGGCATTCTTCCCAAGAATGAAGTTACTATTATTTAACAAAACCTGTTAGGGGGTTGAAATATGTAGGGCCACCTATGGGCATTGGTTGCATGGTCAAATGAATAGCATCTTTTGGCTGACAAGTCTGTTATGTGGAATGTTTATGCAAGGCCACCTATGGGCACGTGCTGCATAGTCAGGAAAAAGAATTCTCATAAGTTTGACATTTTTGTGACTAGAAGTCATGAAAAGGGTTATGAAGATCTGAAAATATTTAAGGTTAGGATTATAACACATAATGATGGGTATTGTCCAATGTATATAGAGATACATAGGTCAATGAAAACCATAATCATGTTGTGGCTGGGTCCTGAATTGAAACTTGGACTTCACTACGTATCTCATAAGAATGATAATCAAGCCATACGTAGTTCTTGAAATGCAGTTTAACGTCGTGCAAGACGAAAGTATGAGTGATCTTAGTTTAGGGTCATAGAATTCGGACCATAATAATGAATACACAGTGTGTGTTTTCATGAGGACTTTTCAGCCAAGGGACTGAAAGTGAAATTTGGGGTTAGGCCCAAAAGACTTGGGACTGGATTCGAGGGACACTCGAATGTTCCTACGTATCCCATAAGGATGGGAATCAAGTCCACGTAGTTCTAGAATTACCCTTTGTACAAATTTGGTTCGTACATTTGAAGGGTGAAAGGGGACTTTAGTGCAATGATGGTTTTAACCTAAGATAAAAAGTTTAGGCATTACCATGTATGCACGTAGTCTTTTGAAATGAAACATGATTGAAAAAAATCAATGTCAATAATGGTTCCTTCTCAAATGAGGGAATCAAAGAATATTGTAGTTTATTGTCATACCGGACAAAAGTGTTGTATACTTTAATGTCATATAACAAGGACGAAAGTGAATCAATGTAAAGATATTGATTCCAGGGGCGGTTTCACAAATCATCATCATATGAGATGGTGGTTAACCGATGTGAAGAGATTGTTTTTTGGGCTTGAACCCTGGGAGGTTGCCTACATACCCAGCCTGGAGGGCAAGGATCAAAGTCCGTGTAGTTCAATTAAAGAATTAATTAATGATCAAGTTGTTCTTGTGGACAATGATCTAATAAAAAAAATATTGTTGGGACTTACACATGGTTAGTGGCCCAAAGGGAGTGTTATGGTTGATGTTCACTCTAAGCTCACGTGATTCATACTTGGTGTGAGAAACAAGAGGTAATAACAACCTTAATGATTCACAGTTTAATGTCATGTAGGACATAAAAAAAAGGGACTATGCAGTTTAAAGTCTTGCAGTTAGGACTATTGGTGCTGCACAGTTTAGTGTCATGTAGCAGGGACAAAATATAGTTTAATGTCATGTAGGACCTATCAAGGATTTTCTGTACAGTTTAGCGTCATGTAGTTAGGACGATGAGGATAAAATAGTTTAACATCATATTGGACGAAAGGGGGACTGTGCAGTTTAATGTCACGCCGTAAGGACAAAATAACACACCATTTAAGTCATGTTGGACGAAAGTGTGAATAGTTTAAGGTCATATGCATGGACCGTGGCTGGTGCAGTTTAATGTCATGCTGGACCTTTGATGATTATATAGTTTAACGTCTTTCCGGACGTGAGGGACTTTTATACAGTTTAGCGTCATGTAGTTTAGGACGTCACAGTTTAACGTCTTGCTGGACATAATGGATTTTCAAATAGTTTATGGTCATATACATGGACCAGGGATGATGCAGTTTAAGGTCATTCTGGACGGTTTAGGGAACTTTTTCAAAGTTTAATGTCGTGTGGGACGAAGTTGTGGTTTAAAGTCATACTGGACCATTGCTGTATAGTTTAACGTCATATAGCAAGGACGAACTGGTGTTGTACAGTTTAAAGTCATGTAGCTAGGACTAAGGTGAACCAATATGAGGATATCAGTTCTGGGGACTTTTTACAGTTTATCGTCATGCTGGATGTTGGAAGTGCCAAACAGTTTAATGTCATGTTGCTAGGACACAATATAGTTTAATGTCATCTCAGACAAAATATAGGATCTTCTGTACAGTTTAATGTCACGTAGATCGGATATAATAATAGTTTAATGTCATGTAGGACAATATATAGGATCTAATGTGATTGTTTTGGATCTGGGAACAATATTTTGTGTTTATACAAAATACTTCTTCAGAAATCTGGCATTAGTTGGAGTCGTGATGTGTTCTCCATCCATTGAGATCAGAGAATACGCTCCATTGGAGTAGACCTTATGTATTGAATAAGGTCCTTCCCATTTTGGTTCAAGCTTGGGAGGCTTCTTTCCTGGTATCATTGGTGCTCTGAGAACCAATACCAATTCTCCCTGAATGAATGAACGAAGACGAACTTTTTTGTTAAAAGCTCGTGCTATCCGATTCTGATAGATTTCCAAGTGGTGCAAAGTGCACAATCTTTTCTCATCTAACGGTTCCAATTCATTCAACCGCTTTTGGGATTTCTCATCTATTGATAACTGATCACAAATGGCTATTCTGAGTGAGGGAAATTGAACTTCAATTGGAAAGACTGCTTCTGTTCCATATACCAATGAATATGGAGTAGACCGCGTTGCATTGCGAGTGGTAGTCCGAAAAGCCCATAAAGAATGAAAGAGTTTATCAGGCCATGACCTCTTATCTTTATCCACCATCTTTTGCAGTATATTTGAAAGAGTCTTGTTGAAGGCCTCTATCTGGCCATTAGCCGTTGTATGATATCGAGATGAATGGTTGGACTTAATGTTGTATTCTTGATACAATTTCTTTACCTCAGAAGAACAGAAGTTGGTGCCGTTTTCCGTCAATATGGTATGAGGGACACCAAATATAGTAATGATGTTAGACTTGATGAAGCTAACAATGCATTTAGAACTGACTTCATTGAGAGGTACTGCCTCTTCCCATTTGGAAAAAAAATCAGTAGCAGTAAGAATGTACTTAAACTGCTTGGCCGTAGCTGAAGGGTAAGGTCCCACCACATCCATTCCCCATGTGGAAAATGGCCATGAGTATTTAGCTGTATGAAGTAACTCTGGAGGTTGATTAATGAAGTTGGCATATACTTGGCATGAATGGCACTTCTTTGTGAAATTAACACAATCTTGTATCATTGAAGGCCAAAAGTATCCAAGCCTTCAAATTTGATCAGACAGTCTATGTCCAGACTGGTGGGCACCACAGACTCCTGCATGTACTTCTTTTATGACAGCCATTGTCTCTTCACCATCAATACATCTGAAGAGAACTCCATCAAAAACACATTTGTAGAGAATTTTCTCAAGGTGGTTTGGGCCATCATAAAGAGTAAAATTGACCACACGTCGCAGAATTTGTTCTTTCTCGACTCTATCAGGTGGAAGTGTTCCATTTTGAAGGTATTCCCTGATAGGTGACATCCATCCTGTAGTATGACCATACGGTTCAGGAATGGGACTAATTTCATTAATTTCCTCAGATCTGACTTGAACATAAGGTGAAATTGCACGACGGTGGGCAATACTGATGGTTGTCTCATCCGGATTTGGATCTGCTAAAGCTGTGGCTATATTAGCCAGTGCATCAGCTTGAGCATTTTGTGATCTTGGGACATAAGAAAATGTCGGTTCTGAAGGGAATTTCGACATTAACTCTCTGACGTAATCATACAAAGGGATTAATTCTTCTTTTCTGATGGCATAATCCTCATTGACTTGTTTGATTACCAGGTCTGAATCACCTTTCACCTTTAAGTGATTCACTTGTGCTTGAAGAGCTAACTCCGAGCCTGTAATGAGAGCTTGGTATTCAGCTTCATTATTGGTACCACCTTCCCACAATAAAAAGGAATAAGGTAACACTGCCTTATCTGGAGAAATGAGCACAATTCCTAAACCAACTTTGTTGAATTTAGGATTTTCTATTTTCTTCCCTGTTGGACTTCTAGAAGAACCATCAAAATACATTTCCCATGTTTGAGGACTCTCTTGAATATAGAAAACTTCCACATCAGGGAGTTCGATATCTGAATACGTGTCTTCTACTGAAGGATGTTCAGCCAGGAAATCAGCCAGAGCTTGGCCCTTAATTGCCTTTTGAGACACATACTGAATGTCGAACTGCTGTAGAATAACCGCCCACCTTGCCAGACGTCCTGTAAGCATTGGACGACTAAGGATGACTTTGAGCGGATTATTACGAGATACCAATTGGACCTCATGATGTTGCAGGTAGTTTCTTAGTTTCTGAACTGAAAAGATTAATGCTAGGCAGCACTTTTCAATACTTGAATACCGGGTTTCTGCTTCAAGCATAGTTCTACTGAGATAGTAGAGACTATTTTCATTCCCAGCATCATTCTTTTGAGCGAGAAAGGCACCCAATGATCGCTCTAAAGCTGTCACGTAGAGGATAAGAGGTCTACCCTCAACAGGTGGCATGAGTACTGGTGGACTCAAGAGGTATTTCTTGAGATCATCAAATGCTTCATGACATTCTTCAGTCCACTGGTAAGTGACTCCTTTCTTCAATAATTTGGTAAAGGGTAAACTTTTGCCTGCCAAATTGGCGATGAAACGCCGAATATAGGCTAAGTGTCCTTGAAGTCCTCTTAATTCTTTTAAATTCTGAGGAGGTGACATACCAAGGATTGATTTGGTCTTCTCAGGATCGACTTCAATACCACGATGGCGTACAACAAAGCCGAGGAATTTTCCTGAGGTTACCCCAAAAGAACATTTTAAGGGTTTCATCTTCAAATTATGTTGTCGAAGCTTGTGGAATACGACTTCCAAATCAGCCAAGTGATCAAAAATTTGTTTGGATTTAACCACCAAATCATCTACATAGCATTCAACAAATTTCCCAAAAAGAGGTTTGAAGATACGATGCATGGCGCGTTGATATGTTGCACCTGCATTCTTTAAACCAAAGGGCATCACCCGGTTACAAAACACACCTTGAGGAGCTCTGAAGGCTGTATATTCCTCATCTTCTGGGGCCATTCGGATCTGATTATATCCAGAATATCCATCCATGAAAGAAATTACTTCATAGCCAGTCGTCGCATCAATTAAGAGTTCTGTAATCGGAACTGGGAAATCATCTTTAGGACAATACCGATTAAGATCTCTGAAATCGATGCAAACCCTAATTTGTACGTTCTTCTTCTTTACAGGGACAATATTATCCAACCACTTGGGATATTTAACTTCTCTGACGAAGTTAGCTTTGATAAGCTTATCCACTTCAGCCTCGATTTTGGAAGCATAGGTTGGGTGTGTTCTTCTCGCGGCTTGCTTGAATCCTCAATGTTCTTTTGGCAAACCCAAATGATGGGTGGAAACATCAGGATCAAGACCAGGCATCTCTGTATAATTCCAAGAAAAATTATCTTTATTTTGCTTTAGAAAAGAAATATACATCTCTTGCTCTTCAAGGGTCATGGCCGCACTAATTAAAGTGGGGTGTGGATCTTTCTCTGTACCCAGATTTACTTCTCTGATTTCATCCACAGTGGTAGAGATACCCTCTTCAAATGCTGGAGGAGCATCTCTAAGATCTTCCTATTCCTCTTTATCATGTGTTATTTCTTCCGTTTCTACTTGCAAAGTAGATGAAAAAACGAAATTCTCATGATCATAAGAGATGTCAAAATTTTCACATTTTGAAGAAGAAGCTTCCATTTCCGACCCTATTGATGATAAAGGGTCTTCTTTAGGAAATAAAGAGGAGATGATGGATTGAGAATCGACATCAATATTCACCTCTGTTGTTGCTATAACTTCTTCTGGCCTGATTAGCGAAGTATAGACTTGTTGGATTTCAGCAGACGAAATGAAAACGTCACCACTTATGCTTTCATCACTGCTTGGTAAGTTACCAATTTCTCCCATGTCGTCTGGCTCGATTTCCGTAATTGACATTATGGATCTTTCCATAAGAGTATTTTGATTTGGGCCTATTTTGTCAATTTTACTGATAGGTAACACATAATCTGTACTCACATGTGAAAATGGATTTATTGGAATTTTTTCCAAACCATATGGAGCATTAACTTTGGTAATTTCCTTCATTGTAGATTTTTCTCTTCCCTTCATGTGATAAAATTCCGCCTCAATGTATTGAGACTCACATGTCTTGAACGGGGCCTTATCACCATACAATGTTCCAACTTGACCATCAAAACAGTATTTGAGACATTGATGTTATGATGATGGAATAGCTGCATGCTGATGTAGCCAGGGTCTTCCAAGCAAGATATTGAAAGCTGAGTCTTGATCAACAATCATGAAATCCGAATTGGAAACAAGATCTCCAAACTGAGTTCTGAGCGTAACTTCTCCCAGTGGTTCTTGTTCATTTTTATCATATCCTTGCAACATCATGGTAGAAGGAGATAAATCAGATTCCGTGAGGCCCAATCGACGAAGTGTGCGAATGGGCATGAGGTTGACTCCTGAACCATTGTCAATGAAAGCTCTTCGAACATCTATACCATTGACTTTGCCAGATAAGTACAAAGGTTTTATGTGCCCATGCACAACATCGTCTTCATCTTTATCAGTAAAAGATATCACTGCATGGCATTCTGCAGGATTATTCTCTATGTGATAGATTTCAGCTGCAGCAATTTCAGCTTCAAACTCCTGAGGACTTGACAAAGCTTCGATGAGTGCTTCCCGAAGATCTCTTGACAGATTCAAAGCATCCAAAATTGATAACTTGGCTGGTACTTGGGCCAAGTGTTTCAATATATCATACTTTTGATCTAGAGGTCTGCGTTTCCCAATAGGAATATGCGGTTTAGCAGGTACCTTGGAAGAAGATGCTTTGGAAACTGATGCATCTTGTATTGAAGTTGGAAACATCCTTGGTTTTGGAAGATTAGACTGATTAGATCCATTTACATGCTGAGATAAAGAAGATGAAACCTTTAATCGGTCTTCCAAAATAACTGTGCCGAAGCTGAGTTGGCCATTGGCAGAAGAACTTGCTTGTTCTTTTTGAACTCGCTGAAGGGATCTACCACGAGTTTCTGATGCATATACAGTGCTAGCAGGGGTAGAATTAGAGTAGTGGCTTCGGAAAGATCCACGTCTTCCCCTATATCCTGAACCTCTAGAACTTCATCAGGTTCCCTTATTTGATACAGGGAATCCAGGCTCATCAAGACTGGAATATGAATCTGTTAATTGAATCATATTAATAGAACCAAAGATTAACTCTTCGTCTGATAAAGAATCTGCCTGGTTAGCCTATTTAGGCTGTGCCGTTTGGTGGGACGGTGCCCGTGGCTTCGAAGTAGATGGCATGAAATCTTCCAGAGTCAAAGACAATTTAGGCTTTGATACATACTCATCTTCTCCCGATTCCTCTTTCTTCTTTGAATTGCGTTGTCCTTTTGAGTATTTCTCTTTTGATGGAGGCTTTACTGTAGCTTTTGTAGGAGACACAATTTGCTTCTTCAATTGTGTTCGCAAAATGGAATGGGTCCGATTGATTGTCTTTCTGACCATCCAATCATCATATTTTTTCGCAGTTTTGCTTTTGACTTCCTGCCACTCACCTCCTTCCTCTGGATCTGTAGCGGTAATACACGCTACATGAGCTGAAGAACCCTTCAATTTGACTTGTCCCAAGTCGACCATGTTTTGCAGGAGGTCTTTAAAGAAAAAACACTCCTGGATGGGATGCCACAACATTTGATGAAAGGGACAATAATTGGGACGGTCTTCATCTCCTTCCTTGTTTGGCCTCTTGGGCACTGGTAATTGAACCAAATTATTTTCCAGAGCTGAAATGAAGTAACCAGGAACTTGCTCACTTCGGAAAGAGTATGTTTTACTCTTCATATCCTCAAATTTTTTTCGTCGTTGATCTTTTTGATTATTTGGACGAAACAGCCTTTGTTGTTGGCGTTCAGGAGGTGGATCCCTTCGAGAAGATGAAGGTTTTGAAGTAGAAATAGGTACAGGTTCCTATTTAAGCATAACTGTAGCAGTTTCTGCTTTACCCATTCTTCTTCCTGGAGCTGATGGAATTACACGAGATTTAACCTTAGCCTATATAAGGGAATCTTCAATCTGTTGAGCAATTGAAGTAAGGTCTCGAAACCCTCCTGTGTATTTCACAGGGATCAATGGCGTGCGTAATTCGTCATGCAAATTTGCCACACAGATTGGCAATAATTCCTCCTGAGGGAGTGCTAAACTCAAGGAATACGTTAATCCCTTCCAACGAGCAATGAAATCAGAGACTCTTTCATTCTCCCTTTGCTTGCAGTTTGTAAGATCGAAAACTGTCATTTTTGGCAAAGTTGAGCTAAACTGAAGAAGGAATTTTTGACCAAGATCCTCCCATCCGATGACTGACCGGGATTGCAAGCTTGTATACCAGACAAAATCTGGTCTTCGCAAGGTTCGCATGAAGCATCTGAGTTTCACTGCTTCTTGCTGCTCTAGAGTTCCCATCATAGGATCACAACAAGACACGTAATGCATCAAATGTTGTTCAGGGTCGCCTGATCCATTGAAATTAGGGAAAATAGGGTTTCCAAAACTGGATGGAGGAGAAATTGAATCTACCCATTCAGGGTAAACTTTCTTTTCAGGTTGAACTTGCACCCGTTTCCCTTCCATAGTTTCTAACCGAGCTGTTAATGACTCAATAGTAGTTATTAACTTTTGAGAAACGTCAGGTTGAACTTGGTTTTGGGTAGATGCAATGAATGGAGCTTGGACAGACGTGGTGATTGGTGCTGCAACTGATGGTAGTGCTGCCAACCGTTGTTGCGTTTGACCCATAAGATTAGACCTCTGTGGGTGTACTAATAAAGGAGGATATTCTTGATCCATCTTAGTAGTTACAAAAAATTCCTTCGACTGTCGGACTTCAGAATTCTTATGAAGAAGACTACTCTGAAGTAGTTCTGCATTCAACCTTCTTAATTCTTTCATTTCTTCTTTCTGTTGTGAAAACATTTGCTCTAATGAGAGTGATTGACCTCCTTCAAAGGAAGGGTGAGAAGTAACCTGATTCTTTCCTTTCCCCTTATTGGATCCTTTTCAGAGAGGGGGAAGTGGGTTATTTGAAGGAATACCCAGATTTTGGGTAAGCCTTTGATTACGTGTGCGCACACCTTCTTCATTTAGGTCTGTGTGCGCAACTTCTTGAGCAGGAACCTCTTCATCTGATCCTTCTGATTGAGCCTCATTTGGTGAATCAGCAGCAACGGCATTGATGACATTAATGGATGCATATTGCATGGAATCCTTTCTATCATCATTTCTGTGATATTGTCTCCTTCCATGTCCATGATAAGACATGGCATTCCGTTGACTTGATCCCTCAGGAATTTCTTGGAGAACCGTCACTTGGAGAGAATCTCCTGACAGCTTGGCTCTTCATTCCTCTTGAGGCTTATTCCCTAATCGAGAGAATACTAACTTTCTCTGAGGGAGGGATTGAGGATTTGAAAAATTCCCCAGTCCGGTGGACTGGGGATGTTCCTGCTGCTTCCGCTCAACTCCTCGAATCCCATTTGTTGACTCTGAGGGTTGGGTTACAGAAGTCTCCAGTCTGGCAAGCTGGGGTGTCTCTTGACATGCTATGTCTGAGATCTTCTTAAAATCTCTCTTGATCTTGCGAATCTTAGTTCGGAAATTAGCTGGATGCATTAACCTGTATCCACTTTTATCACCTGGTTCAACAGACCATTGGATGATTTCCGAAACTTCTGTCATTTGATGACATGTTTGCTCCAGACGAGAGGCTTGTGCAATATTCTCGCCTGCTTGATGTAGGAGCAATTCAACAACTTGTTCTCTATATACTTGATTTTGAGAGGAACTAGCTGAATCTTGTTCTTGAGCAAGCTTTTGATTATGAACAAAGCTCATTGACTGTGGCCGGCCATGGGAAATAACATTGCATGAGACCATTTTCGGCGGGCTTTGCTGACCGGAAAGCACTGTGAAATGTAGTGCTCCGTGAACACCCCATCCTCTGATATGAACATCAGATTGAGCATTGGCAATTAACTGACGCAATTTTCTTAGTGCGCCAAGGCATGAACGTTGAAGGGTTCTCTGTTGCTTTTCAGCCTTCGGATACCGAGAGACTGATAGAGATGCCAAATCAATCTGACGTTGTAGCCTTTCTATTATCTTAAGATGATTTTCATATTCATCGTAAGATAATACCTTCTTCTTTAATTGACAGAGAGTTTTCCATATGTTGAGACGAATATCATGGATTCCATCATCCGTCAACATATTTGGAATGTCGTACTGGGAGTCAGCCAAAGGCCAAAACATGACTGGTACTTCACCTTTTGCCAGTTTTTTCCTCATGTTCAGCATTTCCTCTTTATCATTAAATGAAGATTCTTCTACCTGTTTGGACCAGAGTTGGTGTTTCCTTGTTGCTTCATCAGATTCAACAAGATTGGTAGAGAAATCACTATTCATGCTGGAAGATGAATGACCCAGGGATGGTTCGGAGAATAACCTGAACCCCAGGCTATCTTCTGATGGAGAAAGAGTTTCACATGCCGATAGTAAAGAATCAGACATGACTAGTTTTACGTTTGCAAGTGCCTCGAGATAGGAGGGCTTTCTCGTCACTACATTGCCTTCTGAAGAATTATCGAGACAACTTGAATCACTACTGCGGAGAGGACTTTCGCAGCGAAGTTCATCACCATGAGGAGGACCGTCATGATGGGTTACAGAAAAAGATGAAATCTCTTGCTCCTTGGTCTTCTGTCCACACAGAGGGTTCCTGTGGCTCTCATCTGAAGAAGAAACTTCAAGATTGACCGAATTTTCATGAAGCAAGCCTTCATGAGGAAGTGTCTGTTGAAGACCTTCAGAATTAATGTTCCCGTTATTGGGAACTGAGGGAGTAGAATCTTGAATTCTGACAGATAAATGTCTGAGGGATTCAAGAACTCCAGCATCGAGCAAGGCTTGGTTACAGATTGGCCTTTGATCTCCTGACTGTGCTGGGAGGATCTTTTTCTTAGATGCCTTCTTACTCTCTTTAGAAACCACTTGATGACGAAAGTGATTGCTCTGAGCAGGTGTATGTGCCTGATCAGGAAAGATAGTCAGGTTAGGCTGACGATCTCCATTCAAATCAGGTGTATGTGCCTGACTTGGTTGTCCGTATGATATGGGGGAGTATGCCCCATAACCCTCTTGGACTGGAACAGATGTGTGTGTCCATTCCGGAGTGAATCGTTGATGTGTCACTCCATTGCTAGGGATAGATTTATGTGTCTGTCCCTGAGATGATGCTGAAGCTGTTATGATATCCTGGAAACATCCAGAATATGAGCAGGAATTTGCTTCTGCTCTTTCACCATTGACAAAATATGTTTGGTGACTTCAGCCGCCGGAATGGGGATATACGTCCATTCCGGGCTTGGAGTAGGTGTATGTGCCTGCTCCTTTCCTCCTTTTCCTGTCAGTGAATCCTGACAGTACTCAAGTGTGGAGGCAGAGAGTTGAGTCTACCCCCTGTTTGTCGTCGGGACTTTCTGACTGACTTCTCTGTGCGCTACCAAGCGAGACTATTGGTAGGCTTGATTAGTATTAGCAGGTGTATGTGCCTGCTGAATACACTTCGCCAAACGCGGTTGAAGAGATCCATCATATGTAGTCAGACGAGCCTGCTGACTAACTGGTGATGTATAAGCAGGTGTATGTTCCTACCTATGGTACTCCGCCAGAATTGCCTGGCGGGATAGGCTTGATGCTGCCAGACGAGTCTACTGGACAGCGGAATTAAAACGAACAGGTGTGTATGCATGCTCGTTGTTTGCCACCAAGTTAGGTTGGTAGACTTCTCCGGAGATGGCAGGGATGACAACCTGCCTATTGTTAACCGGATTCCGTCTCTGGAGGTTCATCTTGCCTGCTCGGGTTCGAGGAACCTGAGCTGAATGCCTGGAGTCGGTACCCCTATCATGTTGAGGGTGCACTACCGCACGAGTCTGGTGGCGATTGTTGATGGGAGCCCTCGGGAAGGACTCCTGTATTTTTGAACTAAGGCCCTGAGGGACCTGCTCATTCACTTCCTCAGAGTAAGGGAGTGAATGGAAATTGCGTTCCAGGGATAACGACCCGAAACGGTTGGAGACGGTAGTCAGCACCGCCTGCTTCTTGATTGCTGGCCGCCGTTGTCTGGACGACCAGGTAGAGTTGTTAACTTGGAGGTCTTGACGAGCGGCCTCCAGAGTTGGGATAGTACTGTTGCGACAGTACACCTTAACCAGTGCATTAGAAACCCAGCGTTGAAGACGCTGAGTTGGTGATGTCATCCTCAGAGCGGATGACGTTCCAGCAGGAGTAGCAGCATTGGTTTTCACAGCAGCAGACCTCACAGTAGAGGTGTTCACAGCAGCAGTATTCACAGGGGTGAATTTAAGGAAATCCATTTTGCAGAAGATCTTGAGAAAAGAGTGCATTTTCTATGTAACAGACATAATCAAGATGAATCCGGACACTGCATATTTTGGATGAGCACATGTCAATGATTGCTTTGTTGGCCCAAGGGGCCTAACAAATAAGAAGAACATCACTTTAACTTGGTTAAAGATTCACGTCGGGTTCACCATTTTTGTTTCGCACGGAATCCGGGGATGACCTCCTGGACGGGAGATTCAAACGTTCCGATCGGTTTCTAACGGGTTTGTTCGTAGAACCGGAAACATCCAATGATTCCACATCCGTTTGGACCTACTTTCCAAAGGTAGGCACTCATTAGTTTGTGGACTAATGAGGCTTGGGAATTTGCATTGGTCGAGAGGATGGGAGGTCGGACTCATCACACCTTTTTTAGGGGAATTATTTTCTACTCCGGGACTCTCTTTATAGATTTAAGTTATGTTCGTGAATACTTATTACATTACCAAGTATAAAATGTGCTTTCCTTTAGTTTTAACAATCAATGATTAAATATGCAAAGAAATT
The DNA here is from genome assembly GCA_963277665.1 of Viscum album. Classification (NCBI taxonomy): domain Eukaryota; kingdom Viridiplantae; phylum Streptophyta; class Magnoliopsida; order Santalales; family Viscaceae; genus Viscum; species Viscum album. The sequence goes on along the minus strand of OY728155.1, from coordinate 1,518,152,893 downwards.
TAGAGAATCTTTTATATGTATTCGAGGTTCTTCATCAATAGAGAATCATCTATATCTGTTTAGAGATTCTTGGTCAATGGTATCCTTCAAAACATTTATATAAAAGTCTATTGGTCATTTATGATGACCAGGCTGATTTTAAAGCCACTCAGTGGGGCACTTGAAGTTTATTGTCATTCAGAAGGACAGAGATTATTTCAAAGTTGGGATCGAACCCATAAATGGGCTACCTACGTATCCTTTGTTTTGGAAAAGGAATCAGAACCCACGTAGTTCGAGAAATGGTGTATGATGTTTATGATTGATGGCTCAAAGATGAATGTCATAATTACTTTTACACTCTAAGCTCACATGAGTCATGCTCAGTGTGAGAAACAAGAGGTATTGGTAAAATTTAGACAATTGTTCCATGAAAGATGCAATCATAAGAATTTGTTTGGGGCTTATGTATGGATGACTGCCCAGATAGATGAAGGCTTAGGATTTACTTTTAGGGAGAAAATCCATGAACAGGGTCCATAAAGTTATATGTGCTTCATGGAGATTTGAATACTCCAATCTTGGGGCTTACTCCTAAGGAGGATGCCCAAGTTAGGAGGGGACTTATGATTGGGTTTTACTCCTGAAAAGGAAACCCAAATCAAAGGTAAATTATGACTGGTTAAGAGAAATTTAAGGGGACTTGGGGCTTATTCTTTAAAAGGAAGCCCAAGGTTATGACTGAGTCTTTATTCCTTAAAAGGAGACCCAGGTTAAGGGACTTGGGGCTTACTCCTGAAAAGGAATCCCAAGATTATGACTGAGTCTTATTCCTGAAAAAGGAGACCCAGGTTAGGGATTAAGGTTTGGGGCTTACTCCTGAGGAGGATGCCCATATTTGAGGTTGGGGCTTATTCTTAAGAAAGATGCCCAAGATTAAAGGACTTGATTGGGGCTTACTCATGAGGAGGATGCCCATATTTGAGTTTGGGGCTTATTCTTAAGAAAGATGCCCAAGATTAAAGGACTTGATTGGGGCTTACTCCTGAGGAGGATTCCCAAGATTGGGAAATTTAAGAATTTGGGGCTTACTCCTGAGGAAGATGCCCAGATTAAAGGTTTTATAACTGGGGATTATTCCTGAAAAGGAGACCCAGGTTAGGATTCTCTCATCTTAAAGGATGAGGTTGAATGAATGAACTCTCCGTATTTTAGTGACATAAGGATATTTAAATCACAAGACTTTGAGGGAGATTCCACAGAATTCCCTTCAGATAAGAAAGTCAAATCAAGAAATCATGCCATAAATGGCTTTGAAGAGTGTCTTGAAGACTGAATCTTGAAAAGGAAAGGTGAAATGGCATAAGAGGGGTAAAAATGGGCAAGATGGGCACCCAAAAAGATAGGGGCGCGCAAGTCTTGCAAGGCGCGCAAGTCTTCCGTGGGCACGCAAGTATTGGTCGCGTAGGTATACCTGCGCGACACATAGTGTACTTGCGCGATTTTCACCCAGCATTGAAATACTTGAGCGACTCTTTTTTAAACCCTTTAGAATGTTCTCGAGGTTCTTCCAAAAAAGGGACGCGCAAGTTATATTAAAGGAAATAAGTCGGCGCGCAAGTGTTTGATAAGTTTCAACACTTAGGCCTTCCTTCTTCTCTTTAAATCTTCCGTTCTAGGTAAGAAATTACCTTAGAAGTGTTCCGGAAGCTTTGAGAAAAGACTTGGGCGTCGGGAGCTTCAATCCGAGTTTCTGGAAAAAAGTCCTCTGGAATGGGGGGCCCACAGGGTCTATTTATAGGCAAAAGAAGACCCCGGGCGGTTACCGGGCGGTTACCAATTAGGTCGCGCAAGTCACCTGCGCGACCAAGGTAGCCGCGCAAGTACACTTGTGCGCCAGTTAGATAACTTGCACGGTGAGGTTGTTGTTCATCCTTTCTTCCTTCCTTTGTTGATCTTTGATATTTTCTTCAAAGGCTAAATCACTTTGAGCTCAGATATTCTCTTTTCCGATCTTTAGATTCTGTGACGAAAGGAGCGTCAACAAAGGACCCTATGGAATAATTGGAAACTAGGTAATATTCTGTATGGAGCTCATTAACAGACATTGAATACATTAATTATCCATTTATAAGGCTATTATCAAAGTCCCCAATTATTTAAAAAAATCTACAATATAATGTAAATATATATGATAAAACCATATTATAATGGATACTCAACCATATCTGGGTGATTCTCTTTTAATGAATGGTTATTCGTTATTATCCTTAGATAACCCACACCAATAAAGTTAGTATTTAATAATAATCCACCAAATGGTATTGCAAATATGCCTCAAAAATACAGGAATTGACTAAAGTAAAAAATTATATAAAAATTATATACTTAAAAAAAATTAGAATCTTTATAAATTCATCAATCCCGGTTGTGTTAAAAAATGTTTCATTGGGCTATATCACATACACCTCACACAATAATAATAATCTGACAACTTGTTTCTTAGAAAAGTATATCCTCTAATACAGTTACCAAATAACATAAAAGAAACCAAAAAAAAGTTATAGGCACAATTTATAACATATTAAGAACATTACACAAAATATAAATAGTGTTTCTCCAAAAATCCCATTTTTAGAAATTTAATTTTATATTTACTGGTTACAAAATTTACATAGAGTTTTAGGTATAATTTTTATCCATTTTCAATCATTTTATAGGATTAATGGGTAGGGTTCATGTTACTAAATGATCCCATTAAAATGAATTTTCAATGGTGATTCCATACACTATAAGAATTAAGTTGATGTAGGTTCATGAATGAGTCACCAGCACATCCACTTAGGCCATGTAAATTGAATAAAGTTATTTTGTTTTTATTATTTTAAAACCCTTAATTATATTACTTTCATTTAATTTTTTTCATAGGGGTCAAGGGGCATGAAAAATAATCTTATACGGGTATCATCCACTCTCATCACTTTATGTGTTACTATTATATATTTTTTATTCATTAATTGGATTATATCTTAAGGTCTATTTATTCTTTTATCATCTCTTCCTTATTCCATCTTTTTCGTCTCTCCTCTTCCTAACCCCATCCACTCATTGTGCTTTATATCTTAATTTTGGGTGTCCAGATATTAGGGATTTTCTTAAAAATTATTAATAAACCTTATTAAACCCTTATTTATTCCTAAATAGAAATACCATCTACATTCTTTTCCTATATAGTTGGTGGTTTTGGGTAATCTACTTCATTATAAATTCTATTCAGTAATTGTGATTCATATATCCTATTTATATAAGATTATACATATATATTTTATGGTTCTAGAAATAATATATTTATTATTTTTATATTTTTGTTTCTATGGTTGAATTAATAATTATTCAGTGGTTTTAAAAATGTATATCTTTATGGATTTATATTATGCTCATTCTGTGTTTTAAAAATCTGATAGAGTAATTATTCAATTAAAATTGATATTTATAGTGGTATTTGAACATATAATACCACAAAGATGGATATTTAATGTCTCATATGGTTTCTTCTAACAATATGAAGGATTTTATATTTTGAACCACATACATGTTTTACATGGGAAAATTATTTAATACATCACCATATCAAATTATCTAGAATATTTAATTAATTATATAATGAGATTTATTAGGGAAATCATTCAGAATTTATTATGTTCTATTCCTTATCATTGGTTTCCAACCGAAGATGAATCCAAATGTTCCTAGATTTTTAATGTGATACAGTTGGGAGAATTTTAATATAAATGATTCCATTTTTGGGTATTTTAATTTATATTTATTGGTTATGGAATTGATATTGATTTTTTTGGAATAATGTATTATTTCTGGGGGCTATTTAAGTAAACATAAGCATAATGATTCCCCATGTCGTATCCCATATAGGTGAAAAATAAAGTGTGATTCTTACTTTTGGGGGTATCATGTTTCATAGATCAGTATCCCATGTTCTCAAGATATATAAAAAACCATAAATAGTTTTTTCTTTATTTGAAATTCCACTTTGCAGTCCATTCTTCCAACTTCAAAATGGGTGTCAGGGGCCTAACCAAAATTCTCTATAGTTTTTTATACTCTCTACATACATTCCAATGGTGTATTCTTTCTAGATGTTATGTGATACATTCTATTAGTAAATGGTTGTGTATTTTTCTCCTTTACTTTTCACTTTCTTCCTCTTCCTAATATTTTATCTCCATTCCTTAAACCTCATCTACCAATGGTCATCCGACCATGTTTTAGGTTATGTAAATTTTTGTGGAATGATTCTAAAGGTGTCCAATAGTTTTTGTTAACCGTTATCTATTCTAGGATATAAAAATGACATATATTTCTATTCTCTAATGTTAGTGTTTTTTTACATAAAATATTTTACTAGGCATTCAATTTTGTGTTTTGGAATTATAAACACATTTAAATTAATATAATACACATATTTTAACAATTTAAAGTACTTAAGAAAGTATTTTTTTCAAAGATTGAGGAAATGGGTGTTTTTTCAAAAACAATACACCTTCATGAACTTGTCTTATGCAACCCACTTGATAGGAACCATCTCTAAAATACATACATCAAGAATAATAGATATTTTAAGTGGAGGTTGATTATATAAAATATATCTAATTAGATTATTTCATATTTCACGTTGTTACTTTCCAAATTAAGAATGGGTTTTTTATACTATTAACTTATTTTAAATGGGAGTTTAATTTATGTGTGCACAAATAAAATAACACCATTGGAGTATATATATTATTTACTAAAATTTTAGGTTGATATAATTCCCTCATTGTAATGATTAATTCCATGTCAGTTGTATTTAAATCAAGATTATCAAGGAAACCCCTCAGGCCATGTAGTAGGCTTTCTTGGGAGATATTATAGGTTAATCCAAGTTGGTTTGTAAAGGAGTTTTTTATCTCACTATCATAACAAAAATTTACTTCCAACTAAAACCAATATAAGGTTCATAACCAAATACTACTTTTGGAATCAACATCCCAAAATTATCCACTATTGTATTAATTTGTACCGAAAATTCATAATAAGAGAAAATTAACATTAATATAAAATCATGGAAACACATAATTTTTTGTTTCAATTAATTAATTTTATTTAATTTCTACCACATTCCCAATATACCCCCATATAGGGTGAATTATGGTGTTAAATTATTTAATTATTGTTTTATTAGAATGTATTGTGTTTTTAATTCTTAGGGAATAGTTTTAACTCATTAATACTCAAGAACACATGATATATGAATAATAAAAATAAATGAAATGAAATAATGATTTTTCTTAGTCCACTAAAAAGGTCTTATCCAGGGATAATGCATCGATGATGTGTCTATATTCCATGGGATGAAAATAATCAATATATATATTATAAAGGTTTACTAAAGTGACATCATAGATACCAGATTTACACAATCATATTATATGTCTACACACTTCTTTGAGATAATTAATATAATAATATATTGTTTGATTACCCATTACAACAATTCTTCATAAAAGGTAAACTTTATATCAATAGTATTTTCTTAGTTATTCTAAACCTACTTAATAAATTTATAATATTATAGGAATTCATTATAGTATCCAATATTTTATTAATTCTATATAATTTGAAATATTTTCCACCCTTATTTGTTTCTTACATGATCTCCAAAATATCAAGAAGAAATCATTCAAGTTGTGTTTTAAAAAAGTCACTTATTACACACTTGTTATAGTTACATGCTTCTAAAAAATTTCAAACAATGTTGTGATTTTTTACCTTATAGAACATTCCTAAATTAATAATAAAATTCAATAATATTATTGAATTATTTTTAATAAACACTATATATTTTTTTCGTGACCTTCTATTTCCTTCTTATAATTATGAATATTTTATGTGTTTTATTTCTTCATACTGTGTGTAGACCTACGACCAAAATTATTTGAGAGATCAAGAATTCCTTACGAAACAACCTCATCACAAAGACATATAAATATATATTCTGGGACTATTATTTCATAAGATTATTTATTCATAAAATAATGCCTCAAAGGCATGGACATTACATTGATGATATAACAATATTCCTTATCTACACATAATTAATCCTTTATATCTACTATTATGGATTGGTGAATCTGTTTTCTTTTCTTATTAACCTCTTCGGTTCACCATTATATTGATATTAGATAAATTGAATTAAACTATTATAACAAAAATTTATTCTTTTATATCATTAATAGAACAACACCATTTTATTTTTATATTCCTTTAGTCATCCACAAAAAGAAGTCACATTGTGGAATATATTCTCACAGTGTGATTGACATTGATGTATTATAATGAAGCCTATTTATTCCTTTTTTTTTCTTTTATAGATTCTATTTAGGGCCTTAATCCTTAATATGTATCAACATCATATTAACATTATCAAACACAACTTAAATAAGATTCTTAGTTTTCCAACACATATCCATGTATCACCCCCACTTTTTCTAAGCCAAAAATTCACATAATAAACTAGATTCTAGACCTTGAATAGTTTAATAAATTTCATATATATATCAACTAACACATCCAATGTTATAAACTATTAAAACATAATCCCCTTTGATTTAGTTGGAAAAAAAGAAATCATTACTATAATTTGAAATCCTGAAAATTCAGTAGTGCCCCATAGAAATGGATGTAATATTCCATCAATCTATGTCTATGTGAGAAAATTTCCGTATATAAAATTGTATATCAAGAAAGAAACACATTCCTTGTCACATTAACTCATACCAATGATTAATAAAACCATAAATATTAAAAAACTCATAGGGATTCAATCATATTTATTTAACCCTCATGTACCATTCCAATCAATTGTATCAAATGTATACCACAATTTAGAGTATATGTACTCAAAAAAATATCATAGACAAACCATTTCTACCCCTTTGAATGTAAACATATAATTAAATTTCTAGTAAAAGATAACCATTTGTGTTAATAATTATATGTGAATAGAGGTATTAGATTTTATGAACCTCTTTAATAAGATGGAGTTGTTTGAAAATCGAGGTCCAACTAATAATTCTCAAATTCTGTTGTGGTTAATGGTTTTTTTCATAAGTACACCACTTGTTGGTTACAACTAACAAACTTTAATTTTGTGGTTCCTTTCACTATATTTTCCTTAAAAATAAAATTATATCATGTTGTGTTTCTCCTATAAATATTACATTTTATTTTTAATCAACTCATTCACACAATTATTGTCATAATAGATAATAATGGGAAGCCTAAAATTTAAACCATGTTATTCTAGTATTTGTTTCTTTCACATCTAATTAGTGTATGATTTTATTAACAAAATGTACCATGTTTTACCTATATAGAGATATGTGATTTATTTCTTCTAGATAAGGCTTCAAATTTATTTTATTTTAATAATGATGGATATAATACTCGATCATTTTTCTATCAAAATTTCCTCCGATGTAATCCTCATCTGATAATTTTTATAACTATTAATGGGAACCTATAAAATACACGAAATCATGATGAAGTTTTTGTCAAATGTGTAACATGATTTTTATTCAATGGAAAGATGTTTTATTAAGAGAGATAACTAAAAATGGGTAGCCAAAACTATCAAAAACATTATATCTAGACTTATATCTATCAGATACAAAACGATTCCAATTATTTTTTGGTAAATTGTTTGATCATTTTCATCACCATGTCCATTATTTCCATGAATGGTTCATTCTATAATTTGTTTGGAAACTTATCATTATTTATGTATTTAAACATTATTAAGTTGATCCCCTATATAGTTTCTAGGAGAAAAATATGTCACTCTTATTTTGACATACATACAACCCAATAATGTATCAAATTTGAAAATCTTAAAAATAGATCTATTTCACTATATATTAATATTCATGATTTATATTTCATACATCCATTTTAATTTTAAGTATAATAGGTAATTTCTCTATCAAATAAAATAGTTTTATTCAATCAAATTTAAGAATCATAGATTATGAAGTTTTATTCAAATGATTACTTCATAAATTCAATAATTTTATTTTGATAATATATATCATTTTTTAAATAATAAAATATAAATTATCTTTGAGTTGATTTTTGAGTATTTTTTTAAATAATAACGTTTTTAGAAAATTGTTTTTCATTTTCAAGTATTTATAATATTTTATTTATTTTTATTTTTTTTAATATTAAATTATTCCATTTCAATTATAAACCATTAAATTAATTCTTTTTTGATCGACATTATACATTCATTTGGTATAAAAACATTTTTATACTTAAAAGGAATTTTAAAAAAAAAACCATTTTCCACAGCGTTACATGTACTCATTTAAAAACAATGTCATACCCCATTTAAATATTTAATGTTAGAAAGTCAATTTCATATTTTGAATCATTATTTAGAAATTTTGAAAATATTCAACATCATATTTGGTCATCCTAAAAATAAAATTTGGAAAAAAGAATTTGTTATCACAGTTACTATCAAAACACAAATGATATGTACAATTATTATGTAATTACTTGTCAAATAATATTATAAGGTAATATTAAAACCCTATATCATTAATTATATGAAGATCAATAATTTTTTTCCCATATTACTTTTGTAATTTACAAATATATTTTAATCTTTTGAAAAATTTCAACTGTCTGTCATCCCTATCACTTATAAAAGGACACCACTTATCATCTCTTCTACACACTTGAAGATAATTTTACCTCTTCAAATCCCTAATAAAATACCTTCCTAAAACTTATAACCATTTAATATAGCTCATTTTCAGATCATAATACCATCCTAATAAACATTTAGTTATAATAAATACTTGTTTATAGCATCCCTCCTTTTTATCACATAAAATTTCATTACATTTTACAAAACCGAGGATCTTTAAGGTTTAGTGTCTTGGAAACCAGGAACTTAAAACATGAAAACATAAAACATTATTCTTAAACACTAGAAAGGATTCTCCTCATGTTCATCCTAGGTTCATTACTGCATCTCATAACCTAGGGACATACATCAAAAGAAAGGGTGAGCAGAAGGTCCATTAAGGGAAACAAGAGAAACATTTTACATGTGAACTTGAGATACTTCAATAAGGTCATGAAAAGAAATTTAAGGCATGAGAAAGAAATAATGAGGCATATAATAATAAATATAAAATTTTTCATAACTTTAAGATGTGGCTACATAATTTAACATAGACAATCCTGATCATAACACCAAGGTCCATCCCCAAGGTGTCATTTGAAAATTACCAAAGTTATTCACCAATATATCATGAAAATTGTAATCTCTAGTGGTTACATCATTACCCAATGTATTGGAGCGCTATCAGGGCGCACCCTTAAATTTTCCTTTATTATCATGTGATTCACATATATCATCATCATACATTTCATAAATAACCCATAAAGAAAAAAATATATGGGTTTCATTTCATAATCATAACGTTTTAAAAACTGCTTTAAAGACATGATCTTTACGTCACTTTAAAACCCACGGAAGGGGAGAGCGGGTCTCATGTATGTAAATCCCAGAATTTAAAATAGAAAATTTTGATATATATGTGAATACCCCTGTAGAAATAAGAGATTTGAGTATTCACTTTATAACATAAAATAATTCTGAGAAAAGAGAGAGGCATTTTGAGATGAAAATTCTGCATCATAACAGCTATATTTCGGGGTTTTAGAGAACATTGAAAAGAGAGGGGACATGGGTCACCCACTCATAAATGATCCATAAAACAGTAGAGGGACAGAATATGGAGGATATATGAATATGGTAATGAAATTTTAATGGTGTACCATATGAAATGAAGAACATGAAAGGAAGACAAAAATAAGATTTCTCTTATGAAAATTCAATAGCCTAACGGCGTCACTTAAACTTCAAAAAATTAATTGACGAGATCAAATAGGGTCTCTAATAATGTGAAAATAAAATATCAGTATGATATATATAGATATCATACCCCAACATAATAAAAAGGAACTTGAAATACTTGACATGAAAGTAGAACTTCAAAACGAGAAGGGTGAAAGAACCACTTAAAAATTTGGCAGCCTAACGACGCCACTTAAATCTTCAAAATACTTAATTGAAGAGATAAAATGGTGTCTCTCATCATATGATCATAAAAGATCATTATTATAGATATAGAGATCATACCCCAATAGAAAATGGAACTTGAAAGAATTGACATGAAAGTAGAACTTCAAAACGAGAAGGGTAAATGAACCACTTAAAAATTCGGCAGCCTAACGACGCCACTTACAACTTCAAAATACTGAATTGAAGAGATAAAATATGGTATCTCTTCATATGATCATAAAAGATCAGTATTATAGATATATAGATCATACCCCAACATAAAAAGGAACTTGAAAGACTGGACAAGAAAATAGAACTTGAAAATGAGAAGGGTGAAAGAATCTGTTACAAAACTTTCGGCAGCCTAACGGCGCCACATAAACATTCATAAAATGAAATGATGAGAGTAAGAGGGGTCTCCCATCATGTGAAAATTAAAAGGACAGTATAATGAATATAAAATTATATCCTTCAACATAAAAACATGGAGCATAAAAGAAATGAAATAAAAGAGATCACTTGAAAAGAAAGAGAGGGGGTCGGATCCCTTACATTTAAAACGTAACTCTTAGAACTCAAAGGTTAGGACCTTGAGGGCTTTGGGGAACCTTCAGAGGACTCCTTGGGAGGTAATGAGACCAAAACATCGTTGGGGGAGAGTGGGGAGTCGAATGGATGAGATTATATCTTGGTATTTATAGGGAAAGTGAGGGGACAAGGCATTAATGGCCAATGGACACCTCACAAGTGGTTTTCTCAAAACCATGAGCTCTCCCATGGTCTTTCCCATGGATTTAGGCCACATGGGGCCCTCAATACAATAATCCAACACCCTTGGTCTGCCAACCCTTAAAATATCTCATGTCATCATCATGACACAGTTATGATTTCATTAAACATACCAAAACCATAAAACTGTATTTTTACTATTCACTGAAAATTCAACTTTCTCAGAAAAATCCCAAAATTTCACATTAAAAAAATATCAATTCTGTGATTTCAAAAATGAACTCCATTTTATAAAAATAATTTTCTAAATATTTTTAATGTAATTTTTAAATAAATACACTATTCACCAAAAATTCATTTTTTTCAGAAAAAAAACCCCAAAAATTACGTTAACATAATATCGATGCTCTGAGTTCAAAAATGAAATCCATTTTATAAAAATAATTTTCTAAAAATTTTTAATTTAATTTTTAATTAAAAAATACTATTCACTCGAAAAAACTAATACTTGAATAATAATTTATGAACCCGTTATTTAACCATTTTATTGAATCACATTACTTAATCAAGGTTCCTAGATTATTTTAATAATATCTTTAAGTGATATTACTAATCCATTTGGACACATTACTAATCCTAATCATAAAATCACTATTGATAATTTACTATTCATTAAAAATTAAGTTGATCTTATTAGACTCTAAATTTCGTACTGAACATAATTGTAGAAGACCATTTTTTGAAAATCATTACACATTTTTATTTATTTAAGGTTTACATAAACATTTTTAAAATATCCTTTCTTTAAAACTCATCAAAAATATGCATACTATATTTATCCGGACATTTGAAAATTCATAAACTTCATCATAAGAAGAAATAAAAAAAATTTCTTTAAAACAAAGGGTTGCACAAGGCAGTTATGGTCTCCTTATATATCCCCTTATCACACCAGCATAGGACCTAAGTGTAAGGTGTTCTAAGGTGAGATAATCCGAGGGAGGCTCGGCCAACATCGCATGAGTAGTAATTTTAATCAGTTTGAACTTCTCAAAAAGGCGATTCCGTTCTAGCTTCACACGATGAATTTCGGCTTGGGTTTGGTCCAGAGAAAAGCCCAGTGGTGCTACCTCCTTCCCAAGTTCTGTTAGATGGGCTTCGATCGGTCCAAGACTACTGGGTGAGGCCATAGAATCTTCTTTCTATATTAATTAACCAAGATTACTTGTATTTGGAGACAATAATCAAAACGTTTTGTTTTCAGTGGTCATATTGACCAATGGTCATATAACAGTCAAAACCCAATGGTTTCATTTTAATTATACTCATGTTATCAAATTAAATAGTTTTGTTGAGTATCAAAAATAAAATAACACACAAAATTAGGAGACAAGATTTATTCAAAATTTCGGGTTATTACAATCTTCCCCCCATAAGAAATTGCGTCTTCGCAATTTTTTAAAATTGGGTTTTTAAATTTCATTGAAAGTCCCACATAGGAAAACAAAGTCAGAAAAAACTATTACTTTAAAAGAAATAATGGGATGTATAAAGGTCACCCGAGTTTACCCATACTAGGATTCCATGGAGGAAAACATGGATATGGAAGAAAAAAACAAAGGGTCATGTTCTGGGGGAGAGTGATAGAAAACATGATTAGGAGAAAGTTAACCATAAGAAAATCCCAAACTTATGATGTGTGTAAATGGTCTTTGATTACCTAGTAGGAAACGTAAACCAACAAAATTTTTGTTTTATGTTCCTTTTCATAATTTTGAGGAATTCATTTACTACATAGAACAAAAACATAAGAAAATATACCAACCTTCAAGTAGAGTTTCATCCTTTAATAAGTCTCTACCAAAACTAATCTTTTCTCCAAATGATGAGAATTCAAAAACACTTGGTCTCATCAAAATCACAAGAATCATCTTCTAGATAATCACATAATCCACAAAAGATTAACTATCTATTTCTTCAATATTTAAACATTATCCCAAATACAGAAAGGTTAAGGTAAAACAACTCTTCAAAAAGAAAGAATCTCATAGGAATGGAAACTACTTTTAAATATTCAAAGTTCCATGGTACTACCCAAAGTTCATCATAGACCATTCCATAAATAAAGGTCCTTAAAATTCCTCAAAATAAACCAAACTAAGATTGAAAACCAAATACAAGAAGGACTTGATAACATAGTCTTCCAAAATAAACTTTATTGTTTATCTCCAAACAACATCAACCACTCCTAACATCTTATAACAAAAGTAGCTAACCTAAACATATTTTACCCAAGATAGGTTAATCATTTCCATAAGTAACCTAAATTAATATTAGTCCACATTAAATTCACTGATTCTTCAAAATATAAGTCAACCTTACTCCTCAATGAAAATACCATAGTAATCTATTTACCTCGATCATATAGGGTCCCCAAAATAGTGAACGTCTTCCAAAATAATAATCATCTTTTAATACCCTAATCATCTCTGTCATATTAATACTAAAATCGTCGCATTTCCTATCACATTGGTTTTTGGGACATGTTCATCCATTTCCAACCATTAACTAAGAAGAGAAAGTATAATTAGAGGCTTAAATAATTATCCAATAATCATGAAAAGGAACTTAAAGAATATAAGGATAAATTGTAGAAGAAAAGTATACCCTAACTTTTGATCCCCTAGGTTCCCATCTAGGTTATCCATGATCATATATTATTATGTGAATATTTATTTTATTTTATCTTTGTTCCTTTAATAATGGTTCATACTATGCTTATGAATTTACCAAATCATATCCCCCAGGAGTGTCGTAACCAAGAGTGCAGCAAGGCCCATTGTCTTGTACCAGTTCTCGTTTGAGTCTGACTCAAAGTGTTGTTTTCGGGTTTTACCCATATGTACATCTGTTCCAGAGCCACCTCTACCTGCTCATATCCAGACAGGGATGTATTTTCTTGGCAACCCATTACTCAATACTCACCAAAATACCAGGAAGATTCCCTATATATAAACTTTCCTATAGCCTTCTTCCTAAAGATTTCATATCCTAATTTCCACAAATAACTAAACCATCCTTTGATACCAACTATAGAATCCTTCCTTTTTATCACACAAAATTTCATTACATTTTACAAAACCGAGGATCTTTAAGGTTTAGTGTCTTGGAAACCAGGAACTTAAAACATAAAAACATAAAACATTCTTCTTAAACACTTGAAAGGATTCTCCTCATGTTCATCCTAGGTTCATTACTGCATCTCATAACCTAGGGACATAAATCAAAAGAAAGGGTGAGCAGAAGGACCAGTAAGGGAAACAAGAGAAACATTTTACATGTGAACTTGAGATACTTCAATAAGGTCATGAAAAGAACTTTAAGGCGTGAGAAAGAAATCATGAGGCATATCATAATAAAAATATAATTTTTCATAACTTTAAGATGTGGCTACATCATTTAACATATACAATCATGAAAATATCACCAAGGTCCATCCCCAAGGTGTCATTTGAAAATTACCAAGGTTATTCACCAAGATATCGTGAAAATTGTAATCTCTAGTGGTTACATCATTACCCAATGCATTGGAGCGCTATCAGGGCGCACCCTCAAATTTGACTTTATTATCATGTGAGACACATTTATCATCATAAAACATTTCATAAATAACCCATATATAATAAAATAAATGGGTTTCATTTCATAATCATAACGTTTTAAAAACTGCTTTAAAGACATGATCTTTACGTCACTTTAAAACCCAGGGAAGGGGAGAGCGGGTCTCATGTATGTAAATCCCAGAATTTAAAATAGAAAATTTTGATATATATGTGAATACCCCTGTAGAAATAAGAGATTTGAGTATTCACTTTATAACATAATATAATTCTGAGAAAAGAGAGAGGCATTTCGAGACAAAAATTCTGCAGCATAACATCTATGTTTCGGGGTTTTAGAGAACATTGAAAAGAGAGGGGAAATGGGTCACCCACTCATAAATGATCCATAAAATAGTAGAGGGACAGAATATGAATGATATATGAACATGGCAATGAAATTTTAATGATGTACTATATGAAATGAATAACATGAAAGGAAGACAAAAATAAGATTTCTCTTATGAAAATTCGGCAGCCTAACGGCGTCACTTAAACTTCAAAAAATGAATTGACGAGATCAAATAGGGTCTCTCATAATTTGAACATAAAATATCAGTATGATAGATACAGAGATCATACCCCACCATAATAAAAATGAACTTGAATGACTTGACATGAAAGTAGAACTTCAAAACGAGAAGGGTGAAGGAACCACTTAAAAATTCGGTAGCCTAACGGCGCCACTTAAAACATCAAAATACTGAATTGAAGAGATCAAATGGGGTATCTCATCATATGATCATAAAAGATCAGTATGATAGATATATAGATCATACCCCAACATAAAAAGTAACTTGAAAGACATGACATGAAAGTAGAACTTCAAAACGAGAAGGGTGAAAGAACCACATAAATATTCGGCAGCCTAACAACGTCACTTAAAACTTCAAAATACTGAATTGAAGAGATCAAATGGGGTCTCTCATAATATGATCATAAAAGATAAGTATGATAGATATAGAGATCATACCCCAACATAAAAAGTAACTTTAAAGACTTGACAAGAAAATAGAACTTGAAAATGAGAAGGGTGAAAGAATCTGTTACAAAAATTTTGGCAGCCTAAGGGCACCACTTAAACTTTCATAAAATGAAATGATGAGAGTAAGAGGGGTCTCTCATCATGTGAACATTAAAAGGACAGTATAATTAATATAAAAGAACATCATCCAACATAAGAACATGGAGCATAAAAGAAATGACATAAAAGAGATCACTTGAAAAGAATGAGAGGGGGTCGGATCCCTTACCTTTAAAACGTAACTCTTAAAACTCAAAGGTTGGGACCTTGAGGGCTCGGGGGCACCTTGTGAGGACTCCTAGGGAGGTAATGAGACCAGACCTTAGTTGGGGGAGAGTGGGGAGTCGAATGGATGAGAGTATTGCTTGGTATTTATAGGGAAAGTGAGGGGACAAGGCATTAATGGCCATGGGACACCTCACAAGTGGTTTTCTCAAAACCATGAGCTCTCCCATGGTCATTCCCATGGATTTAGGCCACATGGGGCCCCCAATACAATAATTCATCACCCTTGGTCGTCCTACCCTTAAAATATCTCATTGCATCATCATGACACATTTATGATGTCATTAAACATACCGAAACCCTAAAACTGTATTTTTACTATTCACTGAAAATTCAACTTTCTCATAAAAATCCCAAAAATTTAACATTAACCAAATATCAATTCTCTGATTTCAAAAATGAACTCCATTTTATAAAAATAATTTCCTAAATATTTTTAATTTAATTTTTAAATAAATACACTATTCACTGAAAATTCATTTTTTTAGAAAAAAACCCAAAAAATTACCTTAACATAATATCGATGCTCTGAGTTCAAAAATGAAATCCATTTTATAAAAATAATTTCCAAAAATATTATTAATTTAATTTTTAATTAAAAAACACTATTCACCCGAAAAAACTAATACTTGAATAATAATTTATGAAACTGTTATTTAACCATTTTATTGAATCACGTTACTTAATAAAGGTTCCTAGATTATATTAATACTTTCTTTAAGTGAGATTACTAATCCATTTGGACACATTACTAATCCTAATCACAAAATAACTATTCATAATTTACTATTCATCAAAAATTAAGTTGATTATATTAGACTCTAAATTTCGTACTGAACATAATTGTAGAAGACCATTTTTTGAAAATCATTACACATTTTTATTTATTTAAGGTTTACATAAACATTTTTAAAATATCATTTCTCTAAAATTCATCCAAAATATGCATACTATATTTATCCGGACATTTGAAAATTCATAAACTTCATCATAAGAAGAAATCAAAATTTTTATTTGAAAAAAAGGGTTACACAAGGCAGTTACGGTATCCTTACATATCCCCTTATCACACCAGTATAGGACCTAAGTGTAAGGTGTGCTA
The DNA here is from genome assembly GCA_963277665.1 of Viscum album. Lineage (NCBI taxonomy): Eukaryota > Viridiplantae > Streptophyta > Magnoliopsida > Santalales > Viscaceae > Viscum > Viscum album. Next base: position 1,518,135,920 of record OY728155.1, on the reverse strand, counting down.
AGGTGAGAGAATTTGAGGGAGGCTCAGCCCACATCGCACAAGTAGTAATTTCTATCAGTTTGAACTTCTCGCAAAGGCGATTCCGTTCTAGCTTCACACGATGAAGTTCGGCATGGGTTTGGTCCAGAGCAAAGCATAGTGGTGCTACCTCCTTCCCAAGTTCTGTTAGATGGGCTTCGATCGGTCCAAGACTACTGGGTGAGGCCATCGAATCTTCTTTCTATATTAATTAATCAAGATTACTTGTATTTAGAGACAATAATCAAAACGTTTAGTTTCTAGTGGTCATATTGACCAATGATCATATAACAGTCAAAACCCAACGGTCTCATTTTAATTATCCTCATGTTATCAAATGAAACAGTTTTGTCGAGTATCAAAAATAAAATAACACACAAAATAAGGAAACAAGATTTATTAAAAATTTTGGGTCATTACAATCTTCCCCCCTTAAGAAATTGTGTCCTCGCAATTTTTTAAAATTGGGTTTTGAAATTTCATTGAAAGTCCCACATCGGAAAAGGAGTCAGAAAAACTATTACTTTAAAAGAAAGAAAGGGAAGTGAAAAGGTCACCCGAGTTAACCCATACTAGGATTCCATATAGAAAACATGGATATGGAAGAAAAAAACAAAGGGTCAAGTTCTGGGAGAGAGTGATAGAAAACATGATTAGGAGAAATTTAACCATAAGAAAATCCCAAACTTATGATGTGTGTAAATGGTCTTTTATTACCCAGTAGGAAACGTAAACCAACAATATTTTTGTTTTATGTTACTTTTCATAATATTGAGGAATTCATTTACTACATAGAAAAAAAACATAAGAAAATATACCTACCTTCAAGTAGAGTTTCATCCTTTAATAAGTCTCTACCAAAACTAATATTTTCTCCAAATGATGAGAATTCAAAAACACTTGGTCTCATCAAAATCACAAGAATCATCTTCTAGAGAATCACATAATCCACAAATGATTAAATATCTATTTCTTCTATCTTTAAACATTATCCCAAAAACAAAAAGGTTAAGGTAAAACAACTCTTCAAAAAAAAAATCCCATAGGAATGGAAACTACTTTTAAATCTTCAAAGTTCCATGGTACTACCCAATGTTCATCATAGACCATTCCATAAATAACGGTCCTTAAAATTCCTCAAAATAAACCAAAATAAGATTGAAACCCAAATACAAGAAGGACTTAATAACATATTCTTCAAAAATAAACTTCATTGTTCATCTCCAAACACCATCAACCACTCATAACATCTTATAACAAAAGTAGCTAACCTAAACTTATTTTACCCAAGATAGGTTAATCATTTCCATAAGTAACCTAAATTACTATAAGTACACCTTAAATTCACCGATTCTTCAAAATATAAGTCAACCTTACTCCTCAATGAAAATACCGTAGTAATCTATTTACCTCGATCATATAGGGTCCCTAAAATAGTGAACGTCTTCTAAAATAATAATCAAATTTTAATACCCTAATCATCTCTGTCATATTAATACGACAATCGTAGTATTTCCTATCACATTGGTTGTTGTGGCATGTTCTTCCATTTCCCACCATTAACTAAGAAGAGAAAGTATAATTAGGGGCTTAAATACTTAGCCAATAATCATGAAAAGGAACTTAAAGCATATAAGTATAACTTGTAGAAGAAAAGTATACCCTAACTTTTGATCCCCTAGGTTCCCATCTAGGTTATCCATGATCATATATTCTTATGTGAATATTTATTTTAATTTATCTTTGTTCCTTTAACAATGGTTCATACTAAGCTTATGAATTTACCAAATTATATCCCCCGGGAGTGTCGTAACCAAGAGTGCAGCAAGGCCCGTTGTCGTGTACCAGTTCCCGTTTGAGTCTAGCTCAAAGCGGTGTTTTCGGGTTTTACCCCTATGTTCATATGTGCCAGAGCCACCTCTACCTGCTCATATCCAGACAGGGATGTATTTTCTTGGCAACCCATTACTCAATACTCACCAAAATACCAGGAAGATTCCCTATATATAAAATTTTCTATAGGCTTCTTCATAAAGTTTTCATATCCTAATTTTCAAAAATAACTAAACCATACTTTGATACCAACTATAGTATCCCACCTTTTTATCACATAAACTTTCATTACATTTTACAAAATCGAGGATCTTTAAGGTTTAGTGTCTTGGAAACCAAGAACTTAAAACATGAAAACATAAAACATTATTCTTAAACACTTGAAAGGATTCTCCTCATGTTCATCCTAGGTTCATTAATGCATCTCATAACCTAGGGACATACATCAAAAGAAAGGGTGGGCAGAAGGCCCTGTAATGGAAACAAGAGAAACATTTTACATGTGAACTTGAGATACTTCAAAAAGGTCATGAAAAAAACTTTAAGGCATGAGAAAGAAATCATGAGGCATATCATAATAAAAATAACATTTTTCATTACTTTAAGATGTGGATACATAATTTAACATATACAATCATGAAAATATCACCAAGGTCCATCCCCAAGGTGTCATTTTAAAATTACCAAGTTTATTCACCAAGATATCGTGAAAATTGTAATCTCTATTGGTTACATCATTACCCAATGCATTGGAGCGCTATCAGGGAGCACCCTTAAATTTTCCATTATTATCATGTGATCCACATATATCATCATCAAACATTTCATAAATAACCCATATAGCATAAAATAAATGGGTTTCATTTCATAATCATAATGTTTTAAAAACTGCTTTAAAGACATGATCTTTACGTCACTTTAAAACCCACGGAAGGGGAGAGCGGGTCTCATGTATATAAATCCCAGAATTTAAAATAGAACATTTTGATATATATATATATATATATATATGTGAATACCCCTTTATAAATAAGATCTTTGAGTATTCACTTTATAACATTAAATAGTTTTGAGAAAAGAGAGAGGCATTTTGAGACGAAAATTCTGCAGCATAACAGCTATGTTTCGGGGTTTTAGAGAACATTTAAAAGAGAGGGGACATGGGTCACACACTCATAAATGATCCATAAAACACTAGAGGGACAGAATATTAAGTATATTTTAACATGGTAATGAAATTTGAAAGATGTACCATATGAAATGAAGAACATGAAAGGAAGACAAAAATAAGATTTCTCTTATGAAAATTCGGCAGCCAAATAGCGTCACTTAAACTTCAAAAAATGAATTGAAGAGATCAAATAGGGTCTCTCATCATGTGAACATAAAATATCAGTATGATAGATATAGATATCATACCCAAACATAATAAAAAGTAACTTGAATGACTTGACATGAAAGTAGAACTTCAAAACGAGAAGGGTGAAAGAACCACTTAAAAATTTGGTAGCCTAACGGCGCCACTTAAAACTTCAAAATACTGAATTGAAAAGATCAAATGGGGTCTCTCATCATATGATCATAAAATATCAGTATGATAGATATATATATCATACCCTAACATAAAAAGAAACTTTAAATACATGACATGAAAGTAGAACTTCAAAACGAGAATGGTGAAAGAACCACTTAAAAAATCGGCAGCCTAACGACACCACTTAAAACATCAAAATACTGAATTGAAGAGATCAAATGGGGTATCTCTTAATATGATCATAAAATATTAGTATGATACATATACATATCATACCCCAACATAAAAAGGAACTTGAAAGACTTGACAAGAAAATAGAACTTGAAAATGAGAAGGGTGAAAGAATCTGTTACAAAACTTTCGGCAGCCTAACGGCGCTACTTAAACTTTCATAAAATGAAATGATGAGAGTAATAGGGGTATCTCATCATGTGAACATTAAAATTACAGTATAATGAACATAAAAGAACATCCTCCAACATAAGAACATGAAGCATAAAAGAAATGACATAAAAGAGATCACTTGAAAAGAAAGAGAGGGGGTCGGATCCCATACCTTTAAAACGTAACTCTTAAAACTCAAAGGTTGGGACTTTGAGGGCTTGGGGGCACCTTGGTAGGACTCCTTGGGAGGTAATGAGATCAGAACTTCGTTTGGGGAGAGTGGGGAGTCGAATGGATGATAGAATTTCTTTGTATTTATAGGGAATGTGAGGGGACAAGGCATTAATGGCCAAGGGACACCTCACAAGTGGTTTTCACAAAACCATGAGCTCGCCCATGGTCTTTCCCATGGAGTTAGGCCACATGGATCCCCCAATACAATAATTCATCACCCTTGCTCGGCCAACCCTTAAAATATCTCATGGCATCATCATGACACAGTTATGATGTCACTAAACATACTGAAACCCTAAAACTGTATTTTTACTATTCACTAAAAATTCAACTTTCTCAGAAAAATCCCAAAATTTTACATTAACCAAATATCAATTCTCTAATTTCAAAATTGAACTCCATTTTATAAAAATAATTTTCTAAATATTTTTAATTTAATTTTTAAATAAATACACTATTCACCGAAAATTCATTTTTTTCAGAAAAAAAACCTCAAAAATTACCTTAACATAATATCGATGCTCTGAGTTCAAAAATGAAATCCATTTTATAAAAATAATTTTTTAAATATTTTTAATTTAATTTTTAATTAAAAAAAACTATTCACCTGAAAAAACTAATACTTGAATAATAATTTATGAAACCGTTATTTAACCATTTTATTGAATCACATTACTTAATCAAGGTTCCTATATTATATTAATACTTTCTTTAAGTGAGATTACTAATCCATTTGGACACATTACTAATCCTAATCATAAAATCACTATTCATAATTTACTATTCATCAAAAATTAAGTTGATCTTATTAGACTATAAATTTCGTACTGAACATAATTGTAGAAGACCATTTTTTGAAAATCATTACACATTTTTATTTATTTAAGGATTACATAAAAAAAATTAAAATATCCTTTCTCTAAAATTCATCAAAAATATGCATACTATATTTATCCAGACATTTGAAAATTCATAAACTTCATCATAAGAAGAAATCAAAATTTTTATTTAAAACAATGGGTTACACAAGGCAGTTACGGTCTCCTTACATAGCCCCTTATCACACCAGCATAGGACCTAAGTGTAAGGTGTGCTAAGGTGAGAGAATCTGAGGGAGGCTCGGCCAACATCGCACGAGTAGTAATTTCTATCAGTTTGAACTTCTCGCAAAAGAGATTCTGTTCTATCTTCACACGATGAAGTTCGGCTTGGGTTTGGTCTAGAGCAAAGCTCTGTGGTGCTACCTCCTTCCCAAGTTCTGTTAGATGGTCTTTGATCGGTCCAATAATACTGGGTGAGGCCATATAATCTTATTTCTATATTAATTAACCAAGATTACTTGTATTTAGAGGCAACAATCAAAACGTTTAGTTTCCAGTGGTCATATTGACCAATGGTCATATAACAGTCAAAACCCAACGGTCTCATTTTAATTATACTCATGTTATCAAATGAAACAGTTTTGTTGAGTATCAAAAATAAAATAACACACAAAATTAAGAAACAAGATTTATTCAAAATTTCGGGTCGTTACAATGTTGCCTGAAGAAGAGGAATAGTTCTTAATAAAGTGTTTTTTCATTTACCTCCACAAAACCTCTCCAAAATATTGTGATATAAAAAAATCAGTAACTAATATAGAATAAAATATTAATATGTTTATTTTATAAAAAAATTTAATATAATAATACAAATATTGATATATATAATCATTTTTTATGTGTATGTGTGGACTACCTACTTAGATTGATAATTTATTTTTTTGTTCATCACCTACTCTTGTGGTTGGACATAATAATGGATAAAAATTAAATAATTTTTCATACTTGATATACATTTTATTTTTTAATGTCAGATTAAAATTCTAAATAATTAATTTATATTAAATGAAAAACAATAACATAGGAAGTGCATACTTATAGACTACCACCTCACAAATTGATTCATTTTAGTTTTCATCACCACTTCACATGAATTGAATATATGTGTGATTTTATAGAAATTATATAATATTTACTTTTTAATTAACAATTTTAAAGAAAAGATAATATTTACCTTATATTCATTTTTTTAAATAATTGAAACATTATTAGTGCATATATTTGGACTACAGTCTCTATATTGTATCATAATTCATTTTTCAAAATAATCTCACATTATTTTTTATAATATTGATTTATTTTATAATAATGACAATTATAAGATGATTATGTTTTTAGACATTATATAATCATAATCCATTTGATCATAGTGAACCTTTTTAATTCATTTTGGACTTACGAAGAAAACATTGTCAAAATATATGAAGAAAATATAATAAATCTAGTGATTGTGTATGACCTGGTAACAAGAGAAATATAAGGACATGTAAGAAGATAATAAAATTGAAAAATATTATTAATAATGAAAATAATAAACATAAATTTATTATATAATATGATAAATAACATAGGATATAATTCATACTCGAGTTAAGGGATATTCCAATATAAAAGCTACTTTTAAATGGTTGTGAAGATATCAACCTATTATTTTTCTTTAATTCCCATATTTTTTAATAGATTTGTTAATCATTAAATAAATTAATTAGAAAATAAAATTTTCCTAATTAACGATAGTCATAAAATGGACATTGAATTTTAATATTTTTTAATATTTCATATAGAATGTTGGACTCTCTTTACAATGTTCTAATATAATGTTTTTTAGGTATATGATTTGAATATGATTTCCCACATCCACAAACATTATATTATATATTAATTCATATACAATAATTTATGTTATATTCATAGAAAACAGCTTATTCCCTTTTTATGGGTATTTTATTTTTAAAATTGTGTTTTAAAGGTAATGATATATATCATTATAAAAAAATGTTTTATTTGTGTGTTAATAAGTTAATTTTTATTATTTTTATTATGTAAATGCAGAAAATGTTTTTTTTCATATATGTTGTGATCCTTGGACATTTTTTATAATGATTGTTGATCCCTATATATCCATTTAATTCATTGTGTAAGGATTATAATATATGTATAATTGTGTTGGAAATGAATATATAGGTTGTGCCATTTGAAAGGGTTATAATAAGGGTTCTATATAGATGATTCACTAATGAAACTACATGAATTTTCAATTATTCCAAATGAATTTTCAAGGAAATATTTTGATTTCATAATGTAAGTATATGATCTTTTTTTAAAAGGAATGATTATTACGTAATAAGGATAACAAGTATATATTTATGTGGTTTTGTTTAATGGGATCTTATGTTTTCTAATAAACCCTCAGGATTATGATTTTTATTATTATGTTTTCTTATAATCTTTTATATGAAGAAATTTGGACAGTAATGCTGATTTCATGTGTAAGTAAATGATTATTTAAGCTCCAATATTATTTTTTTAATTGAAAAATATTATAATGAACTTACTGGTCTTTAAATAAACTAACATGTGTCTCTTCTTCTTTTTATATATCCCATACTAGTATGTATTTGGGATCTAATTTTTTAAAATGTTTTTAGAAGTTTTTATATATTAGTATGAACCATGATGATGTCAAGTTGAAAATTATGATGAATTTTAATGAAAATAAAACATGTTCATAATAAAAGTATTTTATTATGAGGAAATTAACACAAAGTGGATTTTCAACTTTGTAAATCATAGGTTTCTTAGGTATGATTTATGACCAAATTACATAAATTATAAACATAAAATAGTCTTTGGGAATTAATGAAAATTAATTCTTCTTTAAAAAATAATTTTGGTGAATAATAATGATTGTTTCCTTATAGATGGTAATATATAATAGTTTAATGAATATTAGAGGTTGGTATAATAAAGTTACCCTTAATATGATATAATTTAATGTAATTATGAGATTTAAATTTATTGTTTACATGGTTCATTATATATTATATCACTTTTTAAAAAAAATCCATAGATGAAACAGAAAATATAATATATGAATTTGCCAAGTGGAAAATATCCTTCCAAATTAGAAACCATGAATAGTATGAATTCAAACTAAGTAGTCTATTTCTATTAATGATGTGTTGATGTAGTAAATTTATAGTAGTGTTATATATTTAGAGAGTAACCACACTCACTATAGATGAACATGTTTATAATAAATCATTCCATGAAACAAAAACCTCCAGTATTCTATGGATATTTGACCTAGTATTTACAGAAGGATGGGTTAAATATTTGGATAATTTATATGATGTCTTGTAATTTTAATATTATCAAAATTTAGGATTATATGTTTATCATATTAATTATAGTTCAATTAGTATAGGTCAATGTTTCTGAAAATTGGTGAGTGGTAATAGATTTATTCCATTGAATAGAATAAATAAAAGAATAATTTCCTCAAGAAATATTTTCTTAATTTTGTCCCACATAAGAAGGAAACGAAATTCATGAAATTTAGGTAGAATAATGAATATCCAGTGTTCACATATAAATAGAATTTCACAAGGTTGGAATGGTATGTACCAAATCATATGAATTATTCTGAAATTAAAATTTAACAGTTTTAATATGATTTAAAGAAATATATCAAAAATAATTGGCTTCTCATGAATTTATATGTTTTTAGAATTTTTCCAATGTTTTAGGAATGAATATATGTAATTTGGTGATTTTTTGGTGTTCAATGACAATAAGTAGACGAATATGTGATACTGTTATGAAATGGGGAAATTTTTGTTGAGGAAATATGAAGGTAGGAATGTAAAGTTCCATATTATGATTACTATTGTAATAAAACATTAGATAATATCATATAATATGTGGGAAACGATTCGGATGTGGTAAATATCGATGTGTGCTACATGACTATAATGAAAAAATGTGCAGTAATGATTATATTTTTTAAAAAACTTAACTAAGGTAATTTAATTATATTGATATCAGTCATTGTATGGGGACATTTCCCAAGATACAAACCGTGGGATATTAGTTTTCATGATCTCAATTAAAAGGTTGTCTAAATAATTTTTGAATACTTCTGTAGATGTTAGACCATCTGGTGATGCAGTTCGACGTAAATTACTTATGCTTTAATATTTTTCCAATGTTTTTTTTATTAAGGGTGACCAAATTATTTCATTTCATAGAATTATTCCTCGAAATTAGTAATTTCGCCTCCAGAAATAATAAATTTCATTTGGTTTAAATATCATGTAATAGTGTTAAGGAAAAAATTATAATAAGAATATCCATGTTATTTTTTTTTGAATAGATTTACCAAAATCCATGTCATCTTTCCGTTTATATAGTATGATGTTATTATAGTTTTTGATTGGTTTCATGTTTGTCATGAAATTATATATTAGATAACATAGAAGTTTATTTTAATAATGAGTTCCAATTTTATTAATTAATTATTTCATTAAATTTATCACATGTCAAAAATATGACAAACTAAAAAATTGAATTGAATTTTTTCTTGTACATTATGGTGAGAATAATGATATTGTAAAAATTAGTAATGTCGCTACATCAAATGAAAATATAGATTTATTTCCTTATTAATTATTTAGTGTTTTACCTAAACTGGAGTTTCAATCTACTATTGAAATAGTGTATGATGCTAAGAATGTATCATAACCTTAGTATTTAGTGGATCAAGTAGATATTTGTCTAATTTTGAAAGAGTTAACAGGTGTTTAATGATGAAGGATTCATTCATCATAGCACTTCACTGTGCAATGATATTTTTTCTCAATAAAAAAAATCGTTCATTGAACATTTCATTGAATGTAGATAATTTAACTATATTACTGTTAATAATAACTCTTTATTTCCCCATGTAGATGAATTTGATGATCAACTAGAGGGATCTTGGTGTTGTTCAAAACATGAACTTAGTAATGGGTATCTTCAATTGATGGAGAATAACTATGAAATTCAAAATATATTATTTTCAGATTGGTATGCATATTATGAGTTTGTGATTATTTATTTTATTTTGAAAAATCCACTAACTATATTATTAGTCATTAATAAAAGAGTATTTTATAACTTCATTGATAAATTTATTATTGTATTTATTTATGAAATACATATATATTCTATATTCCATTATGATCATGAGAAAAAAATTTGGGATTTCACAAAAACCATAAAAATAATATGGAAACATTAGTAATTGTGAATACTATTTTTATTCCTATGGAGTTTTTTAAATAACAATGAAATAAATATTGATTCAATTACAAATAATATGGCTTAAAGGTGTCCAATTAATACATATGTCCCATATATTTATTGTTTTCTTATATTAGTGGGTTTCTACAAAAAATGAAAAAAAAAATTATCTAGTGTAATAAATTAGATTACATGAAAATGATGTAAATTAATTTGTAATAATTAACATTATAAATGTTTCAAAAACTAAAATAATATTACTTAATTCTCTATTTTTCCATTCCATGATAAATTTTGATTTTGTTAACTACAAATATTCTTATTTTAAGGTAATTTGGTGTGTTTTGATACATATTGATCAGATAATTACATATGCATCATGGAAATTAAAACAAAATCAGATAAATTATTGTATGTATGTTCTTGAATAGGTGGATATATCCTATTCATTAAATATTTGTATACATAATTAATGCGGAGTGAATGATGAAATATATACAATTAATTAAATTTTGATGTTTGTATTTACAAAGAAAAAATTAATCATGATTCAAAAAATATTGCTAGAACCAAGGATAATGACTTCTTGATTAATTACTATCCAATAAAATAAAATATATCATTGGAGGATTTATTTTAGAATTATAATTCATCATTCACTATGAAATGAATAGAATATTAACCATTAGTAAATTATTTAATGTATATAAGTATAAAAATTATACATGATGAAAATTATAATATTTCTATTCAAGTTCCAAATAATTCATCATTTTTTTGACTGAAATAAGAAATCCCATATGGACAATCATGATTAGCACCAAAATGTAAAATTGGTGAGGAAAGATAAATTTCATGAATTTAACATCGATGGAGAATACGTTTTAAGATACATAAAAACAATATGAGTTTCTTTTGATTCGCAGTTTAAGATTGAACTGTGATGTAAAGCACATAGATCCTAATTTTCCATTCATCCCAACAGCACTAAGATTTATATGAACCATTTAGAAAATTCATGGTGGGATGGAATCAAAATACATATTACTAATGTTACCATTAAATGGATAATATCACAATAGGATGAAGAAGAATTAATTTATTGAAGATTTTTATTCATAATTTTCTTTAAAATATATCTAAATATGATAATATATCAATGAATATCATAGTTGGATTGTCGAAGATATATCTAATTAATAATAAAATATGGGATATTATTGATTTTTTGACTAAATCTGTGCATTTTCTACATGTTTGATAAAACGTTTCATTGGTTCATCTATATAGAAATAATATTAAATATATAATATTATTTCATAGGGTCCCCCATTATATGAAATCATAGCATGTTCCCTTATTTACCTCTATTTTTTAGAAAATCAATCAGAATTCATTTGGTATAGAATCCAATATTATTACATATTATCATTCTCAATATGAAGGAATTTCTATAAAAAATATTCATTAATTAGAGGATATTCTTAGAGATGTTTTAGTAGATTTCCAAAGATATTCGAAACAACGTATTTAAATAGTTTAATTTTTTTACAATAAAAAATATAATAAGTGTATATAGATGGAACCTTTTGAGGCATTATATGCAAAGTGGTGTTAGACAATAACTTTTTGGGAAATAGATTATGAAATAATGATTTTGGGCCCAAAATTAGTATAATCGATAGTTTAGAATTTGAAGGTGTTTAGTATAATATATGGGAATCTCAAAGCAGGAAGAAGCATTATTCGGATGACCAGAGGAATGATACTTTTTTGTAAGTGACCATAGCTTTGTTAATGTTTCTCCATAAACAAAATTAGGAATTTTGTTAATATATAAAAGATAAGTCTATAGTTTATAGGACCGTATAAAATAATGTAGACTATTGGATGAATTTATTATCAAGTATAGTTTCTTACATGTTTATCCAATTATTATGTTATATTTAATGTCTTTTTATTAAATACATATGTGTTAGATGCATGTCATTAATTGAACCATTATATAGTAATGATATAAGAGAACTTTTCTTATGAAGAATAGATTGTTCATGTTCATGATACTAGAAAGAATATGTTGTGGAATAATTTTATTTACCAGGTTATCATTTTAGGAAATAACATATGTCTATCATATCAATAATGGAATATAAAAACACTTGGAAGGAACACTATCTCAACCTATTTATGAAGTGAATAAAATTTATGAGGATGAAATTTCTAAAAGAGGTGAATAATTTAGAAATAAATATACTATTAATAATAGATCAAATTCAACCCATTTTATTAATAAATAATTATATTTTACTAATATATAGTAATATGTTTAATAATATGTTTTTTCTTAGTCAAAGAAAAATTAATTTTATTCTAACTAATTTTAGTTTTATGCTTTATAATGTTTGGTTACAAAAATTATTTTCAAAATTATTTAATATTAATATGTTAAAAAGAATATTATTTTTTATATCATCATGAAAAAATTATCTTAGATTGTTTTTTTATATTTTTATGATAATTTTTTTGGTAAATATTAGAAATTACATCTATTTTTTTAAAACTACCTTTTTTCAGGTATTTATAAATTTAAATTTTGATTTTGATACATTTTAAAATTAAATTAAATCCATTTTAATATAAATAATTAAAAAAATGGAATTTATATGAACATTATATATGAATTTGGTATAAAAATATTTATTCCAAAATTGCATTTATTCAGAAAAATGCTTTTTATCATGTTACATGTTCTAATTTTTTTTAACAACATTTGAGATTTAAGGTTAAAAAATGGGTTTAATTTTTACAATTAAGAAGATAATTTTTTTTATATATTTCAATATAATTTTTCATAATTATGAATAAGAATTCTATTAAAAATTTAATTTAACATGGTTTGAGTAAAAAAATGTTAAACGGATTAGAAGTATATTATAAAGGATAAAATGACCTGAAAACTTGTCTTAATCCAATTTTTTATCAAATTTTAATCCTATATTAGATAATATGTAAAATTGAGTCTTTTTGCCCAATTTTCCTGAATTATAAATTAATATATCTTAATGGTTTCAAAATACCATGTTTGCACTCTCCATAACTTATAAAAGCACACCACCTATCCTATCTTATCCACGCTTCAATATCATTTTAAAAAATTTAATCACTGATAAAATATATTCCTAATATATCATACCACATATTATAGATCCTTTTATATTATAATATTATCCTTTGAAGGCTTTTTTCTATAAACATAAAGTGGTTTTCCTAATAAGATGCATTGTTTTAAACTGATTTTTTTTCATTTTATATCTTATTTTACATCCTTAAACCCTCAAATAAACATTGTGGTATAATAAAATTAGTGTACACCATATACCTAAAAATTAATTATTTTATAGTATAACCCATTTTCATCTACTTATCCATATAATGGAATATGAAAATATCTTTCATGTATATGGGCATACTACTATATTGAGAAGACAATGTATTTCATTTTTCATCCCTTCCTCTTTTGGATAGTCATAATTATCGAAAAAAATGAATAATATGATATTTATATATATAAATATATTATTTAAATTTCATTCAATATTGTTCAATAATTATTTTAATTCATTATTTTCCATTCAATGAAAAATAAAACATCACTCAGGCTTACGTGCTGACTACCGCCTCAAATGTCATTGTATTTTATTTTTCATATATTCCCCACATTGCTAGTATAAATAAATTTATTTAAAGAAATAATACTAAAAATAATATATAATTTTAATTCCTAAAATATAATATAATACTTACAATTTTAATCTCTTATTCATTGAATCATGAAACCATTATGTAGGAAAACATATGAACTATCATCTCTATCATGTAATGAAATTACTTTTTCATAAAGATATAAAAATGTTGGTCCTAAATGAATATTAATTATTAAAAAAATAAAAAAAATTATTAAAAATATTTAAATGACATAATTATTATCCTTTTTTTCCAAATTTAACCAAGAGAAGTCATTTTGGACTTAAACATAAATATCCTTAAGAAGTATGATGTAAACATAATCAATTAAGTGATCAAGTAAGACATGGTAATATGTAAAATAAAATTAATTATAAAAATATAATGCACATGAAAATTATTCTTATGAATGTAAATGACTAACAAAAATTTATTATTTAAAATGTTAAAGAGTATACATAACTCATAAGACTCGATGTAAGGGATATTCCCTATAAAAATAGTTGAATTTTTTTCATGTTTCTTATTAATCATTTTCCTAAATGTCCACATTGTTTAATTGATGTTAAAATAATTAATTAATTTAATGAAAATTTTTATTTTAACTATTCTATAAATTTCTTACAAATGACTTTGAAAAGATTCTTTTTTTTTGTATTTTCTTCAAAATGTGTAACATTCATTATAAAGTGTAAAAGGAATGTTTTTTCATATTATATACAAAATATTTTTAATTTTCCTAAAAAATATTTTATATTTTGATTCCATTATAGTATTACATAGTTTTAGAAAAGATGAACCCATCATCCCTTTTATTTAGATTTTTTATTTATGAAAAGGGGGTTTAAAAGGAAATTGATATATCAATATCTAAAAAAATTATAGGGGATAAAAGGTAAATTTATTTTGATTAATTATGGAAATTAATTATTATAAATGTTTCAAGGATGTTATGGTCCTTGGACATCATTTATAATGATAGTTGAGGCCAATATATCTATCCAACTCATTGTGAAATGAAATCGTTCTTCAGAGAATTATGTTGTAATTAACTGATTAGTTTATTACATTTATAATGGATCCTATATGTTTTTTATATGAGTTTTATAAATATGATGACCCAAGGAACATATATAAATTATTTCTTCTTGAAAATTACTTTTCATGGAAATATATTTATTTCATAAGGTGGGTCAATTATATTTTTATTAAGGAATGGTTATTCCCATTAATGGTAAATTGTCTGTTTTTAAAAAAAATATCATAGGTTCTCATTTTTTAATAACCAACCATAATTATAATTTTTTAATTATTTTTACATATAATTTTTTTTATGAAAAAATAATAGACATTGAATATTAATTAATTTTTATATAAATGATAATTTGATATCAATGTTTATTAGGATAAATGAAAACTCTCTTATATGAACTCATTATTTTTTAAATGGACTTATGTGTTTATTTTATTCATCGTATATATCTCTTAAAAATTTATTCTTCTCAAAGAACATATTAAAATGATTTTCATATGGTTTAATGATGATTAGGAACAATATTTAATTCGTGTTAAAAATTATGATAATTTTTCAGGAAAGCAAAACTTGTTTCATTTTAAATGTATTATTTTATAAAAAAATAAAAATTTGGTGGAAGTGTCCATATTTTAATGAACAGGTTGGTTTTTTAATTTTTATAACCAAATTATTTAAATATTTATTTCTATATTGGTCATCTGGATTGAATGAAATTGAGTTATTATTTAAAAATTAAATTTTTTGTTGAATAGAAATATAGACAATATAATTGGTATTATAGTAGGGATCGGATAATTTTACAGTATAGTAAATATATTTATATAACCATAAGATATTATAATTTATGTTTATTATAATATGGACATTATAGATTACCATAATTTTTACATAATTTCTGTTTATTTAGAATTTGTTTCCATAGGTTAAATGGGGGATATAATTTAGGACGGAACCAATAAGAAAATATCCTCCAAAATCATCAACCTAGAATGGTTGGAATTGGAACATTGCATTTCTTTTATGACTAAGTTGACTAAGTCTAAAAATATTTCTGGAATCTATGTTATAGAGAAAACACATTCACTATAGATAAACATGTATATATTATATTATTTCATGTAACATAACCCTACCATATTTTTCAGATCTTTGTACCCCATAATAGCAATGGTATGTAACAAATAGTTGTAAAAGTAATTCAGTTTCCTAGGTCATTCATATAATCAAAATTTAAATCTATATATTTATAATTATATAGGTGAAATTGATCAATGATGGTATATTTAAAACAATACCATGGAAAAAAAGATATTAATTCCTTAGAATGAGAAGAATTTAAGATGTTTTTTCGTTGTGAAATATTTTTATTTGATCATATGACTAATATTGGAAATTTAATTCCTTGAATTGAGGGTGAAGGGGGGAGATTCAATTGTCACCTATGAGGAAAACGGGACATAATTAAAAATTAATGAAATAAATTATATCCTTTAAAATTATAATAAAAATAATTATGATACTCAGTCTTGAATCCATTGTATCAAATAGAATTGGCTTATCATTAATTTAAAATTTATGCAAAACTATTTCGATGGATTTAGAAGGTGGAAATGATGATTTCTAATGATTATGTATTTAATGATATATAAAAAATGAGATCCCTATGATAGGCAGTGAAGAAGAATCCACTGAACAAATTTGAAGGTATGAAAATAATACTTCCATCTTATGATAAATGTGGTAAAAATAACCCTTTATAATGTCTTATAAAATCTATGATTATTTTTTGATGTGATATGTTTTGACATGAAGCTCATGAATAAAAATGAAAATATAATAGTAATGATAAATGAAATAATGAAAATATTTCATTAATATGTTTAAATTATAATGATATGGTTCATTATGAAATTACTTTTATATAGATAAGAATTTATGATACAAGTCACAATGATAAAAATTCGAATGGTTTGGATAAATCCATTATGACTAAATTGATAGTCATTGGACAATCTATCTATGAGGTGGCAGGTATATTAATCGGTTACTTAGATTATTTCAATAATTTTTTTTGATTAATGGTATACTAAATTATTTCACTAATAAAAAATTTTCTTGTAAATTATAAATTTCACATCGTGAAATGAATCTATAACTTTTGGTGAAAATAGTTAGTTGTGGTATTATGGGAAAAAATAAATTATATAATTATGCATGATATATTTTATGAATTCCATTAACTAATAGCATTATTTCCTTAATCATTATAGAGAATAATGTTATTATGGGTTGGGGTGGATTTCAATTCATCATTCAAAGATATATTACAGATATAATGAAGTTGTTTTTACTAATGGGTTCTAGTTCATATAAAATGTTTATTTTTTTCCTTGATAACATATCATAAAGATGATAAATTTAATAAATAATTAAATTAATATTATATTTCTATTTTATTTGGTAATGAGGATGTAATTAAAAAGTATGAGGTTTCACTAGTAAATATATAACAAGATTTATTTCCAGATAAAATTATTTATATTACACTTAATTATTTGACTGGATATAATATTTACTTAGTTTCTGATGAACATATAATATTAAAACAGCCTTGTCAAATGGATCAAGTATAACAAATATAAATGAAAATGTACTTATAATAGTTTCTTAGTAGTGGATTAAATTTTATTTTCACATCATTATGGGGTGACCCTATTTTGTTTGTTAGAATGGATCCATGTGCCTTTACATTATTGATTGTGCATTGAAAAACATCACTATTAAGAATATGTATTTCTTCCTCATATAGATGACTTACTTGGTCATCTCCTTAGAAGTCAATATTTTTTAAAATTTGATCTTAAATGTGGGTATCATCAGTTAAATTTCAATGAGGATGACATTAAATGAGAGTTTTTTAGAATATAAATGTGCCTTATTAATTTATGTGTATGGGATTTTGATTAAAAATGATTCAGTTATATTTCTGGAATTTATGAGTATATATTCCCATAAGTTATTGGCTAAATTTTTATTTGAGATTATTGATGATATCAAGATATATTCTAAATGTTATAATGATGATAAGACACATTTTATGTGTTTTATATAGACATTTAATGAAAATACATTATATTGAAGATTTTGTAAAAGTTATTTATTATTGTAAATTATATCATTCATGGAAAAATTGTTAAATAGTGGCTTTATAAAAAATATTCTTTCTAATAACAATTTGGTTTGGGAGTTTCCAACACATATAAATTTCACAAATATTTGTTGTGTCCATGGAGTAGTGTAGTACCCTCGGTTTCTGGTAAGTAACCCTTGTTTTATGCTTTTTAAGTACATGAATCCTATGGGAGATGGTTGGTAAAGTTTGGAGACTTTCAAGGTGTTAAATGGAAAAATGTGGGGATGTAGGGGCTACGCACGGGTTTCCCAAACTGGGCGGAATCCGTGTAGGTGGTGGTCATTTGGACATAGGAGACCACACAGTGTGCGCACGGTTTGGGAAAACCGTGCAAGGAGGCTGTGTGGAGCGGCTCTTCCAAGCAGTGACTACTGCACGATTAGCGCACGGTTTGACTAACTGTGTGGACTAACTGTGCGTGAAGTCAACTTAGATCATATTTTTAAGGATCTAATTCGTTTTATCCTTAATCCCACTTGTTTTTTCTCCTAGACAGCCCTAACTCAGGATTTCTCTCTGGTGAAGGGGGGAGAACACTTACCAGGCGTTTTGGAAGCGATTTGGAGGGTTTCCTTGGCGTTTAGAGTTCGGTTGATCAAGGTAAGTCTCGTTTCCTTTAGTTTTCTTAGATCTCCATCTTCCCTCTTGATGGATCCTTAGATATACGCCCAAGGTGGGTAGATCTAAGGTATTGGATGACTTTTAAGTCGGGTTTTGTTTTTTTTGTTTCTAGGGGAAGGAATCTAAGGAGGTTTCGGGGACTATTTGACTCAGTTTTGTTGGCGTTTTTCGTTCGCTGTTGGTTTCGCCTAATTTGTTGAGGTAGGTGGCTTCACTCTTGATTCCTCTTTCTTAGAACTTGAAGGCTTAGTTTTAAATTGTTTTCCTTGATTGAAATGGTTTGTTTATCTGTTGTGGATGAATGGTTGAAACCCCTTTTTAGTAATGGGTGATGGAAATTGTGTGTTTTTGGAAAGTGGTGGTTGAAGTAAATTTAAAATGGTGATTTTAAATTGGCTATGGTTTTTCTTCTTGAAGGAAATGGTTTTCAATAAAAGGGTGATGCTTTATTTAAAGGTTTTGAACACACTTGGTTTTGGGCTGGACTTGCATGGGTTGTGGTGTGTGTTCATATGCATTGGGATGGATAAGGGCGAGAAGTACCCCCATCAAAAAGTTTGGGAAGGATAAGGGTTGTATGTACCCCCATCAAAAAGGACGGATAAGGTCATGATGTACCACCATAAAGGTAGTTCACTAAGTGAGGACTTAGTGGAAGGATAAATCACCACTCGTGAGTATAGGGAGGTCCGAGTTTCATGCATGGTTGGTTGTGTGGATTTGTGAAATGGAATGAATGTTCCAAAATAGGAATGGGAATTTGATTGGAAACTGTGCTTGGATGCTTTTCTTGAAAAAGATTGTTTTTGTTGGAAATTGGTTTTGAAATGGAACTTGTTATATTGTGAGCTGTTTTGGAATTGTTTTATATAAATTGTATTATATAAATGTGATAACATGTTTTATCCTAGAGGCATGGGTTGGGAATTCATCGGGGGAAACCTATTGAGTTTTATTACTCACCCCTTGCTTTGGAATGTTGGTGCTTTTGCAGATGTCATGTACCGAGATGTTGGAAAAGGTAAAGTGTTTCATACTCCTTCGTGATGCTTGGGCTAGTTCGTGATGTTGGAGCTTGGAGCTTGTGGAGCATGGAGTTGGGTTGTTGTCTTGTAGTCTTTGAGTTTGTCTTTCCGCTGTTTACTCTGATTTGGTGTTGGTTTCTATTGAGGTACTCAAGGTTGAGTTATCTTTGTTTTTTTTATCATGCATCATTTAGTTGGTTAGTTTGGTTATGGTTGTTGGTTCTGCAGTATATAAAAAAGGGTAAATCATCCCCCCACTTGTTTTGAAACCCTTCAGCATTTATTTCCAGCCTTTGGCACCTTGGGGATGTCGTTTAAGGCCTAGTAATGACTCATTAAGCTCTCAAGCCAATGGGAATTGGTGAGTCATTACAAATGGTATCAGCTTGTTCGGTCATTTCCTAACAAGTGGTCATCGATGTTCTCAGTCATGGAGTTGAAATTCCTTTTCTTCTATTCCATGGGTTGGAATCATAGACAGGAGTTGGATTGTCGGAACTTGAAATGTATAGAATAAGAGGATGTAGCTAACCCGTTTATGTTGAACTTCAAGTTACCAGGGTTTTGGGTACATAAGTGTTTTGGATACACTTCTAGAATGTTCAAAATCTCATTGTCATGGGTTTAGCCAATGAGATGTGCATGACATGCATTTTAGAGGAATGACTTCCCACTAGGATTTCATATCTCATTGTAAGGAATGAGTAAGGATTTCTAGAAAGGTGCGAATTTTTGAAAAATTCAGAAATTGTTTTCAACTAAAAAGATTTTGAAAACAGGATATTTGGTGTATTTTGAAAATGGCCTGATTTTCAAAAATCATGTAAGATGTTTTCAAAAATGGTTGGACATGGGAAAAGGTAGTTTTGAAAAGAAGTGTGGTGATAGTTGATGTGATAGAATTTAAAATGCTAAGCCTTCAGTTCCTAGGAAGTGAGACTAATGGAGTGCGTTGTTTGTATAGAAAATGGCACCTGTTAGGCATCGTAGAAACCAACTAGAAGAAGATGAGGAGAATGTGGTTTCACATGAACCACGTGTGAACCAAGAGCTGGTTCAGAGTATCATTCAAGCGTTCTAGGTTATGGACACGGGTAATCAGAGGGATGAGTCAATGCATGTAGACCATTCTGTCTAGTTCCAGAAGCAAAATCCACCAATCATTCGGGGTGATTCTGAACCAGAAAGGGTGAAGGTGTGGCTGAGAAGGATGAATCGTATCTTCGATTTCATCGGCACACTAGCAGAACTGAAATTAAAGTTGGCGAAGTATATGATGGAGGATCTTGTACGACAGTTGTGGGAGCTAGTGGTGAAGGCTAAGTTGGATCAAGGCTTGGGCTGGGAGGAATTTGAGGAGTTTTTCAATAAACAATTTTATCCTCACATGTTCAAGATCTAGAGGAGGATGGACATTTTCAGCCTGAAGTAGGAGAATCTCTCTGTCACTGAGTATACGGCTAAATTCATGAATTTAGTGCGCTTTGCACCGGAAGTTTCTACAAGTGTGTCGCTGAAGGCACGCATCTTTGAATCGGGGTTGTGATAGGAGATTCGCTTGCAGATAGTTGTGATCTGTGTTGAGGATTATATAGAAATAGAAAACATAGAAATAGTAGCTAAGAGAGACATATCAGGAGTTATGGGAGGAGGAAGTATGATGATACCCATGGGAATGGGTGGAAACTCTAATGCGGGGAACAAGAGGAAGAGGGACATCTACTTCCAAGGTGGGAGTGCGAATCAGAATCAAATGGCTAGATCGGTGAATCTTCCTCCACGACCCATGATGAAAGTCGGGTGTTTTCAATGTGGATCAACTAATCACATAAAGCGAGAGTGTACGGCGCAACCTAGATAATGACACAATTTCAAGCTGATTGGGCATCTACAGTGCTATTGTAGAAATACACTGAGGTCGGGTGCACGTGACACTTCCCAGGCATCACAAGCATCATATTCTTCGACAGGACGAGGACAGCAGAGTTAGTCTCATCAGCATAACAAAGCTAGCCATTGTGATTCTCGAAATACCATGACTTCTCAACCAAGAAAATCTTAGCAAGGCAACAAGGAGAAAAGTGCAGCGACTAAGCAATTGTATGGAGATGAGAAGACGATTGTTGAGGATCAGGCTGGACCATCAACAGTAAGAGGTACAATTCTTTTGAATTCTACCTTTTTGCATGTTTTGTTTGATACTGGTGCATCACATTCCTTCATTGCTCTTGTGATGTTGACTTGCTATGTTTAAAACTGGAAATGATGCCTTCTGTCTTGAAACTGCAAACTCCTCTTAGTGAAAGAGAATGTCAAGGCTTCGTGTGTCGAGCATGTACTATAACTGTTGATAGAGATGATCTACAATGGGACTTCTCCATGTTGGATATGGATGTCTAAGATGTAATCTTGGGTATAGAATGGTTGACAAGGTTTAAGGCTCACATCGACTGTTATAGGAGAACGATTAGTTTTACGACCGAAGACGGCTTTGAGCATCTCTTCAGAGGAGAGAGAATGGTAAAGAAAGATACAAAGATCTTGTTAGAACCAATGGTGGGAACGATTTCTTTCCAATTGGCAGCGTTGACTTTGTCATCATTGGAAGAGATCGCGGAAAATAGTTTTCCAGCTGTGGTGGATCAATTTCCTGATGTTTTTCTTGAAAACTTCTCAGGGTTACCACCTGTAAGAGAAGTGGAGTTTATGATTGATCTCTTTCCGGGGACCAGTCCTATATCACTTACATCTTATAGGATGGAACCAATAGAGTTACGGGAATTGAAAGTGAAGTTAGAGGAGCTAGAAAGCAGGGGTTTCATTCGGCCAAGGGTGTCTCCGTGGGCAGCACCAGTTTTGTTTGTAAATAAGGCAGATAGAAATTTGAGGCTATGTGTGGATTATTGTAAACTTAACCAAGTTACGATAAAGAATAGATATCCACTTTCATGCATTGATGAACTGTTTGATCAATTGAGGGGATCTCAGTGGTTCTCCAAGATTGTTTGCAGTCAGGATATCACCAGTTGTGAGTTCGGAAGGAGGATATCCTAAAGACAGCCTTCCGAAGCAGATATGGCCACTAAAAATATTTAGTCATGCCTTTTGGTCTTACGAATGCACCTTCAGTCTTCATGGAATTGATGAATCAGATATTTCAGTGATATCTGGATTCGTTTGTAGTGGTGTTTTTTGATTACATATTGGTGTATTCAAGAACAAGATTTGAGCATTAGAAACACTTGATGATAGTGTTGGAAATATTGAGAGACCGTCAATTGTATGCCAAATTATCAAAGTGAGATTTTTGGATACAAGAGGTACACTTTCTGGGCCATGTTGTTTCTGAGAAAGGTGTTTCTTTGTTCGTGACTTCTCACGACTAGCTTCGCCTATGACAGCATTGAAAAAGAAGAACAGTGCATTTTAATGGACTGAATAATGTCATAGATATTTTCAAGAGTTGAATGTTCGCCTTACATCATCACCCATCTTGATTTTTCCGGAATCAGGACAGGGGTATGTGGTGTATTATGATGCTTCGAGAATAGGGTTGGATTTTTTTCTCATGCAAGGAGACCATGTGGTTGGTTATTGCTCAAGGCAGTTGAGGGTGCATGAGGGAAATTACCCAACACATGATTTGGAGTGGGCTTCAGTCATCCATGCTTTGAAAACATGGAGACATTATCTCTTTGGTGAGAAATTTACTGTGTTTACGGATCACAAAAGATTGAAACACATTTTCTCACAGCGACATTTGAATCTTAGGCAGAGGAGATGGATAGAGTATCTTCAAATGTTCGACTTTGACTTGATTTATACACTGGGTAAGGGAAATTCGGTGGCCGATTCATTAAGCAGGAAGTCGTATACTCAGTTAGAAAAAGAAGCTTCAGATGAGTGGCAGTTGATATCGGTCCTAGACGACTTGCATATGGAATGTGAATATCGAGCTGATGTTGCAGTTTTCTTTCCAGTTACACTTGTTCCTGATTTGGCAGAGATAGTAAAGGAGGCACATGCATCCGATGTAGACTGTGTTGCAATGAGTTCAAAACTAAATGGTGGGGAGACCATTGACGGATGGAAGCCGGATGGGAGTTCAGTTTGGCGATTTCGAGATCGGATAGTTGTACCTTTAACTGCTCAGGAACAACTCCTTTATTCTTACCACCATTCAAGATGGGATGTACATTCGGGTACACATAAGATGTATAAGGTGTTGAAGGCGTAGTTTTGGTGGAGCAGCATGAAATGGAAGGTAGATGAATTTGTTTCAAGGTGTTTAACTTGTCAGAAAGTTAAAGTAGAACATCATCAGCCAGCTGGTATGTTATAATATTTACCTATCCCAGTATGGAAATGGGATCAGATAGAAATGGATTTTGTTACAGGTCTTCCAAGAACGGTCTGGAAACACAATTTCATTTGGGTGATAGTGGATCGTCTAACCAAATTAGCCCATTTCATCCTGATTCGTGAAACTCATACGGTGGAAGATCTTTCAAAAATCTATATCTGTGAAGTGGTAAAGAGGCATGGTGTACCAGTATCCATAGTCTCAGATACAGATCCAAGGTTCACATCTCATTTCTGTAAATCATTATAGCAAGCCCTTGGGACTCGGTTGACGATGACCACGGCGTATCATCCTCATACGGATGGGAAATCCAAGCGGATGATACAAACGTTGGAAGACATGGTGCGGGCTTATGTAATTGATTTTGGGGGTCCATGGGAGTATAATATACCCTTAGTGGAGTTCTCATACAATAACTGCTATCAAGTCTCGATACGCATGGCTCCGTTTGAAGCATTGTATGGGCATCCTTGTAGTTCTCCACTTTGTTGGGTGGAAACAGGTGAGACTTCACTAGTTGGGCCGATCCTTGTCCAAGAAACAACGGAGAAGATCCAGTTGATTAGAAAGAGGATGGAGATGGCTCAGAGTCATCAAAAATCTTATACAGATCATCACTGAAGACCGTTGTCATTTCTGGTGAGTGATCATGTCTTTTTGAGAATCTATCTGACGCTAGGACAATGTCATTTTAGGAAGCAGGGAAAATTATCTAGTCGATATATAGGCCCTTTTGAGATATTGGAACGGGTTAGAGAGGTGGCGTATCGGTTGGCATTACCAACACAATTCAATTCAGTTCATAATGTGTTCCATGTATCTCAGTTGAATAAGTATCATCCCAATCCTAACCATGTGATCAGCTGGGTTCACGTTGACCTAGAGCCGGATGCTTCGTTGATACATATCCCAGTACGGATTGTGTATAGGCAAGAGAAAGTCTTGCATGGAAAAAGCATCGGTCTAATGCGGGTTTTATGGCAGCATGGTCAGATTCTGGAAGAGACATGGTAGTGCGAGAACGTAATGAAAGAGCAGTGTCCAGAACTCTTTCATGCAAGTAATGGTTTTCTACTTTATGAGGACGGAAAGGCCAATGGTGGGGAGAATGTAGTACCCCCAGTTTCTAGTAAGTAACCCTTGTCTTATGCTTTTTAAGTACATGAAGCATATGGGAGATGGTTAGGAAAGTTTGGAGACTTCCGAGGTGTTAAAGGGAAAAATGTGCGGACGCACGGGTTGCGCACGGTTTGCCCAAACCCTGCGGAAGCCATGCAGGTAGTGGTCATTTGGACAGAGGAGACCACATAGTGTGCACATGGTTTAGGAAAACCGTGTGAGGAGGTTGTGCAGAGTGCCTCTTCCATGTATTGAATACCGCATTATTAGCACATGGTTTGACTAACTGTGCAGACTAACTATGCACGAAGTCAACTTAGATCATATTTTTAAGGATCTAATCTTTTTTATCCTTAAACCCACTAGTTTTTTCTCCTAGACAGCACTAACTTGGTATTTCTCTCTGGTGAAGCAGGGATAAAACTTACTAGGCCTTTTGGAAGTGATCTGAAGGGTTTCCTTGGTGTTTAGAGGCCAGTTTATCGAGGTAATTCTCGTTTTCTTTAGTTTTCTTAGATCTCCTTCTTCACTCTTGATGGATCCTTAGATCTACGCCCAAGGTGGGTAGATCTAAAGTAGTGTATGACTTTTAAATTGGGTTTTGGTTTTGTTGGTTCTAGGGGAAGGAATCTAAGGAGGTTTCAGGGACTAGTTGACTTAGTTTTTTTGGCATTCTTTATCTGTTTTTGGTTTCGCCGAATTTGTTGAGGTAGGTGGATTCACTCTTGATTCCTCTTTCTTAGAACTTGAAGGCTTAGTTTAAAATTTTTTTCCTTGATTGAAATGGTTTGTTTATCTATTGTGGAAGAATGGTTGAAATCCCTTTTTAGTAACAGGTGATGGAAATTGTGTGTTTTTGGAAATTGGTGGTTGAAGTAAATTTAAAATGGTGATTTTAACTTGGCTATGGTTTTGCTGCTTGAAGGAAATGGTTTTCAATAAAAGGGTGATACTTTATTGAATGGTTTTGAACACACTTGGTTTTGGGATGGACTTTCATGGTTTGTGGTGTGTGTTCATATGCATTGGGATGGATAAGGGCGAGAAGTGCCCCCATGAAAAAGGTTGGGATGGATAAGGGCGAGAAGTAACCCCATCAAAATGGACGGATAAGGTCGTGAAGTACCCTCGTCAAGGTAGTTCACTGAGTGATGACTTAGTGGAAGGATAACTCACCACTCGTTAGTATAGGGAGTTCTGGGTTGCATGCATGGTTGGTTGTGTGGATTTTTGAATTGGAAGGAATGTGCAAAAAATGGGAATGGTAATTTGATTGGAAACTTTGCATGGCTGCTTTTCTTGAAAAAGATGGTTTTTGTTGGAAATTGGTTTTGACATGGAACTTGTTATATTGTGAAATGTTTTGGAATTGTTTTATATAAATTGTTTTATATAAATGTGCTAACGTTTTTTATCCTAGAGTCATGGGTTGGGATGTCATTGGGGAAAACCTACTGAGTTTCATTACTCAACCCCTGCTTTGGCACGTTGGTGCTTTTGCAGATGTCATGTACCGGGATGTTGGAAAAGGTAAAGTGTTGCATAGTGCTTCGTGATTCTTGGGATGGTTCGGGATGTTGGATCTTGGAGCTTGTGGAGCATGGAGTTGGGTTGTTGTTGTGTAGTCTTCGAGTTTGTTTTTCCACTGTTTACGCTGATTTGGTGTTGGTTTCCACTGTGGTACTCATGGTTGAGTTATCTTTGTTTTTTTATCATGCATCATTTAGTTGGTTAGTTTGGTTATGGTTGTTGGTTTTTTGGTATGTACAAAAAGGGTAAATCATCCCCCCACTTGTTTTGAAACCCTTCTGCATTTATTTCCACCCTTTGGTGCCTCGAGGATGTCTTTTAAGACCTATTAATGACTCGTTGAGCTCTCAAGCCAATGAGAATTGGCGGGTCATTACAAGTAGTATGTTTCTTACAATGATTTTGGGGAAAAAATTCTTTATTTTCAAGCCGACTAACAAAGTTAATATGAAAATTATTAAAATTAATTTGGATGATATAATCTGATGAATTATTCATGGAATTGAAAGAATATGAATAAATGTTCTTTTTTCCACTCCCATGTGTAAATGGTAATTTTTTTTATCTATAGTGATGCCTCTTTGAAGGGACTTGGTTATGTGTTGATATAGAATGGTCAAGTAATTTCACTTTTTACATTATAATTTAAACCGCACGATCTAAATCATCATACATATGACCTTGAACGTTTGGGTATAGTCTCTATGTTATAAAATTGGAGGCATCATTTATATGGAGTAATATATCAAATATATATTGATCATAAGAGATTGTAATATATATTCACCCTAAATTTATTAAACCAGAGATATAGAATAGGGTTGTTGCTGATTAAGGATTAATAATACATGATTAATAACAAATTTGGAAACTCAAACATAGTAGATGATGGTTTCTGTTGGAAAGATAATGCATTAAGAAATATTCTAAAAATGAAACATAACCCTTTGGAAAATGATTTAATGATTGTATTGATAAAAAATATTTATGCTGGAAAATAGTGTATTTTATTTTTGGTTTTAGTGTAATAACCAATGTAATAAATAATTAACCATTCTCATAATTACCATCATTTTTTACCATATAATGTAAAATTAGCTAGTAAAGGTAAATTTCTGGAGATTAATATTGAAAAATATTATGTTTTGAGATTCATAAAATGATGGTGGTTTCCATTTTATTCTCAGATAAAGAATTGATTATTTATTGAAGCTTATATATATCCATTATAAATTCATAATAATATTAATAAGATATATAGTTTCATTCAGGAACATTTCTGGTGGGATAATATGAAAAGATATTTTGTTAACTTTACTGTTAATTTTTTTACTTTTCGATAGATTAAATGAGAAAGATAATTATCATGTGGGATTATTCATAATTTAATAATGCTGAATTGTAAAATTGAGAATATATTCATTTATTTCAGGGTTATATTTCCAATTACACATCAATGTAACAATAAGGAATGGGTTATTGGTCATTTTTTAGGTCAATGATGACATTTTATCTCTATTTGAGATAATATTTCATTAGATCACCATTATATAATTTATGTTAAATAGGTAATTATATTATATGGTGTCCATTTTTTTATTTATTCTATCCATGATCATAGATTTACCTCTATTTTTTGGGAAATCCTTCAACAATCATTGGGTAATAAATTAAACTTTAATGTATCTTTTTATCCTTAATCTAATGGATAATCAAAATGAATGACTTGATAGTTGGTGGATCTTCATTGATCATATTAATTGGATTACCAATGATGTTTTATTAATACATTTAAAAAATTTAGTTTTCATATGTTAATTGTTTTAATTCTGGTACATAGATGACACATTCAGAGTCATTTTATGGAAAATCAATTTCAGAATCAAGCTTGTTGGGATAAAGTTGGTGACCAAATAATTATAGAAAAGAATTGTTACAATAGTTGGTTGAGAAGGTGATGCGTATTATAATGAATATTATTAAAGCTCAAAAGATGATGAATAGTTTTGTAGATAACTTGTTGAAATATATTTCATTCAGGGATGGTGACCATATTTTTTATTATATGCCTCTATGGAAAACTATTTTTTCGTAAGAAATGAAATTTAAGTCCACATGTCATGGGTCAGTATGAAATTATATATAATATTGGATTCGTATCTTATCATGTAGATTATACTCCATGTTTATCTTATATACATGATGTGTTTTATTTTTTATTATTATGGAAATATGCTCTGGATTCATCTAATGTTTTGATCCATGATTACTGAAGTATCTTGGGAATCAAAAATGTTATGAATGAAAAATATCCCCACCTATATAATAATTGAATAGAAATGTGAGGATGGGATTAAAAAATAAATAATTTGATAACCTAGGTAATATTAATAATATGTAAATAATATACCATATCAAAATTCATTATTTATATTTAATTAATCTAATTTCTTTGCTCAAATAATAGGTAATTTCTTAGTGAATAAATTGTTTTATTCTGACTAAATTGATTTTCGTCCATTATAATGTTTTTAGTAGATTAATATATAAAATATTAAATTTTAAATGAAAAAAATCATATCCTTATTTAAATTATATTGTAAAAATTATCATATTGTGATTTTTTAAATTTTTTTATTAAAAATTTTATTTATTGGTTGAATTATAGAAAATACATATTTGTTTTAGAATTATTTCATTTCATTTAAATTATTTTAAAATAATAATTGTTTTGGATATGTATTAAAATTCAATTTTTTAATTTTAATAATAGATAATTCAATACATTTCCTTTGAATCATCAATATACCTGATTTTTTTATAAACAATTTTTATATTGAGAGGTCATTTATTCATAAAACTATTTCTCGTCACCTTACATATTCTGATTTCGAATTAAATTTTTATAACACTGGTAGATTTAAAATTAAAAAATAGATTTAATGATTTTAATTAATTGATTAAAATTTGTTAAATATCCTAACCACATTTCTTGTCATTATGAAATGTTACATTTACAAAATATTAGTTATTATGGTAAGTGTTAAAATGAAAAAAAAAGGATTAAAACAAAAATGATAATGCTTAAAATTACAAAAAAAAATTGAAATTTCTATTTATTGAAATATTTAGGGTATATATCCTAAACTCTTTGAAGATGATTAATTTTGTATTTATTTTTCTTGATTAAGAATATAATATATTTTTATCAATTAAAAATTTGCAATTGTGATGTCTCCCTAACTTATTAAATGACTCTCTCTCTCTCTCTCCCCTCTTCTACGCATGTAAATCATATTTTATATTAGAATATCCCTAAAAACATCTCCCCCTAAAATTCCTCTTTACTTTTTATAGGTCCCTATTTGATCAAAATACCCTGAAAATAATTATTAAGCTATAAAACTAAGGAGTTTTTCCATAGAATAGGTATAGTACATAACCGATTGTTTTTATTAATTTTTTCAACTAAAAAAATAGAACCTATCAAAAAATTTATGATATAATGACATAATTATATCCCATATAGTGAAATGTTATTATTTTTTGGTGGATAAATTTTCATCCACTTATCTCTATATTAAAAAATTAAAACATATTTCATGCATACGTGCGAACTACAGCCTTACGAAGATGACGCATTTAATTAATAATCACCACATATTATAGTTGTTAATAATGATGGATCAAAACTAAATGATATTATATAAATGATTAAATTTCAATTTATATTGATAAATAAATATTTTAATTCTTTCATTACCATTCAATTATATATAAAAACATTACTCATGTACACAAGTGGACCGCTAACTCGTGCATCAGTGTATTTCATTTTTCAACTCTGCCTCACATGTATGTTGTATTTAGGTAAATTTAATAAAATAATATGTTAATTACAATTTCATTTAATTCTATACAAATAAAATAATACATAAATTATTTCCCACCTGAACATTAAAAACATGAAACATTACTCATGCATGTTTAGAAACTACCATGTCAACGATGCAGCTAAATCCATTTTCCATAAAAATAGTAAATATCATGTTATTAAATTAATATTAGGGTATTATAATTATAATTATAATAATATCATGTCTTTTTAAATGATATAATCATGATCCTACTGAAAAATGTCAAGCTACCTATTTAATTTTGGACGAATGAACCAAACACCCTCGAAACATCAAAAGTAAGCTTTATCAATTAAGTTATTAAGTCAAATAAAAGGAATAAAAAATGGTGAAATAAATAATATATCTAATTAATTAAATTATTAAAATTACATTGATGTTTAGAATCATAAAAAACATGCATGATAAGTCAGACTCAAGGTAAGGGATATTCTATCATAACAACTTTTATTGAATTATTTTGATAAATTATTTATATTTTTTTCTTCTTCTTAAATATTCTGATATGTATTTATAAATATTTAAATAAATTAATAAAAAAATTCAATTAAAATTATACATTAAATTATTTATAATGATATTCAAAATGAATCTTCATTTATTATTTCATATGAAATTTATGAATTTCATTAAAAAGTATAAAAGTGTCTTTTTTTCATTTATGGTGTCAATAATTTTTCCCACTACCAAAAAATGAGAGATTATATTTTGATTAATTTATAATATTATATATTTTTCTCAATTTTAATCAAATATTATTTTTTAGGTATTTTAGTTTTTTAAGTGGTGTCTTCAATATAATGGATATATCGATATCCATAAATTTATTTATTCTGGGATCAAAATTATTATTTATGAGTTTGATAGTGGAAATGAAGTAATTTATGTATTTTGTGTATGTTATGGTTTTTATAAATGATGATTTATGAATATCTATCCTAATATATATCTCTGTTTCATTGAGAAGGGATTATGTTCTCTGGGGAATTATATTAGCGTAAACCAAGTAAGTTATTCAATATTTAGGGGTTCATGTATGGTTTTTAAAGGGGTTCATTTAATTTGTTTTCCAAAATAACCTATTAACATTTATATTAATTTCAATTAATTGAATTATGATTTTTCCATTACTATTCCAAATAAATGCTTTATGAAAATTTATTGATATAATAGATGATTTCATGTGTAAGTAAATGATTATTTGGAATCAAGATTTATTTTCACTATAAAAAATATGGGAATCTGAGTTTTTTTATAATGGAATTAGTTTAAAAAAATAACCCAATTTTTCTATCAAATTTTTTTAAAATCATCATTAAGTTCGCATCAAAATAAAACTCATGGATGTTTCACTCATTTTCTAGTTGTTTCTCGGAAGTGTCACAGAATGATTTTTTAGTGGTGGTTATTTCATTCTATAGTGGTAGTTTTTACTTGAAAACTTCCAAGGATTTCATGGATGTTTTAGCTTCCAGTATATGACATAATAAATAATGGTGATTATTTTGCCAAAATTTCTTTTAACATATATAGAAGTGGTTTAAACCATAGTTAATTTTTTTACCATATCAAGTAGGAGTTTAAAACATGATCTTATAACACTGTTAAAAAAATAAAATCTATTGAAATAATAGGCCTAGAAAAACTATACCAATTTAAATAAATGTTGGACCATTTTTATTTAAAACATTACTTTACTCCTTTATTAATATTTTTTAAAATAATAAATCAAATTAATGAAAAAAACATGATACTAAGTCCATATATTTTATAAATATAAGGAGGGTGAAAATCCTTCTTTAAACAATCAATTTCTCTTAAAAGGGATTCAACGGAATTTTCACAAACATATAACATAAAATATTTTAATTCAACATGAACATAATAATTTGATTTAAATAAGTATTAAAAAATAAAACTAGGGAAATAATTAATAAACACCAAATGGGTATCAAATATAATAAAATATTAATAAAAAATAATTTTAGAACTAGTGGATAACTTTATGGCATGTAAAATAAAAAAACTAAATATAAATACTAACATCCATAAAGAGAAAAAAAAAAAAATTCATTAAAAGTAATAGTATCGTTATCTAGAAACCATAAAAACAAGGAAATTTTTTCACATAATAATTATATGAAACCCATAATTTAAATTGCTCACATCAGCAAAAATATTACCGCATCTCTACATATTTTCAGAAAAAATATATAACTCAACTATATATATATAACCTCGGATTTCGTATCACAACATCACAACCTCTACAAAACCATTTCACAATGGTTTTATATTTACACAACACATCCTCAAATATCATTATGACATAATTACGAAATATCATTGAACATCCCACAAAATAAATAATAACATGAAATCAATTTCTACTATAATTTAAATATAATATGACAATAATGAACTTCTCCCCCTTAATCTCATCTACCATTTCTCCATAGATCCCAAAATTCTCCTATAACCCCACTTTAATTAATAAAACAATGCAACACCACTAAGAAAATAATCACAACAAAGATAAAAAAATAAAAATTTGGAAAAACTCAAATCCTATAATCTTTATATAATAATTATAACCTCTATTTTTTGGTCCAATATACCTCTCCCTAATAAAATTATCCTAGTAAAATTAATTATTTAAATACATTAATTAGAAACAACCCATCCCAACATTAATATAATATTTTTGAAAAGGAATAATATAATCAAACTATAATAGAAGACATTAAATTGTTTCATTTAAAAAAATATCACAAATGAGCCTAAGAATGAGGAGTATAAGGGAATCCACATAAGAAAATATAAAAACTAAATCAATAATATATATTTCATGGAACGTAATAGATATAAAAATATATCAACCTCAAACCAAAAAATGGTTTCTTAATAACCATATCATTGTGTTAGTTTGTAATGAGTTTTGTTACGCCTCACCATCACTAATCCAATGGTAACCCGCATCACTACCCAAATAAGTATGATTGGCGTGACCTCTATATCCATGTTCACTCCCTAGTACAAGAACCTATATAAAAATTTGATTGAAAATTAAATAGGCCAACAAATATAAATTTAAACATAAAACCAATAAAAGTTTTTTAAACTAAATGAATCTGATTTATTGTGATTAACAAACTCAATCAGATCATTCATCTATTTAATATCCCTAGGGGAATATCCAGTTATATTTTGATATAATTTGACCAAATCATTCTGCAGAGCAATGACATTAACATCCTTTATCTGTATATGAACTCCCTGTTGTATGATTGTTCTCCCCAATTATGGAATTTATATTTTCCTTAAAATAAATTGAATATGAGAATGAGGAGATAGGGAGTGACTAAAACCATGATTAGATGTTGTTGAAGTTATTTTTAACATTATAAAGAGCTCAAAAATTAGTTTTCATGAACCCATACTATGTACACAACCAAGAAAGTCTTTCTTGAGGATCTGACCAACTTGATCGTCCAAATATATATAGGAGGATTACATGAGATTATCATCCTAAAGTTCTTTTCTACCTATAAATAAAAAATAAGTAATATTAAAATAACTAAATATTTAGAAATTGAAAATTTCTAGAATGTTGTCACAATGAAAAGTGAATACATTTCCAAACTTCCTTATGAGGATTATTCACTTAATTCACATTAGACTCCATATGAATATCCAACCAATGTTCTATTAGGGAGACTTGGTTCCATAAATTATTACACTATATTGAACATAGATAAATAAAAAATTTAATATATGAAATAGATAATGTTATCTAATAAATATTAAAATAAATTAAAATAATACCATAGTTGGTCTGTTTATTGGAAAAATATTTGAACCGACTATGTGGGGGGTGATTTGTTAGATCAGCTAAATACATTTTTTCTTAAAACATCTTAAAATAAATAACATGAAATTTAATAGTATTATATACAATATCATCTCTATATCACATGAATCATTATATATAAAATGATAATAATATAATGATATATCTTTTAGTACCACGTTCTTCTCATGGAGATGGTTATCAAATAAAAAATTCCACTTTCCTATTGGTAACCCTTAAGATACCTTATAATACAACTTATAAGTGCCCAATGTCATATAATTCAATTCATTCCATAATAAACCTTTAAAATCATTATTTTTATTATAAAAAATTCAACTTCCACTTTCCTATAGTAATAAAAGCACTAGTGAAGTGGAATAACATATGTAAGAAGTTATTTACTTTTAAAATATTAAAATTCCATTAAATAATGAAATTAAATTAATCCATAATGTATAGAAATTAAATTTATGAGGGATTTAAGTATACCCTTCTTATATACTAGTGGAATATTCCTCTCATCAGAATATGTAATCTAAAGGTTATCTAACTCATCCAAAAACTATGATAAAATACTGTGAAATAACCCTAAAACATCATTTTTAGGGATACCATAATAATCAATGGGGAAAAGTATAATCAATTAGTTCAGATTCAAGAAATATAAACTCTTACTATTTATATCCATAGTTTCATTGTTTACTAATTTTATGAATAAATGGTTATTAGTATAAAAAATTTAAATAAAATTATTCCCAATTAAATTTATACATATAATATTCACCCTCAATTATCCTCATGATGAAATAGAAGTTACCAGTTTTTCCATCATTGTAGTGTCATTGTCTGCTGAACATTCTGAATCAAGTTGAAATTTTCAAGATAATAATGGGATAGAGAAGGAGGTTATACCAAACACTGATTGGAGGGAGGCATAGAGTGTGAAAACACTAATTGGGGTAGATGGAGGGTGTCCTAGATGTTATATGGTGGGATCTTGATGGAATTTAGGGTGGTTGTGTCATTGAGGGAACATCATATGGTAGTCTACTGGGATCTATGAAACACGTATTCCTTGTAATTCCATTTATATGAAAAGGTTAAAACAACTAAATAACATATATTTCATGAAATTTGTGCATATTTATTTAGAAATTATAACATATGAATAGTACTAAAAAAACATTATATACATTTGTATGATAATTAATGACTACAGATACAGAAAAATATAAAAATAAAATTATAAAAATTAAAAAATAATTCATAGAAATAAAAATAACTTTTATAATTGATACAAAAAACTAGAAATAAATAACAAATAACCATGGTGGTTGATATGATAATATATTAATACACATAAAATCATTTTTTCCTTCAATTGCTTCATTTTCAGGTTTCATCCTTGAATCATATACTTCACCCACCCTTACAAGACTAATAATTTCAATTTCATAATGATATAATAATTCAGTTTCTTACTATTGATGGGATTAAATATCGGAGATCAAGTATTCCACTTCATCACTCATATCATACTACTCTCATTATTCATTTTGAAAAAATAATCTCCAATTTCACCCATAACATTTACCACATAATATACAATTTTTTTCTGATGAGATGATGTATAGATAATGTAATTCATAGTCAGTGACATCCATTAAGAGAGAAAAGTTCATAAAATTAAATTGCAAGGAATATTTTTTAATACCCCTGATAATATCATCCCTGTTTTAATTGAATTAAATAATTAAAAAATAACATCTTAGATTAATTTTTTAATATTATTCAAATTTATATAATATATCAATTCCAATACTATTAATATACCACTATTGTATGATTTTAAAACATCTTCCCCATCAACTATATAAAATTTGAATCCATTCACAGTGTATGTGTTGAACATTCTATCCAGTTTTAGAGGACCTCAAGGCTGAAACATCTAATCTTATAACAAATCAACTTGAATATAAGAATTAATGATCTAAGAAAAAGTAATATAAATTATTAGATTTATAAAATATATGTTTCAACCTAATATTCATATTGTTTCAATATTTATGATAATGCATGATGTAAAAAGAATATTATAGGATTTTTATTAACAGATTATGTTATATACTTAACATTTCTTGTTCAAATTATTATTCATCTATTTTTCTATATCTGGAGCACTTCAATAAATGAGTTTTCAATTTCACTATCTAGTATCACATGTCAATTTTCACGCAATAATTCAATTTTTATCAATGCTATTTTTGAGATCCTACCAATTGATCAGAAAATAGTAGGATATATTTTTTTTATTTTCCATTACATAGAGATTGAGTCCATATGTCATCAATATGTCTAAATCAATTTAATATTTTCTCAATATCAACAAGGTATCTAAAAAATGTGTGTCACTTCAACATTAAATAGCCTTCATAAATAGAGCCTTCTGGATGAGCATTATTTTTCATGTATGATTTCAAATGACTATGTTATCTGTGACATAAAATAACTAATACATAATTATGTATTTAATGAAATATCATTGATTTTTTAAAAAAATGAAAAAAAATATAAATAGGGTATATATTAGTTGTATACATGCCATGATAATTTGTGAGGCCTCCTAATTTAGTTTTCTCAACCAAATGCATAGTTAAATGCATAATGATAATAAAAAATGACTAAAGATTGATCACCTCCATCGAAAAAAATATATTAGGAAATATCTATCCAAAAATATTTCTTTCTAAACTATTTGTAGATTTTTCTATAACTATTTTATGAATAATGTGAGATATTAGAGTACAACTACAGTACCCATTTCATGTGACATTATTCACAATTCAATTGGTGGTAACTACGTTAAAAATATATCAGCATAATGAACTTTAAATCCATATAACCTATGATTCATTAATTTAAAACACATTGATTTGTTAATTGAATTCCCATCAGATATGTAAGCATGTTTTACAATTTCGTGGAATGTATATTTATCCATATTTATCATTGATAATATTTACTTACCACAATTTACATTATCATATGAACACTTATCACTCTTTATATTTATTTTTTGTAATTCATTTGGAGATTTGAGATGGTTATTTGATTTTCCATGATAATCAATTAATATAAAGATCAATTTGTCACAAAATATATTCTCAATATGCATAACATCAAGATTATGATGGAAAAAATAAAATTACCAATATATAAGATTAAAGGTTATATTTTTTCATTCCTTTTTGTTTTCTAGTTTCAATTGGTAATTTTATTTGATCTTTTTTCCCACCATAATTCAAATAGTGATCAATAAGAAATTCAATTTCAATATTTACAATTTCATCCCACATTTCCGAACATATCAACTTTGGAGGTGGTGTACGATCAATAGACCCATTGAATTTTTAATTATTCTATTGAATCTTATGATATTCATTAAGAAATATGAAATGACACAATAATAACCATTTTTTAGTGTAAGGTACTAATGAGGAAATAAATAGTTGTTACAAAAATTTCAATCCACACCCATGTCAATTTTCCAACAAGATAAGATCCCAAGTCTAGGAAAGTCACTATTCGTCAAAATTATTATAGCATGCATTTTGAAAATTGATCTGGAAGATGAATCCTATGTCTCAACACTGGTGATCCAAAACTCCTGTAATTAATCAACTGGAGGCTATAAGTATACACCAATATCATTTTAATTCATTTTTTCTAGGCTTAATCATTGAAATTTTAAAATAAATTTCTTGAAAAAACATCCATAGAAGTAGATTACCATGGATCAAAAGAACAATCCAAAATCTATAACTGATATTCAATGTCCCAAATTGGTTGAATCCATAAATATCTAATCTCATTCAAACATTCGTAGGATTAATTGAGAATTTTAAATGTAATGAGTCAAATTTCATCAACGATTCTGAATCTTTTTGATATTTCATTAACCAAAAAAAATTATTATCTAATGAATCGCACTTCATGAGATCAATGGTTATCGATGGTATGAATAATCTCTCAATTGATATATTAATGGAAATTCACAAAAAAACTATTACAACTGTTTAATTTTTATTCAATATAAATATAATGGTTTGAATATTATAAATCCAGCTTCAATAGAAATATAATGGTTTGAATATTATAAATCCACTATAAATCTATTGATTTCCTTGATCAAATAAACCTTGAAATACATTTTTTTACTTATTGAAGTTCTATATGAATTTATTCTCCATGTCTTCAAGAGGAGGATCCAATGAGATTTTATGATCTTGATCTAGTTCTCCAATAGTCTACAAAACATTATTTTTCAATTTACTATTTATAGTATCCTCATCAAGTTGTTTTGATATGTTTCGATGTCGATGTTGCTTCCTTGAAATGAGAAAAGAATTATTTATAGGGGTTTTTATTTAATTTTCCATTTTATATGAATTTGGGAGACCATTATGTTAACTTATATCATTGCACAATCATTCAATAATATTTTATTCTCTATGCCAAATCCAGAATAATTGTAGTGCCATAAATTGCTTCAATGTCAATTTTTTATAAACATTATGTATCTTAAACTATATTCTAAATTTATATTTTGGGAATAGAAATTTTATTGTCCCATCAACATATCGATTGAAAATTGAAAAATAAAAAACTTCACCAAACCATTATCATAATGAGTTGTGTTACTTGATCATATGATTCAACTTGTTTCCATATATCACAAAGTTCCTATATTTTGTAATGAATAATAAAAAAGTAACAAAAATTATTTTATTTAATAAAATTTTTTAATTTATTTTAAATAATTTATATAAGAAATTAATTTAGTGTTTTAACATGATGTAATTTTATAACAACGTAATTTTTCATTGATTTTAATTATAATGTATATCATCTATCCCAAAATTACAGCTTGTCAATAATTATGTTTATTGATTTGAAAATATAAAATGAATGTGACAACATACACTTAATAATTATTAAATTAATCAATAATCATATATAGGGGATAAAGAAATAGTGTTCCAATATGGGATAAAGACTACATAGGGGGAAGGTGAGGCAAGTCAAAACTCATGGTCATGGATGAGGGCTCTGGAGCGATGGTGAGAGTTGAGTGGCTCAGCAATGAGGGCTCTACAGTGAGACCTTTTTTTTGATAGCTTGGTGGATTAATATAAATGGTTAGAAGGTATAGTGAAGAAATAGTGAGGTCACAAAGAGTGGAAGAGAGGCTTGGGGGGTGATCTGTATGTTTCGGGGGTCTTGGGGAGGAGAAAAGAGGGATTAAGGAGGGCATTGGGAGAAGATATGGTGACAGCTCATGTAGTGGCTTTGAGGGCTTATATGGGAGTAGTTGTAAGGGGAAAAGGGAGTGGTGGTGAGTTTCTACAATGAGTAATGGGAGGGAAAACTAGTAGTTACTAGGGGATTGATAGTAGTAATAATCACATGCAAGTGACGACAAAGGGGAAGTGGTAGGGGTAAAGAGGGCTTGGAGAGATGTGATGAGGGCTCAGTCAGGAGAAATGGTAATGGGGATCTATGTAAAGACCCGGAAATTTCAAGGAATTTTTTTTCTTAATTTTCTTTGTAATTTTACAAGAACACAGTTTCTGACAGCGCCTGATTCCGAGGCCCGGTGTGCCTAGAATCAATTTCCGAAGTTTGGCTCGGGTACGTTCAGTGAACGAACGAGCGGGAATTTCTAACTTTTGAACTGGTGCCCGGAATCAAATTCTGAGGGTACCGATGGAACCATAGCGCCGGTTTTTGCTTAGGAATGCCTTTCCTGGAGTTGCGTTTTCTTGGGAGTAGTTGTTTATTAAGGTTGTGGTTTAAGTGTAAAGAAAAATAAAATTTGTGTTACAAATTTTATTTATCTTCTTAAGTGGCTATATCCTAAGTGTGGAAGTTGGGGTGGAATCACAAGTTCCTAACTAACCAAGTGAAGATTAAGGTGAGGTGGGGCCCACACGAGCCTCAACCCTTCACCTTCCCCTTAACTCTCTTCTACCCCCCTTAAACTCCCTTGCACTTAATGTGCCAAAACCCCTCAAATTCCTAACTCCTTAAACTCCTTAACTCCCTTGAACCCCCCCCCCCAATTAAATGTGACTCTTCACTTCCACCTTCATTAATTTTGGAGCCTCTCCACCCATTAATGAATGATGTAACTTAATGAATTTGAATTATTTTGAATTCATTAAGCTAACACTATAATAAGGTGTGTTGTTTTTTTGTTTGGGGTTGGCTAAATCTTTGTGATAGAGTCA
Organism: Viscum album; assembly: GCA_963277665.1. Classification (NCBI taxonomy): domain Eukaryota; kingdom Viridiplantae; phylum Streptophyta; class Magnoliopsida; order Santalales; family Viscaceae; genus Viscum; species Viscum album. Next base: position 1,518,095,062 of record OY728155.1, on the reverse strand, counting down.
TGGAAGGATTAAAGAGAATTCCACCATCGACGAAGAACACGAAGGACATCTCCAAACATGGAACAATGTCTTCTCGACGAAGAATGCCTTTTCCAAAGAAGAACGTGAAGTTTCCAACGTCGATCCCTTCTTGGATGCCTCCTTCCCACTCCTTTCGGAATAAAGAAGGGAGCGCCTTTCACGAAGAACGCCGACGTCGTCAACGGCTTCTCTTTTCCGATGTCGACGAATCACCGCCGCCTTTCCGCCAATTCGTCAACACATAACGAAAAGCGAGGTAGGGGTTTGTTGTTGCTTTATTTAATTATTTTTCCGTTCTTGGTTCTAGCATGACAAACTTGAGGATGAACGTTTAAGTGTTATCGTCTAACGAGAGGGGGACCGGACCGCACAAACTCGGCCGAACCCCCCTCCTTTGTTCTTGAATGTTTCTTGCGGATGAAACGAGATAGCGTGGTGCCGTCGCACCACGCGGGAATCACACGGAAATTATTGCGGGGCGTCGTCGCGCCGCGTCGAAGGAAACCGAAGACGCTGCGGCTGGAGCGGGGCCGCGGCGGAGGGGCGCGGTGTCGTCGCACCGCGCCGGATGACGAAGGCCACAGCCGGTTCCGGGCCGCGGCGGATCGTGATGACCGGCGGCCAGCCGGGCCGCCGGTGCCAGAAGACAGAAGAGGACCGGCCCTTGCCGGTCCTGTTGACAAGAAGCCGACCGTCCAGGTCGGGCCGGCCGGGTTGGTGGAAACCGGGGGAATTTAATTCCCCCGGGCAGTTATTTGGCCCCCCATTATGAGGGGGGCCGGTTTCACAAAAGGGGGGTGGGGGCAGGCGCCCCCCCCCCCCCCCCCCCGTTTCCAGCAAGCTCGGCCTTCGGCCAAGCTGGCAGCGCGTCCAGCGCGCTGCCTTGCGCCGAACCGGCGCGCCTGGCCGGTTCGCCGCGCCGGGCCGCGCCGGTCCGGGCCGGGCTGTGCCGGGCCGGGTCGACCCCTTCCGGGGCGGGTCGACCCGGTTCGGGCCATCCGGGGGGTCTCGGGCCGGGACGGCCTGGACCCGAAACCCCCGTTACCGAGTGGTTTGGTCAAATGCCCGTATCTTGGGCTGCGGGCTTCCAAACGACTCGTCGTTAGCGGCAACGCGATCCTTGGATCGAGACGGTCGTTTCGGTATACTATACTCAAGGTGCACCTTCCTTTTCGGGAGCCTACGTGGTTAAAACTCCGTAGTTAAGCGTGCTTGGCCTAGAGTAGTGATCAGGATGGGTGACCTCCTGGGAAGTTTCCCAAGATGAGTGTGAGACGAAAAAGCCAATAACTCTCAGACCGGGCGTCCGATTGACGCGCCGTCTGTTGCGTTGAGTTCCTGTTGACGATACGAAACTTTTGGCATCCTCCGCCCGAGTTTTGGATGCAGATGGATAGTGGCCGGGTTGGATCGCACTGAAATCCAACCGGGCCCCTGGAACGGAAAAGCTGATATCTTTCTGACAGAACGTCCGTTTGACGAACCGTCAGTGGCGTTGGTGATCGTGTTGAGAAACGGTCCCTATGAGTTTACCCTATGAGAGTTCGGGGTACATTTGAGATACGGCCGGGTTTGGTTTGCTCACGAAACCAACCGGGCCCCTAGGACGAAAAGGCTAATAACTCACAGACCGGGCGTCCGATTGACGCGTCGTCTGTCGCGTTGAGACCCCTATGACGAGGCGGTCCTTTGAGATACTTCTTCGTGGGACCTTGAGATACTTGGAGTATCGACCAGTAGCTCGTGGAGCGGACCCTCCCGGAGACGAGCATGCGGAGTACGGAGACCGTGTAGCCTGCTGAGACCTGACGAATGCTTGACCGACTCGACTTGGAGTGAGTCGACTAGCCCAGTGGACGGAGCGCCCGGTATTTGGCGACAGACCCACGGCGGACGGAGCGCCCGGTAGTTGGCCGTAAACCCGCGGTACTCGACAGGAGGAGTACCTCTGTAGACTATTGGGGGGAGCGCCCGGTATTTGGCGACAGACCCACAGCGGACGGAGTGCCCGGTAGTTGGCCGCAGACCCGCGGTACTCGACAGGAGGAGTACCTCAGCAGTCTTAGGTTAGTGAGCAGTACCTCGGAGTCGTGACAGGACCACTGTACACTCCAGAGACGGATCTCTTCAGCAGTTACGGTTTCGATAATGAAAATCCTGGTTTGAGCTGAAACTTTTGACCTTGTGTTTACCTCATGATTGAGATGGGTCACTTGCTAACTTAGGTATATGTATGGGCATATACCCGGGTAGTGGTTATCCATTGATTTCACAATCCTTGTGTTTCCTCATGATTGAGATGGGTTACTTGATAACTTAGGTATATGTATGGGCATATATCTAAGTAGAGGTTATCTGTTGAGATCTTCTTTGTGGTTATCCTTGTTGGTTTAGTGAGACCTTGAGGGTCTCGGGGTCCCTACTGAGTATCGTTATACTCACCCCTGCACGGGCTATGCCCGCACCTCGTTGTGTTGGTTGCAGACGACGGGCAGTGCTGACAGAAGCCGAGTGTTCGAGGACTGGGCAGTACCTGGAGGTGGACTATACGAAGAGATGGTACCCGGAGGAGGACCTCACGACGAGGCGGTACCCAGAGGTGGACGTGACGACGAGGCGGTACCCGGAGGTGGACCACTGGGCGGGACATACTCGGAGCGGACGGTGGGACCTGAGGAGCAGAGGAGCTATCTGTACCCACCCTTCAGGTGGGATTTCCAGTGGACAGCTCTGCGTAGCAGCTTTACTTTTCAGTTGTTGTTTTCCCTTTCGAGTTGTACTTTACAGTTGGGCTTGTATTTCCAGCCCCTTTTTACTTTCCGCACTTACTGTTGTACTCAGTTTTTACTTAGTTTTTACTTCTTCCACTTGTACTCTGTGGTGCTTGTTTTCTTTTATAAAGGCAATGCCTTCCCAGTTATCGGGATTTTACGCCTTTGGTGCTAGTCGCCAGCCCCTGGCCTATGGAAGGCGGGCTTGGGGTAGTCACGGCACGGGCCCCGAGGATGGGTCGTGACAAATTGGTATCAGAGGAGTTCAGTTCTACCACAGAACTCAGGACTCTGATCTTTTTCTATGTGAAGAAATAGTGTTAAGGGTACCGAGTGTGATCTTCAGTTCAGGGAGTCCAGTGTTGGTGCGGCGGCCGACGTATCTGTACACCAGGACCCTGACTACTGATTTCCGACTTTGTACACAAAAACACTGATTGCGTGTGTGTTTCCAAAATTTTAAAGTCAGCTCAAACCAGGTCAGCTCACCAGGTATAAGACGTTGACCGTGTCACATCTGTTCAGGATGTCTCCACGCAGACAGTCAGTTGGAGTTCCGAGAGAGTACTCGATGACGGCTCACCGAGCGACGAGGCTCTGGTGCAGGGCCCTTTTTACTATGTTGGCACCCTCGGGTGGTGTACCAGTACATCACCACCTGTTGGGCAGCAGATGACAACGGCTATACTAGCAAACTGTGCACGCTGGCGGAGCGCATTGCACGAGTTCCAGCAGTAGAGGCCTCAGAAGTTATGAGGCCAGGCAGATTTCCAGACAGCAGAGCAGTGGCTGGAGGCGATTGCTAGAGTTTTCCGCCTAGCTGAGACATCAGTAGAGTGGATGGTGGACTTGGCCACTAGTGTTTTCTAGTGAATGACCATGAGGATAGTCTGCATAGTGATGAGGCTTCGGTACTTGAACCGATGCCTGAGATAGTGCCTTTGGGTAGTGTGTCAGCTATACATCACTACCTGTTGGTCAGCAGTTACAACCGGCGGTACCGGTAGGTGACACATGTAAGTTTACTGCCTTACATGTGTTCTAACTTCAGATACCCTCATGTTCCGAGGTGAACCTGGCTCTTAGGCAGCTGAGGACTGGCTTGAGGAGGTGGCCGAGAATTTTCTAGAACTTTTACAGTTTCGCCGGGATGACGTGTTGATAGCTGAGAATTCATCGAGGCGTACCGAACATATCGAGTACTCGATGGAAGCGTTTCGATCAGTGCAATAGAGGTCGGACCTCTGAGCATGGTATGTTTAAGGGCTTCCGAGCCAGCACCTTTTCTCTATGCATTTCTACTTAGGCTAGAGTGCTAGAAGGAACCTTTGTGGTTGAGAATTCTTTGCTGATTGAATACAGCCAGAGAATGTTAGAAGTTTGGAAAGCCGGAAACTGACACCAGTCTCGGAGACTTGGGCATGTAAAATGTTTCAAGAAGAGGAAATGTTAAGGACAGATGAATCTGCAGTGCAGCATACATGGAGGCAGATCTTGGAGAGCAGCTCGTGGTGGTGTACATTTCAACATGTTACCATCACCCGCCTTTGTAGTCCCCGCTAGACTCAGGGAGTTGGAGAGCAGGGAAAGAGGGTAGCTGCTTGCGGTCATGGAGTGCGACCAAAAAGGGGCTCTAAGGATGATTCGAAGTGCGGAATTTATCTTCTACTAGCTGCCGTAGCCACAGGCATCGAAACGAATCATCCCTTCCTTCCATGAATCTAGTCCCAGACCTAGAGATTCCGGTTAAGCCGTTGACTTGACCCTCACGTCTGGAGATACCTTTGGGAGGAGACTCGATAGTCACACTTACGCTGACGGTGTGATCTGACCCTTGAGATGAGAGTCTCAGTTAGGACCTCTTGGTGGCAGCGTCGAGGCCTTACGACGTTAGTTTGAGTATGTATTTGGCAATCACTGTTCATACTCAAATTGACGGTATTAGGCAAACGTTTGGATGGGTTTTCCTTGGTCGGCGAAAAGGAAACCCTGGGCAGCACAAGATAAACTCGTGCATGGGAGGGTGTAGCCGATCATTCTTGGGTCGGCCAACCTTACCCTCGTGGCAGCAGGAGTTTTGAGTTTCAATTCTAACCTAAAAAGGGAGACCTTTAGAGTTCGAGGATGGCGACCACGTTCTTATACAGGTCTCACCTCGACGAGGTTTACGGAGATGTAGCCGAGGCGGCAAGAGATCTCCGAGTTTCAATAGACCTTTTTAGGTCCCCAGCAGGGTAGGCGAGGTGGTTTATCGCTCGACCCATCCACCTCAGTTGCACCAGGTGCACGATGAATTTCACGTAACTCAATTGAGGAGATACGTGCTTGATCCTTCACACATCATCGACCTCAGGGAGTTGGACGTCGATGATAGAGCGACATACACGGAGGTTCCAGTGGGGATCAAGGATAAACAGGAGCAGATCCTACGAGGATGATCGATTCCTTGGGTGCACTTCCTTTGACAGTACGGGAACCTCCAGGTGAGCACATGGGAGCGGAAGGCTCAGATGCGTGCTCTGTACCGCTTTTGTGACCCCAGTTTGTGATGAAGCTTTACGGGGACATAAAGCCCTGAGGTGGGAGTAATGTAAAGACCCGGAAATTTCAAGGAATTTTTTTTCTTAATTTTCTTTGGAATTTTACAAGAACATAGTTTCTGACAGCGCCTGATTCCGAGGCCCGGTGTGCCCAGAATCAATTTCCGAAGTTTGGCTCGGGTACGTTCAGTGAACGAACGAGCGGGAATTTCTAACTTTTGAACCGGTGCCCGGAATCAAATTCCGAGGGCACCGATGGAACCGTAGCGCCGGTTTTTGCTTAGGAATGCCTTTCCTGGAGTTGCGTTTTCTTGGGAGCAGTTGTTTATTAAGGTTGTGGTTTAAGTGTAAAGAAAAATAAAATTTGTGTTACAAATTTTATTTATCTTCTTAAGTGGTTATATCCTAAGTGTGGAAGTTGGGGTGGAATCACATGTTCCTAACTAACCAAGTAAGGATTAAGGTGAGGTGGGGCCCACACGAGCCTCAACCCTTCACCTTCCCCTTAACTCTCTTCTACCCCCCTTAAACTCCCTTGCACTTAATGTGCCTAAACCCCTCAAATTCCTAACTCCTTAAACTCCTTAACTCCCTTGAAACCCCCCAATTAAATGTGACTCTTCACTTCCACCTTCATTAATTTTGGAGCCTCTCCACCCATTAATGAATGATGTAACTTAATGAATTTGAATTATTTTGAATTCATTAAGCTAACACTATAATAAGGTGTGTTGTTTTTTTGTTTGGGGTTGGCTAAATCTTTGTGATAGAGTCATGGAAGGATTGAAGAGAATTCCACCCTCGACGAAGAACACGAAGGACATCTCCAAACATGGAACAACGTCTTCTCGACGAAGAATGCCTTTTCCAAAGAAGAACGTGAAGTTTCCAACGTCGATCCCTTCTTGGATGCCTCCTTCCCACTCCTTCCGGAATAAATAAGGGAGCGCCTTTCACGAAGAACGCCGACGTCGTCAACGGCTTCTCTTTTCCGATGTCGACGAATCGCCGCCGCCTTTCCGCGACTTCGTCAACACATAACGAAAAGCGAGGTAGGGGTTTGTTGTTGCTGTATTTAATTATTTTTCCGTTCTTGGTTCTAGCATGACAAACTTGAGGATGAACGTTTAAGTGTTATCGTCTAACGAGAGGGGGACCGGACCGCACAAACACGGCCGAACCCCCCTCCTTTGTTCTTGAATGTTTCTTGCGGATGAAACGAGATAGCGTGGTGCCGTCGCACCACGCAGGAATCACACGGAAATTATTGTGTGGCGCCATCGCGCCTCAACGTGGAAAGAATTATCATGAACGTGACGCCGTCGCGCCGCGTCGAAGGAAACCGAAGACGCCGCAGCTGGAGCGGGGTCGCGGCGGAGGGGCGCGGTGTCGTCGCACCGCGCCGGATGACGAAGGCCGCAGCCGGTTCCAGGCCGCGGCGGATCGTGATGACCGGCGGCCAGCCGGGCCGCCGGTGCCGGAAGACAGAAGAGGACCGGCCCTTGCCGGTCCTGTTGACAAGAAGCCGACCGGCCAGGTCGGCCCGGCCGGGTTGGTGGAAACCGGGGAAATTTAATTCCCCCGGGCAGTTATTTGGCCCCCCATTATGAGGGGGGCCGGTTTCACAAAAGGGGGGGGGGGGGCAGGCGCCCCCCCCCCCCCCCCCCGTTTCCAGCAAGCTCGGCCTTCGGCCAAGCTGGCAGCGCGCCCAGCGCGCTGCCTTGCGCCGAACCGGCGCGCCTGGCCGGTTCGCCGCACCAGGCCGCGTCGGTCCGGGCCGGGATGTGTCGGGCCGGGTCCACCCCGTCCGGGGCGGGTCGACCCGGTTCGGGCCATCCGGGGGGTCTCGGGCCGGGACGGCCCGGACCCGAAACCCCCGTTACCGAGCGGTTTGGTCAAATGCCCGTATCTTGGGTTGCGGGCTTCCAAACGACTCGTCGTTAGCGGCAACGCGATCCTTGGATCGAGACGGTCATTTCGGTATACTATACTCAAGGTGCACCTTCCTTTTCGGGAGCCTACGTGGTTAAAACTCCGTAGTTAAGCGTGCTTGGCCTAGAGTAGTGATCAGGATGGGTGACCTCCTGGGAAGTTTCCCAAGGTGAGTGTGAGACGAAAAAGCCAATAACTCTCAGACCGGGCGTCCGATTGATGCGCCGTCTGTTGCGTTGAGTTCATGTTGACGATACAGAACTTTTGGCATCCTCCGCCCGAGTTTTGGATGCAGATGGATAGTGGCCGGGTTGGATCGCACTGAAATCCAACCGGGCCCCTGGAACGGAAAAGCTGATATCTTTCTGACAGAACGTCCGTTTGACGAACCGTCAGTGGCGTTGGTGATCGCGTTGAGAAACGGTCCCTATGAGTTTACCCTATGAGAGTTCGGGGTACATTTGAGATATGGCCGGGTTTGGTTTGCTCACGAAACCAACCGGGGCCCTGGGACGAAAAGGCTAATAACTCACAGACCGGGCGTCCGATTGACGCGTCGTCTGTTGCGTTGAGACTCCTATGACGAGGTGGTCCTTTGAGATACTTCTTCATGGGACCTTGAGATACTTGGAGTATCGACCAGTAGCTCGTGGAGCGGACCCTCCCGGAGACGAGCATGAGGAGTACGGAGACCATGTAGCCTGCTGAGACCTGACGACTGCTTGACCGACTCGACTTGGAGTGAGTCGACTAGCCCAGTGGACGGAGCGCCCGGTATTTGGCGACAGACCCACGGCGGACGGAGCGCCCGGTAGTTGGCCGCAAACCCGCGGTACTCGACAGGAGGAGTACCTCTGTAGGCTATTGGGGGGAGCGCCCGGTATTTGGCGACAGACCCACAGCGGACGGAGTGCCCGGTAGTTGGCCGCAGACCCGCGGTACTCGATAGGAGGAGTACCTCAGCAGTCTTAGGTTAGTGACCAGTACCTCGGAGTCGTGACAGGACCACTGTACACTCTAGAGACGGAGCTCTTCAGCAGTTACGGTTTCGATAATGAAAATCCTAGTTTGAGCTGAAACTTTTGACCTTGTGTTTACCTCATGATTGAGATGGGTCACTTGCTAACTTAGGTATATGTATGGGCATATAAACAGGTAGTGGTTATCCGTTGATTTAACAATCCTTGTGTTTCCTCATGATTGAGATGGGTTACTTGATAACTTAGGTATATGTATGGGCATATATCTAAGTAGAGGTTATCTGTTGAGATCTTCTTTGTGGTTATCCTTGTTGGTTTAGTGAGACCTTGAGGGTCTCGGGGTCCCTACTGAGTATCGTTATACTCACCCCTGAACGGGCTATGCCCGCACCTCGTTGTGTTGGTTGCAGACGATGGGCAGTGCTGACAGAAGCCGAGTGTTCGAGGACTGGGCAGTACCTGGAGGTGGACTATACGAAGAGATGGTACCCGGAGGAGGACCTCACGATGAGGCGGTACCCAGTGGTGGACGTGACGACGAGGCGGTACCCGGAGGTGGACCACTGGGAGAGACATACTCGGAGCGGACGGTGGGACCTGAGGAGCAGAGGAGCTATCTGTACCCACCCTTCAGGTGGGATTTCCAGTGGACAGCTCGGCGTAGCAGCTTTACTTTTCAGTTGTTGTTTTCCCTTTCGAGTTGTACTTTACAGTTGGGCTTGTATTTCCGGGCCCTTTTTACTTTCCGCACTTACTGTTGTACTCAGTTTTTACTTAGTTTTTACTTCATCCGCTTGTACTCTGTGGTGCTTGTTTTCTTTTATAAAGGCAATGCCTTCCCAGTTATCGGGATTTTACGCCTTTGGTGCTAGTCGCCAGCCCCTGGCCTATGGAAGGCGGGCTTGGGGTAGTCACGGCACGGGCCCCGAGGACGGGTCGTGACAATCTAGGAGAGGGATTGAGTGGTGAGAGGTAAAGGGGCACAACTGTGAGGTCTTGAGTGAGAGGGGTGCATGAGAGAGCGGAGTGGGTGGATATGGAGGAAGATTTTTTTTAATTAAATTTTAAGGATGTAGCGGCGGGACTTTTAAAAATGATTATCTGTTTTTTTTTCAGTTCATTCATAAGTCACCTAAAAACTCCACCATTAAATGGTTAACTTGATGTATTGAATATTAATGTGAAAATACCTTATAAGATCTAATTAATTTTTAAATGGACTTAAATGATTTTTTACTTATATGTATATATTCTATATGAATATTTTAATAACAATATCATATTTTCAAATACTAATCATAGGTTTTAAAAATGAGTAGGAATAATGGTTTAGTAATGTTGTAATTCATGATGATATTTCATGAAATGAAATGATGTTATATTTTAATATCAATATAATATGAAATATAATGAAATATAAAGGAATGAAATGTTTGAATTATATTAGTTTCCTAAATAAATTCTAGATACACCCTATATAATATCATACACATAAAAATTAAAGAGAAAACAAATACCATTACATTAGTCCACTCTGAAACCAAATAAAATTCAAAAAATTACAATTAGACAAAGAATATAAAATAGAAATTCTTAAATGGGAAAATATGGATCAGGCCAATTGACTAGAATCACCACCCACACTAAAAAAATATAGAAATGAAGAAAAATCATATTAAACCAGTCAACATCTTATGTAAATTAAAATATAACCATAAGAGAAAATATAGTGAATTTGGAGATAAATAATGAAGTGGTAATTACATAGAATAAAAGAATACGTGACCATTGTGATTCGATCATTTTTTGACCATTTCTCAATATGACCATTGAAAATAATACCTTTAGGTTTTTTAGTTTATTTTTATAATTAGACTTTATTATTATTAATGAAAAAGGATAATAGATTTAAAAATTATAATTAATGTCCTAAACTAGTAGTATCATGCTATTTGAATCCCATTTGTCATATATTCAAATAGAGGTATCATCATAGGGGTTATTCCTTCACCTATATCAACCTGATCATCAACATATCAATAATTAATATAATAAACTATGGGGTATGTTTGAGTTTGTATATATTAAAAATAATTCAATGTCAGCTAAGCCACCCCATGAAACTATAACCATCGCACACCTTACCCTTATGGCATATGCATGTGTAATAAGGGTTACATTTTCTAGACCTTAGATACATAAATTTTAAATTCATTTATATATATTAAATATTTATTCAATCAATTCATCTTATAAATATTTTTTCTTAATAAAATAAATTTCTAATTGAGATGAATATGAAAATTTTATTTTTGGATGTAAATAAAACATAATTGTATTTTTCTAAAAAATATTTATAATTTTTATCATAAACCAAATTATTCTAAATAGTATTTTTTTTAATTAAATATTATTTAAATATTATTTGATTTAAAAAATAAATGATAACATAATTTTATAATGTCCTAGTAATTTTTTTATAAGTATAATTAATTGGAATGTTCCTTAAAATGTGATATTTTTAAATAAATACGGATTTTTTTATATTTAAAAGTAAATATTCTCATACTTATAGAATGTTTCCACTCAAATAAGTTTCATTTTTGGATTCATCATGTCAAAATTAAGTTATTATTAATTTATGAAACTTTCTAAAAAATATTTTTTTATGAATTATAAAAATATTGTTTTATGGTTTTCGTATATTTAATGACATAATATTTAAGTCATAAGGATTATATTGTTTAATTGAATAAATTTTAATCAGTTTCTAAAACAATGTGTCAGTTTCCTATTTCTAAAAAGTATGATTCTATTTTTAAAATAATTACTTTGTGGAATCATTACTCTTCCTTGCACATAGAAGTATTAGAAAATGGTGTTCAGTTCTTATAGATTTAAATAACATAATATTTTTTCAAAATTTCAAAAAACAAGAGAAAAATAGTGGGTAAGAAAATGAATTTTCATTTTCCCCAACATAGTTTTACAGGATGAATATTTTAAAATTATTAAAAAAATAATTATACTTTTTCAATAAATACCCACCCATTTATTCATTTACATTCACTAAAAATACATAACACTTGAAATATAGTGGTTTTTACACCTATGTATTCCCCCCAAGGTTTCCCCAATCTCTTAAGGTTCCATCCTCATGTTTTAGGAACAACTATTTAAGAAAATGTAAATTTTCCTTTATCCTTTCTAATTATATTCCCCTTTCATGTGGTATGTTCTCAAATTTAAAAAATATGTTCTTTTATACACATAATTTTTCCAATTAATATTATAATAGTATTTTAGTATTGGGATACAACTTTCCCCTATAATTTTACTATTTTTTAAATCCATGTTTTATACTCATCATACGACCAAATTTACATCCCAAAATTCCCTCTTTTAAATGAGAGCTTCAATTTTCATTTTTCATTAAATACCTAACCCCCATTATTTTCTATTTTTATTCAAAGATATGAAATCATATGATTTTTATTCTGGTTTTTAAATGTACAAAATTCATATTTATATTCATGGGTAAAAAATGAGGTAATAATCATTTATTTAAGCTCTTATGTATGCCATGATTTTCTGTAAGAAATATATTATTTTTTCTACATGGGTTATTAATGATTTATTATTAACTATGCAGCTCAAATTAAAATAATACATCTTAATGGTGAAACTTGATATATCACAAATGCTTTGGGTATATAATTTAATCTATTTAGATGACATGTTTAATGATACCTTAGCGAATAACCATGGTACTTTTTCATTTATGAAACCATGGTGATAAACCTTGGATATATGTTTATTAATTTTTCATTTTAATATTATTTCCACAGTTACATGCAATGATTACTATTTTTTATTTGTCTATTTCTCATGCCTTATTAATATTCCACATATTTTTATTGATATATCTGAAGATCACATGGGATACTTCTCTCTTGTTTTTTCCCCTATTATCCATATTTCCCAACCCTTTCATTTAATGAATGTCCCCAGGATATGAGATTTAGTTAATTTATGATATATTATACCCATTAATATTTCATTCAAGTGGTTTCAGATAAAATTTTTGGTTTTCATGTATTATGTATCTTATTTCCATGAAAATAAACTTGAATAGATCCTTTGTGTTGTACCATGTATTGAAAAGTTATGAAATTAAAAGGTGGGATTCCATGTGGAAACTAACTGGAAGTATCCACATTGTAATGAATGTGTTTATTATATAACATTTATAACCAAATTTACATAAACTCTAAACGTAAAAATCAATTCAAGAATAAAAAAACTAATATTTTAAAAAAAATTAAGATTTTCTAATAAGGATTTCTTCATCATAATGAAAATTTATGACTTCTCTAATCATTAGCATATAAAAAACTAAGCTCATCGGTCTTTAAATTTATATATCAACCTAATATTAATTCCTCTAAAAATGATTTTTGGAACCTAGAGGAGCATCATGAACTTCTCTTTCCTATTAAATTTTAAATAATGAAAGAGAATGAACCCACCATTTTAAAATTTCAAATTCATTGAGACTGCGTCTAAAAGGGAATGATAGGCCTAAGTAAATTTATTCAAGTTATATTAGATGTTATTCATCCACCAGACGTTTAATTATTTATCACAATTTATAAACCCATGTGTTGTTTGAAATAGTCTACATCTTCAAACACTCTATTCAGGGTTATTCTAAATTTTAAGATTCTTCATGTTTTTTCCACATCCAAATAGGCGCTCTAAAAAAATTAGGATATAAAAAACTTGATCATTATCTCAGTTTAATTTTCTAATATCCTTTGAAACTAATTAATAAACTCAATTAAATTATTCTATTCCTACATGAACATTTTAAAACCCATTATAAGATAATCATCAATGCATATAAGGAACTATTCCTCTCACTACATTATTTGAAACAATATGGGATTGTATATGTCCATATAAATTAGATACAACATATATGAATCTCATTTCATCTTCATACAAAAGAGATTTTACACCATTTTCTATCATACTGAGGCATCACAAGAATTTTATTCATTTCATTTTTTATTTTGAATATCAAAAAAAACTATCGATTTTGAAAAATTATCAAATACTTATTAGTGAGTGTGATAAATCGATTGATTTGAACAGTTTTTTTCTTCTTACACCACAAGAAGAATAGTGTTCCCATTATAATACACATGGAATACTTTATTGTTTCCATATCCCTTTATTAATTATTATATAGTTATTAAAATTTATAAAACATCATTTTTGGTTGAATTTAACCTAATGTATGGAGACACAAAATTTATTTACACATAATATATTGTGTAGAAGACTGTACGTAGAATTGATTTTTTTTCTCAACTAATTTAAGTTAACTTTTCCCCTCTACTTACCTTTATTTTAAATTTTCTATTTTTTGAGTCAAAATATAACATAAACAAATCACATCACATTATTACAGAGATTCATATTATTGGTCATGTTTGATGCACACCTCCTATCAAAGATCCAAGTGCAATAATTTTTAGTTTCCCTTTGGGAAATTACATTTGAGATATTATGTTCATTATATACATTTTCCTTGGATGTAATTTCTATTTTAGTTTAGATACTAGGTGACCTCTCTATATTTTCTTCAAAATAGGCTATGGAATCACAGTCCTCATGATTAAATAGAGAGAAACTATAATGGGATCTTGTCTAGTTTTTTAAATTCCACCTTCCTTTTATTTATAATATATTAATATTTATGTATTTATTTCAATTAATTTATATATTTTTAACCAATATTGTTACATTGAAAATATATCCAAAAATTTATTTTATTTTCTTAGTAATAGATATATTCTCAATATTTATTGTTTACTACTATGTGATCCTTTTTAAAGTTAGTTTTCCACCTCTATATAATAACACGTTAAATGGAAAATGATATCACAAAAATTGGAAAATTCTCAATCGAAATATTTTATCATTGATTCATATATATATATATTAATCATTTAACTATATTATTTTTTATCATCTCTTGTTTATTTATATTTATTATTAGTATTTCACATATTTTTTATCATTTCCTCATCTGATCCTATATTGGACATATTACCTTCACAACCAAGACCAATTTCCTATTTCCCTATTATTTTTTCACTTATGATTTTTTTCAATTGTACTCTTTCCTCTTTAAAATATTCATATATGTTATATATTAGAGAAATATTTAAATTTAAATGTATTCTTATCAAAATCTAATTTTTTCTTGTCATTGAACTTCTTTTTAAGAACAAAAATTCTTTTAACAAACCTCATCCCTTTTAGTTTATTCCTTGAAATAAATAAAATCCATCGACATAGATTGTTGTTTACTTTTCAAATTAAAATCAACCAATTCAATAAAATATGAATGAACATTTTCCCATCCTTAAAAAATTATTATTTTTGAGTAATTTAAAATTTGAGTAAGTTAATGTATTCTAATGAATCCTTTAGGCACCCAGATATTTTATGATTCTTCTTTCATATATTAATAACTTCAATATCACCATCAAAATATATATTTAAATCAAAAAATAAATCAAGTAAATTTTTATCCTCAATTTAAAATTTATTCTTCTCTTCTATTTTAATAATTACATTGTCTAAATCTGAACAAATTTGTCCTTACATTCTTCAAAAAATACTTCATAATATTCTTCATTCTTGATCATCATATTTTTACATTGAATTTTTTTCCTAAATTAATTTATAGAGTTACTTTTTCTTATTAGGTTAGTTTCTTAACTATTTTAATAGCATCATCTTTAGATCCATTGTAACACAACCATAGTTATCATGATGTGATATGGTGAAATATTTTTTATTTGATTAATAATAGTAGAATCCTCGTATAAAATATCATTATTGATTAATTGAATTTATTTAAATGAATGATAAATATTCATCACAAAAAAATCCTATTCATTTACCCTATTATATTAGTTATGTTTTATTAATTATTTTAATAAAATCACATTTGATATTGACATGGTGTTTTTATATATCAAAAACGTTTTGAAAGATTCCAGATTTCTATAAAGGGGGTAAATATATAATTTACTAATATATTGTTCCTTAAGATATGATACTTTGGAATTATTCAATAGTATTATAATTTTTAGAATATTATTCATAATTTCAATATCCTTCATTTGGAATTCAAATACATGAATAGATCTCAATAAATCAATGAAAAAAAATTAATGAAATCATGAATTTTATCATTAGGGATCATCTTTAAAAATAAATTTTTTTAAACATATTTTATTTTATCATTCCTTTTGTTACCTCTTTCATAAATGTTTACCAAATTATAAAATAAATTATTGATTTTAAATTTATCCTATTTATATTGATTATTTTGAAGGGGTCTAGATGAGTTATCATGTACCTTCTTATTCAAATTCATATAATTCATTTATACATTCATCATAAAAAGATCCAAAATATCACTAACTGTTATCTGATAAATCATATCAAATAAAAAATAAAACCCTATAAAACATTATTGCAATGTTATCCAATTTATCTAGATTTCAAAATATGTTTCATAAAAAAAATTAATTCATTTTTTATTGAATTCATCTTCTTTGGTAACTAGTCTTGTAGGAAATATTCTCCAAGCTTGAACCTATATCTCTAATACCAATTTTTTAACCAATATTCTCAATGCACACTATGATGGTGGTGAATTAGGAATTTAAAATAGTTATTTCTTCTATTGTTCCAATGGAACATGTTATCCTGTTAGAAACTACACATTCTTCCACTCAATACTTAAGATCAAAAAATATCTTCATAGTGAAAATAAATAAAATGACATTGAGATTTTACACAGTTCACAACAATTGGACAATTCAATGAGAACACACGTATGGTGTATTAATGTACTAAAGGATAACCATATTATATATATATATATATCACAAAGGTTCAATAAAGTCACATTATTACTCCTAGGATCACTCCCTCAAAATATCACTCTTTGCACTTCATTTTGATAGGAAATACATATGTAATACCTTGAATCTATTTTTTCATAATGATAATCATGTTTTCTCTTCTTATATCCATTTTTTGTTAGAATTATATTATTAAAGGATTGGTACATTGAGAATATCATAGAAACATAAAGTATATTGGTTTCCAAATGGGTTGGTATCATTGAAAAATATACACTACCACAACATTGAGGATTTTCCCATGTTGTATCCTAGGTGTTTTTTTCAACGATTATTTTAGAGATTAGAACTTTCCGTAGAAGTAGGGGATGTAACATGTAGAATCAAGGATTTATGAAAAACATTTACATAAAGGGTTATACATGGAGGTTTCACCATGTTGAATATGTTGACACCAAAATTCTCTCTCTTCATTATTTATAGATAGATGGCTTATTGATGTATTCTTTATGAGTTATATAATTAAATCATCAATTTTAAAATTGATTTAGAGTAATTCATTGTCGCAAAATTAATAGTATTAATAAGATATTTTCACATTAATTGAATCTCTAATGGATCCCCTACATATACTAGTTCAACCTTATTCATTTATCATCATTCGAATAGATGTGATGGGATAAATGGATTAATTTATTGTACAGTGCATCTCCTTACACTTTTGTGAAAATCATTTTGTGGTTCCACACAATAATAACCCCTTATGATCTATAGATCCCGAGACTTAGTTCTATATACACATTAGTGGATCACCATAATATGTGGTGGTATTATTACATCATAGTCATGAAATTTCATGTTTCAACCTATGCCAATTTGGTTGTTTCCTTTACACCTATTTTCCAAAGTTCCCATCATGCAAGATATTGACTCCTTGTGGGAATATTTGGTACCCAAATTGTTCCAACTACACTTAAATACTTTCTTTGATGATGATCAAATAAATATAATAAATTACTATATTCCTTATCTAATTCCACCCTACATTACTCTAGGACCAATTTTATGTTTTATTAGAGAAAATTATATGAGTCCCTAGTGTGTGATCATGTTCTTGTGTAAGTGTGAGGTCGTTTGAATGATGAAGAATTCACTAAAACATGATTTTGAAATTGACAATTATGAGGTAGGAAGATCCATAGCTCTTAGGTATTTTGTTACATGTTTTAAAAAGTGATTATTTATTTTTTGGCACAATTGATAACCATTATCAATTTTGATCACATGTGGGTGTTGGTATGTATCTTGAAAGACCCATTGAGATATTTGATTCTATGAGTATTTATAGAGTATCTATTTCCCATGATTGTTTATGTTCACATGTGGTTATGTTCTATAATTATTTTTCTCATAATGATATGATATGCTTGTCTTTTAACCTTTTCTATGTGATGTGTGTTTCCATTTTCTAGGAGGTGGTTATTGGAACATTTTTACACGTGTGCAATCATGTGATGTGAATCTCATAGAGAGGTAGTGAACTTGTATTTTTATGATTAATTTGATTTATCTAGAAAAAATACTAGGGAATAGATGGTCTGTGGGCCTGACTTGAGGAAACATGTTTTGTAAATGCTATTCTACATGCCAAATCAGAGGAATAAATGAGGAATGATTGTCTGGGGTATTAATCCATGATGTTTTCAGGATACGGTGGTCTCAGGATGTGATCTAACATGATTTCTTGAGGCTAGGGAGAGAAATTATTTTTAGATTAGTGGTTATACCATTATCATTAATGAAATTCCATTATTATCATTCAATATTGGTGGTAGAGTAGCTATAGATAAGGGTTTGTAGTTTCTTGGTTTGTATAATGTTTCTTGTTTTAGAATAAATAATTATTTTCATGTCAAAAATTTATTATTACCAGGTAATACACTTTTTATACATGGGAACACTATGTTAAGTACTCGTTTTTTGGCATCAAACTGAGTCTTGTAATCACACATAACATATGGATTTCATTGGACCTATAGATATTATGAAAATGGAGTCAGTAAAGGGGAACAGACCCATGAAGTACCTCTAAGAAGAGGAGAAAATAGATTGTAATGGATCAGGAAGGAATCTGAATGACCCCACTAATTATTTATTTTTTATTTACTAATTTATAAACTATTTAGACTATCCACTTTGGGATATTTTTATTTTTGAATAACATGTATATCATTCACTTTTTTCTATATATTCACTCTAGTTATTTATTATGTATTTTAGATTTATTATTGATCCTATGAAATGATATTAATGGTATAACCTCCCCACTAATAGAATCAGACCCTAACTTCTAGTCCAAAACCTCTTACATTTAGGGAGGCATGCCTGAGGTCAGGTGACCCTTTGCTTATAACCTCATGGATCAGGTCAGGGTGTTACAAAACAATATTATTGGACAATTATTTACACATTTTTCATCTACTGTCCTTGATTTGGTATTGGTCTGATAAGAGATATAGTATTTGGGACTAGGTTAGAAGAACTTTGATAGTTCCTAGATAGCATTGTATAGTGTACCTCTGAGTTTTCATTATGTGGATTAAATTGTATTTCAGTGTTACCATTTATTAAGTTCCCCTTGGGTAATTTACATGAAATTGATATGTTATTTAGGATATTTTGTCTGTGTTCAATCATCATGACTATACTTGTAAGTATATATTTGAAATATATATTTATTTTGTTATCTATAGTTGTCTATTAATTATATTCATTGATTTGGGCATCATTTTTGAGATCGTTTCTCTATTTTGTGGTATATATATTTCTCTATGATATTATGATATATATTTGTTGGAATTAATTATTTGAACTATGCATACATTAGTTTTAGTATGTATATGATGAATGTGAATAATGTGCAAGTATTGAGACCAAGGTTTTTGTTATGAGGGTTAAACCATGTGTTATGTGTACAATCATTGGATAACCTTTTTTGATACCATTGATTGGTTATGATCTATTACTTTACTATTGTTACATATGTTTCAAATATTACACATTATTTATATTTGGTGGGACCAATAGATAAGAAGGAGGGTGGTCTAGAAATCATTACCACACCTGAACCAATATTCCATGTCATAGTCTCATTCAATTAGCTAATAAGATCCACAGTTGTCAGTGCCATGGATTTACATCATCATCATCCTTTATTATTTTAGAGAACATATTTTCCGCTTTATTTCAATTAATGGGTGGACATAAATGATGAAATCATGGATATCATTGAGATTATAATAGATATAAATCTAGGTATTGTAGATTATATGCTATAGGGAACAGTCAGAAATGGATAGTGAATTATGGGAAATTCTAATTATTTTTGGGGTCTCACCAATATTGATTTCATGGAATTTTATTCGTATATTTATTCCAAGAACATTGAAGCTCGACTGATAACTATATTTCTTGGAAATAAAACAAGGTTCCATGATAGTATATACCTACTCAATAACGTTAACTAAGATTCTCAACATCAATACTCTTCTAGCTGGTATTGATGACTAAAAGTCTTAGAATATTGGGATCAAACATTGACCTAATATTAGAGTGTATTTATAGATTGTCAACATTGCTTCATAACTAGAGGTCGTATGGAAGGCCATGACTGTAGAAATGAGAATGGAGGGGGGTCATTTAGTAGGATTTGACATACCCTTCAGTGCTCATCATGGTGAACATCTAACTAATTCA
This sequence comes from Viscum album, assembly GCA_963277665.1. Lineage (NCBI taxonomy): Eukaryota > Viridiplantae > Streptophyta > Magnoliopsida > Santalales > Viscaceae > Viscum > Viscum album. The sequence goes on along the minus strand of OY728155.1, from coordinate 1,518,075,110 downwards.
GTGAGTAAATTTTATGATATCAGAAAGAGGAAGACCCATGGCATGTAGAAGAGAAATGAAATAATGGAGAGTGGTGTTCGTCTTATTTGGTTCCCTCAAGAGATGAAACATAGTTCATAAAATTTGGAAACATTTTTCATTATAGTAGGTCCCACATAGATCATTAGATGATATGTGGATAATGTAACATGATGGGTAATATATAGTAGTTTTTATACATATTATTGAGGTTAGGGTTCCACTGAGATGGAGGATTGGAACTGTCTTTGATCTAGGGATCTAGTAAGGGTAATCAAGAGTGGATTCAATCTGGTCATACACTATAATTACATGGATATATCGTTGAGGAAAGTCATGTTCTAATTATGAATCATACTCCAAAAGACGATGGAGAGGGCCATCAAGTAAATGAGGTGCAATTCTGAATACCTCTATATTATCTACTACCTTGTTCGATATTAGTGCATCCAATTCGTTAATATCATCCAAAGTAGTTAGTAGAAATAACCTACATGTTTTTTTAACCTCTGAGTTAGTTTCCCTTGATGCACTGTTGTACAAAAGAGTGGACCATATTCATCAATTCCTATAGTGTCCTATACTCAACCCCATGTATATAAATCATTGATAATTAATGATAATTTAGATGATATCCATTGATGATATTCTATCTTGGACTGGTCTCCCATATTCTATGATAACATATATTACTATCATAAATTGTTAAATTTACATAGTATAGGGACAGAAATACATGATGACTAGTGAGTAGTAATTTCATGCTGGAATATTTGGACCAGACATGAGTTATCTCATAATGATCATGTCATATATGGTAGGATTATCTCTTTCCATAGAATCAGTGACATCCCCCTAAACATTATTCTAGTTTTGAATCTATATTAGGATGTGGTTCAGCACTACTTCAAAAGAATTCATCAACATATTGTAGTTTAATTTGATATTGAGATCATATTGGGTGAACAACCATTTTTGATACCCCTATATCATATAGATCCAACCAAGCTTAAAAAACACAAGGTGCATCCAAACCACTTGGAGTGGAATAGATTTGTCTCACTAATTACATATCGAGGGTGTTAAACATTTTTTCCCCTTGATGGTGGTTAGTATCATCAACTCTTCATTTAAATATTGAATAATAGCTATTTGAAAGTTATGAATAGATATCCCTTCCATAGGATTTGTTATCCTTTCTATCTGTTATATGGATCTTTGTCATTATCTAAGATTTATTTCTAATTGGTATATCACCAATTTTTATTTAGAAATGATGAAATTAATAATAATGTGTTTTGATAAGGAATAGGTTGAATAATTACTTAGATATTCTATTCATAGTAAATAATTTTTTGGAAGTTGTTATGAAAATATGAATAATATCTTCCAATAATGTATGAACTCAATCATCATGCCCATTGTAAGACTCCTAATCTACTCAATTGTACAAGATCTGAATGTTATTCTCCTCAATATTGTTATGAGTATGCATCAATTACATAGGCCTTACACTAAACAATCAATGTATGATTTTCTATTTTGGGAAGTGATGTTATTAGGATATGTGGTGTATGTGATGGGTATATTTGTGGAACAAGAGAAAGAGGAAGTAATCATTTTATAGACACTTCCCAAGAGTTTTTTTTAGGTTATGATGATTATTGCATTACAAGGATATTACTTATGGTTTATCTAGGATTTCACCATACTATTTGTAGATATGAAATAATTAATACATAAGGGGTGATATTATTATTGTAAAACCAATGTAAATATTCATTCTAAGATATGAAGTGAATTTTAACGAAATATCCATCACTAATAATCCCTAATACATGTATTTGTTATTAAGTGTATTGTGATGTATCGTAAATTTTTCTAGGAGTTCTTTTAATTCAAATATATTGGGTAGTATCCTATGATTTAGGTTAACTACAACCCCATGAGTAAAAATACCACACTCCTCATTTAGAGCTATCAACTGTATCCCTCATTCAGAAGTGTTTGTGACACTATCTCATCAGTGAGAGATTTTCTATTTACATTAAACAATAAATCCATTAAAATATCATTATACATATGGACCTAAATCTATGATATATTAGATGAGTTCAGTATCTACAGAAATTTTACTTTTGAGAATGATTATGCAATATTTAATGGTTCCATTTTTTCGAATCCTCTAAGTCGTAAGATTAAGGAGGAGCATGATATTCTTGAGAGACCCCCATATGAGTAGTTTTAATTGATAATATAGTTGTATTACTAAAGGATGTATTCATTGGAGGATCAGAGATCAATTATTTATTCACCTTTTAGGAGTATATCTCAACTTTTGGATTAGGTGAAGACTAGTCAAGAGTCAGATTCTAAGTGTTCTATGACATGGTAATGTCTAATACAATGAGGCTTGATACCCAAATGGATGATTACTAGAGAAAATAGATATAGGAAATGTGATCATGTTACATGGTAGTTTAATAGTTACATTTTTTATTAAATAGGATCTGATGAGGGACTATAATACATAAATATGGGAAGATCCTCCTAGAAAAATGAATATGTTCCATGAATTACGGAAATAGTTCAAGTGGACCTAAATGATAAGGTACATTGATGGGTTCATCTCTTGATACCGCACTTGTTTTATGGTGAAGTCCAGTAACCTATATCAGGGGGATTACTCCATCCACTTATAGTACCCATTTGGATGTTGGGGGATTTCATGATTGATTTTTTAAGGTTTTATCAAAGACCCAATGGAGTCGAAACATTGTCTAGATTATTTTATATAATTTAATGATGGTGGCTTAATTCATAACAATCAAATAGACTCACATATTATACAAGATAAGAAGATATATTTTTTTGAGTTTATATGTTTACATGGAGTAAAATTAAGAATTTTTTCTAATAAAGATTCACATTTAAAATCATTCTTTGTGATAGGATAATATTAATATCTAAAGAATAAATTGATGTTGTGAAAAACATATGATTCTCATACTAATTGATAGTCTAAGTGGACTATATTCATATTGGATTATTTACCAAGATATTTCATTATAGACTTTGGTGCAGCATGGAATGACCACATACCCTTTCTTGAGTTCCCTTACAATAATAGTTCTCAGGCTTGAATTTATATGGCACCTAATGAGTATTTTTATGAGAGGTCATGTCATTCAAAACCCTATAGATATGATGCTGTTGAGGTAGTGGTTATCACACCAATTATGGTTCATGAGACCTCTAGGAGAGTTGGCCTAAATCATAATAGGTTTATCACTACATAGATTAGGAAGAGATCATATTATGACTTAAGATGGGACTATTGGAGTGTGTTTTGGGAGATCATGTTTCATTGAGAGTGAATCATTTGGTAGGACATCGACATTTGATGAAGCAAGGAAAGCTATAAATGCATTCTTTTAGACCATTTCAGGTCATTTAGTTCATTGGGATAGTGACATATCATTTATATCTTCCTTCTTTCTATTTTGGAATGCATGACTTGTTTCATGTTTCATGGCTCATGATATTCAATGATGATCTTACACATGACATTGACTATGTGGAAATTGAGTTGAATCTAGGTGAAATATATAGAGAGGATTTGGGGTGGATTGTATAATTGTGATAGAATTTTTTTTTATATGGAATACCATTCCAATTGGGTGAATCATTTGGTGGAAGTTAAATATCTAGGAAAAGACATGTGAGTAAGATGATGAAATTCATGCTTATTGTAAATTTTTCTTCTAGAAATAATCCTAAGTACAATTATCATAGATAAAAATCATTAGAAGGTGTAATTTTAAATCCTTGAATTTTTCATTCAATAGTGAGATGAATTTTTTCTCTTATTCTCCTATTTCTTTTTATGTTAGGCCATGTTTTGGAAAGGGATGGGGGATTTCGAAATATTTTGGAAAAATAACAAGTGTTTTATACCAAAATAGGTTTTTCCATTTCACAATGCACAATATCAAATTGAATAGAATTTATCTATGTTGTAATACTGTGGGTTATGACATAGTGTGTTCTAGAGTTAAGGATGCGCTACTGATGAAGGACATGCACCATGCTGATGTGGGGTTTCACCAAAGCATTCGACGTGGAGGAATAATTTGGGAGGCTATGTCACGGTGATTTAGACCAAGCTAAATATCCAACTCCGTGTTATTTATAAATACATTTTCATCCATTATGTTCATTGGGAGTTATGTATTGAAATCATCTATTCCAGAAATGATTCATTGTAATCCATTTTGAAAAAGGTTAGAGGATTTATGAGGTTTTTTCCATGGGATTGAACCTCTGACAGTTCCCTTGTATATACTAGTTCCTTCATTTTCATTTGACATCATTATAGGGGATATAAAGGGATGAAAAGATGAGTCAACACCATCGTGAACCTTATTATTCCACAATGTGTGACCCAACTCAGTTCTAGACGATATTAGTCACTACTACACTATTGAATTTTATTACCAGTTCTCTCCACACAATAGTAGCTCACCATGAATATTTTAGGACTTCTTACATCACATACCTACACCATGGAGCTTAACCCAATATCATTTTTTTATTTTCTAGTACATATATAGGATTCAGTTCCCTTCTTACACCTCGGCAACTTATTGTGGAAAATTTTAGAACCCTCATTGTTCCAAACCAACAAGAATAATTCAATTTAAGATGATCAACCTCTAGTATGAATTTTTTGTAATATTTTCTTATTTATCCTTACATTACTCTTCAACCCATATCATATAGATATGAATCGGTTTGTGATCTATTTGTATGGTATAATATTTTGGTTTTTTTTTGAAAACTTGGTTTGGGTTATGATTCCTTCATCAAACTTTGTTGTCGATAAAGACAACTAGGAGGTATGTAGTTCCATACATCTTAGGGATTTAATTTCAGATTTAGGAATGTGAGGATTAATATTTTTGCGTCATTTTTAAACAATTTTATTTTTATCATATTTGGGTGTGCGTATAACAGGTGATGCCAATTTTTATATTTGATCATGTGATTATTGAAAGAGTATATGGTTTGCATGTTTCATTATGATCACATGTTTTTATTTGGTGGTACTATTTTTCTCATGTTGAAAAGTTATATCTTCCATGTATACATTACCATATGATGTTTTTTTCATTTATGGAGAATATATTATTAGTACATCATGATGGTGCACCATCACGTGATATTCATCCCTTAGAGGGGGATTGCACATTTCTTTTGATCAGGGAAATGACCACTTGGTAAGATAATGATTCAGTGGGGGCCTAAATTCAGGTACCTCGTCAGGGAAATGGAATCCTCATGACCTGGCCCATGATAGAGCAATGATATGATGGTTTGTGATCTTGATCCAACTCAAAGCCTTGAGATGACCGATAGATGGTATTGTGAGATTAGTATTTGGTCTTGGATCTTTTATGTTACTTTAGGATTATACTTATGGAATAGAGATAGATTAGGTAAAATTGGGGGTGTTTTGTGGCTTAGTTAGAACATGACTACTCTATTTTGGAATTCATATTTATTTTCTTTTAACATATTTATATTCATTATATATAATAAACCTATGAAAAATGAGAACAATATATTAAAGAAAAATTGGTGGTTTGATACTAAGTCTTTTACTCACATCATACAATGGTATATGAGTGGTCTTGTAGACTTAAAGAGTAGATATATAATGAAGTGAAATAGCCCTAGGGTGGATGGTTGAGAATAGGGTCATGGATTTGGTTGATGGTAAGAACAGACTCTAGGGGACCCCACAATTTATTTATTTATTTATCTACTACAATATACATTGAACGTTATTTCCACATTAGGATCTTATTACTATTATATGAAATATATTCCATACATTAGTTCCCAACACAGACCATGTGGTTTGGATTGGGGAATGAAAACCAAAAATATGTAACATTATTATTTCTGACAATTATTCTTCATAAAATATAAATACAATGTCAGTAACTATTTTTCCTTTTCTTTTTTTGTTCTCTCTTTAAATATATATATTTAATTTAATTTATCTCAACAATTATTGTATTGTCAATTCTATATATATGGAAGTAGTACCCTCTATATTTTTTATTTCATCATTGATATCACTAACACTATGGAAAAAAATATCCTATTTTTCCATGAATTTTCCCCTTACAAACCACTAATAAAGTCATAAAAACATCCATTAATCCAAAAAAATCCCCAAAAACCATAATCCTACTAATCATGATATAGATCTATACTATGATACATTTATATAATTACCTAATTCATGGAATTAACACATCCATTATAGTGTGATACTTCTAAAAAATGAAATTGGGATTTGATAGGCCCCTCTGTAGCATCCTCTTGTGACAACAACAAAATCTACAAAAACTGGGTGGAAATTATTGAATACTAACAATATATTCTTGTCATGTTCTTATAAATCCTCAATAGAATTTAGTCCATTTTTTCCATTTTACATGTTATAATTGAATGTTATAAAGCTATATATATTATTAAATATCTCATGTAGAATATGAAATTCAACCATTATGTATTTTGATATGAATTTTTAACAGGTACTAACAATTTCACCATATTTTTTATTCATACATGGAAACCCCAATTGTGTGGTATTTCCCTTAATGATAATGTAAAAACACTATTACATATTAAATTATTAATCATTTCCCTCATTGAAGAGTGGAACAAAAATTTCAAACACTATTTCACTCTTTGGTTCAATCGTTCATTTCCTTATTAGAAACTGAGTTATTCATAAACAACAATGTTTGTGAAATGATTTTCTCCTATATGGTATCATGAATTTTTTGGTTAATATTACTTTAATAATATACATTTAACCTTATTGGTGTGGTATATAAGAAAAAGTAATGATTGAGATGGATTTATTATGATATAACCTCCAAAATCCTAAAGTGGTCCTACAAATCTTCTATTTATTGGAAAACGGTTTTCATTATACCATGATTATGTCTAGATTGGTAGATAAAATTCAAAACCATTTCTGATTTCTTCAAATAATTATCTATGTATTACCACCTCTTGTCAAAACCCATAAATTCTAATAATGAAATAAATTCCAACCTTGACATGTTTACAAACACTATATATGTAGTCTACTAAACTCAACCATTGAAAACCATGGATCCAACTTCCCTCAATAATTTATTCTATAAAAAACATCGAATAAATTATTTTCAATGTAATATATAACTAATACAAATTCTTAAAATAGTTTTACAAATATATCTTCCCAAGAAATTGTTTTCCATTCAAATATAATGTTACAATCACTAGAAGGTAATTACATGCTAGGTATACCTATATGCCTTGTATAACACATGAACAAAATACCTCTTACCATGTTAAATAGGGACTCAAATGAATAACACATAAACCTCATACTATATTCAAAACATATCAAATGTAAAAATTTCAGCAAATAATAACTAACCAACAACCTTGGTACAATTGATTTGGAATATATTGGGGTTCTAAAATTGAAAACCTTGTATTAATTATTTTTCATAATATTTCTATCTCAGTGTAAAAAAATAAATTCAAGTAGGAAAACCAAATAAAATTTTGATGATTCCAATATTTGATGGCCTGATTTTTCTCACCCAAACATAAACCAATTCAGGTTATTATATGTGAACATGGGTACACAAACCCCTTTAAAAAAACCTACAACTAGTTTTGAGAGTATATAGTTTCCATTGGGAAAACATTACTCTTGGTATCACAATATGTAATATTATATAAAGAAATAAAATATTATATAAATAAATTGTAATAATATCTCACAAAGGGAATTATAGAAAATGTTTAACCGTGAAATAAAATATAGATCACCTTGCTATAAAAATGAACCTACTCTAATCATGTATACACACACTAAATGGGATCATCACCTGGGAAGATCACAATTATAAAATAATAATAGACAATGAATTCCATAATAGGAATTTACAAAAATCACCTAATACTCTCATAAATTATATCTCATACAAACTCTCAAGTAACTCAATCCAAGTCACCTTTAAAACATATAACATATTTTTTATATGTGATAAAAAGTTTCAAATACTTAAATATTTATGTGTGGGGAGTAATCATAAACACAATAGTGATCCATGAATGTATACCCTATTATATTCCAAAAAACTCCCTATAAATCTACTATAATTTAAATAAATAATAAAAACTTAAAATTCAATAAAACATATTATATTATCATGTTCTATTAATAAAATCATGAAACATGATATCTCTACCTTATAGGTTGTTTAACGTGAACTAATTCACTCAAAAAAATGTGATGGTGGGTCGAAACACACCATCATCCATAGGTATCTGAAACACTATAATAATATAATCTTTTCATCGTAATTAAACATTATAGATTTAAATCACAATGAGGAAAAACAATTCATGGAAAATAGAGACAAAATACTTGTCCACAAATAGTAAGAAATAAATACCATTCTCCCAATTAGGATATTGTAATTGATAATATTATAATATAGAATAAAATTATATAGCAATGTCATTCCCTTAATAACCCACTACTATAATCAAAATTACATAGAAATACCAAAACATTCAAGTTGTAAATCCTTATCCCACATCAACTCACCAAACTAATGATTTGAACATATTAAATATATAATGATTTCATGAAAAAAACTCTCATAGGTATCATGAAACATTCTTATTTTCCTTTTAGATTATCCAATAATTAAAAATTATCCAAGATTGGATTAAATTATAAAAATAACTTTTCTTACACGTTTTCTTGATCCAATATATGGAAATACCCCAAACATGTTCATCACCTTGATCTACCCTAATATATTACAATCTTAGACAATATACCACCAACCCATGGATTCCTATAAAACATTCATTATTATACACATCCTTTTCCCTTATAATGAGATACCATGACCACAAAAAAAAACCTTATCCCTAATTTCACCAATTAGTTTCTTAATGAAAAACAATAACAAGTGATCAACCTAACAGATTTCTGTATACCACATATTCAATTACCACTCAATCCTAGGAGGACAACTAAAATTCAAATCCCACACCTTAATCAATCCATAACCGCATATTTGGTATTTTCAAGGATAATAACCCTAAAAAATAATTTATAAAATAAAAAATTAAGTCCAATAACTATAAAAACTAGTTATTGAATGGACAAATTGTTGGATGATCTCTAGAAGAAACTATAAATGACTAACCCATGATAAATTTAATTCATACAGTTAATTCTGATCCCTTGGTGTGTAATGAGTAATAAAATTTCTTTCAACCAATTATTACAATGTTAATGAGAATTATAAATTAGTTCATTTTTTACAAAACATTTGTCTCAAAGAAAATAGGCAATATCCTCTAAATGATATTACATTTTACTCTATCGATCATTTTTCAATCTATCTTTACTTGAAACCCCAATAACACCGAATTATAAAAATAAAAAATAATTTGATATATCTTTTATAATGATAAAAAACTCACCACTATGAAAACGTTGGAGATAAAATATCTGATGTTGCAAATTAATTCTCCCATATTCACCTTAAAGAAAATAAATATTAAAAAGAACTAGAATAGAGTTATACTTAAAGAATAGTGAGAGGATATAAGTAGAGAAATAATATTGATATATCCTTAAATGGTCTTAGAGGTCTATTTTTTAACATGGAACATCCATCATAAAATAGTTAGAGTATTAGGAGAAGAGTGAATATTAAAGCAAAGATAGAGAATAAGGGATTGAATTGTTTTTCAATCAAGTATAATATTGGGAGGATTTTGGAATTTTTTAATTATTAAAATAAAATTTATATAAATAATAATATAAATAATCCCTAAGATGAGAATTAGACTATCGGGGGCCCTCCAATGAGATTCATATTCCCCCTATAACTTGTATTTAGTTCCCCATATAGTGGAACCCCAGCACTAACCTTACTAAGAGACTCAGGGTGGGTCCTCATATAACTCACCCATTAATGTTTAATTTCACAAAAATCAATACGTCTCCCTAATCTCCTTCAATAAATTATTTTTTCTCAATAAGCAGACATTTAAAACCTAAAAAAACGCAAATATCAACTCTTCCATATCTAAACTAATGATTTAAATTTATAACTAAAATGATTCTAATGGATTCATCTCAATTCACAATTCTTAGGATTAATAATTACGTTCTTAATTACATAGAACATTATAATAATTAGTTGGAAAAATTAATCTAATGATTATTGTTTTAGAGTATCATTGTCCATTATAATAAAGAATATTCAATTGGGAGATATTATAAATGTGAAAAATTCAAAGTTCATATGTATGTAAACACTATATGATTCTCTCCAAAATGATAACTCAGCACCACTAATACATGTTTCTAGTTGTTTTATTATTTTATTGACAAATATTTTAATATTTTTAATGATTATTTTTTATGTTTTTTGTCCAATTTTATAGGTTCAGTATTTTTTACATATAAAAAATGTAGTTTTCTACTATATTTTTATTCTATATTTGTATAGTAATCCTTAAATTCATTTCTTTAACTCCTTAGAAATAATATTTTAATCATTCAACCATTTTATCATAGAAAATTTGTATTAAAAATTTCTTAACTAAATTTATTTTTAATAAATAATGGTTTTTTGATGGTTGTCTTCATTAAAAAAAATATTAATATTATTATAGTCATTCTTATCATGAAATTTAATCCCTAAATGTTTTATAAAAAATATGTTAATAAGATTATCAAACTTTAGATACAATTTTTTCTTTATATATTTATCCAATTTCTACTTTCACTCACATTATTTAGATAAAATGTCAATGATCCTTTTTACATTTCCATTTATTAGAATCTACTTCATTGATATATTCATGACTTATGAAAATTTTATGAGGAACTGATATATTTGAGTAGTTCGATCACCTATTTGGAAATAAATGTAATTTTATTTTGTATAGAGATTGACTCACTTAATTTTTATAATTTAATATAACTAAAATTGGTTATTTCAAAATTATTTTAAATTCCAATTTCATCTATTTAACATGAAAGAAAACATGATATATTTATTTAAATATTAATTATATGAGTATTAATTTATTATTTAATATAGAATTAATTATTTCTCTAAATATCAATGTTTAGTGTAATTTCCAAAATAATATATTTATAAAATATCATTATATATGGTTTATCTTTTTTTAATGATGAACAATTCCATCTAAAATTATAAAATAATGATTTATTCCATTGATTAATATTGTTCCATTTAGATTTTAATTATCAAAAATTTCATTTTGTATATGATATAGCACAAGATCATTACTAAATTAAATTATTATTCTTTGTAGATTAAGATACTTACCCTAAAAAATTTATTTTAGAAAAAATTTATTATTGAAGATAATATTAATTTAAATAATAAATATTTGTTGTAAACAAAACCCTCTTAAAATAGTTTTTTTGATAAATTTTGGAAATTTTCATATTCAAATTATTGATTATATAGTTTAAAAATATAGTTTAAAAACTTATAGTGAAGTAAATGAAAATTAATCATAAAAAAATTGAATTGTAAAATGAAATTCCGAAATAAATTTTGTTAAATAGATCATATATTATCTGGAAATAAAAATATAAATAATTGATGTTGAATGTAGAGACCCCCAAACTTGACGTACATAGACATTACATTACTTTTGCAGAATAATTAATACATAACAAGAACCAGCACTCAATAACCGTAATAGTTTTGTGTCTTTGAAAACTCGGAATATAATCTTTTAATCATGGTGAGAGATCTTCAACATCTCCCATAAAGATCTTCACCTTTTGTTTTCGTACCTAAAACATTTCCTTAAATCTTGTGGAAAAGAAAACATATAAAGGGTGAGCAAAAATGCTCAGTAAGGGTAAGTATGGATAAAATAAAACAAATCATATATATTTGAACTTAAAAAAAACATGAACATAAAGTTTAAACATCAAAATCTTGAGCAATGACATAAAACATGGGAGTATGTAAGGCATAGATCATAAAGAAACATTAATCATGATAAAATAGAACGGGAATAAAACATTTAATTGTGGAAAACCATTAAGAACATGATATGATTTCCATAGTAGCCAATGCATTGCTGCCAAGACCATCTTAGTGGACAAAGTCCCTTTCTGAATCGAGTTGACTCCTCGTTCCAGTCCTATTTCACTGAACCAGATTAACTTGTCATTCCAACCATGTCTATATCATGAGATATAAATCTTTACCCAATTAATTGGAGGGAGATATAGGTCTCACCCATCTCATAATGAAATCGTTCTTACTTGTGCCACAACATAAACATAAATCATTCATTATAGCCTAAAGAATAAAATGGGTTTCATAAACATCATCCCATCATAACATAATCCATATAAAACAAATAGATATCATTTAATCATAAGAAAAGTGAAACCATATAAATCATAGTGACGTTATACTTGAAACAGAATCATACTAAATAATGACATCTTAGATGGAAAATAGTCTTGACAAAACACTTGAAATGAATTCTTGAGGAAAATATCCTTTCTTCTTCAAAATCATTTTCTTTTCAAAAATTGCCATGAAATTTTAAAAGAAAATAATTTTATTTAAAATAATTATGAAATCTTGTAGAGTATTATTCATGTAAATAAGGAATTATGAAACCGTAAAAATCCGTTCATGTCGTATAAGTTTAAAAAAACATTCTCCTCGTACTTTTGTCGGAAAAGTCAAAAAAGTACCTCATATGGTAAACAAAAGAAAGATTCCTTACATACCATGTAGTAAAAGAAAAAAATGTTTAAAAATTCCTTTAAACATACATGAAACCATTTTTACAAAGTAGGGACATGGATGATATATATAACCCTATAAAATACTTATGAATAAACAATCTCGGATAAAAACGAGATTGGAAAGGTTATCTCTTACCTTAGGTATGATATGCTTCATACGTATCCAAACCTCCAGCATAATGATTTAAATAATTTAATTTACTTATTAAAGAATCCTATTCATTGTTATGATATCATATATGGTTCACTTATGACTTTATATTACCCATTCTTTTGTAAATTCCATGTTAAAGCAGTGTTTTGGGTAAAATCGTTTTATTTATAGTACGTGTTTGGACTTGTTGTTCTTGATATTATTATTACTTATATCATGATTTACTTACTTCTAGAATGTAAATCATGATTTATATATCATATATATTCATTATATATATATATAATAGATAGATGATTGAAATGAAATACACCGTTAATGGAGACAGTTGGTTGTACGTACGCATGAACGATGTTTTCCTTTCCTTATTGACTTGAATGGAAGTAAGTAGATGAAATATATATATATATACACACATAAATACAGTAGCTTAATTATGTCATATATTTCATTATTATTTTTTATATATACTTCATTATCATTCTTGAATGGTTAACATGGAGAATGAATCTCATCGCGTCGTGGAGACGGTAATCTGTACGTACGCACGAGCGATGATATCATTCCCATAATTATTGAATTGAATTGTAGTGGATGTTATAATATCTAAGAATAATTATGATGTTATAATAACTATATATATTTATTCCTTACACCATTATACCCATCCAAGTAAGGTGGTGGTGGAAAAACAGATTACACCACGTCGTGGAGACGGTATTTCGTACGTACGCACTCGCGGTGATTTCATTTTCCATAGGATGGATAGAATGTGAAATGGGGTTGTTTCATATTTATAATAACATATCAGTATATTAGTAATAATTATGTTATTACTTTATAATGAAACAACTAAAAAAGAAGAAGTTGAAGAAGAAATAAACTTGAAATAATTGGTAGAAGAGATTACCTTTTCTTCGACGTGCCTCTTTTAAGCTTCCTATTATGGCACTAGAATTGGTCTTTTTAGGAGACCAGAACCTCTATAATGTTTCTAGGGAAGTTGATAAGGGAAATTTTCAGGTTTTTTCTGAGCTTGAAAGCTCAAAATTGTGTAAATGGAAGAGGGAGGATGTGCCCTTTTATAAGGGAGGAGAGGGGCACCTTAGGAAAAACTTAAAATATTATTTTATAATAAAGTCATATTCGGTTTATAATAGCTCAAAGTTTATTTATTTCGAAGATAAAGTGGGGATGGATCAAAAAAATCTCAACCAATAGGTTTTAGACAAGTTTAGGTAACTATTTTAACCTTATCATTTAGATTTAACTCTAAGTAAAATAATTTAACTTTTACCGTGTCTTCTTGTTTTCCTACACTATATAGTTAATAAACTTACTATAACAAGACAAAATAACCCCAATTGGTTAATTATTAATATATATAAACTCATCTAAGTCATTTGGCCAAACTTAATATTTTTAGGAATAGACTAACAATTAATAATAAAATATTATTTTTAAAAACTATTTTATGTCAATTTTGACACTATTTGGTAATTGATTTTTGTGAAAATCATAACAGCATTATTATTTAGAAAAAAATTAATAAAATCAATACTAACGTGTAATATTAACCTATAAAATTATTTTAATTCATAAAAAGTCTGTAATTACATTTATTTGGGTATTTATAACATCAATTATGTTAATATTTCATTAATAAGGTAATTACTGCATCATCATTGTGTCATAAATAAATTAAATTATTTAATGTATAATAATAATAAATAAAATACCATTATGTAGGAAATAGTTTTATATTTCTAATAAATATTTATAGTCGAATTTAGCTTATGTATAACCCTATATTAAAAAAAATATTTATTAAACTTTGATTTTAACTATTTTAACTCTTCTTTAAATAAAATGATAATAAATGTCCTAATCTAATCCAAGTGGACATAAAGGGTAATATTTTATTCCTAAGGTTATTTTTGGTCGAATTAAACTTATCCAATAGAATTAGGACATGTTTTAAGGTAATAATAATATCATTTTTACTCTTACTTACCCTATTTACTTTTAATCGTGGTAAATAAAAGTAAAAAATTACTATTCACCAAAAATTATTTTTATCTTATTGAAGCACATTTTACTCCTTGATATCAACTTTGTCTCTCAGATTTTTTAAATTCAACTCACAGAAGCGGTAAAATTAAGTTTTATGTACAATTGAAAATGCTCCTAGGAGATGGGTAAAAGATGGTGAAAAGTTCAATAAAATTTTTATATATCCAAAATTATTATAAAATGACTACAATGAATTAAATTGAACTTATATAAGTATTATTTATCAATTTTTGCCTAAAATAAATTTAAATAAAATAAATTATTATTTAAATAAAAAGTCAGTTTTAACCAATAACTCAGTGTTTTCACTATTCATCAAAAATTGAAAGTTTTCAGAAAAATACCAAAATTTTACCCTAAGCTAATTTGGATATTCCGAATTCAAAAATGAAGTCCATTTTGAAAGATAAAATTTATAAAATTTTAAAAAGTTGGTATTACTATTCATAACGGCTAGTTTATATAATATTTTAATAACATATCATTGTTTAGTGAAACTCGGTATTGCATACAACACACGCTATCGTGGAAGGTCTTGATTGCGTGTAAAGCAAGCCAAGTCGAAGTTCATGTAGTGCAATATTCCTTTGTTGTTGTTTATAATAGAATCCAACCATATTTCATTTATACATTGAATATATATATATATATACACTCAATTTTGCGTAGAATAACTTCTATCAAACGAACTTGAAATTTTGTGTAACACGATCCAAGAATAGTGTTGCGTATACTGCAAGATAATACGGTGTTGCGTATATCGCAAGATAATCTTGGTTTAGCATAAAACACAAGACATAAAATAAATTAAAAAGAATACTTCTCATAAATTCTCAGGTTGTTACATTCTACCCCCCTTAAAATGAATTTCGCCCTCAAAATTCATCGGGGTTATAAATGGTTTACTACTTGAAAGTTTCTTTAATAGACACCCACATCGTAAAAAGGAATACTAAAACTTAATTTTAAAAAGTTATGTATGAAAGATAATGGTTACCCAAATTAACTCATCACTGGGTTTCCATATAAGAGAACATAGGTGAAATATGGATATGGAAGAGAAATCAAACCATCATGTTTGGATGAAGAGTTGTAGAGAACATGGCTAGGAAAAATCCAATAATCAAAAAGCCATAAATTTTTGATAATCTAAGGTACCATATGATTCATCAGATATGAGGGCAATAGGACAACATTTTTGGTTTTCAAGATCATTTCCCTAATGTTGAATATTTTTTGAATTAAAATAAATACTTACATGATTTAGGTACAATCTCACTGTTGTTTGTGCCTTGAACAATTTCCCCTTCATCTCTTAAAGAAATGAAGCTGAATTTGTCTTCTGTGATGTGTTAGTTGATCATGAGATAGAATGATAGGTCATTCCATCTGTCTCAAACATAAGGTTAGCAAACGTTATATACATAAGTCCATCTATAGTGAGATTAATCGTATATGGTTCCTAAAATGGACTTATACTTCATCTATCATACCTCTTAATAAAATAAAACTAGTTTCTACTAACCAGGGACTTCTTATAGGCCAGTGGTAGGCGATAAAGACCTGTCACACTTCGGTTGTGGGTTCGATTCCCACATCCTTTTCCAATGCGACAGGTTTCCACCCGTCCTGCAGGTTGTCCCTTTTTCTAAAACTACATTATTATAACATTCCTGCAATAATATCGAAAACATTTCTAGCCTTAAACAATATTATCTTATGTCTAGCTTAATTCATTCCAATCTTTAGGCTTATCCAAAATACTTCTGTCCAAGCTCATAGTATAAAGAAAACAATTACTAGAAATGTCATCTACCGAGCATGTGAATACCATCATTTATCCCTCGTATATCATACGATATATCTTGTTGGTCACATTCCAAACATGTGAATACCTTAATCATGTATTCTCTTGAAAAATTAATACCCATTGAACCGTAGTGAAAACATGAATGCTGTCAAAAGTTAACTCTTTCCACATACCAAAATCCCAAAATTTCTATATACTCAAACCATGATATAACTCTATCCTTAGATCAGTCATGAAGTCATGAATACTATCAAAAAAATTATTTTCTCTTTATCCCTCCACTATGTGCATATCATATACTTTCCAAAAAAAATTCAATCACTTTTCATGGTTACCAGTACCATAAAATTATTGAAAACCACAATAGACTAATACAAAAATGTTCCAATATACCATAAAAGTACCTCAACCACATTATTCTTCAATACCAATACACAAACACTTCAATCCATCCTCTTCAATGATTGTCATGGAATAAGTCATTCATTGATTTAGAAGTAACCTCTTAGGTAAGGGCATTGAGTTGGGTAATGCCCATGTTCTCCACAAATAAGACATTGAACTCTATAACAGTCTGTCACTTTATGACCCTTTTCTCCACACAGATAACATCTTCCCCTCCATTTGAGGTATTCCTCAAGGTTCTTCCTCCCTTATTCTTGATACTTAGAAAGCTTCATCTTCCTTACTCTATGTTCCTATCCATGAGAACATGTATAAAAGTTTATCTTCCTCTTATTTGATGACTTAGGAATACCACCAAAGTTCACCTTGTTAATCATATATCATGATGACTGATTTGGCATAATCATAATATCTTTATCTCTAGGAATTACACGATTTTGTTGATCACAGTCACCAATTTGTCCATCGGAATCAACGTTAACTGAATTCCTTCTCATTTCCTCTATTGACTAAAATCAGAAACCATATTTTAAGAAACATTTAAAATAACTAAGAACCACATAATCATTAAAAGTAACTTATGGGATGTCTAACTTATCACACATTCTTTAACCCATGATACCTTAGGTTCACCCTAGGTTATTCGTGATCGTTAACATAACTCTAGGACTGAAACCTATAGTTATATTAAACCTTAGGTACATCCCTAGACATACCTTAGAAATATCTCTAGGGATCTCACTAAAGTTTTCGCATCCCAGTTTCCAAAGGTTAACTAAACCTTTCCTTTGATACCAACTGTAGAGACCTCAATCTTGACGTACATGGACATTACATTACTTTTTCGGAATAATTAATACATAATATGAACCAACACTCAAGGACTGTAATATTTTAGTGTCTTTGGAAACTCGGAATATAATCTTCTAATCATGGTGAGAGATCTTCAACATCTCCCATAAAGATATTCCCCTTTTGTTTTATTACCTAAAACCTTTCTTTAAATCCTGGGGAAAAGAAAACATATAAAGGGTGAGCACAAATGCTCAGTAAGGGTAATCATGGAGAAAATAAAACAAATCATATACATTTGTACCTGAAAAAAATAGGAACATAAAGTTTAAACATCAAAATCTTGAGCAATGACATAAAAAATGGCAATACGTAAGGCATAGATCATAAAGAATAATTAATCATGATAAAATAGCATGGGAATAAAATATTTAATTGTGTAAAACCATTAATCACATGATATGATTTCCATAGTAGCTGAGGCGTTTCTCCCAAGACCATCTTAGTGGACAAATTCCCTTTCTGAATCGAGTTCACTCCTCGTTCTAGTCCTGTGTCACTAAACCAGATTAATTTGTCGTTCCATCCATGTCTATCTCATGAGATATAAATATTTACCCTATGCGCTGGAGGTAGATATAGGTCTCACCCATCTCATAATGAAATCATTCTTACGTGTGTCACAACATAAACATAAATCATTCATTATAACCCAAAGAATAAAATGGGTTTTATAAACATCATCCCATCATAACATAATCTATATAAAACAGATGGATATCATTTCATAATAAGAAAATTGAAACCATATAAATCATATATAAGTTATACTTGAAACATAATCATACTAAATAATGTCATCTTAGATGGAAAATAGTCTCGACAAAACACTTGAAATGAATTCTTGAGGAAAATATCCTTTCTTCTTCAAAATCATTTTGTTTTCACAAAATGTCATGAAATTTTAAAAGAAAATAATTTTGTTGAAAATAATCATGAAATCTTGTAGAGTATGCTTCATAGAAATAAGGAATTATGAAACTGTAAAAATCCGTTCATGTCGTATAAGTTAAAAAAACATTATCCTCATACTTTTGTCAGAAAAGTAAAAAAATTACCTCGTATGGTAAACAAAAGAAAGATTCCTTAAATACCAAGTAGTAAAACTAAAAAATGGGTAAAAAGTCCTTTAAACATACATGAAACCATTTTTATGAAATGGGGACATGGATGATAAATATATCCCCAGTAAATACTTATGAATAAACAATCTCGGATAAAAACGAGATTGGAAAGGTTATCCCTTACCTTAGGTCTGATATGCTTCGTACGTATCCGAACCTCCTGTATAATGATTTAAATAATGTCATTTACTTATTAAATAATCATATTCATTGTTATTATATCATATATGGTTCACTTATGACTTTATATTACCTATTCTTTTGTAAATTCCACGTTAAAGCAGCGTTTTGGGTAAATTCGTTTTATTTATCGTACGTGTTTGGACTTGTTGTTCTGGATATTATTATTACTTATATCATGATTTAATTACTTCCAGAATGTAAATCATGATTTATATATCATATATATTTAGTGTATATATATATATATAATAGATAGATTAATGAAATGAAATACACCGTTCATGAAGATGGTAGGTCGTACGTACGCATGAACGTTGTTTTCCTTTCCTTATTGACTTGAATGGAAGTAAGTAGATGACATATATATATATATATCCAGTAGATTAATTATTTCATATATTTCATTATTATTCATTATATATACTTTATAATCATTCTTGAATGGTTAACATGGAGAATGAATCTCATCGCGTCGTGGAGACGGTAATCCGTACGTACGCACGAGCGATGATATCGTTCCCATAATTATTGAATTGAATTGGAGTGGATGTTATAATGTATCAGAATCATTATGATGTTATAATAACTATATATAATTATTCCTTACACCATTATACCCATCCAAGTAAGGTGGTGGTGGAAAAACATATTACACCACGGCGTGGAGACGGTATTTCATACGTACGCACTCGTGGTGATTTTGTTTTCCATAGGATGGATAGAAGGTGAAATGGGGTTGTTTCAAATTTATAATAACATATCAGTATATTAGTGATACTGATGTTATTACTTTATAATTAAACAACTGAATAAGAAGAAGTTTAATAATAAAGAAACTTGAAAGAATCGGTAGAAGAGATTACCTCTTCTTCGACGCACCTCTTTTAAGATTCCTATTAAGGAACTAGAGTTGGTCTTTTTGGGAGACCAGAACATATATAATGTTTCTAGTTAAGTTGAAAAGGGAAATTATTAGGTTTTGTCCGAGCTTGAAAGGTCAAAATTGTGTAAAGAGAAGAGGGAGGAGGTGCCCTTTTATAAGGGAGGAGAGGGGCACCTTAGGAAAAACGTAAAATATTATTTTATAATAAAGTCATATTAGGATTATAATAGCTCAAAATTGATTTATTTCGAAGATAAAGTGGGTATGGGTAGAAATACTCTCAACCAATAGGTTTTAGACAAGTTTAGGTTACTATTTTAACCTTATCATTTAGATTTAACTCCAAGTTAAATAACTTAACTTTTACCATGTCTTCTTGTTTGCTTACACTATATGGTTAATAAACTTACTATAATAAGGAAAAAGAACCCCAATTGGTTCATTATTAATATATATAACCTTATCTAAGTAATTTTTCCTAAACTTAGTTTTTTAGGAATATAATAACAATTTATAATATAATATTTATTTTAAAAACAATTTTAAGTCAATTTTGACACTATTTGGTAATTGATTTTTGTGAAAATCATAACAGCGTGATTAGTTCAAAAACAATAAATTAAGTCAATAATAACATGTAATATTAACCTAGAAAATTATTGGAATCCATAAAAAGTCTCAAATTACATTTATTTGGGTATTTATAACATCAATTATGTTAATATTTCATTAATAAGGTAATTACTGCATCATCATTGTGTCATAAATAAATTAAATTATTTAATGTCTAAAAATAATAAATAAAATACCATTATGTAGGAAATATTTTTATCTTTCTAATGAATATTTATATTCTAATTTATCTTATATATAACCCTATATTAAAAAATGAGTTATTAAACTTTCATTTTAACTATTTTAACTCTTCTTTAAATAAAATAATAATAAATGTCCTAATCTAATCCAAGTGGACCTAAAGGGTAATATTTTTTCCTAAGATTTTTTTTGGTCGAATTAAACTTCTCCAATAGAATTAGTACATGTTTTAGGGTAATAATAATATCATTTTTACACTTAATTACCTTATTTACTTTTAACCGTGGTAAATAAAAGTAAAAAGTTACTATACACCAAAAAATTATTTTTATCTTATTGAACCACATTTTACTCCTTGATATTTACTGTGTCTCTCGGATTTTTTAAATTCAACTCACAGAAGCGGTAAAATTAAGTTTTATGTACAATTGCAAATGCTCCTAGGAGGTGGGTAAAAGACGGTGAAAAGGTCAATAAAATTTGTATATATCTAAAATTATTATAAAATGACTCCAATGAATTACATTGAACTTATATAAGTATTATGTATCTATTTTTACCTAAAATAAATTTAAATAAAATAAATTATTATGTAAATAAAAATTTAGTTTTAACCAATAACTCAGTGTTTTCACTATTAATCAAAAATTGAAAGTTTTCAGAAAAATACCAAAATTTCACCCTAGGATAATTTCGATATTCCAAATTCAAAAATGAATTCCATTTTGAAAGATAAAATTTATAAAATTTCAAAAAGTGGGTATTACTATTTATAACGACTAGTTTATATAATATTTTAATAACATATCGTTGTTTAGTGAAACTCAGTATTGCGTACAACACACGCTATCGTGGAAGGTCATGATTGCATGTAAATAAAGTCAAGTCAGGGTTTCCTGTAGTGCAAGATTCCTTTGTTGTTGTGTATAATATAATCCAACAATATTTCATTTATACATTTAATATATATATATATATATATATATACACTCAATGTTGCGTAGAATAACTTCTATCAAACGAACGTGAAATTTTGTGTAACAAGATCCAAGAATAGTGTTGCGTATACTACAATCTAATATGGTGTTGCGTATAGCGCAAGATAATATTGGTTTAGCATACAACACAAGACATCAAATAAATTAAAAATAATACTTCTCATAAAATCTCGGAGTGTTACATTGTAGAGTTCAATGATAAAAAAATATTGTAGTCTAAAATTTATCAATTTTTTTAATACATAATTTATTATACCTAAAATTACTTATATTTAACCAAAAGTAACTTTATGATATTAGTCATAGTTATAAATATACTATGTTGAAGTAATAAAAAATCAAATCAAGTGATTATTATAAATAAATATTTAATATGATGAATTTGGAGAGAAAAAATGATAGTTATAATGAAAAAAATATTATATAGTATTTTTATATGATACAATGTAAATGATAAAATATATGTAAAATAAAAAATGATAAATTAGTTGGAAAGAGAATTATTTTTATTGAAATCCTATATATCAGGAGAGATGATCCTCTATTTATATTTTATTCTTTTAAATCTTTCTTTTTATCCTTATTTATCACAATAATAATATCAATATAGATCTCAATGATTGTTGGTGCATTTCAAACAAACACCCATTGAACAATTAGTTGACTTAGGATGTTCAAAATCATTATAATTATAATAGAAAATTATTATATTTTTTATTAAAATATATATAATTAGAAAATAAAAAATATATATACTTGTTTATGATTTAATAATTGGTATTATTTTGAGGAAGATAGGATACTTCTTTCATGGAAAATTGGACATTTATTCCTCCATTTTTTCTATGATACTCATCTCCCAACATCAATAATTCTACATCTTAGTCTATTTGATTCTCCTCAACTCAAAGATTTAGGAATCATGTAATTCATTACTTTAAGAGGTGGTATTTTCCAATGAATATGATTATTTGGTATTCACCAAAATCTATAAGGGAACCTCAGATAGGGATTTTATCTTATAAATGTGTATAACCCTGAATAAGAGGACCACCAATGTCATATTATCTATAATTATTGAATCCTTAAGAATATAATCTTCATAATATTTTTAATTGGGAATAATTATCTCCATGTCAATGATAACATCCAAAATCATTAGTTTTATATGACTTCTAGTGTATGATGATAGAGATTTAAAAACAAAAAATTAAACAAACACATTTATGGGAAACCTATGGGGAATCATAATTTTGGAATAAAAATAGTAATCTTATAGACCTCCAACAAGACCTATACTCTTTTAAAATGTCTCATTACTTTTTGTTGTCACTACATAACCTGGATAATTTAGTTTTATATTTCACTAAAAAGTTATTTAATCATCTTCTAACTTTTATAAAACAACACCAAACACCTCAATGTTTCATTATCAACAAAATAATGACCTTAAATAAATATAATATATATATATATACAACGCAAATAAGTAAGGATCAATAGTCCCCTTTTTTGGTCTTATTAAAAATTTCTCAAAAACTTAATGATATTAAAACCATTTAAACTACCTGAATATTATCATAGAAGATTTAAATCAATATAATGAAATATTGATTTAATAGAAAACTGATATTTAAAATTTCTTAAAAAAATTAAATATAATTTGACAAAAAGAAAACATTTTTATTCAATTAAATAAAATTGAGCATTATTTATATTGAATAATTATTCCAATAATAACACACATATATTCGACGGATTATTCAAATAAATACTTGCATTTTAACCATGTTTAAAACTTATTATTTCACATTAATTTATATCCCTTTTACAATAAAATACAGATTAAATTTCCTAGTATAATCAATATTAGTTAGTATAGTAAGTATAATGTGAGGAGGTAATATTATCAATTCCTAAAGGGAATAGAGGTATATGAACTACAAAGTTTAACCTATATCTTTAAATGTAATTTTATTATTTTTTTATTGCATCCCCATTTTCAATTTAACTACCAATGGTTACAATTTATGATTTATTAATATACTACATTATCATTTACATGAGGGAATTGATTCTTATTTTTATGTTAATTTTCCATTATTGATGAACAAAACTATTATAAATATTTATGGAATTAAATTTTTCAAATAAAATAGCGATAGGAATGAAAAAAATTTACACATAACATCAATGTTTAATTTTCTAAATCAAATGATTACATTCATAAGTGGATACTATTAAATCAAAAGCAGCAATGCTCAATCATATTATATCATTCTTATTTTCAACTATAAGATGAACTTTCTACCAAAATATAATCCTTTTCAAAATGAATATTCTAGATTTTACACCAACCCATACCTATATGGTTTAAAAAAATTTATTAATATATTTCATTTAATGTACTATAATACAAACAATAGTCAATTTTGTATTTGATGAATCAAAATATTCACTTAAAAAATGACATAAAACTCTATATTTGATAATTTTTTTGTATTACATTGAAACAAAATTGTAAACCATATTGAGTAATTTATTCATCATGTAATGTGAATTTGTAATGATGTTAAAATATTCCAAGAAATTCAGTGATTCTTTTGACATATTCATTTTAATATTTCTTTTCGAAAAAATCTATGTAGAAACTAACTTATTATTTACCATGTTAAACATTTTGAAAAAATAATTTACATATTTATATTAGTAAATAATGAATCTATATTGTGTTTTTATAAAATATAAACAAATAAAAATGTATTTTTTTAATTACTAATATTTTAACACAGTCATCAATATTTTACCAAAATTATTTAAATTATCAAATTTTAAACAACTAAAAATAATATCACCCACATAACTTAACACTTTAATTATTCTTATATCCTAGTCTCTTGTCACCCAGATCTAATACTCATGTTTTACATGATAAATAAATAATTTCATGCACATGGTTCATGTTAACTCCATCAATTTAATAATATTATATCTCTAGTTACCCAATGTAATGCCCCAACATAAGAAACTTGGAGCCGGTGCATTTTAACATTACATTGGCATGATTACAATGAAACAAATCCCAAAGGACTATTCACATTAACAGGCCTATAAATCCATATTATATACATGATACCCATAATTCCTTGGTAAATAGAATATATAAACATGATTCACAATAAAATTCAATAAACTGTGTCTTGAATACTTATTCAAACATTGATTCTTCATAACTTAGGGAATGAAACATAATAAGGGTTAACACAAATGCTCGGTAAGGATAATTAAATTGAAAGAAATAATGAATCAACAGGAATAAATTAACATTTCAAGGTAAATAACTAAAAAACATGCCATTCAAATAACTGGACAAGGAAAAATCAATATGGTATGTTAAGAAACAAAAATGCATGCCATTAAATCATAGAACATTAAATGAAAAGTATCCATAGATATGTCAATGAAAAGTATCATGGATGAATAATAACTAATTATAGCTGAGATAAATGCATAATTATTGGACTATATGTTTCTTAAGTACATGGAACTAGTTCCATCAAGACCTTCCAAAAGATGGTTTAGTAATTGGGTAAAAACCCATCTATCTTGCCCAACTATCACATCTCATGAGACTACCAATGTATTGATGGGATTTCATTAACTAGTCCCTAACCCTTATCCATATAGTATATTCTTTTTGTAAACAAATTTGTATGGTTTTTTACTAACATATTTTCCCTATCAGACTACTGAGGCATCTAGGGGCTATCAATAATCGGCCCCCACCCATATGGCTTTCCTTAAATAGTCCCCAACACGTGACTTACTGTTCGAAACATTCCAAGTATTTAATAATAAAATAAATAATATTTCTTAATAAATATTCATATTTAATAAATAATATGTATTTACCCATAATACCTTAGGGGAAAAAAATTTATATCAAGGGTTGGGGACATTAAATCATTCCGGAAGAAAAATAATATTCAAACATTCCAATGAGTCCCATACAACTTTGAAACCATTAAATAAATATTCAAGATGAGTTAAATGTAACCTATAACAGTATTAATTTATGTAGATTCATGATACATCTTTTATAAAGAAATATAAAAACCAAATAAATGTGAATTGGTGCATAACAAAAATTATGTCTCAATGGAATATAAATTGAGGTGAAATCCCTTCCCTTGACCATCCTCTTGTTGTGTGGCCTTTAACCTCATGTATAGTGTTTTAAAATATGTTACCAACTAATAATAGGACAAAACTCAGGTTCATAATACCATATATAATCTACGTAAAATATTTTATTACCCATTTTTAAAACACTTTCATTATTTTGACTATTTCAACTGTTAATTTCCTTATTTTATCAAGTATATTATTACTTGTTATTTATTGTTCTTATTATATCTATAATGGTTATGTCATCTCTAGAATTAAAACAATGACTAAATTATCTTATATATTCAGTTCATAATTATTTATAATAGTTCATAACATTTGAAGATTTGGCATGAAGTGCACCCTTTTTGAAGATGGTAGGTCGTACGTATACATGAATGCTACATTCATGTCTATGTTGTATTAAAATAATTAAAAAATATATACATATTTATATTATAAATATTGTACCATAAATATTATATATATGTTATATAAATTTATAAAAAATCATCCTTTATACATTCATCTTATGGTATGAACGAATCATATCGCTTTGAGGGGCAGTAGTCCACACTTCCTCAAACGAAATTATAATATTTACACAACTTGGATAACATAAAGTTATGTTCTAAATAAACATTATATAATAATAAGATATTATAAATAAAATATTTAACATATATATATCACATATAAATATATTTTTCATTATAATGGCCGCCATTATAGGAGGTAAAATAAATTAGAACAATCATCATTTTGTGAGGAAGTATTTTACCATACACAGAAACAATATGTTCAATATCCATTATATAGAGGTGTGTGTAAGTGAAGGTAGAAAATTATGTATAAAAACACCATATAATATGTATTATATTGGTTTTTTCACTCAATAATGTAATAATGAAAGTGGGGGTGGTAAAGGATAATAAAAGAGAGGACTTGAGAGAAGACATTACCTCTAAATTGAGTAACCCAATTTGGTTTATGACTAAACGACTATTTCAAATTATTTAATAGTAAAAAATGATTCAAGGTAAAATTAAGGATTATTTTAAAGATTTTGGGGCATCTCTTGGCCAAAATTACGAGTTTTGAGAGGTGTGAGGAATGTGGATAGGTGGTGACCTTTTAAACAAGAGGGGGAGTTGCACTTTTGTAAATACCAAAAGGTATTCACTCTTGGGGGTAAATCTCACCTAAAGAGACTTCGAAATGAAAAAATTATGGTTTAAAGGATAATCTGGTTTTATAAAAACCTCATCCACACAAAAATATGCGCATCTTAAAATTTTGGTTTCTTAACATCAACGATTCCCCATATCTATCATTTTGGATTTTATTAATGAATCTACATTTCTAATCTAATTATTTTAACCATTAAGACAATATTAAATTCGGATTTATTAGAAAATAAATATAATATGAATTATTAATATGATATATAATTTATTAAATTAAAATACATTTTTATAAATTAATTTTAAAACACGCGTATGTGACATGATAAAACGTTGCCTGAATACGGACCATGATAACAACGTTTTTACAATATATGGGTCAATAAATTAATTATAAAATATTAATTGGTACCTTATAAAACCATATATAATATTTTTTGACATATAAAATGCACTTTATTGGAAATAGTATTATTTTAAATTCTGATTCATTTAATAAGATTCATTTAATGTAAAATAAAAATAATTCTAATTTAGACATTTGTTATTTAATGTTATTTTTAAAATATCAATAATATGTTGGAGTTGAAATATATTAGATTTTAAGTAATGTAACATGATATATTCATCTATAAGTGAATAATAACAATAATATAATCAATTAACTTCACTTTTTATATTTATTGTATCATTTAGTTTATTTAATTATTAACTAAATAATCACTATATTGGTGTTTCTTAAGAATTTTAAGTAACTAAACCATCACTAAGAATAATTTATAATTAATTATAATAAAAATATCCCATTAATATCTCAAAATGATTTTATAAACCTAAAATATGATTTTTGTAACATATCTCAAGGTTTTATAAAATTTAAAGGTAATGAAACATCCCTTTTTGTCGTTTTCCTCACTTAACCTTTTATATAGGGAACTTCCATTTTATAATATACCAATAACCTGTATATTTCAAAAAAAAGTGGGGATTTTTTCAAATTATTGTCATCTAATCACTATTGGAAAAGTTTTTAAGTCATTTTTTCCCTTATTATTAAATTTTAGTTCATAATTGAGTTTAATCATACGTTAATCACTGTAATTAATTTTAATCACATTCACTAATGATTTTTTGTAAATAAAAGTAAGTTGAAATTTTTAGACCAAAAATATCATCCAAATTATATTTGTTTATGTGATATTTTTGATATTAAAATCATAGAAGTTTTAAAATTATTATTAATTCTAATCTCATAAATGGAGTGAAATAACGAGTTTTTAGATTAGAAAAATGTTCAAAAGTTTGTTTACTTTTTATATTCAATAATAAGGTAAAATTTATTCTATTGAACATAATTGTATAAATTGATTTATATTTGATATAATGTGACTCTAAAACGAATATAAAATATAATTCATCATTAATAATTAATTAAATGAAATGGTTTTTTTAACTTAATTGCAGTATTTTTCACTATTCATCAACAAATGATATATCTTAGAAAAATCCCAAAAAACTCACTCTAATCTAATTTTGATATTCTGAATTCAAAAATTATTTTTATTTTTAAAAATAAAATTCTTAAATTATTCAATATTGATTTTTAAATTAGTTTTTCTGTTAAAAGGTTTTATAACTCAGTCTTGCGTGTAACACATGATAATTCAGTTTCATATGTAACATAAACATATCATTATGTATAAATAATTCCAACAAAAAATTATATTAATTATAAAAGTATTGTATTGTAATGTTTTTGGGTGTCACATTTTCCCCACCATAGTTAAATCACATCCTCACAACTTAATCTTGATCTTAGTAATCTAGGGATTGAAAATAAACTATTTTTTAAATAACCACATAATAAAAAGGGTTGATATCACTTATTATTAATTAGTGATAAAGGAAAGAAAAATTTTCACAAAACTATGTTCCCTAGTAGGAAAACATAAATGGAAAATGGAAAATTTTATATGGAAGAAAAATCCAACTATCAAGTTCTAATAGAGAATACTAGAGAACATTTTCAGAAGAAAGTTGTATCCCATAAGTCCATAAACCATAAGAGTGAGTAAAGATCATTGATATCATAAAAAATGATGATAATAGGAAAAAAATTATTATTCCAAACCCATTTTTTATGGAATTATTTCACTCTTTGTGAATATAAGTAAATATACATTTCTATAGACAAAATCATTTCCCTTGATTATGACATAAACTATTTCTACTTCATCTCTTAACACAGGATTCATTATATGGTGAAGTATTACAAAAATCTATAAAACCTTGTCAAAAAGTCAAAATAAAACATTTCATATGTGGTTAAATTTTCCAAAATAATATGATCTAATAATTTAGAACGAATCTCATTGAATTTCCAAAATTAACTTATCATTATCCTTTTGTCAGCATGAAGCAACATTAAATTTTCACATTCCAGACATGTGAATAACCACTTCATTTATCCTCTTGAGATATGGTAATAACTCTAATTACCTTAAAATTTTATTGGAAACATGATTTTTTTATTATTTCTTAAGTAAGACACATGTTATTGGATATATTAATTAAATCCAAAAATGTTGTAACCTATATCGTTGATAGCATAGACCATTGGTCGAAAAGTATTTTATCAATTCCAAGGTAGTCAATACTTATTATAATCAATCATTTCATTATAATTATTGAAAAATAAGGAACATATTATTGATTTTTTTTCTCTGAATCATGTGGTTTATGAAAAGTGTAACTTTCTATGGAATCAAATTCTTGGGTACCATTTATTATAATATCTCAAATCCTTAATGAAAATTTACTGAAATAAAATAGTCATATATTCCATAATTAATATAACTAGTATACTTCTAATAGAATAATAAAATGAAATAATTGTTTAGAAAAACATATTAATCATTCCTCGTCATCTTCAGCATCATCATATCTTCATTATTATTCAATAACATCATTTGAGATATATTACTTTGACACTAGGGACATTGATTCACATAGTGTCCCATATTCTTATAGTGTATGCATTGAATATTGGAAACCTTTTTCTTACCCTTGAAATCATAAACTTGGTGTCCTTTTTATCCACACATATAACAAAATCCCATTACTTTAAAGCATTTCCCTGGGTGATTCATCCCACAGTATTCACATGTAGGAAAATCCTTCATTACCTTCTTACCTTCGCCTATATTTTTATCTTCTTTCCTCTTCTTCCCATTAAAACCATAAGACATGAAGAATTATTTACAAATCTTGTTAATACATGATATTATATCCTCTTATGATGAGAATACATGTGAGACTATTTTCCACATAAATTTTTGCTTAAGACCATGAATGATATGATCTTTCTCACTCTTTTTGTCACGCACATTGGTAGAGTTCTCATTTCCAATTCAAGCTAAAATTTATAAAAATTTAAATATACTATATTATATCAAACAATAATGAAATTTCTATAACTCTACCTAACATAAATTTATGCATCGTGAATCCTAGATTCATACACATTTGTTACTTTGGGGAAATATTTACAAACAAATACTTCATAATGGTAAGTAAATAAAATGTGAATTATCCTAATGATATCATCCAGGAGTTTCAAACCATGTGCACAATAAGTCCCATTTTCATATAATGGGTTACCCTGAGTCCAGCTCAAAACACCTTTTCAGAGTAGTTACTTCTAGGTATATATCTTTCATAACTACGTCAACATGTAGTATCCAAATAGGTATGTATTTATAGGAATAACAACATAATCTCCACGTTACCCAAATTCAAGGATGTTCTTATTCTCTTATCCTCGATTTCTATTTTACGGTTGTTCTCTCAAAAATATGTTTTCTAAGTCTAGTTTCCATGGTTTTTGATAAACTCAATTTGATACTAACTATAATGCCCCAACCCAGAAGCCATAGTCGGTGCATTATTACATTAAATTAACATGATTATAAGGACACAAATCCTGAAGGATCATTCATTTTAGTAGTCTTGGAAATCCATATTATAAACATGATACCCATAATACATTGGTATATAGAAAAAACATACATAACGCACAATAAGAGGAAATTAACTGTGTCTTTGAATGCTTATTCAAATATTTCTTCTTCATAACCTGGGGAAAGAAACCTAATAAGGGTGAGATAAAATTATCAGTAAGGGTATGTAAAGTGGAATAAATAATAAATCAATATTAATAAATTAACCTGGAAAGGTAAATAACTGAAACACATTCCATTAAAATAACTAGATAAGGCGAAATCAATATGGTAAGATAGAAAAATGAAACACATTCCATTAAATCACAAAACTGAAAATGAAATGTACCAATAGATATGTGGACACATAATATCATGGATGAATAATTACTGAGTCTATGTGTGTGAAATGATTAATTATTTGATTACATGTTTTGTAGTTACATGTAACCATTACCTTAAAGACCTTTCATAAGACTGTTTAGCTATTACGTAAAAACCCGTCTATATTTGTCAAATACTTTGTCTCATGAGACTAATAATGAATTAAGGTGATTTCATTAATCAGTCCCCAAACATTATATTTCTATTCTCGTTGTATTTGAAAAAAACACGAATGGTTTTTTTCCAACTAATTTGTCTCATGATACAACTGATGCATCAAGGGAGCTATCTATAATTGGGCCATACCTGTAGGGATTTCATTAAACGGTCCCCTACCTGAGTCTACCAGTACAACGAATTCCTCATATTTAATAATGAAATAAATAATATACCTTAAAAAATATCAATATTTTATATTTTATATGGATTTATCAATAATACCATATAGGGGGATATTTAATAATAGGGGTTGTGGACATTAAATCATTCTTGAGTAAAAATAATATTTAAACATTCCAATGTGTCCCATTCATATTTGGTACCTTTAAATCATAATTCCACATGAATTAAATGAACCTCATATCATTATTAGATTAATTATATTCATTATACAACATGTAAAAGGAAACATATACACCAAATAAAAGTGAATTGGTCCATAATAATTAATATGTCTCAATAGAAAGTAAATAGAGATGAAATACCTTACCTCAACCGTCCTCTTGTTGTGTGGCCTTTAACCTCATTTATAGTGGACTAAAATATGTAATAAAATAATACCATAACCAAAATCATGTTCATAATACCATATATTATCTTCATAAAATATTTTATTACCCATTTGTTAACACTTTCATTATTTTAACTATTCCGGGTCTGAATTGCCTAGTTTTCCCATTTTTTAACATGTTATTTGTTGTTCTTGTTAGATATATACTGTTTTCATCATCTCTAGAATTAAAACCATGATAAAATTGTATTATATATTAATTAGATATTTAATTATAATAGTACACAATATTTTGAGATTAGACATGAAGTGCACCGTTCATGGAGACCATAGGTCATACGTATGCATGAAAGATACTTTCATATCTATGTTGTATTAAAATAATTAAAAATAAATTATACATATTTTTATTTTAATTATATTATCATATATATTTTTTATAATTTAATAGAAAATATCATTTATACATTCCATGTATCATATGAACGAATCATATTAGTTTATGGGGGCAGTAGTCCACACTTCGTCAAACAAAATTATTGTATTTTCATTATTTCGATATCATAATGGTATGTTTTAAATAGAAATTACAGAATAATAATACATTATATAAAACATATATATCATATATAAATATATTTTTGATCATAATGGAAACCATGATATGTGGTAAAAAAATATGAACAATAATCTTTTCATGAGGCAGTATTTCTCCATACACATAAATAGCATGTTCAATATCCATTATATGTATGTGTGTATAAGTGAAGGAAGAAAATTTTGAATATAAAAACCATATAATATATAGGATAATAGTTTTTTACCTAATAATGGAATAAATAGAGTGCAGTGTGTGGGAAGGAAAATTAAAGATAAGACTTGAGAGAATACATAACCTTTAAATCGTGTAACTCATTTTTGTTTATGCCAAAAGGATTCCATGAGAATACTTTTTAAAAAACGGAGGATTTAGGGTCTAATTTAGGTTTATTTAAAATATTATTGGGTAGGTCATGGTCAAACACAAGAGGTTTTAGAGGTGTGAGTAATGGGTAGAGGTGGTGGTCTTTTATATGGAAGGGGGAGTGGCACTTTTGTAAATACCAAATGGAATTCACTTTTGGGGGGCCAATCTCAACCAAAGTACCTCCATAATAAAAAAAGAATGTATTAAAAGAGAATAATGGATGATAAAAACCTCATCCACTCAAAAATATGTGCATTTTAATAATTTGGTTCCTTAACGTCTAAGATTCCCAATTTTTATCATTTTGGTTTTTATTAAAGCATCTAGTTTTCTAAGCAATATAATTTAATCATTAAGACTAAATTAAAGTGAGATTTATTATAAAAATATATATAAATTTATTTATTAATATTATCTAATTTATTAAATTTAATACCCATTTTTTTAAAGTAATTTTAAAAGAAATGCATATGTGTGTTAAAATGTTGCTTGAACCCGGACTATGTTAACTACGTTTTACGATATATGGGTCAATATATTAATTTTAAAAGATTAATTGATCCATTAATTGATCATATATAATTTTTATTAACACTTAAAAATCACTTGATAGAATATAGGATTTTTATTAATTTTAATTCTTCTAATAAGATTTATTTATTGTAAATTAACAATAATGTATATTTTAACATTATTTATTTAATGATTATTTTAAAATATCAATATTATATTTTAATTCAAATATATATTAGGTTTTAATGTGTTTAACATGATATATTCATCTAAAAAATATGTGTGGAATATAATTCAATTATTTAACTTCACTTTTAATATTTATAGTATTATTTATTTTAGTTAATTATTATCTAAATAATAAGAATATTGATGTTTCTTAAGAATTTTATTTAACTAAACAATATAAAACAATTATTTGTAGTTTATAATGATAAAAATAACACATTTATATCAATAAAGGATGTTCATAACCAAAATGTTGATCTTTGTTACATATCTCAAGGTTTTATTAATGTTAAATGTAAGGAAAGTTCCCTTTTTTTTTGCTTACTTACCATTTTATATTGGGCACTACCATTTTATGATCATCAAAAAACCATTATATTTAGAACCATATGCGGGTATGGTTAATTTTTTTCATCAATTGGCTATTTGAAAAGTGGTGAATTCATTTTGGTCTTTAATATTATGGTTTAGTTCCTTATTACGCTTAATCATTCCTTAATCACGATAATTAATTTTGATCACATTCACTAATCATTTTGTTAAAAAATTAATCTGATCTTTTCAGACAAAAAATATATTCCTAATTACATCATTATATGTTGTATTTTCAAAATTAAAATCATACAAGTGAGATAATTAATATTAACGCTAATCCCACAAATGGGGTGAAATAACGGGGTTTTAGAGCAGAAAAACGTTCAAAAGTTTATTATGTCTTTATATTCAATTATAAGGTAAGGTTGATTATATTTATCTTAATTGAATAAATGGATGTATAATTGATCTAATGTGACTCTAAAAAATAAATAAATAATATATTTTATCATTAATTATTATTTTAAATGAAAATTTTTGCTTATCTAAATTTGAGTAATTTTCACTATTCCTCAAAAAATGATGTTTCTCAAAAAAAATCCCAAAAATTCACCCTAACAAAATTGAGATATTATAAATTAGAAAATAAAATTTATTTTTAAAAATAAAATTCATATAGGTGTAAAATTTTATTTTTAATATAGGTTCTCAATTAAAAGGCTGTACAACTCGGTATTGCATGTAACACAAGCTAATTCAGTGTTGTATGTAATGTAATTATAACATTGTGTATATAGAATGAAATATATATATATATATATATATATATTATAAAAGGAATATATTTTTATGTCTTGGGTTTTTACACCCAAATCCAATGTTATTTAACAACATTGTAACATAATACATCTGATTATGCACCGGAACAAAACATTAGTGTCCTTTGTGGGATAAATAAATACATAATAATAAAACATAAATTT
This sequence comes from Viscum album, assembly GCA_963277665.1. NCBI lineage: Eukaryota > Viridiplantae > Streptophyta > Magnoliopsida > Santalales > Viscaceae > Viscum > Viscum album. The sequence goes on along the minus strand of OY728155.1, from coordinate 1,518,039,397 downwards.
TAATACATAGAGTATAAATTAAATAAATTTTATCAAATTATTTATAATTCTTTTAACCTCAAAGTATATTATACATATAATTTATATTTATACCCTAGAAAATGATTGGAAAATTTGAAATGGGTGAGATAAAAATATATGTAATGGATAACATATCAAATGATTATATGAACATAATGGAATAATCATCAATGAAACCCATCAATTATATAATACTAATTCAATAATTTAATTATTTTTATACATAACAAAAAAATTGTATAATAAATGTTTACATTCATTATTTTAGATATTATTATCAAAAATACATGGATTTGTTCTATAAAAGATTACATATGGGATAAGGATAATTTCACTACTCTGTATTATTTATATTATAAGACCCACTAGTGATTTTTTTTGGGATATTTAATTATAGTTCTAGTTTATTAGATACTGAATTTAATGTTTCCCATCATGACATGAAACATGTTAGAAATTATTAACATTGGTGATACCATTACTAAATGACATATTATTGGGGTTTGGTTGTTAAAAAATAGTGATAGAGAATAAATATCGATTAATTATATCATATAGTTTTTTTGGATATTTATGAAGTTATTTTTATATTGTTCATGTTTTCTAATGAAATTAAAAAATCATACAAGGATTTGTCTTGGATAAAAGTGTAGTTGAACTTTAGTGTTCACAACAATATTAACTAATAGATTGAAAGAACAATGATAGTTATAAGATGTGACTATGATGCTTATTTTATTAACTATGAATAAAAAATGTTAATTTTATGTAGTTACCAATGACTATAATTCATGAGAATATGATGTAATTGTACAATTGAGGACATGTTGGTATGAATAAAATGCTATGATTTTTGATTAAAATTGGAAAAAAGAATTATTATTTAATGTATATTAGGGAAAATATATATATTTGAATTAAAATTATGTTACTAGTGGGCTTCATCATGTATATATGTGAAAATTGATTATCAATAAATTGAAATAATGAAATAAAAGTAATACATGTTATGGTTCATTATATAAAAAACTTTGTTAGAAAATATAACATTAAAATTAATTGTGTGATGTTAACAAATTTATCTCAATATTTGAATAAAGACTTTTTCTATGATATGATGGAAATATGATATATATTTTTCTATTTAAAAGGTTTCATAAAATATCACACCATGGAAAATATTTAATTGAAGTATATCAGTGCATTTGAATGATTTTTGGAAGAATAAAATCTTTAAATAAGAGTTTTGTGAGTTAGATATACATATTTTAAAGGATTCCATTACCAAAAATCACAAATGGACTAAATGAATGGGATAAACATTTGATTCATACTCAATGTAATTTATATTAAACATATAATTTTCAAAATTATTTAGGTAATAATATCTTGATTATTCTAGTGCCTTATAAATATTTTATTTCATTTCATTAGATTTGTTAATGAATATTATTGTATGATAAAATTTTAATTAATAAAAAATTATTATCTATTATTCCTTAGTTTCATGAAATTACCAAATTTTAAATAATAAAAATTAATTAATCTTCTCACCTGTAAATTAAATATTTTTAATTATGAATACATATTTTTTAGTATAATCTATTCCTTAATAAATATTCATTTTTTAATAATAAATAAATAAATAAATATCATTAATAATATTTATAGAATATATTTATTGAATTTAATAATATAAAATTTAAAATATTTATGAATAATTATTATTTATTATAATAAATTTAGATACTATTTTTAAAAACCTATCTATGCATTTTAAATTTATTTAACAATTAGTAGGGATTTTAAAAATCATCATTAAATGGATTTTGAACTATGTTGAATGTAATTTTGAAACAAACATATTTGATGGGTGTAAATCATCATATTTATTGAATTTTTGTAGTTAATTTATGTTGAGAATGTGTAAAAGAAACTCACCATGAAAGGAATAATTTTTTTCTCTATATTAGTATTTATTATGATTGATGAATTTTTTTAGAAAACTAGTGTCTATTCGGATACAATAACTGGACATTAGATTGAAGGTAATCCATATAAAATCATTGTTTTCTCTATAATGAATTTATTCACCATTTATATAAGTGTATAAATATTTAAACAATTTTATTAAATAAAATATATTAAAATATATATTTGGGAAACACAATTTAAATTTATTAATTTTAATATCTTGATCCCACCACCTCTATTAGAATCATTATAATTTTTATTAGTAGATAATATAATTCACAAGGGTTTTATGATGTATTTTCTGATACTATAGATCATGAATACTATATTTGTCCATTATGGATGACGTGAAAGGACTATTGTAGATTACTAGTTACTATTTTCATTTACCTAAGATGATAATATAGTGTAAGAGCTATGGTCGATTACTTGAGGCGGCCACTTACAAAAAATATATTCAAATTTTTATTAAATATAAAAAAATTGAAAACAAATAAATTAATTTTTTGGAAGGAATATGATATTAATATATATATATATATATAACAAAATAGAGGAAGTCAAAACACAAACACTATAGTTATAATGGTAATTTTCCATCAGAGTTTATAATGATGATACATTTTTTATATAAATTATATTTCTAAATATACTCAAGAATGTAGTAGTCATGACATGTCACACTATACCCTCCTCGTTTGAATCATTGTTACCCTATTATGAGACATTTATATATAGGTAAATACTCTTCCAAACGTCATAAAAGATTCCTCTTCACTAAACAACACCGTATAAGAAAACATACACCAATTAAATGAATAAATAGTTAAGGTATGGGATATTAATAAACAAGTAAGAGGAAAAAATATTAGAGAATATGGGGAGACCTCACATTGTAATTGTTTTAATAAATATTAAAATTCATAGAATATCATATGGGATAGATGATACAAAAGTACTCAGAATATCCTTACTTCTTCTATTTAACAATAGATGATGTTAATTATCAATTTGTTTTAGAAGGGATTGTCATGGGTGGAAAATTCCAAAATGAAAATGAGATTTAGAGTATATGGAAAATAGTTATATTAAAATGAAAATCTATTGTACATCAAAATAAATAAATAAACTAAATCAAGTTGAAATTACCCTAAAGTGGGAGAAAGATTAAATTCTTCAATAATGAAGTTAGACTGATATATAAATGTAGTAGTGGTAGGGGAATCTGTAATTTTAGTCTATTTCTTGGGGATTGTTAATTGAATTCATGTAATTAGTAGTAATTATATTCTTGTGGTCCTGTAATTGGTTTTAGTGGTTCCAATGGCTTCTTCATGAAAAATATTCATAGATATTTGATTAGTTATCTCAATATTCTTCTTCCCATTATCATTAATAAACCTCGCATGACTATAATCTCTTTGATTAATGTGTTCAGTGGGGAGAAATGAGAATTTATCTAAAAAAACTATAATTTAATGTCATAATTGAATACTATAAGTTACCACAATATAATTTTAATTGAAAATTCTTGATATATAGAAGTTATATTCCCCATGTCATGAATGAACATATTTTTTATCTATATATTAGTGGTTATCAACTATTTATTCTTTCAAAATTCATCACTATAGTGTGGGGATCTAGAGTTTTCCATTTTTGAGTGGTATTTCTTATTTGATATGGGACATCCTCTATGACTCTATTGAATCCCATCATATTCCAATGCTTATTATATCAATTTATAAACCTTATAAAATTAATTTGGTAAAAATATATATCCAATTTAAATGAAATACACCAAATAATCCTATATATTACTAAAAACATTCTCATTTAGTAATTATATTAAACACCATGGCTCACACAATGTCGGAAATTATCCCATTTTCTTTTTTACATGCTCTAATTAGCTTTGGTCACTTCCTCTATGGTGTGGGGGTGCACCTTTCAGAAATCCATAATAACCATTTTTCTTACATCAATACAAAATAGTTATTAAATCATTTACTTTATAAATAAAATTATGAATGAATGTAATCAAATAAACCTCATGATTTAATACATTTTTTCAATTTTGGACACATTGTTCAAAAAAACACAAAAAAAATTAATGCTTCATTAAATGTATTTAATTATTGGGATTTGAAACATTAAATTGCATAATAAAATATGTGAAAATATAAGTTTTATCATTCCCATACACTTAACCATTACACTCTTGTGAAATAAATTAATCTATGGTTAAAACAAAATTCCAAATGTATAAATTGTAACACAAATCAATTATAAAATAAAAATAAAATATTATTCCTCATAAAATGGATCAAAATTATATTACTTATCTAAAATAATAAAATTATATTCAATATCATATTAATTCCCTATTTTAAAATCACAATTTACACCTAGAAAATGTATTTCTCTCTCACTCAAGTAATTTTAATGGAGCTTTACTCATACTCAAGTCATAAACAATATACATAATCTTAATATCATTCTATATTATCAACTATAAAGAGTAAAAAATTCATCAATAATTTGGGATTTATTCTAGTTTTTTATATGGGGGAGGGTTTTTAGGTGTAAAATGAAAATGAATATGAGAAATAATGAAAAGGAATGAGTTCGAAGTGATGAAAATTAAAGAAAATATTTTCCCTTAATAACTTTATACTCCTTAATTAGATGGAAAATCATTCTCCACCAAATATAAATTTTTCCATCCTTACATATTATATACATAAACATTTCAATAGTATCATAATAATATTTCTCTCACACATCCTTTCAACATCTTTATATCCTTTTTCTTTGATAAAAATTTTATCATAAATATGTGTCTTTAGAGGAAGGATAAATTATTTTTCAATCAAGTAGTGGTGAAGTAAAATATAAGTATTATAATGATAACTTGTGCCACTCATCTGTCTTTCAACCATCAATTTTTTCCCCTAGTAGTAGATAAAAATATGTATAACTACTAAATTTTTCACAAACATAAACATCATGTTAGAATAACCCAATAAAAATTTCCCCAGAATGAGTTCAATAATAATCATTCATTTATGTTTTAGAAAGGATTTGAAATTGATAAATGGAATGAAATTGTGTGGCATTACAAGGTATCCCTTGTCTATTCAGGGATTAATTATATCTAAATAAAAAAATCCAAATTAATTGTTAAATTTAAAAGGGGATTTCAAAATAGTCCTTGATTCATACCTAAAGTATTTCACAAAATCTAACAGATTAAAAAAAGATTAAAACAATAGGTTCTAGATAACAAAACATGATAAAAAGATCTTAATTAAAACAAAAATTAAAATAATATGTAAAAATATTTATAAGACTAATATTCCGAGAAAGTATTCATATTTTATGGTAAAAAACTATATAAATTTAATATCCAATCAAAAATACTTCACTAAGAATATTGTAAATCAAGAAAAACCCCCATATAAACAATCATTTAAATCATTTAATAGTAAAATTATTTAGTGTGATAAAAAATAACATGTTGATTTACATTCCACAAATAATTTAGTTGTGGTTAATAATCCTAAAAACATTACAAATAAACCCATGTTAAAACAAAAACAATTTATCATATGTAGAACACCCCACACAAAAATTTAACTACTCTTAATTTAAGATTTGTTTCACCGCAGATATCTTATTTATTTGAATCATCCCTTAATTAAATCCATGTGTTATCAAAATATAAAAAGACTTTTTAGTTGGTGGTAAAACATAATTAATTTTCAAAAAAATCAAAAACAAATGAGTTTAGAAATAAACTACTATTATTAATAAGTCAAGGCTTCAAATCCTCTTCATTATATAGTTCCACATGGAGATGAGTTGTAAATTTTTTAAGATGTTATATGATATAATAAATCATCTCTTAAAATCACATCACCTTAGTGATGTATTATTCTATATAAAAAGAAATTTATTGAGGTAAATATTTTTCATTTCTAGTTAATTGAAAATATATAACCTTATAAAATTTCATTAAATTTGACAAATACACCTCCATGTCATGTTGATCTCCCAAATTTTCATTAGAAGTCATGTTTTATTTAGAGACATATACTATAAATGTATTATAGTGGTACATAGGAACATTAGTGAATTCTATCAAGGAATCATTAAGTTATTAAAATAATAATTTTAGTGAAAAAATATTCACTTCTTCTTCAATGTTTTGTTGTTTTTTCCACCATAATGATATCATATCCTTAAAATTTTGGAAATTATATTCATTCAGTAACTAAATTCTTCATGAATTATGAATCATTCATTCACATGAATCATCAATCTCCTCCAATATAAAGTAAAAAAGTGAAAATAATATAAAAATAACTCTTTACCCAATAAATAAATAATGTATAATAAAGTTATTTTTTATGTTTTTGAAATTTTTAAATTTTTGGTATTTTTTTATGAAAACCTAATTGTGTAATTGGTCATACTCCCTATAAATGGAACCAAAATTAATTGTGTTTCATGTTACAAATGTTCAAAAAAAACATTTATTTACCAATGCATGTAATATTGTGTGGGAGTGAGGTTCGATCTCTCAAGGAGGACACTTGAAAACACAAAATTTATTTCTTTATCAAATTATCCACTAATATTTACTACAATATAAAAATAATAATATTGAAATTTTAGATTTCATTTTATATGAAAACATATATGAATTTATGAAAAAGAAAAGGGAAAAACAAAACAAAAATACATCGGTGAGAAATGGATGTTGTCCTAGGTAGTTTATTTTGATTTTATCATTGTTAATTAAATAAGAATTACCAATATTTATTCAATATAGTTATTATAAACTATCTTGATCTACCCTCATTAAATAAATTGTCACTACCGAACACCAAGACATCCTGATGTGGGGAAAAATTCTAAATAATCTTGCTAAGAGACCGCAATTCTGAATAATTCTATTTATAAAAAAGACATGAATATATAAATGGAATAAATTGAAATGGAATGGGATATTGATAAATAACGATTAAGAAAACAATAGTAGATAAAATAGAGAGACCACTCACTGTAATCAGTTTAACTGTTGTTAATATTCAATAAATTATTTCAAGATATACAATTATGAATAATGAAATTAATAAAACCTATCCACCTTCTTATTATAATAGTCGAAATTGGTTCTCTATTTTCACAAAGATTAAATTCACATGGTGGGAGAAGATAAAAAAGAAAATTGGTGGGAAAATATAATAAAAGTGTTATAAAAAATGAAAATTTATAGTTACTAAAATAGAATGATTTTTTTTAAAGAGAGTCACAACTACACACCAATGAATGAATTCTCAAACCCTTATGTAGTGAAGTGAAAACGAATTTTTTAGAAGTAGTTATAGTGGTAGTAAATAGTTGAGTTCTATACATGGGGAGTGTTTACTTCACATGTGGGATTATAAGTAACCCTCCACGTAGAGTTTGAAAAAAATTAATTGAAAACATATATGTACCTCAAGGATTTTATAACAACGGCTTAGTGTTTTATATTTGAGCATTTTTCTACACTTTCTTGACACCACATTCACTACCATGGCATGATGATCTCTGGATGACCATTTTGGAGTGGTATATTATATTTTCAATGGGAAATACTTAATTCTCATTTGATTTATCCATTTCCATACAATATTATCTCAATTAAAACACTATTTTAAATTCTCTAATTGAATATATCTTTCTGTTTTGAGTGCACTAAATCAAAACATCTTACTCTATACTAAACAATCCTCATTTATTCATTATATGAATCAATAAATCTCTCATAAAACCAGAAATAATTTATATTATGTGTTTTAAATTCTCTTGGGCCTTATGATCCCCTCCTCCATAGACAAGTAGTTACTAATTTACCCATACATATTGACCAAATCTGTGAAAAATAAACATAGTTTTAAATTTAAGAAATCCATTTCATATAAAATCTATAAATGGATTAAAATGAATTAAAAAAATAGATTTAGGTGATACTATATATAAATCTCAGGTTATTCTTAAATCATAAAAATGTGAAAAATACCTATAAATGCTAATTTTTTTATCAAAATCATAAATATTAAAATAAAAATGTTCAAATATTATTTTCACAAATGGAATTAATTTTTTTGATGGAACAAACCACAAATTCCACTAGTGTAGATACATGAAAAAAATAATGTTTCATTTATTTATTAGATATTTATTTATCACATCAAATGTGTTTCTACATCATGTTACAATAATAAATTACTAGATAATTTTGTTTAGAGAATTAATTATTTTAAAAGTTTAATAGATATTATAGCATAAAGAAACCCCATGGGATGGAAATAATTCTATTTAATGTATGATAAAATAATTATTATTTATCTTAGGGATTTGTAATTAATAGGGAAAACTAAATTACTTACCATTATGTTTAAATATTTAAATATATGAAATTTTATATTTAATAATTTTTTTCACATAGGTAATTAGAAATTTATGTGATATGTGTTCTTGAGAAGAAATTATTATTTCTGAATAAATTTTATTTATTATTCAATGCTAGTTTCTCAGTTATTTTAATGAAAATTATTTCATAATTAAGTAACTCAATCATAAAAAAATCTTGATGATTTTTAAAGTATCCTTGTGGTATACAATATAGGGTTGAAATATTAATTACAAGCAACAAAAAAATACATCAAAAATAGATTATAATCCAATTAAGTATCTTACTACAAATAAATATTTCAATTAGGATGAAGTATATAAAATTATTAAATTTAATCCATTACAACTAAAAATAAGAAAACAGAGTATTTAATTTAAATTGACTTTTAGATATGAAAAAATGACTTTGAATTAGTATTATCCTTGAATGTTACACTCAAATCAGTAATAGATGAGATTAATATATTATGATAAATAAACAATAATGTAAACATTATTACTTTTTAGTGGAAGATATGTAAAAATTTATTTAAATATGATAACATGGAATTAAAATTTAAAATTTAATATTTTAAGTCTATGAGTTAATAAATTATTGAAAATAATATTGAACAAAATATCAATATGGAAGAATAATCTAGGTTCATTTATTTAATGACATTTTTTATAACAAAAAAGACTAAAATATTTTATGATCTGAAATCTAATATAGTATATGATCAATGGAAAGTTATATAAATTTGATATTATATCTACATTAATTGCATTTTATAATAATTTTTAATTATAAAAAATATCAACTGCGAATTATATGGGGAACTATTTGAATCATCGATAATATAAAAGGATTTCATAAATAATAAAAACATTATTTCAAATGATAATTTGTATTATTCTATAATGAAAAAAAATTAATGAGACCCAATACAATGAATTAGGTTACATTCCCAATAATGAAAATTTATTTATGATCCCAAACATATGATAAACATTCATTTAAAAGGTTATAATAAGGCACTTAAAATTATGTGTTATTATAATATAACAATTATCCATACCATTTTTGTTTGTTTCCAAGTATATGGAAAAAATTACTATACAAATTATAGATGTGTATATGCCTTTTTAATCACTAAAATTTATTATTTTATGGTTATTTTTCATATTGCGCATGGGGTGGACATAGAGAAATATGTTTTAAATAATATTCCATGATATATAACCATTGGAAATGAATAATATCCAGGATAAATTGTGTAATAGATGTTATGAATTATTTTTACACTAAATTTTTTGTATATTCATATAACATCATGTTCCCTTTAAAAACATACATTAATGTTGAGGTAAGGGATTTATTCAATATTCATCAATGATTTTGGGTTAATATAAGTAAGTATGAAAATTCCAATCTGGTGAATGTTTTAATTAAGAAAATTTACATTAAAGTATTTTGTATGATTTATAGTGGATGTTCCTACCAAATTATAGGAAATTAAAAAATTTTAAATAATTTTAAACACATAGAGGAAAGTACTTTCACATTATAATTTGATATTTAAACATTGAGGAAAATTTAAAATAAAATATTTGTGGAAACGATATGAATATGTCGATCAATTTCATGTGGATGGATTCAGATATATTTTATTAATTATAAATAAATTTTTTGATTTTTAATATGATATCAAATAGAAAATATTACTTAACCATAATATTAAGATATTAATCAATAGTGATTAAATGCAATGAAACAAAAGGCTATTTGTTTCAAATAAATTTAGATAAATGTACTTATTTCTTATTAAAAGAAAATGAAAGTATATTATCAGATCAAAAACCTAACAATAGAGATAATAATTGGATATATTATTTTAAAATTAATATATTCTATAGATATACCCACAATAAGAAAATATCATGATCAAATATATAGAGATTTCCATATAGAAAAAATAATAAATGTATCTCATAAGCATAAGTCAATGAAGTCAACTCAATTGTGGGAATTGATTCATTTTTATATATGAAGACCAAATAGTTTATAGTCCTCCAATATTGAAAGTTATTGTGTCAATATTTGTTTTTGATTATAGTGAAGTGGATTATTTAGTGGAAATTTCCACAAAATAGATGTTATGATCTACATACTAATATATATAAGGGTTGTTGAAAAAATTTGTCAAAATAGGATTTAAACTCTTATATAGGACAATGAAAATAGGTTTAAAAATAAATAAGTGGTTGATTATCTCTAAAATATTGATATATTTTATTAGATATATATCATGGGGAAACCCCAATGGAATTTAATGATTCAAAAAGGTAATTGTGCGATAAAAAAGGTTGATAGAATAATGTTGATCAAAATAAATCATCTATAAAAGAATTAAAAAAATTTAGTGATGAATGTAGTATATAAAATAAATATGGAATACATGACCCCATTTAAATAAAATACTCTACATGTGGTATCGAATAAATAAAAAAAAGATTCAAATATTTTTATTTTTTGAATGTATGTGTTATATTTCCTAGTAAAAGTGTGATATTTTTTATGGTGATGTCGACGAACACCAGGGTTACTAATTTAGAGTAAAAGTGTAAAAATATTATAATGAAATGGTTTTTAAGATATTTCATATTGGTAATATCATATTTCTAAATATAAAAAAATGATAATCAAAAATTTAATAATGACGTATTTTAGGATCTTAATGAGGTGATGTTATAAAAAATATCATATTGGATAAGTGAAAATTCTTAATATGAGTTCGAAATAGATGTTAATGATAATTAAATATTAATATATAAAATTCTTAAATTAACAACTAAGAGGTCTTGATCTAATCAAGAAAATATTTTTAGTGAAAAAATAAATTTTATATAGAAATGGTGATTGAATATTTTAAAAATAACCTAATTATTATCCATGATTGATTTATAATATTATTTGAAAATGTTGTAAGAAAATAAATATTTGTAGGTGAATTAAATGGGGTTATAAAATTATCTATAAAAAATTATATATGTAATCTTATCCCATGACCACAAAAAGAAAATATAATTTAAGCAAAATGGGTATCTCAAAATAAGATTAATGGATATATCTTTAGGTTTTGAAATAGGGAAATGCATGCCTTTAAGAGACACTCACAAATTAATGGAGTATATTGGTGATAAATTGTTTAGCTAGATAATAACGGAGGTAATTAGGTGATTAATATAAATATTTATTTTATTTTATTTTATTTTATAATATTATATATAATTTTACATCCATAATAGTATATAATAAGATGATTTTTTCAACGAGTTGTTGTGTAATTCTCCAGAAAAAAGTAGATTGTATAAAATGATAGGATATGTCATATGATATGTGGTACACTCAATAATTTAATGATTTTATGGAATATATTCTATGTTTTAACAAAATATTATCTAGTAAATATAACAAAAACCCATTTAGTCTATAGAATTATCAATCCTCGGTTCATATAATTATAAACCATGGTTTATATAATAATACCACCCTATTAGAAATAACCCAAACCCATATAGTCCCAAAACGTATCCACCCCTATTTTCAATTCATCACAATGACCCCTTAATCCACATAATTATATAACTCATTGTTGAAATTGATCATTATCCCCCATTTTGTATAACATTATTTTTATTGTTTTAAATTTTCACAATCTCTCTTGGACCACATGAACATTGAGTCCCTATTACAAAAAAACATAATAGCTTATTAGCATACTATACATCACTAGACATCCAAACAAATATAAATTAATGAATAATTATAACATGATATAAAAAATCCATTAATAAACATGTCAAATAAAATAAATAAATAAATTTAATATATTTTATAGTTACACATTTTTTTCTGTACATACAATCATTAAATTGAAAAATACTCACAAAATTATTCACATGTATTTAATTAAACTAGTACATTCTATTTTCATATTTCACTTCACCCAAACAATCCTTGTATGAAATTTTCATTGGACTGCCCATAAATCCACCATCCATTCATGAAATTCATAACCCATTCCTGATAATCTATAACAATTCATTAATTATTTTTCTAATTCAAAATCCACTTTGTCTATTAATAATTAAAATTTTGACATTCAATTTACATATGTATATATATGAATGACATAATAAATCATACGATTTATTTAAAACCATATACGTAAGTTTTTGTAAAATATTATACCAAAACATTATCTAAAACAACTCTAATTATATGATTCATAGAAAACACATTAAAATAACATAAATTCCATTTTTAGGACTTCAATCACTAATCATCAATAGAAACCTATGATAAAGAAGAATTTTACCATATAAAAATTGTTAATTCCATTTAAAAATGGGAATCCTAGGAAAAATAATATAATAAAATATTTACAGGGAAATAGTATGGCCTCTCATGTTTCCACTACATAAAAAAGGTTGAATAAATAAATTTTATAAGGATTATTTTATATTTTTACCCAACTAGAAAACCATTGAAATTTATATGGAAAAAACAATTGGAACACTTCTGGAATTCATTTATGCTTAAATAATCTATGAGACTTTAATAATTGTTCTGATAAAAGTAGTTATTTTTATCCCACATAATTGTATGGCTTGTACAAAAAATAGTTATTAGAATTGAATTTTTTTTTAAAATATTTTAAGGGTAATTTTGGTATAGATTCTCAAATGAGGAAATTTCACACACAATAGGTTCAATCGTTCAATGTGGAATGAAAATTAGTATACATGTTAACCTTGATGAAACTAACGAACCTATATGATAAAATTTAAATATTTTCATCACCAACAACTATAAATTTCACTCTAGTAGAGTAGTTTAAAGATTCATAGGATGATGAACATTATAATATGATGATTTTTGAATGTTATTTTATAGTGATCATTGGATTAACTTTACTTAGGATGATGACTCATTCTTTTATTTCCATAAAACTTTTTTGGATCCTATAAACCTGAGTTAATAGGTAACATGAGAGATTGAGTTTTATGTATTTGATTTTTATCATAGTTTCACAAATATATAACCCAATGTCTAATAATAGTTTTCGATTCTTAGTGTGAAGATATATATATAACTAAATTTCTATAATAGTTCCTTACATGTTAAATGTTGAATATAAAAAATTATTTTTTAGCCACACATTGTCATAAATTATAAATTTTATATTATCCTATGATTATTTTATGATATAATTGGTGATATTATTTCATAAAACCCATAAGGGAAAATATAAAAAATGGGTTATCGTCAATCAATTGATAAATGTGGATTGATTTTTTCCTATTTGGGAAATGAAATTTATTGATGAATTAGGGAAGCTTTAAACCCATAAAATAGTTTACAGATAGCGTGAATTAGTATTATAAATTAAGGAACTAAAATATTTTTTGATAATTAAAAAAACTTATTGATGGATTTTGTTGGTCAAGTTAAACTGAGTAAACCAAAACACAAAATGGATTATTATTTAATTTTTCCAAATATTAAGATATTAGAAAATAAATTTAAGAATTGTATTTTAAATTTTCTCAATGTATGAGAAGATAATATGGAATTAATATAAAGTATTAAAATAATATTTTATTAGTAATTTATTGAAATTTTTTTCTTTATAAAATATATAGTAGACCTTACATATCACATTAATGTTAAATGCATGTCTAGGATGTGACTTTTTTAGGATGTTACTATGTATGATAAAAAATTTATTGAGATAAAATGTTAATAAGGATGTGTAATGTGAAATATACTATACAAAGATTATATAAAGAACAATTATTTAAACCACTAGTGTTTTCAATTGGTGTTTGCATATTCATTTTGTTATCACCATGATTTTGAATTTGGATATTGGTAGAACTAATAAAGTTATCAAATTTATCCATGATCCCTATATAGATAACATAATGTAGTAATTTTATAATGATTTTAATTCCCTAAAAAATAATGTTTGATGCACAATGTAATTTTTAATGTCCTAAGAACGTGCTATAAGGATTTAATGTAACAAGTGTTTATTTTGGAAGTATTATTTATTGGATCTTTTAATCCTGTGTTTCTGGTTAAGGGAACTTTTTTAATTTTATGATTTGTATTTTATTTAGAATATTTGATGGTTAATATTGTTGAATTTATTTACGAGGTATTAGGATTTATATTTATTTTAGAGTATAGTGGAAACTATGAATATGTACCAATTTTATTTTAAAATAAAAAGTGAGAGAAGGTCTTCAGTGGAACACTATTGAGGACCTAAACGACCTGGTGGAGGGGCCACTGGTATATATGGTAGATCAAGTAACCAATGGTCTTAATTTGACTTCTTAGTAGCTTATCCTTGTATATTGAATGATAGGGGAAATATTGTATTTTACCATGTTTATCTATCTAATTTTGTGCCCTCATTAAAATTTATTAATTTTCTACCTTTCATGATCTAAACAATTGCCTTATCTTTTCCTCATTTTACCATACATCACATCTCATTGAAAAGGTGGTCTCATGGTGACAGTTATGACAATTCATAGTTAATCCATACCCTCATCCCTTATATTCAATCTAAATTGATTCTATTTTAATAATTCTTTTTGTATTATTGATTTTAGATTGAATTTAGTGATTTCATGGTAGAAATTAACCAAAATAGTGAGGCTTCCACTCCACTTAATTCCATAAGGGTTGTGTGAGTTTTTTACTAATTATTTATTGCCATTATTATTAATGAAATATTATGCTTTGTTTAAGTTATAAGTAAATATATATTAATGTCAACACATAGTTTAATTTACTTGAGATTATATATTTCATAAGGATAATACATAATCTGAACAATTATAGAGTTTTTCATATTTGATTTCATTGAAATTTAGTGGCCTAATTATTATGATAATTATTTAATTATGTATATTTGATGATGGAATATGTTTTCTTGTTCATTGAAAATGTTTAATGGTTTAGAGGGTAATAAATCCCACCTATATTTATTGTATTGATTTATTCCTACAACATTCCTACCTTTTGTTACATTAAATATTATTATTACATTTATTAACATATTTTTACAAATATAAATAAATTAAATTCAAATGGTTGTTTTTATAAAACCCCAAAAATAGTTAATAAAACATTATATGATATTATTTTTGGATGAATTTTTTCCTCATTTTCTTTATAGACTATGTAATTCATACATTTTTAAGGTTAATTAATTGATATTTATTCTTTTATTTTTTAGGATAACTATGAAATATAAATTAGGTGAACCATTTTGACTTATTACGTGATACCCCAATGATAAATATTGTTATTAACATTCTTTAGATGTTATATTTTGTTGAAATATAAATCATAGTGATATATTTTTGCATAAAATTGTAATGATGATATTTGTCGACCATAAAGTGACATTATAATATGAAAAATACTATATTGATTTAGTTTAGATTGAATATATATTAATAAAAATTTATGAAAATAAGGAATAAGGAATTTTTTCTTTTTATGTAATATTGAATGAACTATAATTTAATAAACCTCAAATAACCATGGGATTATAATGTGATTCAATATTGATGTGGTTTTTTGGATTATTATATTTAGTGACATGAAATGACATAAAATCTTAATAGGTTAGATTCAAATATAATTATTTTTTTAGAAAGAAAAATGTTTTCTATAATGGTTACGATGAGTGGTGTTTTATAAGACAAACATAATTTTGTAATTCAATCAATTTGAAAATTCTTCCTTAGTTAAGCCTCTTTATCTTTTGAAAAGTTTTATCAAGTTATATTTTCTATGGAACTCACTAATTCATTTTCTCACATCCTTATTATAATATATTTTTTCAAAAATATATGACTCAATATCTTCAATACAAAGGTTATATAGGAAATTGGATCCGAAAATTCACTTTTTCCATGGGTGTTTGGGAATTAATAAATGGTTTACATATGAAATTATTATTATGTTTGTTTTGCCTAAAACTAAGATTAATGTTAACCAATTAGTTATTTCAAATTATTTAATGATGCTTAGATTTAACGAAATAAAATTCATCAAATGTTTTTTATATTTATTCCTTTATAAGTTTTTACATTGGAATATCATAAATTCCTTTCATACATTATTCTGAGCACTAATACTAGTGGTATCTAGGTATTCACTCATGGGACATCTCAAAAAAATTTGGAAGTTTTTTATACATATAATATTTCCTCATTTTATTATTCTTGGGAATTTTAAGGATATAGTGTGTCCTACCCCAAACATCACATAGACTATTTTTGTTATTCTTGAATTCTAAATTATTGTATTTTATCTATATTATGTGTAATAGATTAAATATTTTAATACAAAATATTTTTTTATCAATATTGTGTTGTACTTTGATAATGTTTATCAATCACTTTTGGTATTATTTATGTTTGTTGAATTTTTATTTTCGTTTTAATATAACATATTAATTATGTTGATATAGATTTTTTCTACTTATATAGTCTGAAAAATGTTTACAATTTTGATTTAGAATATTCTAATACATTTTCACTATTTGAGTGTAATTAGATTACCATTCATAGTGGTTTACCTATATATTATTATATATATGTCACCTAATTTTTTATGAATTTCATATATAGGGTGCGGTTCTATTATATTGTAGGTTCTATACATATGATTTCGTAATAGAGACATATGAAGAATTATTTATAAGAATATGAAGTTCCTTCCTATGAATAAATGTTCCCCTTATAGATAAAGAATTTTTTTATTAGTGTGTGTAATAATAAATATATATATATACATAGAAACATATATTTGTACTTTTTTATAGGAGAATTTGAGGCCTCTTATGGGAGTATGATATATATAGTTCACCCCTATACAGACATGTGCTACCTTCTAAGGGTGGATAATACTTGTATAATTCTTCTATATTAGAAGATCACCGGCCTATTTAGTAGAATAATTATTGCAATACATACACACCATGATATATATATATATGTGTATGTATATATATATATGTGTGTGTGTATGTATATATATTTATGTATATATATGTTTTCCTATATAGAGGATGGATCTGGAAAAACATCCTTGATGGATAGGTCTCTTATTGGGGATATGTACTATACATGAACTCTATTCTCACCACAAAGTAGGTTTTACTGATGTGGTTGAAAATTATTTTTCTTTAGTTAAAATATGATTCTTATTTTCTTTTTGAATGGAAAATTTTTTCTGTTTTCATCCCTATAATTATCTTAATTTAATATATGTATTTAATAATTTCTTCCAAAAAACATGATTGGTCATAAGGGGAGGGAGTTGAGGATGGAATATTTCTCAAGAGTGAAAAGGAATAATTTTATTCTTTTCAATGGAGTCTTTCTTAGATTCATCATTTTCATTTGAGTATGAGTTTGTTCAATCTATAATGGGATTTCGCGTTCAAGGGTGCTCCGAGTTCTTCTCCTAAAGGTAATTTTGATACTCCTTCGCTTCGAAAGGTGGAAGTTTCATTTGCAGAATCCCTATCAGGTTTTCATGATCCGATAAAATCAGATACCCCCAATTCCTATTCTATCAAAAAAATTGGAATATGGTGCCTTATTGGTGGTGGCGGATCTATATGCCTTGCAACAACGCTTTAATCTTTACAAATTCTCACTTCTAGGAAAAATGATACTCTCCCAAGGGATAATACATGGTTGTATGTCGACACCAATAATCAAATTTCCATATTTTGAGGTATAGGAACCTGGAAACTCATCCCAATCAGAAAGGAATATTTCCATATGGTATTTCAGAATGAGGATTCCATTTGAATGAGTTGGCCTACTATTTATATCCATCCTAAACTAGTTCTGTTTCGAATCTATGAATTGGACTATCATTTTGATCCTTTTAATCAAAAGTAGTCCAATGCCCAAATTTTGATCAGGCTTCATGGTCTAAATCTAGTGTATTGGCATCCAAAAATTCTAAATGACCTTGATTCTTGTTTGTGTTCCCCTATAGAGATGGATTAAATAACATTGGTAGGGGATTTGGGCCTTTATTCTAGATTTTTACTGGATGTTAATTTGGCCTCTGAATAGACAATGCTTAATTTCTGCTTGTATATGACCATAGAATTGAAGTTAAGTTTGATCATGAGTTAATTACCGCTTCTTGTGATTTTTGAAATATTGTAGGACATGCCACTAAATCTAATAGGGTGATACAAAAGAAATTTAGGTTTCCATGCAAAGGAAATGAATTAAAATATAATATCAATTCTTGAAATAACAAAGGGCACGTCCCTGAGACGATGTTCTCTAGCAAGCCCATGAGGAAAGATATTCACTCTCTTCCTCCCTTATTGAGGGTCACCCTATAAAATTATTGAGCTGATATTGTGGAGGCAGAAGACAATCCTCTTTCTGATCCCAGTCCACACACTCTACCACTGTCATCTAGTGGAGACATTGATAATAGCTCAATTGATTTATAAATCTCTCAAGGAATAACTGAACTGGTCTTCAGTATACAACATAATTTTGAAGAGAAATAAATATCCACCTATATTACTAAGGATATTATAGATCTTGTATTAAGTTTTCAGCCCCCTCAGTCCTCTTCAGGATGCCCTTTGGATCAAAACTCCCCTCCTGGAAATTTTAATCTGTCTACAAATAGAGATTTTGTTTCTAAATTCATAATAGATAAGACCCGGTTAGACTAATCTAGAAAAGAGGATATCATTTCCTATAGAAATTCTACTCCTCCAAACATGCACCCCTAATAATGTTTAAACAATTATCAGGCTGGTTTCAAGGAATCTAGAAATGAAAGGATATATTTTCCTGCTATACAAATATAGGAAATCACTGGTCCTTGGGAATTTAAACTTGAAAAAAAAAAGGATTCTTCTTTTAATGATTCTCAAACCTCAGGTACGGATGATTTAAGTTCTTCTCAAGAGTAGGAAAACAAGATAAAGGCAGTTGTAGAAATCACTAGTCTAATTGAAACTCTTTAGATACCTAAGATGAAAGCATGGACACCCCCTAAAATCACTAAAAAGAATGAGGGGTGGGAACAAGAAGGGGGTCTACCCCAAATCGGGCTTCAAATGAGGATCCTTTTTTAGAATTTCCATGGTCTGGCTAATGAAGCCAAAATAATGTCGCTTAAGCTTCATATTAGCTACAAAGGCCTATTTTAATTGGGATTGAAAATCCCAAAATAGTTTTATCTAATTGTATTTATAGTTTGGAAAATATGGGGTTAACTTTACTAGGTTTTAACAACATCTTTTCATAGGTCAAAAATCATTGGGTCTTGGTTCATTATTCTTTTTTTGATCCCATTTTGGATTGATCATGCAGTCAACATGTTACTTGCTCCTTTTATGATTTGGAAATCAAGAAAGTTTGTTTTTTAATTTATTTTAGTAATATTTATCAGGATCAAAGAACTCTTTCGGCTGAAATTGGTTCTCTCAAAAACAGTATTAATGATCCATGGATTATTCTTGGGGATTTTAACTTGATTATCAATCCAGATGAAAAAATTGTCCCTTTGAATAGTTTAATTTATTCTAAGGAATTCAAGGGTTGTATTGAACAAAATTAGTTGATTGAAGTTAATCTTGTTGGTATAGACGTAACCTCAATGGTATGGTGGCTAGAAAAAATGGCAGGTCTTTTGTTGATGAATTCTCTTTACGGTTTTGGGATTCTGTTTCATATATGCCTTTCTCCTATCTTAACTCTGATAATTATCCTATTATGATGAACCTCTCAAGAAAGGTTAATAAATCTCTATTCCTCTTTAGATTCAATAATTTTGGGGTTCTTCATCTTGAATGTGACAAGAATGTTTGGGAAGTTCTAGGTTATTTAGGTTACTAGGGTAATGTCTTTTCTTGAATTCTTAAGAATAATATTCTCAAGGGAAATATTAAACATTGGAGTAAGGATAACTTCATTCATCTTGACATAGACATTTCAAATATTGAATCCTCCCTTTGGACATTCCAGGAGCATTGTACCCATCAATATTTCTCTAGTGGTGTTTCTTTGGAATCTGAGATGACTCTCAAGCTCAATAATTTTATCAATATTAAAGATGATATGAACAAAGATTATTTAAATGATAATTTTCTAAAGGATAGGGATATAAATATTGAATTCATTAACAACCTTCAAATAGTTCATAAAACCTCTAGGCCTCTTTCTTTTATCAAGATAAGAGATCAAATCCTGGAAAATAGACATGATCTTTATGAGCACATTACTTATTATTACGAAGATCTTTTTAATGTCACAACCACAATTCCCCCTCCCTGCATAAGGTATTATCCCCAAATTGGTAAATCAGGACGATAATTCAAGACTTATCTCCATTCCTTTGGAACCATAGGTTAAGGCTGAGGTTTTCAGCCTTAGGCCAGAAAGCTCCCCAGGTCTAGAAGACTTTATCAATATTTTTTTCAGAATTATTATGATATCTTTGGTAATGATGTTTTCAACCTTGTTATTCATTTTTTTCAAAGGATTCCATCTTCCTCAAGGTTTAAATTATCAGTTCCTTACTTTAATTCTTAATATGTTCAATGAAAATGAGATACACTTATTCATTGATGTTTCTCTTATTAATACTTTATACAAAGTTCTTACAAAGATCCTTTCTAGCATAATTTCCTCCATATCTAATAATTTTATTCTTCTAATCAATTTGGATTCATCAAAGGAAGGTCCAATCATGATTTCCTTGTTATGGCATCAAAATGTGTCAATATCCCTAAAAATCTTATTCAAGGTGGGATCATTTCCCTTATATTAGACATAAAATAAATTTGATAAAATTAATTTGGGTTTTATATTTAACATTCTATCTATGTTTAGTTTTAAGGAAACATTCATTATTCAGATCAAGATTATTTTTTCTTCTGCTCATATCTCATTTCTTGTGAATAGTTCCCTGGAGGGATAATTCTCTTATTTTAAAGTAGTAAGTCAATACAATCCTCTTTTTGCTATTATTTTTTCTATCTCCAAATATTATCTTAGTAGATTATTTTCCCTCATGGGTAAGAATGAAAAGATGAAATCTTTTGGTGCTAGTCGTGGTTCCTCTACTCCTACCCATCTCTTTTATGCTAATGATATCATCCTATTCACTCAATGTGTTACAAGAAATATTAGAAATATCTATAAAGATATTCTAAATTATGAGTATGTTTATTTGAAACAGGTTAGTTGTAACAAGTCTTTTTCCTACTTTGGTAGAAATATCTCACATGTTAAGAAATCAGAATTCATCACTAATTTGGGAATTAGGGAAGTATTTCTCCCTTTTACTTCTCTTGTTGTTCCTTTGTTCTGGGTTCGACGGAAGTCTTGTTATTTTTCTAGTATTATTATTAAGATCAAAAATCATCTTGCTTCTCAGAAAGGAAAATCCCTTTCAATGGCTGGTCATTCCTATTTTGTTAAAGATGTTTCTATTTCTAAATTTATTTATTCCTTTACGGTTTACAAATTTCCATCTTCCCATATCAAATCAATTAATGTGGCCATAAAAATCTTTATTTGGACTAGTAGTATTTTGGAAGGAAGATTGGTAACAGTGGCTTGAACACCTGCTGCAAATCATTTGAGATAGACGGACTGGTATTAGAAATCACAACCTTTTTAATCAAGCCCTTCGAGAATCCTTTGTTTGGAAACTAGTTTATGAAAACCCAGAATCTACTTCCTTCTTGAGGTCTAGATTCCTTATTAAACTCAAAATGGAAACTTAAATTGCATGGATTCCTCTATTTGGCCTTCTTTCAAAACCACCTTTTCTCATATTGATGTTTATGCAAGATGGTCTGTCTCTTAAGATTCCACTCTCATGTTTTGGAAAGATAATTGGACGGGTGCTCCTTTCACTGATTCTCATAGCCATGATGTTTTAAATTTTGATATTGATGTTTC
Source organism: Viscum album (assembly GCA_963277665.1). Lineage (NCBI taxonomy): Eukaryota > Viridiplantae > Streptophyta > Magnoliopsida > Santalales > Viscaceae > Viscum > Viscum album. The sequence continues at coordinate 1,518,016,897 of OY728155.1, read as the reverse complement.
TATTAGGGATAAACTTTAATATATTTAGGTTGTTCTTGACCATTTTAAACAGATTATTAATAGTCATTATTTTTCCTATGTTGGTGATTTATAGATCTGGGAACCGAACCCATCTGGTATTCTCAACTCTAAATCCTTCTACACTCATGAAAATACTATTGTGTTGGGTTTAGATTAGATTGGAAAGTTTAATGGGAGGATCATTCCTCCTTCTCAGCTCACTTTTTGGTGGAGACTAGATCATGGAAAAGTCCCTAATGACTCTTATTTATAGGTATGTGGTATTTTCTTTGTTCTGTCTTTATACTCTATCATCAGCAAAGGGAGGACTTGGATCACCTGTTTCCAAGTTGTCCTACAGTATCCTCTATGTGGATAGCACATTATGATATTTTTTAGGTTCAGATGCATAATTTTTCTATTATCTGAGACATTCTTAAAGGTATGTTATGCATTCCTTTATCTTTTATGTTGTTGATCCTTTTCCAGGTTGAAGCTGCTGAACTGGTACACTCCCTGTGGATGGTGAGAAAGAAGGGACTTCATGATGGAGATGGCATCAATCCTCAAGCCTTCCTTACTGGAATATTTTTAGGTCTGAAAAATGTAAATCTTCCTCGAAAAGCTTATTGTCACAACTCAATACACGATTTTTCAGTTCTTAGCCGTATCAAGGTTAAAAGTAATTTTCAGCCTCCATTGGGTAAAATGGAAGTTATTTGGCACCCTCCTGTTTGGGGTTAGATTAAAATTTATACTGAAAACTCTTCCAGAAGAAATATGGTTCCATCATGTTATGGCTTTGTTTTCAGGAACAGCTTTGGCGATGTTGTGGGTTTCTCCTTCAGCTATTGTGGTATTACCTCCTCTCTTGAGGCTAAAATTCTACGAGTCATTTCTTCTTTGGATCTTGCTAAGCATATGAGTTTGAATAAGATATGGTTGGAGTGTGATTCCACCATGGTTGTTCATGCAATCAGAACCTCTTTTACTCATATCCTTTAGAGGCTAATGAATAAATGGAGTAATTGCTTGAAATTCCTCTCATCTATTGACTTCATTATTACCCATGTTTTTTGGGAGGTAAATGCTCTGGCTGATAGTTTGGCTAACAAAAGATAATATAGGGGGAATATTTATTATTATGATCTAATTTTGGATTATGTTATCCCTATTTTTCAAAGATATAATCATAATTTTCCTTATTTTAGAAAAGTTGCACTTGTTGGTTTTATTTATTTAAGGGGCCATGTTTACTGGAAGGTGCTCATTTTATTCAAAAATAATATTTTCTTCTAGGCTTTGGGGTCATATGTAAATTGATTTTTCTCTATCTATGTAAATGTTCACACATTTTCATTAATATATTTTTTACATCATTTTATTAGTTAATACAACATTGGTTGTTCCATTATTTTTATTATTTTCACACACCCTTAATGGGTACCCAAGTGGACATGCATCTTCACATTCTACATTACAATTACCTTTAAGTATTCTAGTAGTTTATGGATTTCCTTAGGATATTGTTCAAGAATTCCCTTGGAGTTTGATAGGTTCCATATCAACATTGGAGTTAGTAGAATATTGGTTAGGGGAATTTCATATCTCATATCTTATATCACATTCAATTTCTTTTCCCTTGATTATATTTTTATTGTATATTTACCATTCCTTAAATAATTATTTTAGACTATATGAATCTTGGTTTTTAATGCATTCATTTATAGATTTTTCTTATATTCATATTCTTGTCCTCTATTATATGAACTATTTTTATAGTAATATATTTTTGGAACAAATAAATTATGTAAGATACCTATTGTATTTCTAGTAGAATAATTTCATATATTTTCATTCTAAACTAATTGAGTAATTAATTGCCCAATTCTATACCAAGACACATGTTACGACTCTCCATACTCTAGAGTTTTTGGATCTTTCCTAGAGTCAATGGATCCTTAAATAATATAGAGTTTTAGTATTATGATCATAGACATTAAAAGTGTTATTAGATAAATATTTGGATTGAATGGGTGTTTTTATTTTCATTAGACATGAAAGAAAAATTTCTGTAAATGATATATTGCCCATAAAAATACGCCATGAACCTATTTATAATTGGAGATCAAGATATTAAGGGATTTATGATAACACATTGAACATTGTAAGCTTGATTGATATTTTTAATGCATGTCTCAAGTGTGTTTAGGTCTCCATTGGGAGAAAAACTATCTACTAGTCGATGCATCATTCTAGGAAATGAAAATTATGTATAAAGGGGATTTGATTATATATTTCATGCATGACTGTGCATTTTTATATTACTTATGTAACTAATAAATGTTTCTTGAAAGTTAAACATAAATAATATATATATATATATTGTTCAATCGAATATATATACATATATATTTTATTATGTTAATATTGATCAACATATTCTTCCATTATATATATATATATATTGTTAATATTTTTTATGTCAATCCATTCCTATTTAATATTTTACTATTGAACATGTCATTTATTTCTCAATTAAAAATTTTTGTGGATAATTTCATATAATTTTTTATTATTTTTATCTATTTAGCCTTCCATAATTATTCTTATTACATTATATTATCATACATGTAACTAGTTTTGTGCTTTCTTAAAATATTGTTATTTTTCTTTTCGATGATCCCAAGTTTACTTGTATGTTTTTTGAATGTTTTGAAAAGGTAGAACCCAAGAAGGATAGTTTTTATTATTATTCATGTCCAAATTGATTCTTTTTTACCCTATATGTCTACATATAGTGAGTTGTGTTAGTGATATACTGTATGAATTTTTTTAAACTATGTTTTAAAAAGTCAAGGAAATAAATTGATCTTAATATAATCCTTTGAAGTTTTTTTCAAAAAAAGATACATCTAAAAGGTCTAATGAGAATTATAATCACATGAATAAAGTTTATTCCATTCAAAAATTAAATTTGGAAATATGTTTTGAAAAAAACCAGTGTTTATTATTCTTCAAAACATTAGAGACACACTCTACCAAATTCACTATATCACTACACCCAATATTTTAATAAACATAATCTGAACTTCCAAAAAACAATAATTGATATATAGAAAGGGAAAAGGAACAATTTTTGTTTTACATGGTTTAAATCTTGTTTTACTCCATATGATGAATTATATAATATATTATTCAAAAATTTCATGTTTATGAAAATGATAAATGTATCATAAAAAATTATTCAACCACTTGTTACCAACTGGTGCATCATGTTTCCCTCATATCAGATCTCTATGTTGAGAATACCAATATATATATAACAATATTTAATATATTTATATTCTATAAAATATATCCACCACATTAACACCTCCTTCCAATGAATTTTTTAGGCTCCCAAAACTATCTTGAGTTCCCCTTAGGGTTTGGATGTGTTACCCTTTTGTAAGACATGTGTTCATTTACACTTACTACCTTAAATATATGAATGTATATTATTATAGTTTGGTATCAAAAATTATCATTTTATTTTACAACATCCATACTTATTGATATTAAACATTTTTCCTCATCCATATTTATCTAGTCATAAAATGATATACTCTCACAATCCCTCCACCCTGAAGTTCAAAATTATTTTCTTGAAAACTATTTTCATATTGGAACCTACCATTATTCCAGATGATATTAATTTTATGGTTTCACTATTAAATCATATATAATAATTTTAGAAACTCATACCATTCCTATAAAATACATCAAATATTATTATTTCCCCCACCATTATTCTATTTATCCCAACATAACTGAGGAATAACTACACATCAACATATCCCAAGCTACAATCTTAGTCAATATATCTTTCATGTTCTCAACTCAAACTATATTCACTATATCAACAACATTTTCCTCTAATAACTATTGGATGGAGTGATGATTTAACTAAATATAATAAATCGTGAAATTAATCATCATATTTTCATCTATTTGGATATCAAATTTTGAATCACAAAACAATGTTCTTACTTTTTACCTTCCAGAATTTCCCAATAACCCAATCAACCCAATAATCACATTCCCCAATTATATTAGTGGACTTTTCTCCGAATCAATTATGAAATGATAATCAATCATTTGAAGAATTGAAATCCAACACTCAATAGTTCCTATGGAAGGTTACTCATAGCCCAATGATCACATTTTTGTATCTAAATCTTCTATGAAATAAGAGTTTAAATCCCCTTAAATAACATCACATATTCAAAATAAAATTTTAAAAAATAAAACCCCATTTAAATAATATGGGATCCAATTTAATTCATTTATGGAATCTATTTTATGATTTTCTAGGAATATATTTACAACTAACACTTCTTGTGTAATATCTAGTTGAGTAAAAACAGTTGAATACCTTAAGAATATGATGATCAGTGAATAGGGAAACACGTGGATGTTCATAAAAAAAGTATGAGCTATAAAAAATGGTTGAAAAATAATTCTACAAATGATAACCTATGGACATACATAAGAAATGGGTATGATATATAGAAAAATAAGTGAATAATTTAAGAATTATATGTTTAATGTAATATATGATTAACTAGAAGAAAATGAACGTTTTATAAAACGGAAAATAATCGCACACATGAAAATTAAATCAGGATATAATATGATAATATCAAGGAAACATATGAATATGTTCTCAATATAAAGTAGGAAATTATACGCATAATTCAAGCATAAATGGTGACACATCATAACATAGTGTGATTAGGATCAACTCTCATGCTCTATACATGGTAAATCATGAGATAGAAACACTACCCAATGCATTATACATTTGTATGATTTCAGGACCACCCATCACATTCATATATTTTACATTAATTTGAACAGTACATTAATTATACAACATAATGATAACTTTTACCACCTATAGTATCATTATTTTGGAGTTTGGGATACATAAATGGATTTCCCCAATCAATGATGGATTGGTACATATAGGTTATTAAGTTTGAGTAGAAATGGGTTTGGGTATTCACTACACAAATCTTTAACTGGAAAATATCACAAGATAATTTTAGCAAAATAATGAGTTCGCATGAAGGTTTAATGGAGGGATTAATGAGATTTAAATGTTACATCTCACTACGTGGGAATCATAAGGAATGTGATGGGATGTGTAAAAAAACATGAAAACCAAAAAAATGAATTACCAATATCTTGGTAAAAATAAATTACATGAAAAAATGGGTGAGGGAAAGATCCATTAACATTATTGGATTCTATTAAAATATTTATAAGATCACCTTAATATATTGGGAACAACATAGGAGGGATTTTATAGTGTAATCGGAGATAATATTAGGGGTGAAATAATTTTTCGTGAAATGGAGTGGTAGGATGGGTGTGTAATTATAGAAAAATTGAGGGGAATTCTTAATTAATCTCTAAAAATTGGTTTTGAACTCAATAAAATAAAATAATCCATAACAAAAACCATACAATGATTTATGGAAAATAGTAGTGTATCTAAATATATTATTATCCTAGTAATGGGAATCCTTAATATAATACCATTGGTGATTTGTATATGAGTCATATTCCTAATGAATATATTTTAAACCCATAAAATATATAACAGTAGATGTAGAGGATTCATTAAGTGATTATAAAATTCATCAAATAAATTAAAAAATATATTCTTTTAAATAAGAAATGCAAATTTTTTCATGTATTAATTTTAGTATGTTTATTATATCACTTCACAATCATTGTGATGTCTTAATACAAACCGTATACTTATGACGTACTAAAATTTCACCCAAGAATTCAATTATCCCCTACAATTTTGATTAATTCACCATTGTATAAATTCAAAATAGTGACTTTAAAAATAATATAAAATATTTGAAAATATTTTTTCATTTATAAGAATTTTTAATTTTAAATGAAAAATATCAATTTTCTAAAAAATAATAGTTTTGTAATATTAAACACATTTTATCCCTTCTATAAATTACAAATGAATTCAATAAATTATATTATAATCTAAATTTACATATTTATTGTATACTAATAATATTTTATTTAAATATTATTTATCTCACAAAATCTTAAATTTATAAAATGATTTTATTAATAGGAACAATATATTCCCCAAAAAGACAAATTTGATTTATTTGTGTCAAAAAAAATTAATCAAACACATTATATAACCATTGAAAACATAATAACATAAAAATGATAAATATAATTATTATTTAATTAGTAATGAAATATAAAAATTCATATAACTAAGTTCTATACATAAATGATTATTACTCTAGACTATGACTTAATAGTAATGTTTGTGAGGGGGTTCTTTATTAGACTAGTTTGGTAAACTTTGTTAGGGACATGATATTTATATTTTTTTACTTTTCCCATAAATAGTTTAACTAAATATTTAGATTTTGAATATCAGTTTAGTCTTGGACAATAGAAAATCCAAGTGATGTTATCTCCCTCAAAAGCCCTAATATGTGGGCTTCATAGTGTAAATCCTACTAGAAAAGGCCATTATTTCTTCTATATATGTCCATTAGACTTTATAACATACCATAAAATGTTGTAATCTTAATGAATATTTTAAAATGGAAACATTATGAATTTTAATGATGATTTAAGGAATTTTAACCCAACAATTTATATAAGTCCAAAATAAACAATGAAATGCATGTACTTTATATTACAATAAATAATTTACTCAGTCAAAATGGAATTTCATTTCTAAATGATTAGGTCATTGAATTATTTCCACCATCATATATTTTACCGTAAAAGCCATCACTTCTAACCCATTTCTCACACTTCTCAATCCCATTGTATCATCAAAAATATTCCCAATTAATCTCCTTACATCCCTCTCCTCATCCTAGAATCCTTTCCCTAGGAAGAAGGCAATTTAATTAAACCTTTTGGTTCAAACCAAAGAGAGATACCTGATTTAAAGGTAACGTATTCTATTAAGATCTATTGTTTTATTTTAATTCTCCAACCCCATAAACTCTTTTTATTCCTTTATTTTATAACAACACCTGAATCCTCAATATGCTATATTGTTTTTATGATAAGGACTCAAATTACATTTTCACACACCTATGTCTAATGGTTAATGAACATACTATTTCTGTGGATGGTGAACTACTGCCTCATGAAATAATGATTGTTCAATTATCTCATACTACCTCTCATGATGGTCATTATGATGGCACTGTATTTATATATGATATATATTATGTTTATTTTTTCTCTATTATTCTGCAATTTTTATTTAAAAACATACCTTTATGCTTTCCAATATAGGTAAATATGATAATTTCATTTGAGGAAGTGCAGACTACCACCCCCTCAAGGTGATATGATTCGTTCATGACATACAAGGAATGTATAAAGGATGGAGTTAATGAAATCACATAACATATATATAATATGTTATTATATTTTAATTATAATATACTTATGTATCATTAAGTTTTCATTCTGTTAAATATGAAATAGAAATGAAAGTAGCGTTCATGCGTATGATTGGCTTACCATCTCCACAAACGGTGCATTTCATTTATTATCTCCAAATGTTATGTAATATTGTAAATACATAAATATAATTGATATATATGGTATATATGGTATCTAAATCATGAATATAATTCTGTATATAATGGACTTTTGACCACATGAACAACTTGTAATTATAAGAAGTTCATTTTTTGACTCAAGTTCCAAATATCGACAAAATGACCATTATTAACTGAAATGATTTAATAATTCTTATAAACTGGTAATAAGTGATATAAAAGGAATAATAAAATTAAAAAATGTTCTTAAGAAATTATAAATTAACTTTAGTTTATTATTCAAGAGATTAAAGAACAAACATGTTAAGTCGGACACGTGGTAAGGGATTTCTTATCTCACTTTTAATTCTGTAATATTTAGATTATTCACCACTTATTAATTTCATGTGGTGTATTATGTGCTTCCATTTGATATATATTATAATTATTCTATTTATATTCATGGTATTCTATGATTAATTTTGTGGTTATTAACTTTTTTTCATATGACTCGATTGATTACAATGTGGTAAGAGGTTTTCATCTCACTTTTTATTCCCATGAGATTCATGCAATATTTTCCACTATTTAATTTTGTGTGGTGGATGTACTACCCATGATTATATTATTTTTGTAATATACTTTAATTTATGTTTATTTACATCTTCATTGTATGATCCTTATTTCAGGGGGTGTATGTTTAATTAGTTACCAAATCAATAAGGGAATTTCTAATTTCAATTTATACTCATTGGGTTTTACACCAACTTCATTGATTTATCCTTAATCTAAAGATGCCATCTTTATAAGAGATTTCATCTCAATTTACTTTCCATCGAGACATCATTATTGTTATTCACCAATTCACTATTACATATTGTATATACTGTCCTTTTTCATATTATATCATGAATCCCTTTATTATCATGATATAATAAAGTTTTGATTAAATTTTATTCCTCAATTATTTGTATTCAAGCATCACTCATTTTTTTAAAAAAAATTAACCAAAACATGGGTTTAAAGGTTTTAAAGATTTAATCTTCTAAATACTTCTCTTTAATGTACATGTTTTAGAAATGAATTTAAGGATTTATTTATATGGACATGGGTGTTTTAAAGTCTAAAATCCTTTCAAAAGCTTCAAAGTGGTATGGTACACTTTGATTCAAAAATATCTTTATTAAATGTTTTATATTGTTTTGAAAATGGTTTGATAAAGCATTGATTATGTCAATATCTTGAAATTATATATTTTTAATGCAATGTGGAAATTTTATCTTTCCCTTATGCTTGTTTTATGTGTTATGAATATGTTATGGTTATTGGGAATTTTGCATGTATATGGGTGGTTCTGTGATAAACCTAGGGCGAGTGATCCTAAGATAGCTATCTAATTAATTGGTTAACATGATAGAGGTAAATGATAATGTTTCTCCTAAGAGATTTAGGGAATATACTATGATGGGTATTCCAACTTAACTCCCTACATAGTTGTGATAGCTTTAATGTAAATATGATATGGAAGCCATAAATTACCTTTATGATTTATGATTTATGTGTGTTATTCATAAATAATATGATTTCATAAGGTATGTTATGATTGAAAAGTATGGTTTCATCGATTTGTATTTATTGATGGACTAATGTTTTCCTTTCATATTTTATAACCCTTTCTGATCTTTTTATGCTCATCCCATGTTTTTTGAAATTTTTCCATAGAACATAAAGACGAATAGGGTCAAGGATGGGATCAAGGAAAAGTCATGTTGTCTAAATCATGGAACTAGACATGTTTCTTTTTAAAAGTTTTTATTTTATAAAAAATGGGTACTGATTAGTAGTGTCTGCATGTAATATTCAAGTTGATATTTAATAGTTATGGCCTAAGTTTCTAAAAATATAAACCTAAAAATATCCTCAATGTGAATTATTCATTTAATTCTAGATTTTTGTAATTTTTTAAGGTTGGGTCCTTATATTTGGTATCAGAGGTCGGTTTAGACAACTTTAGGGATTAGGAGTTTTTGTTCAACACATGGTTAGTCCCTATGTCTATTATTTCCATTAAATCATTGTTCTATAACTTTTTCAGATCAAGGAAAGTTAGTTATAAATGGAAGGAGGAGGATTTCAAATGACATTCTTATCTGTTCCTGATGACATGAATGCAATAATTATTGCAAAGTCATGTTCAGAAGATTGTGAAACTTTTTTGTCATACAACTCATATTCAAGCAGTTGTTTGAGATATCAAACACCTCCACTATATCTGGATATCATAGTAGATCATGGGTTGAATTTAATCAAATCCTATTTTCACTGTATTCTCATATTTTAAAGAATGGTCAATATTATCAAGGAATTTTTTAATATTTTACCTTATCACGGGATTTTAAAGCATATTATGATTTTGAAAGAGGTGTTGAAGAAGGATACCCCTGCGCAACTTATTTATATTTTCTTTTACAATATATTCTCCCAGCACATACTTATGGTATTTTAAAAGGACCATTGATTGAAAGTTTCAACTCAAATTCAGTCCGACTGTTTTATAAAAATTATGTTTTATCATGTGTTTTAAAATTATATGTCGTACATGGTTGTTTTCTGAATCTGTTTTTCTAAGAACATCCATATGACCCAAATTGTACATGGTATACTTGGATGAAGAAAGAAAATGATTTTGAAGGATCTCTAAATCATTTATTTAATGAATGGACCTTCTACCTACATGAAAAAGATGATGATGAAAACATATAGACACCATGATCAATTTATGATGTTCTATCTATTGTGATTACTTTTATTTTATCATATGGAGGTGAAAAAAATGACAATATATAAGATGTTGAGGTCTTAATGTATTAGCATGAAACTGAAATGTATAAGAAAACTTTTGGGGTTAAAACATGTTAGGGTTATTTTTAAGTTTTATAAAAAGGGCAACCAGTAAGATTGGTGACAACCAGCCATGTCCGGAAAGGCCGTAGGAATCAATCCCACAACTGAAGGGTGACAATGGTGCATCGCCTACCACTGTCCTATGTGAAAACCCTGGTTAGTATGACTTATTCTTTTAATTTAAATGATTTTATGGATCTAGAATAAGTTGATTTTGAAACTTATGTTTTATCAAATGTATATCCTTAATATAGGAAAATGATTTGGTGATTAAGTGATAATTATTATTTTATAAGATGTTTGCTCTTTTGAAAACATTATATACTTAAGGAAAATATAATACTATGGGATCTCATTTGGGGAGTAATGGTTGAAATTTTATTTTGGAATAATCTATGTTTTTATTGTGTATATATGACGATTTGGTTTATTTATGGAAATGATTAACCTCTCATAGAGAATATGTGATCAGGTTAATTACACTTTAGAATGAGACTTTAAGATTATTTGTTGTTTTTGGATATAAATGTGAAGATTTTATATGGAAGACAATGTGATTAAATCCTTCTGAGTATTGGGATTCAGTCTTAGTTTGGATTATTTGGAAGAATTTTAAGGACAATTGTATATTGAATGTTCTTTCTTGAACTTTGGGTTCTTTTTGTTGAATTTCGGAGATTAAGAGTAGTATTTCTTTTTATAAAGGATTGTCCTTTTGCGGATTATCTGATCTTGTACTAACCAATTTTGGTTTTGGTTGATGTCAAAAGATAGGGGAAATATATAGTATATATTTTGTAGATTATGTGATACTCTAGAAGTTTATTCTAGCACTTCAAGTGTGACCAAGTCATCTTGAATACTTACCATTTGGAGATAATATGAGTTTGTGGTAGAATTTTATTAAAGGATGCACCTCTACATGACAAGTAAGTGTATTTACTTATGACAATAGTCTATTATTAATAAAATTATTGAACTATATGAAAAGGATCTTGAAGAAAAAATGTTATAAGCTCTCTTTTATCATCAGACATTCACCCAACCACAAATTTATGGTATTGTGGTGGTTAACTTTCTATGTTCAAGTTCTATATCACTCTTTATTAATCTATGAGAGTTAGTTTCTCTTCTGTATCTATGTTTTCATGGAATCCTAATATATTTTGTCTCAGGTGACCTTTTTACTTCTCTTCCTTTATTTTAAAGTGAAATTTCTATTGACTCTTTTTCCGATGTGGGACTTTTAATGAAGTTTCCAAGCCCAGTTTTAAAATTGCAAGGACGTAATTTCCAAAAGGGGGAAGGATGTAACATCACAAGTAAATAAAGAATGTGAAATTCTTATATTTTTTAATATTTTTGAATTTAAATATTAATTTTACTTTAAATGGGTTACTATGTTCGATGGAATACCTGATACATAACAATGGGTTTCTTTGAAATATTATGTTGCACATAATGTTGAGTGATACTGAAAAATAATAATATAATATTATTTTAAATGGTATTTAACATCTAGAAATGGTATTCGCAGGAATTGATATAACTACATACAATATGAATATAGATTTTTGTTAAAAAAATTTATATTTATCAAATAAATTTTAGATGCTTAAAATAATAAAGAATTTGATTTTATACCTAAATACTCTAATATTCATTAAAAGATCTATTTACCACATTTTGATGGTGAACCCTCTTTAAATCTATTTTTGGTCACTTTTATAAGTTTTATATTACACAAAGAGTGATATTAATAATGAATTACTAATAAAAATATAACGAATAGAAATAAGTAAATAATATATTGTATGATACACACTAGTATTGTTATGTAATATATTTATAATAATTTTATATCTATTATACTAAAGGATAAAACATGTAAAAAAGAATTTGGTACTTAAGGTAATGGATTATCATGTCACTTTTATTGTTATTAGACACATTCTTTATACAAAATATGTTTTTATGGTGTATATAATTCCAAAGAATATATAAAAATATAATTATCATGATAATTATGTTAGGTGACCCTTTTTTAGAAAAATATTTCAATGAAGATTTTTACTATTATTAAATTTTTTAAAGACATTTTTTAACATGCTTGACTTTTTACAAAATGGTTTAAAAGTAATCACCATTTTGTATTCAAAAGAAGACCATTTTAGATTTTACCAAAAATGTGAATGGAATATTATTTTCATATTTATGACATGAATTGAATTTATACTACCATCACTGATCAATTATTTAATGATTCTATTCTATGTTTTGAAGTTTATTTTTAAAAAAATGATTTTGAAATTTTTTTCTAGAAATTAAGTTTTAGAATGTGATCATCAAATTTGAAAGTATATTTTCATAAAAAAATGTTCCAATTTATCCTTCAAAATAAATTTCCATCTAATATGACATCATTTGATTTTACTCATGCCTTGCAATGAAAATTTTGTAATGATTCCATTCATATTTTTCTTTTAATTGTATATTATTATAATATGATGAAATGTATATAAAAGCTAATTCATTTCCTGGGTTCATATATAAATAATTATTTGTGATATTTTTCCACACTTATGTACGGTTTTCTTTGTGTGATAGTGGTAATGATATATATAAGGAATTTGGTTATGTTATTACCAAATATTGGTCAGATATTTATCTTTCTCTAATGCATTTCCTAAAGACTTATATCTCATGAAATAACTGACATGACATAAGGGTGTCAATATTTCCCTATAGGTATAATAAAAATAAACTATTTTAAAAAACCAGAAATGTTATACTAAATTAGTAATAATATATTCTAAATAATTTTTAATGTTTAACACAAATATATATTTCAATTGTTCAAAAATGGTTTTTAAAAGAAAAATGATTTTATTTGATTTTAAGAAAAATTGAGAAGAATGGATGATGGTTTTGAATTAAATTTGAAGAAAAAAGATAAAAATATGAAAAGTAGTCATGGTGTTGAAAATCATTCTTTGAGATCATGCTAGGGATTTTTATTTTTAAGGCTTGGGTGCAATTGTATTTCATCAATTAAATTTATTAATCAATTTTTAGCATCAGAGTATAGATGTTTTGGATTTAATGGTCATGGTATTCTCTCTATAACCTTGAAGTAAAACTTATTTTATTGTCTGGTAGTTTAGTTCATTGTCAAATATAGTTTTTCTTGATACCATATTGAAACTAGGTTTCCTTGAATATAACAATGGTCATGCATCAATTCAGGGTAACCAGTTAGGAAATTAAAATGTCACATTTGGATTCAAATATCAATATTCATGATAAAACAAAATAAAGGGTTCAAATTTTAAAAACATGTGACTAAAATCTAAAACATGAATTAGAATAAGAAATATATCAAAGGTTACCTTACCCCATTCACTACATAACCCTAACAGAAAGTGTATTTTACCTCATTATCAAAGGGATGAGGGTGTTAGGGGGTAGAAAAAAACATAATAAATCATAAATAAAACTATAGAGAAGGTGGAGGAGGACCTTATAGAAGACTTAAATCACTCTATAGACTTTGGTATCCAATATATTTTCAGTATCTATATCACATTCCCTTATTTATATAACCCAAAAGAGATAATTTAGAATTTAATAGAGTCATGCAGGGTCACAAAGTGATATCCGGTGATCCCAATGTTTTTAAATACATCCCCACGCAAGTTTTAGTCGAATGTGTCAATATTTTGGTCATCTATACACTCTCACATTGTTTAAGATTTTAACCACGTGTAATGTTTTCAACTCATCTATTATTAACTTCTTATATTTTATAGATTTCACATCCTATAATGTTGTTACATCACATATTTTTTCACATCTTTTAATTTTTACATGACATGAATCACCCATTTATATTTATAGAATATCTATTTTAGTCAGTTTCCTCACATTCAAACCCCTAGAGTGTTCTATGGGAATCCATAATTATGGAAGGCTTCTTATTTTTTTCTGGTGTCATGTCACATCAATTGACTTCTTCTCTTCATATTTTTTATTTCTCTATTACTTTTGAAATTATTTGTTTTATCCTAACATAAATCACTAAACAAGTTAAATAGTCCAAATATTGGAAACAATATCATTTATATTACATAAATCAATTTATTCAAACATGAAAAAATATATGTAAGAAATAAATATATTAATTACCACAAAAAATAGATTTTTCCTCAATGATGAACTATCAACATATTACAAATTAAATTTCCCACACCATACATTAAATAAAATGGTAATAAAATAAATATAATAATTGATAATATAAATACACAGGCACTAAACCTGAATATTCATCAATGGCTCATTTTTTTTAAAGAAATATAACAATAATGTATTTTATATTTATTATTTCGAAAAATATAAGACTTTTAATTCATATATTTCATTTTTCAATTCATTATTAATATACATTAAAATTTTCAATTTACCTCACTTTTAATTTTTCATCTCATTGTCATCATATAATTTTAAATATATATGGGTATATGCCTCAAGAATATGTCACTTAGTATAAGCTTAAAATTATTCTAATTTCTCGACCATATAGAGAAAAAATCACAAATATTGATGAGGGGATCACCACTTAGGATAAAATTAATCTGATTCGTATGGAAGGCATGTAATAATTATAAAACTATAAAATCTCACTATGGAGGTTTTCCATAAGTTAATTTTCATAATAATTAAAAAAACAAGTGAATATCTCCTCTCTCACCAGTATCTAAAATCATTTTTATAATGAAATGAAATGAAATAAATTAAACACCATCACATATTATTTATTTATTTTTATTATTTTTTCTATTCATCATTATTTTTTTGGAATAACATGCTAAGGACAAATCTCACTTCCACCACCCAATCCCAAATGATCTCCTCAATAAAAAATTTATAATAGTTATAACAAGTTTATGAATCAAGAAATAAGGGTTTTATAATTTCATGATACACAATGCATTTTTTCAATTATATTTGAAAGAAGGGGTAAAATAAATACAGTGAATGTTTTTTCCCAAAAATACCATGAAAATTCCCCCACACATATCCATTACAAAATGATTCTTTGTCTCAAAAGTCTCCATCTCCCCCACTGTTATTTTTGATAATCATGAAAAATATTTAGAGGAACATTTGAAAGGATAACATGGGATAATATCATGGATCTTCCCCTAAAAGCCTACTCATGTTTTCTATACTCTTAAGAAATGTTATTGTAATGTATGTATCAGGATAAGTACTAAAAACTAATGATCCTCAATCATATTAAATTGGAATTTTTTACAATCATAGCTTCATCAAGTTGTAATGAAATTTCTTGAATAGATCATTCCTATATCACACAAAGTATATACTATAGATATTATTGGTAAATTTTAGGATTTTAGGATTTCTCAAGAATGAGAATGAATGGTTGGTAAAACTACTCATGTAAATTCATATTAATATTTAAATTAATTATAATAAATATTATAAATCATCCATATCTCCAAATCACAAAAAAAACACATGAAAATAAATTAAAATTCTATACTAAATAATATTCTCTAAATTCAAACCCATATTCTTATCTCTACTAATTCTTTTCCCCATTTTCTCATTCAAATTTATGAAAAATAAATTTAATTATATTTCCTAGAAATTATCTTAGGATGTTTATGATGCCTAGTTCAGTTATATAAAGAAACAATAATATGTTTTCATATAATTATATGTTAAAAACTCTAAAAATATATATGTGTGGAATAGATTAAAAAAATACAATTTGAATTCATTCTCACTTCAAAATTTATTTTTTGAAGTCATTTGTGCAGGTTATTCCTCCTCCTAATTCACATAATTAATGGATTTCATGATGTGTACTCGCTAGATTCAAGATGTGAATATGGTTCATGAAATGTATTGGTGATGAAGTATATTCTTATTCTTTATTTTACATGTTTACATCCAGGGTCTTAATGGTCCTTGAAATTATAACATTTAATCAGTGAAATAATATCCCACAATCAAAGAAATTTAAAATATTTTGGGTGAGTTCATGTGTTCATATAATGAAATAAAATAAATAATAAACTCAAAAAACCAGGGTCACCCCCTAGAAGTACTTTTGTTTCTACCATCGGTGGCTTGACCTTAACTTAATTAGTTTTATCTTAGGTGATAGATCTGTGGAAATATTTTTCCTGGTCAGGGTGCCTAAATTGTCTCAGTTATTACCTATCCATGTCAGTTAGACCCATTCTATCTTCTCTAAATATATTGATTATTCATGATGGTAAAACTTTCTCAAATTACAATTCAGAAGATCCACCATTTTTCCTGAATCTTGATTATCTAAATGGAAGGTCATGTACCAACAATAACTATTAGAACTTTTAAAACATTATTGACTTGGTTTTACCTCTATTATATATGGTGTGAGTCCTCATATTATCCTTATCCTTTTAACCATTTTTATATTTAGAAACCTTTTTCGAAAAAAAAATCACCTCTTATACCTCTTCACATTTAGTTTAACCAACAACTTCAGGTATTGTTTCCCTCTATACTCATTGTCTTCTCTCGCATAATAGTTCTTCCCCAATCAATGGATATTGAAACTTATTTTCTATATATAACTCTTAGAAAAACTAGGTACATAAATTAGAACATGTATAGTGGCTAAAATAGGTCTCCTTAGAATGAGGGGAGTCTGCTCCTCTTCTATATCTAATAATATGTAGTTGACTCAAGAATAGAAATTTTTTCACTTTTATCATAATATATTTTATGACCACTCAGGGGTAATTCATTGTTGATTATTCTAATATAAGTGTATATTTTTTAGGTTTAAATTTCTCCAGTCCCAATATATTATTAGTGGGGTATGATATAATATTGAAACTATTAACTACTTCACATAAATATTTTATAAATTTTTTATCATTGATAAATTTTAGAATATAAAATCCACATGGATCCCATTGCTTCTTGTGTAGGTCCTTTGATATCACTAGTGAGGAATTATGTATGCATGGTAAAATGCCAATTTCAATAATCTTCTTCTTGTTAGAAACAATCAAATTCATAAATTTTGTGATGGTTATAATTTTTTAGAGATATTATAGAAAATAATATTAATATGTATCAATCTAAAATGTTTAAAAAGTTAACATTCTTTGTGTTAATCATCATTAGCACTATTATTTCTGGAAATAATAGTTTTGGATTTCATAATGGTAGTTCTTCTTCTGATTATTCATCTAATTATTCCATAGTACTTTCTAGAACATCATTATTTTATTAATTTACATTAATTTTATTGGGGTGATCCTGAGTGATTTTACTACTTCTATGAGTTATGACTTTCATATGATCATATGGGAACACTTTAGGGCATCCAGGATGTGTTCTTCTTGGTATTTCTCAATATTGGTCAGTGATTTTTCTTACATGTAATTAAAGGCTATCGAGTTACAACCTATAATGTATTGATTCATCATTTAACTCCTTTATTTACACACTATGATATTTTTAATAATCCATTCTTTGATAGAAGCCTCAATGGAAGTTATAAAACTATCCATGGTCTACTCTATAATGTGGGCCTAACTTATGAGTCAAAGTCCTTGGGGAACTTAGAATCCTTGTACACTATGCTGATATACTTGTCCTTAGTTTTTTTTTGTGGCTACCAACCCAAAAAATTACAACTTTGATTATAATCTGCATAATCTACTTCTTCTATATAATTACCATGGGGTTTTTTATTTGAGAATCATTATTTCCATCATTATAGTTTGGGTTTACATCTACACCACTATCCAGTTATTGAATTTGAGCACATGTATACCTCTTCATTATGTCCCTTCTCCTTATTGTTAGGAGATATTTCCCACAATTTCATCTAGTAGGTTGTAGCTCTCCTATGGATATTTATTCATTAATGATATTCCTATTACATTATCTAAATTTTTCTAATTTTCTAGCACAATTACCTTATAGGTTGTTTGGATTTGAAGCCATATATTATTACCATGATGGGGGAATTTTTGAGTCATGAATTTGTATCATTCCCATGAATAATAGAGGGATTACTCTTCAAATTGATAAATATCATGATTTTTACCCAGATGTCCATAGATTTATATAGTGGGAAGAACCAAGTGAGAAACTTTCATGATAGTGCATCTTATATAGTGATGCAATATGCTGGTAGGCTTTGTATCCAATCATGAGCTCGATAGTAAAATGAAAATTTGAAGAAGAAAAATATTAAATAATCACTTAATATATTTCAGAATTGGAAGGTGTCACATATCTCTTAAAAGTGAATTTAACAAACATAATTGATTCATTAAAAAATCCACTAAGAAAATTAAGTCAAAAAATGTTGATGAAAATAATTATATTTGTTAATAAAATCTAATATATTCAGGTCACTTGATTTGTTCTATAAAAATTATTTCTTGAAATTTTACTCCTTAAACTAAGATGTCGATTAAAATTAATCCATATCATTTGAATGTAAGACAATAAAATTCCAATAGTGTGGGTTATTCTATTTGTTGAAATAGTTGACTTCTCTTGTTCAAAATAAACTTACGATGAAACATCTTATCTATATTATTGAATTCTCTATAGGTATTATCCTTTTTATGATTAGGTTCATCAGCCTTCAACCTTGGATAACTAATTCCTCTTAATCTCTTTATATTTTAAAACCAAATATTGTGGTAATATTAATCAAGGGGGTATGATAGATTTTTCATCACACATTTATCCCAAAATTAATTATTATCTTGAAATGAAATTTGATGATACCTCATTATTAGAAAAAAACAACTAAACATGAATTTTATGAATTTTATATCTTCTTATATACAACAATATTTCTTTACTTTTGGGGACTAATATCATTTAAAATATGGGTTCATGTAATTTCATGATCACCATATTTGTTTTGGTGTTAATGGATATTTTATATAATCCTTTGATGCCTATTTAATTTTAAACCAAGCACTACATCAGCTAAAATTATTCTTCACAGCATGAAATTTTCTATTAAACTTTGATATCCAAGGTTTATTCTCAACACAAATTGTTATTTTAGATAATTACATTATAAAATTTTAACATTTTTATTTAGTTATGATACCAATTAGTATCTTTAGTAAATATAACTTCACAGTTTCACTTAACTCAATTCAAAAAAATCACTCCCCATGGATCATATCTCCCCCTTTAATATATATAATTTAAAATAATAGTTAAAAAATAAACATAAGGGAATATGGGTAATTTTTATTCCACCTCATATAGACAAATGTGGTATGTCATGGTGAACCAACACTTTTATTCCTTTTTTCTTCCATGACATACTTATGGTAATTCTTAAAAAACCTATTTTACTATATCAATTTTTTATATTTTATTTTCATTTCTCAAAATCCATTGGAATATTCTTTAACTCTATTATTATACTCAATAAAATTATTCTTCATTATTCCTTTAATCCATAAGATTACTCATAATGATTTCTCTACCATAGGATATCCCTTCAATAAGTCCTAAAATTTTTCTATTGTGTTTTTATGGGACCATATATCCATGCATCATGTCTATCATATTTGATATACAATAGATTTAATGTATCCTTTTTTCAATATGTTGGATATTTATCCACATGATGATCCAACTTACTAACTTCTAGAGTAGATTCCTCGCTTTTCCTCAAATATTATTTTCATTATTTCACAGAGGGATGTGATGAGTAAATCATTATTGGGGGTAAGTTCACCAATAATTGATAATTAATAGTATTTCCCTCAAAAATAATTAATCTACTTTCTAGTAAAACATATTTTATTTTATTGTAAACTTTATTCTAATTTTACATTAGAATAAAGGAATTCCTTATGAAACCTTTACATATCTCTTTATATAATTTATAGACATTTTTTCATGGTTATAAAAAATAAAAAATATCATGTTAATGTTATATCTCATTTACTAATTTCTAGGATGAACCCTTATGTTGGTATATTTTCTTTCATCATTGATTCCATCTGAATCTAGACAAACAACCTTAGTGTGTTCCATAATTCCATAATATTATGACTTCATAGATATATTTCATTATGATACATGACTTCTTGATTTTTCAAAATTCTCTAATTTATGCACTAATTCATTATTTTTTCCCTTATATACTCCACTTCATGATTCTATAAAAAGGGGGAATTTTATTCAATTTTTTTATAGATTTTTAACATTGCTTTTGAGATCCTTAAACTTTGGATCTGTCTCCATTCATTGGTTAGCCAGTAAAATTAACATAAAACAAGATTTATTTCCATATTTTATCATCCCATCTATTTGTGCATTATAGATGAATAATACTATCATTTAGACATTATTTGTGACCACTCATTCTCCCAAATCCTTTATAGGTTCTCTTAGTAAGTCAACTTGTTCATTAATTTTTCTCTCATTCTCATAATATAAGAATTTTTTGTTACACATATTTACATAAATCTTCTATTATCCATAGAAAAAAAAATTATGAAATCATATCCCACTCTAGGGATAATATCTATTTGATTCTCATTCTTATTCAGGGAAAACTTTCATCTTGATTGATTCTTAGATGTTCGTTGGATGGATTACTTGATGATATGGACACTTATTATCTCGAATAACTATCAAAAATATTCACCGTGGGGGTTTTAAATTTTCAATATTTATAATATTATTCTATAACATTATTTGAAATGAATTTGACATTGATATCAAAATCACTTACCAATATGGTTGTGTTCTTCTTATAGGGAAAATTCTCTATATTTATCTACTTCTTTCTTTGTAAATAAGGTAGTCTACACCAAATGTTTTTCATTGGCTTATCATCATAGTCAAATTCACATTACACTCTATGGGATGGATTGAAAATCTCCTTTTCTTAAATATTTTGTCCAAATATAATTTTTAAAAATGACCAAATATCATAGGAATATAAATAATGAATAGTTATCATTAATGTATTAAAAACCATACATCCGCTAAAAAATTTATGTGTCTACCCATCATGAACTCCTTCATTATTTTTCTCAAATAAGTATCACACATGATATATTCTATGAAATCTTCCCAAAAATATTATATAAAGAACATTTTTGTTTCATCCAAAAAAGGTAGTACCGTAGTGAACAATAGGGTTCATCGTCAAATAAACATAAATAAAAAATTTATGATGATATTTTTATATTAAACATAAAATAATAATCTTTGGTCTATATTACTATATAGTGGGACCAAATAGAATGTAAGAAACATATGAGGGGTGAATATAAGTTTACACCAAATTAAATAATTTCCTTGTTAAACCCCTTTCCCCTATGGATTTACTCCCCTTATTATAAGGAACAAGTTTAATATCAAATCCTCTCATTATAGATTACACCAAATATCAATCACTTATGCAAAAAAAGGTAAATAACATAGGACAGAATGAATTTTTAGGTTCACTACAAAAGAATAA
Source organism: Viscum album (assembly GCA_963277665.1). Lineage (NCBI taxonomy): Eukaryota > Viridiplantae > Streptophyta > Magnoliopsida > Santalales > Viscaceae > Viscum > Viscum album. The sequence goes on along the minus strand of OY728155.1, from coordinate 1,517,994,835 downwards.
TCCAAGGATAATAGAAGATTTTGTGTGTTGTTATACCAAATTCCACTATCATACATAATTTTGTTGATATAGCTTTTAGGTCATTGTAACTCTATGATAAGGAAAAATAATATAAAATGTTTTTTAAATACACTTTATTGATCTAATGGACACTCCCACTAATTCACTTATATTCAATACTAAGGTGGATTAAAATTAAATTAATACACATTGGGAGTCTTCAATAATTAGTAAAAAATATTTCCTCTTTCAAATAATAATAGGATATTGAGGGTCCTTGCATCCTTCTCTCCAGATAGATTCTTTATTAAGCTACATGTTCACAACAACCATCCACATGAATATTGGGTGAGATCAAATAATTATATAATGGTATATTATTTGGAATTCATCATAAAATTCAAAACTATAGTGTCCTATTTGTGTTAGGATTAAATATATTAAATCACATTCATTACAATAATCAATAACATTTTCCTGATAAAAAACTATTATGTAAGTGAATTAATCCAATTGATATCATTTTTTCAATAACTAAATATAGAAATGTATATCCTTCTTCTTATTGTATACTTATCTCTTTATAACATATATTATTTTAATAAAAAAAATATTTCTCTCTTATATTGTTTCTCTATTCAAACTATATATATATCATTATATATTTATTTTTTAGAACTATTGTACATAGTTTTATTAAAAAATGAAAGCTTCCAACCAAAATTATATAGTTGTGGTTCATTCCATATTTCTCTAACACAGTTAGATTATGAAATTTTTTTCACATGATTAAATTTTGATAATTTCTTCCAAATAAGATGATTCAAATCCCTAAATTTCATTTAATATCTACTCATTTTAAATTCTAACAAAATATAGATGCTATTTTAAAAATCGGCATGTCAAGGTGCGATGCTCCACACTATAGTGTGAAATACCAAGAATCTATTCATTATATTGTGAGATATCTTCCATTATGTGATGGTGATCATTCAAATTCCATATCCACAAAATCTGGTTGAATTTTATTTAAATATCATTTTATGATAAATTCATCATCCTATAAATCTTTTTCATCATCAAACATATTTCCACGTGACAATGTCTCTCAAAAAAATACATCGATCATATGATAATGTAAATACTAAACCAATACCATATTTTCATCTCACATAATATTGCTACTATATCATGGTTTCATCCATTTGTGGTCATAAAAAATTTGAGCATGATCACTTTTACAGTGATGTGGCTGATTTTCAAAATATTTACTTCACCATTCGTAGTTACATTTTCATTCTTCTTAAATACTCATTGGATAAACTCACATAGTTCTAAAACATTGTAACTCATTCATTTTTATGTTTTATTTTTGGTGTGATTAAAATCATAATGGTGAAACTATCCATTTTGATCATCATTATTAAGCTAAAAAAGAACAATTTAGGTTTTTATGTCTTTAAAAACAACACAACTGCTCAATATTATATAGAGTTAACCTTATATAGAATTAATTTATTTTATTCACAACACATCCCCGAGAATGACCATATTCTCTATCCCGAACCGTCCCCCGGGGCCCATGTCGTGACTACACCAAGCCCGCCTTCCATAGGCCAGGGGCTGGCGACTATCACCAAAGGCGTAAATCCCTAAACTGGGAAGGCATTGCCTTTAAAACTTGAAAACACACACAACATAGTACTATTTGGAAGAAAAAGACTAAGTAAAACTGTATACAAAGAGTGATGAAAGTAGAGGGGCTGGAATACAAGACCAACAAGAAAATACAAGTACAATTGAAAACAAGTACAACTAAAAAGGACAAAACAACTAAAAGGTAAAGAGAAGATCCTTGATCATCCACCATGGATCCTACCTAAAGGGTAGGTACAGATAGCCTCTTCAGCACTCCACATCTGTCATTCTCCTCTGTATACCTACAAGTCATATGGTCCACCTCTGGGTACCATCTAGTCCTGTTACTCTCAGCCTCGGTCAGCGTTGTCTGTCGTCTGCAACCAACACAACGAGGTGTAGGAATACCCCGTGCAAAGGTGAGTATAACGATACTCAATAGGGACCCCGAGACCCTCAATGTCTCACAAAATCCAACAAGGATAAACCACAAAGTATTAAATCAACAGATAACCCCACTTAGGTATATGCCCATACATGTACCTAAGTTATCAAGTAATCCATCTCAATCGTGAGGTAAATACAAAAAGTTACTGACTCAGCTCAATTTAGGATTTTTATTATCGAAACCATGGCTGTTGGAGAAATCCTTCTCAATCAAGTATAGTGGGCCTGCCGCATCACACAGAGGCACTTCCCACTAACCTTGGACTGCTAAGGTACTCCTCCTATCAAGTATCGTGGGTCTGTCGCGCTCACACAGAGACGCTCTCCACCGTGGGTCTCCCACGCTCACACAGAGGCGCTCCCCCTCATAGCCAGCTGTGGTACTCCTCCTGTCTAATACCATGGGTCTTCCGCGCTCACACAGAGGTGCTCCCCACTGTGGGTCTGTCGCGACACCAAGGCGATCCCCACTGGGCTAGTGGAAACACTCCGAGTCGAATCAGCCAGCAGTCGTTAGGTCTCAGCCAACTAATTGGTCTCCGTACTATGCACGCTCATCTCCCGGATGATCTGATCCACGTGCTACTGGTCGATGCTCCAACTTCCAAAAATTCCAACGAAGAATTATCTCAAAGGTCTGCCATGTCATAGGGGTCTCAACGCAACAGACGGCGCGTCAATCAGACGCCTGGTCTGTGAGTTATTAGCCTTTTAGTCCCGGGGGCCCGGTTGGATTTGTGTATGATCCAACCTGATTGTATCTCAACATTACCCTGAACTCCAGTGGGGTATACTCAAAAGAACTATCGTACTTCAAGAAAACCAGCGTTGCTGACAGTTCGTCAAACGGTCGTCTCGTGCCAAAGATATGGCCAAAGAACGTATAGGTTCAGTAGTGGGCCGGGGTCCAGTCCGACCCGGTCGGACTGACTCGGCCCAACTGAGTCTGGACCGACCTAGTCTGGGTCGACCCGATCAGACCTGTTGGGTCTGGCCCAACCCATTGGGCAGGCCAACCTGTTACGTTCGGCCCGGCCTGCTGGGCCCCGCCCAGCCGGCCACGAGGGCGGTTTGGCCTAGGCTCAGGACTGGTTCGGCCTGGAGCATTGTAAGGGCACGGCCCGGTGCGGCTCAGCCCGGAGGGCACGACCGGGACAGTTCATCCAAGGTGCTGCGAGGGGGGACCGGGACACCGGCTCGGCCGGGAGGCCGTGAGGAGGACGGGACACCGGCTTAGATGGGTGGCCGTGATGGGTCGGCATGGGGAGGCGCGTGGGGCACACGTAGAGGCCGGAAGGTGCGTCGGTGGCGTTTGGCTGGGGAGGGTGCAGCCAGGCGGGCCGGTGGTCGGGAGGAAGTCAGGCTGGCTAGTTCGGCACGGCTCGAGCCAGCACAGGCCAGTTCGGGGAGGCGCACGGGGCAGGCGCGATGGCCAACAGGCGGGCCGGTGGATGGAAGGTAGCCAGGCAGACCGGTTCGGTGCGGCTCAGGCCGGCGCGTGCTGACAGTGTTCGGCCAGGAGTACCGAAACGCCACGGGGGCAGCGCGATTTTCGGAGGTCACGGTTAGCGCAGCCTTTGTCGTCGCCAACTTCGTCGTTCCATCACTTGATCTTCATGCCGAATTTCATCATAAACAAGACCGGTGGAGGGTTCAGACTATGTTGGTTTTGCCCGAACCCTCCGTATTTAGGGTGGTATCAATTGGTTCATCAAAGAAGTATGATGAACAACAATTATTTTACAATCTCCGCATCAATTCCTTTCCAACCGAAGATGAGAAAAGAAAAGGGATAATACACAAATAAAACCCCCTACCATTAATTGTCAGTCATTGTCATTGAAGTTGCGGGAAGAAGACGAAGGAGTCAGTTGTTCATTGCATCTGTCGCACGCTTCCAATCCCAAGTTGCGTCAACTGTGGAAGACGCTCCACGTCATTAGGTGTCCGGGGAAGAAGTCGAAGAAGGATCATCGACGACGTTCTTCATTGGAAGAACATGTTCTTCTTTCTTCATTCTTTGTTGGGATAATTCTAATCCTCCCAAGCTCTACTCTTCCCAAACTTCCACCCAAATTCAAAAGTTGTGCCAAATAATTGATTAGAGTATCTATTAATTCGTTGAAAAGAATTCAAAAAGAATGAATTAATTACTTGGATCCACCTAATTAATGTGAAGGGTTGACACAAATTAATTAAGGGAGTTGGAACAATTGAAATAAAGGGAAGGTTAAGAGGCTCTCTCTCATTAATGAGGGAGAGTTGAGAGGTTTTATTATTTTCCATCAATAGGGGTTAAGCCCCGTGTGGTCCCCATGTCGTAACTTCTGTCGGGAGGTTATGTTCGGGTGGGCCCCATGACTATAACCTCTCATGGGAGGTTAATGTGTGGTGGTCCCATATCCTACTTCCATGAGGAGGTTTTAACCACCAATCACCCACATGGTGGCTCGAATAAAATAAAGTGTATCTCACTTTATTTTATTAATTTCCACAAAAACACAAAAAAAAATTATTCTCGACTCACTGTCGTCGAAGTGAAAGTCTTCTTAAGAGAATACTGGCACTGCGAGTTCAACGATACCCTCAGATTTTAATTCCGAGCACCGGTACAAAAGTTATAAAAACACACTTGTATATTTACTGAACGTACCCGAACAAAACTTTATAAATTGATTCTAGGAACACTGGGCCTTGTAATCACGCGGCATCAGTTTTCGCGGACTCGTAAAATTCCCATGTATTTAAAAAAAATCCACGGAATTTCCGGGTCTTTACATTATCCATGATTAAACCATTCATCAAATTACTTATTTATCTTTGTATTGTCTTTATTTTAATCTCATGTGGGACTAAAATATGATGTGGTTAATTTTTTTGTTGTGTGATTTCATTTGATCAATAATTAAATTACATCCTTTGTTAATATATTCCATCCAAGATCAATAAATTTCAAATTCCTTAGTACAATAGAATAAGAATGGTTATGAACATTATATTACACTAATTTTAGATTCTTCATTATGATCAAAATCAGGATATCATTTTTCTATGACCTCAATAGATTGATAAATAATTGTTTCTTTATTCACAATGTCTTCCACATAAAAACTATTTTGGATTTAATGCATCCTCACTAGATCATCCTAAAAATATAATTTTGTATAATTCATTGTTAATATTCTTCAAAAATATGAATGTGGTTCCCATGATTATGGTAACCTCCATCACTTTTCCCTCTATTCCAGTATATCTTATATCATGATCCTCATAAAACTCTAATTTGTAACTAACAAAAATTATATCTCTAATCATTGGTTACAACATTCTTTAGAATTATATTTTTGTGATAAATTCTTCCATAAATAACTTCATCATTTTTCTCCATGTCTTACATATAAATAAATTTATATATGGTTCCTTTTTTTCTCCCTTATTGATCATAAAATGAAAAGGTGGTCTAAACTCTATTTTTTATTTCATTTTCTCCCCCTATTTTACAAAATTCATTGGGAAAACATCTTAACTCTACTCCCCTATAGTGATAAAAGTTTTTATTTTGATATTTTATATGATTTTCAAATGGTTTTTATTGGAAAAACTCTATTCATATCAAATTATGAAATTCGGAATTGGAGAGTTTGATCTCTCCCTTTATCATCAAATACATCCAAAAATAATTTAATATTTTTATCATTTATCCACATTCAAATATAACATAATCTATTTAAATTCTTTACACATTTACCATATTCAATCCATTTTTATCTCCTAACCATTTATTAATTTAACCGTTTTGGATTCATTAACTATAAGGGGAACTCTAGATATTTTACATCAACATTACTACATATTAGTTAAAAAAATAGATATATTTAAACATTTATGTATCAAAGAACATCAAATTTCAACTTCATCATTCTCAAACAGTTAAGAGATTGAATTTACCATTTGGAATTAAGTCATTAACTAATATTATAGGACTAATACAATGAATATAAGTTTACAAAACATGATTATAAGTTAATAACCTAAATGTTTTCCATATAACTAACTTACCTCTATACAAAATGGTTTCATGAGATTTTACTCTTTTCAGAAAAACAATATTGGATCATAGTCACTCATACATAAGAATAGTATTGAATAAAAAAAATACCATCTGTAGGAGAAATAAAATGACTTAAAACAATTGAAATCCTTTTTAATGATAAAAATATGAATCCACCTTATTTCAATTATCTTCCATTATTTAACGGTAATCACCTTTCATGGATAAGACTAATCATCCATAACCATCCATGTAACGACCCAAAGTTTCATTAATTGAAATCCATCTTAATCTAATTAAATGTCTTTTTATGTTTATACAAAGTGTCAACTTCATTGGTTTTATGTTAATAATTTTGACCATTGCTAATATAGTTGTTGAATAGTGATCACATGATTAGTATAAATATAGGGCTTTAACAAATCCAAATTTACTCAGACAAAGGAAGTGATGGCCTCATCCAGTAGAATTGCCCCATAAGAAGCCCATTTGTCGGAGCTCGGAAAAGAGGTGGTGTCCTTGGGCTTTGCTCTTGACCAATACCAATCTGAGCTTCAGCATGTCAAGCTCTAATGGGACCTTCTACGGGAAAAGTGGAAGTTGATATAGATTACCACTTGAGCAATGTTAGCTGAGCCACCCCAAGAGTCTGTCACCATCGCACACCTTACCCTTAGGTCTTATGCAGTTGTTTTAAGGGGTTATGTAACTAATCGATAGTACTATGTTCATGTACATTATTTTTTGTATATAATAATGTATATACATTCTTGTCATCATTGATACATTGTAAATAGTTTTTAAAGTACAAATAGTATTTTTAGTTATTATTTAATTAAGAATTATATTTTATTAAATTAAGGGATTTTTTTGAATTAAATAATATTTTAATAAAATATTATTATTAAATTAATTTTAATTAAATATAAATGATCTTATAATTTTGTGAATGCAATTATAATTTTTATTAAGTTTTGAAATCCATTTCTGTCAAAACCCGTGAATTTTCGATAAATGTTAGTTTTTATTTTATAAGTGAAAATTAACATATTTAGAAAATTATTTAGATAAAATAAATGTTATTTCTGGAATCAGGACGTCGAAATTATCCAACGGTGATTTTATCATAATTTTCTGAGACAGTCAAATTTTTGGGTAGAAATTAAATACCGTTTAAATATATAATGTGTTTTATGACATCATATTGACCCAATAGTGATGTAATAAAATAATATAATCTTTATGTTCGGCCAATATATGTTTTACCATTAAAATAATGTAATTTTGGATTTTTTTGACTTACTTTCCAAATCATTAATGGACCCCTCAAGACTTATTAAACACCTTGTCTTTTTAAATTAATTTACATGGGAGTATAACTCACCTCCACATAAGCAACCTTATTATTTTAAGAGGTTAGGACTTTGGCCTTATAAAATATTTTTTTCCTCTTCCCTTTTCCAAAAACCATGGGAAAAAACCATGGGATTTCTTGTGGTTTGGATTAATTTAATATAAGGGGTCCCAAACCTAAATAATAAATAATTCCCTCACCTTTCCTATATAAACCCACCCAAGCTCCCACTTCCTCCTCACTCAAAGACATTGGAGTTCATCCAACCTCTATCCTACTCTCTCTAGAATCCTCCCAATGTTCCCCAAGCTCCCAATAAGCCTCTCACAAGCCTCTCTCTAGCCTTTGGAAGCACACTTCAAAGTAAGGGTTTTTTCTTCCATTCTCATTTTTGTCCAATTTTCTTTAAGTTGTTTTTCCCTTTTAATTTCAATTATGAATGTTGGGGTATGGTTTTTCACCTCCCACATAATTCCCTCTTTATGTTTGAATGATGGGAGACCCCTTTCTCTCTCATTAAATTCCTCCCATATACACCTGTTACTATGCTGAAATTCTGAAAGGAACTTCTCTCTCCTCATTTACATTCAAGCAATACTTTTGTATCATGAATATAAATTCCATTATAATTTTTGGGAAATGTATCTATATGAACTAATTACTTTCCATTACATGTAAATATGATGAGGAACCCCTTTCTCTCTCATCAACCATTTTTTTATGAATTCTTATGTCACGCCGTTACGCTACCGAAATCGCACTGATTTTCTAAGCCAATGCCATTGTGTAGTGAATACCATGCCCATTTCTCCATTAGGGGTATTCACCTTTATGCACATTTAAATATTGATTATAAAGTTTCATGTATAAATTCCACATTCCTTTATTGTGGAATAAATGATTATGTTTTATGAATCTATGTTTTATGATCCATGTGGCACACTTATGCATTAAATGAAATGTTTAAGAAGGGTGCGCCCTTATAGAGATCCAATGCATTGGGTAAAGTATAGTATCATGATACATGATGTGCAATGAGTTTTGACTCATGATAATTCAAGTGAAATTAGGGTTTACTTGTGCTTCATGTGCAATGAGGATTTACTCATGCTCCATGTGCAATGAGCCTTGTCTCATGCTAATTACATGTTAAGTGTTGTTGCCACATTTTCATGTAATGATTATCATGATTTCTCATGCCTTTATGTTCATGTTTCTCTTGTGCTATATTGATATTCCTAATGTCTAACATGTATTGCAATCCTCATGTTATTCCATGTGTATTCCCTTACTGGGCTTTATAGATCACCCTTTTCTTATGCATGTCCTCAGGTTATCCCATGCAATGCTAAGTACGAGGGAATGTAGTTGTCATGTAAAGGAAGTTTTCAATAAAGATGTTGTATGTTCATGTTTTAAGTTTTTATGTAATGATCCTGAGCCCCAAATACACTAAACCTATCTATCTTATTGTTGTATCAAGTGAAGTTTTATGTAATAAATCATGTTTAAGTTTGTAATAAAAGCAGGGTTGTCATAGTTGGTATCAGAGGATAGGTTTAGTTATTTTTTGGGATTAGGATTAGAAAACCCTATTAAAGCCTTAGAGACAAGACTAAGTATAATAAAAACATCCCTATGTCTTGGTAAGTACTTAGTAAGTGGTTTATCAAACAAATACATCCTTGTCTGGATATGATCAGGTAGAGGCGGCTCTGGCACAGATGTATCATAGGGGTAAAACCTGAAAACACCGCTTTGAGCTAGACTCGAATGGGAACTGGTGCACGACAACGGTCCTTACTGCAATCTTGGTTACGACACTCCCGAGGGATATGTTTTTATAAATTCACAAGCTTAGTATGAACCCTTATTAAGGGAATAAAAAAACTCCTAAGAATATATGTTAGAAAGTAGATCATGAAAATCCTAGATTGAAGCCTATAGACTCATGAGTTAAGTAAATAAAAGTTTATTTATAAGTCATCAACTTTTGTCTTTGGATTACCCTTTATGTGTTACCCCTAAGTTTCCTTTTATTCCAGCCAATGGCCGGTAATAGGATGACTCGGGCTAACAACTGATGTGAAGATCAATGTGATGATTGTACTAATGAGATTCCCAATCCAATGGGAGCGGGAATTGCGAACTTTGTCACGCTTCTATCTTAGATAACTCAAGTTTTGAATAGAAACATGGGTCAAGAGGAACGTTCAACCCCCCCCCCCCCCCAAGAAAGAACAAGTCACTATTGAGAGCTTCATGAGACAAAGGCCTCCTACTTTTATTGGATCATCTGATCCCATGATCATTGAACAATGGATCAACTCCATTGAAAAGATATTCTCCATCCTTCAATGTTCTGAACAAGAGAAGGTTCTCCTTGCGGATTATCGTATGGAGGGTGAAGCTGATCAATGGTGGATGTTGATCAAAAATAAGAAGCCTTAGGAGGAGATCGAGGCATTGGAATGGAAGGATTTCTGGAAGATGTTTTTCAATAAATATTTTCCACACACCCTCCGGCTTAATATGGAAAGGGAATTCATTTCCATCAAGAAAAAACATGAAGAATCTGTTGGAGCATACGAGGAAAACATCACAATGCTTGCACGATACGCTTCTGACTTTGTCATTACCCCTGAATGCAAAGTTGACCGATTCTTTGGTGGGATGAATCCTAGCCTGCGGAAAGCATTGGAGATCCGTGACTTCGACAACTATGAGGAAATTGTCTGATGTGCCCTCAAGGATGAAATGTAGATCGGGGAATCACAGGGGTATCATGGGGAAAAGAAGCGTAAGGTGGACTTCAATGCTGGTGGTCCGATGGATAAATCCAACGGTTCTAAGAAGATCCAGCACCCCACTTGCCAAAAGTGTGAAAAGAATCACCCGGGAAATTCCCTTAAGGGGACGAGGAAATTCTTCAGGTGTGGAAGAGAAGGGAACCTGGCTGTTAACTGTCGGAAAAAAAGACCTGTGGCTGTGACAGAGGAGGGTAACGCTCTGTTCGAACCTCAACGCATTGTTAAATGCTACAAATGCAATGAACCGGGTAATTTTTCAAATTAGTGCCCTAATCTAAGGGTTTTCGGAGGCAACCAACAACCTCCAAGGCAGCAAGGAAGATCCTTTTCCATCACTTTTGCTGAAGTGAACCCTGACAACGAAGTGGTGACAGGTACTCTAGTAATTCATTCAATAATAGAGAATGTACTTTTTTATTCAGGTTCTACACATTCTTTTATATCTCGAAATTTTAGTAGAACAATCCCAGCACCACCAAAAATAATGGAAGTGAAGATGTCGGTGAGTACGGAAAATGGGGAAATCATTACATCCCATGAATATAAGTCCTCCCCTGTTATAATCTGTGGATTTCATTTCCCAGTGAACCTCATCATTCTCCCTCTGGTAGAATTTGATGCAATTCTTGGCATGGATTGGCTTTCCTTATATAGAGCCAACATAAATTGTCGGGAGAGGTAAATAACACTCCATATAGAGAATCGACCCCCGATTCTTGACAAGTGTAAGGAGGAAGATGAATCTCTTTTAGCTCCATCATCTCAAGCATTGATATTACTGCCTTATGAGAACTCGTATCTAGCTTAGATGATTGAGTCAAAGGAAGAAACCATCCTTGAAGAAATGCCTACTGTGAGGGAATTCGCGGAAGTGTTTCCTGAGGAACTACCTGGTCTTCCTCCTAGAAGAGATTTTTAATTCTCAATTGAACTTATACCCGGGGCTTTACCAATATCCAAGACTCCATATAGAATGGCTATTGTAGAGCTTGAAGAGCTGAAGAAACAACTACAGGAGAATCTGGATAAAGGGTTTATACGCCCAAGTGCTTCACCATGGGGCGCACCAGTCCTCTTCGTCAAAAAGAAGGATGGGTCAATGCGTCTTTGCATCGATTATCAAGTAAGGTTGAAGAAATATGATATCCCCAAGACTGCTTTTCGCACAAGATACAGGCACTATGAATTCATATAAATGCCTTTCGGACTCACTAATGCTCCAGCAATCTTCATGGACTTGATGAATAGAGTCTTTAGAGATTACCTCAACAAATTTGTGGTAGTCTTTATAGATGACATTCTAATATACTCCAAAACCAAGGAGGATCATGAGGAGAATTTAAGAAGTGTACTAGAGACTTTGTGTAAGGAGAATCTCTATGCAAAGTACAGTAAGTGTGAGTTCTGGTTGAAGGAGGTCTCATTCTTGGGCCATATCATCACAAGCAATGGGATATCTGTGGATCCCTCCAAAACAGATGCAATTGAGGGATGGATGAGGCCAACGTCGGTAACGGATATCCGTATATTCTTGGGGTTAGCTGGATATTATCGAAGATTTGTGAGAAATTTCTCACGATTGTCCAACCCTCTTACCAACATAACTCGAAAGGGGGTAAAGTTTTCTTGGAGTGATGAATGCGAAGAAAGCTTCAAGGAGTTGAAAAGGAGGCTTATCACTGCGCCCGTGCTCACTTTACCCACAAGTGGGGAACTTTTTGTTGTTTTCAGTGATGCTTAAAAGAAGGGCTTAGGCTGTGTGCTAATGCAGAATGATAAAGTTATATTCTATGCCTCAAGGTAGTTGATAATCCATTAGAGAAACAATCCAATGCATGATCTGGAGTTGGTGGTGGTGATCTTTGCCTTGAAAATCTAGTGGCATTATCTCTATGGAGAGAAATGTGAGATATATACTGACCACAAAAGTCTTAAATATATATTCACACATAAAGAGCTTAATATGCGCCAGAGAAGATTGATAGAGCTCATCAAGGATTATGACTATTCAATAAATTACCACCCTAGGAAAGCGAACAAGGTGGCAGATGCCCTAAGTAGAAAGGATCCACTGATTCTATCAATGATGAGAATTGAGAAGGATCCAATATTCTTAGACTTGATGAAGATGGACATGGGAATCATAGAGAAGGGAACATCATCAATCCTTTCAAAAATTATTGCTCAGCTTTCTCTTTTGGAAAGGTTAAAGGATGCTCAAAAGGATGATGTAGAAATTCAAGAAAAAGTGGAAGCTATAGAAAAAGTTAAATCCTCGGTGTTTAATGTTAATGAAGAAGGAATTGTGTGGTTTGGGAAAATAATATGTGTTCCATAAAGTCTGGAGCTGAAGAAGGAGCTTTTGGATGATACACATAGTTCAAATTTCTCTATTCACCCAGGGAGCACAAAGATGTATCGAGATCTCCGAGAAAACTTTTGGTGGGATAATATGAAGAAGGAGATCGCTGAATATACATCAAAGTGCCTGGTGTGTTAGAAAGTGAAGGAAGAGAGGCAGAAGTCTAAGGGGATGATGCAACCATTTCCCATACCAGAATGGAAATGGGAGAACATCACCATGGACTTTGTCACCGAACTTCCAAGGACATCCAAAGGCAACAATGCAATCTGGGTTGTTATAGATCGTCTTACAAAGACTGCACACTTCATTTCTATTCGGGAGGATTTCTCATTGGATCAACTGGCACTGATATATATCAGGGAAGTGGTAAGGTTTCATGGAGCACCACTATCTATTGTGTCTGACCGAGATCCAAGATTCACCTCTAAGTTTTGGAAGAGTCTTCAACATGCTCTGAATACTGAACTGAACTTCAGTACGGCCTATCATCCTCAAACTGATGGCCAATCCGAGCAGACTATCCAAACACTTGAGGACATGTTGAGAGCGTGCTCAATGGACTTTAAAGGGGGATGGGATCAACATATTCCTCTGGTTGAGTTCCCTTATAATAACAGTTTCCACTCGAGCATCCAAATGGCACCATATGAAGCCCTGTATGGGAAAAGGTGTAGAACACTGGCATGTTGGGATGAGGTCGGTGAACATAAGCTGCTTGGACCATAAATGGTCGAGGAAATGGTGGAGAAGGTGAAAACCATTCAGCATCATATCAAGGCAGCCCAGAGTCGACAGAAGAGTTATGAAGATAATCGTCAACGAGACCTTGAGTTTAAAGTTGGAGACATGGTTTTTCTACGCATATCTACGTGGAAGAAGGTCATGAGGTTTGGAAGGAAAGGAAAGTTAATTCCAAGGTACGTCCTCCCCTTCGAGATTCTTGATAGTTTCGGGGCAATAGCCTATCGACTAGCACTTCCACCTACTATGGCTAAACTACATGATGTCTTTCATGTATCCCTCTTAAGGAAGTACATACCGAACCCTTCACATGTAATCTCTTCCGAGGTGGTATAATTGGAAGATGATATTTCTTATGAGGAGCAACCAGTGAAGATCTTAGATCATAGAGAAAAAGTTCTAGGAAATAATACAATTCCCCTCGTCGTGGTGTCGTGGAGAAACCACAAGTTTGAATAAGCGACTTGGGAATCAGAAGAAATGATGAAGCTAAGTTACCCACATCTGTTTTAGTGTCGGAAAAGGAAAATTTCGAGGGAGAAATTTCTTAAGGGGGAATATTGTAACAACCCAATGTTTCATTAATGGAAATCCCTCTTGATCTAATTAAATGTCTCTTTATGTTTATATAAAGTGTCAACTTCATTGGTTTTATGTTAAGAATTTTGACCGTTGCTAATATAGTCGTTGAACAGTTATCACATGATTAGTATAAATATAGGGCTTTAACAAATCCAAATTTACTCAGACAAAGGAAGCGATGGCCTCATACAGTAGAATTGCCCCATACGAAGCCCATTTGTTGGAGCTCATAAAAGAGGTGGCATCCTTGGGCTTCTCTCTTGACCAAGCTCAAGCTGAGCTTCACCATGTCAAGCTCGAACGGGACCGTCTATGGGAAAATTGGAAGTTTATAGAGATTACCACTCGAGCAATGTTAGCTGAGCCACCCCAAGAGTATTTTACCATCACACACCTTACCCTTAGGTCTTATGCAGCTGTTTTAAGGGGTTTTGTAACAAATCGATAGTACTATTTTCATGTACATTATTTTTTGTATATAATAATGTATATACGTTCTTGTCATCATTGATACATTGTAAATAGTTTTTAAAGTACAAAAAGTGTTTTAGTTATTATTTAATTAAGAATTATATTTTATTAAATTTAGGGATTTTTTTGAATTAAATAATATTTTAATAAAATATTATTATAAAATTAATTTTTATTAAATATAAATGATCTTATAATTTTATGAATGAAATTATAATTTTTATTAAGTTTTGAAATCCATTTCGGTCAAAACCCGTGAATTTTAGATAAATGTCAGTTTTTATTTTAAAAGTGAAAATTAACATATTTAGAAAATTATTTGGATAAAATAAATGTTATTTCTGGAATTAGGATGTCGAAATTATCCAACGGTGAATTTTTCATAATTTTCTGAGACAGTCAAATTTTTGGGTAAAAATTAAATATCGTTTAAATATATAATGTGTTTTATGACATCATAATGACCCAATAGTGATGTAATAAAATACTATAATCTTTATTTTCGGACAATATATGTTTTACCATTAAAATAATGTGATTTTGGGTTTTTTGACTTACTTTTCAAAGCATTAATGGACCCCTCAAGACTTATTAAACACCTTATCTTTTTAAATTAATTTTCATGGGAGTGTGTCTCACCTCCACATAAGAAACCTTATTATTTTAAAAAGTTTGGACTTTGGCCTTATAAAATATTTTTTTCCTCTAACCTTTTACAAAACCCATGGTCAAAAACTATGGGATGGTTTGTGTTTTGGATTAATTTAATATTAGGGGTCCCAAATCTAAATAATAAAGAATTCCCTCACCTTTCCTATATAAACCCAACCAAACTCCCACTTCCACCTCACTCAAATCTTTTGGATTTCGTCCAACCTCTACCCTACTCTCTCTAGAATCCTCCCAAGGTGCCTCAATCTCCCAATAAGCCTCTCACAAGCCTCTCTCTATCCTTTGGAAGCACACTTCCAGTAAGGGTTTTTTTCTTCCTTTCTCATTTTTGTCCAATTTTCTTTAAGTTGTTTTTCCCTTTTAATTTTAATTATGAATATTGGGGTATTGTTTCGCACCTCCCTCATACTTCCCTATTTATGTTTTAATGATGGGATACCACTTTATCTCTCATTAAATGCCTCCCATATACACCCGTTACTATGCTGAAATTCCGAAAGGAACTTCTCTCTCCTCATTTACATTCAAGCAATAATTTTGTATCATGAATCTAAATTCCATTATAATTGTTGGTACATGTATCTATATGAACTCCTTACTATCCATTACATATAAATATTATGAGGAACCCATTTCTCTCTCATCAACCATTTTTTTATGAATTATTATGTCACGTCGTTACGCTGCCGAAATCGCACCGATTTTCTAAGCCAATGTCATTGTGTAGTGAATACCATGCTCATTTTCCATAAGGGGTATTCACCTTTATGCACATTTACATATTTATTATAAAGTTTCATGTATTAATTCCACATTCCTTTATCGTGGAATAAATTATTATGTTTTATGAATCCATGTTTTATGATCCATGTGGCACACTTATACATGAAATGAAATGTTTAAGAAGGGTGCGCCCTTATAGCCCTCCAATTCATTGGGTAAAGTTTAGTATCATGATACGTTATGTGCAATGAGTGTTGACTCATTCTAATTCAAGTGCAATTAGGGTTTACTTGTGCTTCATGTGCAATGAGTATTTACTCATGCTCCATGTGCAATGAGCCTTGGCTCATACTAATTCCATGTTAAGTGTTGTTGCCACATTTCCATGTTATGATTATCATGCTTTCTCATGCCTTTATGTTCATGCTTCTCTCGTGCTCTATTGATATGCCTAATGTCTAACATGTATTGTACTCCTCATGTTATTCCTTGTGTATTCCCTTACTGGGCTTTATAGCTCACCCTTTTCTTATACATATCCTCAGGTTATCTCATGCAATGCTAAGTATGAGGAAATGTAGTGCTCATGTAAAGGAAGTTTTCAATAAAGATGTTATATTTTCATGTTTTAAGTTTTTATGTAATGATCCTAAGCCCCAAAGACACTAAACCTCTCGATATTCTTGTTGTATCAAGTGAATTTTTATGTAATAAATCATGTTTAAGTTTGTAATAAAAGCAGGGTTGTCATAATCCACCACTAACACCCCCTTAAAATCATTAGGTTTTAAAACCATATATTTAGATAGTCATCATCAAGGGGTACAACTTTTTAATCCTGAAATATTATTCTTAATAAATTTTATTTTCAATAAAATGATTCATTGATACCATATTATTATGTCTTAAATAAATAAAAATGATTTTTATGAATGTATTTTATTTTTCCATTGATTTTTCTTCTCCTTGATTTAGAATATTTATATATCTTTAAATATTTTACTTGATTCTTTTTTAAATAAATAAAATTGGAATAAAACCATTTGATATTTAATATATATATTTAAAACCAACTTTATTCCAAATCAAGATATGCATAATTTGAAATTTTTTATAACAACATAAAATTTTATATTCAACTTTGATTTCCAAATCAGTTTCTCAACACATCTTTTTGGTTTAGATCGTTCCCTAAAATTGCCTTTTTTATTTAGGTCTGTTACATATTATTAAATAATATAACCCCAAAAATAATTTTTTAAGTTATCTCTATTCAACATGATCAAACCTAATGGATCATACATCTCGTATTAATATATATTACATAAAAATTAATAAAAAATTAAGCATGTGGGGAGAGGTTTTTTTCCAGTATTACTCATGTAGAAGGATTTTTTTGGTTATGGAAATCCAATAAATTCCTTTAAAAAATCATACAAGTTATTATAGTGGTTATCCTAGTAATAAAATTAACAAAAAATATTTTATGTATGTGATTTAGAGTTGCTAAAAAATATTGTTTTGGATTTACCTCCATTATAAGATTTATCCCACTCATGCATGTTTCCGGTTTTAATAAATAGAATCCTTCAAAATGATTTTTCTACTGTATGATGGATCTTCCACTAGTTTCCACCACTTTACCTATTCTAGTATTTTTGAGACCATATAATAATACTTCTTGTGTATCCATGTTAAAATCCATGAGAGTCACCTTGTCCATTTTCATCCTTGGAGGATGTTCCTTTACATGATCATTCATATTTATCCCAATTGGAGAGGATACCTATTTTTTCTTGTATCATTATTTTCATTAATTCTATGAGGGATAACTAGGTAAATGATCCTTGTTTCTTTTTATACACTTTATTATTATTTGGAACTATTTTCACCAAAATATAAAATCTATTTTCTATCAAGAATGTTTTTATTCAAGTGAAAAGTTAGTAATAATTTTTTATAGGTATAGAGGAATTGAATTTAAATGTTTAGTTTTTTCTAAAATTTAAAGATTTATATCCAAGGATAGTACAAATAAATCATTTCACATAATTTTAATCCCACATATAGTCATTTCATTGATAAAATAATGATTTGGAATATATTCTTCCAAATTTGATCCCTTGTGATTCTAGACACACATAACTGGTGTTTCCCATGATTCCATAAAAGTAGTATCATATAGATACCTTCTATTAAGATATTTTAGTTACAGATTTGGAATTAATATTCCATTTATCCCATGATTCCATATTTACCTATTTGATTACTAAACTTGTTGATTATACCATGGAATGAATTTTCAACTCTTCATTAGAGGTTTTAAAACTCACTTTTATCTCCATTATATTCACATCCTTCTGCTTTGACTGGTTAGTAACTTCCTTAAACCTATAATTATCTTCTTCTATATATATTTTTCTCACTTAATTTTGTGTTTTGAGAGTAATAATACATTCCTTAAAGTCCATACCTATTTCCATTTCTTTCTGAGATCATGGAAATCTTCTTTTAGTAATACCCTTTAACCCATTATAGTGTCATTTATAGGTTCTATAATAGGTCATTATGAGATTGGTGAATCAATGATTTATTTTTTCTGTACGTTTATTTTTAGAAAATCATTTCAACTTATTATAGTACAATGATGTTTTCTTTTTTCACATCCACAATAGAATCCAACATAATGTGCATCTAAATTTCTAAAGTTCACCTTTCAAAATGAGAAGGTTATTACTTGTTGTGATTTAGAATTAACCATGAAAAAAAGAGCCACTAGAATAAAATTTTTAGTACAAGAGGAAATTTCTATCCATGAATTATGTGTTTTACATGTCTCTTTATTTTAATTCACTATACCCTACACATAAGTTCAGCAACTACTCTACGGTTAAATTTTTTGGAAAAACTAATATATCTTCCAAAAAAATTATATTATAAAGTCAATGAGTTTAAATATTTATCTTACTTATTTTAATACTGAATAATATAATGATTTAAATTTAACTTTCAAGCCTATCATGACATGAAAAAAAATATTCCATTTCCACCATTTTCATCACGATATACACTCTTTAAAATATTTTGTAAAATTAACATCTTCTAATTATCTTCTCTCTGTGAACATCAGAAAAACTCACCTATATTTCTTCAAAATATTCATGATATTTTTTATAGGATTTGTTATTTATTTCTCTTGTTATTATTCTAATAATTATTCATAGAACCTTGTGAAATAATATTTTATCTTTTTGTATCTTCCATTGGTATACATTCATTAAAAATTGTTCTCATAGATAACACACATTCCATTCTTAACTAATGTTTAAGGAGTGAAGTCCCAACATGGATAATGAGTATACTTTATGTTTCAATGGCTATGGTATTTTATATCAACAAAATAAACATGAACATGAAAATAAATATGGAGAAGGGTCTAGATCACTCAGATGTGTTATGGATTACCTTTCCTACTATAAGAGTGGTTAACTTTAGTAACACTCTTTTTAAATTTTATTCCATTTGGAATCATATAATTTATAATAGGATTAGAATTTATGGGAATTTCAAAGATTATAAGGTATGTATACCATTGAGTTTTTTACTTTATCTCATATCCATGATTTTAATTTACACTAATTGTGTATCCAAGGGAATCCCAAGACATACTAGATGTTGTGGTATTTCCATGGACTTTAAATGAGGACCCTTATCTTACATACACAAGGATTAATGGATTTTCGGTTCTTATGAAGAAAATATGGAAGGTTTGATTCTATAAGATCAAATTGTGGCACATAAAAATTTGAGGATTTTGTGTCTTTATGTTGGATATAACATTATTGTTAATAAAATTATGCTTGGAACATTAACTAACTCAAAAAGGTTTTTAGTTTCTTATGATTATTCCATGGATTAGTGTAATAATAATAACATTGTGGTGTCTCACGCATATAGGGAAGGTAATAAAATTAATGATGTTATTTCCAATCTTGTAGTTGGGTCAAAGAGAAGTATTTGTTCTAGGTCCATTTAGGATATCAATTCAGATATTCTGAATCCTAACATTTGTGTAACCCCAAATCATATATTTTAATAATATTTTTTGTTCTATGGATGTTTTATCAATAGAAACATCTTATTATTACAATGGAATTCATATATCAATACTTTATAGTGAAAATAACTCCATAATTCTTTTACTCAAATTATACATCTTCCAATAGCTTGGATAAAATCTTTAATCAATCTTGGTGATATATTCTTTCAATGAATAAAATTCACTAATAATCATATTATATAATTTAATAATTCTCTGAATATTTTTTAATTCAATATGAATTGTCAATATCACACTAGTAAAGTTCACGAAATTTAACAAAGGTCTTCAGAGGTTATTGTTACAGGAAAATATTATCTGTGTTTTGAACTAATAAATACCTTTACATAGTTATAGTTTTCCTTTATAAAACTTTCTATACAGTGGAGGTGACCCTTATGTTGAGTTTAGATGAACTGTAACTATAATCCAAGTTACCTTTATTCATAAATTCAGGAATCTTATGCATCAATTATAATTTCACGATTACCTTTATGCATGCCCCATGTTACATTTAAAAAAAATCCAAATTAACATTACATGCAAAATAGAGCTTCAAACTGAATTTTGATCCATTGGTTGATGACATCCATGTATGAATAAATTTACATTTACATATAATTTCAATTTATAGATCACAATTTCATAGATTCCAAATGAAATTTATGTAGAATACATTAAATAGGCTACGACCATTATAAAGATTTCACATTACTTTTATGTTGAACTGGTTATTTTAATTCACATAGACTTATATATTTCATATTTTTTCTATACCATTCAAATCATACTCAAAAGTCCTCTAAATATCCAAAAAATCTTCACACCCCAAAATAAGCTTCATTTTATGTATTGTTTCAATGATCCAATTATAATGTCAGAACCTATTAGGTAGTATCCAACCTATCTTTTTATAATAATTAATAGATACTCTTAGATGAACATGGGAATAGTTTTCCATAAAAAAATAATTCAATGACTAAAAAATAAAAAAAAATATATGATTCTTTCACATTGAATTTATAATTAATTTAAATAGTAATAATTACCTTGGCCATTTGAATACTTTCTCAATAAATGAGGTTGATAATTCAAATTCCATTCATTTACATGATCATTGTTATAAGATAATAAAAGAGTAAAATACATATAGTGGTTAACCAAATATACTCATTATGATCTCAAAACATCATTGATGCAACCCCAAGTGCTATAAGAACAGTATTTAACTTCTTATATAAATCCATTTGATTTCTGCAAAAATCACTTCTATATTCAAGGATTTTATTTTGGTATCTTTGGATTTACATGAGGAGGGATGTGGAATCATTTCTCTTGATATTGAGAGATAATTATATAGAAGTTATTTATTGTGTGATAATTATCTAGGGAGAGGTATTTTTTTCACACCAACCTCTACCCAATAGTCTATAGTAGACTATTTATAAATTTAGGGAAAGTGTATTATATTAATTAATTTCTACAATGACCATAATTATCTATTAATCCCATAATTAATTGCATGCCTTATAAAACTATAACTTTATTATTATATCTCATGGAATAAATTAACTCAAGTGGTGATAAATATTATTTTATAGTTTGATACTTATATATCTATCACTATACCAAAAATTATGTTATCTCATCCTCCCAAATATTTATTGAATTCGTTAATAAATATTTAAATAAATTTTACTTATTCAATAAATAAATACTACATTAATTGTCCCATGAGAAATTAATTAATATTCATATAACTGAATAGATTATTTATTTACTAAACAATTATTTATTACCTTTCGAATAACAAGAGTTAATTAAATATTATATATCCTTGTAAACAAAAAATTTCCTTATGAATGAATATATATTAAATATTTCAAATAAACAAATTAAAAATAAATATTATTCATTATACTAAAGAATAATATTTATTCCTATAGTTAAATTTAAATAAAATTTAAATAAAATTTAATTGATATTATTATAATCACTAGGTGTATAATCCTATTGAAATATTTTACAGTGTAGTAGGGTGTTTTGGATTAAACTCCAATATAAGGGTATTTCACTACCTAAAGGTACAAAAGAGGATGAAGCTAATGTTATTGTTTTGGAAACCATATAAGAATATCTACTATGTAATATAATCCTTTTTTCCAGATATCTCATCAAGAAGGTTTCACACTAATGTTATCAAGTTATATTCTTTGTACATCATTATTTTTCTTTATGGAATAAACACTACTACAAAAACAGTCTATATCAGCGCTAAAAAGGGGCTTTAACAGCGCTAAAAAAGCATTGTAAAGCTCAGCACTAACATAGGGGGTCCCTTTTGTCAGCGCTGATAAAATACCCCTTTATTAGTTCTTTTTTTAGCGCTGATAAATGGAGCCTTTATCAGCGCTTCTAAAAAGCACTTATAAAGGTCAAAAAAACTAAAAATAATTAAAAAAATTAAAAATAATACAGGGTAGTTCTTTTATCAGCGCTTCACACCCCCCTTTATCAGTGATAGGAGGTCTCTCGCGTGTTTCCCTTCCTTCACATCCTCATACGTGCGCACCCCCTTTGCTTCAACCTGAACTCGAACCCGGGACCTCCCCCCTTTAGCGGTTGTACCTTTACCACTATGTCATTTCGTTTTGTTCTTTATTTAATGATATATCTATATATATAAATTGTTATATTTATTCATATATTGATATAGATTCATATTAATATAAATATATTTATTCATATATTAGTATATATATATTAATTCATATATTTATATATTTATATATATATTTTTAGTTATAATTTTTTTATACGTATATTTATTTGTATATTAATATATTCTTATAAGATTAGTTTTAAATACATTTATGAATAAATATGTTTTTTATGTGTGTTTATAAATAAATAAATACATACGTACATACATACATACATAGATAGATATATACAACACACAGACACACACAGAGAGACACACACACACAAACACGTATATATTTATGAATAAATACAAATATATGTGTCTTTGAAAATCCATAGAATGTACTTATAAAGATTAGTTTTAAATACATTTATGAAAAAAAAATTATGTGTGTTTATAAGTAATTAAATAAATAAATACATACATATATACATATATACAACACACAGACACACACATAGACACCCACACACACACAGACACATATATATTTATGAATAAATACATATATCTATGTGTATTTGAAAAGCCATAAAATGTTAAAACGACCATAACATATAATCTATAATTCTATTTCAATGCCACAACTAGTCAAATCAAATAAAATGAAACAATCTTCAATATGATATGTGTTACAGGCCTAACGGACATCCGGATCAGAAGTTATACTTGTTTGAATGTTAAAAAATCATGGTATCCCGACTGAAAACTCAGTTTTGGAGGCCTTATGATCCTTTTTTGGGATAAAAAAATGTGATAGAGGATTTTCCTAGGTCACCAGCACGTAAAGCTCATCGCAGGCTTCAATTTTATATGTTGTAGAGCTCAAACGGACACCCGGATCAATAGTTATGGCCGTTTGAAGTTTGAGTTACATTTTCAACATATTTTAGATCTTTTATTAATTGTTTTGATTTTTTGTGTCCTCAAATTGTTATTAAATGATTTTTAATCGATAAAAATTAGGAAATTATTAATTAAAAATATTTTTTAAAAATATTTTGAAGCCATTTTAACTAAATTTCTTATATATTAAATGTAATAGTCTATTTATACGTATCTATAACATATTTAAAAAATATATATTGTATTTATATCAATATAAATATACTTATATAACAAAATATTATTTTTCATGAAAAAATATTTTTTTTGAAACTCAACATTTATCAGCGCTCGGGAAAAGCGCAGATAAATCCCCCATTTATCAGCGCTAATTAAAGAAGCGCTAATAAAGGGGGCCTTCATCAGCGCTTTTTTTAGCACTAATAAAAGCAACCCTTTATCAGTGATTTTTTTAGCACTAATAAAGGCCCCCTATATCAGCACTTTTTTTTAGCGCTGATAAAAGTGAAGCGCATCCTTTGCCCGTTTTTGTAGTAGTGAAACTAATCGATGCACCCTTGACACGGAATTTAATATAAAAATTCAATTTTAATCAGATATTTGGGATTTGTAGTTTCATAAATATAGAAGGAAAAAATTGTACCTCAATATTTTCATTAATAACCTATCACTAGTGACATGCCCAAAATATCTTTACAACACCGGAAATATATATCATAGTGGTTTGTATCAACATAAGATATTGCACTACTCATTATATGTATTAATAATAATCACAAATTAAAATGATCATTACACATGCTCATATATAGTATTACTCAACGGATTCTAACATATCTATTTCCTACATGTGGTATTGTCCTTTATAATTTCTCACATTATATATTAGAAAGTGTTAAAATTAAGATATGAAGTACAATCCTCTTGTGAGTAATCACACCAAACAATCTATATCAACTATGTCCTGTTAGATGATGCCATATGAATGTAGGAATAGTGTTATGAATATATTCATTGTGTATCATGGTTGTCATCAAAGAGTTGAATTTATTTTGACCTTTATTATATGAAAAAAAATATGTAACATTATTATATTAAAGTCATTTAGAAGAAGAATAAATATGGGATATGATATGTATATTAATATTCATGTCTCTAAATATTTATTTATTATTATGTAATATTGATTTTGGTTCTAGGAGGCCAACTACAATAGTCTCCAACATAGATTATATCTGTCTGGTAATGACATTATTTACACTAGTGCACACATGATAGCTATGCTTCAATTGAGATATAGGTTTATTAAAGTATGTCACAATGTTATCATCCATAGTAACACATCATACTATGATGTCACATCTCTGAGAAAAATCCCTCTAAATTTGATTCTTCTAGATTAATTTATTCTTCTACTAATGTAACCTTATCCCTTTTATAAGTTCCACCACTGTAGAATTATCATATTATAATGTGATAGGGTCATTACTACTAGGAACCACATCATGTTCTTAGAAAAAATTCATATCAATACCAATTCTTTATTTTCATTAAAAATAATTGTACACTCAAACTCCGCTACAAGTCCAATTATTATTTCTTATTTAGAGATATACCAACTCACAACATCTCCATTTTGAGTCAATATATATCTCAATTTCTATTTCAGATCATCTTAATATGTTTGTAAACTAAAATATATATACCATCTAATGACTACCTAAATATCCCCACATAAATCGTTAATCTATACTCATTACTTCATGTATACCTATGAAAACCATTGAAAACAATGCAACACTTGTCTTTATGATCTACTTTATATTTATCATCCACATTTAATTATTATGGGATATCTAACCTAAAAATATCATTGCATACACACAATACCAAATCAAAAATGCATACATAATCATTTCCATTATCTGTCTCTCATTATGTGAATGGGGAAACAAATTTTTAGTGAGATATATTCCTTGTGACATTGGAAACAATACCATATTGGATTGTTCTATACGGAATCTATTCATTATCATATCAATTTATATAATTTTACTTAGTCCAATTATACCTTGGAATATGTCACATTTATCTTCATCCTAATAATATATTCTTCTTAACCGAATTCATTCTTATAGAAGCATGTATTTGACCATTTTTTAACTAAATGTATGCCTAGTATATCATTTCATATAATTAGTACATTGTCGTAATATGATATCATGAAAAATAAATCACTCCTACTAAACTATTACCAAATACAAGGCACAAATTATTTATTTATTAATCCAAATTTAGTTTAAGATTCATCCAAGTGAAATTTCCTTGACTTGAAGGATTATATTGATCCATAAATGGTTGTCTATATAATTCATACTATATTGGAATTTTTAAGAGTTGAAAACTATCATGCTTGTTTCATATATACTTCTTTATGAACGTTCCTATTATGGAAATATATATTGACATCTATCTTCCAAATTTTATAGGAAAGGTATGTTGATATGGAATGTAGAATTCAGATGGATTTTACTATAACAACTTGTGAAATGTTTTGTCAAATTCTCTACCTTTGGTCTTCTTAAACACCATTGAATCCAGTCATGACTTATAGTAACTCACTTCCCCATTCATGTACATTTTATTCTTGGATGCCAATTTGAAATTATTAGGGTTTTCATCCAATAGATGATCCACTAAACTCTGGTTGGATTTTCTCTAAATAGAATATTATTTAGAGTTCATTGAATTATACAACATGGTATAAATTTTTCCATATAATACATCCTCATATACATGATAATTACTTTCTAATAATGAGGATTCTCTATCCTCGATGAATAAAACACCATAACTTTTATGTTATCTAAATTCTAATGTAGTCCCCTGTAATACTTGTATCATTAAAACATCCTAGGTATTTATGGAATATGTTCCTATGCCAACACTTGTGTACCTTGATATCTCACTTCATCAAAGCCTAACTCACTCATACAATCTATTTAAGAGGTGTACTCCATCTCAAGGAATATAGGTTTTATTAACACTTATAAATTATTTATCTATTCTTTGGAATATATATTACCCAATAGTTTCCATAGGATATAATATAAATGTATTCCTAGTTCCTCAAGATGTTATTTTGTTACCTGAATATCCCTTAACAAACATTACACATCACCAACCACATAATCCTGAAAAGGTAGGTTTCATTCCATGCTATATAAGGAATGGAACACTATCTGACACTTTATTTTCCACTCAATTTATTACATATGTCACTTCTTTTAATGTGTAGCACCAAAAGGATAATGGATGCATTTCTTGAATCATAGTTGACAATACAAAATCCACTATGGCATAGTTCTTCATTTCACTTACACTATTCAATTATGTTGTATATCGAAGATTGATTGTGGATGATATCTGAAAACTAAGTATATAAATAATGAAAAATTGATTAAGATATTTTGTACCACTTTTGAGTGGAGTATCGTTATATTAATACAATTTTTATTATCAACTTCTTTCTTATGTTCATTGAATTTTTCAAATTAATATAATGTATTACTCATTAAGTATACATATCCATATCTAAAAAATTAATTAGTAATACCAATAAATTATAAGAATCCACTTGTCAAATCAATTAAAAATGGTCAACAAACAAATATATACATACCAATTCATGAACTTTTATAACCATTACGCCTTTTCCACTATATTATTCTTTGGAAATTTTTCTTTATAAACAATGTTACATAAGCTAAGTGGTTTTTACTCAAAATATTCTAAATATAAATATATGTATACTTTAATAATTCCTTTTTCATTTATGTTAACTAACAGATAATTCCATAATATGGTGTTATATGTGTCATGAAAAATATATTCCTTATGGATTTTCATCTCTTGGTTTTGTAATTCAATAAATGAATACCATTATTAAGTTATGACTTATCATAAAATATAACATATTTATAAAAAGAAAAAGTATTTATTCTGAGAAAAGAAAAAAATATCTATTGAATCATAAATGGAAATAAAAATAATATTTTTCATAATTCATGACCCAAAATAAAAATTCATTAAATTGAGATCATCATAGTTGACAATGTGTGGGGGTAATTTCTAAAAGATATTGTGGAAAAATAGGTACCATTAGTTTCTAAAATATCAAACTAATATCATTAAAATTCTTCTAAATCTACTCTGTACATATAATTGAATACATAAATGAGCACCATATACTGTATATAAAACTGTTGGCACCAAAATGTGGGCAGAGGAAAAGCATCACAAAAAGAAAATCAACTTCAAAGGGGCTACCTTTGAAAGACCATTCACAGAGCCCTGCACTGCGGCTGACACAAAGACAGAGCCCTGCACTGTGGGTGCCAGGGAGCAAATAGGTGGGAGGCTCTGTGGTTACGACGCACTGGACCAGAAGCCTTTCACCGTAGAGGGAGCTGAATCAACCTTCATGAGCCTGGGTAACTTCACTAAAGCCTCTACAAGTACTGTGAAGAGAGATTCACGTCGAGGAGTGGATGAAGGTCGGCTCCACAATTATGACAAACTTGACACATTCCTCATCCGATCGTGATGTGCCATGTGGTATTGTGTGGATCTGTCTCTACTTTGCACCGCCCCTCTCCTATAAATATCGGGATCCCTCGAGCCCAAAGGATGGATACCCTGACCTTTTACCTTCTCTGCTCTCAAATCGCCAAGCACATTCTATTTTGCAAAGCCTTGAGAAAAATAACCTCATACATGTACTTGAGAATTTCTAATTACCCTTCCCTTAGCTTAAATACAACCCCTCTCCAAGAAGTGATTCACTTCATGGAGCCCACGAACCACAGTGAAGGAAGGAGATCCTCAAGGGGTCTCAGGTCTTCGCAAAGCACTCATGTTTCACAATGTACCCTACAAGAACATGTAGCCCATATGATAAGGCAGGGTTATTGTGCTTCGTGAAGCACATTGCTTCGTAGTTCTATACTTCAGAGGATACCCTAGCTTCTCGAAGCCCTAATCCATAAAATCCTTTAAACTTTACGAAGCTCCCTCCATATGAACCTATTCCCAATGACTAGTCAAGGCCACCCTACTTCGTGATGCATACACCTTTGCAAAGCCCCTCTATTACATAAATCACCAGAGCTTCCCATGTCTTATTATTGTGACCCCCTTTTCTGCACAAACCCTTTTCTTGTATGACCCTACAGGTTTGTACGATGTGATTTTAAGGTCCCTTGGGTGGTTCTTAACATTGTGTTTCTTAGCCTCATGCTTCTTCTCATTGGAACTATAATGACTATTTCTTCTTTTCATATCCATGATAATGTTGGCCTCTCAATTAATCACTCCGCAACACCCCCACACCATGGCTTTGCCAGCGCCTTCCCTTTACCAAGGGTTAAAGCGTGCCAGTTATGTAAGTCATAGGGGCACGGAGTGAACGCACCTCATCTGAGCTGGAGGATGTTAAACTGCCAAAAACCATCATCCTCAACACATGAAGTTAAATTGTGGCCTCTCCTCGTGCATCATACACAGGGTGCGCCATCTCATACATTTTCAATGCTGTATCATCTCTAATGGAGTGAGATCTTCCTCACATGTAATGATATCCTCTCTTCCGGAGCGGAACCTATCCGCGGGGAAGGGAATCCATCTTGGTGTAATCCCCAAGCCTTTCTTGCAGGAGGTATCACCCCTACTCCTTTATTCTTTATTTCCGAAGACCAGAGGAGATATGGGAACAGGGAACTTCATTATCTCGTCCCTTTCCCCCTGATCTTTGTCACCATCAGGTCTCCATCCTGGAGTAAGTCCCAATATCCATCTCTATATTCTAGTAACCACGCATAAACCCTTGTTTCCTATTTGGGCTACTAACCATGTCTATGCCCCACCCCTATCCCCACAACTTCATCTTTTGAGACATGATCATCTGGTCTTTGATGCCTCGTGTTTCTCACACCGAGCATCCGCCTTAGCGTGTAATCCCCAACACACACTGAACTACTTGGACATTGATCCTTTCCAAGGAAAGGTACGTAGGAAGCCTCCCCGAGGTTTAATCCCAACACATCCCTTGGTTCCAACCCCTTCATGTCAGTTCACCTTTGTCCCACATGACGTTAAACTACTCCCCACACCGGACTACGTGGACTTTGATCCTTGCCAAGGCAAGGTACGTAAGAAGCTTCCCTGAGGTTCAATCCCAACACCAACTAGTCCCAACCCCTTCACATCGGTTCACTCTCATCCCGCATGATGTTAAACTATATCCACCACCCCAAAATAAGTGGTATTTGATCCTTTCCAAAGCAAGGATCATAGGAAGCATCCCGAAGGTTCAAGCACAAAACCCATCGGTCTCAACCACTCCACATCGTTCCACCATCATCTCATGTGACGTTAAACTGTACGCCCATTTTTTCCTGCAAGACTTTAAAATATACCCATTAAAATTATGTGGTCTTTGATTCTTGTCTCTCGGGAAGGGTACGTAGGAAGCCTCTCTGAGGTCCAACCCCAATTGACGGTAATCCATTGTGTTCCCTAACTGACGATAAGCTGTTTTGTTCCAAAACCGACAGAAAGGTGTGGTGTTCCACAATCAATAGTAAGATGTTGTGTTCCCCCACCGATGGTAAGTTTTTTTGTCTCCTAATTGATCGTAATCCATTGTGTTCCCCTATCAGTGGTTAACCGTTGTGATCCCCAATCGAAGGTAAGTTGTTATCAACCCCAACCAGCAGTAATCCATTGTATAGTCATCCAATGGTAAGCCATTGTAGTCTGTAATCGATAGTAATTTGTGGTAGTCACATTTTCCAGTACCCACATATCTAGTCCATCCCTGTGGCATCAGACTAACCTTATCTTCTAACCATGTGTAAGACCTACTATATCATTGGGTCTCTATCCTCAGCACATACCCCAATTCTATACTCCCATCATGAACTATGTGATATTTGATTCCCTTCTACGGTTATACGTAGGAAGCCTCCCTGATGCTCAATCACATCACCCAAGTCCCATCCTGATCTCTCCCTCAAGCCTATGTGTTTCAGGAAGGTCATGCCCCAACCTAGAGGTTCTACTTCCTCTGGATTCCATCCATGCGTCCATTCTCATGGGTTGCCTCCTTAGGGGTCCCATCTCCCCACCGAACTACATGGACATTGATTTCCTATCAAGGGGATATGTAGGAAGCCTCTATAAGGTTCTAGCCCAAGGTTTCCATCACATTCATGATGGTTCCATCTCATTCTCCATCCACTTCACTCAACCATCCATATCCATCCTGATTCTTACACGTTCTGCCACATCCTGATGAGATAATGTCAACCACTTTCTCACTGCTCCTAGTAGTAATCGGGTAACTAACCACGTGTTAGCCCTAGTATCAGTGATCCCCCAAGGGGTTTCTCCCAATTGATCCACTCCCGTTAGTGTTCTGATCAGTCCGATCCTTCTCTCCTGGAAGTGAAAATCACAGCATGCCCTATGTTAAACATGGGAAGTTGAGGGAAACCTCAGATACATTCCCAAGGCATAAAATTCCCTACATTCAACGTAGGATTCCTCGGGATTCCATTCCCTTGATAAGACCTATCATAAGGGGAATAAACCAAGATGCATCGGTGTTTTAGAGTCCACACACTTTAGTGATGTCCAACGTGAATACTCTCACAACCGAAGGTTATTGCCTTGGTTGGACCCCTTAGAATTTCCAGACAGAAGTAGCATAATTAAGCAGAATCCATGAAGACATGGAACTGGGAAGAGTTTAATGAACAACATATTAGGACTATGAGGGTGACCTAGACTAGGCAACAAGTTCCAAGTAAGAATCCTCATAAGGAGGAACCTATATCCCATAATCCCATTTCGATCAAGGAGAAAACGTCCCTAAATAAGTAACGAATGTTGCCCACCTTTGGAAAGAGAGAATGTGGGGAAACAAATGGTGCATCCTCCACAGAAGAATGTGAGCCCAGGTGAAAGAATCAGAAAAATAAATATTGAACTCGATGTAAAGTTATTCTCCTCAATGTGGATATTATTAGCACTTGAGATATCAGTGGATTAGCGTGTCACCAGATCCATGCATCTGGCACTAGACCTCACCAAGAAAATAGTGGGCCTAGCATGAAACACACTTGAAATTGGGGCAGTTAAACGTTGGACATCCCGGTCAGTGACATTGTCTGTGTGGATCCTTCTTACAATCCAAGGAAGAAGGAATTGTGCTAGGGAATTGGACGTCGATTTCCTTTTTTCATCACTAATGGTTTAATCTCCCAACCTTATAAGACCCAGGTTTCAATACCGGGAAACGGATCACCACCTACCGATATAGCGGTAGGGTAAATGTCAATGCGGCAATCCCAAGTGGCCTCATCTCTTCCATGGAAACCTCCACATCCACGGTTGTTGGGAACCCATGCCCCATCTCCCATTCTGTAATCGTTAAGAGAAGGGTGATTAATGACCTCATTCAACGAGATGAGGAGGAAGGGTTTATCCCAACCCGAGATATGGCCCATCAAGACTTCGAATCTTCTGCACCTCATCCCCACCACTTCCTCAAAGGGCTATGTAGGGAGCCACTTCTCCCCACTCTGATGTATAAATGTTTTTGAAGCCTCTCCCTAGAATGCTTTGATGACTTCCTTCCATACGAAAATGAGGTGAGGGATGTCTGGGCCAACCCGGTCGGGATCCCTTTATAGGGGTTCCCAAGGAAGGCTCCCACTAGGTTGTGTCAATGCCACCACCTAGCCCCATGGGATGAAGAGTAGGTAATTTATGCACCTTCACCACTGTCCCCAGTCCGCTTAACCTGGTGCTAGTGTCGGGTGAGGGCTGAAGAGGGAACCCACTGAGTGGCGTCAACATCAGCAACTATTGTGGCTCGTGCCACTGCTGATGCATACCATTAGTCCCCTTTTATGCTGAGTAGGGTTACTTAGGTTCCCATCTTGGATCGAGGCCCCAACCACCGCATAGGTAAACTGGGTCAACTCTCCTAGTCGCCAACGCAGGTAGAACCCGCCGTGGTCGACCCGTGGCAATGACACCCAATACAAAGGTCCACCCTGCACTATCACCGATGAGAGCGCAAGTCTGTCCTACTCCCAAGCTCAGCGTGGAGGTCCTCCCCATTTCAGCTTCAATCTAGTTAAGGGTTCCCACCACTGTAGTGACTCTCGGTACGGAAGCGTCCTCCACACTCATGACCATAGTTATGGAGTCGTTCCTCCTATCACATGTTTTCGGTCTGAATATGATACAAATCCTATCAATCGTTAGCATGGGGGTCTTCCCAATGTCCTTACAGCAGCCGATGAAGTTCCTCCTCCCAAAAATCGGAGAAGAGAAGTTTTGCCTCACTTCATAAGCACCCAACACAGAGGTCCTACTCATGTTAAACTCGACCAGTATGAGGACCCTCCTCGCACTGACACTGTAAAAAGAAATAAGAATAGAGGCCATATCCATGATCCTACCATCTCCAGCGGAGGTCCTAACCGCTCCATCACTTCCCGTGGAGTTTCCCTCTGCATGTATGCTAGTAGACACGGAGGTCCTCCCATGTTCCCTTTGACAACTATCTAGGTGCTCCTCACACCCTAGCTCACCCAGGCAGAAGTCCTCTCTTCCCCAACACCAGTTCAGTTGAAGGCCATCCTCGATACAAAAATCTACCCTATCTGGAAGACTCGTCCTAAGGAAGAAGGGCGGGTCTCCACCACCATAAAAAGAATACCGAGAAGATTCAGACTGAGATAAAACCTATCTACTTCTCATATTATAAGGCGGAATTTGATTTGCAAATGGAACCCTCACCTAGATCCTCTGTGTGAGGGGCCTGGGTAGGGATGAGGCGTATCAGCTTTAAACTTCCAGAATGTGAGGTCCACAGGATCCCTACCTCCCTCCGCATATATGTCCAGGAGGGTGAAGATTTGAAATCTCACCAGGCTCTGGACATACATTCCCCACTATCATCACTATGAGAACTCTCTACCTCGACGAGATATCATGGAGAGTTATTCTGGGGGTTGATGGCGGACGAGAAATAGCATGATCCACTGCCAGCAGTCGTAGTCCTTGTGCCAGAAACTATGGTCACCAGCCCGTCTTATTGTGATGTGGTGACTAAGTCACTGAATTCTTCATAGGATAGCCTGAGATATGGTGGTGTGTCATCCCACTCTCCATATTCTCCATCGACCATCCTACCATCTTAGTGGTCTACTTTAGTACCACTACCGGTTCCCCATCCGCCTCTAGTTGACGACTGGGGCTCCTTGATGGTGACTTACCCCCTGGGGAGTTCCATAGCTATTGGACCTATTGTGAAGGGTTACTCTCTGGTAGATAAATCTATTCGGTCTTCTCGTTCCCACCAAGGCATTGGTCCTCAACCAAAATCCCAATAAAGTAAAAGAGAACCTTAGATCCTTCAAACCCTCTGAACCGTCTGGATCAGTCCAGAAGACTGAAGATGGTCCTGAAAAGTCCATGTTGTGACAACAGCTCACGGAGCACAATAATATGGTCGATGACCACCTTGCTGAACACGCTGCAGAGGGGTGGCTAGACTACAGTGATCCTCAGCCGGGGAAGCAGGGGCAGGCACAACTTCCCCCCAATGAGTTGCCACCAAGTGGCCCTGGCCCTAACCATTCTGCCCATATAGATAGGGTAGAGGCCAGAGCTTATGGAAAGAGGGTGTGGTAAGTGTAGCCAAATCCACCTAAGCGACATGATAATCCTCATGACCTAGCTCAGGTTCCCCTAGTTGCTCTGCATGTCATCCCACCAACCGCTCCATGAGCCATTGCGCCAGCATATCATTTTGAAGAACCTGACAATGCACTAGTGGTCAAGGGTCCTCATCAATATAGGAACCCCCTCCTAGATGATCTGATGGCGGAACTCGTTTCTCGACTCGAGGCATGGAAAACTCGATAGGAGTCAATCATGCCTCATAGAAATCCATATCTGATGTTGGTCGACGATATGGAAACACCCTTGGGTTTTAGAAATCCCACCTTCTTCCCTTTAATGGGATAGACGATCTGATGTAGCATCTATCCCACATCATCATCAGTTGAAGAACCATGATAGGAACTCTATCACAACAAGAAGCCTCCAAATTCCAATGTTTTGTACAGATATTGTAAGGGCCTATGTTTGTCTAGTTCAACCAATTACCCATAGGGTCAGTCGCCGGCTGGGAAGACATCCACAGATAGTTTCTTTATTAGTTCATCTATACCACCTGGAAGATGAGTATTGTCTACCTCTTCATGTGTAAGCAGAGGAATGATGAGCACATCGTAGACTTTGTCTTCTGGTGGAAAGGCATCCCATACTCCTTGGATATGCCACTAACACAGAAACAATGCTGACAAAGTGTGTGGGGAATATCAAAACTGAACTTGTCCCCTCTCTCATTACCCATAATTACTCTGGGGGATTTAGAGACTTATCTAATAAGGCCCAGTGGCTAGAGGAAGCCTTACAGCAAGCCAAGATGGCACTTCTGTTGCCTCCTATGATTCCCGTGAGAAGAGCCACTATGGTTGAGCCCTTCGTAGTGGCATAGATAAAGCCCCACATGAAAATTGAGATATTTCAAGTGGAGCCACCTATAAAGCCTCGTAGAGGCCCTCCACCTCAAGCGCAGCCGCCATCCCAATAGTGCCCACCTCAGAATCAGCATTCACCCCATGTAATGTGCTGCCATCACCCTGCTAAGATAACCAGGCCCCACCTCCTCGAAAGGATCCTCCAGCCCCTCGTCAGGTCCAGGATCCTAGAGCCCCCTTACCAGACAAGAGAAATCATACCTACTAATTTAATGAGGCTCCAGTTCTCGGTTATTTAAGAAGTGCCTTGGAACATTCAATTATATGATTTTATGAGTGTAGGTGGCGAGAAGAGGAAGATCTCACTGATCGGCCCAATTACTGCCCCTCCCACCGAATCATGGGAACACCCTCAGATAGTGCTATGTGTCTAAAGACTGGCTTCAAAACTAGGTTGATAACAACATAGTCAGGTTAGGCCCGACCCTGATATAAGTGTAATGTGTCTTTGTGAAGCTATACAGTGGCAGTGACAGTGAAGGTGAATGGTGCCAGGTTTCTAACTGTGAATCCCATAAGTTTGATGACTGGATACCTCATAAGGCAGTCGCCCATTCCCATGGTATTATCTATGCACATTTGAATTGACCTAAGCCTTCAGATGGTGTCGTGTCACCTACATCTAGTACCTCTACGTCAAAAGCTCAGCCTTCCTCTTCCAAGAATACCAAGGATCGGCAATGCAAGGGAAAACAAAGTCCCCCGCTGATGTCACTGTCATCACGCACTATCTGCGACTTCATTCCACTAAATATGGAGGGTCTCCCTAGAATCCATCTAGTAGTGGAGGATTCTTCAGGTGACGATCAAGGGTATGCTTCGGTTAATACCATGTAGTAGGTAAACCTCTAAATGATGTCTGACAACAAGGAGTGCTAGACAGATCCTCCCAACATCCCCAACTACCACCATAGTCGACAAAGCTGTGACTATATGGGTCGTCGGAGTGTCATAGTCAGTACTTATAGCCAGGTGGTGCATGACACAAAAACCAGACTACAGGCCCAATGCCGATCTCAGCATGTGTAGCCTTCTTATATGGTGTCTTCTGGTACACCTTCACCACCGTTTGTGTTACTTGACCAGGCGGAGCCACCCCAACCTCGTTGCGATCAGCTTGGTCCTATTCTAGACTGGCCTTAGTCATATGTCCCACATTCGGTAGTCACTATATGAGATTCGACTAGTGAGGAGTGGGATATTCTCAGCACCATTAAATTGTCGGTTCAGATGAAAGGGCCTATCATACCTCCCGACGTAGAATGCCCCCAGTAAGAAGAATTTCACGATTAGCATATAAGTATGATTTTCTCAACCATATTTCAAGAATTCCAGCAAGGCTCTCTATCCTTGAGGCTCTTCTCCTATAAGCGTATCTACATGAATCCCTTATAGAGGCTTTAAAAACCCCCCTACAGTTTGAGACAGAGGTACAAGCTTCAAAAACCTTCCATGATGAGGTAGTCGAGCATGCTGAATGCCAGACCATTATCTTATTCTATGGAGAAGATGAAGGCTCTCCCATATAGGGACAAATTCATCCACTGTACATTACCTTTCATCTTAATGGCGTGGAGGTTCGTCACTTCCTTTTTAACACAAGCTCAAAATTTCAAAAAATGGGGTTGTCTGAGGATGATATGAGTCCCTCTGACCTAAAAATACAAGGTTACGATAGGACAGAACAGACATCGGTTTGTAAGATCTGCCTGAATACCCAATTCAGTGGACCAGTTTCTAGCACCGATTTTTTTTTGTATCCCAGGACACCGCCTACAACTCATTGATGGGTAGTCCATGGCTTCACCTGTATGTGGTAGTCCCTTCATCATATCATCGGTTCCTTAAGTACTCCTTTAATGGTTGATTGGGTGCACTTCATGGTGACACATATCCCTTTGAATCTTTTGAAGCTTTATATCTGGATGTTGACTATTATAAGAGAAAGAACAAGAATATTTTGAATAATGAGGTCAAACATGTTACGGTTGTGACCGACCCATGGATAGACCTGGATGATGCCTATTTTTTTTTTGATCCATCGATTGGAGGCTATGAACCCGGATATGGGGAAATGATTTTCTATTTCTAGAATGAGGTGGAATTACATTCCCAAGTTTAAGCGGTGTTGGAAGATCACTATGTATTCCTACACAAATCAGGCTCTTGTGATCCCAGATCCCCCTACCCCCATAAGGTATCAGGATGTCCGCCCTATGGCAACAGCAGTATGCCATACTTTCTTTTTTCGCCAGTCTAGGATAAACTGGCTCACACTAACATGCCACTACTACTTCGATATCATCAAGAATGGAACCTTGGTCCAAATACCTGATGGGATTGGATCGAAATCTTTCATTGTTATGGTTTCAGCAGCACAGGAGTTCCCTGATGCAGTATCTACCACCGCTTAGGCTATTACTAGCTTCCCATCAGCACCTGTTGACTCATATGAATCTCCTATCTCCATGGATTTCTATTCCTTAAGTAAAGAAGTGGATTTGGAATATGCACCCCCTGCCTTTGAAGAGGGTGTCTCTACCATGGTCGATGAATTGGTATAGGTGAACCTCAGTAGCGAGACAGATCTGAAACCCACATTGATCAGTGCCTCTACACATGCAAAAGAGAAAAAATAGAATGTCAACTTCCTAAAGCAACGTTGTGATGTATTTTCCTAGAGTTATAACGAAATAACAAGACTAGATCCCCAGGTAGCCATTACTAAATCGGTCTCCTATCAAATCACCATGGGTGTAAGAATCCTCCAAGGAAGATGCACCCTTCTCATGGTTCCATGGTTGAGGTCGAAGATGATAAAATAATCAGATCCAACTTCATCAAAGAGTTCCAGTACCATATATGGCTAGCCAAAATTGTGTCCGTCAGGAAAAAGAACAGACAAATCAGAGTCTGCATCAACTTCTAGGATCTCAAATGCCACTATCCGAAGGATGATTTTCCCCTTCCTATGATGGAGTTGTTGATTGATATCACTACTGGGTTCAAGTCACTATCCTTCATGGATGGGTATTCTCGGTATAACCTGATCTGGATGGCTCCTGAAGGTGAGGATTATACAACCTTTAGAGAACCACAAGGTACTTTCTACTACTAGGTAATACCCTTCGGGAAAAATAATTTATGTCCACCTATCAGCATGTCATGAATCACATATTTAATATGATCTTCATTACATTGGTGGAATGTTTCATGGACGATCTGGTGGTCAAATCTTTCCAGCGTCAGGACCATCTCAAAAATCATGAGAAAGTGTTCAGCTTCCTCCATTCTCATCATCTAAAGATAAACCCATTGAAATGTGCCTTTGGGGTTACCTCCAGAATGTTTCTCGGCTTAATTTTCAGATATAGGGGAATTGTAATTGACCCAAAGAAGATCAAGGCCATCAGCCAGATGTCTCCCCAGAGCAACATTAGGGAAATTCGTGGATTTCAAGGCCACTTGTTCTACATACGCATATTCATTGCGAATTTGGCTAGAAATTGTAAGCCCTCTTCTCAGCTCATGAAGAAAGGCCCTGTCTATTAGTG
The DNA here is from genome assembly GCA_963277665.1 of Viscum album. Lineage (NCBI taxonomy): Eukaryota > Viridiplantae > Streptophyta > Magnoliopsida > Santalales > Viscaceae > Viscum > Viscum album. Next base: position 1,517,956,091 of record OY728155.1, on the reverse strand, counting down.
GTATGAGGATTGTCAGACTGATTTCGAGGAAATCAAGCAGTATCTACTCTAACCTCCCATCCAGATGCCACCCATTTCTGAAAATCTATTGGTCCTTTATGTGACCACCCTATAAAAATCACCTGTCACCCTTCTCACCCAGAATAAAAATGAGGGAATGAAAAATAGTCTCTACTATCTCAGTCGCATGCTCCTCTATAAGGTGACCAGATACTCCCCTATCGAGAAAAGTGACCTTGCTCTTGTATTCGTAGTATAGAAATTGTGACATTACTTGTAGCACCATGAGGTACAGCCGGTATCTCGATTGGATCCAATGATGTACATTTTGAACCACCCCATTTTGAAAGATCGTCTAGCTCAGTGGATAGTGATCCTCTAACTGTTTGAAATCAGGTTTGTCCCTTAAAAGGCTATTGAGGGGAAAGCATAGGCAGGCTTCCTTGCTGCCCATCCAGCTCCCACAAACCAGCCCCTAGACCTTGATTTTCCCGATGAGGTAATCCTATTGGTAGAACAATACATTCTGTGCTGGAAAATGAACTTTTATGGAACTTCCTAAATCCCTACTAGTAGAAGGCTCAATGAACCTGGACTCAACCGAGTAGGCCTGGGTATCATCTTCATTATGCCAACACAGGACATTATGTCATATTCATTCCTTCTGTCAGAAGGATGTACAAAAAATGAGGTAGAGTATCAGGATCTCATCACTTTCCTTGATATGGACCTCAAGATTGAAGGTCCCCACTTTCATGTGAAAGGGGACACTGAACTAGTCATCAAGCAGATCAACAGTGACTTTGTTGTTAGAAAGCCAGATCTTGTACCACTGTTGGAATGCACTATCCAACTAATGGCCTAGTTACCATCTCGGCTAGAGGTTACCCATTTCCCTCAATCCTAGAATGGTCAAGATGATTCCTTGGACAGCATAGCTACATCTCTTATGGATCTTGGTCAAGATGATTTGATTATCCATGTGGTACACTAGAGAGTCATCTCCACTGTCACTCTAGAAGACAATGATAGCCCATAGGTAAGCCACCTTACCACTAACGCCTCTACGTTAGGACCCCTAGGTCCCCCTAATAAAGTGAAATAAGTGACTCCCAACTCAAGGACCCCCTTGGTTGAGTACCTCCATCACAGCATCCTCCCGGTAGATCAAGCTGAGCATGAGAGAATCTAACGTCGCACATTGCAGTTTACCCTATAGAGAGGTCCCGATCTCAATCAAATCCTCTAAAAGAACAGATTTTATGGGGTTATTTATTGCATTCAAGGAGTTGATATTTCTCATGTCATGAAAGTGGTTCATGCTGATTCAGTTGAGGCTCATCAAACCAGTCTAAAACTATCTCACCAGATCTGGAGGTTGGGGTATTTTTGGACCTCCATGATCTGTGACTACATCAAGTTTTCCAAGAGGTGACATGCATGCCAAATTCATGACATCATTGTGCATCGGCTGCCATAGCCTCTCTACACTACCAAGTACTCTTGGCTCTTTCCAGTTTGGGGACTCGATGTCATGGGGCCATATCCACCAGTGACAGCTCACCAGTGCAGGTTTATCTGGACCTCTATGGATTTAGTTTCCAAGTGGGAAGAGAAAATTCTAATCAAGGAGGTCAAGGATCGTTCTATCATTGAATTTGTGAGATCCAACATCATATACCAATTTGGAGTCCCTCATGTCATCATCACCGATAACGGCACCAACTTCTGGGCATCCGAGTTGAAGAAATTGTACTCCAAGTATAACATTCGTTCTAACCATACCTCCCACTATCACGCCCAAGAAAATGGGTTGATTGTGGTGTTCAGAAAATACCTCTCTAACATTAGGCAGAAAATGGTTGGTCAGAATAAGAAGAGTTTGTCGGACAAACTCCTCAAGGCCATTTGGGCCTATCGGACAATGACTCGCAATTCCACACAGGTGTCTCCATATTTCCTGGAGTATGGAATGGAGGTTTTCCAGACCATGGAAATTCAATTTCCTTCATTAAACATAGATTTATACAATTAGTATTCACCAAATAAGGTAGTTGAAATCTGTCTGGATGAATTAGAAGCGCTCGACAAGAACATTCTTGGTGCCCTGCACAATCTAGAAAGGAATCAGAACAAAATAGCCAAAGATTTCAACTGGAAGGTTTGGCTCCACTCTTTCTTACAAGGTGATCTGGTGTTGGCCCACATAACACCAATGATACCTGGTGGGAAATCACCCAATCTGGAACCCAAATGGGAAGGACTGTACATCATTCACAAGGTTTAGCCCAATGGAGCATACTCCTTGGTTACCATGGGTGGCGAGCGTATAACTCCTCCCACCAATGCCAAATTCATCAAACAATACATTTATTGAGTATTTGGGTCCTACATGACCTTAAACTGTTATGAACCATATGACATTAAACTGTATGTCATCTCGCAAGATGTTAAATATTATAGGGTCCTATATGACCTTAAACTGATATGTCTTGCATGACATTAAATTGTATGTCTCCCATAGGACGTTAAACTATATAGGGTCATACATGACCTTAAACTGTTATGTCCCACATTAAATTAAACTGTATGTCGTCCCGCTAGATGTTAAACTGTATAGGGTCATACACGACCTTAAACTATTATGTCCCGCATTACATTAAATTGTATGTCGTTTCGCAGGATGTTAAACTGTATTTGGTCATACATGAATTTAAACTGTTATGTCTTGCATGAAATTAAACTACTTTTCTATCCCACATGATGATAACTGTAAAAGGGTCTGAATACTATGACTGTAAACTAAGATCTGTATAGTACCACATGACCTTAAACTACACCATCTTCACTACATGATGCTAAAATGTGTGGTTCTCCTATAACGAAGGACATAAAAATGATCAGCATTATCCCTCACCGCACAAAGTTAAATTTCATGGTGCCTTCATGAACTACGTATGGATTGATTCACATCCTCATGGTATATGTAGGAATGCTCAAACGCCTCATTTTGAGTCTAGCCCCCAGACTCTTCTCTTTGACTGTTCCTGCTAGGTATTGTATTCTTATAGAATTCTGCATCGTGTAGTGTAAGCTTCATTGGCCTCCACTCATGTCAGGATTACGATGATCGCACCATGTGGATCTCCTTGTTATTCTATCCTCCCACCTCCTCAACACATGACGGTAAACTACATGTCCCCTTTCATAACTATGTATGAATTGATTCCCATCCACATGGGATACGTAGGAACACTCATACATTTCGTCCATTAGACCAACCCCAAACTTCAGGATCTCCCATTGGGTCAAAGTACATGGTATTGTGTAGGTTGTTTCCCTCATTCACATTGAGTTCATCATGACTAAACCATGTATCCCTCTCCATAAAGGACTCCACCTCTTTCCTCTTCCCACATGATGTTAAACTACACAAGCACTTTCATGCTTCACACAATCCCTTTAATTGGGTCTTCACCATATCTCGTATCCATAAGGGCCCTCGAATAGTACTGTTGTTTGGCCTAAGGGCTCTCCTACCAATTCATGCCAACATCCTCGAGGACATTGAGTGGAAAACTGATACAATTCCCATGTTGCGAACATGTTAAGCGGTCGACACTCATTTGTTGCTCCCATTCCAGGTCACATGATGTGGATGTTGTGTTTCGAATGCAATCAAAATTTATCCTTCATCATTTCCACCACCCCCATATATCCCAAGAATTGGTCACATTGATTCATTTTGTCATGTTATCCCTTCAAACATCAGTCTACCTCAGGTAGGAATGTTAGTCCAGATGTCATACCCTTATATATTGGGCAGATATAGATCTCAATCATTTTTTCCACACCGAGCATTGCTCACGTGGGTTTAGGAGTTTTGGTAAGGCAATATCTGCATAAAGGGTCATGTGTCCACCGTCTGAGCTCTATGACCTTAAAATAAGATCACTTTCATCCTTTTTTTAAGACGTTAAGACTACAAACTATAATGGACTTCCCATCTTAGGTCCCTCATCCTTTTTGGTCCCTTGGCCCAGTTTCTCACCTAGGATTGTGCGGTGTGGTGTGGAATCTTTGTCCTATTTTACATCATTATATTTTTTTCATGCCGCATACATCCATCTGAAACCACCCTCCATATTTTTCATTATATAAACCCAAGCCTTTTTATATATAACAATACATGATTTTAAGCATAATTAAACATCAGAGTACAATCTAAGGATCGTTAAGTCTAGTGTCTTGGAAGACTAGGTACATAAAACATAAAACATGCGGCTAAAAAAATTCTTCATTTAATCTCCATAAAGAACTCCTAACTTCCTTTGAGCCCTTACATCTGCATAGGGTGCCCTGTGGAACACATGAACAAAGGAATAAGCTAAAAATCCGAGTAAGGGAATGAACATAAGGATACATCTTAAGCATGTGAGTTAGGAGGCATAACATAATGATAACAAATAATGGAACATATGAAATCATATCATATAAACATGGGATCATATAAATATGGAATCATATAAATGTGGTAGAATCATAAGACATTTCTTTAGTATGGGTCAAGGCTAACCACCAATCCTGTTTCCCATTTTAGTATGGGTCAAGGCTAACCGCCAATCCCGTTTCACATCGCATCTCATGAGACTTAACTTTACCCAATACATTGGGGTGCTATAGGGGCGCACCCATCTCAACATTTTCATGAATATTCTTTCCACATAAATAATCTTTCCACACCAATAATCATACATAATCAACCATATATAAACATAAGGGTACCCATGGAAAGAATTAGGTACCACAACCATGACATAAATCATAACCAATGGGCGTATCATGAAATATTCCATGAAAAAAAAATAATTATACATAGACATTAAATAGGCATATACCATGGTACGTGATTTCAAAAAGGAGTGACAACTTGTAAGAAATGTATTTGGGAAATTTTAGCATTAAAATATTTTGTGTGGATTTAAGGAAAATACTATAGAGGTTTTAAAATAGAAGAGGGAACAATCTTTTATAGAAAAATAGAAGTGAAAAAAGAAGGTTTTCATAAAAAACTGATTTTATAAAGACAATGGTGGATTAAAATAGAATATATAGTGAACTTGAAGTCGGTTAAGAATTCGTGATGTTCCCTTAAAACATGATTTCTTATCGGGGGTATCGAGGTCGGAATCACTAAAAAAATGTATATATGCAAAAGAGAATGAGGTATGGATATTGGAACATGATATTGGAGCATATAAACAGTATTTATAATTTGTAAATAAAAAAGAAAAAACAACTTCATTTGGGTAAAAATAAATATAGAGAAACCTGAAGGAGTAAAGGAGGTTCAAGTAGAATTCTTTACGGATTATTGACATGGTATCGGGTGAACCTAAAAGGGATTTATTGAGATAGATTGGGGTTTCTAATAAATTATAAATCATAAGGTAAGTATGGGGAAGATGCGAAATAATACCCTATCATTAGGGATCATGCATAAAATGGAATAACATAGAGGACAATCTTGAAATAAAAGTGAAATAGCGAGGATCCCTTACCTTAAATATGTTGGTGTTCTCCACTTGTTATTAAAGACATTAATAAACAAATTAGGTTTATTAATTAACAATTCCAGAAGCCCTTATATATTTAATTGGTTTAGTATAATAAAATTAATTTCATTCATAACTGTTTTGATTGGTTATGAAGTTCAATTTCATAGTTCGGACTTGTTTGTTTACATGATTTTAATGACTGGTTAACTTATATTTATGTTTGGATAAATATGTAAGATGAATGTGGTTGTCCAGAATTGAAGTTATTTTATATTAGTGAACATACAGAAGATTACTTGGTTTTAAATTTAATTTTTCTACTTAGAGTGAAGTCAAACTATTATACAAAACCAAAGTGGAAACCGTTTTTGTTAATTGGCGGGTTTGATTACAAAGAACATGTTTTGATTTATAAATTAATACCAATTGTACAAAAAGATTAAAAAATAAAAATAGGATATATTACATATATATAATCTATTTCAACCATAAAAAAATGGTTTCATGACTAGATTTAAATATGATAATCGAAATTGATAAATTGTTATCCTGGAATGTACTAAATTAGCACATCTCAAACGCTGCTTTCATTCCTTTAAAATAAATGGTGGGTAAAATAGAGAAGATAATAAAATATACCATTATCATAAAAAAATATAGTACATATATTTTAATGGAGTTATCATACTATTTGGGTGAAGGGAGGTGAGGAAAGAAACAAAAAGAAAAGAACATAAAAGAAAAGAAGGAATTGGAAAGGGGAATTTTCCTCTTGAAACTTCCTCCTTTGAGAACCTCTTAAGGGGAGAGGTTATGGTATTTTGAAGAGGCTACGTGCTTTTAGAAATGGGGGGATATTGGGGAGAGATTTGGGTAGAATATTGGCAAGTCACAAGGCATGAGAGGAGTGAAGAGAACAGGTAAGAATGGGTGGTATTTATAGTGGAGGGGAGGAGGGTTTTCATAATTTTTTAATCATTAGTTTATTATTTCTTCACAAGACAAGGAATAGTAAGTATTCCATGACCAAGAATAGTAATAAATTCATGTGAATTAGAACCAATTGGGATTAAATCATCAGATCATCATCAATTATTCAATTAATCTGTTATTTAGCATTTATTGTGAATTATCGGATTTTACTATTCAACAAAAAAATCCAGTATTTCAGAAAAATCCCAAAAATTAACCCTAACCATTTCTCGACGTGTAAAATCCAAAAATGAAGTCCATTTTTTGAAAATAATTTTCTAAATATGATTAATTTAATATTTAATTAAAATCATAATGTATTATTAAAACCCAGTTTTAAAACATTCACTTACTTATTCTAAAATACAGGTACATCATAATTTCAGTTGAATGTTATCTTAATACTATCATAGGTAAGGTTACTATTCAATAAGGAATATCACTATTCATAAGGATATGTTACTATTCATAATTATAGGTTACTATTCACTAAAAATTAAGTTTTTCTTATCGGTCTCTAAATAACTTACTGGTCACAACCGTGTATGTCCGATTTTCGAAATTCCAAACACAGAAGTGACAAACCTATGTTTAAAGCTCACATAGCACTTAGTAGTTCATTATTTTGTGCTTTCATTGAATTTTATGACATACTTATGAGAAGGAAATTTTCATTGAAAAACATTGGGTTGTTACATTCTTCCCCCCTTATGAAATTTTGCCCTCGAAATTTCGTTTTACATTCTAAGTTGTAAACAGGTGAGGGTACTTCTCCTTCATTTCCTCCTCTAGTTCCCAAGAAGATTCAAACTTTTGGTTCCTCCACAACACTTTGACAAGGTGGGTTGTCTTGTTGCGTAGAACCTTATCTCTTTGATCCATAATCTTCACTGGCTTCTCCTTAGAAGAGAGATCATCTTCCAGCTCCACCACCTCTGAGTTCAATACATGTAAGGGATCAAGTATGTACCACCTCAAGATTGATACATGAAACACATCATGAACTCGAGCCATATTTGGTGGAAGTGCAAGATGATAGGCCATGGATCCTATGCGGTTAAGGATCTCAAAGGGGACAATGTACCTTGGGATTAGCTTCCCTTTCTTTCTAGACTGCATGACTCTCTTCTATGGTGATATTTGAAGGAAGACTTTATCTCCAATGTCAAACTCCAAGTCCCTTCTATGGTTGTCAGCGTAGCTCTTTTGCCGAATCTGAGCATCTTTGATGTTTTTCTGGATGACTTAAACCTTCTCAGACATCTCTGGAACAAGATCAGGTCCAAGTAACTTTCATTATCCAAATTCATCCCAACAGGTTGGAGTTCTACATCACTTTCCATACAGAGCTTCGTATGGAGCCATCTGAATACTCAAGTGGAAGTTATTGTTGTATGAGAACTCAACCAATGTGATATGTTGATCTCATCCACCTTTGAATTATAAAGAGAAGGATCTTAGAATATCTTCAAGAATATGAATAGTTATTTCAGATTGGCCATCAGTTTGGGGATGATAGGATGTGCTTAAATTTAATTCAGTACTCAATGTATGTTGAAGACTCCTTCAGAATTTAGATGTGAACCTTGGATCACGATCAAAGACAATTGAGAGTGGAACACCATGCAGTCTCACCACATTCTTCACATATATTTTTGAAAGTTTTTCAAGTGAGAGGTCTTCTTGAATAGCGATAAAATGGGATGTATTGGTGAGTCAGTCAACCATAACCCATATCGCATTATTTCCCCTCAACGTCTTCGGGAGACCTGTGACAAAGTCCATAGTGACATTCTCCCATTTCCACATGGGTATAGTCAATGGTTTCATCATCCCTTTGGACTTTTGTTGCTCTGAATTAACTTAATAACATACTAAGCACCTTGATATATATTCCACAATATACTTCTTCATGTTATCCCATCAGAATTGTTCTTGGAGATCATGGTACATCTTGGTACTCCCAATATGGATAGAGAATATTGAGCTATGTGCATTGTCTAATAGCTCCTTCTTTATCCTCAGTGATGAAGGCACACAAAGCCTCATTCCAAACCAAATCACACCATGATCGTTGATATGGAAATCTTGTAGCTTACCTTTACTGCATTCACCCTCTTTTGTAACTCCACATCATCCCTTTGTTGGTGATAACATGCCCCAAGAATGATACTTCCCCCATCCAGAACTCACATTTACTGTAATTTTCATAAAACTTCTCCCTTCACAAAGTATTTAACACCGTATTCAAATGCTCCTCATGTTCCTCCTTGCCCTTGGAGTATATCATAATATCATCAATAAAGACCACCACAAATTTGTCAAGGTAATCTATAAAGACTCTATTCATTAAATCCATGAAAATTGATGGAGCATTAGTGAGTCTGAAGGGAATCACTATGAACTCATAGTGTCCATAACACATTTGAATGGCAGTATTGGTAATATCTTCCTTCCTCACCTTTAATTGATGATATCCTGACTGAAGGTCCATCTTATAGAAATAAATGACCCCACGAAGCTGATCGAACAAGTCATTTATCTGGGGTAGGGGATACTTGTTCTTTATTGTGATTTTATTGATCTTATGATAATAAATGCAGAGGCACATTGATATATCCTTCTTCTTGATGAAGAGAACTGGAACACCCTAAGGTGAGGCACTCAGGCATATAAAACTCTTCTCCATATTCTCCAGTAACTGTATTTTCAGTTCTTCTAGATCTACGGTGGCCATTCTGTAAGGTTTCTTTGATATAGGAAAAGATCTAGAATTAAGTTCAATTGAGAACTCAACCTCTTAGTCAGGAGGAAGACCAGGCTACTCTTCAGTGAATACATTAGTGTAATCCCTCATGATGGGCATGTCTTCAAGCATGATTCTCTCCTTTGTCTCAATCATTTAAGATAGAAATTCTTGCTCATAAGACAACAATATCCATACTTGAGATGAGGATTCTAAAAGAGACTCATTTTCCTCCTTACACTTGTAAAGAATTGGAGGATGATTCGATATGTGAAGATTAATCTCCCTTTCCCGACAGTTGATGTTAGACTTGTACAAATATAGCCAATCCATGCCCAAGATAGCGTCAAACTCCACTAAAGGAAGTATGATGAGATTTTCTAGGAGGTTCAATTCACAAACATTAACTAGGGAGGAGTTATAAACCATGGATGCAATGATTTCCCCATTCACTGTTCTCATAGATATGTTTTCCTCCAAATTTTGATGTAGTGTTTGAATAGTTCTACTAAACTTGCAAGATAGAAAAGAATGCGTAGAACCAGAATGAAATAGTATGTTCACTATTCTTGAATGAATAACTAGCATACCTATCACCACATAATTTCCTAGCTCCACCTCAGTAGTATTGATAGAATAAGCCCTTACTTGATGCCTTTTAGGTTGTTGTTGATTTCCTTCGACAGCCCTAGGCTTAGGGAAATTGTTCGCATAATGTGCATGCTCCTTACAGTTGTAACACTATACTGCTGGCTGAGTATTGATCTGAACCTTCCTTTATTCTTCAACATTAGCTGTGTTTTTCATATCCCTTTAGTAGTTCTTGGCCAGATGACCAAACTTTCCACATTTTAAGTAATTCTTGGTTCCCTTGACACGGTTAACAAGATGCTTCTTCCCACAATTTTTTCAAGGGGAAAAGTCATGCTTCTTTCCATCATGGGATTTGTTTGATGAACCTCCCATGTTGCTCTCCATTTTCCTCAACTTTTCACTGGGCCCATGAGACCACTGAGAGTCTCCAATATCCATTTCAACCTTTAGGGAACAATAGAAAATTTCCTCATAACTCTCAAAGTCTCAAATCTCCAATGCTTTTCATAGACTCGTCTTTAGTATTCTAAATAAGTGATCCACCTTGCTTTCAATGTTCATGACAAATCCAGAGATGCACCTTGAAATCTTTGTAAAGTTTGCTTCATACGCCCCAATGGACTCATCTTCCTTCTACTTGAGTCTGAGGAACTCTCTTTATTTTTTGAGACAAAGGGTTCTAGGAAAATATTTGTTGAAAAACATCCTCTTGAATTCCTCCCAATCCATGGAATCAATTTCCTCTTGTGACTTTGTATTCCTGATCAGTGCCCACCACTTATCAGCTTCCCCATCAAAATGAGAGACTGCCAGTACAACCTTCTCTTCTTCCGAGCACTGGAGGATAGAGAATATATTTTCAAATGAGTTAGTCCATTGTTCTGCTAGGAGGGGATCATAATATCCTCTAAACATGGGAGGACTTTTCCACATGAAGGATTCTATAGAAACTTGCTCTTTCCTTGGTGGATGAGGATATTCCGCATGATTCCAGTTATTATTCATAACTCGAGCCAGCTAAGCAAGTACTGTCATGAATTTTTCAGCACCCGCTCCCATCATATCAGGCATATCATTGGGAAATCTTCGCATGAGTTGTTGGAGCATGTTCTTCTATTTCCCACCATTAACTATGAAAAAGAACGTATAATTAGAGGTATTGAATAATTATCTATTGGGCATAAAAATGAAACTTTGACCATAAAAGGATGAACTTATAATTAAGAATTACATCCTAACTTGTGATTCCTTAGGTTTATATCTAGGTTATCCTCGATATATTTCTTGGCTTATAATCTTATGGGATTTTTTGGTCCCTTAATAATGGTTTGTACTAAGCTCATGAATCTGCCAAAGCATATCCCATAGGAATGTCGTAACCAAGAGTGTAGAAAGGCATGTTGTCGGGTACCAGGATACCCTGGGTCAATCTCAAAACTCCTTGTTGGAGTTGTCACTCTTAGGTACATATGTGCCAGAGCTGCCTATACCTGCTCGTATCCAGATAGAGATGTATTTTCTTGATAAGCCACTTACTCTATACTTACCAAAATTTAGGGATGTTTTATTATACTTCGTCTTATCCTTAAGGTTCTCACTAAGGTTATTTATTCTTAATCTAAAAAAATAACTAGACTATCCTCTAATACCAACTATAGAGACCCAAGCCTTTTATATAGAACATTACATGATTTTGAGCATAATTATACATCAGAGTGCAAACCGAGGATAGTAAAGTCTAGTGTCCTGGAAGAATATCTACATAAAACATAAAACATGGGGCTAAAAAACATTTCTTTATTTAATATCCATAGATAGCTCCTAACTTCCTTTGAGCCCTTACATATGCATAGGTTACCCTGGGGAATACATGAACAAAGGGATGAGCTAAAAATCCCAGTAAGAGAATGAACATAAGGATACATCTTAATCACATGATTTTAGAGGCATGAAATAATGATTACAAAGCATGGAATATATGAAATCATATCATATATGCATGGGATCATATAAACATGGAATCATATAAATGTGGTAGAATCATAAGACCTTTCTTTAGTACGGGTCAAGGCTAACCGCCAATCCCATTTCCCATCGCATCCGATGAGACTTAAATTTACCCAATGCATTAGAGCGCTATCTGGGAACACCCATATCAAAATTTTCATTAATATTATTGCCACATAAATAATCTTTCCACACTAATAATCATACACAATCAACCATACATAAACATAAGGGTACCTATGGAAAGAATTAGGTACCACAACCATGACATAAATCATAACCAATGGGCATATCATGCAATTTTCCATGAAATAAAGGAGTTATACATGGAAATACAATAGGAATATATCATGGTACATGATGTCAAAAAGGATTGACCACTTTTAAGAAATGTATTTGGGAAATTTTAGCATAAAAACATTTTGTGCGGTTTAAAGGAAAATACTATAGAGCTTTTAAAATAGAAAAGGGAACAATCTTTTATATAAATTAAGAAGTGAACCAATAAGTCTTTCATAATAAAAATAATTATTTTATAAAGACAAATGTGGATTATAATAGAAGATATAGTTCACTTGAAATCAGGTAAGAATTTGAGAAGTTCCCTAAAAACTTGATTGCTTATTGGGGGTATCGAGGTGAGAATCACTAAAAAACATTTATATACCCAAAAGAAAATGATGGATGGATCATGGAACATGATTTTTGAGAATATAAAATGTATTTATAAGTTTTACATAAAAATAAAAGACAACTTCATTTGGGTAAAATGAAATATAGAGAAACCTAAAGGAGTAAAGGAGGTTCAGGTAGAAATCATTATGAATTATTAGCACGGTATCGGGTGTACCTAAAAGGGATTTTTTGAGAGATAATGGGGTTTATAATAACTTATAAATCATTAGGGAAGTATGGTGATGGTGTTAAATAATACCCCATCATTAGGTATCATGCATAAAATAGAATAACATAGAGTACAATCTTAAAATAAATGTGAAATGGGGAGGATCCCTTACATTAAATCCGTTGGTGTTATCCACTTGTTATTAAATAACTGAATAAACAAATTAGGTTTATTAATTTATAATTATAGAAACCTTTATATATTTAATTGGTTTAGTTTAATCATTTTATGTTTATTCATAACCGTTAGGATTCGTTATGAGGTTCAATTTCATTGTTCGGGCTTGTTTGTTTACTTGATTTTAATGACTGGTTCACTTGTATTTATGTTTGGATAAACATGTAAGATGAAAGCGGTTGTCCAGAATTTATGTTATATTATATTAGTTAAAATACAGAATATTACATGGTTTTAAATTAAATTTGGTTACTTATATTGAATTCAAACTATTATATGAAACAAAAATGACAACTGTTTTTGTTAATTGGTGGGTTTGATTACAAAGAACTTGTTTTGATTTATAAATTAACACCATTTGTAAAAAAAGATTACAGAATAAAAATAGGATATATTTCATATATATAATATGTTTAAACAATAAAAAAAATGGTTTAATGACCAGATTTAAAGATTATAATAGAAATTGATAAATCGTTGTCCTTCAATGTGCTAAATTAGCACATCTCAAATGGTTCTTTCATCCCTTTCAAATAAAAGGTGGGGAAAAGAGAGGAGATAATGAAATATCCCATTAGAATAAAAACATTCCAATACATGTATGTTACTGGATTTATCATACTATTTGGGTGAAGGGAGGTGAGGAAAGAAACAAAAAGAAAAGAACATAAAAGAAAAGAAGGAATTGGAAAGAGGAATTTACCTCTTGAAACTTCCTCCTTTGAGAACCTCTTAAGGGGAGAGGTTTTGGTATTTTGAAGAGGCTAGGGGATTTTGGACGTGGGGGAGGAGCTTGGGGATATATTTTTTCAGAATATTGGAAAGGCACTAGGCTTGAGAGGAGTAAAGAGATGAGGAAAGAATGGGTGGTATTTATATTGGAGGGGAGGAGGGTTTTCATAATTGTTTAATCATTAGTTTATTATTTATTCACAAGACAAGGAATAGTAAGTATTCCATGACCAAGAATAGTAATAAACGCATGTGAATTTTAACTAATTTGTCTTACATAAGCATATCATCATCAATGACTCAATTAATCCGTTATTTAGCATTTATTGTGAATTATCAGATTTTACTATTCATAAAACAATTCCAGTATTTCAGAAAATTCCCAAAAATTCACCCTGACCATTTTTCGACATGTAGAATCTGAAAATGAAGTCAATTTTTTAAAAATAATTTTCTAAATATGATTAATTTAATATTTAATTAAATTCATAATTTATTATTAAAATCCAGTTTTAAAACATTCACTTATTCTAAAATACAGGTACATCATAATTTCACTTGAATATTATTTTAATACTATCATGGGTAAGGTTACTATTCATTAGGGTATATCACTATTCATAAGGATATGTTATTATTCATTAGAGTATGTTACTATTCACCAAAAATTAATTTTTTCTTATCGGTCTCCAAATAACTTACTGGTCACAACCGTGTATGTCAAATTTTTGAAATTCCAAACACAGAAGTGAAAAACCTATGTTTAAAGGTCACTTATCACTTAGTAGTTCATTTTGTTGTGTTTTAATTAGATTTTATGACATACTTATGTGAATGGAATTTCCATTTAAAAACATTAGGTTGTTACATTCCTTGCCGCAAGTTGTTAAACTGCACGGGTCACACCATTCTTTGAGTGTCCCATTATTTGGGTTTCTAGATTAATTCACATCCAAAAGGACCCATGGATGGTACAGATGTTTGGCTTAAGGGATCTCCTACCATTTTAGTCCAACTCCTTTGATGATCTCGATCATTAAATTGATATAAGTATTGTATTGCGAATATGGTCAACAGTCAACACTCAATTGTTTTCCCCCATCCATGGCCACACAATATGAATATTGTGTAGTGAACATGGTCTGCTTTTATCATTGATCATTATTTTCGTTATGTGGTCTACCACATAATAGGCATGGTGATCCATACTTTCTACCCACTTGTCCCACACACATGACATGAAACTAGGCATTTATGGTCCGAGCTCTATGAACATAAACTAAGATCACCAGCATCCTCACTACAAGATGTTAAGATTGCAAACTAGACGGGACTTTCTGTCTTAGGTCCCTCGGCCTTTTCGAACCCTTAGCCTAAGCTCTCACTTCAAATTATATGTTTTGGTGTGGGATTATGTCCTCATTCACATTGGGTTACTCATCGTACCATACACATCCCTCATTGAGATACCTTTCCCCTATCTGCGTCCTTTCTGTATGACGTAAAACTGCACAGCATCCTCTGGAACTATGTGTGGATTGATTCCCATACTCATGGGATACATAGGAACACCTAGAAATTTCTTCTTTGTGTCCATCCCCATATTCTCTAAACTTCTCTGGCCCCTCAGCCTAAGGTTCCTTCCCTGGAATCAAGCGTGGTGTGGTGTGGACCTCTTCCTCATTCATGTCAGGTATGCTTAATAACGCCATGAACATTCCCCCTTAAAACCTCATTTCTTTTGTATATGTCCAAGCCAAATGACATTCAACTGTGCTGCCTAGTCCCACATGACATTAAACTATTTTCTATTTATTCCATGAAATTAAAATGCATTTTTAGGTCCTATTATACGACCCTACACTATGATATTATCGTCATAGACGCACGATGAAAAACGACACTACATTATGATGTCCTCACTCGAGGGGACATCATGTTAGGTATTGGTCATCCACCATACCATTTTACAATTCCTACATTGGGATTGACTCCTATAGCGACACATGGATTCTCTACCCTAGGTTTAATGCTTCACAAATAAAACACATCCAACCTAAAGAACACACAAAATCTACCAAATTCTGTTTCTTTTAGTGTGTGGGCCATACCTGCATGACAGTATTGTCCCTGGCACTGGTACCATACCATGACACTTCTAGAAATATGTATGGATTCATTCCCATCTTCATAGGGTACGTAGGAACCCCTGATAACTTTGCCTCAGGGCCAGCCCAACTTTCACTTTTGGTCCCACGACCTAAAACCTCTCTGAGGAGCACATGGTGTGGTACGGGCTTATGTCCACATTCACATTGGGTTTTGCAATCGCCGCACCATGTTTCTCCATCCCTCCACTCTATATATGGTCCTATCTCTAATACCTTTAAACTAAAATCCAACTACCCTTGTCATAGGACACCAAAATGAATGACACCTTCAAGAAATACATGTGGCTTGATTCCCATCCCTATGGGAAATGCAGGAATTCCCATAGATTCCGTATGTAGGTCCAGACCCATGAATCTTAAATCACGCCCCCCTTCTTTGGCCCATTGTCATGAACTCCTTTGGAAGTATGTGGTGTGTAATGTACCTCTCGGGATCTCATTTATTGTAGGTTTTGAAAAAACTTCACCATGTGCCTCCCATGTCACTTCCCAGCCTAGTCCAAGTTCTACAACCCTAAACTAAGATCTCCATATGGGAACTACGCATCGGGTTAGAATACCTCACCACCCTACGATCATTTCATTAAACCAGGTTCCCTCTTAATGGTCCACTATATGACCTTAAGCTAGGAGTATGTGAACCTAGGACCCTTGTACTTGGAAAAGGATTCGACTGCCCCTACAGGATGCATCTTATTGTTGCATTCAAATGTGTCATGACAAAGATCCCAAAGTGTGCAATTTTCACATGGACATTCCCTCATTCCATTCCCAAGATTAATGATCCCTTAAATGGATCCCCATACTCTTACACTTCTGAAAGGACCCCCATTTATGGTCTGGACTCATGACACATTGTCTTACCTACCGTCTTAGGCTAACGCCTGTGAAGACCTCAGACAACATTTGTGACATGTCTCGTGTTTCAAACATGGTCAGTAGTTAACCCTCATTTGTCTGTCCCCATTCCAGGATAATGAGAAGTGGATACCGTGTTTCATACTTGGTCAGCATTTATCCTCTATCTTTATTCCACCCTCATTGTGATCCAGATCTCAGGTTCCATGATTCACATCTTTCCACTCCCTTATATTCAAGTGAAATTATAGCGCACAGTTTTACACCACCACGCATTTATGTTCATTAAGTAGGTGGGTCAGTAATTTTGGGATTTCACTCACCTATCATTCCACTAACCCTAATGTGTGCCTTCCTATACCAATAAAATCTCACCACTAATCCTTATTTTCCACACCGAGCACGACTAATGTGGGCTTAGTAGTTTTGGTGGGGTGTGTACTGGTGCAGTTATGCCACGTGGACCTTTCATCCCACATGATGTTAAAATATGATTCAAAACTATGTGCATATTGATTACCATTTTAATGGGGTACGTAGAAATGCCCGAGAACATTGCCTCGATCCTAGACTAACCTCAATTTCAGTCCTTTGACCTAAAAAACTTTCTCTAGGGATACATGGTGTGTTGTGGACTCCTTATGTCCTTATTCACGTCAGTTTTATTGTTTCTGCATCATGTAATACCTTCTT
Source organism: Viscum album (assembly GCA_963277665.1). Classification (NCBI taxonomy): domain Eukaryota; kingdom Viridiplantae; phylum Streptophyta; class Magnoliopsida; order Santalales; family Viscaceae; genus Viscum; species Viscum album. Next base: position 1,517,938,679 of record OY728155.1, on the reverse strand, counting down.
GTGATCTCCCCATTCACACCCAGTCCTATTGTATGACGTTAAACTACATGAATCCACATTTCCTCTATGCATGACATTAAACTATGATTTTACCCTAAACTAGATCAGGATGTGCCATGTTAACTATGGGATGCGCCAGTTTCCTTGTTAGAGAGGGTTTCATCTACCAGCATTGGTCTCTGACCACACCATGTTTAAGAACTATGTTTAAATTGATTCTCACCCTTATGTGATACATAGTGACACCCATTAATTTCAACTTAGGCCCAGCCTCATGGTCATTGACCCTGATTTCCCCTCGGCCACGATCATGGTCCAGGCAGTGTGACCTTGAAACTATGTGCACCATCAACATCGTACGATGTTAAACTACATTCTATCATCCTCCTTGGTATTATGTAAAACCACTAGGCATTCTAGGTCCTCACTAGAGAGGTCCTGTTTGGAAGGAAGTTTGATCTCTGATCAGACCAATGCGCCCACCTAATGTGTTTTCACCACGGTGGTATAATTTCAAAAGTGTTGGACTCCATTCAAACAACCCATCACTCCACCCCCGTGATTTACAATCCATTTATTTGTACCCTCATCCTATTTCACATCTAAAAGAACCCCCTAGAAGTATGGATGCTCGGCCTATGGCTCACCTACTGTTCTAGGCCAATGTTCTGAAAGACTAATGGATTTCATTTTTTTAGTCAGGCCTCATGTTGTGAATATGGTCAACAATAGGCCCTCATTTCTTGTCCCCATACCATGATAATACAATAGGGATTTTGTGTCACGAAAATTGTTTGAATTTATCCTTCATTGTCATGCCACCTCTACAGTATTACAAATTTTGGGTATCGTGATTCACACTTTCCACTCCCCTATGTTTGGATTAATTCTAACACCCCTAGCATTACCCCGCTCATGCACTAGAGCATGTAGGGAAAATGGAACATCAATTGTTCTAAGAACTTTTTCCTCCAATCAGGCCTCCCCCTTTCTTCCCAGAAATATGGATTGGTTTTTAAAACCCTGGATTCTTGAAGCATGGTCGACACTCTCATATTCGGATGGAACAATAAGGTGGTCATCCATTTTTTCTCACATCGGGCCCGACCCACGCGAGCTTAGGGATTGATCAATGGATGATTCAAAAATGTAACATACATTAAATAGAACAAAATGAATGAAGGAACCCATGAATGCATCCATCATAAACAATAAAAGCATTAATGTATGTTTAAAGAGTTTACATGCATCATAGCTCCCAAGGATCGACCCCTCCCATTGATGGGTTGACCCCTTTGATAGAGCATTCCAGCTCTGCCACCCTCTTGCTTTTGGCATCCCTGATCTAATGTTTCTTATTTAGAACTTGTTCCTCTACAATGGTGATGGGGTGTAGTTCATCAACCATAACCTGGACCCGCTCCTCGCCAACTTAGATATTGGACATCTCCTCGGAGTCTTTCTTTATTCGTTCTACGGCCTCTTCCAGCTGGGTCTTCAGCTGTGATACGAGTCCTGATTGTGTATTAAAGAAGATAGAGTACCCATTCTCTCATTCCCTCAACCACTAAACCTACCCTTTGTCCCCCTAGAGCCTCTTGATTTTCACTAATTTCCTCTGTTGCCAACCTACACCAAGTCTATGATCATGGTCCATAGTCTTCTCTGCCATGAAGTCTCGAATGATCATGTGAGGACATTGTAAATCTACTCCCCCATCGCATAGCTTGCACAGCTAGGAATGAAGCCTCCCCATATGGTATATCTGTTTCACTTCAGGAGTCTCTCTGATGAAGAGCTTGATTAGCTTTCATGATCGAAGACGAATGATCTTGTTATCTTCTTCATCAGAGTCCATCTCATCTCAGTCTATGGGTTCGTCAGGTTCTTATGTGGGGAACACCTCCAGGAACTCATCAACATGATCTAAATCTAGTGTTTGATCGAGTATTTTAGGACCCATGTTGTTTGGTTGATCCTCATCTTCAGATCCCACATCAATGACCTCAGGCTTTGTCCTGCTGACGGCCCCACCGGTGATCGGAAGCACTGCAACTTGGTTGGTTTGAACATCTAATTCTACGAACATCGGTGTTCCCCTATGAATGGTAGCACTAGGAGATCCGACCAACCTTGCTAAGGCATCCCATTCCATTTGAAGAATTGCACATGTCAAAATACATAGATGTTAGTTAACATGATTAATGGATGACAATTAGGAATTCTTTAAAGGAGACTTACAAATATCAAACAGTTGGTCTCTCTCCTAATTTGTTATCATTGGAACCCTGAGGCGTGGCCCTCTATATATTTTTGGGAAATACAAAGGCTTTGGGAGGACCACCCTAGGTGTCATATCCTACCAGGAATGATTATTTCCATAGTCGCGGGCGCGGATCCCGAAGTTCACGCAGCTGCAACCACTGTCTAGCAAGAGCAGGTTTTGCATATGAGGCCCTCCTACATAGGACATATTTTAGTTGAGAAGTCATAAATTACCTGGATGGAGACTAAGTGTAACACCCCTAGATTTTATGAAAAATATTCTTTTAATTTCATTAATGTCTTGTGTTGTATTCTACACCAAGATTATCTTGCTCTATACACAACACCGTATTAGCTTGCAGTATACGCAACAGTATTCTTGGATCGTGTTACACACAATTTTGATAATAGTTATTCTACGCAACATTGAGTATATATATATATATATATTCAATGTATAAATGAAATATGGTTGGATTCTTTTATACAAAACAATGAAGGATTCTTTCACAACACGCAACCCTGACTTGGCTTGCATTACACGAAATCGCGACCTTCCTCGATAGCGTGTGTTGTACGCAATACCGAGTTTTAATAAACAATGTTATATTATTATAATATTGTCATGAACTAGCTGTTATGAATAGTATTAACTAAATTTTGAATTTTATAACATTATTATTCATCTTACACATTTCTAGAACATGCTATAAGAACAAAATAAATTTTTCGGGTAAAATAAGTATTTTTCAAAAAATGCAGTTTTGCCGCCTTTTGATGGCACACCCAATTTAAATATAGTTTTTGACATGTTTATAAGTTCAATTTGACAAAATAAAATTCTTCTTTGGAATCAAGAAATAAAAATTTACTTTGGATAAATTTTTCATATTATTCTGGTAACTTTCACATTTTAATGAATAGTAAAAACACGCTATATTTTAATTAAAAACAACTTTTTTCATTGTAATATATTATGTGGTTAAATTATAATATTGAATGGTTTTAAAGTATAAATAGAATATATTTTTACCATTTAATATAATTTATGTCATTAGCAATGATTTTACCTTGAATTCGTAGGTTAAATCAATTCAATCTTTTGCAATGTTTTAAACAAAAACCTGTTTTTATTCGACAACGGGATTAATTTTAATTTAATTTTTGCAACTTCTATGTGTTGAATTTTAAAAAATTGATTCCATATTTGGAATCAGTTGTTCCAAATTATGTTAATAGGCTACTTTTTATTTTTGGGAATTATGAATAGTAACTACGGTAAATTTTATTTACCATAGTTAAAGGTAAATCGGGTAATTAAGGGTAAATATAATATTTTAAAATTACCCTAACAAATGTCAAAATCCTATTGGATGACTAAAATTCTACCCATATCATCTAAGGGTTGGATTAGATTCATTTAATTAAATTTTTTCAATGAAAATAATTTAATTATTATTAAAACCAAAGAATGTGACAACATGTCACTCTCTTAAATCTTATAAGTATAATAATTTTAATCTAGTGATAAACTTCATGAAACTTTGAACATGAATAGTCTCCAGAAAGATAATACAATTATCTACATCATAGGAATTTATTTATAATTTTTAGGGATTAAATAATTATCATTTATTATGACACATAGATGATGCAATAATTGTCTTATTAATGAAATATTGACATAATTGATGTTATAAATGCCCAAATAAATGTAATTTGAGACTTTTTATGACTTACACTAATTTTATAGGTTAATATGACATGTGATTTTTGATTTAAGTAACTTGGTTCGAACGTATCATTCTGTTATGAATTTCATAAAAATCATATACCAAATAGTGTCAAAATTGACATAAAATAGTTTTTAAAACAAATATTATATTATTAATTGTTATTTTATTCCTAAAAATCTAAGGTTCGGCCAAATGACATAGATAGGATTATATATATTAATAATAAACAACTTGGGGTTCTTTTGGCTTGATATAGTAAGTTTATTAACCATATAGTGTAAGAAAACAAAATGACACGGTAAAAGTTAAATTATTTAACTTAGAGTTAAATCTAATTGATAAGGGTAAAATAATAACCTAAACTTGTATAAATCCTATTGGATGAGAGGATTTCGACCCATCCCCACCTTATCCTCTAAATAAATCAATTTGGATCTATTTAAAACCGAACTTGACTTTATAATAAAATAATATTTTTAGTTATTCCAAAGGTGCCCCTCTCCTCCCCTATAAAAGGGCACCTCCTCCCTCTCTTCCTCACAAAACTTTGAGCCTTCAAGCTCGGCCAACCCCTGCCAAATTCTCTTCTCCACTTCCCTAGAAACATCCTAGAGGTTCTGGTCTTCCTCAAAGACCAATTTTAGTGCCCTAAGAGGAGGTCTCAAAGAGGCGCTTCAAAGAAGAGGTAATTTCCATTACTAATTCTTTCACCTTTATTTCTTCTTCCACTTCTTCTTCTTAGGTTGTTTCATTATGAATTAATAACATCAGTATCACTCATATACTGATATGTTATTATAAGTATGAAACAATCCTATTTCACCATCTATCCATCCTATGGAAAACGAAATCACCGCGCGTGCGTACGTACGGAATATCGTCTCCACGCCGTGGTGAAATCTATTTTCCACCACCACCTTACTTGGATGGGTACAATGGTGTAAATAATAACTATATATTATTATTATAAGGTGATATTGATACTGAAATATTATACATACACTTCAACACAAGTTCACGAACATGAGAACGATATCATCGCTCGTGCGTACGTACGGACTACCGTCTCCACGACGCGATGAGATTCATTCTCCATGTTAACCATTTAAGAATGATTATAAAGTATATATAAGAAATAATAATGAAATATATGACATTATAAAGCTACTGGATTTATGTATATATGTATTTCATCTAGTTACTTCCATTCAAGATAATAAAGAAAGGAAAACAGCGTTCATGCGTACGTACGGACTACCGTCTCCATGAACGATGTGTTTCATTTCATTTATCTATCGATTATATATATATATATACTGAGTATATATGATATATAAATCATGTTTTATATTCTGGAAGTAAGTAAATCATGATATAAGTAATAATAATGTCAAGAACAACAAGTCCAAACACCTACGATAAATGAAACGATTTTACCCAAAACGCTTCTTTAACATGGAATTTACAAAAGAACGGGTAATATAAAGTCATAAGTGAACCATATATGATATCATAACAATGAATATGATTCTGTAATAAGTTAATGACATTATTTAAATCATTATACAGGAGGTTCGGATACGTACAAAGCATATCGGACATAAGGTAAGGGAAAATCTCGCAATCTCAATTTTTTCTGAGATTGTTTATACTTTGAAATTTACTAGGGTGTATTTTATCATCCAAATCCATGTTTCCTCAATATGTAATATTATTTACATCCACATACAATTATTTAAATCCAATTTTACCCTTCGGTGAGTTTTTATTAAAAGATATGAAAGGAATCTTTTGTCGTTTTTGTACGAGGTACTTTTTGACTTTTCCGACAAAAGTACGAGAAGAATGTTTTTTTATCTTAAATGGAATGAACGGATTTTTACGATTTTATAAAGAATTATTTTCATGAAGCTTCCTCCAAAATATTTCATGACTATTTTCAATAAAATCTCTTTCTTTTAAAATTGCATGACATTTTGTGGAAAGAAATTGATTTTGAAGAAGAAAGGATATTTTCCTCAAGAATTCATTTCAAGTGTTTTATCAAAATTATTTTCCATCTAAGATAATATAGGGTTCTGTTTCTATCCCTATTATTACGTTTATTTGATTATGTTGTGATGGAATTATTTTTATGAATTCCTTTATCTTATATGAATTGTTTTATGATGTCATGATGTTTATGATTCCCATTTTTATTACATGGGTTATGCTATGATGTATGGTTTATGATTTTGTGGCACACATAAGAATGGTATCATTATGAGATGGGTGGGACCTATATCTCCCTCCAATGCATTGGGTAATGATTTTATATCTCATGAGATAGACATGGCTGGAATGGTAGGTTATACCGGTTCAGTGAAACAGGACTGAAACGAGGGTGACTCGGTTCAGAAAGGGACTTTGTCCACTAAGATAATCTTGGAAATGAGTCTTGACTAACAAGAAATGATTCTCTATGATTATGTGTGTATGCCACAAAGTTTAATGTTTTAATTTATGATTATTGTGATTACATTTCACTGCCATGAGTTATTCCAGGTTATGAAATTATGATCTCTTTTACAGGTTAAGATTTCCAAAAGTTATGTGCTTATGTATATGATGTGATTGATATTTCTTTTGTTTACCCTTACTGAGCATTTGAGATCACCCTTTCATGTTTTCTTTTCCCCAGGATATAAGAAAAGGTTTTAGGTATAAAAAAAAGGAATATCTTTATGGGAGATGTTGAAGATCTTTCACCAGGATTAGAAGATTATATTCCGAGTTTCCAAAGACACTAAACTATTACGATCCTTGTGTGTGTGTTTTTGTTATGTACTAAATATTCCGCAAAAGTAATGTAATGTCCATGTACGTCAGGCTTCGGGACTCTACAGTTGGTATCATAGGAAAGGTTTAGTCAACCTTTGGAAACTAGGATGTGAGAACGTTAGTGAGATCCCTAGAGATATTTCTAAGGTATGACTAGGGATGTCCCTAAGGATAAGTATATGTATAGGTTATAGTCCTAGAATTGCGCTAAGGATATTATAATTTAACCAAAGATGTTATATATTGAAGTTACTCCCCCTTTATTATGATTTTTGCCTCTCACACTATTCTTTTTGGGTTTTAGAAAATGGATGGAAACAAAATGATTCACGATAATGGAGGATATGATGGACAATGGAATGATATTCTTCATGAGAAACCAAATGAAATGGGATTTGGAGGTCCAAACATCATTATTATGCTGAATCAGCAATCTCATAATATGATCAATAAAGTAAAATTTGGTAAGTTTCCTGACTCAGCTAATAAGAGAAAGATGGAGTTTCATGATGATTATAGAGGAAAGAAAGTTCAATTTCCCCTATGTAAATCATGTGGGAAGAGGAATCAAGGAGAATGTTTCAAAGGAACTGGAAGATGCTTTGGGTGTGGAAGAGAAGGACACAAAGCCAGTAAGTGCAAAGGAAAAGGTTCAGTTAACACCAGGGATGAGGATAATGGTATTACTACGACATTAACAATGGTTAAATGTTTTAAATGTGGAATGTACGGGCATTATGCAAACCAATGCCCTAAGGGAAAGTCTCATGAAGAGAATCAGTATGGTCGTATGGGTAGTATTTATGTGGATGATGATGAAGAGACTACAAATGATATGTGAGATAAAATAATTGTTGAAGCTCGGTCAATGGTTTAAGAATGTAGTGGAATGATTACATGTTTATCATGTGTAATGTTGTATAAGTAATCTCATGGTACTATGGAATAAAGAGACATCTAAGGATTGTTACACTGTTGTCTTTCCTTGAGTTTTGAAAATGTATGATTAATGTTATCAGTATCCATGAAAGGTTATTCAGATATTTTTGGAATGTAGATGATATGTGCATAATGAAGGGAAAATGAGAAAACGAAATGTTTAACAGTATTCATGAGCTCATGATTGATATAAGGACTAAGTGATATAATGGTTTGAGTATAAATAATTTTGAGGATTTTGGTTTATGGAAAGTGTTAACTTTTAACTACATTCATTTTTTCACTAAGGTTCAATGGGTATTCAAGAGAATACATGATTAAGGCTTTTGAATGTTTGGAATGTGACCAACAAAACATATCTTATGACATATGGGGATCAACGATGGTATTAAATCTCTGGTAATCGTTTTCACTATATTATGAGAGTGGACTTCAGTATTATGGATAAGCCTAAAGATTGGAATTAATTATGTTGGACATAAGTTAGTATTGTTTAAGGATAGAACTTTTGATATTATTTATGTAGTTTTAGAAAAAGGACAACCTGTAAGACGGACGACAGCCCATCGCGTCGGACAAGGCTGTGGGAATCTAACCCACAACCGAAGTGCGACTGGCCTTTATCGCCTACCACTGGCCTACACGAAGTCCCTGTTTAGTAGAAACTAGTTTCATTTTATTAAGCAGTATGATATATGAAGTATAAGTTTTTTTTTGAAACCATATACGATTAATCTAACCATAAGATGGACTTGTAACTTTTTCTAACCTTTTGTTTGAAAGAGATGGAATGACCATTCATTCTATCACATGATCTTCTAACACATCACAAATAACAAATTCAACTTCGTTTATTTAAGGGATGAAGTGGAAATTGTTCAATTCACGAACAACAGTGAGATTGTACCAAAATCATGCAAGTATTTCTTTTAATTCATCAACTTTAGGGAAATGATCTTGAAAACCAAAAATGTTGTCCTAGTTCCCTTATATCTGATTAATCATATGGTACCTTAGATCATCACAAATCAATAGCTTTGTGATTGTTGTCTTTTTCATAGCCATGTTCTCTACCACTCTCCATCAGAACATGATGGTTAGATTTCTCTTCCATATCCATATTTTCACCTATGTGGAAACCCAGTGATTAGTTTATTTGGGCAACCGTTACGTTTCATACTTTTTTTTTAAAGATTGGTTTTGGTATTCCTTTTTACGATGTGGGTTTCTATTAAAGAAACTTTCGAATAGTAAACCATTTATAACCCCGACAAATTTCGAGGGCGAAATTCATTTTAAGGGGGTAGAATGTAACACACCTAGATTTTATGAAAAATATTCTTTTAATTTCATTAATGTCTTGTGTTGTATTCTACACCAAGATTACCTTGCGCTATACGCAACACCGTATTAGCTTGCAGTATACGCAACACTATTCTTGGATCGTGTTACACACAATTTTGATAATAGTTATTCTACGCAACATTGAGTATATATATATATATATATATTCAATGTATAAATGAAATATGGTTGGATTCTATTATATGAAACAACGAAGGATTCTCTCACAACACGCAACCCTGACTTGGCTTGCATTACACGTAATCGCGACCTTCCTCGATAGCGTGTGTTGTACACAATACCGGGTTTTAATAAACAATGTTATATTATTATAATATTGTCATGAACTAGCCGTTATGAATAGTATTAACTAAATTTTGAATTTTATAACATTATTATTCATCTTACACATTTCTAGAACATGGTATAAGAACAAAATAAATTTTTCGGGTAAAATATTTTTCAAAAAATGCAGTTTTGCCGCCTTTTGATGGAACACCCACTTTAAATCTAGTTTTTGACATGTTTATAAGTTTAATTTGACAAAATAAAATTCTTCTTTGGAATCAAGAAATAAAAATTTACTTTGGATAAATTTTTCATATTATTCTGGTAACTTTCACATTTTAATGAATAGTAAAAACACGCTATATTTTAATTAAAAACAACTTTTTTCATTGTAATATATTATGTGGTTAAATTATAATATTTAATGGTTTTAAAGTATAAATAGAATATATTTTTACCATTTAATATAATGTATGTCATTAGCATTGATTTTACCTTGAATTCGTAGGTTAAATCAATTCAATCTTTTGCAATGTTTTAAACAAAAACCCGTTTTTATTCGACAACGGGATTAATTTTAATTTAATTTCTGCAACTTCTGTGTATTGAATTTTAAAAAATGGATTCCATATTTGGAATCAGTGGGTCCAAATTATGTTAATAGGCTACTTTTTATTTTTGGGAATTATGAATAGTAACTACGGTAAATTTTATTTACCATAGTTAAAGGTAAATCAGGTAATTAAGGGTAAATATAATATTTTAAAATTACCCTAACAAATTTCAAAATCCTATTGGATGACTAAACGTCGACCCATATCACCTAAGGGTCGGATTAGATTCATTGAATTAAATTTTTTCAATGAAAATAATTTAATTATTATTAAAACCAAAGAATGTGACAACATGTCACTTTCTTAAATCTTATAAGTATAATAATTTTAATCTAGTGATAAACTTCATGAAACTTCAAAAATGAATAGTCTCCAGAAAGATAATACAATTATCTACATCATAGGAATTTATTTAGAATTTTTAGGGATTAAATAATTATCATTTATTAGGACACATAGATGATGCAGTAATTGGCTTTTTAATGAAATATTGACATAATTGATGTTATAAATGCCCAAATAAATGTAATTTGAGACTTTTTATGACTTACACTAATTTTATAGGTTAATATGACATTTTATTGTTGATTTAAGTAACTTGTTTAGAACTTATCATTCTGTTATGAATTTCATAAAAATCATATACCAAATAGTGTCAAATTTGACATAAAATAGTTTTAAAAACAAATATTATATTATTAATTGTCATTTTATTCCTAAAAATCTAAGGTTCTGCCAAATGACTTAGATAAGATTATATATATTAATAATAAACAACTTGGGGTTCTTTTGGCTTGATATAGTAAGTTTATTAACCATATTGTGTAAGAAAACAAAATGACACGGTAAAAATTAAATTATTTAACTTAGAGTTAAATCTAATTGATAAGGGTAAAATAATAACCTAAACATGTCTAAATCCTATTGGATGAGATTATTTCGACCCATCCCCACCTTATCCTAGAAATAAATCAATTTGGATCTATTTAAAACCGAACTTGACTTTATAATAAAATAATATTTTTAGTTATTCCAAAGGTGACCCTCTCCTCCCTTATAAAAGGGCACCTCCTCCCTCTCTTCCTCACACAACTTTGAGCCTTCAAGATCAGCCAAACCCTGACAAATTCTCCTCTCCACTTCCCTAGCAACATCCTAGAGGTTCGGGTCTTCCTCAAAGACCAATTTTAGTGCCCTAAGAGGAGGTCTCAAAGAGGCGCTTCAAAGAAGAGGTAATTTCCGTTACCGATTCTTTCACCTTTATTTCTTCTTCCACTTATTCTTCTTAGGTTTTTTCAATATGAAGTAATAACATAAGTATCACTAATATACTGATATGTTATTATAATTATGAAACAATCCTATTTCACCATCTATCCATCCTACGGAAAACGAAATCACCGCGCGTGCGTACGTACGGAATACCGTCTCCACGCCGTGGTGAAATCTATTTTCCACCACCACCTTACTTGGATGGGTAAAATGGTGTAAATAATAACTATATATGATTATTATAAAGTGATATTGATACTGAAATATTATACATACACTTCAACACAAGTTCACGAACATGATAACGATATCATCACTCGTGCGTACGTACGGACTACCGTCTCCACGACGCGATGAGATTCATTCTCCATGTTAACCATTTAAGAATGATTATAAAGTATATATAAGAAATAATAATGAAATATATGACATTATAAAGCTACTGGATTTATGTATATATATATTTTATCTACTTACTTCCATTCAAGATAATAAGGAAAGGAAAACAGCGTTCATGCTTACGTACGGACTACCGTCTCCATGAACAGTGTGTTTCATTTCATTTATCTATCTATTATATATATATATATAAGGAATATATATGATATATAAATCATGATTTATATTCTGGAAGTAAGTAAATCATGATATAAGTAATAATAATTTCAAGAACAACAAGTCCAAACACCTACGATAAATGAAACGATTTTACCCAAAACGCTTCTTTAACATGGAATTTACAAAAGAATGGGTAATATAAAGTCATAAGTGAACCATATATGATATCATAACAATGAATATGATTCTGTAATAAGTTAATAACATTATTTAAATCATTATACAGGAGGTTTGGATATGTACAAATCATATCGGACATAAGGTAAGGGAAAATCTCACAATCTCAATTTTTATCCAAGATTGTTTATACTTTGAAATTTACTGGGGTGTATTTTATCATCCAAATCCATGTTTCCTCAATATGTAATATTTTTTCCATCCACCTAAAATTATTTAAATCCAATTTTACCCTTCGGTGTGTTTTTATTAAAAGATATGAAAGGAATCTTTTGTCGTTTTTCGTACGAGGTACTTTTTGACCTTTCCGACAAAAGTACGAGAAGAATGTTTTTTATCTTAAATGGAACGAACGGATTTTTACGGTTTTATAAAGCCTTATTTTCATGAAGCTTCCTCCAAAAGATTTCATGACTATTTTCAATAAAATCTCTTTCTTTTAAAATTGCATGACATTTTGTGGAAAGAAATTGATTTTGAATAAGAAAGGATATTTTCCTCAAGAATTCATTTCAAGTGTTTTATCAAAATTATTTTCCATATAAGATAATATAGGGTTCTGTTTCTATCCCTATTATTATATTGATTTGATTATGTTGTGATGGAATTATTTTTATGAATTCCTTTATCTTATATGAATTTTTTTATGATGTCATGATGTTTATGATTCCCATTTTTATTACATGGGTTATGCTATGATGTATGGTTTATGATTTTGTGGCACACATAAGAATGGTATCATTATGAGATGGGTGGGACCTATATCTCCCTCCAATGCATTGGGTAATGATTTTATATCTCATGAGATAGACTTGGCTGGAATGGTAGGTTATACCAGTTCAGTGAAACAGGACTGAAACGAGGGTGACTCGGTTCAGAAAGGGACTTTTTCCACTAAGATAGTCTTGGAAATGAGTCTTGACTAACAAGAAATGATTCTCTATGATTATGTGTGTATGCCACAAAGTTTAATGTTTTAAGTTATGATTATTGTGATTACATTTCACTGCCATGAGTTATTCCAGGTTATGAAATTATGATCTCTTTTATAGGTTAAGATTTCCAAAAGTTATGTGCTTATGTATATGATGTGATTGATATTTCTTTTGTTTACCGTTACTGCGCATTTGAGCTCACCCTTTCATGTTTTCTTTTCCCTAGGATATAAGGAAAGGTTTTAGGTATAAAAAAAGGAAGATCTTTATGGGAGATGTTGAAGATCTTTCACCAGGATTAGAAGATTATATTCCGAGTTTCCAAAGACACTAAACTATTACGATTCTTGTGTGTGTGTTTTTGTTATGTACTAAATATTCCGCAAAAGTAATGTAATGTCCATGTACGTCAGGCTTCGGGACTCTACACTAAGGGTAACTTCTTTAAGGTTTTCCTTAAGGGACTCTTCAAATTCTTCCAATTTGGGGTCTAATTTTCCACCCTCCCCTTCTTCAAGAGGGATCCCTCGACCGACCTCCTCCCCCTAGGAGGACTCGTCTGATTCTTTCAACATAGGGAAGCATTCTATAAATTTGGAGGTTAACAACTATGGAGGTGATGTTTGATCAATAAGTACCTTTACTTGATCCTTCATCAGTCATAGGACACCCTGGGAGTGTACAAAGTCCTCCATTTCGGCAAGGTAATGCTCCCCCTTCGCCTGGGATACAGAAAAGATGGCCCTAACATGACCGGTCCTCGGTAAATCCATCCCGAGTTGACTCAAATGTTTCCACATCTCGGACGGGTTGAGGAATTTCCTGTTGACATCTCAAATGTCCCAATCCTCTGGGAAGATAACGTTTTTAGGCATGTATATGTGGCATATCCACTTCCTCAGAGCCTCGGTGGGTATCCTATAGAACCCTCTGGGCGGCCTCCCCTCCGGCTCACTCTATTCCTCTAGGACCTCCGGGTCCGTCGCTGCCACTTTCCACTCAATTGGTTCGGTTCTCACCACCGCTACATGATGGCCACCATGGGATGTACTTGCTACCTTCTTACCCCAACCTTGAGGTTGGGGAGGCACTCTGTCACTAAAACATACAGTCATCTGCTTTAGCATTTCCCTCGGATATGCTACCTCTCAACTCTTGGTGTATTATTTCACCAATCCATAGATAGTTGTGGGTGAAGGAATCTCGTTTTGTATCTTCCCATCGTCTTGTGTGAACATGAGCCACATCTACATAATCACGCATAGGCGGTCCTTATGGCACACCCCCATGTAGCCATGTGGGATTAACCTCTGCATGCATCAGAATTGCCTCGTGAAGCAGTCCAGGGTATACAGATCACAGAGAGGCTCATGATCGGCCTGCTCCATTATAACTCTATCCCGAAAGGATATGAGGTATGATCGATGCTCTTCCATCCCCTAGATTTCATCAGTGATCACACCAGTTGATAAGGGGAACAAGTGTAAGTTGAAATCATCTGCATTTTAGACCCATTTCAGCACCAAATGTAGGGTTTACTTAGTTGGAATACTCCCCGTAACATTCAGAATGGATGGTCAGATGCTCGATCCTAGAGGGTAAATAATGTTCAGATATTCATACATGCCCATAATATGTGTCGCTATCCACCCATATAGAAGATGGAATGACCCGCATATCCTCTGTGGATTCTTCCCCCCACTAATCTTCCACAAAACCTTATACAGCTTAGTGAGAATCAAGATCATGAGGTTGACCCATCCCCCTGTCGCCAACATCGATTCCATAATGAACATGCTTAGTCACACGCCAATTTTTGTGTCCCTCACCAGCAGAATACAACCACAGATAAGCACTAAGATGAATGAAGCCAACCTAACCACCAGTTTCTACTCAATACTGACACTGAATCCTCATATCTTCCAATGGATTTCCTCCTGGATTCACCAATATGAATACTCCTTCCCGCATTGAACCCCCTTTGGGAAGGTCCAAGACCTCGCGGGAAACTGTATATCTTCAAAGAAATTCAGGAAGCACTTGAACCACTTCTTAAAGTGGATGTCCCTCACTGACTTCTTGTCCTCTCCTAGAACAAGGTCCATCAATGCCTTTTCAATTGGCAACATCTTCTTCGGGTCATCACATGTATTCACAGAAGAGAGGAACTCCTCGTACAATTACAAAAGTATTGGGAACCTCGAGATCTAGTGCGAGTCCCAAAGGATGATAACAACCTCCCCATGGTGGATATGGAAGGTATTGGTCCTCGATGACCACCTACTCAGCAGCTCTGGAATTAGCTGGTTTAGCTGATATATGTGAAATTGGGAAGCCCAACCCACCTCATATAGTCCCACTCGCCTCAACTCCACCCCGAACTCCTCACACGAGGTGCCTACCTATTAGGCCCATGCCTAGTCGTCTGAAAATTTTCCACCCTGGCGCAAATCCCACTAATCTTTCCACTCCTTCTCCGGGTTCCCCAAGGTTTCCTTTAGGATGGTGCTATAAAGTGGAGGGGATGTCTCTAGCTTAAAAGCCTTCCCTTCAACATTATTCACATGATTGTACTGACAATCCACATTTATGGGTGAGAAATCCTCCCAAGCATGGTCTTCAACCACCCTGAACCACTGGTGTAGGAAAAACATACTCCTGAACCATTTAAGTCGGCTCATCCCTTCTCACTTTAGGAATTAAGACATCATCCCTCATACCAAATCCATACAAAAAAATCCTTTATCACAGGGGGTAGTTCTTCTAAACCTCTGACAGCAGCTCCACTATAGAATCATGGTATGAATGTCTCCATATATATTCTCTGATTCCCAAGTTATTATCCATTTCTTCTATTCAGGTAGCATCCGCAAGGACCCCCTGACAGCTTCTTAATGTTCCATTCATTTTTTATGTTTTTTTAAAAAAAATCATGGATCGTGTAGCTCGATCGTGAAGCCAAAATCACGAAGTACTATCATAGATATGGTTTGTGGATCCCTGCCACAAACTTTGAGATGTAATCTGAAGATCACACACTCACGTAGTCGAAGGACTCATTGTGAATTTTGAAGCAGAAAGGCCTAGTTCGCTAAGAGCAATCACGGAACGTGTAGATATTTGTGAATCAGGAGGTCAGGCAAGAATCTGCAAAGATGATAAAGGAAATAATAGAGATCACACCCCCTATTTATTGGTGATGACCCTCTGTGCTTCACGAAGCATCTAACCATGGCGAGCTACGTAGCGCTCTCAACCCACATGCCACCTCTCCACAGCATGATCCTACTTCGCTACCATATTTGTGCGATTGGATGAAAAAAAATTCTGAATGACCCTCAGTCTTAGACCCTCGTTTTCTTCTCATCTCCATGTCTAGGGGAAAATTTTTTGGTGCCAAAATGTGGGCAGAGGAAAATCATCATAAAGAGAAAATCAACTTCAAAGGGACTGCCTCACAAAGACCATTTGTGGAGCACTGCACCATAGATGGCACGAAGACAAAGCCCTGTACCACGGGCACCGCATAGCAAAGAGGTGGGAGGATCTGTGGTTACGACGCACTGGACCAAAAGCCTTTCACCGCATAGGGATTTGGATCGACCTTCATGAGCCCAAGGAAAATGACCATAGCCTCTATGGGTTTCGCGAAGAGAGATTCATGCCAAGGAGGAGATGATGGCCAGCTCTGTAGTTTCGATGAACTAGAAGCAGTCCTCGGCCGATCACAGAGTGTTGTGTGGCATTATACAGAGCCATCTCTACTTCGCATCATCCCTCACCTCTAAATATTGGGCTCCCCTCAAGCCCAAAAGATGGATACCTCAACCTTTCACCTTCTCTGCTCTCAAATCACGATGCACCTTCTACTCAACGAAGCCTTGAGAAAAATGATCTCTTATAGGTACTTGATCATTGCGAAGTACCCTTCCCTTAGCTCAAATATGACCCCTCTTCAAGATGAGATGCCCTTTGTGAATCCCATGGGCCACCGCGAAGGAAGGAGATCCTCAAGTGGACTCGGGTCTTCATAAAGAACTCATGCTTTGCAAAGTACCCTACATGAACATGTAAACCCTATGCTAAGGTAAGGTCACTATGCTTCATGAAGAACATTGATTCACATTGTTATGCTTTGTAGGGTACCCTTGCTTCACAAATCCCTAATCTAAAAAATCCTTTACACTTCGCAATGCTCCCTCCATATGCACCTATGCCCTATTACTAGGCTAGGACACCTCACATTGCGAAACATACCCCTTCGCGTATCCCCTCCATTACATGGAGCACCAGAGCTTCCCAAGGCCTCTTTATGTGACCCCCTTTTCTCTGAAAACCCTTTTCCCATACAACCCTCCTGGTTCTTACAAAGTGATTTTAAGGTCCCTTGCGTGGTGCTTCACGTTGTGTTTCTTAACCTCATGCTTCTTCTCATATGAATTCTAATAGATATTACTTTTTCATATAGCCACACAAATTTGGTCTCCTTGGTGGATCATTCCACAACACCCCCTCACCATGGAATTTTTGGTTCCTTCCCTTTACCAAGGGTTAAATCCCTCCAGTTATGTAAGTCCTAGGGGTTCATAGTGAACCCGCCTCATCTGAGATGTAGGACATTAAAATTCTAAGCACCATCGTCCTCAATACATGACGTTAAACTATGGCCTCACCTCATGCAACATATGTGGGGTGTCCCGTCACAGACATTCTCTACGCCCGCTCATCCCCATGGGAGTGAGATCTTCCTCACATGGAATGGGATCCCTTGTGCTAGAGCGGTGCATGTCCACAAGGAAGGGAAACCATCTTTGTGAAAGCCCCTAGAATTTCTTGCAAGAGGAAGCAACCCTACTCCTCCTTTTTTCTTCAGTGCCAAATACTAGAGGAGAGATAGGAAAATAGACCTTCATTATCCCATCCCTATCCCTCTGAGCTTTGTCGACATTGGGCCTCCATCCTGGAGTAAGTCCCAATATCCATCTCCTTGGGATGATAACCACACGTAATCCCATGTTTCCTCTTTGGGATGTTAACCACGTGTAAACCCCACTCCACTTCCCAAGGATGCACCTTTAGTGACGTGATTATCAGGTCTTTATTGCCTCTTGTTTCTCATACCGAACATGACTCACGTGTTCTTAGAGTAAGCATCGACCATTACATCCTCTCTAGTCCGCCTTAGTGTGTAATCCTTAACACACACCGAACTATGTGGAATTTGATCCTTACCAATGCAAGGTACATAGAAATCCTCTCTGAGGTTCATTCCCAAAACCTCCATTGGTTCTAACCCCTTCATGTCAGTTCACCTTCATCCTGCATGACATTAAACTACACCTCACACACCAATCTACATGTAATTTGATCCTTTCAAAGGAAAGGTACATAGGAAGCCTCACATAGGTTCATCCCCAACACCATCTTTTCCCGACCCCTTAACATCAGTTCACTCACATCCCGCATGACATTAAACAGTATCCACCATTCTGAACTATGAGGACTTTGATCCTTTCCAAGTAAAGGTATATAGGAAGCCTCCCTAGGTTCAATCCAAACACACATCGGTCTCCACCACTCCACGTTGGTCCACCCTCATCCCGCATGATGTTAAACGGTATGCCTCTTTTTGTCCCGAAAGACGTTAGACTATACCCATTTGAACTATATGGGATTTGATCCTTGTCTCTGGGGAAAGGTATGTAGGAAGCCTCCCTGAGGTCCAACACCAATCGACAATATGCCGTTGTGTTCCCCAACTAACAGTAAGCCATTTTTTCCCCAATTGACGATAATTTGTTGTGTTCCCAAACTGACGGTAAGCTTTTGTGTCTTCTAATCGATGGTAAGTCATTGTGTTCCCCAGTCAATGGTAAGACATTGTGATCCCCAATCAATGGTAATCCATTGTCAACCCCAACCAATGGTAAGTTGTTGTATCCTCATCCAGTGGTAATCTCTTGTAGTATGCAATCGACGGTAATTTTTTGTAGTCCCCTTCACTAGTACCCACATCTTTGGTCCGTCCCCATGGTGTCAGACCAACTCGGACTACTAACCATGCATAATCCCCAGTATATCATCACGTTACTTTCCATGAAATGTACTTAGATTTAATTATTTTTAATGCCATCCAAACTCATCCCATGATTTGAATTCATAGTTTGAGTTTTCACATATTGTGCAATGTGAAATATGATTTATATTTTAAAAAAATTTATGTTTTTTAATGAAACATAAATTAATAGGGATTCATGACGTGTAAAATATTAAACACCATGTAATTCCACAATTTTGATTTTTTAGGGTGTTTTGTGGGTGTTTGAGGGATCATTTGTTTTTTAAACCTCCTCCACTCAACCGTATCTCTTGACCTATGTGATTTTGGGTGTATTAATTCCACTTGGATCAATTAATTCTATATTTGATCACTAGGGATAGGCACTTCATCTCTCCAGATATGATTTCATCATGGTTTCACTCTATTTTTTGGGTTTTGCGTCATTTTTGTTGTAGGGATTGGTAACTGGATTGTGGATTTTTTTCAATACTTTTTCAAAATTTTATCATTCCGTGAATTTTGAAGGCAGATATTATGGTTTCCATTCCCCATTGGAAAATGAGATTTTGTTTCATACAATCTTTAAGAAGGTGGATCTATTAAATTGATCCAATTTATTGAATTTCTTATTATTCATATTGATTCAATTATATTTGATGTGAAATCAAATTTTTTGAAATTGAAAGGGTAATGGGTTAGTGTTTGAAAAGGGTTTTTCTTTGAAAATAGAATAGAATTGATTTGAAATGGGAAAATGTATGTTCAAAATCTTAAATAATATTGTTTTGTATTTGATAATGTTCTATTAAAATCCGATCATGGTTTTTAAAACATTAATTGAAAAACATGGAATTACAGGAACCTTGGGTACATCGAGATAGAGATATAAGTTTCCATAGTTTGTGTAACACCACTAAGAGGTAACATCTTGTTTGAAGATGTTTTATGGAAGTCCTTGTTGTTATTTGGATCCAAACATATTCCTTTTTATTTTTGTGAGTGTCTATTACATATTGTATAATATGATAGATCTTTGTTGGTATGTTCATTATTGTTTATATTTGTTTGTTATAAGATACTTTATCTCGTGTTTTTTGGATCACATGTATATTTATATTTATGTATCATTTACTTATTATTTCTATATTTTGAAAACATGGAATTCATTTTTTCAAAATTCACAGATTTTTGGAAAAAACATTTCTAATTGACTTATTTATAAAACTTATTTTAAAATATTTTTGTTTTAAATAATTGATTATTAAATTATTTTTATTTGAACATGTATAGATCTTTTAGTGTAATATTACAAAAGATCTATTTTCCACACCCTAAATCTACTTATGAGTGATTGTAGACCTTCTTTTCATGATTCAGGTAATGAAACCTCCATTCAGTAGTGATGTAGCTTTTCTTTTTTACATCGCTCTTTGGTTTTGAGATTGTTTGGAGGTGACTTGGTCATAAGGAGGAATATAGTCTAAACATTTCCTTTTGTTTTTCCTATATTTGTCTATTTTGATCAGTTATATCCCTCTTTGTTTATTTTTTTCTACTCTGGATGTTAATCTTGTTTTTATTATATTAATGACTTGTTTTTTATGTCTATTAACCCTATATCATAATATCTTGGCTTGGGTGAAAAGTCTAGTTG
The DNA here is from genome assembly GCA_963277665.1 of Viscum album. NCBI lineage: Eukaryota > Viridiplantae > Streptophyta > Magnoliopsida > Santalales > Viscaceae > Viscum > Viscum album. Next base: position 1,517,917,956 of record OY728155.1, on the reverse strand, counting down.
TACTAGGTTGGTCTGTTATAATTTGGAATAAATTTTTTTTCTCAACATAAAGTGTTTCAGAAATGCCTGGGTTGGGTTTGTGTCTTTGGTAAACTAGAGTAGGATCTTCAGAATTTTTAATATAAGTTTGAAAAAGGGACCTAGCCAAATCACTCTCGTTAAAAAAACCGAGATTCCATGGTTGGTTAGAAAAAATCATTTTTAAATCCAAGATCGAGTATTTAGGATCATTCTAATAAATTATTTGGAAAGTTTATTCAAATTAACTTATATAAAATATTTGTAAATATGGTACATGAATGGTCCTCTGAATAAACAAGGTGGGTAGTTTTTTTGGATGGAATTGTTCTTTTAAAAAGGTGTTCCCTTCATTTTATAGGATTCAAAATTGGTTTAAATTAAAATTATTTTAAAGAATGGTGTTGGATTATTGTGGTTAGTTCAATGGTTTTCCAATTTTCTCAGGGGTGGTGTGTTGTTTTTTTATGTTTAATAGACAATACCTCTTAGAAGATCTATTCCAAATACAAGAGGATAAGTCGCATGGCCAGTTCCAAAAAAGAATCCTTCATTTGAAAATTCCTTGGTTGAAGTAGTGATCTGTACCATTCAGAATTTGGGGTCAGTAGGTGTAGTCGACCTGGGATGGATAGTGGATCATGGTTCAGAATTTACTATGAAACATCAACCTATATTATGTGGTGACAAAGGACCACAAGAGTCAGAGTACTAGCTTGAATAGATAGAAATTATCTTAAAATTTTTGAATACTCCGAAGGATTCTCTAGTGGGTATTTCTATGTATATTCTCAAAGGACCGGAATGATAATTATGCGAATCGATAGTGTAAGCATTATTCCATGAATGTATTAGCTTTTACTCTTTCAATAATCTATTAAATTAGTATTTTTACCTTGATACTTCATGTGAGGAAAAGAGCCAATATTTTATGACATTGGAGCAAGGGTAACATACCATTATGGAGTACTCCACTAATTTTTTGAGTTGGTGCATATGGCATCAGATCTTGTCACCACATATTAACTGAAGGCTTAGAGGTTTTATATGGGGATAAGGTCCAATGTTCAGTCAGTGATATTTATTTGTTTCCTTCTAACCATTTTGGAGGTAGTGTATAAATAATCATTGGTTGATGCATACATTGAATGGAGGGTAGGATTGGGCGGTGCTTTGATTGGTATATTAGTTAGCTAGAGTGTTTCATCTGGTTAGAAAAGGAATCACAAGAGTGATCAATTTTATATAGGACCAGTTTTAGGGGCTTTTACAAGGAAGAAACATGTTATTTTCTACTAGTGTGAGAGGAATGGTCATAACATACATCAATGTATGGAGGCTCTAAGAAATTATTATCTTTTTTGATAGGTTTATCCATCTGAATTGTTTATATGATATGATGTCCCAAGGTATTGAGGTGGGATCCACATTCACCAATGGGTTACAGGTTCAGGTTGTTTTTTCCAAGGGTGGTGGGTCTTATTCTTAGGACAAGAGAGATGTTTAGGTGGTGATGTCTGAATGGAATTATATTGTGGATTGTGCGCTAAAGGAATCAAATGAAGGGCCATCTACTATTAGAGGTATGAAGTTTATTTCATCTTATTTGGTTCTAAATTTGTTTGATATAGTTTATATTAATTATTTTATATCATTAATGACTATTGATGTTTCGGGTTTTGGTTTATAACTCATTCCATTATTGTTGATTTTTTCAATGCCATTGGGAAAATGTTCTGAAAAAGGTTTCAAATATTCAACATTTTTTGCGGTGATAGGAGAATTTGAGGTTGTTTGGGACTTCTTAGTTCATGATCTTGACATCATTGGCCTGATTATCTACATAGAATAGATGATTATCATAAGGTCCTAGATAGAATATTATCTACACTAGGTGTAGTTTATATCTACAGATGAGTCACTCATGTTTTCTAAGGTTAGTGGGACACTATATTGGGATGTGAGGGTTATATTATTCCTTATGATGGATTAACATCATTCCAATTATCTAAAATGTTTCTCAATATAACTGACCATGGATTGAAAAGGCAGTTACCTATTTTTTTGGGTGTGTGCCCTAAGGTCTTTCCAAATGATTATTGATGCTTGTCTCTACAAAGAGAGGTCGAGTTCACTATTTTAGTGTTACCTATAATGATGCCCATTTCTATGCCATACTATCGAATAGAACTTTCAGAGTTGGTGGAATTTAATGTCCAATTTGGGGACCTATAGGTGAAAGGATTTATTCATCCTAGAATGTCCCTAGGATCTTTGCATTTACTCTTTTAAAAAAATACAAATTGTTGTATTATACATTGTATTGACTGTTGGTAGTTGAATAAGGTGGATGTAAAGAGAAATAATCCTTTAGCTAGAATTTATGATCTCTTTGAACAAATAATGGGGGTTGTTGGTTCTAAGATTTACCTATGGTCAAGGTACCACCTATTGAGAGTTCTATAAGATGGTACACCCAAAAAATGTTTTGCTGTTGATATGAGAATTTAGAATTTCTTATTATTACATTCGGACTCACTAACACTCGTAAAATATTCATTTCATTGGTGAACAAAATCATTCATCGTATATTAGAATATTTCATTTTTGTGTTCCTAGATGATATCTTGGTGTGCTCTTAGATAGAGGAGGATCATAGTTACCATGTGTATATCATTCATTGAACCTTGAGGGAACATCATCTGTAATGTATTATTTAAAATTGTGATTTTTGGAACTGATATGTGATGTTTATGGGGCTTTTGATTTCTGATAGGGGAATCTCAATTGATGCAAAAAGGTATAAGTAGTTATGTCTTGGAAATATCTGAGAAATGTGTTTGTGATCTAAATATTGTTTTGTTTGGTAGTATGCAATAGATGGATTGTTCTGGAATTCTCCAAGGTTGAATCCTCAATGATAGATTTAAATAGTAAGGGTGTAATTCTTGAATATAAAGAAAAGTTTCAGATATCTTTTATGGAGATGAAGATGTGGGGGAATTTATTGAAAATTTTGATTCTTCCAGAACCTAGTTTAGGTTATGTTGTTTTCTGTGATTCTTTTGGTATGGGTTTGGTATGTGACTTAATGTAGGGGAAAATGTTGTGGAAAATGTATCACACCATTTATGAACATGTGAGAATAAATACCCTACCCACGTTCATGATTTTTTAGCTATTATTAATGTGCTCAAAACTTAGAATCACTATCACTTTAGAGACTAGTTTACGTTAAATTCTAATCACAAAATCAATAAGTATATTTTTTTACTCAGAGAAATATGAACATAAAGAAGATATATTGGGTTTAGTAACATTGTACCATTGATTTTTATATTTTATATACCCTTATAAAATGGAATGTGGTGGAATATTCTTTTAGAATAAAATTATGGACACAATCTATGAAGGAATCAGTTGTCCAGTGGTATATGATGATTTTTTATAATGAGATGAGATTGGGGGTGTAGAAGGTTGGTGAAAAGGTGTTAATGGATTTGATAAAGGATGAATTATATATTTAGAAGTCAGTTCAAATTGAGAAGAAGATAAACACTGAGATCTGATATGTAGGAGAAATCCTAAATGGTGGGGAGACTTCGTGAGATTCGTCTCGGTCTCCCAATAGAGCTTTGTGCTTCCGTAGAATGTTGTTTGTTCCATTTTCCTTGTGTCATGAGTTGATTGATATTAGAAACTAGTCATTTTAGTCCTTTAACCATGATTATACCAAGATGTACTAGGATTTGAGATGTTGGTATTGGTGATCAGGGATGAGGTGTTCAATCACAGAATTTGTATCGTGTTGTCCCACTTGTAAAAGAGTTTCATCGGAGCACCAGATAACTACAGGTTTCTTGCAGAATTTAACCATTTTGAAATAGAAGTGGGAAAATATTTCCATTTATTTTTTAATGGATTATCTTTAAATCCTATTAGGAAGGATGTGATCTAGGTGGATGTTGAAATAATCACCAAATCAGATCATTTTTTACCAATAAAGTAGATGAAGAAAGTAGAATAGATTAAGGACTTGTATGTCTGAGAGATTTTGTAGCTTTATTGAGTTCTAAATACAATTGTTTTTTGATAGGGAATGAAGGTTCACATCTTGTTTTTGAAATTTTTTGGAGAAGGAAATGGGTTAGTAGTTGAAAGTTTGAATATCCTATCATAGAGATACATATGGACAGACATAGAGGGATATCCAGGTTCTTAAGGATATGCTTTAGGATTTTGTGCCTGATTTTAGGGGACCTTGGGATATCCATTTTCTATTGGTTAAATTTTCATATAATAATTTTTATTAGGATTTGATCAATATGGTGATATTTGAGGTTTTTTATGGGTGGCCATTTTGATCTTCCTTTTCTATAGTAGAGTTTGAAGAGTGGTCATTGGTTGAACCGAGTGTCGTTCAAGAGATGAAATAGGTAGTGAATTTCTTCCAGATGAGTCTCACAATGGCATATAGTAATTGTAAATTTTTTTCAGACCATCAAAATTTACTGATGGATTTTGAGTTTTTTTATTAGGTCTTTATCTATGTTTTAAATCACTAGGTAAATCATTGTTTGGATAAGTATAGTAAGTTAGTATCAAGTTTTATGGTCACCTTCGAGATTGTTGATTGACTGGGGAGGATGCCCTATCAATACTTGTTACAATCTATCTTGAAAATAATACCTGACATGTTTCATGTTTCCTTATTGAGTATGTATATACCAAATCATTCCCATGGGATTAGATGGGATGATTTTGTTCTAGAGACCAATAACACTTTGGTTGAGCAGCCAGTTCATATTATGGATAGCCAGGATAAGGCACTACAAGATGAAATGGTTCTTGTATCTTGGTATGCATTAGTACAAACCAGATCACCACGAGATGAGGGAGTGAAAATCATTGATGAGGTATTTGTGTACTAATCTTTTATCAAATCCAAGACCATGACATCTTTCTACTGATAAAAATTGTTTGTGGTGGTGAGATTGTAACACCCCACTACCAGTATTTTAAGAATGTTCTGATCTTTTTTTGGGTTCCCTATTTCGTTGGGTGAATTTTTTCATGGCCATGAATTAAGAGGATAACTATAATGGTGAATTCATATATATTTTTAGATTTTACCTAGTCTTTTTCAATATTCATTGGCCATTTATATGATGTGTATTGAGATTTCACAACATGTGATGCCAGCCGGAGTAATCCCATGAGATAAATTCAGAGTCTGTATTTTTACACATCATGTAATGGTTACCCAACTTGTAATGTGAAATTTACTATTTAACTAAAATGGACACATATTTTTGGTGTAACATAAAATAACATGGATTCTTTTCTATTTCACAGATTTTCCACACCTCTCTTTTTCTCCTATCTGGTTTTTTTCAGTGGTGGCTTCTGTGATCTCTTGAGTGTTGGTGTTTTTGTTTTTCCATCATCATATTCTTTATTTGGTGGTTTTGTTGATATGATGAAGGTGGTGTCGAAGACCTTGGTCGCTCATCTTCTTCTCTGACATCATGATCCTTAGCGGATCTCTATGTCAGATTTGCATCAGTGGAATCAACATGGTTTTGGGAATTGCAATTTGGTGGTTTATGGTTTTTAGGTATTTTAGGAGTCTTCTTGATTTTGTTTTGTTGGATCTGGTTTTTTAGCCTCATCGATGAAGCAATTTGGAGCCCTCAGCCACCCTTTCCTTGCTCTGATCTCTCGATCCTCTTCAACTCTCCAAGGCAGACTGGGTGTGGTGGTAATGAAGGGTTTTTGGGTGTGTGGTTCGGTGGATGGTGGTGCTCCAAGCACAAGTCCCATTGATGATGGTTCAAATCTCATGTAGAATTCGTCTTCATCTCTGTGATGTTTCTATTTTGTTTTTTTTTTTGGGTGTTTCTTCCTTGGCCACTAGTGAAGGTCTGTTGTTTTTTCTGTGACGCTCATTCTGGGTTTTTTCAGTTTGGGATGACTCAAATTGTGTCTTTGATGGAATATGATAGTGTTCTTATTCATGGTGGTTTAGGATGATGTTGTGTTTATTTTTTGTGATGATGTTGGTTTCTAGAATTTTGTTTTCCACCAGGATGGTTTCGAATATGGTTGGATCATGAGGCATTAGGCTCGAGGAGGTAAAGATTGTCACTTTTTTGAAAATTGAAAAAGGTGATGTGTCATGGTGCACATTGTGAGGCAGCGATGATGGCTCTTGTTTGGATTTTGAATGAGGGTTTATTTTGAATGATTGTGGAGTAGTGTTGACAGTTATGGTTGATATTTTGAAATTTGAAATTTGTAATGTGTTTTGGATTTTCTGTAGGTTTTTACATTCCCTTAATGTGGTTTCATCAAAAAAATAAAAATGTATTGACGTAAAACATTGATTCAAGATGTGTAAAAGATTAAATATTTTTTAATTCCTTGAGTTCATTTTTTAGGGTATTTTGAAGATTTTTTAGGATTTATTTGTTTTCTACTGCCTCCCCCACTTGTCCAAAACTATTTTCTTAGGTAATTTTGCTCATCTTCCTTCCATTAAAATCCATTCATTAAGCAATTGATGAGTATGGTTAGGTGATTCGTCTCTAGAGGTAATCTTTCTTCTTGGTTTCCCTCTCATTTGTTCTTTTGGAATAATTTTTTATAGATTGATAATTGGATTAGATTTTTTATCAATATTTTTTTGTTATTTGGTCATGAATTTTCTTATAAAAGAAGTTCATGTTGGTTCTAATCCTCTTTTCCAAAGGAGGTTTGGTTTCTTATGCTCTTGAGGTAGGTGTATAAGTTTAATTGTTCTAATTTCTTTAATTTCATATTCTTTATATTGAATCCTTGATATTTTATGTGATATTACATGGGTTGAAATTAAAATGGGTATGGGATCATGTTTTAAATGGGGTTTTTCCTTGAAAACTGAATTACTTGATTTTAAATAGAGAAATGGATTTTCAAACCATGATATATATTTTCATGGATTTAAATTTTTTTATAAAAATTTGTGCAAGTTTTTTAAAATATAAATTTTCAAACACTACAAAGTGGGAACCTTGGGGATGAAAAGGTTGATAAACATGTGACTTAGTGTGTATGGAACCACTAGGAGGTATCCTCTTTTATGATGTTTTTCTATAGAAGGAATGGATGTTAGTTCAATACAACCTTATGCCATGATAGGATTGTGAGTATCTATTTTGTATTGTCCCATATGGTAGAGCCCGGTTGGTAGGTGATTTTTTGTTTCTGTTTGTTTATTACAAGAGAGTTTAATTCTTGGATGTTGGCTCAAATGTATATTTATATTTCGGCATCTTTACCTTTTTTTATAATAAAATATAGAATGAAATTTTTGAAAACTCATGGATTTTTTGAAAAAGGATTTCAAATTGAATTATTTATAAAATTCTCTATAAAACTATTTTTTTAAGCATGAATTTTTTAATTAATGTTTTTTATCTTGTATATATATATTTTTGAGGTATCCTATTGGGTTGTCTCCCTTACACCCTAATATTTATTATTGGTGGATGTATACATTGTTTTTAAGTAGTCAGGTAATAGAATTCACATTAAGTAGTGATTTAGGTTTTCTTTTCACATAACTATTTGATTACAGTATAGTTTGGGGGCAATGTGGCCATACAAATACTTTTGGTCTAAAATTTTCCTTTTGTTTTTTATGGTCAATCTTTTTTGTATCAGTTGTATCTATAATGTTTTCTACATTATTCAATATTTTTACATCTTGTCTTGATTGAATTCAAAACTTGTTTTGTTATGTCTTTTTTATCCCACCCCATAATTGGATGGCTCAAGAGACTATTCTGGTTGTCCCAGGTTGGTCTTTTACACTCCCATACATGCACTTCTTGATCTATTTCAAAACATATATACTTTTTAAAATTTATCACAAGATAAAATAGGCTAAGAATGAGATGTTTGGTGTATTTTTGAATGAGATAAATTTTTATACTTATATATCAATCCATATTACATTTTATCTATAAAAATTATACCCACCAACATCCCAATTATACACATACCTATGATTGAAATTATTGATAAAATAGGGAAACATAAGAATGGGGTGAGCTCATATTCTCAATATTTGTAAATATATATGATAATAATCAATGATCATAAAAGTGAATAAGATAACAATGTGAGTATGATAACAAATTCATCGTCGAAATTCATAACATGAAAGAATCATACATAATACAATATAAATAATAATTCATGTATCGTTTCACAATAATTTTTTATAAGGAATTGGTCATTATATGATCATAGAATTGTAATAATTTGGAATTGACATAAAACATTCAATCATAAGTAAATGAGGACTTTCATGGAAATTCGGCTACAATATAAACATGAGACATTCATAACCATAACATCAATGTTCACCACCTAGGTGTCGTAAAACCTATTAACAATTTTTTTGCACCATGGTTTTTTTAAAACATTAAAAAGGCATGGTGACAATGTATCATAAACATTCATATCTAGGGTTTAATTGAATACCTATTGAATTAGAGCACTATCAGAGGTCACCCTTAAAATTCCTAAATTCTTGTGTTCCATATAGAGAAAAAATACATAAAACCATCAATAACTTAGACATGATAATCAAATTAAAAATTAAACATGTATCAAATTAATATAAGTATCTCTATAGTTAAATAAATTTTAATCGAGATAATGAATGATTAGTTATTTACACTATAATAGATTAAGTGGTATAAGGTGTAGAAAATAATTTACCCAATTAACCGATGAATAAATTTCTTTATGAACACCCTTCTAATAGTGGCTATATATAATGGTATATATTAGGTAAAACTGTTGGATGGAAATTTATGCATAATTTAAGATATAGAAATATAAATAATGTGAAGTATTATCCTCTATAGGTATTTAATTTCCACCATACCATGTATACATATGAACATGGACACTAGGAAGAACTATAAAATCTATGAGAAAGATGGTGAGAGATAGAGAACATAATCACTGATGTAAAATTTAGTGAGAAATAAACTATTTTAATGCATTAATATGACTATGTAGGAGTGTATCCAATAATAAATTTCAGAGTCTATAATATTTTCACAATGTAATGTGTGGTACCACACCCGATAAAATTTAATCAATTAGTACTAGATGGTACTTTCATGGTATGTGAATTTAAATTGAATGTGAATCCCAATATATATATTCCAATTCATTATTACATGATAAAAATTTAATGAAAATTATCCAAATAATTATTCATGGGAGTATCAACCTTTGTTTGAAGTTGGGACTCTTTTTCATGCATTACGTGATGATTGAGTTCATGTACAATCTAACTTTTATGAGATTATTAGCTATAGGTAAACCTATTTCATATCTTAAATCAACTTATTTCTATCAATACGTGGATTTCATCTCTAGGAAAACCACCCACAATTTTCTTTACCTAAAATAGGATCTTGTTATAATTATGGGAATGTTTGAGCGTTATAACCTTTTATGAAGTTTCTATGATGATATATGATGGTGATCGATAATTGAAAACATAGTAATAGAATTATATCAATGAGGTATAATAACTTTTCCCATTAAATTGAAAATTAATTATAAAGGTCCACAAAATAAACCAGAATGTTGGGGTGTGGAACCTTTGTTTCTATATAGTAATGACTTATTGAAAGAAGATAATGAGAAGGAATAAAAATAATTCATATAAAATATAACAAAATTATTATAATACCATGAAATAATAGAAATTAAAGTACTTCAAATTATAATTTAAAATAAAAATATTAAATAATGAATACACTTGAAAATGAAAGAGAATGATTGGGGAAACTCCTACTTCTCTTGATCTTATTATCTTAGAGACAAAACATAAACCCAAAAAACCCTTCAGGATTGATGATAGAGAAATGGAGTAGAAAACATGGGGGATATATGATGAGATAAATTCAAAAATTATAGTGGGATTTTAATAAGAGGTTGGTTTTTATTTATTCATGATGAGGGAGGTTTTTAAGGGTTAAAATGATGATTACATTTTCTTTTGTCCATAAATTTTTTAGAGGAATTAAATTCAAATAATTTTGTTGATAATTAATTTTTAAATGATTGGTTAAGGTCATGAAAATCCATTTAACTCCTATTTAATAGTGTGATATCTGGTATTTTATGTATTTATCCTCTAATTTTAACTTTTTAAATTATTTTACTTTCACTGTAGTAAATCACATTTTAACCCAGTAATTTCTTTTTTATCATTAAAAACACCCTTGTCACTAAATATAGATGTTATGATTTTAAATATTACTTATTTTTATATTATTAAATTTACAACCATAAAAAAATTGACTCTAAATTAGTAAATTTATTTTGAATAAAAACAATTTTTTTTAAAAGATGTAACCTATGTCCAAAAATAAAAAATGTAGGATTATAAATGAAATATAATATTTTAAAATTAATTATATTATTATGTTAATAAATTTTTATAAGTATAAAATCTTTATTAATATAAAAGTATTATTATATAATAATTAGTACATAAATGTTATATATTATAACAAACGTTATTTTCACATTTAACCAAAATATAAACTTTTTGAGAATCATACTAAAAATTCATGCTATGATAAAATATATGTGATAATTCATAAAAAGATAATAATTTTATCAAAATAATTTTAAAAAAATGATAAATTAAATTTTTAATTTAAAAACCTTGTATATTGAAAATTGATAATTTTTATAACACAAACTATTTTCTAATTTTCAAATTACTAATCCAATTGTCACAATAATTCCATTTTTCAAATAAACACCACCAATAGTTTTCTATAATACCCCTTAGGGTTTAATATTCCTTATTTTTAAGTAATTGGATTCAATTATTAATTTTTTCTTATTTTTTATATGGTTGTTTGTGGGTGTGGTAATCCTAGTTTACCATATTAAGAAAACTTCTATTATACTAGGTTTTTAATTTATTTCATGTTATCTTCCTATTATAAACATGGGAATTTTTCTTCTTATGATAAATCATTAAATTTATTCTTCTTAATTAATGGGAAAAGGAATTTTTCAATTATTATTATTAAACATTTTACCAAACCTATTAAAAGGATATATTTCATGTGGTAAAACATATACACATAATAAGAAAACATCTTTTAGAAATTAAATGAACTATATTATAAATACAAATCTATTATTTGAGTTTATAAATTACATTTAACCCTTTATTATATCATGTATTTAACATAAAAATTCATATGATAGCACCTCAGTTATTATACGTTATAATTTTATGATTAAGAAAACATTAACCATGCATTGTTATCTATTAAATTAAAAATGTGTAAATTACTAAGATGATTATAAAATAAACTATTAATTAAAGTAATGAGGTTATCAAATAAAATTATTTAATCAAAAAATAATATATATATATATATATATATATATAAAGGATGGAATAATGACATAGGGAAGCATGTAGGCAAGTGGTAGGTGATACACCCTTATCTCCCTTTAGTTATTAGTTAGAACCTCATGGCCTCATCAAATGCGATAGGTTTTCCCTTTTTAAATAAGCTCCCCATTTACTAAACAAATTAATAAATTTCCATTATATTTTAAAAATGAATAACATTGATGATAAATATTTTTACAAATAATTTTATTATAAATATTAAATAAATTAATTTATCAATTAGATTTATATTTTAGAAAAACAATTTACGAACAAAATCATTTGAAATCATTGATGTAATATTCTACACCACTTAGAAAAAAATTTCCTCATAATTTTTATGGATGATAAAAATATACTAAAGCAAAATTATCACGTAAGAGTTTTCAATATAATGTTAACATTAAAAATATAGTATATGTTAATAATATGGATACAAATAATTTAAACTCATCCTTTAGAGAAAATATTTATCTATTTAAACATAAAGAACTTGACCCAAGTTTCCTATATTAAGTAATTATTTTATTATATTTTTAACAAATAAAATTGTTACCACAATAAAGGACTAAATATATTAGTAGTCTTGGTATAATAGATACCATCTTAAATCTCACATTATATTTAAAAACAAAAAATTTTAACATAGGGTATGTAAATATTCTACATCCTTGTACTTATTAAAAGATTTTATAATCATATCAAGCGTAAAGAAAAAAAAATTATGAGTTGAGATTCTCAGCAATGGTTATGTATTATGGAAGATATCATTATTCAATATAAAATAATTACTATAGAAAGGTAAATAGCAGGAAAAAAATCCATTTAATTAATAACTTGAGCATAAATCATTATTTTCAAGGAATAAATGATGATCATGTAATATCATATAACAAATCACATGATCATTAAACTTATCAATGGATTCCATTACTATTAAAATAATCATATGTTCATTAGTTACTAATTCCATAATGACATAATTCATAATTCCAAACATCACCAACATAACTTCAATGCCTCGTTCTAAGATATCTTACCTAAATGGGTAAATCCTCTACCAAGTGCCAAAAAGGGTTTTTTTGATGAGGCCTATTGATGCATTAATGGGCTATAGAGGGACCCTATCATCATTTAAAATGTATAATTAATTCATCATATCAATTTGGTGAATTCCAATTCAATACACTATCAACCTAAACATTCATGTTAGAAAACATGCATAAAAATGTAAATACGTCTCCCAAACATACGTATTATAAACTATTCATATAATGGAAAAAGGATTGTATCATTAAAAAATATACCTAGTGAAACATAAGTAAAAAAATGGGTTGTTTTCATTCATGAGTAGAAATTCCATAAAAATATCATTAAAATCAATATTTAGGAAAAAAAATTCACATTTAAAATGTTTTTTTTAAATAAAAAAGTTTCAAGAACAATAGGAAAAAATATTTCTCCAAAAAATGGAAAATTTTAATGGAATCATCAAATCATTGAGTGATCATAATGATGGGAAATTTTTTTAGGGACAGTATCTGAAAATAATGATTCATTTCATATTTCTATAAGGAAAAAATATTCCAAAATGATAGGAATATTCCTCTTAATCAATTTTATATAATAATAAAATGGTTAAATTTTTCTTTAAAAATTATTTATGAAATAAAAACAATTTTTTTAAAACAAGTTTTTAAAATATGTATATGGAATAAAACTATTCTTTATTGAGTAGAAAAGAAAATTAGATTTTCCATAAAAACATCATTTTGGTCAATTGATTATTTTAAAATAGGATATTGAAAGAAAATATAATGATTTTCATAAATAAATAAAGGAGAAAAAAATTGATTTGTTTTATTATGGAAATTTCAATTAATTCTCTCAGTGAAGACATAAACATAATCAATTTTCAATAATGATGAGATTGTGAATTAAACCCTTACCAATTTAGAAACTATTGAATCTAACCCCAATGGAAGAAGTAAATTCTAATGAAATATTAAATACATGTAATATAAATATATTATCGATATAACATATCCAATTGGTAGTAGATGAAACTCATATAAATAAATAGGCACATAATACCAAATATGTCCCAATAGAGTAGAAATTGAGATGAAATCTATTAAAAGACTATATTTTTTAAGTAAAAATTAATCAATTAATTGATTATATTTATCAAATTTAGATATATATAAAACAAGTAGAAATAATATAATAAAATAATAAAATATTTTTGAACACATAATCATATAATATCAAATACAATGGAGAAGTAATATAACCCAATGAAAATAAATTGAGTTATGAAACCCCTTACCACTTGGTAACATTCATGTCAAACCTCCATGGATGAATTACATATAATTTAAAAATTAAATACCTTTAAATTTGAATGAATCATGATATAAAATTTAAAATTTGATATTTATACACCATATTAAATAAATTAAGTTCATCACATTAATATATTCCTTGATAAAAAGAAATTTAGATGCAATCCATTACCTATGGTCTAACTCGTCAAATACGTTCTTTAACTACATAAAAAATAAAACATCATAAATTATTTACATTCCTAAAAACCATTTCATTTTTATTATTAATTTTATTTTATTAATTAAAATTTTATCTTTAATTTTGAAATCAATTGAGCCCACATATGATGTTTTGATTATATTCTATTCATATGTCCAAAATGACATCAGTGGATTGAATATGGTAAAATAGGTAATTTTCCTATAATCACCAGATTAATAATGATAAAAATTTATAATTTTTATCTATCATTTATACTTTTTATACCAACCATGAATTATTGATATGAAAATTGAACTTTTTTATAATCATATATATGGTAATTTGTATATATGTGTAACTAAAATTTCTATTCATAAATGGTCATTAAAAAAAGAATGCATATATTTCAATATCATTATAGATGATAATAATATCAAAAAACCCATATTTTTTATTTTAATATTACTATATATATCATCTATGTGATGTGGTGAGATAGAATTAATCATATTACTTCATTGAGGTGGTAGTCCACATGTACACACGAACAACATAATCATTTTATAGTTAATGTAATGTGTAACATCCCATTTCTTTATTAATTTTTTTGAATAAATTAGTTTTCATTTATTTCATTCATTACACTAAATCAAAAAATCCTTTTATATGGTGCCAAATTGTCTTTCCCTACAAGAAAAACTACCTTGGTGTTAGTTACATGCAACATCGAGTGTGTCACGATCCCCTCCCCACAAAGGGTACCCCTCCTGGACTAGAAATGGGATAAGAAAGATAATGAGTCCCACCCATATTATTCCTCAAGATGGAGACTAGAATCAAGTGTATAATATTCATTTTTATGGGAGGCATGATGCTCTAAGAGAACACATGTGAAATAGAGAGATATGGCAGAAACCAACAAACTCCTTCTCAAAATATAATGTAAAATAAAAATCAAAAGTGGACATATGTAATGTCATATAATAACTACTAAAAATGAATGGAAAAAGTACATAATGAAAAGTAAGGTCAATAGTGACCATGAATTCCAAATAGCTCTTGCTAAACCCCAAGATAATAACCACTTTGATCTCCAACCTCCTCAAACTGAACTAAAAACATTTTATATATGCATAGGGTGAGTATAATATTATACTTAGTAGGGTCCTCCCTAGAGCCTCCCATGAAAAAGGCAATGAAAGAATAGAAAATCAAAGAAAAAAAACAAAAGAAATTATCTCATCACATAAGTAGTTATACTATGTTCCCAACCTCACTATGGCTCCTCTCAAAAAGTATTAGATAAAAGATAATATAATATATTAAAGAATATAAAGGGTGACCCGCTACCTCTTCCCCACTGGTTTTCTGTTCTGACCCAATATCACTTGTCCTAAGCATCTCTCTCCCAAAAAATCCTAGCATGTAGACAGTTGGGTGAAGCACCAAAATGTGAAACACACCACCATGTCCATGTAACCAAACATAACCATGTAGTTTCTAGGAGCCACCACAACATTTATAATGTGTATAATTTGGTATTGTACCCCAATCTATCATAGTACACACACCAAGTATGGAACATGAAGTCAACACAGCCTATACATATTATAACTATAGTAGTCCTTGTAAAACTATAACTAGAATACATGTGTGTGAAATAACCAAAATCCATTAAAACCCTCTACAGAAATATATGGGGAAGGATAATTGTCATTTATACTTATAGAAGTAACTACCTAGAGAATAAGTTGGTGCCAATAGGGGTAGTCATCCACCCCCCCCCCCCCACCACTGAGATGTAGTGGAAAACACCCCTAGTCTCAAAATCCATGGGGTGTCAGTCACCCTAACTGATAGGGTGGAATATAATATGAAAGAAAAAATTACATTATATAATATTTTTAAAAACAAAAATATCAGCATAACCTAGTCTGAGACTCAAATATTTCTAAATTTTATTTATCTCTTATATGCCACTATTAAAACCAGATATCTAATAATAAAACAACCTTTTAAATAGGTAAATGAAATTACTTTATCCATTTTAATTAGTTTCACTTTATGGTAATTAATTATTTAACCATTAATTAGCCATTTTAATTTCCGATATTACATTTACTTACCATTACAATAATGTTTTATTCCATATAATTATAAGAAAACTGAGTCCATGGATTCTATAAATCATAACCTTAGAATTGTATCCCATCAAGCTCCAACCCCAGGGGTTAAAATTTTATGCATTTATTTACAAAATTAATTTCAATAGTACTATATATTCTAGGAAAACATCCTAAAATACAAAACAAGGTAAAAATACAAGAAAATCCATCCACCAAAATTATTGGGGGAAGTAAAATAGATAAAAAAATAACCTTTACCTAAGCCAAACAAAATATTCAATCAAGAATCCAATTTTAATATCAATAGGTAATCCCAGCTTCAAATAGATACATCATCTTCAGTGACCTCCCTAACACCCATATTTATATCTCAATGCATCTGGCCATCACAAGATTCATCTACTGCCACATCAATGAGGCATCCCAACCCCATATAACACAAAAAAACTCCTAGCATAGCCATCACATGATCACGTCACATCTAGGACTCCCCACCCCATATACTATAACAACCATCAACGATTGTTCATCCCATGATCACAACACACACAAGAAGCAAGAAACAATTATGTAAATTGAACTCTTAGACATAAAACAAGTCATTCATCATTCACACACAATGATCCCTCATTTCTCCAAATCAAAAGGTACTTAGGCTTTACATGAAATAAAAAACTTAGGACCTACAAAAGAATTATATTTTATCAATCATCCGATTCTTATTCCATCTTGAATTAACTGATTCATGATTCACATTTTCTAACTACAAGAAACCTAATACTCAAGATATCAAAAGCAATTAATATTTAATTAAACAATCAATTTACATTACATTAATTATTTTATCAACATGTATTAATATAATTCACTTCATCATTCAATTCTATTAACAAAATAGAAGATCAAATCATTTAAACATGCTCACAGCATTACAATTTCAATATACCGGATTCATTATACAATCCTATTTAATAATTTATCCTATTAATTATCAATCAAGTGTCACTTTATGTTATTTACCAATTCCACATACTAAACCAACAATAATTAGAAAAAATGGTTACCACGCGATCTTGCAAAACAAGAAGAAACTCATTATCATCATACAAACAACAACATCGTCATGCGATCGATGCCAATCTTGTAATCTATTTAAAGTAATTATTACTATAATTTCATTGAGATCTGAGGGGATAGATCTTGCTAACCCTATTATTGAATTTAAATAAATAGATATGAAATGAATTCCCTACCTGAAAAATGGTTTTGGCGTTCATTGCACAAGAACAGACCAATGAACTAGATCCCAGTCCCCTCTCATGCAAGAACCGCATCCACTTGAGGGAATTGTTCCAAAACCACAACAACAAAAAATTAATAGGAAATCTATAGAATAATTTAGATCAAGAACCATCACATATAAAATAGAAACATGAGGAAATGGATCAAAGAAACCATAATAAAGGAGGTAAAACATACCTTGGTTTGAAGATGGATCGAAGGAGGGAAGATTGACGTCGATCCTTGAAAAAGAAATCCCCAAAACATCGAAGATGGGGTTTCAGGTACACTTAGAATGAGAAAAGGCACTACAGCTTCAATGTTTGTGAAAAACATAAGATGATGAAACATTATAAAATGAAAAACATTAGGGATTTAGATAATGTGTAATCCCATTTCACATCATGTAATCATCAGGGTTCAGTTTCTGCTAAAAAACGTATTCCTTCTTATTATTTAACCATAAAGAATTACTTTTGAAGAAGTTGACATAAACGATGTGTAATTCTATCATGATGTTAACTTATTTATATTTCAATCATTTTTCAACCCAACTACACCAAACATTATTTGATCCTTCTCTAAGCACTTCAGTATTTGGAAACCCAGAAAGGAATCATCTAGGTGGATCCCATGCCCTTACATTAGATATCTTTCAAAACATTCTCATCCCAGATAATCCAAACCAACCTAGAGAGAAAACTGAAAGGGGTTATCTAAACAAATACCCCATGAGAAACCTCTCAAGAATCTGACCAACAAAGTACCTCAACGACCTCACCAAGGGAACATTGTGAAACCACACAATAAAAATGACCAACTCTAAACCACTCTACTGGTGGAGATACAAATCAAAAAAATTATTCCATGACAAGAAACATGAGAGATCCATATCATAAATGAGAAATGATCTATAGCCAAAAAAACAAACAATGTTGCAAGAGAATAGAAAAAATTAAAAAAACATATGTTACTAAGCATGTATCTACAACTCACGTTCCCAAATACTCTCCACCATGCCACCATTCTGCCAGAATACACAAAAAAAGGGGATAAAATTCCCACAAAACACCTTATCCCTACAGTCCTCCATATCTATAGGCTTCTCTTCGATGGTCGCATCATCATTAACATCTATCTTTCCACAATCAATGAAATGTGAGTCACCAAGAAGATAATGATGGAGTTGTGACACATGAAAAACACCATGTATGTATCCCATCTATGGGGAGAGTTATTTCCAAAACTTCATGGCCCCAACATGTCCAATAACATTAAAATTTCTATCAAACCAGTGAGAAATATTACTCCCATGACCAACCTTTGCTACCCACAATGGGGAGTCAACTTCAGGAACACATGATCCCCAACGTTGAACTTCATATGTCCCCTCCTATGTTCGTAATTGGATTTATAATGATACCACACTACTTTCTACCACTTGTGAATCACCTAAACCATCTCTTTTTTATTTTTTAATAGTTTCCTCATGATAATTACTAACTCTCTATGCCCAGTCTAACACAAAGAATAATAGGAAGGTCAAACATACAAGGGTTAAAATGGTTCCATACCATTGGTGGAGAGAAAACTATTATTGTAATTAAACTATACCAAGTGAAGGTTCCTCATCCATAAACCTCAAAAATCTAGGACACAATATAGAATCATGTCTCTAAGAGTCTGGATGTTCTACTCTGTCTGGCCATCGACTTAAGGATGAAAAAAAGTGTTAAGGCATAACTAAGAATGAAAATCATATTGGAGACCTATTCACAACCTAGAGTTAATGCAAGGATCTATATTGGAAATGATCACCCTAGAGACACTTTTGTGTCTCACCACCACATCCATGTACTTCCATAACAAAACCTCTATTAAGATTTACACCGTGATTACTATAAATTGGGATGATTTTGTCAAATGATCCACTATGACCCATATAGAATTATAGCCTCCCTGATATCGAGGTAAACTAGTAAAAAATCCATTAATATATCCTCCCACATCCACTGGGGAATATATAATTGTTGGATAAAACCACAAGGAACATGGCATGTGCCCATCAACTTGTGGCAGACAAAACTTCCAGAAGCAAACTATACAACTATTTTCTTCAACGCATTCCACCATAACTAACACCTCAAAGCATGGTACATCTTTCTCATGCCTATATGTACCACCAAATATAAACTATGGAACTCTCTGAGAACCATCCCACACATCTAAAATGGACCAAAAGGTAATATCTAAAACAATAATTAGTGTGGTTCATACTTAGACAAAACATATGAGGCCTCACCAAAAACAACTATGTCTCTCGAGACCTTCACCTAAAGACCCCCCCCCATTGGGACACTTCCACCTGCAACACAATAGATGAATACACCTTCATCTGAAAAAGACATCCATTTCCCCCAACTTCTCAGATATCTAGATGCAACGTTGAATGTTCTTCCATAACTCTCCAGGAATCACTAGATTCACGCACAGTATCACTATTTGGATTCCTATATTGCATCTTCTACAAAATTTCCTTTTCTAGGTGTATAAAAAATCTCAAATATGTGATCCTATAGGAACTCTATCCACTAACACTGGTCTACATTTATGTCGTGTTGGGAGAATAAAAACCTCATGCGCTTATGAATGGTAAAGACCAAAAAATGCTCATTGATGTGGTAATGTCTTCACATCTTCTGGGAAAACAATACCCCTACCAACTCAAGATCGTGGGGGGGATTATTACACTCATGGGGACAAGAATACTATAACCCATAAGAAACAACTGATCATTCTGACCTCAGAACACAACCCAACCCATGATTCTATGCATCACATAAACCCTAAAAATGAAATATTTTTATTGGTATAAAAAGATATGGAGTCGTAAGTAACTTATCCTTAAAATACTCACAAGTTGTCTCACACTGATCATTCCACAAGAATACCAGATCATTTCTAGTCAATGTTTTTAGCGGATCTATAACCTGAGATAAATTGGTTATGAACATTCTGTAATTTCCAGAAAGACCAAGAAAACATTACACCTCTTCCAATATCTTTAGGGTTGACCAACAAAAAAACTACCTGTATCTTTGATGGATCTATATATACTCCTTAATGGGATATAGCATGTCCCAGGAAACTAACTTATCAATCCCAAAACTCAAACTTCATGAACTTCTAAAACAGCATTTCATGATGAATAACTCTCAAAATTTCACATATATGATTCTCATGCTCCTATATATATATAGAGTACACAAGTATTTAGTTGATTAAAATCACCACAAAAATTATCTAGGATCATACAGAATAGAGCTAAAACATTCTTCACACTGAATGTCATAAAAAAGAACACATAATTTTATTGACGAAAATGGAAAGTTTTCTTCTGAACATCCTCTTCCATCACAAGAATATAATGATATCCTGACTACAAATCAATCTTTGAGAACCTACTTCAACCCTTCAGTTGATCGAAAAAATCATCAATACATGGAAGAGGATAGTGGTTCTTCACTATCACTTGGTGCAAGTGATGATAATTAATACAAAACTGCAAACTAACATCATCCTTCTTCATTAAAAAAATAGGTATACCCCATAGTGGCACACATGGATGAAAAAACCACACTATAATAGACAATAAATATGTACATAAACCTCTTTGATCTTTTAAGGTACCATCCTATACAAGAAATTTGAGATAGGAGACACACTGGGATGTAGTTAATTTATGATCATGATTTCTCATCGAGGAGTAATGTTATATCCTCCTTTGGAAATACATTAGGGAATTATTCCAAAATCCTAGGAAACATCTATTTTTGTACCTTTAATGAACTCAACATTGGATTATCCATCAAGGATGACATGGATGGAATATAACTTCGACCCATCTAAGGGTCTTGCTCACCAAAAAACACTACTGACTCCCTATCATCATTGAAGAAGACAAACTACCTTCTAGAACAATCCAAGACATCTAGAACTAAATATAATTAATCTATACAAATAATGATATAATATGATTTTATCTGTAAATATAGGAAATATCCCCAAGAGAGGTGATTCCCCAGTATAAGCTCATAAAATGTACAAAAATGAAACAAATCCAATCGACATCAAATTAGTATAGTAAACGCTAAGGGAACTGGAAGCCTCTATAACACAAGTCCCAAATCATGAACAATGGAAGATGATATGAATGAGTGTGTCACTCCGGAATCAAACAAGTCAAGCACCCATGTATAAAAAAAGAAAAGGGTACAACAAATGATGTTTGGATCACCTAGTTTCGGAAATGATAAGGCATGAAGTAGAACACAACCTACATTATAGCCTCTCTGACCATGCTGATGAAAACCTCAACAGATGAACTCTACTCTTTGAGGATGGAGATCATTGGAGGGTTGTTCTCTACTTTCCCCACCTACTACTAGTCCCAAACTAGAGAAACCTGGTGTGATTTCCCCGACATGAACTCCAATGGTGGAGGAACCTAAATCTTAACAACTGGTGCACGTTGACTTTTTGAAAAATTGGGAACTTTTTCCACTGATGACATCATCCTACTCAATATAAACATGTGTTTAATCCCTTATCATAGGCATGAGAGCCCCCAACCTTAGAGAAATTATACTCTGAGGGATAGGACCTACCATCGGGTGATTTGATGCTCTTATATCCTAATAACTGGGATCCCCAGACCACATATGTGATTCATGAAGAATCTGGAAAAATCACATATCATGATGATTGAGTTATGGATAATGTCCTCCCAATGAACTATTATCTCTCCAATACATTTATATATATTTTCAAAATAAATGAGGTGACTTGGAGCAAGATCTGCAGATGCAAAGCCTCCTCATAATGCCTCACCCTGTCCTCCTCATCCAGAAACAGGTCCAAAAAATATCACATAAGGTTCCAAAAACAGATCCCAAACTCTCACAAATTGGTGATCATCTATAAGAGGGTAATAATACCTTGGCTACTGGCTTCATTCATGGTCAATGAAAGAAAATTAACTCAGAATAATTATCAGAACTCCTCCCATAAGACTATCTCCTCCTCATGATCTTTGAGGAACCAGAACCACCACTGCCTCACTGCCCTATGAAGCATTGTCAATGCCAAAGATACGCAATGATCCTTCTAAACACATATTGAACTGGAGGCTATCTAAACCTCATATGACCATTATTCCATGATTGTATCTTAAATAGGCACCTCGCACCCCTACAGAATTTGGTTCTAAAACACTAGGAGTGTTCACCTCCAATTTTCATTGTTCTCATCCTCTACCATGTCATGATCTGCTGGCACAACCTACTGAATATCTTCTATGTGAACCTAATGATGAAATTTACCTAGATCCATGTCTAAAAAAGAAAAAATAGTTATATCTTCCTAAGCTAGAATATGGAAGACTTTAAAATTAATTATTTTTTTTTTATTTTTATCATTTTCGTTTAACTTATCATGAGCTCTACTCATTATAACACATGCACAAAGATGAATGGTGCATGATCCTTTCCTAGGTCTCTACCCTACAACCATTATCACCAAGTTTTTTAGCTACTATAAGATTAAAGATTCGTGAATCAGATTATAGGGCACAATTAATACCCATTTCTAATCCAATCTTCCGTGTTTACAGTGTTTTCTAAACATAGAAAAAATTATTTCCCTACCTTCCCATGCAACCTCACCTATGCCTAACTTGAAACTCCATACAATCCCTAAAACTTCCTATAATACCACTCTATCATTACCCCTACCCCCAAAGTGTACCCCTCCTAGGCCAGCAATGGGATAAGGGTGATAGAGACACCCGAGTCCAGCCCCTAGTAGGCTTCGTATTGGGGAATAGCACCGAGGGTATAATAAACACAAATATGTGAAGCATTACCATCTAAGAGAACATATGCGAAAGAGAGATAAAATTCATGCACCAATAAACTCCAAATTAGACTCCAATATAAATAAAAATCCAAAGTTCACATATGTAATTGTATGTAATAACTACTACAATTGAAAGGAAATAACATGTACCAAATAAAAAGTAAGGATGCCAGTGACCATGAAGCATAAAAAACTCCTACTAAACCCCAAGATAATAATAACAAGCCTGGTCATCAACATCCTCGAAATGACCTAAAAATAGATTATGTATACAATGGGTGATTATAATATTATTCTCAGTAGGATCCTCCTCGGATCCACTCAACCAAAAGGTAAATAAAGCATTCCATAGTATAGTGAACAAAAATTGAAACTAAATCATAACCTAAATAGGTATACTAAGGTCCCATACTCATCATAGTTACTCTCACTAAGTATCACATTAAAGATCATATAATGTGACAAAGAATATCAAGGGAAACCCACTACTTCATTCCCACTTGTTTTTTGCTCTGCCCCAATGTTGCACGTCCTGAGCATCTCTCTCCAAAAATATTATCCTGAAAACACCTGGTCGGAGCACCACAACATGAACCTCATTGAACGCACCACCACTTCCATGTAAACAAAAGTAAATAGGCAGTTTCTAGGAGAAACCACATCCCATATAACATATTTATTTGGTTATTATACCTCAATCCATCACATTCCATACATCAGGTAAGGATCCTCACATCATCATATACTATACACGTTATACCTATACTAATCCTTAAGAAACTATATCTAGAATACATGTGTCTAAATTAAAAAAAATACATTATATACCTTTATAGAAAAATATGGGGAAACTTATATCCATTCATACTGGCAAAACTAATTACCAAGAGAATAGAGAATGTACAAAGGTGGTAGTCAACCATCCATCATCCCACCAAGATGTTTTGGAAAACACCCCCCCCCCCCCCCCCGAGGGATTAGAATCCCTAGGGGGTTAATCTTCCTAAAAAATAGTGTGGAATAGCGAATAAAAACTAGATATTGTATGATATAATATATCTCACAACCACACTATGGGAATAACCTCATATCAGACTCAACTATAGATAATGTCTCTCATAATCCTATATACCACTAATAAGATTATATATCCTATAAGAACATAAACATTCAAAGAGAGACATTAAAGTATTTTATCCCTTTTATTGTGTTTCAAATTACTTTAAATAATTTATTAACCATTAATTAAAAATTATGTTTTTCCAAATTACATTTAATTACCATTACAACAATGTTCCATGCCCTACAGTCATTAGAAAACTAAGTCCATGACTTCCCAGAATTATAACCTCAACATTGCATCCCAAAAGATCCAACACCATGGGTTAAACATTAATTAATTTATATACAACATTAATTTATATATTACCATATATTCTCGAAAAAGCATCTTAACCTACCAAACAATGTAAATGAATAAACACATCCATCTACCTCAAGTAGCGGGGAAAGGAAAAAAGATAAATAACTAACATGGACATCATCCAAAAAACATATTCAAACAAGAATACAACTTTCATATCAAATTGTAATTTTATATTCAAAATGTTATTTCATCTCTGTTGTACTCATTGATACCCACATATATATATCCCAATGCATTATGCAACCACAAGCATCAACTATTACCACAAAAATGGGCATCCCTACCCCACATACCACAAGTTCCCTCTAGGCTTAGACATTCCATTATCACATCACATATGGGACACCACATACCATATATCACAAATATCACTATTATTTTCCATAATAGGCTTACATCACATCACAAGTACCAATAAACAGACATTGAAACCAGGATCTTAGCCCTAAAGCAATGCATTCAGCCTTCACAGACAATGCTCCCTTTCGGCTCCAAGGAATAAGGAACTAAGCCTTTACAAGAAAGTGGGAAACTCGTACCCTACAATGGCATTATATTTTATCATAAAATTTATTATTCTTCCATAATTAATTAACCAATTAATTATTCAAAGGTTCCAACTATGATAAACCAAATAAATAAGCTATTAGAAGCTATAACAAATTAATTAAACAATTAATATTCATGACTTTAATCCTTTTATCAACAAGAATCAATATAATTCACATATTTATTCAATTACATTAAAATATGGAAGATAATTTCATTTTAACAAACACACAACATTAATAATTTAACACGCTGGATTCATTAAATATGCATCTTCAATCATTTAGACAATTAATTGTCATATAATTATAGATTTACATTCTTTACCAATTATATGTGTTAAATCAATTATGAAATCCACAACATAGATACCCCAATATATTAAAAAACAAGAGGAAACATGTTATCACAATACAAATAATGACATTTTCATGCGATTTATGCCAATTCACTAATCTGGATCATGTAATTATTAGGTAAATTTCATTACGATCCATAGGGATAAATCATTATAACTCTAAAATTACATGTAATAAAATATAGAAGTAAAGAATCCCCTAACATAAAAAGGTTTTCAACTGTTTTTATAAGAGAATGGAAAAACATTGTGGATCCAAATCACATCTCCCATAAGAACCGCATCCACCTAAGGACATTGTGCCACAACCGAGCCAAAAAAAATAAACAAAAATCCTTCAAAACATAAAGATCGATTGTCATCCCCTAGAAAGGTGAAAAATGAGGAAACAGATCAAATAAACCATAATAATGGAGGGAGTGCATACATGAGATAGAAGAGGGGTCAAAGGAGGGAAGCTAGAGATAGATCCTTGACAAAGAAATCACTAGAACATTTAAGATGGGGTTGTCGGGTCGCATGGAATGAGAAGAACCACCGCAGCTGTAGGGTTTGTCAATAACTAGAGCAGCTAAAGAATTATAAAACGTAAAACATCAGATATTTAAAAGACAAGTAATCTCCTTTCACATCATGTAATTCTCATGGTCTAGTTTCCATTGAAAAGTGTGTCTTTGTTTTATTATTTAACCTCAAAGACTTACACATCATGAAACTAACTTACACTATGGGAAATTATTCATGTTTGTAGAATTTCACAAAAAACTCCTCCAAACATCCTCTGATCCTCCTACGAGCACCATGGTTTTTGCAAACATGAAAAGGGTCGATCAACTTGAATATTTATCCCTTATAGTGTGTCTATAAAACAAATTTTTATTATTTTAGTTATTTGAAAAAGATGGTTATGAACTATCCACTAAAAATAGTAATATGAATAGTAATAACTAATTTTGAAATGTTCTTTATAATAGTTATCTATAAATAAAACATGTTGATGATAAAAAAACATATTTTTTTGGTAAAGCCTTTATATTTTTAAAAAATATATTTTCTCAAATAAACTGCTTTTTTATGTCCCTTCAAAAATAGTAAAATTAATTTTAGAACCTTAAAAAACTTAATTTGATAAAATTAACATCCTTTTTAAATTCATAATGTAAAAATTATCTGAGGGTTAATATTTTTTATTTTTCTATGAAGATTCATTTTTTGATTAATTGTGAAAAATACTACATGGTAGTTAAAAACTATCTTTTCGTTTAAATAATTATTAAATTTTAAATTAATTATTAAAGTTCATAGTTGAAAACTTATACAAATATTAATACAATTTAGGTCATATGAGTCATAATTAATATTAAAATTAGTAAAAAAAAAACTAACTGAACTTTGAACTTTTTTTAACTGCCTTCTCACCACATCCGTAGATTTATAATGAAACTTAGTTTTTCTACTTCTATGGATTGATTTTAGAAAAATGGAAATAACTATTTATAATCATTATTAAATTTTAATTCTATTAGGAACAACTTAATTTTATGGATATTTTGAATAGTAACTTTTGTAAATATTTAGTTACCACAGTTAAAGGTAAATCGGGTAATTAAAGGTAAAAATAATAATATAATATTATAAAATTTCCCTAACACTTGTCCTAATTTCATTGGATAAGTGTGTTTTGAAAAAATATCCACTTTGGTAAGAATATTAAATTTATTATATTTTATTTAAATTTATGTTAAAAAATTTATAATCATATTTTTAATAAATATACATTTTTTAATATAGGGTTATACAGAAGATAAAATCTTTTATAATTATTCATTTTAAAGAAAATAAAATTATTTCCATCAATATAAAATTATTTTCAATTTTTAGAAAATAAAATCTATGCTGATTTTTTAGAAATAGAGGTTTTGGCATTACCATCAGGACCAGCATGTGATTGCATGAGAATCTTAGCTGAATAAGTCATTCGAAGGTGGAGAGCTTATATCACGATGAAGAAGCTGGGGAGGAGCAGTTACAAGTATGGTCTATATATTTCCTTAGACTTATGGGTCATGTAATATCTAAGCATATGGGCCTTGTAAGGGTTCCCCCTCATCCCCTGAAAGGGGGGTTATCACAAATTAATAAAAAAATAAGGCCTTCGTTCTATTTGGGAATAAAGGAAATATAAAATGAAATGATATTAAAAAATGATAAGATGAATATAATATGAAATAATTAATGATATAAAATAATTTTTTACACTAATTTGATATTTTATTGGTATTTTAGAAGTGTTGGTTCTATTTTTCATATTGTTAGTATATTTGTAAAATAAAAATATTAAATAGTATTGAAATTGACATAATTGGTAATTAAAATAATAATTTTTTAAACAATATAAAATTAAAAATATATATAGAAATTGAAAAACTAACTAGAATAAGATTAAAAAAGTCATAGTTGATCCATTTGGGGTTCCTTTTCAATTTTATAGTATCTATATTGACCCTAAAGAGTAAAAAACCCAAGTTATCGTGGTAAAATTTAAAGGGTTTAACTAAGTGTTATAGACAAAAGATAAGGTATATTTTGTTACCATAACATGTTTAAAATCATTGGTTGAGAGGATTTAGACTGTAACGAACCAATCTTTTTGAGTAGTAGATTAACTTACTCTTAATGATTTAATAAGATGTTAATGGTTAATGCAGGAAGAGGAGTCGATGGCTTCATCCAGTAGACTCGACCCTTATGAAGACCACTTATCAGAGCTTGGGAAGGAGGTAGCATCTGTGGGCTTCGCTTTGGACCAAGCCCAAGACGAACTCCAGCATGTCAAGCTTGAACGGAAACGCCTACGGGAGAAGTTCAAGTTAGTAGAGATTACTACTAGGGCAATGTTATCTGAGCCTCCCTTAGATTCTCTCACCATAGCACACCTTACACTTAGGTCTTATGCCGGTCTTATAAGGGGCTATGTGACGAGACCCTAGCTTCCTTGTGTAATCCTTTCGGGTGAATAAATTGATATTTCTTCCTTTAGTGATGTTTGTGAAATTTCAAATGTCTAGATAATTTTAGAATGTATTTTATTGATGAATTTTGAAAAAGGGATATTTTAAAATATTTATGTAAACCCTAAATAACTAATGATGTGTAATGATTTTCAAAAAATGGTCTTCTACAAAAGTGTTCAGTAAGGAATTTGGAGTCTAATAAGATCAACTTAATTTTTGATGAATAGTAAATTATGAATAGTGATTTTATGCTTAGGATTAGTAATGTGACCAAATGGATTAGTAATTTCACTCAAAGAAAGTTTTAATATAATTCAGACACCTAGATTAAGTAATGTGATTCAATAAAATGGGTAAATAACGGTTTCATAAATTATTATTCAAGTATTAGTTTTTTCAGATGAATAGTGTTTTTTAATTAAAAATTTAATTAAAAATAATTAGAAAATTATTTTTATAAAAATGACTTTATTTTTGAACTCAGAGCATCGATATTATGTTATGGTAATTTTTGGGGATTTTTCTGAAAAAAACGAATTTTCGATGAATAGAGTTTTTATTTAAAAATTAAATTAAAATTATTTAGAAAATTATTTTTATAAAATGGAGTTCATAAATGTATTTAGAGCATCGATATTTGGTTAAGGTGAAATTTTGGGATTATTCTGAGAAAGTTGAATTTTCGATGAATAGTGAAAATATAGTTTTTAAGTTACGGGTGTTTAATGACATCATTAAATGATTTATTAAGTATATATTCAGTATGGTAGAATTTTGAATAGTAAGATAAGGTGTGAGGTGTCCCAAGTGGCCAATACCATGGGCAAATACCATGGGCAAACCCATGGTTTTGCCAAAACCACTAGTGAGGTGTCCCTTGGCCATTAATGCCTTGTCCCCTCACTTTCCCTATAAATACCCACCCTTTCCTCCTTTAGTTTCCACTCCCAACTCTTCCCCAAAGATGTTCTGGTCTTCTTACCTCCCAAGGAGTCCTCCTAAGGTGCCCCCAAGCCCTCAAGGTCCAAAACTATGAGTTTCAAGGGTCACGTTTTAAGGTAAGGGATCCGACCCCTCTCTTTCTTTTCATGTAATCTCTTTTATGTCATTCCTTTTATGATCCATGTTATTATGTGAGAGGATGTTCTTTTATATTCCTCTTACTTCCCCTTTAATTTTTATATGATGAGATATCCCCTCTTACTCTCATCATTTCGTTTTATGAAAGTTTAAGTGACGTCGTTAGGCTGCCGAATGTTTAAGTGATTCTTTCACCCTTCTCATTTTTCAAGTTCGATTTTCATGTCAAATCTTTCAAGTTCCTTTTTATTATGTTGGGGTATGATATCTATATATATCATACTTATCTCTAATGATCATATGATGAGAGACCCTATTTGATCTGTTCAACTCATTTTTTTTGAAGTTTAAGTGACGCTGTTAGGCTGCCGAATTTTCATAAGAGAAATCAAACTTTTATCTTCCTTCCATGCTTTTCATTTCAAATGGTATGTCCTTTAAATTGCATCACCATGTCCATATATACTTCTTATTCTGTCCCTCTACTATTTTATGGGTCAATTATGATTGTTCGACCCATGTTCCCTCTCTTTTCAAAGTTTTCTAAAACCATGTAACATAGCCGTTATGCTGCAGAATTTTCGTCTCAAAATGCCTCTATTTTCTCAAAATTATTTTATGTTATAAAGTGAATACTCAAAGCTCCTATTTCTACAGGGGTATTCACATATATATAAAAATGTTCTATTTTAAATTCTGGGATTTACATACATGATACCCGCTTTCCCTTTCCGTGGGTTTAAAGTAACGTAAAGATCATGTCTTTAAAGCAGTTTTTAAAACGTTATGATTATGATATGAAACCCATTTATTTTATGCTATATGGGTTATTTATGAAATGTTTGATGATGATATATGTGGCTCACATGATAATAAAGTAAAATTTAAGGGTGCGCCCTGATAGCGCTCCAATGCATTGGGTAATGACTTAATCTCTAGAGATGACCATTTTAACGACGCCTTGGTGAATAACCTTGGTAATTTTTAACGACACCTTGGGGATGGACCTTGGTGAAACGAAATGATTGTCAATATTAAATGTTGCAGCCACATCTTCAAGTTATGAAAAATGTTATTTTTATTATGATGTATCTCATGATTCCTTTCTCATGCCTTAAAGTTTTTTTCATGTCCTTATTGAAGTATCTCAAGTTCACATGAAAAATGTTTCTCTTGTTTCCCTTACTGGGCCTTCTGCTCACCCTTTCTTTTGATGTATGTCCCCAGGTTATGAGATGCATAATTAACATAAGATGAACTAAAGGAGAAGCCTTTCAAGTGTTTAAGAAGAATGTTTTATGTTTTTTTTTATGTATTATGATCCTTGTTTCCAAGACACTAAACCTTAACGATCCTCAGTTCCGTGTAATGAAATGACAATTATGTTATAAAAAGACGGGATGTTATAGTTGGTATCAAAGGATGGTTTAGTTATTTGTGGAAATTAGGATATAAAAACTTTAGGAAGAACCCTATAGAAAAGTTTAAATATAGGAAAACTTCCTGGTATTTTGGTAAGTATTGAGTAGGTGGTTTATCAAACAAATACATCCATGTCTGGATACGAGCAGGTAGAGGCGGCTCTGGCACAGATGTACATAGGGGTAAAACCCAAAAACACCGCTTTGAGCTAGACTCGAATGGGAACTGGTGCACGATAATGGGCCTTGCTGCACTCTTGGTTACGACACTCCCGGGGGATATGTTTGGTTAATCACAAGCTTTTTATGAATCATTATGAAGGAATTATAGAAAAGTGTAATTGTCTAAGCATGAAGTCTTAGTTAAAAGATTCATAAATGAAATAAGTTTCTTACTAAGGTTTTATTCTTTTAGAAAATGGCGAGCAATAGGAGGAATCGTGCCGATGGTGACCGCAATGCACCATGTGCTGACGGACCTCCGATGGAAGCCGGAATGGAAACATTCATGCGTATGATGAACCAACTGACTCAAGTTATGAGTAATAACTTGAATCAAGCTGAGAGGCCGACCTCACCACGAAGGGAAAAACAATCTGTTGAGTCCTTCATGCGTCAACGACCACCAACATTCAGTGGATCTACTGACCCATTGGTTTCGGAACAATGGATAAGCTCCATTGAAAAGATCTTTTCTGTACTTCATTGTTCGGAACAAGAAAAAGTCACCCTTTCTGTTTACCTCCTAGAGGGAGAAGCTGATCAGTGGTGGTCACTGATCAAAAACACGAAGCCACGAGGAGAGATAGAAGCTTTGGAGTGGAAAGAATTTCGGGGAATTTTCCTTAACAAGTATTTCCCTCGTTCCATGAGAACGAGAATGGAGAAAGAGTTTCTCGAGCTGAAGCAGAAGGAGAACGAATCTGTCGGAAGCTACGAGATGAACTTCACAAGGCTTTCCCGTTATACCTCAAGCTTTTTCATGGACCCTAATGGGAAGGTTGATAGATTCTTTGGTGGACTACGACCTCATCTGTGGAAGAATCTATCCAATAGGGACTATGATAGCTATGAAGAAATAGTTCGAAGTGCTATGAAAGTAGAGCTGGAGTTTGGTGAGACACAATGGTCTCATAAACCAAATGAAAAGAAGAGATCGTTGGAGCCCAGTTTAGGGAATTCTTTTGATCAGGGAAGAGGGGGAAAGCAAATGAAACTTACCACATGCAATAAATGTGGGAAGAATCATCTGGGGAACTGCTTGAACGGAAGTGGCAAGTGCTACAAGTGTGGAAGAGGAGGCCATATTGCTCGGAATTGTCATAGTGAGGTGAAGCCTCGGCTTCCCAACACTAACGACAGAGGAAAGATGGTTCTGGCCCTACCCGAAGTCACATGCTTCAAGTGTGGACAGCTTGGGCACTTTGCTAACCAATGTCCAAATCCGAGGGCGGTGGAGGGGAATCACCATCAACCTCAGTAGAGGCCAAGAGAGCAAGGTCGTGCTTTCGCTATCCCAACAGCTGAAGTTGAAGTCCCGAACGATGTGGTAGCAGGTACTCTTGTCGTCCTCTCAAAACTAGCAAGTACTTTATTTGATTCTGGTTCTACGCATTCCTTTATTTCCTCCAAGTTTGCAAGGAATATAGAATCAATCCTCGAACTGCTAGAGGTAGAGTTGTCTGTCAAGACTCCAAGTGGGATTATCCTTGAATCAACAGTATTTAGAGACTCTAGTGTTTACTTTGGTGAGCACAATCTTATCGCAAATCTAGTAGTCATTCCCATGATGGAATTCGACATTATACTAGGGATGGACTGGCTCTCAAAGTATAATGCTAAGATCAAATGCAGAAGTAAGGAAATCTCAGTAGTCTTGAATGAACGACCTACAGTTATCTACCAAGGAGAGATATCCCAAACTGATCCCTATCTAGAAGCACCTCCTATAGCATTATTTATGGAGTTAATCGGTGATGATGAAGAAGGAAAAGGGAGCATACAAATAGAAGATGTTCCGATTGTTCAGGAATACATGGATGTATTTCCTGAGGAGTCACCTGGACCTTCCCCAGAAAGAGAGGTAGAGTTCTCCATTGAACTAGTACCTGGGTCTCAACCGATATCAA
The DNA here is from genome assembly GCA_963277665.1 of Viscum album. Classification (NCBI taxonomy): domain Eukaryota; kingdom Viridiplantae; phylum Streptophyta; class Magnoliopsida; order Santalales; family Viscaceae; genus Viscum; species Viscum album. The sequence continues at coordinate 1,517,884,615 of OY728155.1, read as the reverse complement.
ACACTCCGTATAGAATGGAAAATGTGGAGCTAGAAGAGTTAAAGAAACAACTACAAGACTTGTTGGAGAAGGGGTTTATCCGACCGAGTGTGTCTCCTTGGGGAGAACCAGTTCTCTTTGTGAAGAAGAAGGATGGATCAATGCGGCTATGCATCGATTATAGAGAACTGAACGGGATCACGGTGAAGAACAGATATCCTCTTCCAAGAATTGATGATTTATTTGACCAACTTCATGGGGCTCAATTCTTCTCTAAGATTGACCTTCGATCTGGTTATCATCAACTGAGGGTGAAGAAGGAAGATATTCCAAAGACTGCCTTCCGATCAAGATATGGGCATTATGAGTTTACTGTTATTCCCTTCGGCTTGACTAATGCTCCTGCTATTTTCATGGATTTGATGAATAGAGTCTTTAAGGACTACCTTGATAACTTTGTGGTAGTTTTTATTGATGATATTTTGATATATTCAAAAAGTCGTGAGGAGCATGAAGATCATCTAAGGGTTATATTGAAAACTCTACAGAAGGAGAGGCTCTTTGGGAAGTTCAACAAGTGTGAGTTTTGGTTACAACAGGTGTCTTTCTTGGGGCACATCGTAACCAATGAAGGAATCTCGGTTGACCCTGCAAAGACAATGGTTGTGGAGGAGTGGCCTCAACCCACAACAGTAACTGAGATTCGTAGTTTCCTTAGTTTAGTAGGATATTATAGGAGGTTTGTGAAAAACTTTTCATGGATTTCTAATCCACTAACCAAGTTGAATCGAAAAGGGGTTAAGTTCATTTGGACAAAGGAATGCGAGGAAAGTTTCCAAGAGATGAAGAAGAGATTGGTTACTGCACCTGTGTTAACACTACCCTCTATTGGATAAGGATTCGTTATTTTTAGCGATGCATATCTGAAAGGGCTTGGGTGCGTCCTCATGCAAAATGACAAAGTAATTGCTTATGCATCTCGACAGTTGAAGATTCATGAGAAGAATTATCCTACGCATGATCTAGAGCTGGCGGCAGTTGTTTTTGCTCTAAAGATATGGAGGCACTATCTTTATGGGGAGAAATGTGATATATACACTGACCACCAAAGTCTAAAGTATATTTTCACACAGAAAGAATTGAACATGAGACAAAGGAGATGGTTGGAGCTTATTAAAGACTATGATTGTTCAATTCATTATCACCCTAGAAGAGCGAACAAAGTCGCGGATGCGTTAAGCAGGAAAGATCCTGGTGTTCTGGAAACAATGAGGATCGTAGGAGATCCCTTGATTAAAGATCTAGTAAAACTAGACGTGGGAATTATAAGGAAAGGGACATCATCAACCCTATTCCAAATGAGTTCTCAACCTTCATTACTAGAGAGGATCAAGAAGGCTCAAAAAGAAGATCCTTTGCTGCAGGAGAAGTTTGAGGCTGTAAAGGATGGGAAGTCCCCTGATTTCCATATTGATCAAGAAGGTGTATTGAAATTTCGTACAATACTATGTGTTCCATCTATTCCGGAGATAAAGAAAGAACTGATGGATGAAGCTCATAGCTCTACATTCTCTATACACCCGGGAATCACTAAGATGTATAGAGACCTTCGTGATCATTATTGGTGGGATAACATGAAGAGGGAGATTGCTGATTACACTACAAGGTGCCTGGTGTGTCAGCAAGTAAAGGCAGAACGACAACTTCCTAAGGGGGTATTACAACCGCTACCCATACCAGTATGGAAGTGGGATAATATCACTATGGAATTTGTAACTGGTCTCCCGAAAACATCCAAAGGAAACAATGCGATATGGGTTATTGTGGACCGTCTCACCAAGACAGCCCATTTTATCTCTATTTGGGAAGATTTCTCTCTGGATCAGCTTGCCAAGATATATGTGAAGGAAGTGGTAAGGCTGCATGGGGTACCATTATCCATCGTATCTGATCGTGACCCAAGATTCACATCAAAATTCTGGAGAAGTCTTCAATATGCTCTGAATACTGAATTGAATTTTAGTACGGCCTATCATCCTCAAACTGATGGCCAATCTGAAAGGACTATTCAGACACTCGAAGACATGTTGAGATTATGCTCAATGGAATTTAAAGGTGGATGGGATCAACACCTCCTATTAGTTGAGTTCTCCTATAACAACAGCTTCAATTCGAGTATTCAGATGGCATCCTATGAAGCTCTATATGGAAAGTGGTGTAGAACTCCTACTTGTTGGGATGAAACTAGTGAGAGGAAGCTTCTTGGGCCTGATCTCATGCAAGAGATGACGGAACAGGTTCATGCCATCCAACAACACATAAAGGCTGCTCAGAGTCAGTAGAAGATCTATGCTGACAATCGTCGAAGGGACTTGGAGTTTGATGTTGGTGACAAAGTCTTCCTTCGAATTTCTCCATGGAAGAGAGTCATGCGGTTTGGGAAGAAAGGGAAGCTCAGCCCTAGGTACATTGGCCCCTATGAAATCCTTGATCGCATAGGAGCAGTGGCCTATCGTCTAGCACTTCCACCGAACCTAGCTCAAGTTCATGATGTCTTCCATGTATCTCTCTTGAGGAAGTACATACCCGACCCTTCGCATGTACTGAACCCAGAGGTGGTACAACTGGAACATGACCTCTCTTACGAGGAGCATCCAGTGGAGATCTTGGACCGTAGAGACAAGGTCCTACGAAACAAGACTACCCACCTTGTGAAAGTGTTGTGGAGGAATCATAAATATGAAGAGGCGACTTGGGAGCTGGAGGAAACAATGAAGCAAAAGTACCCTCACCTTTTCGACTAGGCCTCAAGTATAAATTTCAGGGATGAAATTTCTTAAGGGGGGAAGAATGTAACGACCCAATCTTTTTGAGTAGTAGATTAACTTACTCTTAATGATTTAATAAGATGTTAATGGTTAATGCAGGAAGAGGAGTCGATGGATTCATCCAGTAGACTCGACCCTTATGAAGCCCACTTATCAGAGCTTGGGAAGGAGGTAGCATCTGTGGGCTTCGCTTTGGACCAAGTCCAAGACAAACTCCAGCGTGTCAAGCTTGAACGGAAATGCCTACGGGATAAGTTCAAGTTAGTAGAGATTACTACTAGGGCAATGTTATCTGAGCCTCCCTCAGATTCTCTCACCATAGCACACCTTACACTTAGGTCTTATGCCGGTGTTATAAGGGGCTATGTGAGGAGACCCTAGCTTCCTTGTGTAATCCTTTCGGGTGAATAAATTGAGATTTCTTCCTTTAGTGATGTTTGTGAAATTTCAAATGTCTAGATAATTTTAGAATGTATTTTATTGATGAATTTTGAAAAAGGGATATTTTAAAATATTTATGTAAACCCTAAATAACTAATGATGTGTAATGATTTTCAAAAAATGGTCTTCTACAAAAGTGTTCAGTAAGGAATTTGGAGTCTAATAAGATCAACTTAATTTTTGATGAATAGTAAATTATGAATAGTGATTTTACCCTTAGGATTAGTAATGTGACCAAATGGATTATTAATTTCACTCAAAGAAAGTTTTAATATAATTCAGACACCTAGATTAAGTAATGTGATTCAATAAAATGGGTAAATAACGGTTTCATAAATTATTAGTCAAGTATTAGTTTTTTCAGATGAATAGTGTTTTTTAATTAAAAATTTAATTAAAAATAATTAGAAAATTATTTTTATAAAAATGACTTTATTTTTGAACTCAGAGCATCGATATTATGTTATGGTAATTTTTGGGGATTTTTCTGAAAAAAACGAATTTTCAATGAATAGTGTTTTTATTTAAAAATTAAATTAAAATTATTTAGAAAATTATTTTTATAAAATGGAGTTCGTAAATGTATTTAGAGCATCGATATTTGGTTAAGGTGAAATTTTGGGATTATTCTGAGAAAGTTGAATTTTCGATGAATAGTGAAAATATAGTTTTTAAGTTACGGGTATTTAATGACATCATTAAATGATGTATTAAGTATATATTTAGTATGGTCGAATTATGAATAGTAAGATAAGGTGTGAGGTGTCCCAAGTGGCCAATACCATGGGAAAATACCATGGGCAAACCCATGGTTTTGCCAAAATCACTAGTGTGGTGTCCCTTGGCCATTAATGCCTTTTCCCCTCACTTTCCCTATAAATACCCACCCTTTCCTCCTTTAGTTTCCACTCCCAACTCTCCCCCAACGAAGTTCTGGTCTCCTTACCTCCCAAGGAGTCCTCCCAAGGTGCCCCCAATCCCTCAAGGTCCAAAACTTTGAGTTTCAAGGGTCACGTTTTAAGGTAAGGGATCCGACCCCTCTCTTTCTTTTCATGTAATCTCTTTTATGTCATTCCTTTTATGCTCCATGTTATTATGTGAGAGGATGTTCTTCTATATTCCTCTTACTTCCCCTTTCATGTTTATATGATGATAGATCCCCTCTTACTCTCATCATTTCGTTTTATGAAAGTTTAAGTGACGTCGTTAGGCTGCCGAATGTTTAAGTGATTCTTTCACCCTTCTCATTTTTCAAGTTCGATTTTCATGTCAAATATTTCAAGTTCCTTTTTATTATTTTGGGGTATGATCTCTATATATTTCATACTGATCTCTAATGATCATATGATTAGAGACCCTATTTGATCTGTTCAACTCATTTTTGTTGAAGTTTAAGTGACACCGTTAGGCTGCCGAATTTTCATAAGAGAAATCAAACTTTTGTCTTCCTTCCATGCTTTTCATTTCAAATGGTATGTCCTTGAAATTGAATCACCACATCCATATATACTTCTTATTATGTCCCTCTACTATTTTATGGGTCAATTATGATTGTTCGACCCATGTTCCCTCTCTTTTCAATGTTTTCTAAAACCTTGTAACATAGCCATTATGCTGCAGAATTTTCGTCTCAAAATGCCTCTCTTTTCTCAAAATTATTTTATGTTATAAAGTGAATACTCAAAGCTCCTATTTCTACAGGGGTATTCACATATATATAAAAATGTTCTATTTTAAATTCTGGGATTTACATACATGATACCCGCTTTCCCTTTCCGTGGGTTTAAAGTAACGTAAAGATCATGTCTTTAAAACAGTTTTTAAAACGTTATGATTATGAAATGAAACCCATTTATTTTATGCTATATGGGTTATTTATGAAATTTTTTATGATGATATATGTGGATCACATGATAATAAAGGCAAATTTAAGGGTGCTCCCTAATAGCGCTCCAATGCATTGGGTAATGACTTAATCTCTAGAGATGACCATTTTAACGACGCCTTGGTGAATAACCTTGGTAATTTTTAACGACACCTTGGGGATGGACCTTGGTGAAACGAAATGATTGTCAATATTAAATGTTGCAGCCACATCTTCAAGTTATGAAAAATGTTATTTTTATTATGATGTATCTCATGATTCCTTTCTCATGCCTTAAAGTTCTTTTCATGTCCTTATTGAAGTATCTCAAGTTCACATGAAAAATGTTTCTCTTGTTTCCCTTACTGGGCCTTCTGCTCACCCTTTCTTTTGATGTATGTCCCCAGGTTATGAGATTCATAATGAACATAGGATGAACTAAAGGAGAAGCCTTTCAAGTGTTTAAGAAGAATGTTTTATGTTTTTTTTATGTATTATGATCCTTGTTTCCAAGACACTAAACCTTAACGATCCTCAGTTCCGTGTAATGAAATGAAAGTTATGTTATAAAAAGACGGGATGTTATATAGACCCATACTCATATTATATTAAAATTTACTCAATATAGATCTATTTTAAAAAGAAAATAAATTGATATTAATTTAATATTTTTGTGAGTTTCAAAGAGTGTCCCCCCTTTCTTATAAAAAGGCACATCCTACCTCACTTCCTCACACCACCATGAACCTTCTATCTAGATCAAACCCTACCCATTTCCCTTATCAACTTCACTATTAACATTATATAGCTTCATGTATTATTAAAATACCATCTCTAGTGTCCCTAAGTGGATATCTAGAGGGATATTATAGAAGAAGAAGTAATATTCTTACCGACTCTTTCAAAATTGTTTCTTCTTAAATTTCCTCTTCATGTTTTAATTACATTATAAAGAAATAAATATATTATCAAATATATTATAAAATTTTATTATGATTATTGAACAACCTAATTCCACATTTTATTCATCTTGTGAAAAATTAAATCATCATGTTTGTGTACATGTGGCATGTCATCTCAATGTTGTGGTGTAATATGTTTTTTCATCAGAAATTTATTTTGATGGGTATAATGATGGAAGTAATGAATAAATATTTTAATTATAAAAATATATTTATTCTATAAAAAAATATATTTTTTCCACTCCCATTCCATTTCATAATTTATGGAATGACATCGTCGTTCGTCCGTACGTATGGCCTACCATCTCCACGATGGGATGCGATTCATTATCCATTGTTACCAATAAATAATTACTATATAAATGTATATAATTTTTAAATATTTTATCTATTATCTTAATATTATTCTTTAAATGACATAACTATATCCCATTTGCATAAACCAAGACTTATACGACAAAACTTGCTTAAGAAAAAGAAATAGTTAACACCTAAAAAAAGAGTAATAATGAAATACTACTAACAAAAGGGTGATAATATGACCATATATTATATCATATGAATATGGTTATGTAATAATTTAATAAAATTATATTATCAATTATAAATTATTTTTATATATGTGTGAAGGAAATTGTACATAAGGTAGGGGTTAATTTCACAATCGTATTATTCTTCAAGATTGTATATACATAAGTATCTATCTTGGAATATTTATCTTCCATATACATGTTTCTTAAAAAAGTTTTCCAAAATATTTTTACCCTACTTATAGAAAATTTTAAATTCAATTTTATCCCTGTTTGAGAATAATATTTTTTTCATTTTCCAAATGAGGTAATTTTTTGCTCTTCTAGAAATAGTGCAAGAAGAATTTTTATTCTTAACTTTTAATGCATGAATGGATTTTTTTGATTTCATGACATAGTAATTACTTATGGAATTCCTTCTAAGATTTCAAGTTTATTTATAATTAAAATCCATTCCATTAATATCACATGGATTTTTTATAAAATAAAATTCTTTCAAGGAAGAAATGATATTTTCTAAAATAAATTTTTTTAATAGATGATACCAAATTATCTCCCACCTAATATGAAATCCATTGGTGTTACTCATGACTTTCTAGGAAATTATCCATATGATCCATTAATATTATTTCTCTAGATGGTTTTATTCTTATGGGATAATGTTTATGAAATCTATTTCTCTTTCATGGGTTATATTCTTATGAAACACAATTCATTTTAGGGGTTTTGATTTGATGAAATAATTATGAAACAAGTCTTATTTTTACATCTTATGATATGATTACATGTTTATAATACCAATTTAATTTCATGTTTTATGATATGATTGTTTATTAATATGTTTCACATGTGTGTATTATTTCATTATGAAATGGGTGGGACCTGTATCTATGTCAAACGCATTAGATAAATGTTTATATCTCATGATATAGACATAAAGGACTTTTTCCCCAAAGATGGTCTTGGGACTAAACCATGACTATCGAGGTACAATGGGAAGTGAACCCATACTACCATTATTGCCTTGGAAGAAATGTATTTACTACCATATAAATCATTATTATATGCTTATGTGTATTCCAAAGTTCCATGTCTTATTCATATGTTATGATTTCAGGGCTCATTTCTTTATTTACTTATGATTTATGTCTATAAAATGCCAATATTTATGTCATATTATTGTTTATGATCTTTGGTATTCAGGGTATGGTCTTATTTTTTTCATTATCTTGTTCTCATACCCTTATTCTCAAGATTATGTTTACATATATCCCTTTTTTACCCTTACTATGAAACTGAGATCACCCTTTTTAAGTTTCATTTCTCCAAGTTAATGAAAATATGTATTATGTTTATGTCACTATGAAGGGATATTGTCAAGAATAACCTAGTGGTAGATAATTCATCACACTTATGTACCGGTGTTTATGTTTCCATGATTTAAAAGGCACTATAATAATATGATATTTGGGTGTTTGTTTGTGAAATGTATTTGGTATTCTAAAAATTTAATTTAATTTTAATGTATGAAAAGATAGAGTTTCTATATTTGGTATCATAGAAATTTTTTTGTTAACCATTGAAAACATGGATGATAAAACAATTATGGGAACCCTAAGGACGTGTATATGGATAAGTATAATGATAAGGATAATTATAAGAAAATGTCCTAGAATTTTGGTAAAGGATATATTGATTGGTTTCCTAGAAACGCATCCATGTATATATATTAAAATTGGATGTGGTTCTAACACAAATATACCTAGGGTTAAAAACACTGCCAAGGTGCATTAGGCCACACTCGATTGTAAATCGGTACATGGCAACGGGCCTTGTTGGACACCTAGTTTAACACTCCTTGGGGATATTCTTTCAGAATTCACAAACTCTTCACGAACCATCATGATGGATTTAAATATAAGTAGGATTTGAATAACCTTGGATGAACCTAAGGTGTCATATATTAAGTAATGTTTCATAATTTATACATTTTATAAGTGAATATTCATGAATATGTGGTTCCCAATTATGATAACTCTTTCTTACTTTAAGCCTTTGGTTTTAGTAAATGGATAAAACCTAAAGGAACCACATTAAGGGTGACTAAAATAGACGGTGTAACAATTTTCCTCCTGGTCAACTAATTATATGGGAGTTTGAATGAAAAATATTTTTCCTATAGTCACATATATTTCTCAAGCTATGAATCATGGTAGACTTCAAATTGATAAAATGAGTGTAAAATATTCTGTTGATTCATTTAGGATGCAATTTACACCTTCTTTCATTATGTATTTTGATACACTTGTTGATGAAAAATGGATTAATAATACTGAATAGATATTCTACATTCTCCAATGTTCAGATAACGAAAATTTTATTCTTATTATTTATCGGTTATAAGGATAAGTAGACCAGTTGTGGACTATAATTAAGAATATAAAGAAGAAAGATTAAATTAAATCAATGGAATGTGATGATTTCAAGAACTTATTTTTAAATAAAAAATTTCCTCGGATTCTTCATACCAAGATGGATAATGAGTTCCTTTAGTTGAAACAATGGGATGATGAATCTTTTGGTACCTACATGGCTGATTTCATGGGACATTTGCAGTATGCTTCATGATTAATCATCAAATATTAGATTTAGTTTGATAATTTATTTAGTGTATTAATTCCATTTCTCATAAGGAAGTTTCCGTTCAAAGGCATTTGCTGTTATGAAGAGATTGTGAGTTGTACAATAAAGGTTGAAATGAAGGCCTAATCCACAATACAATCTCACGGTTTTCACATGAAGATAAAGATGGAGTTTAAAGAGAACACTAAAAACTATGAAGATAAAAAGGGGAGCATTACATTATTCTATAAGTGTGGGAATAAGAATATTTTCAATTCTCTTAAAGGATCTATTAAAAGATTTACGTGTGAAAAATAAGGTCTTTATAATTTTGAATGATGATGTGATGGAAAAAATATTCTTATGGTAAAGATGGACAGAATGTGGCACAGAAGGAACCTCCCATTCTTTAGTTCTAAAAGTGTAAGGAGAATGGTAATTATGCTAACTAGTTCCCAAACCTATGGTCTAGTGATGATGATCTACGTTAAAATCCTATTAAGTCGAGGGACAAGGTTAAATCTCATGAAGTCGTTATTTTTTATGAGGGATGCGATAATGACATGGTAAAAGGTACGCTTACCATCCACTATAGAGCTACTAATATCCTATTTGATTCTATATCTATCTACTCATTCATATATAAATAATTTTCCAAGGGTGTTATGATCTCACCCAAATGATTATATGGGGACTAAGTAGTGAAAACCTCTAATGGTATGATGATTTCATCTCAAGTATATGATTTATCTCCAGTTTAAGTTTGTGGGAATGTGTTTTCTCAGAATCCTATCATTCTTTGTCTTGTTGAATTTGATGTCATGTTAGGCATGAAATATATTTCTCTATATAAATCCCAAATCATTTTGCCAAGGAATGCAAGTTACGTTTTATGTTTTAAAACACTATGATCTTCTAACAATGTAGCAATATGTATGAAATTTCTATGGATATTACATCTAGTGTATGGGTATTAAATCCATTCATATGTTATATTTATCTCAACTGGTTGGGGAGAAAATTGACATTGATGATATAACTATTTTTAGTGAATTTTTTGATATATTTCTTGAATATTTTACTTCTATTACCCCAAAATGTGATGTTCAGTTCTCTATAGAGATCATACCTTATTCAACACAATTTTCAAATAATCCCCATTTAATGGACCTAATTGAGTTTTAGTAATTATTGAATAAACTCAAAGAAAATCATGATACTCAATTTATTTAACCAAGTGTTTCACTTTGGGGTGAACTGGTTATTTTTCTAGGAAGAAAGATAGATCAATATGAATTTGTATTGATTATTAAGAGTTGAACAAGATCACAGTCAAGAACATGTAACCTCCTCCCCATATTGATTACATGTTTGATCAACAACATAAATCTAAATACTTTTCCATGACTAAACGTCATTCTAAATATCTCCAATTAAGGGTCAAGAAAGGTGATATAATCAAAAAAGAATTATGTACAAGGTATGAAAACTATGGTAATATTTTAATGCATTTCATCCATATTAATCCCCCTAAAATATTCATGGGTTTGATGAGTAGATTTTTAGATATTACTATGATCATTTTGTGGTAGTATTTATATATGATATTATTATCAATTTAAAGGCAAAGGAAGAGCATTAAGGCCACTTGAGAATTTCACTAAATTCCATAATAAGTGATAAATTTTATGAAACATTTACAAAGTGTGAATATTGGATGAAAAAAAGGATTTTTTTTGGGGTCATGTGATCTCAAGATGAAGTATACCAGTAGATTCATCAAATTCAGAGGCTATTGAATACTTTCCTAGACCAACCACTATGACTGAGATCCATACCATTCTTAGTTTCTATAGATATTATAAAATGTTTGAGTAGAATTTCTCATTACTATCTAATCCTCTAACCAAGTTAACTCAAAAGGGTTTCAATTTCATCTATAAAAATGAATATAAGGAATATTTCAACGAACTGAATAGAGGTTATTCAACAAAATTTTTCTTACATTACACTACAGTGGTGAAGGTTTTGTAATATATAGTTATGCATCCAATAAAGGATTGGGATTTTTTTTTAATGTAGTACATAATGTTTATCACTTATCCATCGTGATAGTATAAGATTATTGATAAAAGTTACCCAAATTAGGATTTTGATTTAGCTATAGTATTTTTTGAATTAAATATGTAGATGAATTACCATTATGGTGAAAAGTGTGATATATGTATCGATCATAAAAGTCTGAAATATGTATTCACGTAGAAGGAGTTGACCATGCACCAAAGAATATGGTTATAGAAGGAAATGGATTATGACTATTGAATACATTACCACCCTGAGAAAACAAAAAATGATGTCGATGTTTGAGTCAAATGGATTATTATAGATTTTCCATGAAAAGGATCATAAAAGATACAATATTTCTGGATATGTAAAGGATGGACCTAGAAATCCTAAAGTACAAGAAAAAAACCATCACACTCTCAATTGAATGTTCAAACCTCGATTAATGTTATGATTAAAGATACATAAAAGAAATATGTGGAGTAAAAAATGAATTTCATAAATTTTCTTGAGTTTAACCTTGATCAGGAATGGATGATAATGTTCAGGAACTGTGAATATATTCCTTCCATACAATATTTGAAGAATTAATTATTAAAGGAAGATCATAGCTCTTTATTATATATTAATAATAAATGTATGATGACGTATAGAGACTTGAATGAATACTTATAGGGTGATTTAATGGATAGAGGTACTTTAGAGTTTGTATCTTGCTTCTTGGTATTCCTGCATGTTAGGGCTGAATGAAAAAAATATAAAGAGATATTGCATCTATTACACATACCAGAAAGGAAATGGGATACCATCACAATGTATTTTTTCATTAGACTCCCCAAAACCTATAAAGGGTATAATTATATATGTGTGGTAGTTGGTCTTCTTACAAATTTAGAAAAGATAAATTCTTTCAGATAAGACTTCTCTCTGGATATACATTCTAAGATAAACATTAATGAAGTTGTAAAATTTCATGTAGTATCACATTCTAATGTATCTTATCCGGACTTGGGGTTTAAAAAATATTCTAGAAACATATTCATCAATATATTTATATTGAATTGTTTTTCATCAATAGTTACCATCCTTAGTAGGATGATCTGTGTGAAGGAAAAATTCAAACCCTAAAGGGTTTGTTGAGATCCTGTTATCTGGATTTCAATGGTGGTTTGTATCAACACCTTCCTCTAGTTGAGTTTTAATACAACAATGTAATTCACTCAAGAATTTAGATGGATCCTTATGAATCCCTCTATGTTAATAAATTTATATCTCCAACATTTTGGGAAGATGTTGGATAATGAATGTTATTGAGACATGAGATTGTTGATGAGATGGCTGAGAAGGTTTAAATCATTCAACATCATATCAAAGATACATGAAGTCTGCAAAAGGATTATTCTAATAACTAATAGTGCGATCTAGAATTATAATTTAGTGAGAATATGTCTCAATGAATTTCTCCATGGAATAAAGTTATGAGATTCAAAAAGAAAAGGAAAACTAATCCCTAGATAATCTTTCCCATTGAAATTATTGATTGTATCATTACAATAGCATATCACATGGAACATCCTTCAAATATATCTCATGTACATGATATATTACATGTATCTATTGTGAGTAAGTGTGTACCTAACCCTTCATATGTACTGAACTCAGTGGTCTTATCACTGGAGTAGGATCTCTCTCACGATGAACAACTAGCTGAAATTATGGATTTTATAGAGAAAGTTCACTGAAACAAGACCACTCAACTGGTGAAACTTTTGTGGAGAAATCACTAGTTAGAGGAAGATATATGGGAACTTGATGATATGAAGAGGTAAAAATATCCTCATTTTTTGTATCAAAATGATGAATTTCAAGGATGAAATTCATTTTATGTGGGGTATAATGTAACACCCCGAGTTTTTGAGTTTTTTTTATGAAAAAAAATTAATTTTAATTGATGTTTTTCATTATACTAAATCAAACATTCCTTTTTCAAATCACAAATTTGTCTTTATCTATGGGAAGCACCATCTTTTAATATATTACATGCAACTTTGAGTGTCTACAAAGCATAATTTTATTATTATAATTAGTTAAATAATATGGTTATGACCTAGCCATTATAATTTGTAATATGTATAGTAAAAACTAATTTTCAAATATTATTTATAATGGTTTTATATAAATAAAACATATTGATAATGAAAAACATAATTTTTTGGTAAAATCTTTATATGTTTCAAAATAATATTTTCTAAACTGAACATCTTTTTAGGTCCTTCTATGAACAAAATAAAAATTAATTTTAGACACTTATATAAATTGAATTTGATAAAATAAAAAATTCTTTTTTAATTAAAAAATATCAAAATTTTCTTAGGGTGAATTTTTGGGATTTTTTTGAGAAGATTCATTTATTGATGAATAGTAAAAATAATGCATTTTAATTAAAAATGTATTTTCATTTAAATAATTATTATATTTTAAATTTATTTTTAAAATTCACAATAGATAAATTATACATATATTAATCCAATTTAGGTAATTTGAGTCATTATTTATATTGAAATAAGATATAAAAAGCTTATTGAACTTTGAACGTTCTTCTTAACCACATTCTCTCCATGTTTATGGCATTAACATTAAATATAATTTTTCTGCTTATATGGATTGAATTTTAAAAAACATAAGTACATGGTAGTAATAAGTATTTAGTTTATAATAGGATCAAATTAATTTTTTGTATATTATGAATGATAACATTAGTATATTTTTATTTACCCTATTTAAAGGTAAATCGAGTAATTAAAGATAAAAATAATATTATATTAATATAAAATTACCCTAACACCTTCCCTGATTTCATTTGATGAGTATTTTTTGACCAAAATAAACCCTAGGATGAGATTATATCCTTATTAAGAAACTTGTTCAAGAATATGACATTTATTATATTTTATTTATAGATAAGTTAAAACTATCATACTCATAATTTTTATAAATATATCATTTTATATATGATGATATAGAATATAAATTATACTATAAATAGTCTATTGAAATATAATAAATTTATATTAATCTTGATAATTTTTTTGAATCTTTGGAGAAGAAATAGTTTATTTTAAGGCTTTCATAATAATGATGTATTAATTGTTTAATTGAATGAAATATCCAATAAATGATATTAGAAAATGTTAACAAAAATATAATTTTACATAATTAATTACATGCATTAATTTAATAGATAAAATAGATATGTTATTAATATATTAAAAGTTATGGATTAATGTTTTCATAGATTTATGATATTGTTAAAAATTCAAATATAGAATAGTATCAAAATTGAAATAAATTATAATTTAAAATATATAAAATTTTATTAAATGATATAAAATTCATAAAAATATAGAATTCATTCAAATGAATTTAATAATTATAATATGTCATAAATTATACAGTTTATGTTCTTTTGAAATTTTATAGTAAATATATTAACCCTAAAGAATAAAAAACCATGTTGGCATGGTAAAGGTTAAAGGGTTTAACTAAGGGTCAAAGCCCAAAGATAAGGTTAATTTTGTGACCTAAATATGTCTAAAAATAATTTTTTGAGAATATTTGATCCCATAATCAACAAAGATTAAAAAAAATGCAGCTATTTTAAATCTAAAATAAATTTATATTAATTTATTATTTGGAGAGTTTCTAAGAGTGTCCCTCCCCTCTCTTATAAAAGGTACATCCTCCATGACTTACTCATATCATCATGATCCTTATATCTCACCCAAACCCTACCCATTTCCATTATCAACCTCCCTAATTACAATATAGAGGTTTTGGTCTTCTCAAAAGACCAACTCTAGAGTCTCTTAGTGGAGATATAGAGGGAGAACGTCGAAGAAGATGTTATCTTCTTACCGACTCTCTCAAAAAATATTCTTATAATTCCTCTTATTGTTTTGATTAAATTATAATGTAATAAATAATATATCACCATTATGATTATATTTTATTATGTTTATTGAACAACCATCTTCAACCATTTATCTATCTTAAAAAATTAAATCATCACGCATGCATACGTATGGCCAACCGTCTTCACGCCATCGTATAATCTATTTTTTCACCACCAAATTATTATGATGGGTATAATTATGGAAATAATGAATATATATTATAATTATAACATGATCATGATTCAGGAACAAAACATGTTACATACACTTCCAAACCATTTCATAATTATGTGAATTATATTACTAATCGGGCTTATGTACGACCTACCATCTCCAAAACATGAAGGGATCCATTCTCCCTAATTAAAAATAAAAAATTATTATTTATATATATATAATGGATAAATATTTTATCTATTATACTATACTATAAATTTATAAACTATATCCTACACCTATAAAATTGAACTTATAAGACAAAATATGCATAAGAAAAGGAGGCACTTAACACCTGAAAGAAGAGTAATAATGAAATATTATTAACAAATGAGTGGTAACATGATAATATATGATATCATATTAATATGTTTCTAGAATATTTTAATAAAATTATTTAATCCATTATATTGGATTTTTATATATGTGTGAAGAAAATCATACCTAAGGTAAGGGTTAATTTTACAATGTTATTATTATTCGAGATTGTTTATACATTAGTATCTATCAAGAATTATTTATCTTTTATGTACATTTTTCATAAAGATGATTCCAAAAATATTTTTACCATTATTCTATAATTAATTATATTCATGTTTACCCGTGTGTGAAAATAATCTTTTTGTAATTTTCCTAATGAGTAAATGTTTTTACTTTTTTGGAAAAGGTTTAAGAAGAATAATTCTTTTTAACTTATATAGCATGAATGCATTTTTATGATTTCATGACATCATAATTCCTTGAGGCATATGTTATAATATTTCCAGATTATTTTTAATGAATATATTTTATTTCAACATTTCATGTAATTTTTTATAAAATAAAATGCATTGATAAAAATAAAATATATTTTCCTTAAGAAATGTTTTTAAAAGATCTTTCCAAAATATTTCTCATCTAATATAAAATCCATTGGTGTTACTCAGGAATTTCTAGGAAATTATCCATATAATCCATTCATTTTATTTCATTCAATGGTTTAAATTTTATGGAATGATGTTTCTGAAATATTTGCATCCTTTATGAGTTATATTCTATTGAAACTTTCTTTATTTTATAGGTAATGCTTTGATTAAATTGTTTTAAATCTTATCTATTTTACACATGTTTTTTAAATGATTAAACGTTTATGATACCCATTTAATGGGTTATGATATGATTTTTTATGATTTTTTGTAACATATTTGTGTGATTTTATTATGAGATAGGTGTGACCAATATCTACCTCCAATGCATTGGGCAATGATTTATGTCTCACGAGATAGACATAAATGATTATTTCCACTAAGAATGTAATGGGAGTGAACCATGACTACCAAGATGGTATTATAAATGGACCCATACTACCAAGATATAATTGGAAGTGATACCAATACTACCATAAAATCATTATTATATGTTTATGTGTCTTACAATGTTCCATGTTTAATTCCAATGTTATTCTTTCATGGATCATGTTATTTATTTCCTTATCATTCATGACTTATGATCTTACAAAATTTATGACATGATCCTATTTATGAAAATTGTTATTTATGGTATGATATTATATTTTCATGATCCTATTATAATTCCCTTATTCTCATGATTATGTTAACATATCTATCTTTTTTACCCTTACTAAGCATTTGAACTCACCCATTTTTATGTTTCTATTCACCAAGGTTATGAAGATATGTATTAAGTTTCATGTGTATAAGAAGGGTTCTAGTCAAGATAAACCTAGTGGGAGATAATGTATCTCACTTATGTGTTAGTGTTTCTATTACAATGTTTCCAATGGAACAAGACTAATACAGTTTCTGGGCATTTGTATGTCCAATGTATTAAGTATTCTATGAAATTAATGTAACTTAATGATTCAAAATAGAGGTTCATTAAACAATGATATGAAATTAAATGATATATTATATTTTTATATTGAAAAAATATAATCTATATCCCATATATACATTAAATTCATCCCTATGATCATCCATAAGTGAAGGTTATAGAAAATGAATTACATCAGTTCATCTGGCAGAACTTCATTTTACACATGAACGATGATTTTGTTTCTCATTTGATGGTAGATGAAGAGGATATAGGGTATGAAATTAACATTAAAATATCTAATTATATGGGATTAAAAAATGTAGTTATATTGGCATGGCTGAATAATATTTTAATGAGTTGGATGAAGAAATAAAAAAACACTCAATAAATAATGGTACCTCTTCTTTGGATAACCTCTTTAGGATTGCACCAAAATATTATCTAGGATGGGTTTTGGAGAAAAAAAAGGAAATTTATTACTAGGGAGGAATGTAAATATAGTGTTTTATAATGTATTGTATAAACCAATATGATTTTAATGTGATGACAGAATATTAGAATAATTCCCCTTTTATTAATGAGGGGATGTGTGCTCTTGTAATTTCATAAATTATTAGATTAATTAAAATTAATGAAATATTAAAATAGTTCCCAATTGATTATATTCTAGGTAAGATTAGGGTGATTATAAATCATCTAATTCAATAAATAGTGGACATGTTTATATTATTATTTTTACCCCTGTCATTTTTTAACTGACTTTAACATTTTTTAACAATTATTGCAGTAATAATGTGGTTACTATTTATAGTCCTAGAAACATCCTATAAAAGGAAAAAAACTCAAAAATATACCATTATTGATAATATATACCATTTTATAAAAGTTTTAGATATTTTAAATCATTTAATGAAAAAATTATTATAACTTTTCATTCATGTCAACATTGATACTTAATTTAATTTGAGTATAAAATATCATGAAAATGGTATAATTTGAATATATATCACTAACTAATCCCTAAAATGTTATATTTATCTAAAAGTTGTGGAAAACAATAATTTATTAAAATTTTATTACATTTCATAATTTTAAAGACTTATTTTATTTTCCTTTTAATTAAATAATTAATTCTTCAACGATACATAGGAATTTAAGATAATTATTTCATTAATTACAATTATAAATGACATAAAATTATAAATTAAAATTACTTACACTTTAAATAAATATTTATAACAAGACATAAGTCCTTCTTATCCCAATGTGAACACATAAGATATTTTTAAATGTAAGATAGTGAGATTATGTCTCTTTCATAAATTAAATTATTATAAAGGTCATAATCATGTCCATATGGATGAAAATTGGGAAGGTTCCAAAAATTATATGATATGGGGTTGAAATGAGTCCATCCAATAGAAATTAGATGTATTTTTAGGAAATTATTACCCTTACCTCTTTATTTTAACCCCAAATAAACTTGTTCAACCCTTAATCAAGAAAAAAGATTTTTGGTGTATTTGTTATACATTATGGACAAAAAATTAAGTTGAACTCATTACATGATATTAATTTTTATAATTATAATTATAGAATGAATTTTATTATATTAAATTCATAAAAGTATAATAATTTAATTTAAATAAAAACCTACAAAACATATAGAAAATATATTTTCAAGGAATCAAATTTTCAAGCATACAATTATAGTACATTAACTACAAGTCTAGTGGTCATAATTATATTGAAAAAAGTCATATATTTAGATATATAATATATAAATATTATTTTTTATTTTATATTAAATATTTTTTAATTAAACTTAGTTGTATGACAATATTCTTTAAAATATGTTTTCAATAAAAAATTTATTTCTTATTATTCATTAAAAAGTCAAATTTTTTAGAAAAAACCCAAAATATTACCCTAAATTAATTTTTATAACAGAAAATAAAAATTAATTTAAATTGATAAAATACATTTTATAAAAGTGGAAAAATATAATTGTATTATTTTTTGAAAAAAAAAATCATATTTTAATAAAACATATTTTTTGAGAATACATTAACCTCACTAAAAACTGAGATATTCTTTTTAATGAATTCAAAAATTAATTTATATTGAGTATTATTTTCATTTATATTTCATGATGTTGATCATGTTATTTATACCCTCCAATTTAATGGTTATTTTATAATAGTCACATTTAACAAAAATATTTCACAATCCGCTTAAGCTCGGTGTTCTGTGTCGTGTATACTATCGAACACAATTCACTACTTTTAAAATTATAGGGAATTACATTCTACGGAACTTAAATAGTTTTTATCCTCACAATTATATTGCACTAGGAATTCAAGGTATTGATATTTTAAATTATCTTTGTTGAAAACCCATATCATAATAAGGGGTATAATAACTTCTTCTTGATAAGGGTGAAAGGGAAATATGATTTTCATTTATAATAACACATGGCTATATTTCCATCTAGGAAAAATTTTGTGGGAATAAAAATATTAAAATATTGGATAAAACGTTCACTCCATTACTATTATTGAGTGATAAAGAACATAGTAATGATAAAGTTAACAACCACATATCCATAAATTTGGGATGGTTGAAAAGAACATTGATTCATTGGAAATTTAACTAAATGTAAAATATTCTTATTTTGAATATCATTTTCATTGATGTATTATTTTACTATTAGGATAGATAACATGAGAAAATATAAATTTTTTATATATTATTATTTCAAAGGAACAATTTTATCCTTTCTGTTTTCTTCTAACAATTTCTACATCAATTATTACTCAAATAAATGAATATCAAAGATGAAATTTGTTATTCATGGAGAACTAAAATCATCTTCTAATGGAACAAAACTTCCAAAAAAATGAATAAGTTATTCCTCCTATCATTAATAAAAAAATGGTTATCACAATGTTTGATAACAGCAAAAATGAATATGAATTCATTAATCTAGAAAATCCAACAACAAAAAAACAAAGGGTTAAACATATAGAATTAATTTAAAAACACTATATCCTTAATAACATTAATGAGGTAAACTTAAAAGAAGTTTTTATCCTCAATGGTTATCTCATTCCCTTCATTTTACATTTCCAAAAACATATTATCATTATTCCAAAATAATACTTTATATTAATCCTAATGATTTTATATATCTAAACACTATAAAACATTTCCCAAAATAATATTAATCACAAGATAATTCCAATACTTAAAACCTCAAATGAAGTTTCTATTTTAACGCCCCGACCCCAGTTTCCCAGAGTTAGTGCATTATTACATAACATTGGCATGATCACAAGGAATCAAGTCCCTAAGTACTGATCAGTTTAGCAGTCTTGGAAAATAGATTACATACATGAATGTTACATTACACTTTATAACATACAAAACAACATAAATAATCCTTTATGAATTCAATTATTCCCTTGGCTTAACCCTTCATATCAATCACAATACACTTCTTGGAATCCTGGGAAAAAATAAAACATAGAAAGGGGTGAGCTCAGATGCTCAGTAAGGATATCAATATAGTGGAAAATTTAATAAATAATCATAAACTTTTAAAGAAATGTATAAATAAAAAAATCCTTCTAAACTTTAACTTCAACATAATATGGAAAAAATAAAATAATGCCATTTACTTATTCACATTGATATTCTACTAGTCGAATAATCGCATGCAATATCACTAACCCCTTTCATAATGATGGAATACATAATTCCAGACTATCATAACCACGTAGCCAAGGCCTCGTTCCAAGACTAGAAATAAGATTTTGCCAAGGCCTCGTTCCAAGACACTAGTTTGTCTCATGAGACCTACCAATGCATTGAGAGGAGTTATACCGGGCTCCACCCGTCACTTATTAAGTCCAATGCATTCCTCATATGAACATGTTTAAACATAACATAAACGTTCGTATTAAAACTAGCATACAAAATGTCAATAATTTCTCCATAAAACATGAATGGTATAAAAATAACACATCCACAGTCAACCATATCACAAAACCTTCAACACAATATGGAAGATTTGTATCATGATAAATCAACTTCAAAATAAGTTTAAAATCCATTAAAGAATTTTGACATAGATAAAAATTATTTGTAAAACTATTTGAGAGAAATACCCTTTTTTATGAAAACATTTAAAAGTAACACAATTTAGAAAAGAAGTCATTTAAAGGAATTTTTGAATCAAATTGTCCCATACCACTTTGAAACTTTTGAAACGAATTAACATTTTAAAAACATTCATGTCCATATAAATAATTCCTTAAAAACTATTTTAAAGACATGGACATTAAATAGAATAATTTAGAAGAATAAATATTTAAAACATTTGAAATGATGTTTTAGTAAAAAGTCCCTAAAAATAATTCCTTTGAAAAATCTTTCATAAAACATGGACATGGATAATAAATATGTCTCAGTAGATACTTACGTAAAAACAACCTCGGATAATAAAGAGATTGTGAAATTAACCCTTACCAATTTGGTAACTTACGAAACATACACCCCATGAAAGAGGTATCATACAATGAATATGAAAATACACATAAATTAAAGTGTATTACACAAATAATACAATTATAGGCAGTACATACACCACACAAAAGGTAATAGTGGCAATATGGTATGAGTCTCACGGGAATAAGGAGTGAGATGAGAACACATTACCTTGTACTTTTCCTTGATAGTGTGTATGTTAACATCCTATATAATATTTAAATCATTGTTATTAAATTATACAAGAATCATATTCATAAATATGATATCATATATGATCTTTTAATTATTTCTTTGTTAATAATATTTTAGTATTATCGTCGTTTTGGGTGTTAACTGATTCGTTTTCCATTATATGCTTCGTTACGTAAGTCGTGTTTGTTATGGATAGGTTGTATCTTATTCATATATAGAATTATATCAAGTCCTTAAACATTAATTTTAATCATAAAATGATAATTAGTATTTAATGGATATTATGGGGAAATGAATCTCATCGCGTTTGTGGAGACAGTAATCTGTACATACGCACGAACGCTACTTCCATTTCATTTTTCATTTTAAAAGGAATCAAAACCAAATGATACATTGGTATAATATTATTCCAGTATAATATAATATCTTATATGTGTTTCTTAATTTCATTAACACCATCCTTTATATGTTCCATGTATGTTATGAACGAGTCATATCACTTTGAGGGGGCGGTAGTCCGCATTTCCTCAAATGAAATTATCATATATATATATACAACATCAAACGAATAATGGTATGATATAAAATGGAATTACAGAAGTTTATATATAAAATAAATATCATTAATATAATATTTAATTATAGTTCCATCATAATGGCCACCATGATAGGTGATAGGAGATAATTGAACAATCATCGCTTCGTGAGGCGTTTGGTTGTCATCCACAGAAACATTATGTTATTCATCCATTAGATGGAGGTGTGTGTAAGTATAGTTCTAATAATTATAATAAAAATATACTAGTATATTTAGGATACATGTTTTGTTAAAAAATAAAATAATAAGAAGAGTTTAGGGGTTGGAGAAGTAAAATAAAAGAAAAGAAGCTAAGAGAAATTGTTACCTTTAATTTGGGTAACTCCCTTTGGTTTGAACCAAAAATGACTCTTGAAGTGACTTCTGCCTAAGGTAAGGATTATAAAAGGAGGATATGGATGTAGGGAGATTAATTGGGCAGAGTTTGGACGAGCCAAAAGTCTTGAGAGGTGTGAGGAATTGGTTAGAAGTGGTGTCCTTTTATAAGGGGGAGGAGGGGCTCTTTAGGAAAAACTTAAAGTATTATTTTATAATAAATTCATATTCAGTTTCTAATGGATCCAAAGTGTATTATTCAAAGCCTAAGGTGGGTATGGGTCTAAATCTTTTCAACCAATAGATTTTAGAAAGGTTTGGGTCATTATATTAACCTTATCGTTTAGTTTTAACTCTTGGTTAATTAGTTTGACACTTACCATGTCACTTTGTTTTTTTATATTATATAGTTAATAAACTTACTATATACCTCCAAGCGACCCCCCAGTGGTCAATTAATGATACTAATATCATGATACAAGTCTTTTGACCTAACATTAGATTTTTATGAATTTAATATCAATTAATAATATAATATGTGTTTTAAAAACTCTTTTATGTCAATTTTGACACTATTTGGTATTTGATTTTTGTGAAAATCATAACAGCATGATTACTTCGAAAAAGGTTAATTAAATAAATACTAATATGTAATATTAACCTATAAATTTAGTGTAATTAATTAAAATTCTCAAATTATATTTATTTAGGTATTTATAATATCAATTATTTTAATATTTCACTAATAAGGTAATTACTGTATCATCATTGTGTCATAAATAAATTAAATTATTTAATGTCTAAAGATTATAAGAAAAATACAATTATGTAGGAAATCTTTTTATATTTATAATTAATATTTATAGTCGAAAATATAACATATATAACCCTATTAAATAATTGTTTTCCTAAAAGATATAGGCTTATGTCATTTTTGTATTTACTTTGACTTAATTAATATTAAGTGTCATTATCACTTACAAGTGGATCCACGGAGTCCCAAAATCGACCCAAATATGACCATGGTCAGACATGAATCAACCAATAGGGTTAAGACACATTTTAGGGCAATTTATTATATTATAATATTATTTGTTTACCCTTATTTACCAGATTTACCCTTTAACCATGGTAAATAAAATATTTACCGAAATAATTATTCAAAATGTCTAAAAATAAAAGTTACCTATTTAAAAAATTTGGAAATAATTATTCCAAATATGGAGTCCATTTTTTCAAATTTAAAACATAGAAGTTGCAGAAATTAATTTAAAATTAATCCCCGCTATCAAAACAAAAAGCATGTTTTTAAGAGATAATAACTATCAAAAGCTTTACACATGTTTATGTTCGGTTTAAATGTGAAATTATGTCCAATGAAAAAAATTGTATTAAATAGTAAAAATATATTCTAAATATACTTTAAAACCAATCAAATTTATAATTTATCACTTTTAATTATTTCGATTAAAAAAGTTGTTTTTAATAAAAATTTAGTAATTTTCACTATTCATAAAAATATAAAAGTTATCTGAAAAGTACCAAAATTTCATCCTAGGATAATTTCGATATTCTGAATCCAAAAATGAAGTCAATTTTGAAAGATAAAATGTATAAAATTTCAAAAAGTAGTTATTACTATTCATAAGGGCTAGTTTGATTGGTTGTGGTGTGTGTTAGAACTCGAAGTTGCGTACAACACACGCTACTGTATTATTCAAAGAGAAGAGTACCGAGGAATATTGGGGTGTTACATTGTAAATTTTTGATGTCCCCATTATAAATAATAAATTTATTTAGTCAAATTGAATATATAAAAGTTTTAAAATATTGGATTTAAAAAGGGTTCACCATTAAATGTCGGTAAAAGTGCATTTTTGAAAAATACTTCTTTTATCTGAAAAAAATTAATTTGTTCTTACATTATGTCTAAGAAACACATAATATGGATTCTAAAATTATAAGGATTATATAAAGTTCAAAATTCAGGGAATACTATTCATAACCTCTTTTGAATGGCTAGTTTGGTAAGTCATGGTGCACTTGAACTCGGTGTTGTGTGTAGTGCAAGTTATTGAATTATTTTGAAGAAATAACGTAGTATGAAATCTTGGGGTGTTACAATCTCCCCTCCTTCAATAAATTACATCCTTGCAATTTGAAATTGTTCTTCGAAAATAAAAGGTTGAAAATAGAAAATATCTTTGTGGGAAAACAGACATCGGAAATTGGGTTAATAAAATTTAGTCTTAATAAGAGGAAAAGATAATTGAAAGGGTCACCACCAAATTATGATCTCTATTAGGAGAACATTGGTGGAAATTAGAGACATATAATTGGAGGAAAAACCTAAATATTTATAGGTAGTGATTTAGGTCATCAATCACAAACAAGTGTAAAATTTAGGACCTTAAATTCATCAATCTATGATGATTTGAAATACCATCGGTTCAACAAAACATAAGGTATTAGGATAACACATTTTTGGTTTTAGTATCCCTTAAATAAAATATAATAATTAATTTCTTCATAGAATAAGAGAAGAAGAAAAATATATTCTTGACAAGTAGAGTTCCATCCTTTAACTAATTTCTACCACAAACTCATCTTTCACTCTAAAAGATAATAGAACGTAAAAAAATATTCTATTTATCATATTCGTATAGGGTTCCAAAAAATAAATTTATAATTCATCTACCATATATTATAAAAAACTACATTATTTAATCCAGGACATCACGTGGGCCAGTGGTAGGCGATACACCCTTGTCACCCTTCGGTTGCGGGTTCAAGTCTTGCGGCCTTGCTGGACGCGACGGGTTGCCGCCCAACCTCCAGGATGTCCTTTTATGGCAATAAAAAAATAATCCAAACTAGAACTATCCAAAATACTTCAGTCCAAAATTTATAAGGATGGTAAACACAATGAAGATTCTTTTTTCC
This sequence comes from Viscum album, assembly GCA_963277665.1. NCBI lineage: Eukaryota > Viridiplantae > Streptophyta > Magnoliopsida > Santalales > Viscaceae > Viscum > Viscum album. The sequence continues at coordinate 1,517,858,742 of OY728155.1, read as the reverse complement.
GCGTAATAACATGTGAACACCTTCATCGTGTATTCTTTTAAAACACTACAACATTCTGAATTACCATAAAACCTTATTGATTACATTCATGATCCCTTATTCCTTAAAGGATAATGGATATACTTCTTCAATCCAAAAAATGTTGTATACTCCAACAATGATGGAATATACAAATCATTAATCAGTTTCAAGGTAGTCAAGAATATCCAATATAATTTATCCAAATCAATCATGTATTATTCCAAAATCACTACCTCGATATCAGAACCATATTATGGTTTATCATTCTCTCAAACATATATTTTCCAAAAATTTAACCTGCTATTGAGTCACTTTTCATGGTTCCACACAATCTCAAGTCCTTAATGAAATAGTACTGCAGTACAATCCTTATATACTCTATAATTATTATAACTAGTACATCATTGATACAATACTCAAATGACATAATTATTTAATAACAACATAATAACTCTAATCATTCCTCCTCATCTATGGTAGTATCATAACTTGATTATTATCCAATAGCATCATTTGGGGCATACTCTGATGATTTGGACATTGGTTTGCGTAGTGTCCCAACTCCTTGTAGATGAAGCATTGTACATTTTTAGCCTTTTTCTTACCCTTGCAGTCACGTATAAGGTGTCCTTTTTTCCACACTTATAACAAACTCCCATTCCCTTCAGGAAACTTCCAGGGTGTTTCTTACCACATTTATCACATATGGGAGAATTCTTATTTTCCCTCTTCCCTTTATCCATCTTTCTCTCTTCCATCCTTTTCTTCTCTTGCTTCCCTTCAAATCCATAGGACTCGGAGAACTCTTTACTTATCTTATCAATACATGATACTATTTCTTCATATGATGATAATACGTGGGAGACTATTTCCCATCTAAATGACTGCTTAATACCATGAAATATATGATCTTTCTTACTCTTTGGATCATGCGTATTGTTGGAGTTCTCATTCCTTTTATTAGGCGCCATTTCTAAACAATGGCATACACTAGATTAGTTTGTGAATAGAAATACCTGATCCCAAACATGTAAAACACTTAACATAAATTAAACAGTATATGGATATAATCCATATCATAAAAATGTCTTCTTTGAGGAAGTATATACTCATAAACCCTTAATAATGGTTTGTAAAGAAAATGAGAATTATCCTAAGCATATCCCCCGGGAGTGTCGTAACCAAGAGTGCAGCAAGGCCCGTTGTCATGCACCAGTTCCCATTTGAGTCTAGCTCAAAGCGGTGTTTTCAGGTTTTACCCCTAGGTACATATGTGCCAGATCCGCCTCTACCTGCTCGTATCCAGACAGGGATGTATTGCTCGGAAAACTCACAAAATCTCTACAATATCAAAATTCTAGGAAGTTCTTCTCTACTAATCCTCAAAGTCTATCTTTTTCCTATGTGCTCTAATCAGAGTTTATCTAAATCTAGATTCAAAGGTTATTTCTAAACTTCCTATGATACCAACTATAATGCCCCGACCCCAGTTACCCAGAGTCGGTGCATTATTACATAACATTGGCATGATCACAAGAAATCAAGTCCCAAAGGACAGATCGGTTTAGCAGTCTTGGAAAATAGATTACATACATGAATGTTACATTACACTTTATAACATACAAAACAACATAAATAATACTTTATGAATTCCATTATTCCCTTGGATTAACCCTGCATATCAATCAGAATACACTTCTTGTAATCCAGGGAAAAAATAAAACATAGAAAGGGGTGAGCTCAGATTCTCAGTAAGGATAACAATATAGCGGAAACTTTAATAAATAATCATAAACTTTTAGGGAAATGTATAACTAAAAAAGCCTTTTAAACTTGAACTTCAACATAATATGGAAAAAATAAAATAATTCCATTTACTTATTCACATGGATATTCTACTAGTCGAATAATCGCATGCAATATCACTAACCACTTTCATAATGATGGAATGCATAATGCCAGACTATCATAACCACGTAGTCAAGGCCTCTTGGAAAGACTAAAAATAAGATTTTGTCAAGGCCTCATGCCAAGACACTATTTTGTCTCCTGAGACCTACCGATGCATCGAGGAGCTATAGCAGGCTCCACCCGTCACTTATTAAGTCTAATGCATTCCTCATATGAACAGGTTTAAACATAACATAAACATTCGTATTAAAACTAGCATACGAAATGTCAATACTTTCTCCATAAACCATTAATGGTATAAGAATAACACATCCACAGTCAAACATATCACAAAACCTTCAACACAATATGGAAGATTTGTATCATGATAAATCAACTTCAAAACAAGTTTAAAATCCATTAAAGAATTTTTACATAGATGAAAATTATTTGTAAAACTCTTTGAAAGAAATACCCATTTTTCATGAAAACATTTAAAAGTAACAAAATATAGAAAATAAGTCATTTAAATGCATTTTTGAATCAAAGTATCCCATACCACTTTGAAAATTTTTAAAGGAATTAACATTTTAAAAAAATTCATGTCCATATAAATAATTCCTTAAAACCCATTTTGAAGACATGGACATTAAAGAGAATGATTTAGAAGAATAAATATTTAAAAATTTTAAAATGATTTTTTAGTAAAAATTACCTAAAAATAATTCCTTTTAAAACTCTTTCATAAATCATGGACATTGATAATAAATATGTCCTAGTAGATACTTACGTAAAAACAACCTCGGATAATAAAGAGATTGTGAAATTAACCCTTACCAATTTGGTAACTTACAAAACATACACCCCATGAAAGAGGTATCATTTAATGAATATGTAAATACACATAAATTAAAGTGTATTACACAAAGAATAAAATTTTATTCAGTACATACACCACACAAAAGTTAATAGTGGCAATATGGCATGAATCTCACGGGAATAAGGAGTGAGATGAAAACCCCTTACCTTGTACTTTTCCTTAATAGTGTGTATGTTAACCTCCTGTATAATAGTTAAATAATTGTTATTAAATTATAAAATAATCATATTCATAAATATGATATCATATATGATCTTTTAATTATTTATTTGTTAATAATATTTTAGTATTATGGTCATTTCGGGTGTTAACGGTTCGTTTTCCTTTATATGCTTTGTTACGTAAGCCGTGTTTGTTATGGATAGGTTGTATATTATTTATATGCAGAATTATATCAAGTCCTTAAACATTACTTTTAATCATCAAACAATAATTATTCTTTAATCGATATGATGGGGAAATTAATCTCATCGCGTTCGTGGAGACGGTAATCCGTACGTACGCACGAACGCTACTTCCATTTCATTTTTTATTTTAAAAGAATCAAAACCAAATCATACATAGGTATATTATTATTATAGTATAGTATAATATCTTATATGTGTTAATTAAGTTCATTAAAACCATCCTTTATACGTTCCATGTATGGTATGAACGAGTCATATCACTTTGAGGGGGCGGTAGTCCGCACTTCCTCAAATGAAATTATCGTATATATATACAACATGAAACGAATAATGGTATGATATAAAATGGAATAAAAGAAGATTATATATAAAATAAATATCATTAATATCATATTTAATTATAGTGTCATCATAATGGCCACCATGAGAGGTGATAGGAGATAATTGAACAATCATCGCTTCGTGAGGCATTTGGTTTTCATCCACAGAAACATTATGTTCTTCACCCATTAGATGGAGGTGTTTGTAAGTGTAGTTAGAATAACTATAATAAAAATATCCTAGTATATTTAGGATACTATTTTTGTTACAAAATAAAATAATAAGAAGAGATTAGGGGTTTGAGAAGTAAAATAAAATAAAATAAGCTAAGAGAAATCGTTACCTTTAATTTGGGTAACTCCCTTTGGTTTGAGCCAAAAAGGACTCTTGAAGTGCCTTATGCCTAAGATGAGGCTTATAAGAGGAGTATAGGGATGTATATAGATTAATTGGGCAGATTTTGGACGATCCAAAAGGCTTGATAGGTGTGAGGAATTGGTTATAAGTGGTGTCCTTTTATAAGGGGGAGAAGGGTCTCTTTAAGAAAAACTTAAAGTATTATTTTATAATAAATTCATATTCGGTTTCTAATGGCTCCAAAGTGGATTATTCAAATCCTATGGTGTTTATGGTTCTATATCCTTTCAACCAATATATTTTAGAAAGGTTTGGGTCATTATATTAACCTTATCTTTTAGTTTTAACTCTTGATTAATTATTTTGACACTTACCATGTCACTTTGTATTTTTATATTATATAGTTAATAAACTTACTATATACCTCCAAGTGACCCCCAAGTGGTATATTAATTATACTCCTGTCATGATACAAGTCATTTGTCTGAACCTTATATTTTTAGGAATTTAATATCAATTAATAATATAATATATTTTTTTAAACTCTTTTATGTCAATTTTGACACTATTTGGTATTTGATTTTTGTGAAAATCATAACAGCATGATTACTTCGAATAAAGTTAATTAAATCAATACTAATATGTCATATTAACTTATAAAAATCTTTTAATTCATTAAAAGTCTCAAATTATATTTATTTGGGTATTTATAATATCAATTATTTTAATATTTCACTAATAAGGTAATTACTGCATCATCATTGTGTCATAAATAAATTAAATTATTTAATGTCTAAAAATTATAATAAAAATACCATTATGTAGGAAATATTTTTATACTTCTAATTAATATTTATAGTTGAAAATATAACATATATAATTCTATGTAAAAAAATGTTTTCTAAAAGATATAGGTTTATGTAATTTTTGTATTTTAACTTAATTAATATAAAGTGTCATTATCACTTACAAGTGGATCCAAAGGGTCCCAAAATCGACCCAAATATGCCCATGGTCGAACATGTATCAACCAAATAGGGTTAAGACACGTTTTAGGGTAATTTAGTATTATTATTATATTATTTGTTTACCCTTATTTACCCGATTTTTCCTTTAACCATGGTAAATAAAATATTTACCGAAGTAATTACTCAAAATGTCTAAAAATAAAAGTTAACTATTTACACAATCTGGACATAATGATTCCAAATATGGAGTCCATTTTTCTAAATTCAAAATACAGAAGTGGCAGAAATTAATTTAAAATTAATTCCCGCTGTCAAAACAAAAAGTTTGTTTTTAAGAGATAATAACTATCAAAAGATTGACACTTGGTTATGTATGGTTTAAATGTGAAATTATATCCAATGACCAAAATTGTATTAAATGGTAAAACTATATTCTAAATATACTTTAAAATCACTCAAATTCATAATTTATCACTTTTAATTATTTCGATTAAAAAAGTTGTTTTTAATAAAAATTTAGTAATTTTCACTATTCATCAAAATATAAAAGTTATCCGAAAAGTACCAAAATTTCATACTAGGATAATTTAGATATTATGAATCCAAAAATTATGTCCATTTTGAAATATAAAATTTATAATATTTCAAAAAGTATGTATTACTATTCATAAGGGCTAGTTTGATTGGTTGTGGTGTGTGTTAGAACTCGAAGTTGCATACAACTCACGCTACTATATTATTCAAAGAGAAGCGTACCGAGGAAGCTTGGGGTGTTACATTGTAAATTTTTGATGTCCCCATTCTAAAGAATAAATTTATTTAGTCAAATTAAATATATAAAAGTTTTAAAATATTTGATTTAAAAATGGTTCACCATTAAAAGTCGGTAAAAGTGCATTTTTGAAAAATACTTCTTTTATATGAAAAAAAATGAATTTGTTCTTAAATTATGTCTAAGAAACTCATAATATGGATTATAAAATTATAAAAATTATATAAAGTTCAAAATTCAGTTAATACTATTCATAACCTCTTTTGAACGGCTAGTTTGGTAAGTCATAGTGTGCTTGAACTCGGTGTTGTGTGTAGTGCAAGTTATTGAATTATTTTGAAGAAATAATGCACTATGAAATCTTGGGGTGTTACATCTATGAATTTTAAATTATGTTCAGCCTTAAATGACTATGACCATATTGGTATCCATAACACTTAATTTGATATTAGTTGAATACATATTTAAATCAAAAATTATCATAATCCTTAGATGTTTCATGATTATTATAACCAAAATAAAATTGATTACAACACTTCCCTAAATTTATGAAAATAAACTATAAATTTATCTCTAGGATGAAACTTATTTCTCTCCATTGAACTAATAAATATTCATTATAAATTCATTTATCAGTTTCCTTCTATTCCATATATAAATAATTTCCCTCTTTTTTTGAGACACTCTCTTTGGATTATCTTTATATATTTCTTACATGGTGGATATTGAGCATTACTTATTCCATGGACTCTAACACTCGATCTATAAGTGACTACATCCTTGTATTTATTGGTGGGATCTGTAGTTGGTTATGGTATACATTTTTAATCATATATCGGTATAATTGATTAGGCAGAATGTCACAAACCATTCCGAGTCGACCCCAAACTGGTCACGTGAACTGATCTGTGGCATGGCCCGAAAGGTTTTCTTGATCCCCATAGGCTGGAAACTAGTGACAGGCATCATTAGTGTAGAAAATGGAATGATTTATCCCAAATATAATAAATAATGAAAATAGTGGAAAGAATGGACATCCCAATACACATTTATATAAAAAAATAACTGACATCATTTATATGAAAAAACTAAAAGTACAACTGAAAGATACAACTATACCGACTAGACCTGATGAAAAACTAACTCCATGTGACCTCTCTATTAACTCTCCAACACAATGATCCAATTTTTCTCAAGGCTATAAAACCCAAACTTAAACCTGCACAATAGTTAAAAACAGAATAAAACTATATGCATGAGTAATAAAACTCAGTAGGTTCACCCGATATTCTATTCCCAGTGAAATTCCACTTAAAATAAAAGAAACATAAAATCCATATTTGAAAAAAAAAATATAAAAGTATTTTTTTTTCAAACAAGGTTCCATGCTATGGAAGTTACCAGAAAAAAGCTTGTAAGTTTTATAGACAATTATGCTTGAACAATTTCAAAAGATATGCAACTTCAAAATGAAAATAGTTTTCAAGAGGGCTGTATTAATGAAAGAACAATTTTAAATAAAACACACATTATAATGAATTTTCCATCCAAAAACATCATATTTAAACATTTAATATCATATATTCAATGAGAACTAGTCACAGGAACACCCCTAGTCACTAGTTAGTTGTGAGCCCTAGGAAGCTCGTATCTTGGTGAAAGTAACCATAATGAATATACAATCTTGTTAAAATGATCTACTAGTAGTATATTCATACATAACATAGTGGTACCCAACATCATCATCATCATAGTTTAGTTAGTGTTTTCTTCGTCAAACATCCTACGTGAAACAGTGACAAAACCCCTCCGGATCACTAGCATACTAGTACACATCTACTCACTAAGATACTTGGGTTTCCCTCTTTATGCTCAATCAAGTTCCACATATTATCAATACACATTTCACATGGAAATAACATTCCCAAATAATAGACACATAGAACATCCATCAAACCTATTTCACTTTTATTTCATGGATCAATAAACCAGATAAGATTTTCATAAAGCAGTTTCAAGATGTGTAATGAGGCTTCTCCAACAAAATCCATTCAAAAATTCCCTTTTTAGACCAAACACCCACCAATACCATCTCAAAACATATTTTTCAACCCCAAAACCATTTAATAAATCAATTTTAGGAATCATAAAATAACCCCAAATGATATGACATGAAATACAGAGGAAAACCATCTTTTTAAGAAAAATGGCAAACGAGCCTTTAAACATTATTCATAAAAACAAAATTTATCAAAAGAACCAATTCTGAAATTCATGAAGTGGTGTAAATGAACCATTGTAATAAACAAAAAAATTACCTAAACCCCTTAAAAATTCAAGTCCCAAAATACAAAACCCACCCACTTCAATAAAGATGCCAAATATGGCTTCCGTTGGAAACACATGCCAAAGCACCTTAAAAATAGATACTCATTTCATTATAAAACCCAAAATCAGATTGGAACCCAAAAAAACATTGATCTTAATTCTTCCAACATTTATTATAAGCCAAACCACCATGAACACACAAGATCCAATTAGGCACTTTCCTGAAAATGAGGCATGCAAAATTTAATAAAATAAACTCTATTTAACATTAAAACGTGTATAAAGACAAATTTTCATGCAAAAAACATATTGTAGTAGTTAAACCAGATCATAAACATCATAGACCATATGAAAAAAAACCGTCAAAATATTTATTTAAACAAGTGGTGTGCATGTTTATACGAAACAACTTCATTTTACACAAAAAATGAATAAATAACCATTTTCACACAAAAAATATTATCCAATGGTTGTAAAAAAATAATAAAAATGTATATAAGTTTATAATAGACAAAAAAATATGAATCTTAAATAATAAGGGAAAGTGCTTGGGAGAACCTACCTCAAAACCTAGGTGGAATGGAAACACACAACCAAAATCACCAATTACGGGTTTATAAACCCTAGACCTATAAAGAACAGCCCTAAACAAACATAAACCCCATAAAAAATAATAAATAAACATTACCCTTGGTCATTCATGACTAGGGGATAGTAAATAACCATGAAATAATGGAAGGAGGATGAGTAAGGAGGAGAAATGGGAAGGAAACTCACCATGAAAACTAGAGAACTCTTCATCTACCCTTACATACACCACCTTATAGTTGAGAAAATGGATTGAAACTTATAGGAGAGGATACTTTGATCTATAATTAGTAAGTAAAGATGATATTGGGGGGAAATATAAAAAAAATGAATGACTCATGAAAGAAAAAATTACATGACCAAATCTGGACAATTTGAGAATCCTTGCGAAATTTCACCCAAATTCGTGACTAAGATGAGCTCCAAAGAAGGGAAATTGAAAATGGGGGTGTGCCTGGGGTTCTTGGTCTCTATTGAGAGGTGGAATCACAAATAAATATTAAAAAATTAATAATATATAAAATAATCAAATTATTTTTTTATAATTGGAAATGGGATCATAGGCTGGCCTAATACCTGAATAAATAACCCAAATCCGCCATGAATATGAATTCCTAAGGGGGTAAAAATGGATTTTATGATTGGAATAGTTCATTGGAGGCCATGTGGGAAGTGGAATGTGTGAAAAATGTTGAAAATGAAGGATTTATAATGGATACAAATTTTGTTTTTAAATCTGGAAATGGGCTCACGGTTGACCCAAATCATAAAGTAACCATCCTTTTCTCAAAAAATCCCAAACAATATATGGGGAACTAATAGAAGGATGATTATAAATAAATGGAAGTTCAAAAATAAAAATTTATCTCACCCAAAAACCATGAAAAGGATCAGTATTTCAAACAAACCAGATCAAAATATAGATATGAAAAAAAATCGGTTGTGACAATCCCCCTCCCCCTTTAAAGTTTTCTGCCACTGAAAATCCACAACACATTCCAGATAATTGATGAAAAACTAATTAATATGTATCAATGTGGTCCATACTCTAAATACAATGAAACATCATCCACCATTAACGGATATTAATCCTCTTAACTCAACCAAAACACCAACTCCCAACCACTTCCCAAGAATCAACCGAAAGATCGAGTCATTACCTCCACAACCAAACCAAGAACCAGATTGTTGGGCCTTCTCCCAATGAACCCAATGATCCCCCAAACCAAAGAGAGATCATGAAAACCATAGATTATATGGGATCCAAAAATAGACTCCCCATTATTAAGAAATAACTAGCACTCAAAAAATTCTTATAAGGAAACTCTAGGAGACCCGTTGTGGTTCTCCCCACTATTAAGAACCAATGATCAAAGACCAAATGAGAATTCAATATGAACTAAGAACATGTCTCTCCCACAAAGGCCCACTAAAACTCTCCCACAAAAACCTACCAACCCATACTAAGGGGAACAAAAAATAAACATTTAAACCCTCCACTCCCGAATGGAGGAGACAAGAACTGGGCTAACACACTCTACATAGATCCAAACCCCCACCACTTGGGGTGGGGAGGGAAGGGGAACAAAAATTGGGACACTAAAACCAAAAAAGAACTAAATTAACCACCTCACTGCAATGGTTAAGGCACAATCTTTACAATACTACCCACAATCTTGAGACTCCAGATTACATGCTAGCTTCACTTAGAGACCTATAGCTAGAGTTATGATGGATGAAACATCTCTTTCCTTGTAGCCAGGCTTTGATAATACCTAACATGAACTCTTACCCTTAATTATACATGGTGACACATAACACTCCCATGCCTAAACAACAAATCAAGGGAAACCATGAAACTCTCTTCCTCAAATAACACACTTTTACCCAAACAAGAACTGGGAGATATGCAATAATATTTTCTCTCACTTAGAAAGAGGAGCAGAATGGAAAAGTTACATGGAGAAACACATCAAACCTACCAAGAACAACTACCCAAACCAAGAGGGACAACATAATGTATACGCACTATAAATCGATCCTAAAAATATATATATTTAAAAAAATGGGATGAGGAATAATTCGAAGAGGTGGATATAACATTTTGAAAAAATATTTAGGTTGATCACTAAGAAATCATGCCAATAGAGAACCATTTGTTGCCACATCACAACATCCAATAGATCTTTTGAAATCCACCGAACATTTCTCTAAAACTGAGCCACCAATGAGATCCAATATCAAGAGACAACGAGAGTATGACTTCCATATTGAAAGAATAATACAAAATAAAAAACACTTCTAAGATATATGAAAAACTAGCCACACAACCATTGGTTTATAAATAACACCAAAATTTTTCAGCTTAATAAACTTTTGAAAAACAAACCATATTGGTGGATTTTTGCATTCACTAATGGTGTTTCATCAAGTATCCCCATATGCACATTTCCATGCCACCCTGAGCACCCAACCACAGTTCCATACTAGCCATTAATCCATATAGCCATAAAACCAAGCATATTAGCACCCATGGAAACACCAAAGGCCAAAATTAAACAATCATCACTCCAAAAAGAATCATGTACCTTCCAAAGGCACATCAACCACCAAATCAAAAACAATTGTCATATTTCACAAAAAAAACCATACTTCATCATGTATGATTTGATTAAAATCCCAATCCATTTAATTTAATAGAAATTCCAAGAGCATCCATTCTATTCCAAATATCCCTTTCCCATTTTCAAAAATTCATCAAGGTCTCTTTTTATAATCCGACAACCACGAAGGCCAAAACCCCTTTACAGAAAAACACCATCCAATAAAAACCCAATTTCCAAAACAAATTCATCAGATTCAAACACTGTTAAATAGATCAAAAACCCCATCTAAAAAATGTTCATAATAAATTTAAAATAATCCAATCCTTCCAAAAAAAATATTTCAAGAAACCATAATTTTATATTAAGGAAATTCAATCCCGTTAAATCATTTCTTCTTTATCCCTATGATTTGTTTCACAAAACCAAACATTCAAAAACATTTCTCCTATTAAATTTTTAATACACATTTACCACTTTTCAAAAACCAAAAATTCCTTTAAAACCCATTTTCACAATTCTCAGATAAGGATTTTTAAATCAAAATTAAGAATTCATGAAAAGTGCATGAGACCCACAAAAGGGAACCAGTATCGGTGGGTGACTTGACCATATAGTTGACGGTCATATGTCAAACACACCACTAACATAGAGATATTTCTTAGGACCATTCCCTTTCTCAATATGTATTTCTAGGCCATGTGATCTCATGGATACCATTAGTCCAACTCCCCTTGTTGTATCCCAACACCAAACAATCAATAATAACCAAAGACTATAATAAAACAGAACTTCCCATGGATACCCAAGGGTCAGAACGAGCAAGAGTTTACAATGCTCTTCCCAAAACTTCCCCTCATGTCTCAAAAATCACACTCCATATACCTTGAAATCCCCAAATAACAAAGGGTTCTCTAAAAACAAAGTTCATCTAGGATCCGACCTCCTTTGATACCATTTTATCACGAACCATCCCAGGTCGACCCCAAACCGAGCACCTGAACTGATCAGTGGCATGACCTGAAGGGAGTTCCTGATCCACAAGAGCTAGAAACTAGTTCTGATAATCAATAGAGTATATAGGGGATTTATTTATACCAAATAAAAATAATAAGGAAAACAATGGATGGAATGGGAAGGCGAATACACATTTATATAAAGAAAAGAACCAACGTCATTTATAAAACAAAACCGAATGTACAACTAAGAGATAAAACTAATCCTACCAGACCTAATTACCAACTAACTCCATGTGACCTCTCCAGTCACTCTCCAAAAAAAATATCCATTGTCTCTCAAGGCAACCAAACCCAAGATCAAAATTACACAAGGACTAAAAATAGAAGAAAAATATAGGCGTGAGTATTAGAACTCAATAGGTTAACCTGATATTCTATTCCCAATGCACTTACATATAAAATAAAAGAAACATATTATTCAATTTTGAAATAAAATATATAAAATTATTTTTTTTCAAAAAAAAGTCTATGCTATGGAAGCTATCAGACAAAAGAGTACACGTTTTATACACAAGTATGCTTGAACAATCTCCAAAGATATGAAACTAAAAAATGAAAACAATATTCAAGAAGTATTATTTAAATAAAGAAAAATTTTAAATAAAATACACATGATACTTAATTTTCCATTCAAACACACTATATGCTGATGGTGAAAATCATATAGTCAATGAGAACTAGTCACGAGAACACCCCTAGGCACTAGTTTGATGTGAGCCCCAGGTACCACGTATCTCAGTGAAAGTAACCATAATGAATATCCAATCTCATGAACATAATCCAATAGTAGTAGAATCATACAAAACCTAGTGGTCCCCAACATCATTATAATCATAGTTTAGTTAGTGTTTTCGTCATTAAACTTTCTACATGAAACAAGGACAAAACCCTTTCCTAATCACTAGCATATTAGTACATGTCCTCTTACCAAGATACCTGGGTTTTCCTCTTCGTGATCAATAAATTTTCACATTTTATAAATATAGATTTCACATTAAAATACCATTACCAAATTAGAAAAACATAGAACAACCAGAAAACATGTTTCACATTTTATTTACAGATCAATAAACCAGTTAAGAATTTCATAAAGTAATTTCAAGAAGTTTGATGAGGCTTTTCCCATGAAATCCATTCAAAATGGAACTTTTTAGACCAAACACCCACCAATAAAATATAAAACCAGATTTTTCACCCCATTCCCATTTAATAAATCAATTTAATTAATCATAAAATTATCCCATATTATACAACATGAAATACATAGGAAATATAACTTTATAAGAAAAATTTCAAATGGGACTTTAATAATTATTCATATAAACAACATTTATCAAAAAGGAACAACTAAATAATTAATAAATAGGTGTAAAAACATAATTTCAATAAACACAAAATTTATATAAACCCCTTAAAAATTTAGGCCACACATTCAATACCCACCCATTTCTATAATGAGGCCAAACATTCCTTCCATTGGAAACATATGCCAAAGCACCTTAAAACGCCATAATCATTTTATTATAAAACCCAAAACAAGATTTGAACCCAAATAAAGAACCCAAAAAAACTTTTATCCACATTCTTCCGACATTTATCATAAGCCAAACCAATCATTTTATAACACCTTGAACACACGAGAGCCAACCTAGCACTTTCCCGAAAACGAGGCATGAAATATTTAATAATACAAACACTATTTAAAATTGAAAAGGGTATTAAGACAACTTTTAATGCCAAAAACTTATTATAGAATTTAAATTGGGTCATAAACATCACAAACCATATGTGAAAACCATCGAAACATTTATTTAAACAAGTGGTGTGGACATTTATACATAACAACTCCAATTTACACAAAACAAGGCATAAATAACCATTTTTCACACCAAAAAGATTATAAAAAGGTTTACTAGAAACAATAAACATATATATAATATGAAAATAGAAATAAAAAGATAAAAAAATAATAAGGTAATTTATTTGAAGAACCTACCTCAAAACCTTGGTGGAATGGAAACACACAACTTAAATCACCCAATGCAGGTTTATAAACACTAATCTTATGAAGACCAGTCCCAAAAGAACATAAACCCCATAACAATAATTAAAATACATAACCCTAGGTATTTCATGACCAGGGGAGAAGAAATAATCATTAAATAATGGATGTAGGATGAGGAAGGGGGAGAAAGGATAAGGAAAATCACCTTGAACATTAGAGTACTCTTCATCTTCCATTAGATCCAAACCCTTATATGAGATGGAATAGCTTGGAACTTCTTGGAGTTGATACATATTTATGGAAGAACCAATGAAAGAGTATTTTTGGGGATAGATAAAAAAATGAATGATTCATTAGTGATACAAATTACCTTACCAAATATGGATGATTTGAAAATCCTTGAGATATTTCACCCTAATATGTGACTAAGATGAGATCCAAAGAGGGATAATGGAACACATGTGCGATCATAGGGATTTTTGGATCACATGAGAGTTTTAATCACCAAAAATATTCAAAAATGAATATTATATAAAATAAATAAATTATTTCTTTAAAATTGGAAATTGGAAAACGGGTTGGCCCAATACCTGAATAAATAACCCAAATTCAACATGATTATGAATTACTAAGTGTTTAAAAAGGATATGGTAATTTTAATAGGTAAGGGGAGGCCATGTGGGAAGTGGAATGTGTGAAAAAAATTTAAAAATATAGGCATTATTAAAAAAACAAATTCTATTTTTAAATCTAGAAATGGGCTCACAGTTGTCCCAAATCTTGAATTATCCACCCTTTTCTCCAAAAACTCCCAAACAAGCTATGTGGAACCCATGGTAGGATGATTATAAATAGATATTAGTTCAAAAATAAACATTAATAAAACCCAAAACCCAATAAAAGTATTAGGATTTCCAATGAACCAGATAAAAACCAGGACATGAAAAAAACAGGGTGTGACAATACTTCCCACCATTAAAGCTTTCCAACCCTAAAAATCCACAACACATTCCAGCTGATTGATCAAAAAATATGGATTACATATCAGTATAGTACATCCTATAAAGCTAATGACACCTCATCTACCATTAACAAAACTTAAGTCTCTTACCTCTACCAAAACACCAACTCCCAACCACTTCCTAATAATCAACTGAAAGATCGAGTAACTACATCCTCAACCAAACAAAGAACCGGATTTTTGGTACATTTACCAATGCACCCAATGATCACCCAAACCAATGATAACTCCTGAGAACCAAGGATTCTAGGGGAGTCTGGAATAGACTCCCCACCATTTAGAAAAAACTAGTACTTGAAAAAATATTAGGAGGAAACTTGACGAGACCCGTGGTGGTTCTCCCCACCATTAAGAACCAAAGATCAATGACCAAATGAGAATACAAATTGAACTAGGAATGGGTCTCTCCCACACAAGCCAACTAAAACTCTCCCACAATAACCTACCAAACCATGTTAAGGGGAACACAACATGAACATTTAATCCCCCCCCCCAATTCCCAAACAGAGGGGACAAGAACATGGCCAACACTTTGAACGGATAGAAACCCCCACCACTTGGGGGGGAGAGAAGGGGGCCCAATCATTGGGCCCCTAAAACCACAAAATAATTAAAGTATCTACCTCACTGCAATGGAAGAGGTAAGATATTAGAAATACTACCCACAGTCCTAGGACTCCTGACTACACATCAGATTCACTCTAAAACCTATAGCTAGAGCTCTGATGGATGAGGAATCTCCTTAATTATATTTAGGATTTGATAATCCCTAACATGAACTCTTACCCTTAGTTCCACACAGTGACATATAACACTCTCATACTGAAACAATAGATCAAGGGACACCATGAATCTCTCATCCTCAAATAACATACTTTTACCCAAAAAAGAACTAGGTGATAAAAAACACTATTTTATGTCACTCCAAATGAGGAGCAGAATGGACAAGGTACATGGGGAAACATGTCAACCTCATCGATCACAACTACCCAAAATGAGAGGGACACCATAACGAAAAGTCATTTTAAATTGAGCCTGAAAATCTCTATATTACAAAAACTAGGCTGAGGCATCATTCAAAGAGGTGGATTTAAAATTTGGAATGACTACTTAGGCTGATCACTTGGAAATATTGAAAATAGAAAACCATTCATGTCCACATCACAATATCCAACATATCTTTATAAACCCACAGAACATTACTCCAAAACTGAGCCACCAACAATATCCCATATCAAGACACAATAAGAGTATGACTTCCATATCGCAAGGAAGCATACCAAATAATAAAAACATCTAAAATATAAGAAAAACCAGCCATATAACCATTTGTTTATAAAAAACACCATAATTTTTCAGCATAAAACACTTTTGAAAAACTAACCATCTTTGTGGATTTTTTCATTCCCCAGTGGTTTTTCATCAAGTATCACTCATATGAACATTTCTGTGCAACCCCTGGCACCTAACCACCATACCATACCATCCATTAATCTATATATCCATAAAACCATTCCTGGGGGAACACATGAAAACACCAAAGTCCAAAATAAAATAATCATCACTCCAAAAAAATCATGTACCTTCCAAAGCCACATCAACCACCAAATCAAAAACCATTTTCATATTTCACAAAACAAACCACAATTCATAAAGTATCATATGATTAAAACCCTAATCCATTTCATTTAATAGAACTTCCAAAAACAACAATTCTATTCCAAATATCCCTTTCCGATTTTAAAAAATTTAACAAGGTCTCTTTTCATAATCCGATAACCAGAAAGGCAAAAACCCCTTTCCAGAAAAACACCAGTTGCTCAAAACCTAATTTTCAAAACCAATTCATCAGATTCAAACACTTTTCAACAACCCAAAACACCCCATTTAAAATAAAGTTCATAATAAATTTAAATTAATCCAATCTTTCCAAACATTACATTTCAAGAAACCATAAGTTTAGATTAAGTAAATTCAATACCATTAAATCATTTCCTCTTTATCCCCAAGATTTGTTTCACAAAACCCAAAATCCCAAAACATTTCTCATATTAAATTATGAAAAATAATTTTCACTTATAAACAACAAACCATTAATTTAAAACCCATTTTTACAATTCTCACACAGGGATTTTCAAATCAAAATTCTGAATTCAAGAAAATCCCAAGAGACCCATAAAAGGGAACTAGTGTCAGTGGGTGACTTGACCATATAGTTAGCGTTCATATTTCAAATGCACCAATAACATGTAGAGACTTATTAGAACCATTCCCTATATCCACATGACTTTCCAGGCATTATGATCTCACAAATACCATTAGTCCAACTCCCCATGTCATATCTAAACACCAAATAATCATTAATAACCAAAGACAGTAATAAAGCAGGACTTCCCATGGACACCCGAGGGTTGGAACGAGAAAGAGTTCACAACGCACTTCCCAAACCTACCCCTAAATTCCCGACTATCGCACTAAATCTACCTTGATATCCTCAAATAACAAAGGGTTCTCTAAAAACAATGTTCTTCTAGGAGCTGACCTTATCTGATACCATTTTGTCATGAACTAGCCCGGGTCGACCCTGAATTGAGCACCCGAACTGATATGTGGAATGACCCAAAGGGAATTCCTGATTCCATGGGGTTGTAAACTAGTTTCGGGCATCAGTAGAGTAGAAAAAGGATTTATTTTTCCCAAATATATATAATAAGGAAAACAAGAGAAAGAATGGGCAACCCAATACACATTTATATAAAAAAAGAACAAACATCATTAATACGACAAAACTAAAATTACAGCTAAGAAATACAACTAAATTGACTAGACCTGATGAACAAGTAACTATATGTTTCCTCTCTAGTCACTCTCCAATACAACGATCCAATGTTTCTCAAAGTGACCGATCTCATTTTGAAACATTCACAATTAAAAAAATAGAATAAAACTATAGGTGTGAGTATTAAAAATCAGTAGGTTAGCCCGATATTTTATTCCCAATGCACTTTCACTTAAAATAAAAGATACAACAGTTTAATGTTTTAAATATAATATATAAAAGTTTTTTTTTCAAAAATGGTTACATTCTATGGATTTTATCAGAAAAAATATTGAAAGATTTATACACAAGTATGCTAGAACATTTTCCAAATATATTCAACTTGAAAATGAAAACAATATTCAAGAGGGATGATTTAAATAAAGAAAAATTTAAAAAACACAATTTCTACTGAATTTTCTATCCAAACACATTGTTTTACAATGATGAATATCATATAGTCAATGAGAACTAGTCACAGGAACACCCAAAGTAACTAGTTAGTTGTGAGCCACTAGTACCTCGTATCTCGATGAAAGTAACCATAATGAATATCCATTATCATGCAGACAAGCCACTAGTAGGATAATAATTCATACCCTAGTGGTACCCAACATCATAATAATCATATTTTAGTTAGTGTTGTCACCATCAAACTTTCTACATGAAACTGAGACAAAACCCCTTCGGATCACTTGCATACTAGTACCTGTCTACCCACCTAGATACCCAGGTTTCCTTCTTTGTGATCAATAAAGTTCCACATGTTATCAACACACATTTAAAATGAAAATACCATTACTAAGTCATACACACATAGAACATCCTGCAAATGTGTATCACATTTCTTTCACGGATCAATAAACCGGTTAAGATTTTCATAAAGCAATTTCAAGAAGTCTAATGAGTCTTTACCCATGAAATCCATTTAAAAATGAGTTTTTAGTCCAAAATCCTACCAATAACATATAAAATAAGATTTTTCAGCCGCAAAACCATTAAATAAATTAATTTAATGAATCATAAAATGACCCCAAATGATACAATATGAAATACAAAGGAAAACCATCTTTATAAGAAAAGTGTCAAACGGGCCTTTAATCATTTTGTCAAAAAACCACATTTATCAAAAGGTATAATTAAACCATTCATAAATAAGTGTAAACACACCATTTTATGAAACACAAAATTTACTTAAACCCTTTAAAAATTGAGGTCACTCATTCAAAACCCACCCATTTCTATAAAGATGCCAAACATGCCTTCCAATGGAAACACATGCCAAAGAACCTTTAAAATATGTACTAATTTAATTATAAAACCCAAAAACAAATTAGAAACCACATTAAGAACCCAAAAAATATTGATCCACATGATTCCAACATTAATCATTATCCAAACCAATCATTTTATAACATCTTGAACACACTAGAGCCAACCGCGCACTTTCTCGAAAAAGAGGCATGCAATATTTCATAAAAAAAACTCTATTTAACATTAAAAAGGGTATAAATCAAAATTGGAATGCCAAAAACTTATTAATGTAGTTAAAATAGTTTATAAACATCACAAAACATATGTGAAAACCATCAGAACATTTATTTAAACAAGTAGTGTGGAAATTTATACGAAACAACTCCTTTTTACACAAAACAATGCATAAATAACCATTTATCACGCCAAAAAGATTATAGAGAGGTTGAAAAGAAACAATAAATATGTATATAATGTAATTATAGAAATAAAAATATGAAACACACATAATAAGGGCATGTTCTTGGGAGAACGTACCGTAAAACATTGGTGGAATGGATACATACAACAAAAATCATCCGCCACGGGTTTATAAACCCAAAACCTATGAAGACCATCCCAAAAAAACATAACCCCCATCAAACTTCATTACAAATTAGAATCATAGGTTTTTCATGACCAATGGAAGAATAAATAACCATTAAATAATGGATGACGAATGAGGAAGGAGGATAAAGGAGAAGGAAACTCACCTTAAAAACTAGAGAACTCTTCATCTTCTGTTAGATCCACACCCTTATATGAGAGGGAATGGATTGGAACTTATTAGAGAGGCTTAATAGGTCTGGAAGAACCATGGAAATAATATTTTTGTTGTAAAGAGAAAAATGAATTATTAAAGAAAGAAACAATTTACCTTACCAAATCTGGATGATTTTAAAATAATTGAGAAATTTCACCCTAATCTGAAACTAAGATGAGGTCCAAAGAGGTAAAATGTAACATGGGGTGCGGTGAGAATTATTGGTCTCTATTGAGTGGTTGAATAACCAAAAAATATTAAAAACAAATATTATATTAAAGAAACAAATTAATTTTTTAAAACTGAAAATAGGCTCACAGGCTGGCCCAATACCTGAATAAATAACTGAAATCCACCAATATTATGAATTCTTATGGGGGTAAAAAGGGATATGGTGATTTAAATGTGTTAGGGGAGTCCATTTGAAAAGTAAAATGTGTAAAAAATGTTAAAAAATTAAGGATTTATAAAATAAAAAAATTTGTTTTTAAATCTGGAAATTAGATCACGGTTGGCACAAATATTAAAGTAACCACCCTTTTCTCCCAAAACACCCAAAAAAATTATGGGGAAACCATGGTAAAAAGATTATACATAGATATAAGTTCAAAACTAAACATTCATATCATCCAAAACACAAGAAAATGATCAGTATATCCAATTAATTGGATTAAAAAATACATGAAAAAAAATCAGGTTTTACATAAATTCACAAAATCATTTAATTTGGTCATCAGCCCATTTGGTTGATCAGAATCACCACGTTTTCCATCACATTTAGAATTAACATAATTTATCCTGGTTCCATCCATTAACTAAAACCAAAAATAATTGTGTGAGAAATAATAATCATAATTATGAAAAATAATTAATAGGATGTATAAATCATGGTGCCTTATTTTCAATCTATGGAACATTAGTTTAAGCATTATTAATCCAAGATAATAGTCAATTAAAATACTTCATGATAGTTTATAATGAATATGGTAATTAACCCAAACATATCCCTTAGTTGTTTCAAACCACGTGTTTAGTAAATTCCATTGACGTGCACTAGGTGACTATTGAGTCAAATCCCAATATGCCCTTTTGAAGTTATTGCCCAAAGGTTTATCACTTTTAGAGTTGTGGCCACTTATAATGTCTCGAAAGGGATATATTTCTAGGAAAACCTTATAATAATTACCATACCTAAATTTTATCATTTACATAGAATTATCCTGAATGTTATCAATAGGATTATGATCCATAATCATTGATTTCCAAAATTTAGTTCCCAAGGATTGTCTTAAACATGCTCTAATACCAACTATAAAAACCCATACCCTAGTATCATAGATTTGAAAGTCACATTATTACATTGGTATAATATATAATCTAATTCAACTAAATGGACCAAATAGTTTTGTAGTCTTGATAGTATAGACACATACTCAAATATCACATTAAATTTTGAAAAAAATAGAACATAGTGTAGGTAAATATTCTACTTTTGTGAACTCATTCCAATATTCCTTATTTAAATCCTATAGAATTGAAATAGAATAAAGTGAACTCATATTCCCTATATTATTTATGTAAAGTGGATGCTATCATGACTAAATAAGGAATAATCATCATGTTGGGGGAAATAACTAAAATCATATTCAATTTAATCAATAACTTGATCACAGTGAACAATATTCAAGGAATAAATGAGGATCAAATAATTCCATGTAACTTATCGAAAAATCCTAAAACATATCCACGAATGTCATAACTATTCAAATACTCATATAGTCATCAATAACCAATCTCATAATGATTAAATGCATAATTAAGGAAATCATAAACATACTTTAAATGTCTCATGCCAAGACTTCATTGATTAGTAGGTTGAACCTCATCTAAAGACCCAAAGTGTTTGTCTCATGAGATATACTGATGCATCAAGATTTAAAGTGGGCCCACCCAACACATATAGAGTCAAATTCATTCAATATGATAATATTTAAAATATAAATTCAATAAATAATCAATATAAACATTTTTATTTGAAAACTATAATATATATGTTTACACATTCTCTAGTCAAACTTATTATAAACCATTAATATGAAGAATAAGGATGGTATAATCACAACTCATTCCCAATGGAGTATAAATAACATAAAGGGTTTTCCATTTATGAGTATAAATTCATAATTAAAGACCAATAAAATCATTCTTGAGGAAAATAACATTTTAACATTGAAAATAACTTTTAAAAGAAAAAAAAAATAGAGTAATAAGAAAAAATTATATAAAAAGAACCATTTAAACTTGTGATTTAATCTTCAATGTATCAAGAAGTCATTATGGTGAAAAATTTCATCTAGGTATAGTATGTTCAAACAAATATTCCATTCATATTTTTGTAAGAAATGGAAAAAACTATCTCAATCAGAAAATGATATAAATATTCCATTTAATGAATTGTGTAAAATTGTAACATGGAAAAAATATATTTATAGAATAATTATTAATATAAAAAAATAAATTTTTAAAACTATTTGGGAATATATGGATATGGAATAAAAATATTCTTGATAAAGTAGATAAGAAATGTAAATTTTCCTTAAAAATATACATCAAGTCTCCTGAGTATTTTAAGAGTTGATAATGAAAGGAAAAATTATAATTTTTAAAAATAACCAAAGTAATATAAAATAGAATGAGTATAAGATGAAATTATCAAATAATTCTCCCAGTTGAGACTTAAACATAAATAGTCATGAATAATGATGATATTGTAAAATAACCCCTTAAAACTTTGTTAACGACTGAATCAAGCCCCCCATTAGATATAAAACTTCAAATGAAATATTAAATACCACTAATATAAAGATAATAATTTTATAAAATAACAAATATTATTAGATACACCTCATATAATAAATAGGTGAAAACCCCAAATATGTCTCAATCGAGTATAAATTTGGATAAAATATCTTACAATGATCATATTATTTAAGTGGTAATTAATCTATTAATGTTGTTATATGTATAAAATTTAAATACACATAAATAATTGGAAATAAAATAATCAAAATTCATTACAAATATAATTTTATAGTATCAAATACAATAAAGAGGTAATATAACACAATGAAAAGAAATTCAGTTATAAAACCCCTTACAATTTGGTAACATCAAATTCAATATATATTTAGATGAAATGAATTGAATTACAAATGAAAATACAAGTAATTATGAAGTATGTATGATATAAAATTTCAAAGGTGTAGTATAGACACTATAAAAAATAAATTAGGTGCATCACGTTAAAATATGCCTTATTGAATGGAAATTGAGATGAAATCCCTTACATTTGGTCTGAGTCATCATGTACATTATTTATATTCCTAAATAATAACCATATGGTAATTATTTGAATTATTAAGAACTTTATTCATGTTTTTTATTCCATTTATTTTGTAATACTATTTTTTATTTTATCACATAATTAATTATGTTCATGTAGAAAGTTTTGAAGATATTCAGTTCATATGTCCAAAATGACTTCGATAGTTTGATTATGGTAAAAGAGTTAATTGTTCCATCATATAAATTATAATAATAATTTAATAATTCCCATTTTTAATTATTAATTATATTTTTTAAATGATCTAGTATGTATGGATAGGAAAATCAAACTACTTTTCAATCATGGAGATGGAAAGTCATCGATATGCATGAGTAACGTTTCCATTTTTCAACAATAATTATGGAAAGATGGTGAGTATTATTTTATCATTAAATAATGATCATCATGTTATAAATACCATATTATTTATTTAAATATACTTATATATGTCACCATTGTGATGTGTTTTTGAAGAAAAAATCGCATCACTTCGTGGATGTGGTAGTCCCCATGCAACCATGAACGACATTATAATTTTTCCATGAATAAAAAAATAGAATTAAATTATATATTATCTTTTAATAATGATAAATATATCATTAATATAATATATATATATATATATGAATTAAATACATCCTTATAACCATCTATAAGAGGAGGTGATAGAAAGAAAATTATATCGATTTGTGATGTGGTAGTTCGTTGTACACAGTAACAATGGTTTTATTCTGCCTTTCAATGATGAGGAGATAAATATATGATATTTAATTAACCTAAAAAAATATAAAAATATTGGATGTAATATTTCTATTATATCATCATGTTTTAATTATAGTTCAAATAGGTGGAAGAATGAGACAAAAAAATGCTCGATTAATAAAGGTATAATATCTTTGGAAAAAATCTTTAGGTTTGAAACAAGAGATTCCCTATGATCGTTTTCTTACCCAAAATAGAAACTTATTCATGGTGATATAAGTAAGAAATGATTTTTTACAAGGTTTGGATGAATTAAAATTCTATTTAAATGTGTGGGGAAGTGGATAATGAGGTTCTGTTTTACAAGTAAGGGTAGGGGCACTATTGGATTTACATAAGGCATTAAATTAATTTAAATTAATTATCATATTCTGATGAATCCAAATTGAGATGAATCTAGGAAATAATGTGTCTGATTCTGAATCTTCTCAACCTATAAAACTATATAGTTCTAGATTATTATTTTAACTTGCTTTTTTGTTTTATACCACTTTAACCATTTTACAATTATTATGGTTATATTTTTTTCTATTGAAGTGAAATGAAAGTTCCTATAAAAGGAAAAATGTTCCATAAATGGTATATGGTTGTTATGATAAACCATTATACATTCACATTACATAATATAATTTTTTAATTAATTTAAAAACATTTTTTTTGAAAAGGTTCAGATTCAAGACCCCTATATTGAACATAAAAAAGACCACCCCTTTTGAAATGTAGAAAAAGAGGAAACCCATTATAAAAAGAGGTGAAATTAAATTAAATAATAGGTCTAGAAATTATTTATGGTCCTGAGTTTCCAATGATAAGAAAATTTCATTATTATAAATAGATAAAACCTCATTTCCCTAGATAGAAAAAGAAATAGCAAATCAATAAATGATGACTTGTCACCCCTTGTCGATATTTTGTGACATGAAGGACCAAAAAAATATAGAAAATAAAACCTCACACCCACATCAACATGTGGAAGTATGACTAAATGAAAAATTATATCACACCTATCTCTCTTTAATGCCACCCACCTGACAATTCTTGTGAAGAACTTATTGAACTATCAACCTAAAGCCACACAAAATCAGAAAGAAAGCACTATATAGAGTCAATATCTATATACCCATCCAACCAAAAAAAGGAAACATGGATGAATGTTGGGTATCAGCATACTCATCCCCCTTTCATGGCATCCCACCTAGAATTACCCTACAAAAGGATCCTCTACCTTCCAAATCCAATGATATAAACTCTAGTGCTCAAAATGCTTTCTTCCCCCCAATCAAAAACATCATCCCACAAATCATCATGGATTCAACATAATCAAGGGAGAAATAAAAAACTCACTTTATATGCCATATGAATCTCACTCACACTTATTAAAACAAACAACTAGAATACTAGATAAGTACATCAAATTTATATTAGCACCAACAATCACCTTCATGGAAGGTGTATTCATCACCATCAACAACTAAAAACTGAATAGAAGACACTCAACCGGATCAGCCATACTGTCTTTCATCTATGTAAACCACCCACCATCATACTTCAAACATACTGAATCATGATGAATCAATGCCAAAACCAAAACCTAGAACCTGCATGATCCTAGTGAATCATTGGTCACCCTATATCTTCCAATCTTCAACACACACTAGTGATTATAGAGGTGAAGTTGTTTGGATCTGAGAAAGATATAGAGACCATCAGATTTGACTATCACCATGAAATATGATGATGTCACAACTAGTATCTCCATGGAAAGGGAAATTAATCTAGAAAAAACTGTACAACAATGGTAGAAGGGAAGTCATGATGATTACTTCAAATGATTATGTGAGGTGATGGAAAAAATAAAACACTTTAGAAATGATTCATGGACACAACTTCCCAAAGATATTTCTATGGGTATCTAAAGAATGTAGCCAACACCAAATCCCCCTCTAATGAAGCCAACCCAACTGATCAAACTAATGAGTGTGGGAAGATGATGAAGGGAACTAGAGAGGAATTCTAAAAACCTTAGGAGGTGGTGTCTCCATGCCTGGAAACTATGGTTCCATTTATTAGAAATTTTAAATCATTTTATTAAACATCATTTATCATAAATGTCATTAATTTTATTTTTTATACAATTAATTTAATTTAAGTTAAAAATATGATTAAAAATAGAATTTGAATTTATATATTTCACATAAAAAAATGTAACATTTATTTTTAAAAAATTTGTACCACACTAATTTATTAAAATTTCAATACTTCTAATATTTATAAAATCATTTATTTTAGTTTCATTTTAGTTAAATAAGTACAGCGTTGGTGATGTGTTATCATTTAAGATAATTATATCGCCAAAAAAATTGGTAATTAATTACCCAAAAAAATTATTTTTCATTTAAATCTTTATTTATAATAGAACACGCCTCACTTTTATCTTTATGTGAACATATAAGATATTTTTAAAAGCATGGTAATGAGATTTTTTCTTTTTCATTAATTAAATTATTATAAAGACCATAATAATGTCTATATGAATCTAAAATGGTAAAATTGCATAAATTATATTATATAGTTTTGATATATTGGTAACCATTATAAATTGTATATTATTTTATCCCATTATAACCCTTTCCTCTTTAGTTTAATAAATGGTAAACTTGTTTTACCCATAACCGTGGTGATTTTTTTATTCATTATGATCAAAAAATAAGCAGAAATTATTTACTATTATTTATTATTTTTATTCAAAATATAGAATCCATTTTTGAAAATAATATTTATAGAAGTGGAAGAATTTAATTAAATAATAAACTCTCAAAAAGAGTTCAAAAACTGTTTTATAAGCAATACATTTTTCCAGCATTAAATGATCTTACATTAACTATATGACTACTAATCAACAATATATATATCTAAATAAATATAGTTAGATATATTATATATATATTTCATTTAAATTTTTTATTATTAATTATTATTATTATTAATTAACATGGAAGTAAATTATGTATTTAAAAACAACATTCAAATAAAAAGTAATATTTTTCACTGTTCATTGGAAAATAAATAATTTCAAAAAAAATCCAAAGAATTAATGTAAACCCAATTATCCTATGGTGACTTAAAAATGAGTTAAATTTCAAGAAATTAATTTTCTAAAAGTTAAAAATATTATTCATGTTAATTTCTCACAAAAATATTTAAATTTCATTTTTTAAGAAAACAAATTCTTGAAGAATAAATTAACTTCATTAAAAATTAATTTATTATTTAGAATGAATTTATTAATAAATTTATATTGAGTGGGAAATTAATATATATTTCATGAATTAGTTAATCATATTCATAACCAATAATTTAATTGGTAGATTATAAACACCATTTTGAAATAATATATTTTGTTGATTGCTTAAACTTGATGTTGTGTGTCATGTATGCTATCAAGCACAATATTAATCTATTAAAAGCATGGGGTGTTACATTAAGGAAATAAAACAATATTCTCTAAATCATAATCACTAAAATTTATAGATGTATCCTTTTATAAAAACTTAGATTCCCCATACCAACAATTTCAGATTTGGTTATAAACATAAATCATATTATAAATATCTCAAGAGATAGAGCAAACCCAAGGATCAAATGATTGGTATTTTTAGAAACTATATAAATTTACATATTTATCTTTCAGTAAAATTTATATATATCTATAAAAATTATCCACACATACATCATTCATATATATATATATTTTTATTTAAATTACTAGAAAAAATAAGGAAACATAAGAATCTGGTGAGCTCAAATACTTAGTAAGGGTAAATGTATGTGATAAAAATCAAACATCATGAGAAATAATTGAATAAGAATGTGGGTATGAGAACATATTCAATTTAAAAATAAAAAACATAAAAAAATCTCACCCATTATGAAGTGTATCATAAAAGACGAGTCATTATATAAGGTTGTTGAAATAAAGTATTAGACATCATATTATAGGGAAAACATTAGAATTTGGAAAATAAATAAACCATTAAATCATAAGTACATGAGGAATAACATGGAAATGTGGATACAACATAAACATGGTAAATTTATAAGCATATCTCCATGTTTGATCACTATTATGTTATACAACATATTATAAAGGTTATTCACCAATATTTAATAAAACAATACTAAGGCATGGTTCTAAGGTATCAAAAATGTGTAATATCTATAGAGTAATTCTTTACCCAATGATTTGGATCTCTTTAAGTTAATACCCTTCATATAACTAAATTCCTGTGTTTAATATTGAGAAAAACATAAATAAATCCATTAATAAAAATAACATGAAAAACACATTTGAAAAATAAAAATGTTTTCCTATGAATGTAATTATATCTCTAAAGCCTTATAGCTTATTACATTACATGTTTGAGAGGACTGTGATTCCCAGAGAAAGCATAACGAATTATATATGGAGTTTGGTAAATGGAATTTAGAACTATGAGAAGTTAAAATCATAAAATTTAGGTCACTACATGATTTTTTTGGATCATGGCATGGATGTAAATTCATGGAAATAAAAGATATATTTCCAGGGCATGATTCATGACATGTACTATTAGTTCATGATATAAATGGATTAGGGGTGTTATTTGGAAAATCTATATCAAAATAATCATGATGTGAAAATTTGTTTAATGAAATGAATTTATCGTAGGTTTTTTTGGATCTGAGAGTAGTGTTATTCAACAGTTGTCAAACACGAGACATTTAAGATGTGAATAACCAATTCATGCCATGAAATTATATCTAGAATAATTCCAATAAAGCTATTTGAAGCATCAAATTTTCTCAAAACCTATTCTTCAATCCAAATACCTTAATGCCTAAGGTTCTTCTTTATATTTTTTTGATTCCCTATCAAAAGTAAATGATCCTCAACTCCCTATGTTCAATCTATTGTGATCCAATGTGAGTTTTATGTATTTTATCTTTTATTTTATGAATTTTTTTCCTCGTATTTTACATTTCCATGTTATGGTAGATGATATCATTTGTTCACATAGTGATATTTGATATTTTTTTGTGCGGTTATAGTTAAACATTCTTGTGGAGATATAATTTCTTTGTTGGGATATGTGATCAGAGATCTTATTCTTGTTCTATTCACATTCAATAACATTTAAAGCCTTGTGGTAGGGGATTTTTTGCGTCTATTATTTTATGTAAATATTAATTAATTATGCATTATCTATTTGTCTGACTATGGAATTAAATTTAATTACAAGTTATGTAATGCCCCGACCCCAGTTACCTAGATTCGGTGCATTATTTTAATACATTGGCATGATTACAAGGAATCAAGTCCCGAAGGACCGACCAGTTTATCAGTCTTGGAAAATAGATTACATTCATGAATGTTACATTAAACTTCATAACATACAAAACAACATAAATAATCCTTCACGAACACCATTATTCCCTTGGTTTAACCATGAATATCAATCACAATACACTTCTTGGAATCCTGGGAAAAATAAAACATAGAAAGTGGTGAGATTAGATGCTCAGTAAGGATAACAATACAGCGGAAACTTTCATAAATAAGCATAAACATTTAAGGCAATGTATAACTCTAACAAAAGCCTTTTAAACTTGAACTTTAGCATAATATGGAAAAAAAATGAAGTAATGACATTTACTTATTCACATGGATATTCTACTAATCTAATAATAACATGAAATATCACTAACTACTTTCATAATGATGGAATGCATAATTCCAGACTATCATAACAACATAGCCAAGGCCTCGTGCCAAGACTACAAATAAGATTTTGTCAAGGCCTCGTGCCAAGACACTAGTTTGTCTCATGAGACCTACCGATGCATTGAGGAGCTATAGCGGGCTCCACCCATCACTTACTAAGTCCAATGCATTCCTCATATGAACAGGTTTAAACATAACATAAACATTCATATTAAAACTAGCATATGAAATGTCAATACTTTCTCCATAAACCATGAATGGTATAAAAATAACACATCCACAGTCAAACATATCACAAAACCGTCAATACAATATGAAAGTTTTGTATCATAATAAATAAACTTCAAATAAGCTTAAAATCCATCAAAGGATATTGACATAGATCAAATCAAAACTATTTGAGAGAAATATCTCTTTTTTTGAAATCATTGAAAAGTCACACATTTATAAAGGAAGTAATTTAAAAGATATTTTTGAATCAAATTATCGCATACCACTTTGAAACTTTTGAAAAGAAATTTCATTTCAAAACATTCATGTCCATATAAATAAATTCCTTAAAATCATTTTGAAAATATGGACATTAATTAAAAATATTTAGAAAGATAAATCTTTAAAACATTTAAAATTCTGATCTTGATAAAGAGTACCTTTCACAAATTCTTAAAATATTCATTTTGAAATCATTTAAAAGTCACATAATTATAAAATAAAACATTTACATTCAAAATATTCTTATAATATTTCAAGGGAAGCTTCGACGATTTTATAGCAGTGGAAAATAGCCGCACCTGCCGTATAAGTTAAAAAAATACATTCTTGCCTTAATTTTGTCGAAAAGGTTAAAAAGGACCTTGTTTGGAAAATGATGGAAAGATTCCTTTATAAACATTTTATAAAAAGTAAAAAATAGTATAAATTACTTTAACCAATATTCTATAAAATATTAAGAATGTTTTGAAATACATTTTTAAGAAACATGGATGTGGATGATAAAGAGGTCCTGGTAGATAACTACGTATAAACAACCTCGGATAATGAAGAGATTGTGAAATAAAACCTTAACAACTCGGTAACTTATGAAACATACACCCCATGAAAGAGGTATCATAAAATGAATATGTAAATACACATAAATTAAAGTGTATCACACAAATAATACAATTATGGTCAGTACATAGACCACACAAAAGGTGATAGTGGCAATATGGCATGAATCTCACAGGAATAAGGAGTGAGATGAAAACCCCTTACCTTGTACTTTTCCTTGGTTGAGGGTAGGTTAACCTTATGTATAATAGTTAAATAATCTTTATTAAATTATATAAGAATCATATATATAAATATGATATCATATATGATCTTTTAATATTGTTTTGTTAATAATATTTTAGTATTATCGTTGTTTCGGGTGTTAACTAATTTGTTTTACTTTATATGCTTTGTTATGTAATTCGTGTTTGTTATGGATAGTTTGTATCATATTCATATCCAGAATTATATCAAGTCCTTAAAAATTACTTTTAATCATAAAATGAGAATTATTCTTGAATGGATATTATGGGGAAATGAATCTCATTGCGTTCGTGGAGACGGTAATCCGTACGTACGCACGAACGCTACTTCCATTTCACTTTTCATTTAAAAAGGAATCAAAACCAAATGATAAATAGGTATATTATTATTAAATTATAATATAGTATCTTATATATGTTACTTAAGTTCGTTAACACCCTCCTTTATACGTTCCATGTACGGTATGAACGAGTCATATCACTTTGAGGGGGCGGTAGTCCGCACTTCCTCAAATGAAATTATCGTATATATATTCCACATGAAACTAATAATGGTATGATATGAAATGGAATTAAATAAGTTTATATATAAAATAAATATCATTAATATCATATTTAATTATATATCCATCATAATGTCCACCATGAGAGGTGGTAGGAGATAATTGAACAATCATCGTTTCGTGAGGTGTTTGGTTTCCATCCACAAAAACATTATGTTCTTCACCCATTAGATAGAGGCGTGTGTAAGGGTAGTTAGAATACTTCTCATAAAAATATCCTAGTATATTTATTATACTGGTTTTGTTACAAAAATAATAATAAGAAGAGTTTAGGGGTTGGAGAAGTAAAATAAAATAAAAGAAGCTAAGA
This sequence comes from Viscum album, assembly GCA_963277665.1. Classification (NCBI taxonomy): domain Eukaryota; kingdom Viridiplantae; phylum Streptophyta; class Magnoliopsida; order Santalales; family Viscaceae; genus Viscum; species Viscum album. Next base: position 1,517,826,612 of record OY728155.1, on the reverse strand, counting down.
GAAAATGTTACCTTTAATTTGGGTAACTCCCTTTGGTTTGAACCAAAAAGGACTCTTGGAATTCCTTCTGCCTAAGTTAAGGCTTATAGGAAGAGTAGAGTGATATAGGGATCTTAATTGGTCATAGGTTGGACGAGCCAAAAGTCTTGAGAGGTGTGATTAATTGGTTAGAAGTGTTGTCCTTTTATAAGGAGGGGGAGGGGATCTTTATAAAAAACTTAAAGTATTAATTTATAATAAATTCATATTAGGTTTCTAATGGCTCAAAAGTAAACTATTCAAAGTATAAGTTGGGTATGGGTCGAAATAATTTCAACCAATAGATTTTAGACATGTTTTCTTCATTATATTATCCTTATCTTTTAGTTTTAACTCTTAGTTAATTAGTTTGACATTTACCATGTCACTTTGTATTTTTATATTATATAGTTAATAAACTTACTATATACCTCCAAGAGACCCCCGAGTGGTCCATTAATGATACACATATCATGATACAAGTCCTTTTGCCTAACCTTATATTTTTAGGAATTTAATATCAATTAATAATATAATATTGTTTTTAAAAACTCTTTTATGTCAATTTTGACACTATTTGGTATTTGTTTTTGTGAAAATAATAACAGCATGATTACTTCAAAAAAAGTTAATTAAATAAATCCTAACATGTCATATTAACTTATAAAATTCGTTTAGTTCATTAAAAGTCTCAAATTATATTTATTGGTGTATTTATAATATCAATTATTTTAATATTTCACTAATAAGGTAATTACTGCATCATCATTGTGTTATAAATAAATTAAATTATTTAATGTCTAAAAATTATAAATAAAATACCATTATGTAGGAAATCTTTTTAGATTTCTAATTAATTTTTATAGTGGAAAATATAACATATATAACCCTATGTAAAAATTGTTTTTCTAAAAGATATAGGCTTATGTCATTTTTGTATTTACTTTAACTTAATTAATATAAGTGTCATTATCACTTACAAGTGGATCCATGGGGTCCCAAAATCAACCCAAAGATGCCCATGGTCGGAAATGTATCAACCAATCAGGTTAATACACGTTTTAGGGTAATTTATTATTATTATAATATTATTTTTTTATCCTTATTTACCGGATTTACCCTTTAACCATGGTAAATAAAATATTTACCGAAGTAATTATTCCAAATGTCTAAAAATAAAAGTTTTCTATTTACACAATTTGGACATCCTGATTCCAAATATAGAGTCTATTTTTTCAAATTCAAAACACAGAAGTGGAAGAAATTAATTTAAAATTAATTTCCGTTGTCAAAACAAAAAGCGTGTTTTTAAGAGATAATATCTATCAAAAGATTGACACTTGTTTATGTCCGCTTTAAATGTGAAATTATGTCTAATGACCAAAATTGTATTAAATGGTAAAAATATATTCTAAAAATACTTTAAAAACCACTAAAATTAATAATTTATCACTATTAATTATTTCGATTAAAAATTTGTTTTTAATTAAAATTTAGTAATTTTCACTATTCATCAAAAATTGAAAGTTTTCAGAAAAATACCAAAATTTCACTCTAGGATAATTTCGATATTACGAATCCAAAAATGAAGTTAATTTTGATAGATAAAATTTATAAAATTTCAAAAATTGGGTATTACTATTCATAACGGCTATTTTGATTGGTCACGGTGTGTTAGAATTTCGAAGTTGCGTACAATGCAAGCTATTGCATTATTCAAAGGGAAACATACTGTGGAATCTTGGGGTGTTACAAATTATCTACATTAATGAAAATAATTGGTTTATTGTTATAGAAATATCATGTGTCTCCAATGTGATAAATATTTTCCTCTTTTTTATAAATAGTGTTTTATGTACATTTATTATTTTTTATCATGTCTTTCATTCATGGGTTTGTAATTTTTCTATAAAGGAAATGGTTGAAAATGTAAAATTGGAAATGTTGTTGACTAAATAATTAATGATAAATGTTTATTAAATATATTATTTCTTAGTATTTTATGGATATAAAATGATTCATAATGCATGTTTAAATCATATTATTATTTTACTTATTAATGGAATTGTACATATAACAAGAATTTGGAAATGTTTTTTTATAATAATAAATAGGCATGTTAATGGAATTTTTATTCCTTATTGTATGTTTAAACTGAAGGTAATGTTTGAAAGCATGTTCAAGTAATTTATAACTATTAATAGCTAATGCCTTTAGTTTCATGATAGTGTTTCATATGATAAATGAATGATTCAATGAAATATGGTAAAAAACATTTTTATGATAAAGATAAATATTTGGGGATGATCACATATGTTTTCTAGTAATAGGTTTATGAATTATTTTTTATGTCCAAGATTCACAATTCACTCTATTTGTTGATTCCTTACTTCCTTATGTGTTTCTATGATGTGATCCTTAATACAAAATGAGATATGATCCACATATGGTGGATGAACTGGAAATATATGAGAAGGGTGGCCTATGTTTTTTTGTATTAATTGATTACTATAATGGTGGGATACTTAGTGATATGCATAGTTCTGTTGGGGATAGGACCAGGATTCATGAAAGAGGTTGATTCAAGGGTTTCCAATTGTTATGTACAAAACAAGATGTGTTCTTAATAATGTTATTTTTTAATGGATGAATGGATTGATTTCATGTTCTCCTACACTCTTTTCACCACTTCATTAAGTAGTTGGTTATGGTTTGTTTATACATAACTTTTATGGTAGATTAGGGGTTTTTCTATTGTACATGTAATTATTAAATGATAATATCTTGTAAATGTTTTAATACATGAGTTAGGTGATTGAATGTAATCTTTTGTTGATCATATTTTGGAACCATTGAATTGGTTGGATTATTCCTTGAGGGAATATGATTCACTTGATAGTAACTAAAATGTGAGTAGAATACTTTAAATTAATGGGTAAATAATTAATTGTCATAATGTCAAAAAATTTGAAGATAAAATTAATTAATTAAATCCCATATAATGTTTTTTATTTTTATTGGATGTATTATTATTATAAATTATAGCTGGGTTTGTGAGAGGTAATAGCTACATTTGAGCCTAATATTATGTTAATTATCATAGTGTTGTAGTGAGATATATTATATTTTGTATGTTATTTGTTTGCATACATAACCCTATCCATGCCAGTAGGGTTAATGACACCCAGGTAACTTTAACAAAGTGTTTTTACCAATATCAATATTTTCATTGACAAGGTCGGCGACTACCCCTTATTACCCCACTCTCTTCTCATATAGTATTATGTGAGTGTATGCACGATGGTTATCTATAACCATATATGTGTGTAAAGGGTTATAATTTATTGTGGATTTATCACCCAAAGAATGAGGTATGTAACCCTTAATTAAAGATATTTATATATATAAAAACTAGTTGGGAAATTTTTGGGAGATATTTTATGGTTTTGGGAAGATTTTTAAGATTTTATAAGCAAAGATGGTTTGAAAACAATTAGGGTGAACCATAAATAATCTTCATAAAATCATGAAACTTTAGATAGTGGGATTTCATATGTTTGGAACATGATTTTACTAATCATATGGGAAACTAGGTGAGGTATCCTCTTGATACATTAGCATGGGAAAGGTTAGAACAAGATTTTCCTAACAATGTAGATAAACCATGTGCAGCTTAAAATTGGGGTTTTTAAAATGGGGCTTCCTCAGAATTTCCCTAAACACCCCATTTATCCTCTTATGTGTCCCTAACTCAAGATTACTTATTCTCCAAGGATATGAAGGATCTATCACTCATTTTGGATATGATTCAAGGGGTTTCATGAATATTTAAAGGTGATTCTCCCTTGGTAATCCTCTCTCCTTGGTAGTTTCATGGATATTCTTAGATCTACCCTCCCTTCTCTCTCAGATACATATATCTACTTCAATTTCATATAAATATAGGTTTTTTCTATAATGTTAATATATATGCTTTTTTATGTTAGGGAAATGGATCTAAGGCAATTTAGTTGAATTTTTACTTGGATTTGGTGTGTGTTTGTGTGGTGGGTCAATTTCACCCTACCCAAAAGGTAGGTGGCTTCGATCTCAACTCCACTTTCTTGAACTATAATGATTAATTTAAAATTAATTGGTTTTTCTATTGAAATTTATTTTTAATTTGAGGAAGCTTTGTGAAAACATGTTTTTAGATTATTTGTGGACTTTAGGGAAAATGGGTTATTATTGTGAAATGTGAATTGGTGTTGGATTTTAAAACAATGATTTTAAGATCAGCACCTTGTGTGATTTATGGAAAATGGTTTGTGAAAATTAGATATCAATAAATATTTTGTTTTATTGATTTATGTCTTGGTAGGAATAATGGATTAAGGGTGGTTTCAATAAATTGGTGATTTATTGAAGTGGGTCTGGCATGTTGTTGGAATTGTTGATTTTTCATATTTTTGTAATTTTGGTAAATGATTTTGGCATTTTTGTTGGATTATGTGATTAATAATTTGGTGGAATGGATGAATAGTGGTGATAAGTACCACTAATAATAGGTTGGAAAGTGTCATGAAGTACCACTGCAATAAGAGGATGGGTTTGGATAATGTTCCATAGTCAAGGTTAGACTTATCTTAGTTGTGTGGAATTTCTGAATATGGTTTAAATTTGTGTGTATCCACATAAGGTTAATTGATTTATGCCAGTATTTAATTGGAAAATTTTTAATGACTTTTTTGGTTTCTTTCCAATTAAATGTGATAATCTCTGTAAAATTCTTTGGTAAGGATGTCTTTGTCTTGTTGAAATTTGGTGCATTTTTTAAATAGATTTAGATAAATTGTTTTATATAATTGTTCTAGATTTATCTATCCTAGTTTTTTGAGTAGGTAATTAATTTAAGAAAATATTATTGGGTATTATTACTCGCCCTCTTCATTGTCACTTTGGATCTTTTCAATATTTTGTATTATGAGACATGGGTAAAGGTAATGTATCTCTTTTCCATAGTGGTTCTTCACGATGATTTGGACTATTTTGTGGTGTTGTATCTTGGTTCTAGGGATGGATATATGGATTTTATTCATGGATTCCTTTTTTTTATCATTTTAGTCTTCCACATAATATTCTGATTTGGTATTTTTATGGGATTAGTTGGGTTATATTATTGTCACTTGAAAATTTGTTTCATTGGTTTTCATTTTTTTCATGAATCATGTAGTTGTTTTTAGTTGTGGAATGTTTGGTTGCTTTTTTTTAAGGGAAAATTGTCCCCCATTTGTTCTTGAATACCTCAACATTTATTAATATCCATTAGCATGTTGGGGATGTCTCTTAAGTACATTTACCACTTCTTCCTCGACTCATGCCAATATGGAGGGAAGGGATGTTACAAGTGGTATCATCTTGTCCAGTCCTTAATTTATAAGTGAAAACAATAATATTCACTCCTTGAATCACAAGTCATATTAGTTGTTTCGGTATTTCCCTTAATATTCATTATGGTTTGTTTCTTGAGTTGGGATGGTAGAAATTAGTAGCATTTTCAAGACATGAAATGTATAGCATAAAAATACATAGCTAACCTTTTTATGATGAGATTCATTTACCAGGGGTTTGGGTATATAAGTGTTTTGAGACACTTATAGGCATTGTAATCTCATTTTCATAGTTTTATCCAATGATTAGATCATGGTACGGATGGTAAAAATGAATTCCCACCAGTCTTTCATATCTCATACAGAGTAATGATTTATGTTGTGCTATAATTGTGTTTATTTTTGAAAAAAATATAGAAATTGTTTTCAAATGTGTCATTTTAAAAGTATAATGGTTGTGTTATTTTGAAAAGGTGTTGATTTTTAAAACATTGTGGATTTTTAAATGGTTGAACGTGATAAATATTGGATTTTTCAAAGCATGGTAGTGATAGTGGAATGTGATGGAATCTGAAATTATAAGACATTAGTTGTTATAGAGTGATACTTATAGTGGTTGTGTTGATGGAAATGTAACTTCATAGGTGTTATAGAGGATTACTAGAGGGTTCTTCTAAAAATTTTGTTGCACCTGAGCTCAAGGTGAACCATAATCTAGTTTAGATCATAGTGAAGGCTATTTATGCTATGGAATGTGGGACCAGAAGGGATGATTTAAAGCATGTGGATCATTTTATTCAGTTTTTGAGGTAGAACACACCCATCCTTCAGGGTTATTGAGAATAAGACATGGTGGAGGTGTGGCTAAATAGGATGAATCAAATCATCGTTTTCCTAAGCACACCAGTGGAGTTTAAAGTCACAGTGGTGATGTAAATGTTATAATATTGCTCATGTTAATGGTGGGAGTTAGTGGTCCATGCTGACGGGGACCAAGGAATGTCATGAGAGGATTATGAGGTTATTTTTATAAAACAATTATACCTTCAAAAGTTCAAAATTCAATGAATAATGGATTTCATCATTATGAAGTAGGATAACCTTTATGTGATGAAATATGTTCCAAAATACAAGAATTTTGTCTGTATTTCACCCTAAGGTTTATACTAGTACATATTTAATGACACATATTTTTGAATTAGGGATGAAGCATGAAATTCCTTTGAAGATTGTGGTACATTTAATAATAGTTTTTATGGAAATGGTAAATATAGAAAAAATGGCAGAAAGAGATATCTTGGGAGATACTAGCAGATGAGATATGTCGATACTCATAGGAAATGCTATAAAATCTAATGTGGGGAGAAAGAGGAAGAGGGGAACATATTTCCAAGGTGTGAGTATGGTTCAGAATGAGTTGTAAGGATCTATGAATAATCATCCAAATCATAAGAGCATGTCAGGATGTTTCCAATGTGGCTCTCTAAGCCAAATGAAGTAAGAATATATAAAACCACCAAGGGCATGAGAAAATTGAAACTAGATGGGGTATCTTTAGTGTTATTTTCATAGTGCTCTGAGGATGGTTATATGAGGCACTTCTCAGGGGTCACAAGAGTTGCACGACTTGATGGGGAAAGGGAAGCAATATAAAACTCTTCATAAAAATAGAGTTATCCATTGTGATTCTAGTAATTCCATGACTCCTTTCTAGCAGTAATTTTCACATGGTAATAAAGAGTAGAGTGTGGAAAGTAATCATGTTTTAAAGCTGAATAAGTTTTTGTGGATGATTAGTCTCATCCATCCATAGTGATAGGTATGATTCGTTTTAATTTTACATTAATGAAATGATTTGTTGATAATGTTTCATCTTATTCCATCATTGATTCTCAAACTATTGATTTACTGGGTTTAAGTTTGGAAAATATTCCTTCCATTTTAAAACTTCAAATTCCTATAGGTCAAAGAGAGTTTTTGAACATCTCTATGTGGATCATGTTGAATAGTTGTGGATGGTGTTGAGTTAATATGGGACTTGTACGTTTTTTAAGATTTCTATTTATTATGTTATCCCTAGTATGGATAAGTTGATGGTGTTTAAGGACCACATTGACTGTTACGCATGAACAGCTAGTTATACCACTTATAATGGCATCTAGCATCTCATTAGTGGAGAGAATAAGGTAAAGGTGGGTGAAATGGACTTATTAGAACCAACAGTTGGGATGATATCATAGCATTTTGTGCAATTGATTTTGTAATCAATGGAAGTGTTTGGGAGAAATAGTTTTACAATAGTGGTTAATCAGTTTCTGGATGTCTTTCTCAAATATTTCTTAGGGTTCCCACCCATAAAGGATGTGGAGTTCATGATTGATCTCCTCCCAGGGACAAGTCTTATATCACTTTTTTCTTACTAGATTGAACTAGTATAATCAATGAAATTGTAAGTGTTGCTGGAAGAGTTATCAAAAAGTGTTAATCTGGATTAGCATGTCTCTTTGGGTAGCAAACATCATATTCATTAAAAAGGTGGATGGAACTCTTCATCTTTGTGTGTATTATCATATGATTAACAAAGTTATTGAAATGAACCGATATCCACTACCATAAATTGATTATATGTTAGATAAATTGAGGGTATCTCATTAGTTCTCCTAAATAGACATGCAATAAGTATATCATCTGTTGAATGTAACGCCCAAAATCTAAATTAGGAACATTGTCTTTGATAATGTGTATGACACACAACACTAAGCATGTACAAGAATATAATATCTTAATAATTTATGATATATTTTCTATTTTAAATAAAATAAATATATTATATATATTTACATGCATGTGATGTTGAGTTAGTGTTTGACATATGCTACAATGAGTTGCTTTCATGGCGTGTATTACATGCAAGAATGAGTTTTAACCGAACAATAATATATTATCAAAATATTATTATTTAATATAATAAGATATAATAAACAAGTTGTTATGAATATTATTAATTGGATTATTAAAATATACATTTTACACAACTAATTTATTTGATATAAATTAATTATAAATGAATATATGAGCCAATTAAATTTAAAGAGAATGTTTTATAGAAAACTATTTTTTTCTCAAAAATATTTTTTACCCAAACAAACTAAAATAATTAAAATTATTGATTGATATTAATTTTGTATATATATTATAAATTCAATAATTTTTTTGATATCCATCCATTAGATTTTATTGACTTGAGATAAGAAGAGAGCCAATTTTACACATAAAACCTATATTTTTATTAATGCAATTTTACCACCTTTTAATGGATATTCAATTTTAAATAGACTTTTTTTACCCTTTTTTACAAATAATATGTGAAAATAAAAGTCATATTAGAAATTAAAACAAAAAAAATAGGTTATGATGATTTTTCTTTAATTATTCCCTGAAGATTCATTTATAAATAAATGGTAAAAAATACTAAAATTTAATTGAAAAAATATTTTTCAGCTATTTGATTTATTATGTGAAATTATATTTATAATTTATTTTAAAGTTTTATTATATAATATTTTTATCAATTATTCCAATTTAGGTTATTTGAATAAATTTCACTATTAAATTCACAATAAATACGTAGTAATCCTTTGGATGTTTTTACCTTAAAAACATACATTGTCATCTCATCTGTGAGATTAAAATTAAATTAATTAAATCACCTTATGTGATTGAAATTTGGAAAAATTTATTCAATATTTGTAATAAAAATAACTTTAATGTTTAATAAGTTCAAATTAGTTTTTGACAGAAAAAATTAGTGAAGTTAAATAAAATTAATTACAAATATTAAAAAAATAATCTTAACAAAGGACTAATCCTTTATATTAGGGGACCAAATGACCTGAAAAAATGCCCAAAATCTATTTTATAGACATAATTAAGACATTAAACTTCCTTTTTTTGTTTTTTGATGACTTTTTTTAGGTAAAAATGTTGGTATACTTAACATGTTTTCAAAAATTCAAAATAGGTCATTTTCCATCCCTATTAAAGCCACCACCTCTTCCACATCCTCATACCTCTTAGGAAACTTTTTATCGACCATGATCTTACCAAATAGATCTTAAAAATACCAAACCTCATCCTAGAATCATCTCCTTGTGAATAAATCAATCTAATGAATCCCTTTGGTGTAAACAAAAATGAGTTACCTAATTAATAGGTAACATCATTCTTTAACCTTTTTTGATTTATTTCCATTCTCTACTCCCTAAAATACCCTTATTCCATTCATATATAAAAAAATAGTATCATAAATATACTAGGAATTTTTTTCTAAGATTTATACCTACACTTATACACAATCCAAATAATGGGTAAGAGACATACGGTTTCTGTGTATGAAAAACTACCAACTCATGAAATGATGATTGTTTATTTTTCTTTTACCACCTATCAAGGGGGAAATAATTATGTAAAATATATTTATATATTTTATATATGATTTATATTATTTCATTAGGATTAATTAATTCTTTTACATCACATATTTTTATACTTTCCATTATGTGTAAATATGATAGCATCATTTGTGGAAGTGTGTACTACCACCCCCTCAATGTGAAGTGATTCATCCGCGTGATACATAGAATATATAAATAATTTATTTAATTAAAAATATGTGAAATAAATAACTCTATATTATATTCATGATATAATTTCCTTTCAATAAATAATATATATATATATATATTATTTTCTTTATTACCCTTTCACATACAACGTTATAACGTCATTTGTGGATGTCTGAATTATCGCCCCCTCATCACAATGTGATTCCTTTTACATCAAGATAACTATATATATAATAATTAATTATTAAATAATTTGGTATTTATTATTTTATTATCATTATTTACAAGTATATTATAACTTACCTTATTTTCATAATGACCATTGAAAAATAGGAATGTTATTCATGTGTTTTTACGGCCTGTCGTCTCCATTAGTGTAATGTTGGTTTATTTTTCATAACCATATTTAATGATTGTTTTTAAAGGTATAATAGATTTATAATATAATAATTATGTCATTATTATTATTCTGGATATGTTACATAATGACCACTTTGACCATAGTTGATCTATCAATGTTGTTTTCAACACATAAACAAAATTTGGTCAAAACACTTGATGTAAACTTAACTGTTTAAGTAGTTATTGAAAACATAGTAATAATTGAAATAAAAGTGTTGATAAATATGAAATATTTTATGAATTATGTAGATAATTAACATATGTTTATTATATAGTAAGTTAATGGACATTCACCTAAAAAGAAATGCAAGGTAAGGGATTTTTCATCTCACTATTTACTTCTGCTAGATAAATGTCATATTCACCACTAACTTATTGTGTGTGGAATATCTACTCTGAATTTATATATATATTAAATAATTAATTATTTACCTTCATGTTTTAAAACTTTAATTTAATATTATTATTTTATGAGGTTATGATTTACAATGTTTTAATGTGGTATAAGACACTTGGGAATGTTTAAATATTATTTTTCTCAATAATAATTGTAATGGTCATTCAGTGGTATATTAATTCAAGGAAATTATATGACTATTTTTAAATAAAACCTTTAATTTTTAGCTCTTATATTTTTTCATGACCTTTTTCAAGTATCAATGCCATTTTTTTACTCATTGGTACTCAAAATGTTTTAGAAAATATTTTTCAGAAAACCTGACTTCATTGCTCTATTTAGTCGAAGAATCTAATTTCTTCAAAAAAAATTTAAAAAAAATTCAAATAATTTGGTAAATAAAATTTCAACATTTTTTAATTTTAACAATATTTTCAAAGGAATATTCTTATCGTTTTCCAAACAATTCTTTTTTTTAACTATTTATCGCGCAAAATGAATGTGTGTTTGCCTTATACGGCTTCTATGGATTTACCGACATTCATTTCATTGAATCATCCTTTTTAGGTTTAAAAGGTTACATTTTAAAGAAAATATTTTCAAAAGTTATTTTAAAAGAATTTTTTTTTGTAAAGGTTTTTAAAAACAAAATGATATTTTCATCAAGAATTTTTTCTAAGATCTTTGTATAATATTTACATACATCAATAAAAACAACCCATTATCTTACAGCAATTGTGATTTTATTTATTGATACCATCCTTATTCATACTCTATATAGTTTATTATTGATTTGGACAAGGACAATATTCACATTAACTTCCTTGATTAATTTTAATCCCATTGAATTATTGAATTTCTTATGATCATTTAACATTGAATTTCCCCTAAATATCCATATAATTTTTAATGGATATGATTATTTCCTGAACCGTATACAATTTTTTATATGGTGTTTTCATTGATTTTTATTTTATTATTTGGGGAAATATTAATAAACCCATAACCTTTATTTAATAAGGATATTTTATAAGGCACTTTGTTTATTTAAATTTTTATTACATGAGTTATATTGGTTGGGGAAATGTTAATGCATTCCCTATGAGTTATAGACTAGTTAATCCAATCTCTACAGGTTAGGTACTAGTTAATGAAATCCCCTCAATGCATTGGTAGTCTCATGGGATGATTCATTTGGATAGATTCCTTAGATAGATTTTTACCTGATATCTTGTAAATCATCTTGTGAATGGTATTGATGGTAAAGGTAACATATTCCTAGGAAACATGGAATCTGATAATCATGAATTTCACTCTTTTAAATTTAGATATTATACATTCATGATATTCCACATCAATATATATATATATATATATTTCATTTTTAGTTCACTGATTAAATGGCATGTGTTTTAGTTTCATACCCTTCCTTATTGATTTTTCTTTATCTAGTTATTTGAATAGAATGTGTTACCAGTTAATAAATTACATTATTGTTAAAAATTATTATGTTTTCTATCCATAGGAATACATGAAGAATACTACAAAAATATGTAATGATATACTATATGGAATAAAATTATCCTCTAAGTGATTATCTTCGACAATTTTTTATTTTAGAAAGAAGGAAAAATATATATTGTAATTTTTGTATTAATTTTTAATATTAGACTCATGTATGTATATGGTTTACCAAGACTACTAAACTCTTGGTCCATTGAAATTTTATTCCTTATAATCATGCCAATGTATTCTATAACATACACTAACTCCGGGATATTCAGAGTTGAGTTTGTATAGTTGGTATAAGAGAATGTTTAGTAGCAACCATGGAAACTAGATTTAAGAAAACATATATTAGAAAACATAGACCTATAGTAAAATTTTAGGTTAAATATTTAATAATATATTAAAGATTCAGTTATATAGATATTATGTAGTTTTTAAAGAAATACATCCTTGTAAGGATACTACAAGTGGATGAGGTCATGGCACATATTTACCATGGAGTAACAACTCCGACAAGGTCTATTAGGCCTAACCCGGTGTAACCTAGTACACAAAACCAATCCTTACTACATACCTAGTTTGAAACTCCAGGGGGATATTATTAAGATTATTCACATTTTCTTTACAAACCGCCATTATGGATTTTGAACATGAAGAACCAAGGAAAAACCTAATGTGTTTTAGATTAAAGATGAGGTGTCATGATTTAGAGGTCCAAAAGATGATATTACCAAGAAACCATAGAACAAGTAAAGACCTATATAGAAATAAATGGATGAATTATTTATGTATTGATGTTACATTGAAAATATTATTTAAAATTATATTTAGTGATTGACCTTATTTCAAGAATGTACATCATATTTATTTTGGAAATTATAAAAAATTGGGTTTAGAAATGGACAACCTATATACTCGTTGACTACCAATCATGTTTGGAAATTTTTTGGTTCTTGAAACCAAAACCAAAGGATAATAAGGGGTTCACACCAACCGTTAACCTACATAATGTGCTCATTAATATTTCATTTCATTTAGTTAAAAAAAATTGATGAATAAATATTAATGATGAACCTATATTATTTATTTTAGGGATTGATTTTATTGTATTAACAGTATTTACATTAGATAAATGTTAGAGAAAAATAGTTAGACTTTTCACTCTTCCATGGGCTTTGTGATCCATTAAATGTTTATTTTAGTTCTTTAAAAATAAAAGCTAATTTTTGGATATCCATTTATTAATGTAGGGGATGAATTATAATTTGATTGATTTATAACCAAAAGATGTAATTGTTCACATGAAATTAAAATGTATCATGAAAATATGTTTCTTTATATTCTTAGGTAGTAAAATAATTTCACAATATTAGGAAAATGACTTAGAAATAAAAAATTTTACTAATAACTTAATTTTTATTTAACCAATAGTCTGTTAAATCATCATGAATATATGGATTTGAGTCCATCAACATTCCATTTATCAGTCACTTGTTTGTGATCGATGACATGAATCACTCCCTATAAATATTTATGCTTTTTCTTTAAGTTTGTATCTATAATTTCCATTAATTTTCTATTACATAGAGACTTAGTTATATTTTAGTCCATGTGACCTTTGTAATTCTCATTATATATTTTCTAGATGATGTTTTATGAATCCTACTCATTATTTTGGAATCTAATATAAGAAATATAAAAAAATATTACCAATATCGAGTTTAAATTGTAAGGACGAAATTATATTACGGTGGGGAGAATGTAACATCCTAAAAATCTAATGTAGGAATATTGTATTTGATAGCATTATGAAATGAAACACCATGCACATAAGGGAATATAATATCATGAGGACTTATAATATATTTAATATTTTATATAAATCCCATATATTCTACATCTTTCAATGCACTTGATGCTTAGTTATTGTGTGACATACGCAATAATGACTTTATTCAATGGCTTCTATTTCACGCAACACCGAGGATTAATCGAACAATAATATATTATTCAAATATTATTATTTAATATAATAAAAAATAAGAAATTTTATTTTATGAATTTTAGTAACTATCTTATTAAAATATCTATTTTTCACAACTAATTCATTGGTAATTATTTAATTAAAAATGTATATAAGAGCTAATTGAAAATAATTGTAATATTTAATAGAAAACTAATTTATGGTCATAGATCTATTTTACCATAATAAATTATAACAATTTGTATTATGGAGTGAAAAAAATGTAATATATATATTATATATTCATTAAAATATTTTTTTATTCATCAAATAGATTCCATATATATAATATAAGAACAAACCTAATTTTAAACTTAAAAAACTATATTTTTATTAAGGTAGTTTTACCACCATTTCATGGATAACCCATTTTATGTCCAATTTTTTCCCTATTATAAATTTAATATTTCAAAATAAACTTAATATTTGAAAAAGAAACATAAAAATTTGTTTCTAATGAATTTTTGGTATTTTCCCTGAAGTTTCATTTTTTAATGAATGCTGAAAAATAATGAAATTTAATTCAAAACTGAAATTTCATCTAATTTATTAATAAGGATAAATTATAATATTTATTTTAAAATATAATATTAATTATATCATCTTTTTAGACACCATTCTAATTTATATCATTGGAATTTATTTTATATTGAATTTGATAATTAAAACGTAGAAAACTTTTGGATGTTTTTAACTTAAAACTTGTATTGTCGTCCTGTCCATGGGATTAAATTAAAATTAATTTCACTCAAATAATATGATTAGATGTGGGAAAAATGGATTACATATTTATAATCATAATAATTTCTAATTTCTAATAATAAAAACTTAGTTTTTTACCAAAAATATTGGTGAAGGTAATTAAAATTAATTACAATTACTGAAGAAAAATTGTGCTTAACATAGGACTAAACCTTTAACTTATGGGACCAAATGACCAAAAAAAATTCCAAAACCCATTTTGTGGTCCTAAATCGGCCATTAACCTAGTATTATTTATTTCTTATTTGTTTTTTATGACATTTTTTTTTCAAAGCGTAGGTATAACAAACTTTTTTTCAAAAATTCCAAGGGAATCCTTTTCCATCACTATAAAAGGCCACCATATCTTCCACTTCCTCATACCTCTCAAGACACTTTTTCTCAACCAATATCTTCCCTAACATCTCCTCAAATTCCCTCCCCTAATCCTAAAATCCTTCCCTTTTTCAAAAATCAATCCATGGAATCCCTTTGGTGAAAACCAAAAAGAGTCACCCGATTAAGAGGTAACATCTTTCCTTAGACATTGTAGTCTTATTTCCATTATAAAATACTTAAAATATCATTATTAAATTATCATATAACAAAAATAGTTTTCTAAAAACACTAGAAATTTTTTTTATAGTTTTTACCTACAATGAAACACACTTACCTCTAATGTGTAATGAACATGATGTTTCTATGTTCGGAGAACTACCACCTCACGAATCAATGGCTATTAGTTTTTCATTTTCTGCCTCTCATCATGGACATTATGATGAAAAATCTAATTTTTTATGTTATATATGATATTTATTATTTACTTAATATTCATTTATTATTTTACAACACATATCATTACACTATATATTTTGGGTAAAAATGATAATATTGTTTGTGGAAGTGTGGACTGCCACCCCCTCAAATCAATGTGAATCGTTCACACGATACATGGAATGTATAAAAAATGTATTAATTAAAAATAAGTGAAATAAAAATACTTTTTATGATATTAATCTCATAATTACCTTAATATAAATATAATATATATATATATATCATTTGTTGAATTACTCTTTCACACTGAAATTGATAACGTCATTTGTGTGACGTGTGGATTATCACCTCCTAGACCTAATTAAATTCATTTGAAATCAGAAGAATTATATATATAATTATATATTATTAAATAATATGATATTTTTTATATAATAGTCCTTATATAAATATGTATAATTACATATATTCTTTCTATAATGATCAATGAAAAAAGGGAACATTACTCAAGCATATGTAAGACCTACTGTCTCCATGAGTGTAATGTTGGTTCATTTTTCTTAACCATGTCTAATTATTTCTTTTAAAAGTATGTTAGATGTATAAATATAATTATAATATCATAATTATTATTATTTATATGTTACATAATGACCTCTCTGACCATAGTAGATCTACTAAAGTTATTTTCGACATATAAACTGAATTTGGACAAAACACCATATGTAAATTTAATTGTTTAGGTGGTTGTATATGACATGGTAATAAGTGAAATAAATGTTATGATAAACATAAAAAAGTTTCTGAAGAAATTATATAACAAAATTAATTTTATTATACATTAATTTAAAGTATTTTCACCTAAATGGAAATGCATGGTAATAGATTTTTCATCTCACTATTTACTTTTGTGAGATAAATGTCATGTTCACAACATACTTATATTATTTGGTGTATGTAATGAAAATTTTTATATATTATACCATGAATTAATTTAACTTAATGTTATATAAAACATTCATTTAATATTATTCCTTTCTGAGGTTATGATATAAAATGATTCAATATAGTATGGGATATATTGGAATGTTTAAAGATTATTTTCCTCAAAAATAACATTAATGATCATTCAATGGTATTTCATTCAAGGAAATTATATGTCAATTGTTCAATAAAACGTTTTTTTGTCTTCTAGTTTTTAATGAAAATTTTTTAGTATCAATACCATTTTCCAACTCTTTAGTAAATGTTTTTTGAAAATGTCTTTCAGAAAACCTGAGTTTACTTCTCCCATTAGTTGGAGAACCAGTTTTCTTATAAAAATCATTTTTTGTTAAAATGTTTTCACAAAAAATTTAAATTTATTTTATAAATTCATTTTTACCATTTTTTTGTTAAAATTTTTTTCAATGTAATATTCTTGTCTCTTTCTGAACAAGGAATTTTTCTGACCTTTTACCATGTTAAATGAATTTTATTTTTACCACATATGGATTGTATATATTTACCCATTTTAATTTATTTAAATAATCATTAACATGTCTAAAAGAATACCTTTTAAAAAAAAATTGAAAACTTCTTTTCAACGAAAAGGTTTTTATATTGGTTTTTCAAAATAAATGTTTATTTTCCCCATGAATGATTTTTTAAAAGATATTTTTATAAAATTTCTATTCAACAAAGAGAAGACCCATTTATTTTATACCACATGGGATTTTTTTTATACCATCCTTATTATTAAAATTTATGGTTTATGATTTATTTGTAAAATTATCCCATTCACATTCACTTACTAGATGTATTTATTCCCCCTAAAATATTTAATTTTCTATGATAATTTAACATTGATTTTACCCTAAATGTCAATTTCATATTTCATGGATATGATTATTGTTGGAACAGTTTACCATTTTTATATGGTGTTTAATTTAAATTTTATTTGATTATTTAGGGAAATATTGATAAAGTCATATTATTTACTCAATATAAATATTTAATAAGGAGTATTATTTATTTAAATGCTTTTGACATGAACTACATTGGGTGGGGACCATTTAATGAAATCCTTATAGATTAGATACCAGTTATTGCAAGCTCTATGGGTTGGTAATAGGTTAATGAAATCCCCTAGATGAATTTAGAGTCCCATGGGATGAGTCATTTTCTAGCCTCCTTAGATGGGGTTTTAACTGATATGTTGTAAACCCTATTTTTAATGGTTCGGATGGTCAATATACCATGTACCATAGAAACATGGAATCCAATAATCACACATTTGCATCATTTATATTTATTTATTATTAATCCATGATATTTTTCTTCAACATATCTATGGATACATTCTATTTTTAGTTCATTGATTAAATAATATATGTTTTACTTTCATACATTACCATATTTATTTTTTCTTATCAAGTTATCCGAATGGATTGTGTTTCTACTTATTACCATTCCATATTATTTATGTACATTCATTCAGTTTATTGATTACATGGTATATGTGTTTAGATATTTATCATTACATGATTATTATTCTCATTAATTCATTATTTATTCTGCTATATGTCACCCATACTGAGCATTTAATTTCACCCTTATTATGTTATCTTTCCCCATGAATCCAAGAGTCATAATATGAATGATATACATAGATATACTAGATTGAATAAAGTAAACCTCGGTGTTAATAACCGTAATGTTTTTTATTTTAGAGATATAAAAAAATCATGTTGTAATTAGTATATTAATTTTTAATATAAGAATAATGTATGCATCTGGTTTACCAAGCTACTAAACAATCATTCATTTGGGGTTTTATTCCTTGTAATCAGCCCAAAATAATTTATAGAAGACACTTACTTCGAGAAATCTAGGTTTAGGTCATTACATTGTGTATGTGGAAGGAGGATATTTCAAAGACAACTTTTAAAAGTAGTTATGGCCATCATGAGTATGTGGTTATTCCATTTGGTATTAAAAATACACCATAGGTATTCATGGTATTGATGAATTGGATATTTTAGAGACATCTAGATTATTTTTTTGTGGTGTTTTTTGATGATATATTAGTGGATTCGAGGACAACATTTGAGCATGATAAAAATAGGAAAAAGCATTGGGAATCATTAGAGATAATCATTTTTAATCCAAATTATCAATGTGTGATTCTTGGATATAAGATTTATGTCTCTTTGGCCATGTTATTTATAAAAAAGGTGTTTTAGGGGATGCATAGATGATAGAGGCCATTATCTCTTAAAAACCTCCAATGAATGGTTTTTAGATACAGAGTTTTCTTTGAATGGTTATGTATTATAGGCACTTTTTCATGACTTCTCGTAATTATGCTCTTTGATGACAGCTTTGACAAGGAATAATGTTCCATTTAAATGGAATTAGTTATTTTAGAATTATTTTAAAGAGCATAAGTGTCACCTTAAATAAGCATTTAATATGGTTTTTCCAAAACCGAGATAAGGGTATGTGGTGTATTGAGATGCATCGAGATCAGGGTTGTGTTTTGTTATCATGCAAGGAGGTCGTGTGATTGTGTATGTCTAACAGAAGATGATTTTTTAATGAGACGAACTACCCAACACATGATTTGGAATTCGCTGCTATGGTGAATGCTTTCAAATCATGGAGCCACTATCTCTTTGGTAAGAAATTCATGGTGTTTACCAATCATAAGAGTATGAATCATATATTCTCACAATGAGATCTGAATTTGAGGCAATGGAGATGGATGGAGTATATCTAGAAGTTTTATATTGACTTGATTTATAAAATGGGTAAAGGAAATTTTGTGGAAGATGAATTAAGTTGAAAGTAAGATGTCCATGTCGAAAAAAATCTCTCGATCAATGGTTTTTTATGTTATTCATAGCCAATATGGGGTTGTAATGTGTAGAATGAGATGATGTTGTGATTTTATTTTTTTGGTTTCAATGGTTCTAGATCTATTTGAATTGGATAGAGAGACACATGTGTTGGATTGTGAATGTGTGACTATGATTTTGAAACCCAATGGAAGGGGGACAATTAAGGGATGAAAGCAGGATGGGAATTTAGTGTTTTTGTTTCCAAATTTTATGGTAGTATTGGTGACTTGTGAGAAACAAATTTTTAGTGTATACCATCATTCGAGATGGGTGGTTCACCCTAGGATTCAGATAATTTATAATGCATTGAAAGAGAATCCTTGGTGGGTGGGTATGAAAAGGAAAGTAGTTAATTTGGTCTCGGGATTCCTCACTTATCAACAAGTCAAGGAAGAGCATCAGTGACCAGCAGGTCTATTACAGTCATTACCCATCCCTACATGTAAATGGGAGCACATAGCTATGGGTTTTGTTAATGGTCTCTCAATAATGGTTCAGAATCATGATTCCATATGGTTGATTATGGAACAGATCACAAAGTAGTATCTTTTTATCCATGTTTTTTAATCTCATATAGTGGTTGTTCTATCCAAAATATACATCATTGTTGTGGTAAAGAGTCATGGTTTACTAATTTCAATTGTATCAAATATAGATCCATGGTTCACATTGTATTTTAGGAAATCCATGAAACAACCCCTTGGGACTCAGATGACTATGAGTACATCATATCATTAATAGATGGATGGACATTCTAAAAGTATTACAAAAACATTTGAAGACATGTCATGTGCTTGTGTGAAGTATTTTGGTGGATCATGGGAGGGTCACCTAGAATTAGTAATGTTTCCCTATAATAACAGTTATCACGCATCAATATATATTTCCCTATTTGATGCATTGTTTGGACCTCCGTGTAATTCTCCACATTATAGGGAGGATATACATGACATATTGATAGTTGGGACAAGAATTTTCCAAGAGATTATGGAGAAGATTAAGTGGATCAGGAAGACATTGGAGATGAACAATATCAATCATAAATCATATTAGTATCATCATTGATAGTCATTTTCATTTGAGGTGGGTAATCATGTGTTCTTGAGAATCTATATCAGGCTTGGACATCATCATTTTGGAAAGATAGAAAAGTAATATGTGAGATATATTATGATGTTTGAGATACTTTAGTGGGTTGGAGTAGTTATATATCCATTGGATTTTCCACCTTGGTTTAGTTTGGTGCATAATTTGTTTCATGTGTCTCAATTTAAGAAGCATCACTTGAATATGGACCATGTTATTTGATGGGATCATATTGAGCTAGATCTAGATACTTCATTAGTAAATTCTCCAATGCAGATTATAGATAGGAAACAGAAAATATTGCATGGAAAAGCATCGGTTTTGTGTTTGTTTTGTGGCTACATTTCCAAATTTAGGAGGATACATGGGAATGGGAGAATGAAATGGTCGATAAATGGCTCGAGCTTTTTTCTAAAAGTGCTGGTCTACTAAAATTTGAGGACTAAAAGGCCAATGGTGGGTAGAATTTTTAACCCACTTATTGATCCATGAAACACTTTAATTATTCATTTTATATATATAATGTGGTTGGGTAATGTTTGGGAGAGTTTGGATAGTTTTTTTGATGGTTTTGGGTATTTTATAAGGGTGAACTGTTTGAACATGGTTAGTGAAAACCATGTAGAATCTCCAGGAAACTATGAAACATGATATAGTGTTCTATTACATGGTTAGCACATGGTTTGTATAAACATTTGGTCTAACCATGTGTGGTACCCTCTTGAGATAGTATAAGGTGTATGATTAGTATATAGTTTTTATAACCGTGCATCTAAACCATGTGCTTCATAAAAAGAGTGTTTAAAAAATGTGGCTTGGTAGATATTTACCCTAAAAACACCATCATTCTTACAATTCATCCCTAACTCAGTATTAATTCATCTAAAATTTTATTTAGTCTCTACCACACATTTTTGAAGTGATTTGAAGGGTTTATAAGGTTATTTGAAGGTGATTCTCCCTTATTAAGTCTCTCTCCTATGTAGTTTCGTGGTTCTTCATAGATCTACTCTCCTCTCTCTCACTCTTGGTTTCCTAGAACTACATCAATCACATTTATATCTAGGTTATTCCCCTATTATGTTAATATTTGTTTTATTAAGTTAGGGAAAGGGATCTATGGTGATTTTGTGGATGTTTCACTAGTATTTGTTGTGCGATTGTGTGGTTGGTCGATTTCACCAAAACCTAAAGGTAGGTAGCTTTAATATTGAATTCTCTTAATAGAACAAAAAATATTAATTTCAAATTAATTATTTTTTCTTTAAATTTACTGTGAATATGATGTGAAATTCTTGGTGGAAACCCATTTTGTGATTATTTGTGGATTTGGGGGGAATGGGTTGTTGTTGTAAAATATGATTTTTATTTGATTTTAAATTTAAAATTTTCAAAATATAGGATTGGGTGATTAATTTAATATGTTTTGTGAATATTGGTTCTCAATAAAGATTTATTTTTATTCATGTATGGTTTGGTATGAATAATGGATTAAGGGTTGTTTAAAGAAATGGGTGATTAATTGAAATGGTTTTGGCATGTTATTTGAATTATTGATTTTCATGATGTTTTGATTTATGTAAATTTTATGGGAATGGTTGTTGTCTTATGTGATTAAGAATATAATGGATGTGATGGATATTTTTGTGAAGCACCACTAATAAAAGGGCTGGAAAGTGGCAAGATGTACCATAAAAAAGGGGATGGTTTTGGACATGAAGTTCCACTGTAAAGGGAACACTAAGATCGGGTATATGTAATTTATGAATATAGTTGAAATGTACATGCATGGATGAAATGTGAAATGAGTTATATCAATTTGAAAATTTAAAATGGTTAATGACTTGTTTGTATTATTTCCATGTTTTGATTTGGGTAAAATTCTTTTGTAAGGATGTGATTGGATTTTTGGAATTTTTTTCATTGTTTAAATGGATTTAGATAAATAGTTTCTTATAATTTTCTAACCTATTCTATCATAGTGGAATGATTAGGGAATTAATTTGTGGAAATCATACTAAATATTACTACTAACCCTATTATTTTTTACTTTGGTGATTTTTGATATTTTCCATTCCCTAACATAGGTAATGGTAATGAATCTCATTTCCATTATGGTCCTTCATGATGCATTGGTATGTTTTTTGGTGTTTGAGCTTGAATATTGGTTTGGATATATGGCTCTAATTTTGGAAGTCATTGTGTTTGTCATTATAGTCTTTCTCTTAATACTTTGATTTTGAATTTTTATGGTATTGGTTGGGTTGTATTCTTGTCACTAGGAAATTTGTTGAATTTATTTTCATTGTTTACATGTATCATGTAATTGTGGTTGTTTATGTATTTTTTTTTTTGGTTACTTTATTTCAACTGGAAAATCATCCCCCTCATTTTCTTGAATCCCTCAGCATATATTTCCTACCTTTACTAGCTTGGTGATGAGGCATAAGGCAAAGTATCACTTCCACCTCAACTCAACCCAATGAGGAGGGGTGGGATGTTATAGTTGATATTTCACACAAATGTACATTCAGATATAGTATCCTATGGTTTTTATAGTAATGATGTGTATTGGTGATGATGGATTGAGGTATAATCGATGATATATAATCATTAGTGTATCTTGGAAACTACCAAGTTATATTCTATAGATGTGGCATGGGATGATGAGATGATGTGGTGCATGGGGTGCATGGTATGTGATTATGACACGATGTGACATATGAGTTGATTGTTTTGATCCATTATCCCTAGTGTATTTGGTATTTATTAATTTTTTAGAGAGATGGTTCAAAATGCATGACATTAGGGAAAATTACTAAACCAGTGTGGAAGTTGTACCAGGGTAAATTATTTTGATATTATATATTATATGTTCACTTCTATGTGATACTTGGTGATAGATATCCATATTAAGGCTATGAAAATAACATACCTGTTTTGGTGTCGAGTAAGATTCACTTATTGTTCACTATAATTTAGCATGTGTTCTTTTTCAATGGAGGAAATATGGATGATCCTTCTCATTATACATTTTATTCTAAAAATATATATATGTATACTATTTTAATGTATTCTAGAGAAATTTAGTGATCAGGAAAGACATTACTATCTCATGGGTTGTTTGGGAACTGTTTAAGATATTGTGTCCATTGATGAGAATTATATTTTGGTATTTATAGTTCCCTTTTTTATTTTTTTATTGAATGAAACTACATACATGTATTTTGGATATTTTAATTTTATCATGATTATAATTTTATGGGTTTTATTATCTTATCTTTTGTTTATACTTTCATATAGGTAAATGTATCATTTCTCAGTGTGTGATATACCATTGGTTATAGTCACCAATCATTGTCCTATTATAGGTGGGATTTAGGTTTCATTATATCCATTCTCTCATTTCAATTCCTGATAGGGTACATTTAGGGGATAGGGGTCATGAAAAAGTGGTATTAAAGGTTTATATTGAGGAATATGATGGAATTTTGAGGTAATAATAGGTGAGTAATGCATGGGTTAGAGGGTTATTGGTGCTAGTTTTGATTAGTAAGTATTGTAAAAAATTTAGAGAAACTGAGACATGGTTATTTAGGGTCCTCTATGATCATTTTCATAGAAATGTAATTTCTCTGATCCTATAATGTGAAGTTATAATGGTTATGATTAAGATACCTAGGAATGGGTTAGACATCATTTGTCTTTCACCAGTGTTGGAAATGGGTAGACCTTGGGATTCAGTTAAGCCTTAAACAATTAAATAAATCTTATTTATTATATATTGTAGGTTCAAGAGTCCCTATTTATTTATTTTTTATTTATATAAAAAACATGATTTCCTCATCAAGTTCATGATGAATATTTTTAGTATTATTTCCCTATGGACCACTACAATTTAGAGGTTAACGATGATGAAACTTATAGATGGAAAATTTAAGATTTGTTTACGAAGGTCAAAAAAAATTTGACTTCTATATCATGGAATTGGTGAAAGAGGATTTTTTGTAAAGTTTAAGTACCCAGTATAGTTATTTATGTACTCGAAAGGAGAAATGGTTTTCATTGGTAGTGATGATACTACATAGAGAAACAAGGAAGTAGTGGTTCATATTAAATAGCGATCGTGATGAGTCACTAGTCTTTTGGTATATTTTACTAGACTAGTTCCAATAATATTCACATTAATTGATATAAAATGATTTAAACCATAGATATTTTCATAGACTTTGATAGGGGATCTCTATTAAGAGGGATTAAAAAATCAATTTTAGGACCCTTCTCTTTTAGAATTCTAACTTCTTTCTATAAGAGGTAACTAGGGAGAGGCATTTCAAAGGGATTTTTATGTATAAATCAAACTATATAGAACCCCATTTATGATATTGATGTGTTATGAGGTAATGGAGATATTAGAGGTCATGAGAGGATACTATGTAAGACAAAATCATAATTATAACGGGGTATTAAGGATTCTAAACTTAGTGGATCTATTGTCTAGTGTTCCCAGATACCAAGATAATAGAGAATTCATATATCTAAGGTAGGTCCCAACCCTCATCATCTCATTTATCAGGGGGTGGAGGCTCTCAGAAACCTATATGAGGATCAGACACACGTTTTTGATATGAAGGATGAAGTTATTAGTAGTAAGAGTTCCTTAACATTTTGGGCAGGAAACATGAAAATTGTTCTCCACATATGGTTCCTCCATTGGGTTAGTTTCATCCAAGGCAGTAGCTATAGGGTGCTCCAACGTTGGATCAGTAGAGAGGATATAAGGTTGGAAAAGTAAACCATGAATACTTTCCTCATCCTTAAAAAGATTATTATGGATATGGAGTGGGGCATCATCAAAGTTATAGAGGACATAGAATATGATTTTGTTAGTGGCATGCTTTAGAGTTTCTATCTCCTTGAGATCTAGGGATTTTTCAATGTACTCTTTACATGTTTTCAAATTTTTTGAATTCTAAAATATAATTATAATATATGAACTCCTTCACATCACCTACCCATGTCCGTTCTTTAGAACATGTGGTATAGAAGATTCAAGTTCCCTTGTAATTGACTATTCCAGTTGCGCATACAGATTATCTGTTTAAATTTTGTAGGGACTATGAGCTCATGATGTAGTATAACTACTAAAGGGGACACTTCGTATATTGATAGATACATCTATACAACATCATCATTGGTATGTTCCATCTTTATTTAGTTAATATGATTGTAGATTACTTCATGATGAATATTTGGTTTTATGAGGTTTGTATATAGTATTTCGTGTTCATATGTGAGTGCGACCCCTAGATGGGTTATAGGTATGTCCCAAAATTATATTTATATATGAAAGGAATGATGTTTAGTATGATATAAATTTAGATAACATTATTTTCCAAGGTTTCTGAAGAGTGCCTTGATGTATTTCAAAGGGATATTGTGACATTACCCCCTCAATGGGAGATTGAGTTTGGGATAAAACTATAACAATGCATTTTTCTGATCTCGATGTACACATATATGATAGGATGTTGTGATTTGTGAGAGATTTTGGTATAAATTCATGATATTTTTCATAGAACTCATGCTTAGTTGAGTATTCCATGATGGGGTACAATAGTTATGTTTCTAAAAAGGTCCATTATTATTCTATATCACCAAATTCATTATCATCGGTTAATCCAAGTGACAATGAATGACTTCTCTTCTTTTTTATGGAATGATTATTTATTCTATTAACTGAAAGGATCGTTTTGGTTATTAAATATTGCTGTACAGTTGGTATATCATCATATGGAGGTAAAATATGAGGTTACTCTGAATACTACATTATGATGTCATTATGGGCATTTTGAGTTTTTTGTGATGTCATTTTTCATAAATAATTCTCTATACATGGTAATTGTTTTGATTAACATAGTGTTTATATATTTTTTGGATCATATCATGGTGGTTTATATCAATGAAATCCTTGTGTAGTATTCATATGAGGAAGTGAATTCATAACATCTTTGTTCGATTTTGAGAGTTCATCATCATTCGTAGATTTTTGGGAATCTATCAAAGTGTGAGTATTGGGATCATTAATTTTGTTTCATGTGGAATTTATTCTCCCAACATGGTGTAGATATGGATCCATTAAATATAGAGGATGTTATTTATTGGGAATACCCTAATATAGTTGTATAGGTGCAAAGATTCTATTATTTTATAGGATATTATAGGATCTTCATAGTTGATATATCTCAGTTTATAAATCCACTAAATACCTAAAATAGAAAGTATTAGAGTTTACTTTGGACTATTAAATGTTAGAGAGCATTTTAGTAACTAAATTTTATGTTTTTTAGTGATCTTATTCTTTGTTTTCTAGTGATAGGTGTTTAGTTCATTGTTTTTTATGATGTTTTCCATCTTGGTTTGGGGTGTGTTCTAAATTTTTAGATATTAGTTTTTTATTATGGGTATTATTACTTATGTTCCCATGAATATAACTATGACACACATGATCTCATGTTGGTAGTATTCATTTTTTTTAATGAAGTTGTGGTAACATTCTTTAATTTGTGAGTGTTTTTTGGTTTTTACGAATCATAATCCCTTAAGG
Source organism: Viscum album (assembly GCA_963277665.1). Classification (NCBI taxonomy): domain Eukaryota; kingdom Viridiplantae; phylum Streptophyta; class Magnoliopsida; order Santalales; family Viscaceae; genus Viscum; species Viscum album. Next base: position 1,517,799,177 of record OY728155.1, on the reverse strand, counting down.
TGTGTCTTCTCCCAGCATGACCTAAACATGAAATGGTGATAGGGGTGCATTTAATTAAATATAATTACATTAATATTTAATATAAAATGGGAAATCGTAATTTTATAGCTGGTATGTTGAGAATGAACTAACGAAATGATGTTTTCCAAGAATCTAGAGACTCATTGAGAGTAATAAAAGATCTCTCGGTGATAAATCTTGATATGGGGGAGGTAGGTCGTAGATTATTACATTTTAATATGATAGTGCAGTCATAATTGGTAGAGAAGGTGGATGAGTCTATGTTGGTGGATTATGAGGTAGAGGTTTAGAGAGACCAATTTGTTATTAGTGATTCTCGTAATGGTTAGTCCAGGGATGAACAACACCTAATGTCATTACATTGGAGGTTTTTTTTCCATTTAATGATATGTGAGGCGGTTATCTATGAGACCTATAGAATAGCTTTAGTGGTATATCTAAGTGTGAAAAATATGTAATGATATCTGAGATGTTAGTTTTTATGGAATGGGTTAAATTGTTCAGTTGTTGTGTTTTTTCTGTATGTTTTCTTGCTATATGGTAAAGGAAAAGAACCTTGTTCTCATTAATTTTTTCTGTCTATTTGACATACATCATTATAAGTTGAAACATTCCTTGATTTATATAATCACTGGTTTACATCAATATTAGGGAGGGTTTAATTATATATGTGTGATGGTGGATCAATTGATGAAATCAACCTAGTTTATTCTAATCAAGGAATCAATCGTAGAAATGGTTTTTTTGAACAAATACCTAGATGAGGTGGTTAGACACCATGAATTCATGGGGATTATTATATTTGATTGTGGTCCGCATTTTATCTCTAGGGTGTATAGAGGTCACCAAAATTCTTTTTTCTCTCTATTATACCATAATATTATTTTAAAAATTTAAATGGATTATTAGATATAGTGAACTATTCATGATCTTGATGATATGTAATGTTCTAGTGTTCTAGATTTTGGAGGTTCATGGATGAAACACATGGCATTGCTCATGTTTTCATATAATTATTGTATTCAATCCACTATCAGCATTGTAAAATTTTATTATTTGTATATTTGACCCTTATTTTTTCTAATTTGTTGAACTAAGGTTTATGAATCAGTAATTCTCAGTAAAAAAATTGTTCATAGCACGACAGAGAAGGTACGTGTTTTTAATGAGAGGGTGAAGGCAGTACATGATCATCATATGTCCTATTCCAATCATTGGATGGGACCTTTGTAGTTAGACATTAGAGACCACATGTTCAGGAATTTCACTCCATGTTATAGGCATCAAAGGTTTAGACATGGGATTTAGATTTCACCCTATTTAGTTTGGTATTTCATGGTGTTGACTCATATTTTAGCCATTTTTTATTTGATAACACTTCCCCCACATATAAGTTAGATACATTATGCCTTCCATGTGTCTCAGCTTCACCAATACCTTCATGATGAATCTCATGTCATTTACTGGGGTGAGATAGACGGTGACAATAATACAACATTTTATGGAGTTGATTTAAGAGATTTAGGACCGCTAGCAGAAGGGGTTGTGTGGGAGTTTTATTCCATTGGTATGTTTCTTGTGTAGAAATTATGAAATGGAGGATAGAACCTGGGAACAAGAGTCATATATTCACATTTAATATCCCATGTTTTTTTTATGATTATATCTTCTCTTATAGCGATGATCATTTTCATGGTTGTTGACTTTTATCTAGAATACAAGATGGGTTTCTCTTCTATAATAAATTGATTGTGGTCTTTATATTATTTGAGAGGTATCCCCCAGAAAGTGATTAGGATATGTTATTTGGTGTTTCTTATTTTTAAAATTTATTTCTGTGAGTGAGGTGGTTGAGGTCCAGTGATGGTGAGATTCTCGAGTTATATCATGTAGGGTGGTTTTTCAGATAACCCATTTTCTTTTCCTTATCTATTGTATTGTTTTTAAAATAATGTGTATGGGATTTTTTTGATGTATATGATGTAAGGGATAAAATAATTTTATCACATTACATTGTTTTTTAGTCTATGGTGCATGGGGAAGCCTAGTCTAAGATCAAATGAGTTTGGGAGATGGAATATATAACCATGAGAAGATCATGATATGAACTATAATTCACATTGTGGGAGTTCAATTTATGGATTTAATAGTTTTCTATGGCATGAAAAGATAATTTTTATGGGATTAAATCCTAACTGGTACCATTAGTTTATGATGTGAAGGGATGAGGGTGGGATTTAGTGAATCTGTCTCTGAAAAATCACAATGAGAACATTCGTTTCACGATTTGAATTAATCCAAATTTTGTTGGATATAGGTGATGTATTTTTTCAACATGGCTTAATCTAAGGAATTTTATTATGATAATGAAAAATTCACACTATGAAAGTATCTCAAGAATAATATATATAATGTCACTTAAACTCAATAATTTTCTCAAAAACATTGATTCTCTCCCACCATCAGATAGCCATATATATTTCTTTAGGGTGTTTTGAATCCCTTTTCTATAGTATTGACCCAGATCTTCCCATGTTTAGTTTTTGGTGATCTAAGGTGAATTTTACCTCTCTATGTTGTGGTTTATTATATAATTGGGATTTTTTCACCTATATTATCATTCCATGCTATGTAGGATGATATATTGTGTTCATGTGCAGGTATTTTATGTTTATTGGTAGGGTTTTGGTGTATAATTCTTATTATCCTATCATTTCTTATTAGAATAGGAGATTAGAGATCCACTTGTTTTTCTTTTCTCATTCAAAAAATAATAATTCCATTTTCTAGGGGATTCAATTATTATCCAATTAGTTTATGTTAAATCATAACATAATCATTCTGTATCTATTTAGATGATATTGTAATTCACCTTAATAGTGAATAAACGAGATTAATGAAAAAAATGGTTTATGATTGTAGAAATAATGTGTTCTACTACCATGATAATGTTTTACCACTTATTTTACTAGATAGTGTGTTATCTATAGTTATTCCTTCTTATCTTGTTTTTTATTCTAGGTTTTACATGTTTCTATGATAGAAATGGTTAAGAACATAAGAATTCTAATGTTGATGTCTAAATAACTAGAGAGGAATTTTTATTAAATATTTTGATTCTTATAATTTATAGGATATAAAAATTATGTCTAATTAATAGTAAATTTAAATTCTTATTCATATGTTATTGGAATTTCCCAAAGAACACGAATGTAGAAATTATTTTTGTTGATATTAATAAAGAGGTAGGTAAATGGAATTGTTATACCTTAAGTATTATTTTAAATGGACATTATTCTTGAAATCATATTTTAATAATTTATATCTTTTTATAGATGATTCAAATGGTTTTATATGGTTGTAACCTATGATAAATAAGATAGTTAATCTATGATGGTAAAAAAACTAGTTGTTTGAAAAAGATAAATTTTTTGGTGGATCATTCCTATTTTACTATAATGGTTGGATTACTTTGTTTTTAGGTCCAATATTCTATTGTGATTCTATTTTTTTGTTTGTTTGTTTCCTTATGTATTTTTATTATAGTATCCTTTCAATGAGACATGATGTGATCCCCGTATGGCTGATGGTGTGGCCAGATTTGGTTTGGGATTTTAGTGTTTTTGGACAAATTTGACGCCTATGATTGAGGGATGTGTGTTGATATGCGTGGTGGTGTTGGGTATGTCACTAAGATTAACTGAACATGGTGTATCCATGATTTTCGATTGTTTTTTTTTTTGAAATATTGATATATTCATGAAAATGATTTATTAATGATTGAATGTTAGGGTCACTTGTTTACCAATAATCTTTTCCCCGCTACTTGAGGAAAATGGTTGTTTTTAGTTTTTTAATCTTTTTTCTAGTAGATTATGGGGGTTCATAGAATACGTAGAATTATCAAATTATAATTATAAACACATTTTTTAACCAATGGGTTCAATTATTAATTAATTAAAAATGTTGATAATCTTTTGGAACCATGGAATTGGTTGGATTTTTCCTAGATTGAATAAAGCCCACATGATGGCTAAAAGAATTTGAATGGAATTACTCAAATTAAATTTTAATAAATTAATTAATATAATGTGAAGTGTTAAAAGGAATTAATTAGTTAAATGAATCTACTTTAATGTTTTTTCGCCTATAGGATATATCATGCTTAGTAGTGGCAGTCGAGTGTCCAATAGAAGATATTAGTAGTTAAGACAAAGACTATGTTAATACACATAGTGTGGTTTTTAAGTATATTCTATCCTGTAAGATATGTGTTTTCATATGATTCCGCACAAATATCAATAGGGAAACTAAAACCAAGGGGAATTTAGAATAGAGTTTTTTATAATATCCATTTAGCTAGGAACATATAGATGACTACACCATCTAACCCTACTATCTTATTCTTGTAATATTATTTGTGGGTATGAACAATGGTTATATTTCCCAATATATATTTTAAAGGTTATTAATGGATTATGGTTATTTCACCCACATGTATATGTGGATATTGTATCCTATGGATTATTTTTGGTATGGAGTGTATTACTCATGATGGCTTTAGGTATAATAAAAAACATACGGGATATTTTCACTCAAAAAATATACTCAATTATTATATAGAGATATTCTATGGGATAATGAGATGATGTGAGTAATTGGGTTCATATTATAGGATTATGATATGATATGATGCACAAGGTTAATGTTCTTATATATTATCCCAGGTGTCTTTGGGTGGTTTAGTTTTGGAGAGAGATAGATCCTGACGTATAATGTTGGGGACGAGTGGTAAAATAGTGGGGTTGTGGTAATGGGGTACCATATTTTGATATTATTTTATATGATAACTTTTAAGTAATGCATGGTGATAAATAGACATGGTGAGGCTAGAAATCTAGCATACCTACTTAGGTGACCAGTTAACATCTCTTTTTTTCATTAGTATTTATAATGCTTTATTTATCTTTTACATAAGGGGATTTATGGAGGATATTATTGAGTATTATAGTTATGATCATGTTATATATATTTAACCTATTTTTCAATTCATTATGATAAGGTTGGTGATTAGGCTAGACATTACTAGCTTGTGGGTTATTTAGGAGTTTTTTGGATTTAGTAGTCTTCATTGAGGATTATAATTTTGTATATGAAAATCCCTTTTATCAGTTTTTTCATTTGTATGAAATTACATGCATGAATTTAGTATATTTTAATTTTATCTTAAGTGTGATCTATATGGGTTTCTGTATTATATATAATTTCTCTTACCTTTAAGGTTAAGGCCTCCTATTTATGTTTATTATATACCATCGGCACTTATCACCATCCCATAGCATGTTGGATGTGGGATCCAAGGATCATTGTCTCTGTTCTCACATTATAGACACCAGATGGGTATCTTTAGGGGGTGAGGATAATGACAGTTAAGGTCATGAAAACCCATAAACACTTATTTAATAATATGATGTTTAGTTATGTTATGACTTTACCCTTTAATTTTAACCAATTATAATATATTACCATTACTATATTAATTCACAATTTCCTCAGTAACTTCTTTTTCTACATACAAATAGATTTAACCTTATTATCAAATTTTCACTATATAATTAAAAATTTATAATCCATTTTACTTGATTAAACTTTTAAAAGTGATTAAAATTTATTATTAATGTAATTAATGAAAACTGAATAAAAAGTTATTTCATAAAGAAAATATTTTTGCATCCAAAATAACAAAAAAATGATTAAAAATGTAACATAAAATTTTTAGATGCAATATATTAACCTTTGAATAAATTTTTTTATCAATAAAAGGGATTCTTAAGTCTTATGTTATGATCAATCAATGGTTATGTTATAAATTTTACATCTTTTTATAAATATTTTGTTTTTATTTTTCAACCAACATTTTCAGAAAAATGCCAACAAATCACCCTAATAGAAATTCAATTTTCTCATTACATAAATTATATTAAATCTATAAATTTAATTTTCTAATTATAATAATCATAATTTCCAATTAAAAAACATTATTTATTTTAATCCCCTAGTTGTTATGACACAATCGGTTTACCAACGGTCATGCTACATTTTCAGTATTCATATTATTTCGATACATCCTATAAATACATATTATTATTTTCTAAAATTACTCTTATGTTTTAATAATACTTATTTTGAATAATATTGATTGCATTACTAATGTTTTTTCCTATTTATAGTTTTGTATGTGGGAATGATAATTTTAGGATACCACAATGATCCAAATTTTTTAATAATAGTCATTTTAATTATTTGTAGTTTTTTACTTGTTGAAATAGTTGTAAAATTACTAGATTATATCAACCAGAAAATTAATTGTTCTCAATTATTGAAATAAATATTTCATAAATTATAATAACTTACATATAAAGAACATGTGAAAATAAAACTATGAATTGAAGGAATGTAGTTATAAAATAAAACTAAATATATATAAATAATTGAGAATATAATAAAATATATATAATTATATATAAAAAGGATGGATAATGGACATAGATAAATATGTAGGATATGGTAGGTGATACACCATTTTCACCCTTCAGTCATGGGTTTGAGCCTTTTCCCCTAACCAAAAGTGATGGGTTGTCGCTCCTCCTATAGGATACCCTTTTGATAATAATTTTTTTAAAACATTCTATTATAGTCGAAAAATGAATAAATTTTTGGATAAAAATCACTATCAATATTTGGTATACTAAATAGATTGAAATTCAATTAGAAATTATGTTTGAATTTATAAATTAATATTTATAAAAAAATTATTTCAAATGTGGTTTTTTGAGGTTTAAAAGAATATATATAATTAGAGTAAGATATATTACTTTTCACATTTCCCTTCCTCTTATTTACCATAAGAATCAAATTAATTTTATGATATATATCATTTTCATATTAGGGATGTAATGTGATGATATATGGGAGATACATATTAATGTTTAATATATAAAAATATACACAAAATATGGAGAATCAAAAAGAGTGTGATGAAATAAAAAAAAATTGGTGCATAGTTCATTGGGAAGATAAATTACAGGAACCCATATATTATTAATTTATCTAATGAGATTGAATACATGAGGGAAAGCTTGTATAACATATCAATGTTTACTCAGGATGAAAACATTGGATATCCATATAGATTTATCATTAAAAGATAATAGAGTTGAATGAAAATTCTATAAGGATTATGGTTTTTCAAAGATATTTTGAGTTTTCTAAACATGTATGATATCACAAAACAATGAGCACCATGAATATTATTATTGTTTTTTTAATAGATAATGAACTCTTCACCAGTAAACTATTTAGCAGTTAGTTAAAAAACTGATTTCTCTAGCATATAATGATTTTAATCAATAATTAATATAATATGCATGGACCTATACTATTCTTAGAAGTTACTTCTATATAGTATACAGTCATTAAAAAATTGATCATTGGGATAATTTGGTAGATGAACATTGTATTTTAGTACAAAAATATAAATATAGATTATTTCTAATTTACTTGATTACCAATTCTATGAGACATGATAAATGTAATTTTATTATTATTCTCACACTACTTTATTAATCCCCAATAGTCCTTACCACTGGAATCATAATTTCTTATAATGAGAAAATTTTTATTCAAAGGTTCAATATTTCCTTTATCATAACCCATCCATTTTATCTCTAAGTTATTCAATGTTATTTAGTTTAGCGGTCTTCCCAACTATGGGCTTGAGGATTCATAATCCATTGAGTGGACTGCATAATCATTAAATACCAATTTTAATTTTTTTACACTTATCATTGAGTAACACAATGCTCTTATTTTGTGGTAATACATTGATACTAATAAGTTAATTTGACCCAAAATATTAGTTGAAACTACCTTATTATTAAAAGACACCATGAATTTATCCATATAAATACTATTAACTATGTCTTCTTCCACAACATAGGTAATGTAAGAAATTTCTCAAACATTATAAAATTGAGGCATTTTTTTATAATAAATAAATTCTTTTTTTAAATCCATGTACATATCTTAACATCTTAGTTGGATTTTACATAATTTATTAACCTTGTGATGATAAAATATTTGTGAAAAATCCTTTTATTATTTATTCCATCTGAGAATTATTGTTATTTAGTTCATTTATATATGTAATCATGACATATCATCCATAAAATAAAATAAATAAAATACATATGATAGAATTGAAAGGGTTCATTATAATGAACTTTATAAACCATTTTGTTTATGGAGAAAACAATAAATAATTCAATGACCCAAGGGGGAAAACACCTTCATATGGTGTTAGATCAAGTTTTAGTATTTGACCTTTATCCTATTTATCACCTTTGTTGGTTTCACCTTGATTTTATCCTGAACCACCTTCATTCCCCTAGGATCTTTATCCTTATAATTCATCTACATCATATAGAGGTTAAGAAAACCAGAAGTCACTTTATTTACAAGATATTATGGTCATTCTAGACATTATATAATATAAAGGGTGGATAACTCACTGCCCTACATTTTAATTTTTAAATACTAATTTGATAAAAAAAAATACAATAATAATAAAATTAAATTAAACCACAGAACTAAATTGTTCAGCTTGAACTCACTATTATCAATGTATGAAATTGATATGCATTTAAAATTACAATATAACTTTTATATCAATTCTGTATTCAATAAGATAAAACACATGTTAAATAATTCAATCAATAATCGTATTAATAAATTAATTCATATTTTTCTTAATCTCCATCAAATATATCATGGATATTCCTATTCACTGTGATTTGAAGTAAATTGATTTTATTTAAAATTTGATAAAATAAATACACCTCTTGTACATTGATTCAAAGGGGAAAATACATGTTTGATCTACCTAGAATGCTCCTTTTTCTATATAATTATCTCACATGGAATATCTCATACATGACATGTGATGTAATTTCAGAGTGTTTACTTTCAATTAATGAAACATGAGAGACAAAAAAACTTCACTTCATGTAATGATTTAATGCATGTGGGATATAAAATATGTAACAACCATTAGTGAATTTTAGTTTCAATTTTTTTGGAAATAATTAGAAGTTTTATATAATAAAAAACATATTAATCATTATGTAATATCAATAACTGACACATAAACAAATATTGGTGATTACCTTTATCCCTACCTTCATCCATGAAGTCTATCTAGGTACCAACCAGCTAACAAAACATGATGTTCATAAAACATAATTGGCCTCTAGAAATGGAATATTAAAATATTATATTCTATGAATATAAAATGAAATATTTTTTAGGCAGTACGATGAATATAAGATGAAAAATGAATTGTGACTAAGCCATATCGGTTCATAGGGTATTCCCATTTGAGTATACATTCTTCATCCTAAGAGGGGTTGTCTCTGAACATGTGGCATCATATATATATATATACACACTAACTAGGACATTATTCATATGACCATGTAATCCATGTATAATATGATAAGTATAAAACCATGTCCATAGAAGGCCATAACAACTCACAAAATTCATTTCTGGAATTTAGAAAAGGGGATGAGTGAAATATAGGGTTGTACACTCAGCAGTCCACTCATATAATAATAATACTTTGGAGCCTTAGGAACAACTTCCAAATATACTTGGGAAAATCTTGGTTGGATCCCAAGGAGATAATCTGAGGTGGTACACATCCTTATGATATAAATATGAATTCTTGGAAAAAATATAATGAATTCTAATTTTTATATATATAGTATTGGATTAGTCCTTGGAATCATGTGCAGGTAGTCATGAATGTATGATTAGGACTAAGTCTAATAGGATTGTTAACACTTGGAAAACACATCAATTAATTGGGTGGTATCATTTTGATAGTCAAGGAAAACCCAGGCAAGGAATCCAAAACATTATAAAAGATTAATATCCTATCATAGTATATAATTTTTAAAATAATATCAAACAATTATATCAATTTTTCAAGAACCATGTGATAAATTTATGCCATTTCTAATTTCATTTAATCCCATTTAGTAATGGGATTACACAATAATTCTATAATTACTATATGACATGATCTTACTATTCACATTTCTAGCAATTAATTTATCCAGTTAATTTATAATTCAATTCAATACTACCTCAAGGGGGTTAATTATTATAAATTTTTTAAAGGTTTCAAGGGAATTTATTTGACACATCTAGGGGTTTTCTCTGAGTTAAGTTCACCACCTCCAATAATTTCACGAGTCAATGGGAGTCTCTCTTCAACATAAAAACATTTAATTAATGGAATTTAACATTTTAGAAATGATTAATTGATGTTTTTATATTCATCACAATAGAACACTTTATATAATTTTAAAAAATTATAGAGTAAAATTCCACCTACCTTATACAGGTATTTGTCTCCTCATATGGAATCAGCTTTAGATTCAAAATGGAATGGGGGTAATCGATTAAACTAGAAAAACAACCAAAAAATATGGTTTAGGATATCACACAGATATAACTCAGAAGATTGTGATATAAACTAAAAAAATAGATAATAGGAAAATTAGAGTGATCCAATGGGATATATAGTATTTGATTCAGGCATCATTTGGAGGATTCATCACCAAGCCTATAGGAGATGGAGGAGGCAATACATAAATATAATATAAATTGTGAAATGGATAAAAATGTAGAGGATAAAGGCTATAAGAATGAAATTTAAAATGTACATTTTACACTTTTTAAGGGGCCTATGGTTTGGTTGCACAATTGGCCAAACCATGCACAAATTGTGTGCTAACCACTAGTTAGGGACACCCCCTTGGAGAGTTTATGCACACAGTTTAACAAACTATGCATACACCATGTGGTATACCTGTTCTCCATATCGATAGTTCCTGGTATATCTATTTATCTTTTCTTTCTTTATGAATCAAACCTTGTGGATCCTATCGGGGACACATGGTTTGAGATTTACAATTCAGATTAACCATTTTTTAACTTTATCCCTACCATTTTTCTTATAAAATATATACTTGAGGCCTTGAACCAATCATGAAAATTCATGTTGCCTCCATAAAATATTATGCTTGGTAATTTAGATAAAAATGAAATGATTATAATTATATTTAAAGGGTGTATACCTCACAAAAATTCAAGATCTCAAAATATCCCCTCTATAAGAAACAATGTTCTCGGTTTTCCCTTTAGGGGGTGGAAGAATACAGTTTGAGAATAATTCTAACCACTGAGCACCTATTTATATTTCTCTCTCATAGGTCTCTTCCTTTACATTTCCTTATTTTCATAACACCCAATCTAGTAAAACTAACTTGCCTCAAAGAGCTTTAGATCTATGATCAACTATTTGAATAGGATACTCCTCAAAATATTCATCTGCCTCCAAATTGACATATTTAAATAAAAAATAAAGATATGTAATGAAATGATAATTAAGAATCTTGGAAACATGGATGAATTCATGCATAGATCTATTCCTATGAAGTAAATCTATTTGATACACTATTGGCCCGACTTTCTCAAAATTCTCAATGGGTCTAAAAAACCTAGGTGAAAGATTCCATTATCTCTAAATTTTTTTATGATACAATCTATGTGAAACACATAATAAGAACCAATATTTCACATTAAAATCTAATGATCAGTATAAATGATAAAAATATGACTTCTAGAAAAATTCTAATATATCCATATTCATCCTAATCAAATAAACCTCCCCCAATGCCTCCAGTAGGACATGTGGTCATGGTAGTTCTACCTCCCCTATCTTTAACAAACATAGAGGTGAATAACATGCCTTACCATATAAGGTCTCATAAGTAGGAATAAATGTAGTTTATATAAAACTATTATTATTAGTGACCTAAAAGAGATGAATTAATTTCCCCTATGAAACTTGAATATCAAAAATACACTCACTAATAATATCATCCAACACATGTATGGTATACTTGGACTAATTGTCTATGTGAGGGGGATATGTTATTCTCATTAGTAAATGTGTACCCATAGCCTTCATCTACAAATGAAAGAACTAGGATATAAATGAGCATCCATCTCCAATAAAGTTGTATGGGGAACCCTATAAATAAATATAATTTCATGGAAATAGAGTCTTCCACATCATCCACTAATAAGATATCCTTGATAGGTAAGAAGTGGGTGACCTTCATCAGTCTATCCATGATCACCCTTACTATATCATTACCATAAGGTGATTTCAGTTATCTATTCACAAAATACAATGTAACGTCATCTAATTTATTATCCAAAATGGGTAGTGTTTTTAAAATCCCAATAGATTGTTTGTGTCTCGCCTTCTCTTATTGATAGCTGGAACACATATTAACAAAAGTTGTTATCCTCTTCTGCATACTGGACCACTAATACTATTGGCTTAAATCACATTGTGGAATTGTAATTATAGGATGAACTACCTTATAGAGGAATGATATTATCGCATAATTTCCTCTCACACATCCCCATGAAAACAAATACTTCCATAAATTTTCAAGATCTCATTCTCATCAACATCTCAACCAGACGGTGGGTTCTCACCTGTAACACTCTCTCTTGGGATCATGTTTTCTATATATGAAATCTTCTTCATATTCACTCAATCTATAAGTGAATAATCCACTAATAAATATATGAGTTCATGCTTTCTATTATGGTTTAAAACAAATAATTTTCCTCAAAAATTAGTTCTATTAATTTTTATATGATGGTAGCTTTTTGAACAGCTTTTGTCTGAGCCTTCTGGATCAGAGCATCAGCCACTATATTTCCCTTCCTGAACTAATATGTAAGATAAAAGTCGAATTACTATAGATATATAACCCATCATGGATGTTTTAGGTTAAATTCATTCTAATTTAATTTTTATTTTTTTATTTTTTGATCCATGTATATGAAAAAAAAATTACCCAATAAATGATGCCTCAAACAATGCTTATGATGAACAACAACAGGTAGCATCATAGCATGCATCAGGAATTATTATCGTGAAACCTCGACTGATGTGACCCATTTTCTACGATATTGTTACCTTGCATTAAAACTACTCCCATCCTGGTTCCTTAGTAATAATAAAAAAATATAACCTTCTCCAGTGTCTAGAATAATCATGATCGATGCTGATTTTGACCTCTATTTCAGCTCCTAAATGGATTATCAAAAGATTTAGAACATGAAAACACAACACCAATCCTATTCAAGCCTATATTAGGAGATTCAATGGGTGATTAGTTCTAAATAAACCACTACTAAAATCCATATAGTTAAATTAAACTCCATATATAAATTATGTTATTAGGATACTCTAAGGAATCAATGTTTGTCACCTTCTGTAAATCCATAGATACCTATGACTCTGATATGATGTGACCTAGGAAGTAAAAATATCCAACCCATATGTGGTATTAAATAAGTTTATCATATATTTTTTTCATTATTGTTTTATTCAATATGATGTTAATGTATTTAGAATGATCATGTCGACTTTTAGAATACCCCAAGATATCTCTCACAAAAGATACCATAGAAGAATCTTCATATTGGTGGATGACCCGATTTATCAGGCACATAAAAACCAATGACATATTCGTGAGACTAAATAGAATTAGAAGATATTTTCAAATTATATATCTTCTCTTAAAAAAAATTTAATGTACATGTGAAGTCTTATCTCATACTTAGTGATAGAATGACCTCAAATCAATCTTAAAGAAAACTCTAGCTCCTCAAACAAGGACAAAAAGGGCATCTGTACAAGGTAGTGGATACTAATTCTTCATGGTAAAATAATTCAACCACCAGTAATTTTCAAAATACCTGAGGGTCTCTTACTCATTATTATGAAAAATAATGGGTGAACCCTAGGGTGAAATATTGGATTAGATAAACCCCTAGTATTCTAGTTCATCTAAATAATTATTGAGTTCCTAAAGTTTGGTTGTATCCATCATGTGTGGAGGAATCGTTGCAGGTGCTTCTCCTAGAATAAGAACTATAGTGAAATCAAAACCTCTCTATAGAGATGGTCTAGAAATTGCCTTATGGAATTCATACCAAAAATGATTCACCACTGGAGGGAAGCCTTCTTATTGTACACCCTGATCATTTATGAAAAGCAAGGTAATCTGAGGTGACAATCTGCCAGGACCATAATTCTCAGGTATGTTTTAATTTTTCAGGATATCCCATTAACCATTTTAATATAATTACCACACGCATGTTATATAAAAGACGCACTATTATGGTAAAAGATGATATGGGTGTGATAAGGTAATAACTAATCCATTCCTAGAATTATACCAAATCCCATCATCTCAAGGATAAAAATATTTAAGAGGAAATGATACCCGCCCACCTAAATGGAACACTCCCTACATTGGATAACACTCTCTGACCGCATAGAGATATAACCACATATAAGTATTTAATTTCAAGTACAATAATTTCCATAAAACCTCATAATAAGGTTGTGTAAAATTCATACAAAAAATAAATAAGATTCTATTGTTGAGGATACTAAAATCATTCCTTAAACTATATATGGGCATGCACTCTGTTCCTTAGGTGTTAGTTATATGTTATAAAACTAGAAAGATTTGCAGCCCTGAGTTATAACTTGACTGCATTGAGAAGGTTTGATCTACTAGAACTACATATATTATGCTTGACTTCCATGAACACAACCACCCCTTGGCTCGATCAGCTAGTGGTTGTCCATCTTTCTATATAGATATGACCTAACAATCCTTTATTTGAGATTATAATCATTGTGGATCATCTAACATTTTATGTCATTGTAAAGGTCCTAAAGAATTGTTGAATATGAACCATTCAGCTTCATTCTTGACAAATGCATACATCTTCACCACATTAGAACTTTATGTTTCCCAGCCTTCCACACCGATTGAATATCACATTACAACTAGTAAGGATACACTGGTTGCCACAACCCTAATGATAAAACTCTATGAGACTCTACCTTCCAATTGATGAACTCCATATCTTCCTCAGTGTTTTACTACCCTGACCCAGACTATCATCTTCACATAAGTATTTATTGAAGATGAATCCTTGATTAACTATTTCGAAAAAGTAGTAATGTAGAAGATCATTACCTGTAATCCAATGGTATACTTGAGATGGTCTTAAAATTGTGTTGCTCTAGATAACTCGTCGCCATTGAGAGAATGAATGTAATGTTAAAGTCCTTTATAATTATTTGATTATTCGATCACTAATAATGTTCAATAATCTATGTTCATAAACTCTCTAGAATGATCAGATCTCAGAGACTCTATAAAAATAAATTTATAGAAGTTTGATTGGAAATATCTCTAAAAAATAACACGATGATGATCATCCTAGGTCAAAAATTCCCACCATCTCTTGGAATAACCTTAAAAATGTATGTTGTGGGCTTCAATACCATTTATAGAGATGTCTCTAGATGATAAATGATAGAAAAAATAGCCTCTATCTAGGACTTAGCATCATGGGGACCACCTTCAATCAAAATGAAAGGAGGGTGTTGTTTCTAGAACTCCTAAGTCAATTCTAACTTAGTCGGTGTTGTCTGTTGATTTTCATGCATGGAATATACTTACTATTGGAAACCCTCTTAGAGATGGTATTGATTTCCATACCAGGAATGACTTGGGGTGCTGAATGTGGAAATACATGAGGTATCACAAGTGGTTCTAGTCCCACCACCACCAGAGCATTTCTATCATCACATTCAAGACATTTTACCCATGGCCTCTATAGAGGCATATCACAACAATGCCAAAAAAATCCTTAAAATAAATTTTTTTTAATAGAAAAATACAACATAGATGCATATGAGAAATCCCAACTTCCCACTAACAAGTTCGGGTCACTCTCAATGATCCATGTTTCACATTATTGGTTCCATTATAAAAAGTTTCAATATCATGTTATAGAGAAAAACACCCTTTAGGTTCAAAATGGAATCCCCATTTCACGAAAACCATTTTTTCTACATTCGTAGTTCAATTTGATAAGATCATACATATACTTATACCATGGTTCGGTTATTAGAGTTACCATTCCTAAGATTAAATTTGTAACATTGTAAGTAACAATTGGAACTTCGTTTTACTACAATAAAACATTTACATTTGGTCTCGTAATATAAATGATGTGGCCTTTATTTCTCTCTTTTTTCCACATCATTTTTCACTTTTTATTATCTTTTTATTTTTAAAGTAATGAATTTTGTTTAATAATTAACAACTATTGACTATTGTATATTAAATTATTAAAATTATGAATTTTTAATAATTTTTTGTTTTTAGTGTTTATCATATCTCTTCAAGAAAAAATTAAAATTATTTAATTAATAGAGAATTAACTATTATTTTTTATGTGGTTTTGACTAGTTTTTAATTTTTAATTTTTAATATGTTTAATTATTGTATTATATCATTTAATATTTTTAAAATAAATTTCCTCATGTATTTAGTATTATTATTTTATTTTATTGATTCCTTTTTTATTTTTATTTCAATTTTATAAATATTGTATTGTTTAATTAGTATATTTATTTTATTCATTTTATTTTTTAATGATTTTTAATTAATTTTCTTTCTTCTCTTTTTATTTTTATTTTATTTCATCGATTCAATTTATTCTTCATTTTAATTTCCAAATTAACACATTTCACTTTTTTAGGTATTTTGATTAATAAAATTATTTTTAAAAAACTAACCCATTTATTAAAATATTTTCATACCCACATATATTTAATTATAATATAATTTTTTAATTATTTATTTTAATTATGATGAATGATTAATTAATGAATCAATTTAATCAAACTGACATTACATAATTTTTTATTGTTCTGAATTAATTTGAATGTAATAATTGTAAGCTAGATTATTTTATTTGTTAAATGGTAGGTAATTAAGATTATTTGGTTTTTAACAATTTTAAATTGTGAAAATTTCTGGTTTTTTATCACATAACCCACCTCCAAAATAGATCTCATTAGCTACCACTAGACTCTGGCTGTTGCAAAAAAAAGGATCCAAACCTACCACCAGGCTGAACCCACCACCATCTGTTACTCACTGTTGCCCTACCTCTTGCATCCACCATCAACATTTTACAATGGTGACTCTTGATCCCACCATTGGAAATACCAATGGTGACTCCTCCCCACCTACACCCATAATTGGACCCAAAATTTGCTCCCAATCCACTTTTGGCCTTCCTCTAAACCCTTTGTCGCCAAACCTTCCATCGCTACTACCCACCACCAAAAATCATCTCACTATTGGCACCATTCGATGATGGAACCTGATCAACCAATGGTAAATCTAGTGGTGACTCATTCCCTCACTGCCATCCATCCATCCATCTTCACCCTTCATCTATAGCACCCCATAAATCCACCAATAGGTATATCAAAAAAAATAAAGATAGAAAAAGACATAAATTTCATTGGATGCACAAAATTTTCAGTTGTCTAAATAAATCAACACTCATAGGAAGAATGATACTCATGGATGAAATCCAGCACCGCCTGAACTACTCTAAATTTCAAACTGAGTTTCCTATTGCTAGATATGATACCCTAGTACCTCTTAAACTACAATCACTACCACCATCAGCATCTCTGATCTTTTGTTACCTTCAATGTAGAGCCCCCACCTTATGAAAGTGGAGACCCTCAAATCCTCTATTCAACCGAACCACATTCTTTCACTGAAACTCTCTAACCAATACGAGCCTCCTTCTCACTCACTACAATCGAATCCCCCTCCTCCATTTTCCTCTCACTATGACCCAAACCCATCATTCCCATCCTTCTCACCAAATTGACCCCCTTCAAATATCTATATAATGTATAATAATAATATTATTATTAACATATATAATTATAATAATATATATACATACATATAGTCTTATATAATAAATATAGTTCCAATTTTCATAAGTATATATTTCTTCAAAATATATAATAATAACAATAATAATAGTAGTAGTAATAATAATTGTATGAATATTTATTTAATAAATGTAAATATATTAATTTTTGTATATATATCTAATTATATTTATTTATATTTATTTAATAATTAGTGATATTTTTATTATTTTTTGTTTGTATATTTTTTATATTTGTAAATATATAATTGTATGTTTTTATTTAATACTTTTAATAATATTGCTGCCATAATTTTAATCTTTTAATTAATGTTTTTGTGCAGGGGGGTGAAACTGTTATATTCTCTTTCTACTAGTGGATTATGTTAGAGTTGTTTTTCTTCAATCACATGGAGTTACACTATAAACTAGTGACAGGAAGCTCGCAGAATCCCTTATGGAGGAGAGGAAGAGTACTCTATAGGAACATGGATTGTTTTGTTAAAATAAGAATGAGAGGGAGGCTATCACAATAAGGGATCTATTGAGTGAATTTGAGAACCATTTGGGGGAATTCCACAACCATCTACACCCACTCCACTCACCCATTCAAACTCCATTCCATGTCTCCCAATCATCATCAAATCATACACCAATTTTCACCATCCATTCACCAAGAGAGAGGGAAGAAAAAAACTGAGCGGGGACCCGAAATTGGATCAGGATCTCGACCTTGAGGAAGCATCCTCCCTCAAAGTGTTCCTTCACTTCTTCTATCCATTGTTTTCATTTTTATTTTCCCAAACATCAATGGTAAATTTGATTTGGACAATCAATATACCATGAAGTGTTCATCCTTTTAATCATTTTTCATTGTTTGAATGTATTGTTTCATGCATATTTAAGTTTATTTTTCATTTTTGTTGAATTATATGCATCAATTTTCACTAACCAAAAAATGATAGTTGATTGTAGTGAATCATTATTCCATGGATCATCAACTAAAGTAAATAAAATTGGTTAAGGTCGATCTATATCTTCTACATATTGAACATATCAAATCAACGGTTAAGATCAAATGATTGAATCTCAAGAAGTTTAACTAATCTATTTTGATCAATTGAATCTACAACTCAGTGGATTATTACTGGATTTCAAAAGCAATGAATGATTGAATTAATCTCTGTTGAATGGGAAAATATATTTCAATCAGTTCAAAAAATCCCAAGGACCCTAATTCATCTATTTTTTTCTCTTTCTATGTTCTTATTCCACTTTCACCATTCTATTCCTCATCACATTGCCTCCACTTTCACCATTCTATTCCACTTCTGTATTCACATAAGGAGATAATAGAATATAGAATCGGGTGGATGGGCGAGACTTTGTCTCTCCTGCTTTCGTCGCAGATTAGGGTTTTATGGCGTCCGTGATTGATCTCCCTCGTGGATGATTTGATGGTTACCAATATGGCATAAGTAGGGATTTGGATTATTGTAGGGTGACCGAAATGGTGTTGCCCGGATCAAATGTGGATCGAAGATCCATGGCGGTGGAGAGCGGTGTGGATGGAAGATCTGTGACGGTGATGTCCGGTGCGATTGTGGCATCGGTGACCGATGCTGGTGGAGCAACGGCGGCAATCATTGATGGGCCAAGCAGGACGGTGTTGACTGATGTGGATGGAGCGAGTCGTGCAGGCAGACTCTTGCCGGCGGATACTGGTGTGGGCGGCGCGTGCAAAGCGAGCCGAGCGAGTGGATCTACGGTGTTTAAGGCTGATGTGGGTGGCGCAGGTGGTGTGACCAGTCCTACTGCGGTGGCTGAGATGCTTACCGGAACAGATGAGTTCGGTTGCTCAAAGGAAGGGGGTGTGACTAATGCAGCGGCGAAGATTGGCGTGGGTTGCACGCGTCCTTCACCGATGTCGATCGGTGTGTATGGAACGCGTATGACTGTAGAGCGTGCTTCAGTGGATGGAAAATTGATTGATATTTCTAAGGGAAATCAGAGCCTGAGCGACCAGCTTTGGTCGATGACTCTCCTCATTGTGTACCAGCCGTTGGAGATGCGGTGATGCACCCATCTGTTTTTTTACCTAAATCTATGAAATCAGGAAATCTGAAGACCGGAAACTCTCATTCTAGAATTCTCAATCAGAGTTATTTTTCACAGGTAAAGAGTGTCGCACTGGATCGAACGATCAAGAAAGGTGACACCGCTCGAGTGACTGCTAACCGAGCAGCGATTCTTGATAGATTTAAAATCTGCGAATACTTGATAATCACTAGTCTTTTGCTTCCCACCGAGGAAAGTCTTGGAAATTTGATGACTTCGTTCAAAAGTTGGTCTCTATATGTGGTTTTTCTGGTTGGAGATGTATCCCTCTGGGTCATGGTTTTTTTTCACATCATTTTCCTATTGAGAATCTAAAGCAAAGGGCATGGGGGATCATTTCAATCACTTTAAAATCAGGTATGATATACTTTCAAGAGTGGGATTTTTGATTTAATCCTTTTTCCATAAAAAATACTAGAGTTCAAGTTTGGATCAAACTTATTAGCCTTAATTGGATTTTGTGGCATCCAAATATCTTATTCAATATTGCATCTACTGTGGGAATTCCGATCAAAATGGATAGGAATTCTAAAATTTCTAAATTTGGTCATTATGCTAGGATACTGGTGGAGGTTGATTTGAGCTCTAGCTTGATCCATAATGTTTTTTTGTCAGCACTAGATGATGATATTACTTCAAAAGTGGAGTATGAAAAACTTCCTGACTTTTGCTCAGAGTGTCAATATATTAGTCATGTTAAAGATAAATGTCATAGGAATATGATTTGCTCCTTTTGTTCTTTAAAAGGGCACCACGAAGCTTCTTGTAGAAAGAAACGGAGGAAGCAGACTATACAAACAAATATAGTCTCATCTGGTGATGGACAACCCACTCTTGACAAAGGCAATGTGCATTTTAAAGTCGGTTCATCAGTTTTGGATAAGGAATTGACCAAGGAGACCCATGGGTCAGGGGACATGACCCTTAAGTTAGTGCCAAAAGCGACTGAGGGAGACCTCAGACCAGGATCTTCTCTTACTTTTGAGGGCCAACAAAATCCGAGTGATGATGGGAATCTTTCAAGGATTCAAGAGGAAATCAATAAATTAAGGGAAACACAAGGCATTCATAGAATATGGGATGATATTGAGGATGGTTCCCCCAAAAAATCATCCTATAGTCAAGTATTGTCCAAAGGGAAAAATGTTATTGTGGATGAAGCGGGTTTTCAACTCGTTCCTTCCAGGAAAGTGGGATGTAGGAAAGATTACTCCTACCTAAAGCCGACTATGGTTACCAGGTCTCACGGTCCTGTTGAATTTGATTCCAACTGGTATGGTGACTATGATGATTCCTATCAGCATGAGTATGATTTTTGATTTACTTTTGTTTCTCTTGTCATGAGGGCAGGAATGCTTGTATGACTCCATCCTTCTACTTTCTGTATTTTCCTTTTTTCCTTAATAAAAGGACTCTTCCCTAACCTTTTGGTTGTATTCACACAAGAGTTCTAAGTCACATCTAGACACCCCAATTTCATAAATCTATGAGAATTATTCTATAGTTATACAACTAATGAAAATAGAACTGGATAATTTTGAAAACATATATTTAGGAAGATCTGAAAATCAATCCTTGAATGTTCCAAACCAACTAGTTCCTACCCCCGAGAATCCTAATAATATGGAGTTCCAAATTAAAAATATAACATGAAAACCATATTGTATTAGGTTATCCCCAAGGTTTAGAATCTATTTAAATAAGCAGTCTCATCTCTCTCAACTTCCTTCATTAAATGACCTTCTAGAAGAGGATTCATTTAATATTATCATAATTTTTTTTGGTTCTTTCAGTCAATTACCTCTTTTATATTTGACTGAGGGGGAGTTTATGTTAAGGTTTTTCCATTATTACTTAACTGGATGCATAGGACTTGGTTCTATAACATAGATGATGAAATATTTCAAACCAGGGATGAATTTTTCAATAATTTTTCCCCAAAATTCTACCACGGGAAAACCACTATTGAAGTAGGGAATAAGATCACGGGATTTTTTAGGATGAATGAGATTAGTTTCATGATGCATGTGATAAGTTTATATGTCTTATTCGGCCTATTCACAATCATCAATTAGCTCCCCAGCTTCTATTGGATAATTTTTACAATTCTGTCACACCTTATAACCATAATTTAGTTTACTAATCATCTGGGGGTGGATTCTCTAATTCCATTGATTATGATCTCAAGTAATTATTTGATAAATTGAAAAAAAAATCACAACACAATTTCACCATAAAAATATCCATTCGTAGGGATGACACAACCCCACAAGCTACTTTTTTTTATTATACAGTTCTCATGGAGTAGTCCTCTAATTGTTCGATGTTCATTCGTACTCAATGGTGGTTCCCATACATTGACCTCCCTATTAAAACTAATAAGAAATCCATATTCATTGATTATAAATATTGGAATCATGTAAAACATTATCCATTTTCAAAAAAATAAAATTCTAGATACAAAAACAACCCAAACATGTCTTGGAAAGAAAAAGGTGTTATAAAACAACCCACCTCCCCAAATTACCAACAACATCCCAATTTTTTTTCATATTATGGGGACGATGCATCTAATTCTCATGGGGAATTACTAGGGATAATTCAACATGTGTTGGATGATATTAGTTCACTGAGGAAGGATACACATACTATGATTCACAATTTAGAACTTCAAATGGGTCAAATGGATGGACATTTAGGTGATATGGACAAGGGCATGTTGACCATATCGTTAAATCCTAATACAACAGATAATTTAATGATGTACCTAATAGATCAATCCTCTAAACCAAATAACATTTCAAGGAACAACACGGGGATGTTGAAAATAATGAAAAGATAATTCTGAAAGTAGAATTCATTTAAACTCCCAATATAGAAATTTGTATAGATTTATCCAAAATTAAAAGTATGTGAAACCCACACTAAAAAAATCCAATTATCCAAGGAATATTAAGTTGGAATATATTAATGAAGGAAGGAATATGTTTGGGTTTGATAAGATGGTGAAAAATCAACCAGTTTTAAAAAATTATGCCCCTCCCATTCCCTTTTCAGAAAGAGTGAAAATAGACGATGAACCTAATTGTCTGATATTCATAAAAATGATTCAAACAATTAGCATCAACTTTTATTTTTGTACATACATGGATAAAATTCCATCACATGTACAATTCAACAAAAGGTTTTTGAAAAAAAAAATATTGTATGAAATTTGATACCATCAATCTCAATGAGGAATATAGTGAGGTTTTATTGAGGATGGTCCATCCAATGTTAAAGGACCCTAGAAGCATTGTTATTAAATACTAAATAGGAGGAAGTGGATAAATAAATTGTTTGTGTGATTCATGAGTGATTATAAATTTGATTCATTATTTCATGTTCAAAATTTCTGTCCTTAGGGGTTTGTAACCAATTATGGTTTCACCGTAACTCACTAATAGGACACTCAGTCATCCCTAGGGATTGGTGGATGACATATTAGTGAGTGTAAGAAAACTGAGACTTCCCATATATTCCCTAATTATTGATATAAATTGTTTTGAAAAGTTCCCAATCATATTAGTAGAACCCTCCTTGCTACTAGAGGAGATATCATTGATGTGTCCAAATAAAAACATACCCTACACGATATTGATGATGTGGAGGGAATTGTTTTTGAAAACCAAAACATGAGATTATATGTGAATGAATTGATGTTGTTAAAAATGAGTGCATTAAAATTGAGCTCATCCCTATGTATTTCTATTTCCCTCTTGAGCTTATAGAGATTATCATTTTCTAACCCATTCAATGTTTTCTTCAAGATTCTCTACAAAGTGCAGAGTAACTCTCTACACCAAATATGGGAAAATAATAGTTTCTCTTTCCACCTTGAGATGATTGAGTCTTTTCTAGATGCATGTTTCTCTGTACTTGAGTCTATCGATTTCTTTTATAATATTTTTTCATCTATCCCTAATAGCATTGATTTTACTTTTTATGGATATGGTTATGGGTTTAAACCTACTAAAAAACTTGCTGATTTCCACTGTGAACAAGTGTATTTTCTTCGAAAATTTTTACATACTGAGTTTGATACTTTGTGTTATGACATCTAACCAGAGCATGAATAGTTCAAATCATTTGATTCAACTTTTGAAATATGTATGTATATTTTTTAAGCTGAGTAAAATTCATTCATATTATAGTCATCTGAGTTATATTCTTTATTATATGGGTTAGGTTATTTTTCTAGAAATTTTGAGGCTTTTACAACTTTATTTTCATCTGTTTCTAGTTTCTTTCTATAATTTATTTGTGGGAGAAAACTATGGAATTTTTTTATCAGTTATATAATTTTTTCATGTATGATGTTTGAATTTTTAATGGATAGATAATTGGTTTTTAGAGGCCAGGCTGAGCTAGTCTATAGGTTACCTATTACTGTGATGGATTAATTTTTAGAAATTCTACTTGCTTCTGAAGGTATAAATGTATTTATAAATACTTCTATAAATACCTTATACAATAGTAAATTACAAACCATTAATAATTCATACCCATTTAATGATATTGTTTAGAAATATTTAGGAGAATAAATTCTAGATAGGGACTTTAAACCGAGCTCTATATGGGAGGAAACCAATGATTTTCTTCTTTTCTTCTTTAAATTTTAGTTTAAATAAATTATATTTGTTTGGTTGTGTGTCTCTTTTGATTGGTGAACTGTTGTTACTAAGAATAACATTGAAATATTTTTACTCTTGGTTAATGGCTATTTGATTTTATTTCCTATTAGTCATGAGGTATAGGTGGTTTGGTTATTGCGACCTAAGCTTAACATATATGGATATTACATCATTTTAGATGAATTAACAACATGTTACAAAAATACATCCCCAATGACCATAACCGTATAGTGTATTTTGAACCCTAGAAAAAAGATGTTCTAACTTGGTGAAAGATATTGCATGTTTCCCCCATTAAGATTCCCCTTTAGTAATTCTACTTAAAACCTATCTTTATAACATAGTGAAAAGAATCACAAGAAAGGGTGAGCTCAGATTCTTAGTATAGGAAAATAAAGGAGATACATAAGAATTTAATGATCATATGTTTATGATAACATGAGAATAAAATTTGAAGATCACACCCTTCATATAAAATATCAAATAAATTATTCAAGTAATAAATATTTGTAGGTTATAAGACATGGACCATATTTGAATCTGTAGCATAATCCATGAGGGCATAATAAAGGAATAAGGCATGGAATTTGTTGTCGACATATAAACATTTAATATCATTGCCTATATTTCAAGGAATATTTCCAAAACATATCATGTCACTTCATGGGGACAACACCTACTGGGTGGGACACACCAAAATCCCCAATCATAGTCCATTACTTATAATTGATTGAGTTTCCCCTTCTTCCAATAGTGGATCAAGTTTCCCCTTCTTCCCATAATGGATTAGGGTTCCTTATCTTATCATAGTGGATCAATCTCATTGAATTGTTTTCCATCATGATCTCATGAGATAGAAATCTTTACCTACTGAATTGGAGAGAGTTAGAGGTCCCACCAACCACAAAATAAAATCATACATAAAAGTTCCATAATATCATAAACAATAATCCTATCATGGAAAATAAATAGATATGGGTTTGATAAAAATCATATCATAACCCATGAAATGAAATGTCTATTATAAACATGAAATCATATCATAACATATGGACAAGATACATGTTTCATAATCATTTTATAAAAGCATAACCCAAGTAAATAAGTTGTTTCATTAGATTATAACCCATTAATGAGAAATAGGTGTGATTCAAATCATTCCATCAAAACATAAAATAGTCAGAAAGAATATGAATAGTTTTCTTTTATCTTGTCCCCAATAAATGATAAACTATATCAAAGGTTTCCAAATTATATGGATAAGTATTTTGAAATATCACTTGGATCAATTATTAAGTAAAAACAACCTTTCTATGAAATTAAATTTTTATGACATAAACATATTAAAAATAATTTTCTTAAAATAATCCCTTTTGAAAACATTTAATGGTATAGTTAAAACCATTTTAATAATATCATAATAAAATGATCCTTCCTTATTTTAAAAAATACATTGTGAAACCTAAAACCACTTAAAATATTTTTTTAAATAACCTAGAAGTCATTTCAGAAGTTGTTTTCCTTGAAAAAATATAAGAAAATTCAAAAACATTTTGAAAATTTTATTCCTTGAAAATTATAAATAAATCTTGGAAAAAATTAAACCAGTTTTCTCTAAAAACATATAACGGGTACTTGAAAACAATTTTAAAATAATTTTACTTGAAACATTATAAAGAAATCTTGAAAATCATATAAAACACTTTTTAGACATAAAAATATTTTGGAACATTTTCCTTTGAAACAACATTAAAAAATATTAAATTTCAAGAATAATAAGAAAAAATATATTTTTAAAAAAATTAACTTATCAAACATGCAAAGGAATATTCAACAAAATTACGTTCATGTTGGCAGGTAAATCCATGCATGCTGAACATTCCTTATTGAACTGCAAAATTTTTAGAAAATTGGCTAGATCAGAAAATTAAAATTATATTTCTTTTAAAACTAATTATTATTGAAATGGTGAAAATAGGAAAAATATCTTTTAAAATCGAATTAAATAATTTTTTAATTTTTCTTTGAAAAACTTTCTTTTGGATAAACATATATTTTCTTCCAAAAAGATAAATAAAGTTAGATAAATTTAAAAATATTTAATTAACTATATTAAGTACCAAATATTGGAAAACAAAGTACCCTTAAATGAAGATATTATGAATAAATAGTGTACAAAAAAATTCATGAGGGTTATTGAGAGATGGATTGTAGGATTTCATCAATCGAAGCATATTCATAAACCATTCTGATAACTGATGACATTGTAACAATAAACAATTGCAAATTTGGAAACATTGAATTATAATAACCATGAAATATTAACAATACATGAGTAATAAAATATTTTTAGAATAATTAGATTCATGATATAACATGTCAAAGGTAATTGTATACACCTTGTAGAAGAATAAAGGTGCATAATAGGGAATGTGTCTCAAAGAAGTAAAATTGAGAAAAAATTATTATACCGATTTGGTATCTTCTAAACCATAAACCCATTAAAATATAGAACATAAATAGAAACATAAATCCCCATAAATTTAAGAATTATGATAATATAATATATTCAATGGAATTATATACACCACACAAATGAAACGGGTGTTTGAAAAGGCATAAATCTCATGAAAATAAAGTGAGACGAGAAGATTCATACTAATTGAGTAACTTTAGAATCATGATACCCATTAAATAATAACATAAATTGAACATATTATATCATTTAAAATGGTAATTTGTGATATAAAATGTATTAGGTAAGTATATAACCCACATAAAAGAAATGGGAGTTGAATATGGCATGTATCTAATGAATATACAAAAGTGAGGCCAAATTCTCTTACCTTAATTCTTGATGTTCTTCGTACACGATCAAAACTCCTTTATAATAAATATAATTTTATTATACATATGAAAAATAACCATATTCAATTATATAATCCCACATTTCATTTATTTATGAATTTATATTACCCTTTAATTAACAATTTAATGTTAAGGTTACATTTTTGGTAATAACCACTTTGTTCTTCGCATGTGTTTTCATTTGTTATATTTGTTGTCCACATAATTTTATCATGATACCCATAATGAAAAAAATGATATTAATATCTTATATATTCAGTATATATTTAATAATAATAATATATAAAATATATAAATATGAAATGGAATACACCATTCATGGAGATTGTAGGTTGTACATACGAATGAAAGATGTTTCCATTTTCCTAGAATATTGAAAGAATGATAATAAATGGAATATATGTATAAATATATATAATATCATTAAAATAGAATTAATATGTCATATATATCATATATTTTAATCTAACACATCCTAAATACATTCCATGTAATGTTTGAACGAATCACATTTCTTTCAAGAGACAGTAGTCCATAGGTCCACAAATGAAGTTATCGTATTTACACAAAATGGAAAATATAAAGGTCTATATTATATAATAATTAAATAATATTAAATACATCATAAATATCATATATATTATATAAAAAATTATTTTCATCATAATTACTAAACATGAGAGGTGGTAAAGGAAAAACAAAGACATTATTTCGTGAGGCGGTAGTCCGTCGCACACATGAACGATAAGTTTATTACCCATTTGATGGAAGTGTGCGTAGTATTAGGTCAAAAAAAGATAAAAAAACTCATTATGTTTAGGATACTATGTAATTATATAATCATGGAATAATAATAATTTGAGGTGGATAATGGAAATAAAACAAAGGATCTAGTGGAAGGATGTTACATCTTCTTTGAGTAACTCCTCTTGGTTTTCACCAAAGGGATTCCTTGGTAGGATTTCATCACAAAGGGTGTCATATAGGATTAATGGAGGGAATTATGGAGGATATTTTTTTGGTTTTGTATGATCAAAATTACATGACATGTGTGATGAATTGGGGGGTAGGGGTGAGTGTCGTTTTATAGTGAAGGATGAGTGGCATTCTTGTAAATATAAAAATCTAAACCCTATTGAGAGGTCTCCTTTACATCATGTTCCTCCAATAATTTTCCATTTTTTATAAAATAGGTCAATTAGTCTATATATTTATATACTATAAATTTTTGATATTTTTCTAGGTTATTTGGACCCTTAAATTAATGTTTAACTACTAAGTAATCTTATTTTTACCTTCATCATTATTAATAATTATAATTACAATTAGTAAAATTTTATGTAAAAACCTAATTTTAACATATTAAACATTATATATTATTCATATTGAAAATATGGAATCAATTTATAGAAATTAAAATCATTGTAGTGGTATAAATTAATTTAAAAATAATCATGTAGACGTGTCGCAATAGAGGGTTTTCTTAAGAGAAATTTTTTAAAATATTGAAATGTATTTATATCCAATTTTGGTGTGAAATTAGTCCCAATGGCCTAAATTGGATTAATTAATTTAAAATTTACCTATTTTAACTTTGAAACTATAGTAATAAATAATTTAACAATATAAATAAATTAGACGAAAAAAGATTTTTTGAATTAAAATTAAGTATTTTTTCACTATTCATATGGATATGATGTTTTTCAGAAAAATATAAAAAAATCACTCTAAGATAATATTTAAATTATTAATTTAAAAATGAACATTATTTTTTACATTATATATTATAAAATTCTCACTTTTTTTAAGTAGGTGTACCAATAAAAGGAGGTAAAATCACCTTTTAGAAAAATACATCTTTTTATTCAAAAAATTGTATTCATTCATATCTCTTTTCTAGAAAACAAATAAGACAAATGTTAAATAGATTAATTAATATAATATATATATATATATATCTCATTAAAATAATTTATCAAATATTTTTTCATTAGTTTATTAAGCTAAAAATGTATTTATTGTGTAAATATACTTTTCTAGCAAATGATTTCCTGTATTTTTAAAAAAGTTATTTTTTATTTTATTGTTAATTGGTAACCAAATAATTATACTTATATTTGTGTTTATACCATATTTTCCATAATTTAAATAATATTATTCATAACCACCATTACAACAGCTCAAAGAAAACTAAAATAATATTTAAATAATAATATTAATTGTGTATTGTACTTCTATAAAATTCGGCCTTTCATGTAACACAAGTTTTCAAAGGAACCCAACATTGTATGTAGCACAAGCCCATCATAGTGCTTCATGTACCACATGAAAATACAATTGTTTTTTATATAAAAATCCAATAAATGTTCTTTTTTAAAACAAAATCTATATTCAATGTTGTGTGAAATTCAAAATATAAAAAATATTAAATTAATTAAAAATATATATTTCACATAATCTTAGAGTGTTAAATAATATCCCCAACAAATTAATTTCTCCCAATGAATTTTTATGGGTTATAAAATGTTTAATAATTGAAAGTTCCATTATTAGAAACCCACATCATAAAAATGCATACTAAAATATTGATTACAGAGGGAAAGTTAGAAACATAATGGTTACCCAAAGTAACTCATTAATTGGTTTCCACAAAGGAGGAAATTATTGGAAAGTTGAAACATGTACATGGAAGAGAAATATAACTATCATTTTCTGATGGAAAGTTGTGGAGGATGTCTTTATGACAATGTTAACGATCATAAATCCATAACATAATGAGGTAAGAAAAATATAATTGATATCATCAAAAATGATGATAACATGACAACATTGTATTTTAAGAACCTTTTTCCAAATGTTGAATAATTTTCATTAGAATATATAAATACATGATTTTAGTACATACTCACCCTTTTTTTCCTTGATAAATTACCACTTCATCTATTATTATAATAAATGTAGGTGAATTTTTCATTCTCGAAGCATTAGAAGATCATGAGATCCACATATATAATTATAGGTTATTATATCTATCTTCATCATAACAAAATAGATATCAGAAGATACCTAGTAAGAAAAAATATTCATATAATGAGATAAACCATAAATCTCTAAAACCTCATACAATGTTTAACATAAAAAATTACATAAATGTTTAATCATATAAACCTTATAAAAGGAGAATATTCAAAACATTAAAGGTCAGTATATTTTAAATAATCTTAACATTGACCCCCCATATACCATAAAGTAACTATTGTTTTTAACATTCAAAACATGTGAATAAATTCTTCATGTATTCTCTTGAATCACAATAATTACCATAAATCCATATTAAAAACATGAATTATTTCCTACTCTAAGGATACTTGGATATATTCCATAAATCCAAAAATGTCGTAATCTAAATCCATGGTAGTACAAAAACAAATCAAAAAATACTTTATCAGTTCTATGGTAATCAATATATTCAAATTTACATCATCAAACATCGTTATCTTAAAATGAGGAACTTATTAAGGGTTATATTTCCCTGTCATAGTTCAATATATGGTTCATACTGTATAAATCTATCAGAGGCCATGAATTAGAAGATTTTCTATCTGAGCATCCCCCAATAGGAGTGGCCCCATCAAATGATGAGCTATCTATTGAAGAAGTGTTCTCTATCCAATAGAACTAATATATGTTGGAAATCTACTACAATAGTGCCTCAAGAAGCCTAATAGGAAGAATAATGGAAGAACCCATGTTCAAAAAGTGGGTCTAGGAGTAATAGTCATATCCCCAGAAAAATTTGGTCAGTCATATTACTTCCTACCATCAGAATGATGCACGAACAATGATGCAGAGTACCAGGCCCTCATTCTAGGACTGGAACTATCACTCCAAGTGCAAGCTGAACACTTGAAGATTAAAGGAAATTTATAACTATTCATCAAACATGACAATTTTGACTATCCTATCAAGAAAGAAGAGTTTATTCTATTGATGAACCATGCACAAGAACAAATGGAATAATTATAATTAGAACTGACATTGACTTATCTTCTCCGGTTACAAAATGTGCAAGACGATGCATTTGAAAATGCAGCCACGGTTATGGATGATCTGGATCGGAATGAAACAATCATCAGTATTGCCTGCTAATGGATGGTCTTACTATTCATTTAGACAAACATAGAATAAATCATTGAAATCGGTCCCATCTCTGAGTTGTACGGTCTTACTGCTAGCTATATGACTCCCATTGTGAACTATATTCAAAGGGGGGAACTCCAACCAGATAGGGATCGAAGGGAAAAAATCCGAAGAAGAGAAGTCAATTTCATGTTATACGATGGAACAAACTAGAAAAAGGTCCATTATAAGCAAGGCCTTGAGGGATTACATCTTCAGTGCATTGATGGAGAAGATATTTCCATCATCATGAAAGATGTGCATGTCGGCACTTTTGGGGATCACCAGTTAGCATCCAAAATCTCTCATCAAATTTGAAGGATTGGGTACTATTGGGCCACCAGGATGTAGGATTGTTCCAATTTCACCAAAAGGTTTAATTCATACCAATTCCATGCCAATTTCATCCATCGGCCCCCAGAGTTACATCACACTAATAAGTACTCCTGGATATTTTTTATATGGGGAATGGACGACGTAGGACTATACCCTCCTTCCACCTGACCATAACCAAAACTCCTCATGACCCCAAGAGTCACTCTCAAATCCACAACCTACTCTCTCCCACAGCAAAAAAGATCAATTATAACCTAAAATAGAAACTAAAAACAAGAAAAAACTATAGGCATGAGTATTAAAACTCACTAGGTGTTCCCAACAATCTAATCCCAAATCAATACCATTAAATAAATAATTTTACTAATTTCATGTTTGAACTAAATTATATAAAATATGACTTTTCACGCATGATTTCATTTACAAAGAAACCAATAGTCCATTTTCCACTCCAATTTAAAGAAAGTTTGAGGTTTGAAGGGAAAAAGATGCATTACATTTTAAATACATTTTCATGAAAAAATTAAAATCCAAATTTTTGTTGTGAAACAGGTGGAAAACCCTACACACACACAATACACGATAAGGGAAATGGAAAAGTGGAACACGAGGGGCCAACAACCAAACTAAGAACCACAATCATCCTCCAAATACCAATAAGTTCCAAAGAAAGCATGGGTCAAACCTAGGATCTTGTGCACAATCCAGAATGTACTATACATGTGACTCATCCTGAAGGAATTACCTACTCAATGACGTCATAACACCCTAATGCCCGACCATATCCCTACCTGGCATAGTCGAGGGACTCAATCCCACAATAATAATTATAACATAGTATCCCCTACTATGGTCCACTAGCCAGTGCATAATCAAAACTGGTGCAGCAATCATGCATAAAAAATTTACTTACTATGTCAGGTTCCCGTGCCGAGTACTAAATGAAAATAGGGGTGATTAAATAATATAAATCAAGTAACCACTCAAGATGCATTAACATCACACACAACAACCAACAAAATCAATGTACACAACAAGATCACTACTGAATCACTCCAAATATAATTTTTAAAATAATTTATTTTATCAAAGTTCCAAACATGCCTTAACCAACCACTCAACACCAACCCATTTTTATAATAACCAACACGCACCAATTTTAAAACCTGAAATCCACTTGGAATCCCATTTAAGAAACCAAAATCACCATTTTGAAACTAATACATAATTACAAATGCCAATGGGGCATTTTATAAACACTTAGTATGCACACATTAATAAACATTCTCAGACAAATCAAGCACAAAGAGGAAACTACACAACAACCATTTATTCGAAAACTAATTATCTAATATTATTTACCATTTATTTAAAATTAATGAAATAAAAAGAAATTAATAAATTCTAAATATAATGTTAAGTTCAGTGGGGGACCTACCTTGACTTGTAGTCCAAACACAATGATGTGACACGCCTAACATAGGCACACAAGCACGTGCAAGCTGATGACCGCGATATCACAGGATTACGTCACAAATTCACCACAACTAAAATACATAAACATAGGCTTAAAACAATCCAAACGATCAAACATCACAAAATAACTACCTTGAAATTTTTTAGAAACACAACTCTCACCATCAACATTATTTACTAAACCACTTTAAAATTTACGAAACAATTTTCAAAAAGTATCTCACAGCTTTCCACACCCTAATACCACTTCAAAAACCAATTTTATGATCAACCACACATCCTCAACATTCCCGAATAGAATACACACCACATACACCATTGAATAAACTAATTTAAAAACATAATAAAAATACACCACAAGTCAAAAATCCATTTTGAAACCATACACACACCACTTTAAAAACTGTAACCTAAAAGTCCACTTTTGAAATCAAGCGCACCGCAAAATATTTACAAAACCTAATCCGTAACACAGGCCCTCCAACTAAATGTCCCCAAAGGAGAATCATCGATCATGCCTCTAAGTTGAGGATGCCACCCCTTTCTGTAGAAATTTTGGCCCAATATCACTAGGTTGTCGCCTATAAGAATTAGATCATACCTCCATATCATATGGTCATCGCCACACATAAAATCAAATCACACAAAGTTATTGGTGCAATTGTTGGATCAAAAAACTTCAAAGAGTGACTCCATCTCATCTAGTTACCGCCTCAA
The DNA here is from genome assembly GCA_963277665.1 of Viscum album. Lineage (NCBI taxonomy): Eukaryota > Viridiplantae > Streptophyta > Magnoliopsida > Santalales > Viscaceae > Viscum > Viscum album. Next base: position 1,517,764,798 of record OY728155.1, on the reverse strand, counting down.
AAATGATTAGATGCCCCCATCACCCATCATTGATCTGAGGCCACCCATCGTTCCTACTGAGAGGTCAACCCCATCACTGGTGTCTGCATCCCTCATCTCGTCATCACCCTTGGCCACATCCCTCTCCACTATAACCCCCTCCTAAAGGTTAGGATCCTCTTACACAGGTCGTTACGCAATATGTGGGCCACCAAATTATGCCACTCAAGTGGCAGCCCCGTGATTCCCTATTAAATATTGGGAAATAATGAGCAAGGATTGTGATTTTATCCCAAGTCACTCTACACTAATGTCGTGAGAATTAAATTAAATCACCAAATGATCTGAACCCCATTGGATTATTCATTTTTATTAATTATAAAAAATATATTAATAATTTTATTATATATATATAATTAAATTTCAATCATTTTTAACATGAATTTATTTAATATAATTTATTCATTTATAATGTTAAGTGTTTACTTACTTTTTTTTATAATTTATATATTTTAAATATTTATTCCTTTAATATTTTTGTAATTTATTTACTTTTAATGATTTTATACACAATTATTCATTAATATATTTAATAATTTTTTAATTTATTCATTTTCAATTTTTCATAGTTAAATATTTTTTTAATTTTATCAATTTTCTAATATTTTTGATACTTGTTTCTTCATTACAATTTAATTATTTTCATGTGGTTTTAATTTATATAATTAATATGTATTCAATTTCATTTTAACATAAATTAATATTTATTTTTAATTTTTTAAGTTATGTGTATAATTAATAGTAGTTATTCATTTTTTAAATTTATTCATTCTTATTATATTGATTTCATTAATAGATGTTATATATTATATAATGTCATTGTTTAATTTAACATATATCAAACTTGTATATATACACACACATTAATTTCACACACAAATATTTAAGTAATTAATGAAATCTTATATAGAAACACACACACCTAATATTTAGGTTATTTATTCAAATTTTAATATTCATTTTAGAATTTCATTCAGTAACATAATATATTTAATATATTATGTTTTTAATTAGTAAATTTATTTTTTTTATTTTTAATATTATTTCAGTTTTTTTGTTTATTCATTTTTAATATTTTTTATTTTTTATTTTTTTTGCAATTTAGTCATTTTATAATATTTATTTATGCATATTTATTTACTATATTTTAATATTTTAAATGTGTTTTCATCTTCATTTCAATATATATCCATATTTCATTTTTTAATAATTTTTATAATTTATAAAACTTATCCATTTTTTTAATATTTTTAACATCTACTCATTTTTAATTATTCAATTTCTTGCATTTTTAATATTCATCCATTTAAGATAATATATTGATTAATAATGTTACAAATAATTTTTAAAATAAATATTTATAAATAAATATAATTATAAATATATATTTACTATATTTATAATTATAAAAAAATAAATATAATTTTTGGAAAAATTATTTATATAATTGTAAATAATTAATTATATATTTAAATAATTATAAAATTATAATGAAAATATTTAAATAATGAATAGAATGTAGGAAGTGATATTTACTCTCTACTTTGGAGGCATCTCTAGGTTCTTAAAGATAAAAAGGATCACCATGATCCAAGAATCCACAATAAGTGGTCCACCATCCCTCGAGAAAGTAGAAGGATGATGCTACTGGGACTTGCACGTCAACTTTGTCATGCTCAGGGTAGTTCGCACTCTTCCTTGAATATTCTACATCATATGAAATAATCCTTCTCAGAACTAGGTATTAGCACCCAATTCAGGTATAGGAGGAGGAACCATGGGTGGTTCGACTGGAAGACCAATTGGTTACTCAAGGACCTCAACCTCAGGAACATGATCATCACCACCTTAAGGGAACTCGACTCAAGGACATCATGATGACATGATACTACAATGCCAAACAAATGTATTAGAAGATATTTAAGCATTTTTGATGATTTCACTCAAGAAACAAGGACATGTACTACATCCTTCCTATAAGAATGAACATTCTACTTTTCCAACTTCTTAAGTAAGGACTAAACATTAGAACAGACCATAATAGTCTATAAGAATAGTAAAACACACACTACCCACTAATAAGGTTGGGTTCAGGTCAATTTTATAAGTTAGGCATGTTTAAAAAGGTTGTTCTCAAGTTATAAGTCATTTCAAATAGTTGAATCCAATAATATTTCATTTTTAGTCCATATGTTTCTGAGTCAGCAGATTGGAGCGTGTATCACACTGAGAGGCCCAATTGATCCGCACTTCTCTTCGTGGTACCTTAGATAGGGTTTTTGTAGAAGGTATGACTAATATTTATGCGATAACCTATCCCTTGTCTAGGATAATGTTTCTAGTTGGGCCAAAAGTCCCCCAGTGATCCCTGGAAATATGACCCCTATCTGTGTATCGAGATCAGATTCTTTCCTTCATGACTTGACCTGACCAGTGTGCTCCACATAGTTCTCAGTGTGTTCTCTTTGGGTGTGTCCCAAATTAGAGATACCTCTTTGTGAGGATATCTGATGAATTGATATCTCAAGGATTGAGATCTCCCATAATTGAGCATGCTACGAATGGAACCATATAGCTGGCAGTAGATGAGACCTTGAGTCTTGGAAATTCTTTATGAGTAAGAATTTTTATTAGTCATTTAAATCCCAAAATTAAAGAATTTGGGTTTCATAAATGGGAATCCATAATCAAATAAGGATATTTATATCTTGATTAATACCCATGAATGAAAATAGGCTTTTTTATTTACAACATAAAATTTATGACATGGAAAATCAAGACATAATTTTGGTAGTGTAATAGGTGTACATAAAAGTTTATAGAAGGGATTAATGAAAGAGTAAGGTAGACTCTCATTATTTAGGAATAATTTGAATAATAAATTAAATTTCATAAACCCAAGTCAAAATAATCAATTGATAATCAAAAGCCTTATTACAAAGGAAGTTGTTGAATGGAAAAGAGGTGGGAGATAACCCCTTACCTTGAGTGGTTGCTTCATAAAGCTCGGTAGGAGCTCTTTTGAACCAAAAAAACTTCATGGGAGGGATATTCAAAAATAAAATGAGAGGAAATTCATGATAAAAGGATTTATAAAGAATATGAATGGGATAATGGGTGGGTATTTATAGAAAAATAGGGGGAATTCATTTTTAATTTCTAAACTTAGGCCTTAGACATCTAGTTAATAAAAAATGCAAAATCATTAGTCATCCCATGGTTTTTTCCCATAATACCTACTAAAGGGGAGTGGTTTTTAATATTTTAATAGATTAAGGACTGAAATTCATTAATTAATAATTTTTTGGTGGTGAAAGGGAATCCTTTTCATAGATAATTATTTTTAAAACCTTTAAAATATACTTTAGGTTTTTATAAGATACATTATAAGTTTGTAAAATTAATCATATCACTTTAAAATGATTTATTTTAGTTAATAATACTTTTTTGGTTAATAAAACCCTTTATATAATTTATTACATCATTTTTAAGTCATTTTGATGTCATAATACTTACCATATATTTATACGTTATTTATTTCATACCAATAAATTTGAATGTCTCTATAAAATTATGAAAAAATCACTATTGGATAATTTTGACATGTTAATTTTGAAAGTGACATTTTTTTTGAAAATAATTTTCTAAATATGAGAAATATAATTTTTAAATAAAAAATTATTATTTGTTAAAAAATGATTTTTTATATATTCAACTTTATGTACCTTATAAAAATTACATGGGACTTCATAAAATCATATTTTTATTTTTATTCAAATAAATAGTGTTTTATAAGACCATTTTGAGGAAATGAATTTTATTTAAAATTATTGAATTTATCATAAAAGTGTATTTTATTTGAAATCAATTAATTTATAAAAGTATAATTTTTTTCTTTGTATCCAAATAATTATTTATCATATTCATCTTAAATTCATGTGAATTTAAAATTATAATGAAAATGGGATTGAAGTAACCACTATTTAATTTCTAATAAGAAAATTTACACCTTTGTATTACTAATTTCAAGATATATAACCCCTTATTACACCAACATATGCCCTGAGGGTAAGGTGTGTGATAGTATTACTTTCATGGGGTGGTTCAAAAAACTTTTATTGGGCAGTGAATTCTATATGCTTGAACTTATCCCATAATTTATTCTGATCAAGCCTCAGTTGCTGAATATCTGCTTATTCATGGTCAAGGGTAAATCATATTGATGCCATCACCCCTATAATCTTTTATAAATGGGATTCATAAGAGATGATCCTACTAGTAGAGTTCATCACATATTTCTTCAGCATAAATTATCTTTTATTATCATCCTCAATATATACTAATATTAAAGGTCACTTTATAATTGCTATATTATGAATGGTTGTAATTTTCATTGGTCATAATTCCCAACAAACATATTATGAATTTATTTTATAATAATAATAAAGTGTTTATGATTTTAATTGTATGGTGCATATATTTTATATTAATAAATGGTACATGTATTCATTTAGTAGGTAAATTTAATTTATTAAAGTTTGGGTCATTACATTCCCCCCCTTTCAAAAATTTCACCCTTGAAATTTTATTTCATATCCAAAATAGATGTGGTTACTTCTATTTCATTTATTATTTTGGTTCCCTTATTTCCCCTTCATACTTATAATTCCACCATAGTGCTTTTACTAGGTGAGTTTTCTTGTTTCATAGAACTTTGTCACTATGATCTAAGATCTTCATTGGATATTCCTCATAAGAAAGATAATTCTTCAATGGTACCACATATGTATTTGGTATATATGAGGGATTTGATATGTGATTCCATAATATGGATACATGGAACACATCATGTACTTGATACATGTTATGTGGGAGTGATTGTTGATTGGCCATATATTTTATGCGATCAAGAATATCAAAAGTTAAGTGTATATTGGACTTACCTTTCCCTTCTTCCCAAACCTCATGACTTTTTTCCATGGTGATATGTAAAGGAACTACTCATCTCAAACATACAACTCTAGGTATCATCAGTTATTATCATCATATATTTTCTATAAACTTTTTTTTGATTTAATATGACATTGAATGTTTTAAACCTTCTCTGTTATATCTTTGAAAAAAACAAGTCCTATAAGACTCTATTATCTAAATTCATCCTAGCATGTTAGGTTCCCTCACCTATTCCCCTATAGATACTTTTAAGGTTCCACTAGAATGGAAAATTATGTTGTTGTATGATAACTCTATTGGGATAAGTTATTGATCCCAACATCCTTGGAAATCCATTTAATATGATCTTAGTATATAATATAGATTTTGAATGGTTCTTTTTTACTAACCATATGTCAATGGGTGATAAGAAGTGTTAAAACTCATCTCTGTATCAAATTATTACTAAATACTTCTTTAAAACCTTGTGGTAAACCTCATATCTTGATCAAATACAATAGAGAGTTGTACTCCATGAAGCCTTACCACTTATCTTATGTATATCCTAGTGAGTTGGTCAAGATATAAATATTATTTTATGGAAATTAAATGTGTTTCATTAGTAACGAGATTGACTTTAACCCCAATTGTGTTATAGTATTTAGATGTATTGGGGAGTCCCTCAACAAAATCCATGGTGATGATTTCCTATTTACATACTATTATGGGTAATGTTTTCATCATACATTTATACTTTTATCATTAAACCTTAACTTATTATTATACCAAGTATCAAGATACAAATTTAGTAATATCCCTATTCATTTTATCCACCAAGAAGTTATTATTTAGATATCTACGCATCTTTATACACCCTGTATGAATAGAGAAGGATGAGATATGTACATTATCTAAAAGTTACCGCTTAAATTATAGTTTTTATGGGACACATATTCATGTTCCAAACCTTATAACTCCCTTTTTATAAAATTTTAAATTTGGAATATTTTCTACCATTATATATAGCTTTATATCATCTCTTAGGGCCTCTTTGATATTAACATGGATAGATAGTTGAGCGGTCATTTGAGTAATGTATGATGGTGGTCCTTCCTTTATGATCACTATGTCCATTCTTTTCATGTCTAAAAATATTAGATCCATCTCGATCCTCATCATGGATAAGTTTGTAGTATCCTTTCTACCTAAAGCATCTTCCACTTTATTCACCATATCAAGATGGTAATGGATTGAGCATTCAAAACCCTATATCATCTTTAACCACCTTGTTGGTATATGTTAAGCTCCTTTTGTGTGAATATATACTTAATGCTCTTATAGTCTGTATATATGTTACACTTCTCTCTATATATGTAATTACACCAAATATTCAACGTGAAGTTTATTACATCTAACTCCAAATCATGGATTTTATATATCTACTCATGGATATTCTATTTTCAAGAGGCATGGGATATCACTTTATTATTTTTCATGATTATACAACCCAATACTTTCTTGGGAACATCACTAAAGATCAAAAATCCTTCCCCAATAGTGGTTAGTGTGAGTATAGTTATATTTTTTAGCCTCTAATTTAACTCTTTGAAGACCTCTTCACATTCATCGGTCCAAAAAACATCACTCCTTTTTGAGTTGTCTTGGTCATAGGTTTTGAAAATTCTGAGTAGTTTCTTACAAATCACCTATTTTATCAAGATTATCTAAGGAAACTATGGATCTTTATTTAATATTTTAGTCTAAGATATTCCCCATTCACCTATGTCTTCAAATCATCCATATATATCCATTTTTTGGGGATAACATTCCCTAATAATGTTCCATACTTTATCCAAAACAAAAAATTATTGCTCCTTCCATATCACTTCTCCTTTCTCAAAGTATTCAACATGATACTCAAATTATTCTCATGTTCCTCCTTTATTTTAGAGTAAATAATAATATCATCTATAAATACTACCATAAATATTTCAAGGTAATATATAAATAATTTATTAATCAAGTCTATTAATATTTTTGGATCATTAGTGAGTGTGAACTACATCACTGTGAACTCATAATACCCATACATCGTTTGAAAGGTGATATTGGTAGTATCATCCTTCTTCACCTTTAATTGAAAATATCCCAATGAGAGTTCCACTTTAGAGAAGTGTTGGAATCAACATAGGTGATCAAACAAATCATCAATGTATATAAGGAGATATATATTCTTTATCACGATCTTTTTGAGTTCATGATAATCAATGTAGAGATGCATTGACTCAACTTCCTAGTCAAAAGGAAGACCAGGAAACTCCTCAAGGAATACATCATCATAATATCACATAATGGGCATGTTATCAAGGATAGTATTTTCTATTATCTCAATCATTTGATCTACATATGATTTCTCAAATGAAAATAATATCAAATCTTGAGATGGATCATTCAAAGTATATTCATCCTCCTCCTAACATGTGTATAGAATTGGAGGATGATTTTAGATAAAAAAGGTGATTTCCTTTTCCAAATAGTTTATATTGGATATGTATAAGGAAAAACAATCCATGATTATTATATCATTTAATTACACTAAAGGTAGTATGATAAGGTTTTTTGGGGTATTCATCCCTACAAATATTGAATGGGGAGGATTTATATGCTTGAGATATAATAATCTCCCCATTTTTTCACTAATAACTTAGCCTCCATGTTTTGAGTTGGTTTTTGAATAGTTCTACTAAAATTTAATGATATGAAATAATTCATAGAACTAGAATCAAATTGTATGTTCACTATTATTGAATGAATAACTAGCATACATGTCATCACTTGGTTTTCATGATCCAACTTATTAGTTTTGATAGTATATGCTTGTATTTTCTCTTTAGGCCTTGAAAATTATTTACATCAGTTATTTAAACAACCCTTAGATTAGGGAATTGGTTTACATAGTTTCCATGTTCATAATAGTTGAAAAATTGTAAAATATAACAAATATTGATCGGAACCTTTTTTTTATTCCATTACATCAATGGGCCTATTCATCTCCCTCCAGCATTCATTAGCTTGATTCCCCTCCTTTCTACACTTGAAGCATCTCCTTGTTCTCTTGAGGTAATTTCTATGATGCTTATTCCTACACTTTTTACAAGTGGGTAGTTTTATTTTCTTTCATCTAATATTTATATATTTATCCACCAAAATTAAACTCCATTCTTCACTTCTTATCTCTAGTCCCATGATACCATTAATAATTTTTTATTTCTATTTCAAATTTAAGGTAATAATAGACAATTTATTTATAGATATAAAAGTCTTCAATCAATGAATATTTTCATAGACTCATATTTATTTCCAAATACTTTTATAGACTCATATTTATCCAACTAAATAAGAATCTAATATTACTTTATGGGTTGATGAAAAATCTAGATGTGTACCAAGAAAGCCATGTGAAGTTTACTTTGTATGACCCAATTGATTCATCCTAATTTTTTCTTGAGTATAGGGAACTCCCAATCCATTTTAATATAGATATTTAAGGTAAAAAATTATTAAAAAACATTTTCTTGAATACTTTATACTCCATTGAATCAATTTATTCCTTGGAATTCATATTCTTGATCAGTGTCCCCCACTGGTCAACTCTCCCTCTAAAAGATAAATAGCATGTATGACTCTCTCTTGCTTATAGTATTTAAGGACAGAGAATATATTCTCAAAAAATTTAATAAATTTTTCCACAATTATGGGATCATAATATCCACTCAAATTCGGAGGCCTTTATAACATAAAGGACTCAACTACAACTTTCTCTTTCTTAAGAGAAAGAAGGAATTGTACATTATTCAATTTATTATTCATAACTTGAGTTAATTGGAAAAGTATTGTCATGAAGTTCTTGAATCCCACTCTCATTAAGTTATTAATATCATTTGGTAAATCATTACATTTCCCATTAAATATTTTTTTAGCATGATCCCTCCTATTTATAACCATTATCTAAAATAAAGGGAAAAATTAGGGATGAGAGTATTTAAACTAATAAAAATATAAAAGGGAAACTATTAAATTAGAAGTAATAACCCATAAATTACATATATAAACTATATTATAAATTTATATGTTTCAATATAGGTTATCCATGGGCCTTCATCATGTGTGTAGTCTTAGTAATAATCATCATGTATAGAGTGAAGATCGAGTTGATACTCATCCATAATTTTGAAGGTGATTACCTCTAGGTGTGTATATAACATAGTTGAATCCACATGTATATATCTAGACAGGGATATAATTGATAAGAAACCACACACTCTATATTTACTAAAACTTTATGATCATTTCCTTAAAATTATTTTGAGAATTTTCTCTAATTTTTTCTAGTCCTAATTCCCAAAAATATTTGGACATTGGATTTCATACCAACTATAAAACCCCATATCTATTATAAATTTTATTTTATTGTTTTTAATATAAATATCCGTAGAATATAATACAAAATAATAAATAGGCCTAGTGTCTTTGGTATATTATATATATATACCATCATCTTAAAAAATGACATTATTATTTCATATATCCACAATGTGCTCCTAGATTCCATTGAACTCTTAATACTATATAGGATAACCTAGGGATGACATAAGAAATAGGTGAGATATAAATCCCAACAAGGGATCAATCATAGTACACATGATACATAAGAGAAAAAAGGAATATCATGTTGACAAAAAATAATAATATCATGAAAGCTAGAATGTAAAAGATGACATTATAAGATCATGGCACAAAAGGAATGTGGACAAATCATAAATAATGAAAACATAAGCACATTTTAAGTATAATTGATAAGAAATCATAACATAGTGTGCCAAGATAGATACTAATTAAACATACATGGTATGTCATGAGATGAAAACATTAAACACTGCATTGGAGAACTATCTGGGCACACCCTTCATATGTCTAATTTTACATGTGCCACATCGATCATATAACATAAGAATGTATTTCATCATTTCAATACTAAGATTATGGAATGTGGGTTTCATAAAAGAAAATTACCCAATAAATAAAGGATGTTTATATTTAGGCGAATACCCATAAATGAAAATAGATTTGTGTATTCACAATACAAAAGATATGGCATAGAAAATCAAGAGATAATTTCAACAACATAAAGGGTATATATAAAGTTTTATAGAAAATATTAATGATACAGGAGGGTAGTATCTCATTATTTTGTGATCATTTGGAAAATAAAGAATGTTAATAAACACAAGACAATATAATCAATTGAGAATCAAAATGTGTATTATAAAGGAAGTGTTTGAATAGAAAAGAGGAGTGAGAAAACCCCTTTAACTTGAGAGGTTGCTTCATAAATCTTGGGGGGAACTCCATGAAACCATAAAAACTCCTTAGGAAGTCTACTGAGTGATAAAATGAGAGTAAATTCTTGTAATAAGGATTTACAGTGAATATGAATAGGATAATGGGTGGGTATTTATAGCATGAGAGAAGTAATTATTTATTAATTTCTAAAATTAGACCCTAGACATCTAGCTAATAAAAAAAATGCAAAATCATTGGTCTTCCCAAGGTTTATACCTATGGTATTTTCTATGGGGTGATTTTGAATATTTTAATATCTTAAGGAAAAAACTTATTTAATTAATCATATTTTATAGGTCTAAGGGATTCCTTTTCATAAATAATTATTTCTAAAACCTTTAAAATATACTTTTGGTTTTGGAAAATTCATTATAGGTGTGTAAAATTAATTTTATCACTTTAAAATTTCTTATTTTAATTAATTATACTATTTTTGGTAGATAAAGACCTTTATAGTTTTTACTACTTCACTTTTAAGTCATTTGTATGTTATAATACTTTGAATATTTATACCATGTTTATTTTTTACCCAAAAATTAATGTGTCTTAGAAAATAATGAAAAAATCACCATTCACTAATTTCAACATTCTGGTTTTAAAAATGAAATTTATTTTATTCAAATAATTTTCTAAAATTAATAAATAAAATTTTTAAATAAAATTTTTTATTTATTAAAAATAACTGTTTTTAGGACATATTTAAATTTTTGAACCTTATAAAAATTACTTGGGACTTCATAAAATTATATTATAATTTATATTCAAATAAATAGTGTTTTATAAAACCATTTTGAGTAAATAAATTTTATTTCAAATTCTTGAATTTATCATAAAAGTTAATTTTAATTGTAATTATATATTTTACAAAAAAATATAATTTTTTTCTTTTTATATAAAATTCTCTTTATCATATTCATCTTATATTCATGTTCATTTTAAATATTAATGGAAATGGGATCGAAGTAACCATTATTTTATTTATAATAAGACAATTTACACATTTATACTATAAAATTTTAGATATATAACCCCTTATTACACCATTGTATGTTCTAAGGGTAGGTTTGTGAAGGTGGTACTTTCATGGGATGGTTCAGTGAAAATTTATTGGGAGATAACTTCTATAAGCTTGAAATTATCCTATAATTGATTCATCTCAAGTCTTGGTTGTTGAATCTTGACTTAGGCTTGGTTAAGGGTGAACCCTGGTGATGTTATCTCCCTTGGAATCTCTAATAAACATGCTTCATAAGGTTTGATCCTACATGTTAAGGTTATCACTTCTTCCTTATGCATAAATTAGATTTTATTATTAGTAGTAATATATATAATCTTTAAGGTCACTTTATAATGGCTATATTTCCAACATTTGTAATGTTTGATGGTCATAATTTCCAACGGTAATATTATGGATTTATTTTATAATAATAATAATTTTTTTTATTTTAATTACATGGTGCATGTATTCAACATTATTAAATGGTCCATTTATTCATTCATAAGGTAAATTTAATTTATAAAATTCTAGGTCATTTTAATGAGAATAATGAGTTAGTTATCACTAGAATTAAAAATATTTGGAGGGTCTGTATTGACTATAGAAAGATAAATCATGTGACTAGAACATACCTCTTCCCCATTACCTTTTTATACCAAATACTAGAGAGGATATCTATTATGGGTCACTACTATTTCCTTAATAGATTTTCTAGATATTTTTTGGTTCCCATGGCTCTGGAAGACCAGGACAAGACCACATTCTCATGTCTATTTGGTATGTTTGATTAAAAAATAATGACCATTAGGATATGAAACACCATAGGTACTTTTCAATTATTCATTTTAATCATATTTTCAAACCTAATTGAGAGTTGTTTAAAGGTATTTCTTGATAATTTTACTATTTATAGAACATGTTTTGATTTTTTTTGAAAATATTGAAAAAATAATAAAGAAATGCATTGAGAATCAATTAATTTTGAAATTTAAAATAAATCATTTCATGGAGATAAAAGGAAATGTTATAGGTTACATAATTTATAATAATTGAACTAAATGGGATAAGGATAAAGTTAATATTATTTCTACACTTCCTTACCACACATCTATGAGACATATTAGATCATTTTATTCCACACTATATTTTAAATAATATTTTTTAAAGATTTTAATTAAATTTATATGCACATGACTAAATTGATAAAAAAATTATTTTTTTTGTTTGATGATTGTTGTAGGGCATATTTTTTAAATCTTAAATAAAATCTAACTATATCCCATGTGATCTACCCACTATACTAGAATAGCCCCTTTGAGATACAATGTGATTCCTCAAACAAAGTCATGGGAGCTATGTTTTCCCAGAAAGTTGATCGACATTCAAAGGTTATATATTATACTTATTATACCCTAGAAACTACCTAAATAAATTACACAATAATAGAGAAGGTTTTTTTTACTTTTTATTACATTAGGGAAATTTTTATCTTACCTTTTAGGGAGTAAAGTAACCATTTTTTCAGACCATGCAACACTCAAGTGCCTAATCAAGAAAAATGAAGAAAAACCAAGATTGGTTATATTTATATTGTTTATGTAATATTTTTAATTATAGATCAAGGATAATAAGGGTTATGAAAATATGGTGGCAAAGCACATGAGCAAGTCACTTAACACTACCGGTGTATAATCACCAATGGAAACAAACTTGGATGACTCGTTCCCTATTGAAAAGATGTATAGAACTACCCAAGTTCCCTAGTATGAGAATATAGTTAATTTTTTATCACATCAAATGTTCCCCCTTATTTACTAAACATTAAATACTTAAATTGAAATCTATGTCAAAATTTTACATCTGGGAGGATCCTTATTTATAGAAGATATATAATGACCAAGTGATTAGATGATATATCTCTAAAGAATAATTTAAGTACATACTTTAATTTTATCATACACTTGTATGTGAAGGTCATTTTTGACCTTAAAGAAAAACCAATAATGTGTTAGAATTTGGTTTATTTTTTACCTCAATGTTTAAAGACTCACATAAATTTTATAAAGCATGTACAAATTATCAACTTATTGGTGGAATTTCCAAAATACATGAAATTCCCCAAAAACATTTAATTTTTTGTGAATTATTTTATTTATGGGGATTATAATTCAGGGTATAATTTCCTATCACCTTTGTATTTTCCTATATTCTATTTGTAGTAGATTATGTTTCTAAATTTATTGAAGTAAAAACCACCCAAACAGATGATTCCAAAGTTGTGATTGAGTTTCTAAAATCAAAAATTTGTTGTAGTCATGGAATTCCATGAGCTATAGTCATTGACTAAGGAACAAAATTCTATAGAAAGAGCATAGAATAAATTATTAATAAGTATTGAGTATACCACAAGACCTCAATTTTCTACCATCCATAAACAAATGGGCAGGCTAAGGTCTCCAATTGATAAATCAAGATGATTTTGGAAAAGATATTATAACCCACCCAGAAGGACTAGAGTAAAAATATTAAAGATGTTCTATGGGTATACAAGAATTATTAAAAAACCCACTTTAGTTATGATCACCTATAGAATTTTTTATATAAATAATTATCAACTTTTGGTTAAGCTGCAATAAAAATCCTATTAGGTTGTCAAGAGAGTTAATTTATATTTTGGAAAGTATGGAGAGTGTGGGATTCTATAGATGGTGGAACATTAGGAACATAGGATAAAGGAATATGAGAATGCCTTACTTTACAATGATAAGGCCAAATCTATCCATGATAGAATCACCCATATAATATATTTTCAAGTTAGAGATAAAGTGCAGTTTTTCTTTTCACGGATGAAGCTCATTCCTAGTAAACTTCATTCCAAGTGGACTGGACCATACATATTTACTAATACTTTTCCATTTAGTGCAGTTGAGATCAAATTAGTTGAATCAAATTAGCCATTTAAATTGAATGGACAACAGTTGAATATATCTCATGAATAATTTTGGAAAGATCTAATGGAGGATTATAAGTTCCTCCCTAATACTATTGAATAAATGTTGTGACCCTTACCTAGTATCCTGAAGTCGATGTATATATACATGCTTGAGCCTTACATTAAATTTGAAAACACAAATTACAACATAATTTTTTTTCAAGAATAACATTATTTATTTTAGAATGTCCTTTCATATCAAACATAGTATACTTAATGGGTTCTTGGAGAAAGGAAAAAAAATAAGGGTGAGCTCAAATGTTCTGTAAGGGTTAAGTACAACAGAAGCTATCATGAATTAATAAGACATAGTCAATATGGAAATTTAAAAAACTGAATACTCGTGCCATTTAAATAACTTGACTGTCATGGTAAGATAAGTAATAATCAATATGGAAAGGTAAATAATTGAAAAATCATGTCATTTAATCAATAAAATAAGATTAATTTGGCAATAATAAATGATAATCAACTAATTCCATATAAATAATCACATGATCTTGAGAAAATGACCATGGATATTCTAACTAATAAAATAATTTCATGGAGTATCAATAAATGAATTCATAATAATGGAGTGCATAATTTTGGACATCTGAACTATCAAGATCTATCCTTAATATAGCTACTATCAAGATCTATCCTCAAGTTAGTTTAAATCTATGGGTAGAAACCCATCTAATTTGGTCAACTGATTTGTCTCATGAGACCTATCGATGCATTGAGGGGCTATATAAAGTATTTGTCCCACCCATCACATACTAAGTCTATTTCACTCATCATATAACGGGTAGAAATATAAACACCGTAAACTTTTTTATTAAAAAACTAGCATATGAAATGTGAATACTTTCTCTAATCAATAAACATAACCATAAATCATCCAGAGTAATATAGATAATGGTATCAAAATATCACATCCATAGTCAAACAGATCATAAACCATCCTAAGAAATAATATGAATGATATTAATACAACATTTCCCCAATGTATCATAAGTACAATAAAGGGTTACTGTCATTGATGAATAGAAATACTATAAAAATATATTTAAAAACATTCTTGAGAAAAATATCATTTTTTTGAAAATAGGTTTTTGAGACATAAAATATTTAAAAACTATTTTTCTTTGAAAATAAACTTGAAAAATTATAAATGAATCTTTAAATATAATTAATTCATGATGGTATAAAATTACTCACATATCGTACACTTTAAAACAAAGATTCCTTTCACATTTTTGAAAAAATACAAATGGAAATTGTTTTGAAAAATACATAAATATTACTTGGAAAACATTTTTAAAAGAGTAAAAATGGGTTAAAATTCCTTTAATAAATATTTTTGATAATTTTAAAAATATATTTGAATTTTTTTTAGAAAACATGGTTTTTGAAGGAAACAAATTTTCGACTGAAGAGAGAAATGGAGTCAGATTTTCATAAAAACATTTTCTAAATTAATTTAAGTATGAAATAGTTTAAAATAGAAATATTACTTGAAAATATCATGAATGACTAGAGTACAATAAAATTAAAAGTTTTTATTAGTAAATTATCAAATAATTTCCCTCAATTAAAATTTGAGAGTAAACAATCTCGATTAGAATGATATTGTAATTTAAACCTTTATAATGATCATAATTTAGAAGTGAGAATTAATCAATGAATCAATTATGTGTTTTAACTTTAAATCCATATAAAACAAGTGGAAATAAAAAAATAAAGTAATCAAAAGTCAGTATAAATATAATCTTTTAATTAAATAATCAATGAAGTAGAAGTTTAACCCAATGAATAGAAATTGAGTTAAGAAATATCTTACCTCATGCATCCTTTTAGTTAAACATTATTTAAACTCCTATATAATGGATTTAAACATGTTATTAAATTATTAAAGAACCGTATTAATATTTATAATATCATATATTATATTTTTTATAACATCTTATCACTTATTCATTAATAATATTTCATTATTTTCATTGTTTTGGGTGTGAATTTTCTTTTGTTCTCATGCGTGTTTTGTCATGAAAGATCTAGTTTTTGTGAATATTATATAGTTATAGAATCTAAGGAATAATTATCATGAAATAATTATCATATTTATACATAAATGTTACTTTTAAAACCAAACATGAATGATGGTTATGAAAATAAAGTACATTACGATGATAGAGATGGTAGGTCATATGTACGCATGAATAACGTTTCTATTTGTCAATGATCGTTATGAAAAAGAAGTAAGTAATATTTTACCTTTATATAATGATAATAATATAATATATACATATTATATATTTATTTATATATCATCTATGTGGTGTGGTGATGAAAATAGAGTCACATATCTTTTTTAAGGCTTTAGTCCACATGTATGTGAACGATGTTATCATCTTTCATTTAATGAAAAGATAAGAAAGAAAATTATATATATTATATTTATAGAATGATAAATATTTCATGAATAACATAATTATGTCATCATATATAATCATTAAATTTACCCTTACCACCTTCCATGTAAAGCGTTAGTGAAAGACAAATCACATCGCTTTTCGAGGCAGTAGTCCACCATACACACGAGCAACGATATCGTGTCTCCTACAGAATAGAAGTTAATAAGGTATATTTGATATAATTACTCCATATATATAGTTATTTTATAAATGTAATATATAAACCTTATATACATCATAATACCCATCCTTGAAAGCCGGTAATGGAAGAATGAATGATATCGGTTTTTGAGGTGGTAGTCCGCCGTACACACCAATGGTGATTTCGTAACCCATTTAATGGAAGTGGAGATGGTTTTAGGTCATTAACTTAATAAAAACATATTATTATATTTAATATATTTATATTATTATATCATAATGTTTTAATAATAATTTATGGAGGTAGATAAATAAATAAAATAAAGATGTTTGTTGAAGAACATTACCTCTTCTTTGGGTATCCTCCATAGGTTTGAACTAAATCCTTCAAAGGTTGGATTTATTACCAAACTAGGGCTTTTAAAATGAGTTAAGGGAATTTTGTAATTTATTTCAGTATTTATTTTCCTACCAAAATTGGATTTATGGTCTGAAGAAGTGATGGGATTGGGTACCCTTTTATAATTGAAGAGGGGTGGCATTTTTGAAAATATCCATAGGTATTCATTATTTGGAGGTCAATATTACCTAAAGTGCATAAAAATAGATCAATAATGTAGGGTAAGGTTGATTTTTTCAATAAATACATCCAAAACATAAAAATAAATACATTTTTATAATTTTATTCCTTGGTCTTTAAGTTTACTCAATTTTACCTGTTTAGTTTTTACCACGGTAACTTGTATCTTTTTATTTACCAAGGTAATTTACCCTTTAATACTAAAATTAAAATTATTTTTATTAGATAATTTATACCTACTTATTATAAATATTATATAAAATTTATTAAATAAGAAACCAATGTGTGTGTAAAACTAACTTTAACACAAGCGCATGTAATGCGCAAAACCTTGTTTTAACCTTAATAACAGTAATTAATTTTAACTGTTTTCACTAATCATATTGGTAAAGAATTAAGTTGGAATTATTATAGAATATAAATTATTATTATTCTAAATATTTAATCTATTTTTAAAAATTCCATTCATATAAGTTTTATAATTAAATTTAAAATTAATCATGTAGATGCAATGAGAAAGCGGGTTTTTTAAAATGAAAATGTTCAAAAGTTTACAATGTTTTTTTATAAAAAATCAATATGAAAATTATTTCAATTACCTAAATTGGATTAATTTATAAAAAATTCAACTAATTTTACTTTAAAAAAAATTAAAAATATAATTTAACACTATAAATTATTTAAATGAAAAGGTAGTTTTCAATTAAAATTCATTATTTTTCACTATTCTTCAAAAAATGAAATATTTCAGAAAAATCCCAAAATTTCACCCTAAAATAATTTTTGTATTATATTTTAAAAAAATTATCTTATTTTTTAAAATAAATTTTCTAAAATAGGTAAAAAATAATTATAAATTATGTGTGCAAAGCATAACTAAATCGTCATTTAGAAAAATTTGTTTTTTCTGAAAATATTTATTTTCTTTTAAATGATTATTATTTTATTAATAATAACTATATAACTAATAAATGTGTGTAAAATATATATTTTAATATTTTATTTATTCATATTCATAAACATCATTCCAATGGATAGGCAATAATTATTAAATTAAATAATAATATTAATAATATATAGTTGTTTGGTAAAACTCAGTCTTGCATGTAATGCAAGATTTCAAAGAAACTCATTATTTCATGTAAGGAAAACTAAACTAAGTGTTGAATGTAATGAAATATAAACCTATTGTTTCATGTAATGTAAGATATTTAAGTGATTGAATTTATTTAAAAATAAATATATCATAAAGTCTTGGGGTGTTATATTTTCTTCTGAGATTGGTGTTGCATGTCGCATACACTATCAAATACAATATTATTATTTTATAATTTTAGTGTGTTACATTTTCACCATCATAAATAAATTTAATACTCATAATTTAAACTTTATATTAGTAATCAAGAGTTTGACATTTGGAAATTCCATTGTTGATAAAACTGTATCGTAAAAGGGTTAATAAAAATTCATCTTAATAAGAGAGAAAGGGAAGTATCAAGGTCATATATAATAACACATAACTAGGTTTCTAAGTAAGAGAACATTGGATAAAATTGAATATATGGGCATTGAAGAAAACTATAAATAATTATAGAGAGTGATAGTGGCCATTGATTACAAGAATTTGAATGATCAATGGAAAGTTAAGGGCCTCAAAATTATAAATATGCATTGATTTAAAAGACTATCTGATTCATCGGATATGAACATAATATGATAATATTTTTGTTTCAATATCCTTTTCCTAAAGTTAAGGAATGATTTTATAGTCTAAGAACATATGTAAATATACTTACTTGATATATTTCTATTTTATAAGTGTAATTTCATCCTTTGGTTGTTTTTTAATTAATTCCTTACTCCAAGAAATAAATATCCAAAAAAAAATTTTTTATCCTAAAGTGCTAAAATTCACTTTTAATGGATTGTAAGATCCATAAAAAAAGTCTTTATGTCTGTCTATAACTATCTTCCAAAACCATTATGGTTAGCACAAGTTATCCAATATAATACATTAATTTATAAAGCATCATCCAAAGTTCAACTTAAACCATTTCATAAATGGTTAACCTTATGACCCTACCAAAAGATTAAGATCAAATACTTTATAAATAAATTCACTAAATTTCCAAAATTAACTTATAATTAATCCCTAAAACAACATAAAGTAGCTCTCAATCATCACATACAAAACATGTGAATAACTTTTTCATGTAATCTCTTGAAACATGGTAATAACCTGAATTGTCAAAAAAACCTTATTGAAAACATGCATTCTTCCTTATTCCTTAGGTAGAATATAGATTATTAGATATAATACAAAAATACAAAAATGATGTAAATTACATCAGTGACAGTATAACCACTTTACCAACAAATCATTAATTAGTTCCAAGGTAGTCATCATTATCCAATTTACTTTATCCTAATCAACCATCTCTCTATCCAAGAATCATTATCTCAATATTAGAAAAATGTTAAGGGTCCTCAGTCATGTGTTTTCCAATAATTTCAACTTTCCACTAAATCATTTTTCTTAGTTATCAGTATCATTCAACACACACATTCTAATCCTTTATGAAAAATTATTATAGTAAAATCCTTACATATTTCATAATTCTTACAACTTGGATATCATGTATAAGATACTCAAATGACATAATTATTGAATCCAACCACAAGAAAATTAATCATTACTCTTCTTCTATGGTAATAACATAATCTTTGCCATGATCCATTAGCTTTATTTGAGATATATTACTTTGACACTAGAGGCATTGATTTTTGTAGTTCCCTATCTCTATACAGTTGAAACATTATACATTGGTAAATTTTTTCTTGACCTTACTATCATAGGTATGGTGGCCTTTCTCTACACACTTGTATCAAACTAGAATTCCTTTTAATCAAGTACTAAGGTCTTTATTTCCTCAATTATCACATTTGGGAAAATCCTTCTTTCCCTTCCTCCCTTTATCCATATTTTTTCCATCTACCCTCTTCTTCTCATGCTTCCCTTAAAAGACATAATACTTATAGAATTATTTGTATGTATTTTTATAATATAATACTACATCCTTATTTGATTAGAATTTTTGGGAGGCTAGTTCCCTTTGAAATATTAGCTTAAAAACATCAAATAAATTATCATTCTTACCCTTTGGATTACATGCATTGATTCAGTTCACATTCCTTCAGCTAGGTTCCATTTATAATTGATGAAATACACTATATTAGATCATATCATTATTAAACATAATCTATAATCCCAAATATTTTGAAACTTAACATAAATTGAAAATTTTATGCATATCTAATCTCGTAATCAAAAACATGGTTTATTTGGAGATATCACTTTTTCAAATCCTTCATAATGGTTTGTAAGGAAAATTGAATTATTGTAATCATTTCCCCTGAGAGAGTCAAACTAGGTGTTTATTAAGGCCCATTTCTATGCACCAAGTGATTATTGGGTCTATACCAATGTGTCTTTTTAGAGTTATTACCCCTAGGTACATCTTTTCTAGAACCACGTCCTCTTGTAGTATCCAGACAGGGATGTATTTCCAGGAAATACCACATAATATCTACCTTACCAAAACTTTAGGATATTCTTATATACTTATCCTAAAATTCTATATTAGGGTTATGTTCCCTCATCTATTTTTTTCTAAATCTAGTTCCCATGTATTCTACTAAACTTTCTCTAATACCAACTGTAATGACCCCGAACCTAGTATCTCAAAGCCAATGTCTACTTTATTGCATTGGCATAAGATATAAGGAATCACATCCTAAATAAATGAATAGTTTAGTAGTATTGGTAAATTAGATACATTCTTGAGTATTACATTATATTTGAAAAAAAATTACAACATATTTTTTTCAAGAATAAAACTATTAACTTAATCATATCCTTACATATCAAACATAGTCTACTTCATGGGTTCCTGGGGAAAGAAAAAAATAAGGGTGAGCTCAAATGATCAGTAAGGTTTAAGTATAGTGGAATATATCATGAATAAATAAGACATAGTCAATGTGGAAAGGTAAATAACTAAACACACAAGTCATTTAAATAAATTTAATTTCATGGTAAGATAAATAATAACAAATATGAAAAGGTGAATAACTAAAAACACATTTCATTTAATCAATAAACCCAGCATGATACGACTATAATGAATGACATTCAATAATTCCAAATAAATAATCACATGAGATTGAAAAATTAACCATGGATATTCTAACTAATTAAATAATCATATGGAATATCTATAACTAAATTAATAATAATGGAATGCATAATGTCAGACATCTTAACTATCAAGATCTATCCTCAAGACAATTACTGTTAAGATATATCCTCAAGACACTTTAAATTTTTTTGTAGAAACCCATTTGATTTGTCCAACTCATTTTTCTCGTAAACCTTGTCAATGTATCAATGGGATATATAAAGATCAAGAAAACCCATCACATACTAAGTCCATCTCATTATTCATATAAAGGGAATAAATATAAACAACCTAAACATCTGTATTGAAAAACTAGCATATGAAATGTGAATACTTTCCCCAATCAATAAACATAATCATAAACTATCAAGAGTAATATGGAGAATGTTATCAAAATAGCACATCCATGTTCAAACTGATAATAAACCATAAAAAGAAATAATAAGGATGATATAAATACAACATTTTTCTAGTTTATCATAAGTACAATAAAGGGTTGATGTCATTGATGAATAGAAATACTATAAAAATATATTTAAAAAACTTCTTGAGAAAAATATCCTTTTTATTTTAAAAATCGATTTTTAAGACATAAAACAGTTTAAAAATAATTTTATTTAAAATTAATCTTGAAATTTTATAAAGTAATCTTTAAAACATTTTTATTTTATGACGATTGAAAATTTTGTACATGTATTACACGTTAAAACAAATATTCCTTTCACATTTATGATAAAATCCAAATGGGAATTATTTTGAAAAGGACATAAATATTCCTTTGAAAAAAAAATTAAAATAGTTAAAATGGGTGAAAATTTCATTAATAAATCATTTTTAAAAGGTTAAAAATATTTTTGAAAACATATTTAGAAAACATGGTTTTGGAAGAAAATAGATTTATTGCCGGAGAGATAAATGTAGTCAGATTTTATTTAAAACATTTACCCAGTTAATTTAAGTAATAAAAAGTATATAAATGGAACTATTGATTTAAAATATCATTAATAAATATAAGATAATAAAAATAAATTGGTTTATTAGTAAATGGTCAAATAAATTTCTTTGGTATAAATTCAATAGTAAACAATCTTGATTAGAATAAGATTATGATGTAAACATTTATAAAGATCATAATATTTAAGTGAGAATTAATCAATGAATAAATTATGTGTTTTAACTATAAATATAAATAAAAATGTTTAAATAAAATATAAGTTAATAAAAATTAATTATACACATAATCTTAAGAGGACATAGTGAATGAAGTAGAAGTTTAACCCAATGAACAGGATTTGAGTTAAGAAATCCCTTGCCTCATGCTTCCTTTTGGTTAAATGTTATTTAAACTCATGTGTAATGGTTATTAAAAATGTTCCTAACTTATTAAATAACCATATTAATATTTATAATATCATATATTATCCTTTTTATAATATATTATCTCTCGTTTGTTAATAAACCTTCATTATTTTTGTTGTTTTAAGTGTTAAATGCCTTGTTTTCTCATGCATGTTTTGTCATGAAAGATCTAGTTATTGTGCATATTATATAGTTATATAATATATAGAATAATAATCATGACATAATTATCATATTTACACATCAATATTAATTTAAAAACCAATAATTAATTATGGTTATGAAAATGAAGTATGTTACGATCATGGAAACGGTAGGCCGAACATATGCATAAGTAACATTTTCATTTTTCAATGATATTATGAAAATGAGGTAAGTAATATTTTCACTTTACATAATTATAATAATATAATATGTACCATTTTATATACTTATATATATCATTAATGTGGTGTGGTTATGAAAATATAGTCACATCGCTTTGTGAGTGCGGTAGTCCACACGTATACGAACGATGTTATCATCTTTCATTTAGTGAAAAGGTAAGAAATAAAATGATATATAATATATTTATAGAATAATAAATATTTCATTAATATAATAATTATGTAATTTATATCACATATAATCATTAACTTTACCATTATCACCTTCTATGTGAAGCGTTAGTAAAAGATTAATCACATCACTTCACAAAGCGGTAGTCTGTCGTACACATGAGAAATGTTATCATGTCTCTTATAAAACTAAAGGTAATAAGATATATATTATATAATTACTTAATAAGTATAATTATGTTATAAATATCATATATATTTATATATATACTTTATATCCATCATAATACCCAACCTTGAAAGGTGGTAATGGAAGAACAAATGACATCGGTTCGTGAGGCGGTAGTCTTCCGTACGCACGAATGATGATTTTGTAACTTATTTGATGGATGTGGAGATGGTTATAGATCATGAAATTAACATAAAAACATTTAATTATATTTAATATAATTAGGTTATTATTTTATCATTTTTTAATAATAATTTAAGGAGTTATAGAAAAAAATAAAATAAATATTATCATTGAAGAACATTACCTCTTCTTCAGGTATCCTCTTTAGATTTTTACAAAAGACATAAAATTTAGATTCATACCCAAAATAAGGAATCTAGGATTAGAGGAGGTAATTTTTGAAGTGATTTTGGTATATATTTTCCAAACCAAATTGTATTTACATTGTGAAGAAGTGAGGGGATTGAGTTCCCTTTTATAATTGAGGAGGGGTGGAATTTTTATAAATACCCAAAAGTATTCACTATTGGATAGCCAATATTACCTCATATGCCTCCAAAATATATCAATAATGGATTTTAGGGTTTATTTGGTCAATAAAAACCTCCACAACAACAAAAATACATTTTTATAATGTTATTCCTTGGTATTTAAGTATACTCAGTTTTACCCTTTTAGTTTTTACCACAGTAACTTGTATCTTTTTATTTACCTAGGTAATTTATCCTTCATTCCTATAATTAAAATAAGTTTTATTATATAATTTATAAATATTTATTCTAAATATTAAATCAAACTTATTAAATGATAATATAATGTGTTTGTAAAATTAATTTTAATACAAACGCATGTAATGCAGAAAACCTCTTTTTAACCTTAATCACGGTAATTAATTTTAAATGTTTTGACTAATCATATAAGAAAGAAAATAATTTGGAATTATTATATAATATAAATTATAATTATTCCAAATATTTAATCCATTTTTTCAAATTCCATTCATAAAAGTTTCATGATTTAATTTAAAGTTAATCATGCATACGCAATGAGAAAGCGGTATTTTTAAAGTGAAAATGTTCAAAAGTTTACAAGGTTTTTATGTAAAAATTTAATATGAAAATGATTATATTGACATAAATTGAATTAATTTTTATATAATTTAACTAATTTTAATTTAAAACCAATTCAAAATATAATTTAACAATATTAATTATTTAAACGAAAATGCATTTTTCAATTAAAATACAGTATTTTTTACTATGCAGCAAAAAATAAAATATATCAGAAAAATTCCAAAAATTCACCCTAAGATTATTTTGGTATTATTGTTTAAAAAAATATGTTTATTTTTTCAAATAAATTTTCTAAAAGTGTTATAAATTAATTATAAATTATGTTCGCAAAGCACAACTAAACCATCTTTTAGAAAAATGTCATTTTTTATAATATATTTCTTTTCTTTTAAATGATTATTATTTTATTAATAATAAATAAATAAATAATAAATGTGTGTAAACTATAAATTTTCATAAGTTATTTATTTTTATTCATACCCATCATTCTAATGGCTAGACGATAATTGTCATGTTAAATAATATTATTAATAATATATTATTATTCGGTAAAACTCGATCTTACATGTAATGCAAGATTTAGAAGAAACTAGTTGTTGCATGTAATGAAAGATAAAATCAGTGTTGCATGTAACACAATTTAAACCTAGTGTTGTGTTTAATTAAGTCTAATTAATTGATTTAATTTATTTAAAAATAAATATATCAAAAATTCTTGGGGTTTTATATTTTCTTCGAAGATTGGTGTTTCATTTCACATATGTTGTAGAATATAATGTTCTTATTTTATAATTTTAGGGTGTTAAAATAAAGGAACCCATAGAATGTATCTTTCTTTCACACAGTATAGAGACTTATTTATTTCAAGTATTATTTTCTTGAAAAATATATGTTGAAATTTATTAGATTTGTGTCTAAGATAAGTGGGTGGGAGAAGAGAAATTATATTAGGATGTAAATACCATTGTCTGTTTTCTTTGTCTATTTTTGTTATGAAATAAAATAAATTATAGTGCTCAAATCCTGGTTTTGAATCTATACCTAATTTCTACATTCCTTTTATTTTTAATTTTTTAGAGTGTCTTGAGATATTAAAACCTAAGTTGAATGATTTATTTCCTAAAAAGATGTACCATGATAAAGTAGAGGAATTTGATTAGGTCTAAAATTATTAATATTAGATAATTACTGAGTGAATTTTAATATTTTTTTCATGGATGTTTCTTCCTTAGAACTAGGATAGGGGTTTTCAATGAAAAATACCTAGTGGAATGAAAATCATAGCATGATGAAATTAGAATAATGAAATCGAACCTAGGAAATATAACCTTAGTAGTTGATTAGAACCTCATGGATCCTCTCTAAAAGGATATCAGATTCTCATATAAACTAGAGTAAAATAAAAATATGGGAATTGATCTAGAATTATACCTAAGTCAACTTAAGAATATGTGTGTGTGTGTTTGATATCAAATAAGAGTTATAGAAAACTAAGATATATATCCTAAATAATTGTATATATTCCTTAACTATTATAATTAGTCTAGGGGGATACCATTTACCTTGGTATGGCTTAGTTCTAGGTTTATTTTCACTCATCTAATAAGTGTTTTATACAAATATGTCCAGGAAAAATTCAATGAGTGCTAATTGACAAATGGGATGAAAAGGTTTGGGGAATTTTGAAATTGGATTAAGAATGGGTAGATGATATATTTTAATATAATTTAAGAAGTATCGAGGAAGTGTGTAAATGAAATTTGGGAAAGGAAACTTAGGGAATAATTATTCAGGAGGTAACACTTTTTAAAATCTTGATTCCACTTATTATTATTATGTTTGAAAATCAAGAATCAAAACTTTTTCTGAAATTGAAGTGATTAAAATGTCTTGGATTCATGGAGGTGGCATGATGCTTCAAATAAGGGATAAATCTATAATTTTTCCTCACTAGTATGAGTACTCAAGTCTATACTAGACAATTATTTTTAATAAATATAATTCATTATATTTCCTAAAATTACAATAATGTAGCAGTGCAGGGGTGATGAGAGCCAAAATTTCTCAGTTTTTGAATGCTTTTTATTGATAATTAACCCCTAATATAGATAAAATCCATGAAATTAATTTATTTTTGTTACTTTTTTAAATCATTAACCTAATTTTTTGATGGATCAAATATTTTTTAAAATTATTTTATTCAATTTATGGATTTAATTTCCAATTCATACATTGATTAGGAGAAGTATATTTCACTATTAAATGACTATTTAATCTTATTTGAATTTTTTTATTCTTGAGAAAATTGGAAAAAACCTATAATTAACTATAACCTTCACTATATAGTTTGAAGCTATAAAAAATGGAAAATGCCAAATTGATTGTTCCTTTGAAGTGGACATGATAATTGAAGCAAATTCATATTAAAACTACCACATGATCAACTAGGTTAAAAGCTCTACAAATAACATAATGAATGTATGTCACTATTTATCAAATTTTTCCCTCAATTTACTATAATAGAAAAGTGACTACAATTGAAGAGGCAACCAAGTGCATGAAGAAATACAACTAATCGTACCATTTAAGAGATTTTAGATAGTCAACCACATGAATAGATCAATCAAAAACATGAAGAGATATTGGAAGACCATTCCATCTAAATGATCATGCTAAAAATTCAGGCAAGGGATGAAATGACAACATGTTGATTCTGACTGACTGTGTACCTCTCTGGAGATTTTTTTCCTCTAAAAAGACTATGGTATAGGATTGATTGTGGTTCTAAAGTGATTTTAAGTGAATATCCCATCAACTATTTCTATCCTTAATAAAACACATGTTGATCCTCAAGAGGCTGCATGACTGGCTATAGCCTAAGATCAATCGTACATTCTATTTGATTAACCATGAATTTCCCTCATGTGGTCAATCCAAGAATTTTCAAAATATCTAACCACAAGGATTAAAATCCAAAGAATACAAATTGAAAAAACTCAAACTAACATAAAATTGAAACCCATTACCATTGCTCATCCAAATCAAGAAGAAACTCTCAATCATCCATGTAGCACTTATCTAAATAAAGAGGTAGAAGGGGATCATGGGAGAAATATTAGGAATGAGATGTAATATTTAAGATGATAATCTCCATTAATCACAGCTTCTAAGTTTTATGTGTTTTGACAATCAGAGAAAAATGGTTTGGGCACTAAATTTAATGATTTTTTAGAGTTACTGAAATTATTAAAGAAGCAAGAGAATCATGTTCCACATACATAGAATGGAGTGGTTTAACTGCATAAGAAAACACCTGAAGAATCTATAAAAAAATATTATTCATTATAATAGGGGGTTTCCACTCATCGATTTATGCAACTACATTTATTTCTTTTTTTCTATTTTTCTACAATTCTCCAATGATGGCCCACTATGTCATTATTGGTTAATCTAAGTAAATTCTTCTTACCCATTATTAATTACTTTAGTTTTTAATTGGTAAATCTATTATGTTCATCTATCTATAATTATTTTACTATTTTATAAATATGGGGATTTAATTTGTTCAATGAATTTTGAATTCTTCTTCCTATATTCATTAGTTGTAACACACAGTCCACCTTGAGCTTATTCACTTACAATGATCATGAGAAGTGGGTGGATCTATGGGTGATTGGAGAATTCAAATTAGTATTCCAACTGAATGTAATGGGTGTAGTGATGGTTAAATTCCCCTATTTAAGTTTAAATTTATAAGTAATGGTGATTAGTGAGGTTTTTTATAGTCTAAGAGAGAAGGTGAAAGTAAAATAGAATAATTATTTAACAAGTTAGGGGATGTCCAAGGTTAGGCCACTATATTTAATAATAAATCCAAAACCAAATAAATTGAATCCTCAACCATATTCACTAAAAAAATCACACACTAAACCCTAAAAAATAGAATAACAAACCTATAACACTCTCCTCAACAAAGGAAACCTAATTCCCATTATTGCTACATTAAATTTGGGTTCATAAATTTGTTTAATTAGGGTCTTGTGACAAATCTCTCATCATGGAGAGTGATATTGCATCACTTTCATTGATGAATTCACCATAATGTCATGTATCATTTTCATGTACCACAAGTTGCAAACCCTATATAGATTCAAAATATGTAGTAGGATTAATGAAAAACAAACATGTTTTCCTCGAAGTGGTTGAGATCGGAGAATGGTAATGAATATGCCAAAAAATTATTCTCAAAACATCTAGATAAGTATAGCATTAAGCATTTGTTTAGTTCTTCATACACACCCAAATAAAATGAAGTATATTACATGAAAAAATGGAATCCTTATTTATATATATAGAACTATTATTGCTGAACATGGAATCATAATATTTTTATGGATACAAGATATTACTATAGATAAAATTATACAAAAAAGGTGGTACTTGAGGCTAGACATAGACATGACTCCCAGTGAAATGTGGTTTAAGAAGAAACTGTATATAAAACACTTTATAGTGTTTGTGTTTCCATGCTTTATCGAGAGGAAGTTAAGGTGTGTTAGATATTTTTTTGAAAATTTTTATGATGGAATATTCCTTAGTAATACACTAAATTGAAGTTCCTACAAGTGATACAACAAAATTTCATATAAGGTTTGTAGACTGTAATGATGTAATTGTCCCTGAAAATGAAGAAGAAATAAAAATATTTATCATAATGGATAATGAGGATGATTTTGTTAATTATGAACCTATATAACAAAAACTAATAAAGAATATAAATTCAAGAATAAGATGAAGATTCTTCTTACACTAGTGATGATGATGAAAACCAAAATTCAAGATGAATAAATTCAAGGCAGAGAAAACATGTTGATACTGATAATACCACTAGAGACTAGAATTTAAGAGTTTAAACAAGAAAAAGAATCATGGGAACCAATCATTTCAGTCTTTTTTCCAAGATTGAACCTCAAATTATTAATGAGGATTTTGAAGAAAATGATTGGATCTATGATATGAATGAAGACCTTGATCAGATTGAGAAGAATGAATCATGGGAACTTATTTTAAGTCCTAAGAGGAAAACAATATTTGAAAAAAATGGGTCTTTAATAAAAAATTAAACGTCAAAGGATAAGTTGTTAAAAATAAGTTCATGCTTGTGTAAAAGGGGTATTCTAAAAGTAAATGGAATTTATTTTGATGAAACATTTTCCTCAGTTTCCAAAATTGAAACCATTATAATTTTCCTTGCAATTGTTTCCTAAATAAATCTAAATTTGTTTCAAGTAGATGAAAAACTTTTATTCCTAAATGGTGAACTAAATGAAGAATTCAGTATGGAGTAGTATTAGGGTTTTCTTCTTAATGATGATGTAAATAGAGTTTTTAAATTAGAAAAGGCACTTTATAGACTGTAGTATTCTCTAAGAGATTGTTACTTCAAGTTGGATGAATAATTTAAAATCATTGATTTCAAAAAGGGATAGGTTGAAAGTAATATATATATATATAAATAATACCAACACTACATCACTTATTATTATTTTGCATGTTAATGATATTATATTTTTTAATGATGAGGAAAAATTTTGTGAATACTTCTCCACCCAAATGAAGAAGAAATTTGAAATGTATATTCTTAAAGAAATAAAGTTTTCATTAGGTTTAAAAATTACTCAATCTTTTAGTTATGTTACATTTCATAATTAAAATATACAAGAGTTTAAAAATTTTGGCTTGATACAAGCAAGAGGATTGTCCACTCCAATTTCAGTAGGTGGAAAATTAAGTAAGGATAGTGAAGGATAAGCTGTTAATGAGAAAAAATATAGGAATTGATTAGAAGTCACTTGTATCTAAATAGTTCTAGACCAAATATAGTTTATTATATCACTATATATTCCAAATTTCATTATAAAATGAGAGAATATAAAATTCTGTTATAAAAGAGAATTCAAAGATAAATCTCAAATACTTCCAGTTAAGGTTTTTTTTACAAAAAGAAAGGGGAGATGAACCTAAAAGGTTTTACAGATGCTGACTGGGTAGGTGTTGTTGATGACAAAAAGTCTGAATTATGTGGAGTATTTTTCATTAGTGAAAAAATGTATAACATATAATTTAAAGAAACAATTATTAGTTACATTAAGCTCAAATTAGTTTGAATATGTAGATGTATCATAAGAATCTACACAAATGATGTGGATGAAGTATCATCTTAAGGACATGAATGTGAAAACAAGATATCCATTTATTATCAGTTGTGATAATTAAAATTTAAAAAACTTTTCCAAGAATCCAGTACATCATTGTAGATCAAAATACATTGATATAAAGTACCATTTTTTGAATTAGATTGTGTTTGAAGGCATCTTGAGGAAAAATTTTGTTCCATACAAGGAACTAGTTGTTGATATTCTCAAAAATCCAATTCCTACTGAGTCTTTTGAGAATTTGGGGATGATAATGGGAGTTTATTCCACTTTACAACACTAATGTATGTTATATTTTGAGTTTCCTATCCTATTTTAAATTTTATTTATTTATTTTAAAAGGGAGAGATGTAATATTAAGGGGAGAAAATCTACTTACTCATGATTATTTTTAATCTATTTTTCAAGTGAGTATAGGATTTTATTTTTGAAAAACCCAATTTTAATTCCTGATATAATTATTTTGAGTTGGTATCTCTTATTGAGTTTTTTAAGAATATATTTGTGTTCTATTATAATTAATATTTTTTTCTACACCAATATAGCTCAAGTAGAGTTAAAGTGGATTGTTTTTTTTTTACTCATTTATTTGATGAATTTTATACTACCTCATTCATATTCTCTTTGTATTTATTTTAAATTAGGGGAAGAAAATAATTTTTATCATATTTAGGTTTGTGTGGATTAAGAGAGTAGAATTCTTGTGTGGAAACAAACTGAAATAAATGTTGTTGGTATTGATAATAAATTCAAAGTCGGGATTACTAAACCCTCTTTTGAATGATATTTTATTTTTTTCAATAATTATCGGTGATACTATAATTTATTAGTGTGGTTTTTGGTGTTGCTATAAATTTACTAGGAATGATTGAAGAGTTTTTGATTTTCTTTACAAAGGTTCTAAAATTTTAATTGAAAATCATGGAATTTTCATAAGTTTGATTATGTAAGAATGATCATAAATACCATAATAGTCATTCAGAGTGAAATACTTGAGAAAGGGAAAAGGGAAGAGGTTCCCATAAGAGTAAGTTGAATATCATAATATTCAATTATAAATTTCATAAGTATGTTCCACTTTTTTTTAAAAGGTTGGGGTCGAAGCCTAATTATATTATTAAATCAAAGCCCTATTTTTAACTGGGTAGATGGGGACCCATTACATAGCCCGAAGGCCCAAGGCCAAATAGCCTGAATACAAGGCTTGAAAGCCCATTTTTTTGGCCTAAAGGACCCCTCGGTGAACATTAGTGCTACAGTACTCGATCCGCTACAGTACCTCAACTACTACAGTTCCTGTTACAGTACATCCACCACAATAGTTCTGCCGCTGCTACAGTGCTGCTACAGTACCCGAAATTTTTCCCTGCCCAGATTTGATCCTGGGTCTTTTGGATGCCAAGCAGGATCTTGTACCAATTAGGTACAATCTCGTTGGAAAATGATGTTCCACTTTTCATAAGAGGCATTCTGAAATCTAGGGTGAAGAAATATGGTAAATTCATTTCTATAAGGATCATTTGGAAATACCATAAGAGTCATCACCACATTCTATAAGAGTCATTTACTCTTAAAATATCAGTTGAGATGAAAAATTTAAAAAGGCATACCTATAAGGTTTATTTGTAATTACCATAAGATTCATTTTCATAAGCATTAAATACTCTTACGATGTGACTGCAAACTAAATATTTGGAAAAGGAATTATTATGTAAGATTCATTTGGATACTCCATAAGAGTCATATAGCTACTCCATAAGATTCATTTATCTACATCACATGGGTTAATATATTTTCCTAAATTGTGAGATTTATAAAATTAGATATTCTGAAGAATGTGAATTTAATTCATATGTTTTCATGTTATTCTTTGATTTTTAAATATCTTGATTAAATGTTATAATCATGATTCAAGATAGGATTCATGATAAATAGATAAAGATGAATTTTATAATCCCTATAAAGGATAATTACATTCTAAAAATCCATATATTAATATCAAATGAGATGACGTGGGTCTTGAAGTTTTTTAGGTAGATGTAATACAAAGAAAGAACCACACCACAACTCATGATAAAGAAGAGATATTATGGATGTGTTTTCACACTAAAAAATGAGGAGCCATGACTGTGAAAGTTTTTATTCATGTCTTTATATAGTTAAAATAATTTAAATGTATATGAATTTTTTAGAGGTTTAAATGATAAATAAGGCCCATGATTAATTATGATATTATGTAGGATTTAAAGTTCAAAGTCTACAGGTGAATTTAAATGGAATTATATATGATCATTTTTTAAATGATACTTAAAGACTAAAGATATTGGATGTTTCAAGGCCAAGATTTTAGTATATTTAATATTATGGGAATTATGTGATTTATATTCACATGATTTAGTGAATATATTAGGGGAGATAAAGAAGAATATGGGTTTCCCATATAGTGAAATCCATTCTAAGGATAATTTTTTAGAAAACAATAGACTGTGAGTAGAACTGTAGAGAGAATAAAATGGAGAAGATCTAAACCCATAAAGCCTATTCCTATTTTTTTCTTCCACTGGTGATTTTTCTTTAGGAGATTTCAATTCTTTATGTATCATCAAGTCGGTTATTATTTTTAACGGGTTGGTTTCATCATCTTGCAACTAGTACAAGTCCATACCCTTTCATGTGGATATCTATTGATAGTAAAATAATATTTTTGTGTGAGTGGGATAAAAACCACCATACACCAGGGACATAGTCATCCATTAAGGAGGAAAACCTCATTAAAAACATGTTTTGTTCCTTATTTTATTTTGCATCGTATTGAGTAAAGATATCCCTTATGAACAAGTAGAAGGGAATTTGAGAAATTGAAAAAATATATAAACATTGATTCACCCCCACCCCCACCCACTAGTTTATATCATATCTCATGTGATACTTTCATTAATCCTAAGTATGAAATCCATATTATATAATTTGGTAGATATGAGAGACTTTTGTATATAATGAAAAGATCTCTATAATTCTATCAAGTCCTAGAGAGAAAATCCCCTCGTCTTCCCACTTAGTAACATAGAGATACTTGTTATGAACAATAGAAGGATCGTTAGAATTATATCAAACCTTAGAGAGAAAATACTCACATCCTCTCTCTCAAGAACATAGAGAGAATAATAGAACTTGTTGTTGTAGCCAATGGAAAATGGCGTGAAGCACTAGGTTCCTCCATGCTAGAACTCAGAATACCAACAACATCATCTATAGATTAGGGGAGAAAATGTGGGAACAACTATAGGAATCCTTACATGTATTCTCCAATACAATGAAAACACAACAAGATAAGAAATAGAAATTTATCAATAAGGATTTTCACATTTGAGGAAATTATTTTTTAAAATTAATTATAAATTAAATGTTAAATATCCACTCTAGTAGATTTTGGGGTTTTATTTTTCAAGTTTTTTAGATTTATCCATTGAAACATATGAAAATCCAAAATTAGGAACTCAACCACCACTTTTACTACACCCCAAAACCTTCAAGTGGGCTCCTAATTTTGATTTTTCATTAATTTCATTAGATAAATCTAAAAAACATAATGAAAACAATCACATAATATCATAGAGAGAATATTTTGAATTTAATTTATAATTAATTTAGAACAATAATTGACTCAAATAAAATAATCCTCTCAATCAATTTCTATTATATCTCTTGGTGTGTTGTATTTGTTGTGTAGAATCCAAACAATGATTCCTCTAGGTTTATCTACACATGCTCCATGAATGTAAATATGATGTTCTTTTTATTTTCAATGTTATCATGAAACAACCTATTACTCAGTGTCATTCACTATAAATCCCAACAAGGAATTCTCTTTTTCTCTCTATGTTATTGATAGGGAGGATTGGGGGGTTATTCTCTCAAGGGATTGATATAATTTAAGAGATCTGTCTATCATGCACAAAAATTCTCGCTACTCTCCAAAATGATATAATATAGATTTTATACTTAGGGTTAAAATAATTGACAATTATAAAAAAAACCCTTATTAATATATTTAATCTAAGTAATACCTCATGTCAAATAATTACCATATTATTATTAATATTATTATATCTCATGACATGTGCTTATTTAAATATCATTTTCATCATGCTATGAACTCGACCCATTAATCCTCTCGGGAGATTTATTTAACCTTAAATAATAAAATATTTATTAATTTAATATTATCATTTTGATAAATAAATAAGTATTATATTCACTAAAATTGTGGATAAATATTTATTTTAATATTCACATAACTAAACACATATTCATATTAATCTATTCTGTAAGGACCCCAACCCCAATAACCCAGAGCCAGTGCCTTACCTGATTACATTGGTATGATTACAAGGAAGTCACATCCTAAAGGACCGAATAGTTTAGTAGTTTTGGAAAATCAGATAAAAACAAAATATTTAAATTACAACTTGAATGGGAAATACAATATAGTAATTCTATTAGAAGAATCCATAACTCCTAGATTATCCTTGCAAGTCATTCATTAAAATATTTATCTTTGAATCCTAGGGAAAAATAACACATAATAAAGGGGTGAGATAATATTCTCTATAAACGTAAGTAATATTTTGGAAGTTATCATAAACATAAACATTAGGCATTGTGAATAACTAAAAACACATTCCTTTTAAAATAAACTTGAGTATAATATGGCCGAAATGAAATCTGAGTAAATAAATCCCTATAATTGATCATAAGATAATGAACCTTAATCATGGATATTTTAGTATTAAAATATCAAATGTTTTATAAATTAATAATATCATAATGGTGTAATGCATAATATAGAACATCTGAAACATATAGTCAAGACCTCGGCCAAGACGTTTCAAAATACTAGGGTAAGGCCTTGGCCATAACCCAATTTTGTTTTGTCTCAAGATACCTACCAATGCATAAAGGAGATATAGTAGTACCCTCCCATGACATACTAAGTCTAATAAATTCCTCATATGAAAAGGGTGAAACATAAACAACATAAACATTTATATTGAAAAAATAGCATACAAAATGTGAATACTTTAACTATAACCCATGAATGGTATCAAATTAGAGCATCCATAGTCAAATTGATCATAAAACCTTCAAAAACATATAGTAGATGGTATCAAAATAGATAAACCTAAATTAATTACAATATTCAATAAAGGATGTTGACATATATGAGGAAACTTTTAAATGAGAACATTGAAAAATTCATGAGGAAATAATCTTTAAACATTCCAAAGTGTCACATACCACTTGGAAACATTCAAATAAAATTACCTTAGAATATCATGAGAATAATGAGACACTTGATATGATATTTCAAAGGAATGTAAATAAACCACACACACAAGGAATAAGTGGTAAATAAGAAATATATATCATAGAAGTAAAAGTGAGATGAGAAAACCCTTTTAACATTGGAAAGAAGAGTTCTTTTAGAAAATAATTTGTATTTGTCATAAAATAAGATTGTAAAAATTTATATCCCAAAAAGAAAAGGGAAGAAAATTGAAATTATATTTTAATCATAAATTATTTCCCACTGAAGTGAAATAATGTAAAAATATTTTTTAAGGAACTTTATAAATAAAACATTTTAGTGCGGTTTAAGGAAAATATTGAAGAGATTTTAAAGTGAAAAGGAATGTTTGTTTTCATAAAACCATAATTTAACCAAGATATTTTTTCACGATAAAGTGTGTAATTTTTTAAAAATAATTGTGTCTTAAAATATATTATATAGTGCACTTGAAAATAGTTAATAATTTGAGATGTTCCCTTGAATGGGGCTTGTTTATTGGGAAGAATTAAGAAGGGAACCAATTTAAAACATGTATATCCTCATAAAATAATGATTATCTAATCTAGATATATGATTTTGGAACATATACAAATAATTTAGATAAAATAGAAAAAAATTATTAAATTTGAGTAAAGGTAGAGAAAGAGTAACCCGAAGAAAAAATGGGGGTTCAGGTATAATCCCTTACCACATTGTAATCATTCGAATCATATGACCCAAAATTAAAAATTATAAAATGATACATTTAATACCATAAAAATAAATATATTAATGATATGATATATCAATGGGAAGTATATATACATTGTACATAATAAATAGTTGTGAATAAGGAATATCTTACAAAAATGGATGTGAGATGAGAAAACCCGTACCATATGTATGAATGTGTTCTGCACATGACCTTAACGTTATGGATAATCATATTAAATGAATTAATTAATTAATTAATAATCCTATCTAAATGTTTTTGATTTATTATAATTATATTAAGTTCATTTATGGACTTTTTGATGAGTTATAAGATACAATTTTATTACTCGAGAGCATTTGTTTCCCTGGTTTTCACGATCAGTATACTTGTATATGAGTATGGAAGTTCATGGTGGAATGGGTATAATTTTATAGAATTGAAATTATAAAATATTAATAAAATTAAAAAAGTGTAAATATTTATATATATCATTTGGTTATATGTCATGGGGACGAATCATTAGATTATACATTTAGTGACAATTGTTTGCATTATTATGCGGTTATTTATCATAATAAACTCATTTTGTTTTATCATTTAGTATTATGTAAAAATGTTACTTATAGAACATAATAAAGGTTTTAATATGTATATTATATTCTATTTTAACTATAAAAATGGTTTCATTACCAGCCTTGAAGGGGAAATTGAAGAATGAAAATATGTCGTCCACAAAGGTTGTAAATCGACACCTCTCAGATGATGATTTTGTTTTTAAAATAAAAGAGAGTGAGAAATGAGTTTGAGTAAGGATATTAAATTAACATGATATAATTATAGTATATATATTATAATATATTTATCATTATCATTTTGACATAGGAGGTTATGATAGAATAATAAAATAAAAGAAGTTGAAAAGAAACTAAAAGGAAAAGGAAGAGGATTTTACCTCTTGAATATACCTCCTTGAGAACCTTCTTAAAGGGATTGATTTTGGTATTTTGATGAGACCAAGAGCTCCTAGATATAGAGGAGAGGAATGGGAAAAGTA
Organism: Viscum album; assembly: GCA_963277665.1. NCBI lineage: Eukaryota > Viridiplantae > Streptophyta > Magnoliopsida > Santalales > Viscaceae > Viscum > Viscum album. The sequence continues at coordinate 1,517,726,483 of OY728155.1, read as the reverse complement.
TTGGGTGTAAATTTGAAAATTTTCGAAGCTTGTATGGTGTAAGGAGAAGTTTTGGTGGGTGTGGTATTTATAGTGGAGAAGAGGGATGATTTCTCATTATTTTATTATTTTTATCAAGACAACCAATAGTTATAATTATTGTGACCAAGTAATGTAATAAGTGTATATGGGTTGGAACCAAGGGTTTTTACATTATCCAAACATCACCAATGGCTCAATAAATCATGTATTTATCATTTATCATAAATTATCATATTTTACAATTCACTAAAATTCAAGTCTTCTAGAAAAATACCAAACATTTACCCTAAGAATTTTTCGATGTGTAGAATTCATAAATGGACTCCATTTTATGAAAATAGTTTTCTAAATATGATAAATTTAATTTATAATTAAAATCATCATTTACTCAAAAAATACAGTTTTTAAAATTAAAACTGATTCTATAATACTCTAAAAAATTAACTAAGGTATCATTACATTATAATACAATATTAAGACAAAAAAATATTGATTCATGAGTAAATTTTATGAAATTTTATTTTATTTTAAATCATTTTATTAATTATAAAGTTTTAATTAAACATTTATGACTTACAAAAATACCAACACTTAATAATTTTTAAAATATTCATTTACTTATACTATGATATAATTATATCATACATTCATGTATAAGGTTCCTAAATTTTATTTATACTTTCATGGGTGATGTTACTATTCATTAGGTTGTTTTACTATTCATAAGGGTCATATTACTTTTCATAAGGGTAACATTACTATTCCAAAGGGTCAGGTTACTATTCACCAAAAAGTTAATTTGATCCTATCAGATTTTAAATATCTTATTAATCTAAACGATGTATGTACATTTTTCAAAATTCAATTCACAGAAGCAGAAAAATTTTGTTTAATGTCTAGGTTATAAATATCTTGTTTAAATAATTATAAAAAAAGTGTTTTTTCACATAGACTCAGTGTTTTTTGTATTAAATTCTGTATTAAAATTGGTTTATAAAACCTTGGGGTGTTACATATTCACTAAACATATAAATAAATAAATACTTATTTATTTTCTTTTGAATAATAAACAATAGATAAAATTCATTTCCTATATTCTAAACTTGAATATCTCATGATAGAATATTTTTTTGATCAACTTTACTTTAAAAATTATTATTCCACAAGGTAAGAATAATATTTATTTAGATTATTATATTCAATATAATTAATGATATTTTTTATACACTTTGTAACATCTCATTACCAACTCTGAGATACTTCTACCCCTTGTTTTATCATCCTTTTATTGGATTTTTTTCATAATATTTTAGCATCTTTTTGAAATTTTTGGAAGTTTTTGGGGATGTTCATGGTTAGGGAAAACCATGTGGTTTGGCCCAGGAAATATTGTGTCATGTCTTGAGGGTCTAGAGTGGGGCGCACAGTAAGTTCAAACCATGAATCCTCCCCCTTAAATCATGTGGCATGGGACAACATGGATTTTCATGGTTGGAACACAATTTTTCAAACTGTGCAGACCAACCATGAACCCTTCTTAGTAGCCTAAGAAAGAGCACATTGTTGGCACACCATTTTCAAACCATGTGGCCAAATAATTCATATCTTCTAGAAGCCAAGTCAGGGCACACAGTTAGCTCTAACCATGTAGCTTAACCTAGGAAACCATGTGAACGGGTTTTAAATCCCCTAAATTTTTTAATTAAAGTTTTGAACTCTCAGTTATAAATCCAAAACACCTATCATTCAACCCTAATCCGACCATTTGGATTTTGGAGGCTCTCAAGAGATTATTTGGATCATTCAACCTCTCTTCTTCTCAAATCTATGTGTTAGTGAATTTGATTGATCCCTCTTCAGTAAGTGTAGATATATTTGGTTGGGAATCCTCCTCACTCATTCTCTCACCTTCTTGGAGAGTGATGAATCATATTGTGGTTGATGGATTAGATCCTTGGTTTGATTGGTTGTAATTCTAGAGATTAATCCTTGATCTCCCTCACCTTTTACTCTCCATTAGTGCTTTCTATTTCAAGTGATTTCTTGATCATTTGATTAAAGGTATTTAGTTCTATAATGATTTTACTTACATAAGAAACCTTTATTTTATTACTTTATTTGAAATTTATTTTCAATTGACTTCATTTAAATTGAGTAGATTTGATTTTTTATTTAAAGATTCATGGATTTGTAAAATAAAACCATTTTTCAAAGGCTTTTAAAATATTATGTGGATTTTTTTAGAAAAGGTGTCTTGAAATAAGAAATGAATTGATGAAATGACTTGATGGTTATTCTTGAGAAAATGGATTTAAATGAAATCTAATTATGAAAGGAATGAACTTTATGAAAACCTATGATTTGGTTTTGAAATTGAAATGTAATTTTGAAACTTAAAATTAGGAATTTGAACTATAAATATTGAATTAAATTTAAATAAATGAATTTCTCATGACTGGTTGATTAATTTATTAAAATAACATGTGATCATGAGTAGTTAGTAGATTAATAGAATAAGAACACTAGGACTCTGACTCCCTAACAATGGAATGAATATGAAAACTCTAACTAAACCAAATTCAACATGATTTCCCTAATAGGGTGTTGAATGATTCTATCTCAATGGATTGAACATTAGAGACATGTATATACCTTAAGCTATGATGATTGACTAATTAGTGTGAGGATATTATAGCCATGAACTAAAAAACCACAGGGAATATTACTATGGTTCTTGTTTGATTTGATTATTACATGCCAATGTTTATAGAACTATTTTTATATATGCCCTTTAATTTTTTAAAAATGTTCATTTAATCATGTTTTTGATTTACTTTACAATTGTTTGACTTGAAATGTTATTTGACTAATAATGTGAAAATTATTTTATATGCCTTACCTTTATTAAAATTAAACTATAAATGGTGTATTTGTTATAGAACTTCTTATGGAATATTTGGTGAAATCTTACTGGGTTTTTTTGATCACACTCTACCTTTACCTTCAGATGTTTGTAGTTTATATTATTACAAGTCCATAAAAAGGAAAATAACTACGTAGAATTGGTAGGTCTGATTGATTCATAGGACCTTGGTTGGTGATAGTAACTAGTTGAGTTGTGATCCACTCATTTTATATGATGATGTTGTGTCATTTATTTAGATGATGTATTATTTGATCTTTATCTATCTTCTTGTGATGCTTTTCTCCTTTAGGAGTGTTAGGTATACTGATTGTTCATTTTTTTATATTTTTTTGTTCTTTTATTTATTTTCTTTTTCTTGGGGTGAAATTTTTCCCTCTAACCATTTTTTGATGCCCTGGTACTAGTTACTAACCTATAAGAATCAGGAACTCCCCTTAATTCATATTAGTGCTGGTTCAGGTACCAGTGTACCAGGTTATTTGGGTTGGTTAGTGAAGAAATAGAATCATATGAAGGTTAAGGGTCTTTCCTTGATGTCGGTATGCATTCTAGGTTATTCTGATAGATAGGATGTAGGATTTTTGAGTCTTAAGGGTTAGTTTATGAGTGAGTTCCTGACCAAATATCATTATAGGGAGACTTATGTCACCACGGGTGTTTGTAAAAATAATATTTAAGGAATAAATTGATCTGATTATAGTATTTTCTAAGCATTATATGTGTATTTTGAAATTCAAAAAAGTTAAATCTTATCTAATGAAATTTATATTTTTGTATCTCTTGATTGAGTTGATGATCTATATATCATTTCTAGTGTTTTCTTGTAATATGTTTATGTTGTGTAATATCATTCCCCCAAGAAGATGTTTGAACAGACCTCAAGAGGGAGATATTGATGAACTATGGAAAGAAAAACCTCCATTTTATTAGAACCTTGTGGAGATATTAGTGTATGTGGTCCAAGCTATGGGACAGGTAGATTCACCCATTCATGTTCAAGCTACAGTAGTGGAACCTCAAAGGGATAAAACTAGAGATCATGATCAAGTATTTATTTGGTAGAAACAACTATATTTCCAAGGCTTGAATTACCCTCAAAAGTCATAGGATTGGTTGAAAAATATCGAGCTGGTTTTTGAGTTCTTAGAAATGAAAGGTATAGTAAAGGTGAAATGTGCTACCTTCAATCTTGAAGGGTCTGGTAAGTGGTGGTAGTATTTGATGGTTATAGTGAAGAAACGTAAATTCTTAGACTGTAAAGACTTCAAAAATATTTTTATAAAGAATTTACATCTAGATTTGATGGTTTTTAAAAATTCTATGGAGTTTCTTAGCCTTCAACAATGTGATAGAACCGTGACTCTGTATGCAAAACACTTTGTTGAACTTGTTTAGTTTTCTCCTAAGGTAGTGATGGATGAGAAGTTGAAGTCCTATATATTTGAGATGGGTATTTGATCTAATATTTGATCTTAGGTTTTTATGTTGAAGATCATTTATTCTTACAGACATTCTAGATATATAATTGATGGTTGATCATGACTCGGCTAGTAATTTAGGGTTGATAGGATTTCCTCTTACTCTCAGTGGAAGTTCCATTGGTTCTTTTAAAGGAAAGAGGAAGTGTGATAAGTCTCATGGAATATAATTATATTAATATTCATCCAACACCGTTTTGATGTCTGGAATAGTTCTATTAACTTGTGTATAATGTGTTATGATTGTTCATTCAAATCGGGTTTGTATGGAGTCACAAAAAATATTTGGTTTGTGTGGTCGATCAGGAAACCTGCAAAATTTCTGTCATGTCTTTTCTACCTCATGCAGTGGTACAAGATAACCATCACCTAAAGGTACTATATTTAAATTATATTCTTTAAGATCTAAATGGATCTATCCATATGAATCCGGAATTAATATTCTTCACACAATGGAAGAGTCTCTAGAGAAAGTTGATGTGGTTACAGTGACAGTGATAAGTACTATCATTATAGCTTCATCTTTAGTGACTTATTTATTTGATATTGGTGAATCTTATTCATTCATTTCAAAAAAATCCCAATCATATATTCCTTCCTATGTATCTTATATCTTATGTGATTGATTTTTCTATGCCCATCAAAATTAAGAGAGAACTGAGTCTTTGATTCCCTTATTATATATTTTATTTATTAAGGATCAAGCTCACCTAGTATTTTTTGGTTCTTGACATAAAACCTTTGTATTTCATTCTTGGTATGGATTGGTTGATTTCCTATATATCTTATATTGGTTGTTATCTTTTTCAAGTATCATTTACTACCCCTGATGAGTTGTTTCATGTTTTCTAGGGATAATGGGACCCAAGTTCGAGTAAATCCAGACCACCTTCTTGAGAGTTGGGTAGGGGATATCTTTTTTTTCTTTATATCTAGAGAAATAATCTTTGAGTTGGGATCTTCATCTAGTGTTCATTGAGTTTCTCGAGGTTTTTCCATTTGAATTTTCTATTTTTCAACCAGTGAGAGATGTAGAGTTCTCCATTGACATGTTACTGGGTACCCATCATATCTCTATTCATTCTTACCAAATAACACCATATGAGTTGAAGGAGTTAAAGAATCAGTTAGATGATTTTATAGATAAAGGATTAATTTTACTGATCATTTCTCCTTGGGAAGTACTTATTATTTTTTTAAAGAAATATGATGGAAAAAATTTCCTTTGAATTGATTAATGAAAACTCAATTTATTTACAGAAAAGAAAAAATATTCATTACCTCAGATTGATGATTTGTTTGACCAGTTGAAAGCGGATAAATGGTTCACAAAGATTGATATTTATTCTGGTTATCACCAAATGATAATCAAATAATATGATATCTAGAAGGTTTCCTTCAGGATTAGGTATGGCCATTATGAGTACCTTGTTATTCCTTTCGATCTACCTAATTCTCTAATAGTTTTTATGGAATTTATGAACAGGATATTCCATGAGTATATTTAGTTGTTCATGATAGTATTTTTTGATGAAATATTATTTTACTCTAAAGGTGATAAGGATCATGTTCATCTTATGAGAGTAGTTAAGAAATTTTTTGAGAAATCATTGACTTTAAGCCATGCTATCAAAATGTAATTTCTGGATTTGGGAAGTGGAGTTATTGGGACACGTAGTCTCTAATAATTACATTTCAATCGATCCTAAAAATTTGAAGGCTATTATAAAATGGGAGAAATTGTGTAATGTTTTAAAAATTCAAATATTCTTAGGATTAGTATGGTATTGCCACTGGTTCATCAAATATTTCTTGATGTTGTCTTCTCTGATGGCTACTTTCACTCGAAAAGGAGTAAAGTTCTTATAAGATTCTAAATTTCATAATTCTTTTTATGAGTTGAAGTTCCTTTTTTACTTTTTCCCCAATATTGAATCTTCCATAGGTTGGTTAGGGCTACATGTTATTTTACAATACATCTGATTTGGGTTTGGGTTGTGTTCTCATATAGGGTTAACACATAGTGGCTTATAGTTCTTAATAGCTTAGGCTGCATGGGAAAAAATATCCTAGTCATGACCTCAAAATCGCATTTGTGATGCATTATCTCAAGAGTTTATGGAATTATATTTTTGGAGAAATATATACCATCTATTATGATCACAAAATCCTGAGTTATATCTTCTCTCAAAAAATGAATCTATGTCAGAGGCTATGTATGGATTACATGAAACCCATCAATTTTGACATTACTGACACCCCTGGTAAGGGTAATTTCATTACTGATTCCTTGATCATGAAAATTAAAACCTATGTCATGAAAGAATCATTATAATAGTGGAATATAATGGATCTTATTATTGTATTCATTTGGTAGTTTTAGTGGATGAGATCGATATTTTTTTGGAAAGTGTAAATCTGGCATCATCTCTTCTCAATATGATTCTTCAGGAACAATAGCTTGATGATCAATTTCATGGATTTAAGGGCACTACTTATGATTTGAGACCATCATTGAATGATAATTGTCTTTTTAGGGTATCCTATTTTTTCAGAACTGGTACATTGTACTTTTTCCTGTGAGAAAATCCATTATGGGGGTTTTTCCATAATTCCCATTGGTTAGTGGAACCTAGGACCACAAAGATGTTTTATGACATGTGGTGATGAATCTGGTGGATAGTTATGTGACATTATATTGTTGATTTTTTTCTACCTTCCATTAGTTCAAGGTTGAGCACTAAAAATATTCATATTTGATTTATCCCATTTCTGTGTCAACTTAGAAGTGGGACATGATTTAGATGGATTTCATGGTCATGATTCCACATTCCCCTTGAGGGAAGAATGTGATTTGGGTAGTGATTGATTGGGTAACCAAATAAACTTATTAATTCCCATTTATGATACTACCAAAATTGTGGACTTGGGATGTATGTATGTGCAAGAGATTGTTAGATTTCATGGTGTCCCATCTGTTATAGTTTTTGACAGGGATCCCTGGTTCACTTATAATTTTTTTAAGAGGCCTCTAGGAATTTATGGGATCCTAAATCAGTTTAAGCATGAAATATCATCTATATATGTATATCCAAATATAATTATCTATATATATTCTTGAAAACATGATTTTTTCTTGCATTTTTTACAATATTAGAGCTTGGGGTAGCCACTTGGGACTTGTTGAGTTTTCCTAGAACAATAATTACCAGTATTTCATAAAGATGGAACCCTTTGAGGCCTTGTATGGATGACCATGTAAAAATATGTAGTGTTGGTCATAGATTGGTTAAGCTTCCCTAGTTGGTCCAAGTTTGGTCCAAGAGACAATGATAATGATTTATTTGATTAGTCAAAGAATAGTAACAGCATGAAGTTGTTATAAATATTTTATTGATCGTCTTCAATGCCCTTTGGAGTTTATAGTTGATAACTAAGTTTTTTTTAGAGTTTCACCTTGGTTGGGTCACTAAAGGCTTGGAAAAAAGGAAAAACTACATCGAGATACAAGGGGTCATTTGAGGTTGTTGAGAAGATTAGAAAGGTGAATTACTATTTGGATTTACCACCTTAGTTGACATCGATTCAAAGCATGTTTTACATGTCCCTACTTATAAAGTATCTCTCTAACCCATCTCATGATTTGATATGGTAGTACCTTTATATTGAACCTAATTTATCTATGACTGAATAGATAGTTTTAATTATTGGTTCTGAGATGAAGGATCATTGTTGAAATTTTATACCTCTATTTCAAGTGTTCTGGTATCATAGTTCTGATTTTCATGAGACTTGGGAGCATGAGTCACTGATGAGATAGAAATAGCCACATATATTTTACATGGAGTCTTCCCAATAGGATTTTTGGGTGAAGAAAACTTCTATGGTGAAGATATTGTAACATCTCATTACTAAATTTCAATTACTTATAACAGCTTGTTTTGATCTTCCTTTCATTGGATTTTGTTTTGGGTTATTTTTTGTGTCTTTTTAAAAAATTTGGAAGTTTTTGGGGTTTTCCATGGTTTTATCATAGTTTGGGAAAGCCATGTGGTTTGTCCCAGGAAATTGTGTTCCATGTCATGAGGTTCTAGAGTGGGGTGTACAGTTAGTTCAAACCATTCAGCCTCCCCCTTAAACCTTATAGCATTAAATAGTGGGTATTTTTATAGTTGGTCTATGGTTTTTGAAATAGTGTGAAATAATTGTGAACCATTCTTATTATCTCGGGGAGGAGAGCATGGTTAGCGCATGATTTTTTAAACCATGTGGCTAAACCATGCAACTCTTCCAGAATCCCAATGAGGGAATATGGTTAGGCACATGGTTAGGTACATGTTTAGGTGCATGGTTATCTCTAACCATAAAACCTAATATAGTAACCCATGAAACCATGTTTTAAATCCCCTAAATTTTTTAATTAATGCCCCAAAAGCCCCGTTATAAATCCTAAACACCTCTCATTTTAAACTAATATAACCCTTTGTCTTTTAGAGGCTCTCAAGAGATGATTTGGGCCCTCCAACCTCTCTTAATCTTATATCAAAGTGATAGTAGATGCAATTGATCCCCTCTAGTAAGTGTAAATATATTTGGTTGAGAATCCACCTTACTCCTTATCTAACCTTATTGGAGAGTGATGAATCCTCATGTTGTTGATGGATTTTATCCTTGATTTGATTGGTTGTAATTATAGTTATTCCTCTTTGATTATCCTTACCTTCTACTCTCTATTTTCATTTCCCATTTAGAGTGATTTCTTGATCATGTGACTAAAGTTAGGTGGTTCTATAAGGATTTTAAATAAACTTGAAACAATGATTTGATTTCTTTATTTTAAATTTAATTTCAATTGATTTCCTTGAAGTTGAGTATAATTGATGTTTGATTTAAATTGTCCTGGATTTATGAAATAAAACCCTTTTTCAAATGCTTTGAAAACATTGGGTGGATTTTTTAAGAAAAGGTGGCTTGAAACAAGAATTGATTTGATAAAATGAATTTATGATGATTCTTAATAAAAATGGATTTAAATAAAAGATGATTTTTAAAGGCATTAACTTGATGAAAACCTATGATGGTTTTGAAATTGAAATCGAATGTTGAAACTTGAAATTAAGCATTTGAACTATAAATGATGAATTGAATTGAAATGAATGAATTACCCATGGAAGATTGATTGATTAATTAATTGAAATAACATGTGATCCTGATCAGTTAGTGGGTTAATAGGAAAAGAAAGTTAGGAATTTGAATCCATAGAAATGGATTGACTATGAAAACTATAACTAAACCAAATTCGGCATGATTTCCCCAATGGGGTGTTGATTGATTGTATTCTGATGTCTTGAGCCTTAGGGACATGTGCACACCTTGAGATGTGATGATTTACTGAGTAATGTGAGGATCATATATCCAAGAACTAATGAACATTTAGGAATATTATCATGGTTCTTATTTGATTTGATTATTACATGTCAATGTTTATATAACTATTTTTATTCATTCCCTTTCATTTAATGAAAATGTTCATTTAATCCTGATTTTTATTTATTTTCCATCTATTTTTACTTGAAATATTATTTGATTGATGTGTGAACATGATTTTTCATGCCTTACCTTTATTAAAATTGGAGAATAAATTGTTTATTTATTATGGAACCGCTTATGGAGCATTTGGTGAAATCTTACTGGGTTGTTTTGCTGACACCCTACATTTTCCTTTAGGTGTCTATAGATCATTTTATACAAGGTTAAAGAAAAGGGAAATCACCACTTGTAAGTGATGGGTGTTATTGATTCATGGGACCATGGGTGGTGATAGTGACTAGTGGAGCTATGGTCCACTCATTACATGGAGACTCTAAGTTTTTTTCAAGATTATTTTGTGTCTTTTATTTAGATGATATACTGTTTAATCTTTATCTTTTTGTTTGTGGTACTTTTCTCCTTAAGGAGTGTTTGGAATACCAACTGTTAATTTTTATATCTTATGATGTTCCTTTATTGGTTTTTTATTATTTGGGTGAAATCATTCCCTTTAAACATTTATTGATTCCTTGGTGCTAGTATTCATCCCATGGGGATTGAGAACACCCCTCAAGTCATGTAAGTGCTAGTTCAGGTACCAGTGTACCAGGGTATTTGGGTTGGTATGTGACACACTTAGTGTGTGACCCTCTAGGCCTCTTTCTCAATGGAATTAAGTGAGCTTACCTAAATTCCAAGATCAACATCTATCAACACATCAAGGCACCCATAGATAAAGAAGTTAATGTATCAATGGCAAAAATATTCCTATAAATTTTACTGTGTAATATAATATTTTTACCTATCGATATCTCGTCAAGTGAGATACATACTTTTTTAATCACCATATAGGCTTGATTTATATTTTATTTAATTTCATAAATGAACTTAATTGATGAACTACCATGACATGGATTTAATTAGAAAATTCCATTTCAATTAAAGGGACAAATATATCTTCTTCAATTGATATGGAAAAAAAAATCCTTTCTTGACTTAGTCAATTAATGTCATATCACTTATGACACAACCAATATATTCTACCTCACCAATAGAATATTTCATCACAATTTTTATCTATACATCAAAGTACATGATTCATGATATACATTAATTATAATCTCAAGTCTATGGACCAATACACACATTATCTAATAGGAATATCCAATGACACATAAACATGTGGAATTATTATTGGTGTTTATTCCCTCATGAAATCTTTATCTTGGAGATAATCAAGTGAAAACTTAATCAGAAGAAGTTTCAATGTCTTATGAGACCCCAATAGCTGATAGTCAAACATCATATATGTTTGGTAAAAAAAAATTATCTAGACAATACAAAATATATTTAAGAATAATTTCATAACATCTATAGGTTATCATTATAATGGGGAAATGTTATAACCTTTATATGTAACAAATACTCTAAGGATATTATCACATTAATGTTATGTAGAAGAAAAATAATTATGTGATATGATATTCATTAATATTTTGGTAATTGAAAATACAAAGTTATTTGGTTCTAGAGCACTAACTCCAACAAAACCTACTCTTTCTATTCTATTTTGAATCTTTCCTTTTATTTTGTATTCATTTTTATTTTCCCCTAAACATTAAAATTCCACCCAAATTTTTTTTATTCATTTTAATCTTCCTACAATTCAAGTATGAATACACCTCTTCAATATTCAAGGTTTTATTCTCATACATCATGGTCTTCTTAAGACTCATAAATGGGTAATTTAAATATGAAAGTAAAATAATATTAAAATCATCATATTCTAATTTTATATTAAATGTTTATATATCAAGGACTATATTATTTAACTAGTGTAAATTAATCTATATGGATGTTAAAGACTTCATATTAAAAGGTATACAAGTTGGTTTCTTATACATTCCATGTCACTGCCCGACCCAAGTTGGGGCTCAACCCACAACTACCCCAAGCCCGCCTCTATAGGCTAGGGGATGGAAACTATCACTGAAGGCATAACTAACTCAGGGAGGCCTTTTCCTAAGTACCTATATTCAAAAACACATCCATCTCAATGAAAAATTTCAGAGTAAAAGAGTAAAATATACAATACTACTATAAAGTAAACTAAGCATGCATGAACCTATAGATAGTACAAAATTATGGTAGTGTAAATTGAAGAGTAAATGGGTGAAATACATTCCCAACTAGAAATATGTATCAAACTGAAAAAATTGGAAATGTAAACATATTAAAGAGAGATCATCTTCTGAATTCCAAGCTATGGCCACTGTGTGCAGTCCAAATCACCTATTATCCCTAAGCTCCATTAAAGTCACTAATGAACTATCTACCATCTGCATAAGACATGACATGTGAGGGAAAATCCCATGTAGGGGTGAGAATATACATACCCTATAGGACACCTCCAAAAGCTGAAGGGAGGAGCATAAATAGATAAATAAAATATGAAAGAAAGATATTATATACAAGATACTATCAAAGAGAACACATCAACCAAAACCAAGAGTGAAAGTAAGATTTTCCAAACACAAGGAGATAAACACAGTGAGTAGATGAACTACTCATCGAGTCTTTTCCATATATAGTAGGAGAGTAGACTCAGACAACCATGAGAATCTAGACACATAAAGCATGTGGAATACTCTGCGTGTCTTTGACTCTCCTGGAAGGAGAGTAATTAAATCCAAGGTGTGAATACAGAAGGATATATATATATATATATATATGATCAGTCAAAATAATCCCAAATGAGTGATTAAGGGGATATCCATCTCACAGCTCATCCCAAGAAGAAGAGTAAAAAATAGTTCAAAAAGTTCATCAACAATGCCTAGTATCTCATGCATATTCCCAAAAGTAATTTTCCAAGTCTATATACACCTCATCACTGTGTCGTATAGTCAAGGGGTCACAAACTCTAGGTATGGAACCCATGACCTAGTATAATAGGAGGGTCCCACTCTGATAGTCATCAAGGAACTCCATTTCTCAACTCTACTAGAGGATACCAGTCAGAAAGGTTGTTGAGGAACACCACTACCAAGCCCTGATGAAGGCTATCGCTCAAAAATTTCATCGAGGAACTCCTCCACCCAGACCTGCTAGAGGGTACTACTTAGAAAGTTCGTCAAAAAACTCCACTACCCAGCCTTGCAGGTGGGTACCACTCAGAAAGGCCATCGAGGAACTCCATTGCCCAGCCATACTGGAGGGTACTTCTTGGAAAGTTCATTGAGGAAATCCACTACCCAACCCTGATGGAAGGTACTTCTTAGAATGGTCATTGAGGAACTCCATTTCCTATCCCTATTGAAGGATACCACCTGAAAAGATTATCGACAAACTCCACTACTCAGCCTTGATGGAGGGTACTACTTAGAAAGGTCATCAAGGAACTCCACTATCCATTCCTAATGGAGGGTACCACTTAAAAAGGTCATTTAGGAACTCCACAACCCAATCCTATTGGAGGGTACCATGTAGAAATCTCATCGAGGAACTCCACTGCCTAACCCTGCTAGAGGGTACTGCTCAGAAGTTCCTGATTATCTTGTGTGATCACTGTCATCATCAAGCATTTCCTAACCAAAAATCATGCCCAAAACATTCCCCATCATATCTCATAATCCACAAAATAGTTCATTATCATGTTATAATCAAAAAAACACTTAGTATAGGATACTTTCGAGCCAAAATTTGAGTTTAAACAAAATAGATACAAACGATTAAAGTTTCCTCAAAACATCTCAAGGGGTACATGAAGTGTGAGGGGACCCACAAGGTGTGTGGTCCCGCTGCACCACCTGGTCATGTCCTTAGATTCCACACATCTCCATCCCATGTAATAGTACACACCGTGTAGGTGGACTAAACAGTGTGTTTAGGCTAACCGGGATCAGGCTATGTCCTATTGGTCGTGTCCGTGTGTCAGACTCCGTGTCCGTGTACTCGAGTACACATTCGTGTACCCAGTCATGTATTTCCACATGGGTCCCCACCTATGTGACCAATCAAATGAGTTTTCCATCTGGGTAAGGGTTACACAGCGTGTTGGCGGACTACACGTCATGTCATCCCTAACTTTTTTGAAACCCCAGTCGTCGTCGCTGAGGGGGATACACATCATGTGCTCATCATTGTATACATCGTGTAGTTAGGTTTTATCTAGAAATTATAAATCTTCATATCCACTTAGTATTATTTTAATATATCCTGTATGCTTCATATATGGAGATATCTATGGCCGAAAAAGGTGAATCTAGCAGAAAAACATGGTTTTGGTCCATCGTTCGCTGGAAATCAGCCTCCATTCATCATGGGTTTCATTGCACGTTTGGTTCATCATGGATCCTTTCACCTTCATAGATCCATCCTATAATTTTACAAAATATCATCCTCACCTATCAACAAACCCATATCTCTTTCTCAGTTCATTGATTTGTGCCTCATATGCAATTTTATCACGGTTTTTAGGGTTCAATCGGGCTCGGTTCCGCCTGGAAAATTCGAACCAAGACCGTGGGGTCCAATCGGTGAAAAATGAAAAGAAATGGGGGGATAACCATAAAAAAGGTTAAGATGATTTTTAGACAATAATTCTTGTCCAATGATCAAGAACTATGATACTGGGTCATAAAATAATGAATAAATCTATTTAAAATATAGTCCATAGGCGCATACTTAATCTATAATGGCCACATATCCAATAAAAATAATGGATCTACTCAATAAATTTAATCAAATAGCATAAACAACCAATTGAAAATTCCTACCTCAATTATGGGTTGTTCATTGATTAATAACGTGTCCACCAATGATCGAGAGAAGCAGTTGTGTTCCATGTGCCCTGGTCTGATATGATCCGTCATTTCGTCGTCATCCGATGATATCTGACAATGAAGAAGGAAGGGATATCTCTATAATTCTCTCAAGTTTTATGTGACTAACCCTGGATTATTCATTTTGGAAGAATTCTAATATAATTATCCATTGCGTTGAAATGAAAAAATTAATTAATTCACTTAAAATACCATCAATGAGTGAGGAGTCATAACGCCCTGTGCTGACCCATTTTATGTTGTACCTAGGGTAAAAACTGTGTTCTTGACTCAATTTTGGTCTCAGATTTTTTATCTGAGCTTCCTTTTAGAGTTATCCCATTTTCTTTAAGAATCTATGCACATGAAATATAAAATATATTTAATATATTTATAAAATTAATTCCTGACACATTGGGCCTCAGAATTACACATCGTTTTAGCACCAAGATCTAGAAATATATATAGAAATATTTCAATGTATTATAAGAAAAAAAAACTAGGTCTCTACGTCATTATCTCTTTCAATATTTTTGTCCCTGAAAAGAAAAAACTAAGAAAACAACTTGGGATACTAAGCATGTAGTTGGCTCTCCTACTCCCAGGAACTCTCCTACATGTTCTCATGCTGCCACAACATGTGACCCAATGGAATGGTCCATCCATTAAAGGTCCTATCCTACCAATCATTGATCACCATCGGGTGCTCCGTAAAAGTGGATCCATCCTAGATGTTTAGCTCACCCCAGTCAATGATATAAGTGGGGTCATGCACGTACTGAATTAGTTGCGACACATGGAATACATCATGCACCTGCTCCAGCTATGGGGTAGGGAGAGGTGGTAAGCAACCTCACCAACCCTCTTCATGATCTTGAATGGTCTGATAAACCTCAGGGATATCTTGCCTCCCTAATTGAACCTCTACAATCCTCATCTTGGGTAGAATCTAAGGAAAATGTGGACTCCCTTATTGAACTCTAAGGGCCTATGATGATGATATGTGTAAGATTTTTGTCTGCTTTGGGTTGTCCTCATCCACTCTCGAATGACCTGGACTTTCTACATCATCACCTGCACCAAATCTGGGCCCATAAGGGATGAATCACCAATCTATTTCGATCACAAGGGTAACTTGAAGGGTCTCCCATACAAGACCTCAAAGGGTTTCATGTTGATGGTATAATGATAGTTGTTGTTGTACGCAAACTCTACCAAGGGAAGGTGATCTTCTCCACACTGGTTGAAGTCTAACATGCAAGCCCTCAACATATCTTTCAACACATATATAGTTTTCTTGGTCTACCCATTGGTATGGGGGTAATAGGTTGTACTCATCCTCATTTGGGTCCAGAATTCCTCCTACAGTCCTCTCCACAATCATAACATAAATCACACATCATGATCAGAGACAATCATCGAGGGCACCCCATAAAGGCAAACAATCTCTTATACATACAACTGCCCCAAACTCTCTATTGAACTCTACTATAAGATGTAAATGAAGTGCTCCAACTTCATAGTCAAATATCACCCATATGGAATCATGTATCTTCACTGTACATGGAATCTCTATGACAAAGTACATGGATATGTCATCCCATTTCCACTCTAGGATCTCAAGGGGCTATAACAAACCTAGTGGAACTTGGTTATGAGCCTTCAAATGCTGAAAAATGAGGCAATGAGAGATGAACTCAGTTATGCTATGTCTCATTCCAAACCACAAAAACTACTTATAAAGGTCTCTATACATCTTCCCCACACCAAGATGTATAGCTAGGTGAGAAGTGTGGAAATATCACATCATCACCTCCCAAAAATGTGACTGGAACCATTTTCCACCCCTAGAACAAGATGATGTGATTAACTCCTTCAGAATATCCATCTTGTAAGTCACTAGAGTATACTTGATCACATAACACCTCACAGATGATATATCCCAACTGGGACTCTCTCACATGATCAATAAGTAAAGGAGTTGACACTATCAATTTTAGAAAAGTTTTACAATTCTACTCCACCAGGGTCAGCTGCAAGGATCCCAAATACTCTTAAGCCTCCTACACAAAGAATGCCTATGACTTCCTACTAAGTGAATCTATTACAACATTCCCCTTTCCTAGAGTATAGATTTTTTCAAAGTCATGGTCTTGTAGGAACTCCAACTAATGTCATTATCTCAGGTTTAGGTCTCTCTATGTGAAGACGTATCTAAGACTCTAATGGTATAAGTAAACTATAAAGTGCTCCCTTAGAAGGTAGTGCCTCAACATATTTAGGGTGAATACTAACACTGTGAGATCTAGGTCATGAGTCATGTAGTTATGCTCATGGGGTCTCAACTGCCTCAACCCGTATGAGATAACTAATTACTGCTACATCAACACATAGCTGAGCCCAGCTCCTAAGGAATCGTAATACACATATGAACTCCACGCCTTCCTATGGTAGTCACAAAACTGGAGCACCCATCAGCCTCAGCCAAAACTCCTCAAAGGCCCTCTAGCACTGCTCGGACCAAGTAAACAGATTCCCATTCTGCATCAGGGTGGTCAAAGGGGATGCACTTCTAGATAAATATTCTATAAACCTCTTATAGTACCCAACCAAGCCAAGAAATATTTGCACCTATGACATGATGTTAGGTGTATCCCAAGAAATAACTGATTTGATCTTCATTGGGTCCATGAATAAACCTTGTTTAGAATAACATTCCCCAAAAAGTGAATCTCACGAATCGAGAACTAGTACTTTGAGATATTTCCTTAAAGATGGTGATCTCAAAGAAAATCTAGGACCATCCTTAAGCACTCTACATGTTCCTCCTATGATGTAGAGTAGATGAGTATGTCATTGGTGAAGAAAAAAAAATTGTTCCAAGTACGGATGGAAGACCTAGTTCATCAAATCTATAAACATGGAGGGGGCATTTTTCACACCAAAGGTCATCATTAGTTACTTATAGTGACCTTAGTGACATAAAAATACCAAATTTTGAATATCATCCTTGTGAACCCTTAATAAGTGGTATCCATACCTAAGATTGATCTTTGAGAACCATCCCATGCCTCTCAATTGGCCAAAGAGGTCTCCAATCCTCATCAAGGGGTACTTTTTCTTTATCGGGTCCTGGTTTAGGCGGAGATAATCCATGCAAATCCGCAAACTCTAATCCACCTTTTTCACACAAAAAACACTGGAGCTACCCAGGGGGACACACTAGGTCTAATGAAACCCTTCACTTGAAGGTTCTCCAACTACAAACATAGCTTCCAGATCTTGGTAAGGGTCATCTGATATGTCAAATAAGATATCAGAGTGGTCCCATGATTCAATTCAATGAAAAAATCCATCTCCCACCTCAGAGGTAGTCCTAGAATGTCCTCAAGTAAGATGTACATGTAATGCTCCACAACTAAAGGAATATAGATGCTTTAATATACTTCTTCACTGAGGTATATACTTGCTAACTTATGGGTGATGGGTTTCAATCTCTAGCTCTTAGAACCCACTTTCCCTACCATTATATCCCTCTCAGTAGAAAAGGAGAATCTCATCCCATCAGTGCATAGGCTTCATACTTTTCTACGATGACAGCCAATCTAGGATCAGACCATGGAAATCAAATTCATTCTCAAGATGACTCTATAGGGTTCCATTATGTAGACCAAAAGTACCCATGTTAACCTCTATTTACCAAGCAATAGCTCGAACTGCCAGTAGATAAATGAAATAGAAGAAGTTTTCTCTATAGGAACCTCAAGACGAAGCTGCTAAGCTAGTGCCTCAACTTGGAGCTCTAGATCTTACACCAAGAGTATAGAGATAAAGGAATTACTGGAACATGTGTATACTAATACTAAATGAAGAGTATAAAACATATATATCATACCTCTTATCATCTTGTGTGATGCAGGATCATAGACATCCAAAGCCTGGAGTTGTCCACGGCCCCGGATGCAAGCTCCCTAAGCATGATGTGGGCCACCTAATCATGGAGGTGGAAGGATATCATAATGTATTCCACCACCCATATTTTCTCCTACACCTCTTCCATCTCCGCCTCCCTAGGGACCACCCTGTCCTCACCTGGGAGATCCTTGATCATGATGTTGCCTCTTCCATGGTGGTCCATCAGCTATCTGCCTATGCACCTCAACACGTCTGGTTAGAAAGTCATGTGCCATGTGACCTCACCTATAATAAGAAAAGAACCAATCCTATATAAGATTCCCTAGTTCTCTTAACTATCTCTGCACCATATGATCATGCACCTGAATCTGATCACGGGAAGGTCCTCTACACCAAGATCTTGGTGCTTAGTGTCTGCTAGCTGTTGAAGATGGATCGGATCTATGGATCTCACTACTAGTTCTAACTATTTGGAGTCCCTGTGAGATTAATATCTCTATCACTAGTGCCTACTCTAACACCCTAGCATAGGTGGGGATACACAGGGGCACAACAATGGCCTAGATCTCTCTGCAGAGTCCCAAGTCAAACTTTCATGCTCAAAAGTAGTCATCTCGGATTATATTAATAGAGTACCATGTAAGGTCTGTGATCCTTGCTACGTACTCATTCACCATCATCCATCCCTACTGAAGCTCCAGTATCTCCTAGATCTAAACTAATTACAAGCAGAAGGGGTAGTACTCCTCATGGAATAGCTACTGGAATTCAGTACACGAGAGTGTCAGATCATCATGCATCTGTGTAACAAGGCTCCACCAGCGCCTAGATACTCTGTGGAAAAGGCTAGCTATTAGTGCAACTAACTGATCCATCAGGTTCTAGAAAATCCTGGATATACAATACTTCGACTCTATCCAATTCTCTAATGCCTAAGGATCAGGCACGCCATGCAACCTCGACAGCCTCTGGCGCTGGAACTCACAAAGCGCACTAAGACTACGTATGTCGTCATCTTTCTCTACTATAACGGTCTTCTACTCAAAATGGGGAGGTGATTCTACCTTCCCACCTATGGGAAGGGGGTCACAAGATGGACCTTGAACTGAGGCATCATCAATCGTCGAATCTTCATCACGAGCCAGAACTAGTATCCTGGCCGGTTGTCATCGTGGATGCATCCTGAGATTTATCAAGATGTACCATGGTCAAATGAGAATATATATATATATATATATCAACAACAATGGGGATTTGAATAATGAATGATAGTTATAGACTCAATTCTATATGGGCAATATACCATTGATCCTTGCAATAAATGTATCGGCATGCTGAGTCGACAAGTATGTAGTCAGGGTCCTAGTGAATGGATATGTTGGCCACCCACACCATCACTAGACCCCCTGGAATGAGAGCCTCACTCAAGATACTTTGATATTGTTTCCCTAAACTCAACCAACCCCTTTTAAGGGGACTAGTCCAAACAACATCCCAAGGATCCAACCTCCTCTGATACCAATCTGTCAAGTCCTGAACCAAGTCGGGGATCGAGATGAAACTACCCCAAGACCAACTCCATAGGTCAGGGGTTGAAACCAGTGCTGAAGGGATAAATAACTCAATGAGGCCTTTTCCTAAGTACCTGTATGAACACACACAACCATCTCAATGAAAAAGTGAAAAGGGAAAGATTAAAAGATGCAACACTACTATAAAGTAAACCAAGCATGTATTAACCTATAGACAGTACAAAAGTATGTTAGTGTAAACTATAGAGTAAAGAGGAAAAATACATGCCCAACCAAAAATATGTCCCAACCTAAAAAAACTAGAAAAGTAAATAGTTTAAAGAGAGATCATCTCCTGAATCCCAAGCTACGACCACCATATGTGGTCCAAAGCACCCAGTATCACTAAGGTATTATAAATTCACCATAGACCTATCTATCGTCTACATAAGACATGAAACGTGATGTAAAATACTGTGCAGGGGTGAGTATATACATACCCAATAGGACACCCCAAAATTTAAAGGGGGGAAGTAAGAGATAAAATAGCAAAGAAATACAGTAGATGAAAGATACAGTCAAAGAGAATATCTCAACCCAAACCAAAAGTGAAAGTAAGCTCATCTAAACACAAGGGGCTAAACATAGTGAGTGTATGAACTACCCATCATGTCTTCACCACATATAGTAGGAGATTAGACTCATCCAATCATATGAAGTTGTACATGGAAAGCACATGGCATACCCTGCGCATATTTTCCTCTCCTGAAGGAGAGTAACCAAATCCAAGGTGTGGATACATAAGGAATGTATGTGTGTGTGTGTGTGTGTGATTAGTAAAAAAGAATCCCAAATGAGAGATTAATGGGATCTCTATCTCACATCTCAGACCAAGAAGAAGAGTATCCAATAGTTCCAAAAGTCCATCAATGATGCCCGACATCTCATGCCTCTGCCCAAAAGTAATCGTACAAGTCCATCCACACCTCATCATTGTGATATATAGTTGAGGGGCCACAAAATCTAGGTAGGGAACCCATGACTTGGTAAAATAGGAGGGCCTCACTCTGATATTCATTGAGGAACTTCACTACCCAGCTATACTAGAGGGTACCGCTCAGAAAGGTCATCGAGGAACTCCAATTCCCATCCCTATTAGAGGGTAACTCTCAGAAAGGTCATCAAGGAACTCATATAGACAATCCTACTGGAGGATACCACTTAGAAATGTCATTTAGGAACTCAACTGCCTAGCCCTACTAGAGGGTACCGCTTATAAATATTGGTGAGGAACTCCATTGCACAACCCTGCTGGAGGGTACCACTTGAAGAGGTCATCAAGGAGCTCCACTTCCCATCCCTATGGAGGGTACCACTCAGAAAGTTCATCGAGGAACTCCAATACCTAGCCTTGTTAGAGGGTACCACTCGGACAGGTCATCGAGGAACTCCATTGTGTAGCCCTGTTAGAGTGTACCACTCGAAAAGTTCATCGAGGAACTCTACAACCCAGCCCGATTAGAGGGTGCCGCTCGGAAAGGTCATCAAGAAGATAGAGGGTACTCAGCCCTACTAGAGGATACCGATTGGAAAGGGCATTGAGGAACTCCACTGTCCATCCCTACTGGAGGATACCTCTCAGAAAGATCCTAATGATCATGCGTGATCATTATTGTCATCAAGCATTGTCTAACCAAGCATCTTTCCCGAAACATTCTACATCGTATCTCATAAGCCAAAACGGAGATCATCATTGTGTTCTACGCAAACAACACTCAATATAGGATACCCACGGGATAAAATTCGAGTTCAAATGAAGGATATACAGATGATTGAAGTTTCCTCAAAAGGGATCAATGGGTACAAGGCATGTGAGGGGACCCACACAGCGTGTGGTCCCGCTCCACCACCTGGTCATGTCCCTGGTCGACACATAGCTTCATCTCATCTAGTATTACATGCCATGTAGGTGGACTAAATGACATATCTAGGCTATCTGAGACTATATAGTGTCCAGTTGGTCGTGTTTGTGGACTAGAACTCGTGTCTGTGTACTCAAGTACACTGTCGTGTACCTAGTCGTGTACTTCTACACGAGTTCCTACTTGTGTGACCCATCACACAGGTTGTCCATCTAGGACAGGGGTACCCAACATGTTGAAGGATTACATGATGTATCATCCTTAACTTTTCTAAACCCCTAGACACTGCCATTGATGGGGTTACACGCCATGTGTTTATCATTGTACATGGCGTGTAGTCAGGTTTTCACTAGAAATTCAAAATCTTCAAATCCACTTCCAGTGCTTCGAATCTAGTCTCGTCGTTTTAGATATGGTGATATATATGGCTGAAAAATGTGGATATAGATGAAAACATGTTTTAGGCCATCTTTTACTGGAAAATAGGCCTCCATTTTTCATGGGTTTCACCGCATGTTTGGTTTTCCATGGATCCTTTTACCTCGTGCACAATTCTGTCATAGTTTCGGGTGTTTGACCGGGCTCGGTGCTTCCTAACAAAGTCGAAACAAGAATATAAGGTCAAATTAGTGAAAAATTAAAATAAATAGTGTAAAGCACCATAACTAAGGTTAATATGATCATTGGATAAGCTTTCTTGGATAATGATAAAGAGCGGTGATATTAGGTCAGAAAACAATGAATAAATCAGTTTAAAAACTGGTACATAGGTGCATGCTCAATCCAAAATTGGTGCAGATCCAAGAACAGTGATGGATTTGCTCAATCAATTTAATCAAAGGGTTTAAATCACTAATTAATGAGTCCTAGATCAATTATAGATTTTTTTGTTGATAAAGAACGCATCCACTAATGATCGAGAGAATTCGTTGCATTCGATGCACCCTGATCTGATCTGATTCGCTGTTTCATCATCGTATGATGAGATCCACCAATGAAGAAGGAAGGGAGAGCTCTATAATTATCATAGGGTTTATGAAAAAAACCCTAAAGAATTCAGTCTAACATCATTCTTATAGAATTATCTATTACATTGAAATGAAATAATTAAATAATTAACTAATTCACTGAACGTTTTGTCCACAAGTGAGGAATATGAACACCCCATGTTGACCCATTTTATGTCACACTAAGGGTAAACACTGTGTTCTAGACTCAACCATGGTTGTAGATTTATGATCTGAGCTTCTATTTAAGAGTTGTCCCATTTTCTTTAAGAATCTGCATGCATGAAAAATAAAATATATATAATATTTTTATAAAATTAATTATGAAAACATTGGGTCTCGAAATCGCACGTCATCTTAGTGCCTAACTCTGGAAATATATATATAAATATTTCAATGTCTTGCAAGGAAAAAAGCAAGTCTTTAAATTCTAACTAAAGGGGATTTAGTTGTGTATAAGGAATTCAATCTGAAACAAATTACAATAAGGTTCATTAACTTCTTTCGAGACTTTAACCACAAGAGATAGGATAACAATAATAAGACTTTTATTTAGCACTATTAAATATAAGGAATCGGCCTTATTACATTACATAATCTTGAATTTAGTCAAGAAATCACTTCCTTTCACATTGAGGGTCTTTTCAAGTTTATATATTTAGATAATTGTGGCATAATATATTCATAACATTACACATTAATATAGAGTGGATACCATAAAAATAATATCTATTTCTTCCAAAATACAAAACTTTTCAAATAAAACATGATTTATTTGAAAATTCTTCAAACATTTAACATAGCTTCCTTATTTGTCTTACTAATCCTTATAACCTTTGAAAATCATTTCAAAACTTGGTATGAGCACAAAAATCTCAGTAAGGGATATAAAAAGAAGGAAAGAACACATTAGTCCATGAATACTTGTAATGTATGAAATTATTTTAAATAAAACATACTTGTCACTTACCTTGTGAAACATGAGATTTCCACAAGATCCCCACAAAACATAAGAACATAAATAGAACCATAAAGATATCTTGGGGAATTACTTACATAATCTTGTAACCCTATCGACTACCTCATAATTTGTAACCATCACGACTACCTTACAATTTGTGTAACCATCGCAGTTAGACTCGGAGTAACCATAAGGCCAACCTCCAACATACACATACGCAATGCATTGAAGGTAGATATAGATCTCACCCTTCATCATAAATAATTCCCAAGAACCAGAACATAATCATACAATATGAATAATTTCATAAAAACATTGATTTTGAATTTTGTAAAACATAATTTTAAAAGAGGTTTTTAAAAGATAAGTCTCTTATAAATATCATATAATTAAAGTGAGACTTAATAGAGTAGATGTAATATGTATATACATTGTAAATACACATAATTAAACATAATATAAATAAAACCCATCACACAAACAATTCTAATACCACATAAATAATGAAGTAGAAGGTTAACCCAAAGAATGGAAATCGGGTTAAAAATTCTCTTACCTCGGGTTTATCTTACTTGAAATTTGCTTAAACCTCCTATATAATGGTTAAAAGAGTGTTATTAATATCTTACAGAAACATATTCATCTTTATAACACCTTATATGATCATTTCATTACATCATTTCACCCTTTAATTGTTAGTATTTTGTTCCTCACATTATTTTGGGTGCATTCTTTACATGATTCCATGATCGGTTCAGGATGGATATTCTTGTCAATTGGAAGTGAAACTTCATATTGAAGTTCCCAGAAAGGATCCAAGTATCACTGAGAGGGATAGGGGGCAAATCAGTGATATCTTTTTATTTTTATTTTTTCTTCTTTTTGAAACAACCTTTGCCTCCTGTTAAAGAGTTTTTTCCCTACTAAACACACACAAACACAGGAACACAAGATTTACAAGGTTCACTACTCAACAAGAGTATCTATATCCTTGGTATGGTATGGAAACAATCCAATACCACACAATCGACTAGAAAACAATCCTTTGATGTGGAATACAATGAGTAGGATATTCCCTTACACTCATGTAGCACTTTAAAAACAATCCAGTAGTGTGTGTGATCCATCTTAGCACAAATAGGGTAAAATAGTGTTTCTGTGCTTGTTGATGAAGTTTCACAAATAAAATATTTCAAAAAAATTCTTCACTTTACTACCCAGAAGTAGGTAAAAACCACCTGGTGCAAACATCTTGCGCGCCACACCCTGCTTGCGTGCCTCCCTGCTTGAGCGCCTTATAAATAACCCTCAAATTGTGCACCACTTCAGCTTGCACGCCAATTTCTACTACTTGCACGATCATAGCTCAAATTTTCTCTTAAGTGTTGATCTTAGAAAAATGAGGAGTCTAGTCATCTATTTATAGGAATTTTGGTGACTTGCATGCCACATACACTAGCACATCGTTCCTACTTGCATGTCGCTCCATCACTTGCATGTCGCTCCATCACTTGTGCACCCCTCCATCTCTTACATGTCACTCCATCACTTGTGCGATTCTCCATCACTTTCACAAAACTTTATTTCCTTTTTCATATTTTGATATGATGATGTTGAAATATGGATTGTGTGCAACATACACTTGCGCGCCACTTATACTTGCGTGCCACACTTGTGCGCCACTTATACTTGTGCGCCAATCTTTAAATTGCGCGCCACTTTATTTCTTTTATCATATTTTGATGTGATGATCTTGAAATATGGCTTGTGAGCCACATACACTTGCATGCTATGTATACTTTTATGCCACACTTGCGTGCCACTTTTGACTTGTGCACCACTTTCTTTCCTTTGCCAAAAACACTTTTTTACTCCCCCTATCCTTCATAAGGATTGTATCACAAGTTCTCCAAACTTATTATACTTGTAAAATACAAATCAGAAAATCATCATCATAGTTTTCAAGGATTTTACAAAGTGAATTGATTTATACTCTTTTGAAAACAAAAGAAAACACTCTGCAAAAATCATACTCTTCAAAATTCCTTCTCCATCCAACTTGGTCCCAACAATCTCCCCCTTTGGATTTTTTTGTCAAACAAGATTCATAAATCACTGAACTTTGTAACCTCAATCAATGGATTACTTATCAACTATTCTAAGCCTACATGAGCTAACTCATTGTAGGAAATAAGAATTATTGATATCCAAAACCATGCTATCAAAAAGCAGTGACTATGAAATTTCATGATCATATCTCCTCATCCTTCTTCAGAACATCTTCCAATATTCTACCTCAGCATTATTAACTTCTTCAATTTTCCTAGAAAACAAACACATTGTTTCCTACAACCAATCCAACAAACAGTTTGAATAGTTCACACACATACATGATGGACTCACAACTTACCCACAAATCCCCCTTTATGCATGCTTCCATAAGGATAGATTTATGAAACAATTCTCCCCCTTGAAATCACTATCCAAAGGTATGATGGGAGAGGGGATAGACACACATACATCAACCTTAATGATAAGGAGGTTGGACACCCATGTTCAACCTCAATTTAGAAAATGGTTCCTTCGGTAATGGTTTTGTAAATATTTCAGCAACTTATTTCAATGTAGGAATGTACTCCAGCTTCAATTAATTCTTCTCCACCCGCTCTTTGATGAAGTGGTACTTTATGTCAATATGTTTTTAACGAGAATGTTATACCGGGTTCCTTATAATATTGATTGCACTCTGATTATCACATCCCAAGAGTAAGGGTAGCTTCACTTCAACAAGTAGATCTTCCAACCGAGTCTTCATCCACATAAGTTGGGTAGAATCTTGAGTAGAAGCAACATACTCAACTTCAACCATGCTAAGAGTCACTAAATTCTATTTCTTTATATGCCAACTAACAAAACCTTTCCCCAGAAAGAAAACTCCACTAGATGTGGATCTTCTATCATCAACATTTCCTTCCCAATTAGCATCTGAATACCCAAAAAAATCAATATTTTATGTGCTATCATACTTGATTCCATAACTTTTTGTGCCTTTGATATATCTGAGATTCCACTTTCCAGTAATTAAATGTGATTCTGTAGGAGCACTCTGAAACCTTTCACATAAGGTAACAACGTAGAAAATGTCGAGTCTTGAGGAAGTAAAATATAATAAACTTCCAATCAGCTTTAGAAACTCTTTTTAATCAACTTACTTTCCTTCTCCATCTTTAGACAACTTGGTTCCCACTGAAATTGGTGTGGAAATTGGTTTCAAATTTTCCACTCCAAACTTCTTCAGAAGTTCCTTAGCATACTTATCTTGAAAAATAAAAATGTGGTTCCTCTTATGTAAGATTTGTAACCCAAGAAAGTATTTCATTTCTCCCAGCATGGACATATCAAACAACTTCTTCATCTCTTCAGTAAATCTTTCACAAGATCTTTCATCATTCTCAGAAAAGATAATGTCATCAACATAGACAATTACAATGAGAGAAGACTCCTGACATTCTTTGATGTAAAGATTTTTGTCAACTCTTCCTTTCTTGAAACTCATCTTACTTAAGAAAGTATCCAGTTTGGAATACCATGCCCTTGGATCTTGTTTTAGCCCATACAAGGATTTATTCAGCTTACACACATAACTTTCATCTTTCCCAACAATAAAACCACAAGTTTGTTCAATTTAAACTTCTTCATCAAGATTTCCATTTAGAAATGTGGACTTCATATCCATTTGAAAACTTTTGTAACCTCGTTGTGCAAAAATAGCAATAAATATTCTGATTGTTTCCAATCTAGCCACTGAAGAAAAGGTCTCATCAAAATAAAAACCTCCAATATGTGAGTAACCTTTGCACGCTAATCTTGCCTTGTTCCTTATCACTTCTCCTTCTTCATTCATCTTGTTACGGAAAACCCATTTTTTACCAATAACATTTTTGTCATCCAGCTTGGGTACGAGTTCCCAAGTATTATTATTTTCTATCTAATCAAGATCTTCATTCATAGCTTAAATCCATTATGGATGCTCAAAAGGTTCATTCACATCATTTGGCTCCACTTTTGAATACAAATAAGTATGTGTAACAAAATTTTTTGTTCTTCTTGTTTGAACCCTCTGATATTGATCACCAATAATGTTCTGAGCCTCTACTTACTTCCTTATCCTAGGATGAGTTGTTCGAATTTCATCATCATCACTTGAAATTGTTGAGTCTGATTCTTCTTCTTGAGTAGGATTACCACTATTGGTAGCCTTATCAGAATCGTTAACAAGACTTTACTTTTCATGCTCAATGTATATATCAGTAAAAGTTTTCTTTTCCATCTCAAAATTTTCAATAACTTTCACATCAGAATAATCGACGATTATTCTTGTTTTTTTGTTCAAACATCTGTATCCTCTTCCTTATTGATCATATCCAAGAAAAATTCCATCATCTCCTCTTTTTCCAAATTTTCCAAGGTTTACACCCTTTTTCTTTATGATGCATGGACTCCCAAAAACTCTTAAGTGTTTCAAACTTGGAGTTTTTTCATAAAACATTTCATATGGAGTCATATCTAAATGTGTTCTTTAGAAGAATTAGTTTTGAATATACACTATAGTTCTCATGGCTTGCCTCCAATAATAATGAGAGAGACCATGTTTAGGTAACATAGTTCTCCCCATTTCAACCAGACTTCTATTCTTCCTTTCAGCAACCCCATTTTGTTGAGGTGTGTATGGTGAACTGAACTCATGCCAAATTCCATGATTCTCAAAGTAACTTTCAAACTCTTCATTCTTATACTCTCCACTATTATCAGTTCTCAACTTCTTCATTGAATACTCACATTCTTTCTCTTCTTTCCTCCTGAAAGTCTTAAAAAATTTCAGAGAATCTAACTTATGTCTCATGTATATAACACAAGTAATGCGAGTAAAGTCATCAATGAAAGTAAAGAAGTACTTATCTCTATTTGTTGATTTCTTTCTCATTGGTCCACAAATATCAAAATGTATAAGTTCCAAGGGTTTTTTTGAATGAATGTCAACTCTCTTATGCATAGAATTTGTAATCTTCCCTTTTTCACAAATAGTACAATACCAATCTCTTATTCTTGATAAATCAGGAATCTCTCAGACACTGTCTCGTGTTAATAACTTGCACATATTGCTCTGACACATATGTCCCAGCCTTTTATGCCATAACTGATTTTCATCCACCATGCCCATGTAACAAGAGTTCTTTACTTCACCAACTTGGAACAAGTTCCCTTTTGTATGTTGGCCTCTTGTAACTACCTTTCCATCATTTTCACTTTTCAAAATAAACCCATATTTTCTGAAGATAACTTTTTTTCCCTCATCACAGAGCTATAAAACACTCAGCATATTATGTTTCAACCCATCAACATATAATGTTTTCCTAGATTTCATTTTTTTCTTTCCCGATGATGGTTGATCCAACACCTTTGATCCTCAGAGACTCATCATTTCCAAATGTAACTGTTCCTTCTTTGAAGTCTTTCACATTATTCAACAACTTTAAGTGTCCTATAATATGATAAGAACACACACTATCAAGAATCCATGGATGTTCTCATTTTGTAGCTTTCAAAGTGGTTTCAACAACAAGATCTTTTTGTTCTTCCTTTTCATTCTTCACCTCCAGATTCTGAGATCTTTTAAGAACCTTTTGTTGTGCTGGCAACAAAATAAGGAATCCCTTAGAAAGTTGTCCAGTTTGTTCACATATTTCACAGATATTTTCTAATGGTTGGAACTTATTTTAAACTTTCACACCAGCCTTCAAAGATTTCTTCTGAACTTCCTTCTCGTACTTCCCTTTTTGAGAGGATTGACTCCCCCTCAAACCTTGTCTTCCATAACTTGTGGAATAGTAGTAATGTTGTTGATTGAACCAACACATGTTTGCAGTGTGTCCGAATCCACCATAATACAAGCAGTAACCATAGAATGAATATTTCCCTCTAAAACTTCTATACTGATCAGAGTTGTGAACATGCTTCTCAACAACCTTCTTAATAGAACTCTTT
This sequence comes from Viscum album, assembly GCA_963277665.1. NCBI lineage: Eukaryota > Viridiplantae > Streptophyta > Magnoliopsida > Santalales > Viscaceae > Viscum > Viscum album. Next base: position 1,517,696,345 of record OY728155.1, on the reverse strand, counting down.
TGACCGTCAACCTTCCTGTTTTCAATATTAACTTTCTTCTTCAGCTTAGATTTTTGTTCAGACTTATCAGAACCATAAGTATTAGAAATTTTTCTAGACTCAGGATTTTTATATACTTCTTATTTTTCAGCATTGCTGACTTTGGCCACATAAATAGTCTTTCCATGTTTGTTCTTATTAGAACCAGTTCTGTCTTTCCTCTCAACCTTTGAAGGTAACTTTTTTGTATCCTTCTTTGGTTCATTTTTACTAGAACTTTCACCAACTTTAGAGATAGATTATTTGAAACTAATATTTATTTCTTTATCTTTAGAAAGTTTCTGTTGGACAAGTTCCAACTCTTCTTCTTTTTCCTTCAGCTTTACTTCAATATGATCATTGTGATTCTTTACATTCTCAAGAGAATTCTTCATATCATCAATCTCCTTTTCCATCTTGATTTTATCATCAGGAAAACCTTATTGATTATTTAATGTGTAATTTTCATATATCAACTTCTTGTTTTCCTTCTCAAGCCTTCTGATCTTTCTCAAACATTCTTTCAACTCTTCTTTCAGATGATATTCAAGTTGAGTTTCTTTTTCTTCAGAATTTTGGCTCCCGTAATATTCATTATTCACTACTGAAATAAAGGTATTCTCTCTAGTTTTTTTAGCAAATGATTTCTCAGATTAATCTTTGCTATCTTCTTCATCTTCATCTTTAGATAAAAATATTATTTTTGATTTGAAGAAATTTTTAACCTTCCCCTTTGAAAAATATTTATCTTTGTCAACTTGTTTCTTCCACAACCTTCTTGGCCTTCGGTCATCATCATCATTATCTTCTTCTTTATTCTTTTGAGGACATTTATCCGCAAAGTGACCAATGGCTCCACACTCAAAAAAAATTAAGGGAATTTTACCCTTGTATTTCTCTGTACCTCTTTTCACATTCTTAAAAAACAAGGATAAAATTTCATCAAAATCTTTACATACCTCGTCTTCAGAATCATATTCACCAGCATCATCTACAATAAGAGCCTTCTTTGACTTTTCTCTCTCTGCAGCCTTGAATGACATTTCTCTATCATCTTTTGTTTTGATCTTCATATTCTTCTCCCTTTTCATTTCATAAGTAATGATAGTGTTATGCAAATCATCCAGAGATAATGTTTCAGGTTATCTATATTCTAATGAAGACACTTTAGAATCAAACTTGTCAGGAATAATTCTCAATATCTTTTCAACAACTGTAGAATCATCCAACATTTCACCAAGACATCTGATTGTACTAACAATATTATTTATCCTAGTAAAGAAGTCCCCAAAAAATTCAGATTCTCCCATTTTCAAGTCTTCATACTTTAGCCTCCATATTTTTAGTTTTTCCTTCTTTACTTTAGTATTTTCTTCATAGATGTTCTTAAACTTATCCTAGATGCCTTTAGTTGTAGAGACACATTTCACTCTTAAAAACTCACTCTCAGAAAGAGATGAGAGTAATGTATTTTTAGCTCTTCCATCATTCTCAATATTCTTCTTATCAACAGGTGTAAGAGGAACCATGTCATCAATATGAGGAAATCTATCAGTTGTAGTTTCAAGAACTTCATACCCAAGAGACATAAGATAAGGCATCATTCTATCTTTCTAGATATGATAATTCTTTCCATAAAATATCGGAATCCCCTTACTATTCACACAATTCAGATTTTCCATCACAGATTCTCTTCAAAACTTCATCAAAGAACAAACGAAGGGAACCTCTCTCTAATACCAATTGAAGTTCCCAGTCAGGATCTAAGTATCACTGAGAGGGTGAGGGGGTGAATCAGTGATATCTTTTTCTTTTTATGTTTCCTTCTTTTTTAAACAACCTTCACCTCATGTTAAAGATTTTCTTCCCTGTTGACCACACACAACCACAGGAACAAAATATTTACAAGGTTCACTACTCAATAAGAGTAGCTACGTCCTTGGTATGGTACAGAAACAATCTAGTACCACACAATACACTAGAAAACAATCCTTTGATGTGGAATACAATGAGTAGGATATGCCCTTACACTCGTATATCACTTTGAAAACAATCCAATAGTGTGTGTGCTCCCTCTTAGCGCAAATAGGGTAAAACAATGTTTATGTGCTTCTTGATGAAGTTTCACAAATCAAATCTTTCAAAACAATTCTTCACTTTCCTACCCATAAGTTGTTAAGAACCTCGTGGTGAAAACAGCTTGCGCGCCACACCCTGCTTGCGCGCCTCCCTACTTACACACCTTATAAATAACTCTCAACTTGCGCACCACATCATCTTGCATGAAACTTTATACTACTTGCGTGATCAGAGCTCAAATTTTCTCTTAAGTGTTCATCTTAGAAAAATGAGGAGGCTAGTCATCTATTTATAGGTATTTTGGTGACTTGTGTGCCACATACACATGTGCACTATTCCTACTTGTGCACCACTATATCATTTTTGCGTTGCACCATCACTTGTGCATCGCTCCATCACTTGCGTTCCACTCCATCACTTGAATTCAATTCCATCTCTAGCATGACACTTTCTTTCCTTTGTCATATTTTGATATGATGATGTTGAAATATGACTTGCGCGTAACATACACTTGTGCGCCACTTATACTTGCACGCCACACTTGCATGCCACTTATACTTGCACGCCAATCTTTAACTTGCATGCCACTTTATTTCCTTTGTTATATTTTGATGTGATGATCTTGAAATATGACTTGCACGCAACATACACTTGCACGCCACACTTGTGTGCCACTTTTGACTTGCGTGCCACTTTCTTTCCTTTGCCAAAAACACTTCTTTACTCCCCCTATCCTTTATAAGGCTTCTATCACAAGTAATCCAAACTTATGATATTTGTAAAATAAAAATCAGCAAATCATCTTCATAGTTTTCAAGTCTTTTACAAAGTGAATTGATTTATACTCTTTTGACAACAAAAGACAACACTCTACAAAAAGCATACTCTTCAAAATTCCTTCTCCATCCAACATGGTCCCAACATAGAATTGGAATGGAGTGGTATTTACATATTTCCATAACCATAAATTATACCATTTATCATTTTTAATGTTATCATGAGGATGATTCATGAGTTAAAACATTATTGATATTTGTTTAGGTTATTTTGGTGATTCTTCGATCGTAATGAACTCATTTGTATAATAAATTAATAAAATGTGTGTAAAATGATTCCAAAACCTTGTATAAGATATAATACATAAATTATAATCCGGTTCAATCATAAAAATGGTTTGATGACCAGTCTTGAAGAAAGTAAATGAAATTTAAATCACATCGTCCATGATGTCGGTAAATCGACGCATCACATACGGTGCTTTAATTTCTTGAATAAGTGGGAGAAGAGAAGAAATGTAATTGTGAGTATTCCATAAACATGATGAAATACATAATATGTAAGATACTGTATCCTTCATTCATCTTGGATAAGGGTATGTGAGGAAATAAAAGGAAAATAAAGGAATCTCAAAATAAAATAAAAGTTGATAAATCCCTTACAAAAATTTAGCAGCCTAATGACGTCGCTTAAAATTTCATAAAATATTTTGATGATAGAAAAGGGGTATCTCATCATTCTTACATACTATGGGAAGTAATGGATATATGGAATGAAATATAGCAACATAAGCCAAAGGAAATTAAAAAGAATAATATAAAATGAAAGAAAAGAATGAAAACAAAAGAGGATGTTTACCTCTTGATCTCTTCTCCTTGAGATCCTTCTTAAGGCCTTTGGTTTTGACCTTTTGGTGATACCAGCAGCTCTAGGATGTGGGGAAGATTCTTGGGAGGAGTCTTGGGCAGAACTTAGGTAAGTATCAAGGCTTGAGGGGTGTGTGAGGAAGAGGGGAATGAGGGTGGTATTTATAGTGGAGGAGAGGAGGTATTTTACATTATTTTAATCATTATTATAATATTTTTGCTCAAGACTATGAATAGTCTTAATTCATGTGACCCCAAATAGTAATAATGGAATTTTAGTTTGAGCCAAGTGGTCTTAAATCATCCTTGCATCACCTATGATGCAGTAAATCAAGTATTTAGCATTTATCGTATTTTATCGTATTTTACTATTCATTAAAAATTCTAGAATTTCAGAAAATTACCAAAAATTCACCCTAACCATTTATTGATATGTAGAATTCAAAAATGAACTCCATTTTTTGAAAATAATTTTCCAAATATTATTAATTTAATTTTTAAATAAAATTGTAATTTATTCAAGAATTAAGAATTTTAATTCTATAACTTCTTTTATATCACATTGAAAAATTAACCAATATATCATTATCTTAAAGCCTTATAAAAATAAAATAATAATACAATTTACTATTCATTAGGGTCATATTACTATTCATGTATATTATTCATAAGGGTATGTTACTATTCACCAAAAAATCAAGTTGGTTCCATCAGACTCCAAATAACTTACTGAACACAATTGTAGATGTCTGTTTTTCAAATTTCAAAACATAGAAGTGGAAAAATCATGTTTAAAGGATAGTTATAAATATCTACTTAAAAAAGTTTTATGCATTTCAATTTATTTTTAGAAAACCATGGGGTGTTACATTATCCCCAACTTCTGGAAATTGTTTCCTCACAATTTTATTTACTTGTTAAATAAGTGAGGGTACCTTTCCCTCATAGCATTTTCAGACTCCCATGTTGCTTCTTCAACCATGTGGTTTCTCCTAAAAACCTTTAACTAGTGGATTAACTTATTTTGCAATACTTGTTCCCTTTGATCAAGAATCTGAACTGGTATCTCTTCATAAGAAAGGTTCTCTTCTAGCTAAACTGCTTTTGGGATCAAGACATGAGTTGAATCTGGCACATTCTTTCTCAACATTGAAACATGAAAAACATTGTGTATCTGAGACAAACTCGGAGGCAAAGAAACTCGATATGCAACTAGTCCAACTTTCTCTTGGATTTCAAAAGGACCGATGAACCACAAACTTAGCTTTCCTTTCTTACCAAAATGAATCACACTTTTCCAAGGATATATTTTAAGGAAAACATGGTCACCTACCTTGAAAGAGAATTCTTTCCTTCTGTTATATGCATAACTTTTCCGTCTTCTCTAAGCTGTACTCATGTGCTACTGGATCATCTTCACTTTGTCATACACTTTCTCTACTAATTATGGCCCCATCAACTTTCTTTCACTGACTTTATCCCAAAATGCTAGAGTCTGACACCAATTCCCATACAATGGATCAAAAGGTTCCATCTATATGTTAGAATGAGAACTATTATGATAAGAAAACTCAACTAAAGAAAGTCGTTGATCCCAACTTCCCCAGTATTCCATTGAATAAACTCTAAGCATATCCTCCAAAGTCTGAATCATTCGTTATGACTTCCCATATGATTGAGGATGAGAAGATGTACTAAAATTTAATTTTGTACCCAATTAATTTTGAAGGCCCTTCCAAAAATTAGAAGTGAACCTAGGATCCCGGTCAGATACAATGGAAATAGGAACTCCATGTAACCTGACAATCTCTTTGAGATATGGTCGAGAAAGCTGATCCAAAGACATTGTATCTCGAATAGAAAGAAAATGTGCAGATTTTTTTAGCCGGTCAACAACAACCCAAATCACATTATTACCTCAATAATTATTAGGTAGTCCCACCAAAAAGTCCATGGATACATTCTCCAATTTCCACTCTGGCACTGGAAATGTCTGAATCATCCCCTTTGGTAACTACTACTCTGCTTTAACCTGTTGACATGTTAAACATTTCATGGTAAAATCAGCAATATCTCTTTTCATTCCATCCCACCAAAATTACTCCTGAAGTTCTCTTTACATCTTAGTACATCTAGGATGAACTGAGAATAGAGAATTATGAGCTTCACACAACAAATATTTATTAAACTGAGAATCACAAGGCACACACAACCTTTTTCAAAATCTTAACACACAATCTTTATCAAGGTTAGATTCTGGAAACTTACCCATTTTAACCAATTCTACCTTTTTTTGTAGCTCATGGTCTTCCTTCTATGCTTTCTTAATTCTGGATGACAATGATGACTACACTGAAACCTGAAACAAAACAGAGGTATTTCATACACCAACAACTTCTAATCCAAAATTCATCAAATCATTAATCAAGGGGTCATGTTTCAAATGTAACATGGTTAATGATGCATGATATTTTCGACATAAGGAATCCGCCACTTTTTTTGCTTTTCCTGGATGGTAATTGATCATGCAATCATAATCCTTTATTAGTTTAAGCCATCTTTTCTGCCTCATGTTTAATTCCTTCTGAGTGAATATATACTTCATACTTTTATGATCAGTATATATTTGATATTTGGCTCCATATAAATGATGCCTCCAAATTTTCAAATCAAATACCACAACTACCAATTCCAAGTCATTTTTGGGATAATTTAACTCATGAGGTTTTAGTTGTCTTAAAGCATAAGAAATTACCTGATCATTCTGCATCAGAATGCAACCAAGTCTCTTCAATGAAGCGTCAATATAGATGAAAAACTCACCATTTTGGAAAGGCAATGCCAAAACTGGAGCATTCACCAATCTCTTTTTCAATTCCTAAAAAAACATCACATTATTCTATCTAATTAAATTTAAACCCTTTTGTGTTAACTTAGTTATCGGGATAGATAATCGTGCAAATTTCTTAACAAATCGCCAGTAATAACCTGATAATACAAGAAAACTACGAATCTCTGTAACATTTGTTGGTATTGTCCATTCATCAACCACTTTTGTTTTGGAAGGATCAACTATTATTCCATACTTATTTACAATGTGTCCAAGAAAAGAAATTTGTTACAACCATAAATCACACTTGCTGAATTTTCCATACAGTTTCTTTTCCTTTAAGGTTTTTAAAACAACCATTAGATGTTTTTCATAATACTCTTTATTTTTAGAAAATACCAAAATTTCATCAATAAACACAACCAAAAACTTATCCAAGAACTCATGAAATATTATATTCATAAGATTCATGAATAATGTAGGTGCATTAGTTAATCCTAATAGCATAACAACAAATTCATAATGCCCGTATATAGTATGAAAAGTCGTTTTCGGGATGTCATCCTCCTTCACCTTCAGCTGATGATATCTGGATCTCAATTAAATCTCAGAAAATTACTGATCTCCCTTGAGCTAATCAAAAAAGTCATCGATATGAGGAAAATGATACTTGCTTTTAATAGTGATGTTATTCAAATCTCTATAATCGATGCAAAGTCTCATGGAACCATCTTTCTTTTTAATGAAAAAATAGGAGCACCCCATGGTGAAGTGCTAGGACGAATAAAGCCTTTATCAAGAAAATCCTACAACTTATTTTTCAATTCATGAAGTTCTATTTAAGCTATACGATATGGGGGTTTTGAAATTGGCTTAGCATTATAAACTAAGTCAATTGTGAATTCGACTTCCCAATCAGGTATGACACCGGGTAACTCATCAGGAAAAACATCAAGGTATTCATTTACCACTGGCACATCATTAATCTGAATAGCTCCCTTATTTTCAACAATATGATCATGATAACTTTCATTTCCATCATTCAACAATTTCTCATCTTCCTGATATGTTATCAATTGTATGGGTTCGTTCTTGTATACAAACTGAAACTCTTTCTGAAAAACAACTTCTTTAGCTCTATAGTCAATCTTAGCATGATAAACAGAAAGACAACCCATTCTCAAAATAACATCAAACTCAACTGAGGGAAAAACAACAAGGTTTGCAGGTAAATCCTTTCTACATACCATAATAGAAAGATTATTATAATTCATATTTTCTATAATATTCCCCCCTCATGTTTTAACAATAAGTTCTAGTCTCATTTGTTGAGGTGATATTTCCAATTTACCAGAAAATTTCTTAGAAATGAAGGAATGTGTAGACCTTGTATCGAACAAAACTTTAGCAAAATATGAATAAACAAAGTACCTGATACAACTTCATTGGATGGCTCAACATCTACTGACGTAGTCGAAAAGGATCTCACTACACCTTTCTGCTTATAGTCTGCTTCTTTGCATCATTCGAATCTCTCTTTGGGAAGGAATTTACATAATAACCCATATCACCACATTTAAAACACTTAACATTTTTCTTATCAGGATTATTCTTTGGATCATTTTCATTAAAATCTCGGGCCATATGTTCAAACTTACCATATTGAAAACACTTCCCAGTTTTGATAAGACATTCCGAAGGGTGCTTCTTGCCACACTTTTCACAAACTGGAAACTAGATTTTCTTTCCATCGGATTTCTTTGGTTGATTCTTACCAATCGCTTTCTATCTGGACCTATTCTTCTCCATGTTTCCAAAATTCATGTGATCATAATCAAACTTCATCTCTACCCTCTCATCACATCGGACATGTTTCTCATAACTTTTAAATTCACAATAGCCCAACTCCCTTCGATACCTTGGCTTCAATCCTGAGTAAAAGCAGTTGATTTTTCTATCAAGATCCAGAATAAGATTTGAAGAAGACCTCCCCAGTCAGGTGAAGTTCGCTTCATACATGGCCACTGAATCCTCATCCTTTTACTTCAATTCAAGTAATTTCTTCTCCATCCTAAGTCACACCCCCTTAGGAAAATATTTTTCAAGGAAAAGACTTTTAAATTCATCCCACTCTAAGGTATCATTATACTCTTTATCCCTAATATTCCTTACCATTGACCACCATTGATCAGCTTTACCTTCAAAACGATAAATGGAAAGACTTACCTTTTGATTATCTAAATAACCCATTACATCAAATATATTTTCAATGGGATTTAATCCATCATTCAGTCGCTAATGGGTCAGAAGATCCATTGAAAGTAGGAGGGTGTTGTCTCATAAAATGTTCCACTATTATCATGTTCCATTGTGGTACCTCTGATTGTTCTCTTTCATGTATTCCACCACCATTTATTTCCTACATTAGCTAAACCATTATTGTCACAATCTGCTCGGTTCCAATCCCTACCATTCCGAGCTGCAGATTCGGAAGGATGTCATTATGTCAATGCCTCTCCTCTTCAGTTTCCCTGTTTCTTCTGCAGACAACCATTCTAAACAAACATATCTTAGTCGAAGAAAAATGGTAATCTTTAAATTCTATAACATTTAAAATTAATAATTGAGTAAGAAAACATTTATGGTATTATATTGACATCATCCTAACCCCTAAAGTTATCTATATCATCCTCTGATACCAACTATAAGGACTCAGCCTTATTACATTACATAATCTTGAATTTAGTCAGGAAATCACTTCCTTTCACATTGAGGATCTTTTAAATTTTAGATCTATAGAGAATTGGTACATAATAAATTCATAACATTACACATTAATACAGAGTGGATACCATAAAATTGTATTCATTTCTTCCAAAATACAAAACTTTTCAAATAAAACATGATTTATTTGACAATTCTTAAAACATTTAACATAGCTTGCTTATTTGTCTTACTAATCCTTATAACCTTTGAAAATCATTTCAAAACTTGGTATGAGCACAAAACTCTCAGTAAGGGATATAAAAAGAAGGAAAGAACACATTAGTCCATGAATACTTGTAATGTATGAAATCATTTTCAAAAAAAACATACTTGTCACTTACCTTGTGAAACATGAGATTTCCACAAGATCCCCACAAAACATAAGTACATAAATAGAACCATAAAGTTATCTTGGGGCATTACTTATATAATCTTGTAACCCTCTCGGCTACCTCATAATTTGTAACCCTCACGACTACCTTATAATTTGTGTAACCATCACAGTTACACTTGGAGTAACCATACGGCCAACCTCTAACATACACATACTCAATGCATTAGAGGGAGATATATGTCTCACCCTTTATCATAAAAAATTCCCAAGAACCAGAGCATAATTATACAACATGAATAATTTCATAAAAACATTGCTTTTTAATTTTGTAAAACAAAATTTTAAAAGTGGATTTTAAAAGAGAAGTCCCTTATAAATATCATATAATTGAATTGAGACTTAATAGAGTGGATGGAATATGTATATAAACTGTAAATAAACATAATTAAACATAATATAAACAAAACTCATCATGCAAACAATTCTAATGCCACATAAATAATGAAGTAGAAGGTTAACCCAAAGAATGGAAATCGGGTTAAGAATTCTCTTACCTCGGGTTTGTCTTACTTTAAAATCATTTAAACCTCCTCTATAATGGTTAAAAGTGTGTTATTAATATCTTAAAGAAATATATTCATCTTTATAACACCTTATATGATCATTTAATTATATCATTTCACCCTTTAATTCTTAGTATTTTGTTCCTCGCATTGTTTTGGGTGCGTTCTTTACATGATTTCCATGATCGGTTCATGATGGATATTCTTGTCGATTGGAAGTGAAACTTCAGAATTGTAATGGAGTGGCATTTACATATTTCCAGAACTATAAATTATACCATTTATTATTTTGAATGTTATTATGAGGATGATTCATGGGTTAGAACATTATTGATGTTTGTTTAGGTTATTTTGGCAATTCTTTGATTGTAATGAACTCATTTGTTTAATAAATTAAAAACATGTGTGTAAAATGATTCCAAACCTTGTATAAGATATAATACATAAATTATAATCTGTTTCAACCATAAAAATGGTTTTATGACCAGTCTTGAAGAAAGTAAATGAAATTGAAATCACATTGTCCACGATGTCGATAAATCGACACATCACGAACGATGTTCTAATTTCTTGAATAAGTAGGAGTGGAGAAGAAATGTAATGGTGAGTATTCCATAAAGATGATGAAATCCAAAATATGAAAGATAATGGATCATTCATTCCTCTTGTATAAGGGGAGGTGAGGAAAGAAAAAGAAAAGAAATGAATCTCAAAATAAAAGAAAAGTTGAGAAATCCCTTAAGAAAATTTGGCAGTCTAACGACGTCGCTTAAAATTTCATAAAATATTTTGATGAGAGAAAAGGGGTCTCTCATCATTCTTACATAATATGGGCAGTAAGGAGGATATGGAATGACATATCCCAACATAAGTCAAATTAAATTAAAAATAATAACATAAAATGAAAGAAAAGAATGAAAACAAAAGAGGATGTTTACCTCTTGATCTCTTCTCCTTGAGATCCTTCTTAAGACCTTTGGTTTTGGCCTTTTGGTGAGACCAGCAGCTCTAGGACGTGGGGAAGAGTCTTGGAAGGAGTCTTGGGCAGAACTTAAGTAAGTCTCAAGGCTTGAGAGGTGTGTGAGGAAGAGAGGAATGAGGGTGGTATTTATAGTGGAGGAGAGGAGGTATTTTACATTATTTTAATCATTATTATAATATTTTTTCGCAAGACTATGAATAATCATAATTCATGTGACCCCAAATAGTAATAATGGCATGTGAGTTCGAACCAAGTGGTCTTACTTCATCCATGTGTCACCTATGATGCAGTAAATCAAGTATTTAGCATTTATCGTATTTTATCGTATTTTACTATTCATCAAAAATTCTAGAATTTTAGAAAATTCCCAAAAATTCACCCCAACCATTTCTTGACGTGTAGAATTAAAAAAATAAACTCTTTTTTCGAAAATAATTTTCTAAATATTATTAATTTAATTTTTAAATAAAATCATAATTTATTCAAAAATTAACAATTTTAATTTTTAACTGCTTTTATATCACATTGAAAAATTAACCAAGATGTCATTATCTTAAAGCCTTAGGAAAATAAAATAATAATACATTTTACTATTCATTAGGGTCATATTACTATTCATATTACTATTCATAAGGGTATGTTACAATACACCAAAAAATCAAGTTAGTTCCATCAGACTCCAAATAACTTACTGAACACAATTGTAGATAACCGTTTTCAAAATTCAAAACATAAAAGTGACAAGATTATGTTTAAAGGCTAGTTATAAGTATCTACTTAAAATAAAGTTTAATGTATTTCAATTTATTTTTAGAAAACCTTGGGGTGTTACATTAAAAGTACATCCATAAAGGTAGGTGCACCCCTGGGAACATTTAATCTCTTCTTAGGTCCACAAAGGGAATTTTCCAGTCCATTTTTGGACAAGAATAACTTTAATTTTTATTCTTCAAAGGTTAAAGTCATTTTGTCCTTTGAATTTCTTAATATCAAAATTATCGAAAGTCATTTTTTAAAAATCTAGTTTTTGTACCAATTGTGAAGGGTTTGAAATGGAAAAGGTACAAAATTAAAATTAACTAGAAGAAATTTTAAAATCACAACTAAAAATTATTTATTCAAGATTGAACAAAATTAATAATCCAAAAATATAAACTAATATATGTCCACGGTTTAAGAATCATAATTCAAAAAAATAGAAAATGAAAAAACAATGAACAAAAACAAACATAGGAGACAAGAGTTTTGTTAACGGGGTTCATATCTTTTTATTATACTCCACAATGGGTGTGTACCCACAACTTTCTATAAGGAAAACAATAAAAGAAAATTATAGAAAGGACTTGAGAGTACCATTGTTTCTCATATCGAACACACTCACCCAAGCAATGGCCATTTACAAAAGGATGCATGTGCATTAGAAGAAAAAATGATTACCATAAATGGAAAAAGGAACTTACTAAGCATTCAAATTTCTTCGACTTCTTTATGGACCCTTGGATCTCCCTCCTCCCTCACCCTAAGTCTCCAAATCTTTGAATCACTCATTAGAATGAATCCCCCTGGAATGTTTTAATCTCCCTCTTCATGTAATACACTTGACTCGCGATTTTCCATGTGTTAATCTTGTTGTTGAATACCGTTATTAATCCACAACAAACACAATAGCGATAACATATCAATTGAATAATAACAATTGGCCTGAAATTATTTCCCTAAACACCATGTGACCAATGTGGTGCATTGAGTAAAAATTTAGGTTATGCAGACAACTTGAAAAGTATGTGTTAAGTTGACACATGATGGTGTGTTGGTATGTGTTCGGTAAAATTTTTCGTGAACACACTAAGTCTAGTAGATTCTAGATTGATTGATTGACTAAAGTGCTTAGTAGATCTCGTAGTTTATGTTAACTACAATTGTTGTTATCGATAGAATCTATGCAAGACCCATTGCATATGGCATAACCTATCTACAACCGAACATGTTTTGTGTGACATCACAAATCATTTCCCTCTATGTAGAACATTTGCGCTCTAACACAATTGTCTTACTTCAAGTTGACAGAACATTTGGTGGCACAAAACATAAGTACAACATGAAATGAGAGGCCATAACATCAGTGAACAAACCATTTGTCCATGGAACATTAAGCATGCAATAGAACATTTTCATGGGAGTTCATCACAAAACATTTATTGATCACAAAACATCTCATATGGGCACACAACATTTACCCCAAACACTGAACATATGCAGTGAACTCAACATAGGTCATGCTCATGTTTTGTGAACAATACATGACATCTCCATGGCCAAAACATGCTCTTGAGATATTAAATCTAAACATATCCATGCACAAACCACATCCAAAGATAAAATGTGTATTGAGTTTTCATCACAAAAAAAATCTTTGGAACAAAATATTTTCTTTGTAGACACCATCTGGTAGGCGTACAAAACATGTATGGACACTCTAGCACCCAAAAAACATGTATGGACACTCTAGCACCCAAAAAACAAGTTATGTGTCCAACACATATTCAAATGAGAATGAAAACACAAATTTTGTACATGAGATAGTTTCAGATGTTTAAAAAAATGCTGACGTGTTTATGAGAACATTAATGGTTAACACAAATATGCTCCCTTCCACTTCAATTATTAAATGATCTGAGGTTTTTTTATGACATGCTTGTAAACATATTCAGAATTTTCTACTGTCCTAATGCTGCGGTAGTTATATTCCACCGTACAAGTGGAAAAAATTAGAAAACAATAAGAATTGATAACTTTCAGCGGCACTCGGCAGTTCAGGGAGCTTGAGATCTCTGCCGCTTCGGGAACTGCTTAATAGGTTCCTTAACCTGTAAAAAGAAATCGGAAAAAATATCGTAGATGATGACAAGTTCCAAAACTAGAAGGGAGCAAAACAAACGGTATGAAATTCGGAGCACACCAAGCTTGCTTTCCGAGAACGCTTGTCTTGTGTGGACCTGCTACCATGAAGCATTTCCCCATCTTCATTGTGATCGGCGTTACCATTTGCCCGGCTGCCCTCCTTCCCGGGTCCAAAGCTCTCTCTTGAGGCTACCGGCTGCACACACACCAGATCAGATTCTACTCTTGAACATCTCCGATTACTGACAAAGATGTCGCGAATAAAAACGGCGAAACGCGAGAAAAGACCAACCTCAGCCCCACTAGTTGGGGTGTTTCCCGTCTTTGAAGCTGTCCGCTCACTCCTAATTGAACCATCATGAGGCAGACCAGAATTGACCTTCGTGCTCGTGATATCTTATCCAATCGACTGGACGTTGCCACATGTGGAAATGTCTCTTTGATTGCCTACTGTTTAAAGCAAAACAAAAGAAACACGGGGAAGAAAGAAAAACCATTTGGGTGTTTTCACAGCCTACTGAAAGATAACTGGTAGTCACTAGAAAAATACAAGGTGAGAATTTTCTCTAGGTACCTGCTCCATGTAATTCTGGTTGGTGAGGCTTGTTACATGCTGTACCACCATTCGCGTCCTGTTTCCAGAAAGACGAATCAGTTTATACAAATTCTAGTATTGGGTGAAGGGGAATGATATTTTAGGTCATCACCTTCAATTCAGATTGTAAAGCAATCTTGACTTCAGAAAGCTTCTTCCTAGTTAAATCAGAATGTATCACACGTTTACCTTTGACAGGGAGATAGGATGAATAAAATGAGTGAAAAATATCCTCCGTGGATAAAAGACAAGCAAAACAAAAAAAAACAAAAACGTTGGTAATTTTCGTCAATTATACCAAGCCTTCGTTTGTTTTGTGCTTCAATGAACCCATCTTGGGCCATTTTATCTAATAGTTTGCGAACAGTGGTTAGATTGGCTTCACCGTGAAGCTTATTATGGAGCGTTGAAATTGTGATGTAGTTCAGTGGAAGGGCATGGTACAGTGCCTGCAGTTCACCAAGTATAATAAAAATAATAATAGTCATAAATAAATCGCCGGGATTTGGGGTTTGGAGTTCAATATAAAACAACATGCGGGGAAACTTTCTGAGTATCTTGGCAGTGTGGTCAGTTTTTTTTCTCTACGGACGGTGCTGCCCCCACTCTGTCAAAGGGGGTGGGGTGGGTTGGTGGTTGGTGGCCAAACCCCCACCAAATCAGCCAACGGGGGAAGGCAGTAGGAAGGGGTGAGGAGGACTATAAAAGGAGGCTCTCCCATCTTCCAAAGATTATTCTTTATCAGTTCTCATCTCCACCAGCAGATCTCATTTGAGCAGTATTTAGTAAGGCGATTTCCCCATTTATTCAAGAGAGAATATTTCCGAGTGTTTTCTCCTTGTAATAAGTGAGGGAATGTGTACCCACTTTTACCTATAGTGATCCTTCAATTTGCCCGTGGTTTTTTACCCTTTCCATTTGGGGTTTTTTCCACGGTGTCCCTTTTATTTCCGCATTTTGCACTTTGTTTTATCTCGTGATTATCGCTGCATCGGTGAACCAGTCATTTATGGTCACAACAGACAGTAATTTAGTCCCCATCCAAATAAAGTTTCGAAAATGAAACCGGACAAATACTGGGGGTACTTTGGTACAAATAACATAAAGATCTTAACAACAATAAACTACAAACGTCGAATGCTAAATAAGAGAGAGAGTGGGTGAGAGAGAGAAGGGGACAAACGCATTTTTTGAAGAAAAAAAATGTCCGGAGCAATTAATGGGTTTCTGTCATCTATTCTAGGTAAGCATGAGAAAATGCAACTGACCTTCATGTACATGCGATCTTCAGACATACCCCGAGGAGACAGCCCTACAAATGGTGATTGTTGGCCAATTGTTTCGTCTTTCACAGCATCAAATTCATAATCAAATTTCTGAAATAGTGGTTGTGTAACAAATTAATGACCGGTTGTTGGGGCGCCTCCTCATCTGGCCCCGATAAATATTTTTATATCTGATATCTTTAAAAAAAAAAAAGAAAGAAAGAAAGATATTTTGATATCTTTGAAAAGATATATCTGATATCTTTGACAAGATATATTTAATATCTTTAATCAGATTTGAGATATCTTTTAGGAGATATAAGAGATTTCATCTTCTATTTATATGAGGTGTGCGGCTCCTCTCTCAGTAGTGGTTGGAGGCAGTGCAGTTGCGTTTTCAAGGAGCGGTTTTCAGATCTGCAACCGGTGGAACTACTCTGATTTGATCGGCTTTCATCTGCGGTGGTTTTTGATCTGATCCCAGTGTTTTTCATCAGCACTTTTGTTCGGACATCAATCTTCTGCTTTCACGGTCAGATCTATTTGGGTTTCTTTAGCAGACTGCTTTCTTCTTTTCAGGCTTCATCAAGATTGCATCTATTCTCCGACTTTGATCCACTATTTTTCTAAGTATTACTTTTGAGATCCCTTTCATTTTTAGGGAGTCTCTACCGTGTACTTATCTATTTTAGTGGATCCCTCTTTCTGGACTAGGTCCCGTGGTTTTTCCCTTTTGGGTTTTCCATGTAAAAATTCTGGTGTCAATTTTATTTTTCTGCACCTGTTTTTGTCGCTACGCATCCGCTGTTTGAGGGAAAGATTTCTCCGCTGCACGTTCGTGTTTTTTGTTGTTTGCGCGTTCATCGCTTGCCATCTTTCCCAACATCTGGTATCAGAGGGTTTGGTTTTTATTTCATATTCATTATGGAAGCTAATTACAGTCGGATGATTTTATTGAATGGTGCCAATTATCATATGTGGCGACTTAAAATGAAGGATCTGTTTTTTGTCAAGCGAATGCATCTTCCAGTGTTTAGTACCCAGAAGCCAGAAAGGATGTCAGATGAAGAATGGGCGTTCGAGCATGAGATGGTTTGTGGCTTCATTCGCCAATGGGTCGAAGACAACGTGATGAACCACATTGTCAACATCTCTCACGCCAGAACATTGTGGGAGAAGCTCGAGACTACCTATGCTTCTAAGACTGGAAACAATAAATTGTTTCTTCTCAAACAAATGATGAATTTGAGGTACAGAGAAGGTACGTCTATTTCTGATTATTTAAGTGAATATCAGGGATGTTTTGATCAGTTGTCTGGCATGGGTATTAATTTTGAAGATGAGGTTTTGGCACTTTTATTGCTTAACACGTTACCTGATTCTTGGGAGAATTTACGTGTTACTCTAACCGGTTCTGCTCCTAATGGTGCTGTGACATTCAGTTTTGTTAAGTCTGCTATTTTGAATGAAGAAGTCAGGAGACGTACTCAAGAGAAATCTTCAGAGCTTTTAGTCACAGAGAACAGGGGGAGAAGCCAGGAAAAGAATCAGGGACAGAGCAGTCGATGAAAGAGTAAAAGCAGAAGCAAATCTAGATCAAAGCAGAGAGATTTTGAATGTCATCATTGTGGTAAGAAGGGGCATGTTAAGAAGTTTTGTTATCAGCTGAAAAGAGAAAACAGAATGAAGGAAAATCAGCCAAAGAAGAATATCGATGGAGATGATCATGTCGCTGCCGCTACAGGGGGTGATCTTGTTATTGTTTATGATTCCATTAATATTGCTTCTGATCATTCTTGCTGGGTTGTTGACAGTGGTGCCTGTTTTCACGTGACATCAAAGAAGGAGTTCTTTACATCTTACAACCCAGGTAATTTTGGGATTTTGAAGATGGGTAATGATGGTCATGTTGATGTCGTAGGTATCGGGACTGTTTGTTTAGAGACCAGTACTGGAAGTAAGCTGATTTTGAAGAATGTTCGACATGCACCAGAGGTTTGCTTGAATCTTATTTCTACCAGCGTTCTTGATGATGAAGAGTTTATCAACACATTTGGTGATTGCCAATGGAAACTTTCCAAGGGCTCTTTGATTATGGCTCGAGGGAAGAAGCAATCAGGTTTGTACTGGACTAGAGCATCTATTTCATGTGATACTGCTTGTGTTGTTGAGTGCAGTGTTTCGTCCAAGTTGTGGCATAAGAGGCTCAGTCACATCAGTGAGAAAGGGCTTGGTTGTTTGGCCAAAAGAAATCTTCTTCCAGATTTGAAAAGTGTCAAATTGGACACATGTGATCATTGCATGGCTGGGAAACAGAGCAAAGTGAGTTTCAGCAGTCATCCTCCACACAGGAAGTCACAGGTACTTGAATTAGTACATTCAGACGTTTGTGGTCCTTTGAAATCTAAGACCTTTAGTGGCGGTCTTTATTTTGTGACTTTTATTGATGACTACTCACGAAAGCTCTGGGTTTATGTTTTGAATGCCAAAAGTCAGGTGCTCAGTGTTTTTAAGCAATTTCATGTTTCTGTTGAGAGGGAATCAGGAAAGAAATTGAAATGTATTCGCACTGACAATGGGGGAGAGTATTGTGGTCCATTTGATCAATATTGCAGGCAGGAAGGTATTCGGCATCAGAAGACACCTCCCAAGACACCTCAGCTAAATGGTGTAGCTGAGCGGATGAACAGGACTTTGTTGGGAAGAGTTCGTTGTTTGCTTTCGGAAGCAAAGTTGCCTGGACACTTTTGGGGTGAGGCTTTACTTACTGCTGCTTATATTATCAATTTATCACCTTCAGTTGCTTTGCAGACAAACACTCCCGATAAGTTTTGGTATGGAAAAAGGATCAGGTACGATCACTTGAAAGTTTTTGGTTGCAAGGCTTTTGTTCATGTGCCTAGAGATGAGAGATCCAAATTGGATGATAAGTCACGGCAGTGTATTTTTATTGGGTATGGACATGATGAGTTTGGGTACAGGTTTTATGATCCTGTTTTGAAGAAACTTGTCAGAAGTCGAGATGCAGTGTTTAAAGAGGACCAGACTATTGCAGATATTGATAAGGGAGAAAAGTCCACTTCTCCGACTTCTGATGGTTTTGTTAGTTTTGAGCCAGGTTCTGATTCACATTTACCTCATATTGTTGATTCGGATGATCACATTGATGTGCAGAATGATGCTCAGGGTGAACAGGTTGGAGTTGATTTTTCTGATGCACCTTTTGTTTCTGATGATCCGGTTCCTGGGGTTATCAATGAACCTGCAGTTCCACTCCGGAGGTCATCTCGGCATCGTACCATTTCTACTCGGTATTCACCTGATGAGTATGTGCTCCTCGCTGAAGGGGGAGAACCAGAATCTTTTGATGAGGCTATGGAAAGTGAACAGAAGGACAGATGGGTTGCGGCAATGGATGACGAGATGACATCATTGCACGACAACCACACTTTTGAGCTAGTGAAGTTACCGACAGGTAAGAGAGCTTTGCAAAATCGGTGGATTTATCGGATTAAGAATGAAGAATCCAGTTCTATTCCTCGATACAAGGCAAGGTTAGTTGTTAAAGGCTTCCGTCAGAAGAAAGGTATTGAGTTTGATGAGATTTTTTCACCTGTTGTCAAAATGTCTTCTATTCGAGTTGTTCTTGGTTTGGCTGCTAGTTTGGATCTGCAGATTGAGCAGATGGATGTGAAGACAGCTTTCCTCCATGGAGATTTAGAGGAGGAGATTTATATGGAGCAACCAGAGGGCTTTGTTGAAACAGGTAAAAAGAATCATGTCTGCAGATTGAAGAAGAGTTTGTATGGTTTGAAACAAGCTCCGAGACAGTGGTATAAAAAGTTTGAATCTGTCATCTCTCATCAGGGTTTCAGGAAGACATCTTCTGATCATTGTGTGTTTGTTCGGAGATTTACTGATGATGATTTTATTATACTGCTGCTTTATGTTGATGATATGCTCATTGTTGGCCATGATGCTTCTAGAATTGACAGATTGAAGAAGGATCTTTGTCAGTCTTTTGCGATGAAAGACTTGGGGCCAGCACGACAGATTCTTGGCATGACGATCTCCCGTGACAGGAAGACCAATAAATTGTGGTTATCTCAGGAGAGATACATTGAGAAGGTTCTTCAAAGATTTTCTATGGATAGAGCTAAAGTGGTTAGTACTCCTCTTGCTTTACATTTTAAGCTCAGCACCAGTCAGTCACCTTCTACTGATGAAGAGAGAGAGGAGATGCAACACATACCCTATTCATCTGTCGTTGGTTGTTTGATGTATGCTATGGTATGTACTAGACCTGATATAGCTCATGCAGTTGGTGTGGTCGGTCGTTTTCTATCGAATCCAGGCAGAGAGCATTGGAGGGCAGTGAAGTACATTTTTCGTTATCTTCGTGGCACTTCTAATATGAGATTGTGTTTTGGCAAAGGGGAACCTTGTTGTACCTCTCGTACCCCTCGTGGTTTAATTTTCATGATCACAATCACTCTCTTTTTTATCTAATCTTGTTTTAAGTGTTTTTGGATGATAGGCATGATTTCAGGTTGCCAAGGAATTGGGCCAAGAAAGAAAGAAGGCCAAAGTGGACTGATTTTCAGTCCACCGGCCAACCGGTGGATGACCACCGGCCAGCCGATGGAGCCTGGACAGAAGGCATCACCTCTGTCCAGACCACCGGCCAACCGGTGTCCCACCACCGGCCAACCGGTGTCCCACCACCGGCCAGCCGGTGGGACCCAGACAGAATGGGTCAGCTACTGCCTCAGCACCGGCCAACCGGTGGCCTCCTCACCGGCCAGCCGGTGGTGCCTGAGCCCGAGCCCTCTCCCTTTTTAAAAGCACCGGCCAACCGGTGGCCAAGCACCGGTCAGCCGGTGGATCCAGTCAAACTAGCCGTTGGGCTTTGACCAGGCTTGTCCACTTGACTCCCAACGGCTCTGAAGGCCTCTCCAACGGCTCCGAAGACCCTCAAAGGCCATTTGAGGGTTCCCCCTCTATAAATAAAGGACAAGGAAGCCCCGGAAACACACGGAAGCCCACGGGAACATTTTTGATCATTTGGCGAACCTCCGGCGCATTCCTCCAAGGAACCCCCAATTACTCCAACACATTTCCACATTCAAGGAGCACCACCATAGAAGCTTGGGAGCGCTCTTCATCAACTCCATCAATCCTTTGGCGCTCAAGGCTTCTCCCCATTACGGTTTTTCATTGTTTTATTATTTTGAGTTTCAATTTGGGTTTGTGCCTACAAACCCCTCATTTCTCTCATCCTCTCTTCTTTGGGTTTTCACACCACCTTCAAGGTGTGAAGAGGTTAGTCAAGCCTTCCCTTTAAAAGGCTTGAGTCATAGGTGAGCTAGCCTTCACCTGTAAGAAGGCTAGTGGGTTCTTGCTCAACCATTGAAAGCAAGTGGGTTCTTGCATAACCATTAAAAGCAAGCTGTAATAGGTTCTAGACTAACCTTAAAGTCTAGTGGGTTTCTTGCTAAAACCATTAAAAAGCAAGCGGTAGTAAATCTCTCAACGGTTGAGTTGGGAGCGGAGACGTAGGCTTTGGTTTAAGCCGAACTCCGTTATCAATTTTGTGTCTTGCCTATTTTATTTCCGCTGCACTTTTAACTTTGATTTTAAATGGTTAATTATTTTTTAAAAGGCAATTCACCCCCCTCTTGCCATCACTTCTCCGCCCAACAAACCTATGCTTTGTGGCTTTACAGATTCAGATATGGCAGGAGATATCGATTCGAGGAAGTCTACTTCAGGCTATTTGATCACTTTTGCAGGGGGAGCTATATCTTGGCAGTCTAGGTTGCAGAGATGTGTTGCTTTATCTACCACAGAGTCAGAGTTTGTTGCAGCTACAGAGGCATGCAAAGAATTGTTGTGGATGAAAAATTTTATTCGAGAGCTCAATTTTAATCAAGACAGATATGTTTTATTTTGTGATAGTCAGAGTGTTATTTGTTTGGGAAAGAATCCTACTTTTCATGGCAGGTCGAAACATATCGATGTTCGGTATCATTGGATCTGCAATGTTCTTGATTCGAGACAGTTAGAGCTTGAGAAGATCCACACTGATAACAATGGGTCAAACATGTTGACCAAGAGTTTACCCAGAGGAAAATTTGAGACTTGCCGACTGATTGCAGGGTTGGCGATGATCCCCAGTTGAGTCGGAGGGGGAGTTTGTTGGGGCGCCTCCTCATCTGGCCCCGATAAATATTTTTATATTTGATATCTTAAAAAAAAAAAAAAAAAGATATTTTGATATCTTTGAAAAGATATATCTGATATCTTTGACAAGATATATTTAATATCTTTAATCAGATTTGAGATATCTTTTAGGAGATATATGAGATTTCATCTTCTATTTATATGAGGTGTGCGGCTCCTCTCTCAGTAGTGGTTGGAGGCAGTGCAGTTGCGTTTTCAAGGAGCGGTTTTCAGATCTGCAACCGGTGGAACTACTCTGATTTGATCGGCTTTCATCTGCGGTGGTTTTTGATCCGATCCCAGTGTTTTTCATCAGCACTTTTGTTCGGACATCAATCTTCTGCTTTCACGGTCAGATCTATTTGGGTTTCTTTAGCAGACTGCTTTCTTCTTTTCAGGCTTCATCAAGATTGCATCTATTCTCCGACTTTAATCCACTATTTTTCTAAGTATTACTTTTGAGATCCCTTTCATTTTTGGGGAGTCTCTACCGTGTACTTATCTATTTTAGTGGATCCCTCTTTCTGGACTAGGTCCCGTGGTTTTTCCCTTTTGAGTTTTCCACGTAAAAATTCTGGTGTCAATTTTATTTTTCTGCACCTGTTTTTGTCGCTACGCATCCGCTGTTTGAGGGAAAGATTTCTCCGCTGCGCGTTCGTGTTTTTTGTTGTTTGCGCGTTCATCGCTTGCCATCTTTCCCAACACTGGTCAACATGGCAGCACAAGACACCGCTTAGAAACGGCAGAGTAGCAAGGGTGCAAAAAACCTTCCGCTCTTTTATGGTGTAAAGATCTCTTCCACTCTTTGATAAAATTCCCTCCTTATCAAGCTTGCCCATGATATCTAATTTCCAATCAGAAAAGAGTCACTCAAAAATGAATATGAAATTTCAGAAAAACCGCACTAGTCGCTTTCTAATATTCTGAAATTTGACATGGAAGAACATGTCACCTTCAGTCAAAACCTCCAAAAGAAAACCACCAATTTACACAAAATTTAGCGGGGATGAAGCCAAAGGAAAAAAAAAATAATAGTGATATCTAAATACTCAGATGAGCATGAAATTTAATTTTTGCCACGAACTCCCCATATCGCCATTACAAAATATTCAAAAGGAGGGTTTTCAATCTTTACCATTGATATGTCAGGGAAATTTGAGAGAACATCAATAAGTTCAACAGTGTCGGTGTGGTGAGATGTAATCCACTCTTTTATACGGGCTAGTTGTTGTTGATCTTCCTCTTCATCATAAGTCTCATCTGAAAACAACAATGGGATAAACATAAATTAGAGACATGGCTCAGGCACAGATGCACAAGACAAGAACAAAGGTTTGAGTGAGATTGAGGTTTATAGCATGCAATTTTCTCATTATTACATTGTAAAAATGCTATTTCCACAATCCAAAACCATGACCATCCACAAGAAGGCAACCTTCTCTGCATTAGACCAATAAAATATACCAAATATTGAAAACAAAAAGAAATGGTCAGGAGTCCAAGTATATTGTTGCATCACATTAGCAAAATTTGAAATTAGCATGCATTCATGCTATATTTTCAATACCAGAATTAGATTTTACCTTCATCATTCACTGCAATATCTTCATCCGGCCTTCGTCCATCTATAAATTGAACAATTCTTTACTTATAGTTCATATTCACAAGATTCGCTTCCACTCATATATATAACATACATATCTTATTGAAATGGTAGCAATATGTCTAAGTGTATGCATTCAATAAACGGTAGAAATAATTACCTACTGGGGCAACTAGATATTGGTCCTCTTGTGATTTATTTCCCTGGAATGAATTACAAGTTAAAATAACTTATCCAGATAGTTGTATTGCACTCCTCTAAAGCCTGAGCTTTATCACTTCCTAGCTTCAATCTCGGATTAGGATAAGCAGAACGGCCATGTCAATAAATTACCTCACTTTCAGATTCTGAAAATTCTTCACCCTGTACGGAATCAGCACCTAAGCTCATTTCATCATCTTTAAGATCTTCATTTTCATCCTCAAAAGGATCAAGTATACTCTTTACCTGCACAAGAAAAGAAAGGCTTGAATTCAATGGGAATCTGCAAAGCTGTTGTGGCTTGCTATTACTGAAATCTAACGACTTACCTTCAAAGCTAACACCAAATGCTTGCTGTTGACATTTCCAACTTCCATTCTCAAAGGATTTTTGATCCATGGGTTACAAGCTTCTTCTTCTGTGCAGCCTTTAAAGAATGGTGGCTCATAATCTACTGGCTGCCAAATCACTATCATTATTTTCATGTTTCACAGACTTCCTTTCCTTTAACAGACGTGTTTATATTTTTTGAATTGTCACAGTCATTTGCACATTCAAATGAATTTTATTAGTGACTCAAATATTTTGATCTTAAAATCAATAAAATTAAGAGTGGAATGCCTTTTTGAGATCATATTAAATTTTTTTAATCACCAATCCATCCATTTATCAAACTCTCCGATTGCAGTACCTAAATTGTACATTTTTGGGGAGCTAGCAGTGCAAACTTCAGAAAAATAAAACAAATTGTACCCAAGAGCATGGGAGGTGAGGTGGAAAGAGCCTTTATGGGTACTATAGGGAACATGGTAACTGAGCTTACAGTTCTATGATTAGTACACTCAAATTCCCAGTACCTAAATTAGCTAGTGTCAACTATCAATTAGATTAACAGGTTGAAGAGCATGCAACAGAAATCTCAGTTGAAAGTAGATATGAAGAAGCAAAAAATGAAGCAACAGTTGAAGCTTACCGTCACATCATCATAGTATAGAAGTTTCATCAATATGGTGCGCTGAAATATTTAACAATCATAAGTCATTAAATGTATAGTGATAATGCATCTTTTTACCGTACATGAGAGGGATTGGCCTCGTAGATTAACTTACCTCATCAGGAATTCTATCCAGAGTTCTCATCAATTGAACAAGAGTGTGAACCATTTTACAAGCAGAACTTCTGCAATTGTAATTTTTGCCCAATAACAATAAAAATAAATAAATTACTTGAACCTTTCACCGGATAGAACAAAATAATGATAATATGTCAAACTTCAATTTGGAATTGAATAACCAAAAATAAAAAATAAAAAAGTACGCATAATGAAATAATAACCTCATTTGTGTGGAAGTAACTTCTGTTGAATTACACTTGATTGTCCTTCCAGATTTTTTGTCGCCAGTCCGATTTATGTTCATTGAAACTTCTTGGCTGTCAGAATTTGAATAACTGAAAGAGACTGCGAGGAAAAAATATTTTAGTCAAATTTTTTTATGTAGATCAACATCATCTAGAGATCTTACAAGCGTATTCTTCAATCATAGGACCATCTATCGCTTCACAAACACAGAAGAGAAGTGCTTTCAAGTATTTCCTCTGTAATGCATCATAGACACCTGGAAATAACAAGGATGATTGTCAAACCATGAATGTAATCATTTCACAAGGCAAAAGATTGTCTAATTAAAGTGTGTTTATACCTTTCTCCATCCAGTCAATGAGTCTGCGCCACTCTGCATCCATTGGCATGAGCTTTTTGATCTTCATCTCTGTCATTGACAATATAATTTCACAGAACATAAATTACGCATGGATAATATTTTAAGAAAAGTAAAATGCAAAAAGGGCAGAAATCTTACCCAATGCAGGAACAGACTTATCATTGAAATATTTTTCTCTAAAGAGACCTCTGATGTAACTAACATTGAATATGGCAATACGAAGGAGATTTTCCTGGTCTGTGAAATATCAAACCCATTGGAGTACATGAGAATGAAAACCTTCTAATTATTTACAAAGCATGAAAATTACAGATCTAATTAGAATTGGAGACCGATCGAATTTGTTGACACTATTTAAAAGCTTGCACGAGTAAAGAAAATATGACCTGCGTTTTCTCTATGGTATTCAGGATAAAAAACGTTACACATGAACTTCATGATCAGAGCGTTCAGCTAAAATTAGTAGATGTCGGTTGTTTACTACTGCGAGATCCAACATAATATAATTTTATTCGACTATGGCAAACACCGCCACACGGCCTTTGAAAGGATTGGAAGTTGTTTTTCGTAAAATCAAATTTCACGTAGAGGTGTGACCAAACTGTAGTTATCATCAGATAAAATTAGGAAACTAGAAGTGTCCGAATACAATTACATAATTACATGGAGGTTTTTTTATCTATAAATCAGCTATCGCAATGATAATTTATGTAGAAAACATGGAAGCTAGGGAGTTGATCAGTCACGTACGTACGAAAAAACCGAGTCCCAACGCTTATTAACCAGCAAACCGTAGTCATCGCTTCTGGTCTAAAATGTAGGAAACTACAAGTGTTCGAATGTAATTGCATAATTAACTTGCAAAAATTTTATAAGATAAATCAGCTATCACAATGCTAATTTCAGTAGAAATCAAGGATGCAATGGAGTTTTTAGTTCGATCAATTACATACGAAAAATGAAAGTCCTAACGCCTATTAACCAGCGAAATCGTATCTGCATTTCTCGTTGCACTATTATCACAAGAAGAACGCTGCTTACCAGGAGGAGCGAATCCTACTCTGTGATATCTGCTTCTTTTACTTTCTGTGCGACGACCTGAAAGCGAATGGAAAACATTGTACAATCAATCGACGAAGAAGAAGAGCCGGTATGAATTAATGCGTGATGATCATCGAAAGATGAACAGCTCAAGGAGCACTGTCGGCTTACCATTGTTTGGAGCTGGGTCGAGGAATCAGAGAGGAAATGGATCGCTCGGTCTGAAAATTTAAAAGTATAAATGCGAGAAGAGGAAGTGGCGGCAGTCCGTCGACGGGGACGGTATTTATAAACACTGGAATTTTAACCATGGTCGGTTATCCATCATCGTTAGCCGGACCTCGCCATACCATGACGTGGCAAAACTGAAAAGATTAAATAAAAACTCCCAATAAAGAATGTTTAATGATGACAAAAACCGTATGGATGTTCGTGATACATTAATAATCCCAAGATACTCATACTTTGAATAATACTCAATTTTGACGCCATTTTTTTCAAGCAATGCTTGAACTTGAGCTGCTAGGGTATTAACTCAGTCAAGTTTTGAGTATTAGAATACTTTAATCCAAGTAGTTTGTGAACCTAATCGGGTATTGCATATTTTAATATATCATTTTGTGTGCGTGCGTGCGTGTTAATTCTGTGTCAAGTTAAAGCTTCGATCTCAATGCAAATTCGAGTTCGAGTAATCAATTCATGTTCGTGATTCTAATCAAATTAATGATCAGTATTTTAACCGAACATAATCGAGTTTAATCAAGTAATTTGATTGTGCTCGGGTCAAGTTCAAGCTTTAAAAATATTATTCAGTCGAGCTTGAACATCGATTTCAAGTACCAAGCTCAAGCTCGAGCAATGTGACACTTTGCTCAGCTTGACTTGATTACACCTCTATGCTACAATATTTTAGGAATATGACAGAAATACAAATTAGTTATGCATGTGGAAGACGCTACCCAAACCACCATTCCATCCTCACGCATGAAATACCATGTTGATATCATTCCAACAAAGTAACATCATGACCTGAGACGACCTTTCTAACTTGACCTCGAGCTGAATCAAAATGTTACTCAACCCTTGGCGTCATCCCTCGCTCGCAGAAGGCTAAATAAGAAAATAAAAAGATTAACACATATTATGGGGAACAATTAATCTACCCAACACACGGCAACCACATCCCTATAAAACAATACGCAACAGAATCATGAATGTTAATGCATACAACATACAAAAAACAATACAAATGTGTTCAACAATACATATTCAACTTCATACTAATAATCCAAACCAAAACAATTGACTCATCCTCCACCAGTCTCTTCTAGTCGACTTTTGTAATGCTTGTCCTAGTCTGCTCGTATAGTTTCTGAGCCAGAGAATCATGTGGCCTTAAACGTGTCTCCTAATATGTTAGAGACTGTTGATTAGTGGTGAGGGTCAAATAGTTACACATGGGGAGACTATACCTCCAATACCATCACATACAATAATTGTCAATAACATTAACATCCATAACAAGTATAATTTCAAAGTATAAGAATGGTTTTACAGCTAAAAACATACCATACTAAATAACACCGCGCTATAAAAAAATACTCATGCAGGTCATAAAGATATACATCAATGCAAGATCACCTGATGGGCCAATCACATAAAATATAAAATAATACGAAGGTAGCTATAAGGAGACCCAACCCTTGTCCTCAAACCTCGCTTTAGGCCTGTCTCCATGACCCCACTGAGCTCCTTCAGCTCACTCACCTGTACTAGGGTACGTTCCCTGACATGCATATCAACTATAAAGGTGACACATCCACTAAGGTGCACATGTAGGGTGTGAGTATAAAACTCTATAGTTCACCACTGACGGTGTCCCTAATGATAACCATAATTAATATGTGTGCATGCATGTACCAAATGGAATAAAATCCATACATAATAACATGCAAACAACTGTTAACCCATTGAGTGCTCAATAAGTCCCTATGATGGTACACTCATACTTGTTTCAGGTAGTGATGGAATGAGACCATGCTCTCATAGTCTGATCAAAATAAGAGGGTGAACGAGTTATCACCCATCGTTGCACTCAGCCAAGGTGATTGAGACATCACCATTAATAATCACATGGGAGAACAAGGTATTGCCTAGTGAATGAGTTATCACCACAACAGTAATAAGAGCAAATGAGGCATCACCTAGTGAATGAGATATCACCATAACAATCCACTGGGTGAATGATGTATCACCATATTAGACCACTGGGTGAATCAGGTATCACCATACTAGAAAACCTAGGTGAATGATGCATCATCAATCATCAAACGAGGCTAAGGTATATCACTATCTAACAACCTA
The DNA here is from genome assembly GCA_963277665.1 of Viscum album. Classification (NCBI taxonomy): domain Eukaryota; kingdom Viridiplantae; phylum Streptophyta; class Magnoliopsida; order Santalales; family Viscaceae; genus Viscum; species Viscum album. The sequence continues at coordinate 1,517,667,217 of OY728155.1, read as the reverse complement.
GGTAAACAATGCATCACAAACGATTAATAAGATATAACCAACCATAATTAGGTGAACGATACACCACCAATGGTGGATGATATCACCATAACTCAATAGGTGAATAAGGTATCACCGACAACCAAAACAAGTGATTGAGTTATTTACAAAGTAAAAAAATTGGTGAATGATACATCACTAATCATCAGTGAGGTTGGGGTGAACGAGTTATCACCAACCATCACTATATTCGGTTAGCCATGTGTTTAATCTAACTAATTCTTATGATATTCTAGGCTCAAGTATAGCCTTGTGTCATCTGTTAACGATGACCTATGCATCTCAAATCCTTTAGTGATCACCCAAATAGAAGGACCAACCTTCAACTGTCCCTCGGGTCAATCATCGTATCACAACAACATGAGGTCAGAATAAAGATTATCAAAATCATGGCATCATATTTCCTAAAACCTAGTCTTCGACTATAACCTATTACACCTCATACAGAATGCATCCTAGTATATCCAACCCCTAGCCCTCGACTAATACCAAAAGTTGCATCACACGCATTGCTAAAATCAAAAACTCAACGAGGCTCTAGCACCCCCAACTTATCCCATCACTATCCACACTCACCCCTCTGGTAATGTTGACCCTTAGACCCTAACCCAATAGATATCACATATCTAAGGTCACATGATATACCTACCATCTCATAATCACATGATACTCCACCCTCAGTAGGTCGCCGCTCATTATCTCACAATACCATTGTTCGTCTAATCCATTAACTCAATCTTATCTCATTAGTCACCCAACACTCAATGACTTAGTCAAAAAGGCTTTTCATTAGCTTACTCACACTCTAATCCCCAAGGAGAATCAATCACAGGGTGGTTAGCTCACTAGGCCACCCTAAGTGGATTTTTTTATACAAACCATCTAATCTCCTCAAGGTCATTCAAGGCTGTCCCAATTCAAAACCATAAGCTACCCCTCTATTGAGGCTACTTTGTATTATGTTGTATTCATTGTTAATGTGTGTCAATATGTAAAGGAGAAGTGACTGGAATGAATTTGAAGTCCCCAAGCTCCATAGTGATATGAGTGGAGTTCCCAAGAAAGGAAATATGATTTGTAGTGAGTTGTAAAGATTACATGATAATTGAAGGATAAACTTAAATATTTGAAGTTAGGCCTCGTTTAGTATACTGGATGACTTTTGATGGAAACATGGTTGCAAATGGAATGGGAAAAGGAATTAAAATGAAATGGTAATGATGATAAAATTGTGTTTGGTATGGAAGGAAAATTTATGAAGAAAACCTTATTAATTTTTTTGAAATGTCAAAACCCCAAATCTTTTTTTTTTTGAAAACCACTCCCTCATCCCTCAAACCCTTCTCTATTTCTCTATACATGTAGCCCAACACATCATGATGTTCCATTGTGTGAGAATCCTCATTGAACCCATAACACCCCCATCACTGAACCAACAATCCAGTCATCAAAGACCCTTTCCAAACCTATTTTCATAGTCACTTCACCGAAATCCCTCACAAATACATCTTTATAACCCTTTCACAATTATAAAATTCACCTATGGCCACTGTATTAAATTGTGGTAATAGGAAGAAAACCATGGTTATATGTTATATCCACGGTTCCCATATCCATGGCTATTGTAGCCATTTCAATATCCATTTTCAATAGCCCCATTTTTAACCATGGCAGTAGGATATATAGCCACAGTTTTAACCGTGGCACTAGGAATGTATAGAAACAATTTTAGCCACAAAAGTAGGTATGTATATCCATGGTTTTAACCATGGAAGTAGGTATGTATATCCATGGTTTTAACCATGGAGGCAGGGTATGTACAACAACAGTTTTAACTCTGTCAGTAGAGTATGTATAATAATAGTTGAAACCATAACATTATATTTATACAACCATGGTTTTAACCATGGTTTTATATACATAAAACCATAGTTTTACCCATAGAAATTTGATGTTATAGCCACAATTTAAACCATGGAAATAGCTATAACTTTTTTCACAAGTAGGATTTACCCTTATGTAGCATTCCATTCATTTTTCACCAAAATCCAAACAAACAGATACCAAAAAACTAATACAACAAAAAATATAAAAATGTCATTTTATATTCAATAAAAACAAAAAAAATGATAGATATCTAAATACATAAACAGTCAGTAATTTCAATCAATAGTGTCATCTAAATCCTCATCAACTCCATCATCATTGGTGCTGATATAAAAAACATTACCATCATCATTTACATGTGTTCCACCAACACCACCTTCATCAACACCAAAATCATCATCATCATCATCACCAAAATTCTCATCACCACCAATATCCTCACCATCATCATCATCCTATCAACTAGCGTCATAAACACCGAATGCACATTCATATCAATACTTATAAATCGAGTGAAGACTCCATAAACATCCATCCATTATTGTTTCACCCTCCGGTGGAAGTGAAGTGCATATAGTTGACATCACCTTGAAAAATTGGTCATTTTGCATTTTTCTTCTTCTGTCTAGACTCTTGTTGAACTTTTTTATTTGCTACCTCTATGGTGGAATTTAGATATTATTGGGTAACAATTCTTGTGGTGTTTTTAGAAGATTCAATACCCAAAGACCAATATCAAGATGACATAATTTTCTTTCCAGGTTTATAATGAACTCGACTACTGTGCTCGTCACCTAGGACCTGATGTAAATAACTTTTTTGATCCAAATGTGTCTGGTTCTGTCTCTGCTAGAACTGGAAGAGCATCTACTAAATGGGTGTTACTATCTTAGTAGAAAATCAAAATAAAAAATATTAAACATGAATATAACTTATATAATATAAACAAACTAAAAATTTAAAAATAGTCTTACAATTTTATCCTGTGTTTCCCTTTCCATAATGCTTTTATCTTTCTTTTTTCTACCTGTACAAAACAATGTTGATCAAGGAACATTTCCATCAATATTCAATTTATATTTTCGCATGAAAATTGAAAATAAGTCAATAAAAAATAAATATATATTCAATGTCAAATGATATATTACCTATGGCAGTTAATGAGTTGGAATTAAAGTGCACCCTAAAGTATGAATATATTTCATGGAAATATTATTTTTTATATTCCTTTTAGATGATTCCTATTAGTAAAAATAATATAATATTATTTTAATAAGTAACAAGGAATAAAACACTAGCATTTTATCTTAATAATTCAATGAATTTGAGACATAACTCAAATAACCAGTTTTGTCAAATTTCATAAAACCAAACACCCTCATAAGCACCAGATTTAAATTCAATAAAAAAACTAACTAATTAATTATAATATACTATGAAATTAACATACTAGATTCTAATCAACCAAAAAAATCAACACCAACCAATGAAAAAAGAACAAGAAAACTTTATTTTGTTTACCACCATTAAACATTAATTTAACAGATATAAGAAATATATTTTAAAAGGAAAAGTGAACAAGTGAACTATATTTAGGTATATTTGAAATGATTTAGTTAATTTCAATACAATTCCATTTGTTTTGGTTTTGTTCATTAACAATTCTATATGAGTATGCAGTTTTGATTTTTATACATAATAAGAATGTCTTGTTTATTGTTTTAATTTGTTAAAGCATGCTAAGTACTATCTATTATACTTTTCCAATGACATGTAGTAATGTGTGAAGTGATGTTTAATGATGTTTACATGGCTTGTTTAAAACATGGTGTAGTTTGTTCGAAATATGTTTTCTTAAATAAATGAAAAACATTAATTTTTTAAAAGTTGTGTAGATTTAAAAATATCAGGGTTTCTTTAAAAATATTCTGATGTGTATTTTAAAAGAGTTTTATTGGTACTTTGTATTAAAGAATTATTTAGGAGTCTTTCATTAGTTTTGAAAAATGGAAGGTTTTGATGAGAGAATTGTGGTTGATTTAGAAAGTTTTAAATGTCTAGGTTTCAAGAATTTTTTTTCACATGTTTAAATAATGTTTTGTTTTATTATCATTTCAATAATGGTTGTAGTGATTAACATTATATAAGGTGGTTTTTTTATTGAATGGTGTTGTTGAAGTCTCTTTATTGATTTGGATTATTGGGATATTGTGTGGTCGATATGATTAGTGGATTGAGGGAGGGTTTATTGATTGATTGATGCTATGTGAGAGTGATAGGAAGTATATTATTTGTAGAGGGAAAGATGTTGGTTGGGTATGATGGTGGAATTATTCCATTAAGGATTAATTGATTTATCTTTCATTGTGCTTGTGTTTTTCTTATTGTTGGTGTGTTGTTTGATTTTTTAAGCATCCATATTGATTTTTGATATTAGGTTAAAGATGTTTCATTAGAGCATTTCAATGGAGTTTGGCTTGGGAAGTGGGAGAATAAGTCATGGGATCAAGTTTTATTCATATATCTATAGAATAATGTGTCAAAGTTACTTAGTCAGGTGTTGACCCTTAAGTTTGAGGAGTGGATAGAAGAGGATGAGGATGAATTCAAATTAAACTAGACAACATATCAATTCTGGGTTGTCTTAGCAGTGAGTTATCACTCAAGAGTGTCTTGGGTGTGTTGAAATATGAATCACAATTGGATGAAAGAGGGTTATTATGAATATTTCATTGTCATGTTTATGAATTAGTTTTTCCAATGGTGTAGTGGGATGAACATGCGAAGGACCTCAAGGAACTCTAGTGGGGAGGATTTGATGTTTATGTTACTGTGTTTTGCTTTTGTGATTTTGGGTCCTATTTTAGAACCTCTTAGTTGATGAAACCATGGGTCCTTAACATTTCAATTCTTCCATGAGGAAGGATATTTGACATTGGTTGGAATGTTTATGATTAAATTTTTGGTTGTATGTGAGGGATTATGGAGAGGTGATCAAGATGGGTTTACATTCAGCAACTAAGAAGGCTAGATATTATGACTTAAATTTTTTCCCTCGATGATTATTGCTTTTAGTTTTTGGTGCTTGGTGATATTATTATCTTTCCAGGTGAATGGTACATGTTATCATGTGTTTGGTTTATTTTTTAGGTCAATGATAAATGTGTCATAACACCAGATTTAGTTTTTTAAGTTGGCCTTACTAAATACTGGAGGAGAGAAGTGAAAACGTCTTTGGGATATGGGTCTGCCAAGTTTTCTTTTTTATTATGTTGTTTGGGGTTTCAATTTTTAGGCTTTTCCCTTTGGTAAATTTGAAGGGGTTATGTTTTGGATGTTTTTATTCTAGATAGGTTTTCTTTCTTATTGTGGTTGTTCAGGTTTTATCATTGTACATTTTTCAATTTTCAGTTTTTTTAGTTTTTTGCTCATGATTTTTTATATCTTAATTTAGAGGTTCTAGTTATTGCTTAAATGGATGGTAGAGGTGAAAATTTTATAGGTGATGGGTTTTCCAGTGGTGGAATCTCTATTTCAATTTAACTTGAAAAAAATCTTGATGAATTTCAGATTGAAAAAAATCAAAAAAGATTTTTCATTTCATTATTCACTAACTCAAACAAACAATTATTCATTAACTTGAAAGAATAATTTTTTTATCAAAATGAGGTTCATTCTTAATAGTTTGGGAGTTATTCCTAAAATAGGTGGTATATTTTAAAAATTTAATAGCATTCACTACCAAACCTTTCATTTTATTTTCACCTATTGATGTCTTTACAATTTCAAATCTTTTAGTGCAGCCACCCTTTGTTTCTCAGAATTTTTAACACATGTTTCTCTCATATTTTCATCACTATAACACATAATAAATCCACGAGTTCACTTATCCTAATATATTGATCATTATCTTTAAAACTAACATACAAAAATATGTAAGGAGTTTTAATGGAACCTCATGATTTGGAAATCAAGTTAATAAATTATTGATTTTTTCCCATCTATCACTAAAACCATATTCATTTTCTTGAATAAAACTAGAGATTAACTAGATAATGATGATATGTTTCAATAAAGGTTATATATTTATTTCACAAGTGTACAAACAATATTAGTGAATAGATATCAAAGCTACAAAAAATTATTTTCACCACACAAAAATCAATTCCAACAAGCATAATTTTTATAAAACATCTAACAAATTAATACAATAAGTGATAAAAATTAATTCTCTAGTAAAAGTAGTTGTTCATCCCCCCAGATGATGTTTATTGGGTTTGGGGTTTTGTGATATTTATAAAAAAATCATATCATGGGTTCAAGGCTACGTGTCAACAACCCCAAGGATTTTGATCTCAAGGTTACTAGGCATCAATTCAACCATCGCTCTTTAATATCATGAATATATTTTTTGTGATCCCCCTTCCCTAACCAGCCATGGACTTCACACTTTCCATTCCCCTAAGTAACACTTTTTATAATAAAATTTATCCATTGATAGAATATATCATCCAAAAAATCCACACATATATTCATATTATATCATTAGAAATTTATATATTAAATGAAAAAATGAACATGAATGCATATTAACAAACCAACATGGTTTTTATCCACTATCCTTACTCATGGTTTGAATTTTTTTTATGATGCTTAATTGATAGGATTTTGAAACACACAAATTACTTGATAGCACATTCATTTCATCAGAATTTAGGTAAAGGACTATCCAAATCCGTGATTTTTAGTTTTTATTCAATGTTCTCAGAAACACATGTTTTTAACCAATTATTAATTATTCTATTAACTAAATTAGTGTACATGTAGAGTCCCATTTAATTTGGAGAAATAAACATTTTTGTTCTTTTGATTTTTTTACAACCATTCATTTTCTTATTCTTGTTTCATATATGTATGTTGAGCTTATTTATTTGGATTTATTACTCTTAAATTAACATTATTTTATTAGTGATCTTATACATTCACTTTAGGGAATAACCTCTTTAACTTTCATTGAAGTTATAGGATATATACATTGTACCAGTTCACCTTTTGAAATTTTATAGTTTTATTCACCACAACTTCTTTTATATCCCCTATCCTTGGCCGCACCTTCTCCCCCCCTCTTTCAAATACCTTTATGCTACACCAGCCTAGTCCTTTAGTTTTTGGATTTTCTTATCACATTTTTTCACCATACCTTATAATTTGTGAGTTTTCCTGATTTAATTTATCAATTTTAACTTCAAGTCTTTCAACAAGATGTTTGACAACACTACTAGTTCCCTAAACTCATGAAACAACTACTATCACCTTGGGTGGTTGGTATGGAAATTATTATCAAATAACATTTGGATTAATATCTTGAACTACCTATTCTCATTTAATTTTTTTTCAAGAAAAATTATAATTAGATATTATGAATTAATACATGCATTACAAGGATTACTTCAATCACTAACAATGAATAACCATGTAATATTGGTATATTTTCAAGAGCACTACTTATGATTGGTTATAAAAAAACTATAGATTAAATATAAACAACATCTTATATTCTATAAAAAATTAATGAATCTTAATAGAAACAACTAAATTGAATGTACAATTCAGTAAATTACCTTGAAATTAGAACTTCTCTAATATGAAATTAGGTTTTCTTATTATGATAGTGGACATTCATTGAAGATTGGTTTATTTTAAATATCATTACCTCTTCCCTTTTTACACCCATCATAAAAGTCAAGCTTATAGACCTACCACATCTCACCCAGTTCCATTAACTTAGGTTCCTTTTCTTGCAGGTCCTCCGAGAATTTATATCCGAGATTAATATTAAAACAAAATTGTTAATAATATTTTATAAAGAAATTGAATATTAATTTCAAAAAAAATATTACAAAAATTTCAGTCCAGGACTTGTATTTTATTTATTATCTAAATTTTCTCCACTAAATTACTTGAACTTGAATTATATTACTATTTTTGCTGAGTGTCCCCATGAAACTCTACAATTATTTACCATTTTTTCCAATTATTTTCATGTCTTGATTATACTCAACCATGATTTGTGTGTGTATATTCCACAATGTAAGAATTTTTTTATGGCCATGTATTTTACTAGAAGATGATACTGAAGAAAGAAATGAGTATTTAACACATATATAACTAAAATTTAATAAAAAATTATCTACTTCAATAATTTTGAGACATTTACCCGAAACACTATTTGACGCCACTGTATCCTATACACTATTTTTGGTGGTGGAAACTTGAGGAGTGTACTGATTAGTATATTATAGATGATGAATTTGGGTAGTATTGTATATGGATACAATAGAATAAATAGTGGAGAATTACTATGTATATATGAAGGTGGATAAGGAAAAAAAGGCTGAGGTATGAGTGGGACTACCCAACATGGTAATAGGAGGAAATGGATAAAAAGGATGCCTGATTATATATGGGTATGGAATATAAGGAGGAGTCATGATGGGAGGAAAATGTCCTTATGACTGTAGAGCCATGGGCTATGAGGCACTGCATGTAGGGGGACTACATGTAGGGGAACTACCTGCAGGGGAAGTCCTATATTCTGGACTGTCTGAACTATCCTCAGTGAATGCAAGTTTCCTCCTCGAGGATTCCTATTAATATTGAATATATTTTATTTAAATTTCACACATAGTCAATAAATAAATAAATTAGTCACTGGAATAATCATATTTATTAGCCAAACTTCTCTAAATTGATGATGTTTTTTCTCTATTTATTTTCTAAAAAACTCTTCACAAGACATAATAACCTAGAAATTCCAGAAGTGATGTGAAAATTTTAAAAATACAACAAAAAATTAAATAACTATAAATAATACAAGAAAATTTATATTATTTTTAAAAATATTATATCTTATATTAATTTTATTTTCATTATTTTTTTACTAACAAAATTAAAACATTACACAACAACATAAGTTGCAACTTTAAATTCCAAATTGATCTAAATAATTGTTTTTAGTTACCATTTATTTCTTTTTTCACCTATTATATAAATTTAAAATACTACAGGGCTTCTATAAATATTACTATTAATAGGATTTAAACCTTTACAAGATGGATTTGATTCAATTAAACTTTCTTTAGTTTTATCAAGTATATATTTCTTTAATGTTTATATTACTCAATTTACAAATCTATGAATTTAAAGATTTATTCAATGAAAACATTCAGTTGTTTGTAAGGATTCTATTCTTAGTTAACCATAAAAAAATATGATATTATATTTACATTTATTACTTGTAACTGCATATTCAGTACACATTTTGAGGATATAGAAAGCATGTGATAATAGAAAAACAATTTAAAAACAATTGCTTTTATTGGTAAAGATAATGTACTATCCCTTTGAGTTAAATTTTCTTATCAATTATTACATATATTTCAAAAATATTAACTATATTCAAGTAAAAAGGTCTAAATAACTGACAATTTATAGAATACATTTCAGGAATGTGACACAATAATAAATATATACTAGTAGATAGTTCAGGAATTACAATATTTCGCAAACATGTATAAAACATACAAACAACATGAAACTAAATAATTAGTATAATATACTTAACAAAATTAATTATGAACCATGTTTAAAAGTAAATAAATGAACACATACTATGTCATAATAATATAAAATCAATACTTCAACACATGTCAATGGTACACATGCTCTGTTATAATTCTCAGTTCTTAGTCCATTCAAAAAATTGAATCATCTATTTCACCAAATGAAACATTTGAGTGAATATCGGCTAGATCATCCAAAAAATCACTATCATACATTCCTTTATAAAAAATTTGTCTTGGAATAACATTAACTATAACACAAAATTGTGGTTTTAAAGGTTCATTTATATAAAAAACTTGTCTGGATTATGATGCAAGAATGTAAGGCTCCTCTATATGAAGATAATGCTTCATATAAATCACTCTAAATCCACAACTATGTATATACATTCCTTTTCATTTCATTGAATAAAACTACATGCATTTCATTATAGTGACACGACCATGTGCATAGTAATCTAATAAAAATATTCTCTCAGAAACCCCATAATATGAAATATTTTCCAATTGAGGTTGTATGTTTGATGCACTAGAATTACAATTAATTGTTGCACTTATCATGACACCATCATGATATGATTCCATGTTTGTTTCCCAATTATTTACAATTAATTTAAATCCATTGGAAACTAATGATTTATAGCCGTAAGAAATTTTTTTGGGCTGAATGAAAATGACCTTATTTCAGAAGATACATCATCCATCGATAAAATTTAGACTTAAAATATATCAATATTAAATATTAAATAAGTACCTACAGTTTTTTCATGTAAAAAAAGAAATTTTTTATGTTTGACTTTAACCAAGTAGGAAATTATTTACAGTGTAATTTTCCCTCCTCTTAATAGATAAAGAAAAATGCATTATTTTTATAATTTCACTATGTTCTCCACAAATATGATAATTTTATAATGTTAGAAGCTTTGAAAAAAACACACAATAACAAATATATATTTATAATTTTAATTACTTGATGTAATCACCATCCACATCGTAATTGAAAAATATTGTGCAATGAGCCATTTACCACTTGTACCTATTCAAAGTACACAACCTACATGATCCAGATATCCCTTATGTTTGGGGAAGTGATGGAAATATAGGATCAATGGGATCAAATTACTCATCTTTAATTATTGTTGGCTGATTAGATCTCATGGTGACCTTATCCAAGTACATTGAATATAAATCCATGAATTATTGTTTTAAATAACCTTTAACAATAGATCCTTACAGATAATTCTTATTTCTCACATAATATTTCAATGTAAATATCATTATTTCTATTTAATACACCCAATGAAAAGAAACAGGAACACCAAAATGAACTTCTTTCGGAATATTCATAGTAATATATAACATAAATGTGAAAAATGATGGAGGGAAAATTTTCTCCAAGTCACAAAGAATGATCAATGAATCTTTCTATAGTATCTTAACAACACTTATGTTTAGTATTTTAGCACAAATGACTCATTAAAATTGATATAATATAATCATAGCTACCCTGAAATTTTGTAACAATAAATTTTGAATGACAATAGGAATCAATTCATGCAACGAGATGTGGTAGTAATGAGTTTTAAGGGATTTTAGTTTCAAATTTCCCATATTCCCCCATTTCAAAATGTTACATAAATTTCCATATGGAACCTTTAAACTTTTCAAGACTTGAATAATTTTTTTTCTATGAATTGATCATAAAAAACAAGTAAAAGGGACTTTCCACTGATTCTAACTAATTAATTTAAGATGAAGTATTGGTTTTATACCCCAATATATAAAATCATGACTTGAGCAAAAATCATCTTTTGTTTTTACCTTACATTTAAAAGGATTACAAGTAATATTTAAAACACATTTATCTCAGTATGTATTATATCCATAATGACTCATAGAAAATTTTATGACCAATATGGAAACTCAAAGAATGTATTTTTCTTTCTCCAATTGTAGTTGTAATTTGAAGGAACATTCTTCCACTTTCTGGAATTTAACCGAACCATTCCAAGACCAAAATTAAAACCATCAAATTATTTAAGTATATCACCCCCTGAAATTCATTAAGGTACTTCATTTGTATCTATGGAATTATCAAACCGTTATTGTTTTTTCTTGTATGGATGATCTATTTATAGAAATCATTGATTCCCTATGAAACTAAAAGTTCACTAAAACTTTAATATCATAGAATGTGTATTTTTCATACAAATGGGGTAGGATAATTCCCCATTTTTACTCTAACCATACATCATTTTGTAAGTAGGGAAATCATTTATTGTGTATAATGATGATGCACAACACATAAAGTAATCCCTTTTAAATGCATCATATTTATGCACCCCGATGGTCCAAATCTCCATTAACTCATCATTTAATGGTTTCAAGTATATGTCAGTATCATTTACAAGATTATTGGGTCTATAAATCAATTAAATCATTATAGTTGCTAGTTTTTCACACACATCCATGATATAAAATTATAAATATGAATGAAAATAGGCTAAGTACTATGTGTAGTATTTAGATGATGAAATGAGTTAAAACCATCACATGATAATCCAAATCTAACATTCTACGAGTCTGCTTAAAAATTAAGATCCTATCAAATTTATACTATGTTTTCTCATCTATAGGATAAACTATACTACCATTAACCATATTTATTTCATCTCTATTTTATCTCATATTATTTTCCATGTGTTCTAATATAAAAAGTTTCTAAAGTCTGGGAATCAATAAAAAGTGGCAAGTCACTTTCTCTAGTACACAAGATTGAGTTCCATATTTATTAGTATTCCATATTAATGTACCACATTGTTTATACTTGTATCGACCTTGACCCCAGCAGCCTAGAGTTAGTGTTGTACTTTATTACATTGGTATAAGATACATGGTATCACATCCTGAAGGACTGATCAATTTAATAGCCTTGGTGATCTAGATACATATATTCGACTTGAATTATATTTGGATATGAAAATTGAAACATGATTTTTTTCTTTCGATAATAAATTTATTCCAACTAGAGTATCCCTACATATTAGTCATAGTGAACTTCATAGAATCCTGGGGAAAGTAAAAAAAATAACGGTGAGCTCAAATGATCAATAAGGGTTAAGTAAAACTAAAGAAATCATTAATAAATAAGAATAATCTATATGAAAAGGTAAATAAATGAACACACATTCCAATTAAATACCTGGATAAGGAATAATCAATATGTAAAATTAAATAATTTAAAACACATGTCATTTAATCAATAAGTTAGAAATGAAATGAATCTTGAGATAATATCATAGTGAAAATCCCATGGATAATAATAAATGAATAGTGAATGAAGGTAATGCTTAATTATAAAATGTCATGTTTCCTAGGGATATTATACCTTTACTATAAAGACCTTTCATAAGATATTTTAGAACGTACTACTATTAAGATCTTTCAAAAGACTGTTTAAAACATACTGGTTACAAATGCATAGGGTTTGTCTAACTGATTTTGTCTCATGAGATTACCAATGCATCAAGGGGATTTTATTAAAAAATCCCCAACCCATGTATTTAATTTCTAAATCATTCCTCATATATTGAATAATTTATTTAATTCATAAAAAACGTGCCTTATCAAATATTCGTATTGAGTAAAGGATGGAGATTTATCAATATTTCCCTAGTTGATCAAATGAATTTCAAAGTAAAAACCATTGGTAAAAATGTTATATGGTTTAGGAAATAATCATATTCATTAAACAATAATAATTATATTTAATATAAATTCAATTTATAATGAAAAATGATTATAATAAAGTGACTGTTTTAAGATAAAGTTAACAATTATAAAAGAAAGTGAGACCACACAATAACTTTTTCCACTTGGTAATTTTAAATTCAAATCCCCTTTGATGAGATAATTCAAATAGAAACATAAAATACCATTAATAATGAAGTATTCATGATATCACATGTAAATGGTTCAGTATATACATCACATAAAATTTAATTGGTTTATAATAAAAAATAGGTCTCAATGGAATGTAAATTGAGATGAAATCCCTTACCACATGCTTCCTTTTGGTTGAAATTAACTTAATATCCAATATAGTGGTTTTAAACATGTTATTAACTTATAAAAAAACCATATTAATATTTATAATATCATATATGATCTGTTTATAACATCTTATTACCCGTTCATTGATAACATTTCATTATTTTTATTGTTTCTGGTGTTAATTGTCTTATTTTCTCATGCATGTTTCTTCGTGAATGAACAAATTCAAGTGTATATTATATAGTTATATCATCTCCAAAATAATAATAATGATATAATTATCATATTTAAACATCAATTTTACTTTTAAAACTAATCATGAATGATGGTTATGAAAAATGAAGTACGTTACGATCATGGAGATGGAATGCCGCATGTACGCATGAGTAATGTTTCTATTTTTCAGTGATCATTATGGCATGGAGATACATAATATTTTACCTTTAAAAAATTATAATAATATAATTAATATCTTATTATATACTTATATATATCATCCATGTGGTTTTCTAATTAAAAGAGAGTTACATCACTTCATGAAGGCGGTAGTCCGCACATACACGAATGATATTATCATCTTTAAGTGAAAATAAAATAAAATAAAATGATATATTATATTTCCATAATGATGAATATGTACTGAATATAAAATTTATTCCATGTATATCACATATAATTATTAACATTATCTTTATCATCTTCCATGTGAAGTGTTAGTGAAATACGAATCACATCGCTTCGTGAAGCGGTAGTCCGCCGTAAACACGAGCGACACTATCATATCTCCTACGAAATAGAAGGTAAGAAGATATATATGATATAGTGACTCTATAGGTATAATTATGTTATAAATATAGTATATATAATTTAAATCCATTATAATACCCAACATTGATATGTGGTAATGGAAAAAACGCATGACACTGGTTTGTGTGGCGGTAGTCTATTGTATGCACTGATGATGATTTCATAACCCCTTTGATGGAAGTGTGTGTGGTTGTATATCATAAACTTAACATAAAAAAATCTTAGTATATTGAATATACTGAGGTTATTATACTGGCATGGTTTTAAAAAAATTGAAGGAGGTGGATAATGAAATAAAATGAAGACGCTTGTTGAAGAACATTAGCTCTCCTTCGGGTATCCACCACAGGTTTGCACTAAATCCTACAAAGGTTGAATTTATGCCCAAAATAAAAATTATAGTATGATTGGATGAAATTTGGGAAGTGATTTGGGTATGTATTATCTGAACCAAAGTGGTTTGAAGGTGTAAATAACATAGGAGAGGGGGTGAACTTTTATAAGTGGGGGAGAGGATCCACTTGGTATTTTTGAAAATAATTTTGTACTCCCACATTTTTCATATGGAAAATGGTCCAAAATGGACTGTTATCAAACACAATAGGTTTAATGGTTGAAATATGTCCATAAAATCATTTTTCATATGTTTATAGGCCATTTATACCCTTATCCTTTTAGTTTAATGCCCTGGTAAATCATTTTCTACCTTAATTGTGGTAACTAATTATTACTACATTCACTATTCATTTTTCTCAAAAATTAATAAATTATAAATTATTATGATTTAAAATATGGAATACATTTTTACAAATTCAATTCATAAAAGTGACATAATTTAATGTAAATTTAATCTCATAGACGTGATGAGAAAACGAGTTTTAAAGTGAAAATATCCAAAAGTTTGCCATGTTTTTATATCTAAATTCAAGATGAAAATGATCCCCATAACCTAAATCATATTAAATGATATAAAATTAAACTAATTTTACTTTTAAAAACAATTTAAAATCTAATTTAACCTTATAAATTATTTAAATTAAAATGTAGTTTTCAATTCAAATTCAATATTTTCATTATTCATTAAAAAATTAAAATTCTTAGAAAAATACAAAATAATTAAACTTAATATAATTTAGATATTAAAATTTAAAAAATAAATTTTATTTTTTATATAAATTTTATAAAAGTGGTAAAAATTAATTTTAAATTATGTGTGCAAAGCACTACTAATCCGTCTTTTAGAAAAAATATAGTTTTAAGAAAACATTTATTTTTCATTTAAATGAAATTTATTTTATTACTAATCAATAGATAATTAATAAACACGTGTAAAATTTATATTTTCATAAGTTATTTAATCTTATTCATTCCCACCATTCAAATGGCTAGGTGATAACTATCATATTAAATAATAATAATATTAGTATATTGTTGTTCGATAAAACTCATTCTTTCATGTAACATAAGATGTCAAAGAAAATTTTTGATTCATGTATCATAATTAATAGAAGAAATTTAATTTTTTCCTAAAAGAAATATATTTTAAAGTATTTGGGTGTTATATTCTCTTCTAAGCTAGGTTTTTTATGTCACATATGCTATTGAACAAAATGATATTCTTTTATAATTTTGGGGTGTTACATTCTCCCCACCTTAAATAAATTGCATCTCACAATTTAAAATTGATTAGGGTAATCAAGGGTTTGATATTTTAAAATAACCACATAATAAAATTTCCCTTTAATAAGATATAAATGGAAGAACAAAGATCATATGGAATAACACATAACTAGGTTTCTACATAGTAGAACATTGTTGGAAAGTGAAGATATGAACATAGAAGAAAAGAGTAAATATTTATATAGAGTGATAGTGTTAATTGATCATAAGAAGGTGAGTGATCAATGAAAAGTTAAGGGTCTCAAAAACAAAAAATTGTAATGATTTAAAGCACCGTCTGATTCATTGGATATGAATGTAATAGGATAACATTTTTGTTTCAAGACCCTTTTCATAAAGTTGAGAAATTATTTTGTTGACCAAGAATATAAGGAAATATACTTTATATGCTTATAATTTATAATAAAAATTTCATCCTTTAGTTATGATTCGATCAATTTCCAATTAATCCCTTATTCCATGAAATAAATTTCAAAAAATTTATTTTTTAATGTCTGAAGCAATAAAATTCAATTTTAATGGATTGTAAGATCCATAAAAGAGTGACAAGTCTTTCCTTCAGTCACTAAATATTTTCCAAAACTAATATGGTTAATAAATTAATATCTAAACCTAAAAAGTAATACCACTGGTTCATCATTAATATTTATTCATCAATTTTTTAACTAAAAAACAACAATTTATTAACCAGGACAACGTGTAGGCCAGTGGTAGGCACAAAACCTTATCATCCTTTGGTCATGGGTTCAAGCCCCATGACCTTGGTGGACAAATTTGTTTGTTACCTAGTATACAAGTTTTACTTTTTATAAACTATATTAATATTACTCCTATAATGTTCTAAAAAATATTATGGATATCCTTGAAATAAATTTAATCATTAAATAACCTTTTTTACTAAGGTTTTTAATACAATTTATTTTTTTATAAGTTCTAATAATACTATTTGAAAATTATTAAAATTTCATTAAAAATAATATTAACTATAAAGGCCATAAATACCTTTAAAATTATGTCTATAAAATTTAAATGCATTATTACTCAAACAACTTTTCCACTAAAACATATTCTTCTGGTAAATTTCTCCCAAAATATCCTTAATCTTTTGACATTCCTACCACATAAATTTTTAAAAGGGGTGTTTAAAACATGGAACTTATGATCAAAATTAAAATCTTTAACTCATGATGGTATCCATAACTCTCATGTTTATGAATACACATTCTCTTATAAAATTTAACAGAATAATTAGATGATTCATGATTATTATAAAACAAAATACCATCGGTAAAATACTTCAAAATTTTAATTCTTGAATCCCAATACATAAATAATTTGCCTATTTTATTTTCACATAGATCCTTACTTGGTCTAGGGGTTAACCTAGGTCATTCATAGTCATTGTATATTAAAATCCTTTATAATGGTTCGTAAAGAAAATGTGAATTATCCTGAGCATATTCCTTGGGAGGGTCAAACCAAGTGGGTAGTGTGGTGAGTTTTTGTATTACAGGTAATAATCAAGTAAATGACGACACACCTTTTTTTGGAGTTATTTCCCCTAGGTACATATGTGTCATAACCACATCTAATTGTAGTATCCAAAAGGAGATGTATTGCTAGGAAAAACCACATAATCACTACCTTATCAAAACATTAAGATGTTATTCTATACTTATCCTCAAAGTATATCATAGGGTTATATAACATAACCTACATTTCCATAAATCTAGTTCCCAAGTTTTTTAATAAACTTCCTATGATACCAAATGTAGTGACCCCGACCTCTGTAGCCCACAGCTAGTGTTGTAGTTCATTACATTAGCATAAGATATAAGGAATCACATCCCAAAGGACTGATCAGTTTAGTTGTCTTGGTAAAATAGATACATACACGAGACTTGAATTACATTTGAATTCAAAAATTAGAATATATATTTTTTTCTTTTGAGAATAAATTTATTCTATCTAGCATATCCCCATATATTAGTCAAAGTAAACTTCATGGAATCCTAGGGAAAGGAAACAAAATAAGGGTGATCTCAAATCCTCAGTAAGGGTTAAGTAAAACAGAAGCAATTATGAATGAAAAATAATATTCAATATGTAAAGTTAAATAACTGAACACACATTCCATTTAAACAACTAGATAAGGAATAATAAATATGTGAAGGAAAATAATTGAAAACACATGCCACTTAATCAATGAACAGAAAATGAAATGCATCTAGAGATAATATTATAGTGAAAATATCCTGGATAATAATAAATAAATACTGAACGAAGGTAATGATTAATTATAATACATCATGTTTCCAAAGAACATGATAAATTTACCATCAATACCTTTAATAATATGGTTTTTAATATACTACTAACAAGACCTTTCATAAGACAGTTCAAAACATATTGGTTACAAATGTGTAGGGTTTTTCCAACTGATTTCATCTCATGAGACTACTGATGCATCGAGGGGATTTCATTAAATAGTCCCCAAATCATGTATTTCATATCTAAATAATTACTCATATATTGAATAATTGATTTAATTTATAAAGAATGTGTCTTATCAAATATTTGTATTGAGTAAAGGATACAAATTTATCAATATTTACTTAGTTAATCAAATAACATTCAAAATAAAAACTGTATATAAAAATGGTATATGGTTTAGGAAATAATAATCTCCATTACACAAGAATATAGATATTTAAGATAAATTTAACGTTCAATGAAAAATTATTACAATAAAGTGATTGTTTTAATAGAATGTTAACAATCACAAAAGAAAGTGAGATTGCACAATAACTTTTACCACTTCGTAATTTTCAATTCAAATACCTTTGGATGATAGAATCCAAATAAAAACATAAAATACCATGAATAATGAATTATTCATGATATTTTATGTCAAATGGGTTTCATATACACCACATAAAAGTGAATTGATGCATACTAACAAATAAGTCTCAATGGAATGTAAATTGAGATGAAATCCATTACCTCATTATTCCTTTTGGTTAAATTAGCATTAAACTCTTGTATAGTGGTTTTAAACATCTTATTAATATATAACATGACTATATTAATATTTATAATACCATATATAATCCTTCTATAACATCTTATTACCTGTTCATTAATAATCTTTTATTATTTTATTTGTTTCAGGTGTTAATTGTCTTTCAACACGAATGATACAGATCATGTGTATATATAGTTATATAAACTATATAATAATAATAATTAAATAATTATCATATTAATATATCAATTTTAATTTTAAAACTAATCATGAATGATGGTTATAAAAAATGACTTATGTTATAATCATGAAGACGGTAGGCCGTACGTACGCATGAGTAATGTTTCCATTTTTCACCGATCATTATGTAAAGTGGGTAAGTAATATATTACCTTTAAATAATGATAATAATATCCTTAATGTAATATTATATACTTATATATATCATCCATGTGGTATGGTTATTAAAAGAGAGTCACATTACTTTGTGAAGGCGATAGTCCACACATACACGAACGGTGTCATCACCTTTAAGTGTAAAAAATAAAATGATATATTATCATTAAATAATGATGAATATGTCATTAATATCATAATTATTTAACACATATCACATATAATCATTAACATTGTATTTATCACCTTCCATGTGAAGCGTTCGTAAAAGTTGAATCACATCGCTTCGTGAGGTGGTAGCCCACCGTACACACGAGAAACATTATCATATCTCCAACAAAAAGAAAGGTAAATATATATATATATATATGATATAGTGACTCAAATTGAATATTTATTTTATAAATATAATATATATAATTTATATCCATCATCATACCCATCCTTGAGAGGTTTTAATGAAAAAACAAATGACACTGATTAGGGAGGAGGTAGTCCATCGTACACGTGAATGATGATTTCATAACTCATTTGATGGAAGTGTGTGTAGATATAGGAAACATACTTAAAATAACAACATATAATTATATATAAGATAATTAGGTTATTATACTATAATGGTTTGAAAATAATTAAGGAGGTGGAGAATGAAATAAAATGAAGACGCTTGTTGAAGAACATTACCTATCCTTTGGGTATCCTACTTAGGTTTTAAATAAGCCTTAAAGGTTATATTTATACCAAAAATAAGGATTATAGGATTAGGTTAGGGAATTTGGGAATTTATTTTTACAGGTATTGGACAAAACAAATTGGTTTTAAGGTGTGAAGTGGAGAGGAGAGGGGGTGGCCTTTTATAAGTGGGGTAAATGACACACTTGGTATTTTGGAAAATAATTGAGTGATCCCATGTTTTTCACATGGAAAAGTGGTAAACAATGACCATTATCAAACCTAATATGTTTAATGGTATAAATATGTCCATAAAATAGTTTTTGGACAAGTTTATTGTCCATTTATACCCTTATCGTTTTAGTTTAACCCCCTAAAAAATCAATTTTTACCTTAACCATGATAATTGATTTTTACTGCATTCCCCATTAATTTTGATCAAATATTAAGTTGAACTTATTATAAATTATAAATTATTATAATTCTTAATATGGAATCCATTTTTCCAAATTCAATTCATATAAGTGACAAATTTTAATTTAAAATCAATCTCACAAACGTGATGAGAAAATGGGGGTTTAAAGTGAAAATGTTTAAAAGTTTAAAAGGTTTTTATATCTAAATTTAATATAAAAAAGATTAAAATAACCTAAATTGGATTAAATGATATAAAATTGAACTAATTATACTTTAAAACCAAATAAAAATATAATTTAACCTTATAAATTATTTAAATAAAATAACAATTTTCAATTAAAATTCAGTATTTTCACTATTTATCAAAAAAAGAAACTACACAGAAAAATACCAAAAATTCACCCTAAGATAATTTAGATATTCAAATTTCAAAAATAATTTTTATTTTTTAATATAAATCTTCCAAAAGTGGTAAAAATTAATTTTAAACTATGTTTTCAAAGCACTACTAATCCGTCTTTTAGAAAAAATATAGATTTTTCAGAAAACATGTCATTTTCATTTAAATGATACCTATTTTATTAGTAATTAATATATAATTAATAAATATGGGTAAAGTAAATATTTTCATAAGTTAGTTAATACTATTAATTCTAATCATTCTAATGTTTAGGCGATAACTATCATAATAAATAATAATACTAATAGTATATTGTTGCTCAACAAAACCCGATCTTGCGTGTAACATAAGCTATCAGAGAAACACATTGTTGTGTATATCATAAGCTATAAAAGAAATTAAATTTATTCTAAAATAAATATATTTTAATGTCTTGGGGAGTTACATTCTCTCCAAATATGGGTTTTACATGTCACATACAATATTGAATAAAATGTTATTCTTGTAGAATTTTGGGGTGTTAAAACACTCATTTAACTTGACATTTCCCTTCCAGAATAGACAAAAAAATTTAGGGAACAAATGGATTTTAGTACTTGAATATAAAAAATTTATCAACCAAATTTGATTCCATATAATAATTTTCCTGAATACATTCATAATCAGGTAATAAGTACTTAAAAAGGGTAAGGATATATTCAATAATAGTGTTACTGAATCCATACATTGTTTTCCAATTATACAATCACATTAAAAACTCAAGTTTGGTCATTTTTCTACATAACTGGTATACTGGGGTATTCAAATCTTCAATAATATTTCTAACATTATCAACATCATTATTATGATCATCAGATGAAAACTATGTTCCCGTATTCATTTCCTATTACACTTGCTTACATGAAATATTGGCTTGATAAATAAATAGAAACCGACCAGAAATCAAATTTCCCATTAAAAAAATTTCAACTAAATAATTTTCATTATCCTCTTGAACATTTTTTCCATTTGAAACCAATCATGATATTCATTTTAAAAACCTTTTTTAGTGATATGGTAACTCAATTTATCACGTGTTATCCATAGTCTTGTAATGAAATCAAAACATGGGCATCAAATTAATCTTCAATTTGAAAAATTATTGAATTAAAAATAAAAAAATATTACAACTCCTTCTACAACTCATTGGTGATCTAATAAATGTTGTACATCTAATTTCTATACACTTTAATATGAATAAAAAACTATTAGATAAATTTTTTATTGTCAATAAAAACATTGCAACTAACTCATGCTTAATGCAAGTAATATTTAGACTCATTAATCTATTATAATAATTATTAATGAATTCAGAAGTATGAAATGTTCATTATAGAATATATAAAGGTATTTTACTTTCTTGTTTTAGCAGTTTAGAAGACCTTTTTTTTCATTAAAATATTCAAACAATGCTTATTAAAACCTAAATATGTTCAACCAGTTTCATGAAACAACTATAATATTTTTCTCTAAGAATCCTTTAAAATCATCTCATATAAATTGCATTTATCTCATGGTTTTTAACAATACCACCAACATTATATTTTTCTTTATAAAAGAATGATCATTAAAAATAAAATTCTAAAATTCTTCTATTGAAATGATTTCACTTTTCTATAAAAATTAACAAAATAAATTCAAACCAAACACACTTATATTTTACTTTTTAAAATAATTTTGGAAATAAAATATTTAAAAAACATTATTTTCAAACTAAAGTTAATAAAACATTCTAAAATAAAACATTTTAAAACAAACACACTACCTATAAAGTGGATTAACAATTCTCAAATTAAAAATGGGGGTTAAACCACCATAAAAAAGTATAGTGGCATGTCATAACATGCATTGGTCATTGAGTATATAACAATCCTTGGTTCAATAATATTTAGACAAACAACTATTTAACAATTGCATGGATAATAACTTGTGTTCACTAAAGTAATGTAGGTAAAGATTATGTATGGTATTGGTCATAACCAATTAATACTTCTCATAAAAAAGAGACTAATATGTGTTACAAAGATTAATTAAAATAAAAAATTAAAACTAATTATTATTTATAAATAAGTTTATCATATTTAAAATGTCATTTATAGAAAATACCCATTTAACAAAAACTATTCAGTATTATGGAATGTTTTCATTTCAATAATTTACCATATAAAAATAATTATAGTAGGTTTACATTAAAATAGATACATTTATTAAACATAGTAAATCCTAGAAGGATTTCTTAGAAGATTCAATCCCTTCAAACATTCTATATACACCTCTTCTATTTTTGAATTTTTGAATTATTAGAGGGTGTGATGTCATTATTCATCTTCCAACTATGGTGGATTAACCCCCATTTTTATATGAATTAGAACAACTGATGCCTTCAAAAACAACACACACTAAAACAAACACACCACCTATAAACACATCAATTTTTTAAGAACTAAGCATAATGATTAAAAAAAACATAATATCAAAATTTTCAACAAAAGAAACATAAAAAATATTCAAATAAATAGAATTTTAAAATAAAATATTATAACTATGATTTTATATCCAACACAAAATGTATTAAAAAATCAATTTATTTAGGTTTAGAGCAGTTCAAATTAGGGATTTCTATAAACTAATTGTGATTACCAGCAAATAAAGGTGAATAATGTAAGAATATAGTTTTTCACTTAGGTAAAGATCCTTAAAATTTAAGTATAATTCTTTTATTTGGATATAATATAGATTTATAATGGGTTCATAAAGGTTATGATGGTGTCTGGGGTTTTTTTGGTACTTGGAACTCTAACCGGTGAGAACAGTGCACTGGCTGCATGGTTAATAGAAACTGTGTGAGCCAGTTTTCACGGTTTCCCTAACTGTGTTGGTGCTTGAAATATGGGTGATGCAGGGCGCATGATTTTCCTTAACTATATGATAGGGGATTCACGCCCGTGCGGGTTGTATACAACTTTTAGTAGATATGAATCACATAGTTGGCACATGGATTTCCTAACCGTTCATCATAACCGTACAGGTCCCCTTCCAAGGTATTGAGCCAATCATGGTTGGTGCACGGTTTGTCCAACCATTCCTCCAAAACATATGCCCTTAAAATTCTTGTGTAAAATTTAAATAATTACCTTAATGAACCATATGTTTAATCCTTACATTGGTTTCTTTTCCAGTGTATATCAGAGGATCTCTTCTTCCTTTTTGAGCTCCCAAAGCCTCATAATCTATGATTCTTGATATCTTTTTTGTTTGGGCTCAGATTCAAGAACCATTTATCTATTTGGACTCCACTAGGTAAGATATACGATCCTTAGGCTCAGTTCATCATTATTCTTCCTATCAAATATTCTATTTAGATGCAATCTCATATGCCTAATTTTTAGGGTGTTAAACTATTCTCCAGATTTCTTTAAATCCAAGACAAACTAAAGGCTGATACTAGATTATGAGAGTGTTATAGCTTTGAGGTAGTTTGTCTATGACTCATCCCCAAGTATCATTATTTTATAAACTACCGTCATTGTGTGAATGCTAATTTTATCAGGTATTGCCTATTTAATTCATGTTCCATGCCTATAATAATCATGATCATATTCTAAAGCCTGTTTTATATGTTCCCTTAATTATTGGAGGTTACGTCCCTAATGTCAACCACCATATGTAGGTTGTTTTCCTTAAATATGCCTTTAGTGGTTTGTTATAGCTATCTGCGCCACTGTTTAGGTGTTCTTTGACTTGAACTTGATAAATTTAAGTTTTTAATTAAGAAAACGAGTTGTTAATAAATATTATATGTATATGTCACTTGGACCTCCTAAGGTAAGTGATCAATTAATCAATGAACATTTAAATGGTAATTGGAATGTTATATTTATACATCACTTAGGTTATTTAAATAGAAATGGATGACTTGATTGCATGTCTATAGAACCCTTTCCATGCTTAATGGATGGTAGTGGAGTGAACCTAATGAATTTATTATAACATAAATGAACTAATAAATGTTTTCATGTCCTTATAGCCTTGTCACTTGTATGAAAGGAAACAGAATGAACCAATTAACATATTAAATGGAATGAGTATTACATGACCTAATTTAATAAATGAATAAAGTATAATGTGCCTATTGCATATGTAATTGTTCATATTTAAAGTATTGGTCAGACTCAAGTCATCCTTGGATTCCTGAGGGAATTTCTTTAACACTCATGGACGTTATTCTGATTCAAGGGTGCTAGTTTCCAAGGGAGATACCGACCTTGGAACCAGATCCTTATTTACTAGTGGATTCTTGGAATGATGACATATTATCCCTTAATTATCATTATATAATTCCTTGGATACACTGCTTTGATCCATCATGATGTATACGGACATATGGTGCCATGGTTACACCCATTGGACCTAGTCACTTCTTATCCTGTTTTACCTTGGATGAGCTCCTTGGACTTAGTTAGAACCATATTATAGTATAATTCCTTGGGTGATTCCCCTTGGATTACATGAAGACCACTCTTAGCGAGGCTACATATTAATACTGAGTTGGTTCGACCCCTGAGGTTAAGGATTCCTTGGTTATTACCTTGGGTCCTCTTCATTATTATCACTATTATAGGATGCCTTATTATATCTTGGATCCTTTATTATTATTATCAATATATGATGTCAGTGATGGTTACACCTCATGTGAATTAATTATATAATTGAACTTAAATGAATTAATTAAGTGATCTCATGTTTAGGGACATTACCAGCTGAGGATGAAGAAGGTATCTGGGTACTTACATTTATGTACTGTGTTACATTTATATATACAGTGTCACACTTGGTTTAGTTTATTATTTCACAGTCTGGGTGGTATAGATGCCATTGGTGGCAGACTATTGAGATTTATCTCACACCCTATCTAGGCCTCCTTTGGCACTAAAGAAGATTATATTTATGTGGGTGATGATAAGGGGAAGTGTCCCGCTTTGGACACCTGATCTTTCTTTCTTAGGATGGAGCTTGGTTAAAGATGACCAAGCCATCACTTGGAATATTGGATAGTTTTTATTTCTTTTTGCTATTTTTGTATAGAGTGTATTACCTGATACTTTATATATATGTTTTTCATCTTTATAGATACATGAAATACATTATCATCATTATTTATATGATTTAGTTTCCATATTTTATTATTATTATTATTATATTATGTTATTTATTATTCTTATCGACTTCTGTTACAGTGGGTTACTAGTTCAGTGTTTATAATGTATGTTTCCACTATTCCATCTTCTTATCATACTAATTTTGCAATTTACTTATTATTATGTTATCCATTGTGTTCTACTCTGGTAATGAGGTCATATTCTCCCCATAGACACACCCTAGGACCTTGCTACTAGTTGGAAGCCTCTGGAATTCAAGGAGAAGTGCTTGAGTCCATGTGACCAATCGGTCTTGGGGAACCTTTGAGTGGCACCCTGGCCCGGGATGTCACAAAGTAGTATCTGAGGATTATTTTTTTCCTTAATATTTTGAGACAATAGAAAGGAGATTAGGAACACGTTAGAACTTTGTTATAAAACGTGCTTGGGCATAGCTAACCCATGTTCGGGGTATATGCTGAGTTTCCTAAAATAATAATTATTTTTCAATTTTTTCTTATTAAAGTTGATATCCTTTCACCGTTGGGTGACGTAGAAGCTTTGTGATGTTAATTATTACGATTGAGGATTTCATTTCCACCTTATACTAATGAGATGAGGGCAGGTAGAATTGTTACATGCATCATTATAGGTACCTATAATTCACATTACATGCATATGCCATTCTATATTGGTGCATTTCATTTCTTTCATTTTCCTGTATTTCCTATGATTATTGAGTGAACCATGCTTGTTACATATTCATGTCCTACCATTTGACTATGATTGAGTGATTTTCGGTTTCAATTCACGATTTTTATGGGTCCTCATGGATTGGAATGGTTAATATATTGAGTTGAGTCATCTTATATTACCCATTACATCCTACGAACAATTGTAGATGGGATTTGATAGAAATTAAATGGGTGTTGATTTCAGTTATATGGTGTATGGGCCCAAAATCATTGGAAATAGAAATCCATTTTAATCAAATCATGATATATTTGATAATAAAATTCAAACTTAAATATAAAATCTTGACTTATAAAATGAAATGGTTTCTAATAAATGAAGAGGCAAGTTATAGTCCACTATTCACTTACCAAAACCCCTGTAAATTAAATCCAAGCACTTACCAATACCTAGCCTCCTAAGCAGGTAGTTGGGGTAGTATATCATGGTTAGTGAGCTCTTATTTTTATGTTTTTATTCTTCTAGTGCCTCTATCTATTCTTAAATCTTGGTCTAAGGAATGTGCTTGTTATTTTTAGACCTATGATGGCATGAAATCCTCATATCACGAGTCAAGATGGTGGTGATGACCATGCTATAGATGTGGTGGGCCCTGAGCTTCCAGTATTACCGCCAGGAGTTACACTTGAGGCACTACCTGTTACACCTAATCTAGGAACTGACACTCATCTAATTGAGAGTTTCTTATGTCTAATGTAGCCCATGTAGGGTGTTTCACAACCTACACTTATGATGGTTGATCTGACATGTGAGTTATAAGAGTAGCATCCTCCCATCTTCTCAGGGGATGACGGTCCACAGGCTGATGAGTCTTGAATGTAGGCCACCCTATACATCTTTGAGCATCTAGAGACACCTCTAGAGTGGAGTATCAATCTTTCCACATATATTCTTTGTGATTTGGCCAAGCGCAGGTGATATGTAATTACCCCGGATAGTCGTCATCAGGGCATGGTATGTGCTGATTTCTAGATTGCCTTCTATGATCACTTCCTTCCTCAGATGTTGAGATCTTACCAAGATAGATAATTCACGCATATAGAGTTGAGTGATATATAATTCATGGATTATTTATCGTGTCTTTACTAAGTTACATTACTTTGCACCGCTTCTATCTGGGGATGAGTTATGCATGCTAGATGTTTTGAGGATGGGATACAATATTTAATTCGTACTCATGTAAAATTATTTCACCTACTAACTTTTTTTGAGATCGTTAATTAGGATCTTATCCCTAAGTGAAACCTAAGGGAAAGTGATAGTAACAAGAACATAAGTTTAATAACACAATAGGCTTGTAGCTCTTCTAGTAACAGGAACCATTCCCTTGAGGTTTCACATCAGATAAGTGGTCATTAGATTAACCTCACTATAATCTTTGTTACATTCCATTTGTGTAGAAGATAGGGGAATCTAAAGCCTCATTGTGATAAATACCCAATGGAGTATCATGATTTCAGATGTATAGGAAATCTTCATAGATTCTGTCAGACCTTTCCATCTGCTTCCATTGGAAGAGGATCCACACTATATCAACCTTCAAGGGAAATATCTTTTACACTACATTAGGCAGGGAGTTAGAGTAGCATTGAAAGTAATAAAATAGGAGGATTTCATGGTTGTGGTATTCAGACTTCTGATCAGCAGTTCCAGTGGAGCAGTCATACTCAGGGTAGTCCAACTACAGCATAGGGCCATGGATTTGGTCAGTTGCATGTATTACAACTGATACCCGAGGACCAGGGTACAGAATCATCTATAGTATGAGGTACTATTCTAGTATCCTCCACTATATTTTCTATTTTATTCAATATAGGTGATTCAAAATCCTTTATCTCTTTATCTATCATGTAAATTATTATGCTAGAAATTCAGTATTAATATGGTTTAATGACCCTGGACACACCATTGGGAGTGCGGTCAGAGAGAATATACCAATGTAGGGACTACCCCTTGAGGTAGTCAAATATCCCTTATTATGGTATCTCTTTGTTCTCAAGATGAAGGTATTTGATGCCATTTTTATGATGGATTGATTGGTCCCATATCACGCCTTCGTAGAATATTATCGCTGTAGGATGTTGTTTACCTCACCAGAGGGAAGAAGCTATCTCCACAAGGGTGAGTGGGATATTTAGGCTAGTAGAGTTGGACCAGAGCATCATGGGATAGGTGGAGTGACCAACCATATTTATATTCTCTTCATGGATGATTAGGGAGTACAATTGATAGATTTTCCTCCCATAGTGGATCATTTTAGGGATATCTTTCCCAACGATTTTTTTAGATTATGTTCTGAGAGAGAGGTAGAGTTTACAATCGATCTTATTCTAGGAGTAGTTCTAGTGTCCTTTTCTCTATACAAGATGAAACATAATGAGATCCAGGTGATCAAATATTAATTAGAGGATCTAGAGTATAAAGGTTTCATCAGACCCAATACTTCATCTTGGGGTTCACCCATGTTATTCACTAAGAAGGAAGAGGAAACCCTTCATTTATGCATGGATTATAGATAGTTGAACTAGTTTATGGTTAATAACCAATATCCACTACCTTGTATAGATGATATCTTTGAACAGCTCTAAGGAGTTAGGGTATTATCTAATATCGACTTGAGATTGGTCTATCATCA
The DNA here is from genome assembly GCA_963277665.1 of Viscum album. NCBI lineage: Eukaryota > Viridiplantae > Streptophyta > Magnoliopsida > Santalales > Viscaceae > Viscum > Viscum album. The sequence goes on along the minus strand of OY728155.1, from coordinate 1,517,637,654 downwards.
AGTGTGATTCAGACCTCCAAATATACCTTATACAACTTTTCATAGTATGTATGGTTTGTATGAGTATCTCGTTTTTTTATTCAGTCTTATGAATGCACCTTCCATTTTTATGGATTTGATGAATATGTTTTTTCATCCCTATCTAGATTCTTTTGCCACATTATTTTTGGATGACATCTTGATGTATTCTCACACTCATAGTGACCATGTAAAGAATATTGAGATCATTATGAATACACTAAGAGAGAATAATATTTATTCCAAGATTACTAATTTCCAATTCTAGATCAAAAAGGTTCACTTATTAGGTCATATTATCTTAGAATCAGGAGTATCTGTTGACCCAGAGAAGGTGATTACTTCAAATTCCTGGTAGAATACCAAGAATGTGTTTGATATACCCATTTATTAGGGATAGTTGGATATTATAGATTTTTCATAAATGACTTATAAATCTTTTATTCACCTATTACTGGTCTTAAAATTAACGGTGTTAAGTTACTATGGTCTGAAGCGTGTGAGAAATTCTTTCAGGAGCTGAAAGAAATTCTTACTTCGAGACTTATTCTGATTCTTCTAGAGCCTAAAAGAGGTTATACAATGTTCTATGATTCATCTGACATTGACTTGGGAGTAGTGATGATGCCATAGGATAGATTTGTTGTGTATAGATCTTGGCAGTTGAGGCCTCATGAAGGAAATTACCTGATGCATGACCTCAAGATAGCTATAATTGTCCATACTTTATGCCGTCAGAGACACTATCTGATGGGTGAGTGATTTGTGGTGTATACAAACAACAAGAGCCTCAAATATATATTTTCACAGTATGTATTAAATCTCAAAAAATGAATATGGTTTGAATATATTTAGTCCTTTGAATTTGAGCTTGCCTATATGCCTGAAAAGGGAAATACAATTTCATATGCACTAAGTCAGAAAAATTAGGAACATGCTATACAAGAAGACAATGATGAATATAAATTAATGGACCTATTTTCTGAGTTTCATATGGAGTTTCATGATAGTCATGAGATGTATTATCTCTCACCCTTGAAAGTCACCCCTTTACTCCTTTAGAGGGTAAAGAGATGGTAGTTTTCAGATCCCAAGGGGTTAGTTATTTGGGATAGTAAATCTAGTGATAACTCACCTTAAAATTGGTATGTGGATGAAGACAACATCCTATGTTTATATGGGAATGTATGGGTTCCTATTGATATGAGAGGAACTGATGCGCTAGTCTCATTCTTCTTAGTGGGAAATTCATCCAGGCATCTCCAAGATGTATCGAGACATGCGACACCAGTATTGGTGGATTAGGATGAAATATTAGATAATAGGATTTATCAAAAGGTGTTCCACCTATTAGTAGTTAAAGGTGGATCACCAGAGACCTATAGGCTTGTTACAACTAATTCTGGTCTCAAAATGGAAATGGGAATATGATGCTATGGATTTTTTAGCCGGCTTACTGAGGTCACCTCAAGGCAGTGATGTAGTTTGGGTAGTCATGGATTGACTAATGAAAGTATCCCACTTCCTTCCAATCAAGAAGACTTTCTTAGTTGATGATCTGGGAAGACCGTATGTCTGTGAGATCATATAGCTATAGGGGGTCCCTCGTACTATTATTTTAGATAGGGATTCTCACTTCACATCATGGTTTTGGTAGGGTTTATAGAAATCTATGGGTACAAAGGTGCTTATGAGCATAACTTTTCACCCTCAGACTAATGGTCATCTGAAATGGATGATACATGTTTTAGAGGATATGATCTAAGAATTTATCCTTAATTTTGGTGGTTCTTGGGAAAAGCATATCCCTATCATTGAGTTCTCCTATAATAATATCTTTTAGGTTGTGATTCAAATGGATCCTTTTGTGGCCGTATACGGTATGTCATGCCGTTCACCCCTGTGCTGGTTAGAGGAAGGTGATGCAGTGATACTAGGTCCTCCTCTCATGTATGAGACTTTAGATTAGGTTTAAATAATTAGGATGTGTATGTCTATTGCTCAGTCTAGACAGAAATATTATGTTGATCACTGTCAATGAACTCTAGAGTTTGAGGTTGAGCATTGAGTTTTTCCACCGGTATCACCCATTCTTAGGCATATATGGATACAGAGGAAAGGGAATCTATCACCATGCTTTTTTGGGATATTTGATATTTTGGAGAGAGTCAGTTCAGTATCCTACCAGTTTCTATTACCTCATAGTTACTACGACATGCACATAGTCTTCATTGTTTCACATATTCTCCATTATCATGTCGACCTATATCATAAATTTGATCCTAAAAAGGTTTAGTTAGATGATGATACTTATTTTGAAGAGTATCCTATACACATCATTGATTAGATCATGAAGGCTCTCTGAGGATGGTGTTCCCTTTAGTATAAGTGCTATGATAGCACAACCGTGTATATGATGAAACTTGGGAGTGGGAGGCTGATGTACGTGCCTAGTGGCCAGAGTTATTCTTAGTCAGGGTTTTTCTGCCCATAGAAGGTGAACTCAGGGACTAGTTCCTTTAAGGGAGGAAGACTGTAAGAACCTAGTTTTTCACTTAGGTAAAGATCCTTAAAATTTTAGTGAAATTCTTTGTTTTTGACCTAATACCGATTCCTAATGGCTTTACGAAGGTTACAAGGGTTTTTGGAGATTTTTCAAAGTTTGTAAACTTATCTGATGGGAAAAGTGAACTGGTCTCATAGTTAGTAAAAATTTCATTGGAAATTTCGCATGGTTTCTATAATTGTATGGGTTCTGGATAGATGGGTGAAGCAGGGAACACAGTTTTCCCTAACCATGTGCTAGGGGTTGCACGCCCATCTATGATGTTTGTAGTTTTTAGCAGAGCTAAATTTCATGGTTGGCGCATGGTTTCCTTAACAGTGTTGGTCCTCTACCATGGTAGTGATCCAAGCATGGTTGGCGCATGATTTGGGAAACAACGCATCCAAACCGTGCACCTCTAAAATTCTTGGGTAAAATTAAAAAAGTTCCCTTAATGAACCTTGTGTTTAATCCTTCCTTTGGTTTCTTTTCCAACATATTTTGGAGGTTATATTCTCAATTTTTGAGCCCCCAAATCCTCACAATCTAGTATTATTGATATCTTAATCGCCTGATCTCAAATTTGAGAACCATTCAACTCTTTGTATTTCTCCAGGTAAGAGCTATAATCCTTCAGCTCAGTCCATCATTCTTCTTCCCATCGATGATGCTATTTAGATGCAGGATCATATAACCTATTTTCAGGGTGTTGATCATTTATTTAGATTTATTCAAATCCAATCCAAACTAAAGACTGATACTAGATTAAGAGAGTGTTATAGCTTTGAGATAGGTGGTATATGACTCATCCCTCAAGTCTCTCTTTTTTTATAAACTATCAACATTGTGCACATGCCGATTTTAGTAGCCATTGCCTATTTAATTCATGTTTCATGCTTATAATCATCATGTTCATATTATAGATCCCTTTTTATATGTTTCCTTCATCATTGGAGGTAACTTCATCAACATCAATAACCCAAAGTAGGTTTTTTCCCTTAAATATACCTTTAGTGGCTTATTATAGCTATATGCGCTACTATTTGGGTGTGCTTTGACTTATCCTTGATAATGATAAGTGTTTAATCAACTGAATGAGTTATTAATGGATATTATATGTATATGTCACTTATACCTCCTAATTTATGTGCTCAATTTATTAATTAACTTTTAAATGGTAATCATAAAGTATATCTTCATATATCACTTGGCGTTTTTAAATGTAAATGGATGAATTGGTTGCATGTATGTGATTCCCCTTTCCATATATAATGGAAGGAAGCAGAGTAAACTTGATGAATTGATTATAAATTAAATGAACTAATAAATTGTTGCATGTTCTTCTAGCCTTTTCACTTGTATGAAACACAAAATAATGAACCAATTAACATATTAAATGGTATGAGTATTAAATGGACTAATTTATTAAATGAATCAAGTATAAGGAAACTATTGAACATAGACTTATTTATCTTTATAAGAGTGGTTATACTCGAGTTAGTCTTAGATTCCTAAGGTAATTCCTTGAGCACTCGTGGAAACCATTCCGATTGAAGGGTGTTAGTTGCCAAGGGAGATACCCACCTTGGAATATGATCCTTATATACTAGTGGATTATCAACATGATTCCATAGGATCCTTATATTATCATTGTAGGATTACTTGGATACACTCCTTGGATATAGAATGATATATATGGACATGTGGTGACGTGGTTATACCCATTATTCCCAGTCATTTCCTTTCCTGTTTTACCTTGGATGAGCTCCTTGGACTCGGTTAGAACCATATTACAATGGAATGCATTGAAAAATTCCCCTTGTATTATATGTATACCCCTCTTAACCAAGATATAGATTAATATCAAGTTGGATCAACCTCATAGTTCAAGGATTACTTGGTTATTACCTTGGATACTCTTCATTATTATCACTATTTTAGGATGCCTTATTATATATTGGATCTTTTATAATTTTTATTATCAAGATATTATGTTAGTTATGGTTACATCTGATATGAATTAATTATATAATTGAACTTAAATGAATTAATTAAATAATATCATATTTAGAGAAATTACTAGCTAAGGCTGAATCAGGTATCAGGGTACTTACATTTATGTACTGCTTTACATTTATACATATACCTTCACACTTGGTTCAATTTATTGTTTCACAAATTGGGTGGTATAAATACTGTTGGTGGTGGCCTACTGAGATTTATCTCACACCCTATCCAGGACGAATTTGGTACCCAAGTATATTATATGTATGTAGGTGCTAATAGGGGGAAACATCCCACATTGGACACCTAATCTTGCTTGATTTATTATAATGGAGCTTGGTAGTAGATAACTGAGCCATCACTCAGGATGCTACATAGTTTTGGTTTCCTTTTTCTATTTTTGTATAGCGTATATTTCCTACTACTTTTTATCCTTGTTTTCCAGCTTTATAGATACATGAAATACATTATAATCATTCTTTATATGATTTAGTTTCCATCTTTGATTATTATTACCAGTAACTTTTGTTATTTATCATTCATGTTTTCTTCCTCTACGGCGGGTTACTGGTCTAGTTTTTATAGTGTCTATTTTTGCTATTCCATCTTCATATTAAAATAATTCCACTATTTACATGTTATCATGTTATATTCTACATTTCAATCTATTAATAAGGGCATAGTCTCCCCATGAAGACACCTTAGTCCATCGCTACTAGTCGTCCGCCTCTAGTGTTCGGGGAGATGCACTTTAGTCCATGTGGACAACTAGTCTTAGGGAACCTTTGTGTATCACCCTAGTATGGGATGTCACAAATAAATAAATTTATTTTAATTGTGAAGATCCTATATATAAAATGGATTCATTGTGATGGATTATTTCTAGTACCCCAGGAAAGTCGATTTGCATAACCATCAGTTGGGTTGATAACGCTAAGAGAGGAAGCGAGGGGTAGCTCAAAATGTAGTAGAGTAAGGGTTGGTCAATCGAGAGGGGAATAACTGGATAATACATCTTATGAATCCATTGATTTGGTAAATTTAATTAAGATAAGAAATATTGGGTAGAGGATTTTTAGTGACTATAGGTTGATCATGTGGAGAGGTGAAGCATTGGGGAGGTCGGGGGTCAATCACAAAAAGTGGAGAAACATTGGTTGGGGGGAGGATTTACGGTAGCCAGAGGTCAATAATGAAGAGGGTAAGAATTATTTGAGGAGTATATTTATGAATTTAAGGGATTGAACATGAATAGGGGAGTGAATAGGGTTGTCTGTAGTAGAAATTTGGGAACTGTATTGTAATAGTTTTAATAAACTGTGGAAATAGATTTGTGGTAATTGGTGATTTTTATATTTGTGTTTCCTAGAAGTCACTTATCAAACTCATTGCCATTTTTAGGAAGGGATCATGAATATAGTAGGGGTGTGATTGTTTTTTATCATAATGATTCACTGGGCATGGGATTTTTATAATGTGGGGGTTATTGGGAGTCGAGAGTCGAAACTTTATAGACCATGTTAGAGTTGGTGTTCTAGAACCAACTATTTGTACTTTGGATTACATGTATATTGTAACACCCCGACCCTAGAAGCCTAGATCCAATGAATTATTTTAATATAATGTAATGATTATAAGGAATCAAAACCAGAAAGGACCGATCAATTTAAGAGTCTTGTAAAATAGATTACACACATAAACTTTACATTACAATTCAAAACATAAAATACAACATATATAATCCTTTGAGAACACCATTATTCTCCCAACTTAACCCTGAATATAAACCATAATACACTCCTTGGAATCCTAGGAAAGTAAAAAATTAGAAAGAGATGAGATTAGATGCTCAATATGGTTAAACAATATAGCATAATCTTTCATAAATAAGCATAAACTTTTAAGGAAAGTATAAAACTAAAACACAAGAATTTTAAATATAAACTTGAACATAGTATGGAAAGAATAAATAAAATAATTCAATTTAAAAATTCACATGGATATTATAATAGTCTAATAATCACATATAATATCAATAACTAATCTCATAATGAGGGAATGCATAATACCAGACATTATAAACATACCGTCAAGGCCTCATGCCAAGACCATACATAACCATACTGTCAAGGCATCGTGCCAAGACACTAGTTTGTATAATGAGACCTACTAATGAATAAATGGGATATAGTGGTCCCCACCCATAAATTACTAAGTCCAATTAAATCCTTTTATGAAAGGAGTAAAACATAACTTAAACATTTGTATTTAAACTAGCATATGAAATGTTAATAAATTAACCATAAACCACAAATGATATCGAAATAGCACATCCAAAGTCAAAAATATCATAAACCCTTAAATACAATATGGTAGATTGTATTATAATAAATCAAGATCAATTAAGCATAAAATCTAACAAAGGATGTTGACATATATGAAAATAATCTAATGAAATCACTAAAAACTTCTTTAGATAAAACACCCCTTTTTATTGAAAATAGTTCTTTAAATTTTTCTAAAATTTGAAAAGAAAATATTTTAATTGAAAATAATCTCTTAATATTGTAAAGGAATATTTAAAATGTTATGTCATAAATACCCACTCACATTTTATAATTTAAAAAACATTTTTTTCTTAATTTGACGAATAAGTCATAAAGTATCTCATTTGAAAAAAAACCAGAAAGATTACTTTCAATTTTTTTTCATAAAAATTAAAACATGGGTAAAAATGACTTTAAAAAATTTTCGTTAATATTTTGAAATACATTTTTAATAAATTTTAACATGGATGATAAATGTGTCTCAGTTGATACTTATGTATAGACAACCTCAGATAATAATGAGATTTTGATATTAAACCTTATGTAAAAACCTTAAATGATTTCTTTTAATTTTTTTTGAATGAACTTAAAAATAGATACAAAATTTTCTTTATAATCCTTTATATACATATAAATAAATATGTATGATAATATAAATAATATTGAAATAGAGAAAGGATTAATTCTTTAAATATTCAAAGCATCCCATACCACTCAGAACATTTAAATAATAGGCCCAATATCTTAAAATGAATATTTAAATTCCATAAAGATAAATGTATTCATGATATCAAATATAATAGGGTCATTACATACACCACACACAAGAAATAGGTTGTGAATGTGGCTTATATCTCATGAAAATTAAAAATGAGATGGAAATTCCCTTACCTTAGGTCTGATACTCTCCGTACGTGTCCACAACCCCTGTATAATGTTTTTAAACATATTATTAACTTGTAATAGAATAATAATAATATTTATGATATTGTATATTATTCATTTATGTATTTATATTGATTGTTTATTAACAATTCCATGTTAAAGCAATGTTTTAGGTAATAATTTATTTGTTTATCGAATATGTTTTGACATATTATTCTTGATCATATTAATTAGATCATGATTTACTTAATTACAGAATGTATAACATGATTTATTATATATATATATATATATTAATTATATATATATATATAAGATACATATATGAAATAAAATACACCGTTTATGGGGACGGTAGGCCGTACGTATTCATGAACGTTGTTTTCGTTTTCTTATCATATTGAATCGAAGCAAGTAATTGAATTATATGTATATTTATATATATATTATTCCAGTAGAATTATTATGTCATATATTTCATAATTATTCATAATATATATTTTATAATCATTATTGAATGGTTAATGTGGAAGATGAATTTCTTTGTGTCGTGGAGACGATAAGTCGTACATACGCACGAGCGATGATATCATTCCATATTTGTACAGGGTAAGGAATTTGGATGAAATATGAATTATACATAAACAATATCATGTCACATTTATTCATTAAATCTTTTATATTCATCCTTATACCCATATAAATAATGTATAGATGAAAAATAGTTCACACTATGATGTGGAGACGGTAAGCCGTACGCACACACACATGATGATATTGTTTTTCGTAGGATGGGTAAAAAGAGGAATATGTTTGTCCAATAATCATAAAAAAATCTCAGAATATAGTAGATTCCGGATTTATTAATTTACTATGGAAACAACTTAGGAAAAGGTAGTAGAAGAATAAAATAACTTTTAAAGAGTTGGTAAAATAATTACCTCTTCTTCAAGTGTCTCCTTTTGATTTGCACAAAAGAACTCCTTAGGTTGGATTTATGCCCAAAGTGAGGATTCTAGAATGAATTGAGGGTAGTTGGGAGGAGAAATGGGCATGGTTTTTTCTGAACTAAAAGGCTTTAGATTTGTGTATAAAAGCGAAGGATAAGTGCCCTTATATAAGAGATTAGAGGGGAACTTTTGGAAACTCCAAAACTATTAATTTATTATAAATTGATTTTCAATTTCAAATAGATAAAAAGTGAGTTATTTATAGGATAAGATGAGGATGGGTTTAAATCCTCTCAAAAAATTATTTTATACAAGTTTAGGTCACAAAATTAACCTCATCTTTTGGGTTTAACCCTTAGTTAAACAGTTTAACTCTTATAGTGTCTACTTGTGTTTTTACACTATAGGGTTAATATAGTTACTATAAAATGAAAAAAGAACCCCAATTAGATCCTTTTTGACATATTTAACACTAAAAAAGTTATTTGGATGAACCTTATATTTTTACGACTTTTATATTATTTAATAAAATAGTATTTATTTCAAAATCTCATTTATGTCAATTTTGACACTATTTAATACATGATTTTTTTAAATTCATAAAAACTTTATTCCTTCTAAAAAAATACATTAAATCATCCCTAACATGTAAATTTAATCTAAAAAATTTGTAGATGACTCCAAATATTTCAAATTATATTTAATTTAAGATTATTAATATCATTTAATTGATTTTTCTTTTAATATATCAATTATTGCATTATCATTGTGTCACCATTTAATTTAATTATTTATTTACTAATATTATAAATAAATTATAATTATGTAGATAAATTTTTTATCTTTCTAAATACTATTTATAGTTGACCATAATAATTACATAACCTCATACTAAAAATGATATAGTTATTAAAATTTAAATATGACATTTTTAACTCTTCTTTAAATAAAATATAATAAATGTACTAATCTAACAAAAGTTGCATAAAAAGGACCATATTTTAGACCTAATGTTTATTTGGGTCTAAAAATGCTTATCAAATGAGAGTAGGAAAAGTGTAAGGGTAATTTTATATTATTATAATATTTTTTTATTTAAAATTACACTATTTACCTTTAATCGTGGTAAATAAAATTTAAAAGTTAATATTCACAAAAAATTATTTTGATATAGTTAGATCATACTTTTAATACTGATTAAAACTATGTATATTTGTTTTTCAAAATTCAATTCATAGAAGCGGTAAAATTATGTTTAATGCTAATCCCATAAATGTGGCAGAAGGTGGGTAAAAGAGACGTTCAAAAGTTCAATAAATTTTTATATCTAATTATGCTATAAAAATGGTTCCAATGAAATACATTGGGTTAATATGTGTATTATTAATATATTGTGACTTTAAAATAAATTGAAAATAAAATAATTATTTAAAATAAAAAATGGGGTTTTAAACAAAAATGCAGTAATTTCACTATTCATCAAAAATTGAAACTTTTTAGAAAAAACCAAAAATTCAACCTAATTTGATTTTGATATTATAAATTAAAAAATGATGTCTATTTTACCAAATTAAATTTCTACGAGTGTCTAAAATTATTTTTATTATTATTCACAAAAGGTTATAAAAAATAGTTCCTTTAAGAAAATAATATTTCTAAACATATAACTATTTTACCAAAACTTATACATTTCATTATAAATATGTTTTATTTATGTGAAAACATTATAAATAACATTTAAAAATTATTTATTACTATTCATATTATTATATTTAATGGATAAGTTCTAAATATAACATTTAAATAATTATATTATTAAAATGTTGTTTCACAGAAACTCTATATTGCATGCAACGTAAGCCAAGTAGGTGTTGCGTGTAATATAATCTATTGAATTTCTCTAAAAATAAAATTTAATGTGAATTCTTGTGGTGTTACATTCACTACCCCTTCAATAAATTACATACTCTTAATTTGGAATTGGAATTGGAAAATAAAAGGTTGATTCTAGAAAATACCTTTGTGGAAAACCCACATCATAAATAGGGTTAATAAAATGTCTAATTTAAAATAAATAAAGAGAAGTAAAAAAGTTACCAGAGATAACACATACATAGGTTACATGTAAGAAAACATGGATATGAAAGAAAAATCTAACCATCATGTTCTAATGGAGAGTGAGAGAGAACATGATTAGGAGAAAGTTAACAATCATAAAGCTAGAAGTCGATGAAGATCTAAGGGACCATTTGATTCATCGAAAAAGAAAGTACTAGGATTTTTTTTGGTTTTAAGATCCTTTCCCTAGAGTTTAATAATTAATTTACTTCATAGAATAATAACACAAGGAAGTTTACTTACTTGAAAAGTAGAGTTCCATCCTTTAACTAATTTCTACCACAAAATCATCTTTCTCTCCAAAAGATAATAAAATTAAAAAATATTCTATTTATCTTAATCGTACAGGGTTCCAAAAATGAAATTATACTTCATCTGTCATACCATAAAAAACTATGTTATACAAACTAAGACATCATGTAGGCCAGTGGTAGGTGATGCACCCTTTTCGCCCTTCGGTTGTGGGTTCAAGTCTAGAGGCCTTGGTGGATTTGAAGGGTTGTCACCTGGCCTACAAGTTGTCCTTTTCTTAAAACCATATTTTTATAACATTAAAAAAATAATATTAATAAATGTTTTAACCTTAAATAATACTATCCAATGTTCAACTTAATCCATTCCAACCTTTAGACTTATCCAAAATACTTCTGTCAAAACTCATAGTCCAAAAACTTATAAGGAAGGTCACTAAATTTATAAAATCAACATAACATAATGCATATATTTTTTTTCACATACCAAACATGTGAATACCTTCACCATTTGTTCTCTTAAAACATGGTAATACCCAAAATTACTATAAAACCTTATCGAATACTTTCATGCTTCCTTATTCCTTACATAAAACATAGAATATTGGATATAATCCTTAAATCCCAAAATGTTGTAAACTCCATCAATGATGGAACAAACAAACCATTAATCAGTTCCAAGGTAGTAAATAATATCCAATATAATTTATCCAAATCAATCACCTCTTTATTCCAACATCATTATCTCAGTATCAGAAACATATTATGGGTTATCTTTCCCTCAACTATATATTTTCCAAAAAGGTTAACTTGCAACTATGTCAATTTTCTTGGTACCATACAATCTCAAATACTTAATAAAATAATACATCCATAAAATCCTTATATAAACCATAATTATTATAACTATTACATTGCTAATAAATTATTCAAATGACATAATTCTTGAATAGGCATATTAATCATTAATCTTTATCTGCGGTAGTATTATAACTTGATCATTATATAATAGCATCATCTAGGGTATATTCCTTTAATAATTGGGACATTTATTTTCATAGTATCCCATCTCCTTGTAGCTAAAGCATTTTACATTGGAAACATTTTTATTACCCTTATAATTACTAACTTGGTGTCCTTTTTCTCCACAATTATAACAAACTCGCATTCCCTTCAACCATTTAACAGGGTTATTCTTTCCACAGTTATCACATATGGGAAAATCCTTCTTTCCCTTATCATTTTATCCATATTTTCTCTGCCATCCTCTTCTTATATTTCTTCCCTTCAAATCCATATAACTTAAATAATTATTTACTTATCTTATTAACACATGATACTATTTCCTCATATGATGAGAATACATGAGAGACTATTTCCCTTCAAAATGATGGCTTAAGACCATGAAAGATATGATCCTAATTAATATTCAGATCATGTTATTTGGTGGAGTTTTCATTCCTTCTACTAGGCGTCATCTCTATAAGATGGCATATAATGGATTAGCTTATAAGGTTATGAACTTTGTATAACTCTAAATATGGTATAACACATAACATAAATTTATGCATCGTAAATCCTAGAATCATAATTTTTTTTACTTTAGGGGAATATTTACTTTTAAGTCCTTTATAATGGTAGGTAAATAAAATATGAATTATCCTAAGCATATCCATCAGGAGTGTCAAACCAGGTGTGCAGTAAGGCCCTTTGTCGTGTACCAGGTTTCCCCAAGTCAAGCCTGGAACACCTTGCCGGAGTTATTAGTCCTAGGTATATATGTTCCAAAACCACATCCAATTTTAGTATCTAGAAAGGGATTTATTTTATAAGAGTAACCACATAATATCTATATTACCAAAATTTTAGGATTTTCCTCTCTACTTATCCTCAAAGTTTATCTTAGGGGTGTGATCACTAATCTATGTTTTCTAAATCCATTTCCAAGGTTGTTTCTAAACATTATTTGATACCAACTATAACGCCCCAACACCAGAAGCCTGAAGATGGTGAATTGTTTTAATATATTGGCATGATTATAAGGAATCAAATCCTAAAGGATTTATCCGTTTAATAGTCTTGGAAAATATACTACATACTTGAACTTTACATTATAATTAAAAACATGAAATACAACATAGATAATCCTTTGAGAAATCCAATTATTCTCCTAGATTAACCCTTCATAAAAATCATAATAAAATTCTTGGAATCATGGAAAAATAAAACATAAGAAAGGGGTGAGCTCAGATGCTTAGTAAGGTTAAACAATATTGCAGAAGCTTCCACAAATAACCATAAAATTCTAAGGAAAGTATAAAATTGAAACACAAGCCTTTTAAACATAAACTTGAACATAATATGGAAAGAATAAATCAAATAATTTCATTTAAACATTCACATGGATATCTTACTAGTCAAATAATCATATGTAATATCAATAACTAATCTCATAATGAGGGAATGCATAATATCAGACATCATAACCATACCATTAAGGCCACATGACAATATCATACATAAACATACCATCAAATCCTCATTCCAAGAAACTAGTTTATCTCATGAGATATACCGATGAATCAAGGGGATATAGTGGGCCCCACCCATAACTTACTAAGTCCAATGCATTCCACTTATGAAAGGGGTAAAACATAACATAAATATTTTTTTTTAAAACTAGCATAATAAATGTTAATACATTAACCATAAACCATGAATGATATAAAAATATCAGATCCACAGTAAAAAAATTCATAAAACCTTTGATAGAATATGGTATATTGTATCATAATAAATCAACCTCAATTAAGCATAAAATCTAATAAAATATTTTTACATAGATGAAAATAATCTAATATAATCATTAAAAACTTCTTTAGAGAAAAAACCCCATTTTATTGAAAATAGTTCTTTAATTTTTTTTATAATTTAAGAAGAAAATATTTCAATTGAAAATAATATTATAATCTTGTAAATAAAGCTTCAAAATTTTAAGGCATCAGGATGGTGGAAATAGCCACTTGTGCCTTATTAGTTAAAAAAAATTGTTTCCTTAATTTGTCGAAAAAGTCATAAAGTACCACGTTTAAAAAACCACAGAAATATTCCTTTCAAAACATTTTATAAAAATTAAAACATGGGTAAAAATTTCTTTAAATAATTTTTGATCATATTTTGAAATACATTTTTAAGAAACATGGACATGGAAGATAAATGTGTCTGAGTAGATACTTACATATAAACAATCTCGGATAATAATGAGATTGTGAAATTAACCCTTATGAAAAAACCTTAAAGGATTTATTTTTAAAAATATTTTAATGAACTTAAAAATAGACATAAAATGTTATTTATAATCATTTATATACATATAAATAAATATGTATGATAATATCAAGAATATTGAAATGGATAAAGGATTAATTCTATAAACATTCAAAGTGTCTCATACCACTTTGAACATTTAAATAATAAGACAAATATCTTTAAATGAATATTTAAATACCATTAAGATAAATGTATTTATGATATCAAATATAATAGGGTTAGTACATACACTTCATAAAAGAAATATGTGGTGAATGTGGCTCATATCTCACAAAAATTAAAAGTGTGATGAAAATTCCCTCACCTTAGGTCTGATAATCTATGTAGATATATGAAACACATGTATAATGTTTTTAAACATATTATTAAATTATACCAGAATCATAATAATATTTATGATATCATATATTATTCGTTTATGGAATTATATTACTCTTTTATTTTCAATTCCATGTTAAAGCAATGTTTCAAGTAATAATTGCTTTGTTTATCATACGTGTTTTGACTTGTTATTCTTGATCATATTACATAGATCCTAATTTAATTAAAATAAAGAATATATAAAATTATTTATATATAATATATGTATATATATCATATATATATATATATTTATATATAATATAGATTTATGAAATGGAATACACCATTTATGGAGACGGTAGGTCATACGTACGCATGAACATTATTTTCGTTTTCTTATCTTATTAAATGGAAGAAAGTAAATAAATTGCATGTATATATATATATATTATAGAATAATAATTATATCATATATTTAATACTTATTCATTATATATATTTCTATAATCATTCTTGAATGGTTAACGTAGAAGATGAATCTCATCGCGTCATGGAGGCGGTAAGCCGTACATACACATGAGCGGCTATATCATTATGTATTGGTAAAGGGTAAAGAATTTGGATGTAATATAAATTATAAATAAACAATATCATGTAATATTTATTATTTAAATCCTTTATATTCATCATTATACACATATAAATAAAGTATATATGAAAAATAGTTTACACCACGATGTGGAGATGGTAAGCTGCATGTATGGTGATATTTTTTTTATAGGATGGGTAAAAGGAGGAATATGGTTGTAACATAATAATAAAAAAATCTCAAAATATATTTTATGCTGGAGTTATTACTTTATTATGGAAACAACTTAGGAAAATGAAGTTTAATAAGAAAATAACTTTGAAAGAGTTGGTAAAACAATTATCTCTTCTTTGAGTGTCTTCTTTTGATTTCACAAGAATCCTTAGGTTAGATTTATGAAAAAAGTATGGATTATAGGATTTATTGAGGTTATTTGAGAGGATAAATGGGTAGGTTTTTTCCAAACTAAAATTATTTATATGTGTGAATAAAAAAGGGGAGGTTTGCTTTTATAAGAGAGGGGGGATCACTTTTGGAAACTCCAAAACTATTAATTTATTATAAATTGATTTTCAATTTCAAATAGCACCAACGTGAGTTATTTAGAGTCTAAGGTGAGTATGGGTGTAAATACAATCAAACAATGATTTTTAGACAAGTTTAGGTCACAAAATTAACCTTATACTTTGGATTTAACTCTTAGTTAAACAGTTTAACTTTTACCGTGTTTACTTGTATTTTTACATTATATGGTTAATATATTTACTATAAAATTCCAAACGAACCCCTATGGGATCATTTATGAATTATTTAACACTATTAAAGTAATTTTTCTAAATATTATATTTTTATGGATTTTTATATTACGTAATAAAAAATTATTTATTTTAAAATCTCATTTATGTCAATTTTGACACTATTTAATACATGATTTTTTTTAAAGTCATAAAAACTTGATTACTTATAAAAAATACATTAAATAATCCCTAAAATGTAAATTCCATCCAAAAAATGCATGCATGGTATCAAATATTTCAAATTATATTTATTTTAATATTATTAATATCATTTAATTGATTTTTCTTTTAATAAATCAATTACTGCATCATCATTGTATCACCATTTGATTTAATTATTTATTTCATAAAATTATAAATAATTTACCATTATGTAGATAAACATTTTATATTTCTAAATAATATTTATAGTCTACCAAAACAATTATATTAACTCCTATTAAAAATGATATAGTTATAAAAATTTGAATATGACATTTTTAACTCTTCTTTAAATAAAATATAATAAATGTCCTAATCTAACAAAAGTGGACTAAAAAGGATCCTATTTTATAATTAAGGTTTATTTGGATTTAAAAAAACTTATCCTATGAGATTAGGATAAGTTTAAGGGTAATTTTATATTATTATAATATTATTTTTACTTTTAATTACCCTATTTACCTTTAGTCATGGTAAATAAAATTAAAAGGTTACTATTCACCAAAACTTATTTTGATCCCATTATACCATATTTTTCATACTTATTAAAACCATGTATGTCATTTTTTCAAAATTATATTCACAAAAGTGGTAAATTTACATTTAATGCTAATCCTACAAATGTGGCTAGAAGGCGGGTAAAAGAGACGTTCAAAAGTTCAATAAATTTTTATATTTAATTATATTATAAAAATGGTTCCAATGACCTAAATTGGGTTAATATGTGTATTATTTATCTATTATGATTTTAAAATAAATTTAAAATAAAATAATTATTTAAACGAAAAAGTTGGTTTTAAACAAAAATGCATTAATTTCACTATTCATCAAAAATTGAAAGTTTTTAGAAAAATATCAAAAATTAACCATAAGATAATTTTGATATTATAAATTAAAAAATGATATCTATTTTAACAAATTTAATTTATATGATTATCTAAAATTAATTTTATTATTGTTCACAAAAGGTTATAAAAAGTAGTTCCTTTAAGAAAATAGTATTTCTAAACATATAACTATTTTACCGAAACTTATAAATTTCATTATAAATATTTTATATTTATGCGTAAAAATTATAAATAAAATTTAAAAATTATTTATTAATATTATTATTATTATATTTATTGGATAAATTATAAATATAACATTTAAATAATTATAATACTAAAGTATTGT
This sequence comes from Viscum album, assembly GCA_963277665.1. NCBI lineage: Eukaryota > Viridiplantae > Streptophyta > Magnoliopsida > Santalales > Viscaceae > Viscum > Viscum album. The sequence goes on along the minus strand of OY728155.1, from coordinate 1,517,620,160 downwards.
TTCGTAGAAATTCAATCTTGCATGTAACGCAAGCCAAGTCAGTATTGCGTGTAATATAATCTATTGAATTTATTTAAAAAGATAACTTATTTTTAAATATTGGGGAGTTACATATATTCAAAGAAGTTAATTTTAATTTAAATATCTTATTACATATCATTCATAGTTCTGCATGAATTTAATGTAACAATGTCCTATAGTATTTTTCAAATTAAAAGGGCATAGTAGTTCCTTTCTATGATAAAAACCATGAAATTACATGAAAATATTCTTAAACATAGTTATACGGTCTGATAAAATTCTATGATAGGGAACATATAATGTTCACTAATAGGTGTGAGTACTCATAAATAGATAAAAATTATTCTCTTGAAGTTCACACTTGGTAATATCTAAGATGAGAGATTATAAGAACAAAACCTCAAGTAGGAATGTCACATGTTTATGTTCCATTGGATATTCTTGTATGTGAGCATGTTAAATGGTTCTCAGGCTTTAACATTAGTATTAATGCATGTTATGAATCGAACACTTAGATGTATTTCTGTAAACCATGACAATAATATTTCATGGTGAAGTTGGGTACGTTGGGTGTGTCACAAATAATTTTTTATTAATAAATAATTCAAGGAAGGATATGTCCATTTCATATTAATAGAAGTTGATATCTCAACCCTTTGAAATAGAACAATCACATCAAATTCCTTGGTCATGGTCCAACAATGAGTTTATTTCATATAGTCAAAGAAAGAAGTATCAAGCATATAGGTTGATGATGTGGGTGTGAAACCTTATTGAGGAGATATTGTGACAAAGGGATTATATTACATAACTAGTACTCATATGTGGTTGTTGATGTTGAAATATTAACTTCTTTCCATAGGGTACATCCTCTAATTGCTAAATAATTATCTTGGATATTAAGCAAGCCTTCCTAATGAGAATGAGAAAGAATCCCAGAGGGTCACACACTAAGTATTTATATTGATCTTAATTAAATTCTATTTGAATTTAATTATTAGAATAAATATTATTCTCAAGACCGAGGCATAATTTTATTCAGGATTAATGATTTTATAAATTAAATAAATATTTATTTTCAAGGTAATTGTTAAATTACATGGATATATAATATAATATTTATTTATTTATTTATTTATTTATTAAATGAATAAATATTTAATTTATTCAGGTATTCAATAAATTATAAGAAGGATTAGAAGACCAAGACTGAGCCCAATGATAAATATTAATTTAAATTCTGGTAAATCAATATTTATCATTGATCCAGTTAGCACACCACATGGAATAAAAATAAAAATATTATTTTGATACAAGGAATAGGGTCAAACATGAGTTTAAAATTTTATTAAGGGAACTTATGAAATTATTTAAATTAAAAACTCTAAGATTAGGTATATAATTTGACTAATAATACATTCTAAGAGAGGTTAATTGAGAATCATTGTGCACAACAAATATCTCTCTAGAATTATTCTATTCCTTCTCATATCCTCTTAAGAATGATAAAATCAAGAGAATTTATCCAAGATAGAAGAAACATGAAGCATCAAGATGAACAACACAAGATAATCAATCAATGACTCTAGCACCTGGTGATTCATCATTATCATGTGAAGATCATTGGAGAATGTGTTGATCATCGCTAGATAGATTCTAGACTTTGATCCTATTAACACAATGATCAATTACCAAAAAGGGTTTCTAATGATAAATATCAACTATGAAGAATGATCTCAATAACAAGATAATATTTCTTATGATTTAATTAAGTTATAATAAATTTAATTTGAAAATATCTCCTCTTAGTTTCGGTGAACTTATTAATATTTGATAAAAAAATTCATTGGTCATGATGTTCAAATCTTGTATAATATGTGAATGATCCATGGAATCAAACATTAGTTGAGTTGAGATCAACCTCGATAAGCACTTATGTTATTTTTGAATCCATCAAGTGGTTTAAAAGTGATCATGTTCAGATTTATAATTATTTATTTTATTTTTGATCATTGCATATTTAAAAGCTAAAATTCATTTCAAGTTTTAATTCATTATTTATTTTTCTTCAAAATATATTCTTCATATTCTTCATTTCTCAATAATATTACCAATATTGATTAATAATCAATAAAGAAAAAATATGAATAACCCATCTAGAGGCGTTAAGAAATTAGGATGAATAATATAGGGTTACATGAAATGTACTACTTTGTTACACATCATATATCCTTTTTCATTGCACATGGATGCCCGTGTGGATTCTAGGTCATTATGTAATTAGTACATGCCATGTGCAATAAATGCACCATATATTAACCAACCAAGGTGAAACTTGTATTTTCTAGAGCACATGCTATGTATATTGACTACACGATGTGCAGTCCACATGTTTTCAAGGAGGAAAACCCAGGGTCAAACCGCATTGTGTAATTAATACACTATGTGTATTTAATACAAAACAAGTACAGACTGAAAAACATGTAACTTGAATAAAATTTGATGTATTCTTTTTTACATGCCTTGTACTTAATAAATGTCCATGAGAAGTACATGATGAGTCCCTACGCATGTACTGTGTAACATACCTGACCCGGAATCCACTAAACCGGTGCTCCGAGCCAGGTAGTTACATGAACTTAAGCACGCCTCCCCGTATGCCAAAGGATGCCGACTAGCAGCGGGGGTCTATGGAGTAAAGTGGGGAGACTATACCCCCTTTTATCAAAGTAATCCGCAACATAAATAAACCAAATAGCAGAAACAATAACCAATAAACAAGGAACATGTATAAAAACCATTTCCAATAATAAACATGCCATGTCATACTACAAGTGCAAAAGTGAACAAAAGCCAAAAATAAAGACAACGGCCAAAATCCCCAAAATGGTCCCGAATCCAAGTCTGGATCCTCCACCAAGTGCTACCCATGTCCACTCAACTATCTAGAAAGGACCCTTTCCCTTCTCCTGACCTGCAAACATGAAGTCTGCCCGGGTACCCAATGGCGGCCCGAGCATGGTGTGATTACAACTCAATAGGCCACCACCAACGGTGTCTACAAAATATCTAGTATAAATAGGCAGTGCATGCAAAAGGAATATGAATGATAACTGCCAAGTAATTATTTAAGGTGCCATTAACCAGTTTAGAGCCAAATCCATTTCCACTTCCATTACCATTCATTACACACCCATTATCACCATTTACCATTTCATCACATTTCCATGGGTTAATCACATACATTATGTTACATGGGTCTAAGGCCAAAAATCACATGCAAGAGGGAAAACACATGGTTATCCTATCTCACTAGTACTAACGCCTCATAGCAACCATAAACTCACCTCGAAGCATCAGTACGGGTGGATGAAACTGTTATGAGAAAAGAGCACCAGTCCCCATTCCTAACCCGTGCATTTAGGGTGGAGTTTAGAACCTAAGTCTTCACTTGACCCATGGGCGTAGATCCTCAAGTCATACCCCACACTACCAAGCCATGTGAACATGATTATATATAAGTAACCATCAACCATCCAAACCATTTCCCTTTGGTAAACACTATTCACAACAACCCACATGGGAATCCACATCATGCCTTAACCCATTAACACATTACCATTTCACATCATTTAACCATTCACCCAATTCCCATGTGTTATGCCTATCTCACTAAGAATTCAACATTAAACCCATAATATATCGCATTATGGTCTTTAATCAGTTTACACATTAACCCATTTAACCCGTTCATAATTCCCATGAATCAACCATTCAAACCATTCCAAATAACCCTCAGGTTATTACCAAGTCTAGGTGCATCGCCTAACTTCTATTCCAAGTTCAACCAAATATTCCAACATATTCATCAAGTTCTCTACCCTTTATTACAACAAGGTCACTTGTTCAATCACATTCCCTAAGTCTGGGAAAAGCCAAAACAAACCATGGATGGCCCCAATTAGGTCAAGTCAATCCCAACACATCCCACAGGGATCGTGAGGGTTCCCATTTTCCATTTCAAGCACCATTATTACCAAACATTCCAAGGTTATTCAAAACATAACCAAGTAGAAACAAGAACACAACTTAAACATGCACAAATACCCAAATAACTATGGGATATCACTTTTAGAACACCTACCTCAAAACCGCGGTTGAACGCACTCTCAATCGAGTCCTTAGACCTCGATCCGACCAACCTTTGGAGCTTCAACCTAGAACTCACCCAAAATATAGGGTTTTAGAGCTTTGGAACAATAGGGAGAGAAGATACAAACCCTAAACCAAAAAGAGAAGGAATAATGGGATTATCCTTACCCGGAGCTTCGATTCGCAACCAATGGCACCAAAAACGCCTTAGAATCGAAGGAGAACCACCCTTGGGAAGCTTGGGTAGGCCAAGTTCATCACTAGGGTTGAGAGGGGATGAATGGAGGAAAATCCCGAGTTGGGGTTTAAAATCCTGGATTGACAAACTTGTAATTTGTACCAACTTTAAGAGGCCGCATGGTTTATCCGAAGAGTTTGGAAAACTGTGCATAAACTGTACGCATGCCACTGTTTGTAGGAGGAGGGGTCACACGGTTTTCCTGGGCAGGTTGCACGGTTTTCCAAACCGTGCGCAGGCCGTGCGCCCTGGCTTGTCTTGCCCATATTTCCCTTCTTTCGTGCCCCGAGCCCCCGAAACACCCCCAAGGCCTCTCATACTTTCATGAGATATCCCTTGAAGCCCGAATAATGAATTCAAACAAAAAATAATGAAAACATACCTTTCCAAAAGTTGGGATCTTACAACCTCCCCACCTTATAATGGCTCGTCCTCAAGTTGAGTTTCCAAACCTCATTGATCCACCGAAGAGAAGAGTTCGGGCCACTGAGCCCGCATATCTGATTCCCGCTCCCAAGTTTCTTCCTGAACTTTCCCATGCTTCCATAGTACTCGCACTAATGGCACAACCTTTCCTCATAATACCTTTTCACTATGATCCACCATAAGAACCAGATGCTCCTTAAAGGACGCATCAGCCTCAAGCTCCACATCCTCAACATCAACCACATGAGATGGGTCAGGGTGATACCATCAAAGTTGCGACACATAAAACACATCATGCATCCCACCATACCGATATGGAAGAGCCAATCGGTAAGCCACCGGTCTAATCCTTTCCACAATCTCCAAAGGTCCCATATACTTGGGCGCCAACTTACACTACTTTCGAATCTGACGGTGACCCAACCTTGTCAACACCCGAAGGAACACTTTATCACCCACTCCAAACTCAAGAGGTCCATGCCTACGATCTGCATATGAATTCTGTCTACTCTGAGCCGTAGACATCCACTTCCTGATCAACTTAACTTTATCTGAAGTCTCCTGCACGAGAATTGGACCCAAAAACTCAGATTAACCGGCCTCTAGCCAACAAAACAGAGATCTACATGGTCTCCCATAAAGTGCCTCAAACGGTTCCATCTGAATCGTAGCTTGAAAACTGTTGTTGTAGGCAAACTCAACTAGAGATATGTGCCTTTCCCAAGAACCACCAAGGTCCAGAACACAAGATCTTAACATGTTCTCTAACACTTGGATTGTATACTGCGACTGCCCATCCATCTGCGGGTGGAAAACCGTACTCAAAAACACCTGTGTGCCAAGAGCCTTCTACAACCCTTTCTAGAAACGTGATGTGAAATGCGGATCTCAGTCCGAAACTATGGTTCACGGAACACCATGCAACCGCACTATTTCCTGAACATAGAGCTCACCCAACTGGTCAACTGTAAAGGTCTCCTGAATCAGTAAGAAATGAGTCACTTTCATTAACCAATCCACAACCACCAAGATTGCATCATTCTTCCATGGCGTCCTCGGAAGATCCACTACAAAATCCATTGTCACATCATCCCACTTCCATTACAGAATGGGAAATTGATGCAACAAACCACCTGGGCGTTGATACTTGGCCTTCACCTGCTGACAGGTAAGACACCGTGCCACAAATCCCGCAACTTCCTTCTTCATTCCAGGCCACCAAAACTGCCTTCAGAGATCACGATACATCTTGGTCAAACCAGGACGCACTGCCCATTTTGATGCATGGAACTCACGCATCAAATCTTCCTGCACGCACTTTGGCACAACCAAATGATCACGAACACGAACAACACCATCCACACTGACAGCCCAGCCAGAAGGTAGCTCCCCACCTTTAAGATTTTCCTTCATGATCAAACACTCAGGATCATCAAGCCGAACTTCCTTAACTCAACTCAAAAGCTTTGACTCCATCGCTAAATAAGCAAGAGTGACCAGACCACTCTCTTCCTACACCTCCAGGTGCATCTATGAAAACAAAGCCATCACCTTCCACTCGGTACTGGACTCCTGAACCACCTGATCCTGAACCTTTCTGCTCAAAGCATCAGCAACACTGTTTCCCTTTCCTGGCGTGTACAACAACTCAAATTCAAAAGACTAGAGATATTCAACCCATATCTGCTGTTGAAGATTCAGATCCCGTTGAGAGAAGATGTACTTTAAACTCTTATGATAGGTAAACACAGTAAACCGTTCTCCCAACAGATAGTGCCTCCAGCACTTCAAGGCGTACACTACTGTAGCCAACTCAAGGTCATGAGTGGGATAATTCCACTCATGGGGTCTCAACTGACTTGACCCGTAAGCTACTACCCACTCATCTTGCATCAACACAGCCCCAAGTCCGATTCTGGATGCATCACAAAAGACGATGTACTTCTTACCCGGCTCAGGTAAGATCAAGATAGGTGCGGTCGTCAGCCGCTTCTTCAACTCTTGGAAGAAATTATCATAAGCCTCAGACCACTCGAACCTGATTCATTTCTTGGTCAAGCCCAAGAGTGGTGCTTCCAAGCAAGAGAAATCCTGAATGAACCTTCGGTAATACCCGTCCAAACCCAGAAAACTACGAACATCAGAAACACTCTTGGACTGCTCCCAAGATACAACTACTTGCACTTTATCTGGATCCATTGAAACACCTGCCTCCGAGATGATATGAACCAGAAAATGTACCTCACCTATCCAGAATTGACACTTGGATAGCTTGACATATAGCCGGTGCTCTCTTAGCGTACCCAAGACGATGTCAAGATGTTGGGAATGATCATCGTGAGTTTTCGAGTACACTAAGATATCTTCAACAAAGACAACCACGAACTGATCTAGATAGGGATGAAAGATCAAGTTCATCAAGGCCATAAACACTGCCGGTGCATTGGTCATGCTGAAAGGCATTACCACAAACTCAAAAAACCCGTACCGACTCTGGAAAGCTGTCCGAGGTATGTCGGAAGACCTCACCCGCAACTGGTGATAACCCGACCTCAAATAAATCTTAGAAAACACCGATGCACCCCTAAACTAATAAAAAAGGTCATCAATTCTAGGAAGAGGGTACCAATTTTTCACCGTCATCTGATTCAACTTTCGATAGTCAACACACAGCCTTAACGATCCATCAACCTTCTTTGCAAAAAGCATGGGTGATCCCAAAGGAGACGTACTAGGAAGGATAAACCCCTTACACTCCAACTCCTCAAGCTAAACCTTCAGTTCCTGGAGTTATGCCGGTTCCATACGGTATGGCGGAATAGAAACTGGATACGCTCCTGGTAGCAACTCGATCGTGAACTCAACATCCCTCTCGGGGGGTAACCCCGAGAAATCCTCAGGAAACACGTCCTCAAACCGATCCATCACAGGAGGGAAAAAAGACTACTCCCCTCTTGTATTGTCATCAAGCATGAGGCATGCCACTCGATCCCTGTGTCCACTCATCTGTTGAAAAAATAGCCCCGCACGCCCTGTTCGAACATCCCATTCGCCACGGTGGACATAAGCATCACCCTCAAGCAACCTGAATGATACTCTGCGATGGTAACAGTCTATGTGTTCCCAATACAACACCAACCAATCCATTCCCAAGATTAGGTCAAACCATGACATCTCGAGAATGAACAAATCCCATAGAAAACGATACCCACCAACTTCCAAGGCACATCCCTTGTACTGCTTGATATCTTCAACTCGCACCCCCAACGGAGTGTCAATCGACATAACTCCACACACCCTCTCCACAGGTAAACCTAGCGCTACCACAAGTTGAGAAGAGGTAAAAGAGTGTGTGTCACCTGTGTCAAACAACGCACTAGAAAAAGTAGAAGCTACAAGAATCATACCTCGAACAGTCGATGGTCCAGCCCCGCCATCACCAGGTGAAAACTGAACTGCCTGAAGCTGAATTGCCCCTCTAACCTAGGCTCCAGCCTGAACGCCATGTGCTGCACTGCCCTGCTGGCATGAGCGATCTTTCCCTGGAGTTCCACGTCCATCGCCCCTACCAGTACGGCCCGTGGAGCTCCAACTGCCTGCCTGATACGGGGCAACTGATCCCCTTCCCGTATCCGGTATCTGTTTTTCCTGATTATAATCACCCATTTGCCGAGGGTTCCTGCAAAACCTCTACACATTCCCCATTATGACACATGAACGACACTCAACTGGAGGTCGAGGACACTGACCATGCATATGCCCCGACCTATCGCACTGATAACAAAACACCGGGTTCCCACTATGAGAGGCTGACCCCCTCTTCTGACCAACTTGCTAGAAACTTTCTAAATGGTGCTTCCGACCTTCGGAAGATGCACCACTTGTCCGCCCAGCTGGCACAACAAGCCCACCACCCTAAGGTCCCTTTAGGTTCCCTTCAGAGATGAGTTCCTGATCCATCACCTCTGCAAACTTATTTAAGACGAAGATATTTACTTGAGACCTGATCTCATGTATCAACCCATCCTGGAAACACCTTGCTATTGCTGCCTCATCCCCGTCTAACACTGGGATGAAGTGTCGCAAATCAGTGAAGTGACTAGCATATACTATCACCGATAGCGATCCCTGAGTCAGGCTCATAAACTCTTCATCCCGCTCCTATCTCAAGATCTCTGAGTAGAAATGCTCTAGAAACTTTTCCTGAAAAACCTTCCACGACATTCCCTCATCCTGCTCGATTTGAGCCTGAATGTCCCACCAACGCCTCACCTGGACTCACAACATATAAACAGCCATCTTCACCCTCTTTTAGACAGGGGTCTCTAGATGATCCAGTATTGTCTGGACAGACTCTAACCAGAACTCCGTTGCTTTTGGCCCACCCTCTCTAGTGAAAGTTGGAGGGTGCTGTAGCTGGAACTCCCTGGTCAACTCAAACATACTCGGTGCAACCCACCCTGGGTCCCGATCCATCATCTGTATAAGGCGATCCAAGTTCCCCCAGAACTGGTCTTCTCCACCCTCATGGGTTGCCACATTTTCTTGCTCCTCTACTGGAGGAGTGTTCTCAGGAACACCCTCCCGTTGCCCAACTGGTGACCGACGCCGTGGTGGAATTTCTCTACAATGCCAAGCATAAGATTTTAGAACGCATACCATAAAAATTTCACGACTTCCTCAAAATCTCTTTACTAGCTACAACAACCCATTTTCATATGCTAATTTAACAAAATTAGTACCTCAATTCCCTGCCTCGACCATCCCCGCCATGAGCCACAATCCATGTGGGGTAAACAACCATGCACTACCACCAAACTCACACAACATTTTACAAAACATTTTCCACTCCATTTCAACCCTTATGTTTCATTAAACATCCCTTACCCACTTGTTTTATTTCGTTATTCTCATTATTTATTGGTTTCATGAAATGCATGATGCACCCTACTTTCCTGCCTCACACACCCACCCCGTGAGTGTGCCTAACACAATGCATGTCACCTATCTCCCTAGGTGCCTAAAAATGATGCATGAATGCAAATCCGCGTGTCGTTAAGGCCATGAGCCAAATATCATAAAACAGTCACATCAAACCACATGTGCATCACCCAATGGTGAAATATCATCAATTGTAACAACACACAACCAAGAACAATAATTCCCACCCAGTGTGACTTGGTTTTTCCCTCGTACATGGGTTAACTACTCCCAAACACGATCTCATTACCAAGGCCCGACACATCTTAACCCTTGGCTACCAATCCCAAATAACAAGACCTCAGATAAGGAGAATAAATACCTCCTCTGATACCACTTTGTAACATCCCCAACCCGGAATCCACTAAACCGGTGCTCCGAGCCGGTTAGTTACATGACCTTAAGCGCGCCTCCCTGTACGCAAAAGGCTGCCGACAAGCAGCGATGGTCTATGGAGTCAAGTGGGGAGACTATACCCCCTTTTATCAGAGTAAGCCGCAATAGAAATAAACCAAATAGTAGAAACAATAACTAATAAACAAGGAACATGTATAACAACCATTTCCAATAATAAACATGCCATGTCATACTACAAGTGAAAAAGTGAACAAAATCCCAAAATAAAGACAACGACCAAAATCCCCAAAATGGTCCCGACTCCAAGTCTGGATCCTCCAGCAAGTGCTACCCATGTCCACTCAACTATCTATCAAGGACCCTTGCCCTTATCCTGACCTGAAAACATGAAGTCTTCTCGGGTACCCAATGGCGGCCCGAGCAGGGTGTGAGTACAAATCAATAGGCCACCACCAACAGTGTCTACAAAATATCGAGTATAAACAGGTAGTGCATGCAAAAGGAATATGAATGATAACTACCAAGTAATTATTTAAGGTTCCATTAACCAGTTTAGAGCCAAAGCCATTTCCACTTCCATTACCATTCATTACACACCCATTATCACCATTTACCATTTCATCACATTTCCATGGGTTAATCACATACATTGTGTTACATGGGTCTAAGGCCAACAATCACATGCAAGAGGGAAAAAACATGGTTATCTTATCTCACTAGGACTAACCCCTCATAGAAACCATAACCTCACCTCGAAGCATCAGTCCGGGTGGATGCAATCATTAGGAGAAAAGAGCATCAGTCCCCATTCCTAACCTGTGTATTTAGGGTAGAGTTTAGAACCTCAGTCTTCACTCGACCCGTGGGCATAGATCCTCAAGTCATACCCCACACTACCAAGCCATGTGCACATGCTTATATATAAGTAACCATCAACCATCCAAACCATTTCCCTTCGACAATACTATTCACAACAACCCACATGGGAATCCACATCATGCCTTAACCCACTAACACATTACCATTTAACATCATTTAACCATTCACCCAATTCCCATGTGTTATGCCTATATCACTAATAATTCAACATTAAACCCATAATCTATCTCATTATGGTCTTTAATCAGTTTAAAAATTAACCCATTTAACCCGTTCATCATTCCTATCAATCAACCATTCAACCCATTCCAAATAACCCTCAGGTTATTACCAAGTCTAGGTGCATCACCTAACTTCTATTCCAAGTTCAACCAAACATGCCAACATATTCATCAAGGTCTCTACCCTTTATTACAACAAGTTCACTTGTTCAATCACATTCCCTAAGTTTGGGAAAAGATGACACATCCCATGGATGACCCCAATTAGGTCAAGTCAATCCCAACACATCCCACGGAGATCGTGAGGGTTCCCATTTTCCATTTCAAACACCATTATTACCAAACATGCCAAGGTTATTCAAAACATAACCAATTGGAAATAAGAACACAACTTAAACATGCACAAATACCCAAATAACTATGGGATATCACTTGTAGACCACCTACCTTGAAACCGCGGTTGAACGCACTCTCAATCGAGTACTTAGACCTCGATCCGACCAACCTTTAGAGCTTCAACCTAGAACTCACCCAAAAGATAGGGTTTTAGAGATTCAGAACAATATGGAGAGAAGATACAAACCCTAAACCAAAAATAGAAGCAAGGATGGGATTAGCCTTACCCGGAGCTTCGATACACAACCAACGACACCAAAAACACCTTAGAATTGAAGGAGAACCACCCTTGGGAAGCTTGGGTCGACCAAGTTCGTCACTAGGGTTGAGAGGGGATGAATGGAGGAAAATCCCGAGTTGGGGTTTAAAAGCCCAGAGTGGAAAACTTGTAATTTGTCCCAACTTTAAGAGGCTGCACGGTTTGTCCGCACGGTTTGGAAAACCATGTGAAAACCGTGCGCATGCCACTATCCAGAGGAGGAGGGGTCGCACGGTTTGCCTAGGCAGGCCACACGGTTTGCCAAACCATGCGCAGGCTGTGTACCCTAGATTGTCTTGCCCAGATATCCCTTATTTCATGCCTCGAGCCCCCGGAACACCCCCAAGGCCTCTCATACTTTCAGGAGACATCCCTTAAAGCCCAAACAAGGAATTCAACCAAAACATAACGAAAACATACCTTTCCAAAAACCGGGATCTTACATATTGCGGATATCAAAAAAAGAGAAGTATATGTCATGTGGATGGCTTGAACATGCCGTGTACTTTACTTGTTTACATGGAAATATTAAATTTAGTTAATTACTCCATTAAACCTCATCATCATGAGTATCATGTGTCATTAAGTTAACAATACAGTCTAGTCATTTGGTTTTATATTAAATTAAATGATTAATTAATTCTATGTAATATTTGAAACTATGAATCATGTATAGTTATTGTATACTAAAGAATCAACACATTAAATTATAGAGGCTACATAATTCTCATTTATTCTATATGAAATTAAATTGGAAATACATGCCATGAAATTATGAAACATTCCATGAACATAATATGTCATATGAGTTCATTGTTTACAATTTAAAACATATTGAATAGGTTAGAAAGGTAATCACCGAGTTTCTTCTAATTACAAAGATGTACACTATTTTCTTAAGTTTTAAATTAAATTAAATAATTTATTTAATTTAAAATAAAAAAATATAGGAATTTCAGTATGATTTGATGAACTAAGATAAATGAATTAGTTTATTAATAAGATAATTAATTGGATTAATTCGTGAAAATTTATCTTATTAAATCATGAATAAAAATGAATTCCAGCTAGTTGTTTTAAATGTATAATTATCACATGTGTATAACTGATCAAGATCCTTGACCAGACCTATGTATGTGTTTTTTTAATTTAATTTAATTTTATTACATCTTATTATAATCATTTATTACTAAATTAAATATGATGGCCTGTGTGTCATCCCTGCCACTTTTATTAAATAGTAATCGTGTGTCCAAGGTTGTTTTATGTAATTCCCCTTAAGCAATATTTTGATTCCCAACACATTCATGTGACTTATAAAACATAGGTAATAAAATAAGTTTTTGAAGGTGTATGGAGTCAGTTCAAGATATATCCAAGGAGGATATAGTTCAAGATGGAGCTGAGATAAAACCAAAATAGGAAATACATAGTCACATAGGATGAATGTTGCAACTCCTGAAAAGTTCAACAAAAGAAGTACCTCCTAGTTTTATAGGTTGATTTATTTCCCACTCAATAAATCAACCATTAGATAATATTATGATCATGTCATTTATTTATTTATTTTATTTATGCCATATACATGATTTATTTTATGGATGCAAGATTGTAACCACATAAATAAATAAACTAATATGCAAAGTTGAAATTAAAATAAAAGGGTTATGCATAAATGTTTTAATATAACATGGTTAATCCATAAAGTAAAATCCAATTTATATTAACAAGATATGTTAAAGATAAAATAAAAAAATTTATCCATAATAAACATAATCCTTTAAATTAGTATTGAGTCATTAAGTCTACCATCATCTAAATGAAGATGAAAACATAGTAAAAGTGTCAGTTCAACCTCCATCAGGGTCAATTTTAATTATCATTAAGTCTTAAATAAGATAGTGTGTTGACTTAACCAAATTTATTTTAGGTTTAATGGAATTATTCTGTCCAATTCAAATTTAGAGGTAAGCGTTTAACAAAGTTGAGTTAGGATTTATGGTTTTGGGAATCCACTCAATGGTTTAAGGAGATTCTAGTTTGTAGTTGGAAAGATTTTCTACCTAAATACTTTCTTATAATTATCAAGTCATTTTTCTTGATTATAAAAAAGGAAATATGGATTGTTTATACTATAATTTCTATAGTTACGGGACATTAATACTTCAATGGTGAGGGTTGTTGCGTCTTATTAAAATAGAGGTATACTTAATAAAAAATAAATTATTTTAGTATCACATAAATTTTAATAAAATAAAATACTAATAATATAATATTTAATAATTACATAATAATGGAAATTTAATCAACCACATTTTCTAAGTGATCAAACTTTTGAGTAAGACCATCACCTTACTGGATGTAACTTCAGGGAATGGTTCAAACATCTATAGGTAGTGTTTTTCCATGAACAAAAATATTATGTTCTAGAATACTCAAATCCTGATTTGCCTACAAAGGGGATGAGTTATGAGGAGTTTTTGGTCTATGATAAATATTTGAGAAATGTGGTCAAAGTTCAAAGTTCAATTCTTTAATCCATGTCTAATAAACTCATAAAGTCACATGAAGAAATGGATGACCATAGAATGATCCATCATCTCCATGGTTTATATCAGAATATAGATAGATAGGAATGATTTAAGATATCCAAGGAGCTATTTCAGAGTAAACTTAGAGAAGGGGAACTATCTAGACCTCACGTAGACAAACTCATTAGCTACATTGAGCACATAGGGGTTCATGGGTTTAAACATCCTAATTAACTATGAATACATATCATTATTTAATCACTCCATCAGTGCTTCTCTATCTTTGTGGTTAATTTCAATATGAACAACACTAAAAATTCTCTCCCAGACCCTATTACACTACTTTTCCAAGTTAACAATGATATAAATCTTGAAAATACTTCTGTCCTTATGGTAAATAAAAGGAATGATCTTCAAAAAATCTCTAAGTCCAAATATTCTTCCCAATTCTGTTTCAAAAAGTAAAATATCAAGTGTAAAGTAAGGAAAAAAGATGATATCAGTTTTTCAAGTGGAAAGAAGGGCCACTGGAAGAATAACTACACCCAAACAAAGAAGTAAGGGTGAAATTTAAGTGTGTTCATTATCAAGTGAAATTTATCTTTTTTATAATAATTTGGTTTTAGATATATCATGTGGTCCTCACATATGTACTCAAATACATAAAACAAGTATATTCTAGAAAATTTCTTAAGGGGTGGTAGATATACGAGAAGATAATGGAGCTAGACTTTCTGTAGTGGTTGTTGGGAACTACCACCTCATACAACTGACTGTAATGTTCTTGTTTTTGAAATATCATTATTATGTTCCATTAGTTAAAAGAAATTATATCTATATCTAGAATTTATACAAGTGGATTTATTTTTAAAATTGGGAATATGTCTTGTTTTTTTATAAATAAATCATTTTTTATGGTAAGGCATATTTAAATAATAGTATTAACATGTTGGATTATACAGTTTAAGTAATGATAATTGATAATGAGAATAATTCACATGATTCATACCAAACCTAACTATGGAATCATCAGCTAGGTTATATAAGTGAAAAATGTTTGACTATATTACACTAAGATGGATGTTTAGATTCCTTTGAACAAAAACCACTTGGTGTATGTCATGCATGTTTACAAGGAAAAATGACCAAAGATCAATTTAGTGGAAAAGTTGAAAGGTCACTTGGATTCTTAATTTGGTTCATACTGATGTGT
The DNA here is from genome assembly GCA_963277665.1 of Viscum album. Taxonomy (NCBI): domain Eukaryota; kingdom Viridiplantae; phylum Streptophyta; class Magnoliopsida; order Santalales; family Viscaceae; genus Viscum; species Viscum album. The sequence continues at coordinate 1,517,604,487 of OY728155.1, read as the reverse complement.
GTATACAATTTCTAGTTGAATAAAGGGGTGGGTAATAACACTTTATAACTATTACTGATGATTTTAGTAGATATGGATATGTCTACTTAATGAGTTATAAGTTCGATTCCTTTGATATATTCAATGAATATAATAATGAAGTTGAGAACCAGCATGATAAGAAGATTATGAAACTATACTCAAACCATGCTTTAGAATATCTTAATCATGTATTTATTGGTTATTTACAAGATTTTGGTAATCTATATCAACTCACTCTTACCTATACACCACAGTTATATGGTGTAAGAGAAAGGAGGAATTACATCCTATTAGACATGGTGAGATTAATGATGATTCATGTGAGTATTCTATTATCCTTTTAGGGATACACATTATAGAAAAAAAGAACACATTATAAACTGAGTTCCAACTAAATTAGAAAATGGTATTCTATATGATCTTTGATATGTAAATAAACTCATGTTGTTTCATGTACGAGTGTGGGGATTCAAAGCATTGTTAAGGCTATTTATGGAAAGAAAACTTTCACCCTAAGGCACTAAGTGTATCTTTATAAGATATCCCAAGGAAATAAGAGGATACTACCTATAAAAAACATTAGGGAAAAAAGGTTCTAATTGATAGACATACCACATTACTTGAGATGGATTATATAACTAAAAGAGATAATAGGAACAAAATAAACATTGATGAAGTCTAGACTCATGATACTCAAGATTTGGCATAAGAACAAATTCCATGAATCCCCATAGAAGAGAACATTATAGAGACACATGTAATATATGGGAGTATAATAGAGGTTAGAGAACCTGAAAGATATTTTTTTCTAGTCATTGAGGATGGGGACTCATTATTAGTTTATAATAATGATCCTATAACCTAAAAGGTAGCATAAATTGGCACAAATATTTCCAAATTGCATAAAGCTATGAATTTAGAAATGGATTCCATATACCGAAACCAAGTATAGATTTTGGTAGGTCCTATAGTGGATGTAAATACTATTTTTTGTAAATGGGTATTTAAGAATAAATTGGAAATGGATATATAATTCATTACTTATAAGGGATGACTAGTTTAATAATAGTTGAAAAAATGTTAAGGAATTAAATATTATGAAACCTTTTCACGAGTTACTATAATGAAATTCATCAAAATTTTACTTTCCATAATATCTTTCCATGAATATGAGATCTAGAAAAGGTATTTCAAAATATATTTCATTAATAGGGACATTCAAAAACATTTCTATATGATACAACCCAATGTTTTTATGACTCTAAAAGATACCAACAAGATATGAAATTTGTAGAGATCCATTTATAGATTAAAGAAATCATCCAGGTTATAGAAAATTTGATTTGATAAATCCACAACAAAATTTGGTTTCATAAATAATGAATGTGAGCCTTGTGTCTATAAACAAGTTAGTGTGAGTTTAGTGATTTTCTTAATAGTTTATGCTGATGAAATACTTCTTATTAGAAATGAAATACCTATCTTACAATCTGTTAAATCCTAGTTGAACTAATTATTCTACATGAAGGACTTAGGTGAAGAAACATATATTATTTGGATCATGATCTATCATGATAGATCCAATAAAATACTTGGGTTAAGTTAAATTTCATATATTGAAAAGATACTAAAATGATTTAGTATGGAATAATACAAGATGGGATTATTTCTAGGGTCACATGACATTATTCTTTGTAAAAAAATGTGTCCTTAGACACATGAGGAAAGAAAAATTATGATAAGGATTCCATATAAGTTAGCGATTGAGTCATTCATGTATGTTATGAAAGGTACTAAGCTAGATGCCACCTATTCCTTAAGTGTGGCAAGAAGATAAAAAGATAACCCAGGTGATTGCAATAGGATGGAAACCATGACTATCCTCAAGTATCTAAGGTGAACTAAGGATATGTTCTGGGTCTATGAAGGAGATGAGGATCTAATCATTAGAGGATATACAGATGATAGATTCTAAAAAGATCAAGATGATCTGAAATCACATACAGGATACATCTTCACTCTCAAAGGAGGTGTTGTGAGCTAGAATAGCTCAAAGAAATCCATGTTCATAGATTCTATAGTAGAGTATTAGTATGTTGCAGATTTTAAGAAACTAAAGAAGTAGTTTGGATATGAAACTTAATCCAAGATCTTGATGTGATTCCTACCGATAAAGATCCTATCACACTTTATTAGAAAAATATTACAACAGTGGACCTAGTAATAGATCCAATATCACATCAATGAATGAATCAAATAACTTGGAAATATCATATATTGAGGGATTTTTCTCAGAGAGGTGAAGTCATAATAAGTGGAGCCTCTATGAAATACAATGTATAAGACCCATTGAAAAAAGATTTAACTCTGCACAAACATGATCATCATGTGAGGTCTAGTGGACTGAAATTCATCGGTATATGGATCTAGTCCAAATGGGATCCTATTTTATTTATTGTTCAAGAAACAATTATTTTTAATTTGGATTAAATTTATATTCAAATAAGTGAATATTAATTCTAATATATTATTACATATTGTTTATAGTTCTGTGTGACTTTAATATAATAATTCCCTAGAGTATCTATCACATTAAAAGGGCATAATAATTCCCTCTATGATGAGAGCCTTTAAATTCCATGATGATATTATTAAAAATAATTATATGGATGATAAAATTATTTGATATAGAAAAAATAATGTTGAATGTCAGGTTTGATTACTTATAAGCTGATGACACTTCTTCTCATAAAGTTCTAAATTTGCAATATCTAATATGGGAGATTATGAGAACAGACCAACCAGTAGGAATTCCACCTATTTATGTGTCATTGGATATTCCTTTTTATGAGTGTGTGCAATGGTACTTAGACTTTAAGATTATTATTAACACATTTAACGACTCACACTACTAGATGTACTGTTATAAACCATTTCGATAATAGTTCATGGAGATGTTAAGCACATTGGGTGCATCACGAATGATGTGTTATTAATGAATATGATGACAAAGTATTTGTCCCTTCCATATTAATTAAAGTTGATATATTGACCATTTTATTGAATATAACCATCACATTGAATTCTATGAACATGGTTTTATGATGAGTTTATTTCATATAGCCAAAGAAATATGTATCAAACATATATTTTGATGACACATGCATGAAACCGAATTTATGAGATATTGTGACAAATAGATTATATTACATAACAAAAAATTGTATGTGATTGTCAATTTTATGACATTAACATCTTTCTATTGGGTTCCTTGACCAATTTCTAGATCATAATATTGGAATTTAGGCAAGCCCGCTTAATGCCAATGAGAAAAAATCCCAGAGGGTCACACATTAAGTGTTTTCTTTGATCTTAATTAAATTATATTTTAATTTAATTATTGTATTAAATATTATTATCAATATTGAGGAATAATTTTATTCAGGATTAATGATCACATAAATTAAATAAATATATATTCACAAAAAATATTTAATTTATTCAGTCATTCAATAAATTTCAAGGAATAGTGAACCAAGATTGAATATGGAGATAAATATCAATTTATAAGATGGTAAAATAATATTTATCATTGGATAGTTAGTGAATTCCATGGAATAAAAATAATATTTAATTTTAAATCATGGCTTAGGGTTAGACATGAGTTCAACATTTTATTAAGGACACTTGTGCAATTAATTAAATTACAAACTCTAATCCTAAGTCTTTAAATAGACTGTTAATACATTCCAAGAGAGGTTAATCGAGAATCGTTATACATAACATATTACACTCTAGAACTCTCCTCTTCTTTCTCGCATCCTCTCAATAATGAGAATATAAAAAAATTTATTCAATAATGAAGAAATGTGATGCGATCAAGATGAACAATGAAATATGATCAATCCACCAAACTGGAACCTTATAATTAATTGATGTCATTCAAAGATCATAAGAGCATGTGTGGGTCATTTCCAATTGTATTATACACTTGGATCATACAAGCATAATGACAGATTATCAAAAAGGGTTTCAGATGATCAATATCAACTTCTGTAAAGACCTATAATTTCTATGTAATTTTTTTCTTAAATACATGGTGATTTTACGAGTCTGTAGTTTCTGAAGACGCATGATTCTGAGGCCCGGTGTGCCCGAAATCAATTTCTGAAGTTTTTGTTAAGCTTAAGTTAACGTGCATAAGTAGTTTTCCTAAAAAAGTGGAATAAATCTTAAACGGTAACTCGGATCAGAAATCTGAAGGCACCGTTGCACTTAGGATGGCGAGTTTATGCTAGGCGCGACTTAAGTTTAGTCGGTGCGGGCCTCCTGTGTGAAATCCCAAAAATGGCATAACCGTAAATAAAATAATTAAATAAATTATTTTATTTTTCAAATGCTTATAACTCATAAACGGTAGCTCGGATTAAAAATCTGAGACTACTGCTGAACTTGTGAGGGCATGCTTTATTTAAGAAGATACTAACTTTGGCCGGCATAGGCCATCAGAAAAAGTTAGTTTTTGGCCGCAAATAAAATAATTAAGTGACAATTATTTTATTGTAAAATTCATAAATTCTAAATGGTAACTCAGATTGAAAATTTGAGAGTACCGTTGGGTTCTTTGGGGCGTGTTTCACCTAGGTATAGCCTAACCTTAACTGTAGTGAGTCGAGGGTGACTGATAGTAATTTTCCGAACTTTTTTTCGGGTACGTTCAGTAAATGCGTGAGCGGCGTTTTGTAACTTTTGAATTGGTGCTTAGAATTGAAATCAGATGACACCGTTGAACTCACAGCACCGATTTTAGCTTAAGAAGACTTTCACCTCGATGACAGTTGGTCGAGGGTGAAAGTTAGTTTTTGGGTTTTTATGGAAATAATAAAATAAAATAAACACATATTTTATTTTATTTTATCTATTATAACCACCCCTTGTGGGGGTTGGAATTGGGGACCACCACACCTTAACCTCCCATGAGAGGTTATGGTGATGGGGACCACCCAAACCATAACCTCCTATGAGAGGTTATGGTGGTGTGGACCACCCAGGTTAAAACTGTAACGACCTGAAATTTTTAAATAAATTTTGTTTCCTAATTTTATGTGTTATTGTTATACTCAACAAAAATGTTTCATTTGGTAACATGAGTATAATTAAAATGAGACTGTTGGGTTTTGACTGTTATTTGACCATTGGTCAATATGACTGCTGGAAACTAAACATTTTGACTATTGTCTCTAAATACAAGCAATCTTGGTTAATTAATATAGAAAGAAGATTAGATGGCCTTACCCAGTAGTCTTGGACCGATCGAATCCCATCTAACAGAACTTGGGAAGGAGGTAGCACCACTGGGCTTTGCTCTGGACCAAACCCAAGCTAAACTTCATCGTATAAAGCTAGAATGGGATTGCCTTCGCGAGAAGTTCAAACTGATAGAAATTACTACTCGTGCGATGTTGGTCGAGCCTCCCTCGGATTCTCTCACCTTAGCACACCTTACACTTAGGTCCTATGCTGGTGTGATAAGGGGATATGTAAGGAGACCGTAACTGTCTTGTGTAATCCTTTGTTTTAAATAAAATTTCGATTTCTTTTATGAATTTTCAAATGACCGGATAAATATAGTATGCAAATTTTTGATGAATTTTAGAAAAAGGATATTTTAAATATGTTTATGTAAACCCTAAATAATTAAAAATGTGTAATGATTTTCAAAAAAAGGTCTTCTGCAGTTATGTTCAGTACTAAATTTAGAGTCTAATAAGATCAACTTGATTTTTGATGAATAGTAAATTATGAATAGTGATTTTATGATTAGGATTAATAATGTGTCCAAATGGATTAGTAATCTCACTTAAAGAAAGTATTAAAATAAGCTAGGCACTTTGATTAAGTAATGTGATTCAATAAAATGGTTAAATAACGGTTTCATAAATTATTATTCAAGTATTAGTTTTTTCGGATGAATAGTGTTTTTTAAATAAAAATTTAATTAAAAATAATTAGAAAATTATTTTTATAAAAATGACTTTATTTTTGAACTCAGAGCATCGATATTATGTTATGGTAATTTTTGGGGATTTTTCTGAAAAAAATGAATTTTCGGTGAATAGTGTATTTATTTAAAAATAAAATTAAAAATATTTAGAAAATTATTTTTATAAAATGGAGTTCATTTTTGAAATCGGAGCATTGATATTTAGTTAAGGTGAAAGTTTGGGATTTTTCTGAGAAAGATGAATTTTTCAGTGAATAGTAAAAATGCAGTTTTAGGGTTTCGGTATGTTTAATGACATCATAATTGTGTCATGATGATGTCATGAGATATTTTAAGGGTTGGCCGGCCAAGGGTGATGAATTATTGTTTTGGGGGCCCCATGTGGCCTAACTCCATGATAAATGCCAAGGGAGAGCACATGGGTTTGAGAAAAGCACATGTGAGGTGTCCCTTGGCCATTAATGCCTTGTCCCCTCACTTTCCCTATAAATACCAAGCCCTCCTCTCATCCATTCGACTCCCCACTCATTACCAACGAATTTCTGGTCTCATTACCTCCCAAGGAGTCCTCCCAAGGTGCCCCCAAGCCCTCAAGGTCCCAACCTTTGAGGTTTAAGAGTTACATTTTAAGGTAAGGGATCCGACCTCTCTCTTTCATTTCAAGTAATCTCTTTTATGTCATTCCTTTTATGCTACATGTTCTTATGTTGGAGGATGTTCTTTTATACTCCTCTTACTGCCCTTTTTATGTTCATATAATGAGAGATCCCCTCTTACTCTCATTATTTCGTTTTATGAAGTTTTAAGTGGCGCCGTTAGGCTGCCGAAATTTTTGCAACGAACTCTTTCTCCCTTCTCATTTTTCAAGATCTATTTTCATGTAAAGTATTTCAAGTTACTTTTTATTATGTTGGGGTATGATCTCTAAATTTATCATACTGATCATTTATGATCATATGATGAGAGACCCCATTTTATCTCTTCAATTCAGTATTTTGAAGTTTTAAGTGGCACCGTTAGGCTGCCGAATTTTTAAGTGGTTCTTCACCCTTCTCGTTTTGAAGTTCTACTTTCAGGTCAATTCTTTCAAGTTCCTTTTTGTTATGTTGGGGTATGATCTATATATCTATCATACTGGACTATTATGTTCATATGATGAGAGACCCCATTTTATCTATTCAATTCAGTATTTTGAAGTTTTAAGTGGCGCCGTTAGGCTACCGAATTTTTAAGTGGTTCTTCACCCTTCTCGTTTTGAAGTTCTACTTTCATGTCAATTATTTCAAGTTCCTTTTTGTTATGTTGGGGTATAATCTCTATATCTATCATACTGGACTCTTATGTTCATATGATGAGAGACCCCATTTGATCTCTTCAATTCAGTATTTTGAAATTTTAAGTGGCGCCGTTAGGCTGCCGAATTTTTAGGGGATTCTTTCACCCTTCTCATTCTTTTCAAAGTTCTACTTTCATGTCAAGTCTTTCAAGTTACTTTTTAATTATGTTGGGGAATTATTTCTATATCTATCATAATGAACTCTTATGTTCACATGATGAGAGACCCTATTTGATCGTTTCAAATCATTTTTGTTGATGTTTAAGTAACGCCGTTAGGCTGCCGAGCTTTCATAAGAGAAATCTAATTTTTTTCTTCCTTCCATGTTTTTCATTTCAAATGGTATGTCCTTGAAATTTCATTACCATTATCATGTATCCTTCTTATTCTGTCCATGTACTATTTTATGGGTCATTTATGAATGTTTGAACCATTTTACCTCTCTTTTAATGTCATATAAAACCTCGGAACATTGCCGTTATGCTGCAGAATTTCTGTCTCAAAATGTCTATCTCTTTTTCTAAAGTTCTTTTATTTTATTAAGTGAATACTCAAAGCTCTTTCTTATAAAGGGGTATTCACATATATACCAAAATTTTCTATTTTAAATTCTGGGATTTACATACATGAGACCCACCTTCCTTTTCTGTGGGTTTTAAAGTGATGTAAAGATCATATCTTTAAAGCAGTTTTTAAAACGTTATGATTATGAAATGAAACCCATTTATTTTATGCTATATGGGTTATTTATGAAATGTTTGATGATGATATATGTGGATCACATGATAATAAAGGCAAATTTAAGGGTGCGCCCTGATAGCGCTCCAATGCATTGGGTAATGATGTAACCACTAGAGATTACAATTTTCACGATACCTTGGTGAATAACCTTGGTAATTTTAAAATGACACCTTGGGGATGGACCTTGGTGATATGTTAATGATTGTCTATGTTAAATGATGTAGCCACATCTTCAAGTTATGAAAAAGTTTTATTTTTATTATGATATGCCTCATGATTTCATTATCATGCCTTAAAGTTCTTTTCATGACTTTATTGATGTATCTCAAGTTCATATGTAAAATGTTTCACTTGTTTCCCTTGCTGGGCCTTCTGCTCACCCTTCCTTTTGATGTATGTCCCCAGGTTATGAGATGCAGTAATGAGCCTAGGGTGAACATGAGGAGAAGCCTTTCAAGTGTTTAATAAGAATGTTTTTTTTGTTTCATGTTTTATGTTCCTTGTTTCCAAGACACTAAACCTTAAAGATCCTCAGTTCCGTGTAATGGAATGAAAGTTATATTATAAAAAGACGGGATGTTATAGTTGGTATCAAAGGATGGTTTAGTTATTTGTGGAAATTAGGATATGAAAACTCTAGGAAGAACCCTATAGAAAAGTTTAATATAGGAAATCTTCCTGGTATTTTGGTGAGTATTGAGTAAGGGGTTGCCAAGAAAATACATCCCTGTCTGGATACGAGCAGGTAGAGGTGGCTCTGGCACAGATGTACATAGGGGTAAAACCCGAAAACACCGCTTTGAGCTAGACTCGAACGGGAACTGGTACACGACAACAGGCCTTGCTGCACTCTTGGTTACGACACTCCCGGGGGATATGCTTTGGTAAATTCATAAGCTTGGTATGAACCATTGTTAAAGGAACAAAGATAAAATAAAATAAAGGTTCACATAAGAATATATGATCATTCATAACCTAGATGGGAACCTAGGAGATCACAAGTTAGGGTATACCTTTCATATACAAGTTATCCTTATATGCTTTCAGTTCCTTTTCATGATTATTAGCTAAGTACTTAAGCCCCTAATTATGATTTCTCTTCTTAGTTAATGGTGGGAAATGGAAGAACATGTTCTGACAACCAATGTGATAGTAAATGCGATGATTTTCGTATTAATATGACAGGGATGATTAGGGGATTAAAATATGATTATTATTTTGGAAGACGTTCATTATTTTGGGAACCATATTTGATCGAGGTAAATAGATTACTACAGTATTTTCATTGAGGAGTAAGGTTGACTTATATTTTGAAGAATCGATGAATTTAAGGTGAACTTATAGTAATTTAGGTTACTTATGGGAATGACTAACCTATCTTGGGTAAAATATGTTTAGGTTAGCTACTTTTTTTATAAGATGTTAGGAGTGGTTGATGTTGTCTGGAGATGAACAATGAAGTTGTTTTGGAAGACTATGTTATCAAATCCTTCTTGTATTTGGGTTTCAATCTTAGTTTGGTTTGTTTTGAGGAATTTTAAGGACCGTTATTTATGGAATGGTCTATGATGAACTTTGGGTAGTACCATGGAACTTTGATGATTTAAAAGTAGTTTCTATTCCTATGGGATTCTTTCTTTTTGAAGAGTTGTTTTACCTTAACCTTTCTGTTTTTGGGATAATGTTTAAAGATAGAAGAAATAGATAGTTAATCTTTTGTAGATTATGTGATTCTATAGAAGATGATTCTTGTGCTTTTATGAGACCAAGTGTTTTTGAATTCTCATCATTTGGAGAAAAGATTAGTGTTGGTAGGGACTTGTTAAAGGATGAAACTCTACTTGAAGGTAGGTATATTTTCTTATGTTTTTGTTCTATGTAGTAAATGAAATCCTCAAAATTATGAAAAGAAACATAAAACAAAAATGTTGTTGGTTTACGTTTCCTACTAGGTAATCAAAGACCGTTTACACACATCATAAGTTTGGGATTTTCTCATGGTTAACTTTCTCCTAATCATGTTCTCTATCACTCTCCCTCAGAACTTGACCCTTTGTTTTCTCCTCCATGTCCATGTTTTCCTACATGGAACCCTAGTGTGGGTTAACTCGGGTGACCTTTGTACTTCCCTTTCTTTATTTTAAAGTAATAGTTTTACCGACTCCTTTTCTGATGTGGGACTTTCAATGAAATTTCAAAACCCAATTTTAAAATTGCGAGGACGCAATTTCTTAAGGGGGGAAGATTGTAACGACCCGAAATTTTTAAATAAATTTTGTTTCCTAATTTTATGTGTTATTGTTATACTCAATTTTTTTTTTCATTTGGTAACATGAGTATAATTAAAATGAGACTGTTGGGTTTTGACTGTTATTTGACCATTGGTCAATATGACCGCTGGAAACTAAACATTTTGACTATTGTCTCTAAATACAAGCAATCTTGGTTAATTAATATAGAAAGAAGATTCGATGGCCTTACCCAGTAGTCTTGGACCGATCGAAGCCCATCTAACAGAACTTGGGAAGGAGGTAGCACCACTGGGCTTTGCTCTGGACCAAACCCAAGCTAAACTTCATCGTATAAAGCTAGAACGGGATCGTCTTCGCGAGAAGTTCAAACTGATAGAAATTACTACTCGTGCGATGTTGGTCGAGCCTCCCTCGGATTCTCTCACCTTAGCACACCTTACACTTAGGTCCTATGCTGGTGTGATAAGGGGCTATGTAAGGAGACCGTAACTGTCTTGTGTAATCCTTTGTTTTAAATAAAATTTCGATTTCTTTTATGAATTTTCAAATGACCGGATAAATATAGTATGCAAATTTTTGATGAATTTTAGAAAAATGATATTTTAAATATGTTTATGTAAACCCTAAATAATTAAAAATGTGTAATGATTTTCAAAAAAAGGTCTTCTGCAGTTATGTTCAGTACTAAATTTAGAGTCTAATAAGATCAACTTGATTTTTGATGAATAGTAAATTATGAATAGTGATTTTATGATTAGGATTAATAATGTGTCCAAATGGATTAGTAATCTCACTTAAAGAAAGTATTAAAATAAGCTAGGCACTTTGATTAAGTAATGTGATTCAATAAAATGGTTAAATAACGGTTTCATAAATTATTATTCAAGTATTAGTTTTTTTGGATGAATAGTGTTTTTTAATTAAAAATTTAATTAAAAATAATTAGAAAATTATTTTTATAAAAATGACTTTATTTTTGAACTCAGAGCATCGATATTATGTTATGGTAATTTTTGGGGATTTTTCTGAAAAAAATGAATTTTCGGTGAATAGTGTATTTATTTAAAAATAAAATTAAAAATATTTAGAAAATTATTTTTATAAAATGGAGTTCATTTTTGAAATCGGAGCATTGATATTTAGTTAAGGTGAAAGTTTGGGATTTTTCTGAGAAAGATGAATTTTTCAGTGAATAGTAAAAATGTAGTTTTAGGGTTTCGGTATGTTTAATGACATCATAATTGTGTCATGATGATGTCATGAGATCTTTTAAGGGTTGGCCGGCCAAGGGTGATGAATTATTGTTTTGGGGGCCCCATGTGGCCTAACTCCATGATAAATTCCAAGGGAGAGCACATGGGTTTGAGAAAAGCACATGTGAGGTGTCCGTTGGCCATTAATGCCTTGTCCCCTCACTTTCCCTATAAATACCAAGCCCTCCTCTCATCCATTCGACTCCACACTCATTCCCAACGAATTTCTGGTCTCATTACCTCCCAAGGAGTCCTCCCAAGGTTCCCCCAAGCCCTCAAGGTCCCAACCTTTGAGGTTTAAGAGTTACATTTTAAGGTAAGGGATCCGACCTCTCTCTTTCATTTCAAGTAATCTCTTTTATGTCATTCCTTTTATGCTACATGTTATTATGTTGGAGGATGTTCTTTTATACTCCTCTTACTGCCCTTTTTATGTTCATATAATGAGAGATCCCCTCTTACTCTCATTATTTCGTTTTATGAAGTTTTAAGTGGCGCCGTTAGGCTGCCGAAATTTTTGTAACGGACTCTTTCTCCCTTCTCATTTTTCAAGATCTATTTTCATGTAAAGTATTTCAAGTTACTTTTTATTATGTTGGGGTATGATCTCTAAATTTATCATACTGATCATTTATGATCATATGATGAGAGACCCCATTTTATCTCTTCAATTCAGTATTTTGAAGTTTTAAGTGGCGCCGTTAGGCTGCCGAATTTTTAAGTGGTTCTTCACCCTTCTCGTTTTGAAGTTCTACTTTCATGTCAATTCTTTCAAGTTCCTTTTTGTTATGTTGGGGTATGATCTCTATATCTATCATACTGGACTCTTATGTTCATATGATGAGAGACCCCATTTGATCTATTCAATTCAGTATTTTGAAGTTTTAAGTGGCGCCGTTAGGCTGCCGAATTTTTAAGTGGTTCTTCACCCTTCTCGTTTTGAAGTTCTACTTTCATGTCAATTCTTTCAAGCTCCTTTTTGTTATGTTGGGGTATAATCTCTATATCTATCATACTGGACTCTTATGTTCATATGATGAGAGACCCCATTTGATCTCTTCAATTCAGTATTTTGAAGTTTTAAGTGGCGCCGTTAGGCTGCCGAATTTTTAGGGGATTCTTTCACCCTTCTCATTCTTTTCAAAGTTCTACTTTCATGTCAAGTCTTTAAAGTTCCTTTTTAATTATGTTGGGGCATTATCTCTATATCTATCATAATGAACTCTTATGTTCACATGATGAGAGACCCTATTTGATCTTTTCAAATCATTTTTGTTGATGTTTAAGTAACGCCGTTAGGCTGCCGAACTTTCATAAGAGAAATCTAATTTTTTTCTTCCTTCCATGTTTTTCATTTCAAATGGTATGTCCTTGAAATTTCATTACCATGATCATGTATCCTTCTTATTCTGTCCATGTACTATTTTATGGGTCATTTATGAATGTTTGACCCATTTTACCTCTCTTTTAATGTCATCTAAAACCTCGGAACATTGCCGTTATGCTGCAAAATTTCTGTCTCAAAATGTCTATCTCTTTTTCTAAAGTTCTTTTATTTTATTAAGTGAATACTCAAAGCTCTTTATTCTAAAGGGGTATTCACATATATACCAAAATTTTCTATTTTAAATTCTGGGATTTACATACATGAGACCCACCTTCCTTTTCTGTGGGTTTTAAAGTGATGTAAAGATCATATCTTTAAAGCAGTTTTTAAAACGTTATGATTATGAAATGAAACCCATTTATTTTATGCTATATAGGTTATTTATGAAATGTTTTATGATGATATATATGGCTCACATGATAATAAAGGAAAATTTAAGGGTGCGCCCTGATAGCGCTCCAATGCATTGGGTAATGATGTAACCACTAGAGATTACAATTTTCAAGATACCTTGGTGAATAACCTTGGTAATTTTAAAATGACACCTTGGGGATGGACCTTGGTGATATGTTAATGATTGTCTATGTTAAATGATGTAGCCACATCTTCAAGTTATGAAAAAGTTTTATTTTTATTATGATATGCCTCATGATTTCATTTTCATGCCTTAAAGTTCTTTTCATGACTTTATTGATGTATCTCAAGTTCATATGTAAAATGTTTCACTTGTTTCCCTTGCTGGGCCTTCTGCTCACCCTTCCTTTTGATGTATGTCCCCAGGTTATGAGATGCAGTAATGAGCCTAGGGTGAACATGAGGAGAAGCCTTTCAAGTGTTTAATACGAATGTTTTTTTTGTTTCATGTTTTATGTTCCTTGTTTCCAAGACACTAAACCTTAAAGATCCTCAGTTCCGTGTAATGGAATGAAAGTTATGTTATAAAAAGACGGGATGCTATAAAAACCCCCTTGAAACCTCCCATTAATTGGGAGAAACCTCTCAACTCCCTCATAAATGAGGGAGATACTCTTGACCTCCTCCACCATAATTGTGCCAACGCACATACAATTAATTTTTCCAATGCACCGCATCATTGTGCCATCGTAAATTAATTGGCTTGCCCCCTTTTAAATTAAGTAACAGTGTCGTTGGAATTTAGGAAGGTTCCTAATAGATGAACCGTCATCAATTCCAACGATGATTACCTACCTCCCCTCTCTCCTATATATATGGAGTTTGGGAAGAGGATTTAGGATGACTTCACCAAGCGACGAAGCGCTGGTAAAGTTCCGCGACAACCAACACTTGGAGGATTACGCTCTCTAATGAAGAATGCCCCACCGACGAAGAACGCAGACCTCCTTCGACCTTCTTCCTTGGGACTTCTTCTGACGTGGGATGTCCGAATCTTCGACTACGAAGAACTGAAGCACGAGCCCGAAATTGGAGGTGTGTGGCGGATGAGATGAATGTCGACAACTTCACCACCTTCCTTTTTGCGCCAGCGACGTCAAGCGAGCAAGGTAGGAGTTTACTTTTGACTAAGTATGATCTTTATCTATGTTCTTCCTTTCTCTCAAAAACGAAGAATGAGGAATTTTTGTGTTTCATACTTACGAACCAATTTCTACCACCGTAAACGCGGAGGGTGCGGGCCAAACCAACATGGCCCAACCCCTTCATTGTTCTTTTTGGGATGACTCCACGACGGAATGGCAATGAGGCGACGACGACGAAGGCGGCGAACAAAGGCCGCGCTTCCCATGGCCTCCGTGATCTGTGTCGCCCCTGCAGCACCCCGGTGCGCAATCCGCACCCCCGTGCTCCTACCAGGAGCACCCCGCGCCCCCTGCCGGTGCGCTCCCGGCGCGCTCCCAGCGCCCCGCGTCCCTGCCCGCGCACTCCTGGCGCCCCGCGCCCGTGCCGTCACGCTCCCGGTGTCCCGCGCCCCCTGCCGGCGAGCTCTCGGTGCCCCACACCCCCTCCCGGTGCGCTTACGGCGCCCAGTTCCCGTACCGGCACACTCCCAGCACCCCGCGCCCCTGCCGGCGCGCTTCCGGCGCCCCGCGCCCCCTACCGGCGCGCTGCCCGGCTCCTGCCGCGGCCTGCCCGGAGTCCAGCCGGCCGGCCCGTGCCCCTCGCGGCCTGCCCGCTGGCCTCTCGGCCACCGGCCTGCTGAGATGACCCACAGAACCCCCGCGGTGTTGCTTGCCGAATCGGCCTGGTCTTCCGGGCCGAGTTACCAAGTCGCCTACGTGGCGACTATCGGGCCGAACCGCCCTCGCGGTCCGCTGGGCCGGGTCCAGGGGACCGGGTCAAAACATAGCTGGATGATCCACCCAATGGTCCGGGTCATACCCAGTGAGTTTGACGGGGTCAACCCAGACCGGGTCAGCCCAGACTGGGTTGGGACGAGTCGGTCTGACCGGGTCGGACCGGACCCGGGCCCATTACTGACCCATTGCTTACTTTGGCCATATCTTTGGCACCGGACGTCCGTTTGACGAATCGTCAGCGGCGCTGGTAATCTCATTGAGAAACGGTCCCTTTAAAAATACCCCATGGGAGTTCGAGGTATAGTTGAGATACGGTCGGGTTGGTTCGTACACGAAACCAACCGGGCCCCCGGGACTAAAAGGCTAATAACTCACAGAC
The DNA here is from genome assembly GCA_963277665.1 of Viscum album. Taxonomy (NCBI): domain Eukaryota; kingdom Viridiplantae; phylum Streptophyta; class Magnoliopsida; order Santalales; family Viscaceae; genus Viscum; species Viscum album. The sequence continues at coordinate 1,517,588,838 of OY728155.1, read as the reverse complement.
CGGGTATCCGATTGACGCACCGTCTGTTGCGTTGAGACCCCTATGACATGGTGGTACTTGTGATACTTCTACATGATATTTCGTGACACTTGGATTATCGGCTTGTGGCACGTGGAGCGGACCCTCCCGGTGATGAGCGAGCAGATTGCAGAAACCTAGTAGCTGGCTAAGACTTGAAAATTGCTGATCGATCGACTCTGAGTGATTCAGATGGCCTAGTGGGGAGCGCTTGGTTGTAGCAGCAGACCCACAGCGGAGGAGCGCTTGGTTGTAGTGGCAGACCCGCGGTACTCGACAGAAGGAGTACCTCTGTAGGCTATGGGGGGGAGCTCTTGGTTGCAGTGGCAGACCCATGGTGGGAAGCGCTTGGTTGTAGCAGCAGGACCACAGTACTCAATAGGTGGAGTACTTCAGCAGTTCAAGGCTAGTGGGAAGCACTTGGTTGTAGTGGTAGACCCACTATACTCGATAGTGGATGAGTTCTCCAGCAGCCGTGGTTTCGACATCGTGAATAAAAATCCTGGTTTGAGCTGAGTCAATGACCTTTGTGTTTTCCTCATGATTGAGATGCGTTACTTGATAACTTAGGTATATGTATGGGCATATACCTAAGTAATGGTTATCCGTTGAAATCATACTTTGTGGTTTATCCTTGTTGGATTAGTGAGACCTTGAAGGTCTCGGGGTCCCTACTGAGTATCGTTATACTCACCCCTACACGGGCTATGCCCGCACCTCGTTGTGTTGGATGCAGACGATGGACAACGCTGATAGCGGCCGAGAGTGCCAAGACTGCACGGTACCCAGAGGTGGACCTCACGATGAGTCGGTACCCGGAGGAGATGGATGGACATGGAGCGCTGAGGAGGCTATCTGCACCTACCCTTCAGGTAGGATCTGTGGTGGACGATCCAGGAGCTACTAGACACCTTCCAACTATTCTTCTTTTAGTTGTACTTGTTTTGTCTTTTACTTGTACTTTACAGTTGGGCTTGTATTTTCGGCCCCTTTACTTTTTAGCACTACTTTTTTTATACAGTTTTTACTTAGTGTTTGCTTCTTCTTGTACCCTGTTTGTGTGTGTTTACATTTTATAAAGGCAACGCCTTCCCAATTTTAGGGAATTATGCCTTTGGTGCTATTCGCCAGCCCCTGGCCTATAGAAGGCGGGCTTGGGGTAGTCATGATGCGGGCCCCAGGGGACAGGTTGTGACAAATTGGTATTAGAGGAGTCGGTTATACAGCATAACTTAGGACTCTGATATTTTCTTTATATGAAGCAATAGTGTTAAGGGTACTGGGTGTGCTTTTCAGTTTAGGGAGTCCTGTGTTGGTGCGGCGACTGACATATCCATACACCAGGACCCTGAATACTGATTTCTGACTTAGTACACAAAAACACTGATTGCGTGTGTGTTTTAAAAATTTTTATTTAAGTCAGCTCAAACTCAGGTCAGCTCACCAGGTATAATATTTTTACCATGTCGCATCTGTTCAGGATGCCTCCACGCAGACATCAAGTTGGAGTTTCGAGAGAGTACCCGATGATGGCCCACCGAGCGACGAGGCTCTGGTGCAGGGCCCTCTTACTATGTTGGCACCTTCGGGTGGTGTACTAGCAGCACCACCACCCGTTGGGAAGCAGATTCCACCAGCCACACTGGAGGACAGTGCACGCCAACTGAGTACATTGCACGAGTTCCAACGACAGAGGCCTTAGAGGTTACGAGGTGAGACAGATTCCCAGGCAACAGAGGAATGACTGGAGGTGATTGCTAGATTTCTCTGCCTAGTTGAGACACCAGTAGTGAAGATTGTGATCTTAGCTACCAGTGTTTCCCAGTGAGTGACCATGAGGTTGGTCCGCATAGAGATGAGGCTTTGGTATGTGGACCTTTGACAGAGATTGTGCCTTCAGGTAGTGTGTCAGCTATATCACTTCCTGTTGGTTAGGAGTTTCAACCGGCAGTACCGGTTGATGACACATGTAGGCTTAGTTCCTTATATGGGTTTCAGCATTAGATACCCCTCAGGTTCGAGGCGAGCCCAACTTACAGGCGGCTGAGGACTGGCCTAAGGAGGTGGCTGAGAGTTCTCTAGAACTTCTACAGCTTCGGCAGGACGACATGTCGGTAGCTGAGTATTTATCAAGGCGTACTGATCGTTCCTGGTACTCGATGAATACGTTACGATCAGTGCTTCGGGGCTTGGACCTCTGAGTGAGATGTGTTTAGGGACATCTGAGCCAATACTTTCTTTTTCCTCTATGCATTCCTACCTATGTTAGGATGCTAGAGAGAACCCTTGCGGTTGAATGTTCTTTGGCTGAGAAGATACAGCCAGTGAATGTTAGTAGTGTGAAAAGTAGGAAACTAGCGCCAGTCTCAGAGACTTAGGCATGTAAACTGTTTCAGAAAGAGGATGTAACAGGTACTGATGAATCTGCAGGGCAGTAGATGTGGAAGCAGAGTTAGGAGAGCAACATGAGGTGGTTTATATTTTGACATGTTACAACCACCCACCTTTGTAGTCCCCGCCAGGCTCAGGGAGCTGGAGGGAAGAGGAATAGAATAGATACATGCGGTCAAGGAGTGTGACCCAGGGGATCTAGGAATGATTTGAGGTATGAACTGTGCCTACTACTAGCTGCGGTATGAATAGACATAGGTACCAATCATTCCTTCCTTCCACGAATCTTGTCCCAGACCTAGAGTTTCTGGTTAAACCATTGACTTGACCCTCACGTCTGGAGATACCATTGGGAGGAGACTCGATAATCACACTTATGCCGACAGTGTGATCTGACCCTTGAGGCGATAGTTTTGGTTGGAACCTCTTGGTGGCAGCATTGAGGCCTTACAACGTTAGTTTGGGTATGGACTGGGAAACCACAGTTCATACACATATTAACTGTATTAGGAAAAAAGGTTGTGGTTTATCTAAAATGTTGAGATGAGGTTTTCCTTAGTCTGTGAAAAAGGAAACCCAGGCAGCACAGGTTAAACTCATGCATAGGAGGGTGCAGCCGATCACTCTTGAGTTGGCCAGCCTTACCCTCATGGCAGCAGGAGTTTTTAGTTTTCAGTTCCTCTAGGACTATGACTTCGAGATAGTCTATACTCTTGGGAAGGGGAACATTGTTGTGGATGCGCTTAGTAGGAGGACTAGTATACAACTTCTAGGCGAGGCGACAGAGCAGCTGGCTGCCTTACAGATATCCTTTGTGGATAGGGATGGAGCATCCTTTCTACAGTCACTCCTCCCCTTCATTAGTGAGTCAGGGAGGCACAATGTGGAGACACTGACTGTGAGAAACGATGTGCTCAGATATCTATAGGGCAGGAACCTAATGGATTTTTTAAAGGTGGGGAGCACGTCATCCTTTTCAGAGGATGTACTATGGTGTCAGTGTCACTTTAGGTGGAAGTATTGAGGGAATTTCATGCATCCCCTCTAGCGGTACATCCAGGAGTGGCGAAGATGTACCAGGACCTTCGACAACAGCACTGGTGGCCGGGTATGAAGAAGGCAGTAGCGGAGTTTGTCTCTCGATGCCTCACTTGTACGCAAGTGAAGGCATAACATCAGGTACCAGCAGACTTGGTTTATCCTTTAGAGGTCCCAAAGTGGAAGAGTTATGGGATATCCATGGATTTTGTGATGGGTCTTCCACGTACGTCCATGGGACATGACTCTATTTGGGTGATCATCGACTGACTCACCAAGTCGGCCTGCTTCTTACCGACTAGAGATGGTACAAGCTACCACGAAGAAGGTGCAGATAATCCAAGAGCGGATGAAGACTGCATAGAGCAGACAGAAGTCATATGCTGAAAGGATACGAGGACCTCTGGAATTCGAGGATGGCAACCACGTCTTTCTACTGGTCTCACCTCGACAAGGTTTGCGGAGATTTGGCCAATGCTTCAAGTTATCTTCATGGTTCATAGGACCTTTCTAGGTCCTCAGCAGAGTAGGCAAGGTGGCTTACCGCTTAGCTCTTCCACCTCAGTTGCACCGGGTGCACGATGTCTTTCACATATATCAGCTGAGGAGATACATGCACAACCCTACTCACATCATCGACCATGGAGAGATGGATATCGACGATGGGTTTACTTTTACAGAGGTTCCAGTGGAGATTGAGGATTGACAGGAGTGGGTCCTATGTGGACAGTCGATACCTCTGGTGCGTGTTTGTTGGTAGTACGGGAACCTCCAGGAGAGCACGTGGGAGCGGGAGGCTCATATGCGTGCTTAGTACTCCCATTTTTTTCCTTAGTTCAAGTTGTAGCTTACGAGGACATAAAGACCTGAGTTTGGGAGAATGTAAAGACCCGGAATTTCTATGTAAAAATTTTCCCTAAATACACGGGAATTTTACGAGTCCGCAGTTTCTGATGGCACATGATTTCGAGGCCTGGTGTTCCTGGAATCAATTTCTGAATTTTTTGTTAAGCTTAAGTTAACGGGCATAATCAGTTTTACTGAAAAAGTGGAATAAATCTTAAATGGTAATTCGGATCAGAAATCAGAGGGCACCGTTTCACTTAGGATGGTGGGTTTACGGTAGGCACGACTTAAGTTTAGTCGGCACGGGCCTCCTATGTGAAATCCCAAAAAATGGCATAACTGTAAATAAAATAATAAAATAAATTATTTTATTTTTCAAATGCTTATAAATCATAAACGGTAGCTCAGATTAAAAATCCAAGACTACCGCTGAACTTGTGAGGGCATGCTTTATTTAACCAGATACTAACTTTGGCTGGTGCGGGACACCAGAAAAAGTTAGTTTTTGGCCACAAATAAAATAATTAAGTGACAATTATTTTATTGTAAAATTCATAACTTCTAAATGGTTACTCAGATTGAAAATTCAAGAGTACCGTTGGGTTCGCTGGGGAATTTTTCACCTAGGCAGAGCCTAAACTTGACCGTAGTGAGTCGAGGGTGACTAATAATAATTTTTCAAACCTTTTTTCAGGTACGTTTAGTAAACGCGTTAGCGGCGTTTTGTAACTTTTGAACCGGTGCTCCGAATTGAAATCTGAGGACACCGTTGAACTCGAAGCGCCGATTTTCGCTTAAGAATACTTTCACCTCGATGACATTTGGTCGAGCGTGAAAGTTAGTTTTTGGGTTTTTCATGGAAATAATAAAATAAAATAAACACATATTTTATTTTATATGTTATAACCACTCCTTGTGGAGGTTGTAAGTGGGGACCACCACACCTTAACCTCCCATGAGAGGTTATGGTGGTGGAGACCACCCGAACCATAAACTCCCATGAGAGGTTATGGTGGTGGGGACCACTTGGGTTAAAACCCCCTTGAAACCTCCCATTAATTGGGAGAAACCTCTCAATTCCCTCATAAATGAGTGAGAGCCTCTTGACCTCCTCCACCATAATTGTGCCAACGCACATACAATTAATTTTTCCAACACACCGCATCATTGCACCAACGTAAATTAACTGGCTTGCCCCTTTTTAAATTAATTAACAGTGTCGTTGGAATTTAGGAAGGTTACTAATAAATGAATCATCATAAATTCCAACGATCATTACATACCTCCCCCCTCTCCTATATATATGGAGCTTGGGAGGAGGATTTGGGACAGCTTCACCAACCGACGAAGCGCTGGTAAAGTTCCGCGATGCCCAACACTTGGAGGATTATGCTCTCCAATGAAGAATACCCCACTGACGAAGAATGCCAACCTCCTTCAACCTTCTTCCTTGGGACTTCTTCCGACGTGGGACGTCCGCATCTTCGACTACGAAGAACCGACGCACGAGCCCGGAATTGGAGGTGTGTGGAAGATGAGATGAACGTCGAAAACTTCACCACCTTCCTTCTTGTGCGAGCGACGTCAAGCGAGCAAGGTAGGGGTTTACTTTTGACCAAGTATGATCTTTACCTATGTTCTTCCTTTCTCCCAAAAATGAAGAATGAGGAATTGTTGTGCTTCATACTTACGAACCAATTTCTACCACCGTAAACGCGAAGGGTGCGGGCCAAACCAACATGGCCCGACCCCTCCGTTGTTCTTTTTATGATGACTCCAGGACGACATGGCAATGAAGCGAAGACGACGAAGGTGGAGAACAAAGGCCATGCTACCCGCAGCCTCCGTGACCTGCACCGCCCCCACGGCGCCCCGGTGCGCAACCCGCACCCCCACGCCCCTACAAGCGCGCTTCCGGCGCCCCGCGCCCCCTGCCGGTGAGCTCCCGGAACCTCACGCCCCTACCAGCGAGCTCCCGGAACCCCGCACCCCTGTCGGCGCGCTCCCGGCGCCACGCACCCCTTGCCGGGGCGCTCCCGGCGCCCCGCGCCCCCTGCCGGCGCGCTGTCGGTGCCCTCGCGCCCCTTCCGGCGCGCTCCCAGCGCGCTTTCGGCGCACCACGCCCCTGTCGGCGCACTCCCGGCATCCCGCGCCCCTGCCAGCATGCTCCCGGTGCCCAGCGCCCCTGCCGATGCGCTCCCGGCACCCCTGCCGGCGTGCTCCCAGCGCCCCGCACCCCCTGCCAGCGCGCTCCCGTTGCCCCCTGCCGGTATGATCCCGGCACCCCTCGCCCCCTTCCGGCACGCTTCCGGTGCCCCGCGCCCCTGCCGGCGCACTCCCGACGCCCCACTACCCCTGCCGGCGCACTGACCGGCTCTTCCCGCGGCCTGGCCAGTGCACCCGCGACCTGCCCAGAGTCCAGCCGGCCCACCCGTGCCCCTCGTGGCCTGCCCTCTTGCCTCCCGACCACCGGCCTTCTGAGCCAACCCGTGACACCCCCACGGTGTTTCTGGCCAAACCGACCCAGTCTCCCAGGCCGAGTTACCAAGCCGCCTATGTGGCGACTACTGGGCCGAACCGCCCTCGCGGTCCACTGGGCCGGGCCCAGGGGACCGGGTCAAAACATAGCGGGATGAACCCCCCAATGGGCCGGGTCAGACCCAGTGAGTCTGACGGGGTCGACCCAGACCAGGTCGGCCCAGACGGGGTTGGGCCGAGTTGGTCCGACCGGGTCGGACCGGACCCGGGCCCATTACTGACCCATTGCTTACTTTGGCCATATCATTGGCACCAGACGTCCGTTTGACGAACCGTCAGCGGCGCTGATAATCTCATTGAGAAACGATCGCTTCAAAAATACCCCATAGGAGTTTGGGGTATAGTTGAGATACGGTCGGGTTGGGTCGTACACGAAACCAACTGGGCCCTCGAGACTAAAAGGCTAATAACTCACAGACCGGGCGTCCGATTGATGCGCTGTCTGTTACGTTGAGACCCCTAGGACGTGGAGGTCCTTGTGATACTTCTACGTGAGATTTAGTGACACTTAGAGTATCGACTTGTGGAACTTGGAGCAGACCCTCCCGGTGACGAGCGAGCAGATTGCAGAGACCTAGTAGCTGGCTGAGACTTGACGACTACTGATCGATCGACTCAGAGTGATTCGGATGCCCCAGTAGGGATCACTTGGTTGTAGAAACAGACCCACGATGGAGGAGCGCTTGGTTGTAGAGGCAGACCTGCGGTAATCGACAGAAGGAGTACCTCTGTAGGCTATGAGGGGGAGCGCTTGGTTGTAGCGGCAGACCCATGGTGGGAAGTTCTTGGTTGTAGCAGTAGGCCCAGAATACTCGACAAGTGGAGTACTTCAGAAGTCCAAGGTTAGTGGGAAGCACTTGCCTGTAGCGGCATGCTCACTATGATCGATAGAGAAGGAGTTCTCCAGTAGCCGTGGTTTCGACATCGTGAATAAAAATCCTGGTTTGAGCTGAGTCAATGACCTTTGTGTTTTCCTCATGATTGAGATGGGTTACCTGATAACTTAGGTATATATATGGGCATATACCTAAGTAATGGTTATCCGTTGAAATCATACTTTGTGGTTTATCCTTGTTGGATTTGTGAGACCTTGAGGGTCTCAGGGTCCCTACTGAGTATCATTATACTCACCCCTACACGGGCTATACCCGCACCTCGTTGTGTTGGATGCAGACGACAGACAGCGCTGACGGCGGCCAAGAGCTCCAGGACTGGACGGTACCCAGAGGTGGACCTCACGACGAGTCGGTACGCGGAGGAGACGGATGGACGTGGAGAGCTGAGGAGGCTATCTGTACCCACCCTTAAGGTAGGGTCCATGGTGGATGATCCAAGAGCTTCTAGACACCTTCCAGTTGTTTGTCTTTTAGTTGTACCGATTTTGTCTTTTCCTTGTACTTTACAGTTGGGCTTGTATTTCCGGCCCCTTTACTTTTCAGCACTACTTTTGTATACAATTTTTACTTAGTTTTTGATTCCACTTGTACCATGGTTATATGTGTTTACGTTTTATAAAGGAAATGCCTTCCCAGTTTTAGGGAATTACGCCTTTGGTTCTAGTCGCCAGCCCCTGGCCTATGGAAGGCGGGCTTGGGGTAGTCACAATGCGGGCCCCGGGGGACGGGTCGTGACAACTTCAAAGAAAGATATCAGGAATGAAGTGAAATTTCTTATGATTTAATTGAATTTATTATAAATTTTATGTGAAAATAACTCCTATTTTTTCTTACATCATTTATTTTCAATATTTTAATGGAAAAATTATGTAGGTCATGATGTTCACATCTTGTACAATATGCAAATGATCCATCGAATCTAAAATTTTCTGAGTTGGGATCAGCCCTGATAAGAACTTCCACTGAGATTGAATCCATTATAGTAATGGTCATCAATGATGTTTAGGGTAGGGGGTCATGGATGGGGGTGTTAGAGGCCATATGGATTCTTTGGATGTAGTGAAGTAGTGAACATTGAGTAATAGAATAGGTGAAATAATACAATGTGGGGAGAGGGGTACATTTGTCAAGAATTTGGTTTCTATGAAACCCTGTCCTTTCCACCCACCAGCAGATGGAATCATGATTTCATTATGGTTATATTGTTTAAATTAATCACCTATTCTATTCATGCAAAACAAACAATAACAAAAATTCGTTCCTTTTTCATTTCCCTTTACCTAGTTTTTTTCTTGAATACCAAACTAGACCTTAGTTGCTGCCATGTTTCATATAGTAAATAAGAAGGGTTATAAAGTCTAGATGCTTCTAAATGTTGAACTTTTAACAGTGGATGTAGATCATAAATGCACAATATGGAGGAATTGTGAGCTTTAGTCATATTTATATGACAATTTGAGTATTTCCATTAAAGTTTTCTAGAGATCCATTCATGGATAGAAATATCATTTCAAGTATTAGAATTGCTACCATTGGGATATTAATGAATCATTTACTTAATGGAAAAGATGTTCTGAAGATGATGTTACTTGTAATTTCAAATTTATATCCAATTCAAATATATTTGGTGAAAATAAGTGATCAATCCTTATGAAACAAATTCTTGGATGAAGTGTTGAGAAGTTTGAAGAATCCCTAAAGAAAGTGGAATAAGTTTTGTATTAATTTTAAGAATTATAGATACCTAAATAAAGAATAATAAAACTAGAAATGAATTTCATTGATAGTTTAATCTGCTGATCGCATGCACTATATGGTTGTTTATTTCTTACAGTTGATCCACTGACCATATATATGAATTTATATATACGGTTGATCCAATTTATTCTTGTGGTCGATATGATAGTTGTTTATGCATCCAATCTAATTTTTGTTCATGTGACCACTTCACTCATGGTCAATTGAGTTTGTACATGTAGTCAATCTAGACACACATGGTCAATACACTAATTTCATGCATTGTATGACCACTTGTGATTCACTGTTGATCAAATGAACTAATTTTCGTAAGCAAGGATCTTGAGTTTAAAATAATAAAAAAGGAAATATCCTATGATAATATACATAAGATAATTTACCTACATGAATAGAATAAGGAAAAATGGATAAGGAAATTCATCTACACATAAGTGAATTTGTGAATGAGAAATAGTTTTGGGGTTCCCGTAAGATAATTGAGCCATGCATTCCATGTATGTAAATACATATACATAGAAAAAATTTGAGATGAACTTATGATACTTTAGAGAAATGGAAAAATGAATTTTAGTTACATGATTGAATTTTTAGGATCATGTAAAATAATTTACTGACATGCATGAGAGCTCATAAGATATTTTACTTTTCAGAAAAAATTTAATAATATAAGAAAAATATTTCCAAAGAGTGAAATAAAATGAGATATATACATTCTTCTCTAAAGGGAGATTAAATTCAAAAAATTCAAGTTTGATCTTCCTCATGGACCAAAAATCCTGATCATAAATGGATCATGATCCAATTTGAGATGAATTTAGAACTATCAAAGGGAGAATAAGATGATTCTATGGGAGTTAGACACCACACAATGAGGTGATATAATTGTATAAAGCCATTCATTTGTGGAGTATTTAAAAAGGGTTTAATGTAATGAATTTCATGGAATGTTTTAAGTAAAGGATAATATTGATATAATTTAAATATATCATGAAGGAAACATATCGAGTATTCAACCAGACTTTTATAAAGAATTAAATAATTATTTGACTTGAAAATTCTAAGTTTTAATAGCCTATTTTTTTGGGAGACTAAAAAGGAAACACATGTGAAGATTTTATGAGTTGAATGTTAATACTTGAGGGTTATCAAATACAAGGAATAATAAACACTACCACTATTATTATATATACATATATTTTGTGTAGGTTAAGGAAAAATTATAGAGAGTTATTAGTTCAAAAAATGCGTATTTGAAAAGTCAAAAGAAAAATAATATGTGAGAAGAAATGATATAATAACCTGATATAGTTCTTGTGTATCAAGGAGAAGAAGAACGTGTTCCAGTGTTATTTTTATGAATTAAAGAAGAAAAGGAAGTGAAGATAGAATATGGATGAAAACTGGTGTTGATCTTATCTAGGCTAAAGTAATTAAGTGACCCAACCTACAACCATAGATTTATATTGAAATATGAATAATGAAGAGTTAATATATAGTAATACTGATTATATACCAAGTATATATGATGATATATCCCACCTATAATCATATTCTATAGAAGTATGAGGAAGCATGAGGCATCCCATCCGATTGTTGTAAGTGAGAAAGAATATCTAACCATACAATCCAGCATGGATTGAAGACAATAATGATGATCACACTTTAAGAAATTACACACACATTATCTTATATAAAGGGAGAAAAAGCCCTTAATTTATTTATACTTGGTTAGTTCTATGATAAATATTGCAAGGAAATACCCTTTCTCATGCTTTTTTGGATAATAATAAGGTAGATGTGCACATAGGATAATAATAATGATGCATTAAGGATGTATTCATCCTTAAGAAGGAAAATATCATTAAAACACCTTGTGTTATATTATGTTTCTTTAATATTCTATATATGTATACTAACCACATAAGATAAATATAACGATATATCACTAAATAAGTAAAGAGGTGATAAAGGGACAAAAGTAAAATTGGAATAATAATAATCTAACACCAATTCACTCCTCTTATTTGTTTGAAACATCCCCATGTGATCCTATAAACCTCTATAAATAACCTATAGGTTATATGATTTCTCTTTTAACCATTCACTAGGTTGAACCCTAGACTAATGGTCTTAGTGAACATTATTTACCAATTACGTTGTACCTCTCTATGTCACTAAAACCATCACTCTAAGATAGACACACTCAATGGTCCCAACATCACCATAGCCAAACATTACCCATATGAATCATAACTGTCTATGGGTATAAATCATGAAATAACACTCATAAGCATTGTTAAGATCCAATTTTTTAAGAACCAAACATTACCTTTCCATAATTACATGATTTATAACAAATATTACATGAATTACATGACCAAGAACTTTGAAGTTTAGAGTTTTAGAGAATTATAAAATATACCTTACATAACAAACCTATACTTTTTACACCAAATAATCATCTTTTTCACTAAAAAACACTCTTTAAATGATACAATTTATTTGTTTAAGGAAAAAAATATCATAATCAGAATAAGACTTCGTAACCCTTCCTACTCATACTTACGGCCTGTGAAAATCATTAAAAAATTTGGGGTTAGTCTATAAATCCCAATAATGGATATTAAAGAAAGAAAATTAGTTATAAATTTGAAAAACATTAAAATCCATGAATTTTTTTTCCTTTTGAATAAAAAACATCAAGTTTGAGAGGACCGGTGGGGGATATGTTGTACACTGTGAGGCAAGGTGAATCAGTGTTGGTGTTCAATTATCACCTTTTCAATAAATTTCAAAATTATACCTATTTAACTATTAATTGATAATGATCTTGTTTTCTATATACTTATTTATATTATTCCTGATTATTTCAAGTAACACCACTGAATACACACACACAAGAGAAATAAAGATTTACAATGTTCACATTTCAAAATGAAAGGCGAGTCCTTGGTATGACATGAGTTCCACTAAGATCATATGATCCATTAGTATCAACCTATGAATATAATTGGGAATTGTTGGATTACACCAAAACCTCCTTATTTTAATGATTCAAAATCATGTTTATCTTGTTATTGACAATTTTCATGATTTTTTTAGAAAGTGGTTTACTGGAAAAAATCACAAAAATGACTAAGTCTAGAGATTACCATATCACCTTTCCACATGAATTTCAAGTGACCATATCACCTTAACACATGAATAAAATATGATTAAAGTGATATAGATAAAGAAAATTTGTCTAATTCACAAACATACTACATAATGAGGACCTAACTTACTGTGTAAAAATACTCACCTTACCGCATGTACAATCAACTTACTATGAAAATCAATGTACTTGATTGCATGAAGGAAACCACCTACTACATGAAGAAATAAAGTTACCATTCCAAGGTATGTATAATTTTTCATAAATAAATATACTAATTGTTTCTTTTAATGTAGTTAACCCATGAAGAAAAAGCTTATCGCATGAATTCATCAACTCACAACATGTGAAAATGAGCTGACCACATAAAGAGATGAACCGACCATGTCACCTTTCCTCATTAGCTGACCATGTAAAGTTCCTATGAGCTAATATAACCATACTTAAAGTGAACAAAAAATATCATGTAAAACTTATAAGTGGATCATTTTAAATCTCTAATGACTATTTTTAAGCAATAAATGAAGCATCAATGCATTTAATGAATAATTACTATTCTATAATGGTTTATTCTAATGAATATATCTTTAAATATAATTATTCAATCATGTGGAGAAATGAGGGAATGTTGAAAACATTCGGCTAAAACATAGAGAATAATAGAGGATTTTTATGTGAGTTATTTTTCTACATAGAAGACTTTACGATGCTATGTTTTCCATAATTTTATTAAAAACTCATCTAAGCTCCATCAAAAGAAAATTTCAAGGACTTTGGAAAATTAAAGATACTTGAATAGAGCTACATTAAATTTCATATATTTTTATCAATTTATCTTTCCACCTTAGCTATTATTTCAAGAAGTGTTTTATATTTCTCTGTTTATCTGTAAAAACACTATCTCATATGCTAAATTGGAGAAAAATTTATATTCACTTGAATCCATTATTTATATTCCCATGAATAAATATGGAAGATGTTCTGCATGGCCTAATATAGTTTTCATCTCAAGTAAAACTATAGAAGAGGATCTATGCCTAGATAGTCTTATGTAATGCTGTTTATAAAACCCAATCTAGGTCATGGATTAGTTTATTTATTAATCAACTACTTGGTAGTGGGTGATTTATAAGTGAATGATATTAAGTCTCGTGTTGAGACTGAACCCATTATTTAAATTCCACTGCGTGTTTTTCTAGTTTTTTTGATTTAAATTTAATTTTTTCCATTTTCTAAATAATAATAAAAAATTACTTTTATATTTAGCCTTAATTTGTGTTTATATAAAGTTTTTATTAACTTACTTAATTTAAAAAGTTAATGTATTTAAAGATATTTTAACTGAGCCTTAATCTCTCATCTAAGAAATTATTTGAAAGATAAAATTTAAATATTTATACTATTTTGATAAATTTGATGTTTTTATTAAATTAGAGATTTAGTATTTAAATTGTATATAAATAGAAACTGTATTGGGAACTCAATTATCTCCCACTCTTGAGTTACTCACTCTGACTAATATTTGGTATCAATGGATTTTCAAACATGTTTTTAATTGTGATTTATTTTTATTTAAAGATCTTAATTTTCTTTCATTTTAAAATTTAATTTTTATAGATAAAAAAACAAGAAGGAACTGAAACTAATTATTCTAAATGGAATATTAAAATGAAAATTCACTTAGAGATTTTGGGATTTGATATTAGGACTGTAATTAAAGATAAATATGAAAAACCTCAAGATGCTTGTACTGAATGGAGTGATGATACTGAGACTGAATATGATTGTAATTATAAATCTATTAATTTCTATACCATTCTTTAGGAATATATTAATTTAACATAATATTTTCCTGTGGTACTATTTTTGAAATTTGGGATACCCCGGCTGCTTCTCATGACATAACTTCTAATGTTAAAGAAATGTGTTTCAATACTTACATGATTAAATATGATGCTTTTAAGATGAATCCAGATAAATCAATATCTGAAATGTATCTTAGGTTCAATGATATAATAAACATGATGCATTCACATGGACATAATATTACTGACATGTATCAAGTCAAGCAACTTCTTAGGAACTTTCCATAAAGATGGAGAGGAACATATATATCCATAATATAATCACATGACATTAATACACTTCCAGTGAATAAAATTATTTAAAAGATAATGATGTATGAAGAATAACTACAAGTAAATAAAGAGGAAGTGAATTAACTGAAAATCAAGTCTATAGATTTTAAAACTACTGATTCAAAATAAAAAGAGAAGATAAAAGCTGAAAGCTCATGTAATGAAGAATCACCTACTAATAGTGATGAGGAAATGGAAGATCTAGAGATGTTTCTAAATAATTCTATAAAAAAAGAATAAATTATTCAAGAAACCCAATTACTAATTTAATTATGACAAAGGAAATTGGAAAAAATATTGGAGTAAGGATGATTCTACAAATGAAATAGTCATCTATGAAAATAAAATAAAATGATACATCAAAGAAAATTGTCCCAATATAATGTATAGGAAAAAGTATAAGGAAAAGGATAAAATATATAAAAAGTTTATAACAGTAACTTGGAGTTATTTATAAGATAGTTCAAGTGATTCAGACTCAATTAGAGAGGATAATAATGATATAGATGATATGTGTTTTATGACAAACACATATAACACATCTAATATTTTTCATGCTTATATTGTTCATAATTAGACCCTTTTTGAAAGTGATAATAGTGAAGAAAACATGTCCAGTAAATAAGTGTTTGAATATTTTAATATGTTGGAGGAAAAATTCAATGAACTAAAAGATAAATACAAAAGTTTAAAGTAATAACATGCTCTGTTTACTTACTTTAAAACTAATCTTACATTATATAAGGATACAAATTATCAACTACTAAAAGAAAAAAATTAGCTAAGATTATCCAATGAAAATTTTAAAAAGGATCTAAAGAGATTTATAAATGGTAGAAATACTTTAACCCAGATGCTTGGAAAGAAAACCACACCTATGTATACCACATGAGTTAGATACCAACCTAGAAAGGGAAATATCAATATGAATAAATTTATTTACAGTTGTAGTTATACTAATACAATGATTTCTTCCTTTTATTATGGACTTAAAAAAGTTTTTATTTATAAAAGACTCAAATATTCCTATAGGAAACTATCAAAACAATTATGGATTTCGAAAGACCTTATTACTAATATCCTTGGACCCAAGAAAACATGGGTACCAAAGTAATTTTTGGTTTAAATATATTTTATAGGAAACTTGTGTAAAGAGTTATAGTAAAAAACTTTGGTATATAGACAGTACATACTCCAAGAACATGATTAGAGACTACTAAAAATTCAAAAAATTAATTAAAGTGGATGGTATACATGTCACTTTTAGTGAAAATTCCAAAGGGATGATAATTAGACTTTTCCAAATTGGTAATTCTAATATAATTTTAATTTATAAGTTATTATCTATAGATGGACTGAAATATATTTTTATTAACATTTCTCAATTACGTAGTGATGTTTTTCATGATAAATTTGAGAATAATAATTTTATAATTTTGGATTACAAAAATGCTTTAGTTTTTACTCCTTTTAGAAATGAAAATATTAACACTGTAAACATAATTTACTACTTTCTTATAATGTTTATATTTTAACTACATTTCAGAAATAATCTTGGATTTAGAATATAAGACTAGGCCATTACAATATTCACTCTATTAGAAATATTACTAGGAAAGGTTTACTTAAATATTTACATAAGCTATAATTATCAATAGACAAATTCTGTAATCCATATGAAAAGGGAAATCAAGATAAAATATCTTTCAAATCAAATAATGAAGTGTTAACTTCTCAACTATTAGAGTTGGTTCACATGGAACTGTTTGGACCCCTAGAGTGTCTAGGGGTGATTATTCAATATTTTCATGGGTTTTTTTCCTTTCACATAAAATTTAAGCTCTTTAATATTCTTCCAAATATGTTAGATCCGTAAAAAATATATGGAATTAAAATTAAAACCTTAATAAGTGATCATGACTGTGAGTTTGAAAACTAATAATTTTAATTATTATTATCACAACATGGCTATAATCATAACTTTTCTATTCCTAGGACCCCATAACAGAATGGTGTAGTAGAGATAAGAAATAGAATCTTTCAATAATTTTCCTAGATATTTCTCAATGAGTATGATTTACCTATTTATTTTTGGGAAGAATTTATGAATATATATTGTCATATAATTAATAGAGTTTTAATTAAACCTCTATAAAAAGGACCCCTTATGAATTATGGAACTATAAGAAACCAAAGTTTAATTACTTTATAGTTTTTGGTTGTAAAGTATTTATACTCAATAGAAAAGAGAATTTATAAAAAAATTCTTAGAAGAGTGATGAAGTAATTTTTATTGGATATTCTACATCAAGTAAAACATAAAGGGTTTTTTAACATAATGAATAAGATTATGGAAGAATTTGTACTTGTAAAATTTGATGAGATAGACCCACATGAGCCTAAAACCTCTTTAGAAAATATCGAGGAGGGCCCTTCTAGTGTGGACATAAATGTTGAACCAGGTGAAAATTATATCAGACATTCTATAAATTACTCATCCATTTATGATGAACACTTTGAGACCAAACCCATATATTAGAATTAAGTTTCAAATACTTTTATTACTAGATATGTTAGGACTCATAGATTTCATCCCTTAAATGTTGTAGTAGGTAACCTAGATAAAGGAACTAAGACTATATATTCTATAATAAATCAGGTTTAACATCAATCTTTATTTTCACAAATCTATCCTAAGAACATTAGTGATGCGATTAATGATGAATTCTGGGTAATGGAAATGAAAGAAGAAATTAACCAGACTGAAAGAAATAAAATATATGAACTAGTTGAAATACCCAAAGACTACCTAACTATTAGAATGAAATGGGTGTTTAGAAACAAGGTTGATGATTCTGTAATAATAATTATAAATAAATATAGATTTTTTTCATAAGGATATATTCAAGAAGAAGGTATCAATTTTGAGGAAACCATTTCACTAGTAGCAAGACTTGAATCTATCAGGATGTTATTTTCCTAGGCATTTGGATTCCAACTATATCAAATGGATGTAAAAAGTGCATTATTAAATGTTTATATTATTGAGGATGTTTTTTTGAAGAAACCACCTATATTTCAAAACTCTCACTTTCTTAATAATGTTTTTAAATTAACAAAATCTTTATATGGTTTAAAGCAAGCTCCTAGAGATTGGTATGATAGGATCAAATATTTTCTAATTTCTAAAGATTTTACTAAAGGTATAGTTGATCCTACTTTATTTATTAAAATTATTTAAAGATATTTTTTAGTTGTACAAATTTATATTTATGATACTATTTTTTATCTTTTGGAAATTGTTTGTGTACTAAATTTTTAATAATGTTGAAAAGTGACCGTAAAACCCTAAAATTATAAATGAATAACATTTCATAGCGCATGTGACATGAAACACCAAGCTTATAAGGGAATATAATATCCTGAGACCCTAAAACATATTTACCATTTTAAATAAAAATATTCTATATCTTGAAATACATGAAATAAAGAGTTTATATTGTGTTATATGCAACAAAGAGTTCCTTCTAAAGCTTGCGTTATATGCAAGACCAAGTTTTTTCTGAAAAACTATATACTAATAATAATATTATTTAATATGATAATTATCTTATAGACATTAATTTTTTGTTTATTAATAGTATTAAATAACTTATAAAAATATATGTTTGAATTCATTAGTTACCAATTAATTATAAATGAATATAAAGACCAATTGAATATAGTGGAAATGTTTTTTTTATAAAAAACCATTTTTATGCACCAAAGGAATTTTATATTAATAAATAAAATTAATTAATATAATTGGATGATATTAATGAAATTTATATATTATATATTCAATAATTTTTTTCTACATTCATCCCATATATTTTATAGGAATAAGATAAGAATAAATCTAATTTTATGCATAAAAACTTTATTTTTCTAAAGGCAGTTTTTCCGCCTTTTAATGACGCACTTATTTTAAAACTATATTTTTGAAATTTTATGAATTTTATTTGAAAAAATAAACTAAAATTTTAAAATAATAATGTAAAAATTATGTTAGGGTTAATTTTTTGTATTTTTCTAAGAAGTTTCAATTTTTGATGAATAGTGGAAAATACTGAATTTAATTGAAAACTGATTTTTCATCTAAATAATTTATAATGTTAAATTATATTTTAAATTAGTTTTAAATTTAAATTAGATAAATTATACATAAATTAATCCAATTTAGTCCATTTTAATCAATTTAATTGTGATGTTTTATATAAAAATTCAAACTTTTAAATATTTTTACTTAAAAAACCCTCTTTGTCGTCACATCTGCAGGATAAATTTTAAACTAAATTCTTCTACTTCTATGAGTTGAATTTGGAAAAATTGATTCCATATTTTGAATAATAATAATTTATAATGTATAATAATGTCAAAATAATTTTTAACCAATGTGATTAGCAAAAACTGTTAATGTTAATCACAATGATTAAAGTAAAAACGAGTTTATTTAGCGATTAATATTAAAATACAAGGTGTGGAAATGACACAAAACTTGTCCAAAACCCATTTTATAGAAATATTTAGACCATATAAACTTTTTATCTAAAAAATTTCATTATTTTAGTCTCATTATTCTAGAGATACCTCCCATTAGTGTTTACTTTTTGGTATTTACAAGAATGCAACTCCTCCTCCACTATAAAAGGGCACTCACTCCCCTCACTTATTAATGCCTCCTAATAAATTTGGGTCATAAATAACTTAAAATTTTTCTTTAAAACCTATCACATCATAATATAATATCTAATTTGATAATAAATCCATCCAAGGAGGGAATTTAGTGCAAACCAAAAGGAGATACCCGAAGAAGAGGTAATGTTCATCAAAAAATGTTTTCATTTTATTTCTTCTTCAAACCCATTCAATTATTTTCATATAATTACTATATAAAAACTTAATTATCTTAAATATAATTTAATGTTTTTATGTTAAGTTTAATAACTACAACTATACAAACTTTCATCAAATGGGCTATGAAACCATTATTCGTGTGTATGACAGACTACCACCTCACGAACCAATGTTATTCATTTTTCCATTACCACTTATCAAGGTTGGGAATAATGATGGAAATACTATTTATTTTTGATATATATGATATATATTATTTATTTATACTTATTTAATTATTTTATAACACATTCATTCATGATTTCCATTTTATTGGAATACGAAAACTTCCTTCGTGTGTACGACGGACTACCACCTCACAAAGCGATGCGATTCGTTCACGTTTTACATAGAATGTATTAAGGATGGGTTTAAAATATATATGATATATATGAAATAAAAATGATACTAAAATGATAATATATATATATATATCATTTAATTTATTTTCTTTCAATATGAAAGTAAAATGGATATAACATTCTTGTATACATACAACCTACTGTATCCATGAACAATGTATTTCATTTCCTACCACCAAATTTTATGAATTAATATAAATAAATATATAATGAATATATATTTGATATTTAATTCATGTTTTAAATTATTTATATTATGAAATAATGATATATTTAAAAGGAACAAAAAAATAACAAGTTGAAACATACTCGAAAAACAAGGCAATTAACACACGAAATAATGCAAATAATGAAATATTATTAACAACTGGGTGATAATATGTTATAAAAGGATAATATATGATATTATAAATATTAATATGGTTATTGTATAATTTATTATCATTCTTAAAAACCATTATACATGAGTTTACATATAGTTCATTCAAGAGGAAGTGTAAGGTAAGGGATTCCATCTCAATTTCATTTCACTGGGGAAAACTGTAATGTTATGAACCTAGTTTCTTTTATACGGTGTATATAATTCCAATTTGAAATTTAATATAATAAATAATTAATTATTCATGATATTTTTAGTTTCAATTTTAATAATTTCATCTAATGGTATTTGAACAAAAAGTTACCAAGTCGTAAAGAAATTTCATAACTTAATTCCATTTTATTGGGTTATATTACTTCCTCATTGATGTTAATATTATATGATTATGTGTATATTGACTTTGAATATATATTTATGTATTTAAAAATTTTTTTATGTGTATTTAAATATTATAAATATAATTGATTCATTGAATAATTCTCACTTCAAATTTTCGAACATTTTAAGGGTTTATTTCAAATCTCATTCTAATTGAGATTGTTTATTCTTTAAATTTCATTAAATGAAATTATATGATTATTAGTAAAACTTTTAATTTTATTCTAATATGGATATTAATGATAGTTTTCAATTTATATAACCATTTATCCACTCTTTTTTACTTAATACTATTGATATACTTTTTTAATAAAATCTGAATTAATTTCTCTCTTTGGGAGGAAATCTATTTTCTTACAAACCCATGTTTTCTAAAAATATTTTTAGTATTTTTTTCTTTAAAATTTTCAAAATTATTTATTAAATGAAAATTTTTAACACCTTAATTTCTTTGAAAATTCATTTACAAGTTTATAATTATATTTTAAAATAATTTTCTAAAAAGTGATTTTCAAAGAAAAGGATTTTCAAAATGATTTTAAAAATGAAAAGGATATTTTTTCAAGCATTTTTTAAAGATATTTTTTATTCCAATAACGAAGAAAACCCTGATCCTTACTGTAATGGGTATACATCTTATTGATATAATCCTTATTCTCCCCCCCGATGTCTTATGATTATTTTGACCTAGGATAATATCAACATTCACTTCTTTAAATAATTTTCATATTCATTAAATTCCCCTTGAGTTATTCAATTTCTTATGATCATTAAAAATTAAATTTTCCTTAAATATCCATATAATTTATCATAGATATAATAAGTTCCTAAAGTATAAACCATTTTTACATACAATGTTTACTTTTATAGTTATTTGATTAACTGGGGAAATATTGATAATTCTGTATCCTTTATGCAATATGGATATTTGATAAGGCACACTATCTATGAATTAAATTGATTATTAGATATATGAGAAATTATTTGGACTGGTATGACATGGGTAAGGGACTGTTTAAAGTAACCCCCTTGATGCATCAATAGTCTCATGGTAAGAATCATTTTTCTAGCCTCAGCTAAATGGGCTTCTACCCAATAGTTTTAAACCGTCTTATAAAAGGTCTTAATGGAAAAGGTTCTGTGTACCTAGGAAACATGGAGTCTAATAACAAATCATTTACTTTATTTATAATTAATTTATTATTATCCATGATATTTTCACTATGAAAAAATATATGGATTCATTTCATTCTCATTTTATTGATTAAATAACATGATTTTCAGCTATTTACCTTTCTATATTTATTATACCTTATCGAGTTATTTAAATGAAATGTATTATTAGTTATTTACCTTTTCATATTTATTATGCCTTATCAATTTATTTAAATGGAAGGTGTGCTTATTTATTTACCTTGACATATTTATTATGCTTATTGATTATTTATTGATTCATCTGTACTTAACCCTTACTGATAATTTGAGCTCATCCTTATTTTGTTTTCTTTCCCTAGGATTCCATGAAGTGTACAAAGAAAGATATAAAAGGATATGATAGATGAAATAAAGCTATTATATAAAAGAAAAAAATTGTAATGTGTGTATTCATTTATAGTTTAAGAATAATGTATGTATCTAGTTTACCAAGACTAATAAACTATTTGATCCTTTGGGATGATATTTCCTTATATCATATGCTAATGTAATGGTAGTAGGAACTGACTCTAGGATGTTAGGTTCGGGGTCGCTAATATTGTTATTAGAGAAAGTTTAGTATAAACCCTGGTAACTAGGTTTAGGAAAACAAACATTAGGGAACATAACTATATGATATACTTTGAGGATAAGTATAAAAGAATATCCTAAAGTTTTGGTAAGGTAGAGATTATGGGGTCTTCCTAGAAATACATCCATATCTGGATACTACAAGTGGATATAGTTCTGGAACAAATTTACCTATGGGTAATAACTCTGAAAAGGGTATGTTAGGCTTGACTCAAGTATAACATAGTACATGACAATGGTACTTAATTCACACTTAGTTTGATAGTTCCTATGGATATGATTTGGATTATTTACATTTTATTTACAAACCATTATGAATGATTTGAATAGATAATGATAATGAATGACCTAAGATATACCTATAGTGTCTTAGATTGAATATAAGGTGTCATGATTTTGAAATACTATAAATAATTATATGGTTAAACCTTAGACCAAGGAAGGACCTATGTTGAAGTAAAATAGATGAAGTATTGTGACTCAAGAATTAAATTGTAGAAGTATTTTTACCAATAGTTTTTTGGTTATAAGAATCATGTAACATCTAAAGAATATGTTAAATCTTAGAAGCATGTGTATCTTGATTAAATTAAGTATTATAAATACCATCATGGGTTTATAAGTTTAAGATTGATCATAATTTCAAAGTCTTAAACACATCCTTTTAAGTTTAATGTAATGAGAGTCTACTAAGATTAATGATATTTTGGAGAATTTATAGAAAGATTATGTTTTAGTGGAAAATTCATTTGAGGAATAATAAATTTAAATTTTATATAAATAAGTTTAAAGGTATTGATAACTGTTAGGATTAATATGATCATTAATTAAATTATAATAATAGTGAAATAATATTATTATAGTTTGTAGAAAAAATTAAGTTATTTTAAAAACCATAGTAAAATGGTTATTTAATGATTAACTTTACTTTAATAATTTCCATAATATTTTTGAAAATATATATTAATATAGTTTAGAAAAAATAAAAACTAAATTTCAGGAGACTACCCATCATATTTGGAAAGGCCATAGGTCTTGAACCCACAATTGAAGGACGATAAGGGTTTAACATGAACCACTGACGTACACAATGTCCTAGTTAATATTCCATTGTTTCTAGTTAAATAATCTGATGAATACACATTAATATTGAACTATAAGTATTAAATTTTAGGTTTAGAGATTAATTTATTAACGAAATTTGTTTTGGAAAATATTCAGAGATAAATGGAATGACCTGCCACTCTTTTATGGATCTTATGATTTGTTAAAAGTAAATTTTAGTGTTTCAGGCAGAAAAAAATTTATTTATGAATATTTATTTCTTAGAATAAGAATTTAATTTTAAATTGATCTAAGAAAATCCAAAAGGTTTATATTGTGTTTATGAAATAGAAATATATCATGTAAGTATATTTCATTATATTCTTAGGTAGTAAAATAATTACTCAACATTAAGAAAATGATCTTGAAACTAAAATTTTATACTATTACATTCATATTTGATGAATTAAATGGTCCTTTATATCATAAAAAATATATGGATTTGAGGCCCTCCATTTTCCACCAATCATTCACATTCTTATGATCAATTAACTCAATCAATCCTTATAATTATTTACTCTTTTCTTCTAGGTATATATCTTCACTTTCCACTAATATTATCATACTTTGAAACCTAGTTATATATTTTTTCATATAACCTTTGTACTTCCAATTATATCATATAAATATGATATTTTTAACTCTTTTATTATGTGGGGTTTTCAAAGATTTTATTTCCAAATTTCAAACCCTTGATTACCAAGATTATGTTTAAATTTCATGGAGGCAATTTATTTAATTTGGGGAGAATGTAACACCCCAAAATTCTATATGAATAACATTTTATAGTGTATATGACATGAAAACCCAATTTTATAAGGTAATATAAAATATATAGTCCCTAATATATATTTAATATTTAAAATAAAAATATTATATAGCTTTAAATTCATGTAACACCGAGTTTAGCTTGCATTACATGCAACAATGAGTTCCTTTGAAAGCTTGCATTACATGAAAGACCATGTTTTAATAAAAACTATATACTATTAATATTATTATTTAAAATGAAAATTATCTACAATCCATTAAATTTCTAGTTATTAATATTATTAACTAACTTATAAAAATATATGGATGAATTCATTGGTTACCTATTAATTAGAAATGAATATAAATACCAATTAAATATAAAGGATTTTTTTATATAAAAAAACGTTTTTATGCACCAAAGGTGTTTTATATTAGTAAATTTAATTAATTACTATTATTGAATGATTTTAATGATATTTATATATTATATATTTGTTTATGATGCTTTCGACGGGGTGCGCGCGTCCATCTTGTTGGAGGGCGGCAACACTGTTTGTTGCCCCGCATCCCTACTTTCCAAAGGCGGGCAACATCCGTTTCTTGTTCAGGGATGTTTTATCCTTGATCAAAATGGGATGATGGGATGTCAGTTATTCCTTCCGTGGATTCCTCCTCAGAACTCGTTACCTAGTCCGGGTCTCCCTTATAGATTTAAGACATTGTTCGTGAAACTCTTCCTAGTGCCATATCTTCATGGACACTAGTTAATTACACTGCTTCTATTGGGACATTCCAAAGGTTCTGGTCAGGGTAGCAACCTTCAGTCAGGAGAGTAGTCACATTGGACATCACTGGAATGTATGGATGCTGGGACACTAGCACGTCTGGGTTTCTTCCCCTTATTATAGGGATTATCGAGGGTGCGGAAGCCCGAGGCATTCCACGTCTAACGCGGGGAATTTTATGCCATAGACATGTCTCTGAAGTTTTCCTCAGCTTCCCATGTTTAACATAGGGTATGCCTCAGGTTTAACGTCCAATAGAGATGGATCAGACTGATCATAACACTGACTAGAGTGGATCAGATGAGTATAACCCCTGGAGGGTACACTGTGTAAGGAGGGTGAGTTGACATGACCTCACCGGGATGTGGTGGCCCGGGTAAGAATCAAGATGGATGATGGATGATTAAGTGAAGTGGATGGGGAATGAGATGGAACCGCCGTGAGGATGACGGTGATGTCGGGCTTGAGTCTCGAGGAGACTTCCTATGTATCCCTGTGGTAGGGAATCAAAGTCCGCATAGTTTGGTAGGGAGATGGGATGCCTATGGAGGTGGCCCGTGAGAATGGATGCATAGATTAGACCCGGAGGAAGTGGAACCTCCGAGTTGAGGCATGACCTTCCTGAAACACATAGGATCGAGGGATAGATCAGGATGAGACATGAAGGATGTGCTTGAACCTCAAGTAGGCTTCCTGCGTATCCCCGTGGCAGGGAATCAAAGTCTACATAGTTCATCTGAAGACAAATTACCATCGATTGAGGACTTGAACCTCTAGGAGGCTTCCTATGTACCTTACCTTGGCAAGGATCAAATACCTCGTAGTTCATGGGTCTGGTGAACTAATGTGAAGATGGTCGGGACCAATGGTTGGTGGGATTGAACCTCAGGGAGGCTTCCTACATACCTTTCCTTGGCAAGGATCAAATACCATGTAGTTCATGGGTCTGGTGAACCGACGTGAAGATGTTCAGGACCAATGATTGTTGGGCTTGAACCTCATGGAGGCTTCCTACATACCTTTCCTTGGAAAGAATCAAAGACCTCATAGTTCATGGGTCTGGTGAACCGACGTTAAGATGGTTGGGACCAATGGTTGGTGGGCATGAACCTCATTTAGGCTTCCTACATACCTTTCCTTGGTAATGATCAAAGTCCACGTAGTTCATAAGGGGTGTTTGGTGAACTGTCGTGAAGATGGTCGGGACCAATGAATGGTGGTCTTGAACCTTAGGGAGGCTTCCTATATACCTTGACTTGGCAAGGATCAAAGACCTCGTGTTTCATGGGGGGGGGGGGGCTTACACTCTAGGATACCTGGAGAGGATGTCATGGTCGATGCTTTCTCTAATACTATGTGAGTCATGCTCGGTGTGAGAAACAAGTGACAACAAATACCCAATGATCACATCGTGGAAGATGCATCTGTGGGAAGTAGAGTGGGGCTGATGCACCGGTAGCAGCCCAAAAAGAAAATAGGGGCTTATGCGTGGTCTGCAACCCAAAGAGGAAACATGAGATTACGCGTGGTTAATATCCCAAAGAGGAAAAAAGGGATT
Source organism: Viscum album (assembly GCA_963277665.1). Classification (NCBI taxonomy): domain Eukaryota; kingdom Viridiplantae; phylum Streptophyta; class Magnoliopsida; order Santalales; family Viscaceae; genus Viscum; species Viscum album. The sequence continues at coordinate 1,517,562,022 of OY728155.1, read as the reverse complement.
ACGCATGGTTATCATCCCAAAGAGATGGATATTGGGACTTACTCCAGGGTGGAGGCCCAAGTGATGATAAAGCCTAGCAGGAGAGGGATTTAGTACCTAGGAAGAGAGGAGGAGTAGGGGTACTGCCTCCTGTAGGAAAGGATATGGGCTTACACCAGGGTGGTTTCCCTTTCCCCGCGGACAGATGCCACCCTGATAAAGAGGATTTCATTCCATGTGAGAAATGATCTCACTCTTGTGGAGACCAGTGGGCGTAGAGAATGTCTGAGACGAGGAACCCCACATATGAGGCATGGGGTGAGGTCATAGTTTAACGTCATGTGCTGAGGATGATGGATCTTGTTAGTTTAACGTCCTGCAACTCAGACCAGGTGGGTGCACTCCGCACCCATAGGACTTACATAACCGATACCCGCCCACCCTTGAGGGAAGGAAGGCATCAGCAATGCTATGGTGATAGGGTGTTATGGAAAAATCCATCAGGGGGGGTCCACGTTAGCATGGCTATGCAGAGAAGCAATAGTCGTTAGCTTACCTATTTGAAGCTTCATGAGGCTAAGCAACACAATGAGCAGTATCATACAAGGGACATTGAAGTTACTTCATGCAAACATGAAGGGCCACATGAGAAAAGGAGTTGCAGAGCAAAGGGGTTCATAGGAAGCCTTGTGAAGCTATGGTGCTCCATGAAGTGGAGGGGATTCGTAAAGGGACGTGCTTTGTGAAGTGATGTCGCATGGGCTGGGCATAGGGAATAGGTGAATATGAGAGGAGCTTCGCGAAGTGGAATGGCATTCATGAAGCAATACCTCACGAGGCAAGGTTGCCTCGTGAGGTAAGGTGTTGTGAAGTAATGTGCTTCATGAAGCATAGTGACCCTACCTTAGCATGTGGGTCATGTGTGTGTGGAGGGTGTTTCACGAAGCATAAACGCTTCATGACGACCTGAGTCCCCGTGAGTATCTTATTCCTTTGCGAAGGCCCATGGGCTTTATGAAAGGCATCCCTCTCAGAAGAGGGGTTCAATTAAAGAAAATGGGGAGGCACTACGCAAAGCAAAAGTACCTTGTGGAGCTCATGGTTCGTAGAGCCGGAAGTGCTTCGTGATTTGAGAGCTCAGAAGGTGGAAGGTCAGATGATCCATCCTTTGGGATCTAGGGGAGCCCTGTATTTATAAGCAAGAGGAACCATGAATCAGATCTTGCTCAGCATGAAGATAGAGTTTTCTCCGCGGAGGGTCGCGAATGCCAAAGGGGTTCGCAGAACCTCCCACCTCCTTGCTCTGCAGCGGGGTCACGAATGTCAAACTAGCTCGCGGAGGATCCCTCCTCCTTGCTCTGCGGCGGGCATGCAAATGTCTAATTCATTCCTAGAGCCTCTTTGATCTATGGTGGGGTTGTGAACGTCAAAGGGGTTTGTGAAAGGTCTTCGTGAGGCAGCCTCAGAGACTTCCCTCTTGTTCTTATTCTTCCCAAATTTTGCTACCAACAAATTCCCCCCTAAAACTTTGAGCCAAGGATAAATCAAGTGTCAAAGTATGAGGATCTATCACCAAAATCCCTCGGTCATTTGTGAAGCTATTTCACTAAGAGGGCCCGCAAGGCAATGAGTAGGCTGAGCTTGTCGCGAAGCATGGTGCGGTATGGACACGCCTCGAAGCTTCGAAGGTCATTGCCTATAAATAGGGGATATGACCTCTATTTTTTACTTTCTTTCCTCCACGATTTTGGCTTGTAGCGCTCTCAATTCGTGAATATCCACATACTCCGCACTTACCCTCCGTGAATTGGGCCTTCTGCTTCACGGCACACAGCGAGTCTTCGACTCCGCGATAGCACTTAGCGACTTTCTTTTGAAGGTTGTGGCAGGGATCTTCGAACATTCTTTGAGAAGGAGCTTCATGACATTGCTCTGTGTTAGGGCTTTGTGAACCAAACTATAGCATCCCGCCTTTTTATCACATAAACTTTCATTACATTATACAAAACTGAGGATCTTTAAGGTTTAGTGTCTTGGAAACCAGGAACTTAAAACATGAAAACATAAAACATTCTTCTTAAACACTTGAAAGGCTTATCCTCATGTTCATCCTAGGTTCATTACTGCATCTCATAACCTGGGGACATACATTAAAAGAAAGGGTGAGCAGAAGGCCCAGTAAGGGAAACAAGAGAAACATTTTACATGTGAACTTGAGATACTTCAATAAGGTCATGAAAAGAACTTTAAGGCATGAGAAAGAAATCATGAGATATATCATAATAAAAATAAGATTTTTCATAACTTGAAGATGTGGCTACAACATTTAATATTGACAATCATTTAATTTCACCAAGGTCCATCCCCAAGGTTTCATTAAAAATTACCAAGGTTATTCACCAAGGTATTAGTCTAAAAGGTCATCTCTAGAGATTAAGTCTTTACCCAATGCATTGGAGCACTATCTGGGTGCACCATTGACATGTCTTTATTATCATGTGAGCCACATATATCATCATCAATCATTTCATAAACAACCCATATAGCATAAAAGAAATGGGTTTCATTTCATAATCATAAGGTTTTAAAAATTTCTTTAAAGACATGATCTTTATGTCACTTTAAACCCACGAAAAAGGGAAATTGGGTTTCATGTATGTAAATCCCAGAATTTAAAATAGAACATTTTGATATATATGTGGATACACCAGTAGAAATAAGAGCTTTGAGTATTCACTTAATAACATAAAATAATTTTGAGATAAATAGGGTGGCATTTTGAGACGAAAACTACGCAGCATAACGGCTATGAAACATGGTTTTAGAAAACATTGAAAAGAGAGGGGACATGGGTCAACCACTAAAAATGATTCATAAAATAGGAGGGGAACAGAATATAAAGTATTTAAGAACATGGTAATGAAATTTGAATGATATACCATATAAAAAGAAGAACTTGAAAGGAAGACAAAAAATAAGATTTCTCTTATGAGAATTTGGCAGCCTAACGGCATCACTTAAAACTTCCAAAAATGGATTGACGAGATCAAATAGGGTCTCTCATCATATGAACATAAATGATCAGTATGATAGATATAGAGATCATACCCAAAAATAATAAAAAGGAACTTGAAAGACTTGACATGAAAATAGATCTTGAAAACGAGAAGGGTGAAAGAACCACTTAAAAATTCGGCAGCCTAACGACGCCACTTAAAACTTCAAAATACTGAATTGAAGAGATAAAATGGAGTCTCTCATCATATGATCATAAAAGATCAGTATGATAGATATAGATATCATACCCCAACATAATAAAAAGGAACTTGAAATACTTGACAAGAAAATAGAACTTGAAAATGAGAAGGGTGAAAGAACCACTTAAAAATTCAGCAGCCTAACGACGCCACTTAAAACTTCAAAATACTGAATTGAAGAGATCAAACGAGGTATCTCATCATATGATAATAAAATATCAGTATGATAGATATAGAGATAATACCCCCACATAATAAAAAGGAACTTGAAATACTTGACATGAAAATATAACTTTGAAAAATGAGAAAGGTGAACGAATCCCTTAAAAATTCGGCAGCCTAACGGCACCACTAAAACATTCTTAAAACAAATTGATGAGATAAAGAGGGGGTCTCTCATCATATGAACATGAAAAGGAAAGTATAATGAATATAAAAGAACATACTCCAACATAAGAACATGGAGCATCAAAGAAATGACATAAAAGAGATCACTTGAAAAGAAAGAGAGGGGGTCGGATCCCTTACCTTAAACGTAACTCTTAAAACTCAAAGGTTGGGACCTTGAGGGCTTGGGTGAACCTTGGGAGTTAAGGAGACCAGAACTTCGTTGAGGATGGTTTTGGATTCAAATGGATGAGAGGAGGGCTTGGTATTTATAGGGAAAGTGGGGGGACATGGCATTAATGGCCAAGGGACACCTCACAAGTGCTTTTCTCAAAACCATGTGCTCTCCCATGGCATTTACCATGGAGTTAGGCCACATGGGGCCCCCAATACAATAATTTACCACCTTTGTTCGGAAAACCCTTAAAATATCTCATGACATCATCATGACACAGTTATGATGTCATTAAACATATCGAAACCCTAAAACTGTATTTTTACTATTCACTGAAAATTCAACTTTCTCAGAAAAATCCCAAAATTTAACCTTAACCAAATATCAATGCTCTGATTTCAAAAATTAACTCCATTTTATAAAAATAATTTTCTAAATATTTTTAATTTATTTTTTAAATAAATAAACTATTCACCGAAAATTCATTTTTTTCAGAAAAATCCCAAAAAATTACCATTACATAATATCGATGCTCTGAGTTCAAAAATGAAATCCATTTTATAAAAATAATTTTCTAAATATTTTTAATTTAATTTTTAATTAAAAAACACTATTCATCTGAAAAAACTAATACTTGAATAATAATTTATGAAACTGTTTTTTAACCATTTTATTGAATCACATTACTAAATCAAGGTGCCTAGATTATATTAATACTTTTCTTTAAGTGAGATTACTAATCCATTTGGTCACATTACTAATCCTAAGCATAAAATCACTATTCAAAATTTACTATTCATCAAAAATCAAGTTGACCTTATTAGACTCTAAATTTCGTACTGAACATAATTGTAGAAGACCATTTTTTAAATATCATTACAAATTTTTAATTATTTAAGGTTTACATAAACATTTTTAAAATATCCTTTTTCTAAAATTCATCAAAAATATGCATACTATATTTATCCGGTCATTTGAAAATTCATAAACTTTATCATAAGAAGAAATCCCAATTTTTATTTAAAACAAAGGATTACACAAGGAAGTTATGGTCTCCTTACATAGCCCCTTATCACACCAGCATAGGACCTAAGTGTAAGGTGTGCTAAGGTGAGAGAATCTGAGGGAGGCTCGGCCAACATCGCACGAGTAGTAATTTCTATCAGTTTGAACTTCTCGCAAAGGCGATTCCGTTCTAGCTTCACACGATGAAGTTCGGCTTGTGTTTGGTCCAGAGCAAAGTCCAGTGGTTCTACCTCCTTCCCAAGTTCTTTTAGATGGGCTTCGATCGGTCCAAGACTACTGGGTGAGGCCATCGAACCTTCTTTCTATAATAATTAACCAAGATTACTTGTATTTAGAGACAATAATCGAAACGTTTAGTTTACAACAGTCATATTGACCAATGGTCATATAACAGTCAAAACCCAATGGTCTCATTTTAATTATACTCATGTTATCAAATGAAACATTTTTGTTGAGTATAAAAATAAAATAAAATAACACACAAAATTTGGAAACAAGATTTATTGAAAATTTCGGGTCGTTACAATATTCCCCCTTAAGAAATTGCGTCCTTGAAATTTTTAAAATTGGGTTTTCAAATTTCATTGAAAGTCCCACATCGAAAAAGGAGTCAGTAAAACTATTACTTTAAAAGAAAGAAAGGGAAGTACAAAGGTCACCCGAGTTAACCCACACTAGGATTCCATGTAGGAAAACATGGACATGGAGGATAAAACAAAGGGTCAAGTTCTGAGGGAGAGTGATAGAAAACATGATTAGGAGAAATTTAACCATAAGAAAATCCCAAACTTATGATGTGTGTAAACGGTCTTTGATTACCTAGTAGGAAACATAAACCAAAAACGTTTTTGTTTTACGTTCCTTTTCATAATTTTGAGGAATTCATTTACTACAGAGAACAAAAACATAATAAAATATACCTACTTTCAAGTAGAGTTTCATCCTTTAATATGTCTCTACCAAAAATAATCTTTTCTCCAAAAGATGAGAATTCAAAAACACTTGGTCTCATCAAAAGCACAAGAATCATCTTCTAGAGAGTCACATAATACACAAAAGATTAACTATCTATTTCTTCTATATTTAAATATTATCCAAAAAACAGACAGGTTAAGGTAAAACAACTCTTCAAAAAGAAACAATCCCATAGGAATGGAAACTACTTTTAAATCTTCAAAGTTCCATGGTACTACCCAAAGTTCATCATAGATCATTCCATAAATAATTGTCCTTAAAATTCCTCAAAATAAACCAAACTAAGATTGAAACCCAAATACAAGAAGGATTTGATAACATTTTCTTCCAAAATAAACTTCATTGTTCATCTCCAAACAACATCAACCACTCCTAACATCTTATAACAAAAGTAGCTAACCTAAACATATTTTACCCAAGATAGGTTAATAATTTCTATAAGTAACCTAAATTACTATAAGTCCACCTTAAATTCACCGATTCTTCAAAATATAAGTCAACCTTACTCCTCAATGAAAATACCATAGTAATCTATTTACCTCGATCAAATAGAGTCCCCAAAATAGTGAACGTCTTCCAAAATAATAATCATCTTTTAATCCCCTAATCATCTATGTCATATTAATACGGAAATCGTTGCATTTCCTATCACATTGGTTTTTGGGACATGTTCTTCTATTTCCCACCATTAACTAAGAAAAGAAACTATAATTAGGGGCTTAAATACTTAGCCAATAATTATGAAAAGGAAACTTTAAGCATAAAAGCATAAAATTGTAGAATAAAAGTATATCCTAACTTGTGATCCCCTAGGTTCCAATCTAGGTTATCCATGATCATATATTCTTATGTGAATCTTTATTTTATTTTATCTTTGTTACTTTAGTAATGGTTCATACTAAGCTTATGAATTTACCAAAGCACATCCCCCGGGAGTTTCGTAAGCAAGAGTGTAACAAGGCCTGTTGTCGTGTACCAGTTCCCGTTTGAGTCTAGCTCAAAGCGGTGTTTTCAGGTTTTACCCCTATGTACATCTGTGCCAGATCCACCTCTACCTGCTCGTATCCAGACAGAGATGTATTTGCTTGGCAACCCATTACTCAATACTCACCAAAATACTAGGAAGATTTCCTATATATAAAATTTTCTATAGGCTTCTTCCTAAAGTTTTCATATCCTAATTTCCACAAATAACTAAACCATCCTTTGATACCAACTATAGCATCCCGCATTTTTATCACATAAAATTTCATTACATTATACAAAACTGAGGATCTTTAAGGTTTAGTGTCTTGGAAACCAGGAACTTAAAACATGAAAACATAAAACATTCTTCTTAAACACTTGAAAGGCTTATCCTCATGTTCATCCTAGGATCATTACTGCATCTCATAACCTGGGGACATACATCAAAAGAAAGGGTGAGCATAAGGCCCAGTAAGGGAAACAAGAGAAACATTTTACATGTGAACTTGAGATATTTCAATAAGGTCATGAAAAGAACTTTAAGGCATGAGAAAGAAATCATGAGATATATCATAACAAAAATAACATTTTTCATAACTTGAAGATGTGGCTGCAAAATTTAATATTGACAATCATTTCATTTCACCAAGGTCCATCCCTAAGGTGTCATTAAAAATTACCAAGGTTATTCACCAAGGTATCAGTCTAAAAGGTCATCTCCAGAGATTAAGTCTTTACCCAATGCATTAGAGTGCTATCTGGGCGCACCATTGACATGTCTTTATTATCATGTGATCCACATATATCATCATAAATCATTTCATAAACAACCCATATATCATAAAAGAAATGGGTTTCATTTCATAATCATAACGTTTTAATTTTTTTTAAAGACATGATCTTTATGTCACTTTAAACCCACAAAAAAGGGAAAGCGGGTTTCATGCATGTAAATCCCAGAATTTAAAATATAACATTTTGATATATATGTGGATACCCCTGTAGAAATAAGAGCTTTGAGTATTCACTTAATAACATAAATTAATTTTGAGATAAAGAGGGAGACATTTTGAGACGAAAACTACGCAGCATAACGGCTATGAAACATGGTTTTAGAAAACATTGAAAAGAGAGGGGACATGGGTCACCCACTAAAAATGATTAATAAAATAGGAGGGGAATAGAATATAAAGTATTTAAGAACATGGTAATGAAATTTGAATGATATACCATATGAAAAGAAGAACTTGAAAGGAAGACAAAAAATAAGATTTCTCTTATGAGAATTCGGCAGCCTAACGGCGTCACTTAAAACTTCAAAAAATGGATTGATGAGATCAAATAAGGTATCTCATAATATGAACATAAATGATCAGTATGATAGATATAGATATCATACCCCAACATAATAAAAAGGAACTTGAAAGACTTGACATGAAAATAGATCTTGAAAACTAGAAGGGTGAAAGAACCACTTAAAAATTTGGCAGCCTAACGACGCCACTTAAAACTTCAAAATTCTGAATTGAAGAGATCAAATGGGGTATCTCATAATATGATCATAAAAGATCAGTATGATAGATATAGATATCATACCCAAACATAATAAAAAAAAACTTTAAAGACTTGACAAGAAAATAGAACTTGAAAATGAGAAGGGTGAAAGAACCACTTAAAAATTCGGCAGCCTAACGACGCCACTTAAAACTTCAAAATACTGAATTAAAGAGATCAAACGAGGTCTCTCATAATATGATAATAAAATATCAGTATGATAGATATATAGATCATACCCCAACATAATAAAAAGGAACTTGAAAGACTTGACATGAAAATATAACTTTGAAAAATGAGAAAGGTGAACGAATCCCTTAAAAATTCGGCAGCCTAACGGTTCCACTAAAACATTATTAAAAATAATTGATGAGAGAAAGAGGGGGTCTCTCATCATATGAAAATGAAAAGGACAGTATAATTAATATAAAAGAACATCCTTCAACATAAGAACATGTAGCATCAAAGAAATGACATAAAAGAGATCATTTGAAAAGAAAGAGAGGGGGTCGGATCCCTTACCTTAAACGTAACTCTTAAAACTCAAAGGTTGGGACCTTGAGGGCTTGGGGGCACCTTGGGAGGACTCCTTGGGAGGTAAGGAGACCAGAACGTCGTTAAATATGGTTTTGGAGTCGAATGGATGAGAGGAGGGCTTGATATTTATAGGGAAAGTGAGGAGACATGGCATTAATGGCCAAAGGACACCTCACAAGTGCTTTTCTCAAAACCATGTGCTCTCCCATGTCATTTACCATGGATTTAGGCCACATGGCCCCCCCAATACAATAATTCATCACCTTTGGTCGGCCAACCCTTAAAATATCTCCTGACATTATCATGACACAGTTATGATGTCATTAAACATACTGAAACCCTAAAACTGTATTTTTACTATTCACTAAAAATTCAACTTTCTCAGAAAAATCCCAAAATTTAAACTTAACCAAATATCAATGCTCTGATTTCAAAAATGAACTCCATTTTATAAAAATAATTTTCTAAATAATTTTAATTTATTTTTTAAATAAATACACTATTCACCGAAAATTCATTTTTTTCAGAAAAATCCCCAAAAATTACCATAACATAATGTCAATGCTCTGAGTTCAAAAATGAAATCCATTTTATAAAAATAATTTTCTAAATATTTTTTATTTAATTTTTAATTAAAAAACACTTTTTATCCGAAAAAACTAATACTTGAATAATAATTTATAAAACCGTTTTTAACCATTTTATTGAATCACATTACTAAATCAAGGTGCCTAGATTATATTAATACTTTATTTAAGTGAGATTACTAATCCATTTGGTCACATTACTAATCCTAAGCATAAAATCACTATTCAAAATTTACTATTCATCAAAAATCAAGTTGATCTTATTAGACTCTAAATTTCATACTGAACATAATTGTAGAAGACTATTTTTTGAATATCATCACACATTTTTAATTATTTAAGGTTTACATAAACATTTTTAAAATATCCTTTTTCTAAAATTCATCAAAAATATGCATACTATATTTATCCGGTTATTTGAAAATTCATAAACTTCATCATTAGAAGAAATCCCATTTTTTATTTTAAAAAAAGGATTACACAAGGTAGTTATGGTCTCCTTACATAGCCCCTTATCACACTAGCATAGGACCTAAGTATAAGGTGTGCTAAGGTGAGAGAATCCGAGGGAGGCTTGACCAACATTGCATGAGTAGTAATTTCTATCAGTTTGAACTTCTCGTGAAGGAAATTCCGTTCTAGCTTCACACGATGAAGTTCGGCTTGGGTTTGGTCTAGAGCAAAGCCCAGTGGTGCTACCTCCTTCCCAAGTTCTGTTAGATGGGATTCGATCAGTCCAAGACTACTTGGTGAGGCCATCAAACCTTCTTTCTATAATAATTAACCAAAATTACTTGTATTTAGAGACAATAATCGAAATGTTTAGTTTACAGCGGTCATATTGACCAATGGTCATATAACAGTCAAAAACCCAACAGTCTCATTTTAATTATACTCACGTTATCAAATGAAACATTTTTGTTGAGTATAAAAATAAAATAAAATAACACACAAAATTTGGAAACAAGATTTATTCAAAATTTCGGTTCGTTACACAAACACAGGAAAAACCCAAACTTAAAACTGAATGGCTCATCAGGAGGCTGCCAGGGGGTACTCTCGGACGCTTCCTGAAGGAAGGAGATGGTGAACAACTTGGGCCTAGGGGAGTTAATACAGAGACATTATTACAATGGTTCATTGGTGGAGCTACTATCGGAGAGCCATAGGAACTATCCATTGTGCAAGAGGCTGCCTTTGTATGGATTTGGGATAAGAGATGATGTATTTATTCCTAAAGCAAGTAGGTACGAGATAGCTTACTGGTTCAAGAGAACTCCGTGTCAGCACCAACGGTTTAGGGTGGCTGACGTCCATGCCCGAGAATACTCCACGCCCGTCGATGCTGACTGCTTGTATAACCACCTGAACAATGTGGATGGGAAGGAATTGCAGTTGGAGACATCCCCCCCCCAAACTAGACAATATTGAAGGCAACCTTGAGAAACCTGAGTAAGGGATGGTCTGAGGAGTGGGACCTGCGCCAGGGCGGAAACATCACAGATGATTGGGCCTAGGCCTACTGGGTAGGTGCCTCATGTGAAGAGTTTGGGGCTGAGCTGAGGAGAGTGGGCCTATATGAGGTGGCTTGGGCCTCCCAGTTTTACATCTATTAGCTGAAGCAGCTGATGCTGGAGTTGCTGAGTAGGTGGTCATCGAGGAGCAATATCTTCCACCCACACCACGGGAAGGTTGGTATCAGCTTGTGGGAAATGCACCAGATCTCAGGGGTCCTAATATTGGGGGAGATGTATGATGAATTCCTCCCTGTCATGGGTGCATGGGAGGATCCAGAGAAAATGTCGTGGCTGCCGATGGCATTGATGGAACTGGTGCCGGGAGAGGAAAAAAAATCCATAAGGGATGTCTATTTCAGGTGGTGGTTCAAGCAGTTTCTGAACTTCCCGGAAGACAAGAAGTTTTCGGTGAGGCCTCAGACTTTCCCAAAGGGGGATCAACGAGGCAAGGAGCACTCGTACTGGCAGCTCTTAGAGGACAGCCAGTGGAAAACTTTGGGATTTAGCATCAGCACCGAGCAGCAGCCGATAGTCAGGCTGGTGGAATTCATCATGGATCTCATTTGTAGTTGGATCCTGCTGGTAAGAGATAAAAACATGGGCGTGCGACCCATCACATTTATCATGGCATCCATGTTGGCGATAAGAAGTCGAGTCAACCTCGGGATCCTGATGCTCGCTAAGCTATACAAGATGTTGTGGCACATTAGTGAGGGGAAGATGACACATAGAATATGTGGGCCATTCCACCTCCTATATGGGAACCTAGAGGCGCATGTTAGGGGGGTTTATGAGTACCTGAACCACATCTCTCCTCTAGGGTCAAACTTCCACCCCTATATTCTGAACATCATGGGAAGCTTTCTGGACAAGATGACCACACTGTTGGTACTGAACTGAGTGTGGAAGGTGGAGGAATTCAACATTAACCTATTTCCGTTGCCAATGAGTGCTTTTACTGATAATGGATAAGGAATGAAAGGGCATCGATCCTATCTCCTGGCCTTTCGAGGTGGAGTCCTGGTGGCAAGGGTGGACCATGAGCCCCTCTACGAGCCATACACCTCGCACCAATTTGCCTGGAAATTTCAGTGTATGCAACGACTGACCCCGCAGGTCTATCTAGGGGTGTGACATGAGGAACACCCGTGTGTGATGAGGCAGATGTGGCTCATGTTCACAAAGAAAGATGGGAAGATTTGAAACGAGATGCCTTCACCTACTACTATATTCGGGTTGGTAAAGAAGTACGCCCAAAGTTTGGAGGCGGCATACCTAGGGGAGATGCTGAAGTAGCCAAATGTTCGGGTCGATGATAGTGAGCCTCCCCAATCTCAAGGCTGGGGCCAGAAGGCGAAAAGGGCATATTGCGGTGGCAGGGCTACCATGGCGGCGAGACCCACACCAGTTGAGGGTGAGGCAGTATTGATAGATCCAACAGTGGTAGCGGACCCGACGGTTCCAGAAGAACAGAGTCATCTAGAGGGGAGGCCACTGAGAGGATTCTGTAAGATACCCACCCAGGCTCTAGGGAAGCAGTTGCGCTATATAGACATGCTGGAGAATGCTGTCTTCCCGGAGGCTTGAGACATATGGGAAGTCAATAAGTAATTCCTCAGCCCATCTGAGATGTGGAAACACTTGAACTGTCTCAGTATGGATTTTCTAGGGATATTCCCTATCAGGGACGACTTTGCGGTGTCCCGAGCGGTGGAGGAGCAATACTTGGCAGAGATGGAGGAATTTGTGCATTCTCGGGGTGCCCCACATCCAATGACAGACCATGTCAAGGTGATACTGGATCATATAGTCCCTCTTCAATTTTTTGCCGATGAACTGAGAGAGTGCTTCCCTATACTGGAAGAATCAGACAAGTCCTCCTGGGGGGAAGAGGCTGGTAGAGGGAGTTCCTTGGAGGAAGATGAAGTCGACAGTCAAGCCTCGGACTTTGAAGAGTCCGCAGAGGCCCTCGAGGTAAAAATCCCAAGACCCTTCCTCAGGGTATGTTTCCAGGTCATTATGGACTCCTTAATAACATCTGAACTATGCAGGAGGACCTCATACAAAGAACTCATTCTCGTCCCTCAGTGGATGCAGATGCAGGGCTTTCAGGATCCACACCTGTGGCTGCATCAATTGCTACGTCTAGAGGGGCCAGGACACCTGAGGTGACCCCTCTAGAGCTTTCAGATCTTCCAATAATATATGGGGGACCACGCCTTAGGGTCCCGATAACATCAACCCAAGAACTAGACTAGGAATTCGATCTCTGTAAGTTTCTTCTACCAAATTCGTGGATGTCACCCATTGACCATGTAAAATAAAGTCCATTCTTATTTTTGGTGTGTACAGTTCTTCGATTGACATGGGCTGCTGCGGTGAGGTTGGTCGGGACTTCTGGCAGCACCTTTCTCAGGGGAATGCTGGTGATTGTGGAGAAGGATATCCAGACTGACCGAACTACAATGCTCCTGATCACTGGTGGGACCACCAGCGGGGCTATGCCCAAGATTATTGAGGTGGGATCCAATGGTGAGGATTTATCAGATAGACCAGGTCCCTCTGTGCTTGATCAAACACCAGATGCGGACCCTTCTGATGAGTTCCTGAGGGTGTTCCCTGCATATGAGCCTGCCAACTGCGCTGAATGGGACAAGACGACCTCTAATGAAGAGGAAAACAAAATAGTCCATCTTTGATCATGGAAGATGATCAAGTGCTTCATTTATGACACCCCTAATCACTATGGCTAGATGAGATGGACAAAATTTGCTCGCGACTGTGTGAACTGTGTGCTGGGGGAGTGGACGCCCAACATCCTCACATGCTCATTCGAGATATTATGGCAAAGAGGATTCAGGAGTATGACTATGGCCTTGGTGTGGGCTGGCAGTGGAGGAAAGAGGTGAACATCAAGAAGCTCCAGGAGGCTGAAAATGAAGTTCAATGGCTGCAGGTCCGGGTAGATGAGTACTCAGCCACCCTTAACGTGCAATCAGAGCTGATATTGTGATTGAAGGCCTAGCTGGAAGAGGCCAAAGAGGGCATGAAGTGAGCCTTAGAGGAGATTCCTGTTATCTGAACTGACGTAGAACATGCCTAGATTACAGCCGATGAATTTCACCCCATCGCTGCCGAGGAGGAGTGGTAACTGAACAGGCGGAATCAAATCCTGTACACCACAAGCCAGAGGGTGGCGGAGCTGCAACTTTCTTTTGATGGGATTAACCCGTCCATGGGAGGGATATACCCTTGGGTACTGTAGAGATCACAAACCCTCTAATTTACTTTCATGCTTTGATTATTTGATTTCACAGCATGCACGAGTCCCATTATTAGTGTTGGTTTTACAAGCATCTATTATATTTGTGAAACACCTAGTGATAAATCCCTAAGCTCATACAGGTTGAGCCCAATGTGAGAAACAAGGGATGATCACTACGTTATTCCGTCTGAACATAATAATGCTGACCAAGTTTCGGGCATCCGGGGTTTGAACAACCAACCCAGATTTCCGGGAAGAGAAGGGGGAGACCTGACTAGAGAATGAAGCTCTCAGAACAGTCGAATTACTGTTTTTTTAGTGTGCTCTTGTGCACAAACGGGGTAACGCCAGGGGCACTAGAATAAATCCGAACAGGGGGGAATGGAAGGTGTAAATCACAATACCCAAGATTTGGAACACTGTAGTGATGGAATAACGATTAAGAATGACTGTTGACCGTGTTCGAAACATAGTCTCCTTATTGTGTTAGCCTAAAATGGAGATAAAAAATGAGGGCCAACCACTGACCATGTTTGAAACACGGGGCCTGTCTCAAAATGTCATCCATTAGTCTTCCAGAACATTGGCCCAGGACATTAGTCGAGCCATAGGCCGTGAATCCATACTGTTAGGGGGTTCCTCTAGACTTGAAAGAGGATGAGGATCTGAATAAAGGGTATGAAAAATGTGGAGAGTGGAGTGATGGGTTTTTCGATGGGAGTCCAACACTCTTAAAATTATGCCACCATGGTGGAAACACATTAGGTGGGTACATCGGTCTGATCATGGATCAAACATACTTTCGAACATGAGGGAAGGACCTGCAGTTTTACGTCATATGGTAAAGATGGTGCACATAGTTTAAAGGTCATACTGCCTGGACCATGGTTAATAGTTTAAAGTCATGTTACATGGACTATAGGCTCCTAGTTTAAGGTCATAGAGAGTAGACCGTGATCGGGGCTGAGGGGCCAAGAGGGTTAATGACCCTGGGGCTGGGCCCAAGGCGAAATGCCTGGGCATCGTTATGTATCCCATAAAGATGAGAATCAAGCCAAACGTAGTTCTTGGGGGCACAATGAGGTCAGAGACCAACACTAGTAGGGAGAATCCTCTCTGGAGAGGAAACTGACGCATCCCATGATTAACATAGGGAATCCCGAACTTGCTCAAGGTAGAACCATAGTTTAGTGTTATACGTTGAGGACATATGGACTCGTGCAGTTTAACGTCGTATGATAGGACATGGAGTGAAAGTGAAGATCCCAGGAAGGGAGTATGTGGTGCGATATCTATAAAACCGGCATGAATGAGGACTTGGAGTCCAGATCACACCATGTATCCCCGGAGGAAGATCTTCAGGTCAAGGGACCCAAAGACAAAATTATTCTGGGCCCAAATAAAAGTGTCTGAGCATTCTTACGTACCCCATGAGGATTGGAATCAATCCATACATAGTTCTGAAAGTGCAGTTTAATATAATGCAGGACGAGGAAAGGTACGCGTGGCATGACTGTGCCAGTACACGTCCTACCAGAACTACTAAGCCCACATGAGTCATGATCGATGTGGAAAACAAGAAGTAGTGATGAGAATTTACAAGAACATAAAGGCAAATGTCAGGGGCGATGGGACACTAGGTGAATGTTGTCCCAATGATGCTGATCTGCCTATATAATGCACCCAGATGCGTGGAAGAGTAAAGCCGAGTATGTTGGAATTCCACTTAAACATAAGGAAGTATAAATATGTGAATCATGATGATCGAGATATGGACCACAATGATGGTGGTGTGACGATAGGGGATAGCTGCTAACCATGTTTGAAACATAGTATCCATATCGCGCTATCCTGGAATGGGGATAGACAGATGAGGGTCGACCACTAACCATGTTCAAAACACGGGACCTGTCACAAATGTCATCTGAGGTATTCAGGGACGTTGGCCTAGGATGGTAGGTAAGCTAGTGTGGCATGAGACCAGGCCATAAAGGGGGTCCCCTCGGTCATGGAAGAGGATGTGGATCCAAATGACGAGATCATGAAGCTTGGACATGGAACGAGGGGAATGTCCCCCTGAAAACTCCACACTTCGGGCTCTTTGTCAAAACGCATATGAATACAACTATAAGATGTATCATATAGAGGGAATTGAGTCCCTTCCCTCCAAATACAAGGGTACCGAGGTTGCACGCTTCTAGCTTAATGGTTGTAGGATGAACCATTAAGGGGGATTAATTTAATGGATTGTGCGCAGGGTGGAGAAATAGCCAAACGTGACGCACCGTTCCCATAGGGAGATCTTAGTTTTGGGTCATAGAACTCGGACCATGCTGGGAAAAGATATGGGAAACACATGGTGCGTCTATTGAAAAACCTGACGTGAATGAGAAACTAAGAGGTACTCTCCACACCACATGTTCCCAAATGAGTTCGGGCCAAGGGGCTGAAAAAGAAGGGACAAGATTTATAGGTTCTTGGGGTTGGACCCGGAGACAAAAATGTCGGGGTGTTCCTACGTATCCCATGAGGATGGGAATCAAGACAAATGTAGTTATTGAAGGTGTCGTTTAGTTTAACATACTGTGGCAAGGATGTGGAGTGGTCTTAGTTTATGTTCATATAGCTTGGACCACAGATGGTAGGAAATGAGAGACACACGACGATGTAATTACAAGACCCGACGTGAATGAGGATCTGGTCTGGATCACCGTGCACTTCTTGGGGGAGGTTTTGGGTCGAGGGACCAAAAAAAAAAGTTAGGTTGAGCCTAAGACAAGGTGCACAGACGCTCCTATATACCCCATGAGGATGGGTATCAAGCCACACATAGTTCTAAGGATGGCATGATAGGATACCAGTGCTAGGGATAATAAGGTTGTGTGGGTCTGGCCCTTGAACCAAAAGAAATAGTATTTGATATATCTTGTTTGTCCTTTAGGATGAATGGATTTTTTTGTGAAGTGAAGGTCCTAGGATAGAAAGTCCAGGAATCATCACAAGAATCAAGCCGTATGTAGGCATTGACAAATGGTATGGTGTGTGACCGATACCAAACACGATTCCCCCTCAAGTGAGGATATCATAGTGCAATGCCATTTTCCATTGTAAGGTCAGGATGATAATGTCACAGTTTAGGGTCATGTGATGGGACTAGGTGACATAGTTTAATGTCATATGGCCTAGATATATATAGGAGAGATGAGGTTCAAGAGGGAATGTGCATGGTTTGATAAAGTATACCCGACATGAATGAGGACGAGGTCCACATCACACCACGCATGATTCCGTGAGTGAAACCTCAGGCCGAGGGGACAGAAAAGGATGGAGGATATGGGATAGAAGAGGATAGCTCTCAATTGATCTAGACCAAAAGTCTAGATTCCTGGGTGTTCTTATGTATCCCATGGGAATGTGAATCAAGACACACATAGTTCTTGAAGGTTCCTTTTAACGTCGTGTAGGACAACATACAGTTTAATGTCACGTGGGATAGGAAGTAGGGGGGATAAATCCTTGAAAGGGGCGTATGTGGTTCAGCTAATGCAAACCCGACATGGATGAGGACATAATCCCATACCACGCCACACATTCCCATAAGAGTTAAATCCCCAAAGACAGAAAAGAAAATATAAATTAGTGGAACTCGAGCTGGACCCAAAGACAAGATGTATAGGTCTTTATACATATCCCAAGGGAATGGGAATCAAGTTGTACATAGTTCTAAAAGAGATATTAGTTTATGGTCTTAGAGATTGGAACAGAGAGGCGGAATCCTTCCAAGTATGCGTAGACCTCAACCCGATCCCTAATCCCACGTGAGTCAAACTCAGTGTGGGAAACAAAAGTGGAAGGGGTTTTTTGCAATACCTAGAACACACACTGAAGGGAAGTCGGTGTGGAGCCCCAAATGATGCCTTTACCACGAATTTTTTCCTCCTAACATGCAAATGCACACTGAGGGATAGTGCCAGGTGTTTTGAAATTCCACTTAGACATGATGAGGTGGAAAATGATGTGAATCATGTGACAGATATTTTGGGCTTAAAGGGGCTAGCATGACGGTAGAGGATAACTGTTGACCATGTTCGAAACACAACATCCATATCGTGTGGCCTGAAATGGGGACAAAAAATGAGCATTGACCGCTGACCATATTCGCAATGTGGGACTTGTATCGATTTCTTATCTGAAACCCTCAAGGAAGTTGGCCCATAATGGTAGGAGAGCCCTTAGGCCTAACATCCATGCCATTTGGGGGTCCCTTCAGATGTGAAAGATAATGGAAACCCAAATGAAGGGGAACAAAAATCCTAAAAAATGGGTGAAAATATGTCCAGGTAAAATCTGACACTCCAGGTTCTAGACCAGAGTACTCATAGGACAATTGGTGAATCACCATAGAGGGTCTAGGGGCTCAGCTTGAAAGTAGCTTATTTTAAAGGATGAGTATAGAACAAGGGGATAGAGAAATCTTAGGAGAAAGAGGCACATGGCGTGGTTGTTACAGACCCGACGTGAATGAGGGTGTAAACCCACACCACACCATATACCCCTTTCCCTAGAGAAATGCAGACCAAGGGGCCAAGATGAGGCTTGACCTGAAGACTAGACGTTCGGGCGGTCCTATGTATCCCATGAGGATGGGAATCAAGCCATACATAGTTCTACAAGAGACGTAGATAGGGGTAGGATACCCCAATGAGGGAGGTGTACGACACATCGAGTAACCTGACATTAATGAGGACAACATACCACACCACACCGTACAACCCATTGTGAGAACTTGGGCTAGGGGCCCGAGAAGGCCAAGGTGCCTGAGGCTGGGCCTCAGAAGGAAAGTCCTGGCCAGTTTGCAATTTAATATCTTGCAGTGAGGACGAAGGTAGGGGTAAGGTATCTCGTCCGGGGATGTGTACGGAACAACGAGTAACCTGACGTGAATGAGGACATAATCCCTCACCACACCATACAACCCAAAACGAGAACTTGGGTGAGGGGCCCAAGAAGGACAAGGGGCCTGAGGCTGGGCCTCATACAGAAAGCCCTGACCAATTTTCAGTTTAACGTCTTGTAGTGAGGATGAAGGTAATCTTAGTTTAGGGTCATATAAATCAGACCATAGAGGCTTCGTTTAAAAGCAGAAGTGATGGCAGAGGACAACTGTTAACCTGATTTTCAACATGGAACTTGTATCAACCTATCGCTCGCAATCCTCGAGGGCGTTAGCTCGTTACAGTAGGAGAACCCTTGGGCTGAGCATCCATGACATTTGGGGGGCCCTTCTGGATATAGAGGGTGACGGAAACCCAAATGATGGTTCATGCTGAGCATGGAAGGGCCTGTGCTCACGGAACGGATGATAAATGAAGGAAGGGACATATCAAGGGGATATGCGTGGCATGACAAAATAGCCCGACGTGATTGAGGATGTGAGTCCATACCGCACCACACAATCATAAATGAGAACTTGGGCCAGGGGCTCGGAAAGGCCGAAGGACCTGAGGCTGGGCATCTCAGCCAACTATAGCAATATTACCTCTTGTGTGGTTACTACCTCATCACAACGCCTAATCCCACATGAGCAATGCTCGGTGTGGGAAACAAGGAGTCTGATTCGACTTTCCCTATCATATAAGGGTATGATTGCTACCATCGCCTGAAGGGAATCACAACTCAAAGATATAGTAGGCAGGATGAACCACCACACATAATGTTTGGGATATATGGGGGTGGTGATAACAACAAAGGATAGACACTGACCATGTTCGAAACACAACGTTCTTATAGTGTGACTAGAAATGGGAACACAAATGAGCATCGAACACTGACCATATTCACAACGCGGGACTTGTATCAATTTGTTTCTCAACATCCTCAAGGGTGTTGGCCCAAAGTGGTTGGAGAGCCCTTAGGATGAGCATCCATGCCAGTAAGGGGTCCTTTTGGATGTGAAAGATGATGGAGTCTCAATCAAAGGAGTGGGTGAAGCATAGTTATGCCCATGCATTCTAATGTCAAGCAGGGCATTTAAAGTGATGTACATCTCTGGGGAGTGGGACATATGGCAGGATTGAGATGAGATCGATGTGAATTGGGGAAAAATCCTATAGCATACCATGTTTCCCAACCTGAGGGGTAATTCTAAAGATTGGGTTGGGCCAACAGACAAAATGTATGGGTGTTTCTACATATCCCATGAGGATGGGAATCAATCTGTACATAGTTCTTAACAACCATGAAGTTTAATGTCGTGAGGTGAGGACATGGGAAACTAGAAGAACGAGGAGGGAGTACACAGTGCGATCATCATAATCCTGACATGAGCGGGGCCAAATAAGCCTTTACTACACCGTGTAAGGATCCTTCAAGAGGTCAACCCCCAGGGGGGGAATTGTCAAAGAAAAGAGTTTGGGGGATGGACTCAAGACGAAATGTTTGAGCATTCCTATGTATCCCATGTGGATGGGAATCAATCCACACATAGTTCTAAGGGTGCAGTTTAACGTCTTGTAGGATGACATACAGTTTAACGTCATGTGGGACATTTTACAGTTTAAAGTCATGTAGGACTGGGCAATTTAGGGTCGTGTGGGACCAAACAGTTTAGGGTCATACCGGACCCGATAGTTTAGGGTCATGCCAGACCCGCTAGCTTAGTCAAAGTATTGCTTGAGGAACTTGGCATTGGTGGGAGGAGTTATATGCTCACCATCCATGGTTACCCATGAGTATGCACCATTGGGGTAAACCTTGTGAACAACGAAAGGTCCTTCCCATTCGGGATCCAACTTTGGTGGTTTCCTGCCAGGTATCATTGGTGTCCTGAGGGCCAATACCAAATCACCTTTCATGAAAGAGAGGAGGCGAAGATTCTTGTTGAAGGCGCTATATATCTTATTTTTATGCCTTTCCAAATTGTGCAGGGTATGAAGCCTATTCTCATCAAGTCCTTTTAATTCAGCCAGATGGATTTCGGCTACCTTATCTGGCGCCTGTTGGTCATAGACCGCTATGCGTAATGAAGGAAATTGAATCTCAATAGACATGATGACCTCAGTTCCATACACTAGAGAATATGGGGTCACCTAGGTGGAATTATGAGTCGTTGTCCGATAAACCCAGAGGGCATTGGGGAGCTTGTCCGACCAACTCTTCTTATTCTGACCAACCATTTTCTACAAAATGTTAGAGAGGGTTTTGTTGAATGGCTCAATTTTTCCATTTACAAATTCAACGATAGAATGGGCCTTAACCTCCTTGAGTGGAACTGCCTCTGCCCTCTTGGAGAAGAAATATGTAGCCGTCAGGATGAATATGCACTAGCGAGATGTCTCCAGTGGATATGGTCCCACGACATCGAGTCCCCATACTGCAAATGGCCAAGAGTACTTGGTGGAGTGGAGAGTCTTTGGTGGCTGATGAATAAAGTTATCATGAATTTTTCATACATGACATCTCTTAGAGAACTCGATGCAATCATAGATCATGGAGGGATAAACGTACCCCAGTCTCTGGATCTGGTGAGATAGCTTCGGCCTAGTCTGGTGGGCGCCGTAGGAACTGGTATGAACCTCTAGCATGACCTGATAAATCTAGACTCCTTGGATGCAACAGAGGATAATACCATCAAACCCATTCTTGTAGAGGATCTTATCATGTCTGTGACCATCCTGGAGGGTAAACTGCAATGCGCGGCATCAGATTCGCTCGCGCTCGGCCCGATCAGTCGGGAGGTAACCATTTTAGAGATATTCGACAAAGGGGGATCTCTAGTTGGGAGTCACTTCAACCACTGCATCTGGGGGTCCTAACGTGGAGGCTCTAGAGGTAAGATGGATCACCTGTAGGTATGGGTGTACGGGCCGGGCCGGGCTGGGCCTACCATGCAAAGATTCGGGCCACTGACCACTATTCGGGTCAGGCCAGGCCGGCCCGAACAACCCCATGAGGCGGCCCGAGCCCGGACTCGGGCCGACCCAAACCATCGGGTCGGGCCGGGCTTTTTCGGGCCGGGCCAGGCTTTTTTGAGTCGGGCCATGGTGAGCTTTTATTATTTTCAAAATAATCGTTTCTTTTAATTTTTTTTATTTAAACATTTTTTATCATTTATTTAAAACATTTCTTTACATTTATTTTTAAATGCATGTTTTTTTAAAACATTTATTTTATTTTTTATTAACATTTTATAGTGGGTGGATATGTTTTTTTGTCTAAATAGATTTATATATTATGAATATATATATATTATTTTCAAATTGTAAAAAAATAATGAGGGGTGCGCAGCTGCCATGGGTGAGTTTAAAGCCTTATCATTTAAACATTTTTCTAACATTTTTTTAAAACATTTTTTACATTTATTTTTTTAACTTATTTATAATTTTTTAAGTGTTTGTTAATATTTTTTATTTAAACATTTTTATTTAAACCATTTTTTAACATCTGTTTAAAATGTTTTTTTACATTTATTTTTAGACGTTTAATTTAAAATGTTTTTTTGAACGCGTATTTTTTACATGTATTTTTTTAAACATTTAACACATTTTATGTAAAAACATTTTACAGTGGGTGGATATGTTATTTTTTTCTAAATATATTTATACATGTCTGTGAATTTATATATATTATGTACAAATTAAAAAAATTTAATGAGTTATTGGGGGGTGCACAGCAGTGGGTGGTGGGTTTAAAGTGTTGTTATTTAAACGTTTTTTTATCATTTATTTAAAATGTTTTTTTACATTTATTTTTTTAAATTATTTATGAAAAGTATTTTTAAGAGTTTGTTTATTTTTTTTGCAAGGCAGGCCCGACTCGGCACTATCTAGACTGAAATTACACCCTTAGCGGGTGCGCAGCAGTGGCTGAGTTAATTTTTTTCTAAATAGATTTATATATGTATATATAGTATATTTAATATATGCAAGTTTTATCATATTTTAAAAAAATTAATGAAGTTGGGGGTGTGCAAATATCATTTGGTGAGTAGTTATTTTTTTGTTAATATATAATAAGTTATTATATATATATATACATATATATATAATTTGAAAAAATTGTAAAAAAATAATTAGGGGTTGGGGGGTGCGCTGCATTGGGTGGGTTAATTTTTTTTCTAAATAAATTTATATATAATATATGCAAGTTGCAACATATTTAAAAAAAATAAATGAGGTTGGGGGATGTACACAAACATCATTAGGTGAGTGTGTTATTTTTTTGTTAATATAATTAAGTTATTATACAATATTAAATCATTGACACACATATATATTAGTAATGGATTTTTAAAGCCACACTTAATTGATATATATTATTAATAGCTTTATATATAATATTAATGGCTTTGTCTACATATATATATATATATTATCATATCGTTGATATATATATAAATTATTGGTAGATTTGTTTTTATATATACATATATATATAATATGCAAGTTTCATCATATTTAAAAAAATTAGTGAGGTTGGGGGTGTGCGTGAATATCATTGGGTGAGTGTGTTATTTTTTTTATTAATATATAATAAGTTATTATATATATATAATGTTAAATGATTGATATATATATATATATAACGAGTGCCTTGTAGTGGACGAGTTAATTTTTTTCTAAATACATTTATATATGTATAGTATATATAATATATGCATGTTGCAACATACTTAAAAAAATTAATAAAGTTGAGGGACTTGAACGAACATCATCAGGTGAGTGTTATTTTTTTATTAATATACAACAAGTTATTATATATATATATAATATTAAATCATTGATATATATATATATATTAATATATTTGTTTATATATATATTATATTAAATCAGATACATATACATATACATATACATATACATATACATATACATATACATATATATATATATATATATGTATATATTATTAATGGATTTTTAAAAACCACACTTAATTGATATATATTATTAATGGATTTGTTTACATATATACACTATTATATATATAATTATATATCGTTGTATATATATATTTATACACATATTATAATTATATATAATGATAATTATATGTATATATATAATATTATTTTTTGTTAATATATAATGATATATGCACATATATATAGAAATATAAATAGATACACACATATATAGATAAATATATATGTATACATATAAATGTATATATATATAGGTATATATATGTATGTATGTATATATACAGATATATATATATATATATATATAATACACACATATACATATATACATATATATAGATATATATAGAGATATATATATATAAATATAGATATATCTATATATATATAGGCCTGTGGTTATTTAACAGGCGCAACGCCTGGACCAGTTGGTCCAGGCGCAACCTTGGGAGCTTGAGGTAGGGGGATCGAATCCCCCTACCCGTAGTTTCCCCGTTAAATTTTTTACAGCGGGTTGGGCTTCACGCGGGCCAGCGGGCTGGGCTTTTTCGAGCCGGCCCAGCCTGGCCCGCGGGCCTTCTTGGAAAGGCCCAGGCCCGACCCGCTGAACCTACGGCCTGAGCCTGGCCTGACCCGATGTGGGCTTTGTCGGGATGGGCCTGTCGGGCTTTCGGGCCGGGCCTGTCGGGCTTTCGAGCCGCCAGGCCAAAATTACACCCTCAGGCCGTCGTCATCATCTGGGGAGACAGGAGCAATGAATCTCTAATGTGCCACGTGGATAATCAGATCATACTTCATGGGTTCTGCAAGTGATGTAGCCAGGCCGACCAGGGCGTCAGCTCGACTGTTCTAAGATCAAGGGACATGGGTAACTTCAGGCCGAGATGGGAACTGGGCCATTAGTTGGAGAGTGCGCTCCAACAATGGTACAAGCTCTGGATTTCTAACAATGTAGTCATTGTTGATCTGCTTGATGACTAATTCGGAATCCCCTTTCACATGAAAATGGGGCACATCAATCTTGAGGGTCAGCTCAAGGTCAGTGATGAGAGCCTGATACTCTGCCTTATTGTTGGTGCAGCCTTATGACAACAGAAATGAGTATGACAGAATGGGTTGTGTCAGGGAAGACGATTCCCAAGCCTACGCTGTTGAGCCTGGGATCATTGAGCCTCCTACCGGTGGGGCTTCGGGAAGCACCATCGAAGTGCATCTTCCATCATGACATGTCTAGGTCTATCGAGAGGATCAACTCATTAAGTAAATCGAGATCCAAGGACTGGTTAGCAGGGGTTGGATGGGCAACAAGGAAGTTTGTCAATGCCTACCCCTTAATAGCTTTCTGAGGGACAAACCTGATATTGAACTGCTGGATGATTACTGCCCACCGAGCTAGACAACCTATCAACAATGGGCAGTTCAGAATGTACTTCAGTGGGTCTACCCGAGATATAAGCTGTACCTCATGGTGCTACAAGTAATGTCGCAATTTCTGTACTATGAATACCAGCGCAAGGCAGCTCTTTTCGATGTGGGAGTATCTGGTCTCCGTATCGAGGAGCATACGACTAAGGTAGTAAAGGTTGTTCTCCGTCCCCTCATTGTTCTTCTGGGTGAGAAGGGTAGCAATAGATTGTTCCAGGGTGGTCACATAAAGGACCAGTGGTTTTCTAGAGATGGGTGGCATCAATACCAGATGTTAGAGAAAATACTACTTGATCTCCTCAAAAGCAATCTTATACTCTTCGTTCCATTCGTAAACAGTGCCTTTCTTCATGAGCTGAGAAAATGGATTACACTTGCTAGCTAGGTTCGCGATGAATCGATGTATGTAGGCTAAGTTGCCTTGGAAGCCTCGAAGCTCCCGAATGTTTCTCGGTGAAGACATCTAGCTAATGGCCTTGATCTTCTTTGGGTCGATCTCAATGCCCCTGTATCTAACAATGAAGACGAGAAACTTTCCAGAGGTGACCCTGAAGGCACAGTTCAATGGGTTCATCTTCAGGTGATGGTAACAGAGGAAGATGAACACTTTCTCAAGGTATTTGAGATGTTAATGAGACTAGAGAGATTTTACCACCAAATCGTCCACATAGAATTCCCCCAACATTTCAAGGACCGACTTAAATAAGCGATGCATATCCCACTGGTAGTTGGCACCTGCATTCTTTAAACTGAAGGGCATGACTTGGTAACAGAAAGTACCTTGTGGTGCCTTGAAGGCTGTGAACTCCTCGTCCTCGAGGGCCATTCAGATCTGGTTATAATTGGAGTACCCATCCATGAAGGAGAGGGCTTGGAATCCAGCTTTAGCATCAATCAGAAACTCCATCACAGGAAGGTGAAAGTCATCCTTTGGACAATGATGGTTGAGATCCCGGAAGTCGATGCATACTCTAATCTATCCATTCTTCTTCCTGACTGGCACAATGTTGGCTAGCTATTTGGGGTACTGTACCCCCTTAATGAAATTGGCTCTGATGAGCTTATCAAATTCCACCTCTACCATGGCACCATGAGAAGGGTGCATCTTTCTGGGAGGCTACTTGAACCCATGATGATTTGCCGGGAGACTGAGGCGGTGGATGACTACCTGAGGATCTAGTCCTAGAATCTCATCATAACTCTAGGATAATACATCGTGGTGTTGTTTTAGGAAGTCTATGTACTGCTGCTTCTCCTCGAGGGACATGGTGGCACTGATCAATGTGGGTATCGGGTGTGCCTCTCTACCGAGGTTCACCTGTACCAACTTGTCGACTGTGGCAGAGACACCCTCTTCAAAGACAGGGGAGAATCCTCTAAATCTTCTTCTTCACTTGTGGAGGGGGAACCCTCGGTAGGAGGAATTTCTTCTAAGTTCACAGATCCCGACGGGAGGCTGCTACCAGCCTGAGTGGCAGTGGTCACTGCATCGGAGGACCCCTGTGCTATTGCAACCATAGCAATGAAGGCTGTTGATCCGATCCCATATGGCCTTCGGCCCAAGGGGCCAAACTTGATGACATTGAAGCAATAATGGCATGTTGGCTTGAGCTAGTTAATTCCAGACTAGCAGAACAAGCACATATGATATATTTTCGTTTCCATGGGGTGTACATCCTGATACCTAATGGGGGTAGGAGGCTCCGGGATCCCCTGAGCCAGATTTTTATAGGAGTACGAGGTGATTTTCCACCATCGTTTAGACTTGGGAATGTGTTCCCCCCTCTTCCCAGACACAATGAAGCATTGTCCCATGTCTGGGGTTGTATCCTCCAATCGATGGATTGGAAAGACATAGGTATCATCTAGATCTATCCACAGGTTGGTCGCAGCCGTGGCATGCTCGACCTCGTTGGTCTGAATTTTCTTGTCCTTGATTTTTTAGTAGTTATCATCTAGATAGCAGGCCTCAAAAGAATCAAAGGGAGATGCTTCACCTTGTAGCATGCCCAATTGACCATTAAGGGAGTACTTTAGGCACTGGTGATATGATGAGGGAACCGCCACATGCAGGTGGATCCATGGCCTTCCCATCAACACATTGAAGGCGATTTCCTAGAAGACTACCATAAATTCGGTGCTAGAAACTAGGCCACTAAACTGGGTCTTCAAATGGATCTTACCGACCAGCGTCTTTTTCGTCCTATCATAAACTTGGATTCTTAGGTCAGAGGGACTCAGATCATCTTCAGAAAATCCCAGCTTTTGTAGTGTTTGAGTTGGGATTAGGTTAATTCTAGAGCCCGTGTCAACAAAACAATGATGAACCTCCATGCCATTGAACTGGACATTGATGTATAGTGGGAGAATGTGCCCCTATATGGGGGAGCGTTCATCTTCTCCAGAGAACGAGATAATTTTCAGCATTCAGCATTCTCGACTGCTTCAGCGTGAAATGCTTCTACGACTGCTACTTTCATCTCAAACTGAAGGGGGCTTCTTAAAGCCCCAGCGAGGGCCTCACACATATCTGACAGCAGGCGAAGGGCCTCAAGGATGGAGAGCCTTGCTGGGATACTGGCAAGATACTTAAGAACATAATACTTCTATGCCAAGCGTGAACTTCTACTTGTAGGAGGTCTCTCTATGACATGAGGTATGGTGGGCCCTTACAACTGGACTGGAGGCTGACTGGTATTGGGAACATCCCGCTACCCACTATTCGAAGCATGCGGCGTACCTGCCATATTGGGGCTAGCTGATTGGGACTGGTCCGGGGTGGAGTATGGCTGATCATGGTGAGGCCTAGGTGGCCCTGCTTGGTCCAGTAGCACAAAGGATGGTAGAGGCGGGCCTGATGACACTAGATGAGGAGGATGCGCATGCTGAGCTCTATGCTTAACTTGTTGCCTGATTTCAGTATCATGCACAACCTAGATGGAAGTGCTGACCGAGGCACTCCAACGGCCCATATAGCCACAACTCTATCGATGCTGGAGACGACTGGGGATGTTGGGAGGATTCTCCTAGTGCCCCCCATCGTCAGGAATCATATAGGGATTTACCAAATATACAGTGTTAACTGAGGCATAACCTTGACCGTCACTTGAAGAGTCATCCACTACTAGATGGATTCTGGGAGGGATCGCCATCCCCACAGGCATGAAGTCACCCAAAGTATAGGATGACGATGGAATCAGTGGGGGACTTTTCTTTCCCTTACATCGCTGGTGTTTTCTCTTCTGGGAAGAGGTTGACTGAGATGAAGATGCAGAAGTGGTGGCTATAGATTTTGAAGGCTCTGGATGATTCAGGCATGCCCGGATGACACCATGGGCATGGGAGACTGTTTTTCGAGCCACCCAGTCATCATACTTCTAGGATCCACGACTGGAAACCTGATGCCACTCACCCCCACTGTCCCTACTACTGTCTGGCCTCATAAAGATGCATGATACCTGTGTCAGGGTTGGGCCCATCCTGACTATGCTGATTCCGACTTGGTCTTGGAGCAAGTCTTTACTGCAATAGTAACCAGGGACCTATGTCTCATTGAATGAGTAGGTCCAGTTTCTCCTATCCAGAAAGGGGGCCCTTGGAGCCCGAACCTAACGAGGGGATGGAGGAGCCTATTGAGGAGGTGGAACTTGGTTATCTTTCTTGGGCGGTGGCAGCGCATTGCATGAGGCACCTGTAGATTTTGAGGTGGCTACAGCTAGGCTGGGGGCTATGCCTGTGGTGGTGGGTCTCTGCGAGGTTGCGGAGGCGGCTCCACTGGCAACAACTCTAATTGCATGGGGGCCTCTATTGGGGCCACTGTGGAGGGCTCGAACCTAGCGGCCCTTCTCGTGGGAATTGTTGGAGGCAAAGGATGTGCCTGCTTAGCCTACTATAAGGATTCCTCTAGGCGCTGGGCCTGATCAGAGAAGTCTCAAAATCTACAAGGGTAGTTCTGGGTGATCAAAGAGGGAACTCGTTCCATCTTAACATTTCCCACACACATCGTCAGTAATTTCTCATAAGTTAGTAGCATGTCGAGGGAATACGTGAGTCCTTTCCACCGGGTGACAAAGTCGGCGACGCGCTCATCAGGCCTCTGCTAGCACTTGAAGAGGTCTGCGATACTCGTTTACCACGTGGTGGAGCTGAACTGGTAGAGGAATTATCTACAGAGGTCCTCCCAGCCAGTCATCGATCTAATGGGGAGCTGGTTGTACCAGACAAACACAGGGCCTTCCAATGTCCGCACAAAACACCGGAGTTTGGAGGATTTCTACTACGCTGGAGTTCCCAACATGGGGCCACACCTTGAGGTAAAGTGGGCCAGGTGCTGTGGTGGGTACCCTGTCCCGTTGAAGGGGGAAAATATGGGATTCACGAAACCCAGGGGCGCTGGCATATCATCCACCCATGCCGGATATGGCTTGCCATCAGGTGGGAGTGCCACCTGTCGCATTTCCAATGCCTCAAGATGGTCAATGAGTGCCTCCATTGGATCATCTGGGCGGGGGTCCCTATCTTGAAGGGGATCCCTAACCACGAGTGCATTGACAGGTTCTTCAACATGGTAAGTAGGCCCAATGGCTCGTGGAGCGGCTGGTGGCATGACCCTTGGGGTAGCTAGGGGAACCTGAGCTAGGTCCCTTGGATTGTCACGCTGTTCTGGAGGGTTTGGTGAGACATACCGTGCCCTCTTGACATAAGTTCCAGATTCAACCTTGTTCATGGGGGAAGGATGGTCAGGGTCACTTGGAGGCAGCTCGCTGAGGGGAAGTTGTTCTTGCCCCTACTGCCCTGGACTAGGATTATCGTTGTCTGTCCGTCGCTCTGCAGCCTGTTTATCCAAGAGGTAATTGGCCAACTTCTTATTTTCGTCAAGTTACTGATGCAACACGACTTTTTTGGGGTCTTCCTCCATCTTTTACACTAAGCCGGATGGTTCAGAGGGTTTTACAGCTTCGATATTCTCTTTACCGTTACCGTGATTTCGGCTAAGGACTAATGCCTCAGTGGGCGTAAGGAGACCCAACAAGCTCCTCTATTGACGAGTAACCCTCCCTGAGGGATCCAGTAGCTGTGGCACACCTTTAGGGGGATGTCCCCGTCTAGGAGCTCCAACTCATTTTCCACTTCAGATAGGGTGGAAATATTGACCACGGCTCTACCTGGGGGCATGTCCTCAATGTCTCCTAGAGAGTCGGGTTGCCGTCGAATATGACTGAAAAGGAGGGAAGCATATTTCCCCCAGCCACAGATCTGCAGGTGGGGGGGGGGGATCCTCCTTGAAAATCTTGCAGAGTAACTTGAAAATCTAAACACATTAATGTTGGAGGGCCCTATGGTGACCTGGTGACTCAGGGTGCTAGGCCCTAGGGAGTGCAGCCAAATCAACTAGATGAGATTGTTCGCCGATGTCTTCAAAATGCACTTGGATCCTGGGATAAACCACTCACTGATGACGAAGGAGAAAGTGCATCGCCCAGAGGGTTTGATGGAAGCACTCGACTTCTTCTAGGGTGAGGGATTCCGACGCGCATAAATTCAGTGCTGCCACGGGCCAAAACATCTCAGGGAAGTGGTCCGCCACGAGGATATTTCATAAGCTCCTCGGCTTGGATTTGGGGTCTGGCCCTTCATTACCCCACTCATCAACTAGAGGTGGCTGAGGAACCTGTAGCGGTACCGCAGAAGACCATTGGGAAGGTAGGCCAGCCAGTGGAGAGTACGGTGAGCGAGCTGAAGAACCACAACATATCGGGCTATCCTCCAAAGAGTGTAGCGACTTAGCCACCACATTGTGGTAGGATGGGCTGACGGCCACAGTTCCCAGTGCAGGGGCTTGGGCTACTGGTGATGTGTTGCGCTACTGCTCGCCCGCTATTGGTCCCCAGAATAACTCTTCGTGATCTCTAGTCGAGGCAGAGAGTGATTCTAGTGACGACGGTGGTGATTTCATGACCGTAAACTGTGGGGTTGCCAAATTTTATTCCTCCTAGATATACCTACGGAGGGAGGTGGGAATCCGATGGACCTATCATTCTGGGTGTGCTAGGCGGATGCCCCTTGTTCCTACCCCAACCATTAACTCGAAGGAGTGAGGGAAGGGTTCCCGTGCTGAGTTGTACTCTGCTTCAGAGTCTGAGAAGCAGACTGGTTTGATCTCTGTTCAGACCTTCGCAGAATTCTTCTTATGGAGGAAATGACCAGCCTTCCTTCCTCCAGATGGATCTTAAGTATAGGGTAGATTTCTGACACGAGGAGGTCCTTTGGCCGTACTGGTGCTGGGGTGAATAGGGTTTCCACCTGAGTAAGTCGGGGTGCGAGGAGCACCGGGACATATATCAAAGGGGACATGGGGAGGACCTCCATGGGTAGTGATGGAGTGGGTAAGACCTCCGCTGGAACTGGTAGAAGCATGGGGAGAACCTCCATGCTTGTTTCCCCTGGCAACATCAGTATGAGGAGGGTCCTCATATTGGTTGAGCTGAACACAGGTAGGAACTCTGTGTTGGGCACTGGTGAAGAGAAGTCAACCCTCACTACTCTGATTTCTTGGGCGAGGAGGACCTTCACTATCTGCTATGAGGGAATGGTGAGGGTCCCCACATTAAAGAGCGACCGAATGTGCAATGTTCCCATACACACAGTCTGTGGTGGGAGGAATGACTCCATATCTGGTGTAGTGGGCATGGGAGAGACTTCCGTACTGAGCGTCACAGCCGCGAGGAGGACCCTCATTTGGATTGATGGTGTCATGGGGTGGTCCTCCATGCTGATCTTGGAATTGGGGAAGGCCCACGTTCTCCATCGTAGCAGTACGAGGAGGACCTCCATACTGGATGTCATCACTGCGGGTTAGTTCGCGATGGCCACTGCCTGTGCTGGCGACCAAGAGAGTTGACCCAGCCTACCCATGGGATGGTTGGGGCCTCGATCCAGGTCGGGCATATGATGTCCCTGCTCAGTGTACACATGGATTTGGTGATATGCATCAGTGGTGGCTCAGGCCACAGTAGCCGCTGACGTTGATGCCCCTTGGAAGACGTCCTCTTTGGCTTGTGCCCGACACTGGCGTTGGGTTAGACAGACCAGAGCCGATGGTGCTGGTACATGGATTACCTACTCCTTGGCCAATAAGACCGGGTGGCGGTGCTGACACAGCCTAGTGGGAACCCTTGCTGGGAGCCCCTAGAATGGGATCCTGGTTGAGCTGACCCGGATATCCCTTACCTCGTCAGCGTAGGGTAGGGAGTCATCGAGATGTTCCAGGGAGAGGCTCCCAAAACAGTTATATGTTGAAGTGGGAAGCAGTGGATCCCTGTGCGGCCCTCGAGGCTAGCGTTGATGATGAGGTGTAGATGCCTCTAAATCCAGGCAGGCCATATCTTGAGTCGGGATAATACCCTATTCCTCATACCAACATACGAGGTCATTGATCACCCTTTGTTGGATGAACTCTAAGGGAGAGATGGGGTGGGGGCACCCAGTGGTCATGGACATTGAGACCATTATAGAAGAGGCATAACCATGCGATACTATCGTACTGGTACTACCCCTGCCCCTGTGTCGGTGGGCAGGCGACGATCGAGTTCCGGGTGTAGAAGCTTGGTTTATGAAAGCAAGGAGATTAATTCAATAGTGCTGAAAGAAAAAAGGAATCAATGAACAATGCCCCAACACTATTCTATATTCCATGGATGGTAAGATGGATCTATGCTGACAATGTCACAGACCTGGATGTCCAACATTTTTACTGCCCCAACTTATGATGAGTTTCACACCAAGCCCGCTATTTTCTTAGTGGGACCCAGCACCAGATAGCTGGATCTAGTGACACGCTATTCCACTAATGTCTCGAACACTACTAATCTCCATATTGAGAATAATATCTTCATGTTGGGTTCACCATTTCTGTTTCTGACACTTTTTCTGGGGCGCGCACGTCCATCTTGTTGGAGGGTGGCGACGCTGTTTGTTGCCCCGCATTCCCGCTTTCCAAAGGCGGGCGACATTCGTTCCTTGTTCAGGGATGTTTTCTCCTTGATCGAAATGGGATGATGGGATGTCAGTTCTTCCTTCCATGGATTCCTCCTCGAAACTGATTACCTAGTACGGGTCTCCCTTATAGATTTAAGACGTAGTTCGTGAAACTCTTCCTAGTGCCATATCTTCATGGACACCCGTTAATTACACTGCTTCTATTGGGACATTTCAAAGGTTCTGGTCAGGGAAGAAACCTTCAGTCAGGGGAGTAGTCACATTGGACATCACTGTAATGTCTGGACGTTGGGACACTGGCGCATCTGGGTTTCTTCCCCTTATTATAGGGCTTCTTGAGGGTGCGGAAGCCCGAGGCATCCCACATCGAATGCGGGGAATTTTATGCCATAGGCATGTCTCTGAGGTTTTCCTTAGCTTCCCATGTTTAACACAGGGTATGTCGTAGGTTTAACATTCAACGAAGATGGATCAGACTGATCAGAACACTGACTAGAGTCGACCAGATAAGTATAACCCCTAGAGGGTACACTGTGTAAGGAGGGTGAGTTAACATGACCTCACTGGGATGTGGCGGCTCGGGTAAGAATCAAGATGAATGATGTATGATTAAGTGAAGTGGATGGGGAATGAGATGGAACTATCGTGAGGATGATGGTGATGCCGGGATTGAGTCTCAAGGAGACTTCCTACATATCCTCGTGGCAGGGAATCAAAGTCTGCATAGTTCGGTAGGGTGATGGGATGCCTAAGGAGGCAGCCTGTGAGAATGGATGCATGGATTGGACCCGGAGGAAGTGAAACCTCCAGGTTGAGGCACGACCTTCTTGAAACTCATAGGATCGAGGGATAGATTAGGATGAGACATGAAGGATGGTCTTGAACCTTAGGGAGGCTTCCTGCGTATCCCCATGGCAGGGAAACAAAGTCCATGTAGTTTATTTGAAGATGACTTACCATCGATTGGGGAATTCAACAACTTACCATCAATTGGGGGCACAACAGTTTAGCACTAGATGGGGTTACAACGGCTTACCGCTGGAGCTTACCACTAGATGGGGTCGCAACGGCTTACCGCTGGATGGGGTCGAACCTCAGGGATGCTTTCTACGTACCTTATCTAGGAGACAAGGATCAAATCCACACAGTTCCTGTGGGATGGGAGTCAGTGAACCGACGTGGAGGAGGACCTAGGGTCCAATGGTTCTTGTTCTTGAACCTCATGGAGGTTTCCTACGTACCTTGCCTTGGCAAGGATCAAAGTCCATGTAGTTCAGGTGGGTAAAACGACTTACTGCTGACTGGGGGAACAATGACTTACCACTGATTGAGGTCCACAGTTTAATGTCATGCATGACGGGGGTGAACCAACTTGATGGAGGACCTGGGGAACATATAGATGGTGGGATTAAACCTCGTGGAGGCTTCCTACGTACCCAGCCTTGGCAGGGATCAAAGTCCACATAGTTTAGAGAGAGTGGGCGAACCGATGTGAAGGGGGGTCAGAGCGACCGAGTGTTGGGCTTAAAACTCAGGGAGGTGTCCTACGTACCTTTCCTTGGAAAGAATCAAAGTCCACGTAGTTCAGAAGGGGTGTTTGGTGAACCATCGTGATGATGGTTGGGACTAATGGATGGTGGGATTGAACCTCAGGGAGGCTTCCTACATACCTTGCCTTGGCAAGGATCAAAGACCTCATAGTTCATGGGTTTGGTGAATCGAAATGAAGATGGTCGGGACCAATGGTTAGTGGGATTGAACCTCATGGAGGCTTCCTATGTACCTTTCCTTGGTAAAGATCAAAGACCTCGTAGTTCATGGGTCTGGTTAACCGATGTGAAGATGGTTGGGACCAATGGTTGGTGGGCTAGAACCTCATAAAGGCTTTCTATGTACCTTTCCTTGGCAAGGATCAAAGTCCACATAGTTCATAAGGGCTGTTTGGTGAACCATGGTGAATATGGCTGGGAGCAATGGACCTCAGGGAGTTTCCTACATACCTTTCTTTGGCAAGGATCAAATACGGGGGGTTTGGGGATTACACTCTAGGTTTCCCAGAGAGGATGTCATGGTTGATGCTTGCTCTAAGCCCATGTGAGTCATGCTCAGTGTGAGAAACAAGAGACAAAAAAGACTCGACGATCATGTCATGGAAGGTGCATCCGTGGGAATTAGAGTGGGGATGATGCACAGGTAGTAGCCCAAAAAGGAAACAGGGGCTTACGCGTGGTCCGCTGCCCAAAGGGGAAATAGGGGCTTGAAGGTGGTTAGTAGCCCAAAGAGGAATCACGAGATTATGCGTGGTTATAATCCCAAAGAGATGGATATTGGGACTTACTCTAGGGTGGAGGCCCAGGTGATAAAAAATGCCAGTAGGAGAGGGATTTGGAACCCAGGAAGAGAGGAGGAGCAGGGGTACTGCCTCCTACAGGAAAGGCTAGGGGCTTACACCATGGTGATTTCCCTTTCCCCACGGACAGATGCCACCCCAATAAAGATGATGTCATTCCATGTGAGAAATGATCTCACTCCCATGGAGACCGGTGGGTGTAGAGAATTCCCGATATGGGGAACCCCATGTATGAGGCCCTGGGTGAGGTAATAGTTTAACATCATGTGATGAGGATGATGATGCTTGGCAGTTTAACATCCTATAGCTCGGACAAGTTGGGTGTGCTCTGCACACCTAGGACTTACATAACTGATACCTTCCCACCCTTGATAGAAGGAAGGAATTGAAAATTCCGTGGTGAGAGGGTGTTGTGGAGCGATCCATCGGGGGGGGGGGGTCCACGTTAGCATGGATATGCAGAGAATCAATAGCCATTAATAAGGCTATGCGAAGAAGCATGAGGTGAAGTAATGCAATGGGTAGTATCATCCAAGGGACTTTGAAGTTACATCGTGCAAACCTGAAGGGCTGCACTGGAAAAGGAGTTATAGAGAAAAGGGGTTTATAAGAAGCCTTGTGAAGCTATGGTGCTCCATGAAGTAGAGGAGATTTTTGAAGGGATGTGCTTCGAGAAGTGAAGTTGCCTGGGCTAGGCATAGGGCATAGGTGCATATGGGAGGAGCTTCGTGAAGTGGAAAGTCATTCACGAAGTAATGCCTCATGAAGCAAGGGTGTCTCACGAGGTAAGGTGTTGTGAAGCAATGTGCTTCGCGAAGCATAGTGACCCTACCTTAGCATATGGATCATGTGTGTGTGGAGGGTGTTTTGTGAAGCATAAATGCTTCGTGACAACCCGAGTCCCCTTGGGGATCTCCTTTCTTTGCGAAGGCCTGTGGGATTCACGAAATTCATCCCTCTCAGAAGAAGGGTTCTATTAAAACAAAGTGGGAGGCACTTCGCAAAGCAAAATTACCTTGAGGAGCTCATGGTTCATAGGGGAGTAAGTGATTTGCGATTTGAGAGCTCAGAAGGTGAAAGGTTGGATGATCTGTCCTTTGGGCTCGAGGGGAGCCCTATATTTATAGGCAAGAGGCACCGCGAAGTAGAGATCACTCAGAACGAAGATAGAGTTTTCTCCACAGAGGGCCACGAATGTCAAAGGGGTTCTCAGAGCCTCTCGCCTCCTTTCTCCGCGATGGGGTTGTTAAAGTCAAACTGGCTCGCGGAGGATCCCGCCTCCTTGCTCCGCGACGGGGTCGCAAACGTCAAAGGGGTTCGCGAAAGGTCTTCGTGAGGCAGCCTAAGAGAATTCCATCTTGTTCTTCTTCTTCACAACTTTTGGCACAAAAAATAATCAATAAATTGTTTTGAAATCCATAAAATATATTTTATAGTAATGACATAAGAATAAATCCAATTTTACTCATAAAAAACTGCATTTTTCTAAAGACAGTTTTTCCGCCTTTTAATGGCATACTTTTTTTAAAAATAAATTTTTACACTTTTATAAATTTTATTTGAAAAAATAAACTTCATTTTTAAAATAAGAATGAAAAAAATTATATTAGGGTTATTTTTGGTATTTTTCTCAGAAGTTTCATTTTTTGATGAATATCGGAAAATACTGAATTTAATTGAAAACTGACTTTTCATCTAAATAATTAATAATGTTAAATTATATTTTTAATTGGTTATAAAGTTAAATTAAGTCAATTACACATATATTAATCTAATTTAGTTCATTTTAATCTATTCACATTGAATATTTATATAAAAACATTTCAAAATTTTGAAAATATTGACTTTAAAAACCCACTTTGTCATCACGTCTATGTGATAAATTTCAAATTAAATTATACTTATTATATGAGTTGAATTTATAAAAATGTATTAAATATTTTGAATAAGTATAATTTATAATTTATAATAATTTAAAATTAATTACTAAAGTTTTTAGCAAAAATAGTTAATGTTAATCCCAACGATTAAGGTAAAAACGAGTTTACTTAGCGATTAATATTAAAAGATAATGTGTGGAAATGCCCCAAAACGTGTCAAAAACAAATTGTATGGAAATATTTATACCATATACCCTCTTATATAGATAATTATACACTATTTGAGTCACATGAGGTAGTTGAGACCTCCCAATAGTGTTTGCTTTTTTAGTATTTATAAGAATGCCACTCCTCCTCCACTATAAAAGGGAACTCACTCCCCTCACTTATTCAAATATCCCAATACATTTGGTTCATAAAATACCTACCAAATTCACATAAAAAATTCCATACCCTAATAATAGAATCATTACCTTTTTTATAAATCCAACTAAGGAAGGCCTTTGGTTCAAACCCAAAGAAGATACCCGAAGAACATGTAACGTTCATCAACAAACGTTTTGTTGGATTTCATCCTCAAACCCATTAAATTATTGTAATATAATACTTATATAATAAAATAAATATATTTAATATAATGAGATGTTTTTATGTTAATTTTTCGATCTAAAACTACACACACTTCCATCAAATGGGTTACAAAATCATTATTCATGTGTACGGTGGACTATCACCCCGCCAAAAAATGTCATTCATTTTTACATTAACACCTATCAAGGTTGGGAATAATTATATAAATAATGTATATATATGATATATATTATGTATTTATTATTATTTAATTTTTATATAGCATATACCATCATGATTTCTATTTTGTGGGAATACGATAACTTCGTTCGTGTGTATGACGGACTACCACCTCGCGAAGCAATGTGATTCGTTCACGCTTTACATGGAATGTATTAAGGATGGATTTAATAAAAATATGTGATATATATGAAATAAAAATTTTACTTAAATGATTATATATATATCATTTACTTTACATTCTTTCAATACAACAATAAAATGGAAACAATGTTCATGCATACATATGACCCAGCGTCTCCATAAACATTATATTTCATTTACTATCACAAAATTTTATGGATTAATATAAATAAATATATATTGAATATATATGATATTTAAATAATGTATTAAATTATTGAGATGATGAAATAATA
This sequence comes from Viscum album, assembly GCA_963277665.1. Classification (NCBI taxonomy): domain Eukaryota; kingdom Viridiplantae; phylum Streptophyta; class Magnoliopsida; order Santalales; family Viscaceae; genus Viscum; species Viscum album. The sequence goes on along the minus strand of OY728155.1, from coordinate 1,517,522,990 downwards.
ATCTAAGTAATATGAAGAAAAAAAACAACAAGTAAAAACATACTTGAAAAAGAAAGCTTTTAACACCCGAAACAATGAAAATAATGAAACATTATTGAAATTTGGATGATAATATGTTATAAAATGATAATATATGATATTATAAATATTAATACGGTTCTATTGTAATTTCATAACAAGATTAAAACCATTATACATGAGCTTAAAAAGAGTTCAACCAAAAGGAATCATAAGGTAAGAGCTTGCGTTTCAATTTCATTTCATTGAGGTATATTGTAATGTTATGAACCTAGTTTCTTTTATATGATGTATATTATACCCATTTGATATTTAATATCATGAATAATTCTTTATTCATGGTATTTTGAGTTTTAATTTTAATTATTTCATCTAATGGGATTTAAACTTAAAGTTACCAAGTGGTAAAGAAATTTCATAACTCAATTCCTTTTCAATGGGTTATATTACTTCCCCATTGATGTTAATATTCTATAATTAAGTGTATAATGAATTTGAATATATAATTTTGTATTTACAATTGTTTTATTTTTATTTAAATTTTATACACATAATAAATTCATTGATTAATTATCACTTCAATGTTATGACCATTTAAAGGGTTTATTTCACAATCCCATTCTAATCGAGATTATTTATTATTGAAATTTCATTAAAAATATATATATAATAATTGTCTAATAAACCCATTAATTTTCATCTAATTTTTTTATTCATGATATTTTTCAAGTGATATTAAAATTTTCTCACTATTTGGTACTTAAATTTTTTGATAAAATCTTTTAATAAAACCTGACTTCATTTTTATCTTCGGTCGAAAATCAGTTTTCTTACAAAACCATATTTTATAAAAATGTTTTTGAAAATGTTTTCATTAACCTTTTAAAAAAGATTTATTAAAAGAAATTTTTACTTTCCATCATTTCTTTAAATCCCCCTTTTCAAGTTTATGAAGATATTTTTAAATAAATTATTTTTAAAAGTGTTTTTCAATGAAAGGGATTTTAAATTTTTTTCCAAATGAAAAAGGATATTTTACTCAAGAATATTTTCAAGATATTTTTTATTTTATCATAAAAAAACCATTATTCTTACTCTAATGGGTATAAATCATATTGATACCATTATTTTTCTTCATTTGGATGGATTATGATTATTTTGACTATGGATAGTATTTAAATTCACTTACTTGATTCATCTACGCAGTTATTAACTTCCCCTTAAGTTACTCACTTTCTTGTGATCATTGAACATTAAATTTAACCTAAATATTCACATCATTTATCATGGATATGATTATTTTCTAAACTATATACCATTTTTACATACTATGTTTACTTTTAATGTTATTTGATTGAGTAGGGAAATATTTATAGTTTCATATCCTTTACTCAATATAGATATTAGATAAGGCACATTATCTATGAATTAAATAGATTATTCAATATATGAGGAATGATTTGGAATTATTTGACATGGGTTGGGGACTGTTTAAATTAATCCTATCAATGCATCTGTAGTATCATGGGACATATCATTTGGATAGACTTAGCTAAATGGGTTTCTACCCATCAGTTTTAACCCATCTTATGAAAGTTCTTGATGGTAAAGGTTCCATATACCAAGGAAACATGGAGTCCAATAATTAAGCATTACCTTCATTCAGAATTTAATTATTATTATCCATGATATTTTCACTATGAAAAAATCTAGGGATTCATGTAATTATCATTTTATTAATTAAATGGCATGGTTTTCAGTTATTCATTTTTCCATATTGATTATAACTTATCCAGTTATTTAAATGGAATGTGTGCTCCATTATTTACCTTTATATATTGATTATTCATTATCTTGTTATTCGAATATAATGTATGATCATTTATTTTTCTTTCATTATTTATTATGATTATTTATTCATTATTACTTCTATTATACTTAAAGCTTACTGGGTATTTTATCTAACCATTATTTTGTTTTATTTTCCTAAGATACCATGAAGTGTACTAAGATAGATATACAAGGATATTCTATATGGAATGAATTTATTCTAGAAAAGAAAAAAATTATTTTGTAATTTTTGTATTCATTTGTAATAAAAGAATCATGTATGTATTTAGTTTAACAGGACTATTAAACTGTTTAGTCCTTTGGGATGAAATTTTCTTGTATCTTATACTAACATAATGGTAGTAGGCACTAGCTTTTTGTTACTAAGGTTGGGGTCATAATAGTGAATTTGAAATGAGTTTAATGGGTGAACTTAAATTCTTTCTTAGATTTCAAAATTTTTAAAATATATAAATAATTATTTTAAATAAAATAAAGTACACAAAAGATCTTATAAAACATTTCGGCATAGACAATACTAAGGGTATTGATACTCCCATGAGTATTAGCTGCCAGTTAGATCTTGATAGGAAATCAGTTGATCAAACCACTTACAGAGGTATGATTGGAAGTTTACTACAATTAACTACTAGATGACCTGGTATAATGTTTAACATGTGTATGTATACTCATTTTTAAGAAAATACAAAAGAGTCACATCTATTAGCTATGAGAATAATTTTCGAATACCTCAAGAATACAACCAACTTGAATTATTTTTCTCTAGCTATTAAAAATTTGATTTAGTTAGTTATTCACGTATATATTTTGGTGGTTGTAAGTTGGATAGAAAAATAACTTCTGGAACATGTCACTTTTTGGGTAAGTATCTAGTGTCATGGATTAGTAAGAAATAGAACTATGTGGAATTATTCACTTCTGAAGTTGAGTAGATAGTTACAGGTAGTTACTATGCACATATTTTATGGATGAAATATACATTACTAGACTATAGATATCAATTATGACATGTCCATATATATTATGATAATACAAGTGTGATAAATATTTCTAAGAATATTATATCTGATTCAATAAAAAAACATATTGATATAAGACATCACTTTGTAAGAGATAATTACCAGAAAGGTGATATAACTCTAGAATTCATTGGTATTGAACATGATCTTGCCAATATATTTAAAAATACTTTGAATACTGATATAATCAATTATATCAAACATGAATTGGGCATGATAAATTATGTCAAATTGTTTCAATTTAGTTTTCATTATTAATTCCCATGTTAAAATGTTTTAACTTCTATTCTCTAAGATTTTCTTGAAGTAATTATGAAGTATTCTTCACATGGTCAGTTGGACGACCATGAGTTTTTTTATATGGTTATCATGCCTACTATGAACACTTACTCATATGGACACCATACTCATTGTGATTAGTTACCCCCATGGTCACAATACTTACCATGAAAACATGTTCACATGGTCATTACATACTTATCATGAACATATTTATAGTAATATTTGAACACCTATCATAAATTTATGGACAACATTCATACCGTGCTTATGTTATTTACAGATCCATGGTCAGTAGACTTATCTTATCTATTTACATTGAATTTTTCATGAAAATCTTTTAGCAGGATTTATTTTAACTTTATTATTATTTTAATCCCTAAATTATTTAAATTTAAATCTGAATTGGAATCTGAATCACTATCTCTATTTTCCTTTATATCTCCTCTATATTTTTAATATCTTTTGAGTGAATCATTTTATATCATGTCAAACCTCTCTATTTTACCTACCATTTTCAAACATTTAGATTTCTTGAATTAAATCAGAATGTTGAGGATGAAGCGAATGTTGGAAAACACTTTTCCTATTCATTCACCTACTCTGAAGAAGTAGGAATCTAATTTGAGTGCATTTGTAAATCCAAATAATCGTCATGTCATTTATCATATAGTTTCATCAGAAAAGGAAGTCAATACTCAATGCTTGATGTTGATATGATCAATAGTTTGTAATTCTATTCAAGAACATGTATTGATTGGTTTAAAGAAAATGTTAAAAATTTATATCTATATAAAATCAAATAGTTTATTGAAAACCTTGAATTCATCCATAGTGAGAAGATAGATTTTTTGAGAACAAGGGTTAATGGTGATGTTTTTTATTTTTCTTCAAATCACTAGTCAAAGTGTCTTGTCTTGTTTCATAGAAGAGAGTATGAAAATTATCAAAGTTTATATTTTGTTAATCATCCACATTTTGAATTTTAGAATTCCTTAAATGAGCTCACTCAGAATGGGACTCCTAGAAGAACTATTGTTATTGAGTTGAGTGGTGAATGAAGGCTCTTGATTAATTTTATTTAGTATGTAATATGGAAAAGAAAAGAATGCTTTAGTATCCAGGGGCCTCAAGACATGTTTTTATTTTTTTGATGATTAATGGCATTCAAATCAATATTTTTGGGTTTGTTATGAGACACATGGTAGTGCCGTGAAAGACAAACTAAAGGTTTAGTTACTTACCATATACAAAGATAATTTCTTCCTTACTAGAATAAAAAGGTTTACTTTCCCATAGAGAAGATAAGATAACTTATTCTGATATATTTTTTCTTACTCAAAAAATTTGTAAACAAATGAAATTAAACTAAAATTCATGGAAACAAGAATGTGTGGATAAACCAAAGAAACTGAATGAAAAGTTTAATCCAATAAGGTATTCTGTTATATGTAGGGATCTAGTTGATCTAGTTCTTGAACCTAATGAGGATGTGGAGTATTCATGTGATAATATGATGAATCTAGTAGGGTTCCATCCAACTCGACACCTGACTTGACCCATGGCATGGCCCAAAGGGTGTTCCTGATCCCCATGAGTTGGAAACTAGTGCCTGGGCATCAAACATCACACCTGGGAATGATTTATCTCATCAGTAACATATATAAATAATCATAATAATAGAACATTACATCACAATCAATAACCATAATCAAATTTAATACATGTATCATGAGTTAAACCAATAACATTTTTAATAAAAATTCAAAATACCAAAATGGGTAGGGGAACCAAATACACTACCAAAATCTTTATGTAACAAGAGGGTCAATACCATCATTCCACCACCACCAACACCTGTAAGACAGAGATCACTAGCAACCTCTTCCACCACCACCACCACTGAACATCTTACCTTTATCTCGATCAAAAATAACAAGGTGTACATACACTCGGGGGTGTATGTAGGGTGTGATCCAAATCCCAGTAAGATATTACCAAAAGAGATTCCATGATATAACATAATAATAAAAATCAACATGCTAGTTTTTATGAAAAATAAAGGATTTTTTTTTAAAAATAAATATGATTTGAAATTAAAAATGGGAAAGTAAACAAGACATCAAGCTGAATAAAAATCATAACATCACATAATCAACATGGGTAATCTCTAAGGAATTTGAGTTAGAGGGGTTATAGGATCCTCATACCTTGGTGATATGTCTTAAAAATATCATCCCATATCATCATCATGAATTATCCACTAGAGGAGAATATATCCCAAGGTCTAGTGGTCTCTGATCATCATCACATGTTTAGTTAGTATTGTAGCGTCAATATTTCTAGGGGAATTGGGCCTCAGCCCTACCAGACCCACTAGAATACAAGACCCAGTCTACACAACCTAGTCACCAAGGATTCTATTTGTGATCAACTTCATCTCCCATGTCACATGAACCACTACTTACACATACACACCCACCCAATAATGGAACACTCAAGAAAACCACCATTTTCCATAGGAAAACCCCCTTTAAAACCCAAATGCACACCAAAATCCTTTTAAAACATAGTTCTCATGACCCACACATTTTATAGAACAAATTTAGAAATAATAGGAAGCATACCCAAATCATACAACAATGTTAAAGCATTAAACCAACAACCTTTCACTTGGAAACTTCCAAAAACTGATGAAAAACCACAATTGCACCACAAGGAGACCCTATCAAGGTAAGAAAAACCATAAAAATCAATATAAAACCTAAAGGGACAAGGTTCAAACCACTTTAGGGAAAAACACTTACAAGAGAAAGGAGAACCCAAATAATAAGGAAGAAGAAACCGAGATGAAGGAAAAAGAAGAGGAATGGAAGAGGTTACTTGAAGTTTCTTGAATATTCCACAAAAACACCCATGGTTTTGATCCCTAGGTCGAGGAATGGGATAGGGAGACAATATTAGGGTGTGGGAGGTCGAATGAGGAGATATATGGTGATTTTAGTTTAAAAATCAAACAACATAAATACTAAAATTCCAAAATTTTAAAGTTCTAGACAGGCCGCACGATCTGCTAGACCATGTGCCAACCATGTGGATCCTCCACCAAAGAATAAAATAGGACACATAGTTTCCTAGGGGAGGATGTATGCCCGTGTAGTCGATCATGCACCTCAAAATGACCCACTGGTATGGGTGCACGATTAGCCCATACACCCCTGCATGAACTATGCACTATTGATAGTGATACTGTCTTGGGAACATGATATCCTCTGGGATGGAGCTTCGTTTCTACTAATAGTGATCCAAACATGTTCCACCTGTTTTAAGTTCAAAAAAATTACATTTTTCTCAAAAACTTCTTGGAAAATATATGAAATAAACATAAGACCAAAATAAAATAAAAAGTACCTCAAAAAGAAAACATGAATTTGACAATTCAGCACACCATAAAAACTTTCCACCCTTAGAATGTCAACTCAATGTATGATAAGAGAACAAAAATGGGTAATTCTCCTCAACCTAAGACATACAATCCCATGTATCTTGTTCATCATTCCCATTAAGCCAAAGAGCCCAAACCAATGGTATGTACTTTCCCTGAAACACTTTCTCCCAGTAATCCAAAATATGCACTGGTCACTCAAAAAACAAATAGGTTAGGTTCCAACTTCAACCATTCCCAATTCAACACATGAGAAAAATCCATATTGTACTTATTCAATTCTTAAACATGGAATAAGTCATTAATTGACACCAACTGAGATGAACAAGCTAACTGATATGCCACCTTACCAATTTTATTAGTAATCTCAAATGGTCCGACATACCTCAGTCTCAGCTTCACTTGCTTACCAAGATGACAGTGACCCAAGTGAGGGGCCACCTTTAGAATCACTTGATCATGCACTATGAATTACAGGTCTTGGCGCTACTGATCAACATAATAATTATAGTGGCTCTATGCTTCCAACAACCGTTTCTTAGTTAAATGAACTTTACCAGATGTCTCTTATACAAGGATCAATTCCAACAATGAGGCTTCACCAACCTTTTCCCATCACAAAGGTGACTGAAAAATCTTGCCATAAAGTTCCTCAATAGTATCCATTCTTATTTAAGATTAGTAACTATTTTTATATGAAAACTTGACCAATCCCAAATAGTTGTCCCACGAGCCTCCTAAATCCAACACACATTACAAGATCTAATTCATCCAATCCACCTGACCATCATTTTGAGGATGGTATTCCATAATCAACTTGATATATGACCCCATTACCTTCTAAAGGACCTCCAAAAACTAAGAAGTAAAAAAAGGGTTCCTGTTTGAAATGATACACTATAAAGCCTCACTATCTACTGAACATACAACCAACCCAATTCATCCACTTTAGATGAGTCATTAATCAGAATTAAATGGGATGATTTATTCATATAGTCAATCTCTACCCATATGTAATTCCTTCCCCAAGGTATATAAGTTTAGCCGATGATGAAATCTATAAAGACCTCATTCCACTTCCAGGTAGGAATGGGTAGTGGGTGAAGAAAACCTAAGGGTCTATGGTGCTCTACTTTAATATGATGATAGGTATAATATATGTATACAATGTAATCTATATCCCATCTCATACCAAGCCACTGGAACTAATGATTCACATCATAAAACATCTTGGAAGTCCCAAGATAAATGAACCACTGAGAATGGTGGCTATCCTGCATCACCAACTTTTTTAGTGACAGTGAAACCACAACACTTCCCTTGAAGCAAATAACCTCATCTAAATACAAAGAGAAATTGTTGGTAACCTCCCCACCATGAAAAATATGAATAGACCACTGGAACGACTCACACTAAGCTTCTCTTTACAAATCATCTCCATAAGGGAGGGTGTCAGCTAAACACTATCCAAGAACACACCTCTACTGCGTGTCTTGGTCTACAGATTCATTTGGCAAAAAATACCCATCAAAGTATACTTATCACTGGACTCTTTCACCACTTGTATCGACACTTTCCCACTCAAGGCATCTACTAACACACTACCTTTTCCCAAGGTATACACAATATCAAAATCAAACCCCTGAAGGTACTTGACCCAACAGTTATACCTCAAAATCAGATCCTTCAAGGAGAAAATGTAGGCCCAAATTTTATGATCTGATTAGACTAAAAAATTATCCCTAAATAGGTAGTGATTCCATGTTTTCAAGGAATGTGTCATTGCTGCTAATTACAAGTCATGGTTTGGGTAATTCTTTTAATTTGGTCAGAATTGGTGAGAACCATACACCACCACATGATCATCCTATATCAACACACACCCAAGACCCATACTAGAGGCATCACAGTAGACCACGTATCCCTTTCCTGATTCAATAAATATCAAAATAGGGGTTTTGGTCAATCACCACTTAAGATCTTGTAAGGATGCCTAATGTTTTGAGATCCAGTCAAACTTTACCCCTTTCTAGGTAAGCATGGTGATGGGCATAGAAAGTCGAGAGAAATTTATAACAAACTACCTATAATACCAGACTAAGCCCAAAAATCTCATGATTTCGAAGACGTTCCTCATTTTATCCCACAACATTACCACTTCAATCTTCTCAGGGTCCACCAAAACCCCACATTATGAGATCACATGACCTGGAAACTTCACCTCCCTGATTCAGAAGGTTCACTTAGAGATATTAACATAGTGACGATGACCCTAAAGAGTTACCAACATAGTCCTCATGTGTCTATCATGCTCTTCCTCAGTCCCTAAGTAGACTAGGTTGTCATCCAAAAACATGAAAATAAATAAGTCGAGATACTAATGGAACAAACTATTCAAGAGTTCCATGAAAACCACTAGAGAATTCGTCAACCTGAATGTAATGAACAAATAATCAAAGTGGTTGTACCCACTTCATAATTTTGTATTAGGAATACACACTTCTATGAATATGAATTGATGATACCAGTAACACAAGGTGACCTTGGAGAACCAATTTTCCCCTTGAGATGATAAAATAGGTCATTGATGCGGGGAAATGGGTATTTATTCTTTATCATTACATTATTCATCTTCTAGTAATCAATACACCATTGAAGAGATCCATATTCATTCTTTAAAAATAGAACTAGTATGGAACAAGGTGAGACACTCAGGTGAATGAATCCTTTGGATTCCAAATTTTCTAACTATATCTTTATTTATATTAACTCTCTGAGGGCTATACAACATGAGGGAAGATATATCTATTTTGTACTCGGTGTAATAATTGATGGTGAACTCCACATCCCACTTCGGAGGAAACTCCGATAAGTCATCTAGAAAAACCTCTATAAAATCATCCAACAAATGATATAATCCACCCTAATAACCTATGTTATCATCCTCCAATATGAGTGAAGAGATCTAAAAAAAGATTTCACAATTCTAGAATTGGACATCCTACAAATCCTAACCAAGGATCCCATTCACCTTAGGAAACCTACGAGCTTCCATTAGGTTACAAAAATATCATTCACTAGCGATAAAAATCTATGTGCACTTATAAACACACCATCTAATCCATACCAAGTATCATATCAAAGAGGCCCATTTCTAGAACTAGGAAATCCCATTCCAACTTGACCCCTGACAAGGTGAGTGTTCAAGATGAGCACTTGAAACCCTGATCTCTCTTCTTACCAGGTAGCGTTACCAACTCCATCACATATGACACAAGATTAATTGAAAATTACAAAAATTTCATAAGATAGTAAGAAATAAAGGAATTAGAAGCACCTGCATCAAATAAGGAAATAGCTAAAGATGATGTGATAAGAATCGTACATCGAACCGTTATAGGTCCAACATCTAATTCAACTAGGTATTGATTCATAACATGAAAATTTATCATCTCTACATAATATTGAGAATGATTATTGACCTAAAAAATTTCCTTAGGTTGAATCTTCTTGGAAGTATATCCAGCCCTGTTACCACTACTGCCAAATTGAGAGCTCGCTGTCCTGAACAGTTTTGACTGGGTTGTCTTTCCCCTAAATATTGTGGAACCTATACCACCCTGATATGGGTGCATAGATTTAAAAAACCACTGTATATTCCCCATATGTCCACAATTATGACATAGTCTAGCTGGGGTTGGACATGGTGGCCACATGTTCCCTAGCATTCCACACTGAAGTCACAGGATTGATCCTCCCTCTAAAGCCATAGATGAAGCTGGTTAGGAGGGATGGCCCAAACTACCGCCTCTGTTATTCTCCTACTCATAACACCTCATCTTATTTTTAAACAAACTAGCACTACCTTGGACCACTTATAAAGTTACCCTATAAAACCTCTACATTTCAGGATGGCATATCTCCACCATTAATGCTCGATCAACCACCCCAACACACATTTTAATATTAAAAAATAAGTATTGATATTAAATGTTCTACCACTACCCCATTTAAAACCACTAAGCCTTTATATGGTCATTAAAAACAACCTCGAGTGTGAAAAGGACTAACTCAACAAAACAGTTGGCATACCCCAACATAGTTTGGTCCCCCTGGTGGAGATCTAGAAACTCCCAGTTCATAGAAAATTCTACAGTCATAGGGAAATATTGCTAATTGAAGATGACCTTAAAGTCCTTCTAATCCATATTCTCATTCTTCTTGGCCTGAATCAATGAATCCCACCACCTATGTCTGGGACTTTCCAATAGAAATGAAGCACATTTCACATTAACTACCTCAAGAGTATAAAGAAACCCAAACATCCTTTAGATATTCTCAATAAAATCCTCAGCTTCTTGGGGATCCATGATTCTCCAAAAATAAAGAGGATTTTTCTTGAGGAACTCACAAGATTTTTCCTTTTTAGGACCTAGTTTGGATTCCCTAACATGAGCATGACTAATTCCCACTCCCTGATCTAGTTCCCAAACAATCCAAACCACTAATTCCACTAGCCTTTGATCAAATGGTGAGGGTGAACTCTCTCTAGCATATTTTAGTGGTTTAACAAGAAGTCTATAGGGAGGAATGATACTATAAAATTCAATATACCAAAGAAACAATCATAAAAAAATATCTAGAAAATATTTTAGAAACAAAAAATCTAAAACATCTTTATAAACTGAAACCAAAACCCTAACAAGCATAATTATAAGTCAAAACACTCAATCCCCTCTACCTTTTCTTGGTTTCCTTTCATAGTCTGTATCCTATAAATCTCACTTATAGGAGAAGTCAATCCAAATCCTAAATATCCCATGATGATCAAAGGTCCATCACAAGGTGTGTTGGATAGACACCCCACTCACAACTAGAACCCCAAGCCCCAATGTTTCTAACTCCTGTCCATCCACACTTACAAATAAAATGACCAAATGAAAGGGTGAAACCATGCTCTAAAACCATTTTTTCACAAACCAAGATGTGGTTCCATTCAACTCGAAACTCAAACTAGATTATGGCATGGATTGAAGGGAATTACTAATCCCAATGGGCTGGAAACTAATACCTAGGAATCAAACATAACAGTTGGGAATGATTTCTCTTATTAGTAAATTCCATAAAAACCATAATAATATAACATCACATCACAATAAATAACCATAATTAAAATAAATACATCTCTCAAAATATAAACCATTTACATTTTTAACAAAAAACCAAAATACCAAAATCGGGAGGGGAACCAACTACAATACCAAAACCTCTATGAAACAAGAGGGTCGACACCCTCATTCAAACACCACCAACACTTTCAAGTGAGATATCCCTAGTAACCTATTCCACAATCTCTACCATGAAACATCTTACATTTACCTGGGTTAAACATAACATGATCTATAACACCTGAGGGTGTAGTTAAGATGTGATCCAAAGACTAGTAGTATATCACCCAAAGATATTCTATAGTATAAAATCATAAGACAAATCAAAATTATAGTTTTTTATAAAAAATAAAGTAAAAATCTTTAAATAAAACATGATTTGAAATTAAAAATGTGAAATTAAAAAAGACATCAAGATGAATGACAATCATAACATCACATGAGCACCATTGGTAATCCCTAAGGTATTAGGGTTAGGGGGTTCCTAGTATCCTTGTACATCAATGATATGGCTGAAAAACCATAACCCACAACATTATAATACATGAGCCACTAGAGGGGAACATATCCCACATGTTAGTGGCCTCTTTTCAACATCACATGTTTAGTTAGTGTTGTAGTGTCAATCTTGCTAGGGGAACCAAGCCTCAACCCTATTAGACCCACTAGCACACTAGACATAGTCTTCTCAACCTAATCACTAAGGATTCAATTTATTCTCAATTCTATATCCCATGTCATACAAACCACCAATTACACATACACACCCAACCAACAATATAATACACAAGAAAAACACCATTCTCCATAGGAAAATCCCCTTTAGAACCCAAATTCACATGAAAATACTTTGAAAACATAGTTCAAAACACCCAAAAAATTTATAAAACACATTTAGAAAGCATATAAATCTTACCAAAGTCATACATAAATATTAAATCATGGAACCACCTACCTTTCACTTGGAAACTTTTGGAAATAAGTGGAAAACCACAACTGCACCACAAAGAGACACTGTTAAGGCAATAAAAATTATAAACATCAAGATCAAACCCAAAGGGAAAGGGTTTAAAAAACTTTAGGAAAACCAACCAATAAGATAATGGGGAAACCAAAGAAGAATTAAGAAGGAACCAAGAAGAAGGAATAAGAAGAGGAATGGAGGATATTACTTGAATTTTCTTGAAGATTCTAGACCAAAACCACCCATGATTTGGAGCCCATGGGAGAGGAAGGGGAGGGGGAGATGTGCCTAGGGAATGGGAGGTTGAATGAAGAGGAACAAGGTGATTTGGGGTACAAAATAAAAAGGAAAAGACCTAAAATTCCACATTTTTAAAGTTATGGGCCGACTGCATGGTTTGGACACACAATCTTCTAGACTGTGCACCTACCATGTGGATCCTCCACCAAATGAGAAATTAGGAAACATAGTTTTTTGGGGGAGGGAACTCGCCCATGTGGTTGACCGTGTGTCTCAAATAGACCCACTAGTCAGGGAACACTATCATCCTGCATGCTCATGTGCAAGCCATGTTTCCTGGACAATGCCACTACCTAGGGTGCACGTTCTCCTCTAGGATGGCATATAGTTTCTTTTAATCATGCACCAAACGTGCACCACTGATAGTCAGGTCCAAAAATCGCAATTTTTCTCAAAAATTCCTAGGAAAAGCTATAAAATAAATATAATACCAAAAAAAAAATACCTAAAAAAGAAACCACATATGTAACAGATAGTGCTTTTAAATAAGAAGAAGTAGCTGTAGAAGAAGAAGAAGAAGAAACAGATGCTGTAGAACTTAATGAAAAAGCTAGGTTATCATATGAGGTAGATCTAGAATAAGAACAATCAGTTGGAACTGATGAAGTTATTTATAACTCATAAGGATCTCCTATTATCGGGAGTAACCCTAGACATCCTATACCAGATGCACATTCTAAGAGGGATAAGTACACTAGATCTATTATTTTAGGCTTAGAATATCCTAATTATGATGATGGAGATCATCGAGGTAGTCCACCTAGACTTGGTGGACCTTCCAATATTTTTTCTCAAAGAACTTTGGAAGGATATTTGATTATTGAGGTTGAAATTCAAGAGAGAATTGTTGATTTCCAGTTCATTTTTCACAAGTACATTTTTGAATATTCCGATAATGACAAATTTTAAGTTTTTACCAAAATTGAGGATCAGGCTATGAGAGATATTTTGATGGAGGATTTACCTGAGTTAGATGGTATGTGTAACACCCTAGTATTTCATAATACATTACCTCTTTAAATTAATTCAATAGCTTATGCCATAAGCAACACTGAGTTTGAGCGCACCACGACTTACCATACTAGCCGTTTAAAAAGAAGTTATGAATAATATTAACTTAATTATGAATTTTATATACTCCATATAATTTTAACATCCATATTATGTGTTTTTTTAGATATAATATAAGAAAAAATCCAATTTTTCAGATAAAAGAACTGTTTTTCAAAAAAAATGAAATTTTACCACTTTTTAATGAAGAACCATTTTTAAATCCAATATTTGACACTTTTATATATTAAATTTTACAAAATAAACTTCTTCTTTAGAATAGGGACATAAAAATTTAGTTTGTATAAATTTTTGGTGTTTTTATGATAACTTTCATATTTTGATGAATAAAGAAAAATACTAAATTTTAATTGAAAACAACTTTTTTAATAAAAATAATTTATTTTGTTAAATTATAAATTTAAATGGTTTTGAAGAATAATTATATTATATTTTTTATCATTTAATCCAACATTGGTCATTGGATGTAATTTTACATTTAAATTGGACATAAACACATATCAATCTTTTGATAGTTTTTACTTCTCAAAAACTCACTTTCTGGTTTTGACGGTTTTGACAACGAGAATTAATTTTAAACTAATTAATGAAACTTCTATGTTTTTAATTTTGTAAAATAGACATCATTTTTGAATTTGGAATATCAAAATTATCTTTGGGTAAATTTTTTTTTGTTTTTTTTTGAAAACTTTCAATTTTTGATGAATAGTGAAAAGTATTTCATAGTATATAAAAACATACTTTTTCATTTAAATAATTATTTATTAAAAATTTATCTTAAAATAGACACATATTACATATATTAGTACAATTTAATCCATTGGATTCAGTTTATAATAATATTATATATAAAGTTTTTTATTGAACCATTTTAACGTCTTTTTACCCACCTTCTAAGCACATTTACGCACCTTCTAGGCACATTTGCAAATTTGCATAAGATGTAATTTTACCGCTTATGTGAATTGAATTTCAAAAATCTAAGAAACATGATTGAAATCATTAAGTAAAATGTGGTTCAATAGGATGAAAATAATTTTTGGTGAATAGCTTTTGAATTTTATTTACCACGGTTAAAAGTAAATAAGGTAATTAATGGTAATAATAATATTAAAATTACCCTAACATGTGTCATAATTCTATTGGATAAGTTTTTTTTCCTAAAATAAACCTTAGGAATAAAATATGATCCTCTTTGATCCACTTGGACATTTATTATTAATTTATTTAAAGAAGTGTTAAAAAGTGTTAAATTAAAATTTTAATAACTAAACCATTTTTAATATAAGTTTATACATAAGATAAATTCGACTATAAATATTCATTATAAATATAAAAATATTTCCTACATCATGGTATTTTATTTATAATTTTTAGACATTAAATAATTAAATTTATTTATGAAACAATGATGATGCGGTAATTACCTTATTAATGAAAGATTAAAATAATTGATATTATAAATATCCAAATAAATGTAAATTGAGACTTTTGATGAATTAAAATAATTTTCTAGGTTAATATGACATTTTAGGATTGATTTAATGTACTTTTTTTTGATGTAATAAAGTTTTGTTGACTTTCAAAATACCAAATACTAAATAGTGTCAAAATTGACATAAATGAGTTTTTAAAACAAATACTATATTATTAATTGATATAATTTTTCTAAAAATCTACGGTTCAGCTGAAGGAATTATATAATGATAGATATGTCATTAATTAACCACTTGGAGTTATCTGGTCATTTTAAAGGTAGTTTACTAACCATGTAATATAAAAATACATGAAAACATTGTAAAAGTTAAACTATTTAACTAAGAGTTAAATCTAAAATATAAGGTTAATATTGTTACTTAAACTTGTCTAAATCCCATTTGTTGAGAGTATTTTGACCCATACCCATATTATCCTCGAAATAAATTCATTTGGAGCCATTATAAAATGAGAATGATTTTATAATAAAATAATATTTCAATCTTTTACTAAAGTGACCATAACCTCTCTTATAAAAGGGTACTTCCCTTTTTCTTAAATTCACACATAAAAAGACATTTGGATCCTTGCTAAGGCAGGGTACGTAGGAAGCCTCCATGAGGTTTAAAACCACCATCAAGGTCTTTCCATCCATCTTCACGTCAGTTCACCAACACTTTGGGCTGCCTTAGAGAATAAGCCCCAAAAACCCCCTTCCAAACTACGTGGACTGTGATCCCTACCAAGGTAGGGTACGTAGGAAGCCTCCACGAGGTGCAAGACCAAAACTCAGTCTCTCAGACCACCTTTACATCAGTTCCACCCCGTCCTGCATGACGTTAAGCCATTGGGACCCCATCTAGCGGTAAGCCGTTGTGATCCTATTCCAAAGTAAGTCGTTGACATTCTTATCCAGCAGCAAGCCGTTGCAACTACATCCAATGGTAAGTCGTTGAAAACCCCAATTGGTGGTAATTCATCATCAGATGAACTACGTGGACTTTAACTCCATTCCATGGGGATACGTAGGAAGCCTCTTCGAGGCTCAATCCCAAAACCATCGTCATCCTCATGAAGGTCCCATCCCATTCACCATCTACTTTGTTCAACCGCTCTATCATCCATCCTGATTCTTATCCGGGCCACCACATCCTGGTAAAATCATGCCATCTCATTCCCCATTCCCCTCAACAGTGACCGGGAAGTCAACCACACGTTGGCCCCAATATAAGTGTTCCCTCCAGGGGTTGTATCCATCTGATCTACTCCAGTCAGTGTTCTGATCAGTCCGATCCATCTCCGCTGGATTTTAAACTTGTGGCATACCCTATGTTAAACATGGAAAGCTAAGGAAAACCTCAGATACATGACCATGGCATATGATTTCCCGCATTCGATCTGGGTTGCCCTGGGATTTCGCACTCTCTAGAAGCCCTATAATAAGGGACAGAAGATAGACGCACCAGTGTCCCAGCGTCTAAACATGCTAGTGATGCCCAACGTGACTAATCCCCTAACTGAAGGTTGCTGCCTTGACTGGACCCCTTGGAATGTCCCGATAGAAGAAGTGTAATTAACAAGTGTCCATGAAGATATGACACTAGGAAGAGTTTCACGAACAACATCTTAAATATATAAGGGAGACCCGGACTGGGCGACGAGTTCCGTGGAGGAATCCACTGAAGGAGGAACCAAAATACCATCATCCCGTTTCAATCAAGGAGAAAACGTCCTTGAAAAAGGAGTAGATTCAACCCACCTTTGGAAAGAGGGAATGCGGGGCAACATAATCGCGATTTTCGTCCTCAAATGAGATGGACACACATGCCTCGATGAAAGTGTAGGAAATAGAAATGGTGAACCCGATGTGAAGTTCTTCTCCTCAATACGGAGATTAGTATCATTCTAGGAATAAATGGATTATTCTATCACCTGATCCAGTTATCTGGCACCGGGTCCTGCCAAGAAAATAGTGGGACTGGTGTGAAACTCACCAGAAGTTGGGTCAGTAGAACGTTGGACATCCCGTTCTACGACGTTGTCAACGAGGATCCCTCTTATCGTTCATGGAAGACGTGATGGTTCTGGGGAATTGGTCGTCGATTCCTTTTTATTTTATCACTGATGAGTTAATCTCCCTGCTTCCAAGGAATCAAGTTGCTGAACTCGGAACGCGATCACCACCTGCACACCGATGCAGGGGTAGGGGTAGTGCCAATGTGGCAGTCCCACGCGGTTCTGCCTTTTTCGCAAGGACCTCTACAATCGTGGACCTGGGGTGCTCATGACCCATCTCTCCGTCTGAGGTCATCCAAAGAAGGGTGATCAATGACATCGTGCGCCATTACGAGGAGGAGGGCATAATCCTGACCTAGGATATGGACCACCTTGATCTGGAGGCATTTGAACCTCGTTGCCAACGCCGCCCCCGAGGGCCGTGCAGGGAGCCGCTACTCCCCACGCTGACATATAACCATTTCGAGAGACTCTACCCGGAATACTTTGACGACTCCCTGCCTTACGCTGATGAGGTAGGTGACGTCTGGCCCGACTCGGTAAGAGTCCCATTTTAGGGGCTCCCAGTGAGTGCTCCCACCTAGCTGCATCAGCACTGCCACTTGGTCTTGCTGGATGAGGAGCAGGTAAGCTACGTACTAGTACCACTGACCCCAGTTCGTCCGACCCGACGCCAGCGTCGGGCGAAAGCTAAGGACGCCCACCACGAAGCATCAATGTCGACGACTACTGTGGCCCGATCCACCACCGACGCATATTAGTAGTTCCCTGTATACACTGAATAGGGGAATATATATTCTCGACCAAGATCGGGGCCCCAAATTCCCCACAGGTAGGCTGGGTCCACATTCTTGGTCACTGGCACATGCAGTGGTCACCGCGAACTAACCCACAACGATTCCACCTAGTACGAAGGTCCTCCCCATACCATAACCATGAAGAGAGCGAGCCTTCCCCTCTTCGAGGCTCGGCATGGAGGTCCGCCCCATGCCACCCTCAATCTTAATGAGGGCCTTCCCCGTGATAGTGACACTCGGTACAAAAGCCTCTCCTGTGCCCATTACACTGGGTATGGAATAATTCCTCCTTCCCCCGACCGTCGGTGTAGGGACATTGCCCATCCGGTCTCTCTTTAACGTGGGGGTCCTCCCCATGTCCTCTTAGCATCTGGTGAGGGTCCTCCTCACCTCGAAAACTAGAGGGGTGAAGTCCAGTCTCGCCCCACCCAGCACAGAGGTCCTACCCGTGTTCAGCTAGACCGGTACAAGGAGCCTCCTCGCACTGAGGTCACCAGGGGAAATAAATATGGAGTACCTCCCCATGATCCTTCTAGTTATAGTGGAGGTCTTGCATACTCCATCCTCATCCATGGAGGTCTTCACCATGTCCCCTTTAACATTTGTCCCGGTGCTCCCCACACCCCGACTTACTCAGGTGGAAACCCTCTCTGCCTCAGCACCAGTGCAGCTGAAGGACCTTGTGTTAGAAATCAGAACTACCCTGAGGAGCCACCAAGGGGTAGGAATACGGGTCGTCGCTACCATAAGAAGAATTCTGGGAAGGTCCGGATAGAGATCAAACTAGCCCGCTTATTAGACTTTGATGCAGAATATGACTCAGCACAGGAACCCTCCTCTCACTCATCTGAGTCAAGGGCTAGGGAAGGAAGGAGGCACATCATCCTAGTGCTCCCAGAATGCGAGGTCCATAGGATTCCTACCTCCCTCCACATGTACACCCATGAGGATAAAAATCTAGCGACCCCGCAGGTTACGGTCTTGCAATCACCAACGTCGTCACCAGAAGTGCTCTCTACCACGACAAGAGATCATGGAGAACTATTCTGGGGACTGATGGCAGGAGAGAAATAGCATGACCTATCACCAGTAGCCCTAGTCTTTGAGCCAGAAAATGTGAACATCAGCCTATCTTATCGCGACATAGCGGCCAGGTCGCTACACTCTTCGGAGGACAACTCGAGATTCGGCGGCCAGTCATCCTGTTCTCCGTACTCTCCACCCACCGGCCTGCCATCCCAGCTATTTTCCTCAGTACCGCTGCTAGTTCCTCAGCCAAATCTAGTTGAAAAGTGGGGCAATCAAGGGAGAGACCCTGAATACGAGATGAGGATCTTATGGAACATCCTCACAACGGACCACTTCCCCGAAATGTTCTGGCTCGTGGCAGCGCCAAATTATCGCACGCCGGAATCCCTCACCCTAGAGGAGGTTGATTGTTTCCGCCAAAACCTTTGGGCGACACACTTTCACCTTCGTTATCATCGAGTGGTTTATCTCAGGAGACAAGCTCATTTCTAAGACATTGGAGAGCAATGTCGTCTAGTCGATCTGGCTGCGCTCCCTGTGGCTCAGCGCCCTGAGTCACCAAGCCGATGTAGGGTCCTCCAAGAGAAATGTGTTCAGAGTTTCAAGATACTCCGCAATATCACCAAGGAGGCTTCCCCCCATGCACAAGTCTGTGGATGAGGGTAGTATACTTCCCTCTTCTTCAGTCCTATCCAGCGACAGCCTGAATAGCTAGGCGATATCGAGGACATGCCCCCAGGAAGTGTCACGATCAACATGGACGACATAGTGGATGGGGAGGATGAGTTAGAGATTATTGATGGGGACTTACCCCCCGAGGGTGTACCAACACTATTGGACCAATCGAGGAGGGTTAATCGCCAGTAGAGAAACCTTCTAGGTCTCCCTGTGCCCGCTGAGGCATTGGTACTTAGTCAGAATTCCGGTAAGGGTAAAGAGCATGCCAAAGATGCCAAGCACTCTGACCCGTTAACCTTAGTGAAGTAGACAGATAAAGACTCTGATAAGGCCACATTGCGCCAAGAACGTGCCGAGCAGAAGAATTTGGTCGATGACCTCTTGGCTGAATGCACTGCAGAGCGACGTCTGGGATACGGTGACCTCAGGCCAAGGCAGCAGGGGTAGGAACAACTTCCCCTCAGTGAGCTGACTCTAGGCAACCCTGACCATCCTGCCCCCAAAGACAGTTTTGAGGCCGAAACTCATGGAAAGAGGGCACAATATGTCTTTCAAAACCATCCCAAATGACGCGACAATCCAAGTAACCTAGATCAGGTCCCCCAGTCGCCCCGAGGGTCATGCCACCGGCTGCTACATGAGTTTTTGGGCCTGATTACCGTGTTGAAAAACCCGCCAACGTGCTCATGGTTAGGGATCCCCGTCAAGACAGTGACCCTCACCCATATGATCCAATGGAGACACTCATTTCCCACCTTGAGGCATTGGAAACACGACATGTGGAAATCATGCCTGATGGAATGCCATACCCAGCATGGGTGGACGATATGCCGGCACCTCCGGGTTTCAGGAATCCCACCTTCTCCCCCTTTAACGAGATAGGGGACCCACCGTAGCACCTTTACCACTTCAACTCAATGTGTGGCCCCATGTTAGGGACTCCAGCGTAGCAGGAGGCTTCCAAGCTCCACGGTTTTGTTCAGACATTGGAGGGGCCTGCATTCGTCGGGTACAACCAACTTCCTGTTGGATATATAACTAGCTGGGAGGACCTTCGCAGGTAATTCCTCTACTAGTTAAATTCCACCACCCAGAAAACAAGCATCACAAACCTCTTCAAGTGAAAACGAAATCCTGATGAGCATGTCACAAACTTTATCACCCGGTGGAAGGGGCATACATATTCCCTTGACATGCCACTAACTCAGGATAAATTTCTGACAATGTGTGTAGGAAATGTCAACATGGAGCTGGTTCCCTCTCTGATAACCCAGAACTACCCCAGGGGATTTTGAGACTTCTCCGATAAGGCCCAGCGCTTGGAAGAATCCATGCAACAGGCTATCCAGGCACGTCCATTACCCCCTGTAATTCCCGCAAGGAGGTCTTCTAGAGCCGATACCACTACGGTGGCTGAAATAAAGGCCCCCAGAAAGAAGGAATTATTACCGGCAGGGCCAAGTCCTCATCCTTGTAGAGTCCCACCACCATAGGCGCAACTTCCAACCCAGCAGTGGCTTCCTCAGAATTGGCAGGTGCCCCCGCGGAATGTGCCACCAATGCCTAGGTGGGACAACCAGGCTTCGCCTCCTCAATAAGATCCTCCGACTCCTCAACAGGGCCAGGTTCCAAGGCCCCCCTTTCCGGATAGAAGAAACCATACCTACTCATTCAATGATAATCAAGTACCCGACTATTTCCGAAGTTCCTTGGAATAAGGTATTGTGTGTTTTCTTAAGTGCAGAAGGCCAGAAGAGGAAAAACTCATCGATCTCCCCAACTACTGCCCCTATCATTGGATCCTGGGGAACACCCTCAAGAAGTGCTATGTGTTCAAAGACTGGCTTCAAGACCAGGTCAATAACAACATAGTTAGGCTGGGCCCGACCCCGACACAAGTGGCATGCGTCGTCATAAGGCCAGACAACAGCAAAGACACCGAGGGAAAGTGGAAGAAGGTTCCTAACTGCGAGTCCCAGAAGTATGAAAAATGGATGGCTCACAAAATGGTTGCTTATTCCCATGGTATCATTAATGCATGATTGAATCAGCCAGAGCCTTCAGAAGCTGTAGCCACTACTTCTGCATCATCATCTTAGCCGGCCTATTCCCTAGAAGAGCAAGCATCGACGGTGAAAGGGAAGGCAATGTGCCCCCCGATGCCACCATAGTCCCGAACTCTTGGAGACTTCATGCCTCCATAGATGGAGATTCCTCCCAGAATCTACCCAGTAATGGATGAATCTTCAAGTGATAGTCAAGGGTATGCTTCAGTTAATACCGTAGAGTTGGTAAATCCCTATATGACTCCCGATTATGGGGAGCGCCAGGTGAACCTCCCCAACGTTCCTAGTTGATGCCAACGTCGGTGGAACCGTGACCACATGGGTCGTCGAGGCACATCAATTGGAACCTCCAGCCAGGATGTGCATGCCACTAAGACCAGACAGCAGGCCCAACGCAGAGCTCAGCATGTGCAGCCTCTTCATCTTGTGACATCAGGCCCACCACCACCGCCGTTTGTATTGCTGGATCAGACAGAGCCACTTCAACCATGCCGCAACCTTCCTTTCCCTACTATAAGATGGTCTCAGTCATTCGAACCTTATCCATTAGCTATTATGCAGGATTCGACTATTGAGCAGCAGGATATGACCAGTACCAGTCAGCCACTGGCCCAGCCGGCAAGGCCCGCCATACCTTCTGTCCCTGAGCACCCCCTGCAAGCAGAATTTCGCGCCTGACATGGAAGTATGATGTTCTCAAGAACATTTCCAGCATCCCAGCGAGGCTTTCCATCCTCGAGGCCCTTATAATGTCATTAGATATGTGTGAGGCCCTCGCTGAGGCATTAAGAAGCCCCCTCTAGTTTGAGATAGAGGTAGCAGCTGCAGAAGCCTTTCATGCTGAAGTGGTTGAGAACGTTGAATGTCAGGCCATCATTTCATTATCTATAGAAGATGAAGGATCTCCCATACAAGGGCACATCTACCCACTATGCATCACCAACCAATTTAATGACATGGAGGTTTGCTGCTATCTTATTGACACCGGCTCCAGGAATAACCTTATCCTGACACGGACACTACGAAATCTGGGGTTATCCGAAGATGAACTAACTCCCACCGATTTAAGAATCAAGAGATACGACAGGACAGAGCAGACCCCAGTTTGTAAGATCCGTCTAAAGACCCAGTTTGATGGCCTATTTTCCAGCACTGAGTTTATGGTTGTCTCCCAGGACACTGCATACAATGCATTGATGGGCATACCATGGCTCCACCTGCATGCGGCGGTTCCCTCGTCGTATCACCAATGCCTCAAGTACTCCCTCAATGGTCGATTAGGCATACTAAAAGGTGACGCATCTCCTTTAACCTCTTGTGAGGCCTGCTACTTGGATGCTAATTATTATAAGAGCAAGGATAAGTATGTTCAGGCCAGTGAGGTCGAACATGTCATAGTTGCAACTTAACCCTGGGCAGGTCTGGATGAATTCTACATCTTCCCGATCCATTGATTGGAGGCCACAAACACTGACACGGGGCAATGTTTTATTGTATCTGGTATAAGGGAGGGGCATATTCCCAAGTCTAAGAGACAGTGGAAAATCAACTTGTACTCCTACACAAATCAGGCTCAGGTGATCCCGGAGCCTCCTACCCCCGTACGATATTGGGATGTCCGCCCCATGGCAACAACAATGCTTTATACTTTCCTGTTTTGCTGGGCTAGAATTAACTAGCTTATGCTGACACACCACTACTGCTTTGATATCATCAAGAATGTCCCCTTGGGCCGAAGAACAGATGGGATCAGATCGACAACTTTCATTGTTATGGTTTCAGCAGTACCGAAATATCCCGACGCAGTGACCTCTACTTCTTGGGATGGTACCAGCCTCCAGGAAGAATCTGACTACCCAGAGGAAGTTTCTCCTGCTAGGGATCCCTCCTCTGCAAGTGAAGAAGAGGATTTAGAGGACACTCCCCCCACCTTTGAAGAGGGAGTCTCCGCCACAGTCGATGAACTGGTACAAGTGAACCTTGGTAGCGAGGCAGATCCGAGACCCACATTGATCAATGCCTCCATGTCCCTCGAAGAGCATCAACGGTACGTGGGCTTCCTGAAACAGCACCGTGACATGTTTTCCTAGAGTTACGATAAGATTCTAGGACTAGATCCTCAGGTATCCATCCACCACCTCAGTCTTCTGACAAATCGTCATGGGTTCAAGAAGCCTCATAGAAAGATGCACCCTTATCACGGTGCCATGGTTGAGGCCGAAGTTGACAAGCTCATCAGAGCCAACTTCGTCAAGGAGGTCCAATACCCCAAGTGGCTAGCCAACATTATGCTAGTCAGGAAGAATAACTGACAGATCATGGTCTGCATCGACTTCTGAGATCCCAACTGTCATTTCCCGAAGGATGATTTGCCCCTTATAGTGACAGAATTGTTAATTGATGCTACAACTGGTTTCCAAGCCCTTTCCTTCATGGATGGGTACTCCAGATATAATCAGATCCGGATGGCCTCCGAGGATGAGGCGTTCACAGCTTTCAGGGTGCCACAAGGTACGTTTTGTTACCAGGTCATGCCCTTCGGCTTAAAGAATGTAGGTGCCACCTATCAGTGGGCCATGCATTGCATATTCAAGCCAATCCTCAGGACGTTGGTGGAATGCTATGTGGAAGATCTGGTGTTCAAGTCTCGCTAACTCTAGGACCATCTCGAGTACCTTGAGAAAGTGTTCTACTTTCTCTGTTCCTGCCAACTGAAGATGAACCCATTGAAATGTGCCTTTGGGGTCACCTATGGGAAGTTCCTCGACTTTTTTTTTTCAGGTACCAGGGCATCGAGATCAACCCAAAGAAGATGAAGGCCATCAATCAGATGCCTCCCCCGAGCAATATTCGGGAGCTTCGAGGTTTCCAAGGCCACTTAGCCTACATACGCTGATTCATTACGAATCTGGCCGGAAAGTGTAATCCCTTTTCCTGGTTTATGAAGAAAGGCACCACCTATGAATGGGACAAAGAGTGCCAGACCACATTCAAGGAAATCAAGCAGTATCAGCTCCAGCTTCCGGTCTTGATGCCACCCGTCTCTGGAAAGCCGCTGATCCTGTACGTGACTTCCCTCAAATGATCTCTCAGTGCCCTCCTCACCCAGAAGAACAATGAGGGGACAGAAAACAGCCTCTACTACCTCAGTCATATGCTCATCGATACAGAGACTAGATACTCCCCCATCAAATAGAGCTGCATTGTGCTGTTATTCACAGTATAGAAATTGCAACACTACTTTCAGCACCATGAGGTACAGTTGGTGTCTCGGATAGACCCACTGAAGTACATTCTGAACCACCCCATGTTGATTGGCCATCTAGAATGGTGGGCAGTAATACTCTAGCAGTTCGACATCAGGTTCGTGCCTCAGAAGGCTATCAATGGACAAGCATTGGAAAATTTTCTTGCTGCCCATCCAACCCCCACATAACAGTCCCTGGACCTGGATTTTCCCGATGCGGCAATCCTCTCGGTAGATCATGACATCCCGTGTTGGTATATGCACTTTGATGGTGCTTCCTGAAGCCCCACTGGCAAGAGGCTCAGTGATCCCAGGCTCAACAGGGTGGGCCTGGGTATTGTATTTATTACCCCGGTGCAAGCCATTCTACTATACTCATTCCTGTTGTCATAAGGTTGCACCAACAATGAGGTAGAGTATCAAGCTCTTATCACTGGCCTCAAGCTGGCCCTCGAGATCGATGTGCCCCATTTTCATGTGAAAGGGGATTCCGAACTAGTCGTCAAGAAAATCAATGGTGACTTCTTCGTCATAAATCCATAGATCGTACTATTGTTGGAGCGCACCCTCCATCTAATGGCCCAGTTTCCATCTCGGCCAGAAGTTACTCATGTCCCTTGATCTCAGAATAGTCGAGCCGATGCCCTGGTCGTCCTGGCTTCATCACTTGCAGAACCTGAGCAGGATGATATGATTATACATGTGGCACATCATAGAGTCATTGATGCCATCACCTCAGATGATGATGGAGGCCCATGAGTAATCCATCTTACCGTTGGGGACTCTATGCCAGGACCCCCAGGTTCCTCAGATGCAATGGTTGAAGTGACCCCTGACTGGAGAGCCCCCTTTGTTGAGTATCTCCAAAATGGTTTCCTCTCGGCCAATCACACCGAGCGCGACTGAATATGATGATGCGTGGTGTATTTTACCCTCCAGAGTGGTCCCAGTCTTGAGCAGATCCTCTACAAGTGTGGGCTCAATGGTGTTATCCTCTATTGCATTCAAGGAGTTGAGATTTCCCAGGTCATGCAGGGGGTTCACGCCGATTCCTTTGGGGCTCACCAGACTGGGCCAAAGCTATCCCATCAGATCCGGAGACTGGGGTACTTCTAGCCCTCTATGATCCACGATTGCATCGAGTTCGCTAGGAGATGTCACGCATGAAAAATTCATGCTAACTTCATGCATCGGCTTCCAGAACCTCTCCACTCTACCAAGTACTCTTGGCCGTTTGCAATGTGGGGATTCAATGTCATGTGACCATATCCACCGGTGACAGCTCGCCCGTGCAGGTTCATCCTGACTGCCACATATTTCTTTTCCAAGTGGGCAGAGGAAGTTCTGCTCAAGAAGGTCAAGGCCCATTCTATTTTTGAATTCGTGAGATCCAACATCATCTACCAGTTTGGAGTCCCTCATGCTATCCTCACTGATAACGATACCAACTTCTGAGCAGCCGAGCTGAAGAAATTGTACACCAAGCACAACATCTGTTCGAACCATACCTCCCACTACCATGCGAAAGAAAATGGACATATTGAGGCATTCAACAAATCCCTCTCTAACATTTTGCAGAAAATGGTTGGTCAGAACAAGAAGAGTTGGCCGGACAAGCTCCCAACACCCTCTGGGATTATCGGACGACGACTCGTAATTCCACCCAAGTGACCCCATATTCCCTGGTGTACAGAGCTGAGGCCATCCTACCCATCAAGATTCAGCTGTCTTCGTTACGAACAATGGTCTATGACCAGAAGGTTCCAGATAAGGTAGCCGAAATTTGTCTGGCTGAGTTGGAAGCACTTGACGAGAATAGGCTTCGTGCCCTGCACAATCTAGAAAGGAATCAGAATAAGATAACTAGAGACTTAAACAAGAATGTTTTCCTCTACTATTTCCTATAAGGAAACTTGGTATTGGACCTCCAGACACCAATGATCCTTGGTAGGAAACCACCCAAGTTGGAGCCCAAATGGGAAGGACCTTACATAATCCACAGGGTTTACCCCAAAGGTGCATACTCCCTGGTGACCATGGATGTAAAGCATATAACTCCTCCCACCAATTCCAAGTTCCTCAAGAAATAC
Organism: Viscum album; assembly: GCA_963277665.1. Taxonomy (NCBI): domain Eukaryota; kingdom Viridiplantae; phylum Streptophyta; class Magnoliopsida; order Santalales; family Viscaceae; genus Viscum; species Viscum album. Next base: position 1,517,495,476 of record OY728155.1, on the reverse strand, counting down.
TTTTCCCAAACCCCTTGGTCCTACATGTCCTTAAACTACATGATTGTCCTGCATGACCGTAAACTGCATGATGGTCCTGCACGACCTTAAACAACATGATGGTCCTGCACAACCCTAAAATTCATGATGGTCTTGCACAACCTTAAACTGCATGATGTTCCTGCACGGCCTTAAAATTCATGATGTTCCTGCCTAACCTTAAACTGCATGAGGGTCCTACACGACCTTAAACTACACGACCTTAAACTGCATGATGGTCCCGCAGGACCCTAAACTGCATGATGGTCCTGCACGACCTTAAAATGCATGACGATCCCATAGGACCCTAAACTACATGATGCTCCTACATGACCTTAAACTGCATGACGGTTCCACAGGACCCTAAATTGCATGATGGTCCCGCATGACCCTAAACTACTTCATCCCGCATGATGATAAACTGTATGTCATCCTGCAATACGTTAAACTGCACCCTTAGAACTACGTTAGGCTTGATTCCCATCCATATGGGATACATAGAAACACTCAAACATTTCATCTTGAGCCCAGCCCCAAACTCTTTTCTTTTAATATCCCCTAGGTATAGTTATCTCGGAGGATCCTTTCATGATATGGTGTAGGATTCCTTAGCCCCACCCATGCCAGGATTACAACGGTCACCCCATGTGCCCAACCCCCATTATTCTATCCTCCAATTTCCTAACCATATGATGCTAAACTGCATGGACTTCAAGAACTACGTACAGCTTGATTCCCATCCTTATGGGATATATAGGAACACCCGGACATTTTATATGTTGGCCCAAACCAAACATCAGAATCTCCCCTCAGTCAAGACATATGGTGTGGTGCAGGATTTTTACCCAATTCACATCAAGCTCATCTCGATCCCACCATACGTACCACTACTTGGAGGTGTCCGCCTCTTTCAAAAAATGGGCATATCTATGCTTCACCCACTCCTTTGATTGGGATTCCATCATCTCTCCCATCCAGAAGGCCCCTGAACAGTAGGGATGCTAGGCCCAAGGGCTCTCCTACCACTTCGGGACAATGACCTCAAGGATGTCTAGCAACAAATTGATACAAGTCCCGCATTGCGAATATGGTCAGCGGTCGATGCTCATTTGTTGTTCCCAATCTAGGTCACTATAGGGACACTGTGTTTAGAACATGGTCAATAGCTATCCTTTGTCATTAGGGCCACCCCACGATGTCCTAAACATTGAGTGTATTGATTCGTTCTGCCCCATTGTATCTATAAGTGACGAACTCCCTTCGGACGATGCCAACTATTAAACCCCTATATAGTAGGGAGATCCAAGTCTGGATCCTTGTTTCCCACACCGAGAATTGCTCACATGGGATTAAGATCTGTGGTGAGGCGATAAATGCACAAGAGGTTGTATGGCTACCATTGGCCGAGACGCCCAGCCTCAGGCCCCTTGGCATTTTTCGGCCCCTTGGTCTTTTCTGGTCCCTGGTCCAAGTTCTCATTTAGGGTTGTGTGGTGTGGAGCAGACTTATGTACTCATTCACGTCAGGCTATTTCTCCCTGCCACACAGATCCCCTTGAAATATCCCTCCCATTATTTATCGTCCATACCACGAGCACAATCCCTTCCACACTTTGCGTACTCAGTTTCGGGCCCCGACCCAAGTCTTAACTCTTACGAGATTGTACGGTGTGGTATGGTATTATGTCCTCATTCACGTCGGGTTACTCTCCACGTCGTACACCTCCATTGTTTGGGGTATCTTTCCCCTTTCATCGTTCTCACTACAAGACGTTAAACTGCAAACTGGTCGGGCTTTTCCATTTGAGGCCCAGCCTTAGTCCCCTCGGGATTTTCGGGCCCTCGACCTAGGTTCTCACTTAGGGTTGTATGGTGTGGTATGGGATTATGTCCCCATTCACGTTGGGTTACTCTCCGCATCGTACACCTTCGATGCATGGGGTATCTTTCCCATTTGCGTCCCTACTACGTGACGAAAAACTACACGTTACTCCCTTAAAGAACTACATGTGGCTTGATTCCCATCCTCATGGGATATGTAGGACCGCCTGAATGTCTAGACTTTGGGTCCAGCCCCATATCTTAGAAATCTCCCTCTCATATTGGCCCATTGGCCTGCATTCCCCTAGAAATAGGAACATATGGTGTGGTATGAGATTATGTTCTCACTCACGTTGGGTGTTGTAACAACCACGCCATTTACCTCCTTCTCCTGAGAGATTCCCATCCCCTTGTGCTATCCTCGTCTTTTCAAATCGGCCGCTCTCAAGATGAGCCCCTCGGTCCTCTTTGGTGATTCACCAATGTGCCTAAGGGTACTCTGGTTTAGTACCTGGAATATTAGACTCTACTCGGACATGCTTTCACCCATTTTTCAGGATTCATGTTCTCCTTCATTAGGGCTTCCATCACCTTTCATGTCCAAAGGGACCCCCGAATGGCATGGATGCTTGGCCCAAGGGCCCTCCTACCATTACGGGACAACGTCCTCAAGGGTTCTGAGCAATAAATTGATACAAGTACCATGTTGCAAATTTGGTCAGTGGTCGATGCTCATTTTTTGTTCCCATTCCAGGCTAATGCAATATGGATGTTGTGTTTTGAACATGGTCAATAGTTATACTCCATCGTCATGTCAACCTCACTAAGCACAAAATTTCGTTTATATGCACACACCCTTCTCCACCTCATCATGTCCAAGTAGAATTTCGAGACTCCTAGTACTATTCCTCAGTGCGCATCTGCACGTTAGGAGGAAGAAGTCGCGATAAGGAAATCTTTCAGGGATCCACCGATTTTACTTTTGAATGTATTTCACGTATTGTAAATACCTTATCCACCCTTGTTTCCTACACCGAGTTTGACTCACGTAGGCTTAGGGATCAGATTAAGGTCTGCACTTACTTGGAATAGTCCCGCGTTTACATTATCCAAGTTCTAAGACCATAAACTTAGATATTTTCATATTTCCCCTTTATAGAACAACGTACAGCTTGATTCCCATCCTTATGGGATATGTAGGAACGCCCAGACATATCATCTTTGGGCCCAGCTTGGTTCCACTAATTTATCTCTTCTACCCTGCCTTTTAGGCCCCCACCATTATAGGGACATGCGGTGTGGCGTGTATGGGATTATTCCCCCATTCATGTCAGGTTTTCAATATCCATGCCACATACGCCCCCTACTAGGATCTAGTCCCTCCTACCTATTTTCCTGCATGACATTAAACTGTATTTTGTCCTGCACGACGTTAAAAGGAACCTTCATGAACTACGTGTAGCTTGATTCCCGTCCTCATGGGATATGTAGGAATGCTCGAGCATCTCTTCTTTGAGTCCATCTTAGTTGAGAGCCAGTCTCTCCTACTTCCTGCCCTCTTACCTCTTTTAGGCCCCTTGTACCGAGGTTTCTTTCTCGGAATCACGCATGGTGTGGTATGAGATTATGTCCTGATTCACGTTGGGTATGCTTTATTGCACCATGTACATTCCCCCTTTAGCCTCGTCTCTACTACGTCTGTGCCGAAAAATGTTAAAGTGTGTGGTTGGTCCGGTCACATGACCCTAAACTGTAACAGTATCATCTTGGCCGCATGATGAAAAATGGAGCAGCATTGTGTTGCCCTTGCTCAAGGGAAACCATGTTTGGTATCGGTCCAACACCATACCATTCGTCAATTCCTTCATTTGGCTTGATTCTTGTTGCGATGCCTGGATTAGCTATTCTAGGCCCATCACCTCATAAAAAACATCTATTCACCCTAAAAGACAAACAAGACTTATAAATTTCCACTTATTTTGGTGCGAGGGACAGACCCACACACCCTTTTTTTGTCCCTAACACTGGTACCTTACTGTGCCACCTCTCAGAACTATGTATGGATTGATTCCCATTCTCATGGGATATTTAGGAATGCCCAGACATTTTTTTTCTTCGGGTCCTGCCCCAGGAATCCAAAATCCTGTCACCTCTCTTTCGGCCCCTTGGACCAAACTCTTTGAGGAACATGTGACGTTGAGAGTACCTCATGGGTCCTCATTCACGTTGGGTTTTTGGAAAGACTGCACCATGTGCCTCCCGCATCTTCTTCCCAGTGTGGTCCGAGCTCTATGACCTTAAACTAAGATCCCCCTATGGTAACTGCGTGTCACGTTTGACTATTTTCCCACCCTGCACACATCCCATTAGATCAATCCCCCCTTAAAAGTCCACCTTAGGACCTTAAATTGGAAATGTGAGGCCCCAGGACCCTTGTCCTTGGGAGGGGACTCAACTCCCTCCTTTTGATATGTCTCATTGCCGTACTAAGATGTGTTCTGACAAAGAACCTGAAGTGTGGAAATTTCACCAGGACATTCACCTCGTTCCATGTCCAAGATTTGTGAGCCTGTTATTTGGATCCTAATCCTCTTCCACATCCAAAGGGACCCCCTTCATGGACTGGTCTCATAACTCCTCGGCTCACCTACTGTTTCAGGCCAACGTCCCTAAAGACCCCATACGACATTTGCGACAGGTCCTGTGTTTCGAACACGGTCAACAATCGACCCTCATTTGTCTGTCCCCATTCCAGGCTAACGCGATATGGATGCTGTGTTTCGAACATGGTCAATAACTATCCCCTATTGTCACGCCACCGTCATTGCGGTCCAGATTTAGAGAACCATGATTCACATATTTCCACTCCCTTATGTTCAAGTGGAATTCCAACATACTCAGTTTTACTCTTCAGTGCATCTAAGTGCGTTATATAGGCGGGTCAGCATCAGTAAGACGCCAATCATCTAATCACTATGGGAAAAATCATTATTTGCGACGGGATTTCTTCCCATCACAAATAACCCATCCAAAAAGCTATTTGCGATGGGAAAATTTCACCATCGCAATAACCAATTATTTGCGATGGGTTTTCATCTCCCGCCACAAATAGTTTGGCGCGACTTGTGCGCCAAACCGCACGAATATTATTTAAGACGGGGAGATGTCTCCCGTCGAAAATACCCGACCGCGGTTAATAACTTTTTGCGACGGGATGTCATCCCATCGCAAAAAGACTGTCAGTAGGAACTATTTGCGATGAGACCCATCACAAATAACCTTTTAACTGCTAACTGTAATTAATGTGCGCGAGGGTATTTGCGACGGGCCTCATCGCAAATAACACCATTTGCAATGGGCAACCCGTCGCTAATAACCCCATCGCAACTAATCTAACCTATATATACCCCATCTGTTTTTCCCCAAATCATTCAGATCTTTCTCTCTCTCTCTTTTCATTCTTCAGTTTCAAAGAAAAATTTTGTTTTAGTTGAAATTTTTTATACGAGAGTAATCAGAGGGCATAAATATCTTCAGAATATCAAAGTTTAAGGTATTTATATTATATATTTTTTTTTATATTTTTTTTATTTTTTTATGTTAATTTTAATTTTTTTTTATTATTTGTAATTTAAATAGATTTCAACTGATTTTTATTTATATATATTTTTACTAAGAAGTTGATATTGTTAGTGATAATTATAAATAATTAGACATAATTATTATTAATTAGATATAATTATATATAATTATGAATAAATAGATATAATTAGTAATAAATAGATATAATTAGCAATAAATAGATATAATTAGCAATAAACAGATATAATTTTCAATAAATAGATATAATTTGCAATAAATAGATATAATTAGCAATAAATAGATATAATTAGAAATAAATAGATATAATTATAAATAAATAGATATAATTATCAATAAATAGTGATTCTTGCTCAAATTTACCCAATAGGAGAAGGTAAGACGGTCCTTGTAGTTTAGCTTGGGTTGTCAAATCCTCAGAGACCTAAGAAGTAACCTATAGACACGTACAATATATGGACTATTTTTGGCTATGAAGTGGACAACTTGGGTTGATTTTAGATGGGTTTAAAGGAACTCTAAGATACTTAAGTGAATTAAATTTAAAATAATGAGTTGATCCTAGGTTATCGCTCGGGGTGGATTGGACATATTTCCTTTTTAATGATTTCAATTTCTTATATTTGAGATGAGTTCATTTAAGGAGATAAAACAATATCATCACTTACTGGTTTAATTCCTACACCCTTTAATACTAATCACCTATACACTTTAAGGATCAAAGTTTTGAGCACTTCAAGGTAAAGGTTCGTATTATCACTTGAAGTGTGTGGCCTTAAATTCAACAAGGACGATGAAGTTTAAAAATTATCAAATAAAAATCTCAATTAAAGAAGTGATTATACATTAATGAGGTGATAAATAACATTAAATCCAAACCCTTTATACTCCCTTGGATCAACCCATAAGTGGGTTATCCCTCCATTTATCCCATGGTTTCAATGGAAGCGGAAAGTAGACTCATGAGGGAGGAAATGGAGAAGTAAAGAAAACAACAAAAATAAAATGATCACTCCATGGTTGTGTGAATAATTTCACAAGGTTTGGTGTGAATAAATTCACACCTTTATCAAAAGGTATCAAAGTGATATGAAGAAAAACAAAATAAGAGTATAAGAAGAACTTTTATTAAGAAACTAAAATGAATTTAACAACTTACATGTGAAAGACAAATTTGAGACAACAAAATTGCAGCATTACATTACAATTGAACAAAGCATCCAAGATTCTAAACTCCTCCAACACCACAGCCTTAAATAGGCATTTTTTTGAGTCTTGGGTCGATCCTCCAATAGTACAAAGCTTCCCACTTGAGTATGGTAGGTCTAGGGTGGTGGAAAGTTTGTGGAAAGAAAACTTTCCACCCTTGACCCGAAAAGGCATCCAGCTTGCATCAACCACAGATAGGCGCATGAAAACCCTTATATATGGCTGAATGTGGGTGGTCCATAGAATAATTAAATTAAGCTCCCGATTTCCCCTAACAGCCTGTAAAATCTCAGACCAAAAGGAGTTATGGTTTTAGATATATGGTTTAATTGGTGGGCTGTTCTTCTGGGCCGCAGATTCTGGCCCAGATTCTGATATACTATTTGGGCTGCCTAAATGACCACAATGGAGGCCAAATTAGCGCAGGATACTGAATAATTATTTGTTTCTATATATGTCTTCTATCCTACCACAAAATTTGGGCTTCATTGGGCCTTTATGGTGGGTCCCACCGTCTCATCAGTGGGCTGGTGTCCAATCTGACTTCTCCAGAATTGTTTCCTTTCATCAAAAAATATCCCCATCTTCTTCCAGGAATTATCCATTGATCCCTAAATGAAAAATGTTCATATTGAAGTGTAGATAAATTTACACAAATATAAAATTAAAATATGGATAATTACATTCCTTAAAACCAAATTAATCATTGGGTACTTTAAATGATGTTAAAAAATGTACCACATAATAGTGCATTTTAAGAAGGAATTACAATCATAATGTGAAATGATGTTCAAAGTGTAAAATGCACTAAAATGGTGTTTATCAATAATAAAGAACATGAATATTATATATATTAATAATGAATATTATCCTCATTTTGTGGATAATCACACCCACCAACTTGAGTTTTGCTAGTCCCGAGCAAAATATATCTCAACAATATGAAATTCGAATTCCCTTTTCCAAAAACATTTTAATAAAAAATGATCACAAAAAACACTTATACCAAAAAATCATAAAACCCATAAAAATATTTTAATATAAGATATTTTCATAAGAATATCCCAATCCCAAAACCATTCCTTTGTTCAAATTCATTGCCATATTTCATCCAATATCAATTAAGTATGAGGTTGTGTTGTGCATCATAATAGACATGGGGGTTCGTCTTTATTAAAGGGGGAAATGATGAAAGCTCTAGGTGGAATTACATTTCAATATTAAGATGAGTATTCAAATTTTTTTTGTATCATATTTTTTTTTTTGTTTTTTTGCAATTTTTCCATGGTAATTGAAATTGCACTCAAAAGAGTCAACCCCTGTAGCGAGACTTTTCCGATGACTCCCAGGCTCAAAGAACATAGGGAACCAAGTGAAGCCCACATACTCAGGCATCATCTTGAGTTAACTAAGTCAAAAACAAATTCAAATTACCAAAAATAGAGATAAAATTACAAACTCTGGGCCAGACAACTATGGAGTCACGATCCCCAAGTGCCGAAAGCCACGCATTAGGTCATTTCATTGCTCTACACACAAATTTTTTAATTTTTTTTTGAATACTCATATTAAACAAAAATTATCACCAAACCTATGATATTTATTTGGGGAAACCCATGAACTCAAACTAATACCCCACTATCCAAAGGATGTGCATTGTGATTTTTTTATTTGGATGAAAATATAAACGATGAAATATCACATTAGACAGCCACACTTTCCAAAATCTATGCTCATGAAATTATACAAGGATTAGAATTAGAATCAGGACATGCTAAATTATTTGATGTTCAGTTTCAAAGTGTGCAATGCGTATTACCATGTTCAAAGTTAAAGGAATTTTTCCTTCTATTTAGATTTTTTTTCAAATCATTCATTTTTTTTACACGAAATCATTTTTTTATTTTATCTCCCCCCCAACTTAAAATAGAACTGTCCCCAGTGTTTAAAGAAAAGAAAATTTAGAATGGGGTAGAGGTAGAGAATGAAATTTCAAAAAGGAAGTTAAAAATGAGGATCATGCAATGAAATCACCTGGTAGTTGAAGTTTGAAGTTATTGGTGCTCCAATTTAGTCCTTTGATATCCATGTCGCTTGCAGAGTTCCCTTAGTGGAAAAAGGAAAACAAAAAAACAAAACAAAATAGTATATATATATATATATATAAGTACAATATAAATATAAATATAAAATAAAATAAACTGATGATACATTGTCTTCTTTTTAAATTTCTGGGTATGGTATTACTCAAGGATCACACCACATGACACGGATGAATATGATGCTCCCCTTTCATACCAATCCATACTCATAATAGAAGAACAGGTCAATAGTCTATTTTTTTTATTTATCAAAATGATTCATTAATCCTATTTAAAAAAAGATGATTTGCAAAGATGAAAACCACGGGTTGCCTCCCATGCATCGCTTTGTTTAAGGTCGTTAGCTCGACTTGAACTCCCCAACTTATCCAATACAAAATTTCAACATTTTAAGGACTACATGTTTCTCTATGTCCACTATATTGAGATTTATTCTTTGTTTATAATTTTTATTGTATGCAAACCTGTGTTCTAAAATGAGTGGTAAAATCCAAGGAATATCAAAAATGGTTGATCCAGTTTCCTCTGTAGTCTTTCCTATGAAAAAAATGACCATTATAGCTTTTTTGGTTTCAATAGAAGAATGAATTACAATTGAATGTTCATGATTATACCTTATTAAGGGATTCTTTAGCGGTGAGGGAAGGGAAGTAATTTTGGGCTTGGGCTGGATAGGACATTTAGACACAAGTTGATATTTTGAATCCAACTCAGTTTCATTTTCCAAATTTCTCAACAAAATTGGTTCCTTTTGAATAGAAGATTAAACCACAAAATTGGAAATATCAGTGTTTGGAATGGATATGGACTCAAATTTTGTGATTTCTCTCAATGGTTCAATGGTTGGTGTTTTTGAAAATTCATCAATGGAGTTATACTTAGGAGACGCAATCCATGATGTCAAATTCTCATCTTTTGAATCCAAAAATTCAATTTCCTCATGATTTAAAGAACCTTCAACAATTCCTTGATCCTATTCATCTATCCCAAATCCAAAGGCTTTCTCTTCAGTAAATTCATGAGAGGTTTGTGGGAAACTAGATACTTCACATAAGGTTATGGAAGGGACAGTTTGTGTAGGGATGTGTTCCTCACAATTTTTAATACTTTGTAGTTATAAAATCAATGATGAAACCTCAAAATTCATTATATCCATTTGTTGACACAGTTTTTCAAGTAATGGATGTGGATTAGGATGGATAAGGGGTTGATCCAAAGGGTCTACTCCAGGTGGATAATTAAGTTGTTGGAATTACAGAGGAGGGTGTTCAAATTGGATTTGTGGGGATTGTAACTCATTATATGTTGGAATGTTTTGTGGATCATAGGGGTAAAAACAATGTGGTTCATTAGGTTGTTGATGATCCCACATGTAGAAATTAGGATGGTCATTGTACATCACACATGGGGTTGGGTGATCAAAGTAGGGATAGGTTTCCCATGTTTGGGCTTGTTCGAAATTGATTTCTATATGAGTGAGGGGGTGAGAATAGAGAATATGGATGAAACAAAAGGATGATAATGTCTAATATAACTTACTTAAGTCCCTAGAAATGGCACCAAAATTTTATTCTCACTCAAATTTACCCCAGAGAAGAAGGTAAGACGGTCCTTGTAGTTTAGCTTGGGTTGTCGAATCCTCAGAGACCTAAGAAGTAACCTATAGACACGTAAATTCTATGGACTGCTTTTGGCTATGAAGTGGACAACTTGGGTTGATTTTAGATGGGTTTAAAGGAACTATAAGATACTTAAGTGAATTAAATTTAAAATAATGAGTTGATCCTAGGTTATCGCTCGGGGTGGATTGGACGTATTTACTTTTTAATGATTTCAATTTCTTATATTTGAGATGGGTTCATTTAAGGAGATAAAACAACATCATCACTTACTGGTTTAATGCCTACACCATTTAATAATAATCACCTATACACTTGAAGGATCAAAGTTTTGAGCACTTCAAGGTAAATGTTCGTATCAACACTTGAAGTGTGTGGCCTTAAATTCAACAAGGACGATGGAGTTTAAAAATCATCAAATAAAAATATCAATTAAAGAAGTGATTATAAATTAATGAGGTAATAAATAACATCAAATCCAGACCCTTGATACTCCCTTGGATCAACCCATAAGTGGGTTATCCCTCCATTGATCCCATGGTTTCAATGGAAGTGGAAAGTAGACTCATGAGGGAGGAAATGGAGAAGTAAAGAAAACAACAAAAATAAAATGATCACTCCACCGTTGTGTGAATAATTTCACAAGGTTTGGTGTGAATAAATTCACACCTTGATCCAACGGTATCAAAGTGATATGAATAACAACAGAATAATAGTATAAGAATAACTTTTATTAAGAAACTAAAGTGAATTGAACAACTTACATGTGAAAGACAAATTTGAGACAACAAAATTGCAGCATAACATTACAATTGAACAAAGCATCCAAGATTCTAAACTCCTCCAACACCACTGCCTTAAATAGGCATTTTTTTTGAGTCTTGGGTCGTGCATCCAACAGTAAAAAGCTTCCCACTTGAGTATGGTAGGTCTAGGGTGGTGGAAAGTTTTTGGAAAGAAAACTTTCCACCCTTGACCTGAAAAGGCATCCAGATTGCATCCAACAAACAGAGGCGCATTAAATACCTTCTAGATGGCTGAATTTGAGTAGGACATAGAAGACTTAAATTATTATAATGATTTACCCTAACAGAATGTAAAATCTCAGCATAAAGGGAGGCATGGTTTTTGAGATATGGGTTAATTGGTGGGATGTTTTTCTGGGCCGCAGATTCTGGCCCAGATCCTGATATACTATTTGGGCTGCCTAAATGTCCACAATGGAGGCCGAATTAGCACAGGATCCTAACGAATGATTTGTTCCTATATATTTCTTCTAGACTCCCACAAAATTTGGGCTTCATTGGGCCTTTATTGTGGGTCCCACAGTCTCATCAGTGGGATGGTGTTCAATCTGACTTCTCCAGAATTGTTTCCTTTCATCACAAAATATCCCCATCTTCTTCCAAGAATTATCCATTGATCCCTAAATGAAAAATGTTCATATTGAAGTGTAGATAAATTTACCAAAATATCAAATTAAAATATGGATAATTACATTCCTTAAAACCATATGAATCATTGGGTACTTTAAATGATGTTAAAAAATGTACCACATAATAGTGCATTTTAAGAAGGAATTACAATCATAATGTGAAATGATTTTCAAAGTGTAAAATGCACTAAAATGGTGTTTATGAATAATAAAGAACATGACTATTATCCTAATTTAGTGGCTAATCAAATAGATATAATTAGGAATAAATAGATATAATTAGTAATAAATAGATATAATTAGATATAATTAGTAATAAATAGATATAATTAGTAATAAATAGATATAATTAGTAATAATTAGATATAATTTGTAATAATTAGATATAATTAGTAATAAGTAGATATAATTAGTAATAATTAGATATAATTATATTTAATTAGTAATAATTATATTTAATTAGTAATAATTAGATATAATTAGTAATAATTAGATATAATTAATTAGCAATAATTAGCAATAATTAGGAATAAATAGACATAATTAGTAATAATTAGTAATAATTAGTAATAAATAGTAATAAATAGTAATAATTAGTAATAATTAGTAATAATTAGTAATAATTAGTAATAATTAGTAATAATTAGTAATAATTAGTAATAATTAGTAATTTTTTTTATGTTACAAACATTTGAATTTAACATTGTAATATGAATTATTTACATTTTCTGTCTTTTATATCGGTGCACATATTACATAATTTAATTTTTAATATTTTATTATTTTTTTATATTTTTTTTGTGAATATTGAAAATTTTAAATTTTTTTATTTTTTTATCATTTTAATAATAGTAATATTATTTTTTTATTAATCGTAATTTTATTAATTTTTTTAAAATTAATTTATTATTTGCGACGGGACCGTTTTCGATGGGGCCCCATCGCAAATAGTCAAACTAAACATATTTGCGGCGGGACTACATGCCCGCTGCATATACTTTGTTGTGACGGGCCCACCGCAGAACGTTATATATATATATATATATTTTGCGACGGGACAAGGGCCCGTCGCAAATAGTTTTTGCGACGGGCCCATCGTGAAAACGTTTATGTATATATAATACATATAATTAGAGGCTTATTTACGACAACGATTTTTCCCGTCGCAAAAATGATTTGTTGCGACGATCCCATCACAAATAAGTGTATTTGCGATAGCGTTTTCTGCAATGGGCTATTTGCGACGGGGCCCCGTCGCTAAAGTCTATTTGCGACAGGATCCCGTCGCAAATAGTCCGTCACAATTACCAAGAATTCAAGTAGTGAATGCCCCATCGTTCCTAACGAGTGTCTCCCTGTTCTAGGAAAGTCCCATCACTACTTCTTGTTTCCCAAATCAAGCATGACTCAGGTGGGCTTAGTAGTTCTAGTAGGACGTGTACTAGCACAACCATTGCCACACATGCCTTTCATCGTCCCGCATGACATTAAACTGCGCTCTTAGAACTACGTTCAGATTGATTCCCATTCTCATGGGATACGTAGAAACCCCCAACATCCTACCTCTGGGTCCAGCCTCATGAACAATAATTCCCGTTCCCCCTCCTTTTCTGGTCCCTTAACCTGAGCTCATTAGGGAACCACGAAATTGCGGCTTTACCCTGAATAAGTTTGGGATTCCCCACGATAAACGTTGGGAGGTGACAGTTTCCTCACCAGAGAGGTCCTATTCGAAAGTATGTTTGATCTCTGGTCAGGCCGGTGTATCCACCTAATTCATTTCCACCACAGTGGTGTAATTTCAAGAGTGTTGGACTCTAGTCAAATAACCCATCACTCCACTCTCCACACTTTTCATGCCCTTTATTCAGACCCTCATCCTCTCTCATGTCTAAAGGAACCCCCTAACAGTATAGATGCTCAGCCTATGGATCGCCTACTGTCCTGTGCCAACATTCCGAAAGGCTAATCGATGACACTCTAAGTTAGGCCCCGTGTTTTGAACATGTTCAGCGGTTGGCCCTCATTTTTTATCCCCATTTCAGGATAACACAATATAGATTCTGTGTTTCGAACGTGGTCAACAGTTATCTTTTATTGTCGTGCCATCCCCACAGTGTTCCAAATTTGGGGTATTGCAATTCACACTTTCCATTCCCTTATGTTCGGATTTATTCCAGCACCCCTGGAGTTACCCCGCTCGTGCATAAGAGCACGCTGGGAAAATAGTAATTCACCTGTTCTTAGAGCTTCATTCTCCAGTCAGGTCTCTCCTTTCTCTTCCCAGGAATCCGGATTGGTTGTTCAAACCTCTGGATTCCCGAAGTCTGGTTTGCACTCCTACATTTGAACAGGACAATAAGGTGGTCATCCCTTGTTTCTCACATCATGCCTGACCCACATGAGCTTAGGGATTTACCAATGGATGCTCCACGAATGACACAATAATGCAATTAACCAACACAAATAACGGAACTCATGCATGTAGTTGGTATAAAATAATCAAATCATGAAAGTGCATTCAAAGGTTACAGGCATCACAACACCCTAGGATCAACCCCTCCCATGGATGAGTTGACCTCGTCAAAGGAGAGTAGCAGCTCCGCCACCCTCTGGCTAGTGGAATCCAGGATTTTCTATCTCCTATTCAGTTCCTGCTGCTCCTCAATAGCAATAGGGAATAATTCATTAGCTGCAATCCGGGCCCATTCCATGTCGGTCTGGATGATGATCATTTCATCATAGGCTCGCTTCATGCCCTCTTTAGCCTCTGCCAGCTGGGCCTTCAATCGCAATATTATCTTAGATTGTGCGTTGAGGGAGGCCGAGTTCTCTTTAGCCCGATTCTGTAGCCGCTGGACCTCGTATTCAGCCTCCCAGAGCCTCTTAATGTTCACCGCTTTCCTCTGCTGCCAACCCACACTGATACCACGTTCATGCTCCCAAATCTTCTCTTCCATAAGATCTCGAACAATCATGTGAGGATGTTGGGCATCCACTCTCCCAGCACATAGTTTGCGCAGTCGTGAGTTAAGTCTGTCCATCTCATCCAGCCATAGTGCTTGGGGGGTGTCATCAATGAAGAGCTTGATCTGCTTCCATGATTGGTGACAGAATATTCTGTTGTCCTCTTCATCAGAGGCCGTCTCGTCCCAGTCAGCGCGGTTGGCGGGCTCATATGTAGGGAATGCCCCTAGGAACTCATCAGCCTAGTCCGCATCTGGTGTTTGATCAGGCATGGCGGAACTTGGGATATCCGAATGACCCTCATCATTGGACCCCACCTCAATGATCTCAGGATCAGGCTCCCTGACGATCCCACTAGTGATCGAGAGCACCACTGTTCAGTCAATCCGAACCTCCACCTCCATAGTCACCAGTATTTTCCAGGGAAAGGCGCCCCCAGGGATACCAAATGACCTCACCAAGGCAACCCAAGCCATTTAGAGGACTGTGCATACCAAAAAGGGAGTGTGCACGTCAGTTCACATGGTTGACGGATGACAATCATTAATTTGGTAGAGGAGACTTACAGGGATTGAATTATCGGTCTCGTTCTTGGGTTGATTCCATCGGGACCCCGAAGCAAGGCCCTCCATATATTTTTGGAAAGTCTAAAGGTTCGGGATCCACTTTGGGTATTTCGCCCCCGCTAGACATACTAATCTCCCCGGAAGAAGGCATGGACCCTGAAGGTCCCACATCTGCATCTCTTGAAGGGAGAGGATGAGCTCTATGCATATTCACAATTTAGATGTCAGCAAGGAGTCCAGAATGACTTGAAAGTGGGCCCTGAAGAAGGGGTGTTGAATCCTTACCCCAAGGGCCTCAGTGAACTCTTCAATATCTGAGTCTTGATCCCTAAAATCACCCACCTCCAATGGGCTCCCCCTCCCGGCCTCGTCTCCCTAGGAGGACTCATCTGATTCTTCTGATAGAGGGAACCATTCCCTTAATTCAGAATCCAACAACTGCGGGGGAGTGGTGCGATCGAGAAACACCTTGACTCGATCTGTCATCGGATGCGGGGTACCCTGGGAGGGCACAAATTCCTCCAGCTCTATCAGGTATTTCTCCTCCTCTGCCTTAGATACCGCAAAGATGGCCCTGATAGGGCCTATCCCTAGAAAATTCATCCCAAAATGGTTCAGATGTTTCCACATCTCCGACGGGTCGAGGAATTGTCGGTTAACTTCCCAGATGTCCCAAGCCTTCAAGAAGACAAAATTCTCTTTCATATCAATGTGGAACAACCACTTACATGGAGCCTGAGTGGATATTATATGGAACCCTCTAGGTGGCCTCCCCTTAGGATGGCTCCGCTCTTCTGGGATCACCGGGTCCATTTCCACTACTGCCTCTCCCTCAACCGGTGCGGGCCCCACCACTACGGTAGCCCCACCAATGCGAGATGCCCCTACCGCCTTCTGACCTTGACCCCAAGGCTTGGGGGGCACGCTATCATCAACTCAAATGGTTGATTTCTTTAGAATTTCCCCTGGGTAGGCTGCCTCCCAACTCTGGGCATATTCCTTCACTAACCCGATGATAGTGGTCGGCGGGGGCAGCTGGTTCCGCATCTTCCCGTCTTCCCGTGTGAACATGAGACACATCTGCCTCATCACACACGAGTGTTCCTCAAAGAGCACCCCCAAATATACCTGCAAGGTTAGTCACTACATGCATTGGAATTTCCGAGCAAATCGGTGCGGGGTGTACGACTCGCAGAGAGGCTCGCGATCCACCCTTGCCATAAAAACTCCACCTCAAAAGGCCAGGATATAGGCACTGTGATCCTCCATTCCCTGACCATTGTCAGTGAATACCCCCGTTAGCAATGAGAATGGGTGGAAATTGAACTCCTCCACCTTCCACAATTGGTTCAGAACCAACGGTGCGGTCAACTTGGCTGGAAAGCTCCTGACAACATTCAGGATGGATGGGCGGAAGTTTGATCCTGGAGGGGAAATGGGGTTCTGGTATTCGTAAACCCCCCTGATGTGTACAGTTATCCACCCATATAGAAGGTGGAATGACCCACATATTCTCTACGCCCTCTTTCCCTCCCTGATATGCTACAACATCTTATACATCTTGGCGAGCATCGGGATCCCAAGGTTGACCCACCCTCCTTTCGCCAATATGGACACCATAATAAATGTGCTCAGCCGCACTCCCATGTTGGTGTACCTCACTAGTAGGATCTGCCATATATGAGAGACACGATGAATGCTGTCGGCCTGATTATTGGTTGTTGTTTGGTGATGAAGATAAATCCCCACTTCTTCCACTGGTTATCCTCCAAAAGTCACCAGTATGAGTGCTCCTTACTCCTAGCCCCCTTCGGGAAAGTCTGAGGCCTCGAATTTTTTTTTCTATTCTCCGGGAAGCTCAGGAACTATTTGAAACATCGCTTGAAATGGACGTCCCTCACCGCCTCCTTGTCCTCTCCCGACACAAGCTCCATCAAAGCCATCGCCAGTGGCGGCATTTGATCCGGGTGCTCCCAAAAAATCATGACAGGGAGGAATTCTTCATACATATCCCCCAGTATCAGGACCGCCGTGATCTGTTGAACGTCCCACAAGCTGATGCCGACTTCCCCGTGGTGAAAATGGAATGTGTTGGTCCTCGATGACCACCTGTTCAACAGCTCCGGCATCAGCTTCTTCTACTAGTAGATGTGAAAATTGGAGGCCCAAGCTGCCTCATACATGCCCACTCTTCTCGGCTCCACCCCAAACTCCTCACATGAGGCGCCTACCCAATAGGCCCAGGCCCAATCGTCTGTGAAGTTGCTGCCCTGGCGCAGGTCCCACTCCTCAGGCCACCCCTTCTCTAGGTTCCCTAGATTTGCCTTCAATATCGTAAGATGGATGGGGGGATATGTCTCTGGCTGTAACTTCTTCCCATCAATGTTATTCAGGTGGTTGTATAAGCAGTCAGCAATGACGGGTGTGAAGTCCTCTCAGGCATGACTGTCAGCCACCCTGAACCATCAGTGCTAGAATGGTGTGCTCCTGAACCAGTAAGCTTGTTCATCCCGACTCCCCTCTGGGATAAATACGTCATCCCATATCCTAAATCCATACAAGGGATACCTATTTCATAATGTGTAGTTCCTCTAGCTCTCTGATAGCAGCTCTACCAAAGAACCATGTTCAGAGTGGCTCTGAACTAGCTCTCCTAAACCCAGGCTATTCGCCATCTCATCTCTTAGGGCGGCATCCGTAAGGACCCCTGGGTGGATTCTTGATGAGCCATGTGGTCTTTTAGGTTGGGGTGATTGTTTTGGCTTGGTTTCGAAGCTCATTAGCGGAGCGCATTTGCAAAGTTTGTTTGCGGAGCCCTGCCTTGGCCTCCAAATGCAGAGTCGTGAAGCACACAGATGCGAAGTCAAGGACTCGCTATGCGCTGCGAAGCTAAAGGCCTGGTTCACGGAGAGCAAGTCGCAGAGTACATGGAGCTTCGTGAATCGAGAGTGCTACAAGACAAAATTGTGAATGAGAGAAAGGACAAAAGAGGAGTCATCCCCTCTATTTATAGGTGATGACCCCCACCACTTCGCAGTGTGTCTTGACCGTGACGGGCTTCGTGGTGTGCCTAGCTAACCTGTCGCTTTCCCGCTCGATGATCCTCCTCCACGAGCCAGCTTCGTGAAATAGCTAAGGAATTTTGGCGATTGACCCTCAAAATTTGACACTTGATTTTTCCTTGGCTCCAAGTTTGAGGTGGGGAATTTGATGGAGCCAAAAATAGGAAGGTATAAGTTTTATAAGAAAGGCTCCGAAGCTGCCTCATAAAGACCTTTCGTGGAGTGCCATGGCCTCGTGAGGCCACCGCGAAGCCAGGAGGTGGGATGCTTCGCAATCCCCTTTGACATTCGAAAGCCCGTCACAAAGCTAGGAGGAGGGATGCTCCATAAGCCCCTTTGACGTTCGCGAACCCGTCACGAAACCAGGAGGCGGGATGCTCTACGATCCCCTTTCACATTTGTGAGCCCACTGCAAATCCAAAAGGTGGGATGCTCCATGAGCCCCTTTGACATTCGCGAGCCCGCCGTGAAGTGGAATCCATCTTCACACCGAGAAAGCGCTGCTCCGCAGTGCCTCTTGCCTATAAATACCATCCACCCCCAGGGCCAAAGCACAAATCATCCAACCTTTCCTCTTCCCAGCTCTCAAATCGCAAAGCGATTTTTGCTCTGTAAACCATGAGCTGTTCAAGGTACTTTTACTCCACGAAGTACCTCCCCTTTGCCTTGTTTTCACCCCCTCTTTTGATAGGGATGCCTTTCCTGAATCCCACGGGCCTTTGCAATGGAAGGAGATACTCACAGGGACTCAGGTCATCGTGGAGTGTCTATGCTTCACGAAGCACCCCCCATGCACACGTGACTCAAATGCTAAGGCCAAGTCACTATGCCTTGTGAAGAACCTTGCTTCACAAGACCTTGCTTTACGAGGCACCCATGCTTCGTAGGGATTTGCTTCACGAACGCCCTTCCACTTCATGAAGAACCTCTTGTATGCACCTATTACCATTGCCTAGGCTTAGCCATTTCACTCCGCGAAGCCCTCACCTTCACGAAGCCCTTCCCTTGCATGGAGCACCAGATCTATACGAGGCCTCTACTCGTAAACCCCTTTGCTATGCAACTCCCTCTCCCATGAAAACTCTTAGGTTTGCACGAAGCAACTTCAAAGTCCCTTGGACGATGCTACCCGTTTCATTGCTTCACCTTATTCTTATTCATATAGGCACACTAATGACTATTTCTTTTTTGCATAGTCACTCTAACGTGGACCCCCCCAATGGGTCGCTCCATGACACCCCCTAGCTACGACGTTGCCTATACCCTCTCTTCACCAAGGTGAAGAGGGTACCAGTTATGTAAGTCCTAGGGGTGTGGAGTAAAATTAACTCATCCGAGCTACAGTACATTAAACTGCCAAGCACCATCATCCTCAGCACATGACGTTAAACTGTGACTTCCCCCCGTGCATCCTATGTGGGGAAAGGGAAACCATCCTGGTGTAAGCCCCTATCTTTTCTTACAGGAGGCATCATCCCTGTTCCTCATTTATTATTCAGTCCCAAGGACTAGAGGGGGGGGGATGGATGCCAGAACCCTCCATTCTTTGGTCCAAATCCCTCTCCCTCAGGGTTTGTCGCCACCGGGCCTCCATCTTGGAGTAAGTCCCTACCTCTTTGGGCTGCTAACCATGCATAAGCCCCCGTTTCCTCTTTGGGTTGTGATCACATGTATTCCCCACTTCACCTCTCATAGACGCAACTTTCACGACATTATAGTCAGGTCTCTGGTGAATCTTGTTTCTCACACTGAGCATGACTCACGTAGGCTTAGAGTAAGCACCGACCATGACATCCTCCCTGGGAAGCCTAGAGTGTAAGCCCCATGCCCCACCTGAACTACGTGGTCTTTGATCCTTGCTAAGGCAGGGTATGTAGGAAGCCTCCATGAGGTTCAAGCCCACCACCCATTAGACCCAGGTCCTCCTACATGTCGGTTCACCAACACCGACCTGAACTACATGGTCTTTGATCCTTGCTAAGGCAGGGTACGTAGGAAGCCTCCACGAGGTTCAATCCCACCACCCATTGGACCCCAGGTCCTCCTTCATGTTGGTTCACCGATGCCCACTTGAACTACGTGGTCTTTGATCCTAGCTAAGGAAGGGTACGTAGGAAGCCTCCACGTGGTTCAAGCCCACCACCCATTGAACCCCAGGTCCTCCTTCACGTCAGTTCACCGACACCCACTTGAACTACATGGTCTTTGATCCTTGATAAGTCAGGGTACGTAGGAAGCCTCCCCGAGATTCAAGCCCACCACCCATTGAATCCCAGGTCCTCCTTCACGTCGGTTCACCGATTCCCACCTGAACTACATGGTCTTCGATCCTTTCTAAGGTAGGGTACATAGGAATCCTCCATGAGGTTCAATCCCATCAAACTAGAAATTTGGAAAAGTGTTGGGAGTATTGTGATATGTAAGGGTCAAAATCCTATAGGTAAGAGCCTATCTAAGGTAATGGATTATAATATGAAAAAAATATGTAAGGGTTAATCAACTAAATGATCAATACAAAAGGTTTATGTACATTATGAAAATATGGAGAAAACCAATATATTTTTCAATGTTCCCCATGATACTGTATGATGTTTATTATGGAAAGGATACTATGTTTTCATCATGAAGTGTTATGACTAACCTATAATTATTATTTAAAGGATCTATTATACCAAAAATTTAATTTATGAAAGGATAATACATGCTAAAACCTGGGTAGTTACACTATCAGAACTCAGAAGCCCCATATAATGTAAGGGAACCTACCTTGGTTCCATATCAGTTTCCTCATACCCATTTAAATTCAATTAAAAGTCATAAAATAAATTCAATCACATAATACATGGTATGTTTAAGGACCACTTATCTCTAACATGGAGTTATCCCATTTTTAAATGATGTGTGCTTCATTTTATCCATCCACAATTAAGCTGCATCGATCATAAATGAGACCATGATCCCCCTATATCCATGAAAGTGTATCCATAATTAGTTAAAACAAACTTATAAATAATTTAGAAGAATAACACATAACTTTTAAACTAGGAATAATCAAAGTAAAACTCATCGTGTAGCCTCCCATGTCCAAAACCTCACACAATAAGGTGGGAACAACCACATACATTCCTTTGAACCCATAATTAGAAAAATCCCTAATATCAAACATAAATTCATCAAAAAATTCATCTCAATTTTTATGAAAACCTAAGAATAATAAAATAAGTTACTTTTATATTATGAAATGATACAAAACCTCATGTTTTCATGCCTCCCAATATCCCTTTATCCATCATGTAAGAAAGAACCATTAATATAAAATTTGTCTACTATGATTCAGTGAAATCAACACTAAATCCTAAATTCTATTCCACTAAAATTAATGGAATAAGGATTGAGAGAATATAGGTGGAGGTAATTGAATAAAACCTATAACAACCCGTACTGTTATGTGTCAGTGGAGTTGGAGGAAATTCAGGTTCCAATAGAGGTGGAACTGAGAATTTTTTTAGTTTTTTGATTAAAATAAATAATTGGAATTAGTAAACATGTTTTAAAATATTATAAGGAAGTTTTTGAGGTGAAGGTCTGGGTATAAGATACCCAAAATGATTTCTGAGGCATACAGTAGATGAAAATTGGGTATGTGGTTACAAAAAGACACTAGGTACCTAGTATGGGGACACTGGGTACTTGAGAAAAGAACTAGGGTAAGTATCCTATGGTTGGAGCCACTGGGTACCCAATGGGACATGGGGGTGGATTAGGTACCCCAAAAAAACCATTTTTTTAGATGGATGGAAAAATTTCTTTTTTGATGGGCCTTATTTTATACCCTTGAAGGGGTATCCTTCCTCCAGGTTTCAAACACCAAGGGAAGGACTCCCCCTTTATCATTTCTTCTACCTTGTTTCCATCTATTGATATACATAGTTTTGATATTGTCAAATCATTTATTGAGGCAAGTCATTATTCTTTACCTCTATTTTTTTCTCCTCTCTTAGTTCTATAATTTTATAATGGTGGATAAACTTTTTGGTACTAATTCCACTATAGTGTAGTGAAATCAGGCTGAAATGATAGGGCTCTTGATCATCATAGAGAATCGAAAGAGGTGGAATCCCATAGTGGATAATAATTTTATTGGATTTAATCCACTATGTTGAGTTATTTATGGATTTTCATCAATTGAGTTAATATTTATTAATTGATAAATATTAGATTTAAGGGCTTTCGTTGGTAGTGGGATCAGTATGTATTGGGAGTAAAATACACCACACTGCTCTATTTTTTGATGTTTTAATACCAATGGTGAGAAATTTATAGTTTATTAAAACTATTATGATTATTAATGAATTATATAATCAATTATAGAATACTTATAATTAAATATAAATTAATTATAATTAATTATAGAGCCTCTGTTTGGAGATAGGGGATCAAGTTAGATGATGTTTATTAAGGAATCTCTACTGATCTTAGATAAAGATAAGAAAGCATCAACTCTAAATGGGATAACACTGTGTTCTAGGTATGTGGTACCTAGACTTTTATATTGGTTTATATGAGTTCCATGTGTTTTTTGATGTATGGGATTTATTGGGAATCCATGATTGTGCTAATATATTTTTGAATTGTGGTTCTTCATGTCCAAAGGATAATTATATGATAATTATGGTTATGAGAGGACTTATTAGCATTATGATTCAAACCCATGGTCACTGATGACCATGAACCTAAAGTAAGGTGTGATTAATTTTTAATGTGTAACCCAATGGTGACATATTGAGATGTTATGACATAATGGACATTAATAAGTTCTCTTGAGTATCACTTGATGTTATATAAGTTATTCATGCAAGAGGATATCATGATGCCAAGTTATGAAATGGTTTTGGTTTAATTGATGGTAATTCGATTATCTTGACATGTGAATAGGGTTCACGATTCTTTCCCTAAAGTAAATGGATACTAGGTGAGATTTTACATGGGATAGATATTGGGAAAGAGTTTTTATGTTGACATACCAACCATAAAGTGTGAAGTAAAATAATATGGATTTCTGATCCATGTTTTTCGTTTTCTTTGATTTTTTTTAATATTTCAGTGTATAAAATAATTTTTTATCAAGGAGGATGAAAATATTATAAAGAAAATCTTGGGAATATTAAAATTTTAAAGACCATTTTGAAAAACCTATGGACTTGTCCAAACCGACTTATGCATGAAGACCCTTGCATGTTACAAATTCCATACAACTACCATACATGGACCAAAGGATATAGACACCCATATGTTAGAAACCTATGCTATGGACCTGCACAAAAAACCTCCTTTTCCCAGTGTCCCATATTTTCCTATTAATAGGACCCTAGGGATCCTTATTTAGAGAACTAAAAAATTGAAAGAAGCCATGGAGCTCTGATTGTGCAACCTATAACAAACCAGGTAATGATAAAATCATTATTTTTTATTTATTAATTATAAAATAATTAATATAGAAACTATGTTCAATAACATATATGATAAATCTAGTTTTATAGTTAAAAACATTGTTTTTTGAAAAAAAGTTTTACTGCCTTTTGATGGTGAACCCATTTTAAATATATCTTTGACTATTTTATTAGTTATATTTGTAAAATAAACCTTTTATTTTTAATAGGGACATAAAAAATTACTTTGGTTTAATTTTTGGCATTTTTTTGATAAATTTTAAATTTTAATGAATAGCGAAAAATACTTCATTTTAAATCAAAACTGTTTTTTTGTATAATTTATTTATATTGTTAGATTATTATTTTATTTAGTTTTAAATTATAATTAGATTATGTTTTAATAATTTAATTCAATTTAGGTCATTTTAATCCATTTTTCCTTGAAACTCAATATAAAAAGTATGTGAATTTGTGAACGTTTTACTTTAAAAACTTATTTTCTTATTCTGTTAAAGGGAATAATTTTTAATTAATTTCTACCAATTCCGTGTTTTTAATTTTAAAAAATGGATTAGTTATTTGAAATCATTAGTTCCAAATTATGTAAATAGTTTCACTTTAATTTTGGACATTATGAATAATAACTTTAGTAATAAATTTTATTACCACGGTTAATGGTAAATCGGATAATTAAAGGTAAAATTTATATTATAAAAATATAAAATTACCATAAAACTTGTCCTAAATTAATTTTATGAGTGTGTTACAACCAATAGTATCCTTGTATAGATTTTAGGACCACTTGGAGCCACTTGGATGACTTTAATGAATTTATAATATTATATTCAATGAAAAGTAAATTTTGTTACGCTTTTATTTTTTACAAGTAAAGTATTTTTAATACGAGGTAATACAGGGGATATTTTTAACTATAAATATTATTTATAAATATAAAATTATTACCTATATCATGGTAATTTATTTAAAATTTTTAGTAAAAAATAATTAAATTAAATGGAGACACAATGATGATGAAATAATTTCTTCATTAACGGAAGAATCTAATAAACAATATTATAAATATTAAAATAAATATAATTTAAAATAATTGATACCATAAATGATTTTTTATTAATTTTAAATTTTATTGATGTGTTAAAATATTATTCTTGACTATATCATGAAGTTATGATATTTTAAAAAGTCAAGAAATGAATAGTGTCAAAATTGACACTAATGGTATTTAAAAACAAATAATATTTTATTAAAGGATATAAAATTTATAAAAATTATAGATTCCTCCAAAAAGTTTTTATAGGTCTTATAATTTCATAAATAACTATTTTATTGTTAATTTTTCATGTTATTTAATTATAATAACCCTCAAAGTATAAATTACCTGATAAAATGGTAAGAATTAAAAAGTGATAAAACAAATAAATAAGGATTACAAAATATTAAAAACTTTTCCAATTTTTATTGGATGATAATTTGACCCATACTCATCCTATATTTGAAATAAATCACTTTGGAACATTTTTAAATAGAAAATTAATTTATATTAATTTAATATTTTTAAGATTTCCTAGATTACCCCTCTCTTATACTATAAAAGGGAACACATTCTTCTCTTCTATTCACTCTTAAAAACCATTTTGGCTTAGAAAATATCTTCTTGAATACATTACTAGATGTTATTTCTTCTTCCTCTTCCTTAAAATATTCTCCAAACATGAAGATATAATAAATCCCATATACTAAATATAATTATATGTTATTATGTTATTATCACCATATAAATAAATCTCTACTTCTATCAAATGGGAAGATAATTAATCGTTTGTGTGTACGTGTGAAATATCCCCTCTATGAACCGATATAATTCGTTTTTTGTAACCATTTATCAAGAATGGTTATAATTATGGAATTAATTTTTATATGTGATATTCATGAAATATTTTATCATTATAGGAAAATAAAATATCAATTACATTCTTACTTTCCATGCAAAAAAAATGATAACATCGTTCGTGCGTATGTGTGAACTATCACCTGCATGAAGCGATGTGATTTGTTTTTAATAACCACACCACTTGGATAAAATATATAATTATATTTTAATTATTAATATTATATTAATAATTTTATGATCATTCTATAAAGATAAAATAATTCTTACTTTCATTAAATTATGATCAGTGGAAAATGAGAACATTAATCATGTGTACGTACGCCCTACCGTCTCCTTTATTATAATGTTGTTCATTATTCATAACCATACATAAATGGTTTAATTTAAAAGTATAATTAATTTTTAAAATTTATTATTATCTCATAAGTATTGTTATATAGATAATGGAATAACGACCACTTTTGGCTATAGACATCATACCAAGTCATTTTGGACTCATGTACCGAATATCATCAAAACATCTGACATGAACTTAAATAATTAAGTAATTTTTATAATATGGTGATAAGTGATGTAAAATTAATAATAAAATTGAAAAAGGTTCTCAATAAAGTAAATAATTAACTTATATTTATTATTTTGGAAGATAAAGAACATATTTGATGAATCAGACTCGAGGTAAGAGACTTCGTCTTAATATCCTTTTGTTAAGGCATATTATGATATTATACACCACCTTATTTTATGAGGTGTATAAAAAAACCATTTAAAATTTAATATCATTCAAAAGATTTCAAATGTAATCTTTATATATAGAATTTTTGACTTTCTTCACAAATGACAAAAAGAATTTTCTTTTTTTAACATATATGGTGAAAACGAATTATCTACCACTATGACTATTATTTTATATTTGGATTCCTCTAAGAGCCTTAATTTTTATAAAAAAATCACTTATTCCCTTTTTTGGGTATTCTGGTATTGAAAATGGTTTTGTAAATGTATTTATTATTTCAATATCTTGAAATGATTTCAAGTGATTACAAATGAAATCTTATGAGTGAAATGTTGAAAATTGAATTCTTTTATATGTTGTGATTATATAATGGTTCTTGGACATTTGACGAGTGGTTACATCATAAAATAAGGATAGGTGGTTCCATGATAAACAAAGTATGGGTGGTTACGTAATAACCTCCAAGGCATTGTGTATAGAAGTCGACCGTATGGTTATTCCATTTTTGTAATGGTAACATGTATGGAAGTCGACCAAATGATTATTCCATTTAAGTAGAATTATGTCTCAAGTTACCTTTATGTGTTATATATTCTTTCTATGTGTATTGTGGTAATACTATGATTACAAATGGGTAAGAAATGAGTTTTTTAATAATGTATTTACTACTTATTAAAGGTGAAAAATATTAATTTATGATAAAGTATTCATGGTTTACAAGTTTTCACTAGAATAATCATTTTCCATCGTTGTGTATCCCTTACTGAGCTTTTTATTCTCATCCAAAGTTTTAAAATTTTTTACTCCAGATTTAATGGAGAATAGATACAAGGATGGGATTAAGGGAAAATTGTCTATTGAACATGGGAAGAAACCATGTTTCATTTTAAAGGTTTTTATTTTATCAAGAAAATGGATACTATTTGGAAGTGTCCACTATATATTTCTATGGTTTTTTCATGTATGAGTTATGGAATAATTCTCTAAATTTATTAACCTAAAAAGATCCTCAATATAAAATAAAGTTAATTTCTTGACTTAACTCAAGATTATGTAATGTTTAAGTCCAAGTCCTTATAGTTGGTATCATAGGTTGATTTAAAGAACTTTAGATGTTAGGGTAATATTAATGACTTATCCTTGATATATTTTAATTTATGGTCAAATAAAAAAGTTATATAATTTTATGATTACCATGTTTCTTCATCTAAGATATTTCTATTCAGAATGGATTTCTGTAGAGGAAAGAGGGCAACTGTGCTGGGAAGGAATCAAGAAGAAAAAGAGATTTCCAAATCAGCATCCTGAAATGTTTAGAATGAGACTTGAGTAGTTCATTATAGTGATGTATCAATTTAATTAGGCAATAAATAGTGGTGGTGTCTATATAAGAGAGAAACCTAATATACCATAAAATAATATGATGATAATGGAGTATTTTATGAGACAATGTCCCCACATCATTCAAATGATCATCTGACCCTATGCTAGATGAAGGATGGGTTAAATCACTAGAAAAGATATTCAATATCATGGGGTTTTTTTAAAGCACTAATAGGTAACTCTTTAAATTTATCATTTTGAAGGTGAAACCGATCAGTGGTGGAAAATGGTTAAAATACTAGAGGAATTGAAGAGATTGATTCTATGAAGAGGGATGAATTTTAGAACATCTTCCTCAAGAAAAATTTTCTGAAGGATGTTCAAATTTGGATGGAAAAGAAATTATAGGAATTGAGACCAAAGCAAGAGGATTCAGTGGCTTCATATAAATAAAATTTCAACCATTTGGAAATGTACATAACAAATTTTATCCAGGATCTTGATAGCAAGATAAATTAGTTTTACTCAGGATTGAAGCCGAGATATCGAAGGGTATTATCTTCTTGTGAGTTCAAAATCTATGAAAAACTTGCATGATGTGCTGAGAAGGTAGAAATGGAGTTTTATAATGATCATGTGTACCATTAGAGAAAGTAAAGGAATATATCTATTTGGAAAGAAATGGGAAAAAATTCATCAAAGAAGTTTGGAATTGAGAAAACTAAATTTCTATCTTTTGAGATTTGTGGTAAAAAGTATCTAGGAGAATATATTTCAAAGTCTGGGAAGTGATTTCAATGTGGTAAGACTAATCACATTTCTCATGACTACATGGGAAATGATCAGGAAAGTAATTAAGAGCCAATGATAATATGTTTTAGTTGCAATGAGTTAGGGAATTAAGCCAATGTCTGTCTAATGTTGATCATTAAGATCAGAAGCATAAGAGTGTGGACAAATATTTTTCTACTACTGTGATTTATGTGGGACCATCAACTGTTGTGGTGAAAAGTATGTTATGGGTTTTTTTTTCAAAAAGTGCCAATACTCTATTTGACTTTGGATCTTCACATTGTTTCATTTATGAGAGCTTTGAAATTAAATTGGAAATATTACCTCAAGAATGTGATATATAACTTTTGGTAAAAACTCCATGTGGAAGTATTAAATAAAAAAATATTTATAGGAATCTTCTTATTATCATTGATAGGATGGTATTTCCTGAAAAACTTGTTAAAATTCCCCTAGTGGAGTTTGACATCATTCTGGGTATATATTGACTTTCATTTTATCATGATAAAATAGATTTCAAATCTAGGAAAGTTTTATTCAATGATTTTATACCTTTTATAACATATGAAGAATCCAAGATATTGATTAATGATGGCAGTGAAAGTTATCCAACCCATGTTGTTGTAAAGAAATAAACAGTTTTGATTAGTGACATTCAAGCAGTGAATGAATTTACTGATGTTTTTCCTGATGAATTTCATTTTGTTGTTCCTGAATGGGAGGTTGAATTTAATATTGATTTAGTTCCTTATGTGAAACCTATTTCTGAATCTCCTTATCTAATGTCTCAAATGGAATTGGTGGATTTGAAAAAAATAGTTGCATGAATTTCTTGATTTAGGTTTCATTTGACCTATCACTTCTCCACGGGGTGCTCCAATTTTAGTTGTGAAAAATAAGGATGGTTCCATGTGACTTTTTGTTGGTTATAGAGCCTTGAATAACATCACTATTAAGTATAATTATCCATTACCTTATATCAATGATTTTTTTTGATTATCTCAAGGGAGATCATTATTTTTCGAAGATTGATTTGAGGTTTGGGTACCATACACTGAAGGTAAAGGAGGATGACATTCCAAAGATAGTGTTCCAGACAAGATATGTGCATTATGGGTTTTTGGTTATTACAATTGGGTTATATAATGTAACTTTTGTATTTATAAATCTCATTAATGGAGTATTTTATCAGTTTTTGGATCAGTTTGTGGTTATTTCTATAAATGATATTTTGGTATATTATAAAACCTAGGAGGAACATGAAATTCACTTAATAATTG
Organism: Viscum album; assembly: GCA_963277665.1. Lineage (NCBI taxonomy): Eukaryota > Viridiplantae > Streptophyta > Magnoliopsida > Santalales > Viscaceae > Viscum > Viscum album. Next base: position 1,517,465,603 of record OY728155.1, on the reverse strand, counting down.
TTTTTAAAACCATAATGAAAAAAAACTGTATGGAAATATTATTAAGAGTGAATTTTTGTTGAAAAAAATTTCACTCCTTGGTCATATTATTTCTAAACATGGAATAATTATTGACCCTTCTAAAACAAAAGTTGTTGAAGAGTGGAAAAGATCCATCAATATCACATAGATTCAAAGTTTTCTTTGATTAGCAGGTTATTAATGATGGTTTGTTGAAATTTTTTCTTATTTATATATCCCACTAAGTAAGTTAACACATAAGGGAGTTAATTTCATTTGGAAAAAAGAATGTGATGATTTTTTTCAGGAACTGAAAAGAAGATTGTTAAATGTTTCAGTTTTATCCCTGACTTCCAGAAATGGTGACTTTGTTATCTAAAGCAATGCTACATTGAAAGGACTTGGTTGTTTACTAATGAAGATATGATCTTGTAATTTCTTATGCTTCATGTTAGTTGAAACCTCATGAGTTGAACTACTCTACACATGATTTAGAATTAGCTGATGTTGTTTTTGAATTAAAAATTTATAGGAATCATTTGTATGGTTTAAAGTGGGAAATATATACTGATAACAAAAGTTTAAGTATATATTCATTCAGAAATAATTGAACATGAGACAAAGGAGATAGTTGGAACTAATCAAGGTTTATCATTTCACAATTCATTATTACCCTGAAAATAAGATAAAGTGGCCGATGCTTTGATTCAAAAAAGTGATGCCACATTAACCATGTTACATTTTTAAAATGAAACTTTGGTTAATGAATTGATTAATTTTGGATTATAATTTGTTGGTGAAAAAATTACTCTTTCTTATTTCAGTTGTTACTACAACCATCTCAATCATAAATAGTTAAGCAAGTGAATAAGGAAGATTGTGAGTTGAATAAAATGGTATAATTGGTTAAGATTGTGTTTTGAGATTTGAGAAGAGATTATGCGTGACTTGTAATTCAAATTTGAAGAAAGATTTGTTATGTGAATCTCACAGTTCTCCATTTTATATTAATATGGGAATCACTAAGATGCATAGAGACCTTTGTTAGTATTATTGGTGGGATGTAATGAAAAGATACATTTCTAAATTTACCCTAAGATGTTTAACTTGTAAATAGGTTAAAGTAGAGTGGATATTACCAAATGGGATGCTTCAAACTTTTACAGTGCCAGATTGAAAATGAGAAAATATATCTATGGACTTTATAGTAGGATTATCATAGACTTCTTGAGGCAACAATGCGATTTGGGTTATTGATGATCTATTGACTAAATCATCTCATTTTCTTAGTATATTAAATACTATATATCTAGATAAACTTTCTTGGTTGTATATTGAAGATATAATTAGGTTATATGGATTTCCACTCTCTATTGTATCTGATCTTAATCCCAAGCTCAGTTCTAACTTTTGGGAAGGCCTTCAGAAGTCGTTCAGTACTGAATAAAATTTCAATACAAATTTTCATCCTTAATCAGATGGGTAGTCAGAACAAGAAATCAAAATGTTGGAGGATATGCTACGCGTGTGTTTAATATATTACTAGGGAATTTGGGATCAAAATCATTATTTGTTTCAATTTTCTTATAATAAAAATTTTCATTCTAGTATACAGATGGAACCATTTGAGGCATTATATGGAATAAAGTGTCAAACTTTAGCTTTTTGGGATGAAGTAGGTGGAAGAAAGTTGATGGCACCATAATTAGAAGAGTAAATGGTATATAAAGTTCATTTGATTCAGAAACACATGAGGACATCCCATATAAGAAAAAATGTTACGTGGATAACCAGAGGAAAGATATTTCCTTTAAGGTAGGTGATCATGTCTATCTCAAAGTTTCTCTATGAAATAATGTGCTGTTTTTTGGTAAGAAGGGGAAGATGAGTCCAAGGTTCATTGGAACCTATAAAATCCATTATAAATTTGTATCATTTTCCTATCAAGTGGATTTACCTTTATGTTTATCCTAAGAACACAATGTTTTTCATGTTTTAATGTTAAGAAAGTATATGCCAGATCAATCTCATGCTTTGAGTCCAGAAGTAGTTCAGTTGGAATAGAATATTTATTATGAGGAACAACTAGTAAATGTTCTTGACTTAATATATCAAGTGTTTCAAAATAATTTGATTCATTAGGTTAAGGTTTTGTGAAAAAACCATATAGTTGAAGAAGCAACAAGGGAATCTGAAAATGCTATGAGGGAAAAATACCCTACTTATTTGATAAGTGAATAAAATTATGGGGAAGAAATTTACAATAGGTAGAAGAATTTAACAAACCAGGTAATGATAAAATAACTCCTTTTCATTTATTAATTATACAATATTTAAAATAAACACTACATTCAATAATGTATATGATAAATGTAGTTTTATGGTTAAAAACATTGTTTTTCTAAAAAATAATTTCACCACCTTTTTATGGTGAACTCATTTTAAATATAGTTTTTGACACTTTTAAAAGTTATATTTGAAAAAATAAACTTCTTATTTGGAATCAGAAAATAGAAATTTACTTTGGTCAAATTTTTGGTATTTTTCTGATAAATTTCATATTTTAATGAATTGTAAAAAATACTATATTTTAATTCAACACTGACTTTTCATATAATTTAGTTATATTATTAGATTATAATTTTAATTGGTTTTAAATTAAAATTAGATTATTTTTTTTATAATTTAATCCAATTTAGGCCATTGGAATCAATTTCAATATGAAATTGGATATAAAAACTATGTAAAATTTAGAAAGTTTTACTTTAAAAATCCATTTTCTTATTTCGTCAACGAGATTAATTTTTATTTAATTTTTGCTAATTATGTGTTTTTAATTTCAAAAAATGGATTCCATATTTTTAATCATAAGTTCCAAATTATTTAAATAGTCTCCTTTTAATTTTGGACATTATGAATAGTAAATTTAGAAATAAATTTTATTAATACGGTTAAGGGTAAGTCGGGTAATTAAAGGTAAAAATTATATTATAAAAATATAAAATTACCCAAAAACTTTTCCTAAATTAATTGTATGAGTGTGTTCTAACCGAGATATTCCTTATGTCTATTTTAGGACCACTTGGAGCCACATGGACAACTTTAATGCATTTGTAATATTATATTCAATGAAAAGTCATTTTTATTACACTTTTGTTTTTAACAAGTAAATTATTTTTAAAATGGGGTAATACAGGGGATCTCTTCTACTATAAATATTCATTATAAATATAAAATTATTACCTACATCATGGTAATTAATTTATAATTTTTAGGAAATAAATAATTAAATTAAACAGAGATACAATGATGATACAATAATTGCTTCATCAATGGAAGAATAAAATAAAGGATATTATAAATATTAAAATAAATACAATTTAAAATAATTGATTCCATAAACGAATTCTATGGATTACTTTGACTTGTTATTGATGTTTTAAAAGAGTTTTTTTGTCTATATCATGATGTTATGTTATTTTTAAAAAGTCAATAAATGAAGTGTCAAAATTGACACTAATGACATTTTAAAATAAAAAATATTTTGTTAAAGGATATAAAACTTATAAAAAGAAAACATTCTAAAAAAAAGTTGGGATAAGTGTTATAATGTCATAAATTACTATTTTATTGGTCTTTTTTCATGTTATGGTAATTATAATTACCCTAATAGTATAAATTACTTGATAAAATGATACAATTTAAAAAGGGTTAAAACAAAAATATAAGGATTAAAAATATTCAAAACATGTCTAATTTTTATTTAATTATTATATTTTGACCCATCCTTAAACTATTTTATAAATGAATCACTTTGGACCCTTTTTTAATAGATAATTAATTTATATTAATTTAATATTTTTAAGAATTCCAAGAGTTCCCCTCTCCTCTCCTATAAAGGGAACCCATTATTCGCTTTTATTCACACTTAAAAACCATTTTGGTGTAGCTAATATATTCCTAAATCTTTTCCTATAATCCCTCCCCACATTTTAGAGTCCTTATTTTAGTTAAAAAACAATCCTTAGAGGTGTTAACGTTTTAATGAAAGGTGATCATCCGAAGAAGAAGAAATAACTTATTCCCTTTTCTGAGTATTATGGTATTGAAAATGGTTTTGGAAATTTAATTTTTTATTTCAATACCTTGAAATGATTTCTAGTGATTTAAAATGAAATTTTATGAGTGAAATGTTAAAAATTCAAATCTTTTATGTGTTATGATTATATAATGGTACTTAGACATTTGATGAGTGGTTACATGATAAACCTATGACGGGTGGTTCCGTGATAAACCAAAGATGGGTGGTTACATAATAACCTAAAATTAATTGGGTATGAAAGTCGACGATATAATTATTCCATTTTTTAAGAGTGACACATATGGAAGTCGACTGCATGGTTATTCCATTTAAGTACAATTATGTCCCAAGTTACCTTTATGTGTTATATATGCTTGATATGGGTTTTATAGTAATCTTATGATTACAAAAAGGGTATGTGATTAATTTTTTAAAAGAAAGTATTTAATACTTATTAAAGGTGAAAATATTACTTTATGATAAAGTATTCATGGTTTACATGTTTTCAAAATACTAACAATTTTACTTCTTTATGTATCCCTTATTGATTATTTTATGCTTATACCAAGTTTTAAAATGTTTCACACTGAATTTAAGGGAGAATAGAGAAAAGGATGGGATCAATGTAAAAATATTCAACTGAACATGAGAAGAAACCATGTTTCATTTTAAAAGTTTTTTTATGAAGAAAACAGATACTATTTGGAAGTTTCCACTTTGTATTTCTATGGTTTTTATGTATAACTTATGGAATAATTATCCAAATATATAAACCTAAAAATAATCTCAACGTGAAATAAAGTTAAATTTTGAATTAACATAAGATCATGTATTGTTCAAGGCTAGGTCATCATAGTTGGTATGAGAGGTTTGTTTAAATAACTATAGAGTCTAGGTTAATATTAATAACTTACCCATGAAATATTTTACTTTATGGTTAAATTAAAAAGTTATAGCATTTAAAGATTACCATGTTTCTTCTTCTAAGATATGTCTATTCAGAATGGTTTTCCATAGAGGAAACATGGTAGCTGTGTTGGGAAGGAATCAATAAGAAAAGATCCTTCCAAATCAGAATCCTGAAATGGTTCAAATCAGAATTGAGTAGTTCATTCCAGTGATGGCTCAGTTGACTCAGGTTGTAAATGGTGGTGGTGTCCATGTAATAGAGAAGCCTGATCTACCACAAAGGAACATGATTATAGTGGAGAATTTTATGAGACATAATCCCCCATAATTTAGATGATTATCTGACCCTTTTCTAACTACAGGATGAATTAAATCACTAGAAAAGTTATTCGACCTCAAGGGTTGTTTGGAGAACCAATAGGTAACTCTTGGAATTTATTGTTTTGATGGTGAAGCTGATCAGTGGTGGAAATGGTTAAAAATACCATATAAAGTAAAGAGATTCATGCTACAAAATGGGATGAATTTAAGAACATAATCCTTCAGAAATATTTTCTAAGGTTTTTTGACTTAGGATGGAAAACCAATTCTTGGAATTAAGACAAAAAGATGAAGTTTCTGTGGATGCATGAGAAATAAATTTCACCTGTTTGGAAAGGTACATCCCAAATTTTATCTGGTATCTTGATAGTAAGATAATTTTGTTTTACTCAGGATTTAAGCTGAGATATCGAAGGGCATTAGCTCTTCATGAGTTCAAAAGTTACAAAAAACTTTCCTAATGTGTTGAGAAGGTAGAAATTGAGTTTTTTGATGATCATGTGTCCCATTAGATCAAGAAGAAGAAGAGATATAGGTGTATTGAAATGGGAAAGAATTCATTAAATAAGTTTGGAGGTAAGAAAACTAAATTTTTGTCTTATGATAAGTGTGGTAAAATGCATCACGGAGAATGTCTTTCAAAGTATGGGAAGTGATTATTATGTGGTAAGACTAGTCATATTGCTCGTGACTATAAAGGATATGACTAGTAAAGTAATTAAAATCTAGTGGTAATAAGTTTTAGTTTCAATTAGTTGGGGAATTATACTAATGTGTGTCCAAATTTTATTACCCAGGATGTAAACTATTAAGATCAGATATAGAAGGTAGTGTAAAAATATTTTTCTTCTACTACAGTTGATGTTGGACCCTTAAATGAAGTGGTGACAAGTATGTTATGGGTTCTTTCAAAATTTTCCAATACTCTTTTTGAATATATATCTCCACATTCATTCATTTCTAAGATATTTTCAAGTAAATTGAAAATATTTCTTCATGAATGTGATATAGAAATTTTTCTAGAAACTCCAGGTGGAAGTATTAAATCAACCAAGATTTATAGGAATCTTCCTATTACTAGTAGGGGATCTTCTTTCCATCAAATCTTTTTGAACATCCCCTAGTGGAGTTTTATATCATTTTGGGTTGGATTTTAGTTTATCATGCTAAAAAAGATTGAAAATCCTTGAACGTTTTATTCAATTATTTCATACCTTTGATAACATACTAAGAATATGATAGATTGATTAATGATGGTAGTAAAATTTTTATATCTCATGTTTTTAAATAGGAATAAAAAATTTTGATTAGTGACATTCCAGTAGTGAATGAATTTACAAATGTTTTTCCAGATGAATTGAGTCATTTTTTCCTAATCAGTAGGTTTAGTTTACAATTTATTTAGTTCCTGATACTAATCCTATTTCTAACCCCTCTTATCAAATAAATCAGGTGGAACCGATGGAATTGAAAAAATAGTTGAAATAATTTCTTGATTAAGGTTTCATTCGACCTAGCACTTCATCACAGGGTGATCTGGTTTTATTTGTAAAAATGAAGGATAGATCCATGATACTTTTTATTGATTATATATCCTTTAATAACATGACTATTAATAATAAATATCCTTTGACTCAAATTGATGATTTGTTTGATCAGGTCTAGGAAGCTCTATATTTTTCAAATATTGATTTGAGGTATGGGTACCATCAGACAAAGGTGAAGGAGGATGACATTCCAATGAAAACATTCCAAATGAGATATGGGAATTATGATTTTGTGGTTATAAACTTTGGGTTATCTACTCAACCTTATTTATTTATGAATATCCTGAATGAATTCTTTCATCAGTTTTTGGATTAGTTTATAGGTGTGTTTATAGATGATATTTTGGTATATTCTAAAACCCAGGAGGAACATGAAAGTCACATAATGATTGTTTTTCAAAATTTTAACGAAAAGAAACTATATGGAAAGTTTAGTAAGAGTGAATTTTGGTTTCATCATTTTTCATTCATCAGTCATATTGTATCTAAATATGGAATAACCGTTGACCCTTGTAATTTTTTTTGTTGAAAAGTGGCAAAGACCTACCAATGTGACAGAGAATCATAGTTTTCTTGGATTAGATAGTTATTGATGATATTTTTTTTGAAAACATTGATCTGTTATCTAGACCACTAACTAAGTTAACACATAAGGAATTTAAGTTCATCTAGAAAAAAGAATGCGATTATTGTTTTTAGGAACTGAAAAGAAGATTGGTAAATTCTCTAGTTTTGGTCCTTCCTTCCAGAAATGGTGAATTTATTATCTAAAGTGAGATTTATTGAAAATACTAGGTTGTTTCCTAATAAAAAATGACCAGGTAATTTCTTATGCTTCACTTCAATTGAAACCTCACAAGTTAAATTACTCTACACATGATTTGGAATTAGTTTCTGTTGTTTTTCATTAAAAATTTGGTGGCATCATTTGTATAGTGTAAAGTGTGAAATATATAATGATCACAAAATTTTGAAGAATATATTCACTCATAATGAATTGAAAATAAGACAATAGAGATTTCTAGAACTAATCAAGGATTATGATTGCACGATTTAGTACCATCCTGGAAAAGAAAATAAGGCGACTGATGGTTTGAGTCAAAAAAATAATGCTACATTAACCATGTTATATTAGTAATGCAGCCCTTTGGTTAATGAATTGATAAATTTTGGATTGGAAGTTTTTGGTATAGTAAATTACTCTATTTTTTTTTCGGGTTTTAGTGTAATAATCTCTATCAGAAAAAATTAAGAAAGTGTAGAAGGAAGACCGTGAGTTTAATAAAAAGGTAGAATTGGTTTAAAAGGGTAAGTTTCCTGAATTTAACATTGATAAAGGATGTGTTTTGTGATTTGGGAAGACATTATGTCTACCTTTGGATTCATAATTGCATAAATAATTATTATGTGAAGCTCATAGTTCCCCGTTTTACATTCATCTAGGCATCACTAAGATGTATAGAGACCTTTAGAAGTTTTATTGGTGGGATTGATTTAAAGGATATATTGTTAACTTTACGATGAGATGTTTGAATTGTAAACAGGTGAAATAAGTGTTGAAGTTACCAAAAGGGATTCTTCATCATTTCCAGTGCTAGAGTGGAAATGGAAAAATATATCTATGGAATTCATAGTGTGATTACCGAAGATTTCTCAAGGTAACAATGCAATATGGGTTATTATTGATCGATTGACTAAATTTTCTCATTTTCTTCCCATTAAACATCCTATTTCTCTAGAACAACTTTCTTGGTTTTATATTAAAGATATAGTTAGGTTACATGAATTTACCCTCTCTATTATATCTAATCATGATCCTAGGTTCACTTCTAACTTTTGGAAAGGCCTTCAGAAGTCATTGGGTAATTAATTAAATTTCAGTACAACTTTTCATCCTCAATCAGATGGGTGGTTAGAATAAAAAATTTAGATATTAGAGGATACACTATATGCATGTTAAATGGATTACCAGGGAATCTGGTATCAACATATTTATTTGGTTTAATTTTATTATAATAACATTTTTCATTTCAGTATATAGATGACATCATTTGAGGAATTATATGGAAAGTAGTTCTAAACTCTATTTTTTTTTGGGATAAAGTAGGTGTAAAGAAGTTTATGGGACTAGAATTAGTAAAGACAATGGCAGAGAAAGCTCATTTTATTCTGTGAAACATGATGATATCCTAGAGTAGGTATAAAATTTATTTGGATAGCCAGAGGAAAGATATTTCTTTTGAGGTAGGTGATCATGTATTTCTCAATGTTTCTCTATGGAAAAGTGTGATAAATTTTGGTAAGAAGGGGAAGATAAGTCCAAGGTTCATTGGACCCTTTTAAATTATCATGAAAGTTGGATCATTTTCCTACTAAGGGTCTTTCCCTATGATTTTATCCTAGGTACACAATGTTTTTCATGTTTAAATGTTAAGAATATATATGTCAGATCCATCCCATGTTTTGAGTCCATAAGTAGTTTAGTTAGAAGAGAATATTTCTTATGAGGAACAAACAGTTCAAGTTATTGACCACAGATAGAAAGTGTTGTGGAATATGGTGACTCATGAGGTTAAGGTTTTGTCGAAAATCTATATGGTTGAATAGGCAACATGAGACTCTCAAAATTCTATGAGGGAAAAATACCCCCACTTGATTGATAAGTGAATAAAATTGAGAGGACATAATTTCCAAAAGGGACCGATAATGTAAAAATCTAGGTAATGATAAAATAATTACTTTTCATTCATTAATTATATAGTAATTAAAATTGACACTATGTTCAATAACGTATATGATAAATCTTGTTATATGGTTAAAAACTTTTTTTCTTCTAAAAAACAGTTTTACCACCTTTTGATGGAGAACCCATTTTAAATACACTGTTGAAACTTTTAGAAGTTATATTTTACAAAATAAAATTATTATTTGGAATTGGGACATCAAAATTTACTTTGTTCAACTTTTTGGTATTTTTCCGATAAATTTCATATTTTAATGAATAGTGAAAAAATAACGCATTTTAATTCAAAACTGCTTTTTAATCTAATTTATTTATATTTTTAGATTATAATTTTAATTTATTTTAAATAATAAATATATTACGTTTTTATAATTTAATCAAATTTAGGTCATTATAATCAAATTCACATTGAAATTGGATATAAAAACCATGTGAACTTTTGAACATTTTACTTAAAAACCCATTTTCTTATTCCATCAAAGAGATTAATTTTTAATTAATTTCTGTCAATTATGTGTTTTGAATTTGAAAAAATGGATTCCATATTTATAATTATAAGTTAAATATTATTTAAATAGTTCCCTTTTAATTTTGGAAATTACTAATAGTTACTTTAGTAATAAATTTTATTACCATGGTTAAGGGTAAATCAGGTAATTAAAGGTAAAAATTATATTATAAAAATATACAATTACCCTAAAACTTGTCATAAATTAATTTTATGACTGTGTTCTAACCAAGATCATACTTTGGTCAATTTTATGACCACTTGGATCCACTTGGATTTCTGAAATGCATTTATAATATTATATTCAATGAAAAGTCATTTTTGTTACACTTTTTTTAGAAAATAAGTATTTTTAATATGGTGTTATACAAAGGATATATTTGACAATAAATGTTATTTAGGAATATAAAATTATTACCTACATCATGGTAATTTATATATAATTTTTAGTAAATAAATATTAAAATTAAATGGAGACACAATGATGATGTAGTAATTTAATCATTAATAGTAGAATCAAATAAATGATATTATAAATATTAGAATAAATATAATTTGATATAATTGATTCTATTAATGAATATTTTGGATGAATATTAAATGTTTTTGATGTTTTCAAATAGTTTTTTTGACTATATCATGTCGTTTTGATATTTTTAGAAAGTCAAGAAATAAATAGTGTCAAAATTGACAGTAATGGTATTTTAAAATAAATAGTATTTTATTAAAGGATATAAAATTCATAAGAATACAATATTATTATAAAAAGTTGTTATAATCCTTATAATTTTATAAATTATTCTTTTATTTTTATTTTTTCATTTTATATTAATTATAATAACTCTCAAAGTATAAATTACTTAATAAAATGGTACATTTTAAAATGGGTTAAACCAAATAAATAAGGATTAAAAATATTCAAAAAATGTATAATTTTTATTGGATGAGTGTATTTAGTCCCTTACTATTCCTATATTATAAAAAATAACTTTTTTCCTTCTTTTATTATATATTTTTTTAATTTAATATTTTGAAGAATTCCAAGAGTGCCCATATCCTCTCCTATAAAAGGGAACCCATTCTTCTGTTTTATTCACACATAAAAACCATTTTGGTTCAGAAAAAATGTTACTAATTACCTTACTAGAATACTTACCCACATTCCATAGGCCTTATTTTAGTCATAACACCCTCCTTAGAGGAGTTAAGATGTTAATTAATGGTGATTATCTGAAGAAGATGTATCATTTTTATTTAAGTGTTTCTATTTTATTTCTTCTTCCACTACCTTAAAATATTATTCAACCATGATGATATAAAAACTCAAATATACTCAATATATTTCAATGTTATTATTTTAATATCATCACCTAAATCTATTTTTACTTCCAACAAAGATGAAATGAATTAATCGTTTGTGCGTACATGTGAACTATCACCTCCACGAACTGATATAATTCAATTTCCATAACCATATCTCAAGACTAGTTATAATGATGGAATTAATGTTTATATATGATATTCATGGAATATTTATCATCATAATATAATAATATATTAGTTACATTCTTAGTTTCCATGCACATAAAAATTATGACAACGTTCGTGCGTACGTGTAGACTATCACCTCCACAAAGAGATGTGATTCATTTTTAATCACCAAATCACTTGGATAATATATATAATTATATTTTAATGATTAATATTATATTAATGAGATTATAATCATTTTGTAAAGATAAAATAATACTTAACTTCTTTCCATAATGATCAATGAAAAATGACAACGTTACTTATGCATACATTAGACTACAGTCTTCATGATTATAACATTGTCCATTTTTCATAACCACACATTAATGGTTTGATATAAAATTATAATTAATTTTTAAAATTGATTATTATGTCATGAATTATATTCTTGAGATTATAGACTAATGACCACTTTTGGATATAGACATCATACCAAGTCATTTTGGACTCATGTACTGAATATCATCAAAACATTCGATGTGTACTTAAATAATTAAGTAATTGTTATAATATGGTGATAAATTATGTAAAAGGAATTATATACTTGAAATTTTTTATCAATAAAGTAATTAATTAACTTAAATTTATTATTCAGGAAGATAAAAAAACATACTTGACGAATCATACTCAAGGTGAGGGCCTTCATCTCAATTTCCTTTCATTGAGACATATTTTGATATTATACACCAGATTGTTATATGAGGTGTATAAATAACCCTTTTTAATTTTAGTATCATTCAAAGGTTTTGAAAAGGAATATTTCTATAATGAATTTGTGACTTTCTTCACAAATTAAAAAGGAATTTTCTTTTTTTAACATATACAGTGACAATAACTTCTCCTCCACCGTGAATGTTTTTTGATATTTGGATTCCTTTACAAGACATAAAGTTTATAAAAGAAAAATAAATCAATAATTACCTTTTTTGGTCATTTTGGTATTGAAAATGGTTTTGGAAATGTATTTATTATTTTAATTCCTTTAAATTATATCTAGGGATTTCAAATGAAATTTTATGAGTTATTTTATGAAAATTACAATCTTTTATGTGTTATGATTATATAATGGTACTCTGACATTTGATGGGTGTTTACTTGATAAACCAAGTATGGGTGATTTAGTGATAAACCAAGGGCTAGTGGTTACGTTTTAACCTCCAATACATTAGGTATGGAAGTTGACCATATGGTTATTCCATTTTGTAAGAGTGACATGTATGGATGTTGACCATATGGTTATTCTATTCAAGTACGGTTATGTCCCAAGTTACCTTTATGTGTTATGTATTATTTCTATGGGATTTATGATAATATTATGATTACAAAATGGGTAAACAATAAGTTTTTTAAAGTAAGTATTTACTACTTCTTAAAGCAGAAAAACATTAATTTATGATAAAGTATTCATGGTTTACATGTTTTCACAAGAAAAATAGTTTTCCTACTTTGCGTATCCCATAATGAGTTTTTTATTCTCATCCCAAGTTTTAATTTTTTTTACATAGTATTTAAGGGAGAATAGAGACAAGTATGGGATCATGAATTTTTTTTGACTGAACATGAGAAGAAACCATGTTTTATTTTAAAAGTTTATATTTATGAAGAAAATGGATACTATTTGGAAGTGTCCACTTTGTATTTCTATGGTTTTGTTATTTATGTGCTATGGCCTAATTATATAAAGTTATAAACCTGGAATGATCCTCAATGTGAAATAAATTTAAATTATTGACTTAACTCAAGGTTATTTAATGTTTAAGTCCAGGTCCTTATACATCACCTTCGTCCAAGTCCCCCAAAATTTCTTAGGTAGCTCTCAGAAATTCAAGAGAAGAAGGAATTAAGGGGGATAAGAAAGATCAAAGTCCCTTTAGGGTCCAGAAAATAAGAAACCTATATTGGGACCATTCTTCCATAAAGAGAAAACACATATTCGTGGATCCTCTCCCTAATTAGCGACCTACGCAAGACCCTTATAAGGACATAAGAGGTCCATGGTGCCTAGGATAAATCCCCACTCGAGTATTTTTCCTAAGTGGTGCATTTCAAGAGGTGTATCCAACTCATGAAAGCCTATACCCTCCTATAGGAACCATTTTCAGTTCCTCCAATGCCTTTTGTGGCACACCTATGCCAAGCACCCGTGACTAGGACCTACGCGAGCCACCTTTAAGGCCCTCTTTCAAGCCATCAATGGTAAGGCCTCTCCTTCATTGGATCCCTTATCTTGAATCCCCCATTGAATCCCCCTGACATACACAACCATGACAAGTGGCACACTAGTGTGTCCCCCATTATGAAGTGTATTCCTACAGTCAGAGGTTTCCCACACTCATCTGGTTGGCTGGTCGAGATCTTTAGGGTGCACATGAGTGTGTATTCCCATGTTCATGAGGACCCCAACCCTGAGGACAGTGTTAGGGAGTTCTTGTTCTCAGGTACTAGGGTCAGGACCATGTCCTCCCCTTCTTGTTTCTGGGATCTAGAACATCCAGTTCCATGTAGGGAGGGTGAGAATTATGCTTTCTTTTCAATTCCACATTGAAGGACACCATACTTCCCTAATGCAGAACCTATTTCAGGGTATCCCTCATTGAGTAAGCCCATAGCCTTTCTTGTAGGATGTTTCACTATTTCTCTTTTATATCTCTTGACCACCACCTAGGGTCTTTCTTCTCTATATATACCTTAGACTCATTCTAGGGTTATGTGAAGAGAGGGAAGTGTCGTATCCCCTACCACTTCCACCACTAAAAGAGAGGTTAGGGGAATTGGTCACACTCAATGAACAATCCCCCTCCCTTTGGGATTTGTTTCCATTTACACCTATGTAAAAAAAAGTTTGTGGTTGGTCAGATCTTCCACCCCCTCTTGTTTCTCACATCGAGCATGACTCACAAGGTCTTAGAGGTTAATGGCGATCATGTCATCAACACAATCCATGACATATTAAAATATGAGAAATTTGATTCCTATTATGACCAGGATACATAGGAAACCCAATTCAGACTCGAGATTAATGGTAACATTCCCCAGGAGTAAGACCCAATCATGTCTCCCTTAATCCGAGCATCCTCCTCAGGAGTAAGCCCCGAAACAAGCCTCCAGACCACCATAAGTTGGGAAATTACTCATGGTTCCTCTTAAAAGGGAATCCTTTTAAATATTATTCCCCAAATTAATCGTCTCAAAGGGTCATACTCCCCTATGAGAAAAACCATCGAGTGCCTCCATAGGCATATTTACTCACAACCAAACTACAAGGGATTTTATTCTCATCCATATGGGATACATAGGAAGCCTACCTAAGGTTCAAAACCAACCATATAATCCACCATATTCTATCTATGTTACATTCCCAATGGGGTCTAATTCATCTTGGAAATCCATATTCTTTCTAGGTTCCCTAGGCTGCTTTGACATAAGTCCTACAACAGACTTTGACTAGGAATATTTGGCCTAGATGTACTTTCCACATGAAATTAAACTATACAATTCATTCCTTATAATGTGACCTTAAAAGGTATTATATGAACCATTAAGAGGCACTGAACTACATGTGTTCTAATTCCTTTATCAAGGATACATAGGAATCCATTTTTATGGGTTTAATCCCAACATCAAAACAACTTCCATCTCCACAGATAAAAATACACCCCAGAGAACCCAACTGAGTGGGTAGGAAACCAACATTATCATAATAATCACCAAAGAATATCTATATAGTACATAAATGATACCATTTATGGATAACCATAGATACATGATGACATCTCCATTAATGGATAACCTTAGATACGTATTGGTGATTTTAAATTCCATACATGATAATAATTGGTTGTTAATTCAAAGGATACTCTCACATCATAATTCAGAATTAATAAAGGATTCATGAATATGCCTTAAATATATAAGAGAGTCATGTAGTAGGAAATAATTCTCCCCAAAGGGGTGTTATGAGCCTGAACTCCCATCCTCTTGACTAATGTGAGTTCTCAAACATTGCTAACCAAACATCCGGACAAGCACCTACCTTTAGAAAGATGGCCCCCATAGATATAGAGTTGTTGGATGTTTTCAATTCCATGAAAAAACTCTTTACAAACCATTAATAAATAATGATTCCTAACTCAAACATACATTCTAAGGGAAATAAAAAATGGTGATCATGATGTGAATACTTAACCAAGATGTTATTGTCACCCATCTGTCAGGCCTCTTTCACTTGACAAAATTGGTTCATATAAGATAATAAATCATGCATGTGTTCAGTCAAATGAAATGGTTCTTTAACGGAGTACCTTGTTTGTGTTTGTTATATATTCTAGCACTTATATCCAAAACTCCCCTAAGTATAGAGTCATTCCATCTTTCATCGATGAATTACCTAGTAGCCACTTTGGCTAGGTATTCACCCATGTGAAGGACATCATCACTAACCTAACATCTTTAACATTGGGTATCAAACTCACTAGTCTGGGAATACCACTAAAAAGGTACAATACCAAATGTGGAGGCTACCTGACAAGCCATCCTGTCCACGAAGCCCCACCGATCATCCGTTCAATGAAGATCGGTGGTCTTGACATAGATGGAACTGACTACCATCTTCAACCGTTTCAAGATATTATCCTCAGAATGTGACAAATAGTCCCTCCCATATGTTAGGGAGGTAGAACAAGAGGCCACATATGGACTTGTCTAGGAGACACAAGGGTTATTCTCATGGGATCCTACCAGTAATAACTATTTCCAATTTTGTACAGTAGTGCACCCTCAACATGATGAGGGTGTGTCCGTGTCCATTCAGACCATGTCCTTCAAAACTAGGCACATAAGACAACCTACCATGAATGAAAACCAATCAACAGAGAGTAGGGTCACACCCTCAACCCCTACGAAGAATCCCACCAAACCAATTTAGAGAAAAATTTTGAGCAGGCACATCACCCATTCACCTTCATTCAAACTGCTATCAAACTCACCTGACAACATTTAGAGAAGCTCTTTGACCAAATACAGAGGCATATTGTGAGTAAGAATATACAACTACCTTCACCCACCAATCTTTCCTACATACTCATCTAACAGAACTCAAATATTCTTGCCAACCAGATATGGTGGAATCGTATAAGAAGGTGAACACACCCACGTATAACCATCAAGATTTATAGTAGCCTCATCCGACAGAACCCAGAGAAGCCAGTTAGAAATTTATGATGATGAGAAGGGGCATATTCAACTCTCTTCCCCCACACATGAGTATTTTTTGTACCCATTGATAGGAAAGGGAGGATAGGAGCAGGCACATACACCTAATCCAGTTGTGGAATGAGAATATATTTCAATTATAGTCTCTAAAGTCACCAATCATATATTGGAAATTGTGAATGGGAAGATCCAAATTCCTGCCCACATCCTATATACTTTCCAGGAAATCATAACGATGATAATAGTAGTGCCCAAGGGACAGACACATAACATTGTCCCCACAAGTGGGTTGGGTCACCAGCATGTCACACTAGAGTAGATACACACATCTGCTTCTATCTAGGAGGGTCATGGGAAAACTACCCCATATTATATAGAAAAAAATAAAGAATATACACCTGCTCCAATCAGAGGTTATCAGGATATCCCAATTTCCACTTCAAGGTAGGCACAAACACCTGCCCATGGCAACCAATTCTCCTAACATGTGGACCCAGTCTCACACAATAAGGTGTCTAAGAAGAATCCTCATCAAACATGATAGGAAAATCAAGAGCCGATCAATGATCCAGCTCTACTTAATTAAATATTTCTTGAAGCCCTTAGAAGTTTATCTATCATAACTCAAGATACTACTCTCCCATTACAAAACTATGAGAGTAGTGGAAATAATTTTGAAGGCTCTCTTCAGAAACTTCATCATGAAGTCTTGATTCATTCCTAAAATCTGATCAATCTCGAGAGTCCATCTTCTGATGAGAGCTGTGTTAGCCCTCTGCATGGCCAAAATATCAAGGATTAAGAGGGTATCCCTCTTTCTATAATCTACATTGGTGGTCCAACCCATATTGGTGTTCACTATGAAAGTAATATTCACAGTAGTGTTTCATGTTGTTAAGTGAATTCTCTGATTGACAATGTAGTAATGAGAAATCCCTGTTATCATGAGGCACTTGAGAACACAAGGCTAGTCATGTCTGATGCCTTGTAATTGGAAGGTGAGATCCTTTATCAATTAGAAGAAATCCCAAAGCAACGTTCATTCTCCGAAGCACCCTTGGATCACTTTACTACCAATATAGTAGAGGAAATCCTATCAAATACCACTGCTTGTGGTAAAATAACTAGGAAACATCCACTCTGGTTGGATTAGGTAGATGAAACTATGGTGAAATATGAAGAATACATGATAAACATGAGGAAACAAATGGATATGGATGGCATAATTTTTATGTTCGGGATTTTTTTCACCCTCAATATATAATTATAGAGGTGTTTTCAGAATATTATTTGAACAAAAACCACCTCAACATATAGAAAACTTTCTTTCACTTGAATGAAAAAGTATTTCATATAAAAAATATCAAAGTCACATCAAGGTAATAGAAGGGTTGTAATGCCATATTGAATTGAAAGCTCTCATGAATTTAAAAAAATTCAATGATTAAGAAATATAAAGTCTCCCTTTAATGCACATGCCTCAGCGCATTACTGAGGTTGAAATAGATGATCAAATATACCCCATCTGGTGTTCATATCAGAGGATAGGGTGTACATGGAGCATTTCATTTCACTGCACTACCTAAATAGAAAATCCCGCTAAAGGTAGTATCATGAAATTTCATAGCCCCATGTTGGGTCCAACAAACGGAATATGTTTATGACCGAGGATATACTCAGCAAGAATAGGCCCCAACCAACTCTCACTAACATTGGTCCAAAAGAGAGAAATCTATTAAAATAATTTTACATCAAGCATAAGAGAATATCGAGCAAGCCTACTACTTAGAGGATGTTAAATTTCAGATAGTGTAAATGTCAAAAATAGCACAAAATTTCTCAGAAACAAGAAATTTAAGTTTTTACTAAATGATACACCCAACCCATGTTTGAAAAAAACTCTTTAAAATTAGAAGAGAAACTAGGATAATATCATCCACAATAGTTTGGGAGAAACCCTAACCCATAGGGATGAGTTTTTTAAACCCAAACCTCAAGGTGAGCCGATCATGCCTGAAGGGTTGTGAAAGTGGAACATGAATAGAACCAACCCTCAATTATGGGGGAATTTTCACCTAAAAAACCATTTCCTCATTGGTAATCAATATTCTCCTAATTAGGGAAGATATCATAGAATTAATCCTCTTAGTTTATCCCATCCCGTGATCAAAAATTTTTACTTGGAACACACATGACTAAAAAATCTAGAGATTCCCTTTGGCTTACAATCCACTAAACAATTCCTAGAGAATCATAAAAGGGGAGGTCAAGGCCTCCTGGAGGGAGCTGAAGAAGGAAATCTCACAGAGACACTGATTGGATGACCATAATGTGTTTCACATTAGTTAACATCCTTAATGCCACCCTCATAGATCCTATAGAACATGAGGCTAATTCAGAGGAGTTAAAAGAGGAAGTTTTGGTTCTTGTCATGGTCAACACTGAAAAAAATGAAGGAGGTGTGTGTACCTAGAACTATTAGCTCACCAAGAATTTGGAAAATCCATAAAAAATCCACCTTTACCTCCTCGAAAGAAAGAAAAAGGTAAGGTTCGAAACATGTCTCACCTCCCTCTTAGAGAGGATAAGTCCCTATCATTAGAGGAAAGATTTTCTCTATAAGAGGAAGATATGAAATAATTAAAGAGACTCAATGTAGAAATAATCCCAAGACAGCCTTCTTTCTAGGTATATTATGCAAGAAGATCCTCAACCAACACTTCCAGTTGTTGCACCTCAACAAAGAAAGTTTATTGCAACAAATGGAGTATATACAAAGCATCCGATCAATAAAGAACACCTACCACCAATATATTTGGATACCATAATAGCTAATTGTGAATTCCATCCATTGTGTGTGCAACCAAAGAAAGGTAAAACAAATACTTATAGGCCTACCCAAATTAGTTACCCATAGAAGGTACCAGCAGTGCCACCACTGATTGACCTACTAGTCGTCATACCCATTCAGGCTCCAACTACCACACCTGTCCAGTATCCAGCTCAGGTATAAGTTACTCAAATTCTTATGAACACTATTGAGTCACTAATGACTGGATTGGAAGCCATGGAAGAACTACATGATCCAATACATCCAAAAAACAAGGCTTACCCCAAATGGGTAGATCCAACTCTTCCCTCACCAAAATTTTGGAATCGTACATTTCAAATCATCAATGGCTTGTGAGACCCAGAGCAACACTGACATATTTTATCTCTCGTTGCAATACCATGATGGGAACCCCTAAATAATAGGAGGTAGTGAAACTCAATTTATTTGTGCAATCAATGTAAGGACCAAAATATTTGTGGTACATAAGTTTACAGGCTTAGTTAATCACTGGGTGGGAAAACCTCTTTCATAAATTTCTCTTGGAGTTCAGCTCAATGCTACAAAAGAAAACAATATTTGATCTCATAAATAGCAAACAATGGGAGAATGAAAGGGACCCAGATTTAATTACTCTATGGAAAATATTGACATAAACCTTAAATATACCACTCCATCAAGAATAAATTTTTTCCCATCTATATAGTGAATGTTCCCGATGAATTGTGCACACCATTGATCCCTGCAAAATACACATGAGGATTTCAGGGCCTTGCCTCAATTTCTCAATAGGTGGAAAAATCTATCATAGAGACCAAAGAAAAATACCAAATAATTCCATGAACTTAGGGAATTAGAATAGGAAAATTAGAGGCTACTGCAATTTCACTTAATTAGGCCCCTGTACCCCCTACTTCAAAGCCTGCTTCATATCATATGGATCCACCTCTCGAACGTCAACAAAAAATTCCTGACTCATAAGGATGATCTGAGAGATCAGAGGCAGAAACATTTCATGGAGATTAAAAAAAGATCTATTCTTTTAGAAATGACCAAGTCCCTATCTACTTCATCTCAGCATTGAAAAATAATTTTGTTAAGTTTCCAAATTTGAAGAATTCTAAAAAGGAAGGTGAAAAATATCTTACAAAATATTTCCCCTTCCATCAACTGCTGGGGAACCACTTCTAAGATTGTTTTGTTTTCAATAAAATCCTGTAAATGATGGTGGAATCTCAGTAAGTGAAGTAGAAAAATTCACCTCCTTAGGTTGAATATGTTTCTACCATCAATACAGAGTAGGAAAATGAATGGTAAGAATTTAAAAACAAGGGTTCGTAGAAGTTCAGTGACTGGATGGTTAGTAAAATGATCAATCGTACTCATACTATTGTTTGAACAGAGTTGAGACAACCAACTGTGCCTCCAGAAACTTCCACTATAGTACAACCAACTCCATCAGTAGATTAATCCTCTAAAGGCTAGTCCCCCCAAAAAATGACATATCCAAAAGGGTAAGAAGTAAATAAAATAATATGAACTCATTCCAAAGCTGAAGCTATCATTAATTTTAGCAGAATTCATTCTAATAGTCCCAAAAGAATGGGAATGACCCTACCAAATGACACAAAGAGAGTCAACACTTCAGATTGAATCTTCATTAGATGAGGAGTTGATTTCTAGTTCCATTAACATTATTCACTTAATGTATACATTCATACTTTTTTATTTTGATTATAAAACTGAATTCCCCATATTTTATTAGAGAACCGAAGGAAGAGGACATTAGAAACAAAAGTATAGGGGATGAAAAAGTCATTCTAGAATTCACTATTTCAACCACTCCCCTCCTAGAGCCATCTACATGGTTTAAAATCATGGAATATATCTCTAGTGAGCTCAGAAAGAACAAGGGAATTCCTCCATGTATGATAGGATCCACCCTAACACAATCACACTAGAAGATTAGCTTGAGGATGTGTCATAACCTAATCAACCTCAACATGTAGACAGAACCAGCTGACCTAATCCACCAAGAGTGGAAGAACTTTTGACTCATAACCCAAGGGATGGTCCATCTACATCAAGAACATTTTCTCCCAAAGAAAATTTGAATGAACACCCCCATATTGGGAAGCACAGAAATTTGGATCATAAGTATGATGTTTTGAAGCAACTGGCCCAAGTACCAGCTAAGTTATCAATCCTAGACACCTTGAGTCTATCGAGAGATCTCTAGGAAGCACTCTTTGAGGCTTTGTAATTCCCTTAGAAGTTTGAAGTCAATTTTTCTACTGCTAAAGTGAATCATGTAGAGAATGATCCTAAATAATTCCATGAAATCATCTATTTCATAGACTGGGAAAAGGAATCTTTCATACAAGGACTCATTAGGCCCTTGTACATATCTAGCAGGATAAATGAAATTGATATTTGACAAGTATTTATTTAAAATGGATCAAGAGTCAACCTCATTCTGGTTCGAACACTTTACCAATTAGGTTTCAATGAATATCACTTGTCTCCCCCCACTATGATGTTATAGGGTTATAAAAAGAATGAGAAAGATCCTATTGGAGAGATCACACTTAGACATCAGTTTATGGTCTTGTGTTTGACTTAGTGTTCATGGTTGTTCATTAGGATACAAATTTAAATGCCTTTATAGGAAGATATTGTATGCATTATCATGCATCCATTCCTTCATCATATCAAAAATTCCTCAAATACTATATCAATGGTAAAATATGGACATTTAATGGTGACAAGGTCCCAGTAAAATCCTATGAGTCACAATAAATTGATTCAAGATTCTACTAAAAGGGTGGAAAATAATTCATGGCTGATAATGTTTCCCATATTAATTCCCCAAATGGTATAGAGATAATCCTAGATAACCATTTAAAGTATCTCAACATAGATCATGTGTTTCCCATTTATCAAATTGAAGCGGTGGATATGAATTCATGAACTCATTCATCGACTTTTGTAATGTTAATTATGATATCTAAGCTTGATGGCTCTAAAGAAATTATCAACTCTCTGAGTAATAAGGAAAGGATGAATGAAAATGTATTCATTCCATCCCATTAACTCTAATGAAGCCTGTTTCCATCAGTATGGAATAGAATAAGTTATCATGAAAATAATAGAATGTTAAGAGGATCGTTCTGAATTCCTCTTTTCCCCTTAAAAGTTCCAAAAATGCCTATCACCATTGATTGATCCAGAAAAGATTTCTTCATCTTCTGGATGGCCAAATGGAGACTCCCCTATTCCCTCTAAGGAACTTGAATCACCATCTACTCCCCAAGTAGAGGAAAAATAATTACATCCCAAGGAAGAAGAATAATAGGAAGACCTCAGGGATTCCCCTCCTGTATTTGAGGAAGGTGTCCCCACCACCATGTATGAACTCAGAGAGATAAATATGGGTTAGAAGAAGATCCATGACCCATTCTGATTAGTGCGTCAATGAATCCTGAATACTAGGAGGTATATACCTCCTTCCTGAAGCAACACCAAGATGCGTTCTATTGTAATTACATAGATATTATAGGCCTTGACCTCGAGGTGGCCACTCATCACTTGGATTTTCTGAAAGATCATTGGGGATAAAAACATGAAACCAGAAGGACACACCTGACTCACACCTCCAAAAATTAGTCTGAAGTGGATAATATCATTAATGGTGAATTTATCTAAGAGGCACACTATCCAAAATGGCTATCCAACATTTTCCTAGTAAAGAATAATATTGGGAAATCAGAGTTTGCATTGATTTCAGAGATATCAACCAACATTGTCCCAAAGATAGCTTCTCAGTTCCAATCACAAAACTCCTAATTGATGCAACATCTGTCTATAAAGACTTCTACTTCATGGAAGAAAATTCAAGGTACAAACAAATTCATATGGCCCTAGAAGATGAAGAATCCACCACCTTTAGGCCCCCTCAGGGTGTATTCTTCTATAGGGTTATTCCCTTTGTCTTAAATAATTTCAATGCCACATACTAATGTGCTATGAATCACATCTTCAAACACTTAATGTGGAAGTTTTTCAAATGATTGTTTAGGATCTAGTGGTCAATTACAGATAAATTTATATAAACCTGGTTGACCTAGGGACCATCTTCAACAAGATTCAACAACATAGGATGAATATGAACTCTTGAAATGAGCTTTTGGGATAACATTGAGAAAATTTATCAGCTTCATTGTATAACATCATGACATGGAAGTTGATCCTGAGAAAACTAAATCTATCCTCAGTACATCACCTCCTTGAAACCTAAAGGAGTTGAGAGGACTTCAAGGAAACTTAGCCTATATATGGTTCTTTATAGCTAACCTTTTAGGAAAGTGTTTACCCATCACCAAATTGATGAAGAAAGGAGAAACATATCAGTTTACTAGCGACTATCAGGAATAATTTTACACCCTCAATAAATATCTATTGATCCCACTAGTGTTGATGTGACATGTTGAAGTAGATCCACTCATCCTTTACATGATGATCATGGAATGATCACTGTGTGACTTTCTCATTTATGGGAATGAAAACAACCTCTAATATCTCAGTTTAACCATGATCGATTCTAAGACTAGTTACTCAGATATTGAGAAAAGATGTCTGGAATTAACCATTACAGTTTAGAAGTTAAGGCACTATCTACAGCACTACAGGGTCTAACTAATCTCTAGTAATAACACGCTCAAATACATCCTTATCTGTACTATGTTAACATGGAATCTAGCACAGTGGGAGGTTATTATACAGTAATTTAATATACATTATGTGTCTCAGAAAGTAGTTAAAGGCCATACCTTGGTATATTTTCTTGTAGAACACCCATTTGTATAAGCGATGTCATTAAATATTGAGCTTCTCGATGCAAAAATATTCTCTATTAAAGGTGGACCCCAAAAATGTGAAATGTATTTTGATGGTGCATCCAGGATCCCAACGAGAAATAGAATGGAAGACCCTAATCTCAAAAAAGTTGGGTTAGGAATTGTGATTATTTCCCAAGAGAAATCGATGTTTCCGTACTACTTCATATTATTAGAGGGTTGTAACAACAATGAGGTGGAATATCAGACTCTCATTTATAGCCTAGAATTGTCACTTCAAATACTGATGATCCACCTGGAGGTGAAAGGTGACTCAGAGCTGCTAACCAAATAGATCAATGGTTATCACACTATCAAAAAAGAGGATCTAGTTCCCCTGTGCGATTATATCCAAGGGTTAATGGAAAAATTACCCTCAGACACAACACTGGCTCACATACCATGATCACAGAATGCCTAGGTCGATGTATTAGAAAACATAGATATATCTTCGGTAGATCCAAACTGGGATTAAATAATCATTATAATCGCCCATCACTAGATGGTATCACCTTTTATCTAAGTTATAATAGAGGATATAAAAAAAATCTGCCCCATCCCTATGCCATATGGCCCTACCACTAGATGGATGATTCCAATCATAGACTACCTTCAGGATGGGGTACTCCCACTAAAAAGAGCTGGAAGAGAGAATATCTAGAAATGATCATCCAATTTCACTCATTCTGATGGACCAAATCACTAGAAATCCCTCTACAAATGAGGAATTGATGGAGTCCTTTTTAGAGGTATTGATAGAGAGGAGAATACGACTGTTATAGAAGAAGTAAATGTAGGATATTGTGGTTCCCACCAGTTAGGGTGCATGATTTGGGATCAAATCTGAAGGCTTGGACACTTATATCCTTTGATGATGAAGGATTGCACCTATTTCACCAAGAAATGTCATTCATTAAAAATTTCATGCCAAATTAATTCATCAACCCCAGAGTTTCCACATATAGATGAATACTCATGGAAATTTTTCACATGTGGAATGGATGTTTGTTGGAAAATACCCTCCCTCTATGGCCAAGCAGTTAAGTACATATTGACTGCTATCAATTTTTTCCTCAAATGGGATGAGACAATACCCCTCAAATAAGTTAGGTCCAAAATCATTGTTAGCTTTGTCAAAACTAACATCATTACCAAATTTGGTGTCCTTCATACTATATTGATAGACAATGGCCCTAATTTCTCCTCCACTAAGGTGAAAATTCTATATCCAGATTAAAATATCAAATCCAACCATTCATCCCACTATCATGTAGTGGCTAATAGAAATATAGAGGCCCTCAAAAATACCCTATCAAAAATACTCTAGAAAATGGTGGAAAAATAAAAAAAATATTAGACCAACAAGATTTTTCATGCCTTATGAGGTTACAGGACTAGGACCCAGACTACAACACGAGAAAATCTATACTCATTGGTGTATAGAATAGAAGAAGTCATAAATATTGAGGTTCAATTTCCATCACTCCATATTTCCATATATGACCAGCTATCTATAGATGAAAAATCCCAGAAATGATAGGATGAAAAGATATTTCATACATTGCATCACTTGGAAGTATACTGGAATCGGATTGCACAGACCTTTAACAAGAAGGTACATCTCCATTCATTCCTCTAAGGAGAATTGGTATTAGTCCTTAGGACTCTAATGATACTAGGAAAGAAGCCTCCAAATCTTGAGCCAAAGTTGGAGGGACCTTACTCCATACAAAAATTCCACTATAACAGAGCATATTCCTTGATCTCAATGGATGGAGAAGTCATCAAAACTCCAACCAATGTAAGATTCCTGAAGAAATACTTTTTGTAATCACACAACACTTATCCTAATTATTGGAAATTTAAATTAATAGTACCATATACATCCCTACTACAAGACATTAAAATATGTAGTTGGTCCTGGTCATATGACCCAAAACTGCAAGATATCATTCTTCCTCACCATATGACATTAAACTGTAGGATTAACGTCTCTCTTATTTGATGTTAATAAACACCCAAAATAACACAAGTTGAAACTTCCTGTGGTCTATTGAATATGAGGAAGAATGGATGGGAAGTTCCCATGCATAAGCCCCACTCACATCGCAACCACCCCATAGTGGCACTTGGGTTCCTTTATAGGTTTAATCCCCAATGTTATCACATCCTTATCACATAGAATTTAACTGCATGGTTATTCTAAGAACTATGTGTTGAATAATTCTCATTCAAATGAGATATGTAGTGAAACCTAGATCTCCAATTTTGGGTTCATCTGTGACCTCAAAAAAAGAAAAAATCCCCTTTCTCTCTGTTTGTATGGATAATACCTGCAAATGGAACATTTTACAAAACTACATGTGGCTTGATTATCATGTTAATGAGATATATAGTGATGCCCAGATCTCCTATCCTGGGCCCATCTATAACTAATGAGAAGAAAACCCCCCTCTTGTTCTCTATGCACGAATCCGATCTACACAGAAAGCCTTTCTAGGACATGTGGATTTATGACCATTATAATGAGATTCATAATGATGCCTAAAACTCATGTTTCCATCCCAACCACCATAATATAAAATATTAAATCCCCCTTTCCCCACATAAAATTCTGATTGACATGGGAAACAACTTCCGATAACTACGCATGGTTTGATTCTTACTTCAACAAGATACGTAGTGATTTACGAATCTCCAAACTCACGTGTATATGAAATCAAACCACAAAAGCCTCTTTACTCCCCTGTGTACAAATTAAAACTATATAGGGGATCTATTTTTATAACTACATGTGTGTTAAATCATTCCCCAACAAGATACGCAGTGACACCCAGATCTCAAATCTCAGGTTCAGCTGCAATCAAACAAGAAAATACCCATTACTCCCCTGTGTATGAATTCAAACATCCATAGGGAATCTCTTTTTAGAACTATGTGTGTCTTGATTCTTTCACCAGAAAGATATGTAGTTACACCTGGGTCCTACACCTTTGTCCATCCACAACATTTATGTCCTTTCATGTTGGTTTATCTTCGTACATACTGCATGACATTAAACTACATGGGATCTCAAGAACTATGTATGGATTGATTCTTAACTTGATAAGATACATGGAGAAACCTAGATTATGTCTCCTGGCCCGTCCACCATAAAATAAAAATTCCCCCACCCTTCACTTTTGTTTCCCTTGAACCATTATTATTTCTCACACCGAGCACAAATAACATGGGCTTAGGATTTTCATAATGGATTTACCTGCATGAGTAAGGTATATCAATTCAAATTGGGGATATCATGGTCATGGATACAAGACCATAAAAGGCACACCATATGTCCTTATATCATAAAAAAACTACACCATCTGTCTAAGAAATATGTGTGTCTTGAATCTTACCCCAGTAAGATCTGTAGTAATTCCTAGGTCCTACACCTTGGTCCAGCCACAATATTCATTTTCATGTCAAAATAAACCATGTCCTTTCTTCATGATGATAAAATTAACAGTGCTTCAAGAAATATATGTTGCATGATTATCACCCCTATGAGATACACAGTGATGTCTAAATCTTAAATCCTTGGCCCAGTTATAGAACAACATAGGAAATTACTTTACTTCCCCATGTACAAGTCATATATATATATATATATTAATATATCCAATATAAGTTCTCACCCTATGCATGAACCCATATCCAAACCCCCCATGTCCTCCATACATGAATTAAATCAATTTGGGGAACCTTTATTGTAGGAACTATGTATAGATTGATTCTTTCCCTAAAAAGATACATAGTGATTCCTAGGCCTTAATCCTAGTCCCAACTACGAGGTGATGAAAATTTCCCCTCTTCCACATAAAAACAAATTTTCACGAATGAGTTTTTATTTTGGGTCCTCTCATTAAGAGGCCCACCAAGGAAATAGAGATGCCTCCTTCTATGTATGAGTTAGATCTATATAAGGGACTTCCAAATTATGGAAAATATCGGTCCAAACACTTCCTTTGTGCTCTAACATATCCATTATACACATTATACTCCCAATCTTTAAAACTTTTAGATCTTCATAATCTTTCCTCAACTTCCAATAACAATTGATATTTTTTTTCTAACCATGAAGTATGTGCCCTAATTAGCCTTGCATAAAACATCTCACAAAGAAGGTTTGTTTTTCAAATGATATCACTATTTGACTATGTAGTATGTGCCTTAGTTGGCCTTGCATAAAACATCCCAAAAAATAGGTTTTCAAATAGCAGTAATTTATCCCTTGGAAGAAGCCTCTTCTATCCCTATAAACTTTGAAGAGAATATGTTGGAACCTGTGATAAAAATTCAGTGGTCATCCCACACATATTTTTACCATGTCCTCTATTTTGATTTGAAATCCTTAAAGAGTGTGGTTTACAATTTATACCCTCATGTACAAAGTATACAAGAATGACCTTGGTCTGGTAAGGCCACATATCACATGTCACTTTAATGATATTATGGTCCTAGTCATACGATCTAAAACTATAGACACCACATTTCATATGCTTGGGTCATACCTACATAGAGAGCCCATTCCCCCAATTCTTTGGCAGTTATGACATGGAATAATCCTTCCATATTTAGGTACTTTCTCCCAAAAACCAAACTCTTTTCTTGGGGAGATCCGAATATCCATAAAATTTCATCAGACATTAGAGATAGATTGTCAACATACATGGGATCTCTTTTTCTTGACTATGAAGTACATTATTTAGTTGACCTTGCATAAAACAACCCACAAAATAGTTTTTTAATCCAAAGGATTCCACTATTTGACTACATAGTATGTTCCCTAGTTGGACTTGCATAAAACATCCCACAAAATTGGTATTTTCAACCAATGATAAATTATTCCTCAGGAGAGATCTCATTTAATTCCATAATCCCTCTTCCCCATACCACTCTTTGTACCCAAGGATTAGAAATCATAGGTTACATTTTTATCCTCTGACACTTGAATATGGTAGCACACTTTTGAAAAAAATACCAAGAATGGGAGAATAATCAACCTTTCAATCAAAGATAAAAACCATAAATTATATCTCCTTAATGTACATGCTTAATGAATTTAAATTTAATTGAATAATGTCCTTACTATTGATTTTAAATTTTATAGCATAAAATCTTTTCCATAAGATGTTAAACTACATGGTCAATGTCCCAGTCACATGAAATTAAACTGCATGATACATTAAACATTGTTATAGAGGGGCCTTCCCCATGAAATCGAACATATAAAAAAATATACCCTCCTCTACTAGATCTAAATTCATGTAGGTGAAATTTCCCATTCATGGAAAATACCAATAAATATATTTCATTCATTCTCAGACACCTCCCATTGGAAAAATCACCCATTTTGGTCTTGAGAATTATGAATCTTAAACTTTGGTCATCTATGATATAATTTCCTAATTCCCTATGACTTATTTCTCAGAATATGTCGTAACACACCCCAGTTTTATTTTTATAAGTCACTCACAAATTTTGGAGCCTATCATCCAAAGGATACCACTATTTGACTATGTTGTACGCACCCTAGTTGGACTTGAATAAAACAACCCACAAACTGGTTTGTTAGTTGGTGGTAACATCATCCTCAGGGGAGACTTCCTACATTCTTAAATATTGTGATTTGGATTTGAGAACCAAAAAATCATGGCTCAAGATTCCCCACTCAATATATGAAGAATTTTAGAACATTTTTAGCCCAAATGAATTTTTTGGCCCTCATATCAAAACTTATGGTCAAAGCTGTTCGACCTAAAACACTATATCTTTTATTCCAATTTGCACGAGTTTAAACTTCCCATGAAAAGAGACTCCATACTCTCCATATTGAAAACCCAAAAGGGAAATTTGGATAAAAGTCATGTATCAAATCTCTAGGCTTACACTCCATATTTTTTAAGAAAGATATTGATCAAAAAAAATAGTCATAAAACTTGTTTGGATGAAAATTCTTAGAAGGGTGGTCTAAACAAAAAGATAAGTCCATACCACTAATTATCCTTCTTATTGAGATTAGGAAAAAATTATGGAAATGACATACAAATATATAAAGTTTTTAGGGTTTTCCAAACAACCCTTGAAACAGTTGAACTACGCTTGCTAGACCCCTTAGTTTAGCTAAAAACTAGAGCATTTTCCCTATATTTGTCGTTGTGGTTACAACTGGATAGCACAAATGTGTTTTATTATGAAAATTAGTTTCAATTTTAGGCTATCCTAATAGAAGGAGAACAAGGATGAAGACACAAGTGATTTGGAACAAAAATTATCCTTTCCATTTAAGTTTTGAAATGCAGAGGAAACTCAACATGTTATAGCCTCTCTTTGAAATTTTAAATTCTAACCTCAATACGATATTTAATAAGTTGAACTAAACCCAGAGTAGCTATTGTAGCTTCAAAAATCTCATCCCTTTGTGTAGCAACATACTTCTCAGCTTTACGAAGCTTCTCCTACTCATCATTGAAAACTTCTCTCCGCTATGCCGAAGCCACTTTTAGAGATCGATGAAGTTGAATGATCTATTACCTTGAAACATTTAATTCTTATTCAAGGGACATTATTTGGATAGAACTAGCATCAAGGAAATCCTGGTACTCCTCAAACTTTTTTGGAGTGGCTGACATCATCTTGGATCACAACAGCTCTAAGTTCCTCAAACTGGTTCATCTGTTGCACCTCATCCTGATCTACCCTTCACTCCTCATCCCTTTTACAGATGATTAAATTCACTATACCATGGATATCATTGTATTTTAACCTTACATACCCCATCATTGAAAGTTTGAATGTATGTCGGTGAAGTTGTAATAGAATGTACTCAAGGGGAAACTCCCCCACTATCTTCCAGATGACCTGCCAGACAGGGATGTGTGTAAGGAGAAAAGATTGTTATGTCTCTAAATAAAAATCAGTTCCACTTTTAATAGGAGAGAAAAACTATAGGATCAGTTCAATGAACAAACCTTTTTGTTCATCTCCCTCCAAAGTAGCATCAGCCTCACCAGCCAATGTTGGTAAAGCGAATATAGAATCCCCCATCTCAAACCCAGTTTCCAAAGTCGATGAAACTAAAGAGAAAATGATGCTTTTGATTAACATTATAAGATCAACAAGTAGAAGGGGTGGTATAAATACCAAAATAATTTGAGATACTCACCCTTTTTTGGATCAACTACCAGAACTGATACCTCTCCATCACCCCCAGCTTCAGATCTTGGGGTCGAGACCTCCTAATGAGGAGTATCCTATAGAGTACACTCATCATCTGAAATCAAGGAACCCCTAGAATCCCCCACTTTGGGATTCTTAAATATCACTCATTTGACAATAAGAGTAGGGTGGATTTGAATTCCCTATTATAGAAGAAATTTGGAAAAAATTCCAATAGACAGAACTTTAGAATTTGGGCCCTGATGGTGAAACACTAGGTTAAAGAAAATCAACTATGTTGGAAAAATGAAAGGATGATAAAACTCACATCCTTACAATTCCTTGTGAAAGTCTTCAAACTCCTTAATAGAACCTATAATATCAATTCCTAGATTAAGTACATCCATAATGTAATGATAAATGGAATTAAACCTAACATCATCCTCACCAATAAGGTTATCTAAGACAGGTTTCTTAGAACCCAAATTGGATATGCCGACAATCCCCTCTAATGACTGCTCAACAAGTAGAACATCATCAGCCCCCAAATAGTTAGGGTCAGTGTCAACACCTTCATCAGAATGTCTGATATCACTATCAGCCCCTTCCAGGGTAGAAGTGGGTCCAATGTTGACTATATAATTTCCCTCTTGTGTAGATGGGAGATCTAAAATATCACAAGGATAGGAAAGTTAGAAGCGGTATATGAAACTTAAATGAGTGCATATGACATTACCTTGACCCTCCTCCCCTTCCATAGAAGTGGGGCAGATTCAACCTCACCTCTTGATGCTTCGTCCATCAAGATGAACAACTCATCAACATTAATTTTTACCTCCCCTGGAGCATCCTTCTCAATCCTTAAAGAACCAATATCATATCCTTTGAGATATGAAAGCGATATAGGTTCTGAAAAAGATAATTACTATTAGAAAGGTGTGTCAAATAGGTTTTAATATAGGATAAAACACAATGACTTACTATTATGCATTAGTTAGACCAACATTAATTATCTCTTTCACATAATCTCACGATATAGTAAAAATCATATACCACTCTCCTTGGCAGTATAGACCTATGGTAACAGTCAAGGAGTTCCCACCGCCATCACCTCCACCATGGTCCTTTGAACTGGGGATAGTTCTAGATACCCAAGGGCCTTGTCAACTACCTCAATAGGGGATCCTATGGGCCTATACTTTGGTGATCCAAACACCTCTGCTACTGCTCCTTCTCTACATTCTTTTATTCTGAGCTAAAAAATAAAATCCATTTAAGATTAATCATGGTGGGTGGAAGAGTAGGAAAGGGAAAGAATAAAATAGAAATATGTCTGTGGGGATAATGTAAATGTACCATTCCTCCCCACAATGAACAATTACCCCTTTAAGCACTCCTCAGTCCAGCATATCAAACACTTTCTTTGAGGTTGTGACTTGATAATCAGTTACATATAAAAAATATTATAACTATTAAAAATACTTTTTTACCTTATCCAAATTATATTCAAGATGGTGATCAGAGGGTGCTCTAATATAACCCAGCTTCAGGATTCACAAGACGCCTTGTAGAAAATCCCATGCATCTTAAAAATCATGAGTCATGCTCTCCAAAAATTGGATTACTAAGGGTATCATGTATATTAGCTTCGATATGGATGGCTGTGAAGAAGACTCAATGCCCTTAATTTGGGAATCCTATTTAGTCTGACTTTATCTTTCATAAGAATGAGGGGACGAGATAGAGGCCTCCTCATAAGAGTGAATACTAGACCACTTTGGAACAGGAGGTGTTGTCTTCTCAACCCTATACTGCTTGGTGATCTTTGTCTAAGAACTTTTTAAAGGGCTTGAAGACACTTCATAATCCTTGTCTTGATCATTTTTACCCCACATACCAAAAACAATAGTTGTAGTGGCCTCCACCCAATGAATTACTTTTGGAAACAACCCCTTAGGGTATGAAGAAACCCACGCCTTTGCATATATGACCTCTAGCCTAATTTATGCCTCTGACAGAGGCAACATGATTGATGATTTGGATACCTTCAGATCCATTAGGATCCATAAATATTAGGCTACCATTGAATGATTCTCATGTCTAAAATGTGTAGGGGGAAAATTTTATTGATTATTGAAGACATTTAAACTAGTTAGTAAATTAGGATCCTATGGGATGTCTACCAAATCTATGTGGTCCCCATTCTTATAAAAATAGGTATGTCCCACCCAAATAGCATCATAAATATGAACATCCTACAATTACTATTTTAATTCAATGCAAGTTTGGCACACCTAGAATTACCACATCCACTCAAGCCTGACTCCTCCTCTAGAGAGGAAGTCCCAGTATTCCTTATAACCTTGTGTTTGATTTGTTTGCGAAGTACAAAAGGCTGAGTCATAATATTGAGGCATCAAATATTTAATTTATGGATTCATTTTTTGGATTACAACCACTATTATGAATGATTTAGTTGATAGGGACTACTCCTTGCTTGATAAGAACACCCTTCTATGAGATGTTAGAATAAGGGATGCTGATGTGCTTAATGAACCAAGTCGTCTGGAATTACTTCTTAAAGGAAGGGATATGGGAATCCTTCAGAAGTCCGTGCCCATATAGAGGCTGGTTACGACTTTGTGGGTACTCACATTGATATGGTATAAAATAATTTTTCAAATCTGGAAGAGTAGATTCAATAAAATCAAAACAACCAGCCCTGATAGCTTTGATCATTTTAGAATAATGAACAATAACTTTATTAGTTTTAGTCATTGATGTCGACCTTGAAAACCTACAAGAAGGCACTAAATTATCTCATTAAGTTAAAATATTGACTTAAGAATGAAAATATTTTAACTTAGATGGATTCTAAAAAAATTGGAAAAGGTAGGAACTTGCACAGGTCCCTCGAAAAGGGTTCCTGCATAGGTCCCTCAACAAGGTTCCCCACGTAGACCTTTCGACCAAGTACTTTATGCAAGCACCTCAATGAAATTCCTTGACTTGAATCCTTTCCAAGGTAACTCCACGAAAACCCATTGATCAGGTGGGTGTACCTTGGGAGAACCTTCTGGAGACCTTTGCAAAAGAAGAGCATGATGTAGCTCGGTGGATGACCTACATAGCAAGAGTGAAAATTAAAAACTTAGAATGGGATGAAAATATAAAAGGGGGGATGAGGTATTTATAGAAACTACTAGTCTGTGCTGTGCGCTTACGTCGACACCTTTCACCCAACACTTGTGTGGGGAAACCTACACCATGGACCAATGTGGAGACCCTCCACACATAACCTCTACGATCCACCATTTCATCCCTTCATAATATTTCCTCCATTTTGTTTTACCTCAGGACCAGAACCTCCACTTTCTTTTGAAACCAATCATGAGGGGGTGGAGGGGTTATAGACCCTATTTTTTTATCAAGGAGGATGAAAATATTATGAATAAAATCTTGGTAATGTAAAAATGCTGAATATTTTTTTTGGAAAACTAAGGGACTTATCCAAATCGAAGTACCCTCGAAGACCCCAGCATGTTACAAAGGCCACGCAACTACCCTGTATAGACCAAAGGAGATGGAAACCCCTATGCTAGACACCAGTAACATGGACCTACACCATGGACCTATACAGAACACCTCCTATGCCTAGGGTCCCATATTATCCTATAAATAGTACCCTATGTATCCTTATTTGGAGAACTAAAAAATTTAAAGGATCCCTAGAGCTCTGATTGTGAAACACCATCACCCAGTTCCCATGGAATTTCTTAGATTACTCTCAAAAACTCGATAGATGGTGGAATTAAGGGGGATAATAAATATCAAAGTCCCTTTAGGGTCCCAAACATAAGAAAACTTTATAATAAATGTTCTTACCTAAAGAGACACCAACTGTGCGAGGCCCCTATCCCTAATCAAGGACCTATGAAAGACCCTTCCAGGGACACCAGAGGATACCTATGGTTCTTAGGATAAAGCATAAACTGAGTGTTTTTTCATCGATGGTACATTTCCAAAGGTGTATCTAGCTTGTGGAGGCCTATACCCTCATGAACAAACCATTTTCAGTTCCTCCCTTGCCTTGTGTGAAACACCTACATGGCATACCTATGCCAAGAACCTACGCCCATGAACTGTATGAGTAACCTTTCAGGAAAAATTATAATCCATCCATGGATGGGATTGTCCTTATTTGGACCCTTTTTGAAATTAACCAAGTTGAATCCCTCACCGAATCCCCCTAACTTACACAACTATGGAAAGTGGCACACCAGCATGTCCCCCATTTGGGTGTGTATTCCTATGGTTATTGGTTTCCCACACTCATCCAATTGGTCGGTTGGGGTCTTTAGTGTGCACGTGAGTGTGTATTACCATGGTCACACTGACCCCTACCCTAGGGATAGTTTTAGGGAGTTTCCGATCTCAGGTACTAGGTTCAGAGCAATGTCCCCCCCTTCCCATTTCTGAGACCTAGATTCTCCAGTTCATAGCAGGGAAGGTGATTTTTATGCTTTATTTTCTATTCAACATGGAATGAAATAATCATCCCCTTCCATGGAACCAATTTCATGGAATCAACCATGGAGTAATCTTCTAGCCTGTCTTATAGGAGGTTTCACTCTTGCTCTTATCTGGCTCCTGGCCACCACTTGGGGTTTTACTTCCTTCTTCATACCCTGTACCCATTCCATGGAAAAGTTAATAGAGTGAAGTGCCAT
Source organism: Viscum album (assembly GCA_963277665.1). NCBI lineage: Eukaryota > Viridiplantae > Streptophyta > Magnoliopsida > Santalales > Viscaceae > Viscum > Viscum album. The sequence continues at coordinate 1,517,429,095 of OY728155.1, read as the reverse complement.
AGCCCTGACCTCTTCCATCAATAGAAGAGATTTTCAAGGAAGTGGGCACAATAAACTCCCCATCCCCCTCCCTTTGGGATTCATCTCCATGTCCACATGTGGAAAAAAATCAGAGCGTGTGGTTCATAAAATCTTACACCTCATATTGTTTCTAATACTAAGAAATACTACTATGGGATTAGAGGTCAATGGTGATCATTCCATTTTCATGATCCATTCCATATTAAACTATGAGAACTCTGATTCCTATTATGATCATGATACATCGGATGCCCAATTAGGGTCTGAGATCAATGGGGATCCTTTTCAGGAGTAATCCCCAATCATATCTACCTTAATCTGTGTATACTCATCAGGATTAAGCCCCTAAACAAGCCTCCAGTCCACCATGAGTTGAGACATTCCACATGGTCCCTCTTAAAATGGAATCCTTTTTAGGATTAATCCGCAATTTACCTCCCTCAAAGGGTCATACTCCCCCTACGATACAAACTATCGAGGGCCTCCATAGGCATAAGTCCTCATAAACAAACTATGTGGGTTTTTATTAGAATATAAATTGGATACATTGGAAGCCTCATAGAGGTTCAAACCCAACCATATAATGAACCATTATCTCTCTTGGTCACATTATTAGTGGGGCCTAATTCTACTTGGAAATACATATTCTTTTTAGGTTCCCTAGAATGCTTCAGTATAAGTACCATACAAAAATTTGACTTGGCATCTTTCACCTATACGTATCTTGCACATGAAATTAAACAATATGATTGGGTCCTTATCACATGACCTTAAAAGATATAATTTCCCCATTAAGTGGTGCCAAAATATGTGGTTTATAATTCCTTTCACAAGGATATATAGGAATCCCACTTATGGGTTCCATCCCAACATCAAAACAACTTCCATCTCCCAGGATGATAATACATTCTAGAGTGCACCAATGAGTGGATAGGAAACCAGAATCATCATAATAATGAAAAAATAATCTATAAAAAGTATGTAAGAGGATAATATTTATAGAGAACCTCATATACATACTGATATCTCCATTGATGAAGAACCATAGATACATAAAAATGATTCAAAATTCCATACATGCTAATAATTGGTTGTTAATTAAAGGGATACTGACATCATACTTGGGAATTAATAAAGGATTAGTGAATATGTCTTAAATCTATAAGAGAGTCCCAGAGTAGGAAATAATTCCCCCCAAAAGGGTGTGATGAGATCGACCTCTCATCCTCTCGACCAATGTGAGTTATCAAGCATTGTCAGCCAAACCTCCTAAAAATCATGCCTTTGGAAAGCAGACCCCCATAGATAGAGAGCTATTGAGTGTTTCCAGTTCCACTAAAAAACCCATTCAAAACCATTTGGAAATAATGATTCCTAACCCGAACATACATTTTGAGTGAAATAGTAATGTTTATTTTTTTTATGTTATGGAATGTGTTTTGATATTAAATGTCTATTAATGATAATGTAGTCATATGGTGACATTGTTGGGTATATGGTTTGGTATAATTCCAACCTTGATTTTACTTGTTATTTTGCTTGGGTGTAGTATCAACCATGATTATTATTGTTATTCACGTTAGGTTAAATTCCAACCATGAATAATTTTTTATGTGGGTTTGGTGTATTTTCAAATAGTTTTATCAATAATATGATGTTGGATGTAAGGATAACTACTATATTTATGGTATGTGAGTTGGGTGTAATTCTAACTAATTTTTTATGGCTTGAGGTTGGGTGTAATGAAAACTAATCTCGTTATGATATATGGTTTGGGTTCAAGGCCAACTAGTTTTGTTACGGTATAAGGCTGGGTGCAATGCCATCTAATTAGGTATAATTATGTGGGTTGGGTGTAATGCCAATTGTACTTGTTTAGGTATGTGGTTGAGTACAATGTTAAATAATTAGATGGTTATGTATGTTGGGTGTACTTCCATCCATGATATTGTTTGATATATTTTATAGGTTTAATAGAAATCATCATTCATTAGAATTTTGGGTTGAGTGTAATTACAACCATCGTAATAATTATTATATAGGTTGGGTGTAATTAAAACTATTTTCACTTATGGTTTATATTGTTCTTATTAATTTTTTTTAGTTTTAAAAGGTTTATTTAAAACAACATTTTAAAAAACATTTTGAGAAAAGTTGTTTTTAAAAAATTTATCAAATTCAACGTGGATTTATTTTCAACCATTTAAGTCATTTTTGCTAAAGATGTTGTAATATTTACCTGATTTGGGGCAACCAATAATGATACATTCATTTAATTTATAATAAAATTTTCCAAGATTGACATTGGTGTTTAAAATAAATAATTTATAACAAAAAATGCTAAAACGATTATTTTGGGGTTTTTATTAGTATAAAGTTCACAAGGGGGTTTCTTAAAAAAATGTGTTATGATAAGGATATTAATGATATAACATAAAACATTTATGTCCTTAGCCTAAACATATTTTAAATGGAAAAATAATTTAAAGTGTTCAATTGATTTATTTTATTATTCGATTTCGCCTCTCTACCACCCCATTTTGTTGAGGTGTTTGAGGAGTATAAAAATAATGATTATAGAATTCATAAGAACATAAATGATTAAATTCGATATTATCTAATTATGCAACATGATTATTATGAATTAAAATAATATAAAACCCTTTTTCATTTTCAACATTTTTAAAAACTCAATGAAGTATTTGAATTATTCAATTTTATGAGTTAAGAAATATGCCCATGTGAATCTAGTAAAGTCATGAACAATTACAAAAGAATAGGATTTTCCTCTAATATTTTTAATTTGAAAAGTACTAAAAAGGCCAAGATGAATTAGTTCCATAGATTTCGAAGATGATTTTTAGGTTTAAAAGAGGATTTAAGATTATTACATATTGGAATGATTAAATACCCATGTAATTATTGAAATAAAATTTAGGAAGATATCACATTTGTTGATAATATTTGATTATTAGAAGAGATCAACAGCTATCATGGTTTAGGAATCTATGAAAAAGGCATTACTCAATCACTTTTTTCACATAAAAGTTTTATGTTTTGGATAGAATTAGATTTTAAATTAATTATATTAACATTTTGAAATTGGGAAGCAGTAAATAATAGTTTTTCTTTTTAATCTAATTCTTTAAAAAAATCATTTTTGAAATATATTTTAAAATTATATCACCCAATTGACTAATTCATAGAAAAATATATTTCAATATTTTTAGGAATAAAACATATTTTATAAGGTTTGAGTGATAAAAGTCAATTTTACCTTTATCAAATATCTTTCCCATAGAGGTATCACCAAATTTAATTTAATATCCATCTAGTTTATTGATATGACTCAATTTAGAGATGTCACCACAAATGTTTCTTGAGGAAACACTATTTAGGTACCATAATTCTTCTTGGGTTTTGCTAAGAAGACACTTTTCCTATAATATTATTTGATTAAAGGATTTGGTGACCACACAAACTTGGGTCTACTTACATTAGTCAAAAAATATCTTTGAACCAAGATTTGAATAATAGGTTTTCTTATGAAAAAATTGGAAGAAATATGGATTTATTTTTAGAGGTACTTTCATAATTGGTGTAACCAAATCCTATCTGATCATTTTTAGTTATTTGAGATCCAATTTTTTTAAATGTTTTCACCTATATTGAATTTTTAAATAGAAATTTTAAGGTATTTAATGGTGGATTCAATATTATTAATATCTAGTGGATTCATTATTTTCATAGAAATATCTTTCTTTTCCTTGAAGAGATGATCCTTTTATTTTTTAAGATTTTATTTTCCATGAACCGATTTCTTATTTTTATTTTCTAGTTATATGTATAAAGAAGATATTTGATGAAAAAAAATTTCCAAGTTAAATTCAATCATATTTTAGGTCTTCATAATTTAGGTGAATAGTGGAAAAAGAAAAATAACATAGGGGAGAAGAATAAGGACAAGAATATGAATAGGAAGAAATAGGTTGAGGGGTTCTAACCTAGATGTCTTTATAAAAATGTTCTATAAGGAAATTCAAGCTTGATTCACATAAAGTGGATGAAGATATTGAATCCATGGAGCTATCACTACAATCCATGTTGTGACTTTGAAATCCTTTTTACCATGTTTCTTTTCTTTGAGCTTCTTTCTATAGACAGGACATTCTAGATTGATGTGGCCTTTATTTTTTACATTTATAGCATGTCACTTCCAATTCCACATATTGAAATTAAGTTTTGGATCTCTTATAGAATTTAATCTTTAGGAAGTAATTGATCATGTTCCTTGTAAGAAGAGAATGATCTATAATCTCACCTTCTAATGGATCATTATTGGTATATTTTAAGGTGATGTTTTTCTTAATTTCTTTATATTAATTATCCGCTTTATCCACTTGGTATTTCATTGTGATTTCATATGTAATTATGGATCTGATGAGTTTGTCAACCACCATCATTTTCACATTATTTTCTTATTGAATGGATGGGAAGTTGGGATCCCATGTTCTAGGTAAAACCCATAACATTTTATTTATGAGTGTTTCTATATATAATTCATCACTAAGAGACTTTCTACCATGGTATATGTTGGTAAATCTCATATTTTTTTGTAATAGATTATTTATAATTAATAGTAAAACATTAAAAATCTCAATGATACATATCAAATATAGTGTATTTTAATCTATTCATGACATAGTGTGTGAATTATAATAATTTATAAAATCTATATGTAGTTTTTAAATAATAAAAAAATATTGAACTCATTTGTGTCAAGAATATAATGAAATACATTCATGGTTTTTATTCAAATAAAAATTTATAAAATATTTAGGATTCCACTTTTCTTAAGGTCCTTTGGTGGGAATATACTCATGAATAAGAATTTTACACATAGGATAACTAATATCACAAATGAAAGTTTACATTATATTCTTCTAATAATAATAATCGGTGCCATAAAAGAACATAATCATGAAAATTGGAATTAGATGAAATTTTAAAATTACCCTTTGAAATTGGTTAGTATTTGAGAAAAAAACTGATAGAAAAATTTGAAAACTAAATATTTTTGATAGAAACTTAAAAAACCCATTTTCTACAATTTCTTAGTAAGAGATTATGGAAATATGGGGTGGGGGTGTGGGTGAATTTCCATTTTAAAAAATTTGAAGTAGAATCAAATAATTAATATGAGATTTTAAATAACAAATAACTGATAAATTTGATCCAATTTTATAATGATAATACTAAAGTAATATAATTAGGTAAAACGTCAAATTGAATTTATAAAAGTATATGGATCAATGATTAAATGATGCAATGTGATAAAGTAAATAGAAGAGAAACATAATTGATAATGAGTTTTACTAAAGATTGATGTGAGTCAATGTGTAGAGACCCGAAGCCTGACGTACATGGACATTACATTACTTTTGCGGAATACTTAGTACATAACAAAAACACACACACAAGGACCGTAATAGTTTAGTGTCTTTGGAAACTCGGAATATAATCTTCTAATCGTGGTGAAAGATCTTCAACATCTCCCATAAAGATCTTCTTTTTTTCTAAACCTAATTTTTTTCTTTATGTCCTGGGGAAAAGAAAACATAAAAGGGTGAGCTCAAATGCTCAGTAAGGGTAAACAAAAGAAATATCAATCACGTCATATTCATAAGAACATATCTTTTGGAAATCTTAACCTGCAAAAGAGATCATAATTTTATAACATGGGATAAATCATAGTAGTGAAATGTAATCCCAATAATCATAACTTAAAACATGAAACTTTGTGGCATACACACATAATCATAGAGAATCATTTCTTGTTATTCAAGACTCATTGCCTGACTATCTTAGTGGACAAAGTCCCTTTCTGAACCGAGTCACCCTCGTTTCAGTCCTGTTTCACTGAACCGGTATAAACTACCATTCCAGCCATGTCTATCTCATGAGATATAAAATCTTTACCCAATTCATTGGAGGGAGATATAGGTCCCACCCATATCATAATGATACCATTCTTATGTGTGCCACAAAATCATAAATCATACAACATTGCATAACCCATGTAATAAAAATGGGAATCTTAAACATCATGACATCATAAAACAATTCATATAAGATAAAGGAATTCATAAAAATATTTCCATCACAACATAATCATGAAAATTTAATAATAGGGATATAAACAGAACCCTATATTATCTTAGATGGAAAATAATTTTGATAAAACACTTGAACTCCATTCTTGAGGAAAATATCCTTTCTACTTCAAAAACATTTTCCTTTCTTAACATGTCATACAATTTTAAACTAAAAGAAGTTGATTAAAAATAAACTTGAAAACTTGTAAAGGAAGCTTCTTGGAAATAATGTTTTAAAAATCCATTCATGACTTTTAAGTTAAAAAAAAACATTCTTCGTACTTTTGTCGGAAAAGTCAAAAAGTACCTCGTACGAAAAACGACAAAAGATTCCTTTCATATCTTTTACTAAAAACTCACTGAAGGGTAAAATTGGATATAAACAATTGTAGGTGGATAGAAATAATATTACATATTGAGGAAACATGGATGTGGATGATAAAATACACCCCAGTAAATACTAAAGTATAAACAATCTCGGATAAAAATGAGATTGTGATATTTCCCTTACCTTAGGTACGATTTGCCTCGTAAGTGTCCGAACCTCCTGTATAATGATTTAAATAATGTTATTGACTTCTTCCAGAATCATAATCATTATTATGATATCATATATGGTTCACTTATGACTTTATATTAACCGTTCATTTGTAAATTTCATGTTAAATAGCGTTTTGGGTAAAATAGTTTCATTTGTCATCTGTGTTTTGACTTGTAATTATTCATATTATTACTTAGATCATGATTAATTAATTCCAGAATATAAAACATGATTTATATATAATATATATTCAGAATATATATATATATATATATAATAGATCAGTAAACGGAAAGAAATACACCGTTCATGGAGACGGTAGAACGTACGTACGCATGAATGCTGTTTTATTTTTCTTATTGAGTTGAATGGAATTAAGTAGATGAAATACATATATATACACATAAATACAGAATCATTATTATGTCATATATTTCATTATTAATTATTATATATACTTTATAATCATTCATTAATGGTTAACGTGGAGAATGAATCTCATCGAGTCGTGGAGACGGTAGTCCGTACGTACGCACGAGCGATGATATCGTTCTCATGATCGTGGAATTGTATTGGAGTGTATGTATACTATTGAAGAATCAATATCAATTTGTAATAGTCATATATAGTCATTATTTACACCATTATACCCATCCAAGTAAGGTGGTGGTGGAAAATAGATTACACCACGGCGTGGAGACGGTATTCCGTACGTATGCACACGCGGTGATTTCTTTTTCCGTAGGATGAATAGATGGTGAAATAGGGTTGTTTCATACTTATAATAACATATAAGTATATGAGTGATACTTAAGTTATTACTTCATAATGAAACAACTAAATAAGAAGAAGTGGAAGAAGAAATAATGATGAAAGAATCGGTAATAGACATTACCTCTTCTTTGAAGTGCTTCTTTGAGAACTTCTTTTAGGGCACTAAAATTGGTCTTTGAAGAAGTCCAGGACCTCTAGTATGTATCTAGGGAAGTGTAGAGGAGAATGTGGCAGGGGTTGGCCGAGCTTGAAGGATCAAAGTGGTGTGAGGAAGAGGGGGAGGAGGAGAGGGGCACCTTTGGAATAACTAAAACTATTATTTTATTATAAAGTCAAGTTCGGTTTTAAATAGCTCCAAATTGATATATTTCGAATCTAATATGGGGATGGGTCTAAATCATCTCATATAATAGAATTTATACAAGTTTATGTTCCTATTTTAACCTTATCATTTAGATTTAACATTAAGTTAAATAAGTTTACTTTTACTGTGTCTTCTTGTGTTCTTATACTATAAGGTTAATAAACTCACTATAAGCAGCCAAAAGAACCCCAAGTTGTTTATTATTAATATATACAACCTTATCTAAGTCATTTGGCCGAACCTTAGATTTTTAGGAATAAAATAACAATTACTAATATAATATTTGTTTTAAAAACTATTTTATGTCAATTTTGACACTATTTAGTAATTGATTTTTGTGAAAATCATAACAGAATTATTAGTTCAAAACAAGTTAATTAAATCAATAATAACATGTTATATTAACCTAGAAAATTAGTGGAATTAATAAAAAGTCTCAAATTACATTTATTTTGGTGTTTATAACATTAATTATGTCAATTTTTCATTAATAAGATAATTACTGCATCATCTTTGTGTCATAAATAAATTAAATTATTTAATGTCTAAAAATTAAAAATAAAATACCATTATGTAGGAAATATATTTATCTTTATAATTAATATTTATAGTCTAATTTATCTTATGTATAACCCCATATTAAAAATTATTTACTTATTAAACTTCAATTTTAACTATTTTAACCCTTCTTTAAATAAATTAATAATAAATGTCCTAATCTAATCCAAGTGGGCCTAAATGGTCATATTATATTCCTAAGTTTGTTTTTGGTCGAATTAAACTTGTCTAATAGAAATAGGACATGTTTTAGGGTAATTTTATAATCTTATATTTACCCTTAATTACCCGATTTACCTTTAACTATAGTAAATAAAATTTACCGTAGTTACTATTCACAATGCCCAAAAATAAAAAGTAGATTATTAACATAATTTGGACCCACTGATTCAAAATATGGAACCCATTTTTCCAAATTTAATACACAAAAGTTGCAGAAATTAAATTAAAATTAATCCCATTGTCGAAAGAAAACATGTTTTTCTTTAAAACATTGCAAAAGATTGAATTGATTTAACCTACGAATTCAAGGTAAAATAAATGATAATGACATAAATTATATTAAATGGTAAAAATATATTCTATTTATACTTTAAACCCATTCAATATTATAAATTAAGCACATAATATATTACGATGAAAAAAGTTGTTTTTAATTAAAATATAGCGTGTTTTTACTATTCATTAAAATATGAAAGTTATCAGAAAAATATAAAAACTTTATCTAATGTAAATTTTTATTTCTTGATTCAAAAGAAGGATTTTATTTTTTCAAATTGAACTTATAAACATGTCAAAAACTAGATTTAAAGTGGGTGCGCCATCAAAAGGTGGCAAAACTGTATTTTTTGAAAAATACTTATTTTACCCGAAAAATTTATTTTATTCTTATACCATGTTCTAGAAATGTGTAAGATTAATAATAATGTTATAAAATTCAAAATTTAGTTAACACTATTCATAACGGCTAGTTCATAACAATATTATAATAATATATCGTTGTTTAGTAAAACCCGGTATTGCGTACAACACACGCTATCAAGGAAGGTCGCGATTGCGTGTAATGCAAGCCAAGTTAGGGTTGCGTGTAGTGCACAACTCCTTTGTTGTTGCGTATAAAAGAATCCAACCATATTTTATTTATACATTGAATATATATATATACACACTCAATGTTGCGTAGAATAACTTCTATCAAACGAACTTGAAATTGTGTGTAACACGATCCAAGAATAGTGTTGCGTATCATGCAAGCTAATACGATGTTGTGTATAGCGCAAGGTAATCTTGGTTTAGAATACAACACAAGACATTAATGAAATAAAAAGAATATTTTTCATAAAATCTCGGGCTGTTACATTCTACCCCCCTTAAAATGAATTTCGCCCTTGAAATTTGTCGAGGTTATAAATGGTTTACTACTCGAAAGTTTCTTTAATAGAAACCCTCATTGTAAAAAGGAATACCAAAACTTAGCTTTAAAAACTAAAGTATGAAATCTAACGATTCCCAAATAAACTAATCACTGGGTTTCCACATAGGTGAAAATATGGATATGGAAGAGAAATCTAACCATCATGTTCTAATAGAGAGTGGTAGAGAACATGGCTATGGAAAAGCCAGCAATCACAAAGCCATAAATTTGTGACGATCTAAGGTACCATCTGATTAATCAGATATAAGAGCACTAGGACAACATTTTTGGTTTTCAAGATCATTTCCCTAAAGTTGATGAAATTAGAAGAAATACTTTCGTGATTTTGGTATAGTCTCACCGTTTGTTGTTCTTTGGACAATTTCCACTTCATCTCTTAAAGAAATGAAGTTGAATTTGTCATTCGTGATGTGTTAGCAGATCATGTGATAGAATTATGGGTCATTCCATCTATCTCAAACAAAAGGTTAGAAAAGTTATCAAAAAATACATAAGTCCATCTATAGTGATATTAATCATATATAGTTCCTAAAATGGACTTATACTTCATATATCATACTGCTTAATATAATAAAAATAGTTTCTACTAAACAGGGACTTCCTGTAGGCCAGTGGTAGGTGATAAAGGCTAGTCGCACTTCGGTTGTGGGTTTGATTCCCATAGCCTTGTCCGACGTGATGGGCTATCACCCGTCCTGCAGGTTTTCCTTTTTCTAAAACTATATTAATATAACATCCCATCAAAAATATCAAAAAGTTTTATCCTTAAAGAATACTAACTTGTGTCCAACATAATCCATTCCAATCTTTAGTCTTACCCATAATACTTCAGTCCACTCTCATAATATAGTGAAAACGATTACCTAGAGATTTAATACCATCGTTGATCCCAATATATCATAAGATATGTCTTGTTGGTCACATTCTAAACATTCAAAGGCCTTAATCATGTATTCTCTTGAATACCCATTGAACCATAGTGAAAACTTGAATGCAGTTAAAAGTTAACACTTTTCACATACCAAAATCCTCAAAATTCTATATACTCAAACCATGATATCACTTAGTCCTTATAACAATCATGAGCTCATGAATACTGTTAAACATTTCGTTTTCTTGTTTTCCCTTCATTATGTGCATATCATCTTATTTCCAAAAATATCTCAATCACTTTGAATACCACATTAGACCAATACATAAATATTCCAATACTTTATGATACAACATTATTTTGGAATCCCATTACATAAACACTTAATCATTCCACCACATCGTTGTCATATTCAACATCGCCAATAGTGATCGCATGCGAATTCCCTTTGTCCTTTGCCTTAAGCGGTTGCTCATGTCAATAATCATTAACCCTTGGATTATGGAATTTATTAGCATAATGCCCCATTTCCTTGCACTTGAAGCATTGAAGTGTTGGTGGTGCGTTCTCTACAGTGTTTGCTTTATTCACATCATTAGAAACCCTTTTTCCATTACTTCAACACTCAGCTACTCGATGACCTTATTTTCCACACTTAAAACATTTTCTAGTCCCTTTAAGACAATCTCCACCATGCTGCTTTCCACACTTTGTGCATAAGGAAACATTCATCTTCTTTTCACCATTATTTTGATATTTCTCCTTGAACTCCATCTTTCGTTTCTTTTCAAAACCATGAGATGGATATGTAACACCATCTTCCATTTCTACCTTCATAGCACAACGCACAATTTCTTCATAGCTACTGAAGTCTCTTATAGATAATTCCCTTCAAAGACTTGGTTTTAAGCCACTGAAAAATCGATCAACTTTACTTTCAGGTTGGATGATAATGCCATATGCATACCTTGCAAGTCTTGTAAAATTCGCTTCGTATATACCAATAGATTCATCATCCATCTGATTCAGCTCAAGAAACTCCTGTTCCATCTTTGTTAGAAGAATACGAGGGAAGTACTTACTGAAAAACAAGTTCGTGAACTCGTCCCATTCCATGGACTCAATTTCATCTCTTGGCCTCGTATTCTTGATAAGATTCCACCATTGATCAGCTTCACCTTCCAAACGATATACTGCTAATATGACTTTATCATGCTCAGAATATTGAAGAACTGAAAATATCTTTTCAGTGGTACTGATCCATTGTTCAACAACAAGTGGATCGGAAGACCCACTGAAAGAAGGTGGACATTGCCTCATTAAGGACTCAATAGAATATTGTTCCCTTCTCTGCTCATTTGGAAGTCCAGAATGATTCATAGCTTGTGTAAGTATAACAATAAGATTTTTCACTCCATCTCCCATAACATTTGTTTGTTCAGGAGGGAAATCATTGCATTGTCCATTGCATTGATCAACACGGTTCCTTCGGGTTCCAGCCATCGTCTAAAACCCAAAAAGAATAGTGTGAGAGGCAAAAATCATGCTGGGGAAAACAACATAATAAAGGGGGAGTACCTTCAATATCTAACATCTTAGGTTTAATTCTATGATCGTTAGCGTAATTCTAGTACTATAACCTATACGTATACTTAACCTTAGGGACATCCCTAGACATACCTTAGAAATATCTCTAGGGATCTCACTAACGTTTTTGCATCCTAGTTTCCAAAAGGTTGACTAAACCTTTCCTCTGATACCAACTATAGAGACCCGAAGCCTGACGTACATGGACATTACATTACTTTTGCGGAATACTTAGTACATAACAAAAACACACACACAAGGACCGTAATAGTTTAGTGTCTTTGGAAACTCGGAATATAATCTTCTAATCGTGGTGAAAGATCTTCAACATCTCCCATAAAGATATTCTTTTTTTCTAAACCTAAATCCTTTCTTTATGTCCTGGGGAAAAGAAAACATAAAAGGGTGAGCTCAAATGCTCAGTAAGGGTAAACAAAAGAAATATCAATCACGTCATATTCATAAGAACATATCTTTTGGAAATCTTAACCTGCAAAAGAGATCATAATTTCATAACATGGGATAAATCATAGTAGTGAAATGTAATCCCAATAATCATAACTTAAAACTTGAAACTTTGTGGCATACACACATAATCATAGATAATCATTTCTTGTTATTCAAGACTCATTGCCATGACTATCTTAGTGGACAAAGTCACTTTCTGAACCGAGTCACCCTCGTTTCAGTCCTGTTTCACTAAACCGGTATAAACTACCATTCCAGCCATGTCTATCTCATGAGATATAAAATCTTTACCCAATGCATTGGAGGGAGATATTGGTCCCACACATATCATAATGATACCATTCTTATGTGTGCCACAAAATCATAAATCATACAACATTGCATAACCCATGTAATAAAAATGGGAATCTTAAACATCATGACATCCTAAAACAATTCATATAAGATAAAGGAATTCATAAAAATATTTCCATCACAACATAATCATGTAAATGTAATAATAGGGATAGAAATAGAACCCTATATTATCTTAGATGGAAAATAATTTTGATAAAACACTTGAACTCCATTCTTGAGGAAAATATCCTTTCTACTTCAAAAACATTTTCCTTTCTTAACATGTCATACAATTTTAAACTAAAATAAGTTGATTAAAAATAAACTTGAAAACTTGTAAAGTAAACTTCTTGGAAATAATTTTTTAAAAATCCATTCATGCCGTATAAGTTAAAAAAAACATTCTTCGTACTTTTGTAGGAAAAGTCAAAAAGTACCTCGTACGAAAAACGACAAAAGATTCCTTTCATATCTTTTACTAAAAACTCACCGAAGGGTAAACTTGGATATAAACAATTGTAGGTGGATAGAAATAATATTACATATTGAGGAAACATGGATGTGGATGATAAAATACACCCCATTAAATACTAAAGTATAAACAATCTTGGATAAAAATGAGATTGTGATATTTCCCTTACCTTAGGTCCGATTTGCCTCGTAAGTGTCCGAACCTCCTGTATAATGATTTAAATAATGTTATTGACTTCTTCCAGAATCATACTCATTATTATGATATCATATATGGTTCACTTATGACTTTATATTAACCATTCGTTTGTAAATTTCATGTTAAAGAGTGTTTTGGGTAAAATCGTTTCATTTGTCGTCCGTGTTTTGACTTGTAATTATTCATATTATTACTTAGATCATGATTACTTAATTCCAGAATATAAAACATTATTTATATATAATATATATTTATAATATATATATATATAATAGATCAGTAAATAGAAAGAAATACACCGTTCATGGAGACGGTAGACCGTACGTATGCATGAACGCTGTTTTCTTTTCCTTATTGAGTTGAATGGAATTAAGTAGATGAAATGCATATATATATATAAACATAAATCCAGAATAATTATTATGTCATATATTTCATTATTAATTATTATATATACTTTATAATCATTCATGAATGGTTAACGTGGAGAATGAATCTCATCGCGTCGTGGAGACGGTAGTCCGTACGTACGCACGAGCGATGATATCATTCTCATGATCGTGGAATTGTATTGGAGTGTATGTATACTATTTCAGAATCAATATCAATTTGTAATAGTCATATATAGTCATTATTTACACCATTATACCCATCTAAGTAAGGTGGTTGTGGAAAATAGATTACACCACGGCGTGGAGACGGTATTCCGTACGTATGCACGCGTAGTGATTTTTTTTCCGTAGGATGGATAGATGGTGAAATAGGGTTGTTTCATACTTATAATAACATATAAGTATATGAGTGATACTGATGTTATTACTTCATAATGAAACAACTAAAGAAGCAGAAGTGGAAGAAGAAATAATGATGAAAGAATCGGTAACAGACATTACCTCTTCTTTAAAGTGCTTCTTTGAGACCTTCTTTTAGGGCACTAAAATTGGTCTTTGAAGAAGACCAGGACCTCTAGGATGTCTCTAGGGAAGTGGAGAGGAGAATTTGGCAGGGGTTTTCCGAGTTTGAAGGCTCAAAGTGGTGTGAGGAAGAGGGGGAGGAGGTGCCCTTTTATAAGGGAGGAGAGGGGCACCTTTGGAATAACTAAAACTATTATTTTATTATAAAGTCAATTTCGGTTTTAAATAGCTCCAAATTGATATATTTCGAAGCTAAGGTGGGGATGGGTCGAAATACTCTCATCAAATAGAATTTAGACAAGTTTATGTTTCTATTTTAACCTTATCATTTAGATTTTACATTAAGTTAAATAAGTTTACTTTTACCGTGTCTTCTTGTGTTCTTATACTATAAGGTTAATAAACTTACTATAAGCAGCCAAACGAAACCCAATTTGTTTATTATTAATATATATAACCTTATCTAAGTCATTTGTCCGAACCTTATATTTTTAGGAATAAAATAACAATTACTAATATAATATTTATTTTAAAAACTATTTTATGTCAATTTTGACACTATTTAGTAATTGATTTTTTTGAAAATCATAACAGAATTATTAGTTCGAACCAAGTTAATTAAATCAATAATAACATGTAATATTAACCTATAAAATTAGTGGAATTCATAAAAAGTCTCAAATTACATTTATTTTGGTGTTTATAACATTAATTATGTCAATATTTCATTAATAAGATAATTACTGCATCATCTTTGTGTCATAAATAAATTAAATTATTTAATGTATAAAAATTACAAATAAAATACCATTATGTAGGAAATATATTTATCTGTATAATTAATATTTATAGTCGAATTTATCTTATGTATAACCCCATATTAAAAATTATTTACTTATTAAACTTCGATTTTAACTATTTTAACCATTCTTTAAATAAATTAATAATAAATGTCCTAATCTAATCCAAGTGGTCCTAAATGGTCATATTTTATTCCTAAGTTTGTTTTTGGTCTAATTACACTTGTCCAATAGAATTAGGACATGTGTTAGGGTAATTTTATAATCTTATATTTACCCTTAATTACCCGATTTACCTTTAACTATAGTAAATAAAATTTACCGTAGCTACTATCCACAATGCCCAAAAATAAAAAGTAGCTTATTAACATAATTTGGATCCACTGATTCAAAATATAGAATCCATTTTTCCAAATTTAATACACAAAAGTTGCAGAAATTAAATTAAAATTAATCCCGTTGTCGAAAGAAAACGAGTTTTTCTTTAAAACATTGCAAAAGATCGAATTGATTTAACCTACAAATTCAAGGTAAAATCCATGATAATGACATACATTATATTAAATGGTAAAAATATATTCTATTTATACTTTAAAACCATTCAATATTATAATTTAACCACATAAGATATTACGATGAAAAAAGTTGATTTTAATTAAAATATAGCGTGTTTTTACTATTCATTTAAATATGAAAGTTATCAGAAAAATATCAAAACTTTATCTAATGTAAATTTTTATTTCCTTATTCAAAAGAAGGATTTTATTTTGTCAAATTGAAATTATAAACATGTCAAAAACTAGATTTAAAGTGGGTGCTCCATCAAAAGGTGACAAAACTGTATTTTTTGAAAAATACTTATTTTACCCGAAAAATTTATTTTATTATTATACCATGTTATAGAAATGTGTAAGATGAATAATAATGTTATAAAATTCAAAATTAATTAACACTATTCATAACGGCTAGTTCATAACAATATTATAATAATATATCATTGTTTAGTAAAACCCGGTATTGCGTACAACACACGCTATCGAGGAAGGTCGTGATTGCGTGTAATGCAAGCCAAGTCAGGGTTGCGTGTAGTGCACAAATCCTTTGTTGTTGCATATAATAGAATCCAAACATATTTTATTTATACATTGAATATATATATATATATACACTCAATGTTTCGTAGAATAACTTCTATCAAACGAACTTGAAATTGTGTGTAACACGATCCAAGAATAGTGTTGCGTATACTGCAAGCTAATACGGTGTTGCGTATAGCGCAAGGTAATATTGGTGTAGAATACAACACAAGACATTAATGAAATAAAAAGAATATTTTTCATAAAATCTCGGGCTGTTACAAAATGTGTCTCCACCCCTAGAACTGAGTGGTCAATATTAATAATACCTTGATCATGGAGGTGATCAAGGAACCTATACCTCATAATTTTGATTTGTGAGCACCCTATTTAGCTCCAATAATAGCCAAGAAACCCATCCCACACATTTTTGGAGTATGAACTGTTGGATAATGGAGGTTGATAAGGGAGAGGTTTTCTTTAGGAAAACTAGTTATAATACACTTGAAAATATCTTAGGATGGATAAATTACAAGAGAGGATGATATATTTGAGAGAAAAGTTGACATCCTTGAGATATTTAGAACCTGATTATTTTGGAAATCCAAACCTATAAGAAGCTAATTGCTAGAGGATGTCCAATGGCCTTCAAACAATAAGAAGCACATTCGGGATATATACCAGATGGTTAGTGGGAGTTCTGGAGGAGTTTTACTACTTCCAAAAGGGAACCAGGTAGCTAGTTTTATTCAATGGCTATCCATTCCAATCTATACTACTACCACTCAAGAGTGGACACCTTCACTTAAAACCAAATAATTAATTGGATCTTCTAAGTTTTTATAAGGTCTTGAATGATGGAAAAAGATATGACCAAGCCTTTATCAAGGATTTAAAATATCTTTAAAATTATATTTAATTCCACTAACTGATATTAAAATTTTAAAATAAAATTCACTTAAATGAAAATGTTTGAAACATAGTTGAGTTATTGTGATCATGAAAACATAATGGGAGAGAGATCTATACAAAAATTTCTTGGTTGGGTGAATTTAAAACCAATCTCTTTGCATTTTTATGGTTATAAATTTTGGGAAGATGCTATACTAACCCATTGTATACTTTTACAACACATCTAGATACGAATCTGATACTAGCCAAAGAAGGAATGGTTTCACTAAGTGGCTTGTTTAAATTTAGAGGATGTGATAATTATTTATTAATTTTATTATTTATTCTCATATCACATAGCACATGAACTTATATATTTTGGATTTCTTTAGATAACCATTAGTGGTGTCCTACTGAGTTGTACTCACACCCGACATGAGAATATTAGGGAATGTATATTATTTATGACTAGGGATATAAGTAATGGAATGATCCTTACAACATATGGGTGATTTGGATGGATAAAAGTGTAGGATATGGGAATGAGCAGATCCTTATACCCATATTTGGTATTTTTCTCCATTAATTTATTCATCTAAATTGAATTACTTATGACCGGATTATTGGATGATCCTATATCTTTATACATAATTGTGTTACTTTAAAATTGTATCATCTCTTTCAACATCATATGATATTTTTATATTGTTATCTTCTAACATCAATTTCTATATTATGTGATCTATTTATGATTAATGGTTTATTATCACTTATTATATTATTTATAGTTTTCAAATCCAAAGGTAATTGTCTCCCCATGTTACTAATAGATCATCAACACTAGTTGGATGCCTCTTTCTTAAGGGAGGTATGTCTGAAATCACATATTGAATCAACTCAGTTACTATTTGGGTGATCCAGGTTCGAGATACTACAAGGTATCATCAGATCCTTATTTTGATTAGTATTACAATTTCGGACTTTTTTATTGGATACATGATGTGATTAGAACTTCGAATATAACCTATGCTTGGGTATAAAAAACCCTAGTATAGGTAACGTCCATGTTATCAGGGATGGGATTGTTTTTCTTAGTTTTTAGATGTTATGAATTTTGGATTTTTAGGAATACATGGATTAATTTATGTTTTATTATTGTAGTCTTGGTTAGAGTAGAATGATGATTTTATTAATGCATATTCTTTGGTAAAAAATATTCACATGAAATTTTTGTGCCTATATGTGATTGATATCTTAATTATAAAAGGGTATTTGTTATTTAAATTTTAAATAGTAAGTTATACAATGTTCTCCTATATATTTTATTGGTGTCACTCTACTTTACTGAACTTATGGTTATTGATTATTTTGTTATATTATCTGATAACTAATTATAGATCTTATATATTACATTTATTATACCCTAGAGTGAGTATTTAGTATGGGTATGAGGATACCCGATATGTATAGAAACCCCAAGATAGTTTCCTTGAAGTGAGATACTTAGGGATATATATATTTAGAGAAGGAACATCCTTTTTTTGATTCATGGCCTATAGATGTTTATGATCCTTAGAATAAGAATTAGGGATTAATTGAAATGGGATATAACTCAGAATATTTATAGCGACCCTATCTTAACATACATGGACATTACATCATTTTTTATGAACATTCAACAAATTAAAAAAGTACATGCCTGAGGATTGTATTAGTTTAGTGGCTTAAAAAACTTGAATACATATATTTTTATCCCAGTGAAAGATATTCAAAATCTCCCTTAAATATCTTCCCAATTATTAGTCCTACTTATAACCATTCTTTATAAATTTGGGAAAAGGAACCTAAGAAAGGGGTGATCTCAGTTGCTCAATAAGGGTAAACAAGGGAGATATGCCACTTAACATGAGCATAAGGGTATGCGATGAGGATCATAACATTATAAGAAAATACCATGCATATAAAAGATCATAAACATGAACCATGGAATAAATATTTATAGTTCATAAAACATGAATCATAAGGTAATCAAGAGAATAATCCATGAAATCATAATATAGGAATAATACATAGAATTTTTGGCAGACACATAAGCATATAAAAATGATTTCCATAGTAGTAAAGGATTATTTAAAAGGCCATATTAGTAGTATGGATTCACTCCCCAAACCATATTTGTAGTCATGATTCACTCCTATGACCATCTTAGTAGTCAAAGTTCACTCCCAAGACTATCTTAGTGGAAAAAGTCCTTTAATGAATCGAATTCACTCCCCATTACAACTATTTTTATATCCTAAGATATAAATCTTTAACCAATGAATTAGAGGGAGATATAGGTCCCACCCATGTAATAATGAAATCATACATAGATATACCAGAAACAATCATATCATAACCAATTAAATAAAATGGGTATCATAAACATGTTTTCATATCATAACCTGTGAAAAATATACAAGTTTAATAACCATTCCATCAAAGCATAACCCATAAAAAGAAGTGAGTTTCATAAGAATATGACCCATGAAATAGAAATAGGTTTCGTAAACATATAACCCATGAAAGATAAAAAAATTTCATAAACATATAACCCATAAAAATGAAACCAGTTTCATAAATATATAACCCATGAAAGAGAAACAGGTTTCAAAAACATATAACCCATGAAAGAGAAACAAGTTTCAATAACATATAACCAGTGAAATAGAAATTTTATTTATATACATCATTCCATAAAAACATAAACCATTCATAGAAAGAATATAAATGGAACCCTTGGATAATATCCCCAGTGAGGCATGAGTAACACCAACAGATGTCACCTTAGATGGAACATAATTTTTGATAAATATTTCAAAATCATTTATTGAGGAAAATATTATTTCTTATTTGAAAAAAACTTTTCAAAACATAATACATTTTCAAATAATTTTTTTTGAAAATAAACTTGAAAATTTATAAAGGATGCTTGAAATAATTTTTGAAAACTTATTCGATATAAAGTTATAAAATAATCTTGAAAAAATTTAGAAAAAATTTTCTCTTTGAAAATGTATAAATTAATCTTGAAAACATTTTAAAAACATTTTTTCTTTAAAATATATAAAGGAAGTTCAAAAACCTTTTTCCTTGAAAACTTATAAAAGAATCTTAAAAATATTTGAAAAATTTATTACTTGAAAACTTATAAAAAAAGCTTGAAAACATTTTAATTTTTTTTATTTAAAACTTAAAAAGAGATATTGAAAACAAATTGAAAACATTTTTCTGTTAAAGCTTATAATGGAATCTTGAAAACACTTTTGAAAAACGTTTTCCATGAAAAGTTATAAAAAAATATTGAAAAAAAATTAAAAAATATTTTCTTTAGAAACCAATTTAAAAATAATGAATTTCCATAAAATTAGGAATTTTATTTTTCTTAAAAATAAATCTTTTATGATTTAAAATTAAGCCTAAAATAAATGACATTCATGATGAAAGATAAATCTATATATGCCTAACATTCCATTTTCACCATAAAAAGTTTAGAAAAGTGCCTCGATCAGAAAAAGAAAAAAAGTTTCATTTTTAAAAACCATTTTTTAAAAGGTAAAACCTAGGTAAAAAATGTATTTTAATGATAATAGGTTAATAGTATACCATTTTTGAACATTTTTTATAAAACATAGTTTTTAAAGAACATATATTTATGACCGAAGGGAGTGATAAGATCATATTTTCTTAAAAAACACATTATTAATTATCTTAAGTACCAAAGAGAGGAATAATGGTACCATTAAATGAATATATCATGAAAAAATATAGTATAATAATATTCATTATATTTCTTGACAGATTGGTCATAATATGTCCTTAATGTAATCATCATCATAAAACATTATGATAAACGATGAGATTGTAGAAATAAGGTGGTACCACTTTGGTAACATTGAATTATAATACCCATGAAAGAATAAAATTACAAGAAACTTAAAATATAATTAAAATAAGTATATTAATGAAATAACATGTAAAATAGTAGTTTATAAACCTTATAGAAGAATATAGGTTCATAACATCACATGTGTCTCAAAGAGGGAAAATTGAGACAAAATAACTTTACCAATTTGGAAACTTTTGAACCATAAAGCCTATGAAAGAGAGATCATAAAATGTATATGTAAATACACATGAATATAAGGAAAATAATCCTATAATATATTAATTTACAGTATATACAGCACAAAAAATAATGGAGTGGTGAATAAGGCATAAATCACACAGAAATAAAAGTGAGGCAAGAAAACCCTTACCTTAAGTCTTGGATTTCTTCTTACACATTAAAAAATCATATATAATAAATATAATTTTATTATAAATCTAAAAAATAAATATATTATTTTATCTAACACCATATATGATTTTATTATGACTTTATATTACCAATTTTTTAGTAATTCCATGTTAATGTTACATTTGGGGTAATATCCTCTTTGTTTTTCGTATATGTTTTGACTTGTTATTCTTGATTATCTTTATTATATCATGATTTAATTATTTAAATAATTTAAAAAATTGTATAAATATCATATATATTCATTATATAAATATTTATAATAATATATAAAATATAAAAATATGAAATGGAATAAACTGTTCATGGAGACGATAGGCCATATGTATGCATGAACACTATTTACGTTTCATTATCGTATTGAAGGTATGGAATTAAATGACAATCACAAATTATAATTAAATAATAATAATTATTTAATATATATCATATATTCTTAATAAAACCATATTTAATACATTCCATGTAATGTGTGAATAAATCAGATTACATTGAGGAGGTGTTAATTCACACTTCCACAAACGAAGTTATCATATTTAAAAAAAATTGAAACCATGAAGGTATGTTTGATAAAAAAATTATATAATCATAAAGACATCATAAATACCATAAATATCATATAAAAATATAAATTCCATCATTATTTTTAATATTTAAATGTGGAAATGGAAGGACGAGCAACATCGGTTCACGAGGCGGTACTCTACCATGCACAAGAATGATGATTGGGTATTCAATTTGATGGAAGTGTGTGTGAGTGTAGGTATAAACCATAACCTAAAAACATATTAGTATAATCAGTTCACTTATGATATTATATAATCTTGGAATAATAATATTTGATGGGGGTGTAGAATGAAAGTAAAACAAAAGAGCTAGTGGAAGGATGTTACCTATTCTTTGGGTAACTCTTCTTGGTTTGCACAAAGGGATTCCTTAGTTGGATTTATTCCCTAAGTTAGGCTTCTAGGATGATGGGATGGATTTTTGGAGGAGGTTTTGGTTGGTTATTTTCTATCCAATGTGTCTTGAGAGGTGTGAGTAAGGGAGGGGGGTGAGCACCCTTTTATAATGGAGGAGGAGTGACATTCTTGTTAATATAAAAAAGGTAAAAATTATTGAGAGGTATCCCTTACATAAAATGACAATAAAATAGTATTTGTTTTATAAAATATGGAAATTGGTATAAATAGTTACAAAAAATGGATTTTGGACAAGTTTCTAGGTCATTCGGCCTTTTAATATTAAAGTTTAACCATTAAGTAAACTCATTTTTACCTTAGTTACTGTAATTAATTTAAATTAATTTCACTAATTTTTATCATAAAAAACAAAGTTAAAATTATTAAAAATTATAAAAGTTTCTTATTAAAAATATTTAATACATTTTTTCAAATTCTAATCACATTAGTGGTATAAATTAATTTTAAATTAATCCCACAGATGTGTTGCAACATTGGGTTTTTAAGCGAAAATGCTTAAAATATTGAAATATTTTTATTTATAATTTGAATATGAAATTAGTTATAATGAATTAAATTGGATTAATTTATCTATAATTTATATAATTAAACTTTAAAACCAAATTAAAATAAAATTTAACAGTATAAAAAAATTAGATTAAAAATATTTTTTGAATTAAAATTCAGCGTTTTTCACTCTTCATCAAAAAATGAATGTTTTCAGAAAAATACCAAAAATTAACCCAAAGAATGTTTTTATATTAAAATTTCAAAAATTATTTTTTTTCAAATATAAATAATTAAATTATGAAAAATTATATTTAAAATAGGTGCACCATTAAAATGTAGTAAAATTACCTTTTTGAAAACTATATATTTTTATTCATAAAATTGGATTTATTCTTATATTATGCCTATAAAATATATTATATGAGTGTATTTTTTTTTTATTTAATGTATAATATATATATTTTATTATAAAATTCATAAAATTTGGTTTTTTAATTTAATGATATATAATAGTGTTTGTACAAAAAGGAATAATTTTCGTAGAAAAAGAATTGCGTTATTTCCAAATCGATATTAATTTCATTTCTAACTAATTGATAACCAAAGGAATAATTTTATAAATATGTGTGAATAATATTTTCACACTTTAGTTAATCTTATTTGTAACTTCTATTCCAAGATCTAGGTGTTACCTATAATAATATTTTAATCACAATATTATTATTATATTATAGTTCAGTAAAACTCCGCCTTGCATATAACACAGGTCATCAAAGGAACTTGACATTGTGTGTAACAAACTAAAAAAATATTATTTCATGTACTTAAAGCTATTATAAGTGCTTAATGCAGTGAAATATCCACTTGGTTTTTTGTACAAATCAAGAATAACTTGGTACTTTCATATAACACATGCTATATTCAGTGTGGTGTGAAATGAAAAATATCAAAAAGTTTAAATTAATTTTTTTTTCAAAAAATATTGGGGCATTACCAAAATTTTTATTTAAGTACTATAATTTATTAACAATTCATTATTCTAGTTTCTTCTGGGGACATGTTTTATATTTTAAGGTAGTGCTTGAGAGTAAGGGGTTAGACTAGGAACTTGGAGGCCTTATAAACACATAGTATGTGTAAATGCTTCATGAAATAGATATGAAATAAGGGTGAAATGTGATCATATATCATAATATGGTTGAGATACCCCAGATATTCATAGATGAATAATTATGATGAACTTATTGAATTATCAAATTTTTTTGTGTGATCGGGTGTGAGATGAACTTTGGAAAGTTGTTGGATACCATGATTTGGGTTGAGAGAGGGGTTTAACTAGTCAGTAAAATCTTTTTAATAAGGAGTTATAAAATATTAATGACTGAAATATATGGTGATATGATTTATGAATTTAGTGTAATGTAGAGGAATGGAGTGTCTTAGTGTGATCAATGATGAATTGAGGAGTGCCTTTAATGTTGAAAGTTAGGCACTAATGAATTGTAAAAACTGCCAGTGGATATAGGTGGAGGTAGTAGAAGGATTAAACACGAGTCATGAGATAATGAGAGAGGTTTATAAACATGGATTGGAATTTTAATATTTAGTGTTCAGTGATAGATCACATATATAATTGAATAGAGATATGGTAGGTGATTTTCATAAACCTGCCATTGTTTTTAGGTTGTATTTTAGTTTAATTTTATGTGTTTTTCTTTCTAAAATGATTGTTAAATAGTTTTTTGAAAACTTTAGGTAATTTTGAGAATAAAAAATAAATACATAAAAATAATGCTATGATTTACATAATAAACTATTTATCGATGTAAGAGGTGAACTCATAAGGAAATTATATATATTAGGGTTCATGATATAGAATTGGAATCCCAAGGCTATGTGTGTCCAAGATTAGGACTATGTCATAAGGTTAATGTAGTATGCTCCCAATATTAAGAGTGTGTTAGAGATAATGCTTCCCAACATATTAGCATAAGAAAAATCTACCATATAAATAATGTCTATAATTTATCATCTTATGAATTAAATGTTTCGAAAATGTAACATGTTTCAATTAATTAAAACAACATTAGGATCAAAACTGCTTGTAGGGAAAACTTAGAAAAACACCAACCCCAACAAGATATGTGTCATTTCCAAGAAAAATATTCTCAATATAAAACAAACTTAACCTTCAACTTAAGATAACATCAATCAGAGTACATAATTTTCATTGAAATGCACTATTTTTATAAAATTTTAAAATTCAAAAACTTAAGATAGTAAACCCTAACCAACACTTTTATATAATATCTTAAGGAAATGATATGATGGGGGCCACTAGAGTCAACTTATAGGTATAGAGTTATCATTACAACATTTTCTAATGGGGGGATATAAACACTATGCCACCTTCTTAATGACATTTTTATATCCATCACATACTAACTTATCACAAATAGAGGATTAATGTCAAAATTTCATAAATACCTCTATTTTTACAATTCAATACTAAAAATGTTCTTGATGAGTTTTTAAAATATAGGAACACAATATATTGATATTAATGAAAAAAATTTGGAAAAAAGAAATATTTAACAATCAATATGATCGACTGATGTGTTTCTAAGACATGTAAAGACATTAATAGCATGTAGGGACTAAGGAAATCCTTATACATTCCTATCCAACCAATTTGGGTAATTGAATTATGAGTTATATAAATTTAAGTAGACCTATGGTTGAAATAAGAGGTTTCACATGGTAATGTTTAGTGAATATTGATAGATAGATGGGAATTTTTTATGCATGGTATATACATAATGAATAATATCATAACATGTTTCCTTTGTGGATTGATTAGGAAAAGGGAATAAGAGGTAAAAAGGGAGTTGGCATTCAAAAAAGTTAGGAGGTTTAGATATTGGGAAAGAATTCCAACCATTATAGAGAGATATATTAGATGATTCGATCTATCACCATTGGAGAATATTTTATTAGTCTATTTTCTAATATTATAGTAATATTAATAGGCATGACTAGTTTCATAGTAGGGTTCATGTGCAGTGTAAATATGGATTAATTTTAATTATTTAGTGAATCAATATCATGATAACTTTCCCTTTACTTATTAATGTATTTATAATTTGTTCTCCAAGTGAATGATCCTCATGTTTTGGGTGGAATAGATAAAATATAAGTGCAACCTATTCACTTGATAATGGATTTAGTTTTATTAATTAGAGTCACCTAAGAGGTCAAGGAATACTTAAATAATCAACTAAGAAACTGAATTACATTAGTATATCTATCATATAAAAACCTTTTGGGGATCTACTGTTATGTAAAGATTCTAGATAATGTGTCCAGATAGTAGTTAATGGATTTTTTGGTTGTTCATGTTAAGAATTTAAAATTTTAATTAAAGATATAATGATACAATGAAGCTAATACTAATACCCTCAATATTTCTTAATTGATATTTTAAACCTCAACATCTTTTCTACAATGACCATATTTACTGCACACTATTATTTATACCTTTATTTTAATCTATTTATGTGGAAAATAATTCCCATGATTACTTCATCAATTATTTTAAAATCATCAATCATAATAGAATTTAATTTGTGAAATAATCTAAGGATGACATTTATGAAATGACTTGGGATACTTCTAGCTATTGAAATAAAACACAGTAAGCACTTGTCGGAGGTTGTATTTTTTTTTTAAAAAAGTTTGGGGCTGAATCCTCATTTATTATTTAAAGAAAAGAAAAGTCCACTTTTAACTGGGTAGAGGGATACCCATTACATAGCCCGATGGCCCAGTGGACATTTATCCCATTACATGGGCCGTAGGCCCAAATGTTTGGCCTAAGGCCTATTATGTGAATAGTACTGCTACAGTACTCTGCCTGCTACAGTTCTGCACAGTATCCACCACTACTACAGTAACCTGCCACCACAATAGTGCCCGCCATTTCTACAGTACTATCGCTACTACAGTACGCTATATTACCTGCACCCAATGGGTTTTGAACCCCTATTTTTCATGTAGAATTACAGGGTGCTTACCACTAAGCCAACACCAACTACATTGTCGAAAGTTGAATGGTTTCACTTTATAACTATAAAAATATACCATATTTGGGACTTTTGTTAAGGATAAAAGTTGAATTCTACATTTTAGTTTACATTCATTATAGAAAATAAAAAAAATTGTGCACACACTTGATATTTTTTTATCGATTCGTATATTATTTAGTATAGTAAACAAATAAATACATTTTATTGATTTACACGTGCATGACCAAATGGAGATCCATCAGAGATAATATTATACCACCTAGTACAAGATATTGAATTTTATTTACATTAAAATGAGTTTAAAAAACTAAAAACATGGAATGGGTTAATATTTATAGAATACCTCAAATAATATAAGAGAAAAAAATTCTCGATCCCATAGTATAGAATGGAAAAATTCCACCAATACTATGGGAATTATAGGTTAACATCATCACTTATATTACTTAATTATTTTCAATGGGATTCCATTTAGAGATAAAATAAAATTTATTATAGAATTTATAACCATAATATAATATGTTCCAATCAATAGAGTAGTAGCCTATGAACTTAGACTGATGTGTTTCTCTTACTGCATAAATGGACAAGAAAGGAATTAACTATTGAAATAGGAGGAAAATTTATTGAATACATGGGAATAAATTTAAAATTAATTCATAAGAATATTCTACCCCACAAAGAGAATAATGAATTATAGAACCATAATTTCAAAATTTGTGGATAATTATCAAGAAGCATTTCATAAAGAATGGGATATATTTAAGGATTATTATCAACAGTGTCCCAACCATATGTCCCCCCATTCACCACTCACAGTATTATTCTATAAAATATTTAATGCAATGGGATATACTTTGGGTGATTTGGTAGAAGGAGTTACTTATGGTGATAAAATAACAAAATATCTTAGGAATATATATAACATTATTTTAATGAATTCACAACAGAATCCTATGAGTAGAATAAGGGTTGTTGTGAATGAATTAATAGTAAAAATTGATATAAAAATGATATTAAACATTTGAAAAGAAATTATAGAACATTTTATTAAAGACCCAATCCAATCATGAATAATTAAATTGTTGTGGAATAATTAGTCATTATGCTATTAATTATATAAATTTTTACATGTCTACATTGGATTCATCACAATATAAAGTTGAATAAGTGAGGTAAATGTATAATTATAGAATATAACAAGTGAGTGTTGATTGATTTTCCAACACCTATAACCAAGGATGTAGAAAATATCCAAATATTTCTTAGAAAGATCGATTCAACTTTTAAAATGTTTTTTCTTTAGAATTCAAGGGACAATAACATTATCAAGGGAGAGTTCAAATTGGGGCATGTGGAAATCAATCTTCAACTTCAAGGAAAACCGATTAAACTAATTAAATGATTTTGAATAATTTTTAAAAGTTAAAATACAAATAGATAAGAATGAATATTTTTATCCAGAGAACAATATAAAACTTCAAAATATATGACTAGTTGGTTCATGGAAATCAAGAAAGTACACATAATCTAGAAATACAAGTTGGAAAACTTGGAAAAACACAATGAGTGATAAAGAAAAGTTTCCAAGTATAACAGAGAAAAAATTGGGAGAAGTATGTGTGGAAATTAAAACTAGAGGAGGTAAGATTGTAAAAAGAAAATATGAATAAATTATAATACAAGAAAAATTTGAAACTGAAAATTAGAAGGAAACTCATTTTCAAGGAGTGTCAGATGATAGTAACATAGAAGAA
Source organism: Viscum album (assembly GCA_963277665.1). Taxonomy (NCBI): domain Eukaryota; kingdom Viridiplantae; phylum Streptophyta; class Magnoliopsida; order Santalales; family Viscaceae; genus Viscum; species Viscum album. Next base: position 1,517,399,981 of record OY728155.1, on the reverse strand, counting down.
GAATAATATAACAAAAATTTAATTAATAAAATGAATAATATTAAATAAATATTGTATAAAATAGTGATGTTAAAAATTGTTATAGTGATTTTAAGGCATACGAACCACATAATATGTTTCCATAAAGTGATATAGAAGTTGACTAACATAAGAATAATTACATTAAGAGGTTTATTTTTTGTTCCACTATGATTGGTAAAACCACATTGAGATGGGAGGAGGGTGTGGGAATAAGTTTGGTTATATTTTGACAAATTAAATTTCCCCATATTTATCTCTGAACCTGTCTAGTGAATAGATATCACACACTCTTCTTAAATTTGGATTGCCTAAAAATTATATAACCAGGATAGAAAACAACATGGAACACATGAATTAATTAATCAGGTTCACCTCTAATATAGATGACTACACCCCTAGTATGTGGTAGTTGTTATCCAACACACACAACTTTTCATTAATTATCAAGAAGAATCAGATGTAAGGGTAATAATTAAACCTATATTCCTAAAATTAACGAGGTTAAATAAAAGAAATAGTTTTCTATTTTCAGACTCTGGAACCAACAGGGTATTTCTATTTGAATATAATATTTAAATTTCTCCTATTAATGTGTTTTATCAGAAGAAATGGTCAGGAATCTACTTGATTGAATAAATCTACTCTCCTCCCTCAAGCATGCAACAATGTTCAAGGGTACCTATTTTATAAAACAGTATCAAGATGTTGTCTCAAATATTAATAAATCATTATGATATATAGATATCATTGGTTGGTCTTATCACTATTATTTAATTATTGAGATGTTTAGTATAGAAAACACCATCTTCCTTAGATCTCCTCCTCCTCTTCAATTGTAATGAATGATCTCTCATGAAAGCTTTGGTTCTCTCTTCTTCTTCGACACATTTCATATTCAGAATAGTAGCAAATTAGATCTATATCTTACCCTTTACTTCTTCACCTTCTTCTTCTCATTATAATATTTTCATTATCACATGAGATATTTTCCATATTTTAATATTAAAATGTTCTAAGAATAATGAAAACATGATCTTCTCAATATTCTCTTTTATCAACTCCAAAAAATAATATGAGGTTTATCCACATAATAATAAAATATTATTTTTCTTCTCATAAAATTTCTCAACTGATGTAGAAAAAATATTTTTTTTATTTAAAAAATTTAATGTATATTTCTTGAAAATTTATCTAGTTGTAATCATCCAAAATTAATTTTAATATTCTATTTGAAATCGTAGATTTATTGTGAAATGATACCCTTAATTCCTTCTCATTTATTCCTCTTTATGACTCAACTTGAATCATAGAAAAATCTTAAAAAATTACGATATTATGATTTGAAGACCAGAAAAACATCATCTAATTAAAAAATTTAAAATTCTCACATTTATTATAACTGAAAAACCTTATATAAGAAATATTTATTGTAGTGACCAGATCTGGACTCCCCATTTCTATGCTAAAATCATTTTCCTTAAAATATATCTTTGGTATACACTGATATGATCCTGGATAAACATATATATTTTTATATAATTTCCATAAATTAAACATTATATCTCTAAATCCTTATAACAAAAGGTTTAGGGGACCAGATACATATGTAAATTATTTTGTAACACTTGTGATCATTTATCTTTAATTAATCCACATTAGAATCTGTTCTAGGCCCCTCATAAATTATACTCATATTCATAACCCAGAGAATGAAAATATAAAACCTTGGTGAGATAAATTTCTCAGTAAAGGAAAAACTCATAAATATGTCATCAATGGGTTAGATAATAAGAATACAATAAAACATGAACATTAGAGAAATATCTTATTAAAAAGATCATGGAACAATAAGTGTTATCTATAAGACATGATACCAAGATTTGTAAGCACAATTAATAAAACATATCTCATAGAGTAAGAGTGTGGAAACATGAGATACTAAATATGATCCTTGTAGCATAACAATAGGAATAAATATATGGAATGTCACAAAAACATAGAATAATAATAAACTATGGCACAATAATAAGAACATAGAATCATTACATGATAGATTGTTCACCAAAAACAAAATTCCCATTAGCAACTTTTTGAATTAGGTTTCACAAAAAAGTTTCATAAACATATAACACATGAAAGATAAAAAAATTTCATAAACATATAACCCATTAAAAGGAAACCAGATTCATAAATCTCTAACCCATGAAATAGAAACAGGTTTCAAAAACATATAACCCATGAAAGAGAAACAAGTTTCATTAACATATAACCAGTGAAATAGAAATTTGATTAATATATATCATGCCATCAAAACATAAACCATTAATAGAAAGAATATGAATGGAACCCTTGGATCATATCCCCAGTGAGGCATGAGTAACACTAAAAGATGTCACCTTAGATGGAACATAATATTTGATAAATATTTCAAAATCATTTATTGAGGAAAATAATATTTCATATTTGAAAAAACTTTTCAAAACATAAGACATTTTGAAAGATTTTTTTTTTGAAAATAAACTTGAAAACTTATAAAGGATGATTGAAATAATTTTTAAAAACTTATTTGATATAAAGTTATAAATAATCTTGAAAAAATTTAGAAACAATTTTCTCTTTGAAAATGTATAAATTAATCTTGAAAAAAATTTGAACACCTTTTTATTTGAAAATATATAAAGGAATTTCAAAAACCTTTTTCCTTGAAAATTTATAAAAGAATCTTGAAAATATTTGAAAAAATTTTTCCTTGAAAAATTATAAAAGAAGCTCGAAAACATTTTAATTTTTTTATTTAAAACATAAAAATAGATATTAAAAACAAATTGAAAACATTTTTCTTTGAAATCTTATAATGGAATCTGGAAAACACTTTTGAAAAACTTTTTCCACAAAAAGTTATAAAAAAATATTGAAAAAAAATTAAAAAACATTTACTTTTGAAACCAATTTAAAAATAACGAATGTCCATAAAATTAGGAATTTTATTTTTCTTAAAAATAAATCTTTTATGCTTGAAAAGTAAGCCTAAAATAAATTACAGTCATGATGGAAGATAAATCCATATATGCCAAACATTCAATTTTCACCATAAAAAGTTTAGAAAAGTTCCTCGATCAGAAAAAGAAGAAAAGATTCATATTTAAAAACCATTTTTTAAAAGTTAAAACCTAGGTAAAAATGTCTTTTAATGATAATAGGTAAATATTATACCATTTTTTAACTTTTTTTTAGAAAACATAGTTTTGAAATAACATAGATTTATGACTGAAGAGAGAGATAAGATCATATTTTCTTAAAAAGCACATTATTAATTATCTTAATTACCAAAGAGAGGAAAAATGGTACCATTAAATGAATATATCATGAAAAAATAGAGTATAATAATATTAATTATATTTCTTGATAGCTAGGTCATAATATGTCATCAATGTAATCATCGTCATAAAACATTATGATAAACGATGAGATTGTAGAAAAAAACTATTACCACTTTGGTAACATTGAATTTAAATACCCATGAAAGAATAAAATTACATGAAGATTTAAATATAATGAAAATAAGGATATTAATTAAATAACTTGTAAAATAGTAGTGTATAAACCTTATAGAAGAATATAGGTTCATAACATCACATGTGTCTCAAAGAGGGAAAATTGAGACAAAATCACTTTACCAATTTGGAAACTTTTGAACCACAAAGCCCATGAAAGAGAGATCATAAAATATATATGTAAATACACATGAATTTAAGGAAAATAATCCTATAATATATTAATGTGTAGTATATACACCACACAAAATAACAGAGTTGTGAATAAGGCATAAATCACACAGAAATAAAAGTGAGGCAAGAAGACCCTTACCTTAAGTCTTGGATTTCTTCTTACACATTAAAAAATCATATATAATAAATATAATTTTATTATAAATCTAAAAAATAAATATATTATTTTATCTAACACCATATATGATTTTATTATGACTTTATATTACCCAGTTTTTTTAATAATTTCATGTTATTGTTACATTTGGGGTAATATCCTCTTTGTGTTTCGTATATGTTTTGACTTGTTATTCTTGATTCTATTTCTTATATCATGATTTAATTATTTAAATAATTTAAAACATTTTATAAATATCATATATATTCATTATATAAATATTTATAATAATATATAAAATATACAAATATGAAATAGAATACACTGTTCATAGAGATGATATGCCATATATACACATGAACGCTGTTTCTGTTTCATTATCGTATTGAAGGTATGCCATTAAATGACACAAAAAAATTATAATTAATAAATAATAATTATTTTATATATATAATCTATTCTTACTAAAACTATATTTAATACATTCCATGTAATGTGTGAATGAATCACATTGCTTTGGGGAGGTGGTAATTCACACATCCACAAACGAAGTTATCATATTTTAAAAAAATTGAAAGCATGAAGGTATGTTTGATAAAATAATTATATAATCATAAGGACATCATAAATACCATAAATATCATATAAAATATAAATTCTATCATTATTCTCAATATAGAAAGGTGGAAATGGAAGGAAGAGCAACATCGGTTCATGAGGCGGTACTCTACTATGCACAAGAATGATGATTGCGAATTCAATTTGATGGAAGTGTGTGTGAGTGTAGGTATAAACCATAACATAAAAACATATTAGTATAATCAGTTCACTTAGGATATTATATAATCTTGGAATAATAATATTTTATGAGGGTATAGAATGAAAGTAAAACAAAAGTGCTAGTGGAAGGATGTTACCTATTCTTTGGGTAACTCTTCTTGGTTTGCACAAAGGGATTCCTTGGTTGGATTTATTCAGAAAGGTAGGTTTCTAGGATGATGGGAGTGAATTTTGGAGGAGGTTTGGGTAGGTTATTTTTGATCCAATGTGTCTTGATAGGTGTGAGTAAGTGAGGGGGGTGATCACCCTTTTATAATGGAGGAGGAGTGACATTCTTGTTAATATAAAAAAGGTAAACATTATTGAGAGGTATCCCTTACATAACATGAAAAAAATAGTGTTATTTTGATAAAATATGGAAATTGGTATCAATAGTTACAAAAAATGGATTTTGGACAAGTTTCTAGGTCATTAGGCCCTTTAAGATTAAAGTTTAACCATTAAGTAAACTCATTTTTACCTTAGTTTCTGTAATTAATTTAAATTACTTCCACTAATTTTTATTGTAAAAAACAAAGTTAAAATTATTAAAAATTATAAAAGTTTCTTATTAAAAATATTTAACACATTTTTCAAATTCTAATCACATAAGTGGTATAAATTAATTTTAAATTAATCCCTTAGATGTGTTGCAAAATCGGGGTTTTAAGCAAAAATGCTTAAAATATTGAAATATTTTTATTTATAATTTGAATGTTAAATTGGTTATAAAGAATTAAATTGGATTAATTTATCTATAATTTATATAATTATACTTTAAAACCAAATTAAAATGTAATTTAACAGTATAAAAAAATTAGATTAAAAATCTTTTTTGAATTAAAATTCAGCGTTTTTCACTCTTCATCAAAAAATGAATGTTTTCAGAAAAATACCAAAAATTAACCCAAAGAATGTTTTTATATTACAATTTCAAAAATTATTTGTTTCAAAAATAAATAATTATATTATCAAAAATTATATTTAAAATAGGTGCACTATTAAAATGCAGTAAAATTACCTTTTTGAAAAATATATATTTTTATTCATAAAATTGGATTTATTCTTATATTATGCCTATAAAATATATTATATGAGTGTATTTTTTTATTTAATGTATAATATATATATTTTATTATAAAATTCATAAAATGTGGTTTTTTAACTTAATGAGATATAATAGTGTTTGTACATAGAGGAATAATTTTTGTAGAAAAAGAATTTCATTATTTCCAAATAGATATTAATTTCATTTCTAACTAATTGATAACAAAAGGAATAATTTTATACATATGTATAAATAATATTTTCACACTTTAGTTAATCTTATTTGTAACTTCTACTCCAAGAGCTAGGTGTTACCTATAATAATATTTTAATTACAATATTAATAGTATGTTGTAGTTCAGTAAAACAAGGCCTTGCATATAACACAGGTCGTCGAAGGAACTTGACATTGTGTGTAACAAACTAAAAAAATATTATTTCATGTTGTTAAAGATATTATAAGTGTTTAATTCAGTGAAAAATATACTTGGTTTTTTGTAAAAATCAAGAATAACTTGGTACTTTCATATAACACATGCTATATTCAGTGTGGTGTGAAATGAAAAATATCAAAAAGTTTAAATTAATTTTTTTTCAAAACAAATTGGGGAATTACCAAAATTTTTATTTAATTACTATAATTTATTAACAATTCATTATTATAGTTTCTTCTAGAGACATGTTTTACATTTTAAGGGAGTTCTTGAGAGTGAGGGGTTAGACTAGCAACATGGAGGCCTTATAAACACATAGTATGTGTAAATGCTTCATGAAATAGATATGAAATAAGGTTGAAATGTGATCATATATCAGAATATGCTTGATATTTCCAAGATATTCATATATGTATAATTATGACGAGATTATTGAATTATCACATTTTTTGTGTGATCGGGTGTGAGATGAACTTTGGAAAGTAGTTGGATACCATGATTTGGGTTGAGAGAGGGGTTTAACTAGTCAGTAAACTCTTTTGAATAAGGAGTTATAAACAATTAATGACTGCAATATATGGTTATATGATTTAAAAATTTATTGTAATGTAGAGGAATGGAGTGTCTTATTGTGATCAATGATGAATTGAGGAGTTCCTTTAATGTGGAAATTTAGGCACTAATGAATTGTAAAAACTGCCAGTGGATCTAGGTGGAGGTAGTAGAAGGATTGAACACGAGTAATGAGATAATGAGAGAGGTTTATAAACATGGATTGTAATTTTAATAATGAGTGTTCAGTGATAGATCACATATATAATTGAATATAGATATGGTAGGTGATTTTCATAAACCTGTCATTGTTTTTAGGTTTTATTTTAGTTTAATTTTATGTGTTTTTCTGTCTAAAATGGTTGTTAAATAGTTTTTTTGAAAAATTTAGGTAATTTTGAGAATAAAAACTAAATACATAAAAATAATTCTATTATTTACATAATAAACTATTTATCGATGCAAGAGGTGAACTCATAAGAACATTATATATATTTGAGTTCATGAGATAGAATTGGAATCCCAAGGTTATGTGTGTCCAAGATTAGGACTATGTCACAAGGACAATGTAGTATGCTCCCCATATTAAGAGTGTGTTAGAGATAATGCTTCCCAATGTATTTGCATAAGAATAATCTACCATAAAAATAATGTCTATAATTCATCATCTTATGAATTAAATGGTTCAAAAATGTAACATGTTTCAATTAATTAAAATAACATTAGCATCAAAACCGCTTATAGGGAACACTTAGAAAAACACCAACCCCAACAAGATATGTGTCATTTCCAAGAAACATATTCTCAATATAACACAAACTTAGCCTTAAAAATAAGATAACATAAATGAGAGTACATAATTTTCATTGAAATGCACTATTTTATAAAATTTTAAAATTCAGAAACATAATATAGTAAACCCTAAACAACACTTTTGTATAATATCTTAAGGAAATGATATGATGGGGGCCACCAGAGTCAACTTATAGGTATAGAATTATCACTACAACATTTTCTAATGCGGGGGGGGGGGGGGGGGATATAAACACTATGCCACCTCCTTAATGACATTTTTATATCCAACACATACTAAGTTATCACAAATAGAGGCTTAATGTCAAAATTTCATAAATACTTATGTTTTTACAATTCAATACTAAAAATTTTCTTGATGAGTTTTTAAAATCTTGGAACACAACATATTGATATTAATGAAAAAAATTTGGAAAAAAGAAAATTTTAACAATAAATATGATCTACTGATGTGTTTCTAAGACATGTAAAGACATTAATAGCATGTAGGGACTAAGGAAATCCTTATAAATTCCTATCCAACCAATTTGGGTAATTGAATTATGAGTTATATAAATGTAATTAGAACTATGGTAGAAATAAGAGGTTTCACATGGTAATGTTTAGTGAATATTGATACATAGATGTGAATTTTTTATGCATGGTATGTACACAAGGAATAATATCATAACATGTTTCCTTTGTGTATTGACCAGGAAAAGGGAAGAAGAGGTAAAAAAGGGAGTTGACATTCAAAAAATAGAGAAGGTTTAGAGATTGGGAAAGAATTCCAACCATTATAGAGATATATATTAGAATATTAGATCTATCACTATTGGAGAATATTTTATTAGTCTATTTTATACTATTATAGTAATATTAGTAGGCATGATGAGTTTCATAGCAAGGTTCATGTGAAGTTTAAATATGGATTAATTTTAATTATTTAGTGAATAAATATCATGATAACTTTCTCTTTAATTATTAATGTATTTATAATTTGTTCTCTAAGTGAATGATCCTCAAGTTTTGGGTGGAATAGAGAAAATATAAGTGCAACCTATTCACTTGATAATGGATTTAGTTTTGTTAATTAGAGTCACCTAAGAGGTTAAGGAATAATTAAATCCTCGACTAAGAAACCGAATTCTCTTAGTATATCTATCAAATAAAAACTTTTTGTGGATCTACTATTATGTAAAGGTTCTAGGTAATGTGTCAAGAGAGTAGTTAATGGATTTTGTGGTTGTTCATGTTAAGAATTTAAAATTTTAATTAAAGATATAATGATAGAATGAAGCTAATACTAATACCCTCACTATTTCTTAATTGAAATTTTAAACCTGAACATCTTTTCTACAGTGACCATATTTACTGCACAATATTATTTATACCTTTATTTTAATATATTTATGTGGAAAATAATTCCCATGATTACTTCAATAATTATTTTAAAATCATTAATCATAATATAATTTAATTTGTGAAATAAACTAAGGATGAAATTTATGAAATGACTTGGGGTACTTTTAGCTATTGAAATAAAACACCATAAGCACTTGTTGGAGGTTGTATTTTTTTAAAAGTTTGGGTATGAATCCTCATTTATTATTTAAATCAAAGAAAATTCCTCTTTTAACTAGGTAGAGGGAGACCCATTACATAGCCCTAAGTTCCAATGGGTATTTATCCCATTACATGGACCGTAGGCCCAAATATTTGGCCCAAGGCCCATTATGTGAATAGTAATACTACAGTACTCTGCCTGCTACAGTTCTGCATAGTATCCACCGCTACTACAATACCCTTCCACCACTACAGTGATCGCCATTTCTATAGTGCTTCCGCTACTACAGTACGCTACAGTACCGCTACCGTACCTGCACCCAATGGGTTTTGAACCCCTATTTTTCATGTAGAATTACGGGGTGCTTACCACTAAGCCAAACCCCAACTACATTGTCGGAGGTTGTATGGTTTCACTTTATAACTATAAAAATATAGCATATTTGAGACTTTTGTTAAGGATAAAAGTTGAATTCTACATTTTAGTTTACATTTATTATAGAAAATACAAAAACATAGTGCACACATTTGATATTTTTTTATTGATTTGTATATTATTTAGTATAGTAAACATATAAAAACATTTTATTGATTTACACATGCATGTCCACATAAAGATCCATCAGAGCTAATATTATACCATATATACAAGATATTGGGAATGGTATGCATTTGGGCCTTTGGGTAATGTATTTCGGGTCTCTCGGGCCTTGTAACTTGGGCCTACGGGTCATGTACGGGTTCCCCTTAAACAATTAAAAGGGGGATTATCCATAATAAAATAAAAAATAAGGCATTTGGTCCATTCGAAGCACTTATAGTACTTAATTATTTTCAATGGGACTCCATTTAGAGATAAACTAAAATTTATTAAGGAATTTATAACCATAAGATAATATGTGCCAATAAATAGAGTATTGGCCTATGAACTTAGACTGATGTGTTTCTCTTACTGCATAAAGAGACAAGAAAGGAATTAACTATTGAAATAGGAAGAAAATTTATTGAATACATGGGAATAAATTTAAAATTAATTCATAAGAATATTCTACCCCACATAGACGATAATGAATTATAGAACCATAATTTCAAAATTTGTGGATAATTATCAAGAAGCATATCATAAAGAATGGGATATATTTAAGGATTATTACCAATAATGTCCCAACCATAACTCCCCCCATTCACCACTGGCAATATTATTCTATAATATATTTAATGTAATGGGATATACATTGGGTGATTTGGTAGAAGGAGTTACTTATAGTGATAAAATAACAAAATATCTTAGTAATATATAAAACATTATTTTAATGAACTCACAACAGAATCCTATGAGTAGAATAAGGGTTTTTGTGAATGAATTAATAGTAAAAATTGATAAGAAAATGATATTAAACATTTGAAAAGAAATTATAGAACATTTTATTAAAGACCCAATCCAATCATGAATAATTAAATTGTTGTCGAATAATTAGTCATTATGCTATTAATTATATAAATTTTAACATGTCTACATTAGATTCATCAAAATATATAGTTGAATAAGTGAGTTAGATTTATAATTATAGAATATAACAAGTGAGTGTTGATCCATTTTCCAACACCTATAACATTGGATATAGAAAATATCAAAATATTTCTTAGAAATATAAATTCAACTTTTAAAAAATTTTTTCTTTAGAATTCAAGGGAAAATAGCATTATAAAGGGAGAGTTCAAATTGGTGCATGTGAAAATCAGTCTTCAACTTCAAGGAAAACCGATTAAACTAATTAAATGATTTTGAATAATTTTTAAAAGTTAAAATACAACTAGATAAGAATGAATATTTTTATCTATAGAACAATATAAAATTTCAAAATACATGACTAGTTGGTTCATGGAAATTAATAAAGTACATATAATCTAGAAATACAAGTTGGAAAACTTGAAAAAAAAACACAATGAGTGATAAAAAAAAGTTTCCATGTATAACAGAGAAAAACTTGGGAGAAGGATGTATGGAAATTAAAACTAGAGGAGGTAATATTGTAAAAAGAAAATATGAATAAATTATAATACAAGAAATATTTGAAATTGGAAATTAGAAGGAAACTTTTTTGCAAGGAGTGTCAGATGATAGTAACATGGAAGAAGAATAATATAACAAAAATTTAATTAATAAAATGAATAATATTAGAAAAATATTGTATAAAATAGTGATGTTAAAAATTATCATAGTGATTTTAAGGAATATGAACCACATAATATGTTTCCAGAAAGTGAGATAGAAATTGACGAACATAAGAATAAGTACTTTAAAAGGTTTATTTTTTATTCCACCATGATTGGTAAAACCACATTGAGATGGGAGGGGGGGGGTGTGGGAATCAGTTTGGTTATATTTTGATAAATTAAATTTTGCCAAATTTATCTCTGAACCTATCTAGTGAATAGATATCATACACACTTCTTGAATTTGGATTGCCTAAAAATTATATAACTAGGATAGAAAAAAACATGGAACACATGAATTAATTAATGAGGTTTACCACTAATATAGATGACGACACCACTAGTATATGGTAGTTGTTATCCAACACACACAACTTTTAATTAATTTTCAAGAAGAATCAGATGTAAGGGTAATAATTAAACCTATATTCCTAAAATTAACTAGGTTAAATAAAAGAACAAGTTTTTTATTTTCAGACTGTGGAACCAACCGAGTCTTTCTATTTGAATACAATATTTAAATTTCTCCTATTAATGTGTTTTATCAAGAGAAATGGCCAGGCATTTACTTGATTGAATTAATCTACTCTCCTTTCTCAAGCATGCAACAATGTTCAAGGGTACCTATTCTACACAACAATATCAAGATGTTCTCTCAAATATTAATAAATAATTATGATATATAGATATCATTGCTTGGTCTTATCACTATTATTTAATTATTGAGATGTTTAGTATAGACAACATCATCTTCCTTAGATCTCCTCCTCCTCTTCAATCATCATGAATGATCTCTCATGAATGATTTGGTTATCTCTTCTTCTTCGACACATTTCATATTCAGAATAGTAACAAGTTAGATCTATATTTTACCCTTTACTTATTCACCTTATTCTTCTCATTATAATATTTTCATTATCACATGAGATATTTTCTATACTTTAAGATTAAAATGTTCTAAGAATAATGAAAACATGATCTTCTCAATATTCTATTTTATTACCTCAACAAAATAATATGGGGTTAATCCACATAATCACAAAATATTATTTTTCTTCTCATAAAATTTCTAAACTGATGTAGAAAAAATAATTTTTTTTCATTTAAAAATTTTAATGTATATTTCTTGAAACTTTATGTAGTTGTAATCATCCAACATGAATTTTAATATTCTATTTGAAATCACAGATTTATTGTGCAATGATACCCTTAATTCCTTCTCATTTATTACTCTTTATGACTCATCTTGAATCATAGATCAATATTTAAAAATTACTATATTATGATTTGGAGACCAGAAAAGCATCATCTAATTAAAAAATTTAGAATTCTCACATTTTTTTAAACTAAGAAACCTTATATAAGAAATATTTATTGAGGTTCCCAGATCTGGACTCCCCATTTCTATGCTAAAATCATTTTTCTTAAAAAATATCTTTGGTATAAAATGATATGATCCTGGATAAACATATATTTTTTATATAATTTCCATAAATTAAACATTATATCTCTAAATCCCAAGAACAAAAGGTTTAGTGTCTTTGGGGACCAGATACTTAAGTAAATTATTTTGTAACACTTGTGATCATTTATCTTTAATTAATCCAAATTAGAATACCTTATAGGCACCTCATAAATTATACTCATTTTCATAACCCAGAGAATGAAAATATAAAACATTGGTGAGATAAATTTCTTAGAAAAGGAAAAACTCATCAATATGTCCTCAAGGGGTTAGATAATAAGAATACAACAAGACATGAACATTAGCGAAATATCTTATTAAAAAGATCACAGAACAATAATTGTTATCCATAAGACATGATACCTATATTTGTAAGCACAATTGAGAAAACATATATCATAGAGTAAGAGTGTGGAAACATGAGATAATAAAGATGATCCCATGTAGCATAACAATAGGAATAAATATATGGAATGTCACAAAAACATAGAATAATAATAAACTATGGCACAATAATAAGCACACAGAATCATTACATGATGGATTGTTCACCAAAAACCAAAGTCCCATTAGAAAATTATGTTTCTCAAACCTGTAATCCCTTATTGAATTAGGATTCATAAGCCTATGGTCTATTATTGACATATGTTTCACAAACCTATGGTTCGTTAGTAACTTAGGTTTCAAAAACCTATGATATGTTATGAATAAGGTTTCCAAAATCTATTTTCCATTAGAATCTCATGAGATAAAAAATATTAACTAATTCATTGGAGGGTCATAGAGGACCCCACACATCATCATCCAAACATGTGCATGCAATAATATGTTAATAATTCATCATCTCATAAAAAACCTTATAAATAAAATGGGATTTATATTATTTCTAAATGGTATAAGTTAAACTGACTTCATGTAACACCCCAGGTAAAGAAAGAATATGACATTTTCATATTTATCCATATTCATGAATAAAATATTAATATGACTTTAAAGGGGATGCTATGCTCGATGGCGTACCCAACACGCAACAATGAGTTTCTTGGGAATCTTACGTTGCACTCTAATAATAAAACAATATTATTTTAAATGGTAGTTAACATGTAGCCGTTGTATTGACAGGAATGTATAGAAATAACTAAAATATGATTATACATGTTTTTAAATGTTTTTACAGTTATCCAATAAAAGATAAAGGCATAAAATACGGAAAGAATTCAATTTTAGGCGTATATGCCCTAGTTTTCACTAAAGGTTCACTTATCAGCTTTTGATGGAGAATCGTCATTAAATATAGTTTTTTTCACTCTTATACATCCTTTTTGACCAAATAAAACTCTTCTTAAGAATTGGGACATCAAAATTTACTTTGTGTAAATTTTTAGTATCTTTCTGATAAAGTTCATTTTTTTAATGAATAGTGTAAAATGTTGTATTTTAATTCAAAACCTCTTTTTAATCTAATTTATTTATATGATTAGATTATCTTTTGAATTGGTTTTAAAGTGAAATTAAAATATATTTTCACCATTAAATCCAATAGTGGTCATTGGAATTAATTTCACTTTGAAATCAGACTTAAACTAGTGTCAATCTTTTGATAATTATTGTTTCATAAAAACACGCTATTTGCTTTGACAACGAGAATTAATTATTAAATTAATTAATGTGACTTATATGTTTTTAATTTTGTAAAATAGACTTAATTTTTTAATTCAGAATATCAAATATAGCTTAGGGTGATTTTTTGGTAATTTTCTGAAAAACTTCAATTTTTGATGAATAGTGAAACCACTAAGTGGTACTTATAAAAAACTGATTTTCTGTTTAAATAAAATTTTTCCACCTTTGTGTTTTTAATTTCAAAAATCCGACATACATGGTTTTCATTAAGAAGTAAAATGTGGTTCAATGGGATAAAAATAATTTTTTGGTGAATAGTAACTTATTAAGTTTTTAATCGCGATTAGTGGTAATTAGTGTAGTTTAAGGTAAAAATAATGTTTTAATAATATGAAATTAACTTGACACATGTCCTACCCTCATTGGTTGTGTCATGGCCGACCAAGACAAGCCATGGGTCAACTTGGGGACCCCATGGATCCACTTTTATTGGAAAATGACATAAATATCTTTTTATTTAATGTTAAAGTAAAAATAACACAAACATGACATGTTTTTCTAAAACAATTGTTACATGGTGTTATACAATTCAGATTTTTGATTATAAATAGTAATTGGAAAGATAAAAAGATTTCCTACATCATGATAGTTTTTTAATAATTTTTAAACACAAAATAAATTTAATTATTTATGACATCATAATGATGCAACGATGACATCATTATCTGACGATTTAAATAAAATGAGAAGATAATGTAAACTCTATGACCTACACATGTCCAAAACTTATTGGATGGGTGTATTTCGAACCCTTATCACCTTATACACGAATTATTTCAATGTGGGACCTTTTAAAACCGAAACACATTTTCAAATAAAGTAATATTTCTTACTTTCCAAAAGTGCCCCTCCTCTCCTCTTATAAAAGGCCCCCACCTCTACCTCATTTCACACACTCCTCAAGCCTTTGGCTCGGCCAAACCCTGCCCATTTACTCTCTCCACATCCCTCTCCTCATCCTAGAGGATTCCCTTTGGGCATAATCCTTTCAAAGGAAGCCTTTAGGCTCAAATCAATAGGAGTTACACTTTTAAAGGTAATTCATTCTCTCATGTTCATTTGTTTTATTTTGCTTCTCCAACCCCCTAAACTCTTTTTATTTACTTATTTTGTAACAAAACCAGTATCTTAAATATACTTGTATGTTGTTATAAGATTTATTCGAGCTAAACTCTCACACAACTACATCAAATGGTTAAAGAACATACGGTTTCTGTGGATGACGAAATTCTGCCTCCCGAAACGATGATTGTTCAATACTCATTTAACACCTTCAAAGGTGGCCATTATGATGTCACTATTTTTATATATGATATATAATATGTTTATGTTTTAATTAATCTTCTGTATTTTTCATTTGTGTCTTACTTTTATGGCTTCCATTATGGGTATAAGCGATATCTTCATTTTAGGAAGTGCGGACTACCGCCCCTCAAAGTGATGTGATTCGTTAATGCCATACGCGGGACGTATAAAGGATGGATTTAATGTTATTATATATTATGTTATACTGGAATTATTATATACCTCTAAATCATTATTATTTCTTTCCATTAAAGTATGATATAGAAATGAAAGTAGCGTTCATGCGTACGTACGGCTTACCGTCTCCATGAACGGTGCATTTCATTTCTTATCCCCAAATGTAATGTACTATTATAAGTAAATGTATATAATGGATATATATGATGAATGATACATCTAAATGATGAATATAATTCTGTAATTAAAATATACATACCTCTCATTTAGTTTTAATTCCATTAATATGGCAAAGAAATGAAAGTAGCGTTCATGCGTACGTACGGCTTACCGTCTCCATGAACGGTGCATTTCATTTCATACCTATAAATGATTATGTGATATTATAAATACATGTATATCCTAGATATATATGATATATATGATATCAAAATCAGGAATTTCATTCTGGATATAAAGAACCTTTGACCACATGAACAACATGTAATTGTAAGAAGTCCACTTTCGACTTAAGAACCAAATATCGACAAAACAAACATTATTAACTTAAATGATTACATAATGTTTATAACATGTCAATAATTGATATAAAAGAAATAATGAACATGGAAAATGTTCTTAAGCAAGTATAAATTAACTCAAGTTTATTATTCAGGACGTTAAAGAACGATCGAGTCAAGTCGGACCCGGGGTAAGGGATCCTACTCCTCTCTTTCTTTTTAAGTACACACTTTTATGTCATTCCTTTTAAAGCTCATCTTTCTTGTTATTGGGATGATATTTTATATTAAAATTACTGTAATTTTTATGTTCATGTGATGAGAGACCCTATTCTCTCTCATCAATCCATTTTGGAAGTTTTGAGTGGCGTCGTTAGGCTGCCGAATTTTCGTAAGAGATCTAACCTCTCTCTTTCTTTTTAAGTACTCTCATTTATGTCACTTCTTTTAAGCTCCTCTTTTTTTATTATAGAGGATGTTATTTTATATTCCTCTTGATGTAAATTTTATTTTAATGTGATGAGATACCCTATTTGAACTCATCAATCCATTTTTGGAGGTTTCAAGTGGCGCCGTTAGGCTGCCGAGTTTTCGTAAGTGATTTTTCATCTCACTTTTATTCTCGTGAGATTTATACTACATTTGCCACAATTTCCTTTTAGTGGTGTATGTACTGCCCATTATTTTACTCATTGTATAATATACTTTATTTATGAGTATTTACATCAATGTTTTATTGTCCTTCTTTCACGAGGTGTATGTTTCGAAAGATACCCATGTCGGTAAGGGAACCTTTCACCCTCCTCTTTTTAAAAGACTTCGTTTGTTATGTCTTTTAATTCACATACTATTATGTTGGGATATTTTCTTCTATATCCTGATTGATGTAAATTTTAAGTCCAAGTGATGAGATTCCCTTTTTATCTCTCATCAACTCATTTTCTGAATTTTTGAAGTGACGCCGTTAGGCTATCGAATTTTACCAAGGGAACGTTTTAACCCAATTTCGATTTCTTTGGGTTCAACATGTAGTTATTGAATATGTCATCCTTTGAATATGTGTGAATGTCCTTTTATTGTTTTAAACTTAATATCCAATTATATTGGGTGTGTTTATATTTGTCACACATAATTTTGAGATTGATTTATCCTTAATTTAAGGATACCTTCTTTATAAGGGATTTCATCACATTTTACATCCCTATTGAGAATTCATTGTTGTTATGCACCAATTCACTCTTATATGTTGTATATACTGTCCTTTGGAATATTATATCATGAATCCATTTATTCTCATGATATTATAAAGTTCTGATTAAATGTTATTCCTCAATTATTGTATTCAAGTGTCTCTAATTTTGGTAAAAACCCTTTAACCAAAATATCAATTTAAATGTTTTAATGATTTGTTCTTATTAATATCCATGTTTTCAAAATGGTTTTAAGGATTTATTTATATGGATATTAATGGTTTAAAATGTTATAAGCTTCAAGGTGGTATGGGACACTTTGATTCAAAAATCTCTTTATTAAATGTTTTAAATGGTTTTGGAAATGGTTTCTTTTTGAATGGATTCATTATTTCAATATACTAAAATGTTATATTGTGATTGAAATGTGGAAATGTTATGTTTCCTTTACGCATGGTTTATGTGATACGTTTATGTTATGGTTTTGGGCATTGCTATGTAAATGGGTGGTTCCGTGATAAACTAAGGGCGGGTGAGCCCGATATAGCTCTCCAATGCATTGGGTAACGCGAAGGAGTGAAACGTTAAGGTTTCTACGAAGAGATTTAGGGAATATACTGTGATGGGTATTCCAAAACGTAACCAAGAGGGTTACTCCCTACATAAGAATGTTATGAATGCCTCAAGTTACCTTTTATGTCTTATGATTTCTATGATTTATTCATGATTTGATATGCCTATGTTTTATGGGTAAAGTATGATTTCATTATTATGTATACATGTACTCATGTTTCCTTTCCATATTTTTATATCCCTTACTGAGCTTTTTATGCTCATCCCAAGTTTTTGAAATGTTTTTCACAGGTCAAGGGAAGGGTACATGATGTGATGATAGTGTCAAGGATGTGTCAAGAAAGAATCCATGTTTTATTTTCAATAGGTTTCCGTTGATGGGAAGAATGAATACTATCTTTTATGTAACCACTTTGTCTAAATGCGGAATATAATGCAAGTTTCATGATCTAATTCTCTAAAACTCTAAACCTGAAAAGATCCTCAATGTGTAATCTTGTAATAACTCAATATTAAGTAAGGTTTAAGGCTGTGGCCTTATAGTTGGTATCAAAGGTCGGTTTAGATAACTTTAGAGGTTAGGGTATTCTCTAAGCACAAGTGACATTACCATAATGGTTAGGATTTTAGAAAGAGTCCTAGTTTTAGATAAAGTGAATGAGTAAGTATATCTTAGTGTTTATCTTCCTCATTAGTACATTATGGTTATGTTGATATACTCACACTGACCTTTTTGTTTTTAGTAAATGGATGGATCTAGCAGGCACTAAAGTGACAATGGGTTTGAAGGAAACTCGTGGTTCTTCTAAACCAAATATCAAGGAGTCATGATAAACCACTTGAACCTTGGTATGTTATCTAATGCATCATGTACAAGATGACCAATCGATATGGAAGTTCAGGTAATAATTATAAAGGTAACCATTAGAGTTTATATGATCCTTACTTTTGAGATAATTATGGGTTATTATATGATATGATGGAAAATGAAAGGCATGAGATAAACTTGAGGTTAAAATATGTTATGATCATCTTTGAAGATTTTATCTCATTTTGGGGAATGTTTTAAGAATTGTATAGTTTTGGAAAAAGGACAACATGCAGACCGTGTGACTACCCGTCGCGTCAGACAAAGCTGCGGGAATCGAACCCACAACCAAAGTGCGACTGGTATTTATCGCCTACCACTGGACTACGTGAAGTCCCTGGTTAGTTTGACTGATTCTTTCTAGTTATATGATTTTATGAATTAATATTAAGTTGATTTTGGGTTATTCATGAAAATGATTAAACTATCATGGAGGATATTTGATTAGGTTAATTACTTTTCAATACGAGACTTTAGGGGCAACATATGTTGTTTGGAGATAAATGTTACGATTTAACTTGGAATACTATGTGACTAAATCCTTCAAATATTTGGGTTTCAATATTATATTGGTTTACTTTGAAGAATTTTATGGAAAAATTTTTTATAGGATGGTCCTCGTTGAACTTTGGGTTTTGTTGGACAAATTTTGGAGATTAAGAATAGATTTTATTTTTATAAAGGGTTATCCTTTTCTGGATTATCTAATCTTGTACTAGCCTTTTTGGTTTTGGTTTTGGTTAAAGTCTAAAGACATGGGAAGTATATAGTTCTCTTTTGTGTATTAGGTGATTCTCTAGAAGTTGATTATAGTACTCTTAATGTGAACAAGTCTTCCTAAATACTCGTCTTTTGGAGAAAATATGAGTTTGTGTAAGGAATCTAATAAAAGTTGAAAGTCAACATGATAAGTGATTATGTTTCCTTATGAATAATTTCCTCAATAAAAAGTAGCTTAAAACAAAAATGTTGTCTATTAACTTTTCCTAAAGGGGAATCGAATACCGTTTAACCCATCACAAGTTTGTGATTTTCTCATGGTTAACTTTCTCCTAAACATGTTTTCTATCACTCTCCATCAGAACATGACCCTTTGTTTTTTACTCCATGTCCATATTTTCATACTTGAAATCCTAGTATGGGTTAACTCGAGTGACCTTTGTACTTTTCTTTCTTTATTTTAAAGTGATTGTTTTACCGACTCTTGTTCCAATGTGGGACTTTCAAGGATGTTTCCAAGCTCAATTTTAAAAATTGTGAGGACGCAATTCCCAAAAGGGGGGAAGGATGTAACACCCCAGGTAAAGAAAGAATATGACATTGTCATATTTATCCATATTCGTGAATAAAATATTAATATTACTTTAAAGGGGATGATATGCTCGATGGCGTACCCAACACACAACAATGAGTTTCTTGGGAATCTTACGTTGCACTCTAATAATAAAACAATATTATTTTAAATGGTAGTTAACATGTAGCCGTTGTATTGAAAGGAATGGATAGAAATAATTAAAATATGATTATACATGTTTTTAAATGTTTTTACAGTTATCCAATAAAATATAAAGGCATAAAATACGGAAAGAATTCAATTTTAGGCGTATATGCCCTAGTTTTCACTAAAGGTTCACTTATCGCCTTTTGATGGAGAACCGTCATTAAATATAGTTTTGTTCACTCTTATAAATCCTTTTAGACCAAATAAAACTCTTCTTAAGAATTGGGACATCAAAATTTACTTTGTGTAAATTTTTGGTATCTTTCTGATAAAGTTCATTTTTTAATGAATAGTGTAAAATGTTGTATTTTAATTCAAAACCTCTTTTTAATCTAATTTATTTATATGATTAGATTATCTTTTTAATTGTTTTTAAAGTGAAATTAGAATATATTTTTACTATTAAATCCAATAGTGTTCGTTGGAATTAATTTCACTTTGAAATCAGACTTAAACTAGTGTCAATATTTTGATACTTATTGTTTCATAAAAACATGCTATTTGCTTTGACAATGGGAATTAATTATTAAATTAATTAATGTGACTTATATGTTTTGAATTTTGTAAAATAGACTTCATTTTTGAATTCAGAATATCAAATATAGCTTAGGGTGAATTTTTGGTAATTTTCTGAAAAACTTCAATTTTTGATGAATAGTAAAACCACTAAGTGGTACTTATAAAAAACTGATTTTCCGTTTAAATAAAATTTTGCCACCTTTGTGTTTTGAATTTTAAAAATCTGACATACATGGTTGTCATTAAGAAGTAAAATGTGGTTCAATGGGATAAAAATAATTTTTTGGTGAATAGTAACTTATTAAGTTTTTAATCGCGATTAGTGGTAATTAGTTTAGTTTAAGGTAAAAATAATGTTTTAATAATATGAAATGAACTTGAAACATGTCCTACCCTCATTGGTTGTGTCATGGAAGACCAATAAAAGCCATGGGTCAACTTGGGGACCCCATGGATCCACTTTGGTTGGAAAATGACATAAATATCGTTTTATTTAATGTTAAAGTAAAAATAACACAAACATGACATGTTTTACTAAAACAATTGTTACATGGGGTTATACAATTCAGATTTTTGATTATAAATATTCATTAGAAAGATAAAAAGATTTCCTACATCATTATAGTTTTTTTATAATTTTAAACACTAAATAAATTAAATTATTTATGACATCATAATGATGCAGCGATGACATCATTATCTGACGATTTAAATAAAATGAGAAGATAATGTAAACGCTATGACCTAAACATGTCCAAAACTTATTGGATGGGTGGATTTAGAACCCTTATCACCTTATCCACGAATTATATCAATGTGGGAACTTTTAAAACCGAAACACATTTTCAAATAAAGTAATATTTCTTACTTTCCAAAAGTGCCCCTCCTCTCCTCTTATAAAAGGCCCCCACCTCTACCTCATTTCACACACTCCTCAAGCCTTTGTCTCGGCCAAAACCTGACCATTTACTCTCTACAAATCCATCTCCTCATCCTAGAGGATTCCCTTTGGGCATAATCCTTTCAAAGTAAGCCTTTAGGCTCAAATCAAAAGGAGTTACACTTTTAAAGGTAATTCATTCTCTCATGTTCATTTGTTTTATTTTTCTTCTCCAACCGCCTAAACTCTTTTTATTTACTTATTTTGTAAAAAAAATAGTATCTTAAATATACTAGTATGTTTTTATAATATTTATTCGAGATAAAATCTCACACAACTACATCAAATGGTTAAAGAACATACGGTTTCCGTGGATGGCGAAATTCTGCCTCCCGAAACGATGATTGTCCAATACTCATTTAACACCTTCAAAGGTGGCCATTATGATGTCACTATTTTTATATATGATATATAATATGTTTATGTTTTACTTAAGCTTCTGTATTTTTCATTTGTAGCTTACTTTTATGGCTTCCATTATGGGTATAAGCGATATCTTCATTTTAGGAAGTGCGGACTACCGCCCCCTCAAAGTGATGTGATTTGTTAATGCCATACGTGGGACGTATAAAGGATGGATTTAATGTTATTATATATGATTTTATACTGGAATTATTATATACCTCTAAATCATTATTATTTCTTTCCATTAAAGTATGAGATAGAAATGAAAGTAGCGTTCATGCGTACGTACGGCTTACCGTCTCCATGAACGATGCATTTCATTTCTTATCCCCAAATGTAATGTACTATTATAAGTACATGTATATAATGGATATATATGATGAATGATACATCTAAATGATGAATATAATTCTGGAATTAAAATATACATACCTCTCATTTAGTTTTAATTCCATTAATATGACAAAGAAATAAAAGTAGCGTTCATGCGTACGTACGGCTTACCGTCTCCATGAACGGTGCATTTCATTTCTTACCTCTAAATGATTATGTGATATTATAAATACATGTATATCCTAGATATATATGATATATATGATATCCAAATCAGGAATGTCAATCTAGATATAAAGTAACTTTGACCACACGAACAACATGTAATTGTAAGAAGTCCACTTTCAACTTAAGAACCAAATATCGACAAAACAAACATTATTAACTTAAATGATTACATAATGTTTATAACATGTCAATAATTGATATAAAAGGAATAATGAACTTGGAAAAGGTTCTTAAGAAAGTAGAAATTAACTCAAGTTTATTATTCAAGACGTTAAAGAACGATCGAGTCAAGTCGGACCCGAGGTAAGGGATCCTACTCCTCTCTTTCTTTTTAAGTACACACTTTTATGTCATTCCTTTTAAAGATCATATTTCTTGTTATTGGGATGATATTTTATATTAAAATTACTATAATTTTTATGTTCATGTGATGAGAGACCCTATTCTCTCTCATCAATCCATTTTGGATGTTTTGAGTGGCGCCGTTAGGCTGCCGAATTTTCGTAAGAGATCTAACCTCTCTCTTTCTTTTTAAGTACTCTCATTTATGTCACTTCTTTTAAGCTCCTCTTTTTTTATGATGGGGGATGTTATTTTATATTCATCTTGATGTAAATTTTATTGTAATGTGATGAGATACCCTATTTTATCTCATCAATCCATTTTTGGAGGTTTCAAGTGGCGCCGTTAGGCTGCCGAGTTTTCGTAAGTGATTTTTCATCTCACTTTTATTCCTGTGAGATTTATACTACATTTGCCACAATTTCCTTTGAGTGGTGTATGTACTACCCATTATTTTACTCATTTTGTAATATACTTTCTTTATGAGTATTTACATCAATTTTGTATTGTCCTTCTTTCACTAGGTGTATGTTTCGAAAGATACCCATGTCGGTAAGGGAACCTTTCACCCTCCTCTTTTTAAAAGACTCCGTTTGTTATGTCTTTTAATTCACATACTATTATGTTGGTATATTTTCTTATATATCCTGATTGATGTAAATTTTATGTCCAAGTGATGATATTCCCTTTTTATCTCTCATCAATTCATTTTCTGAATTTTTGAAGTGACGCCGTTAGGCTGTCGAATTTTACCAAGGGAACGTTTTAACCCAATTTCGATTTCTTTGGGTTCAACATGTAGTTATTGAATATGTCATCCTTTTAATATGTGTGAATGGAATTTTATTGTTTTACACTTAATATCCAATTATATTGGGTATGTTTATATTTGTCACACATAATTTTGAGATTGATTTATCCTTAATTTAAGGATACCTTCTTTATAAGGGATTTCATCACATTTTACATCCCTATTGAGACTCCATTGTTGTTATGAACCAATTTACTCTTATATGGTGTATATACTGTCCTTTGGAATATTATATCATGAATCCATTTATTCTCATGATATTATAAAGTTCTGATTAAATGTTATTCCTCAATTATTGTATTCAAGTGTCTCTAATTTTGGTAAAAACCCTTTAACCAAAATATAACTTTAAATGTTGTAATAATTTTTTATTATTAATATCCATGTTTTCAAAATGGTTTTAAGAATTTTTTTATATGGATATTAATGGTTTAAAATGTTATAAACTTCAAGGTGGTATGGGACACTTTGATTCAAAAATCTCTTTATTAAATGTTTTAAATGGGTTTGGAAATGGTTTCTTTTTGAAAGGATTCGTTATTTCAATATACTAAAATGTTATATTGTGATTGAAATGTGCAAATGTTATGTTTCCTTTACGCATGGTTTATGTGATATGTTTATTTTATGGTTTTGGGCATTGTTATGTAAACGGGTGGTTCCGTGATAAACTAAGGGCGGGTGAGCCCGATATAGCTCTCCAATGCATTGGGTAACGCAAAGGAGTGAAATGTTAAGGTTTATCCGAAGAGATTTAGGGAATATACTGTGATGGGTATTCCAAAACGTAACCAAGAGGGTTACTCCCTACATAAGAATGTTATGAATGCCTCAAGTTACCTTTTATGTCTTATGATTTCTATGATTTATTCATGATTTGATATGCCTATGTTTTATGGGTAAAGTATGATTTCATTCTTATGTATACATGTACTCATGTTTCCTTTCCATATTTTTATATCCCTTACTGAGTTTTTTATGCTCATCCCAAGTTTTTGAAATGTTTTTCACAGGTCAAGGGAAGGGTACATGATGTGATGATAGTGTCAAGGATGTGTCAAGAAATAATCCATGTTTTATTTTCAATAGGTTTCCGTTGATGGGAAGAATGAATACTATCTTTTATGTAACCACTTTGTCTAAATGTGGAATGTAATGCAAGTTTCATGATCTAATTCTCTAAAAATATAAACCTGAAAAGATCCTCAATGTGTAATCTGGTAATAACTCAAGATTATGTAAGGTTTAAGGCTGGGGCCTTATACTTCATGTATTATATTAATTGATATAAATATTGAATCACCTAAACAAATTATTTCAAAGAGGAATTTATAGGGCGATTCATAAAACATAACTATAAAGGAGTTAGATCTTTTAAAGAAGAAAACTGAAGTGAAACCGTGAAAAAAACATTTAGAAAAAATTTCTTTACATTGTCATCAAGAGAGAAAATTATTAACCACCTTTAAAAAATTTTTCAATAAGGTAACATGAAAAACTTTTTAAAACACTACTTAAAATAAATCTATATAGTGTATACTTAGAAAAATATAAAATTTTCTATATGAAATTTGGAGTGAAAGATAAAAATAAAAAATTGAAAATGGAAATCCTATTTAATATTTTCAATATATGTTTATTCAAACCCACTTTTTAAAGAGAGTGATAAATTTTTCATTTGAAAATATGTAAGATAAATTTTAAAATTACCAGAAATAAAACATATTTTTATTTCAAAATATGAAATGATAACATCAGTGGAAAGATTGAATTTGTATTTGGAATTAAAAGAAAGAATGATAATTATTTTTAAAATCATTAAATTTTATGGAGAAATATGTTCATCAATGTAATTACCTATAAAATAACGAGAAAATGAAACATAATATCATCATAGGTCCAAAGTAAAAAATCTTGTAAAACCTTAGTCAAAGGGGTATCATTATGACCCAAGAAAAGACTTTAAATCAATAAAAACCCTAACATCATAATTTTCTATTAAACTTAAACCCCATGAAATGGATAACATGAGATGGATTTTTAATTTCATTAGATTTAATGAAAAAATATGATAAAATAAATCCATGGCCAATATATACACTATAAAAAGAAAACTAGTGGTGGATACATATCATATACCAATAGAACAAAATTGAGATGAAAAGACCCTTACATTTAACCCAAATTAGATGAAAATTCTATAACATCTAGTATACCTATAAACTTTTAAAAACTCTATTTATAATCATTTATTACAAATTTATTAGTTATTCATATTTTTTTTCATAATCAAATTTTATTAGTTTCTATTGTTTGTTTCGTATTAGTTTTGCAATGGAAGTGTCAATTTTTGTTTATAGATTAAAATTTCACAATTCCAAAGTCATTATAGGTACTTTAATATATGTTTTATAATGATTTATAATGTTTTAATTTCATTTCATAAGTATTTTAGTTATGATTTCTATTGATGAAGTCGATAATGTTATTATTTCAATAAATTTTTAATGAATAGATGATGGTATAATAATAATCATTTCAATATTAATAAAACCTTTACCAAAGCATAAAAAACATTATTTTATAATATATTTATAAAAAAACTAGTAGATAAGTTACTATAGTCATACTTAATATAAAATTATATCATTTTTCAAGTAGGTGGTTAAATTGACCCAAATAAGAAAAGCTAAAATATATGGGTGATTATGGTTAAGAAAGTATTTATTTTAGAGTGTTATAATTATTTCAGAAGCATAATGATATTAATTATATTTTTTAAGGTGTTAAATCTTATTTTAAGAGAGTTTTATAATGATGAAAATATATGTAAATTTAAATATGTCATTTTCATGGATTTGGTAGTCCGCATGTACTCATGAGTGACACGTTTGTTTATATAGAATGAAAAAGAGAGAGGAATTGGTTTATATTTTCAGGATTTTAATGATTTTTTAAAGAGAATTTTTATTTATTAAAAACTCTATTTGAACAAGCCATGTATTAATTTTATGAAAAATAGATCATGTTGCTTATGGAAGTGGTAGTCTGCATGTAACACATACAAGATTTTGGTTTTTCCAATGGTTGTGAGGAGGGTAGAAAATGGTTATCCCATAAACAAAATAAAATTTAAGTATAATTTCTATACTAAATTAATTATTTCTACATGGTTATATTATATTCATAGGAGGTAGAATAATAATTAAAGGATAAGGAAATAGAAATGAGTAATTTTGAATTTTACCTTACTCCCTCGAATATCTCTTTTTTAGAAAAAGATTAATTATTTAAGATGTGTTATTTTGAGAAGAAAAAAATATATATGATGTTTTTAGGAGTTATTTTTAGTTTTTTGGGTAGATTGTTTCATAATATAAGAGGCTTGGGGTGTGACGAGAAATTGGGTGGTGGTGGATCCTTTCATAAGGGAGAGGAGTGACATTTTTGTAAATAATATAATGGACTATTCATTATTGAAGGGCCAAAATGATCCATTAATTGAAAATAATAAAATGGATGGAGATTTAATGTTGGTAAATAATCTATAAGACATTTTCAAACATGTTTTTAATATTTTTCTATGTCTTTTACTCTTAGATTTTTTACTTTTACCTTTTGTGGTTTTTATAGTGGTAACTAATTTTAACTAATGTAATTTACTTTTAATTGCAAAAAATATAATTGAACTTATTTAATAATTTGTAACCAATGATTCCAAATATAGAATAAAATTTTTCAAATAAAAATTATATGGGTGATATTAATTAATTTTAATATTAGAGAACATGTTGTGTAAATTCATTTCTAAGAAAAGTGTATTTTTATGCTTACAAAATTATGATTAAGATAAAATTATCAAAGTTGTTTATTTAACTAAAATTAATAGATTTATTATTAACCAAAAGATATTTAGGTTAATTTTAAATGGAATCCAAAACCTATTTTCACCTTGAAAGAACCTAATTAAAAGAGAAATAATTAAAATATGTTTTATTAGAGAAATATCACTGAATTTAAAAAATGTTAAACATGGGTTTTATAAATTTAACATAGTATTTTTAAATTCTTATTTTCAATTAATAAATAAATTTTTTATCATAAAATTTGTTATAAATTTGTAATTTTTATTTACTTCTTGATATAGTTATAAACACTATGGTTTTAGTAAAAACTATATTTTTTCACTATTCACTTAAAAATCAATTATTTCAAAAAGATACCAAAAAATTATCTTAGGATAATTTTGAAATGATGGATTAAAAAATAAAGTTAATTTTATAAAATTAAATTTATAAAATTATAAAGTTTAGTTTTTAATTGAAAATAAAAAATAAAAAGAAAACTATTTTTTATAGAAACATGATGTTTTAATGGTGACTTAATTTTATTTTATATAAATTTATAATTTGATGAATATTAATATATTAGTTTATATATATTAATATTATAAATTTGGTTCATTTAATTTATTATAAAAAATGTACAACACTTTAAAAACTATTTTTTTTGAGAAATAACAGTTTATTTTAATATTAAATTGTATTAATTATTTATCCTCTCTGTGCAAGCAATTTCAGTTTAGTAATATCTTTTTATTTATTTGTGGTTTTATTATTTTTGTAATTTTCTTGATAATATTCATCTAGTATGTCATGACTCAATTTATTTTTGTATCGTGTTTGAAACAAGCTATAGATAATAGTTCTAATTTAAATAAAAATATATTCCAAAATATCAGGGTGTTACAATTATCTTATATATCACTGTAGCTCTAGGAATTTACAAAATTAACTTAGAGAATATCTTATATGATAAAATATTAAATATGATATGAAATATCATATTTATTAACCATAATATCTTACATATCACTATGAGCTTTGTTAATTTGTCAATTTTTTTACTTATTTGGGAGTTATTACATTTAGATGGAATGAAATACACACCATATAAAAAATATTATGTATCATAATGTAAAATCTAAAGATCTTTTCCAATTATTCATAAAATTTAACATGTCATCTTGAAAATATTACATGTCTTAGTGATATTTAACACTTTTCCAATTTGTTGATTCTAAGGAATATCTTATATATGCCTTCCAAATCCACTCAAAATTCCAAAACTTATTTTACTTAGGTCAAAACTTCTTCAAACCATTTTAGGGTATCCCTAGCCACTTTAGCTCCTTCTAAATATTTTTAGGCCATCTTTAAATTTCATTTATTTATATTAAAATTATCCAAAATCTCTAGAAAAAAATAAGAAGTCCTTCAAGTAATATAATGTTCTTCTACATCCTCTAAAACTTTAGCTCTTCCTCAAATACAATCCAAGTATATTATTTACACTGAAGTTGCCTTTAGCTTATTATATTAATTAGAATGGAAATTTATCAAAATACCATATATAATTTTGGGGTTTTTTCAGAGATATATTTTCCAATAATATTAGTACTTCATGGAACTCTTCTTATCATTCCAAATTACTCAAATTCCTTAAATCTAATTAAATTGATTCTTCACATTAACATTTAAGTGGAAAATTCCTCATCCTTTCTATCATGTTTACCAAATATTAGTAAAAAAGTTTTTGCCATGAAATATTCGTATTAACTCAATCCATTTTCCATATGAAAAATAAAAATAACTCATATTCTTTCTTATTGATAATATTCTTCTTTAGCACGATAATAACAAATTTAGGGTACTTCAAAACCCAATGCTTTAATAGAAAACCCAACTTCTATTTAAACCTTTCTTGGGAACTTCATACTTCATCAACTCATTATCTCTTCTCAGTACATATTAATATCATTCTTATTGATAAAAAATATAACTTAACACTAAGTGGGTTTAACAATCTCCACCTTTGGATTAATTACCCATGAACACATATATATAAAATACATGTTAATATATATTATTCTATTTTATTTTTTCCTCCCACATATTAAGAAAAAATAAAAGTAATATTGGAAGATGGTGGTATCATTTAATTTAAGGCCATCTGCCATTATTTATTCCACTCTATGTCTATATGATCAATGCTTGGTGTAGAAAATAATAAGGACAAACTTAGAAAAAAAGTCTATTAATAACCATAACAAAATATAATACCAACTAAAAATTATTTACATATGGGATGTTTAAATAGATGTTCAAGCTAATACCAGTTATTTAATATTTTCTCATGATAATTTCATTCTAAATTCATATACTCATCTAAATAATATATTAAAAACATTAAAAAAACTTAATTATTTATTTTCATAAAACAACCATTAAATTTCTCAAAATATATTCATTTCTCATTTCAAAATATTAATCAAATTCCCATTATGTTTATAAAATAATAAAAAATATGGAGTTGGGAGAATAAAAATCATACCTAAAAAATGGAAATTTTGAAGCACTTTCCAAAATCCTATATTTCATTGATACTATATCTTATCATCTTACACAAACTTATCCCCTTAAAGGGGTATAATACATATTTACTTTATCTTGGTTTATCCATTTATCAAAAATAATGTTGAAGATATAAAATTTTAGATAAATTCCAAGATGGTGACTTATAATCTACTATCTAGATATCATAACATGCTTATCTCCCTCTGTTCCCCCTTGAAAATATACATTTCCTTCAGTTCCCTATATAAAGATAAAAAAATATATGATAATAAGGCGGTATATCCTTAGATTATTAGAAATAGAAATAGGGTCGACATTTTATTCTCAACTAAGACACTCTTTTTATTTTAGATCCATATTTGAGCAAAATCATCATGATTAATCACTTATTTTTTAAGAATCAATCTTGGAAAGCATGGTATTCATGATTTTTTCAACAATATTTTTTTTTGGAATTTTCTATTTTATATAATCTATCAATGCACATGAGTCTATTTATTCTAGCTGCATCTTCTTTAGAATCTTTACTTGAGCAAGCAACATGACCAAACTATCCTTGAAATTACGTCTATCCTATTAAACCTTCCATATAGGTTATCAAGAACTATTGGGTAACCACCTTTTGAAAATCACTCATGAAATTATAGTTATTCATGTAAAATTTATGTTTTCAATTTATTATTTTTCCTTTCTTATGCTTTATTCATTTTATTTTCCATTTCCAATTAGGCTATCTAAATGATGAGATATTATTTAGGAAAATTATAGAAATTCCTAGTTTTTCCACATGGTATATTAAGAATGAACTCCAAAAAATAATTCATTTTTTATTCTCTCATGGACTTAATTACATATAAATTTACTAATACTTCCACCAATAACACGAAAATGCTTGGATTAATTGAAAAAAATCCATTTTGTATCCTAATATACCATAATAGAAGAATATTATTCTCCTTAATGTAATATCCTTCTTAAAATTCTTGGGAATTCTTGATTTAAAATTTTTCTTTTACTTATTACCCAAAGATAAATCACCTTTAATTATATTCAACTTTTTATTGTCTGATATTATATATTTAGGTGTTTTTGGAACATGATTTATAGTTTTGGACTATCAAGCTTCTTCATTGTGACGACTTTGATTGTAGTTACGACATAAATTTTCTAAATTTCAAAACCTATTTTAGATAAACTAATTTGTATATTTATTTTAAGTAATTTTCCTGTAATCAACCAAATAATCATTGTTGTGGGATATATTTGTCTTCTAAAGGTTGAGATATTATTCTAAAAGCCAATATACTTGTTCCAAAATCTTTTTCAACACCAACAATAACCAATAAATCTTGATCTCTTACTCTTTGAAACAATTTGTACAGTAGGAATACCTTTCTATCGTGGTAATTTTTTTTCCTAAAAATGGGATTATATTTGGGAAAAAACTTATAATGCTTATTATATTATCCACCCTTTACTTAGTGGTGGTTTTCACATATTTTTCTAAACTCATTTTTATCTAAAACTTTAATTGAAACCTACACTTTTCAAGAATACAACATTAGTTCATATAATATTTTCTTGATCAAGCATTCCCTTTTGATTATATATTGAAACATATTGATAATTAAATTATGTAGATAATTTTTTATAATAAAATAGTATTTTAGGATATGCATCCTTATTATAATAGTGTATGGAAACAACACTTCTTGCAGCTTGTTTTGGAGAATCAACTTGTGTAACTTTCAGATTGGAATGATTATCCTCCAATTCAAGACACTTAAAAGTGAAGATATTTTTATTATCCTTAAACATATTAATTTTATATTCAAAATTCTTCTATATATTCTCTAATTTAAATTCATTTATGTTATTTTTCTCTTGTAATAAAGTGTTAAGCTCTTTTATCTTATTTTCTTTAATCTTGAATTGACCAATCTTGACTTCAATGTTAGATTTCATATTTTCTTAAAATGAATGAAACTTTTCCTTACCTTTTTTCTTGGATTAATATTTTATTTTATTGATACAATAATACTCAATTTTTGAGGATATATATTTTATCTCTATTCTTTTGAATTTTTGGGCCTCAACTTGTTTGATGATATTTTTATACACCATCTTATTTTATTCCAGGAAATTCTTCACCATCTCATATTTATCTTGAAGTTGGGGGATATTTTTTTTTTGTAATTATATTTTATTTATTTAGATAAAAGTGACTATATATTTGGGAATTTTTTAAGGGTTTTTATCAAAGAATAATATAAATAATCATTTTCTTTATCAAGTAGATCTAGAAAAATATAATCTTACATAATTATGCTTGGTTCCTAAAAGTGATAATATTTGAAAGAAACAATAATTTCCTCTTATTTATGAAAATTTTGTAAAATACCATAGGCAGATATGTTTTCTAAGTTCTCACCTATGGATTTAACCACTAGTTTTTCTTTTTCAATGATATATTTGTCTTCTCTAGGATTATAACATGTGGAAACTTTATTTTATTACTCTTTGTATAAATGGGATAATTTTTTCAATTTACTCATTTTATTATTCTTCCTATTATACATATTCTTGTAAGAGATATAATTTTTATCTTTATTTGAAACATTTTCACCAATTATACACTATAAGACACAATAGGAAGAAAAATAAAAAATCCAAAAACATAAAATATTCATATTGTTGAGAATCCTATAAGAGGTGGAATTATCACTATGATACCAATTATTGGTCCATTAGGATTAGTGAAACAATAATAGGGATAGGGGAAATAAATGTAACTATATTTTTAATAATTAAAACTATTTACATTATTTATCTCTACCCATATTTAGTGAGATGATCTCATACACTCTTTTTTAATTTGTATTTCATGAAATTAATATAAGTAAGATAGAAAAAAATTCATCACAAAAGAATTTATTAATGAGGTCTGCCTCTAATGTGGATGTCTACATCCATAGTGTATAGTGGTTGTTATCCCAAACACATATATATTCTATTTTATTAAAAATAAAGTGGAAATTAAAGGGTATATACTTGAACCAATATGCCCAACATCAACCAGGTTACATGAAAGGATCAACTTGACATTTTTCATAATCTAAAATTAATGAGATATTCCTCCTTGAATACAAGATCTGACCTATTTCTATGGATTCTTGATAAATTGTAATACCCAGGTCTCCATTGGACTGAATTATTCTAATCAACTCCTTTAATAATAGAATAATATTTAAGGTTTCCTTCTCTATATATTAATAAAAAGTGACTATCTAAATAATTCTTTGGTACTTATAACATATAATGATATTGTAGGCTAGTATTCTCAATGTTCTCCAATGATTTAGATGTTTAGTAACAAAAAAATCATCTTACATTGATCTTCAATTATTTTTCAACACTCAATAATGATCTCTCATAGAAGTTTTAGTTATCTATTTTTCTTCAACACATTGAATATTTATAATTGAAATAGGTTAGATATATCATTTTACCTCTTATTCTTTTCCTTATTACACTTTTTATAATCTAATCATTATCATGTGAGATATTTTCCATATTTGAATATGAAACTAATGTAAGAATAATTAAAACATGATCTTCTCAATACTATCTTTCACCACCTTGATAGAATCATGTTAGAATGATCCTCAAAATAATTAAATATTACTTTTCTTTTCATAACTTATCTCAGTTAATATTCTAAAAATAACCATATTCTCATTTAAACTAGTTAAAGGATATTACCTAATAATTTCTTATGTTTTGATATTTAATAATGATTTAAAATATTATATTTGAAATGATATAATTATTATATGAGGGTCCTATGAATTCTTTCTCATTCATTCCTCCTTAAGAATTATCTTGAATCATGACTCAATCTTTTAACATTGTGATATTTGTGACTTAAATACCAATAGATCATCAATATATCCAAAAATACATAATTCTCATATCTTATATACCATGTTGAAAATATATTATATATCATCCTGAGAATATTATATATATTAGTGAGATTGAACACTTTTTTTAATTGTTTATTCTAATGAATATCATAAGAATGCCTTCCAACTCATATCAAAATTTATTTAATCCATATTAGGGAATATCAAGACACTTTACATACTTCTAAATCTATTTAGAACATATTAAATAATTATCTATCTTTATCATAATTATCCTAAATCCCTAATTCAAAATATAAACTCCATTTAACTCTATAAATTTTTTCTACCACCACCAAAATTTTAGCTCTTCCTCTAACACCATCCAAGTATCATCCTCATATAATAGTTTTCTTGAAATTATGATATTACTTAGGATGGATCACTATGAAAATAGAATCTAAACTTTTTGATTTTTATTGAGATATAATATATATTGATATTAATAATTTATGGAACTATTATCAATACATAAACTTACTTAGATTCCAAAAATCTACTTAAACTGATTTTGAACATGAACCTTTAAGAAAAAAATTCATAATCCTTGTAATCAAATATTATAATATTTAGTATAAAATCAGTATCCATTAAATATTGGTAGAATCTCAATCCATTTTCTATATGAAAAATGGTATAATCACATATTCTCCATTATATATTTTAATCATTTTCTTTATCATGATAAGCACAACTTGAGGGTACTTCAAAACTTCAAGCTATAATATATAAATAAACAAGAATTGAAACCTTTCTTTGGAACTTCATTTTTTATTAACTCATTATCTATTCTCGTAACATATTAAAATAATTATTATTGATATAAAATACAACATAACACAATGTGGATATAAAATTATTCATATATTCCAAAATATTATAATTGATATGGGTTTTGTAAAAGAACTTACTAAAATTACCTCTTATAATAAGTTACTGAAGAACATTATCTCAAGTATGAGTAGGCATGGAGAGTTTCTAACTTCACCAATAGCTGATGAGTGTAGTGCATTGATACAAAGGAGGATCCTAAAAAATCTTGAGGATATTGTAATTTTAAAATTCCCTATGAATTTATAGGGAAACAATTCACCTATTTGGTATATATAAGAGAAAGAATACATATTATACCTTTGATAGTTTACAATGATCCAGATATGGTATATCATAAACCAATAAAAGTTAAATTAAAACTTATATAAACTTCCATTACAGAACTAAATGGAGTTAATTAAGGCCTTTTGGTCAGAGTTGGGAAGTTGATTCTACTATATGACTTCTTAGTTTTGGATATAGAGAGTGATAACAAAGTTATGGTAACTCTAGAGAGACCATTTTTAGCCAATGGAGGGGCCTTGAATAACATTCTAAAAGGGAAAATTACCTTTCAAGTTTGGTCATAAAAATAAATATTGAATGTTTTCTAATATATAAAGAATCCACTAGTGATAAAAGACAATTTTTTGTATATTTAATTAAAGAAAAAGTTGAAAAGTAGTTTTAAACTCAAATGAGTACTAAATTAGCTCAAAATGGTCAAATTGATGATAATATAAGAGGAGATATAGATTATCCCTAGTGGATGATATGTAAAATAAATAAAACTACCATCAAAATTCAATTAAATAGTTAAGATATGAATTAAATGAAGAAATATTGGTTATGAAACCACTAGTGCAGAATCCACCAACCTTACCATTGAAGTCACTTCAAAAAAATTAGAATATTCATATTCATGAGACAAGGATACACTTATATTAACTATTTTAGTGGGATCAATATAGGAACATGATATCCAACTAATGAAGGTGTTAAACAAGAATAATATTTTCATTTCATTAATCATTTTTTGGGTATGAATAGGATAGTACATAAATTTTCATGTATAAAAATACTCATGGGAGATAAAGTTAAACCCATAGTTGAATGCCAAAGAAGACATAAGCTTAATATAAAAGAGGATATTAAATATGAATTCATTAAGTTATTAGATATGATCATAATCTACCTTATTTTAGATAGTTCATAGGAAAGTGACACACCCATCACATGGTGCACAATAAGAAAATAACAAACAAAAGATATACTATTGTATATTAGGGGCTAAAGTTTTTATCCATAGAGGGTTTTAAAATTCATCTTTCCAAAATTAATAAAATGAAGTGGGGTTTTATTTTATTTGAATTGATAAAAATAAGAAAACTTTAAAGGAAAATAAATTTTATTGATTGAAGTGATGAAATAGGTTATTAGTTTAGGGGATGGATAAAAAATTTCTATGCTATCCAGATATTAAACTGATTAACCCTTATACTAAAATTTAATTAATTATATAACCAAAAATCACTTCATTTATTATCACGGGGTGGTAATGAGTGTGATTTTTAAATTATTAGGGAAAACTTCCAATAAATACTACTTCCAATGATTATGAAATATAAATAATGGATCTCCCTAAATTATCTAAGAAAGACCCAATTGGATAAAGGAACTCCTGATAAACAAAAAAAATCTACTTCCTTCTAAACATTTATTTGTAATATCTATATACTTCACCAAATAACCCTACTCCTTCCATTTTATATGATTAGAATCAAATAAAGGGAGATAATATGTTATCAACCAGTGTAATAAACAATGTGTGGAATATAAACCAAACACAATCACACTCAATTTAAATATATCAACAATAAAAATCAAGATTAAATAATTTTATAATAATTTAAGTGATAATAAGGCTCAATCATAAAAAAGGTTCTCCTTCCCATTTCCCAAATCACTAAAAATATTATAACCCTCCATGTGTAGGGTTACAATAAAGAAGGAACAAAAATAAAATATAATACTTGAAAAAATAAACTTAGAACTTAGGGATCCACCTCATGTTCCCTTGAGTCCACTACCCAATAATTTATATAGAGGATTCTTCTTTCTTACATTATAATTTTATACACTATATCTTTATTATGACCTTCTATATACCCCTCTTCCACATAAATCAGCTAAGAGGGATGATTAATTCCCTCTAATTTAATTTCTTTAAAAATTTTCACACGAGCTTTTATATTTCAAAATTCTAATTTTAATTTAATGTACAAATCCAATAAAGAAATTATTATATAAAATTATGGAATGAAAACCACACAACATCTTTAACTATGTCATTCCATGAAAGAGGTACCAAACTCAATGTGGTTATAAAGGTTTCACATGTCTCATCTCACATTATCTCTTTATGGTGACACTTCATTTTTGATGGTGAATACCTCTATAGTTAATCCTAAGTTGATTTTTCTTGATAAACTATCATAGAGAAACTCCTTTATTTATAAAATGATGATTTTATTTTTTTATTTTGAAAATTTTAAATATTTAATTAGATTTTTTGGTTGAATTTAACTACATCTTAACCTATATACATTCCCCTTTTTATCTAGAATGGCCTTTACATATTCTCCATAATAGGCCAAAATCATCCCAAAGAGTAAAGTAATAGACTCTTATGCATCTCAATATCATCCATGGTTACCTTTATATATTAAAAGGGAGAATATATATTTAAATTTCTATGACAAAGTTATTTACTTATATTCATTGGTTGTGGAATTTTATGTATCTCCCATAGTGTCTTTTACATATTGGCACACTTTTTCTAAATTCTTGAGTATAGTGTTAACATGACTCTTACATATTCCAGGTGGTGGCTATGATGACATTTATGTATGAGATGAATATCTTATATGTATAATTGGTTAACTCTTTACCATGAAAAAATTATTCTCTACTACTGTGAAAGGACACTTTCATATAAACTAAATTAATTTTATACATCCAGGTCCTTTGTTGAGTTTTCTTATACTGCTTTTCAATGGATCTTATGTACTTTAAGGCCTTGGAAGAATGACATTTATGTATGGATTCCAATTACCTGAAAACTAATAAAAAAAATTAGGTGTATAATTTTTCTAATAAATTCATAAAATGAAAAAAATATTTAAAAATAAAAAATTTATCCATTTTTATATTAAATCATAAAATGTGAATAAAAACTAAATATGATGAAATTTCCCATAAAATAAAAAATAGAGGGGATTAAATCAATTAATCACATAGGAAAGATAATGATAATATATGTTCTATAAATTGCACTACACTTAATCATTAGATTTCATGAGAAGTTAACATAAAAAATATTACCAAAGTGTAATTCAAAAAACCAGCTAATGTGAGTCCCTTTTTCAATAGACAAGACACCCAAACGTATCATGTCACATTAATTTCATTAATTTCATCTTCTATATCAGGCAGATTTATTTAATTATTGTTACATCATCATCCCACACACATTTTTACCTATATTAATGGAATTATTTCTCTCATAACACAAATTATGAATTAAAGAAATGTTTTTCTCATTTCAATAACTTGAAAGGATCACCATAGGATTATTTAGTTTTGGTATATACACACTATGAGTTAATTACATATGTTTATCATGAGGGATTTTTAGAATTGTTCTGTGGTTAATGGTTGGAAGGTTTTAGATGATAAATTTTATGAGGATAATATGGAGGATTAGATCTAATTGAATTAATAATGCATTATTTCAAGTTTTATACTCAAGAATAGAATACCTGTCACTCCCCTTTGTAATGATTTAGATCTCAAAACCTTGATTTTCATGGAAGATTGAAACCTTCTATATTTTATTA
This sequence comes from Viscum album, assembly GCA_963277665.1. NCBI lineage: Eukaryota > Viridiplantae > Streptophyta > Magnoliopsida > Santalales > Viscaceae > Viscum > Viscum album. The sequence continues at coordinate 1,517,360,715 of OY728155.1, read as the reverse complement.
GTAACAAATTTATTTTTCATCTATCTACCTATGGAAACTTTGTTTCTTATATTTTTATTTTTATATTCTTTATAGATTTATTGAGTTGTGATGGAATCTATGTTTTTGTAAATTTAAAATAATTTTGTAAACTTAGAAAGCTAATTTTTGAGGAATAAAATAATTTCTATATTTCCTATAATTTGACTATTTTCCCTATAATAGATTTATGTCATCATATTTTCTTCCAAAACCACTTCATTTTATGTGTCACTCACACAAATAAACCTTTCACCACACTCAAGTTAAACTAGAATCATGTAATTAATTATATATCAGGTTGGAAATAGATTTTGTTTTTGTAATGTGGTTCTTAATAATTTAATTCATGGATTCAAGGGGATTACAAGGGACACATTGTATTGGTAGGATATAATAAGATATTAATTATAAAAGTGATATTTTAAACCAAAATAATCCCTCAATAAATTTCAATGTGTTTCCCTCAATGATCCGATTTTAATGAGAATTCATATTAAATAATGGTTTATAAATAATTTATTGGTTTCTTAGTAAATAATGGAATTGTAAATAATATTTCAGAAATGTTTAAGAAGAATCGAAGATAAGTTATTTTATTTATGGTTATTATTTCATGGTATAGGGTTAAAATATCACTATTTTTTCCCGAATTTCCCAAAAAACAGAATTTAAAATTAGGTATTTTTTAGAATTTAAATAAGTTGAATTTTCTATGTTAAATCAGTTCATCATAATTTTCATAGGTTCCAAATTTAAAATTATATTCATTTTGACCTCAAATGGTTTCAAAAAATAAAAATAAAAAACAAAAACACACAAAAATAAAAATAAAAAACACATTTTTTTTGAAATTCCTAAAAACTAAAAAGGTTTCCTCTACCCAACACTTGAATGATGTTATATAGTTAGTGAATTCTAATATAAATAGAAATTTTATAATATTTAAAATAATGAAACAATGAATAAGGTTAAAGAAGGGTTTAACGAGAGGGTTTTAATAGTACAATTGTTTGAGGTGGGCGATGTTCTCTAATGGTTCTTATGGAAGACTTCAAAAATACTACTTTAACTAGTGTAAATTAATAGTAAAAGGTTTCTTACCTCTATTTTTAATATGAAAAAAACTTAATGTATAGACACTGGTGATAGTAAATCATCATTCCCATCTAAAAATAAGTTTAATTATAGTTAATTTCATCATTGAGTAGTAAATCATCACTTTTTCTCTAGAATAAAAGTTTATTTATTGAATAAACTTGTAATGTGTCACTCATATTATTTCTTTATGAAATATATAATTTTTAAAATTTTCTATTCTAATTTCTTCTAACTATTAAATATGAAGTATCCTTTTCTACCCAACTTTATATATATATAAATTCATTTCCTTAACTACCCAATAAGCTTTGTGTTATAGATTCACAATTAGATGATATAATTTATAATAGATCAACTAATATGGGAATATTCCAATTGGTATTTTCTATACTCTTTTGTATCCCAAAATTTGTATTGTAAACTCTATCTCCAATCTTTCCTATTTGGCTTGATAATAATTTATATAATTTCTTTATTATCCATGTTAGAAACTTCAACTTATCTATTGGTTTATGGATGATAGGAGGTTAATGCAGTATGGGTCACTCCATATTTCTTCATTAAATCTTCCATGATCCTATTGAAAAAGTTGTTTTCTTTATCAATGATGATTCCATTGGATATTATATATCTACTAAAGATATTAGTTCTAAAAAAACACAAAAAATAGTAGAATAATTAGTTTTGGAGCCCTTTTCTCCCACCATTATTATTCGTAATCTACTTTTAACAAGATGTATTAATATATTAATTAAATGGGGGAATGTACCATAAACTATATACCCCCAAATATTTCACATTAATTCACTAGTCTTTGAGGCACTTCTTTTCTCTTTGAAATATTTTCCGTGAATTAATATTGTTCAAATTGTTTAAAAAATTCATGGGAATATTTAAACAGTGTGGGATAATAAGTTTTATATTGATGAAAAATTGCTCAGATTTTTTTAAGGTCCAAAGTTTCTTCTAAAATATAAGGCATACCAAAATTCTATGACAAACTATTATTTACATTTGTGAAGAAATACTCTAATCATTTGATCGTTACAAAATTTCTATTGATATGGATCATCCTGAACATAAGTGTTTTATTCAAATTTGAGATTAAAAGTTTTTGTGCATAATATGAGATATAACATGAGGATTTATAAGAAAATTTACCATGTAAACATACCAAGGTACCTCCCTTTTATCAAATATAGTTGTTCACCTATGTTGAAGTCATTGAATTTTTCTTTGTCTAGAATTTATACATCGATCATGAGGGTATACCTACTCAAGTGATATAAAACATAAATTCAATTTATTATCTTGTACTTTTTATCTAAATAAAACTCATATAATAATAATATCTATATAATTCCAAGCATTACATATAGAGATATTACATTTTTGGGTGAATACTCAATATATCTCCCAAATAAACATGCATGATTACAATAAAGGTTTAGTGTACTTGGAGACTAGATACATAATTTTTTTGTTTAAGTAAAATATTAATTATCATTAAAATATTTATTTATATATGTTACCCTTATAGACTCATCATACTTAGTACCCTTTTTATTATATGAGGAAAAATTAAAACATAAGAAGGGGTGATCTCAGATTCTCTGTAAGGGTGAACATGAGAGATATTAATCAATGATCATATACAACCATAATGTGATAATAAGGGTATGAGAACATTTTATTATCAATAATAAATCATACTTAGTAATCTGTAGATCATAATCACCATTCATGGAATATACCATTAGTATGTCATAAGAATAAGGAACCCTGAAAATATAAATCAAGATCCATGTGTTGAAATCATAAGAATATCAATATTTCATAATATTTTTATGCCATAATAGGAATATAAACCATATCATATGTCCAGTTTAACTATCGATACCATCATATCATAACATATCCATCATCGTCTCATATTTTTTATATCATAGCAGATCATGTATCCCTACCTATTTCCCATAGTGTATTGACCCCATCAACAATTTTTGTATAATTATATCATAAGATATAATCCAATGCATTAGAGGGATATAATGAACCCACCCATCATATATCTAAGACCATATATATGTGTGACATAATATTATAAACCATTCATCATTTCAATATACACATAGAAAGTAAATGAGTTTCATAAAGATCTCATTATAACTTAATTTTATCACGGAAAAGAAACATGTTTATTGTAACGCCCCGACCCCAGTTGCCCAGAGTCGGTGCATTAATTACATAACATTGGCATGATCACAAGAAAGATCAAATCCCGAAAGACCGATTAGTTTAGTAGCCTTGGAAACACTAGATATAATCATAAGTTTTACATTACATCATAAAATGAAAAACTAATACAACAACATAATGTTCCACAATCCACACTATTAACCCCTCATAAAATCCCTGCAAGTCAATCATAATTTACTTCTTCACTACCTGGGAAAAATAAAACATAGAAAAGGGGTGAGCTCAAATGCCCAGTAAGGATAACAATATAGCGGAACATTCAAAATAATCATAAACATTTAAGGCAATGAATTACTAAAACAAAAGCCTTTTAAAATTGAACTTCAACATAGTATGGCAAAAGTAAAATGAAATAATGCCATTTACTTATTCACATGGATATTCTACTAATCGAATAATCACATGCAATTTCAATAACCACTTTCATAATGTTGGAATGCATAATGCCAGACTATCATAACCACATAGCCAAGGCCTCGTGCCAAGACTACAAATAAGATTTTGTCAAGGCCTTGTGCCAAGACACTAGTTTGTCTCATGAGACCTACCGATGCATCGAGGAGCTATAGCGGGCTCCACCCGTCACTTATTAAGTCCAATGCATTCCCATATGAAAAGGTTTAAACATAACATAAACATTCGTATTAAAACTAGCATACGAAATGTCAATAATTTCACCATAAACTATGAATGGTATAAAAATAGCACATCCACAGTCAAACATATCACAAAAACTTCAATACAATATAGAAGTTTTGTATCATAATAAATCAACTTCAAATAATCTTAAAATCCATCAAAGGATGTTGACATAGATGAAATCAAAATTCTTTTTAAAGAAGTATCTCCTTTTATTTTGAAATCATTTAAGATCCATATAAAATAAAACATTTTCTTTGAAAATATTCTTATAAGCTTGTATGGAAAGCTTCGACGATTTTATAACGGCGGAAAATAACCGCACCCGCCGTATAAGTTAAAAAGAACATTCTTACCTCAATTCAGTCGAAAAGGTTAAAAAGGACCTTGTTTTGAAAACGACGGAAAGATTCCTTTATAAACCTCTTATAAAAAGTCAAACAAGGGTATAAATGACTTTAACCCATAAAAAATGTTTTGAAATACATTTTTAAGAAACATGGATGTGGATGATAAAGATATCCCAGTAGATTATTACGTATAAACAACCTCGGATAATAAAGAGATTGTGAAATAACCCTTACCTTGTACTTTTCCTTGGTTGGGGTAGGTTAACCTCCTGTATAATGGTGAAATAGTTGTTATTAAATTATACAAGAATCATATATATTAATATGATATCATATATGATCTTTTAACATTGATTTGTTAATAATATCTTAGAATTATCGTCGTTTCGGGTGTTAACTTACTTGTTTTATTTTGTATGTTTTGTTACGTAAGACATGTATGTAAAGGATAGGTTGTATATTATTCATATCCAGAATGATATCAAGTCCTTAAACATCATTTTTTTAAATCATCAAATTATACTTGAATGGATACAATGGAGAATGAATCTCATCGCGTTCGTGGAGACGGTAGTCCGTACGTACGCACGAGCGACAATATCATTCTTTTGATATTAAAATAATATATAAAAGGATGGTATATCATATATAAAGAATAATTAACATGTTAGATTTATTATTTACATGAGTTACACATCATTATTATACCCATCCAAATAATATTATATTGAATAACAATTACACCACGACGTGGAGACGGTAAGCCGTACATACGCACGTATGGTGACATGTTATTCAAAGGGTGGATAGGATAATGAATATGGTTGTACCATATTTATAATAACATCACAGTATATGTGAGATACTGGATTTATTATTTCAGAATGGTAAGAACAAAGGAAGAAGAAGTGGAAGAAGAAATGAACTTAGAAAAGGGTGGTGAAATCATTACCTCTTCTTCGGGTTCTTCCTTTTGATTTGATCAAAAGGGCTCCTTAGGTTGGCTTTCTGATCAAACTAAGGCCTCTAGGTTGTAGTGAGGGATGTTGGGAGAGTATTTGGGCAGAGTTTGGCCGAACCAAAAGGCTTTGAAGGTGTGAAGAAATGAGAAGGAGGAGTGTCCTTTTATAAGAGGGGTGAGGGGCACCTTTGGAAAAGCTAGAAATATTAATTTATAATAAATTCATATTCGGTTTCTAAAGGCTCCAAAGTTGACTATTCAAAGGATGAGGTGGAGATAGGTCGAAAAAAACTCATCCAATAGAATTTAGACAGGTTTGGGTACTTATATTAACCTTATCTTTAAGTATTAACTCTAAGTTAATTAGTTTCACTTTTACAATGTCTCTTTGTATTTTTATATATTATGGTTAATAAACTTACTATATACATCCAAGCGACCCCCAAGTGGTCCATTAATGATTAACATATCATAATATAAGTCTCTTGGCCGAACCTTAGATTTTTAGGAATTTAATATCAATTAATAATATAATATTTGTTTTAAGAACTCTTTTATGTCAATTTTGACACTATTCAATAGTTGATTTTTGTGAAACTCATAACAGATTGATTACTTCGAACAAAGTAAATTAAATCAATCCTAATATATCATATTATCCTAGAAAATTAGTTTAATTCATTAAAAGTTTCATATTATATTTATTTGGGTATTTATAATATCAATTATTTTAATTTTTCACTATTTTAGTAATTACTGCATCATCATTGTGTCATAAATAAAATAAATTATTTAATGTCTAAAAATTATAAATAAAATATAATTATGTAGGAAATCTTTTTAGATTTCTAATGAATATTTATAATCTAAAATCCAACATGTATAACCCTATGTAAAAATTGTTCTTATAAAAGATGTAAGCTTATGCCATTTTTATTTTTATTTTAACTTTATTAATATAATGTGTCCCTACCACATACAAGTGGCTCCAAGGGGTCCCCAAATTGACCCAAGGATGCCGATGGTCGGGTATGTGTCCACCAATAAGGTTAGGACACGTTTTAGGGTAACTTTGTATTATTATAATATTATTTTTTAACCCTTATTTACCGGATTTACCCTTTAACAATGGTAAATAAAATATTTACCGCAGTAATTATTCAAAATGTGTAAAAATAAAAGTTACCTATTTACACAATTTGAACATCCTGATTCCAAATATGGAATCCATTTTCCTAAATTCAAAACACAGAAGTGGCAGAAATTAATTTAAAATTAAATCCCGCTGTCAAAACAAAAAGCGTGTTTTTAAGAGATAATAACTATCAAAAGATTGACACTTGTTTATGTTCGGTTTAATTGTAAAATTATGTCCAATGACCAACATTATATTAAATGGTAAAAATATATTCTAAATATACTTTAAAACCACTCAAATTCATAATTTATCACTATTACTTATTTTGATTAAAAAAGTTGTTTTTAATTAAAATTTAGTAATTTTCACTATTCATCAAAATATAAAAGTTATCCGAAAAGTACCAAAATTTCACCCTAGGATAATTTCGATATTCCGAATCCAAAAATGAAGTCCATTTTGAAATATAAAATATATATAACTTCAAAAAGTAGGTATTACTATTCATAACAGCTAGTTTGATTGGTTACGGTGTGTTAGAACTCGAAGTTGCGTACAACACACGCTACTGTTTTATTCAAAGGAAAGCGTACCGTGGAAGCTTGGGATGTTTCATTTTAAATTTTTTGATGTCTCCATTTAGTCAAAAAGTTTAAAATATTGTATTTAAAAAGGTTTCACTATTAAAAGTTGATAAAAGTGTAATACTGAAAATGAATCTGTTCTTGCATTATGACTAAGAAACTCATAATATGGATTCTAAAATTATAAGGATTATATAAAGTTTAAAATGTAGTTAATTCTATTCATGACCTCTTTTAATGGCTTTTTTATTTGTAAGTCATGGTGTGATTGAACTCGGTGTTGCGTGTAATGCAAGTTATTGAATTATTTTGAAGAAATAACATACTATGAAATCTTGGGGTGTTACATTCTCCCCTCCTTCAAATAATTGCGTCCTCACAATTTCTAGGGTATTACTGCATAAAAAGACTCGGGTGGTTCTTCATCATAAGTTCCTCGGGTTCCCACGTTGCCTCTTCCATCTTATGATTTCTCCACAAAACTTTTACCAGACGCGTCGTCCGGTTTCTCAGTACTTGTTCTCTTGTATCAAGAATCCTGACGGGCTCTTCACAATAGGAAAGATCGGGTTCCAGTTCTAATTCCTCATAGGTGAGTACATGCGTTGGGTCAGGCATGTATTTCCTCAACAGAGATACGTGGAACACATCGTGAACTTTGGAGAGACTTGGCGGCATTGCCAATCGGTAAGCTACAGCCCCAATTCGTTCTAGAATTTCGAAAGGTCCGATGTACCTGGGACTCAATTTACCTTTCTTACCAAAACGTATGACTCCCTTCCACAGAGATACCTTCAGGAAAACATGATCACCGACTTGAAATTCCAAATCCTTCCTTCGATTATCGGCATAGCTCTTCTGCCTACTTTGAGCTGCTTTAATGTGATTTTCGATTACCTTCACCTTTTCCACCGTTTCCTCCACCAGTTCTGGGCCTACAAGTTTTCTTTCACCAACGTCATCCCAACAGGTTGGTGTACGACATCTCTTTCCGTATAACGCTTCATATGGTGCCATCTGAATACTCGAATGGAAGCTATTGTTATAGGAAAATTCTACTAGTGGTAAATATTGATCCCACATACCCTGAAAATCAAGTGAGCAAGATCTCAACATGTCTTCTAAGGTTTGAATAGTCCGTTCTGATTGTCCGTCTGTCTGAGGGTGGTAAGCAGTGCTCAAATGAAGTTCAGTATGCAGGGATTTCTGAAGACTTTTCCAAAACCTTGAAGTAAAACGGGGATCACGATCCAAAACAATTGATAGGGGTACTCCATGAAGTCTCACAACTTCATTAATGTATAGTCTTGCTAGACGTTCCAGGGGTAGATCTTCTCTTATAGCAAGAAAATGTGCTGACTTGGTAAGACGATCAACAATAACCCATATTGCATCGTTCCTTCTAGGAGTCTTTGGTAGCCCCATGACAAAGTCCATTGTAATATTGTCCCATTTCCACTCCGGTATGGGAAGCGGTTGCATGACTCCTCCAGGCTGTTGCCTTCCAGCTTTCACTTGTTGACAAACCATACATCTTGACACAGAATCAGCAATCTCCCTCTTCATGTTGTCCCACCAAAAATGTTCCTTCAAATCTCTATACATTTTGGTGCTCCCAGGGTGTATAGAGAAATTGGAACTATGAGCATCATCCAGCAATTCCCTTTTTAGATCAGGTATATTGGGAACACAAAGTCTCTTCCCGAATTTCAAAATTCCACCTTCATACGCAAAGTCTCTCAATCTCCCATCATTCACAGCTTTAATCTTCTTTTGGAATTCTTCATCATCAGTCTGAGAACTCTTAATCCTTTCTAGTAAAGATGGTTTGGCAACCATTTGAAAAAGCATTGATGTTTCACCTTCCCTGGTTATTCCCATGTCCATCTTCACTAGATCCATGAAAATTGGATCCCTTTCAATTCTCATCATGTTCAGAACTCCATGGTCTTTTCTGCTCAAAGCATCTGCTACTTTGTTTGCTTTCCCCGGGTGGTAGTGTATCGTACAATCATAATCCTTGAGTAATTCAAGCCATCTCCTTTGCCTCATGTTGAGTTCTTTTTGTGAGAAAATATACTTCAAACTCTTGTGATCAGTATAAATCTCACATTTTTCACCATAGAGGTAGTGCCTCCATATCTTCAAAGCAAAGATCACAGCTGCTAACTCAAGATCATGAGTAGGATAGTTTTGTTCATGAATTTTCAACTGTCGTGATGCATAGGCAATAACTCTATCATTCTGCATAAGGACACAGCCAAGTCCTTTCTTCGATGCATCACTATAAATAACGAACCCATCATTCCCCGATGGTAGAGTCAATATAGGAGCATTGACTAATCTTCTCTTCAGTTCTTCGAAACATTCTTCACACTCTTTTGTCCAAACAAATTTAACCCCTTTACGTGTGAGCTTCGTTAATGGGTTAGCCAATCGGGCAAAATTCTGGACGAAACGTCGATAATAACCTGCCAAACCAATAAAACTACGTACCTCAGTTATACTCGTAGGTGCTGGCCATTCTTGGATTGCCTTGGTCTTAGAAGGATCAACAGAGATTCCATCTTTAGAGACAATATGGCCAAGAAAAGAAATCTCCTGAAGCCAGAATTCACACTTGCTAAACTTCCCATATAATTCATGCCTCCTCAGAGTCTTCAAGATAATGCGCAAGTGATTTTCATGATCTTTGTAGGTTTTGGAGTATACCAAGATATCATCAATAAATACCACCACAAATTCATCGAGATACTCCTTGAAGACTCTATTCATCAGATCCATGAATACAGAGGGTGCATTAGTCAATCCAAACGGCATTACAGTAAACTCGTAATGCCCGTACCTGGTTCGAAATGCTGTCTTCGGAATGTCTTCCTTCTTCACACACAACTGATGGTATCCAGATCGAAGGTCAATCTTTGAAAAGTATTGAGCTCCATGCAGTTGGTCAAATAAATCATCAATACGAGGTAGGGGATACTTGTTCTTTATTGTTATAGCATTGATCTCCCTGTAGTCGATACATAACCTCATAGATCCATCTTTCTTTTTAACAAAAAGAACAGGGGCTCCCCATGGAGAAACACTAGGGCGAATAAATCCCTTATTACTCAGTTCCTCTAGTTGTTTCTTTAGTTCGACTAACTCTACAGTGGCCATTCTATAAGGGGTCTTCGATATAGGCCTTGATCCAGGAATCAAATCAATAGAAAACTCAACTTCTCGTTCTGGAGGATGTCCAGGTAAATCTTCCGGAAATACATCTACAAATTCTTTCACAACAGGTACATCCTCTATTTGAACATTCCTTTCCTCACCGACAGTTATTTCATTCTCTTCCTCCCCAATAATTGAATTAAGTTGAGCTACTGGGGGTGGATCTAAATAAGAATTAGGTGGTGACGATTCTGCTCTAAAAATAAGGTGCTCCTTATCATTATCATCAAGAATCGTAACCTCTTTCTTCTTACAATAAATCTTCGCATCATAGTCCGAAAGCCAGTCCATACCGAGGATTATATCAAACTCAATCATAGGTATGACGATGAAATCAGCAGATAAAGAAAATTTATGTGCTCTAATGGGGACTGATTCACAAAACTTTGTTGCAACGATACTTCCCTTAGGAGTTTTAACTGACAACTCCCTTATTAAATCAAATTGGAAATATCTAATTTTCTAAGCAAACTGGGAAGATATGAAACAATGCGATGATCCAGAATCAAATAATGCATTTGCTAAACTTGAGGAAACCATTAAATTACCTGCCACCACGTCTTTCGGAGTTTCTACCTCAGCAGTAGTGATAGCATAAGCCTGGCCTTGATCCCTTGGCCTTTTCTGAGGTAAGTTCTCCTGACGCTTAGGACATGCATTTGCATAATGCCCCATCTCCCTGCAATTGTAGCACTGAACGTTGGTAGCTTCCTTCTTCCCCTTGCAATCATGATCTTGGTGGCCTTTTTCACCACACTTGTAACAGACTCCCATTCCCTTCAAGCAAGTACCAGGACGTTTCTTCCCGCATTTACCACAAGATGGATATTCAACCTTTCCTTTCTTCCCCTTATTTCCATTCCCAGATTGATCAGCAGGTCTCTTCTTCTCTTGCTTCGCTTTAAAGTCATAAGACTTAGAGAATTCCTTTTCGGTCTTGATAGCACATGAGACAATGTCTTCGTACGATGAAAAGGATTGTGAGACTAATGCTCGACGGAGAAATGGTTTTAACCCATCAAAGAAACGATCAATCTTACTTCTTGGGTTGCGAATATAATCACCAGCGTACCTCGCTAACCTTGTAAAGTTAGCCTCATACTTTGTGACATTCTCATCCTCCTTTTGTCTCAGACTCAGAAATTGTCTTTCCATATCTGCTCGATGGTCGCGAGGAAAGTATTTTTCTAAAAACAGATCTTTGAACTCCCTCCATTCCATATTTGATACTTCATCATCTTCCTTCGTATTTTGAATCAATGACCACCATTGATCAGCATCTCCAGTGAGGCGGTAAACTGCCATGATAACTTTTTCCCTTTCACTGCTCCCCAAAGCCTGAAATATTTTCTCTAAGGAAAATATCCATTGCTCAGCTACTAAGGGATTTGTACTCCCATTGAACGTTGGTGGTTGTTGTCTCATGAATCGATCTAACATTGATCCTCCACGCTGCGGATCAGGGTGCTCCATACGGGTAAGGTTATTATTCATAACCTGAGTAAGTTGTCCCAGTACGGTGATTAGCTGATCAGCACCAGTTGCATCACCAGCCCCACTATAATTATCTTGAGCAGGAGGGCAATCCCTACATGGAGTGCGTGCATTGATACGGTTTCCATTTCTTCCACTAGGCGCCATTTCTAAAAAATGGCATAAACTAGATCAGTTTATGCATCAAAATACATAATCCCATACTTATAAAACACTAAACATAAATTGAACTATCTATGGATATAATCCATAATCATAAATATGTTTTCTTTGAGGAAGTATATACTCATAAACCCTTCATAATGATTTGTAATGAAAGTGAGAGTTATCCTAAGCATATCCCCCGGGAGTGTCGTAACCAAGAGTGCAACAAGGCCCGTTGTCGTGCACCAGTTCCCGTTCGAGTCTAGCTCAAAGCGGTATTTTCGGGTTTTACCCCTAGGTACATCTGTGCCAGAGCCGCCTCTACCTGCTCGTATCCAGACAGGGATGTATTGCTCGGAAAACTCACAAAGTCTCTACAATACCAAAATTCTAGGAAATTCTTCTATACTAATCCTCAAAGTTTATCTTAGGTCTACGTGCTCTAATCAGAGTTTATCTAAATCTAGCTTCCAAGGTTTGTACTAAACTTCCTTTGATACCAACTGTAATGCCCCGACCCCAGTTGCCCAGAGTCGGTGCATTAATTACATAACATTGGCATGATCACAAGAAAGATCAAATCCCGAAAGACCGATTAGTTTAGTAGCCTTGGAAACACTAGATATAATCATAAGTTTTACATTACATCATAAAATGAAAAACTAATACAACAACATAATGTTCCACAATCCACACTATTAACCCCTCATAAAATCCCTGCAAGTCAATCATAATTTACTTCTTCACTACCTGGGAAAAATAAAACATAGAAAAGGGGTGAGCTCAAATGCCCAGTAAGGATAACAATATAGCGGAACATTCAAAATAATCATAAACATTTAAGGCAATGAATTACTAAAACAAAAGCCTTTTAAAATTGAACTTCAACATAGTATGGCAAAAGTAAAATGAAATAATGCCATTTACTTATTCACATGGATATTCTACTAATCGAATAATCACATGCAATATCAATAACCACTTTCATAATGTTGGAATGCATAATGCCAGACTATCATAACCACATAGCCAAGGCCTCGTGCCAAGACTACAAATAAGATTTTGTCAAGGCCTTGTGCCAAGACACTAGTTTGTCTCATGAGACCTACCGATGCATCGAGGAGCTATAGCGGGCTCCACCCGTCACTTATTAAGTCCAATGCATTCCCATATGAAAAGGTTTAAACATAACATAAACATTCGTATTAAAACTAGCATACGAAATGTCAATAATTTCACCATAAACTATGAATGGTATAAAAATAGCACATCCACAGTCAAACATATCACAAAAACTTCAATACAATATAGAAGTTTTGTATCATAATAAATCAACTTCAAATAATCTTAAAATCCATCAAAGGATGTTGACATAGATGAAATCAAAATTCTTTTTAAAGAAGTATCTCCTTTTATTTTGAAATCATTTAAGATCCATATAAAATAAAACATTTTCTTTGAAAATATTCTTATAAGCTTGTACGGAAAGCTTCAACGATTTTATAACGGCGGAAAATAACCGCACCCGCCGTATAAGTTAAAAAGAACATTCTTACCTCAATTCAGTCGAAAAGGTTAAAAAGGACCTTGTTTTGAAAACGACGGAAAGATTCCTTTATAAACCTCTTATAAAAAGTCAAACAAGGGTATAAATGACTTTAACCCATAAAAAATGTTTTGAAATACATTTTTAAGAAACATGGATGTGGATGATAAAGATATCCCAGTAGATTATTACGTATAAACAACCTCGGATAATGAAGAGATTGTGAAATAACCCTTACCTTGTACTTTTCCTTGGTTGGGGTAGGTTAACCTCCTGTATAATGGTGAAATAGTTGTTATTAAATTATACAAGAATCATATATATTAATATGATATCATATATGATCTTTTAACATTGATTTGTTAATAATATCTTAGAATTATCGTCGTTTCGGGTGTTAACTTACTTGTTTTATTTTGTATGTTTTGTTACGTAAGACATGTATGTAAAGGATAGGTTGTATATTATTCATATCCATAATGATATCAAGTCCTTAAACATCATTTTTTTAAATCATCAAATTATACTTGAATGGATACGATGGAGAATGAATCTCATCGCGTTCGTGGAGACGGTAGTCCGTACGTACGCACGAGCGACAATATCATTATTTTGATATTAAAATAATATATAAAAGGATGGTATATCATATATAAAGAATCATTAACATGTTAGATTTATTATTTACATGAGTTACACATCATTATTATACCCATCCAAATAATATTATATTGAATAACAATTACACCACGACGTGGAGACGGTAAGCCGTACGTACGCACGTATGGTGACATGTTATTCAAAGGGTGGATAGGATAATGAATATGGTTGTACCATATTTATAATAACATCACAGTATATGTGAGATACTGGAGTTATTATTTCAGAATGGTAAGAACAAAGGAAGAAGAAGTGGAAGAAGAAATGAACTTAGAAAAGGGTGGTGAAATCATTACCTCTTCTTCGGGTTCTTCCTTTTGATTTGATCAAAAGGGCTCCTTAGGTTGGCTTTCTGATCAAACTAAGGCCTCTAGGTTGTAGTGAGGGATGTTGGGAGAGTATTTGGGCAGATTTTGGCCGAACCAAAAGGCTTTGAAGGTGTGAAGAAATGAGAAGGAGGAGTGCCCTTTTATAAGAGGGGTGAGGGGCACCTTTGGAAAAGCTAGAAATATTAATTTATAATAAATTAATATTCGGTTTCTAAAGGCTCCAAAGTTGACTATTCAAAGGATGAGGTGGGGATAGGTCGAAAACAACTCATCCAATAGAATTTGGACAGGTTTGGGTACTTATATTAACCTTATCTTTAAGTATTAACTCTAAGTTAATTAGTTTCACTTTTACAATGTCTCTTTGTATTTTTATATATTATGGTTAATAAACTTACTATATACATCCAAGCGACCCCCAAGTGGTCCATTAATGATTAACCTATCATAATATAAGTCTCTTGGCCGAACCTTAGATTTTTAGGAATTTAATATCAATTAATAATATAATATTTGTTTTAAGAACTCTTTTATGTCAATTTTGACATTATTCAATAGTTTATTTTTGTGAAACTCATAACAGATTGATTACTTCGAACAAAGTCAATTAAATCAATCCTAATATATCATATTATCCTAGAAAATTAGTTTAATTCATTAAAAGTTTCATATTATATTTATTTGGGTATTTATAATATCAATTATTTTAATTTTTCACTATTTTAGTAATTACTGCATCATCATTGTGTCATAAATAAAATAAATTATTTAATGTCTAAAAATTATAAATAAAATATCATTATGTAGGAAATCTTTTTAGATTTCTAATGAATATTTATAATCTAAAATCCAACATGTATAACCCTATGTAAAAATTGTTCTTATAAAAGATGTAAGCTTATGCCATTTTTATTTTTATTTTAACTTTATTAATATAATGTGTCCCTACCACATACAAGTGGCTCCAAGGGGTCCCCAAATTGACCCAAGGATGCCCATGGTCGGGTATGTGTCCACCAATAAGGTTAGGACACGTTTTAGGGTAACTTTGTATTATTATAATATTATTTTTTTAACCCTTATTTACCGGATTTACCCTTTAACCATGGTAAATAAAATATTTACCGCAGTAATTATTCAAAATGTGTAAAAATAAAAGTTACCTATTTACACAATTTGAACATCCTGATTCAAAATATGGAATCCATTTTCCTAAATTCAAAACACATAAGTGGCAGAAATTAATTTAAAATTAAATCCCGCTGTCAAAACAAAAAGCGTGTTTTTAAGAGATAATAACTATCAAAAGATTGACACTTGTTTATGTTCGGTTTAATTGTAAAATTATGTCCAATGACCAACATTATATTAAATGGTAAAAATATATTCTAAATATACTTTAAAACCACTCAAATTCATAATTTATCACTATTACTTATTTTGATTAAAAAAGTTGTTTTTAATTAAAATTTAGTAATTTTCACTATTCATCAAAATATAAAAGTTATCCGAAAAGTACCAAAATTTCACCCTAGGATAATTTCGATATTCCGAATCCAAAAATGAAGTCCATTTTGAAATATAAAATATATATAACTTCAAAAAGTAGGTATTACTATTCATAACAGCTAGTTTGATTGGTTACAGTGTGTTAGAACTCGAAGTTGCGTACAACACACGCTACTGTTTTATTCAAAGGAAAGCGTACCGTGGAAGCTTGGGATGTTTCATTTTAAATTTTTTGATGTCTCCATTTAGTCAAAAAGTTTAAAATATTGTATTTAAAAAGGTTTCACTATTAAAAGTTGATAAAAGTGTAATACTGAAAATGAATCTGTTCTTGCATTATGACTAAGAAACTCATAATATGGATTCTAAAATTATAAGGATTATATAAAGTTTAAAATGTAGTTAATTCTATTCATGACATCTTTTAATGGCTTTTTTATTTGTAAGTCATGGTGTGATTGAACTCGGTGTTGCGTGTAATGCAAGTTATTGAATTATTTTGAAGAAATAACATACTATGAAATCTTGGGGTGTTACATTTATTATAATCATCATCATCATAATCCATATTAAGAAACAAAGTGTATTATAACATAATATAAAAAATCCAGTAAAGCATAAACATCATATAAGGATTAATAAATAGATGAAAATACCTTTAAAAGACTATTTAGAAATTTCTATAAAAAACATAAATAATATATTCTTCTATTGATAATATTTTAACTTGAAACTGTAAGAACATTTTGAAAATAATTTTATTTGAAAATAAACATGGAAAATTAAAAATTAATATTTAAATCAAATAATGGTCATGGTGGTTGGAAAATCCATTCATGTTTTATATGTTAAAATAAAACATTTTTGCACACTTTTATAAAAATTAAAAAATGGACTGTTTGGAAAACTTTTAGAAATTATTTTTAAAACATTTTTAAATAATGTATAAGGTAGTGAAAATTAAAATTTGAAATAATTTAAAGTTTAGGTAAGAACATTTATAAAATAATTTTAAAGACCAAGGACATGGAAGAAAATTTTTATCGACCAAAGAGGAAAAAAGGTTGACTTTTATTTAAAAAGATATTTCTCAATCATTTTAAGCACCAAAGAAAGAAAATGGTAATAATACATCAGAATTATGGGAATAAAAATAGTATAATAAAATATATGTGGAGTAAAATATAAGATATATGAAATTTTACTCAATATAAGTTTATTATAGATAATACCAAAAAGAAACGAGATTATAACAAAAACCCTTACCTCATGTATCATTTAACTTTGTATGCATTTGAACATCCTATATAATAAATATCTATTTAAGATAAATAAATTATAGAACCATTAATAATATATATCATACCATATATTATTTACTTACACAATATTAACACCCACTTATTAATAATTCTTTATTAAAATAAATTTTCTACGAGATAATTTTTCATTTTTCATGCATGTCTCGGTTTGAAAAGCCTAATACTTTAACTTTGATCATGGATCCATCATCTCCAAAATTTTAATAATGTAATCAGTATCATATTAAATCATTATATACACCTTTATAACTATTCATATAAAGTAATGATTAAAAATGAATTACATCACTTTGTGGAGACAGTAGTCCGTATGTACTCATGATTGATGTTTCCACTTTTAGATAGATGTAATGAAAGAATAATAAATAAAAAACAGACATTAAATAAATATAATAATATAATAATATCATTTAAATTTATTAAATATATCATTATAACCATTAATGGGAAGAAGCAATGAAAAATGAAACACATAGCTTTGCGGAGGTGGTAGTCCACACCTATGCACGAGAAATGTTTTATTTTATCATATGATGTTAGGAATATTGATGATTTTTGTCAAACCATCATAATATAAATTAAGAATATTTAATATAATTAATTAATTACTATATAATGGATACCATATATTTAGATGATTTAGAAGAATAAATAAAATTTAAAGTACTCTGTTAAGAGTTATA
The DNA here is from genome assembly GCA_963277665.1 of Viscum album. NCBI lineage: Eukaryota > Viridiplantae > Streptophyta > Magnoliopsida > Santalales > Viscaceae > Viscum > Viscum album. Next base: position 1,517,342,759 of record OY728155.1, on the reverse strand, counting down.
CATCTCTGTTGAGAAACCTCATTTGGATTACACCATCATCCTCGAAAGGATGGTATTTTTGAAATAATATAAGATATAAGATGTGGGTATGGATTCTATAATATTATTAGGTCAGTAATTATCTTATCTATAAGGCTAAAACTTTGTGAATAATGGAGTACAGGAGGTTCCCTTTTATAAGTGGGGAGACGATACAATTGGAGTTACTTTAACGATTCAAATATATATAATGTGTTTACCAACTACATTGATTAAAAAATGGAAATTTATTAGAATAAAAATAGTATAAGGTATAAATATCATTAAAAAATAAAATTTAGATAGGTTTTGTGGTCATTTTAAACCTTATCTTTTGGTTTGACCCATTCATTAACCCTTTTTAACCATAAATGTAGTAACACATCTTTTAGCCTTTATGAGCCATAAATTTAATTAAATGGTGAAAATTGAATAAAATTTTTTCCTTTAAAGATATTTTCTACCATTTAACATCACAATTTTCTAAATTATATATATATTTTTATTTTTAAATCATTTAATAAAATATTAGTTAACATAAAATGACATTAAAGTCATTTTGGGACTATTCATTTAATTTGACTTCAAATACTTCAAAAAAGAAATATAATTCAAATGTAAAAAATAACTATAATTTATAGTTTATAATTAAATATTAAATTCATTTAATATCATAATTAATCCAAAAAATAGAAATTTTATTTTTTTAAAATTCATTTCCATGATTTTACTAATGGTTTCATACGCACCGTGTCAACATTGCATAAGAGTTTAAGGTAATTATACCATCACAAAAAATTTAAAAAAATTAACATCATAAAAAATTTATTTATTTTAAAAATAATTTTTTTATTATTCATCAATAACTTGTTTTTATCCATATTAAAACATATAATAGAAATTAAAATTGAGTGAGTGACATTTTTTATTTATTATTTTCTTAAAATAATATAAATTTTATAATCTAAGTAATATTGAAAGAAATTTCCATATTTTCATATATAAGATAGATTTTATATAAAACCACTCATATAATATAATAAATTAAATTCTTATAGATATTTTTAGTTATTATATCAAAGTTTTAACAATATTTTACCTATTTTACCCTTAGTGGGGTGACCAATATTTACCATGGTCACTATTAACAAGGATAAAAAATAAGGGGGTATATTTACCAAAATTTAACATAGTAATAATTATAAATATAATTCCATTTTCAATATTAAATTTATTTAATTTTCATAAATACATTTTAAAATAAGTGTGAAAAATGCAATAAAAATCATTTTTAGAAGAATGGATTTTAAGAATAAAAATGGATTCATTCTTATCCCATGACTAGTAAATAACATTAAATGAGTGCTAAAATATTTTATTGAGTATATAATATTTAAATTTAATTAGAATAATATATTAATAGTGATTAATTTAATTTATTAATATAAAACCACATCGCGTACATAAAAATAGTTTTTTATAAAAACATATTTTTTTTACTTTTAAATGATTTTACATTTGATAAAAATTGAATTTATTATTTACTTATATAAAAAATAATTTTTTAATAATTTAGTTAGCCCTATTAATACCCTCCAATCCAATGTATATGTGATAAATATCATGTTAAATAATAATATTTCAATAGTGTATCATGGTCTATTGAAACTCTGTTTTGCGTGTAAATCATGCACTCACATTTATTTGAAGAGAAATATATCATAAAATATCACGGTGTTACATTTTCCCCTCATTATAAGATTTTTTCCTTTAAAATTACATCACTATGATATAAAAAAATGAGGATACTTATACCAAATCGTATCCATAGCTTCCCACACATCTTCCTCAAATTTATGGTTTCACCACAAAACTATGAACATGTGAGTGGTCTTATTCTGCATCACTTTATCTCATCAATCCAAAATATCCCTAGGTTTTTCCTCATAACATAGATCATGCTCCAAGGGTATGAATTCTAAGTTTATTACATGTGAAAGATAAGGTATGTATTTCCTCAGAAGAGATACATGGAACACATTGTGAACTTGAGAGAGATTTAGTGGAAGCACCGATAAGATACCATCACGATATGATCAATAATTTAAATAAGAATGATATATTTGGGGATCAAATTTAACTTCTTTATAAATCTCATAACTTTATTCCAAATATATATTCACAAGAATACCATATATCCAACTTTTAACTCTATATCTTTCAATGATGTTCATCATAACACATTTGTTGACTCTGAGCTACCCTAATGTGTTACTGAATCGATATAACCTTATGCTTTATTTCCTTATCTAGATCAGGTTCTAATAGATTTTTTTCTCATATTTCATCTGAACACATTGGATTTCTTAAATTCCTATAATAGAGGGATTCATAAGGATCCATTTTAATTCTTGAGTGAAAGATAATGTTGTAAGAAAACTCTACCAAAGGAAGGTATTGATCCCAAACACCTTTAAAATACATAGAAAATGATATCAAATTGTATTATAGAGATTGAATTATCCTTTTAGTATAACCATTTATCTGTGTATGGTTTATAGTACCAAAACTCAACTATGTATTTAGAGACTACTAAATAATTATCCAAAACTTTGAGGTAAACATCAGATCCCAATAAGATTTAAAGAATGTGGTAGTACATGTAATATTTCAATATCCATAACATATATCCTATAAAGATTATAAAGATATAAATATTCTTTAATGGAAATAAAATGTGATAATTTATAAGGTGATCGACTATAACCAAAATAGTATTATAATATTTTTCTTTTTTAGGGAGTCTAACAATGAAATCAATGGTGAAATTTTCTTACTTACATTCTGGTATGGGTAATGGTTTCAACAATCCCCTTTGACTTATATATTTCATCCTTAACTTAATGACATTCCATGACCCAAGATACAAACTATGTAATATCTATCTTTATTTTTTCTTACCAGAAATACTCTTTTAGATCCATATATATCTTCGTACATCTAGGATGAATAAATAATGGTAAACTATGAGATTATTCCAAAATATCCTTATTCATGTCTGGTATTTATGGGATATATATTTATTTCCTAATCCTTACTATTACATCATGATAAAATTTGAACCTATGAATATTTACCACATTCTTCCATAGTTTTACATCAACCTTTTGTACCTCTTTAGTCCTCACATGGATGGATTATTTAGAATTCATCTGATAAAGACAATATCTTTACCCTTTCTTTATGATTTCAAGGTCGATATTCTATAAATCAATAAGAATTGGATCTATCTAAATCCTCATCAATGATGAACTAATATGGTACTTTCAACCCATAGCACTATCTACCTTGTTCACCTTCCCAAGGTGGTAATATATTGAGTAGTAATAATATTTAATCAGATCTAACCATATAATAAACTATTTTTGTGCAAATATATACTTCAATATTTTACGATCCAAAAATATGACACACCTTTCACCATAAAGATAATTAATCCATATCTTCAATGTAAAAATTACTATTTCTATCTCCAAATCACAAGTTAGGTAAATTTTATCATGTATTTTCAATTGGTGAGTGACATATGATATAAAAAATATCATTTTACATAAGTAAACATACCATTACCTTATTTATGCATCAATATAGATAAAAAACCTTCTCTACTGTAGGGTAGTATGAGAAACAATAAAATGAACAACCTTTTCTCCATATCCTTGAAATTATCTTCACATTCATCTCTCTATAAGAACTCAACTCCTTTTTGAGTCATGTTGGTGAGAGGATTAGATATTCATGAGAAATATTTCAAAAAATTTTAGTAGTATCAAACCAACCCAAGAAAACTATGGATCTTGTTTACCTTATATGTTATATGATATTATCCAATTACTTTCATCTTTTAGGGATACACCATTATACCCTCACTTGAGATTATATGTCTCAAAAATGAGACTTTCTATTTCAAAAATTAAAACTTGTTAAATTTATCCTGGAACTTTTCCTTCCTCAGGGTCTTCAACATAATTTTCAAATGATCTTCATGCTCTTACATACTATTTGAATATATAAGAATATCATCTATAAATACTACCACATAATATTCTAGGTAATATCTAATTATTTTATTCATTAAATTCATTAAGATAATAGGGGAATTAGTAAGTCTAAATGGAATCACTATAAGTTAATAATGCTCATACCTCATAGAGAAGGATGCATTTAGTATGTACTCATTTTTAACATGAAATTGATGATATATATAATGAAGTTCAATATTTTAATAGTATTAATATCCTCATAATTTATCATAAAAATCATCGATATGAGGTAGATGATTATTTTTCTTGATAGTGATCTTGGTAAATTCCTGATATTCAGTGAAAAGATGCATTGAACCATTTTTCTTCTTAAAAAAAAGAATAGGTGTAATATAAGGTGACATACTAGGGCATGAAAATACGTTTTCTAGATTCTATTGGAGTTTCTACTTCCATTATTTCAACACAATCAAAACCATTTTATATGGAGTGTTTTAAACAAGAAAATCACAATGAAAGAGTTATTTTGAGAACTCAACATCACAATTCAGAGGAATATTAGGAAACCCTTCTGAAAATTAATTAAAAAACTCCCATAAAATAGTAACATCCTAAATTTTTAGTTTTTACCAAACTATATTTTATTGATAACCTTCATGTATAGGAATTAATACCCATAAGATAAAAGTAAGTTTCATTGGAATTTCATATCCATCCTTGCATTGATAAACAATTACAGGTTCATGTTGAATATAAAACATGACTTATCTTCCTAAAAAATTGATATGGTCTCTATATAAGGAAATCCAATAAATACCTAATATCACATAAAATTTGACTATAGGGTGAATCAAAATATTTGAAAGAAGTGAAATCCCATAAACATCAATCGAAGAGGAAATATATACTTGAGATCCGATGATCATACCATTATGACTTTTCAATACTATCTCAACATCTAATCATTAAGGTTGAAATATAATACCCTTAAAAAAATTATTTAGATATAAAAGAGTGGGTGAAACCTAAATGAAATAATACATTAGCTATTCTAAAGTGGATGATAAGTTTACAATTCACCACATCTTTTTTGTAACCCATTTCTACAGTTATGATAGAATGAGATTTTCATTTTTCTCCGGGATTAAGAGATTATTGACACCAATAATCACTATAAACCTGTAGATTTTTTAATTGGTTTACATAATTACCATACAATTTTCATTTGAGGCATCTGAGTGTGGGTGGTGAATTGGTTTGAATCTTTCATTCCTCTATTCTAGAAACTATCATATTTATCATCTTTTAACATTAATGGGATTTATGGCGATACATTACACATTTAAATAACCTCTTGGTTCCATTAAAGATATTTTCTTAGTGTTTTTCCCACATTTTTTTTCATATAGGTGATTGTAATTTCTTTACTCCATGTGATTTATTCAAGTTTTCATGATACTCCATCTCCCTTTTATTTTAAAAATCATGGGAATGATTGGAATCTATAATTTCCATTACTACCTTGAGATAACATCAATCAATTTATTTATAGATGATAAAGTATCTTATAACTAACCCTTTTTAAAGAATTGGTTTTAAAACACTAAATAATAGATCATTTATTATTTTAGGACTGATGAATAAATTAGAAGCATACCTTGAAATTCTTGTGAAATTTTCCCTATAGGTACCTATGAATTCATCATCCTTTTTCTTAAGATTACAGAATTTCTTCTCCATTATTATACAACAAATACAAAGAAAGTACTAACTTAAAATTACCCTCTTAACCTCATACCATTCCATGGTGTTAATTTATTCCCATTGAATCATATTCTTAATAAGATCACATCATTGATCTACTTCATATTCCAAATGATAAATGGTTATGAAAACCTTTTCATGTTTTGAGAACATGAGAACATAGTTTTTTTTCTCAGTGGCACTGATCCATCACTTAGCCACTAGTGTATCAAAAGACCCACTAGAAAATGGTAGATGTTTCCTCATGAAATAATCAATAGTATGTTATTCCCTCCTTTTAATGTTTTGAAAATCAATATGATTTATGGTCTGATAAAGTTACATGAGAATAGTAATAATATTTCACATTCTAGATCCCATAAAATTTAGTTTCTTAGAAGAAGAATAATATCATTTTAAACCACATTTTTTTGTTAACATGATTCCTTTTGGTTCCAACTATTGAATAAAACCAAAAAATATTGTGTAAGTAACAAGTTATGATAATTATAGTGACCAATCATATAATAATGGAAATCATTACTAACATGTCCTAAATAATGACACATTATTATCAACCTATGTCATTTAAGGTTCATCCTATATCACATTAAGTTCAATATAGGTTTTATTAGGTTATATACCCATATTACTCATAATATAATAACCAAAAATAACAAAAACCTCCTATAATACCAATAATATAAACCCAATAATAACTTATATAGATATTACATCTTTTCAGTACCCATATCAGTCTCATTATAATTTGGTTTTATTGGGGTCCTTGGAGACTAGATATATAAATATATTATTTAAGTAAAATATTCATAATCTATAACATATTAGTTTACATAAGATACCAATATAGACTCATCATACTTAGTACCCTTCTTCATAACCATGGGAAAAATTAAAACATAATAAGGGGAGAGCTTAGATGCCCTGTAAGTGTAAACATGGGGGATATCAATCAATGACCATATATAATTATATCATGTTCATAATGGTATGTGATTTTTTTTATTAATAATTAATAATTCCAAAAAATCTATAGATCATAATCATGAGTCATGAAAAAAAATACTATGTAATAGAATTAGATAATAATAAAAAAATGAATCATGAGTCATGAGTTCAGATAATAATCATATCAGCATGTCATAAGAGTGTGGGACCCTAATAGGAATAAAAATCGTATAATATGTCAAGTTTAACTATTGATACCATCATATCACAGTGGATAATGCATCACCACCTATTTCCTATGTCATATTGGATCATACATCCCTACTCATTTACCATAGTGGATATAGCTCGTCAAAAACTTTCTTATAATTATCTCATGACAAATAAGGATTTAACCATTAAATATGAGGGATATTATGGACCCACTCATAATATAATGAAGAATATACATATTTTTTTCCATAATATTATAAATCAATCATTATTTTGACACATCACAACCCATGGAAAAGAAGTGAGTTTCATAAATATCTCATCATAAATTAATTAGTTCATGGAAAATAAATGGGTTTCATAGAATCATTATCACTATAAGACATCTGAATAAATAAATTGGATGGTATCACAATATCATAACCAAATTGAAAAAAATAGTTCTTAAAGAATTATGAGATAAATTAAAATACATTTAAAATATCATTTAAAATTTCTTTGAAAACATGAAAAATATATTTTTTTTCCTTTGATAAAATTTTATCTTAAAACTCCTAGAATATTTATAAAATAATTTTATTTGAAAATAACCATGGAAATATTTAATATAAGCTTTAAATAAGATAGTAATTGTGATATTGGGAAATTCCATTCATTCTTTATATGTTAAAAGAAAATATTCTTTTTTATACTTTTGTAAGTAGTAAAAAAATGAATTGTTCAGAATTTTTTTACAAAGATTCATTTTAATTTTTTTAAAGGTAAAATTTAGTGAAAATTAATTTTTTTAAAAATTTCAATTATATGTAATAACTTACAAAAAATAAATTTTAAGAGCATATAAATGGAAGAAAAATTTCTTAGACCAAAGAGGAATTAAGGTTGGCTTTTCTTTAAGAAAATTTCTCAATCATTTTACAAACCAAAGATAGAAAAATGGTTCTCATAATTAAAAATTCTAGGAATAACCCTAAGAGAATAAGGTACATGAGTTTTAAAATATAACACCCATAAAATTTCCCTTAATGGTAATTTAGAATATACAATTTGGAAAAGAAATAAGTTTATAACATAAACCCTTACCTTAAGTATCATTCTTCTTCATTCTCATTCGAACCTCCGATATAATAAATCTATATTTATTATACATATATTATAGAAACATGAGGGATTAATGTAAATTGTGATGAATCTATAATGAAAAACACAAGGGTAATGTTTCCTTGAGATGTTATGACATAATGGAACTTAATAGGTGATATTAAGTATCTATTGATATTAGAAAGGCTATTTATGTGAGAGGCTATGATGGGGTTATTTATGAAATTTTATTGGTTTAATTGATACCTTATATATTTTCTTTTTATATTTTAAGAGGGTAATTAATACTTTCCTTAAAGTAAATGGGTCCTAGATGAGATGTACCTTGGGTTTGAAATGGTAAGGAAACTGTGTGTGGATGAACCAATCGTAAAGTGTGAACTGGAATGAGATAGAATTAAAATACTTGATTTTGGTTTTATGTGAAATAGTTTTTAATATATTACATTTATTCAAGTTTTACATGTTATAGAAAGTGTTTTGATATGATATGACTATTAAGGCTTGAGTTTTTGTATGATTTTGTTTTTGGGTATGAAATTAGGTTTAATGATAACCTTTATTTTTCTTATCATGTGGGTTGGGTGTAATTATAGAATTGATTATTATTTTTATATATATTGAGTGAAATTGTAACCATTATTTTCATTAATATTTGGTTTATGTGTAATTCTATCTTGTTTTGTTATGGTATATGGTTAAGTACAATGCCAACTACTCCTATTATAGTATATGGGATAGGTTTAATGGAAACTTGTTTTGTTATGTTATGAGGTTAGTTATAATGTTGACTAATATCATAATTGTATGTGGGTTGGGTGTAATTAAAAATAGTTTTTTATGGTATAAGTTTCAATTTATTTCCAACTAATTGGGAATAATCATGTGGGTTGGGTGTAGTGCCAAATATTCTTGTTATGTTATGAGGTTTTGTGCAATTAAAACTAATTGGTATGGTTGTGTTAGTTGGGTATAATTCCTCACATTATATTTTTAGTAATCTAGGTTTGGGGTAATGCCAAATATTCATTGGAAGTTTGTGTAGGGTGTAATTTGAACTATCATTATTGTTATTATATAGGTTGGGTGTAATTCCAATCCTTTCTACCAATGGTTTCTGTGTTGGGTGTATTTAAAATAAATATCCTTGAGATTTTATGGTTATTCACCATTGGTGGATGCTACACTGACCCATTAAATCATTTTAGGACATGTTTATACATGAAACGAGCATTGCCTAAAGCAGGTGTTGTCCCTCTTCAGTGGCTTGTTTAGAAACCAAGGGTTCAATGCGTATTTATTGATGATACTATTTTCTTTCATTTAATATGAAATAAGTGATTATATATTTTAGATTTGTGTAGGGAAACCCCTGGGTGTGTAATACTTTGTTTTACTCATACCTTTCATGGGTATCATGGTGCACATACATACTTTATAATAATGATTCAAGTAAAGGAAATGGCCATGTGATAGATGAGTGATATGAATGGATAGAAAGTATGAGATATGAGACTAAATTATATATAACATCATGGAATTTATCATAACATTACATTTTATATTTTAGGAATTAGAGGCATTGGAAGAGGAATCTGTCGATGATAGAGGGAATTTGAACTAATTTATTAGATGGAAGGGTGTGTTGTGGAGTTTCTTAGTGAAATGTACTATGAAAAGTTGGTTGATGGAGAAGGGTTGTTGTGGTATGGTGTGTTTCTCTATTAGGGTTAGGATTTTTGTATGAGGTGTGTGTTGTGGTTTGGGGAAGGGGCCATGTGAATTGGGTTCCATTCTGTCCAGTTGGTAGAAGTGTGTCGTGAAGTGGTTCATCTGGGTTTCTTCATGGTAAGTCTTGAGGAATTTCTTGTAAATATTATATAAGGGATATTATGTCATGTATGTAACTACTTTTCTATGGAGTCCTAGGTGGTTTATTTTTATGGTTCTATTTATTTTGGTATTATTAAAACTTGGTGATGTAATTTATGCCATGGTGTACATTTGATGTATATCGAGTTGAGATGGAGAGGTAGAGATTTTTGCATAAATCATTGAGGGTTTAGGTACTGTGGAATGAACCTTGATATTACACTCTGAATTTTTTATTAATAACAATTTTAAGGTGGTGTGATTCTATAATATTTAAGGTATATCATTCCATTGTTTTCATATTAGTCTTTCATTATAGTGTGATGACTCCCATCAAATTATGATCATATGATTTACCAGTTTTATTATAAACTTGGCCTTTATCTCAAATTATTTCCTATTTCATCGACTTCCTTCAAACACTAGGTGTTCAGTGGTGCGTCCTTGGAGATATTTGAGCATCATTTAGTGTTATTTATCTCTCAAATTTAAGAAATCAATATCCAAAGTTATTCAATCTCCTCATGATTATCTTCATTCAACCTTTTAATTATTTCTTAAAGAGTCTATATAAGTGGCGTTGGTTTGGTTTGGGTGGTGTAGGGTCAAGTGATTTATTTTAGTTGTGGTGTAATACATTTTTTATATTTTCTTCATGCGTTTCTAGCCTTATGTTCATCTTCCTCTCCCTAATATTATGTTGTAATTTTCAAAGATTTTATTGAAGTAATGGTTTTGGGGGTTCTCCTTTTTTATTCATGTTTAAATGTGGAATAATCATACCATTGGTTTTGTAGGGTTGATGGTTATAATTAACCCAAATAAGATAATTAAATGGACTAAAGAAGTCAAAGGGAAAAGGGTAATTTGTATGTTTTTTTCATGATTCCACGTTATTTTTTATGTGATAATAATTCTTAATTGATGTATTATACTATAGATTTTTTTTTCTTTAATTTTTTATAATATCCATTAATAATGGTATAATCTCTTTATTATGAGAATGATCTGGTGGTATATAAATATTGGAATTTTATTAACATTGTTTGTGCCTAAGATTCAAATTTTACAAGAAAATATGATTTAGATGGAGAATGTTAGTATTACAAGCTATGGAAACTATATTTTATTACTACTATGTTCATGTGATTACTCTTTATGTTATTCATGTTGTCATGGTAGTGAGTTATTGTTTTTAGAATTGTAAGTGTTGATGTGGTGTGCCTATGTGGAAAATAGAGATAAAGATATGTTATTATTAGGTATGGTTGGTAATAATGATGAGTGGAAGAGGTGGATAGATTCTATGATTGATGGTTCAGTTTGATGTAGTGGTTCATGGATAATGATGTGATATAATCATGGTTTCTTAGTAATATTTTTAAATACTAAAATTAAAATAAATGAATGATTAATTGGATGTAGAATTGGTAATGGTCTAGATGATAGTAATTAGTGGTATGTTTTAGGAAAGTGGGGTTTGGGAAGAAAGGATAATGTTCTGAATAAACATGAAAAATAATTAATGAATGGTTTGACATTAGATATGGTTAATTTAATGTAATGTGGCCAATAACAGTGAGACCTATAATTCAAAAAAGACGTGATCAATAGGGTTATTGTTTAATTTTGTATAGCTATTTGGTTTTGTTGAGTATAGTGGATTAATAGTTATGGTATCGATTCTTATTATGTGGTGGATGAGTTGATGTGGAAGTCATATACTAGTGACGTGTTAGTGAGGTGACCCCAAGGATATTATTGTGTGTGACTACTATACTCATCATATTTTCTTTTCATTTCATATGCAACAGTACCCAAGTTGGGTAACATGACCAATGCCCATAAAATGCCATAGATTTCAGGTGTTTTCCCCAATATCCAAGTTGTATATAGAACAAATGGAAAACTACCCCTTCTTCCCCTCTCTACCTTTACACATGACATGGTATGTGATGGATCAAGGACTTAGGTATATATATAGGATGTAATGTATTGTGGTCATAGTAAATATATACTGGTTGACATGATTATGTGGTCGTGATATAGTAAAATGGTTAGGGATGTTCATGGAAGGTGGATGAAATGAGTTTAACATACTTCATTCTCATGTTACCCTACTATGATTAGAATCTAATATGTGGTTATGATGTGTTATGTGGTTAGAGATATGTCAATATAGTTTTAGTGATGTGGTTATGTGAGTATGTATTTATGTGGACATATAAAGGATGGTAGCATATTATGTATCCAGTTGGGATGTGAGAGTGACCAAATCAGTTGGGAAGTGGTTGTGGGGTATCTTCTTGATATATTTTCTTTTGATATTATTCTACTGTACTTGGATGAATTATTGGGTGTGTAATTTTTTGTGAGTATGGGTGATAGTTTTCCAAGTATTGATTCACGTTTCTTCACATATATATTCAATGAGGCAATAATATGCCTCTTCCATATTTATGCAATAGTTTTTGGGTTTGAAATTACTGAGTATATGTGTATTTTAACCTATATATATATATATTATATTTATGGATGTTTTCAGGGGAGGAAGTGATCAAGTTGAACTGTAAAAGCTTATGGAGTTCATGGTTGTTGTTCATGATTCACTTCCATAGAAGTTCCCTTTAGTATTTTATTTTAAGCCTTTATTCTCTATGAAATTATATTAAATTGTTAGATATTGGTTTTATTTTACATATTATGGAGTTTATTTGTGGTTTTAATTATATTTTTGTTGTTTTATGAGGGTAATTCCTCCCATATATGGGTTTTCATACCATCGGTGCTAGTCTCCAAATCGTGGCCTATTGGATATAGGTTGTAGGGGTCACTCTCATCTTCACTACCGAACTGGAAGGGGTACCATTGGGGAGAGTCATGATAGAGTGCTATCAAATATATGGTCGATATTTAGGATAGATATAAAATTTAGGCACTAGTGAGGATGTATGGGTTTGGTAGAGTAACATCTTTAATAAAACTTAGTGTGTAATGTAGTAAGGGTGACTAGTTAGGACACGTGCCTTTAAGACTCCATTTAACATGATGAAAATCCCTTGAGAATATACAATGTTATAGGTAAGATAATTTTAGTTTTAGGGTAGATACCTAGGTGTGATATATGCATCATGACTTTCTACACCTTTTATTTAATTTGGGTGATTCTAGGTAAATGAAATGAATTTAATTAAAAAATATTACGTAATATTCTATATTTCTAAGATTAATAGCTACCTTATTTTTTGTTTTATATATAGATGTATGTCTTCATCCATGTGGTTTTTAGGTTATATAGGTACATTATAATGTTATGGTTTACCATAGTAGGGTTGAAGTGATTAAGGAGGGTGAGTCTTGGTGGAAGAAGTTGTGCGAGTTTCAGTGTTAGAGTTTGGTGAATTATGAGTAGAATATCTCTATGAAAGAGACAAAGCACTAGTTGGAGGATCTTGAGATCACCTTCTGTCTATTTGTTCTTGTAAGGATCATTTGATCTTATTTAACCATTATTTTGTTTATAGGATTGTTTTTGTTGGTGGTGGTTTTTGTTCTATAGGGAGCGCCATGTGTTGATAACTTTATAGGAATATATTGGAATTTAGTTTCATGAAGAGTTTTTTTAATTGTTATATAAGGAAACTAAGTAGAAATATTTTCTCATCATTCAGTAGGGGAGCTTGATATTTTTATAGATTTATATCTGGTTCAAGGACTTAATTATTTATACTACTAATATTCTTCTTGAGTTAGAGGCTACTGTTTGTCAAATTTAGGGGACACTGGATTCTATAATTTAGTATCAGGTCACCCCATTCCCCATGTTGATGGATCTTTAGGTTTTAGATAAGGATAATGTGATTGATGAGATGAATGTGTAGACCAGATCATCATGGTATGGGAGTTTTTAGAACATCCTGAGGAGAAGTATTGGGAATTAAGGATATCAGATATGAAGAAAGATGAGGTTTTGACTAGCATGGAGTTAGTCCCAATAGTCTTATAAATGATTATCTTGTGTTGGTATTTGTTGTGCCTCTATTAATAGATCCATTATAGTGTTATTTATTATGGATTTTATATCCATTTTCATTTATTGTGCATTTATATTCTCAAGGGACAAAACAGGGTAGGTTTTTTACTTTCAGTGAAGCCTCAACAATTGTTTCCCTAGAGGCCTTATCAACAGTAGGGTTAGATAGTATTTGACTAGCCAAGAGTATATGAAGTAGGTAGATGCCATTCCCATGATGTCCCTCACCCACCAATATAGATGGATGAGTGTGGTCATAGTGGTGGTCACCAATTGGTCCAATGAGTTAGTAGAGCTGGGTATGATTAGTTGCATGCAATGGAGTTTTCAGTTCCATGTGGTCTAGATATCATCTGAGGTACCATCTAATAATCTTACAAATTGATTTTTTCTAGGTCTTTATATATATATTACCATTATATTATTTTAATCACCATTTTCTATGCCTTGGGATCTAGGTGGAGAGGCTTCATGTGTCCTTGGTTTTGACTATGTTGTCTAGAGGTCAGTTTAGTTTTTTATATGTGTTTTAGGGTTATGAGCTGATGATGGGGTAACATAAATAATTGGGTAATTTATTCTCACTATAGATACAACCATAAAATTTAATTATTTTCATAGATTGTTCATACTATATATGTGTTACCATCTATTTATTAGGGAGGGTAGTGAATTTATATTTTATTGAAGGCCCATATGGGGTGTTAGTACTAGAAAAATCATGTAAATCCGTAATCCATGACCATGGAAATATTCTTTATAACCATGTCTATAAGCTATAGTTTTATTTATGATACCATTAAAGTCTGTTGACACTATAATATCATCCAAAACTATCTTCACATCAATTTTGGGATAGACCACATTTTATTTATAGCCACAGGCTATAGACACAGTACTTGATTGTGGATATAAGATTATTTTTAAAAATAAGTGGCCACTGGGTGTCAAAATCCTCTATTACACATGTAACTATGAATACTCCCACACTCACCTATCATTATTTTATGTTTATATATATATATATAATATAATCATAAATAATAATAATTATTAAATAATATCACCTTGGTTAACTATGGCTATATGGCTGGGGTGGTAGTTTTATAGTCATGGTATTCTATTACTATGGTGATTGGGGTAATTTTAGTAAGTTTATAGATATATTCATATAATACCACGACTATAGGACTTTCTCCACCACCCTATATCCACGACCCAACCTTCCCATTGATAAACTCCACTATAGCCATGATCTATCCCCTACCTTAGGCTATATGGCATTCCTATTCCATTCCCATGAGAAATAATTTTCCCATGCTGGAATATGAAACCCTATACACAAGGTCAATCTTGAACATGGCTATAGGGATAAATATATCCATAGTCATTGGAAAGATTGTGACTATAAGTTTTCTATAGACATGATCATGTCTAACCATGGATATAGCTTTATGGATATAGGATAAATAATTAGTAATGTGTTTATTTGGAACCAAGACTATAATATGTGATGTAGGCACCAAATTCATCTTTTTTTCTCAATAAGTTTAGTTATTTCTATGTTTGGTGGAAGTTCATTCAATAGTTTTTCTAATATTTATCAATGAATTATCTAATGTTTTCCCTAAATAAGTTGTGATACAACCCCATTGATTTGATATTAGATTAGGGATATAGTTTCAACCCTAGTTATCTCCAATTTTAATGACTTCATATTAGATGAAACCTTTTATGCTGTGGGATTTGAGGATCCAAATAGATGATTTGATACATAAGGGATTAATTCGACCTAGTGTGTTAATTTAGGGTTCTTTTGTGTTATTCACCAATAAAGAGGATGGAAGTTTTGGTTTCTTCAAAGTCAAATTAAAGTTGAACTAGGTGATAGTAAAGATCCATTACTATCTCCCAATAATAAATGATTTATTCTATTAGTTGATGATATATAGTTGGATTTTTGTGACCAATATATGGTTTGGGTATCATCAGATGTGGGTAAAAGAGGAAGATATATTGAAGACTAATTTCAGGAGTAATTATAGACATATTGAGTTAGAGGTCATTCTAATTAGTGTAAAAAATTACCCAACTATTTTATGGAACTCATGAATTATATGTTTTGTGAGTTTTTGGATTAGCTCATGGTAGTGTTCATCAAATACATTATTGTACACTAGAAGTCTTAAGAGGACCATGCAAAGAATATGAGGACCATTTTGTGAGTCATTCAACACCATTATCTCTATAGGAATATATGTAAGTTCATGTTTTGTAAAATAGAGGTGAATTTTATTACCCATGTGATGTATCATCAAGGAGTATCAATGGATATGTCAAAGATATAAGTAATTGTTTCTTGGGAAGAAACCAAGAATGTCATAGAGGTTTATAGTTTACTTAGTATCGAGGGATAATATCAGTGGTTCATGCCTAATTTATCTCAGATATCAACCCCTTTAAAAACTTTTTCCAAGAAGGTTCGGGCCTTATTATATAATAATTAGTGTTTTGTAGTGTCTAAAGACATAAAAAAGAGTACGATTAGTGATCATATATTTCAATTTACAAATGAGGGAGTCATGTTTTAGGTTTTCTATGATGCTTTTCTTCTAGGTTTGAGATGTGTTTTAACTAAGTACAAGGAATTGATATCATATGGGTCTTAGTATTTATACCCTAATTAGCATAACTACGCTACCCATGATCTTGATTTAGTAGTGGTGATGTTTTCTATGAATCTATAGAGACTTTACCTCATTGGTCATCAATTTTTGGTCTTCACAAATCATTCATGATTAAGGTATATATTCTCTTAGTGGAAACTAATTCTATATAAAAATTATTGATGGAGTTATTATAGGATTATGAATTATAGATCTCCTATATCATAGGGATGGAGAATATAGTTGTGGATGTGATTAGAAGAACGTTACAAGGATAACTTTTTTAGTATCCTAGAGATATGAATAGTGGTATATGAGATTGTAGTAATGAATCCTGGTAAGATGTGACTGATGGTAGAGGTTGTATGTACTAGATGATAGTGTAATCATTTTTGTTACATCAAGAAGAGGACTCTCAATGGGGAAACTCATAGGTAAAGGGTTTTTAAGATTTTACATTTTATGACGATGCTCCCAAGGGATAGTTGGAGGCTGATTAACATTAGGGGTTATTTCAAAAAAATTATTCATTCGATCGATGAGTCAGGAGATGTAATATTTTTAAACTTTGAGATATTTTTTCATGGTAAATTAACACCAAAATTACTTTAAAACATGGTAAATTTTCTCCTTCTTATTACTTTTAGAAATCTAAAATTTAAATATATAATGGATTAAATCATGAGTTTCAATTTTTTTATTCATTTCACGGAATTAATTGAAATCAATAAACTAATTTGAATAATGATATTAATGTGTTAAAAAACTAATTTTCATTATTTCTAATTGTTTTATTTATGTAACTAAACTAAACAGGATTTACCCTGAGAATTGGTATTTTCATGTTTTTATGTATAATGATGAAAATTGGTAAAGGTGTGTGCTTATAATAAGATTTTAGTGGATAGAACACATGAATTTAGCCATTTCATATGATTTACCATATATTTATTATGAATTTGGAGTTACTTGGAAAATAAAAAAGGCATGAACATATGAATTCAGTGAGAATATGAATTTATATTACCCACAAAAGTGTCAAACATCATGTCGAGTGTATGAATTTTAATATTTCATCAGAATTTCCAAGAATATGACTTTATCATATAACTCTATATTAATAATCAATAACACCTGATCATAATAATTTGAAATCATATGAATTTACTGCAGATCATATGAAATTACTATTAAATAACTCCATCCTTGATGGTAATCGTCCATTGGGTCAAGGTATCAATGTGTAGTGTAAAGGGAGCAGAAATGATCCCTCAACTATAGAAAAGTACTATATAGGCTTTGTATGGAAACCCAGACTTATCATACATAGGTATTAAATCATTTTTTATGAATATTTATTACATTAAACGAACATATTCTTGATTATAGTCACACTTTAGTGCCTTTGGATACTTAAAAACACAAAAAACTGGTCCATAGGTAAAATACATAATATCCCACTATGATCTTCAAAAATAGAATCCTTCTTAGACATATAATTTATAATACATTTCTTCATAACCTGGGAAAAGGAAAAATAATAAAGGGTGAGATCAGATTCCCATTAAGGGTAAAAAAGGGACATATGTAAGCATAACATGAACATAAGGGTACGAAAACATGAGTATAATATTTCAAAACCATACCCAACATATCAAAGATCATAATATTGAGTCATGGAATAAATATTGGTAGTTTATAAGACATGAATCATAAGGCAATCAAATAACCTGATCCATAAAAGAATAACTTTAGAAAAAGAAATTGATTTATAGAATACCCATAATCATGAAAAATCATTTCCATAGTAGTCAAGGATAATTTCCAAGGATATCAGAGTTGAATGGGTTTTACCCCAAACAATCATAGTAGTAATGGTTCACTTCTAATAATATCATAGTGTCATGACCTGCCTTCACCATGATGAGAGAAGAGACAGCAGGTTGCCAGACTCTTCCTTCTTCAAGTTGAAGGAGAGATAATGACCCCTGAGACCCGTCTTCAATATGTCCTATAGTGACGACTAGCACCAAGGGTATAGAATCAAACATAATATGGAAGACATTACCCTTTTTATTTAATAGGATCAGGAGATAAGATAGTAATTCCCAAAAACACCAAAGGTGTAAGTATAAGTAAAGACAAAACAAACCATTCTCATATGCATGTTCCAAAAGTAATGCTACAAAAGTACAAGAAACCCCAAAAGAAAGTACCAAAGAAAAGAAAACAACAATAACAACCATCCCAACATAAGAACTAGTACGATCCTACACGATCCCTGAAGTCCTCCTGTGTAATGACCCAAATCCAGAGCCTCATAACTGGTGCCCCGTACCCAGTTCGCCACATGACCTCAAGCGCGTTTCCCCAAACGCCATAGGCTGCCAAAGAGCAGCAAGGGCCTTGGTGAGTCGGTAGGGAAACTATACCCTCATTGGGTAAAGTATACAACAGAAGAACAAACGTGCACAATAGCGGAAGCAGTAACAACATACAATAAATGAAACTAAAAGTAGAAGAAATGTCTGATATAATAATGATGAATTATGATACATGTGTCTATGGAAAGAAGTAAACAAATCAACATGCTGAAATACAACTGAAACCAATTACTAAAAGTAAACAGTAACTCCAGCAGCACCGCAAGCCAAGGCCCAGTCCCATGCTCTCTAGCTCCAACCATCAATCAAGTACCTGAGGTGGAAGGGCCACAATCCCTATCCTCACATGAAACCATATAATCAGTTTGGGCCGAAAAATAGGACCCAAACAGGGTGTGAGACTAATCCCAGTAGACAACCGCCACAAGATTTGTGCCCTACTGTCAGTGAGTAATATAGAAAAAGTAAAAGAAGTAAATACAGTAATGAACTAGGAGTACACCAGTAAAAATCCTACCAATTACCGTTCACATTCATTGAATAAAATAACCAGGGAAACTAGTAAAGCTCTCTATTCGAAGGTAAAGCAAGTAACACAGCAGATAACTCAAAATACTACCTAACCCACAAGCAGTACAAACCTAAGCTTGTTCTTTGGCTTAGTGGACTTGTCAAAACCAACCAAACAAATTCACACTGACTCTCCGGGTGGCCCAAAATAGCAGAACCCTATAGTCCAGTAATCAAACAAGGCGCATACACTCTGGGAAGCTCTCACGTAAATTCCCCTATGGTCTTGCAATGATAGATAAAGACTTTATGAGGGAGCACTTACGTCTAATTCCTCATGTGGTCTCGATATGTGTGTGAACAAAGAACACTCTTGGGAAGCACAAATTCCTCTTCCCGTAGGTCTTGCATACAAAACTAAAACCAACAAACCCTCTAGGGAAGCAGTTAATCATCTATTCCTTCTTTGATCTCCCGCACCAGGTTCCCACATCCTTAAGCAGTCCAGTTGAGTGTAATCGACTGTTATTAGCCCTAAGTAAGTTCAAAAACTACTTGTATAATAGCTAAAATGCATCAAAAGAATTTAAACAGCAATAAAAATATGCAATCAGTTATAACAAGTAAACTAGCAATTGCAATAGGGTTTGCCTCACAGGCAAACGGTGCCAAATGGAAATAAACAACCAAATAGGGAAAACACCCATGGGGTGATCCTCAAACATGAAACCAAGCATACATTAGTATCAATTAATCATAATCTAACAATAAATCTAAAGCAATTAAACAATAGGATAGAAATCCCAAACCTGGGATACCCGATACATGGGTATCCGGAACTTTTGCAATGAAAACTCAAAGAAATTCAATGTAGGGAAACAAACAACCTACCTTGATGCTAGGAGATTGATATAAGTGAACCAAAATGATTGATTCTCCTTATAACATTGAAGATCTGGGAAAACGTCCAAAATGATCAGCCCACGATAACTTGAAAACGAAGAGGAATCATGAAACAAGGCTAAAACAGAAGAGAGAGCTTACCAAGGCGAGCCCAACGCAATCAACGGAAGCTGAAATGGAAATCAGACGACAGCTTAGGGGCTCGGAGAAGGATCATGGCCGTATGGGAGCTCTCAGGTGAATGAAACCTAGAAGAAGGTTGTTCTGGTGATTAGGCGTGACCCCGGTGCATTTAGTGAAAAAAACGAAAATACATGGCATGTACTTCTGGGGCACACAACGTCTACTCTGTTTTTCCGTACTCTGCTTTAAGCGGCCTCCACATCACCCTTACACACCTTGTGTGTGGCCAGGACATGGTCAGCATACTGCTTCAAGCGGAAAAGGAGTACACGGAGTGTACTCTGAAAGTACATGACATGTACTTCAAAAATTTCTAGAAAACTCGTTTTCTTTAAAAAACGACTAGAAAACGAAAACATAACTGAAACAAAGATCCGAGTTCATAAACAATTCCCCCCTTAAAGAAATTCGTCCCCGAATTTCCCTAGTGAGGTGTAGAAGAAGAAACCCTGAACAGCTCCGGCCACTGCGATCGTACATCAGCCTCCCTCTCACAGGTCTCGTCTTGTACTCGCCCGTGCTGCCATAGCACCCGTACTAGAGGAACAGACCGGCCACAGAGAAATTTCATACTGCGATCGAAAATCCAGATAGGATGCTCCTCAAATGATGCATCCACTTCAAGATCAACCTCCTCAGGTTGAAATACATGAGATAGGTCTGAAAAGTAACGCTGGAGCTAGGAAACATGGAAGACGTCGTGCATATCCCGATACCTCTGAGGTTACTGCAACCGATAGGCAATCGTCCCAACTCTCTCCAACACCTCCAATGGCCCGACGTACCACGGTGAAAGCTTACCCTATCTCCAGATCCTCTTGTGTCCCAACCTCGGCGCGACACGCAGGAAAACCTGATCCCCGACCTCGAACTCCAGAGGTCGTCTCCTCTGATCAGCATAAGACTTTTTCCGAGACTATGCTGTAGTCATCCTATTTCGAATCAACTCTATCTACTCTAAGGTCTCCTGAACAAGACGAGGTCCTAGAAAATATGCCTCTCCTACCTCCAGATAGCATAAAGGAGATCAGCATGGTCTACTGTACAAGGCCTCGTAAGGTTCCATATGAATAGTTGCCTAAAAACTGTTGTTGTAGGCGAACACCACAAGTGGGATATGTTTCTCCCAAGAACCACCAAAGTTAAAAATGCAAGCTCGGGGCATATCCTCAAGAACCTGGATCATATGCTCGGACTGGACATCATTCTGGGGATGGTATGCTTTAATCAAAAGTACCTGTGTACCCAAATCCCTATGAAGCCCCTGCCAGAACCGAGAAGTAAAGCGCGCATCCCTGTCTGAAACAATGGAGTGTGGAACTCCATGCATATGTACAATCTCTCGGATGTAAAGTCGTCTCAGATCATCAACACTGAATGTCTCCTTGATCGGTAAGATTTGATCCACCTTCGTAAGCCTATCGACGACAACCCAAACAACATCGTTCCCTCGAGGCGACCTCGGCAATCCGGTCACAAAGTCCATCACGACATCATTCCACTTCCACTCCGGAATGGGTAACTACTGTAAAATCTCTACTGGTCGCTGATTCTCTGTTTTCACCTGCTGACAAGTAGAACATCTCATGACAAAACCAGCAACATCTTTTTTTATACCTGGCCACCAGTACTAGCGATGTAGATCACGATACATCTTGGTGACGCCAGGATGAACAGCCCAAACTGAGAAATGAAAATCCTGCATTAGCTCCTTGCTTATGTCAACTGGAACCCATACGCGTCCCTAGAAATGAAAGATCTCATCCTCACCCACTGTCCATCCAGGAAGAGGGTCCTCTCCTGACACACTCTCCTACATGACTAAGCCCTCTGATTCTAATAGCTGCCTCATCCATACCAGATCAAGAAAAGTAGAAGTAATAACCACATAAGAGAGAAAGGTCTGTCCCTATCTATCATGCACCTCTAAGTGCATCTCGGATAATAGAGCCATAAGTTTCCACTCACTGCTGGCCTCCTGAACTGCTTGCAACTGAGTCCTCCTGCTCATTGCGTCTGCCACAACATTGCCATTCCCAGGTGTATAAGCAAGCTCAAAGTCGAAAGACTGTAGGTAATCGACCCACCTCCACTGTCTCAAATTTAAGTCACGCTACGTGAAGATATACATGAGTCTCTTTTGGTCATTATATACCACAAAATTCTCTCCCAGCAGATAGTGTCTCCAACAATGCAAAGCAAGAACAACAACAACCAACTCCAGGTCGTGCATTGGATAGTTCCTCTCATGTGGCCTGAACTACCAAGACCCGTAAGCAACGACCCCATCTCCCTGCATAAGCACATCCCCTAGACCGATACCTAAAGCATCATAGTAAATAGTATAACCGTTGCCCGAATCTGGAAAGACCAGTATCGGTGCTGACGTCAACCTCCCCTTCAGCTCCTAAAATACTGACTCACAAGAATTTGACCATAAAAACATCACCCCCTTGTTGGTCAGACCTGTCAGTGGTGCTGCTAGGCATGAAAAGTCCTGTATAAACCGCATGTAGTAACCATCCAGCCCCAAGAAACTTCATACCTCAAATACATTCTTTAGCTGCTTCCATGTAACTACCGCTCTCACCTTTTCTGGGTCTACTGATACTCCTGTCTCTGAGATGACATGACCCAGGAAGTGTATCTCATCCATCCAAAAGTGGAATTTTGAGAGCTTAGTATATAAATGATTCTCTCTCAATGTACTCAATACGATCTCAAGATGGGTAGCATGTTCGTTTAGAGTGTGAGAGTACACCAAGATATCGTCCATGAAAACCACCATGAAGGAATCCATGTAAGGATGGAAAAATATGTTCATCAGTGCCATGAAAGCTGCCAGTGCGTTCGTGAGACCGAACGACATAACCAAGTACTCGTAAAGACCATATCTTCTATAGAAGGATGTTAGAGGTATATCTGATGGTCTGATGCACAACTGATGATAGCCGGATCTCAAGTCGATCTTTGAGAACACCATGGCTCCCTGAAGCTGATAAAAAAGATCATCAATACTCGACAATGGATATCGGTTCTTGACCATCAATTGGTTAAGCTTCTGATAGTCCACACACAGTCGTAAGGTACCATCCGCCTTATTTGCAAACAACACCGGTGAACCCCAAGGGGAAGTACTAGGTTGGATAAAACCCTTGGTCTGCAACTCCTCCAACTGTTTCTTGAGCTCTTGCAACTCAGGCGTCACCATCCTATAAGGAGGTATGGATACCAGTGCTGCTCCTATCACAAGCTCAATAGAGAAGTCTACCTCTTGCTCTGGAGGCAACCCTGAAAAATCTTCTGGAAAGACATCTAGAAAAAGATCAACCACCAGAGGAAAATCTATCTGAGAAGTCCCCTGGTCATCCAGATATAAACTATCAATCTGGGCTGTAACACTGCCCAACCCATGATTCTATAGTCCAACTCAGCTCTCCTGGACATCCCATTCTCCCTTTTGAAGAAAAGATTCACCCTCCAGTGATGTGAAACTCACACTTTGGCGATAGAAGTCGACAAAGGCTGGAAGGAAACTGACAAGTCCATCCCGAGAATGACATCATAACCCGTTATCTTAAGGACATAAAGATCCCACAAGAAGTGACACCCACCAACCTCATGGGGGCACTCCTTTCACTGACGCACACTAGCAGTTCTAAGTCCCAAGGGAGTGCCTAGTGTCATCATATCCTCAGAAGTAAAGATAGTAAGTCTAAGGCTCTCTAAAGTGTGCACAGAAACAAAGATATGAGAAGCCATGGTATCGAAAAGTGAAAAATATAATACTAAGGATACTAAGATCATACCTCTAACTATGGAAGGTCCAGGATCTTTCCCCTGATGAATCTTCTCTACCTCAAATGTCTTTCCAGTACCACAGCCCTATGTTGCAGCCTGATATCCCTGAGCTGATCCTCCCTAAGCCTGACCACTGCATCCATGACCTCTACCCTGGCCTAGATGACCTGAAGAACTCTAGCCCCTAGTCTGCTGTAGAACTTGTAATCCTTCTCCTGTATGAGGAGTAGAAATAGATCGTCCTTCACTAGCCACCAGAAGAAGAACCCTGCAAAAACGCTGTAGGTTACCCCTCTTACCACAAGATCAGCACTCTACTAGGTCTCTTAGACACTGAGGCTTCTTATTCCCACTCTTTCTACACTAATATCACACCACCTAGTTTCCAAAAGAATGATCCTATCTACCAGAAGAAATACCTCACTTCCTCGAGTCACCTCGAGTAGACTCTCGGTGGCACTTCCAGATTTCAGTACGAAATGAATCAGCCTTGGATGTTGAACCGCCCTGGTCAATAGCTCTAGTCTCCCTCAGATTTCATTCAGTGATCAGATCCTGGTTGACTATCAGATCAATATAATTCAACTGGAAGATGTTCACCTGTGATCTGATCTCTAGCTTGAGGCCTTTCTCAAACTTCCTTGCCAAAAACAGCTCGTCATTTCCCAGAACGGGAGTGAAGCACTGTAACTTAGTGAAACAGAAGGAATAATCCATAACCGAAAGAGTAACCTACTGCAATTTCATGAACTCTCTGGCTCTGTCGGCCCTCAGCATCGCCGGATAGAAGTAGTCATAGAACGTATGCTGGAACTCTTCCCAAGCCATAGTCCGTTGGCACCCTACCTAAAAAACTACATCCCACCATCTCTTGGAAGAATCTCACAACATGTAAGTTGCGAGCTTCACCCTTCTCTCTGGGGGTGTCTCTAGATTCTCAAAGATGGAAAGAATGGTTTCTAGCCATGACTCTGTAGCCTGAGGTCCTCCAGCCCTTGTAAAAGTGGGAGGATCCTTTTGTTAAAAAACCCGCATCAGCTCTGCCATAAACAGGGTAGGATGCTGAGCTCCCTGGAAGTTCTGCATTAATCTCATGAAACCCTCTTTGAACTGAGTGCCGGCACCAGTGTCTGGAATCACTACAGGTACCATGTCCGGAATGATCGGCGGAACTACTGGTAGTCCCTAGTATTCCGTATCAGGCGTACGGTCACTGCCTGGTTCCTGAAATGCAATGGGAGGACGTCTTGGTGCCATAGCCCTGAAAGGTCAAAGGCACACATCAGATTTAGGATTAACAAGGACAAAAAACACAAGGGTACAAAATGGGAACAAGAGAGAGAAACATTTATGTTTGGAAAACATGACTACACAGTGTGTATTTAAACTACACAACGTGTTTGTCAAAGCCATTCACATGGGTATGTACTTCTACCACTACTGGTCGTGTAACACCCCAGACTACACGACATGTTGCTTCAACACACAGCATGTACTTGAACTCCACTCCCCTGCCCGAGTCTCTTTACTTGGATAACCTACACGGTCCTCGTCATCCTAAAACTACACAATGTGTTCACTAAGGACATGACGTGTACTAGATAGGTTCGACGACCCGTGTATCAGGTTACACGGCCGGCTACACAGCTAACCATTACATGGCATGTTTCAAAAAAGCATAGCGTGTAAACGAGAAGAAAAAACCAACCCATGTTGTTCATGACACGGCTAGGTACCTAGAACAAGGCTACACGACGTGTTCTTACAAAACATGACATGTACTACAAGAGCGTCCCCAACCCGTTCTGTTAGTGACACGACCGGGTACACGGTTGACTACTACACGACGTGTATGTATCATACACGGTGTGTCCCAGAAAACTTTCTACAACCCTGTGTCTCTTTTCACATAGTCAGTAACACAGTTTAAAAAATACACGGCGTGTGCTAATAAAGTACACGCCGTGTATTCTGGGTTTTTCCGGGCAGTAACTTATAAACTGCACCGAACTCCAGAAACACTGAAAAACAATCATCTATGTGCCAAATTCCGATCCGTGGGGGCCCATGCTTCCCGTGAATCAGAGCTAGGCATCATAAAAATGCATACAAAAAGTAAACAACATAAAAATCCAATGATCCTCCAAATTATGATCCTTGAGGGCCCATGACACCTCTAAGACCAAAGTTTAGCATCCATGATAAATTGACTGCAAAAATAAAGAACACCCTATCAACATAGCAGTATTTCTATCACAGCAGCTATCACAACATCATGTATGATCTATCACAACATCTATCACAATAGCATGCAACCTCTAATGTACTCTAGATGAAATGGAAAACGGCATGACATGTGATTACCTAACTAGTTCCTATATGATGCATGAGAAGGCATTCCCTCATCTCATCGGGTTGCAACAAAATAGACCCACAGTAATATGAACTGTAACAGCACAAAACATGTGCATCACCCAACGGTGAAATATAATAAACTGTAACACTTGCAAAACTGAAAATCTCAATTACGGGATAATTTAGCTTTTCCCTGTACACGGGTTAATTACTCCCAAGAATAGTTAAGTACTAACTACCCATTAGTTCCTATCCATGTCTATTGTCGCAAAATAGTAAGGCAATTGAAATGAAAGAAAACCTCCTCTGATACCACTTTGTAACAACACGAATCCGGAGCCTCATAACTGGTGCCCCGTACCCAGTTTTCCACATGACCTCAAGCGAGTTTCCCCAAACGCCAGAGGCTGCCGACGAGCAGCGAGGACCTTGGTGAGTCAGTGGGGAAAATATGCCCTCATTGGGTAAAGTATACAGCAGAATATCAAACGTGTACAATAGCGGAAGCAGTAACACCATACAATAACTGAAACTAAAAGTATAAGAAATGTCTGATATAATAATGATGCAGTACGGTACATGTGTCTATGGAAAGCAGTAAACAAATCAACGTGGTGAAATACAACTGAAACCAATTCCTAAAAGTAAACTGCAACTCCAGCATCATCGCGATCCATGGCCCTATCCCATGCTCTCCAGCTCCAACCAGCAATCAAGTACCTGAGGTGGAAGGGCCACAATCCCTATCCACACGTGCAACTATATAATCTGTTTGGGCCGAAAAATAGAACCCAAATAGGGTGTGAGACTAATCCTAGTAGGCTACCACCACAATATTTGTGCCCTACTGTCAGTGAGAAATATAGTAAAAGTAAAGGAAATAAATACAGTAATGAACTAGGAGTACACCAGTAAAAATCCTACCAATTACTGTTCACATTCATTGAATTAAACAACTAGGGAAACTAAAAAAGCTTTCTATTCAAAGGTAAAGCAAGTAACACTGCAGGTAACTCAAAAGACTACATAACCCACAAGCAGTACAAACCCAAGCTTGTTCTTTGGCTTGGTGGACTCATCACAACCAACCAAAAAAATTCACACTGACTCCCCGGGTGGCTCAAACTAGCAGACCCCTATAGTCGAGTAATCAAACAAGGCACAAACACTCTGGGAAGCTCTCACGTAAATTCCCCTATGGTCTTGCAATGATAACTACAGAATTTCTAAGGAAGCACTTACATCTAATTCTTCTTGTGGTCTCGATATGTGTGTGAACTAAGAACACTATTTGGAAGCACAAAGTCCTATTCCCATAGGTCCTGCATGCGAAACTAAAACCAACAGACCCTCTAGGGAAGCACTTAATCATCTATTCCATCTTTGATCTCCTGCACTAGGTTCCCACAGCCCTAAGTAGTCTAGTCGAGTGTAATCGACTGTTAGAAGCCCTAAGTAATTTCAACAAATACTTGGATAATAGCTACAATGCATCAAAAGCATTTAAACAGCAGGCAACACATGTAATCAGTTATAACAAGTAAAATAGCAACTGCAATAGGGTTTTCCTCACAAGAAAACAGTGCCAAACGTCAATAAACAACCAAACAGGGAAAAACACCCATGGGGTGATCCTAAAACATTTAACCAAGCATACATTAGTATCAATTAATCATAATATAATAAGAAATTTAAGGCAATTAAACAATAGGATCAAAATCCGAAACCTGGGATACCCGATACATGGGTATCCGACACTTTTGCAATGAAAACTCAAAGATATTCAACGTATGGAAACAAACCACCTACCTCGATGCTAGGAGATCGATATAAGTGAACCACGTCGACTGATTCTCTTTATAACATCAATTATCTGGGAAAACTTCCAAAATTCTCAACCCACAATAACTTGAAAACAAAAAGGAATCATGAAACAAGGATAAATGAGAAGAGAGAGCTTACCGAGGTGATCCCAACGCAATCGACAGCGGATGAAACAGAGATCGGATGACAGATCAGGGGTTTGGAGAAGGATCATGGCCATACGAGAGCTCTCGGCCAAACAAAACCTAGAAGAAGGTCGTTCTGGCGATTAGGCGTGACCCCGGTGCGTTTAGTGAAAAAAAGAAAATAAAATACACAGCGTGTACTTCTGGGGTACACGACATGTACTCTGTTTTTCCGTACTCCACTTTAAGCGGCCTCCACATCACCCATATACACCGTGTGTGTGACCAAGACATGGTCAACACAATGATTCAAGCGGCAAAGGAGTACACGGCGTGTACTTTAAAAATTTCCAGAAAACTCATTTGTTTCTCAAAAACAGCCAGAAAAGGAAAACATACTTGAAACAAAGATCTGGGTTCTTACATCCTAGAAACCTGAAAGTAGTTTTATATACGTAGGGTGAGAATACAAGTATACTCAGTAGGGAAAACCAAAAGCTCTCGTGCACAAGTGGTGAGGCATTCTAATGCACCGTGAGAAAATAGATAACCAAAACACATAGCAAGGAAAACTGGCCACCCAAGACGCACCAAGGCACACTCCCTAAATAACGGATGTCAAGTAATGTAATAGTAATAACACATCGACGTTTGGGTACCCCGCACTACATTCCCACTGGTTATTGAAGACATCCTATGCATCAAACCTCTCCCACCATTCTCACTGCAGTCCCACAACCATACCTCGCCGGCACACACATGGGCCATCACCAAACATCCCTCCCGCAAAAATATGTTCTATATCAACCATACGTAACCTCAACCATAAACAACTAGGCCAGAACAACCACTACCATGCCAGAAGACACCTGGGCCACATCCCGAATACACTTGGGAAACAACCTGCCAGCACACACCTGGGCCAACCCTCACAACTACCCTGCTCGAAGAATCTTAGGCTATAATTGACCTCAGGAAATCATAGCCTGCTCGAAGATTCTTGGGCTATTCGGTAAAGAGAGAAGAAAAGGATCTAATAACCAGCCACTCATAGGAGTGTAGGAAAAAACACCCTCCCCCATGAAATGGGGGTGTTCGGCACAAAATGCTTAACATGGGTGGGGAGTGAATAAGAAACATAAGAACTATAATTATATGTATAGGTAATAAGAAATCATCCCAACCTAGGGGTTCTAAAACCAACCTAAGCACAGACACCCTCATTACTGTTCATTCATAAAAAGGCGCACCACTCACAGCCAAGTCACAACTCATTCCTAGAACCAATTCCCCATTGAACCCATTCTTCGTTTCATGTTCAAGTGACTCCATTTATGTAAATTCTTTACTACTGGGAAACTAAAAACAATAACCACAAGCTGTGGAAAGAGAAAAAATCCAAACATCACTTTTAAGCAATCACACTCAGTTCTCTTGTAAAATTACAACACAGGGATCATTGAGATCCCTCAATGTAATGGAACCAAACCAAGCCTTAAGATACATCCCCACGCGGCCTCAGATCCACAAATAACTACCGTACAACAACAGAGGATCCCATCCCCATCCATATCACCCCATAAGCATTAAGGAGAACAAATAGACATACCACCAAGACAGAGAAAGGAAGTTTATTGACTCAATTACATCATTCATTGAGTTTCTTCTTTCTATTTGGTTAACTGGGATGATTTCACAACAATTTTTGTTCACTAGGCATCCATTTAATTGGCCGAGTTTACGTGATTAACCAATTTTCATGTTAGTGTCATTCAATCGCATGAATATCCAAAAAAATAGAGGTTCATTAGTGCGCAAGAAAAGACCCCCAACAACCATTATATTCAACAGACGTAAGCCCATACAATTCACAACACATAATCAAGGATAAAGAGTACTGTAGAAACCGAGCACACCCCCCTTCATTCTTTAAAGTTCCCTTTATTATATTCATTAAGGTTTGGTTTCATCCATCCCCACAGAAACAATAGCATACCCACCCGACATGATACACAGTAAAGAGAGATGAAGGAAAAACCCTACTTGTATTGATCAAGTATCGACGTTTTAACTCTGCACGCCAAGAAACCGGGATGCACAACTTGTAGGGGAGGAAATCTGAGGACTCAAAGGATGAGTAGGGAAGCTCCAGCATAGGTTGAACACTTTCCTCAGGAAGGGGGTGGACTCCAAATGTACAAGGAAGGAAAAAAGAGACAAGCCAAGAAGAATAAGGAATAAATTCTAGCATGATATAAAGATGAGATACTGTTGTTATAGGATATAGAATTTTGAACAGTTTTAAAGTTGGATCATGGTTTTATACACGTTTGGGTGGTTACACATGATGTAATAAATTGTAATTTAATAATTCTCATTGGAGAGGTGGCCATAACAGCTGTGCGTTTAAACGGTTTCCCTTAAATTGCACAATAGGGGCAGAACTGGAAGTATGAGGAAAGGGTGTGACACTGAGGAAAATCCACGCGTTTTGGTAAGTTAAGGGTCGCTTGACTCTTGGGGGATTTTAGATATTATTTATGGGCTTCAAATGGCTTTTAAGGGGGGTGGGGGGTATTAAATCATTTTTACATCAAAAGATAGGTTGTGGGAGCGTAAAAAGTTTGAAACTGGAAAAAGAACGAAGACCGCTCTGTGAGGACATGGTGCCACCGTCACGATGTCACTCTTATGGTGACACAGTCATGGTGTCACACACATGGTGCCACCTTAATGATGCCATCGTCATGGTGTCACCCACACAGGGCCACCGTCATGGTGTCTCCCACACGGTGCCACCTTCATGGTGTCGCCCACACGGTGCCACCGTCACGGTGTTGCCCACACGGTGCCACCGTCACGGTGTTGCCCACACGGTGCCACTGTCATAGTGCCACCGTCATTGTGCCACCCTCAGGGTGCCATCGTCACGGTGCCACCGTCACGGTGCCACCGTCACGGTGCCACCGTCACGGTGCCACCATCACGGTGTCACCCTCACAGTGCCACTGCCATGGTGTCTCCCTCACGGTGCCATCATTTCGGTGTGAGACCGTGACCAGTGC
Organism: Viscum album; assembly: GCA_963277665.1. Lineage (NCBI taxonomy): Eukaryota > Viridiplantae > Streptophyta > Magnoliopsida > Santalales > Viscaceae > Viscum > Viscum album. The sequence goes on along the minus strand of OY728155.1, from coordinate 1,517,310,951 downwards.
CACCATTTTGGTGGGACCGTTTGATGGAACCGTGTTTTGGAAAAGCACTAGACCAGGAGGGTTTGGGCCATTACACATAGTGGAAGAAGCCTCTTACTAAACTGGGTTCACTCCCCTTTCTTTTCCTATATATATCATAAGATATAAATATTTACCCAATTCATTAGAGAGAGATATAGGTCTAGCCCTTATCATAATGAAAACAATATTTATGTTTTTAGTAAGATCATAAAAAATTAATATTATCATAACCAATGAAATGAAATGGGTTCCAAAAATATTTCATCATATGAAAATATATAGAAAAGTGATAGGATTCATAATCATTTCATCATTTAATCATATAATAACCTGTGAAAAAAATAAGCAGATGTCATGATAATTTTATAATGGTATAACATTTGGAAGAGAAAAAAGTTTCATAACACCATTCCATCATAATTTTTTTTAGAAATAATAATGCTTGTATTCTTGGATCATATACCTATTAATTCATAGGTAACATCAAAAAATGTAATCTGAGATGGAAAATGATTGTGATCGATTATTTAACAAACTTATTTAGGAAAATGTAATTTCCACATTAAAAAACACTTTTTAAAACATAAAAAAATTGATTTTTTTGAAAATAACCTTGAAAAATAATAAATTAATCTGAAAATAAATTTATGGTCGTGATGATGTAAATTTTCATTTACACCATGTACGTTAAAATAAATATTCCTTTCATATTTTTGGTAAAAGAAAAATTGGCATTATTTGGAAAATAATATGAAGATTCATTTAAATTTTATTATAAAAGCATAAAACATGGGTAATAAAGTATTTTAAAATTATAGGATAATAATAAAATATTTTTGAAAACATTTTTAGAAAGAATGGTTTGGGAAGAATTCTGATTTCTGAACGAAGTGAGAAATAAAGTTGGATTTTCCTAAAAAAATATATAGAAATTATTTTAAGTACCAAAGAGTGAAAAAATGGTAATATTACTTGATAATATCATGAATAAATAGATTAGAATAGAATTCATTAGTTTCTTAAGATATGTATCATAATAGTTTACCACTATAAACATAATCATGAACAATTCGGATAAACGATTAGATTGTAATATAAAACAATTACCACTTTGTTAACTTTGAATCATAACCCAATGATGGAATAACATAAAAATTTGAACATAAAATATTATTAGGATAAATAAATTGATGAAATTATATGTCAAATGGGATGTATAAAAACTTCATGAAAGAATATAGGTGCTTAACATAACATGTCTCTCAAAGAATGAAAATTGTGATAAAATTCCCTTACCTTATGTCTTAACTTCCATTATACAAGTTAGAAACTCATGTATAATAAATATAAGTTTATTATAAAACTATTAAAAAATAATATTTATATATATTATACCATATATTATTTTCTTATGACCATTTATTACTCGTTTATTAACAATTTCATGTTAACGTTATGTTTTGGGTAATAACCGCTCTGTTTCTCATATATATTTTGATTTTTAATTTTTTGTCCTCTTACTTTGATCATGATTTAATCATATAAATAATATTAATCATGATATAAATATAATAAATAATCATTATATATGTATTTATAGTAATCTGTAAAATTTAGTGAGACTGTGGGCTGAACGTACACATGATTGGTGTTTCCATTTTCTTTCTAGATTGATAGAAAGAAATGTAAATGATATATTATCAATCAGTAATAATTTATATGTCATATATATCAAATATTTTAATTAAATAAATCCTTATTACCTTCTATGTAAAGTGTGAATGAATCATATCACTTCTTAAGGTGGTAACCCACCGTACACACGAGCGACATTATCATATTACCAAAATATAGAGAGTATGAAGGTATGTGTGATAAAATAATTCCATAAGTATAATAATATCATAAATATCATGTATTAATAATTAACCTATCATTATTTCTAGCCTTTATAGGTGGTAATGGAAAAATGAATAACATCGGTTCGTGAGACTGTAGTCCACTGTACACACAAACTATGATTTCATAACCCATTTGATGGAAGTGGAGATGGTTGTAGGTCATTCACATACTATAACAAAATATTAGTATATTTAATATAATTATGTTATTAAAACATTATAGTATAATAATAATTTATGTAAGTGGAGGAATAAATAAAAAAACACTTGTTGATGAATGTTACTTCTTCTTCTAGTGCCTTCCTTAGATTTGTATCAAAATTCTTCCTTAGCTTGATTTATGTCCAAAATAATACTTATAAAATTAGAGTAGAGAAGTTTTTAATTTTCTTAATTAAGTAATAGTACAGTAAAAATGATTTTATGGTGTGAATAGGATAGAAGAAGCTGTGGAATTTTATTAGCGAGGTGAGCGACACACTTCTAATTTTATAAAGAAAGAATTACACCCATATTTTTTTTGTGTCACAAGGATCCAATAATAGACCATTATGGATAATAGAAGAGATAATATAGAATTATTTCTAGGAAATTAGTGTTTGTAAAGTTTTTGGTTATTTTTAACCCTTACTTTTTTAGTTTAACCCCCTAGTAAACCCTTATTTACCTTAATACTGGTAAATAATTTTTACTTTTTTACTATTCATTTTGGTAAAAAATTAATTTTTAACTTAATTGATAATATAAATTATTCTAATTAACAATATGGAATCCATTTTTATAAATTCCATTCAAATTAGTGGAAAATTTAATTTAAAACTAATCCAACAAATGTGACGAGAAAACAGGTTTTATAGAGTAAATGTTCAAAAGTTTACAAAGTCTTTAGATAAAAATTAATTAAAAAATTTATTGAAATGGTATAAATTGTATTATTGGATGTATAATTGATTTTTTTTACTTTAAAATAAATTTAAAATATAATTTAACTTTATAAATAAATTAACGAAAAGGTAGTTTTCAATTAAAATTCAGTAATTCGCCATATTCATCAAAAAATGAATCTTTTCAGAAAAATACAAAAAAAATTACTTGAAGATAATTTTGAAATTATTATTTCAAAAATAAAGTTTATTTTATAAAATTTATTTTATTAAAGTGTTAAAAATTAATTTTATTAATTTTCAAAAAAATAAACAAAGAAAATATTATTATGAGAAAATAGTATTTTCAAAACATATAAAGAATTTACAGAAAATTAAGTACCATTTTTATCAATATGTTTCCTTTATATAAAACCATTATAATTAATATTTTAAAAGTATTTATTACTATTAATATCTATACGTTTAATGGATAGGTTATAATATCTAGGTTTAAATAACTATATTGATAATATATCTTGGTTTTGCTAAAACACAGTGCCATGTGTAACAAAATCTATCCTAGTGTTGCATGTTGTGAAAGATTAACTTGGTGTTTCATGTAATGAAATCTATCAAATAAATTTAATTTATTTAAAAAAATCACAATAACATGGGGTGTTATATTCTACCACCCTTAAAATGAATTTCTTCCTTGAAATTTTTCACTCCGATAAAAACAAATGAGAATACTTCTCCCTCATCATATCCTCATATTTCCACATACCTTCCTCAAACCTGTGGTTTCACCACAAAACTTTTACCAAGTGAGTGGTATTGTTTTGCATAAATTTCTATTTATTATCCATAATCTCCACCAATTATTTCTCATGAAAACTATCTTTCTCTAGTGGTATGACCTATGAGTTCTATACTTATGAAGGTTTGGATATATACTTACTCAAGAGAGATACTTGGAACACATCAGAGACTTTATAGTGGTTTTGTGTAAGTGCTAGTTGGTAGATTCCCATCCCAATACAATTAATAATTACAAAGAGACTGATATACCTAGGGACTAGTTTCCATTTTTTCCTAAATATAAATATGGATAAATTATTAGAAACACCTTGTCAGCAACTTCAAATTCTAGATCACACCAGTGATTATCAGCATAAAAATTATACCAACTCTAATATACCTTGATGTGTTTCTGAATGGATTTATCCTTCTCTACCATTCCTTTATCTATTTTAGGTCTTAATATTATTCTTTCTCCAACTTCATTCTAGTATATTGGATCAATACATTTATTTCCATAGAATAAATCATAAGGATCCATATGAATTATCAAGTGAAAGCTATTGTTTTATGAAATCTCAACTAGAATTAGGTGTTGGTCCAAACCACCTTTGAAATAAAAATATTAAGATCTCAATATATCCTTTAGGTTTTGATTTATTATCTTATACTAAAAATCTTTATGAGGATAATACATAGTGCTAAAACTCAACTATGTATCTATAGGTTACAAAAGACTTCACTAGAACTTTGAGGTAAACCTTGGATCCTGATTAGAAATAACGGAACGTGGTACTGTATGCAACCTTAAAAATTCTTTAATGTATAACATGGAAATATGATCTAGATATAAATCATCTCTTATAATGATGAAGAAAATTGAATTTGTAAGGAGATTGATTATAACCCACATAGAATTATGCCCTTTCAAAATTTTTGGGAGTCTAACAACAAAATCCATGGTTGTTTTTCTCATTTTCATTCTGGTATGGGTAAAATATGTATTATCCCCTTAGAATTTTTTATTCCATCCTTAAATTCCAGACCTACCAATAATTAATATAAAAACTCTTAGATATCTTTCTTCATGATATACTACTAGAAATAATCTTCCAAATATCTATATATAATCATAATTCTTGGATGAGTAGAGAATGAAGAACTATGAGATTCATGAAAATAATTTTTCTTTAAATTTTTTATAGATGGATTGTATAAAAGGTTCCTGATCCTTATTTTAAAATCATAATCAAGGTTAAACTCTAGAATATTTATAACCTTCATTTACAGATCTATATCTTATTTTAATGCCACTTTAATCTTTACTTGGATAGATGGTTGAAAATTCAATTGATCCAGACAAGATTTTTCCCCTGCCTTCTAGATTTTCAAATTCATCCATTGAAAATACAAAAATATTAGATTATTTTTAATCCTCAAAATAAAAAAGCTATCATGATCCTTTTGATTCAGAGAATCGAAAACCTTGTTCACTTTTCTAGGGTGGTAATGTATTGAGAAGTCATAATCTTTAATCAGTTATAACAATCTTCTTTAGTGCATATTCAACTCCTTATATGTGAATATATAATTCAATATTTTATGATTAGTATATGTATCACACTTTTATCTATAAATATAATGGATCCATATATTTAAGGAAAACAATTTCCACAGCCAAACCCAAATCATGAGTTTGGCAATATTTCACAAGAATATTCAATTATCCTGAGGGATAATCTATAATCATGAATTTTTGTATAAGAAAAATCATAATACCTTGTTTTATGCATCACTATATATTTTAAACCCTTCTCTACTAAAGGGTAATGTAAGTACAGTTGTGTTTACTAATATTCCCTTTGGTTTCTTGAAATTTCCCCTCACATACATCTGTCTAGAGGAACTTTGATCACTTTCGAGTTAACTTGGTAATAGTATTATATATTCTTAAGAAATTCTCAAAATAATAATAATATCTAGCTAAACCAAGAAAAATATAGATCTAACTTACCATGGTTGGTTTGGGCCAATATTCAATAGCCTTTGTCTTTGATGGATCTACCAATATACCCTCTCTTAAGATTATATAGCCAAAAAATCAAACATTTTTCATCCAAAATTTATACTTTGTAATTTTTTCAAATAATTTATACTTAATTAGGGTATTTAGTAAAATTATGAAGTGTTCTCCATGCTCTTAATATATCTTTTATTAGATATGAATATCATCTATAAATACTACTAAAAAATGATCAAGATAATCTCTAAATACTCTATTCATGAAATCTATGAAGATAATATGGGAATTAATAATACTGAATGGACTCAATTTATATTCATAGTGTCTATACCTTGTAAAAAATATTGTCTGGACTATTTCATCCTTATTGAATTCCAATATATGATATGAAAAATGAAGGTGATTCTTGGAAAAGTAACAATCTCCCTATAGTTTATCAAACAAGTCATCAGTATGGGGATGATGATACTTTTTTTAAGCTTTATCTTTTTTAGAACTCGATAATTAATGAAAATTCACATTGATCCATATTTATTTTTAACAAATAGAACTGGTGTAGCCAAAGGTGATAGACTGAAACGAATGAATACCTTGCCATGGTTTTTTTAGAGTTTCTTATTTAATTCCTCCACTTAATCATGGACATTAAAAAGGTATTCTTTGAAATTGGTATGGAAATAGGTATGAGTTCTATTTATAACCCAAATTCACATTTTGGTGGAAGTCTAGGAAACTCTTATGGAAAGACATAATAAAATTCCCATAAAATAGGCATATAATTGATATTTAGTTCCTCCCCAACCATATAAGATAAACACCTATTCTGAATGGGAATTATTACCCATAAAATGGATGTGATCTCCATCAGATGTTTTCCCTTATCATCACATTGATAGAAGATCATAGGTTATATTGAAATATAAAATTTCACATCCCTTCCTTGAAAATTGATGTGAGATTTATGTAGAGAAAGACAATTTATGCCCTAGATAACATCAAATTAAACCAGAGGATGAATGCAAATATTTTTAGGAATCACATTCCTTCCAATGTCAACTAGTGAGGAATCATATACTTGAGATGTGATAATCATACCATAAGTGTTTTAAATTCCAATTATTTATCTAATCATTTGGTCGGAATATTGAAACCCTTATAAAATTCTTTAAAATATGAAAGAATGGGTAGATTCAAATTAAACAAAGACATTATCAGTTCTAGAGTGGATGATATGTGTATCTTTACCCATTTCTTTATTGAACCCCTATTCAGAAATAGTTCTATCTTGAGACTTCCATTTTTTTCACAGATTAAGAGGTAAAAAACATCGATCATCATTATTAACCTTTTTATTTGGGCATTGGTTAGCATAATGATTGTAATCCATACATTTGAAACACTAGAGTGTGGGTAGTGCATTCTATTAAGCTTTTGCTCTATTTGTATCATTATATAACCTATTCCCATAACTTTGTAAATAAATTTTCCAATGACCTTCCCTTCCATACTTAAAACATTTACTACCACCCTTAAGAAAATTTCCTCTATGCTTCTCCACACAATTTGATCATAAAGGAAATATCATCTTCTTCTCTCCATGGTACATATATTTTCTTTTGAATTCCATTTTTCTCTTCTTATCAAAACCATGATATTTATACGTAAATCCTACCTCCATTCCCACCTTGATATCACATAAACCATTCTATTCATTACTACCGAAGTCTCTTATAGATAAAATCCTTTAGAGTCTTAGTTTTATGCCACTGAAGAATCAATCAACCTTACTTCTAGGTTAGATGATAATATGGGAAGCGTACCTCACAAGTCTTTTAAAAATTTTCTTTTAGGTACTAATGGATTCATCATAATTTTTCTTTAGTTCATGGAAGACCATATACATATTCATATGAAGAATATCAGTAAATTACTTATTGAAAAATAAGTTCTTAAACTTGTCCCAATCCATGGATTCAATCTCATTTATTGCCTTGTATTGTTGATAATAGTCTACCATTTTTCTGATTCACCTTTCAAACAATATATAACTAGAATGAATTTTCATTTTTCAAAAATTAGAGAATAGAAAATATATATTTTAGTGGTTATGATCCATTATTCAGTAACTAGTGGATCAAAATACCCACTAAAATAAGCTAGACATTGCCTCATGAAGGACTAAAAAGAATTTTGTTCCCCCCTTTTTTTATTTGGAAGTATAACATGATTCATATCTTGAGAAACATTCAAGAGAATAAAAATGATATCTTTAATTTCAACTATCATAATGTTTGTATTCCATGGAGGATAATAATTTCATTTTCCATCACACTCAACATTAACATGGTTCCTTCAGGTTCCAACCATCTACTAAAACTGAAAATCATTGTGTAATAAACAATAATCATGATGGAAACCACATAATCACGAAGAATCACTTATAGAATTACTAATCATGATAAATTTTAAATATATGAAACCTTAGGTATACATTAGGTTATTCATAATTATCATTTATTTAAATACTTTATGACGGGTTGAAAAGATTTTTTGACTTTCCAATGCATATCCCCTAGGAGTGTCAAAATAGGTGTGTAGAAAGCCCTGGTATCATGTACTATGTGATGATCAATTCTAGACCAATGTTCCTTTTTAAGAGTTATTACCCCTAGGTACCTCTGTACTAGAGCCACATTCACTTATAGTATACAGACATGGATGCAATTTAATAGAAACCACTCACTCTTTCCTTTACCAAAACTAAAAGACATTATCCAATACTTTGAATCATCCTTAGGCTTATCCTTAGATATTTTCCTTATGGACCTAACTATGGTTTTATCATTTTAGTTTCCAAAGTTTAACTAAACCTATAATCTAATAGAAAATATAGAAACCCATGCTTATCATACATTCATATTAAATCATTTTTTATAAATATTCAATACATAACAAAAACACACGCCTGAGGACCGTAATATTTTTGTGTCTTAGGAAACTTGAAAAAACAAGAACTATTCCATAGGTAAACTACATCATCTCCCATTATGATCATCATGACTATCAACCTTCATAGAAATACTATATGCAATAAATTTATTTATAACCTAAGGAAAGGAAAAAAAAGAAATGGGGATCTTAGATTCTCAATATAGGTAAATAAGGGAGATACATAATCAAAACATGAACATAAGGGTATGAAAACATGAAAATAACATTGTAAAACCATACCATACATATGAATGATCATAATCTTGAGTTATAGAATAAGTATTAGTAGTCCATAAGACATGAATCATAAGGGAATCAATTAACATGAGATATGATAGCATATAATTGGCATGAGATATATATTTTTGGAATACACATAATAATATAAAATAATTTTCATATTAGTCAAGACTCATTTACATGACTATCATAGTGGTATGGGTTCACTCTTTAAACCATCATAGTAGTCATGGTTCACTCCCAAGACCATCATATAGGTTAAATCCCCTTACCGAAATAGGTTCACTAACCGTTCTAGTCCTATTCATCTCATGAGATATAAATCATTACCCAATACATTAAAGGGATATTTATATCCCACCTGCCTTATAATGAAAACCAAATTTATGTGTTTCACAATATCATAATTTTTTTTCATATTATAACCCATTAAATGAAATAGATTTTATAAAATATTCATCATATAATAAACTCCAGAAAGGAGATAGGTTTCATAAACATTTCATCATTTCATTATAACATAACCTGTGGAAAAAACGGGCTTCATAATGATTTTATCATGGCATAACCTGTGGAAGAGAAACAGGTTTCATAAACATTATGCCATCAAAAACATAAAACATTCAGAGAAATAATAATAATGTAATACATGGATCATATCCCCATTAAGGAATAAGTATCATTATCAGATGTCATATTAGATATAAAATTATTTTGATAGATCGTTTAAAACATTTATTAGGGGAAATATCCTTTCTTCTAGGAAAAACAATTTTTAAAATATAAAAAATTCTAAAAATATTTTTCTTTGAAAATAACCTTGAATATTTATAATTGGATATTGAAGGAAAATAATTATCATTATGATGGGAAGTAACATTCATTCCATACATGTTAAAATAAATATTTATTTCACATTTCTGATAAAATCCAAATGAGCATTTTTTGGTAAAAGACATTAAGATTACATTATTTTTTTTAAAAAGTTAAAAATGGGTAAAAAAGATAAAAATGGGGTAAAATTACTTTTAAAAATCATAGTATAATAATTAAAAAAAATTTATAACATTTTTATAAATCATGGATTTGGAAGATTCTGATTGAAGGGAGAAATAAATTCATATTTTATTAAATTATTTTCTCAGTTATCTTAAGTAATAAAGAGTTTAAAATGGTAATATTAAATGAAAATATTAGGAATAACTAGAGGATAATAAAATTAATTATTTCATTGAGTTATAGATTAGAGTATTTTATCATCAGAAACATAATTATAAACAATCCCAAAAAATGGTGATATTTGTAACAAAAAATCAATACCACTTTGGTAACATTTAATCGTAAGCCCCGTAATAAAATAGAAGATAAAATATAATGAGTTTAAATAAATTCATGATATTATAGGTACATTGGGTTGTATATACACCTCGTGAAAGAATATAGGTTCATAACATAACATACATCCCCAAAAATGAAAACTAAGACAAAAATCCATTACCTTAAATCTTGAATTCCATTGTACATGTTTAAAACTCCTATTTAATCAATATATGTTTATTATGGACCTATTAAAGATATATATATATATACATATATATAATACCATATATTATTTTATTATGCCCTTTTATTACCAATTTGTTAATACTTCCATGTTAAATGTATGTTTTGGGTAATAACCGCTTTGTTTCTCTTATATGTTTTGATTTTTTATTTTTGGTTCTATTAATTTGATTAATATTTCATAATATCTATAATTTTAACCATGATATGAATATAAAATATATTCATTATTTATGTATTTACAACAATCTATAAAATTTAGATATAGAAAATGAAAACATCATTCATAGAGATGGTAGGCCATACGTATGCATGAATGTTGTTTAAATTTTCTTATTTGATTGAAAGAAGGAAATTTAAATGACATATTATCATAAAATAATCATTTATATGTTATATATATCACATATTTTCATTAAAAAATCCTTATACCTTCCATGTAAAGCATGAAAGAATCACATTACTTTGTGAGGGAGTAGTCCGCTATACACAGAAGCGACATTATAATATTCCCACAATGTGGATACTATGAAGGTATGTGTGATATAATAATTATATAAGTATAATAATATCATAAAAATAATATATAAATGGTATATATATCATTACTTTTAGACTTTATAGGTGGTAATGAATAAATGAATGACATCGATTCTTGATGCAGTAGTCCACCGTACACACAAACAATGATTTCATAACCCTTTTGATGGAAGTGGAGATGGTTGTAGTTAATTTCTATTAAATAAAAACATATTGGTATATTTAATATGCTATTATTGTTATATTATCATGGTATAGTAATAATTTAATTATGTGGTGGAAAAAATAAAAAAAAGATGCTTGTTGATGAACGTTACCTCTTCTTCAGGTATCCTCCCTAGGTTTTCACCAAATTCCTTCCTTGGTTAGATTTATGTATAAAATTAGGATTATAGGATGATATTAAGGAGTTTTTAAAGTTATTTGGGTATTATTTTTATAGAAAAAGGGTTTTAATGTGTTTATAGGTGATGAGAAGGGGTGGCCTTTTATAAGTGAGGTGAGTGACACACTTGAAATTGTTTGAAATAATGAATTCCACCCACATTGTTTTCATGCCACAAGGCAAAAATAATGCTCAAACATTAAGAATATAAGATATATAGTTGCAATTTGGATATAAAATGAATTTTTTATGTGTTTTGGGTTATTTTGATCCCTTTTCATTTTAGTTTAACCCCCAATAAAACCATTTTTACCTTAATTATGTTAAATAATTTTTACTTTTTTCACTATTTATTTTGGCCACAAATTAAGTTGACCGTATAAGATAATATAATTTATTATTATTAAAAATATGGAATAATATTTTAAAAATTCCATTTATATAACTAGAATAATTTAATTTAAAATTAATCATATAGAAGCGATGAGAAAATGGGTTTTTAAAGAGAAAATGTTCAAATATTTATAAAGTTTTTATACCAAAATTCAATATAAAATTGATTTCAATGAAATAAATTTTATTATTAGATGTATAAATGAACTTATTTTTCTTTAAAAATAATTTAAAAAATAATTTAAAATTATTAATAAACTTAATGAAAAGGCAGTTTTCAATTAAAATTCAGTATTTTTCCCTATTAATAAAAAAAATGAATCTTTCAGAAAAATAAAAAAAAAATAACTTTATTTTTTGGACATGATGATTTAAATAATGAAATTTATTTTATAGAATTAGTTTTAGAAAATTGTGAAAAAATGATTTTATTAATTTTCACAAAAAGGAATGAAAATCTTTTTTTTGAAAAAATAGTATCTTCATAACATATAATGACATTACAAAAAATTAAGTATTTTTTAATAAATTTGTTTCCTTTATATAAAACTATTATAATTATTATTTTAAAACTATTTATTACTATTAATATTTCTATGTTTATCAACTAGGTTCTAACATCTGCGTTTATATAACTATATTAATAATATATCTTTGTTTTGTTAAAACCCAATGTCATATGTAACACGAGATTTCCCAATGTTATGTGTAGATAAAGTTTGACATGATGTTTCATGAAACTAACACTACAAAATAAATTTATCTTATTTGAAAAAATAAAAATAATTCACTAAAACTCAGGGTGTTACACTATGTAAAGGTCATAGAGCTACAGAAAAAGTCACTATATTAAGGTAATATCTTTGATAGAGTGATATGTAAGGATAACTCCAAAGATTTAATAAGCTATGTTAGAGTAATATAACAACTGCTTCAATGTAGTTTCCATGTCATAAAATTGAACCATAGAGAAGAAAAGCCACATCACAGTAACCAAATCCACTATATAAATATAGCAACCACAGTTCCTATGCTATGAGAAGTTCCTATAGGGGCCACATTAAGGTGTCTCCATAAATAACACTAAAGATATGTAACTCTACCCACATTTATTTTAAACTAAAAATTCCTAAAATCGAATGAATTAACCTAAAATCAAAATCCTGTTCCTTTAGTTTTCCAAAATCAAGTAAGGGAGATTTTGAGATTCCATAAAGAAATAATCCTACTGATAAAGAGGGATAGTTATTATGTTATATCACTATAATAAACAAATAAGATTTTAGAGATGATGGATGAATAATCTCATCCCTTGACTTGTACATATGCTGGAAATAAAATAATATGGATGTAGACACTAAATTTATTCATATTAAAAAATTATTTAAATTTATAGAGGAAGAAGAAGTATACTATGATACTCATGTGAAAGATTAAGATACTAAACCATATGAGGAATCTTGGAACACTTCTATAAGAATGAAACTATTCACTATATGAGGGGGATGACCACAAATCAATCAAGTTGAGAGTGGCATTTTCAAATGTTTCTTTTATTTCCTTTAAACTAATATAATGTATCCAGTGGTGGAATACTAAACCATAACATTTAGGACAATTAGAATATCAACATTCCTTATTTTTTAATTCCTTTGTTTAGGATAGATATATTTCTTCTTGATTTCTCTAGGAGTTTTTTTATATAATAATCGGTTTTCATTTTACTTTCATTCAATGTATTGTAACCTTATTTACTATTTTTACACATAGGCCACCTAATAAGTCTTCTCCGACTATGATAGTGATCATTAGGATAAAACAAGGGAAATTGGAGATATCTAATCATTGGGATAGGAAATATTTTGGGATATAGTGATCATTGTGTTACCATATTAAAGCCAAAAAATTATGTGAGGGAGATCAATGAGGTTTCATTTGATTTGAGGGAAAGAGAAGGGTAATTATTCCAATTAATGATTGACTAGAAGAGTGAGGGTATTATCCAAGTTTAACCACTATCTTTAGAAGATTATTTTAAAACCAACCCATTTTCCTTCTCTAAAAAAATTGGTTATCATTTCTCTTATCACACAATGAACCCATATTATAAAGGAAAAACATAACCATAACTCTCCCATCTCAAGGTACAACCCAAGTCTCACTATCACAACGTTAAAATTTGGTTCAAAATTGTTTGAGAGGTGATTAATAATAAGCTCCTCATCAACTTGGTGCTATTTTCAAAGAGGTAGGTCCATATTTTATTTTTTCATTATTTCATTTATAATGATTTTGATACTTGACTAGATTTAGTTTGGATTATTGTACTAGTGTTGATCAATCCTTGAATGAAGTCGGTTAAATTGTGGCCGCCCATATTTCATACCATACTAGTGATACTAATAAGTCACTATAGAAATTTAGAAATCTATATAGTTACTATAGCATCTTAGAATTTAGAGTTAATATTATTGTAGCTTCGTGAAATTCCATCCATTGGTAACTATATAACCATGGACCTGCTATATGGTTGGTGGAACTATTTCATTATATTCATTATAAGCTTATTCATGTTATATTTCCTATGTGTGTGAAATTATATTTTTCCCAATAATTCTGCTTCAAAACATTGTGATATTTTCCCTCATCATAGTTGTATGGATAATTTCCCAAAACATGTAAATCTCTTTGTTTCATGATCTTATTATCGATCTTTTTTTTTTTACATTTTACTCTTATTTTCAAAATCATTGATCATTTAATGCTCTATGTGTTTCTATAACATGGACTACCTCTTTCGTTTTGATCTAAAGGTTGAAAGAACTATATTTGAAAGAATCAGGAGTATAAGGATCAATGAACAAGAGTAGAGGGAGTTTTATATAGACCCATGGAAAAACTCCCCATACTTGTCTTATTTTTCTATTAGAGTTATTGTAGGTAGTAAAGATAGGGAATATAATTTTGTTTAGTTAAATATTAATTTAAGATAATTATATGATCATAACTTTAACAACATAAATTGGATCCAACATCCAAATAATATATTCAATTATGAAATAAATATTATAATGATCCACCTCCTGAAAAGGTTTCAAGGCTCCAAAGGAGTGAATAAATACCAGAATTGAGAGTTTATAGTAGTGTTTTCAGTAATTTACAACCCATAGGAGTCATAAAAGTTCAAAGCTTTTGAATAATTTTTCTATTTTTCACTCAATGTATTGGCCAAATAATGGATACACATTCTTTATCATAGAGGATCCACCTCCTAGGATGAAAACCAAATAAAATTTCTCTAGAAGGGTTTCCCTACCTCAATGAGTACCTAGATGATAAAATAGATATACATAATCAAAAAATTAAGTGTAAAAATTCCCTATAAGTTTTGGGAGAGATTCAAGTGGTCATCATAATATTTCCCACATCAGCCTTTTAGAGAATATATTTTCTCGATACTCTTTTATCCAGGATTTATGAAAATTGATCATGACTTACCTAATTATTCCTCTGTAGGATCACTGATCGATAAGTTACCAACTAAATTATGAGATTTTAAAGAGAGGATTTCCAAAAAATTTCCAACAATTTTATACTATATCCAAAAAATGAGGAGTTTATTAGGGAAAGATTTCAAACTATCCTTTACTTGAAACAAAAATAAAGAATCTGCATCTTTTGTGAGATCATTAGAATTTAATAAACTCTTAGATGTATCACAAACCAAACCCCTAATAGTGTGATGTATTTTAAACTCCATGGAACACTACACATATGGCTTCCCTTAGGTTCAAGGAATTAAAAATCTTGAAGTTTTATAAAAAATGAAGTACCAAAAACAACTAATTAACTACAAAGAATTCATAAATACCCTAATAATTATTTTCTAGTTGGGAACCATCTTCCCTAAAGACAAATTTTTCCCCAATATTTTAAACCATCTTCTCAGCCACCACCTTTTCAAAGAATCATCTATGATCCTTCTAAAAGCTATCAATAATGAAAATCTCAATAAGACTCTATAAAGGACCTACTAATATATAATATTCAGTACCAAAGAAACAAAAAATCTACACTCAACATTCCTGGATCAGAAGTAAATTAGATGTAAGGAGAGTTCACCTAAATTATTCCCACCCCTAAAAACTGGGTAAATAAAGCCTCAGGTAAGCTATCTTCTTAATCAGTTTGTGACCCCAAAAGAAATATTTGTTATATTTATTTAAATAGTGGAATGGAAATTAGCTATGAATCACAATTTGAGATCAAATTTTGAAGTAGATAGCCTAAGGAACATAAATTATCTATCAATAAAAGGAAACCTGAATAGGAAGTGGATATAGAGACTTTTCCAGTGAAAAATGAGAAGAGAAAGACCAAGATAAAATAACTACATGGGCTCCAATATCCCTAACCTATAATAATTAACCAAAAAAAGAAAAACAATGAATAATCCTTATAATTAGAAATCATAGAGACATTCAAAAGGGCATAGATTAGTATTCTTTTTTCTAGAGGCTATCCACAAAATCCCAATCTATGAAAGGTTTATCAATGATATGTGCCCCAAGAAGAGTAAACTACAAGGACTTGAAACAATAATTTTATATAGAAATGGATAATCTCTTATAACCCAAAAATTAACTAGAAAATTTCAAGATCTAAGTACATTTTCTATCCATTACTCTATAAGAGAGATAAATTTTACTAATTGATTATATGATTTAGAAGCATCAACTAATTTCATTCCTTACTCAGTTTATTATTCCCTACAAGTTGGAGAAATCAAACCAACTATAGTGGTTTTTGATATTTCTAACAAAATCATTACCTACCTAGTGGGAGTACTAGATGATATCTTTATAATAGTGGAATGACTATTGTTTCATAATGATTTTTACATTATAAACATTGAATACGAAAGTGGGAAAATCACTCCACTATCATTTAGGTATGTGATTTCTCAAATTTTATAAAATCATAATAAACATTAATGATGGAACACATTTAATGGATTTTAGGAAATATATAATGAGATTTAACATTTTAGATTCATTGAAATACCCCCATGATGAGAAATATATTTTTTCAATAATTAATTATAAAATCCCTCATTGTTATATGTATGATATTGAAATATTTTATGAAATAATTCAAAAAGGGGAATCGGTAGAAACACTTATTTTTTCTAAAAAATATATTTTTTGAGAATGTGTTAAATATGAAATTAGTTTTGCATGTTTCAAATTTTGAGTAATTGAATGATTTTTTGATTAATTTCTCAAGACTTTCATTGAAACTTCTTATTTTCACATGTATGTTGTAAACATGGAGAATACTAAGTTAAAAAAATATTTAGAACACCCCTTAAAGTTAAATTGTAGTTGATTCCTTCTAATAAAAAAGATGATTTTCTGAAACAAAATTAAATAATATCTATTATAATTTCAAACCAATTAGAACCCTATAAATAATATAAATTTCTATACATACGGAGAAAAATTCTAGGACTATATGCTTGTCATTATGTGAAATCTCTGGTATTATCCCTAAAACCAGTGTACACAAGATTTTTTTAAAACCTAAAATAAGGCTCAACCCAAACCTTAGGAAAGTTGGAAAATTTTATTTTGATAGAATTTTAGGATTTAGAATCATATAAACCATAAATGACTCCAAATGGGCGTGTCATTTTCAGATTGTACCAAAGAAAAATGGCTTAACCTATAACACCCCAGGTAAATAAAGAATATGAAATTTTTATATTTATCCCTATTTTTGAAAAAATGTCAATATTAATTTAAATGGAATGATATGCTCGATGGCTTACCCAATGCGCAACAACGAGTTCCTTTGAAATCTTACATTGCACTCTAATAATAAAATAATATTATTTTAAATGGTTGTTAACGCCTAGTCATTGTATTGACAGGAATGAATAGAAATAACTAAAATATGATTATATATGTTTTTTAAATGTTTTTACTTTTATCCAATAAATTTTAGACGCTTAAAATACAAATGAATCCCATCTTAAGCATTGAATACATTAGTATTTTTAAAAGATTGTTTTACTACCTTTTGATGGCAAACCATTTTTTTAAATCAAACTTTTGAAAATTTTATATTCTCTATTTTTCAAAATAAACATATTATTTATGATTGGGGCATTGAAATTTACCTTGGGTTAATTTTTGGTATTTTTCTAACAATGTTCATTTTTCAATGAATAGTAAACAATACTGCATTTTACATCAAAACTGCCTTTTCATATAATTAAATTATATGATTATATTATATTTTTAATTTGTTTTAAAGTGTAAATAGAATATATTTTTACCATGTAATTCAATGATGGTCATTGGGATTAATTTCACTTTGGAATTAGGCATAAACAGGTGCTAAACTTTTCATAAATATTGTTTCTAAAAAACCTGCTATTTGTTTTGACAATGGGAAGTTTTTTTTAAATTAATTATTGAAATTTATGTGTTAGGAATTTGGTAAAAGGGATTACATATTTGGAATTAGAAGGTCCAAATTATGGAATTAAGACTATTTTGTTTTTGGACATTATGAATAGTAACGACGGTAATTATCTTTAATTATCTTGATTAATGAGTAATCAGGTAGTTAAAGATAATAAAATAATATCATAATAATACAAAATTACCACAAAATGTGTCCTAAGGCTATTGGTTGTCTCATGGCCGACCATGGGATTCCTTGTGCCAAACTTGGGGGCACCATGGAATCACTTTTGTGAGAAAGTGACTTTTTATCTTTTTATTTTTTAAAGAATGTTAAATGTAACAAAGAAGGTATCACCTAAGTAAAATATTTTTAATTTTTTCTACATAAATGATATTTTGGACTATAAATATTCATTGGAAATCTAAAATTATTTCCTACATCATAGTATTTTTTTTATAATTTTTAGACATTAAATAAATTAAATTATTTATGACATCATGATGATGCAGCGATGACCTCATTATTTAACGATTTAAATAAAATGGAAAGATAATGTAAAATATAAGACCTATACATGTCCAAAATCTATTGGATGGGCGTATTTGAAACTCTTATCACCATATCCTTGAAACACATCAATGTGGGACCACTAAAATCCGAAACTCATTTGCAAATAAAGTTACATTTTATACCTTTCCAAGAGTGCCCCTCCTCTCCTCTTATAAAAGGCCCCCACCTATACCTCCTTACCCACACTTCATAAGCCTTTGGCTCGGACAACCCCTGCCCATTTTGTCTCTCCACATCTCTATATTACTCCTTGAAGCCTCACTTTGGGCAGAAGTCTTCCCAAGGAAGCCTTTGAGCTCAAATCTAAGAGAGTTACCCGATTTTAAGGTAATGTCTTCACTTGAGTCCTTTTGTTTTATTTTTCTTATCCAACCCCCTAAACTATTTTTATTCATTTATTTTGTAACAAATCCAGTATCTTAAATATACTAGGATGTTTTTATAAGAAGGATTCGAGCTACACATACACACACCTATATCAAATGGTTAAAGAACATACTCTTTCCGTGGATGGCGAATTTCAGCCTCCCGAAACGATGATTGTTCAACATTCTTTTAACACCATCAAAGGTGGTCATTAAGATAACACTATACTTATATATGATATATAATATGTTTATATTTTACTTAAGATTATGCATTTTTCATTTATTTCATACCTTTATGGTTTCCATTATGGGTAAACGCGATATCTTCATTTAAAGAAGTGCGGACTACCGCCCCCTCAAAGTGATGTGATTCGTTAATGCCATATGTGGGACATATAAAGGATGGATTTAAAGTTATTATATATGATTTTATAATGGAATTATAATATACCTTTATATCATTATTATTTTCTTTCCATTAAAGTATGAGATAGAAATGAAAGTAGCGTTCATGCGTACGTACGACTTACCGTCTCCATGAACGGTGCATTTCATTTCTTATCCCCAAATGTAATGTATTATTATGAGTAAATATATATATAATGGATATATATGATTTATGTTACATCTAAATGATTAATATAATTCTTTAATTAAAATATACATACCTCTCATTTAATATGACATAGAAATGAAAGTAGCGTTCATGCGTACGTACGGCTTACCGTCTCCATGAACGGTGCATTTCATTTCTTTCCTCTAAATGATTATGTGATATTATAAATACATTTATATGCTCGATATATATGATATATATGATATCCAAATCAGTAATGTCATTCTGGATATAAAGAACCTTTGACCCCACGAACAACATGTAATTGTAAGAAGTCCACTTTCGACTTAAGAACCAAATATTGACAAAACAAACATTATTAACTTAATGATTACATAATGTTTATAACATGGAAATAAGTTATATAAAAGGAATAATAAGCTTGAAAAAGGTTATTAATCAAGTATAAATTAACTCAAGTTTATTATTCAGGATATTAAAGAACGATCAAGTCAAGTCGGACCCGAGGTAAGGGATCCTACTCCTCTCTTTCTTTTTAAGTACACTCTTTTATGTAATTACTTTTAAAGCTAATCTTTCTTGTTATTGGGATGTTATTTTATATTAATATTACTGTAATTTTTATGTTCATGTGATGAGAGACCCTATTCTCTGTCATCAATCCATTTTGGAAGTTTTGAGTGGCGCCGTTAGGCTGTCGAATTTTCGTAAGAGATCTAACCTCTCTCTTTCTTTTTAAGTACTCTCCTTTATGCCACTTCTTTTAAGCTCCTCTTTGTTATGTTGGGGGATTTTATTTTATATTCCTATTTATATAAACTTTATGTTAATATGATGAGATACCCTATTTGATCTCATCAATCAATTTTTGTAAGTTTTATGTGGCGCCGTTAGGCTGCCGAGTTTTCGTAAGGGATTTTTCATCTCACTTTTATTCCTGTGAGATTTATGCTACATTTGCCACAATTTACTTTTATTGGTGTATGTACTTCCAATTATTCTACTCTTTGTGTAATATAATTTCATTTATGAGTATTTAAATCAATGATGTATTGTCCTTCTTTCATGGGGTGTATGTTTTGAAAGATACCCAAGTCGGTAAGGGAACCTTTCACCCTCCTCTTTTTAAAAGACTTCTTTTGTTGGGGATTTTAATTTACATATTGTTATGTTGGAATATGTTCTCATATATCCTTATTTATGTAAATTTTATTTCCAAGTGTTGAGATACCCTTTTTATCTCTCATCAACTCATTTTGATGTGACGCCGTTAGGCTGTCAAGGGAACCTCTTAAACCAATTTCGATTTCTTGGGGTTCAACATGTAGTTATTGAATATGTCATCTTTTGAATATGTGTGAATGACCTTTGATTATTTTACACTTAATATCCACTTTTATTTGGTGTATTCATTTGTAACACATAATTATGTAATTGATTTATCCTTAAACTAAGGATACCGTCTTTGTAAGGACTTCATCTCAATCTCCTTTCAATGAGGCATATTTTATTTTATACACAACCTTCTTTTATACGGTGTATAAACCCCTTTGACTTTTACATTTATCCAAAAGGAATATTTATTTATACGAAACATTTTACTAAACGAAAAAAGGGAATGTTTTTTGTCATACGTATGCGGAGACAAAGACTTCTCCGCCGCCGTGACCATTATTTGAATTTCGGCTTCCTCTACAAGCCATACCATTTTTTATAAAAGAAAAATAAAAACCATGTTTTACTTTTCTTTTATTTTTTTATTGAAAATGGTTTTCATAATGTTTTTATATCAATGTGTTGTATTGATATCTTGTGATTGAAAGGTGTAAATGTTATGTTTCCTTTATGCATGTTTTATGTGATACGATTATGTTGAGGTTCTTGGGCATTATTATGAAGTTTGGTGGTTCTGTGATAAACTAAGGGCGGGTGAGCCCGATATAGCTCTCCAATTCATTGGGTAATGAAAATGAGTGAAATGGTAAGGTTTCTCCGAAGAGATTTAGGGAATATACTGTGGTGGGTATTCCAAACGTAACCAAGAGGGTTACTCCCAACGTAAGAATGTTATGAATGCCTCAAGTTACCTTTTATGTCTTATGATTTCTATGATTTATTAATGATTTGATGTGGTGTGTTAAAGTGCCTATGTTTTATGGGTAAAGTATGATTTCATTCTTATGTATATATGAACTCATGTTTCCTTTCCATATTTTTATAACCCTTACTGAGCTTTTTATGCTCATCCCAAGTTTTTGAAATGTTTTTCACAGGTCAAGGAAAAGGTACATGATGTGATGATAGTGTCAAGGATGTGTCAAGAAAGAATCCATGTTTTATTTTAAATATCTTTCTATTGATGGGAAGAATGAATAATGTCTTTTATGTAACCACTTTCTTTAAATGTGGAATGTAATGCAAGTTTCATGATCTAATTCTCTAAAACTCTAAACCTGAAAAGATCCTCAATGTGTAATCTTGTAATAACTCAAGATTAAGTAAGGTTTAAGGCTGAGGCCTTATAGTTGGTATCAAAGGTCGGTTTAGATAACTTTAGAGGTTAGGGTATCTTCTAAGAATAAGTGACATTACCATAATGGTTAGGATTTCAGAAAGAGTCCTAGTTTTAGATAAAGTGAATAAGTAAGTATATCTTAGTGGTTATCTTCCTCATTAGTACATGATGGTTTTGTTGATATACTCACACTGACATTTCTGTTTTTAGTGAATGGATGGATTTAGAAGGCACCCAAGTGACAATAGGTTTGAAGGAAACTGTGGTGGTTCTCTGATTAAGAGACTGGATGAAATGGGGTATTCAATGAGGAAACTCGTGGTTGTTCTAAACCAACTATCAAGGAGTCATGATCAACCACTTGAACCTTGGTATGTTCTATAATGCATCATGTAAGAGATGACCAATCGATGTGGAAGTTCAGGTAATAATTATAAAGGTAACCATTAGGGTTTATATGATCCTTACTTTTGAGGTAATTATGGGTTATTATATGTTATTGTGGAAAATGAAAGGCATGAGATAAAGTTGAGGTTAAAATATGTTTTGTTTATTTTTGAATATTTTATCTCATTTTGGAAAATGTTTTGAGAATTATATAGTTTTGGGAAAAGGACAACACGCAGACCGTGTGACAACCCGTCGCGTCGGACAAAGCTGCGGGAATCGAACCCACAACTAAAGTGAAACTGGTATTTATCACCTACCACTGGACTACGTGAAGTCCCTGGTTAGTTTGACTGATTCTTTTTAGTTAGATGATTTTATGAATTAAGAGTAAGTTGATTTTGGGTTATCTATGGAAATTTATTAACCTATCATGGAGGATATGTGATGAGGTTAATTACTTTTCAATATGAGACATTAAGAGCAACTGATGTTGTTTGGAGATAAATGTTAGGATTTAACTTGGAAGACTATGTGACTAAATCCTTCAAATATTTGGGTTTCAATATTAGTTTTGTTAACTTTGAAGGATTTTATGGACAAATTGTTTATCGAATGGTCCTCGTTGAACTTTGGGTTTTGTTGGACAAATTTTGGAGATTAAGCATAGATTTTCTTTTTATAAAGGGTTATCCTTTTCTGGATTATCTGATATTGTACTAGCATTTTTGGTTTTGGTTTTGGTTAAAGTCTGAAGACATGGGAAGTATATAGTTCTATTTGGTGTGTTAGGTGATTCTCTAGAAGTTGATTATAGTACATTTAATGTGAACAAGTCTTCCTAAATACTCGTCTTTTAGAGAAAATATGAGTTTCTGTAAGGAATCTAATAAAAGTTGAAAGTCAACATGATAAGTGATTATGTTTCCTTATGAATAAATTCCTTAATAAAAAGTAACTTAAAACAAAAATGTTGTCTATTAACTTTTCTTACTGGGGAATCGAATACCGTTTAACCCATCACAAATTTGTGATTTTCTTGTGGTTAACTGTCTCCTAAACATGTTTTCTATCACTCTCTATCAGAACATGACCCTATGTTTTCTCCTCCATGTCCATGTTTTCCTACATGGAATCCTAGTATGGGTTAACTGGGGTGACCTCTATACTTCTCTTTCTTTATTTTAAAGTGATTGTTTTACCGAATCGTGTTCCGATGTGGGATTTTCAATGATGTTTCCAAGCCCAGTTTTATAATTGCGGGGACGCAATTCCAAAAAGATTGGAAAGATGTAACACCCTAGGTAAATAAAGAATATGACTTTTTTATATTTATCCCTATTTGTGGAAAAAAATGTCAATATTAATTTAAATGGAATGATATGCTCGATGGCTTACCCAATACGCAACAACGAGTTCCTTTAAAATCTTACGTTGCACTCTAATACTAAAATAATATTATTTTAAATGGTAGTTAACGCCTAGTCGTTGTATTGACAGGAATGAATTTAAATAACTAAAATAAGATTATATATGTTTGTTAAATGTTTTTACTTTTATCCAATAAATTTTAGAGGCTTAAAATACAAATGAATCCCATCTTAAGCATTGAATACACTAGTATTTTTAAAATATTGTTTTACTACCTTTTGATGGCAAACCATTTTTTTTAAATAAAACTTTTGACAATTTTATAAGCTCTATTTTTCAAAATAAACATATTATTTATGATTGGGACATTGAAATTTACCTTGGGTTGATTTTTGGTATTTTTCTGACAATGTTCATTTTTCAATGAATAGTGAAAAATACTGCATTTTACATCAAAACTGCTTTTTCATATAATTTAATTATATTGTTATATTATCTTTTTAATTTGTTTTAAAGTGTAAATAGAGTATATTTTTACCATTTATTTCAATTATGGTAATTGGGATTAATTTCACTTTGGATTTAGGCATAAACAGGTGCCAAACTTTTCATAAATATTGTTTCTAAAAAACCCTCTATTTGTTTTGACAACGGGAAGTTTTTTTAAATTAATTATTGAAATTTATGTGTTTGGAATTTGGTAAAATGGATTAAATATTTGGAATCATAAGTTCCAAATTATGGAATTAAGACTCTTTTGTTTTTGGACATTATGAATAGTAATGACGGTAATTATCTTTAATTATCTTGATTAATGAGTAATCAGGTAGTTAAAGATAATAAAATAATATCATAAAAATAAAAAATGACCACAACATGTGTCCTAAGGCTATTGGTTGTCTCATGGCCGACCATGGGATTCCTTGTTCCAAACTTGGGGGCCCCATGGAATCACTTTTGTGAGAAAGTGACTTTTTATCTTTTTATTTTTTAAAGAATGTTAAATGTAACAAAGAAGGTATCACCAAAATATTTTGTCTAAATAATTGATAATTTGGGCTATACATATTAATTGGAAAGATAAAAAGATTTCCTACATCATAGTATTTTTTTTATAATTTTTAGACATTAAATAAAATAAATTATTTATGACATTATGATGATGCAGCGATGACTTCATTATTTAACAATTTAAATAAAATGGAAAGATAATGTAAAATATAAGACCTACACATGTCCCAAAAATATTGGACGGGTGTATTTTGAACCCTTATCACCTTATCCTAGAAAAACATCAATGTGGGACCACTAAAATTCGAAACTCATTTGCAAATAAAGTTACATTTTATACCTTTCCAAGAGTGCCCCTCCTCTCCTCTTATAAAAGGCCCCCACCTCTACCTCCTTACCCACACTTCATAAGCCTTTATCTCGACCAAACCCTGCCCATTTTATCTCTAAACATACCTCTCTTACTCCTTGAATCCTCACTTTGGGCAGAAGTCTTCCCAAGGAATCCTTTGAGCTCAAATCTAAGAGAGTTACCCGATTTTAAGGTAATGTCTTCACTTGAGTCCTTTTGTTTTATTTTTCTTCTCCAACCCCCTAAACTCTTTTTATTCATTTTCTTTGTAACAACTCCAGTATCGTAAATATACTAGGATGTTTTTATAAGAAGGGTTAGAGCTACAATTACACACACATACATATAATGGTTAAAGAACATACTGTTTCCGTGGATGGCGAATTTTTGCCTCCCGAAACGATGATTGTTCAACATTCTTTTAACACCTTCAATGGTGGCCATTAAGATGAAACTATACTTATATATAATATATAATATGTTTATGTTTTACTTAAGCTTCTGTATTTTTCATTTATGGCATACCTTTATGGTTTCCATTATGGGTAAACGTGATATCTTCATTTAAGGAAGTGCGGACTACCGCCCCCTCAAAGTGACGTGATTCGTTAATGCCATATGTGGGACGTATAAAGTATGGATTTAAAGTTATTATATATGATGTTATATTGTAATTATAATATACCTTTATATAATTATTATTTTCTTTCCATTAAAGTATGAGATAGAAATGAAAGTAGCGTTCATGCGTATGTACGGCTTACCGTCTCCATGAACGGTGCATTTCATTTCTTATGCCCAAATGTAATGTATTATTATGAGTACATATATATAATGGATACATATGATGTATGTTACATATAAATTATTAATATAATTATGGAATTAAAATATTCATACCTCTCATATAGTTTTAATTTCATTAATATGACATAGAAATGAAAGTAGCGTTCATGCGTACGTACGGCTTACCGTCTCCATGAACGGTGCATTTCATTTCTTTCTTCTAAATGATTATGTGATATTATAAATACATGTATATTCTGGATATATATGATATATATTATATCCAAATCAGGAATGCCATTCTGGATATAATGAACCTTTGACCCCACGAACAACATGTAATTGTAAGAAGTCTACTTTCGACTTAAGAACCAAATATCAACAAAACAAACATTATTAAATTAATGATTACATAATGTTTATAACATGTAAATAAGTTATATAAAAGGAATAATAATATTGAAAAAGTTTCTTAATCAAGTAGAAATTAACTCAAGTTTATTATTCAGGAGATTAAAGAACGATCGAGTCAAGTCGGAACCGAGGTAAGGGATCCTACTCCTCTCTTTCTTTTTAAGTACACTCTTTTATGTCATTCCTTTTAAAGATAATATTTCTTGTTATTGGGATGTTCTTTTATATTAATCTTACTGTAATTTTTATGTTCATGTGTTGAGAGACCCTATTCTCTCTCATCAATCAATTTTGGAAGTTTTGAGTGGCGCCGTTAGGCTGCCGAATTTTTGTAAGAGATCTAACCTCTCTCTTTCTTTTTAAGTACTCTCCTTTATGTCACTTCTTTTAAGCTCCTCTTTGTTTTGTTGGAGGATGTTCTTTTATATTCCTATTTCTATAAACTTTATGTTAATATTATGAGACAACCTATTTTATCTCATCAATCCATTTTTGTAAGTTTTATGTGGCTCCGTTAGGCTGCCGAGTTTTCGTAAGGTATTTTTCATCTCACTTTTATTCCCGTGAGATTTATGCTACATTTGCCACAATTTACTTTGAGTGGTGTATTTACTTCCCATTATTCTACTCTTTGTGTAATATAATTTCGTTTATGAGTATTTACATCAATGATGTATTTTCCTTCTTTCATGGGGTGTATGTTTTGAAAGATACCCAAGTCGGTAAGGGAACCTTTCACCCTCCTCTTTTTAAAATAATTCTTTTGTTGGGTATTTTAATTTACATATTGGTATGTTGGGATATGTTCTCATATATCCATATTTATGTAAATTTTATGTACAAGTGATGAGATATACTTTTTATCTCTCATCAACTCATTTTGATGTGACGCCGTTAGGCTGTCAAGGGAACTTCTTAACCCAATTTCGATTTCTTTGGGTCCAACATGTAGTTATTGAATATGTCATCCTTTGAATATGTGTGAATGAACTTTGATTATTTTACAATTAATATCCACTTATATTTGGTGTATTCTTTTGTCACACATAATTGTGTAATTGATTTATCCTTAAACCAAGGATACCATCTTTGTATGGGACTTCGTCTCAATCTCCTTTCATTGGGACATATTTTATTTTATACACAACCTTCTTTTATATGGTGTATAAACCTCTTTGACTTTTACATTTATCCAAATGGAATATTTATTTATATGAAGCATTTTACTAAATGACAAAAGGGAATGTTTTTTGTCATACGTAGGCGGCGACAACAACTTCTACGCTGCCGTGACCAATATTTGAATTTCGGCTTCCTCTACAAGCCATACATTTTTTTATAAAAGAAAAATAAAAACCATGTTTTACTTTTCTTTTATTTTGGTATTGAAAATGGTTTTCATAATGTTTTTATATCAATGTGTTGTATTGATAACTTCTGATTGAAAGGTGGAAATGTTATATTTCCTTTATGCATGTTTTATGTGATATGATTATGTTGAGGTTCTTGGGCATTATTATGAAGACGGGTGGTTCCGTGATAAACTAAGGGAGGGTGCGCCCAATATATCTCTCCAATGCATTGGGTAATGCGAAGGAGTGAAACGTTAAGGTTTCTCTGAAGAGATTTAGGGAATATACTCTGGTGGGTATTCCAAATGTAACCAAGAGGGTTACTCCCTACGTAAGAATGTTATGAATGCCTCAAGTTACCTTTTATGTCTTATGATTTCTATGATTTATTCATGATTTGATGAGGTGTGTTAAAGTGCCTATGTTTTATGGGTAAAGTATGATTTCATTCTTATGTATATATGAACTCATGTTTCTTTTCCATATTTTTATAACCCTTACTGAGCTTTTTATGCTCATCCCAAGTTTTTGAAATGTTTTTTACAGGTCAAGGAAAAGGTACATGATGTGATGATAGTGTCAAGGATGTGTCAAGAAAGAATCCATGTTTTATTTTAAATATGTTTTCATTGATGGGAAGAATGAATACTGTATTTTATGTAACCACTTTGTTTAAATGTGGAATGTAATGCAAGTTTCATGTTCTAATTCTCTAAAACTCTAAACCTGAAAAGATCCTCAATGTGTAATCATGTAATAACTCAAGATTAAGTAAGGTTTAAGGATGAGGCCTTATATAACCATTGTGTAAAATGAGAATAATGTGATAGTGAAAACTAGGATTTAGAACAGATGGAGGGTCTTCATCGACAATATAATATTAAATCATATAAACTAAAAGGACCATTTATTAATACATTTAATAAGAAAAATGTTAGAGAGACTAGATTGTAAAATTCATTACTATTTTTGAAGAATTCTATGGGTATTTTCAACTTCTAGTAGCTCTAGAGGACACGGTAAAAACAACCTTCATATAAAACTTTGGTATGTTCACTTTTAGAAGATTTCCCTTTAGGTTATAAAATTCCCCATTTACTTTTAAATTATGCTTAGTAAGTATCCTTTTAGAAAAAATTGAGAGATATATGGAGGTATTTATTGAAAATTTTACTATTTATGGTGTATTCTGTGAAACCTATCTAAAAAATGTGATTTTTTTAAAGAAACAATTTCAGAAAAAATTGATTCTAAACTTATAAAAATTAAACTTCATGGTGGAAATAGGATTTTTTATTCCACATAATTTCTAATGATATAATTTTAGTAGATAAGGCCAAGGTTGAAAACATTTCCACAATACCATACCCCACCATTTTGAGACATATTAGACCATTTTTAGGATACAATGCATTTTATAATAGGTTTATTTAATTTTTTGTAAAAGTTTCTTTTCTCTTGACTAACCTACTAGAAATGGAAACTAATTTTGTGATTAATGATTTATGTTGGATTGCCTTTGAAAAATTAAATAAGAGACTAACAAAAAACCCTATAATATGTACAATTGAATAGAGTGATCCATTTAAAGGATTATGTGATGCATATAATAATGAAAATGAGACATGCTATCCCAAAAGTCCATTGGGAACTAAAATGTGATATTATAAACTTTATAGACCCTACAAACAACCAAATTCAATTATAAAATAATAGAAAAGTATTTTTTTATATTTTTATCTTTTACAAAATTTCATTCATATTTTGTGGGAATTAATGTGACTACTTTCTTAATCTTGTGACCCATATATCTTTATTCAAGAAGGATGATGTAAA
This sequence comes from Viscum album, assembly GCA_963277665.1. Lineage (NCBI taxonomy): Eukaryota > Viridiplantae > Streptophyta > Magnoliopsida > Santalales > Viscaceae > Viscum > Viscum album. Next base: position 1,517,281,217 of record OY728155.1, on the reverse strand, counting down.
GAAAATATTTTTGAGATAGCAATTGATTATTCAAGAATAAAATTTCGAGATCAAGAATAATAAGTGTTGTGAGAATTTGGTTTCAAACCACATGTACATACTGCCCCACACCATCAATGTAGAAATACCCACATAGGAAGCTTTAGATGAATCATACCATGGTGAGTAGCTATAAAAGTAACCCAAGTATCCTGGTATACTATCTTGGGATCTTATTTGTTCACATAAAAGGTACCATCAGTCTTTAATAAGAATAAAAATGTTAAACTAAAATTATATGAGAACTCCCTACTATGAAAAGAGATGTCCATATCATTCCATGACATACTCATTCATAAAAGAGACTTTCAATTGGAAGATAATGTACTTACATTATCCTAAAACAAAAATATTATTCATGATAAACTCCATTCCAAATAGAATGGTCCATTTATAGTAACTAATAAACATCTATTTGGTGTAGTTGAAGTAAAATGAGTAGAATCACAATATCCATTTAAAATTAATATATATTAATTGAAGCATTTTTATGAATACTTTTGGAAATAACCAATAGAGGTGTCATGAACCAATCCGGGTCACCATCTGACCCAGAGACTGACCCAATCCATGGAATGGACCGAAGGGAGTTCCCAATCCCCATGGGCTAGAAACTAGTTCTTGGGTAACCAAATTATGCCTTGGGAATTATTTCACCCATTCATATAATCATAATAAGATTCCAAAAAATAAACAACAAACCAATAATACAAATATAATTAAACAAGGTACAACAATTTCCAAATTCAGATATTTACAATTTTAACCAAAAACTAAAATTCAACAATGATGAATGAAAAAAAACAACCCAATAACAACTATATGATGAGAGGGGAATCACCCTCAAGTCATAAACACCAATGCCGGTAACAAGGAGCACTAACAAACAGATCCATTATCATCACAAATGAAACATCTTGCATTTACCTGGTTCAAACATATTACAAGGTCTACATAGACCCATTGGTGTATGTATGGTGTGATCCAAAGCCCAATATGATTCAACCCAAAAAAATAAATTCCATTCTATAACACTAAATGATAACTTAACATGCACATTCATGTAAAGGCTTTTAAAAAATTATTAAGAAAAAATTTTATGGAAGACATTATCAAAAGGAATACTCTCAAGGAAAAATATTTTAGAACCACTTTATTTAAAACAAATAGTTTATAAAGGCACACATGAGGTCCACTATATGTCTACATATAGAACCACATCATATAATCATCATGTTAAGGTAGAGCACAAAAGGTAAATCCCAAGGGTTAATATATCTTGAGTAGGACACTAGAACCTCATACCTCAGTGTAGGGTGGTATAGAAACCACAATCACAACTTTCTCGTGCACGATCCACAAGGTGGGGACACACTAATTGCCTAGTGGTCTCCCATCACCATCATAGTTTAGCTAGTGTTGTAAGAATCAATCTTTCTATCCAAAATTAGGCCGAACCACTCCCAAATCATCTAGTCTACTAGAAATAGTCAACCCACCTAGATACTTGGGATTTCCTTGTTCTCAAGTTGATGTTCACATGTCACACATAACACCAATTTCACAAAACATGCCATGAATTTCAAGGGAATCACCACCTTACAAAAAACAAAAAAATTTCCATTTTACTCACACTAAAAACCGCTTCCAAATACATTCACCATCACTTACACAATTCATAAATTACCCTTTTTAAAAAACATAAGAAACTATTACAATTGATTAACCAATTCCATGGTCCAAGACCCTTTTTTAAATCCAAACCTAAACCAAGATAACTTTTAAAATAATATTTTCAACATTTAAACAATTAAAATTCATATTTAAAAGTGAAAAATAAGTCCAATGTGCCAAATTATTACATTTTACCTTAGAAATGTACTTACAATCTTCTTTTAACCATAAGTTACTTTAAAAACATGCTTTAAAACCTTCAAAAAACCCATACAACATTTCCCTGAGACACCAAAATAAATAAAACACCAAAACATATCAAATTTTCATTATAAAATTCATTCACATCACATAATCGCACCAAAACCTTATAAAACACATTTTTACCACACAATTAAAAAATAGAACATTTATAAATTAACCGAAAAACCAAATCAAATAATGTAAAAATGACATAGCATGGAACCACTTACCTTAAACCAAGAAGCTTTCCGAAAATGATGTGAAACACTATCCACACCACCATGAGACCATAACAAGGAAAGATTAGATCAAGAACATCAAGATCAAACCATATTAAACAAGAAAAAACCTAAATCGAACAACCCACCAAATTAAAAAAACCACAAGGGGAAGGAGGAAAACCCTATAATGGAGGAAGAAATCAATATAGGAGAGACATACATAGAGATTCCTTGAAGAATCTGAGACAAAACCACATAAAAATTAAAGTCCAAGGAGGGGAGGAGAAGGAGGGAGGTGTGACTAGGGTTGGGGAGATAGTATTGGTCGATAAAGAGTGAAAAAAGGGTGTTAAAATTAGGGAGCGATAAAAAGGGGGAACCAAATTTAATGACTTGGACATGCTGTACAATTAGTCCATATGGATTATCAAATCGTGGGGTGATCGTGCACCTGTCTCTACTAAGGAGGGTGCATACGTCAAGGTTAATCCACACGGTCTAACTTATCATGGAGAAGCTGTGCATAGACTTCTGTATAAGACCCCACCCTACTGTAAGGTTCTTGGGTCAAGGCACATGTCCATGTGCTGGTCGTGTAGTAGCTACTGCCTTAACCTGCAACCAACAATGTGCTTACTCGGGCAGGGAACACAGTTTCTACTAACCGTGTTCCAACCATGACCCATACACTATATACCAAATATATATATATATATATATATTCCTTGAAAATTCATGAGTAAACTTATAGACAAGCACTAGAATAAGAATAACCAAAGGAAAGACCTAAAAAATTCAAACCCATCACACCCTCCTCTTGAGAAAATAACTGAGAACCAAAGTTGAACCAGAATGAAGGGTGAAACCAAAAACCTGGGTGTGAAAATTATCTCCACCTTAATGCTTTTCGCCCCTATAAATCCATAAAAGTCCAGATCCAATAACAAGAACTGATACCCATTCACAGTTCAAGGAGATTTCCCACAACTTCAAATGATGACAAAGTAATGACATTGCAGATAGGGGAAGAGGTTTACAAGTAGAACTTGGAGGGGGGGGGGTATAATAGACTCCCCAATATGTGCCTTTAGACCCAAAATATAAAACACATCACGTTGATCAATATAAGAAAATAAACTATCACAATTCACAATCCAACCTCTTAGGCCAAAACACCCAATACAACACCACACGAAACTCATGCAACTTACCTAATATGAGAAAAACAACCAAACCACCTTTCAATGAATACTTTGATAACCATATTTTCAAAAAACCATTGGGCACACTATAATACCAATGTATACTCAAGAGTGGATATTGTGGTTAGATAGATCAGAACAAGACTACCTACTACCAAGACAAAATAAGAAACCAAATCGAATTTTCAACATGGGGAGGCCCGAATAGACATTCAACCATAAGAAACAGGTTAAAATCGATTCACACCCAAGGAACTTCAGCAAGATCCGCACTAGGTCTCCCCACCATAAGAAATAACCATCATAACCAATTTGAAAAGACCAACATGAGAAGCCCGACATGGGCTATCTTGGGAACTTCCCACACATACCAAATTCCCCACCATAAGGGACCCAATGAAATAAGCTCCAAAATAAATGAAATCACTATACAGTTCACTATTCCCACAAGATTCTATCATCCTTAGATATGACCTAACCAAAATCAAGATCAATTCACAAGGTTGTCCATACAAGGACCATCAAATGGAGACCCATATCTAATGAGGCATAACCACTTAGATTTTATGAAGATGATACAACCACACCTCCTTATAACCAAGGAGGAACTCTTCCACCCACATAGGTCACAACATAAAGATGAGGTCACCTTGTTTATTTTTACCTAATGGGTATGTTATAAATGAATAACTACACAAAAGGATTAAATTATCTTCCTTTTCTACACTGAAGAAAAATACTATACCCCGGTCCTTTACACCCCTAGGGGTTCTAGACTACATATGAGATTCAATCTATGGCCTATGGATAGAGCTTCAAGGTTTAAAGTATCACCTAACTCACTGTCAGTCATTGAAAACCCATGAATGGAACTCTTACTTCTTCTGCCATAAGAAACCACAATGAAATCCAAATAATACCAACAAAACATAATACACCATGAGACCCACCTTAATTAAACATGAAAATTTCACCAAGACATGGACTTACAAGGTGCACACACATCACCCCTTTCACCTCGGAAAAGAAACAGGGAATGAAAGGCCTCCCAAAAGTCAACATCACATAGAATAGAGAATTTTAGAATTATTGAATAAAAAACATGCTCTTTTTAATACATAAGTTATTGAAATTTTTCACATCATCCACCTTTTCATTTAAAAGAGAACACAATACTACAAATCACCACTGAACATGAACATTAAAACCCAAGAGGCATTTCAAAGAATGAGACCCCAAACTGAGTCCTGAGGAGAACATGATTTCTTAAAGTGTCCATAACAACCTATTATGACCAGATTTCTTACACTGGTTTCCTATCATGACCCCTTTCCTAGAAGGATCCAATAAAATATCCAAATACCTTTTAAGACAGTGACCCAAACCAACAAATCTAGAATGCCTTCCAATTTCCTCACTCGAATTTCCATCACCACTTCCAGACTGGGCCATCAAGTTTAAAGGTGTAAAACTTCACATTTGATCACTCAAATGACTCAATGAAACTAAATCTTTTCTTAACTCCTCCTGCGTCCGCTCTCCCACTGGGATAGGACCTTCTTAACCAAAAAAGGAGAGGTGGACTGAATTTTTAAGCCCAAGAAGGAATTTCATACATTGATCAACTGGAGGGTCTTCTAATAGAGAATCGCATGTGGCTACACTTTGAATGTGCATTAATTATTTATTGGGGCATACACTTAGGCAATAAATTAAATTGAGGATCCAAACAAAATAACCCACTGAAGAATACATGACACAAACAAATCCAAACATGAAAAGAGAACCACTACAAATTCTTCCCAAAAAACTCTTTAGAAGAACCCACTAACCATTATTTAAATGATGATTAATTGATAATAAAAAAGCATGAAAATACCCTTTATATGTGAAGAAATATAAAAATTAAAACATCTCTTAAACTAAATTCTCCAAATTACATGAAGACACACCACACAAACACTGTTAATCAAAACATCACATTTCATCTTGAAAGAATTTTTTGAAAAGAAAACAATCTTGGTGGGTTGCACACTCAACAATGGTTTCCCATGGATTCTCACAAATTCATATCCTCATGCCACATCGGGCACCCATACACTTTCCCACACATATTCATGCATGTGGTCACTCATGAAAACACCAAAGGTTAAAACAAAACTATTCCACTAACCAAAATAAACATTAAACCCACATTTACATTTCAAATCCCAAAAATCCCCTTTTTAAAAACTACTAGCCACGAAACCCAAAACCCATTTTCAAAATTTACACATCAAATTAAAAATATTTCATCCCATTCAAAAAACATCTCAATAGTTTAGAAAATACCATTTAAAATATATTTCCAAAACCCTCTTTGAAATAGTTTATGTTTCCTAAACCAAAACATTTGTTAACCCATAAGTTTCAATTTTAAAAATATAGTATTGATAAAAAAATACCCCATTTAATTAATAACCATTTCAAATAAATCCATCTTTCAAAATCTTCCTTTAAGGTGATTTAAAAAACTCATTTTTCACTTTTCCAAAACCGAATCATTTCTACTTTAAAATCATGTTTCCATAATTCCAAAACAAGGTCCTTTTAAAAAGTATTCAGAACCTAGAGATACACAGATCAATTCAAGAGGAAACTAGTGCTGGTGGGTGAATTAGCCATATCATTGGAGGCCATACTCCAGTCTCACCACTGTCACAAAGAGTGTTCTATGACTATGTCACTAGCTCTACATGGCTTTCTAGACACTGTGATCTCACTGAGACCATTGGACCATCTCCTATTTCATTTCCCAAATAATGAACAACCCCATAAACCAAATGCACCAAAAAAATCTTGCTTCCCCTGGTGAATTGAGTCCCGTCACGAGGTGTGATGTCCATGAACCATACACATAACTAGTTTGTCATGTGTCGACAACCCTAGCTTCAGTCTAACAGACTCTTCCCTAAAGAACATGACCCAAAAGTTCTTAAACTACTTTGATACAATTTTTTCACGAACCAAGCCGAGTATCTATCTAACCTGATGCCTGAACCAGTCCATGGCATGGTCCTAAGTGCATTACCAATCCCCACGGGCTGGAAAATTCTTTCTAGACTAGAAACTTGTGCCTGGGTATCGACATTATGACTTAAGAATGATTTTAACCATTCATATAAGCATAAAAAGAAGGATCAAAATAAACAAAAAACCAAGACTACAAATATAATAAAAAAAGGAACAATAATTTATAGATTCAAAGATTTATAATTCTAACCAAAAACTAAAATACAAAATTGAATAAGGAAAAGAAAAAAGCAACCCAAGAACCTCTATATGATGATAGGGGCATCACCCTCAATCCATCACTACCGACATCATAAATAAGGAACACTGGTAATCCGATTCATTATTTTCGCAAATGACATATCTATCCTTTACCTAGGTCAAACATATATCAAGGTCTATATACAACCAATGGTGTATATAGGGTGTGAGACAAATCCTAGTAGGATGCCACCCAACAAAAGAGATTCCTTGCTATAACATTAAAAGATAACTTAACATGCACATTCATATAGGGGATTTGAAAACATTTCTAAGATTTTTTTATGGAAGATGTTCTCAAAAGGAATGATTTCAAGGAAAACCGTTTCATAACCACATGCTTAAAAAATAGTTTATAAAGGCACACATGAGGTCCACCATATTCCAACGGATGGAACCACATCATATAAGTACCATGTCAATGTAGATCACTATAGGTAAATCCCTAGGGTTAATATAGCATGAGATGGACACTAGAACCTTGTATATTAGTGTAGTGTGTTATATAAACCATAATCACAGCTTTCTCATTCATGAGACACTAGGATGGGACAAACTAAGGGCCTATTGTTCTCCCATCATCAACAATATTTATTTAGTGTTGTAAGCGCAAATCCTACTAGACAAAATCAGGAAGAACCACTTAAAAATCTTCTAGAATACTAGAACTTGTCATCCCACCTAGATACCTGACATTCTATTGTACTCAAGTTCATGTTCACATGCCACACATATCACAACTTTCACAAATCAATGCCCAAAATTTCAAGGGAATCGTCACTTTATACAAAACAAACCAATTTCCATTTTACCCACACCAAAGGCCACTTTCATATATGTTCTCCATCACTTACACGATTCATAAATTCCCCTTTTGAAAAAACACAAGAAAGTATAACAATTTATTAACCAATTCATTAGGATAAGCCCATTTTGTAAATCCACACATAAACCAAGATCACTTCTAAAGCATTATTTTAATCATTTAAACAATTAAAATTCATATTTAAAAGTGAACTGGAAGTCAAACATGAAAAAGTATTACATTATCCATTCAAACTACTTCCAAACTCCTTTTTTCCTTAAGTTACTTTGAAAACATGCTTTGCAGCCTTAGAACAACTAATAAAATTTTTTCACAAAACTACACAATAAAGAACACAATAAAACATAGAATTTTTTCCCTATAAAATCCATTCTCATCACATAAGCATACAAAGTACTTCTAAAACACATTTCACACCAAATAACTAAAAACATAACATTTAGAAATTAACCACACAAGCAAATAAAATAATTTTAAAATTATATAGCATGGAACCACCTACCTTATCCCAAGAAGCTTCCGAAAAATCATGCAAAACCCCATCCTCACAACCATAAGACCCTAGAAAAGAAAGATTAGACCAAGAAAATTAAGATAAAAACCTATTAAACAACAAAAACACTAAATTGAACACTCAAACCATCGAAAAAATAATACCCCAAAGAGGAAGGAGGTAAACCCTAGAATAGAGGAAGAAATCATGAGAGGAGAGACTTACATGAATATTCTAGGAATAATATGATCCAAAACTACACAAAAAAATGAATCCAAAGGAGAGGAGGAGAATGGGGGGGAGAACACCTATTGATGGGGAGGCTATACGGGTCGAGAAAGAGGGGAAAACAGGGTTAAAATTGTGGTTAGAGAAAAAATGGAAAACAAATTTAATGACCTCCGCATGGTTTTTCAAACTATGCATAGATCATGCACTCATCTCTACCAAGGAGGGTACCCACCATAAGGTTAATAAATATGGTTTTAATTACCATGAAGAGTCCATGTGGAAGCTTCTGAATGAGACCCTATCCTATAACACGGTTCCTGGGATGAGGTGCACGACCGTGCGTTATCCATATGGTAGCGGTTGCCTCAACCTAAAACTTATCTTACAGTTACCTGGGTAGGGTGCATAGTTTCTAATAACTATGCACCATCCATGCACCAAGAAATATCCACCCAAAACTTATATATTTCTATAAAATTCTAGGGTAAACTCACAGACAAGCACCAAACTAATAATTACTAAAGGAAGAAATCAAAAATTCAAACCCGTCACAACAAGTTCCTGAGAAAATAACTAAGAACCAAACCTAAATCAGAATGAAGGGTGAAACCAAAAACATAGATGCAATAAGAGGAGTAAAAAATCCTCCATATTGATTTTTAATAATGATATTATAATTTTCCTCCTTCCTTTACTTTAATTTAGATACTCAATTTTTTAGGATACTATTAATTACAAATTTCTTGATAAAATTAATTCAAAGTAGTGGTTTATATAAGTGTTGGGGGAGAGGATAAATAATATAGGATATTAATACCTTTTTATGTAGTTATTTATCCATTTCTATTTGGGTTTAGACTAATAGAAAAATAATCAAAGTGTTAAGTTTTTTTTTCATAATCTATACATTAATTATTCATACTATTTTCATAGGTTTTAAAATTTTTTAAAGTGTTTTTAGATAAGAAAACATATTCTCCAAAGCAATCCTTATTAGAAAGAAATACCATTCTAGAATTGTGGTATTTTATTAGATAATAAATGATTGAAATATAATTATTACTAAGTGAAATTGACCAATGACCGTATATATAAAAAGTTATTTAGAACTATGAAAAAAACACAGTGGAATCAAAATAATGGCATTAGGAAACTAGGATTTTTGAACTCGAGCCTAGGTGAACTACCCTTAGTGAATTATTATCACATTAGGGTGGATATATAAATGAAATTTGGATAAATCATATGAACTGGAGTAAAGAAAACATATTGGAACTGATCTAAAAGTCTTCCTAAGTTAACATAATCACATGTGTGTGTTTTTTCAATCAAATAAGATTGAGAGCGTCTTGAGAGTCGATTTATAAAGCATTGATTTTATACCCTAACTATTAAAATTATTCTAAGGGGATACCTACTATCTTAGGATAGTTTAGTTCTAGATTTAACTACAATCATCAAAAAAGTTCTTTTGAAAATCATGGTTGGAAAAAATTCAATAAGTGCTCATTTATAAAGGGAATATAATGATTTGTGGAATTTTAAACTTGGATTAAGAGGAGGAAGATGATATATCTAAATTTTATTTAGGATGTTTTAAGAAAGTGTTAATAACATGGAAAAGGAAGCTATGGTGAGAGGTATTTACAAAGGGGCCACTTGTTAAAATATTTATTCTATTAAGATGTATTATTTTCACAACTTAAAACTAGGATATTACTTTAATTAAAGTTACATGGTTTGTCAAATTCATAAAAGAGGAATGATATTTTACATTGATGAATGAATATGTGATTTTATTCTTATTTATATTATGTTATTATGTTTAGGTAGGAGTAAGATTTTTAAAATAAATGGAATTCAATTTATTTCTTAATTTTATAAGTGTGGGGGAGTGATGTAAGGCATTATTTTTAAATTTTTAAATATTTCACATTATAAATCAACCAAATAATTACATAAAAAACATGGAAATTCACTCTATTTTTTTCTTTTTTAAATCTAAAACTTAATTGTTTAATAGATTAAATCCATTGTTTTAAATGTTTAATTCATTTCATGGAATTAATTTAATGCCATACATTTTTTTGAGTAATAATTTTAATGTGTTAACATTATAATATTTATTATTTATAACTGTTTTATTTTTAAAATTAATTTCATAATGTCATTCACTAAAAATTCTATTTTTTTCATTTTTATAAGTCCAAATATGAAAATTGATAATAATATGAGTCGATCATAACACTTCACCAACTAGAACACATGTATTTAATCATTTCAAATGGATTTCTCAAAATTTTATATGGATACAGAGTTGGTATAAAAATATAAAAGGAATGAAAATACAACTTTGATGAGTGTATGAATTTTCAAGATCTTCAATAACATTAGACTAATTTTGAAGTATATTACTTTGAATATTTTTTCAGAATTTTCATGCAAACAACATCATCTTGAGACTCTATCATAATAATTCAATGACCATAGATCATAGGATTTTTAGATCATATTAATTCACCACTGATCATATTAGTTTCTAATTATATGAATCTATCATTAAGGGTAATTATCCACTTTTTCAATAGGACACCCTGAACCCACATTCCTAGATACAATTCCATAAAGACATACTTTTAATATTGGATTCGATGCCAACAATAAATTACTAGACATAATAATCCAATAAATACAACACTTAAATCTAATATTACATTACACACATTCACATGACCTTTTAGGTTTAAATATTTAGATAATTTAGTCAAAACATAAACTAGAAAAACCAATTTCTTTCTCAATAAATTTATTTTTCTTTCCACTATATAGGAAAATACTCAATTCATATAGAGTCTTCAAAATCTCCCAAAAATACTTTCACATTTTCTATCCTTATAAAAATCACATTTAATAATTTTTTTCATATATTGGGAATGGAAACATAAGAAAGGGGTGAACATAAATGCTCAAAAGGGGAATATATATTTTAAAATTTCGAAATATAATAATTATGTACATAATATGAAAGAAATAAATAATATGAATAATTATATAATAAATTTAAATAGATAACATTCTATATCTATGATAAAAAATGAAAATATAGAAATCAATAATACTAATCTACTATTGATGTAATTTATAATGATGGAAATAAAAAAACATGATGTTAAGGACTTGTTCTAAGATACTATCCTTTTATGGGAAGATGTAGAAAATAAAACCCAATATGGTTTGTTTCATGAGACCTGTTGATTCATTAATGGGATATATAATTCCAACCCCCACCATTCATCTGATTAAATCAAATTCATTAAACATAAGAGTCAAAAATACCATTCATAACATTCCCTAAGGACCATTTGGATGAATAAAAATATGGCTATCCATACGATAAAGAATATGTAATTTTAATTCATGATCAACTTACATTAGCAGTCAATAATCATCAAGAATGTCAATACTTATCCATATATCTATAAAATGGATAACATGATCATAATCCATTCTGAGAAATAAGGTGGATGGTAAAGTAATACATATACAACTTTATGATAATCACACATATTGTAATAACAATATATAGGATTATAATAATTTTTCCCATGTCAATAAAAGGATAAAATAATCATAACCCCTCTTAAGAAAGGTGGTGGATGGTTGCAAAAAATACATAACCTAATAAGTGAGAAATGCTTGTGAAAGGTATTATGTGTTAGTAATGATTATCCCCTACAAAAATTGATATAATACCAAATAATAAATTAAAAGGGAAGTGTGTACCCAAATTATATTAAATAATATCAAGATAATGATCACAACATAATGAAAAAAAGTTTAGTTACAAAAAAATCCTTACCATTAGGGAAACAACTATATCAATAGCCTATTAGATAATAATTTATGATTTGGTTATTAAATATCATGAAATAAAAAGTGACTGAGAAAAATATATCCATTATTTGTGAATACACCATAGAAATAAATCATGGTTCACAAAATATTTTATGTCATAAAAAATTATAATTGAGACAAAGAAAAAAATTATGGATTTAGAAACTTTCATATCAAAACCCCTTGAAAGAGAGAGATTGTAATTGAACATGAAATACCATGATTAAAAGATAATTCAGGATATAATATCTCAAATAGGTAGTATATAAGCTACATTAATTAAATTAAGTTCATAATACCAAACATGTCTCAAATAGAGGATTTTGAGATGAAAATCCCCTACCTAGGTCCTGATCCCTTTTTTACTTTCACCATTTTTTCATAATAATTAAATTAATCACATTAAAACATATCAAAAAACCTTATTCATTACTATAACAGTTTATACTTCTCATTTTTAATAATTATATATAGATACATTAACTAGATTTTCCCTATTCATTATATGTATATATATCAGCTAGTTTTACCAATTCATTAAATACATATCCAAGAATCTATTCCTAACTGTAATCGATCTTTATTTCTTGAACTAGATTCAAAAAATTCATGTTACTATCTATTATTTTTCCAAACTACATGATAATATGATTGTATAATTTATTATAATAATTATTTAAATATGGTCTATAAATCTACAATTTCATTTAATTTTAGTTTTGGTTACGAACCATGTAGATGAAATCGATAATGATCATGTTTTAATTATTCTTAACGAACAAAATGTCTTTTATTAATTAATGAGTTAAATGTTTACTAGAACTTACTATAAAGAAAAACATTATTTAAATACTTATATCATACAATACCATTAAATAATTTCTCACAATCGTCCATGACATAAATGTATAATACTCTTTAAGTAGGTGGTTAACTGAACCAACCAAGAGCCTACCCTATTAACGGATGATGATGAGATGGTTTATTCATAATATCATTATAACAAAAGTATATTTATCATATTAAGTATTTATTAGTGTGATATATTGGAATTGGAAATAATTATAAATACAATATAATTTATATAATGTTATTACTTATAAAAAGCGATCATTTTCCTCTTAGTTCGCTCATTTTAAATAATTGAATCAACAATAATAATATTTTGGTAATAAATTTAATATGCTATAATATAATTCATATAAAAAATTAAATATTCTGTAAATAACATATTTCCTTATTAAACCATTCTAGGGAATATAAAATTTGGGTGGTTATAGAAAAACGAATTTCATTTCTCATGGTAGAGGTAGTCCACACACACACACATGATAATTTATTTTTTTTAATGGTTGGGTTATATGAATATAAAATGATAATGAAATTTATATAGTTAAATTATAGTATATAAATGATAATTATATCGTTATATTATTATTGATATAATAAATTTAAATGAATATAATTAAGAATAAAATCTAAGTAATTGATAATACTCACATCGGGCACATGAATTTTCCTTAGAATTCTCCTTAGAAATGAAGAAATTATGATAAATAATTGTGAATATAATATTTTTAATATAGGATAGTGTTCTAATTGGAGAAATTTGGAAGAGTTTCAAGGAAATTTGTTATGGTAAGGTGAGTCTTGAATTAATGGAAGGGTTACCCTTTTATAAGTGAAGGGAATAGTAGTTTTAGGTGCAAACATAACATTTTGAAAAACATGATGTTACCATTTCAAGGTAAATGTATCAAAAATTTAATTAAAGGGGGATAAAGTGAGATTGGTTATAAAATGACCTCAACCACTCATTTAGGAGACAAATTAGAGCATTTTATGGATTTTGTTTTTTCTTTGATCTGTTTACCTATATTTAATTTTACCCTGATAATTAAATTTTAACCTTAGTTTTAATAAAAAAATTAATATTAACCTATTTTACCTAATTTTAACCTTATCATTGAAAATTTGGAAATAATTTTAGAAAGTTAAAATTACATGGGTTTTAAATGTTTTTTAAATATTAGCGTACATAGCACTTAAAAATAGTATTTATAAAAAAAGTTTTTCTTTTAAGCATAAAATTTATGTGTAATCCATAATTATTAAAATTATCAATTACCATGACGTATTTGACTTATTTTAAAACAAATAAAAGGTATGGGGATTTTATGGAAAGCCAAAACTAAATCACACCTTAAAAATACTTTATTTAAAGAAAAGACTAAAAACATTTTTTTATTAAAGTAACATTTTACTTTAGTTATAAAAATGTTTATCAAAGGTTTTATAAGTTTAAATAATATTTTAAAATAAATAATTTATTCCTTAAATTCATATTTTCTTACTTTAAATGTTTTTTTAAATTTATAGGATATGCCTACAAAATGATAAAATTACCAATATTCTACTTTTGAAATATCAATTTTTTTTGGCTAAAAACCATTTAAAAAATCAAAATTTAATATTAGTATAATACTATTACTATAGTTCAAAAAATTATTTCGATCATTTAAATTTCAAATTATATAATTTATAAATTTAGTTTCTTATTAAAATCATAAAATTTAATGACAAACTATCTTCACTGTAAAATAACATTTTCAAATATTAACTATTATTATTCTTATTTCATATCATTTTAAAACTAAATTATTACTAAAAATTTATTAATATAGAACATAATTTATCATAATTAATCAAATTTTTCTGGAAATTGAAATGCATAATGCCTGATAATAAATTTTCTAGATTTTTTTTCTAGAAAATGTGTAATCTTATTATTCATGTTAGGTAAACTAATTGATCTTTGTTTATATTTAAAGTAGACTTTATTTTATTTCTATAAATATATTAGAAGTAAATTAATATTATTCATTCCTATTAATTTGATGGCTAATTTTTAAAGACTGAACTTAAATATATAATGGTTTCATTTAATATTGTTATTTGGTGTGGATAAAGGTATAAAAAATTTGACTTATTAAATGGAAATCATATATTAAAATATTATATTGTTACATTCACCCTTAAATAATTTTTTCCTCACCATTCTAATTATCAATCTTTGAATAAAATTGGTAGGGTTGTTTTTATCATATTCATAATTTAGTAAATAAACACTAATATGACATCTACCCTACTCTCATAGGATATATCAAGTTACCTATTTTCTTTAAACAATATCATCCATTTATACAATCATATAACTTAGTATGTATATAACTTAATTATATATTCTATAATATGTTCCTTTCCCAATTCCACCATAATCTCAAATACCATAAATGAAAAATAAACCATATATCCTCAAAAAAATAACTCTATATTTAACCCTAAATGGTATTAACCACTATTTAATAATGTCACACACTAGTCAATATATATCATAATACAAAAAATGGTATGAAATTTACTATAAATATTATGAATGAATTATCAATCCCATGTTTATCAATACTATCTAACTTAATTATTCAATATAAAACTTCCATATATCATCTCAATATCAAGAGTATATTAAACCTAAGAGTTATCCATACCTCAATCATGTGTTCTATAATGGTTATCCCAAAAAATATAACTTTTTCATATACTCACTTTTAAATTTTATTAATACCATTTTATGTATGATTTAACACTTTTAAAATAAAACTAATAAAGAATAATTCATATATGTTCAAATAATCTTTATAAAATTGTGGAAATACCCGAATATCATCAATAAAAATCAATCACTAATGAGAATAACTAATAGTCTCAATATTTAATTTCTTTTAAAATACTAGTTAGATTATATTAGGTAAGAAAATGAATCTCACCATTTATATCATAACTAATAACTAATAAGGTTCCCAACCATTTAAGTATGTTACCTTATTCCATTCTGAGGCATAGTATTTTATTGGAACATACCTTTCACAACTTAATTTCTAGGATCCTATTTAAACCAAATACTAAAACCCAAAATGTTTATCAGTGAAATCATAGTAATTGATCATATGAATATGAAAATTTAATCCTAATATGTCTTCTCTAGTGACACCTTCATTTCATCCTTTGATTGTTCTGATTCAATATACATTTCTTTATGTTAGGTTATAATGTACTTATTAGCCTTATCCATTAAAGTAGTTAAGAAATAAATTCTTTATAATGGTTCTTAAATATAATATAATAGACCAAAGAATATAACTCAGGGGTGTCTAGCAAAATGTGTTGTATTAGGCCCACTCATTATGCATCAGATTCATGATCGAGTAAATGGTCAACCAACCCAATTCATGGTGATTAACCCTAGGAATATCTATTCCACAACCATATCCACTTTTCAGTTTCTATATAAGGATGTATTTATAGTAACACTACCTACTCAATACTTTAAAAATAATTCAGGATATCATCTTATACTTAGGATCATCATTAGGGTTTTCATTAAGGTTCTATCATCCTAATCCCCAAATAAAATGTTCACTATTGAATTTAAATTAAATCATATACTAATCCAAATGGATATCTATACCTTTGAAATTTTTATCAACTATAACTTATCAAACCTTAAATTATCCTAAAAAACACCATAATCTCCATATTTATCAAATCCATTCTCTAATACCAACTATGATTCCCTGAGTACCTACCCCTAGATCTAGTTTCATAAAAACATAAATTACATAATGGCTTCGATACCAATTATAAATTCCCAAACATAAATATCCCATAAATACATGACTTAATGAAAATATAGTATTACATACATTACCGATACCTTATAAGTTTAGATATTTAGAGAATTGGGAAAAACATTAACTAGAAGAAATAATGTCATACTCAACTAATGGATATTCTTATTTCCACCATATAAGAAACTATTTAATACATAAGGAGTCTTCACCATCTCCCAAAAAAATACCGACACATGATATACTTCTAAATATATTATGTGTACAAATTTTGTTCATAACGTAGGAATGGAAACATAAGAAAGGGGTGATATCAAACACTTAGTAAGAGAAACATATAATTAATGAAACCAAAATATAAGGATGGTATACATAATATGATTGGAATAAAATATCTAAATAATTTAATAATCAACTGAAATTTAGAGAATTCTATATTCATGATAATAAATGAAAATATATATATCAATAATACTATTATCTTACTGATAGAATGCATAATTATAGATATAAAAAAAAGTTATGAAGGTATTATAATATGAAACTATATTGTTATAGTAAGTTGTATACCAAAACCCAACATGTTTTGTCTCACAAGACTTATCGATGCATCAAGGAGATCTATAACTTTATCCCCCACCCATAATCTAATTAAGTAAAATGCATTCAACATAAGAGTCTAAAAAACCTTTCACACGGTTCCCTAATGAACATTTTTTTCAATAAAAACATGGATATATATATATATATAATGAAGAATAAATAATATCAACACATAGTCAACCTACATTAGCTATCAATAATCTTCAATAATGTCAATAATTTTCCCCATATCAATTAAATGGATAACATGATGATAACCCATCACAATAAAGAAGATGGATGGTCAAAAAAACCCATAGTCATGTTTTAAATAATTATCCATATAATAATAATAATATATGACACCCCAATACCTCTTATTATGTTAATAAAAGGGATAATGTGGTCGTAACCCATTCAGAGAAAGAAGGTGGATGGTTATAATAGAACATAACCCAATAAGCGAGAAATATTTGTCAAAGGGTTTATGTGGTAGAAATGTATATCAATAGAAAACAATGACATAATAATAGATAATAAAATAAAATTGAAAAATTTATCCAACTTATATTAAATAATTTCAATAAAACGATCATAAATCAATGAAATTTTTTTGAGTTACAATGAATCCTTAATACTAGGGAAATAAATGAATCAATAGATACTTGAATATGGGAACACTATTAGGCTATTAAATACCATTAATTAAACATATAATGATAAAAATATATAAATGAGTAGTTAATACACCATACAATGAATACAAGGTGGAAAAAACATATCCTGTCTCAAACAACCCTAATTGAGACCAGGAATACCATTATGGATTTAGAAACTTTTAAATAAAAACCCCTTGAAAGAAAGGAATTATAACAGAATTTTAAATAATATAATTTATGATATGATATAAAAAATATGTAGTATATATAAAACATAAATAAAATTTTATGAATAATACCAAACACTTCTAAAATATAATAATTTTATATGAAAAACCTTACATTGGACTTGATCCATTTTGTATTTGCAGAAAATGTCCGGAATAATTAAATTAAGTTCATTAAATAGAAACACAAGAACCATATTAATAAATATAACCATTTTCAATCCACATTTATAATCATTCCATATAAATAAATTATCTATTTTTTTACCAGTTCATTCTATAAATATATATTAGATGGTTTTAATTTATTCATTAAATACATACCCAAGAACCTTATTCATAAATGTAATTAATATTTATCTCTTAAACTACTTTCATAAAATTGTTGTTGTAGTATATTATTTTTCAAAATTATATAACTATTAAATCATATAAGGTACTATAATATATTTTAAAATATAGTTTATAAACCTATAATTTTATTTTATTTCAGTTGTGGTTACGAACCATGAAAATGAAATAGGTGATGATCATGTTTTGGTGATTCATAAAAAATTAAAGTTTTCTTATTAATTAGTTAGTTAAATAGTAATATAACCATAAGCAAAACAAAAAAAATTATCTATATATTTATATCATATTATACCCATAAATAATTTCTCATATTCATCCATGAAATAAATTCATAGTATTATTCAAGTTGGTTATTAAAATAACCCAAACATAGAAATACCATGATAAATAATGATTATGAGATGGTTTTGTTGTAATATTATTATAATAGAAGAATAATGATTTTATTTAATATTTATTAGTGTGATATATTATTATTTTAAATAATTATAAATATAAGATAATTTATATAAAGTTAATACTTATAAAAAGAGATCATTTTCGACTTAGTTTACTCATTTAATATGATTGAATTAACAATAATCATTTATTGATCATATCATTAATAGGATATAAAATTTGTCATATAATAACCTTAATTATTTCATAAATATCATATTTACTCATTAAAAAATTATAGGAACCATATATTATGAGTGGTTATAGAAAATGAATTCTGTTGCTTGTGCTATCTGTAGTTTGCATGTACGTAGGAACAACAATTTTTTTTCTTAATAGATAGGATAAATGAATTAATATTGATAATATATTTAATATATTAAAATTAAAATATACTAACAATTCTAATATCATTATATTAGTATGGATAGAATAAATCTTAATAAAAATAATCAAGAAGAAGAGTTAAGTTATTGACAAGACTCGTGTCAGGAACCTAAATTTCCCCTGGAATTATCCCTAGAAATAAAGGCATTATACTAAATAATGTTTACCAGAATATTTTCTAGGTGGTATAGGGTTATAGGAGGAGTAAAGGTTAATATTTTTAAGGATAAAATCTAAGGTAAGGTGAGTCACAAATTAGTGTATGTTTTTCCCTTTTATAAATGAATAGAAGGGTTGTTTTGGGAGCAAACTTAACATTTTCAACAATGTGATTTCACTTTTCGAAGTTAAATGAATCCATAATGAAAGAAGACTAGGGTAAATTGATTGTGGGTATAATATCACTTAAAAAAAACTTTTATATGAAATCATTGAGTGTTTTATAATTTTTTTTTACTTCAATTCTTTTACCGAAATTCACTTTTACATTTGAAATTAATTTGTTACCTTGGTAATTAATTTTAATAAAAATAATAAGTATTGAATCCCTTTACCTAATTTGAACCTTATTATTTCTAATTTGGAAATAATTTTTTAAATAAAATTTTTATGGGTTTGATAAGTTAATTTAATATTATCTCACATAACATGTAAAAATAATGCTTACAAAAGTGTGTATTAAGCATAAAATTTATGTGTAAGGAATTTTTATTAATATTATGAAATAACATGAAATAGATGGTTTATTTTAAATAAAATAATAGTTATGAATATTTAATGAAAATCTCAATTTGAACCTAACCATGAAAATAATTAGTTTATGGAAAAGATCAATTTTTTAAAGTAATATTTTACTTTAGTTCTATAAATATTTGACATGGGATTTATAAGTTCAATGAATATTTTAAAATGAATAATTTTATTTCCTAAATAAATTTTTTTTACTAAAAAGGGGTTTGTTAAATTCTATGATACACTTACAAAATGATAAAATCTTTAAAATTATAAAATTTGGAAAAATCTTATTTTTTGATTAAAAATCAATATTTTTGGAAAAAACAAAAAAATCATAATATTAAGACACTAATATTATTATAAATCCAAAAATGATTTAAATATTTTCAAATTTAAATTATAAATTCTATAAAATATCTTTTTTAATTAGATCATAAAATATAATGAAAACCTTTCTTTATTGGAAAATGAAATTTTCAAATATTAACTATTATTATTCTTATTTCATACTATTTAACAACTAAGATAGTATTTAAAAGATTAATAATATAAAACATAATTTATCATCATTAATAAAACTTTTCTTGAAATATAAGTTCATATCGAATAAAAATTAATTTAATAAGTACTTTTCCAAACAATAAATGACCTTATTAGTCATTTTAGGTAAACCAATTGAATTTCATTCATATTAAAAATAGAATTTATTTTATTTCTATAATAATTTCATAAATTGGTTACTAATATTTATACACACTAATTCAATGGATATGTTTCTTGAATTTTCATTCATATTAAAAGTAGAATTTATTTTATTTCTATAAATATATTACAGATTTGTTTAATATAAGTGCCATATATGGAGAAAGATATCAAAGATTATGATTCTATAAATGAAATAATATATTAAATACCATGGTTTTATAGTAATGATTTCAAATAACTATATATAGGTATAAATCATGGTCCCTCATCCATGTAAATGTACTATGAAGGCTATATAAAGGTAAACAAGCCCCAGAAAAAGCCACTACATCATTGTAACATATGCGAGTGAGTTCTATATAAGGGTACATCTATATATTTTACAAGATACATCTAAGTAATAAAACTGCCATGTCAAAGTAGTTTACATAACTTAAATGAGTACCATAGAAAAGAATATCCACATCAAAGTAACCAGAACCACTACATAAGGGTATCTTCTATGGTTCCTCAACCACGTGAAAGTATGAGAAATATGTAATCATGTTTTCATGGCTAGAGTTGATCCTACATAATGTTACTCGTGTGAATTTAAAATTAAGAATTAAAAAATAGAAATACTCAATATTGAAACCAAAATCCCTTCCTTTGGTCATCCAAAATCAAGTAAGGAATCTTTCAACCGTCCACACAACTTTTATCTAGATGATCAAGAAATACAATGATCATGAGATTGAATTGTGAGAAAGGATAATATTTAAGGGAAATTAGTTGAATAAAATCAAGAACTAACCTATAAACATGAAAAAAAATCAATTTAGATGGATAAGTTCACTAAATTTGAGAAATATTTCAAAGGCACTAAAATAATTAGAGGAGAAGGTAGAGGAAAATGCTACTCATAAAGGAGATGAAGATGCCAAACCATCTGAGGAACCCAATACCAATTCTATAAAAAACAAATAATCATTTAAATAGGTGGATGAGCATAGGATGATCAAACTGATAATGATACTATTGGAATTTCATTTCATTTATTTCAATTATAGAATTTTCTCTAGTGATGTAATACTAGACCATAGTAATCAATCCAAGTATAATCTCTCCATTCCATATAGTTGAATTATATTTTTTCATGATAGATGTATTTTTTATTGGTTTCTCTTGAATATATTTTTATTATTTTAGATAATGAGAGGTTTTTATTAACTCTACATTAAAAGTATTCTTCTATTATTCACTAGTTTTCACACAAAAGCCACCCGAGAAGTCCTCAATACCTATAATAGAAAGAATTAGGATGATCCAGGGGTAACTGGAGATATCCAACCACTAGGGTAGGCACAATTTGGGGATACAATGATTGTTCTTGGAATTTAGATATTATTTATTTTCTACACTTTCAAATTTATGCGTCACTATTATATATGTTTTTGCTCATGTCCATTTTTTATTTCTATTGGCGTAATAATCTAATAAATATGGTGCATGGATAATTAGATATCATAGAGAGAAGTTAGATTAATGAAAAATTATCACCTCATTTCAAATTATGTATTCACTGAATATCAATAAACCATTATTTTAAAATAAGTCTAATGTGAGTATAATATATAGAATCTATTTCCTAGATTCAAATATATTCAAGAGATTAACTAAACTATCAAAAAATTATCTTAGAAATTTGAATTCTATAGTTTTTAAAACACAAAGAACCCCCTTAGATAATGATACTACTTGATCATAGGAAACCAATTCCACTGGAATCATTGAAGTGAAACACAAGAATTATAAGATATTATATAAAGATATTTTTTCATTTAAATTTTTTCTATTTAATTCAAAATTATTAAAGGAAACATTAAGTTAAATAATTTTAGAAATATGTTCTATATTTTGAGAAGAATATAATACCTTTTTCATTTTTTAAATATGATGCATATATTTTGAGGATTATTAGGGATAGGTTTCAGGTTTGTTTTTATTACATTATAATAAATTATATAGAGAGATGATTTTTTATTCAAAACATATATTCTTAGAAATGTATTAAAGGAAAAAATCTAACAGATAAAGAATCAAATCGATTGGGTTTTTGGTTTGAGGTAAAATATTGTGAGTTAATTTATCCAATAACATATTCTGTCCTCAAATATACTTAATAAATGAATGAAATATAGAATAAAAGTCCATATTAGAGACCTTAGGTCCAATAATATATTTCTGGGGATGTTTTGTTCCCATTACACACTTTCTATCTCTATAGTTCTATAGTGGATGGTAATTGATAATGGAAGGAAAAAGTGGTATGATGAATATGTGGTTATATAGTTAAGATCATTCTATCAAATATATAATTTATAGTCAATAACCACATCATTCTAACCTGGGTGTAGAGAATGGAACTAGGTGGTGTAGTGGACACCTCATGTGACTATCCAATAAACTCGATCAGAAAGGGGACATATGAAAACATGTATATATAGAGGTGCAGAACAATCGTTACTTAGGGATCTATGATCAAATTGATTAGATGAAAACCTATGTAGCCTATAATGAACCATCCTATGTGGAATAGACATGTCACCCGATCTAGATCACCACAAGACCTCATGAACACCTCCCCGAATGCCATAGGTTATTGAATAGGGGTGAGGGCCTAAATAATGTAATGGGGAGACTACACCCTATGGTTAGAGTACAATAATAACAGAAAATAACCATAATCATACATAGGGATGAAAATCAAATTAGGTATAACAAATAAACTGAAGAAACAACATGATGTAATAAATGGAATGATGGATAAAATCATATAGTCTCATAAGAATAAAAAACATACTGTAGAAGATTACCCACTAGTTCAACCAAATATAAAAAATAAAAAAAATAAAAATAAATACAAACTTCTCTACTACCAACTCTAATATGAATGAAATACTCAGTATCCACAATTCTCGAGATGCACCAAATTAATATTATGGATCCACACAAGATTATTTTCATTATCAAGGAACTTTGAGCCTCGACCCCATCCATCATGCAACCTATTATCCAACCAAAAAGAATAAATCAGGTCCACACACACATGCACATCGAGGTTCATATACAAGGAGTGATAAATAGATCTCAGTAGCCCACCCCTAATAGTGAACCTATAAATTTTCATTCATAATAGGTGAATGAACATGTAATATTACCAACCTAGATGAAAACTAATAGCAGCTAGCATAAAAGAAACAACTGCATAAAAAGTGGAAAATTAGAAAAATAGCCAACTATGGGTTCTAGGATGAAACTTAAGGTAAATATACCCCTACTCTAGAACATTTCAGAGGATTTACATCACATGGGTAATCCAACCATAAGAAAACTGGCACATCCACCAGATATACACAGTATCTCTATGACATATAAATGCACCAGACATGAATATCGGACCCTAGTTAATAACCATGGGTTTGCACATGAACAAATCACATCATCCAAGTACTAGGACTCTATTAGAACTATCTAAAATGTAGAAAAAATATCTCCTCTAGACATCATTGATTTTTCATGTCCCGGAAGTCCAATAAAAAAACTCCGGGTCTACAATGAACCCATTAGATACACCACCCTATGGGATCAATCCTTATGAAAGAATAATATTCACTACACAGGAGATATATGCTCAATTTAAGAAGTGAAACAATATTCATTAGAATAAAAACCACCCCTAGCTAGGGAGCATGCTCAATATAGGGATAATGCCCTCATTCAGATCATCCATTAGCTACTGAAGCATGTCTAAAAACATCCAGTCAGTGAAGGAGAGAACCAAGTCAATACTTTGGGCCAATGGTCGATCCAAAAATATCCTAAGGCTATCCTCCTCAAACCAAAATACTAAGTAGAAAATAGCTCAAAAATCATGGACAATGACCAAATCAATGTTGGTTGATCCACCACTCGAACCCTCTGTCCAAACATTTGAACTAGTAGTATCGATCCAATCTATTCCAATAAGCACGAGGCTCTCACGATCCCCTGGATCTCAGCATATAACAAAATGAAACCATGGGCTCCCAATAACCCACCTCAAGGACAAACCAAAACCTGATTCAACCATAATCCTCGAGGCCTAAAATAAATCAACTTCCACCTAGGGACTCCCCTTCAACCCCAAAGCTCTTAGTACATGCCCATAAGAAATACCCTCCACTAGCCCAAAGGACTTAGCAAGAACATGAAACCCTATGAGGGGTTCCCCTAGATCATCCAAATGCATGGTACCCACCTAGTATAAAAACATCTCAAATGGCCCCATGTGCCTCTAACTAGTCATAGATCAAAAAAATGACCAAGAAGGGATTCCAAAAGAACAACATGCCACTCGATCATTCTTAACAGTTGACTTATGAAACCAATTTTCACTTTATCAAGAACTAAAACAAAAGGGAATACTTAAGTGACCCTTATAATTATCTCCACAACACATGACACTTAGCTTTAAATTCCATCCAAAGGAATCAACCTAGCCCAAAGGTTCAAACAAATTTGATCCACAAACAAATGAGCTAAATCTCAACTATTCTAACCTCAAGTATCTAGTACCAACATGCATAGAAAAATAAAATATCCTCATATATAATACTCAATTACAACTTCTAGGATCCATATTAAAGAACCTAAAAAATCAAATATCCACAAGCCAAATCCAACTAAAGATCTTAAATCCCTCACTTGGGCCTTGCAGTTCATACTTAATCCACCCGAGGATTATGAAACCGAGCCTCAAGTAAATCATCTTGATGAACTCTCACAGTAAAAAAACCATCCAGATATATTCTCAAGGTCAAATGTATTCCACATATGTGATCTATGAAAAAGAATGCTTAGAATGGTCTACTCACAAGTCCAATTCCGATAGTAGGGCAAGACACATGGAAAACAAGATAAGGTTGGAAAAAGTAAATGATGTGTAACCAGGGTATATGGAATATATCCCAAAATTCCTCCCTGGACATGTGCCATAGGCCACTCATCATGTAATTTCCAAAATTACATGGTGTTTCTACCCTATATACATTATGTACCCCCAGATGGGTACCTACAAGTGTACCTTATCCCCACTATATGTGTAAAATGCCCAAGAACATGATGTGTACTGCCTGTACATCATGTGTAAGACCAAATGGGGCTCCATTGTATACACTTGGAATTCTAAAAAACCTAGGAATGTATTCCTACATGGTGTGAATGCCACATGGGAACTGGATGTGTACTTCTACATGTCCAAGTACCCCTACATGGGATGTTTGGGTGAGAACTTGACCGCACCCCCAAAGTATACTACATGGTTTATACCCATGGTACATGACATGTTGTCCCAAAAACTTCATCTCCACTAAATATGAAGAACCCATAGTGTGTACCCTTATAACCACATGTCTTGTACATGGATTTACCTAAACCAGAATCTCCTAAACTAGCCCAAAACACATTATTTCACCCCAAAAGCCACATATCTACCCAATAGGGGTCCCTAACAACCTATAGAAGGAATTAAAATTTAAAATCACTCTATTTTTTTTGGATTTGTGTCATAAAACATAAAAGGGACTACCTTTATGTGGAAATATTAACACTTTGTTCTGATCTACGATTTGTAGCCACCGCACAATGATTCAATGTGACCCAAGATTTGTGATGATGCCTCCTCCACTTCCTGTCCCACAATTGTCTCTATATACATCTCTCAAATGATGAATGAAAAGGGGAATCACCCACATGAATACCTATCAATAAAAGGGGAGAAGGAATGAATAAAAAAGAAAAAGCAAGTGAAGAAGAAAAAGGAAAAAGGGGTCCCGAGCCCGAGCCTGATGCCCAATGCATGGTTATGACTCATTTATGAACCCCCAATTTTAGGCTTAATCACAGAGAAAAAATCTCAATATGATTATATTTTGTATTATATAACCAAAAAACAAGCATCAATAAATTAATATTGAATTAAGTAGATATTTAATATTCTAGGAAAATTTTAACTCCTCTAATTTATACCAAACCTCTATCATAAATTAAACACCATATTCCTAGACCAACAGAGTAGTTAAAAAAATTAAATGAGATCATATTATTGGATAATTTACTATTTTACCCAAAATGTTTTTTAGGAAAAATTAAAATTTCCCTTGATTTTCACAACCTGTGACGATGAATGTCATCATAAAATCCCAAATAAATATGCATGTTTCCCCAAAGAAGAAAATGTGGACAACCAAAATCCATGGTTTTACCCATGCATGAGAATAAATGATGATATCTCAACCAACCAATGAACAATATTAAAATTTCCACAACTCCCTTCGAACATGAGATATGTTCAACTGAGTCCAGTTTGATGTTCCTTACCATAGAAGTATCCTTATAATCGACCCTATTCCCATTAAAAACACATCATATACCATGCTATGTCCATCAGTAAACACAATTAATAGACATGTACAAACTAGAGCACCATTACAAAACTTGAAACCTCTACCATCAACAAAACCCTTAAAATGAGGCTCATGATGTCCAATAGCCTATAGTGAAATACCAACCATAAGGGTTTCTTTACTCCACTCCTCTGGTGTAAAATATGAATCAAAATCCCCCATGAAAAGACTTAATGAAAATAGTCTAATGCGACTAAAAACACTAACCATGCTCCTCAGGTAGGTCTATTCCAATAAATCAGATCACCCTCAACACTCCACTTTAAAAAAACACAAAATCTACATCATAACATGATCTTACACATGACCAAACTTCACATGAGTGTTGATTCAAAATCCCTAAGTGTCTAATCACGCTCCCACTATGTTACCCAAAGAATAATAACTTATTTGTAGGGCTAGGGAACCAACTAAAATGACCCTCTCAAGCCATCCATTAGTCATGGAGCACACCCTGTGATTCTCTTCTCAAACACCATGAATCCTCATACCTAACCACATCCTGGTGATAATAAACCTCATCAGTCCCACTACAGAAGGAAAACCATTCCCACCCAAGCCATAATTTGTAGTAGACATATATGCCCCACTGTATGTCATGATATAAAACACACGATGGTAATATCTCCCTCCATTAGAAAACAAACATGGGAGTTAAGGGAGACTAATACCTTAAGGAATTGATCCAAATCCAGAGATCCCCCAGGCATCCATACCATCACCGATCCACTAATAGGGCACTCAGATACCACATAAACCGAATATGGTTCCCATGCATCCATCATCAAAGAGACCACATATCCAACACCATGGAACATCTTGCACCATGATCCAAATGACCTACCATCAAAATAAAATATATAAAAACATAGATAGTCATATGTCATGTGAATCCTATGATCCTAGAATGATGCATGTTCACTAGACTCTTTCCCACTGTCCAAGATAAAAA
Source organism: Viscum album (assembly GCA_963277665.1). Lineage (NCBI taxonomy): Eukaryota > Viridiplantae > Streptophyta > Magnoliopsida > Santalales > Viscaceae > Viscum > Viscum album. The sequence continues at coordinate 1,517,252,870 of OY728155.1, read as the reverse complement.
AAACTAGAATAAAACATCAACCCACAAACCAAGTTTATCACACTAGGTGATATCAGACAATAGTAAAAAAAGAATCCAAGAACAAAAATCCCATGCCCCAGAAACCTAAACTTCTTATCAAAAAAGAGTATGCGACCCACCAGTATGATATTCAACACAAGTTTCAACAAATATATAGACCTCCTATCCACCAACTCCCCAAATCATAAAACCAACTTTTATACGAAAGCATTTTGTAACGAACCATCAAGGGTCGGCTAGACAAGTCACCCAATCTAGCTTCCCACAAGTTCTTAAGTGCACTACCCAGAATGCTAGAGGTTTATAAATAGTGATGAGGGTCTAGATACTACATTGGGGAGAATATAACATTTGATCATAGTGAAATAATAGAATAAAATAACCAAACTCATACTAAGGGATGAATATTAGAATATGAATAATAAATAATCTAAAGAAACAACATTCTATAATAAATGGAAGGCAACACATAGTCTTAAAAACTCACAAGTATGCCAAACATACAAAATATGATCAAACACTAGGAAAACCAAATATATATAATAAAAAATAAAAAATAAAAAAATAGGATCTCTTTACAACTATGAGCCTAAATAAATACCCAGTCTCAATGAAGCTTGATATACACCAGCATGATCCTAATACACCACACAAGTGGCTCCAATCGATCAAGAAACTTTGGGCCTCACCCCCATCCATCACATTGTAACAACCAAGGTAATGATATAATAAGTTTACATTATTCTATAAAATTTGTTGAAATTCTACCAATATATTCTATAGTTATAATATAAGAATAAAACTAGTTTTATGCTTATAAATTGTATTTTTCTAAAAATCAGTTTTACCGTATTTTGATGGTGCACTTGTTTTAAATTTAGTTTTAGAAATTTTATAAATTAAATTTTAAAAAATAAACTTCTTATTTTATTTAATAACATTAAATATCACTTTTTTTTTGGAATTTTTGGTATTTTTCTAATAAGTTTCATGTTTTGATGAATAGTGAAAAAATATTTCATTTCTAATTGAAAATAGCTTTTTCATCTAAATAATTTATTATGATAAATTATATTTTTAAATGGTTTTAAAGTATATTTAGAAAAATATTTTGTTATTTAATAAAATTAAGGTTATTTTAAACAACTTCACATTGAATTTGGATATAAAAACATTTCAATCTTTTGAACGTTTTTACTTTAAAAACCCACCATTTCATTCTGTCAATGAGATTACTTTTAAATTAATTTTACCCAATTAAGTGTTTTTAATTAAAAAAATGCATTCAATATTAGTATCCATAAGGTAAAAATTATTTTAACATGTACTTTTTATTTTCATACAATATGAATAGTAACATTAGTAATTTTTTATTAATATGGTTAAAGGTAAATTATGTAATTAATGGTAAATATATTGTTATAAATATTATAAAATTACCTTAAAACATGTCCTAACTTTATTAGATGAGTGTGTTACTAAAAAAATAATCCTTTGGAAAAAATTATAACCTATAAAATCCACTTGGATGAGAGTATGGAATTTATAATATTATATTCAAAGAAGAGTCAATTTGGTCACACTTTTGTTTATAACAAGTAATTTTTTTAATATGAGGGTATATAGAGGATATTTTTGACTATAAATTGTATTTGGAAATATAAAATGTTTATATTTATAATCATAATTTATTTTTAATTTTTAGAAAAGAATTAATTTAATTAAAGGATTTCATAATTTTGATTCTGTAATTGTTTAATTAAATGAAATATCAAATAAATGATATTAAAAATAATAAAATAAATATAATTTGAAATTATTAATGTCATACATAATTTGTTTACATTAATTTGAAATTTTATTAAAGTTTTGGAAGTATTTTTCTGAATTAATCTTGTTTTTTCAATATTTTTAAAAAGTGAAGTCCTGAATAGTGTCAAAATTGACATCATTGATATTTTAAACTAAATAATATTTTATTAATGATATTAGATTTATAAAAACATAAATTTTATCCAAATTATTGGTATAATTCTTAATTTTTTTATAAATTAATCATTTATTGGTTTTTTGAATATTATAGCAATTATATTAACCCACAAATTGTAAATTACTTGGTATCATGGTAAAACTTAAAAGGGTTAAATATGGGTTAAAAATAACTATAAGGATTAAAATAATAATTAAAACTTATGTAATTTTAATTGGATGAATTTATTTCAACCCATAATCATTCAAAATTTTAAAAAAAATCAATTTTTATCTATTTTAAATATAAAATTAATTTATATTATTTTAATATTTTGAAGAATTACAAGAGTGCCCCCTCCCCTCTCTTATAAAAGGTAACCCATTAATATCTTTACATCACACCTCAAAACATATTTGGTTCAAAACATATATACCCCAATACCTTCCTAGAATCCATACCCAAATTATAGAGTTGTTGGTTTGGGCATAACACCACCCTTAGTGCTCTTAAATTGTTATGAAAAGGAGATTGTCTAAAGTTGTTGTAATGAAGTGTTTATGTTTTATTTGTTCATCCACTTCATTCAAATTAACTTCAACCATGATGAAATAATAACTAAATTATCCTAAATATAATTAGATTTTATTATGATAATATTATCACCTAAATCCACAGCCAATTTCATCAAATGGGAAATGAATTATTCATTCGTGTGTATAGAGGACTACCACCTCATGAACCGATATAATTATTTTCCATCATAGTCTCTCAATAATAGTTATATTTATGGAATTAATGTTTATATTTTTATATTCATTAAATATTTATCATTAATAAATAATAATGTATCATTTACATTCTTAACTTTCCATGCCATAAAAATGATAACATCTTTCATGCGTACGTGTGAACTATCACCTCCACAAAGAGATGTGATTCATTTTTCAGAACCACATCACATGAATTATATATATAATAATTTTTAAATTAATAATATGATATTAATTATATTATTATCATTATGAAAATATAATATAATACTTACCTTTTTTGATAATGATCGTTGAAAAATGAAAATGTTACTCATGCGTATGTACAAATTACCGTCTCTATGATTGTAACATAATTCATTTTTCATATCCATTTTTAATGGTTGGTTTAAAAAGTATAATTGTTGTATAAAATTGAATATTATTTCATTAATATTATTTTTGAGATGATGAACTAATGACCACTTGACTATTGACATCATACCGAATTTATTTTGGAGTCATGTACCAAATATCATCAAAATGTGAAACATGAACTTAAATAAATAAATAATTTTTATAACATAGTAATAAGTGATATAAAAAGTATAATAAACTTTTTAAGGTTCTAAAAAAAGTAAATAATAAACATAAATTTATTATTCATGAAAGTAAATGATATACCAGATGAATCAGACTAAATGTAAGGGGCTTCATCTCAATTTTCTTTCATTGAGGCATATATTGTTGTTATGAACCTTTATTAATTTATAAGGTGTATTTATATATTATATGAAATTATATTTCAATAATTTATCTATTCTCCTTATATTTAGTGTTTTATTTAATGTCATTATTTAATTGGTTTTATGATTCAAGTGTTTCCTAAGTGATAAGGGGTATTCCTTTGTGAACATACTCCTTTATGGTTTTCCTTCAAAGTCATTTTCTTCCCCATCCTTGTTTTTTAAATATATATATGGATTTTTTTTATTTTATTGTTCATTAAAATTATAAATGATAGTTTCACCCAGATAACACTGGGTGAGCCCGTCATTTTTTAAATGATGGGTGCACCGAGATATTTCTTCAATGCATTGGGTAATGATTTTTTCTCCAAATAATTATATTAGAAGTTTTCCATATGGTTATTACAATATATAAGGGTTTTGTATGGGTTTTATAAGGGTTTTATGTGATGATGTCCCAAGGTACCTACATGATGTTTCTTTTCTTGCTATTGATTTTTTATGGTAATCATTTGTTTTCAAAAGGTAAAATAAATGTTATATTTTAATTAATGATATTTAATTTTATTAGTAAAATGTTATGTTTTCAAGGAAATAATTTTTCAAGGGTTTAATGTTTTTATTTAACTAACAGTTTCTTTTATTTTATATATCATACTGAGATTTTTTGTGCTCAACCCAAATTTTAAATTATTTTTCAATGGGTGTAAGGATGGGCATGAGAAAGAAGGAATTACAATTCATATTTATGAACAATTTTGATGAAAAATAAATCATGTTTTATTTTAAAAGTTTTATATTTTTTAAAAATTGTTTAATGTTTTAATAGAATCGACTTTTTATGAACATTGGATGTTATATATGAACGATGAATTAATTATATAAAACTATAATCCTGAAAAAATACTCCATTTTAAAGAATAAAATTTATTGACTAAAACTCAAGATTATGTAATGTTTGAGGATTGGAATTTATAGCTGGTATTAATGGTCGGTGTAGATAAATTTAGAGGTTAGGGTAATATTAATAAAATTTACTTGAAAGAATTTAATTTATGGTCAATTTGAAATGTTATATCATTTGATAATTATCATGTTGCTTTATCTAAACTATGTCTATTTAGAATGATTTTCCACAGAATATAGAGGAATGATATAGTGGGAAGGAACCAAGTGGGTGATATCCTTCCAAATCATCATCCTAGGATGGTTGGAATTAGAATATAATAGATTTTTGCAGTGATGGATTATTTTACTCAGTGATAAATAATGGTGGTATCCCTGCTAGAGAGGAACTTTAACTCCCATAATGGAACATGTATTTTGTGGATCATTTCATGAAGAAACATCTACCATAACTCAGTGAATTATTTGACTTGGAGGTATTTAAAGGATGGATCAGTGCTCTAGAAAATATATTTGATGTCATGGGATGTTTAGAACATCAAAAGGATACCCTTAAAAGTTATCTCTTTGAAGGTGAATATAATTGATGGCTGTATTTTGGTTAAGAACCCAAGAGAAAAGGATGATCATGATGCCATGGAATGGGAAACATTTAAGGAAATTTTCCTTGAGAAATATTCCCCTAAGTTTGTTCGACTCTGAATAGAAAATTAATTTCTATAATTGAGGAAAAAATTTAAGATTATTTTGTTACATGTGAAGAAAACATCACAATATTGACTAGGTATGCGATAGATTTTATTCAGTACACTGATAAAAATATTAATTTGTTTTACTCAGTATTGAAACCAGGAATATAAATATATTTTTCCATGTAATAATTTAAAATTTTTGAGGAAGTAATTCGTTGTGCTGAAAAGGTTTAGATGGAGCCTTTTGACTCTTATTTTCCTCATGATGACAAAAGTAAGATGTTTTTAGGATAGAAGGAAATGGGGGAAACATACAATAATGAAATCTGTAGGCAAAAAATGAAGTTCCTATCTTGTGGTATGTGTAACATCCCAGGTAAATAAAGAATATTAAATTTTCATATTTATTAATATTTGTGAATAAAATATTAATATTACTTTATAGGGGATGATACGTTCAATGGTGTACCCAATACACAACAACGAGTTTCTTTGAAATCTTACGTTACCCACTAATAATATAATAATATAATTTTAAATGGTAGATAACGTCTAGCTATTTGAATAGCGGGAATGAAAAGAACTAACTAAAATATGATTATATATGTTAGTTAAATTTTTTTACATTATTCAATAAAGGATAGAGGCTTAAAATTAAAATGAATCCAATTTTAAGAATAAATATTCTAATATTCTTTAAAAGGCCTATTAACAGCCTTTTGATGGAGAACCCTTTTTAAATACACTTTTTGACAATTTTATATTTTATATTTGAAAAAATAAAATCCTTCTTTATAATCAAGACATCAAAATTTACTTTGTGTAATTTTTTGTTATTTTTCTGATAAAGTTCATTTTTTTAATGAATAGTGAAAAGGCTGTATTTTAATTCAAAACCTCCTTTTAGTCTAATTTATTTATATGGTCAGATTAAATTTTTAATTTTTTCTAAAGTGTAATTAAAATAAATTTTTACCATTTAATTCAATGGTGGTCATTTCAATTAATTTCACTTTGAAATTGGACATAAACAAGTGTCAATATTTTAATAGATATTGTTTCTTAAAAACACGCTATTTGTTTTGACAGCGCGAAATTGATTATAAAATTAATTAATGCAACTTCTATGTTTTGAATTTGGAAAAATTGATATCATTTTTGAATTTGGAATATAAAATATATCTTACAGTGAATTTTTGGTATTTTTCTGACAAATGTTCATTTTCAATGAATAGTGAAAAATACTGCATTTTAATTCAAAACTACCTTTTCATCCAATTTATTTATATAGTTATATTTTCATTTTAATTGGTTTTAAGGTGTAATTTAGTTATGTTTTTATCATTTAATACAATTTTGTTCATTGGATGTAATTTCACTTTTAAATTGGATGTAAAAACAAATCAATCTTTTGATAGATTTTACTTCTTAAAAACCCCTCTTTGGTTCTAACAATGAGAATTATTTTTTAAATTAACTACTGAAATTTCTGAGTTTGGAATTTGGTAGAATGGATTCCATATTTGGAATCATAAGGTCCAAATTATGAAATTAATACTCTTTTGTTTTTGGACATTATGAATAGTAACGACGATAATAATATTTAATTATCGTGTTTAATTAGTAATCGGGTAGTTAAGGGTAATAAAATAATATCACAAAAATATAAAATTACCCCAACATGTGTCCTAATACTATTGGTGGTGTCATGGACGACCATGGGATTCCTTGTTCCAACCTTGGGACCCCATGTAATCACTTTAGTGTGATAGTGACCTTTTATCATTTTTTTAAAGAAAGGAAAATATAACAAAAGTATGTAACACCTAAGTAAAACAATTTGAATTTTTTCTATATAAATTATCTATTAGACTATAAATATTCATTAGAAATATAAAAATATTTCATACATCATGGTATTTGTTTATAATTTTTAGACATTAAATAAATAAATTTATTTATGACACCTTGATGATGCAGTGATTACCTCATTAATGAACGATTTAAATAAAATGAAAAGATAAGGTAAAATCTAAGACTTAAACTTGTCTAAAACCTATTGGATGGGTGTATTTATAACCCTTATCACCTTATATTTTAAATATATCTTTTTGGGACCTTTAAAATCTGAAAAGCATTTTATAATAAAGTAACATTTTATAACATTCCAAGAGTGCCCCTCCTCCCTCTTATAAAAGGCCCCCACCTCTACCCCCATACACTCACCTTTAAAGCTTTTGGATGGACCAAAATCTGCTCATTTTATCTCTCCAAATCCCTCTCTTCATCTTAAAATCCTTACCTTAGGCAGAATGTTGTTCAAGAAATCCTTTTGGTTCAAACCAAAGGGAGTTTCCCGATTTAAAGGTAATGTCTTCTCTTATGTTCTTTTGTTTTATTTTGCTTCTCCAACCCCTTAAAAGCTTTTTATTCATTTTGTAACAACACCAATGTCTTCAATATACTATGATGTTGTTATGATAAGTATTCGAGCTACACGTACTCATAGCTCCACCTAATGGTTAAAGAACATACTATTTCTGTGGATGGCGGATTACTGCATCACGAAACGATGATTGTTCTATCTTCTCCTACAACCTATCATGGTGACAATTATGATGGAACAATATTTATTTATGATATATATTATATTTATTTCCTCTCTATGCTTTTGTATTTTATATTTAAAACATACCTTTATGCTTTGCAGGTTCTGCAAATGCGATAATTTCATTTGAGGAAGTGTGGACTACCGCCCCCTCAAGTGATGTGACTCGTTCATGAAATAAACAGAATGTATACAGAATGAAAATAATTAAATTATGTGACCTATATAACATATTTATTATACTGTAATTATAATATATATATATATATCTCATTTAGTTTCAATTCCATTAATGTGACAAAGAAATGAAAGTAGCGTTCATGCGTACGTAAGGCCTACCGTCTCCATGAACAATGCATTTCATTTCTTTTTTATCTCCAAATGTTATGGAATAGTATAAAATGAATATATAATGGCTATATATGATATTTAAATCATTAATAATATTCTGGATATGGTGTACTTATAACTACATGGACAATTCTTTTCAAACAAGTTCATTTTTGAATCATGTACCGAACATCGACAAAAATGTCTGATATGAACAGACATAATTAACTAATTATTATAACATTATATTATGTGATATTAATTGAATAATAAACTCTAAATTAGTTCCTTATTAAATTATAAATTGACCAAAGTTTATTATTCAAGAATATAAATAAACGAACAAGACAAGTCTGACTTGAGGTAAGGGATCCTACCTCTCTTTTTCTTTTTAAGTACTCTCTTTTATATCACTTATTTTAATATCCTATTTCTTATGTTGGGGGATGTTCTTTTATATTCCTATTACTATAATTTTTATGTTCATATGATGAGAGACACTATTTGATCTCATCAATCCATTTTTGGAAGTTTTAAGTGGTGCCGTTAGGCTGCCGAATTTTCGTAAGGGGATTTCTTACCTCACTTTTAATTATATGAGATTTTTATTCACTTATTTATTGCATGTGGTGTATTTTGTAATTAAATTTGATATATATTATCAGGATTCTATTCATGGTATTTTTTGATTCATTTGGCGCTTATTATCTTTTGGTCATACGACTCGATTTATTACAACGAGGTAAGGGGTTTTTATCTCACTTTTATTCCCATGAGATTCATGCTATATTTGTCATTATATCCTTTTAGTGGTGTATGTATTGCCCATTATTCTACTCTTTGTTCAAAATACTTTCATTTATGGGTATTTACATCAACATTTTATGGTCCTTATTTCATGGGGTTTACGTTTTGAAAGTTACCCAAATCGGTAAGGGAACCTTTCACCCTCCTCTTTTTAAAAGACTTCTTTTTTTGTTATGTCTTTTAATTTACATCTTATTATGCTGGGATATATTCATCTATATCATTATTGATGTAAATTTTATGTCCAAGTGATGAGATACCATTTTCCCTCTCATCAACTCATTTTTTGGATTTTAATGTGACGCCGTTAGGCTGTCGATTTTTTGTGAGGGAACTTCTTAACCCAATTTCAATTATTTGGGTTAAACCTCTACTTCTTGATTAGGACATGATATGAATATGTGTGAATGACCCCTGATTTTGTTACACTTAATATCAACTTATATTTTGTGTATTTATATTTTTCACACATAATTACATAATTGGTTTATCCTTAATCTAAGGATACCATCTTTGTAAGGGACTTCATCTCAATATCTCCTTTCATTGAGGCATATTTTGTTTTATACAAAACTTTCTTTTATACGGTGTATAAAACCCATATTTACTTTTCATTTCATTTGAATGTAATATTTCCTCTATGAAGTGTTTTACTAAACGACAAAAAGGAATGTTTCTTTTTTTAACGTACGCAGTGACAACGACCTTTCCGCCACCGTGAGTATTATTTGATCTTTGGATTTCATAACAACCTGTAATGTTTTTAAAAGGAAAATAAATACCATATACACTTTTATGTATTTTGGTATTGAAAATGGTTTTGATAATGTCTTAATTTTATCAATGTGTTGTATTGATATGTTGTGATTGAAATGTGGAAATGTTATGTTTGCTTTATGCATGTTTTATGTGATATGATTATGTTATGGTTCTTTGGAATTGTTTTTGAAGATGGGTGGTTCCATGATAAACTAAGGGTGGGTGATCCCGTGATAGCTCTCCAATGCATTGGGTAACGCGAAGGAGTTAAACGCTAAGGTTTATCTGAAGAGATTTAAGGAATATACTGTGATGGGTATTCCAAACGTTACCACGAGGGTTACTCCTTACGTTAGAATGTTATGAATTCCTCAATTACCTTTATGTCTTATGATTTCTATGAGTTATACATAAATATTATGATTTCAGAAGGTATGTTATGATTTAAAGTTATGGTTTTATTGATTTGTATTTATTGGCGGGTTAATGTTTCCTTTCATTATGTTATAACCCTTACTGAGATTTTTATGCTCATCCCATGTTTTTGAAATGTATTTCACAGGTTATAAGGAAGGGTAAGAGAAAGGAAGTATTTAAGAAGATTTATATCAAGAAAATAACTTTTGATTTATTTAAGGATTTTTTTATTGTTGTGAAAACTCAGTTATAGTAGTAGTGTATTCTTTGTAATCTTTTGAGATGTAATAGCTATGTCCTAATTCTATAAAACTCTAAACCTCAAAAGATCCTCAATGTGAATTATTAATTTAATTCAAGATTACATAATTTTTTAAGGCCGAGTCCTTATAGTTGGTATCAAAGGTTTGTTTAGATAACTTCAGAGGTTATGGTATTCTTTAAGCATAAGTGACATTACCATAATGGTTAGGATTTCAGAAAGATTCATAGTTTTAGATAAAGTGAATGAGTTTAAGATAAAATGAATAATTATATATTAGTATTATATGATGATTCTAATGATATAATCAAATTTACCTTTTTGGTCTTAGTAAATGGATGGATCTAGTAGGCACCAATGTAACATTAGATGTGATGAAAACTGTGACAGTTTTCTGAAAGAACAACTGAATGATATGGGAGATGCAATGAGAACTCTTGAGGTTTTTCTAAAACAAATATTAGGAGTCATTATTAACCACTTGAACCTTGGTGAGTTCTCTAATTCATCATGTACGAGATAACCAACTCGATGTGGAATTTCAGGTAATAATTATAAAGGTAACCATTGGGGTTTATATGATCCTTACTTTTGAGGTAATTATGGGTTACTATATTTTATAGTGGAAAATGAAAGGCATGAGATAAACTTGAGGTTAAATTATGTTATGGTTATTTTTGATGATTTTATCTCGTTTTGGGGAATTTTTTAAGAATTATATAGTTTTGAAAAAAGGGCAACACACAGACCGTGTGAAAACCCGTCACGTCAGACAAAGCTGTGGGAATCGAACCCACAACCAAGGTGTGACTAGTATTTATCACCTACCACTGGACTACGTGAAATCCCTGGTTAGTATAACAAATTCTTTTTAGTTAGATTATTTTATGAATTAAGAATAAGTTGATTTTGGGTTATCTAGGAAATTATTGACCTATGATGGAGGATATATGATTAGGTTAAATACTTTTCAGTATGAGACTTTAAGAGCAACTGATGTTATTTGGAGATAAATGTTAATATTTACCTTGGAATACTATGTGATTAAACCCTTCAAAAATTTGGGTTTCAATCTTAGTTTGGTTTACTTTGAAGAATTTTATGGATAACTTTTCATTTAATGGACTTTGATAAACTTTTGGTTTTGTTGGAAAAATTTTGGAGATTAAGAGTAGTTTTTCTTTTTGTAAAATATTATCCTTTTTGTGGATTATCTGATATTATACTAACCTTTTTGGTTTTTGTTAAGGTATAAAGACATGGGAAGTAAATAGTTCTCTTTTTTGAGTTAGGTGATTCTCTCGAAGTTGTTTATAGCACTCTTAATGTGAACAAGTCATCCTAAATACTCATCGTTTGGAGAAAATATGAGTTTGTGTAAGAAATCTAGTAAGAGATGAAAGTCTACATGACAAGTAAGTATATTTCCTTAGGATTTAGTTAAGCTCATAAATAAATTACTCAATGAAAAGTAAGTTAAAACAAAAATGTTTTCTATTAACTTCTCCTACTGGGAATCAAATACCATTTAACCAATCATAAGTTTGTGATTTCCTGGTGGTTAACATTCTCCTAAACATGTTTTCTATCACTCTCCATCAGAACATGACCCTTTGTTTTATCTTCCATGTCAATTTTTTCCTACATGGAATCCTAGTATGGGTTAACTCGAGTGACCTTTGTACTTCCCTTTCTTTCTTTTAAAGTGATAGTTTAATTGACTCTTTTTCCGATGTGGGTCTTTCAATGATGTTTCCAAGCCCAATTTTAAAATTGTGAGGATGAAATTCCCAAAGGGGGTGAAGGATATAAAATCCCAGGTAAATAAAGAATATGAAATTTTCATATTTATAAATATTTCTGAATGAAATATTAATATTACTTTAAATGGAATGCTATGTTCATTGACATACCCAATACACAACAATGAGTTTTTTTGAAATCTTACGTTGCACACTAATAATATAATAATATTATTTTAAATGGTAGTTAATGTCTAACCGTTTGAATAGAGGGAATGAACAGAACTAACTAAAATATGATTATATATGTTTGTTAAATGTTTTTACATTATTCAATAAAATTTAGATTCCTAAAATGCAAATGAATCCAATTTTAAGAATAAATATTCTAATATTTTTTAAAAGGTTGATTAACTGCCTTTTGATGGCGAACCGTTTTTAAATATACATTTTGAAAATTTTATATGTTATATTTGACAAAATAAAATCCTTCTTTAGAATCAAGACATCAAAATTTACTTTGTGTAAATTTTTGTTATTTTTCCGATAAAGTTCATTTTTTTAATGAATAGTGAAAATGCTATATTTTAATTCAAAACCAATTTTTAGTCTTATTTATTTATATGGTCATATTATATTTTTAATTGGTTTTAAAGTGTAATTAAAATAAATTTTTACCATTTAATCCAATGGTGGTCATTTTAATTAATTTCATTTTGAAATTGGACATAAACAAGTGTCAATCTTATAATAGATATTGTTTCTTAAAAACATGATATTTGTTTTAACAACGGGAATTGATTATAAAATTTGTTGGTCGGAGTGGACACTCAAGAGGGGGGTGAATTGAGTTCCAATTAAAATTTCTAAAAACAATTTCTATTAAAATCCCCCAATTTCAAAAACAAATTAAACTATAGTGAATTTATACAGATTATAAAGCTTCAATTAGTTTCTCAAAGATTGATTAATTCTCAGTTGACTTAATCTTATGATTAAATTAACTTTTGAAACTAACTTACTGGTTTATAATAAATATAAACACTTGCGAGTTTAACTATCAAAGTAGCTTTGAAGATAAATTATATTTCAAAGTAATAGCAGCGGAATATGAAATAAATATGTACTGTATGGATATAAACATTAACTAAAAACACAGAGGAGTTAACCAAGAGGTTCAGTCTCAAGACGAGACTTAGTCCCCTCAAAAGTTTATATAAAGATGATCCACACCCTGGATCGGGGTTCCACAGTTTACAACTGTCCAGGTCCAAGACCTCTACCACTGTTATTCGTGGGAAACAAAACAATAGCAACCAGCTGTCCAGGTCACACACGACCTCTACCACTATCCACAGTGGGAAAATGAATGAAAAGATAGTGAGTGAGGATTTACAAATCCTCCAGTTAAGGTTCAGAAGACAGTGTGTGTGTAAAATACAATAGATGACACACACTGCTCGTAATTTAAAAAGTAAATCACAGAGATAAATATTTAGAGTATAGAAATGGCTCTAGTGATCTTTGTGCAGCTCTTGAATCCTTTTGTTGATTAGAATTCGTTCTGAGTATTCTTCTAGTTTTTGTCTGGAAAACAGAGTATCATCTGTTTCCTTAACTTCCATGTTCAGCTTGCTTATCGGATCAAAGAATGAAGAGTTTTGTGTAGTTCTTCTTTAGCATAGATTTCTCGATGCATGCTCTATGTTCTGGAGGCTGGTAGTAGTAGTATTGTGAGTGCAAGTTCTCCAGTTGTTCTTGGCACGTTTTGAGCTTGATCATGAGTGTGTTCTGTGTGCTCGATCTCTTCAAGTCTAATGTCTCTCTCTCTTTATTTTGATACATACACGATGTCCTCTTTATGCCCCTTTTTTTTGTTTTTCTGAGAAGGAATGATTATGCTTTTTGATCGTACTTGGTACGGTTTCCTGAAATGGCAACACAAATCATTTAATAACATTAAATGCATCAAAAGTAACAAATGTAACCGTTAGTATAATAAACAAATAGTTTCGAGGATATAGGATTTGACTCCGCATTTCTTTATAGGTAGTCATTTGTTTGTAGACGTGTACGGTTGACTTGGTGTAGGATCTTCCATCGGTAGCTCCTCAAACTCTTATCGGTGGCTCTTATCAGTATCGCTTATCGGTAGCTCTTACTGGTAGCTCTGTGCATCGGTAGCTCTGGCTATCGGTAGCTCTGGCTATCGGTAGCTCTGGCTATCGGTAGCTCTGGCTATCGGTAGCTCTGGCTATCAGTAGCTCTGGCTATCGGTAGCTCTGGCTATCGGTAGCCCTGGCTATCGGTAGCCCTGGCTATCGGTAGCTCTGGCTATCGGTAGCTCTGGCTATTATGCAAACCACATCTAATTGACTTAGAATTGTTTCAAAGTTTGTATAAACAAGGATAATCGAGATTAACATAAATCATAAATTATTTAAACATTATTATTAACTTGATCACTGATTTGAAAGAATTAAAGTGTAGATCGACAATAATTGAGAATATCATAAAATATGAACACATAATTGGTATTATCAAAACATATAAATACACGATTGGGATTATCAAACCAGGTGAGGCCAACAATCTCCCCTTTTTTGATAATCACAACTTATGATATGACCAAAAATAGTGAAAATATAGTATAAGAGAATATAACATTTATATTCTAATTTCTCAAAGAAAGCAGTATCAGAGGAAATAGAGGAAATAGTAATGGAATGAGATAGATCAAAAATTATCATAGTTAGTATTAAATACAATAGTATTAGAGATAATCTTTGAAAGAATTGGTACCAAAGAAGGAAATGTAAGAAATAGTATCAAAGGCTCAAATTTCTCCCCTTTGATATTTCTCCCCCTATCTTTATATGTTCTCCCCCTTTCTTCCCCTTTCTTTATATTTTTCTCCCCCTTTGTGATAATCAAAAAGTGGGAAAGTAGACATAGAAAACTTATAAACAGAGAGAGTGTAAAGAAAAACAGTTGTATTAGACCAGACAAAAATTACATAAACAGAATGAAAAGAAAAAAAAATTCCTATCAAACAGCCTGGCCACTTTATCAATCCTGATCTTCAACATGAGATTTTCCTTTTGGATCAGAAGAGGATGCAGGTGGTGAGGATGTGGGGGAGGGCTTTAGAATTCCAGAAATGATCACAGGAGGCTGAGCCACTGATACAGTTCCTGGCCTGTATGGGGAAGTTTGTTGAGTAATCATAGGTGTGAGGCTTCTGATGGCCTGAGCAGGAGTCATCTGGACTGGAGATTCAGTAGAGGCAGAGGCAGGCAAGGTAGGAGGAACAATAACTGGTCTGGCATCAACATGCAAAAAGGGCAGCAACAGATTTCTGAAATCCATAATGATTCCTCCTCCTCTTTCCATAGCAGATATAAAATCATCTTTGTTCTCCATGAATTTTTCTAAGGTAGGAGTCAGCTGCCTTATCTTTCTCACTTGTTCTCGGAAGGCTTGAGTTACAGGGGGTAACTTCATGTTTTCCAACATCAGCTTGAAATGATGGTTGAGTTGTTTCATGGTAAAAATCCTTTGGAAATAATAATCCACCTTGTTCTTGATTTCCTCCTGAGTGGCAGAGGCCTCTTTCATATGGTCATGGACGATTTTCACTATTTCCCTGACTGAATCTCTTTTAGAGAGCACTACTCGGCTTAGATCTGATGAGTCCACAGAGCCACTGGTTGAAATAGAACCAAGCTCCTCCTTCATCATAGCTCGTAATTGATTCAAATCAAATGCAGGTTTTTGAAGCTAGAGGACCAACTGAGAAAGATACAGTTTCTTTGAAACTTTTGGTCAAACCACTAATCAAAGTTTGCAGTTGAGAGTCCTGATTTTTAACATGATCCTTTATAGAATATTTGAAATCTTCAAATACTGAGACCATTTGGCTTACAACACTTTTCACATAGGCTAAATCCTTATCAGCTTGAGGCTTTGATCTCATGTAAGAATCTAAAGCAGTAACAGACTTCTTTAAGGCTTCAAGATCTGCTTCAATTCTAGAAGATTGGGTCTGGAACTCTTTGACTACTTCCATTAGCTAACCCATAAAAGTTGACAGATTGAAACCAAGAGAAAGCTCAAAAGATTGTTCTAACAACTTCATTTCTTCACTAAAACAGTGCTTCATCTCAGCAACTGAGGCACTAAAGGATTCTTTCAGCTCATGCTTTAGGGATTCGAGATCAGACTTTGTAACAAAATCAGTAGGAGCAACTGTAGTAGATACTCTTGCAGAAGCTAAACTGACTACAGAATCATTCATGACTGATTGAATCAAGGATACTAAACAAGATTCCATTGTCTTTACTTCTTCTAAAAAACTGACTTTGAGATTTTCTTTCAGCACATCTAAATCATGTACTCAGACCACATCATCAGGTAATAACTTAGAATTGATGTCATAGCTGATCTTTGGTCTATTCAACGATACTTCATTATCAGAATCAGGATAATCCAAACCACAGACTATAAAACCTGGGTCTTCTACCCAGTCTTCAACCTCAACAGTCACTGTAACATTTCCAAGATTGGAATGATGCTCACCCTCAATAGGTGCATTCTTATGTACAACAACTACATTCTCTGCTGGTCTTTATTTATCAGAATCTTCCACAAAAACTTCCATTTCAGCAGCAGTAAGGAGATTTGCTGAAAAAGGTACAACTCCTTCTCTTTCTATTTCTACTTCAGCAGTAGGCACAACTGAGTTTCCAATCAATGGACTCAGACTCAGCCTAGCAGAATCAGACGATTCAGATACATTCTCATTTTCTCCTTCTTGCTGAGGAACTGGCTGGTCTTCCTCGTGAATAGATACCACTTCCTCTACTTTTCCTTTTCTTGAGTATACAAACTCAGTAACAGGACTTGGGGGCAAGTCTGGATCTCCTCCAATATCCATAGGAGTTTCTTCCTCTTCTTCTTCTTCTGACTCATCACTGTACTCTGGTTCCTCTTCATCAGGTCCTAAACCTGGATCTCTTTTATCCTTTGGCCTTGAAAGATAATCCACATGATTAAATTTATCATACACCTTCTGGTCATCACTGACCCATTCTCCTTTCCATGGGTTCCAATTGATTTTCATGTACTTACAAACTGTAGTAGTGATTCAGAAGTTATTCTTAACTACAACTGTCTCATCTTGAGACCCAGCTATCCCTTTCACTTTTATCATCACAGAGATCATTTTGGCAAAGAATAAAGCATTAGTCTTTGATTTCGGCCTAATCATGTCTTCAATTTGACTCAACAGCAGTCTGCACAGATTAACTTTCACACCATGTCTTAACAGATGTAGAAGATAAATATCTTGATATCTCAGATTAGAAAAATCTCCTCTCCTCGGTATCAAAACATGTTGAACAAATTTGAAAAGCAATCTGTTCTCTCCATCCAATTCAGTAGCAACAACTTGCCTTTGACTTCCATTACCCGTTAGTTATTTTAAAGCGGTCTCATAGTCAAAGATATTACTGGTAGGTGGAATTGCTCTTGAGACATACCCGGATACACCTTCATGTGGGACTTTTAAACATCCAGTCCACTCTACTGAAGAAAAAGACATTTCTTTTCCATTTAAAAAAGAACTTACCCTATTCTCATTCTCAGACTTCTCTAAGCTTACATATTCGTAGAACTGTTTCACTAACTTCAGGTAATAGGGACCATTGTTATTTGAAAAACAATCTACCCATCTCTGACCTTCCAGAATTGCAAGCACCAACGACTTGCTTGGTAGCAGCCAATCTACGCATAGCTCCTTTTCAATCACAATATCTCTATTCTGCAAATGAGGGTTTACTGGTCGCTTTCCCAACCTAGTTCTGACATTACTTCCACTAGCTTCTTGCTGCACTTTCTGCTTCTTTGTTTTAGGCTCTACACTGTCATCTCTGATGGCAGGAATCTTGGTTTTTTCCATCGCGGATTTAGGGTTCTCAGTCGATTAGGGAGCTAAGATTCGAAGGTGAAAGGTTTTGGGTCCGGTGGAGTGAGAAGCGGCTTAGGATTAGTTTTATCATGTAGGAATCATAAATAAATGGATAAAGTAAAATAACATAAAAATAAAACGATTCATATTCTTGGCGGCAGACAGAAGTTTTAAAACATTGCATCGGTGAGAATTGATCATCGGTGAGAATTTCAGCATCGGTGAGAATTTCAGCATCGGTGAGAATTTCAGCATCGGTGAGAATTTCAGCATCGGTGAGAATTTCAGCATCGGTGAGAATTTCACCATCGGTGAGAATTTCACCATCGGTGAGAATTTCAACATCGGTGAGAATTTCAGCATCGGTGAGAATTAAACATCCCCAGCTCGTGCCTAATGTAACTTAACCTATCAGAACTTAAAGGTTTAGTGAAAATATTGGCCAATTGATGTTCAGTGCCAATAAATTCAAGAGTAATATCACCTTTTTGATAATGATCTCTCAGAAAATGGTGTCTTACATCTATGTGTTTGGTTCTAGAGTGAGATACAGGGTTCTTAGATATGTTATTGCACTAGTGTTGTCACAGTTAATTGAAACATGTTTAAACTCAAATCCATAGTCCAATAAAGTGTGTTTCATCCATAGAATTTGTGCACAGCAACTACCAACAACTATATACTCTGCTTCGGCAGTAGACAATGCAACGGAGTTCTGTTTCTTACTACACCATGACACTAGGGATCTTCCAAGTAAATGACATGTTCCAGATGTGATCTTCCTTTCTAAATTACATCCAGCAAAGTCAGCATCTGAATAGCTAGTGAGGTCAAATGATTATCCTTTTGGATAAAACAAACCTAAATTTACAGTATGCTTAAGATATTTAAAAATCCTTTTAACAGACAGTAAGTGTGATTCTTTAGGATTAGCTTGAAATCTAGCGCACATACATACACTGAACATAATGTCTGGTCGACTAGCAGTAAGATAAAGTAATCTCCCAATCATACCTCTGTAATTGGTTTGATCCACTGGTTTCCCAGCTTCATCTGTATCCAACTTACAGGTAGTACTCATAGGTGTATCATTTTCCTTAATACTATCCAATCCAAAAAGTTTTAAAAGATCTTTTGTATATTTACTTTGATTTAGAATAATTCCATCTCTAGTTTGAAAAATTTGAAAACCAAGAAAATACTTAAGCTCTCCCATTAATCTCATTTCAAATTCATTTTTCATACTTTTTGAAAAATCAGTACATAGAGAGTGTTTAGAAGATCCAAATATAATATCATCAACATAGATTTGTACAACTAAAACATCATTAGAAATTCTCTTAATAAAAAGAGTTGGATCAGAAATCCCTTTAGTAAAACCTTTTGAAATAAGAAAATTGATGAGTCTATCATACCAAGCTCTTGGAGCTTGTTTTAAACCATATAAAGCTTTAAAAAGCTTAAAAACTTGATTTGGAAAATGAGGGTTTGTAAATCCAGGTGGTTGTTCCACAAAAACATCTTCAATTATAAAACCATTTAGAAATGCACTTTTGACATCCATTTGATATAACTTGAAATTAAGATGTGATGCATATGAAAGTAAGATCCTAATAGCTTCCAGTCGAGCTACAAGTGCAAAAGTTTCTCCATAGTCTATACCCTCTTCTTGACTATATCCCTGTGCAACTAGTCTAGCTTTGTTTCTAACTATGTTTCCTGATTCATCAACTTTATTTCTAAAAACCCATTTTGTGCCTATTGTCAAGGTGTCCTTGGGTCTGTCACCTAATTCCCAGACTTTGTTTCTTTCAAATTGGTTTAACTCTTCTTGCATGGCTATTACCCAGAATTCATCATTGATAGCATCATTGATATTTTTGGGTTCTAGCTGTGACAGAAAAGCTTGATGTTCAACCTGGTTCCTTAGAGAATCTCCAGTTTGTGTTCCTCTATCAAGATTACCAACAACAGCATCTAAAGGATGATTCTTTAGAATATTAGTCGATTTGGTAAAGGTTGGACTAGAAACTTCAGGTTCATCTATAGGTTCGGGTTCAACAGAAGCAGATTCTAGAAAAAGTCTAGAACTGGATGTTTTTATAACAGGTTCTTTAGATTTATCATTAAGGTCCAGAATAGACAAATCTTCTTCAAGATTCTCAAGAGAGGTTTTAGGCTCATGTGGATCAGTTTCATCGAATTTGATGTGAATAGATTCTTCCACACATTTGGTTCTCTTATTGAAAACTCTATAATCTTTAATTGAAATAGAGTAGCCCAGAAAAATTCCTTCATCACTCTTGGATGCAAATTTGTCAAGATTGTCTTTGATATTGAGAATAAAGACTTTGCATCGAAAAACTCTGAAGTAGTTAACCTTAGGTTTCCTATGGTTCCACAACTCATAAGGAGTCCTCTTAAGAACAGGTCGGATCAAGACTCTATTGATAACATAACAAGATATATTAACAGCTTCAGCCCAAAAGTAAATAGGCAGTTCATATTCATTGAGCATGGTTCTAGCTATTTCTTGAAGGGTTCAGTTTCTCCTTTATACTACACCATTTTGTTGGGGTGTCCTAGGGGCAGAGAAATTGTGACTATAGCCATTGTGTGAGCAGTAAGATTCAAACTCATGATTTTCAAACTCACGACCATGATCACTTCTTAGGGTTTTAATCTTATGTCCACTAAGGTTCTCTACAGACTTGGAATATTTAACAAAGTAAGGACAAGCTTCACTTTTGTGAGCTAGAAAGTATACCCAAGTATATCTAGAAAAGTCATCTACAAGGACATAGACATAATGCTTCCCATTTAAACTAGAAACTCTTGATGGTCCAAACAAATCCATGTGAACCAACTCAAGTGGTTGAGAAGTTGAGACTTCTTTCTTTGATTTAAAAGAAACTTTGTGTTGTTTTCCCTTTTGACAGGGATTACACACTTTGTCATTTGGGAATTCTAACTTAGGTAAGTCTCTAACTAAGTTTTTCCTAGCCAGTTTTCTAAGTGAGTGAATGTTGCAGTGTCCTAATTTTCTGTGCCATAGCCAAGATTCTTTATGAAAATCATTCAAACAAGAAATATTTTGTTTGGCTAAAGAATTTAAATCAACAGCATAAACATTTTCATTCCTTAGAGCATAAAATACTATAGAATTTTTGAGTTAAAAACATCACACGAATCATTTTCAAACATGACATTGAAACCATCATCACATAATTGAGATATACTAAGCAAGTTATATTTAATTCAATCAACGAATAAAACATTAGAAATTAATACTGAGTCAGTGTTACCAATCTGGCCTAGGCCGATGATTTTTCCCTTAGAGTTGTCACCAAAGATGACGTGACCTCTATCAACCTTTATTAAGCTCTTGAAGCAAGAATAATCTCCAGTCATGTGTCTTGAGCACCCACTATCTAAATACCATATCTTCTTGTGACAACTCTTCAAGCAGGTCTCCTATAAAACAGATTTAAACAGGAAATGACTTTGGTACCTAGATTTTCTTGGGTCCAGATAGGTTAGCAATCCGGGCTTTAGGTACCCAGATTTGTTTTATTGGTTTTATATAATTAACAGAAGTAACAGATTTTGAAAGATAGACTTTATTTGGTCTATAACCATATGAATATCCTGTTGAAGCATATGAATTTCCAAAACTGGAACTAGAAATATTTTTTTCAGACTTAGGAATAAATCGGGTTCTGGTGAACTGTCTCTGTCCAGGTTGGTATCCTAAACCAGTAGCATATCTAGGTGCAACTTGCTTTCCTAGAATTTGAGTTAGAGCATCCTTTCCATTTGTGAATTTTTCTAAATCCTTTCTAAGTTTCTCATTTGACAGTTTCAGTTCTATATTTTCCTTTAGTAGTTGATCATTCTTTTCCTTTTCTATATCATGATCAGATTTATGCTTAACACTTAAAGCATACTATTTCTTTAAACCTTTGTATTTGTCTTTAAGATCATTACAGGTTTCTTCCAACATATCACAGTACTCAAATAGTTCAGATTTTGACATGTTTTCCGAATCAGAATCATCTCCAGAATAATATGAATTTAAAACAGGAGTGTGAGATGTTACCTCAGAAGTATTTGTCATGAAACACATGTTGGCTCGATTTCTTTCAGAGTCCGAAGATTCGGCTTCACTAGTGCTATCTTCTGAAGCACTCTAGGTAGCCTTCATGGATTTCTTGTACTTCTTGTCTTTGTAATAATATTTCTTTTTGAATTTTAACTTTGGATAGTCTGCTTTGACATGTCCTTTTCGCTTTCATTCTTAGCAGACAACTTCATCAGTCCTATCAGCCTTCTTCCAATCCTTTTTCCATTTTCCTTGTTGATCATACATTCCTTTGTAATTTATTTTCCTAAAGAATTTATTTTTCCTATAAAACTTCTTGAATCCCTTGGCTATTTGAGCCATCTCGGCATCACTGTCAGATTCTGAATTTTCACTCGTTGAACTCTCAGTCTCCATTTGTAGTTTATCCTTGTCTTTACTCTTCAAGGTAGTAGTTTTAAACCCTACAGATTTTCTTTTGGGTTCCTCATCTTCTTCTTTATTTACTTTAAGCTCTTCTTCATACATCATCAGCTTACCAATTAACTCCTTGACAGGAAGTGCTCCAATGTAACATGATTCTCTAATTGAAACGGATGTACCTCTCCATCTATCTGGCAAACATCTCAGTATTCCCATAAATTGTTCTTTTGCAGGAACAATCTTTCCCAGTGAGCTCATTGTGTTTAATATCTCATTGAACCTGAGATAAATGTTAGAAATAGGTTCATCAGGCTTCATTTTTAAATTATCATATTTAATAGTATAAGTGTTTAATCTCATTTCTTTAACATTAGTTGTTCCTTCATAAGAAACAGTCAAGGTATCCCAAATTTCAAAAGCAGTTTTGCATGCAGAAATTCTGTTGAATTCTTCATCTCCTAGAGCACAGTACAGAGCATTCATAGATTTACAATTATTATTGTAAGTAGTCTTTGTAGGTTCATCACAAGTAGATCTATCAGTAGTGGGAATTTTTTATTAAGATTCAATAGCAGTCCAAATATCAAAACTCATGCTTTATAGATGAATTTTCATTTTAAGTTTCCACTGAGCACAGTTATTTCCATTAAAGAAAGGTGGCCGGTTAGTAGCAGCACCCTCAAGTCTATTATCCATTATAAACAAAATTTAAAGAGATAAAAATTTAGAAATAACAGAAATTTTAAGAACTTTAAAATACAACTAAAATCACAGTTGAAAACAGAGTAATTTAGAAGATATTAACCACCCTCTGATAACAAATGTTGGTCGGAGTGGACACTCAAGAGGGGGTTGAATTGAGTTCCAATTAAAATTTCTGCTAAAAACAATTTCTATTAAAATTCCCCAATTTCAAAAACAAACTAAACTGTAGTGAATTTATACAGATTATAAAGCTTCAATTAGTTTCTCAAAGATTGATTAATTCTTAGTTGACTTAATCTTATGATTAAATTAACTTTTGAAACTAACTTACTGGTTTATAATAAATATAAACACTTGCGAGTTTAACTATCAAAGTAGCTTTGAAGATAAATTATATTTCAAAGTAATAGCAGTGGAATATGAAATAAATATGTACTGTATGGATATAAACTTTAACTAAAAACACAGAGGAGTTAACCAAGAGGTTCAGTCTCAAGCCGAGACTTAGTCCTCTCAAAAGTTTATATAAAGATGATCCACACCCTGGATCGGGGTTCCCCTGTTTACAACTGTCCAGGTCCAAGACCTCTACCACTGTTATTCGTGGGAAACAAAACAACAGCAACCAGATGTCCAGGTCACACACGACCTCTACCACTATCCACAGTGGGAAAATGAATGAAAAGATAGTGAGTGAGGATTTTTAAATCCTCCAGTTAAGGTTCAGGAGACAGTGTGTGTGTAAAATACAACAGATGACACACACTGCTCGTAATGTAAAAAGTAAATCACAGAGATAAAGATTTAGAGTTTAGAAATGGCTCTATTGATCTTCATGCAGCTCTTGACTCCTTTTGTTGATTAGAATTCGTTCTGAGTCTTCTTCTGGTTTTTGTCTGGAAAACAGAGTATCATCTGTTTCCTTAACTTCCAGGTTCAGCTTGCTTATCGGCTCAAAGAATGAAGAGTTTTGTGTAGTTCTTCTTTAGCATAGATTGTTCGATGCATGCTCTATGTTTTGGAGGCTGGTAGTAGTATTATTGTGAGTGCGAGTTCTCCAGTTGTTCTTGGCACGTTTTGAGCTTGATCATGAGTGTGTTCTATGTGCTCGATCTCTTCAAGTATAGTGTCTCTCTCTCTTTATTTTGATACATACACGATGTCCTCTTTATGCCCCTTTTTTTTGTTTTTCTGAGAAGGAATGATTATTCTTTTTGATCGTACTTGGTACGGTTTCCTGAAATGGCAACACAAATCATTTATTAACATTAAATGCATCAAAAGTAACAAATGTAACCATTAGTATAAGAAACAAATAGTGTCAAGGATATAGGATTTGACTCCGCAGTTCTTTATAGGTAGCCGTTTGTTTGTAGATGTGTACGGTTGAATCGTTGTAGGATTTTCCATCGGTAGCTCTTCAAACTCTTATCGGTGGTTCTTATCAGTAGCTCTTATCGGTAGCTCTTATCGGTAGCTCTATGCATCGGTAGCTCTGGCTATCAGTAGCTCTGGATATCGGTAGCACTGGCTATCGGTAGCTCTGGCTATCGGTAGCTCTGGCTATCGGTAGCTCTGGATATCGGTAGCTCTGGCTATCGGTAGCTCTGGCTATCGGTAGCTCTGGCTATCGGTAGCTCTAGCTATCGGTAGCTCTGGCTATCGGTAGCTCTGGCTATTATGCAAACCACATCTAATTGACTTAGAATTGTTTCAAAGCTTGTATAAACAAGGATAATCGAGATTAACATAAATCAGAAATTATTTAAACATTATTATTAACTTGATCACTGATTTGAAAGAATTAAAGTGTAGATCAATATTAATTGAGAATATCATAAAATATAAACACATAATTGGGATTATCAAAACATATAAATACATGATTGAGATTATCAAACCAGGTGAGGTCAACAAAATTAATTAATGAAACTTCTATGTTTTGAATTTGGTAAAATTGATATTATTTTTGAATTTGTAATATGGAATATATCTTAGGGTGAATTATTGGTATTGTTCTGATAAATGTTCATTTTCAATGAATAGTGAAAAATACTGCATTTTAATTCAAAACTGCCTTTTCATCCAATTTATTTATATAGTTAGATTGTCATTTTAATTGGGTTTAAGGTTTAATTTAATTATGTTTTTATCATTTAATAAAATTTTGGTTATTTTATGTAATTTAAATTTTAAATTGGATGTAAAAACAAATCAATCTTTTGATAGATTTTACTTCTTAAAACCCCATCTTTGGTTCTGACAAAGGGATTTATTTTTTAAATTAATTACTGAAATTTCTATGTTTGGAATTTAGTAGAATGGATTCCTTATTTTGAATCATAATTTCCAAATTATTTAATTAATACTCTTTTGTTTTTAGACATTATGAATAGCAACGACAGTAATTATCTATAATTATCGTGTTTAATTAGTAATTGGGTAGTTAAGGGTAATAAAATAATATCATAAAAATATAAAATCACCCCAGCATGTGTCCTAATGATATTGGTGGTGTCATGGCCGACCATGGGATGCCTTTTTCCATCCTTTTAACCCCATGGAATCACTTTAGTGTGATAGTGAACTTTTATCATTTTTTGAAAGAAAGGAAAATATTACAAAAGTATGTAACACCTAAGTAAACCAATTTTAATTTTGTCTACATAAATGATCTCTTAGACTATAAATATTAATTATAAAGCTAAAAAGATTTCATACATCATGGTATTTGTTTTATAATTTTTAGTCATTAAATAAATAAATTTATTTATGACACTCTGATGATGTAGTGATTACCTCATTAATGAATGATTTAAATAAAATGAAATGATATGGTAAAATATAAGACTTAAACTAGTATAAAATCTATTGGATTAGTGTATTTATAACCATTTTCACCTTATAAAAGAAATATCTCTTTTTTGGACCTTTAAAATCCAAAAATAATTTTATAATAAAGTAGCATTTTATAACATTCCAAGAGTGCCCCTCCTCCCTCTTATAAAAGGTCCCCACCTCTACCCCCTTACAAACAACTCTAAAGCCTTTGGATCGACCCATATCTTCTCACTTTATCTCTCCATATCCCTATCTTAATCTTAGAAGCCTTACCTTAGGAATAAATCTCTTCAAGAAACCCTTTTGGTTCAAACCAAACGGAGTTACCCGATTTAAAGGTAATGTCTTCTCTTATGTTCTTTTGTTTTATTTTGCTTCTCCAACCCCTTAAATTCTACTTATTCCTTTATTTTTTAACAAAACCAGTATCTTCAATATAATTTGATGTTTTTATGAGATGTATTCGAGCTACACTTACACATACCTCCGTCTAATGGTTAAAGAACATATTGTTTCGATGGATGGCGAATTACTGCCTCACGAAATTATGATTATTCTATCTTCTCCTACCACCTATCATGGTTGAAATTATGATAGAAAAATATTTATTTATGATATATATTATATTTATTTCCTCTATAATCTTCTGTATTTTATATTTAAAACATACCTTTATGCTTTTCATGTTTTGCAAATGCAATAATTTAATTTGAGGAAGTGTGGACTACCACCCCCTCAAGTGATATGACTCGTTCATGCAATACATGGAATGCATAAAGAATGAAATTAATAAAATTATGAGACATATATAACATATTTATTATACTTGAGTTATAATATATATATATCTCATTTAGTTTCAATTCCATTAATGTGACAAAGAAATGAAAGTAGTGTTCATGCGTACGTACGACCTACCATCTCCATGAATGGTGCATTTCATTTATTTTTATCTCCAAATGTTATGGAATAGTATAAAATGAATATATAATGGATATATATGATATTTAAATCATTAATAATATTCTGGAGATGGTTTAATTATAACTACATGGATAATTCTTTTCAAACAAGTTTATTTTTGACTCATGTACCGAACATCGACAAAAACGTCTGATATGAACTAACATAATTAAATAATTATTATAACATTATATTATGCGATATTAATTGAATAATAAACTTTAAAGGAGGTCCTCATGAAATTATATATTGACCAAAGTTTATTATTCAAGAATATAAAGAAACAAATAGGACAAGTCGGACTTGAGGTAAGAGATCCTACCTCTCTCTTTATTTTTAAGTACTCTCTTTTATGTCACTTCTTTTAAGATCCTGTTTCTTATGTTGGGGGATGTTATTTTATATTACTATTAATTTAATTTTTATTTTCATATGATGAGAGACCCTATTTGATCTCATCAATCCATTTTTGGATAGTTTTAAGTGGCGCAGTTAGGCTGCCAAATTTTCGTAAGGGGATTTCTTACCTCACTTTTAATTCCGTGAGATTTACATTGTTCGCCACTTATTTATTGCATGTGGTGTATTGTGTAATGAGATTTTATATATATTATCATGATTCTATTCATGGTATTCTGTGATTCATTTGTTTATTATTATCTTTTGGTCATACGACTCGATTTATTACAATGAGGTAAGGGGTTTTATCTCACTTTTATTCCCGTGAGATTCATGCTATATTTGTCACTATATAATTTTAGTGGTGTATGTAATAACAATTATTCTACTATTTGTGTAAAATAATTTCATTTATGGGTATTTACATCAACATTGTATGTTCCTTCTTTCATGGGGTGTACGTTTCGAAAGTTACCCAAATCGGTAAGGGAACTTTTCACCCTCTAAATTTTAAAAGACTTCTTTTTGTTATGTATTTTAATTTACATCTTATTATGATGGGATACATTCTTATATATCCTTATTGATGTAAATTTTATGTCCAAGTGATGAGATACCATTTTCTCTCTCATCAACTCATTTTCTGAATTTTAATGTGACGACGTTAGGCTGTCGAATTTTTATAAGGGAACTTCTTAACCCAATTTCAATTCTTTGGGTTAAACCTCTACTTCTTGATTATGTCATGATATGAATATGTGTGAATGAACCCTTATTGTTTTACACTTAATATCCACTTATATTGTGTGTATTTATATTTTTCACACATAATTACATAATTGATTTATCCTTAATCTAAGGATATCGTCTTTGTAAGGGATTTCGTCTCAATCTCCTTTCATTGAGGCATATTTTTTTTATACACAACTTTATTTAATACGGTGTATAAAACCCATTTTTACTTTTCATTTCATTTTATGGGAATATTTCCTCTACGAAGCATTTTACTAAACGACAAAAAGGAATGTTTCTTTTTTTAACGTACGCGGTGACAACGGCCTTTCCGCCACCGCGAGTATTATTTGATCTTTGGATTCCTTAACAAGCCGTAATGTTTTTGAAAGGAAAATAAATACCATATACTCTTTTATGTATTTTGGTATTGAAAATGCTATTGATAATGTCTTAATTATGTCAATGTGTTGTATTTATATCTTGTGATTGAAATGTGTAAAGGTTGTGCTTTCTTTATGCATGTTTTATGTGACACGATTATGTTATGGTTCTTGGGAATTGTTTATGAAAATGGGTGGTTACGTGATAAACTAAGGGAGGGTGATCCCATGATAGCTCTCCAATGCATTGGGTAACGTAAATGAGTCAAACGCTAAGGTTTCTCTGAAGAGATTTAAGGAATATACTGTGATGGGTATTCCAAACGTAACCATGAGGGTTACTCCCTATGTAAGAATGTTATGAATGCCTCATGTTACCTTTATTTCTTATGATTTCTATGAGTTATGCATAAATATTATGATTTCAGAAGGTATGTTATGATTGAAAGTTATTGTTTCATTGATTTTTATTTATTTAATGGTTAATGTTTCCTTTCATTATGTTATAACCCTTACTGATATTTTTATGCTCGTTACATGTTTTTGAAATATTTTTCACAGGTTATAAGGAAGGGTAAGAGAAAGGAAGTATTCCAGAATATTTATATCAAGAAAAGAACTCTTGTTTTATTTAAGGATTTTTTTATTATTGTGAAAACATGGTTATAGTAGTAGTGTCTACTTTGTAATCTTTTGAGATGTAATAGTTATGTTCTAATTCTCTAAAACTCTAAACCTGAAAATATCCTCAATATGAATTATTCATTTAAATCAAGATTAAGTAATGTTTTAAGGTTGGATCCTTATATTATGTGTCATAAAATGAACTCTGGAGTATGTATTACGAAGACAGTGAAGTGTTACCAAGGTGGAATGTTTTTACAGATAGCCTTCAAATACATGGGAAAGAATCTCAAGGAATCAAAGAATGGGGTAAAAGATAGTAACCCAATCTTGAGATGTGTTAGTTTTAATGAGTTGGTTCATTATTCTAATATGTCTCCAATGTTATTTTCAATGGATGAATATTTTCATGATCAAAAACAAAAAGGTTTAGCAATATCATTTTATACTACTACAGTTAATGTTGGGATGTTAGATAAAGTGGTGATATGTATTTTACTTATGTATTCAAATAATAACAATACCCTGTTTGACACTAGATCGTCACATTATTTCATTTTTGATAAATTTTCATGTGAATTTGGAATATATAATAATGAAAGTAGGATAGATCTTTTTGTGAAAAATCCTTTTGGAATTATTAAAGTAAACATGATATATAGGAATATTTCTATTGTTATAAGTGGGATGGTATTTTCTACAAATATTTTTGAACTTTCCATATTAGAGTTTGATATCCTTATTGGTATAGATTGGATTTCATTATATCATGCTAAAATATATTACAGTTCTAAGAATGTTGTGTTTAATGATTTATTTCCTTTGATAACTTACCACAAATCTGGTGAATTGATTAGAGATGACAATCGATGTCACTTAGATCACATTTTTGAAAATAAAGAGACTGTTAAAATTAGTGATGTGCTAGTAGTAAATAAATACATGAATGTATTTTCAGATGAATTTCCTAGTGTTATTCCTGATCGAGGGGTTGAGTTTATTGGTTACTTATTTATTGATTCTATGCCTATTTCTAAACCCCCATATTGAATATCTCCAGTGGAACTTTTAGAATTGAAAAATAAAATTTTGGAGTTATTAGATAAAGGTAACATCTGACTTAGTAGTTCAAAATGGTGGTGCTACTACTTTATTTATTAAAAGAAATGGTTTCTAAATGGGACATTTTACTGATTATAGAGAATAGATTAACAAGAATATTAAGAGAAAGTATATTTTTCCTCATATTTATGATTTGTTTGATTAGCTCCAGGGATCATAGTATTTTTTGAAGGTTGATGAGAGGTCATGGTATCATCAGTTCAAAGTAAAAGATGAAAACATTCTGAAGACTATGTTTCAGACTATATATGGGAATTATGAATTTTTAGTTTGTCCATTTGGATTATATAATGCACCATCTGTATTCATGGATCATATAAATAGAATATTTCTTGAGCTATTGGATATGTTTTTGGTTATTTTTATTGATGACATTTTGGTATATTCTAAAAGTAAATAAGAGTATGAAAGATATCTCTGAGTTGTTTTACAGACTATAAAAGAAATTAATGTATATGAGAAATTTAGAAAGTGTGAATTTTGGTTGCAACAAATTTCATTACTTCATCAAATTGTTTCAAAATATGGAATAACTATTTATCCTGCTAAAACAAAGGTTGTTGATTAATGGACAAGACCCAAAAATATAATCGATATTTATAGTTCTATTTGTTCATCCATATATTAATAGAGGTTTGTTGAAGAATTTTCTGCGTTATCCAGTCCACTAACTAAGTTAACTCAAAAAGGAGTTAAGTTCATCTGGATATAAGAATGTGATGATTGTTTTCAAGAATTGAAAATAATATTTGTGAATACTCTAGTTTTGGACCTTCCATCCAGAAGTGGTGAATTTTTCATCTATTATGGTTCTTCTTTAAAAGTAATTGGTTGTGCTATAATAAATAATGATATGGTAATTGCTTATGTTTCACATCATTTGAAACCTTGTGAGCTAAATTACTATACACATGATTCAAAAGTAGCTCTAGTTTTTTTTGCATTAAAAATTTAGTGGCATAATTTGTTTGGAGTAAAGTGTGAAATATATACTGATCATAAAATATTGAACTATATTCTCACTTAGAAACAATTTTATATGTGAAAAAGAAGATAGATGGAACTAATTAAGTATTAGAATTGCATGATTCATTACCATCCTAGAAAATAAAATAAAGCAGACGATGATTTGAGTTGAAAATGTGATGCTACATTAACCATTTTACGTTAGGAACATAACTCTTTCATTAATTATTTGATTAATTTGGGATTGGAAGTTTTTGGTGTAGGGAATTACTCTTTTTTTTCAGGACTCAATGCAATCATCTTTCTTACAGATGATTTATCAAGCATAGAAGGAATACTGTGAGTTGTATAAAAATTTATAATTGGTTAAAAAGGGAATTTTTCCTGAATTTATGATTGATAAAGATTGTGTATTGAGATTTTGGAAGTGTTTATGCATTACTTGCGATTCACATTTGAAGAAAGAGATGTTAAATGAAACTCATATTTCTCTGTTTTTAGTTCATCCTGGAAGCACTAAGATGTACAAAGACCTTAGGAAGTATTATTTGTGGAATAGAATGAAACAAGATATTGCTAACATTACCCCAAAATTTTTGAATTGTAAAAAGTTTAATGCAGAATGATTGTTGCCAAAGGGGATGCTTCAGCCAATACCAGTTCTAGGGTGGAAATGAGAAAATATTTCAATGGATTTCTTAGTGGGATTACAAGTGACATCTCAACATAATAATGTGATTTGGGTTATTATTGATCGACTGAATAAATATGAACTTTTTATTCCTATTTGAGACACTGTATATTTAGATCTCCTTTCTAGGTTGTATATAAAGGACATTTTCAGGTTATAGGGAGATCCTCTCTCCACTATATCTAATCATGATCCCAGGTTCAGTTATATATTTTTGAAAATCCTTCAGAAGTCATTGGAAACTGAATTAAGTTTTAGTATATTCTTTCATCCTCTCTCTGATGGATAGTCAAAAAGAAAAATCCAAACATTGGAAGATATGATACATAAATATTAAATGGATTAACAAGGGAGTTGGTATAAAAATATTTCTTTGGTTTATTTTTCTTATAATAATATTTTTCATTCCGATATATAGATAGCACCATTTGAGGAATTATATGGGAAGCAGGTTAGACACTATCTTTTTGGGATGATGCTAAAGAAAGGAATTTGATAGGACCAAAGTTGTTAGAGTAAATAATAGAGAATGTTATGTTGATTCAAAAACACATGAGATCAATTCAGAGTAGGTAGAAAAATTATTCGGATAACCAGAGGAGGGATCTTTCTTTTGAGGTAGACAATCATGTTTTCCTCAATGTTTCTCTATGGAAAATTTTGATGTGTTTTGATAAGAATGGGAAGTTAAGCCCATAGTTCATTAGACCTTATGAAATCCTAGAGAAATTTGTATAAATTTACTATTGATTTTACTTACCTCTTAGTTTATATTAGGTACACAACATATTTCATGTTTCATTGTTATGGAAATATGTGCCAACTTCATCTCATGTTTTGATTCCCGAAGTAGTTCAGTTGAAAAATAATCTCTCTTATGATGAATAGATAGTTTAGGTTCTTTACCATATAGAGAAAGTATTTTTGAATAAGGGGATTAATCATGTTAAGGTTTTGTGGAAAACCATTTGGTTGAAGAAGAAACACGGGAATCTAAAAATGTTGTGAGGAAAAAATATCCAAACAAATTTAATAAGGGAATAAAATTGTGAGGACACAATTTCAAAAGGGGGAATAATATTAAAACTCAGGTAATGATAAAATAATTTCACACTATGTTTTTAAAATTCACTTAATAGATTTTATAGGTATAATATAAGAATAAAATTAGTTTTATGGTGAAAAAATGCATTTTTCTAAAAAGTAGTTTTTATCCCATTTTGATGGAAGACTTGTTTTAAATATAATATTTTTTAATTTTATGAATTATATTTGTAAAAATAAAAATATTATTTTAAATCTTAATATAAAAACTTTCTTCATTTTATTTATTTGTATTTTTTTGATATTTTCATGTTTTGATGAATAGTTAAAAAATATTGCATTTTTAATTAAAAATAGTTTTTTATATAAATAATTGATAGTTTTAAATTATATTTTTAATAGTGTTTGAAGTTTATTTATATCAATATTTTATCAGTTAATCTAATTAAGGTTATTATAATTAATTTAAAATTGAATTTGGATATAAAAACATTTCAATATTTTGAAAATTTTTACTTTAAAAACTCACTTTCTCATTCTGTCAGTGAGATTAATTTTAAATTTATTTTACCAAATTTTGTTTTTTGAATATTTGAAAATGGATTAAATATTTTTATTCAATTTGTCTGAATTATTTAAATAATTCCCATTTATTTTTTTATAATACAAATAACAACTTGAGTTATTTTTTTATTAACACAGTTAAATGTAAATTAGGTAACTAAGGGTAAAATTAATATTTTAAATTTTATCAAATTACCCTAATATTTTTCCCCATTTCATTGTATTTTTTTACAAAAATAATCCTTGGGACAAAATTATAACCTTTAGAAGCCACTGAGATCAGAATATGACATTTATAATTTTATATTCAATGAAAAGTCAATTTTGTCACTGTTTTGTTTTTAATAAGTGAAATATTTTTAATATGGTGTTATATAGTTGATAAGTTTGACGATAAATGTAATTATAAAAGATAAAATGATTATATTTATTATAATAATTTATTTTTATTTTCAGAGAAGAAATAATAAAATTAAAGGATTTCACAATGATGACGTAGTAATTATTTGATTAATGAATATATCAAATAAACGATATTAAATATATTAAAATAAATATAATTTGAAATGATTAATGTCATAAAATAATTTTTTATATTATTTTACAAGTTATCTATTTTTTATTAGTATTTTTTTTGAATTTATCCTGTTATGTTTTTCGAAAAATTCAAGTAATGAATACTGTTAATATTGACATTATTGATATTTTAAAATTTATACTATTTTATTAAATGATATATAATTTATAAAAATATTAATGTCATCCATATTATTGTTATAATTCTTAATATTTTACAAATGACTCATTTATTTATCATTTGACATTTTATAGTAATTATATAAACCCTAAAATTATAAATTACATGATGTCCTGACCAGAGTTTAAAGGGTTAAAAAGGATAAGGATTAAAAAAATAATATAAACATTTATAATTCAAATTTGATGAATTTATTTTGAAAAAAAAACATACTATCTTAAAAATAAATAATTTTGGATCCATTTTGAATAGAATATTAATTTATATTAATTTATTATTCTGAAGAATTCCAAGAGTGCACCTCCCCTATTTTATAAAAGGGCACACATTATTCTCATTTCCTCACACATAAAATATATTTGGTTTGGACAATATCTACCAAAAACCTTTCCTATAATCTCTCCCCACATTCTAGAGCTCTTGGTTTAGGCATAACACCACCCTTAGTTCTCCTAAGGTGTTAAGAAAAAGATATCATTCGAAGAAGAAGTATTGTTTTAATCAAGTATTTATGTTTTATTTATTATTAAAATTCCTTAAAATCATATCAAACCATGATTAAATAATAAATAAATCATCCTCAATATAATTATTATTATTATGTTAATATCATCACCCAAATCTATCTCCAATTTCATCAAATAGGAAATAAATTATTCATTCGTGTGTGTGACAAACTACAACCTCAAAAACCAATATAATTCATTTTCTATTACCATATTTAAAAAATGGTTATAATGGAGAAATTAATGGTTATATATAATATTAATAATATATTTATCATTATTAAATAATAATTCCTCATTGTGCTCTTATATTTCCATGCACATAAAAATGATAACACTATTTGTGAAAACGTGTAAACTATCACCTCCATAGAGCGATGTTATTCACTTTTCATAACCACATAACATGAATGATATATATAAGTATATTAAATTTAATAATATGATATTAGAGATATTTTGATCATTCTGTAAAGGTTAAATAATATGTACCTTCATTCCATAATGATCGTTGAAAAATGAAAATGTTACTCATGCGTACGTCCGACTCACCATCTTCATGATTGTAACGCAATTGATTTTTCTTATCCATATATAATTGATATATTTACAAGTATAATTTATGTAAAAAATGATTATTTTATTATAAATATTATTCTGTAGATTATGAAAAAATGAAGAATTTTACTTTTGACATCATACAAAATTCATTTTGGACTCATTTACTGAATATCAACAAAACATCCAATGTGATGTTAAATAATTAATTAATTGTTATAAAATGATAATAAGTGATATAAAATGAATAAAAAAACTTTTTAAGGTTATCAATCATGTAAATAATATACATAATTTTATTATTCACAAATGTAAAGGACATACATGAGGAATCAGACTCAAGGTAAGATACTTCATCTCAATTTCCATTCAATGAGGGATATCTTGATGTTATAAACCTTTATTATTTTATAAGGTGTATATATAGATTTTTTGACATTCTATATAAAAAATGTATATGTTCTCATGATATTTAGTGTTTTTAATGTCATTATTTAATGGGTTTTATGATTCAAGTTTAACCTAAGTGATAAGGGGGTTTCCTTTGAAAAAACACACTCTTTTATGGTTATACATAAAACTATTTATCTTACATTTCCATTTTTTTAAAATTATATGAAATGATTTATTCATGTTTTAGTTCTTGGACATTATAGATTATGGGTGTTCCTAGATAGCATCGGGTGTGCCTGTTATAACTTAAACGATGGGTGCACCCATATAGCACTCTAATGCATTGGGTAATGATTTTTTATCCATATAATTGTATTGGAAGTTGATAGAATGGTTATTATAATCAGTAAGGGTTCTATAAGGTTTCTTTGTGATGATTACCTAGGTACCTATATGAATTTTCTATCCATGATAATGAGTTTTAATGGGAATCATTTGATTTAAAAAGGTAAAATAAATAATATTTTTAAGTAATGATATTTAACTTTATGGGTAGAATGTTATTTTTTAAAAGAATGTTTTTTTCAAGGATTTTCATGTTTTTACTGAACTAATAGTTTCCATTATTTTATATCCCATGTGGATTTTTTTGTGATCATACCATTTATTGAAATGTTTTTTACTGGGTATAAGGATGGGTATGAGAAATATGGATGTGAAGTTGAATGTTATGAACATTTTTCATAAAAATTAAATCATGTTTTATTTTAAAATATTTATAATTTGGAAAAAGTGGATTATATTTTTGTAGTATACATTTTGTATGAAAGTGGGATGTCATGTATGAATGATGAAAAAATTATAGAAAAATCTAAACCTAAAAAGATATTCAAGGTGAGAGAAAGTAATTTCATGGCTAAAACTCAACATTATGTAATTTTTATAGAAAATGACTTATTTGCTTAAACTATGATCAAACATAAAAGAATACATCAAGTATATTTTCACACCATGGTACATATATAAGGTGTGAGTAATAAATCTCTTTAGGACACCCTAATGGTTAACTTATAAATCTACTGTCATAAAAAGCTCATGCACACATGATATGCCTAAACTAGATAAGAACTAGAAATAGTTAACATAAAATATTAAACTACATAAAAAAGGGGTTACAAAAAAAAAGGAAAATAGCCGACCATATGTTATAGTTTGAAACCCATGGTAAATCTACCCCCATTCCCATGCCATAGGATTTACATCACATGGATCACTTGGTCACATAACAACTGGTGCATCCACTAGATCTACATAGAATCTCTAGAACATGTAAACAGAAAAAGCGTGAATGTAATACCCCAAGGCCTAAACA
The DNA here is from genome assembly GCA_963277665.1 of Viscum album. Classification (NCBI taxonomy): domain Eukaryota; kingdom Viridiplantae; phylum Streptophyta; class Magnoliopsida; order Santalales; family Viscaceae; genus Viscum; species Viscum album. Next base: position 1,517,215,764 of record OY728155.1, on the reverse strand, counting down.
TAGGAATAAACATGAATGACACACTTCTACTAGTAACTAGGAATCTATTGTGATGATCTTAAATGGAAAAAAACCTCCCCTCTTTACGTCAGAGATCTATCATGTCCTTTATGTCTTGTAGAAAAAATCAAGATCCACCATGGACATGTCAGATACACCATTATCTGGGATCCATCCACATGGACCTGATAGATACACTACAAAATGGATTCATATACAGGTTCTAGAGAATAACGATATCCATGAAAAATGAAACCACCCCTATTGAGGTAGAACCCTCAATCTATGGGTGGTTCCCTCATCGAGATCATCCATAGGTCCTTAATCCCATCTAAAATATCCATCAAATAGAGGAGAGAGACAGATAAAAAATTTCGACCAACACCAGATTCAAAAATATTCCAAGGGACTTCTCCACAAACCAAATTCATGATTAGAAACCACCTTAAACATCATTAGAAAAGACCATCCGAATGAGGATCGATCTATCACTCAAACCCTCCATCCAAACATTTGAACTAGCAGCATTGATCAACTCTTGTCCAATATGAATATGGCTATCACAGTCCCCTGAATCTTAGCATCCAACAAACAGTCACCACATGATATAAATGAATCACCTCATGGAAAAAATAAAACACAAGTCTCCCACAATACCTAGGGCCACAACATAATGATATATCTAACCTGGGACTCCCCTATTGCACTGATGCTCTCAGGTTGAACCTATAAAAACATCCTAAACCACCCAAAGGCCTCATCAAGAGAAGAACACCATATGAGGGGTTACTCTAGGTAATCAAAAATCACATGACATGAATAGTGTATAAATATACCAAATAGCCCTCAATGTCCTCCAATAGATCCATGATTAACAACAAATTCCAAAGAGTCTATATAAAATCACAACATGCCACTCTAGAATTCTCAATAGTTGAATTTAGAAACCACTAATCATTTGATCAAGAAACAAAACAAAAGGGAATCCTTAAGGGTTCCTCAGAAATATCTCAATAACGCATGAAAACCATTAGTAACCACCATCCAATGTTTTCAACCCAACCCAAATGCTCCAACAACTCTAATCCGTAAACCTAGAAGCTAAACCATAATTACTCCAACCTCAAGAATTTGGTCCCAAAATGTAGGTGCAAACCAAGATATACTAATAGATTCTAATCAATACCACCTTCTAGGATTAGTTATAAATTACCCTGAATAACACTACCTAGATTCCAAAATCCAAAGAGAAATAACGAGCTCACAACCCTCACTCAGGCTTCACATCTCACACCCACCTCATTGGATGATTCTGAAACCAAACCTCGAGGAAATTCTCTTACCAAAATATCATCGTAAAACCCCTCTAGATGTTCTATTGACACTAAAAGGATTCCACCAATTAGATATACATATAAAAAACTCATAATAGAATACTCAAAAGTCTAATTATGACATTTGTGTTAAAAAGGAAAGAAAGGCCACAGTAGGATAAAGTACATGGTCTATACCCTAGGTACATGATGTGTACCTGAAATGTCCTTCTTGGATGTGTGACATAGGATGTTGGCCACGAAATTTCTCAAAGTAAATGATTTTTTGACCCTATATACATTTTATATCCCCACATGGGTACATACCCATGTACCTCAGCCCCACTTGCTGTGTAAAACACCCGAGTACATAGTGTGTATCACCTATACACGACTTCTAATCCCACACGGGGTTACAGTCCATGTACCAGGATGTGTACACCACATAGACATGAATTCCTACACATTTTTAACACTACATGGGCATTGGATGTGTATTATATACTGTCAGTAACCCCTACATGTGGTGTCTGGCCAAACACTCAGTGAGTCCAGAAATCCCAAAACATAGGGTATACCCTCAGTACATGGAATTTTGTAAAATTACTTCATCATCATTCAAAAAAAAATAACACATATAGTGTTTTCATATAACCACACACCAGGAATACAAAAGTTTACAAATGGATGGGCCCCAAAATACCCTTAAATGCCTGATTTCCCCACAAAATCCATAGATAGACTCACTAGGAGTCCCCAAAAACCCATAAAATAATTTTTAAAAAATAAAACAATTAAATTAAAAGAATTTGAGAAATAAATCATAGAATGTTCTACCTATGGGTGGAAACTATTGATGATTCAATTTGATCCATGATCCGCATCCGCTGCACGATGATCCATTATGACCCGAGCTCCACGATGGTGCCTCCTCATCTTCCTTTACCCCTTTCCTCTCCCTCTAACTATCTTAGCCAAATAACCCAAAGGTGAATCCCCCATAGGTGTATGTATAATTATAAGTGTGTAAATAAATAAGAAAAAAGAAAAAGTAAGAAAAAATAAAAAGTAATAAGAAAGAAAAAGAAAAAGAAAATAAAAATGGATTGAGCCCATCTAAGGAAACCAATGCATGGTTATGCATCTCCTAGAAAAAAATCCCCTATTTCAAACTTAATTAACATAATGGAATATCAGTACAACACTTAGTTTGAACGATATGACCAAATGAACACAAGGAGATAAATTAATATTTAATGAATTAAATATTAAATATTCTGCAAAATTTCTTGTGGCTCATATTTCAACCAAATTATTTTCCTATGGTAAACACATTATTTTTGGACCAATTTAGTGGTCAGAAAAATTATTTGATATCATCATATTTGAAAAATTACCATTTTACCTTAAAACACTTCTGAGAATAAAAAATCAAATTCCCTTGACTTTCACAACCAATGATGACATTTGTAATCACATAATAACATTATCACATGGTTCCATAGCTTGGATAAAAATGATCTTAGTTGATAGGGTCATCTAAACATCGACTGGACTTATATAAAGTGATAATGTGGATAAATGGAGCAGCTGAGTGGGCTACTATTTGTGTGTGTGGGGGTGGGGGTGCCATGAGGAACCCCTTGATTGGTTTATAATATAGAAGGTTTGTAAGGTATCAGAGTTTGATGAAAGAGGTTTTTTTATAATCCTTATAACATCCAAATCAAATAGAATCTTGCTTGGGCCATTTCATAAATGTTTGATATGTAAATTAATCTATTGATCTTAAGTTAACTATATAAATTATTATTAATAAAATAATTATAATTTAACTATGGATGATTTAAGTGACGAGAAGAATGAGCTTGTTCCCAATCACTAAGAGTTAAATAAAAAATGGGAATGATTATAATTGACATAGTGATCCACTAAAAAGGATATGTTATTTGTGAAAATGATCTAAGATATTATCATTGATGATAAAATTTCACAAAGGCTATTAATGAAATTCCTTTAGATGAGTAAAATAATTTAAAATGGAATAATGATTCATATTTTTGCCGATGATAAAAGAGGAAATAAATTATAGTCAAAGGAATAATTATGAATGTTAATTAAGTAAATTATTAATATTTAATAATAATAATTTTACGTAAAGATTTATCAGAATGTTTTAATATATGGTTCATATTAGGGAATAATGATTATAAATTAATGAATATGAGATAGATAATTTATGGTAAATCTATAAAAAAGAGGTATGTTAATTATAATTGTAGATAAAAAATATTCAGTAGTTTCATTACATAGTCTCAAATGTTTAATGAAATTATTCATTTAAATGTCATGGTATTTTTTATTTTAAAGGGGATGGTGTATTTTTAATGTGATTAAAAATCAAGAAATTCATGGGAGTTGTTTTAAATAAAAATATTTATAAACATATATTTATTTTACTTATTAAAATTGATAATTCATTAAATAAAATAGAGCCTAATATGATAAATATTTATGATGAAGATGTGATTATTTAATATTAAAAGAAGTTTTAAATGAATGAGAAAATTAACTAACTAGAATTGGGATAATATCCCCTTAATAACATCATAAGACAATGATAGAGGTTATTTTTCTTATTAAGAAATGAGGAAGTGGGATATGAAAGAAATTAATTGAATTAAGGCAATTATTTCCTTGTTAATGTTGATAATTATTTTAATAGTGGTTGAATAATATTATAAAACACCTAAGATGAACTGGGAAATATTAATGGGTTAGATAGTGTAATATTTATTTGGTGATGTGAGGAATGTGTGAGTATCCTATAAAAGATGTGAACATTCCATAATGATAGTGTGGATATAAGGACTAATGATACATGTACTTACCAGTGGATTATGATAATGATGAGAATGTTATAGAGGATAACATACAATTGATGTTTTCTTCACATTATCATCATTATCATAATACTTGGGACAAAATTATAACCTTTGTAAGCCACTCGGATCAGAATATGACATTCATAATTTTATATTCAATGAAAAGTCAATTTTGTCTGTCTTTTGTTTTTAACAAGTGAAATATTTTTAATATGGTGTTATATAGTTGATAAGTTTGACTATAAATTTAATTTTAAAAGATAAAATGATTATATTTATCATAATAATTTATTTTTATTTTTAGAGAAGAAATAATAAAATTAAAGGCTTTCACAATGATGATGTAGTAATTGTTTTATTAATGAATATATAAAATAAATGATATTAAATATATTAAAAAAAAATATAATTTGAAATGATTAATGTCATAAAATAATTATTTATATTATTTTACAAGTTATCTATTTTTTATTAGTATTTTTTTTGGAATTTATCTTGTTATGTTTTTCAAAAAATTCAAGTAATGAATATTTTTAAGATTGACATTATTGATATTTTAAAATTTATAATATTTTATTAAATGATATATAATTTATATAAATATTAATTTCATCCATATTATTGTGATAATTCTTAAAATTTTATAAATGGCTCATTTATTTATCATTTGACATTTTATAGTAATTATATTAACCCTAAAATTATAAATTACATGATATCCTGACCAGAGTTAAAAGGGTTAAAAAGGATAAGGATTAAAAAATAATATTAACATTTATAATTAAAATTTGATGAATTTATTTTGACAAAAAATCATACTATCTTAAAAATAAATAATTTTGGATCCATTTTGAATAGAATATTAATTTATATTAATTTATTATTCTGAAAAATTCCAAGAGTGCACCTCCCCTATTTTACAAAAGGGAACCCATTATTCTCATTTCCTCACACATAAAATCTATTTGTTGTAGACAATATCTACCAAAAACCGTTCCTATAATCTCTCCCCACATTCTAGAGATCTTGGTTTAGGCATAACACCACCCTTAGTTCTCCTAAGGTGTTAAGAAAATGATATCATTCAAAGAAGAAGTATTGTTTTAATCAAGTATTTATGTTTTATTTATTATTAAAATTACTTAAAATCATATTAAACCATGATTAAATAATAAATAAATCATCCTCAGTATAATTATATATTATTATGTTCATATCATCACCCAAATCTATCTCCAATTTCATCAAATAGGAAATAAATTATTCATTCGTGTGTGTGACAAACTACAACCTCACAAACCAATATAATTCATTTTCTATTACCATATTTAAAAAATGGTTATAATGGAGAAATTAATAATATATTTATCATTATTAAATAATAATTCATCATTTATTCTCTTATATTTCCATGCACATAAAAATGATAACACTATTTGTGTAAACGTGTAAACTATCACCTCCATAGAGCGATGTTATTCACATTTCATCACCACATAACATGAATGATATATATAAGTATATTAAATTTAATAATATGATATTAGAGATACTTTCATCATTCTGTAAAGGTTAAATAATATGTACCTTCATTCCATAATGATCGTTGAAAAATGAAAATGTTACTCATGCGTACGTACGACTTACTATCTTCATGATTGTAACACAATTGATTTTTCACATCCATATATAATTGATATATTTAAAAGTACAATTTATGTAAAAAATGATTATTTTTTTATATATAGTATTCTGTAGATTATGAAAAAATGAAGAATTTTACTTTTGACATCATACAAAATTCATTTTGGGCTCATGTAATAAATATCATCAAAACATCCAATGTGATGTTAAATAATTAATTAATTGTTATCAAATGTTAATAAGTGATATAAAATGAATAAAAAAACTTTTTAAGGTTATAAATCATGTAAATAATATACATAATTTTATTATTCACGAAAGTAAAGGACATACGTGATGAATCAGACTCAAGGTAAGAGACTTCATCTCAATTTCCATTCAATGAGGGATATCTTGATGTTATAAACCTTTATTATTTTATAAGGTGTATATATAGATTTTTTGACATTATATATAAAAAATGTATAATTTCTCATGATATTTAGTGTTTTTAATGTCATTATTTAATGGGTTTTATGAATTAAGTTTTTCCTAAGTGATAAGGGGGTTTCCTTTGAAAACACACACTCTTTTATGGTTATAAATAAAACTATTTATCTTACATTTCCATTTTTTTAAAATGAGATTTGAAATGATTTATTCATGTTTTGGTTCTTGGACATTATAGATTATGGGTGTTCCTAGATAGCATCGGGTGAGCCTGTTATAACTTAAACGATGGGTGCACCCATATAGCGCTCCAATGCATTGGGTAATGATTTTGTTATCCATATAATTATATTGGAAGTTGATCGTATGGTTATTATAATCAGTAAGGGTTCTGTAAGGTTTCTTTGTGATGATTCCCTAGGTACCTTTATGAATTTTCTATCCATGATAATGAGTTTTAATGGGAATCATTAGATTTAAAAAGGTAAAATAAATAATCTTTTTAAGTAATGATATTTAACTTTATGGGTAGAATGTTATTTTTTCAAAGAATGTTTTTTTCAAGGATTTTCATGTTTTTACTGAACTAATAGTTTCCATTATTTGATATCCTATGCAGATTTTTTTTGTGATCATACCATGTATTGAAATGTTTTTTACTGGGTATAAGGATGGGTATGAGAAATATGGATGTCAAGTTGAATGTTATGAACATTTTAAATAAAAATTAAATCATGTTTTATTTTAAAATATTTATATTTTGGAAAAAGTGGATTATATTTTAGTAGTATACATTTTGTATGAAAATGGGATGTTATGTATGAATGATGAAATAATTATAAAAAACTCTAAACCAGAAAAGATTTTCAAGGTGATAGAAAGTAATTTCATGGCTAAAACTCAACATTATGTAATTTTTTTGGAAAATGCCTTATATGCTTAAACTATGATCAAACATAAAAGTATACATCAAGTATATTTTCACACCATGGTACACATATAAGGTGTGAGTAATAAATCTCCTTTGGCCACCCTAATGGTTAACCTATAAATCTACTGTCATAAAAAGTTCATGCACACATGATATGCATAGACTTGCTAAGAACTGGAAATAGTTAACATAAAATATTAAAATACATAAAAAAGGGGTTACACAAAATAAGGAAAATATCTGACCATATGTTATAGTTTGACACCCATGGTAAATCTACCCCCATTCCCATGCCATAGGATTTACATCACATGGATCACTTGGTCACATAACAACTGGTGCATCCACTAGATCTACATAGAATCTCCAGAACATATAAACAAAAAAAAGCATGAATGTCATACCCCAAGGCATAACCATAGGAATAAACATGAATGATACACTTCTACTAGTAACTAGGAATCTATTGAGATGATCGTAAATGGAAAAAAACCTCCCCTCTTTACATCAGAGATCTATCATGTCCTTTATGTCTTGTAGAAAAAATCAAGATCCACCATGGATATGTCAAATACACCATTATGTGGGATCCATCCACATGGACCTGATAGATACACTACAAAAGGGATCCATATACAAGGTCTATAGAATAATGATATCCATGACAAAAAAACCAACCCTATTGAGGTATAACCCTCAATCTATGGGTGGTTCCCTCATCGAGACCATCCATAGGTCCTTAATCCCATCTACAATATCCATCCAATAGAGGAGAGAGACAGATAAAAAATTACGACCAACACCAGATTCAAAAATATTCCAAGGGACTCCTCCACAAACCAAATTCATGATTAGAAACCACCTTAAATATCATTAGAAAAGACCATCCGAATGAGGATTGATCCATCACTCAAACCCTCCATCCAAACATTTGAACTAGCAGCATTGACCAACTCTTGGCCAATAAGAATGTGGCTATCACAGTCCCCTGAATCTTAGCATCCAACAAATAGTCACCACATGATATAAATGAATCACCTCATGGGAAAAATAAAACAAAAGTCTCCCACAATACCTAGGGCCATAACATAAAGATATATCTAAATTGGGACTCCCCTATTGCACTGAAGCTCTTAGGTTGAACCTATAAAAACATCCTAAACCACCCCAAATGCCTCATCAAGAGAAGAACACCATACAAGGGGTCGCTCTAGGTAATCAAAAATCACATGACATGAATAGTGTAGAAACATGCCAAATGTCCCTCAATGTCCTCCAATAGATCCATGATTAACAACAAATTCCAAAGAGTCTATATAAAATCACAACATGCCACTCGATATTTCTCAATAGTTGACTTTAGAAACCACTGATCATTTGATCAAGAAACAAACCAAAAGGGAATACTTAAGGGTTCCTTAGAAATATCTCAATAATGCATGGAACCCATTAGTAACCACAATCCAATGTTGTCAACCCAACCCAAATGCTCCAACAGCTCTAATCCATAAACCTAGAATCTAAACCATAATTACTCCAACCTCAAGAATTTGGTCCCAAAATATAGGGGCAAACCAAGATATCCTAAGTGATTCTAATCAATACCACCTTCTAGGATTAGTTATAAAGTAACCTGAACAACACTACCTAGAATCCAAAATCCAAAGAGAAATAACGAGCTCACAACCCTCACTCAGGCCTCACATCTCACACCCACCTCATTGGATGATTTTGAAACCAAACCTCAAGGAAATTATCTTACCAAAATATCATCGTAAAAACACCTCTAGATGTTCTATTGACACTAAAAGGATTCCACCAATTAGATATACATATAAAAAACTCATAATAGAATACTCAAAAGTCTAAGTATGACATTTGTGTTAAAAAGGAAAGAAAGGCCACAGTAGGATAAAGTACATGGTCTATACCCTAGGTACATGATGTGTACCCAAAATGTCCTTCTTGGATGTGTGACATAGGATGTTGGCCACAAAATTTCTCAAAGTACACGATTTTTTGACCCTATATACATTTTATATCCCCACATGGGTACATACCCATGTACCTCAACCCCACTTGCTGTGTAAAACACCCGAGTACACAATGTATATCACCTATACACGACTTCTAATCCCACATGGGGTTACAGTCCATGTACCAGGATGTGTACACCACATAGAAATGAATTCCTACACATTTTGAACACTACATGGGCATTGTATGTGTACTATATACAGTCAGGAACCCCTACATGTGGTGTCTGGCCAAACACTCAGTGAGTCCCGAAATCCCAAAATATAGGGTATACCATCAGTACATGGAATTTTGTAAAAATAATTCATCTTCATTCAAAAAAAAATAACACATAGAGTGTTTTCATATAACCGCACACCATGTATACAAATTTTCACAAATGGATAGGCCCCAAAATAGCCTTAAATGACTGATTTCCCCACAAAATCTATAGATAGACTCACTAGGAGTCCCCAAAAACCCATAAAAGGATTTAAAAAAAATAAAACAATTAAAATACAAGAATTAGAGAAATAAAACAAAGAAAGTTCTACCTATGGGTGGAAACTATTGATGATTCAGTTTGATCCATGATCCGCATCCGCTGCACGATGATCCATTATGACCCGAGCTCCACGATGGTGCCTCCTCCTCTTCCTTTACCCCTTTCCTCTCCCTCTAACTATCTTAGCCAAATAACCCAAAGGTGAATCCCCCCATAGGTGTATGTATAATTATAAATGTGTAAATAAATAAGAAAAAAGAAAAAGTTAGAAAAAAGAAAAAGTAAGAAGAAAGAAAAAGAAAAAGAAAATAAAAGTGGATTGAGCCCATCTATGGAACCCAATGCATGGTTATGCATCTCCTAGAAAAAATCCCCTATTTAAAACTTAATTAAGATGATGGAATCTCAGTACAACACTCAGTTTGAAATATATGACTAAATGAACACAATGAGATAAATTAATATTTAATGAATTAAATATTAAATATTCTGTGAAAATTATTATGGCTCATATTTCGACCAAATTATTTTCCTATGGTAAACACATTATTTTGGGACCAATTTAGTGGTCATAAAAATTATTTGATATCATCATATTTGAAAAATTACCATATTCCCTTAAAACACTTCTGAGAATAAAAACTCAAATTCCCTTGATTTTCACAACCAATGATGACATTTGTAATCACATAATAACATTATCACATTGTTCAATAGCTTGGATAAAAATGATCTTAGTTGATAGGGTCATCTAAACATTGACTGGACTTATATAAAGTTATAATGTGGATAAATGGAGCAGTTGAGTGGGCTACTATTTGTGTGTGTGGGGGTGGGGGTTCCATGAGGAACCCCTTGATTGGTTTATAATATAGAAGGTCTGTTAGGTATCAGAGTTTGATGAAAGAGGTTTTTTTATAATCCTTATAACATCCAAATCAAATAGAATCTTGCTTGGGACATTTCATAAATGTTTGATATGTAAATTAATCTAATGATATTAAGTTAACTATATAAATTATTATTATTAAAATAATTATAATTTAACTATGGATTATTTAAGTGATGAGATGAATGACTTGTTCCCAATCAATAAGAATTAAATAAAAAATGGAAATGATCTTAATTGACATAGTGATCCACTAAAAAGGATATATTATTTGTGAAAATGATGTAAGATATTATCATTGATGATAAAATTTCACAAAGGATATTAATGAAATTCCATTAGATGAGTAGAATAATTTAAAATGGAATAATGATTCATATTTTTGCCGATGATAAAAGAGGAAATAAATTATAGTCAAAGGAATAATTATGAATGTTAATTAAGTAAATTATTAATATTTAATAATAATAATTTTACTTAAAGATTTATCATAATGTTTTAATATGTGGTTTATATTAGGGAATATTGATTATAAATTAATGAATATGAGATAGATAATTTATGGTAAATCTATAAAAAATAGGTATGTTAATTATAATTATAGATAAAAAATATTCCATAGTTTCATTACATAGTCTCAAACGTGTAATGAAATTATGCTTTTAAATGTCATGTTATTTTTTATTTTAAAGGGGATGGTGTATTTTTAATGAGATTAAAAGTCAAGAAATTAAAGGGAGTTGCTTTAAATAAAAATATTTATAAAAATATATTTATTTTACTTATTGAAAATGATAATTCATTAAATAAAATAGTGCCTAATATGATAAATATTTATGATTAAGATGTGATTATTTAATATTAAAAGAAGTTTTAAATGAATGAGAAAATTAACTAACTAGAAGTGGGATAGTATCCCCTTAGTAAAATCATAAGACAATGATAGAGGTTATTATTCTTATTAAGAAATGAGGAAGTGGGATATGAAAGAAATTAATTAAATTGAGGCAATTAATTCCTTATTAATGTGTATAATTATTTTAATAGTGGTTGAATAATATTATAAAACACCCAAGATGAACTGAGAAATATTAATGGGTCAGATGGTGTAATATTTATTAGGTGATGTGAGGAATGTGTGAGTATCCTATAAAGGATGTGAACATTCCCTAATGATAGTGTGCATAGAAGGACTAATGATACATGTATTTACCAGTGGATTATGATAATGATGAGAATTTTATAGAGGATAACATACAATTGATTTTTTCTTCACACATGGAAGGATGTGATTTTCTCATAGTAAGGATATTGAAATCCTTGATGATTAACCTAAACTTACAATGAATGCTTATCTGTGATGAAACTTTAAGGATATGTGTGACATAAGTATATAGATATATGATGTTAGAGATAAAAATGGAATATAGGATTTCACATTATCCACATCCACTGAACCGAGTTATATTATATGTCGATATATAATTAACTCTTTATTCCTTACCCTAGGACTGAAGTTGATGTTGGTGATGATGTCTGAGAAATTATTCTCCATTTATTCTCACTCATGAAAATTAACACAACATTGAAAAGTATTTGGAGTATGTATGGGATTAAGTACTCATTTTATTGAATTATCATCGATAAGGTGATGGTATTTTATATGTTTAATGGTATTTTTCCCATGGTTGAGGTATGGTTCCTCAATCTTTGGAACAATATTTAGGTACTCCATTGATCATTACATTATGTATAATTTGTGAATACCTATTTTATTATTGGGGAAAGGTAATCCCCCAATAGATGGGATATATGTCCTCTTTATATGGGGTCACTACTCCCTCAACTTATGTGTATCCCTTTTGTGAGGTGTGGTTCCTCTATATATAGGGCCATTACGCCATTTACTGATGCATATTTCCACAGTGAGATATGGGTCCCCCACTGTAGTTAGATGATTAATTCAATGTGTATCCCTTTTGTATGAAGATACAAGTTATTAGGTGAAATGTTAAATATATAGTTAATGAATTATATTTAATTATACGAATACCATAGTTATAGTCATTAGTATATGGGTATTTTACTTACTGATGTTATTTTTTATCAAGTAGATCCCTAATTGATCTATCAAATGACAATGCGCATTTTAGAAAAACATATCCATCCCATGTAAATTAACATAACTAATGAAACATTGTAATTACCATATTAATTATAATTGTTTCACACAACTATCAATCAAACATTCAATAACATCATTAATTTCATATCTAATAACTCACTAAAAAATTTGTACCTCAAACCATAAGGAACCCTCATTATATACCTTAACCATATGGGAAACTACTAGACAAAATTCCATCCCCGTCATACTAAAAACACCTCTACACTAAATTTAGATCCCCTATACCCTCCCGATATAACAAGAAAAGGCCCCCACACCTAAGAATGACTCCTAAACCATGCCTATTAAAAAAACCCTCCCAACAGAAATCCATAAAATTCCATCAATAATCAATTATTACATCATTTCATAAAACAATAAATAAGAAATAGTGACTCAGTTTACAAACAAAAATATCTTGAATTTCATATTTTATGGAAAAATAATTAAACACCTAGAAAATCAACATTTATTTCCCTTAAAATTTAAACACACAAAAACCACTTATAATAATGAATCAATTGAAAATCATAAATCATTGAAAAATAATTTAAAAAATAATTTAGAAATAAAATATAGAATTCATCCAAATCTATTACATAATAATAAAAATGAGAATCTATGTAATGCCCCATCTCAACATTATTGTTCCACCAATATGATATTAAACATCACAATAAGCGTGTTACCTAATCACCTAAGAATAGAGACTATTTCCTGGGGTCTAAATCATCATAATGGGAGTGATTTACCCTTAGATAGAAAATTATAATAAAATATACATAATTTGAGTAAAAAAATTACAATGTAAACTAATACCACACATCATCAATAACTCACTCAAATAATATTTATTAATCCCACTTATTTCATAAAAATTAAAATAATATAAATTAAATCCTGAGTAAAAGTATCTTAAAGTAATAAATTAGTAATGACCAAAATAAATACAGAAACATATCACTGAGTACTCTTTTCGGATTTGTAATTTCTAGGACTGATTCATTAGAATGTAACTCAAGATGGACCCTCATTGGACCTCTGAAACACTTATCTATATTATAGAAGTTACCAACTAGTATAAAAATCCAAAATAATTCACGGGGATACTCTTCCATTAATTAAAACTCACATGGGTTATGCCAAAAGCTACTAAAATTTTGGCATAATCCATTCATACATCATATATGTCTACAACCCATAGAAATAAAAATATTACCTAAGAGTTAATACTATATTCTCATATATAAACTAAATAAATCTATATAATAGAATTGTACATAGTATAGAAAAATTAGAATAATATACATAACTGGAAAAAAATAAACAGACAAACCCACTTGTTGATAAATATTTATTACATTAATTGAAATAAAATAATGTGGCCTATGGGGTAAATCAGCACACAATCTCCTAAAAAATTATCATCCTCCATAAATTATATTTTCTTAATCCATATATATAGTTGAAAGATGATTCCTAAACTTTCAATTAAGAATGATAGTCTATGAAAGAACCAAAAAACCCATGTCATGTTCATGAGTTGGGGGTAAGTCAAATGTCTTAATAAGAATCCCTTAATCATCTTGAATCATAGATTTATAGTTATCCTATGGATTCATATGAAATTTTATGGAAATTTTCAATCAAACCTTTTAAAAAAATAACCCATACATGAACAAGAAAAACCATACCTATATTTCATTATGGAAAAATACACATGCACCTTAGGACTCATATCATACTAGACAACTTGGGAAGATCCCACCTGCCTATGGTTGAAGAGATAATATATCCTCATATCCCATTGGGGTATTTACCATAGCCACACTCATCTCATTAGATTCTATAACCAAGAGGTCTCACACTATTCCCCAAAAGGATTGATTGATGTAGTCCTACATAATATGTCAGTCCTCCCACCACCCATCAATAAAAAAAGAAATACCTTTGGAAATATCTATCCTATAAAAAATAAAAAAAACATGGGAAATAAAATAAGGTCCAACCAAAAATATCAATTGTTAAAAGATAAGAAAAATAATAAGTGAAATCAAAGAGATCCTAAAGAAAAAAATATCAACTGAAATAAAGGTCCATGATAAAACAAATGATAAAACAGATAATATGGTCAATCCACATAAAATAAAAATCCAAAACTATCATTACCTTCCCCATATCATCTCATTGGTCCTTACCAATGATATTAGGTATAATACCCATAAAGAACCACCCAAATCTATCCAGTATATCATGAGTTGTTAGATAGGATCACTCCCACGACATGATCATATAGTACTATAGCTACACATTGATACCTCAAATTTTATATTGACATAATTATAAATAAATGTGTGAAATCGACATGGTCTTACCATTAGTGGAACCTTGGAGAAATATATTTTTATCTATCATATGTTATCAATGAATCCTACCACTACCTCTCTTAGATCCTCATATAAAATCATACCATATCAGGATATATATGGAGAAAAGTATATCTAGAGTGAGTATATATCCGAATTGGAAAAAATAATAGTCTTATTTGACCTAAAAATAGTATAAACATTTTTTTAGAGTAAAAATCAAACCTAGAGGTTATATTAGATGTCACCTCCCATGGGGTTGTATCCTGATCAAGTGATATATCACAAAAAATCATTTCCTGATAAGCTATATGTCCAATCACATTATCTCTCTCTTTCCAAACTCTCCACTAAGAAGGTAACCCATTATCCTATTAGCCAACATTGATAATTATGGAAACTCATTCACATCCTATCAATAACACTAAGGATGGAACCAACTCTACTCATATAAAAAATTCTAAAGAAAGAACCTAATATCATATTATTCCAAAATCTAAAACCATGATATTGATTTATTATAACCATAGAACTATCTCCCACCATGATCAATGAATTCAATTAATAGGGAACTAATATAGATAACCAAGGAAGAAAAAATACCTCAAGAATATCAACAATTATAGATGGATTTTGGTGAATGATATCAATCATTAATCAATAAATTCTATGTGTCTAAATCCATCCTAAATGTCATCCCATATCCTAATCATTACCTAGATGTGATCAATCACAAATGTCACTATGATCCCTTAATATTTCATAAAGAATTTGGGGATATTAAGAGTCATAGTATCTATCAATATTCCCAAGGGCACCTTCTAATGTCATACATACATATAAAAATCAAGAAACCATTATAATTATCAAGATTATTCTAACTATACAGTTTATAGGGAAATTGTCCACATACATTTCACACAACATCATGAAATGTCACATAAATATTTTTTAAATCATTCAAAGGTAATCAAAAGTTAAATTTATATACTCAAGGCACATAGTGAAAAACTAGTGAAAGACTATTTAGAAAACCATTAAATTAATTTTAAAATTATATTTTAAAACAATTTAAAGTCCCCAATCTCTAGCTTTGAAATCACACTTGAAAATAAAACACCCTTTCAAATTCCATTTAAATGATTAAACCATTTAATTTTAGAAATACAAATCAAATACTATCTTACCACCAAATAGTCTATAATATGGTCCATCAACACTTGTTCAACCAAGGCCCTACCAAAAAACCTTCAAAGAAGTTATACAATCCATTAGTGAATATTAAACTAACATAATCCCATCCCATTTATAGAGACATTGTATAAAATCATTATTATAATAATATTAAGATAATTGGTGCATAAAATAACCCAATAAGGAAGTCCATATGAGCCATATATTCAAACTTATCAATAAATAAAGGCCACCCACCTATATTTTGTAGATAATTACAAATCCAAACTCATACTAGTATTCATATCTGTACAAGAACCTATCTCATAAACAATTACCTGTAAATTAATAATATATTCTGTTTGAATAAAAACCCACAATTTGGAGAACTGATATAAAACTCATTGAGAAATTATGTAGTTTTGAAACATGATCAACTAGTTGTAGACCATTCATACCATGCACCTGTACCTACTATATAAAAAATAATCACATAATAATACTAAAAAAAACATCAAAACAAAATGAATGAAATCCATAAATAAATTCACTGGTCTTAATATGTTAGATTATATTAAATTCAATGATGATCAATCACCCTCCCTAAGAAACCTTTAGGCATTTTCGATGGTAGTGGAGTAGTTAACACACCCTATAATCTTGCATGAAACCCATAATAATATCTTTTTGGAGGTATATTTCTTGTTTAATATAGAAGTACTTTAGTAGGTAATGTGAAGTACTATAACATCTATAATTATTTATCTAATTTGGGACTTTGATCCACCAGTTTGGGCTTGAGCGCTATCTTTGGACTTCAAGCAACCTCTGGACTTTTGGCCATAGGTTTTCAGGCCATAACAACATTAATATCTCTAGACTTACCACACAAGAGTTACCCCTAGAGGAGGATTCAAATAATGTTGAACCAACCAGAGTATAGCTAACTATATTTTAAGAAAGAGAGGGTATGAAAACTGCCATTGGTACCAAGCATCATGTTTCTCTATACGGGGAAGTGCATTTTTATCATCTATACGAGGACATGATCTAGGTTCCTTCAAAAGTTTAGATACTATAGAGGGGTAGTTCCAATTTACTCGAGTCTTTGGACCTTTGGGTCTTGTGTTGGGCCTTAGGCATCTAGGACATTGGGTCAAGTACTTGGGCCCCATGCTTATGGGAATATGGGTAATGTAAGGGTTCCCTCTCAACCGAGTTAAAAAATCGGACTATACAAACAATTAATATAAATATCAATGGCCTTTGGACCTAGTTGACTAAGCCACATTTAGTGACTATCAATAAACTCCCCATGATTATAGTGTGATTCCACCATTAAACTGACTCCATACCCCCTTAAATATCTAGTGCTGTAAATATATCATTTAAAAATATATTCTTATACTAACTATGACAAACCATGTACATTACATATTTTTACATGATTTTACATCAAAACACATTAATATAATATATTTCTAGAACTCAAAGGTTTGGTGTATTCTATGATTAGCTATATACCCATATTATTTTACAATAAAGATTACACATATTCCATATAAAATTATTCACACATGATTTTATCCTAGAAATATAAATCCATTTTAAATATAGAGAAAATAAGGAAATATAAGAAACGAACGATATCAAGTGCCTGTTTAGTATAAAAAAAGGGGGATACCAATTGGTAAAATATAAGAAATCAAAATTAAGATCATAAATAAGTGAGAATAATATATATATATATATATATTATACTATAATTAAGTTATATGAAATTAGCATAATAAAATCATACATAGTAAAATATGAACCATGAAGAAATAAACATAAATAATATCCTAATTATGTGTGAGGAAAAAGGAATATGGCACATATATAATCATAGGTTATCATAAGAATTTTAAAAGGATAATTTCTAAGTCCATCATGACATAGTGGAACAACTAACCACTCATGTACCATAATATAGTGAACCAAGCCAACCACCCATGTCCCATACCAAATAAAATCAAAAGATATCAAACTAACCCGCTACATTGGAAGACTATATAATTTTCATCCCAATAATCTCATCTCAACATCTATACATATAATAATCACATATTTTTTAAAGCTCAACCAAATTACTTGAATAGATATATAATAATGGGGCCAGTCATTTCATTAAAATAATCCTTATAAATTAATTTTCCATATAAAATTAATGAAAAAATAGTATATATCTTAATAATCAATGGTTAACTTTCTCAAGGCTTCCCGTATATGCCAAAATGATACACGATCATATCAATAATTTTCCCCAATCAATTGAATTTTATGTCTATCTTATTGAATAACCTTTAATATGAGGAAATAAGAATAAGGTATTCATGATGGGAAGGCATTAGTATAAAGGTAATACTTATTAATATTTTATGATAAGGAATGATGAAGGTAATGATATATCGATCCACTTGTGAAGAATT
The DNA here is from genome assembly GCA_963277665.1 of Viscum album. Classification (NCBI taxonomy): domain Eukaryota; kingdom Viridiplantae; phylum Streptophyta; class Magnoliopsida; order Santalales; family Viscaceae; genus Viscum; species Viscum album. The sequence continues at coordinate 1,517,196,975 of OY728155.1, read as the reverse complement.
CATTTCTATACCACTATAGATACTAAGGAATTTCAATAATAAACCAGATAACTCTTTCAAATTAGTAACGACATCTAAAAAATATATTTTGATCGGGAATATAAAATAACTAAATTTTATAGGGTTAAATATATAAGAGTATGAACATTGATAAAGAAATTAATTATAGGAAGTAATAAAATATAAAATATTGAAGAAAAATATCCTTAATTATTACATAGTATTTAAATAATTAAAATAAATAAAAGTTAATTTTCTAGAAAATATATAATAATAAAAATATTTTCATAAAGAAATTATGTTCTTAAAATAAATAATGATTAGAATATATAATTGTAATAAATTGTTCTAACAAGGAATCTTGATAAGAAAGAGATAAAATTCTTATGAAAATTTAAAGAAGCATATTTAGCATTTTCATAGTATATATGACATATATTTGAAATAAAATTAAAAGGATGTTATGAAAACGGAAACCAGAAACCAGAAATGAATGAATTCAATAAAATTAACATTAAATATTTAAAAAATATCTATATAAATATAAGAGAAATAACATGGATATAAAAGATAATGATCAAGTCAAGAGTGAGATCAAGAAAATTACCCTTTAAAAATTCCAAAATGGGTAAAGATTGAATAAATAAAAGGGGAATAATAAAAGTATTTTTAAAAAGAAAAATGACTTGAACATAAGGAATATTGTAATTTAAATATAATATTGAGTACATGTTCTTAAAAGGATGATGAATCTCAAGGGATAGTGAATATAAGAGAACTTTAATGAATTTGAGAGTGGATTATTTTCAACATGCTTGAAAATTCAAGATGTTATAGTAAAATGATTATATTTTACATAAAAAAGTAGAATACATTAATTTAAATCCAATTGATATAGTGTATAATAAATATACTAATATTTATAATGAAGTAGGAATCTCAATCGCAAAATACCGATAGAGGGAATCCCATATATTAACTTTGGTCTTTCCCTAATGTTCTCTTTCTCCTTGTATGATTATATTTAACTTTTTAATTAAATTTTATGAATATTATTTATAATTATTCCATTTTATAATATTATATTATCTATTTATTAATTATTTTTTAATTAATCCGGATTGGTATAGGTTATCGAGTGTTATTAAGTCCAATTGTTCCCTCTTTATTTGTATGTGGTAGTGTCTATCATCGTTCCTATATCATAAGTCCACCATCCCTAATATTTTAAAGGTACTATAATGATAATTTCATAATTATTTATAATGTTCCATGTTCATTCTATGAAAATTTTGGGAATATCACACAATGAATAAATATATAACTTACTTTTTTTGTGTAACATTACTAATCATAATGAGTCGCATTATATCAAATATTAACCCATGTGTTACCATTAAATAATAATAAAAATAACTTGAATTAATATTAAATATTATAAATATTCATTATTCATTTTGAACCCTGCATAATGTTTATTAGGAAAACATAATAGCATTATTCATGTTGGTGGTTGAATTAACTCAAATAAGAACATGCTACACAAAAAGAATGGTTATTAACCCATTAATATATTTTTTATTATAAGCATATTATAGAATTATATTGATGTTAATTACGTGTTATTAATGTTTTATTTCATATTTAAGAATTATAAGTGAAAGGTGATAATGGAAATAAATTAATAAGAAAATGTTACTTATATTTAAGATCTGAATATTCACATAATGATATTTTTTATAATAAGGGATTCGAGATTTATTCTAATGAACATAGGATTTAAGCTATGATAATGGATTATTTAGGAATGAATTTGGATATATTAAAGAGAGAAAATTTAACAATATGTGGGGATTGGAATGGGTGGAGGATGGGTCCTTTTATAGAAAATATTGAGTGGATTGTTTTGTAGGTATTGATCCCTTAATAAATAAGGAATGTAATTTTGTAAGGGAAGTGGAGAAAAAATAGAAAAGGAAAGAATATAATATATTCATTCTATCATCAAAAAATTTAAGTGATAATATATAGAGATTTTTTTTATTTTATTAATTATTTTATCAATTTACCTCATTTTATATTTTATCATCGTAATTTATTTTATACCTCTCTAAATTATTTTGTTTTATCAAACATTGTTATTTACGGAATAATCTAATTCTTATGATTTTATTCAAAAAATTATATTTATTTCATTAAAACAAATCTTTAATGTGATAAAAATTAAATTTTTAAAAAAAATTATAGCGTATAAAATAGTACTTTTTGAAAAAATATATTTTAATAATTAATTAATTTTATTGTTATTTGTTACCTATTTCTAATAATTCAATGAATGTTAATTATAGATATAATATATTTGATTAGAAATGAATTTTAAATGTGATTATTTCAATTTTTAAAATAAAAGTCCATAACATATAAAAATATACATTTTTTAATAAACAATATATTTTTACCATTGAATTATTATATTTTCTATTTATTTCAAAATTATTTAGTATATGTTAATTACATGTTAAATATATTATTTATAAAACATAATTCACATATATATAAGGGTTTCATTCCAATTATAACATTATAAAAATACATGTCAACTATATGTTTATTTAATGGTTATATATCAAATAACTATATAATGATCTCATTAACATTTTCCATTCATTTATATAACCATTTATTTAAAAATCATTCATGTAATTATTTTAATTTGTTTATAATATTCCTAATGTTTTTAATTATTTCAATAGTTATACTCAATGGTAGGATTTTCATAGGAGACCAAATTGAAGAATAATTTAAGCTCATAGTAATATTATTAAATTGTAATCATTGTCCTTTTATAGATTTAATAATTAAGATCTATATTTTTTTCTTTAACTAATATATTTTATTTAATATTATATTATAATAAAATTTTTAATTAAATTAAACATTATTCATTTTAAATTCATTTTTATTACAAAACAAGTTATTTCAAAACACATGGATGTAGTAAAAGAACATTAATTCAAATATGGGGTGTTACACTCCCCCCCATAAAAAAATTCATCCTCAAAATTTTAATTTTCTCTCATTGGTAAAAAATAAGTGAGGATATCATTAGAATGTACCTAAATCAAGATATAAATCCTATAGATAAATTAATATTGGTATCTAGAGGAATAAAAAGAAACTAAAAATTTCCTTAAAAGTATGCGTATGTTGAGATTTTCATTAATCTCAACCATTTTTTCTAAGTATTCTTATTTTATTTGTAACAATAATTATATTTCTAAATGAGTTTCTATAGGCCTATCATTAAATTATTTTGATGTTTTCTATATAAGGTTCGATCAATTCATCCTCCATTTTCTTAATTTCGAGTAATTCTCAATCTCTCTCTATATAAATAGAGTATTAGAAAAATGTTTGTTGAACACCACATTCTTTAATTACACCCATTCCATATGATCAATTTCATCTTTTAGGTTTGTGTTTTTATTAGTGTCCACTACCTATTCTCGTACAATTATAATGGTAGATGTACAAGATGAATTTTTATTCTTGAAACATGAAATTTAAGTCTTTTATAACATGATAATCTATTTTTTAGACATTAATAGATTTTAATATTCACTATAATAAAATGGTCATCATTTTATGAAAAATAAACAATTTTTTCTCCTTATTAAGTGAATTTTGGTGTCGGATATGATGCAAGTTATTTTTTACATCTTTAGATAGATATGTAATAATGGACATGGATTTTTCCCTAATAAATCCTTCCCGATTTAGTTAATTATTGGGAATATCATTTGTTTTTTTTCCATTGAAATCATTATTCAATTTTGTATATCCTTTTTAAGATATTATATAAAATTAAAGTGTTTAGTGTGGATAATATATAATAAAATTAGAGTAATAAATAATATAGATATGAATCAATAATCCTAATATGACTTATCCTATGTCACCTTTTGTTTATCCAAGGTTACCTTATGTTTTATCCTCTTATTCTTATTAAACCAATATACTATATTGATATTATCTAAGGAATCCCTATACCTTCACTTTCAGATATAATGATAAAAATATAAAATTTATACAATACTCTAATACTAGATAAGAAAACCCATCTATTTTATATCATTTTATATAATTATAAAAAACAAATAATTATTAAAACAACTTCCTATAACACAATGGTTTACTTTTTTAGAGATTAAATACATACCACTATATTTCATAATAATGTTTTGAATTTTCTTTAAAAATTCACCACACATGATTCTATCCTTGAAAAAAATTTATATAAGATATCCCAGGGAAATTGAGAAATAAAATAAATGAGTGATATTAGATTCTTAGTAAAGGATAAAATATTGGAGATATCAAATAGATAATCATGGGTGATTATAATGAATATCATAAAGAAGTGAGCATAAAATAAACATATAGGCCTGAAAACATAATAAAGGTACATGAAATTTGAATATGAAAATAATTCCTTGTAGAATAGGAAACATGGAAACATAAAAAAATCATAATTTAAGTATTTATAAAGTAATATGAATGTGAAAAATACATATTCATAGTATATCATAAGTACTTATTAAGGAAAAATTCCAAGATCATCATCACATAGTGGACAATGTTAACCAATCATATACTGTAACATATTGGACTAGGCTGAACACCCATGTATCATACATAAAAATCATATGACATATATTATTTACTTAATGAATCAATGTATTTTATAATTCTATGCCCAAAAATTTCATCATAAAATCCATATATATAATAATCCCATGAGATGTATTTCTTTACAAAATGCATTGGAGGTCAATATAATATCATGCCCACCAATCATAAATAAATACATCGGACACATGTGTGCAATATAAAAATGAAAAAATAACAATATATATATATATATATTCATAGAAAAATAATATATTTACAAGTATAATAACCCACACTGACATGTTTCAGGCAAGTTAGAGAAAAATATGTGTTCCAATGGAAGTGAAACTAGGACCATTTTAAATATTTAAATATAGCTAGAGTGTTAGAGTTTATAAACATATTTTAAATAATTTAATGGATGTTCTCAAGGTTTTAATTAAGGTTGAAAATGTATAAAGTTGAAATTATTGCATCAAGTAAATGATTTTAGTTTGTGTATAGAAAAAAAAAGCCATCAGAACCCTGGTGGTAGTTTACCGAGGCTCTAATGGAATATAAAATACTGTTTCACCATTATACCTTCCATCATAAGTCCTATGGAAGGTCATATGACATCGGGTGGGTTTCCTAACCCCCACATATGTGAGGGGAATTTTTAAGAAGGTGTTCAGGTGGGGGTTATATTATTAATCCTCTAAATCCTATTCCTCTTTATCCATCTGAACAATTAAATACTACCCTTCATTGGTCTCTCCTTCCTCCTCCCTTATACATGGTTTGTGTAGGTTGGTTTGAGGAGCATCGATGCATCAATTTGGTGAGTCCCATATCTATTTTCACCTATTTCTTTTCTTATTATCTTTACCTCTAATTTTAGTGGATTGATTTAGGGATTTTAGATTGAGATCCCACCAGAGCATATTAGAATAACATCACAATAAAATTGATTTTGTGTGTGATGGAAAATAGATGATGGTAATATATAAACATATATGGGTTTATATCATTACAATAAAGGTAAGCTAATGATTTTAATTTTATTTATTTTTAATAAAATTAGGATTAAATCTATTGCAGTATTAATCTTGGAAATTAGATAATTTTCACATTATAGGTACATATGCGTGATGAAGGTAGTTCATAATCTATTTTATGAGGTTTAGGCCATGCTAGGCCACCTAATGAGTTCTAAAATTTTATCCCTAAATAGAATAATTATTGATTAATTAAAATAGTTAATTATAAATATGTTATAATTGGTTTATATGTACCATTTATTGAGTTAGGGTCTTAGATCATGGAGGGTTGTTGGTAAAATCAATGAAGAGTAATATATGTTGGATAAAGTATAAATTGTTACTCGATAAATAAGGGAAATCTATGATATGAGGTTGATAGTGGCTAATAATCTCACATTTATATGTAAATTCATGAATTGTATAGAGTTCTAGTGGGGGGGGGGGGTAAACAAACGAATTTGACTTGAGTGAAATTTAAGTGGGTTATTATGGTTATGGGAGACTAGAATATAATTAGTGGTGTCATTAAATCGATCCCACATGTGTTCCCTTGGATTCCAATGGAGCTATTATACCATTAGGGAATGGAATTTTATTACATATTAAGGGAAACTTATGGAGTTTTTGAATTTGGGCAAGAAATATAGTGTCCTATGAGGTCTCATATGAGGCGATGTGATTCCCCGTTGTGTATGATGGACTATGTGTGAGACAAGTAATCATTTATTGAGAATCCTTATGATAGTTAACGTATCAAATGTAAGAAAACCGTTAAGATGTGAAATATTGAGAGTAAACTTGTGTGTTTATATTTGATGGTAAGTAAGTTCCACCAAAGGTGAATTAGTAAGATGACCTTTGGAAACTATTCTAACATGTGTTAGTGTATGTGAAGAGTGTCGGAGAGTCAATTGGATGAGTCACTATATTAGAGTTTATTTGTATGATTGTTATGTTCCAGAGTTTTAAATCATTTATGGTCATATTAAATTGAATATTAATGGATGACTAAGGGGCAGTGTATAGAGTGGTTGGAAAATATGGGTCTAATAAGGACCATGGATATGTGAATTGTGAGTTACGATCTAATGGACTAGATGAGGGGAAAATTAAGATATGGGATGATAAAGGTATGAATTCTTTATATGGGGACATTTTTTTCGAAATACTTTTCTAGGAAAATTATATGATAATTATTCTTGATATTTTTCATGGATGTGTTCATAGACTGACTAGAATCACAAACAAGAATTCCGAGTATATCATTTGGTGATTTGAAAAAAACATAGAGATAGAGGATGATGGTTTCCTTTAATTTGGTGACTTTCTAGCTCTTAGATTGACATTTTTTTCTTTCAGTTAGGTATAATCCCAAAACTGTTTCATATTAGTATTTGGATTTGATTAATACCATCCCTTATTCTTATTGCTATGTGTTTGGGTATAATTCTAATCATATTATTTATTGGTATTTGGGTTGTATGTGATGCTAACCATGTCTTTACATAATATTTGGTTTCAACTAAATTCTATTCCTGTTTCTAACTAGTATTAGGTTGGATGAAATTATAAGAATGTTTTATATTGGTTTTAGGTTGGGTATAATTAAAACCATGTTTTTTATTATTATTTGGGTTAGGGAGGATTAAAATCATGTATTATTTTTAATTTTTAATGGGTATAGTTCCAACCATGTTTCTTATTTGTTTTGGGCTAGGTGTAATTCCATCCATGTTTTTTATTGGTATTTAGGTTGGGTAAAATTATAACAATGTTTATTATTGGTATTGTGTTGGTTATAATTCTAAACATGTTTATTATTAGTATTTAGTTAAGGTGTGATACCAATCTTGTTTTATATTGGTATTTGTGTTGCGTGTAACTCCTACCATGGCATTCATTTTATAATTTTTGTGGGTAGAATGCTCACTTAGAGTCTCAGAAATTAATATAGTTGGTAACTATACCAACCTAGATCATTTTTTGACTAGAACATGTGCTTATAGACACCCATTTTTTCATTTGAATGGGTTATTTGTGACATGTTAAGACTTACCTTAGAATTGATAGTAGCAAGCATGGGCTGACTGTCAATGTGTATTCTTTATAACCTTGTGGTATGAAGAGTTTATTCTTGTAATGTTAAAAAATTAATTTAATTTAGTATATATCTAGTTATTATTAGGGACACCAATGGTTGTGGACTACTAGGTTTTATACTCACACCTATCTTTTTCACCATTTTTGGTGTTCTCAAGTAATGGTTTAAATATAGGTAATAGGAAGAGACCTTTATCAAGTGTGTGGGTTATGGGAGCTCAATGAAGATATGAATAAAGGTCCAAGGAGAGGATAAGTATAGAGTTTCAAGACACTTGGTCATTTTATTTTGGAGGTTTCTTTCAATAATTTTATATGATTGATTTGTTGGATAATCATTTTTTGGTTGTATGATAGTATAATCCTCAATGGTAAATTTATTATAGTATGGTATTTCATAAGTTATTGCAGAATTAATTCTCTCATAAATTTTATATTACTCTAATATTTATCTAATTTTTGGAAGTTCCAAATATTTATCAATTATTTGTTTTAATGATAGTAAGGGTATAGTCTCCTAAAGTGTTATCATATTACTACCAAAACTAGTTGGAAACTTATGACATAATGGGAGGTGATCTTGAGGTCATGTAACAAACTCATCCAAGATACCCTCTTAAAATGGTACTTGGCCTTAATTACCACATACCCAAAGGGTGTTCTCGATCCACACGGGCTTGCATCTAGAACCTCGATAAAAAAAGAGGGAATGATTTATCCAAACATAAAGTAGAAAACATTAAATATATACTTATACAAAAGAAATAACAGGAGAAAAAATGTATATATGTATCATAATAGATAGAGAACTGTGGACATGATACAACTAAAATGGTAGGAAAACAATCTCTAGGAGACAAGTCCTACTACAAAGGTTGAAAAAACCAAAACAACTACTCTAACGGTGTCCATGTGATAGTGTGGGGAAAATCCCACCATCTCACAATCCAGTTACCCAAACTCAACTAGTAAAAATCATCACTGCCTCATTATGATGGATTTTATTTACCTACATTGAAAGACACATGAAGGTCTATACACCACTTAAGGGGTGCACAAGGTGTGAGATAATAGGATTAGTAGGCTCCCACCATGTTTTTCCATAACAAGTATATGTACATTAATCCAATCATTCTTAGATTTAATGAAAATAAGAATTTATATATAATTTAATAGATTTATATCAAAATCATGGAAATATAATTAATTTTCCCCTTTATGACATTTCTATATAAATAGATAAAAGAAGTTTCAAATCATTTCATATATTTTTATAAACGAAGATATATCAAATAAAACCAATTTACAAATTCTTGTAGCCTTTATATATTAAATTAGAATGGAAGTTGTTCATGGACCTTAGGTTTCTACTCACCCTTAAGGTTGAGATCCTTGAATATAATTAATTAAATAGTTATTCTCTAACAAAATCCCTAATTATGATGTGTTATCTTCTAAAATGTAATGGTGGGTTAATTAAAATATGGATGGATATGATATACCGCTATTTTGTCGCTTAAAAAAAAAGTATTTTATGTGGTTATGACACAATTCCTATAGAATGAGATTGATGAACTTTTATGGCATGTTTGTTAGTATATCCTATTTTATACATCTTGTATGTATGGTGTCAACTATTATGGACAGTTCCCCAGGCCTTCTAATTTTTGATGATGGAAATAACTGAATAATGAAACTAATGGTCTATATTGAAATGGAAAGGGTGTATAACCCACTTTATTTTCACATGACTCATATTGCATCATGTTTATAAACATGAAACATATAATTATTTACAAATTAATTTTCATTATTAAATTAAATTGTTTATTTTAGTTGAATGGAAGTGGGTGGAAAGATTTTACCATGTTTTTAATAATTATGATATGGATTTTATGTATAGTGAAACCAATGGTTAGGTTGGGATAAATTATTACAAATAATATAGTGGTAATCCCTCATTGTTATTACTATTAGTATTCCATAATCATTGGTTGTTGAACAATGATTAAGGGACCTGTTGAGTGTGGTGTTTCACTCTACCTTACATTTAGTGATGGGAAAGATGTCTCACACCATTATACTTTTATCTGGGTGATGTGCATGGCGTTCCACATTCCATTACTTTGGGTATTGGTCATGAATACTCACCCCACCATATTGAGTGATGGGTAATATTTATTGAATTCATTAGAGATTTAGGGATTGTACCCTTGTTGGATCCACTGGATCCTTAGAATAGTCATGGAGTCTTGAGTTATGCCCCAGGTCTAAGTACCATTTAGTATCCATTTATATGTCTATAAATGTCTTTACATATATATTGTGCACATACATGTATACATAATATATATATATATATATATATATATTTGTATATTATTATTATATATGTAACACCCCAAGGTTTTAAAATTTAATTTAATTCTTGAAACTTTGTTTCAGGTAGATATTTATAACTAGCTTTTAAACATAATTTAACTGCTTCTATGTTTTGGATTTTGAAAAATAGCCATCTTCATTTGTGTTCAGTAAGTTATTTGGAGTCTGATGGAACCAACATGTTTTTTGGTGAATAGTAACATACGCTTATGAATAGTAATATGAATAGTATTATGACCCTAATAATTATTAAATTGTATAATTATTTTATTTTATTAAGGATTTAAGATAATGACATTTGGGTTGATTTTTCAATGTGATATAAAAGTATTTATAGAATTAAAATTGTGTATTTTTGAAATAAGAATGATTTTATTTAAAAATTAAATTAATAATATTTAGAAGGTTATTTTCAAAAAATGGAATTCATTTTTGAATTCTACAAATCGAAAAATGGTAAGGGTGATGTTTTTGGATTTTTCTGAAATTCTTGAATTCTTGAAGAATAGTGAAATACAGTAAAATATAGTATATTCAAATTATCAATAAAATACAGTATTTATGACCTCATAAGTGATGTATGGACACTTGGTTCAAACTCACATGACTTTATTACTATTTTGGGTGACATTAATTGATATTATTCACAGTCTTGTGAAAAATATTATAATAATGATTAAATTAATGTAAAATACGTCCCCTCCTCCACTATAAATACTACTCTCATTACCCTCTTCCTCTCACACCACCCAAGCCTTGATAATTGTCTAATTTATTCCAAATTATCTCCCCAATATTATTCCACATGACCAAGAGCTTCTGGTCTCACCAAAAGACCAAAACCAAAGCCCTTAAGGAGGATCTCAAGGAGAAGAGATCAAGAGGTAAACATCCTCTTTTATTTTCTTTCTTTTCTTTCATTTTATGTTATTATTTTTTATTTCCCTTTGGATTATGTTGGGATATATCATTACATATTCCCTTTAATTCACATATTATGTAATAATTACGAGATACCCTCTTCCTCTCATAAAAATATTTTATGAAATTTTAAGTGACGCTGTTAGAATGCCAAATTTTCGTGAGAGATTTCTCTATTTTTCTTTTATTTTGAGTTCCTTTATTTTATTTCCTCATCTCCTCTTATCAAAGAGTCATTAAAGATCTAGAATAATCTATATTCTGGATGTACTAATGTTCATGGAAAATTCATCATCAATAATCTCCTCCTCCCCCACTTATTCAATAAATTAAAAACATTGTCTGTGATGTGTCGAATTACCGACATCATGGACGATGTGATTTCAATCAACTTTAATTATTTCATGTTTTTTCATGAAACTATTTTTATGGTTGAACCAGGTTATAATATATTTATTATGTCTCATCCATGGATATGGAGCTATTTTTTAAACATGGTTTTAATTTATAAAATAAAATGAGGTCGTTATTATCAAAGACCACTAAAATGTTCTAAACGAACATAATTAATTTTTTAACTTATGAATCATCCTCATATAAAACATCAAAATGTTAAATGGTATAATTTTTAGTATTGGAAATATTTAAATACATTTACATTCTAATTCTAGAGTTTCACTTCCAATCGATAAGATCACCCATCATGAACCGATTATGGAAAACATGTAATGAAATCACCCAGAACAATACAAGGAACAAAATACTAAAAATTAAAGAGTTAAATGATGTGATTAAATGATCATATAAGATATTATTAAGATGAATATTTTTTTTATGATATTAATAACACTCTTTTAACCATTATACATGAGGTTTAAACATGTTTTAAGTAAGACAAACCCGATGTAAGGTAATTCTTAACCCAATTTCCAATTTTGTGTTAACCTTCTACTTTATCCATTATTCTGTATTAAGATTATTGGTGTGATGAATTTTTATTATATTATGTATTATTATGTGTATTTACAGTTTATACACATGTACATTCCATTATATTAATTTTCACTTCAATTATATTTTTAAGGGACTTTCCTTTTATTTTTTTTAAAAGTCTCTCAAATATTTTTCAATGGGATTGTCTTTTTATATGTATATGGAATAACTACTTTCTCCAAATTTCAAGAAAATTTATTACCATGATATTTTCCTTGGACATTATTTATGTTGTTTTGAGCCCATTATAGCTCAATATATGTTGGTTTGATCCCATTATAGTTCAAGATATGTTGGGTTGAGCCCATTATAGCTCAAGATATGACAATTGAGCCCCATTATAGCTATCCAATGCATTGGGTACTCTGAATATGGAAGTTGACCAAAATTTTATTACATATATAAGGGTGAATATAATATTTATATGGTAAATATATCCCAAGGCAACAACATGATTATTCTATGCATTTGAGTTTTTATGATATGGGTTTTATTAGTTCAAATATTATCACTTGACTAACACTTTCTATCTTTATATCCCTTATTGATTCTTATACTAATCCCATGCCTTTAAAACGTTTTTCATAGTATATAATAATGGGTAAGAGAAATAATGGATTCATGATATTTTATATGGGGTGTATTCAATGAAATTGTGCTTTATGTTTTAATGTTTTATAATTTGAATAAATGGAAACTATTTTTAGTAGTATCCTCTTGTATGATTGTGGAATGTTATGTATGTAAGGTATCCTAATTCACTAAAACTCTAAATTCAAAAAGATAATCAATGTGTAATAATGTATATTATTGACAAAAATTCACGATTAAGTGTTGTTTTAAGGTCGGGTCCTTATAGTTGGTATCAAAGGATGATTTAGATAACTTTAGCATTGGGATGATATTTAAAGAATACCATAACTGATTTTTACTCTATGAATAATTTGAAATGCTATCAAATTTAAAGATTTCAATATTTATTCATCTATGTTATATTAGTTCAGAATGGTTTTCCATAGAATAAATAGAGAAGCTGAAGTAGGAAGTCACCAAGAGGTTGATTTCTGTCCGAATCTACAACCCGAAACTGTGGGAATCGGAACTGGGCTGTTTTTGAAAACAATGGCTTAGTTGAATCAAGAAATAAAAGGTGGTGGTATTCATGATAGATAAGAACATGATAAAAAATTAAGAAACATGTCTTTTGTGGAGCATTTTATGAGGCAACATCCTCCAATATTGAGAGGAACCGTAGATTTAGTGATAGCTAAAGGATGGATCAATGCTCTAGAAAAGACATTTGATTTCATGGGATGTTTGGAACAATAAAATGTAATACTAGAAATTTATCATTTGGAAGGTGAATCCAATCAATGGTGGTATCTGGTTAAGAATATGAGAGAAAGAGATGATCCTGACAGTTTAGAATTGGATGATTTTAAGAGTCTTTTTCGGGAAATATATTTTCCCAAAACAGTTCGACTCAGAATGTAGAAAAAAATTCATAGAGATGAAGTGGAAAGATGATGATTTTTTGGCAACATATGATTCCAATTTTTCAATACTGTATATTTATGTACCAGATTTTACTCGAGATATTGAAAGTAAAATCAATAGATTTTACTCTAGGTTGAAACCATTTTTTTGAAGATCTTTGGCCTCACGAGAGTTTAAAAGCTATGAGAATCTTGTTCATTGTGCTAACAAAGTTGAGATGGAGTTTTCTGACACATATCTGCCTCGTGATGAGAGAATAAGAAGTGGTTAGGTTGGCATGCAATGGGGGTAGAACTCGTCAAAGAAAACTGGAGGTAAGAAAATGAATTTCTCTTCTTGTGAAAAGTGTGGTAAAAGGAATCCTGGTGAATGTCTTGTAAATTCTGGGAAATTCTAATGGTGTGGAATGTTTGGAAACATGTCTCATGAGTGAAAGGAAAATGATCCGAAAATTAATGAGAAGCTGATGGTGATATGCTTTAACTATAAGGAATTGGGTCATTTTTCTAATCTTTGTATAAAGATAGTCACTCATGCTGGGAATCATCAAGATAGGAAACAGAAGGGTATGAATCTTTCAACCACTTTAGTAGATGTTGAGCCATCAAATGAGGTGGTCTCAGGTACATTGCTTATTTTTCAGATTTTGCAAAAGTGTTGTTTGATTCAGGGTATACACATTCCTTCATTTCTGTGAAATTTTCTGAAAAATTGGGAATTCAACCTCATGAAATGATACCAAATCTCATGGTAAAAAAACAAGGAGGAAATATTGTGGAAAAAAGAAATTATAATAATCTTCCTATCCTTGTTTGTGAAAATAATATACCTCCAAACCTTGTTGTTTTGTCTCTAGTAGAGTTTGATGTTATTCTGGGTATGAACTAGATTTATTTTTTATCATTCTAAGATAGATCGTGGTGAAAAAGAAGTTGTTTTTCAAAAAGAATTTATGTTTGTGTACAGGAATAAACCCATAACATTATTAACATATCAGGAAGCTAAGAAACTGATAAAGGATGGAAATGATAGTTTTCTTGCTCATATTTTTTAAGAAAAGAGTACTATCCAGATTAATGATGTACTAGTGGTAAATGAATACCTTGATGTTTTCCCAATGATTTTCCTCATGTTATTACTAATAGAGAGGTTTAGTTTACTATTGACTTAGTTCCTGATGCTAAGTCAATTTCTAAACCTCCTTATCGAATGGTCCAAATGGAACTTTTGGAATTTAAAAAGTAGCTACAAGAATTATTATACAAAGGCTTCATCCAACCTAGAACTTCACCATGAAGCACTCCTATCTTGTTTGTTAAAAAAAGATGTTTAAATGAGAATTTTCATCGATTATAGAAACTTTAATAACATTACTATTAAAAACAGGTATCCTTTGCCTCATATCGATGATTTGTTTTATCAGCTCCAGAGAGCGCAAAATTTTTCAATGGTTGACCTAAGGTTGGGGTACCATCAGTTGAATGTAAAGGATGGAGACATCATGAAGACTTTGTTCTGTACTAGATATGGCCATTACAAATTTTTAGTTATGCCATTTGGGTTAACTAATGCACTTGTTGTATTCATGGATCTTATGAATAGAATATTTCACGAGTTCTTTGATAAGTTTATGGTTTTATTTATTGATGACATTCTAGTATATTCTTGAAGTAAAGAAGAGCATTAAAAACATATAATAGTGGTTTTCAAACCTTAAAAGAAATGAAACAGTATGGAAAATTCAGTAATTGTGATTTTTGGTTGCAACTGATTTTTTTCTTGGGCACATTGTGAATAAGGATTGAATAACAGTTTATCCTACCAAAACAAAAGTGGTTGATGAATGGACAAGACCTATAAATGTTACAAATATTTGTAGTTTTCTTTGATTAGCAGGTTATTACCAACTGTTTGTAAAAACTTTTCATGGTTATCTAGCCCGCTAACTATGTTAACACAGAAGAGGTTAAATTTTTTTGGATAGAAGAATGTGATGTTTGTTTTTAGGAACTGAAAAATAGATTGGTGAATGCTCCAGTTTTGGATTTTCCTTCCCAAAATGGTGAGTTTGTCATCTATAGTGATTCATCATTAAAAGGGATTGGTTGTGTTATGATGCAGAGTGATCATGTAATTGATTAAGATTCAAGACAACTAAAACCTCATGAGTTAAATTATCCCACACATAATTGGAATTGGTAGTTGTGGTTTTTTCTTTTAAAATTTAGATGTACCATTTATACAGAGCCAAATGTCAAATATATATTTACCATAAAAGTCTCAAGTAAATATACACTCAGAGAGAATTAAACATGAGGCAAAGAAGATGGATTGAATTGATAAAATATTATGATTTCACTATTAATTACCATCCATGAAAAGAAAACAAAGTGGTGGATTCCTTGAGTCGAAAACATAATGCATCATTAACCATGTTATATTTGGAACATGATCCCCTGGTTAATGATTTGATGAATTTTGGCTTAGAAGTTGTCTGTGAAGGGAATACATCTCTTTTGTTTCAGGTTTCAGTGTATTCATTGTTATCATACAAAATTAAGAAAGTATAGAAGGAAGACCATGAGCTACAGAAAAATGCAGAATTGGTTAAAATGGGTAAGTTTAAAGAATTTAACCTTGATAAATATTGTGTTTTATGATTTGGAAAAAGGTTGTGTGTTCTTTGTGATTCCCAGTTGTAAAAAGACTTGTTGTGTGAAGCTCAGAATTATCCATTTTTACATCATCCTGATTGTACTATGATGTACAGAGACCATCAGGATTATTATTGGTGGGATGTAATGAAAAGTTATATTGCTGATTTTATAGTGAAATGATTGACATGTCAACAGGTTAAAGTAGAGAAGAAGTTACCAAAGGGGCTTCTTCATCCTTTTCCAAAGCCATAGTGGAAATAAGAGAATGTATCCTTGGACTTGGGGGGGGGGGGGGGGGTTACCAAAGATTTATTGAGGTAACAATGCGATTTAGGTTATTTTTGATCGGTTAACAGAATCCACACATTTTCTTTCTATTTGAGATACAATTTATTTGGATCACCTTTCTCGACTGTACCTTAAAGAGATTGTCAGGATACCTGGAGTTCCTATTTCCATTGTATCTGACTGGGATCCAAGTTTACTTCAAACATTTGGAAGGGACTTAATAAGTCATTGGGCACAAAGTTTAATTTTAGTACATCTTTTCATCCTCAATTAGATGGGAAGTCAGAATGAACGATTCACACCATGGAGGATATGATTTGAGCTTATTCAATTGAATACTAGGGAATTTGGGATCAACACCTTTGTTTAGTTGAGTTTTCTTATAATAATAGTTTTCATTCCAGTATGCAGATGGAACCTTCTGAGGCACTATATGGGAAGTTGTGTCGAACTCATGTTTTTTTGGGATGAAGTCTGTGAAAGAAAGTTGGCTGGGCTAGAATTATTAGAGGATGTGGCTAAAAAAGTGAAGATGATCCAGCAACACATGAGGACAGCTTAGAGCTGGTAGAAAAGTTATGCAGATAGCAGAAGAAAAGAGTTCTCTTTCGAGGTAGGTAACCATGTTTTCCTTAAAATCTCTTATTGGAAAAGTGCGATGCATTTTGGTAATAAAGGAAAGTAATGTCCGCAATTCATCAGTCCTTTTGAAATCCTAGATAAAGATTGACTAATTTCATAACCGAGTCGGTTTGCCTCTGATTTTGTTTCAAGTACACAAATGTTTTTAATTTTTCAATATTGAGGAAGTATGTGCCAGATTCATCACATATCATGAGCCCATAAGCAGTTCAAATGGAACTGAAACTTTCATATGAAGATAAATTAGTTTAGATTCTTGATCGAAGGGAACATGTATTGCGGAATAAGGAAATCCACCAGATAAAGGTTTTGTGGAGAAACCACGTGGTTGAAGAAGCAATATGGGAGTATGAAAATGCTATGAGATAAATGTACACTCACTTGTTTAAGGAGTAAATAAAATTGAGAGGACACAATTTCTAGAAGGTGGGGATAATGTAACACCCCAAGGATTTAAAAATAAATTTTATTCTTGAAACTCCATATTATGTAGATATTTATGACTAGACTTTAAACATAATTTAGTAGCTTCTATGTTTTGAATTTCGAAAAATGGTCATCTACATTTGTGTTCAGTAAGTTATTTGGTGTCTGATGGATCCAATTATTTTTGCTGAATAGTAAAATACCATTATGAATAGTAATATGAATAGTATTATGACCCTAATGAATAGTAATTTTTATTATTTTTTTTATTTTTTTAGGGATTTAAGATAATGAAATTTGGGTTGATTTTTCAATGTGATATAAAAGTAATTATAGAATTAAAATTGTTAATTTTTGAATTAAGTATGATTTTATTTAAAAATTAAATTAATACTATTTAAAAAATTATTTTCCAAAAATGGAATTCATTTTTGAATTCTACACATCTAAAAATGGTAAGGGTGATTTTTTGGGATTTTTATGAAATTCTTGAATTTTTTTTACGAATAGTGAAATACGGTAAAATACCGTATATTAAAATTATTAGTAAAATACACTATTTATGAAATAAAAAGTGATGTAAGGCCACTTGGTTAGAAATCACATGCCATTATTACTATTTTGAGTCACATAAATTTATATTATTCAGATTCTTGGGAAAAATATTATAATAATGATTAAAATAATGTGAAATACCTCCCCTCCACCACTTTAAATACCACCCTCATTCACCTCTTCCTATCACACCTATCAAGCCTTGACCATTGTCTAATTGCTTCCAAATTATCTCCCCAATATTATTTTCCACAACCTAGAGCTTCTGGTCTCACCAAAAGACCAAAACCAAAGCCTATAAGGAGGATCTCAATGAAAAAAGATCAAGAGGTAGACATACACTTTTATTTTCATTCTTTTCTTTCATTTTATGTTATTATTTTTTTATTTCACTTTAGATTATATTGGGATATTTAATTACATATTACCCTTACTTCCCATAATATGTAATAATTATGAGATACCACTTTCCTCTCATCAAAATATTTTATGAAATTTTAAGTGACGTTGTTAGGCTGTCGAATTTTCGTGAGAGATTTCTCAATTTTTATTTTATTTTGAGTTCCTTTATTTTCATTCCTCACCTCCTCTTATAAAAGAGGAAGGAAATATCCAGAATCCAGTATATTATATATGTTCTAATTTTCATGGAAAATCCATCCTCAATATTCTTCTCCACCCCCACTTTTTCAAGGAATTAAAAACATTGCTTGTGATGTGTTGAATTACCAACACCATGGATGATGTGATTTCAATCTGCTTTAATTAATTATGGTATGGTCATAAACGCATTTTAATGGTTGAACTAGGTTATGATATATGTATTATGTATCATATATGATTCTGTAACTCTTTCGAAACAAGGTTTTAATTTATAAAACAAAATGAGGTTTTTATTATCAAAGAAGCACTAAAATGATCTAAACGAACATCATTAATGTTTTAACTTATGAATAATCCTCATATAAGACTTCAAACAGATAAATGGTATAATTTTTGGTATATTAAATATGTAAATATCTTTCCATTCATATTTTGGAGTCTTACTTCCAATCAACAAGATCATACATCATGAACCGATCAGGGAAAACATGTAAAGGAAGGACCCAAAACATTGCAAGGAACAAAATACTAACAATTAAAGGGCGAAATGATGTAATTAATTGATCATATAAGATATTATTAATATGGTTATGTTTATTTAGTATATTAATAACAATATTTTAACCAGTATACATGAGGTTTAAACAAGTTTTATGTAAGACAAACCAGAGGTAAGGGAAGTCTTAACCAAATTTCCAATCTTTGGGTTAACCTTATACTTTATCCATTAATTTGTATTAAGATTATTGGTGTGAAGAATTTCTGTTTATATTATGTAGTACTATTTTTATTTATAGTGTATACACATGTACATCTCATTATATTAATTATCACTTCAATTATATTTTAAGGTACTTTCCTTTTCAAATCCTTTTAAAAGTCTCTCTAATAATTGTCAAAGGGATTGTCTTTTTATAAGTATTTGGAATGAGTGATTTATCCTAATTTATAGAAACTTTATTACCATGATATTTTTCTTAGACATTATTTATGTTCTTTTGAGCCCATTATAGTTCAAGATATGTTGGGATGATCCCATTATTTCTCAAGATATGTTGGGTTGAGCCCATTAAAGCTCAAGATATGACGGTTGAGCCCCATTATAGCTCTCCAAGCATTGGGTACTCCAGAGATGGAAGTTGACCAAAAGGTTTTCCCATATGTAAGGTTAAATGTAAGAGTGTTATGGTAAATATGTACCAAGGCAACAAAATGAGTATTCTTTTCATTTGAGGTTTTATGATATGGGTTTTATTGGTTTTTATGTTATCAATTGACTAATGATTTCAATATTTATATCCCTTGATGAGTTTTTTACTCATCCAATGTTTTCAAAATGTTTTTCACAGGATATAATGATGGGTAAGAGGAATAATGGATTTGTGATGTTTTATATGGAGTGTTGTCAAAGAAATCATGCTTTATGTTTTAATGTTTTATATTTTGAAAAAATGGAAAACTGTTTTTAGTAGTATCCTCTTGTATGATTGTGGAATGTTATGTATGATATGTATCATAATTCATTAAAACTCTAAACTCATAAATATTCTAAATGTGTAATAATGTATATTCTTGAATAAAATTCAAGATTAAGTAATGTTTGAAGGCTGAGTCCTTATAATATTTATATATGGTTATAGTTCAAACTATTCTAGATCAGGCTAAAGAAAATATAGTTGTCCAGGTGTACTCGAAGAACCTATGTAATGACCTAGAAATTTCATGGAATTTTTTTCTTAAATACTTTGGAATTTTACGAGTGTATGGATTCTGACAACACTTGATTCCGAGGCCCGATGTTCCAGGAATCAATTTTGGAAGTTTAGCTTAGGTACGTTCAGTAAATGAATGAGCGGGATTTTCTATCTTTTGAACCGGTGCTTGGAACTGAAATCTGAGGGTGCCGATGAACTCATAATGCTAGTAATTGCTTAAGGTGACCTTTACTGTGATTTCTTTTTCACAGGATGAGATGTTAACATTTGTGGATTAAATAAGAAGTGAATAAAAATAGTGGATAAATTTTTATTTCATATCTAAGGTGGTTATATCCTACATGGGGGAGTTGGGGTGGGACCCACAAGCTCCTAACTACCCATGTGAGGATAATTGTGAGGTGGGGCCCACATGAGCCCCAACCCTTCACATTCCATAACTCCTTAACCCTTTTGAACTCCCATGTTAATTACATGGAAACCCCCTCTTAAATTTGTAAACTCTTCATAACTTGTGAAACCTTTCCACTTCCTCTATCTCTCCTTCTTAACTCTTTCCAACACACTTTAATCAATTAATTGAACCACTTCAATTAATTAATTTAGTGTTTGAAATTTAAAATTTTAATTCTTGGAAAGATTAAATAAAATAATGATAAGACTTATTTTATTTGGGTTGGAAATTGTTGTGTAGGGAAGAAATTGGAGAGAGAGATCTTGGGTTTCGAAGAATGGGTCATCTCCTTTATTGAAGAACGCCAAGTCTCCAACGAAGAACATCGACTTGGCGAACCCGGTTTCTCCATCCTCTTCTTCCTCTGTGACAAAGGAGGAGACACTGATACCGGAACTCACCAACGATGAATCACCTTCTATTCTTATCTCTGTGACAAAAGGGGAGACACCGCTTCCTCCTCAGGCGCACTTCGACGACTACAAATCCTCACCCCGCGATGCTGACATTTGTCATCAATTGTTGAGGTAGGATGTTTTGTTCCAATTTTTATTTGAATAAAAAATTTTCATTGTGCTTCGTGAAATCTTGTACTTCTTCGGCCAAATGTTATCGCCTAACGCAGAGGGCGTGAGATGAACAAACACTGCCTGAAAACCCTACGTCTTTTCTTGATCTTTTTGAAATTGGAAACCGGAGGCAGGAAAAGAATGGTGTCATCGTGCCGTGCTGGAAACATGGCAAAAAAAAAACCGGCGTCGTCATGCCAGTTGTGCGGGAGGAACTGCGTCCCACTACACCAGCCGCTTTGGTGGAAGAACCGGCCGGCCTGTCGGTCGACCGGGCGGAGCTAGACCGCAGCGCCAGGAGGGCGCCGCGCTAGAAGACTGGCGGCCCACCCATGCGAGCCGCATGCATAGAAGACCGGCCGGTCTAGACGGACAGTTTGGAAAAGGGCAATGCCACTGGTGCAGACAACCGGGGGGGCCGCCCCCCCTGGAACCCGCTCGGCCAGCCGGCCGAGCCAGACGGGCCGTGCGCCCCGCCGGGCCACGCCGGACCGAGCCGAGCCCGACCGTGCCAGGCCGGGCTGGGCCGCTCCCCGCCGGGCCGTGCCACGCCAGTTCGGGCTGGGCCCGCCCCTTCGGACCGAGTTATGTATTCCTTCAGACCGGTCCAACTCCCCAGTTGGGTCGGACTCTCAAACTGAGTTAACCCGACCCGTCGGCCCACTGGGCTAAACGGGCCGGCCCTGTTAATCACTTAAACAGGAATAACTTAAAGGCCGCACGTCCGATCGACGTGCCTCCTGTGGCACTAGGACCCTTTCGACGAGAGGGTTCTTTTGAGATACTATAAGTGAGTTTTGGACATCTTTTTATATCGTCCGGGTTAGAAACGAGCATATTTCAAACCGGGCCCCTGGAACGGAAAAGCCAATATCTCTTAGACCAGTCGTCTGATTGACGTGCCGTCTGTCGCGTTGAGTTCCTATTGACGAGATGAAACATTGGGATACATCAAATTTGGACTTTGTGACAGTTGATGTATCGAACCTCTTGGATCGTGGAGCGGACCCTCCCAGAATCAAGGGTGAGGTGTGCGGGAACCCAAGAGCTGGCTGTGACTGCGATGACGATGAGTACTATACTTGGATCCTACGTGGGTTCAAGAGAGAGGAAGACTGTACTTGGATCCTCCGTGGGTTCGGCAGCGAGGAATAATGTACTTGGATCCTATGTGGGTTCAGCAGCGATGGTTACTGTACCTGGATCCTACGTGGGTTCGGCAGCGATGAATTTTGTACTTTGATCCTACGTGGGTTCGGCAGAGGAGATGATTCAGAGGATACATCTAATCATCTGCACCCCTCTTCGTGAGAAGTATACCTGTGTGAGCTGAGTCTTGATCTTCAATCATTATCATCGATGTGATTGAATTCCTTCCTGTGTGGACTGGTTTTTGTTTTCCTGTGTGGACTGTGTTGTGCTTGGGCTTGAGAGTTGGAGCCAAACAGTATTGATGACTTAGGTATATGTATGGGAATATACCTAAGTAGACTCAGTTGATACTTCGTGATTGTATCCTTCCTTTGTGGTTTATCCTTCGTGGATTTTGGGAGACCTTCGGGGGTCTTAGGGTCCCTACTGTGTATCATATACTCACCCCTGCATGGGCTATGCCTGCACTACATTGTGTTGGTTGCAGACGACAGACAGTGCTGATCGTGGTTGAGGCTTGTGGAGCGGGACGGTATCCGGAGGTGGACTATCAGGCGGGATGTACACGGAGCAGACAGACGGACTCGAGGAGCTGAGGAGACCATCTGTACCCACCCTTCAGGTGGGGTTTCCGAAGGACGACTCGGTGGTTGCTGCTTTACTTTTTAGCTGTTGTACTTTACTTTTATCAGTTGTACTGTACTTTCAGTTGGATTTGTATACTGGCCCATTTACTTACCAGCACTTACTTTTGTACTCAGTTTACTTTGTGTTTACTCCAGCTTGCATACTCTGTTGTGTTTGTTTACTTATATAAAGTTAATAACTTCCCTTTTATTGGGATTTATGCCTTTGGTGCTAGTCGCCAACCCCTGACCTATGGAAGGCGGGCTTGGGGTAGTCATGACACGGGCCCCGAGGACGGTTCGTGACAAATTGGCATCAGAGGAGACTGTTCTAACGCATAAATCAGGTTTCTGATAAATTTTTCTATGAAGCAATAGTGTTAAGAGTATTGAGTGTGGTTTTCAGTCTAGGGAGTCCAGTGTTGGTGCGGCGACCGACGTATCCATACACCAGGACCTTGACTTCTGATTTCCAACTCAGTGCTTTCAAACACTGATTGCATGTGTGTTTCAAAAGTTTTCTTTGTGATTATTTTTTTCAGATCAAAAGGTATACTGTATTAACTGTGGCGCACCTGTTACTTTTCAGGATGGCCCCACGAAGGCAGCCAGCTAGGGTTCTGAGCTTTGTGCAAGATGGCGGCCCACCGAGCGACAAAGCCTCGGTGCAGGGCCCCATTACAGTGGAGGCACGTGTGGTACCTCTACCCACTGGGCCACCGATACCACCAGCTCCAGCAGCAGAGAGTGCATGCCTCCAGAGTGCGTTGCATGATTTTCAGCGACAGAGATCGCCGAGGTTCCGTGGAGAGACAGACCCTCAGGAAGCCGAGGATTGGCTGGAGGCAATCGTCAGAGTTTTAAGATTAGTAGGGACACCAGCTGACCTTATGGTGATCCTTGCAGCAAGTCTCCTGCATGCAACAACAGGTATATGGTGGAGCCTCATGCTCCAGGTGCATGACGAGGCATCACTACATTGGTCGGACTTCGAGAGCCTCTTCCGCTCGGCGTTTGTTCTGGCCACCCTCCGTGCGGTGCGCATCCAGGAGTTACTACAGCTGCGATAGGGCAGCATGACAGCAGCCCAGTACTCGGTGAGATTTACCGACCTCTCGCGCTACTCCACGGACATGGTACATGACCTATTCTTCCGGGCCCGGACCTTTGAGTAGGGACCAAGGCATGAGATCAGGGCTTCGATGGTCGCCCTCAGCATTCCAACACAGGTAGGAGTACTGGAGCAATCTCTTCTTGTGAAGATCTTTCTTGCTGAGCCTACGCCAGCAGCGAGGCCTACCGTAAGGTGACATGTAGCGGAGTCTTCTATAGCTGGCAGTAGACAGATGTCGCAGAGGTCCATGCAGACCAGGCCATCAGGTGGGCGACCTCAGGATACTGGTTTGGATGTGCGGGGCACACACATCAGAGCCAGTCATACGAGAGGAAGGCAGTGCTATGCATGCGGCGGGAAGGGCCACATGGCTCCTGATTTCCTGACCCACCACGCAAAGGAGTAGCAGACGGTTGAGGGACCACCCAGGTAAAGGTAGAGGTTTTACCATGGTGGTCCACAGGGAGAAGGCGGACGAGGCTGGGGAGTTGTCCGAGCAGCGGGTGGTGGACGGCGCTTCAGGGCTCTACCACCACTACCACCTGGAAGACCACCCCAACCACATGGAGCTGGTAGACAGGGACAGGCTCAGCTCCAAGAAGTTGAGGCCTACGACCACTGCGCACCTGAGATGATTCAAGGTGAGATCTATGTCTACTCCACCATTGCTGTAGTTCTTATAGACATAGGAACGAGTCATTATTTCATTGTTTCTGCCCTTGTTCGGAGCTCGGAGATTCCGATAGAGCCGTTGGCTCGATCCTTATGACTAGAGACTCCTACGGGAGCAGACTCGACGATTACATACTGGTTCCGACAGTACGAGCTTACTTTATAAGGTTAGAGCTTTGGGTGGGATCTTCTTTTAGAGGCGTCGAGGCCTTACGACGTCATCTTGGGCATGGATTGGATATAACAGTTCATGATCAGATCGACTGTATTAGGCACAATGTGTGGTGTGTCCACACATATGGGAGCAGGTTCACCTTCACCAGTGATAAGGGAGCCTTTGCAGCATAGGATGGAATTACCCAGAGGAGAGGGCAACCTATCACCCATCAGTTGGCTAGTCTCATCCAAGGAGCAGTAGATGTGCGGAGTCCGAGTTTTCCTATTGTGGTAGATCAGTATGCGGACGTTTTTCCTGACGACATTCCAGGACTACCTCCTCATAAATAGGTAGACTTCTACATTGACCTGTACCCTGGGACAGTACCAATATCTACTCCAGCATATCAGATGGATCCCACTGAGCTTCGAGAGCTGTGGGTATTGCTGGAGGACTTACAAGACAAGGGATTCATCCAACCCAGTGTTTCACCCTGGGCTTCTACGATTTTATTCGCCAAGAAGACGGATGAGAGCTTATGAATATGTGTCGACTACCATTGCCTGAATTAGGTAACTGTGAAGAACATGTATCCAATTCCGAGGATTTACGACCTATTTGTTCAGTTTAAGGGAGCACGATGGTTCTCGAAGATAGACCTCAGGTCAGGCTATCATCAGCTCAGAGTTCAAGATGAGGATGTGCAGAAGACGGCCTTCAGGGGTCGATATGGCCACTACAAGTTCTTAGTTATTCCTTTTGGCGTAACCAACACACCAGCAGTGTTCATGAGTCTCATGACCATGATCTTCCAGCCTTACCTCGATCATTTTGTCATAGTCTTCATCAAAGACATACTGATTTACTCGACTACTGAGGAGGAGCATGCCTACCACTTGTGGGTTGTACTGGACACACTATGTGAGCACTAGATTTATGGTAAGATCTCGAAGTTCTAGTTTTGGATTCGAGAGGTTCACTTTTTGGGGCATGTCATCTCAGAGGCGGGAGTTTCTGTGGATCTTACGAAGATCATGGGAGTACTTGCTTGGGAGCCACCCAGGAGCGTGATGGAGGTGCAGAGTTTCCTAGGTCTGGCTGGGTACTATCAGAGATTTGTTCCAGACTTCACCATAGTTCCAGCACCGCTTTCAACTTTGACGAAGAAGGGGAAACCCTTCGTGTGGTCTGATAGATGTTAGTAGAGATTCCTGGAGCTAAGACAGAGATTGACCAGTGCACCCATCTTGAGGCTGCCCGATGAGGGCGTAGGGTACATAGTTTACTGCAATGCATCAGGGACCGGACTTAGGTGTGTACTGATGTAGGAGAAGGAAGTTATTGCCTATGGTTCGTGATAGTGGAGGAAGAATGAGCAGAACTATGCTACCCATGACCTGGAGTTAGCATCACTGGTATTCACCTTGAAGATGTGGCAGCACTATCTGACGGGAGAGCGCTTTATAATCTACTCTGACCACCAGAGTCTCAGGTATATCTTCTCGTAGAAGGACCTGAACCTGAGATAGTAGTGATGGCTCGAGTTCCTCCAGGACTATGAATTTGAAATATTCTACACTCATGGGAAGGGGAACGTTGTGGATGATGCTCTCAGCAAGAGGTCAAGCATTCAGCTACTTGGAGAGGTGATAGAGCAGTTAGCCGCTTTGCAGATATCCTATGTGGATAGAGATGGGACAGCCTTCCTACAGTCCCTCACAGTCACTCCTCCACTACTTTAGCAGGTAAGAGAGGCACAACATGGGGATGTTGACTATGAGACACGACATGCTCAGATTTCCATAGGGCATGCGCCTGATGAATTTTCTGAAGGAGAAGAGAACGCCATACTCTTTAGGGGACGTACCATGGTACAAGTTGCACTGTAGGAGGAAGTGATGAGGGAGTTTCACACTTCCCCTCTAGCGGTACATCCAGGAGTGGCAAAGATGTACCAGTATCTCAGACGATAGCAATGGTGGCTGGTTATGAAGAAGGTTGTGGCAGAATTCGTTTCACGATGCCTCACCTACCAACAGGTGAAGGCAGAGCACAAGGTACCAGTAGGATTGGTACATCCCTTAGAGGTCCTGGAGTGGATGTGGGATAGGATATCCATGGATTTAGTGATGGGGCATCCACCTACTTTCATAGTACACGACTCCATTTGGGTGATCGTCGACCGACTCACCAAGTCGGCCCACTTCCTACCTATTAGAGAGCAGGGCTCAGTGGAGAGCTTAGGACGCCTCTACGTTCAAGAGGTCGTACGGCTTCATGGTGTACCATCATCTATCATCTCCGATCGAGTTGATCGCTTTACTTCCCAGATTTGGAAGGGTTTGCAGGAGGCATTTGGGACACATCTATGCCTAAGCACCGCCTTTCATCCTCATACGAGGCACTGTACTGCCGACCTTGCAGATCACCTCTGTGCTGGACAAACCCTAGGGAGTCAGCACTTGTAGGACCAGAGATGGTCCGGGATACACTAAAGAAGGTATAGATCAACCAGTACCATATGAGGACTACAAAGAGCAGACAGAAGTCCTATGTTGATAGTAGGGGGAGACCACTGGAGTTCAAGGATGGTGACCACATTTTCTTACGGGTCTCACCTCGACGTGAATTATGGAGATTTGGCCGGGGTGGAATGTTTTCTCCGTGCTTCATTGGAACATTCCAATTCCTCAACAGGGTAGGCATGGTGGCTTACCACCTGGCCCTTCCACCTCAGTTGCATCGGGTGCACGATGTCTTCCGTGTATCTCAGCTGAGGAGATACGTGCATGACCCGACCCACATCATTGATCATGGGAAGCTGGACATTGATAAAGGAGCTACATTCACGAAGGTCCAGATGGATATTGAGGATCGACATGAGTGGGTCCTACGTGGACAGTTGATTCCTCTGGTGCGCGTTCGTTGGTAGCACAGGAACCTCCAGGAGATCACATGGGAGCGAGAGGCACAGATGCGTGCTCAGTACCCCCATTTGTTTCCCTAGTTTATGATGTAGCTTTACGGGGACGTAAAGCCCTGAGGTGGGAGTAATGTGAAGACTCGGAAATTTCAAGGAATTTTTTTCTTAAATACTCTAGAATTTTACGAGTCTATGACACTTGATTCTGAGGCCCGGTGTGCCCAGAATCAGTTTCCGAAGTTTTGCTCGGGTATGTTCAGTAAACGAATGAGTGGGATTTTCTATCTTTTGAACCGGTTCTTGGAACTGAAATCTGAGGGCGCGGATGAACTCGCAATGCCGGTAATTTCTTAAGGGGACCTTTATCGCGATTTTGTTTTCACGGGATGAGAAGTTAAAATTTGTGGATTAAATAAGAAGTGAATAAAAATTGTGGAACAATTTTTATTTCATATCTGAGGTGGTTATATCCTACATGGGGGAGTTGGGGTGGGACCCACAGGCTCCTAACTACCGATGTGAGGATAATTGTGAGGTGGGGCCCACACAAGCCCCAACCCTTCACATTCCATAACTTCTTAACCCTTTTGAACTCCCATGTTAATTACATGGCAACCCCCTCTTAAATTTGTAAAGTCCTCATAACTTGTGAAACCTTTCAACTTCCTCTCTCTCTCCCTCTTAACTCTTTCCAACACACTTTAATAAATTAACTGAACCACTTCAATTGATTAATTTAGTGTTTGAAATTTAAATTTTTAATGCTTAGCAAGATTAAATAAAATAAAGATAAGCCTTATTTTATTTGGGTTGGCAATTGTTGTGTGGTGAAGAAATTGGAGAGAGAGATCTTGGGTTTCGAAGAACAGTTCATCTCCTTTGTTGAAGAATGCCAACTCTCAGATGAAGAACATCGACTCGGAGAACCCGATTTCTCCATACTCTTCTTCCTCCGTGACAAGGGAGGAGACACCGATGCGGGAACTCGCCAATGATGACTCGCCTTTTATTCTTCTCTCCATGAAAAAAGGGGAGACACTGCTTCCTCCTCAGGTGCACTTCGACAACTACAAATCCTCACCCCGCGACGCTGACGTTCGTCATCAATTGTTGAGGCAGGGTGTTTTGTTTTAATTTTTATTTGAATAAAAATTGTTCATTGTTCTTTGTGAAATCTTGTACTTCTTCGGCCGAATGATATCACCAAATGCGGAGGGTGCAGGCCGAACAAACAGGGCCCTATGACCCTCCGTCATTTTTTGATATTTTTGAAATTAGAAACCAGAGGCGGGAAAAGAACGAAGTCATCGTGCTGTGCCAGAAACATGGCAAAGAAAACTGGCGCTGTCGTGCCAGTTTTGTGGGAGGAACTGAGGCCCTCTACACAGGCCGCTTCGGTGGAAGAACCGGCAGGCCCATCGGCCGACCGGGCGGAGCTGGACCGCGGAACAAGGAGGGCGCCACGCTGGAAGACTGGCTGCCCGCCCATGCGTGCCGCATGCGCAGAAGACCGGCCAGTCTAGCCGGCCGGTTTGGGGATGGGCGGCGCCGCTAGGCGCCGTCGGTGCGGACAACCGGGGGGGGGGGGTGCCTCCCCTTGGAACCCACTCAGCCAGCCGGGCCGTGCCACTTCGGGTCGGGCCGCGCCACTTTGGGCCGGACCACGCCCATTCGGGCCGAGTTATGTATTCCTTCGGACCGGTCTGACAACCCTTCTGGGTCGGACCCGTCAAACTGGGTTAACCCGACCAGTTGGCCCACTGGGCTAAACGGGTCGGGCCTGTTAATCACTTAAACGGAAATAACATAAAGAACACGTGTTTGATCGATGCGCTATCTGCGGAACTAGGAACCTTTCGACGAGACGGTTCTTTTGTGATACTCTAAGTGAGTTTTAGACACCTTTGGATATCATCCAGGTTATAAACGAGCATATTTCTAACCGGGCCCCTGGAACGGAAAAGCCAATATCTCTCAGACCCGGCGTCCGATTGACGCGTTGTATGTCCCTTTGACTTCCTATTTTCGAGACAGGACTTTGGGATAAATTAAATTTGGATTTTGTGACAGTTGATGTATTGAACCTCTTGGCTCATGGAGCAGACCCTCCCAGAATCGGGCATGCTATGTGCGGGAACCCTAGAGCTGGCTGTGACTGTGACGACGATAACGACTGTACTTGGATCCTACGTGAGTTCGACAGTGAGGATGACTGTACTTGGATCCTTCGTGGGTTCGGTAGCGATGAAAAATGTACTTGGATCCTACGTGGTTTCAACAGTGATGGTTACTGTACTTGGATCCTACGTGGGTTTGGCATCGATGAATTCTGTACTTGGATCCTACGTGGGTTCAGCAGAGGAATGATTTAGAGGCTACATCTAATCATCTCCATCCCTCTTCGTGAGAAGTATACCTGTGTGAGCATATTATTTATCTTCAATCATTATCATCGATGTGATTGAATTCTTTCCTGTGTGGACTGGGTTGTGCTCTTCTGTGTGGACTGTGTTGTGCTTGGTCTAGAGAGTTTGAGCCGAACAGTATTACTGACTTAGGTATATGTATGGGCATATACCTATATAGAGTCGGTTGATACTTAGTGATTGTATCCTTCATTTTTGGTTTAACCTTCATGGATTCTGGGAGACCTTAGGGGGTCTCAGGGTCCCTACTGAGTATCATATACGCACCCCTACATAGACTATGCCCACACTATGTTGTGTTGGTTGCATACGACGGAAAACACTGATCATGGTTGAGGCTTGTGGACTGGGACGGTATCTGGAGGTGGACTATTAGGTGGGACATACATGGAGCGGATGGACGGACTCAAGGAGATGAGGATACCATCTGTACCCACCCTTTAGGTGGGGTTTTCGGAGGATGAATCGGTGGTTGCTACTTTACTTTTCAGCTGTTGTACTTTAATTTTATCAGTTGTACTATACTTTTAGTTGGGTTTGTATACTAACCCATTTACTTACCAACACTTACTTTTGTACTTAGTTTACATTGTGTTTACTCCATCTTGCATACTCTGTTGTGTTTATTTACTTATATAAAGGCAACTCCTTCCCTTTTATCTAGATTTACGCCTTTGGTGCTAGACGCCACCCCTGGCCTATGGAAGGCGGGCTTGGGGAAGTCATGGCACGGGATTCGAGGATGGGTTGTGACAACCAAATCCCAACTTGTTACATTAATATTACTTTTCTATCTTTACTTAATTCATTATTCATGAACCTCAATGCATGTTTATACCCCCAGAGTGGATTTAGCTTTAAATACCATTGGTGGTGGCCAACTGAGTGTATCTCACACCTTACTTGGGCCTCCATTGAACAAGGGTACCTAATATGACTTCATTGGTTGGAAGATCAAGATCTTTAGATTGTGCTACCATGAATGTACCAGGGATTTAGGATCACATGAATGAGATAGAGCTCAGGATGTTCATGGATTTAGGCTTTGGGGATTTTGTTCTTTTTTATATATTGTTATGTATTTCCTGAGGTATGTTTCCTGCTTTATTTGGTAGCGTCACATGGACATGGATGAATAGTTTTATTTGGAATTGGCCATTCTTATTCAATTATTATATTTATCTTCTGTTTCTATGTCTTTCTCTTACACTACTTCTTCTATTTTCTATGAATAGTTATATCTAAAATACTATACGATTATATAATAATGAGGCTATAGCCTCCCCACTATACAAGCATCAAACCCTCAATACAAGTCAGACACCTCTAGTGTAAGAGTAGGAATTCATGAGGTAATTTGGTGACTAGTATGGCTATTGGTTTCATAGTCAGTTGGTTCAGGATTTTACATGGTTGGGTATGAGTCAACCTTAGGTTAGTGATGAGACACATTAATATTATTTATAAATGGATAGGGGAATTGGACATTATAAATCTATGTTGAACATGAGTGATAGCATGATATGCTATGGGAATCGTCTCATGAGGAGTAATTAGAGAGAGATGGTGGATCATTCTAATACTTGTGAGGTTGATGGGGAATCTATGGCATTGTTGTATCATAAACAAGAGAATATGTGGATCACAAAAAACTGAAATGGTCAAATCAAGTGAGTAGTGATCTTTGGCCTTTTGATGAATGGTAAATATGGTAGGATGATCATTTCCTTATATGAAATAATAAGGATATAAGTGAATGGATTATATTATATAAAAATATAGAGAGCACCTAAACTACGTTGAGTTGAAAATTGATGCAATTGTGAAGCTTCTATTGGGATGATGTGGATTTTATAGTGTGTGGTAATGTTAGAGTCTCATAGAAGTGTGTGGGTTTTTTGTCCCTATGGTATACCCATTAAGACCATGTATCAGGGTGAAAGATTATCGAAATAATTATGAGGTGGAAAAATGGAATCCTGAGGTCATAAAAACCTAGATCTAGTCTCTTTTAATGGGTATATTGGGATATACTGACAACGTATCATGAGTGTTAGCATCAACTAATGGCGGTGTTTGGGATGGTTTGTGCTCATTGACTAAGTAGAAGAAAGATCCTATGGTGGAGAGAACACCATTTATTTATTATAACTATAACCATCATCATAAGTGGATGATGATTATCATCGTTAGTGGTGTGTTCAGTGAACCTTACTCAAAGTTGGTTGCATTATGTGTCATCACTTGAATGTAGGTGGTCAGATATTTATTACGAGTGTAACATACCCAAATATAGGTATTAATTTTCAATAATCATGAAAATTTAATACATTTGGTAATTATTAGGACCATGGTTGTTAATGGTATAAATTGTTGGATTTGATATAGGATATTTTAATTTATATATAAAGGTAAGATAACTTTTTTGTATTTTTAATCTAAGACTTGGAGTTAAGTGAAAGGGTTTTTATTTAGTTTATGATGAAGCATTGGATAATTTTTAAGAGATCTATGTAATTTTAGAGGTAATTACAGAAAGGTATAAAAAATCATGATGCAATGTACATGATCACTCCACGAAGGGTGATGCATATAAGTAAAATAAAGTTATAGTGAAGAGATTTTTGTTACTATCATTTGGACAAGAAATAATGGATCTTGTTACGCCATAGAGTTATTTTTCATACCATATGAAATAATTGGTGAAATTTTTAGTTCAAGATATTTTTAAAAAATATTATTTCACGATGTTATCCAAAATATTTCACCATAATGAATGGTGCTACATTATAATTCTTGACCCCATGAAAAAATGGTGCAAAAATGTTAGGACTGGTTGAAATGATCACATCATATTGATATATATTATACCATAATACATTCATGATTTATAAATATTTGGAGAATCATGTGGTAGTTTTTAATGAGTATAAAAATGGATTGAATAAGTTTTTTTTGGATAGAAAATTGACTTTGATTAAAAATATAATTTAATCTATTACACGAATAAATAATGGAAATATAATATCATCATACTAGAATTAGTGGCATTACACAATGATTTGTTGATTTATAAATCATTTTAAATATTTGAATATATTTTTTAAAATTTAAGTGACTAGAATTGATCTTAGTGGTTTTAATATGATTAAAATTGATTTTTAAGGCCTATTTAATATATTAAATATATATAATTTGATGGAAATTAATTTTAAGGTTTATCTTAAGAGGTAAGATAGTGTAATGAAGAAATAAAACATGTATTTAAGATAATTGATACATAAATAATTTCTTAGAAAATAATTACTCTAATGGGGAACTATATTGAAAATATAATTTTGATAGAGTATATTTAATCATATTGACAACACCCACACTAATTTAGTGTTTATTTATCTTATGGATATTCATTATTAATGACCTTAATGTCATCATTTATTATATTCCTTATCTCAATGAAGTGTGTGGATAGTCAATTAGATGGAGTAACCATATGATCAATAGAGATACTTACCTTAAAATTGTAATAATACAATGTGCAAAGAAATATCCCTCATAGATAGAAACATCATTAGTTTACTATCCTTTAAGAAACTCTTAGTGGTGAACTAAGGAAAAATTTCCATCTCACAACATTTATATTCATTATCTTGAAATTTTGGATTCATTCTTGAGATTGATAAGTTCCATGTGTTCTAAAAAATGAAATAAAATAATACATAAAAACATGAAGAAAAATAATTCACAACTAAATTAAACCCCTCCTAGGGCGTGGTTTGGATGTCGTGGTTGTAATAAGTCATATTAGAGCCATACAATTATTCATGGTGAATATATTAGTGTAAGATTTTTGTTATAGAAAACATTGTGAACACAAATGGAGAATTTTTTATGGATAAAATTAGTGGATCTATAAGAATCAAATGGTATATTATTTAAGGCCTCTTAGACTTGATGTTTATTCTTCTTATATTTATAGAATACATATGAGTGATTAAATTTATTTTTCTATGAAATAATTATATATGAAATTTCATAATGTTGGTATAAGGGAATAAAATTCATTATATAGAGAACTTAAAAATTCAATCTATATGAACGTAATGAGGTAAAAATATGCTAAATAGATATAAGATAAATTGTGTATTTGGTGTGATGGTGAAAGAAAAGTGAATGAGGAAAAGTTATAGGTTCTTCCTAATATGTTTCATGATTTGAAGTTGAGTTTCAATGAAATCATTAATAGTTTCATAAAATAAATAATTGAGTTTATTACATATATTCACGGACATGATGATGAGATGTAGGATATTGAAATAATTAATTTTCTTTTACAAATTCTTCCAATATTATATAATACAAAATTATTGGTGCTTGAAGAAACAAATCTTATAGAGATACCACTTAATGATGTATATATTAAATTTATGGGATACAAAATTTATGTGAATATAAAAAGTGAAATAGTCTATTTATCAAAGGAATTGATATTTATGTTCAAAGTGAAACTATAATTTATATGAAATAATAGATTAAGTAGAGGATGTAGGTGATGAATTCCTATCATGTATGGCAATAAAATTTTAGAAAGGTAAAATAAGATTTTAATTCAAGTTACCATTATCACGTTTTCAATGTGAAAACATCATCAATATCATAGTATGATGTTCGTATAGATAATAAAGAGAAGATAGTGAGTTTGATCACTCAAAAAATATCAAGGGTAGAATCTATGAAAATAAAACTTTATTTCATTAAATAAATATATAAAAAAGTTTCAACGGAATAACTTGGTGAGTAAGGAAGATGATGATGATAGATTTTTCTTTGTTAAAGGTGATACTGAATTCAAACAATATTTAGATGATAATATAATTGAAATTTATGAAAAATATTAATATGAAATTGGGGATGAAAATCAATAGTAAGGTATTATTTTTATAAATGTGGATCTTGAAGGTTCTTTTGAGGATATTGATCTACATTGGAAGAATAATATGATTATTGGTGGATAATTCAAATGATATTTATAATATTTTGAACAAAATAAATCTTAAATAATTTGATTAGATATGGATGAGATGATCAGGGGATGTTTATAAGAATATATGAGAATTTATTGATTTCATGTTGAAAATTAAAGAATAATATAATGTAATTATTATCATTTAAATATATATCAAGGAATTTGAAAATAGTGTCAAAATATATGAAGAATAAGTGGTAAAATGAATACATTAAATATAAGCTGAATTCAAAATAGGTAGTTCAAATAATAATATTTTTTTGAAATTACATAGATAAATTTACAAAGGAAAGGGTTGAAAGAGTCCAGATGAGTATTAAAAAGTGTTAAATGATCAAATACCCAAGTACATGTATTAAAGTGGAATTGATGTTTAATAAAAAATATCAAATCTCTGACAAAAAGAATGAATAATAAAGGGATCAAAGGTATTGGAGATATCTATCAACCATTGTGAGTGTATCAAATATTGAGGAGTAATTCAATAGCTACAAATACATAGAACAATGGATAAAAGATATTTACATTGATGATGTTTCAATTCTATAGTTATCTTGGATATGTAATGAAATATGTTTACTAGGTAAATAATTATTTGAAATGATAAGCACTTGGAAGTTAATAAATGAGGATGAGGACATATCCTACACCTCAAGGGAACAAATCCTTCAATGGATGTTTCTTTTTTTTTTCTTTAACTTTAGTAATAAATATGTGAATCATAGGTAATAAAGGATTCAAAATAATTATTATGAGAGATAAATATGATAAATACAAGACTTATAATATTTATTCCTATGGGAAATAATTTTTTCCCATTGGAAAAAGAAGAGTTCAAGTATGATTCTTATTCTTACAAGAATAATGAGATATCATCTTATGTTTCAACTCAACCATTTATTTCTTATAAGAAATATATAAATAATTAAAAGTATAACTAAGCTAGTATTTCTCTAAATTTAACAAATAAAAATTACACAAGAAATATTGATAGAGATTGTTCATCATACATGACTATAAATATAAAAATGTTTAAGAACGTGGTGGAAACAATTGATAATTCAATTTGATTTGGTAATAAGGGGGAATTGAAGATCAATGAAAGTGAAAAAAGAATTTTCTTAGGATTACTTGAAGAATAATAAAGGGATTTATGTGGTTGTAATTAAAAAATATTTTTTTTTATCATTATCCAACTATGTGATTCAGGACTTGAATTCACCTTCAATATGAATGGCTAACTAATCAAAGGGGAAGTTGGGAATTTAGACATTAAGGGTTGGAGGATGTATAAATACATGTACGAAGTAGACATAAATGAGAATAAATGTCTCCCTATGGATGGATATGAGATCAAAAATTAGGGAATTAGAGGTTCATGTTAGGTAAAATAAGGTGATGTTAAAAGGTAAATAGGGGGTTGATAGGTGATTAGCCACTAAATAAGGATAATATTAATTGTTAATATATATAATATTCATGTGCTTTATTATTCATAAACATAAATTTAGTGCATTTTACACTTTGAACATCATTTCACATTATGATTGTAATTCCTTCTTAAAATGCACTATTTGTGGTACTTTTTTGAACATCATTTAAATCACACAATGATATTGATTTTATTTTCATATTTAATTATAAGGTTTATAATTATATTTGGAAAATTTCATATTTGTGGAGTGTTGGAAGATCCACATTGGAAGACCACCAAAATGAGATTTCATGCAAACAATTCTGGAGAAGTCAGAATGAACACTAACCCACTGATGAGAATGTGGGTCCCAACATACCGGCCCAATGAAGCCCAAATTTTGTAAAATTATATCAAACATGTAGAGGAACAAATCATTCTTCATGATCCAGTGCTAATTCAGCCTCCATCGTGGTTACTAAGGCTACCCAATTTGGAAATAAAATTCTGGTCCATATTCTACAGCTCAGAAAACATCCTACTAATCTGATCATATCTCAGAATCCAAAACACCAAATGAGCCAAAATTTTATAAGCTGTTAGGAGACATACAGGTCTCCATTGTATTCGTGTATGTCCCACTCTAATTCGTCCATCTATAAGGTCTTCCAAGTGCGTATGTTCGGTGGTTTCAAGATGGATGCCACCTCGGGTCAAGAGTGGAAAAGTCCATGTTCCGCAAGCTTTACACCACCCTAAGCCTACCATAATCAAGTGGAATTATTTGTACTGTTGGAGGCTCGACCAAAGGCTCCCAAAATTCCTATTTAAGGTAGTGGTGATGGAGTAGTTTTTCATCTTTGGTGCTTGGTTTCATTGTAGTGTTATGCTGCCGCTTTGTGTTTGTAATCACATTCCTTTCTCATGTAAGTTGTTTAACTCAATTTTGTTTCTAATAAAAGTTATTCCTTTACTATTATTCTATTCTTATACATATCACGTTGATACCTTTGGTTCATGGTGTGAATTTATTCACACCATACTTTGTGATAATTATCACACAACGGTGGAGTGATTGATTTTTGTTGTATTTTTTACTTCTTCAATTCCTCCTTCATAAGTCTACTTTCTTCTTCCATTGAATACATGTCATAAATGGAGGGCTAACTCTTTTAGGGGTTTATATAAGGGTGTAGCATGGTTCGGGATTTGAGGTTATTTCTCACCCCCTTAATGGCTTATCACTTCTTTTAAATGAGATTTTTATTTGATGATTTTAAAACCTCTTCATCCTTATTGAATTTAAGGTCACACATTTCATGTGCTAATACAATCATTTACCTTGGAGTGCTCAGAACTATGATCCTTCAAGTGTATATGTGATTAGTATTAGGGTATTTAGGTATTAAACCAGTAAGTGATGATTTTGTTCGATCTTCTTAAATGAACCCATCTCAAATATAAGAAATTGAAATCATTAAAAAAGGAATTTATCCAATCCGCCCCGAGCGATAACCTAGGATTGACTCATTACCTTAATTTGAATTAAATTAAATCTGTTAGTGATCATTTAAAACCATCTTAAATCAACCCAAGTTGGCCACTTTATAGCCAAAAACAATCCATAGAATGTACGTGTCTGTAGGTACTTCTTAGGTATCTGAGGATTCGACAACCCAAGCTAGACTACAAGGACCATCCTACCTTCCTCTTTTGGTTAAATGTTAGCATGAATCAAGAGGATTTAATTACAATAATCAATTATATTGAAATTAAATGTTAAATTAGTGAAAAAATAGCAGAGTACAAATAATTTCTATATTTGTTAAGTATAATTGACTTAGTATACTATTCACCCCTAAAGAAATAGAGTATGAAACCCACTATGAAAGGGAAAGAGAGAGGTAGAGAGAGAAACAATTACTATTATAGAAATATAAACACAAAATTTTATAACAAGATAAATCCCAACGTAATAATTGTAAATTGGGGGATCCCCAAAACTATGTGTTCTTATTTTTGTTAGTTAAAAATTACTAGGAAACTTATTTTTGATAAGGTATTAGAGCCAATACTTTTTGGTTAGGTCATATAGTTGAATATATACCTTTTAAGGTACTATAAACCAGTGTGTGGATGATTTATGGGCATAATTCAATCCATACTCCAAAGATAAAAGTAATGAGATAGAGTTGGATTGAAATAGAAAGAATAATTTTGATGAAACAATTTTTGAAGGCCCTTAAAAATGATCCATCAGTATACTCTAGGTATTCCAATAAAGGTAGTATTAATCTCTTCAATTAGAATAAAGTCAAATATGTTTTATCCCACCTTGAGAGTTTGTAAATAGATGAAACAATTGGGCACACGATAAATTTCAAAATATTAACCTCAAAACTATCATAAACATCCCCTTTTCTTTTCATAACTCAACCCATTTAAATAAAAATAACTCTAAAAAACCAATTTATCTATTAGGAAATTCAAATTTAATATAATAATTATATTATAGAATTATCGTA
Organism: Viscum album; assembly: GCA_963277665.1. Classification (NCBI taxonomy): domain Eukaryota; kingdom Viridiplantae; phylum Streptophyta; class Magnoliopsida; order Santalales; family Viscaceae; genus Viscum; species Viscum album. The sequence goes on along the minus strand of OY728155.1, from coordinate 1,517,157,445 downwards.
CAGAGATATAATGTGGAAAATAGATTAACATTTGAAATTGAAACATTTTAAACAATTCAAAATCTTTTGAAATTACATTTTTTAAGAGTTCAAAACACTTCCAAAATAATATTTTAAAAATAACACACAAATCATTCACAAATTCGAACTATAATATTAAAAATTGGAATTTCAAATTTCCTTCCAAATTAAACATGTGATAATATTAAACTATAAATATATTTCATTAAAAATAATAATTTTATTATAATATAACTTCATTACAAATAAAAATATATTTATAAACAATAATAAAAAATCAACTCAAAATAATAATTTTTTATTTGTTGAGTTTCATGCTATAAATATATGCATAAATGGATAAAATAATTAAAAATTATTTATATGTGTTTATAACATAGTAAATATAAATCTCATAGGTTATATATCATTTATAAGAATATTTAGACTCACAAAAATAATTTATACACTTGTAATAAACATATAATAAATCAACATATCAAAAAATAAGGAAATAGAGTAAACTAAAAACTAGATTTAGATAAGGGTCAACTTCATGCCTACATAAAGGTAATATGATATTTTCAAACAATATGTATGGTTAAAAATCATGTTCTAAAGGTTTAATAAAGGTAAAATATGATTTTATGTGATGCATAAAGTTAACCTAAAATTGATATAACATGTGTAATGGTAGAATTCAATTTAATAGAATGCACGATGGTAAAATAGATAGGTGCGTAAGGGTAAAAATGTGCCACATAAAGGTAAAAACAATGCTCTGTAAATGCATGGAACAAATTATAAATGTTGTGTAAGTATATAATGGATTTCATGTAAGGGTAGAAATTGATTTTAAAAACATGCTTATGGGAATAAAAGAAGTTTCATAGAGTTAGTAAGTAACCAAACATAATGGTAAAGACCAATATACAAAAGATATATTAGGGTAAATAAAATAATTATAAAATTAATTTTCTAGAAGATGTAATGAAATTCAATTATAAAGAATAAAAATGTTAATAAGAATAAATGATAAAACAATTAATGAATAATAAAATTGAAAAAAATAATTATTATAAAAAATAATAATTTTTAAAATTATAATAATAAAAAATAAATTGGTTCAAGGAGATGGTCCAATAATTCCCCCTTTTGATAATTACAACACAAAATATCAATTTAAAAATTTCTCACATTTTTAGAATTGATAAAAAACATATAAAAAATTTTAAAACATAACTTTCTCCCAATGTTTTAATTATTTATAAAACAATTATCAAATTTCAAGCACATCTCCCCCCCAAAATTTCCATCACATGAATATACTTCACATAAATTAAATAAATACTAACCAAAATATATTGACCCACCTATATTAATTATTCTCTTATTTTTTCTAAAAACGAGCCTTGAGAAAAAATGATTTAACATTCAAGTAATTATTTAAGATATGAAAAGAATTAAAAAAATAGTTAGCACATATTAGTAAACCAAAATAAGAAACATAGAATACATACCTACTAAATAAAATGAAATAATTTTTAAATAACATTCCAACATACCATATAATAAAAAAATATGAATATGCATGCTGATCATAAGATAATAAAAATACTTAGTTTAGCATCCAACCAGGTTTTGTCCAATATGATTTAAAAAAGTACCATTAGGGACTCAAACTTTGTGAATTATTAGAGAATTAGAACTTATATGAGAAAAAAAGGTAAATTTGTGTTAAAAATTGGCAGCCTAAACCTAGATCAGTAATTCTTAGAATAATGTCTATAAAAACCACATTTATAACAAAAAACCTAAGAAAAAACTAACTCCCTTTTAACATCAAACTTCATAAAATGAACTGGATGATTAAGGTTTTATTTTGAAACATAAGTTTTTTAAATTAATTACCTCATTTCATAACATCATGCAATTCATATTTTAATTTAATATCATTAAAAACATTATAATTACTACAAGAAGGATAATTACTCAAAATTTCATTTTTTCATAATATTCATATATTTTTCATCAACTTGAGACAATTCATCTAACAAAAATTATTTTTTTTATTCCGATTAATTTTTTTTAAAAATGAAATACTTAAACCCATAATTCTCAAAGCTAAGCTTCAATATATTATGATATGAATTTATTAAAGTTTTAACCTTCATATATATAAATTATTTCTTTCAACAAGCTTCTCATATTCCAACTCAATATATAAATATAAATCCATCGTTTTATGAAGTTGTTCTTGGTACTTCTCATGCATATCATCTAATGTTTTTCTATTAAAAATAAAATATTTAGAATCACTAACCTTATTTAATTTACCATATTACATATATTATCATAATACACCTTTAATTAAAATTATTTTGGATCACACCCTTGATTGATTTTTTTTCTTCCTAAATTTTTTCTTTTTCAATCCATCCATCACTAAAATTGATCATTCATTTATATTATTAAAGATTAAGATACATGTTATCTTATAAAAAATAACTACTAAAGTAAAAAGGATGTTATAGCCAATCCATTATGGTTAACTCTTTGAAATTTTTTTTACATATCCGGAAAAGAATAAAAGAAAAAAAATATCCTTCAGAAGGTTCACCTTAGATACTAAGTGTTGGAATTATTAAATTAAAAGTAAATTTACAGTAAAAAAGTTCTAAAATGGTCACCATTTTATACTCAGTGTTAGGTCAGATAAAGTGATGGTATAAGGTTTAGAGGGGGGTAAATATATTATAATTAAAACTATTAATTTTATTAAAATTAAGAGATAATTAAGTGAAAAAATGGTGAGGAGTAAAAATATTTTTTTAGTGGTTCACTAAAATAGATTTATTAAACTCTTCACAAACCAACCAATAGAGTATGTAACCCACTATAAAGAAGAGAGATGCATTTACAACATGAGAAATCTAAACCTGAACTTTTACATTGGGACCAATCTCAACCTATGACTTTTAGATGGGAGATCTAAAAAGATGCTTTTTGTTCAGGTACTCATAACTAGGAATACATATTTTCATAAGGTCGTAGAACCAATTCATTATTGTTAGGTAGTAGAACAAACGATATACTTTTTATGTTAGTATAAATAAGAGTATAAAATATTTATTTGTAGAACTGTACCAATAATTAAAAGATAAAAATAATGAGATTCCAATATATAGAAGAAAAAGTAATTTTGTTGATGAAATAATTATTTAAGACCCTTTGAAATGATCCAATAATACACTCTGAGCATTCCATTAATGGTACAATTAATTTATTTAATGTTACTTAGACCATAGATGATTGGAACCACCTTGATTCTTAGTAAAGTATGCAACAGTTTGTGACAAGATCACATTCACAATTTCAACCTCCAAACAATCATAGCCATCTAATTTTATATGCATGCCTCGACTCCTTCAAATAAGAATTACTCAAAAAAAACATGTGATCTTTTATGCAATTCAAATTCTAGATAATAATGGTATTCAATAATTATTGAGGATAGAGAGAGAAACATATTATCATTTAAAATTGAAACCATTTGAAATAAAATAAAAATCTTCTAAAATTAATGAATCAAGGAGTTAAAAACACTTCCCAAATAATAGGTCAAAGATAACACAAAAATCACACACATATTCAGAATAAAATACCCAAAATTTTAATTTCAAATTTCCTTCCACATTAAACATGTACTTATATCAAAATAAAAATATATTTCATTAAAAACTATAAAAAAAGATTCAATAACATTTTTAAAGATAAAAATGAATTTATAAATAATAAAAACCAATAAATAAACTAAAAAACAATAAATTCATATTTTTTAGGTTTTATGCAAAAAATATATGAATATAAGAAGAATAGAATTAAAATTTATATAAATGTGATTTAAAAAATATAAAAATAATTTTCATTGGTTTTATGTCATTTAAATGAATTTATAGAATCATTAAAATATTTTAACACTTGTAATAAACAAGAAAAAATCAATATATCAAGAGAAATGTGAAAAAAGAGTACACTGGAATAACATATCTATATATTGGTTAACTTCAAGTATCTATAAAGGTAAAAGGAAATTTTCATACAATGTGTAAGGGTGACACAAATTTTCTAAAGGTTGTGTAAAGGTAAAAAACTTATTCCATGTGATGTCTAAAGGTAACCTAAAATTGACATATCATGTGTAATTATAAAATAAAAATTCAATATCATGCATAAATATAAAATAAAAAGGTGCATAAGGGTAATCTTGATATGACTAATGGTCGAAGAAATGTTGCGTAATGGTCTATAAAGAATTATAATGGATATATAAGTGTAGATTTGTTTTCATTTAAGGGTTGAAAGAGATTTTTAAAACATAAGTAAGGGTTCAAAAAAAGTTTAATAATTGTAAGAAGTAGCCATGAATAAAAGTAAAGACCATTATAAAAAGGATACAAATGGATAAATAAAATAATCCAAAAATCAGTTTTTCAAAATATTTAATTAAAAATAATTATAATGAATAATAAGTATAATAAGTGTTGTTCTGAGTGAGTAACTCAAAAGGGGTAGGGGGAATTGAGTTACCAATAAAATTTTATGTAAACAAATATTAATTAAAATCCCCCAATTAAAATAAGTATTCCCAGTTAATCAAAAGGGTTGTTTAATATAATTTTAATCTTTCAAAATATTCCTCAAAGATAGAATAATGTTTAGTTAAAAAAATATGAAATTTATTTGAACTTTTTAAATCAATTTACTCAATATAATACTTAAATAAACAGTAGTTAATATTAATTACCAAAGTAGGATATATTTATATTTTGAAATAAATATAGTTTAAAGATTTATAAAGAATGAAGTAACTAAAATTAGAAAAACGAATAATACAAGGGGTTCAGTCTCTAACTGATAGATAATCCCCTCTACTTGGTAATCACACAATTCCAAGAAGATTATATAAATCTAATCTAATAAAAAACCTAGATCTGTTATACAAACAACAGTATACATGATATCTAGGTCACACAGGGAAATATTCTACAATAATTTTGGGATGAAAACAACTCTTTCCACACAAGGACTTCTTCCAAAAACACTATGGGTATACATATGAAATGATAGTGAAGAGACCTTATTATATTCTCTAGTTATAGTACAAGAGATAATTTGTGTTGATAAACAAGAAAAAAACACACAACTCAATATTAAAATAAATAAACAAAAATATTATGTAGTAGATATAGAAAAAGGTAGACTCACTAAGTTTGAAGTGAAATATATGATAGAGTCATCACAGATGTGCCTTGGATAGGAGCTCTAGATATTTTTCTAAAAGTAGTAGTAAAATTGGGAATCATAAATCTCTCTTTGTTTGGGATATAGGAACAGTTCTAATGTTTTATGTACTCCACTCTTCTATAGTTAATGTTTTGGTAAGTATGCAGCGTGTAAGCGCTCATGGAAGAATTTACTGGGATGTAGACTTGATCCTATATTTTCTCCCATCCAACTCATATGCATGAGGGATACCTCATTTAATATAAATTACCTCAATATGAAGAGTCCATTTGAATAATAATCATTAGGATCTTATATATTCACATAATGAGCTATGACATAGACTTTAATGTTTCCCTTTAATATTCAAGAATAATCATTAAAATAATACTTACCAATAAATTCAATAATATAGTCATTGGAATAATTTTATTCAAATGTCCAAGAATTAGATGGTAGGTTATGATGAAAGGGACTCATTTCCAGCAGTGAGTCAGGATGAAAGCATATCAATAGGTGGTAGGTTATGTTCAATATAAATTTATCTAGTTGTGAATCATATTTAGTGGTGAATCATCTGACTGTTGGTCATTTTATGGTAGGTCATCTGATGGTGACTCATATTCAGTAGAGACTCAACTATGGTGGTGTTTCATTCCTATAAGTGACTCTTTTTTAGTGGCAACTCGACTCTAGTGGTTATGTATTCATGGCGGTGAATCTTTTCTAATGGTCACTCCACTATGGCAGTGAGTTAAATCTGATGGTGAGTATAACAACCATGGTCTTTATTACACACATAAACATGAACTATTACATAAAAACGACATTAATATAACTCAAAAGATCAAGAGTTCTAGTGTATTTGGGTATTAGGAACATTACATGACCACTTAATACATAAAATACAATATCTTTATTGAAAATTTCTTTTAAATGACCACAAAATTCCTATAGACTTAGCATTTCATGGGATAACCTGATGATATACATAAGACAAGTGTGAGATATAAAGCCTAGTAAGAGAGTAAACATGTAATAACATAACGAATAAAATACTTGTTAATTAATAGGCCTATCAATGGAGCACAAGAGAAACATCAACATAAAGGAAGGATATAGCATGATCATCATAACATAAAAATGTGGAAACAACTTAAAAAATTGCATCATTTACATAAAAGAATTAGGTAAACCCCTATCCAAAAATTGTGGGAAAATATGATAAAAGAAATTAGGTTAACCACTATCACAACATGACATATCATGATACCAAACATTACCCAATGCATTAGAGCGCTATCAGGGAACACCCATCATGAACATTTTGATCTCATGCTTAAGTGTGCAACATATATCATACAACATAGATTCATTCAATATCATAATTTATTCCATGATAAATGAATGTGGAATACAAAAATGAATGTCAATAATAAATAAGTATACGTGAATAAAATAATTTCTTGAATGGAAATGAGGAGAGATATAACCCTTATAGAATTTTGGCATGGTAATAGGTGTACATGAGAGGGATTAATGAGATTCAAAGGGTTATATCACTATTAAAACATAATAAGGGTAGTATGGGGTAGGTGGAAAACATACCCCATAATTTTTAATTGAAAAATAAAAGGTTATAACAAGGGAAACTTAGACAAAAATGAGAAAGGTAGGAATGTAAGGGTCCCTTAGAAATATTCAGCATAGTAACGAGAGGACATAAGGGTTGTTAAGAGGGGTAAATGAGAGTGGAAAGGGATATCATTATTTATAAATCAAATTAAAATTAAGGATAATATTAATAAGATAACCCTACAATGGAATAAAATAAATTAAAAGACATTACATGAAAAGAATTCTTGATAAAAGGGGAGGCGGAAGATCTCTTACATGGATGTATGATACCAAAAGCTTGATAGAGGCTTCTTGGGAGATTAGGAGAGCCTTTGGAAGACTATATGGAGTATGGGTAAGTGTTTGGTCGATCTCCAACTAGTTTTAGTGAAGAAGAATGAGATATTGGGTGGGTTTATATAGGAAAGGTGGGGGAATTCTTTATTATTTTGGTGTTGGACCATACACACTAAAATATTCAAAACCATAAAATTTCCCATGGTTTTTCTCACGGTTTCTAGAAAAGGGGAGTCGTATAAATTATTTTAAAAGGATAAGGTCCAAATATATTAAAATATTTCCCTTTTTATGTGTAGGCGAGTCACCCTTTCAAGGAAATGATTTTAAAATCTTAAAATATTTTATATGTCTTGGAGGATTCACTAAGGACATATAAAATAAATCAAATAAACATATAATTGAATTATTTTAATGGAAAAAATATATTTTTCCAAATAAAACCTTTATATTTTTTTATTACGTCACTATTTGGTGATTATAATGTAATAAAACACATTATATATTTATACGGTATTTAATTTTTACCCAAAAATTTGACTGTCTAAAAAAATTATAAAAAACTAACCATTGAATAAGTTTGACATCCTGATTACAAAAATAACATTCATTTTATCTAAATAATTTTCTAAATATGTGAATTTTTATTTTTTTTTAAAAACATACATTTATTGAAAATTGAATGGTTTTGATAATAATAGTTTTCAAACCTTAATAAAAATTTAATTTGACTTCATAAAAATTATACAATAATTTATATTCAATAAAAGTAATTTAATAATAATATTTTATTAAAAAATCCATTGATTCATCAAAATAGAGTTCCTAAATCAATTTGAATATTTACCAAAAAATACTATTTGTGCTTTGAAAATCATTTACCAAGTAACAATAATAAAATCAAACTATATTAATTATTCTATAAAAAAATAATGAATGTAATAATAAATCTAGGGTCTCGTTAGATATCCCTTTATTTCACTAGTATACTCTCTAAGGGTAAGGTGTGCGATGATAGAGCTTTCTTGGGGTTGTTCGGTGAACATGGTTTTGGACGTGATGTCGATGAGCTTGAACTTCTCATATAAATGATTTCTATCCTGATTATGTTGTTAGATCTTTCATTGGGATTGGTCTAGTGAAAAGTCCATAAATTCTATCACCCTCAAAATATATGATTAATGGGTTTCAAATGGAATTATCTTACTTGTTGAATCCATCACTTCCTTTTTCTGTGTCAAAAGGATTTGTTGAAACCCAACATTTATACTAATCTTGTTATCAATGTTAAATGACTATATTACCAATGGGAAGATACTTAAGGGTAATTTAAATAAAATTTGATATAATGAAAAAAGGAGTGCATGTGTTTTCTATATCCATAATACATTTATTGAAAAGAAAGGAAATTTTATTCATAAATGACCGGTTCATTACAATGACTCATTCCTGGTGGTAGGTAAAGTCTAGTGATGATGGGTTTTCACATTTATCTAAGTTTTATTTATATTAACTTATATTATAAAATGATATAAAAAATATTAATGTCATTAGAAACATAATTATCATGATTTTTGAGCATTAAAACAAAGAGGTGCAAAAATACCCCCCATTTTGGTGATAAAAAATCACTGAGTTTTAGAATCCATGTATAGAATATACATTGGCATAAAATTCATGGATTTTAAAAAGTCACCGTATATAATTATCACCATAAGAAGATAATGCAAGATATCTAACATAAAAAATAATTTTAAAATAGAAGATAAATAAATAGGGTATTGAAAGTCCATAATAGCTATTATCCCCATAAAGTAAATGAGATAAATATTATCCCCCAGTTTGGATGATCAAAAAGTGAAGAATAAGAAATAATAAATGAAAAGAATAAAAATATTAAAAATAAAATAGATTCTATTAAGGATAATAGAGACTATATTACACCCAAAAAGAAGGGTATATTAAAGTTTATAATAAAGAAAATGTCTAATCTTAATCACTTCTCAGCCCCGGGTACTAGGAACAACATGTGATTTTCCTTTGTTAGAGGTAAAGGGGATAGAGGTAGAGGCTAGGGGAATGGATATAGTGGTTGTTTGGACTATGGTAGAAGATGGTAGCTACCTAATAATCACTGGCTGAAGATATTGTACTAATTCCACTGGAGACAAAATGAGAGGCTAGAACTGAGCAGGTAAATGAGAAGTTGTATTCCTGGAAAAAACTCGTATAAAATGATCTGGGGTAGTGGATATTGTAAATAGATTAAAAGTCATTGGAATGGGCTTGAAGGATACTATTGTAGTACCAGACCCATGCAAGAAAGTATTCATAAGGTTAATGAAATTGTTAACAATGCTGCCTCTATGCTCCATGTAACTGAATAAGTGTTTATTTTTTCTATAAACAAATGAATCACATGTGTCATCTTCTTAAAATGACTGACCTATTCATTAAAATATCTAGTAATAGTTTGTATTTAATGGTTCAAATCTAGAAAACTATAGTTGTTGTTCAGTTCATGCTTAGTGTAGACCCTTGAAAGGTAATACTAAATAGCCTTCGTGATCGTTTCTCGATTACCTCTAGACTCATTTTACAATTCCCTTAACCTCTTATAAACATGATCACTATACATTATGATATTTAAAAATCACCCTAAGGAGTCGTAGGAACAACTCCAAATGCTACATGAATTTCCTCTTAAATAACTGGCTGAATCAACTCTATATCTAAGTAATCAGAGGGAGGTGGAGCATTGGAAGTAGAAGCTACTGAAGGTCTATTGACTAATATCTCCAAAAAGTTAACAAACTGGCAAAAAAAGTCCTCATATCCTCCACTATATACGTGATGATATATAACTCACTGGATAACCACCTATTTTCTATATCAACCTCCAGAATATGATGACTCATCTTTGGAAGGATGTGGCATACCACTAGCTCATAAATGTGCATGAAATCAACCTCACTTAACTTAGTAACGGGAGGTGGTTGAGACCACAAAATAAAATCAAGATAAAAAATAAGCCTCTCTCTAAATGAATCCAAATCAGATCTAGAAAAAATATGTCTTGTAATAGACATAATAACTCTCTTAATATGAGAAAAAATAGGAAATACTGGGCTAGAAGTGGAAAGAATATATGAAGAAAATATATAACTATCTCTTGCAACATCAATATACACAACAAATTATCCATTAGGATCTATCTCAATTTGAACTGGGTTAGTAGGTCTCTCATGATCTATGTTAAAATAGTCCAAAACCAACATTACAAAGTCTTAGAATATTTCTTTTTTATCAAAAATCGATACATCCATCATGGAAGAAGACAAATCTATAGGCTCAACATCTTCATGGTAAACTCGGTGGATAATAAAACTAGGGGTTTCCTCCCCCTTAATAGATTCTATCATCTCATCTATAATAGAAGCAGCTTCATCAATATCCTAAACAAAACTTGGTCTTCCCTCATACCTAGTAGAATTAGGTACCATTTGAAAAGAATTCTGTTTTTGATACAACTAATGTTCATTAGGATCATCATGATCAAAAACATCATCCCTAACATCTATATCCGCATCTTCTTCATCTTTATAATATACAACATCTTTACTATTTTCTCCTTTATCATCTCCATTGACTTGATCATTTCCATTATATTCATTATTACTTTCATTGTCAGAGTCATAAAAAACTTCCAAAGAATATTTATACGAAGAACTCTTAAATTATTCTTGTCTGAATTATTCTATTTCCTATTCTTCATCACGATCACTATGAAGATTTCATGTAGAATGTAGATATCTTGGAGGAATATATGGACCAAAAAAGACCAATAGGATCTTAGGAATGTCAGGGTCACTACCCTCTAGGAAATATGACTCCTCCCCATCACTAGGTTAAACAACCTCATTGTATTCTTCATTTAATTTATCTAAGTACTCTAACACCTCGTCTAGATCCAAGCTACGATCAACAATTTAATTTTGTCTTGTAGGTTGATCCCTAGGTTTAAAATCCTCATAGATATTATCAGTATTAATGACCCACTTCTTCAAATAGGGGTTCCTATTTACCTTTATTCTTTTACAAATGACTTAAGTCATGTAGAATCCACCAGACATTACTTGGGATTCCTTGTCTCATAAACTAATAATTTGGCCTCAATCATGGCTGGAATAAACCTAGTATAGATAAATTAGGTTAACCTAGATGATGTTTTTCACATCTCCATAATATGCACCATGAGATGCCTGCACAAATTGATTATATATCCTATTTTAATAATGTATAGAATATATACATATTTATATCTCATCATGAAAAAGTATCCTTATATAGGGAATATCATATTCTATATAATCTTAAATAGAAATCATCACTCACCATCTAATTCAGTTGCAACAGGACTCCTTAAAGATCAATCTGTTGTAAATTCTACCAAAAACATCTCATACACAAAGGTATTATTGTCACGGGGAATCAACCATTGAAAGTTATTTGAAACAACTTCATGAGAAATTTAATGAATTTTTCCCATTTGTTTTAAGAGAATACTACTTCTTTTCTATCTATTATTCTTATTATCTAATATTTTCTCTCCCCAAAACTAAACTCAACATATTGATAAAACTAGTGTGCCAACCTCGGATAGAATGATATATCATTATTAAAGAAACAATATATCCATCCTAGGTCAGGGATAAACATAATAACTAATGATTTTTTACACAATAATTATTTATCATTTAATTATTTCTCAAAAACAGCTAAATGATTCATGAGTTGTGGGTTCTATAGATCGACTTCCAAATTCCTCAAATATCCTCTAGGATTCTTCTAAGGTCATGACTCGTTAGGATATGACTTATTAGGATACTTACTCAAACCATTGTAATGGAGTATATGTTTAGGTGATAATGAGAGAAGGTGAAATGATAGGATATAAAAGGTTACAGAGAAGTTCAAATAGAAACATGCATGTGGGAGAGATTGAGTTAAAATATAGAAAAATGTCCCAATTTATATCATTTTGGGATTTGAAAAATAGAAAACATAATATAACATTTAAATTAGAAATAAGTTAAATAATTTAACTATAAAATAAAAATCAACAACGATAGATTAATTACAACTATTGGTCATGTAACACCCCGAGATTTTATGAAAAATATTCTTTTTAATTTCATTAATGTCTTGTGTTATATGCTACAACAAAAGGAGCTTTCACAACACACATCTCTGACCTGGCTTGAATTACACGCAATCAAGACCTTCCACGATAGCGTGTGTTGTACGCAACACCAAGTTTCGCTAAACAACGATATGCTCTTAAAATATTATTAAAACTAGCCGGTATGAATAGTGATAACCACTTTTTGAAATTTTGTAAATTTTATTTTTCAAAATGGACTTCATTTTTGGATTCGGAATATCAAAATTATCTTAGGGTGAAATTTTGGTGATTTTCGGATAACTTTCATATTTTGATGAATAGTGAAAATTACAAAATTTTAATTAAAAACAACTTTTTCAATCGAAATAATAAATAGTGATGAATTATTAATTTGAGTGGTTTTAAAGTATATTTAGAATATATTTTTACAATTTAATACAATGTTGGTCATTGGATGTAATTTCACATTTAAACCAGTTATAAACAAGTGTCAATCTTTTGATAGTTATTATCTCTTAAAAACACGCCTTTTGTTTTGACGACGAGAATTAATTTTTAAATTAATTAATGCAACTGATATGTTTTGAATTTGGTAAAATATAAATCTTTTTTGAGTTCATAATATCAAATATATCTTAGGCCTACTTTTTGGGATTTTTCTGAAAACTTTCAATTTTTGATGAATATTAAAACCACTAAGTGGTAGTTAAAAAAACTGAATTTTTCATAAAACTTAATTTTACCGCTTCTGTGAGTGTAATTTCAAAAATCTGAGAGACACGGTTGATTTCAGTAAGTAAAATGTTGTTCAATGAGATGAAAATAATATTTTGGTGAATAGTAACTTTTTACTTTTTTTACCACGGTTAAAAGTAAATAAGGTAATTAAGGGTAGAAATGATATTATTATTACCCTAACACATGTCCTAATTCTATTGGACAAGTGCAATTCGACCAAAAACAAACTTAGGAATAAAATATGACCATTTAGGCCCACTTGAATTAGATTGGGACATTTATTATTATTTAATTCAAAGAAGAGTTAAAAGAGTTAAAATCAAAGTTTATTTACTAAAACATTTTTAATATAGGGTTATACATAAGATAAATTCTATTTTAAATATTAATTAGAAAGATAAAAAGATTTCCTACATGATTATATTTTATTTGTAATTTTTATACTTTAAATAAATGAATTTATTGTTGACACAACGATGATGCATTAATTACCTTTTTAAGAAAATATTAACATAATTGATGTTATAAATGCCCAAATAAATGTAATTTGAGACTTTTTATGACTTAAACTAATTTTATAGCTTAATATGACATGTTATTGTTGATTTAAGTAACTTGGTTAGAACTTATCACTCTGTTGGAAATTTCATAAAAATCATGTACCAAATAGTGTCAAAATTGACATAAATTAGTTTTTAAAAAAAATATTATATTATTAATTGTTATTTAATTCCAAAAAAAACTACGTTTAGGCAAAATGACTTAGATAAGGAAATATATATTAATAATAAACAACTTGGGGTTCGTTTTGCTTCATATAATAAGTTTATTAACCATATAGTGTAAGAAAACAAAAAGACACGGTAAAAGTTAAATTATTTAACTTAGAGTTAAATCTAATTGATAAGGTTAAAATAATAACCTAAACTTGTCTAAATCCTATTGGATGAGAGGATTTCGACCCATCCCCTCTTTATCTTTGAAATAAGACCATTTGGAACCATTATAAACCGAATTTGACCTTAATATAAAATAATACTTTGAGATTTTCCTAAGATGCCCCTCTCCTCCCTTATAAAAGGGCACCTCCTCCCTCTCCTCCTCACACCAATTTGAGAATTCAAGCTCTGAGAAACCCTGAAAAAATCTCTTCTCCACTTCCCTAGTATAATCCTAGAGGTCCTGGTCTTCTTCAAAGACCATCCTTAGTTCTTTAAGTGGAGGTTAAGTGAAGGCGCGTAAAAAAGAGGTAATATCCATTACCGATCTTTTTCAATTTCTTTCTTCTTCAACTTCTTCTTCTTTAGTTGTTTCATGATAAAGTAATAAAATCAGTATTTATTATATACAGATATGTTATTATAAATATGAAACAACTCTAATTAACCTTTTATCCATCCTACGGAAAAAGGAAATCACCACGCGTGCGTACGTACGGAATACCGTCTCCACGCCGTGGTGTAAGCTATTTTCCGCCACCACCTTAATAGGATGGGTATAATGGTGTAATGAGTAACTATATATGATTATTATAAAGTTATATTGATACTGAAATAGTATACATACACTTTAACACAATTCCACGACCATGGGAACGATATCATCGCTCGTGCGTACATACGGACTACCGTCTCCACGACGCGATGAGATTCATTATCCATGTTAACCATTATAGAATGATTATAAAGTATATATAATGAATAATAATGGAATATATGACATGGTAAATCTACTGGATTTATGTATATATATATATATGTCATCTTCTTACTTCAATTCAAGACAATAAGGAAAGGAAAGCAGCATTCATGCGTACGTATGGACTACCGTCTCCATGAACGGTGTGTTTCCTTTCATTTATCTATCTATTATATATATATATATACTGAATATATATGATATATAAATCATACTTTATATACTAGAAGTAAGTAAATCATGATATAATTAATAATAATATCAAGAACAACAAGTCCAAACACCTACGATAAATGAGACGATTTTACCCAAAACACTACTTTAACATGAATTTACAAAAGAACGGGTAATATAAAGTCATAAGTGGACCATATATTATATAATAAAAATGGATATTATTCTGGAATAAGTCAATAACATGATTTAAATCATTATACAGTAGGTTCGGACATGTACAAAGCAAGTCGGACCTAAGGTAAGGGAAATATCACAATCTCATTTTTACCCGAGATTGTTTATACTTTGGTATTTACTGGGGTGTATTTTATCATCCACATCCATGTTTCCTCAATATATAATAATATTTCCATCCACCTACAATTTTTTGAATCCAATTTTACCCTTTGGTGAGTTTTTATTAAAGGATATGAAAGGAATCTTTTGTCGTTTTTCATACGACGTACTTTTTGACTTTTCCGAAAAAAGTACAAAGAATGTTTTTTTTAACTTATACGGCATGAATGGATTTTTAAAACATTATTTCCATGAAGCTTCCCTTATAAGTTTTCACATTTATTTTTAATCAACTTCTTTTAGTTATAATTTTATGACATGTTAAGAAATGAAAAGTGTTTTTGAAGTTGAAAGGATATTTTCCTCAAGAATGGAGTTCAAGTGTTTTATCAAAATACTTTTCCATATAAGATAATATAGGGTTCTGTTTCTATCCCTATTGTTACATGGATTTTATTATGTTGTGATGGAAATATTTTTATGAATTCCTTTATCTTATATGAATTTTTTTATGATTTCATGTTGTTTAAGAATCCCATTTTTATTACATGGGTTATGCAATGATGTATGGTTTTCTGATTTTGTGGCACACATAAGAATGGTATCATTATGAGATGGGTGGGACCTATATCTCCCTCCAATGCATTGGGTAAAGATTTTATATCTCAGGAGATAGACATGGCTGGAATGGTAGGTTATACCAGTTCAGTGAAACAGGACTGAAACGAGGGTGACTCGATTCAGAAAGGGACTTTGTCCACTAAGATAATCTTGAAAATGAGTCTTGACTAACAAGAAATGATTCTCTATGATTATGTGTGTATGCCAAAAAATTTAATGTTTTAAGTTATGATTATTGTGATTACATTTCACTGCCATGAGTTATCCCAGGTTATGAAATTATGATCTCTTTTGCAGTTTAAGATTTCCAAAATGTTATGTTCTTATGAATATGATGTGATTGATTTTTATTTTGTTTACCCTTATTGAGAATTTGAGCTCACCCTTTTATGTTTTCTTTTCCCCAGGATATAAAGAAAGGTTTTAGGTAAGAAAAAAAATGGAAGATCTTTATGGGAGATGTTGAAGATCTTTCACCATGATTAGAAGATTACATTCTGAGTTTCCAAAGACACTAAACTATTACGATCCTTGTTTGTGTGTTTTTGTTATGTAATAAGTATTCCGCAAAAGTAATGTAATGTCCATGTACGTCAGGCATCGGGTCTCTACAGTTGGTATCAGAGGAAAGGTTTAGTCAAACATTGGAAACTAGGATGTGAGAACGTTAGTGAGATCCTAGAGATATTTCTAAGGTATGTCTAGGGATGTCTCTAAGGATAAGTATACGTATAGGATATAGTCCTAGAACTATGGTAACGATCTTAGAATTTAACCTAAGATGTTAGATATTAAGGGTACTCCCCCTTTACTATGTTGTTTTCCCTAGCATGTTTTTTGCCTCTCACAAGATTCTTTTTCTGTTTTAGTTAATGGAGGGAACCAGAAAGAATTCGGTTAACATTGAATCCAATGGACAAATTGGTGAATATGTGCAAAAAAATTGTGTAATTCCTAGAGAGAAAGATCTTGTGATTATTCCAAATCAGTCATCGCGATATATGATTAACAAGGTGAAATTTAGTGGTATGCCTAATTCATCAAAGAAGAGGAAGATAAACTATTATGTATGTTCACATGTTGAGGAGCATAAAGAAAGGAAGATTGAGATTTCTAAAGAAGGGAAGAAGAACCTTGAGGAATACCTCAAATGGAGGGACCGATGTTATCTGTGTGGAGAAAAGGTTCATAGAGTGACAGACTGTTATGGAGTTCAATGTCTTATTTGTGGAGAACATGGGAATTACCCAACTCAATGCCCTGACCTAAAAAGTTACTTGTAAATCAAGGAAGGACTTCTTCCAGGACAATCATTGAAGTGGATGGACTGAAGTGTTTATGTATTGGTATTCAGGAATAATGTTGTTGAGGTACTTTTATGGTGTATTGAAATATTTATGTATTGGTCTATTGTGGTTTTCAATAATTTTAAGGTACCGGTAAGCATGAAAAGTGATTCAAATATTTTGGAAAGTAGATAATATTCCCATAATGAAGGGATAAGGAGAAAATGAAATGTTTGGCAGTATTCATGAGCTCATGATTGATATAAGGAATAAGTGATATCATGGTTTGAGTATATAGAATTTTGAGGATTTTGGTATGTGGAAAGTGTTAACTTTTAACTGCATTCATGTTTTCACTAAGGTTCAATGGGTATTCAAGAGAATGCATGATTAAGGCCTTTGAATGTTTGGAATGTGACCAACAAGACATATCTTATGATATATGGGGATCAACGATGGTATTAAATCTTTGGTAATTGTTTTCACTATATTATGAGAGTGGACTGTAGTATTTTTGATAAGCCTAAAGATTGTAATGGACTATGTTGGACATAAGTTAGTATTGTTTAAGTATATAAGTTCTTTCGATATTATTGATGGGATGTTATAGTAATATAGTTTTAGAAAAAGGACAACCAGCAGGACGGGCGACAGCCCATTGCGTCGGACAAGGCTGTAGGAATCGAACCCACAACCGAAGTGCGACTGGCCTTTATCGCCTACCACTGGCCTACAGGAAGTCCCTGTTTAGTAGAAACTAGTTTTATTATATTAAGTAGTATGATATATGATGTATAAGTCCATTTTAGGAACCATGTATGATTAATCTCACTATAGAATGACTTATGTATATTTAATAACTTTTGCTAACCTTTTTTTTGAGATAGATGGAATGACCCGTCATTCTATCACATGATCTGCTAACACTTCACGAATAACAAATTCAAATTCATTTATTTAAGAGATGAAGTGGAAATTGTTCAAGGCACAAACAACAGTGAGATTGTACCAAAATAAAGTAAGTATTTATTCTAATTCAAATTCTTCAACTTTAGGGAAACGATCTTAAAAACCAAAAATGTTGTCCTAGTGCTCTTATATCTGATTAATCAGATGGTACCTTAGATCATCACAAATTTATGGCTTTATGATTTCTAGCTTTTCCATATCCATGTTCTCTACCACTCTCCATCAGAACATGATGGTTAGATTTCTCTTCCATATCCATATTTTCACCTATGTGGAAACCCAGTGATTAGTTTATTTGGGTAACCGTTACGTTTCATACTTTTGTTTTTAAAAATTGGTTTTGGTATTCCTTTTTATGATGTGGGTTTTGAGTAAAGAAACTTTCGAATAGTAAACCATTTATAACCCCGACGAATTTTGAGGGCGAAATTTATTTTAAGGGGGGTAGAATGTAACATCCCGAGATTTTAGGAAAAATATTATTTTTAATTTCATTAATGTCTTGTGTTATACGCTACACCAAAAGGAGATTTCACAACACACATCTCTGACCTGGCTTGAGTTACACGTAATCGCGACCTTCCACGATAGCATGTGTTGTACGCAACACCAAGTTTCGCTAAACGACGATATGCTATTAAAATATTACTAAAACTAGCCGTTATGAATAGTAATAACCACTTTTTGAAATTTTGTAAATTTTATTTTTCAAAATGGACTTCATTTTTGGATTCGGAATATCAAAATTAGCTTAGGGTGAAATTTTGGTGATTTTCGGATAACTTTCATATTTTGATGAATAGTGAAAATTACAAAATTTTAATTAAAAACAACTTTTTGAATCGAAATAATTAATAGTGATAAATTATTAATTTGAGTGGTTTTAAAGTATATTTAGAATATATTTTTACAATTTAATACAATGTTGGTCATTGGATGTAATTTCAAATTTAAACCAGTTATAAACAAGTGGCAATCTTTTGATAGTTATTATCTCTTAAAAACACGCCTTTTGTTTTGACGACGGGAATTAATTTTTAAATTAATTAATGCAACTGATATGTTTTGAATTTGGTAAAATAAAAATCTTTTTTGAGTTCATAATATCAAATATAGCTTAGGCCTAATTTTTGGGATTTTTCTGAAAACTTTCAATTTTTTATGAATAGTAAAACCACTAAGTGGTAGTTAAAAAAACGGAATTTTTCATAAAATTAATTTTACCGCTTCTGTGAGTGGAATTTCAAAAATCCAAGAGACACAGTTGATGTCAGTAAGTAAAATGTGGTTCAATGAGATGAAAATAAATTTTTGGTGAATAGTAACTTTTTACTTTTTTTACCACGATTAAAAGTAAATAAGGTAATTAAGGGTAGAAATGGTATTATTATTACCCTAACACATGACCTAATTCTATTGGACAAGTGTAATTCGACCAAAAACAAACTTAGGAATAAAATATGACCATTTAGGCCCACTTGAATTAGATTAGGACATTTATTATTATTTAATTCAAAGAAGAGTTAAAAGAGTTGAAATCAAAGTTTATTTACTAAAACATTTTTAATATAGGGTTATACATAAGATAAATTCGATTGTAAATATTCATTAGAAAGATAAAACGATTTAATACATAATTTTATTTTATTTTTAATTTTTATACTTTAAATAATTAAATTTATTTTTGACACAACGATGATGCAGTAATTATCTTTTTAAGAAAATATTAACATAATTGATGTTATAAATGCCCAAATAAATGTAATTTGAGACTTTTTATGACTTAAACTAATTTTATAGAATAATATGACATGTTATTGTTGATTTAAGTAACTTTGTTCGAACTTATCATTCTGTTAGAAATTTCATAAAAATCATGTACCAAATAGTGTCAAAATTGACATAAATTAGTTTTTAAAACAAATATTATATTATTGATTGTTATTTAATTCCAAAAAAACTAAGGTTAGGCCAAATGACTTAGATAAGGATAGATATATTAATAATAAACAACTTGGGATTCGTTTGGCTTCATATAGTATGTTTATTAACCATATAGTGTAAGAAAAAAAAAGACACGGTAAAAGTTAAATTATTTAACTTAGAGTTAAATCTAATTGATAAGGTTAAAATAATAACCTAAACTTGTCTAAATCCTATTGGATGAGAGGCTTTAGACCCATCCACACCTTATCTTCGAAATAAGACCATTTAGAACCATTATAAACCGAATTTGACCTTAATATAAAATAATATTTTGAGATTTTCCTAAGATGCCCCTCTCCTCCCTTATAAAAGGGCACCTCCTCCCTCTCCTCCTCACACCAATTTGAGCATTCAAGCTCTGCCAAACCCTGCCAAAATCTCTTCTCCACTTCCCTAGTATCATCCTAGAGGTCCTGGTCTTTTTCAAAGACCATCCTTAGTTCTTTAAGTGGAGTTTAAGTGAAGGCGCGTCAAAAAGAGGTAATATCCATTACCGATCTTTTTCAATTTCTTTCTTCTTCAACTTCTTATTCTTTAGTTGTTTCATGATAAAGTAATAACATCAGTATTTATTATATACTGATATGTTATTATAAATATGAAACAACTCTAATTAACCTTCTATCCATCCTACGGAAAAAGGAAATCATCGCGCGTGCGTACGTACGGAATACCGTCTCCACGCCGTGGTGTAAGCTATTTTCTGCCACCACCTTAATAGGA
Source organism: Viscum album (assembly GCA_963277665.1). Lineage (NCBI taxonomy): Eukaryota > Viridiplantae > Streptophyta > Magnoliopsida > Santalales > Viscaceae > Viscum > Viscum album. The sequence continues at coordinate 1,517,136,526 of OY728155.1, read as the reverse complement.
TGGGTATAATGGTGTAATGAGTAACTATATATGATTATTATAAATTGATATTGATACTGAAATAGTATACATACACTTTAACACAATTCCACGACCATGGGAACGATATCATCACTCGTGCGTACGTACGGACTACCGTCTCCACGACGCGATGAGATTCATTATCCATGTTAACCATTATAGAATGATTATAAAGTATATATAATGAATAATAATGGAATATATGACATGGTAAATCTACTGGATTTATGTATATATATATATATATGTCATCTACTTACTTCCATTCAAGACAATAAGGAAAGGAAAGTAGCGTTCATGCGTACGTACGGACTACCGTCTCCATGAACGGTGTGTTTCCTTTCATTTATCTATCTATTATATATATATATACTGAATATATATGATATATAAATAATACTTTATATTCTGGAAGTAAGTAAATCATGATATAAGTAATAATAATATCAAGAACAACAAGTCCAAACACCTACGATAAATGAGATGATTTTACCCAAAACGCTACTTTAACATGAATTTACAAAAGAACGGGTAATATAATGTCATTAGTGGACCATATATGATATAATAACAATGAATATTATTCTGGAATAAGTCAATAACATGATTTAAATCATTATACAGGAGGTTCGGACACGTACAAAGCAAGTCGGACAGAAGGTAAGGGAAATATCACAATCTCATTTTTACTTGAGATTGTTTATACTTCGGTTTTTAATGGGGTGTATTTTATCATCCACATCCATGTTTCCTCAATATATAATATTATTTCCATCCACCTACAATTTTTTGAATCCAATTTTACCCTTTGGTGAGTTTTTATTAAAGGGTATGAAAGGAATCTTTTGTCATTTTTCATACGACGTACTTTTTGACTTTTCCGACAAAAGTACGAAGAATGTTTTTTAACTTATACGACATGAATTGATTTTTAAAACATTATTTCCAAGAAGCTTACCTTATAATTTTTCACATTTATTTTTAATCAACTTCTTTTAGATATAATTTTATGACATTTTAAGAAATGAAAAGTGTTTTTGAAGTTGAAATGATATTTTCCTCAAGAATGGAGTTCAAGTGTTTTATCAAAATTCTTTTCCATCTAAGATAATATAGGGTTCTATTTCTATCCCTATTATTACATGGATTTTATTATGTTGTGATGGAAATATTTTTATGAATTCCTTTATCTTCTATGAATTGTTTTATGATTTCATGTTGTTTAAGAATCCCATTTTTATTACATGGGTTATGCAATGATGTATGGTTTTCTGATTTTGTGGCACACATAAGAATGGTATCATTATGAGATGGGTAGGAACTATATATACCTCCAATGCATTGGGTAATGATTTTATATCTCATGAGATAGACATGGCTAGAATGGTAGGTTATACGGGTTCAGTGAAACAGGACTGAAACGAGGGTGACTCGGTTCAGAAAGGGACTTTGTCCACTAAGATAGTCTTGACAATGAGTCTTGACTAACAAGAAATGATTCTCTATGATTATGTGTGTATGACAAAAAATTTAATGTTTTCCGTTATGATTATTGTGATTACATTTCACTGCCATGAGTTATCCCAGGTTATGAAATTATGATCTCTTTTGCAGGTTAAGATTTCCAAAATGTTATGTTCTTATGAATATGATGTGATTGATTTTTATTTTGTTTACCCTTACTGAGCATTTGAGCTCACCCTTTTATGTTTTCTTTTCCCCTGGATATAAAGAAATATTTTAGGTAATAAAAAAAAGGGAATATCTTTATGGGAGATGTTGAACATCTTTCACCATGATTAGAAGATTACATTCCGAGTTTCCAAAGACACTAAACTATTACGATCCTTGTGTGCGTGTTTTTGTTATGTACTAAGTATTCCGCAAAAGTAATGTAATGTCCATGTACGTCAGGCTTCGGGTCTCTACAGGTCATTTCCAACAGCGTGTTGTCCAATGGTGGATAATTTTCAATGGTGGGTAATTTCCAATGATGGGTAATTTTCAATAGTGGCTTCCCAAAATTTTAATGTAACCAAAATTCTTCATTCCAAATTCATTATTTATGTAATTAAATATCCTATAATTAAATATATTATTGAAAATATCAGTAAGGTGATGTTCAATTCTTATGAATTCAATATTTATAACACCCATTTGAAAAGGATTTATCAAAAAGTGTTTCCTTATATCAATGATATTTTTTATAGAGTGATACAAAAAATTATTAGAGAAATTAGTTTCAGTAATTTTGTTATAATTTATAAGGACATGTATGAATTGATATCCATATTCTAGTTATGTTTGTTTCATCCACAAAAAGTGAGCACAAATACTACCTGTAGCTATGAATTCATCCTCAATAGTAGATAGTGTAATATAATTTTTCTACTTACTACACCAAGATACTAGAGACATTCCCAAAATATGACATGTTATAGAGGATATTTTTCTATCTAACTTAAAACCATGAAAATTAGAATCTGAATAAATCATGATTAAAAATTCTTGTCCAATAGGGTAGAATAATCCTAAATTAGTTTTATATTTTTGGTATTTGAAAATAATTTTAACAGAAATTAAATGTTACTCTTTAGGGTTTTCTTGAAAATGCACGCACACAGACACACTAAACATAATATTAGGCCGACTGATAGTTAAGAAGAGAAGAATTCTAACAATACCTTTGTAATTGGTTTGATCAACTGGCTTCATGTCCATTAATATCCAACTTATATGTGGTACTCATAGAAGTGTCACTACTCTTAGTTCTATCCAAACCAAAAAAAATTAGATGATATTTGGTGTACTTAATTTGAGTTAAGAAAATTCCATATTTATTTTAAAAAATTTTAAAACCAATAAATAATTTTAGTTCACCCATTAACTCATATAAAATTAATTCAATTTTGTTTTTGAAAAATTTGTACACAAAGAATTTTTTAAAGATCCAAAAACAGTATACTCTATATTGATTTGAAAAAAATAAAATATAATTTGAAATTATTTCCATAAAAAAGGTAGGATCGACTATAACTTTGTGAAAACCCATTAGAAATTAGAAAATAGTTGATCCTATCATACCAAGATTTAGGAGCATGTTTTAAACCATATAATGTTTTTGTTAATTTAACGACATAATTTGGAAAATAAGGATTTTTAAAATTGGGGGTTGTTTAACAAAAAAATCATCAACTATATGACCATTTAAGAATGAACTTTTGACATCCATTTGATATAGATTTAAATACCCATGTGCTATATAGGTAATCAATATTATTATGGATTGAAGTCTGAATATAGGAGTAAAGGTTTACTAATTGTCAATACCCTCTTCTTGACTGCACCATTGTGAAACTAGTCTAGCATTATTTCTTACTATAGTTCTTTATTCATCAACCTTGTTTCTAAATACCCATTTATTTCCAATAGACATTGAGTATTTATGTCTATCAAAAATTTCCAAACCTTTATTTCTTTCAAAATTTTCAGCTTCTTCTTACATTGAAATTTCCCATAATTTTTCATTAATTTCATCATTGGTGTTGTTAGATTCATGATGTGAGAAAATATTTGATATTTAACCTAATTTCTAAGAGATTATCTATTATGGGTGCCTATATATAGGTATCCAAATATAGAATCTAGATGATGGTATATATGAGTCTAAAGAGTTCATTGAAAAGAAGTTTTGTTCATCTAATTTTAATCTTTAGGTTTAATTTTAGGTTGTGATGGTTCCTTAGAACTGGATGATTTTTATGCATGTTTCACATAAGTTTCAGAAGATTTGGCATTGATGTATAGATTTTATAAATCACCCTCTTGTTTTTATAAAGGTCTCTTAGGCTCATCTGGATCTATCTCATCAAACTTGATATTAATAGCCTCTTCCATAGTATTGGTTCATTCATTAGAAGATCTATAATATTTATATGATATTGAATAACCAAGGAATATTCATTCATCACTCTTGGAAAAAAATTTGTCATGGTTATCATTAGTGTTAAGAATAAAGACTTTAATTCCAAAAAATATAAAGTGATTAAACTTATTCTATCTATTATTCCATAATTCATAAGGGGTTTTCTTTAAGAGAGTTATTATCAAAACACTATTAATTATATAGTAGGTTCTATTCACAACCATTACCCAAAAGTAAAATGTAATGTCATATTCACTAAGTATTGTCCTAACAATTTTTTAAAGTGTTCAATTTCTTGTATCGACAACACCATTTTACTGGGGGGTTCTGGGACCATAAAAGTTGTAACTATAGGATTTTTGTGATAAAAAGGATTCAAATTCCTGATTTTCAAACTCTCATCCATGATCACTTCGTAAGGTTTTAATCTTAATTAAACTATGATTTCTTACAAATATATAATACATGGAAAATTAATATCAGGATTCACTTTTGTGAGCTAAAAATAATACCCAATTATACCTAGAAAATTCATCTACAAGGGAATATACATAGTTCTTACCATTTATACTAGATACTCTAGAAAGTTCAAAAAATTCCATGTGAACCTACTCTAGGGGTTTAGAAGTTGAAAAATATTTCTTTTATTTGAAAGATATTTTGTGCTATTTCCCATTTCGACCTGAGTTATAGACTTTATCATTTAGTAATTCAAGTTAGGTAGAACATTGACTAACCCTTTTCTAGTTATCATTCTAAGTGAGTAAATGTTGTAGTGGACTAGTCTACTATGCTAAACATAATATTTTTTACGAAATAAACTTAGAAAATAAGTATTTTGAGACAATAAGGAGTCTAAATTAAAATCATAAACATTTTCATATCTCAATGAATTAAAAACTAATGCATTTTTAAAAAAAACATTGTAAGAATTGTTTTCAAATTTTACAAAAAAATTATCATAAAATAGATTTTAGATACTAATAATATTGTATTTCAAACCATCAACAAATAATACTTTAGAAATTAAAATTGAGTTAGAGTTACCAATTTGGCCAAGGCCAATGAATTTCCCTTCAACATTGTCACCAAAGATAAAATATCCACCAAAAACCTTTATTAAATTCTTAAATATTGGGTGATCTACAATAATGTGTCTAGATTATTCCTTTTCTAGGTACCATTGAATTTTTCTAAAGATCTTCAAGTAGGTTCCCTACAAAACAAGTTTTACACCCAAAATGATTTTGGTACCCAAATCATCTTCAGTCCAGATATGTCAACAATTTAGACCTTAAGAAACCGTATTTTCTTAATGGGTTTACTATAAGAAGATTGTAATATTTTTGAAATAAAAACTTTTGAGGTCTATTTGAGTAAAAAATAGTAGCCAATTTTCTAGAATTGGATTTAGGAACAGAACCATTCTTAATAATCCTTCTCTTCCTAGGTTGATATCATAATATAGTAATATTCTTAGGTGCTATATGTTTTCCTAACATTTGAGTCATATTATTTCTTAAATTAGTAAATATATCTAAGTCATTTTTTAGTTTCTCATTAGACAATTTCAATTCAGGTTTTTCCTTCAAATATTTATAATATGTTTCCATTTCTACAGAGAGATCAGATTTTATATTAATAGTTAAAGAATGATGTATGTTTAGAATTTTATACTTATCTTTAAGATCATTGAAAGTATCTTATAGATTGATAAAATATTAAACCATCACCTCATTTTACATATTTTAATCACTATTTCCTTATATATAATAATTAAAAATATTTTTATGTGAAGAAATAAGTGCATGGGATACCTCTTATTTGTTTGTCATGAAACACATGTTTTCTTTTTCATATTTTTCTTTATGATTAGAGTCTGAGTCACTACATATATCTTCAGAAGCACTCTAGGTTTCATACATTTATTTCTTGTTTTTAATATCCTTTTCACCATATTTTATTTTGTATTTCATCTTTGGGAAATCATATTTGAAATCTCCTTTCCTCTTATATTCATAATGATTGACCTCATTTAAACTATCATATTTCTTCAAATCCTTCTTCATATTTACTCTATTTTCAAATAGTACTTTGTAGCTTCGTTTTCTATAGAATTAATTACTCTTACAGAACATGTTAGAACTTCTCGTAACATTGTACATCTCTTCATCACTACAAGATAGAGATTACCTATAACATGAACATTCATCTTGAACTTTCTCCTTCCATTTTAAAGCAATAGACTTGAATGATGCATATTTTATTTTTTTCTCCTGATCATGTTCTTTGTTCACTTTATGTTCTTCCCTTTATATCATTAAATTTTGAATCCAATCATTGATATAGAGTTTTCTAATATCACATGATTCTATAATTGAGATTGAGGCTCCTCTATATCTTTCTAAAAGGCACCTCAACAGTCACATGACTTGATCCTTGTCAAAATTTATATTCCCCTAGGAATTAATTGTGTTTACAATCTCATTAAACCTAATGAACCTATTGTAAATAATATCATCAGGTTCATATTAAATTTATCATGTTTATTTGTATAAGTATTTATCCATATTTATTTAAAATTAGTTGTTACTCCACGAGAAATAGCTAAAGTGTCCTAAATTTCATATGCCATTTTACAAGTAGATATTCTTTTGAATTCATTATCACCTAAAGAACAATGTAGGGTTTTCAAGTAATTATAACTATTTTTATAATAAATTTTAGTTCAATAAGATCATTTATTTATTTTAGTCTAATGTGATTCATATTGATCTTCAATATAATACCAAATTTCAAAACCCATGCTTTAAATGTAAATTTTCAACTTGATTTTACATTGATCATAGTTAGTGAAATAAAATAAAGGAGGTGTATCATTAGTAGAAACATCTTGTATATTATCCATTTAAAGAACTAAATTTTAAACTAATAGAAAGTTGGGATATCTAAAACACAACTAAAATCATAGTTGATTTTTTTTTTGAAATACCTTTGATACCAAATATTGGTCATAGTGAGTAACTCAAGAGGGGGGTAAATTATGTTACTAATAAAAATTTATATTATAGAATGTTTAATTAAAATCCCCAAATTAAAATAAACAGTTCTATTAAATACAAATAGTAGTGGAATATAATTTTCATATTTTAAAAGATTCCTCAAATCTTGATTAGTTCTTAGATAAAATAATATGAAATTTATTTTAACATCATAAATCAATTTAGTCCACAAAAAATTATATAAAAACTGGTTAAAATTAACTATTAAAGTATGTTTTTTTTATAGTTAAAAAATATTTTAATGCTTCATAAATAATGAATTAAAACAAAATAATATAATAAAATAATTCAAGAGGTTCAGTTTCAAGCCATGACATAAACACCTCCACTTAGAAATTAACCACTACCAATAAGATTATATAAATATAATATGATCCACAATATAGATTGGATATAAAGACCACAAAATACTAGCTGTCAAAGCCACTCAGGGACCTCTTCCATAATAACCATGGGGAGAAAAAAACTAAGGCCACCTAAGGGCCTCTTCTAGAAACACTGTGGGTAAAAATATGAAAAGAGTATTACATGAGTATATTTTATTCCCCAGTTAGTTCATAGAAGATAGCGTGTGTTGATAAAAAATAAAAATGACTACTCAAAATTAAAATCAAAAAAAATGAAAGAGAAAGTAGTAGATATAGAAAAGAGGTATAGTAGCTCGGTCTGAAATGTTCTAGATACTTGAGTCTCCTCGGATGTGTCATGGAGAGGAGCTCGAACCTTTTCTATGAAAGTACCAACAAAATAGAGTGTGATAAATATGTCTTTTTTATGACTATAGGAATTGTTTTGTATTTTAATTTACTCCACTATTCCAAAATCAATGTTTTGGTAAGTATAATTCATGTAATCGCTTTTGGGAGTACTTAGTAGGTAGAACATTTGATCATATATTTTCTATCATCCATATCATACACATGAGGGAGAAATATTTTAATATAATGTACTACATGATGGAGAGTTAATTTGAAGAAAAAGCATGATGAGAATATGCGTCCTCGTACTAATATCTGACATAGATTTTAATATATCCCAAAAAAGTTTAATAATAATCATTAAAATAAACCATAGAGTTAACTTTAATAATATATCTGTTGGAATAGTTTAATTCAAATGTCCCTTAATATAGACAGTATGTTATTATAAAGGTGACTGATGTCCCACAGTGATTTAGGATGGTAGTATGTCATCTGGAAATAAGTCATGCTCAACTGCAGGTAATCTTGTAGTGACTCATATTCACTGGTGACTCGTCTAATAGTAGGTTATCCGATAGTGACAAATATTCAATGGTGACTCAACTCTGGCAATGAGTCATTCCTAGAGGTGACTCTTTTTTGGTGTGGAATCAACTTTGGTAGTGAGTCATTCCAAGTGGTGACTCTTTTCTAGTAGTGAAACAACTATAGTGGTTAGTTAAATCTGACAGTGACTCATTCCTGGTAGTATGGAAGGTCTGGTAGTGACACTTTTCAAAACATAGAAAAATTTTCATTAGATTTCCTTATATTATAAAAAGCTATCATAAAAGAGTATATTCATTAGAAACATAATTAACATGATTTGTGATAATTAAAACAAGGATAATCCCAAAATAATAATAAATCATAATCAATTTAAGAGTAATTATATTCAATAAGATTATTATTATAAAAAATAATAACATTTTTAATTATGAAAATAATAAATAAAGTGTTTCAAGAATCCACTCCAATAGTTCAAACATATAAATCAACAATGTATGAATAATTTATCTAAGTTAAAGCATGTGTCTTTCATAACACCCCAGGATTTCACTATATGTTATCTGTTTAAATTAATTCAATAGTTTTCACTACACAAAACACCAAGTTCAATCGCACGACGACTTACCAAACTAGCCGTTCAAAAAGTGGTTATGAATAGTAGTAACTTCATTTCGAATTTTATATACTCTATATAATTTTATCATCCATATTATGTGTTTCTAAGACATAATATAAGAACAAATTCAATTTTTCAGATAAAAGAAGTATTTTTCAAAAAATTCAATTTTACCGCCTTTTAATGGTGAACCTTTTTAATTCCAATATTTGACACTTTTATAAATTTAGTTTGAAAAAATTAAATTATTCTTTAGAAGAGGGACATAAAAATATAGTTTTGATAAATATTTGGTGTTTTTTGGTAACTTTCATATTTTGATAAATAATGAAAAATATTAACATTTAATTGAAAACAAATTTTTTAATAAAAATAATTTATAGTTTTAAATTATAAATTTAAATGGTTTTGAAGTATAATTAGGTTATATTTTTATCTTTTAATCCAATTTTGGTCATTGGATGTAATTTTACACTTAAATGGGATATAAACACATATCAATATTTTGATAGTTTTTACTTCTCAAAAACCAGCTTTCTGATTTTGACAACGAGAATTAATTTTAAATGAATTAATGAAAATTATATGATTTTAATTTGGTAAAATACGCATCATTTTTTAATTTTTAATATTAAAATTATTTTAGGTTTTTTTTGGTATTTTTCTGAAAACATTCATTTTTTGATGAATAGTAAAAAATACCGCGTTATTGTTTAAAACCTAACTTTTATTTAAATAATTATTATTTTTAATTAAATTTATATTAAATTCCAAATAGATTCATAATACCTCTATTATCCTAATTTAATTCATTGGAGTCATTTTATAATAAGATTAGATATATAAAACTTTATTGAACTTTTTAACGTCTTTTACACACCTTTTAGGCACATTTGCGAATTTGATTAAAACAAATATTTTCTGACTCAGTGAATTGAATTTCAAAAATTAGGGAGACACTATTTATATCATTAAGTAAAATTTGGTTCAATAAGATGAAAATATTTTTTGGTGAATAGTAACTTTTGATTTTATTTACCACGGTTAAAAGTAAATTGGGCAATTAAAGGTAAAAATGATATTATAATTACCCCAATACATGTTCTAATTCTATTAAAGAAGTATATTTCAACAAAAAACAACCTTTGTAAGAAAATATTATCATTTTCAATCCTCTTGGATTATATTATGACATTTATTATAATTTTATTTAATGAAGAGTTAAAAGTGTAAAATTCAAATTTAATAACATAAACAATTTTAATATAGGGTTATACATAAGATAAATTCAACTATAATAATATATTAGAAATATAAAAATATTTCCTAAATCATGGAATTTTATTTATAAAATTTATACATTAAATAATTAAATTTATTTATGACACAATAATGATGCAGTAATTACCTTATTAATGGAATATTAAAATAATTGATATTATAAATATTAAAATAAATTTAAATTGATACTTTTGATGCATTACACTAATTTTATAGGTTAATATTACATGTTAGGGTTAATTAAATAATTTTTTTCTAAGAAATCATATTTTTATAACTTTCACAAAAATAAAATACTAAATAGTGTCAAAATTGATATAAATGAGTTTTTAAAAAAAAATACTATTTTATTAAATTTTATAATAGTCTTAGAAATCTAAGGTTCCGCCAAAGGAGTTATATAATGATATTTATGTCATTAATGAACTAATTTAGGTTCTATTGGCATATTATAGTAAGTTTATTAACCATTTATTATAATGATACAAGAAGGCATGGTAAAAGTTAAACTATTTAACTAAGGGTTAAATAAAAAAGATAAGGTTAATATATAGAACTAAACTTATCTAAACCTATTTTTGAGAGATTTTCAAACCATCCCCACCTTATCCTCAAATTAAATCCATTTAGATACATTATAAACCGAAATTATTTTATATTAAAATAATATTTCATGCTTTTCCTAAATTAACCCTCACCTCTCTTATAAAAGGGTACTTCCTCATCTATTAATTTCAAACCTCCAAAGACATTTGACTCGACCAAACCCCACTCAAATCTCATCCAAAATACCCTTACTTCAACCTAGAGGCATTACATTGGTCATAAAGCCAACCAATTGATCCATTTTGGTCCAATAAAGGGAAGCACCCAAAGAAGAGGTAATTCTTTCATCACCTCTTTCAAGGTTCTTTTCTTCTTCCACTTCCTCTTTCTTGGGTGTTTCCATACCAAAATAATAACTTCAGTACCTTATCAATACCTATATGTTATTATAAATATGGTACAACTGTATTCATTATTCTATCCATCTTATGAATGACAAAGTCACCATACGTGCGTACGTATGACTTACCCTCTCCACGTCGTGGTGTAGTTTTTTATTCAATGATTCATTATTTGGATGTGTATAATAATGAGTATAATTGATGAAAATAATAAATATAACATGTTAATGATTATGTATATATAATATACCATCCAATTACAAAATATTTCAACATCAATAGAATGATATCGTTGCTCATGTGTATGTACGACTTACCGTCTCCACGACGCGATGAGATTCATTTCCACTTTCACCATTCAACGATGTTTATAAAAATATATATTATTAATTAGTATGTAATATATGACACAATAATGCAACTAGAAATATATATATATATATGTATGTATTTAAATATATCTCATTCACTTACTTCCGTTCAATACGAAATAAATACAGAAAAAACGTTTATGCGTACGTACGGACTACCGTCTCCAAAAATAGTGTTTTCCATTTCATATATCTATATATTATTAATATTTTTATTTTTAATATATATGATACATAAATAATGTTATATATTCTTGAAGAAATTAAATAATTATATAAGTGATACGATCAATAATAACAAGTTAAAACGCGTACGATAATGAAAGTGATTATCACCTGAAAGGTTACTTTAACAAGGAAATAATTATTAAATGGGTAGTATAAAGTAATAATTGAATCATATATTATATCATAAATATTAATATGGTTCTGGTATAATTTAATAAAATATTATGGTCATTATACAAGTGGTAAAATGTACCCTCAACTAAGGGAAAGTACATGGTAAGGGTTAATTCCTCAATCTAGTTATTATCCGACATTGTTTATGTGTAAGTATTTTCTAGGAAATATTTATTATCCAAGTCCATGTTTCATAAAATTATTTTCAAAATAATTCTTTTATGGTGCTCTTTAACTAAAACATCATTTCAAATGTTTTAATCATTTGTTCTTCTAAATCTTTCCCATTAATGTCGATGTTTTCAAAATAGTTTTAAGGATTTATTTATATGGACATGATTGTTTTAAAATTTTAATTAATTTTAAAATTTTCAATGTGGTATGGGACACTTTGATTCCAAAATCTATTTTAAATGACTTCCTTTATAAATGTGTGAATTTTAAATTATTTTGCAAAAATTTATATTTCTCTCATAAAGGTTTACTTGTCATTTCAACTATGTCAACATACTTTACTGGATATTATTCAAGATTGAAATTGATTTATTATAATAAAATCTTCCATATTGTATTGAATGAGTTATGATATGTTTGACTGTGGATGTGTTATTTTTATACCATTCATGGTTTATGGTTAATGTATTGACATTTCGTATGCCAGTTTTAATATGAATGTTTATGTTATGTTTCAAAATTTTCATATGAGGAATATAGTGAACTTAGTTAGTGATGGGTGGGGACTACTATAGCCTCCCAATGCATTGGTAGGTCTCATGAGAAAAATTAGTGTCTTGGTACAAGGACTTGAAAAAACTTTTATTTGTATTCTTGGCATGAGGCCTTGACTATGTGGTAATGATGTTTGAAATTAGGTATTCCCTCATTATGAAATTAGTTATAACATGTGATTATTCCATTATTATAATATCCATGTGCATGTTTATATGGTATTTTTTGATTTATTTTTTCTATATTATGTTCAATATTAGGTATAAAAGTCTTTTGTTTTTATTACACATTTTCCTTAAAATTTTATAGCTTCCACTAATTTATTTATTCTTACCTGAGCATATAAGCTCACCCCTTTCTTCTGTTTTATTTTCCCAGGATACCAAAAAGTGTATTATGATTTACATGCAGGTTTAAGCTAGAAGAATAATGGAATTCTAAAAGGATTATCTATATGGTATTTTATGTTAGAAATTGTAATGTGAAGTTCATGTATGTAATCTATTTTTCAAGACTGCAAAACTGATCAATACCTTATGAATTCATTCCATGTAATCGAGCCAATTTTAGGTAATAATGCACTGGCTCAGGGTAACTGGGGATGGGGTGTTACAGTTGGTATCAGGGGAAGTTTAGAAATAACCTTGGAAACTAAATTTCTGATTAGATATCATTACCCTAAGATAAACTTTGAGGATTGGTATAGAAGAACTTCCTAGAATTTTGGTAATGTAGAGATTTTGTGGGTTTTCCAAGAAATATATCTATGTCTGGATATGAGCAGGTAGAGGCATCTTTGGAACAGATGTACTTAGGAGTGAAAACAACGACAAAGTGTTTTGGGCTTAACCCAGGGTATCCTGGGACACGACAACCGGTCTTTCCACACTATTGGTTACGACAATCCTGGGAGATATGCTTATGATAATTAACATTTTCTTTACAAACCATTATGAAGGAATTATGAAGAAATACTTCCTTAAAGAAAACATTTTTATGATTATGAATTATATGCATAATCTTTTCAATTTATGTTTTATATTTTAAAGGTTTGTAATTATGCATTGTGATTCATAAACTAACCTAGTGTATTCCATTGTTTAGAAATGGTACCTAGTAGAAAGAATGAGAACTCCAACAATACACATGATCCAAAGAGTAAGAAGGATGACATGTTTCATGGTCTTAAGACATCATTTTGAAGGTAAATAGTCTCCCTCTCATATTCTAATAATATGAAGAAATAATGTCATGTGTTAATAAGATAAGTAATGAATTATCTGAGTCATATAGATTAGAAGGGAAACAAGAGAACAAGAATATGGGAGAGAAAAAGTTAGATAAATAGAATAAGGGAAAGAAGGACTTTCCCACATGTGATAACTATGGAAAGAATCAACTTGGTAAATTATTGAAGGGAATGGGTGTATGTTATAACTATGGGGGAAAAGGACACCACGTCCATGATTACAAGGGTAAGAAAAAGGTTTCAAATGTACAATGATTCATCTGTAAGGAGTTGGGACACTATTTGAATGAATGTCCTAATTATCAGAGTCTTCCCCAAATGATGCTATTGGATAATAATCAAGTTATGATACTACCGAAGATGAAGATGAATAACTAGTGTTCTTATGTTGTTATTAATGAATTATTTAATTTGATTGTTGTATGAATGGTGGGATGGTTATATTAATTATTGAAATAAATAAGGATTGTATTGCAGTACTATTTCATTGAGGATTTGAGATTATATGGTACTAAGAAAAGTGACTCAACTGGAAGTTAAAATTTTAGAAAATACATGGTTTAAGGAAAGATAAACCTTAATATTGTTCTAATGCTTATTTAATGATTTTGGAATAAGATATAATCAAGTTGGATAAAGTATATTGAATATTATTGACTACCTAGGAATTAATTAATGGTTTGTTTATTCCATCATTGTTGGAGTTTACAACATTAATGGATTTAAGGAGTATATCCAGTATTCTATGTTTTACAGAATTAATAAGGAAGAATTAACATATTCAATATGGTTCTTTGATAATTCATTTTATTACCATGTCTTAAGAGAATACACAATGAACGTATTCACATGCATGTTATGTGACCTTCCTTATAAATTTTGGACTGTGAGTTTAGAACAAAGTATTTTGGATAAGTATGAAGGTTGGAATGAATTATATTGGACATTGGATACTATTTTTTATCGTTAAAAACAATTCATAAGAATTTTTTTGGATTGTTATAAAAAGGAAAACCTGGAGGTCAGGCGACAACCCATCATGTTCGGCATGGCCGCGAGACGTGAACCCACAACCGAAGGGCGACAAGGGTGCATCACCTACCACTGGACTACATTATGTCCTAGTTTGTATAATGTTTTTTTAAAATGGTATAATAGATAAATTTTAAATTTATTTTTTTGAAACCCTATATTATTAGGTTTAGTAAAATATTTTCGAGTTCTATTATCTTTTGGTGAGAAAGATGAGTTTGTGGTAGAAATTAGGTAAATGATGGAACTCTTTTTGTCAAGTTTTTTTTTATTATTCTATGAAAAAATTAATTCTTAAAAATGAGGGAAAGGATCTCATAACCAAAAATGTGTTATACTAATCCCTTATATTTTTTTGAACGAATGATATTTTAACTATTCATAAATTTATGGCTTTGAAGCCCTCAATTTTCTATTTATTGTTCACTTGTTTATGATTGATGACCTCAATCACTCCCTATAAATATTTAAATGTTCCCTCCAATTATGTGTCTATAATTTCCACCAATGTTATCCTATTCCAAACCCTAATTTTGTGGTGACGTTTTTATT
Source organism: Viscum album (assembly GCA_963277665.1). Classification (NCBI taxonomy): domain Eukaryota; kingdom Viridiplantae; phylum Streptophyta; class Magnoliopsida; order Santalales; family Viscaceae; genus Viscum; species Viscum album. The sequence goes on along the minus strand of OY728155.1, from coordinate 1,517,121,089 downwards.
TCCATTTCCCTCTTATTAAGACTAAATTTTATTAATCTTGATTCCGTTGTGGGTTTTCCAAAAAGGTATTTTCTATTTTAAACCATCTATTTTCGAAGAACAATTTCAAATTGTGAGGATGTAAATTATTAAAGGAGGGTAGATTGTAACACCTCAGTATTTCACTGTACATTAGCTCTTCAAAGTAATTCAATAGTTTGTGCTACACGCAATACCGATTTTGAGCGCACCACGACTTATCAAACTAGACGTTCAGAAAGCAGTTATGAATAGAAGTAATTTCATTTTGAATTTTGTATACACCATAAAAATTTAAAATCCATATTATGTGTTTCTTAGACATAATATAAGAACAAATTCATTTTTTCTAGTAAAAGATGTATTTTTCAGAAAATGAAATTTTACCAACTTTTAATGAAGAACCTTTTTTAAATCCAATATTTGACACTTTTATATATTCAATTTGATAAAATAAACTTATTATTTAGAAGTAGGACATAAAAAATTAGTTTGGATAATTTTTTTGTGTTTTTCTGATAACTTTCATATTTTGATGAATAGTGAAAAATACTAAATTTTAATTGAAAACAAATTTTTTAATAAAAATAATTTATAGTGTTAAATTTTACATTTGAATGGTTTTGAAGTATAATTAGATTATATTTTTATCATTTAATATAATGTTGGTTAATGGAAGTAATTTTATTTTTAAATTGGACATAAACACATATCAATCTTTTGATATTTTTTACTTCTCAAAAACCTGCTTTCTGGTTTTGACAGCAAGAATTAATTTTAAATTAATTAATGAAATTTATATTTTCTAAATTTGGTAAAATATAAATAATTTTTGAAATTGGAATATCAAAATTATCTTAGGGTGAATTTTTGGAATTTTTCTGAAAACTTTCTATTTTTGATGAATAATGAAAAACACTACGTTTTTATTTAAAATTGACCTTTTATTTAAATAATAAATATTTTTAATTAAATTTATTTTAAATTCAAAATAGATAAATAATACCTATATTAGACCAATTTAACTCATTGGAGTCATTTTATAATAAGATTAGATATATAAAATTTTATTGAACTTTTTAACGTCTTTTACCCACCTTCTAGGCACATTTTCAAATTTGCATAACTTTTTTTACCGCTTTTGTGAATTGAATTTCAAAAATCTGAGAGACATTGTTGATATCAGTTAGTTAAATTTGGTTCAACAAGATGAAAATAATTTTTTGTGAATAATAACTTTTGAATTTTATTTACCATAGTTAAAAGTAAATATGATAATTAAAGGTAAAAATGATATTATAATCACCCCAACTCATGTCCTAATTCTAATGGATAAATTTATTTCAACCCAAGAAAAATTAGTAATAAAATATTATTCTTTATTATCCACTTGGATTATATTAGTACATTTATTATTATTTTATTTAAAGACGAGTTAAAAGTAAAAAATTCAAAATTAAATAACTAAAATAATTTTAATATAAGGTTATAAATAAGATAAATTAGACTATAAATATTCATAATGAAGATAAAAATATTTACTTTAAATTATGGTATTTAATTTATATTTTTTATATATTAAATAATTAAATTTATTTTTGACACAATGATGATACAACAATTACCATATTAATGAAAGATTAAAATAATTGATAGTATTAATATTAAAATAAATATAAATTGAGACTTTTGATGAATTAAACAAATTTTCTAGGTTAATATGACATGTTAGGGTTAGTTAAATAAATTTTAATCAAATAAATCCGATTTTTATTACTTTTACAAAAACCAAATACTAAATAGTGTCAAAATTGTCATAAATGAGTTTCTAAAACAAGTACTATTTTATTATATTTATAACAGTCCTAAAAATATAAAGTTCATACAACGGTCATATATAATTCTATTTAAGTCATTAATAAAACAAATTAGGTTCTCTTGGAATCTTATAGTAATTTTATTAAACATTTATTATAATAATACAAGAAGACATGGTAAAAGTTAAACTATTTTACTAAGCGTTAAATCTCAAAGATAAGGTTAATATGGTGACCTAAACTTTTATAAAACCAATTGGTTGAGATGTTTTCAAACCATCCCGAAATTATCCTCAAACAAAATCCATTTGGATCCATTATAAACCAAAAATGATTTTATAATAAAATAAAATTTCTAGTTTTTTCTTAAAGTGACCCTAACCTCTCTTATAAAAGGGTACTTCCTCTTCTATTAATTTCACACCTCCCAAGCCATTTGTATCATCCAAACCCTACTCAAATATCCTCTCAACTACACTCAATTTAACCTACAGGCCTTACATTGATCTGAAATCCAACCTAATGATCCTTTTGATCAAATAAAAAGGAATCTCCCAAATAAGAGGAAATTATTTCATCACCTCATTCAAGGTTCTTTTCTTCTTCCACTTCCTCTCCCGTTGTTGTTTCCAAACCAAAATAGTAATTTCAGTACCTTCTACATACTTATATGTTATTATAACTATTTTATAATCATATTCATTATTCTATCCATCCTATGAATGATAAATTCACCGTACATGCGTACGTATGGCTTATCGTCTCCACATCGTGGTGTAGTTTTTTATTCAACGCTTCATTATTTGGATGGGTATAACAATGAGTATAATTGATATAAAAAATAAATATAACATGTATATTATTCTTTATATATAATATACCATCCAATTACATATGATTAAACCATCAATATAATGATAACTTTGCTCATGCGTACGTACGACTTACCATCTCCACGGCGCGATGATATTCATTTCCACATTCACCATTCAACAATGATTAAAAAAAATATTATTAATAAGTATGTAATAGATTAAATAATAATACTATTATATATATATATATATATACATATATCTCATTCACTTACTTTCGTTCAATATGATATGAAAATAGAAACAACGTTATTCGTACGTACGGACTACCATCTCCATAAATGGTCTTTTCCATTTCATATATCTATATATTATACATATTTTTATTCTGAATATATATGATACATAAATAAAATTTTATGTTCTTCAAGCAGTTAAATCATGACATAAGTGATATGATTGATATTAACAAGTTAAAACACGCACGATAAAGAAAGTTATTATTACCTAAAAGGTCACATTAACGTAGAAATTATTGTTAAATGGGTAATATATAGTAATAAATGAATCATATATGATATTATAAATATTAATATGGTTCTGGAATAATTTAATAACATACTATGGTCATTATACAGGCAGTTAAACATACCCTCGACTAAAGGAAAGTACAAGGTGAGGGTTAATTCCTCAATCTCATTATTATTAGAGATTGTTTTTGTGTAAGTATTTTCTTGGAAATATTTATTATCCATTTCCATGTTTCATAAAATAAATTTCAAAATGATTATTTTAAGTTACTGTTTAACTAAAACATCATTTTAAATGTGTTAATTTTTTATTCTTTGAAATCTGTCTCATTAATGTCCATGTTTTCAAAAATGGTTTTAAGTATTTATTTATATGGACATGAATTTTTAAAAAAATTAATTCCTTTAAAAAGTTTCAAATTAGTATGGGATACTTTGATTGAAAAATATCATTTAAATTTCTTCCTTTATAAAGGTTTGAATTTTAAATGATTTCGTAAAAAATGGATATTTCTCTAAAAAAGTTTTACTTATCATTTTTAACTATGTCAAAATCCTTTAATATATATTATTCTTAATTGAGGTTGATTTATTGTATTAAAATCTTCCATATTGTATTTAATGTGTTATGATATGTTTGAATATGGATACACTATTTTTATACAATTCATGGTTTACGATTAAATTATTGACATTTTGTATGTTTGTTTTAATACAAATGTTTATGTTATGTTTCAGCATTTTCATATATGGAATGCAGTGGACTTTCTTAGTGATGGGTGGGGCCTGCTATAGCCCATTGATTAATTGGTATGTTTTATGAGACAAATTAGTGTCTTGGCATAAAGTTTTGACAAAAAATTTATTCGTAGTCTTGGCACGAGGCCTTGACTATATGGAAATGATTTCAGGAGTTAGGTATTCCCTCATTGTGAAATTAGTTATTACATGTGATTATTCGACTCGTAGAATATCCATGTGCATGTTTATATGGAAGCGTTTGATTTATTTTTTCTATATTATGTTCAAGATTATGTTTAAAAAGTCTTTTTTATTACAAATTTTCCCTTAAAAATTTATAGTTCTGTTAAATTATTTACCCTTACTCAGCATATAAGCTCACCCCTTTCTTATGTTTTATTTTCCCAAGATACTAAGAAGTGTATTATGATTTACATGCAGGTTTAATCTAAAAAAATAATGGAATTATAAAATGATTATCTATGTTGTATTTTATGTTAGAAACATTAATCTAAAGTTCTTGTGTGTAATCTATTCTTCAAGAATGATAAACTGATCAGTCCTTTGGGACTTGATTCCTTGTAATCGTGCCAATGTTATGTAATAATGAACCAACGCTGGGTAACTAAGGCCAGTGTATTATAGTTGGTATCTGAGGAGGATTATAAATAACCTTGGAAACTATATTTAGATAAAATATCACTAGATAACACTACCCTAAGAAAAACTTACTAGAATTTTTGTAATGTAGAGATTTTGTGAGTTTTTCAAGCAATACATCTTTGTTTGGATATGAGAAGGTAGAGGCAGCTCTGGAACAGATGTACATAGAAGTGAAAACTCTAACAAGGCATTTCAGGCTTGATATAGGGTATCCTAGTACATGACAACGGGCCTTGTTGTACTCTTGGTTATGACACTCCCGAGGGATATCCTTAGGATAATTAACAATTTCATTACAAACAATTATGAAGGATTTATGAGAAAATACTTCCTCAAAGAAAACATTTTTATAATTATGCATTATATGCATAATATTTTCAATTTACATTAGTTATTTTACAGGTTTGGAATTATGCATTGTGATTCATAAACTAACCTAGTGTATGCCATTGTTTAGAAATGGTGTCGACTAAAAAGAATGATAACTCCAGCAATACGCATGATACCAAAGAGTAAAAAGGATCACATATTTCATAGTCATAAGTCATCATTTAGAAGGGAAATAGTCTTCCACATATTCTCATCATATGAATAAATATTATCATTTGTTAATAAGATAAGTAAGTAATTCTCTTAGTCCTATGGATTTGAGGGGAAACAATAGAAGAAGAAGATGGTAGAGAAAAAGTTTGATAAAGGGAAGTAGGGAAAGAAGGATTTTCCCACATGTGATAACTTTGGAAAGAATCTCCTTGGTAAATTCTTAAAAGGAATGATAGTATGATATAACTGTGGTGAAAAATGACACCACGTTCATGATTTCAAGGGTAAGAAAAAGGTTTCAATTGTACAATTCTTCATTTGTAATGAGTTGGGACACTATGTGAATAAATGTCCAAATCATCAGAGTATTCCCCAAATGATGCTATTGGATAATAATCAAGTTATGATACTACCACAGATGAAGGAGAATGAATAGTGTTATTATGATTTTATTAAAGAATTATTTCATTTGAGTATTGTATTTACAATGGATTGTTTATATTAATTATGGAAATAAATAGAAATTGTACTACAATACTATTTAATTAAATATTTGTTATTATATGGAACTAAGAAAAGTGACTCAATAGCAAGTTAAACATTTTGGAAAATAAATGTTTGAAGGAATGATAAATGTTAATATGGTTCTGATTCTTAGGTAATGATTTTGGAATAACAGATAATTGAGTTGGATAAAGTATATTGGATATTATTGACTACCTAAGATCTAATTAATGGTTTGTTTATTCCATAATTGTTTGAGTTTACAACATTAATGGATTTAAGGACTATATCCAGTATTCTATGTTTTACATAAGGAATAAGGAAGAATGAATGTATTCAATATGGTTTTTTGGTAATTCATTTTATAATAATATCTTAAGAAAATACACGATGAACGTATTCAAATGTATGTGATGTGACCTTCCTTATAAATTTTGGACTGTGAGTTTGGATGAAAGTATTTTTGATAATTCTAAAGGATAGAATGGATTATGTTGGAAATTTGATACTATTTTTTATGGTAAAAAATATTCTCAAGATTATATTTGTTTTTTTATAAAAGGGACAACCCATAGGTCAGAGGAAAACCCATCGCGTTTGGCACGACCGTGAGATGTGAACCCACAACCGGAGGACGACAAGGGTGCATTACCTACCACTAGACTACGTGATGTCTTGGTTTGTATAATGTTTTTGTTTTTAAAAATTTTATGAAGATGAATTATAAATTCTTTTTTTTGAAACCCAATATGATTATGTTATGTAGAATATTTTCGAGTTATATTATCTTTTGGAGATAAAGATGAGTTCGCGGTAGAAATTAGGTAAAGGATGGAACTATACTTGTCAAGTGTTCTTTTTTTTCTTATTCTATGAATAAATTAATTCTTAAACATTAGGGAAAGGATCTCAATACCAAAAATGTGTAATTGTAGTACCTTATGTTTTGTTGTACCAATTTTTTTTTAAATATTTAAATATTTATGGATTTGAAGCCCCCAATTTTCATTTATTGTTCACTTGTTTATGATTGATGACCTCAATCACTCCCTATAAATATTTACGTTTTCCATCCAATTATGTGTCTATAATTTCCATTAATGTTCTCTTATTTGAATCCCTAATTTGGTGGCAAATTTTTCATTTCCATTTCCCTCTTATTAAGACTAAATTTTATTAACCCTATTTCCGATGTGGGTTTTCCACAAAGGTATTTTCAATTTTATCCTTTTTATTTTTGAAGAAAAATTTCAAATTACAAGGATGAAATTTATTGAAGGAGGGGAGAATGTAACACTCTAGTATTTCACTGTACGTTATCTTTTTAAAGTAATTCAATGGTTTTCACTACACACCACACCGATTTCAAGTGCATCATGACTTACCAAACTAGCCGTTAAAAAAGAAGTTATGAATATTAGTAACTGAATTTTGAATTTTACATACTCCATATAATTTTAACATCCATATTATGTGTTTCTTAGACATAATAGAAAAACAAATTCAATTTTCCAGTTTAAAGAAGTATTTTTCAAAAAATGTAATTTTACCACCTTTTAATGGGGAACCTTATTTAAATAAAATAATTGACACCTTTATATATTAAATTTGAAAAAATAAACTTCTTCTTTAGAAGCATGACATAAAAATTTAATTTGGATAAATATTTGGTGTTTTTCTGATAACTTTCATATTTTGATGAATAGTGAAAAATACTAAATTTTAATTGAAAACAACTTTTTTAATCCAAATAATTTGTAGTGTTAAATTATATATTTGAATGGTATTGAAGTGTTATTAGATTATTTTTTTTATATTTTATTCCAATATTGTTTATTGTAAGTAATTTTACATTTAAATTGGTCATAAACAAATATCAATCTTTTGATAGTTTTTACTTTTCAAAAACTTGCTTTCTAGTTTTGACAACGAGAATTAATTTTAAATTAATTAATGCAACTTCTATGTTTTGAATTTGGTAAAATATACATCATTTTTTAATTTATAATATCAAAATTATCTTAGGGTGAATTTTTGGTATTTTTATGAAAACATTCAATTTTTGACGAATAGTGGAAAACACTGCTTTATAGTTTAAAACTGACCCTTTATTTAAATAATTATTACTATTAATTAAATTTATTTTAAAGTAAAAATAGATACTTAATACCTATATTATCCAAATGTAATTCATTGGAGCCATTTTATAATAATATTAGATATATACAATTTTATCGAACTTTTTAACGTCTTTTACCCACCTTCTAGGCACATTTGCAAATGTGCCTAAAACAAAATTTTATCACTTCTGTGAATAGAATTTAAAAAATGCGAGAGGAATGGTTTATATCAGTAATTAAAATTTGGTTCAATTAGATGGAAATATTTTTGGTGAATAGTAACTTTTGAATTTTATTTACCATGGTTAAAAGTAAATAGGCTAATTAAAGGTAAAAATGATATTATAATTACCCCAACACATGTCCTAATTATATTGGATAATTATTTTTCAACCAAAAACAACCTTATTTGTAAAATAGGATCCTTGTTGATCCACTTGGATTAGATTAGAACATTTATTATTGTTTTATTTAAAGAGGAGTTAAAAGTGTAAAATTTAAAATATAATAACTAAAAAACTTTTAATATAGGGTTATCCATAAGATAAATTCGACTATAAATATTCATTATAAATATAAAAATATTTAATACATCATAATATTTTATTTATATTTTTTATACATTAAATAATTAAATTTATTTATGACACAATGATGATGAAGTAATTACATTATTAATAAAAGATTAAAATAATTGATGTTATTAATATTAAAATAAATGTAAATTGGGACTTTTGATGAATTACACTAATTTTTTAGGTAAATATGAAATTTTATGGTTAATTAAATTAATTATCTTTGAAGAAGTAATATATTTATTACTTTTAAAAAAACAAAATACAAAACAGTGTCAAAATTTACATAAATGAGGTTTTAAAAAAATACTATTTTATTAAATTTTATAATAGTACTAAAAATAAAAGGTTTTAAAAAGGAATTATATAATGATATGTATGTAATCAATGAACCGATTTAGGTTCTATTGGCATATTATAGTAAGTTTATTAACCATTTATTATAATAATACAAGAATACATGGTTAAATTTTAACTATTTAACTAAGGGTTAAATCTAAATGATAAGGTTAATATGGTGACCTAAACTTATCAAAAACCAATTTTTTGAGAGGTTTTTGACCCATCCCCACCTTATAATCAAAATTAATCTATTTTAAGCCATTATAAACCGAACATAATTTTATAATAAAATAATATTTCAAGCTTTTCCTAAATTGACCCTCACCTCTCTTATAAAAGGGTACTTCCTATTATCTTAATTTCACACCTCCAATGCCATTTGGCATGGCCAAACCCTACTCAAATATTCTACCAACTACCCTCACTTCATCCTAGACACAGTACATTGATCATAAATTCATCTTAATGAGCCCTTTTGATCAAATCGAAAGAAAGTACCCAAAGAAGAGGTAATTATTTCATCATCCCTTTAAAGGTTCTTTTCTTCTTCCACTTCCTCTTTCTTGGTTGTTTCCATACCAAAATAATAACTACAGTACCTTTTACATACTGATATGTTATTATAAATATGTTACAACCATATTAGTTATTCTATCCATCCTATGGATGAAAAAATCACCATACATGCGTACGTACGACTTACCGTCTCCACGTCGTGGTTTAGTTTTTTATTCAATGCTATATTATTTGGATGGATATAACAATAAGTATAATTGATGTAAATAATAAATATTACATGTTAATGATTATTTATATATAATATACCATCCAATTACATATGATTTCACCATCAATAGAATGATATCATCGCTCAAGATTACGTACGACTTACTGTCTCCACGACGCGATGAGATTCATTTCAATGTTCACCATTCAACGATGATTATAAAAATATATATTATTAATAAGTATGTAATATATGAAATAATAATTATACTTTATATATATATATATATATATATCTGTGTGTGTGTGTGTATTTACATATATCTAATTCACTTACTTCCGTTCAATACCATATGAAAACAGAAACAACGTTTATGCGTACGTACAGACTACTGTCTCCATAAACTATGTTTTCAATTTCATATATATATATATATATATATATAATACATATTTTTATTCTGAATATGTATGATACATAAATAATTTTTGATATTATTTAAGCAACTAAATCATGGTATAAGTGATACGATCAATAATAACAAGTTAAAACACGTACGATAAAGAAAGTGATTATTTCCTAAAAGGTCACTTTAATATAGAAATAATTATTAAATGGGTAGTATAAAGTAATAAATGAATCATATATTATATCATAAATATTAATATGGTAATGGTATAATTTAATAACATACTATGGTCATTATACTGGAGGTTTAATGTACCCTCAACTAAAGAAAATTACAAGGTAAGGGTTAATTACTCAATCTCATAAATATCCATGATTGTTTATGTGTATGTTTTTTCTGGGAAATATTTATTATCCATGTCCATGTTTCATAAAATTATTTTCAAAATGATTCTTTTCAGGTACTATTTAACAAACACATCATTTTAAATGTTTTAATCATTTATTCCTCTAAATCTTTCTCACTAATGTCCATTCATTCAAAATGGTTTAAAGGATTTATTTATATAGATATGATTGTTTTAAAATTTTAATTCCTTTCAAAAGATTCAAAGTGGTATGGAAAACCTAGATTCAAAAATCTTTTTCAATAACTTTCTCTATAAATGTGTGACTTTTTAATGATTTCGCAAAAAGGGATATTTCACTCAAAAGGTTTTACTAATCATTTTCAATTATGTCAACATCCTTTACATGATATTATTCTTGATTGAGGTTGATTTACTATAATACAATATTCCATATTGTATTTACTGATTTATGATATGTTTGACTATGGATGTGCTATTTTTATACCATTCATGGTTTACGGTTAAAGTATTGACATTTTGTATGCTAGTTTTAATATGAATGTTTATTATAGGTTTCAACATATTCATATTAGGAATGAAGTGGACTTAGTTAGCAACGGGTGGTGCCTTCTATAGCCGCTCAATACATCGATAGGTCTAATGAGACAAATTAGAGTCTTGTCCAAGGACTTGACAAAAATTTTATTTGTAGTCTTGGCACGAGGCCTTGACTATGTGGTAATGATGTCCGAAATTAGGTATTCCCTCATTATGAAATTAGTTATTACATGTGATTATTTGAAAAGTATAATATCCATGTAAATGTTTTTATGGTAATTTTCGATTTATTTTTTCCATATCACGTTCAATATTATTTTTAAAATGTCTTTTGTTTTTATTATATATTTTCCTTAAAATTTTATAGCTTCCGCTAAATTATTTACCCTTACTGAGCATATGAGCTCACCCCTTTCTTATGTTTTATTTTCATAAGAATCCATGAAGTGTATTATGATTTATATGAAAATTAATCTAGAATTATAATGTAATTGTCAAATCGTTATCTATGTTCTATTTTATATTAGAAATTGTAATGTAAAGTTCATGTATGTAATATATTTTCCAAGACTGCTAAACTGATCGGTCATCTGGGACTTGATTCCATGTAATCATGCCAATGTTATGTAATAATGCACCGGCTCTGGGTAACTCTAGTTGGGGCATTACATTTTACATTCATAATTGGAATAGAGATATATAGATAACTTTATATGCTTGTATGTGAAGTAAAATGGTGATAAATCCCTACTTAAAAACGAGAAACATGCATTAGACATGCTTGATTTGGTTCACACCAATATATGTGGTATGATGAAAAATCCCAAAACCCATAGTTAAGGTTCTTAAATTTTTTCATTTATAATTACCATAATATGGTTTTAGTTATGTTTATGGAAACAAAAAAAAATTTATGGAGTGTATCAAGAGGTTTATGAGGTGATCTGAGAAAGAATCTAGAACATTGATTAAAATATGCTGATTGAATAATGGTACTTAATAAATTTCCATTAATATTGAAAATTATATATAAAACCATTGCCTTAGTGACGAATTTTCATTCATGATAACAAAATATAAAAGTAGAATTATTGAAAGAAAGAACTGGAAGGTGAATAAAATGGAAAAGGTAATGCTTGGAAAAATTAAAATATTGAGGCATTAATGGATGGAATCAGTGCAAGTGGTAGAATATAAAAAAATCAAGTTTATTAAGTTATTTAATAGTAGATAACACCATATGAAATGTGGAATAAATGTAATTTACTACTGAATCCCTTTAGAGTGTTTTGGATTAAGTGTTATATACTTAATAAAGATAGAAATTAATGAAAAAATGGATATGATGCTGATGAAGGATTAATATTAGTATAATAAACTTATAGTAAATCCTATAAATACTTAAAAAGAGATTAAAAAATATTATAGAGAGAAATGATGTAAAAGTGATCAATGAGAAGGATGGTGCACAATCTATAGAATCTTATTCTGAAGAAAATTTTGATGATGATGAAGATGTATAGACAAATTATAGAGATATTAAAAATCTAACATAAGATAAGGGTTTCAAGGTTGAATTAGTGGAAGAAGAGACTAATAAATAGAGTAAACAACTGACAAAAAATATGGTAAAAATAGATAAATTGATGATTCAAATATTTTTGAAGGTAAAATTTCATGAACACAATCCCATAAGAAGTAGTTTGTAGAAAACACTAATATATTATCACAATTGTAACCATTATTATTTGAATAAGTGTAAAATGATGAATCATGTATCAAGGTCATGGAAAAATAGTTATATTAAATTAGTAAAAATAAGATATAAAATCTCATGAAAAATACGGATGATCACAATATCATTGAAAAGAAATGGGTGTTCAAAGATAAGTATGATGATCAGGAAAGAGTATTCCAGAATAAGGAAACATCATGCAAGTGTTATGCTCAAATTGAAGGAATGGACATGAAGGGAACTTTTTTACTAGTGGCAAGACATGAAGTTATAAGACTCATCTTGAAAATTTCTAGTAAAAGAGGATTTAAGGTGTATCAAATGGATGAAAATATAATATTTCTTATTGGAGTGATCAAGAAAGAAGTTTATATTGAAAAAATAATGGGTTTTAAGATAGGTGATAATGAAGAAAGTGTGTAATGATTGAATAAGTATATTTTGGATTAAAATAACAACTTTAGTCTTGGTATGATTATCTAGATACTTACCTAAAAAAGTTGAAATTTAGGTGAACTGGTGTTCATCACAATATTTATATAAAATTATTTGAGGAGAAATTCATGGTACTTTTCTATAATGAAAATATCAATTTTTATAAAATTATGTGGAAATCAAAGGTAAAAATTTTTAATTTATGAGATTAGAGTTCATTATGTAATTTATTAGAGGGATTTTTTATTTTACCAAAATGAATGTTAATTAAAAGAAAGTCTGTGATTTTATTTCTTAAAAAAATTATTCATGGGAGTTACTGATGATGTGTTAGATACAAGAATGAAAAATAGTTTCCAAACCAATTGAGATTGCATCCAAAATTGGAAAACATAAATAAGAAAGATATAGTGATTCTATATTATAAAGAATAATAATTGGGATCTTGCAATACTGATAAAAAAGGCCAAATATTATATTTACAACAAGATTTATCGATCATTTTCAAATTAGTTCAAAATATGAACATCTCATAGTGATGAAAATAATCATTAGGTATATTCATGTCACTCTTGAATATGTTTTGGTACTCAATGTATAAAAATAATGTGAATTGATTATATATTTTAATTCGGGATGTGATAAAGATATTATGGATAGAAAATACACAAGTGGGGGTTCTTTTATTTCTGGAAGCTTGTTCATTGGATGGATAATTAAGAAGAAAGATAAAAAATCTCTTAGTTTGATTGAAGTAGAATAAACATCATCATTAAAGGAATGTAATTAGTTTCTATAGATGAAGCAATAATGATAAGATCATTGTAAATATTCACAGGTGCTAATGGTGATCCATTTTGATAACAAGAGTTCCATTGAGTTGAAGAGGATTATGGAACAACAATATTATATAAATAATATTAAAATTAAACACAATTTCATAGAAGAAAAGGTAGAGTAATGAATTTTCAAGAAGGATTATACTATAATAATGAACAATTGGAAATCATTCTCACAAAACCACTAAACACATAAGTATTTGAGATGAATTTGTTGATCGTAGACATTTAACTACTTCCCTTGGCAGGAGGAGTATTTTTCCCATTGTAATTATCATTAAAGGGAGAGAAATTAGAGAAATAGGTATTGGTAAATTGGATAAATTAGTATTTGTTTCATGAAATATAGTGACATCCTAAGAACATTGTATTTTTCAAAGGGTGAAATCAAGTATATCAACAGAAGTTGTGTAAGAGAATAATTTTCAACTGTATGAATTGGTTCTTCATTGAGGAACATATCCTTTATATTCCATAAATTATAATTTTAAATTATAAATAATTTCCTATTGTGAATACCATTAGAGTTCATACAGGTAATGGGGTGGGGGGTGTTCAGGGATGGTTCAGAGCTTGGAACCCAATTTTTGGGGTGATATAATACTGACACATGGTAAGTTCAAACCATACAGGCTAGCCACAATGTTAGATAAACCATGCGAGGAATGATAAGGGAGAAAGAGGAGCTCATACAGTTAGAAAAAATGTATTAAATGGGGAGCAATTCCATGTGGACATGCCTACAATTTTGTCAGAGATGTTTTTCATGGTTTTCATATAGTTTTTCAAATTGTGTAGAAAAACCGTGTGAAGTTCCCCTTCCTACAACCAAGCATGAACAATTGGTGAAATGTTTGGAAAACCATGCAACCAAACCACAAAACACAATATTTTGGATGAAATTACGATTTTACATTAATTAATTATAGTTCTAAACCTATTATCCAATTTCTTTAACACACAAATACTCAACCCCTTTGAATCCCTCTTTAAAGACTATTCTTATAATCAAGAGATTGTCACATTATCATACCATAACTGAGTACCATCGGTCACATTGGACCCACATAAGTAAGATAATGATTAATTTTTAGTCATTCTTTATTTTTATTCATATCATCTATTCTATTTTGGTGCATGATAGTTTTTCCTATTATTAAGTTCTTCATCCTTTATTTAATTTTCTACTAATCTAAGTCAAATCAGGAGCTGATACTGGACGAGCTATCCACTATAGACCTACGGTAAGTGGTATCATGATTTTATTTTAAATTAAAAGTTTATATAAATATATATATATCATTATTCATTATTACCAATTCTCAGGCAGTTCCTTGAAATGAATTTTGATCCTTAAATATGTATTCATGGAATATTAGTTAAAGAGGACTATAAATTGATGTTTATATATTGAATACCTTGATATCAGAACAACCCCTTTGGATGTGTTGTTTAATTTAAATGATATTTTGATGGCACATGATTTAAATACATTTATGGTGGGTCCCTTTTCCCTTTTCAAGGGATGTTTCATAATTAGGTTTCAATTATAATTGAAATGGGTAATAATTAGAGATATTGATATGAATTGTAAATTGAATTGATTAATAATAAGGGATAGATTACCATGACCTTAGGCTTGGATATGTAATATTCTATTGAATCTTGATATTCTTATAAAAAATTTTTCATGTTAGTAGAACTAAAGGGTAATCCTTTTATGATTATCCCATGCCTCTAGCCACCATTTGAGGTGAGGTGTAGATGTTTTATTATTGGTATTGACCTTGATATGTTAAATGAAATTGATTAAAAGTTTTGAACCGATTAAATTCTTACATACCTTGGTTGACACATGGATTCATTAAGAATGCCATGGATGGGATAATTTTCCATTAAACTCAAGTGAGCATGATATCAAAATGTCTTCTAAGGTTTGAATAGTCCATTCTGATTTTCCATTAGTTTGGGGGTGGTAGGAAGGGCTCAAACAAATCTCATTATCCAGGGCTTTCTGAAGACTTTTCCAGAATCTTGTTGTAAAATAGGGATCATTATCAGAAATAATCGATAGTGGTAATCCATGAAGTCTTAAAACTTCATTAATATATAGTCTTGTTAATCGTTCAAGTGGTAAATCTTCTCTTATAGTAAGAAAATGTGCTGACTTGGTAAAATGATCAAAAATGACACATATTGCATCGTTCCTTATAGGAGTCTTTGGTAGTCCCATGACATAATCCATCATAATATTATCCCATTTCCCCTCAGGTATGGGAAGAGGCTGAAAGAATCCTCCAAGATGTTGCCTTCTAGATTTTACTAGTTGAGAAACTATACATCTTGACACGAAATCAGAAATCTCCCTCTTCATGTTGTACCACAAAAAATTTTCCTTCAAATCCCTATAAATTTTAGTGCTACAAGGGTGTATATAGAAATTGGAACTATGAGCATCATCCAATAATTCCATTTTTAAATTAGGTATATCGGGGACACAATGTTTCTTCCCAAATTTCAAATTTCCATCTTCATACAAAAAGTCACTCAATCTCCCATCATCCCCAACTTTAATCATCTTTTAAAACTCTTCATCATTGGTCTAAAAACTCATTATCCTTTCTAGTAAAGATGGTTTGGCAACCATTGTAAAAAGCATTGATTTTTCACCTTCCATGGTTATTCCCATTTCAATATTTACTAGATCCTTGTATATAGGATCCTTTTCAACTCTCATATTGTTCAAAACTCCATGATATTTTCTACTCAAAGAATCTTCCACCTTATTTTAATTCCCAGGGTTGTAGTGTATAGTGAAATAATAATCCTTGAGTTGTTCAAGCCATCACCTTTGCCTCATGTTGAGTTCTTCTTGAGATAAAATATACTTCAAACTCTTGTGATCAGTATAAATCTCACATTTTCACCCTAGAGATAGTGTATCAAAATCATCAAAGAAAAGATTATAGCTGCTAAGTCAAGATCATGAGTAGGATAGTTTTGATCATGAATTTTCAGTTGTCATGATGCATAGGCAATAACTCTATCATTCCGCATAAGGACACAACCATGTCCTTTCTTCAATACATCACTATAAATAACAAATCCATCATTCCATGATGGTAGAGTCATGATAGGAGCATTGACTAATCTAATCTTCAGTTCATAAAATCATTCTTCACATTATTTTTTCAAAACAAATTTCACATCTTTTCGTGTGAGCTTTGTTAATGGGTTAGCCATCCGGGCAAAATTCTGGACGAAATATCGATAATAGCCTGCTAAACCAAAAAAACTGTGTACCTCAATTATACTGGTCGTTGCTAACCGTTATTGGATTACCTTGGTCTTATAACGAGCAATAGAGATTCCATCCATAGAGACAATATGGCCAAGAAAAGAAATCTCTTGAAGCCAAAATTCACACTTTCTAAACATCCCATATAATTCATGCCTTCTAAGAGTCTTCAAGATAATGCACAAGTGATTTACATGATCTTTGTAGCTTTTGGAGTATACCAAGATATCATCAATAGATACTACTACAAAGTCATCAAGATATTCCTTGAAGACTTTTTTCATTAGATCCATGAAAACATAGGGTACATTAGTCAATACAAAGGCATTATTGTAAAATCTTAATGCCTGTACCTGGTTCGAAATGCTGTTTTCAGAATGTCTTCCTTCTTCAAACAAAACTGATGATATCTAGATCGAAGTTCAATCTTTGAAAAGTATTGATCTCCATGAATTTGGTTGAATAAATCCTCATGCAAGGTAGGGGATACTTGTTCTTTATTGTTATACCATTGATCTCACTGTAGTCAATGCACAAACTCATAGATCCATCTTTCTTCTTAACAAAAAGAACAGAGGATCCCTGTGGAGAAAACACTAGGGAGAATAAATCCCTTATTACTCAATTCCTCTAGTTGTTTCATTCGTTCCACTAATTCCATAGTGGCAATTCTACAAGGGGTATTCGATATGGGCCTTGAACAAGGAATTAAATCAATAGAAAACTCAATTTCTCATTCTGGAGGATCTCTAGGTAAATATTCTGGAAACATATCAACATATTCTTTCACAATAGGTACATCCTCTATTTGAACATTCCATTCCTCACCCATAGTTATTTCATTCTCTTCCTCCCCAATAATTGAATTTAGTTGAGCTACTTGGGGTGGATCTAAATAAGAATTAGGTGGTGATGATTCTTCTCTAAAGATAAGGTGTTCTTTATCATCATCATCAAAAATAGTAACCTCCTTCTTCTTACAATAAATTTTTGCATCATGGCCTGAAAGAAAATCCATACCGAGGATTATATCAAATTCAATCATGGGTATGATGATGATATCCACAGATAAAGAACATTTTTATGCCCTAATGGGGACTGATTGACAAAACTTGTAGCAATGATACTTCCCTTAGGAGTTTTGACTGAAAACTCCCTTGTTAAATCAAATTGGAAATATCTTATTTTCATAGAAAATAGGGAAGATATAAAACAATGCAATGATCCAGAATTAAATAAAGCATTGGCTAAACTTGAGGAAACCATTAAATTACACGCCACCATATCTTTTGGGGTTTCAACCTCAGCAGTAGTGATTGCATAAGCATGGCCTTGATCCCTTGGCCTTTTCTAAGGTAAGTTTCCCTGATGCTTAGAAAATTCATTTGAATAATGTCCCATCTCTCTAAAATTGTATAATTGAACATTATTAGCGTCTTTCTTTCCCTTATAATCACCAGGAATATGGCCTTTCTGTCCACAATTTTAGCATACTCCTTTTCCTTTTAGATAAGCACCAACATGATTCCTTCCGCAATTATCACAGGTTGGAAATTCAATTGTTACCTTCTTCCCTGTTTATTTATTTCCATTCCCAGATTTTTTATCATATCTCTTCTTCTCTTGCATTTCTTTAATGTCATGAGACTTAGAGAATTCATTTTATGTCTTGATAGCACACAAGACAATATCTTCGTATGATGAGAAGGATTGTGATACTAATGCTCGATGGAGAAATGGTTTTAACCCATAAAAGAAACGGTCAATCTTACTTCTTTGGTTACTTATATAATCTGTTGCATGCCTCACTAACCTTGTAAAGTTAGCTTCATACATTGTGACATTCTCATCCTCCTTTTGACTCAGACTCTGAAATTGTCTTTCCATATCTGCTCGATGGTCATGAGGAAAGTATTTTTCTAACAAAATTTCTTTAAACTCCCTCCATTCCATATTTTATACTTCATCATCTTCCTTGGTGTTTTGAATCAATGTACACCATTGATCAGCATCTCCAGTGAGTCGGTAAACTGCCAGGACAACTTTTTCCCTTTTACTACTCCCCATGGCGTAGAATATTTTCTCTAAGGAATTTATCCATTGCTCATCTACTAATGGATTTGTACCCCCATTGAATGTTGGTGGTCATTTCCTCATGAAGCGTTCTAACATTGATTGTCCGCAATGTGGATCAGGGTGCTCCATACGGGTAAATTTATTATTAATAACCTATGTGAGTTGTCCCAATATGGTGATAAGGTGATCAGTACCAGTTGTATCACCACCTCCACTATAATTATCTTGAATAGGAGGGAAATCACAACATAGAGTGCGTGCATGGATACATTCTTTTCTCTAGGAGCCATTTCAAAACAATGGCATACACAAGATTAGTTTATGAATCGCAATATATAAGTCCAAACTTGTAAAACACATAACATAAATCGAACAGTTTATGGATATAATCCATAATCATAAAAATGTTTTCTTTGAGAAAGTATACAATCATAAACCCTTCATAATGGTTTGTATAGAAAATGAGAATTATCCTAAACATATCCCCCGGGAGTGTTGTAACCAAGAGTGCAGCAATGCCCATTGTAATGCACCAGTTCCCGTTCGAGTCTAGCTCAAAGTGGTGTTTTCAGGTTTTACCCCTAGGTACATTTGTGCCAGAGCTGCCTCTACCTGATCGTATCCAAACAGAGATGTATTACTCGGAAAACTGATAAAATCTCTACAATACCAAAATTCTAGGAAGTTCTTCTATACTAATCCTCAAAGTCTATCTTAGGGTAATGTGCTCTAATCAGAGTTTATCTAAATCTAGTTTCCAAGGTTTGTACTAAACTTCCTCTGATACCAATTGTAAAGACCCAACCCTAGTTACCCAAAGTCAGTGCATTATTACATAATATTGGCATGATCACAAGGAAATCATGTCTCAAAAGGCCGATTAGTTTAGTATTATTGGAAACAATATTCATACATAAGTTCAACTTTACAGCTTGAAATGATATACAACACAGATATATTCCATTAGAAATATCAAAGCCTCCTAGATTATTCCTATAAGTCACTCATAAATAACTTCTTCATATCCTAATAAAATGAAACATAAGAAAGGGGTGAGCTCAAATGCTTAGTAAGGGTAAGAAATACAGACGAAAATAACATAAATATTAAGCATGGTGAATAATTGAAACCACATACCTTTACCAATAATAAACATGAACAATTTTATGAAAGGAATATGAGTTGAGTAAATAACGCCATAATAAAACATAATCATGGGTATTCTACTGGTTCAATGACCACATGAACCATCAATATTTTTTTCATAATGAGGGAATGTATAATTCTAGACATTTTGAAACATTTTGTCAAGGCCTCGGCCCAGACATCTAAAAATGATTAAGGATTTGGCTAAAACCATATATCAAATTGGGAAAGACCTCGACCAATTACACGTCTTGTTGTCTCATGAGACCTACCAATGCATCTTGGAGCTATAACGGCCTCCACCTATCACTTAATAAGTCCAATAGATTCCTCATATGAAAAGGTTGAAATATAACATAAACATTCGTATTAAAACTAGCATATGAAATGTCAATACTTTAACCATAAACCATTAATGGTATAAAAATAGCACATCCAAAGTCAAAAATGTCACAAAACCTTAAATACAATATGGAAGTTTTGTATCATAATAAATCAACTTCAAATAAACTTAAAATCCATCAAAGGATGTTGACATAGATGAAATCAAAACCTTTTTTAGAGAAATAACTCTTTCTATTTTGAAATCATTTAAGAGTCGCATAATTATAAAGAAAACATTTATTTTGAAAATATTATTATAATCTTGTAAGGGAAGCATCGATGATATTATAATGACGTAATATAGCTTCACCCGCCGTATAAGTTAAAAAACATTCTTACCTTAATTTGATCAAAAAGGTCATAAAGTACCTTGTTTAGAAAACGACAGAAGGATTCCTTTATAAACATATTATAAAAGTCAACAAAGGGTATAAATTACTTTAACACATAGTCTATAAAATAGTAAAAATGTTTTGGTATACATTTTTAAGAAACATGGATATGGATGATAAAGAGATTCTAGTAGATACTTACGTAAAAACAACCTCGGATAATAAAGAGATTGTGAAATTAACCCTTACCTTGTACTTTTCCTTGGTCGAGGGTTGGTTAACATCTTGTATATTGGTGAAAATATTTTTATTAAATTATAGAAGAATCATATACATTAATATGATATCATATATGATCTTTTATCATTGATTTGTTAATAATATCTTAGTATTATCGTCGTTTCGGGTGTTAACAGATTCGTTTTCCTTTATATTCTTTGTTATTTGAGTCATATTTGTTATCTATGGGATTTATTTTATTCATATAAATAATTATGTCCAGTATTTAAACATTATTTTTAATAATCAAATGAAAATTAGTCTTGAATGGACACGATGGGGAATGAATCTCATCGCATTCGTGGAGATGGTAATCTGTACTTACGCACGAGCGATAATATAATTCTTAAAATAATATATAATTGGATGTTATATCATATATAAAGAATAATTATCATGTTATATTTATTATTTAAATCAATTACACATCTTTATTATACCCATCCAAATAATTATGTATTGAATAACAATTACACCACGACGTGGAGACGGTAATCCGTACGTACACGCGTATGGTGACATGTCATTCAAATGATGGATAGAATAATGAATATGGTTGTAATATATTTATAATAACATCACAGTATATAGAAGATACAAGAGTTATTATTTTAGAATGGAAACAACAAGTAAAGAGGAAGTGGAAGAAGAAAGGAACTTGAAAGAGGTGATGAAATATTTACCTCTTCTTTAGGTTATTCCTTTTGATTTGATCAAAAGGGCTACTTAGGGTGGATTTATGACTAAAGGAATGCCTATAGTATGAAGGGAGGAAATTTTATAGGGTATTTGGGCAGGGTTTGGCCGAGCCAAATGGCTTTGAAGGTGTGAATTAGAGAGAAGGGCGAGTGCCCTTTTATAAGAGCAGTGAGGGGCACCTTAGGAAAAGCTAGAAATATTATTTTATAATAAAATAATTTTCATTTTATAATGGATCCAAAATGGATTATTTAAAGGCTAAGCTGGGGATGGGTCAAAAACCACTCAAACAATAGGTTTTAGACAGGTTTGGGTCATTATATTAACTTTATCTTTTAGATTTAACTCTTAGTTAAATAGTTTGACATTTATCATGTCTCTTTGTATTTTTATATTATATGGTTAATAAACTTACTACATACTTCCAAGGGAACCCCAAGTGGTTTATTAATGATTTAAATATCATTATATAAGTCTTTTGGCCAAACCTTAGATTTTTAGGAATAAAATGTCAATTAATAACATAATATTTTTTTGAAAAACTCTTTTATGTCAATTTTGACACTCTTTGGTATTTTGTTTTTGATAAATTCATAACAGCATTATTACTTCGAAAACAATTCATATACCCAACAATAATATGTCATATTAACATATAAAATTAGTGGAATTCATAAAAAGTTACAAATTACATTTATTTCGGTATTTATAATATCAATTATTTTAATATTTTAATAATTAGGTAATTACTGCATCATCATTGTTTAATAAATAAATTAAATTATTTAATGTATAAAAATTATAAATAAACAACCATTATGTAGGAAATATTTTTATATTTCTAATGAATATTTATTTTTGAATTTATCTTTTGTATAACCCTATATAAAAAATGTTTTAGTTATTAAACTTGGATTTTAACTCTTTTAACTCTTCTTTAAATAAAATAATAATAAGGGTCCTAATCTAATCCAAGTAGACCAAAGAGGTTCATATTTTATTTATGAGTTTTTTTTGGTCGAATTATACTTATCCAATAGAATTAACACATGTTTTAGGGTAATAATAATATCATTTTTACCCTTTATTACCCTATTTACTTTTAACCGTGGTAAATAAAAGTTAAAAGTTACTATTCACAAAAAATTATTTTCATCTTATTGAAGCACATTTTAATTAATAATTTAAACCATGTCTCTAAAATATTTGAAATTCCACTCACAGAAACGGTAAAATTATGTTTTATGTGAATTTGTAAATTCTCCTAGGAGGTGGGTAAAAGACGGTGAAAAGTTCAATAAATTTTTTATATATCTAAAATTATTATAAACTGACTCCAATGAATTACACTGAACTTATATAGGTATTATGTATTTATTTTTACCTAAAATAAATTTAAATAAAATAAATACTTAGTTAAATAAAAATTTGGTTTTAAACTATAACTCAGTGTTTTTCACCATTCATCAAAAATTGAAAGTTTTCAGAAAAATACCAAAAATTCACCCATGGATAATTTTGATATTTCAAATCCAAAAATGAAGTCCATTTTGAATGATAAAATTTATAAAATTTCAAAAAGTGGGTATTACTATTCATAACGGCTAGTTTGATTGGTTGTGGTG
The DNA here is from genome assembly GCA_963277665.1 of Viscum album. NCBI lineage: Eukaryota > Viridiplantae > Streptophyta > Magnoliopsida > Santalales > Viscaceae > Viscum > Viscum album. The sequence goes on along the minus strand of OY728155.1, from coordinate 1,517,097,530 downwards.
TGTTAGAACTTGAATTTGCATACAACACACGCTACTCTATTATTCGAAGAGAAGTGTACCATGGAAGATAGGGGTGTTACATTCTCCCCTCCTTCAAATTATTTCATCCTCGAAATTTCTAGAATATTACTGCATAAAAAGACTCAGGTGGTTCTTTATTATAAGTTTCTCAGGTTCCCACGTTGCCTCTTCCATATTATGGTTTCTCTATAAAACTTTTACCAGACGAGTCGTCCGGTTTCTCAGCACTTGTTCTCTTGTATCAAGAACCTTGACAGGCTCTTCTCAATAAGACAAACTGGGTTCCAGTTCTAATTCCTCATAGGTGAGTACATGTGTTGGGTCAGGCATGTATTTTCTCAATAGTGATACGTGGAACACATCATGAACTTTGGAGAGACTTGGCGGCATTTCCAAATGGTAAGATAAAGCCCCAATTCATTCTAGAATTTCGAAAGGCCCAATGTACCTAAGACTTAATTTTCCCTTCTTACCGAAATGTATAACACTCTTCCATGGAGATACCTTCAAGAAAACATGATATCCTACCTAAAATTCGAAATCCTTCCTTCGGTTATCAGCATAGCTGTTCTGCCTACTTTGAGCTGTTTTGATGTGGTTTTGGATTACCTTCCCCTTTTCCCTCATTTCCTTCACAAGATCTAGGCCTATGAGTTTTCTTTCTCCAACATCATCCCAACAGGTTGGTGCACAACATCTCTTTCTGTATAACGCTTCATATGATGCCATCTGAATAATTGAATGGAAGATATTGTTATAGGATAATTCTACCAGATGTAAATATTGATCCCACATACATTGAAAGTCAAGTGAGCATGATCTAAACATCTCTTCTAAGGTTTCAATAGTCCATTCTCATTTTCCATCAGTTTGGGGGTGGTAGGCAGTTCTCAAATGAAGCTAAGTATCCAATGCATTCTAAAAACTTTTCCATAATCTTGATGTAAAATGAGGATCACGATCAGAAACAATCAATAGTGGTACTCCATGGAGTCTTACAAATTAATTAATATATAGTCTTGTTAATCGTTCAAGTGGTAAATCTTCTCTTATATCAAGAAAATGAGCTGACTTGGCAAGATGATCAACAATGAACCGTATTGAATCGTTACTTCTAAGAGTCTTTGGTAGTCCCATGATAGAGTCCATCGTAATATTATCCCATTTCAACTCAGGTATGGGAAGAGGTTTCAAGACTCCTCCAGGCTGTTGCCTTCCAGCTTTCACTTGTTTAAAAACCATACATCTTGACACAAAATCATCAATCTCCCTCTTCATGTTGTCACACCAAAAAAGTTCCTTAAAAAACCTATACATTTTGGTTCTCCCAGGGTGTATAGAGTAATTGGAAGTATGAGCATCATGCAACAATTACCTTTTTAGATCAGGTATATCGGGAACACAAAGTCTCTTCCCAAATTTCAAAATTCCATCTTCATACACAAATTCACTCAATCTACCATCATTCACAGCTTTAATCTTCTTTTGAAACTCTTCACCATTGGTCTAAGAACTCTTTATCCTTTCTAGTAATGATGGTTTGGCAACCATTTGAAAAGGAATTGATGTTTCACTTTCCAGGGTTATTCCCATATCCATCTTTACTAGATACATGTATATAGGATCATTTTCAATTCTCATCCTGTTCAATACTCCATGATCCTTTCTACTCAAAGCATCTGTCACCTTATTTTCCTTCCCCAGATGGTAGTGTATAGTGAAATCATAATCCCTGAGTAGTTCAAGACATCACTTTTTCCTCATGTTGAGTTCTTTCTGAGAGAAAATATACTTCAAACTCTTATGATCAGTATAAATCTCACATTTTTCACCATAGAGATAGTGTCTCCAAATACTCAAAGAAAATATTAAAGGTTCTAATCAAGATCATGAGTAGGATAGTTTTTATAATGAATTTTAAACTGTCGTGATTCATAGGAAATAACTCTATCATTCTGCATAAGGACACAACCAAGCCAATTCTTTGAGGCATCACTATAAATAACAAACCCATCATTCCCCGATGGTAGAGTCAATATAGGAGAATTTACTAATCTTATCATCAGTTCTTAAAAACATTCTTCACATTCTTTTGTCCAAACAAATTTCACCCCATTTTGTGTGATCTTTGTTAATGGGTTATCCATTCGGGAAAATTCTGGACGGAACTTCGATAATAACCTGCTAAACAAATAAAACTGTGTACCTAAATTATACTCTTCAGTGCGGGCCATTCTTGGATTGCCTTAGTCTTAAAAGGATCAACAAAGAATCCATCCTTGGAGACAATATGACCAAGAAAAGAAATATCCTGATGCCAAAATTCACACTTGCTAAACTTCCAATGTTATTCATGTATTCTAAGAGTCTTCAGGATAATGCGCAAGTGATTTTGAGGATCTTTATAGCTTTTGGAGTATACCAAGATATCATCAATAAATACCACTAAAAAGTCATTAAGATATTCCTTGAAGACTCTGTTCATTAGATCCATGAAAACAAAGTGTGCATTAGTCAATCTAAAAGGCATTACTCTAAACTTGTAATGCCCGTACCTAGTTCAAAATGCTGTTTTCGGAATGTCTTCCTTCTTCACAAACAACTGATGATATCCATATCGAAGTTCAATCTTGGAAATGTATTGAGCTCGATGAAGTTGGTCGAATAAATCATCAATGCAAGGTATGAGATACTTGTTCTTTATTTTTATTGCATTGATCTACCTATAGTCAATGCACAACCTCATAGATCCATCTTTCTTATTAACAAAAAGAACAGAGGATCCCCATGAAGAAACACTAGGGAGAATAAATCCCTTATTACTCAATTCATCTAGTTGTTTCTTTAGTTCCACTAATTCCACAGTGGCCATTCTATAAGGGGTATTTGATATGGGCCCTGAACCATGAATTAAATCAATGGAAAACTAAATTTCTCATTCTAGAGGATTTCTAGGTAAATCTTCTGGAAACACATCAACATATTCTTTCACAATAGGTACATCCTATATTTGAGCATTCCTTTCCTCACTCACAGTTATTTCATTCTCTTCCTCACCAATAATTGAATTTAGTTGAGCTACTGGGGGTGGATCTAGATAATAATTAGGTGGTGACAATTCTGCTCTAATGATAAGGTGTTCTTTATCATCATCATTAGAAATAGTAACCTTCTTCTTCTTACAATAAATTTTTTCACCATGGTCCGAAAGACAATCCATACCGAGGATTATATCAAATAAAATCATGGGTATGATGATGAGATCAGCAGATAAAGAACATTCAAATTCCCTAATGGGGACTGATTCACAAAACATTATTGCAATGATACTTCTCTTAGGAGTTTTGACTGACAACTCCCTTGTTAAATAAAATTGGAAATATCTAATTTTCTTAGAAAACTAGGAAGATATGAAATAATGTAATGATACATAATCAAATAAATCATTGGATAAACTTGAGGAAACCATTAAATTACCTTCCACCATGTCTTTAGGGGTTTCAACCTCAGTAGTAGTGATCGCATAAGCTTGGCCTCGATCCCTTGGCCTTTTTTGAGGTAAGTTTCCCTGACGCTTTGGTTATTAATTTTCATAATGTCTCATATCTCTACAATTTTATCATTGAACATTGGTTGCATCTTTATTTCCCTTACAATCACTAGAAATATGGTCTTTCCATCCACATATGTAGCATACCTCTTTTCCTTTTAGACAGGAACTAGGGTGCTTCCTTCCGTAATTATCACAGGGTGGAAATTCAGTTCTTCCTTTCTTCCCTATTTCATTATTTTTTTCCCATAGTTTTCAAAAGATCTCTTATTCTCTTTCTTTTCTTTAAAGTCATAAGACTTAGAGAATTCCTTTTCTATCTTGATAGCACACGAGACAATATCTTCGAATGATGAGAAGGATTCTGATACTAATGCAGGACGGAGAAATGGTTTTAACCCATCAAATAAATATTCAATCTTACTTGTTGTGTTACATATATAATCTACATCATGCCTCGCTAACCTTGTAAATTTAGCTTCATACTTTGTGACATTCTCATCCTCCTTTTGCCTCAGACTTAGAAATTGTCTTTCCATATTTTCTTGATGGTCATGAGGAAATTATTTTTCTAAGAAAATTTCTTTAAACTCCCTCCATTCCATATTTGATACTTCATCATCTTACTTTGTATTTTGAATCAATGAACACCATTGATCCGCATCTCCAGTGAGGCGGTAAACTTCCATGAAATTTTTTTCCCTTTCACTACACCCCAAGTTGTGGAACATTTTCTCTAAGGAATTTATCCATTGGTTAGCTAATAATGGATTTGTACCCCCATTGAATGTTAGTGGTTGTTTCATCCTGAAGCGGTCTAATATTGATCCTCCGTGATTTGGATCAGGGTGCTCCATATGGGTAAGGTTATTATTCATAACCTGTGTGAGTTTTCCCAGTATGGTGATAAGTTGATCAGCACCAGTTGTATTACCAGCTCCACTATAATTATCTTGAACATGAGGGAAATCCCTACATGTAGTGCATGCATTTATATGGTTTCCATTCCTTCTACTCACCGCCATTTATAAAAAATGGCATATACTAGATTAGTTTATGAATCTCAATACATAAATCCAAATTAGTAAAACACTTAACAAAAATTGAAAAGTTTATGGATATAATCCATAATCAAAAATTTTTTTTTGAGAAGTATATACTCATAAACCCTTCATAATGGTTTGTAAAGAAAATGAGAATTATTTTAATCATATCCCCCAGGAGTGTCGTAACCAAGAGTGCAGTAAGGCCCGTTGTTGTGCACCAGTTCCCGTTCGAGTTAAGCTCAAAGCGGTGTTTTCAGGTTTTACCCCTAGGTACATCTGTACCAGAGATGCCTCTACCTAATCATATCCAAATAGGGATGTATTTCTTGGAAAACTCACAAAATCTCTACAATACCAAAATTCTAGGAAGTTCATCTATAGTAATCCTCAATGTCTATCTTAGGGTAATGTGATCTAATCAGATTTTGTCAAAATATACTTTCCAAGGTTTGTACTGAACTTCCTCTGACACCAACTACAATGCCCCGACCCTAGTTACCCAGAGTTGGTGCATTATTACATAAAATGGTCATGATCACAAAAAAATCATTTCTTGAAAGACGGATTATTTTAGTATTATTGGAAACAATATTTATATATAAGTTCAACTTTACAGCTTGAAAATAAATACAACACAAATATATATCATTAGAAACATCCAAGACTCCTAGATTATGCCTGCAAGTCACTCATAACTAACTTTTTCATATCCTGGTAAAATAAAACATAAGAAAGGTGAGCTCAAACTCTTAGTAAGGGTAAGAAATACAGCAGAAAATACCATATATATTAAGCATGGTGAATAATTGAAACCACATGACTTTACCAATAATAAACATGAATTCTTTTGTGGAAGGAATATGAGATGAGTAAATAATTCCATAATAAAAAATAATCATGGGTATTCTACTAGTTGAATGACCACATGAACCATCAATATTTTTTTCATAATGAGGTAATGTATAATGTCGGACATTCTGAAACATTTTATCACGGCCACGACCAAGACATCTTAAAATGAATAAGCCATCGGCCAAAACCATATATCAAATTGGAAAAGGCCTCAACCAATTCCACATCTAGTTGTCTCATGAGACCTACCGATGCATCGAGGAGCTATAGTGGGCTCTACCCATCACTTACTAAGTCCAATAGATTCCTCATATGAAAGGGTTGAAACATAACATAATCATTCTTATTAAAACTAGCATACAAAATGTCAATACTTTAACCATAAACCATGAATGGTATAAAAATTGCATATCCAAAGTCAAACATATCAAAAAACGTTCAATACAATATGGAAGTTTGGTATCATATTAAACCAACTTCAAATAAACTTAAAATCCATCAAAGGATGTTGACATAGATGAAATCAAAACCTTTTTTAGAGAAATATCTCTTTCTATTTTGAAATAATTTATGAGTCACATAATTATAAAGAAAACATTTATTTTTAAAATATTCTAATATTATTTTAAGGGAAGCTCCAATGATGTTATAATGACGTAATATATCCGCACCCACCGTATAAGTTAAAAAACATTCTTACCTTAATTTTGTTGAAAAGGTCATAAAGTACCTTGTTTGGAAAACGACGGAAATATTCCCTTATAAAATTTTTATAAAAGTCAAATAAGGGTACAAATAAAATTAACCCATAGTCTATAAAATATTAAAAATGTTTTGGAATACATTTTTAAGAAACATGTAAGTGGATGATAAAGAGATCCCTGTACATACTAACATAAAAAAACCTCTGATAATAAAGAGATTGTGAAATTAACCCTTACCTTGTACTTTTCCTTGAACGAGGGTAGGTAAACCTCCTGTATAATGGTTAAATAATTTTTATTAAATTATACAAGAATCATATACATTAATATGATATCATATATAATCTTTTAATATTTGTTTGTTAATAATATATTAATATTATCGTCATTTCGGGTGTTAAGGAGTTTGTTTACATTTATATTATTTGTTATGTGAGTCATATTTGTTATGGATGGGATGTATCTTATTCATATACCGAATGATATCAAGTATTTAAGCATTATTTTTAATCATCAAATGAAAATTAGTCTTGAATGGATACGATGGGGAATGAATCTAATCGCGTTCGTGGAGACGGTATTCCGTACGTACGCACGAGCGACAATATCATTATTATTATAATAAATAATTGGATGGTATATCATAAATACATAATCATTATCATGTTATATTTATTATTTACATCAATTACAGATCATTATTATAACCATCCAAATAATAATGTATTGAATAACAATTACACCACGATGTGGAGACGGTAATCCGTATGTACACTCGTATGGTGACATGTCATTCAAAAGATAGATAGAATAATGAATATGTTTTTACCATATTTATATTAACATTATAGTATATAAAATATATTGGAGTAATTTTTTTATAATGGAAACAACAAGGAAAGAGGAAGTGGAAGAAGAAAGGAACTTGAAAGAGGTGATGAAATATTTACCTCTTCTTCGAGTTCTTCCTTTTGATTTGATCAAAATGTTTCTTTAGGTTTGCTTTCTGACTAAAAGAATGCCTCTAGGATGAATGGAGGACAGTTGAGAGGGTATTTGGTCAGGGTTTGGCAGATCAAAATTTCTTTGAAGGTGTGAATTAGAGAGAAGGGAGAGTGCCCATTTATTAGAGGGGTGAGGGGAACCTTAGGAAACGCTAGAAATATTATTTTATAATAAAATCTTTTTCAGTTTAAAATGGCTCTAAAATGGATTATTTAAAGTATAATTTGGGGATAATTCTAAAAACACTCAACCAATAGGTTTTAGATAGGTTTGGGTCACTATATTAACTTTATCGTTCAGATTTAACTCTTAGTTAAATAGTTTGACATTTACCATGTCTCTTTGTATTTTTATAATATATGGTTAATAAACTTAATATTTAATTTCAAGAGATCCCTAAGTGGTTAATTAATGATACACCTATCATCATATAAGTATTTTGTCCAAAGATTATATTTTTAGGAATATAATATCAATTAGTAATGTAATATGTTTTTAGAAACTCTTTTATGTCAATTTTGACACTATTTGGTATTTTGTTTTTGCTAAATTCATAACAGCCTTATTATTTAGAAAAAAATTAATCGAACCAACCCTAATATGTCATATTAACCTATAAAATTATTTGAATTCATAAAAAGTCTCAAATTACATTTATTTGGATATTTATAGTATCAATTATTTTAATATTTCATTAATTAGGTAATTACTACATCATAATTGTGTCATAAATAAATTAAATTATTTATTGTCTAAAATTTTTAAATAAAATACCATTATGTAGGAAATATTTTTATCTTTATAATGAATATTTATATTCGAATTTATCTTATGTATAACCATATATTAAAAAATGTTTTATTTATTAAACTTTGATTTTAACTCTTTTAACACTTCTTTAAATAAAATTACAATAAGTGTCCTAATATAATCAAAGTGGACCAAAGAGGTAAATATTTTTTTCCTAAGGTTGTTTTTTTTATAATTATACTTATCCAATAGAATTTGGACATGTGTTAGGGTAATAATAATATCATTTTTACCCTTAATTACCCTATTTACTTTTAACCGTGGTAAATAAAAGTAAAAAGTTACTATTGACGAAAAATTATTTTCAACTTATTGTACAATATATTACTGAATAATATCAACCATTTCTCTCATATTTTTAAAATTCAACTCACAGAAGTGACAAAATTATTTTTTATGTGAATTTTCAAATTCTCCTAAGAGGTGGGTAAAAGACGTTGAAAAGTTCAATAATCTTTTTATATATCTAAATTTATTATAAACTGACTCCAATGAATTAAATTGAACTTATATATGTATTATGTATCTATTTTTACCTAAAATAAATTTAAATAAAATAAATAATTATTTAAATAAAAATTCGGTTTTAAATTATAACTCAGGGTTTTTCACTATTCATCAAAAATTGAATGTTTTGAGAAAAATACCAAAAATTCACCCTAGACTAATTTCAATATTCTGAATCCAAAAAATGAAGTCCATTTTTAAAGATAAAATTTATAAAATTTCAAAAAGTGGGTATTACTATTCTTAATGGCTAGTTTGAATGGTTGTGGTGTGTTAAAACTCGAAGTTGCGTACAACACACGCTACTCTATTATTCAAAGAGACGCTTACCGTGGAAGCTTGGGGTGTTACATTATCCTCTTGTTCAAATAATTTTTTCCTCAAAATTTCTAGAATATTACTGCATAAAAAGACATGGGTGGTTCTTCATCACAAGTTCCTCAGGTTCCCACGTTGCCTCTTCCATCTTATGGTTTCTCCAAAGATCTTTTACCAGAAGAGTCGTCCGGTTTCTCAGCACTTGTTCTCTTGTATCAAGCATCTTGACAGGCACATCACAATAAGACAGATCAAGTTCCAGTTTTAATTCCTCAAAGTTGAGTACATGAGTTGGTTAAGCATATATTTTCTCAACAGTGATACATGGAACACATCGTGATCTTTGGAGAGACTTGGCGGCATTTCCAAATGGTAAGCTATAGCCCCAAGTCGTTCTAGAATTTCAAAAGGTCCGATGTACCTGGGACATAATTTTCCCTTCTTACCAAAACGTATAACACCCTTCCATGGAGATACCTTCAAGAAAACATGATCTCCTACCTGAAATTCCAAATCCTTCCTTCGATTATCTGCAAATCTCTTCTGCCTACCTTGAGCTTCTTTGATGTGGTTTTTGATTTCCTTCACCTTTTCCATCACTTCCTCCACAAGTCATGGGCCTATGAGTTTTCTTTTTCCAACATCATCACAATAGGTTGGTGTGTGACATCTCTTTCCGTATAAAACTTCATATGGTGCCATCTAAATACATGAATGGAAGATATTGTTATAGAAGAATTCTACTAGAGGTAAATATTGATCCCACATACCTTGAAAGTCAAGTGATCAGGATATCAACACGTCTTCTAAGGTTTGAGTAGTCCATTATGATTGTCCATCAGTTTGGGGGTGGTAGGAAGTGCTCAAACGAAGCTCATTATCCATGGATTTCTGATGACCTTTCAATAATCTTAATGTAAAATGGGGACCACGATCAGAAACAATCGATAGTGGTACTCCATGCAGTCTTACGACATCATTAATATATAGTCTTTTTAATCGTTCAAGTGGTAAATCTTCTCTTATAGCAAGAAAATATTCTTACTTGGTAAGATGATCAACAATGACCCATAATTCATCATTCCTTCTAGGAGTCTTTGGTAGTCCCATGACAGAGTCCATTGTAATATTATCCCATTTCCACTCAGGTATGGGAAGAGGTTGCAAGACTCCTCTAGGTTGTTGCCATTCAGCTTTCACTTGTTGACAAACCATACATCTTGAAACAAAATCAACAATATCCCTCTTCTTGTTGTCCCACCAAAAATGTTCCTTGAAATCCCCATACATTTTGGTGCTACCATGGTGTCTAGAAAAAGTGGAACTATAAGCATCATCCAATAATTCTCTTTTTAGATCAGGTATATTGGGAACACAAACTCTCTTCCCAAATTTCAAAATTTCATCTTCATACACAAAGTCACTCAATCTCCCATCTTTCACAGCTTTAATCTTCTTTTGAAACTCTTCATCATTGGTCTAATAACTCTTTATCCTTTCTAGTAAAGATGGTTTGGCAACCATTTAAAAACGCATTAATGTTTCAACTTCCATGGTTATTCCCATATCTATCTTTACTAGATCCATGTATATAGGATCCTTTTCAACTCTCATTTTATTCAATACTCCATGATCCTTTCAACCTAAAGCACTTTTCACCTTATTTTCCTTCCCCAGGTGGTAGTGTATAGTGAAATCATAATCCTTGAGTAGTTCAAGCCATCACCTTTGCCTCATATTGAGTTCTTTCTGAGAGAAAATATACTTCAAACTCTTATGATCAGTATAAATCTCACATTTTTCACCATAGAGAGAATGTCTCCAAATATTCAAAGTAATGATTATAGCTGCTAACTCAAGATCATGAGTAGGATAGTTTTTCTCATGACGTTTTTGCTGTTGTGATGCATAGGCAATAACTCTTTCATTATTCATAAGGACACAACCAAGTCCTTTCTTCGATGCATCACTATAAATAACAAACCTGTCATTTCCCAATAGTAGAGTCAAGATAAGATAATTGAATAATCTTCTTTTCAATTCTTTAAAACATTCTTCACATTATTTTTTCCAAACAAAATTTACCCCTTTTCTTGTGACCTTTGTTAATGGGTTAGCCATCTGAAAAAAATTCTAGACGAAACGTCGATAATAACCTGCTAAACAAATAAAACTGCGTACCTCAGTTATACTCGTCGGTGCGGGCCATTATTTTATTTCCTTGGTCTTAGAAGGATCAACAGAGATTCCATCATTGGAGGCAATATGGTCAAGAAAATAAATATCATGATTATAGAATTCACACTTGCTAAGATTCCCATATAATTCATGTATTCTATGAGTATTCAGGATAATTCTCAAGTGATTTTCATGATATTTATAGCTTTTGGATTATACAAATATATTATCAATAAATACCACAACAAATTCATCAAGATATTCCTTGAAGACTCTCTTCATTAGGTCCATGAAAATAGAGGGTGCATTAGTCAATCCAAAAGGCATTACTGTAAACTTGTCATGCCCGTACCTGGTTCGAAATGCAGTTTTCATAATGTCTTCCTTCATACACACAACTGATGATATCCAGGTCGAAGGTCAATCTTTGAAAAGTATTGAGATCCATGAATTTGGTCTAATAGATAATCAATTCATGGTTGGGGATACTTGTTTATTATTGTTATAGCATTGATCTCCCTGTAGTCAATGCACAACCGCATAGATCCATCTTTCTTCTTAACAAAAAGAACAGGGGCTCCCCATGGAGAAAAATTAGGGTGAATAAATCCCTTATTACTCAATTCCTCTAGTGGTTTCTTTAGTTATAGTAATTCCACAGTGGCTATTCTATAAGGGTTCTTCGATATGGGCCTTGAACCAGGAATTAAATCAATGGAAAACTCAATTTCTCATTCTGGAGGATGTACAGGTAAATCTTCTAGAAACACATCAATATATTCTTTCACAATAGGTACATACTCTATTTGAAAATTCCTTTCCTCAGCCATAGTTATTTAATCCTCTTCCTCCCCAATAATTGAATTTAGTTGAGCTACTGGGGGTGAATCTAAATAAGAACTAGGTAGTGATGATTCTACTCTAAAGATAAGGTGTTCTTTATCATCTTCACCAAAAATAGTAACATCATTCTTCTTACAATAAATTTTTGCATCATGGTCTGAAATCCAATCCATACCAAGGATTAATCAAATTCAATCATGGGTCTGATGATGAGAGTAGTAGATAAAGAACATTTATATGCCCCAACGGGGACTGATTCACAAATTTGTGTTGCAATGATACTTCCCTTAGGAGTTTTTACTGACAACTCCCTTATTAAATCAATTTGGATATATCTAATTCTCATAGAAAAATGGGAAGAAATGAAACAATGTGATGATCCAGAATCAAATAAAGCATTGGCTAAACTTGAGGAAACCATTAAATTACCTGCCAACACTTCTTTCGAGGTTTCAACCTCTGCAGTAGTGATCACATAAGCTTGGCATTGATCCCATGACCTTTTCTGAGGTATGTTTCCTTGATGCTTAGGAAATTAATTTTCATAATGTCCCATATCTCTAAAATTGTAGCATTGAACATTGGAAGCATCTCTCTTTCCATTACAATCACCAGCAAGATGTCCTTTCAGTCCACATTTATAGCATACTCCTTTTCCTTTTAGACATGCACCGGGGTGCTTCCTTCCGCAATTATCACATGGTGGAAATTCAATTCTTCCCTTCTTCCCTATTTCCTTATTTCCTTTCCTAGAGTTTTTAACAAATCTATTCTTCTCTTGCTTTTCTTTAAAGTCATTAGACTAAGATAATTCTTTTTCTATCTTCATAGCACACGAGGCAATATCTTCGTATGATGAGAAGGATTTTGATACTACTGCTCAATGGAGAACTGGTTTTAACCCATCAATGAAATGTTAAATCTTACTTCTTATGTTACATATATAATCTGATATATGCATCGCTAACCTTGAAAAGTTAGCTTCATACATTGTGACATTGCCATCCTCTTTTTTCTTCAGAATCATAAATTGTCTTTCCATATCTGCTCGATGGTCATGAGGAAAGTATTTTTATAGGAAAATTTCTTTAAACACCCTCCATTACATATTTGATACTTCATCATCTTCCTTTGTGTTTTGAATCAATGACCACCATTGATCAACATCTCTAGTGAGGCGGTAACCTCCAATGACAGCTTTTTTCCCTTTCGCTACTCCCCAAGGCGTGAAAAATTTTCTCTAAGGAATTATCCATTGGTAAGATACTAATGGATTTGTACCCCCATTTAATGTTGGTGGTTGTTTCCTCATAAAGTGGTCTAACATTGATCCTCCGCAATGTGGATTAGGGTGCTCCATACGGGTTAGGTTATTATTCATAACCTGTGTGAGTTTTCCCAGTATGGTGATAAGCTGACCAGCACAAGTTGTATCACCAGCTCCACTATAATTATCTTGAACTGGAGGGCAATCCCTACATGGAGTGCATGCATTGATACAACTTCCATTCCTTCTACTAGGCACCATTTCTAAACAATGGAATACACTAGATTAGTTTATGAATCACAATACATAAATCAAAACTTGTAAAACACTTAACAAAAATTGAACAGTTTGTGGATATAATCTACAGTCATAAAAATGTTTTCTTTAAGGAAGTATATACTCATAAACCCTGCATAATGGTTTGTAAATAAAATGAGAATTATCCTAATTATATCCTCCAGGAGTGTCGTAACCAAGAGTGCAGTGAGGGCCGTTGTCATGCACGAGTTCCCATTCGAGTCTAGATCAAAGCAGTGTTTTCGGGTTTTATCCCTAGGTACATCTGTGCCGGAGCCGCCTCTACCTGATCGTATCCAGACATGGATTTATTTCTTGTAAAAATCACCAAATCTCTAAAATACCAAAATTCTAGGAAGTTATTCCATACTAATCCTCAAAGTCTATCTTAGGGTAATTTTCTCTAATCAGAGTTTATCAAAATCTAGTTTGCATGGTTTGTACTAAACTTCCTCTGATACCAAATGTAGCGCCCCGACCCTCGTTACCCATAGTTGGTGCATTATTACATAAAATTGGCATGATCACAAAGAAATCATGTCTCTAAAGACTGATCAGTTTAGTATTATTGGAAACAAGATTCATACATAAGTTTAAATTTGAAGCTTGAAAAGAAATACAACACAAATATATTCTATTAGAAACATCCATGTCTCCAAGATTACGCCTGAAAGTCACTCATAACTAACTTCTTAATATCCTAGTAAAATTAAACCTAAGAAATGGGTGAGCTCCAATACTCAGTAAGGGTGAGAAATACAGTAGAAAATAAAATAAATATTAAGCCTGGTGATTAATTGAAACCACGTTCCTTTACCAATAACAAACATGAATACTTTTATGGCAGGAATATGAGTTGAGTAAATAATTCCATAATAAAACATAATAATGGGTATTCTACTATTTGAATGACCATATGAACCATCAATATTATTTTCATAATGAGAGAATGTATAATGTCGGACATTCTGAAACATTTTGTCAAGGCCTCGGCCAAGAAATTTGAAAATGATTAAGGCCTCGGCCAAAACCATATATAAAATTGGGAAAGGCCTCAGCCAATTCCACTTCTAGTTGTCTAATGAGACCTAAAAATGCATTGATTAACTATAGCGGGCTCCATCCATCACTTACTAATTCCAATACATTTCTCATATGAAAATGTTGAAATATAACATAAACATTCATATTAAAACTAGCATAAGAAATTTCAATACTTTAACCATAAACCATGAATGGTATACAAATAGCACATCCATAGTCAAAAATATCACAAAACCTTCAATAGAATATGGAAGTTGTGTATCATAATAAGTCAACTTCAAATAAACTTAAAATCCATCAAAGGATGTTGACATAGATGAAATCAAATCCTTTTTAGAGAAATATATCTTTCTATTGTGAAATCATTTAAGAGTCACATAATTATAAAGAAAACATTTATTTTGAAAATATTCTTATAAGATTTTAAGGGAAGCTTCGACGATTTTATAATGATGTAATATAGCTGCACCCGCCATATAAGTTAAAAAAACATTCTTACCTTAATTTTTTAGAAAAGGTCATAAAGTAACATGTTTGGAAAATGATGGAAATATTCCTTTATAAAATCTTATAAAAGTCAAAAAGGGGTATAAGTGACTTTAACCCATAGGTTATAAAATAGTAAAAATGTTTTGGAATAAATTTTTAAGAAACATGGATGCGGATGATAAAGAGATCCCATTAGATACTTACGTAAAAACAACCACAGATAATAAAGAGATTGAGAAATTAACCCTTACCTTATACTTTTCATTGGTCAAGGGTAGTTTAACCTCATGTATAATGGTGAAATAATTTTTATTAAATTATAAATAATCATATGCATTAATATGATATCTTATATGATATTTTAACATTGCTTTGTTAATAATATCTTAGTATTATCGTCATTTCGGGTTTTAACAGATTTTTTCCCTTTATATTATTTGTTAAGTGATTCATATTTGTTATGGAAGGGATGTATCTTATTCATATACAGAATTATATCATGTCTTTAAAAATTATTTTTAATCATCAAATGAAAATTTGTCTTGAATGGATATGATGGGGAATGAATCTCATCGCGTTCATGGAGACGGTAATTCATACGTACACACGAGCGACAATATAATTCTTAAAATAATATATAATTGGATGGTATATCATATATAAGGAATAAATATCAGGTTATATTTATTATTTACATCAATTACACATCATTATTACACTCATCGAAATAATAATTTATTGAATAACAATTACACCACGACGTGGAGACGGTAATCTGTATGTACACACATATGGTGACATTTCCTTCAAAGGATGGATAAAATAAAGAATATGGATGTACAATGTTTATAATAAAATCACATTATATAGAATATATTGGATTTATTATTTTATAATGGAAACAAAAAGAAAAGAGGAAGTGGAAGGAGAAAGGAACTTGAAAGAGGTGATGAAATATTTACCTCTTCTTCAGGATGTTCCTTTTGATTTGATTAAAAGGGTTCTTTTGGTTGGATTTCTGACTAAAGTAATGACTCTATGATGAAGGGAGGATAGTTGAGAGGGTATTTGGGTAGGGGTTGGCTGAGCCAAATGGCTTTGAAGGTGTGAATTAGATAGAAGGTGGAGTTCCCTTTTATAAGAGGTGTGAGGGGCACCTTAGGAAAAGATAGAGATATTATTTTATAATAAAATATTTTCAGTTTATAATTTCTCAAAAATGAATTATTTTAAGGATAAGGTGTGGATGGGTCTAGAAACACTCTACCAATAGGTTTTAGACAGGTTTTGGTCACTATATTAACATTATCCTTTAGATTTAACTCTTAGTTAAATAGTTTGACATTTACCATGTCTCTTTGTATGTTTATATTATATGGTTAATAAACTTACTATATACTACCAAGAGAACCTCATGTTGTTCATTAATGATATACCTATCATTATATAAGTCATTTGGTTGAACCGTATATTTTTAGGAATAGAATATCAATTAGTAATATAATATTTGTTTTAAAAACTCTTTTATGTCAATTTTGACACTATTTGGTATTTTGTTTTTTATAAATTAATAAAAGAATTATTACATTGACAAAAATTTATCTAACCAACCATAATATGTCATATTAACCTATAATTTTTTTTAATTCATAAAAAGTCTAAAATTACATTTATTTGGATATTTATAATATCCATTATTTTAATATTTCTTTAAATAGGTAATTACTGCATCATCATTGTGTCACAAATAAATTAAATTATTTAATGTCTAAAAATTATAAAAAAATAAAATTATGAAAGAAATATTTTTATCTTTCTAATAAATATTTATATTCTAATTTATCTTATGTATAACCCAATATTAAAAATGTTTTAGTTATTAAACTTTGATTTTAACTCTTTTAACTCTTCTTTAAATAAAATAATAATAAGTTTCCAAATCTAATCCAAGTAGACCAAAGAGGTTCATATTTAATTACTAAGGTTTTTTTGGAATAATTATAATTATACAATAGAATTAGGACATGTGTTAGGGTAATAATAATATCATTTTTACCATTAATTACCCAATTTACTTTGAACCGCGGTAAATAAAAGTAAAAAGTTACTATTGACAAAAAATTATTTTCATCATATTGAACCACATTTTACTTAAAAATATCTACCATGTTTCTCAGATTTTTGAAATTACACTCACAGAAGTGGTAAAATTAAATTTTATGTGAATTTGCAAATTCTCCTAGGAGGTGGGTAAAAGACGGTGAAAAGTTAAATAAACTTTTTATATATCTAAAATTATTATAAACTGACTCCAATGAATTACATTGAAATTATATACATATTATGTATCTATTTTTACCTAAAAAAAGTTTAAATAAAATAAATAATTATTTAAATGAAAATTCGGTTTTAAACTATAACTTAGTGTTTTTCACTATTCATCAAAAATTGAATGTTTTCAGAAAAATACCAAAAATTTACCCTAGGCTAATTTAGTAATTACAAATCCAAAAATGAAGTCCATTTTGAAAGATAAAATTTATAGAATTTCAAAAAGTGGGTATTACTATTCATAACAGCTAGTTTTATTGGTTGTGGTGTGTTAGAACTCGAAGTTGCGTACAACACACGCTTCTCTATTATTCGAACAGAAGCGTACCGTGGAAGGTTGTGGTTTTACATTCTCAAATCCTTTAAATAATTTCTTCTTGAAATTTCTAGAATATTACTGCATAAAAAGACTAGGGTGTTTCTTCATCATAAGTTCCTTAGGTTCCCACGTTGCGTCATCCATCTTATGGTTTCTCCACAGAACTCTTACCAGAAGAGTCGTCCGGTTTCTCAGCCATTGTTATCTTGTATCAATAATCTTGACAGGATCTTCTCAATAAGACAGATCGGGTTCCAATTCTAATTCCTCATAGGTGAGTACATGCAATCGGTCAAGAATATATTTTCTCAACAGTGATATGTGAAACACATCGTGAACTTTGGAGAGACTTTGCGGCATTTCCAAACGGTAAGTTACAGCTCCAATTCATTCAAGAAATTTGAATGGTCCGATGTACATGGGACTTAATTTTACCTTCTTACTGAAACTTATAACATCCTTCCATGGAGATAACTTCAAGAAAACATGATATCCTGCCTGAAATTCCAAATCCTTCCTTTAGTTATCAGCATATCCCTTCTACCTACTCTGAGCTGCTTTGATGTGGTTTTGGATTACCTTCACCTTCTCCATCATTTCCTCCGCAACTTTTGGGCCTATGAGTTTTCTTTCACCAACATCCTCCCAACAGGTTGGTGTGTGACATCTTTCTCTATGTAATGCTTCATATGGTGACATCTGAATACTTGAATGGAAGCTATTGTTATAGTGTAATTCTACCAGAGGTAAATATTGATCCCACATACATTGAAGGTCAAGTGCGAATGATCTCAAAATGTCTTCTAAGGTTTGAATAGTCCATTATGATTGCCCATTAGTTTAGGGGTGGTAGGCAGTACTCAAACGAAGCTCCGTATCTAGGACTTTCTGAAGACTTTTCTAGAATCTTGATCTAAAACAGGGATCACGATCAGAAACAATCGATAGTGGTACTCCATGAAGTCTTACAACTTCATTAATATATAGTCTTGCTAATCGTTCAAGTTGTAAATCTTCTCTTATAGCAAAAAAATGTACTAACTTGGTAAGACGATCAAAAATGACCCATATTGCATTGTTCCTTCTAGGATTCTTTGGTAGTCCCATTATAGAGTGTATCATAATATTATCCCATTTCCACTCAGGTCTGGGAAGAGGATGCAAGACTCCTCCATGCTGTTGCCTTCCAGCATGCACTTGCTGAAAAACCATACATATTGACACAAAATCAGCAGTCTCCTTCTCCATGTTGTCCCACCAAAAATGTTCCTTCAAATCACTATTAATTTTGGTGCTCCCAGGGTGTATAGAGAAAATGTAACTATGAGCATCATCCAACTATTCCCTTTTTAGATCAGTTATATTGGGAACACAAAGTCTCTTCCCAAATTTCAACATTCCATCTTCATACACAAATTCACTTAATCTCCCATCATTCCCTGCTTTAACCTTCTTTAGAAACTCTTCATCATTAGTCTGAGAACTATTTATCCTTTCTATTAAAGATGGTTTGGCAACAATTTGAAAAAGCATTGATGTTTCACCTTCCATGGTTATTCCCATATCCATCTTTTCTAGATCCATGTATATAGGATTCTTTTCAACTCTCATCTTGTTCAAAACACCATGATCCTTTCTACTCAAAGCATCTTCCACCATATTTTCCTTCCTCGAGTGGTAGTGTATAGTTCAATCATAATCCTTGATTAGTTCAAGCCATCTCATTTGCCTCATATTGAGTTACTTCTGAGAGAAAATATACTTAAAACTATTGTGATCAGTATAAATCTCACATTTTTCACCATAGAGATAGTGTCTCCAAATCTTCATATTAATGATTACAGCTGCTAACTCAAGATCATGAGTAGGATAGATTTTCTCAGGAATTTTCAGTTGTCGTGATGCATAGGCAATAAATCTATCATTCTGCATAATGACACAACCAAGTCCTTTCTTCGATGCATCACTATGAATAACAAACCCATTATTCTCCAATGGTAGAGTCAAGATAATAGCATTGAATAATCTTCTCTTCAGTTCTTCAAAACATTCTTCACATTCTTTTTCGAAACAAATTTCACCCCTTTTTGTATGAGCTTTGTTAATGGGTTAGCCATCCGGGAAAAATTCTGTAGAAAATATCGATAATGACCTGCTAAACCAATAAAACTGTGTACCTCATTTATACTCGTCGGTGCTGGCCATTATTGTATTTCCTTGGTCTTAGAAGGATCAACAGAGATTCCATTCTTGGAGACAATACGGTAAAGAAAAGAAATCTCCTGAAGCCAGAATTCACACTTTCTAAACTTCCCATATAATTCATGGCTTCTAAGATTCTTCATGATAATGCACAAGTGATTTTCATGATCTTTGTAAATTTTGGAGTATACCAAGATATCATCAATAAATACCACTACAAAGTCATCAAGATATTCCATGAAGACTCTATTCATTAGATCCATGAAAATATAGGTTGCATTAGTCAATCCAAAAGGCATTACTGTACACTCGTATTTCTCGTAACTGGTTAGAAATGTTGTTTTCATAATGTATTCCATCTTCACACACAACTGATGATATCCAGATTGAAGGTCAATATTTGAAAAGTATTGAGCTCCATGAATTTGGTCAAATAAATCATCAATGTGAGGTAGGGGATACTTGTTCTTTATTGTTATAGCATTGATCTCTCTGTGGTCAATGTACAACCTCCTAGATACATCTTTCTTCTTAACAAAAATAACAGGGGATCCCCATAGAGAAACATTGGGGCAAATAAATCTCTTATTACTCAATTCCTATAGCTGTTTCTTTAGTTCCCCTAATTCCACAGTGGCCATTCTATAAGGGGTCTTTGATATGGGCCTTGAACCAGGAATTAAATCAATGGGAAACTCAATTTATCATTTTGGAGGATGTCCAGGTAAATCTTCTGGAAACACATAAACATTTATTTTCACAATAGGTACATCCTCTATTTGAACATTCCTTTCCTCACCCACAGTTATTTAATTCTCTTCATCCCCAATAATTGAATTTAGTTGAGATACTGGGGGTGGATCAAAATATGAATTAGATGGTGATGATTCTTCTCTAAAGAGAAGGTGTTCCTTATCTTCATCATCAAAAATAGTAACCTACTTCTTCTTATAATAATTTTTTTGCATCATGGTCTGAAAGCCAATCCATACTGAGGATTATATCAAATTAAATCATCGGTATGACAATGATATCAGCAGATAAAAACATTTATATGCCCTAATGGGGACTGATTCACAAATTTTTTTTCAAAGATACTTCCCTTAGGAGTTTTGAATGACAACTCTCTTGTTAAATAAAATTGGAAATATCTAATTTTCTTAGCAAACTGGGAAGATATGAAACAATGAGATTATCCAGAATCAATTAAATCATTGGCTAAAATTGAGGAAACCATTAAATTACCTACCACCACATCTTTCTAGGTTTCAAACTCAGCAATAATGATCGCATAAGCTTGGTCTTGATCCCATTTAATTTTCTAAGGTAATTTTCCCTAAAGCTTAGGAAATTCATTTTCATAATGTCCCATATCTCTGCAATTGTAACATTGAACATTGGTAGCATCTTTCTTTCCCTTAAAATCACCATCAAGATGGTCTTTCTGTCCACATTTTTTAGCATACTCCTTTTCCTTTTAGACGGGAACTAGGGTGCTTCCTTCCGCAATTATCACAGGGTTGAAATTCAATTCTTCCCTTCTTCCCTATTTCCTCATTTCCTTTCCTAGAGTGTTCACAAGATCTCTTCTTCTCTTTCTTTTTTATAAAGTCATAAGAAATAGAGAATTCCTTTTCTATCTTGATAGCACACGAGACAATATCTTCATATGATGAGAAGGATTGTGATTCTAATGATCGACGGAGAAATTGTTTCATCCCATCAAAGAAACGTTCAATCTTACTTATTGGGTTACGTATATAATCTGCTGCATGCCTCGCTAACCGTGTAAATTTAGCTTCATACTTTGTGAAATTCTCATCCTCCTTTTTCCTCACTCTCATAAATTGTCTTTCCATATCTGCTTGATGGTCCTGAAGAAAGTATTTTTCTATTAAAATTTCTTTAAAATCCCTTCATTTCATATTTTATACTACATCATCTTTATTTGTGTTTTGAATCAATGACCACTGTTGATCAACATTTCCAGTGAGGTGGTAAACTACCATGACAACTTTTTCCCTTTCACTACTCCCCAAGGCGTGGAATATTTTCTCTAAGGAATTTATCCATTGCTCAGCTACTAATGGATTTTACCCACATTTAATTTTGCTGGTTTTTGCCTCATGAAGTGGTCTAACATTGATCCTCCATGAATTGAATCAGGTTGCTCCATATAGGTAAGGTTATTATTCATAACCTGTGTGAGTTTTCCCAGTATGGTGATAAGCTAATCAGCACTAGTTGTATCATCGTCTCCACTATAATTATCTTGAACAGGAGTGAAATCCCTTCATGG
The DNA here is from genome assembly GCA_963277665.1 of Viscum album. NCBI lineage: Eukaryota > Viridiplantae > Streptophyta > Magnoliopsida > Santalales > Viscaceae > Viscum > Viscum album. The sequence goes on along the minus strand of OY728155.1, from coordinate 1,517,075,448 downwards.
AGTGGGTGCACTGATACAGTTTCCATTCCTTCTACTAGGTTCCATTTATAAACAATGGCATACACTATATTAGTTTATGAATCACAATACATAAATCCAAACATGTAAAACACTTAACATAAATTGAACAGTTTATGGATATAATCCATAATCATAAAAATGTTTTCATTGAGGAAGTATATATTCATAAACCCTTCATAATGGTTTGTAATGAAAATGAGAATTATCCTAATCATATCCCCCGGGAGTGTCGTAACCAAGAGTGCATCAAGGCCCATTTTTGTCCACCAGTTCATGTTCAAGTCTAGCTCAAAGTGGTGTTTTTGGGTTTTACCCCTAGGTACATCTATGCCAGAGCCGCCTCTACTTTCTCATATCCATATACAGATGTATTTCTTGGAAAACTCACAAAATCAATACGATACCAAAATTCTAAGAAGTTCTTGTATAAAAATACTCAAATTCTATCGTAGGTTAATGTTTTATAATTAGAGTTTATCAAAATCTAGTTTCCAAGGTTTGTACTAAACTTCCTCTGATTTCAATGGTAATGCCATGAACCTAGTTACCCAGATTCGGTGCATTATTACATAACATTGGAATGATCACAAGGAAATCATGTCTCGAAAGACCGATCAGTTTAGTATTATTGGAAACAATATTCATACATAAGTTCAACTTTACATCTTGAAAAGAAATACAACACGAATATGTTCTATTAGAAACATACAATCCTCCAAGATTATGCCTACAAGTCACTCATAACTTACTTCTTCATATCCTAGGAAAATGAAACATAAGAAAGGGGTGAGCTCAAACGCTCAGTAAGGGTAAGCAATACAACAGAAAATAACATAAATATTAAGCATGGTGAATAATTGAAACCACATGCCTTTACCAATAAAAAACATGAATACTTTTATGGCTGGAATATTAGTTGAGAAAATAATTCCATAATAAAACATAATCATTGTTAATCTACTATTTGAATGACCACATGAACCATCAATATTATTTTCATAATGAGGGAATGTATAATGCCAAAAATTCTGAAACATTTGGTCAAGGCCTCAGCCAAGACATCTAAAAATGATTAAGGCCTTGGCCAAAACCATATATCAAATTGGGAAAGGCCTCAGCCAATTCCACATCTAGTTTTCTCATGAGACCTAACTATGCATTGAGGAGCTATATAGGGCTCCACCCATCACTTACGAAGTCTAATACATTCCTCATATGAAAAGGTTAAAATATAACATAAACATTCATATTAAAACTAGCATACGAAATGTCAATACTTTCACCATAAAACATGAATGGTATAAAAATAGCACATCCATAGTCAAACATATCACAAAACCTTCAATACAATATGGAAGTTTTGTATCATAATAAATCAACTTCAAATAAACTTAAAATCTATCAAAGGATGTTGACATAGATGAAATCAAATCCCTTTTTAGAGAAATATCTTTTTATATTTTGAAATCATTTCTGAGACACATAATTTTTAAGAAAACATTTATTTTGAAAATATTCTTATAAGATTATAAGGGAAGCTTTGACGATGTTTTAATTGAATAATATAGCCCACCCTCCGTCTAAGTTAAAAAAACTTTCTTACCTTAATTTTGTCAAAAAGGTCAAAAAATACCTTGTTTGAAAAACGATAGAAAGATTCCTTTATAAACATATTATAAAAGTCAAAAAAGGGTATAAATGACTTTAACACATAGTCTATAAAATAGTAAAAAAAAAATTGGAATACATTTTTAAGAAACATGAATGTGGATGATAAATAGATCTCAGTATATACTTACATAAAAAAATCCTCAAATAATAAAGAGATTTTGAAATTAACCCTTACATTGAACTTTTCCTTGGTAAAGGGTAGGTTAACCTCTTGTATAATGGTGAAATAATTTTTATTAAATTATGCAAGAATAATATACATTAATATGATATCATATATGATCTTTTAACATTTCTTTGTTAATAAAATCTTAGTATTATCATTGTTTTGGGTGTTAACAGATTCGTTTTCCATTATATTATTTTTTATGTGAGTCATATGTTTTATAGATGGGATGTGTATTATTAATATACAGAATTATATCAAGTCTTTAAACATTATTTTTAATAATCAAATGAAAATTAGTCTTTAATGGATACGATGGGGAATGAATCTCATCGCATTCTTGGAGACGGTAATCCGTACGTACGCACGGGCGACAATATCATTATTAAAATAATATATAATTGGATGGTATATCATATATAAAGAATCATTATCACATTATATTTATTATTTACATCAGTTAAACAGCATTATTATACCCATCCAAATAATAATATATTGAATAACAATTACACCACGATGTGGGGACGGTAATCCGTACGTATGATCGTATGGTGAAATGTCATTCCAAGGATGGATAGAATAATGAATATGGTTGTACCATATTAATAATAACATAAATTTATATAGAATATACAAAATTTATTATGTTATAATGGAAACAACAAGGAAAGAGGAAGTGGAAGAAGAAAGGAACTTGAAAGAGGTGATGAAATATTTACCTCTTCTTCGGGTTCTTCCTTTTTATTTGATCAAAAGGGATCCTTAGGATGGAATTATGACTAAAGTAATGACTCTAGGATGATGGGAGTATATTTCTTAGGGTATTTGGGCAGGGTTTGGTCGATCCAAATGTCTTTGAAGGTGTTAATTAGAGAGAAGGGTGAGTGACCTTTTATAAGAGAGGTGAGGGGCATCTTAGGAAAAGCTAGAAATATTATTTTATAATAAAATCATTTTCGGTTTCTAATGGCTCAAAAATGGATTATTTAAAAAATAAGGTGGGTATGGGTCTAAAAGAACTCATCCAATTGGTTTTATATAGGTTTTGGTCACTATATTAACTTTATCTTTTAGATTTTACTCTTAGTTAAATAGTTTGAAATTTACCATGTCTCATTGTATTTGTATATTATATGGCTAATAAACATACTATATACTTTAAATAGAACCCCAAGTGGTTTATTAATGATACAAATATCATTATATAAGTCTTTTTGATGAAACATAGATTTTTTGGAATTGAATATTAATTAATAATACAATATTTGTTTTAAAAACTCTTTTATGTCAATTTTGACACTATTTGGTATTTTGTTTTTGCTAAATTCATAACATCATTATTACTTCGAAAAAGATTCATCTAACCATCACTAATATTTCCTATTAACCTATAAAATTAGTGTAATTCATAAAAAGTCTCAAATTACATTTATTTGGATATTTATAATATCAATTATTTTAATATTTCATTAATTAGGTAATTACTGCATCATCATTATGTCATAAATAAAATAAATTATTTAATGTCAAAAAATTATAAATAAAATAACATTATGTAGGAATTTTTTTTATATTTCTAATGAATATTTATAGTCAAATTTATGTTATGTATAAACCTATATTAAAAAAATTATTAGGTATTAAACTTTGATTTTAACTATTTTAACTCTTCTTTAAATAAAATAATAATAAGTGTCCTAATATAATCCATGTGAACCAAAGAGGTTCATATATTATTCCTAAGGTTTTTTTGGTAGATTTATACTTATACAATAGAATTAGGACTTGTGTTAGGGTAATAATAATATCTTTTTTACCCTTAATTACCCTATTTACTTTTAACCGTGGTAAATAAAAGTAAAAGATACTATTCACCAAAAAGTATTTTCATCTTATTGAACCACATTTTACTTACTGATATGAACCTTGTCTCTTGGATTTTTGAAATTCCACTCACATAAGCGGTAAAAATAAGTTTTATGTGAATTTGCAAATTCTCCTAGGAGGTGGGTAAAAGACGGTGAAAAGTTCAATAAATTTTTTATATATCTAAAATTATTATAAAATGACTCCAATGAATTACATTGAACTTATATAGGTATTATGTATCTATTTTGACCTAAATAAAATTTAAATAAAATAAAAAATCATTTAAATAAAAATTCGGTTTTAAACTATAAATTAGTGTTTTTCACTATTCATCCAAAATTGAAAGTTTTCAAAAAAATACCAAAAATTCACCCTAGGATAATTTCGATATTTTTAATCCAAAAATGAAGTCCATTATGAAATATAAAATTTATAAAATTTCAAAAAGTGTGTATTACTATTCATAACGGTTAGTTTGATTGGTTGTGGTGTGTAAGAACTCGAAGTTTCGTACAACACACGCTACTCTATTATTCAAAGAGAAGTGTACCGTGGAAGCTTGGGGTGTTAAATTTATGGTCAGATTCCCATAAGATATGTTTTTAGGATTTTAAAAGGAGATTGAATTTAGTGCTGACACTGATTTTTCTAGTCTTAGGAAGTAGTTACACAATGTATCCTGAGGCGTTATGTATCGTTCTAGGAGAAGTTCTTATACAATGAGATAGATTCGTGGTGTACAGGTCTTGGAAGTTGAGGCAATGTGATAGAAACTACTTGAAATTATATTGAGAGAGTTATAGTTTTTCATGCATTGCGTTGTTGGAGAAATTACTTAATTAGAGAGCATTTTGTGGTGTATAAGGACAAAAAAATCCTTAAAATACATATTTACACAGTGTCATATAAATCATAAGTGGAAAATGTGGGTCAAATAGCTATAGTATTTTTATTTCTAGCTTGCCTACATGCCTGGTAAAGGTAATGTAATGGCCTATGAACTGATCTAGAGAACTCAAATATATGCATTTTACTAGACTAGTAACAAGTGACGACTCATGTATTTTATCTCTGAGATGCATTTAGAGGTGCATGATAGTCAAGTGCATAATTTCTTATTATCATTAGTTATTAACACTACCCTTATGGATAGAGTTAGGATGATGAATCTATCATATTCTGAGAGCCTAGTCCAATGGGAGAGTGTGGTAATTGAGGGCCCCCTCTTAGTTGGACCATAGAAAAGGATGATATTCTGTGTGTTTTTAGATGTGTATGGGTTTCTTCTGACATGCATGAGGAGATGATGTGATACTTTCATTATTTATCTTGGAAAACACATCCCAACATCACCAAAATGTATCGGGATTTACATCGCCAATAATGATGGTCAGGTGTGGAAAGAGAGGTAGTTTGTTTTTTCATGAGGTATTCCACTTGTAAGTAGGTGAAGGTGGAACACCAATGACCATCAAGACTTTTATAGAGGTCACCCATCTCTAAGTAGAAGTGGAATGACATTTTAATGGATTACATGATAGGTTTACTAAGGTATTATTGAGGTAATGATGTTGTATGGGTTTTTTTTGATAGGTTCATGAGGTTTTCACATTTCCTACTAATCAAGGAGACCTTCAGTGTTGATGATATTGGATGGTTGTACATATGTGAGAGAATACGACTTCATTGGGTCCCTCATACTATCATTTCATATAGGGATTCCCAATTTACATCATGTATCTAGAAAGGTCTAAAGAGGGTGTTAGGAACAGATGTGCTTCCAAGTGCAACATACCCGCCCAAGAAAAATGGCTAGTTAGAGCTCATGATTCAGGTTATTGAGGACACGATGTTAACATGTGTCCTAGATTTTAGGGGTTCTTGGAGAGGCATATGCCCCTAGTTGAATTTTACTACAACAAGAGATTTTAGGATACTTTTCAAATGGCACCTAACGAGGATTTATATGATAGGCCATTATGATCACCCCTTTGTGGGTTAGAGGTTGGAGTGGAATCTATTATTGGACTTTATCTTGTTTAGGAGACCACAAAATAGGTTTAGTTTATTTTGAAGAAGATGGATACTGAACAATTTCGTCAGAAATAATACACTGATCTCCATAGATGGACTCTATAGTTTTAGGTTGGGGATCGAGTTTTCTTGCAAGTTTCATCATGTTTTGGACATAGGATAATCCAAAGGTTGGGTAATATATTACCATGTTATGTCATGTTGTTTGAGAATATGAAGAGATTCGGGCCAATAGCCTAGATATTGAAGTTACATTAGAGGTACTGATATATACATGATTCCTTCAATGTATCTCAATTATGCCACTATTATTTAGACCCATATCATGACTTTTATCTTGAGGTGGTTGAGTTATAAGTAGATGCATCCTTTGAGGATTATCCCACACGTATTGTGTATCTTAGCATAAAGTTTCTCTAAGTCCATTTAGTTCCTTTAGTATGAGTTCTATGGAAGCACGAGTAAGTATAATATGATACATAGGATAGGGAGGCTACTGTATGATCATAGTGGCCGAATTTATTTACAAATCATGATTCACCATTGTTGGAATGATAATTAATAGACAAATTACTTAAGTGGGATGTTTTTAAGAAATCAGTTTTTCATTGAAGTACAAATCCTTTACATTCCATCAATTCTCAGTTTAATTGTTAAATTATGGACTTCTGTGAATTCCCTTGGAGCACATAAAGGTAACAAGGGTCTTTGGGGTTGGTTCAGAGTCTAGAACCCATCTTTTGGGGTGAAGTAAGCTTGGTGCATAGTCAGTTTAAACCATGAGGGGTAGGATTCATGGTTAGATAAACTGAGCGAGGCATAAGAAGAGTGTTGGAGGAACCTTCATGGTTAAAAAATGTGTGAAATGGGGCACACAACCGTGTTTTCAGGTCTATAATTTTGATAGTGAGGTTCCACACATTTTTTTCACATCTAGTCAAACCATTCAAATAAACCATGTTATGTACCCCTCCTTATAGCTAAGCATGCACGGTTGATGCATAGTTTTCCCAATACTAAAACCAAACCATGCGACCCAATGTTTTGGTTGAAATTACTATTTCACCCTTAACCAGTAATATTTGTAAACCTATTTTCCCATTTCTTTAATACACAACAACTCAACCCCTTTGAATCCTTCTTTGGCAACAATTATTGGAATCAAGAGATCATATCCATCTGGTACTAGAATTGAGTATTTTCAGTCATGTTGGATCTTCATTGGTGAGTTCACTATTTATTTTTAATAATTATTCATTCTTCTTGGTATTAAATTCACTATTTATGTGAAAGCTAATTTTCCCTATTATTAGGTTCTTCATCCATTATTAGATTTTATCCTAATATAAGTTGAATCAGATGATGATATTGGATGAGATATCCACTATATACCTGCAATATGTGGACTTGTGCTTTTAGATAAATATTGAAGTGTTTATATATATGTCGTTGTGTAACATTCACAATTATTAGGTGGTTCCTTGAAATGAATTTTAATCCTTGAATTAAATTGATAGGCATGTCGTATTCAACTAAAAAGACAAGTCAATGGATGTTTATAGGTTGAATACCTTTAAATTGGAACCATCCCTTTAGGTGTGATGTTTAATTAAATGTATATTTTGATCGAATATGATTTGGATACCTCTGTTGTTTGCCATTTCCCCCTTTTCATGGGCTGTTTAATAACAATTTATCAATTGTAATTGAAATGGTCTATAATTGGAGTTATTGATATGAATTGTGAATTCAATTGAATAATAATAAGGGATTGTTGACCATGCCCTTGGACTTGGCTATGTATTTGTATGTTAAATCTTGAGATTCTTGTGATAATAAATTCCCATGTGAGGAGAAATAAAGGTAAATCCATCTATACTTATCCCATTCCTTTAACACCTTTTGAGGTTAGGTGTAAATGTATTGTTCTTTGTTTGAACCTTTACATATTAAATGAAATTTATTTAATTTTATGAACTAGTTAAATGGTTATATTCATGGGGTGTCACATGGATTCATTGAGAATTACATGGAAAAACTCATTTGGATTTTACCTTTCTTATACCCGAGTGATACATGGACTCCCTAGTGTACTACCAAGGATGGGATTAGAGGTTTTAATTTTATATGTTCAGTGATACTTGGGACCCATATGGATTTCCAACTATGGACTCAAAGGTAATTTTACCATGTATTCCAAGGGTGTTACATAGGATTCCTTAGTGGACCGCCAAGGAATGACTCAAGTGGAGGTAATGTTATACCACACCCAGAGTGATACCTAGGTTCTTATGAGTATCTCTATATATAGACTAGTAGGGTGTTTGCTTATATCATACCTAGACTGATATATATATTCCAAATTAGGAATTCCATGGATAGGATTAGGTTCATAAATGAATAGAAAATGCAATGAGTTATGTGATGCAGCATCCAAGATAAAGAAAAAGATTAGATTCAGTCATTCTTTATAATTTATAGTTGGACTGTAAAGAATCATTTTATCATGTTATAATGTGGGATGTTGGGAATTATTGCTAGGTCTTGATACATAATAATTAAATGAATTACATTATTAACTGAACTTCTTATGAATGAGAACCTGTAATTTATAAGATGTTTAAATTCAATAATTCATTTCTTATCACATTATTACCATCAAATTGTTCCTATATATATTCATTGGTTTGATGGAACTTGACCATGGGTGGTTTGCTACTGGGATTATATCTCACACCCAGTTCAGACTAACTTTTAGGACCCAAAAAAACTATATGATTTCAGTTATGGAAATTGGAAAGTGGCCTGACAGAAGTTCTTGATTGCTACTTGGGAGGAGGGGAGAATGAGACCAAGATGAGGATTTAAATTCTAGACATGATATTTATTTGGACTTTTTTTTACTTTTGATTCATTTATTGTACACCTACCTTGTATATATGTTTTGGATACCTTACTAAACACATAAAATATATCATTATCATCTACATACGAGCTTACTATTGACATTTCTATCTATTCTTATATTGAACTACTGTACAATTGTTATTAATGCTTCCTATATTGTATGTCATTGTATTTCTGTTGTGACACACTCTGATGATAGGGTTATATTATCCCCACAGACACACCTTGGGCCTCATTGCTAGTTTGAAACCTCTTTCATTTGGGGAGATGTGCTTTATGCCATGTGGCCAACTGGGATTGGGCCACTGTTAAGAGGCATCTAGGTCTAACTTAATAGGATTATAAATTTAATTTGGATTTTGGAATATAGGATAAGGTGAGATAAAATCCATGGGGATTTAATTTAATGAGATCAATATGGATGACTATAGAGTTTGTTAGATTGAGTTTTAGAGTTTAATAGAAAGTATTTCTTTGAGTTGAAGTTATGTTATATCTGTAGAAAGTAATAAATTCACTCTTGATATCATTATTTCTACATTGAGAATTGATCAATGAGACTTAAATTGATGAAATAATTTTTTAATGTATTTTTTGTCTTTGTTTGAGTTTAGAGGTCATAAATTTCACTTTTTTAATAGAAGATGATTTGTATTTAAACTAAACATAAAGGGGGATAATGTAGGAACCTAGGCTGTTTATCGTAGAAATCGGTGGATTTATTGGGGGTATTTTTGAATGTAGATATAAATGTTTGGGATGTTTTTTTATTTTTTTTTTCATCCAAGACTTAATGTCATGTGAAAAAATTATTATTTTTCTTGGTAGGAAGCATGAGAGAATATCATATTAGATTTGTGGCAGCTTCATGATTATTCCACAAAGGAATAAAAAATTATGGTGTAATAAAAATGGTCATACCACAAAGGTTTATGTGTATGATTAAATAGAAGTGATAGTGAGAATAATGGTGTCACAGTCAGTTTTCCATGCCTTAATCAACTAGGTCACATCGTATAGGTCCTATTTAAACCATAATAAAGACCCCATGAAATATTTGGTTCATAATATATTTATGAAATCTTGTGTAATGACTCAATATAGTATATTTCTATGTAACAAATGGTGAAACAATTTAATTATTGAACCTATAGAAAAATGGTCAACTTTGATCAACTCTGGACAATATTATCATAACTAAATTATATATGTCATGATGTAATAAATTTTATATTTTTCTAAATTTGGAGTATTATATAGAGGTTTATAAGTTGTTTTAAATAAGATTAATTTTATTTTTTTGGATGTAAATTAATTTAAAATAAATCCATAATGTAAGAGTTCACACTATAAAATAATGACACTATAAGATCACCAGGTCATAATTAGGGATATCATTCCAAGATTTGGTGATTTATAAAAGATTTTTAGGATTTGAATATTTTAAATTTTTGGGATTATATTTTATCTAGGTATTTTTAATATGAATATAATAAATAGTTTTAAGTTCCAATAAAAATATAACATGTGTTGGATTTAATTTGAATTACTTTGTTGTTTTCTTTGAAGAGGTAAGAAATTATAAGGAATAAGTACAACTCATATTAGAGAGCTTTCATAAATTTATACTTTTAGAGGAATTAAACTGATGATCCATATTTTAAATAGGATATTTAAGCACAAGAAAAAATCCCTCATTTATTTTTTGATTTCTTATTATAAGGATATTCATCATAAATGACCATTGTGTCATTAGTTTTTGTATTATTTTTCTTAAATTAGTGGGTGGAGACACAACTAAATAGAGTGAACCTAGGAATATAAGTGATTATCTTCCAAACATTATAATCATATGCAATGTATAATGATAGCCTAGATACATTGACACATCATTAGTGTATTCTCCTTTGAGAATCACTTAGCTGTAAACCATGTATAAATCACTATGTCAATATTTTTATTTTCTTTATCTTGAAATTAATAATTTATACTTGATATTGATATGTTTATCTTAATATGAAAAATATGGGAAAACCGTTAATATTTTAAGAAAAATAAATCAAACCATAATTTACCCTCCTCTTAGTATTGGTTTTGGATGCAATGGTTTCGGTAGTAATTTATGGATGCGAGTTATGAAATAATGTTTTGGTTGGATGAACTTATGTGAGTTCAAGAAATAAATCAGTAAAGTGACTGGGGTTATGATAAGGTTATGATTTTAGAAAATTAAAATGATGTATACAATGAATATAGGCTTTATGATATAGTTTGAGTCTTAAGAATGAGACTATAGTTGGTATATTATGTTTATAATCAAAAGAGTGCTTGATTTTAGTTCTGAGTATGGAATATTCTAACATGGACTATTGATATTAACTATGGGAGTGTGACATCAACAATTGTGGAATGAATAAATTTCTTTGGGACTAGGACATCATCACAAAGTTAAAAAAATTTAGTCATGGTAGACTAGTTATTAGGATTTTAGATAAAGAAGGAGTAGTTGGGTACTATATAGTGTGTTTCACACATGATTCATAATGATGAGGTCTAATTTTACTAGACCACTTCCTTAAAGCAATAACTAGAAGCTATGATTGATTGAAGCATGTGATTTCTTGAGAATGGGAATTATCACCGGTTTGGGTATAGTTATATTACATAATCGATAGGATTTATATTTCTAGGTGCATGTAATGGATCCTAATGAATATTGATGATCAAAATAGATGCAAGTGAATTATTTTTTCAGATAAAAAGTTGTTTTAGGGATTTTATAATTACCTTTACATTTATGTTTTAGGGGTGATGAAAAAAATTCAAGTTCTAATGGAATTTTATTAGGATTTTTTTTAAAATTTGAAAACATATTTAGATTTAGAGTTTATGGATATTTTTTAAATGATTCACGTGATGTTTTTAAGGTTTCGTATTGGGTAGAAATGGCCCAATGTGGAAATTCAAGCATTGATTAAATGAGTAGTGTTGGCGGGTATCAATAGGAAGATATCGAACAACAGTTTTGATAGGTTGAATGATGGTGTTGCACCACTGTCCATGCCACCAGAAGTATGGTGGTAGGAAACCTTATGTAATATTCCATGATTTTAAAAAGAAAGTCTATAGCATATAGGACACACAACACTGAGCTTAAATGAAAAACATAATATTATTATTTAAATACGACTGTTATATCCTAGTCATTAAATTGGAGGGATGGATAATAATTATTGAATTATGAAATATATATTGGTTTTACTCATTTATAATTTATTAATTAATTCCTTATACACAAGAAATAAATTTTTAGTAATGTATTTTTATTCTTCAAAAATACATTTTCTTTAAAAATGATTTTTGTGAGAAAAAAGTATTATTAGTTTATGTAAATATTAAAAAATAAAATTTTAAAAAATAATTTTATATTTTAAAATATCATATAAAAATTATAATATGATTTATATTTAAAAAATTTATGAAATGATATATTTTTCAATGAATAGTTAACAGTACACATTTTTATTGGAAATTGTTTTTTATTTTTGAAGTATTTACAAATTCAAATGACATTTTAATTTTTTTAAAAAATATTGATTTATTGTTTATTTAAATTATAGTTTTAAAATTTATCTTATATTTAATTTATCGTAAATACATTTTATATTTAAAAGGGCATTTTTTCTGAAAAAACTTATTTTGTTTCTTTTTGAAGGTTAAAATTTTAATTAAAACCTGATCATTTTGTGTTTTTGAATTTTGAAAAAATAGATTTCATATTTGGAATCACTAGGTATAAATTTATCAATTTGGTCCCTTTTATTATTTTCAAATATTTATAGTAACATTCATAATATTTGTTACCATGATGAAGGGTAAATTGAGTAATTATGGGTTAAAAATAAACTGATAAGCACTATAAAATGACCCAAAAACATACCTAAATTTTATTAGATGAGTTAATTATATCCATACCCGTATCATATTATGTTATATTTCATTTTAGGGCCATTTGGATTAGATTTTGATATTGATGGTATTTTTTTCAAGAAAAGCCAAGCATATGAGAATCATTTTCTAATGACAATAATATTTTTTATATGAGGTTATCTAGAGTAAATTTTCAACTATAATAATTATTTTAAAATATTTTATATTTATATTCATCATGGTAATTTATTTCTATGTTTTAGTGTATAAATATTTACCTTAAATGGTTGCACATAATTGATGTAGTAATTATTTAATTAATAGAAAAAAATCAGAAAATGATAATAAAAATATTAAAAGTAATATAATTTGAGAGAAAATATAATAAAAGAATTTAATATTTTACCATCTCATTTTAATGATATAATAAAATAATTTTTTCAAATTTTGGATTTTTTCATGATATTATTAATGTCAAAGTATTAAATAGTTATAAAATTGATATTATGGATATTTTATTGTAAATAATATATTATTAAATGATATAAAATTCATAAAGATATTAAATTCATAAAATTTATTTTTATAATGTTTAAAATATAATCTAATGACCATTTAAGTAATGTTTTTTATTTTATAGTAACTATATTGTTCCTCAAATAATAAAAATCCATGTTGTCCTAGAAAGAGTTTAGGGGATAAATAGGGTGTAAAACTAAACGTTAGGGGTAGAAAAATAGTAAAAATCTGTATAATTTTTTTATGAGTTAATGTAGATCCATTTTCATCTTATATTTCAATTAACTTACATTAGAGTAATTTTTATTAATTAAATATTTAGAGAAATGCCAAGAGTGGCCATCCCCTTTCTTATAAAAGTGATCATAATATTATCATTTATTCATATATAAATATTCATTCTTTTAGATAATAACTTCCAAAATATTATACTATAATTCCTCCTCTCATTGTATTGGATTTTTTTAATAATACTAATCTTATAGGTGTTATGGTTTTAATAAAATGTTATTTTCTTAAAGAATAGGTATAATTTTTATCTTAATATTTTAGTTTTTATTCTTCTTCAACATCCATAAAAAAATCTTCAACCATAAAAATAAGAACTATATTATACTAGATATACTAATATTTTATTATTTCTATTTGATGACATATAACCATATCCTCTTCCATAAAATGGGAAACAAAACCATCATTCATGTGTACGACAGACTGCTACCTCCCGAAACAATGTATTTTGTTTTCCATCTACATATCTCATGGATGGATTATAATGATGAGATTAATTTTTATATTGTAATTGAGGAAATATTTATCATTATTAATATATAACATATCATTTACCTCTTTACGTTTCTATTCACTGAAAAATGATAATGTCGTACGTGCATACGTGTGGACTACCACCTCCATAAAGTGAGTTGATTGATTTTTCATCATGACATCACATGGATGATATATATATATGTTTGTATATATAAAGAAATAACATTATATTTATGATATAATCATAATTGTGGAAGGATAAATTAATACTTCACTTATTTTTATAAATATCTATGAAAAATTGAAACGTTACTCATGTGGATGTACGACATACCACCTCCATGATTGTAACATAATTCATTTTTCATTTCCATATTTAATGTTTTTATTTAAAATAATAATTTAATTATAAAATAATAATATTTTCACTATAATTATTCTATAGATGTTGAATTAATAATGTCATTGACCATATTCAACCTACCAAATTCATTTTGGACTTGTGAAGAAAATATCGTCAAAATATCCAACATGAACTTAAATAATTAAGTAATTGTTATAAAATTGTAATTATAGAACCCAAATTTTCTAGTACCTAACCTACTAATTTTTTTAAGTATATAAAATTATCAGGTTATGTTTATGGAGGTTCATAAAGCATTGGAGGCTTTTATGGAGGTGAATAGTTTGAGCACGATTAGTACAAACCATGCACCAAGTCAAGGGAACTTTGTGTGTTTTGGCAGGAGGGATAGTAGCTCAACATAGTTGGAACACAATTTTTCCAAACAATGTTGATATAAAATGGAAACTCTATATGTTTTTACAGAGTGTATTAGAAAATTCAACATATTGTTTTTCTAATCAGGCAAGCCAACCATGCGAGGGGTTGGCTTCAGGCAGTAGTACCGCATTGTTGTTACATGGTTTTACAAACCATATAGCCTAATAATGTGACATAAAGTTATAGATCAGAAGTATTTTAATCTGACTCAGATTAATTCCCAAGAACCCTTTTTATTTTATAATAATTTATAATCATAAACTCATTTTACTCTAATGTCTTGGTAAGTTATTCTCTTAGACCCAAGGGAAATTTTAGGTGATTCAAAGCCCTATGGGGATCCAGATTCATTATTAATCCTATGTTCATGGACATTATTATTATATATCTTCTCAAACACTATCTCTAAAACTTATATCTAATTATTTATCCATGTTCTATGATGGTATTTTTGAAGTTTATTTTCATATCTATTGAAAGAATGGAGATCTGTGCCTAGATCTATAGGATAGTAGCATTGCTGTTTGTTTTCATCAATAACTGTGAGGTAGGTAGCTTATCTCTCGACTCCACATGATTAAAAACTAATGGTTTACTATTAAATGAATTTTTTTCTTGAAATTATTGTGAAACATTTATTTTATTCTATATAGAAACCTCTTTAGTGATAGTTTCTGAGAAATTATGCAAATTGGATGGTTTTTGGAAAATCTTAATTGATAATACTTTTATATAGGTGATTTAAAAATTATGGTTTTGTTTTGATATATGGAAAATGAATATAGAAAAGTTTAATGAAATAAATGTATTATATGAAATGGATTGGAATCTATTTTGGAATACATGATTATTATCAGTTCATTTTCATTAGATGTGACTCTATAGATGGGTTGTGTGATATTGGGAATGTGGTATTTATTACCTTATGATGACATGGTATATTGATGAGAGACCAATCATTAGTACGTAACTATCACATAGGAATAAATGTGTGGATTTGTGGTTATGTGGAAGCATGTAATGGGTGTGCCAAATTATATGAGAAAAGTTTTAATGGATTGTTTTATTACTTTCAATGGATTTTTTTTGGATTTGATAAAAATTATTTTAACTATTTTAAATTGTATCCTTTCAATTTATTTTCATTGGTTATTTTTCTAGTGGTGTTATTTAGGATTTATTTGGTGAAATCCTAAAAATTTTAGACACACACCCTTCTTGGGTAATGTCATATTTTTGAATATTTCTTCTATCAAGATATAGGTAAAGGTTAGGTATCTCAGTTATTTAGTGATTATTCTTAAAATAATGGGAATGGATAATTGATTTAGAGCATGGATAAGGTTTGGAGTTTTTGGTTGGATGTATTTGGTGTACTTGGGTTTTGTTGTCTTTTGATTCCTTTAGTTTTGTTAGTTAGTTTCTACTTTTACTCTGATATTTCTGATGTCTTATTAAATTGTATGTTTTTTTTGTACTCATGCACCATATAGAGATTTATTTATTAAATTATCATGTTTTGGATGTTTATATTTCATAGGGAAAATCATCCCCCAATTTCCTTTGAGGCCCTTGGAATTTATTTCTATGCATTGGTATCTTGAGGATGTCACATAAGGCCAGTAACACCCACTGCCACTTCCCAAGCCAATGAATGGGGGTTAGGATATTACAATAATATGTGATAGAAAAGGAATAATAAACTTGAAAAATATTCTCAATAAATTAAATAAACAATATATATATTTTTATTCACGAATAAAAAGAATGAACGTGACATGTCAGAAATTAGGCAAGATACTTTATTTTAAAAAATAATCTTTTAAATTTTCCCTTAAAACACCCTTTTTCTTCCATATCCATATTTCCTAAAGATATTTTATAAAATGTTTTTTACTAATCCCCTGTGACAATTTAAGTCATTTTACCCATGTTTTATGACTTAATTTTTTTTGAAAAGAATATTTTTGTCATTTGGAAAATGTGTAATGTTTTGATTATTCTAGAAAAAAAATAGAAGTGACTTTTTTAAACTTATACCAAAAGAGTTTTTCCATCTATCATGATTCCTTAATTATTTAACATTTCCACAATAAGTTCTCATAGTTATTTTCTACGAAATGGTATCTTTAATATGTGCATAAGTTTTATATTTTAAGAAGTGATTTCAAAATAAAAATCTTATTTTCTTCAAATAATGATTTTATGCTGAAAGATTTTATGTATTATAGTTCTTGGTAATTTATAATTATTATGGGTGGTTTCATGATAAACCAAATGCAGGTGATCTTGGTATAAATCTACAATGCACTGGGTAAAGGGACAAAGCTAATAGTTTATATTTATCTTATGAGATTATGGAATATACTATGATGGTTATTCCAAATATGGTATGGACTTAAAAATTTATGATTCTAATAAGATATTATGGGAATATAATGTGATGGTTATTAAAACTATAGTCATTATGGTTATTCTATGTTTAACCATGAGGTTTTCTCCAATGATTCCCCAAGTGTCCAAAATGTTTTATCTATGTTTGATATGGGTTTTAAATGTTTTCTTTGACCAAAGAGTTTATTTTGTTCATATTGAAATGATTTAATTCATAATCTTAAGGAATAATGTGATAAAGGTAAGTATGTTATGGTTTTTTATTTTTTTCACTAAAATAACTGATTTCATTCTTTTATGTACCTCACTAATATTTTTATGTTCATCCTATGTTTTAAAATGTTTTTTATAGGGGTTAAGGATCAGCAGGGACAAGGATGAGGTCAAGAGCAAAATTGGGATGATGTTTCATGAAAAAAAACATGTTATATTTTAAATGTTTCATATTGTTGTAAAAATGGATACTGAGTAGAAGTGTCCACCATGAAATTTATAGATCTGTTATGTAAGAGTTATGAACCAATTCTCTAAAACTATAAACCTAGAAGATATTTGGGAATAAAAGAAGGATAATTCTTGTCTAAAGTGTCTATGATATGGAATATTTAAGGATGATTCCTTATAGTTTTTATTATATTATGGATATAAAACTTTAGTGATTATTATGTTTTCATGCGAGGTTGTCTTATGAGTTATGGATACCATCATGTGTTTACAAGTTTAAGTTTTATTATAAGTTTAATATCATAGACACCCCTTTTGAGGTTTTATTGATTTATTTTTAGGTGTATAAATATATTTTTGGAGATTTAATTTATAAGGGTAATCAAATTTTGTATAAAATATTTGAAGGATAAATTAATATCAAATTTCTAATGGTATTGTCATTACAATGCCCATTTTTTTTAACATGTAATAGTTCATTCCGTTTTTAAATGTTATTATTTTATAAAGATTAAGGATTATTTATCAATATGTAAAGAAATATGACCTTTAAAACCTTCCTATACCTTTTGGATGATTTTATTATCACTATTATTGAAATATCTTGTTCGAATGATTTTTTCAGGTTTTTGAGTTTTCAAATCACTTGGAAGAAACTATTTGAGTTATCTAAAAACTTTTAATTTCTCTAATTTTTTTAAATCAATACATATTTTTTATTTTATATAAAAATATCTACTCTACCATCTTTCATTAAATGAGAAATTATATAAAGGAAATTACCATTTAATTTATGAAATTTGGGTATGATGTCGTAAGATAATGTGGATATCAATGAAATCATGATGTCTGGATTTAAAGTATGAATTATTTTATTATTTTCTAAGTATGAAACATTTTTGGGTTGATATTGATGTATCATAAGGATATATTTCATATATTTGGTTATAAGAATAAATTATTAAGGAATAATGTAATGAATCATGATTATTTCTATAAGAATGTGTTGATGTATATGGTTTTTAGAATTATGATATAGTTGAAAATTTTAAATATCAAGATGAAACAATAAGAAATTATTATATACTATGTTTTTTTGAATATTTTCAGACATATTTTAGTTGTAATAAATACCAATATCAAAATCTCATAGTTAAAACGTGAAATTTTTGGGATAATTTTATGGAGTTTTCATATACATTTGAGGTATATATAACCCAAAAGTTTATCATGTGAAAATTTATTTTAGGAAGAAAGAATTTAATTTTGGTGTTAATAAGTTTAATTTTTTGAGAATAATTTATGGTTTATATGATCTCTAATTTTGAGATAATTTGTTAAACGCCAAGCTTCCATGTTATGTTTCCCTTTAAATAATGCAATAGCTTGCACTGTACGCAACTTAGTGTTTTAACACCCCAAGACCAATCAAACTAGCCATTATGAATAGTAAAACCCACTTTTTGAACTTTTATAAATTTTATTTTTCAACATGGAATGAATTTTTGGATTCATAATATCAAAATTATCTTACGGTGAATTTTTGATATTTTTCTAAAAACTTTCAATTTTTGATGAATAATGAAAAACACTGTGTTATTGTTTAAAATAGACTTTTTATTTAAATAATTAGTTCTTTTATTTATATTTATATTAGGTGAAAATATATAAATAATACCTATATATGTTCAATGAAATTCCTTGGAGTCATTTTATAATAATATTAGATATATAAAATTTTATTGAACTTTTTACCCTCTTTTACCCATCTTCTAGGCGCATTTGAAAATTTGCATAAAATGTAATTTTACAACTTCTGTGAATTGAATTTCAAATATCTTAGAGACATGGTTTATATTATTAAGTAAAATGTGGTTCAATAAGATGAAAATAATTTGTAATGAGTAGTAACTTTTGACTTTTATTCACTACGGTTAAAAGTAAATATGGCAATTGAAGGAAAAAAATGATATTTTAATTACCCTAACACATGTCCAAATTCTATTGGATAAATTTATTTCGACCAAAATAAACCTTAGGAATAAAATATGATCCTTTTGGTCCACTTGGATTAGATTAGGACATTTATTATTATTTTATTTAAAAAAGAGTTAAAAGTGTTAAATTCAATGTTTAATAAATAATCCACTTTTAATATAGGGTTATACATAAGATAAATTCAACTATAAATATTTATTATAAATATAAAAATATTTCTTAAATAATGGTATTTTATTAATAATTTTTAGACATTAACTTATTAAATTTATTTATGAAACAATGATGATGTTGTAATTACCTTATTATTTAAAGAACAAAAAAATGATATTATAAATATTAATATAATTGTAAATTGAGACTTTTGATGAATTACAATAATTTTATAGGTCAATATGACTTTTTATAGTTTATTAAATAAACCTTTTTTGAATTGATAAAGTTATTATGACTTTCACAAAAACAAAATACCAAATAGTGTCAAAATTGATGTAAATGAGTTTTTAAAAAAAATACTATATTATTAGTTGATATAATATTCATAAAAATATAAGTTTTGGCCAAAGGACCTAGATAAAGTTACATATATAAATAATGAACCACTTGGGGTTCTTCTGGATTTTTATAGTATGTTTATTAACCATTTATTAAAATAATATAACAATACATGGTAAAAGTTAAACTATTTAACCAAGAGTTAAATATAAAAGACAAGGTTAATATGGTGACTTAAACCTATCTAAAACCTATTGGTTTAGAGGTTATCGACCCAACCCCACATTATCCTTGAATTAAATCATTTTTGGATCCATTATAAACCGAATATGATTGTATAATAAAATAATATTTCGGCTTTTCCTAAAGTGACCCTCACCTCTATTATAAATGGGTAATTCCCCTTCTCTCAAAATAACACATCCAAATATATTTTTCTCAGAAAAACCCTTCTCAAATATCCTCTCAACTACCCTAACTTACACCTAGAAACCTTAATTTTATAAAAAATCCATCCTAAGGAGCCCTTTTGATCAACTCAAAAGGAAACACCCGAAGAAGAGGTAATAATTTCACCACCTCTTTCAATGTTCTTTTCTTCTTCCACTTCCTCTTTCTTTGTTGTTTCCATAAAAAAATAACAAAATAAAGTAAATTATACAAAATATGATGTTATTATAAATATGGTACAACCATATTCATTATTCTATCCATCATTTGAATGAAAATTCACCATACGTGCGTATGTACAACTTACGTTTGCACGTCATGGTGTAGTTTGTTGTTAGAACACATCATTATTTGGATGGGTATAATAATGAGTATAACTGATTTAAATAACAATTATAAAATTTTAATGATTTTTTATATGTGATATACCATCCAATTAAATACTATCTCACCATTAATAGAATGATATTGTTGCTCATGTAGATGTATGAATTACCATCTCCACGAACGCGATGAAATTCATTCCCCATCATAACCATTCATGAATAATTTTCATTTTATGATTAAAAATATTGTTTAAGAACTTAATATAATTCTGGATATGAATCAAATAAATCCTATCCATAACAAACTTGCCTTACATAACCAAGCATATAAAGGAAAACGAATCAGTTAACACCCGAAACAATGATACTACTGAAATATTATTAACAAAGAAATATTATAAGATCATATATGATGTCATATTTATGAATTTGGTTCTTTTATAATTTAGTAACAATTATTTATATAATATATAAGAGTTTAACATACCCTCGATCAAGGAAAAGTACAAGATAAGGGTTAATTCTACAATCTCATCATTATCCAAGGTTGTTTATATGTGAGTATCTACTATGACCTCTTTGTCATCCACATATGTGTTTCTTAAAAATGTATTTCAAAAAAATTTTAATATTATCTATACTATGATTTAAATTCATTTATACCCTTTTTTTAATTTTTATAATTTTTTTATAAGTATTTTTTTAAACAAGGTCCTTTATGACCTTTTCAACAAAATTCAGGGAATAATGTTTTTTAACTTATATAGATAGTATGACTATTTTCTTCCATTATAACACCTTCAAATCATCCCTTACAAGATTTTAAGAATATTTTCAAAATAAAAAATTTCTTTAATTTTGAATTATTTTAATGTAGAAAGAAATATTTCACTCAAATAATTTTTGGATTGATTTCATCTATGTCAACATCCTTCGTTGGATTTTAAGTTTGCTTGATGTTGATTTATTATATTACAATATTCCATATTGTATTGATGGTTTTTTTAATATTTTTTACTATATATGTGTTATTTTTATACCATTAATGGTTTATGGTTAAATTATTAACATTTCGTATACTAATTTTAATACGAATGTTTATGTTTGGTTTCAACCTTTTTATATGCGGAATGCATTGAACTTAGTAAGTGATGGGTGGAGCCTGCCATAGATCCACGATGCATTGGTACGTCTCATGAGACAAACTATTGTCTTATAACAAGGCCTTGACCAAATCTTATTTGTAGTCTTGGCATTAATCCTTAACTATGTGGTTTTCATGTCTGACATTATGCATTCCATCATTATGAAATTGGATATTGATATTACATGTGATTATTCGACTAGTAGAATATCCATGTGAGTATGTAAAGGACATTATTTGATTTATCATTTCTATATTATGATCATGTTTAAGTTTAAAAGGCTTGTGTTTTAGTCTAATACATTTCCTTAAATGTTTATGCTTATTTATGAAAGTTTCTACTATATTGTTATCCTTACTGAGAACCTGAGCTCACCCATTTCTATGTTTTATTTTTTCTAGGATGCGAAGAAGTATATTTTGAATGACCTGTAGGGATATTCTAAGGGATATGAATGTGTTAAAAGGATACAATTTTCTTGTTGTTTTTCATTTTATAATGTAATGTAAAACATATGTATGTATCTAGTAATCCCAAGGATACTAAGTTGATCGGTCTTTCATGATTCGATCCCTTGTGATCATGCCAATGTTATGTAATAATGAATCAACTCTAGGTAATTGGGTCCAGGGCCGTAAATAATTATAGGCTGTTATAATTTGAGAACATAAGTTTTATCATAAATTAATTTGGTTATCATTTTTATTTTGGAAGCAGCTCAATATAATTTTGGTTAACATTAAATGATTAAGGTAAATGGATTATTATGGGAATTTATTTTAGGAATAAAGGTAGAATTTTCTTTTTAAAAAATATATAATTTTATTATTTCTTTATGGTGATGCATGTTATTTTTGTAAGTGATTAGCATTCCTTGAAGATTATGTTATAAGGGAAATTACATTTTTTTGTATGAGACATTTATATTGATTGATGTTATTTGGATATATATATATATATTAAATTTATCTTGAAATACTATGTGATACAATATTTATTATTATTGGGTTTCAATCTTAGTCTATAATATTTTGTGGAATTTTATGGTTAGATACTTATGGAATGATCTACATTGAACATTGAGTATTACTATTTAATATTATAGATTAAGGTAGTATTTATTTGTTTAATGGTTTATTCATTTTGGGAATCATCTTATAACATCATAAATAATTTTTTTGTGTTTAATATTAAAAAATAGTAGGAATATCTAATAATCCAAATGGAATTCTGTGATCCATTTGAAGTCTCTTCTATTGCTTCAGGCATGAAAAATTCATCTTGAATTCTCATCATTTGGAGAAAAAGGTGATATTATAGGGGAAATTTATTAATGTATGAAATTATACTTTGCATGTAAGTATATTTCCTTATATTACTATTCTATATGGTAAAGTAATTCCTCAACTATAGGAAAAGTATATTTTGAAAAAAATGTTATCTTATTAACTTTAATTTTGATGAATTGATGGTCTTTTTCACATATATGTTTTACGGGATTTATTGTTAACAATATAAATATCATACAGATTCTTGTGATCAATTATTTCTAGAAATTAATTTTCTTTCATGTAAATATCATAACTTTTAAATACTTTTATACTATTTGGAAATCTGGTATGTTTTATCTATGATGATCATCATACTTCCCTTTCTCTATTTTTAAGAGAATATTTCATTAAGACTCTTCATGATGTGGGTTTTTAGAAAAGAATTTATAAATTTCCAATATTTTATTTCTAAGCACAAGATCAAATTGTGAAGAAAAAATTTATTTAATGGGGGATGAATGTAATATTTTTATATTCTAAAATGATAGTATGTAACTTAAAAGATACCCAACAGTTATCTTAATTGAAAAAAAATATTATTATTCAAATGTGACCATTATATCCTATCTATTAAATTGGTGGGCATAGATAAGATTAACTAAATTATGAAATATATTATAGTTATCCTCATTTATAATATATTATTTAATTCTTTATAAATAATCACCTTATATTTAGTAAATTCATTTTATTATTCAAAAATTCATTTTCATTAAAAAATATTTTTGTGAGAAGATAATATAATTAATTTATTTAAATTTTAGAAAAATTATTTTAAATAATTACTTTCATTTTTGAAAAATAGTATTTCAAAATTAACTTAGGATGAATATTTGAGAATTTTATTAAAATATTGTTTCTAACCCTTAATAATATTAGTCATTTTGAGAATTTTTTTAAAAATAACACACTTTGGAGCCATTTTTAATGAATAATTAATTAGTATTAATTTAATATTCTAGGTAATTATAAGAGTGCCCTCCTCTCTATTATAAAATGGAACCTCTTCTCATTTCATCACACTTCAAATCCCATTTGGCTTATCCATGAACATCTCAAATACCTTTCTAGAATCCATCCTCTCATTATATATGTCTTATTTTTGGAATAATACCAGCATTATATGTCTTAATGTGTTAAGAAAATGATATTTTCAAAAGAAAAGGTATGGTCATTATTTCCATGTTTGGGTATTTTCTCTTATTTAATATCCATAAAACATTATTAAACCATGATAAAATAATAAATAAATTATTATAAATATATTTATATGTTATTATTTTAGTTTTATGACATATTTACATATCATATTTCATAAAATTGGAAATGAAACTGTCATTCTTGTCTATGATGGACTAGTGACTCACAAAGTGATGTAATTAATTTTTTATCATTTTCTATCACGAGTGGATTATAATGATTTAGTTAATTTTACATATAATATTGATGAAATATTTATCATTATGAAATATAATATATCATTTACCTTCTTACCTTTCCATGCACTGATACATGATAATATCTTTCACATGTACGTGTGGAATACCACATAGACAAAGTAATGTAATTCATTTTTTATCACCACTTCATATGGAAGATATATATATATATATAATAAAATAATATTATATAAATGATATTATTATAAATTTTGTAATATAAAAAAGATTCTTACCTTATTTCTATAACGATTGTTGAAAAATGAAAATATTACTCAGTTGTTTGTACAACCTACCGTCTCCATGATTGTAATGTAGTTTATTTTTCATTAACATTTTTAATGGTTGAAAATAAAAAAATAATTAATTACTAAAAATTATAATTATGTTTTTATTATTAATATGTAGATGTTGGATTAATATCCAATTTTTCCATATTTAACATACCAAAGACATTTTGGACTTATGTACTGAATATCATCAAAATATCAAAAACGAACTTAAATAATTATGTAATTTTTATAACATAGTAATACCTGAAATAAAGTTATTAATAAAAAAAAAATTCTCAAAAAAGTAAATAATTAACATAATTTTATTATTCAGGAAGATAAAGTATGTATGTGGCATGTCACACTCAAGGTAAGGGAATTTCTATTAAAAACAATCTTTTAAATTTTTCCATAAAAAATTTGTCTTCCTTTCATATCAATGATATATAAAAATTACTTATAAAAGTTTTTTTACTATTTACTTATGGTTTTTAAATTATTTTTTATCCATGTTTGAATTTTTACAAAATGGGTTGAAAAGAATTTTTTTTCATTTTCCAAATGAGGTACTTTGTGATTTTTTTCGGACAAAAATACAGAAGGATTTTTCTTTTAAATTATAAATAATTGATGGATTTTCCCATAATTAGGAAACTCTAATTATTTTAATTTTACTTTATATTTTTTTATAGTTCCATTTAAATTTTTTTTCATTAACATTTATGCAATTGTTTAATTTTAATATGTGATTTAAAAAAAGAAAGATTATTTTCTTCAAATAATGTTTTTATGATGCAAGATTTTATGTATTATGGTTATTAGAATTTGTCTATGATTATGGGTGGCTCTCTGATAAATAGATGTTAGGTTACCATATTATGTATCTCAAAATTCATTTGGTAAAGGGGAGAATCTAACTGTTTAGGCATCTTCAAAAAGATTATGGAATATACTTAGATGGTTATTATACATAATGGATGGAGTTAACCATTTATGTTTCTACGAAGATATTATGGGAATATACAATATTATTTCTTCAAATTTTAGTCATGAAAATTATTCCATGTGTAAGAGTGAGGGTTATTCCAATGATTCCCTATCTTTCAAACATGTTTTATCTGTTTTTTCTATGGGGTTTAAATGTTTTATTTGAGAAGACAGAGTGTGTTTTTTATATGGAAATTATTTATTCTATAATCTCAAGGAAATATGTGATAAAGGTAAATATATTAAGGAGTATTTTGTTTTTAACTAGACTAATGGATTTAATTATTTTATATTCCTTATTGATATTTTTTAGGCTTATCCCACATTTTAAGAGGTTTTTACAGAGTTTAAGGATGAGTATGGGAAAGGATGAGGTCAAGATCAAAATTGTGAAGATGTGTCATGAAAATAAGACCTGTTATATTTTAAAATATTTATAATGTGGAAATATGGATAAAAATTATAAGTGTCCAACATGTAATATACGGGGTTTTAATGTAAGAGTTGTCACCTAATTTTATAAATCTCTAAACCTAAAAGATCAATAGGAAGAAAATAAAGAGAATTATAGTCTAAATACTTGATAATATGTTTTGTTTAATGCTAGGTCTATACACTATACATCGAATAGGTTTCCAAAACCCCACTATTGGTGTAATTTTAGTATGTTCGGGGGGGGGTATTTTATAAAGCCCTTAGGTCCTCAACCTATCTAACTAGTGAAAAAAGAGACACTTCCCTTACCCAACCAATCTTTCTTCCTCCCTTGTACATGGTTCATGTTGGTTAGTTCATATAGTGTTGGTTCCTTAATTTGGAGAGTTCCTTATGTATTTCCCCTATTCATATCAATCCCTATAATCCAAGTGTCCTGATATTGGGATCATAGAATAATTTTACACTGGATAATGGTGGAATAACATTGTAAAGAAAGGATATTATGTGGGATAACTAGAGTATGATGGGAATGGAGGAACCTATGCTACACATATTTTTTATATAGGCAATCCATTGAACTTATTTATTGGTTAAATTGGGATGAAATTGACTAGAATATTAAGATGATAAATTGGGGATTTTTTTTTGTAGCTCTGTAAGAATAAAGGAGGTGGTTCACACTCTGTTTTATAATTCTTAATCCTTGGGAGGCTTCCTAGTGAGTTTTTTATTTTATATCTACATATAATGATCATGGATTAATTATTTAAATTTAATGTTAATGTTCCATAATTATATATAGGAAATTTATTGAATTAGGGAATTTAAATCATAGATAATAATTGGTATAAGTTTTAACGGGTTTTTTATCAAAGATAAAGTGGAAAGCATTAATCGATAAAGAGGGGATAACTTTGATAAAAAGAATCAAGATCATAACATTACCTCATTAATATGTAATTAAATGGGTTATGTGAAATTAAATTTTTGTTCAGTGGATGTCTTTAACCAATGTAAAAGATCGAGGGGGGTTATTATGGTTATGAGTGACTAAGATGGACCTAGTAGGGTCATTAATGTGATCCCATATGAGTTCCCTTGGACTCCGTTGGATTTAGGACCTTATTGGGGATGATTTTTGGTTATATAGTGAGGTCACATTGAGGGTTGATTGATTTGGGGAAGGAAATATAGTGGTATATTGTGGTACCACATTATGTGATGTAAACACCATTATATATGATGAACTAAGAGTGAGTTGAGTAATAGGTTTTTTGATAATCCACTTACGATTTGAGATAACAAAATGTAGATAACCAGGGGTTAAGTGGAGAAATATTGGGAGTGGTTATGTGTGTTTAGGTTGGTTGGTATGTGAGTTCTACCAAGGTTGGGTTTGTAAGTTGACAACTTAGGGTATTTTTGACCTTGGTTAGTGCATCAGAAGAGAGATGTGAGACAAATTGTATTGTATCCATGTTGTAAGTGATTTTTAGACCGTCATGGGATAGGGTTTTAGTGTAATGGTGAACGTATTCAATTTATGAGTGTGGAGTGATGAACGGGTAGGGTTCCAAGTAGTTGTAAATGATAGGTCAATTGGTGGCCCTAGACATTTGAATTGTGATTTACAGCCTAAGAGTCAATACGATGGGTATATCAATATGTTAGAAAGATGAGGTGCATTTATTTATCTAAGGATATGTATTGGACATAGTGATTCAATGATGGTAAAACAATTCTTATTCCTTATATTTTGTTTATATGTGTTGAAAAATATATCTGAATATTGGGAATGAATTAGGGATCTATAATTTCATGATAAAATAGTGATATGAAGATATTAAATGTTGATTTACCTAGAGTGGGTACATTTCTTTCCATTATTTGGATATATGGTTTCTGTTGGGTTATGTGTAATGAAATCCATGATTATTATTGGTATGAGGATGAGTGTAATATCAACCATGTTTTTTTGGTATTTGGGTTGGATGTGATATCAACCATGCATTTACATAAAATTTGGAATGGGTGTAATACCAACTATGTTTCTTATTAGTATTAGGTTAGGTGTAATTTCAACCATGTTTCTTATTTGTATTTTTTGGGTGAAATACCAAATATATTGCATATTTATTTTTGGGTTTCGATTGATGCTGACCATATTTTCATTTTTTTCATTTAGGTTGGGTGTAATGCCAACTATGTTTCTTATTGGTGTTGAGTTAAGTGTAATGCCAACCAGATTTCGTATTAGAATTTTTTGAATGTATTGGTAATCATATATCTTATTGGTATTGAATTGGGTAGTTTTATACTATTCTTCATGCCATAAATTGATATTGCCTCTACCCATAATCCAATGTGTGTGCCAATGGAGACCTAGAATATGTTGATGAATTGTGTGATATAAAGAGCCTTCTTTGGTAAGGAAAAGAACCTACACATGCTCTTGGATGAGGACCAAGACATGCTCTTTGATCTCCTTGATCTTACTTATGATCCCCATAGATGTATTTTTATATGTTTCTTGTTAAGGGACTTCTCTAGTAAGGACTGTCATCATCATGTGTTCACCCATAACAATATGGAAAATTGGGGGAATTTTCTTTGGTGAAAAGTTATTACACCAAAACATAACTTCCTCATATGGAACATCTATAACAATACCCTTTCCATTGATGAAAATGTACAATGTATAAGTATCATCCTTGTTTCTGTGTGTTGTTGATGTAGAGAATCCTAGGGTTAGTTCTCTATCCACCTTTTTTTAAAAGGGGATTGGGATTATGTTGTGTGACACAACATCAGTGATTTAATTTGTATTCATACAAAGGTAACTATGGGAGGATATTTTCTTGATATCTAATTTCAAGCTGTCGATAAAAAAAACCTTTAAAAAAAAGTTAGAGTCATCATTCTAGTGACAGGATGCTGGAATATTTTGTAGGTTAGGAACAAATCCCAACACGAGGCAATTATTTTATTGAAGTTGGAACTTTTTCTCAAAACAAAAATCTTATTGATTGATCTCTCTCAGATAAAAAACGATTGGGATTACAACTTATCCTTCAGTTTCTTAATGAATACAATATCCTATATCTATACTTCTATTAGAGACCATTAAGGATGGTGGATCAGTTATACTTCTCATATTTCATTTCCAAAGACTAATATAGATGAATATTTTAGTATAGGTAATATATAGGGATGTGTAATTTTTATTGATAGAAAGGGTTATGTTATTATAGGTTTTACTTATTTAATTGGAGGTGGAAAATATTTTCAGTTTGATGAAAGGGTGATTCTAGTAGGTATTTTCCTTTTTAGATAAAACTACATTGAAATTTCTATAGTAGAAACTAACTCAAAAGTCTTTCAGAAATCCTTTTATAGACTTAATTAGATCCCATGGTATATCTCCTATCTCATTAATGAGTTATAGAGACTCATCAAAAATTACTTGTATTTTAATTCTACTTACCGTGAGGGTAATAAATTTTTGGACTTACTTGCCTCCAAATCTATATATGGAACCATGGTTACCTTCTTGTCTAGATTGGTCCCCCTTTCCCCAAAATGCGAAGAATTTTGTTGAGGAGACTCCCTTAGGATTCATTACTTTACACCCCCCTGATTTTCACTTTCTTGTAGTCAGATTTTTACATTGATTAGATATAAAATAATAAATTATGATGATGATGGTATTAGGTTCAGTGTAATTACATCAATATTTTTAGTGGTATTTAAGTTAAGTGTGATACCAAACATGTTTCACAGAGGTATTTGTGTAGGCTGCGATTCTAACCACACATATTATTTGGTAATGTGAATATGTAGAATACCAACCTAGTGTATTGAAATTTTTTATTAGATGGGTGTTAAAGAAATCAAGACCATTGGTTTAATAGTTCATTTTATTATAGATAAGAATTAAATTATTCAATGGAGTTTTGTGGGATAGGTCCATACTTTACACTAGTCCTGGATGAAAAAATTATGATTTGAATGATTTAAGGGATTATTGATTATTTCATTATTCCACTAGGTTACTAGACCATTTTAATGTTGATGGTAATATCATTATCTCATTGTGTTATGTATGATAGGTACATACGTAACACTGACATTGGCCAAATCATGTATTAGTCAACTATACAAATAGATTATTAAAAACCCTATGGTACAATCAACTGAGTTTTATGCTCACACCATACAAATGAAGCTTAGTTGTAATGAATATCATATATTGATATGTAGTCTAGGGAATGATCCCTTAATTAGATGAGTGGGTGGAGGATCTAAGTTGGAAAATAGAGATGAGTCTAAGGTGAGGATGAGAATCGAGTTGTGGATTTCTATATCATTTTATTTTTTACGAAATGTTATATATAATAAAAAAACCAAGTGATATTTGTTGGGATGTATGAATGTATGATCTACATGAGTATATCTATTATAAAATGTTTTTTATTAATTATGGAACACCTTACATTTTAATTATATATTACTCTAATGGTAATCTCCTTTGTTGATGTTTCAGTTAAATATCTATTATTATCTACTACGATACCAAGGTTATAGCCTTACCATGTGATATAATAATCCACCACCAACATTTTCAATACTATATTATATAGGGATGAATTATTGAGGTAATTCATTAATATGGATTGGTTACAATTTGGTTGATTAGGTTGAGGAATGTTTTCACAAGGTTTATTATATATAATAGAAGGATACAAAATCATATTACAAGTTTTCTATAATGAAATGAATATTATGATATCTCGGTGAATACCCTTACATTTAGATAATGATGAACAAAGTGTTCATGATGAAAGGTATTAGATAAAAATTATCTTTATGCATATTTGATTATAGGGAATGGCCAAGGTAATGATGGATTAATCCACTCTTATATATTTCATTTCCATATCACCCTGAATATAGAGAAATTTTAATAATAAACTAAGGAATAATTTTTTCATTATAAAATATTTTGTAAAAAAATTCTAATGATATGGAATATAAAATAAGGAATATTTAAATAGTGAAATATAACATAATATTATTGTAGATGAAAAATAATCTTGATGAAGATAATACATTATAGAAATTTTAAGACAGAAAATATTTATTTTTTATGTAATGTTGAAATTATTATAAATGAAAAATATAATTTTCAAGAAAATGCATAAAAAGGAATATTTTTATAAGAAAATGGTATTTTAATATATAGAATTATTCAAACATATAATAGAAATAATTTATTTGAAAAGGAATCATGATAATAAATATTGGAATTTTTATATTATTTTTATATTATATATATCATTTAAATAAATGATAAGAAATTTAAATAAATGGGAAGGGGGTATATAATGAAATATAATAAATTAAAATAGACTATTATAAAAAAATATAATTAGAAGTAAAAGAACATAGATATAGAATATAAATATCAATTCAAGAGAGCGATCAAGAAATTTTACCATTACAAATGTCAAAATGGGAGAATTTTTATTTAATCAATTAGAAATAGTAAAAGAATTAACAAAATACTATAAGGAAATGAAAATGTGAACTTAAATAGAACAAATTTTATATATTATTCAAAGAAATATTTTACATAGGTAATCAAAAATAAGAATAGATGTTAGAGTATAACTTTAGATAATAAGAGAGATATGTTTCATTTCAACATGGCAGCCAATAAGATACGGTTGTGATGACATGACCCACTAGGTCCTACTTGGTTAAAATTAAACATAGAGTAATACCCAATCCTAACTCCAATAGTTCATGGGCCAGAGACTAGAATTTATAATTCCTAAGACACACATGGGAGGCCTTCCCTAAAGTACATGCACACAAACACACACACACATCTCTATATACTATTATAAAGAAGAAAGATAAAAAATTGACACTATAAATGCACACATGACATGAAATCCAACATTAGAATATAAATAAAGAGAATGTAAATGAAAAAATGAAAAATAAAATCCCTCAAAAACTATAAAATTTCCCAACCTACTAACAAAATGGGATGGCTACTGAAAAGAAATTCTTGGATCCATCTATAGTCTATCTTGAACCACTAAGCTCCAATTGATCGTAGTTCACCTAGGATTCAATCAAAATTCCTGTCATATACATAAGAAAAGAAATGTGTTTGTAGATCCCATGCATGGATGAGCATAAAAATATCTATTAGGACACCCCAAAATCACAAAACAAAAAGAATCAAAAGGGAGTGAGCTCTAAAAAAATAATGGAAAATAGACAAGAGATATAGGATATTCTCAAATATATAATCCAAGTCTTATAATAATAGAAAAAATTCATTTCTAGACTAAGTATTATTATCAAGGATACATTTAAAAAAACATACAAGAGAAATCACTCCTTGGATCTCGCTAACACTGATGGAACCCATTAAAAAGGGGATCACATTCCCTAAATGTGTTGGTAGATCCCATGCTTGGGTGAGCATAAAAATACCATGTAGGATACCCTAAAATCACAAAACAAAAAGAATAAAAGAGAAAGTGAGATCTAAATAATAAAATATTGGAGAATAGAAAAGCGATATTGGATATTCTAAAATATATAATACATGTCTTAGAATAATGTCACAAATTCACTTCTATCCTAAGGATTCTTGTCAGGGATACATTGAAACAATCATACAAGATAAATAACTACATGGAAATCGCTAACACTAATGAAAACCACTATAGAGGGGATCACATTACCTAAATGTCACATTCATGATACCCCACCCTACCCAGAGAGGGATGAGATAGAGGATCACACACTAAGCCTCATGGGAAATACCTGAATCTATCTGAGACTAACACATAGAAGGGATCACTCATCAGATTTTCAATACATGATTCAACATTTTTTCCTACTGGGGATGGGTCATGGGTATGTACCCATACTAAATTGGATCAAGGTAATACACCCATGTTAAAAATGATGTTGGACTAAGGACAATGAGGGCTCTAACCTACCATGGAAGAGGTACATAGTGTGTTTAAGGGGTAAATGGTGAGTCCTTATAGGTTCGATTCTACTCATGTCCCTACACATCAAAAGACATGTTCTTCCCTATATACATGTCTTGTTTTTATAACTCACAGTGTGTAGAGTCTGGGCATTGTACTCATCCATGTATCATTTTACCATGCTTGTGTACCCTCTGAAGCACACAGGGTGTTCCCTGACCCACACGACACATGGGGTCGCATGACTTCCTTTGTGTGTAATCCCTATAAATGTTGAGATGGATGGATAAGGATCACATGGAATATGTGTCCCCCACATGGAATAGGGGTTTTAGTTTTCTATGTAAACCTTAACTTCCATACAGAAACGTATTCACGACACGTGTCTTTTCAAATCAAATTAGGTGTAGAGTAATAATTTTCTAGATATTATAAATCCCCAAAAATATTCATCCACACCACTATAACCTCCAATTATGACACGAATGTCATTTGTAATTATTAGATATAATTTTAATGATACCTTGTCATCATTAGTGGTAAAATTCCATCCACCCCTTGCTCATTGGTTTATTCCCCGTCACATTATGCATCACTCGTGCACCAAATCCTATGAAACCAAAACTTCTTGACCCATCATTAGAATTCCATCAAATTTTTTAAAATTATTTTATTCCATAATCCATGGAATTGATCCAAAAAAACTATCTATAGAACTTGAGAATAATATCACTCAATGGATAGGTTCCTAGATAAATTCGAATCATCAGCAAATCAAAATACTAATAATTTTTTTAAGAACAAAGGGAGAAGGTAATGAAACCAAAAAGTGTGCATCATATGAGGACCACGATCTATTTTAAATGTTTTAAATAGTCTGAATAAAATTTAATAAAATATAATTATTGAAATAAAAATACTATCAAATTCCTATTTCTATGATATGAAATTTTCAATAGGATAATAAAAAAATAACTATCCAAAAATTAATTTGTAATTAAATTAATTTTTGTTTGTAAAAAAAATAAAGAATGGGTGCTAAAAATATATCTAAATTGGGTTGGGTAGATCATTGGTGGATAATATATCCATAGGAATTGAATTTTAAGTATTTTATGTATTCATAATTGGCTCTCAGAATTCCCACCTTCGATAATCATTGATAAAAAAATCTTGCAGTCATCCGCCAATGGTCTCCTCTACCAAAGTTATAGGGTTATGCAGCTTAGCATAGGATGTGTTAATAACACAGATTAAATAGAATAATAGTATGTTTTAAGAAATTAATTAACAATAAATTCTTTAATTAATTTATTTTTCAATTACTTCTCCCTGGGTTGTACTTAAATTAAATGTCTAATAGATATAAAAGTTATGTTACACATAGGGTATAAACCATTTTCCAAATTTAATGGCCTTATCAATTTTAACATCCATGAATTTTTTTGGGATATATTACATTATTTTTATCAAC
Organism: Viscum album; assembly: GCA_963277665.1. Lineage (NCBI taxonomy): Eukaryota > Viridiplantae > Streptophyta > Magnoliopsida > Santalales > Viscaceae > Viscum > Viscum album. The sequence goes on along the minus strand of OY728155.1, from coordinate 1,517,040,564 downwards.
TATATTTTCTTCATGATATATTATATTAAATATGTTTTATATATCAATACTATGCCTCCATAGAGCCCGGAAGTCCTCGCCGACTCTACACTTTACTCTAAATAAATTATTCAACATTTTTCAAAGTTTCAAACATTAATTTTAGAGTCATTGTAATGGGATAATAGCTTGAAAATTTATCCCTTAAAATAATATTAATATATAATAATATAAAAACATTTTAAAGAATGTATAATATATAAAATAATATTGATAATGAAGAATACATCTCAACAATAGTTGAAAAGTCTGAGAGAGAGGACCCCATACCTTAACCAGAATCATGATCAACCAAAATATTTATCCTTATAAAATATAATTTATCTTTTATTATCAATTTAAGAAACTTATTTAATTGTATTTTCTATTACATTAATCACTTATCTATTTATTAATTATTTATTAATTTTTTATATCCTTTAAAGGACAATGGGTGTTTGTTGTTCCAATTGTTTCTTGTTTGTTTCGAGGTGTTAGTCATGGTAATTATTACATATTCATAAGTTCATCATCTATAAAATGGTAAAGAAAATATAATAATAATTCAATAAATATTTTAAAAATTCAATTTTCATTCCATATAATTTTAGGTATAGTTTATAAGAAAGTAATCCATAATATACTTGTTCTGGGTAACATTACCAGTCGTAAATAGGTACATTATAAAAATAATCATTTTAATTTTTTTATTCCATAATATAAAAAAATGAAATAAATTCATATTAAAAACCATAAATATTAAATGTTTTTGTTTTTTTAACCCAAAATAATTATTAATAAGAAAATATAGAGCCATCATTTATTTAAGTGGTTTAACCGACCAAAAATTGAACAAGTTATATAGGAATAATGATTATTAACACATAAATATTTTATTATTATTAACTTATTAAAAATGTATATTAATGTTAATTAGATTTCTTGAAAGTGGTAGATAATTTTAATGAGAGGAAGAGGGATAAGATAAATGGATGAGATTAAGAAAAAGATGATACTTATTTGAAAGTTCCGAATCTTCCCTTAAATAAATTCGTTGAAATAAAGGATTTGGGATATCATTTTATGTCCATGAAATAGAGAAAAAGAGAGAGTATTCTGGGGAATGAATTTGGGAAAATTATAGATATAGAACAAAATAATAGGTGTGGTTTTGTAATTATAGGGTAGGGGTTATTTTTATAGACTTGACTGAGAAGTATTTTGACAAATATCTATTACTTGATGAATTATAAATGTAATTTTACAAGGAATGAGACTCAAATATAGACAAGGAAAGAAGATAAGTCTTGAGATCATTTTTAAACATATCGAAGTGAAATAATTGTGCTATATTTTTTTTACTTTATTCATTATTTTAATGATTTATTTAACTTTATATTTTACCATTGTAATTCAATTTTTTATTAGGATAACTTATTTTTTTTCTCAAAGATTGATATTTACCTTAATAACCAATTATGATATTACAATTCTAAATATAAAACCAATTCTATTAAAATCAAAATTTAAAGGTGATAAAAATTATTATTTTTAAAATAAAAAGTCATAAAACACAATTTTTTTTTTAGAAAAACATATTTCTAAACATTTAATGATTTTATTCTTATTTAATATCCATTACTAATGAAGTATCCTAGACCAGAACTCTTGGGTTCAGTTCCTAAAAAATATCATTTACATAATATATTTGATACCAAGTTAGAAAAATAAAGCATAAAAAACATATTTTTTCACAGTTTTCATAATTTAAAAATTTCACCTCATTAATTTACACAAACCTAGAAGCCAAAGTATTAGTGTCTTGGTATTTTTTATATAAATAAAATATTATACATTATCTATTTAAAATTTCTGAAAAATAAAGGGATCACGTTCTAATCTTCTAGATACCAAACATAATACATTTATTCATTTTTTGGGGAGTAAAAACATATTAAAGGGTGAGATCAAATTCACAGAAAGGGAATAAATAAAAGATAACAATCAAGAATCATAAGTAAACATAAGATTAACATGATATATTTTGAACATAGTTATTGTACATGTATATAACATAATATAAGCATGAAAAATAGTACATAAATAATGAAGTATGAGTCATGGATTAGGGAATTTCACTTATGTTATGAATCATTGGGGTGTATAAACATAAGCTAATAACCACGAGCCATGAAAAATCAAAATAATAATATAGAAAAATGGTGTGGTATAAACATAAGGATAGAAATCGCAATATTATGAAAATTACTACTCACAATCACATTCATGCATTATTTTTGGAACATTTCTAATAGCAATCACGTCCACCCATTTTCTTATAAACACATCCACTCCAAATCATGTCCACACATTATATTGTGGACATATCTAATAGAAATCATATCAATACACTATCTTACTAATATAGATAATCAAAATCATGTATGAATATTATATTATGAACATAGAAAATCACAATCACATCCACACATAATATTATGAGATTAAAAGATTTACTCAATGCATTAGAGGGACATAACGAAACCATACACAACATAATAATAAAAAATTATTATTTTTCCACAAAAATATGAGGGTATTCATTATTCCTTCAAATCTTAACTGACCACTGAGAATTAAATATATTTCATCAACTTCCATACTATATGGTCATAAGCCATCCAGAGTAAGAAAGTGGATTTAAAAATTAAATAATATAGCTATTTAATTATATTAATCATTTAAATATGATTAAACAGATGAAAAATAATTCTATTATGTCATCATAAATATGATTTGAAAAACAAGAGGAAATATCCTTTCATTTTTTTAAAACTTATAAAAAATAAAAAATTCCCATAACATTTCAAGAAATATTTTAATTAAAAACCATAAACACTTTGAAAGGAATATTAATAATTATGAACATATAAAATGGTGGGAAAAATAAATCAAGCATTAAACATTTAATTTTTTTTTACATATTTAAATTGAATGTAAAAAATTTAATCTTTTAGAATATATTAAAAAGATTACTTTGTATACTTTTATAAAAATAAAAAATATTTAAAAATGAAATTAGTAATTTATTAAAATGTATATAAGAAAATTATTTATATAATTTAAATAATTTGTATATGGATGAAAAAGTGTTAGGTAAAGGACTTCAAAACTTTTAAAGAAATCATTGAAAAATAAAACCCTCTCTGACTGTTAAAATAAAAAATCTCTTAAAAGAAATAAATTGATAAGGAAATTAAAATAACATGTGTATAATTATATGCATGATATAATACATCAAAAATTCAGTATACACACCATATAAATGAAAAAATGTGCATAAAATGAAACTTGTCCCAATGTAGTGAAATTGAGAGGAAAAACCCTTACATCATTTAAAACACTTGAATGAAAACCCATATAAAAAAGAAATAGATTTGGCCTCATAAATACCATGAATTAAATGAGAAATATATTATAATATACATAGAGGAAATTAATTAAATTAACACCATATAAAATCATACATGGATAAAAAAATGAAATCTATCACAAGGAATTGAAATTGAGATCAAGAAACTATTACCTCAAACTTCCTCTTAGTTGAACATGTTATAAATTGAATGTAAAACAATTTTAGTTTTATAATTCATATAAATTATCAAATAATTAATATTAGTTTTAATTTTTACTATCTCTTTATAATGCCTCATTACCAATATGAAAATTATTATTTTTAAAATAAATTTTGACATGTTAATCATTTAATTTACCTTACACTCTCTTTTTTGGAAGTTCTGGTAAATGATTATTATTCATGGGTTCATCAAATTTAGTTTTTATTATAATGTAAGAAAATTGTTTGACATATTTTTGGATTCCTTTGTCCATTTTTTAGAACTTTTTTTAATGGTTCGTATGGAACTCTTAAAAATTTCTATTTTCTATTATTTTTAAATTTACAAAAGAATTGATTTTGGTGGTAAATATACTTTAAAAATATTAAAACTAAATAAATATGACAATAATTAAATTAAAAACAATAAATTTTATTTAAAACATTGATCTTTTAATATCCATTCATGAGATAAACATTATAAAAATGTTTTCATAGGTGATATAACAGACCAAAATTAGAAAACCTTATAAATGTTGGATGAGTAAGAAAATTATATATATTTTTATAAAATAAATATTATAGAAAATTAATGATTTAAATTTTTTAAAGTTATAAATTATATTCAATAAGCGGTATATACCAAGAAAATCGGGTCCAGTTGGACCGTCCCCCTAAAATATAAAGAAAAAGTATGAGTAAAAAGTTAGGCAGAGCAAGGGGTTTTACAAATTCGGGATTAAGACACTCCCCTCATATCAGCATCAACCAAGGGTTCAAAAAAGTCAAATCTTGAAAGGAATAAATGGTAGTCATTTCTGTGACTGCCGTCTTAGACAAGGCATCAGCCACTTGATTGGCCTCTTAGTAGACATGGTATATCATTAATGTGAGATTCATTGCCTAATTAAGACATCCAATCCAGTGAGGAAAAATACTCCATGGAACATCCCAGGTTCTCGTCTTGATAGCATGTATGGCAAGTTCAAAGTCTGATTCAATCCATAAGAGGTTCCAGTTATGAAAGACATCATGAATCAGGACATAGATAATGGCCTATATTTCTGCATCATACGCAATTACCATCCCAATAAAATGATAAAAACAACCCTTGAAAAAAGAATAATATCTATGCTGTGAGATGTTTTATAATTAAATATATCTTTTTCATCAAGATGTTGAATCTCCTCTTAAAGGGTGCCTTGAAAATGAGATGTTTTAGACTTATTCATGGAACAAGATACTTAATAACATGATAGAGACTTATTATATATGTAAATATGGAAGATTAATGAGAGAGATTTTATTTTTTTATTATATATTTGAAGGGTTTTTAGGGGATCATTTTTATAAGAAAGATGAGTGGACTTTTTGTAATATTTATTTCTTAATGTAAAAAAGGGAAGTCCTAATTATAGAAAGTGGATCCAAATTTGACATATTTATAAGATAATACATGGTAGGTTAAAATTTTCTCATACAGTCAATTATGAATATGATTTTCTGATATTTGTTGGATTATATCTAAATTTAACCCCTTTTTAACATTTAAACCTTTACTTTGGTGACTAAATTTCACTATGGTATCTTATTTTTTCTAAATAAAAATAAAATGGACCACATTACCTAATTTTAAAATTATTAAATGAAAATTTAAAACCATTATATAAGATTCAATTACTAGACGTAGTAATAATTAATTTTAATAAAAGTTCTCTTAACAAAATAAAAGCAATTTTTTGAAAAATTCCCTTTTAAGCATAAAAATGAATTTATACATAAATTATGTCTAGTTTTAATTATCATGGTATTTATTTGTTTATTATTAAATAATAATTGATTTTTGGCTTTTAATGTAAACCAAAACCAAATGGTTCACAATGCGTAATTAATTAAATGAAAAAGAACAAAATAGTTTTTAATTATATTTAAATATTACTTAGGTTCCAATAAGTAAATAAAAAATTTATAAGTTCAACCTATTAATTTTAAATTCATTATAATAATATTTAAATACATTTTTTTGATCAAAAGGTTTCATATATATATTTTTACACCATTATTATATAATAATGTTTTCATAAAAGTTATTGTATTTATAGAAACTGTATTTTCATTATTCAATTAAAAATTAAAAATTTCAAAAGAATCCCGAAAATTAACCCTAATAAAAATTTTATATGATGAACTTAAAAACGAATGTTATTTTTTAAAATTAAAATTCTAAAATATAAAAATTTAACTTTTAACTGACAATCTAAAATATAAAAAGAAACTGTTTATATAGAAAATGTACTTTTGAAATTTTAAGGGTTCTTAATCATATTTTATATTAGATATCCATTAAATAAGTGTTATTTGTAAAAAAATTGAAAATTTTTATTATAATAATCATATAAATGTGATATATTGAAAATAAATAACATTTTAATGAACTTTTAATAAGATTTCACTTTATTATTTATTTTTTAATCACATACCACTAATTATTTATCTTTTAACTATTAAATTTTAATTACTTCCTGGATATTAGATCAAATCATAACATGTGTGGAATATATGCTTCTATAATAAATCATTTAATTTTCCATTAATTTTCATGATGTTTTTCATTTTTTTTCATTTTCTTAATGATGGTTCGTGTTGTATTTACATGATGTATTAGAAAATATATATCATGATTAATTTTAGTATAGTTTTAACTGTGATACAAGTTATTCAATATATAATTTATTTTAATGAAATTACATCTCAAGATGTTACATTCTCTCCCGATTAAATAAATTTCACCCACAAAATTTTGATTATCGCTCACTAATAGGTATATTTAATGGTATGCATAAGAAATATATGTTTCATGTTTTTATTTCTACCAAGATATCAAAATCATTTTATTAGATACTAGGAAGAACATCTTTTATCATAATAATAAGCAAGCATGTAATATTGAGTTTCTCCCCAAAAAATTTAAGATAAATAATCCTTCAGATTGAGCACTAAGACCCATTTGATGGAAGTAAAATCATTACAGATTTTATGTTCAACTTTTCATTGATATAAAATTGTGGGTATATGTGGGAAATATTATTTGACTTCCATATCCCATAATTAATATGCGATATATGTGAAAAAATCTAATTCATACCAAACATAACATAAAATTTCACTAAAGGTAGAATAATAAGATTTGAAAGGAATGCATTCCCCTATTCTGATATTAGATTTTAACTACAAACATGGAATATAATAATTATACCACTAATAATACAATCATTGGTATATAAATTTGATGGTATTAGAAATATTGAATGTCTTAAAATATTTGTTAGAATAAAAAAAACTTAGTTCTTAAGTGGATGATTAGTGTACCCTAAAACACTTTATTTCCATGACCAGCTTCAGAAGTTATGATTTCATAAGTCTTACCTTTATCCTTTTCCCTAGTGTTTTTAGTGTTTATTATTCTAATTAACCCTTAGTTTGAATAACTGAATTTCATAATTCCCAAACGGTTTATAATTAGAGCATTGATGTGTGGGTGGTTCATTAGTGGGGGCCTTATATCCTATATTGTATTTACTGGCCTCTTCATCCCTCTTTTAAAATCATCAAATCGATGACCAATCCTTTCACACATGAATCATTTTCCAATTCAATTTATGTAATGCCTTGTCTACTTCATCCTAAACTTTTAGCATGTAGGCTAGTGGAGATTCTTTCTCCATTTTATTTATCATTTGAGCTTCCATAAAAATTCTATTATCCTTTTCTTATCACAAAGTTCATGAACATAACTTGGGTCTCAAATCTCCATTTCTACCTTAAGTCCATATCAAATTATTTATTTGTAGTTACCAAAGTCTGTTATCACAAATTCCATTATAATAATTGGTTTTAGTACACTAATGAAATGATAAATCTGTTTTTAGTGTCAATAATAAAACTAGTAGATTTCATTATGGGTCTCTTAAAGTGTTATTTATATGAACCAATTTTTTCAAACTCTTTTTTTATTTAAATCAAGTAATTATTGATACATTTTTGTACAATGATTTTGGGGATAATATTTGGAAAAAGTACCCCCCCCCCCATTCCACAGAGGTAAATTTTTTCCTTTAGACTCATGTTCTATCACGACCCGTCCCCCGGGACTCGTATCGTGACTACCCCAAGCCTGCCTTCCATAGGCCAGGGGCTGACGACTAGCACCAAAGGCGTAACTCCCTAAAAAATGGGAAGGCATTGCCTTTATAAAATGTGAACACTCACAACCAGAGAACAAGCGGAAGAAAATACTATATAAAGCAGTATAAAAAGCGTGATGAAATTACAAAGGGGCCAGAAATACAAGCCCAACAGAACGGTACAGCTACAACTGATAGAAAGTACATGTGAAAAGACAAACAACTGAATGGTGAAGCAGCTCCTGGATTGTCCTCCGGGTTTCTACCTGAAGGGTATATACAGTTGTCCTCCTCAGCACTCCGCGTCTATAGGTACACTTCGTGTTCCATCATGCAGAGTGTCCACCTCCGGGTAACGTCTATCCCTCGTACACTCTTCCTCAGTCAGCGATGTCTGTCGTCTACATCCAACATACTGAGGTGAGGGCAGAGCCCATGCAAGTGTGAATATAACGATACTCAGTAGGGATCCCAAAACCCTCGAGGTCTCACAAAAATCCCACAATGATAAACCACAAATGAAGATCTCAACAGATAGCCTTTACATAGGTATAAGCCCATACATATATCTAAGTTATCAAGTAACTCATCTCAATCATGAGGAAAAAAGAAATGTCGTCGACTCACCTCAAACCAAGATTTTCATTATCGAAACAACAACTGCTGGAGAACTCCTCCTCTTTCGAGTACAGTGGCCCTATCACGACTCTGAGGCGCTACTCACTAAACTTATACTGGTGAGGTACTCCTCCCGTTGAGTACCACGGGTTTGCTGCCAAACTGGGCACTCCTCAGTTGTGCGTCTGCCACCAAACTGGTCACTCCCCCGAATAGCCGTCAGTGGTACTCCTTCTATCGAGTACTGCGGGTCTGCTGCCAAACAAGGTGCTCCTTCTACCGTCGATCTGCCGCCAAACTGGGCGGTCCATCCACTGGGCTAGTCAAATCACTCCGAGTCGAATCTGTTAAGCAGTCGTCAGGTCTACAGCTACTAGGTCTCCACACTTTGTCTGCTCGTCTCCGGGAGGATCCACTCCATGAGCTATGGGTCGATACTCCAACTGTCACGAAGTCTCTGGTATAAGTATCACAATGGATCGCCTCATCATAGGGGTCTCAACGCAACTGACGGCGCATCAATCGGACTCCCGGTTTGTGAGTTATTGGCTTTTACGTTCTAGGGGACCAGTTTGTTTTTAAGCTATCCAACCCAAATGTACTCCAACTATGTCCAAACCTTAAGTGGAGTATGCCAAAAGATACATCTCATCAAAAGGAAACCAACGTAGTTGACGACACGTCAATCAGACATCTGGTCCTTAAGTTATAAGCATTTCCGCTCCAAGGCCACGGTTGGTTTCAGGTTCGAACCAACCTGGTCATACCCAAACATTGCCTAAACCTTGAGTGTAACATACAGAAACAACTTTCTCGATCTGAGGAATCCTACGCAACTGACGGTGCATCGATCGGAGGTCCGTAGCTCATGTTATGGGCAATTAACCGAAAACAGTCCAAAAAGGGGGTTTGGGCCCGGTCCGACCCGGCCCAACCCACCCTGGGTCGGCCCGAACCAGGTCGACCCAACCCAGGTCCGGGTCCGGCTGGGCACAACATGACCCACAACTAGCGTGGCATGGTGAGGTCCGCGTGACGCGGTGGCCGAGCCGCGTGGCTGGGGCGGTGAAGCCCGTCTGGGCACGCTGACCAGGAGGCGGCAGTACCTTGTGGGGCCCACCCTAATCAAACAAGGGGGTGGTTTTACTCCCCCTATCTCCTGTAACAGAACTGGCGAGCACTGGTTCCTATCCACGGAACCTGTGGGTTTTTCCCTGGCGCACCCTCATTGGTGGCCTGCTCAGCCGGCCGCCTCCTGCCTAACCGTCGCGGCCCAGCCGCGGCTTCCCCTTCCAGCACGGCGTGATAGTGGCACGTTCTCACTCACTATCGCGACCCCTATACAGTATAGTGTGACGGTTCCATGATTTATTCCGACATCCGTGGCCCTCTTCATATGGCGCGGTGCGACGGCACCGCGCCCCTCCGGCATGGCCATGGCCCGTGGTGGCCACAGTCTCATTCTTCACACAGCTCTAACGACTCGGTGACAATTGCGCTGCCTGATTCTTCTGCGGTTTCCTCTACCAGTGGAACTGTTGCGCCACCACCATCGTCAATCCAATAAGAACCATCGGAGGGACATCGGGCCGTGTTTGTTCAGCCCGCACCCTCCGCGTTAGATGACAATATCAGCTAATAGTGTACCATAATAAAAGATGAGGTTCAAGGATTTAAATTAATCAATAACGACCCCTACCGTGAAAAGACGTCGCATGTCGTCGAGACGTAGAAGACGAACGTTGCAATAGTCGGGCGTCGTGGAAGAACGGTGTCGATTCTATCGACGTCAGAGAAAAAGACGTTGTTGGCAACGACGTCGTCTTCTCCCTTGATGTGGATGAAGAGGAAAGATGACAGTGTTCCTTGAGGTGTCGCCTCATGTTCTTGCCCCGGTTGAAGAAGGTAAGAGAAGTCGTGTCATTGTTCTTCAGTGGAATCAGCATCCTTCGTCGAAGAGGATGTCGTTCCTCATGTTCTTCGTTCGAGAAGGTGAATTATCCCAAGCCTTTCTCCCAAAAAATAATATCCAACCCCAAAAGAAATAACAAGTTCTCTAAAAATATAATGATGCCATGAAAATTCAAAATAAATTCATGACACCACATATAATTAATTAATTGATGAGCTGAAATCATTAATTAGAAGTGTTGGTATATTAAAAGAGAGGGAGGAAGGTGGAAGGTTTAACCTTAATGAGGGGAGGTGTTAAGAATTAAACAAGGGGTTTAAGGGATTTTGAGGGGAGTTATGGGGAGATGAAAGGTTGGGGCGTGTGTGGGCCCCACCTCACAAATATCCACACATTGGAAGATATGTGGGTGTGGGGCACACTAATAACTTCTACATGTAATATTAAACTACCAAAGATAAATAAAATTGTTCACATCAATTTTATTTAACTTTTTTTTATTAAACATCAAAAATTAACTTTCAACTTGCATAAAACGCAACTGCTGTAAAGGTCCCCTTAAGTGAATACCGGTGCTATGAGATCATCAATGTCCTCATATTTCAATTCCGATCATAGGTTCAAAAGATATAAAAGCCTACATGTACGTTTACTGAACGTACCCGGAAAAAACGTCAAAAATTGATTCCGGGTACACCGGGCCTCGGTATCAGGCGCCGTCAGAAAATGCGGTCTCGTAAAATTCCAAAGAATTTAAGAAGAAATTCTCCTTGAAATTTCCTAGTGTTTACATGTTCTTTATCAATTTTATCAAATAATATGATTCACCTTTAAATTAAAAAATAGTTAAAATGACCTTTTATGAATTTTAGATCTAGTGAATGAAAAATACATTTTTTCTATATTGATCCATTGATCTACAATTAGTGGATAAAAACACCAAAAAATGGATGGTTATTGTTGATTCATGAAGGTATCAATGGCATGTTACTTCTTATTTCGTGTGTTTCATAGATCTCTATGGTTTATTTTATTGTTCATATCCTAAAATAGAATTTCCATGAATATTTTCACCCCATCTCTAATCTATTTTGCTTCTGCTTATGACCATCATTTTATTGTACATTATAGTCATTGTTAACTCGGTTTTGCATACTTCCAACCATTGAATTAAAACAAAAAAGGATAAAGTGTCAATTAAGAAACAATAGTAAAATTTTAAAATCATATGAAAAGTGAAATAAATCTATAGATATTCTAAATTATTTTTTATTTAATTCAAATTACGATATTTAGGGTTCACCCTCATTACTTCTCATTCAACATTGGTTGTTTTAGTTATTTCCCCTTATCCTTAATATCCCAATCAAAAAAATACTAAATCGTACTATAATAACAACTAAAGATACCAATAACCATACTATTGAGTATTTTTATAAAAAAATATACTTTACATACTATATTTGATAAAAAGTGAGACAAAATAAGTATATGACACCCATATATTTTATATTATTTACATAATTTACAATTTTCATCTAAAAAATTTACACAAAAAAATTATTTTGTGTCTTAGGGATTAGTGATGTTTTTTTATGAACATCATGTGATAATATGTATTTGACGATAACCCAAACACAGTATGATCTATCTTTGAGAATCAAAACGTAAAAAACTGTACAAATAGTTTACATAGAAATTGTTGATGGCATCAATCTTATTCTTTATCAATGAAGGATAATGCTTAATGAAGATCATGATCTAGTGAAAAAAAATCTCTATGCCTCTGAAGGGGTACATCAAGCAATGTATTCATGATCATATCTATTGATTAAGGTGTGATAGCATATTCAACTCAGATAATGAACAATAGTGTGAGAGGAAGAAAGAAATGAGAGGCTTCCTAACAAATTCTTACCTACAATAACAGGAATCACGTCACTTTATATAGCCATACATGACACAAATTATTAAATTAAAACTTGTCAACCACATTAATATACCAATATAAATTTATTCCACTAATTAATTGAATTCAATTCAATGTGAAATCAATTTAATTAATCTGCCCACAATGGAATGTAACTGATAAAAAAACCATTCGTGAAAAATAAATAACATATATATATATATATTATCACATGTATTTAATACATAAATAATAATACACGAATAAAATTCATAAAATTAAATATGAACATGATATATATAATATCTTATATTATATATATATATTAGTTCATATCTAAAAATATCCCACTTGTCCTAAAATCCCATAAAGATATTATGAATAACTTTACAACTCTTTATGAATCCATCCTAACTCTTTTGAATATTATTATTCATCAAAATATCTTCATTTTTTATAAAAAATCTGTCTAAAACTTTATCCTTATCCAAGGACCTAATTGTGCGACCATTTTGGCCTTAATAATATAGAAAACAACTATGAAATGTCTAAATCATATATGTAAAAAAAGAGATGCCTCTAGGGAAACATAAGTGCTACTAAAGATACTAAGGGGTCTAATGTGATATCCATAAATCATACTCATATCTATATATGAATATTTACAACACATGATGTATCATATAAATCATATTTATCTTATATAATACTTTTCTCCATGACATAGAGAGAAAACTAGACACAAAACATGTCAATATTGTATAGGACTCTCGTTATTTGCTTGATTATATGAAAAAGGCTGAAAAAGTGGATGAGTACATCATATTCCATTCATCTATATGATAAGAACACCACAATTAACTTATCCAAGTCGTTGAACAGATCATATGTAAAATAACTAAGCATGACCATGCATTTACAAAGTCTAATTAAATCAAGGGAGATATGTATTTTCTTTTTATATAAGTGGATAAATTTCATATTGGTTGTACTCCAATGGATGATATGACTCGCAACATACCCAACAACCCCTATATTATCTATGTTCATATGTTGAATTGTGAAAGTAGGTTATCAAACTATAGAACATCACATGCTAGGTATGTCTCAAATCCCAAGAAAGAAGGATTGATAATAAGAATACACCCCAAAGTAAATATGTGATTGTATGACATTCCATGTGATATACTTAAGAGGATTCATCCAAGTAATAAGTCTCCACTTATTAATTCAAGAATCCAATCTTCAATATATCATTTAAAACCCATTATAATGGATAAAGGAATCGAAAAGGATAACACTACTATAGATCTTACCTTTAACAACATTAAAAAAATGTTTTATTAGTGCAAAAACCGTATTAATATAATGGGTGATGTTAAAATACAACCTTTACCTGTGCTAGAAAAAGATCTGATGAAGGGTGGATTTATCAACACCTTTTTAGTGATGATACATGATTAATTTAACAACACTAAAAAAGTATTGATAAGTCACCCTTTATTAGTGCTGATATAAAATTGAAAGAATTATTTCTTTTGACACACTACAACACACCCATTTATCAATGCTTGCATCCCCCTTTCTGAACGCTTTCTATTCTCCAACTCGCTATCACACACCCCTAGTGCTTGCAAAAACCCCTATAATTTCTTATCAATAGAATGGCTACCCCAAATACTTTCTCATGCTGGGATTTGATCTTGTGACCTCCCTTCATTATTTCAATGCCCTTTACCACTCCTTCAATCATGTTTTCATTTACATGTTAAAATATTTCTATTTATTCATATATATTTAGAATTGTGTGATATAAACACACTAATATTTATTTAAATATATTATATATTAATATTCATTTATATATATTACAATATATTTGTTTATTAATACACACACACACAGAGATATATATATATATATTATATATACATTTGTATAAGTATATATATATTCATAAATTTTTATAATGTATAAAAAATTTAGATATATTTTTTACATAAAATGGATATTAATTAATTTTATATAATTTATATAATTATTTTTAATTAAATAATTAAAATAATTCTATATATTGATATAGAAATTTTTATCATGACATACATATTTATATGCCTATATATTTAAATATAAATTTTTATATATTCACATATAGTTGTGTATTTAGAAAAAAACGATAATGTATTTATAAATATTTACTATTAATACATTTATATACTATATTTAATGATAATTTCATTTCTAAAAAATACATTTATATATGATGTATATACATATTATTGATACATGTATACATATTCACATATTTACACACACTTGTACATATTTATATTTCTCACATACACATACAAATATTTACACATATATGAGTTTATTTACATATATTATAATATACGTATAAATATATATTTATTTATTGACACACAAACATTGATATATATATAAACATTATTTTTGTAGGTATATATACAAATATTAATACATTTTCTTAAGGTAAATAAAATAGATAATTTTTTTAATTTAAATAAAGTGAATAATAAATATTTATTTCTATTTGGTTTATATATTTTAAACTAAATTTTTATTTAAATATGTTTAAATATGTATTTATAAAATTGATTTGTTAGAAGTAAATATAATAAAATGTACATATATTTAATTATAAATAAAACTATAATATAAAACAAAAAAAATTAAAAACCATAATATCTATATGATTATAATACATTAGAATAAATTTAGTCCCTACTAAAAAAATGAAAAAAAGACACTCTTACATAAAGTTGAAATACAATCAAATATTTAAAAATTATGGTATCCAAACTAGAAACTAAGTTCTAAAGGCCTTATGGGCCTTTTTTGACATCATTAAAATAGTGACTGGGGTCCCCCTTAGTAAACACAGTGTATATATCTTTGTAGGATTCAATTTTATATGTAATAGAGCCCAAATGGACACCTTGATCAAAGGTTATGGTCGTTTGAAGTTCATGTCATGTTTTCAACATATCTTAGATCCTTAATTAGTTTATTAAAACTTTATTCCATCCAATTGTTATTAATTGACTTTTACTTGAAAATAATTAACAAATTATTAAATAATATACATTTTAAATTATTTTATAATCCATTTCTAACTAAATATCATATATATTAAGTGTAAATGTGTATTTACCCTTATATAAATCATTTTTAATAATATATATTATATTTATATCAATATAAATATATTTATATATTTATATATTATTATTAATGACGAATAATTTTTTATGAAATACACCCTTTATCAGTACTAAAAAAAGAAATTTCAAGGGGGGTCTTTATTAGATCTAATAAAAATTTATTGATAAAGGCCCCCCTGTATCAGTGTTTTTTTGCTAGCATTGATAAAGGTCACCCTTTATCGATAATTGTTTATGAGAATTGATAAAGACCCCTCTATAGAAGCACATTTTTATTATCACTAATAAAAATCCACCATTGTTAGTGCTTTTTAGTGCTGATAAAGTCCCCCCTCCCATTCTCAGCAATTTTTTTAGTGATCATAAAGGGTGAATTTATTAGTGCTTTTAGCTAGCACCGATAAAGGATAGCACCAAATAAACCCAAATTTGTAGTAGTGTAGCATTTAAGTATCATCACAACCTATTGTACTCTATGATGATCATTAGATAGGGACTGGTAAAATTTTGTACTTGGAGGGGATATTTATCATTTAAATGTTCATGTAAAATACATTACAACACACATGAATGAATAATAATTGGATATTTCATTTATTATAATGACATAATACATTTATAACCATTAAAACTAATCTGTTATAGAGATATAACATAAACCTCATGCCGTTGCTACAGTAATAGATTAATTTTTGGAAAATTACATCCATATGTAATTTTTGTCATATCCATATGTGACAATCTGATAAAATACACCAACTATCCACGTAGTGAGTGACATTTATGAACATGGATAGTTTTAATAATGGTGAGGCATAGGAATAATATTCTTAAGTTTAACTATTTGAATGTATATTCAAACTCCTTAATTTCATAGACTAAATGTTATAATTTTATATTAATTTTTCTAATTATAAATATTTCTTTGTATATCATCATCATATTTGGAACATTTTATGTTAAAAAAATTCCTTGAAATATTTTATAAAATATGTAACTATTTACATTATCTCTTTTCCCGAACATCCTTAACTCTTTTAGGATATAAAGTTTAATACTTGGAATATTAAATGACATAATCTTTTATTGAATAGTTATGTTCACTTGTTTTGTTAACTAAATTTAACTCTTTAATATTTATTACAATTATATCCTAAACTATTTTTGGATATTATGTGAATTTCACTTTACCATAGTTACTAATAAAACTATTTACATTTTTCACTAATGTCATATTCTAAAACTTTTTTTATGATATAAATTTCAATTCACTTTCTAAAAACAACTAAAAACACTCTTTATATTTATTTATCATCATATATTCAAAAAATTTAAGAAATTAGGTGAAGAATCAATATAATATTTGGAGGGTTTAATCCTTAGTTAAATATAATATCTAGTTTCTCAGAGTAACCAAATGTAATACTTGAAATTATTATTTACTATTACATATCACTACTCTTCAGAATATAAAGTATATAATCACTTAAACTAAATTTGGTACAATATTTTATTTGTCAATATTGAACTTCTATATTTCCAAACATACTCATGCTGTCATAGTAGATATTATGGTCTCTTTGTAATATCATTATAAGATTTAACAAACTCTACTTTGTCTTTTAGGAAATAATATTTTATTCCTTTATGTTTTAATATTAAACAAATATACTATTATTTCTATATCATATATGTAACAATATATGTTTTAAAACATTCATTTTGTAAATAATATTTTATTAAAATATATCATCGATGGATGGTGAGACCACATTTACTCATATTTTAACAATTATCGCGATAGACACTTTTATCCTAGATGAACACTATTATCTAAACCTTCTTCCAAAAAAATATTATACAAAAAAAGAATCATAGGCCATATGTATACATTTAATCATCTCATAAAAACTCTCTTTTAATTAACAACTTCTCTTATCACAAAAGAGAAATGAAATGAATATACAAATCATATACATAGATTCATTTAATCTTGATAAAATTATTTACATTCAAATTATCGATGATATAACTATTAATATCATCTCATGAATATAGAATACAATAAAAATAAATTATTCCAATGATTTTTAACGCTTTTATATTTAAAGCACTTGTATAACATAACCTTGGTTTTACATACCCTTCAAACTAAAATAATTAATTGTTATAATATTAATAACTGACTTGTAAATTCCACGAAGTTCCCAAACCCCTTCAGGTATCTTCAGGAAAATAAAACAATATTTAATTATTATTATTCCTTATTGATAACCCTTTACATAAATTACCTGGTTTGGATTTTTTAATATACAGTTTTGAACTTTTTGAAAAAAAATTTATTCTTCTGGTTTGATTTTTTATCCATTTATATAGTCTACACAGTAATATAATCCAAACCTCATATGCTTAGTTGATTTATTCTCAATACTTTGAGAGTACCAGCTAAAATTATCTTGAATCCATCCATCTTTCTAGAATATTTCAATTGATGATAATAAAATAAATTACCTAAGTATAAAAATCCTTATAAGAATTCTTTAGTCTTTCTAATCATATTCAATCCTATTGAATGTCATAGACTTACCCAATCATGTTGAGTATGTGAGACTATAATTCCTTAGGATTGTTCTTCATTAAATTCATTTGAAACCATAAACGAACCATTTCATTCTTCCATAAGCAACTAGACTCATTTATTGAACATCTTCGACACTTGGTTAATGAGGAATGAACTATTCTAATAGATAGAATACTTCTCAGGCTTAATAACTTTTATTAAGATACCGATATTATTGGTATATTACTTTAAACACATCATTCCAATTATTTATATAAAGTTTAGTTTAATTATAATGATTAATTTATCTATAATAAAAAAAACTTATTAGATTAATATTATGTCTTATAAATTTTCATTAAAGAATTTAAATGAAAGTGATCGCACTAAAATGATGACATTGTATATCATATCAATTTAGTGATCCAAGATCCAAATTTCACTAAGAAATGAGTTGAATTGGGATTTTATCTCATAAATTAATTGTTTAGGTTGTAATTATCCCAATCACAATAGTTGTTAATATTGGATACTTGAGAAAATAACCCTTTATCTAAATCCATTATAAGGATCCATTCAACTAAATTCCTCTAGAATCATTACTAAGGGTTTCTCAACTGAGTGTTACTAAAATAAATCATTAAAAATATATTAAAAAAGGAAAATAAAGGGTTATATTATAAAGGAGGAACCTACCCAAGTATGATCTAGTCTCACCAATTACTTTATTTTATTATATAAGTTATTTCAGGGGCACCTTGATAAGGATGAACCAACCCAGTTGAATTTGTTTGTTTCAGATAATATATATGAATGAAGTCATTTCTAACACCGGTCCATCAGACATGGTTTTACACCAATCCATCAAAGGAAGTCTAACACCAATACATCATTCTCATTGTTGGTATCAACAATGAATTAGATATAAAGTTCTATAATAGGCATATTAGAATTTTTTTTGATGATAATTATATAAGTTTTTGTCTCTACCGACTAAGATAGAGTTATTGGGATAGATTAATGGAAATAGGTTCAGAGACCGATCAATCAGATGGGGTCTAACAATGGTTTCAACCATTTTCAAAATCCTTGAGTTGTTGCATTTTGGTTCAATTTTCATCATGAAAGACATGAAACTGATGCACCGGTGGGAAATAGAGACTGATCAATCAAATTCATGATGACACTCATAATTCATCAGAAACTGGACTAAATCATATACATGATGACCAGATGAAAAAAATATTGAACATGTTATTAGGAAAGGTGGCAATTTTTGAAGCTATTTCCAAACTATTTTCATGGGGTTTCAAAATATTTAGAAGTTTTAAGGATTTTTATGGAATAATAGTTTAACAAAATGATCAATATTTTAAATTCAAGCCAACTTATAGAGTATTTAAGAAGAGCCATCAATGTGAGGAATCAAAAGTTATGAAACTATAGTCTAATGAAGTTGTATAATGTTTAAGTTAGATTTTTTAATATTTTTAAAGTGCATTAAAATAATAATACTTCAGTTCTACAATTGTTTCATCACAATGAATAAAAATATCATAATGGAGTTTGTATCAGACAGAATAAATGTTTGTAAGTTCGAAGAAGGCTGGATTTGTGAAAATATTCGATAAGTTTAAAGAAGAATCCATAAGAGTTGATAAGTTATTAAATAGTCAAATATGAAGTACAAGTTAATGTAAAATTTTAGTTTTTTTAAATATCATTGATTGGTAAATTGAATTTTATTCCCACCTATACAACTTCTAGCACACCTATAAATAGATGTCAAATTACAGTGCACTTTCAAGAGATGGAGACACTGTTCTTGTACATGAGAGAGTGAGAGAACAAAAAATTTGGGGGCTAAGTAAGTTTCCATGTAGAGTTTTTGTGAGAATATTTTCCTGATATAAGAAGATGAAGGAAGAGGTAACTAGACTAGACCAATCCATCAGAGTAACATTTTCATAGAAAGGAATAATCTGATTAGACATGATTCCAAAGTATATTTTCTAAATTTTTTTCTGAACTGAATGACCAAACTGATAAATAAAACATAACATTCAGACTAATATTTTGTATAGTATCTAGAGGAGTTTTTTCTACTTGATGCGGTTTAGTAAAGAAAATAATTGTGTTTTTAATATTCTATAAAATTGGAAGTTACTGAAGAAACATAGTTACATGTTAGGAACCAACTGGTTAAGGTTTTTTTACATATTTAAAACCTTATTTTTCATCATATATGCTAGAATAACAACACGCACTGTTGTATTGATCATTGTGTTGCACAAGTGTAAGGGTATTTATTATTTTTTTATCCACATAAAAGGTTTTTTATTGGAGAATGTGGTATTGGATTATTTCAAGACCATGGCAAGGACTAGATACTCTTATCGAGTATTGAAACATATTAACAATTATGTTTTTGTGGATATGTGAATTTTTGGTTTTAAAAAAAGTGATAATTCATTAATAATAGGTGAATTCTTTTTCACAAGAATGTTAACATAAAAGAAAAAGTTAAAACGGGATCACCCCTCCACCTATCAGTGTTACATTGATCCTGGTTGGGCCTTTTCAAGTGGTATTAGTGTGACAATTTCCTTTATTTAATCTTTTTTTATATTTTTAAGAGAAGTTGTGGTGGAATATTTGAGTTGTGTGAATAGTAAGGGGACTCTAGTCTTTAATGGAAAGAACTATCATATCTATAAATATAGAATGTTTCTATATCCTATGTCTCTTGTTTATGATGCTTTATAATCTTTTATCATTTTATTTCATCCACTTGTTGAAAATGTTCCACTTATATCTATTGATAATATGAATTTGGAGAATGATGGAAGAACGAATAATTATTTACTCTCATCACTGTTTGAAATTGAATTACTTAGAGTGATGATAGTTTATACAACTAATGGTATATAAGAAAAGTTTAAAACATTTATGAAGGGAATAAAAAGGTGAGTAATTAGAAGTTACAAATATAGAGGCTAAAGTACAGGGATCTCAAAATGGGTGATTATGAATCTATTTATGGATTCTTTTATATGAGTAAATGATATCATAATCACCATAAGATGATTTGGTTAGAAGATATAAGATTAAACTATTGATGAAAAGATCTTAAGAATTCATCCTAATATGTTTGATACCAAAGTTTCATCATTGGAAGATATATATTCTGAAACTCTATCTCTGGAAGACATTCATAATACTCTAATTACTTTTGAATTAAAAAGGGATATAGTTATGAAATGTAAAAAAAATTTATTAAAAAATATCCTTCAAGGATACCAAGATTGTGAAGAATAAGATGATTCTTGAAGATGAAGAATCATATGATTCTGAATCCAAAAATGGGTTTGGTAACAATCTTGGTGAATTTATATTCTTGTTTTCTAAAAAATTTAAAAGGGGAACACGGATGTATATGGTGAATATAACCCTAATTTTTTTTAATGTGAAGATGTTGATAAACTTTCTATAAAGTTTCCTTGAAAAAAGGAATAAATAAGATTGTGAACAAGATGATAAAAGACTAAGTAGATCGTGGTATAAATATGGTAGTAAATCAAAATATTTTTCTAAGGAAAAATATTAAAAGTTCTACAAATCAAAAAAGAATAGTTTTTTTCTAAAGATGATGAAGAATAAAAAAGTGAAGTTGGGACTAAAAGGTTTAAATAATTTCTTGGAGAAAATATTCTTTAAAAAATATTGGATGATAAAGCGTTTAGAAGTAGTAGTTATGAAGTAGATGAGAATAAGTTATAATTTCATCTGAAAATGGAGTTTAAAGAATGTATTATAAAAATTGTGAGAATTGAAAGAGAAATAATGAATTTGAAGATGGAAATTTTTATAGAAAATAATCATGAATTTATTCACGATGAGAAATCTAGGTTTTTAGAAGAGGTTTATTATCTTAATAATTATCTTGAAAAGAAAAATAATTAGAATGAAAATCTTGAAGTAAAGATAAAAGAAAATTAGGATTAGTTATAACTTTTTCAAAAAATATTTTATAAATATGAGAAGGGAGTTACAAGTTAAAATAACTATATATATGAAATTCCTGAATGTTTTAGAAAGGGGGAACCAGATAAATATTTAAAAAAATTCTTAAAAGGTTTGAAATAATGATAGAAAATAAAGTCTGAGAATATCTTTTATGTATCCCAAACCAACAATAATATTTGTTCATAATTTTATAAAGGTTATGAGTCTGAAACAAAAGTTTCTACCACTTCATATTTCGATAATGTTGGGAAGAAACTAGAATTGAATAAGATGATTATGGGTTATTACAAAAACTAGGGGGTTAATAAAGTTACGATGTGAAAGATAATAATGTTGTGAGAAAACATGTTCACAATTCTAGAAAATATAGAAGTTTCATAGGTAAATATTATTTATATGGTTATTTCTAGTATTTTGGTGGATTTAGACATATGGAAAATATGTTTTCATTTAACCAAAAAATTAAAATTACCCCAAGAGTTAATGAATGAGATGTTTTATGGGGTGTAAATCTTATAAAATAAATAATTCAAATAAATTTGTTTTCAATGTAGAAAATATCTTTCAACCTTTGGAAATTATTTGTGAAAGATGAGAACAACCTGGACATCTAGAAAAAGGGTGTCTTGTTTTCTTTATTGACACAAAAACATGTTTATAAAAATTATTAGATGAATAATATGAACAAAGATAAATGGATTAATAATATATTATTGTAGAAACTTATATCTAATATACTAAATGAGAAGGGCAGTTGATTTTGGATAATGGGTTCTCTTCACACATGACAGGAGACATGATATTTATAATGAATTTGAAAGTTTTCAAGGATAGAATAATTATGTTTGGTAATGTTAAATACCTCAGAAATAAAGGACATGGATCCAATATTACAGGAGATAAAAAGGTTAAATCAAAGAAAACATTATTTGTTGATGGTCTAGAACTCAATTTTTTTTAGTGTTTCTTAAGAATGTGATGAAAGTAATAAATTTTTTTTGATAAAAATTGTTCTATTATAGTGACCTAGGCTTAACATACATGTACATTAAATCATTTTGGTTGAATATTTAGCATATTAAAAAATTAAATGCCCATGGACCGTAATAGTTTTGTGTCTCTAAAATTGTGGAAACATAATATTCTATCATGGTGAAAGATATTAAACATATCCCTTAATGATCAGACCCTTGAGTACTTCTACATAAAACCATTCTTCATGTACTGAGGAAAGGATACATAATAGTGGGTGAGCACATATTCTCTGTAAGGGTAAATAAATGAGATTCATAAGAATGGAATTAGTATAAGTGTATTATAACATGAGCATAATGTTTAAAGATCATACCCTGTATATAGAATACAGTAATCTTAATACATGTTATGATTATTGGTAGTTCATAAGACAAGAATCATATAGAAATTTAAGAGTATAATCCATATGAGAAAAACATGGGAATATGATATAGAATTGTAGAATAAAAATCATCTTATAATAACGTAAACAAGTGTAAGTAGAAACACATTCAATACTTAAGTTTAGGACCAGAAATCAGGTCCCCAAATAACCCTATGGGCATGAATATAGGTCAATGAGTAAAATTTTGAACAAATAATAAGGTTCACACATAACATTGTAAACATGGAATCATGTACACAAACAAACACATGGACATGAAATCAAGATCTTGAATAATATTATTAACATATAATATAGTTCACAGATAACATTGTGTACACATAATAAGGTTCACTCATAACATTTTTAACATGTAATCAGGTCCATTCATAATCATATGGACATGTAACTAGGACCATGCATAACATTATGAGAAGTTAATCAGGTTCACACCTAACACAGTGAACTAAAAATAAGGTTCACTCATAACATTGTGAACATGTAATTAGGTTCACACATAGGAAACTATACCTTTGGATGAGATACACCACAATCCCTAGTGGTATCCCTTTATTCATAGTCGATCAGGTTACACCTTCTTCCTAGAGTAGATCAAGCTCATCGACTTGTTCCCATAATTATGTCATGAGATATAAATATTTACCCAATGCATTGTGGGGAGATATAAGTCCCACCCATCACTTAATAAAATCATAAATACATGTGCAAAAATATATTAAAATAGTTATCTTATGATGACGTATAAAAAGAGATGCATTTCATAAATATCGATCATAACCCATGAAATGAAATGGTTATCATAAACATTTCATCATATCATAACCTATGGAAAAGAGACAGGTTTCATAAAAACTTCATCATATCATGAACTTTGAAAAGGATTTGGTTTCAAAATCATATAAACCATGTAATAGAAAGACTTTTCACAAACATATAACCTATGAATGAGAAACGAGTTTCATGACCATCAGGTCATCGAAACATAAACCATTAATAGAAATAATATGTGTGGAACCCTTGAATAATGTCCCTATAAAGTCATGATTAACAAAAAAAATATGTCATCTTTTATGGTAAATAATTTTAAAATATCTTTTTAAAAGTTTCTTGAGGAAAATATACATTATTTTTTGAAAAAAATATTTTTAAAAAATAATTTTGTTTTATTTTTTTACTTTAAAAAGGATTGAAAAAATTATAAAGGAAGCATTGAAAACCATAATACATTTTTCAAATCCATTTTCATTTAAAATGAGGTTAAAAAATAATTTTAAAAATATTTTTGAAATTTTTTGAAACATGGTTTTTTTAATATGATAGGTTTTTGACCAGAGAGATAAATAAGGTTATATATTCTTAAAAACATGTTTTTAATTATCATTAGTTACAAATTATTGGAAAATGGTACTAAAACAATATTATATCTTGAATAACTTATGTATAATAAAATTAATATGTGTTCTTCAGAGATGGATCATAATATTTTATCAATGGAAGCATAATCGTAAACTATACTGATAAATGTTGAGATTGTAGCAACAGACATTTACCATATTGGTAACATTAAATAATAACACGCATGAGAAAATAAAATTAAATGAATCATATAATATCATTAAAATAAAAGTATTCATGATATAAAATTTCAAATGTAGGGGATATACACCTCATAAAATAATATAGCTTTATAGAAAAACATGTGTCTCAAAGAAGGCAAATTGAGACAAAATTACCTTACCGATTTGGTAACTTTTGAACCATAAACCCAGGAAAGAGATATCATAAAATTAATATAAAAAAACCCAAAAATTTAATTATAATGATAATATAATACATTCATGGAAAATATATAAACCATAAAAAGTAAATGTGTGGTGAATATGACATAAGTCTCGCAGAAATAAAAGTGATACTTGAAATCCCTTAACTACATTAGTAACTTTTGAATCATAATCCCCATGAAAGAATAAAAACAATTAAAACATTTAATTCCATTAAATAAATGAAATTTATGACATATAATTTCATAGGGTAGTATATATACCACAAAACAATAATAATTTGTGAATATACATATATCTGAAAAAAATATAACTGAGATGATAAATCACTTACCTTATGTATAGAATTTCCCCATACATGATCAAACCTCCTATATAATAAATATAATTCTTAAAATATAAAAAATTATCATATTATTATATATAATACCATATATTGTTTTATTATGAATTTTTATTACCTTTTTGTTAACAATTCCATGTTTAGGAAGCATTTCTGGTAATAATAGATTTGTTTTTGAGGGTTTGGATTCTTAATATTTTTGGTCTTCTTAATTATATCATGATTTCATCACCTAAAGAATGAAAAAAGGATACAATATCATTAAAATTCAGTATATGTGGAATTATAATATTTTATAAAATATATAAATGTGAAATGGAACACACCGCTTATGGAGATGGTTGACCATACATATGCATGAACCCTATTTCTATTTTCTTGGTGTATTGAAATAAATAAACTAAATGGTATATAATGATATAGATTTATATATAAATATATATATATATATAATCAATAAAACAAAAATATTATTTAATAAAAATCATATAAGTTTAATAAACTCATCCTTAATACATTCCTTCTAAAATTTGAACGAATCACAACACTTTGAGAAGATGATAGTCCACATGTCCACAAATAAAGATATCATATTAATAAAAAATAGAAAGAATGAAGGCATGGGTTATATAATAATTCATGAGGAATAAATACAATATAAATATAATATTTATAATATAAAAAAATAAATCACATCATTATCCCCAACCTTGAATAGTGCCAATGGAAGAATGAACGACATTAGTTCATAAGGCTGTAGTCCTCCACACACAAGAACAATTATTTTATATCCAATTTAATTGAAATATGTTTTATTTTAGGATGAAAAATTAAGATAAAAAACATATAAGAATATTTAGGATACTGTGGTTATTATATTATCATTTTATAATAATAATTTAGGTGGTGGAGAAAGAAATAAAACAAAAGTGCTTGTTGAAGGATGTCACCTATACTTTGGGAAAATCCTTTGGATTTCCCCAAAGGTATTCCTTTGTTGAATATATGTATAAATTTAGGCCTCTAGGATTACTAGAGGGATGCGAAAACTTTATTTTTTTATATTTTGGATTATCCAAAATGTTTTGAGATGTTTGATGAGAGGAGGAGGAGAGGAGGCCTTTTATAAGTGGGGAAAGGACGCTTTGGGTATTCTTGAAACGATTTGAGTGGTCCCCACATTTCACTTGTCCCCAAAGGGTTAGAAACGTAACATTCTAGATATTTATATGTGAATGTTTCTAAATATGGATAGAAAATAGTTTTTATACATGTTTTGGGTTATTTTTATAGTATATATTCTATGTTTATTCACTAATGAATATCATTTTTACCTCAATTAATGTAATTAATTTTAATTAATTTGACTAATATTTTTGGTCAAATTTTTATTACCATAATATAATTTATATATTATTATTAATCTAAATATGGAATTAATTTTTCTAAATTCTAATCACACAAGTGGCCGAAATTAATTTAAAATTAATTCCATAGATGAGATGAGATGATGAATTTTTAAAGTGAAAAAGTTCAAAATATTGAAATGTTTTTATATCCAAATTAAATGTTAAATGGGTTAAAATGATATAAATTATATTAATTTATGTATAATTTATATAATTATACTTTAATACCAAATAGAAACATAAGTTTACTATATAAATAAATTAGATGAAAATGCAGTTTTCAATTATAATATAGTGTTTTTCTCTATTCATCAAAAAATGAAACTTCTTAGAAAAATTCCAAAAATTAACCCAAAGTAAATTGTGATATTAATGTTTAAAAAAATGATTTCTTTTAAATAAAAATAATATATGTTTCAAAAATTGGATTTAAAATGGGTGCTCCACTAAAAGGCGATAAAAAACCTTTTAGAAAAAACACAAATTTTATTCATTAAATTGGATTTATCTTTATCTTAAACCATTAAAAAATATTGGATGAGTGTCAAAAATAATTATTTAAAATAAAATATATAAATTTTATTGCAAACATTCATCAAGATTGATTTTTTATTTATTGAGATAAAATTGTGTGTTTATGTAGAAAAAAATATTTCTTAGAAAATGAATTTCATTATTTTGAAATAGTTATTACTTTAATTTATTACTAATTAATGAAAAAAGAATTAATTTTATATACATTTTTAAATCATATTTTCAAAAATTTATTTAATCTTATTCTTAAATTTCATTCTAACAACTATGTGGTAACTATAATAATATTTTAATTACAATATTAACAATATATTGTAGTTAGGAAATAAGCAGCCTTGCGTGTAACAAAAGATATCGAAGGTACTCAACATTGTGTGTAACGTATGAGAAACATATTTTTGTGTGTACCAAAGATAATTAAAGTGTTATGTGTAGTGCAAGCTTAACTTAGTGTTTCATGAAATGGAATCCAATCTTATTGCATTAATATAAAAAAAATCTATATTCTGTGTTGCATGAAATGACGAATATTGAAAAGATTAAATTAATTTTTTTGAAAAAATAATAAAATATCATGGTCTATAATTGTACCCCCTTAAAATGGATTTTCTATAAAAATTCATCCAGGTTATCGAAGGTTTAAACCCCAAATTTTACTTTCATATAAATCTATATAGTAAAAACTAATACTAAAACTTCATTTAAAAATAAAATTTGGAATCATAATAGTTACCCAAAGAAACACATAACTAGGTTTAAACATAAGAGAACATAAGATGATTGTAAAGATTGGGCATGGAATAAAAGAATAAATAATAATATATTGTGGTAAATATCATTGAACACCAACAAGTGAATGATCAATGGAAATTAATGGCATCTAAACTATAAATGTTTTATGATTATAAGACCACTAGTTCAATAAAAATGAAGGTATTAGGACACGTCATTTTATTATAATTTTACTAGAGTTTATGAATTATTTTACTTTCTGATAACATAAGGAAATATAATTAATTGATTTCATCCCTTTTAATATGCACAATATCACCCTTTGGTTGTTCTTTGCTCAATTTCCACTTCATCTCTTACTCTATGAAATGAAGGTGAATTTTATTTTCATGAAGTACTAATAGACCACAATATCTATAAATAGGATGAAAGGTTATTCCATCTGTATTTTTTTATCATCACACCAAAATGGATAGAACAGGTTATCCAATATACATAAATCCTCATATAGGAAGACAATACTTTAATATGTAAAAATTCATCCAAAGTTTAACATATACTATTCCATAAATGATTAACCTTATAAACCTTTTGAAAGAAAAATGTCCAGAACATTAGGATAATGTTACTAGATTTCTGAAAAATAGTTTAGCATTGACCCCCGGTATATCATAAAGTATCTCTTAGTTGTAATATACCAAACATTAGAATACCTTTATCATGTTTTCAATTAGAACATAGTAATATCCTGAATTATGGTAAATCCTTATTGAAAACAAGAATTCTTTATTTTTATAAAGATTATTAGATGTATTTCTTAAATCCAAAAAGTTCTAATCTTTATCCATTATAACATAGAATAGTTTTTTTAAAAACTATTATCTCATTTATAAGGTCATAAATAATATCCAATTTACTTTATCCATATCAACATCTCTTTATCTAAACTAAATATCATTTTATTATCCTTAGGAACACATTCAGGGCTACCTTCCCTTAATAAAATACCACATTTCCATTAAATCACTTTTCAAAGTAATCATCACCATTCAACATATACATTTAAATACTTAATGAGAAAATTATAATGAAAATACTTATATATTTCATGATTCATACAAAATAATATTTTATTTCCAAAACATATACACTTAAATCATCCAACATTATTATTAAACAATTTCTTAGGCTTCATCATGACATTCCTTAACACCCTTTTCATTGAATATGAAATATGAATCATGTATTAAGGTTCCTAAACCATAATCTAATCATTTATATTAATATTAATGTAAAGAAAATACTTTTATAGTATCACATACCATTTAAATGTCATTTGTGACCTCATTATCTTCAACAGTATAACCAATACTCATACCACCTTCCTAATTCACTTCATGAGATTTCAACTTAAGACATCGACTCATATAATGCCCATACATTCTATATTTTAAACATTAAATGCTAACCCAATTCCTTTTTGTTCTTTTTAATGAATAATTATGGAAAAAATTGTGTGAGAAACACTTATCATATAAGAAAATGATATAATCATGGACAATTACTTATAGGATTCTTAAATCATGAAACTAACTTCTAAATCTATGACACCTCATCCATATCCCAAGATACACCCCTAATCATTCCCATAGAAATATATATAGGGATCTCACTAATGTTTTCTCATATTTGTTTATTGGTTGACTAAACCTTTCTTTTGATACCAACTATAACATCTAAATATTAACATACATTTATATTAAATCATTTTAGTTGAATATTAATCAAATTATAAAAGTAAATTCCTGATGACCATATTAGTCTAGTGTCTTCAGAATCTTAGAAACAATATATTCTATCTTTTTGAAAGATCTTGGACTTCTCTCTTAATAATATTCCCCTTCAGTACTCATACTTAAAACCTTTCTTCAGGAAATGGGGGAAAATAAACATAAGAAATAGTGATATCAAATGATCAATAAGTTTAAATAAAGGAGATTATTATGTATGACATGAGAATAAGGGTATGAGAATATTATAATAACATTTGAATATCATACCCTGCATATCAAAGATTATAATATTAAGTCATGACATAAGGATTGGTAGATTATAAGACCTAAATCATAAACAAATCAAATAAAATAATCCATGAGAGGGAAAAATAGGAATAATACATATAATTATCAAATGAACATCCGATTATAACAATGTAAACATGTGTAAATAGAAACAGGTCCACTCATTAAGTTAAGGAAATGAAATCAGGTCCTCGCATAAACTTATAGACATGTATATATGTTTAAAAATAAAATTGTGAACACCTAATAAGGTCACTCATAACACTATGAACATGTAATAAATTCTAAAAATAAGCATATGAACATGTAACCAGGTTCATTCCTAACATTATGAAAATTTAATCAGCTTCCCACCTAAAATTGTGAACACATAATAAGGTCCACTCGTAACTTGGTGAACATGTAACTAGGTCGATGAATAAAAATATGGACATGCAACTAAATCCAGGAATAAAATTATGAACATGTAATTAGGTTCATTAATATCACTATGAACACATAATAGGGTTCATTCATAACAATTTTGAACATGTAATATGGTTCATTTATATGTGGAATTACCTCCTAGGCAGGACACACAACCATTCCCAATGGTAGGCCTTTCATCATAGTGGATCAGGTTACACCTTCTTCCTATAGTGTATCAATACAATGGAATTATTACCAACATTATCTTTTGAGATAGAAATATTCAACTAATTAATTGGAGGGAGATATAGGTCCCATCTATCACATAATAAAATTATACACACCTGTTTCACAAGATAATAAAATTTCACCATACCAAGAACCATAAAAAGATATGGGTTTCAGAAACATCATATTCAAACCCCTGAAATGAAATGGGTGTCATAAACATGTCATCATATCATAACCTATGGAAAATATATAGGTTTCATAATCATTTAATTAATGTATGACCAGTGAAAATAAGTGAGTTTCAAAATCATATAACCCATTGATAGAAATGGGTTTTCCAAACATATAACCCATGAATTGGAAATGGGTTTCATAAACATTATACTTAAAAAACCTAAACCATTCATAGAAATAATATGAGTGTAACCTATGTATCATATCCCTATAAAGGAATGTGTAATACCAATATATTTCATCTTGTATGGTAAACAATTTTGAAATATCTTTTGAAAACATTCCCCAGGGAAAATATATTTTCTTCTTTAAAAAAACACTTTAAAATGTAAAACCTTTTTGAAAAACTTTATCTTTGGAAATAGATTCAAAAAATTATAAAGGAATATTCGAAACAATTAAGAAAATTAAAATAAATTTTCATTGAAAAAAATATTAAAATATCATTTTAATAACAATTTTGACGACACTGTTGTTTTTAATAAGACAAGTTTCTCACCAGAGAGAGAAATAATGATGGATAATATTAAAAAAAATTCATAATTATATTCAGTAAAATAAGAGTATAAAAATGGAAATAATATAAGAAGATATCTTTAATAACCATAGGATAAGAACATGAGCTTTCTTGAGAGATGGATCATAATATTTCGTCCATGGAAGTCTAATCTTAAACAATTCATATAAATGATGCAATTTTTGCAATAAACTCTTACCACATTGGTTACATTAAATCATAATACCAATGAGAAAATAAAAGAAAATCAATCTTATAATATCATGAAAATAATAATATTCATGATATAACATGTTAAAATGATAGTATATATACCTCATTAAAGAATATATGTACATATGAAAACATGTGTCTCAAAGAAGAAAAATTGAGACAAAATTTCCGTACCGATTTGATTACTTTTGAACTATAAAACACATGAAAGAGAGATCATAAACTGGATATGTAAATACAGTTAAATATAAGTATAAAAATAATTTAATACATTCATGGTTAATATATACTCCACAAAAAATTAATGTGTGTGGAATATGACATAATTCTCATATAAATAAATGAGAGACTAAATTTCCCCTTACTACATGAGTAACTTTTGAACCGAGATCCCCATGAACGAATAAAATCAATTATAAAATTTAATATCATTAAAAAAATTTAATTAATGATATACAATTTCATAGATTATTATATACACAACACAACAAGAATATGTGGTGAATGTAGAATATATATAACAGAAATAAAAGTGAGACGAGAAATCCCTTACCTTAAGGCCTAACTTTCTTCATACATGTTTAGACATTCTTTATAGTAAATATAATTGTATTATAAATCTAAAAAAGTAAAATATTATTATATATAACTCAATATATTATTTTATTATTACTTTATATTTCCCATCTATTAATAATTCCATTATAAAGCTACGTTTCTGATAATAACTACTTTGTTTTTTGCATAAGTTTTAAATTGATATATATATATATATATTTATTTTTATATATATCATGATTTAATCACCTAAAAAATTATACCCATGATATAAATATAATATATATTCATTATATATTTATTTATAATAATCTATAAAATATAGAAATATGAAATAGAATACACTATTAATGGAGCTGGCATATCGTATGTACGTATGAATACTGTTTCCATTTTTTTTATTTCATTGAAAGAAGGAAAGTAAATGATATATATTTATATAAATTTTTTATCATTCAAGAATAATTAATTTTTAATATATAGAATATTCATTTACTAAACTCATCCTTAATACATTCCATGTAGATTGTGAATGAATCACCTCACTTTGAGGAGGTGTTAGTCCACACGTCCACAAACAAAGTTATCGAATTTACAAAAAAAGGAAATCATGAAGGAATGTGTTATATAGTAATTAAATAAGAATAAATACATCATAAATATTATTAATATCTTATAAAAACAGAATTTCCATAATTATTACCAATCTTTAAAGGTGTAAATGGATGAACGAACAACATCAGTTCATGAGGCTATAGTCCACTATACACACAAATGATGATTGAACATCCTATTAAATAGAAGTGTGTGTAATTTTGGGTCACACCCTTTGCATAAAAAACATCTCAGTTTATTGTGTATGATTTAGTTATTATATTATCATGTAATAAAAATAATTTAGGGTTTGTAGAAATAAATAAAATAATTGTGCTTATTGAAGGGTGTTACCTCTTCTCTGGGTAACTCCTTTTGGTTTTTTACGAAGGGATTCCTTGGTTAGATTTCTACCTAGAATGAAAAATGTAGGATGAGGATATATATGTTTTGAGTTTATTTGTATAGGGGCAGGGTGATACAAAATGGCTTGAGAGGTGTGATGAGAGGACGAGGAGAGAAGGCCTTTTATAAGTGTGGAAAATGACATATTGGGTATTATTGGAATTATTTCAGTGCTCCCCACATTTTACCTATCCACAAAGGGTTCAAAATGGACTATTAAAAAATTTGTTTAATACCATTCTTAATATTATTAAGCTTTCTATTCTTATTAATGGGTCACCTAGAGGCTATTTCCAATGATCAATGGGGGTCAAACAAGGGGACCCTTTTTCTAGCCTTTGCATTGCCTTGATTGATAACCTCCTAAGTGTTTCGATGAATAATCTTATGTTGGCTAGGATATATAGAGTAAATAAGTTCAGAAGATATTTTTCACCCCTTTAACCGCTTTTATGCTGATGAAATTATGCTATTTGGTCATGCTGATGAAGGGACAATTTTTGAAATTCAAAAAATATTAGTCTGTTATGAGGAAATTTGTCGACAAGTGATAAGATCGAATAATTATTTTGTGGTTTATAGGAATGGAATGATTTTATAATCATAGAAAAAGATTTATATGAAAATTGGAGTAAAAAATATACCCTTCCTTTTATTTATCTTAGGATTACCTTGTTCTAGGGCATGGTAAATAGATTCTACCTTGAGAGAATATACTCTAGAATTATTTTCCAAATGGTCACCTAGAAATGGAAAACCATTTATCCAGTAGGAATAATTTTCCTTGTGAACTTAGTTATCACTAATTTTTTTATATTATTTCTGTATCTTAAGATGGACTAGAACTATCATTAATGATATTCAACCCCTGATCATGAACTTTTTTTTGGATTGGACCAGTTCATGAAAAAAACTCATCACTATAGATTAGAAATATTTCATTAAACCCATTGAAATGGGGGTATTGGTAAATAAGGATAAGAAAATATTAAATGATGTTATACACAGTAAATTGACTTTGAACTTGTTGGACTCCAATGAAATTTCATTGGACTCTCTTTCTCATCGACTTTTATCAAAGCATCATAATTGTTACACCATGTATGTTTCCTCTTAAATTTGGTATATCATTAAACATTCTTATCATGGGTTTATAAAATACTCAAAACATCTTGTCTGTATGAATTATAACCTTAATATGTGGACTACACCATTTCTGGATAGACCCATAAGTGAATGAATGGGTGTGCCTCCTCTTATGAAACATCTCTCCATTTTTAATGTTTAATAGGACCCTGATCTTCAGGGAAACCTCTCCACTCAAATCAGAATGTAAATATAGAGACGCCTCACTGCTGATTGTGATAATCTAATATAGACTCATTATTACCCTGGTAAGTTCACTTCTAGAAAATTTTAATGGTATATGTGTGATGGTAATAGCTTTATCCCTCTATGGTTGCAAATGTTCAAAACATCATTCATCAATCCCTAAAATTTTTGTTGCAATTGAAATCTTAGAAGTGCAAACATATTGTACGGGGTTTGACATAGAAAAAATGGCTCCACCTTGTTCCTATTTATTACCTTTTTATAGGATGACGAATCAATCCCATAGTTATTCTATTCATGCATATTTTCTTGCAGGATTTAGAAGAATCTTTAAGTTATCTTTAATTTTATCATGAATATGGAAAGTCTTCATGGTTTCATGGTCTCTATCATCAACTATATCCAAAGTCATCAAATTTTTGTGTTATTGATTACAAATATGGATACTTATTTTTCTTATATATGGACTAAAATAAATTCACTTACCTTTGATAACCATAGACCTTCTTTGCAAGCTGGTTTGAATGCTATTTATAGAGATGGTATAACATCTTCTAAAATTCAAACAGGTTCCATGGATAATGAATGATCTAATATGATTATTTTGAAAAAATTTGGTTTCACTAATAGGGTCGAGAAACCTCTGATGTTGATATCAATTAAAAGTATCCCACCTATCTTTTTATGGCCAAATGTGAATGTGGATAAAATGACTTCAGGTAAATCAGGTCCTTAGGGATTTGGCGGTGTCTCTTACACCCATTAGGGCTTCGGTAAAGGCTATTTATACCATTATATTGGTATTATCATCACATTTTATGTTGAATTATGGGTGATTATTAAAGCTATCAAGTATTTTTTCCATAATGTTTAGAGACATCTCGGAGTGGAATGTAACTCGAATACAATAATTCATATTTTAAAGATGAGGTCCAGGAATGAACCATGGAGAATGATTCCATCATTGATTGAATTACATAAAACCATTGAACATATAAACTTTGATGTAGCTAAGCCTTATAGGAAGGCCAACCAAGATGATGATGCTCTGTCAAAGGGAGAAATTGTAGAGGCCTCCTTGAGACAATATTTGTCTTACCATATTTATATTCACATATTATTGTGTGGGATGTGTGTGGTTTGTTTCATTAATGTCTTTTGAAAGACACTTATACTTCCAATTTTTTAAACTTTTAATATTTTTTAAGAATGGGGTTCCACTTGGATCCTGAATGAGTTTGATTAACTTATCTCATTTTTACCTTAATAATTGTAATTAATTTAAATTAATTTCACTAATATTTTTGGTCAAAAACTATGTTGAACTCGTTATACATTATAATTTTTTATGATTCCAAATATGGAATTAATTTTTCAAAATTCTCATCACATAAGTGACAGAAATTAATTTTAAATTAATCATGTAAGCAAGATGAGTTGATATGTTTTTGAAATAAAAAGTTCAAAAGATTGAAATGTTTCATATCCAATTTCAATGGGAATTTGGTTCCAATAACCTAAATTTTATTAATTGATTTATAATTTATTAAACTATACTATAAAACCAAATTAAAAAATAATTTAATTATCTTAATAAATTAGATGAAAAAGTAGTTATCAATTAAAATACAATGTTTTTCACCATTCATCGAAAAAAGAAACTTCTAAAAAAAATACCTAAAAAAACCCAATGAAAATTTGGATATGTTGATTTATTAAATAATGTTTATTTTTACAAATAAAAATTAAAAAAGTGTCAAAAATTACATTTAAAATAGGTGCACTATTAAATAGTAGAAAAAATACCTTTTAGAAAAAAATACATCTTTTATTCATTAAATTAGATTTATCCTTATTTTATAAGGATGGAATCTATTGGATGAGTGTCATAAATGTTGATTTAATATATAAAATATAAATTTTATTGAAAAAATCATCAATATTTTTTTGTTTAATTTGTTGAGATAAATTGTGTATATACATATAAAAATAGTTTTATTAGGAAAGGAATCTCATCATTTTCATATAGCTATTACTTTCATTTATAACTAATTAATAACTAAATGATTCATTTTATATACATTTTTTTATCTTATTTTCACAATTTAGTTAATATTATTCATAACTTCCATTCTAATGGATAGGTGTCAACTATAATAATATTTTAAGAATAATATTAATAGAATATTTTAGTTTGGTAAAACTCTTCCTTGTGTGTAACGTAAGATAAAGAAGGCACTAGAAATTTTGGGTAACACAAGACAAAAATAGTGTTGTGTGTACTGTAAAATAATAAAAGTGTTATGTATAATGAAATATTAACTTGGTGTTGTGTGAAACACAATCCAAAATTAGTACTTTCCTATAACACATGCTATATTCAATGTTACATGAAATGAAAAATATTGAAAAGATTAAATTAATTCGATTTTTTTCCACAACATCTCAGGGTGTAACATTTATTGTGAAAATAAATGAATATGTAACTTTTTTTACAAAAGGAAAATGCACAAAAAGAAACTTATTTCAAGTTTGTGAAGTCTCTAACTCATGTTAATTTATAACAGAAAAAGAAAATAAGTTGTGTCATAAATGGTTGGGACATATGTGTCAGAGAAATGTGAGAAATTAATAAAAGTCAAACAGTGTCCCTGATATTTTTGATATGTCATGAAAAAGATATCTGTGTTTCTAAATTTTTTATAAAGTGAAGATAACATATTCGATTAATAATTAAATTTATATTTATTCAAATCAGACTGTATAACTTAGTCATTCTGATACTTGTGGGAAAATGAGAACACAATCAAATTTCATAGATAATTAATTCATTTCATTCATTAATGATTTTACTTTCATTACTTTTGTTATATAATTGAAACACAAATTAGAAGCTCTAAATGTGTTTAAGAATTCCTAGAAAAGAGTTCAGATGAAATTGGGGTAATTTTTTGATGAAGTTGGTAACAAGTTATGGTGGTGAGTACAATAATTAAGAGTTTATAAGTTATCTAAAAAAATTGAATTTAATAAAATTTCAATACACAATACAAACCTAAATAAAATGGTTTTGTTGAAACTAAGAACAAAAGTTTAGTTGAGATGGGACGTACAATGTTGATTGAGAATGGTATTTCTCACTACATCTGTAGGAATGTAATGGGAACAATAGATTACAATTAGAATCAGTGTTTCTATATTCCATGTTCTGATATGGATCTCT
The DNA here is from genome assembly GCA_963277665.1 of Viscum album. Taxonomy (NCBI): domain Eukaryota; kingdom Viridiplantae; phylum Streptophyta; class Magnoliopsida; order Santalales; family Viscaceae; genus Viscum; species Viscum album. Next base: position 1,517,002,521 of record OY728155.1, on the reverse strand, counting down.
ATGAATTCTTTTTATTAAAAAACTCCATGTTTGAAACATTGATGTTTTTTTGGAGTCCCTACATCAAAAAATGTAGAAAACATATGAATTTTGATCAAATATGTGAAGATACAATATTTCTTCGATACGATCTTTGTGGAGTAGGATATAGATGTTTCAATAAAGAGGAATGAAGAATTATTGACTATGTTGATGTAAATGTTCTTGAAAATTTTGAGAAATATGTTTCACAAACACATTCAGATTACGAAGATGAAGAGGATGAACGAAATATTGTTAATAAAAATTAAAATTACTCAATTAATGGTAATACTATACAGATGGAAGAATCATACAAATCTATTTCATGTAATGAGGAATAATTTCATACATCTCATACCTGGTAGACAAAATTGGTGGAAGCTAAAAACATTATTAGTGATCAACATGAAAAGGTTCAAATAAAAAAGACATCAAAAGTTTTCACACATACTTATTTGTATAAAAAAGTTGAATAAAAATATGCTAATTCAAATTTTGAGCATCTAGAATGGATTCATGCTATGAATGAATATTTGTATCAGATTGAGATGAATAATACTTGGAAAATTATACCTAAACCAAATGGAAAAATATTATTGGTACAAAGTTGGTGTTCCAAAACAACATTAATGGAGATGGTTAAGTAATATGAAGCAAAGAAATATTAGGGTGTAAAGGTTACTCAAAAATTGAAGGTTTTTATTTTGATAAAACATGGAAAGGTTATAAACAATTGCAATCTTTCTTGAAATTGATGCAAAAGGTTGTTATAATTTTTTTGAGATCGATTTAAAGTGATAATTTTGAATGAGTAACTTAATAAAGAATTTTATATTGAAAATATATGTGGTTTTGTTATTGGGAAGAATGAAATTCATGTGGGAAATTTGAAGAAATACTTATATAGGATAAATTAAACGATGAGGGAATGGTATTATAATTTAGATACCTATATAAAGAATTCAAACTTATAGAATGGAAGAGTTGATAGTAATATCTACATCAAATAATGTCAACAGAATTCCCTCACTATTATTGTATATGCTTATGAAATTATCCTTGCTAGGAAATTTAAATGAACTTGTGAATGATTTAATGATATAATTAAAATTTTGACTAAAATTTCCATTCTTAGTGAAATGAAATAATTTATTGGGTTACTAATCTCACAAAGGAAGAAATAAATTTTTGTTTATCAATAAAAGTATGCTAAAGAAATTTTTAAAAAGGTTTTCATGGAAAATTTGAAAAGTATTCCCACACTCATTTCAGTGGGAATCAAGTTGAATAAATATTGAGAAGGTAAAAAAGTTAACTCTAAAGACTTTTGGAAGTTTATTAGATTCCTTTTTGTATCTAACTTCCCAAATACCAAACATTGTTTATGTCATTTCCTTATGTGAAAAATTCCATAGTTTTCTACTAGAATCACATCTCTTAGATAGAAAAATAATTCCAAAATATATCAAAGGAACAAAAGATCTCATAATTAGGTATGACAACTTAGAATGAATTTATTTTTTTGGTTATATGGATGATTATTAGGAAGGAATTGTTGATGATAGAAGATATATATTTGGTGGAGTTTTCTCTCTAGGAGAAATTTATGTATGTTGGAATATTAAGAAACAAAATTTAGTAACTCTTGGCATAGGTAATGCTAAATATATTTCATCCACACAAGGTGAAACACAAAAGTTGTGGATTAAGGCTTAGTTGGAAGACCTAAATGTTCAAGTGAAGTTACATTTTCTCTTAAGTGGTGATAATCAATGTGTTATAAACCTTTCATGAAATCTATTAAAACATTCTTGTTAAAAAATATTGAAATAAAATATTACCTCATCAAAGAGAATGTGGAGAGTAATGAACTCAAGTTGGCGTGTATTACTTTAGAGGAATAAGTTACTAACATATTCACAAAAACATTACTGAATGAAGTATCTTTCAAACTGATGTTGAACATGGGTGTTCAACCTATTTCTCTCTATGTTTGTGGTATGTGTTTTCGTCTCTTTTCTCATATTCTGTTTGGATAGTGTTGACAATGGGAATAAAAATGATGTTTCACAAATCTATCCATTTATAGGTGCTAAACCTTTTAAGTAAGCATGTATTTAGGTGGCATTACTGGTAATCTTTGAGCTTAGTATGTAAAGTGTGTGAACTGTTTTAATGGTTATTTGAACTGTGAGTAAGAAACTCTTTATAAAAAAGTGGATGATTTTTTGAAGTTAAATCTTGAAAAAGAAGTTTCTTAAGCCATTAATTTTTGAAAATATTATTTTCTTTCAATGATTCTTGTTTCCTAAAATGATTTCTCTTACATAGGCTTATAATTGATTATTAGTATCCATAGATTTAGGTCACAATGTTTAGTGATTTCTAAACCATTGTTGGAAATAAAATCTAAAGGGGGGGATTGTTGGGTCCTAGTTAGCTAGAAGTTTTATTTGGATGCTGAGATATTTTTGTTCTGATTGTTTTGTTTTTTTTTCATTACATAAAATCAATTCAATTTGTAATGGTTTTTGACTGGATGAAAGGAATGTTGTAATCATAAAATACTACATGCGTTTGATAAAAAAACCATCAATTTTAGTTTTATATTCTATATAATTTTTCTAAGTGAAGTTGTTTTTAGACTCACAGTGTGTCTGGAAGGTAATGTTTGATCAATATGAGAAGTTTTATCAGATTCTAACATTCTTTTAAGACATTCAATACAGAGTCTAATGATGCTTCGATATTTTCTATGTTTCCAATTGCATAATTGTTTTGATAAACTTATCATCCAAGCATTGTGAATGAAAATTAGAGAAATGTTTCTGTAAGTTAGACGATGATATTCCAATATTAAGGTTTCAAACATCAATAAGATATCATGATATAAATACGAGTTTTTATAATAATAAATTTTATGAATTCAAATACTCTTGGTTATAGTTCATCGGTGTGAGAATCACTGGATATAGATTTTTTTGATTGATGGGAAATTTGATCTTTCAAAATTCAGAAATTTTTGATGAAGTAATAATCGAATTACCCAATGAACTAGATGATTCAACAGACCATCTTATTCACAAAAAAACTAATTTTAAGTTGTAATTTTTCATTATAGAGAATATTGAAGAAATAAGATGAAGTTTACTAGTCAGGATCCAAGTATCACTGAGATGGGGAGGGGTGAATCAGTGATATATTTTTCTTCTAGGCTTCATTACACTTAAAATATCCTTATCCTATTGTTAAATATTTATTTCCCTACTAAAAAAATCAAACACACATCCACATAAATACAAGAATTTACAAGGTTCACTGCTCAACAAGAGCAGCTACGTCCTTGGTATGGTTTGGAAACAATTCAATACCGAAAAATCCATTAGAAAAAATATATTTTGATGTGGAATACTATGAGTAGGATGTTCTCTTACACTTGTGTAGAACTATTAAAACAATACGATAGTGTGTGTTCTTATTGTATCACAAAATGATTTAATTAAATGTTACGATGATTTTTGATCCCTTTAACAAATTTGATCTTTAAAAAAAATCTCTTTTCTACCCAGAGGATAGTATGAATCTCCTATAATTTTTAATGAAACATATTCTAAAACATTATTTTACTTTTGATGCTCTATTAAATTTTTGTTCACTTAAACTGGGTATTCAAAACATCATTTTATGAATCTGCTTCATGAAGATCCCTTCGTGAAGCTCCCAACCTTCATGAAGAAAACTACATTCATGAAACCAAATGGCTTCACAATGCTTAATGAATCAACACAAGATATCCCAAATCATGAATCTACCATTAATTAAGATCATTGGAACCAGTCAATACTTTATTGGTCCTTTCACAATGCTCAATCTTGTATATAAATCCCACTTTACGGAGCTCTTTGACCTTCACTAAATTAGAACAATTTTGTATTTTCTTTGATTACTTTTGTAAAAATGAAGTGAGGGACACCTCATATTTTTAAGTTCACCCATTCTCAATGATCCACCACCTCCAACACATTTTTCAGATCACTCAAAAATATATTCGCATCACTCCTCCTTTCATAATGCTCCTTTGATATTTGACGTTGCCACGAAGCTCCCCATCAAACCATTATGCACTTGTGATGCTCCATTTATCATAATTATGAAGATCACTATCAAAATATTCATGTCTTTATGGAACACCTTTCATGAAGGCCATATTCTTGAAACTCATTCCATTATCCATATTTTCATGTTATCTTCACAGAAATCCATATTTCATAATGCTCACTTTACTCCAAATTTTGGAACCAAACTTTTTTTCAAACACTGGGAAACTAAACCACTTTAAAATATACATTAGTAAAACCAAAAATACAAATTCATAGTCATACAATAACATATTTATTTATAATAAAACTAGAAAATGATTGGAATCACCTATTCTCCTCCTTACAGTCATAAGTCTTGCATCAAAAGTTCCCCAGAAAACATATGATATTTCTGAAATACAAACCAGCCAAGAATCTTCATATTTATCAAGGAAAGTAATGAAACTTTACTATCTTCTATAAATATCATTCCTTCCAAATTTAGTAGGCCTTATTAATAATTTTGAACCTAATTTTCTGAGTATAATGAATAACATTATCATACAGGTATTCAATTTTTTTTTTGAACATCATGAAATTGATTACTAATAAACAATTCTAATCCTACATGAACTAAATAATTGTTGGAAACAAGAATTATTGAGAACAAGACCATGTTGTCCAAAATGTGGTGACTGTGAAACCTCTTCAGATTTCCTCCTAAGCCTTCTTCCTCACTTTATCCACTTCTTAGACATTTCTAGAATAAAAATAATTCTTACTAACACTCCAAAAAATGTTTGAATACATGTTGCATTCACATATTACCCACAACTCCATCATTATGCATGCTTCTATAAGGATAGATTTATGAAATAATTTCCCCCTTGAAAACACTACCCAAAGGTAAGATGAGAGAGGGGACAATAAAAAATACCTTAACCATGATGAGAAAGAGGTTAGAAACCCATGTTCAACCCCAATTTAGAAAATGATTTTGTTGGTAATGGTTTTGTGAATATGTCAGCAACATTTTTCAATATCAGAACATACTCTAGCTTCAATTTATTCTTCTCTACATGCTCTTTTAGGACATTGTAATTTATGTAAATATGTTTTGAATGATAATGTTGTACCAGATTCCTTGTAATATTGATTGTACTTTGATTATCACATCCCAAGAGAAAGGGTAAAATAAATTAAAGAAGTTAGTCATCTAACTGAGTTTTCATCCATATAATTTGGGTTGAAGCTTGAGTAGAAGAAACATAATCAACTTCATCCATGATAAGAGTTACTGAATTATATTTATTTTCATGCAAGCTAATAAAACTTTTTCCTAGAAAAAAACTCCACCGGATGTGAGTCTTTTATCATCAAGATTTCTTACCCAATCAACATCTAAGTACCCAAATAGTTCAATGTTTTCTGAGCTATCATAACTGATTCCAATTTTTCTTATGTCCTGGATATATCTAAGAATACTTTGGTTAGAACCTAGTTCTTTCTTTGAGGTATGGATCTTTCCTTTTTAGTTTATACTTAAGAAAATTGGAAAAAATAGTTCAATGGCTCACTGTAGGCCTGTTACATGATGTGACTGGGAACTAAATGCTCTGTACTTAAAGGTATATACTGTGTATGTTCGACTACATGCCCTGTAATCCTAGTACATAACCATGTAATAGTCTGGACATAAACTGTATGGACACGGTGTGTATTATCATTTACACACTTTGTAAATTTTTTATTGAATACAATGGGCATTATCATTGTTTTTATGAAAACAGACAGGGACTCTATAAAGTTGACGAAAAAGGAGTGCTAGACCTTCAATCCCTTCTTGATTGATCATATGAATCCCATTTCCTTCCTTGTCAGTTGTGTTTGAACTTGATCGGTAAGCTCTTAATTACTCTTTAGTTGTTATTCATGATTTTCTCTCTCAATGAAGTTATTTAAGGTTGAGAATTTATCATTGTTTTGTAGATCTACATAATTCCAACTTAAATTGGAGGTTAAATCTAGATGTTGAGAGTCATACTATGATGAGTTAGGCGGTCTTTTTCCATTCACTGATTTTCATGCCATTTATATATGCTGGAGTGTCGCATGTCCGCTTTTAGGGTGTGGGTTGATTGAATAGTGAACCCATATATATCCTATTCATGATTAGGTAATTAATTAGATGATTTGAAATCATGTTTAGGGTTGTGAACATTGATTTAAGGCCACCCCATGGGTGAATTTCCCTTGGATGGTTGTTTGGCCAATAATGCCTATGGGGCTTGACTTTAATTCCCATTCATGGGATGTTAAAATTTTATTTCTTGTTATTAATTTCCATCATGAGATACATGTTATGTTAACCCTTGTAAATGTTTAAATTTCACAACATTTTGGTTATATGTTTTTTCCATGTGAGTTATCCTTGTTTGGCCATGTAATAGTTTAATTTTCATGTGTTGGTTCTTATGTAAACTATTCCCATGTGATTTGGTCATGTTAAAGACATGTGATAGTTGAATTCACATGTGTTTCTTATGATATGGAATGTGTAATTGAATTAATGACAGAAAATGGGTAATTAGAAATGGGCGAGACATAGTCTTAGATAAAAGACAAGGTGGGGATTATGGACTAATTTCACCTTATATACCTTTAGTGAATCATTGCCTAAGTTAAAATATAATGGAAAGGCTGAAGAGTTTAAATATGTATAGGCCCTGAGAGAGACATGAATAGGGTGGTAGGTCTCATTGAGTCTTATTTTAAAATTTTGAGATAACCCCAAATCCATTAATGGATACCAGGTCGGGCTTTATTGGAAAATGATTAAATGATTATTATGCCACAAGTTGACAGTTACTTTTATATAGGGGATTTTCAGTCCTAGGCCTGGACTCAAGACATTTATATAATCCAATGGAGTTGAATAATAAAATATAATGACTAAAAAGACGTCTGGCAAGCCAAATCATGAGATTTGATTCAGTCTTCACCTATAATTGATTATATTGTCTTCTAAGAAATCAGTTTTTCTTAATTTTGAGTACCTAATGTTTACTACTTTCAGTATTGCACACTACTTGTTATATATATTCACTGATAGATTAGAACAGACCTTGGGTGGTTAACTACTGAGATTTAGTCTCACACCCTATTTGGATCTTGTTTTGGGCACAAACAGATTATATGACTGCAGGTGTTCATCAGGGAAATCACCCTACTACAGGTACTTGATGTGTTTCTCAGAAGTAGGAGAGCATGGGACTGAGATGAGTATTATGATGCATCCTAGACCGTTTTTGTTTATTTTTTTTCTTTTGAGACATATATAGTGTATTTCTGTAGTGTACTTGTTTAGACTGATTTCTTAGAACATAAGACAAGCTACATCATCTTTTTTGTGGAACAATACTTGGTTATTTATCATATCAGTCTTCAGCTATTTTTTTCAGTTGTATGCTATTTACTACTTCTGATATTGTATTATTATATATCCCACCAGGTTACACTCTACCAATTAAGGCATAGTTTCCCCACTATCACTCCTTAGGTCCTCGCTGCTAGTCGGCATCCTTTGGCATTTGGAGAAATGCGCTTGAGGCCATGTGGCCAACCGGGTACGGGGCACCAGTTGAGTGACATTCGAATCCGGGATGTTACAAAGTGGTATCAGAGGATTTTTATGTTCTGGTTTGCTTTAATGTTTGGTGACAATATACATATATGGAAATTAAAAGGATTTGGTACTAAGATGTGCTTGGGAGTAGCTACCCTGCGTACATGGTAAATTCAAATTACCTCGAATGAAATTGTAATATTTGGTTTTGAAATATTATAGTTGATTCGACTTCACCATTGGGTGACACACTAGTTTTGTGTAGTTATTATTGATATCATTGTGGTTCTATTTTGTTGAAACCCAATAAGATGAGGGTATTCCATCTCATGCATCCTATAATAACTTGTTATAAATCATATTCAATGCATTCTATCCATGCCATTTAAGAGAAATAATGATTGCATATTGTTGGGATAGATGTACATATAGATATGTATACTGTTGTGATAGGTACCATGATAGATATATTTTTTTTGTTGTGATAGGTGTTTTGGAACGTGTTATGGTTGAGTTGGATAGATGCCAAACATTAGTCCCTAAGGAGTATGGGCCCTCTTGGATTAGAATTTGGTGGATCGTGTTTTGGTAATGGGATACATATTATGTTGTTATGTGATATATATGGACTCCATGATTTGATTATCAAGAAGTATAGGCCCCAAAAGATTATAATTTGGCATATCGTAGCTTTATTTTCCAAAAACTGGGGTTTCGGGGAAGTTTTTCAGGCTTACTATCCAGAAACCTAGAACAAACTACATGTTACGCTATGAACACATGCCATTGGTTCTTCTGTTCAGGAAGAAAAGTACTTTTTCAAGTACATGCTGTGTACTCTGAGTGTACTCCATGTGTTAGATGACAGTGTCACCAGCCGTGTGAAAGAAAATATGGGTTCTTGAGTTTTTATCAGAACACATCATGTTCCTTTTTTACACCACTTGTAGTTTTACATAGGCAGACCCATGTGGCTCTGGCCATATAAATGTACATGGCCAGGGGGGAAGGCCTCCACACACACCATGTTTCAGCCTGACGCACCATGTACCTAGGATGCTCACACGACCAAGGCTGTAAAAGTTACACACCCATGTGAGAATTTAAGGGGCACACCATTTTCTTGGTTCGACACATCGTGTACTTGTAATGTTTACACGCCCAAACCCATGAAAGTACATGCCCAGTTAGGAGCTTTAGTGTACACACTGTGTATTTTTTCTACATGTTGTGTACACCACTTTTGTGAACTTTTTGATGTTTGTATTCTCCTATTTAGTTATTGCACTCTTCAAATGTATACCTTGATGAATATGATTGTAATTAGGCATGTGTGTTGGACTTTATAGAGAAATGTCACCACGAAAATCTCCAGTAGTACTCCAGGAGTATGGTGAAGATCATAACCCAATGGTGGTAGGCCATGGGATACTAGTGGATCCTCTAGCTATTATAGTTGCATCACCAGCTGTTATACCATATGAATGTGTGGATGAACTTTTCCATGAGGGTTTTATAAGGTTCATGAGAACCTTTCAAGGAGCACGACAACATCCCACATCTCTGGAAGAAATAACATGAGTGTTCTAACAACAACATCTACCCACATTTTCTGGGGAAGGCCAGACACATGCTAGAGATTCATGGATAGAGGCCATGTTATCGATCTCTAAGAAACTTTAGATCCCTCCCAAAAGGAGGGTCAAGATCATGACTTATATTCTGCATGATTTCTCTATAAGATGGTTGGATGTTACCACATAGACAAAGTGTCAATGGTATATGGAATGGGAATATTTTCAGATTGTCTTATATAAATACTTCTATCCTGAGACACTAAGGGTCGACAAATAAAATTAGTTTATGCATATGATGAAGGGCGCTCTATCATTTATGGATTACTCTTCCCACATTATTGAGCTACAGTGCTTCACAACTATTCTGATGGGTGATGATCTGTCAAAGAATAGGTGATTTGAGGTTGGCCACAGGTACAACATCCTCTCATAGGTGAATATCTTCCAGTAGGCTACTGTATCTACTATAGTGAACCATGTGCTGATTATAATGAATAATCAACGAGAATCTGGAGGTGTGAGCCAGGGTGGTTCGACATTGAGATCTGGTACTATTTATACCGGTAGTAGGAAGCATCGTCTGGAGCATACACATCGTGAATCTAATGCTCAGAAAGTATCTTCCGGTAGCTAGCTGAGGTGCTTCCAATGTAGAGGAATTGGGAATACTAGACCTCAGAGCCCAATAGACCCAGTTGAGGGTAAAATTATAGCTATATAGGATATTTTTAGTGTTTCAACAAGACGTTCCCACCAGCATCTAGTGACAGAGGGTTTTCACCAACTACACATTCAGAAACAGTGTTAGTAACATCTCACCAGTTAGGGAACTAGAATACACTGGGACAATCAAGCTGAGGTGGTGGTTGTGGCCATGGTAGCTATAACCTAGGATTTTAGTGAAAGTATGGTGGGTTAGCTCAGGGTAGCTAGGCAGTGTCTCAGGGCTATTGTATAGGTCAGAATTTTAGAGTTAAATAGAACTAAAAGAGGTAGAATCCCAAACCATCTACTATGAAAGGTACTATTCTAGACTCCTCCGTTTTAGCTTCCTTTCTCTTTAATACTGGGGAATCACATAATTTCTTATTTGTTCTTATTGTGGAGAGCCTAGGGATCTATGTTTTTACATCTGATGATGTTATAAAACTAGAAACCCTATTAGGGATTATAACGGATGTTGTGTGACAATTCAAGGAGTTCCACATTGAAATTGGTGGGTATAAATTTTTTTGGGATCTCTATGTCTTAAAGATGACATGATTTGATGTCATCCACGGAATAGACTGGCTAGTTTCATTTCAAGACTTTTTTGATTGCTATCGTCATAGGGTGAGTTTCATGTCACTAGGGGGTGGATCGTATTTACACAAGAGAGAGTGGAATGTACAGGAAACCCGAGTTGGACCCCAATATCATGGGTTGAGTGGGATGACAACAAATATTTCCAGTTTATATCTAGATGACTATGGGACACGTCAGATGGATTTTACTCTAGTGGTTGATCATTTTAGGGATGTCTTCCCAGATGGAATTTCATGTTTACCTCTGATAAAAGAGTTAGCGATATCTATTGAACTAGTATCAGGAGCTGTAGCGGTATACATTCCTTCTTATAGGATGGAAATGTTAGAGTTGAAAGAGCTCAAAAAGCTTCTAGAGGATTTGGAGGCTTTGGGTTTCATCTGACATTGTACTTCTCCTAGGGGTTCTTCAGTCCTTCTTACAAAAATGGCGAATGATACCCTCAGGATATGCATGGATTATTGGAAATTGAACTAGCTAACAGTTAATTGATTAAATGACAAGTATGTTCAGTTATTTACCATTCCAAATTGATTATTATTTATCAAGTTATTTAAATGGAATGTTTGATTAGTTGTTTAACTTCTCATATTGATTTTTCAATATTAATTCCTGATAAATTACTCTACACATAACCATTACAGAGAATTTGAGATTAAATTTATTTTGTTTCTTTTCTCCAGGTTGAGAAGAAGAAATATTAGAACAAGATTTCAAGTATGCTTTTATTTTCATTTTATTATGTATCATGTTTTATTTTTTATCTACCAATGAATTATAGGTATCATGCAAGTAATATGGTTTTACAAAACTACTAAACTGATCAAAACTCCATGATTTTATTCCATTTAATCATGCTAATGTTATAAATTAAGGCAACATCTTTGGGTTTCCAGGGTTGGGTTGATACAGTTTGTTTCAATGGAATATTAGTATAAACATTGGAAAATAGATTTTAGAAAACATAGATTAGGGTGAATAACCCTAAGGTAGACTTTGAGGATAATTATAAAAGATAATCCTAATGTTTTGATAAGTTATATATTACGTGGTTCATCCTAGAATTACATACTTGTCTAGATACTACAAGTGGATGTGGTTTAGAAACAAATGTACCTAGTGGTAAGAGCTCCGAAAATGTGTGTCGGGCCTAACTCAATTGTAACATGGTGCATAACTACAAGCATTACTTCTCACCTCATTTAATAATCTTGGGGGATTTTATAAGGATATTTCACAATTTATTTACAAACCATTATGATGGATTTGAATGTAATTATATCCCCAAAGAAACCATATTTATGATTATGAGATTATCTATACAAGAAATTTTCAATATATGTTAAGTGTTACTCTATATTTAGAATTATAAAATGTTTATCACTTTATGAGAAAATATACTATATTCTATTGTTTATAAATGGATCCTATATGGAATAATTGTATCAATACTCGCGGCCAATGTAGGTTTTTCTATGATAAGATAGTCAATATAAATAGTATTGGAATAGGGAAAATTATGGATATATTAGGGTAGTTTAATCATGTTGTGACAAATAACCTTTCCCAAATGGAGAAACATATTACATAATGGGAATCTCCATGTTGGATCACATTATGTGATAAAATCCCCAATAATTTATTGGGACTACTATAATAATTTAAAAACACCCATCTCCTCCCCTAAAAATAAAACCCCTTCTCCTAACACCTCCAAATCCATGAATATTGTCCAAATTATGCCCAATAATCTTCTAAAGTATCTCCCTCATGTTAAATACAATTTTGTGTCAACACAATACTAAACACAATTTTCTATAAAGAGGTTCTCAAGGAGAATAAGTTCAAGAGGTAGAATCCACTTTCATTTTCCATTAAATTTATTTTATTTTCTTATCCATACCACAACCCCTATTTAAAATAACATTATATCATCAGTATCAAGTATATACTATAAATTTATTATGTTAATGTTATATCAACCAAAAATTCCCTTATCTTACCCTTTTATTCAAAAAATGAAAACATCATATGTGAGGTTTTGATTAACCACCTTCATGAAAGATAATTTTTCTTTTTCTAATACCACCTTAAGGATGGTCATAAAACCGTCATAATGGCTATAGTAGATTTTAAAATTATTATTACAACTAATTAAATTTTCTAACACTAGTATATATTAAAAATATTAAATAATAATACAAAACTTGTTCCTGATGATCAATAATTCACATAAATAAACTAACATTCATAATTAACAATTTTCTGATCAATCCTTTTAATTTATATAAAAATTTATATATGGAACAATTAAAAATTATTTATTAGAATCAATATCATATAATTCAACATTTGGAGTTTTTATCCGTTTTGACAAGATCTCCCATAATTAAAATCAAGGGAACCAATCATAAAATCATGAAACAAACACTCCTAGAATAATAAAATTAAATATTATAACTCGTCAATAAGGCCATAATAGAACTTAATAAAATTATAATAAATAAAATAAATGTATAATAGGTTATTAATTAATTAATTGATTGATTTAATTTGATTATCTAGAACATTATGTGCATTTGAAGATCAATTTTTGACAGAGGGCAAAGAATTATCCCTGAACCTTCATTTTTTCCTTCGTGTTATATTTTTTCTCTCTAACCCAATTTAATTATTAATTATTATTATTTAATTATATGATATTATATTTCTTATTTTTAAATCATAGGTAACTAGATCAATTTTTCTTTTTTTGAAATACTTGCTGAATAGTAAGGCATAGAAAACACACTATCTAAAAAACAAGAGGCAACAACATATGATCAATATCAATTCATTAATCCAGTTTATATATTTATTACGTCAATTACATTTGGATCTAGTGGGATAAAACATGATAACTCTACTATTTCACATGAATTGAATAAGGAAAACACAAATTCCTACCTCAAATGGTTTCCAACATTCTTTCCATGATAACATGTCAACACAACGGACCATGATCACCTATCACAAAAGAATTCATACACCCAAGGATGTAGAGACACCACCACAACAACCATCAACCTAGAAATATCCATTATGAATATATGAAACACATTACACAATAAGAAATAAAAGAAATAGGAAGAAAAATATCATGGAACCCATAATAACATTGGTAGGACATACCTTACATTAAATAAGGATATAAAATTATTGATATCACAAAAACATGGGGTGCACATGAAATAAGAAGAAGTCTAGGGAAGACATGATCTGAGGCCATAAAACTACACATGAATCGTAAGAGAATGATGGAAGTATTCGAGTGTCTCACACCTTGGAAAAATAAGGATGTAAAATGAAGAATGATATCTCGTCCCTCTAAAAGATTTAACTATGTAATGGTTTATGATACAATAGATTTTATATTAAGATCGTATCTATAAAAGATCACATGTTTAGACCAAGTAAAGGGAACCCAACTATTAAGAAAATTATGATAGCAGTTATGGGCTTGGAATTGTCCTTATGTCCTTTAAAACAAAGGATTTAATGCATTTTATGTTAATAGAAATGTCAAATAGGATAAAATGTTGAAATCTTGGAAAAACTGGAAATTTGGGAATGGAAAATGACTAACCATTCTGGAAACACTTTTCATGAAACCATTAGAGGTATCACTATTCCAAAATCACTGGTTTTGAATCACCTTTTCTGACACACCATTTCTGACTCACTATTTCTTACTCACAGATCTCAGATAAATTATACATGCTACCTATCTCTCATCATACTTAAATAAAACCACCTCTCCCCTACCTCTTGAGTCTCGAAAAAAGGCCCTCACTGTTATCTTACTTGTCGCCTAATCGCAATCCATTCCATTGCCTACTTGCCGCCCGCCACTTTATTTGGGGTTGATTTTTCATCGGTATGGGGCTATTCCCTAACATGGAAAGGAGGATTAATCGATATCTAGTGGAGTTTACCGACATTATTTCACCCTAATGGTGAATGAATTTCTTGACCATGTCTCTAATAAAGCACATGACGGAGAGACCACGGCTGTGTAGGGCTCAAGCATCTTAGGGAAGTCCATGTTGGTCGACGTGTTGGATAACTAGATCACTACGGGGATCCTAATAGGGAGTGCATCCTTGAATAAAGAATTCCTATAGTCATACCTCCTAAAGGACATTTTGGAATATATTATACATGATGATACATTTTCACCGATGCTGATGGTGGAGGGGATACTGATGTTTACAATTGAGTTATCGGTCCCTCATCCACGGATTCTTGATTAAAAAATATGATGTGTGTCTATAACCTAATCAACCAGGTATGGATATATATTTACTCCTATAGGACAATGATCAATGATTAAGGAAACCTCATCATCTTCAGTGGGGAGTGGGACATTGGGTATTGATCAACATCCACATTATCCATGAACCGATCATCCAATTATTCTATTATCAAATCTCTGCTGATTTTTTTCAACATGTGTCGGTCAACCCGACCCAACCCCACCTTATCCAAGATGAGTTGGGTTGGGTTGGTTTTGGTCTGAACTAAAAATATTATTTTACCCAACCTTTACTTTTTTTTCTTAGGTTGGTTCTAAAAAATACTCAATCTTGGACCAACTAGACCTATAAACACCCCTAAAGGACTCAAAGAATGTTTTTCCCTCCTCTTCTCATTTGGATGTTCAACATGATTCATAAATTGGTATATTTTTTAGATCATATAAATGAGATTTTTAATTCCAAATACGATACCATTTTGTTTCATAGGTTGATAATAAATAAATTATCCATCGCACTTAGAATTAATATGATTCATTCAAGATCCATCCATTTTCTAAAAAGAGCTTGGTGTGAGAAATAATATTCATAGTGGGCAACTAAATAATCATGAAAATTCACTTATATAATGTCAAAATTATGACCCATTATTTTCAATCTATGACATATTAGTCTTAACTGAGATCATTCTTGGTCATTATTCCAATCCTTCATGATGGATAATAATGTGTTTGAAAAATTATAATACAAACCATCTAGGAGTTTTAAACTAGGTGTGCATTAAGGCCCATTATCATGAACCAAGTGACAATCGAGTCTAGATCAATATTCCCTTTTGAATTTAACTACCCTAGGTAAAATTAGGCTAGTTTTTTACCCAATCATTATATCTAAAAAAGTATATAATTTTTCGTAAACCACTCAATATAACCTTCAACAAAATTCTAGGATATTTTCCTATATATAGACTTATCCTTATGATTCTCACTAATATTTTCTTGTCATAGTTTCCTAATTTTTAACTAAATCTAGATCTGATACAAACTATAGTGGCCCACACATTCCAATAAAATACATCCCATCTTTTTATTCAAATTTCATTATATAACATAATGATCAATGATAAAATCTTACAGGTCCAGTTCCTTTGGAATCATGGAAACATAAAAAACCAATTCAAATGTGTTATAAATCATCTACCTCTTGGGTTTTTATAACTATTACCCCTCTTAGAAAAATATTATATAAATCATATTGTCATACCCTAGGGAAATTAAACATAATGAAGAGTGAGAAATGATTCCCTTTAATGATAAAAATGAATATTTCAATGATAAATAAGAATAGAATGCGAATAAGGGTAGTATAACATGAGAAAAACTTTTGGAAATTATAAAATTAATATCAAAGATAATAAATTTAAGTCATGGAATAATTCATATACATTCATAAGGAATTAATAATATTGTAATCAATGAACATGAGCCATGAGATCATAATATAGGTATTTGAAAAAGATTTTGGGCATACATATAACAATAAAAAATAATTTTCATAACAGACAAGGATCAATTACAAGTTTGTCAAAGTAGAAGGGGTTTACTACCAAAACCATCAAGGTAGTAAATGTTTACTCCCAATACTATCATGGTGGAATATGTCCCTTTATAAACTAGGTCCACTTCCCCTTCTAGTCTTGTTTATCTCATGTGATATCAATATTTACCCAATACATTGGTAAAAAAATATCGATCCCACCCATCATATAATGAAAATTATTCATACATGATCCATTAGACCATAAAACATTCATCATATCGTAAACCCTTAAAATAGATATTTTTCCTAAAAATTTCATTATATCATAAACCAAGGAAATGAAATGGGTTTCATTAACATTTCCACATTTCCTCACAACATAAACTATGGAAAAGAAATAGGATTTATAAACATATTTTCATCATAAACATAAAGCATACATAGAAATAAGAAATACTATATCTCTAGTAAAAATTAATTAACATCAAATTATTTCATCTTAGATGAAAAATTATTTTGAAAGACCACTTAGAACTTTTCATAAGGAAAATATACTTTCCATTTTGAAGTTTCTTATTTCAAATATGAAAAAATCCAAAATATCAATGAAATCATTTTCTTCTAAATTATACATGGGAAATTGTAATTTAATATTTAAATAATTGATTGGTTATGATTTAAAATAATTATGTTCATGCCATACATATTAAAATAATTATTATTTTGACATTTTCAATAAAAATTCTAAAGTGCCTTGTTCAGAATATAAAAGGATGATTAATTTTCATAATTTATTTTAAAAAAAATCATACATCAGAAAAGGATTTATTTAAATAGTCATTATTGAATAGTGAAAACTTTATATAATACATTTTTAGAAAACATTAACATTGATGAAAAAGGGGTTTCAATATAAGAGGGGAAAAATTGATTTTTTATTAAAAACCTTATTTTGGAATCTTGAGTAGATAATGAGAAAAAAATTAAAGGGAAACATGTATTCTTTATAAATAACCATATTATATTAAATATAATAAGTTTCATGAAATTTTTATCATAATATTTCATCTTTATAATCTTAATAATAAATAATCTTGATAAACAAAGATATTATAACATAAACCTTTTACCGCTGTGATTACTTCTAAATTGTAATCCCCATAAAAGAAATAAAATAATATGGATAAGTATATGCATTTATTTTTATCATAATAATAATAAAATACATTTATCAATAGTATATAATCACTATATAAAATAAATAAGTAGTGTATAAGGCATGTGTCGTATAAAAATAAAAGTGAGATGAAAATCCAATAATTTAAGTATCAACGTCCTTCAATCATGTTCCAAAATACTTTATAGTAAATATAGGTATATTTTAAATTTATTACAAAATAATAATTATATAATTCATAACATATATTATTTAATTATTACCATTTAGTACTCATTTATTAATAATTCCATGTCAAAATCAGGTTTTGTTTAATAACTCATTTTTTGTATATTTGATTTGTTATTTTCATCCCTTTTACATTGATCTTGGTTAAATTATAAAAATAATTGTAAACATGATATAAATATTTTATATATTATTTATATATTTATTTATATTAATCTATAAAATTTTGAGACGGAAAATGAATTGCACTGTTCTTAGAGACAAAACACTTTACGTGCATATAGACAATGTTTTAATTTTTTCAACAGAAGGAATATAAGGAAGGTAAATAATATATCAACTTTTTAGCTTCCTTTTTATGTTTTATGTCTTTTATTTTAACTAAATTTATCCTTATTGTCTTATTTGTAAAGATTATGTGAAAAGTGAATCACATCGCTTTGTGACATGGTATTCTATCGTACAAACGAGCAACATTATCGTATTTTAAAGGGATGAAAATTAAGAAGTTACATATGATATTATAATTACACACGTATAATTATTATATTAATATTATATATATATATATATTAAATTCAACATTATATCCACCTGTGAGAGGCGGTGGTGGAAAACTAATTACATCGGTTCATGAGGCGGTAGTCCACCGTACACCGAATCAACGGTTTTGCTTCACATTTGATGAAAGAGGAGAAAAATGTATATAACACCCCATTATTTTACAATTTTTATCCACTTAAATAAATTCAATTAATTAAATAGAATGCATTTTAGAAAATTTTATTTTATATAGTACAAATCATATAAAATCACAAAGAGAACAGAAAACAAACATTAAAAATTAAGAATGAATGAAATAAGATTCATTTTCTAGAAATCAGGTAACATAGACCAGTGAAATAATAGCTTGAAATTTGGAATTGAAATTTGACACTTAGGAATAGTAATTTTCCCAATATAATAGTAACCTCACCTATGAATGTGTAAAAAAATAGGTATCTTATATATAAAAATATGATATAATTACATCACAGTATAAGTAAAATACGTTATCATTTTATAATTAATATAATAATTTAAAATAAAATTTATTTTCATAAAATTGAATCAAAATTAATATTTTTTTATTATTATAAGATAATTTTGTGAGACCTTAATTAATTTCTCAAAGTGTTGTAAAATATGTTATAATTTTAAAATTAGTATTTTTCTGGTAAATGATTATTTTAATAAAAAATAAAATTTATAATATTTATAAAATTATTTTCATAAAATAGAGTTCATTTTTTAATTATTCACATCAATAAATGGTCAGGGTGATGTTTTTGGAATTTTCTAAAATAGTTTAATTTTTGGTGAATAATAAAATGCAGTAATTTACAGTACAAGATAAATCCATGAATTATTGAGTCATAGATAATGTATGAATGATATAAGCCCATAATCTCAAACTATAATTGAAAAATATAATATATTTAGTCATAAGTTTCAATATTTTCATATTCTTGAGCCAAAATAATTATAAAAATTAATAAAATAATAAAAAAAATTCCCCATTAGTCCACTATAAATACCACCCATTTCCACCTCTTCTCCTACCACATATAAATCCTTGAAGATTTTTTAATTTATAACCAATAATATTCATAATTATATCCCCAAAATCAAGTATCTTTTGGTCTTAATAAAATACAGAACCCAAGTCCCTTACTAAGGTTTTCAAGGAGAAGAATTCAAGAGGTAAAACCCATAATCCTTCTCTTTTAATTTCTTTCAATTTCATTTATTTTATTATAATTCCCTATCCTCCTCTCTAAAAACATGACTGATAACTCCAGTATCTTATATATACTAATATTATATTATTTTTTTTGGAAAATCCATCATCAAACCCCTTATTGTATCTCTTTTATTCTAAAAATGAAAATATCATTTGTGACGTGTCTATTTTCTACCATTGTGGATGATGCATTTTCATTTTCCATTACAACCTTTTAGTATGGTCATAAAACAATTATTATTATTAAATAATATTTTATTAAACATATTATAATTCATATAGTGTTCTATGAATAGTATATATACTTGATATTAATTAATAAAACAAAACTATTTCATGATGATGAAAACACCAAAATAATATAAACAGGCATCATTGACGTTTTATCTAATGAATAATACTCACATATAAAAAATGATATATAAGACCATTAAAAAAATTTAAGTTCATTAGTTACATATAATATCAATTTTGGAAAATTATTTTCAATTTACTTGATTTTCCATGCGTGTATAAAAGTAAACTGATCATGAAAACCAAGGAAATTAATGCCCCAATATGATAAAATTATATCTTATAACCCATAAAAAAGCCATAAATGAACTTAATAAAATTATAATAAATAAAATACATGTATAAAAGGATATAAATTAATTAATTTATGGATTTAATTTAATTATTCCAAACATTAAGATCATATACAGAACACTTTTGGACATATGGTTAGGTATTCTCCCTAACCTCCATTTTTCATTCGGGTTACTCTTTATCTATATTAACCCCAATGAAATTATTATTTCTTTTATTTACTTATTATAAATTATATTTATATTTTCAAAAATCATTTATATAGATTAGTTCACATTTCTTTGATGGGAAAATACATTTTATAATGTTTCCTTCTCAATTTATCCAATTAAGCAATCCCGGTTAGAGGGAACTTTCTAGTTTTTTACCCATATTAAAGTACCATAAAAAATCAATTTTAATCTACCAATATTTTTATAAATCAGTCATTTTATCATTAAAAAATATATTTTTCCATTTCTGGTGTTATACAAACAATTACCCCTTTTTTAATTTCTCTTTAGTATTTTTCCTTAAACCACACTAAAGGGGCTCCTTTCTAAAGTTTCTTAAACAATACTTTTAAATTTTTTCACTTCATTTGGATTTCATTTATCACGAAATATGAATATTTTACATTATGGTTTCCAAGTATGATTTAAATCCATTCTTTCATGGAAACTATTATGATATTACCTTTAAGTATTATATATTTTCCACTTGTTCCATGTGTGTGGTGTATAGATACTTCCCTTTCATTTGTGGTCATCATTCATTAAATATTTCATTAAATATCCATATTTATTGAATCATGTATATTATTATTTCTTTAGTCATGTACCATTTTTACATATGTTGTTTTCTTTAATTATTGTTTTAATTGGGGAGATATTGATGAATTTGTATTTAATACTCAATATAGATATTTTGATAAGTCATATTGTTCATGAATTGAATCTATGTATGAATAATTATTTTAACTTATAGTGTAGGGTGGGGCATTTTTATACATATCCCCTTAATGCATCAAAAGGTATTATGAGATAGAAATTTTTGAGACAAAACCATTGTCTGTTTTTACAAACAGAATTAGATATTTTTTTACAAATAGACTTAAACTATCTTGTTGGTATAATGGTTCATGTTCCAGATACATGATTTCCAATAAACAAGCATTCTCTTCATTCATTATTTATTTTTGACTTCCCTTAAGATTTTCACTATGAAAAAAATATATAGATGAATTTTCATTCTTAGTTATTTATGTCATGTGTTTTTCAGTTATCTACATTTCCTTAATGTTTATACCTTATTGACAATGTTTCCCTAATTATTGATTTATTTAACCCTTACTGAGTGTTTTATCTCACCCTTTCATTTGTGCTCCTTCCCCAGGTTATGAAGATAAAATATTTGAATAAGTGTCATGTAATTAGTTTTATTTTAATTAATTATGTTAACTGTTTAATTAATAATGTAATAAGGGAGCCATGTATGTATCTATTTTCTTCAAGACTACTAAACTGATCGATCTTTGGGGGTGTGATATCATGTTTCTTTTCTATTATAATAAATGACCACGAAATCTGGGCTACTGGGATTGGGGTTATCACACTATAGGATATGAAATTAACATAATTAAATCTAATTATATAGTATATAATTATTTTACTATATAATTATTGTATGAGATGATTTTATGTTGGTGGAACAAGAACTATAATAGAAACCCTCGTTTAAGGATATTATCTCTTTTTCAAACAACCTACTTAGATAAGCACCAAAATAATTTATAAGAGGGTTTCATAATGAAAATAATGAATCTAGGATGTGTCTAGGGAAGTATGTAATATATAATTGTTGTTATTTGATAGACTAAATGGTGTGGGATGTGTGAATAATATAGGAGAGTGGGTGGACTCTTATATGCATGGGAGAGGACACACTTGGAATTTTTGTAACAAAAAATACATACCCACTATTTAAAAAATTTAATAGGATTTAAAATGTCTCATTATTGTTTATAAGATGATATAATATCTAAATATTTTCATAATATGGGATTTGAAAAAAAAAGGTCATGTTACCCCTTATCTTATTATTTTACCCCAAGTAAACTCGTTATAACCTTATCCACAGTAATTAAATTTTACTATTTTTACTATAAATTTTGACTAAAAAATATGTTTAAAATATTATATACTATTCATTATGATGATTCAAAATATGGAATTCATTTTTACCAATTCCATTCATAGAATAGGAAAATTGTAATTTAAAATTAAACCAACATATCTTGCAAAAAAAAGTTTTGCAATGAGAAACTTTTCAAAATTGTAGAATATTTTAATATATAAATTAAATATGAAATTGACTTCAATGAACATAATTCGATTAATTATAATATAATTGAAATAAAATAACCATTTAAACTATTTTACAATAAAACAAATCCATTTTGAAAATTTAATCTGAAAGGTAGTTTTCAATAAAAAATTGTATTTTTCACTATTCATAGAAAATAAAAAAAATTATTAAAAATAAAAACAATCACACAATGATATTTTGAATTTTTGATTCAAAATATTAATTTTATTTTATCAAATAAATTTTCAATATTCATAAAAAATTAATTTTATTATATTTTTATAAAATAAAATAAAAAATTATTTTTGGAAAAAATGATTTTTTCAAAGCATATAATGATTTTACTAAAATTTATGAACTTTTTATCAATATTTATTGTTTATATAAAATTAATATAATAAAATTAAAAAAAAATATGTTTATTACTATTCATTCCACAATTTTTCCTTTAGGTTATAATAGATAGGTTTAATAATAATACAAATTGTATGATGTTGTTTAATAAAATATCTTGTTGCCTATTCACAGAATTGTCCTTGGGCCATAAAATTGGGCCTATGGGATATGTAATGGGCTAAATGCCCACTAGACCTTCAGGCTATGTAATGGGTCTCCCTCTACCCTGTTAAAGAGGTCTTTTCTTTGTTTCAATAATAAAAATGAGGCTTCGACCCCAACCTTTAAAAAATTTTATATTTACTCATGTTATCTTGAAATATTATATCAATTAAAAAAACAATAAATAAAATAGTATCAATGTACATATCATTCATATAATGATTATTTTTCATTTTTTAAATTTATAATTTTGATTTTTTTGGCAGCTATCCAATTTCAAATACCGAGCTCTTAGAACTCATTTTTCCCATATAAATTTTTTTCCAGAATACATATTACTCTTCCATATCTATCCAGAATAAAATATTTAGGTTGAATGATGAGAATTTTTTATTAAATATACCTATATAAAAATTCATATGTCACATCTTTCTAATGTACGTTGTACCCTCCGTGGGTTGTAACTACAGAAATCATTCTGATTGCCTTTAGTATTTCCACTAGGTCTTGGGTTGTAACTGCACATATTAATCCCCAATGAATACCAATATTTCCTTTATTAATTAAACCTCACCATATTCTATTGATATATATTTGAAAACACAATTGGTACCTATTTTTTGTCTTCAGGTCTGGGTAAATGTTCCCAAGATGATTTTTTCTCAATATGGTTCAGTTATCCTGTAATGGAATTAACACACTATTTGTTATCAACTGCCTTTAGAACAATTTTTAATTAAACACAATAATTGAGAGTTTTATTATTCTGAATTAATTCTCTAATCGTAATCATCACTAAAACCCCTATACTACCAATAAAAATTAAAAAATAATCATTCTTCCTTAATCTCTTATGCTTTTATTTATCAATTATAGTTGGGTGATCTTCATCATGGTGTTGGTCTGTAACAATGTTAATAAAATTATGCACATTTCTTATAACATACCAATGTAAAATAATTTATTCTACATTAATAAATACTATGTAAAATATCTTTTCTGAAATCAGGCAATGAAAGAAAACAAACCATGATATGTTTTAAAGAGATAATAATTATAACCATCAAAATGAAACTGACGAGTTGGTCAGTATAAATATATGTAACTTCATAATTAAATATATTTATAAATAAAAATTAATTCTCGTTTTAATACTAATTAATTCATAGAAATCAATTAGTGTTTCTTAATAAAAAAAATAACATTATTTAATGTGTAATGTTGTTTTTTTCTAAAAATTTCATTTTTTGTGCTATGAATTTCTATATTAAAATTACTAACTTTTTAAAAATTAATTACAAAACAATTAACTTCATTTATTAGTTTATCATGAAAATATATAATTAGGATAAGCTCATATGTTTTTTAAAATATAGATTTTAGGTGAATAGTTGACAATATACTATAAATTTTGGACATCATTAGGATATAAGAACAACATAATATTATTGGAAAACTTTTAAAATTTTTTGAGAAAATAATTGTAATTATTCATTTTAAAATATTATTATTAAATTTGATCCCTATTTTTATCTTTTTGAAACCATTGTTATGTTTTTTTTTCTAAAACACATTTTATGTGATAAATTTATTATCATATATTATTTTTCTAACATTTTAAAATTTAGTATTAGAAAATAATTCTATTATTTTTAATAATAATATAAAACAGTTTAATAAGTGTAATTTTATTTTTCTTTATAAAAAAATTTACATAGATTAAAAATATATTTATTATAATTAAAAGTAAATTATAATAAAAGGGTAAATTAAGCAGAAAAGGCATAAAATATCTCAATATGTGTCCATTATTTTGGTGTATGAGAGCTTTCATAACCATAATTTACCCTATCTCCACTATTTTCTACTTATAGAACATTTTAATTCAATAGTGAACCTCTTATTATAGAAACGTCATTCCCATCACATATAAAACGATGCCCCACCACCTCATATCTCTTCACACTATAAACCTAATGGTTTGAAAAAAATAAACCAAATAACTTCTATAATACGATATAATTATTATATAGGTCCTTTTATATTTAAATGTACTCCCAAGAAATTCTAATACCAATTTTTATAAGAGTTGTTTTAATGAGTAATCTGAAAATCCTCATTCACTACCATTTAAATTCTATTCATATCATTCATCTTCTACCTCCCCAAAATCTATTAAACCCTTTCTGTAGAAAGTTAAATTATTATCATACACATAAAGAATTTATATTATGATATTGAAATAATAATTTTCTAGCTTCCTCTAAACCATTTTAAAATGAAAACATCACAAATGGTATGTGCGGACTACAACCTTTGGTAAAGATGTATTTTAATTATCTTAACCACCAAACATGGATGGTTACATGAATGTATTAATTAAATAAAAATTATATGAATGAAATAATAATTAATAGATAATAATAAATTAACATTATATATGAAATCCTTTATATTGGAAAATGAAAACATCACTCGTATGTACATATAGACTACTAGCTACATGGATGATGTATTTTGTTTACAATCACCATATTAAATGGATTATTGTATGAATTTATTTAAAGAATAAATTTTAAATTTAAAAGGATATATATATTAAAAATTATTAATTGTTCATTTTATCAATAATTTCATACATTGGAAAATGAAATCTTTTCTTAGATATACGTGAGAATAGACTCCTCTATGAAAGACGTATTTTATTTTTCAACATGGCCTTATATGGATGAATGTTAAATATATTTGATGCATATCTAGAATTTTTAGGAGTAATATATTTCATAAATATGTTTCTAAATGGATTATAAAAATTTTATGATACTAATACAGTATTATGTTGATATATGTAAATTACCCTAAAAAGGCTTGGCATGGATTTTGTTCTCTCCATCCATGTACATAATTTTTATGAAATTAAGATATAGTTTAATAAATAATTTGAATAAAATTATTTCATTATGTTTTTAATCTATAAATGATTAATATATTTTTGAATAATTACGTTCGATGACTCTATTATTAAATATGTAAAAAAACAAAATTCATGGCATGCAAGGTTAAAAATTGAGAATAGCATAAAAATGAATATATATTGAATGATTATTATTAAATAGTTGAAAATTATATATATATATATATATATGGATAATGTTATTAAATATTTTATTAATATGTTTATGTTTATTATAGAGGATCATAAAGATATTTCGTGAATGTTGGGTGTAAAATGGTAAGGGGTTTTCTTTCTAATCTCAATTTGAATCCAAGACTGATCAAATAAAATAACCCTAAAGGGAAATTAAGTGACCCTTAATTCAAAACCCATTTTTATATTCCTATATCATATTTATTAATTATTATTTCATTTTTTCCAACCATTTCACTTCCCCATTTTTTTATAATTCATTTTAAGGGATGTTGAAAAAGAAATCATTCATACCTCTTCTTTCAACCCATTTTCCCTCCTTAACCTTAACCTTTATTTTATTTTATGAAAATTCCAATATCTACCTCCATTATGTAGTAATATCATTTCTAATGATTATTAATTTCATTATAAAAACGAATCTTTGTTTGACATTGTCAAGGAGGCCGGTTTCCACCATCTTTGACTTCTCAAAAAAATGTGAATTTAATATTCTATTTTTTTATTCGAACACATTTCTTATCAAAATCGTGTATTTTCATTAAGAAAATTTCCCAGAAGAAATAATTTTTTCAAATTAATTTATATTCTATTTTTTAGTATTTCTTTTCAAAAATATATAAAAATGATTAAATATTATTTCTTATTCATTATACATGAAAATTTTAATTGTCCCATAATTATTTTTTTCCCATCTATGTCACCTTATTTTAATACCTACACTAATTATATGCTAAATATTCTCTAATGAAACTATAAATGTTCTTTATTTTTATATCTTATAATTAATTATTATGACTGTTATTTATGAAACACTTTTATTTTAATGGTATATCACATTATGTGGATATATAACTATTTCTATATTCTTGTGAAGCTTGTATATATGGTTTATCATTATGTGAGGTATGGCCCACTATATCACTCTAATTCATTAGTTAAATCATTATATTATAGAATATAATAATGGTAATCAAGTAATGATTTTTAATCCACTATTCTAAATAAGTTGTGATGCCTAATCAACCAAGGGAAACTGGTTCAGATTCCCAATATAGTAAGGTAAACATGAGTTGTTGTTTGATCCACTACGTAATGGTATAAATTATTATTATTTTCAAAAATTCAGTGTTATAAACATATGTTATTTTCTATTATCATGTTTATCACCTCATATTTTTCCACTCTTATTCCATGATTGATATTTGATCATTTTAGGTTATATTCCTTTTAATAATTACTTATAGAAAACTCATATTATTTCAAGATCTTTTTAACCATATTAGTATCCAATGTCCTTGTTTTTATATATTAATATTATCAAAACCCTTTATTACACATTGACACATTTTCCCCTAATAAAAAATTTGATCTAAAAATTTTCTTATGATATTAATTCTCTATGATATATAGAAGAGTATAGCCTATGATAATTATAAAAAGTGATCCGGTATGGAATTATTATATAGAAATGTTTACGTTGTTTTTAAATATGATTTTTATGTATCCAGTATCTAATAAAAATATACAATTGGGTTTTGAGATGGGTTGATCATTTGGGAGATGGAACATCTATATTTTGGAAGTATGTTTATTTTTGGATTCAATTATCTCACTTGGTATCAAAGTCAAAAAATAATAATTTTTTAGCAGTAGATCACGAGTGAAATACTAGGGTACCTGACCTTATATCAAATATTATTTTAATTATTATTTTTAATTATTTTAGTTATTTTTAGTGATTATGTATAGAGAATAGTAGTGAATATTTTTAGGATAAGAATAAATGTAGGATAATATCCAAAAAATAAGTATAGTATAGAGTATCCAGATTCCTTGAAATAAATACCTATAAGGATAAAAAAGTGGTTGTAATATCTAAAAACAATTCACCTATAGATAATAACCCTAAAATAATTCAATTGGTTATTAAATTTATCTTCACTCTTTGTATAATAAGTGGGCCTAACTACAAACCTAGTTTGACCCTCCTATGTGGTTTTCCTTGGTAATTCACCTAATATTTACGGATCATTTAGAACGATTTTATTGGATGTTTTCATATTATATATTTAATTAACAGAGTGAACAAAAAAATATTAAGGCTATAAATTACCTATATTTAAAATTAATGATTCATATGTTAGTGTACACATGTAATTTATGAGTTAATCCTTCCTTATTCAAAGTTTCTTTATTGTAATTTTTAATTTTCTCATACGTCAATAATCTATTATTTAATTAAATATTTGGATAAAGGAGAAAATAAGATATAAATTTATTGGATTTGTAATGTGATGATCATCCAAATTAGAATAAAAATTGGATTGTTGATACTATAAAAAATTATGTGTTTATAATGACCCCTAAATTATTAGTTTTATTTTACAACCTGAACCTTAACAGACTCAAAAACATAATAATGAAGAGAAAGATTCAGTTTCATAGAATTTTAGGCCTAAATGACCTTTCAAGAGAAAATAGTTATATTTATAAATGTAAATAATATATAAGAATACCCCAATGGGTTGTATTAATGGAATAAGGAAATAATTCTTTCAATAAAGGATCAAACATTAATATTATTATTATAAAATAGAAACAAAGACATCAAAAAACAAAATGGAAGGTATAATAGTCCCAAAAACTGCTTCAATAATAATTCAATCATTTTAATATAATTAGATTTGGAATTGTGAAAATCAATGTCCATATATAGGGGAAATGAGGATAATAGGAATATATAACTGGTTTTACCAAGGCAATAAGGAAGGACCTAGGATATCAATACCACTGTAGTGTAATATAATAACGAAGTAGTTAAAGGTACTCTTATTCACCACTCTAGATCTAATAATAACTTATTTTATTCTATTTCAGCTTAATATTTACTATCATAAATTTTTTATAAGAATTTGTATTCACTAACCTAAACCCTAGATATCATATTTTCCTAGAAAATTCATAGTTCTATGTTTATAACATCCCACAAATATAAATTTTCACCAATGAAGGTTAGTGATAATATACTTCTTGCATGTCTAAATCTCCTTCCCCAAGTGTAATTTTATGTGATATTAGTCATGGACTGTCATTATTTATATAAATATCGTACTAGTTATTTCGATAATTAAATATTATTATATATACCTAATCATCATGTTATGAAATATCAATTCAAGTATTATTATGATCTACCTCTTGATGTGAACCACATAAAATGGGTTATACTATATAGTAACCATGTATTTTCATCACATATTATCTAAGAATAATCCAACACTAAATTAATTCCTATAATATATTAATATGTTATTTTTTCTTGAATAAAATCCTTCTCATCCACAAAAAATCAGGTTGAGTTTCCAATTAGACTCATAAGTATTTTTATTCCATTATTATGGAGTCCTTACAAAAATAAAAGTTTTTGGACTATATGAATTGAATATGAGTGATTAGTGGAATGTATAAAAATAATTTATATGGAAAATTTATTCACCATGGGGTGTACCTCCTCTATTTATTATGAAAAAGTATAAATTAATGTAATTTCATTTAGATTACCATGATTATAACACGATCATGATTTAAAATATATAACATATACCCCATAATGATTATTTTTTGATACAAATAGTTTATCTAAACATTTATCAATGGTAGATTTTTGATATGGAAACCATCAACTAAGATTAGAGAGAGAATACACTTTTAAGAAAACTTTCTGTATAATTTCTGGTCATTATTAAATCATAGTAATTCCATTTGGACTCTGTAATACCCATGAAAAATTTATGAATTTTTGAGTAGAATCATTAGATATTACCTTAAGAAAACACATGGTAGTACTTATTAATATTATTTTAAAATAATCTAAAAGAAAATATGAAAATTAAATAATTTAATGACTATGACAAAAAACCTATGAAAGTATAAATTATATTCCATGATTAGTAAGTGTGAGTTTTGGTTGTAAAAAGATTAATTCACGAGTCATGTAATCAAAATTTAGGGTTTATCTATGGATCCTTATAAGATTTAAGTAACTAAGGAAGGGTTGAGGAAAATAAATAAATCCATTGTTTTCTTGGATTAAATGGATACTAACAATTATTTGTGAGAAATTTATCTTGATTTTCTTATCCTATATCCACAATAATGTGATAGGGAGTGATGTTCCATTGGAAGGAATAATTTTATAAATGCTTCATGGATGTTAATAAGATATTTTTTAACACACATGTGACTATATTACATTTCATGATAAAAGGGTTTTTAATATATAGTGATGCTTCATTAATGGTTTTGGGAATCTTTATTACCATAAATAAAAAGGCAATAACTGATGATTCATGTCCATTAAAGAATTATTAAAAAAACATCCTACATGGGATATGAACCTGATGATGATAGTATTCACATTGGAAATTTATTTGCATTATACTTATGGAGAATTGTTTTATATCTACACTGAACTAAAGATAAACAAGTATATATTCACAGAAAAGGAGCTAAAAATTCACTAAAAGATATGGTTGGAACTGGTCAACAACTAAGATTTATCAATGCATTAAAACCTATGGAAGGAAAATAAGGTGAAAAAAGCTTTAATCAAGAATTATCATGATACTTTGTCTAAAAAAATGATTAAAAATGATATAACACTAATGGATATTCAAAGGATAGAACATTAAATCAAAAATGAAAGCGGAGAAAATACCATCATTCCAAAATAGGGCTCAATCATCCATCCATGTGAAAATCATAGAGGCACATATGGGGGACATGTACCTACAGAAGAAGGTGTGGAATATTTGAGAGTCCATCTTTGAAAATGGTGTTGTCATATTATTTGGAAGTGTATGTGTGTTTCTTCAACAATATAATTAAAGTAAGAGTTATTGAATGATACACATATCTCATTATTTTTTATTTACCCTGGAATCAAAATGATTTAAAGTGTTCATATGAATAATTTATGGTGGGGAAACCTAAAAATAGGAATTTTCTAATTTGTATATAAATTATTGGTATGATTCATGTGAATACTAACAAACATATTTCCATGGGGATGATGTGACTATTACCCATAATAGTTTTCTAATGAGATAACATCATCATAGACTTCATCATAGGACTCCCCAAACAAATAAGGACCATAATAATGTTTTTTTGTAGATAATGACCTTAACAGTTTTGTGTGTCTTATACATATTATACAATATATATCTCTTAACCAATATTTAGAGATATATATAAGGAATAAAGTAGTGTGATATAGTGTACCAAATTTAGTTGTATCAAATAAACATTTGAGGTTCACCGCAAAGTTTTGGATAAATTTTCTATAGTATTTTCATACCGGGATAAGAATATATACAACTAATCCTCCGTAGAGTAATGGTTAATAATAATATACCATGGAAACACTATATTACATGCTCAAATCCTATTTGATGTATTTTAATGTAGGTTGGATTCAATTCCTTACACTATTAGTGTTATCATGCAATAATTGTTTCCATTCAAGAATTAAAATGGAACCATTTGAGGAAATGTATGTGAAATGGTGTAGAACTACAATATAGAGGTAGGGAGTGATAGTATATTTTTTAGGGAATAGATCAGGGTCATAAGATAATATAAAAGAAAAAAATGATTAATCATAATAATAATTTTGTATAAATTTTACTAAAGATATAGGTTGGTAATTGTCGATGAGGTTTGGATTTTTAATCGAGAGAAAATTTATTACTATAAATATAATTATGGGTTAATTTCTTAATATTTGGAATGAAAGAGATGTTGAGACCTTTAAATATTGTACCTTTTTATATTCGTGATCATGTAAGGTCAAGATTACCATTATTCACATCCTTTAAACCTATACAAAGTTTATTATATTCCACATATATCACATTTTAGGAAGTACATATGAGATCTATCAGATTTAATAAAATAATAGTTCTTATGGATTGAACATGATCTATCCTATATTAAAAAACAAAAGAATATCATGAATAATTGAGATAAATAACTATTAATCAATACTACTAATCTTATTAATATTTTAAAGAGGAATAAAAATAATAATTTAGTGACATGGGGAGTGTAATAGGTACAAGGTAGAGTTTTTGTCAATTATTTCAATCAGAGTGATAATTTTTTAGGATGAAATTATTTTAATGGGCTAAAATTAAATAACTCAAAATTTTATATATTATATATTTTACAATGAGTTAATGCTTGATCATGTCGATGATAAGCTTCATTATTTTTACTCTGATTGGAAGGCCATAGTCCATTTAAGATGAATATTTAGGAATGTTTTCACATTAAAAATATGTTACTTAACTTGTCATGATGGGGATCATTTCAGGAAGAAGTGATCATCAAATAAGAGTAATACGACTAGAGTATCTGATGCTTATAAGAAGGCTAGAGAGCCCGTACACTCTCAGGATGCATATAGATTAAATTATGTCTTTTTTAGTCATGTTTCTCTTGGGAATACTTGTGCATTTGATGTCTATGACCAATGGGAGGTATGGATGTGATTTTTATTTTTGAACAATGTAATTTCACTATTGAGGAAAGTGTCTAGGGTGTGGGAAATGTACTAGATGTATATGGTGAGAATGAAGGGGGATTTGAAATAATAAAGAGGAATCTTGGGTGCATAAGGGGAAAAATAGGGTAACCATAATGCATGGCATTCGTCATCAGACACTTATAAGGTTCATTATCCTTTGAGCACATAGGGTGATCCTGGACATGGGAACAGAATGACACTTGGTGATAACATTGAATAGGGTAAAAGTGTTTTGAACTTCGAAAATCATCTCAATGGTATGATTATATAAAATTCCCAATGAATGGGACACATGGGCATGTGAGTATTTCTACACATAATAAAAAAGAAGATATTGATCTCACTCTAAAAGGCACTCAAACTATAGATAATTTTAAAAAGGAATGGAAATTGAATAATATTGGGGGGAAATGGGAAGACATAGACAATTATTCTCTTTCAATGATAATTTCTTATAGTAATGTTAATCTTAAGGGCGTGTTGAATGGTGATAAATGTTTTTCATCGATTACTATAACAACGTCAAGAAAAAGTGTAGGTTACTCACATATCAAGACCACCATGGGAACAAGGTCAATGCCTCTTGCTAATGGATGAAATCCATAGACCAATTATTTTTTCTCTTTAGTAAATGATTCATATTATGATAGGGATTATGATGTTTATAACAGTCTAGAATATGATCTCTGATGTATCTATTCATGTTTTTTCAAGAATAATAGAATATGATTTCATGTTTGATCCCATTCATATCTCAGTTATATTGAATTTATTTTCATAACAAAGTGGATTTAATGTTTTATTTTAAGTAATAACCTAAAATTTTATAATTTAGTTTACTTGAATTAATACTATATTGATTAACTTGTTTCACACTCAACCCTGAACTAGAAAATTTATGATAAACTTTATGAATATAAAATAATGTTATTATTATAATGTATCAATTGATTGGATGGTTTCAAAATAGGTTATCGAATTATAAAATAAATTTTTTTAGAAAAAATGGTAATATTAATAATAATTGATTGATAAAATTAATTTAATTTAGCTAAAATACAAATAGCATCATTTCAAGGATAAAAATATATTTTTCAAAAAAATTAATTTTTATGTTCTTTGAATGGTTTTATGGAGAATATAAATATATTATAATAAAATGATGAAAATATAAAATTTTTATATGGATAATAAATTATCTCTAATTTTATTTGTGATTGATACTAAATAAGGATATAAAACATAATATTTTAAAAATCCATTTCTATAGAAAACAGTTTTTATTATACAATATGTTTCTATTTAGAAGTTATATTCCAAAATTTTATATTTTTAATTTGGATAAATAAAGTTTATTTTTAGACATAACATTTAAATATTATATTATGATATAGTTTTTATATATTTCAAAAAATATTTATTTTTAAGTGAATACTAGAAAATACTAATTTTACAAATAGAGTGTCGTTTATAAAATTAGTAGTATGTATGATTGCATTAATTTTTTTTGAAGCCTTTTTAATTACCAATGATTTATGTATTCATTAAAATTGTATATTTGAAAAAATTATGTTAAATTGGAACATATTTTTGTAATTTGGAGCTAATTTTTTATTTTTTTCTTATACTATTTTATATGTTATACATTTATTATTATAAAATTAATTATAATAACATGTTGAAATTTAATAATATAAAATGTCTTTAAAAATTTTAATAATCACTACAGAATTACCTAATAAATATAATTTTGTATTTAACAATAAAAATAATTTACTAAGGATGAAAATTTATTTTTCATGGAAAATTTAAATTAATTTAAAACATCACATTAATTTGAAAGGGCCTAGAATATCTCTATACATATATTTTATTTGTGTTTATGATGGTATCATTGACCAGTCCTTACCTTCTCTCCATTATTTTTCACTTTTGGATCCACAATCATTGTATTGTGCACCACTGATTACAAAAATGTAACTCCTTCCAATTATAAAAAGAGTCACTCACCTTCCCACTTATCTTAAAAAAATAATCCTGTTGGATTGATCAAAATATACCAAACTACAAATCCAATAATTCATTCTTCTTCAAAAGTACCTTATCTAATTAATAGAACTCATATTAATGGCCTATTCTAATTTAAAAAGTATTTGTTTAAAGGAGTACGATAAAAAAATAATTATTTAATAATTTTTATTCATAGTCATTTTTTATTAATATAAATCCTCCAAATCTATTCTACCCATGTTAAAATAATTACATCAGTATTATATGTATACTAAAATTATTTTTTATTATTTTATAATAATTTTCTACCTTCCTCCCAAACATTCAAAAAATTATAATTTCATATAGGTTATGTGAAGACTATCTTCTCCATGATAGACATATTTAGTTACTCATCAAAACCTATCATGGCTATTTATAATAATTAATCTAATAAATATATGTTATATTTATTAAATAGTTAATATTATTTAATGACAAATTAATCAATATATTAATAATCCCATATGTTAGAAAATGAAACTGTCCCCTGTGCATGTATTCAGTCTACCACATTCATGAATGGCCTATTTAATTTCTTATCACCTCCTTTCATGGATAGTTCTTAGAATGAATTTTAAAAATATATAATTTTTGTAACAAAATTGATGTTTGATAGATATAAATTTGAAATTATTTAGAAAATATCCTCTCTTGGAAATGAAAAACATTACTCGTGCGTAAGTGTGAGCTACCACCTCTTTGAAATAAAATTTTCTCTAGTTATCACTGAGTTACATGCCACAAACCCTCACCACCCCCTAATGACACCAATCTTAATCCTATAATGAGTGAAAAATAATAGTGACTGCCTGAATACCACCACCAATAGGTGATGGGTTAGATAATAGAACCAAAGGTATAATAAGCATAGACATAAGATATATTACCATCCAAAAGAAGATGATGATACATTGATAGAATTACTACACCAATAAACTCCTTCTCAAATAAATATAAAAAATATATCCCAAGTATATTTATGTGATTTCATTCTATACTAATATAAATAGAAATTAAAACATGATTTTATAAAATGTAAACATGGAAGAAACCCTGAAGACCATGAAAATCATGAATAACCATGAGCTAGTAATATCCAACCCGATATCCAACCTTCTCCGACTATTCTAAATAATAATTAATATATACATTCGGTAAGAATAATTTTATACTCATTCAGATCCTCCCAAGAGTCTATTGTGAAAAAGATAATTAAAACATGCTAAAACCTAAAAATAGTGAAACTAAATCATCACATAATCAGGTATAAAAAGATCCCATCCTAACCATGGATATCTCCCAAAAATTATCACATACAAAAGATCATTTATTTTAGTAATGAAACAATATAAGTAACCCTTTACTACTTCCCCATGGGTATGCTGCTCTGCCCCAACATCGCTCATCCCGATACTTCTCTCTCCAAAAGAATCCAACCCAAAGATACCTTGGATAAGTAACATAAAATAAACCTCA
Organism: Viscum album; assembly: GCA_963277665.1. NCBI lineage: Eukaryota > Viridiplantae > Streptophyta > Magnoliopsida > Santalales > Viscaceae > Viscum > Viscum album. The sequence continues at coordinate 1,516,966,132 of OY728155.1, read as the reverse complement.
TTCATATCACCATTCCCTCATCATATCAACCTATCCATATATCTATACAATAATAAAGTATTTTTTGGGAGCCACCACAACCCATATATCATTTATTATAAATCGTGTATTATACCTCAATCCTTTATATCCCACATATTGGGTTTATATAATGATACATCACATCCCTTACATGTCATACCAATAATGATCCTTAGGATAAAATATCATAATATACATGTCTATGAAAAACTCCAATCTGTCACTTCCCTATACACACATATATAGGGAAATTGACCATCATGCATACCAGAACATAATACAACTAGGTAATGAGAGTGGGTCCAAAGGGGGTAGTCAACCATACATCCATCAACAACCATGATGTTGGGTAAAATTCCCTCCCAATGTCATCTGGGTGTTATTATCCATAACTGATATGGTTTGGGTAGCATATGAAAGAAAAAAACATACAAGATATAATATAGCTCTGGACCACACTATGGGCACTAACTTAGAATTAGACACAACTGTAGCTATCATCTCTTGGAAATAATGCTACCACTAATAAGAACTATATATCTTATAATCACACAAACATTAATAAGACAGTCATTAAATTACATTATTTTTATTAAACAATTCACTATATATTAGTTAACAACTTTCTTAGTACATTACATTAATCATCAGAGTAAATTTCATTCCCTCTAAGAATAATAAAATAGATTATAAATTTTCTCAATGTAATTTAGTTTTCATTCTATCACACACAAACATACATGGGGGGAAATTTATTAATCATTATTGAACATTATATATTTTTAGGTACTCTAGGAACAAATTATAAGATAGAATAATATAGATATATAACCAAACTCATATGAGTGGCCCACATAGTTGGGAAATGAATGTAGATTAATAAAAAAGCTATAAATCTATTTATTAAATATATTAATCTCGTGAAAAAATCCATAATTAGTTAAAAAATGGACCAACATATCATTAGTTTATTCCATCATCTCTGGTACCATTCCCAACACCATCATTCATCTCATCATGCATCTCACCATCACATGCATCAAATGCTTCCACAACCTTTGGCCCCCCACCTAGATGTCATTAACTGTCCCATTATCACATACCATCACATAATAAGACTCATATCTAGAGAAAAATATAAGATCTCATATAATAACAAGGTCATCAGTGCAATCTAGGCCCTAAAATAAAGGCATTTAACCTTATATGAAAACTGACTCACTCACTCACCAACACTCAGCATTTAGCCTTCATAAGAAACCATGGACTCTCATCCCCAAAAATTTATCTTTATTAGAAAACTTTTTTTCTTCCATATGGAAATAACCTATTCAATTACCATATGTTCCATCTATGGGTTACCTAATTCCTTAGCTATAATAAGATATTAAATTATTTAAACATGTTTTTTGGAATTTTCAAGCATTAACAAGTGTAAAAGAATGGAAATTATCATTTAACAGTATTTTTTATCTTATAAACATTAACAATAATTTCATCTTCATATTCTTTAACCATTTCAATTAACTTATACAAGAATAAATACAATTATACATTCATTTAGAATCAATTTTATTTCCATAAAATTGTAATAATCTAAGGATTCATTAAACATGCCACTTATTTTATTCTTTAGAAAAGTAATTAAATTATTTATGACATTACATTGTTAACCAATTTCAAAAATTTAGTCATGATAAGACAATAATCAAAAGCATTATAAAAAATGAATAACCTAGATATCACTTTATCTAGTAAAAAGGAGTCAAACCATTATCACAGTTGAAGACAACAACATGCCATCTCTAACCATAAACCAATTCCTTAATTAATCACGTTTAATCATTAATTATTTTAATTACAATACCTTAAATTAGTTAAAATCACGAATAGTGTATGATTTCACATAAAATAAAATCGTATTTGGTGAATCCCTAACACCAAGGATTCTACATTCTTCACATGTAAATGGTATAAGAACATGGATCTATAATCATATATCCCTCTAAGAAACTATAATATCCCAAGGACACCATTCTATGAGCACATAAAAAAATATAAAATATATTATAGTGAAAAAGATAATCATCTATAACATGGAAAGAATAAATAGAAGAAACAAGGTCCAATAGAGTAAAAAATGCATGAAAAATAGAGTAACTCACTCATGATCTAAACAAATATATCATTGGAAGTTGAGGATTAATACCTTTTGAAAGGGTCTTCAAAGACCATCAAAATAAACCTTGGTATCCTAGGGTTCAATAAGATTGGGTGGGAGAAATAGGGGTTTGGATGAGGGGTCAAGTATTTATAAACACCACACAAAACACCAAAACATATTGCAACTACTAATACGACACTATAGTATGTACTGATAAGGCACATAATATGACACATCACGAGGGACCCTGTTTCATCCTTCCTAGTCAATGGTGCATTTGAGGAACCCAACTCTTTATATGACACAAATACTATTTACATGGGGATAGGCTACGGTGTACTCGAGACCACCATGTTGTAGAACCCCACAACCCTGAAAGAAGACTATTCCATAGTTGAGATCCACCCCACATGGGTTCTCAAATTGGTAGAACAGAAACAATTCAACCCTTGGACCGTTACATAGTAGCCGAGACCTCCACACTAAATAATTAATCTGACCTATTCCCTTTCCCCACACCATGGAATAGAAACCTAGCTAGGAAATGTTGTAGACTACCTCCAGGGTGCATCTGGGAAACAAATAGTGGTGAATTCAAATATCCATCCTATAAACACCTACACCACAACTAGCCCCACTATTCCATAGAAACAAGGCTTAGAGAGAAGCCAAAGGGGCCACAATAGAGAATCCTCTCTAGCTAAGATCGTAGACTAACTCCCATATCTTCTCATTAAGCCTTTTCCTGTCACCACTAACCCCCAAAACACACAAAAGCAAGGGATATTTAGATCCATGCCCTTATATTTGATACCGCTCAAACCATTATTATCCTAAATTATTTAAAACCAAACCTAGATAGAGAGAAGAAAAATGTGTTTTCAGAACAATCACCCCCTGAGATACCTCTCTAGAATCATGCCATCATATGATCTAAACCAACTTTCTTAGAGAAATAATTTTCAAAACCACAGAACAACACCTACCAACTCTTAAAAATTCTGTACGAAAGTTACCTCTTAGACATGAGGGATCCACAATATGAATTAATAAGATAAAACCATGTCATAAATGATAAAAATGTTTTAAAACCAAAAACAAGTGTTATAAAAAGAGAATATATAAACAATATATGGCTCTTTTTACATATCATGTATCTATGACTCATGTTACCACCTTATCTCCTCCACACCACTATGTCTTCATAAGAAATGAAAAAATTGAATAATAATCATGTCAAAACCTTCTCATGGTAGTAATTGAACCCCATAGGCCTATACATGAAGGTTGAATCATTATCAACATAGATCTATCACAAACTGATAACCTAAGAGTCATTATGAAGATAACCACTAAGCTGAAACACATGTAAGACATCATGTATCTAACACATATAAATAAAAGTTTATATCTGATACACCATCGATATAATGTGGGATAATACCTTTAAAGTCCCAATAATCAAGGGAGAAATATTACTTCCATGACCAAACCTTTTTTTGGTTTTGGCCACTATAGAAGTTTGCATTGGTGTGGGATATATTAAAATTTCTTTTAATAATTGTTTTTTGAAACCACGAGTGAGGATCTTTCATGTAAAATTTCTAATTAAATTATTCAATATCTAAAGAAACAAATACATGGGATTATGAAATTTCTTTTTTGATGATTTTTATCAACCAAAAAGGCCCTTATGGATTTATTATGTTGTGATTTTAAGAATATAAGGGTAGAATCCCTCTAATGGTGATCCACACATGCTTCAATGGTCTCTGAGAAATGACACTCATTCTCTAGGTTCTTGCACAGTGAATCAAATTTCTTGCATTGTTCGTTCTTGATCACTCGTTCTTTGGTATTGAAGAAACTCTCTCTTGCGTTTCTCATTATTGAGAGGGATATTGGAGGATGAGTTGAGATAGAATTCATCGTATGCAACAATTTTATATTATTAAAATTGAAATTGGATTCGAAAGAATTACAAAATATATGTATTCTTATATTTATTGGGATGGGATTTCAGTTACAAAAATTAATTTCATAATATCCATTAAATAAAATTATAACCATTAATAAAATCTCATGACACATAATAACAATAAAATTATTATTATTTTGCAGTGTTTCAACTAATGAAAAATGGATAAATAATATTTATGGGCTCATAAATAATAATTTTATCACCGAACATGGTCTCTCCCCATTCGAACTCCTATTGTATTTATTTAACACCTAAATAAATATTTTACTCCCTTAAATAAATATTTATTAAGTATTCAATTAAAAAATTTATATATTTTATTCACAATCCTATAAATAAATATTTATTTAATTTATGCGATCAAAATAACTTAAATAAAATTATTCCTCAGTCTTGATAATAATATTTATTACATTAATGAAATTAAAATAGAATTTAATCGAGACAATCAGAAACACATAGTGTGTGAACCTCTATGATTCTTTCTCAATGGCATTAGGAGGGATTGCCTAAAGTCTAAGATTATTATCAAACAAATGGTCAAGGCACCACAGAGAAAGAACATAAAGTTGGAATGATGATAACCACATACAAATACTAACCGTGTAATATAATCCCCTTATCACATAATCTCATCAATTAGGTTTCATGATAGTGTCATCAACCTATATGCATGATACATAATTCATTGAATATCTGAAATAAACTCATCGTTACACCATGGACATGGAATTTAGGGTGAAATTTCTATTTCAATACAAGGGAATAGATATCAACTTCTATAAATATGGAAGTGAAAAATTCTTTCCTGACATATCCATTAATAACATGTCATTTGTGACGCACCCAATAACCCTACTTTCCTCCAACATATGGTGTGTCAGTTTTCATCAGAACATGTAAGTGCACGATTCATGACATGAATTAATGATATTATTAAATTACAATAATCATTACACACTCTCATAGATAGGAATATCTGATGGCCCCAAAACATGGAGAATTCTTACCATATGGTTTGTTATCATAATCTCCCATCTTAGAGATTACCAAGTTTGAACTTCAGGAGAAGAAGTATCATATGCTTATGAGTACTCGCACCTAACAGTCTATATACTATGTGTCTAATAATAGTATGTTATCCAAATAGAAAACTATATTATGAATATTTTCAAAGAACTTATAAGTTCTCAAAATTGCATTGAACTACTACGACCTTATCAATGCAACCAATATTCGAGGACATTATTACATTGTGTTCATGAAGAACAATGAAAAATATGTAATAATATGTTTAATTTAATATTTAATACATCAAATATTAATTTTATCAATGTAAAAAAATTGGTTCTAGGCCACCAACTCTAATAACCTCTCACTTAGACTAGATCCAACTGCCTATGACTTTTTTTAGGGTAAACCTCACATGATAATCATGTTTCTGGTGAGTTAAGGATTTATTCAAGGGTTTTTCCACATTGTCATCCATGGAAATATCTATCACTTCAAATTCACCTCTATAAGAAAAATACCTCAAGAGATGAAACTTATAAAGTATGTTCTACATCAACTGATGTGACCTTGGATCTTTTTCGAGGTCCACTTTTGTAGAATTATCATAATTGAGTGTGATGATATCTTTACTGCTAGATACCACATAATGAAATTAGAAAAAATTACACATCAAAACTACTTCATTAACTTTTTTAGATGTTTCAATATACTCATACACTAATGTAGAATCTACAACCACATCTGTCTTGGAGCTCTTCTAGCTCACAACACCTTCATTGAAAATGAAGATATATCTTATTTGTGACTTCATGTCATCTTTATTAGTTTGGAAACTAGAGTATTAATATCCTCTGTTGAATAGTTCCTCATCTCCTACAAAAAAGAAGAACATATCCTTAGTATACCTTAGATACTTAAGGATAGTCTAAATTCCATCGAATGGCGGTCACCTAGATCATCTTGATATCTTTCTACAACACTTAATGTGTATGTGACATCAAGCCTAGTACATAGATTAATATACATGACTAACCCAATCACTAATGTGTTCGAAATCCTTTCCATTCTATTTTGTTCGTCATGGGTCTGAGAAAACATTTTTTTTGAAAGATGAATTACATGTGATGTTGGCAATAACCCCCTCTTGGATTTTTCCATAATGAATCTCTTTGGTATCTTATAAATATATGTAATTTTACATTGGTCATTCAACCTCTTGGATCTATCACGATCGAACTTGATCCCAAAAATATATTCTACCTCACCCAAGTGTTTCATGGAAAATAATTTATTCAACCATTCCTTAATAGACTATAAGACTGATATTTCATTTCCAATAAGTAATGTGTCATCAAAATATACTTCTAAAAAATGATTCTGCTTCCAATAAACTATTTTCAGACACAAGTCTCAAATTCATTCCTTATAAAACCAAATTTTGTTATGGCTTCATCAAAATGAATGTTCCTTTACCTGGATTCTTTTTTAATATGTAAATGGATTTTTGCAACTTGCATATCTTATTTGATTTTTTTTGGAGTCACAAACCCTTCAGGTTGTGTCATTTACACATCCTCTTTGAAGGTTCCCATTAAAGAAGGTTGTTTTGATATCCATTTTTCAAATCTCATTGTCATGGTAAGCCATAATAGAAAGTGGAATTTTGATGGATTTCAGTTTTGAAACTGGTGGAAAGGATTCATTGTTGTCAATACCTAGATGTTTTTTAAACCATTTTTCAACCAGTCATTCCTTATAGGTAATAAATTCTCTTTCAATGTCCAATTTCTTATTGAATACCCACTTTCAACAGAATTTATTTACATTAACTAGAGGATCTACCAAAATACAAACATGGTTTTGGTACATGGAATCCATTTCAGAATTCATTGATTCTTTCCATTGGGAAACTTCTGTGCCACTTACTAATTCCTTGTAGGTTAGAGGATCATTATTATCAACTAATAATGATTCACCATCCTCAGTAACTATAAAACCATACCATTCTATTTTTCAAACCTCTCTTGTACTCCTACATAGATATTGTGTCTCTGGAACCATTTCTTCTTCCATGGGTCTTTGTGGAATGTAATCCTGTACCAACTCTTGTGTACCTTAACCCTCAACTTCATCGTTGTTTATCCTTCTCCCACTATCTCTTTTGGATATATTATCCATCTCAAGAAATATAGAGTTTCTTTCCACTATAACCCTTTTTTTCAAGGGGTCACATAGGTAATATATCATTATGTCCTGGGGTATCCTATAAATTTACACTTTGTTCCTTTGGGTGACAATTTGTTACCTGAAGAGGCCTTAATAAATGATTCAATTCCATATACATGTATATTCGATAACATGGTTTTTCTTACACTCCAAAATTTGTATGGAATGCCATTTATTGATTTATTTGGAACTTGGTTTAGTATGTGGCCCACTATTTGTAGCACATATCCCCAAAATGATAATGTAAGACTAGATTGAATCATCTTTGATCTCACCATGTCTAACATGGTGTGGTTCCTCCTTTCTCTTATACCATTAAACTAAGGCGTGTAAAGAGGATTGAGTTGGGATAGGACCCCAAACTCCCATAATTATTCAATGAAATATTGATTAAGATATTCTCCACCTTGGTCTAAGAAAGGTTTCATAATATTCCTACCAAGTTGGTTCTCAACCAGATTCAATTATTCCTTGAATTTATCCAAAGAATCTGAATTACACCTCATTAAGTAAATATATCGATATCTTCTAAAACCATCAGTAAAATTTATGAAGTATGAGTACCCACCCCTTGATTTAATAGTTAATAGTCCACACACATCGGTATGAACTAATTCAATAAGCACTTTATCCCTTTCATTATTCCCACTAAATGACGATATAGCCATTTTGACTTGTAAACATGAGTGACATACACCATGTTTTTTTAATTCAAAAGAATCTAAATATACATCTTTACATAATTTTTTCAAACATTTTTCTTTTACATGACTTATTTAGTGATTCCGAATTTTGGTGTGGTATGATTCATGTGGTGTAACTACATTATCATTTTACCTTACATTGTTTATTTAATCTAACACTTAAAGAAAATTACTTAAATTTTCCTTACCATAAAAAATTAAATCTTTATAAAAGTAGAAAAATTTATTTCAAAATTTTAAAATTAATCCATATGTATCTAATCTGGATAAAATAATGTTTTTAGTAACTAAAGGCACATAACATAAACCCTTTAAAACCAAGATCAATCTAGTCACCAATGTTATCTGTTAGTCCCTAATAGGTACAAAAACAAGTTTATCTTCATTGGATACTCATAGATCTACCTACCCTTGGTCAATTTTTCTGTATATACTTGGTTCCTATATTTGAATACATATGTGTGCTCCACAAGCTATATCTAATACCCAATTTGTATAAATATATAAATTCCACACGATAATAAATGCACCTAAATATTTCCCTTGATACTTTAGCGGGGTACAATTTTTCTTCTAGTGGCCCTTCATGAAACATGTGAAATAGACAACATCCAATTCCCTTTCTCCCCCTTGATATTTTTCTTCTTATAATGGGGTGAAGAATATTTGGGCTTACAAAAATTTGCATTACCTTTCAGTTTGATCACCATAAGGGTATAATACTTTTTGCACTTCATATATTTATATACATGGAAAAGAAGGATAAAAAGATCTAGAAGCAACTTCTCAATGTTGTTAATATTAAAATTCACAAAAGAACTAGAGAAGCTTTGAGGGAGTGATGCCAAAATGATATCGATGCCTAGTTCTTTTGTGTGTTTAAACCCTAGAACCTCTTGGTGCTCAAAGTATCCAATGAGCTTGAATATGTGTGGCCCATCTAGGTAACCCTCTCTAAGATTAATCATAAAGAGTTCCTTGGAAATCTCAAACTGTTCATGTATATATCTCTCCTAGTAAAGACCATAGAGGTGCTCAATCATTCTATACAAATACCTATTTTAATGAGACCTCATGAGTTCAGTAGACGTAGATGAGGGCCTAAAAAATTGAATGTCATCCACATAATTCATATTTTTTTAATAGACTAATAACTCTTCATTGTTTTGCTCTTGATTAGGTGGATCGGGCTTTAAGGATTCTAGAATGTAATATTTTCGTTCATGGCGTAGAACAACCTGAAGGCGTCTAAACCACTCTTGGAAGTTATTGCCAGTGAGGAGATTGTCTTCATCTAATATTGATCGTAGGGATAGTGAGATTTTTATTTTATTTCTAAAATTTTAAAGACCATATTATTATTAATTTTCTTGATTATAGATTTTGTGAGAAATAATTAATTGATTCTATTAAATCTCCTACTATTTTATCAAGTCCCAATAGCCCTCACCATTGAACATGGAATGTCTAGTCGCTAGGACATTCTACTGGTAAGGATCAATATCCCCCTTCGCGTAACCCCAACATGGGTTACTAAAGCTATTTTAAAGGTATTTAGGTAGGAAAATATTTTCCAACTATGAGCTTGTAGTTCCTTGATCCATTGATTGGAATCCCCAGTCCAGAAATCCAAACTTGGATTTTCTCAACACTTGCCTCCAAATTACACCAAGTCTAGCAAGGGAAAATCCTCTTGATGTAAAATGGTTAAGTCAAACTAAAACATTCTTAATGTCTCTCCTTATAAAGGTATGTTTCCTAATAAGGGTTGGTCAAACATATAGTTCTATTGAGTTTTATTCCTAATAAAGTTACAGAAGTCTTAGTCTGACATAATATTAGTTTGAGAGATTTTATTTTATTATGAATAAATTTTTTTATTTGGTTTTATCCTTTACACGTATTGTTAATATTTAATTGGATATTTAATTAATTAATTTACCATGTTTAGATACAACATTTATGAATAATAAACTTTATTCAAATTTTTCCTTTTCATATTAATTTATTTATTTATGTGATTGTGATCTTGCATCAATAAATTAAATTTTAATGAATTAGACTGAAAATAAATATGCAATAAAATGACCCGATCATGTGAATATCTAAATTTTGATTTAATGAGATGATATTAAATCAACCTACGACCTAGGGGAAATATCTCTTTATGTTAGAAAAGGAATGAGATACATCATTACATGTGTCCACCTATGTATCAACAAGTTGACATCATTATGGTTCCATCTTGAATCATCCCCAAGCTCTTTGGGATGATCCACTAATTAGAAATATTTATTAATCACATGAAGATATGGGGAGACAAAGTATTTTTTCAATGGAATTATATATATATCCTTGGAAACATAGCTCCTAAATAATAATGGAGGGAGGGATGACTCACATTCCATCTTTTTATTTAATATTAAATAATTTAAAAAGTATGAAATAAATTTTATTAAATAAATTACAACACATACTTTTTTATTTGTCAAGATCATGAACATTCATGCATGTAACAAATACAAAAAATGTAAATTACTAGAATTATTTTAATTATATATTCTTTTATTATTTAATAGAAATTCTATTGTATTAATTAATTAATTAATTAATTATATTTCATCTTATTGATAATTTGATATTATTTAGAGGCACCCATCATTAATGGAATTCATGGAAAATAAATGGCAGAACCAATAATGATATATTAATTACAATAAATTAATTTATCATTTAAAATACATTAAAATCATTATTAAATTGTTAACCACACCATTGTTTGATAATTAATAATATAAGGTTATAATGCTGCAATTTCAAATTTAATGTAATTTTAATTTTTTTCATTATTAGGAGACTACATTTCATGTAGACGTAGCTAAAAGTCATGTACCTCAGTTACTGTATATCCATGTCACACACATGGGGCTTTGGTGTGTTAACTCAGTCAGAATATATGGTCTGTACATTCTAATTACACACCCTATATTCTCTTTTCATGTGGTAGGTTGGCCCAGTCAATAGGAGATGTTAAATAAAAGAACTACATGTAATTAATTACTCGACAGATATAGATACATTGTGCATGGGTATACAGTGTGTGCTTCGGCCACACGTCGTGTAACCCAATTTTAATGGCCAATGATTTGGAACTTCCGAATGGCATCTCCAGTCGTTCTTCATTTGTTCATTAACCGTTTAGTAAATGAAACATTGAACGGGCATGATTAATATGTTGATAACATGTGAATTCCAAACAGATTTAAGAATGAATAAAAATCAAATAAAATCTAACTAAAATTGCACATAGATCAATAATAAAATAAATAAATATAAATTTAAACATGACCCCTATAATACCAATTTTTGGTTTCAAGTGCAACAGAAGTGTGTTACGGTGGGTCATATATTAAATTTCATTTAGTAATCATTTTATGAAAGCTAGAGAAAGGATATTTCACATCAAATTTATAATTAATTTATTTAATATCTGAATAAAAAAACACTTGGTATAATAAAATTTCTTTATTGTTGATTTTTGATCATTTTAAAAGGCCCTTTTGGATTTCCTTTGTTGCGCTTGTGAGGATCCAAGGGTAGAATCCCTCTATTGGTGATCCACACATTCTTCAATGGTCTCTGAGCAACGGTACTCATTCTATGGGTGTTATCACGATGAATCAAATTTGATTCATTGTTTATTCTTGTTCGCTTGTTCCTCAGTCTTGAATAAATTATCTCTTGAGTTTCTCATACTTGAGAGGGACTGAGGAGGAGGTTCCAAGAGAGAATTTTTTGTTCGCAACAATTCTTTATTCCAAAACATGGAATTGGATTAGAATAAATTACCCAACAGATGAAGCCATCTATTTATAGGGATGGGATTTTGGTTACAAAATTTAATTGCATAATTTCCATTAAATATAATTATAACCATTAATGAAATCCAATTCAACATAATAATAATAACAATATTTTTTATTTTGTGAGCCAACTTGCGCAAAATGGATAAATAATGTTTTTTAACTCGTAAATAATTATTTTGTCATCGAACATGGTCTTAGTCTATTAGAACTCCATTTGTATGGATTTAACACCTGAATAAATATTTTATTCTCTTCAATAAATATTTTATGTAAAAACTCTTAAATAAATATTTATTAAAAATTCAACAAATTAAATAAATATATTTTATTCACTGTCCATTGAATAAATATTTATTTAATTTAGTTTATCAATATAACATATATAAAATTATTGTTTAGTCTTGAGTATAATATGCATTACATTAATTAAATTCTAATAGAATTTATTCCATACCACCAAAAACACTTAGTGTGTGATCCTCTTGGATTCTTTATCTTTGGACATAGGAGGACTTGTCTACAGTTCAAGATTGTTGTCTAGAAATGGGTCAAGGAACCCAAGAGAATGAACATAAAGTTTTAATTATGAAAACCCAATATGAACGCTCACTATGTAATATTGTCCCTTTTTCACATAATCTTATCAAGTAGTTTTCATGATAGTGTCATAAACCTATATTCTTGATACATCATTCTTTGACTATCTGAAAAAACTCATCATTTCCCCAAATCCATTGAATTTTGGGTGATGGTTCTTTTTCAATGAAAGGGTTGAGATAGAAACTTATATAAATATGGAAGGGATAAATCCTTCCACGACTTATCCATTAATAACATGTCATTTATGATGAAACAAACATACCCTACTTCCCATCAACATAAGGCATGTCATTTTTCATTAGAAAATCTAAGGGCATGAGTTGTGACATGAATTAATGATAATATTAAAGTCTGAGGACCATTACACACGCTCAAAGATATGAATATCTAATGACACCAAAATATATGGAATTCTTATTGGTGGGTATATTCTCATAATATCTCAACTTGAATATTACCAAGTGTGAACTACATGAGAACAAGTCTCATCTTCTTATGAGTAATCAAACCTGAAGGTCTATATAACATGTGTCCCATCATAGTGTGTTATCCAAACGTATATGTATTTTAATAATATCGTCATTGAACATCAATGTTTTCATCATAGTGGGGTACTAATATGACCTTATCAATGTGAAAAATACTATAGGACAATATTACATTATGGTCATGCAGAACAATGAAAAATGTGTAATAAGATGCTTAATTGAATATTTAATACATGAAATATATATGTAATCAAAGTTAAAATAGTTGGTTTTATGGAACCAACTCTAACAATCTTCACAAACCATGATGAGGAGTCACCTTCAGGAGCACAAGATCTCTAATGTCAAACTCCATTGGTTTCATCCTGTGATAATTATAGGACTTCTAACGATCCAATGATTCCTCCATACATTCATGAATCACTGAAACCATATGTTTCCTACTATGTACTACTTCTAAACATTTAATTAGTAACTCTAAAACCCATGTCCTACATAATATAGAATGTCATGATCATCTGTATAATGATTCAAACAGTTCAATACTAATACTTGAGTGAAAATGTTTATTCTAAAAGAATTTCACCACGGGAAAGTTCCTCATATAAAAACCTGAAGAATCAATGGAAAAAAATCCCATCATACTTCTAGAGTATATATTTTCCACTCTTTTTTATTATCCATGTGTGGATGAAAAAAATTCGAAGGCATGATTGAGAGAAAAAATTACGTTGCAGACCTCTCCAAACTCTTGAGGTAAAATAAGGATCAATATTTAATATGATATTTCATTGGAATAAATGGTGTCTTAACACATCCTCCAGGTATTTACATGAAAAAATAACTATTGAACTCGACTCCCAGATCACAATAAAGTTGGATAAATTCATCAAATGATCCAATATCACTAGTATAACATCATAGCTTCCTTGATCTTGACATACATTTGTAATGATGTCCATAGATATATCCTCTCACTTATATCTAGGAACATATAATAGATGTAGAAAACCACCATGAACTCAATTATCGGCCATCATCTTATATAAGACAAAACATCTAGACACAAACTCTACAACAAAATGATTTTACCCATGCCACCAAAAATGACCTCTTAAAGCTTTGAATATCATTGTCACACCAAGATGTGATGTTAAGGGTGTACTATGTAATTTATTGAGAACTAAATCATACATCACTAAAGGAATCAAAATATTCCCTAGGAACAACACCTTGTGTTTTTCATACTTATATTACTATTAGGGGCATCACTTAAGGACAAATCGCTCTCTCTATACCTCCACCTTTTAATCCACTAGATGAGACTCCTCCCCTACTGCTTCAAGGGAGAATTAACTATCATATTAAAAAGAAAACCTCTTCAAATAATCAAACAAATATCAAGATGAATCATTAAGGGATCTTCCATCACCCTCTAGGAATTTTTGGTTTCATGAATGACCCTACTATTTGACTTCTTACTTAGTTCGTATACTAAAACATTACACTTACCCAGTGCATATGAGATTTATAATTCATAATCATACAATAATTACATCCACAAATTCTATAAAAATTTCATTTAATGATATTAGAATACATACCATAGGATATTATGATTAGTAAAAATAAAAAAACACTCACCGATGAGGTAATGTCACCACAAAATCAATGTGAGGATGATTGTTTCTAGATTGAGATCATGGGTGGAATAGTTATAACCTAGGAGATATAGTTGTCATGGCATAGAAGAAAAAATGGTCTTTAATGAATCATAATTAAAAAAAATACAATATTTTAATTTCCACAAAAAACCTCAAACTAAACTCCTACATATAGAAGATGAAGAACTGGAGTGCAGAAAAAACATCCCATTCTGGTACTCAATAACTACCTAGCACTAGTCCGTCTACAAGAATGATTGATTGCTTCCAGTAAAGGATTTTGGAGTATAAAATCCAAGAATAAATCATGTATAAAATTCCTATAATATCCTAAAAGATAATGGAAACTATACAATTCTTCAATAGTCTTGTGGATTTCTAAGAAACAACTACCACGATCTTCAAAGGATCGACAGTAAGTCCCTACTGGGACAAAACATTAACTAAGATACAAACTTCACCAGAATAGAGAACACGCATTAAAAACATCTCAAATAATTTATGATTATGAGGATCATCCAAAATGTCACACAGATTCTCTGCATGATCCTCCTCATACAAAGAGTACCCTAGGATCTCATTGATGAAAACCACCCTGAACCGATCAATAATATCCTTGAAAACTGTGCTAATCAAACCCATGAAAACTACAAGATAATTTTTTACATTTAAATACATAATAAGTAACTTTTAACACTCTGATAATTTATATATATGTTTTGAAATAAAATTTCTTTATTTTATTTCTTACATTACACACAACACTGAGTTTAAATAAAGCATGCTATGCTATTTAAATATTTAAACATGAATGTTTTAACCTTGCTGTTAAATTAGTAGGTATTAATATGAATAACTAAATTATAAATATTATATGGTGTACATAAGTATAAAATAAAATTATTTGATATCAAGTATTTAAAAATTAATGTAAAATTCCTTTGAAAGTAAAATAAATATTTGTTCTTGAAAAAGTATTTTTATGTGCATAATGTTTTTATTTTAATTAATTTAATTTTCCACTATCGATGAATGGATTTAATGAAATTTATATAATACATATTCATAAAAAATTATTATTTATATAAAATTTTTATAATCTTGTGATAAGGATAAATTTAGTTTTATGCTTAAAAACTATACTTTTTCTAAAATGTATTTCGTCCTATTTTGTGAACTTATTTAAAAATTAATTTTTGTCATATTAACAAAATTTATTTAACAAAATAAAATTTAATTTTGAAATAAACATGTCAAAATTATCTTATAGTGAATTTTTGATCATTTTCTTAAAAGATTATTTTTTCTATGAATATTGAAAAATAATGATATTTATTAAAAATTTCCCTTTACTAAAAATTTCTTTTTCGTTTAAAGAATTTAAAAGTTAAATTTTTTTTCAAAATTGTTTTAAATTTAAAATTTGTTCAATAATAATATATATAATCCAATTTAGGGCATTATAATCAATATTATGTTCAATTTTGATATAGAAGTTTTTTATACTTATGAATAGAATTTCGTTGGAAAACTGCTTTTTTGTTGCATCTATGAGAATTATTTTAAGTTAAAGTATTCTAATTATATGTGTTGGATTTTATAAAATGAATTAAATATTAGGAATCAGAATACTTTATATTATATAATAAGATAAAATTAATTTTTTGTCATAATGAATAGTAAAAACTTAAAAAAATTAATTATTGCGGTTAATGTTAAAATGAGGGTTTGTGCATTACATACAAATCTATTAAAATAAATTTTCAACACTGAAAGAATTATTATTTATTAAATTTTATTTCATATTTTTTTTCCAAATTTTCTAATAAGGATAATTTTATTGTAATGATTAAAATATAAATTAACTAGGTAAAAAAACTAATTACCTTGGTGAAGACTAAAATGGTAAAATTGAGTAACCATAGAGGATATAAAATAACATGTTCAATACATGTGTATATAAATGTATTTGAGGTTAGGATCGACTATTTCTTCCCTATAATATATTATATATAATTTTTGGAGTAACATGGTTTGAGAGTGACTTTCCATTATTTAATAGTTTTGGCTATTTACAAAAATGTCAATCCTACTCAATTACAAAAGGGGACATCCTCACCTAACATATTGACACCACATAATCCATTCATATTGACCAAAAACATTCCAAATATCTCATTAAAATCATTATCCATTTTATGGAGATGTTTTTCTTCCATAAATAACAACCCTAGGGTCCTTAAGAATATATCTAAAAGAGGTTTTTCTAAGCGAAGGTAATTGGCTACACTAAGCTCTTTCATTTTTTAATTTTTATTTTACCACCTGCATTAATGTTATAATAATTAAAATATAATCTCAAATATGTGTACCATATAATTTTATATTGTTTTGTTAATTTAATAACCTATATCTATTTCCTCTTCCATCAAATGGGAAACAAAACCAATTGATTGTGTGTCTGAAAGACTACCACCTCACGAACCAATATAATTCGTTTTCTATCATCGCCTATCATGGATGGATATAGTTATGGATTTAAAGTATATATATGTTATTTATAAATTAATTATATTTATATAATTATAATATCAAATATACATTCTTACCATCCAATCTGTTGAAAAACTATATCATCGCTCGTGCGTAGGTGTGAACTACAACCAGTAAGAAGCGATGTGATACATTTTCTATTTTATTTTTTTATTGATGTTAATAAATATATATTTAATTAATATATGTAAAATATATGATATAATAATATTCTTGTAAATTTTAATTAACATTTACTATTAGTTCTTTTTATCCATCGAGAAAATGGAAACAACATTCATGCGTATGTATGGGTTGCCATCTTCATGAATGGTGTAATTCATTATCTAACCCTAACTAATATCGATTAATATCAATACATATATATTTATATGATATTTAAATAATTTTAAAATTATTTCAGTTATGTAACCTTGATCAAATTAATAGAATCGAAAACACCAAACCAAAACTTACATGAAAAATGTAGTAGTTAATACATGAAATGTTATTTTAATAATGAATTGTAAATAAAAAGGTAACAAAAGGACATATGTAAATATTATATATTTATATATACATGATTATGGTTATGTAATATATTAATACCAAACCTATATTTATTATAAAGGAGGTCTGAATGTGTATGAAGAATGTTGAGACTTTAAGTAAGGGACTTCTCAACTCACTTTTACTTCAGTGTGACAGATTCCATATCCACCACATATATCTTACATGTGGTGTATATAATTACCATTAATATATTTTATGATTATTCTTCTAAATTTTATATTTATTGAAATATTCATCAAAATATATTTTATATTATGGGATTATGATTCAAAATTTACCAATTTGTTAAGTGTTTAATGTTACAATCTCATTGATTATATGGAATTTTTACGATTATTCTTTCTATAATGAAATATTATGATATACATCTTAGGAATATAATTAAATTTATTATCCTCTATTTATTTTGGTATAATACAATTTTCCCCTTTATTTCCCTCACTTTATGTACTCAAGAGACTGGATGAATTTTTTTAATCAAAATGGGCTTTATTTCTATCTTTAGTCAAAAATTATTTTTTATTTCATGTCTATGTTTTCTAAAAAAAATTCATGAAAGTTTTTAATATTATGCAAATATTTTTTAAAATATTTTTTTTATGAATTTATGAATTTCTACACAAATAGTTTAAAATTAATCTTTTTATCATTTTCCGAAATGAGTTATTTTTCAATTTCTTCCAAAAATGTGATATGAGTCTTTGTTTTAATGTGTATGGAATGAAATATATTTCCTATTTCCTTGAACACTTAATGAATTAAAACAATCCATATATATTTTTATGTTTATTATCAAATAAAATGTTTTCTTTAATGTTTAGTAAATTCTTATATTTTAAATAAGTTTTTTTAAAAAATGGCGTTGATATTTTTGTAACAGCCCAAGATTTTATAAAAAATATTCTTTTTAATTTTATTAATGTCTTGTGTTGTACGCTACACCAAAAGGAGCTTGCACAACACGCATCCTTGACTTGCCTTGCATTACACGCAATCACGACCTTCCTCGATAGCGTGTGTAATACGCAATACTGAGTTTCACTAAACAACGATATGCTATTAAAATATTATTAAAACTAGCCGTTATGAATAGTAATAACCACTTTTTAAAACTCAGTAAATCTTATTTTTCAAAATGAACTTCATTTTTGGATTCGGAGTATCGAATTTAGCCTAAGGTGAAATTTTGGTACTTTTCGGATAACTTTCATATTCTGATGAATAGTGAAAATTACTAAATTATAATTAAAAACAACTTTTTTAATCGAAATAATTAATAGTGATAAATTATTAATTTGTGTGTTTTTAAAGTATATTTAGAATATATTTTTACAATTTAATACAATGTTGGTCATTGGATGTAATTTCACATTTAAACCAGACATAATCAAGTGTCAATCTTTTGATAGATATTGTTTCTTAAAAACACGCTATTTATTTTAACAGCGGGATTTAATTATAAAATTAATTAATTCAAATTCTATGATATGAATTTGGTAAAATAGACTTCATTTTTGAATTCGGAATATGAAATATAGCTTAGGATGAAATTTTGGCATTGTTCTGAAAAACATCAATTTTTTATGAATAGTGAAACTACTAAGTGGTAGTTAAAAAAGATTAATTTCGTCATAAATCTTAATTTTACCGCTTCTGTGAATGGAATTTCAAAAATCCGAGAGACACGGTTGAATATAATATGACCATTTAGGCCCACTTGGATTAGATTAGGACATTTATTATTAATTTATTTAAAGAAGGGTTAAAATAGTTAAAATCAAAGTTTAATAAGTAAATCATTTTTAATATGGGGTTATACATAAGATAAATTCGACTATAAATATTCATTAGAAATCTAAAAAGATTTCCTACATAATGGTATTTTATTTGTAATTTTTAGACATCAAATAATTTAATTAATGACACAAAGATGATGCAGTAATTATCTTATTTATGAAATATTGACATAATTGATGTTATAAACACCAAAATAAATGTAATTTGTGAATTTTTATGAATTACACTAATTTTCTAGGTTACTATGATATATTAATGTTGATTTAATCAACTTGTTTCGAACATTTAATTCTGTTATGACTTTCACAAAAATCATATATCAAATAGTGTCAAAATTGACACAAAATAGTTTTTAAATCAATTATTATATTATTAATTGTTATTTTATTCCTAAAAATCTAAGGTTCGGCCAAATGACTTAGATAAGTATATATATATTAATAATAAACAATTTGGGGTTCGTTTGGCATGTTATAGTTAGTGTATTAACCATATAGTGAAAGAAAACAAAAAGACACGGTAAAAGTTAAATTATTTAACTTAGAGTTAAATCTAATTGATATGGTTTAAAATAAGATCCAAACATGTCTAAATTTGATTGGTTGATGAGATTAAAACCCTATCTCATCTAATCTTCGAATATGAGTCATTTTTGGAGGTTTTTAAGTGGGGTTAGATTTATTATAAATTAATATTTTTAAGAATTCCTAAGGTGCCCCTCTCCTTCCCTATAAAAGGACACCTCCTCCCCCTCCTCCTCACACCAATTTGAGCCCTCAAGCTCGGCCAAACCCTGCCATTTTCTCCTCTCCACTTCCCTAGAATAATCCTAGAGGTCATGGTCTTCTCCAAAGACCAATATTAGTTCCTTAAGTGGAGGATTCAAAGAGGCGTTCCAAAGAAGAGGTAATGTCCATTACCGATCTTTTCAATTTCTTTCTTCTTCAACTTCTTCTTCTTTAGTTGTTTCATGATAAAGTAATAACATCAGTATTACTTACATACTGATATGTTATTATAAATATGAAACAACCCTAATTCACCTTCTATCCATCCTACGGAAAAATGAAATCACCGCGCGTGCGTACGTACGGAATACCGTCTCCACGCCGTGGTGTAATTTATTTTCCACCATCACCTTACAAAGATGGGTATAATGGTGTAATGAGTAACTATATATGATTATTATGAAGTAATATTTATACTGAAATAATATATATATACTCCAATACAATTCCACGATCATAGGAACGATATCATCACTCGTGCGTACGTACGGAATACCGTCTCCACGATGTGATGCAACTCGTTCTACATGATCTTCATTTCATAATGATTATATAAATGAATTGAATGAATGAATATGGTATATACTACACTAATACCATTCTGGAAATGAATTATCTATAACCTAAAGATATGAATAAGAATTTATTCGACAAAACACGCATAAGAACAAAAAGTTATAAAGACCCGAGTAACAAGTAACAATGAAATATTACTAACAAGAAGCTAATAATATGACCATATATGATATCATATCAATATGTATGATTATGGAATAAGTCAATAACATTATACATGAGCTTCGGACACGTACAAAGAAAATCGGACCTAAGGTAAGGGAAATATCACAATCTCATTTTTATCCGAGATTGTTTATTCGTAAGTATTTACTGGGGTGTATTTTATCATCCACATCCATGTTTCATCAATATGTAATATTATTTCCATCCACCTACAATTGTTTAAATCCATTTTTACCCTTCGGTGAGTTTTTTAGGTAATATCTATGAAAGGAATCTTTTGTCGTACGAGGTACTTTTTGACTTTTCCGACAAAAGTACGAAGAATGTTTTTTTTAACTTATACGGCACGAACAGATTTTTACGGTTTTATAAAGCCTTATTTTCATGAAGCTTCCTCCAAAAGATTTCATGACTATTTTCAATAAAATCTCTTCTTTTAAAATTGCATGACGTTTTGTGAAAAGAAATTGATTTTGAAGAAGAAAGGATATTTTCCTCAAGAATTCATTTCAAGTATTTTATCAAAATTATTTTCCATCTAAGATAACATAGGGTTCTGTTTCTATCCCTATTATTACATTGATTTGGTTATGTTGTGATGGAATTATTTTTATGAATTCCTTTATCTTATATGAATTGTTTTATGATGTCACGATGTTTACGAATCCCATTTTTACTACATGGGTTATGAAATGATGTATGATTTATGATTTTGTGGCACACATAAGAATGGTATCATTATGAGATGGGTGGGACCTATATCTCCCTCCAATGCATTGGGTAAAGATTTTATATCTCATGAGATAGACATGGCTGAAATGGTAGGTTATACCGGTTCAGTGAAACAGGACTGAAACGAGGGTTACTCGATTCAGAAAGGGACTTTGTCCACTAAGATAGTCTTGGCAATGAGTCATGACTAACAAGAAATGATTTTCTTTGATTATGTGTGCATGCCACAAAGTTTCAAGTTTCATGTTATGATTATGGGGATCTCATTTTCACTTCTATGATTTATCCCATGTTATGATATTATGAGCTCTTTTGCAGGTTAAGATTTCCAAAAAGCTATGTTCTTATGTATATGATGTGATTGATATTTCTTTTGTTTACCCTTACTGAGCATTTGAGCTCACCCTTTTATGTTTTCTTTTCCCCAGGATATAAAGAAAGGTTTATAGGTAAAAAAAAGGGAAGATCTTTATAGGAGATATTGATGATCTTTCACCACGATTAGAAGATTACGTTCCGAGTTTCCAAAGACACTAAACTATTACGATCCTTGTGTGTGTGTTTTTGTTATGTACTAAGTATTCCGCAAAAGTAATGTAATGTCCATGTACGTCAAGCTTCGGGTATTTACAGTTGGTATCAGAGGAAAGGTTTAGTCAACCTTTGGAAACTAGGATGCAAAAACGTTAGTGAGATCCCTAGAGATATTTCTAAGGTATGTCTAGGGATGTCTCTAAGGTTAAGTATACGTATAGGTTATAGTCCTAGAATTGCGCTAACGATCTTCGAATTTAACCTAAGATGTTAGATATTGAGGGTACTACCCCTTTATTATGTTGTTTTCCCTAGCATGATTTTTTCCTCTCATACTATTCTTTTGGGGTTTTAGACGATGGCTGGAACCCAAAGGAACCGTGTTAATGCGGAATGTGATGGGCAATGCAATGATTGTCCCCCTGAGCAACCAAACGATATGGGAGCTGGAATGCAAAATCTTGTAGCCATGCTCACACAACTTTCTCAAGCTATGAATCATGCAGGACTTCCAAACGAGCAAAGGAAGGAGAAACATTCTGTTGAATCCTTCATGAGGCAGCGTCCACCTTCTTTCAGTGGGTCTACTAATCCATTAGTTGCTGAACAATGGATTAGTACTACTGAAAAGATATTTTCAGTTCTTCAATGTTCTGAACATGATAAAGTCATCCTAGCAGTGTATCGTTTGGAAGGAGATGCTGATCAATGGTGGAATCTTATTAAGAATACGAGGCAAAGGGATGAAATTGAGTCTATGGAATGGGATGAGTTCAAGAACTTATTTTTCAATAAGTACTTCCCTCGTATTCTCCGAACAAAGATGGAGAAAGAGTTTCTTGAACTGAAGCAAAGGGATGATGAATCTGTTGGTACCTATAAAGCGAATTTTACAAGACTTGCAAGGTACGCTTCTGGTATTATCATCCAACCTGAAAGTAAAGTTGATCGATTTTTCAGTGGCTTAAAACCAAGTCTTCTAAGGGCATTAGCTATAAGAGACTTCAGTAGCTATGAAGAAATTGTGCGTTGTGCTATCAAGGTAGAAATGGAAGTTGGTGTTACATATCCATCTCATGGGTTTGACAAGAAACGAAAGATGGAGTTCAAGGAGAAAACTCAGAATAATGGTGAAAAGAAGATGAATGTTTCCTTATGCACAAAGTGTGGAAAGAAGCATGGTGGAGATTGTCTTAAAGGGACTAGAAAATGTTTTAAGTGTGGAAAAGAATGTCATCGAGCAGCTGAGTGTCGAAGTAATGGAAAATGGGATTTTAATGAAGTGAATAAAGCAAACACTGCAGAGAACGTACAACCAACACTTCAATGCTTCAAGTGCAAGGAAATGGGGCATTATGCTAATAAATGCCCTAATCCAAGGGTTAGTGATGATCGACATGAGCAACCGCTTAAGGGAAAGGACAAAGGGAAGTCACATGTGATCACTATTGGGAATTTTGAATATGACAACGATGTGGTGGAATGATTAAGTGTTTATGTAATGGGATTCCAAAATAATGTTGTATCTTGGAATATTGGAATATTTATGTATTGGTCTAATGTGGTATTCAAATTGATTGAGATATTATGCGCATAATGAAGGGAAAACGAGAAAATGAAATGTTTAACAGTATTCATGAGCTCATGATTGATATAAGGACTAAGTGATATCATGGTTTGAGTATATAGAATTTTGAGGATTTTAGTATGTGGAAGGTGTTAACTTTTAACTGCATTCATGTTTTCACTAAGGTATTCAAGAGAATACACGATTAAGGACTTTGAATGTTTGGAATGTGACCAAAAAAACATATCTTATGATATATGGGGATCGATGATGGTGTTAAATCTCTGGTAATCATTTTCACTATATTATGAGAGTCGACTGCAGTATTATGGATAAGCCTAAAAGATTGGAATGGATTATGTTGGACATAAGCTAGTATTGTTTGTTTTTTCGATATTATTGATGGGATGTTATATAGTTTTGGAAAAAGGACAACCTGCAGGACGAGCGACAGCCCATCGCTTCGGACAAGGCTGTGGGAATCGAACCCACAACCGAAGTGCGACTGGCCTTTATCGCCTACCACTGGCCTACATGAAGTCCCTGTTTAGTAGAAACTAGTTTTATTATATTAAGCAGTATGATATATGAAGTATAAGTCCATTTTAGGAACCATATATGATTAATCTCACTATAGATCGACTTATGCATATAATTTTTGCTAACCTTTTGTTTGAGACAGATGGAATGACCCGTCATTCTATCACATGATCTGCTAACACTTCACGAATAACAAATTCAACTTCATTTAAGAGATTAAGTGGAAATTGTTCTAGGCACGAACAATAGTGAGATTGTACCAAAATAAAGAAAGTATTTATTCCAATTCAAATTTTCAACTTTAGGGAAATGATCTTGAAAACCAAAAATGTTGTCCTAGTGATCTTATACCTGATGAATCGGATGGTACCTTAGATCGTCACAAATTTATGGATTTGTGATTATTGGCTTTTCCATAGCCATTCTCTCTACCACTCTCCATCAGAACATGATGGTTAGATTTCTCTTCCATATCCATTTTTTCACCTATGTGGAAACCCAATGATTAGTTTATTTGGGTAACCGTTACGTTTCATACTTTTGTTTTTAAAGATTGGTTTCGATATTCCTTTTTACGATGTGGGTTTCTATTAAAGAAACTTTCAAATAGTAAACCATTTATAACCCCGACGAATTTCGAGGGCGAAATTCATTTTAAGGGGGGTAGAATGTAACAGCCCAAGATTTTATAAAAAATATTCTTTTTAATTTTATTAATGTCTTGTGTTGTACGCTACACCAAAAGGAGCTTGCACAACACGCATCCTTGACTTGCCTTGCATTACATGCAATCACGACCTTCCTCGATAGCGTGTGTAATACGCAATACCGAGTTTCACTAAACAACGATATGCTATTAAAATATTATTAAAACTAGCCGTTATGAATAGTAATAACCACTTTTTAAAACTCTGTAAATCTTATTTTTCAAAATGAACTTCATTTTTGGATTCGGAGTATCGAATTTAGCCTAAGGTGAAATTTTGGTACTTTTCGGATAACTTTCATATTCTGATGAATAGTGAAAATTACTAAATTATAATTAAAAACAAC
The DNA here is from genome assembly GCA_963277665.1 of Viscum album. Lineage (NCBI taxonomy): Eukaryota > Viridiplantae > Streptophyta > Magnoliopsida > Santalales > Viscaceae > Viscum > Viscum album. Next base: position 1,516,940,547 of record OY728155.1, on the reverse strand, counting down.
TTTTTTAATCGAAATAATTAATAGTGATAAATTATTAATTTGAGTGGTTTTAAAGTATATTTAGAATATATTTTTACAATTTAATACAATGTTGGTCATTGGATGTAATTTCACATTTAAACCAGACATAATCAAGTGTCAATCTTTTGATAGATATTGTTTCTTAAAAACACGCTATTTGTTTTAACAGCGGGATTTAATTATAAAATTAATTAATGAAAATTCAATGATATGAATTTGGTAAAATAGACTTCATTTTTGAATTCGGAATATGAAATATAGCTTAGGATGAAATTTTGGCATTGTTCTGAAAAACATCAATTTTTGATGAATAGTGAAACTACTAAGTGGTAGTTAAAAAAGATTAATTTCTTCATAAATCTTAATTTTACCGCTTCTGTGAATGGAATTTCAAAAATCCGAGAGACACGGTTGATTTCAGTAAGTAAAATGTGGTTCAATGAGATGAAAATAATTTTTGGTGAATAGTAACTTTTTACTTTTTTTACCACAGTTAATAGTAAATAGGGTAACTAAGGGTAAATATGATATTACTATTACCCTAACACATGTCCTAATTCTATTGGATAAGTGTAATTCAACCAAAAACAACCTTATGAATATAATATGACCATTTAGGCCCACTTGGATTAGATTAGGACATTTATTATTAATTTATTTAAAGAAGGGTTAAAATAGTTAAAATCAAAGTTTAATAAGTAAATCATTTTTAATATGGGGTTATACATAAGATAAATTAGACTATAAATATTCATTAGAAAGCTAAAAATATTTCCTACATAATGGTATTTTATTTGCAATTTTTAGACATCAAATAATTTAATTAATGACACAAAGATGATGCAGTAATTATCTTATTTATGAAATATTGACATAATTGATGTTATAAACACCAAAATAAATGTAATTTGAGAATTTTTATGAATTACACTAATTTTCTAGGTTACTATGATATATTAATGTTGATTTAATCAACTTGTTTCGAACATTTAATTCTGTTATGACTTTCACAAAAATCATATATCAAATAGTGTCAAAATTGACACAAAATAGTTTTTAAATCAAATATTATATTATTAATTGTTATTTTATTCCTAAAAATCTAAGGTTCGGCCAAATGACTTAGATAAGGATATATATATTAATAATAAACAATTTGGGGTTCGTTTGGCATGTTATAGTAAGTGTATTAACCATATAGTGAAAGAAAACAAAAAGACACGGTAAAAGTTAAATTATTTAACTTAGAGTTAAATCTAATTGATATGGTTTAAAATAAGATCCAAACATGTCTAAATTTGATTGGTTGATGAGATTACAACCCTATCTCATCTAAGCTTCTAATATGAGTCATTTTTGGAGGTTTTTAAGTGGGGTTAGATTTATTATAAATTAATATTTTTAAGAATTCCTAAGGTGCCCCTCTCCTCCCCTATAAAAGGACACCTCCTCCCCCTCCTCCTCACACCAATTTGAGCACTCAAGCTCGGCCAACCCCTGACATTTCCTCCTCTCCACTTCCCTAGAATAATCCTAGAGGTCCTGGTCTTCTCCAAAGACCAATCTTAGTTCCTTAAGTGGAGGATTCAAAGAGGCGTTCCAAAGAAGAGGTAATATCCATTACCGATCTTTTCAATTTCTTTCTTCTTCAACTACTTCTTCTTTAGTTGTTTCATGATAAAGTAATAACATCAGTATTACTTACATACTGATATGTTATTATAAATATGAAACAACCCTAATTCACCTTCTATCCATCCTACGGAAAAATGAAATCACCGCGCGTGCGTACGTACGGAATACCGTCTCCACGCCGTGGTGTAATCTATTTTCCACCATCACCTTACAAAGATGGGTATAATGGTGTAATGAGTAACTATATATGATTATTATGAAGTAATATTGATACTGAAATAATATATATATACTCCAATACAATTCCACGATCATAGGAACGATATCATCACTCGTGCGTACGTACGGAATACCGTCTCCACGATGTGATGCGACTCGTTCTACATGATCTTCATTTCATAATGATTATATAAATGAATTGAATGAATGAATATGGTATATACTACACTAATAACATTCTGGAAATGAATTATCTATAACCTAAAGATATGAATAAGAATTTATTCGACAAAACACGCATAAGAACAAAAAGTTATAAAGACCCGAGTAACAAGTAACAATGAAATATTACTAACAAGAAGCTAATAATATGACCATATATGATATCATATCAATATGTATGATTCTGGAATAAGTCAATAACATTATACAGGAGCTTCGGAAACGTACAAAGCAAATCGGACCTAAGGTAAGGGAAATATCACAATCTCATTTTTATCCGAGATTGTTTATTCGTAAGTATTTACTGGGGTGTATTTTATCATCCACATCCATGTTTCATCAATATGTAATATTATTTCCATCCACCTACAATTGTTTAAATCCATTTTTACCCTTCGGTGAGTTTTTTAGGTAATATCTATGAAAGGAATCTTTTGTTGTACGAGGTACTTTTTGACTTTTCCGACAAAAGTACGAAGAATGTTTTTTTTAACTTATACGGCACGAACAGATTTTTACGGTTTTATAAAGCCTTATTTTCATGAAGCTTCCTCCAAAAGATTTAATGACTATTTTCAACAAAATATCTTTCTTTTAAAATTGCATGACGTTTTGTGAAAAGAAATTGATTTTGAAGAAGAAAGGATATTTTCCTCAAGAATTTATTTCAAGTATTTTATCAAAATTATTTTCCATCTAAGATAACATAGGGTTCTGTTTCTATCCCTATTATTACATTGATTTGGTTATGTTATGATGGAATTATTTTTATGAATTCCTTTATCTTATATGAATTGTTTTATGATGTCACGATGTTTACGAATCCCATTTTTACTACATGGGTTATGAAATGATGTATGATTTATGATTTTGTGGCACACATAAGAATGGTATAATTATGAGATGGGTGGGACCTATATCTCCCTCCAATGCATTGGGTAAAGATTTTATATCTCATGAGATAGACATGGCTGAAATGGTAGGTTATACCGGTTCAGTGAAACAGGACTGAAACAAGGGTTACTCGATTCAGAAAGGGACTTTGTCCACTAATATAGTCTTGGCAATGAGTCATGACTAACAAGAAATGATTTTCTATGATTATGTGTGCATGCCACAAAGTTTCAAGTTTCATGTTATGATTATGGGGATCTCATTTTCACTTCTATGATTTATCCCATGTTATGATATTATGAGCTCTTTTGCAGGTTAAGATTTCCAAAAAGCTATGTTCTTATGTATATGATGTGATTGATATTTCTTTTGTTTACCCTTACTGAGCATTTGAGCTCACCCTTTTATGTTTTCTTTTCCCCAGGATATAAAGAAAGGTTTATAGGTAAAAAAAAGGGAAGATCTTTATGGGAGATATTGAAGATCTTTCACCACGATAAGAAGATTACGTTCCGAGTTTCCAAAGACACTAAACTATTACGATCCTTGTGTGTGTGTTTTTGTTATGTACTAAGTATTCTGCAAAAGTAATGTAATGTCCATGTACGTCAAGCTTCGGGTCTTTACAATTTTCCTCAAGAATGTTATAATGATATTTTTATGGAATTAATTAGTGACTACAACCTTTAGTGTTGACTATATTTCATTGTTGATATTATCCAATGGTAAAATAAATATTCTTTCCCTATATGGTTTATGTTTTTTATTATGATGAAAATATGCTTATGAAACCCATTTATTTTTATGGGTTATGCCAAGATGAAATTTTTATGAAACCCGTTTCTTTTTCTCATGTTATAAAATGATGAAATGTATATGAATCCCACTTAATTTTCATGGGTTATAATATAATGAATGTATTTTAAACAGATAGAACACAAATGTATGGATTAACAGTACGTTTGGACCAATATATCCCTCCACACTGGTAGAAAAAATGTTTATTATGTCATAGTTTTCATGTTTCTTATTTATAACCGATAAAAAAATCTGGGAATATTAATTTATTATATCAGTTTTCCATTCATCAATGTGAAAAATGGATATTCACCGCTCTTCCACATCAATGAAATAATTTATCTGATGTGAATGATTGATTTCTAATGACGTTTAAAGTATAACCAACATGTAAGAGTATAGAATATCCATTTTCACATCAGTTATAATATAACACGATGTAAAAAATATTTTAAAAATTTATGAATGAGGCAAGGGTTCATATGCAGTCTTCCATTATTGCACTGCAGGTCTCATTTCTCTCCCACTAAAGCCCTAACTCCCTTGTTTATTTGATCTTGTTGTCAATATCACATTATGATCTAAATCAAGACTTAGGTTTTTTTAGCCTCATGTTAGGCATCAAAGATAGATATGAATTAAGCCTCATACATTTTTGTTTCTCCCTTTTCAGTCATTATTTGTCACGGAATATTTAACTGATGATTTGTTCGATCAGGTATTCGTCATTCTCACATTATCATCTTTATACATTTGGATTTTTCATTTTCATCATTGAGTGTTTTATTATAGATCTTCTCATTTCTAACTAGTTGTCCTGAATCTTATAATATCTTTAATAATGTGTTAATTAGATGTTCTTGATTTTATTTCTAGTATGAATTAGTTGTTCTCATTCAATACATTTTTCCTTGTTAGGATTGCATTAAAATTATTTTATAGAATATTTCATGCTAAGGATTATTATTCTTGAGATAAGATAGTGGATGTTGTATGTTTCTAAATTGTTATTAAGGTTAATGAGTTGGATTTTTAATTAATTAGGTTTTGATATCGTAGTTGTTTCATTTTAGTTCTCATAAATATGGCACATGGGATAATCAAAACATTCTTTTTGATGTAATTTCACATCACGAGATGGGTTTTGTAATTGGTTTTCTAATATTTGTTTTGTTTAAGAGACTGTACATGTGTATTGTAAAATAGAATGATATTTTTTGTTAAAAACTGTATGGAAGTTTGAAATTGGTAATAAGTAGTTAAAACCATTTCTAATGGTACTCTGGGGCATTGAACAAGGGTCAAATGGGTGAGGGGTCTACTTTTTAAAGTTGTAGAACAATCAGGTAACCTATTTGGGAATAAAATATACCAAATTAATTCCCATGATGCAAGTTTTTATGTGACATTTTTTAAAACTAAGACTCAATTTATAAATAGATTATATTATTAATTACAATATAGAATTAATTTTTATTTTCATAAATAATTAATTATGAATTAGTTTATAAAATTCAATACTTTTTTAGGAATATTGTTTTATTGTTATCATTGTACATATTTACTAATAATTTCACAAGGTAATTTTCATTTTTTTAGTTGAGACATTTTTTAAACAAAACTATTTTGTAATTCCTTCCGCATGAATGAATTTTCTCATCAAAATTTTCTAGTTTCCTTCTAATGATTCTATTCTTGGTTTCCTATATTTTTTGACATCATTTATAATCTCAATATTTTATAAATTACTAACTTTTTTATATTTATTTTTGATATTTTTATAGATAATGAATTGATGTTGGATTTATGCAGCTTGAATAGGTTCTGAATATGAGTAAGGTGTCAATTCTTTTTTAAAATTTGTTAAACTAAATGTTCCAGACAAAGACATTTTTTTCTATCTATGCCTAAAATGTTTAAATTTGAAGATGTTTAAAAGTAAAGAGATAAATGATCATTTAATTTTTAATTATTTTAATTCAAGTTACATCCCTTGGTTTTGTCATTGTGAAACTAGGAAGAATTTTATATCTATTGATGATAGTTCTTTGAAAGATGGAAAATTTAATAAACTTGATGAAATGATTCATGATATTGAAGTATAGGTAATTGAGAAACAACCAAAAACTGAGAATTTATATGGAAATTACAAAAAAAATATTATATTTGGAATGTATGGAATATACAGTTTTATAGATGGTGTTAAGATTGATAAACTAGAAGATAAAACATGGATGGTGTGGCAAGAGTTTTATAGATCTTCTATAACTGTTAAAAAACACTCATCCCCAAGCCAACTATCTTTCAAATTCACAATATAAGACCAAGAAAATATTATATCCAATGGGATTGGGGAACTATAAAATACATGTCTGCCTAAATGACTATTTTCTATATAGTAAAGAATACTAATTTTTATTTGAGTGTCCTAAATGTGGGACACTATGGTATAAGTTGAAAAAAAACAAAGGCTAATTTATAAATTTCAAAAACCCCTACCATAAATTTTTGGTATCTTCCTACAATTCCTCATTTGAAACATTTATTTTATAATTTACATGATAAAAAAAGGTTAAGATGGCATGCTTATGAGCAGATATTTGATGGAAAAATAGGATATCCAGCTGATTGTCTACAATGAAAGAAAATCAATCACCAGTTTTCTATATTTGGAAATGAAGTTAGAAATCTGAGACTTGGAGTTAGGTCCCCCTCAAAATGTAAGGTGAAGATTCTTACCCCCTATTTGTCATTCCTTATCCAAGATGGAGAAAACTAGTATTTTTTCAATGTCTTCATTGAATTGAAGTACCAAATGGTTATTCTTCAAACGTAATTTTTTTGTGTTTTTTAATGATTTGAAGTTGATATGTATGAAATATCTTGACTTTCACATCATGATGAAACAACTCCTACTAGTTTCATTTAATGGAATATTTCCCACTCATGTCAGAGTGACTATCATGAAGGTGTGTTATTTTTTAAAATCAATATGTAATAAGGTTATTTATTTTAATTCTTTGAACATTTTGGAGAAAAAAGTGGTTTCTATACGTTGTCAATTGAAAATGTATTTTCCTCCATCTTTTTTTGATATCATGGTGAATTTAATTGTTCATTGGTGCAAGAAATAAAGCTTTGCAGACCTGTATATCTATGTTGGATGTATCCTTTTGAAATGTATTTGATGATATTTAAGGGTTTTTAAGACTCCATATCGACTTGAATCATCCATTTTTGAGAAGTATATTTCTGAGAAGGTTTCATTTTTTCACAATCTATTTGTTTGATGTAGAGCACATCGGTTTGCCTACATCCCTTCAAGAATGAGTTAATTATGGGGGAAAGGGGATTTGTGGCTTGAATGTAAAATTGTTGATAGGTGAACAGATAAATAAGGTATAATTATACATCTTGAATATCATAGATAATGTTGAACCATATATGACATTATATATTATTGAGTTAAAAAAATTTATCCAAATAATAAAGATATGTTTATTTAGAATGTGTATAACAAACCTTTCTTTCCATGGTTGAAAGAGACTGTGAAAACAGATGCATTAGAAACATTGGGATGGTAATTGGTTTTTCCATGTTTAAATTTTATAACATAATCTTGGTATGACACTAATGGATATACTTTTCATACAAAATATTTGGACAATAATAGTGTGGTTCAGAATAGTAGTGTGTTAGTGTTAGTATAAGAAATTCATTTTCAAGTGAAAAATAAGAAAAACCCAATCTCCATATCAACCACATAATATGGGGTCATTGATGAACTATGGGAGGTTGATTACATTAAATTTCAAGTTCTAGTGTTTCAGTTTAAATGGTTAATCTGTAAAAACTGTTTCTGACACGATGAACTTGGAATGAAACTAGTTAATCTGAATAAATTAGAATATAAAAATGATAATTTTATCATATAAACACATGAAAAATAAATTTTCTTTGTTCTTGATAAATCCTATATGCAGTGGGAAATTTTTTTACAAGAAAAAAATTTGTATGTTGGTAATGATAAACTTGATAGAGATGCTGATTTTTGTGAGATCTCTACATCTATGGAATGATTAATAAATAATATTGATGAACACATCGAAGACATGGTTTATTCCACACAGAACGATCGTGAAAAAGGAATTTTGGAAAATAAGCTTTAGTATATTCCAAATATTAAAGGTTACATATGTTTAATTATGGTTTAGTTTTTTAAATTTCATAAGTTAGATATTTTAATTTGATAATCATTATTAAAAAATGTATTATAACTATTAAGTGAAATTGTTTATTTATATTAATTTAGTTTTGTTTATTTTTCCAGGTTTACCCTTAAGTAACTTATCTATTAATTGATTTTTTTGAAATCCAAATATTTTAAATTTAACATTTTAAATAAAAACAAAATATATTGTATAAGAGTATATTATAAAGGAATTATTTTTTATAAAAATTATTTACCAGGTTGGTGAATTTGTCTATGTTTTTTCTTCTCTCGTTAATATTATGTAGTTTTTATTCATTTATGTATTTTCATCTCTCATTAATATTTTTATCATTTTATTTAATTGTAAAAAATATGAATAAAAAAATTACATTTAGTTAAAATTTATTTTTGTTTGATAATTGTTAATTTTTAATTTACATTTGTATGTAATTGTTGGATTTTAATATTTTTTTACTAATTGATGTGGCTTTGATTTGTATGATGACAGATCAATCCACTGATCCACCACATATTTTTGAAGATAATCATTTTCATACCTATGGGGATGAACTTACACATGCTCCTGTTGATGTGCCTCCTCATCATTCATTACATAACACATCTACTTCCACAGGGGGGGATGAGTTTGAGGGTGCGTAAATATGGAACCAAATGTTTACCAAAATTATCAGTTTCCTCTCACTAGGAATAGAGGATAACAATAGGCATTAATGATAATGATATTCCAAGAGGTCTAAATTCAAAACAATTCAAGACTTTTGTATTAGTACAGGATAAAATCAAAGTTAGTATTTTGTTTGATGATTGATGAGGTACTAACAAAGTGACATTATCACAATTGTAGGACACCGTTTTGGTAATCTTTTTGTCGTTATTTTCCTTATATTGAAATATTTATAGTAATAATTTTTTTCTTCTTATCAAATGACAAATGATTTACCTCACACTGGAGGAGTCAACATGAAATGTTTATCATTGGATTCTAGAAGATGGAGGGATGTTTAATCATCCCTCACATCACAGTTCATTTTTGGGAATAGATAGCATGAAAATACATGTGATATATATCCATTTATATATTAAGATACATGGAAACAATTTGTTAAAAGTAGATGATGTGATGAGTTTTTAGTAAGTAAAATCTTACCATTTTAGATATTTTTTATATTACTGACCATTTTAATGATATATTTATTTTTAATTCTTAATTCTTAATTTTCAACAATCTAGGTGACCTCATTAGGAGATTCAAGAGTGAAATTTAAACCCTCATATGTTATCTCAGGGGGGTATAAATTATTGGAAGAAAACATTCTAGAAGAAAAAATCAATGTTTGAGAGGTCTTAATTAGGATCTATAGAGGTTTCCCTTCCTCACCCCACTAAACTTGAAAAATCGAAGAGGGATCAGATGAGGAAAAAAGGAAAATATCTTATAGAAAATTCAAGAGTTGTAGCTAGTAAGATTTTAAGATGTTTATTTATTTATTGAAGATATATCTACTCTTTTTATATTGTGATTCATTATATTTTTTTTCAAATATTCCACATAGGATTCTATTGAGGAGCAGAGAACACATGGGGTCTTTATTGTTGAGGGTAGACCGGATATTTTATTTGTAGCATTGGGAAATCTTCAAAACTCAGTTCATGTACGAGGATACCCAGTAGGTGTATCAGAAATAAAAGTGTTTCCATGTTTGGAAGCTTATTCAAATGATCATGTTAAAAAAATAGAATATTTGGAAGCCAAAGTTGAGGATATTAAAGCGATGATGTATTGACAAGATCTGAGCTTCAGTATAGGTGATGTTTGGAGACATTCAAGGATTGTTTCAGCCAGCTGATCTAACTCCTCCACCTCCACCAATAGATCCCACTCCCCCTCCTTATCCTACTCACACATCAGTGTTTCCAGACCCCACTCTTTCATATCCTACCCCAACACCCCCTCTACAGATTCCAAGTTACTTTGAATTATATGTTGATTATCCTCATCATATTGTTGCATATGGGATGATGTATTATATCAGCAATTCCATACATTATCACCAGATTGAGATAGAGCATCATAGGGTAACTGTACAAGATATTTTGGATAGATCAGAAAAAATCCCATGTCTTACATATGAGGTGAGTATAATTGGACAAAGTATCAGTCATTTTTTAGTTTGTCCATCAAGACTACTTCAACATATTACCATATAGGTATATATATATGTTATATTTTATTTAATTTTGATAGTAAATTTTTTTTTCTCATTTTATGGTTTATGTATTTTTCTAAATTTTTATAGGAATAATTTAAAGGTAAAGAAATATTGTATAGAAAATAATAAATTCAAAGTGTCTTGACTTTAGATAAATATTATACTAGTGATGATTGATTGTCAACATAAAAAAAAATTTATTAGGAGTATATGTGATTAAAATTGATGATGTTTTCTCTAGGAATGCAATGATTGTGTGACTTTTGAAAAGTGATATCATGAAGCCTGTAGGTGGAGATCAATTGGGCATCAACATGATGAAGATATTTTCCTTGTAAATTGATTAACAAAATTTTTCTATTCCTTTAATTTATTGAAAATTTAAAATTATGTCCTCTTTCTATTACGTGTCTATATAATATTTTTACACATCATGACAAGAAAGATGTATATTGATTTATGGAACCCTGGTTTATTTCTCCTATAGCTTTGACAAAGACTGATGCTGAAAGAATAGTTTATATAGCTGAAAGATTTCAGAATAATATCATCATTTAGTTTTAGATGTATCCATATCTTGAATGGTATGAAATATTTTTTCTCGCAATGTTTTATATATCACTTTACATATTAACAACTCATATTAAATTTCTTTTATATCAGTGGCCTTTGGATGTTGGGTGTTTTTTTTCAAGAGAGAATACATTGCATTGGTGATGATCTATACAAAGTGAAGTGAGAGAAAATTTTAATAATGCGTTGAACACATAAGTTTGCTTATTTTAATAACTTTTTATATAATAATGAATAAAATTTATTATATTCATATTATTTTCAAATAAGGAATGGAATTTCTTTAGACAGCTGATATGAAATAAGATAACTAAGATAAAAATTAGTAAAAGCTAAGGTTACTTTTCATTTAAAATTACTAAATTTTGGATGTATTAATTAAAAATGTTATTTTGAATTAAAATATATTTGAAATAAAATCATAAAAAAGATGGAACTAAAAGTGGATATTATGTTTTAATATTCATGTATGTAATAATTTTAACTGGGAAAGTTACAATGTTTCCTAAGGTTATATTTCTTTTTAATGAATCTATAATATTTGATATGTTTTATTGAAAATTCAAGTCAAATTATTTCTGTATTATTTTTTAATCTTTTAAATGATGCAAGATAATATACTTCAGATGAGTTAATACATTTAGAAATTTAATGGGAAAATAATTTTATAAGTTTGATTAATTTTTACTTTAGTTAAAAGTTAAATGGTATTTGTCTTTTTCATGTTTTTCTGCTTTCTTTTTTATTGCCTTTATTTTATTCTATAGCTGTTTCTCTGGTGGAGGATGAATCAATGTACATTTTTTTAAAAAAAACTGTTTATCACATCAGTTATTGAATAACTGATGTCAAAAACCATCTATCATGTCTGTTTTTGAATAACCCGTTTGAAAAAACAATTGAAAATATTATTTTGTAACATCGGTTATAGGTAAATGGTGTGAAAAAGTTATTCACTACACCCCCTAAAATGACATTTCTTAATAACCAATGTGAAACGGAAAAAAAATACAATGTGTGAAACCATTTATGAATTAGTTACAATGCGTAAAAATTTATATATCATGAGATAAACAAGACTATAATGGGGAGTGAACCCAGTTTAGTAAGGTATTTTTTCCAAAATGATAGTCATGGGAGTGAATCATGATGACTTTGATGGTTTGGGGAGTGAATAAAATCCAGTATGATAGTCTTGGGAGTGAAACATGACTACTATGATGGTTTGGGGAGTGAACCACATCCACTATGATAGTCATGGAATTGATACCTAACTACTAAAGAAATGATTTTCTATTCTTATGTTTATGTAGAAAATATGGGTCTTATGCCAATATTATGTTCTCATGGATCAATTTATCTGATTCCTTTGTTTTTTATATCTATTAAACTATTATTCCTTATTCCCTAACTCAAGAATATGATCATTGACATACATGGTATGGTTTTAAAATGTTATGACCATGTTATCATACCTATATGATCTTTTTATTATTATGTGATCATTGAAATATCCCTCATTTACCCTTATAGAAAATCTGAGCTCACACTTTCTGAGGATTCCATTCCCCATTTATGAATAAATTTTTTATGTATGAAATATCTAATAAGGGTTATATTTATGAATAACATGGCGAGAGATGAAGTCATTCACTAATGAATAAATAGTTTATGTATACATGATTTAGAAAACACTAAACCTCTACAGTCCTCATGTATGTTTTTATAAGATAAAATGAATATTTATCTATTTAAATGAAATATATATGTATAAGGAGTTTGGGACATTAAATATGGTATTAGAGGATATATTAAGTAAACCTTGGTAAATTAGGATTATAAAACTATAGTGAGATCCCTAGGGATATGTATAAGGATAATTATAAGTATAAGACAATGTATTGAAAATGTCCTAGAATTTTGGTGAAGGATAGAGGTAGTGGCTTCCATGAAATTAAATACCTCTAAGGATTCTAAAACTGGATGTGGATCTAGAACAAATGTACCTGGCAGTAATTACTATTAAAATGGTGTATAGTTCTTTAACTTTGTCTTCACCTTATACATAAAAATGAGCCTTTCTACACACCTAGTTTGACAATACCAATAGACATATTTTGAAAAATAATAAAATATTTATGAAATATCATAGAGAATTTGAATATATTATTAGCATGAATGACATAGGATAAACCTAGTGTGTCATATATTGAAAGACGGTGTCATTATTTAGATATCCTATAAGTGATTTTTCATGATTATTAGGTTCCCCACTATGAATATTGTTTCTCACACTATAATTTTGGTTTTAGTATATGGAGGTAACTAAAAGAAACTAGGTTAATGTTAAATGTGATAGATAATTTGTTGATGATAAACCAATTTGAATGATGATTAGAGGGAACTATATTGTTATTATGAATAATCAGTTATCATGATATATGATTAATTGTGAACTAACTCCCAAACACTACAAAGAAGATAATGGTATTGTTCACTAAGATCATGGGTGGTGGGGACCATGGAAGAAATAATATTTACTTTCCTATATTCTAATAATGTGGGAATAGTCACCCAATTGAATGTATTAAACGGATGAGAAGATGTTTTATATGTGGAGAAGAAGAGCATATAGTAAGTAATTTCCAAGGAAAACTGAAATTTTTAATTGATATAATGGATAAAAATAATTTTTTCTCTATGGAATCATCAATGGTATATTATTTTAAATGTGGTAAGTATATTAATAATGATAATCAATGTCCTATGAGGAAAGATAAATAAGAGTATCAGAAAGTTTTCATGAGTAAATATTTTTTTCTTGATGTTGAAGAGACTGAAAATGATATATGAAAAGAATGAGGTATTAAGGAATATGATGATGAATAATAGTTAATGATTAATGAATATAGTGGAATAATTAATGTGTTTATTTATTTCAATTAAATATTTATGTTATATAAATCATAAAATATATAAGGATTTTTCTATTTAGGTTATTCATTATGTATTTGAAATAAAATCATGATTGTTTCGGATGACCAAAAAAGTGATTTAATAGAATGGTGATATCTAATTGAAAACTCATGATTATAGGAAAGAAAATATTGTTTCTAATTTTTTGATAATTGTGTTTAATTTCTATAAAGAGATTATTGATATAGATCATGTAAATTTGATAGTATTGATGACCATGGAATTGATTATTGATTAGATGAAAAAGTGTTTTATGTTATCAATGACAGAGTTCATATACTTTTTTACTCTATCAAATATATTAAATAATACATGGATTTATTTAAATAATGAAGAAACATTTATGTTTTCATTTTTTTATGGTAATTATGGTAATTATCGTGTTTCATGAGAATATATTTGCAAGGAATTCATATATTTTGTATGTGGAAATTAAGAGATATATTATGATATTTGGGTAATTAAAATTAAATTTCTTTTAATAAATTTACTTACCTTATTTATAATTATGGGAATTTTGGAACGGTTATAAGATTTAACATTTATGGAATGGTTTAAGTTTAACATTATATGACATTTTAGAGATTAATGTATTATTTCACCAAACAAATATTTATGTATATTGGATAACCTGAGTTAACCATTTTGGTTTTGATGATAACTAGAGATAATAGGAATGAATTATCACACTTTTAAGGATATTATGATCCATTAGTGCTTCAATAATGAAAATTTAATCTTCATTTGTTGTATTAAGGGATGAAGTAGAAATTTATTGATACATAACCAAAGAAAGATATTATTCTTAAAAATTGAATGAAATCAAGTATATATATTTTCTCATGTTATCTCTATTTATTGTAAAAATTCCCACAACATTAGGATATGGACCGTGATTGAATAAAATTTCATATTACTTTCATTTATGATGAATCAATGGGATTTTAACACATCACAAATTTATGGTTTTTTGATGGTTAAATTTCTCCTAACTATATTCTCTATAACAATCTATTAATATTTAGGCATTAGTATTCTCTTTTATTCCCATATTTTCACTTCAGACTAATGTTTTCTTATTTGGAAACCTAACTCTATTTCTTTTTTTAGATGAACTTTTCATTTACCTTTCTATATTTTCATGTGGATGTTTTATTAACCATTTCTAAGATTTAAGTTTTAAACAAAGTTATTTTAAAATGTCAAACCCTTAATTACTAAGATCAACATAATATTAGGAAGATGAAATTTATTTAAAGGCGAGGGGGATATAACACCCAGAGAGTATTGGAAATTATATCTTTCAAATTAATTTATTTTCTTTGATTGATTGTGCTATAGGAAACACTGAGTTTATATGAACCGTGATATAATATTAAAATATTAAAACCTAAATTTTTTATCCAAGACATTAAATTCATGGGTATGAATAGGAATAAATAAATTATGAAATTTATATTTTCTGTGAAAATGTATAAAATAAATTAATTTTCTATCAATAAATTATAAATCAAAATAAAAAAAAATGAAATTAAAATAAATGATTCCTTGAAAAACTATTTTTATACACTCAAAGTGTTTTTATCGTAATAAATTAGACTAGTCACTATAGGTGAATTATTTTAATGAAATTTATATATTATATATTCAATTAAATGTTTTATAATTGATCTAATATTTTTTCTAATCATGGTACAAGTATATATATAATTTTATGTTTAAAAACTATAGATTTTCCAAAATATGGTGCATCCCATTCTATGCACATACTTAAAAATTATTTTTATACCATTTAGAAAGTGTATTTAATATAATAAAAATAATTTTTGAAATAAAAATTTCAAAATTATATTATAATAATGTTTTGATAATTTTTTAAAAATACAAAATTTTCAATGAATAGTGGAAATTTTAGTTTTTTATTAAAAATTTCCATTTCATTTAATGAATTTAAAAAGATAGTTTTTTTTAAAAAAGGTTAAAAATAAAAATTATTTTAATTATATTATAATTAATCCAAGTTATGTAATTATAGTCAATAATATCTTCAATTATGATATGAAAACATGTATACTTATGAAAATGTTTTCTTTGAAAACCTGCATATTTATAGCATCTCTGGGTTTTATTTTATATAATATTCTTCCACATTTGTGAATTGAATTTAAAATATGGATTAAATATTATAAATATGCATAATTTTTATTATATAATAATTTAAAATTAATTTCTATTAATAAATAATAGTAAAAATAGTAAAAATTAAATACCGTGCTTTAGGTTAAAACATGGTTTTGTGCGTTACATACATATGAATAAAAATTAATTTTCAACACACATAGGATAATTATTTAATAGCATTTATTTAATATTTTTAATATTTCATTCAAAATTATCTAATAATTATAATTTTGTTTTTATTATTAAAGGATAATTTATCTTGGTATATAAAATGATACTAGTTATCATGATGAAAAAAATGGTAAGAGTGTGTAAACATAATGGAAAAGGAATAACATGAAGAAATAACTTGTTTTTTGTGTAGTGGATTTGATTATAGACCACATATTCCCTCAATTATATTATTATTAATTTTTTAGACACATTGATTTAGAGTGACTTCCCATTATTAAATATTTTTGGCTATTTACAGAAAATGCCACTCCACCTCAACTATAAAAGGTACCTCCTCTCTTAAATTATTCACAAAACTTATTACATTTACATAAAAAGAACTATATTAATAACACCCAAAATTTATATACACGTTCTATAGCTTATGGTATTTCCAAAATACCAACCCTAGGGTCCTTAATAATAGATCTGAGTGAGGGTTTTATAAGGGAAGATAATTGTCTTCACTAAACACTTTATTTTTTAGTTATTCTTTTAACACCTTAATTAATGTTTTAATAATTCAAATATACTAACACCATTAAATAAAATATACTTATATGTTGTTAAATTAATGGATTAACCTATATCCATCTCCTCTTCCATCAAATTAGAAACAAAACCATTTATCTTGTGTATGGAATACTACCACCTCATAAACAAATGTAATTCCTCTTCCATCAGTGCCATTCAAGGGTGGATATAATGATTAATTTAAAGTATATATATTTTATTTATGATATAATTATACTTATGGAATTATAATATCACATATACATTCTTACATTTAAATCCTTATGAAAATGAGAACATCGCTCGTTCGTACGTGTGGACTACAGCCTCCACAAAACAATGTGATAGGTTTTTCATTTTATTTTCATATGGATTTTGATTAGGATAGATTAAATGAATATTTTTTATATATAAGAAATAAAAATGATCTTGGAAATTTAATTTAATATATACCTTTTCTTTATTCCACTTGTTGAGAAAATGAAAACAATGTTCTAGAATATGTATGACCTACCATCTAAATCAACAATGTATTTAATTTTATATTTATAAAATTTATTGATTAATATTAATAAATATATATTTAATATGTATTATATATATATCATGGTTTAAATTCTATTGATTTTGTAACCATGATCAATGTAAAAATATCAAAAATACAAAACCAAAATATATATGAAAAAAAAACAATTATTACCCCAAACGTGATTTTAAAATAGAATTTTTAAGAAATGTGTAACAAAAGGTCAAAAGTAAAAAATATTGCGATATATATGTGTATCATTTTGGAATATATTTATAATAACATATATTTATTATTTAGGAGATCCTAAAGTGTACGAAGAAACTTGAGACATAAGGTAAGGGACTTCTTATCTAATTATTAATTTTCAGTGGCATATTCCATATTCACCCCATATTTAATTAATTTGGTGTATAAAATAACCATTAATTTATTTTAGGCTTATTTTATTTTAATTTTATGGGGATTTAAATAGCAATGTAATTTTATATATTTCATGGGGATTATGATTCAAACGTTAACAAAGCGGTAAGTGTTTTATGTTATAATCTCATTACTCATGAAGATTGTTTATCATTATACATTGGATGAGGAAATATAATGGTCCACTTATCAAGAAACTCATAAAATTTATTCTATTATGATTACTTCAATAGAATACATGTTTCCATTTTTTTCCAACAATTCAAGTTTTCTTGTGAATTAAAGAATGTTTTTAAGAAAAATCAACTTTATTTCTCTTTTCGGTCAAAAATTAATTTTAATCCAAGCCCATGTTTTCTAAATATATTTTAAATAATTTTTTGTTATTTTAAAAATAATTTTTAATTCATTTCTACTATTTTTAATTTCAAAAAAATGGTTTAAAAGGAAACTTCTCTCCATTTTTAGAAATGATTTATTTTTTACTTTTTACTGAAAATGTGAAATCAATATTTGTTTTAATGTGTATAGAATGAATGGTATTTTTTCAATCATTAACACTTAATGATTTAGAAATTCACTTACTATATTCAAAAAAAAATTAAATAAAATTTTATCTTAAATGTTTGGAAAAATTTTGGTTGATAAAGAGTTGATTTCAAAATAGAAAGGATATTTTTCTCAAGAACGTTTTAATGATATTTTTATAGAATTCATTAATGAAAATACCCTTTGGTGTTTGCTATGATGAACTAGGGATATGAACTATTGGTACCATACTTATTCATTCTTTGGATGGTTTATGTTTTAGGATATGATGAAATCATATTTATAAAACCTATTCATTTCCAAGGGTAATGTTATCATGATATAATGAAATTATTATGAAGAATATTTATTTCCTACAGGTTATGCAATAATGAAATGTTTATGAAACCCGTTTCATTTCAATGGGTTACACTATGATGAATTGTTTATCAAACAAATTTCCTTTTCATGGGTTGTGAAATAACGATTTTATTATGATAGTGTGGCACAAAAATTGTAATCTCCCAGATTTTATGTATAATATTTTTAAATATTATATGAATTGTTTTCAAGACTGTGTACTGAGACAACGTACGATTCTGAGGCCCGGTGTGCCTGAAATAATTGTTTAAAATATATGAAAATATTAAATATCATGTGGGCACAGTTTTCCTGAAAAAGTGGAATATCATGTAAAATGATGCTCAGATTAGAAATCTGAGAGCATCATTGAGTTAAGAACAACAAATTTACCAAGGGAACGACCTAACATTGGTCGGCGTGAGTCATTTATAGAATGTTACCACTGTCATTTTAAATGAATAAAATAAATTAATAAAAAATTATTTTATTTTTATTTCATTAACACAATGAAACATTGTGGTTTTTATTTAAAATAAAATCTTTGGATGAGATCTAGGGTTAGACTCACAACCTTGTAATCGTCTAGAGTACTTGGAGAGAGAGATCTATAGAATCCTCTTGGCAGGAAATTATAGAACTTTAGATCAAAGATTGATGAATGTCGTTCTTGGTAGATCGCACTAACAAGGATGACGTGACAATCGATATTCATTAGTGAGCAATCTAGAATTTAGGTTGGATGTTTTATTTCAATAATTCTCTACTGTTCTCTATTCCTATAATGAATAACTAATCCATGAATAGATTAGCCCACAGATTAATCGTACATCCATGATGGGATGATATTTGTGGGGTTTATCATAATTTGGTTCTAGAGATTTGTGTTAGATGCATTCATCATTCTTATGGGAAATTATCAATGTTGGAATGAAAAATTTCCAAGGTTTGTTCCTCAGGATTGTTCTTGGTGCTTTTATCCCCTGATTTCTTACATTCTTGACGTGCATTCTTCATTCTTCTCCTAACATTGAATAATCGATCATTTCCCCTTCAATTCTTAATATAAAAAATCTGAAACTAGAGATCCTTCATTAGGATGAATCATCAGAGGTGTGACGACAATGGCAGTAGATGGATCGAATCGATTCGGAAGAACCCGTTCTTCCGGTGAGTTGCATTGGGATGGATTGAGCTGTATTTTTGAGCCGATTTAATTCCCAAACCCATTTATTTGGTGGTAGGGCAGTGAAATGTTAATTGATATGGATTTTTGAGGTGAACAACCCACCAGAAAAAGATCCAAAAGATCGACTGAGGCATACAGAGGATGAATATAGGTTTTTGGAAAACCCGATTCACACTGTGTGCAGTCCGGACTACACGACATGTGTTCATCATTGGAAAATTTGGATTGTACCTGAGAAGTAAACAGAAATGGGGTGGAGTACATGAGTTTCCTACACGGTGTGTACTCCCCCACATGGCATGTCCTGGACTGGTTACATGGACAACCCCATTTACTGGTACATGAGAAGGCATACACAAGATTTCGTTCTGTACTGGCACACAACTAGAGTACACTGGTGGAGTCTAGATGCAAGGACATGACATGTGACCCATTATACACATCGTATACCCCCTATTCTACATGACATGTTTTAAGACACAAGCTATTGTACACGGTCATTACTCGGTGTCAAGGGACATAACGTGTGATCCTACTAAACGATGTGCACCCCTTTATAAATGGCTTGATTCTCTCATCCTATATATCATAGACATGATTTTTAGGGTTTATTTCTTTTATCATTTCACTGAAAATTGGTACAAATTATTTCTTACTCCTAGGACTTATATTCCTTTAGTGTGAATTATTGGATAGTTTGGTTGGAATCCCTTGAGAGACTTAGAGAAGGATCATCTATTCATTATTCATTCCCTAGGTGGAGTTCACGGTATTGATGTGACCAACACTACGTGGGAGCTAATCCTCAACATGGAGAGTTAATTAGGATTGAGTTGTTGGAATCACCCCATGGACCTAGCTGTGATCCTCATATATTATATCGTGTCTCCCTTTTTAGATCTATTAGTGTATTCTTGTCATTATGGTTCCCGATGATGAGTACCTCTCAGAAAGACATCATTAGTGCTATCAGACTTTGGAGTGTGTTCTACAAGATGAGTTCTTCATGGAATCTTCAAGATGAATTCCAAGGGTTGGTATGCAGTGGTTGTGACCTACCTATAGATTGTGTCTCTTGGTTGAGTATATATGGATATTCTTGTTTTATATGCTTTAGACATATACCTTTGTAGAGAGGACTGGTCTTTCCTTTATTGTGTTTATTTGTGGTTTCGAGGTGTCCTACTGAGTATTTTTATACTCAACCCCACAAAGGCTTTTACCAAACATGTCTTGTCTAGCACATATGATCGAACCTTTGATGAAATACTAAATGGACTAGGACTAGATGGTGCTTTGTGAGACTGGATAGACCGAGCTGTGTTCCTAGAGCTTTATATAATTGTCCCAATACCTTTTTCTTACAGGTTAGACTCATGTAACAGACTTCTTGGGGTGATCTTTTATTTGGAAAATTTTAACTGAATTTTCTTCCCATCATAGTATGGTTGTGGGATATAGTGGTACACATGCATTGTTTGTTTAGTTTTTTTTACATTTCATAATTTTGGGGGCTTGACGATTTGTGAATGCATACAGGTGGATATGAAATTCCTCTAATTTTAGTGTTATGCCTACTCAGTGGTACTCACCAAACCCTAGCCTTTTGGAGGCAGGATTAGGGAGTTATGGAACAAGCCTTGCTGATATGGATCGTGATAGATTGGTATCAGAAGTGGTCAGTTCTACCATAGGATAGAGAGTATATGAGATTAGTTTGGGGTGACAATGTTAATTATTTCAGGTTTGGATTTCAAGACAGGGACTCCAATGTTGGTGCAGTGGCCAACATATCCACACACCAGGACTTTGATAACATGATTTACAACTCAATACATTAGAACACTAGTTACAGAGAAAATAATGGTGCATGCATCATATAATAATGGGTGTTGGTTTCCATGTCCTTATTTATTCATCTCTCTAGATATACTCATTGACTGCGGTACATCTTGTTTTCGTACAAGATGCCTCTGCAAAGCATACTAGCTCATATTTAAAATATTGATCATGAGGATGACCCCCTCTGGGATGAGGCTTTAATACAGGAACCATTCCATAGATGTCACCTATAGGTGTTGCACCTTCCATACCTCATCCTATAGATAATCATGTGGTACCCGCAGTACCAATGGATGAGGATCATAGGCTGACATTGCTTCATGAGTTTTAATGATAGAGACCCCTCCTATTCCATGGAAATCCTGACCAATAAGCTGTGAAAGACTATATTGAGGTGGTGACTTGTGTTTTTAATCTAGTCAGAACATCCGCAGATTAGATGGTGGTCCTAGAGTCAAGCCATCTACACAACATAGTAGGGTAATGGTGGAGTTTAGATAACCAGACTCACGACTAGGTGACTATTTCATGGACAGAGTCCAAACTCCTTTTTAGAGTGGATTTCTCACTAGTTACACTGATAGTTGTACATATTCAAGAGCTTCTCCAGCTCTAGTAGGGTAGCATGTGAGTAGCTGATTATTCAACGATGTTTACCAAACATTCCAAGTACTCAAAGAATATGGTTAAATATTAGTACTTCAAGGATTAGAACTTTGAGTATAGTATATATAGAGACATCTGAGCCAACAACTTCTCTACGTGCATTCCTACTTATGCTGGGGGTGCTTGAGTGGGCTTTGTTGGTTGAATGTTTCTTGGATGAGAAGATACAACTAGCCACATTCATCAATGAGAAAGTAGAAGTATATAACTCAAAAGAATGGAGCTGACATCATTCCTAGGGACCTGGACGTGGGAGACATTTCAATAGGAGGTCCTACGATATAGGATCTATAGTTTAGGGATCATAGTGTGGGTTCGGTCAGCCTAGAGGGAGGCAGTGTAGTTCATGTGATGGTAAGGGACATCTCGGTTGAGATTTTCTGACTCGTCGTACTACAAACAGGGATATTGTGGATGGACCATCGAGGAGATAAAAATGGTAGGAGAATAATGATCTATAGGGTGGTGGATATGGTAGAGGAGTTGGGAGAGCAGTATTAGGTTTTCGATGTTTTGAATTGCTACCACCACCACCCCCATGAGGTCCATGATAGGCTCAGGGAGCTAGAGGACAGGGATGGGTGCTGCATGAGTTCGAGGCATATGAACCAGGGGCTCCAAGAATGGTTCGAGGTATGATCTATGTATTTTATAATTTAGCTGCAATAATAATAGGGATATGTTCTATTAATTCCTTTCTCTCCACATACCTTGTCGGATACCAAGAGATTCTGGTTGAACCATTGACTCAATCCTTACACTTGGAGACTCCTATTAGAGGAGACTAAGTGATCACACACATATGATGGAAATGTGACATGACCCTTGGAGGTGATCTTTTTAGATGAAATATCTTCGTGGTAGTGTTTGGGCCTTAAAAATTTATTCTATGTACGGATTTTTTATATAGAGTTCATTCCTAAATTAAATATTTTAGGCAAAGGGTGAGGTGTGTCCGAAGTGATGGAATAAGGTTTACCTTTGTTATTAAAAATGAAACCTAGGTAGCATATGATGGACTCAGACATAGGATGGTGCATCCAATTACTCATCAGTTGGGTAGACTGACCATCGATGCTCCAGATGTTATGAGGTTCTGGTTTTCAGTAGTATTGGCAGAGTACGAGAACGTTGTTACTAAATATATTCCAATATTACCTCCCACTAGGAGATATAATTATATATTGATTTACAACTCATGATGGCATCTATATCTACACCATTATATTGGATGGTTCCTCCATTGTTTTAAGTTCTCGGGGTTCAGTTGGAAGACTTGTAGAGGAAGGGATTCAAGAGACCAAGAGTTTCACCCCAAGCATCTGCATTTTTGTCTTCCAAAAAATGAAGATGGGAGATTGAGGTTATGTGTGGACTAAGATTTCTTGAACTAGGTGACCGTGAAGAACAAGTATCTACAACTAAGTATCGATGACCTCTTCGATCAGTTGAAAGGGGCGTGATGGTTTTTGAAGGTTGACCTCAGATCAGGATATCACCAGCTACGAGTACGAGATGAGGATGTAATGAAGATGACCTTCAGAGGTTATTATGTTCATTATGAGTACTTGGTGATTCCCTATGTCATGAAGAAATCCCAAGTAGTGTTAAATATACTAATAAACTAGATATTTTAGCCTTACATAGACCAGTTTATGGTATTCTTCATCGATGATTTCCCTATGTACTCGACATTCAAGGAGGAGCACACAAGAAACTTAAGGATGGTTCTAGATGTACTCCAAGAGAACCAAATTTACAGAAATCTCTTGAATTCCCAGTTCTAGATTCAGGCGGCCCACATTCTAGGACACGTTGTTCAATGGATGGAGTGTTATTGGACCTATCCAAGGTCAAGGTAGTGTTATCATGTGATCCACCTAAGAACGTGATGGAGATGTAGAGCTACCTTGGGCTAGTATCCTATTATCATAGATTCATACCTTATTTCTCCAGGATATCAAAACCTATGATAGCTTTTACTTGAAAGGGGAATCCTTTCATGAGGATAGAGATGCGTCAACATTATTTTTAGAAGCTGAGGTAGAGTTTGAAGAGTGTTCTGATCTTGACATTCTAGGGGAGTCTGTTAAGTATATAGTGTTGTACGATGAATCAAGAACCAAAATTGGTTGTGTGTTGATGTAGATTCAAGTTGTTATTGCCTCTGATTCATTCTAGTTGAGACCACATGAGTGGAACTACATGACCCATGATCTTGATTTATCATCAGTAGTCTTTTCAATAAAAATGTGATCACATTACATGATGGGCGAGTGATTTATCATATACTATGATCACAAGAGTATCAAGTATATCTTCTCAGAAAAGGATATGAAGTTGAGATATAAGAGATGGAAAGAGTTCCTCCAATACCATGACATTGATATTTTATATACTTATGGGAAGCGGAATGTGGTGGTATATTCTCATAGTAGGAGATTAGTTTTTAGTTGTTAAGAGAGGCATCAGAGCAGTTGGCCTCATTGTATTTATCCTTTATGGATGGAGATGGAGTTGCTTACATCCAGTCGATGGTTGTTACCCCTACACTCTTTTAAGGATTTATGGGGGAATAACTTGGGGATACCGACTATGAGACCCTATGTTCTCAGATATCCCTAGGTAATTTTCCAGATTAACATTCAAAAGGTGGAGAGCACGTTGTTATTTTTAGAGGACATACAGTACTACCTATGACTTTGAAGAAAGTGGTTTTGAGGGAGTTTCATCCTTCCCATTTGAAAGTACAATTGGGAATGAAAAAAATTTACCAAGACCACCAACATTAGTTTTGGTGGCTATGAATGGAGAAAGGTGTTGATGAGTTTGTCTCTTGATGCCATATTTTTTAGCAAGTGAAGGTCAAGCACTATGTTCCAATAGGGTCATCTCAACCCCTTGAGGTGCATAAATGGAAGTGGGATGGGATAACAATGGTATTAGTGATAGGATTACCACATACATCTAGGGTATATGATTCCATCAGGGTGATCATTGACCGACTCACCAAGTCGGCTCACTTTCTGGTTATCTAAGATTAGTGTTCAGTAGAGAGATTGGGACACCTCTACATATAGGAGATAGTTTCACTCAATGGAAATACATCCATGATAGTTTCATATCGTGATGCTCATTTTACATCCTGGATATGGAAGGGATTACATGAGGAGTTTGGGACCCAGTTACACTTGAGCACAACATTTCACCCATAAACAGACAGCCATATGGAATTGACCATTGAGGTTCAGGAGGACATGCTATGATCTTGAAATCTAGACTTTGGTCACAGTTGGGAGGATAACCTAACACCAATTTATTTTTCATACAATAATAGATACCATTCCACCATTGGTATTTATCCATTCTAGGCTTTGTACAGGGAACCCTGTAGGTCACCACTTTAGTGGATGGGCCTATGAGAGTCATCACTTGTGGGGTCAAAGTTGGTGCGAGCTACTAAAGAAAAGGTGTTGATCATCCAGGAGTAGATGAAGACTACATATATCCATCATAAGTCTTTTATTAATAGGTGATGGAGGCATTTGGAGTTCGAGGAAGGAGACCATGTGTTCCTATGGATTCCACCTCAACATAGATTACAGAGCCTTTGGCTGTGGTGACAAGTTATCATTGAATTTCATCATACCATTTCCTATAGTGCATAGAGTTGGAAAGGTGGCATACTAATTATATCTTCCCTTGTAGTTAAACTAGGTACATTACATTTTCTATGTGTTTCAGTTGAGGAGGTACACGCATAACCCATCACACATCATCGACTGGGGAGAGATGGATATCAAGGATGGAGTGATTTTTGCTGAGTACCCAATGAAGATCAAGGATCAGTAGGAGAGGGTCCTTCGGGGGCGATTGATTCCTTTAGTGTCTTTCTAGTGGTAGCATAGGAATCTCCAAGAGAGAAATTAGTATTACGAGGCTCATATTCATGCTCATTACCCCCATCTTTTCATGTAGCCCATGTTTTTTCCTTTTGTAGGACATAAATCCCCAATTTGGGGAGAATATAATATCCGTGGTTTTCTTTGTATAATTTTTAAATATTATATGGATTTATTTCGAGACCAGGAAATAAGAATGTGTGCAATTACATGGCCCAGTGTGCCCAAAATAAATGTTTGAAATATATTAAAATATTAAATAGAATTTTCACATATCTTTCCTAAAAAATTAGAATAACCTCTAAATGGGTGCTAAGATCAGAAATATGATGGAACTATTGGGTTCAGAATAGTATATTTACCCTAGTTAGGAAATAACATTGGTTGGTGTGAGTCGGTTGTGATAAGTCATCACATGCGTCTTAAATAAATTAAATAAGTTGATTAAAATTCATTTTTTATTTCATGGATGCAGTGATGAAAAAATAAGTTTATTTTAAATAAACCCTTTGGAAGAGATCCAGGGTTAGGATAATAATCCTATAATCCAGTAGTGGCCTTGGAGATAGAGATCTAGAGATTCTACTCAGTAGTGGATGATAGAATTTGGGATTAGAGGTCAACGAACACCGTTCTTGGTAGATCTCACCAATGACAACAATGAAATGATAGATCGTCATCCGTGAACAATAAAAAATATAGGTAGGATTTTTTATTTTGATTCTTGTTTCCCATTCTTAATTCCATCGAAAAACACGGACTGATCCATGAATAGATTATCCCACAGATTTATTGTACTTTTGGGATGAGATGATATTTTCAGGGTTTATCAGGTTTTGGTTCTAGAGATTTTTTTTATTTGTTAATAATTAATATAGGAATGGATCGATGCCACAATAAAAAATGGCCATGATTCATTCCTTGGGATTTTTCCTCATGCTTTTCCTCCCCCAATTTCTTGCATTCTTGAAATGTGTTCTCCATTCTACCCCCAACATTGAACAATCGATCATTACACCTTCAATTCTTAGTGAAAAAATTAAAAACTGGAGATTCAAAATCAGGATGAAATGATGGAGGTGCGATGACAATGGAAGTGGATGGATTGAAGTGATTTGAAGAGCCCGTTATTCGAGCAAGTTATGTTAAGATTGATTAAATTAGATTTCAGGGCTGATTAATGGCCTAAAACCCCTCAATTGTTTGTTGGGGTGGTGAAAATACCTTAGATATGGAGTTTTGGGGTGAGAAGACCATCATAACGAGATTTGTAACATCGAACAAGGTGTACAGAGGAAGAATATTGGATTCTTCAAAATCCTAGTGCACATGGAGTACAGTCCCAACTACAAGGAATTTGTTCATGGTTGGGCAACTTAATGTGTACATGGGATGTACATGGACATGGGGTGGAGTACAAGGGTTTCCTACATGGTATGTAATCGCCCACATGGCATGGCCTGAAATGGTTACACAAACTAAACTATGTATTGGTATATATGAAGGCATACACGGGATGATTCTATGTACTGGAACATGGCCAGAGTACACAGGAAGACTCCAAATGAAAGTATACAACATGTCACCCATTCTACATGTAGTGCACCACCTCTTCTACGTGAAATTTTATAAATACATGGGTCAATGTACATGGGTAGTACTCAGGGTCAAGGGACATGATGTGCGAACCTACTACACAATGTATTCTCTTTTCTACATGTCTTTATTCTCTTTTCCTCTGTATCTTGGACAATTTTCACTAGGGTTCATTCCCTCTATCGTTTCCCTAAAGGTTTGTATGAATCGTTTCCTACTCTTAGGATTGTAATACATTCAATAGTACTTTCTAGACAGAGTGGTTGGAATCCTTTGAGAGTCCTAGAGCAGGATCCTTTATTAATTTTTCATTCCCTAGGTGGACTTCTCGGTTTCGTTGTGACCAACATATCATAGGTTCCAATCCTCTACTTAGCGGGTTAATCCATGTTGAGTTTTTTGTATCACCCCATGGAACTGGTTATGATCCTCATATATTGTATCATATATATATGTATTCATATCAAGCATTTTATCTTTCTCCTGATGGTTCCCAATGATTAGAACCTCTAGGATGAACATCATCAGTGCTATCAGACACCAAATTTTGTTCTCCCAGAGGAGTGCTTCATGGAATATTCAAACTAAACTCCTAGGGTTGGTATGTAGTGGTTGTGAATTACTGTTAGACTGGGTGTCTTGGTTGATTATGTGTGGATATTATTTTTATATGTGCTGTAGACAAATACCTATGCATAGTTGATTGTTTTTTCCTTTATTTTATTGATTTTTTTGTTTTAGGGTGTCCTACTAAGTATTGTTACACCCAACCCTGTACGGGAGTTTCTCACATGTGTCATTTATTATAAAAATATTCAACCCTTTGATAGAGTCTTAGAGAGACAAGGTCTAGACAGTGATTTGTGAGACCCAAAATACCGAGGAGTGTTCCTAGAGCTTCAGACAGTAGTCTCAGTACCTTTTTCTTATATACTAGACTCGTGTTAAAGACTTCTAATCATTGGATTTTGTTTGGAATTGTTTACTTTACTTTTATTAGTATCTTATTCTATTTATGGGATATAGTGGAAAGATTTCATTATTTATTTAGTGTTTTTTTATATTTCAACATTTTTTGGGCTTTGAGATGTGTGTGTACATAAAGTTGTTTAGGCAATGCCTTCCATGTTATTGATTTTTCTACTCAGTGCTAGTCACCTGTCCCTGGCCTATTTGAGTTTGTATTGGGGAGTCATGGCACCGGCCCCAATGGGACGGGTCTTGACACAAATTTATGGATTATGTGATGGGTGGGATTGATATATACCTTAATTACATATACTAAAGTTTGATATCTCCTGAGATAAATAAGAAGGGAATGGGGAGTGAACCCTATTACGCCCTAACCCTAGTTACCAAGATCTTGTGCATTTTTTTAATACATTAGTGTGATTATAAGGAATCATGTCCTAAAGGACTGATCAGTTTAGCAGTCTTAGAAAATAGATTATAGACATGGATTTTACATTACACTTTCTAACATAAAACATATAATAAATAATCCTTTTATAATTCCATTATTCCCCTAGCTTAACCCTATATATCAAACATAATACACTTCTTGGAATCCTGGGAAAATAAAACACTATAAAAGGGTGAGATCAAATTCTCAGTAAGGGTAAATAATTCAGCGGAAGCGATAAACTTTTAAGGCAAGATGTATAATAAAAACAACAGCCTTTTAAACATAAATCATGAATATAATAAGGTAAATATAAGTCAAAAATTACCATATTAACGTGCATAGGAATATTATACAAGTAGACTAATCACATGTAATAACTAATTTCATAATGTGGGAATGCATAATGTCGGACCTAATAACTACTATGTCAAGACCTTGTGCCAAGACCATTCACAAATATTTTGTCGAGGCCTTATGCCAAGACACTAGTTTGTCTCATGAGACCTACTGATACATCTTGGGGCTATAGGGGGACAATCTCATAAATTACTAAGTACAATGCATTCCATATATGAAAATGGTGAAGCATAACAAAAACATTTGTATTAAAACTAGCATGCGAAATGTTAATTCTTTAACCATAAACCATAAATGGTATAAAAATTTCACATCCATGGTCTAACATATCATAACACATTAGAAACAATATGTAAGATTATTATATAATAAATCAACCTCAATCAAGAATAATATCCAAAAAAGGATGTTGATATAGAAGAAAATAATCAGTAAAACTCTTTGAGGAAAATATCCCTTTTTAATTGAAATAATTTAAAGGTATTGAAATTTGTAGAAGAATCCATTCAAAGATATTTTTGAATTAAAGTGTCATATACTAATTCAGAACTTTTTAAAGGAAATAATATTTTAAAACAATGGTTTCCATATAAATAAATCCTTAAAATCATTTTGAAAACATGGACATTAATTAAAAAGATTTAGACAAATACATCTTTAAGACATTTAAAATGATGGTCTACTTAATAGTTCCTTTACCTAAAACCATAAAATATTCCTTTTGAAAACATTTTTATGAAACATGGACATGGATGATAAATATTTCCCAGAAAATACTTACACATAAACAATCTTGAATAATAATGAGATCGAGGAATTAACCCATACCTTGTAATTTCCTTTAGTCGAGGGTATGTTTAACCTCTTATATATTGACCATAGTATGTTATTAAATTATAACAGAACAATATTAATATTTTTGATATCATATATGATTCATTTATGACTTTATACTACTCATTTAATAATAATTTCCATGTTAGAGTAACATTTCTTGTAATAGTCGCTTTCTTTACCATACATGTTTTAAATTGTTATTCTTGATCGTATCACATAGATCATGATTTAAATACTTCAATAATATAAAACATTATTTATATATAATATATATTCAGAATATAAATATGCATAATAGATAGATATATGAAATGGAGACACCGTTCATGGAGACAGTAGTCTGTACGTACACATGACGTTGTTTCTGTTTTCTTGTCGTATTGTCTGGAAGTAAGTAAAAGAAATATATTTATCTACATAAATATATATTTTTAAATTAAAAATATAATTTCATATATCTCATAGTTAATCAATATATATATATATATAAATTCTTGAATGAATATACTTAAATATTAATCTCATCGCGTCGTGGAGACGGTAAGCTGTATGTTCGCACGAGCGACAATATCATTTTACTGATGGTGAAATAGTATGTAATTGGATTGTATATTATATATAAAGATTCACTAAAATGTTATATTTATTATTTAAAACAATTATACTCATAATTATACCTATCCAAACAATTCAGTGTTGAATAACAAACTACACCACGATGAGGAGATGGTAAGTCGTACGTACGCATGTATAGTGACTTTGTAATTCCTAGGATAGATAGAATAATGAATATGATTGTACCATATTTATAATATCATCTAATTATGTATAATGTACTGTATTTATTATTTTATTATGGAAACAATAAAGAAAAATGGAGTAGAAGAAGAAAATATATTTGAAAGAGGTGATGAAATAATTACCTCTTCTTCGGGTGCTTTCTTTTGATTTGTACAAAAGGCTTCCTTAGGATGTCTTTATGATCAAATTAATGCCTCTATGATAAATTTATGGTAGTTGGGAGGATAATCGTGCCATATTTTTTCAATCCAAAAGGCTTTGGAGGTGTAAATTAAAAGAAAGGGAGGTTCCCTTTTATAAGAGAGGTGAAGGGAACTTTAGGAAAAACATGAAATTTTAATTAATTATAAACTTATTTTTGCGTTATAATAGATATAAATGGATGTATTTCGATTATAAGATGGTTATGGGTCGAAATAATCTCAACCAATATGTTTTAGACCAGTTTAGGACACCATATTAACCATATCCTATAGATTTAACTCTTAGTCAAATTGTATAACTTTTACCATGTCTTCTTGTATTTTTATACTACATGGTTAATGTAGTTACTAAAAAATTCCAAGAGAACCGAAAGTGGTTAATTAATGAAATAAATTACATTATATTAAGTCATTTTTCTGAATCTTGTATTTTTAGGACTATTATATCATTTAATAAAATGGTATTTGTTTTAAAAACTCATTTATGTCCATTTTGACACTATTTAGTATTTGGTTTTTTTGAAAGTCATCAAAAATTTATTAAATAGAAAAAAAATACATTTAATCAACCCTAACATGTCATATTAACTTATAAAATTCATTTATAGCATCAAAAGTTTCAATTTACATTTATTTTAATATTTAAAGTTTCAATTTACATTTATTTTAATATTTTTAATATCAATTATTTTAATCTTTCGTTAATAAAGTAATTACTCCATCATCATTTTGTCATAAATAAATTTAATTATTTAAATATCTAAAAATTTTAAATATAATACTATGTTTTAGGATATATAATTATATTTCTTATGAATATTTATAGTTAAATTTATCCTATGCATAACCCTATATTAAAAATGGTTTAGTTATTAAAATTTGAATTTAACACTTTTGAGTCTTCTTTAAATAAAATATAATAAATGTCCTAATCAAACCCAAGTGAATCAAAATGGATCATATTTTTTTCCTAAGGTTAATTTTTTTCGAAAAACACTTATCCCAAAAAATTAGGATTGGTGTTGGGATAATTTTATATTATTATAATATTATTTTTACCTTTAATTACCTTATTCACTTTTAATTCTGGTAAATAAAATTCAAAAGTTAATATTCTCCTTAAATTATTTTCATCTTATTAAACCACATTTTACTTACTCATGACAACCGTGTCTGTAGTATTTTTGAAATTTAATTCATAGAAGTGGTAAAATTATATTTTATGCAAATTTGTAAATATTCTTAGAAGGTGGGTAAAAGAAGTGAAAACGTTCAATGAAATTTTATATTTCTAATCTTA
Source organism: Viscum album (assembly GCA_963277665.1). Lineage (NCBI taxonomy): Eukaryota > Viridiplantae > Streptophyta > Magnoliopsida > Santalales > Viscaceae > Viscum > Viscum album. The sequence continues at coordinate 1,516,907,923 of OY728155.1, read as the reverse complement.
TTATAAAATGACTCCAATGAATTATTTTGGACTAATATATGTATTATATATCTATTTTTACTTTAAGATAAATTTTAAATAAAAATAATTAGTTAAATGAAAAAAAGTTGTTTTTTATGTACTATGTAGTATTTTTCACTATTCATCAAAAAATTAATATTTTCAGAAAAAATCCAAAAATTCACCCTAACATAATTTTTATATTCCAAATTCAAAAATGAAGTCTATTTTACCAAATTAAAATTTTATGAGTGTGTAAAATTTATTTTATTATTGTTCACAAAGAGACATAAAAAGTAGTTCGTTTAAGAAAATAGTTTTTCTAAATATATAGCTATTTCAACGAAACTTATACATTTCATTATAAATATGTTTTATTTAGGTGAAAAAATTATAAATAACATTTAAAATTTATTTTTTACTATTCATATTACAATATTTAATTGATAAATAAATATATCATTTATATAATTATAATACTAATGTGTTGTTTCACAAAAACTCAATCTTGTATATAACACAATCCAATTCAGTGTTGCATGCAATATAAGCTATTATATTACTCTAAAGAGATAACATACTATGAAATCATGTGGTGTTAAATTCTACCCTCCTACAATAAATTGTGTCCTCGTAATTTGAAATTGTTCTTCGAAAATAAAAGGTTGAAAATAGAAAATACCTTTGTGGAAAACCCACATCAGAAATAGGTTTAATAAAATTTAGTCTTAATAAGAGGGAAAGGGAAATGAAAAGTTCAACACTAAATTAGTATTTCTAAAAGGAGAACCTTTGTGAGAATTATAGACTGGTAATTGGAGAAAAAACATATATATTTATAGGGATTTATTGAGGCCATCAATCACAAACAAGTGAAGAATAAATAGAAAATTGACAGCCTCAAAGCCATAAATCTATGATGATTTAAAATATCATTGGTTCAAAAAAACATAAGGTATTGGGATAACACATTTTTTAAATACTTTTTTTGGAAGATAATGGATTATTTTACTATGAAGATAAGAACTCAATAAAACATACTTGATTTCATTACTAGTCATAATTATATTCTCATCATTTAGTTATGCTTAGATCTATTTTCACTTCATCCCTTGCACTATGAAATGAATTTTTTTAAAAATATTTTTTTAATCCTAATGTTCATTTGATTAATTATAAGATCCACCAGTATTTTCTTAATCCCTTATATATTTAATGACATCCAAAAGGTTAGGTCAAAGTATCCAATAAATTATACTTTAACATCAAACAAAAAAAATCAAGTGATCAACTTACTCGGTTCCATCCTTTAGACTTATCCAAAATACTTGTGTCCAAACTCACATTCCAAAAATTTATATGGGAGGTAAACATAATGAATATCTCTTTTTTCCACATAATAACGTGTAAATACCTTCATCATGTATTCTTTTAAATCATTGGAACACCCGGAATTATGATAAAACCATATTGAATACATTCATGCTCCCTTATTCCTTATAGAATATTGGATATGCTCCTCAAATCAATTTTTTGTAAACTACAACAAAGATGGAATAAACGAATAATTAATTAGTTCCAAGGTAGTCATGAATATTCAATCTACTTTAGCAAAATCATTTATATCTTATTAAAAAATCATTATCATAGTTTCAGAAACATATTAAGTGTTATACTTCCCACAACCATATATTTTCCAAAATTTTTAAATTGAAACTGTGTCACATTACTTGGTACCATAAAACTAAAATCATTAATGAAATAGTATTTTAGTACAATATTTATACTCTATAATTATTATTACATGTATGTAATTAATACAATACTCAAATGACACAATTCTTTACTAAAAACATAAGAACACTAATCATTCCTCTTCATCTGTGGTAGTATGATAACATTACTATTATCCAATAGCATCATTGTTGGTTTACTGTAATGATTGGGACATTGATTCGTGTAGTGTCACAACTCCTTGTAGATGAAGAATTGAATATTTGAAACCTTTTTCTTACCCTTGCAATCATGAACTTGGTGTCCTTTTTCTCTGCGCTTATAACAAACTCTAATTCCCTTTAAACATTTTACAAGGTGATTCTTTCAATAGTTATCACATGTGGGAAAATCCTTTTTTCCCTTATTCTCTTTATCCATTTTTTCTCTGGCATCCTCTTCTTCTCTTACTTCCCTTAAAAGCTATAGGACACAGATAATTCATTACTTATCTTATTAACACATGATATTATTTCTTAATATGATGATAATACTTGAGAGACTATTTCTCTTCTAAATGTTGTCATAAGACCATCAAAGATATGATCTTTCTTACTCTTTTGATCATGCTTATTACTGGAGTTAACATTCCTTCTACTGGGCGCCATTTCAAAATGATGACATACACAAGGTTAGATTATATCATAATGTATAATTCAAAAACTAGAAAAAGTATCTATATCAATTGAAGTTTTTCACAAATCTAGCCTCATTATCATAAAAATGGTTTTTTTGCTGAAATATTTACCCATAAATCCTTGATAATGGTTTGTAAATAAAATCTGAATTTTTCTCATAATATCCCCAGAGAGTGTCAAACTAGATGCAAAGTAAGGCCCATTTTTGTGTACTAGGTTACCTTGAGATAGGCTCAGAATACCTTGTCGATGTTGCTTCTCCTAGGTACATCTGTTCCAAACCACATCCACATAAAGTATCCATATAGGGATTTATTTCTTGGAAAACACAAAAAATCTCCACATTACCAAAATTCTAGAAAGTTCTTCTATACTAATCTTTAAGGCCTATCATTAGGTAATGTTCCCTAATAAACTTTTATCTATATCTTATTTCCAAGGCTATTTCTAAACTTCATCTGATACCAACTGTAATGCCCCAAACCCATTTACCTAGATCCGGTGCGTTATTTTAATACATTGGCATGATTATAAGGAATCATGTCCAGAAGGACCGGTTAGTTTAGACGTCTTAGAAAATAGATTACACACATGAATGTTACGTTACACTTTCTAACATAAAACACAGCATAGATAATCCTTTGAGAATGCCATTATTCCCCTATCCTAACCCTACATATCAAACATAATACACTTCTTGGCATCCTAGGAAAATAAAACATAGGAAAGGGGTGTTCTTAGATGCTCAATACGGGTAAATAATTCAATGGAAGCTATAAACTTATAATGAATTATGTATAATAAAAATAGTATCCTATTAAACATAAAACATGATCATAATATGGTAAAAATTAGTCATACATTACCATATGAATATGCACATGAATATTATTCTAGTCAAATAATCACATTTAATAACTAATTTCATAATGAGGGAATTCATAATGTTGGACATAACAACTAATATGTCAGGGTCTTGTGCCCGGACCCACTACTGGAATGGAGAGTTATACCAACACTTTGGTGCCAACGGTTTTAGAAAACCGTTGGCATATGTGGATTACAGACCTCTTTCCCAACGGTTTCATTAAACCGTTGGGATATCTCATAATTGGATGACTTTTACCAATGGTTTACATAAACCGTTGGTAAAACATACACTTTTCCCAACGGTTCAATGAAATCGTTGGGAAAACATTAGAATCAACCACATTTTCCCAACGGTTCAGTGAAACCGTTGGGAAAACATTATATTCAATCACCTTTACCAACGGATTCAATGAACCGTTGGTAAAGCATAGTTTTCCCAACGGTTTTTAAAAACCATTGGGAAAAATTCCGTCCAAATTCAGAGATCCCCCAATTCTCTCTTCACGCGACTGCATCCCTAAAATTGATTCTTTCCCGATGCCCCCAATTCTCTCTTCGTGCGACTGAAGCCCTAAAATTGATTTTTTCCCGACGCTCTCTCCTTACCAGTATGAAACTTCATCCATTCTCTTCGATCAAACAATTTTTCGGTTCTAGACTTCAAATCTGTAAGTCCTACCGTAGTTCTGATGTTATTCATCTATTTTTTTATTTTCTATTTTTATTTGACCTAAACATGAGGGATCTCTCTATACCCATATTGAGAAACTTGTTCCACTTGATAGATCCATCTTAAATCAAATAATTTTGTAGTTCTACACTCTAAATCTGTAAGTACTACCTTTGTTTAAATGTTTTACATATATTATTTTTGTTTTCTGTTTTAATTTGGTATAAACCATTTTGTGATGTTTATGGCATCGAATACCCAACAAGTGCACTTTGATTTGTTTTTTATTTTTCTTCAATACTTATGTTTCATGATTGTATGGATCAACATTATTTGAATTCTACATAGCTAATACTTCCATGTATTTAGTGAACCATATGAACCAATGGAGGTGTTGGTGAGATGTATCCCCACTCAAAGATGATAAAGAGTTTGTTTAGTCATATTGTCTCGAGGTAGGTAATGGATATAAGGATGTTCCATGTGAAGTGATTGCGGACGGCTGGGGTAGTGGCATAGGTGGTTTTCCATTTTTTTAGTGGGGTGATATGGTAGTTTCTATGAACTTTAGTTTAGTTCAAAAAATGGATATGTGTTTTGTATTTATAGTTTTTGTTCAAGGAATAATGTGAAGGTTACTAATATTGAGGATGAATTGGATGTTGGTTGGGTGATGGATTGGAATTGTGATGTTGTTTGGATTGGGTTTAGATAATTTTCAAAGAATTATATGGGGATTTACTCTCTTTAACAAAACCCCCCTCCTCCTGGACCATGGACACCCCCCTCTTTGACCCTAGACACCCCCCTCCTGGAACTTGGATAGCCCACCCCCTCATTCATGAAACCTGGATACCCCCCCCCCACTCCTGGACCCTGGACAACCCCCTCCACCCTCCACCCAAGACCCTGTATAGTCCCTCCTCCACCCTCTACCCAGGACCTTGTATAACCCCTCCAACCTCCTCCATGTTCCCCGGACAGCACCCCGATTTCCCCCACCCTCTTCCTTGGACCCGAGACAACCCCCCCCCCCCCCCCCCCCGACATCCCCCCATGCTCCTCCTCCATCCCCGAACAGTCCCTCGGACAGCCCCCTATACATCCACCCCACCCTCCTCCCTGGACCCCGGACACCCCCTGAATAGCCCACTAGACTGCCCCCAGATAGCCCCCTACCCTCCTCCTTAGTCCCCAGATAGCCCCCCGAACAGCCCCCCCCCCCCCCCCCCACCTTCCTCCTTGGTCCCCGAACAGCCCCCCGGACACCCCCCCCCCCTCCTCCTTGGTCCCCAGACAACCCCCCGGACACCCCCCCTCCTCCTTGGTCCCCGGACAACCCCCCGGACACCCCCCCACAGACAGCCCCCCACCCTCCTCCCTGGACCCCGGACAGCCCCCCCACCCTCCTCCCTAGACCCCGAATAACCCCCCAGACAGCCCCCACCCTCCTCCTTGGACCTCAGACAGTCCACAGACATGAATAAAATTTTCCTTTTGTACCATTGTGTATGAAAGTAAATGAGACTCATATGCCTTATGTATAATTCTATTACAATTTGATTAAATGTTATACCTCATGGATGATATGTAATTGTAGGCATGTTGATTTCACATGCCTTTTTTATTTCTAGGATCATGCAATGTTATTTAGGATTATTCCATTTTTTATGTCTTGAACTATATTAATTTCTTGGTATGCTTATTAGCTCATTCTTATCAAATGCTTGTGATGATATTCTTTAATTTGAATACAAATCCTTGTTGTACATTCTCCATGTTATGTGAATTATGCGTTTTTTGATTTGGTTTACTTGTTAATTGTTAAGATATGACATGGGTTACAAGTTAAGGACTCATGGATTGACTCGTCATGCTTAGGAAGAATGATCCATGAGTCATATGTGATGTGTATGAGTCAACCCCGCTTCAATCCAAAGCGCGGTGTGGTCGGCACCACTCAAAGTGTCTCTCATTTGTTTAAAATGGACTTCATTTTAAGTGAAAACAACAGTTGACATATGGAAAACCGACCAAATTCATTTGTATTCAATTGAAACTATAGAAACAGATCCATGGGTAATATGTGATGTATAGGAGTAATCCTCACCTAAATCCAAGCCACGGTGTGGTCAAGATCACTCAAATTGTCTCTCTTTTGTTTAAAATGGACAACATTTTAAGTACATACAGAAAACCAACCAAACGGATTCTGTTTGTGTTGATACTTTAGAAAAACGTTACATAGTTTACATGTGACGTGTATGAGTCAACTTTTCCTCAATCCAAGGCGTGGTGTGGTCAACACCACTCAAAGTGTCTCTTTTTTTTTCAAAAGGTCATCATTTTAAGTGAAAACAACACGTGGCGTACGGAAAACCGACCAAACGCATTCAGATTCTGTGGAAACATTAGAGAAACAATCCATGAGTCATATGTGACATGTATGAGTCAACCCTGCCTCAATACAAGGCGTGGTGTGGCCTTCACCCCTTGAAGTGTCCCTCTATAGTTTAAAATGGACTTCATTTTAAGTGAAAACAACATGTGGCATACGAAAAACTGACCAAACAGATTCTTATTGTGTTTATAATTTAGAAAAATGATCCATGGAACATATGTGACGTGTACGAGTCATACATGCCTCAATCTGAGGTGCGGTTTGGCCAACACCACTCAAAGTGTCTCTCTTTTGTTTAAAATGGACTTAATTTTAAGTGAAAACAACAAATGACATACGGAAAACCGACCAAACACATTTGGAATGTGTTTTTTCTTTATTAAAACGACCCATGAGTCATATGTGATGTTTATGAGTCAAATTTTCCGCAATCCTAGGCCCTTTGTGGCCGAAACCAATCAAAGTGTGTCTCTTTTGTTTCAAAAGGATATCATTTTAAGTGAAAAAACAACTGACATATGGAAAGCTGACCAAACGCATTAGGATTCTGTTGAGACTTTAGGGAAATGATCCATGAGTCATGTGTGACATGTACGAGTCAATCCAGCCTCAATCCGAGGCATGGTGTATCCGACACCACTCGAAGTGTCTCTCTATAGTTTAAAATGGACTTCATTTTAAGTGAAAACAATAACTGACATACAGAAAACCAATCAAACACACTCGTATTTTGTTGAATCTTTCAGAAAACATTCCATGAGTCATTCTTGATGTGTACGAGTCATCCCATCTTCAATCTGAGGCCCAGTGTGGCTGACACCACTCAAAGTGTCTCAGGATTATTTGAAATGGACAACATTCACTACTGGAAATCACATTTTTTCCAGCACTTATATACCAACGGTTCCTTGAAAGCTGACCAAACACCTTAGGATTCTGTTGAGACTTTAGTAAAACAATCCATGGGTCATATGTGACGTGTACGAGTAAACCCCGCCTCAATCCGAGCCGCGGTGTGTCCGGGACCACTCAAACTGTCTCTATTTTGTTCAAAATGGACTAAATTGTAAGTGATATCAATAACTGACATACGGGAAACTGACCAAACACCTTCAGATTCTGTTGAAACTCTAGTAAAACGATCCATGGGTCATATGTGACATGTACAAGTCAACTTCGCCTCAATCCGAGGTACTGTGGGGCCGGGACCACCCGAACTGCCTCTTTTTTGTTCCAAATGGACAATATTTTACGTACATACGCCAAATCGATCAAACAGATTCTGATTGTGTTGAAATTTTGGAAAATATTCCATGGCCCATATGTGATGTGGACGAGTCAAACCCAACTCAATACAAGGCCCGGTGTGGCCGACACCACTCTAAGTGCCTCTCTTTTGTTTAAAATAGACTTAATTTTAAGTGAAAACAACAACTGACATAATCCAAACTGAACAAACGCCATCATATTCTATTGAAACTTTATGAAAACAATCCATGGGTCATATTTGACGTGTACGAGTCAACCCCAACTGAATCTGAGCCGTGGTGTGGCTGGGACCACTCAAATTGTCTCTCTTTTGTTGAAAATGTACTAAATTGTAAGTGAAATTAACAACTGTCATACGGGAAACTGACCAAATGCCTTTGAATTATATTGACACATTAGGACAATGATCCATTGGTTATATGTGATGTGTAAGAGTAAATCGTGCCTCAATCTGAGGTGCGGTGTGGCCGACACCACCCAAATTGTCTCTCTTATGTTAAAAATGGACAATATTTTACGTACATACGCCAAACCGATCAAACGGATTCTGATTGTGTTGAAACATTAGGACAACGATCCATGGATCATATGTGACGTGTACGAGTTAACCTCGCCTCAATACGAGGCCCGGTGTGGCCGACACCACTCAAAGTGGCTCTCTTTTGTTTAAAATGGACTTAATTTTAAGTGAAAACAACAACTAACATACACCAAGACAACCAAACACCTTCGGATTCTATTTAAACTTTAGAAAAACAATACATGGGTCATATTTGACGTGTACAAGTCAACCCTGCTTCAATCCGAGCTGTGGTGTGGCCGAGACCACTCAAACTGTCTCTCTTTTGTTTAAAATGGGCATAATTTTAAGTGGAAACAAATGACATACGCCAAAACAACCAAAAGTCTTCTGATTCTGTTGAAACTTTAAGAAAACGATCCATGAGTTATATGTGATGTGTATGAGTCAACCCTGCCTCAATCCAAGCCCCGGTGTGACTGAGACCACTGAAATTGTCTCCCTTTTGTTCAAAATGGACTAAATTGTAAGTGAAATCAACAACTATCATACGGGAAACCGACCAAATGCCCTGGGATTCTATTTAAACTTTAGGAAAACGATCCATGGGTCATATGTGATGTGTACAAGTCAATCCCACCTCAATCTGAGCCATAGTGTGGCCAGAACCACTCAAACTATCTCTCATTTGTTTAAAATGGACATAATTTTAAGTGAAAACAACAAATGACATACGCCAAACCCACCAAACGACTTCTAATTATATTGAAACATTAGTAAAATGATCCATGCGTCATATGTGACATGTACGAGTCAACCCCGCCTCAATCCATGCTGCGGTGTGACCGAGACCACTCAAACTGTCTCTCTTTTGTTCAAAATGGACTAAATTGTAAGTGATATCAACAACTGACATACGGAAAACTGACCAAACACCTTCTGATTCTGTTGAAACATTAGTAAAACGATCCATGGGTCATATGTGATATGTACAAGTCAACCCCGCCTCAATCCGAGGCACCGTGGGGCCGGGACCACCCAAACTGCCTCTCTTTTGTTCCAAATGGACAATATTTTATGTACATACGCCAAACCGATCAAATAGATCTTGATTTTGTTAAAACTTTAGGAAAATGATTCATGACTCATATGTGACATGTATGAGTCAAACCCTCCTTAATACGAGAGCCGGTGTGGCTGACACCACTGAAAGTGCCTCTTTTTTTTAAATGTACTTAATTTTAAGTGAAAACAAAAACTAACATACGGAAAAATGACCAAATGCCTACGGATTATGTTGAAACTTTAGGAAAACGATCCATGGGTCATATGCAACGTGTATGAGTCAACCTTGCCTCATTCTGAGCCGAAGTGTGGCTGGAACCACTAAAACTGTCTCTCTTTAGTTGAAAATGGACTAAATTGTAAGTGAAATCAACAACTGTCATACGGGAAACTGACCAAACGCCTTCGGATTCTGTTGACACTTTAGGAAAACGACCCATGGGTCAATTTTTATGTGTAAGAGTCAATACCGCCTCAATCCAAGGCGCGGTGAGGCCAACACCACCCAAACTGTCTGTCTTTTGTTAAAAATGGACAATATTTTACATACATATGCCAAACTAATCAAACGGATTCTGATTGTGTTGAAACATTAGGAAAATGATCCATGGCTCATATGTGACGTGTACGCATCAACCCCGCCTCAATCCGAGGCCTGGTGTGGCCGACACCACTCAAAATGTCTCTCTTTTGTTTAAAATGGACTTAATTTTAAGTGAAAACAACAGTTGACATACGCCAAACCAACCAAACACCTTCATATTCTGTTGAAACTTTAGGAAAACGATCCATGGGTCATATTTGACATGTACGAGTCAACCTCGCCTCAATCTGAGCCACAGTGTGGCCAGGACCACTCAAATTGTCTCTCTTTTCTTCAAAATGGACTACATTGTAAGTGATATCAACAACTAACATACGGGAAACAGACCAAATGCCTTTGGATTCTATTGAAACTTTAGGAAAACAATCCATGTGTCATATGTGACATGTAAGAGTCAACCCATTTTCAATCCGAGTCACCATGAGGTAGGGACCACCCAAACTGCCTCTCTTTTGTTCAAAATGGATAATATTTTACGTACATATGCCAAACCGATCAAACAGATTCTGATTGTGTTGAAACTTTAGGACAATGATCCATGGATCATATGTGACGTGTACCGGTTAAACCATCCTCAATTCGAGGCCTGGTGTGGCACTTATGGAGTCACAAGTGATGATACTCCTATAAAAATACCTTTTCACCATATATTATAAAAGTTGTTGTCATATGAAGATTGAAATGGGTGTAAATAATATTTGATTTATTGAAACTCTGATTCAACTATACTAGATGATTTTTATCATATAAAGATTCAAATGGGGAATTATTCACCATGTCTCTAATCAAAGAGGTGGTGTTCTTTTTTTTTGTTTTAAGTCTGTCAGTGTTTTTAGTGGTGTTTTTTATATAGGTGTATGCACTGGAGGGGCTACTGGAGGGGCTGTTGTGCAACAATTTTGGAAATACAAAATACCAACAGTTGTAAACCATTGGTATACTTTGAGAAAGAATTATACCAATGGTTCAATAAACCGTTGGTAAAAAACTATACTTAAACATATTCCAACGATTTTATTGGAACCATTGGGAAAACATCTATACCAACGATTTACAACCGTTGGTATAAGATCAAAATCATTGAATTCCCAACGGTTTTATTAAAACTATTGGGAAAAAAACTATACCAACGGTTGTGAACCGTAGGTATAAGATCAAAATTATAGAATTCACAACGGTTCTAAACCATTGGGTAAACCTATACCAACAGTTCTTATTGAACTGTTGGGAAATCAGTACATAGAGTGGGATATCCCAACGGTTTACTTCAAACCGTTGGTATAGATCTTTCCCCACGCCTTACTTCCCTACGGTTTTCGAGCCTATACCAACGGTTTAGAACCGTTGGTATATCCTCTATTTCCAGTAGTGACCATTCACAAATATTCTTCCAAGGCCTTGTTCTAATATATTAGTTTGTCTCATGAGACCAACCGATACATCGAGGGGCTATAGCGGGCCATGCCCATCACTTACTAAGTCCAACGTATTCCTCACATGAATAGGGTGTAACATAACCTAAACGTTCGTATTACAAATAGAATATGAAATGTTAATATTTTAACGATAAACCATAAATGGTATAAAAATAGAACAACCAAATTCAAACATATCATAACTTATTCAAAACAATATCGAAGATTGTTTTATAATAAATCAACCTTAATCAACAATAATATCCAATAAAGGATGCTGATATAGATGAAAATAATCAGTAAACCTCATTGAGAGAAATATCCCTTTTTCTTGAAATCATTTAAAAGTATTGAAATTTGTAAAGGATGTAATTTCAAAGATATTTTTGAATCAAAATGTCACATACCACTTTGAAACTTTTGAAAGGAAATAACATTTTAAAACAGTGATGTCCATATAAATAAATCCTCAAAATCATTTTGATAACATGGAAATTAATTAAAAATATTTAACAAAATAAATATTTAAAACATTTAAAATGATGATATAGTAAAAATTTCCCATCCATAAAACCATAAAATATTAATTTTGAAAACCTTTTTAAGAATCAGGGACATTGATGATAAATATGTCCCAGAAAATACATACACATAAACAATCTCGAATAATAATGAGATTGAGGAATTAACCCTTACCTTGTACTTTCCTTTAGTCTAGTGTACATTTAACCTATTGTATATTGACCATAGTATATTATTAAATAATAACAAAACCATATTCATATTTATTATATCACATGTGATTCATTTATGACTTTATAATACCCATTCAATAATAATTTCCATGTTAAAGTAACATTTCGGGTAATAATCGCTTTCTTTATCGTACATGTTTTAACATGTTACTCCTAATCATATCACATAGATCATAATTTAAATATTTCCATAATATAAAACATGATTTATATTTCATATATATTTAGAATATAAATATGTATAATAGATAGATATATGAAATGGAAACACCATTCAAGGAGACGGTAGTCCGTTCATACTCATGAACATTGTTTCCGTTTTCGAATCGTATAGTATGAAAGTAAGTAAATGAAATATATTTATCTACATAAATATATATTATTCTACTATAAATATTATTTCATATATCTAATACTTTATAAATATATATTTTTATATAAATTCTTGAACGATGATCGTTGAAGATGAATCTCATCGTGTCATGGAGACGGTAAGCCGTACGTACACACGAGCGACAATATCATTCTATTGATGGTGAAATCGTATGTAATTGGATGGTATATTATATATAAATAATATTTAACATTTTATATTAATTATTTAGATAAATCATATGCATTATTATACCCATCCAAATAATGAAGTGTTGAATAACAAAATACACCATGATGTGGAGACGGTAAGCCACCCATATGCACCTATAGTGACTTTTTCATTCATAGGATGGATAGAATAATGAATATGGTTATACCATATTTATAATAACATCTATATATGTAGAAGGTGCATGATTTATTATTTTAGTATGAAAAAAACAAAGAAAGAGGAAGTACAAGAAGAAAAGAACTTTGAAAGAGGTGATGAATTAATTACATCTTCTTCGGGTGATTCCTTTTGATTTAAAGAAAAGGGATCCATAGGTTGGATTTATTATCAATGTAATTACTCTATGATGAACATGGGGTAGTTTGGAGGATATTTGGGAATGGTTTGGCCAAGCCAAAAGGCTATGGAGGTGCGAATTAAAAGAGAGGTGAGGGGCACTTTTGGGAAAGCATGAAATATTAATTTATTATAAAATTATTTTCCATATTTAATAGCTCCAAATGTATTTATATCAAGGATAAGGTGGGTATGGGTAGAAATACTCTAAAACATTTGGTTTTAGATAATTTTAGGTCACCACATTGACCATATATTTTAGATTTAACTCTTAGTTAAATATTTTAACTTTTACCATGTCTCATTGTATTTTTATACTACATGGTTAATATAGTTTCTATAAAATTACAAAAGAACCTAAAGTGGTTCATTAATGACATATATAAAATTATATAAGTCATTTGTATGAATATTATATTTTAAGACAATTATATCCTTTAATAAAATAGTATTTGTTTTAAAAAACTCATTTATGTCAATCTGATACTATTTAGTATTTGGTTTTTGTGAAAGTCATCACAACTTGATTACATATAAAAAATACTTTTAATAATCCCTAACATGTCATATTCACCTAAAAAATTCTTGTATGGCATCATAATTTTCAATTTTCATATATTTAAATATTTATAATATCAATTATTCTAATCCATCATTAATAAGGTAATTACTACATCATCATTGTGTCAAAAATAAATATAATTATTTAATGTCTAAAATTATAAATAAAATAATATGATGTAGGAAATAATTTTATCTTTATAATGAATATTTATAATCTAATTTATCGTATGTATAACTCTATACTAAAATTGGTTTAGCAATTAAAAATTTGAATTTAACACTTTTGACTCTTCTTTAAATAAAATATAATAAATGTCCTAATCTACCCCAAATGAATAAAAAAGGATCGTAATTTTTTAATAAGGTTGATTTTGGTCAAAAAAACAGTTATAAAATAGAATTAGGACATGTGTTGGGATAATTTTATATTATTATAATATTATTTTTACATTTAATTAGCCTATTTAATTTTAACAGTGGTAAATAAAATTAATAATTTAATATTCACCAAAAAATATTTTCATCATATTGAACCAAATTTTACTTAATGATCATAACCAGCTCTGTCGGGTTTTTGAAATTCAATTCACAGAAGCGGTAAAATTACGTTTTATGCAAATTTTCAACTGTTCCTAGAAGGTGGGTAAAAGACGTCGAAAAGTTCAATGAAATATTATATATCCAATCTTATTATAAAATGACTCCAATGAATTAAATTGGTCTAATATATGTATCATATATATATTTTGACATTAAGATAAATTTTAATTAAAAATAATTATATAAATGAAAAAGTTAGTTTTTAGTTATTATGCAGTATTTTTCACAATTCATCAAAATTTGAATGTTTTCAATAAAATTCCAAAAATTCACCCTAACAAAACTTTTATATTCCAAATTCAAAAATTATGTCTATTTTACAAAATTATATTTTTAGGAGTGTCTAAAATTAATTTTATTATTGTTCACAAAGGATATAAAAAGTAGTTCATTTAAGAAAATGGTTTTTATAAATGTATAACTATTTTAAAAAAATGTACATTTCATTATAAATATGTTTTAATTATGTAAAAATATTATAAATAACTATTAAAATTTATTTTTTACTATTCATATTACTATATTTAAAAGATAAATAAATATATCATTTAAATAATTATAATTATAATGTGTTGTTTTGTAGAAACTCAATATTGCGTATAACGCAAGCCAAGTCGGTGTTGTGTGAAATATAAGATATTAAATTACATTAAAGAGATAAAATACTATGAAATATTGGGGTGTTACAAACCCAATTAAATAAGGACATTTTTCCACTATGATTATCATGGGAGTTAACGATGACTTTTATGATGTATTGGGGAGTGAACCCAATCCACTATGTTAATCTTGGGAGTGAACCATAACTACTATGGTGGTTTGGGGAGGGATCCTAGTCCACTATGATTGTCTTGGAAATGAGCCTTACTACTATGAAAATGATTTACTATGCTTACGTGTATTCCAAAAATCTATGTATTAGTCTAATGTCAACAGAATGACTGGGGAAATCCACATTATTAAAAAAATGAAAATTGAATGATCCCCTTTTGAACTGGGTAATGGAAAACTCATTATACGCACGAAGGCCTAGAGGGATCAACCCACTAAAAAACCCAGTACCAAACCCATTATAGTAGACTGAAATCCCATAGGGAGAGAACCCATTACAAACTCGAAGACCAAGGATCCAAAATCACACTATTCCCACAGAAGTGAGCTAGAGTCCAATGCATGAATACCTAAAAATGGAAGATAAGCCCAATAGAAAAACCCAAATCACTAACTACACAGAAGACCTGGCTCAAACCCCAGGTCCCCACCCCACTATCTCTACTAGCCCACAATTCCGCCACCCACATCAAGTCCAACCACCAAAACTGCACCGCACTAAGAAGCTCCCCAATAGACATGCTCCCAGAGATCGCCGCTGGTCCTTCACATCACTGATTGGCATCAAAGTTCATTACTGCCCCGCCATGCCCATAGCCTCCTATAGTTGTAGCCTTTGAGACTCCTGCCACTATCCGCCCTTGAGCATAGTGCTACCCACCACCATCTGTCGCCGAAGTGAAAAATATCTAGAACACATCTGGTGAATCTGAACCAGATCTGACAAAGAGGACCATATTACTAAAAAATATCCAAACCACTCCAACGCAATGTGCCTCAAGGTCCATCACACCTGTATCCCAAAACTAGTAGTATATCTAAAACATATTTGGATGAATATCTCATATGAAGCATTCTCCTCTGCCCGTCACACACCACCAAAGCCCAATAAAACCCTAGAGATCTCCATCAAAGCAGAGAGCGCCTTATTCCGATGTTATTCTCTCATTGAACATGATCTTTTATTCCTTTATTATTCAAATCTAATGAACTATAAATATTTATTACATGACTTGAGATTATTATCATTGATATGTAGGTTTTGGTTTTCAAATATTATACTTGAGTTCTCATACCCTTATTCTCATTTTAGTCTTATTTTACAATTTATATATCGAAGACATACTATTATAATGCATTTTATCTCACCCCTTCTTATGTTTCCTTTCCTATGGATATGAAAAATGTTTTAAAATATGATATTTCTAAGAAGGGTTTTAATTATGATGAACTTAGTGGGAGATGATGTAGCTCACATATGAACCAGTTGTTTATATATACTTGTTTATAAAGCTAATAATTCATTATGATCCTCATTAATGTTTTTAAAAGATGAAATTAATATTCATCTATTAATATTTAATATATATATATATATGAGAATTGTGGGTCTCTACGAAACTCTTAATGCCCATAATGACATAAAAAAGAGGTCTTTAGAACATCCCTGGTTGTCAACCACATATTATGATATCCCGACCATAGATTGATCATCAATAATAATATTTATCCTTTTGGACGATGGAATACGTCATCAATCCACTGATTAGGATAGCGGTTCTTCACTATAACCTTATTCATGTGATGATAATCTATACAGAGTTGAAAACTTATATCGACTTTATTTGATAACAATATTGGTGCACCCCAAGGTGTTATACTCAGCAGAAAAAACATCACTACAATAGATCATTGAGATGTACTCAAATATATGATAACTCAAAAGGTACCATCCTATATAGATACATTGAGGTAGGAGAAATGAATGGCTATAGCTCAATCCTAAACTCGATCTCCCATCTAGGGGATAACGCCAAAACCTCTTCTGAAAAAATTTAGCTAACTCTTATAAAACCATGGGAAACACCAATGGATGAAACTATTAAGAACTCATCATTAGCTCATAAATCATGGAAGAAAATGATGTAATTCACCTCTAACCCATACAAGTGTCTTACCTGCAAACAAATAGTGTTGGATTTCCATTCACATCATAGAAAATAGTCTATTTCCTAATTTGATCTGAAATAGCCTGAGCCAAATATATCCAATGAATACTAAGGATAATGTCATTGGGATATATCCAAAAACATGGGAAGTCTCCGCAAGAGTGTTGTAGCCCCATTGTTAGCTTTCAGTCTCTATATACTTCATAAAGATAAGAATTACCATCAACTGGTGTAGTCAATAACAAGGTTACTAGATTTCTCTCCCCCTCAAGTTCCAATCCATAGACTATGATAGGTGATATGATGGATTGTGTAGATATTTATTCAAAAAAATCATTCACCCATGTAAAATATAAGAAAATTAAAACTCAAACTATGTCTACCTTGCATGGTACAAGAAAAACTAAATTATAGAGCTGACCATGACCTTCTCCCTAACCTCTCCGACACTGATGTTGACCGAGTCCTTATCTGAACTCTTTTATTTGATGACAAGGAAAGTCTCAGGGTTATCCTCTTCCCACATTTCCTCCTCAAAGGTGATCAAAAGTAGGAGAATACTACTAATACTGCATCAGTTGTAACTACCTTAGTAAAATAACCTGAAGAAAAACACCTAGTGCATGCTCCCTACATAGAATGTCTGGTCACTCTCACTACTGATGAGATCAATAACCATAATTAAAACAAATATATGATCCCTTGTAAAATTTCAGAGAGATTCCATTCTAGGAGAAATGATATGATGAGGGTTGAGGCCTACCAATGTTTAATTTAAAGCTATTATATTTAGGAAACTAAAAACCATATACCATAACACTACTTCTTGAGGAATCATGATGACTCCCCTCCCTTGAATATTTGGTTCTGGCTAGCTTCCACTCGACAAAATCTACTCTTTAAAATACCTTGAGTTATATGGAAAACATAAATGGTGTGACTTGGAGTTATATACCTGGATGAAAATCCATCTCAAAATGCATTCCCTTGGCCTACTAATCTTGAAATAGTTCTGATACATATTAGAGAAGGGTACTAAAATGGACCCCGAACACCCACAGACAGGAACTCCCCTACCTGTTGTTAAGAATATCTTGATGATTGGTTTCCTTCACAATTAATGAAAGACAATATTCTCATAATTTTTCCCAAAATATATCCCATAAGTCCTTTGAATTCTCAAAATCAATGAGGAAAAAGTTCCACCACTACCTAACTACTCCAGGTAGCATCATCACAACCAAAGGAACCCATTGCTCTTTTTTAGAATGGATTAAAATAAAGTTATATCAACTTCCACCAAGAAATATTTTATCAATGATTCTGAAATGGATTCTGTATACATCTTCCCAAACTATCCTTGATACTCTTTGATTTTCCTCCTCTATGTGTTAGTGTTTTCAACCTATACACTATAGAGATCTGCTGGCACATACTACTAAACATCCTCTGCACGATCCTGATGGGTACATCAACCTAAATCCATAGCATCAAACGAAAAACCATTTAAATAATCCTAAAACTATAATATGGAATTTTAATATTAATTATTTTATTATATTAAATATTTAAGGGTTTTATCATAATCCAAATCTCTTCCCATTTGAAAGATATGTGAAAAGAAAAATTATGCATAATCATTTCATATGTCTCTACCCCTCAACTAGTATCACATCGCTTAGTTGGATTGATATAAAAAATGGCCCAAGCCACATATTAGAGTGGGACCTAAATACACATGTATCAACTAGTCTTGCTTGTTTACATCATTTGTTAAACTTAGTTTACAATATTTCCCTACAAACCCATAACTTCTAAGTTGTGAAAACCTCTAAACTCCATCATATACCTCAACCTAAATCTTTGAAAGCACTATGTCACAATACCATCAAACCCAAATGCACCCATATAAGGTCTTAAATGAGATAAGGATAATAGTGACCACATGAATCTTTCTATCAATTGTCCTTGAGTTTGCGACAAGAACTGAGGGTATAGTGAATATATAGATGGGTGGAATTACCCACTAAAATGAGATGATGATCGAGAGATAAGATGGGTAAACCAATAAACTCATTCTTATATAATGATAAAATAAATATCTCATGTACATGTCTATAATTTAATACAATATAGATAAAATTATAATGGAAAACTATATGTACCCCATTGTAAACATGATAGAAACAATGATGTTCAAAAAACTAACGAACAACCATGATATGGTAATATCCTTATCAATATCCAAGCTTCTCTTATTGAGTTAAAAATATTTTATATATACATGTAGTGAGCATAATTTTATACTCAGTAAGATCCTCCCTAGAGCCTCTCATGTAAAAGATAATTAAATCATGTTAAAGTCAAGTGAAAAATTGTGAAACTAACTCATAATATAAATTGGTAAACTAAGTCACTATACTCTTCATGAATATCTCACCTCATGTAGCACTTAAAAGAGATCATATATTATAAAAATGAAACAACAAGGGTACCCTTCTACCACTTCCCTGATGTTTTCTCACTCAACCCCAACATCATATGTCTTAAGCCATCTCTCTCTAAAAGTGTTCATCTTGAAGACACATGGGATAATTAATATAACATGTACCAAATGTATCATAAAATCACCCCATTACAAAATCCCATACACATCTCCATATGATAATTGATTAGTTTTTGGGATCCACCATAGGTCATATGTTATAAATCATATATTGTGTATTATACCTGTCCAACGGCCTGAAGGCCATCACGTTTTTTATTATAATAATAATAATCCCCCCATTTAAGGGAATAAGGGGGAAACCCTAATTGAATCCATAGACATAAAGACAAAACAAGACCTGAAGATGAAAACCAAATGAAAACATGGAACGGCCCCTCCCCAGCATTTAATCGTGATGAGGCTCTTCATCATTACATGGCTGGTCGATAAGCAAGTGTCCTGTGTCCTAGCACAGGCCCGAACTAATGGACGACGCCATACCCTCTCAAAAATCCAAATCTAAAAAGCATTGCACTGATGAACCGCCAGCTCTAACTCCTCCTTGGGGCCTGATCCATGTGATCGATTCCAGAAAACTTGAATCATCAACATCAGCATTCAAAATTAAATAAAAACACCAAAATCCACTGTCACAACCCTTCAAAACCCAACAATCGTTCATTCTAGAAAACCACAAATTCAATATTCAAAATTTCAATACATCATCATCCATCCTGAAACCATCATCACTATTATGAAACCATTACCTCCCTGCCTCAAGTCACATACCATATCGCCAGTGATCTCCACTGATGACCACCATCGCCGTCCAGAAACTTAATCAGTAACCGAAATTATCCACTGACCGCACTGGCATCCTTCTCAACTGATTGCATCTACCGAACCTTCCTAGAAATCCTTGTTTCTCACAAAAAGAAAACGCAAAACCTCCTTTGATACCAACACGCCCAGCCGACCTAGAAGGGGAGTGGATCTGGAATTTAGAGCCATGGGGGAATGGAAAAACCTCCACAATAAAGAAGTAGAAGAAACCAACAAGGAAAAAAAACAAGAACCGAGCATGACAACAGAAAAATAAAAAACATCACCACCAACATTTATTCATGCTGGGAGAAGACCGCTACAAAAGAACCATACCAAATCCCATATCCACCATCACTAGAGGTGCCCACAGATCCACCCAAGCACATAGATGAGACACAACTACAACGTCGAACTGCAGCAAACCGGCTCTCGACCATGGATTTCACCACGCCACCAAGGAATCTGAACCCACCAAAAACCATGAGTCTTCAACACCATAGAAGCCTGTTGTTGTCTAGAACCCACGATACTGCCAGAGTACCCACGAACCCTCAAAACCAAATAGCGCAAGCCTACAACGATGCGGAAATCAAGCCTCATCATCGCCACAAGAGGAGAAGCACACCATGAACTCGCTGCGAACTGAAAAGCGAAGCCACAACCAACCAAGAATGGAATGGCGGTGATGGGGAAACCCTAGTGCCACAGAGGAGCCCCATACGGGTGTATTTTGGTATTATACCTCAAACCATCAAATCCGATAAACCAAGTTCATAGTTCATACCACCACAACTAATTTACATCATATCTATAATGATCTTTAACTTTTAATATATAGAGGTACATGTGTGTGAAATAACTACAATCCATTATATCCCCCCGTACACATATATGTGGAAAATAACCTCTATGTATACTAGCACATAATACTACCATAAGAAGAGAGCATTACCAGAGGGGTTATTCATCCATTTATCCCTCACCAATACAAACATTATGGAAAACAACCTCCTAGAGTCTAATGGGTGTTAGTATCCCTAAATGACATTGTTGGGATAGCATATGAAATCACAAAAGCAAAAAGATACAATATTTGTCACAACCACACAATGGGAATTAACCATTTCATAGACTCAACTTAAACTATTCTCTCTCAAACACCCAGTTTCCACCGCTAAGAACCGAATAACATATAAGCACCTAATAATTAAGATGAAAATAAATTAATTAATTAATTTTCATTAAAACTTCACATTATAAATTGATTAATTCCGAATAAATTAACTAATATGTTTCCAATTATATTATATTAACCATCATAGTTTTTCTTATTTCCTCCAGGCATAATTAAACTGAGTCCATGGTTTCCAAAGGTGATTCATTTGAAATACAAAAAAAACCCACCAATGGTTAAAAAATTATTAAGAATTATTAACCTATCGATAATTATAGGCACTCTAGAAAAACATCCTAAGATACAACAAGATTGATGCATAAACAATTACATCCAACTACATCAAGTAGTGGGAAAAGGAATGAAGATAAAAAAGTAACAATACCATCCATCCATTAAATGCATTAGTCTCAATAAAAAATCCATATTTATCAGAAAAATGGACAATTCTAGATTCAGTCAATTCTGTCATCTCCATTTCCATCCATGAAACCCTCATACATCTCACCAAAACATGCATCAACTACTTCCCCAACCTCATTCCCCACCACCCATATCTTATTACTGATCCCTAGATCACATCACTTCATTGATCAAATATCATATCCATAGAAACATAGATGGAAGAAACCAAAATCAAGGTCAGTATAGAAATGTAGGACCTAAAAAAGGAATTTAACCATTACATGAAAACAGGCTCAGTCAGCCCCCAAGATAAGGCATTTATCCAACATAAAACAATTTACACTCTACCCAAAAATCTATATTTATTAAATAACTGATATTTATTCCATATTGATTTAAAAAATTCAATTATCAATGGTTCCAACTATGGGTAACCTATGTAATCATCTATAACAAGCTATTAAATTATTTAAACATGATTTCAATCCTTTTTCAGATTTAACTAGCTTAAAATAATGAAAATTCTCTTGTAACATCCCATTTTTATCTTATAAATATTAGAAATACTTCTATCATGAGGTTATTTAACCATTTCCACTAATATATTGAATAAAAATTCAATGGAATATGAATTTTTCCTCTCTTTTTTCATTAATTTGTTAGAATATAAGGATTCATTAAACACGACCTATCATTAATTCTTTATCCAAGAAAAAAAATATTTCTAGGTTTATATTTTGATCCAATTTTATCCATTTTATCATGTTAAACCATTAATAACTAACCTGATAAAAAATAATAATATATATATAGAAAATTATATATATAAATAAGAGGCAAACTATTATAACTATGGAAGACAACAATATGATATCACTAACTAGAAACCAATTCTTTCATTAATTCAGTTTAATCATTAATTCGGTTATTTACACCATCATCAAATGGGATAAACCATGATGAATTTATGATTGAACGTATAATTAATGTAAAATAAATGAATCCTCTACATCAAAGGTTCAACATTATTTTCATAATAATAAAACAAGAACACATAACTCTAATCACCTCTCCCGCAAGAAAACTATGATCTACCAAGTGCATCATGCCATGAATTCACAAAAAAACAACACAATAAACTCAGTTTGAAATATTGATATCATATTCTATAATTTGGAAAGATTAAATGTGAGGAAACAAGATTGAACAGAGTAAGAACTGCAAGAAAACAAGGATAACACACCATAGATCACCACTAATTAATATTAGAATGTCGGGGAATAATCCATTGCAAAATGGTATTAATAGAACCTAAAAAATAACCCATGGTATTCTATAGTACAATAGGAATGGGTGGGAAAAAATTGGCTTTGGATGGGTGTTCAGGTATTTATAAACACCCTTTAAAACACCAGGCCACGACACAACCCCTGCACCATACCTCAAGATTAGCCGTTATCTACTATGATTCTCCTAACTCAAACCACCAACATTGTATCTATCCCCAAAAAGATAAAGCTTCATGGAATATAGCATAGACTAAGTCTACATGGAATAAAATCCTCTATAGATGTGATTTTATAGCCTAACTTCACCACCATCTCCTCAAGCCTCCTCTTTTCACCTCAAACACCTCAAACGCACAAAGGGACTCGTTACCAGGATCTGGGTCCTTATATTACATGTCTAATATAAAGAATGTTTTTAATGAATAAATATAATATTTCTGAGATTATGAAAATTCTATAATGATAAATTAAGAATTATACTAATAATCCCTGCAATGGGAAAAGAATATTTTTCTCATGTGTATGTGTGAAATTACACCCCATCAATATCATATTTTTTCATCACCACAATTCATGGATGGTTCTAAAATATATTTATTGAATAAATATGGAATTACAGAAAAATATATATCATTAATATGGTTCTAAAAGTATAAAACAAAAATTTATGATCATTATAATATAATCAATTTATATTAGTAAATTACCTAAACATATCTCATCATAGACCCCTTTCTCACAAATAATACACATTATTTCCAAAATATGTACTTGAGGATGTATAAATCAATGATAAAAATGAGATAAATATATTTTCTAATATTTTAATGATGCATTCTATGTTAATGAATGGGATTTGACATCACCATTATGAAATATGTGTGAAGAAATCGAAATTACTAACATCTAGTAAAAAATAAAATAAAAAAATAACTACTTAATGTATATTGAATGATTAAATGTTGGAATATAAAGGGTTATATAAATTAATAATTTTATAAAATAGGTTTTCCTGATTTTTATATTTATTTTATAGGATTTTAATGTTACTTCAATGATATTGGGAGTATGAAGGTAAGGGGTTCTCTTTCCAATCTCATTTTGAATTTGAGATTCATATGACTAAATGATCATCTGATAAAATTGTATGATACGTATCTCTAAAAAATACTTAATTTTTTATACTATATTTTTTAATTATTTTTACATGCTCCCCTACCATATCATACATCCTATGTTTTATCATTACCATGAAGTCTTTTTTAGGAGAAACTAACGTTATCACTTCCTTTCAATCGAGAATGTTTCATCATCCATGTCAATATTATTTATTTTGTATTTTGGATATTCTTATATCTAGATCGATGATTTCATAATGTAACCTACTAGATTTTTTAAGAGATACAAATATATAATTTACTATACAATACCTATCATTTCATACTAGTAGTTTTCTTAAGAATCTAAGGTTCAGTTTAGAATAATATATGGCTCATTTAGTGCCTGAAGCTCCAAATTTTGGAAAGATGAACTGGAGAGCATGGTTATAACATGGTTAGTGTTAAATATGTGACTCAACCATACCTCAGATGTAGAAAATTGAAGAGTTTAATACTATTTGTTCTATCCATACACCTTAGGCCACACGATCATGTGGCGTATTCCAATGGGCTAGATAGGGAAGCATGGTTTTCCTAAATTGTGTGCCCAGGGCCATACCCTTAGTGAAAATTAATTTATGGCAATGTATGGATTATGAGTAAGGTATGAAAAACCATGTGGCTAAACCATTTAACTCTTAAAATGTGTAAAAAGAACATGTTTACCCTTCATTCAATTGTTGTTTTATCCCCCATTTGTTTGTAGCTCCTCTCCCAGGCATTAGAGTCTTCCATAATCCTTTGACATATGCTTTGGGCTAGGATATTTTTTTGGTGTTTAATTCCTTATTTGTGGATTGTGTTAGAGGTTTATTAGTAAGATATTTATTCTTCTTCCTTCATACATTCATTTATTCCAACATCTGTTATGATATTTTGGTGTGATATAATATTCCCTATTTTTATGGAATTTTTCCATTTTATATATTTATACTATTTTAATTCAAATATAATGTTTACTATGGGTGAGGGGTTGTTTACTAACCTAAGATAGGTATTCTTGTAATTTTTACCTTAATAAGATTCATTTTATAAAACATTTCATCATTTTAAAAAACAGAAATTCTGTGTGTTACCTTAAAATTTTAATATTCTATTCTTTAAATTTTAACCCATGTAATAGATGCACCATATAACCTTGTTTATGGTCGGAGGTTCCCCACTTAGACATGTGCCACCCCTTATGGATTGATCATGTAATGATTTTTAATTTTTTAATGTTTATGTGGCTACACCACCTTCAATGTGGTGCTTATTTATACCCAATTGAATAGATCACAATAATAAATTGGAAATATAGTAGTATGAGCACTTAATGTGACTTCTATATGAATAATTGATATGTCCCTTAGTTAAATGGTATGTCAAATGAAATATAATTCATAATTTATCTTGTATTAAGTCATGAAATCCCAAATTAAATGTGAAATACGGGCATGGTGTCCCATGTAAATATGATAACTTGGTTTGGAATCCCAATTCAAATGATATATACTACCATGGAGCCCCATATAATTTTTATATACATGCATGGTTTCTATAATGAAATGTGATATACTATCACAGAATCACTTGCAAATGTGATAACCAAGCACAAAGTCCAAAATGAAATATGATATACAAGCAAGGGTTCCCACATAAATGTGATAACTTGGAATGGTATCCCATATGGTGACACAGGATAATGGATACCCATACGATTAATCACTTTTAGTCATGGAGTCCCTTGAAATTATATGAATCTCTTGCTACTATCCATGGACTCTTGAATTATGCCTTAAGTCTAGGATTATAGTAGTATCTATATACGTGGCTATAAACATCACTATGTATATAAGCTATATATAAACACACACATCCATATAGTTATAGACCCATGTTTATAGATATCTGAGCTTTAACCAAAATTAGGCAGTGTCAGGAATATTTCCTTTAGGAACTAGAGACAATCGATTCACATTTTATATTCTTTCTTAGATTGTTATACATGAATGCTGAAGATTTTATATGTACTTGATAGATTTTAGTAGATACCATTGGTGGATTATTTCTGAGTATACCTCATAGCATGTTTAGGGAACTACTTGGTACCCAAAATGATCTTATGAATGTAGGTAGAGACAAAGGGAATTGTCTAGCTATGGATGCGTTTTTGTCTTCTTATGATGGAGTACAAGAGAAGAGGACTAAGCTTATACCCACGATGCTAGTGGAGATAGTTTTTCACCATTTTTATTTTTGAATTTCATGATTTATATTCTTATACCCCCTATTTTCATATAATATGTCACATGAAATAAGAATCATTTTGTAAATGACATTTATTCTACTCTAGCCTATTTATTTTATTTGGATTATTTATTAATCTTTTACTAGTTATTTATTAAATTTTACAACATTTATAAATATTTTATACCATTGTGCTATACTCTAACCTAAGGGTATCCCCTCCCCATTGAAACACCTTATGTCCTCACTTCTAGTCGATAGCCTATGGCATATGGGGAGGCGGGCTTGAGGCCATGAGGCCAATTGTGTTTGGTTAATTATGAGTTAATCGGGCCTGAGATTCTAGAAAGCGATATCAAATATCTTAATTTTCCTTTTCCTTACTGTTCGTGACATTAGACAGGATACTAAGAACATTTAGATATTTTGTAATGATAATTTTCTTGGGATTAGATAACCCACATACATAGAAAAATAAAAATTTACTATGATGTGATATTTCTCTTCTGTTATGTGCCATAATTGTAGGGATTCCACCATTGGGTGATAATATTGACCCTCCTTTATGTAGGCATATCTAGATGCGTGAATATAGATATCATGGATAATATCTAAAAGACAACATCCTAGGTCCATAGATCCCCAAGAATTTGGTGGATGTTGTTGCTGGAATTCTTGAATCAAATCTTATATAGTGGGGGAAAGTTGTGGAGCTCCTTACATAGATATTATAAATTATAGTGAGCTCTTTTAAAACTATGAATCGATAACCAGTTGATGGATAATATGAGGTACCTAAAGTTACTCTATTGGAGTCAATTTTGGTGTCTCTAGTCCCATAGTTAGTATAACATGATCATCACCACATTTCTGGCACATGAATTGAGGATGTCATGGAAGAAAAGTTCTATAATTTCCAAATTCATTCCTTACATAAGTTTCAATAATATATATGATCAAAAATAAAAGAAAATTAAAGGTATAAATCATTCCTATAAACTAGTCACATCTCTCTTCCTACTTATAAATCTAGGTCTAGGTGAAAATAAAGGTCTCAATGGATCACAAGAGACACTATTTAATACCCACTAATATGGTTGGGTATATGTCAAGGTCTAACATCTCATAGTATAGATTCTGGTATATATAGTTTCAATGGTAAGTTATAGATGAAAATTCCCTTCAATTCGTAATTGGAATCCCAATATAATGGTATCTATTTCATTTAATTTTTGAAATTTAGTTATGTTTTTACTCATTTATATATTGAGAGAGATAGAGAGAGAGAGATCATGGTTTAATTTTATGAATCACCATTCCAAAATTATCAAGACTCATAGTGTTTATAAATTGTAATTAGAACATCTTGTAACTATGACCTGACCCTTACATATAGTATCAAGGTGTAACAGTTCATATTAATTGATTTGATTAAATTATTCACCATTACCAATTTATATAAGTACATTATTTATTAATTAAATTTGTAATTCATATAATCAAATCAACTCATGTTTCAGTCCATAAAACCAGTGGACCATGGAAAAAACAAGTAATAATTAGTTAATTGAGGTTCTACCATAAATCTATATGCTAAACATCATTTAGGATGATGCTAATATTTTAACTAATCCAATTATTTTAACCCTAAAAGACATTTTCAAACATTTACATATATAAAAATCAAGGTAAATACAATAATCATTGGAAAAAATCGTAATACAAGAAACAAGATACACATAAAGGAGGGTTAATATTTCCCTCATAAACTGAGATTAGATCATGCTAGGTAGTTTATACATCTACAATAGGGTGTTATTTTTCTGATATAATATTGATACTATTTAACCAAACATCAACACTTCACAAAAAAACATACCAGTGATGAGTTGTAAAGACAAGGAAATTAGATGATGGACTTGTATACACCATCCAATAATGGGTGAATGTGATTTGGTTGACTACCATTTATAATAAAGTAAAAATATTCCTCATTCATAATAAAAACTGAGGGAAGCTAACAATGTGTTCTAAGGATGTTCCATACTGAGATATGGATGTGGTTCTTTGAGCAGAAGGATGCATCACATCGAGCATTTACATGGGGGGTAGAATTAGCCATATGACCACTACTGATAGTTACATAGTGTTCCACTAGTGCAAAAATATAGGTAATAAGAATCCCCAATGTCCTAGAGATCTCATTGAATATTGTGGTTTCATAAGGTTAGGGAATCTTTAGTGGTTTTGAAAGACCTATCCATCTATGCTTTGTGGGTGAGGATCCATATTAACTCCACCTTCAAGAACAAAATCAATAGCACATCACCAAGTTGGTAACATGATTACCATTGACCACTCAAGAAAAGGAGGTGGTCATTGACCGGCTAGCCATGCTAAAGACATACTTCACGAACAATGTGGACTTGCTTAGGGAATCCAAGTTACGTATTAGGGTCATTAATATGGACATATCTATGTAGTGTATCCTGCTCCCAAGGAGAAGAGTTCTAGGAATTCTATAGTTATAGGTACTGTTACAGTACCCTTATATTTAGTATCTAATTTATTTGATAAAGGATCTTTGAATTCCTTCATATCTTAGGAAATTATGGAAATTATTGGATTTGAAGTGGGGTACTTATGTGGCATGATGACTCTCGACATAGAATTTGGGGTTCCATCGAAGAGTGTACGCCATTTCAAGGGCCCCCCTTGTGATATGGGGGTATAGATTATTATTGAACCTCTTTTTAATCAAGATGATTTTTTTATGTAATACTTGGAATGGATTGTTTAGTAATGTATAATGATCAATTTGATTTATATCATCGGAGGGTGTTCTGTGCATTGTATGAGGGTGGTAACTAAATTAATAAGGTTGAATGGGATGTCTTAGTGAGTTGAACTCAAATTTTTCATCGTGGGATGGGTGGAGTAACCACCCCTATGGATAGTCTCTTTATGAGAAATTAGGGAATGTTATGTACATAATTTCCTCATGTTGTGGATCATTTCAAGAATATCTTACCTCTAAATTTTCAAGGTTAACTCTTGTGAGAGAGGAAGAGTACACCATTGAGATAGATCCTGGAGGAGCACCAGTTTTCATTTCTACTTGTAGTATAACACCAATTTAGATCCATGAACTCAAGAATTAGTTAGAGGATTTGGTAGATAAGGGTTTTATATGACCTATTACGTCACCTTGGGGTTTTCCTATGTTATTCAAAAATAAGGAGAATGATACCCTCATGGTTTGTGATAATTATCACCGGTTAAACTTGTATATATTTAAGAACCAGTATCCATTGTCATGTATAGAAGAACTATTCAACTAGATCATAGGAGAGATGGTTTTCTCTATGATTCATTTGATGTTGGGTTACCATTAGGTGCGTGTGAGACCATTAGGCATACCATATATGACATTTCATAGTATATATGACTTGTATGAGTATTTGTTTATGTCATTAGATCTCGCGATCCCACCCATAATATTTATCAATCAAGTGAATTGGGGTTTTCACCTGTATCTACATGTTTGTGTGGTAGCCATCATGAACAATATATTAGTGTATTTTAGTACTCAACATGTCCATTCCATACATATTTATATCAGGATGATATACAGAGACAAAACTAACTATATGATAGGCTCCCCATATGACACATTTTGACCAATAAGTTTTACTTCAAGGGTCACATCATCTCAGAGGAAGAATAATATATTGACCTAGGGAAGGAGAGCATTGTGGTTTCCTTGTAACAATCCAAGAAATTATTTAATTTTTATAGTTTCTTAGGGATGGAACTCTATAATATTTATTTCATCCAGAACATCTCATATCAAGAAGCACATCTCAAGGGATTGACCAAAAAGGGTGTGATGTTCTTATTTCCTAATGCATGTGAGGTATCCTTTGAGGAGATAAAAGGGATTCATAATTCATTTCTAATAGAGATTCTTCCAAATCAGGAAATAATCTAAATACTTTATTTTTATATTAGGAATCAATCTCAGAGTAGGTCTGATGCAAGTAGATTGAGTTGGTAGCATTCATGTATGACCACCTAAGACCTCACCGGAAAAATTACCCTATGTATGAACTCATGTTGGCTTCTGTGGTTCATGATTTATGTTGTTACAAGCATTATCTACTGGTGGAATGGTCTTCCATTCACATGGACCACAAAAGTCTCAAATACATTTCCCTAAAGTGTGACTTGAATTTTAGGCATCATATGTGGGTAGAATATCGATATTATTTTGACTTTGAGCTCACTTATACATCTAAAAATATAGTTTCAATAGCTGTCACCTTGAACCTGAATACCTAGAATAGGTCGTATAAGAGGATAAAAAATAGGGGCAATTGAAGGCATTATTTTTGAGATAAATCTGTAGGTTTTGGAGTATCTTCGATAGCCTATTTTAGTATTTTTGGTAGTAGCATCCTCCATCCTAGAACATGTATGTATGAGATAACTTTCAAGTACCAAGGGATTTATCCTAATAGAAATTGTCTTAGGCGAGGACCCTCACCAAGTTGGGTCATCAATGAGGATTTGATCTTGCACATTCATGAGTGTGTTTGAGTGACAACTAATATATATGAGAATAATTGATGCAGTAATATCATGCCACTATTTAGGAAGTGTGCACTAGCCTTATAATGATTTACCAATATGTACTAAGACATATTATTTCGTTATTTGTGTATAGGAATGAAGAGGCAGATTTTGTGTCATATCACATAGTGTTCCACCTGAAAGCAGGTGCAGGTAGAGCACCAATTTCCTATTGGAATTATATTTCCTTTTTCTATTCCCAAGTGGAAATGGGATGATGTCACCATTGATTTTGTAATGGGATTTCCGAGATTCCCTTGAGGCAGTCATGCATCATGGGTGATCATCAACATATTTACTAAGTTCACTCACTTAATATTGATTAGGGATACCTTTTATGTAGATGATATTAGGAGGATTTACATTTGGGTGATGTTATTCATTTATAGTGTTCCCTATTCTATTTTATTGGATATATACACTCAATTTCTATTGTGGTTTTGATAATAGTTATATAAGGAAATCGGTTTACAAGTTTTTCTAAGTATAGTATACCACCCTTAGACCAATGGTCCATCTGAGCATATGGTACATTTTCTAGAGGATATACTCTCAGTATGATTACTTGATTTTAGAGGTTCTTTTCAAAATCATTAATCACTTGTCAAATTTTCCTATAGATACAACTTTTCGGAAACTATTCAGATATCTCCATATAAGGACCTATATATTAGGTTGTTCCATTCACCCATGTTCTTGTTATTTGTAGGTGAGTTAGTTTTACTGGGACCTTGTCCAGTTCAAAAGGAATCATAACATACCCAAATTATTGAAAAGAATATGGCTACAACTCAATCTAGGATGAAGTCTTGTACTTATGATCACTTCAAAACTCTAGAGTTTGTGGCGGGACATCAGGAATATATATATATATGTGTGTGTGTGTGTGTGTGTGTGTGTGTGTGTGTTTCTCCTAGATTGGGTCATAGAAGGATTCATATATAAATAATTATATAACCTTGTTACATTATTCCATTCGAGATTTTATAGAGAGCCGTTCTGGTAGCCTATCATTTGGATTTAACTCAAAGGTATTCGTCCATGCATGAAAAATTATATTTATTATAGCTTCGCCATTATTATTCTGACCCATCTAATTTGTTTGATCTACAGAATATAGAGCTTGATTTAGATTTATTATTTCATTATTATCATATGAATATCATTGAACAGATAAAACACACACATTGGGGCATGTTAGTTCCTCTCGTATGAGTGTTATGGTTACACGATCATGTATAAGATGGTTTCAAGGAGAGAGAGAGGCCAAAATATGTGCTCAATGGATGGAAGTTATCCAAAATGATACTTTTCCACCCTCAAAAGGGAATATTGTGGATGAGTTGTTTTAAGGAGGGGATTTTGTAAAATCCTAGATTTTTAGAAGAGGTACATATTCTTAATTTGTAGAAAAAATGCTTTTTTTATACTAGTAAGGTACGTAAGAGGTTATAGAGATGTTCAAGATGTTCAGGGCTTATTTAGAGCCTAGGGATATAAATTATGGAAAGACAGACTGAGCAACATTGTTATCAAAATTTTAGTGCTAATTGTGTGCCTCAACCATTCAGGTGCAATTCAAAACTAAAAAGGGGTACACAGTTAGTTCTAGACATTCACCTCAGACCAAATAATCATTTTGGGATGTTTAGTTTCCTGGAAGGGGATACACATTATTCCTAAACCATGCTCCCAAGGCTGCACCCTTAGTGACACATAACCAGTGGAAACACATGGTTTAGGTGCATGGTTCGGAAAACCTTGTGGTTAAACCGTGTGCCTCAAAAAAAGTATGGAAAAAGAATTTTTCCCTATCCATATTTTTAGTTTATCACATTATTTTTCCTCCCCATTCACATTCATCTCCTTTTCTAGTCATGGTAGTCTTTTATATTCTTCTAACATAGGATTTGGGCTAGGATCGTCATATAATGTTTGATTCGTTCGACATAAGCTTCATTGGATGCATATATATAAGAGCTTTAGTCCTCTTACAACCTTTTTTTATATTTCTACATCTTCAACACTTTTTTAGTGAAATATAACATTCCCTATTTTCAAGGAATTGTTCTTTTCTTTTCATATTTCTCCCATTCTACATTTAATATTAAGCAGCTAATGGAAGGGGGTTCATCTACCAACCTAAGGTAGGTGGTATATCACGTTTTTCCTAAAGATTAGTTGTTTTATAACGTCATAAATCATGCCACATGATCGATATTCTTCACATTTCCTTAAATTTGTAATTTTAGTTTATCTAAATTGTTACCATTGTTATAAATTCCCCATTTATCCTTGTTTATTATCCGAGGTTTCCCAACTCGATAAGTGTCACTACATAGAGTGTGCTCATGTGATTTCATATAATTATTAGGAATTTATATGGACAGAACACCTTTTAAGTGGTGTTAATTTCTACCCAATTGAATGTATCATATTAAATAACAAGAAGGTGAGTAGTACAACCACGTCACTTGACTTCCATATGAATAAGGGATATTCTACTTCGTTAAATTGCATTCCAAATTAACTGTAATTCATAATTTTTTGTATTAAATCTTGAAGTCCCAAATAAAATGTGATATATGGGAACAAATTCTCATTTAAATGTAATAAGAAGGCTTGGATTCCAAATATAAATGAGATATATAGGCATGGAATCCCATATGAAATTGATATATGATCATGGAATTCCTAATGAATTGTGATTTATAGGCATGGAATACTATATAAATGTGATAATCAGTCATGGTATCCAAAATGAAATATGATATATAGGTATGGAATCACTAATTAAATGTGATAATCGGGCCTAAAACCCCATATGGTGACACATAGGCATGGAAACCAATATGATTCATGGATTTTCGGAATGCCATCCCTTGACCTTATATGAGACTCTTATTACTATGCATGGATGGATAAATTACACCTTGGTTATGGACTTGTAGTAGTAAATATATTAATGTGGCTCTATTTTTACATAGTTTTGCCACATATTTATACTTATTTTTGATGATTTAATTAATTATTTAAGCACTTTATACTAAATAATTGTACTTTTTTATTTTTATAGTTAAATTTTTTAAATAAATATTTTTTTTAATTAATTGTGTATTTTTAATCTTTAAATTAATAATTTTAATATTACTTTAGTCAACTAATTTTTTTATTATTTGTGTTAATTAAAATCTGCTAACCTTTTAATAATATAAATTTAATTATAAATAATGATTTAATATCCTTATTTGTGTATCATATGTATGCAGTTTAATTATTTATTCATTTTCTATTGATTTTAGTCTACTGGTGACATTTTGTCATCAGTGACCCTTCTATTTATTCTTCACCGGTATCCTATTTCCATTAGTAACCTTAATTTTTTTTTACTGGTAACCTCTTTAATTTTTACACTGGTGTCCCTTTGTTCTATCGGTAGCCTTATGCCATCAGTATCCATATTTTTTAAAAGTGCTGATTTTAAGCTAATGGTGAGCCCCGCGCCACTGCTATTTTGTTTGTTTTTCAACTAATGATGACCTTTATTTTTTTATACTAATAATAACCTTTTTACTTAGTCTATCAGTGACCCTTTAATTTAATCCTAACAGTGACCTCTCTTTTCATTACACTAGTAACCTTCATTTTAGCCTAACAGTGACCTTTTGTAAATTAAAGCTTATAGTGACCTCCTACACCTCACTGTTGGTTTTTACTCATCACCAATAGCTCATATTTTCATCTCACTAATGAAACATCTTCAACAAACACATCTCCCCGGTTAATCTACCCTTATACCATCAATTTATCTGATCAATCCTTTTTCATACCGATGCACATCACCACCAGATCAACACAATTCAGCATTTTTCGAACTGGATTCAAAACCATAACACACTGCAATACCAAAATCAATGCAAAATTTTTACTACTTTGAACTCGAATTATCTTCAGATCTCACCATGGATGAAGATAACCCTTTCTCACCAAAAACTGGAGAAAACCCTTGTTGTCAGATACGAAGAAGGTCGAGTTGAAGTTGGATACTTTCGGAACTAGTGCTGCTGGAGACGTTGAACTGAGTCCATGCCGAGATCTAAAGCCGCTTGTAATCACTTCCATTGTGTTGCACTGGATCCAGAGAAGCTGAAAAAGGTGGAACCATTAATCGTAGCTTGAGACTGCACCTTGATGGAGATGGTGTGATGCCTTGTAGTCACCTCGAGCTGAATCAATCACCACCGAGCCTGCTGGAGGAGCTTCTGCCGCCATCTGTAAGAGGTGGAATTCCATCCCATCAGGGTAAAGCCACCGCTCTGGTGGAGTTGACTCCAAAAGAGGCTAGTTTCTTTGCTTCTATCCATTGAGAAGGTCTGGTCACCACCAGATTTGGTGCCATAGAAGGAGGATCTGGAGGCTTCTCAAAGAATCCAAAATTCCCCCCTCTAGCACCGATTTCGGGGGGGGGGGGAGACAAGTTAGCTAAAAAATAAAATAACAATCAAATTAAAAAATAAATAATATAATAATAAAAATATTTATAATAAAATAATTATTATTAGTTAATTAACTAAAATATTAATCTAATTAAATAATTAAACTAAGTTGTAATTTAATTTAACTTTTTATAAAATAAATTAATTGATCTTAATTTTGTTTAAGAATTGTATTATGTTATTTCAACTAAATATTAATAACACTAGAATAAATTAAATAATCAAATAAAGTAATCTTATTCAAGAATATAATTAAGTACTAATAATACTATTATTAATATTTCTTACACTAATTAATAATTATAAATTAAAAACATAATAAATCTTATCTAATTAAAGATTAGATAAATAATTAATAATCATAATACAAATAATAACTATCAACTAAGATATTTATTAATTAACATTAAACACTTTTTTATAAGTATTATAACATTATACATTTAAAAATAACTATTATTTAATCTTCTTTGTGTTTTAACTATTTTATTTTGTTTTAGTTGTGCAAGTTCAGACCAAAGCTTAAAACATGTCCAGGATCACTTAACTAACTCACTAGGATTTAGTTATGTGAGAAAAGCTATTGTGGAATGTTAGTCACGAAAAAACGAATGTTTGTAGTGCACACATGAAGGACACTTTGATTCGGTGGAAACCGAGCGGTGACAAGAAGCATATGACGGAGGATACAAAAAAAAAGAGAGAAACAACATGATTTTGGGGGTGTGACATTCATTGGGGTGCAACATTCATGGGATAGGACATTCATTCAACTCATTCGAAGATCCAGTTCTGAGTGGAGGGAGTGCAGAGGGAGACTCTGGAACCACTTCTTGGAGCTGGAGGAATTCAGAAGTAGAGCATCATCTCGAGAGTTTATCTTCCATCTTCAATCTAGTTTCACTACTCTATTTTAGTATGTTTTTAGTTGTTGTAATGATAATGAACAAAATAGTAGGATAATCATATAGTTCAGGGATAAATTGAAGTTCCACTCATTATCTTTTAATTGTCTTTTCACTTAATCATTTTGATGATTTCTGTATTGATCGGTGAGATTGATACTGAGTTCATCCAATTGTGAGTACCACTAGAACATATTTTC
Organism: Viscum album; assembly: GCA_963277665.1. Classification (NCBI taxonomy): domain Eukaryota; kingdom Viridiplantae; phylum Streptophyta; class Magnoliopsida; order Santalales; family Viscaceae; genus Viscum; species Viscum album. Next base: position 1,516,871,253 of record OY728155.1, on the reverse strand, counting down.
AAAACTCCGCAATCAAGTTGTAGAGATTGATCGTGGACACATATTTCAAAAAAAAATAACAAATACTTCAGGACTTATGGCGAGTTCATCCTGTTATCATTTTCAATTTGAAATTTTCACAGTTGATTTGTTTTGGAGTGGCGAACTCCAAAATCAATGGGCCTATGTGAATTATCTCCTGGTGAGGGAGGTAAGTCATTATCTTTGTGGTGGTGCACTGCAGAAACTTTTAAGTTAATTGGGGTACTTTTAAAACCAGTATAATGGAGACTTTTACCTAGCCATTTTAATAGATTGTTCTCTTATTTACATGCTATATCACTGTGTCTTTTTGTTTTCAACTATCTCTAGCTTAAATTTAATTTAGATACATGATTTAATGTTTTATTTCACTTTAATTCATTATAAAAAGGAAAAGAAAATAAATTATCCACTCCATTACAGACAACAGTGGAGTTTTTGAAGGTTTTTATAGGAATAGTGGTTAGAATTTTCTTTCTTGTGGGTTCAACCCTGCTTTCCACATGTACTATAGTTAGTAATAATATAAATATTAAACTTTTACTAACTTTAATGATAGTTTAGGTCATGTTTTTGGCACCGTTTCTAGGGAAGTCATGCGCTGAGAGTCTAGGGTTATAATAAAAAGTAAAAAAATCAATAAAAATAGGGGGGAAACACACTAAAAAACATTTAAAAAACTGATAAAAACTGTGAACTGGAACCTACTGCTTTTATTGAACATTAAAAATCCAAATCAATTGCAAAACGTTTTGTGTTTAAACTCAACTATTTTTAGTTTTAAAAAATGGACCATTTTGAGGACTGAAATCATCGACTTGAATTACACTATGTATATTGTGGTTGTTATGGGCACACTGACTGGCATTGTGTCTATAACCAACCAAAACAGATTGATTACATTTAATAAAATGGACAATATGAGTCTATTCCTGACACCATAGCTAAAATTGACCTAATTGATTCTAAATTGGATGCTAGGGTGGAACTAATTAAAACATGGATGACTAAAACCCATGAAATTCACCTTAGAGATTCTCAAGATCAAGATAAAAGAATGAAAAGATTGGAAAACATGCTCTTGGATTTACAAAAAAGTGTTAAAGAAGAAGAATAATTTGAATAAAGTGAAAAATAAAATGTTTATTAAAGATTTCAAAATCAATATGATGAGGAAAGTGAATCTAAAACTAGTCAAAAAACCATTTTTTTTAAATATGATTATATTGAACTAAATCGAGAAATAACCAGCTAACTAAATCAAGATAATAACATTTAATATACCAAAATGATTTTTAATGATGTTGAGTTGGACTATTTAAAAGATGTATTAAAACAAATTGAAAAAGATAGCCTAGTTATTTTCATAATTCCTACTTTGGATAAAAATCATTGTTTTATAAGTTTTGAGAATGCAGTCACTTGGGATGAAGATATACGAGAAAATGAAAATTTTAATGTTAAAAACTCTTCACCCAAAATTTCTGAAATTCTGAACATTGAGCCTGAATTTGATATTGGGTATAGTCTGGATGAGAACATTAAACTGGAAGTTAAAGAATCTGAAATTTTTTAACCTAAATTGATAACCACTCTTCCATGTTTTGAACAAGTAAACCCAATAATTTCTAAATTTTTGTTTGATAATGAGGAAGAGGGAATGATTTCTGAAGAAAGACTAACTGATGAGTTTTTATTTCCCTATTCTCATGGTAATCACTTTTACGAAACTTTTTGCAATGAAATGGAAATCAGTGTTGGCCTATATGAGGATAATTGTCTTAATTTTAAAATTATGGAAACTAAACTTATTGAAATTGAATTGTACAATTCTTCTCCAGAAATTGAACTACAACACTCAAATGACATGGTTTTTGAAAGTGAGCCTTTTGAACTTGAACAGGAAAGAGAGGATTAGAACACACATGAATTATGCAGAATTGGTTTTTTAGAAGCAGTAGATGTTCAGTGTGAGTTAGCATGTGATGATATTTTGGAAGAGATTTACTACATTGTTAGACCTGAACCTATTTGTGATCAAATAAATTTTCTTCCCGGTTTAACACTTTTTTCCTCAATTGTGAAGGGTTTTAAGCCTTCTCATGATACTGATAGTAGTCTATAGGTAGAATTGTACATGAGTTCCATTGTACATGATTCTGTTCAACACTCTATTTCATCTCTTATTGAACCTACTATTCACTACTCACCCATTATCACCCTTGTTTTTGAAACCATTAATGTTGAAGTTGATAAATATATCTATGAGGTCAATGCCACACCCTTTTAAGCATCTAGTACTGTGTTGTCTCATCATGTGAACTCAAATCTTGATAACTCTGAAACAATTCTGGAAGTTGACAGCACCATGTTCATAACTATCAAAGGATTTATCTTAGGTGTTAATTTAGGCTATGCGAGTTTAGTTTTAGTTTTGCTAAGTTTTGATGCCCATAAATTTCATTGTTCTGTTAAAAAATTTTGGGCCAAACACATGTGGTGGTTCCTATTAAGGAAACCACATCCACATAGTGACTACGACTAGTTTCTTGGTGAGTCCGGATGGGGACTATAAACCTAGCACTGCATGGGAGGCCAACCATGGTTTTTATTTTGATTTCAATAAAAAAATTGTAATTAAATAAAACGTAATTGAAGAATTTAAATTCAGTGCTTCATGGGAGTCAACCAATGCTATTTATTTTGTGTTTTCTTTTGTTTCTATTCTTGTTTTACTTTCAATAATGTGTTTCTTTGCTTCTTTATGTTTGTTATGTCTCAGCTAGAAAATTTTTTCTCTTTCTACTTTCATTGTGATTTTTTAGATGTTATCGCTGCTGTCATCTCAAAAGTGGAATTCCCATGCTGAAGGAGTAATGAATAATCTAGTCAAGGAAGCATCTTTCTATTAATTTTTATTTCATTATTATTCTCTTTAATGCTTTAGGAAAAAATCCGATTCATGTTTTGCTTGCTCAGAAAATTCTTCTTGTAGAAAATTCTACTACATGTGTACTGAAATTTATGTTGCAAGGATTGAACTGAATAAAATTCCGCTACATGCCTTGCTATTGAAATAAAAAATCTGCCTACGTTTAAAAAAATTCTTCTCATTTTGGAATAAAATTCTCATGTATGTCACTGTGTAAATTTTTTATTCATGTCCCTCATTATAAAAAAACTGAATTTCATTTTTATTAACATCATCCACTGCGTGAACTCCAGTGGGAGGGGTAAATTTCGTAGATCTTTTTGAATTTGTTTGTATAGGTTAGGGTGTTTAACTTGTCATTATCTACTTTATTGAAAATCCTTTTGAACCCAATCTTTGAACATGCTTACACCCTATTCACTGTGCACTTCCAAATTTCATGCCATGTTTGTACATTAATGAAAATCCTTGATGGTGTCTTAAATGATAATGCATGTACTTGGATTTGAACCTGTTTTAAATTAATTTTTGTGGCGAACAACACTTTTGTACTTCAAAGAGACCCTTTGTACATGTCATAAATCTACTAAATTGAAAATATGTTTTTAAAATCAATTGTTTAATTATTATTCTCTATTCTAGAAGTCAACTTTGGGGACAATGTTGGGTTTTAAGTGTGGAGGAGGGAGTCAATTCATGACTGAGCTAAACTGTTCTTAATTGAAAGCCCCATCAATTCCCACTACAACTTAATTATTTTTGTTAAAAACAGATTGAAATTTTTCAAAATTCTTTCATAATTTTAGGTGATTTACTGTTATTAAAATGGGTCTTTTATAAGGACAGTGCATTGATTGGTAGTTAAGAATTGCTGAGAATCTATAATTAATGAGGTTGGATGATTTCTGAGTGATCATGCTAATGGTTTTATGGAAATTTGATTTAGGAACTATTTATGAGAGTGATATGGGTACCCTTTTAAAAGAATTATGATTATAACCCTTGGAATTGGAAGTTTCAATTGATCCTAGGGGGCACACTTTTTTGTTATTTATTAAAGTAATTTCCTTAATGAGTTAATGTAATTGGTTTTCATAAAAATATATTGGAACTGAAGTATTTTGGGAATCTGGGATCCCACGGTGAGTCTCTGAGACCCTAGATGCTGGGTGCATTTATGTTTACTATAAGCCCTTAGTACACCTTGAATAAGTTCATTGCATAGTTCTTATCATATGATACATGTCTTGGGAAAAATTAAATAAAGTGTCTAGGGTCAAAAACGAGTTCATTAAGGTGAGGGGAATGATGAACACTGGATGAAGATGATGTCAATTGGTTTATATGGGAGTCATTTAGGTTGTTTCATTAGGGTGATTCAAAAAAATATTTCTTGTTGGAACCTAGGTGATAAGCCAAAGTACATATTTCCTATGGTTAAGTTTATAATTCCATATAGATTTTACATTTTTTCACTCTTGAAATTAGAACCTGAGCTTATATTGAAATGAGTCATTAAGTTGTATCACATATGAGGCATGACATCCTCATTGGTTTATGATTCATAGTTTTGTAGATTACTATTTGATTATTTGTTTTAGGCAAGACATCATTTGAAACATTTTCAAAAAGCCTATTGACACTTCAGTCCTCTGTTTTTAAGTGCTAGACATGTTACAGTTTGATCTGAATCTTTAAATACGAGAATATGTTTTTAAATGATAATAAAATATGGGATTGTTTGAGGACAAACAAAGACTAAGTGTGGGAGAATTTGATGTGGCTCTATTTTTACATAGTTTTGCCACATATTTTTACTTATTTTTAATGGTTTAATTAGTTATTTAAGCACTTTATACTAAATAATTTTACTTTGGTATTTTTATAGTTAAATTTGTAAAATAAATATTTTCTTTAATTAATTGTGTATTTTTAGTCTTTAAATTAATAATTTTAATCTTAATTTACTCATCTAATTTATTTATTTTTGTTTATTAGTTGTGTTAATTCTAATATGCTAACCTTTTAATAATTTGAATTTAATTATAAATAATAATTTAATATCTTTATTTTTGTATATTATGTATGTAGTTTAAATATTTATTCATTTTCTATTGATTTTAGTCTACCAGAGACCTTTTTTCATCGATGACCCTTCAATTTAATCTTCACTGGTAACCTATTTCCACCAGTAACCATAATTTTATTTATTTTCTACCAGTAACCTCTTTAATTTTTACACGGGTGTCCCATTGTTCCATCGGTAGCCTTATTCCATTGGTATCCTTTTACGCCATCGGTAACCATATTTTTTTTAAAGCACTGATTTTAAGCTAACGGTGGCCCCCGATTCACTGCTCTTTTGTTTTTTTTTCAACTAATGGTGACCTTTATTTTTTTATACTAATAGTAAACTTTTTACTTAGCCTATCGGTGAACCTTTAATTAAATCCTAACAGTGACCTCTCTTTTCATTGCACCGATAACCTTCATTTTAGCCTAATAGTGACCTTCTCTAAATTAAAGCTAACAATGACCTCCTGCACCTCACCGTTCTTTTCCCCCCTCACTGATAGCTCATCTTTTCATATCACTGACGTAGCATCTTCAACAAACACATCTCTACTGTTCAACTACCGTTATACCATCAATTTATCCTCTCAAGCCTTTTTCATACCGACTTACATCACCATCAGATCAACACAATTCCGCATTTTTTTAACTGGATTCTGAATCCATAACACACTAAAATACCAAAATAAATGCAACACTTTTACAACTTTGAACCCGAATTATCTTCAGATATCACCAGAGCTGAAGATAACCCCCTCTGACCAGAAACTGGAACAAACCCTTGTTATCGGATACGAAGGAGGTCGAGTTGAATTCATCTACTTCCATTACTGGCGCAGCTGGAGGGGTTGAACTGAGTCCAAGATGAGATCTAAAGTTGCTTGGAATCACTACCATTGTGTTGCGCTGGTTCTAGAGAATGTAAAAAAGGTGGAACCATTCACTGTAGACTGAGACCTCACCTTGAGGGAGATGGTGCGCTGCCTTGCAGTCACCTTGAGCTGAATCAACCACTGTCGAGCCTGCTGGAGGAGCTTCTGTCGCCATCTACTGGAGGTGGAATTCCATCCCATCTAGCTAAAGTCGCTGCCCAGGTGGGGTTGACTCTGGAAGATGCTGGTTTCTTCACTACTATCCGTTGAAAAGGGTTGGTCACCACCAGATCTAGCGCCATGGAAGGAGGATCCAGAGGCTTCTCAAAGAATCCAAAATTCCCCCCTATAGTGCCGATTTCTGGGGAGGGAGAGAAAGTTAATTAATAAATAAAATAACAAACAAAATAACAAATAAATAATATGATAATAAAAATATTTATAAGAAAATAATTATTATTAGTTAATTAACTAAAATATTAAACTAATTAACTAATTAAACTAAGTTTTAATTTAATTTTACTTTTTATTAAATAAATTAATTGATGTTAATTTAGTTTTAGAATTTTATTAAGTTATATCAACTAAATATAAATAATACTAGAATAAATTAAATAATCAAATAAAGTAATCTAATTCAAGAATATAAATAAGTAATAATAATACTATTATTAATATTTCTTACACTAACTAATAATTATAAATTAAAAACATAATAAATCTTATCGAATTAAAGATTAGTTAAAAATTAATAAACATAATACTAATAATAACTATCAGCTAACATATTTATTAATTAACTTTAATTACTTTTTTTAACTTTATACATTTAAAAATAAATAATATTTAATCTTCTTCGTGTTTTAAATATTTCATTTTACTTTAGATGTGAAGGTTCACACTTAAGCCTAAAACACATCCAGGTTCACATAACTAACTCACCGAGAGTTAGTTATGTGATAAAATCTTGTGTGACGTGTTAGTCGTGAAAAAACGCATGTGTGCAGTGCACACATGAAAGACACTTTGAGTCGGTAGAAACCGAGCAGTGAAATGCATCAGATGATAGAAAATACCAAAAAAATAGAGCAACAACTTAATTTTGGGGGTGTGACATTCATTGCGTTGTGACATCCATGGTAGATGACATTCATTCAACACATTCAAAGATCCAGTTCTGAGCGGAGGGAGTGCAGAGGGCGACTCTAGAACCACTTCCTGGAGCTGGGGGAATTCAAGAGAATAACATCATCACGAGAGTTTATCTTCCATCGTAAATCTAGTATCACTACTCTGTTTTATTATGTTTTTAGTTTCTGTAATGATAATGAACAAAATAGTAGGCTAATCATATAGTTCGGGGATAAATTCAAGTTCCGCTACTTATCTTTTAATTCTCTTTTCACTTAATCATTTCGATGATTTTAGTATTGATCAGCGAGATCGATACTGAGTTCATCCAATTGCGTGTACCACTAGAATATATTTTAAAAACTCCACAATCAAATCAGTGAGATTGATCATGGACACATCTTTCAAAAAAATCACAAATAATTCAGGACTTACGACGAGTTCGTCCTGTTATCATTTTCAATTTGAACTTTTCACAATTGATTTGTTTTGGAGTGGTGAACTCCAAAATTGATCAACCTGTGTGACTTAGATCCGAGAAAGGGAGGTATGTCATTCTATTTCTGGTGGTGCATTGCAGTAACTTTTAAGTGAATTGGAGTACTTTTAAAACCAGTAGAATGGAGAATTTTCCCTGGGCATTTTAATAGATTGTTCTCTTATCAGCATGCAATATCTATGTGTCTCTTTGTTTTCAACTGTCTCTAGATTCAATTTAGTTTAGATACATGATTTGAAGTTTTTTGTCACATTACTGCTTTATAAAAAGAAAAATAAAATAATGTATCCACTCCACTGCAGACAATAGTGGAGTTTTTGTAAGTTTTTAGAGGAATAGTGGTTAGAATTGCCCTCCCCGTGGGTTCGACCCAGCTTGCCACATATACAACAGTTAGTAGTAATATAAATATTAAACATTGACCGAATTCAACAATAGTTTAGGTAATATATATATGGATATGAATGTAACTCTGTATATAGACCATACACACACACATACACACATACTTATAGACACTTGTTCATAGATTTCTCAAATTAGGACGAAGTAGGTAGTTTCATCCTGGTGTCCTTTAAGAACCAGAGCCAATCCGTTTACATTTTATATTCATACTAACATTGTTATACATAAACAATTCTAATTTTATATGCACCAGCTTGATTATACTAGAAAACATTTTTGGTGGCCTACTGAGTATATCTCACACACTATTCAAGCCTCGGGTTAGTACTTGAATATATCTTATGGATGTAGGTAGGAACAAAGGGAAACCTCTAAATTTCGATGCTTTATTGTCTATTTAGGATTCATTACATGATAAGAGGACCAAGATTATGCTCATGATTCTAGAAGAGATAATTTTTGTACTTTTGGTATTATTTTATTATGTGATGTATATGGATGTAACATTTTCCCTTTTTGTATATCACATGACATGAGAATCATTTTGTATGGGATACTGATTCTATTCCAAACTATTTCTTTTATCAGTGTGAATTATTATTCCTCTATTGGTTATTTATTATTTTGTATTCTATTTACCATTATTTTATACCATATTCTACACTTTCACCTGTGGGAATAGTCTCCCCGCGGATACACCCTAGGCCCTCACTACTAGTAGGTTGCATCAAGTGCACGGGGAGGTGTGCTTGAGGCCATATGACCAACTAGGTTTTGTTACATAGGATTGAACTATGCCTGGGATGCTACACATAAGGTATTGAAATGAAAATTAATTTCAGTAAAAAATATAATATTATTTTAACATTTTACATATGCTCGTTTTCCATATATAGTTTTATTTTATATAATATATAAGTAATATTCTGTTGAAACTTTTTCTATAATAATATATTTTACTACCACCTTCATCACATTTCTATATTAAATTTTCCCCCAAATGTTTAAACTTTTATAGAAAATAATTATATTCATAGTTTTTATATAACTTTTTCTAAAGGATAGATTAAACATACAATCTATTCCTTTTTTATTCTCCATGTAAATTTTGATGCATTTATAAAGGTTTTTTCAGCTATGTAAAAATATTTAAATTTTCTTTATGATTCAATGGGGAATACTATCTAATGAAAACATATATATTTCTATATGAGATGGATTGTTATTTTGTTTTATGGAATTTATTTTTCAATAAAACTATTTCATTTCACGAGTTAATTAAGATGATGAATTCTGAATGTTTCCACATTCTTGAGGCACAGACACGTATATATGGTTTATCATTATTTGATGAGTGGTTTCTATATATCCCCCCATTCAAATTTTTAAACCATTATACATCATGGGATAATAATTGGAAATTAGTAATGATGTTCAATCCACTTTTGGAAACAAGTTTTGATGACCGTTCAAATTTAGAAAACAAGTTGTGATGCTAGATCAACTATGTGAATTATGTAGTGGTACATGATCTATTATATAATGGTTTATATTAATTTTTTATACCGAAATTATATGTTTTAGGTTTATTTTATTCTCCATGGATCTTGTTTATTGTCTCATGTTTTAGTAATAATATTATATTATATATGATTGATTATTTGAGGAAATATAACATTTTATCATTGCTTATGGAAAATCATATTCTTTTATGATATTTTTAATCATATTTTTCTCCCATATACATGTTTTCTCATATTATTTTTCTTTAAACTATTTATGACTCTTTGAAATATTTTAAAATACTATTGATTGATAAAATCCCATTCATATTATTTCAATTTCCAAGGTTATGATAATTTTTATAATCCAAGTGTTTTCTAGAAGTGGATATCAGATGGTGATATTATATCAAAATGTACACAATTATATGAAATGTTATTATTTTTATCTATATTCAAAGAAACTAAATGTTTGGGATATGGGATAATGAAATTATTTGTGATATATAATGATTAGATTTTATAAATATATGTATGGTCGGTATAAGTCATATCACATGGTATAAAAGGATGAAATTAAAGTATTTTTTTTAGAACATGATCCTATAGTAGGGTTTTTTCAAATTTTCATTTCTGCTTTTAATGAAATTTATTTATTAAAAACCCAAAATATATAAAAAAACATTTTCAATCACAACATAAATTTAAACATCAAACATTTCATTATTATCAATAAATTTCACATCAAAACAATCAAAATGTTTGTGTAATATCATGTTCCATCATATATAGAATATTCAATTTGATAAATTGACCTTATAAACCCCTTCTTCATTTTTATCTTCAAATAGTCAAAGATTTATGTTTTTTAATCCTTACAAAATAAGGACTATATGAAAAATATATATTAAATTACTAGTGTATTTCTATTATATTACATTTCATATGATGTTATACTTTTATGGACATAAAAAACATCAGTTCTACATTTTCCCAACAGTATACACTTCATCCCTATAGAAAAATATAGAATGATTATACTCGGATAACATTATTTTTAATATTTCATATAAACCTCTATTATTTAATTAATATACTTCATTATTTTGGGGTGTGTAGGCTATACTATATTGGTGATTGATCTAATGATTTTCATTATTAATTTTAGAATCATAAAAATTGTATTCCATACCATTATTAGATTTTAGTTTTTTAATATAGATAGTCGATTATTATTTAGAAAATATTTTGAGATTGTTTCACATATATACTAATTCTGAATTTTTATTTTTAAATGTGACACTGGTCATCAATGTGAAATAATTAATTGAGGTGATAAAATACATATCACCAATTGTATAATTTTTCCTCATATGTCTTAATTAGTAGGCATGAATAAGATTGATTTTCTAATTGGATTAGATCTCTATTCACTCAGGAGATCCATCATGTATTTTTCCTTTCTAATAAGTATCTCAAACAATATATATATAGTTATATAAATTTTTTACCCACATGATTCCATGATATTTTATTCTAATAACTATATATAAGATTCTCATGTCTTCTATAATATCCACTTCATATGTTTTCCTTATGTGATGATTCTTTAATCATTCAATCTACTGATAACTTATTTTTACTTAATTAATATAACATCATATCCATCAACATAGATATGGACAAAATTTAATATATTATTTTTATGTCCATCAATAAATAATACATATCTATTTTGTATTCTTGGGCATAAATTATAGTAGTGTTGCCCACATGATTATTAGATAACTATCAGTTAAAATAGTCACTAACCCTCTACCATGCTCATAAATAATAATAAGATATATTATTTTACAATTAATAAGAGAGAAATATCCATTATCAATAATCCATTACTTTTTTTTCACTCAAAATATTTCAATCTAACTTATAAAAGGTGTTATTTGTGTGCTTGAATTTTAATAGTTATTTTACTATTCTCATTATAGGGATATTATTGTTGATGTTTTATCCTGAAATCATCAACACAATGATCCCAATTATCATAATTTTCATTTATTCATTTCAAGAAATTATTATTTTTGTTTGGTATAATGATGAATATATTTTCAAATCATGATTCCTTTGATAAAATCATCATATCTACTTAGAATTTCTCCCCATTGATTCATTACCATCCCAAGTTAGTTACACATAAAACTAAAAAGTGTAGTATTTTTTTATAAACACTACATATAATTATAAATATCCATAGATCACTGGCCTTATATAATGACAAAATTTCCATCTAAGAAACTATTTTCTTGGGTTTATATGTTATTGTACATGTTTTTTCATGTAAAGTATATTTTTATTAAAATAATCTTCTCATTTTTTATATAAAAGGGGTTTTTACATAAAAAATATTCTCATATAAAGATACAATTTTGGATTTTAAATGTTAAGTATTATAAGAAAAAGTTTTATTTTTAGAAATAAAGGGAAAATAGTTTACATATCCCTTTCGTCTCATATTTTCACAAATTTGTAATAATTCACATCACTTGGATTGAGTCATTATTAACTATTCCTATTTCAAACTATTATTTGTTGGAATATCATTCACCATAGTATTATGATTAGTAATATTAGGCATATTTTTTTTGATTTCATTATTATAAGCTACTTCCCATTCGATATACTTCTATATTCCTAAAGATTTCATTTAAATTTCATTCTCAAATATCCTTATCCCATTTTTTTGTTTATGTTCAAATAAAGACATTAATTAAGATTATATTTAAACACACACTCTATATGTGATATCTAACCATCTTATTGTTCATCAACGCTTGAGAATTATTCACTTATTCTTCCTTGATCCATGAATTTTAGGAATTAATTATAAGGTTTTTTTAAATTGGGTAATTTATGTGGAGTATCAATCTTGTTCTTTTCTCATGATACATATTTACTTCCATTCAGGAAACATATTAGTTGTTAAATTTGAAACTATCCATTTATATTTTACGCCATTTCTTTTTCTAAGGCTTCTCATCTTTTCTATCAATACCATACATTCCACCTTTTTTATTTGGAATATTGATTGAAAAATTCCTAGTTCCCACATAATTATTGAACTTTAGTGGAATTAGTCATTTATATTACAATTGAAATTTATAATGTTTTAGAGGAAAGAAATAAAAAATCATATACCATTCATGTTATTCATAATTTTTAAATTCACTTGACTCTTCAAAATCATTATCTTTTATGTTCATTTTTTTCTTGGACTCAAAATTCATGTCATCCATGATATAAATTTTGAAATAGGGTTACTTTTTTATCTCCTAAAAAATTAGGATATTATTAAAATCATAATGAGATAGATCCAATTTTTCTTCTTGATAAGAGACCATAGGTCTAAACCATCCTATAAAGTTTTTCATAAAATTCCTGAAAATTATTGAATATTAAATATTTTACATATATACTATAATTTTTATACTATTTAATTTACTTTTGTAAAGTATTATTCAATTGTTACATGTTAATTTATTTTTATATATTCAAATTTTCATATCTAATTTTTTATCCAAGCTTATTTAACCATAAAATTTCTATTGAAAGTGTTTTGGGAATTAACTAACATTTCCTTTGTTATTTGATGTACAACACCTTAGTGGAAACCTTTTTATAATAAATAAAATTTAATAAAATTTAAGTAACTCTAGTAGAGATAAAAAGTAAACTGGTACATTAAATATATTTTTAAATATCTTTTAATTAGTGGAAATCACATTGTTTTTTCATCAATCACCTATATAAAAAAGAGCCATATTATATGATGACAACCTACTTTTCTAGGAAATGTAGTTTATGAATTTTAATGTTAACCACCAAAACTATTAACCTAATTTTGATTATCCAATACTCGTATAATGATTATCTGACAAAGGGAACCTAGGTATTCTCTGATACGAATTTATGTACTCCATGAATGGGTGCGAATAATGAAAATACTAGTAGATTAGTTAGGAGGGTTGAATTAGTGGTTATTTATTTGAAAATATATTTCTATTGAATCATACATATAATATTTGTAAGGATATTGCTCTCAAAAAATAATAATCTCAACTGTAACCAATAATAATTGAATACAACACATGTCACATGTAATGTTTTTGAGGATTAGACAAAAGGTGGTCACCTCCTCCTTGTAGTGATCAAAGTTATTCTGAGTTAAATATATTTCACTAGTATATAAAAGTTGTTATATTTTAGGTTTATATGGTTCTATCTTGTACTTAACACATACATTAATATACTACACCTAAGAGGTAAGGATATATAAGGATTGACATCCACTTCTATAGAACAATATATAATCTCTGATTATGTATCAATAATGATTATATTGCATAAATATATTTCTTTACATATAAACATTGATTGATATTATTAAAATATATTTTAGAAAATTATTTTTTAGAAACAATATTGATCTTCTTATTTAGCATTAAAAGGATAAGAAAACAAAATTTTCACCTCTTCAGTATCATTGAATTTTAATAATTGAAGATGAAAATAGATTAGTATATTATACCTAACTAATAAATAATTAATTTAATCTATATTTAAATATTAATTTAATGTTTAGTCAGGATTTTCATGTTTCTCTACTCAGCACTAAATTCCTCGATTCAAAATTTATTTTACTCCAGTCACAACCAATTTTTCTCAGTGTTTGCGATAAATAAGGCTCTAAAAATATAATCCCTTAAATTTATCTCTCTCAAAATTCTACAATTAATTGAATTTTTAACATAAATGGATGAACACAATATAAAAAATTCCATAAAAAATATCATATAATATTATACGCTTCACATATCCCCATGCAACTATTCAAATTATAATTCACCCATAATAACCTAATATCCCATTATCATTTAGCTAAATGTCTCTAACGAAATTAAAATAGCACCTTATATACTATTTAATATTATTTTAAATTATTATTTAAACACAGTTGGTTATTTATTAATAATGAATTAAAAAAAATATTTTTGAAACAATTAAATTTGGGAATTTGAAAATATTCATGTAGTCACGTTTTCTCTTCATTTCAATGATCTTTCATCGACTGGTACATACCTAAATCTAGTTTAGAGTTTGAATTTTTCATCATAGTGAAACATTCTTAATAAATATCATGAATCAAAAAATTATCTTTTTTATGTTTTTAATTACAATAATATTCACAAAATATCATCTCATTTTGATTCGGGATTTATTTAATTGAAATTTTGAATTATTTTTAATATTTCTAAATTTATACACTATTATTTTAAATGTACAACCCATTTCATAATAATAGGATTTTTTATTACATTTTTATTTTTTAGTCAATAATTAATTTTGATATAAATTTTGGTTTCTTATATTTTTCATAAAATTCATACATGTATTTAAGTGTCTTACAAAATAAGAATGTATTATGAGTTAACAGATATGTCTTGTGTATTGATGCCTATAATTTTTCTTGGATATTAGATATCTCATATTAATAGACATATAAATCTTTTTCTTATAAAAATTCATAATAATTACTTGAAAAGTCTAACGTACTGCTGAAAAATTCTTAGAATACTCTAAAATCCTATACCAATCAATATAACTCTTATAAAAACTCAAAATCCATAATATAACATTGATTTAAGTATTATAAAATACGACTTATCCTATTTTAATTATAACGATTCAAAATATTATGAAATATTTCATACCTCTATGAATTTTCAATTTTTATGTCCTGAAAGATATAATTCTAAAAATATTCTTAATCAATATAAAAGATAATTAATGATGGTAAATGAACCTTCAAAAAATTCTCAACAACTTCATGTGATTATAACACTTAATAAAAAAACAATTGTTTAATAATTCCTTTGGTATTATAATTTTTTTTATTATAATGTATTATTTAATTCCAACTATTATTCCCCATTTACTATGATTTACTACTCAATTGTGATGTAATTTTTTCCCAATACCATTTTTTTAAACATTTTACAAAACTTATTTCTATTCTCATTTAAAACCATCAATTTCCTCATTCATCTTTTAGACGTATTGAATTAAATTTCAATTCCAAATCTTCCATTACTACTCATTCATATTGTTTAGGGATTTATATTCCATTATCTTCATTACAGCTTCAGTTATACTTATATAATATCTTATCACTCTTTTTAGAGGATATTTTTCCAATGTTCATTCAATTCAGTCTCACTTAAAAATTTAAAAACATTAATTTCCTTATAATGAATATATTGGTTTTTTATAACAAATTCATACCATAAAACCTATTTCATTTCATTCCTTGGTGTTTAGTATTATTTCTACAATAATATTTTTTGGTTTATTCTATGTAATGATGTATATTTACTTAAAGAAATTGGCTTTACTTTTTAAACATGATTTCAATCTTATTATTTTTCATTGATATATGATAATTGTATTGTTATTTTATTTGATATACACATTATATTGAGTATATTATGATGTTATGAGATTGAATAAAATTATAAATCCCTCTAATAAATTAATTTTATGTTTAAATATCCCATGATATTATCCATGGTGTATAAGTGGTAACCCAAGAAAAATTTATTTTATTGTGGGGGAGAAAACCACAGAACACTTTTCTTGAATTCCATGGTTTTGAACCATGATTTAGGAATATGACGCATCATTATTATATTAACAATAAAATTTTATTATATACACCAATTTATTCAATAATTTATTATGATGATTTAGGCTTGTTTTAGGATCCCAGGTTTCACTCAATGATGTCATAATATTCTAAATTCCTATCACATGGTCCTATATTTTTCTTTTTGGAAAATTCTTTTCATGAACCAAAAAAATAAAAAGGATGTCATGGTTCACTTATTATATATCTTATATTTTAATTTCATTTTCTTAATGGGACATTATAATACTGTATCATTAATGTATAACTCCAATATATCTCACATATCAAGAAGTGTTAAACTAAATTATATTTATCATATAGGAAAAGTAATTATTAGATATTTATGTTATTACAAAAGATAATGATGTATTATTTACTTAGTTCAAAAATATACTAAACATAGGATTTATGTAGTCGTGTAATTTAATAGATGTTTTCATGTAAAGACTATTTTTATGTGTAATACCAAATCTGGAAGATAGACTCCATGATAATCTCACCATAATATATGATTAGATAAATATAATGAATATTATAATGTCATGGATTTATGTTGGGTGTGACCCTTTTTAAATTTTATATTTGGAGGAAATCATTTGATATGTTCATCATGATCCAAACATGTGATGGTTATGGTTTTTCATTGGTTGTTGGGTGTATCTTGGTGAAATATTATGGGTGAGCTTGAAATAAAAATATCGGAGTATTAGATCATGATGGTTTGATATATTCAATGTATTATAAAACTAATTAACATATGATTTAATAAATATTTTTTATGTTGATCAAGATTATGAATTTTACTACTAATGTGTGTATTTTATATATTTTCTCTTTTTAACACAATGGAAGATATGAAGGAATATTTTTAGGCCTAGGTGCTATGTCGGCATGAGATTCTCAGGCCTGATGAGCCTGTTATTGATATTATAAATATATTTAATATATTAATATCTTGTAAGAATTTTTTTCATGAAATAGTAGAATAACATCCAAAAAGAGTCTAGGATTGTAAATCTGAGACCATTAATGATTTCAAAATTTGGGGTTTAACATAGGTTTCATTTAAGGTTGGTTAGTGTCGGACATCTAGTTGAGGTATCCATTGGAAGGTGTGTTTAATTAAAATAAATTAATAATTTATTTGTTATATTAAATGGAATGACCTAGATAAACCTCTTTAAGTAACCATTTATAAAAAATTTATAGGGGTAGCCACATAACTCTAGGAGGATTTTAGAGGATATTTGAGAATTCTTCATTGGTGGTTCACATCAGAGGATGGTGGGTTATCAGACTGAGGTGGATCGATAGACAATAGACATAGTGAGATTTATCCTTCACTAGAGAGTAAATTCTTCACCAAAAGCCCATCTAAATCAATATAAGACTTTTCAATTTTTATTTATACCTTTTTTTATTAAATTGTTAAATCATTTATTCAATAATATTTATTTTTGATTGGTGACCACATGTTATTTTCTTTATCTCAATAATCTAAATTAAATTGATTAATGAAATTTATACTTTTTAGGAAATGTTATCTCCTTGGATATCATGTTTTTTAGTTTTTTGACTAATACATATTGGAAAAATATGGTTACACCATTGTTCTAATTCATTTCCCCACCTATTATTTGTGTTATTCATAGTTAAACCATGAGGTCACAATTTGATATTTTGAGATGGTTTGGAGTTTGATCAAACCAATAGTTTCATGGTGGTTGTGTGAACTTTGAACATATATGTGTTTTCTAGATGGACCATGATGTATTGAGGGTTATACTTCATGGATTTGGGATCCAAGAGTGGTGATGGGTGACATGAGGTTCATATGTTGCACAATGCCTTTAGTGGGTGACCAAAATCTATTTTCTAGCCATTATAGGATAAGAAAAATGATTTAGGGAAATTTCCTTCAATAAAGAGTGATAAATGGTAAGATTTTTTATGAATAAAATAGATATAGAAACCATACAAAGGTTCTATAATTTCTATGAAAACCCATAGTACATGCCAATCAATTTGGAAGAACACATGATAGGTACTACCTTTCCTATGGTGGTTAGGGTTTTGGGTAGAGTTAAGGATCAAACACCATGTATCTAGACCCACATGTTGTGGGACCCTACATAGGAATCCATGAAGTGTGCTATTTGGAACACACCTAGGATCCCATGTGGGATGATACACCATGTACATGGGCATATGCTGACACCTGAGCACAACTACTTACATGGCTAGGTACATAGGCCTGGTATAAGGTACACCAGCACTAACTAAAGCACACGTGAAGGCCCTGAGTGGATAATACATTCCAATTATGTCCCATAATTTCTGTGTATTATGACATGTATTCTAAATAATTGTCTATAGGATAACACCATCATGTGAAAACTTGAGTTTGCTGGCCTTGTGGACCCCCATAAATGACATTTAGTTCGTCCAAAAACTTTGTCTTCTCATATATCTATCTTTGATACTCATATTTTTTCCCATGAGTAGCCAATCCTCATTGTTTCTTCAAATTGAATGCAATGATGGAATTCATTGTGGCATATGACATACAATGAAATGTGTTCTAAGAATCACACATAATTTTTCAATGCATGATGATAGAAGTAATCTGCGTAGGATCATTAGATTAATGATGAGGTCTTCAATCCCCTTTCACACTGAGGCATGTTTCCTCTATACTCATTTTAAAAATAGGGATGGTACTCTCTTGTAATGGGTGAAGGTCCCCAATCTATGTTGTGTTACTCCCCCATCATTGATATTTTGAGGCATGTGGGTCCTCTATGGGAGTTGTGGCTCCCTCAACAGTGGAGCACATTATGAAGTAGAGGGACCCACCGCATAGATTCTGTTGATGTTGTGTTTGGTGTATAGAATAAATGATGGACTATTAGAGATTTACGTAGACTCATAAACATTTTTTAGTAATTGAGATAAATATCATCTCCCTCTCTCTATTGGGTTTCTTTATGACCATATATTTTTTAGGGGTTTTTGTTTCCCAGTTTTTATGGGTTGAGGTGAATTTTTTTTGTATCTCTCTATCTCTAATTAATGGTTTTTAGGGATTCCTACATGGTATGTATATAATAAAAATACATGAGATTTATCATAATCTTCCATGTCCTATGAAGACAATGGAAAGATCGGTGGTGACTTTGGTTAATCTTTTGGATACATTGGTGCGTTTATCACACATGGTGGTTAGTACTTGGAGATCATGATTCATGCTTTTTGATAGTTTACTTATTCTAGTTTTATTCATATTGGGAATTAATTTTTATTTGGTCAGGTGTTTTTTTCAATTCTTTTATGCTTGATTTATATTGTGGTACAATGTTTTATTCTTTAGAGTTTATTGCATTCATGGTTTTTTCTAATTTCTATTTTACTTTATATTCATGGGAACTTTAGCATGGAGATGGTCGAGTGCATGAGTACTGGTATATTATTCTAAGGTCTCTATTTTCATATTATTAATTTCCCATGATTTTCACCAGCCACTATCCTATTAGAGGTGGATTGGGGTTTTGGTGTCTTAGACTTCCATTATCTATGAGGACCTCAGTGGGTTATGTCATTATAGAGTGGTATCAGAGTATTTAATTCCTTGTGATAGTGTTTATAGTTTTCCCCATCTAAGAAATCAATTAGGACTTAAGGAAACATTGTAAAAGTGATTGGAATGTGCCTTTCATTCTTGGGAACCTAGTTTTGGTATGAAAGCAAACGTATACATACATCAGGATGCTAACTACATGATTTTTGACTCTACGTATCGAGATATTGGTTATAGGGAACAATTTCACTTTCCTAATATAGGATTGAATCCTTGACATTTCTTCTTGATCCATCTCCCCATGTATATATATACATATATACTCATACGACCATGGTATGCCTTGATTACTTTCTTGATTCCTCTAAGAAGGAAACTAGATAGGTTACTTATTAAGGATCATTACAATGAATTTATGAGTGATGAGGCCTCATTTTAGGGGACATTTCATGTGGTGTTTCAACCAGGTAGATAGAGAGTAGCACCCCTACCCGTTGAGTAGTATATTATAAAATCAGTTCATTGTGACGATGCACAAATTCTTATACCACACCCCAAGATATAGTTTCAGAGTCTAGTAATGTTCTAGGGAGAGAAAGAATTGTATACAGTGGTGGATTGGCTTGAATTGGTGGTTCATGTCTTAAGGATGGTCCATACCCAAACTAATCTGATGGTTGTGTTAGTATCCAATATTCTCCATGGAGTATAAGGGAGCTGGTAGAGTTTATTGACATAGTCCCATGACAAGATGATGCTATAATGGTGAAAATTATAGAAGTTCTTTCGTAAAAATTATAACCCCCTTTTCTCATGCCCAAGTTTGATCTAGGAGTCTCTAGAGATGCAGAAGGGTAGTATTACAATTTTTTTAGTATTCCATGAGGTTTAATAACCTTCCATGATACTTCCTTGATATGTAATGGGAGATAATCTTCTAGGTGAGTAATTTCTATTAGTGTATCTGAAGATATATTCAAGAAATTGTGATCTCCTTATGAATATACACTTATAATGTTGTTCTAGATTGGGATCAGGTTCTTGAGATCTTCCTAGCATTGGGACGGTGAGGATTGATGATACTAGTGGGAATCATGTGGATTAGTCTTATGTAAAAGGTAATAAACATCAGATGTTGATGTATCAATATAGGATTCATTATCATTATGAAACTCAAAATTATTGGATATGTAGATTATGGATCGTATTGAGAATCCAGTTCGTCTGGAGAGGGGTGATCTATTTATGAAACTAGCAAGGTCACTTGTCCTGTTATATCCCATCCCATCATATAGAGAAGGAAAGGTTGATTGTAGATAGACCTATAATGTAGGGGAAACATCTTGATTAGGGTTCTCCCATATGTGGTCGGTCATTACTTACATAGTTGGTGCTATAAAAGTAGTAGGAGCCACCTCGAAGGGTGGATTTTCTAGTGGGGGAGCTACTTCTTCCACCACCACCTGGTGGCCCATGTCAGGCTTAGGGACATGGTGTTCATGGGAATGAGAATTTGAAATCCATGGAGGGATGTTACCAAGCTACACATGAGATGATATGAGGTACAATCTATGTTTATTTTTCTCTTACATCAGTAATAGTTGATATAGGGGTGAGTCTTTCATTTATCTTCTTATTCTTAGTGAAAGATTTGGAGCTTCTAATTGAGACTTTAGACTAGAATCACTGGAATGAGGATCATATAGGGAGAAAATTTTCAATATCGCATATATTCCTATAGTGAAATCTATCGCTTGCTGGAGGGAGTTTTTCATGGGACCTCCTAGACTTTAATAAGAGACATTATGACATCATTTTTGGTATGTATTAGTTATCAATGGTTCAATACAATATTTATTTTCATCAAAGACGAGTCAAATTCCTATGGACTAATGAGATTAGATTCCCATTTTTGGGTGAGAGATATTTCATGGTGGTATGAGTGAGACTTTTAGGCAGGAAGCTTCAAACCATTATCAATCTATTTGAAATTTTATCCCTTAGCACAATAGTCTTTTAGGCATCTCAATTCCATTGGTAGTGGAGGATTTTAACGGTGATATACCTGAGGGTGTTCCAGGACTACATCCACCAAAGGATGTATTCTTATGCATTGAAAATAATGCATGAAAAACCTAGATATATTTGATGGAAAATCAGATGGCCCCTATAGAGAATTGAGAGATGAGTATGTAGTTTAAGGACCTTAGTGGGAAGGTATTTAGCAAACCTAGCGTGTCCCCTTATGCAGCTCTAGTTTTTATCATAAAAAATATGAATGAAGGATTGCATATTTGTGTTGATTATTATGGACTATACCAAGTAATGATAATGAAAAACTACCCCTTCTCAAGGATTGAAGACCTCTTCGACAAGTTTAGAGGATCTATTTGGTTCTCAAAGATTGATCTCAAATCCTACCAAATGTTTATGGTTTTTAAGGATGATATTCTAAAAAAAGTATTTTGATGTATCTAAAAACACTTTAAGTTCCTTGTGATGAATTTTAGTGGGTTGAGTTCCCTAATGTGTTTATGGATTTGATGAACCATTCATCCCATCCAAATATGTAACAACATGTTTTATTTATTTATTGATGACATACTAATTTATTCAACATCATAGAAGGAGAATGTTGAGAATTTTGGGATGGTCCTAGACTTACTCAAGGAGTACCAGCTTTATGGAAAGCTCTCAAACTGGTACTATTGGATCCACAAGGTTCATTTTTTGGGGAATGTAATTCTAAACAACATTTTAGATATTGGCCTAGTGAAAATTTATGTAGTGATTGCTTGAGATCCACCTAAGAGTGTGCCATAGGTGTAGAGTTTTCTTTTCTTGTCAGAAACTATTAGAGGTTTGTTCAGGACTTTGCTATTGTAGAAGATCCTTTGACTACCCTGACATGTAAAGGTAAACTATTAACTTGTACTGAGTAGTGTTAGAGAGGCTTGGAGGAGTTGTAACTATGATTGACTAGTGATCTGTTGTTGAGACTACGAGAGGAGGGTGTGGGGTATATAGTGTTTTTTGATGCCTCTAGAGTTAGGCTTGGCTAGGTGTTGATATAGAGGTAGGTACTGATCACATATGGTTAAGGTTAGTTGATACCCCATGAGTAGATCTACATGACTCAATACCTAGAGCTTGTATTTGTAGTCTTCTATCTAAATATGTGGAGGAACTATCATCTTGGTGAGAGTTTTTTTTGTTTACTCGGACCATTAGAGTCTTAGGTATACCTTCATTCAGAGAGATCAAAACATGATACATAGGAACTAGTTAGAGTTCCTATATGAATATAACCTCAAGATAGTCTATAGCCTTGTGAAGGGAAATATAGTGTAAACTGGCCTTATTAGGAAGTCCCATTCTCTCTTGGTGGATGAGGTTTATAAGTAGTTGGTTTCTATATAGCTAACCTTGGTGGTGGAGAGGGGTGAAACTTTTCTCCAGATAAATGTGTTTACTCTTATTCTTATTTAGTGTATAGGGGATGTTCAGTTAGGAGATATAAATTTTGTGGTTCCATGGGACCATATATACTTAGGGGGTGCACTAGAAGTATCCTTTGACATAGGGTATCATGTCATCCTTTTATGGAGATGGATAGTAGTTCAAGTTTCAATGTAGGAGTAGGTAATGAGGGAGTTTCATTATTACCAATTACTTTTACCTTCCATAGTTGAAATGATGTACATAGACCATCAGTGGTAGATTTGTTGGGATGGAATGAGATATAGCATAGTCTCTTCCATCTATCATAGTCTGACATGTTAACAGGTGATGGTAGAGAACTATGTTTTATAATGTTTAATGTGGAAACTTGAGATCTTGGAATAGAAATGGGGTGACATATCTATGGACATTGTAATAGGGCTTCCATGGGTATTGAGAGGACATGATATGATCTAAGGGATAGTTGACCAACATACCAAGTCATCACACTCCCATTATATTAGGTGGTAGAGTTTGGTGGAGAGTTTGGGATAGTTGTATGTGTGGGAGGTTTTCCAAATAAATGGGTGTACCCTAAATTATTTCATTTGACCACGATGTGTGGTTTAAAAAACATTGGTGAATATTCTTGAAAGTGGAATTAGAGATATTTATGAGGATGATTATATTTTTTCACCCCAATATGTATTGAAATACTGAGCATTCTATCCTATCATTGGAGGATATATTGAGGCCCTATGTGTTTGACTTCGTTCAGAGCTAGGAGGATCACTTTACAATGGTAGAGTTTGACTATAATAACACATATAATCCTATGATCAGGATGGAACCATTAAATGACTTAAATGGGAGACCTTGTAGGTCAACCTTTTTGTTATGATATTGCAAATACATATCTCTTTCAGCCAAAGGTATTGAAGATGATTTTCGAGATAGCTCAGGTGATCCATGAGTGAATTTAGAAAATCATATCAGATAGAAATATTTTTTATTTCAACATCGTAGGACCTTGTAGTTTGAGAATGGAGACCATTTTTTCCACTGAGTCTTCCCACAATGGGGATTAAAGAGGTTTGGTCAGGGAGGATACTTATCTCCAAGTTTCATTGGTCCCTTCAAGATCCTGCAAAGGTTTGGTGATGTTTCTTATCACCTAGATTTTCCTCCATAGTTAGACCAAGTGCATGATTTCTTCCACGTGTCTCAGATAAGGAGATACCAGAATGATCCTATTGATGTTATTGACAAGGGTGGTCTGGGAATTTATAATGGAAGCACATTAATAGAGTACCCTATGTAAATCAAGAATCTGTAGGATTGGAGCCAATGAGAATATACCATTATCTTATTTTATGTGTTATGTAAACACAATAGCATATAGGATAGATACTAGGAACTATAGAGCCATATGAGAGCTGATTATCCCCACATTTTTGTTTAGATTGTTCAATTTTTGGAAAAATCAATGAAGGATGGGGAAATTTAGTGAATTCATTTTTTTCTTATAAAAATTAGGGATATATTAATGAATATTTTCATAGTACTGAGTTAGAAAGAGATTTTGAGGTTCAATAATATTGGAATTTATATTATAAAAGTATTAAATATATTGATATATTGTTCCCATAGTTTTCCTAAAATATTGGAATAAATATTAAATGGATCTTGAATTAGAAATGAGACCTTAGTTGATTCCTTGACATGGGGTTTACCCAAGACATGATATAAGGTTGGTCAGTGATAGACATTCACTTGAAGAAGATATTGTTGGGTGCATTTAATTCATATAAATAAATAATTTAATTATTTTATTAAATTAACTAACCTTGATAAACCTTCTATAAGTACCCACTTAAAATTTTTTTTTGTTATCAACATAAACCTAGGAGTATTTGAGAGGATCTCAGAACATTCTTCATTGTTGGATCACATTGAAGGATGATTAGTGATCAGATAAAGATGGATAGAGAGACAGTGAATGTGGTGGGGTTTCTCCTTCAGTTGAGAACAAATTATTCTTCAATGATTGAACAAGGTCAATGTAGGACTCTTCAATTTCGTTTTCCTCCCTATTGATTAAAATTTTAAAGAATATATTTTATCTTATTTCTTTTCTATTAATGATCATAAATTATTTTCATGATCCATATATCCAAATTAAATTTTTTAATAAAATTTACTCTAGTTATTCCATGTTATCTGTTTGGATATCCCCTTTTCATTACCATTGACTGAGAGAACTTGGACAATGATGGGTATACCATTTTTCTTAGTAATTTTCAAATGTGTTCTTTATGTTATTTATCACAAGACAATGAGGTCATGATTTTACCTTTTCAGGAAGGTTTCTAGCTTGATCGAACCCTTTTATTCATGGTGATCATGTGTATGAGGAATGAATTGGTGTTTTCAGGATTAATCATGATATATTGTTGGTTACACTTCATGGATTTGTGATTCTTGAGTAGTGATGAGAGACGAGAGGCACACAGGACATGTAGTGGCTTCGATGGATGATTTAATTTTATTTTTCGACCATTAGAGGTTGGAAAAAATGGATGAGGAAATATTTATTTTCTAATGAGTGTTCAGATGGTGATATTCATGTTTAAGAGTTCAAGCATATAAAATATGTTAGGTTATGAACTTTATTCAAAAAACTATAGTAGATGTTGTGTAGGTTTGAAGAACACATGAAGTAAGCTTCCATTTTTGAAATGTTTAGGGTTTTTGGAGGAGTTAAGGATCACACAAAATGTGTCTATGAACACATGTTGTGTGACACTACCCACAAATTCATGCTATGTGATAGTTGGAACATGTCCATGACATTGTGTGGGATGACACATCATGTACTCCGGGAGTACTGAGGCATAGGCCAACAAGCTGACATGGGTAGGTACATGAGGACCAATAAAAGTACATATGGACAACCCAAAGAACACGGGTGGAACTCGAGTGGTGAAGACACCTCATGTATGATCCATACATGTTATTAATTATGACATGGCGTCCCAAGACATTTCTAAATGAGAACGCATCCAAAAAAATGAGGCGGGGTCACACATCGTGTAGACCCCCATACTTATTATGTATTCCCTCCAAAAACATATTCCTCCCATATCTAAATATTTAAGACTCATGTTTTAGATTTTGAGTATAATATCCTGAATTTTTTTGTATAATGTGATGGTGTCTTTAATTGTGACATATACGATATGATGAAATACATTCAAAGCATGACTCTTCATTATGAAATTATTGATGATGGAAGTGATTAGGGAAGAATCATTGAATGGATGATGGGGTTGTCACTCCTCTATTTAAAAAGAGTATGGGTTACCACATACACTTTATATAGATAGAGATGGAACTCCCCTACATTGGGAAATAATCCTCTATCTATGGAGTGGTACTCCCTTATATTTAAGCTCAGGATGGGTGTAGGTCCTCCATGGGAGTTGTGGCTCCCACAAATGTGGAATGATTTTGCAGGGAGTGGTACCCTCCAACCAAATATATGGAAGGTTGTGTTTGATTTTGGGCATTTGTGATTTTATTTTTAAGATTCAGATAAAATCATCAACTTTAGCAGATCTTTGAGATGGAGATCTCTATTCTCCCTCTATTGGGTTTCATTATGATCACATATATATGAGGGGTTTTCGTTTCCCCTTTATTATGGTTTTATATTTACTTTTATTAAATATTTAAATTGATCCCTTTATAGTTTCTTGGTCATACAATTGGGTATGTATATACTCACCCCTATATGATATTTTCCCACACTTGTCACATCTTATTAGGATGAAGGATAGATCGATGATGACTTTAGTGGATCATAGGGATACTTGGGTGTATTGACTACTTATGATGGTTAAGACTTACAGATCAGGAGTTGGGAACTCGCATTTTTCATTTATTCTATCCTTAGTTAGGTTGGGACTTTATTTTTTGTTGTGTTTGTGTTTTCCCCATTATTTTCCTCTTTAGTTTATACTTTGATACTCTGTTTTATTCCCTAGAGTTTATTCCATGCATTGTTTTTTAGTTATTACTATATTTCATATTCTGATTCACTATTTCATAGAGATGATTAGGTGTGTGCATATTGGTACTATAGTCTTAGGCCTCCCATTTTATAATATTCCTTCTTGGTGCCTTTCACCATCCCTAAGCCTATTGAAGTTGTTCAAGGGGTTATGGTGGCTCATACATCCATGGTGAGACATGCCCTAGTAGGTTAAGTCATTATAATAGGAAGGTGCTCTAATTTTTCTAGTATAATTAGAATATTAGTGATGTACATAACCATAAATGCGAGCCTATTTTTAGTTTTTATGACTAGTGGATGATTGAATGTATCTATAAGTGGGTCATCAATTGGTATAGAAGAATAATGAAAACTACGGGACTGTGACATCAATTAATGGGTATGAATTTATTTTGGAGATCATAACATCCTCATTTGAATGATGCATTTAGTTGGATGTAGAAATTCTAGGAAACTAATTTTTCAAAGGCAGTGTTATAGGGTTGCAACTATAAACTTTTAGGAATGATTAGTGGAAAAGGTGTATAAATTATATCATATGACCATTAAAGGTATGTTAGTACTTTTTAATTTATTGAGGAATAATTTATTCAATAAAAATAGGGTTTGAAAGGTTTGAGTATAATTATAGTCCAAAAAAATATTATGGGAGATCCATAGTTGAGGAGTACACATCAGATCTCAAAAACAAGCTTGTTATATTAAATATTCAATAAGACACTACCTGGGGATGGGAAATGATTATGAGAAGTTTTTAATGACTTACACTATTTGGTATGGGTGAAAATTATAGACACAATATTTCATTGGATTTGATTTTAAAGTAAATATCAATTTTATGTTCAAAACATGGTTGATATTATTTTGATTTCTTTTAAAAGTATAAAATGATATTTTTTACAATGATAAACTATGAAGAGGAATTGAATAATAAAGTGATAATTTTATAGGAGATCTAGGTTTTGTGGCTTATAATATAAATCCATTATAGTTTTAGTGGCATTGCAATGTTACATGACTCATATACTCTATAAATGGATTATTAGCGGTAAGCCACTGGGGAATTGTTTGTCTCCATAAGAGTATGATGTGTAAAAAATGATTATCATTGGTTCCCATGGACAAAATAAAAAATTAGGGTCTCTATTTTAATTTCATGGTCATCACCTTTAGGTTAAAGAGGAATACAAATTGTAGGTTGGTCTACTTACCTAACTAATCCCCTCTCCTCTTCCTCCCATATTATCTATAGTTGGGGATCAGTTAAGATGCCTTTCATTGTAGATTGAGTTACAATGTCTTCTCATTCTATACATCTATCTCCTCACCTAGTTCTCCATAAATTTTATACATCTATATTTAGGGATATAGATTTAAAGTCTATTTGAATGATAGAAGACAATCAAAATGATGAGGATTTTCTTTGATAATCATTAAGGTGGCATCAAAGTAATGATTAAATTTGGATTCATTCCATTTCACTGAAATTAAATTACTAGATGATTTATTATTTTATTATTTTTCAAATTTTTTTTAAAATAAAATCAAACTAAAAATTTTATTTTTTTGGTGCTAGGAGTCATTAAAGAATTTGAAATGATTATATATTTTTTAAAATTATTACAATTAAAATTTTAATTAAGAATTAAAAAAATGTTACATAATTTAGTTAATTATGGTATTTGATTATATGTGTTAATAAATTAATTAGAGTATATTTTTTATGATTTATGGGGTTTTAAGGCATGTATAGACAATACTGGCTTATTCATGGTTGGATTAGGAAATGTAAAATTTCAAAACTCTACAATGGGGATGTTTTTTCATTACTTATAAATATTTATGGTTTCATGCATGTGTGGTGTGATGTTTAAAAGGTTATATAATGGTCTAATCATTATGAGTGAGTGTGGAATGATAATGGGAAGTTATGGAAAAATAAGGACGACCATTTACAGTAATGGTAGTGATCATTTACATATTAATTTATTGGCTAAGTCTATATGTGGCTTTGGATATGTGATTGTCATAGAGTAAATATTTTTTTCATACATATACAGATTTCATCCATTTGTGAGGATTTGTTTTCAATAATGAGGGTTCATGTGAGGAAGAGTAATTTCCAATGGATTTAAGTGAGGGGGTTTATAATTGCTTCGACTATCCATTCATCATGAAAGTGGGTATATCAAGAGGGATGAACATTAAATAGGAACTATGGTTAATGTGTGGGTTCTTGGGATACATATCATGATTAAAAATGGATTTATACTAAGGTTGGGTTTGTGGGTTAACAAGTGTTCATCAATTCACCATTGAGATCGTATATGTGAATATTCCTTGTAATTGGATAAGGAACCACCTTATAGATGTCTCATGTGGTAAATGTAGATTTTTTAGGACCAAGATGATCATGAAGGTGGTGGTTTTCATATCTTGTCTATTTTTTCAAGGAAGAAGTTGTTTAAGAAAAAATGTCACCTCACTTTGTATTCAAGAGGATCAGATCCTATTTTTCCAAGAAAATGCATTTTATTTTTCAATGTTTTCGGAGTCTGGTTTTTGAAGAAAATGGAGTCCGATTTTCAAAGAAAATGGAGCCTGATTTTAAAATAAAACAAAGCTAGATTTTTAGAATAAATTGAGACTAACTTTTAGAGAAAACAAAGCATGATTTTTAAGAGAAACAGAGTCTAATTTTCATAGTAATCAGAGCCTGTTTTTCTAGAGGTTCAGAATGGAAGGAATGGTTATGGTAATGATTAATTAGAGTCTCTATGACTAAAATGTGTTTAAATGTGAGGATGTTTTTATGATTTTTTAATTCTCATAAATCATGAGTTAAGGATATAACTCGTGATTCAAGTTTGATGTAAGGAAGGTGGTATGAAAGTGTGACAGTAATGTGGTTGGTAGAGGATTCTGGTACCAAGAATACCAGAGATGATTAAGTTGATGAAAATGAAGCATATGAAGAGTTGGGCTAAGCAGAGAAAAATCAATCAAAGAAGAATCGATAATTTTTATTCTGATATGCATAGAAAATGTGATGCTATTTAAAAATAGAGTAAAGAGGAGTGATTCTGATAGGGGCTAAAGATCTGATGATGATGAAAACGAAATCAATGATTGTGGTGTAGATGGATGATAAAAATGTGGTGTCGATGGAAGAATCAGTACCAATGGGAAATTTGTGCTAAGAATGGTGTAGTTATTCCAATGATGAATATGATGATCAGAGAAAGCTTGTCTGATAACAGGATGAACATGATCAAGATGATCGTACCCAAGTTGATCAGAATATACACTATGGTTTGTCTAAAATCTACCTAGATCTAGTGAGTCAAGAAAAGAGATGAAGTGTGGCTTACAAGAAGGTCAATAGAAGATAAGAACCATTATGTTTTTCAAGTGGATCAAGTGAAGTAAAGAAGAAGATTACTCTTCACCAAGTAGATCAAGAGAAGTGAAGAAGGAGCATGTTGTGTCAAGAAAGATAAGAAAGAAGAAAATAGATGGAGACATCTGAATGATTTCTTGAGGGGGAGTTGAACCTATCTTACCAGATTTTGATTCAAATATATTCTGAAGAGTTAGATTCAAAAAAATAGCATGGGGGAATCAGAACATAATGTTTGGACCCTTAAGGTTCTTCCAAATGGAATCAGTTTCAAAAAACAGAGTTTAAGGAAGATGAAGTAAAGGTTATAGAAGATTCAAGAATAATCTTGAAGCATTGAAAAAGTTAGTGTTTCTCTGAGATTTAAAAGGGAAATAAAAATTTTGAGTGGGCAAGAAAACAAGTTTGAAGTTCCCACCTAACCCAATTTGGGAAACCTATAAAATTTAAAGAAAAATTACATTGTACATGTTGAAGTCTGACATAGAGTATTGTTAATCGTAGAAGTTAGAGAAGCTCTGAGTGTTTATATAGATAAAGTGATTATGGTTGTTTTACTTTGAATATTCTACATTGAGAAGAATGATGTATTCAGTTGATTATGGTAGATGACTAAGCTAATAGGAGTCTGTTTATTGTAATGGGATGAGCTAATTAGAATGGGACATCCATAATGGGTTTCACTAAACTACTTTTCTCAAACTGACGAAGAAATAGAACAATGTTTTCTTACTATTTTCCACCGTATATAGAATTTCTAGACTAAAGAAGAACTGATTTGATTTTTAGCATACATAGGGTTTGTTGTGGTGCTGATCTTATTGTATTAGTGGAATCATATTCAAGAAGAGTAGATAGAGAAATTGGACTCTATGTTTATTAAATTAAGTCCAGGAAGTTCTTACCTTTCTTTTGGGTAAGAAATTGAAGATTTGTGTTACAATTGTAAAAACTTGTTGAAGTTAAAAGAAGCGTAGGTGACATGAGTTGTTAAAAAAGAAGTTGAATTACCCTATTGTGCTAACAGGGTGCACACACACTAGTAGAATTGTTTCATAGTTCTTCATGAGAGTAAGGGTATATCTAACTCAATGTAATCCATGTATTTTTTTTCTTAATTGATGGTATGGTACTAGATTTCTCCCAACCTTACCAAGGAGGTAGCTATTCTTATTGAATAGTGAATCTTGTAAATACATGTGTTCTTGTGGATGTGTGCTTGATTTGTTTTTAGTAGGGAATTAAATCTGTAATTGGAGGTGAAGGTTGTTCCAACTGAAAGGTAACTCAAAAGAAAACGAGTTTCACTGATTCACCCCTCACCTCTCAATGATACATTACATTGACTGGGCACTTACCATTGGTATTAGAGCTGAAGATTCCCTACAATTTTCTTACTGATGGAGAACTTGAACTATGTTAACAATAAATGGATTCAATTGTTTGATGGAAATAACTATCATATCAGTAAGGAAAGAATGCTACCATATCTTATGTCTATCAGCTATGATATTCTTGACATTACAATAGTTGGGTTTCCACCCATTGATGATAAATCTCAAATTACATCTATTGACAATAGGTTTCCTGAGAATGATGGAAGGCACTAGAATTCTATATTATCATCAATTTCTAAAAGTGAATTCTTGAGAGTGAAAGGTGTTTCCACAACCAAAGGTATATGTGACAAACTAAAGAACACATACGAAGGCCATATAAAAGTCAAAATGAAAAGCTTCAAACTTGGAGGTAAAAGTATGAAGACTTGATTATGGATGAACATGAATATATTGGGGATTTATTTACTAAGGTAACTGATATTTTAATTACCATCAGATGTCTTGTTGAGAATCTTGATGACTCTACAGTTGTTGAAAATCTCATAAGAATCCTACCTAACAAAATTAAGGCAATTGTGTCTTCATTAGAATACAGATATCCTGACACATTATCTCTTGATGAATTATATATAACTATTTTGACTTATGAAATGAGAAGAATAAAATTTATGAAGATCATGGAAAAAGTTGATAGAGAAATGCATTTCAAGGTTGTGAAGAAGGAGTACTTGAAGAAGACTCTTATCAAAGAATAAGATGGAAATTCTAATTCAAAAGATTTGGTATGTAAAAATAATAATTATATGTTATCATTGTTTTCTAAGAATCTGAATAGAGTTACAAGAAAATAAAAAAGGAAACATCCCTTAAAGTGCTTTGAATGTGGAGGAATTGGTCACTTTTTGGCTAATTTTCCTCAAAGGAAGAATGAAGAAGATAGTGATGAAGAAGAAATAAATGAAATAAAATCATGGAAGAAGTAGGGTTATAAAGGAAAATATGGGAAAGAAAATAAATTCTTAAAATACTAAAGAAGAAGTTTCTTATCAAAAGATGAATAATAAGAAGTAAGTGATGCTGATTCTAAAAAATCAATTGAATATTGATATGAAAATACATTCATTGTAATAGTGACTGATTAAGAATACGTAAGAAACAACTATGGAGAAGAAGAAGAGACTCAACTTGAAATAAATTTAAAATAAGAGTTGATGGAATGTATAAGAAAGATCATAATACGTGAAAATAAAAACCAGAAGTTGGAATATGAATGTTCTTCAATGTGAAATTAAGAATGTTTTGCTGATGAGAAAGTTAAGCTTGTGAAGGATATTGATGATATGAAGAAGTATCTTGAAGATGATAAGAATCATAATGAACATGTGGAAATGAAGATGAAGGAAAAAGAATAATAGTTGATGCTTGTTCAACAAAAACTCTCAGAAGATGAATTCAGAAGCATAAGTTTTCAATACTCCGTCACTGAGGTTGGTCAAAATTATCAACATGAGAATCCATAGAAGGTTCAACAAAAGTTACCTTCAAAGGGTGATAAATATAATGGAGTTGTTTCTATAAAGAAGACTGCTGGGAAAGTGGTTTATGTGGAAAATACCAACAATGATGGAAATTTTGAAGTCTTAAGGAATCCTAAGACCCAGAATGTCTTGAAACAATATAAATCTAGGAAGGTTTCAAATACTTTTGATTCCATTAAATTTTTTGATAATAGAAAGGTCGGTGGCTCAAATATAAATGAAAAAAAGGTGCTGAGAAATTTATCCCTGATCAGTTTAGATGTTTCAAATGAAGATACTCTTTCTATGGGTACTGCAAGTGTAGTAGAGGATTTGGGCATATTACAAGTATGTTTTGGTTTAACAAACATTACTATTATCCTAAAGGTTATGAAAGGTAAATATTGAGGCAGATTCAATCTCCT
The DNA here is from genome assembly GCA_963277665.1 of Viscum album. Taxonomy (NCBI): domain Eukaryota; kingdom Viridiplantae; phylum Streptophyta; class Magnoliopsida; order Santalales; family Viscaceae; genus Viscum; species Viscum album. Next base: position 1,516,837,301 of record OY728155.1, on the reverse strand, counting down.
CAAAGAAATAAGAATGATAAGGTTGTTGAATAGAAGGCTAGGAAGAACAGAATGAAGCATGAAAATGGGTTCCATCCATGAGAAACTATTTGTGAGAGATTTTAACAAGATGGAAATCTTGTAAAAGGATGTATTGTTTTGTTATTTCTATAAAAAATATTCCTAATCATTATAAACTGAAGGTAATGAAAGAAGATAAATCTCTTGTTGTTGAAATTTATATGAATTCTAAAAGAGGAGAACAGCCCTGGAAACTTGATAGTGGGTATTCTTCACACATGATATGATTCTTAAAGTTTTTTAAGGATGTGAAAGATCATAAACAATGAATTTTAACATTTGGAAATGATGACTCATTGAAAGTAAAAGTTGTTAGGTCAGTTATCATTGGGGAAAAAAAGATAAAATCTTAGAAATCTTTGTATGTTGATGGGTTAAAGCACAATATGATAAGTGTTTCACAATTATGTGATGAGGGTAATGGATTTATCCTCAAGAAATATGGGTTTTTTGTAAGAATTAAAGAATATGGGAAGATTTTTACAAGATTCCAACGTACAAAAAGGAACATGTTTCAGGTTTGTGATCCAAAAAACACTTGTTACATGAGTGTCATGGAAGAGAATTAGTTGCGTCATAAAAGGCTCAAACACATGTGTCAAAGAAACATAAGCAAGCTCTCTAAAAGTGACCGTGTTTGAGATATTCCTGATTTTTCAAGAAGAAGAAATTGGTGTTGCACTATCTTTCAGAAAGGTAAGATTATGAATGTTGTGCATAAGAAAGTTGATATTTGTTCAAAGAAACCCCTAGAGATTATGCATTCTGATATATTAGTGGCAATAAGAAAATAATCAAAAAATGGAGATAATTACTTCATTACATTCATTGATTATTTTACTCGCATTACATGGGTTATGTTTATGAAACACAAAACAACAGCTTTGAAAATGTTCAAAAGTTTTATAAGAAAGGATAATAAAGAATGTGAGTATCATGTAAAGAGGTTTAGAACTCATAATAGAGGTGAATATAAAAGTAAATAGTGTGAATACTATCTTGAGAAGCATATAATTAATCATGAACATAGTTCCCCATTCACACCCCAACAAAATGGGGTTGTTGAAAGAAGTGACATAAGTTAGGTAGAAATGGGAAGAACCATGTTACTTGAACATGGTCTTTCTCATTACTTTTAGAGACAAGCCATGAGTACTGTTGTTTAAATTTAGAACCTGTGTTTCTATGGGACGTAATCTGATATGACTCTAGATGAATTGTTTTATGGGAAAACTAAAAGTTTGATGCGTGTTAGAGTATTCAAGAGTCTATGAATTATAAAGAGGAAAGGTGGAAACTATGATAAGTTGGAGAAAAATGTTTAAGATGGAATCATTCATGGATATGCTCCAGAAGGAAGATGTTACAAATGATTCAACAAAGAAAAAACGAGAATTGTTCATTATATTAATGTTAAAGTTATCTAAATAAATGTGAAAGAAGAACTTTATTATGTAGAAAATAAAGTTGACGAAGTTGAAGAAAACAATTCTGATAAGAAGACTTATGAATATATACCTTCTCAAGAAGAAAAATCAGACTCAGTTATTTCTAGTTATGAGGAATATAATCAAAAATCTTATTCTATGTTGAGTAAATAAGTGGAAGTTAAGAATATTATTGGGGATGAACATCAGAAGGTTCAAACTAGAAGAACAAAAACAACTATTACACATAATTCATTGTATTTAAAAGTGGAACCAAATGATGTGAAAGAAGACTTTGAGCATCTTTAATGGGTTCATGCCAAGAATTAAGAGTTGGATAAGATTGAAAAGAACAATACAAGGGAACTCATGCCCAAACCGTAAAGAAAATAATTATTGGCACAAAATGTGTTTTCCGAAACAAGATGAATGAAGAAGTTAAATTTATTAGAAACGAAGCAATATTGGTGTGAAAAGGATATTATGAGATTGAAGGAATTGATTTCGATGAAACCTTTTATCTGGTGGTCATATTGGAAACTGTAAAGATATTTCTTATTATTTATGAAAAATAAGGGTATAAGATCTTTCAAATGGATGCTAAATTCACATTCCAAAATGGTGATCTTGAATATGAGGTTTATATTGAAAAACCATGTGGATTTATTATTGGAAATGATGAAATTTTTGTATATAGATTGAAGAAATCATTGTATTGAATAAGATAATTATCAAAGAACATGGTATTCCAAATTGGAAACTTCCTTAAGGAAGATGAACTTTGAGAAAGGAAGAGTGGATAACAATATTTATAACTTAGAAAGTCAAGGGTATTCCTTCATTGTGATTTTTTATGTTGTTGAAATTATATTTGCTGAGAATGATGAAAGAATCCATGAATGATTTTCTGAAGAGATAAAGACGGTTTTTGAAAATTCCATGTTGGGGGAAATGAAAAACTGTCTTGGGTTACCAATGTTTCAAAAGAAATAATAAATTTTTCTTTCCCAAGAAAAGTATGCTAAGAAAATTCTCAAGTAATTCCGCATGGAAAACTCAAACCCTATTTCCACACCCATTTCAGTGGGAAAAAAGTTATGTAAAGATGGTGAAGTAAAGAAAGTTGATCAAAAAGAGTATCATAAGCAGATTTGATGTTTTTTTGTATTTGACTACATCAAGATCCGACATTTCTTATATTTTAACAACATTATGTGCATGATTTTGGACTTATCCTAAGGAAACACATCATATTTCTATAAAAAGAATCCTCAGATACATCAATGTCATAACAGAATTCCGAATTTGGTATTACAGCTCAGATAACATTGTCTTGTTTTGGGTTTTCAGATGCAGATTGGGCAGGAAATGTTGATGATAGAAGATCCACATCTAGTGGAGTGTTATTTATGGAAAATAATTATGTTTTCTTGAATTAAAATAATCAAAATTTAGTAACTCTAAGTATATTTGAATCTAAGTTTGTTGATTCCACTCAAGCTACTAATCAAATTTTTTGGATGAAAACTTAGCTGGATGATTTACTTGTTGAAGTGATGTAGCCCTTGCTCTTGGGGTTTGATAATCAAAGAAAAATCAATCTCACACGGAATCCAATTCAAAATTTTTATTTGAAGAATATTTATATTAAATATCATTTAATCAAAGATCATGTGTAGAATAATGAATTTAATATTGAATATGTTACAACATCAGAGCAAGTTTCTGACATTTTCACAAAACCCTTGTAGAAGGAGTCATTCTCAAAATTGAGGTTGAACATGGGTGCCCAACCAATTTCACTTCAAATATAAGGTCTGTGTTATGTACCCTCTCTACTATTACCTTTTTATTGTTTTTTCTAGGAGATAATTTTACTATTTCATAAATCTTTTTCATAAAAGAAAGAGTTGTTGGTAAGTAGTGAATTCAATATTTTTTGTGTGTGTGAACTATTCTAACTGTTTGATGGGTTGGTTGTAGTAAAGAAAGAAGTTTTTTTTTCATGAAGTTTGAAGAAGAAATATTTTTAAGGAAGTGTTTTTCATAATCACTACTTATGGGCAACATTGTTTTACTTTCAATGATTCTTTTTTCCTATAATTATTTAGCTCACATAGGCTTAGAATTGTTGATAAGTGTTCCATTGCATGAAGATACAATGTTCGATGGTTTATGAAAACTTAGTTGACAACAAAATCTAAAGAGGATATTTTTAGCACCAAGATGATGATGAAGGTGGTTGTTTTCATTCGTTGTATTTTTTTCAAAGAAGATTTTATTTGAAGAAAAAAGTCTCATCACTTTGCATTCAAAAGGATCAGATCCTTTTTTTCAAGAAAATAGAGTCTGATTTTTAGAGAAATAGAGATTGATTTTAAAAATAAAGCAAGCTTGATTTTCTGAGGAAATGGAGCCTAATATTTAAAGGAAACTGATCTGGATTTTTAAGAGAAACAAAGTCTGATTTTAAGAGGAATCATAGTATGTTTTCTAGAGGTTCGGAATGGAATTCTTGGTTGTGGTAATGGTGAATCAAAGTATAAATGACTACTATTCATTTAAATGTGACAATGATTTTATGATTTTTACTTCTCATAAACCATGAGATAAGGAAATAACTCATTACGCAATATTAGTGGAAGGAAGACGGTATGAAATTTTCCCAACAATGTGGTTAGAAGAGGATTCTGGTTCCATGAAGATTAGTGCTGATAAAGTTAATGAAAAATGAAGTAGAGGAAGAGCTGAGCTATGCAGGGAAGAATCATGAAGAGATGAATCGAGAATTTTGATTCTGATATGAGATGAGAATGTGATGCTGTTGAAAAATGGAGGGAAGAAGAGTGATTCGGATGGGGGATGAAAATCGGATGTTGATGATAACGGAATGGAGGAGTGTGATGTTGATGGTTGATGAAAAGTAGGTATCAATGGAAGAAGTGGTACCTAAAATAATGTGGTGTCCAGAATGGTGAGCTAAACCAATGATGAAGAAGATGCTCAGAGAAAGATTTTCTGGTAACATAATGAATGTAGTCATGATTATCATACCCAAGTTAATTAGAACCTATGTTTTGGTTGGTCTAAAATCTTCCTACATCTAGTGGGTTGAGGAAATAGATGAAGTATGGCTTACAAGAGGGTCAAAATAAGAGGAGAACCATGATGTTTTTCAAGTGTATTAAGTAAAGTACAGAATAAGATTACTCTTCACCAAGTAGATCAAGAGAATAGAAGAAGGATCATGATGTGTCAAGAAACATAAGATGGACGATAAGAGACGGATATTGTTGAAAGACTTTTTTAGGGGGAGTTTAACCTATCTTACAAGAGTTTGATTCAAATATGTTCTGAAGAGACGAATTCATAAAAATGGAATAGGAGAATCAGAACCTATTGTTTGGAACCTTAGGTTTATGCCAAATAGAATCAGTATCAGCAATATGAGTCTAGGGAATATTGATGTAAAGGTTGTAGAAGATTTTAGAAGAATCAAGAATAATTGACAAAGTTAGTGTTGATTTGATATTTTAGAGGGAAATTAAAAATTTCAGTAGGCAGGAAAACATGTTTGAAGTTCCCAGCTAACCCAATTTTGGACAGCTATAAAAGGTGAGGAAAAGGTACATTGTACTTCTTGATGTCTGACACAGAGCATTGTTCATTGCAGAAGTGGGAGAATATCTAAGAGTTTAGAGAGAGAAAGTGATTCTAGATTCCTTACTTTGAATATTCTACTTCAGTAAGAATGTTGTATTCAGTTAATTGTCGTACATGACTAAGCTAAGAGGAATCTGTTTGTTATACCGAGCTGAGCTAATCAGAACGAGACTTCCATATTGGGTTTCAATGAACTCGGTTTCTCATACTAAGGAAGAAACAGAATAGATTTTCCATACTTGTTTTCACCATACTGAGAATTTCCGGACATAAGAATAACTGATTTGAGTTTCCGTGTACTCAAGGTTTGTTGTGGTGTCGATCCAGCTATATCTGGGGAATCAGATTCAAGAGGAGAAGACTAAGAAATTAGACTCTATGTTTCTTACCTTATTTCCAATAAGTTCTTACCTTTCTTATGGGTAACAAATTGAATATTTGTTTTACACTTGTATAAAAGTTTTGAAGTTAACATAAGTGCAGGTTAACATGGTTTGCTACAAAATAATTTGAATTACCCTATTGTGCTAAGAGGGTGTACACGCACTAGAGGGATTGCTTCATATTTCTTCACGAGTATTAGGTTATATCCTACTCATTGTAATCCAATTATTGTTTTCTTATTGGATTGTATGGTACTGTATTTCTTCTAAACATGCTAAGGATGTAGCTATTCTTATTGAATAGTGAACCTTGTCAATACTTGTATTCATGTGGATGTGTACTTGTTTTTTTAGTAGAGAATTAAATCTGTAACATGAGGTGAATGTTTTTCCAACTAAAAGGGATCTTAAAAGAAAAAAAGTATCTCTGGTTCACCCCTCCCCCTCTGAGTGATACATTACACTTAAATGGAACTTACAAGATTAATGGTATAAACCATGGATGGTATAAAATAAAAACGAGCAATTGATTTATTGAGGGTAGAGTACTATGATGCTTGGTATAGAGAAGGTTTACTCTAAGACACTAGTCTGTATGATGTGTGGATTATTTTTTTGTGGCCTTCATCACAATAGTGGTGACCTTTTTTCTATTCTTTTATAAGTTAGAGTTAGAAAACAAATTTATGTTTAGTTTTTATCATTTCAAGAACCATGAGGTCATCAATTATAGATAAAGGATAATAAATTGTTATATAAAAATAATTTTAGAAGATATTCATTAGGTTATTAGCTAATGGATAAGTGGGTTGTCTATGAAATTGTATATTATTATTAGGATTTCAAATCTTGACCAATTTTGTATTATTATTTACATATTATCTTCACAATCTAAGTGGAAGATCAATGTATACTAGTCCAATATTCCTTGTAGCTACAAGCCATATAATAGTTGATTGAGTGTTACTATATATTCTGGTATGAGACTAAGTCTATATTTGATATTAATTTATCACGGCCTTTTGGGTGGTTATTTTGTTAACCATCATGTGAATCTTAATCCTACTATTAGGTATTTCCATTATAAGGTTGTCTAATAAACTATGAGATAAGATGTGAGAAAATTTTTACCATTGGGAGGGTATGCATTTTTATAGTGGTCCTAACAATTATGATATTATATATTGGAAACAAAATCCCATTGGGATTTATATAAATTGTATAGTTACCCTACCCATTACAAGATGATCTGTGGGGTACCTCATCACACTATGGAGGCTATCCATTGTATGGTTCACACACTCTCTATGTGATGACACATGGGAAACTCTCCATACCATTGAAATTGATGATTATATTGATGTCTTACATCAATTCAATATTCCAATAAGTCATATATATGTATATGAAAAATCAATAGTATATTATGAATGGGTCCCAACTATTGTGTTGGAATTCAACTTATACTTACATAATCAAACCCTGAGAAACTGTATCCTCTACAAAAGAACTGACTGGATCAAGTAAGGTTACTCAACTGTTTTCTTTTTTATCTCCTAATAATTCCAGAAGTAATATATTATTTTCTAGTATTAAATCTAATTTATACAATGTATATACTCAAATATATATTGGATTATATTAAAGACAATATTGGTTGTGACATAATGAGTTTTGTTCTCACACACTGCACATACTTTTTAGTGGATGTTTAGTTGTTATCTTTTCAATATTGGTCATTTAAATGGACTCTATATAGTTCAGTGAGGTTGAGGGGCTTAAAAAGGATGTGGATATAGTCAAAGGAAAGTCTAAGGAAATATGGTGGTATCTCATTACTCAATTCATTTTTCCTTGTAATATTTTTATAATGTATAGTATCAAAACAATTAAAAAATATCTTTTATGATGTATAATTTTATAGAATGGTGTAAATGAAATCTATTATAGAATGAGTTTTTTGTTTCATATATTTATATTCCCATTGAAAATCTATATTTTACATTATATTTTTATATTATTCTTTTATATTTTTATGATTAATATTTGGAATTTTTCTACAATACTATGTCTATAGTCTCTCAAGAGATTTTATTTAACAATTACCGCTATTCTAATGCCTCTATTATATGGGGAGGTGTGCCATTTTCATTGGGATTATTGACTTAGTCTAGAAAACTATAATCCATTCTATCATAAAAAAATTATTTTATAATCTAATTTATTTTATTATAATTTATCATTTAATACCACTATGTACCACAATTTTCTTTTCACTAGTTCTAGGCATATTTTAAGTACATAAAGGTCATTAAAATATTTTTTCATATTTCAGGCCAAATATTATTGGTTATATATAAATGGATACACTTCCTTAAAATTAAATAATCCATATCCTCTATTTGATAACATTATGGGTATTCGGAATCATGATTGATAACATGGTGTAAGTAGAATAATGCATTATTTAGGAGAACCTAGTAAATTTTAGTTTGAATTTTTATTAAGTATAGTTTTTTGTTGAGACATGGTCAATTAAAGGTGTAGATATGATGATAGAACATGTAAGGTAGGTTATATGTGGACCAATACAACACATGGATAACTGAAACCTATATTTCTAGGAGATGATATGTACTTGGAGTAGAAACATTACTTATGAGTTGATTCCTAGGCCAAAAATTCTATTTTTTTTGTTTATGAGGATTGGAAGGAGATATAATGTTCAATTTAGAGCACGTTTTCCTCTTTTTTAAATCATGATAATGAAATTTTGAGACCTTGGTTCACATCCCTACATGTGGTATTTTTTGACTTGATTTCATATTATGGACTAACATTATTTATAATAAACTAATAATAAAATTTATGATTTCATTAATATATTTTTACCTATGGCTACAAGGATATGAAATAGAGGGGTTTTTATTTATGTGAATATTTGACTATGACTACTTTGGTATAATAAATCCATTCTATTATTATTTTTAAAAATGGGGTTTTTAAAATAGGACTATTATGGTTGAATGATGTGTGTATAATATTATTTCAAAAGTTATATTTAATTGAGATTTATTATAGAGAAGTTTTTTTTAAAAATTAAATACAGATGTTAAGAAATAATTTTTTTAAATAGTGTATTTCATGGTAACACCATGTGTGAAAAATGGGTTGGGGAAGTGTATTTATCATGTTTTTCTTATAATTTACTGGGATATATAATTTCCCAATGTTGAAAAATCATTTGAACAAATTTTGATGATTTATTTTATAAAAAAAAAATTTAAACATATTTTGTTTTTTGGAAAAAAGAGCAACACTACAAGAAATTGATTATATACGAATGGTGCGGAACCAATGGTATAGGTACTCAAAACGTATTTATGACCTATATAAATGGTTTAATGATCTATTGGTTATAAGAAATTTGGAAAATCTTATACTAATTTTTTTTTTAAAAAGTCATTTGAAATTTTAATTTTAATGGTTCTGAATCCCATACCACTATATTATTAATCATTTATTAAAGCACTAGACTACAAAAATTTTAATATATGTATATATATATATAATTATATTTGTATATGTAAAATTAAAAATTAATTATATCTTAATAATAATTATATTAATTTTTATAATTATACATCAAGGTACATAAATGATGGTGTGTTCTAAACAAATGGTTTTAGGTAAATAATTTGGTTTGGATAAAAAAAATGATGGTCAGTTAACCAATTTAATCACAAAAATTGTATAATAAAACATAATAATTTTTTGATAGAAATCTATTAATATATTTCACTAATATAATTGATACATATACAAATTGATTGGGTAAACTATTAGTACATAGAATACTATAATGATATTTTATAAAAAAAATCATCACCTTTTTATACTAAGAATATACTTAAATACCAGGTAAAAGTTATATTATACCAATATTTTACCCAAACTATAGGTATATACCAATTAAAATTTCTTGAATTTCCAAAAATTATTATGGAGTAAATGATATTTAAAATTAATATTTTGATGAAAAATACTTGGGGTGATATTTGATGCACATAAAGTTAGTTTTCAAAATTTTTAATTGGAATCCTATGTCTTTGGGTTTCTCCTCTGAGGAGGTACGTTTGGGATTATCATAAAATGGTCTGATGAGAATCATCACCCATATCTTTTTCCAGAGATGGTTTCTTGCAAAATTCACCATTTCATTTGTTTAAACCCATTATGTGTCATTATAATTTAAAAGAATCTTGGATTAACCCCACAGGGAGTGGGTAATTCACCCCTTTCGTATTGTGAAAGAGATGCCACAGTTTGATGGTCCCAGCGGGAAATTTGCATGGGGTCAAGTACTTGTGCTATTAATCCTCGTCACATACAACTTCCTTATATGGTCTCCAACGAGTTTATTCATAGATCCAAAAGAACACAAAAGCATTGTTATCCATGATGCATGGACCTGATTTCAAAAGGTAGCTGCTCGTTGAACAATGGTTTGGCCAACGACACTTAAGGACTCCATTGGTCGAGAGTATTGGAAGTCAGGCTCACCGCACCACTTCCGGGTGGAATTATTGCCTATTATGAGACTCCCTTATAGATTTAAGTCATGTTCATATGTTCATGAATCCTTGGTTCATTCCTGAAAAGTGTGTCCATGGGTTACCCCTAATTTACAGGATCTTCAGAAGCATATATGGATTTGATGCTACAGAGGTGAAGCTAACTTGATCCATACAATAAGGCGCTCTTGATTTTATTGTCATCCAAGGGGGATTGAATGTGACATGATGTTTGGATAAGACCTATAAGATGGGTTTCTTATATATCCTTAAGAGAGGAATCATAACCCATGTAGTTCGAAAGGGCTGGGGCATACACATGGATGATGCCCATTTGGGGGGACATCATTGGGTGGACCCTTTTGGATGGGCACCCTCTTGAGCACGGGCCTTCAAGAATGCATCCTACCTATCCTGGTTTGATTTGGAGTCGGTGTTCTCGTAGTTAAAATTGGATGGGGATTACGCATGGAAGCTACCCATTTAAGAAGACATGATTGGGTGAAACCTTTTTGATTGGCACCCTTTTGAGCTCGGGCCTTCATGTAGGCATCCTATGTATCCTGGTTTGATCAGGAATTAGAGTTCTCAAAGTTCTGAATGGCTAGGGCTTATTCATGGAAGCTTCCCATTTATGAATATATGATTGGGTAAACCCTTTTGGATGGGCACCCTTTTGAGCTCGAGCCTTCAAGTAGGTGTCCTACATTTCCTGGTTTGATCTAGAATCAGAGTTCTCATAGTTCAAATGTGTGTGGATGTTGTAAATATCACAAATATCTAAGCCAACATGAGTCATGTTTTGTTTTTGAAATAAGAGGATGTGAGAGATCCAACCAACCATATGTTTCTTCTCCTGCTGTTGGGAGAGGGCGAGCATACGGTAGACGAGGATGGGGAGACGGTGGGCAAGGGAAGTTCATGTTGGCATCCCAAGGATGGACTCTAGGTTACCATGGTAATATAGACCCACAGACATCCTTGGAGCCCAAACCGTTGTGGGGAGAGCCCCTGTGACTCTGCTTACCATGGGTATATAGACTCAAAGGGGCATGTTGATGCACTCGATGGCCTGATCATATGGGTCTGGTGGCTTTGGAGGAGGATTTGTCCTGATGTCAGAGGACTCATTTATGGAGGGATTATGGAGGACAAGACGATAATGGTGGGGAGAGATTGGAACTGGAGGAAATATTATCTGAAAACACCCTATTCCGTGTACTTATTTTTTATACGAGATGGGGAAAGCTCTACATACCATAGATGTATGTGGCCAGAGGGTTCGTCCACCTACCAATGAAATATGTGGTCATGGGTATGGACCACCATGCACCACATTGGTATGTTGTCCATCAGGATACTTTGGGTTCCATCTCTGTAATGATGTAGTATGCGGTGCCGGGATAAATCCGCATAGTGATACACTACGCAGATCACCATTTTAAAGGAGGGTCCAGGGGATTATTGTTTACGAGGAGTTCATCCGTGAGAATTATGCAGTTCTTGGATTTACCAATTAGGTTCTTGGATATCTTATTATTATTAAGTTCCCTTGTTTTATGGTTTTTGGATCACTATACCTATAGATAATTTGTTTTGCAATTTGGACTTCACCGACATTTCAAGACTGAAGCAGGAATCTTCCTTGAGTTCTTTCTTCTAACCTCTGGGTCCCCTTCAAGATTTTTTTATCCATACACTTTTTAATTCCTTATGTGCTCCTTTTATATAGAATCAGGGAATCATATCTATGGGTATGTGACACCATTTGCGGAGGACCATGAAGAGATACTCTGACCCATGGAAGACTCAATCAACCGGGGTTTGTGGAGGATATGGTTCATGATTGTGGTTTGCGAAACCTTGCCTGTTCGATTTATCTGTGAACTACTGAGTTCTTTATATGGTATGTATATGGCCTTCACACGCATGAGTCCTTTAGCAATGTAGTTCGCGGTCCACCATGTTCACTGGCCATCAATCTATGTGCCAACACCTTGAAGATCATTCCGCATACCAGTGGATCGCGATCCCGGTGGTCTGCGAACCCTTTCCAATGATGGTACGTGGTCCATTTAAAATACTTTGAAAACTTGAATTCCATTAAGTTTCTTATGAAATTTGCAACTCAATTTGATTACATTGAACTTGATAGACTAGTAGGAGTATTTTATTCATTCTGCAAAGTTATTGTGGGAGTATTTTCTTCCCTAGGAGGAATTTTTAGGACCCTAGAAATGCCCCCATCAGAATGGGGTCTGTTCATAATGAAAAGGGGACTATTTTGATGTAGAAGCGGTCCTAAATTGAAATGGTTTGCGGTAGAACATATAGGCCCAGTAAGAGGGGACCACACCTATATATAGAGGCCCATATCATTTTTCCTTTACCATTTCTCACAGCTAAAAGTTTTCTAGACTCCCCGAGCTTCCTCTATATTTGTGTACTGTTCTTCTTGCAAAAATTCATTTCAAGAACCACTTTATACGTTCCGCAAACTGATCTTTTGGACATTTATCTGTCTGTGAACCAAATTTTTGACCTCACGAATGTCATTAAGGAATTTAAAAATTAAAAATATGGATTCCTTGTAGGATAATTCTACAATGCTTGTACGTCTACATACCAAGCATGAACCTAAAAATTGAACATTAATACTTATTAATCCAAATATAAACTTTTAATATGCAACCTTTGAAAGTGAACTTAATGAGGCCAAGGTTTACTATATCCAATTTATATGAACCCTTATGTTTACTGACCAACAATTCATGGGCCAACTCCTTGTGGATGCTTCACATACCAAGGTTTTACGTGCTGTAATGCTTCCACATACCATGCGGTATGTGGGGATTAATTCCCATGTATCATGTGGTACGTGGGATAGGGCTAAGATGTACTGTTCCTAGGAAAAATATGTGGATCCTTTTGTAGACATATTTTTAATTATTTTTTACATTCCTTTGTTTACTTTATCCAAAAAAATGTTATTATACTAACTTTTTATCGGCTTTTGGATCCTCCTTGCATGCTACTATAGATGCTTCAATGGCTATGACAAAATCGATGAAGATGAGGTAGACCATGGTGGGGGATAGTAGGTATCATATTTGATCCTGCATTATTCTACATGAAAGGTTCATAAAAGTTCTCTTGATGCCAGGGATCATATCTTACCCGGAATCTATATAGTTTTCACTTTATGTCATTGGTCTCCCTAAAGACGTTATTCTTCCAATGGATGAACCTAATACCTTTTTCTTCATCTTAGTATCACTACAAGGACATGATCATGCCAACATTACCCCAGCAGGAGAAGTCATAACTACTCCATTTTAGGAAAACCACTTCATACCAGGAGGGTCGATGTGGACTCAAGGAAATCGTAGGTGTCACAATGTTGTCCTAAAACTAGTCACCCGAGAGTAACCATCTATTATTAACATTTTACAAGAAAACCCTAACGGCGGGTGGAGCACCAAGTGGTCATGCTGGAAGAATGTCGACCCCTTAATTTGGCCCTTCCTACTCTCACTTGGCTTTATAAGTTATTGGGACAAATATAGGAAGGTAATCCCCCACATCGCCTCATCGAAACATTTCAATTCTTGTATGGTTGGATGGAAGAACATTTCCCCTGTTATGAATATCAGAATGTTTCAAAGGTTCTTTATTCTGACTTTCAACCCACCCTTCTCAACAATTCGGCAGTTCTTCCCAAGACTCTAAGCATTATTGATGTGGTTGGACTGCTAATTGATGCTTCTTGCTTTTTTTTGCACCAAATCATACACCTCAGGGGTCATTAAGAGGTGACATGGGTTGTTATTTAGAATAACTTTCATACATGATTGCGCTTTGGGATGAGTTCCTCACTGCTCATATAGATTGAGTGGCCATTTGTGAGTCATACCTCCCCAACTGGTTTTCCAGGAAATTTGAGTGCCTTCCACAAGCCACACTTCTTACTGTTTTTTAGTTAAGGGCATATTATCATCCTATAATTCATCGCTAATTGTGGATTATGATGATGCGGGAAAGTTCCTCTATTGAATTTATCATCCCTGATACAATATGATCCAGTTTTCTATCATTAGAATATGCCCAACTGTGGGAAGACTGTTACCCCAACGGAGTGCTTGGAGAACCAGTTCGGAAGGTGCAGAACCATGTAACCATTTTCTTCCCTACCCTCACCCCAAAGTCCATTCCACACATTCCTTCTTATATGATGAATGTGACAGCTACGTCTTATATTCCTATCCTGGTAGCAACCATGATGGATACGCCACCTATTACTACCCTTGTGGTATGAAGATGCTCGGTTCACCGCCAGAAGCATCTGGAAGGGGCTTCATCGGTACAGACTATCTCAGTGGGGAGTGATTCATACTCCTCCCCTTCAATGCATACTTCCCATGACCCTAATGAGGTTGGCCCCAGCAAAGTATCATCGTCCACCCCGGAGGCTACAACTAGTCCTCCGTGTCCAGCTCCAGCGGTCTAACCATCTGAGGGCTAGGAGAGTCCCCCATATTGGGCGACCAATCTTAGTTCCCTTACCACTCTTGTAAGGACACTTCATAATAATAGACACATTGCGGTGGGGGAGGATCGAGGTACTGGGGCTACGGAGAGGCACCACATAGTGCGAAAAGAGGCATGGTGTATGTTATGTGCTCTTGCTATGGAGACACCTATGGCCAATTTTGCTAACAAGATTGAAACATTTCAGTGGTTATTCACCGATTTGGGTTCTGTTGGCTTCAATTATGGGCACTTACACCTCCTCATATACCAAATATTCATAGCCCGAGAAGATCTTGCTTCTTGTGAGGTAAAGCTTGCCAAGTTCAATTGTTCCCATTATCAGGTGATGACCTTATGAGATGTTTTGGAGGAACTCGATCACCTATCAGCCGAAGAGGAACAAGGTTGTGATTTGGTGGTTTCCCAAAAGGAATAACTACGGGAGTGTAAGGCCCAGATAGCGAGTTTGAGGGATCAAATGGCCTATTCTTTTTCCAATTATGAAGCTATCCAGAATAAAGCACAGGACCTTAATTTTGTGTTGGAGTGGGTTCATCCAATAGTTAAGGCTAAAGTGGAGGAGAGATATTATTTATAATAAACTCTTGATGTACTTTGGTAGTCACTGGACATATTACTGGAAAGGACAAGCTTGGATTTTTTGTAGCTCTCCCAAAATCATGATATATACATTTTTCTTTTTGATACTTTGGAGAGACTCCGAACTGGGGATGTTCCACCATTTTTTGTTGAACTTAATGAAACTAATTTACCTTCAAATAATTCTTCTCTATTTTTTATATCAATTAATCAAAATCAATCATATAAACAGCATTTCGATCAAGTATTATTTTAAACCATGATTTTAAACCAGTAAACTGAAATAATCGAATCGGGCTCTAATTTTTTCCCGATCTGTGGGACTCAGTGAGCATAGCACAAATTGTTTTGAGTTTTTATGGAACAACTTCATGAACTTTCATGTCTTTTTCATTATTTCCATAATTTTTGACTAATCCTTATTGACATGAGATTAGTGGGAATAAATTTACTTTTTATTAGGCCTCCCTTTTCGGATTTTCTATCTAACAAGATTTACATCTCTTTTGATGGCTTGACGTTTTTTAACGAGCAGATACTCAAATTTTACCCAGAGGGGGCTCTTGTGAATTTTCCATCTAGAATGTATGGAATCTTTTCCAATATCTATTTGAAGTCCTACCAATCAAACTCATTTCTTATTTTTTAGGACGAGAATCATTGACCAAACATAATTTGTACGGGGCCCCAATTTGGGAATCGTCAGTAGAGAATATTCTAATATCCTTCAGAAATAGATTAGGGATTTTTCATGACCCTAAACTTGTGAATTTTGGAAATGTGTGAATCATAGAATTCATTTTAGGCATATGGAGGTAGGAAAAGACTCTCCTAGGGATGAATTTTCCTTTGATTAATGGTTGTTTTATAGGAGACATATGTAGATCCCCCAGGGAATGATCTACATAGTCAAAAAAAGGTGTCCATAGGACACTGGCCTTCCATCTCAAATAGCCTATTAGAGTTTCCAAAACTTTTAATTAACATTAATATTTGGAGACATAGTTGGTGGATAGTCTAAGTAATGGTGTACAAAAATATTGGGGACATTTATATCAGCTTTGAGTGGGAAACTGTTCCCGCTCAGTTCCTACTTGCTAAAGGGAGTGCTAGTGAATGGTCAGTTTAGTTAGAAGTCCTTATTATGTCAGGGGAGTTAGGAAATAGGAAGGTATGTAATCCATTATCCAGGGGTTTCCCAAATCTAGGGGTGTGACAGGACATGAATTTTATTTGAGTATATGGAAATTTTAAAGTACTATCCTGAGAACTAATTTGACTTTGATTGATAGTTGTTTTGTATGCAGTATATGTAGAGCCTCCAGGGAATGATGTGTATAGTCAAACAAAGGTCTCTGTAGGACCCTATCATTCCATCTCTGATGTATATGGTAATTGTGAAATTTCTTAATACGGTATGTAACCTTTAACAAGGGATGCACCTGAACACGAAAAGGGACATTTTTGCTGAACTTCTCCGAGAAACCGAAAAATGAGTGGGGGAAATTTTTTTGCATGCGGATCAACTTTATGAATATGGATGGGGTTTCTTTAGAAACCTCAAAAGAGACTATGGATGAATTGGGTCTATATGTTCTGATATATCTAGGATATGTGTAGGAAGAAAAATGAAAACCATGACTTTGAGGGCCATTGAATCAAGAGGGATGTTACGAGGCTTGAAATCCATTGGGCTTACTGAGATATGATAGGACTCTCCTGGGGAAAATTTTGACATTTATTGATGGTAGTTTTTTGTGGGAAACATATGCAGAGCCACCAGGGCATGATGTGCATATCCAAAACAAAGGTTGGTAAGGGAACCGTGAAATTCTTTTTTGGGTCATGCTTCTAGGACAGAATTTCTAGACTGTTTTTTCATAATATCATGGTGGATCTATCACTAATATCCCTTAGCTCATGTGATATATACTTGGAGTGAGAACTAAGGAATTATGAGGAATCGTGGTCATTAACTAAGAATAGCATAATCTAAATCAGAGGAAACTTTTGTATTAAACCATTTCTTTGTATTTTAATGTCATACAGTAATGATGATTTTGGCCTCACAATTTAATGTCATGCAGTGGGGACATGATGATGTGAAGTTTAGAGTCATGTGGTGAGGACTATTACACTATCATAAATATCATTAACACCTTTGAGTTAATCACAATTAGGATGTTCTGGAATTCCTTAGATGTGAGTGATGATAGAAGGTGTAAACCGTAGTCTTGGAGGAAACTTCAATCAGGAGGGATGACTTGGGGCTTGGAATCCAATGGGCATACTGAAATAGGAGAGGACTCTACTTGGGACAAATTTTCCTTTGATTGGTCATCGTTTTGAAGGGGACATATACAGACCCACCGGGTCATGATGTGCATAGCCAAAAAAAGGTGTCTACAGGACACTGGCCTTCTATCCTAGATGGCCTTGAAGGATTATGGAGATTGATGTTTCCCCAGATTATGGAGTTTGAAAAACAAGAAATATGTGTTTGGGAATGGAGGAAATATCCATATCATGATTACCCGTGAACTATTGGTGCTTCCACATAGATCTGACCCATATGTGTAGGTGGAAGTAGGATCTTTTGACATCTAATGAGCGGGGGGCTTGTGAAAGATCTCGTAACACTGGGGATTAGTCCACACATAACTCTTGAAGAATTTCACAATTTATTTTCATGTGGTTTGGACCTTTCATGGACTCCCTGTACTATTCTAGCCAACACATGGGGAAAGGTGCCTTTTTTATGGTGGATGGGCATGGATGCTAAATCTGGGCGTCACTATATATCCTACAAGAGTAAGAATAAAGCCTCACATAGTTATGAACATTCCCTATACTGATCTGGCTTGGTCCATGTGTAGGGACATGTGATGGAATTTTTTTCAGTGGATGGGATGAGATTCAAAATATGAGCGTCTCTATGTATCCTAGAAGAGCTATAATCATGTCGTACATAGTTCTGAAAATCCCCTGTACCGATCTAGCTCGGTCCATGTGTAAGGGAATTTATGTTTCATTTTTTCTAGGTGTTGGATCTTCCATATATTCTTATAATTCATTTGTGTAAGATAATCCTTACCACTAATTCTAAGCTCATGTGAGTAATACTCAATGATAGAAATAAGGAGTGACAAGTGTTTCCTATGCGAGTGCGGGGAGATAGAGGATACGATAGAGGGATTTTTTTTTGGGGGGGGGGGGGGGTGGGCCAAGATCGATGATTGAGGCATCGCTACGTATCTTGTGAGGGTAGGAATCAAGCCATATGTAGTTTTGTGAGAGATCATGGAGTTTATCATCATGCAATTAAGATGATTTGAGCCATGCAGTATAACATCTTATAGTGAGGACATGATTCCTAGTTTAACGTCATGTTTCAGGGATGAGTTCCTTACAGTTTAACATCATGTGTAATGGACTATGAATCATAGTTTATGTTCGTAGAGTTTGTACCATGAATTCACGGTATTACTACTCATAGTTTATGGTCTTAGAGTTTGGAACATGAGTTCATAGCATTACTACTCATAGTTTATTTTCTTAGTGTTTAGACTATTACTTCACTGTATTACTACTCATAGTTTAAGTTCCTAGAGTTTGGACCATGACTTCACGGTATTACTACTCATAGTTAAAGGTCTTAGATCTTGGAACATGACATCATGATATTAGTACTCGTAGTTTAAGGTTTTAGGTTTTGGATCATGACATCAAGGTATTACTAATCAAAGTTTAATGTTATAGAGTTTGGATCACGACTTCACGATACTACTACTCCTATTTTAGGGTCTTAGAGTTTGTACCATGACTTCACAATATTACTACTCATAGTTTGAGGTCTTAGAGTTTGGACCATGAATTCATAGTATTACTAATCATAGTTTAGGGTCATATATTATGGACCATGACTTCATGGTATTACTACTCATAGTGTAAGGTCTTAGAGTTTGGACCGTGACTTCATAGTATTACTACTCATAGGTTAAGGTCTTAGAGTTTGGACCTTGAATTCATGGTACTATTACTCATAGTCTAAGGTCTTAGAGTTTAGACCATGACTTCACGGTATTAGTAATCATAGTTTAAGTTCTTCGAGTTTGGACCATGACTTCACGGTTTTACTACTCGTAGTTTAACGTCTTAGAGTTTGGACCATGACTTCACGTTGCTATTATGAAAAACACTTCTTCAAAAACATCACTTTTGAGGGTGTTGTGATGAGTTGTTTGCCTATCGATATCAGAAAGTTTGCTCTATTGGAATAGACCCTATATATAACATAAGGTCCTTCTCACATTGGTTCAAGATATGGGGGTTCTTCCCAAGTATCATCAGGGTTTTATGGACTAACACATTTTCTCCTTCAAGGAAGGATTGAAGGAGAACCTTTTTGTAGAAGGCTCGTGCGATCCGATTTTGATAGATTTCAAAATGGTGTGAAGTGGGCAGCCTTTTTTTATATAGTTTCTCCAACTCATCAAACCATATTTTGGATTTCTCTTCCATTGACTGTTGATCTCAAATGGCAACACAAAGTGATGGCACATGTATTTTGATAGGAAAAATTGCCTCTGCCTCGTATACTAGTGAGTACAAAGTTTCTTGGGTTGCAGTGCTGGTCATAGTCTGATAAGCCCACAACGCATGAAGGAGATTGTCTTGACACAATTACTTATCCTTATTTTCCATATTCTAGAGTTTGTTGGAAATATTTTTGTTGAAAGCCTCCATATTCCCATTGGCTGCCACATGGTAGCTAGATGAATGGTTGGATTTGATTCTATACTCCTGGTATAAGTTTTCCGACTCAGTAGAGCATAAGTTGGTGTCGTTGTCCATCAGTATTGTATGAGGGATACCAAATATAGAAATGATGTTTGCCTTCAAAAAGATAACGATTCTTTTCACCCCAACTTCTTTAAGGGGTATGGCTTCAGCCCATTTGGAAAATAAGTTGGTCGCTGTGAGTATGAACTTGAACTGTCTTGATGTAGCGGGGGGATATGGTCCCACAACATCCATCCCCATGGAAGAAAATGGCAAGGATTACCTAGCTTCATGATGAAACTCTAGGGGTTGGTGTATAAAATTTTCATGAACTTGAAAGGAATGACACTTCTTGGTGAATATAGCACAAGCATGTATCATAGTGGGCTAGTAATACCCAAGTCTTCAGATTTGATGAGAGAGCTTGGTTGCTTATTGGTGCGCTCCAAAAGCTCTAGCATGCACTTATTTCATGATGAAAACAGTCTCTTCTCCCTCAATGCACCTAAGAATGAATCCATCAAGGCCTCATTTGTAGAGAACCTTTTCTTGGTTTACCCCATTGTACAAGGAAAAATTGAATACTCGTATTTGGAAATGTTCCCTTCCGTCCCTATATGGAGGGAGTTCCTCCTTCTAAAGGTAATTTTAAATGGGTGTCATCCAGTTGGTGGTTTGACCATAAGGCTCATAAATAGGGCTAATTTCATCAATTTCTTCCGTATTTCTCTGGATAAATGGAAAGACCATCTGGAGGTGAGTAATTCTAATGACCATTTCATCCTGGTCTGGAACAGCCAAAGTTGTGGCTGCATTTTCCAAAGCATCAGCTTGAGCATTTCAAGATTGGGGGAAATAAGTCAATGTTGGTTCTGATAGAAATTATGCCATCAGTTCTCAAACATGGTTCATCAAGGGGTACAATACTCCTTTATTAATGGCATAGTCACAATTGACATGTTTGATGACTAGCTATGAATCCCCCTTTATCTTTATTTGTTTTTCTAGTGCATGAATTGCCAGTTGTAGGACCTCAATGAGGGCATGATATTCAACTTCATTAATTTTACACCCTTCCAAAAGAAGGAATGATTAAAGCCAGATATCATTTTTATGGTATACGTGTATAATTCCCATCCCCAGAAGTTTGGCATCCAAAGATATTGTTTCTTCTGAGAGATGCTCTACCAGGAAGTTAGCTAATGTCTGGCCATTGATGGCCTTCTGGGGAACGTACCATATTTTATACTATTTTATAATGGACTCCCATCATGATAGACATCCATTTAGCATGGGAAGGTTGATAATATGTGTGAGTGGGTTGCAGCAGGACACCAGGTGGACCACATGGTGCTGTAGGTAATGTTTGAGTTTCTGAACTGTGAGATTAGGGATAGGTAGTTCTTTTCAATTTTTTAATACCAAGTTTCATCATAAATCATTGTTCGAATGAGGTTATATAGGCCGTTCTCACCGCTAACATCATTCTTCTTCATGAGGAAGGTGCCAAATGACCGTTCCATGGAAGTAACATACAAGATGAGTGGTCTCCCCTCAACTGGTGGAATCATCACCGAAGGTGTAATACCCCGAGATTTTATAAGATATATTCTTTTTAATTTCTTTTATATCTTCTGTTGTATGCTACACCAAGATTATCTTGCACTATACGCAACACCGTATTAGCATGCATTATACACAACACTAATCTTGGATCGTGTTACACACAATTTCAATTTTGTTTAATAGTAGTTATTCTACGAAACATTGAGTGTATATATATATATACACACAATGTATAAATGAAATATGGTTGGATTTTGTTATATTCAACTACAAATAAGTTTTGTACTATGCACAACCCTGACTTGGCTTGCATTACACGCAATTGCGACCTTCCTTGATAGCGTGTGTTGTACGCAATACAAGGGTTCACTAAACAACGATATATGGTTATAATATTATTATAAACTTTTCATTATGAATAATATTAACTAAATTTTTAATTTTATAACATTATTATTCATCTTAAAAAAAATTTAGAACATGGTATGAGAACAAAATAATTTTTTCGGGTAAAATAAGTATTTTTCAAAAAATGCAGTTTTGCCGCCTTTTGATTGCACACCGACATTAAATTTAGTTTTTGAAATGTTTATAAGTTCAATTTTACAAAATAAAATTCTTATTTGGAATTAGGATATAAAAATTTACTTTGGATAATTTTTTGATATTTTTCTGATAAGTTTCTTATTTTGATGAATAGTAAAAATACGCTAAATTTTAATTAAAAAGAACTTTTTTCATCGAGATAATTTATATGGTTAAATTATAATATTGAATGGTTTTAAAGTATAAAACGAATATATTTTTACCACTTAATATAATTTAAGTCATTATCATTAATTTTACACAGAATTCATAAGTAAAAGCATTTCATTCATTTGCAACGTTTTAACTTTTAAAACCCGTTTTCTCAACAGCGGGATTAATTTTAAATTAAATACTGAAAATTTTGTGTTTTGAATTTGGAAATATGGATTCCATATTTGGAATCAGTAGGTCCAAATTATGTTAATAAGCTACTTTTTATTTTTAGGCATTATGAATAGTAACTACGATAAATTTTATTTACCATAGTTAAAGGTAAATCGGGTAATTAAGGATAAATATAATTTTATAAAATTACCCTAAAACTTGTATTAATATAATTGGATGATTATATTTTTCCCTAAATCCTAATTGGGTTGAAATGGAATCTAATGGAACCCACTTGTATTTGATTAAGACCTTTTATTTATTTTATTTAAAGGAAAATGAAATATGTCTTACTCAAACATTAATAATTAGATTATTTTTAATATAACGTTATAAAGAATATAAATTAGATTATAAATACTCATTTGGAATATAATTTTTTTTCTTTATCATGGTAATTTATTTCTAATTTTTAAACAATATTTAATTACCTTATTATCTTCTACATTAATGATGCAGAAATTATTTATTTATTGAAAAATCAATAATATAGTTTTTATTGAAATATTAATACATATAAAAAGGCCCGAAAATCTGAAAACAAATTATTGGTAGTGTATATATAAACCCTAATAATCCACTGGACGAATTTTTGACCATCTGGATCCTTATAAAGGCGATTCTGACATTTATATTATTTTATTTTAAATGATGTCAAAGATGTCACCTTTATAATTTAATAAATATAACAATTTAAAAGTTTTTATTTTAAGATTATAAATTTGAGTAAAAATATTATTATGAAAGGTATTATATATATATTCATCATAGGATTTTATTTTTAATTTTTATGCTATAAATAAGTATATTAAATAATTATACAAAAATGTTGTAGAAATTATTTTATTAAGAGATATACCAAATAAATGGTTTTAAAAATATTAAAATAAATATTAAATGACCTATTTAATGTGATCCCATATTTTATAGACATATTTGACATGTTATAAATCTATTAAATATTTTGGTTAGAATCTATCCTCTGTGTGGATTTTATTTAAATTAAAATAAATGAATAATGTCAAAATTGACAATATTGTTATTTTATAAAAATAACATATTATAAAAATGTTTAAAAATAATAAAAATATTTAAAAATTATAAATTTAAATTTATATGAACTAAAATGTGATAAAGTATTTAATTATGGATAATTCACAGCACATAAGTAATTATTTATATCAATTTATAATTTAGAATATTATTACCACAAATAAAATTAAATAGATTAAATAAGGATAAATCAATTTGATAAGGTCTAAAATAAATTCACAACATGTCTAAATTTTATTTTTTTTATGAGATTACAACCCTATCTCATCTAATATTCGGATGTGAGTCATTTTTGGAGGATTTCAAGTGAGGTTGAATTTATTATAAATTAATATTTCCTATGTTACCAAAGGTACCCCTCTCCCCCTTATAAAAAGGGCACCCCTCCCTCTTCTCTTCACACCATTTTGGGCCTTGAATCTCGTCAAAAACCTGATAATTCCCCTTCTAAACCTCTCTAGTTATATCGTAGAGGTTCTGGTCTTCTCAAAAGACCATCCCTAGTGCCCTAATAATAAGTTTAATGGAGGTGCGTTGAAGAAGAGGTAATCTCTTCTACCGATTCTTTCAAGTTTCTTTCTTCTTAAACTTCTTCTTCTTTAGTTGTTCCATTATATTTTAATAACATAATTATCACTAATATACTTATATGTTATTATAAATATGAAATAACCCCATTTCTCCTTCAATCCATCCTACGAAAAATGAAATCAACACGCGTGCGTATGTACGGAATATCGTCTCCACGCCATGGTGTAATCTATTTTTCCACCACCACCTTACTTGGAAGGGTATAATGGTGTAAATAATAACTATATATGGTTATTATAACATCACACTGATTTTAATATATTATATCATCCACTCAAATTCTATTCAATAATTATGGGATCGATATCATCGCTCATGTGTACGTACGGACTACCGTCTCCACGAACGCGATGAGATTCTTTTTCCATGATTAACCATTCAAGTATAATTATAAAGTATATATATAATAAATAGTCATGAAAGATATTAAAAAATAATGATACTGTATTTATGTACATATATGTTTCATTTACTTAATTCTATTCAATTCAATAAGGAAACGAAAAGAGCATTCATGCGTACGTACGACCTACCATCTCCATGAACGGTGTATTTCATTCAATTTATCAATCTATCATATATATTTGTATGATGAATATATATTATATATAAATAATGTTTTAAATTCTGGAATTAATTAAATCAGGATATAATTAATAATATCAAGAACAACAAGTCGAAACATGTACGATAAATGAAACGATTTTAGGCAAAACACTGCTTTAACATAGAATTTACAAAAGAACGGGTAATATAATGTCATAAGTGAACCATATATGAAATCATAAAAATGAATATGATTATTTAATAAGTCAATGACATTATTTAAATCATTATACAAGAGGTTCGGATACATACGAACCATATCGGACATAAGGTAAGGGATAAATTTTCCAATCTCATTTTTATCCGACATTGTTTATACGTAAGTATTTACTGGGGTTATATTTATCATCCATGTCCCTATTTTATAAAAATGGTTTCATGTATGTTTAAAGTCCTTTTTACCCATTTTTGACTATAACTACATGGTATGTAAGGAATCTTTCTTTTGTTTACCATACAAGGTACTTTTTGACTTTTTCGGCAAAAGTACAAGAAAAATGTTTTTTAACATATACGACATGAACATATTTTTACGGTTTCATAACGCATTATTTTCTTGAAGCTTACTATACAAGATTTCATGAATATTTTCAACAAAATACTTTTCTTTTAAAATTGCTTGTAATTTTTTAAAAAGAAAATGATTTTGAAAAACAAATGATATTTTCCTCAAGAATTTGTTTCAAGTGTTTTATAAAAACCATTTTCCATATAAGATGGCATTATTTCATATGTCAATGTTTCAAGTATAATGTCTATATGATTTACATGCTTTAACTTTTCTTATTATGAAATTATATCCATTTTTTATATGGATTATGTTATGATGGGATGATGTTTATGAAACCCATTTTATTCTTTGGGTAATGATGAAAGATTTATGTTCATGTTGTGGCACACGTAAGAATAATTTCATTATGAGATGGGTGGGACCTATATCTCCCTCCAATGCATTGGGTAAATATTTATATCTCATGATATAGACATGGTTGGAATGGCAAGTAAATCTAGTTTAGTAATACAGGGCTGGAACGGCAAGTAAACCCGATTCAGTAAGGGACTTTGTCCACTAAGATGGTCTTGGAAGAAATGCCTTGGCTACTATGGAAATCATATCATGTGATTAATGTTTTTCCACAATTACAAGTTTTATTCCAATTCTATTTTATCATGATTAATGTTATTTTATGATCTATGCCTTATGTACTGTAATGTTTTATGTCATTGCTCAAGATTTTGATGTTTAGATTTTATGCTCATGTTTTTACATTCAAATGTTTATGGATTGTTTTATGTTATCTATGTTTACCCTTAATGAGAATTTGAGCTCACCCTTTTTATGTTTTCTTTTCCCCAGAATATAAAGAAAGGTTTTAGGTAAGAAAACAAAAGTGGAAGATCTTTATGGGAGATGTTCAATATCTTTCACCATGATTAGAATATTATGTTTCAAGTTTCCAAAGACAATAAACTATTACAGTCCTTGTGTGTTGGTTTTTGTTATGTATTAAGTATTCCAAAAAAGTAATGTAATGTCCATATATTTCAAGTATGGGGTCTCTATAGTTGGTATCAGAGGAAAGGTTTAGTCAACCGTTGGAAACTAGGATGCAAAAACTTTAGTGAGATCCCTAGAGGTATTTCTAAGGTATGTCTAGGGATGTCCCTAAGGTTAAGTATAAGTATAGGTTCTAGTCCTATAATTATCATAACAATCATGAATAACCTAGGATTAAACCTATGATATTATAGATTGAAAGTACTCCCCATGATTATGTTGTTTTCCTAGCATAATTTTGTCCTCTCACCCTATTCTTTTTGGGTTTTAGAAAATGGCTGGAAACCGGAAGATTCGTGTTAATAGAGAATATGATGGACAACGGAATGATATTCTTCATGATCAAAAAAATGAAATGGGATCTGGAAGGAGAAACATCATTTTTATGCCTAATAAGCAATCTCATAATATGATCAATAATCTCAACTTTGGTATGTTTCCTAACTCACTTAATAAGATAAAGAAGGAGTTTCATGATGATCATAGAGGAAAGAAAGTTCAATTTTCCTCATGTAAATCATGTGGGAAGAGACATCAAAGAGAATGTTTCAAAGGAACCGGAAGATGCTTTGGGTGTGGAAAAGAAGGACACAAAGCCAGTAATTGCAAAGGAAAAGGTTCAGATAACACCATGGACAAGGATAATGGTATTTCTATGAAATCAAAAATGGGTAAATGTTTTCAATGTGGATTGTACGAGCATTATGCAAACCAATTCTCTAAGGGAAAGTCTCATGAATAGAATCAGCATGGTCGTATGGGTTGTATTTTTGTGGATGATGATGAAGAGACTACAAATGATATGTGACATGAAAGAATTGTTGAAGCTCGGTCAATGGTTTAATAAGGTAGTGGAATGATTGTATGTTTATCCAGAGTTATATTGTATAGGTAATTTAATGTTACTATGGAATAAAGAAACATCTAATGATTGTTACACTATTGTTTTTTCTAATGTATTTGAATGTATATGTTGAATGGTACCGGTAACCATGAAAGGTTATTCAGATATTTTTGGAAAGAAGATGATATGTGCATAATGAAGTGATAAAGAAAAAATGAAATGAGCTCATGACTGATATAAGGACAAAGTTATATCATGGTTTGAGTATATAGAAATTTTGGGATTTTTGTATGTGTAAAGAGTTAACTTTTGATAGCATTTATGTTTTCAGTAAGGTTCAATGGGTATTCATTTTTCAAGAGAATACATGATTAAGGTGTTCACATGATTGGAATGTGACCAACAAGATATATCAGTGATAAATGATGGTATTCACATGCTCAGTAGACGACATTTCTATTAATTGTTTTCCTTATACTATGAGCTTGGAGAGAAGTATTTTGGATAAGCCTAAATATTTGAAATGGATTATGTTGGACATAATTTAGTATTGTTTAAGGCTATAACTTTTTTCGATATTATTGATGGAATGTTATAATGAATTAGTTTTAGAAAAGGGACAACCTACAGGATGAGCGACAACCCGTCATGTCGGACAAGGTTGAGTGAATTGAACCCACAATCTAAGTGAGACATGCCTTTATCACCGACCACTAGCCTACAGTAAGTCCCTGGTTAGTAGAAACTAGTTTTATTTTATTAAGCGGTATTATAGATGAAGTATAAGTCCATTTTTGGAATCATGTACGATTAACCTCACCATAGATGGACTTATGTATATTTGATAACTTTTTCTATCCTTTTGTTTGAGACATATGGAATGACCCATCATTCTATCACATGATCAGCTAACACTTCAAGAATGACAAATTCAACTTCATTTCATTAAGAGATGAAGTGTAAATTGTTCAAGGCACGAACAACAGTGATATTGTACCGAAATAAAGTATTTATTCTAATTCAAATTCTTCAACTTTAGGGATGTGATCTTGAAAACCAAAAATTTTGTCCTAGTGTCCTCATATACAATGAATCAGATGGTACCTTAGATCATCACAAATCTATGGCTTTGTGATTGTTGGCTTTTTCATAGCCATGTTCTCTACCACTCTCCATCAGACCTTGATGCATAGATTTCTCTTCCATATCCATATTTTCACCTATGTTCTCTTATATGGAAACCCAGTGATGAGTTAATTTGGGTAACCGTTTTGTTTCATACTTCACTTTTCAAAATTAAGTTTTAATATTCCTTTTTACGATGTGGTTTTTTATGAAAGAATCTCTCATGTAATAATCCATTTATAACCCCGACGAATTTTGAGCGATAAATTCATTTTAAGGGGGGTAGAATGTAATACCCCAAGAATTTATAAGATATATTCGTTTTAATTACTTTTATATATTTTTTCGTACGCTACAACAAGATTATATTGCGCTATACGCAACACTGTATTAGCTTACAGTATATTCCACACTAATCTTGGATCGTGTTACACACAATTTCAAGTTTGTTTAGTAGTAGTTATTCTATGCAACATTGAGTGTGTATATATATATACATTGTATAAATAAAATACGGTTGGATTTTATTATATGAAACAACAAAAAAGTCTTGCACTACCTACAACCCTGACTTGTCTTGCATTACACGCAATCAGGACCTTCCTTGATAGTGTGTGTTGTACGCAATACTGGGGTTCACTAAACAACGATATATGGTTATAATATTATTATAAACTAGCTGTTATGAATAATATTAACTAAATTTTTAATTTTATAACATTATTACTCATCTTAAACATTTTTTAGAACATGGTATGAGAACAAAATAAAATTTTCAGATAAAATAAGTATTTTTCAAAAAATGCAGTTTTGCCGCCTTTTGATGGCGCACCAACATTAAATTTAGTTTTTGACATGTTTGTAAGTTTAATTTGTCAAAGTAATATTCTTCTTTTGATTCATGATATAAAAATTTACATTGGATAATTTTTTGATTTTTTTCTGATAAGTTTCTTATTTTGATGAATAGTAAAAATACGCTAAATTTTAATTAAAAACAACTTTTTTCATCGAGATTATTTATATGGTAAAATTATAATATTGAATAGTTTTAATAAATAAATAGAATATATTTTTACCATTTAATATAATTTAATTCATTAGCATTAATTTTACCATTAATTCATAAGTAAAAACATTCCAATCTTTTGCAACTTTTTAACTTTTAAAACCCGTTTTCTCAACAGTAGGATTAATTTTAAATTAAATACTGTAACTTTTGTGTTCTGAATTTGGAAATATGGATTCCATATTTGGAATCAGTAGGTCCAAATTATATTAATAAGCTAAATTTTTATTTTTAGGCATTATGAATAGTAACTACGGTAAATTTTATTTACCATAGTTAAAGGTAAATCGGGTAATTAAGGATAAATATAATATTATAAAATTACCCTAACACTTGTTTTAATATAATTTGATGATTATATTTTTCCCTAAATCCTTCTTGGGTCAAAATGTAATCTAATGAAACCCACTTGTATTTGATTAAGACCTTTTATTTATTTTATTTAAAGGAAAATGAAATATGTCTCACTGAAACTTTAATAATTAGATTATTTTTAATATAAGGTTATAAAGAATATAAATTTGATTATAAATACTCATTTTAAAGATAAATTGTTTTTCTTTATCATGGAAATTTATTGGTAATTTTTAATAAATATTTAATTACCTTATTATCTTATACATTAATGATACGGAAATTATTTATTTAGTGAAAAATCAATAATATAGTTTTTATTGAAATAGTAATACATATAAAAAGGCCAAAAAATCTGACAAAAAGTTATTGGTAGTGTATATAAAAATCCTAATCATCCACTGGCCGAATTTTTGACCATTTGGATCCTTATAAAGGCGATTACGACATTTGTATTATTTTATTTTAAATGATGGCAAAGATGTCACCTTCATAATTTAATAAATATTACAATTTAAATGTTTTGATTTCAAGATGATAAATTCGAGTAAAAATATTATTATGAAATTTATTATATTTATCTTCATAATAGGATTTTATTTTTAATTTTTATGCAACAAATAAGTATATTAAATAATTATAAAAAAATGTTGTAGTCATTAATTTATTAAGAGATATAACAAATAAATAGTTTTAAAAATATTAAAATAAATATTATATGAACTATTTAATGTGATCCACGAATTTTATAGACAAATTTGACATGTTAAGAATCTATTAAATATTTTGGTTAGAATATATCTTCTGTGTGGACTTTATTTAAATTAAAATAAATGAATAATGTCAAAATTGACACTATTGTTATTTTATAAAAATAACATATTATAAAATTGTTTAAAAATCATAAAAATATTTAAAAATTATAAATTTAAATTTATATGGTCCAAAATGTGATAAAGTATTTAATTATGGATAATTCATAGCACAGAAGTAATTATATCAATTTAAAATTTATAATATTATTACCACAAATAAAATTAATTAGATTAAATATGGATAAATCAATTTGATAAGGTTTAAAATAAATTCACAACATGTCTATTTTTTTTATGATATTACTACCCTATATCATCTAATATTTGGATTTGATTCATTTTTGGAGATTTTTAAGTGAGTTTAAATTTATTATAAATTAATATTTCTTATGTTACCAAAGTTTCCCCTCTCCTCCCTTATAAAAAGAGAACCCCTTCCCTCTTCTCTTCACACCCCTTTGAGCCTTGAAGCTCAGCCAACCGCTGAAAATTACTCTTCTCAACCTATCTAGTTATATCATAGAGGTTATGGTCTACTCAAAATACCAACCCTAGTGCCCTAAGAAGATGTTTAAAGGAGGTGCGTCGAAGAAGAGGTAATCTCTTCTACCGATTCTTTCAAGTTTCTTTGTTCTTCAAATTATTCTTATTTAGTTGTTTCATTATATTGTAATAACATCATTATCAATAATATACTGATATGTTATTATAAATATAAAACAACCTCATTTCACCTTATATCCATCCTACGGAAAACGAAATCACCGCTCGTGCGTACGTACAGAATACCGTCTCCACGCTGTGGTGTAATCTATTTTTCCACCACCACCTTACATGGATGGGTATAATGGTGTAAATAATGACTATATATGGTTATTATAACATGACACTAATTCTAATATATTATATAATTCACTCAAATTCTATTCAATAATTATGGGATTGATATCATCGCTTGTGCGTACGGACGGACTATCGTCTCCACGAACGCGATGAGATTAATTTTTCATGATTAACCATTCAAGTATAATTATAAAGTATATATATAATAAATAATCATGAAATATATTACATAATAATGATACTTTATTTATTTACATATATGTATCATTTACTTAATTCCATTCAATTCAATAAGGAAATGAAAACAGCGTTCATGCGTACATATGACCTACCGTCTCCATAAACGGTGTATTTCATTCCATTTATCGATCTATCATATATATTTATATGATGAATATATATTATATATAAATCGTGTTTTAAATTCTGGAATTAATTAAATCAGGATATAATTAATAATATCAAGAACAACAAGTCGAAACACGTACGACAAATGAAACGATTTTACCCAAAACACTACTTTAACAGGGAATTTACAAAAGAACGGGTAATATGAAGTCATAAGTGAACCGTATATGATATCATACCAGTTAATATAATTCTATAATAAGTCAATTAATTTATTTAAATCATTATACAGGAGGTTTAGATACATACGAAGCATATCAGACATAATGTAAGGGATAGCTTTTCCAATCTCATTTTTATCTGAGATTGCTTATACGTAAGTATTTACTGGGATTATATTTATCATCCATGTACCTATTTTCTAAAAATGTATTAATGTATGTTTAAAGCCTTTTTTACCCATTTTTTACTATTACTACATGGTATGTAAGGAATCTTTCTTTTTTTTACCATACGAGTTACTTTTTAACTTTTCCGGAAAAAGTACGAGAAGAATGTTTTTTTTAACTTATACAGCAAGAATGGATTTTTTCAGTTTCATAACACCTTATTTTTATGAATCTTACTCTACATGATTTCATAACTATTTTCTACAAAATCCTTTTCTTTTAAAATTGCATGGAATTTTGTAAAAATAAAATGATTTTGAAGAAGAAAGGATATTTTCCTCAAGAATTCGTTTCAAGTGTTTTATCAAAACCATTTTCCATATAAGATGGAATTATTTCATATCTGTATGTTTCAAGTATAATGTCTCTAGGATTTACATGGTTTAACTTTTCTTATGATGAAATAATATCCATTTTTTATATGGATTATGTTATGATGGGATGATGTTTATGAATCCCATTTTATTCTTTGGTTAATGATGAACGATTTATGTTCATGTTGTGGCACACGTAAGAACGATTTCATTATGAGATGAATCAGAACTATATCTCCCTCTAATGCATTGGATAAAGATTTATATCTCATGAGATAGACATGGATGGAACTTCAAGTAAATCCAGTTCAGTAATACAGGGTTGGAACGGCAAGTAAACCCGGTTCAATAAGGTACTTTGTTCACTAAGATAGTCTTGGTAGCAATGACTTGGCTAATATGGAAATCTTATCATGTGCTTAATGTTTTTCCACAATTAAAAGTTTTATTCCCATGCTATTTTATCATGATTAATGTTCTTTTAGGATCTATTCCTTTTGTACTGCAATGTTTTATGTCATTTCTCAAGATTTTTTTGTTTAGATTTTATGTTCATGTTTTTACATTCAAATGTTTATGGATTGTTTTATGTTCTCTATGTTTACCCTTACTGAGAATTTGATATCACCCTTTTTATTTTTTCTTTTCCCCATGATATAAAGAAAGGTTTTATGTAAGAAAACAAAAGTGGAAGATCTTTATGGGAGATGTTGAAGATCTTTCAGCATGATTAGAAGATTATGTTATTTGTTTCCAAAGACACTAAACTATTACGGTCCTTGTGCGTTGATTTTTGTTATGTATTAAGTATTCCACAAAAGCAATGTAATGTCCATGTACGTCAAGTATGGGGTCATTACAGAAGGACTTAGAAGATATCATTTGATATTTTCAAATGCTTATTGGAAATAATTATCCCACTCATATGTAACTCTTTTCTTCATGATCCTGGTGAAAGCTAAACATTTACCTACTAGGATGGCTATGAAGCACTGAATGTAGGCTAGGTGCCCCAAGAGACCTATCATCTTGGTGATGTTTCAAGGTGGAGAATTGCAAATGATGTATTTTTTCTTATCAGGGTCAACTTTGATGATGCAACAACATATGATGAAGCCGAGGAATTATCCAAAGGTAAAGATAACGACACAATTTACAAGATTCATCTTTAAATTGTATTGTCGTAATTTTTTGAAGACAATTTCAAGATCATCCAGGTGGTTTGAGTGGTATTGTGATTTAACTACAAGATTTTAGACATAACACTCGACGAACTTTCCCAACAAGGGCTTGAAGATTCCATGCATGGTGTGCTGATATGTGGTGCCGAAATTTTTTAGACCAAATGGAATCACCTTATAATAGAACACTCCCTGAGGGGGCTTAAAAGTAGTAGTTTCTTCATCCCCCAGGGCCATCCAGATCTGGTTGTATCTAGTATCGTCATCCATGAAAGAGAGGTATTCATATCCAATAGTTGCATCGATCAACAATTCTATGATCAAGATAGGGAAATCATCTTTTGGGAAATATTGATTAAGGTCCCTGAAGTCAATGAAGATTCTAATCAGTGCATTCTTGTTTTTTATAGGGACAATATTTTCTAGCCAGATTGTATACTTAACTTCCTGTATGATATTTTCTTTGATCCACTTGTTAACTTCAGCGTCTATTCTGGCAGAATGTGTTGAGTGGGTTCTTCTGGCTGCCTACTTAATGCCCTGATGATCTTCTGGTAAGACTAGATGATGAGTGCCGACCTGGGGATCGAGGCCTGGGATTTGTATTTAATTACAGAAAGAACATCTCGATTTTCCTTTAGGAAGAAGGTATATGCCTCCCACTCCTCGACATGCATAGCCACACTAATCATAGTAGAACACGGGTCGTCATCAATGCCCATGTTTATCTCTTTAAGTTCATCGATTGTTTTGGAGATGCCTTCTCCGAATGCAAGAGGGGCATCTTTGGGGTATTCTTCTTAATCATCATCATCATCATCTTATTCCTCTATTTCATCCTCTGATTGAGATTGGAATCTTGAGAAGAACTCTCCAATGTTGTGAGGGAAATTGTCTTTGGCCTTAGTGAGTAAGGTTAGGGTTGTTTGGGGTCCCTTGAATGGGATGGGAGCATCTTTGATAGGAATTTTCCTATCATTAAAGAAGTCTACCCATTCCATTATGTATTTGGACTTTGTGGCCATAGTGGAAATCATGCATACAATTGAGTTCTCATACAGACATACACATGTGCATTCAACTTGGTTTATGGGTAATACATACTCTTCCCAAGTTGCTGGAGGGGTTCGGTGGGAGCCATTTATAATCCATTTGGGGTAGTAATCCAATCAATTTCATTGGCCGAAGGACGTTTTTCTTTCGATTCATAAAACCTTTTGTCGATATAATGTTACTCACATGACTCAAACATGGATTTATCCACGTGCAATGTCCCGTTTTCCCATTAGTGAAATATTTGACGCACTGATTGTTTGAGGAAAAAATTATAGCATGTTGATGTAGCCAAGGCCTCCATAACATGATGTTGAAGTCTATACTTTTCCGCACTACCAGGAACTCAGAATCTAACATGAGGTCTCCAAGATGAGTTTTAAGCATGACTCATCCCAATGACTTATGCTTTCCTTTTTCATGTCCCATCAGAGTTGTGGCGTAGGGTGTCAAGTTTTCTTCATCGTAACCCCTTCGACGAAGTATTGATAGTGGGAGGAGATTGACTCCAGAGCTGATGTTGATGAAGATCCTCCAGAAATCAATTCCATTTATCTTGTCGGACACATATAAGGGTTTCATGTGCCCTTGACTAATGACATCTTCATCCCGGTCTATGGAGGAGATGACAACATGACATTCTTTGAGATTGGTCTTTGTTCGATAAACATTGTCTACTAATACTTCATACTCAAATTCCTAGGGACATAGTAAGGTTCTTATGAGTGCCTCCCTATGATCTGCAGATAGACTTAAGGCATCTAGGATTGGAAGCATTTCTGGTATTGAAGACAGCTGCTTTAGAATATCATATTTTTACTCTAAAGTTTAGTGCTTCCTGAATCGAGGTTACTCTTTAATGCGATATTTAGGGGTTTGGGATTTGGATGTAGATGCTTCGACCTCGGTGACTGGGCCTGGTGGTGATGCGGTACTTTTGGGTTTTTCCGAACTGGTCTACCGGTATGCCCTGGGAGATTTGATATTTTTCATCAGGTAATGGATATTTTAAGATAAATGGGCTTGGATTTCTTATAAAGGGGGAGGAGGTGCAATCCAGTTCTTGTTGTGTATGCTAGAGGTTCCTTCCATGAGTTTATACAATGTTAACAGTTTGATTTATGGCGTGGTTGAGATTTTGACTCCTTCAATGGTCATTCCTTCCATGAATCCTCCATCCTCTACAACATCTTCCTTTGGATATTTGTTTGGGCACAGGGAATTTGGGTTTGTGGTCTTAGTATCCATCCAAGAAGGGGTACATCAAATGAATGACATTAATTGAGTTGAAGATCAGTTCTTAATATGACATTATTTCTATCTGATTGTCTCCTTCTGATGGTACCGTTTGGTGGGGTGGTGCTTGTTGTACCGTTTGTCGGGGTGTTTCATGTTGCACGATGTCTTTTGGTATGAAATTTGTAAGTGTCAACACTAACTTCATATTTGGTGTCATCCCATGTTCTTGCTCTTACTTTCTACACTTGGAGGATTCCATGGAATCAGTTGACTATCTTCTGGGTCATCCAATCGTCAAATTTTTTCTTATTCTTACTACAGACCGTTTTCCATTCCTCTTACTCTCTTGAGTCTGAGGGAGAAACATACACCTCTTGTGTAGAACCAATTTAAAATTCCCAAAATCCACTATATTTTGAAGGATATATTTGAAGACGAAGCATTCATGGATGGTGTATCCTAGTATCAAGTGATAAATACAATAATCTGGACAGTCTTTGAGACCCACTTCATCTTCTCACTTTGGCTCTGGTAGCTACAGCAAGTTTCAATTCATGGAATCTATGAAATAACCATAGAACTGGTCATCATGGAAAGAGTAGAATTTATTTCTTCATTCTTTAAAATGATTTCTTTTATCACCTCGCTTCACATATTGCTGAGGTGGGATTGTTTTTTCGCCATCCAGGGGGTCCCACATGGTTCGACAGAGGACTTGCAACTGGAGCTAATGTCGGGGGTGTGTTAAGCATGACATAAGTCACTTCATCTTTCCCACCTATTTTTTAGGGGCTGATGGGACCACTCAGGACTTGATATTGGTCCAATGTAAGGATTCTTCTATTCTTTGAGAAATGGTAGAGAAATCTCTAAACCCACTTGTGTACTTCACTAGGATGAGAGGTTTTCGTAATTCATCATGAATATTGTCAATGCACATAGTGATAATTTTATCCCGGGGGAGCAACCACTTCATAGAAAAAGTCAGTCCTTTCCATCTGGAAATGAAGTCTGAGACTTTTTTGTTCTCTCTCTACTTGAATTTTATGAGATCACTGATTTTCTTCTTGGGAAACATTGAACAGAATTGGAAGAGAAACTATCAATGGAGGTCCTCATAGCCTGTGATTGAGTTAGATGGAAATCTAGTATACCATAAAAAGGTCGATCCCTATCGGGTTCGCACTAAACACCTAAGTTTTATTGCTTCTTGATGCTCTAGAGTGACCATCATGGGGTCATAATAAGAGGCATAGTGAATGAAAATCTATTATGGGTCCCCCAAACCATTGAATACTTGAAATACAGGGTTTCCAAAATTCAGCAGTGATGGAACGTTTCTCACCCAATCGGGGAAGGGTTTGTGCTCTAGTTGTATTGGAGCATTCCCCCCCTCCATGGATTCTAGTCAAGTCATTATTTGCTTGATGGTGTTTAAGAGCCCTTGATGCATATCATGTCGGGCTTGAGCTTGGGCTGGTGAAATAGTGGCCAAAGCTAGGCATGTCGGTGCTACTGGAGTTTGGGGTGAATACCCAATTGAGGGTATCCTTTGTGGGTTCACCTGAATGTATTCTAGTTACCTTCCCAATAGGGGGATGTCTTGATATCCCTCTACGACCTAGTATAAATAGGTTTTCGGTCCCGATTCTGGATTGGATGGGGCTCCGATCTTGGCATCATTCACTGAGATGAGTACATGTGGCAAGGGAACCTCATCTAGGAATACCTACTAACATTGCGTAGGGGGAACACATCCTATGAGGTAGATCCCTCAAAATAGCTCAATATTAATTCTCCTATGCTCTTTCATTTCATCCTCATACTTGGAGAACCTTTTCGTGAGAGTGAGGGACACATTATCAGGGGGAGGAAAATGAGGCTCATAGATGACCTTGGATTTATTCTTCTCCATTTTTGGGTTTCACATGGGAGGTAAGGGCATATTACTTTATGGGACCCCCAAATTTAGGACCACTCTCTAGTTCCCGGTATACACACCATCAGGATCAGTGTGGGAGGCATCTGGGAGGTAACCATCTTCCCCTGCTTCCTCCCCCTCTATTCCATTTCCTGGGAGATCCTTGGGGTTGACGTTTACCACATTCACTGATGCATACTACATTGGGGGAGGTTTACCCAATTCCAAATGATAAGAAGTATTTTTTATATTTTGTTGGACTTTCACTTTCCAATTCATGGTATTCTTTGAGTTTCTTGGCAAATATTGACCTGAAGGGAGCCCTAGTTTGACCTTTTAATGTTCATTTGTCTCGGAGGGTGTGAGCAACAAGAAGAGGTGAAACCGAAAACTTCTATGTCCAACGTTATTCCAAAATGGGAGAAGAAGGATGTCTGTTGTGCGGGGACTTGAGGTAAAAATGCCTGCAACCCTGTGGGATGGGGTTGTTCCCGTTCTTCCATTGATGCGCTGCGGCCTGTATTTTTTTGGACATATGGGGGCATTTTGATTTAACAATTCCTCCAACACTATGGGATGGGGTTGTTCCTACATTTTAACAGTAGCCACCGCTATTGACACCTTCTCAAATTCACGTCCTCTAACATGGGTGTGATCCAAGTATGGAATTGGGACTACACAGAGTTTATGGTCTTTTAAAGACATGAGCACTAGATTCTGTTTGGCTTCCCTTAGGTGAGAAGCCTGCTAGATGTTCTTGTTTCCCTGTCTCAGAAGTTATTCAATGGTTGATATCTTCTATCCTGATGCTTTTGAGACTTACTTTGGGAATGTTTTTGTTGATTATCCCATCTTTCCTGAGTAAGGGTTTCATTTTTTTTGTTGCCTTTGGGTGTTGAAATTGCAAGACGTCATTTCTAATGGAGTCTGTTGAAAAGGATGAGGGGTGAAGTGTAGAGCTCCATTTTCTCCCCATCCTAGAATGTAAACTCCAGCCAGGGAGTCGTCAATGAGGTGACATAACTATTTTAGTACATGGAGGCAATCTAGTTCAAGGTTTTTTCTTTCGCCTTTCTAGTCGAGGCTACCATGCGAATGGGAGGGCCTCCAGGTCAGTTATATGACGAAGATCCCCTAACGTGTTGACATGGTCCGCATACCATTCATAGGGTAGGAATTTTTCTTTCAAATGATGAAGAGTCGTCCATATATTGTGGATAATGTAATATATACATTCCTCAGAGAACTCTCTTGGTATGTCTAACTGAGAAGTGGCCATAGGCCAACACATCACTGTTATATTATCCTTAGTTATTTATCTTCTCACAATCAATCTATCCTACTATTTTTCTTCTGGGGGTTCCTCTAATTGACATGCCCATCTTGAATGCTTCTTAATAATTTAGGTCCAAGCAAGTAGGTTGGTGGGAGCCTTATTGATATGCGGATGGCATGGGGGTGGCGCAGAATATGAGTGTGGCCCCAAGCCATCCTTTGGTTGAGGAAGGATATCACTCATTATAGACGGAGTTCCTGATATTTCTGACTCAATCTTTCCAAGCGCCTCAACATAGGAGGGATTTCTCTCATTTGTTCTGGAAAGGGGAGGACCTTCTTTCCAGTATTAATTTTGGTTATGGGGAGGACCTTCATGATTGGTGTTTAATTGGTGAGGGCTACCATTGCAACTTGATTCTAGACCGTGATAAATGTCTTTACGGCATATACCCTATGTAGGAGCTTTTGGGTGGGCTACAGTAAGGGGATGACCTTCTTGCTTCTTGATTTCACTGAGGGGAGGACCTTCTCGATGACCGTTGTGATGGCATGTACAACTATCATGGCTTTATACATGGTTGTAGGGATAATTTCTATAGTGAAAATCCAGGGGAGGGCCTTCAGGATGTACTGCAATGAGGGGAGGACCTTTTGTTTTCTTGGCATTACA
Source organism: Viscum album (assembly GCA_963277665.1). NCBI lineage: Eukaryota > Viridiplantae > Streptophyta > Magnoliopsida > Santalales > Viscaceae > Viscum > Viscum album. Next base: position 1,516,797,433 of record OY728155.1, on the reverse strand, counting down.
ATTGGGAGGGCCTTTATAGCAACTACCGTTGCGGGGAGGGCCTTCTCAAAGAATATAATCATGTAGAGGACTAGCATCATGACATGATGTCCAACTACAAGGAGAAGCATATCTGTAGCATATACCATAGGGAGCACCATCTCGATGGAAGAAAACAATGTTAGGACGTTCTTGTTGTTTGATATTCCGGTTGAGGGGACGGCTACCCAGATGCGCATTTGGAGATAGGCTCTTGTGATCAATCACTCCCGACCCACAGAGTGAGCCCCCATGGGTGATCTAGGGAGGACCCCTGTTCCATTAAGATGAAGTTTTCATCATCGACTTCATCTACCTCCTTATGATAAGGGAGGTACTCGTTGTCACCTTCTAGGGATAGGCTCCTAAAATGGTTTGAGATGACCATTAGGGAGACCTTGTGATGGGGTGATGACCGTGGCTAAGGAGGTGGCTGGAGAACCTTTTTAGACTGTAGGGCTTGTCTTGCGGCCTCCACCGTGGGTAGAGTACCATTTTGGTGGTACTCTTTGATCAGGGTTTTGGATACCCAACGTTGAAGATGCTGGGTAGGCGAGGGGGTCATGTTCTTCATTGGGGCCCCAGCTACCTGCGGGACTGTTGAGATGTGTTTCTGCATCGGTCATTAGGATGTCATTTGGATCGAAGGTTGCATATTGAGAACCTTCAACATACATATATGACTTACATACCACAAAACCTTGTCAAAGTAGCATTATTTTAAACATATTCATATATGATGATTTAACATGGCCCCTTTCCCCTATCTCTATTTTTGTTGTGGGTAAAAGAGGCTTGAGTGGGGTAAGACCACCACCTTGGTTAAGAATTCACATCGGGTTCACCATGTTTTTTTCACCTTCAAGGTGGAACATTTCGTGCGTACATGGGAGAATAAAATGGTCTGACATGACATATCATTTTGTGTATTTTATCGTTGGGGTAGAACTGTCATGTTGGTTAAGGATTCACATTGGGTTTACTATTTTATTCACCTCTAAGGTGGTGTGTTTCACTCATATAGGGGAAAATAAAATGGTCTAATGTGAAATATCCTTTTTATGTTATCATTGAGGTAGAGCCAGCACCTTGGTTAAGGATTCACGTTAGGTTCCCCATTTTAGTTTCACCTTTGAGGTGGCACGTTTCGCGCATACAAGAGTAAACAAAATGGTCTGACGTGCAATATCCTTTTGTGTCTATTATCATTAGGGTAGAATCTTCAACTTGGATAGGGATTACCATCAGGTTCACCATTTTTGTTTCACCTTCAAGGCATCACATTTCGGGTGAAAAGAAAATGGTCTGATGATAATCATTAGCCTTCTCTTTTTCCAGAGATGGTTTCTTATCAAATTCATCATTTCTTTGGTTTTGACCCATTATACATCATTATGCTTTAAAGGAAGGTTGGATGAACCCCACAGGGACTAGGTAATTAACCCCTTTCATATTACAAAGGATATTCTATAGGCATATGGTCCCATGGGTCGATTTCATGGGGTCAAGTACTTGTGAAATCGCTCCTCCTCAGATATAACTTCCTCGGATGATCTCCAACAGTTTTATTTATGGATCCAGAAACACCCAACATCCCTGGTATCCATGATTCAGGGACCTTCTTTCCCAAAGTAGGCTCTCTTTGAATAATGATTCGACCAATGACACTTAATTACTCCATTGGTCGAGTGGATGGGAAGTCGGGCTCACCACACCCCTTTTGGGGGGAGTTATTGCCTATAACAAGACTCTATTATAGATTTATGTCATGTTCATTTGTTCATCAATACATGGTTCATTCTTGAAGAGTGTTTCCATGTGCTACCCCCAGTTTGTAGGATCTTCATAATCATATATGGATTTGATGCTATGGAAGTGATGTTGAATCGAACCATATAATAAGGTTTCCTAGAGTTTATCATCATCCAAGGGAAGGAACGTGACTTGATGTTGGGATCAGACCCATAAGATGGGATTCCTACGTATCCTTGAGAGATAAATCAGAACCCATTTAGATCAGAATGGTTGGGGATTATTCATGGACGCTGCCCATTTGGGGGGATATCATTGGGTGAACCCTTATGAGCTCTAGTATTCAAATATTTTTCTTACATATCCTGGTTTCGTATAGAATTAGAGTTCTTGTAGTTTAGATTGGCTGGGGAATATGCATGGAATCTTCCCATTTACAGAGTACATGATTGGGTGAACCATTTGGGATGGGCACCCTTTTGAGCTCGGAACTTCATGTAGGCATCATACATATCCTGGTTTGATCAAAAATCAATGTTCTCATAGTTTATATTGGCTAGGGATTAGGCATAGAATCTTCCCATTTATGAAGACATGAATGGGTGAACCATTTTGGATGGGTATCCATTTGTGGTCGGACCTTCAAGGAGGCATCCTACGTATCTTGGTTTGATCTGGAATCATAATTCACATAGTTAAGATGTGTGTGGATGTTATAATCTTCATAAATCTCTAAGCCCCCGTGAGTTATTCTCGGTGTGGGAAACAAGAGGATGTGAGAGATCCAACCAACCACATGCTTCCACTCATATGTTTTGGAGAGGGAGAGCCTATAGAAGACGAGTCTGAGGTGACAGTGGGAGAGGGCATGGAGCGATGAGCCTTTCAAGTTGAAATTACATTAAATTTCAAGAAAATTGGCCTTAGAAGATTGGGTATTTACCCCAGTGGGACTGCTCGGAATGCGTTATAGGAAGGGTGTGAGTTTCATCCTTGTCAAAGGAGGGAGTAAACATAAACCCTTTGGCTGATCCCCATTCCCCATTGAATTGAAAAGCATATGATCACCCTTAATCCTTAGAATGAAAAAGTTCATGTTGGCATCCCATGGTTGGACCCCAGGGTACCATTGGAATGTAGACCCACAGACATCCTCAGAGACCAAACCGTTGTTGGGAGAGCCTTCGTGGCTCCTCTTTCAATTGTATGTAGACTCAAAGGGGCACACAGATGCACCTAATGGCATGATCATACAAGTCTGGTGGATTTAAAGGTGGCTTCAGCCTGATGCTGGAGGACTGGTTCACAGAGGGACTATAGAGGAATAGATGGTAATGGAGGGGTGAGATTGAAACCGGAGGAAATAATACCCAAAAAACCCCATTCCGCGTACTAATTTCTTATGTGGGATGGGGAATCTCACCATACAATAGATGTATGTGGGGTGAGGGTTCATCCACATACTAATGAGGTATGTAGTCATGGGTGTGGAACACCACGTACCAGAGTGGTATGTGGTTCATTACACCACTTTGGGTGCCATCAGTGTACTGATGCAGTACACGGCATCGGGTTAAATCTTCACAATGATACACTATGCAGATCACCATTATGAATGAGGGTCTGGGGGATTACGTTTCTAGGGAGTTCATCCTCGAGATTTATGTGGTTTTTGGTTTCACTAATTAGTTTCACAGTTCTCTTATTATTATTAAGGTCCTCCATTTTATGGTTCGTAGTTGGATATACTTGCAGAGAATATGGTCCACAATTCAGAATTCACCGAAGATTCAATACTAAATCCAAAATCTTCCCCAAGTTCTTTCTTCCAACCTATGGGTCCCTTCAAGATTTTTTCCTCCATCCACTTCTCAATTCATTATGTGATACATTTATAGATCATTAGGGAAATCATATCTATCGGCATACATCACCATTTGCGGAGGCCCATGAAGAGATATCCTAACCCATAGAAGACTCGGTCAATCGGGGTTAGCAGAGGTTATGGTTCATGATCATGGTTCATGAAACCCTACCCATTCGCTTCGTCTACAAACTACTATGTCCATGACATGTTATTCTGATGGCCTTCACATGCATGAGTCCTTCGAAAATGCTGTTCATAGTCCACCATGTTAGTTGGCCATCGCTCTTTGGGTTAGTGCCTCGCTGATCATTTTGTGTAATTGTGGTTTGCGATCCAGGTGGTCCGCAAACCCTTCCCAGTGATGGTATGTGGGCCATTTAAAATCCTATAAAAACATAAATTCCTTTAAGTTTCTTCTGAAATTTTCATCTCAATTTGAGTCAATTCACATTTATAGACTTGTAGGAGTACATTATTCCTTTTGAAAAGTGATTGTGGGAATAATTTCTTCCCTTGGAGGAATTTTCAGCACTCTACAAATTCCCCCCATCCGAATGGGGTCGATTTGGAACGAAAAGGAGACTATTCTGATATAGAAGTAGTTCTGAACTAAAATGGTTCGAGGTAGAATACATAGGCCCAGTATAAGGGGACCACACCTATATATATGGGACCATGTCATTTTTCTTTTACCATTTATCATGATAAAAGGTTATCTTGACAACCCTGGAATCCTATAAATTTTTGTATCATTCTTCTTGTGAATTTTTTTTTCCGAATAACTTCGTATTGCTGTGAACCGATCTTTTGGCCATTTATCTATCTATGAATAAAATTTTTAATTTTGAAAATGTCATTGTGGAATTTGAAAATTAAAGATCAGGATTCTGTGTAGAAGAACGCTACGATGCTTGTGTGTCTATATACTAAGTTTGAACCAGCGTACCGAACATTAAGAATTATTAATCTGAATATAAAATTTTAATCTGCTACCTATGAAAATGAATTTAACGAGGCCTAAGTTCATAGTATCCACCTACTGTAAACCCTTCTATTCACTGGCCAGTGATATACGGGGTAGCACCTCATGGATGCTTCACATACCATGGTTGTACACAGTGTAACGCTTCCACATACTATGCAGTATGTAGGGTTTGCTTCCCAAGTATAATGTGGAACACAGGATAGGACTTCCACGTATCATTCCTAGGAACATTACACAGATCCTTATGTGGATGTATATTTAGGTGTTTTATCCATTCCTCTGTAGCCTTTATACAACAACTTTTATTGGAATTAGTTTTTATCGGATTTTGGATCTTCCTTTGTAGGCTAGAATGGTTACTTCACAGACTGTGATAAAATCAATAAAGACGATGGTGAACATGGTGGGGGATAGTGTGGATCATATTCAATCCTATATTATTCTTCATGATAGCTTATTAAATGATCTCTTGACACTAGATTTCATAGCTTACCTGCTATCAGTATAGTTTCCACTTTACGACTTTGGTCTCCCGGAAGACGTTCCTCTATCGTTGGATGACCCCAATACCTATTTCATTCTCTTAGAAGCTCTAAAAGGACATGATCGTTCCAACATCACTCTAGAAAGAGAATTCAAAATGACTCTAATTCCTGATAACATCTTCATATAAAGAGGCTCTATGTGGACTCAAGGCAATCGTATGTGTCACAATGATGTCCTGAAACTAGTCACCCGAGAGTTCCCATCCATTATTAACATTTCCCATGAAAATCCTAGCGGCTGGTGGAGCACCAAGTGGGATCTACGTGTTGGAGGATGTTTCTCTGATGAATGGTCCTAGGAATTCTAGGTACATCAGACCTATTTTGAGTCTCCTGAATAGTTTATGGTAGTTAGATTATATCATGTAGCATGGGTTTCACAGTTTTCCACCTTCTCCCTAGGCGAAATCCTTCCTGAGCTATCGATCCTACTATTTTCAAGCACCAACACTTTTCATTTATTGCATGGGGAAGTTTGATTAAGATAATGGGATATCCACTAGCAGAGAGGACTCCCCATCCATGGAGATATATATGAAGAGTTTCTATCGGCAGTCGCTTCATGGAATGACACTGACCACATTTCCCCTTTGAAATGGAGTCTACTGGTCATGGAAGAGGGATTACATGTTCACCCCCTCCAGGCATGCTCACTTATCCTATTCGAGGCATGGATAGGGTTATTCTTGTAGTCAAACGGATCTAATATGAGGGATTTTTGTAGTCAAACTCATCCATCCTATCAGTCTCTCCAGACTCTAGCGTCATATTGTTCTATTGTTGAAGTGGGGCGATATACCACATGGGGATATGAGATTAAACCAGACATATAACTTACACTTAGATCAGTAGGTTTCTTTGACATGTTTTTTAGTGGATGGATTTTACCATCATGTGATATCTATACCAGGTTTCGAGCTTATAATTTGATGATGGAAGCTATGATGGAAGAGGGTTAACCCCTTAATTTTTCCCATCCTAATCTCGCATGAATTTATGAGTTATTGGGACAAATAAAGAAAGGTAGGGCCCCACATCGCCTTAGTGGACCATTTCAATTATGGTATGTTTGGATGGCATAACAGCTCATGTGTTATAGATATTATCATAATGAAATGGTTCCTCATTCTGACTTTCAACCTACACTTCTCAAAATTTATGCTATTTTTCCTGAGGCTCTAAGAATTATTGATGTGTTTGGACTATTCAATGACGCTTCTTTATTCTCTTTTTCACCTCATCCAACCCATAATGGATCATTAAGAGGTGAAATGGGATGTTCTTTAGAAGAACTCTCATACATTATTTTGCATTGGTATGGGATGATCACTGCTCATATAGATCAAGTGGCCATTTGCGAGTCATACCTCCCCTACTGGTTTTCCAAGAAATGTGGGTGCCTTCAACAAGCTACACTTCTTACTGTTGTTTAGTTAATGGGAGAGTCTCATCCTATAATTATTCATCAATTTTGGCTTATGAAGATGCAGGAAGGTGCCGCTCTGGAAGTTATCATCCCTTATATGACAGGATGCACTTTTCTATTGTTGGAATATGCCCAACTGTGGGAGGATTGTTACCCTGAAGGAGTGCTGAGGTAACCAGTTTGGTGGGTGGAGAAGCCTGTAACCATTTTCTGCCCCACCCTCACCCTAACGACCATGCCACACATTCCTTCAACTGTGATGAATGTGACGACTACATCTTCTTTTCTTGTCACTATAGAAACCACGACAGATACGCCACCTAATCCTGCCCTTATGGTTAAAAGATGCTCGATTCACCGCTAGAAGCATCTAAAAGGGGTTTCATTAGTACAAACTATCTTAGTGGGGAGTGATTCAGAATAATCCCCTCATGCGTATTCTTACCCTGACTTTATTGAGGCTGGCCCCAGTAGAGTATCACTAGCCACCCCAAAGGTTGTGGCTTGTTCTTCACTTCTGGCTCTAGCAGTCGAACTATCTAAGGGCCAGGAGAGTCCCCCATCTTGGGTGACCTATCTTAGGTCCCTTACCAGTCCTTTGATGAAGCTTCCAACTTATAGACACATTGTTGCGAGGGAGGATCAAGGTATTGGTGCTATGGTGAGGCACCAGGTAGTGTGAAAAAGGCATGGCACCAGTTATGTGCTCTTTTCACGGAGACAACTAGGACAAATTTTTCTGATGAGACTGAAAACTTTTGGTGGTTATTCAAATATCTGGGTTTTGGTGGCTTCGATTATCGACACTTACACCTTCTCATCTACCAAATCATCCTAGCCCAAAAAGAACTTTTTTCTTGTGAGGGAAAGCTTTCCAAGTTCAATTCTTCCCATTATCAGGTAACGACCTTCAAAGATGTTTTAGAGGAACTCAACCACCTATCAGCTGAAGAGTTGAAAGCTCGTGATTTGGTGGTCACCCAGAAGGAAGAAGTGTGGGAGTGTGAGGACCACATATTGAGGTTGAGGGATCAACCGACCTCTTCATGTTCCAATTATGGAGTTATCAAGAAGAAAGGGTAGGACCATAAAGATGTGATGGAGTGGGTGCATCTGGAGTTCAAGGATGAATTGTAGGAGGGAGATTATTTATAATAAACATTTTATGGAATGTGGCAGTTACTATCCATATTTCTGGAAAGGGTGAGCCAAGATTTATTGTATCTCTCCCCAAATCATGATTGGTACATTTTTATTTTTGATAATTTGGAGAGTCTTCGTACTGGGGATGTTCCTCCATTTTTTTGAACTCAATGAAACATATTTACCTTAAAATACTTCTTCTCTAATTTTTCTATTTATATAAGTTGATCAAAATAAATCATATAAACATCATTTCGATCCGGTATTAATTTCAAACCTTGATTCAAAACTAGTAAACTGAAATAATCGAATCGAGCTCTGATTTTTTCTGAGCCGTAGGACTCAGCAAGCATAGTTAGACTATTGCTAGGGTTCTTTGGAAAAATTTCAAAAACTTTCATGTGTTTTTCATTGTTACACTACTCTTTTCCTAATCTTTCTTGGCACAATCTTAGTGGGCATAACTTGAATTTTTCGTAGGATGCCCTTTGCGTGTTTTCAACCAAACAAGATTTATGTCTCTTTTGATGGCTCAATGTTTTTTAACAAACTGATACTTGACTTTTACCCAGAGGTGCCTTCTATGGATTTTCCCATGGGCAAGTATGGCATATTTTTCACTGGTAGTTCGTAGCCCTTCCAGTCAAACTCATTACTAATGTTTTTGGTTGAACAACTTTGAAAAAACTTAACGGGGTAGGGGCCCATATTCTAGACTCATCAGCTGGGAATATTCTAATATCCTTCATAAAAATATTAGGAATTTTTCCTGACCCTAAACTTCTGAATTTTGGACATGCATGAAGTTGAGAAGCTATTTTAGGCATACAGAGGTAGGAAATCACTCTCTTGGGGATGAATTTTCCTTTTATTGATGGCCATTTTGTAGGAGAAATATGAAGATCCATCGAGGCATGATGTCCATAGTCAAACAATGGTGTCTTCAGGACACTGTCCTTCCATCTCTAATGGCCTGTTAGGATTTTCAACACATTGAATTAATTTTGATATTTGGTGCCACAATTGTTGGCTTGTCAGAGTAATGGTGTCTAAAAATATTAGAGACATTCATATCGACTATGAGTGGGAAAATTTTCCCGCACGGTTCTTACTTGCGTAAGGGAGAGCTGGTGAATGGTTAGTTCAGTTAGAAGTATTTTTTATGTCAGGGGAATTTGGAAAGAGGAAGGTATGTATTCCATTATCTAGGGGTTTCCCAAATCTAGGGGTGTGATAGGACATGAATTTTATTTGAGCGTACAGAAACCAAAAAGGACACTTCTATGAATGAATTTTCCTTTGATTGAAAACCATTTTGTAGGTGGTATATGCAAATCCTCCAGGGCATGATGTGAATAATCAAAAAAAGGTGTTTGCATGACACTAGCCTTCCATCTCCAACGGCTATGGCGATTGGGAACTTTCTGATTATGGTATGTGACCTTTGATAAGGGGTGAACCTAAACAAGAAAAGGAAAATTTAAGCTGGACTTCTCAAGGAACCCAAGAAATGAGTGGTGAAATTCTTCTTTTTCATGCGAATCAACTTTAGGCATATGGATGGGGTATATTTAGACAACTCAAAAGAGACTAGAGATTAATCAGGCCTGTATGTTATGATATATCTAGGATTTTTTTAGGAAGTAAAATGTAAACCATGAATTTGAGGGACTTTGAATCATGTGGGATGTTACGAGGATGGAAATCCATTGGGCATACTGATATAGGAGAGGAATCTCCTAGAGATAAATTTTCTGATGATTGACGACCATTTTCTTGGGCTCTATATGCAGAGCCACTAGGGCATGATGTGAAAAACCAAAACAATGGTGTCTGTAGGACATTGGCCTTCCATATCAGATGGACATGGAGGGTTATAGGGACTCAAGATCGCTTAGAGAATGGAGTTTGAGGTATGACAGGAGTGTATCAAGACATATTGGAAACATTTGGGTTGCGATTTATTCATGGAAACATATATCCCATACATAGATATAACTCACATGTTGGGTGAGGCATTCATTCCATATTTGGGGTACCCTATAATTTAATTTTGTATGGACAGAACATAAGGTTTCATACAGGGAAGGGAACCGTGACATGCCTTTTTGGGTCATGCTGCTTGGACTAAATTCCTAGAATATTTTCCCATAATGTCATGGTGGATCTCTCACTAAGATCCCTAATCTCACATGATCTATGATCGTTGTGATAAACCATGGATTCATAAGATTTTGGGTATTTACTTAAGAAGAATAGAATCCACATCAGAGGGAACTTTAGGCTTAAACCAGTGTGATGCAGTTTAATGTCATTCAGAAAAGATGATTTTGGCCACATAGTTTAAAGTAATGTGGGGAGGATATGTTTCTTTGCAGTTTAGAGTCATGTAGTGAGGATGATCATGCTATCATAATGATCATTAATAGATTTGAGTTAACTACAATCTATATTTCTAGTGTTTTTTAGATGTGAGTGATGATAGAAGGTGTAAACCATAGTCTCGGGGGAAACATGAATCAAGAGGGATGACATGGGGCTTGGAAGCCATTGGGAATAATGAGATAGGATATGACTCTTCTCATGACAATTTTTCCTTTTATTAGAGGCTATTTTGTAGGCGACATATACTGAGCCACTGGTCCATGATGTGCATAGCAAAACAAAGGTGTCCACAGAACACTGGCTATCTGTCTTAGATGGCCTTGAAGGATTTTGGATATTGCTGTTTTCCCAGGGTATGGAGTTTAAAAAATAGGAAATATGAGCCTCAGAGTAGAAAAAATATATAGATCGTGATTAACCATGAACTACTAGATATTCCACATAGATCTGACCCATGTTTATTGGGGAAGTAGTATCTTTTGACTTCTTACGAGTGGGGGGGAATGTGCGAGATCCCGTAACACTGAGGATTGGGCCACACATAACTGTTGAATAATTTCACATTTTATTGTCAAGCAGTTAAGAACGTTAATGGACTCCACATAAAAGTTTGAACTACACATGAGGAAAGGGGCATTTTTTATAGTGCTCGGACTGGGATGCCAATTTCAGGAGTCACTGCGTATCCTACAACAGCAGAAATCAAGCCGCACATAGTTCTGAACGTCCCCTGTACCGATCTGTCTGGTCCATGTGTAGGGACAAGTGAGGGAATTTTTTTTATAGTGGCTAGGCTAGGATGCCAAATCTAGGCATCACTACATATCCTTCAAGAGAAGGAATCAGGCCATATATAGTTCTGAACACCCCCTATACCGATCTGTCTTGGTCCATGTATAGAGATATTTTTGTTTCATTTTCTACGGGTGACAGATCTACCATATTTCCTTATAATTCATTTGCGTAAGAGAATCCTTAACACTGATCCTAAGCTCACGTGATTTATACTCAATGTGAGGAACAAGGAGTGACAAGGGTTTCCCATAGCAGTGTGGGGAGAAAGAGGATATGATAGAGGGATTTTTTGTGGGGATTGGGCCAACATAGAGGATTGATGCATCGCCACGTATCCTACGATGGTATAAATCACGTTTTACATAGTTCTATGTGAGATCATGCAGTTTATCATCAAGTGATTACGACACTTTGTCCCATGTATTTCAACATCTTACAGCAAGGGCATGAGTCCCAGTTTAATGCTGTGTTTTAGGAAGTATTTCCTTATAGTTTATCGTCATGTGGATGGGACTATGACTCATAGTTTAAGGTCTTAGAGTTTGGACCATTACTTCACAGTATTACCACTCATAGTTTAAGATCTTTGAGTTTGGTCCATCACTTCACAGTATTTCTACTCATAGATTAAGGTCTTAGAGTTTGGACCAGGACTTCACGGTATTACTACCCATAGTTTAAGGTTTTAGAGTTTGTGTTATGACTTCATGGTATTACTAATCATAGTTTAAGGTCTTAGTGTTTAGACCATGACTTCACGGTATTACTACTCATACTTTAAGGTCATAGATTTTAGACATTGACTTCATGGTATTACCGCACATGAGTCTCATCCTAGTTAGTGAGGACTCTTAAGTGCATCCAGGTGATCCGAGATCAAATCCAGGCAGAGGCATAATTCCTAGGGGGTACTGTAACATTACTATAGCAGTACTGTAGTAGGTACTATAGTGGGAACTCTAGAGGGAACTATAGAAGGCACTATTTACCACTGTAGCAGTCGGGAATTTTCCCCCGTTTGGGCCTTCAGGCCACCGATTTGGTCCCCAAGTCCTTTAAGGCCTTCGGGTCACCCAAGCCTTCAGGCCAGTAAGGCCTTCGGGCCACCTCAATGCCTTCGGGCCACCTTAAGTGCAGATGCAAACCAGACAACCTGTAAGGAACAAGATCTATAGGATTATGAGAAAGAAGATTTCACCTCACCAGAAGCTACACAGATTGCAAGAATGAGAGGGTATGTCACCTGCCATCAGGACATGCCTGTGCATGCACAGGATAGCCTAGCCGAACATCCATGTGAAGTTGGATAGCTGATTTCACGATACAAATGCTGGATAAGAGCTATTCCAAGTAGTTATTCTGGGTTGTATGTAATGTCTGAAGCCTACGGGAAATAAATTCTACTAATCCCTATGGTCCATGTAATACTTACGCCTATGGGCCATGTAAGGGTTCCACCTCGCCCCTTGAAATGTGGATTAACAAAATCAATAAAAAATGATGTCCTTCAGGCCATTTTATGGACTTCATGGTATTACCACTCATAGTTAAATTTCTTAGAGTTTGGACCATAAATTCATGGTATTACTACTCATAGTTTAAGGTCTTAGAGTTTGGACCATGACTTCACGGTTTTACTACTCATAGTTTATGTTCTTAGAGTTAGGACCATTACTTCACGATATTACTACTCTTAGTTTAAGGTCTTATAGTTTTGACCATTACATCATGGTATTACTACTCATAGTTTATGGTCTTATAGTTTGGACATTGACTTCATGGTATTACTACTCATAGTTTAAGGTATTTGAGTTTGGACTATGACTTCACGATATTACTTCGCATAGTTTAAGGTCTTAGATTTTGAACCATTACATCACATTATTACTACTCATAGTTTATGGTCTTAGAGTTTGGGCCATGACATCATGATATTACTACTCATAGTTTAAGGTCTTATAATTGAGGCCATGAATTCAAGGTATTACTACTCATGGGTTAAGGTCTTATAATTTGGACCATGACATCATGTTTCTATTACCCAAAATAATTCCTAAAAAACTTTTCATTTTTGGGAACCGTGATGAGTTGTATGTCCATCGATATCAGGGCTTATGCTCCATTGGAATAGACTCTGTGTATGACATATGGTCATTACCACATTGGACCAAGCTTCTAGGGCTTCTTACCAAGTATCATCAGGGTTCTAAGGACTAACACCATTTCTCCTTTGGGGAAGGATCAAAGTATAACCTTTTTGTTGAAGGATCGCATAATCCGATTTTGATAGATTTAAAAATGGTGCAAAGTGTGTCGGGTTTTTTCATTTAGCTGCACCAACTCATAAAACCATCTCATGGATTTCTTGTCCATTTACTGTTGATCGAAAATGGACACACGAAGTGACAGAACTTGTATTTAGATTGGAAAAACCACATATTCCCATTATTCTAGTGAGTACGGGGTTTCCTGGGTGGTAGTGTTGGTCATGGTCTAGTAAGCCCACAATGCATGAAGCAGCTTGTCTGTCCACAATTTCTTGTCCTTATCTACCATCTTCTAGAGTATGTTAGATAGGGTTTTATTGAAATCTACCAACTTCCCATTGTCCATTGTGTGGTAGCGGGATGAATGTTTGACTTTGATTCCATACTCTTGGTATAACTTTTTTAACACATCAGAGTAGAATTTGGTGTTGTTTTCCATCAGTATTATGTGAGGGTTACCAAATATACTAATGGTATTGGCCTTCAAAAAGATAATTATTCTTTTCACTCCGACTTCTTTAATATGTATGGCTTTAGCTCACTTGGAAAAGATGTTGGTCGCTATGAGTATGAACTTGAACTGTCTGGATGTAGCGAGGGGATATGGTCCCACAACATCCATCCCCCATGCATAAAATGGCATGGAGTACCTAGATACCTAAAGTAACTCTGGGGTTCGGTGTATAAAATTGGTATGAACTTGGAAGGAATGGATCTTCTTCATGAATATGGCACAATCATGTATCATAGTGGGATAGTAATATCCAAGTCTTTGGATTTGATGAGAAGTCTTGGTTGCTGATCGGTGCACTCCAAAATCTATGACATAAACCTCTTTCATGAAAGAATCATTCTATTATCCATCAATGAACCAAAGAAGAAGTCCGGAAAGGCCTCATTTTTAGAGAACATTTTATTGGTTTACCCCATTATTCAAGGAAAAATTGATTTCCCGTCTTCAGACATGTTCCCTTCTAGCTCTATCTAGTGGGAGTTCCCCTTTTGAAGGTAATTTTAAATGGGTGTTAACCAGATGGTGGTGTAAAAATAAGGCTCAGAAATAGGGCTAATTTCATCAATTTCATCTGTATTTATCCGAGTAAATGGAAAGACCATCTGGTGGTGAGCAAAGCTAAAGACTGTTTCATCCCGATCTGGATCATCCAAGGTCATGCCTACATTTTCCAAAGCATCGTCTTGATGATTTTGATATTGGGGGATATAAGTCAACATTGGTTTTGATGGGAATTCTTCCATCAGTTATCGAACAGGGTTCATCCAGGGTCTAATACTCCTTTCTTAATGGCATAACCACTATTGACCTAGCTGATGACTATCTCTGAATCCCCCTTTATCTTCAGGTGTTTTTTTAAATTAAGTGCCAGTTCTAAGCCCGCAATGAGGGCCTAATATTCTACTTCATTATTTGTACACCCTTCCGAATGAAAGAAATAGTAAGGTAGGATGACATTTTTAGGGATTCGAGTATAATTCACAACCCCATTTTGTTGAGCTGGGATCCTCCATTCTTTTCCCTATTGGGCATCTAGAAGCACCACTAAAGTACATTTCCCATGTCTGGGGGTCCTCCTGGATGGAGAACACTTCGTTAACATAGAGTTCTGCATCCAACGATGTTGTTTATCTCAAGGGGCGATCTTATAGGAAGTTTTCTATTGTTTGGCCATTAATGGACTTCTAGGTCAGGTACCATATGCCAAACTATTGTAGGTCGACCACTCATTGTGATAGACATCTATTTAGCATGGGAAGGTTGATGATATATTCGAGCGAGTTGTAGTGGGAGACAAGGTGTACCTCATGGTGATGTAGGTAATATCTGAGTTTCTAAACTGCGAAGATTAGTGTTTGGCAGTTCTTTTCAATTTTTGAATACCAAATTTCTGCATCATTCATTTTTCGGCTGAGGTAATAAAGGTTGTTCTCTCTACCGACAAAAATTTTATGTGCAAGGAAGGTGGATAATGACCTTTCCAAGGTAGGTACATAAAAAATGAGTGGTCTCCCCTCAACTGGAAGCATCAACACCTGTGGGATTAGGAGATATATTTTGAGATTGTTGAACACTTCTTGACAATCATTATCCCACTCATACGTAACTCCTTTAATCATGATCATGGTGAATGGTAAAAATTTACCATCTAGGTTGGAAATGAAGAACCGGATGTAGGCTAAGTTCCCCTAGAGACCTCTCAACTTAGTGAGGTTTTGAGGTGGGGACAAGCCAAGGATGACTTTGGTCTTCTCGGGGTCAACTTCAATTCCACGATGGCGTATGACAAAGACTAGGAATTTTCTAGGGGTAGTTCCAAAGGCTCACTTTAGGGGATTCATCTTTAATTTTTTCTATCATAATTTTTTGAAGACAGTTTCTAGATTGTCCATGTGGTTTTAAACCTTTTTTGATTTTGACTACCTAACCGTTGACATAACACTTGACAAAATTTCCCAATAGGGGATTTAAGATGTGATGCATGGAGCACTGATATGTGGCACCAACATTTTTTAGACCAAATGTTGTCACCTTATAATATAACACTCCCTTAGAATCCCTAAAAGTAGTAGCTTCTTCATCCCCATGGTCTATCTGGATTTGGATTTATTTATAATAGCCATCCATGAAAGATAGTGTTCATATCCGGAAATTACATTCATCAACAATTCTGTGATCGGGACTGGGAAATCATCTTTTGGGCAATGTCGATTAAGGTCCCTAAAGTCAATGTAGATTCTAATATTTTCATTCTTATTTTTGACCAGGACTATGTTTTCCATCTAGATCAGATACTAGACTTCCCGTATGAATTTTGAATTGATCAACATGTCAACTTTAGCCTCTATTATGGTATCATGTGCCAGGTGGGTACTTCAGCCTACTTTCATATAGACCTGGTGATATTCTGGTAAGCCCAGATGAAGTGTGGTGACCTCAGGATCAAGGCCTA
Source organism: Viscum album (assembly GCA_963277665.1). Lineage (NCBI taxonomy): Eukaryota > Viridiplantae > Streptophyta > Magnoliopsida > Santalales > Viscaceae > Viscum > Viscum album. The sequence goes on along the minus strand of OY728155.1, from coordinate 1,516,781,284 downwards.
AATTTTTGTGTAAGTATAGGAAAACACATCTTGATTATTTTTTAGGAAGGAAGTATCTTCCTCCTGCTCCTCGATAGGAATATCCACACTGATCAGAGTGGGCCACGGTTCGTCATCAGTGTCCAGGTTTATCTTTTTAAGTTCATCGATTGTGGTGGATACACCTTCTTTAAATGAAGGAGAGGCATCTTTGAGGTATTCTTCTTCTTCTTCATCATCATCACCTTTATCTTCATCATCGTTTCCCTTGTCATATGGAGAAGTAGTTCTAGAGACAAACTCACCAATGTTGGGAGAGAAATAGTCTTTTTCTATAGTGAGTAAGGAAAGGGAAGTTAGGGGTCCTGTGGATAGGTCGGGAGCATATTTGATAGGGATTTTCCTGTCATCACAGAATTCATCCCATTCCCACATGTCTTTGGAATTGGTGGAAATAGTAGAAATCATGAAGACAATTGAGTCTACATTCAGGTTTCACTTGTTCATTCAAGTTGGTTGGTGGGTAATATATAATCTTCCCCAAGTTACTGGAGGGGGTCGGCGGGAGCTGTTTCCAATCCATTCAGGGTAGTAATCCAATAAATGTCATCAGCTGAAGATGTGTTTCTTCCAATTCATATAACTCTACATCATTATAATGAGACTCACAAATCTCAAATGGGTATATATCAGTTTGAAATGTCCCATTTTTTCCATTAGTGGAATATTTGGTGCATTGATGGTATAATGATAAAATTGTAGCATGCTGATGTAGACAAGGACTCCCTAAAAAGACATTGAAGTCTGTAATTTTCCTCACTACAGGGAACTCCTAATCTGACATGTGGTATCCAAGCCTAGTTTTAATCTTGATTCATCCCAACGGCTTCTGCTTGATTTTTTTTCATATCTCAGCAAAGTTGTGGTGTAGGGTTTTAAGATTTCTTCATCATAGCCTAGTCGACGAAGCATTCATAGTGGGAGGAGAATGAATCCAAAGATATTGTTGATAAATATCCTTCAGACATCAATTCCATTTATCTTTTCGGACACATATAAGGGTTTGATGTTCCCATGCCTGATGGCATCTTCATCCCTGTCTATGAAGGAGATGAAAGCGTGAAATTCTTCAGGACTGGTCTTTGTTCAATATAATTCCACTGATATTACTTTGGCCTCAATTTCTTACGGACTTAGTAAGGCTTCAATGAGTGCCTCCCTAAGATCTTCAGATAGAATTAGCACATCCAGGATTGAAATCTTTACTGGTACTGAAGCCAATTTTTTTAGAATATCATATTTCTTCTCTTAAGGTATGTTCTTCCAGGATCATGGTTTCTCATTCATAGGAACTTTAGTGGTTTGGGATTTGGACGTAGATGGTTCGGCCTTAGTGACGAGGGACAGTGGTGTTTCGGTCCTTTTTAGGTTTGGATGAACTAGTCCAGCTGTATTCCATGGGTGATTTCATATTTTTTCTTCCCAAGATAGATATTTTATGATAACTGGGATTGTATTTCTTATGATGGGGGTAGAGGAGAATTTTGGTTCTTTTTGTGTCTACCGGAGGGTCCTTTTGTGAGTTTCGTCAATGTTAACTGTTTGAGTTATAGTGTGGCTAAGAATTTGACTCATGCCATGATCATGTCTTCTAGGAAACTTCCAGCCTCTACAGCCTCTTCCTCTGGCTCATTGGTTGGGTGTAGAGAATTTGGGTCAATGTGAATAATCTCCATCCGATAAGGGGTCCATCAAGTGAATGAAATTTATGGATCCAAAGACCAGTTCTTAATCTGACACTATTTATGTCTAACTTTCTCCTTCCGATGGTACTGTTTGGCTGGGTGGTGCCCATTGTACCATTTGGTGGGGTGATGCCCATTGTACCAAGTCTATTGTTATGAAATCCAGAACTGTAAACACTGACTTCGGATTTGGTGTCATCCCATCTTCTTTCTCCTTTTTTCTTCTCTTCTCACCCTTAGAGGACCTCGGAGCCGAGGAGGATGGATGTGTTGTATTGGGAAATTTTGGGGGAATAGTTGGTTGTTTCAACTATTCCTAGAATATTCCATGGACTCATTTGACTATATTTTGGGTCATCCAATCGTAAAAAAATATCTTTATTACTGAAGACTATTTTACATTCCTATTCATCTCTTGATTCTAAGGAGAAAACATACTCCACTTGTGCTGGAGGCGGACAAACCTTAACTATCCCAGAATACACCATCTTTTGTAGAAGATACATTAAGATAAAACATTCCTAGATGTTGTGTCCTAGTATTTGGTGGTATGGTCAATAATTTGGATGGTCTTCGAGAACCAATTCATCAGATCACTTTGGCTCCGATAGCCAGAGTAAGTTGAAATTCATGGTGACTATGAAATAGTCACGGACCTAGTCATCTCAGAATGAGTAGAGTTTATTTCTTCATTCTTAGAACTAATATATTTTAAAACCTAATTGCTCATATTTAGAAGGTGGGAGTGGTTGTCCATGTCTAGGGTGCCCCGCACGTTTCAGTGGAGGCCTTGTAACTGGAGCTGGTGCTGAGGGTGTCTTAAGAGTGACAGATGATGCTTAAGCTTTTCCCACTCATTTTCCTGGGGCTAATGGGGCCACTTGGGACTTGAGATTGGTCTGTTGCAAGGAGACTTCTATTCTTCAGGCAATGAATGAGAAATCTCTAAACCCACTTGTTTACTTTACATGGATGAGCGGTGTTCATAATTCATCATGAAGATTGCCGATTCACATACAGAACATTTCATCCAGGGGGAGAAGCTAGTTCAGAGAAAAATTCAGTCCTTTCTATTTGTTAATGAAGTTGAAGACTCATTCATTATCTTGCTTCTTGCAGTTCATGAGATCACTCACCGTCTTCTTGGGTAGCGTTGAACTGAACTGGAAGATAAATTGTCGCCATAGGTCCTCCCAGCCTATGATTGAGTTAGTTGGAAAACTATTATACTATACAAAATCCACGCCCTGCAGGGTTCACATAAAGCACTTGAGTTTTACTACTTTAAACTCTGGAGTTCCCATCATGGGGTAACAATAAGAGGCATAGTGCATTAAATGTCATTTCGGGTCCCCTGAACCATTGAATACATGAAATACGGGGTTTCCAAAATTCGGCTATGATGGAATGTTGCTCACCCAATCGGGGTATTGTTTGTGCTTTGGTTGTATCGGAGTGTTCCTCCCCTTCTTGGATTCTAGTCAAGATGTTAGTTTCTTAATGGTGTTCAAAATCCCTTGATGCATATCCTGTCGGGATTGTTCTTAGGCTAGTGTGGTAGTGGACAATGAAGTGTGTGTCAGTGTTTTTGGAATTTGGGGTGGATACCCAACTTGGGGTATCCTTTGTGGGTTCACCTAAATATATTCTTCCTACCTTACCAGCAAGCGGAAGTCTTAATGTCCCTCCAAGGGCACATTTAAATAGGTTTACGGTCCCGATTCCAGATTGAATGGGCCTCCATGCGTGGATTCATTCACAAAGATGAGTGCATGTGGAAAGGGAACCTCTTCTAGGAATCTCTATTGACATTCTCCAGAGGGAAAAAATTGGGTGAGGTAGTTACCTTGACATAGCTTAGCATTAATTCTCTTGATCTCTTTCATTTCATCCTCCTACATGGCGAACCTTTCTGCGAGAGTGAGGGACACATTCTCAGGGAGAGGAGAAGGTAGGTCATATACAACCATTGATTTATTCTTCTACTTTTGGGTTTTTTTCATGGGAGGTAATGGAGGATTACTTGAGGGGGCACCCAAATTTAGGTCCACTCTCTAGTTTCAGGTATGCACACCATTAGGCTCGGTGTGGGATGCATCCAGGACAGAACCATCTACCCTTACTTACTCTCCCTTTGTGCCATTTCCTATGATATTCATGGGGTTGAATATTACCATGTTCACTATGGAATTCTACATTGGGACGGTGTACACAATTCCAAATGGAAAGAAGGCTTTCTGTGTCCTTTGATGAAATTTCTCCTTCCACTCTGTGGTATTCTTTGGGTTTCTTGGAGAAAATTAACCCAAAGGGAGCCCTTACCCAACCTTGTAATGCACCTTTGTCTTTGAGGGTGAGATCCACAAGAAGGGGAGGAATAGGTGACTCCTCTACACATCATTATTCATAAATGGGAGAAGATGGACGTCCGCTATTTGGGGACTTGACGTAAAAATTCCCCCAGACCTGTGGGTTGGGGTAGTTCATGTTATTCTGTTGATGTGCTATAGCCTCGATTTTTTGGTCTTATAGGGACATTTTGAATTAAAAATTCCCCCATCCCTATGGGAAGGGGTTGTTCCTGCATTGTGGTGGTATCCACCACTATTTCCACCTTTTCAATTTCATGTCCTCCCACATGGGTGTGAGACAAGTATGAATTTGGGCCTACACAGAGTCTATGGTCTTTTAATGACATGAGCACCACTTTCTGGTTGGCTTTGCTTAGGTGAGATGCCTACTGGATGTTCTTGGTTTCTTAACTCGGAAGGTTTTCCATGGTTTGATCTCTTCAGTCCTGACTCTTTTGAGACTTAATCTGGGTTGATTTTTGTTGAGTATCCAATATTTCCTAAGTAGGGGTTTCATTTGATTAATGTATTTTGGTGATGACATTTCAAGATTTCATTTACAATGGGCTCTGTTATACGGGATGAGGGGGGAAGTGTAGAGTTTCATGTTCTCCCCATCCCCAAATGTGAACCCCAATTGAAGAATCACTAATGAGGCGATGCAACTTATGTAGAGCATGGAGACAATTCAGGTCAAGGTTTTTCTTTCACATTTCTAATAATGGATTCCATATAGATAGGAGGCCCTCTATGTCGATTAGATGAAGAAGCTCCTATAATGTATTGACATGGTCTGCATACCCTTCATAGGGTGGGAATTTTTCTTTCAGCAAACAAAGATTTGTCCATATATTGATGTGAATGTCATTCGTATATTTCCCATACAACTCTCCTAGTATGTCGAAGTGAGAAGTGTTCGTAGGCCAATATATCACTGGTATATTATTCTTAGCTATTTTAATTCTCACAATCATCATATCAAGTTGTTGTTCTTCCTGGGATTCTTCTACTTTATATGCCTAGCTCGACTACTTCTTAATAATTTTGTTCCAAGAAATCAGGGTGGCGTTATCGTTATTGTTATGCGGATGACGTGGGGGTGTCTCTGAAGATGAGTGTGGCCCTAGGCCATCCTTTGGTTGAGGAAGGATATCACTCATTATAGGTGGAGTGTCTGATATGTATGACTCCATCATTGTGAGCACCTCAACAAAGGAGGGATTTCTTTCATTTGTTCCGGAAAGGGGAGGACTTTTTCTCCAGTATGAATTTTTTTTTGCGGGAAGGACCTTCGCGATTGGTGCTGCAATGGTGAGGGAAACTATTGGAACATGGTGCCATATAGAGGGAAATGTATTTATGGCATATACCCTAGGGAGGACCTTCAGGGTGGGCTACAGCGAGGGGAGGAACTTCTTTATACTTCATGTCATTGAGGGGAGGACCATCTCGATGACTACTATGATGGAGAGGAATATTATCACGGCTAGATACTTGGTTGCAGGGAGAATTTTTGCAGTGCACATCCTGGGGAGGGCCTTCAAGATGTACTTCAATGAGGTAGTACCATTTCATTACTTGAAGTTACTATGGGGAGGGTCTTCATAGAAATTGTCCTTGCGGGGAGGGCCTTCGCAATGAATTTCATCATGGCAAGGACTACAATAATGACGTGATGTACGAATATAAGGAGAAGCATATCTACGGTGTATACCCTATGGAGAACCATTAGGGTTGACGACAGAAAGGGAAGGCACTTCTTGTTGTATAATATTCGGGTGAAGGGGAGATCTACCACGATGGGTATCAAGAGATAGGCTCTCATGATCGATCATTTCTGGCCTACAGAGTGATCCCTCGTGGTTTCTTTGTGGAGGACCTTAAGAACAGCTGGTAGAGACATTCTAGGGAGGGCCTTCATAACTACTACTGTCTCTTCCATAGTTTGGTAATGGACTCATAGGGTCTTGAGCCTTTATAGATATATGTTTGAGGGCATCAAGAACCCCAACTTCCAGTAGATCAGGATCTTGTATGTGATCTTCATTTTTGGGTTGCCTTTGGTGCATTCTATTTTTGAGTGCTCTCTTACGGGTTACTAGGGACATATGCTATTTCTAATAGTCTTTATATACGGGTCCATATCATTTTGGGTCTTGTGATGCCTCCAAGACACAACGACGGATATCCTGAGTTGTGGAATGGATATATGCCTGCCCTAGAGCGACCACCATGTTAGAACAGTGTCCCCTAGTTGGAACGAGTGTCTATTCCTAATCCAATTGTTTATGTATCACGGGATATTGTTGTTGAATCTTCTGTACTAGAGAAATAATGCATGAATTCTCTGGGGTGACTGGATAATTTTGCGATTAAGTTGTTTCATTTGAGGAAAACTGGCCATGGGGCCGATTTCTCACCTTTGCTACCGAATCAATAATGTCTTGGCACGTTTGGATGATATGGTCAGGGATCGATGTCCGATCTTCAATCATTTCCAGAATGTGTTGAGATATATCTTTGGATAGAACATGTATAAAGGCACATTCCAATATCGGAGCAAGATTTTGTTTCTACTATGGTCATCCATGAGTAGCTAGTAAATATTGGTAGTTCTTCTGTGCCAGGATAGAGGAATGATTCGAACACCAGTTTTCTTCACTGGATACCACCATTTTTTATTAGTGGGAATTATATTCATTAGTGGGGAGTTTCACAAGTTCTCTTGCTTCTGTTTTTTGTCTCATGGTCTTTGTATGCATCTACATGAATTTGACTCTACTCATATTTACTTGCCACCCTATTTGGATGGCGGGCATGATATGCATCGGAAGGTATTTGTTCCTGTGTATAGCTAGTTGTCTTCCTATTTTTTTGATGGGATTTTTGTGCATTGCCATATATTTGTATCTTCCTGTAGTTTTCTATTTTTCTGTATGACTGGACTGGTGAGCACTAGTAGGAATGTGCATTTGCTCATATTGTGCCACCCTATTTCTGTGGTGGGCTTGAGGGGAGGGGGAATAGTCATATGCATGTCTATTAAATTACTTTGCATTGGTATAGAGGAATTACTCCTTAGGAACTAGGGTGATAGATTGTTCCTGATTATATATTTTTTTCCCTTAGTAGGCATCTTGAGGGGCCCAGGTCTCTTATACCTCAGTTGGTGCCCTCGGTATAAGTCCCTCTTCAATGTAAGAAGGATTGGTCATCCAGTGTCGGTGGTGACGTTATCTAGTGAGTTCCCATGAGCAGGACCTCTGTGTAGTTAATTTGATGTTTTCATCATTGACATCATCTATCTCCCTATGATAAGGGTGGAACTCATTGTCACGTTCCAGGGACAGGCTCACGAAAATATTTGAGATTACCATCAGCGCCATCTTGTTATGGGGTGCCGGTCGCAGCCGAGGAGAAGGCTGGTGAACCTTTGCTGACCGCAGGGCTTATCTAGCGGCCTCCACTATGGGGAGAGTACCATTTCAGTGGTACTCTTTGATCAGTTTGTTGGATAACCAGCATTGAAGAGTTTGGGTAGGTGATGGGTTCCTATTCTTTATTGGGGCCCTGGACACCTGTGGGACCACTGATGTGTGTGTTTGCATCAGTCATCAAGATGTCATTTGGATCGAAGGTTTCTCTGAAGGATCCTTAAACATCCATATATGACATAAACACAACAAAACCTCATAAATATATCATTATTTTAAACATATGCATATCTGTAAATTCGGTATGTCCCCCTTCCCCTCTCTTTTTTTGTAGGAAAAAAGGGGCTTGAGTGGGGTAAGACCGCCACCTTGGTTAAGGATTCACGTCGGGTTCACCATTTTTGTTTCACCTCTGAGGTGGAACATTTCATGTGTATAGGGGTGACCAAAATGGTCTGACATGCAATATCATTTTGTGTCTAATATCGTTGGGTTAGAACTATCACCTTGGTTAAGGATTCACGTCGGGTTCACCATTTTTGTTTCACCTCTGTGGTGGCGCATTTCATGCATACATGGGTGAGAAAAATGTTCTGACATTAAATATATTTTTCTTTCTTTTATCATTGTGGTAGAACCTCCACCTTGGTTAAGGATTCACGTCAGGTTCACCATTTTTGTTTTACTTCTGAGGTGGCACATTTCGTACGTTCAGGGGTGAACAAAATGGTTTAACGTGCAATATCCTTTTTTGTCTATTGTTGTTGGGTTAAAACTTCCACCTTGGTTTAGAATTCATGTCTGGTTCACCATTTTTGTTTTTCCTACAAGGTGGTTCATTTCAGGTGATGAGAAAATGGTCCAACGAGAATCACCACCTGTCACTTTTTCCAAAGACAGTTTCTTGTCAAATTCACCATTTCTATTATTTCAACCAATTTTGCGACATTATTCATTAAAGGAAGTTTGGATTAACCCTGTGAGGACTTGGTAATTCACCCCTTGCATATTACTAAGGATATTTTATAGTCATATGGTCCAAGTGGGAGATTTCATGGGGTTAAGTACTTGTGCAATCGGTCCTCCTCAGATATAACATCCTCGGATGGTCTGCAACGTGCTTATTCATGGATCTAGAAACACCCAACAACCCTGGTATCCATGATTAATGGACCTGCTTTCCAAAGGCAGACCCTCGTTGAACAATGGTTAGGCCAATGACACTTAAGGACTCCATTGGTTGAGAGGATGGGAAGTTAGGCTCATCGCACTCCTTCCAGGGGGAATTATTGCCTATTCTAGGACTCACATATAGATTTAAGTCATGTTCATATGTTCGTGAATCCTTAGTTCATTCATGAAGAGTGTGTCCATATGCTACCCCTGGTTTGCAGAATCATCATAAGCATATATGGATTTGATGCTATGGAGATGATCCTGACTTGAGCAATACAATAAGAAACTTTCAAGTTTATCATCATCCATGTGGAATGGAAGGGGACCTGGTGTTGGGATTGGAACCATAAGATGGGTTTCCTACATATCCTCGAGAGAGGAATCAGAACCCACACAGTTTGGAATGACTGGGGCTTACGTGTGTAAGCTTCCCATTTATGAAGACAAGATTGGGTTAACCCTTTTGGATGGGAACCCTTTTGAGCTCAGGCCTTCAAGTAGGCATCCTATATATCCTAGTTTGATCAGGAATCAGATTTCTCATGTTTCAGATTGGATGGGGCTTACACATGGAAGTTTCCCATTTACTAAGACATGACTGGGTGAACCCTTTTGGATGGGAACCCTTTTGAGCTCAGGCCTTCAAGTATGCATCCTATGTATTCTAGTTTGATCATGAATCAGAGTTATCATAGTTCAGATGTGTCTAAATGTTGTAATATTCACAAATCTCTAAGCTCACGTGAGTCAAGATCGTTTTGAGAAATAGTAGAACGTGAGAGATCTAACCTACCACATGCTTCCTCTCATGCTAGTGGGAGAGGGTGAGCCTATGGCAGATGAGGCTGGAAAAACAATGTGCGAGGGTGCAGAGTGATGAGACTTTCTATGTGAAATTACATTAAAGATCATGTGACTCAACCATGGTAGATTGGGGAGCTACCTTAGTGGGAGTTCCCTGGAATGTGTTCTGTGAAGGAAAGGGGTTTCTTCCTCACCAAAGGGGGGATGGAACATAACCCCTTTGAATGATCAACATTCCCCGTTGAATAGAAAAGAAGGTGATCACCCTTAATCCCTAGAATGGGGATGTTCATGTTGGCTTACCATGGTTGGACTCTAGGTTACCCAGGGAATTTATACCCCCAAATATCATCAGATACCAAACTGTTGTGGGGAGAGCCTTCATGACTCTATTTACCATTGTTTGTAGACTCAAAGGGGTGCACTGGTCCAGCTGATGCCCTAATCATACGGGTATAGTGACTTTGGAGGAGGATTTGGTATGATGTCGGAGGTCTATTTCGCAGAGGGACTACAAAGGACTAGATGGTAATGGAGGGGAGAGATTGGAACCAGAGGAAATAATACTTGAAAACACTATATTATGCGTATAGATTTTTTATGCGAGATGGGGTAAGCTTCAAATCCCGTGGAGGTATGTGGGAGGAGGGTTCATCCATATACCAATGTACTATGTGGTAAAGGGTATGGACCACCACATACCATAGTCGTAAGTAGTCTATCACACCACATTGGGTTTAATATGCATACTGATGTAGTACACGATGTCGGGTTAAATCCCCGCAGCGATACACTATATTGATCACCATTTTGAAGGAGGGTCTGGGGGATTATCGTTCGTGAGGAATTCATCTGCATGAATTATGTAGTTCACAGTTTCACCAATTATGTTCGCAGTTCTCTTATTATTATTATGGTCCCCTATTTTATGGTTCGATGCTGGCTGTACATGCAGAGAATGTGATTCTCAATTCATACTTCACCGATGATTCAAGACTGAAGTTGGAATCTCCCTCAAGTTCGTTCTTCCAACTTACAGGTCCCATTCAGTTTTTTTCTTCCTTCCTCTTCTCAATTCCTTATATGATCCTTTAATAGAGCATTAGTGTAATTGTATCTATTGGTATGTGGCACTTTTGGCGGAGTCCCAAGAAGAAATATCCTAACCTACAGAAGACTCGGTCAACAGGGGATTACGAAGGCTATGGTTTACGATCATAGTTCATGGAACCCCACCATTTTTCTTTTTCTATGAACTACAGAGTTCACAAGATGGTAATCAGATGGACTTAGTACGAATGGGTCCTTAGGCGATGCATTTCTCTGTCCACCGTGTTCGATGTCCATCGTTTCGTTGGCCAGTGCCTCGGGAATCATTCTGTGTACCGGTGGTTTGTGATCTAAGCATTCTACAAACCCTTCCCAGTGACGGTATGTAGGGCCATTTAAAATCCATTGAATACATGTATTCCTTTATGTTTTTATGAAATTTTAAACTGAATTTGAGTCCATTCACCTTGATATACTTGTATGAGTAATTTATTCCTTTAATAAAGTGATTGTGGGAGTATTTACATCCCTTGAAGGAATTTTCAGGACCCTACACATTGAATTAATTTCTATTATTAATGATTGGATTAAAGTGGCCTTATCTATTCTTAATGTGTTTTAATTATATGTCTGTGAGATATTCTTACTGAAATTTTAGTAATTAGTTGAGTTATTCGATTAGTTTAACATCAAAATAAAATGCATCTTGAGTTTATATAGAGTATTTTTTATGGAAATTAGTTATTTTATAGCTTAAAGTGAGATTGGTGAATCATTGGTTTGTTGGTGATTGTGTTAATGTGAAGTATTTTTAGAAGGATTTAGTTTTGGTAAAAAATTATAAGGGTGAGGCATGAAAAAAGCTGGGATTTAATTATCCATTAATTAATTTGGATCGATATATGCATTAATACACCGCATAATTATTATAATAATATATGTGAATAGGGTTTTGAGATGATCATAATGATATAGTGAGATAATTTATATATTTAATATTTAAAATAATAATATTTATATAATTTATATTTTATATTTAGGGGCTTTATTGAGTGTTAATTTTACCTCAAAATTATGCATATGACTACTGTTCAAATCTGATCAACCTCCCCTCATGGTATTTTAGGTCCATTTAATGATTTTTACATAGAAAATGATTCTAGAAGGGGTATAAACCATGGTATTCACTAGTTTAGTGTAGGAAATTTCCAGGGGTCTCATTATTTATTTCTTTTAAGAAACATGGACTTTGGGTCATCCAATTGTAATTAGTTTACATGGTTGTGGGCATATACTTAGGGAGGGTGATGTCTAATCAATTCCATTCTAATTGGTAAATTTGTGATTGTTTTTAAATTTTAACCCCACCATCCACTAGAGATATTTATATAAATTTAAAAAATGGGAATGTAAATTTTTGATAATTGTTTAAAATCTCATAAATATAGTAATATGACATATATTTATTTTTATTCTTGTGTGTCAAAAATGTGTAATAGGAGTATAGTGATCATCCTAAGGTAAACTATATTATGTTGGTGGGAAATTAGTAAGTATGGTATGTTATGAATTATTTGAAAATAATTTGATTATCTTTTGAAATGAAAAAGGAATTACTATAGGGTTTTTGTAATGACTTGGGTCATAAGCTATTAGAAAAATAGGAAAATCCACACATATCATTGTAGAATAATTTTGGTGGTAACCGTTTTTTGTAAAAAAATTGAGAGAAAAAGTAACTTGATATATCTTTGGAGGGAATTAATTTTATACTATTTTAGTGAGATTGTATTTTTTTAAGTGTTTGACAAATTATATGTGAACAAAGTTATCTAGGATTCTCTAGATCCCATGTGAAATATTGAGTAACTCATTAAATTTCCAAAGTGATATAATATGAGGTAGTAACACTACTCGTACCACTATAAACTAAGACAGAATCCATTTCAAACTTGACGGAACACCTAAAAATTATTTGGTTTCTAATAGGTTTTTGATGGAGGACCACAAACCCTATATTATGTGAGGGTTTTCTAATTTTGGAGGGTACTAATTTAACCAACCTATGGATATATATTATTTTTTTAATAAGGTAAAAGGGTTTACAATACATTTATTCTAAACTTACCCTATCATTCGTTAAATTGAATCATGGTATATTATCCTTATTTATTCATGATGATCTTATATAATGGAAATTTTCCTCTTTCCTTTCATCCTCACATAATTATTCCCTAATTTTAATTTGTTTATATTATGATGTTTTATTTACATTAAATAATTTCATGGTGGAATTATATAATAACAGTGGGGGATTTATTATGTTTTACATGAGGACACTAGAGAAGGGTGATTTCATATTGTTACTCACTATTCCATATTATGTAAGTCACCTGATGGATTTTTTTTATGGATTCATGTTAATTTAAGAAAAAATTAACTATTGATTATTTTTTACTATTTTTGGATTATAATTTTATGCAGATCAGGTGCATTTTTAGAGTATTCCACACCATGTTTCTTGAATTTTTGACATCATTGTTCCACATGTTGTGTATTTAATAATTTATTTGAATCATTTTTTTATAAAATGAATAACTTATATATGATGGTGAATGTTGGTAATATAATTGATCATGATATTGGGTGTGGTGAACATAATCATGGATAACAAAAATGATTCATATTTATGTTTTCTAGTAGTTACACATTCTGTATATTGATAATTTTCTTTATTATAGAATTCTTTCAAGTAATTTAATGTTTCTCTATTTATGATTATGGTGATAATTATTATTATTATTATTATTATTGATACCATTTATATGATGATTTGATGGAATTATTTGACCTTGTAAAATTGGAAAACATTATAAAAAACATATATTCATCAAATGAGTGGAAATGTATCGTAAATTATATGTTTGGTGGAACCATAGTTTGTTTAGGTTTTATGGGGCACATTATGGGTTTCAAGGTGGTGTTATTTGAATCCAAAATACTTTTTATTAATTTTATGGGGTTTAGTCCTTAAAATATTATTTTTTAGGAAAATTGTGGCTAATTATATCCAAGGAGACAAACATAGTCCAAAATTGTCTAAAATACACAAACTAAAGCACACATCCAATAAGTCTAGGGATAGTTTTTTTCACCAAGACGATATTGACATTCACTAGAGGCCTTAACCAATAACAACATGAAATAGATATATGATTTAAATATAAAATATATCCAAAAATATATAAAAATATATAAATAATTAATTATATTACAAATTAATTCCTGAGATACCAACTCACATGAATTACATGTAATCATAAACAACTAAAAGGAAACAAATACATTAAAATTTTGAATCAAGAATTATGGACATATTTTGAGGAATAGTGCCTCTTTTATACAAGGGCTCGTGGCTCAATATTTTATAGAAAACATGTTAATGAATAACTACTATATGTTATTATAAACCTACTCTACCATATCTATGTACATCATGACGAACTGCAGACTATGAATCATCTTCGTTGACACAAAATGTGTGTGAAATGATGGTTGTGAAGGGTTGATTACAAACACCCCTTATAAGATTCCATGAAAACAAAAATTTGTAATGAAATTAAATGTACACTCAAAATAGCATGAAAATTAATATATTCTACATGATCAAGAAAAATAAGGATAATTGAAGAATCCTATTCATCATAGCTCATCTCTATATGGAAACTCATATTGCATAAAACTAGTGATTCAAGGGATAGAATAAAACTTATGTGGTCTGTAGTGGATATCCCACTTGTATGGAATATCTCAAATGAAACTAAGTAATATTTACATTCGTTAACACTAGCATATCTGATCAACATGATCCCCATAACCTCTTTTTCACCATTCTAGGACCCTAGTGGTGGACTCATACATCTTAAAGGTATGAATGGTAGTGAATTTCATTAAAAAATCCACTGATAGATGAAATCGTTCCATCCACATAGGGTTTTACCAACATTTTTAGATGTGTGGGAGGAACTACTCCATTTATATGTAAAATATTTTTTAATGATGGGGTTATTTATCTATATGGTAGGACCACCCCCTTTATGAATTTTTTTTAAACATTATTCCAAAAAAAAATTCTTAAATATAAGATCAATTTTCCATTTTTGCAAGGGGTTCCAATTACATAAATTTTGTGGAGGAAGATATCATTATAATAATTATATCAAAAAATGGTGTTATAGATTATATATCTTGTTCAAGGGACCCAAATTCAAATATTAGTAATTCACCATGGGAGTTTCTTACCTTAAGATACCTAAAATACCTCACCCAAACTATATTGTTATATATACATATCTAAAGTCACTAAATTTTTCTAAAAATCTTCATTGAAATCTCTTAATGTTGTTTAAAATTTAACTATCTTGTCCTAAATGGAAAATCATAAATAATATACTATTCATTCGTCTAATTTTAATACACGGGAGAAAAGATATGAAAACATTAGTAACATGGATGTAAGAAATATATACTATAGTAGACCTGATATCACACTCCAATGGATTAGTAATGTTTGTACCACTTATTACCTAATTAATTTATTAACCCCAACATAATTTATCTTTATAAAACATTGTTTGGGAGTCCTATAGTGTGATCTATTCAATATTTGAGTCATGTGGTCCTAAAATATAGGTCTTTTCCAACCATCCACACAAATTATAGTACTTAAGGGATGCCTAGAGTATGTATTATAACCCATATAATGGATTATAATTTTAAAATAATTTTTATTAAAATAACAAGATGTATATTTGAAATATGGTCACATATTGTGTGTACGACCATAAACTAAATAATGTAACCAATCCATAAAAAGTTAATTTTTCTAATCCACAAAATTATTGAATTTGGTATCCCATGTGAAATTCTAGATGAGATATGATGTGTTGTAATGGGTCACACACCATGTGTTTTTTAACTCATTTTCAAAAACCCTATCAATGGAATATTATTAAACAAGGTGTGTGCTCTAGGGAAATAAGCTATCTGATGATGTCATATTCTTTTGGTTAATTTCATTTCATATATGTTCCCATACTTCAACCAAAGTGACCTCCACTATTGATCAATCCTATTATTTCCTATCCACCATCCTCTATAACATTCTAGAGAGTCTTCCACTATTTTACCAACTTTTCCGATTGATTCAATAACTAAATCAATATCAATAGACCTATATCATGAAACTTATTATAAAAATACACTACTATTCCAATCACATCACCATTTTATCCCAATAAAAACACATGTTAACTTTTTGGGTCACCATCATTGATCCATCTACTACCATGATCAATACTAGCAATTTCTAGACAACTAATAGGGGAATACCA
Organism: Viscum album; assembly: GCA_963277665.1. NCBI lineage: Eukaryota > Viridiplantae > Streptophyta > Magnoliopsida > Santalales > Viscaceae > Viscum > Viscum album. The sequence continues at coordinate 1,516,765,352 of OY728155.1, read as the reverse complement.
ACGAAGTGAAAGAGTGATTGGTGATCAGTGTGGTTTTGGCCACTATAAAATTCTATTGTAAAATTTTTTCATAAATAATGCATCCATTTTGAAAATTATATATAATTTTTTAACAAAAAATTAGAAATTATAAACATTAATTCACCAAAAAATTCACCAAGAACAATAGGATATAAAATTTATAAAAATAAGTTTCTCGAATTTAATATTCACAATAAAATATTCAAATGTTTTATTATTAAAATAATCGATAAATAAATTTATGTTTCCTAATGAATTACGTAAATAATAATACCAATAAATTATGTATTGGGTATTCACTAAAAATTCATGGTTTACCTTCCAAATATACATAGTTTTAAACTCTTTCAATATTTAAGTCTATAATCCCTAGATCCCCCATCCTATCTGTAGTTCATGATAACAATGATAGGAATATTTATCCAAAGTGTAGATTTGGGAATCTATAATTCTGATATTAGATGATTTGGGAAAAATATTAAATGTACTAAAATAGTACATGTTAGGGGTAGAATATCCTGTCAAAATGATACGTTGACTATGTAAAATAATATCTTTCATGAAAAACCATGACATTGATATTTACTTCCATAGATCTGATTAGGAGATATATAAATTCTCATGTGTGGGAAAGAATATTTATTTTTTGAATAATTACAAAATACCCCTTAATGTGTGGATATCATAAAATACCACTAAAACTCATCCCAAGGGAGAAGGCCATGTCTTATGATCAATGAAACAATTTTAATTTTTTAAATGGTTTGATTTAGTGAAAATTACATTATTAAATTTTATTTTTTTTTACTCTTATGTCAAGTAATGATCTATTTATTTCCCAATTAAAAATGAAATTCATTGGATTCTACCAACTGTTTAATTTTTTTCACTCTAAAAAAGAAACTACAATTTCTAATTAAGAATTATTATATTATTTATTTATGTGAAAGGATGGATACCCTTTCGTATTTTTCACCAACCATTCAAGGTCAAAAATATATATGAACATAAAACATGAACCATGATGAAAAATATCATTATTTTCTCACTATGTTCTATGATTCCTTCATGAGAAATCTTCCAATTCATTTGAATGATCATCTCAGTCCTAATTTAAGGAAATTCCTCAATAAATTCATACATTTTTAGTAAATAAGTGATGCTACCATTTTCCATGTTATAATTTTCCACCAAAAGATCATATATATATATGGAATGAAGAAAAATAATCTAATGTTGACACTAAATTTAAAAGTGTTCTTTAAAAATGGTTCTTGCAATAAATGCATTGAAATCACAAAACATAATTATTTAACTACCAGAAATTTACATGGGTATATTCCACCAATATTTATCTCTACTACCATTTTCATGTTCAATGACTATACAATTACCCCTAAAGAGATTTACGATATCATACTTCTTGGGGTATACTTCAATTTATCATCATCTCTTAACATAATATACTAACTAAGGAACCCATAATAATTAAAAAGAGAAATACAATTCACATATTTTAATTCCTCCCCTAAAATTATTTGGACACCACACCACTCCTCCATTGGTATCCCTCATAGACCAGTAGTGAAGAGAATGAGTAACTTCTAATTCCTGCCTCCAATAGGCCCCATGTTGGTGTCTAACACTGAGGTTTTAATACAATGAAATGGTAGGTGTAACCCTTAATTATTTGAAAGGATCAAGAAAAAAATAACAAATTCTAAAAAAACAAATCACTTAACAAAATATAAATATAAAACCTAAGTGCATATCATTAAATACATAAAAAATACACCAATATAAAAATAAGGGGAAAATAATAAAAACACCACAATATATTTGACTTCCAAGCTAGTAATGTCCAAATCGGTCTATGAATTATACCTTGAAAATTGAAAATTGAAAATTTATTTTTATATATATATTAGGTTAGTACAATATGTATGCTCATTAAGGTCATAAAAAATTTCACCCATGAAAATTATAAAAGGTAAAATAAATGCACCAATGAGAAAATCGTAGAACTAATATTCATCTAGATAGGTAAATTATCCATCCCAACCTCACCATTTCTAACCCACTAAACAATCAAATAATATAATTATATAATATCAATAAAAACTAAAAAGGTTCCCTGAACCATCTTACCCCACCTGAGTTCCCATTATTATTCCACAACATAAAACATGTTGTGTTCCCATCACTTCCATGCATTCCCATCACATAGTATCAAATCATTTCTCATGTGGGTTAGGTCACAAACCATCCTACCCCAATATCCTAAAGGGCCTATAATCCTATTCTAACATCAATGTAATCATCCAAATATATCATTATAATATATCATCCTCACATAACCATCCAAAATATTATATCCATAGAATTAGGGTATCAGGAATGTGAAGGTAATCAACCTCATATCCTCATACCAAGTTTGTAAGCCACTACATATCACTTCCTCTTATCATCAAGAATCACCACCAACTGTGCTATCAATGTTTGGTAGTCACCCCCAACTATGTACTTATGAAACATTATGATGTTGAAGGAGGTTTATGGAAGAGGGGAAAATCATCCATCTGGTCTAAACTATCCATACATTGGTGAAAACACCCCCAAACCATTTGGGTTTCCATGAAAATTACTCGATGTGGATGGGGTGTGTATATCATTAATTTTATAATACTTGATTATATACATACATAGACATAAAAAATACTATCTTAAATGTTTCACCTAAATATTTCATCATCGTAGACATATCAAGAACAATAAAATGACATTAATACACATTGACACTATAAAATGTAACCCTACCACACCAAGAAGCCACACACAAGCCAAATCCATTTCCTTTAGTTGTAGATTGGACCCCATTCATGTTTATTAAATTAATATATATTGGTTTTTTATTATTCTATTTAATTGTATATTTGATGATAAATAATTTTAAATAAAATATATATTTTATTTTTAGTTATGTACAGTCTATTCAAGATTCCTCAATTCCATGAACCAATTACCACAAGAAAATTCTTTTCCAAATTTATAAAATTATATCCCACACCATTAACAATTTCATCAATAATAACTTCATATTACATTACTACCAGGAAACAAAAACAAGTATCCACAAAGAAACCTATCTTGTTTACTACCAAAAAAACTCCACAAACCAACAACCTTAACAAAACCATATATCAACCACCCCACTTTCACTAAACACAACACATCCCACACATGAAACTGTCACCACCATCATATCAAAATCCCTAAAAAGGACACAAAACATCATGGTTGACATTATACATAGAAACAAAATGAAATAATATATTTTCAGGCCATATAAATCCAAAATTCATATAAAATGGATTTTATCATTATTTAATCTTATTGTACATGGATTTTCTCACATAGTTTCCATATCCACACTAAAACTATTCATTATCTGCATACATGTTCATAAAATTTTGTGAGTAATTTTTTTGAAAAATAATACTCTCCCAATCAATAGAAATGTTTTAAAATTGAAAATATCCATAATATTTTATCATAATTGGTTAGATATTTTGAGAAAATATAATTGTAAATAATAAAGAAACATATAAATTCACATAATTACTTCTCTTAACTTTAAATAAAATTTAGTTGGGTTATATATCATTATTAGTTCATTTATACCACTCAACCACTGGAAAAAAATATTTATAATTAAAAATATTTTAAAAACTATATGAGAACAAGGATACCTTATCTAGAAAATAATTTCTATAACATACTACACTAAAAAATGAAAAATAAAGAGGATGTTTCCACTTGTATATTGTAAAGGTAAGGAATCAATCACTTATATAATACTTTTAGAGAATGGAAGAATGTGACCTGGTCCATGAGGATAACTCTCCCTCAAAAATCCTGGATATAAAATGGATTCTTGAAAAATGTATCATCATCCTTGATGTATAACACTACCTAATTTGGGACAAGGGATTTGTCATGAAGGTAGAGATGAAGCTAGGATATGTTCAAGACACCACGATCCTTTTCAAGCTTTAGTGGGATCTCCAATATATAATCCACATCACCAACATTCACTAACACCTTGGAAGTACATAACTAAATAGGGGAAATCTTACTCCCTTAGTGAAACATCAACTGTAATGATTAGGGGAAGACTTTATGAACACATGGAATTTAAACTCATACTCTATGGGCCTCAACCTATGATCCACATAGGCAATAAAACAGTCATACACATTCATCCACTCTAGATCCACATAGATATTCTCTATAATTCTCTACACTACATCTATAATAAGGTTAGAGGACTCCCAAAATTCAGCCCAGTACAATGGAGAACAACGTGACTGCCCACAAAATTCCTCGAAGGTAGTTATACTAGTGGATGAGATAAATCACTTTTTATAGGAAAATTTAACCCATGGTAGCTATTTCACCCATGATATGAAAATTTCCAATACAAAAGATTGTAAAAAATCCTATAGTGTCTAAATAATATGATTTTATTCCCATATATCTAGGGATATAAAGTAGTGATAAGTATTAGTTGATAGACAAATGTAGTTTGTAATCTTTTTAATACATATGAGGTAAAGTGATCATCCCTATTAGATATAATATGTAATGAATCATATTTTCTCTTTTTGAATTTATAAAAGTTAATTGGGAAAGTTCCAAGACTCGACACTAAGACGACATGAGATTCTGAGGCCCGATGTGCCTGGAACAATATGGAAAAAATGTTAAATTTTAGTAAAGCATGAGAGAGGTTTCTTATTTAAATGGGAATAACTTCTAAATAGGTGCACATATCAGAAATCTAATGGAACCATTACATTCAAAGAAGAAACTTTACCTTAGGTAGGGCTTAACATCGACTGACACAGACAGAATGTGAAAGTTATAAATTGGACGTATCCATCATTAAAATATTTAAATAAAAATATTTTATTTGTTGATGCGTTGGATTCTTGTAAATTAAGTCCTATTTTCATGAATCCAGGGTTATCCCCATGGCCTTGCCAGTACCTTCCCTCCCCCAAGGACCAGAGGGTACCGGTTATGTAAGTCCTAGGGGTTTGGAGTGAACCCACCTCGTCCGAGCTGTAGGACGTTAAACTGCCAAGCACCACGTCCTCAACACATGACGTTAAATTATGACCCGACCTCGTGCCTCGCACTAAGGGTCCCCCCAGCTCGAACATTCTTTACACCACTCATCTCCACAGGAGTGGAATCACCCATCCACAAGGGATGATATCCTCATTATTGGAGTGGCGTATGTTCTTAGGAGAAGGGCGACCCTAGTTCCCCAACGGATGGTTGCACCCATGCATCTCCGTACTTCCCCACTACCAAGGTCAGTGGAGGGCGTGATAGGGAACGAGGCACCTCCCATCATTGGTCCCAAATCCCTCTTTTGCTGCGCTTCACCGCACCTTAGGCCTCCATCCTGGAGTAAGTCCCAGCACCATGGGCTGCCTAATGCGTAAGCCCCTCTTCGCTTCTCACGGACGCATCCTTCACGACGTGGTCATCAGGTCCCTGCAACCTCTTATTTCTCACACCGAGCATGACTCACGTGGGCTTAGAGTGAGCACCGACCCCGACCCCCAACTTTTGAACTACAAGGTCTTTGATCCATGTCAAGGCATGGTACGTAGGAAGACTCCACGAGGTTCAAGCCCACCACTCAGTCATTTATTCACAACGAGTTCCACCCTCGTCCAGTATGTCTTTAAACTGCATTCCCTCGTCCAGCATGATATTAAACTGTATGCCCTTGTCCCACATGACACTAAACTACACACCCATTTGAACTATTAGGTCTTTGATCCATGTCAAGGCATGGTACGTAGGAAGCCTCCACGAGGTTCAATCCCACTAGTCATCCAATTCGCGTTGAGTTCTACATTCGTCCAGCATGACGTTAAACTGCATTCCAGTCTGACGACAAGCCGTTGTGACCACCCTTTGAACTACAAGGTATTTGATCCATGTCAAGGCATGGTACGTAGGAAGCCTCCCCGAGGTTCAAGCCCACCAATCATTGGCCCAGACCGTCTCCTTGTCAGTGTGCCAAGCCCCCCCCCCCCATTTTCACCCGAACTATGAGGACTTTGATCCATGTCAAGGCATGGTATGTAGGAAGCCTCCCAGAGGTTCAAGAACACATCCATCGGACCAAGGTCCCTCATTTATGTCGGTTCGACGACACCCACCACCCGTCGTTCCTTCACATCATGGTTCACTATCGTCCCACATGACGTTAAACTGTATCCCACCATTCTGAACTACGAGGACTTTGATCCATGTCAAGGCATGGTACGTAGGACACCTTCCCAAGGTTCAAGCCCACCACTATCGAACCCACGGGTCCACTTTCACGTCAATTCACCAATGAAACCCTTTTCACTACAAGGTCTTTGATCCATGTCAAGGCATGGTACGTAGGATGCCTCCCTGACGTTCAAGACCATCTCTCATCGGACCAAGGTCCACCTTCACGTCGGTTCGCTGACGCATCGGACCGAGGTCCACCTTTGCGTTGGTTCGCTGACGACATCCATTGGGCCAAGGTCCACCTTCATGTCGTTTCGCTGATGCATCGAACCAAGGTCCACCTTTGCGTTGGTTCGCTGACGACATCCATCGGGCCAAGGTCCACCTTCACGTCAGTTCACTGATGCATCGGACCAAGTTCCACTTTTATGTTGGTTCGTTGATGACATCCATCGGGCCAAGGTCCACCTTCACGTCGGTTCGGCGACGAAGCCCCTCTGAACTACGTGGTCTTTGATCCATGTCACAACATGGTACATAGGAAGCCTCCACGAGGTCCAAGCCCACTACCACTAGGACCCTCATGGTCCTCCCCATTCACGTCAGTTCACTAATGATGCCCATAGGACCAAGGTCCACCCTTATTCCGGTTCACCGGCACCATCCCGAACTACGCGGACTTTGATTCCCTGCCACGGGGATACGTAGGAAGCCCCTTGAAGGCTCAAGCCCAACTTCACCATTGCTCTTGCGATGGTTCCTTTTCATTCCCCCTTCCACTTCATTCGTCAATCAATCATCCACCCTGATTCTCGCCCGGACTGTCATATCCGAGTGAGACCATGTCGGTACGCTCCTCTTCACAGCCGCCCATGGGCTGGTCCTGGTATCGGCACCCCTTCAAGGGAAATCCCCCAATCCGATCTAGTCTAGCTAATGCTCTGATCAGGCTGATCCATCTCTGCTGGATGTTAAACTCGCGGCGTACCCTGTGTTAAACACAGGAAGGTAAGGAAAACCTCAGATATGTGTCTATGGCATATAATTCCCTGTGCTTGATGTGGGATGCCTTGGGATTCCACGCCCTCGAGAAGCCCTGTGACCAGGGATAATAGACAGACATGCCAGGTTCCCCAGCATCCAGACATGCTACTGATGCCTCAACGTGACTACTCCCCCGACTGAAGGTTGCTGCCCTGACCGGACCCTTTGGAATGTCCCGACAGAAGCAGTGTAATTAACCGGCATCCATGGAAACATGGAACTGGGAAGAGTTTTACGAACAACGTATTAAATCTATGAGGGAGACTCGGACTAGGTGACGAGTTCTGAGGAGGAATCCACAGAAGGAAGAACCGACATCCCATCATCCCGTTTCGATCAAGGTGCAGACGTACCTGAACAAGGAATGAATGCCGCCCGCCTTTGGAAATCGGGAATGCGGGGCAACAAGCAGCGCGTCCTCCACAGACGGATGCGCGTGCCCCGGCGAAAGCATCGAAAACAGAAATGGTGAATCCGATGTGAAATTCTTCTCCTCAATGTGGAGATTAGTAGCGTTCAAGACACCAGTAGATTGACGTGTCACCGGATCCAGATATCCGGCGCCTGGTCCCGCCAAGCAAATGGCGGGCCTGTCATGAAACTCACTGGATGTCGGGGCAGTAGAACATGGGGAACTCCATTCTGTAGCATGTTGGCATGGATCCTTCTTACAGACATGGAGAATGGAAGGACGCTGGGGCACTGGTTGTCAATCCTTTTCCTCGCAGTGCTGATGAGTTGATCCCTTCATTTCCCAGGAACCAGGTTGCTGTTATAGAGACATGATCACCACCCGCTCGCCTACGCAAGGGTAGGGGAAACACCTCCACATCCACCCTACATGGCGCCGCTACCGCCACGACGGCCTCCACATCACGGAATACGAGGCACCCACGTCCCCTTTCCCCATCAGAGGTCATCCAGCGAAGGGTGATCAACAACCTCGTACGCAGGTACGAGGAGGAAGGGGTCATCCCAAATCAGGATATGGCCTGCTTGGACCTGGAGGCCTCCAGGCCCCGCCGTCAACACCACCCTAACAGGCCTTGCAGGGAGCCCCTGCTCCCCACCCCAATGTTCAACCATTTTGGGAGCCTGTACCCAAAACACCTTGACGACTCCTCGCATTACGCTGATGAGGTGGGCGCCATCCGACTCAGCCCGCTCAGGGTCCCGACCCAAGGGCTCTAGGTAAGAGCTCCTGTACGGCCGCGTCATCACTGCCGTCCGACTCCGCAGGAAGAGCAGGCAGGCCATGCCCCTGCACCACCTGCACCAGCTCGCCTGACCCGACGTCAGCGCCGGGCCCGGGCTGAGAACGGTTTCCAAGGTGCGTCAACGTCAATAGCTATAGTGGACCGATCCACCGCCAACTTGCATCATGGGGCCCCTGCATACACTGAGCAGGGGCACTCCTTCGCCCAACTAGGATCGAGACCCCAACTGCCCCACGGGTAGGCTGGGTTGACTCTCCGGGTTGCAGGCCTGAGTGGTGATCGCCGCGAACTAACCCGCGGTGATGTCACCCCATACGGAGGCCCTCCCCGTACCACTACTCCACAGAGCTAGGTCCTTCCCCACTCCAAAGATCGTTATGGAGGTATGCCTCATGCTACCCCAATCCCGAAGGAAGACCTGCCCCGCGGTAGTGACGCTCGGTGCGAAATCCTTTCCCACGCCCACTATATAGGGTATGGAGTCCATCCTCCTGCTCCCGACCGCCGATCTGAAGGCACCGTCCATCTGGTCCTTCTCCAACGTGGGGGCCCTCCCGACGTCCTCTCTGCAACCGGCGAAGGTCCTCCTCGCCCCAGCAACTCGAGGAGTGAAGGTCAGCCTCGCTCCGCCCGCATCGACCATGGAGGTCCTCCCCATGCTCCTGTCGGTTCCACCAGAGGCTCCGCCCACATGGGTGTTGTCCATGGAGGTCTTCCCCATGTACCCTTCGACATTTTCCCTGGTGCCCCTCGCACTTCGGCTATCTCGAGTGGGGCCCCCCTCCGCCACGGCGCCAGCGCCGCCCCGAGGCTACATGATGAGAATAAACTGTGTCCCGAAGAGCCACCCCGGGGCAGGAGAGTGGGTTGTCGCTACCACAAGAAGAGTCCTGTGAAAGCCCGGGTGGAGATCAAACCTTCCCACTTCTCCGACTCTGAGACGGAATGCGACTCAGCGATGGAACCTTCTCCCCGCTCCTCCGTATCAAGGACTGGGGTAGGAACCAGGAGCGTTAGCCTCATTCTCCCAGAATATGAGGTCCACCAGATTCCCTCCTCTCTCCGTAGGTACATCCAGGAGGAATAAGTCTTGGGAATTCTGTAGGTCTCGACCACGCAATCACTGCCATTGTCACCAGAAGCTCCCTCTACCTCTACTAGAGATCACAGAGAGCTATTTTGGGGGCCAACGGTGGTAGAGCGACGACATGACCTGTCACTGGTAGCCGCGACACCTATGCCGGAATCTGTGGCTATCATCCCATCGTATCGTGACATCGTGGCCAGGTCACCTCACTCTTCAGAGGATGGCCCGGAATTCGGCGGCCAGTCAGCTCGTTCGCCGTATTCTCCGCCGCCGAGTTTACTATCCCTGAGGTCCACCTCGGTACTGCTACCGGTCTCTCATCCACACCTAGTTGACGAGTGGGGCAATATAGGGCCAGACCCCGAGTCCGATCCCAGGAGCTTTTAGATTATTCTCGCAGCGGATCACTTCCCGGAGAAATTCTGGCCGACGGCGGCACTGAACTTTCCCGCACCAGAGTCACTTACCCCTGAAGAAGTGGGGTGATTTTGTCGAACCCTATGGGCGACACACTTCCGCCTTCGTTATGATAGGGTGGAATACCCAAGAAGTCGAGAGCACTTCGAAGAAATCAGCGAGCAATGCCGCCTGATCGATTTGGCCGCACTCCTTGTGGCCCAGCACCCTGAGTCGCCAGGCCGCCCGAGCGCCCTTCAACAGAAATGTGTTCAGAGTGTCAAAGTACTCCGCAGAATCATCAGTGAATCTACCCCCCATATGCAAGTCTGTGGTTGGGGACACTATGCCGCTCTCTTCTTTGACCATATCCGACGGTAGCCCAATTCGTTATGCGACATTGAGGACATGCCCTCGAGAGGAGTCACGGTCCACATGGCTGACGTAGTGGACAAGGAAGATGAGCTTGAATTCCTTGATAGAGAATTACCCCCCAAGGGCGTACCGCCACTGCTGGACCCATCGAGGAGGGTTACCCGTCAGTAGAGGAACCTTCTAGGCCACCCCGTACCCACCGAGTCGCTGGTACTCAGTCGAAATACTGGAAAGGGTAAGGAACACGTCGGAATTGTCAAGCACTCCAACCCGTCTGCCTCTGTGAAGGAAACAGACAAAGATCCCGAGAAGGCCACGTTATGCCAGTAGCTTGATGAGAAAAAGAGGCTGGTTGAAGAACTCTTGGATGAGCGTGCTGCAGAGCGGCGACTTGACTATGGTAATCCCAGGCCGGGGCAGCAGGGGCAGGAACAATTTCCCCCTGGTGAGATGCCTCTGAGAAACCCTGATCATACTACTTCCGTAGAAAGGGCAGAAGCCGGAACTTATAGCAAGAGGGCACGATACGTCTCGCCAAACCCCCCCGAGCGACGGGGCAATCTAAAGAATCCAGTTCGGGTTCCCCCAGTCACCCCGCAGGTCATTCCACCAGTTGATCCATGAGCTGCCGAAGCCATCTACCATGTTGAAGAACCTGGAAATGCAATTATGGTTAGGGATCCCCATCAAGATAGGGACCCCCACCCGGATGTTCTTATAGCGGCACTCACAGCCCGCCTCGAAGCGTTAGAAATGCGGCAGGTAGCGGTCCCACCAGATGGAAAGCCGTATCCCGTGTGGGTGGATGATATGCCCGCACCCTCGGGTTTTGGGAACCCCACTTTCTCACCCTTTAACAAGACAGGGGACCTGCCGCAGCACTCAGCTCATTTTTCTTCCAGGTGTGGCCCCATGCTGGGGATCTCAGCCCAGCAAGAAGCCGCCAAGCTCCGATGTTTCGTACAGACATTGGAAGGTCCAGCATTCGTCTGGTACAGCCAGCTCCCTATCAGATCGGTGACCGGTTGGGAGGATCTCCACTGGCAGTTCCTATACCAGTTCAGCTCCACCACGCGGAAGACTAGCATTGCAGACCTCTTCAAGTGCAAGAAAAGTCCTGATGAGTGAGTCGCAGATTTCATCACCCGGTGGAAGGGGCTTACGTATTCCCTCGACATGCCACTGACTCGGGATCAATTACTGACGATGTGTGTGGGGAACGTCAAGACGGAGCTGGTACCCTCTCTAATTAAACAAAACTACCCTAGAGGGTTCATTGATTTCTTAGATGAGGCTCAGCGCCTTGAGGAAGCTCTGCAACAGGCTAGTCAGGAACGTTCATTGCCCCCTATGATCCCAGCCAGGAGGACCGCCAGGGCTGAACCCGCCACGGTGGCCCAAATAGAAGCCCCTAGGCAGCTGGAATTACTTCCAGAGGCACCATCCCCGCAACCCCGCAGAGGTCCTCCACCTCAAGCACGGGCTCCTACCCAGCAGCGACCGCCTCAGAACTGATAGGTTCCCCCGCGCAATGCGCCACCGCCACCCAGGCGAGACAATCAGGCGCCGCCTCCTCGGTAGGCCCCTCTGACCCCACGTCAGGGCCAGGCCCCCAGGGCCCCCTATCCAGAAAGAAGGCACCAGACTTATTCGTTCAATGAAAATCAGGTCCCTGGCTACTTCTGAAGTGCTCTAGAGCAAGGGATTGTGCGCCTGCCCGAGTGCATAAGGCCGACAGAGGCGAATCTCACTGATCACCCCAACTACTATCCTTATCATCGGATTCTGGGGCACACCCTCAAGCAATGCTATGTGTTTAAAGATTGGCTTCAAGACCAGGTCAACAACAACATATTCAAGTTGGGCCCGGCACAAGCACAAGTGGCAGGTGCCTTTGCAGGGTCAGAGATCGGCAGCGACAGCGAAGGTGAGTGGCAGCAGGTCCCCAGCCGCGGATCCCGGAAATACGATGACTGGATGACTCGAAAAACCGTTGTCCGTGACCATGGAATCATCCGGGTGTGCCTGAAGCAGCCGGAATCTTCATAAGAAGTAGTCGGTACCTCCGAATCATCTTCACAGTCGACCTCTTCCCAAAAGGGCAAGCAGCGGCGACGCAAGAAGAAGCAACGCGCACCGCCGGTGCCGTCGTCATCCCGTACTCTCGGAGACTTTATGCCCCATAAAAGGGGATTCCTCCCAGAATCCGCTCGGTGGTGGATGACTCCTCGAGCAACAGCCAGGGGTATACTTCGGTTAACACCATGGAGCTAGTAAAGCCCTATATGACTCCCGACGAGGGGGAGCGCCAGGTGAACCTCCCCAATGTTTCCAGCTGACGTCAACGTCAGTGGAATCGCAACCACGCTGAACATCGTGGTACGTCAGTGGGCACTTTCAGCCATGTCGTTCACGCTACTGAGACCAGGTATCAGGCTCAGCGCAGAGCTCAGCATGCACAACCCCACCTAACGCCCTCCACTCTACCTCCACCGCCGTTTGTGCTACTAGATCAGGGAGAGCTGCCTCATTCGTATCACAGTCAGTCTTGCCTGGCTACAGGCCAGCCTCTGCTGTCCGATCCTAGTCCGACGACTACTCTCCAGGCTTCAACCAGTAGGCAGCAGGATGTACCCAGTACTAGCCGATCTCTGGTTCAACCGGCAGGACCCACTATGCCTCCAAATTCCGAACGACCTCCTGTAGGAAGAGGTTCGCGTTTGGCACAAAAGTATGATGTCCTGAAGCACATGGCCGGCATTACAGCAAGGCTTTCTATCCTTGAGGCCCTACTCCTGTCATCTGAAATGCGCGAGGCACTTGCCGAGGCCCTAAGGAGCCCCCTTCAGTTTGAGACGGATGTAGCAGCTGCAGAAGCCTTCCATACCGAGACAATTGGGAATGCCGAATGTCAGGCAGTTATCTAGTTCTCCGGTGAAGATGAGGACCCTCCTACATAGGGGAACATTCACCCTCTGTACATCACTAGAAACTTCAATGGTGTGGAAGTGCGCCGCTGCCTTGTTGACACGGGTTCCGGAATCAACCTAATTCTGACTCAGATGTTGCGAAATCTGGGTCTGTCTGAAGGTAATTTAACTCCCTCTGACCTCAAAATCCTGGGGTACGACAGGACCGAGAAAACCCCAGTCGGCAATATCCTCCTGAAGACTCAGTTCGGTGGCTTAATTGCCAGCACCGAGTTCATGGTAGTCTCTCAGGACACTGCCTACAACGCGTTGATGGGTAGGCCATGGATCCATCTGCATGCAGTGGTCCCTTCGTCGTATCACTGGTGCCTCAAATACTCACTCAACGGTCGTGTAGGCGTGCTCCAAGGAGATGCGTCCCCTTTTGCTTCTTGTGAGGCCCGCTATCTGGATGCTGGTTATTACAAAAATAAGGATAAGAAAATCCTAGTAAGTGAGGATGAACCCGCCCCCATCACAAGTGATCCCTAGGAAAGCATGGATGACACCTACATCCTCTCGATCCACCGATTGGAGGCCACGACCCCCGACATGGGGCAATGTTTTGTTGTTTTGGGTACACAAGGAAGGCATGTTCCCGTGTCCAAGCGACGGCAGAAAATCACCTCGTACTCCTACATCAACCAGGCTCAGGTGATCCCGGAACCTCCTACCCCTGTACGGTACCGGAATGTAAATCTTATGACAAAGACAGTACGCCATACGTGTATCTTCCATCGGGCTGGAATCCACTGACTCAGGCCGACACGTCACCACTGCTTTGATATCATCAAACGTGGCCCCTTAGGCCGAAGGCCATATGGGATAGGATCGACTGCCTTCATTGCTATGATCTCAATGGCGAGTGAGTCTCCTGATATGATGACCACTATTTCCCGAGCTGGCACCAGCTTCCCCTCAGGCTTTGATAGCCCAGAAGTATCTCCCATCGCAGGAAATCCCCCCACGGGTGGAGAGGACGACCTGGAGGATGCACCCCCTGCCTTTGAGGAAGGCGTCTCTACCACGGTTGATGAACTGGTGCAGGTGAACCTTGGTAGCGAGGAAGATCCGAAACCCACATTGATCAGTGCAGCTATGTCCCCTGAGGTGCGGCAGCAATACGTAGACTTCCTCAAACAACACCGTGACGTGTTTTCCTGGAGTTACAACGAGATGTGAGGACTAGATCCCCAGGTAGCCGTTCACCATCTAGGCCTCCCGGCAAACCATCGTGGATTTAAGCAGCCTCCTAGGAAGATTCACCCTTCTCATGGTGCTATGGTTGAGGCCGAAGTTGACAAGATTATAAAATCCAACTTTGTTAAGGAAGTCCAGTACCCCAAGTGGCTTTCCAACATTGTGCCAGTCCGGAAGAAGAATGGGCAGATTAGAGTCTGCATCGACTTTCGTGATCTTAATCACCTATACCCAAAGGATGACTTCCCACTCTCGGTGACGGAGTAATTTATTGACGCCACGGCCAGGTTCCAAGCTCTCTCTTTCATGGACGGGTATTCTGGGTACAACCAGATCTGGATGGCCCCCGAAGATGAGGAGTCCACTGCCTTTAGGGCTCCCCAAGGTACCTTTTGCTACCAGGTTATGCCATTCGGTTTGAAAAATGCAGGTGTCACTTATCAGAGGGCCATGCACCGCATATTCAAGACGATTCTCGGAATGTTGGTGGAATGCTACGTAGATGACCTAGTGGTCAAATCATGTCAACGCTAGGACCATCTCAAAGACCTCGAGAAGGTGTTCGGTTTCCTCCGTTCCCGTCACCTGAAGATGAACCCATTGAAGTGTGCCTTCGGGGTCACCTCTGGTATGTTTCTGGGCTTTGTTGTCAGATACCGAGGTATTGAGATCGACCCAGAGAAGATCAATTCCATCAGCCAAATGCCTCCCCCGAGCAACATTCGGGAACTTCGAGGCCTCCAAGGACACTTATCCTATATATGCCGATTCATCACGAATCTGGCCGGCAAGTTTAAGACCTTTTCCCGGCTCATGAAGAAGGCCGCTGCCTACGAATGGGATGAGGAGTGTCGGACCGCCTTTGAGGAAATCAAGCAGTATCTGCTCCAACCTCCGGTTTTGATGCCACCCATCTCCGGAAAGCCGCTGGTCATTTACGTGACCGCCTTGGAAAGATCCCTCGGTGCACTGCTCACCCATAAGAATAACAAGGGTACTGAGAACAGTCTCTACTATCTTAGCCGCATGCTTCTCGATACGGAGGTCAGATACTACCCTATCGAAAAGAGCTTCCTTGCGCTCGTATTCTCTGTGCAGAAGTTGCGACATTACCTATAGCACCATAAGGTGAAATTGGTCTCCTGGGTAGACCCACTGAAGTACATCCTGAACCGCCCCATGCTGACTGGCCGACTAGCATGTTGGGCAGTGATTCTCCAGCAGTTTGATATCAGGTTCGTACCTCAGAAGGCCATTAAGGGAAAGGTGTTGGCAGACTTTTTAGCTGCCCATCCAACCTCCGTGGATCAATCCCTGGACCTGTATTTTCCTGACGAGACGATCCTCTCAGTCGATCATGCCGTCCCGTGTTGTCAAATACATTTCGACAGCACCTCCTGGAGCCCCACCGGTAGGCGGCTCAACGATCCTAAGCTCAACAGAGTGGGCCTGAGTATTGTCTTCATTACCCCGGCGCAATCCGTCCTGCCATACTCGTTCCTGTTTTCAGAAGGCTGTACGAGCAACGAGGCAGAGTACCAGGCTCTCATAACCGGTCTCGAGTTGGCCCTTGAGATCCATGTGCCCCATCTACATGTGAAAGGAGATTCCGAGCTGGTAATCAAACAGGTTAATGGCGACTACGTCGTCAGGAAGCCGGAGCTTGTACCGTTGCTGGAGTACACCCTCCACCTAATGGCCCAGTTCTCTTATCGACCAGAGGTTACCCATGTCCCATGGTCACAGAATGGTCAAGCAGACGCCTTGGCTGGCTTAGCCACGTCGCTCGCAGAACCCAAGCAAGATGATTTGATCATACATGTGGCACACCGGAGAGTCGTCGCCCCTGTCACCCAAGATGACAATGATGGCCTGCGGATAAGTCATCTCACTACCGGTCCCTCTACGTCAGGGGTCCCGGGTTCTTCAGACACAGTGGATGTAGCCACCCCCGACTGGAGGGAACCTTTTGTCGAGAATCTCCAAAATGGTCGCCTCCCTGATGACCGGGCCGAGCGCGAGCGAATCTGACGTCGCACGCTACAATTTACCCTCCAGAGCGGCCCCAGTCTTAAACAGATCCTTTATAAATAGAGCTTCGATGGTTTCCTCCTCCGTTGCATTCAAGGTGTAGAGATTCCTCAAGTTATGCAAGAGGTTCACGCCGGTTCCTGTGGCGCCCATCAGGCTGGGCCGAAGCTGTCCCATCAAATCCGTAGGTTGGGGTACTTCTGGCCCTCTATGATCCATGATTGTATTGGGTATTCCAACAGATGCAACGCGTTCCATGTTCAAGCCAACTTCCTTCATCGGCCACCGGAGCCCCTCCACCCCCAAGTACTCTTGGCCATTTGCAGTCTAGGGACTTGATGTAGTGGGACCGTATCCACCAGCAATAGCCCGCCAGTGTAGGTTCATCCTGACTACTATAGATTTCTACTCTAAGTGGGCAGAGTCTGTTCCACTCAAAGAGGTCAAGGCCCGTTCCATCGTCGACTTTGTGAGCTCCAATATTATCCACCAGTTTGGGTTCCCTCACGCCGTCCTCACTGATAACGACCCCAACTTCCGAGCGACTGAACTAAAGAAATTGTACGCCAAGTACGACATCTGTTCGAACCATACCTCCTGCTACCACGCACAGGCAAACAGATAGATCGAGGCATTCAACAAAACCCTCTCTAACATTCTTCAGAAGATGGTTGTTCAGAACAAGAAAATTTTGACAGACAAGCTCCCCAACACCCTCTGGGCTTACCGGACGACGACTCGCAACTCTACCCAGGTGACCTCATATTCCCTGGTGTATGAATCTGAGTCTGTCCTACCCATTGAGATCCAGCTTCCATCGTTACGCACTGCAGTCTATGATCACCAGACATCAGATGAGTTAGCCAAAATCCATCTAGCTAAATTGGAAGCACTGGACGAGAACCGGCTTCATGCCCTGCACAATCTGGAAAGATATCAGGACAAGATAGCAGGGGCCTTTAACAAGAAGGTTTGTCTCAGTTATTTTCTACAAGGCGACCTAGTACTGGACCTTCGAGCGCCAATGATTCCTGGCAGGAAACCTCCCAAGTTAGAACCCAAATGGGAAGGGCCTTATATCATCCATAAGGTTTACCCCAATGGAGCATAATCCTTGGTGACCACAGATGGAGAGCGCATAACCCCTCCCACCAATGCCAAGTTCCTCAACCGATACTTTGCCTAGGGAAAAAGGGTCCTGCAAGACGATAAACAGCAAAAGGGTCCCGCATGACCTTAAACTGCATCTTCATCCTGCAAGATGATAAACTGCAAAATGGTCTCGCATGACCTTAAACTGCACGTTATGGTCCAACACGACCTTAAACTCTAAGGTCCAACACAACCTTAAACTGTAAGGCCCTGCACGACCTTAAACTGCATTTTTGTCCTGCAAGATGATAAACTACAAAATGGTCTGAGCTCTATGACCTTAAACTAAGATCTCCCCCAGTCCTTAATACAAGACGTTAAACTGCAAGCTAGTCAGGCCTTCCTGACCGAGGCTTAGCCTCAAGCCCCACGGCCTCCTCAGGCCCACGACCCCCATCCTTACTGCAAGACTTTAAACTTCAAGTCAGTCAGGCCTTCCTGATCGAGGCTCAGCCTCAGGCCCCTCGGCCTCCTCGGGCCCACGACCCCTGTCTTACTGCAAGACGTTAAACTGCATGCCAGTCAGGCCTTCTTGACCGAGGCCCAGCCTCAAGACCCTTGGCCTCCTTGGGCCCATGACCCCCATCTTCACCACGAGATGTGAAACCGCAAGCTGGTCAGGTCTCCCTGATCGCGGTCCGGCCTCAGGCCCCTTGGTTTTCCCCGACTTACCCTCTTATAGGATTGTACGGTATGGTGTGGGACTACGTCCTCATTCATGTCGGATTACTTGTTGTACCTTACATATCCCCAAATGAGATGCATCCTCGTCCCACATGATGTTAAACTGCATCTCAAGAACTACGTGTGGCTTGATTCCCATCTTAATGGGATATGTAGGAACGCTCGGACACCTCGTCTTGAGCCCAACCCCAAGCTTTTCTCTTTCACTATCCCCCCTGGGAATAGTTTCCTTGGAGGATATTTGTGTAGCAGGGAGTAGGATTTCTTAGCCCCGCTCATACAACCCCACTCACACAAGGATTTTAAGGGTCACACCATGTACCCACTCTCATTCTTCTATCCTACCACGTCCTCACCGCATGGCGCTAAACTGCATGGCCTTCAAGAACTACATATGTCTTGATTCTCATCCTAATGGGATACGTAGGAACGCTCGGGCATTTCATCCGTTGGCCCAGCCCAAAAGCCAAAATCTTCCCCCTGGGTCAAGACATATGGCAGGGTGCACACTTTTTCCCCAACTCACATCGAGCAGGCCTCAACCCGGCTGCACATCCCCCTAGAGATTTTTGCCTCTTTCATGGATGGATAAATCTATGATTCGCCCACTCCTTGACTAGGATTCCCTCATTTTTCACACCCAGAGGGACCCCCAAGAATGGCCTGGATACTACGCCCAAGGGCTCTCCTACCGATACGGGCCAATGCCCCCGAGGGTTTTCAAGCAACAAGCCGATACAAGTCCCGTGTTGCGAATATTGGCCAGTGGTCGACGCTCATTTGTTGCTCCCATATCAGGTCACCATAAGAACATTGTGTTTCGAACATGGTCAACAGTGTCCTGGATCTTCGGGTCCACCCCGAGATGTCCCAGACATCGAGTGCAATGATTCATTCTACCCCATCCCGAAGTGACAAACTTCCCCCCGGGTGATTCTAGCGGTCGGGCCCACAACCCCCATTCCCCATAGGGGTGTACGGTGTGGTGTGGGACTACGTCCTCATTCACGTCGAGATTAGGTACCAAGTCGTACGCCTTCCCTTACGAGGCCCAGCTTCAGGCCCCTTGGCCTTTTCGGGTCCCCGACCCCGTCCTCATGTAAGAAGACGTTAAACTGCAGACCCGTCAGGCCTTCCTGACTAATGCCTGACCTTAGGCCCCTTGTCCTTCTTGGGCCCCTCCGCCCAACCTCTTACCCAGGGTGTACGGTGTGGTGTGGGACTATGTCCTCATTTACGTAGGGATCTGGTACCATGTCGTACGCCTTCCCTTACGAACCCCAGCCTCAGGCCCCTTGGCCTCCTCGGGTCCCCGGCACTCGTCCTTACTACAAGACATTAAACTGCAAGAAGGTCAGATCTTCCTGACAAATGCCTAACCATCAGCCCCCTTGGCCTTTCCAGGCCTCGGCCTAGGTCCTCTCTTATAGGAGTGTATGGTGTGGCTTGAGGTTATTTTCTCATTAACATCGGTCTCGTAATGACCATGCCGCGTACCTCTCCCTCCTGAGCTGTTTCGTCGATCCCTTTTCGGCGGTTCACCAATGTGCCTAAGAGTACTCTGGTTTATTACCTGGAATTCCAAGCTTTACTCAGACACGTCCGCACCCGCTCTCCAAGCTTTGTGTATCCCTGCATCAGGGCTTCCATCATCTTTCACACCCGGAGGGACCCTCAAGAACGGCCTGGATACTACGCCCAAGGGCTCTCTTACCATTACGGGCCAACGCCCCCGAGGGTTTCAGACAACAAATCGATAAAATCCCGTGTTGCGAATATGGTCAGTGGTCGATGCTCATTTGTTATTCCCACCTCAGGATAACGCGATATGGATGCTGTGTTTCCACCATGGTTAACAATTTTCCTCTATCGCCATGCCAATCCACTAAGCCCAAAATGTCGGGTACATAATTCACACCCTTCATCACTTCATCGTGTCCAAGTAGAGTCTCAGAACTCTTGGTACTTTTCCTCCGTGCACGTCTATGCGTTGGGGAAATAAGCCGCGTTAAACGTGTCCTTCAGGGCTCTCTTCCGACTCCCCTCTGATGGACTCCCCAAGTATTGCGATGAGGATTCCCCCCTTGTTTCGAACACCGAGTTTAACTCACATGGGCTTAGGGATCGGTTTTACGCCTACGCTAACTTGGGAGGTTGTTACCATTCATGGCCCGAGATCTAAGACCATAAACTAAGGTCCATCCGGAACTACGTTCAGCTTGACTCCCATCCTCATGGGATACGTAGGACCGCCCGGATGCCCTGTCTTTGGGT
The DNA here is from genome assembly GCA_963277665.1 of Viscum album. NCBI lineage: Eukaryota > Viridiplantae > Streptophyta > Magnoliopsida > Santalales > Viscaceae > Viscum > Viscum album. The sequence continues at coordinate 1,516,744,599 of OY728155.1, read as the reverse complement.
ACAGCCCATTTAGGGAGCCATTATCTCCCCTTGTTTCACCTCTTACCTCAATATAGGCCCCTCGGCCTAAGGTCTCCCTCTCCGATTGGCGTACAATGTGATGTGGGATCATGTCTCCATCAATTGTGTTTTATAACACTACGCACGTTCCCCTCCTAGCATCGTCTCTGCTATGTCTGCGCTGCATGACGATAAAATGGAAACTTGGTCCTATCATACGTATAGCATCCCGACTTTTTATCACATAAACTTTCATTACATTTTACAAAACCGAGGATCTTTAAGGTTTAGTGTCTTGGAAACCAGGAACTTAAAACATAAAACATTCTTCTTAAACACTTGAAAGGCTTCTCCTCATGTTCATCCTAGGTTCATTACTGCATCACATAACCTGGGGACATGCATCAAAAGAAAGGGAAAGCAGAAGGCCCAGTAAGGGAATCAAGAGAAACATTTTACACGTGAACTTGAGATACTTCAATAAGGACATGAAAAGAAATTTAAAGAATGAGAAAGAAATTAAGAGATACGTCATAATAAAAATAACATTTTTCATAACTTGAATATGTGGCTGCAACATTTAATATTGACAATAATTTCGTTTCACCAAGGTCCATCCCCAAGGTGTCATTAAAAATTAACAAGGTTATTCACCAAGGTATCAGTCTAAAAAGTCATCTCTAGAGATTAAGCCTTTACCCAATGCATTGGAGCGCTATCAGGGCGCACCCTTAAATTTGCCTTTATTATCATGTGAGCCACATATATCATCATCAAACATTTCATAAATAACCCATATAGCATAAAATAAATGGGTTTCATTTCATAATCATAACATTTTAAAAACTGCTTTAAAGACATGATCTTTATGTCACTTTAAACCCACGGAAGGGGAGAGCGGGTTTCATGTATGTAAATCCCAAAATTTAAAATAGAACATTTTGGTATATATGTGAATACCCATATAGAATATAGAGCTTTGAGTGTTCACTTAATAAAATCAAAGAACATTAGAAAAAGAGAGAGACATTTTGAGACGAAAATTCTGCATCATAACGGCTATGTTACAGGGTTTTAGAAAACATTGAAAAGAGATGGGACATGGGTCAAACATTCATAAATGACCCATAAAACAGTAGAGGGATAGAATATAAGCAGTTTAAGAACATGGTAATGAAATTTGAAAATATACCATATGAAATGAAGAACATGAAAAGAATTCAAAAATAAGATTTCTCTTATGAAAATTTGGCAGCCTAACGACGTCACATAAACTTCAACAAAAAATGAATTGATGAGATCAAATAGGGTCTCTCATCATATGAACATAAAAGATCAGTATGATAGATATAGAGATCATACCCCAACATAATAAAAAGGAACTTGCAAGACTTGACATGGAATTAGAACTTTGAAAAGGGAGAAAGGTGCAAGGACCACTTAAAAATTCAGTAGCCTAACGACGCCACTTAAACTTCAAAATACTGAATTGAAGAGATCAAATGGGGTCTCTCATCATATGGTCATAAAAGATCTGTATGATATATATAGATATCATACCCCAACATAACAAAAAGGAATTTGAAATAATTTACATGAAAGTATAACTTCAAAACGAGAAGGGTGAAGAACTACTAAAAAATTCGGCAGCCTAACGGTGCCACTTAAAACTTCAAAATACTGAATTGAAGAGATCAAATGGGGTATCTCATCATATGGTCATAAAATATCAGTATGATAAATTTTGAGATCATACCCCAACATAATACAATGGAACTTGAAATACTTTACATGAAAATAGATCTTGAAAAATGAGAAGGGAGAATGAATCCGTTAAAAATTCGGCAGCCTGACGGCATCACATAAACTTCAATAAAAATGAATTCACAACATCAAATAGGGTCTCTCATCATATGAACATAAGAGTCCAGTATGATATATATAGATATCATACCCCCAACATAATAAAAATGAACTTCAATGACTTGACAAGAAAATAGAACTTGAAAATGAGAAGGGTGAAAGAATCCATTACAAAAATTTCGGCAGCCTAACGGCGCCACTTAAACTTTCATAAAATGAAATGATGAGAGTTAGAGGGGGTATCTCATCATATGAACATAAAAAGGAAAGTATAATGAATATAAAATAACATCCTCCAACATAAGAACATGGAGCATAAAAGAAATGACATAAAAGGGGTCACTTGAAAAGAAAGAGAGAGGTCGGATCCCTTACCTTAAAACGTAACTCTTAAAACTCAATGGTTTGGACCTTGAGGGCTTGGGGTCACCTTGGGAGGACTACTTGGGAGGTAATGAGACCAGAACTTTGTTGGGGAAGATTGGGGAGTCGAATGGATGAGAGGAGGGCTTGGTATTTATAGGGAAAGTGAGGGGACAAGGCATTAATGGCCAAGGGACACCTCACATGTGCTTTTTTTCAAACCCATGTGCTCTCTCATGATATTTCCCATAAAGTTAGGCCACATGAGGCCCCCAATACAAATATCCATCACCTTAGGTCGTAAAACCCTTAAAATAGCTCATGAAATCACCATGACATAGTTATGATGTCATTAAACATACCGAAACCCTAAAACTCTATTTTTACTATTCACTGAAAATTCAACTTTCTCAGAAAAATCCCAAAATTTTACACTAACCAAATATCAATGCTCTGATTTCAAAAATGAAATCCATTTTATAAAAATAATTTTCTAAATATTTTTAATTTTATTTTTAAATAAATACACTATTCACTGAAAATTCATTTTTTCAGAAAAAAACCCCAAAAATTACCTTAACATAATATCGATGCTCCGAGTTCAAAAATAAAGTCCATTTTATAAAAATAATTTTCTAAATATTTTTAATTTAATTTTTAAATAAAAAACACTATTCACCTGTAAAAAATTAATACTTGAATAATAATTTATGAAACCGTTATTTAACCATTTTATTGAATCACATTACTTAATCAAGGTGCCTAGATTATTTTAAAACATTCTTTAAGTGAGATTACTAATCCATTTGGTCACATTACTAATCCTAATCGTAAAATCACTATTCACAATTTACTATTCATAAAAAATCAAGTTGATCTTATTAGACTCTAAATTTCCTACTGAACATAATTGTAGAAGACCATTTTTTGAAAATCATTACACATTTTTAATTATTTAAGGTTTACATAACAATTTTTAAAATATCCTTTTTCTAAAATTCATCAAAAATATGCATAATATATTTATCCGGACATTTGAAAAGTCATAAACATTATCATAAGAAGAAATACAAATTTTTATTTAAAATAAAGGATTACACAAGGCAGTTACGGTCTCCTTACATAGCCCCTTATCACACCAGCATAGGACCTAAGTGTAAGGTGTGCTAAGGTGAGAGAATCTGAGGGAGGCTCAACCAACATCGCACGAGTAGTAATTTCTATCAGTTTGAACTTCTCTCAAAGGTGATTCCGTTCTAGCTTCACACGATGAAGTTCGGCTTGGGTTTGGTCCAGAGCAAAGCCCAATGGTGCTACCTCCTTCCCAAGTTCTGTTAGATGGGCTTCGATCGGTCCAAGACTACTGGGTGAGGCCATCGAATCTTCTTTCTATAATAATTAACCAAGATTACTTGTGTTTAGAGAAAATAATCAAAACGTTTAGTTTACAGTGGTTATATTGACCAATGGTCATATAACAGTCAAAACCCAACGGTCTCATTTTAATTATACTCAAGTTATCAAATGAAACATTTTTGTTGAGTATAAAAATAAAATAAAATAACACATAAAATTAAGAAACAAGATTTATTCAAAATTTCGGGTCGTTACAATCTTCCTCCCTTAAGAAATTGTGTCCTCACAATTTTTAAAATTGGGTTTTGAAATTTCATTAAATGTCCCACATCGGAAAAGGAGTCAGTAAAATTATTACTTTAAAAGAAAGAAAGGGAAGTACAAAGGTCACCCGAGTTAACCCACACTAGGATTCCATGTAGGAAAACATGGACATGGAAGAAAAACAAAGGGTCAAGTTCTGGGGGAGAGTGATAGAAAACATGATTTGGAGAAAGTTATCAATAAGAAAATCCCAAACTTAGGATGTGTGTAAACGGTCTTTGATTACCTATTAGGAAACGTAAACCAACAACGTTTTTGTTTTACGTTCCTTTTCATAATTTTGAGGAATTCATTTACTACATAGAATAGAAACATAAGAAAATATACCTGTCATCATGTAGAGTTTCATCCTTTAATAATTTTCTACCAAAACTAATCTTTTCTCTAAATGATGAGCATTCAAAACTACTTGGTCTCATCAAAACACAAGAATCATCTTCTAGAGAATCACGTCATCCACAAAAGATTAACATTATCCCAAAAACAAAAAGGGTGAGGTTAAACAACTCTTCAAAAAGGAAGAATCCCATAGGAATGGAAACTACTTTTAAATCTTCAATTTTCCATGGTAATACCCTATGTTCATCATAGACCATTCCATAAATAACAGTCCATAAAATTCCTCAAAGTAAACCAAACTAAGATTGAAACCCAAATACAAGAAGGACTTGATAACATAGTCTTCCAAAATAAACTTCATTGTTCATCTCCAAAAAACCTCAACCACTCCTAACATCTTATAACAAAAGTAGCTAACCTAAACATATTTTACCCAAGATAGGTTAATCATTCCCATAAGTAACCTAAATTACTATAAGTCCACCATAAATTCATCGATTCTTCAAAATATAAGTCAACCTTACTCCTCAATGAAAATACCGTAATAATATATTTTCCTCGATCATATAGGGTCCCCAAAATAGTGACTGTCTTCCAAAATAATAATCATCTTTTAATCCCCTAATCATCTCTGTCGTATTAATACGGCAATCGTAGCGTTTCCTATCACATTGGTTGTTGGGACATGTTCTTCCATTTCATGCCATTAACTAAGAAAAGAAACTATAATTAGGGGCTTAAATACTTAGCTAATAATCATGAAAAGGAACTTAAAGCATATATGTATAACTTGTAGAAGAAAAGTATACCCTAAATTGTGATCCCCTAGGTTCCCATCTAGGTAATCCATGATCATATATTCTTATGTGAATCTTTATTTTATTTTATCTTTGTTCCTTTAACAATGGTTCATACTAAGCTTATGGATTTACCAAAGCATATCCCCCGGGAGTGTCGTAACCAAGAGTGAATCAAGGCCCGTTGTCGTGTAACAGTTCTCGTTCGAGTCCAGCTCAAAGCGTTGATTTCAGGTTTTACCCTTATGTACATCTGTGCCAGAGTCACCTCTACCTGCTCGTATCCAGACAGGGATGTATTTGGTTGGCAACCCATTACTCAATACTCATCAAAATACCAGGAAGATTTCCTATATATAAACTTTTCTATAGGCTTCTTCCTAAAGTTTTCATATCCTAATTTCCACAAATAACTAAACCATCCTTTGATACCAACTATAGTATCCCGCCTTTTTATCACATAAACTTTGATTACATTTTACAAAACCAAGGATCTTTAAGGTTTAGTGTCTTGGAAACCAGGAACTTAAAACATAAAACATTCTTCTTAAACACTTGAAAGTCTTCTCCTCATGTTCATCCTTGGTTCATTACTGCATCACATAACCTGGGGACATACATCAAAAGAAAGGGTGAGCAGAAGGCCCAGTAAGGGAAACAAGAGATACATTTTACATGTGAACTTGAGATACTTCAATAAGGAATGAAAAGAACTTTAAGGCATGAGAAAGAAATCATGAGATACATCATAATAAAAATAACATTTTTCATAACTTGAAGATGTGGATGCAACATTTAATATTGACAATCATTTGGTTTCACCAAGGTCCATCCCCAAGGTGTCATTAAAAATTACCAAGGTTATTCACCAAGGTATCAGTCTAAAAAGTCATCTCTAGAGATTAAGCCTTTACCCAATGCATTGGAGAGCTATCAGGGCACACCCTTAAATTTGCCTTTATTATCATGTGAGCCACATATATCATCATCAAAAATTTCATAAATAACCCATATAGCATAAAATAAATGGGTTTCATTTCATAATCATAACATTTTAAAAACTGCTTTAAAGACATGTTCTTTATGTCACTTTAAACCCACGTAAGGGGAGAGCGGGTTTCATGTATGTAAATCCCAGAATTTAAAATAGAACATTTTGGTATATATGTGAATACCCATATAGAAGATAGAGCTTTGAGTGTTCACTTAATAAAATCAAAGAACTTTAGAAAAAGAGAGAGACATTTTGAGACGAAAATTCTGCATCATAACGGCTATGTTACAGGGTTTTAGAAAACATTGAAAAGAGATGGGACATGGGTCAAACATTCATAAATGACCCATAAAATTGTATAGGGTCAAAATATAATCGATTTAAGAACATGGTAATGAAATTTTAAAATATACCATATGAAATGAAGAACATGAAAGGAAGTCAAAAATCAGATTTCTCTTATGAAAATTTGGCAGCCTAACGGCGTCACATAAAATTCAATCAAAAATGAATTGATGAGATCAAATAGGGTCTCTCATAATATGAACATAAAAGATCAGTATGATAGATATAGAGATCATACCCCAACATAATAAAAAGGAACTTGCAAGACTTGACATTGAATTAGAACTTTGAAAAGGGAGAAAGGTGCAAGGACCACTTAAAAATTCAGCAGCCTAACGATGCCACTTAAACTTCAAAATACTGAATTGAAGAGATCAAATGGGATCTCTCATCATATGGTCATACAATATCTGTATGATATATATAGAGATCATACCCCAACATAAAAAAAAGGAATTTGAAATAATTGACATGAAAGTAGAACTTCAAAACGAGAAGGGTGAAGAACTACTTAAAAATTCGGCAGCCTAACGGCACCACTTAAAAATTCAAAATACTGAATTGAAGTGATCAAATCTGGTCTCTCATCATATGGTAATAAAAGATCAGTATGATAAATTTATAGATCATACCCCAACATAATAAAAATGAACTTAAAATACTTTACATGAAAATAGATCTTGAAAAATGAGAAGGGAGAAAGAATCCGTTAAAAATTCGGCAGCCTGACGGCATCACATAAACTTCAATAAAAATGAATTGACAACATCAAATAGGGTATCTCATCATATGAACATAAGGGTACATTATGATAGATATAGAGATCATACCCCAACATAATAAAAAGGAACTTCAATGACTTGATAAGAAAATAGAACTTGAAAATGAGAAGGGTGAAAGAATCCGTTACAAAAATTTCGGCAGCCTAACGGCGCCACTTAACTTTCATAAAATGAAATGATGAGAGTAATAGGGGGTCTCTCATCATATGAACATAAAAAGGACAGTATAATGAATCTAAAAGAACATCCTCTAACATAAGAACATGGAGCATAAAAGAAATGACATAAAAGGGGTCACTTGAAAAGAAAGAGAGAGGTCAGATCCCTTACCTTAAAACGTAACTCTTAAAACTCAAAGGTTTGGACCTTGAGGGCTTGGGGGCACCTTGGGAGGACTCCTTGGGAGGTAATGAGACCATAACACCGTTGGGGAAGAGTGGGGAGTCTAATGGATGAGAGGAGGGCTTGGTATTTATAGGGAAAGTGAGGGGACCAGACATTAATGGCCAAGGGACACCTCACATGAGCTTTTTTTCAAACCCATGTGCTCTCTCATGATATTTCCCATAAAGTTAGGCCAAATGGGGCCCCCAATACAAATATCCATCAACTTAGGTCGGACAACCCTTAAAATATCTTATGACATCACCATAACACAGTTATGATGTCATTAAACATACCGAAACCCTAAAACTGTATTTTTACTATTCACTGAAAATTCAACTTTCTCAGAAAAATCCCAAAATTTCACACCAACCAAATATCAATGCTCTGATTTCAAAAATGAAATCCATTTTATAAAAATAATTTTCTAAATATTTTTAATTTTATTTTTAAATAAATACACTAACACCAAAAATTCATTTTTTCAGAAAAAACCCCAAAAATTACCTTAACATAATATCGATGCTCTGAGTTCAAAAATAAAGTCCATCTTATAAAAATAATTTTCTAAATATTTTTAATTTAATTTCTAATTAAAAAACACTATTCACATGAAAAAACTTAATACTTGAATAATAAATTATGAAACCGTTATTTAACCATTTTATTGAATCACATTACTTAATCAAGGTGCCTAGATTATTTTAAAACATTATTTAAGTGAGATTACTAATCCATTTGGTCACATTACTAATCCTAAGTGTAAAATCACTATTCACAATTTACTATTCATCAAAAATCAAGTTGATCTTATTAGACTCTAAATTTCCTACTGAACATAATTGTAGAAGACCATTTTTTGAAAATCATTACACATTTTTAATTATTTAAGGTTTACATAAACATTTTTAAAATATCCTTTTTCTAAAATTCATCAAAAATATACATAATATATTTATCCGGACATTTAAAAAGTCATAAACATTATCATAAGAAGAAATCCCAATTTTTATTTAAAATAAAGGATTACAAAAGGCAGTTATGGTCTCCTTACATAGCCCCTTATCACACCAGCATAGGACCTATGTGTAAGGTGTGCTAAGGTGAGAGAATCTGAGGGAGGCTCGACCAACATCGCACGAGTAGTAATTTCTATTAGTTTGAACTTCTCGCAAAGCCGATTCCGTTCTAGCTTCACATGATGATGTTCGGCTTGGGTTTGGTCCAGAGCAAAGCCTAGTGGTGCTACCTCCTTCCCAAGTTCTGTTAGATGGGCTTCGATCGGTCCAAGACTACTGGGTGAGGCCATCAAATCTTCTTTCTATAATAATTAACCAAGATTACTTGAGTTTAGAGAAAATAATCAAAAAGTTTAGTTTACAGTGGTCATATTGACCAATGGTCGTATAACAGTCAAACCCCAACGGTCTCATTTTAATTATACTGAAGTTATCAAATGAAACATTTTTGGTGAGTATAAAAATAAAATAAAATAACACATAAAATTAAGAAACAAGATTTATTCAAAATTTCAGGTCATTACAATCTTCCTCCCTTAAGAAATTGCGTCCTCGCAATTTTTAAAATTGTGTTTTGAAATTTCATTGAACGTCCCACATCGGAAAAGGAGTCAGTATAATTATTACTTTAAAAGAAAGAAAGGGAAGTACAAAGGTCACCCGAGTTAACCCACACTAGGATTCCATGTAGGAAAAGATGGACATGGAAGAAAAAAAAGGGTCAAGTTCTGGGGGAGAGTGATAGAAAACATTATTAGGAGAAAGTTAACAATAAGAAAATCCCAAACGTAGGATGTGTGTAAACAGTTTTTGATTACCTAGTAGGAAATGTAAACTAACAACATTTTTTTATGTTCCTTTTCATAATTTTGAGGAATTCATTTACTACATAGAATAGAAACATAAGAAAATATACTTTTCTTCATTTAGAGTTTCATCCTTTAATAAGTTTCTACCAAAACTAATCTTTTCTCTAAATGATGAGCATTCAAAACTACTTGGTCTCATCAAAACACAAGAATCATCTTCTAGAGAATCACGTAATCCACAAAAGATTAAAATTATCCCAAAAACAGAAAGGGTAAGGTTAAACAACTCTTCAAAAAGGAAGAATCCCATAGGAATGGAAACTACTTTTAAATCTTCAAATTTCCATGGTAACACCCAAAGTTCATCATAGACCATTCCATAAATAACAGTCCTTAAAATTCCTCAAAGTAAACCAAACTAAGATTGAAACCCAATTACAAGAAGGACTTGATAACATAGTCTTCCAAAATAAACTTCATTGTTCATCTCCAAAAAACATCAACCACTCCTAACATCTTATAACAAAAGTAGCTAACCTAAACATATTTTACCCAAGATAGGTTAATCATTCCCATAAGTAACCTAAATTACTATAAGTCCACCATAAATTCATTGATTCTTCAAAATATAAGTCAACCTTACTCCTCAATGAAAATACCGTAGTAATCTATTTTCCAAGATCATATAGGGTCCCCAAAATAGTGAACGTCTTCCAAAATAATAATCATCTTTTAATCCCCTAATCATCTCTGTCATATTAATACGACAATCATAGCATTTCCTATCACATTGGTTGTTGGGACATGTTCTTCCATTTCCCGCCATTAACTAAGAAAAGAAACTATAATTAGGGGATTAAATACTTAGCTAATAATCATGAAAAGGAACTTAAAGCATATAAGTATAACTTGAAGAAGAAAAGTATACCCTAAATTGTGAACCCCTAGGTTCCCATCTAGGTTATCCATGATCATATATTCTTATGTGAATCTTTATTTTATTTTATCTTTGTTCCTTTAACAATGGTTCATACTAAGCTTATGAATTTACCAAAGCATATCCCCCGAGAGTGTCGTAACCAAGAGTGCAGCAAGGCCCATTGTCGTATACCAGTTCCCGTTCGAGTCCAACTCAAAGCGTTGTTTTCGGGTTTTACCCCTATATACATATGTGCCAGAGCCACCTCTACCTACTCGTATCCAGACAGGGATGTATTTTCTTGGCAACCCATTACTCAATACTCACCAAAATACCAGGAAGATTTCCTATATATAAAATTTTCTATAGGATTCTTCCTAAAGTTTTCATATCCTAATTTCCACAAATAACTAAACCATCCTTTGATACCAACTATAGCATCCCGCCTTTTTATCACATAAACTTTCATTACATTTTACAAAACCGAGGATCTTTAAGGTTTAGTGTCTTGGAAACCAAGAACTTAAAACATAAAACATTCTTCTTAAACACTTGAAAGGCTTCTCCTCATGTTCATCCGAGGTTCATTACTGAATCACATAACCTGGGGACATACATCAAAAGAAAGGGTGAGTAGAAGGCCTAGTAAGGGAAACAAGAGAAACATTTTACATGTGAACTTGAGATACTTCAATAAAGACATGAAAAGAACTTTAAGGCACGAGAAAGAAATCATGAGATACGTCATAATAAAAATAACATTTTTTATAACATGAAGTTGTGGCTGCAAAATTTAATATTGACAATCATTTCGTTTCACCAAGGTCCATCCCCAAGGTGTCATTAAAAATTACCAAGGTTATTCACCAAGATATCAGTCTAAAAAGTCATCTCTAGAGATTAAGCCTTTACCCAATGCATTGGAGAGATATTAGGGCGCACCCTTAAATTTGCATTTATTATCATGTGAGCCACATATATCATCATCCAACATTTCATAAATAACCCATATATTATAAAATAAATGGGTTTCATTTCATAATCATAACATTTTAAAAACTGCTTTAAAGACATGATCTTTATGTCACTTTAAACCCACAGAAGGGGAGAGCGGGTTTCATGTATGTAAATCCCAGAATTTAAAATAGAACATTTTCTTATATATGTGAATACCCATATAGAATAGAGAGATTTGAGTGTTCACTTAATAATATCAAAGAACTTTAGAAAAAGAGAGAGACATTTTGAGACGAAAATTCTGCATCATAACAGCTATGTTACAAGGTTTTAGAAAACATTGAAAAGAGAGGGGACATGGGTCAAACATTCATAAATGACCCATAAAACAGTAGAGGGACAGAATATAAGAGATTTAAGAACATGGTAATGAAATTTTAAAATATACCATATGAAATGAAGAACATGAATGGAAGTCAAAAATAAGATTTCTCTTATGAAAATTTTGCTGCCTAACGGCGTCACATAAACTTCAACCAAAAATGAATTGATGAGATCAATTAGGGTCTCTCATCATATGAACATAAAATATCAGTATGATAGATAGAGATATCATACCACAACATAACAAAAATGAACTTGAAAGACTTGACATGGAATTAGAACTTTGAAAAGGGAGAAAGGTGCAAGGACCACTCAAAAATTTAGCAGCCTAACGACACCACTTAAACTTCAAAATACTGAATTGAAGAGATAAAATGGGGTCTCTCATCATATGGTCATAAAATATCTGTATGATATATATAGAGATCATACCCCAACATAACAAAAAGGAATTTGAAATAATTGACATGAAAGTAGAACTTCAAAACGAGAAAGGTGAAGAACTTCTTAAAAATTCGGCAGCCTAATGGCGCCACTTAAAACTTCAAAATACTGAATTGAAGAGATAAAATGGGGTCTCTCATCATATGGTCATAAAAGATCAGTATGATAAATTTAGAGATCATACCCCAACATAATAAAAAGGAACTTGAAATACTTTACATGAAAATAGACCTTGAAAAATGAGAAGGGAGAAAGAATCCGTTAAAAATTCGGCAGCCTGACGACATCACATAAACTTCAATAAAAATGAATTGAAAACATCAAATAGGGTCTCTCATCATATGAAAATAAGAGTCCAGTATGATAGAAATAGAGATCATACCCCCAACATAATAAAAATTAACTTCAATGGCTTGAGAAGAAAATAGAACTTGAAAATGAGAAGGGTGAAAGAATCTGTTACATAAATTTCGGCAGCCTAACGGCGCCACTTAAATTTTCATAAAATGAAATGATGAGAGTAAGAGAGGGTATCTCATCATATGAACATAAAAATGAAAGTATAATGAATATAAAAGAACATCTTCCAACATAAGAACATGGAGCATAAAAGAAATGACATAGAAGGGGTCACTTGAAAAGAAAGAGAGAGGTCGGATCCCTTACCTTAAAACGTAACTCTTAAAACTTAAAGGTTTTGACCTTGAGGGCTTGGGGGAACCTTGGGAGGACTCCTTTAGAGGTAATGAGACCAGAACTTCGTTGGGGAATAGTCGGGAGTCAAATGGATGAGAGGAGGGCTTGGTATTTATAGGGAAAGTGAGGGGACAAGGCATTAATGGCCAAGGGACACCTCACATGTGATTTTTTCCAAAACCATGTGCTCTCTCGTGATATTCCCATAAAGTTAGGCCACATGAGGCCCCCAATACAAATATCCATCACCTTAGGTTGGCCAACCCTTAAAATATCTAATGACATCACCATGACATAGTTATGATGTCATTAAACATATCGAAACCCTAAAATTGTATTTTTACTATTCACTGAAAATTCAACTTTCTCAGAAAAATCCCAAAATTTCACACTAACCAAATATCAATGCTCTGATTTCAAAAATGAAATCCATATTATAAAAATAATTTTCTAAATATATATAATTTTATTTTTAAATAAATGTACTATTCACCGAAAATTCATTTTTTCAGAAAAAACCCCCAAAATTACCTTAACATAATATCAATGCTCTGAGTTCAAAAATAAATTCCATTTTATAAAAATAATTTTCTAAATATTTTTAATTTAATTTTTAATTAAAAAACACTATTCACCCGAAAAAAAATTAATACTTGAATAATAATTTATGAAACCATTATTTAACCATTTTATTGAATCACATTACTTAATCAAGGTGCCTAGATTATTTTAAAACATTCTTTAAGTGAGATTACTAATCCATTTGGTCACATTACTAATCCTAAGCGTAAAATCACTATTCACAATTTACTATTCAACAAAAATCAAGTTGATCTTATTAGACTCTAAATTTCCTACTGAACATAATTTTAGAAGACCATTTTTTGAAAATCATTACACATTTTTAATTATTTAAGGTTTACATAAACATTTTTAAAATATCCTTTTTCTAAAATTCATGAAAAATATGCATAATATTTTTATCCGGACATTTGAAAATTCATAAACATTATCATAAGAAGAAATCCCAATTTTTATTTAAAATAAAGGATTACACAAGGCAGTTACGGTCTCCTTACATAGCCCCTTATCACACCAGCATAGGACCTAAGTGTAAGGTGTGCTAAGGTGAGAGAATCTGAGGGAGGCTCGACCAACATCGCACGAGTAGTAATTTCTATCAGTTTGAACTTCTCGCAAAGGTGATTCCGTTCTAGCTTCACACGATGAAGTTCGGCTTGGGTTTGGTCCAGAGCAAAGCCCAGTGGTGCTACCTCCTTCCCAAGTTCTGTTAGATGGGTTTCGATCGGTCCAAGACTACTGGGTGAGACCATCGAATCTTCTTTCTATAATAATTAACCAAGATTACTTGTGTTTAGAGACAATGATCAAAACGTTTAGTTTATAGTTGTCATATTGACCAATGGTCATATAATAGTCAAAACCCAACGGTCTCATTTTAATTATACTCAAGTTATCAAATGAAACATTTTTGTTGAGTATAAAAATAAAATAAAATAACACATAAAATTAAGAAACAAAATTTATTCAAAATTTCGGGTCGTTACAATACGACCCTAAACTGTGACATTATCGTCTTGGCCGCATGACGAAAAACGGTACTGCATTGTGGTGACCTCATTGTAGAGGACATCACGTTGGGTATTGGTCACGTGCCATACCATTTGTCAATGCCTATCACAGCTTGATCCTTGTGGCGACACCACGACCTACTACTGTAGGCCTGTCGCTTCACAAAAAAAAACCACTCACCTTAAAGAACAAAAAAGATTTATCAAATTCCGCTTCTTTTAGTGCAAGGGCCATGCCCGCACACCCCTTTTCCCCTGGCACTGGTATCTTACCATGTCACCATTAAGAACTACGTATGGATTGATTCTTATCCTCATGAGATATGTAGGAGTGCCCGAGCACTTCCCCGTGGGCCCAACCTAACCTTTGTGTTCGGTCCCTCGATACGAGCATTTCCCCAGAGAACACATGGTAAGTAAGGGATTAGGTCCTCCTTCATGACGGGTCTTGTTGCCCTGTGTCCCCTGCTTCCTTTACCCATTTATGGTCTAAGGTCCATCAAGAACTACGTGAGGCTTGATTCTCATCCTTATGAGATACGTAGGAGCGCCCGGGCACTTCCCCACGGGCCCAACCTAACTTTATCTATTGGTCCCTTGACCTAAAGCCTCTCCCAAAGGGGTCGTGCAGTGTGATATGGGATTACGTTCTCATTTACGTCAGGTTTTTCACCACACCGTACACACCCCCTATTCCCATTCACGCCAGGTGTTTGAGTTACTCCACCATGTGCCTCTTATGTCTCCTCCCACCAATGGTCTGAATTCTACGACCCTAAACTAAGATCTCCCTATGGGAAAGAAATCTGATCCCTCTATCTAATACGTCTCGTTGTCGTATTCAGATGTGTTTCGACAAAGAGCCCGAAGTGTGGGATTTTCATACGGACATTCCCTTCGTCCCACGACTAAGCTTCGTGAGCTCGCTATTTGGATCCTCATCCTCATCCACATCCAAAAGGACCCTCAGACAACATGGATACTAGGCTTAAGGGCTCTCCATGAATGCTGGACCTAAGGGCCCTCCAATCGTTTTGGGCCAACCTCCCTACGGATATCTGACAACATTTGTGGCATGGTCCCGTGTTTCGAACATGGTCAACGGTCAACCCTCATTTGTCTGTCCCCATTCTAGGCTAACGTGATATGGATGTTGGGTTTCCACCACGGTCAACAGCTATCCTCCATCGTCACGCCGCCATCATCGTGATCTGAATCTCGAGCGCCATGATTCACACATTTCCACCTTCTCATGTTCAAGTGGAATTCCATCATACTCGGCTCTTTCTCTTCGCACATCTTGGTGCGCTAAATGACCGTGTTAGTGTCATTGGGTCGGTATTCACCGAGCATCCCTTTGCCCTAACCTGCCCCTTTTTGTGTCGGGAAATTCCCACCACTACTTCTTGTTTCCCACACCGAGCACGACTCACATGGGCTTAGTAGTTTTTGCGGGATGCGTACCAACACAGTCAGGCTTCTCATCATCCCACATGATGTTAAACTGCATCTCCAGAACTACGTATGGCGTGATTCCTATCCTCATGGGGTACGTAAGAATGCTCGACCACTCTGCTTTGGGCCCAGCCTAATCCTCACTCTTGGTCCCTCAACCTGAAGAGTTTCCTCCGGGGGTACATGGTGTGATTTGGACTCCAAGTCCTCATTCACATCGGTTTCATATCTACTACACCACACGCTCCCTGGGATCTTCCCTTTTATTCCACGTCCTATCATATGACGTTAAACTACAGGAGTCCATGTATCCTCATCCCGCATGACATTAAACTGCATCTCCAGAACTACGTATGGCTTGATTCCCATCCTTATGGGATACGTAAGGACACCCAGGCATTTCACCTAGGGTCCAGCCCCAGGAATCGCAAAATCCTGTACCTCCCCATTTCCGGCCCTCTGGCCTGACCCCTCGGGGGGAACTATGTAGCTGCAATTTTGCCCTGAACAAGTTCAGGATGCCCCAAGATCCCATTGGGAAGCGGCAGGACCCCTCTCTAGAGAAGCCCTGTCCCAAAGAAGGAATGATCCATGATCAGACCAATGTGCCCATATGGCGTACTCCAACCATGGTGGTGTAATTACATGAGTGTTGGATTCTATCCAGACAAACCATTACTCCATATTCCATGCTTTGCGTGCCCCTTATTCGAACCCTCATCCCATTTCATGTCTAAAGGAACCCCCTAACGGCCTGGTCTCATGCTGCATCAGCTCACCTACCGTCCTGGGCTAACATCCCGGAAGACTGGTCATGTTTGGAAGGACCCCCTAATAGTATGGATTCTTGACCTAGGGTTCGCCTACTGTCCTGGGCCAACATCCCGAAAGATTGACCGACAACATTTGTGACATGGTCCCGTGTTTCGAACATGGTCAATGGTCGACCCTCATTTTTTTGTCCCCATTTCAGGCTATCGTATTAAGGATACCACTTCTCCTCCATGGTTAATGGTTGTCCCTTATTGTCACGCCATCCCCACAGTGTTCCGAATCTTGGGTGTCGTGATTCACACTTCCCATTCCCATCTGTTTGGACCAATTTCAGCGCCCCTGGCGTTGTACCGTTCGTGCATAAGAGCACACTAAAGAAATGGTAATTCGACTGTTCAGAAAAGTTCCTTCTCTGATCAAGCCTCTCCCATATTTCGGAAATCCGGACTGGCAATCCGAATCCCGGATGCCTGGATCATGGTCTCCACTTCTATGTTAGGTGGGACGAGAAGGCAACTATCTCCTATTTCTCACATCGGGCTTGACCCACGTGGGATTGGGGAATTATCGCCGAACGTCCCGCAAACATTGTAGAGATGTAACGAGGCGATTCAAATAGTTGAAATTGTGCGCGCTACGACATTCAAAACAAAGAAAGAAAAAATTGAAGCATGAAAGTACTAATAAAAGGTTTTTGGTTTGTTACAATACCCAGGGGTCGACTCCCCCCATGGACGGGTTGGCCCCGTCAAAAGAGCGTTGCAGCTCCGCCACCCATTGGCTTGTGGCGTCCAAGGCTTGCTGCCGCTGACTCAGCTCCCACTCCTCCTCAATAGCGGTGAGGTGCAGTTCGTCAGCCTTGGCTTTGGCCCTCTCTACGCCAGCTTGAACGGCATCCATCTTTCCAGAGGCCTGCCTCATATGCTCTTCTGCCTCTTCCAGCTGGGCCTTCAACAGTGAGATCATCTCAGATTGTTCATTAAGAGAGGCTGAAATCTCATCTGCTTGGGTCTGCATCTATTGGACCTTGCTTTCAGCCTCTTAGAGCTTCTTGATGTTGGTCGCCTTCCTCCGCTGCCAGCCCACGCTGAGCCCACGATCATGCTCCTGGATCTTCTCAGCCATAAGATCTCGGATGAGTTTGTGAGGACGTTAGGCATCCACTCCCCCAACGCACAGTTCACGCAACCGCGAGAAGAGTCTGTCCATTTCGGCCAGCCATTGCGCTTGGGGGGTTTCCTTGATGAAGCGCATGATTAGCTTCCACGACTGGCGGCAGACTATGTTGCTGTCTTCCTCGTCGGAGGCCGTTTTGTCCCAGTCTGCACGATTGGTTGGCTCGTACGTGGGATACGCCCGCAAGAAATCCTCGGCAGGATCTACATATGGTGTTGAATCCAGTACGACATCTGGGGCCGAAGCAGGCGTGACAGGACTAGGACCGACTGGTTGATCCTCTTCCTCTGAGTCCACCTCAATGACTTCGGGCACAACCCTGCTGGTGGTACCACCAGTGATGATGTGTGTTGCAGCTTGAGGACATGGGGGGACTATCGCCACCATCACCGGCATTCCCCTAGGAGGGACGCCACCAGTCATCCCGAATAGTCTTGCCGTAGTAGCCCACGCCAGTCGGAGAACTGTACGATAGAGAGGGACGTAAATGTTAGTTGGCATAGTCTACATGTGACGACAAGGAAACGGGTATAGGAAACTTACAGAGATCGACCTACGAGCGCTGCTCTTGAGCCGGTACTGACGGGACCTCGAGGCGAGGCCCTCCGTATACTGTTGGAAGGTCTGGAGACTCTAGAGGAGCCACCTCGGGTGCTCTGGTCCCACCAGACGCAGAGCTGAACGCAACCATAAGCGTGGGTTCTGAAGGTCCCGTATCATCACCCGCCGAGGGACGAGAATGAGGCCTGTGAACAAGTTCCTCCTGCATGGTCAAACATCGGTGGGAAGTCCATAGTGGCCCGAGAATGGACCATAAGGAAAGAAGTTCATAATGCTACCTCGAGAGCCTCTGCAAAATCCTCGGAATCTGAGCCCTGATCTCCGACCTTGCCCTCCTCCAACAGGCTCCCTCCTCCAGCCTCATCCTCCCAAGAGGAGTCCTCTGATTCTTCTGGCAGGGGGAAGCGCTCCCTCAGATCAGTAGCCGATAACTGTGGGGGGACCGTTTGATTCAACAGTACCCTCACCCAATCTGTCATTGGGAGAGGGACACCACTGGAGTGGACGTAATCCTCCAGCTCGTCCAGGTATTGCTCTGCCTCCACCAGAGACGCCATGAATCCAGCCCGGACTGGGCCTATGCCCGGTAATTCCATCCCGAGGTGATTCAGGTGGGCCCAAATCTTGGGTGGGCTGAGGAATTGCCAGTTGACATCCCAAATGTCCCAGGCTTCCAGGAAGATGGCATCCTCTGCCATATCGATATAACGCAGGCGCTTCCCCGGAGCCTGCGTGGATATCCTACGAAATCCCCTCAGTGGCTGCCCCTCCGGATGACCCTGCTCCTCCTGAATCGCCGGATCCGCCGCTGCTGCCGCACCCTTGGCCGACGTGGGTCTCGCCGCCATGGAAGCCCCGCCACTGCGAGAGGCCCTAGCTGCCCTCTGACCCCGACCTCAAGATAGAGGAGGCCCGCCGTCACTGACCCAAATAATCGGCTGCTTCAGCATCTCCCCTGGGTAAGCAGCCTCCCAACTAATGGCATACTCCCTCACCAATACAAAGGCGGCGGTGGATGGAGGCAATGCAATTCGCATCTTCCCATCTTCCCGTGTGAACATGAGACACAACTGCATCACCACACATGGGTGTTCTTCGTGGCGCACCTCCCAGTAGACCTACGGGGTCAGCCGCTGGAGGTACCAGAACTGCCTCACAAACCGATGCGGGGTGTACGGTTCGCATAGTGGCTCACGATCTACTCGTGCCACCAAAACTCCACCTCGAAAGGCCAGGAGGTAAGCCCGATGTTCTTCTGTTCCCCGCCCATCGTCAGTAAGTATCCCCGTCAGCAATGTGAAGGGGTGGAAATTAAACTCCTCTGCCCTCCACAACCGATTCAGCACCATTGGCATGGCTAGTTTGAACGGGAATTTCCCGACCGCATTCAGGATGGAGGGGCGGAAATTTGATCCCAGCGGAGAAATAGGGTTTGGATACTCATAAATCCCCCTGATGTGCACTTTGATCCACCCATACAGGAGGTGGAAGGGCCCGCATATCCTTGGTGACTTCTTGCCCTCGCTAATGTGCCGCAACATTCTGTACAATTTGGTGAGCATTGGAATCCCCAGAGGGATCCGCTGCCCCATGGCCAACATGGACGCCATAATAAACGAGCTGGGCCGCACCCCCATGCTTGTATCCGTCACCGGTAGAATCCAACTGCAGATGAGAGCCGCGATGAATGCCGCCAGCCTGACTATCGGCTGTTGTTCAGTGCTGACACTGAAACCCCAAGTTTTTCATTGGCTGTCCTCCAAGACCTGCCAATACGAGTTACCCTTACCCCATTGGGCCGCCCTCGGACATGTTCGAGGCCTCGAAGGGAACTCTCGATTCTCTGGGAAATTCAGGAAGCACTTGAACCATCTCCTGAAGTGGAAATCCCTCACTGCCTCCTTGTCCTCTCCAGGGACGAGTGCCATCAGCACTGACGCCAGTCGCAGAATTTGCTCTGTATCCTCTCACACGCTCATGACGGGGAGGAAATCATCATACATGGCCCCCAAGATCGGAACCCCATAAATATGTTGGACATCCCACAGGATGATGCCCACCTCCCCATGATGCAGGTGAAAGGTATTGGTCCTAGACGACCATCTACTCAGCAATTCCGACATCAGTTGTTTCGGTTGGTAAATGTGGAATTGGGAGGCCCATGCCTCCTCATATAACCCCACTCTCCTCAACTTGGCCCCAAACTCCTCGCATGAGGCGCCTACCCAGTTGGCCCAGGCCCAGTCATCAGTGAATTTTCCGCCCTGGCGCAGGTCCCACTCGTCGGACCATCCCTTCTTCGAATCCTGCAAAGCCGCCTTCAGCATGGTACGGTAGAGAGGAGGGGACGTCTCCGGTTGCAGTGGATTCCTGTCAATATCGTTCAAATGGTTGTAGAGACAATCAGCGATGACGGGTGTGAAGTCCTCCTATGCATGACCATCGGCCGCCCTGAACCATTGGTGCTGACATGGTGTGCTCCTGAACCAGCAAGCTGGTTCGTCCCTACTCACCTTAGGGATGAAGACGTCATCCCTCAACCCGAAGCCGTATAATGGCAGCTTCTTACACTGCGGATAATCCTTCTGAACCTCTGATAGCAGATCTGTCAAAGAAGCGTGGTCCGAATTGATTCGGACCATCTCCCCAAGGCTTGGACAGTTGGCCATCTCATCCCGATGGGAGACATCTACAAGCAACCCCAATACAGCCTCTCGATGGGCCATTCCAGTTCCGACACTCAGAAAGGAATTTTTTCAGAGCGGATCGTGAATTTGGATCGCGAAGACGGCTCGCGAAGGTCGGTCGTGAGACCAAGCCACGAAGTCTGGCCTAGGCCGACAAACAGAAGTTCGCTTGGTGCGGACACGGAGTCAGAGACCCGCGGTTCGCCGCGAAGCTCGATTCGCGGAGGGCTGTCGCGGAGTACACAGAGTTTCGTGAAATCGAGAGCACAAAAAGACAAGGAAATCATGTGAAGGAAAAAGAGGTCGACCCCCTATTTATAGGCGGCGACCCCGTAGCATCGCGGCGTGCCTCACCTGCTCGGAGCATCGCGGCGCGTCCAGATCTGTGGCCCCGGTCAGCACCGCGGGCCCCCTCTGCGAAGCCGCATCGCGAACCACCAATAATTTTGGCGATTTTCCCTCAGACTTTGACCCTTCACCCTCCGCGGCTCCAAGTCTGAGGGGGGGCATTTGTGGGTGCCAAAATATTGCACAAAAGGAAGGGACGAAAAATAATGCTGGCACGCTGCCTCGCGAAGCACCGACGCGAAGCACCGACACGAAGCACCACGCGCATCGCGGTCTCGCGAAGCTCCGGAGGTGGTAACTCTCCGCGAACGCATTTCACATTCACGAGCCCGCTGCGAAGCTCCGAAGGCGGTAACTCTCCGCGAACGCATTTGACGTTCACGAGCCCACCGCGAAGCTCCAGAGGCGGTAACTCTCCGCGAACACATTTGACGTTCACGAGCCCGCCACAAAGCTCCGGAGGTGGTAACTCTCCACGACCGCGCATGAAGTTCGCGAACGCACCGCGAAGCACCTGAGTCGGCACGTGATTTCTGCTTCATGGCTCCCCTTTCCTATAAATACTAGACTCCCCCTGAGTCCCGAGGATGGACAATCCGACCTTTCGGCTTCTCCTCTCCCGAATCACGAATCACTCTTTGCCCCAGGGATCTTGAGCTCCGTGAGGTACTTCTACTTCGCGTGACGCCTTTGCAATGTCTCGTTTTGATCCCCTCTCCCGAGAGGGATGCCCTTCGCGAAGATCAAGGGCATTCGCGAAGGAAGGGGATTCCCAAGGGAACCCAGGCGGCCGCGGAGCGTTTATGCTTCGCAAAACACCCAACCTATACTAGTGATCCCTATGCTAAGGCAGGATCGCTACACATCACGAAGCACACTACTTCGCAGCACCCTGCTTCGCGAGGCACCTCTTCTTCGTGAGGCAGTGATCTATGAATATTGTTCCACTTCGCGAAGCACCCTCCACTCACACCTATGCCCCATTCTAAGGCCAAGGCACTCCACTTCACGAAGCACACTCCTTTTCTTGGCAATTCCTCTTCCCGTGCAACCCTCCAGGTATGCACGATGTGATTTCAAAGTCCCACAGACAATACCACTCATAGCGTTGCTTCGCCTAATGCTTCTTCGCATAGGCACACTAACGGATATTGCTTCTTTGCATAGCCACGCTAACGTGGACCCCTTTATGGTTCGCTCCACAACCCCCCTTGACCATGGCCTTGCCAGTACATTCCCTCCCCCAAGGACTAGAGGGTACCAGTTATGTAAGTCCTAGGGGTGTGGAGTGAACCCACCTTGTCCGAGCTACAGGAAGTTAAACTGCCAAGCACCACGTCCTCAACACATGACGTTAAACTGTGACCCAACCTCATGCCTCGCACGAAGGGTCCCCCCATCTCGAACATTCTTTACACCACTCGTCTCCACAGGAATGGAATCACCCATCCACAAGGGATGATATCCTCCTTATTGGAGTAGCATATGTTCTCAGGAGAAGGGAGACCCTATTTCCCCAATGGATGGTTACACCCCTACATCTCCATACTTCCCCACTAACAAGGTTAGTGTAGGGCATGATAAGGAATGAGGCACCTCCCATCATTGGTCCCAAATCCCTCTTTCATTGCGCTTCGCCGCACCTCGGGCCTCCATCCTAGAGTAAGTCCCAGTACCATGGGCCGCCTAATGCGTAAGCTCCTCTTCGCTTCTCACGGACACATCCTTCGCGATGTGATCGTCAGGTCCTTGCAACCTCTTGTTTCTCACACTGAACATGACTCACGTGGGCTTAGAGTGAGCACCGACCCCAACCCCCACCTTTTGAACTATGAGGTCTTTAAACCATGTCAAGGCATGGTACGTGGGAAGCCTCCATGAGGTTCAAGCCCATTATTCACGTCGAGTTCCACCCTTGTCCAGCATGACATTAAACTGCATTCCCTCGTCTAGAATGATGTTAAACTGTATGCCCTTGCCCCACATGACACTAAACTGCACACCCATTTGAACTACGAGGTCTTTGATCCACATCAAGGCATGGCACGTAGGAAGCCTCCACGAGGTTCAAGCCCACCAGTCATCCAATTTGCATCGAGTTCTACCTTCGTCCAGCATGACGTTAAACTGCATTCCATTCCGATGACAAGCCGTTGTGACCACCCTTTGAACTACGAGGTCTTTGATCCATGTCAAAGCATGGTACATAGGAAGCCTCCCCGAGGTTCAAGCCCAACAATCATTGGCCCAGACCGTCTCCTTGTCGGTGTGCCAAGCCCCCCCCCCCCCCATTTTCACCTGAACTATGAGGACTTTGATCCATGTCAAGGCATGGTATGTAGGAAGCCTCCCAGAGGTTCAAGCCCACCTCCATCGGACCAAGGTCCCTCATTTATTTTGATTCGCCGACACCCACCTCTCGTCGTTCCTTCAGGTCAGGGTTCACTATCATCCCGCATGACGTTAAACTGTATCCCACCATTCTGAACTATGAGGACTTTGATCCATGTCAAGGCATGGTACGTAGGAAACCTTCCCAAGGTTCAAGCCCACCACCAGCGGACCCACGGGTCCACTTTCACGTCGGTTCACTGATGAAACCCTTTGAACTACGAGGTCTTTGATCCATGTCAAGGCATGGTACGTAGGAAGCCTCCCTGAGGTTCAAGCCCATCTCTCATCGGACCATGATCCACCTTCACGTTGGTTCACTGACCCATCGAACCAAGGTCCACCTTTGCGTTGGTTCGCTGACGACATCCATTGGGCCAAGGTCCACCTTCACGTCGGTTCGCTGACGCATCAGACCTAGGTCCACCTTTGCGTTGGTTTGCTGACGACATCCATCGGGCCAATTTCCACCTTCACGTCGGTTCGCTGATGCATCGGACCAAGGTCCACTTTTACATTGGTTCGCTGATGACATCCATCGGGCCAAGGTCCACTTTTACGTTGGTTCGCTGATGACATCTATCGGGCCAAGGTCCAGCTTCACGTCGGTTCGCTGACGAAACCCCTCTGAACTACGTGGTCTTTGATCCATGTCACGACATGGTACGTAGGAAGCCTGCACGAGGTCCAAGCCCACCACCACTAGGACCCTCCTGGTCCTCCCCATTCACGTCAGTTCGCTGATGATGCCCATCGGACCAAGGTCCACCCTCATGCTGGTTCACCGACACCATCCCGAACTACGCAGACTTTGATTCCCTGCCACAGGGATTCTTAGGAAGCCCCTTCAAGGATCAAGCCCAACTTCACTGTTGCTCTTGCGATGGTTCCTTGCCATTCCCCCTTCCACTTCATTCGTCTATCCATCATCCACCCTGATTCTCTCCCAGACCATCATATCCCGGTGAGACCATGTCGGTATGATCCTCTTCATAGCCGCCCATGGGCTGGTCCTGGTATCGGCACCCCTTCAAGGGAAATCCCCCAATCCGATCTATTCTAGATAATGCTCTGATCGGGCTGATCTGTCTCCGCTGGACGTTAAACTCGCGGTGTACCCTGTGTTAAACATGGGAAGCTGAGGAAAACCTCAGATATGTGTCTATGGCATATAATTCCCCGTGCTCGATGTGGGATGCCTCGGGCTTCCATGCCCTCGAGAAGCCCTGTGACCAGGGATAATTGACAGACATGCCAGGTTCCCCAGCATTTAGACATGCTACTGATGCTTCAACATGACTACTCCCCCCACTGAAGGTTACTGCCCTGACCGAACCCTTTGGAATGTCCCGATAGAAGCAGTGTAATTAACCTGCATCCATGGAAACATGGCACTGGGAAGAGTTTCATGAACAACATATTAAATCTATGAGGGAGACCCGGACTAGGTGATGAGTTCTGAGGAGGAATCCATAGAAGGAAGAACCGACATCCCATCATCCTATTTCGATCAAGGAGCGGACGTACCTGAACAAGGAACGAATGCCACCCGCCTTAGGAAAGCTAGAATGTGGGGCAAAAAGCAGTGCATCCTCCACAGACGGATGCGCGCACCCCGGTGAAAGCGTCGGAAACACATGTATATTCAAATTGCAAAGCATTTTGTGTGTGGCCATGTAAAAAAGTACACGACATGTGTTCCTCATTTTGTGGTCGTGTACCACGAAAGTTGAATGGTTATCTAATCCCAAAATCACCCTAAATGCTTCTAATAACTTAAAAGAGAGGGTGTAGAAGGGAATACCTAGACCAAGGATCGTAATGAAAGAAGAATCAGAACCTGAAATGAACAAAATCGACAGATTTGGGAGGAGGGTTCGGGTGTCATATGGGGGAAGAAAATGGGAAGAAGAAGGGCCTCCATGTGACATGGCCTGAAGCCGGGTGGTCCACGGTTAATATAGTCGAGGTACACGACGTGTGCATACAGACTACACTCCATGTATCTCAATTTTTTTGGTTTTTTTAATAATATATATATATATATATAAATATTATAGTAAAATATATAATAACTAATATTAATTAAAAATAATAAAAATGGATATATATATATATATAGAATTTAAAAATAAAAATATACATGTAATGTAGTGGGAAAATACATGGCATGTGTTTAAAAATTTGAAAAAGATAAGTACAACCTTTAGTCCGGTGCTTGGGGCGAGGTTCGAACCTGCGATCGGCTGTTTCGAAAGGAAGCCCTCAACCACTGGAGTGAAGGTTGTAATGCTTCCCATTTTTATCATTTATATAGATTTAATCTATACAGTCTATACACATGGAAAGAAAGAAATGCATGATGTGTGGTTTTTAATTATACAAGAAGGGGATGAAGCAGGGAGATTAGCCGAGTTCGAACCCGGGTCTTTTGGAACCAGGGCCAAGACTTTGCGAATCTACCAACTTCATCCACATGAATTAATTTATATGGAAATGTTTAAAATTTAGTAAGAAAAAATATGACACACAACTTATATCGAAAGACACATCGTGTGGTTTTATTAAAAGGGTAAATGATGGAAATGGGGCGGTTTTTAGGATTCGAACCTGGGTCTTTTAGAGCCAGGTTACGATCTTGGCCAACCGATCCATCCCCACCATGGTTTTTCTTATAAGATAATATATATATGAAATTTATTACACATGACATATAAGAAAATATAAAAAGGAGAAACCCTGTGCTGATGGTTGGTTGGGAGGATTCAAACCGGTGATGGCTCGGATAAACTCCAGTGACCTTACCATCAGCACCGGCATCATCCCTATTTATTTACTAGTTACACTATATATTTATAATAGTTAGAAAAATGAAAAGGGAAAAGTACAGGCCGTGTATATAGTTTGTACATGGTGTGTATCCTATGGGTTCTCTTCCAGAGAGCGCCTTTGTTTTACGCCATTGGATCGACCTTCTTACCTCATTTACCAGAGCTGCAAGGTGGGAAATTTTCCCACCTTGTTGTCTATGTGATGGTAAGCCTTCAACCATTGTCCATTCACCTTGAATGGTTGACCATCCGTTCTAGAAATTTCCACCACTCCCTAAGGGAATAATCATATAACATGGAATGGTCCAGACCATTCTGACTTTAACTTCTCAAGTAATAAGCAAATATGAGAGTAAAAGAGAAGTACATAATCACTGGGTTGGAAAGATATTCATGAAATCATCTAGTCATGAATGGATCTCGTCTTCTCTTTGTACAGATTGCAATTCTCATATGCCTCTAATCTGATTTCATCAAGTTCTGACAGTTAGAACATCCACTTTTCTTCAGATTCCTTTAAATCAAAGTTTAGGGCCTTGATGGATCATTATGATTTGTGTTCCAATTCCACTGGCAGATGGCAGGGCTTTCCATAGATTAGGTGGAATGGGGACATTCCCAGTGGTGTTTTGAAATTTGGTCGATATGCCCATAAAGCATCATCAAACATCTTGGACCAGTCTTTCCTCGAAGTGTTCACAGTTTTCTCCACGATCTTCTTGAGCTCACGGTTGGAGAGATCCACTTGTCCACTAGACTGGGGATTATATGGTGTCCCCATCTGATGATTTATTTCATACTTTGACAGTATTCCTCTCATCAGTGTGTTGTCGAAGTAGGTCCCTTTATCGCTGATCAGTACTCATGAAACTCCAAACCTGCTAAAAATATTTTTCTTTAAAAATATTATGACTACCTTGGCTATATCGTGTGCTATAGAAGTGGCTTCCACCCATTTGGAGATGTAGTCGACACAAAATAGGATGTTAGTGTTCCCAAAATATGGGGGAAAGGGACCCATGGAGTCTATGCCCTAGACGTCGAAAATCTCGACCTCCAGGATTGGGTGCTGGGGAATCTCAGCTCTATGTCCCACATTACCAGTCATCTGGAACTGATCGCAACAGGAAACAAATGCCCGAGCATCTTTATACATGGTGGCCTAGAAAAACCTAGACTACGGAATATTCTCTATTGTACGGTCAGGTCTATAATGTACACCAACTAGTGATGCATGACAGAACTCTAGGACCCCATGAAATTCATTCTCTGGGATGCAACGATGGATCACTCCATCTACACAGGATTGGAATAGCAGAGTATCATACCAGAGGTACCTTTTCACATCATAGTAAAATCTATTCCTTTGCTAGAAGGAGAGGTCTGGGTGAACGACACATTTAACCATAAAATTAGCGATATCAGCATACCATGGTCTAGGTGTTTTTTTAACTGAAAAGAGGTGCTCATTAGGGAAATCCTGCCTGATCCTCCGATCTTCCTCCTTTTCTAAATTAGGAAGCTCTAGCTGAGAGAGATGGGCAGCAACAATGTTATCACTCCCCTTCTTATCTCAGATCTATAGATAAACTTATTTTAAGAGTAATACCCAGTGGATCAATCATGGAATTGCATATTTCTTGTTCAGTAGGTACATTAGTGCTTCATGGTCAGTATAAACAATAACTTTAGACAACACTAAGTAGGAACTGAACCTGTCAAATGTGAAAACCAATGCAAGCATCTCTGTCTCTGTGGTGGTGTGGTTGATTTGTGCCTCTATGAGGGTCCTATTGTCATAATATATAGGTCATAAAATCCTATCAGGATGTTGGCCCAAGAGGTCTCCCACTGCATAGTCACTAGCATCGCACATCACCTCAAATTGTTTCTCCTAGTTGGGAGAAATCATAACTGGATCTTACACCAGGCACTACTTCAAATGCTCAAAAGCTCTAGAGCATGTCTCATTGAACTCAAATATTGCATCCTTGGTTAGAAGATTTGTGAGGGGCTAGGATATTTTAGAGAAGTCGCGGAGAAACTGCCTGTAGAAACTGGAATGCCCCAGGAAGCTACAGATGGCTCTGACAGAAGTCAGAATAGGTAGTCATGAAATGAATTCTATCATTGCTAGGTCCACCTCTATCCCCTTTGCTGAGATTATGTGGATGAGGACGATTCCAATTTTCACCATGAAATGAAACTTTTCCAAGTTCAAAACTAGGTTAGTGTTCTTGCATCATTCCAAAACTAGCTCAAGGTGCTGTAAAAAAGTGGTGAATGATTTCTCGTAAACTGAAAAATCTTCCATGAATACCTCTAGGATCTATTCCTCCATTTCATGGAAGATGGCTAGCATACACTTCTAGAAGGTTCCGGGGGCATTGACCATGCCAAAAGACATCCTTTGGTAAGCAAACGTACCATAGAGGAAAGTGAATGTGATCTTTTCCTAATCCTATTGAGCAATGTAAATCTGTTTATAGACTAAATAACCATCGAGGAAGAAATAGAAGTTGTGCCCTGATAGTCTCTCTAGAACTTGATCCATGAATGGCAGGGGGAAATGATTCTTCCTTGTGGCATCGTTTAGCTACTGGTAATCCACACAAACTCGCCAGCCCGTGACAGTGTGTGTAGGGATGAGCTCATTCTTTTCATTTGAAATCACAGTGATACCCCCTTTTTGGGTACCACTTGGAGGGGACTCACCCATGGAATATCAAAGACGGGATAGATTATTTCTGCATCCAAAAATTTGATCACCTCCTATTTTACAACTTCCTTCATGGGGGATTCAAGCGCCAGAGTGGTTTCCAAGATTGCTTGGCACCTTCTTCAAGTGGCTCCATGTGGGTGAAAATGCTAGGGATGATGCCCTTCAAATCAGTGACTATCCACCCAATAGCATGCTTCCACTATTTCAAACCGGTAGAAGTGCATCTTCCTGCTCCTTCGACAGTTATATGTTAAGTATGATAGGCAACGTTTGATTGGATCCTAAATACCCATACTTTAAAGAAGATGGAAGAGGCTTCAGTTTGAGTTCAGGTTCCTTCAAAATCGAAGGTACAAGTGGTTGCGCCTTTTCCCATTCTAGACTATTAGGAACAGCCATAAATTTCAAAGAGTGTCCACCCTGGCCTTTTAGGAATTTCAAATCTTCCAGTGATTCTTCATCTGGAGTGTTTGGAATAATAATGTTATCTGAAGTAAAAGAACATACCAGATCATCCCCTTTTTCGCTCAAAAGATCATCCATGGTGGTTATAGCATAAAAATCCTCTAGTTTAGACAATTATGCATGTTTTACATCCTTGAGGACATTGTAGGAGACTCTTTCGTCTCCTACCTGGAAAATCAGCTCTCCTTGTTGCACATCGATTAGTACCTTCCCAGTATCCAAGAAAGGACTTCCAAGTATTAGAGGTGCCTCCTGGTTATCCTTGATGTCATGGATGATGAAATCATTGGAGAGGATAATCCTACCCACTTTGAAAAGCATGTCATCCAGTAGTCCCTTTGGATGTTTGATGGATCGATCAACAAGTTGAATGGATACTTGGGTAGCCTTCAAGTAATTGAGCCCTAGCTTCTTGAAAACTCTAAGGGGCATGAGGTTTACAATGGCCTCTAAGTCGCAGAGGACCTTCCCAAACTCTCAAGGTCCAATAGTATATGGAATAGTGGAACTACATGGATCCTGGAGTTTGGGAGGAATTGAATGCTGGATGACTTCAGAAACTCCCTAATTAGGGCAATGGTGCCCAGATCTTCCATTTTTCTTTTTTTGGAGAGTATTTCCCTCATGAATTTGGTGTAAATGGGAATCTGCATCAGTTCCTCTGTAAATGGAATATTGATGTGAAATTTTTTAAATACATACATTAATTTTATGAATTGGTAGTCCAGCTTTCTCTACTTCAATCTCTCTGGGAAGGGTAAGGAAGGTTCAAAGGGTTTGACAACCAACTTACCTTTATTCTTTGAAGCCTCCTTTTGTGAGATTTTGGATGAGGAGGGTCTGTAATGGTACCTTCTTTAGGGGGTGTGGATTCCCCTGAATACTGGTTAGTTTTTTGGAGCTCTTTTCCACTCTGAAGCATGACAACATGGGCCTCCTCCCTCGGGTTCTTCTCTTTGTTTCACGGTAGAGTACCAGGTTTCCTTCCTAAGAGTTGGTTTACCAATTGTCCAATTTGGTTCTCTAGGACTCTAATTCAAGCTTCTTGATTTTGGAACCTTGTCTAAGCAGTAGATATGAATTTGTTCATAAGATTCTCTAACCTTGAGGTGTTCTCTTGCTAAGGTGGATGTTGAGCTGGTGGAGGTGGTGGCTGCCGCAGCTACTATGGGTGAGGGTTCTGATACCGTTGAAGTTGATAAGGGCCCTGTTGGGGTTATTGCTGCCTCTGTTATTGGTTATGATAAAGAGTCTGGTTGTAGTTGGGTGGTCGCTGGGGCGGAGGATTCTACTATTGTTGGCCACAACTTGTATTTTTTTGCTCATGTAATTTTGTATTCTAATACTGCTGGTACTGGTTGGGCCAACGATTTTGTGCAACATACCTTACCTTGCTTGTAAATGGGCCTCCAGTAGAACCTAGGAATTCTCTCATGATGTGGTTATCACCACATTCGCTACACTCTGGATGATTTTTTGCATGTACGTGGGACGTGCCTTTAAGGCTGAGTGTGTCGATCTTCTTGGACACGTTATCTAACTGGGAAGCTAGAATGGTAGTGGCATCAATGCTATGCATACCGCGTTTTTGTGTGGCCTACTTGGAATGCCACTGTAAGCTATTTGCAGACATGTCTTCCAGTAGTTCGAAGAGTTCTTCGGGGGACTTTCTCATTACCATACCTCCAGCAGCGGCATCTACCACAGATTTGGTATTAGTCGTCAGACCTCCATAGAAGGTTGGGACTTGCATCCAAAGTGGAAGTCCATGGTGTGGGTATTTTCTCAACATCTCCTTGAAGTGCTACCATGATTCGTATAATGATTCTGCGTCATGCTGCTGGAAGTTGTGGATCTTGTTCTACAGTGTCACCGTCTTCGAGGGTGGGAAGTATTTGGAAAGGAACGCCTGGGCTAGCTCCTCCCAGATGAGGATGGATATTTGAGAGAATCATTTAATCCAATCTTTCGCATTATCCCTTAGAGGGAAGGGGAAGAGGTGAAGATAGATGGCGTCCGTAGACACTCCTTGGTAGTGGAATGTGTCGCAGACCTCCAGAAAATTAGAGAGATGGGAATTGGGATCCTCGCTGGGCAGGTCGCCGAATTGAATGGTGTTCTGAATCAGCTGCATGACAGCAGGATTGATCTCGAAGTGTGGAGCCTGTACTGGTGGATAGACTATGCCCATATCAGCTCTATGTATTGATGGAAGGTTGTACTCCATGAGAGTACGACGTGGAGGTGGATACTGAGGAAGAGGCACTAACATGAATTGTTGGTCTTGAGGGGCATAGAATGGCCCCTGACCTTGGTTGAAATATGGAATCCACTCTGGTTGGAATTGTTGGAGCTGTCGAGGGTTCTGGTTGTCATATGGTCCTAACTACTATCCAGCTCATTGGACAGTAGTTGGATTGCCTTCCTCATTCTGCGCCAGTGGAGTGGTTTGGTTGTATTCAACCATTAGTGCTTTTTGGTGCCTAAAAAATGTACGTTCGATCTCTAGGTCAGTTGGGAAAAACCCTAATGACTCAGTGCTATTGGAACGCGTGAGGTGGCCACTCATACACCTAAAGCCCTGCACAAAACAACACAAAACCCCAAGTATAAACGAGGAAAAAGAAAAATAAATAGAAATGAGAATAGAAAAGAAATTTTTTTGAATTTATGATTTTTATTTTCACTAAAATTTGGTACAAATTTAATTAAAACAAGAATAAAATTAACTCTAAGTTCCCCGACAATCCTGCCAAAATTTGGTGAGTCGTTTCACCAAAGGTATATTATCGGTGTCCCAAATTATTTTGACCCTAATAAGTATAGCACCAGTAAGGGGACGAAACATAGGGAAAAAGGAGTTATTTTTATCTTGTTTAACTTAATTTGTATTTTTGTTTTAATTAAGTTTACAGAATTTAGAGTTTATTATTATTGTTCGGATAAAAAGAATAATTTATTTTAAATTTCTTTTAACAAATTGCTTAATATAATAAAAGTAAAATATGAGAAAATTTATTTTGATATAGATAAAGAAAGAAATGAATTGGGGTTACGAGTTAATTAGAAGTTGTTTATTAAATCAAATTGCTTATGAAGCTGTGTTGTTCATGATAACCCAACACTCTAGATTTAATTTGTAATAACGTTTACCTGTTCCAGTAAACTTTATATTTAGATCTGATGTAACAAATTCCTTGGTTAGGTAGTTATTATTTAATATATCTTTATTTGGATTAGTCCATTTTGAGTCATTGAATACTTCCAATGGTCATGAAATTATTCGTTCGTATTCTTCTTTTGAATCCTTGAAAATTATGCCCTTGGTCCGGTACAGAATTCCTAGTGATAATATGAAGTGTTCTAAGAAGAATAAGAAGAGGTTAATTAAACAAACACATTCATAGAAACTTAATTCAAATTACAACTCAACATGTACCACAACCCCAACACACTGGGGGCTTAGTTACACATGGAGAAGAAAATAAACACAAATCTCTTGATACCCGATGTGATCATGCTTGAAACATCGAGGTAAAAATGATCCTTCGGTAGACGGTGGAATGATGGTAGTACAACGACAGAGCATCACTCCTTCAGAATGTCAACCCCTTCTCCAAAAAATACTACACACACCCCTTTCTTGTCCAATGTCCAAGGCCTCCTTTTATAGAAAAAATAAGTACACGGTGTGTGGCCAAAGCACACACTGTGTACTTTTGTCAACACATTTTTCCCTCCATTTTCTATGCTGGTAGGCTTCTTAACACGCCATCTTTGACATAGAACACGGTGTCGCCTGGTAGGTGAATGTACACGACATGTAGCACTGCCATAAATGGTGTGTAGTCTTATTTTTTAGCCACCAAACGCTTCTAGAATGGTATAAACAGCGTGTATTAGTGGAACATGGTGTGTCCCCTTCATCCGGCCACATGGGCGTTTAGACTCTTCTCATCCACAAACTGCTTCTAGAATGTCATGTACGGCATGTATATTGTGCACACGACATGTACCGCCTTCTGGTTACTTGGGCATGTACTTGTCCTAGTCAACCCATGTCTGAACTTGAATGCACATGGCGTGTATATAAGTACACGCTGTGTAGTTGTAAATTTTTGCTCAGTTCTTCCCCGTTTTGTGTATTTGGCCATAAACCTCCTGGAAATAAACAAGATCACCAAAATCAAAGTATTTGTTCCCTAAGAAATATGTAATTGCTGAAAACTTATTCTTATTTTTAAAAAGAGTATATGGAAATGTATACACAAATCGGGTGCATATGGACATGCCAGAGGATTAGGTAGAGAAACATGTAGTGGGAGAAGGTTCAACGTACTACCACCACCACCCCAAGTGTTCCACCACGGTCTTAGAGATCTAGTGGACATGGAAAATCCCAACATCAGGAGATGGAGGCTTATAAAACAAGTTCTCTAGAGATGATTAGTGGTATGATCTATGTAGTTTCCATCCTAGATATAGTTTTATAGACATATGTTCTATTCACTCTTTTATCACTACCACCATTGTTTGAGACTCGGAGATTCTAGTGGAACCGTTGACTCGATATCTATGTTTTGAGACTCTTACGAGGGATATTTGACAATCACCCACTGGTGTTGAAAGTGTTCAATTACTCTATGGGGTGATAGTTTCATTTGGTATATCTTGGTGGCATCGTCAAGTCCTTATGACTTCATTCTCAGTATGGACTGGTTATCCACAGTTCATTCCTAGATTGACTCTTTTAGGCGCAGAGTGTGGTGTGTCTATGGAGATGGGACAAGGTTTTAATTTGATGGTGAAAAGGAAATGCATGAATCACATGATGTACTTATGCATAGGAGGATGAAGCCGATTACACATCAGTTTTCTTTTCTAATCCTTGGCACAGTAGATGAGATGATTCACGAGTTTCCTATAGTGGTGGTAGAGTATGAGGATGTATTTCCATGGGATGTACCTAAATTTCCTCCCTATAGAGATGTAGACTTCTACATTGATTTGTACCTTGGGACTACACTGATATCTAAACCAAAATATCAGATGGCTCTCGTAGAGCATCATGGGTTGAGGGTATTGCAAGATGACTGGCAGAGGAATGGCTTCATGAGACCCAGTGTTTCACCCTGGGTGGCCCCATTTATGTTTTCCATGAAAAAATATGGGAGCTTGGGATTATGTGTGGACTTCTAGCACCTAAACCATGTGACCATAAATAATAAGTGTCCACCACTAAGGATTTATGACCTCTTCGATCATCTGAAGTGAGTGAGGTGGTTTTTGATGATAGACCTTAGATCTGGCTATCGCCAGCTTCATGTACGAGATAAGGATGTACTGAAGATAGTATTAAGATGTAGGTACAACCACTATGAGTACTTACTGATTTTGTTTGGAATGAAAAACACCATGACAATGTTCATGGGACTCATTAACATGATCTTAGATCCTTACTTAGACCAGTTCATCGTGGTATTCATTGATTACATCTTGGTTTAATTAGCATCCATGGGGAAGCATGTGATACACTAGAGGATGGTCCTGGAAAAAATCTAAGTGCACCAGCTTTTTGGGATGCTCTTGAAATGTTAGTTCTGGATTCGGGAGGTCCACTTTCTAGGGCTTGTCATTTCAGAGGATGGATTTCTAGTATATCCAGTAATGATTGAATCAGTGCTTACATGGGAGCCACCCAGGAGTGTTACCGAGGTGCCGAGTTTCTTGGGCATGACTAGGTACTATCTGAGGTTTGTACCCAACTTTTCTATTGTATCATCATCCTTGATGACCTTGACATTGAAGGGGAAACCTTCCGTGTGGGTAGAAAATTTATAGCAGTGCTTTTAGGAGCTGAGGTAGATATTAAAGAGTGACCCAATCTTTAAATTACAAAAGGAGGGTGTAGAGTACATGGTGTTCTGTGATGACTCAGGGATTGGGTTTGGTTGTGTCCTGATATAGGGGAAAGTAGTGATTGCCTATGGTTCAAACCAGTTGAGATAGCATTCGAAGAACTACATGACAATGATCTCGAGCTAGCAACAGTATTATTTATATTAACGATGTGGTGACACTACATGATGGGTGAGAAGTCTCTCATCTACTCTGACCAAAAGATTTTCAAGAATACATTCTCTCAGAAGGATATGAACTTGAGACATAAATGATGTCTAGAGTTCCTCTAGGAATATGACATTGATATTTTCTATAATCCTGGGAAGGGGAATGTGATGGCATATTCTCTCAGTAGGGGATCCATCTTATAGTTGAGGAGTAAGACATCAGAGTAGTTGGCCACGTTACAGATATCCTTTTTGGAAGGAGATGAAGTATCTTACTTCTAGTGATGGTTGTAACCCCTCAACTCTTATAGAAAGTCTGGGAGACATAGCTTGGAGACACCGAATATGAGACTTTACATGCTCATATGTCCACAGGGCATGCCGTAAATGTATATTTGAAAGGTGGGGAGCATGTCATCCTCTTCATTGGGAGAACAATAGTTCCAGTGATGTTGCAGGAGGATGTCTTGAGTGATTTCCATAATTACCATTTGTCGGTACATACTGGAATGGAAAATTTGTATCAGGACCTCTAACATCCATTATGTTTTAAAGGATAAAGAACGCAGTGGAATAGTTTGTTTCTCAATGTCTCACTTTCCAGCATGTGAAGGCTGAGCACCAGGTTCCAGCAGGCTTGACCCATCCACTTGAGGAACCAGAGTGGAAGTGGTATAGGATATATATGGACTTTGTGATTGGTTTACCACACATGTCCTGGGGACACAATAACATCTAAGTGATTTTTTCCTAAATCACCAATTTGGACCACTTCCTACTGATCTGTGAGAAGTGTTTATTAGAGAGTGTGTGATGCTTCTATGTGCAAGGGATAGTTTGGATTCACAAAGTGCCATCGAATATCATTTCAGACCGTGATTCTTGTTTAATATCCTGAATGTGGAAGAGACTACCAGATGAATTTGGGAATCAGTTGTTCTTCAGCACGGTGTTTCATACCTAGATGGATGGCCATATAGAGAGGACCATCTAGATTCCTGAGTACATGTTACGGGCTTGCATCCTAGACTTTGGGTGTAGTTGGGAGGATCACCTACCACTTTTGGAGCTTGCGTACAACAAAATTTATCACTCCACCATTGGTATGACACCATTTGAGGCCTTTTATAGGAGACCATATAGGTCACTACTACGTTGGAGGGACCCATGGGAGTCAGCACTCAAGGGTTCAGAGTTGTTGAAAGCTACCACCAAGAATGTGTAGATCATTAAGGAGCAGAGGAGGATTTCATATGGATTTAAAAAGTCATATTCTAATAGGATATAGAGGCCTATAGAGTTTGAGGAGAGAGACCAAGTGTTCCTTTGGGTCTCACCTCGACGGGGACTGCAGATATTTGGCTGGGGTGATATGTTATCCCTGAGATACATCAAAACTTTTTAGATTCTATGTAGAATTAGAGAAGTGGAATTCCACCTAGATTTACCCCCACAGTTGCACTAGGAGCATGATGTCTTCCATGTGCCACATATTAGGTGGTACAGACATGATCCATCGCATGTCATCGACTGGGGGGGCGAAAGACATTAAAGACGGGGAAAATTTTGTGGAGTACCTGGTAGAGATCAAGGATAAAAAGGAGTGGTTTGTTCATAGGTAGTTGATTCCTCTTGTGCACAATTAGTGGAAACATAGGAATCTCTAGGAGAGGACTAGTGAGGAGGAGGCTCATATTTGTGCTCAGTACCCTCATATCTTTGTTGATTATCCCTTGGTTTAACTTTCAAGAATATAAAACCCTATTTTAGGGAGAATTTAATGAATCTTATTTTCTCCAGTTTTATTTTTATAAAGTAATTGTGAGAATTATGAGACCAGACACTGAGACGGTGTGAGATTCCGAGGCACGATGTTCCCGAAACAATACGGTGAAAAATGTTAAGTTTTTTAATAAAGCACGTGGGTTAGTTCTTATATAAATGGTAATAACTTCTAAATGTGTTCCCATATCATAAATATTGGGGCACTTTTGTGTTCAGAGTAGCGAAATTACCTTTGGTAGGGTCTAACATCGACCAGTGGGGGTCAACATTGAATGTTAGAAATTGGACATATCTGTTATTAAAATATTTTAATAAAAATATTTTTCTTGATGTTGCTTTGGTTTCATTTAAATTAAGTCATATTTTATGAAATCTTGGGTTATCACTATAACCCTAGAAGTTCATTTAAGGCATGTAGATGGAAATATCTCTGATGAACGATGACGAACATCAGCTGATTGGGGATCAACGACGACATGGAACTCAATTCTTTGTCAATGACTAATCCAACCTCAAGGTAGAATGTTGATTTTTTTTATTTCCTTTCCAATATTAGATTCTAATGAAGAACATGAACCAACCCATGAATAGTTTTATTCGGTGTTCATTCATTCTTGTGGGATGTATAAATTATTGGGAGGATTAATGGGTTGTTAGATTTTGGTGATTATCGATTGATTGTTCTTCATTAAACATTATAACAAGATCAGATCAAGGATGACATGAATAAGGCCAAGATCCATCCAATTTGGAGTTCATGAGAATTTCTTTTTTCCCCCAATCTCCATATTCCATGTTCCCCATGAATTATGATCAAATGATAATTGTTCCTTTGATCAGTGTTGCAATGATCTGAGACCAAATACCCAATCACATAGTGGTGTAAGGAGGTGGTCGTGCAAGGCTGAGGAAATGCAAGGTGGTGGCTCTGGCCAGTTTAGGTGGAGTGCAGCAGGGCATGGCCATTGGCAGGGTAGACAAAGAAGAGGTAGCATTGGCCTGACAAGAGATTTTGGGCCAGGTGAAGTACAACTAGAGGTTTCTCATAGGGCGGATGATGGCGGTGATGGAATATGGTCCAGGTGGGACCACATTGGAGAGGGGGTCACAACAGCGTAGTCAATGGGTGGTTACCAGGGTCTACGGTAGGAGGCCTCAGTGATTTTAGCCATACACTGCTCGGAGCTGTGTTAGATAGAGGAACCAGTGGCGGTGGTGAAGTTTTGGGACCAGGAGGATGTGGTGGGTCGATCGCATAAAAAATGGTCTAATGTTGAGTAGACTGGGGGATATGGTTGGACATGCGGTTGAGCGACCACAGGGACTAGAGGGATGTGTCCAGGGTGGGCTGTGTTCAATATAAAAATGCCAGCTCGCACGATGTGGTTTGGGCTGGAGGATCGGGCCGCTCTGGCGGACCAAAATCTCATTATGGTGGGCCAGTTTGGGCCATCCCAAACCAATAGGGTTGGTCAAACCTGTTCGGATCGGGTCATTTGGACTGGGTCGGGTTGGGTCAGACCAGATCCTTTTTATGGAATTG
Organism: Viscum album; assembly: GCA_963277665.1. Lineage (NCBI taxonomy): Eukaryota > Viridiplantae > Streptophyta > Magnoliopsida > Santalales > Viscaceae > Viscum > Viscum album. Next base: position 1,516,705,426 of record OY728155.1, on the reverse strand, counting down.
TCCATATCTTTCAAACCATGTGTTTGTTTGACAAGTCGTTTATGGTGTTGGGACCCTTACAATGAGATGGTACTTTTGAGATACCCTAATTGATTTTTTTGAAAGTTGGTTCATGATCAAATATATTGAAGAGTAGGTTCTCCTAGAATAAGCGTGCTATAACCAGAATCCTATGACTGGATATGACATTGTGATATTGGTGACTATGTGACTTAGGGGCTGCATGACCCATTGACACTTCACACACCAACAACACTCTATGCGCCATCAATGCTCCATGTTCCATCGTTGCCCCGGGCACCATCACCACTCTGAGCGCCACTGAAACTCCATTCTCAATTGATGCATCATGAACCACTAATTATCTAGGTGATATTAATGCTATGTGTGCCATCGATACTTCTAGTTTCATGGATATTGGGAGATATATGGACTACAATTGTAAATCCTTCTCTTTGTTCTTTAGACTTATACCTATGTGAGCTGACCGTATTGACCGTACTTCATGTGTTTTTTTGTTGTATACTTTATGTGTTTCCTTTTTGGTGTACTTCATGTGTTTCCTTTGTGGTTTATATCTTTTATTTCTTATTGGTAGTACCTTTCTGGTTATGGGGGTTCCTACTAAGTATTTTTTTACTCACCCTTACATGAGATTTGCCTATACGTGTTGTCTCTTGTGCAGAAGATTGACACATTGATGGAGTCCTAGGTGGAACAAGACTAGGTGGTGCATAGAGTGATCCGAAATGTGAGGTGTGTTCCTATGGCTTCGGACAACTATCCTACACCTACCATTTATATAGGGTTTTTGTGGATGAGTTTCAGGAACTCATTCATTCAATTTGGCAGAATTTTATTTTGGTTGTCTTGTATACTGACCCTATTTAATTTCCAATTTTCCTACTATCATACATTGTTGTCGGTACCCTGTTGTTAGTACTTTGTATGATATTTTAGTGGTATTCATGATTGTTTACTTTTTTTACATTTCATAATTTTGGGCTTGGATATGTGTATGTGTGTGTGTACATGTACTTAGGCAAATGGATCCCTTATATGGGATATGCCTACTCAGTACTAGTCGCCATCCCATGACCTATCAAAGGCAGGCTTGTGGTAGTCACGACATGGTCCTTTTTGGGATGATTTGTGAAACAATATTCATTAATTCCTAATGTAATATCACAATCTCATCCATGTACCACCAATCGAGATCATCTACTTCACTCTACAAGGTTGTTCCTAGAAAATGGAATGACTTCATTAGTTGGTCTTGGAAACCCAAATGACATCACAAACATTAATGGACTAGGGTATCCCTATAATTAAATCCATTTAAATTTCATCCAAATTCCACTCAAAGAAATATAATGGCTTAAAAATTACCTACAGACATGGTTCTCAACCTTCACCTACTGAAATACTATACACATCACCATGAACTCTACCACTGACCAGTTTGACCCAAGACACTAAATATGAAACCTCAAAACATGATATGTATTTAAAAACCCCCAATTTAATTCCCATGGTGAAATTCTAAACACATGAAGAACACCCCATACATTTCTAATGAAAAAAATAACCTTCTATTAAATATCATTAGTTTAGACCATCCATTGACCACCCCTTTAGGGTATTGGCATGATCGACATGATCTTAAAACACCTCAACCTCTAAGTATCCCCATTGAAAATCCACCACCTTCTACATCAGTGATGATTCAACATTAATTTGATGAAAAAGTAATATAACATTATTCACCATCATAATGAGATTCATTATCATAATATCTTCTATCCCTTTCCAAGAATCATCGAACTCTCAAACTATAGATTCATATGACATCTATTTTAGTGCATCAATAACAAAATTATTATTCTAAATGTTAAAGTTGTTCTATAAATAATTATCCAACATAAAATCCACACACCTAATCTTAAATAGGTTCATATACTTCTGAGAGAAGACATAAATTAAACATATGAGGTTAGTGAAGAACACAAAGAGATCACTGATGAGGTAATGTCACCAAAGAATCAGGAAAAAACAACACTACTTCAAACTCTAGGTCTTGTGTAGAATATTTACTATCATTGGAAAATCCTAAATAGAACCATAAGAGATAAATTCAAATTATTTAATCATGATTCATACCAATACCATATGGGAGAGTCAAAAAAGAAACCAAATATCAACCCTTCCCCAGATAACTGAAGCACAGGGGAACTATTCAATATCTCTATAGGGTAGTCAAAGGATTTGTAATTATAATAAGTCTAGATAAATGGATGGATATTCCAAGTCAAATATTTCAATGTAGATTGAATATGAGAATGTTTGAGCATAAACCTCTAGTATAGACCACAAGTCTAAGGATGATATGAACCTCTACTATGTTATTTGTTACTACACAAGAAACAACTGACTCTGCCATTGACTAGTCCATGACCACACAATGATAAATTAACAAATATATATGGAAATGAACCTCCAAAGTCTAGTACATGCACTGAGAAAAACATTTCATAGAGTTAAAGGTTTAAATGATATTTCTGAGTAGTTTTTGGATACTCAAAATGATCTGACTCTTACCATTACTCTATAAGGATAGGTTTTTATGAAAAAACTATGAAATAGACCATGAATTTATAGAATAAACACTTCTTGCACCCCATAAATGCATCTAATATGTTAATCACACTGAATGACCAACCAAAAACTCATATTCCCATACCTACGTAAAAAATAATTCTTCAGGATATCCTCATCATTCACCACTATCAGGTTATATTAAGACTATAGATCAATATTCAAAACAATTTTCCCCATTTAATTGATTTAATGGATTATCTATTCTTGAATGGGGGTAACGATTCTTGGCCTTCACTGGGTTCCTCTTATGATAGTCCATAGAAAACCTCAAACTAATATCCACATTCTTTGAAAAAAAAATATAGAATCCAAATGCGATGCACTAGGCCGTTTTATTGCATTATAGAGAAACTAATCTATTTTTAATATCAACTCATGTATCTCTATGGGTTCATAATATAAGGATCTCTCAAAATCATTGAGGAACTATATTGTATCTTTATCCAAAAATCGACATCCTGTCGAGGGTGTTGTTTCAAAACCTTATTCGAGAATACATTGAGAAACATTTCAACAACTCTAGGGATCTCATCCTCTTGTGTATCCACAAAAAACACAGCTACCTAATATAAAATAGGTTCTATATAATTTCTCTTCTCACCAATGAAAAATACTCATTAACCCTCTATATTAGAAAAAATGGCTTTCCTCTAGAAATATTAAATTATTGCCCATACAGAATATAGCCTGTCCATAAGAAGGATGTTATTATTTGACTACATATACAATAATAAGAAACTTCCCATAGAATAGTGATACTCCATCATCATTATACATCCATAGAACACATCAGACCAGAACAAATCCACTCCAATTAACATGGATAACACTAGGGGAACTAGAAGCCACTCCACCACCAATCCTAACACATAAAACATTCTGTCCATAAAAGGAATGTGATGTTCCACAATAAAACAAATAATTAAATACGGTAGATGTTAAATTGATTTTACACTAATCATCCTCAAGTCCCTCTAAAGTTTCCACCTCCATTATATACACCTGATTACTCCCATATCCTCTTTATCGCTACTAATGACCTCTATGACCACACTCTGGAATGGGTCCATGAGGATGATGACCATGATGGGGATGAGATTGATTATATCCATATACCCTTAGGTAATAAAATAATTATGGTGGAATTTGCTGTTGAAATGATATCAGGGGAACCAGCTATCACATAATCTAGAAATATGGTTAACCACCCATACAGTTGGGCACTAATCCTAATAGTAACCATAGCCTCTATAGGAATAACACAAAAAATGTGAAGCCCATAGTAGATTATTGAGAACCATTGGCCCAATAACATCATGAAGTAGAGTACTATGATCAATTAACTAATGATCAAAACTTTGACAGCCCTGACATCTATGATCCTACACCTCATTTTCTTCTCCTTAAGAATCTCTACAGACCTTCTTTTCAAGGCACTCCTCTCTATTAGTTCATTTTATAGATCACTTTTTTATTTTTCTACACTTATATAATGTTTGGAAGATTAAATTAGGTGAATACATATCTGATCGATGAACACAACATCTCCTCATGATTTCTTATTGTAGACTCCTCATTTGGTTAGAGAATAAGTTAAAAACAAGGCAGTTACTTAAAACAAATATACATGATCAAGTTACATTTATGATGGAAGAGTAGATCCTACCTCTTAATTGATTTCATTTTCAATGAAAAGAACTCCAGAGTTGACACATTTTGAATTTTATCCCATAAAACATCCATATACATCCACTTTTAAGGATACAACATCCACCACTAACTCAGGTCCCCTTGTGTCTAACTAACCTCCAATGTAACCCTCACACAACTCGATCCAAAATAAGCCTAAATTAAATATCATTCGCCTCTAACCAATGTTTTTTACCATGATCATATATATTCCACTCATATTTTTCTATACCATGCTGCTAAAAATAATGCAACACCCTATACCATGTCTCATACTCTGTTGGATTTAATTTTTGATGATCAATTGTATCAACATACAAAAGCTATATATATTTAATAATAGAAGGAAAATGACATTAATCTACATATATAAAAAAATCTTTGGGAATAAGAAAAAACATAGGATCATCTACCTTTGACTAAAATGATGCAGTAAATTACTTGAGTGGAGTAAAACTCATACATTTCAATTCCAAATTCATAATTATTTTCAAGATTAGCTGTAATTTTCAATAATAATTTAATTTAATATCATTTAAAACATTGAGAAGAAAAAATTAAAAAAAAAATATCTTTATGAAATAAAAATAATAGATTTAATTCCCCAAAAATTGGTTATGATTTTTTTATTAAACATTACTTTATTGATTTAAAGTTAAAATAAATTTTCACAACATCCTAACAAATCTTGGTATCTTAAAAAACTATAAATTTGATAATTTATGGACTTATCATGTGGCCCAATTAAGATACGAAATTTTTAACAAACCAATCACACGATGTGAAATACTGACTACATGAAAGAACTAACCAAACACCTGATAGAGCTAACAATTTTAAAAAAAGAACCAACTAAGGGCACAAAGTAACAAACCAACCACAAAAATTAACCAACCACCCCCTAAATTAACCCACTAATCACACAATGTAAAAATTTACCATAGGTTCAGTGAAGTTACCATAGGGGAATACATGGAAATTTTGGAAAATATAAAGGTAATCAATACCCTCGAGACACTTTGATGCCTTGGTAAATCCCAAAGGAGTGGTTTCGGTGACTAGGAACATTTTAAACATCTATAGTCACCATCTATCCACAAATATAAAATCCAAAATGTTCAAATACACCTCTATAAATGATCCCGGTGGATTAATTTCAAACTATTTATTTTACTAATGAGTAAATCATTAAAATACACTATCATTTTTAAACCACCAAAAAACTAATAACAGTCTCATTGGTGTCCCATTTTTTCAATAACTGATGTGAATTTTCCACACCCATCCTGATAGACCATTTGTATCAACCCAATACTAAAGTATAACATTTTCATGAACTTTATTTTTCTAAATATTCATCCCATAGGTTAAAATACTCTACTATATAGACTTATTTTTCTACAAGATAATAAAATGATTAGCTTTTCCTAAAAAACAAAATAATATTCTCATTGGGTGATCTCTACTAAGTAACATCCATCACTTTACACATTATGGGCCTCATTAAAATATCACTCTCTTACTATTGAAGTTGATTTCACAATCCCAAAATATGTAAATATCAAAAGTTTATTCTCTTACGGAAACTATTCAAGAAAGATCCCAAATTTTATATTTCCATATTGGGTGACCCTCACTCATTAAATAAGTTATTTCCCCCATAATTTATTAAGATTATGTGATGTGTCATCCTATCAATAAAACTAATCACAACATGGATATAGGGTCTTACACCTCCCCCACACACTAATATTGTATTTATCACTAAGGGAAGTTCCTACCGCTTGATAGCTTCATAGATTTCATCTTTTTTCCAATGCATCTTGAAACAAACCAAGATATCTAACTCTATTATACTACTACTAAACCCTCTATCACATAAGAGAATATTATGTGTTCAATAAATATCATCATGAACACATTTATTCTTTCTAAATATATTATATGGTATTTATCAATCCCAACAGAATCACTAGAAACTCATAATGTTTATAATGATTCAAGGGAAAAATATTTAGAACATCCACTTTATGAACCTAAGTATAATGATATCTACACCCATGTTTGAACATAATCAAACATGATTCTCATTTACCTATTCAAATATGTTACACTATGATGGAAAACAACGTCCTCTAAAGACAACTCTAATTAAACTAGTGGATCCCGAAGATTGGAAATTTCATTAGATATATGAAATAATAATTCAATATATCCCTAGATTGAAAATTTAAGTATAAATTGATCACTTAAGGAATAGTAATAAGGGAATTTCCTTTGAAAATTTTATATATTCCTACACCACCATAAGAAACTGATTTTTCACACCACACATATTATATCAACCTAATGTGTATAATGTGTGGGTAAATGAATTTAAATATTCAATTGGATTACCATACTCATACTTATTTTGTCCCATTTAACTATTAATGTGATCCTTGATCCAAATTCTTAAATATAAAACACATTTATTAAAATTAATCCAAAACATGTGCTATGTATAAACAATACATTCAAAAGATGGATTAATATGGCTAAAAAAATTATCCCATTGATACATATCTTGGATAACAGTAACACACATAGCTAATAGATGTTGGTGAGTGGTGATCACCTCCAATAGAAGATTATATATTATGATGTTGGATGATAAGCTCAATAAGAATCATTGACTATTGGAAAAGTTATAGTACAAAAAGGAATGTATGTATTTAATGTCTTCCAATAAAGAATCCATAGTATAAAGGTAATGATTCAAACATAAAACAATATTTGGTAGTGTTTAAATGAATATGAGGTCCACCCAAGGTGATGCTAGTTGAATTTGGTCAAATAAATGTGCACATTTAGTTCCCACTATGGAAATAGATCCATTATTGAATCCATATGACCAAGGGGTACCCTATTACCCATGATGATACACCTAATAATGATATTGACTCCACCAATGTGGCCTATCGATAATGATTCATATATATCCCTCTGATTTCTTCATACTCAAAAAAATAGTGGGTATGTTATCTATACAATTTCAAGTATACAATGTCCCACCACTCTTCTGGTTATACCCAATATAGGATCCCTTTATCACCAATACTAGGGATTTAGACCATGAAAACATAAAACCTTAATTTTTCGAACATTAATTAGCCACTGGAAGAGGATAATATTAATTTTTAATTTATATAGTTTTAATGTGATTTTTATTCATAAATACCATTTTAATTCATTTTACACTTTGAATATCATTTCACATCATGATTGCAATTCTTTCCTAAAATGCACTATTACATGGTACATTCTTGAACATCTCATAAAAAACCAAATGGACTTGATTTTATTTTTATATTTTATTTTAATGTCTCCCATTCTATAAGGAACAATTCATTATTTTGGATCACTTGTATATTCAATTTTGAAGACCACCAAAGTGGGCTTTGAACCAAGCACATTATAGGCGAAGTAAGCTTGACAACAACCTAATAAATGTGTTGTATCAGCCATTATTCAAGCCCAAAGAGTCTAAACATTTTACTAGAGATAGAAGAAATCATGGGGAACATTTAATTCAACAGTGGTCAAAGTAAATTCGGATATTTTAATGGAGTTCTAGGTGACCCAATTTGAAGAAGTAATTTTGGGCCAGATTCCACAGCCCAGAAAAATATCCCACCATTTAAATCGTATCTAGAAAATTACAAAGTATTTTTGGGCTGTAATTTTACATGTTATTATGGGAAAGCAGGGGATTCAATTAATTATTCTATGTCCCACTCCAATTAGGCCTTCTAGAAAGTGATTTCGGCGCTTCTGTTCGGTGGAGGCAAGCTGACTCCCACTTCAAGGCAAGAGTTGAAAATTATCCTCTACATTTATTGTCAACTTACTTTTCTCCAAAAAAATTAATTCAAAGCACATGGGATGATGGGGGCTCGACCAAATAATTCCAAAATTCCTATTTAAGGCAGAGGTGGAGGACTTGAGGATCTTGGGTGCTTTGTTACATTGTAATGTTATGCTATCAATTTGATGATGTAATCGTTCTTCATTCTCAAAAAAAATAAAAAAAGAAGAAGAGAAAATGCGAATAAAGAAAAACGATTAATACCGTAACCAGAAATTTAAAATAAGATAATGTATCATTAGTTTAATTTAAAAAAAACAGGGAAATCCATAAAAATGATGATACTTGGAATTAAATAAATCGTTGTGTTGTTTGTTTTGTCTGGTTTGTTCTTCATTGTATGGTTCAGGTACTATTTTGGGTGATACATGTTCAATCAAGGAGGTGCCTACATCCCCCAATAGATCAAAGGAGTAATATGGAGCATTATGAACTTCAACTTCAAAAACTAGGGGAATTTGTTCCATGTTTATCATTTTCAATTTCCTCTTTGAACTCCTCTCTTACCCCCTTCTAACATTTATTTTCTTTAAACACTGGGGATAGTGTTATTCAATGTTGGGGGGAGATGAAATAAAAATGTAAACAAAAAAAAGATTCACACTTATTGATGGAAAAAATTGAGAGTTGAGCCATTAAGAATCGAAAAAAAATCTAAAATAAGATTTCATCTCTATAATGATGCTCTCAACCAAAAATTATTGCAATAGAATTTTAATTTGGTTGGGATTCATAATGTTACAAACCCATATCAATTATCTATATGAAGTAATAACTTAATTTTATGAGATTTAAGAGGTAAATCATGACCCATTCTTATGAAATATGGAATCCATCCATTAATATTGATGTATATTTATACATAGTCATGAAGCCTTTATGAAGGTCTAGTATCTTTATAGTCTAAAAATATATCCACAAAGATTAATTTTACCCCTCCATAAATAAGAAGTAAAACTCTAAACATAAAAAAAATCCATATTGGGAGATCATGTAATGAATATCCACCGATGGATCATTTCACAGTGTATAAGGGTTGGTACGAGAATTATTATCTAGTTAGTTGTAGTCAAAAAATAAATGTAATATATTGTTTACTAATTGCAACTAATCATCTACCACAAGAGGATATGGTTTTCCTGGAGTCCCATTGTAATAGATAAGCTTAAATTATTGTAAGTGGACATTATAAATTAATAAAACTATAATAAAAATAATATTATAAAATTTCATTGAATAAAAAGTCTAATTTTATAGGATGAATATTGATTTTAAGCATAATAGGTCAAAATAAGACAATAATGAATTTTCAAAACATTCGCCCAAAAACATGATTTTATGAATGTTTAAAAATGTATAAGTTAGCTATTCATTAATTTTTTTAGTAAATTATTATTATATGTAGAATTAATACATTAATAAATATAAATTAGATAGAAATAGTGATAATACTATTTGGAGGTAAAAGAGATATTTTTCAAAAAAATAGTTTTCTTTAAAACAACATAATGTCATTCCATTTTAATAAAATAAAATAATAATTAATGATGAATTATTTAAAAGAAATTTATAGATTATATATATAACTAAATTAATTTTAATCCATATAATTTTTATTACTAGTCATATATCTAATCTAAGTTAAGCTTACGCATGAAAAACTCATTTATTGAAAAACTGTTTCTCAAAACATTTGGCAATGTTTTTTTAAATTAAATTAATACACTTTTGTGAATTGAATTTCATAAAATGGCTTCAATATTTTTAATCAGAATAATTAATATTAGTTAATATGGTTAAACTAATATTTGGATATATTAAATAGTAAAAACTATGAAAATTAAAAAACTATCGTAAATATCAAAATGGGTTTACCAGGGTTTAATAATTAAAGATAATGGTTAAAATGGCCTAAAAATTTCTGGAGCCCCATTGGTTAGTTGTATTTGGTTATTACCCATATTCACTTAAAATATAATCCATTTGGATCCATATGTACAAGAATGTGACATGACATTATTGTAATACTTTGAAAAATTACAAGTATGCCACTCACCTCAATTATAGAAGGGCACCTCAACCCCTCATTCGATCACACCTATTGAGTTATATATCATTAAAAAAAACTTAATAAATATCTCTTTAAAATCATAATCCATATTATATATGATTTTCCCCAAAATAATAGCATAAGAGTCCCTAAAAAAACTTTCAAAGGAGGTTTTCCTATGTAAAGGTTATTGTCTTCACTAAGATCTTTCTTTTTTAATTCTCCTTTAACCATATTTAATTTTGTATTTATAATTTCAATATAATAACACTAGTTTATACCAAATGTGTAGATGTTATTATTTTATAAAATAATATTTATCTATCTCATTCTATTTCATATTTGAAACACAACCATTTCTTGTGTGTAAGGTTGACTACCTCCTTGCGAACCGATGTAATTTTTTCTATCAAAGACTCATATGGATATAAATAATGATAATAAGAATGAATATATATGATAATTATGAAATAATATTGATTCAATAAACTTGATATGTCAATTAATTCTATATAATATCTACTATTAAGGAATTGATATCGTTGCTTTTGTGTACGTACAAACTACCATCTTCCTGAAGCGGTGCAATTCATTTTCCTTTTCCATTATTCATGAATGATAATAAAAATGTATCTATGGAGTAAATGTGGTATTTATAGAATTAATATAATTTTGTAGATGATGGAACTATATCATATACGAATGAACTTAAACACTAGTGATGAATCATTCGTGAGAATATGATGTATTTAAGACCTGAAACAATGGTAATAAAAAAATATTATTATAAAATGGGTGGATAAATTTTTATAATAGGATCATATATGTTATTTTAAATATTAATATAATTCTATTTTAAACTAATCCATTATTTAAAACCATTATAAATGAGTTCATAAAATAATCAATTAATGGAAACCATGAGGTAAGGGGGTTTCGTAACTCAATTTATTTTCATTGGGTTATATTAATTCTTCATTGTCATTGATATTCTAACATTATGAGTGTAATAAATATTGATTATTTTATATTTAATTTAAACTTTTTTTGTTGATTTAAATTTGATTCACATATTCAATTTATTTATTCATTCTCACTGTAAGGGTATGATTTTTTAAGGGAATTTCTTCTCAATTTCCACTCCATTGAGTTATATTAGGTATTATTCCCATACATATTTTTATGTGTTATATATAAAACTTTTGACATATTTAAAATTGATACCTATTTATTAATGGTTATTATTATTTTAATTCAACTTTATTCCTTCAAGGGGTTATAATATAAATTTTACCAAAGATATTTGGATTTATTTTTCAATAATGAGTTATAATATTTATAATTAAAAAAAATTAATAATATCAATTTTATCAAAGTAAAGAGAATATTATTTAGTGTAAAAATGGATATTTTCAAAAAAAATGTTTTCTTTAAAAAAACTATAATGTCATTTCATTTGAATTATTTAAACAAATATTTAATAAAGAATTATTTAATTGATATTTATATAGTATATATCTAACTATATAAATTTAAATCCATTTAATGATGATACCTTTCCATCTAGTTAATGTGAGATCTTCTTATGAATAAAAAACAAATTTCAATAAAACCCCTTTTTGATAAATTTTTTGGGTTAACAATTAAATTAAATTCTTCCACATCATTAGATTGAATTTGATAAAATGGATTCTATATTTTTAAATAAAATAATTAATTTTATATAATAATTTCAACTTAATTTTGGGTTATAATGAATAATAATAATGGTAAAAATTAATTACTATACTTAAAGTCAAAATAGGTTTACTGGAAGACAATCTATATATATAAGGGTTAAATTGACCAAAAAACAAAGTAAACCCCCATTTTATGGTTGTATTTAGTCCTTAAAATTATAAATTTGGAATATGAACCATTTTGGATCTATATTTACAAGAATTTACATGAAATTATCGTAAAAAATTGAAAAAGTATAAGTGTCCCACTCACATAAATTATAAAATGGATCCTCTCCCATTATTTCTTTACAAATATTGAGATATCTACCCCAATCAACCATAGAAAAATATATCCAAAACATCCTTATAAATTTATATAGGTTTTTTTATTACCAAAATACTAAACCAAGTATCCTTAATAAGATATACAAAGGAGTTTTTTCTAGGGAAAGGTAACTGTCTTCAACAAGTTCATTCTTTTTTAACTTCAACATTTAAATCCATAAAATATGTCTTAAAATTTATAATATAATGACATAAATATAACCCATAAAATAATATTTTTTTATTTTAATGAAATAAAATTCATCTATCTCCTTGTCCATAAAATGGGTAACAAAACCCTCGCTTGTTTGTACAACGCACTACTACCTGAGGAACTGACATAGCTTCTTTTCCATCATAAAATCACATGGATAGTCACACAAATGGAACTAATTAATATATAAATTATACTTAGGAAATAAAACCAATTCTCTATATTAAATATATCACCTATATCTATACTCTTTCACCCATTAAGAAAATGATATTTTCACTCATCCATATATAAGGCCTACAATATCCATGAAGAAAAGCGATTCATTTTACCTATCCATAAATCATGAATTATTATAAAAATATATCAACATCAAAAAATGATATATATAAAATTTAAATCATCCTTTTGATGATTAAAAAATATCCCATGTGTACGAACTAGACCATCCATGATGAGTCGTACATGGGGAAACGAATCATTTAACACCCAAAACCATGGAAGTAATGAAATATTATTAGCGAACACGTGATATAGTTTTATAAGAGAATCATATATGATATTTTAAATATCAATATAAATTTTTATAAATTAATTACATGTTTAAAACCATTATTTTTTTTAATTCATGTTCAAATAAAGGGAAGCATGAGGTAAGGGGGTTTCAAAACTCAATTTCATTTCATTGGGTTATATTATTTCTTTGTTTTCCTTGATATTATAATATTTTTTGTTAAATGAGTTTTGATTATTTTATGTTATATTTCCAATTTTTTAATGATTATCAAAATTCGATACACATAATCAATTCATTTATTAATTCTCACATCAATGGTATTATATTTGTAACAGTATTTATTCTCAATTTTCCAAGAATTGAGAAATATTTGGTATTATGCATGTATTTACTTTTAGGTGGTGTATATACTACACCTTTGAAAAATATATTAGGAATATCTATTTATTCATGGGTATTAGTGTTTCAATTTATTTTATTCCCTCAATGGTACTGATAGAGCTAATATATCCAATATTTCTCATGTCTATTTAAATAATTTAAATTTCACCAATTTACTAATTTGATCTTATTTGTAACAATTTTGGATTTAGAGTGTGTTTTGGGATAAAAAGTTTAAATTGCATAATTTTGGTTTTTTAACAGATTTTTATCATAGGGGTATTTTGGTCATTTATTATAAAATATATTTCTAAATTTTGTTATTAGAATTTTTTTAGAACCCTTATTATATTTCCATCAACTTTTTTATCAGGGTCAGGGTCTGAGGCCCAAACAAATCAATGAAGCTGACAATTTTTCTGGGCGGACTGCGTGGACCCCACCATTATAATGGAAACACAACTCAGCCTACACACCTCCAAATGATGGAATTAATATTGGAGATAGAATAGGACTCCATGGCACGTTCACAAATTTAATTTCATAGCATTTGGGATCTATAATGGTTGCCATTGAATGACATATATTTGTAGGAAGCTTCTTGGAAGCATCATCCAGAGAAAGTGATTGACAATAGAAAAATCATAACTCCATCCAGATGCATCCAATGAATCTAAAATTTGGAGGGAGGACAGAAAACACATTTATGAACAACATTCATTAAGGGTTCCACGCGTTAATCATCCATTTATTTGGTCAAAAACGCGACAACCTTTATAGGATAAAATATGCCTATAAATGGAGAGGAGCTCCTACCACTCAATTCATTCCATTCATCACCACACCATCTGTCACAAAGGGAGTTGTCTTGAGAGAGAAAAGGGGAAGGTGGAGATTGATATACTAAAGAAAATTCCATCCATTTAGGATTCAATAGAGAAGATGAAGGCTTCTCAAGTGATGCAAGGCTAAGAGGAAAGTGGTTGCGGATGGCGACACCCGATGGACACTCTCTTCCGAGTTTCGATTTTAATGTGTAATATCTTTTTGAATTTCTATAGAACCTATATTTTTGAATTAATTTTGTTGTTTTATTTCATAAATATATTTTCAACAAATTTTTTTTATCGTTGTTTCATCTATAAAGTAGAACAATTGATTTATCTTTTTAAAATTGTTTGGTGAGGTTTTGCCGTTGAGCATAGCGAAATCAATTAGGCTCAATTACCTGGAGGTATTTAACTAATTTAGTCACTTATATAGGTGGGACCACAATCATATTTAAGTCTTAATATGATGTCTATTCCAATTTGAGTGTACACCTAGGGGTCCTTGGGGGTGCATTTTGGAATTTAAATTAAGAGATATTTTTATATACAAGGAAGATAGGAGTGTCCGAGAGGGTAAAACTTATCTGTGACCACTATTTTTAATCCTAATTTCAAACCCAATTTATCTTTCCTTTAAAATTATTTTACTTTAGTGTTTAATTTAAATTTTATTTTCAAATTTCTAATCAAATCCCCATTTCCATTTCTGAAAAAAAACAAAAGTGACAGTTTAACAACTCGATCTGCAAACTCCTTGAGAGAAAACCCTATGGTCACCACTGTGCTACATTATAAGGGAAAAATATTGATTGAGGTTTTCATGACAAAAAAACTCTCACATCAATTGGAAATGTTTCCAGGGAGGTTTCTAGAGTTGATTTTATTTTATTTTTCTTGCTGGACTCGAACCTCTGATGTGAACTTGTTACCTTTGGATCCCGAAATCGATAGAACTTTTCACACTATGGTTAGAGTTACTAATTCCCAAGTTATAAGTTGTGAATATTCCTCAAACACATATCTAAGGGACTTAGTTGAAACAGAAATCAAAATGGATGAAAATAGAACTTTTAAAGAACTAGCTTTAACCTATGATGAAAATAATGAGAATCCTGTAGAGTACCCTAATTTCCCTACTGGATTTGAAATCAAGTATGGTTTCATCCACCAGCTTCCCAAATTCAATGGATTGATTGGTGAAGACCCACACAAACACGTTCAAGAATTCGACTACCTGTGTGTCAACATGAAACCTCATAGAGTCGATGCCGATCAAATGAAGTTGAGGTCACTTACTTTTTCTCTAGATGGAGTTGCTAAGGAATGGTTTCTCTATTCTCACTCAACCTTGATTAAAATTTAAAAAAATTGAAAAAAAATTCCTTGAAAACTTTTTCCATGCGTCTAGAACTTCCTCCATTCAAAAGGAGATTTGTGGAATTAGGCAGAAACAAGGAGAAACATTTCACAAATACTGGGAAAGGTGCAAACGTATTTGTTTTAGTTACCCCCAACCATAAAATTAGTGACCAACTTCTCATTCAATACTTTTATGAGGGATTGTGTATCACTTATAGAAGTATGATCGATGTTACTATAGGAGGAGCATTAGTTGATAAGACACCTGCTGCCTCTAGGATTCTAATTGCAAACATGGCCTAGAATGCCCAATAATTTGGAACAAGAGGCCTTCTTCATTTCAAAGCTACATAAGAATTCCCTACTACTAGTATCTAAAACAACACAATTGCAAGTCAACTAACTAATCTTACCACCATGGTAAGGTCAATGATGCTGTCTAACACCCCACCAACCCAACCCAAACCTAAAGAGGATTTCTAACTACATGTCCACTATGGGATTTTTTCTTCTACTGAACATTTTTGTGATGAATTACCACAAATGAAAGAGCCTCTTAAGAACTACAATGCTGTTTTTCGTAGAATAACATTTTAATCAAACCAACAAATACCATTTCAAAACAACCAAAATTTCAATAAGGGATGGAACAACAACTTGAATGAAAGATTTCATCAGCATGAATAACCATGAGGATTCTTCCAAGTCCAATCAAGTAATTCTCAACCAAGATATCTCAATGAGCAAGCCAATTCTCATTTTGGAAGAAACTTTCAGCCTACCCCTCCCACTCAAAACTCTAATAGGAACCTTGAAGAAGTAATGTGGAAACAACAAAAGGAAATGATGTAACAATAAGAGGAAATGAGGGAGCTAAAATAATACTCAAAACAACTAGATAACAAAATGAATACCTTGATGACTCAAGTGGTTCAACTTTCCTCTGGTATTAATTGCATAACAAATAAAATGAGTGGTGGTTTACCCTCATAACCACAAGTAAATCTAAGGAATAATGGGAAAGAAAATGTCAGTGCAATTGAACATACAAGTGGCACAAAATTTAACAGCCCTCAATTTGAGAACATCAAGCCTGATGCCAAAATTGTTAATGAAAATCCTACCCTTGATAAAAATACTGAAAAATATGAAGTTGATAGAAACAAAAAGTCAAGAGAATAAATCCTATTTGAAGGTACAATGTATGATTGGAATAGGATGTCTAGTCCTTATGTTTCTCCAAAACATACTCATAACACCAAAAAAACCTTCAAACATCCATTGCCTTATCCAAGGTGTGAACCACCACCGAAGTCATGTGCTAAAAAATACTTGGAATAGGAGGTTTTGGAAACATTCAAGAAAGTCCAAGTCAATATTCATTTGCTCAATGCTGTGAAAAAAATTCCAAGGTATGCTAAGTGTCTAAAAGACATGTGTACTAATAAGAGGAAGTTCAAAGGAGGGGAAAAAGTAAAGTTAAGAAGGAATGTTTTCTCAATGATTCAACATTCCCTTCCTGTCAAGTGTAAAGACCCTGAAACATTTACCATTCCATGTACCATTGGGGAATGTGAATTCAAATATGTGATTCCTTATATCAGGGCCTCCATCATTGTCATTCCACATTCTGTCTACTCATATCTTCGGGTTGGAGACTTGAAACCCTTTAGAATCATCTTTCAAAATGACAACTGAAGTACCAGCAAACTTACTAGAGTTATAGAGGATGTTCTCATTCAAGTGAGAGACATGATTTTTCCTTTTGACTTATATGTTTTGGATATGGAAGATGATCAGTTCGGCACACATGATTCCCTCATCCTAGGGAGTCCATTTCTAAAAAACAGCAAAATCAATCATCAATGTTCACAAGGGAAAACATTCACTTGAATTTGGGGGAGATGTTGTTCATTTC
Source organism: Viscum album (assembly GCA_963277665.1). Lineage (NCBI taxonomy): Eukaryota > Viridiplantae > Streptophyta > Magnoliopsida > Santalales > Viscaceae > Viscum > Viscum album. The sequence continues at coordinate 1,516,687,858 of OY728155.1, read as the reverse complement.
AACATTTTTCATTAAATGAAACACCCAATTGAGGATCATTGAAATCCCCATGTAAAAATGATTGATTGGGTTTCCTCTAGCATGTTACCTAATTTTTTATGTCATGAATAAGATGGAAATTTGTCTGATACTGAATCAGATCAAAATGAGGTTGAAATTGGAGACTGTGAAGAGTATTGGGATGTTGAGACTGAATATCTGAGCATTGATGAAGATGAATTTTTAGAAACCACTGAACCTGTTAGTGGTATCCCGAGAGAGGTTTCCAATTTTTCACATGAAACATGTCTTGAGATTATGGAAATAGATCACCATGATGGACATGGAGATTCACCAACCAAACTAACTTCTAAGCAGTTCCCTATTATCAATGAAACCACCCCACCTGAGATAGAATTGAAACCCCTTCCAGATAACCTCAAGTATGCCTTCTTCATTTATAATGAACAATTCCATGTAATCATCTCAAAATATTTTTCTGAAGTCCAGGAAAACCAATTGTTTGAAGTTCTCAAGTCCCACAAGGAAGCCATAGGATGGAATCTCTCTGATATAATAGGAATCAATCCCTCAGTTTTGATGAATATAATTTTATTGGAGGAGAATGCTAGACCAGTAAGACAATTTCAAAGAAGACTAAACCCAAGACTTCTGGATGTTGTGAAGAAGTCACCAACCTGTTGGCTACTAGAATTATTTTCCCCATATCTGATAGTCAATGGGTATGTCTAGTCCATGTTGTTTCTAAAAAAAGTTTCTTTACAATCTCAAGGAATGAATAATGTGATCTTGTCCCCATAATTCTTCCAAATAAATGAGGAATGTGCATTGATTACAGGAAACTCAATTTGATTACAAGGAAAGACCACATCCCATTTCCATTCCTTGATCAAGTCCTTGAAAGACTTGCTGGGAAAACCCTCTATTATTTTCTTGATTGATTCTCAAGATATTTTAAAATTCATATTTTACCAGAGGATCAAGATGGAACCACCTTCACATTCCCCATTAGAAATTTTTCTTACAGAAGGATTCTCTTCAGTTTATGTAATGCCCTAGGAACTTTTCAAAGGTGTATGATAAGAATCTTCTCTGAATTTTTGGAAACTTGCACCGAAGTTTTTATAGACGACTTCACTGTGTATGGATCATCTTTTGACTGTTCTTTAAAAATCATGGCACGTGTCCTTGAAACATGCATCGAAAAGAAACTTGTCCTATATTATGAAAAATTACATTTTATGGATGTTAAAGGGATCATTCTTGGACATGTTATTTCCCTTGATGGAATTCAGGTTGATCAATCCAAATTTGAGGTCATTTCCTCATTACCATCCCCAAAAACTGTGAGAGATGTGAGATCCTTCCTTGGTCATGCTGGATTTTATAGGAGACTCATTAAAGATTTCCGTACAATTAAACTTCCATTGTCCAGATTACTCCAAAAAGATTCCACATTTGTCTTTGATGAGAATTGAAAAAATTGCATTTTCTGAGCTAAAACAATGACTGATAACCCATCCCATTGTTCAACCTCCAAAATGGGACATTACCTTTGAAATCATGACTGATGCATCTAACATTTTTCTTGGGGCAGTATTGAGTCAAAGGACAGAAAAGAAATATCATGTGATTGCCTATGCCTCTCAAACTATAGATCAAGACCAATAAAACTACACAACAATTGAGAAAGAACTACTGGTTGTTTTCTTTGCTCTAGGAAAATTTAAAAGTTATCTGCTGGGCTCTAAGGTGATTGTTTTAACTGATCATTCTACAATCAGATTCTTGATGAAGAAACATGATGCAAAACCAATACTTCTGAGATGGATCTTTCTTTTACATGAGTTTGACGTTTAAATGAAATATATTAAAGGATTTGAGAACCTTTTTGATGATCATTTGAGAAGGATACCATCTATTGAGAAAAGAAAACATCATATGTGTCTAACAATTAAGAAAACCTTTCTAGATGAGGATTTATTTGCTACTCCAAGTGAAATACCATGGTTTTAAAATCTTGTGAACTATTTGGATTCTGATGAACATACCCACTAGTTTTTCAAACATCAAATTGATTGAATTATGAGTGATTCAAAGAAATACATTTAGGATTATCCTTATTTATGGAACATTGGTAGTGATCAACTGATACGAAGATGAATTATGAACTCTGAATTTCAATACAGCCTACATTTTTTCCACACATTTAACTTTGGAGGACACTTTGGACCACAAAGAACAACAAGAAAAGTTCTTGATTATAGATTGTACATGCCCACCATTTTTATAGATACTTTCAAATTCTGTAGAACTTGTAAAAATTGTCAATTCCAAGGAAACATTTCCAAGAAGAATGAGATTCCACAAAAACCACGTTTGTTTTGTGATGTCTTTGATTTATGGGGAATATATTTTATGGGGACTTTTTCAAATACTATTGGATATCTATACATATTTCTATCTTTTGATTATGTTTCCATGTGGGTAGAGGCTATCCCCACCCGAACTGATGATGCAAATATTGTGTCCAAATTTGTGAAAGGAAATTTGTTTTTAAGGTTTCGATTTCCAAAGTTTCTGATTACAGATCAAGGTACCCATTTTTTGTAATAGGACTTTGGAGTCTCTTTTAAAGAAATATGGTGTTAATAATAGGTTCTCTACACCCTATCATCCTAAAAAAATGGCATGGTTGAGTAGTCCAATAGGGAGATCAAACTAATTCTAGAAAAAACAATGAACCCAAATAGAAAGGATTGGAGTTTGAGACTTGATGATGCTCTCTAGGCCTACAAAACTGATTTCAAAACCCCAATTGGAATGTCACCATTTAGATTTTTCTATGGAAAAGATTTTCATCTACCAGTTGAGTTAGAAAACAAATCCTTTTGGGCTGTAAAAACATGTAACATGAACCTATTTTCTACTGGGAAAGAAAAAATATTGTTTGCAGGAGCTGGACGAGATCAGAAATAATGCATAAAAAAGTTCCAGGTTATACAATGAGAGAATAAAAGCCTTTCATGATGGGAGAATTCTCAATAAAAACTTCAAGGAGGGAGACAAATTTATATTATTCGATGCTAGAGTGAAACTCTTCCCAGGTAAATTTCATTTCAAATGGTCTTTCCCATTAATTGTTACTCATGTTTTTTATTTTGGTGCAATACAGATTAAAGATCCTGACAAAGGGACATCATTCACTATCAATGGGCTTAGGCTAAAGTTGTTTAGGGAGAAGTTTCAAGGTCCTCAAGGGGAGTAGATTCAAATTCATGATGCAGAATACAATTAATGACAGGTTTTGTCTTTCCTTCTCATTTATTTTTGTTATGTCTTTAATTTCCTCAATTTCATGCTCAAATAAATTTTCATCATAATGAGGAAATTGTATAGAATTTGTGTGGGGGGAGGAAAAATGCTAGGTAGATTAGGTTTTTATGAGATTTCATTTGAAATATATATATATATATATATTTCCTTCTTCTCCATTTTTTTCTTTCCATTTTTTCTTGGGTGTTTCTTTTAAAAAATTTATTTGTTTCCTTTTCTAATTTTCACTTTAAAAAAAGTTTTGGGATTTCTTGAATTTCTTTTGAAAGTCATGCCAAGTAGTGAACCAATTGATCCTTTGAAACTGAGCATAAATGAATGCAGATAATGGTATTTTTTCTAGTTCACAAATTTGGAAAATTCTTAAAAAGGCCACTTCTTTTTAAATCTCATGGCACATATCACTGATGTTGTAATTGAAATTCTCATTCATGTGATGCCTCTGGACCCATTTTTTCCTCTTCTTCACATTCACCTCTTTCTTTAGAGAACCAATTCATGTTTTTTTAAACCAGAACATGATTTCTTTCTTTAAAAACATGAGTGCTGAGATACTTGTGATTGAAATGATTCAGGAATTTTTTTGGATATCAAATCCCCCTTTTCCTTATTATCCTTTTTTCGGCCTTCCTTGAACATTTTATCTTTCTTGAGCCCATATTATCCATGTATAACCTATTAGATTAGCCACATTACAAGCGAAATTTTTCTTTCCAACCAGCTCTGGAAATATAAATTCTTGATCTAATTAAACTTAAGTGTGAGGGGGAGATGAATCATGATGTTCTACCTCATTTGGTGTTTCTTTGGGAGGACATTCAAACATTGAAGACGTATTTTTGATACTGGTATATATTTTCCTGAGAGTTGTGCCTATCTGGAGCTCTCAAATGAAATGGATTTTTTCTTATCTAGAGCTCTAAAATGAAATGGAGTTGTGCCTGTCTGAAGCTCATAGTGGAAATAAGTTATTCCCTATCTAAATCTTTCAAAAAAAAATGTCATATTTGCCGCTGAAATATTGGTATACAAGGATGGAAAATAGATTATCAGAGCTGATTATTTTTCATAGGAGAATACGAAGGAGACCATACTTGAGTGAAAATTAGAATCATTCATTTATTATTCAAAAAGAGCAAAACCCTCCTTATTTAGCCACAAAATTTTTTCACATTTTAATCCTACCAACCCCAAGCCATAGAAAAACCTTGTAAAGTTCTCATGATAATCACATGTTCTTGGCTCACATCAGGTGGAGATGTAGAAATTTATCAAGCCTATGGTAATTCATGCATGAGTTTTATGAGAAAAGCCTTATTACAAATCTACATTGTGTTATGAGAGAAAATGAATGCAAGGTAAGTGTGTTGTGTGCATGAGAAGGAAAAAGAAGTGGAAATGGATTGAATGATTTGAATTGATAATTTCAAATATTTGTCTTTAATGAGGCATGATATCTTTTTAATTCTTTGTGGTAAATTTGTAAACTACATTGGAGCTAATATTTCCACTATTTCTAAAGTCTATTTAAATTATTTAAGACTCACCAATTTACCAATTTGATCTCATTTGTAACAATTTTGGATTTAGAGTGTGTTTTGGGATAAAAATTTCATATTGCATAATTCTGGATTTTTAACAGATTTTTATCACAGGGGTATTTTGGTCATTTATAATAAAATATATTTCTAAATTTTGTTATTAGAATTTTTCTAGAGCCCTTATTTTATTTCCATCAGTTTTTTCTTCAGGGCTAGGGTCTGATTTATGCATCGTGAGGCCCAAACAAATCAATGAAGTTGACAATTTTTCTGGGCGGACTGCAAGGACCCCACCTTCATAATGGAAACACAATTCAGCCTATATACCTCCGAATGATCTAATTATTCTTGGAGACGGAAGAGAACTCCATGACATCTTCACAAATTTAATTTCATGGCGTTTGGTATTCATAATGGTTGCCATTGAATGACATATATTTGAAGGAAGCTTCCTGGAAGCTTTATCCAGAGAATGTGATTGACAATAAAAAATCATACCTCCTTCCAGATGTGTACAATGAATCTAACATTTGGAGGGAGGAAGTCCAACACATTTATGAACATCATTAATTAAGGGGTCCAGGCGTTAATCAGGCATTTAATTGGTCAAAAATGTGACAACCTTCGGAGGATAAAATCTGCCTATAAAAGGAGAGGAGCTCTTACCTCTCAATTCATTCCATTCATCTCCACACCATCCGTTATAAATGGAGTTGGCTTGAGAGAGAAAAGGGGAAGGTGCATATTGAGATCCTAAAGAAGATACCATCATTTTAGGACTCAATAGATAAGGTGAAGGCTTCTCAAGTGATGCAAGGCTAAGTGGAAAGTGGTTGCGGACGTCAACACCTGATGGACACTCTTTTCCAGGTTTTGATTTTAATGTGTAATATCTTATTGAATTTCTCTTGAAACTATATTTTTGGAATGAATCTAGTTGTTTTATTCCTTAAATATATTTTCAATTTTTTTTATCATTGTTCCATCTATAAATTAGAACAATTGATTTCTCTATTTAAAATTCCTTGGTGAGGTTCTGTCGTTGAGCATAACAAATTCAATTAGGTTCAATTACTTAGAGGTATTTACATAATTGAGTCACTTATATAGGTGGGACCACAATCATATTTAAATATTAATATTATGTCTATTCGAATTTGAGTGTACTCCTAGAGGTCCTTGGGGTTATATTTAGGAATTTAAATTAAGAGATATTTTTATATACAAGGAAGAGGGGAGTGTCTGAGAGGGTGAAGCGTGTCTGCATCCGCTGTTTTTAATCCTGATTTAAAACCCAATTTATCATTCCTTTAATATTATTTCACTTTAGTATTTAATTAAAATTTTAATTTCAAATTTTTAATCAAATCCCCATTTCCATTTCTGCAAAAAAATAACAAAATTGACAGTTTTGCAACTCGATCTGCAACCTCTTCGAGAGACAACCCTGTGGTCACCCCTATGCTACATTATAAGGGAAAAATATTGATTGAGGTTTTCATGACACAAAAACGCTCACATAAGGTAAATAATTTAAATTTTACAAAAGAGGTAAGGATTTATTTTATAATATCATTTTTATTGGATTGCATTAATTTTTGTTGACAGAATATTATAATCCATCCTTCACAAAATCAATTAATTTTATTATCATTTGGATTTTTAAGTAGATTATATATTTTATTCCAATATTTCCCCTCATTGGTACCTGAATCAAGGAATTTAATGTTTGAAAGAAAACAATTTCTCTGATATTTTTTTGATTAAGAGTCATTTTCTTCAATATCCATATTTTTCAAAAAATGTTTTATAGAATTTTTTTAATAGTATCTATTGATTATTTTATGAAATTTTTACCATTTTCTTAATTTTTGGTTTAAAATAAAAATTTTAATTTTTTTAAAATCCATTTTCAATTTTCATTAAAAAAGTCAAAAGGACGGTTTGTTTAACATATATAGCATTAACAGATTTTCCCACCACCATAAATATTTTACATTATTTTACTTATTTTGAAAATTTTCAATGGATTTACAAGGAAAACAATTTTATTAATGATTATTTTAAAATTTTCACATTAATGTTCCTCTATTCATTAGAATATGTTATTCTGACTAAAAAATCTAATTTTCTGTTGAATTTTTGGTTGTTTCATGTATTTTGGTTAATTTTTTGTTCATTAAGTTTATCTTGATATATTAAATTTCTTATGATCAACGGATAACTCATTTATCTTATATATCCATATACTTTGTATCATGGATATTATTATTACTTAAAATGCATAATTGTTTTACATATGCTGACATACTATGAAAGTTATTTTATTTATTTGGAATTTTTTTGATTAATCTATATTATTTACACAATAAATATGTTTATTAATAATGAACAATGTTTATGAATTGAATTTATAATTCAATATATGAGTAATTAGTTTGACATTTAGTGATGGGTGTGATCAGTTATATATAGCCCCTTGACGCATCTTTAGTCTCATAAGACGAACAATTTTCCCAAATTAAATAGATTTTTGGTGTATATCTACACATTGAATAGAATTTCTGGGAAAAAGTTATTGATGGTGTATGTATATTAATTTTTATTATCACTACTTCCAATATTAATCATCTCCTTCATTAAGAATTGACTTACTAACATCCATAGGACTACTTCATTGATATTTTCCGTTGATTCATTTCATGCTCATGTTATTGATTAAATGGATTATTTTTTAGTTATTTACCCTATCATATTGATTCTTCCTTATTTACTCATGATAGATTTCACTATATAGGACCCTTGTAGAGCATTTGAGCTAACCTTTATTTTGTTTAATTTCCTAATGATACGAATAATAATTCTATGATTGAGTTAAAGAATTCTTAATGTTTTTTATAACTATGTTTTATATTTTATTATTAATGTAAAATGGGTATCATGTATGTTTCAGTCTCTCCAAAACTACTAAAATGATCATTCCACTAGGATTAGACCCCTTAAATCTATTCCAATATAATAAAGTAAAAAATGACTCGAGGTTACTGGAGTCATGGTTGTTAAACTAGTAAGGCCTTTATTACTAGAACTAATTCCACACACTGAGAATATTAGTACTCGTTTCTTTCTCAACAAGGAATAAATATACTAAATATAATGTTTAATATTATAAAAAATAGTGAATAGAATGTATTACATGTGAGGAAATTAATCCAAATTTATACGAACCTAAATTGAACCTGATTCACTCTAATGATCAGTATTGTGAGGCTTAAACACTATCACAAGCTCATTACAATATTGCCTCTACATCCAAGATAAAATTAAATGGAGTGTAATCATACATCAAAAGAAACCATAGTGATTAATTTTTATCGAGATGAGAAATCATAAGAGTGGTCATAAGTAACTCATATAACTCATATATTATTCATGTACCATCCTATGTATACCCCAAAAAAAGTTCCATATAGGTCTGAATTGACTAATAAAATTTCGAAGTAATGTGGATAAGATAAATTGTCTATCTCACCAATTCTAGGTTACCTAGTCTATTAATGATGACAATTCTCATGGAAATATTTTCAGTGTTTTTCATAAAATTAAACAACCTAATACTACTAACATAAAAATACCTCCCTAAGAGTTTCCCACTCTTATAACACTTTGAATATACCCAAAATCTTAGTAACTCATATGGGAGAGAGGCAATAAATATGTGCTATCCAAATCCCACATATATATTTAAAGGTGCTAGAAACTAAAACTAAGATCGTATAAAATATAAGTGAGGCATTATAAAATATATTCATGAAAATATATAAAATAAAAATAAAAAATATATACAAAAGTCTAACCAATATTAAAAAAATTTCATGTATGATACATCAAATATTTAAAACAACATCACTTGGAATAACAATTAGAGGGGTCTAGAAAATAAGAAATATCATCAATTGTGATTGAAATATTATAAGGTATATCACATATTCTCTAAATCATCTCTGGAACTATTCTATAATAGAAACAATGTATTTTTACACCGAATAATTTAATCATCCCATAACTACATGTTGTATATTAACAATTTAATTACATTCATTCCCATGACCATTTCAGATTAGATAATCCGATAATTTGGACATCTCGTTAGAAAATAAAGCTCATATATCAACTAATAGACATTTTTTCCACAATAAATAATCTACTTAATAAAAACATAGTATTCAAAATCTCCTAAAAATATTATATAGAATATATTCATCAATAAATATCACGTGTAACACATTTATTCATTTCTCAGGTAAATGGAAGGATATGAGTGGTGAGATCAAAAGCTCAGTATTCATAAACATAAGTGATAACAATAAATGATCATAAGAGATAATAATATATGAATAAATAATATTATAGTAATAGAAAACTGAAATAATTCCATAATCAAAATAAATTTTAATCGTAGCATATCCATTGCTGATATATCTATAAATAAACACATGGATAATAAAAAATCGTTCCTCAAAAATTAAATGTATAATGCCAAATAACCAATTAAATTACCCAAACCAACACATTATGATCTTATACATTATTACCATACTTTCATATCCATATTTTGGGATAATCATGATCATAGAGAACGTGATCATACCATCAAGGCCTTATGTCTATGAAATATTTTGTTATCGGGAGGCATATACCAAAATGAAAAATCTAGCTTTTCTAATGAGACCTATCGATACATGGAGGATATATTATTCCCATACTCAATTACTAATATACTCTAATGCATTCAAAATATTAAAGACCAAATAAACTATCCAATACATGATAACCCTTCTATATTAATTTATAAACATCTATTTTGATATAATAAGTACATGGATTGTCAAAATTTCACTATTTGGTGAATGGTATAACATTCGATGTTCAGTCCCCAAAACCAAAAATTTATTGTGGAACAAGTATATAGTTAAGTAAATAATTTACAAAAATAAAAAATTGAATTGTATATCTCTATATGTATCCATCAATCTATCACCAAATTGAATATTGGGTTTATGGTTTTTTCCATAATTTACCTAATAAATTGATGTATGGGATCTAGGGGAACACCAATCAATCAAAGAAATTTAAAATTGGTATTTATAATGGAACTTAACTATAATAATTATTGTTCCTATTGATAGTGGATAGTTATGTAATAAAAATGAAAATATCGATCACTAAACTAATTTAAAAGAACATTTCATAAGACATCCATTGGAAGAATTATTAAAGTATCATTTGAGGAATATCATTGAAGAGGCCTAAATATCAATTATATTAACATAATTGAATACCCTTTATGAAGAATTAGAAAAATCACATTAGAAATAAAGAATACCCATTGTCCTTTCAAAAATATTTAATTAGAAATAGAAATATTTTATAAATCAAGGTGTCATATAATTTATTTTAGAAATCAAGAATGTGTAGAGAGGGTGTTTCATATAAAAAGAAAAAATTTCAAAAATATGTGTCCACATGATATATGTTAAATTGAGATAATTTTTTTATTTGATAATGGAAGAACATAAGAAATTAAATATTTCATTAAAACATTTTAATAAATGTAAATTTAGTATAAAATTATATTAATAAATTATCTATGCATAGATAAGGATTTTTCAAGAAGAATCCATGATTAAAAATGTGCAAAAGTAAGGTTCCTGATCAAAAAGAAGAGATAGATATTATTTCAAATACCAAAATCACTTCATAAAAAAATTATTAAATAATAAATTAAATTTTTAGGGGGCATGTAAAACCCTATGAATAAGAAATAAGTCTCATGAAATTAAATTCGAGAACATACCCTTACATTAATTTCTATATTTCATGAAAGTGATTGAATATCATATAAAATAAAAAACAATCAAAAAAAATTATTTCTAAAACTTATTAATATCTTTAACCATATATAAATTTCATTTATAATTTATCATAACATTTATATTAGTTATTTAATATCTATTTTCTATATTGTGTGTGAGTAATCTTGATTGTTTTTAACTATTTTCGTAATAACAATGTTTTTATTCATTATTTTCCCAAATTTCATCATTAATATATTATAGAAGGTATTGTAATTAATATTTTATAATAATTTATAATTTCATAAATCCTTTTTATTAGTTTCTTTGTAAGGATCCATAATGATGAAATTGGTGATGAGCATATTTCAAATATTTTTTAATGAATAGACATTGGTATCTTAATAAATGAGTGTATTATGAATATAACTATTCCAAAACCAAAATTAAATCATTATTTAATTATATATATATATATATATCATATTTCATTTCTATTTATGTTCTCATAGTCAAACATGTTTTATTTTGTATCATTGTTAATGTGGATTATTAAACTAACCCAAGCATGTATACACCACGATTAATGGATTATCATGGTAATGAAAGTTTTTTCTTACGGAAAAATATCATTAATAATAAATAATAATGTTATAGTTTAAATATTTTAATGGTATATAATAATTTAATAATATATTTTAATAACTATGAAAAACTATATGAATAATGAGACACCTTACTTCATGGAGGTGGTAGTTCACACAAACATGCGAATGATATTTTTATTTTTATTAATGGAATAGGGAAATGTTGGTTGATTATTTTTCAATAAATATTAAAAAATTAATTATATTATAAATTATAAATTCATCACTTAATATTATAGAAAAATATATAATATGTAATGAGAGAAAATAAACAACATTATATAATTGTTAGTACTTATGTTGTGAATATTACATATTCTTTTGTGGATTCCATGGAAGTGGAGACATAAGGAAAAATATTGGGTCCATAAGCATAAATAAGCTAAATTGTATTCTAGGGTAATAAAATAATTGAGATATACAATTTTAAATTGAAATTTTGGAGTGGACATAAAGGGGTGGTGAGAGGTATCTTTTATAAGTGGTTAAAATTTATTTTTAGTAAATATTTCAACTTAATATGAAGAATGACCATGTTTCACCTAAATATAAGGTTTGGTTGAGTCAAAACTCAACAACATTATTCAAAACATGTTTCTAACATGTTGGGGATTTTAACCCAACATGAAACCCATTTTACCCATTTGGGATTTACCGTCATAACTAGTTTTTACTAAATTAAATCACTTTTTTATTGCTTAAAAATAAAATGTACCTTGTAAATTAAAATGGACCTTATATTTGAAAATTTTAAATTAATTTTATTTGATTAAATTTCTAAAAGTTAAAAAAAATTATCTTAAAATAACAAATGTATACTGTATGAAAATCATTTTTAGAGAATTTTGTAACTTATGTTCTGAAATATCAAATATTTTTTTGTAAAAAAATTTAATATTTTTAATTTTAATATAATAATTATTAAATAAATATTTTTTTCTAGAAAACGTTTTCATAAATTTAAATTTCATACATTTATACTTATATTTTAATAAAAGATATGGTTTATATAAAAAATTTTATTTTACATTATCCCCTTAAAAAGCATACTTTATATAAAATTCATAAAAATATATCCTAAGATAATAATTAAATCAATGAATAAAAAAAGGCTATTATTTTATGAAAATAAAATTAAAAAAATATATCTCTTTTAAATTAAAATTAGAGATATGATGACCTATTATTTTTTTAAATGATTTTTTAATCATTAAGTTTTATTAATATTATTTCATAAAAATTTATAATTTAATTAATTCTAATGTATTGGTTCAAATATAATAATTAATCATTTTCTATTAAATTAACTAGGATAAATATATAATATTTAAAAACTATTTTTATGAAAAAATTTATTTTTATATTAAATAATCATCACCAAATACCAATATTTATTATCTATTCAATAAATTTAATTTTAATTATATATTGTTATAAAAATCATTCATTTAATTTTATAAATAAACACTGTAATACATTTTAAATAACAATATTAATACTTAACACAAATATAAAAATATATTTCTAAACTATTTTTATTTTTATTATTTTTTATATTCATGAATTATGTTGTTTTATATTTCTATTAACAATACATGTATTATTTTTATCCATTGGATTTATGTATAATCAATTACCATTTTTTTAACAGCTATATTTGAAATGAAAAAATTTAAAAAGGATATTTGTTTTTCCTATATACGTCCTTACTAAACTCATTCATTCCATTTACACATATTAAGTCACACTTTTAATTTATATTGTTAAAATTTTAGATCTCACAATATGTTTCTCCTTTTAGGGTTATTCTTCCTCATTACATGTTTTATTTTACTATTAGTGATCCTCATGGTTGAAGATCGTGAAGGAGTTCTCATAGTGTTGATGATTTTACTATTTTCTATTTGTTTTCCCCATTTAATCCATGGTGATTTTTAAACCATAATGTATAATGTAACGTTTAATGTGTTTTTTGTAAAATTTTACTATGAATTAATAAAGTATTGTTAGTTTAATTGCTAAATTAGATGACTAATTAATAAATATATTTCAATTCCAATGAAAAAAATATAGAAATATAGTTTAAAATTATAAAAATATTTTTAAAGGGAAGAATATGCTTCTTAATAACCTCGAGCATTATATTATCCCCATTAAATAAATTACATCCTTAAAAGTACGATTATCAATTACTAATAAATTTTTTTAATAGTATCTGAAAGATAATTATAAATAAATATATAATAAAAAATAGGTGTTTATCTAAAAATGATAGGTACTAACAGGAAAAATTTCTTTTCACCTCATCATGATTACTTTTGTCTATATTTCCACCTTTTTCAAACATGAAACATATTCAAATTTATTTGACACACTCCCATGGGATCCTTATCCCACATTTTTGACATGAAGAAAATATAATCTTCTTTCCATTATCATCTTCATCACAAAAACATTAATAAGGCTCAATTATTCACTTAATTAGTGTATTTTTATAGTAAACCGATTTCAAATTGTCTATCATAATTCTTGTCAGATGGTATGGCATAATCACAAGGTTTGAATATTTAGTTCTTATCCCATTAGGATGCTTAATTTGAAAATCTCTACATTTTCCATGGAATCCATTGTTAACATGATTCATTAGGGAAATTTAACCACATGATGTATCACTTTAAAACACTCTCATGTTAGCTTATAGTTCGTGTACTTCAAATTGTATCAATCTTGATTAAAACTATGTTATTATAAGTATAGAATATATCATTATTATTTCATTTAAGGTTAATTTTATTCAGGTTATCTCATACATCATAACCTAATTCCCAAAATATATGACCTAGATTACCATGAATTTTCATATAATATTCTATACCTAAAAATAAATGAAATATGTTCTCTAAAAATAAAAAATACCCTTTAATAAAAAAATATCAATTAATATTAACTGTAACATAAGGATCTCCATGTTTCGACCAATGTTATCCATAGTTGTGTTCCTTTTAGGTTAACAAAAAATAAATTCAATTTTCATAAGTTTTTCCTAAATAACGCATGTTCACCCAAATTTTATCCTATAGGAGTTCCCATCCAGGTGTGAAATCTTAGTCCCACACATCGTGAATCAAAGTGAAGATTAGGTTAATACCCAAGAAACCTCTTCCAAAGTGATTACCTATATGGTCATATGTGCCACACACACATCTATTTTCTTGTATCCACACATGGATTTAATTTCATGGAAACCAAAAAAAATTTACATTACCTAAACTTTTGGACATCATCATATACTTAGAAATTTCCCTTAGACATATCAATATTGTTTTAATAGATATTCTATTTTCAAAATACCTAGAACACCTAAATTATTCCATATTACATCAACTAGCCTAAAGGGTTATATAAGTTTTTTATATTTTTATCAACCTTACCTAATAAATCATCAATTTATTCTTAACTAACATTCCAACCAATAAAGTTATCAAAACCCTACTCTAATACTTGATGTGATATCCTAAAAAGGTAACTATCACATAATTACATAATTTACAGAAAAAATTTCCTTATATAAATATATATTCTAATGACCATTTATGTTTACATATTTATATAATTTAGAAAACTCATTAACAAATAAACCTCACGTCCTTCACAACTAATTGAATTTTTTCCACTATATAAGAAAATATATAATCTATAATATGTATTCAATGTCTATATAAAAAATTCATTACCCGAGCTCTTCTCTGTAAATTTCAAGTGTGACACATTTCTTCATAACATTGGGAAATGTAATGATAAGATGGAGTAATATAAAATTTACAATAATATTAAACACAAGTGATTATAATCAATTATTTTAAGAGATAAATAAATGATAATAAAAAATATGGTAAAAATATATAATAAAAATAATTACATAATAAAACTAAACTATGATCATAAAATATTAATTTTTACATATTAATAAATAAATTCATGAAAAAATAACTATTTAATCATTGTAAAAATGCATTATAATGGAAAAATAATTCCCTTTTCTAAACCAACGCATCACGATCTTACATTAAAGACAACATGCTAGGATAACCATGATCTTAGAAATATAATATTACAATAAATTACCCAGGACTATGAAATTATTTTTTAGGAAATAAATACACCAAAATACCCAAGATAGATTTTCTCATGAGACATATGAATTCATCAAAGTAATAGTATGAGTCCCATCCATAAATAATTCAATCTAATACACTATTAAGAAGAATGAATGAATAAAATCTAAAATACATTACCAAGCTTCATTTTTAATCAATAAAAGTCTATATTGAAATAAAATATTATAATAATTTTCAATATTTATGAATACAATGAATGGAATAGATTTCTATGTATGAATCTTTCAAACTAAAATAAAATTAATTAATGGGTATATAGTAACATAAATATTTTCTCTAATCAGTATTTGGAATAACATTCTCAATAAGAATCCTTCATACTAAAAAATATAGAGTAGTGGGTATATGGTTAATTAAATAATTTTCACAATCAATAAATGTATTGTATCTGTGTGTAAACATTTCAATAAAATTAATATAAGACAAGTTTTTCACAAATAAATGCATTAGATGAAAATGTATTTCTATTCAAAGTGACTGGTTTAGAAATAAAACTGAAAAGATGGATCACTCCACTAATAAAAATGAAAATTTCGTAAACATTACCTATTAAGAATTAGTATTTTTCTATTTTAATAATACCCTTGATCAAGAATAAAATATATCAAATATTGTGACATAGATAACAAAATATTTTAGAAGCATTAGAAAACTCACACTACACACAAGGAACTCCCATGAAATTTTTTATAATATTTTATTTAAATAATACATATTTTATAAATCTTAGTGAATTATAATTTTTTTAGAATCCTCAAAATTTATATAGAGGATGTTTCATAGAAAAATAAAAAATGTTGAATTATGTGTTCACATAGAAAACATTAAAAAAGAGTCTTTCCATACAATAATTAAAATAACCAATATAAAAATCATTGAAATGTTTAATGTAACTTAATAGAGTATAAAATAAAATTAACAAATTATTGATATATAGATAAGGACATTCTAAAAATAATATAATGAATTCAAACATTTAAATATGGGATTATGATAGAATAGAAGTGGTTGGGTTGGTATCCCTTATAAGAAATAGTTCAAGTAAAATTTCAATCAAGGGGAAGTGGAATTTTGATTGGATTGTAAAATCCCAAGAATTACATGGATATTTTAGAATAAATTCATTAGTAAATAATCTTTTCATGTAAAATATATAATGGTTCAAAATAATAAATATGTATTAGAAAATTAAATTCGAGTCAAAGAAACCTTTTACTTAATTCTCGTCCTCCACTAAATAACATGAATCTACATTAAAAAAAATATAGTAATTATCTATTTTATAACATTATTCATATCTGTATTATTTTATGGACGTCATTTATGTTTATTCTCTACATGAATATTAGTTACTTTTTATCAACTTTTAATATTGGGTGTAAGTAATATTTATCGTTTTAAACTAGTTTTATACTGGTTATGTTGTTATGATTTATTATCCCAATTTTCTACATTCTAATATTATAAAATGTAATAAAATATATGATTTATAATTACTTATAATTTTATAATTTTATTTTAGGTTTTTTTAGTAATAATATTTAATGATAAAATTAGTGGTGAGCTTATTTTAGTGAATTTTAAAAAACATGCATTGGTATATTAATTAATCAGTATAATAATAATTTCAGCCTTCTAGAAAAATATAGATTCATTTTTTTTATTATTTATATCCTGCATATTTTTTAATTACTTTATTATAGTCATTCTTGATATAATTTTATATAATTTTTTAAGTTAGTGGACAAACTAACCAAAAAAATATATCATATTTAATGGATGGGTATTGTTATGAAATTGGATTGATTTGGAATAATATCATTATTATTGAAGAATAATGATATTATTTAGATATTTTTAATGTATTTAATTCTATTATAATGGGATTTAATAAATAATAAATAAAATAGATGAAAAATGAGATATGTTATTTCATAGAGGTGGTAGCACACACAAACATACAAATGATGTTTTCATTTTTATTAATTTAACAGTGGAAAGGTGGATAATGATTATAACAAAATATAAAATATAAAATATTATATTAATAAAATATTAATCATAATAAATTGTAAAAAATACTTTTCAATGTGAATAATAGAAAAATAAGAAACATTATTGAAATTTTAGTGTACACATTGAGAACTTTGAGTTTTCCACGAAGGATTCCTTGTAAAGGATGGAATTAGCCCAAAAATATTGTGTTCAGAACATGAATTAAGTAAAATATCTATATATGGGTATGAAATTGGAATGTTTTTTATGAGTAAACATAAATTTTGTAGTTATATTGAAGGGGTAGTGAGAGTTCCCATTTATATATGGTGATAATGACATTTTTGTAAAAAATTCATCTTAATATAGAGAGATCACATGTTTCATATGTCATGAAGACACCAAAAATGAAAATAATGGAGTATAGATATTTTTTGATCAAGAAACATATCAAACACTAAATTGGAGACATTTTTTAACATATTATTCTTTTTTTCACTTTTGTTAACCCATTTAACCATTTTGGCTTTAACAGTGGTAAGTAGTTTTTACATGACTAATTCATTTATTTATTCCTAATAATAAAATAGATTTTATTAAATTTATGGACTGTATATTTCAAAATTATATATCCATTTTATTATTTTTATTTTAAAAATTGATAAAAATTAATATTAATATAAAATAGTTATGTCATCTTTGGAAAAAATTAGAGTATAGCATAACATAAGCACTAAATCATCAAACATAGGTTTGTAAATATGAAAAAATATTTTTATATTTAAAATATACCATATAAAATACTTACCTCATCTAGAAAAAGTTTTTTATAATTATAAATCATATTTATATACTTATAATATCATAAAATTTATAGTTTTTATAGAAAATGATATTTTTCATTATTCATGAATAAAAAAATATTTTTAGAAAAATACCCAAAGTGTATCCCCAGAGAGTAATGAAATGATGGATTTAAAATTGAAGTTTTTTTAAAATTAAAAATCCAAATTTTTTACAATTATCATTTAAATGAAAATACAAGATATAAATAAAAACTCTTTTATTGAGGAAATGATGTTTTTAAACATTAAGTATTCTTAATATTATTTCTTATCAACCTATAAGGTAAATAATGCTACTATATTAATTAATATATAATAATATTTTAAATGTGGTTAATTTCATTTATTTGGATAAATTATATAACATTTCTAAAAAATATTTTTTTTTAAAATATTATTTATATATTAAATTAAAATTACCAAAAACCAATAATTATTTATTATTATAAAAAAAATGAATTAATTTTAATATAATTTTTTTAAAATTTTTATAAATATGTCACCACATTATTTTATAATAATAATTTCAATATATAATGCATAAATATTTATATTTATAAAAAATTAAAAAAATTACTTTTATTTCTTTATATAATATTTTTTAATTATATTATTTCAAATTTAGTACAAAACATAATTGTATTCTATATAACAATTGTATTCTCATATGTACAATGACTATATTTCCAATGAAAATATTTATAAAGACAAGTTTCTGTTTTTATATATAGCCTTACTAAACTCATTAAATCCATTCACACTTCTTATATCAGACTTTTCATTTCAATTTTTTCATTTTAGATCTCAAAATATGTAGTCTCCATTCATGATGCTCATCCTTATCATAGGTTTTATTTTCTAATTATTGAACCTCAAAGTTTAATATGGTCCAGGAGATCCCATAGTGAAAAATAATTTTTTCTTTTCATTTTATTATGATATCTTAATTTATTCCCATTGGAAGGATGTAATTGTATATGGGGAGTAATAATATATGTTCAGTAATAATTTGTTTCATGTGATAATTCTTTAATAAATGAATATGAATGAATAAATTAGATTAATTCTGATCTTGAATAACTTTTTAACTAATCCATTTCAATTCCATTGAACAAATAGATATTTTTTTTGAAATTTAAAACATATAATTTATGGAATTAATATATTTTCTAAAAATCCAAGGCATTAACTCTATTCAATGAAATAATATATTATACTATGAACCCATTATACTAGTTATATTTCCACCATTTAGTATTTTGAATTATGTGTGTTATATAAAAAACAAATATGGTTATTAATGGCTATGTTTGGGAGAGTATAAACATCCCTAAAAAAATTATCTAAAAACCGAAATAAAGAATTAATATGCAAGACTAAAAAATAGTAGGAAGCTTATGTTTTTTCCAACAATTATAAAAATGAGGATAATGGAAATTCCTTTTCCTTATGACTTAGATATCTTAGGTATCACATATTACCTAAATCTAGTGATTCCATAAGTAGCGTATGTACCAAAGAGTTTTTAGTTGAAAACATAGAAAATTGTTTCATATTAAAAGTAAATATGTATGGTTTCCATGTTGTAATACTTGAAACAGCTGACCTAACTAGCTATCATAACATCAATACCCATAATATAAAACCATAACAAATGACCTATACCACATTGAGGAATTATTATAAGTCAATGAGGTCTTTTAATGTAATGATGGATGACCTGTACATAGTCAAAGAGATGGGTTACCCACTTTATTAGTTATATGGTGACTCACTCCTCATGGAAGGAATATATATATTCTATTATTAAGTTGCCTACCCTTATATAAGAGACACTTTTTGGGGATAAGTTGGGTACTAACTATAAGAAACCATCCTAAGTCAACTAAACTAGTCACCAAAGATGGCATGACACATAGATAGGTGCAATAAAGGAACACCAAACCAGTCTCATGTGTAACAAAAACAATGAATACAACTTGATCAATGCATATAGAAAATATAAACATCTATGAGACCATCATATTCAAGGAAAATAGGCCAAACCAAAAAGATAAAACAAGATAGACAAAAAATGTCCTTGTTTCACCATCCATCACCACCAAACCATCCTATTACAAAGATGAAGAGCAAAAAGAGTAGTCATAATTCAACTCAAAAACTTTCCCTTTACCTGAGTCCTATAAGAAAAAATCTATAACCATTCAAAGCGAAGAGTAGAGTGTGATCACATAGCCTAGTTTTCTACCACCAAAAAATCTATACAAGTTCTAATATCAAGAATGCATCATCGATAGATTTTAAAAAATATAATTTAAAAAAAAATTCATAAAATCATACCATTCTATAAAAAATTACTTTTATTTTCATAAAAACATACCATATTCACTAATTCATGTAATATGTCAATAATTAAAGAATGTTGGTAAGCATTAGAAAAACTAAATAGGGATATTATGTAAGGTGATAATGAGATAAAATAACCATGAAAATACCATCAAGAGATAAACTAATCATAAATGAAACATCACACCCTTTGGGGTCCAACCTATGAGTATAAATTCTAGACTTTAATGATAATCCCCAATCGAAGCCTATGGTGGATCCAACCAAGATAACCACTAGTGACATAACACAAACTAATGTGAAAAAACCCTCTTATGGAATTATACACATGGAGAATGAAAATTATATTCCTAATTAACCTAAGGTTATCAAATTATCAATATCTTTAAAAATCCATTTCAAATCCAAAAACATCTAATAAATAATTTTATAAAATACTTGGTGTGTTCTAAATTGTTTTAAAATATACCTTTAAAATGTGTATCATTTCCATAAAATCCATTTCAATGTCAAACCAATTAGTTTAAATGATAAATACAAATTAATTTACCATTATATAAATATATTCATGAATTATAACCCTTATATAGAGACACGTACATCAAAAAATGAGTATGCCTTTCTGATTTTGACAATAGAGAGTGATAACAAGAAGATCCTCCTCCAAAAGGATGAGATCGAGGAAACAATATAATGGAAAAATATAAAACACCAACCAATCACAAAATAATCCAAAAACACAACCAAATACACTTACATGACCAAAGTAAGAGAATAAATATGAGGCCACTTACTAGGGAGAAGCAACATAATTTCCACAGGCATAAAATACTGAATAGAGAAATCTAGAAGGAAGGGGATCACCCAAAATTTTCAAAAATCACCCTAAGGATCAAGAGGGAGGACTACACGTAGAATGAGAGAATTTTCATATGTGAATCACGATAAAAAACCACTAGTACCATGAAATTCATCGCTTGAACCCCCTTCATGTCATCATTTAAATGATTTGATAAATACACAGAAGATGGCGTCTCCTCAAGTTGAATTAATCTTGATAGACCCTTCCATGACCTGAAAGTTTTTTTGTGGAATGTTTTTTAATTCTATGAACCTGACTCACAACATCTTTCCAAAAATGTATCCATAGAGTGTAACCATTTCATGATGCAAAAGTGTTTAGCGGGAGAAATTTTCAGAAATAACATCGAACAATATCTAAATCTCTCTATACCCAATGGGAACACACTATTACCAAAGAAAAATTTATACCTAATCACCATGAAATAAAAAACATACATCCCTAGAATATAGTTCATTTTCCCTGAAAATAGATCTCCATCTCCATAGGTCCCCAAAATTCACCCAAAAAAAGAGAGTAAAGAATACAGTCAATAAGTACAAGAACGAATGTTACAAAATGTTACAATATCTACACCATAAAAAATTTATATTTCTAGAAATCCCTTATGATCTAATTATAACTAAAATGGAATGCCACTACTGGATCATCCACAATTCTCACTCCCTTGTCTCGTGGTTATCCCATCTGAACTACCACAGTACACAGAGAAAGGAAATTTTTTTAACACGCAACACCATCTCTTAGTGATATGTAATCTGAAATAGCTGCCCAACCATCGTTTTATTGGGCTCAAGATTAAAATACAACCATTCAATTGCATGGTGAGGATTTGATTGATACCTCCTAAATTGAGAAACATGAAATACATCATGAATTAAAGTTGAATGAGACGGTAATTCCAACATATATACCACCTTTACAAGATGACCCATAATTAAAAAGTGGATAATAAACCTTAGTGGAAACATACCCTTTCTACCCATCTGATGGTGTCCCAGGAGAGATGAAACTCTAAAAAATAGTATTCTCTGGTTTGAATCTCTAGAGGCCACTAGTGATGGTCTACATAGGACTTATGATTAATCTATGTCGAGATCAATCTCTTTCAGATCAACTATAAACATTCTATCATTTCCTAAACAAGGCTCAACATAACCAAGGATTTTTCTCGCAACTCTCCCCTCAAATGGTATATCTACATGCCCACCCATACAAAACCTCAAATGGTATATCTACATGCCCACAAATACAAAAACTTAAATGTAACCATCCTAATTGAGGCTAGATAACTATTGTTAGAGAAAAAATTTTCCAGTGGAAAATTATTTTCCTAAGAACTATCGAAATAAAGAACACATGCCTGAAGCATATTCTCAAGAACCTGGATTTATCTCTCTACCTATCTATCCATATGTGATTGATATGCCATGCTAAATTTCAACTGGGAACCCACCACATCTTGTAAAACTTTTTGAAAAATGGATGTAAATCATGGGTCTCTTTCTAGAATTATCATATTGGTAACCCCATGAAGTCTCACAGCCTCTATGAAATAAAAGTACCTAAGATTCTCTACGTTCATCATCTCCTTGATTGGAAAGAAATGAAAAAATTAATGATTCAATTAATGATAAACCACATTTATTTATTTTCACTATGAGTCTGTGGTAAACTAATAAAGATTTACATTGAAACCATATCCCACTTCCATACGAAAATGGGTAAGGTCCGTAAAGAAATAGTAGATCTCTGGTTATCCTCCTTAATTCTCTCACACATGATACACTTTGACACAAAATACGTAATCAATGGTCTTATCCCTAAAAGCCATAACTGATGTATTAGGTCATGATAAATCATTGCTATCCTAGGGTGAAAAAACCAATAAGAATGATGTCCACTATCCAAAAAACCTTCCATAGTGAAAAGGGAACAACCAACATTCTTTAAAAATGCAAAGTGCCACTAGGAGACTAAGACAACCCACTCCAGGTATCCCCACTATTTAATATTTTACTAAAGTACTTTCACTAAGTGTCAAATGATTTCTCAAACTGAACCCACTCATAAAACTATGATTCAACCTTTAATGAATCCAAATACACCTTCCCACCAACTTTTTATACTCCCATGCTCATTTTATGAAACAAACTCATCAGAGACCACTCTTCCACTAATTCCTTCACTACATGAGTTAGTAATTTCTTTCTCAATTAATCAGTAACCACATTACCTTTCCCAAGAGTATATGAAATATTAATATCAAAGTTATTGAGATACTCAACCCATTGTATCTATTACATGTTTAGATCCCTATGAGTGAAAAGATAAATTAGGATCTTATGATTATAAAATACTTTGAAGTGCTACCAAAATAGGTAGTTATTCAATGTTTAAAATGAATTTATACCTACTGCTAACTCAAGATCATGTGTTAGATAGTTCTTCTCTTGAGGTAGTAACTAGAGAAATCCATAGGCCACCACCTATTCCCAATGCATAAACACACACTCTAAACAAATTCTAGAAGCATCTCAGAGAAAAACATAACTTCTTTTCAATTATGGAAGTATCAAAACTATAGTTTAATCCAACATCACAATTAGTCCTTGAAAAGATCTCTAAGTTTTTTCATTCAACTAAAAATTTACACACTTATAGCATAAAGTTATCATCATAGATGAATTCTTAGAGAAGTGATGATAAAACCTCCATTAATAACCATCCAATCCCAAAAATATTTGAATCTCAAACAAAATTCAAGGATCCTCCTAGGACATAAGCAACTATATCATTTCAGGATCAAATAAGACACCCCTCTTAGATATAAATTTCCATAAAAACATTACTTCTTGGATCTAGAATTCACACTAGGATATCTAAACATAAAATGATGTTCCATAAATTTTATAGTAATTCTATCTAGATAGTCCATGTTCACCTCCTCTAACATGGTGTATATAAAAATATCATCCATGCACACAAAAAAAAGTTTACAAAAACTAATGAATGACTCAGATAATGAAATCCATAAATACCACTAGTGTAGTGAAAATTTCTGAAATTACTAGAATCTTTAAATTCCCGTACAAGTCCATAAATTCAATCTTAGGTATATCTGATTCTTGGACTCTCATCGAGTGACATCCTGACCGAATGCCAATTCTTGAAAAAAAATGTTGTAACATCCTGACATGACAGACTAGTAAACCGGTAGTTGGACTGGTTTCCACATGGAATCAAGCGCATAACCCCGAACTCCAGAGGTTTCCCACTATTAGTGAGGGTGTCAAGGTAGTTTAGTGGAGAGACTATATCCTCATACTCAAGGAGAAAAATAGTGAAAAGACAGTAAATATCAAGCAACAACAGATGCAGTTTAAGGAAATATTAAAACAATGGAATACAAATTAATTTCGACTGAATATAAATTATTTACGATTATACTTTGTAAAAGTATGCATTCTAGATGAGGATATATAATCCAAAAGAGTAACAAACTTCCTGCTTTAAATTTCATTACAAAAATAATGAAATGATAGCAGTCCCCAAGGGAGATCCCCAAGGGAATCCCAAGATCCATCTTGGCCCTTTACTCCTAACTGCCTTGTACAAGAAAACAACACAAAAAAAGTTCCATAGCCCTGTAAATAAGAAGATCCAACTCAGGTACTAATAGTACCTGAGTAGGGTGTGAGATAGCATCTCAGTTAGCTGGAACCCATAGTGTCAAACCAAATCCAATTTGCTAAATATATAAATAGGGTAGTGTGTAGGTAAATAGTTAAGAAATAAAAAAATAAAGATTCCATGGCATGTAAACTACAAATCTATATATTCTAAGATATCCCCCTCAAGGATCCCTACACAAGATATTCATGCTCCTATAATATGGTAGCATAATTTATTCCAGAAATAATTAACATGTCCATGTCATTCTTCCAAACATGTTTCACTACCACAACTGTAATAGCCCAAGGATTTATAAATAAATTTAATATTGAATGCGTGAAACACTAAGTCTCTATAGAACACCACTTTGTTCTAACCTAGATAGTAAACATAAATTTTTCACTTATGTGATTGGAATTTTTAAAAACTGACATACACAGTTGCGTTCAGTAAGATATTTTTAGGTTGATTGGATCAACTTAAATTTTTAGTGAATAGTAACATGACCCTTATGAATAGTAATGTAACCTTATGAATGGTACTATGATCCTTATGAACAGTAACCTCACCCATGAAAGTATAAATAAAATTTGGACACTATATAAATGAAATACAATACTCTAGAAATTAATTATTAAGTTTTAGTATTTTTGTGAGTAATAAATATTTAATTAATATTTTAAATAAACAAAATGATTCATAAAATATATTTATAAATAAATATATTGTTTTTTTATAATTTTAGGATAATTTAATATAACCTTCGTTAATTTTCAAGGTATTATAAAGTCGGTTTTAGTTTTAAAAAATGTATTTTTCGAGTAAATGATGATTTTACTTAAAATTTCTATTTAACTTATTTATAAAATTATTTTGATAAAATGGATTCTATAATTTAATTCTACACATTGAAAAATGGTTAGGGTGAATTTTTGGGATTTTTCTATAATACTTGATGTTTTTGGTGAATAGTAAAATTCAATAATTTACAATAAATACTAAAGACATGATTTATTGAGTCATAAGTGATGTAAATATGATTTAAGAACATTGTTTAGAACTCAAATTAGATTATTAATTTTTTTTTCCCATGAATCAACACTATTTCTTGTCTTGATAAAAATAATAAAATAATGAATAAGATATTCATAAATTACTACTCTCTTCCACTATAAAAATGACATGTCACTCCCTATTCTCTTCACTCCTCTAAGGCTTGAAGATCCTAAAAGTTTTTCTCAAATACTCTTCCCTAGTCCCTATCCACTTCTAGGTGATCTTGTTCTTTCCAAAATACCATAACCCTTTCAATTAAGGAGATTCTCAAGGAGGTGTATTCAGGAGGTAAATCCACATGTTATTTCTTTTAATTTCATTTCAAGTTCCTTAATTTTGTTATACTCTACCCACCTACTCTATAAAAATGGTCTTGATAACTCTATTATCATCTATATACTTTAATTATTTTATTTTAATGTAATAAAAACTATCAAAATTCTTACTCTCTCTCTCTCTCTCTTATTTTATAAACAAAATCATCGTCTGTGAGGTGCCAATTTACAACCTTCGTGGATAACGAAGTCTAATTATTTAATTTATAAATCAATACTAGTTATGAAACCATTTATATGGTTTAAATAGACTAAAAAAATATTTATTCTAATTTATTTAATATTTTGGAACTAGTATATGTACAAAATATTAATTCATACGATAAAACTAGTTCTTAATAATCAAAATATAGCCAAAATAATCTAAGTGGTTGTCATTAATATTTCAACTAATGATTCATCCTCGTACATTGTAAAAAAATAATATATATAAACATTAACACCTATTTATGTTCATCAATAATATAGAAATTCAAATATGGAGAATTATATCCATTCCACAAGAACTTCCACACTCATATACAGGTATATTGGTCATGAAAACCAAGGAAACTAACACTTCAGAATGATAGAATTCAATATTATAACCTATCAATAATGGCATAAATGAAATTAATAAAATTATGATAAAATAAATACATGTATAATTTTTTTGGAATTAATTTATTAATAATACTAATTTCATATTCCAGGACCTTAGGTTCAAGAGGGGAACATATTCGGACATAA
Organism: Viscum album; assembly: GCA_963277665.1. NCBI lineage: Eukaryota > Viridiplantae > Streptophyta > Magnoliopsida > Santalales > Viscaceae > Viscum > Viscum album. The sequence goes on along the minus strand of OY728155.1, from coordinate 1,516,660,458 downwards.
GGTCATGGTTTTCTATTTGAACTTCCATTTTTCATTCAGGTTACTCTTATTCTCTACTGACCTCAATGAAATTATTATTTATAGTTATGTACTCCTAATAAATAATCTATTAATTTTTTATATATGTGTACCAATAATAATCCTTCATTATTTTATGGGGAGTAACATGTTTTAAAAGTATCTTTCAAAAATTCTTCATGATAAAGAAGCCTGTTTTAAGGGAACTTCTCAAATTCATACCTATTGTCAAAGACACTCTAAATTATTATTTTAGAAAAAAATGACTTTTATAAAATCAATCAATTTATTATGAATATATAACTTAATTCACCACTAGTTTAATACAAATATTTTTGAAAATAACTTTTCCATTTAAAGTAAAAGAGTATTTATCCCATGAATTACTCGATGATTTTATAAGAGTATTTTCAAGCCCGCGGGGGCTGGGTGAGTTGGTTCAAGGCAGTGGCGACCCGTCGCTGAGGTTCTGGGTTCGAGTCCTCACAAAGGCAACGCGCACCATTTGTCAGCGAAGCTCTCGTCCCCTCGACTCCGTGGGAACTGGCCCAAGCCCAAGGGTTGGCCACCTTGGGCCTAGCTGGGGGCGTGCGGCGCGCAGGTGGGCAGGCCAGCCCTATACCTCGTTACCCATACAACACGTTTGCCTGCGGGGGCTGGGTGAGTTGGTTCAAGGCGGTGGCGACCCGTCGCTGAGGTTCCGGGTTAGAGTCCTCACAAAGGCAACGCGCACCATTTGTCAGCGAACCTCTCGTCCCCTCGACTCCGTGGGAACTGGCCCAAGCCCAAGGGTTGGCCACCATGGGCCTAGCTGGGGGCGTGCGGCGCGCAGGTAGGCAGGCCGGCCCTATACCTCGTTACCCATACAACACGTTTGAATGTAGTTCTCCATGAAACCTGGAGGATTGAGAGCCTCTGAGCGGCGTCTCGCTTCTCTTCCGCGGCGGCTAGGGTTTCCCATCGTTCCTCCGTCTTCTTCCCCCTCCGGCTTGGATCTACTCGCCGCAACATCTGGCCTCGGCTCGTCGTAGGTGAGTCTTGGCATCGGGGGTGTGCGTCTGCATCCGGCGGTTCTCCGGCTCCTGTTCTCGGCGTCGTCGCTCGGCTCGATGCTCAGTGCTGACGGTGGATTCGGTTCGGTGAGTCCTTCGTGACCTTGCCCCGCTTTCGGCGGGCTCCTTGTGTTGTTCGACGTCGATTTTGCATTTCCGGAGGGGGAGGATTTGGGCTGCGGATTTGGTGAGCTTTTGCGGATTCTTCGTTTGGGTTGTTTTGTTTATTTCTGGTGATTTAGGTTCTCATCATTTGGTTTTGAATCTGGTGGATTTTTGAGGATTTCTGTCGCTGGTTCCTCTGTATTCATCATGTTTTTATCAAATTCACGTACGGCCTGCTTCGGAACCCGGTGAGGGTTCATCCGTGGTCTGATTGGAACAGATCTATGCCCGGGTGGCGTTTCTGGTTCATGATGACTTGGATCCTCCCATCGGTGGCTTTCCTTTGGTATAATGTTGGACTATCCAGTCTTGGTGATGATGGCGTGATCGTGTGTCCCTTGGAATGTCTTCTGAGCTTATGCACCGGTGATGGTGTGATTCTCATGGAGTGTAGTGGTTCTCTCCCATGATGGTGGTAATGTGTTGTTAAAACCTAGATGCGGATGGCTGATTTGCGATGGATTTGCTCGTGGCTCGAGGTGGTTTATGGTGTTCTTTTTGAATTTTAAAAGTTGAAATTGTTTGTTGAATGGGGTGTTTTGGGTTTTATTGTTGTTGTGATGTTGGAATTGCTGGCACTCTTGCATTTTGTACTTTTTCTTTTATTAAATAAATGGTCAGGGGATTTATTCCCCTAGCAGACCTTCTTGGTATAAGAGTATTTTCAACTATTTCAACACCCTTAGTTTTTATTAAGTTTAAATGGGGTTAATTTTTTATGATATAATATAAAATATTTTATTGAATGGTTTATCAATATTTTTATTGTGGATGTGATACCTTGATACCATTCACCATATTACTCTGAATGGTTAGTGTTAATATTTAATGTTTGGGGAAAGTTATTTACATTTCATATGTTAGTTTCAATATGAATTTATATTTTTTTTATGTTTATACAAATTCATTTGAGGAATAAATTAGACATAGTAAGTGATGGTTGGGGCCCTCTATATCCCCTCTATGCATCGACAGGTCTCATGAGAAAAACTAGAGTCCTGGTACAAGGCCTTGACAATATGGTTATTTATGGTCTTATCATGAGGCACTGACGGTATGGTTATGATGTACAAAATTATGTATTCCCTCATTATGAATATATTAATTGATAGTTCATGTGGTTATTAGACTAGTATATTACCCATGATTATGTTTTAATGTGGAAATATATATTCAGATCTTATTCTTACCATACTATGTTCGGGTTTATTTTTTTAAAGGCATGGGTTTTTGTTTATTCACCATGCATAATATGTGTGTTTATGATATATTCTACTATATTGACTACCCTTACTAAGAATCTGATATCACCGTTTTCTTATGTTTTATTTTCCCAGGATATGAAGAAGTAAATTATGAATTTTCAGGGATGATCTATGATTCATGGATGTTTCTAACAGAATATATATATATATATATATATATATATATATTGTATTTCCGTTAAAGTTGTAATGATGAAATAATGTAAGTATTTGGTTTTGTAAAACAACTAAATTATTTTTTCCTTCAGGATATGACTTTCTTATAATCATACCAATGTATTGAAACATGGAACCAGCTCCGGTGAACTGGGGTCGGGTCTTTATAGATGGTACCAGAAGAAGTTTGATAGAAAACTTGGAAAATGAATTTAGAAAACATTTATTAGGGAATGAAAATCTAATATAGTGTTTGGGGATAAAAATGAAAGAATATCCTGAAATTTTTGTATGGAAGAGATTATGTAAATATTTCATGAAAATACATCCCTGTATGGATACTACAAGTGGACATGGTTCTGGAACAAATGTACCTTAGAGTAACAACTCTGACAAGGATTTTTGGGCTTGACATGGGGTATCTTGGTACATGAGAATGGGCCTTACTGCGCACCTAGTTTGACACTACTAGGGGATATTCTTAGGATAATTTAAATTCTCATTAGAAACCATTATGAAGGAATTAAATGTAAATTATTCCTCAAAGAAACCATGTTTATGATTATGAGATTAGCTAAAAATAGGATTTCAATTTATGTTAAGTATTTTTCTAGGTTGATATTATACATTATGATTCATAACCTAATCTAGTTTATGCCATTATGTCTAAATGGGGCCTAGTTGAAGGAATGGAAACTAAATGAATGGGATTATCCCATGAAGGGATTTCCCTCCAATTTAAGATAATGTTGTTGGCTCTGGTGATGCAACCGGTGCTGAGAAACTTATAACTATATTGGGATAGTTGAATCATGTTATGAACAATAACCTTACCCTTATGAAGCATCCAGATCCACAATGTGAGGATCAATTGTAGAGCTCTTTATGCGAGAAAAACCTCTATTATTCAATGGGACTACAAACCCATTTGTAGAGAAGTAGTGGACAAGTTCTTTTGAGAATATATTTCTAACTTTGGGATGTAATTAAAGAGGGAAGGTTGTCATGGAATTTTATCATATATTGGGAGATGCAGAATAGTGGTGGTCCTTAATTCAAAACACAAAGGAGGAGTAAGAAATATAAGAAATATAAGAAAGGAATGGAGGGATTTTAAGGAAATATTCTTAGAATAATACTTACCTCCTGAACAACGACAAGATATGGAAAGGTAGTTTCATAATCAAATGAAAAAAAATGATGAGAATGTTGAAAAATATGAAGCTAAATTCACAAAGTTAGAAAGACATGTTTTGGACTACATACATACATTAAAAAGAAATATTGATTTATTTATTGACTATTTAAAACCATTCCTCTAAAGGGTACAAGTCTCCAAATTTTCCCATCATACGAAGATATAGTATCATGTGTTATCAAGAAGGAAAAGGAATTATATAAGTCTTGTGACTTTAAAGGAAATCATGAGAAGAATAAGGATGTAGAAAAATCTAGAAAAGGAAATAAGTAAATGGGAAAGAAAGAAAGAGTTGACTTTCTGCACTATGATAATTGTGAGAAGAAACACCCTGGTACTTACCTGAAGGGTATGGATGCTTGATACAAGCATGGAGAAAATGGTCACAACTCCCATAATTTAAAGTGGAAGAATGTATCTACCAATGTTCAATGCTAAAATTTCAAGTAGATGGGACATTATGAAAATGATTGTCTGAATCATCGAGAAAACATTCCCTAATGAAGGACAAGGGGGAAGGATAAGATTGTGTTATCCCAACTACTAAGTTTGAAGTTCCTAATAATGTGGAAACTGGTTCTTTAATAGTTTTCTCAAAATTAGCCAATTATTTTTTGGATTATAGATCATCAGATTTTTTATATCTTCCCAGTTTTATATGAAAATTAGATATTTCCAATTTGATTTAATAAAATAATTTTCAGTAAAAACTATTAAGGGAAGTATAACTACAACAAATATGTGCCAAACAGTCCTAATTTTAGGATATAAACATGATTTATCTACAGATATCATCAGCATACCCATGATTGAATTTGATATAATCCTTGGTGTGTATTTTCATTAAAATTATGATGTGAATTTTTTTTGTAAAAAGAATAAATTGACAATTTTTTAGAATGATGTGTAATCCCATATCATTAGGGTGAAACATCACCATCTGATTCTCAACTACATCCACCCTCAGTAGCTATATTAATGTCATTTCTTTTGGAGGATGAGAAATAGTTATCTATGAGTGAGGAACAAAATGTTCAAATTGAGTATGTACCTATTGTGATAGAATAAATTGATTTTTTTTAAAGGGGATTTACCTAGACATCCTCTAGAGTATGAAGTTGAGTTCTCAATTTAGTTAATTAATTGTTAAAGACCTATATCAAAGACTCCTTATAGAATGAACACTATTAAATTTATAGAACTGAAGAAACAACTAGAGGAATTGAGTGATAAAGGATTTATTTTCCATAGTGTTTCTCCCTGGGTATCCCCTATTCTTTTAATTAAAAATAAATATGGATATATGAGGTTTTTCATTGAATATAGAGAGATCAATGATATCATAATAAAGAAAAAGTATCCCCTACATTGTATTGATGATTTATTTGATCAACATCATAGATCCCAATATTTTTGGAATATTGAACTTTGATCTGGATATCTTAAGTTTCATGTGATGAAGAAATTTATTCTAAAGACATCATTTCAAACTAAGTATGGGAATTATGAGCTTAGAGTAATGCCTTTTGGACTGACTAATGCACCATTTATCTTCTTGGGTCTAATGAATAGGGGTTTCAATGAATTTATTGATGACTTTGTTGTGGTATTTATTAATGATATCTTGGTATACTCTAAAAGCTACAAATATCATGAAAATCACATGTGAATTATTCATAATACTCTTAAAATAAATTTATTATATGGGATATTTTTAAAGTGTAAAGTTTGGCTTCAATAATTTTCTTTTTTGGGCCATATTTTCTCTAATGATGAATATCTGTTGATCTTGTGAAGACAAAGGCTGTTTAGGAATGGACTACACTAACAAACATAACTGAGGTACATAGTTTTATTGGTTCGGTAGATTATTATCAACATTTCATTAAGAGATTCACCGATTATCCAAACCGTTAACCATTTGTTCTCGTAAATGGGTTAAGTTTGTATAGACAAAAGAATGTGAGGAATGTTTCTATGAATTAAAGTGGAGACTACTGAATTCTATGATCACAACTCTACTATTGTGGATTTATGGGTTTGTGATCTATAGTGATTATTTAAAGAAAAGAATTAGTTTTTTCCTTAGGAAGAATGATAGAGTTATTACATATGCCTCAAGGAAGTTAAAAATTCGTGAACATAACAATCATATTCATGATCTTGAGTTAGTTTCTATGATATTTTCTCTAAAAATATTGATGCACTATCTCTATGGTCAAATATGTGAGATATATACGGATCATAGGAGTCTTAAATATATCTTCTCATAGAAAGAACTCAAATTGAGGAAAATGAGATGAATCGAACTAATCAAGGATTATGATTGTTCCATACACTACTACCCAGGAAAGGAAAATAAGGTAGATTTTGTATTGAGATTGAATGATCATGGAGTTTTAAACAAAATAAGGATTGAAAGGGATCCTATATTCATGGATCTAGTAAGGATGGACATGGGAATTCCCAATGAAGGTGAAATATCATTACTTTTTAAATTGATTTACCAACAATATTTATTGGTAATAATTAAAAGTTCTCAGCCTGATGATGATAATCTTCAAATGAAAATTAATATTTTGAATGATGGGAAGTTTCAAGACTTCATATATGAAGATGGAATTCTGAAATTTGGGAAAATACTTTGTGTTCCAGCTATACCTGATCTAAAAAGGGAGTTATTGGAGGATGTCCATAGTTATAATTTCTCTATACATCCTGGTAGCACTAAGATTTATTAAGATCTGAAAGAACATTTCTTGTAGGATAACATGAAGAAGAAATTGTAGATTATATATCAAGATTTTTAGTCTTTCAACAAGTGAAGGATGAAAGAAAACATCACATAGGAATCATAAAACGCCCACCGATTCCAACATGGAAATGGGATGACATCACCATGGATATTATCACTATATTATCCAATACTCCATGAAAGAATGATGTAATGTGGGTAATTGTTGATTGAATTACCAAATCAGCACATTTCCTCGCTATAAGGGAGGATTTTCCACTAAGTAACATTGCACGACTCTATATCAATGAAGTTGTAATACTTCATGGAGAACCTCTCTCAATTATGTATGATTTTGATCCATGATTTACATCAAAATTATAGAAAAGTTTCGATTGAGTAATTCTTATCACCCTCAAACCGATGGCCAATCAAAAATGATGATCTAAACTTTAGAAGACATATTGAGATCATTCTCACATGATTTTCAGGGTTTGGAGGATCAGTATTTACCATTGGTGGAGTTTTCCCCCAATAATAGTTTCCATTATATAATTCAAATGGAACCATATGAATCATTGTATGGAAAGAGATATTATACACCAACATGTTGGGATGAATTCTGTGAAAGGAATCTTGTGGGTCTAGAACTTGAAGAGGAAACAAAAGTGAAGGTAATAACTTTTCAAAACAATATCAATGAAACTCAAATTAGGAAAAATATATATGTTGATAATCGAAGGAAGTATTTGGAATTTCAAGTGGAAGGTTATGTTTTCTTAAAATTTTCTTTGTGGAAGGGTGTTATAAAATTTGAGAAGAATGGAAAACTAAGCCCCAGGTACATTGGACCTTTCGAAATTCTATAGATAATTGGATCTCTGGGTTATAATTTTTCAATGCCACCTACACTGTCTAAAGTACAAAATGTGTTCCATGTCTCATTATTGAGAAAGTACATGACAGATCCAATAAATGTACTCACCTCTAAAGGTATATAATTGGAACCTAAATTATCTTACTATGAAGAGCCTATCTGTATTATAGACACTAATAAATAGGTGTTGAGGAATCAGACGAAACGATTGGTAAAGTTACTTCGGAAAATTCATAAAATTGAAGAAGCAACATAGGATCTTATGATGGAGAACTACCCAAATCTTTTTATGAGGTTACATTTTAGAATTTTGAAGAAGATATTTTTGTAGGGGGGGAGAACATAACACCCCACGGATTTATAAATAAATTTAATATTGAATGCATGAGACACTAACTATATACAAAACACCAATTTATTATAACCTATCTAGTAAACATAATTTTTCAACCTCTGTGATTTGAATTTTGAAAAACTGACATCCACAGTTGCATTCAGTAAGATATTAAGATTCTGATAGGATCAACATACATTTTTTTGTGAATAGTAAATTCAACCTTATGAATATTAATGTACCCTTATGAATATTAATATGATCCTTATTAATAAATAACTCACCCATGAAAGTATAAATAAAATGTTGACACCTTATAAATGAAATAGAGTATTCTAGAAATTAATAATTAAGTGTTGGTATTTTTATGAGGAATAAATATATAATTAGAATTTTTAATTAATTAATTTATTCATAAAATGTATTCCTAAATAAATATTTTGTTTCCCTATAATTTTAGGACAATTTAATAAGTCCTTACTTAAATTTTCAAGGTATTATAAAATCAGTTTTTGTTTTAAAGAATGTTTTTTTCAAGTGAAAGATGATTTTATTTAAAAATTAAATTTCAAATAATTGGAAAATTATTTTGATAAAATGGATTCAATATTTGAATTATACCCATCAAAAAAAATTTATGGAGATTTTTTGTATTTTTCTGAAATAGTTGATTTTTTGGTGAATAGTAAAATATGGTAATTTATGATAAATGCTAAATACATGATTTATTGAGTCATAGGTGATGTCATACTAATGTAAGAACATCTGGTTCTAACTCACATGAACTTATTACTATTTTTGGTCACAATAATCCACTCTATTTATTATCTTGAGAAAAATATTAAAAAAATGACTAAGATATTCAAAAATCACTCCTCTCCTCCACTATAAAAAGCAAACATAACTCCCTATTATCATCACTCCTATAAACCATGAAGCTCCTAAAATTTATTCCCAAAAAATCTTTCCTAGTCCCTCCCCACATCTAGAAGATCTTGGTCTTTCCAAGAGACAAAAACCCCTTCCCTTAAAGAGATTCTCAATGAGGTGTATTCCTGAGGTAAATCCACATCTTCTTTATTTTAATTTCATTTCATGTTCCTTTCTTTTGTTATACTGTACTCACCATATCATTAAAAATAATATTTATAAATCAATTATCATAAATATAATTTAATTATATCATGTTAATGTAATAAAAAATATCATTCTTCTTACTCTCTCTCTCTCTTTTATTTTATAAATGAAATCATCGTTTGAGAGGTGCCAATTTACAACCTTCATAGACGAAAAAGACACATTCTTCAATTTATCCTTAAATACTGGTCAGGAAACCATTTTTGGTCAAACTAGAATATAAAATATATATTATAACCTATTCAATATTCATGATTCAGTATATTTACATAATATTAATTCATACGACAAAACTAGTTCGTAATAATAAAAATACCTCCAAAATAATCTATGTGATTGTCCTTAATATTTTATCTAATAATTCAACCTCATACCATGTATCCAAATGATAAATATAACCATTAACACCTATGTATGTTCATCAATAATATTTAAATTCAATTCTGTATAATTATATCAATTCCACATGAACATCCATACTCTTATACAAGTATACTGATCATGAAAACCAAGGAAACAAACACTCCAGAATGAAGAAATTCAATCTTATAACCTATAAATAAGGACATAAATGAACTTAATAAAATTTTTATAACTAAATAAATTTTTAATAGGTTCTTAATTAAGTTATTAATACGTCTAATTTCATATTATAGTACATTAAGTTCAATAGAGGAACATATTCATACATAAGGTAAGGGTTTTCTACCCAAACATCCATTTTTCTTTGGGGCTACAATATTTATCTACATAACTCAATGACATTATTATTTATACTTATTTACTCTTAATAAATCATGTTTTAATGTTCTATATATGTGTTCTAATCAGAATCTTTCATTATTTTTGGGGAGTTACATTTTTTAGAAGGATGTTTAAAAAATTCTTCCCAATAAACAATATCGTTTTAAAGTAATTTCTCTAATTCTTACATATTTTCCATGGCACTCTATAATCTATTTTTAGAAACAATTATTTTTATAAAATCACTTTTTTTATTATGAAAATATATATTTATTAACTTTTGGTTTTATACAATTATTTTTCAAATATAACTCTTCCTTTCGATGTAAAAGTGTATTTATCTCATGAGAATTACTTGATGACTTTATATGAGTATTTTCAACTATTTCAACACCACTGTTGATTATTAAGTTTAAATGAGGATAATTTTTTATTAAACCATCCACCATATTTTATTTAATGATTTATGAATATTTTTACGGTGGATGTGTGTTGTTGTTAATATTTTCATGTCATATTATATACTCTCTTTACTGAATTTATATGAAATGTGCATAATTTGTGTGAAATATTAATGTTTTAATATTAAGTATAATTTTTGAGCATTTTTAGAAGTAGTCCAATTGAGTCAGTTTACCATTTTATTTATAAATCTCACCCTACTGATACGAATTGTGTGGTTCCTATTGTTTAGGATTCCAAATTCAATATACAACATTTCATTAGAAGGGATCATGGGCCAATTCTGCCATTTGAAGGATCACATTTACCACACAAGATAACCTACAGAATCTATGAACAAACTGGACCAACCTTGAAGATTGATTTACTAGGCTCAATCCATAATTCCAAAAACACTAACTCTCCACCATAATTAGGGGGACACTACATGTCATCTTGGATAAAAATTTCATTGCCCAAATCCAAGTACAAGAGGCCCAAATAAAGCTTTTAAGTCCAGCCCACCATTCTAGCCGAGAAATAAAATCAGTATAGTATTAATGACATATCTAATGATGTAAAAATCAGATTGATCTGATATTTTTCAGTGTAAAATAGAGGATATATGCGTCCGACTTTGTTGAAGAAGTCATTTGGATTTGAAGGCATATTCCTGTTCCAAAATCCATTCACATTTTGGCCATAAAAAAATCATGGATAGAAATTGACAGTTTACCTTTGTTTAATAAAACCGCCATAACATTTGCTAAACTTGTCCAAATGCCTCCAAATTATGAAATTAGTTGGCCAACTTTATTCTATACAACTTTTTAGAAGGGTATATTTAGAGATTCGGATTTCTGAATAGCCAAATTGGCGATTCAATTGGAAGGACAGATTAGAAATGAAAACAGTCCAGTCTTTGGGCTATAAATACTCTCCTCTTCTCTCCTTGAGAGGGGTTGGCATTTCAGAAGATAGGAGAACATATTGGAACGACCAAAGACTTGAAAAAGGATTGGGAGTATCTGCCATACTCCTGTTTTAACTTGAGAGACCTTTCCTTCTCTCTTTGTTTTCACTTACTTTCGTGTTCTTCATTTTTGTAATTTTGTAAGTCCTTTCTTTTTTAATTCTGTTTTAGTGCAAGTTTCTTCTTAAATATATCTTATTCTCATACACCTTTTGTATTTTAATATTTATGTTATTAAAATAGTTTAAATTCAATAGAATCCCCTTCCCTTCTTTTGCTTCCTCATTCAATCGAAAATCTGTTTTTAATTATCATCATTGTTTGTGTGTGTGTGTATTCGACGCAAAAATATTTTCTAATCCCTTAATTTTTCTTCTATTCTTAATTTATCATCATAATTATTATAACCAAAATATTAAAAACCCAAATGGATGAGTAAATATCTCATTGGGGTGAGTTATAATTTAGGTATGTTAAGTGATTGAGAGTATTTTCTCGATGTGTATTCGTTAATTTAACATTGTGTATGTTGGACTTAATATGTCATGGATTAATGAAATATTTTGTTTAGCATGTGGTTTCCATGGATTATTGGAACCAAAAATACACTACCATAAACATGCACTAATTGAGATTAGAATCCTAATTAATTTAAGGCTTGGATTAAAGCTTTAAAACTTAGGAATTCTAATCGACTTCAACTTGTGAAGTGGGTGTTAATTTAAATGAAATATAAAGCAAAGATCAAGGATATCAAAAACTTAACTACCTAATGATGAACTCACCCCAATATTTATCAATTTATTACATCAATTATATACAATCAATCATTTCAATTAAGTTCTGCAAACAAACCCCCCTAATCAAAATATAATCAACTAAAAACAAATGACTATTACGAAGTACCATCGCCGAGGATTCGACCCGAGTGCTGCTATACATATTAGAAGAGCACCGAAACCTTGACTGGTCTATAGGCGACAATCGGCCGTGTGTTTCAAATGGCATCGTTGCCGAGGAAGGTGCATTAATTAGTCATTAGTTTCTGTAGTTCATATTTTGTGTTAAATGTGATCCTTCAAATGGCAGAATTGGCACATGATCCCTTCTAATGAAATGTTGTATATTGAATTGGGAATCCTACAAAATAGGAACCACACAATTCGTATAAATCGGGTGAGATTTATAAATAAAATGTTAAACTGACTCAATTTGGTCTCGCTTGTCATTGATTGAAGTTATATGCGTCCCAAATTAATTACCCATTCTTAGAACTTTAGTATAGAATAAGTTCAAGGTCTATCATCAGGGAACCGTGGTGTGCGTGAATTCAATTGAGTTAATACATAATTAGGTGAAGTATGCAGAATTTAGAGTGGATTGAGTTTATTTTGGTTTTTGGTTGAAACTAAATTGTTTTACTTTGATGAAATGAATCGAGTTTGAAAGAAAACAACGGGTAAATTTAAAGAGTTTTTAAAATGGGAAGAAAAGACGTGTCAGGGATGTGGTGATTAAGGAGTTCTTATGCAGATTGTTTAAATGGTTATGCTGTTCATAATAATTCAATCATTCTGAATTTCATTTAGTTACAAGATTTCCTTGGTTCGGTTCCTCTAGTTTGGAATTAGAGCAGTCGACTCCTTGGTCCGGTAGTCAGTATTATTAATTCTTTATTATGTTCAGTCCATTATTTGAATCGGTGAAATCCTTCCAATGATCATGGATGTTTTCACCGTTACATTTCTTTTGTATCGCTGAGAACTCTTCCCGTGGTCTGGCTCAAAATTCTCAGTTATATTTAATAGTAGATTAAGAAGAGTAAGATGAATTACAAAGATATAACACAACTATATAAAACAACATACAAATTATGATCCCTTTATCCATAGCCCCAACATGAGGGGTTTAGTTACATATATAAAGTGGAGGAGAAACGACACACGTGATACCTGACAGATTCATCGTGTAAGTGTTGAGGTAGGGTGTTGGAAGGTGGAATAGTGGAACTATGGCACCACGGTGGCTCGGGAATGGTAGAAACATATCTTCTTCTCTCCTCCAATGGTTTCGAACTTCCAAATCCGTAGGCCAAGGCCTCTTTTTATAGAAAAATAAATTACACATCGTGTATAGAAAGTACACGTCGTGTACTTTTCGTCAACGCACTTCGGCGCCAATTTCTCCTCTGGCAGGTAGCTTAACACGCCGTCTTTGACTGTTGAACACGGCGCTAGCAGGTGGTTTGGTGTACACGGCATGTAGCGCCGCTATACACGGCTTGTAGTATCATAAGTTTGGCCGCCAGCCCCTTCTAGAATAGTAGACATGGCATGTAGAAATTCAAACACGTCGTGTCTCCTTCAATGGACACATGGGCGTGTGAACTTTTCTTAGTAATCATCGCTTCTAGAAAGTAGTACACGACGTGTAACGTCGCCTCACACGGCATGTATCTTCTTCCTGGTGACATGGGTTTGTACTCCCTCCTTCAGTCCGTGTCCTTGTCTGGATGTACACGGCGTGTATAAAAGTACACGCCATGTAGTTTCAAAATTTTGACATGCATCCCTTGATTCATGTATTTGGCCAGAAAGCTTATGAAAGTAAACAGAATCACCAAAATCAAATAATATGTTCATAAAACAACATATATTTGTTGAAAACATGTTTTTATCTTCAATTATATATATGGAAATGTATACACAAATTGGGTGCATCAAATTCCCCCACACTTAGACTTTTGCTTGCCCTCAAGAAAAATCTCAACATCTAATTAAGAGAGCCTATACATTAAAAAGAAGGCATTTAATTAATCAAATTTATAACTGATAAAGTTATTGAGGAAAAATTCTAAAAGGCACAAACAAATTCAATTCATAAGATATTAAAATCATGCCGCATATATAATGTAATTAACTACTCTCATCCTCTTTCAACACATTTTTCAACCTTTCAAAAATAAGCATGCCACTTGATGATTTACCATACCAGTTAAAATCACACTCCACACTCAAGATGTTTTTAATCAAAGTTATGCTCAATCTAAGGAATATACACTCTATCCATAGGTTTTCAAAATATCTTGTTCTCTACTTTAGAAAAATTGAATTACAAAAATCACGAGGGCTTTATCATATAGGTTCAGATGTCTCTGTGGCTAAGGGTTTGTAGGTTAAGATGTGAAAATAAATTCTGAGGCTTGAAAAAGGAAGGCTAATTCGTTTGAACAACATTGCATGATATTCAAAGTAAAACTCACTGAAAATGCATCCTTCACAAGCTCAGTCATTCTATTTTCTTTGAAATGATAACAACATGGCCGTGTCATTTATATTACACGACCACCTGCACTTTGAAGTGAACACGACGTGTATGTTCAGTACACGTAGTGTCCTGTTACATGGTCTATTTCCACCCTCGGCATGTCTTTCCAGAGAAAACGAGATACTCTATATTCTGACTACACGCCGTGTACTCTGGAGTACACACCGTGGAATTTTATTTTCCAGTTTTCTCACATTTTCATTGTTTTATTTTCTTCCTTTTTCTTTTTCTTTTGTTTTGTATTCTTTTTCTTTCTATTTCAGGATATGGAGGATCATGATCCTTCCTGAGGGAAGTGACCAGACTCCGCCATCGAGGGAGAGAGGCTCAGCTATCGTCGGATCCGACTCCGACCACCTATGCAGCCGGACCCCGATGCTCCGGTCTTTGAGCTCCCTCCAATGGCCATTCTTCCTGTAACACCCGAGAATTTTATTTTATATAAATAATCAAAGGAATATTTTTCTACACACAACACTTGCTTGGCTTGCTTTACACGAAATCACGACCTTCCTCAATAGCTTGCGTCGTACGCAATACCGAGTTTCACTAAACAACGATATACTATTAAAATATTATTAAAACTAGCCGTTATGAATAGTAATAACCACTTTTTAAAATTATATAAATTTTATTTTTCAAAATGGACTTCATTTTTGGACTCAGAATATCGAAATTAGCCTAGGGTGAAATTTTGGTATTTTTCTGAAAACTTTCAATTTTTGATGAATAGTGAAACCACTAAGTGGTAGGTTAAAAACTGATTTTTGCATAAAACTTAATTTTACCGCTTCTGTGAATGGAATTTCGAAAATCCGACAGACACAGTTGATATCAGTAAGTAAAATGTGATTCAATGAGATAAAAATAATTTTTTGGTGAATAGTAACTTTTTACTTTTTTTACCACGGTTAATAGTAAATAGGGTAACTAAGGGTAAATATGATATTACTATTACCATAACACATGTCCTAATTCTATTGGATAAGTTTAATTCGACCAAAAACAACCTTAGGAATAAAATATGACCATTTAGGCCCACTTGGATTAGATTAGGACATTTATTATTAATTTATTTAAAGAAGGGTTAAAATAGTTAAAATCAAAGTTTAATAAGTAAATCATTTTTAATATGGGGTTATACATAAGATAAATTAGACTATAAATATTCATTATAAAGATAAAAAGATTTCCTACATAATTGTATTTTATTTATAATTTTTAGACATTAAATAATTTAATTTAATTATGACACAATGATGATGCAGTAATTATCTTATTAATGAAATATTGACATAATTGATGTTATAAACACCAAAATAAATTTAATTTGAGACTTTTTATGAATCCCAATAATTTTATAGGTTACTATGATATATTAGTGTTGATTTAATAAACTTGGTTCGAACATATAATTCTGTTATGACTTTCACAAAAATCATATGTCAAATAGTGTCAAAATTGACACAAAATAGTTTTTAAATAAAATATTATATTATTAATTGTTATTTTATTCCTAAAAATCTATGGTTCGGCCAAATGACTTATATAAGGATATATATATTAATAATAAATAACTTGGGGCTCTTATGGCATGTTATAGTAAGTGTATTAACCATATAGTGTAAGAAAGCAAAAAGTCACGGTAAAAGTTAAATTATTTAACTTAGAGTTAAATCTAATTGATAAGGTTAAAATAATAACCTAAACTTGTCTAAATCCTATTGGTTGATAGGATTTCGACCCATCCCCACTTTATCTTCGAAATAAGACCCTTTGGAACCATTATAAACCGATTTTGACTTTAATATAAAATAATATTTTGAGATATTCCTAAGGTGCCCCTCTCCTCCCTTATAAAAGGGCACCTCCTCCCCCTCCTCCTCACACCAATTTGAGCACTCAAGCTCGGCCAAACCATGCCAAAATCCCTTCTTCGCTTCCCTAGAATAATCCTATAGGTCCTGGTCTTCTTCAAAGACCAATCATAGTTCCCTAAGTGGATAATTCAAAGAGGCGTTTCAAAGAAGATGTAATATCCATTACCGATCTTTTCAATTTATTTCTTCTTCAACTTCTTCTTCTTTAGTTGTTTCATGATAAAGTAATAACATCAGTATTACTTACATACTGATATGTTATTATAAATATGAAACAACCCTAATTCACCTTCTATCCATCCTACGGAAAAATGAAATCACCGCGCGTGCGTACGTACGGAATACCGTCTCCACGCCGTGGTGTAATCTATTTTCCCCCATCACCTTACAAGGATGGGTATAATGGTGTAATTAGTAACTATATATGATTATTATAAATTGATATTGATACTGAAATAGTATAAATACACTTAAATACAATTCCACGATCATGGGAACAATATCATCGCTCGTGCGTACGTACAGAATATCGTCTCTACGATGTGATGTGACTCGTTCTACATGATCATCATTACATAGTAATTATATAAATGAATTGAATGAATAAATATGATATATGTTACACTAATACCATTCTGGATATAAGGTATCTATAACCTTAAAAGAAGAATAAGAATTTATTAGGCAAAACACGCATAAGAACAAAAGGCAATAAAGACCCGAGTAACAAGTAACAATGAAATATTACTAATAAGAAGCTAAGAATATGACCATATATGATATCATATCAATATTTATGATTCTGGAATATGTCAATAACAATATTTAAACCATTATACAGGAGGTTTGGACACGTACAAAGCAAATCGGACCTAAGGTAAGGGAAATGTCACAATCTCATTTTTATCCGAGATTGTTTTTACTTTGGAATTTACTGGGGTGTATTTTATCATCCACATGCATGTTCCCTCAATATGTAATATTGTTTCCATCCACTTACAATAGCTTAAATCCAATTTTACACTTCGGT
This sequence comes from Viscum album, assembly GCA_963277665.1. NCBI lineage: Eukaryota > Viridiplantae > Streptophyta > Magnoliopsida > Santalales > Viscaceae > Viscum > Viscum album. Next base: position 1,516,643,127 of record OY728155.1, on the reverse strand, counting down.
GAGTTTTTAGTAAAAGATATGAAAGGAATCTTTTGTCGTTTTTCATACGAGGTACTTTTTGACTTTTTCGACAAAAGTACGAAGAATGTTTCTTCAACTTATACATCAAGAATGGATTTTTAAAACATTATTTCCTAGAATCTTCCTTTATAAGTTTTCAAGTTTATTTTTAATTAACTTCTTTTAGTTTATAATTGTATGACATGTTAAGAAAAGAAAAGTGTTTTTGAAGTAGAAAGGATATTTTCCTCAAGAATGGAGTTCAAATGTTTTATCAAAATTATTTTCCATCTAAGATAATATAGGGTTCTGTTTTTATCCCTATTATTACATTGATTTGATTTTGTTGTGAGGGAATTATTTTTATGAAGTCATTTACCTTATATGATTTGTTTTATGATGTCATGGTGTTTCAAGAATCCCATTTTTGTTACCTGTGTTATGCGATGATATATGATTTATGATTATGTGGCACACATAAGAAAGGATTCATTATAAGATGGGTGGGACCTATATATCCCTCCAATGCATTGGGTAAAGATTTATATCTCATGAGATAGACATGGCTAGAATGGAAGGTTATTTCAGTTCAGTGATACAGGACTGAAACGAGGAGTGAACTCGGTTCAGAAATGGAATTTGTCTGCTAATATAGTCTTGGAAATGAGTCATGACTAACAAGAAATGATTTTCCATGATTATGTGTGCATGCCACAAAGTTTAAAGTTTTATTTTATTATTATGGGGATCTCATTTTCACTTCTATGATTTATTCCATGTTAAGATATTATGATCTCTTTTGCAGGTTATGATTTTCAAAAAGATATGATATGTTTTTATTTCCTTTATTTTCCCGTGCTGAGCATTTGAGCTCACCCTTTTTTGTATGTTTTCTTTTCCCCAGGTCAGGAAGATAGATATTAAGTAGAATATGCTAAAAGGGACCCTAGATATGATGAAATAAATGGGAGACACTGTAGAAGATTTATGAACCAGTTTTTTATGTTTCCCAGTTTCTAAAGACACTATACCTACACGGTCCTTTGTGGTTTTGTCATATGTTGTAGTAAGTGTGCTTCAATTTTGAAGTATTAACAATGTATGTAAAGTATGGGTCGTTATAGTTGGTATCAGAGGAAAGGTATAGTCAACCTTTGGAAACTAGGATGTGAAAGCCTTAGTAAGAACCCTAAGGATATGTCTAAGCATAGAACACAATCATAGTGTTTTAGAAATGTCCATGAATAACCTAGGATAAGACCTTAAGCGTGAAAATTTTATTCTTGAATTATGTGGTTTTCCTATTATAATTAGTGTTGCTCACACTATTCTTCTTGGTTTTAGTCAATGGCTGGAACCCGAAGGAACCGTGTTAATGCGGAATGCGATAGGCAATGAAATGATTGTCCCCCTAAGAAAACAAACGATATGGGAGCTAGAATGCAAAATCTTGTAGCCATGATCACACAAGTTTCTCAAGCTATGAATCATGAAGGACTTCCAAACGAGCAAAGGAAGGAGCAACATTCTGTTGAATCCTTCATGAGGCAGCGTCCACCTTCTTTCAGCGGGTCTACTGATCCATTAGTTGCTGAACAATGGATTAGTACTACTGAAAAGATATTTTCAGTTCTTCAATGTTCTGAACATGATAAAGTCATCCTAGCGGTGTATCGTTTGGAAGGAGATGCTGATCAATGGTGGAATATTATTAAGAATACGAGGCAAAGGGATGAAATTGAGTCCATGGAATGGGACGAGTTCAAGAACTTATTTTTCAATAAGTACTTCCCTCGTATTCTCCGAACAAAGATGTAGAAAGAGTTTCTTGAACTGAAGCAAAGGGATGATGAATCTTTTGGTACCTATGAAGAAAATTTTACAAGACATGCAAGGTACACTTCTGGTATTATTATCCAACCTGAGAGTAAGATCGATCAATTCTTTAGTGGCTTAAAACCAAGTCTTCGAAGGGTGTTAGCCATAAGGGACTTCAATAGCTACGAGGAAATCGTTCGATGTGCTCTCAAAGTCGAGATAGAGATTGGAGTAACCCATCAGTCATATGGGTTTGATAAGAAGAGGAAAATGGAATTCAAAGTAAAATCTAAAGAGCACACTGAAAAGAAGATGAGCTTTCCCTTATGCTCAAAGTGTGGAAAGAAACATGGAGGGATTTTTCTTAAAGGGACAAGTAAATGTTTCAAATGTGGAAAGGAAGGTCATCGAGCATTTGAATGCTGCGATAATGGGAAGAAGATGTCTAATGATGCAAACAGAGGAAGGGATACACAGAATGAACCTACTACACTTCAATGTTTTAAGTGCAAGGAGATGGGGTATTATGCCAATCAATGCCCAAATCCAAGGGTTGATGATGATGGTCGACGTCAACAAACTCTTAAGGCTAAAGACAAAGGAAAGTCACATGCAATTTCTATCAGTGATGTGGAGTACGATAACGAAGTGGTGAAAGGTACACTTACCATCCACTCTAAAGTAGCAAATGTTTTATTTGATTCTGGATCCACCCACTCTATTATTTCTGAAGAATTTTCTAAGGGTATCACCGTATTACCTCAACAATTAGATGTTTAGTTAGCTGTGACAACACCTAATGGCACATCAATCGCATCAAAATTTTATAATTCTTCTCCAATTGATGTTTATGGGAAAGTGCTTCCTGCAAATCATGTGATCCTTCCTTTAGTGGAATTCGATGTGATTCTTGGCATGGATTGGCTTTCTTTATACGAAGCTCATATCAATTGCCAAATAAGGGAAGTCACATTTCATATTCCAGATCAATCTATGATCGTCTATCAATGCAAGGATGAACATAACCTTCAAGTGGAAATTTCTTCCATTTTATGGGTATTGATTCCACTAAATGAAGGTTATTTATCTCAAATGGTTGGTGAGAAACTCGCAATTAAGAATATGCCCATCATACCGGAGTTTGATGATGTCTTTCCGGAGGAATTACCGGGTCTTCCACCAAATCGTGAAGTTGAGTTTTCAATAGAACTCGTACCAGGTGCTTTGCCTATTTCAAAGACACCTTATAGAATGGCCCCAATTGAGTTGCAGGAATTAAAGAAACAACTCCAAGAGAATCTTGATAAGGGGTTCATACACCCTAGTGCGTCACCTTAGGGAGCACCTGTTCTGTTTGTTAAGAAGAAAGATGGATCAATGAGACTCTGTATTGATTATCGAGAACTTAACAAGATCACTATCAAGAACAAATATCCTCTCCCACGCATTGATGACCTATTTGACCAACTACACGGAGCTCAGTACTTTTCCAAGATTGATCTTCGTTCAGGGTATCATCAATTAAGGGTCAAAAGGGAGGATATACCAAAGACGGCTTTCCGTACAAGGTATGGACACTATGAATTTATAGTGATGCCATTTGGTCTTACTAATTCCCCTTCTATCTTCATGGATCTAATGAATAGAGTCTTTAGAGATTATCTTGATCAATTTGTGGTAGTCTTTATAGACGATATTCTTGTCTATTCAAAGAGCAAGGAAGAGCATGAAGATCACTTGAGAATTATATTGAAGACCCTGAGTAAGGATAATATTTATGGCAAATTTACCAAGTGTGAATTTTGGCTTCAAAAAGTTGCATTTTTGGGTCATATAATCTCAAAAGAGGGGATATCTGTGGATCCAGCAAAAACAGAGGTTATCGAAAGATGGTCGAGACCAACAACAGTAACTGAGATCCGAAGTTTTCTTGGTTTGGCTAGATATTATCGAAGTTTTGTAAAAGATTTTTCACGATTATCTAATCCACTCACCAAGTTGACTCGGAAAGGAGTTAAGTTTGTTTGGACAGAGGAATTTGAAGAGAATTTCAAGGAGTTGAAAAGAAGGTTATCCAGTGCACCTGTGCTCACACTACCTTGTAGTGGAGAAAGGTTTGTGATCTATAGTGATGCATCCAAGAAGGGATTGGGGTGTGTTCTTATGAAAAATGATATGGTGATAGCTTATGCCTCACAACAGTTGAAAATCCATGAGCAAAATTACCCAACACATGATTTGGAGTTAGCTGCGGTAATCTTTGCATTAAAGATTTGTAGGCATTACCTTTATGGTGAAAGGTGTGATATTTATACTGATCATAAAAGTTTAAAGTATATTTTCACACAAAAGGAGCTGAATATGCGTCAAAGAAGATGGTTGGAGCTGATTAAGGATTATGACTGCTCAATCCATTACCACCCTGGGAAAGCAAACAAGGTGGCAGATGCATTAAGTCGACAAGACCATGCTAGTTTATCCATGATGAGGATCACAAAAGATCCAATATTTATGGATTTACACAGGATGGATCTTGGAATTATAATAGAAGGGGAAAATTCTTATCTTTATCAAATGAATGTTCAACCATCTATACATGTGAAGATTAAAGAGGCACAGAAAGAAGATGTCGAGTTACAAAAGAAGGTGAGAAATGTCCCTGAATTCAACCTTGATTGTGATGGGATAATAAAGTTCAGGAATCGGGTTTGTGTTCCTCCCATCCCTGAATTAAAGAAGGAGCTGTTGGATGAGGCTCATAGTTCTTCATTATCTATTCATCCTGGAAGCACGAAGATGTATAGGGACCTGAAAGAGTACTTCTGGTGGGATGGCATGAAAAGAGATGTTGCTGAATATGTCTCTCGATGCTTGGTTTGTCAACAAGTTAAAGCTGAGAGACAGAAGTCTAAGGGGATGTTACAAACATTACCCATACCTGAATGGAAATGGGAAAACATCACTATGGACTTTGTCACAAGACATCCTAAAACATCCAAAGGCAATAATGCTATCTGGGTCATAGTTGATCGTCTTACAAAGTCTACACACTTCATTGCTATTAGAGAGGATTTCTATCTAGATCAGCTTGCCAGGATATATGTAAAGGAAGTGGTAAGATTGCATGGAGTACCACTTTCTATTATATCTGATCGGGATCCGAGATTTACCTTGAAGTTCTGGCAAAGTCTTCAGCATACTCTAGATACAGAGTTGAGTTTCAGCACTGCTTATCATCCTCAAACAGATGGTCAGTCTGAGAGAACAATTCAAACCCTAGAAGATATGTTGAGAGCTTGCTCTATGGATTTGAAAGGAGGTTGGGATCAACACCTACCTTTGGTGGGATTTTCTTATAATAATAGCTTTCACTCCAGTATTCAGATGGCTCCTTATGAATCTCTCTATGGAATGAAATGTAGGACTCCAACTTGCTGGGATTAAGTTAGGGAAAGAAAGATATTAGGACCTGATCTCGTTGATGAAATGGAAGAAAAGGTCAGATCTATTCAACAACACTTAAGAGTAGCTCAGAGTCGACAGAAAAGTTATGTCGACAACCGAAAAAAAGACCTATAGTTTGAAGTGGGTGATAAAGTGTTCTTACGAATATCTCCCTGGAAGAGGGTTATGAGATTTGGAAAGAAGGGGAAGTTGAGCCCTAGATATATCGGTCCTTTCGAAATACTGGATCATGTTGGAAAGGTAGCTTACCGATTGGCGCTTCCACCGAATCTCTCTCAAGTTCACGATGTGTTCCATGTATCTCTCCTGAGAAAGTACATACCCGATCCTTCATATGTACTCAGCTCAGAAGTTGTACCGCTGGAGCATGATCTTTCTTATGAAGAACAACCGATAGAGATTCTGGATCGTAGCGAAAAAGCCCTACGAAACAAGACCACTCGATTGGTGAAAGTTTTATGGAGGAACCAGCAATTAGAAGAAGCTACATGGGAGCTTGAGGATATGATGAGGGAGAGGTATCCCCATCTGTTTGTTACAAAGTGACGAATTTTGAGGGCGAAATTCATTTTAAGGGGGGTAGAATGTAACACCCAAGACTTTTATGTTATATAAATCATCAAAGGAATCTTTTTCTACACACAACACTTGTTTGGCTTGCTTTACACGAAATCTCGACCTTCCTCGATAGCTTGCGTCGTACGCAATACCGAGTTTCACTAAACAACGATATACTATTAAAATATTATTAAAACTAGCCGTTATGAATAGTAATAACCACATTTTAAAATTCTATAAATTTAATTTTTCAAAATGGACTTCATTTTTGGACTCAGAATATCGAAATTAGCCTAGGGTGAAATTTTGGTATTTTTCTGAAAACTTTCAATTTTTGATGAATAGTTAAACCACTAAGTGGTAGGTTAAAAACTGAATTTTGCATAAAACATAATTTTACCGCTTCTGTGAATGTAATTTTGAAAATATGATAGACACGGTTGATATCAGTAAGTAAAATGTGGTTCAATGAGATAAAAATAATTTTTTGGTGAATAGTAACATTATACTTTTTTTACCGCGATTAATAGTAAATAGGGTAACTAAGGGTAAATATGATATTACTATTACCCTAACACATGTCCTAATTCTATTGTATAAGTTTAATTCGACCAAAAACAACCTTAGGAATAAAATATGACCATTTAGGCCCACTTGGATTAGATTAGGACATTTATTATTAATTTATTTAAAGAAGGGTTAAAATAGTTAAAATCAAAGGTTAAAAGGTAAATCATTTTTAATATGGGGTTATACATAAGATAAATTCGACTATAAATATTCATTAGAAAGATAAAAATATTTCCTACATAATGGTATTTTATTTATAATTTTTAGACATTAAATAATTTAATTTATATATGACACAATGATGATGCAGTAATTATCTTATTAATGAAATATTGACATAATTGATGTTATAAACACCAAAATAAATGTAATTTGAGACTTTTTATAAATCCCGATAATTTTATAGGTTACTATGATATATTAGTCTTGATTTAATCAACTTGGTTCGAACATATAATTCTGTTATTACTTTCACAAAAATCATATATCAAATAGTGTCAAAATTGACACAAAATAGTTTTTAAATCAAATATTATATTATTAATTGTTATTTTATTCCTAAAAATCTAAGGTTCGGCCAAATGACTTAGATAAGGATATATATATTAATAATAAACAACTTGGGGTTCGTTTTTCATGTTATAGTAAGTGTATTAACCATATAGTGTTAGAAAACAAAAAGTCACGGTAAAAGTTAAATTATTTAGCTTAGAGTTAAATCTAATTGATAAGGTTAAAATAATACCCTAAACTTGTCTAAATCCTATTGGTTTATAGTATTTCTACCCATACCCACTTTATCTTCGAAATAATACCCTTTGGAACCATTATAAACCGATTTTGACTTTAATATAAAATATTATTTTGAGATATTCCTAAGGTGCCCCTCTCCTCCCTTATAAAAGGACACCTCCTCCCCCTCCTCCTCACACCAATTTGAGCACTCAAGCTCGGCCAACCCCTGACAAAATCCCTTCTACACTTACTTAGAATAATCCTAGAGGTCTTGGTCTTCTTGAAAGACCAATCTTAGTTCCCTAAGTGGAGGATTCAAAGAGGCGTTTCAAAGAAGAGGTATTATCCATTACCGATCTTTTCAATTTCTTTCTTCTTCAACTTCTTCTTCTTTAGTTGTTTCATGATAAAGTAATAACATCAGTATTACTTACATACATATATGTTATTATAAATATTAAACATCCCTAATTCACCTTCTATCCATCCTACGGAAAAATGAAATCACCGCGCGTGCGTACGTACGGAATACCGTCTCCACGTCGTGGTGTAATCTATTTTCCACCATCACCATACAAGGATGGGTATAATGGTGTAATGAGTAACTATATATGATTATTATAAAGTGATATTGATACTGAAATATTATAAATACACTTAAATACAATTCCACGATCATGGGAACAATATCATCGCTCGTGCGTACGTACGGAATACCGTCTCCACGATGTGATGCGACTCGTTCTACATGATCATCATTACATAGTAATTATATAAATGAATTGAATGAATAAATATGATATATGTTACACTAATACCATTCTGGATATAAGGTATCTATAACCTTAAAAGAATAATAAGTATTTATTCGGCAAAACACGCATAAGAACAAAAGGCAATAAAGACCCGAGTAACAAGTAACAATGAAAAATTACTAATAAGAAGCTAAGAATATGACCATATATGATATCATATCAATATGTATGATTCTGGAATAAGTCAATAACATTATTTAAACCATTATACAGGATCTTCGGACACGTACAAAGCAAATCGGACCTAAGGTAAGGGAAATGTCACAATCTCATTTTTATCCGAGATTGTTTTTACTTTGGAATTTACTGGGGTGTATTTTATCATCCACATCCATGTTCCCTCAATATTTAATATTGTTTCCATCCACTTACAATAGTTTAAATCCAATTTTACCCTTCGGTGATTTTTTAGTAAAAGATATGAAAGGAATATTTTGTCGTTTTTCGTACGAGGTGCTTTTTGACTTTTCCGACAAAAGTATGAAAATGTTTCTTTAACTTATACAGCAAGAATGGATTTTTAAAACATTATTTCCAAGAATATTACTTTATAAGTTTTCAAGTTTATTTTTAATCAACTTCTTTTATTTTATAATTGTATGACATGTTAAGAAAAGAAAAGTGTTTTTGAAGTAGAAAGGATATTTTCCTCAAGAATGGAGTTCAAATGTTTTATCAAAATTATTTTCCATCTAAGATAATATAGGGTTCTGTTTTTATCCCTATTATTACATTGATTTGATTATGTTGTGAGGGAATTATTTTTATGAAGTCATTTACCTTATATGATTTGTTTTATGATGTCATGATGTTTCAAGAATCCTATTTTTGTTACATGTGTTATGCGATGATGTATGATTTATAATTATGTGGCACACATAAGAAAGGATTCATTATAAGATGGGTGGGATCTATATCTCCCTCCAATGCATTGGGTAAAGATTTATATCTCATGAGATAGAAATGGCTGGAACAGAAGGTTATTTCTGTTCAGTGATACAGGACTGAAACGAGGATTGAACTCGGTTCAGAAATGGACTTTGTCCGCTAAGATAGTCTTGGAAATGAGTCATGACTAACAAGAAATGATTTTCCATGATTATGTGTGCATGCCACAAAGTTTCAAGTTTTATGTTATGATTATTGGGATCTCATTTTCACTTCTATGATTTATTCCATGTTAAGATATTATGATCTCTTTTGCAGGTTATGATTTTCAAAAAGATATGATATGATTTTTATTTCCTTTATTTGCCCTTGCTGAGCATTTGAGCTCACCCTTTTTTGTATGTTTTCTTTTCCCCAGGTCAGGAAGATGTATATTAAGTAGAATATGCTAAAAGGGACCCTAGATATGATGAAATAAATGGGAGACACTGTAGAAGATTTATGAACCAGTTGTTTATGTTTCCCAGTTTCTAAAGACATTATACCTATACGGTCCTTTGTGGTTTTGTCATATGTTGTAATAAGTGTGCTTCAATTTTGAAGTATTAACAATGTATGTAAAGTATGGGTCGTTATACTTCCACCACTCACTCCCTCAGATGAGGTCGGGCCTACTTCTGCTTCACTAGCTGCCACTTTCCCTGTACTATCATCCTCAGCAGCTGGTCCCTCTTCGAGCACACCTTCCACCAAGCCACCTTCTACTTTGGCAGATCCACCTCCAGAGCCAAACGTTGCTGCTGCACCAGCACCTAGGCTGGGACCTGCAGGTGCTCCCTATCCCTGCACGATATTCCCCGTCACCGACCTCACATACGACAGGTTCCGACGCTTCTCTCGTCGGCCGATACCATTGAGTGTCTGGTACCTTGACAGAAGCATTCTGCAATGGATCGGTATTTGGGAAGAGTTGGAGGTGCTTCTCGGGCACACTGCACTCCTCGAGATTTTCCAGGTCAGCACTCCTATGTTCCGAGATTTATTTTTAGAGTTTGAGGCCTCCTTTAAGTTCGATTGAGAGGAGTACCGGGAGACACCTGGAGATGCAGTACCCGTAGTCCGATTCCATCTAGGCGGCTGACGTTTCTCTCTTACTATGACAGAGTTTGGCTGAGGGTGCGGATTCTACCCCCATCATATCACACCACCCCCCATTTTGGAATTGATTCAGCCTAAGCGCTCTGACCTTATTTCCATGTGGCGGGAGATCGCTGGGCCTGACCACCGGTACTCCCCCACTTCCCAGAAGAGCACTCTTATAGCCGACCATGTTCTTCGCTTCACCCACCGGTGCTTCAGCACCATACTTTTTCCCCGCCATTAGGATGTGTGGGTCGTGACCGGCCGTGACATGGAGCTTCTTACCTGTGTCATCCGACACGACTACCCAAACCTCCCCAATCTTGCCGCCTCCTATTTCCACAACATGTTTACCGGCCATCAGGGCAACCTGAATGGTGGGTTTTACATCACCCGTCTTTCCCACCACTTGGGGGTATTCAATCCCTCTTTACCTCATGACTTGTTAGGTTCACCCCAGTGGATGGAATTTCTCATGCTCAATCGAATGGGATTGGTCCAGAAGTAGGGGGTGCCTACATCCTTGCTCAGGCTCGAGTCCCACCACCTGCTGACCCCCCTTCCCCTGCTGCTGACTCTGCTCCTCCTTCCCCACCCCCTCCAGCTTCTCCACTTCACCCACTTCCTACTGACCCCACTTCTTCTACCCTTATTTCTTTTGATCCATCCCCCATCCCACCTACCCTCGCAACCTTGGTCGACCCGACCCTTTCCCTCCGCCTGGCCACAATGGAGCAGAAGTTAGCTCATATCATCAGCCGCTAGGATACCATTGCACGCCATTTGTTTTGTCTGGATGACCACCAGGACTAGATGGAGCATCTGTTGGTGCATATTTCTCAGCATCTTGGTGTTCCACTGCCTCAGCCACCAGCCTCTGCCTCCGTTCCTGGCCCTTCTGCTGCTGCTCCATCACCATCTCTTATGCCAGTCACAGATTCCATTCTGATGACTACGGTGAGCTCTACTGCTACCACTTCTGCCGGGCCAGGGCCTACTACTGAGCTTCTGATCCTGAGTCTAGCACCTACAGCTCCTACTTCTTCAGCTTACCTTCCCGATGCAGAGTATGAGCCTCACCCTTCCACGCCTCCTGCACCATCTCTACCGGCCGATTCTGTACAGGATGATGCCTCCCCTGAGGCGACCCCATGATAGTAACAGTTTTCTTTATCTTATATATCTATTTTGTCAATTTCTGTGTTGTGATGTTATGCATGTTTGTAGTTTTCCTTTTTCTCGACAGTCACAGGTACGGGCATGGAGCGCCTTGGGAATCACTTTTCACGAGGGGAGTATTTTTTCATTTTTATTTTCTTTCTTTTTGGATTTACTTCTTCCACTACTTTCCCTCGTTTTTCCCCCATATCACCCCCTTTCCCACCCTTTACCTTAGTATTGCACTTGGTGGGCCATGTGCCTTCTTTAGTGTGGGGGAGCATCTATCTCTTTCACCTTAGTCTTTGCCCTTAAACTACTCTAGGAGACATCATTATTAGATTCTATATTTGAAAATTTAAAGCAATTTTGGTTAATAATTCTTAAAAATGCTGGAGTTATCATTAGAAACTTTTTGAATGGTTACATGCTTATTTTAGTTTTTTAAGTATTTTAAAATGATTGCTGATATAGTTTCAATTGCAACTTATCGTCCTTGATTAAATTACATTGATTAGGATAATCATTTATATGCATGTCATGACCTGATTGTCCCTTTATTATTTTTTCACTCCTGAGAGGTATTCTAAATCCTTTTTCATATTCCTTTTCTAATACCCTCTTTCTTGAGAGATTCTTAGGATATGCATCACTACCAGAATTTGCAAGTTTTTCTTTTCAACACATGATGAAATTTTTGAATTACTTTAAAATGATTGAGGCACTAGATTGTTTTCACCCCTTTATCTTAAGACCTACCCTACATTTAATCTTCGTTAAGCCCATAGAAGCCATGAAAAACCTTTATAGGAAGCCACATTACAAGCCTATTTCCCTTTCTACCCTATTTCTTTTTATACTTTGCATAATTATTCATTTGATCTTTAAAGAGGGAGTTGGCAATACATGGCATATTTTTGTGTACAGCCATGAAATAAAGTGTGGGGGAGTGCCTCTTGATTATTTGGGGCAGAATGGGTGCCAAATATATACTCATTGTATTCATAAGTGTTTCCCTTGTGTTTTTTTATATACATATAAAAAACAACAAACAACAAGGGGACCTTATGCTTATTTTCCCATGAACCCTACTTGCCTAAGGAAGATGGTGACGATTAAAAAAGCATTTGACTGAGCTTGTGAAGGATGCATTTTCAGTGAGTTTTTCTTTGAATATCATGAAATGTTGTTTAAAGGAATTAGCCTTCCTTTTTCAAGCCTCAGAATTTATTTTCACATATGAACCTACCAACCCTTAGCCACAGATACATCTGAACCTATTTGATAAAGCCCTCATGATTTTTGTAATTCAATTTTTCTGAAGTAGAGAACAAGATATCTTTCAAACCTATGTATAGAGTGTATATACCTTAGATTGAGCATAACTTTGATTAAAAACATCATGAGTGTGGAGTGTGATTTTAACTGGTAAGGTAAATCATCAAGTGGCATGCTTATTTTTGAAAGGTTGAAAAATGTGTTGAAAGAGGATGAGAGTAGTTAATTACATTATATATGAGGCATCACATTAATATCTTATGAATTGAATTTGTTTGAGCCTTTTATAATTTTTCCTCAATAACTTTATCAGTTATATGTTTGATTAATTAAATACCTTCCTTTTAAAATATAGGCTCTCTTAATTAGATGTTAAGATTTTTCTTGAGGGCAAGAAAAAGACTAAGTGTGGGGGAATTTGATGCACCCAATTTGTGTATACATTTCCATATAGATAATTGAAGATAAAAACTTTTTTTCAACAAATATCTGTTGTTTTATTAACATATTCTTTGATTTTGGTGATTCTATTTACTTTCAGGAGCTTTCTGGCTAAATACAAAAATCAAGGGATGCATGTGAAAATTTTGAAACAACACGGCGTGTACTTTTATACACGCCATGTACATCCAGACAGGGACACAAACCGAAGGAGGGAGTACATTCCCATGTCACCAGGCGGAATATACATGCCGTGTGAGGTGGCGTTACACGTCGTGTACTACTTTCTAGAAGCGGTGACTGCTGAGAAAAGTCCACACGCCCATGTGGTCATTGAAGGAGACACGGAGTGTTTGAATTTCTACACGCCGTGTCTGCTACTCTAGAAGGGGATGGCGGCCAAACTTATGATACTACACGCTGTGTATGGTGGTGCTACACACCGTGTACACCCAACCACCAGGCGACGTAGTGTTCAACAGTCAAAGACGGTGTGTTAGGCCACCTACCAGCGGAGAAATTGGCGCCAAAGTGCGTTGATGAAAAGTACGTGACGTGTACTTTCTATGCACTTCGTGTACTTTATTTTTCTATAAAAAAGGCCTTGGCCTACGGATTTGGCAGTTTAAAACCATTGGAGGAGAGAAGAAGCTCTGTTGCTACCATTACCGAGCCACCTTGGTGCCATAATTCCACCATTCCACCTTCCGAAACCCTACCTCAACACTTACACGATGAATCCGTCAGGTATCACATGTGTCGTTTCTCCTCCACTTTCTATGTGTAACTGAACCCCTCGTGTTGGGGATGTAGATGGAGGGATATTAATTTGTATGTTGTTTTATATAGTTGTGTTTTATCGTTGTAACTCATCTTACTCTTCTTAATCTACTGTTAAATATAACTGAGAATTCTGAGGCGGACCAAGGGAAGAATTCTCAGTGATACAAAATAAAAGTAACGGTGAAAACATCCATGACCATTGGAAGGATTTCACCAATTCTTTTCTTTTGTATCGCTGAGAATTCTTCCCTTGGTCCGGCTCAGAATTCTTAGTTATATTAAACAGTAGATTAAGAAGAGTAAGATGAATTACAACGATAAAACAAAACTATATAAAAAAACATATAAATTACGATCCCTTCATCCACAGCCCCAACACGAGCGGTTTAGTTACACATAGAAAGTGTAGGAGAAATGAAACACGTGATACCTGATGGATTCATTGTGTAAGCATTGAGGTAGGGTTTCGGAAGGTGGAATAGTGGAACTATGGCACCACGGTGGCACGAGAATGGTATCAACAAAGCTTCTTCTCTCTTCCAATGGTTTCGAACTACCAAATCCATAGGCCAGGACTCTTTTTATAGAAAAATAATGTACACGGCATGTATAGAAAGTACACATTGTGTACTTTTCGTCAACGCTCTTTAGTGCCAATTTCTCCGTTGGTAGGTGGACTAACACGTCGTCTTTGACTGTTGAACACAGCGCTACCTGGTGTTTGGGTGTACACGGCGTGTAGCGCCACCATAAATGGCGTGTAGTATCATAAGTTTGGCTGCAAGCCCCTTCTAGAATAGCAGACACGGCGTGTAGAAATTCAAACACGTCGTGTCTCCTTTAACGGCCACATAGGCGTGTGGACTTTTCTCAGTAATCACCGCTTCTAGAAAGTATTACACGGCATGTAACGCTGCCTCACATGGCGTGTATCTTCTGCCTGGTGACATGGGCGTTTACTCCCTCCTTCGGTCTGTGTCCCTGTCTAGATGTACACGATGTGTATAAGTTCGGGGTCGATCCTCAGGGAACCGTGGTGTGCATGAATTCAATTGAGTTAATACTTAATTAGGTGAATTATGCAGAATTTAGAGTGGATTGAGTTAATTTTGGTTTTTGGTTGAAACTAAATTGTTTTACTTTGAAGAAATGAATAAAGTTTTAAAGAAAACAATGGGTAAATTTAAAGAGTTTTTAAAATGGGAAGAAAAGACGTGTCGGGGCTGTGGTGATTAAAGAAATATTATGTAGATTGTTTAAATGGTTATGTTGTTTATAATAATTCAATCATTCTGGATTTCATTTAGTTACAAGATTTCCTTGGTCTGGTTCCTCTTGTATTGAATTAGAGTATTTGACTCCTTGGTCCGGTAGTCAGTGTTCTTAATTATTTATTACGTTCAGTCCATTATTTGAATTGGTGAAATCCTTCCAATGGTCATGCATGTTTTCACTGTTACTTTTCTTTTGTATCGCTGAGAATTTTTCCCTTGGTCTGGCTCAGAATTCTCAGTTATATTTAATAGTATATTAAGAAGAGTAATATGAATTACAACGATAAAACACAACTATATAAAACAACATACAAATTACGATCCCTTCATCCACAACCCCAACACAAGTGGTTTAGTTACACATATAAAGTGGAGGAGAAACGACACACATGATACCTGACGGATTCATTGTGTATGCGTTGAGGTAGGGTGTCGGACGGTGGAATAGTGGAACTATGGCACCACGGTGGCTCAGGAATGGTAGCAACAGAGCTTCTTCTCTCCTCCAATGGTTTCGAACTGCCAAATCCATAGGTCAAGGCCTCTTTTTATAGAAAAATAAAGTACACGGCGTGTATAGAAAGTACACACTATGTAATTTTCTTCAACGCGCTTTGGCGCCAATTTATCCACTGGAAGGTGGCCTAACACACTGTCTTTGACTGTTGAACATGGTGCCACCTAGAGGTTGGGTGTACATGGCGTGTAGCGCTGCCATACACGGCATGTAGTATCATAAGTTTGTCCACCAGCGCCTTCTAGAATAGCAGCACTCTGGTCGAATCCTCGGCGATGGTACTTCGTAATAGTCGTTTGTTTTTAGTTGATTGTATTTTGATTAGGGGGGTTTGTTTGCATAGCATAATTGAAATGATTGATTGTATATAATTGATTTAACAAATTGATAAATATTGGGGTGAGTTCATCATTAGGTAGTTAAGTTTGTGATATCCTTGAGATTTTCTTTATATTGCATTTAAATTAACACCCACTTCATAAGTTGACGTCGATTAGAATTCCTAAGTGTTAAAGATTTAATCCAATCCTTAACTTAATTAGGATTCTAATCTCAATCAGTACATGTTTATGGTAGTGTATTTGTGGTTCCAATAATCCATGGAAACCACATGCTAAACAAAATATGTCATTAATCCATGACATATTAAGTCCAACATACACAATGTTAAATTAACGAATACAAATCGAGAAAATACTCTCAATCACTTAACATCCATAAATTATAACTCACCCCAATGAGATATTTACTAATCTATTTGGGTTTTTAATATTCTGTTTATAATAATTATGATGATAAATTAAGAATAGAAAAAAAATAAAGGGATCAGAAAATATTTTTGCATCGAACACACACACACACACAAACAGGGATGATAATTAAAAACGGATTTTCGATTGAATGAGGATGAAGAAGAAGGGAAGGATATTCAACTAAATTTAAACTATTTTAAGAACATAAATATTAAACTATAGAAGGTGGATGAGAATAAGAGATATTGAAGAAGAAACTTGCATTAAAATAGAATTACAAAAGAAAGGACTTACGAAATTATAAAAACAAAGAACACAAAAGTAAGTGATAACAAAGAGAGGAGGAAAGGTGCCTCAAGTGAAAACTTGAGTATGGAAGATCCTCCCAAGCCTTTGTGGTAAGGCTTTGGTCCTGCCAATATGTTCTCCTCTCTTCTGAAATGCCATCACCTATTGGATGTAAGGGACCTAGACCAAGGTTGGAGAATATGGATTTGGGCATGACATTAATTGAGGCTCCTAGGTCTATGAGTGCATCATCAAAGTTTGAACATCCAATTTGGCATGGAACCGTAAAGGTCCCTGGATCTTTGCACTTTATGGGAATATACTGCTGGGTGGAAACATTTTAGAAGGTCCTAAGTTTCCTCTTGTGGGTACACAACTCCTTGAGAAACTTGGCATACTTAGGAATTTGCTTTATGGAATCTAAGAGGGGAATGCTGAATTCAACACATCTAAACATGTCGAACATTTCAGGATCACATTCAAAGGACTTCCTTGGTTTAGAAATGAATTGAGAAAAAGGAATTAGGTTCCTAAGTGGAATTGAAGGAGGTTAGGGAATGGTTCCAGGTTCCTTTTCAAGTTTCTTTTTATTTTAATTTTCTAGGTCAACATTCAAAGGAGGGCTAGAGGACTTATCTTTAGGCATAGCAATGTGCTTTCTCGATCTAATTGAAATTGCACTTACATTAGCCTTGGGGGTGGGTAATGGTTGAGCTAGGATTTGGGAAGAATTTGATTGTTGTTGCTGGCTCAGGTGGGATGCAAGTTGACCTATTTGAGTTTCAATGTTTTTAAGGATAGAATGGGAGAAGGAGGAAGGATCTTCCACTGCACTTTCCCATGGTTTCTTGGAAGAAGAGGCTTGTCCCTGGTTGGGATTACCTTGATTTTGGTTCCTAGGAAATCGATTGTATTGGTTTTGGAATTGGGAAGGCTCACTAGGATAATGGAATCCAGGAGGAGGATTGTTCCTTTGAGGTTGAGGAAGAAAAGGATAAGGTTGTTGGAAGTTACCAACACCTTGACCATATTGGAAGTGGTTTGGGTTTTGAGGAGGGAATTGAGGGGGATAAGATATGGGATTACCATACCTAAGGACTTGGTTATAGGAAGAAGAGAAGGCCTCAGAGTGAGTTTGGTTGAAGTTTCTAACAAACTGACCGGATAGTTGAGGGTTGGTGTTCCACTGAGCATATGTTGCATTAAGCTCCATAGGTCCAGATGAATCGGATTGATCCTATTGAAGTTGTGGAGATGTGTCAGTTGGATGAGATAGAGAGTTGCAAATTCCACAGTTTTTGATAGGTCCAGGAAACATTGATTGTGGAGAAGACGAGGTTGGGGATTTGGTGGCCACAGCTAGCTATCGCACAAGACCTGTAAGTTCACTCATCCACTCGGTCATCTTGTTCAGCTCAATTGATTGATTATCATGGGCTTGTTTAACTTGATCATTTTCTTGAGTATGGAATTTTTGTGTGTTTTCAGCCATGACACTTATGAGATCTCTTGCTTCTGTAGGAGTTTTATCAACAAGACCACCACCACTTGCGGCATTTATGAGAGTTCTCTCCATAGCCAATAACCCCTCATAGAAGTATTGGATCAAGATTTGGTCAGGGATTTGGTGATGTGGGCAGGTTGCCATAATCTTTTTGAACCTCTCCCAGTACTCATGGAGTGATTCACTTGGGAATTGATGGATACCACTAATTTTCTTTCGGATAGAAGCAGTATGAGAAGTAGGAAAGAATTTCTCTAAGAATAGTCGTTTCATGTCATTCCATGTGGTTATGGAACCAGGAAGAAGGTAGTAGAGCCATGACATAGCAGTGTCAGCTAGGGAGAAAGGGAATGCTCAGAGTTTGATTTGTTCTTCAGAAACACCTTGAGGCTTCATGGTAGAGCACACCACTTGGAACTCTTTAAGGTGAAGATGTGGATCCTCACCGACTAGCCCGTGGAGATGAGGGAGAAGATGAATCAAACCTGATTTGAGTTCTAAGTCAACTTTTATGTATGGATATTGAATACCAAGAGGTTATTAATTCATATTAGGGGTAGCAAGTTCTTTAAGGGTTTGTTCCCTAGGATTGGCCATTTCTAATTCAACTGGTTGGACACGGACTAGTTCATAAATTATTTGATTATCTCTGATGTTCCTCCTAATTTGGCGACGTGTTTGCTCAATTTCAGGGTCAAAAAAATTTGAGGGATTGTTTGGGAGGCTATGGGGCATTCATAGATATTTTGGAAGAAAGTGGAAGACGGGTTTTTCTTTGTATTTTTTCCGTTTATGTTTTTTAAGAGGAAGACGGGTTTTTCTTTGTGTTTTTTTTCAATTTTTTAAAAAAACAATTTTTTGGGTTTTTTTTACAATAACCAGAAACTAATGACTACATAAAGAACCATCCCCGGCAACGGTGCCATTTGAAACGCATGGCCGATTGTCTCCTATCGACCGGTCAAGGTTCCGGTGCTCTGCTAATGTGTATAGCAGCACACGGGTTGAATCCTCGGTGATGGTACTTCGTAATAGTCGTTTGTTTTTAGTTGATTGTATTTTGATTAGGGGGGTTTGTTTTCATAGCTTAATTGAAATGATTGATTGTATATAATTGATTAGCAAATTGATAAATATTCAGGTGAGTTCATCATTAGGTAGTTAAGTTTGTGATATCCTTTATCTTTGATTTATATTTCATTTAAATTAACACCCACTTCACAAGTTGACATCGATTAGAATCCCTAAGTGTTAAAGCTTTAATCCAAGACTTAACTTAATTAGGATTCTAATCTCAATCAGTACATGTTTATGGTAGTGTATTTGTGGTTCCAATAATCCATGGAAACCATATGCTAAACAAAATATATCATTAATCCATGACATATTAAGTCTAACATAGACAATGTTAAATTAACGAATACACATCGAGCAAGTACTATCGCAAACTTAACTAGCTACTGCTGAACTCACCCCAATATTTATCAATTTGTTAAATCAATTATATACAATTAATCATTTCAATTAAGCTCTGCAAACAAACCCCCTAATCAAAATACAATAAACTAAAAACAAACGACTATTACGAAGTACCATCACTGAGGATTCGACCAGAGTGCTTCTATACACATTAGCAGAGAACCCCAAATGGCTGAGTTAATATCTCATTGGGGTGAGTTATAATTTAGGGATGTTAAGTGATTGAGAGTATTTGCTTGATGTGTATTCGTTAATTTAACATTGTGTATGTTGGACTTAATATGTCATGGATTAATGGCATATTTTGTTTAGCATGTGGTTTCCATGAATTATTGAAACAAAAAATACACTACCATAAACATGTACTGATTGAGATTAGAATCCTAATTAAGTTAAGGCTTTGAGTAAAGCTTTAACACTTAGGAATTCTAATCGACGTCAACTTGTGAAGTGGGTGTTAATTTAAATGCAATATAAATCAAAGCTCAAAGATATCACAAACTTAACAACATAATGATAAACTCACCCCAATATTTATCATTTTGTTAAATCAATTATATACAATCAATCATTTCAATTAAGCTCTGCAAACAAACCCCCCTAATCAAAATACAATCAACTAAAAACAAACGACTATTATGAAGTACCATCGTCGAGGATTCGACCCGAGTGCTGCTATACACATTAGAAGAGCACCGGAACCTTGACCGGTCGATAGGCGACAATCGGTGGCCGACTTTTTTGAAGAAGTCATTCAGATTTTAAGGCATATTCCTATTCCAAAATCCATTCACATTTTGGCCATTGAAAAAAACATGGATAGAAATGGACAATTTACCTTTGTTTAATAAAACCACCATAAATTTGGCTACACTTGTCCAAATGCCTCCAAATTTTGACAGTAGTCGAAAAACTTTATCATATAAAACTTTGAAGAAGGGGATATTTGGAGATTAGAATGTCTGAATAGCCAAATTGGCGATGCAATTGGAAGGACAGATTGGGAATGAAAACAGTCCACTTCTTGGGCTATAAATACTCTCCCCTTCTCTCCTTGAGAGGGGTTGGCATTTCAGAAGAGAGGATAAAATATTGGAACGACCAAAGCCTTTCCAAAGGCTTGGATGGACCTTCCATACTCAAGTTTTCACTTGATATACCTTTCCTCCTCTCTTTGTTTTCACTTACTTTCATTTTCTTCATTTTTGTAATCTTGTAAGTCTCTTTGTTTGTAATTCTGTTTTAATGTAGGTTTCTTATTCAATATCTCTTATTCTCATCCTCCTTATACAGTTTAATATTTATGTTCTTAAAATAGTTTAAATTCAGTTGAATCCCCTTCCCTTCTTTTGCTTCCTCATTCAATCGAAAATCCGTTTTTAATTATCATCACTATTTGTGTGTGTGTGTGTTCGACGCAAAAATCTTTTCTAATCCCTTTATTTTTCTTCTATTATTAATTTATCATCATAATTATTATAACAATAATATTAAAAAACCATATGGCTGAGTAAATATCTCATTGGGGTGAGTTAAAATTTAGGTATGTTAAGTGATTGAGAGTATTTTCTCGATGTGTATTCGTTAATTTAACATTGTGTATGTTGGACTTAATATGTCATGGATTAATGAAATATTTTGTTTAGCATGTGGTTTACATGGACTATTGGAACAAAAAATACACTACCATAAACATTTACTGATTGAGATTAGAATCCTAATTATGTTAAGTCTTAGATTAAAGCTTTAGCACTTAGGAATTCTAATCGACGTCAACTTGTGAAGTGGGTGTTAATTTAAATACAATATAAAGAAAAGATCAAGGATATCACAAACTTAACTACCTAATGATGAACTCACCCCAATATTTATCAATTTTTTAAATCAATTATATATAATCAATCATTTCAATTAAGTTCTGCAAAAAAACCTCCCTAATCAAAATACAATCAACTAAAAACAAACAAATATTACGAAGTACCATCGCCGAGGATTCGACCCGAGTGATGCTATACACATTATCAGAGCACCAGAACCTTGACCGGTCGATAAGAAAAAATCATCCATGCGTTTCAAATGGAATCGTTTCCGGGGATGATGCTTTATGTAGTCATTAGTTTCTGGTTATTATAAAAAAACCCAAAAAAAAACAAAATTTAAAAAAAAATTGAAAAAAACACAAAGAAAAACTCGTCTTCCTCTTAAAAATCATAAATGGCAAAAATAAAAAGAAAAATACATCTTCCACTTTCCTCCAAAATCTATTTGAATGCCCTGTAGCCTCCCAAACAATCCCTCAGATTTTTTTGACCCTGAAATTGAGCGAACACTTCACCAACTTAGGTGGAACATCAGAGATAATCAAATATTCAAGAACCAGTCTGTGTCCAACTAGTTGAATTAGAAATGGCCAATCCTAGGGAACAAACCCTTAAAGAAATTGTCGCCCCTAATATGAATTACCAAACTCTTGGTATTCAATATCCAAACATAAAATCTGACTTCGAACTCAAATCGGGTTTGATTCATCTTCTCCCTCATTTCCACGGGCTAGCCGGTGAGGATCCACATCTTCACCTTAAAGAGTTCCAAGTGGTGTGCCCTACCATGAAGACTCAAGGGGTTTCTGAAGAACAAATCAAACTCCAAACATTCCCTTTCTCCCTAGCTGACACTCCTAGGTCATGGCTCTACTACCTTCCTCGTGGTTCCATAACCACATGGAATGACATGAAGTGACTCTTCTTAGAGAAATTATTTCCTGCTTCTCGTACTGCTTCTATTCGAAAGGAAATAAGTGGCATCCATCAATTCCCAAGTGAATCACTCCATGAGTACTGGGAGAGGTTCAAAAAGATTGTGGCAAACTTCCCACATCACCAAATCCCTGACCAAATCTTGATCCAATACTTATATGAGGGGTTATTGGCTATGGAGAGTACTCTCATAGATGCCGCAAGTGGCGCTGCTCTTGTTTATAAAACTCATGCAGCAGCAAGAGATCTCATAAGTAACATGGCTACAAACACACAAAAATTATTTACTCGAGAACATGATCAAGTTAAAAAATCCCAAGATAATCAATCAATTGAGCCGAACAAGATGACCGAGTAGATGAGTGAACTTACAGGTCTTGTGTGACAGCTAGTTGTGGCCACCAAATCCCCAACCTCGTCTTCTCCACAATCAATGTTTCCTGGACCTATCAAAAATTTTGGAATCTGCAACTCTCCGTCTCATCAAACTGACACATGTCCAAAAATTTCAGAGGATCAATCCGATTCATCTGGACCAATGGAGCTCAATGCAACATATGCTCAACGGAATACCAATCCTCAACTATCAGGTCAGTTTGTTAGAAACTTTAACCAACCTCACTCTGAGCCCTTCTCTTCTTCCTATAACCAAGGCCTTAGGTATTGTAATCCCATATCTCACCCCCCTCAAAACCCAAACTAGTTCCAATATGTTCAAGGTGTTGGTAACATCCAACAACCTTATCCTTTTCTTCCTCAACCTCAAAAGAACAATCCTCCTCCTGGATTCCATTATCCTAGTGAGCCTTCCCAATTCCAAAACCAATACAATCGCTTTCCCAAGAACCAAAATCAAGGAAATCCCAATCTGGGACAAGCCTCTTCTTCCAAAAAACCATGGGAAAGTGCTATTGAAGATCTTTCCTCCTTCACCCGTTCTAGTCTTAAGAACATTGAAACCCCAATCGGTCAACTTTCATCCCACCTTAGTCAGCAGAAACCATCCAATTCTTCCCAACTCCCAGCTCAACCATTACCCAACCCCAAGGGTAATGTAAGTAAAATTGCACTTAGATCAGGAAAGAAACTTGCTATGCCTCAAGATAAGTCATCTAGCCCTCCTTTGAATGTTGAACTAGAAAATGAAAAGAAAAATAAACTTGAAAAGGAACCTGAAACCATTCCCTCACCTCCTTTAATTCCACTTTGGAACCTAATTCATTTTCCTCAAGCCGTTTATAAACCATGGAAGTCCTTTGAACTCGATCCATAAATCCTTGACATGTTTAGACGTGTTGAAGTCAACATTCCCCTCTTAGATTCCATAAAACAAATTCCTATGTATGCCAAGTTTCTTAAGGAATTGTGCACCCACAAGAGGCAACTTAGGACCTTTGAAAATGATTCCACCTAGTAGTATATTCCCATAAAGTGCAAAGATCCATGGACCTTTATAGTATCATGCCAAATTGGAAGTTCCAACTTTGATGATGCACTCATAGACCTAGGATCCTCAATTAATGTCATGCCCAAATACATCTTCTCCAACCTTGGTCTAGGTCCCTTACATCCAACAGGTGTTGTCATTTAGTTATCCAATCGAAGTGTAGCCAGTCCTCAGGGAATAATTGAGGATGTCCTTGTCCGAGTCAATGATCTTATCTTCCCTACTGATTTCTATGTTCTTGACATAGAAGTTGAGACGAACTCTTCTTGATCTCCCCTAATTCTAGGAATACCATTCCTCATGACTATGAGAACCAAGATTGATGTCCATTGAGGCATCTTATCCATGGAATTTGGTGAACAAATGGTCAATTTCAACATTTTCCAAGCCATGTGATACCCATCTGAGGATCACTGTGCATTCTCAATCCATGCTTTTGAGGAAACTTCTAAGAGTCAATCGAACCCAAATCCACCATGTTCTTCATGTTCTAATGATAAAGGATCTTGTGAAATCTGCACCATGATTAACAAAGTCATAAATGGTGAAGTTGATGTGGACCTCTCATTCATAGACTCCATCAATCTAGAGGAACTTGAAAACTCTCTTGAATCCCACATCAACTCTGATCTCTACTGCTCCACCTTGGACAGTATTAAGGAAAATGAATCTGAAGCAACTGATGTCCCTGAATCCGTTCCTGAGATGTCTAAACCACAAATGAGAGATGATACTAATCTAAAACCTCTTCCTAAACACCTGAAATATGCATTCCTCTTCCATGATCACTCATATCCTATCATTATCTCTGCCACACTTACTGAAACCGAGGAGTCCAAACTTATTAAAGTGTTAGAGGAAAATAGAAAGGCCTTAGGTTTGACCCTAGATGACATACCAGGAATCAACCCTACCCTTTTCATGCATCACATCCATCTTGAAGAATCATCCAAACCAATTAGACAACCCAAAAGTAGACTCAATCCACTCATCCTTGAGGTAGTTAGGGAAGAGAGCACCAAGCTTCTTCAAGCTGGTATTATCTACCCAATTTCTGATAGTGAATGGGTTAGTCCAATTCAGGCCGTACCAAAGAAGGGTGGGATAACTGTTGTCACAAATGAACATGGGGAGGTAGTCACAACTAGAGTGAAGAACAAATGGCGTGTATGCATCGATTATTGAAAATTGAATGCTGAAACACGAAAAGATCACTACACTCTTCCATTCCTTGATCAAATTCTAGAATCATTAGCTGGAAAGTCACACTATTTCTTTCTTGATGGATACACCAGCTATTTTCAAATCCCAATCTCACCTCAGGACCAAGAAAAGACTACTTTCACATGACCCTTTGGAACATATGCATATAAAATAATGCCTTTTGGCCTTTTCAACACTCCTGCAACATTCCAGAGGTGTATGATGAGTATATTTTCAGAATTCATTGAACACTGCATGGAAGTATTCATGGATGAATTCACCATTTATCGTGAGTCATTTGAATCTTGTTTGAACTCACTCTCTCTAGTCCTCTAAAAGTGTGTCAAGTGTAACCTTGTGTTAAATTTTGAAAAATGACACTTCATGGTTGCAAATGGGATTATTCTGGGGAACATAATTTCAACAGATGGTATTGAAGTCGATCCTTCCAAAATTGAAGTGATCTAATCACTTCCTGAACCCACTTCTATTCGAGACATCCGTTCATTCCTCGGTCATGCCGGTTTCTATTGGATATTCATCCATAACTTTAGTAGGATTTCCCTCCCACTCACTAGGTTACTCTAAAATGATGTCACATTCCATTTCGATGAGTTTGGAAAGAGATCCTTCGTTGAACTCAAAAATTCTCTTACATATGCCCCAATAATCCAACCCCCAAATTTTTTCTTACCCTTTGAGTTGATGTGTGATGCTTCTGATAGAGCTGTTGGAGCTGTTCTTGGTCAAAGAAGAGAAAACATTCCTCATGTCATCTATTATGCCTCAAAAACATTGGATGAAACTCAATATCACTACACTGTCACTGAAAAAGAACTTTTAGTAGTTTTTTTCCATAGATAAATTCCGGCCATATCTATTAGGTGCCAAAATCATAATCTTCATAGACCATTCTGCTATAAAGTTCTTACAGAAGAAAAGTGATTCTAAACCGAGTCTAATAAGATGGATCCTAATGCTCCAAGAGTTTGACCTTGAAATCAAAGATAGCCCAAGAAAAGAAAACCATGATGCTGATCACTTGAGTAGAATTTATAATTCTTCTCAATCTAAAATCATCGATCCTGAATTCCCCACTGATCACCTTTCATCTCTCACTCCAAAAATACCATGGTATGCCCCAATTGTAAATTACTTGGTTTCTAGTGTTTTTCCTGAAAAGTTTTCTAAAGAACAAAAAATGAAGTTGAAAAGTGATTCAAAATACTATTTTTGGGAAGAAAATAAACTTTGGAAAACTGGGGCTGACCTGGTAATAAGGAGATGTGTCGATGAAAATGAACATTCTTCCATATTAGAATTCTGTCACTCACTTCCCAGAGGTGGCCATTTTGGTCCACAAAGAACATCCCGAAAGGTCCTAGGCTCTGGATTCTTCTGGACTTCGCTCTTCAAGGACTCACATGAGTTCTTTCAATCATGTCCCACTTGCCAAAAGTTCGGCACAATCTCCAAAAGAAATGAAATGCCCCAAAATCCCTTAATCTTTTATGAAATATTTGATGTTTGGGGCATAGATTTCATGGGACCATTTCCACCTTCCAATGGATTCTCATACATCATTCTTGTGGTTGATTATGTTTCTATTTGGGTGGAGGCCAAACCCACTATAAAGGATGATTCACATACTATTAGTGAGTTCCTAAATACACACATATTCTATAGATTTGGCACACCTCGTGCCTTGATAAGTGACTTAGGAACCCATTTTTGTAATAAAACCATGGAATCTCTTTTGAAAAAGAATGGGGTTGTTCATAAAACATCAACTGTATATCACCCGAAAACAAATGGCATGGCTGAATTTTCTAATAGAGATGTGAAAAGAGTGCTTGATATAATTGTAAAATCCACCAGAAAAGATTGTCCGGAAAGACATGGTGAAGCACTTTGGGCTTATCGAACTGCCTATAAAACACCCATTGGGATGTCTCCTCTTAGGCTAGTTTTTGGTAAAGCATGTCATCTACCAGTTGAAATCCAACATAAGACTTTTTGGGCTCTGAAAACTTGTAATTTTGATTGTGAAAAATCTGGTGAAGAAAGATTGTTGCAATTGGATGAACTGGAGGAGCTTCGACTTGAATCCTATGAGAATTCCAATTTTTACAAAGAGAAGGCTAAGGTACTCCATGAAAAACACATTTTGAGAAAGGTATTTCATGAAGGTGAAAAGGTAATGCTCTTCAATTCTCAATTTCGGCTTCACCCAGTTAAGATTAATTCTCATTGGGAAGGTGCTTTTGTTATTACTGATGTTTACCCATTTGGTGTAGTGTAAGTCCAAGACCCCTCTTCCAAAAGGACATTCACGGTTAATGGACATTGGTTAAAGCATCACCATGAGAGGATGTACAATCCTGGATCATCATCGACTTCCACTAGATCCCCAACTTCTCTAGCCGACCTACCACTAGATGAAGATGGCGACCCGCCAAACCCAACCCAGGGGGCACCTCTTTCCCTTTAACTCTCTCTTTGTCTATTCCTCTCTATACCTCTTTATTATTCTTCCTATCTCTTTCATTTTTTACCACTTTATTCATCAAACCCTTTCCTTTTCTCTTTCTTGTGTGGGTGTGTATTTTATAAAAACCTTAAAAACTAAAAAAACCAAAAAACACAATCACTTAAAAAAAATAAAAAAAAGAGTCATGTTTACTCACCATCCAATTTTAAAATTTTTTCCAACCATTTTGGGGAGTTAACATACATGTTTTCATCTCAAAAATTTTTCATTTTCATCATGACTTTGGATAAATAATTTTGTGTCAAAATTAACAAATTTTGAATGCTCATTTTCTGATTTGGAAAATGCTTTTCCCAAACCGTGAGGAACAAAATTTGATTTCATGACAAGGCCACCTATGGCCATCTATTCAAAATGTGTGTTTTTACCCCCATTTGTGAGTCTGGAGTTTGTGGACCTTCGAGTTGAATTTCCTTCCGTAGTGTGCATTAATATGATAGAGGCATTTTCTAAACCACATGAGAATCACAATAGCCAAATAGCCTCCCATTTCCCTTACATTAATCCTCCTTTTGAAAGGCCCTTCAAGCCTATGAAAACCTTTTCTTTGATAGCCACATTACAAGCCCAATACCTTTTCCCACCCAATATCAACATGGATTTTCATTGTATTTTTTTTTGAAATTTAAGTGTGGGGGGAATGGATTTCATTGTTTGGGTCCCCTATTATTGATTTTCAACGAGTTATCATCTACTTGAGGGAAAGCATCTATTTCAGTGTGGGGGAGAGGTTGTAATTTAGTGTGTTTTGGGGAATGTAATGTACTTCCATTTATGTAATTTTGTAAATTTTTTTGACAAGTGTTCAAAAAAAATCAAAACTGATGAAAAAAAAATCAAAAAAAATGCAAAAATGGGTTGTGTCTTGGGTAGGTCAAAAATCACTCTTTATCAACCTTTGATCTTGTTATAACTATTAGAATTAGTGTCGTGAGGAGATCAAACATGGGTTGCAAAATGAGTGTGAGATCTGTTTCAAGGTCAACTTTCGAAAAAACAAAGAGAAAAAAGAAAAAAAGAACACTTGCATTATATTCCTATATCATTGGGAGAAGTTTTGTGGTTTGTAAATATTTCATCTTCTCATCCCCTTAATATTTTCTTCCTCTATTGTGTCTTTATTCACACAATCATTCCCTTGTAAATATGTGTTTTCATTTCCTTCCATGTTTTATTTAAAAAAAATGTGCATTGATTTTTCTATATTGGTGTTTTACCCCTCTTCTTCTCTCTTGGACATTATATTCCTATCGTCCCATAGCCACAGAAAAACCCCTTAAAAAGACCTCTTGATTCTTGTGCACTTTGGATAGGGATTGTAAGCTGAGAGCTCTTTCAAACTCTAAGATTTTTACTTTTGGTTGGTGAAAGAGTGAACTTCCACAAATAAATTTTTTCATCTTGAGAGGTGTGAGTTTTGAGTGTCCACATTTTCCATTTCTAAATTTGAGCATGAAAAAAATGAATTAGTTTTGGAACATTGTTTCTGTAACAACTTGTGGTGGAATTCAAAATGGATGAGTGAAATAGTCTAAACCTCCCTTAATTGGAGAAAACAAAATTTTAATATTTGTTCGTGAGTGAAAATGATTTTGTTATGTTTTTATATTTGTTGAACATGAGGACATGCACAATACTAAGTGTGGGGGAGTTGATGTTGTTAATATTTTAATGTCTTATTATATACTATCTTTACTGAATTTATATGAAATGTGCATAATTTTTGTGAAATATTAATGTTTTAATATTAAGTATAATTTTTGAGCATTTTTAGAAGTAGTCCAATTGAGTCAGTTTACCATTTTATTTATAAATCTCCCCCTACTGATCCAAATTGTTTGGTTCCTATTTTTTAGGATTCCTAATTTAATATAAAACATTTAATTAGAAGGTATCATGGTCCAATTCTGCCATTTGAAGGATCACATTTACCACACAAGATGACCTATAAAATCTGTGAACAAACTGGACCAGGCTTGAAGATTGGTTTACTGGGCTCAATCCAGAAGTCCAAAAACATTAACTCTCCACCATAATTATGGAGACACAACATGTCATCTTGGATAAAAATTTCAAGGCCCAAATCCAAGTACTGGGCCCAAATGAAGCTTTGAAATCCATCCCACCATTCTGGCCGAGAAATAAAATCAGTATAGTATTCATGACATATCTCATGATGTAAGAATAAAATAGAGATGAGATTTTTCAGTGTGAAATAAGAGATATAGGTGGCAGACTTTTTTTAATAAGTCATTCGGATTTGAATTCATATTCCTATTCCAAAATCCATTCACATTTTGTCCATCGAAAAAAGCATGGATCGAAATGGACAGTTTACCTTTGTTTAATAAAACCACCATGACGTTGGCTACACTTGTCCAAATGCCTCAAAATTTTTACAATAGTCGGACAACTTTATTATACACAACTTTGAAGAAGGGGATATTTGGAGATTCGGATGTCTGAATAGCCAAATTGGCGATGAACGTGGAAGGACAGATTGGGAATGAAAACAGCCCTCTCCTTGGGGCTATAAATACTCTCCCCTTCTCTCCTTGAGATGGGTTGGCATTTCAGAAGAGAGGAGAACATATTGTCACGACCAATGCCTTTCCAAAGTCTTAAGAGGATCTTCCATACTCAATCTTTCACTTGACAGACCATTCCTCCTCTCTTTGTTTTCACTTACTTTCGTGTTCTTCGTTTTTGTAATTTTGTAAGTCCTTTCTTATGTAATTCTGTTTTAATGAATGTTTCTTCTTCAATATCTCTTTTTCTCATCCACCTTCTATAGTTTAATATTTATGTTCTTAAAATAGTTTAAATTCAGTTGAATCCCCTTCCCTTATTTTTCTTCCTCATTCAATAGAAAATCCGTTTTTAATTATCATCACTGTTCGTGTGTGTGTGTTCGACGCAAAAATCTTTTCTAATCCATTTCTTTTTCTTATATTCTTAATTTATCATCATAATTATTATAACTAGAATATTAAAAACCCAAATGGCTGAGTAAATATCTCATTGGGGTGAGTTATAATTTAGGGATGTTAAGTGATTGAGAGTATTTGCTCGATGTGTATTCGTTAAGTTAACATTGTGTATGTTGGACTTAATATGTCATGGATTAATGACATGTTTTGTTTAGCATGTGGTTTTGATGGATTATTGGAACCACAAATACACTACCATAAACATGTACTGATTGAGATTAGAATCCTAATTAAGTTAAGGCTTGGATTAATGCTTTAACACTTAGGAATTCTAATCGACGTCAACTTGTGAAGTGGGTGTTAATTTAAATGCAATATAAGGCAAAGCTCAAGGATATCACAAACTTAACTACCTAATGATGAACTCACCCCAATATTTATCAATTTATTAAATCAATTATATACAATCAATCATTTCAATTAATCTCTACAAAAAAACCCCCCTAACCAAAATACAATCAACTAAAAACAAACGACTATTACGAAGTACCATCGCCGAGGATTCGACTCGAGTGATGCTATACACATTAGCAGAGCACCGGAACCTTGATCGGTCGATAGGCGACAATCGGCTGTGCATTTCAATGTGTAACCTTGATATCGTTCACCATATTACTCTAAATGGTTTGTGTTTTTATTTAATATCTAGGGAATGTTATTTACATTTAATATATTAGATTCAATATGAATGAATATTTTGTTTATATTTATCTCCATTCATATGAGGAATGAATTGGAATTAGTAAGTTATTTGTGGGGCCCGCTATAACCCCTTGATGTATCGGTAGGTCTCATGAGACAAACTAGAGTATTGACACAAAGCCCTAACATTATTGTTGTTTATTTTCTTGGCATGAGGACTTGATGGTATGGTTATGATGTCTGGAATTATGCATTCCATCATTATAAAGGTATTAATTTATAGTTCGTGTGTTTATTTGACTAGTATAATACCAATGATTATGTTTTAATGTGGAATTATTTATGCAGATCTTATTCCTTCCATATTGTGTTCATGTTTATTTTTTAAGGGTATTTGTTTTTAGTTATTAACAATGGCTAATGTTTATGTTTATGATATCTTCTGTAGTATTGCTTACACCTTATTGAGAATATGAGCTCACCATTTTTTATGTTTTATTTTCCAAGGATATGAAGAAGTAAATTATGAATGACATTTAGGAAAAATCTAGCAGTTATGGATGTTTCCAAAAGAATATATATATATATATATTGTATTTCCTTTCAATCTGTGATGATGAACTTATGTCTATATCTAGTTTTACCAAACTAATAAACTATTCATTACTTTGGGATAAAACTTTCTTGTAATCATGCCAATGTAATAAAATAAGGCATTGGCTCCAAGAAACTAGGTTCGGGTCTTTACAACAGCCTTCCTATATTCACACTGTGCCATATCAATCACAGCCTCACCATTCAACCAGAAGAGTCAGATCATTCACGGATGAGTATTATAATCACACATGTCCCAATTTACCATGACCAAGATATATAATCACATGTATCACATACCTCACTACCATGTCATATGTCAAAGACTCTGAGAATTAAGGGCTGGATCTATGGTGTCAAAGACCAAGTAATCCTCATAGTGTCCCTAGATTGTCTCATTGGAAACACGTTTAGGAACAGGTTGGATTCCTAGGAGCATGTCATACCAGACATTTCCTACATGAGTTCATGTAAGAAGAATCCAAGGGGTAGAAATTCCCAAGGTGTAACACCCCAATCTTCCACAATACACTTCTCTTTGAATAATACAATAGTTTGCGTTGTACGCAACATCGAGTTCTAAACCACCATGACCAATCAAACTAGTCGTTATGAATAGTAATTCCCAGTTTTTGATATTTTATATTTTTTTTAAAAATTGACTTCATTTTTTAATTTTGAATATCAAAAATTAGCTTAGGGTGAATTTTGGGTATTTTTCTGAAAACATTCAATTTTTGATAAATAGTGAAAACAATAAGTTATTGTTTAAACCCGTAATTTTATTTAAATAATTAGTTATTTTATTTAAATTTATTTTAAGTAAAAATAGATACATAATACCTATATTAGTTCAATTTAATTTGTTGGAGTCATTTTATAATAAAATTATATGTATAGAATTTTATTGAATTTTTTACCATCATTTACCCACCTTCTAGGCGCGTTAGAAAATTTGCATAAAACATAATTTTACCACTTCTGTGAATTGAATTTCAAAAATCCAAGAGAAAAAGTTGACATCATTACGTAAAATTTTATTCAATAGAATGAAAATAATTTTTTGTGAATAGTAACTTTTGAGTTTTAGTTACCACTGTTAAAAGTAAATGGGGTTATTAAAGGTAAAAATGATATTATAATTACCCTAAAAATGTCCTAATTCTATTGGATAAGTTTATTTAGACCGAAATAAACCTTATGAAAAAAATATAATCCTTTGGGTCTACTTGGATTAGATTAGGACATTTATTATTATTTTATTTAAAGAAGAGATAAAAGTGTTAAATTCAAAGCTTAATAACTAAAACACTTTTAATATAGGGTTATACATAAGATAAATTATACTATAAATATTAATTATAAATCAAATAATATTTCCTACATAATTTTATTTTTTTATAATTTTTAGACATTAAATAATTAAATTTATTTATGACATAATGATGATGCAGTAATTACCTTATTATTGAAAGATTAAAATAATTGATATTATAAATATTAATATAATTGTAAATTGAGAGTTTTGATGTATTCCAAAGATTTTATAGGTTAATATGATATGTTATTATTTATTAAATAAAAAATTTCTATGTGATAAATTTTTTATGACTTTCACAAAAACCAAATACTAAAAAGTGTCAAAATTGACCTAAATGAGTTTTCAAAACAAATAAAATATTATTAATTGATATATTGTTCCTAAAAAACTAATGTTAATCTAAATGAATTATATAATAATATAAATTTCATTAATGAACCACTAGTGGTTCTTTTGGAATTTTATTGTTTGTTTATTAACCATGTAGTATAAAAAATACAAGAAGACATTGTAAAAGTTAAACAATTTAACTAAGAGTTAAATCTAAAAGATAAGGTTAATATGGTGACCTAAACCTATATAGAACCAATATTTTGAGAGGTTGTAGGCCCATCCACACCTTATCCTCTAAATAAAGTTTTAGAGCCATTATAAACCGAATATGATTGTATAATAAAATAATATTTCAAGATTTTCCAAAAGTGACCCTCACCTCTCTTATAAAAAGGTACTTCCCCTTCTCTCAAAATCACACCTCCAAAGCCATTTGTCTCATCCAAAACCTT
The DNA here is from genome assembly GCA_963277665.1 of Viscum album. Taxonomy (NCBI): domain Eukaryota; kingdom Viridiplantae; phylum Streptophyta; class Magnoliopsida; order Santalales; family Viscaceae; genus Viscum; species Viscum album. Next base: position 1,516,609,375 of record OY728155.1, on the reverse strand, counting down.
CCGAAATAATCTCCCAAATAATCTCACTTTAACCTAGAGGCCTTAATTTTATAATAATACAACCTAAGGAGCCCTTTTGATCAAATCAAAAGAAAACACCCAAAGAAGAAGTGATAATTTCATAACCTCTTTCAAAATTATTTTCTTCTTCGACATCATATTTCTTTGTTGTTTCTATAATTCTTAATAATTTTATGTTATTATAAATATTTTACAACCATATTAATTATCTTATCCATCCTATTAATGACAAAGTCACCATACGTGTGTAGGTACGGCTTATCGTCTCCACGTCGAGGTGTAGTTTTTCATTCAACACTTAATTATTTGTATGGGTATAATAATGAGTATAATTGATGTAAATCATAAATATAACATGTTAATTATTCTTTATATATTATATACCATCCAATTAAATATGATTTCACAATCAATACAATGGTATTTTCACTCATGCGTATGTATATATTACCGTCTCCACGAACGCGATGAGATTCATTCCCCATCGTAACCATTCAAGAATAATTTAAATTCCATGATTAAAAATAATTTTTAAGAAATTAATATCATTATGGATATGAATAAAATACATCATATCCATAACAAACATGACTGACATAACAAAACATAAAATGTAAAACGAAGCAGTTAACACCCGAAACAATGATACTACTGAAATCATATTAAAAAATCAATAGTAGAAGATAATATATGATATAATATTTATGCATGTAGTTCTTTTATAATTTAATAATAATCATTTAACTATTATACAGAAGCTCAACGTACCCTTGACCACAGAAAAGTACAAGGTAAGGGGTTTTCATCTCACTTCTTATTCTTGTGAGATTCATGCTATCTTACCACTATTTCCATTTCTGTGGTGAATGTACTACCCATGATCGTATTATCTTTGTAATGTACTTTAATTTATGGGTATTTACATCTTCATTGTATAATCCATATTTCATGGGGTGTATGTTTCATAAGTAACCAAATCGGTAAGGGAATTTCTAATTTCGATTTCCACTCATTGGGTTTTACGCAAACTTCATTGGTTATTTTACTCCAAGATTATGTGTGAAATCACTATTTATTTATTTATGTAGTAATTTCCAATCCCCTTTGTGTGGATATACTTTTTATAAACATAATCACACTATTGATAAATTCTGAAGTCATCGATATGAACCTGATGAGAGTAATCTTAACTCAATTTTTATTCATTGAGTTAAACATCCAAGTCATTGGTTTTGTTTTTACAAGAATATGTGTGAATGTACTCTAATTTATTCACAATTAATATCAAATAATATAGAGTGTATTTATATTTATTACACATAATTATTTTATTTATTTGTTCTTAACCTAAGAATATAGTATTTATAAGGGATTTCATCTCACTTTACATTCTATTGAGACTTATTTGTTGTTATGTGCCAATTCACCTATATATGGTGTACATACTATACTTAGACATAGTATATCATTAATCCCTTTATTCTCATGATATTATAAATTTTTTATGACCTCATTTATTTATATTCAAGCATCTCTCATTTGGTTACGAACACTAACTAAAATTTCATTTTAAATGTATTAATGATTTATTCTTCTAAATCTCTCTCATTAATGTCCATGTTTTAAAAATGGAATTAAGGATTTATTTATATGAACATGAATGTTTTGAAATTAAAATTACTTTTAAAAGTTTCAATGTGGCATGGGACACTTTGATTAAAAAATCTATTGATAACAATTTCTTGATAAATAGTGAGACTTTTAAATGTTTTCAAGAAAAAGGGGATATTTCTCTCAAATTGTTTTACTAATTATCTTCATCTATGTCAATATAATTAATTATTATTGATTGAGGTTGATTTATAATAATAAAATCTTCCATATTGAATGGAATGAGTTATGTTTGACTGTGGATGTGCAATTTTTATACTATTCATTGTTTGTGGTTAAAATTTTGACATTTTGAATGCTAATTCTAATACAAATGATTAGATTATGTTTCAGACTTTTCATATGATGAATGAATTGGACTTAGTTAGTGACAGGTGGATCCCGCTATAGCTCCTTGATGCATCGGTATGTCTAATGAGACAAACTAGTATCTTGGCACAAGGCCTTGACAAAATATTATTTGTAGTCTTGGCACGAGGCCTTCACCATGTGGTTATGATGTCCAGAATTATGCATTCCATCATTATAAAATTGGATATTGATATTGCATGTGATTATTCTACTAGTAAAATATCCATGTGAATAAGTAAATGGATTTATTTGATTTATATTTTCCATATTATGATGAAGTTTATATTTAAAAAGCTTGTGTTTTAGTCTTATACATATCCTTAAATGTTTATGCGTATTTATGAAGATTTTTTCTGTATTGTTATCCTTACTGAGCATCTTAGTTCAACCCTTTCTTTTGTTTTGTTTTCCCATTATGTGAAGAAGTATATTATAATTATCCTTTAGGGATCGGACAAGGATATGAGTGTGTTCAAAAGGGGATACAATGTTGTTTTTTTTATTCCATGGTGTAATGTAAAACTTATGTAAGTATCTAGTACTTCCTAGCCTACTAAACTGATCAGTATTTTTGGATTTCATCCCCTGTAATTTTACCAATTTTATTTAATAATGCACTGACTCTGGGTAACTGGGGTCAGGGAATTATAGTTGGTATCAAATGAAGTTTAGTACAAACCATGGAAACTAGATTTTGAAAAACACTGATTAGAGAACATTACCCTAAGATAGAATTTGAGGATTAGTATAGAAGAACATCCTAGAATTTTGGTAATGTTGAGATTTTGTTTATTTTCCCAAAAATAAATCCTTGTATAGATATGAACCAGTAGAGGCGGCTCTAGAATAGATGTACCTAAAACTAAAAACTAGGACAAGGAGTTTCGGGCTTGACCCGGGGTATCCTGGTACATGACAACGGGTCATGTTGCACTCTTGGTTATGACACTCCCAGGGGATATGCTTAGGATAATTTACATTTTCCTTACAAACTATTATGAAGGATTTTTGAGTAAATACTTCCTCAAGTAAGAACCTTTTAAAGATTATGGATTATATCCATAAACTATTCAATTTATGTTAAGTATTTTACTAGTTTGGAATTATGTATTGTGATTCATAAACTAATCTAGTGTATGAGATTGTTTAGAAATGGAACCTAGTGGAAGGAATTGAAACCCTATCAACACATGTAATACATGTAGGGATTTACCTCCTACTCGAGATAATTATAGTGGAGTTGGTGATGCAACCAGTGCTGAACAGCTTATAACCATACTGGGACAACTCACTCAGGTTACGGATAATAACCTTACTCATATGGAGCACCCTGATCCATAACGCAAAGGATCAATGTTAGGAAACTTCATGAGAAAACAACCACAAACATTCAACGGGACTACAAATCCATGTGTAGCTGAGTAATAGATAAGTTCCTTAGAGATAATATTTCATGATTTGGTGTGTACCGAAAGGGGAAAAGTTGTCATGATAGTTTATCACATCACATGAGATGTAGATCAATGGTGGTCATTAATTCAAAACAAAAAGGAATATGAAGAAGTATCAAATACCGAATGGTGTGAGTTTAAAGAGAATTTCCTTGAAAAATACTTTCCTCATGACCATCAAGTGGATATGGAAAGAATATTTTTGAGTCTGAGTAAATAAAAGGATGATAATGTCACAAAGTATAAGGCTAACTTTACAAGGTTATCAAGGAATGTAGCAGATTATATACTTAACCCAAGGAGTAATGTTGATCAATTCTTTGATGGGTTAAACCATTTATCCATCGAGCATTAGTATCACAATCCTTCTCATCATATGAATCTATTGTCTCATGTGCTATCAAGATAGAAAAGGAAATCTCTAAGTCAAACCACTTTAAAGAAAAGAAAGAGAGAGAAAATATTTGTTGAACACTCCGAAAATAGAAATAAGGGGAAGAAGGGGAAAGTTGAATTTCCATACTGTAGTAAATATTGGAAGAAATACCCTGGTACTTGCCTGAAAGGAATGGGAGTCTGTAATAAGTGTGGTGAAAAAGACCACAAAGATCGTGATTGCAAGGAAAAAAAGAGGTTGTCAATGTTGAATGCTACAATGGTAGAGAAATGGGGCATTATGAAAATAAATTTCTTAATCTTGAAGGAAAATTACCTCAGAAAAGTCCAAGGGGAAAAGGCCAAGCTTATGTGATCACTACTGCTGAGGTTGATGCTCCGAATGACGTGGTGGAAGGTAATTTAATAGTTTCCTCAAGTTTAACTCAGTGCTTTATTGGATTTTGGATCATCAAATTGTTTAATATCTTCCCAATTTACTAAGAAAATTAGATATTTCCAATTTCATTTAACAAGGGAGTTTTCACTCAAAAATATTAAGGGATGTATCATTGCAACAAAGTTTTTTGAATCAGTTACTATTAGGGCATATAAATGTGCTTTATTTGCTGATATAATCGACATACCCATGATTTAATTTTATATAATTCTTGGTATAGATTGGATTTCAGACCATGATGAGAAAATTTATTGTATGAAGAAGGAGGTTACAATTTACGATGATGATAAGGAGTACCTTATCTTTAGAGAAGAAACATCATCATCTGATTCTTATCTGGATCCACCCCCTATATCTCTACTAAATTCAATTTTCGGGGATTAAAAGAGGGAAATAACTATGGTTGAGGAAAGGAATGCTCAAATATAGGATGTACATATAGTGCAATAATATGTTGATGTTTTTCCATAGGATTTACCTGGACATCCTCCAGAATGAGAAATTGAGTTTTCCATTGATTTAATTCATGGTTCAAGGCCCATATTGAAGACCCCTTATAGAATGGACAATTTGGAATTAGTGGAACTAAATAAACAACTAGAGTAATTGAGTAATAAAGTAGTTATTCTCCCTAGTGTTTCTCTAAGGGGATCCCCTATTCTTTTTGTTAATAATAAAGACAGATCCATGAGGTTGTGCATTGACTACAGGAAGATCAATGCTATAACAATAAAGAACAAGTATCTCATTTCTCGCGTTGATGATTTATTTGATCAACTTCATGGAGCTCAATATTTTTCAAAGATTGACCTTCGATATAGATATCATCAGTTGTGTGCGAAGAAGGAAGACATTCTGAAGACAATATTTCGTACCAGGTATGGGCATTACGAGTTTACAGTAATGACTTTTGGACTGACCAATGCACCCTCTGTTTTCATGGATTTAATGAATATAGTTTTCAAGGAATATGTTGATGAATTTATAGTGTTATTTATTGATGATATTTTAGTTTACTTAAAAATCTATTAAGATCATTAAAATCACTTGTGCACTATTCTAAAGACTCCTAGATAAAATGCATTATATGGAAAGTTTAGCAAGTGTGAATTCTGGCTTCAGGAGATTTCTTTCTTTGGCTATATTGTCTCTAAGGATGTAATATCTATTGATCCTTCTAATATGAGAGAAATACAAGAATTTTCAACACCAAATATCCTTTTTGAGCCATTATAAACTGAATATGATTGTATAATAAAATAATATTTTAATCTTTTCCTAAAGTAACCCTCACCTCACTTATAAAAGGGTACTTCCCCTTCTCTCAAAATCACACCTTCAAAACCATTTGGCTCAGCCAAAACCTACTCAAATATCCTTAAAACTACCCTCAATTAAACTTAGATGCCTTACTTTGATCATAATTCAACCTAGGTATCCCTTTTGATCAAATCAAAATGAAACACCCGAAGAGGTGGTAATAATTTCCTCACCTCTTTCAAAATTATTTTCTTCTTACACTTACTCTTTCTTTGTTATTTCCATACAAAAATATTAACTCTAGTAACTTCTACATACTATGATGTTATTATAAATATGTTACAACCATATTCATTATCTTATCCATCCTATGAATGACAAAGTCATCATACATGCGTACGAACGGCTTGTCGTCTCCATGTCGTGCTGTAGTTTGTCATTCAACACTTCATTATTTGTATGGGTATAATAATGAGTATAATTTATGTAAATAATAAATATAAAATGATACTAATTATCTATATATGATATACCATCTAATTACATACGATTTCAACATCAATAGAATGGTATTGTCGCTCATGCGTACGTACAGATTACTGTCTCCACGAACATGATGAGATTCATTCCTCATCGTAACCATTCATGAATAGATTTCATTATATGATTAAAAATAATTTTTAGGAACCTAATATAATTATGTATATGAATCAAATACATCATATCCATAAAAACATGACTTATGTAACAAAACATATAATGTAAAATGAATTCGTTAACACCCGAAATAATGATACTACTGAAATATTATTAACAAATCAATATTAGAAGATCATATATGATATCATATTTATGTATGTGGTTCTTGTATAATTTAATAACAATGATATAACTATTATATAGGAGGTTAACATACCCTTAACCAAGGAAAATTACAAGGTAAGTGGTTTTCATCTCACTTCTTATTCCCGTGAGATTCATGTTATATTGCCACTATTTCCATTTGTGTAGTGTTCATACTGCCCAGGATTTTATTATTTGTGTAATATAATTTAATTTATGGGTATGTAAATATTCATTTTATGATCCTTATTTAATGGGGTGTATGTTTCGTAAGTTACCAAATTGGTAATGTAATTTCTAATTTCGATTTCCACTCATTGGGTTTTATGCCAACCTCATTGATTATATTACTCCAAGAATATGTGTGAAATCACTATTGTTTTCTTTATGTAGTAATGTACAATCCTCGTTGTATGCATATAATTTTTATACACATAATATCTTCATTTATAAATTCTCAATTCATCGATATGAACTTGATTAGAGTAATCTTAACTCAATTTATATTCAATAAGTTAAACATCCAAGTCATTGGTGTTGTTTTCATAAGAATTTTTGTGAATGTACTATGATTTATTCACACTGAATATCCAATCATATTGTGTATATTTATATTTTTCACACATAATTATGTCATTGATTTATCCTTAACCTAATGATATGGTCTTTATAATGGATTTCATCTCAATTTATATTCCATTGAGACTTCTTTGTTATTATGTTCCAATCCACCTTTATATGGTGTACATACTATACTTAGACATAGTATACCATGAATCCCTTTATTCTAATGATATTATAAAGTTTTTATTACCTCAATTATTTGTATTCAATCATCTTTCATTTGGTTATAAACTCTAACTAAATATCATTTTAAATGTTTTAAATATTTATTCTTCTAAATATTCTTCATTAATGTCCATGTTTTAATGATGGTGTTAAGGATTTATTTATATGGACTTGAATGATTTAAAATTAAGTTTTCTTTCAAAAGATTCAAAGTGGTTTGGTACACTTTGATTAAAAAATCTATTTTTAACAGCTTCTTTATAAATAATGATACTTTTAAATGTTTTCAAGAAAAAGGGGATATTTCTCTCAAATATTTTTTCTGATTATTTTCATCTATGTCAATATCTTTAATTATTATTGATTGGGGTTGATTTATTATAATAAAATATTCTGTATTGTATTGAATGAGTTATGTTTGACTATGTATGTGCTATTTTTATACTATTCATGGTTTGTAGTTAAAATATTCACATTTCATATTGTAGTTCTAATATGAATGTTTAGATTATGTTTCAAACTTTTCATATGGATAATGAATTGGACTTAGTAAGTGGTGGATGGAGCCCACTATAGCTCCTCAATGCATCAATAGTTCTCCTGAGACAAACCAGTAAATTGGAACAAGGCCTTGAAAAAAATCTTATTTTTAGTCTTGTCATGGGGCCTTGACTATGTGGTTATGATTTCCGACATTATGCAATCCATCATTATGAAATTGGCTATTGATATTGCATGTGAATATTCGACTAGTAAAATATCCATTTGAATAAGTAAATGGCATTATTTGATTTATCTTTTCCATATTATGCTTATGTTTATGTTTAAAAGGATTGTGTTTTAGTCTTATATATTGACATAAATGTTTATGATTATTTATGAATATTTTTTCTATATTTTTATCCTTACTGAGCATCTAAGCTCACCCCTTTCTTATGTTTTCTTTTTCCCAGGATGTGAAGAAGTACATTATGATTAACCTGTAGGGATAGGCCAAGGATATGAGTGTGTTCAAAAGGGGACACATTGTTTTTTTTTCATGATGTAATGTAAAACATATGTATGTATCTATTACTTCCAAGGATACTAAATTGATCAATCTTTCTAGATTTGATCCCTTATGATCATGCCAATGTTATGTAATAATGCACTGACACTGGGTAACCGGGGTTGGGGCGTTACACTAGGCATCCCTTGGAATCAATACCTAAGGGGAATTATCAACCTAATAAATCCACTACCATATTCAAGATATATGTGGATATATCCATGGAATCTATATAATCATTCCAAAATTCATATTATTTAACATTCATCCCCATATGAGTCTACCTAATCATACATAACCATTTACATTACATTCATAAAATGAGTATGCCCACTCATTATTCCCACTTCATAACTAAATACATCACATTAGAATACCCAATCATGCGTCCCAATTCATAATTAACTAAATCTCAATACAACCAATGATCATACCCTCTCATTTTTGACAATTCACATTTAAACCCATCCCATGAGTTTACCCACTCATTTATCAATTTAACATTCATGTAATTTAATGATTATACCCACTTATTATCCATCATTCGTAATAATTCACATTCAATCATGTAATATGCATATACCCACCAATTTATTACTAATTTAATTTATTCATAAGACATGGGTATACCCACCCATTCACCTCAATTAAAATTTTCTAAATTACCATTTAAGAAATTAAAGTTCCCATAATCCATTATGTTAAGGAAATCACATTCCAAGGGAGTAAATATATCTTCAAACTAAGTAAACCATTTCCCATTAGTTATAAGTAAAATTCCACTAACTAGGGAATATTGGTAACACATCCCTTGGGTGGTTCAAGTAAGGGAAATTCAATTAAAAGGGGAAAAAATCATGTCCTAGTTATAAGTAGTAGTTCCATAAATATTAGTTCCATAAATAATAGTTCCATAAATATGGGTAACACATACCTTGGTAACACATCCCATTAGTTATAAGTAATAGTTCCATAAATATTTTTAAAGTAAAACTCCAGGTCCTAATTCCATTAGAGGCCATGTCGTATCATACCTTATTGCACAATATTATATCAAAGAATAAAATAAATCACAAAACATTAAGCCAATCACATAATTAACATCTACCAATATTTTTTTCCATAGAAGAGAGTGCATCTCTGTTTTCCACGAACCAACCCAGGTTGACCCTGAACTAGTCACCTAAGTCGATCAACTACAAGATCCGAGAGGCATTCACGATCCTCCTGAGCTAGAAAAAAGTTCTAGGTCATCAACAGAGAACAATTGGGAATGATTTCGCCCAATGAAAATAAATAAAGCAGCAAAAAGAAAATATTACAATGAAAATCAAATAAACAACTCGAGAAAAAAAGAAAGAATAAACAACATAACACACTAAATTTACCCTGACCAAAACTCCTTGTGACCTCAAGAGTCACTATCCAAACCAAAACCAACACTCACCCATAATGAACCAGCTCGAGTTGAACCTGCAACAGAAACTAAAAACAGGAAAACACTATAGGGGTGAGTATTAAAACTCTGTAGGCATGCCCAAGAAATTATCCCCATAACACCACCTTTAAATAAATAATTTAAAAATTCCAGGTTTGAACTAAATTATATAAAATATGGGTTTCCACACACACTTTAATTTTTAAAAAAAGTAACAGTGCATTGCCTATTTTAATTTAAAAACAAGTTTATTGTTTGAAGGGAAAAGGTGCATTAAATTTTAATACATTTTTTGCGACAAATTTAAAATCTAACGATTTAGTTTATTGTCAAGAGGAAAACCACACACTACACACCACACATAATAAGGGAAATGGGAAAGTTGAAAATAGAGACCAGGAACCAAACTGGGGCCCTCAATTGTCTGTCACATACAAACAAGCAATAAAGAAAATATGGGTCGAACCTAGGAGCTCGTGAACAATCCAAAATTTACTGTACGTGTGACTCATCCTAATGATATGCCTACTCTCTAGGAAGTCATAACTCCCAAATGATCGGTGTTTCACTACTTGGACTAACTAAGGGGATCAATCCCATAGCAGAGCAAAGTCTATACTAAGGCCCGCTAGCTAGTGCATAGTCAGAACTAGTGTAGCAATCATTTACAGAAGAGTCACTTATTATTCCAGGTTACCATGTCAACACGTGTAATAAAAAGGGGGTGAGTCAACAATGTAAAACAAGAAACCAGTTCCAATGCACAAACATCATGCACAAAAAACCCCCAAAATCAACGTGCACAACAAGGTCACCCTTGAGTCACTCCAAAGAGGGTTTTGAAGGTAATTTATTTTTATTAAAGTGCCAAACGGGCCATAATCAACTTTAAAAAAAACATCATTTGTCAAGAGAAACCAAAACTCTTTCTCACGTGTCAGAAAAAAAACATTTATCATCAACTTGTTTTTAAATTAAAAATAGGCAATGCACTGTAAGGGAGGCACGGATAGATACTGGGTGTGGAGCACTGACCTGAGGGATGCCAGGCAGAAAGGGTGCACAACCAAGGGGGTGTTGCGGGTTCGAGTAGGAGGATGTCGGGGTGTGTTAGGGTTGCACTTCAAGAAAATGGGAGGTTCACCAATGCCAGAGGTGTGTGATGCAGCTGAAAATGTGGTAGGAGGCATTGTAAGGGGGGCTGGTCATAGGTGTAGGGCGGCCCGAGGCGGACAGCGGGCTAGCGAGGCGCGGGCTGGTGCGGTGTCGTCGTAGGGAGAGCACTGTAAGGGAGGCCGGTGGGTGTAGGTGTCACGTGGAAAAAGACATCGAGTAGGGGGGTGTGGCGTGAAAGGGGCTACAGTGAAGAAGGGAAAAAACCCTAGGGGAGAAAGGGTTAGGGAGAAAGGAAGAAAAAAATAAAAAAAATAAATTAAAAGTAAAATAATAATAATAATAATAATAATAATAATAATAATAATAATATTAATAATAATAATAACTTCAATCTATATTAATAATATTAACATTGATATAAAAAATTATAATAATACACATAATAAAAAAACAACTTGAATAATAAACTAAAAATGATAAAAATAATAATTTTGATAATAAAAATTCATTAATAATGATATAATATTATGAAAAAAATATTATTACTATGGTAAGTTATTCATATAACTAAATTTTTAATTTTGTTTCAACTCATTTAATTTATTTTATTTGGCCGACAAAAAATGTCGTAATTGTGCAGGTGCTCAGGCTAACCGCACGGATTCCGCTAGCCATGTAGTGTCGGCGCACTGGCCCAAATATCAATAGTAATAATAATAATAATAATAATAATAATAATAATAATAATAATAATAATAATAATAATAATAAATCTTTATTAATAATAATACAAATAAGAACATTAATAATCATATCGATAAAAATATAAATAATAAAAATATTCAGCTCACTTTAATAATAATAATTAAATCATTAACAACAATAAAAATTTTAAATTACATAATAAATTAAAAAAATTCCCATTTTAAATTTTCCAAAGACAGGCAGATCTTGTTGTTTCCTGGTCGAAGTCACACGGGGTTTCCAAAACGTGTTATGCTTGTGTGTCCAACGACGTCAACTCTAGATGCACACTTTTTGAAAAAACTCAAAAATTTTATCTCAGACTCAACCTGAACCCCAACAAAATTTATTTAAGGCCAAATAAATAATAATATAAAATAATCAAATATGTTAGGGTGTGAAAATTATACCCCCCCCCCCCCATAATGCTTTCTGCCCTTGGAAAGCCACAAAAATACCTAAACCCAAAGATGAAACCCCTTAAGTGTCACCCACCTCCAAAAGTCTAAGCACCTCTAATTGATCGATCCAAACAGAGATTGAAAACCCAGGACACACAACTCATCCATAAAACAAAATCACCTTAACCATCAACATGAATATCCCAAACCATCCATGTCAACCAAGGAACAAAACTAAACCACTTCAGACATTTATTCCCATAATCTTTGTCCAAAAAAACCATTGGGCGTTCTACAATCCCAATGTTTACTCAAGAGGAAGAACTTAGGATTATGTGGTTCTGCATGAGACCACCCGCCACCAAACGATACATGAAAAGAAACTCTGATATTGACATGGGTATTCCTGAACAGACTCCCCACCATAACGATTGGGCTAAAACCAAATTACATCAGACATAACTCTGTGAGACCCATTTTGGGTATCCCCGCCATAAGAACTAACGAGGTTAACCAAACATGAAAAAATTCCATGCAGACCAAATACCCCCCACCACAAGGGGGTACAAGGGAAGGCCCCAACTGATAGAGCATCAAAACTACCACCATCGCCATCTCAGCAACATCAAACCCTCAGAAGAACACAAACCATGCCACACTAAGCATAAAGATTATCCCAAAGCCTTTTTTCACTGTTAGGGTTCTACTGACTATGCACCAGCTTTACTCAAGGACCTATGGCTGGGGAACTGATGATTGAAGAATATCCTACCTCACAGTCAGGCTTCAGAAATTCCCAAACGTAACACATGAATCAGAATATCACCAAACACACTTCCAATAAAAAAGTGGTTACAGAGTGGTTCATCAGTAACCATTCTTACAATTGAAGGAAAAGAAAAACCAAAAAATTCTACAATATATGACCACTATATCCAAGAAACACTATAAAGAGAAAACCTCAAACAAATCCCCAAACATCACCCTACTTCTACTGATGGGATGAGGTGACCTTCAATGAGCAAAATCTGGATTTAGTGCGCTTCTTGGAAACACCACTGCAGAATCGCTACAAGTGACCAAGACGTCCATGGGTGTGGTAGGGTCTTAGAGAACTCAGGCACGTCGGTCTGTTGTGACCCTGCCTACCACAATGGTGACAGATCACATCATTGCGATGTGAAGAAGATGACTGAAGGTCTGAATGCCTCTTGATTCCTCTATTAGAGCCACCAGCATCAGGTCACTTCTCATTCATCTTATCTCCATCCTCTGCACTAATTCCCAATTCCGAGGGGGGGGGGGGGTTCTCCCCCTCATGTCTTCCTGCTAACTTAGAATTATCCAAAAAGGCTTACCCCACAACATCGGAGAAGGTGGTTAGGTTGAGCTCTTCCACTTTTGACTACAGTTCAGTTCGGAGTCCAGACTCAAATTTTTAAGCCTTCGCATGATCATTTGAAACAAACCATTGGTTGTACGGAACTAGGTCTCAGAACCATTGATAGAATTCTAGTACCGATTCAACGCCGTTTTGGACACAACATAGCTCCATCCTCTTCTTTATCTTTTTCAACTAAGAGAAATATTATTGGATAAACGAAGACTTGATGAACTCCCATGTGAGATCTTATCAAGGATTTCTTTGAGACACAGACTTCCACCATTTCTAGGTTGGACCTTCAATCATAAAGGTATCCAAATTCACCTTCAATGACTTGGGAAACCTAATTAAACTAAATTTTCTCTCAATATTCTGCATCCACTCCGCCTCAAGAGAATCTTCTTGACTATAAAATAGAGGAGGGTTCAACTTCCGGAATTGCAGAACATAGTCTATATCTTGATCAACTAGAATATTTTCTAAGGGCACACCACCTAAAGCTACACCCTAGGAATTCATCAAAATGTCGTGGGGCAGAACACTAAGGAATAAGGAAACATGTAACATAATCAAAACATGGTCACTTCCATTTCAAATTCAAATTTTCACAATTTCCAAAATAAAACTTTATAAAGAGTTTTTAGAATTAACAAAGTCCTAATAATTCACCAGGGGAAACTAGTTTTAATGGGAAACTCATACATATGGTTGGAAGAAATAAACTAGTCACACCACCTTCACGAAGAGCAGTATAAGGAAATGTACCCAGCTCCACATGGCTTTCTAGGCCCTATGAGCTCTCGGGGCTACTTTTTCAAATCCCTTTTCATTTCCTAACATAAAAAAATTCACAACAATCAAAGGACACCAACAAGCCTGGACATCCCATGGTAACCCAGGGTTCGAAAAAAGAAAGTGTTCAGATGTTTTTCCTATCCCTATGCCTCAAGTCTCAACAATCCCACTCCTTCTACCATGAAAACCCCAAATAATAATGGGCACTTTGAAAAACAAGGTCCACTCAAGAGTCGACCCACTCTAATACCATTTTGTCACGAACCAACTCAGGTTGACCCTGAACCGGTCACCAGAGTCGATCCACGGCAAGGCCTGAGAGGCATTCCCAATCCACCAGAGCTAGCGACAAGAACCAGGGCATCAACAAAGAACAATTGGGAAGGATTTATCCCAGTGAAATTAAATAAAGCAGAAAAAATAAAATAGTACAATGGAAAGTAAATAAATAACATGAAAAAAATAATGACCAAAAACACACACTAACCAAACCACAACCAAAACTCCTCATGACCCTGAGAGTCACTCTCTAAACCACAACCAACACTCACCCATATAAAACAAGCTCGAGTTGAACCTGAAACAAAAACTAAAAATAAGAAAACACTATTGGTGTGAGTATTAAAACTCAGTAGGTGTTCCCAAAAAACTATTCCAAAAACACTACCTTTAAATAAAGAAATTACTAATTCTAGTTTTGAACTAAATTATATAAAATATGTGTTTCCACAGACTCTTTAATTTAAAAAATAAGTAAGAGTCCATTTTCCTTTTTAATTTAAAAACATGTTTAATGTTTGAAGGGAAAAGGTGCATTACATTTTAGAACATTTTTGAAACCAAATCTAAATATTTAGTTGTTATTCAAGAGGAAAACCACACACTACACACCACACACACTAAGGTAAATGGGAAAGTAGAAAACATAGACCATCAACCTAACTATGCCCCTCAATCTTCCTCCACATACAAATAATCACTAACAAAAAAATGGGTTGAACCTAGGTTCTCGTGAACAATCGTGAACGTCTATACATGTGACTCCTCCTGAAGGCATGCCTACTCTCCATGATGTCATAACGCCCAAAAACTCGGTGTTTCCCTACATGGGATAACCGAGGGACCCAATCCCCTAGCAGGGAAAAGTCCGTACTAAGGGCCACTATCCAGTACGTAGTCTAAACTAGTACCACAATCATTCACAGAATATTCACTTATTATGCCACGTTCCCATGTCAACACATGTAATAAAAAGGGGGGTGAGTCAACAATGTCAAACAAGCAACAAATTCCAATGCACAAACTTCATGCACAACAACCCAAAAAATCAATGTGCATAGCAAGGTCGCCCTCGAGTCACTCTAAAGAGGGGTTTCAAAATAATTTATTTTTTTAAGTTACAAACATTCCTTAACCAACTTCAAAGAAAAATATCATTTCACAAGAGAAACCAAAATACATGCTCACACGTCAGAAGAAAACATTTATCTTCAAACCAAAACCACACATTAAAATCCATGAATTGCGTTCAAAGGCCAAATGGGTATTTTTCACTATTGTTCGAAAATTCATCAAAAAAGTAATTTTAGTGGGATGCATAAAAATATACAGTCTCAATTACAGCAAATAATTATTCTAAAAATAATTGTTTAATATTATTTCACATTTAATGAAAATCAAATGAAATGATTAGAAAAAAATAAATTTTGAATTCAAGGGCAAGTGCGGTGGGGTACCTACCTTGACTCTTCGTACAAACACAATGATGTGAAATGAATCAAGTAGGCACACAAGCACACGAAAGATGACGATCGTAGTATCACAGAATTACCTCACGAATGCGCTGCAACAAAAGTAAAACAATCTAAATCACAGAAACATTGACCAAAAATACCTCAGACAATTAAACATTGCAAAAAAACATAGTAACACTGACTTAAAATATTTCAATCGGAATAACAGTGTATATCCCACCATGACGCGGAGACAATATCTTCTAGAATGACCACACAACAATTGAAAAGGGACGGTTTGCACTGGCAGGGACTATCGTTAGCCAAAAAAGAGTGTGAAACACACTAGTGGGACATAGATGGAGCAGTGAAGGGGACTATGCACTACCGAGATGGAGGCACATCGGGTTAGAGATGCACATGGAAACTAGAAAGAGGTCTTGCCAGAGGTGCACGTGGCTGAAGTAGGGAAGGGGACTGCATCCGGGGTCCTGCTCGTAAGAAAAGGGAGGTGTGCCGGTGGCTACTGGCCAGAGGAAGTAGTTGTGTGGCTGGAGGGTGATGGGTGTGCACGGACTAGGTGGAAGTGACAAACAGGTGGCTGGACGGAACAAGGGGCACGCTGGTTGGGTGCGCTGAGAAGGGAGCTGACCAAAAGGGAGTAGTGGTGCCGATCCAGAGAAGATCCAGTCTGGGGGGGAATATCAGTGTGGGGAAGGGGAATTCGTAAAGAGGTGTGGTCATCTGTTGGGTGTTGAGCGTGGACAAGAGGGGCGCTAGACATCAGGGGTGTGCAAAAATGGGGGTGATGTGTGTTCGATCAGGAAGAGGCTAGGGCGCATCCAGGGTGTGCTATAAGCATAAGGGAGGTGCGCTAGTACAGTAGGGGTGTGAGGTAGCTAGAATCATGGCAGGAGGCACTACAGGGGGGTGTAGGGCGGACCGAGGTGGATGACAGGCAAGAAAGGTGCGGGCTGGTGTGGTGTCATCACAGGGAGAGCACAACAAGGGAGGTCTGTGGGTGCAGGTTTCAGATGGAAGAATATAGGGAACATGGGGGTGCGGCACACAATGTGGATATAGGGAAGAAGGGAAAAACCCTAGGGGAGAAAGGGTTAGTAGGAAAGAAAGAAAAAAATAAAAAAAAGTAAACAAAAATAATAATAATATTATTAATACGAATAATAATAATAACTTCAATCTATATTTATACTATTAATATTTATATCAATAATAATAATAATAATACACATAATAATATAAAAACTTCAATAATAAACTAAAAATGATAAAAATAATGATTTTAATAATAACTATTCCTTAATAATGATATGCTATTATGAAAAGATAACATTATTACTATGGTAAGTTATTCATTTAACTAAATTTTTAATTTTTTTCCCCAAATCATTTAATTTATTTTATTTGGCCAACTCAAACGCCGCAAACGCACAGGTTCTCGGGCTAACCATACAGCTTCTATTAGTCGTGCGGTGCCTACACACCAGACCAAATATTAATATTAGTAATGATAATAATAATAATATTAATAAAACCTTATTAATAATAATAGTAATAAGAACCTTAATAATCATACCAATAAAAATATAAGAAATAAAAATATTCATCTCACTTTAATAATAATAATAAAATCATTAACAAAAAAAAAATTTAAATAACACAATAAATTACAAATTTTACCCATTTAAATTTTTTGAGGATAGGCGGATCATGCCTTTTCTTAGGCAAAGTCACACGGGGTTTCCAAAACACGCTCTACCCATGTTCCCAACAATGTCAACTCAAAACGCACACTTTTTGACACAACTCAAAAAATTTATCTGGGACACAAACCGAGCCCCAACATAATTTATTTAAGGCCAAAGAAATAATAAAATAAAATAATCGAATAGGTTGGGGTATGACACTTTTGGCGGGGTTTTATTAAAAAATAATGAATTTGTTACTCTAATAAATCATTTTTCAAAATTAATCAGTTAATTATAGAATTTAAATTAAATTTATCAAAGAAAAATTAAAGGGAAAATAATGAATTCATAGATTTAAGGGAAAGGGTAGGGATCCTACCTCAAAAGAAGACCCAACCAATGAACGAATCTTGGTAAAATTAAGTGGTGACGACCTGAAATCACATGGTACAACCCACAAACAACCAATTAATTATTATAGTGACAAAAAACATTATGAACCTAATGAAAGAGTTTCAAAACAATGAAGCAGAAGGAAGCATCACCTCGAAGCGACAACGGAGAGCTGAAATGAACCGATCTGCTTCGCCTTAGGTGGTGGATGTCAAAATACCCATAAAGCTAACCCAAGGATCTTGTTTCATTCCCTAACATCAAAATAAGCAATCAAAATCAAGGTTAACTATACCCTGTAGTTTCAACTGAATCGTGAGGGGCAATGGGGAGACCTAATCTCGGCCAAAAATGGAAGGAGATAAGGTAGAGGGTCTTACCATGGATATTTGTGTGAGAGACTTTGATAAATCCAGGTGGATTGAAGATCGAAGGTGAGGACCTGGAGGAGCCTTTCACATGACCGTGGAGTCCCAAGGTAGGGGATCTCATGTGATCCGCAAGGGAGAAGGGGGTTAAGTGGGATTTTTTATTCTATTTCATTTTATTATAATTTTATGATAATTTAATTTCTTAAAACAGGTCATTATACACTATTTTGTTCACATGGTTTGTAAAAATATGTGCCAACTATGCGACCTCTAATGGACACTTGGGGTAGCCCACACAGCCTGGAAACTGTGCACCAACTGTGTGGTGAATTGTGTTTAGGTACTTTCCAACACCACTAACTGTGTGTGATAAGTGCGCAATTTGGTAAACCAAGTGTAGATCATGTGATATCCTCTTCCAACCTATAATAATCCACACAGTCTCCTGCTATGGGAAACACGGTTTCAGAAAAACCATGTGCCCTCTTCAGGTCCTTTAAAACTTTAATTTTTTGGGTCTGGTGCTCTTGGAACTCACCAAGACCACTTGGAAACTCCTCACCCTTCAACCAAGTCCAGAAACATAACTTTTAAAGGTTCCAATGCTCATAACTATATTCCAAATCTCAATTATAAAGACAGTCCATCCATTAATTTCCAAAATCTCAAATTCCATCTGAAAACTACCCGGTCCAAAAAATGAGATTCTACAATCTGCAAACATTAGAACTTCTCATCCCCAAAAATACTTAGATAAAAAAGGAAACATCACCCAACCTAAAAGGTTCGTGAAGTCTCATTCGAACAGTTGTGTTGCATTCTCAAACTCCAAATAAACCTTAAAGCATTTTAATAGGCCTAAGGAATTTAATCCTTCAAAACATGATCCATAGATCAATTTCCAATAAAAACATATAATAAGTGCTTAACCGAACTCATTTAACTACAGACACAATATCATTATAATTTCTCTAAACAATAGTTCAATGGTTCTCTCCACCAAGGTTCATAGCATTTTGTGGCTAATTCAAAACCACGACTCTTCCACCATTGTAATTTATTAAAAGTAATTGTACTAAGTGTTCTATTGACACTTCTCACATTATTTATTTAATTGGGAGAACTTGATTACATCTGAGGCCATAATTGAGACCTCGCTAAAAGGGGAACGGTTAAATCTCAATCGATTAAAAAAACTGGACACACATGATTTCTTAGAAATACATATTCAACCTATAAGCCACACTCACCTTAAACTGGCGATATTCTTTTTTAATGATTTCATCACTAACCGTATATATATATCAGGAATGAAAATAAGTCAATCTTCCTCTAACTAACCATTCTTGAAGATACCCAGTTTAGATGGTCAGTGTATGCCAATCAAACTGCAACACCTTCTCCTAAGGCATTTCACATTTATGAAGAACGAGCCCATTGAATCTCAAACCTAACTTCCAGTGACTATTAAAGACTAAACCAACAATTTTCCATTTAAAATTGTTGTCCCTCAACACAAAATAAGGAATAACCGAGATCCAACACACTGGAATCATTTCCGTCTAACAACAGATTTTATCCTAACTAAAAGTCTAGGGTAACATTGAATTCATTAAATTGGATTCCATTGAACTAAACCAAGGTATTCTATAATACACCATATTAGTGAGACATTGGAATAAGGAAAAACATAAAAATCAGATCATTGACTAAGTCCATATTTGACTCTTTCTAGCGGTCACAGAAAAAGGACTGACTGGTGTCCAAGATCTCATCCAAGTCATTCCTATACGAGAACCCAATGGCTTTTAAATAATTAGCATGGTGTAGGACTGACACTCTCTTATTTCATCCAACATGACATTAAGATAGGGTATATATTGGTCTTTTCTAGAAGAATACTCTAAGAGTGTACAAAAGAGAAATATTTCAAACAACTACTGATCAGCCTCTTGAATAAGCTCGACTTCACCATGATGATGCATCGTCATTTAACTGATCATAATGCCTTTACCCCAAGGCATTCATGTGACCGTTTACACATAAACACCAAAGTCCATCCATGACCAATAGTGTTTCTAAAGGGTTGTATATACTACCAACCTCATCGAATTAATGATTCAAATAAATCATTGACACATAAACCAGAACTAACATGAAATTCCTTACCTTAGAAGTTTCTTAGTAATCTAAAAGAGGACTAGAAACTCACAAGTGCGATAGTTCATGAACACCTCAAACACATATGTGACATTCACAAACTACGATGACCAGGTTAAATAATTTTTCATGAAATCTGAAATCAAACTGACTAGTGTGTCAAAACACATGAGTCTCTGATAGTTCTCCCAACCAGTAAGATGGACTTGTTTTCTTAACACCATAGTCACTCTACTCCAGATTTGATCTAAGAATGTCCATAACATCAGACGGGTCAACGATCACACTGAACTCAACTAGTCTGTCACATCATTTAACACTCGATGGATACCATGTATACCATCACATACTACCTTGATTTTACAAGATAAAATGTTACATCCTGGATACTATCCATAGGATGTATTCCCTATGAAATTAAGTATCAGATGAATCGTGCAAAAACTAGTTCAAAAGGGAATCATCTCATACGACCTTTAACTCATATGACAATGCATCGAGTCATCCGTCACTAAAGAAAAGAGAGGCTCACATGACCTCCTACTTTGTTGAACATGCCTGAGGCATGTCTAACTTGATGAACAGAACATTCTTAAGTTTTTATCTCCACATCATGAGTCAATATGCAATGACCACCCATTCAAACAAGGGTGTCATATTTAAAACCAAAAGTCCTACTAGGGAAAATGACACCCAAGAGTCACCAGACATAAAAGGGATCACAACATTAGAAAGGAATCTGAATCTTTAAGGGTGATACCTAAAACAGGCTATCCCCTTACAAATAATACACATCAACCCCATATCTAGGTCACGTAATAGATTTTACTAGGCTCAAGAGCCCATTTCATTCAATCCATTTCCAAAAAATAATTATCCTATGAATAAATGTTCATATATCCATTCCAAGGCATATCATAGGAAACATTAAAACTTCCCTTCCATGAGGTATTAAATATATCACATCACTTCATGTTCCATTTCAAAACAATTTCATTAATTTAGTTAAACCTTTGAATATTTTGAAGAATTTTAAACAAAACCTCAAGTATGATTTTACAAAACAGGGCATTGGTTTTAACCAACACCCTAAGGTGAGAAAAGGATGGTTATATAAAAATTCCTTTTGAAACATTAAAACATTTTAAAATCCCATAAAAAATAGGGAATTTAGCATATAAATTCTTTCCAACAAAAAAGGCGACCTATGTGGGTCCCATTAAACCAATCAGGGTTCTTCAAAAAGACACCCAATAGCAGTTGTTTAACTATAGAAAGCATAATCATCATAATGGTTCATATCATAAAAATATTCCCCAACTAACCTACATGAGTCCCATTGATAATTTTAAAAGTTGTCCAATCCATTTAATATCAAATATTAATAGCTTCTGCATTAAACCATTTCTAAACACATTATCCCTTCACATTTAATATGGGTTACCACTTCCCAATACATAAAGCACCCAAACAATTCATAATTTTAAAATTGGCTCCAACTGATCGTAACCAAAACACTTAACATTTTAACTCTAGTATCCCATTAAATGGTACGATTATATCAGTTACCTTTTCCAAATTATAAGAAACCCATAAAACTTACAACTAAAAACTATCTCCCATCATAAATTCTACCGATAAATCTTATCCCATGACACTATTTACAAATAAAAACATATCTATCATTTTATCATAAGTAGTAACACATAAATATTGTTATAACATGAAATCATGGAATGTCATCAAAACGTGTTATAAAATAAGGCATCCTAAAAATTACATAAATAGGTACAACTAAGTATGGTATAATACTTAAGAACACAACCAAAATTAGTTGTCATCCTACTAATGAAACTATATGGCATGGCCTTTTCATGGAATGTTAATTTATATGTGCCTAAAATGAATCATGAAATGATTCATCATTGTCATACTAGGCCAAGAGAAAAATACCATAAATCCCATAAATAAATTTTTAGTAGAAAATACACCAGTCACCCAAGGTAAAATCATATCAACTGTAACATCGAACAATATAAACAACAATCCCAGCCCCAGTCACTTGGTTATTTTCTATACGTGGGGTGATCATGTACAAGAACGACTATTTACCAAGTGTGACCACATTCCTAGTCTCCTATCTACCAGTCCAAAATAGTATGACAAAGGAAAATAAACTTATAATACAACTTTGTAACCCCCCGACCTGACTGACCACTAAACAGATTGTCGTACCGATCGCCAGATGGCCTCAAGCACATCTCCTCATATACCAGAGGCTTTTGATCAGTAATGAGGGTGTAAAGGTAGTTTAGTGGGGATACTATACCCTCATAATCAGGGTTAAAAGAAGAAAACATATATTAAATATCAAGAAATAATAGATTCAATTTAAGGAAATGTTAAATCAATAGAATACAAAGTAACCTCAACTGAATATAAATTATTTCCAATGTCAGTTTCTAAAATTACCATGCTATATGAGGATTCATAATCCAAAATAATAAAAAAACAATATGAATTATATTTCAGTAAAAAAATAAAAAAATACAGCAAATCCCCAAGGCCAATATCCATGACCATCCTGAGCTCCAGCTCGATCCTTTACTCCTAACTCCTAGGTAAAAAAACAAGAAAAGTTCCATAGACTAGCAAACAAGAAGGGTCTACTCAGGTACCCATGGTACATGAGTAGGGTGTGCGATAACATATCATTAGTCTAGAACCCTCTGTGTCAATCCCAATCTAATTTGTGAAGTATATAAATAAGGTAGTGTGTAGGTAAACAGTTGAGAATTAAAAGAAAGTGAATATTCCTTGGCATGTAAAATGATAATCCAGAGATACTAACATAGCCCATAAAGGATCCCTACACAAGATAACCAACCTTCAATAATAAAGAAGCTACATTTATTTCACAAATAAATAACATGGCCTTTACATTCATCCAAAATTGTTTTACTACCATGACCTTTCCATATACCCAAAAATCCATATCAATCATGACCCCCACGTTCAACCAGAAGAGTCATATCATTCATGAGCGAGCCATATAGTCACACAAGTCACAACTTACCACAGCCATGTCGTATAATCACATGTATCACATACCTCACAGTTGTGTCATATGTCAAAGAGTTAGACCATAAAGGTCCAAATATAATGTTTCAATGACCAAGGCAACCTCATCGAGTCCCAGGAGCATCTCACTGGAATCTCATTTAAGCACTAGTTGGATTCCTTGAATCATGTCATACCATACATGTCCTATGTGAGTCCATGAAAGTCTGATCCAAGGGGTAACAAGTCCCAAGGCATCCCATGAAATAAATACCCAAGGGGCATGCTCAACACAATGCGTCTACTACTGAATTCAAGATCCATTTAGAGATATACATGGAATATATACAGTCGTTGAACCATTTATATCATTTAATGTTCATAAACATATGATTCTACTGACTCATATATAACCAATTTCATTTCATTCATACAATGAGTATACCTAATCATTATTCCCGCTTAATAAAAAAATAAATCTCATGATTATACCCACTCTTGTATCCCAATTACTAATTAACTACATCTTAATAAAAACAATGAACATACCCTCTTAATGTTGATGATTTACATTTAAACACATCCCATGAGTTTACCCACACATTTATCAAATTACTATTCAATTAATTTAATGAGTATAACAACTCATTATCTATCATTTGTATTAAATTACATTCAAACATGTCCTATGGGTATAATCACCCCTTTATTACCAATTTCATTTATTCATAACACATGGTTATACACACCCATTCACCTTAATTCATATTATCTAAATAAAAATTTAGGAAATTAATGTTTCTTCAAGCCATTAAGTCAAGGGAATCAGATGCCAAGGGAGGAAACCAATCTCTAAACTAAGTAAACCATTTAACTTTAGTTATATGTAAGCTTCCTCTAACTAGGAATGCTTGGAAACACACCCCTTGGGTGGTTCAATCATACAAAATTCAATTAAAAATGGGAAAGATGGAACATAAGAGGTTCAATGGTTACATAAAAATTTATAAAGGATAAATCAATTTCTTAATTCCATTAGAGGCCATGTCCTAACATGACTTAAATCACACTATGTTCCCAAATCATAGGAGAAATTACAAAACATTAAGCCAAACATGTAATTAATAACTACCAATATTTTTTGGCTTAAAAGAAAGCACAACTCCGTTGGAGGGGTTTTATTATAAAATCATGGATTTTTTTCTCAAAGAAATCATTTATTGTAATTAAGAAGTTCATTCCAGAATTGCAATTAAATTTCTCAAATAAGCATCAAAGGGTAACTATTGAATTCTTAAATTAAAGGTAAAGGGTTGGGATCTTACCTTAAAATTAGACCAAAGAAATGAATGTATGTTGATAAAATTAAGTGGTGACAAGCCAAAATCACATGGTACAACCCAAGAACTTCCAATTAATTATTAGAGAGTCAAAACACATAAAAACCACAACAAATAGGTGAAAAAAATCATCAAAAGGAACCATCACCTCAAAGTAATGATGGCATGTCGAAGTGAACTGATTTGCTTTGCCTTAGGTGGAAGATGTCATAATACACATAAATCCGACCTAAGGAGCCTATTAAATTCCCTAACATCAAAAGAAGAAATCAAAATCTAGGTTAACCCTAACCTAGGGTTTCAACCCAATCGTGAGCAGTGATGGGGAGACCTAATCTTATCCAAAAAGGGACGGAGACATGACATTGGGGCTTAGCATGGAGGTTTAAGTGAGAATCAATGAGAAATTTGGAATGATTTAAGATCGAAGGGGATATCGTGGAGGATATTTACACGTGGAAAAGGAGACCCATGGGAGGGGGTGTCGGGTGAACAGTAGTGGAGTAGTGGATTATGTAGTTTTTTGGTTTTATTTAATTTTATTTTAATTTTAAAATAATTTAATTTCTAAAAGAATATAATAATGCACAGTTTGGGATGAATGGTATGGAAAATCATGCACCAACCATTCGCCCTCTATTAGACACTTTGGGCACCCCTAACGGACTGGTCGCCTGGTTTGGAAATCATGCACCAACCGTGAGGTGGATAGTGTTTTGGTTCTGTCTAACACCACTAACGATGCGAGATAAGCACATGGTCTAGTAAATCAAGCATAGTACATGTGATATCCTATTTCCACCTGTAATATGCTACATGGTTTCATGCCATGGGCTACGTAGTTTCACAAAAACTATGCACCCTTTACATGTCCTTTAAAACATTTATGTTTTGGATACGGTGCTCCCAAAACTCACTGAGACCTATGGGAAACTCCTCATCCTTTATCCAAGTCCAAAACATAACTTTTAAATGTAACAACTCTCATAAATTCCATTCAAATCTCAGTTTTAAAAATAGTCCATCTAGTAATTACCAAAAACTAAAATTCCCTCAGAAATATGCATGGTCCAAAACATGGGATTTTACAAACATTCTCCCTCTGAGTTGATAAAAATATACACAATCTTAGGAAAGGGGTATTTTTCTTAACATTCACTTGATTTAACATTCAATAATACATGTAATGTTTAGGGTTCATGTCTACCTTATTTAAAAATAGGACACATAATTCCCATGGTGAAATACTAAAATGAATAAATCCCTTAGCCATGAGGATTTCATGTTAGACCTTAAGTTACACAAAATTAGTAGGTGTCGTAGGGTTGGATGACATAGAAATGGTAATTGAATGACGTATTTGGTAAATAGTAAACTCAAACAATTTTTGTGGTGATAAACTAGAAAAATAATTCAGATCCTTAGGGTATGTACACACCATGATTAGATGTGGATTTCTTAAAAATGGTTTAACTGCATCAAGGAACATCTCTAAAAACTAACATGAGATAACCCCTATATAAGGAAAGAAGACCCTTATCTCTAAGAACTAGAATCTAAATCACCCTATAATACTTGATTGATTCCATATAGAGATAAAAATTATACTCAATGATGATAATAATCTATTTGGGCCTTAATGATAATCATCTAATCCATTCCAATAATCAAGTCGAAGATGTTGATATCAGTAAATAAGAATTCCCACACCACATAAAATTCATCCATAATTACCCAATATGAAGGACACTTGAAACCTTTCATGGAACTATATCATAAATGTATAAATAGATCCAATAAGAATGATATAAGATCATAATGTTATACCAAAACAAAAACTAACATTGATGAAATTTATGAATGAGTAGAACCTATATAAATCAAATCTAGAATGATAGAATATGAAATAAACACCGCACCCATAATATTAGCCACCCATACCTCATGTTCCTCTAGAGAACACTAACCCACATAAATTAATCCAGTCTCATCTCCTTCTTATGTTTTCTTAACCACATAAATAGACCCCTTGTACTGAGGATGCAACCCACCACTGTCAGAATCATTATAATGGACAAAGGAACGCATTGTGAGAGTGGATCTAGCCCTAATTCCTTATGACATCCATTAAAAAACATCTGGGATATAAATATTTTACACAACTATGATAAGACATGGAAGCTTCCGTACAATTAGTATTATTATGTCCAAGCCTTGCAGGATGATATCATACAACCTTATTATATCTTGATGAATCTCTAGAGACTAGTCCTGATGAAAAATAGTTATGATTGTGCTTCCTTTTCGGGATAGAGGATACATCCAAACCAATAACCACACCCACCAACAGTCCACTAAAACCTATTTTACTAGATATGTATTCCTCTACTAATGATTATTTATCAACCACCAACATTAAAATTAGAGGACACATGAGAACCGGTATTGACCAAATAATGTCTCCCATACTTATCTAAAGCATCAGAGATTTTAGGTAATCATTGGTATCAAACTCCAATGCCAGGAACACCAAAACATAAAAGTGAGTGGAATACTCTAAAATGGTATACTCCCCTTTCTCTATATTCAATAACTCATGGGTCATTTCCCCTCATAATGTCTCAGGTTAAAACTTCTAGTTGAATATTTTCTTTAAGGATTACCAGGTAAGATCCTCATGTAACATAGAATACATAACTAATCCTCACCATATCATTCATATCCCCACAGGAATATACATGGAAAAACCCACCATAGAGTCTTCAAGAGTATTCATAAAAGAAAATATTGTCTTAATACACTCAAGAAACTCCTCATAATCAAGGGGTACTTTTTATTATGAATGATAGGTAGATTATTCTTAGTACATTCTGATCCATGATCCACTACTCATTCTAGATTTCTGACACCCACTTGACCTAGATTATGAATAGTGAGAATTATGGCTTCTACTAAAGAAGGGTGCACTAGAGGACTCACTTACGAAACCTGTCTCAAATCTTCCTCGCCTGGATTTGGAAGACCTCTTCACGTAGAAATTTTTTATTAAACATAACACATTTACTAGTTAGTTTAAGTGAATACTCCATAATCATAAGACCAACTTCCATAAATCCATATTATTTCTTTTAAACAATAATAATTTACATAATTAATGGATTTTACAAACAAAATACTAAAAAAATTAAGTAAAAGGTCAATTTACCTAAACCCTATATCTGGATTATTCAAATAACCTCAACCATCGAGTTTTACATTTAGAAAAACTCCCTTACCACCCATGGTAACTCAAATTTAGACATGGAAGTGAGCTAGCTTAGACCTTTTCCTTACTATAAAAACTCCAATGATCATAATTCCTATCTACCAATAACATAAAACCACAACTAATAATTGTCACCAAACATCAAGCTGTTTAATTCTTTAATGAATGTTTTTCATAAACTAGCTCGATTCAAATAAACAAGTCACCCGAGATGGCCCTCCACATAGAGAGGTGCTACAAGGGAACATTGTATGAGTATCATGTGTAAAAAAACATCACATAAAACCAGAGTATTTCTTATAATAATGATAAGAAAATGTGAGACAAATAATTTCTATCCAGGAAGGCCAAACCAGAACTATTAAATAGAGCAGACAAAACATGACCATTTGTGACCATCTGTCACCACCAATGAATCTTTATATAAATGTGTAGACCAAAAATATAAATTTACAAGATACAAAATTACCTTACATTTACTTTAGTTCTAAAAAATAACATCTAAAACTACTCATAGAAAAAATTAGGGTGTAAGTACAAAGCCCAGTAGGATACCACCAAATAATCTATACAATTTTTAATATCAATAATGAAAATGTTTAAGATTTAAAACAAATACATTTTACAAATAATTTTCTTAAAATGAAACCATTTTGTAAAACACTCCATATATTTTAATAAAAACATACCATATTCACCAAATATTAGAATATGTCAATAATAAATTAAATCATGTATGAATAAGAAAAACTATCCCTAGTTACACTATAAGGTGATCATGTGAAAAAATAAACATGAAAATACTATCATTCGATAAAATAATCATAAATGAAAAATCACATCATATTGGCTCTAACCTATGGGTATATGTGCTAGATATGAAGGAAAATTCCCAATACATGGATAAGGTGGATCCAACCAAGATAACATCTAGTGGCATATCATACACTAAAGTGACATAATAACTCTCATTGAATCACAACTATGAAGAGTGAAAAGTCTATTCCCAATAGACCCATGGTTTTATAATGTGATAAGTTTGTCAAAATCCATTTCATAACCAAAATCACTACTTAAAGTAAAAAATCAAATACATAGTGTGCATTAAACTATTTTTAAAGAGAAAACTTTTTGAAATGTGTGTTATTTACAACAAATACATTTCAATGTCAAATCAATCAACTAAAATTTATAACCAAAAGGAATTAAAAATAGAAGAAGGGTATTCAAGAATTAGAACACCTGTATAGATACACCTACCTCAATAACGGAGGAAAACTAGAAAACTTCAATAATAATGATTGATAACTAGTATATTAGCTTAATAAATAAATGATCAAGGGGAAATAGTAATGGATTAATATAAAACACCAACTGATCATAATCTATTCCATGAACATTGAAAACCCCCTTAGAAAACCTAAGGAAGAGAATAAATAAGATGTATTCTTATTAGAGAGAGGCAATGAAACCTCCATGGGGGTAAAACACTAAATAAAGAAATTTTTAAGTATATAACTCAAAAATTACCTAAGGTTTGAGAGGGAGGGATGCACATCAAATGGTATAGGGGTTATACATGTAGTTTGATTAAAAATTTATGGTCCCATGGGATTCATGGATTGAACCCCTTTAAGATTGTGAATTACATGATTTTAAAAATATATCGAAAGAGGCACCACCTTGGGTTGAATTTATCCCGATAGACCCATTCAAAAAATAAAATTTTTTCAAGGATTATAATTTTTTTACACTCTAAAAAACCTCAATACATATTCCTAGTAAAAAATTTAGGTTTTGTAACCAATTTATGTCATAAATGTGTCCAGTTCGAAAGTTCTACAGAAAAGCCCCGAACCATCTCTAAAGCTCTATAATCCCAAGGAGACCCCTCTAAAACATTAGAAACATTAATACCTGAACAAAATAAAATAAAAACCATACATATTGGACTTTAAGTCATTTTATTTTAAAAAATATATCTATCTATGTAGGTCATGAAACACACCCAAACAAAAGGGAGTAAAGAATAGATTCCTGAATTACCTGAAAGAAGGTAACAGAATGTTATACCACCTCAATTCATGGAGATAATAGAAATATAAGACCCATTATATTGATTTAAGAGGGGGTACTAACTCCATTAAGTGTGTGGTGGACATATAATTATTCAAAAATAAAATCCCTTGGGGTTAACATCTCTATATTTGATGATGTTTACCCACATCATAATATCAATAAGTAAGAAAGGTGTTTCTAATAAAATCCCCACTCACCAAAACATAGTACCACTATATCCCAATAATAGATAAAGAAACAGATTCATCTAAAAATATGATTAAATGGTCTATCATAATGATATTAATTGCATCATTATGTTAAATATTAAAAAAATATTAAATTCATTTTTATTTCTGATTCTTTATTAGGATGATAAATAAACTCCAATAAAGGGGTTTCATATGAGATGTAGAATAGTAGATGCAACATGAATAATTTGAGGATCTAGTTAGGTGTGTAACAATCCTTCCCATATGAATTTTCTCAATTAATATATTTTTTCACTTCATACAATATATTGTGTGAATCTTAAGGAGGTAAAAAAATATACACCGTTGTAGTTCCCTTTTTTGTTGATCTAAACGACACAAGATTTACACCTAGTAAAATAATGTATATCACCAATGGTATTTTTCAAGAAGGAATTATAATAAATATAAGATTAGGTAATTGAACATGGGTACTAAATCAAACAACATTAAATATATCCTAATGTGGGTGGCCCAATGTGTACAAAACCATAACCCAATAATGAGTGAAAATTTCATACATAGTTTGTTTCTTGAAGCCACATATCTAGGAAACTTTATCTACTTTATGAAATCCTACTTGAATTATTTCATTATATTATTATAAATTAATTATTTGATATTTAACTCCTAAATGGATACCTCAATAATAGTCTAAAACCTAAATAATGTTTTTTTTGTGACTATACATCATATGATCCAGTCAAATTCTATAGACATTTTTCCTTATTCATTATCCCTAATGTTCAAATTGTTGTGACCTGCAAAATTTGAAATTCCCATCACCACTGATCATTCTTCATCTTCCACTCACATCTAGGTTCTCGATGACCACTCACTAATGTTACCATCAATTATACACTAGAACAACAAATCACAGTCCTCTATCATACACTATCCAGCAACACATCAACACTGAGATTCCCTATATAACTATGTCCTCTAATTAAAAAATTACCAAACATCCCAAACCATTATATTTTATCATATAACCACCATAAAAGGTTGTTGGTGACTATCAATCATGTGATGGAATAATAATGAGGGAGATAATGAATAATGTTGGGTAGTGTAATTCTAGATACTAGAATCACTATTCGTATGCATGTTTCTTAATAATATATAATGATCAAGAATAAAATTTAAATATTCATTTAGAAAAAGTGGAATCCTTAGGATTCCATCATTGAGTAATCTTTAAATATTTATCTAATTAAATATCATTAAAACTATTATTACAAAAAAATTCTAATCAAAATATTAAAATTATTTGATAATGAAATAATAATTAATAAAATTATTATATACAAAAGATCATAAAAATAAAAATATTAATGTTCCACCACATTTCAATTCACCAATTCTTCATGTTATGATCCATGGTCATTAAAATACTTCATGGTTTGAATCTTCAATCCTCTTCTCTTTAAACACATTATAGGGTTCATGTTAATAATTATGGAGAAACCTATATGAATATTTAACGTGAAATGTGATATTTTAAATATTATGTTAAATAGTTAAATTTCATAATGTCTAGAAACTTCCTAGGTCTAGGGTTCAAGACTCAAACAAAGATGACAAATTTTCAATATTACACCACACTTACAAAGTATTATCAAGAAGTTTGATTTTATATATAGTAGTCTATTAATTATATTTCATCATTCACATGACTGAGATAAAATATATTTTTGTTATTTAAATAAAAAATATCATTTCAAACATGATTATCTCATAATCCCACCAAAACTCCATGTGAGGGTAAACTACCTTTCCTTTGAATAATTATTCAGATTGTTTTTTCAAATATCATTTTCTATGAATAATTTACCATTCAATACTTTTTTGGGTCCTTGACTTCAATTTGTTAGAATGAGTTAAGTTTTTCCCATTAGAAAACCCAAGATTATATATATTGTTTTATAAATTATATTTTAAAATGAAAATGGTTTATAAAATTTAATAATTGAATATTGATTTCATTTGGAGAAATGTGTGAATTTCAAAAAAAAATATCATTTGTTTTTGGATTTTTCACAAGAGTGATTATGTGGACATCATATTTCCATTTTTAATGATTTATGAAATATATTTTGCCTATTTTTTGTGAAATATAATTACATTATATTTTTTTATAAATGGTTTGTAATGATTCTTGATGTATGTGAAATGACCTATTTTAAATGAATCTGTTCATGAATGTTCTATATTTATGGATGGATTCCATATATGTCTTCGTTTCTAATGTGATGCTCAATGATAATACTTACACTACATTTGATGTACCCATATTGTGACTAATGGGTTATACTAGGGTGATATGTCTGTGTATATTTGGTTGAAATTATATTATTGGAACCTTATAAGGGGCATGTTATCTTATTGAAGAATTATATGACTCTTATCATCCTCATTTTATTCAATCTATGTATTAGGATCCCTGTAAAACTTTTAAATATATCATGAAAAGTAAGGGATCAAGTCCATGGGTGACTTTGGAATAGTGTCACATTTTGTTTACTAATTGAGTATTGATGAGTGATTCTAATATGTATAATAATTACACAATTTATAGGTTTTTTATTATGGTATATTATTATGTTTGGTTTGAAGATATATTATATATGTTCTAGACCATAAAAATGATTTTTGGGAAGATAGTACCTAGTTTTTGATGCATGGATAAAAAAATGATTGGGTATATAGTAACCTATATTTTATCCATGGATATGGATTATTTAGGGTGATTTTACATGTATGTTTGGGATCAATGATGGATATAATTATCATGGGATAATAGTATACTAAGATTAACTATATTTTTATTAGTCATTTGTTAGTATGAGATAGAGTGATTAAGAACATAGATTATGTGGTTTCATTAGATAATAAATAGGGGATCATATATAAAGGGATAACATATGATAATATCATATATATAAAAACATGATGGGTAGGGAACTACATATATAACCATTGAGATCAATACCAAAGTAATGTATAGAATTAATTGTTCTTCTTTGTGGTTTCACTCACATATAATTATATTCCTAGTTAGTGATTATTTATATTTATGTGGTTCTCCTCCATGTTGGTTACTCAATATAATAAAATTATGGATTTGGATCCTGGTGATAAGGGTGATTCTGTAGCTAGATGAGATGAAACAAACATCATAATATATTTCTCTTCCTTGGGATTCAACAGACTAAAATAATGTCCATGGAAGATGATTTTTTGATGTTTAGGCCTTTATTATTTTATTTAATGGATGAGTGTGTAGTAATGATTATATAATATTATGTAGTGTGATTCATCACAAATGAGAACTTATAATTAATTTGGTATAGTTTTTCGTTCTGTAGAAGTAGTCTAGTATATAGCTTATGTGGGGATTAATTAATGGAGATGGGATGTGGAACAAGGAACAAGTGATAATATTTATTAATTTTAATGGCCAGGCCACATTTTTTTTCCAATTTCTTCATCATGGTCTAGTTGTTACATAATTATTTTTTAATTTGGGTCATGTTTAGATATTTTTTGTGTTCCTATTGTAGCTTGATGGTTGAAATTTAACAATAGTCTCTATTTTATTTTAAAGAGTCACTTTTCTTATAAATTATTTCCATTGTATTTTTAGTTTGGTTTGTTGATATACAGTGTTCTAAATAATGGTAAATTAGGATATTTTTATATTTTAATTGTATATGAGGTATCATGCTTCTTGATGATATTGTCTAGTGAGATTAAAGATATTTTATTGTATATCTCATTGGGAAATGTATGTATATTCAATTACAAGCATGTAGGTTTGAACATATGGATGAGTGACCCTTGTTGTTCCTTTATAAAGAATTTTTATTCTTTAAAAAAATCAAATACATATATAATGTTTTAAAAAAGAATGCATGGTTTATATTTCAGGTGGGATCAACGAGGCTCACCAAAAACATACATTGTTATCTACATGATCACTAACACTCATTGAGTGGAGTAGAATTAGGTATCATATTGGGTTTTGGACACACCGCTACCAGATCACATAAAATAGATTTTGATATTTTTGAGTTAACCTTTATTTTATTCATTTCATGTACATGTATTATATTTCAAGAATATTAGTGGATTATGATAAGCATTGTGGTAGAGGTAGATTGTTTGACAATAGATGACATAGTGAGTTTCTCTATAAACCATTATATTTTGTTTTTTTTATTACATCACATAATTATTATTCGTAGATCTATATTATTTATTTATTTTATGATTAATTATCTTAATAACATTATATTGTTACACTCTGTGAATATTTCATAACATATAGACTTATTTTTTATAGTATTATGGGATGCCATTGTGGCTTTTTATTTTATTCCCATGGGTTTTGGGCATGTCTGATATATGATAGGGTCTTGTAAAATTATTATTAGATTTATTCATGACTATATGGGTTTATTCATAAGGTATAATCTATCCATGACTTATTTAGTCCCTCACATCTAGTGATGGCCTCTTGTATTTGGGGAGGAATACTAGAAGTCACACATTGACCTAAATAGTGCACCATCGATGTATACCAAGTAAGGTATTTTGTAGACTTCTCTCGACCATAGAAAACTATATAGTTACTAATTTTTAAATGATATATAACATTATTAAATAGGGGAAGTCCATGAAATTCACACAATACTACTTGGTTAACTAATAAAATACCTCTAAAACCCACTTATAAAGAAAAGTCAACTGAGCCTTAATAATATTATACATTGAATTAAAAAATAAATTAAAATAAAACATATGGAAATTAAAAGTAAAAATAATGTTTAAAATTTTTAATAAAAGAAAATCATATTGTATTATATATATATAATTAATATTTTTATATATTTTTAATTAATTTTTTAAAATGTTTGCATTTAAAAAATCTATAGCAAATATTTATTTTATACATAGTAGTGAATAATTATATAATATAAGATATATTTCTTTATTAATATTATATTTTTTAACATCATTTTTAAATTTAAAATAAAAAATTTATTAAAAAATTAAATAAAAAACAAAATTTTAAATATATTAAAATATTAAATATTCATTATAATATGTTAGTTCATATTTATATATATAATAAAAAAATAATTGAAATGAATTTAAATAAATCTTTTTAATTTAATTAAACTCAAAATAAATTATAATTTCTTTATCAAAATCATAATTTTACATCAATTTCTAGTGAAATACTCAATTCATCTAAAAATTACATATATACTCTTAAATTATAAATTTTCAATTTCCCTTACATTTCTATGTATCTATCAATTAAAATTTCCAAAATTCAATATCAATCAACCTGAGAAGGTATATCAACATTTTTATAAGAATTTGTACTTGATGAAATCCCTAAAATCATGCCTTGTGGGATTAAAAACACAATACACTAAGTACTAGATTTTTTGTGAGTAGGTATGGAACTCCTTAGACTAACACTCCCTGATTCATTGCTTATAAATACCTTATTAACATAAAATCTTTGAAATGTATATAAGAGATCCAATTTCAACCATCAATAGTCACAATATCATAAACAAATATTGAGTAAAATACCTTCAGTAAACATTTTATGATTATCCTTTGATATATTTATAAAAAAAATTAACTAAAAAATACCATTTTTCACATAAAATTGGAATTTTTACCACTAAATAATAAACAACATGTTCTATAATGATTTTCAATCATCTCCCATTAATTATACAAATAATCTATATGTAAGAAAAACCATGTAAAATAAAATTATTTATAACATGGGGAAATATAAAAATATTATGGTGATCTCAAACACTCAGTATTGGTAAATATAATTTATAATACTCAAATATCACAAATTATCAAAATATGAGCATAAATATTATTTAAGGAATAGATAACTAAATGAAATTCCATAAAAAATGGAACTAGAAGCACAATATATCCATAAATAATAATAAAAATTAATATATCACAAGGATGATAATAACTAGTTCCTTAGAGATTAAATGAATAATGCAAGACATATAATTCTATTCTAAGATAAGACTTCATGATCAGATATTTCATGATCTCATCATCGAGGACTTATGTCTGGGAAATATTTTGTTCTTGGAAGGCATACATAAAGATACACTAGAATTTTTGTCTCCTAAGACCTAAATATGCATCTAGGGGACATATAACACAACTCCACACATATTAATACTATAACACCATTTCATTACAATATGAAAGATATAATTATCATTACAATGATTAATTAACAATACTTATGAATCAATAAAAATCATTCTCAATACACAATCATATAGAAAATAAATAATTTCTCTATCGATAATTATGATAACCTGGACATAATTCATATATATAAATAAGCTCAATGATTAAAAAATACATAATCAACTAACTTTATTGATCCAAATAAATATATAATGAAATAAATGGTATACAATATTTTGATATTTGTCAAATAAAAAAATAAAACAGATATCTAAGAAAATATTTCTCAAAATAAACCCATATATATTAATCAGTATATATTTATTCCAATAATTTAACTTGTTAATATATTTATAACATCTAAGTGAGCGCCCTTCAATCAAAATAGGGGCATATAAAGTTTTTATTATATAAGAAAATTCGATGAAAAATTATACCTTTAACTTAGCATGATGAGAAAATACAATGGTAGTGACAGATTTACACAAGTTTAATCCCCTCAAAAGAAAATAGTTCAATAGTGTTAACAATAAATCCATTAATAATAAATACAATAGAAAAGGGAAACATGTGGTGAATATGAATCATATCTCAAGGAAGAAAAATTTAGATATAAAAACCCTTATGATAATGGTAATGATAGAATACAAAGAAAACTATAGGGATTCAGTGAAATTAAAATAAAATGAATAAAATGATATAACTTATACATTAAGGTAATATGGTAGTGAATGTATCATATAAATGAAAATATGGTGTTCAATGTAAAATATGTCTTAAGGAGTTGAAAATGAGACAATGAAACTTTTTTCAAATTATAAAAACTCAAACCAAAAACCTTCAAAGAATATGATCTCAAATGAAACATTAAATTTCATGAATAATTAGATAGTAATGATACAAAATATTTAAATGTATTTAGATACAAAATTCCAAATAAATCATGGTTTAAAATAAATAATATGCCTCAATTGGTTAAAATTAGAGGTAATAAGCATGTAACCTTAATTCCTAACACCCACTAAAGTTATTGAACCCATTGTATAATAAAAATAAATATCAAATTTATCTATTATATAAACTTATTAATATCTCTACCCTTTTATAAAAACCTTTTATAATTATTCACTACATTTATATTAGTTACAAATAATCTACTTTCACAATCATGAGGGAGTAATATAGATTGTTCTGAACTAGTTTCATAATATAAATGCCATTATTTATTCTTCTCTACAGGTTAATCATTACTAGATCATAAAATGTACTAGAATTGTTGTTTTTTAATTATTTATAATTCTATAATTTCATTATGTGGTAGTTTTGGTAACTATAATTAAATATGAATTTAGTGATATGCATGTCTTGTTGATTTTCAATGAAAATATGTTGGTACCATAATTAATAATTTAAATATTTTTGCAACAATTATAGAACCAAATTAAATTCAATATTTTATTATTTAAATAATGTATCATTGTTAATTTTCTTCCAATATTCATCAATTATTTTATTTTATATCCATGTTAAAGTATTTGGTTAGATTTACCTTAATAAGAATATACCAGAATTAATGGATAAATATGATTTTTAATGTAATTTCATATAGAATAATATAATTATTTCCAAATAAAAAAGATATTTTTAGATAAATTTACTTTTTTGAATCACATTTTAGTGGAGTTAAATAATTAATAAAGAAACAATCTAAATAACAAGATACATTACTTATTGGTTTCATTAATCCATAAAACATACAGTTAACGTTTTCATTTCTCAAAGAATTCATTGGAAATAAATTTGATTAAAACTTTTCAGTTCATAAATATAGTTATAATATATATTAATAATTTGTTATCATCAATTTAACCATTATAAATATATAATAAATGCAGTGGTGAAAAATGAAAATTGTCACTTCTCGGAGGTGGTAGTACATACAATACATGAATCACATTTTTATTTTTTCAAAATAGAAAGTTAAAATTTTATTAATAGTTATTACCATTTTGTAATAAAATTAAATATACAAATAATAATAATATAAATATATAAGAATTATAAAATTATATTTGGAAATGAAATAATTAAAATTAAATAAGTTATGAAAATAAAAAATTCACACTGAGTAATTAGGAATTCCTAAGGAGACGTCCATGAAATTAGAGATCTTAGGATAATATATTTTGACCCTAGGTTTAAGGAAAATGAAAAGGATTATAAGGGATCGAGAAAGGTAATATATTAAAGTGGAAAAAATTAGGGTGATCTTTGAGGGGTGGTGTGAGGCCCATTTTATAAATGGTGATAATAACATTTTTTATAAATATTTCAACTTAATATAAAGAGATGACCTATATCCCATGTCATATAAAAAATATTTCCCTTATTACACATAAACACAATATTTATTACAGAAACTGTTTGGTGCGGTGACCTTCTGATGAAATACAATTTCCTTATTTGGTGTCTTTGGAGAAACACTATTCCAACCGATGACTAGGTGAGGAACAAAGGGATCTATTTGGCATCTAAATTACATTTATGTATTAATTACAGAGAGGAATATGTCAACCATCTATTCTTTAATAGTGACTTGGTGGCTACAATCAAGAGTTCCCTAGGCGAGGCTTTTGAGCGAGGACGTCGGGCAGCCACACTTACCACATTTCTTCAACTTTGGTTCTCAGGATCTGAAAATAATGCTTTTGAAAAATATAGGGTAGTGTTTCTTATTTCGGTCTGTTGGAGCATCTAGAATACTCGAAACCAAATCCATCACATGGGCATGTCCGGGTTACACCTAGCCATGATGTTTACAACCCAGTTCATCGGGGTCGAATTGGTTTCTCTAATCGAATGATGGGTAGCTATCCTTATGTTGAGAGTTCTAAGGGAAGGTAGTTAGACTTCTCACACCTTGCAGGATATTAACAGGCAAGGATGATGGGTGAAGTGGAATCCTTGAAGCAGTGGGTTTAAACTCAATGTGGATGGGTCATGTGTGTATGGATTTATGAGGGGTGGGGGAGTGGTTTGTTATCCCCAAGGAGATATAATTCTGGCCTTTTGTGATGGATTTGGAGTGGGAGATTCTCTCATGGAAGAAGCTTCTGCAATGCTAAAACGTATTGAGATTTTTCATTCACACAAGATTAAGTTATAGTTGGTTGAGACCGACTCATCTATTCTACATGGTTCGCTGTAGGGGAAGCTCCAAATCCCTAGGACCATTTCCTATATCATTCATAAGTGAAAACATTTTTTGGACCCATAGGTTAATTTTAGTCACACTTGGTGCGAGGGGAACAAGGTGGATTACTTCCTGGATCTGGGAATTACAAATGGAAATCATAATGTTTTGTTTTCCAGGATAGGGTCTCTTTCACATGCATGTGGTAACATTGTTAGTGCAGATGCAATGGGTCTTCAGTACTTTAGACCTCCTTAGGTTTGTTCTGTGTTGGGATTTTTCCATATTGAGATAATAATAAAAAGTTAATGTCTAATGGATAGAATATAACATCTTTATTGAAACGTTTTTAACATGCTCATACATAAAACTACATGGGATAAACTAAAGAAATTCATAATAAATGGGTGATATATAAAGATCAATAGGGGAATAAACATGTAATAAGGTAGAAAATGTGTAGAAAATAGGAATATCATGGTCATAAATAGAGTAGGAATCATAAGCATTAATAACAAGATATGATATAACATGATGACATAAAGGAAACATGGGAAATCTTGCAACAATGTAAAAAATGCATCATAGGTCAAGGAGAACTACCAAGACAATATAATGGAAAAATTCCCATAAAGGAATCTATTTCACTCCATGTCCCAACATTAAGTATCATGATACTAAATATTACCCAATGCATTGGGGTGCTATATAATTTTGGGTGCACCTGTCACTTTCATTTCAATCTCATTCTTAAGTGTGTCACGTAGATCATAAAACATGGATTCATTCACCATCATAATTTATTCCATGATCATAGAGTGTAAAATAAATACATTTAAGTCTCAAATAAAAATTGTATAAGTGTATAAATGTGAATACCCTTGATATGAAATGGGTATGGTATTCCCTATACAATTTCTTTGGAATGAAAAATCATAGTGAAATTTTGGCAGCCTAATGGCATCGCATAAAAT
Source organism: Viscum album (assembly GCA_963277665.1). Lineage (NCBI taxonomy): Eukaryota > Viridiplantae > Streptophyta > Magnoliopsida > Santalales > Viscaceae > Viscum > Viscum album. Next base: position 1,516,568,466 of record OY728155.1, on the reverse strand, counting down.
TTTATAAAATTGGATTATAAGAAAAAAATGGTATCTTATTATTTGGATATAAAGTGGGAAGTAATCATGTCATGAAAATACATATCCCATTAATAGGAATTGAAAAGATAAGGCATATGATAATAAAGAACCTTGAATAAAGAAGAGGAAGGAATAATTCTTATTAAATTTAAGCATGGTAACATGTGTACATAGGATGGATTAATGAGTGGTAAATGGATATATCATCATTTATATATCATAGGGGTAGTATGGTGGATATGATAAAACATAATTGTTTCTGATGCTTTCACCGGGGTGTGCGCGTCTGTCTGTTTGGGGACAATGAGGACACACTGGTTGTTGCCCCACATTCTTGTTTTCCAAAGGTAGGTGAAATCTGTCACATATTCAGGGATGTTTTCTCCTTGATCGAAATGGGATGATGGGATGTCGGATCTTCCTTCCATGTATGCCTCCTTGTAAATCGTCACATAGTCCAGGTCTCCCTTATAGATTTATATGTTGTTCGTGAAACTCTGCCCAGTGCCATATCTTCATAGATGTCTGTTAATTACAATGCTTTTTTTAGGACATTCCAAGGGGTTCAGCCAGGGTAGAAACCTCGGTCGGGGGAGTAGTCACATTGGACATCACTGGAATGTCTGAAAATTGAAACACTAGTGCATCTAGGTTTATTTCCCTTATTATAGGGCATCTTGAGGGAATAGAAGACCAAGGCATCCCACGTCAAATGTGGGGAATTATATTCCATAGGCTTGTCTCTAACATTTTCCTCAGCTTCCCATGTTTAACACATGGTATGTCGTAGATTTAACGTCTAAGAGAGATGGATCAGACTGATCTGAACGCTGACTATAGTGGATCAGATTGGTGTGACCCCTTGAGGACACACTGATATTGGGGATAATGCATGGTTAGTTACCAGATTGTTTCTAAAGGAAATGAGAAATTAGGTGTCATGATCCCACTAGGATGTGGTGGCCCGGGTAAGAATCAAGATGGATAATGGATGGTAAAGTGAAGTGAATAGAGAATGAGATGGAGTCGACTCGAGGGCGATGGTGATGTTGGTCTTGATCCTCGAATAGACCTCATATGTATCCCCATTGAAGGTAATCGAATTTCACGTAGTTCGGGGTGGGTTATAGGATCGGGGTGTCCATAGAAAACAATGACACGATGATATACTGAAAATCACGCATGGTTAGCAGGCCAAAGTTGGTCTGACACCACTTGGATAGACCATAGATATGGGTCCCAATGGAAGGGAGAACAATAGCTTAACGCTGGGTTTGGCTTGAAAATTTCTTACCGCTAGTAGGAGTTGACAATGACTAACCGCTAAATGGGTATCACAATGGCTTACTATTGCATGAGGTTCACAACAACGTACCTTTGGGTAGAGGATCACAATAGCTTGCCGCTAGATGGGAGTTACAACGGCTTACCGCTGGATGGGGGCACAATGGCTTACCACTGGATAGGGGACAGTTTAGTGTCATGTGGGACAAAAGGGGAATATAGTTTAATGTCATGCAGGATGAGGGTGGACCAACTTGGAGATGGTTGGGACCAATGGGTGTTGGGATTGAACCTCAGGGAGGCTGCTAACATACCTTGAATTGGAAAGGATCAAATTCCCCATAGTTCAGGGTGATTGGAACCGACGTGAAGGGGGTTGGAACAAATGGTTGTTGGGCTTGAACCTAAGGGAGGCTTCCATTGTACAATGCCTTGGCAAGGATCAAAGTCTGCATAGTTCAGGGTCGTGGGAACTGACGTGAAGATGGTCAGGACCAATGGATGATGGTATTGAACCTCAGGGCGGCTTCCTATGTACCATGCCTTGTAAAAGATCAAAGTCCATGTAGTTCAAGGTTGTGGGAACCGATGTGAAGATGGTTGGGACCAATGGATGGTGGGATTGAACCTCATGGTGGCTTTCTACATACCATTCCATGGAAAGAATTAATGTCCACATAGTTCGGGGAAGTGGGAACCAATGCGAAGAAGGTTAGGACCAATGGATGGTGGGCTTGAACCTTAGGGAGGCTTCCTACGTACCATGCCTTGGCAAGGATCAAAGTCCATGTAGTTCGGAATGGTTGTTGAGATTGAAACTCAAGGAGGATTCCAAAGTACTTTGACTTGGCAAGAATCAAAGTCCACGTAGTTTGGGATGGTGTTTGGTGAATCAATGTGAAGGGAGTTGGGACCAATGGTTTTTGGGCTTGAACCTCAAGGAGGCCTCTTACACACCTTTCCTTGGAAAAGATCAAAGTCCACATAGTTCGGAATGGTTGTTGGGATTGGACCCTGGGGAGGCTTCCTACGTACATTGCCTTGGCAAGGATCAAAGCCCATGTAGTTCAGAACAATGTTTGGTGAATCAATTTGAAAGTAGTTGGGACCAATGGTTGTTGGTCATGAACTTCAAGGAGGCTTCCTACATACCTTACCTTGGCAAGGATCAAAGTCTATGTAGTTTTGGATGGTGGGAACCAACCTGAAGGGCGTCAGATCAAGTATGTGTTTGGTTTGAACCTCATTGAGGCTTCCTACGTACCATGACTTGGAAAGGATCAAAGTCCACATAGTTAGGGATGGTGGGAACTGACGTGAAGGGGGTCGGATCAAGTAGGTGTTGGGATTGAACCTCAGGGAGGCTTCATATGTACCTTACCTTGGAAAGGATCAAAGTCCACGTAGTTCGAGAAATGGTGTGGGGCTTACACACTGAGGCAACCCGGAGATTATGTCATGGTCGATGCTTACTCTAAGCCCATGTGAGTCGGGCTCGTTGTGAGAAACAGGAGGTAGTAAAGACCTGAGGATAACATCACGAAAGGTGCATCCATGGGAAGTGGAATGGGGCTTACATGTGGTTAGATTCCTAAAATGGAGACAGGGGCTTACGCATGGTCCTTAGCCCAGGAAGATGGAGATCGAGACTTAATCCATGGTGGAGTCCTAGTGGAGGTAATGCCTAAAGGGAGAGGGATTTGGAACCAAATAAAGGAGGTCTCCGTTTCCCCCCCATCCCTTAGTCTTTTGCACTGAAGAAGAGAGGAGCAAGGATGATACCTTCTACAAGAAAAGCTAGGGGGATTACACCAATATGTTTTCCCTTTCCCCACAGACAGACGACACTCCGATAGAGAGGATCTCATTCCATGTGAGGAGTGATCTCACTTCTGTGGAGACTAGTGGTCATAGAGAATGTACGAGATGGCACACCCCATGTATAATGCATTGGGTGAGGCCACAGTTCAACATCATGTGTTGAGGATGGTGGTGCTTGGAAGTTTAATGTCCTCCAGCTCAAACGAGGTGGGTTTACTACCCCAAGGCTTACATAACTGATACTCACCCACCATTGGGGAAGGGAAGGAATCAGAAATGCCATAGTGAGGGGGTGTTATGGAGTGATCCATTTAGGTGTCCACGTTAGCATGGATATGCGAAGAAGCAATATCCGTTTGCGTGCCTATGCGAAGAAGCATGAGGCGAAGCAGCACAACAGGAAGTACCACCCCAAGGGATCTTGAAATCACTTCATGCAAACTAGGATGGTTGCACATGAAGAAGAGTTATGGAGCAAAGGGGTTCATAGGTAGAAGCCTCATGAAGTTCTAGTGATTCATGTAGTGGATGGACTTCACGAAGGTGTATACTTCACGAAGTAAAGTGTCTTAGACTAGGTGTAGGTCATAGGTGCATGTGAAAGGTGATTCACGAAGTGGAAAGGCATTCACAGATCAGTGCATCGCGAAGCACAGTGACCCTGGCTTAGGATGTGGGTGACATGTGCAGGGAGGGTATCTCGTGAAGCATAAGTGCTTCGTGAATACCCGAGCCCCCTTGGGGATCCCCTTCATTCGTGGAGGCCCATGGGCTCGGTGAAGGGTATCCCTCTTTGAATAGGGGATGAATTCAAACTAAGGGATAGGAACATCATGATGCTAAAGTACCTTGAGGATCTCATGGTTTGTAGGGAAGAAATTGCTTTGCGATTTAAGATCTAAGAAGGATAAAGGTTGGAGGATTCGTCCATTGGGTTTGAGGAGATCCCAGTATTTATAGGCAAGAGAAACAATGAAGCAGAGCTTGCTATGTGGGAAGACACGTGGAATTATGTCATAATCGTGAAGCCTCCCACCTCCTTGCTCCGCGTCAAGTTCAAAAATGTCAAATGATTTCACGGAGCCTCCCTCCTCCCTGCTCCGCGGCAGGTTCGCGAACGTCAAATGGGTTGGAGGATTCTCCCGCATCCTTGATCCATGGTAGGTTCACGAATTTCAAATGGGTTTGCAGATCCTCCCTCCTCCTTGCTCCATGGTGGGTTCATGAAGGTGGAGGTTTGCACGGGTTTCGGTGTTGTGGGGATCCATAGGAAAGCTTTGCAAGGAACCCCAAGGTCTTTCTGTTTGTTCTTTTTCTTCCTAAATTTTAGTGCCCACAAATTCCCCCCTTAGACTGGGAGCCAAGGAGAAGGTGAGGGTATAAGTCTGAGGGTCAATCACCAAAATTTATCTGTTGACCGAAAAGCTAACTCATGAAGGAGGCTCGCGAAGCATAGGGGCGATGTACAGGCTGAGCGTGCTGCGAAGCTCACCTCGATCAGACGTGTTGTGAAGCACCGGGGTTCCTCGCCTATCAATAGGGTAGGTTGAAATATCTTTTTTTCCTTTCTCATCTCTAAGATTTTGGATTTTAGAGCTCTCGATTTGTGAAGCTCTGTGTACTCCACAATTTCTCTCTGCGTATTAGGCATTCTGCTTCATGGCACACAGCGGGTTTTTTTACATCGCAACGGTACTCTCTATGACTTGTGTCTAAAGGCCGGGGCCTGGCCCCACAAATAGTCTTCACGAACGACCTCTATGAACGAGCTCCGGGAAAGAGCTTCGTGAACCAAAACTAAAGAACTCCCAAATTAAAAAACTATATGGCTCACCAAGAGGCTATCAGGGGGTCCTTGCAGATGCTTCCATGAGGGAGGAGATATCAGATAACTCAGGTATAAGGGAGTTAGTGTGGAGCCATTTTGACCATAATTCTCTGGTGGATATGCTTTCAGAAATCCAAAAGAACTATATAATGTGTAAGAGGCTGTCTCTATATGGATTTGGACTGAGGGATGACATATTCATCCTTGAAGCGAGTAAGGACGAGCCCGCCTACTGGTTTAGAAGCACGTCGTGCCCACACCAGTGGTTCAAGTCAGCTGATGGCCTTGCTCAGAGGACTTCATGCCTATCAATGTTAAGTGCCTGTACAATCACTTGAATAATGTTGATGGGAAGGAATTGTAGTTAGATACGTCTCCCCTTCTGTATCATACTATCTTGAAGGCATCCTTGAGGATCCCGAGAAAGGGGTTTTCCAATGATTAGTATCTATGCTAGTTCAGAAAATTCACAGACGATTAGGCCTGGGCCTACTAGGTAGGTGCCTCATGTGAGGAATTTAGGGCAGATCTGAGAAGATTCAGCCTGTATGAGGCGGATTGGGCCTCCCAATTCCATATCTATCAGCCAAAGCAGCTAATGCTGGAGTTATTGAGTAGATGGTCATAGAGGACCAATACCTTCCATTTTCACCTTGGGGAGGTCGGTATTAGTTTATGGGACCTGCATCCGATCTCTAGGGTCCTGATATTGGGGGTGCTGTACACTGAGTTCCTTCCTGTTATGGGTGCGTGGGAGGATCCAGAGAAAATTCCACCATTGGTGATGGCATTGATGAACCTAATACCAGAAGACGACAAGTAGTCAGTGAGGGATATCCACTTAAAATGGTGATTTAGTCAGTTCTTGAACTTCCCATAAAATTGGCAGTTCCCTATGAGGCCTCATACTTTCCCGAAGGGGGCTCAATGAGGCAAGGATCACTAGTACTGGAAGCTCTTAGAGGATATCCAATGGAAGATATGGGGATTCTGCATCAGCACTGAGCAACAACTGGTAGCCAGGTTAGCTACATTTATTAAAGTGCTCATATGTTGTTGGATCCTTCCAGTTAGATACATGAACATGTGTATCTGATCGAGCACGTTTATTATAGCATCCATGCCAGCCAAAGAAGGACGGGTCAACCTCAGGATCCTGATTCTCACCTAGATATACAAGATGTTGTGTCATATCCGTGAGGGGAAGAAGCCACAAGGAATATGCGGGCCATTCCACCTCCTGTATGGGGGGATAGTGGTGCATGTCAAGGGGATCTATGAATATCTAAACCCCATATCCCCTTTAGTATCAAACTTCCACCCATCCATTCTGAATGTCATAGGGATATTTCCGGCCAAGATGAATATGCAGGCGATACTGAACTCAGTCTGGAAGGTAGAAGAGTTCATCTATTACCCATTCCCATTGCCAATGGGTATATTCACCAAAAATGGATAGGGAACAGAAGGGCATTGGTCCTACCTCTTGGACTTTCGGGGTGGAGTCATGGGGGCATGGGTGGACTGCGAGCCCCTCTATGAGCCATACACCCCGCACCAATTATCTAGGAAATTTCGGTGCATGGAGTGATGACCCCACAAGTCTATTTAGGGGTGAGCTACGAGGACCACCCATGCGTGTTGAGAATGATTTGGCTCATGTTCACATGGGAAGATGAGAAGATGTGGATTGAGCTACCTCTGTCCATGGCTGTCTTAGAGCTGGTGAAAAATTATGCCAAAAGTTGGGAGGTGGCCTACCCTGGTGAGATGCTGAATCAACCAACCATTTGGGCCAGCGATGGTGTGCCTCCTCAACCTCGAGTTCATGTCCGGAAGGCAGTAATGACATCCCGAGATGGCAAGGATTCTAGGATGGTGAGGTCCGCAGCAGTTGAGGGTGAGGCAGTTGTAGTGGATCCAGCAGTGGTAGCAAACCTTATGGTTCCAGAAGAGTAGATTTATCCATAGGGAAGGCCACCAAGTGGGTTCCTCATAATATCCATCCGGGCTTCAGGGAAGCAGCTGTGTCATATAGACATGCTGATGAATGTTGTCTTTTCAGAGGCCTGAGACATATGGGACGTCAATAGACAATTCCTCGGCCCATCCAAGATGTGGCAACACCTGAACTGTCTCAGGATGGATTTTTCGGGGGATAAGCCCTGTTAGGGCTATCTTTGTGGTGTCCAAGGAAGAGGCAGTGCAATAATTGGCTGAATTGGAGGACTTTGTGCACACTCAGGGTTCCCCGCATCAAATGAAAGATCGAGTGAAGGTGTTTTGGATCAAACAACCCCTCCGAAGTTGTCAGTTTCAGAATTGAGGGAGTTATTCCCCTTTCCAGAAGAATTAGATGAGCCCTCCTGGGGGAGGAGGCTGGTAGAGGGAGCCCATTGGAGGAGGGTGATGTTGGTGACTCGGACCCAGATCTTGAATATTTTGAAAAGGATATCAAGGTAAAACCCTAAATTCCTTCCCCAAGATCTGCTTCCAGGCTACTTTGGACCCCTCACTAACATTTGAACTCTGCAAGAGGGCCTCATATGTAGAACCCACTCTCACCCCTCAATAGATGCATATTGGTTCCTTCAGGATCTACGCCTGCAGCTATGGCTATTACCATGTCCAGTGGGGCCAGGATAGCTAGGGTGGCTCCTCTGGAGTTTTCATACTTCTCAACAATATACAGAGGGCCACACCTCGGGGTTTCAACTGCAACAACCCAGTAATGAGACCGAGAATTTGATCTATGTAAGTCTCCTTTACAAAATTTAGGAATGCCACCCATTGAGTAGGATAACTGACATCCGTGCCCTTTTTTGGTAAGCACAATTCTTCAACTGGCATGGTCTACCTTGGTGAGGTTGGTTGGTACTTCTTACGGTGCCTTTCCCAGGGGAATGTCAGTGATCGTGGAGGTAGATATCCAGACCGATGAAGCTGCGGTGATCCTAATCACTAATGTGACTGTTAGCAGGGCTGAGCCTACGATTTTTGAATTGGGATCCGATGTTGAAGATCGATCGGACAACACGAGTCCTGATATACCCAATCAAACACCATATGTAGACCCTACTGAGGAGTTCTTTGGGTCGTTCCCCATGTAGGAGCCTACAAACCCCATGGACTGGGACGAGACAACCTATGATGAAGAGGACACCAAGATAGTTTGTCACCGGTTATTGAAGTCGATCAAGAGCTTTATCGATGACACCCCTCAAGCACAATGGATAGACTGGATAGAGAGACTTCATTTGTGACTACGCAAACTATGTTCTTAGGGAGTGGATTCCATGTGTCCCCACATGCTAGTCCATGATCTCGTGGTGGAGAAGATCCATGAATATGATCACGGCCTTGGTGTCAGTTGGTAATGGAGAAAATCGGTGAACATCAAGAGGCTCCAGGAGGCTGAAAATGAGATTCAGCGGCTGCACATCCAGGCAGATGAACATTATTCTTTCCTCAATGCATAGTAACTAATTATACTGTGGCTAAAGGCCCGGCTAGAGAAGGCAAAAGATCACATGAGGAAAGCCTATGAGGAGATGACCATTATCCGAACCAACGAGGAGTAGGCCCAAATTGCGTCTGACAAACTACGCCCCATTGAAGCTGAGGAGGAGTAGGAATTGAAAAAGCGACAGAAAATCCTAGACACCACAAGACAGAGGGTGGTGGAGCCGCAACGCTCTTTTGACAGGGTCAACCCATCCGTGGTTGGGGTCGATCCTCAGGTATTGTAATGAATGTAACTTTTGAACACATCTTCTTGCTTTAATTATTCATTCTAGATGCATGCATGAGTTCTATTATTTATTTTTGGTCTACTACACTTCTATTATATTCAAGGAACATCCAGTGATCAGTCGATATGCTCACGTGGGTCGGGCCCGATGCGAGAAATAAGGGATGACCACCTTTTCATTCCATCCGAATATAAGAGTGCAAACCAAGCTTCGGGCATCTAGTTTTTTAACAACAAATACGGATTTCCGGGAAACAAGGGAGAGGCCTGACTAGAGGATGAAGAACTTAGAACAATTGAACCATCATCTTCCCAATGCACACTAGTTCATGAGTAGGGTAATTCCAGGGGAATTTGAAATAAACCCGAATATAAGGGAGTGTAAAGTGTTAATCATGATACCCCAAATTCAGAACACTATGGGGGTGGAGTGGCAATGAAGGATAACTACTGACCATATTCGAAATGCAGTATACTTATTGCGTTAGCCTGAAATGGAGATAACAAATGATGGCTGACCATTGACCATATTCGAAACATGTGGCCTGACTCAAAACGTCATCCATTGGTCTTCTAGAATGTTGTCCTCAGACAGTAGGAAAGCCATAGTATGAGCATCCATACTGTTAGGGGGTTCTTTTAGACATGAAATAGGATGAGGGTTCGAATAAAGGGAATGAAAAGTGTGGGGTGTGTAGTGATGGGTTATTCGAATGGAATCCAATACTCTTGAAATCACACCACCGTGGTGGAAAAACATTATGTGGGAATACTGTCCGATCAGGGATCAAATATACTTTTGAACAGGACCTCTCTGGAAAGGACATCGTGTGTCCCATGACTAATATGGTGCATCCTGAACTTGTTCATGGTAGAACCATAGTTTAGTGTCATGCGTTGAGGACACATAAACTCATGCAGTTTAATATCATATGATAGGAAGGGGAGTGAATGGAAAAATCCAAGAAAGGGAGTGTGTGATGTGACCCGACATGAATGAGAACCCAAGAAGTCCACAATACACCATGAATCCCTTGAGAAAGTTTTTTCAGGTCGAGGGACCAAAAATGAAGGTTAGGTTGCGCCCAAGGCAAAGTGACCAGGAGTTCCTACATCCCCCATGAGGATGGGAATCAAGCCGCACGTAGTTCTGAGAGCATAGTTTAACATCATGCGGGATGATGAAAGGAATGTGTGGCATGGCTATACCAGTACACGTCCTACCAAAACAAAAAATCCCACGTGAGTCATTCTTGATGTGGGAAACAAGAAGTAGTTATGGGACTTTCCTGGCACATGAAGGTACACATTAGGGCTAGTGGGATGCCAGGTTAGTGATGTACCCATAATGCTGACCCACCTACTTAACGCACCTAGATGTGCAAAGGGGTAAAGACGAGTATGTTGGAATTCTACTTAAACATAAGGAAGTGTAAAAAATGTGAATAATGATGCTCGAGATCTAGCCCACAACGATGACGGCGTGACGATAGGGGATAAATTTTGACCATGTTCAAAACACAGTATCCTTATCATGTTAGCCTTGGATGGGGACAGAGAAATGAGGGTCAACCGCTGACCATGTTCGAAACTCGGAACATGTCGCAAATGTCGTATGAGGTCCTCAGGGATGTTGGCCCAAGATGGAAGGTAAGCTAATGTGGCATGAGACCAGGTCGTAAAAGGGGGTCCCTTCAAACATGGAAGTGGATGAGAAACCAAATAATGGGCCCATGAATCTTGGACATGGAAACAGGGGAATGTCCCTATGAAAATTCCACACTTCAGGCTCTTTGTTACGACGCATCTAAGTACGACGAGAAGACGTATCAGATAAAGGAAGTTAGGTCCCTTTCCAAGGACAATAATTCAGGGGTCACATGCTTACAGATTAAGGTCCTAGGGTGGACCATTAAGGGGTTACTTGATTTAATGGACTGTGTGCAGGGCTGTGAAGTAGCCAAACCCGATGCATAGTTCCCATAGGGAGATCTTAGTTTAGAGTTATAGAACTCAGACCAGATTGGGAAAAGACATGGGAGGCACATGGTACAACTATTGAAAAACCCGACAAGAATGAGAACCTAAAAGGTACACGTCACACCACATGCTTGTGAAAGAGTTTGGATAATGTGACTAAAGATAGTGGAAGAATTTTAGATTCTTTGGGTTGGACCTGAAAGCAAGGTGCATGGGAATTCCTATGTATTCCATGAATATTGGAATCAATCCATACATAGTCTTAGACGGTGCAGTTTGACATCATGCAGGACAACATACAATTTAATTTCATGCGGGATATCATACAGTTTAATTTCATGTAGGAAAAGATGTAGGAGGGACTAGCTCCTTGAAGGGGAGTATGTGGTTTGGCTATTGTAAACCAGATGTGAACAAATGCATAAGCCCACACACGCCATGCCATGCGTTCCTATAAGATTCATGGCCTAAAAGGAAAAATAGAAGAGATAAATTAGTGGAACTTAAGCTGGACCCAAAGACGAGATGTATGGGTGTTCCTATGTATCCCATGAGGATGGGAATCAATCCATACGTAGTTCTGAAAAGGGGATGTATAAAGAGATCTTAGTTTAAGGTCATAGATCTCAGACCATGGAGAAGCAGAACTCATCTATGTAGGCGCATTCCTTGATCCAATCCCTAAGCCCATGTGATTCCAACTCGGCGTGGGAATCAAGGGTGGAATATGTCTTTTCAACACATGGAATACACGTAGAGGGGAAGTTGGTGTGGAGCCATGAATGACGCCTTACCGCAGCATTGTCCTTCTAACGTACAAATGTGTATTGAGGGATATCACCAAGAGTGTTGAAATTATACTTGGACATGATGGGGTAGAAAATTATGTGAATCTTGTAACCAACATTTAAGGCTTGATGGGGTTGGCGTGATGATGGAGGATGACTGTTGACCATGTTCGAAACACTGCATCCATATCGTGTGACATAAAATGGGAACAAAAAATGATCGTCAACTACTGAAGATATTCGAAACAAGGGACTTGTATCAATTTGTTGTTCTAAACCCTCGAGGATGTTGGCCTGTAATAGTTGGAGAGCCCTTGGGCCCAAAATCCATGCCATTTAGGGGTCCCTTCGGATGTGAAAGATGATGACAACCCAAATGAAGGGGAAAAAGAAGCCTGAAAATGGGTGAAAGCATGTCCAGGTAGATTTCGAATCTACAGGCTCTAAACTAGAGTACTCCTGGGCACATTGGCGAATCACTGAAGAGGGTTGAGGGACCCAACTTAAGAGCAGCCGACATGAAAAGATGATTGTATGGAAACGGAGCGAAGAGAGCTCAGGAGAGATAGGTATGTGGTGTGGTTGTTATAAACCCGACGTGAATGGGGACATAGTACCATACCATGCCATATACCACTCTCATGGAAGAATTCATGCCAAGGGGCCATGATGATAGGGAGATTTCTAAGCGATGGTTCTGGACCCAATGACATAGATGTTCGGGTAGTCCTATGTATTCCATAAGGATGGGAATCAATCCACGCGTAGTTCTGTAGGCCATGTAGTTTAACGTCATGTGGTGAGGAAGATGGTGCTCTTAGTTTAAGGTCGTAAGGCTCAGACCATAGATGCCTAGCTTAATGTCATATGCATGGGACAACTGAGTGGATAGGGTTAATCATCGTGCCTATGGAAGACCATTAAATGGAAACAATGATAGAGGATAACTGTTGACCATGTTCAAAACACAGTATTCGTATTTGTGTGACTGGAGGTTGGGGGGAAACAATTGAACATAAACCATTTATTTCCTTTGCAATACGGGACTTGCACCATTTTTTCGCTCTCAATCCTCGAGTTCATTAGCCTGTAATGGTAGGAGAGCCCTTGGGCTGAGCATCCATTCCATTCAGGGGTCCTTTTGGGTATATAAGATGATGGAAAACCAAATTATAGGGATCAAAAAGCATGGCGGGGCATGTACACAAAGAAAGGAAAATAAATGGAGGGATGTCATAAAGGGTTTATGTGTGGAGTGTAAAAATAGCCTGACATGAATAAGGATGTGAGTCCCTACCAGACCGCACACTCCTAAATGAGAACTCGGGCCAGTGGGTTGAAAGGGTCAATGGACCTAAGGTTGGGCGTCCTTGCCCACTTTAGCCATATGATCAGTCATGCTAGTATTACCTTACCTCATCTCGTAAGATCGCGTAAGAAATGCTTAGTGTGGGAAACAAGGAGTAGAACTAGGATATTCTCATCACATAAGAGTCCGACAGCTGGAATCACACTCCTACTCGAGGTAGACCTAGGCTTGAAGAGACAGTGAGGCAAAATGATCCACTACACTCCATTTTTGGGAATTATGAGGGTGATTACAAGGAAAAAAGATGGTTGTTGACCAAATTCAAAACACATCATCCACATCGTGGTGACTTGAAATGGGAATAAAAAATGAGCATCAACTGCTGACCATATTTGCATCGTGTGAATTGTATCAGTTTTTCATTCGAGGTCCTCGAGGGTGTTTTCCCAAAACAATAGGATATCCCTCAAGCTATGTATCCATACTATTTTGGGGACCTTTCAGATGTGAAAGATAATGGAAACCCATATTATGGAGTGTACGGAGCATTAGTGAGTCTGTGCAATTTAATGTCAGGCTAGACAATAGGAGAGGTGGGGATCTTCAGGGAGGAGGGATACATGGTACAGTCATGATGAACTCAGTGTGGATGAGGGAAAAATCTTGTACCACACCATGTGATTAGACCCAATGGGAGGTCCTAAAGGTTTGAACTGGGCCTATGGACAAAATGTCCGGGCATTCCTATGTATCCCATAAGGATGGGAATCAATCCATACATAGTTCGAAAGGCCATGCAGTTTGACATCGTGCGGTGAGGACACGGGAGGAGAGAAGAATGAGGGAGGGAACATGGGGATATCATCGTAATCTTGACATGATTGGGGCCAAAGAAGCCTATAAGACACCATGTGGGATCCTCTAAGAGAACAATACCCAGGGGATAGTCAAAGAGGACACTGGGGCTAGACTCAAGATGAAGAGTATAAGCGTTCCTACGTATCCAATAAGGATGGGAATCAAGTCATACGCAGTTCTAGAAGGTGTAGTTTAATGTAATGTTGGACAACATACAATTTAATGTCTTGTAGGATGACACACAGTTTAACGTCTTGGAGGATGACACACAGTTTAACGTCTTGCAGGATGAGACACAGTTTAACATCTTGCAGGACGACATAATGTTTAATGTCATGTGATACATTTTATAGTTTAAGGTCATGTGGGACCAGACAATTTAAATTCATGTAGGACCCTAATGCAATTTAGGGTCATACAGGACTGTACCATTTAAGGTTATGCGGGACCAGGCGACACAAGAAAAGTATTTCTTGAGGAACATGGCATTGGTGGGAGGAGTTATATGCTCACCATTCACTGTAACCAGAGAGTATGAGCCATTGGAGTAAACCTTGTGATTAATGTAAGGTATTTCCTATTTCAGCTCCAACTTGGGTGGTTTCCTTCCAGGTATCATTTGTGTTCTGAGGGCCAATACCATGTCTCCTTGCAAGAAGGAGCAGAGGTGAACTTTCTTGTTGAAATATCTAGCTATCTAGTTCTGATGCCTTTCCAGATTGTGCAGGGTATGCAACCTATTCTTGTATAGCACTTCCAACTCATCCATACAGATTTTAGCTACTTTATCTAGCACTTTCTAATCATAGACAGCAATGCCCAATGAGGGAAATTGAATCTTGATGGGTAGGACGACCTCTATTCTGTACAGCAGGGAATATGGGGTCACCTTGGTGGAATTACGAGTCTTCGTCCGATAAGCCCAGACGACGTTAGGGAGCTTGTCCAGCCAACCCTTCTTGTTCTGACCATCCATTTTCTGTAGAATGTTAGAGAGGGTTTTTTTAATGCCTCGATCTATCCATTTTCTTGCACGTGATAATGGGAGGTATGGTTAGAACGCATGTTGTACTTAGCACATAGTTTCTTCAGCTCACATGCTTGGAAGTTTGTGTCATTATCGTTGAGGATGGCCTGAGGGAGTCCAAATTGGTAGATGATGTTAGAGCTCACAAAGTCAAAGATGGAACAAGCCTTGACCTCATTTATAGGAACTGCCTTTGACCACTAGGAGAAGAAATCTGTAGTATTTAGGATGAACCGGTACCGGTGAGCTGTCACTGTTGGATATAGTCCCACAACATGAGTCCCAATACCTCAAATGGCCAAGAGTATTTGGTGGAGTAGAGAGGATCTAGCGGCCGATGCATAAAGATGGCATGAATTTGGAGCGCATGGCACCTTTTGGCGAACTCAATGCTGTCATGGATCATGGAGGGCCCAAAATACCCCAGTCTCTAGATCTGGTGAGGTAGTTTCGACCCAGTATGACGAGTCCCACATGAACTGGCATGAACCTCTTGCATGACCTTGGAAATATCGACTCCTTGAATGAAAAGGAGGAGAAACCCTTATAAAATATTCTTTTAGAGGATCTACTCATGACCAGGACCATCCTGGAGGGTGAACTGTAATGCAAGGCATCGAATTCTCTCACACTCAGCCCGATTTTTTGGGAGATTACCATTCTAGATGTACTCGACAAAGGAGGTTCTCCAGTTAGGAGTTACTTAAATCACTACATCCGGGGGACCTGGGGGTCCTGACGTGGTGGCGTTGGTGGTAAGGTGGCTTACCTGGAGGATATCATCATCATCTGGAGTGACGTGAGCGATGAATCTCTGGTGTGCCATGTCAATAATTAGATCATCCTATTCGGGCTCTGAAATTGATGTAGCTAGGCTGTAGAGGGCATCAGCTCGACCATTCTGAGATCGAGGGACGTGAGTAACTTCTGGCCGAGATGATAATTGGGCTATTAGCCATAGAGTGCATTCCAACAATGGTACAATCTATAGCTTTCTGATGACGTAGTCACTATTGATCTGCTTGATGAATAGTTCAGAGTCCCCTTTCACATGCAAGTGGGGAACGTTGATCTCAAGGTCTAGCTCGAGGCCAGTAATGAGAGCCTGATACTCTACCTCATTATTAGTGTAGCCTTTTAAAAACAAGAATGAATACGGTAGAATGGAATGTTTTGGGGTAATGAAGACAATACCCAGGCCTACTCTTTTGATCTTGGGGTCATTGAGTCTTCTTCCAGTGGGGCTCCGAGAAGCACCATCGAAGTGAATTTTTCATAATGGAATGGCTTGGTCTATAGAGAGAATCACTTAATCAGGGAAATTTGGATTTAGGAATGGGTCTGTAGGAGCTAGATGGGCAGTAAGGAAGTCTTCCAATGCTTTCCCCATAATAGCCTTCTGAGGGACAAACCTGATGTCGAAGTACTGTAGAATCACAACACACCGAGCTAGACGGCCTATCACCTTGGAGATGTTTAAGATATACTTCACCAGATCTACTTGGGACCCCAACTATACCTTGTGGTGCTGCAAGTAATGTCGAAATTTCTTTATTGTGAATACCAGCGCAAGAAAAATCTTCTTGATAGGGGAGTATATAGTCTTTTTATCGAGGAGCATTAAGCTGATGTAGTAAAGACTATTCTCATTCCCCTATTTATTCTTCTGGGTGAGAAGGGTACCGAGACACTATTCCAGGGTAGTCACGTAAAAGACCAATGGATTTACAGAGACAGGTGGCATTAGGAGCAGAGGCTGGAGCAGGTACTACTTGATTTCCTCAAAAGTAGTATGACATTCTTTGTCTCACTCATAGACAGTGCCTTTCTTCATTATCTTTGAAAATTGATTACACTTTCCAACCAGATTCGCGATGAATTGGCGTATGTAGGCCAAGTGGACTTGGAAACCTCGAAGCCCCTGGAGGTTGCTTGGGGGAGACATCTGGCTAATGACCTTGATCTTATCTGGGTCGATTTTGATGCCCCTGTATCAGACAAATAAGACGAGAAAATTTATAGAGGTGACCCTGATGGCACATTTCAATTGTTTCATCTTCATGTGGCGGGATTGGAGGAAGCTGAACACTTTCCCAATTTCTTTGAGATAGTCCTAACGCTGGAGATATTTGACCACCAGATCATCCATGTAACATTCCACCAATGTTCCGAGGATCGGTTTGATTATGCTATGTATATCCCATTGATAGGTGGAAGCCGTGTTCTTTAAACCGAAGGGCATGACTTGGTAACAGAAAGTACCTAGTGGTACCCTGAAGGCTGTAGACTTCTCATTCTCATGGGACATTCAAATTTGGTTATACCCGGAGTACCCATCCATGAAGGAGAAGGCTTCGAACCCAGCTATATCATTGATCAATAATTCTGTCATAGGAAGGGGAAAATCATCCTTTAGACACTGATGGTTGATATCCTAGAAGTCGATGCAGACTCTGATCTATCGGTTCTTCTTCCTGACTGGTACAATGTTGTCTAGCCATTTCGGGTAATGGACCTCCTTAATGAAATTGGATCTGATGAGATTATCAACTTCTACCTCGACCATGGCACCGTGAGAAGGGTACATCTTTCTGGGAGACTTCTTGAACCCGAGCTGATTTTCCAGTAGACCAAGGTGGTGGATGGATACCTAAGGATCTAGTCCTGGAATATCGTTATAACTCCAGGAGAACACATCACAGTGTTTTTTAAGGATGTGTATGTACTACTGTTGTTCCTATAGGGGCATGGCGGCACTGAACAATGTGGATTTCAGGTCTGCCTCACTACCGAGGTTCACCTGTACCAATTCATCGAATGTGGCGGAGACACCCTCTTCAAAGGTGGGAGGAGCATCTTCTAAATCCTCTTATTCAGTTATGAAGGAGGGATCCTCGGTGGGATGATTTTCCTCTGAGTCAGAAGATCCCAATGGAAGGTTGGTACCAGCCTGAGTGATAGTGGACACTGCATCGGGGGACTCTTGTGCAACCGAAACCATAGCGATGAAGGTTTTTGATCTGACCACATCTGGTCTTTGGCCCAAGGGGGCACACTTGATGATATCAAAGCAATAGTGGCGCATCAGCTTAAGCCATCTAATTCTGGCCCGACGAAACAAGCAAGTATGACATATTTTCATTACCATGGGGCAGACATCCTAATACCATATGGGAGTAGGAGGTTCTGTGATCACTTGAGGCTGATTTTTGTAAGAGTATGAGGTGATCTTCTGGTATCACTTAGAAATGGGAATGTGTTTCCCCCCAATTATAGAAACAATAAATCATTGACCCATGTCTGGACTTGTATCCTACAATCGATGGATTGGAAAGATTTAGGCATCATCTAGATCTGTCCATGGGCCGGTCGCGGTCGTGGCATGCTCAACCTCATTTTCATGAATCTTCTTGTCTTTTATCTTGTACTAGTCAGTATCTAGATAGAGGGATTCACAATAGGAAAAGGGACATGTGTCCCCTTAGAGAACACCCACTTGAACATTAAGGGATTACTTGAGGAACTTGTGATATGATGAGGGAACTGCCACATGCATGTGGAGCCATGGCATGCCCATCAACGCATTATAGGTGGTGTCTTGGGAGACAACCATAAACTCAGTGCTAGCAACTAGACCACCGAAATGGGTTTTCAAATAGATCTTGTTGACTGGTTTCTGCTCTGTACTGTCATAACCTTGGATTCTTAGGTCAGAGGGACTCAGATCATCCTCAGATAACACCAGTTTTCAAAGTGTTTGAGTCAGGATTAGGTTGATTCTTGAGCCCGTTTTGACAAGACTATGACAAACCTCCACACCATTGAACTGGTCGGTGATGTATAGTGAGAAAATGTGCACATGTATGGGAGATCCTTCATCATCTCCAAGAAATGAGATGATGGCCTAACATTTAGCATTCTCGGCCGCCTCATCATGAAAGGATTTTGCGGCTACTACCTATGTCTCAAACTAGAGGGGTATTCTTAAAGCCTCGATGAGGGCCTCACACATATTTGATGATAGGATAAGGGCCTCAGGGATGGATATCTTTGCTAGAATTATTTCAAGATGTTTGATAACATCATACATCCGTGTGAGGGGTGAACTTATGCTTACAAGAGGTCACTCTATGATAGGAGGTATGGTGGGCCTTGTCGGCTGGACCGACGGCTGACTGGTGCTAGGAATATCTCATTGCTTAATAGTCGAAGCATGAAGAGTGACTACTAGATGAGGCTCCAATGACTGAGACTGTTCTGAAGAAAATCGTGGATGATCACGACGCCATCGAGGTGGCTTTGCTTGATCTAACAGTATGAACAGCGGAGAATGCAGATATGATGTCACAATATGAGAAGGCTATGGGTGCTGAGCACTGTGCTAGGCATGTAGTCTGGTTTTGGTATCATGTACAACCAGATAGGAAATACTGACCAAGGCACTCTGACGACCCATACTGTCACAACTCCGTCGATGCTAGAAATGACTGGGGACTTTGGGAGGATCCACCTGGCACTCCTCATCATCCGAAATCATGTAGGGGTTTACCATCTCTATGGTATTAACCGAGGAATACCCTTGACAATAACTTGAAGATTCATTTAGTACTGGACATATTCTAGGAGGAATTTGCATCTTCTATTACATGAAGTTTCCCAGAGTATGGGATGATGACGACATTGGCAGGGGACTTTGTTTTCCCTTGCGATGTCAGTGTTTGCTCTTCTGGGAAGAGGAAGGCTGAGACGATGATCCAGAAGTAGTAACTGCGGCTTCTGAAGGCTCTAGACGATTTAGGCATGCATGGATAACACCATGGTAATGATCAACTATTTTATTAGCCATCCTGTCATTATACATCTGGGACCTATAGTTAGAAACCTGAAGCCACTCACCTTCACTGTCACTACTGTTGTGTGGCCTCATGAAGACACATGCCACCTATGCCGTAGAAGGGCCTAACCGGACTATGTTGTTATCCACCTAGTCTTTAATCCAATATTTAATCACATAACACTATTTGTGGGTGTTCCCATGATCTAGTGATAGGGGAAGTAATTAGGGCGATCAGTGAAATTCGCCTCTTCTGGCCTCTTGCACTCAAGAAAATGTACAATCCCCTGCTCCAAGGCACTTTGGAAGTAACCGGGGACTTGAGCCTCATTGAACGAGTAGGTATGGTCCCTACAATTAGAGAATGGTTCCCTTGGACCCTAATCTTGAGGAGGGGCTGGAGGGTCTTGTTGAGAAGGTGGGGCATGATTATCTCTCCTAGGTGGTAGCAATGCATTGGGTGGAGGCACCTACCGATTCTGAGGGGGCACTGCTGGACTGGAGGCCACGCCTAAGGTGGAAGGCCTTCGTGAGGCTGTGGAGGTGGATCCACTGGTAAAAACTCTAGTTGAATGAGGTCCTCTATTTAAGCCACTATGGTGGGCTCAGCCCTAGAGTCCCTTCTCGTGGGGATTGCAAGATGCAATATAAATGACTATTTAGCCAGCTGTTAGGCTTCCTCTAGGCATTGGGCCTTATTGGAGAAGTCTCTGAATCCCTCGAGGTAGTTCTGGGTGATCAAATAAGGGACCAGTTGTATCTTAACATTCCCTAAGAAGATGATAAGTAGTTTCTCCTAAGTTAGTGTCATGTCAAGGGAGTATGTGAGCCCTTTCCACCGGGCAACAAAGTCTACAACGTGCTCAATAGGCCTATGATTTCACTTGAAGAGGTCTGCGATACTTGAATTTTGAGTGGTGGAATGGAACTGGTATAGAAATTTCCTATAAAGGTCTTCCCAGCTGGCTACTGATCCGATGGGGAGATGGTTGTACTAGAAGAATGTTGGACCCTCTAATGACTGTACGATGCAATCAAGTTTAGTGGCATCCTACTGCACTGGGGTTCTCAACACAGGCCCACACCTTGAGATAAAGTGGTCCAAGTGTTGTGGATGGTTCCCTAGCCCATTGAAGGGGGGAAAAGTTGGATTTTTGAAACCAATAGGTGCTGACATATCACCCACCCACGATAAGTAGGCCTAGTGTCTCATGGAGAGGCTGGTGGAATGACCATTAGAGCAGTTGGGGGAACCTGAGCTGGGTCCTGGGGATTGTCTTGCTGTTTGGGAGGATTTGGAGACATGTACCGTGACCTCTTTCCATATGCTCTAGCCTTAACAATGTCTTCCTAGGAAGGATGGTCAAGGTCACCTAGAGCTAATCTGCCGAGGGGAAGTTCTGTCTTCCCTTGCTTCCCTGGCTAATCATCATCGTAGTCTGGTCATCACTCCACAGCACGTTTAGCATGGGTTTCATCAACCACCTTCTTGTGTTCATTGAGTTGCTGATGCAACATGGTTTTTTTGGGATCATCTTCTGCCTTCTACACTAAGCTAGAAAGGTCATAGGGTTTTACAGCTCCGATGTGCTCCATACCCTTGTTGGGATTTCAGTTGGGGACCAACTCCTCAGTGGGCATGGGAAGAACTAGTAGAATCCTCTATTGAAGATTAATCCTTCCCAATGGATACAAGTGGCGGAAAAATCCCTCAGGGGGTAAGTCCTCTCCAAGAATCTCTAGTTCATTCTCACCCCCGGTAGGTCAGCCATGTTAACCGAGACCCTTCTAGGAGGCATATCCTCTATGTCACCTGACAAATCGGGTTGAAGCTAGAAGGAACTGAAAGGGAGGGTTGTGTACTGCCACAACCACAGATTTTCACATGGGTAGAATCCTCCTTGATTATCTTGTGGAGAAATTTAAATCCCTGTATGGATCATTTTTGGAGGTCCCTATGGCGGCTAGGTGACTCAGGGCGCTGGGTCACGGGAAGTGTGGCCAAATCAACCAAGCAGCATTGTTGGCCAATGTGTTCAAAATGCGCCTGAATCTTAGGGTAAGCTACTCGTTGATGAAGGAGATAGAAATGAGTCACCCAAAGGGTCTGGAAGAAGTAGTCAACCTCTTCCTTGGTGAGTGATTCTAGCACACTGAAATTCGGTGCTGCAATTGGCCAAAACATATTAGGGAAATGGTCTGCTATGAGAATATCCCAAAAACTCCTTGGTCCAGATTCAG
This sequence comes from Viscum album, assembly GCA_963277665.1. Lineage (NCBI taxonomy): Eukaryota > Viridiplantae > Streptophyta > Magnoliopsida > Santalales > Viscaceae > Viscum > Viscum album. The sequence continues at coordinate 1,516,546,724 of OY728155.1, read as the reverse complement.
GTTCAAGCCCTTCATTTCCCCACACATCGACCGGAGGTGGATGGGGAACTATTAGCGGTATTGAGGTAGACCGTTGGGATGGTGGGATGGTTGGTGGAGAATACGGAGAGCGAGCTGAAAAACCACTACAACACGGGCTATCCTCCAAAGAGTGTAGTGACTTAGCCACCACATCTCGGTAATACAGGTTGGCGACCACAGTTTCCGGCACATGTACTATGGCTACTGGCGATGGACCACGCTACTACTCACCTGCCATTGGTCCCCAAAATAGCTCTCTATGATACCTAGCCAAGGTAGAGAGTGCTTCTGGTGAAGATGGTGGCGATTGCACAGCTGTAACCTATGGAGTTGCCAAATTTTCATCATCTTAGATATACTTGTAGAGGGAGGTGGGAATCCAATGGACCTCACATTCTATAATTATAAGGCTGAAGTGCCTTGTTCATACCCCGACCCTTGACACAGAGGATCTAGGCGAGGTTTCTATCACTGAGTCGCATTCTGCCTCAGAATTTGAGAATCAGAATGGTTTAATCTCAGTCTGTATCTTCTCTATATTCTTTTTATGGGATCGATTAACTACCCTCTACCCTGGGATGATTCTTTGGGACATAGAATATTTTCAGCATGAGGAGGACCTTCAGCTGTACTGGTGTTGGGGAGGAGATGATTTCCACCTGAGTGAGCTGGGGTATGAGGATCACCTGGGCAAATGCCAAAGGGAACATGAGGAGGACCTCTATTTCCACAAACTAATGTGTGGAGGGAATCTTTGCGGGAAACTATGGAGTGAGTAGGACCTCCTCTGGAGCTGATAGGATCACGGGTAGGACCTTCATGCTTGTTTCCCTTAGAAGCATGATCGCGAGGAGTATCCTCATACTGGTCATGCTGAACATGATTAGGACCTCTGTGTTGGGTGCTGGTGAAGTGAAGCTGACCTTCACTCCTATAATTGATGAGGCGAGGAGAAACTTCTCTATTTGATTCAAGGACATGGGGAGGACCCCCAAATTTAAGATTGATTGGATGTGCAAAGTCCCCACACCGGCGATCTGTGGCAGGAGGAATTACCCCATACCCAACGTAATGATCATGGGAGAGGCTTCTGTACTGAGTGTCAATGTTGTGAGGGGGACCCTCATTCAGATTAAAGTTGGCACAAGGAGGACCTCCATGCAGAGCTGGGTAGTGAGGAGGACCTGATTTCTCCATGGTAGAAGTACGGGGAGGACCTCCATACTGGGTGTCGTTGCTGTGGGACGACCCACGACGAGCACTCCATGCACTGGCGACCAAGAGAGTCATCCCAGCCAACCCATGGTGTAGTTTGGCCCTCAATCCGAGTCGGGTACATAAGTGCCCCTGCTCAGAATACATAGGGGGATAATGATATATGTTGGTGGTGGCACGATCCACAGTAGTTATTGATGTTGACGCCCCTTGGCAGGCATCCTCCTTGTCCTGTTCTCGACGCTGGCATTGGGTCATCCTGGGGCCAATAGTGCAGGTGCATGGCTTACCATCTCCTCGACTCATGGGACTGGGTGGCAGTGCTGGCGTGGCCTTGTGGGAGACTTCCTTGGGAGCCCCTGAAATGGGATCTTGGTCGGGGTAGCCCAGACATCCCCTACCTCCTCGGCGTAGTGCAGGCACCCAGCAGCTGCGTTGCGGAGGTTTTCGTCAAGGCGTTGGAGCCACGTGGGATTTTCATGTTTGTGCTTCCCTTATCCATATGTCAGTGGGTGGGTGGCGATCGGATTCTTGATGTAGTAGCTTGGTTCGTTGAAAGAAGGAAGATTAAACCATTAGTGTTGAAACAAAGAAATTGATGTCCAATTCCCCAGCACCTTTCCATCTTCCATGGATGGTAAAAAGGATCCACGCTGACAACGTCGCAGACCGGGATGTCTAACGTTTTAACAGCCCCGACTTCTGGTGAGTTTTACATCGGGCCCACTATTTTCTTGGCGGGACCCAACACTGGATAACTGGATTCGATGACATGATAATCCACTGTTGTATCAAACACTACTAATCTCCACATTGATTTTAAGAACTTCACATCAGGTTCACCATTTATATTTCTGACACTTTCATTAGGGTGCACACATCCATTTGTTTGAGGATGACCAGGACGTGCTGGTTGTTGCCCCGCATTCCTACTTTCCAAAGGAGGGTGAAATTCATCGTATATTAAGGGATGTTTTCTCCTTGATCGAAATGGGATGATGGGATTTCAATTTTTCATTCTGTGGATTCCTCCTCAGAAATTGTCACCTAGTCTAGGTCTCCCTTACAGATTAATATATTGTTCGTGAAACTCTTCTCAGTGCCATATATTCATTGAAACCTATTAATTACACTACTTCTTCCATGACATTCCAAGGTGTTTGGCCACGGTACCAACCTTCGGTCGGGGTAGTAGTCATGTTGGACATCACTGGCATGTCTGGACACTGGAACACTTGTGCATCGGGGTTTCTTTCTCTTATTATAGCGCTTCTCAAGGGCACAGAAGCCCAAGGCATCCCACATTGAATATGGTGAATTATATGCCATAGGCATGTCTCTGTGGTTTTCCTCAGCTTCACATGTTTAACACATGGTATTCCGCATATTTAACATCTAGCAGAGACGGATCCGATGGATCTAAACATTGACTAGAGTGGATCAGATGGGTGTGACCCCTGGAAGACACACTGATATTGGGGATAACTCATTGTTAGTTATCTAATTGTTGCTAAAGGGAATGGTAAATGATGTGTCATGATCACACCAGGATTCGGAGACCTGGGTAAGAATTAATATGGATAATGGATGGTTAAGTGAAGTGAATGGAGAATGAGATGGAGTCGACTCGAGGGCGATAGTGATGTTGGGATTGAGCCTCGAAGAGACCTACTACGTATCCCCGTGGTAGGGAATGAAAGTTTACATAGTTCAGGGTGGGGTATAGGATCAGGGTGTGCATAGAGGATAATGAACTAATGATATACTGGGGCTTATTCATGGTTAGCAGCCCAAAGTTGGTCTGATTCCACTGGAACGGACCAGAGATATGGGTCCCAACAGAAGGGACGACAATGGCTTACCACTGGGTTTGGGTTGACAACGGCTTACCACTGGATGGAGTTGACAATGACTTACTGTTTAATGGAGATCACAATGGATTAACACTATGTGAGGTTCACAATGGCTTACAATTGGGAAGAGGGTCACAATGGCTTTCCACTAGATGGGAGTTACAATGGCTTGCCGTTGGATGGGGGCACAATGGAATACCTCAATATGGGGGACAATTTAGTGTCATGTGGGACAAAAGGGTCCTATAGTTTAACATCATGTAGGATGAGGGTGGACCAATGTGGAGATGGTCGGGACCAATTGGTGTTGGTCTTGAACCTCAGGGAGACTTCCAACGTACCTTTCCATGGCAAGGATTAAAGTCCATGTAGTTTGGGATGGTTGGAACTGATGTGAAGGCGGTTAGAACCAATGGATGTTGGGATTGAATCTCAAGGAGGCTTCCTACATACCATTCCATGGCATGGGTCAAATTCCATGTAGTTCGGGGTGGTGGGAACCGATGTGAATATGGTCGGGACCAATGGATGGTGGGTTTGAACCTCATGAAGGCTTCCTACGTACCATGACTTGGAAAGGATCAAATTCCATAAATTTTGGGGTGGTGGGAACCAATGTGAAGATTTTTGGGACCAATGGATGGTGGGATTGAACTTCAGAGAGGCTTCCAATGTACCATGCCTTGGAAAGGATCAAATTCTACGTAGTTCAGGGTGGTGGGAACCGATGAGAAGATGTTCAGGACCCATGGATGGTGAGCTTGAACCTCAAAGAGGCTTCCTATATACCGTGCCATGGAAATGATCAATGTCCACATATTTTTGAATGGTTGTTGGGCTTGAACCTTATGGAGGCTTCCTACATACCTTGCTTTGGCAAGGATCAAAGTCCACATAGTTCAGGATGATGTTTGGTGAATCGACGTGAAGGGAGTTAGGACCAATGGTTGTTGGGCTTGAACCTTATGGAGGCTTCTTACATACCTTTCCATAGAAAGGATCGAAGTCCACATAGTTCACAATGGTTGTTGAGATTGAACCTCATGGAGGCCTCCGACGTACCTTACCATGGCAAGGGTCAAATTCCCCATAGTTTGGGATGGTGTTTGGTTAATCGACGTGAAGGGATTTGGGACCAATGGTTTTTGGTCTTAAAACTCAGGGAGTCTTCCTACGTACCTTGCCTTTGCAAGGATAAAATTCCACGTAGTTTGGGATGGTGGGAACCAACGTGAAGGGGGTCAGATGAAGTAGGTTTTGGGCTTGAACCTCAGGGAGGCCTCCTACGTACCATGCCTTGGAAATGATCAAAGTCCACATAGTTTGGGATGGTGGGAACCAACATGTAGGGGGTCAGATCAAGTTGGTGTTGGCCATGAACCTTAGGGAGGATTCTTACGTACCTTACATTGGAAAGTATCAAAGTCCGCGTAGTTCGGGAAAGGGTGTGGGGCTTACATGCTGAGGTAGCCTGGAGGGGATGTCATGTTCGATACTTGCTCTAATCCCATGTGAGTCGTGCTTGGTATGAGAAACAAGAGGCAGCAAAGACCTAACGATCATATTGAGAAATGTGAATCTGTGGGAAGTGGAATGGGGCTTACATGTGGTTTGTGGCCCAAAATGGAAAATGGAATTTACGCGTGATCTGCAGCCCAAGAAGATGGAGATTAGGACTTACTTTAGGGTGGAGGCCCGGTGGTGATAAATCCCAAAGGGAGAGGGATTTAGCACTGAATAAAGGAGGGCTCTAGTGCCCCCCTCTTAGTCTTTGGCACTACGAAAGAGAGGAGGAGCAAAGATGCTACCTCCTGCAAGAAAATCTAGGGGGATTACACCAAGATGGTTTCCCTTTCACCGAGGACATATGCTGCTCTAATAAAGGGGATATCATTCCATGTGAGGAATGATCTCACTTCAGTGGAGACTAGTGGGAATAGAGAATGTCTGAGATGGGTCACCCCACGTATAATGCGTGGGGTGAGGCCACATTTTAATGTCATGTGCTGAGGATGGTGGTTCTTGGCAGTTTAACATTCTGTAGATCAGACGAGTGGGTTCACTCCACACCCCTAGGACTTAGCAAACTGATACCCACCCACCCTTGGAGAAGGGAAGGAATTTTCAATGTCGTGGAGAGGGGGTGTTATGGAGTGATCCATTGAGGGGTCCATGTTATTATGGAAATGTGAAGAAGCAATAGCTGTTAGCATTCCTATGCGAAGAAGCTTGAGGCGAAGAAATGAAACAGGAAGTACTACCCAAGGGATCTTGAAATCACCTCATGCAAACCAAGAGGGTCACATGGGAAAAGGAGTTGCAGAGAAAAGGGGTTTATAAGTAGAAGCCTTGTGAAGCTCTAATGCTCCATGTAGTGGAGGGGATTTGCGAAGGGGTATTCTTTGTGAAGTGAAGTGACCTAGCCTAGGTGTAGGGAATATGTGCATATGGAAGGTGCTTCACGAAGTGGAAAGGCATTCGCGAAGCAGTGCTTCATGAAGCAAGGGTGCCCAATGAAGCATAGCATTGTGATGTAATATGCTTCATGAAGTACAGTGACCCTGCCTTATCATGTGGGTCCCATGTGCAAGGAGGGTATCTCGCGAAGCATAAGTGCTCCATAAAGTCCTGAGTCCCTTTCGAGATACCCTTACTTTGAAGAGGCCCGTGCGCTCTACGAAGGGTATCCCTCTTTAAAGAGGGGATTAATTCAAACCAAGGGAGAGGCACTTCATGATGCTAAAGTACCTTGAGGAGATCATGGTTCACAGAGCAGAATTTGATTCATGATTTGAGAGCTAATAAGGTGATAGGTTGGAGGATCTATCCCTTGGGATCGAGGAGAGACCAATATTTATAGGCAAGATGCGCCGCAAAGCAGATCTTGCTGGGCAGGAAGACATGTGGAATTTATTTATAATTGTGAAGCCTCCTGCCTCCTTGCTCTACGACGGGGTAGAAAACGTCAAATGGGTTCATAGAGCCTCCCTACTCCTTGCTCCACAGAGGGTTCTCAAACATCAAATAGGTTTGTAGAGACTCCCACCTCCTTGCTCCATGGTGGGTTCACGAGCGTCAAATGGGATTGTAGATCCTTTCGCCTCATTTCTCTACAGCGAGTTTGCGAAGGGGGAGGCTTGTGCCTGTCATGGTGCTGTGGGGCTCTGTGAGCAAGCTTCATGAGGCACCCCAAGGGATTTCTATTTGATTTTTTTCTTTCCAAATTTTGGTGCCAACAATACCCCATCATTAGGAATTAACAATAAAATCATATAAAATAGAGGAGATTCATGAATAAAAAATGAGAAAGAGATGATTCCTTACCTTTAGATCACGACACCAAAAGCTTGAAAGGGGGTCTTTGAGAGCTTAGGGGATCCTTAGGAGGATTGTAGAGAGATGAGGGTGGAGTAATAACATGGTACAAAGATTTTTAGTGTAGGGAAATGGGAGCTTGTGTGGGTTTATATAGGAAATTATTGGGGGATTCTTTAATATTTCACAAACATAGGTTTTGGACTGTATATAATAAAATATTCAAAACCATAAACCTTCCCATGGTTTTTCCCATAGTTTCTAACAAATGGGATTTTTTAAAATATTTTATTAGGAAATGTTAAGAAAATATTAAAATATTAACCTTGCTTATGCGGAGGTGAGTCACACATTTAATGAAATGAACTTAAAATCATAAAATATATTATATGTTTTGGATGATTCATAAAAACATTATAAAATTAATCAAATAATATTAAAATCGCATTTTTTCAAAGATAAAATGTTGTTTTTGGAAAATAATACCTATTATTGAAATTATTACATCTTTTTTGGTTCATTATGAGGTCATAAAACACGCCGTATATTTATACAATATTTAATTTGTACACGAAAATTAAACTATCTAAAAAAATTATAAAAAATTAACTATTAGATAATTTCAAAATTATTATTAAAAAATAATATTCATTTGATTTAAATAATTTTCTTAATATGTTCATTTTTCATTTTAAAAAATAATAATAACATATATTTATTAAAAATGACGGTTTTTTTGTCAATAATAGTTTTTGAGCCCTAAAAAACATTACATTTAACTTCATAAAGAGTATATGATCATTTATATTTAATGAAAATAATTTAATTATAATTGTTAATAGAAATGTTATTTTTTTCAAAAATACATCAATCCCTCAAAATAAGTTCTTTAATTAAATTGAATATTACAAAAAAATAATATTCGTGTTTTATAGTATCAAAATAAAAATATATTCATTATTATTTAAAAAATAATTTACATAATAAATTTACTAGAGTCTTATTAAATATCCCTTTATTATAGTAGCATAATTCATATGAGTAAGGTGTGTGACAGTGAGAATTTCATGGGGTTGTTCAACAAACATGGTTGGTTCCATGATCTTGATGATCTTAAACTTCTCTCATAAACAGTTTGGCTCATGCTTAAGTTATTGGATCTCATATTGGGATTGGTCGAGGGAAAATACCATAGATTCTATCTCCCTCGAAAAATATGACAAATGGGATTCACTGGGTACAATCCTATTGGATGAGGCAATCACTTCCTTTGTATGATTCAATTGTATTTATTAAAGCCCTATATTTATACTAATTATGTGATCACTATTTTATGACTGTATTATCAGCGGTAAATATTTTTAATGGTATTTTCAATTCAATTAGAATATAAAAATAATTATTTATTTTTATGACCATATTATATAATAAAATATTAAATCATAATGGAATTTTATTTATAACGGTTCAGGTCATTACAATCTTCCCCCTATGAGAAATTTGTCCCTCAAAATTTTCATTTCACTCCCTTAAAATATATGGGGACAATTCTTTTTCTTCACTTACTCTGGTTTCCACATTACTTCTTCAAACTTATTTTTTCTCCACAACACTTTGACAAGGTCCACTGTTTTATTTTTTAGAACCACGTCTTTATGATCTAAGACTTCACAAACTACTCCTCATAAAAAACATCAGTATCCAATGGAACCAGATCTGGATTGAGTACATGCGATGGGTCAGGTATGTACTCACACAAGATTAATACATCAATACATCATAAACCTGAGATAGGTTAGGTGGTATTGAAATTTGACAGGCCACTGCTTCGATGTGATCAAGGATATCAAAGGGGTCGATGTATCTTGAACTTAGCTTTCCCTTATTCTCAAATCTCATCACTTTGTTCCATGGATATATATAAAGGAATACCGTCTCTCCAGCATCAAACTCTAGGTCTCATCGATGATTGTTATAATAGCTCTTTTTTCAACTAATTGTATCTTTGATGTGCTGCTGAATGGTATTAACATTTTCTACCATTTCCTTAACAATTTCCTGACCGAATAGTTTTTTTACACAACTTCATCCCATAATTAAAGTGTCCTACACCTCTTCTCATAAAGGGAATTATAGGGAGCCATTTTGATTCTTGAGTGTAAAATATTGTTTTAAGAGAACTCTACCAGAGGATGATGTTGATTCTATCCTCTTTTGATGTCAATTTAGTATGGTCTCAACATGTCTTCAGGTGCCTAGATAGTCTGATCGAATTGGACATCGGTTTGAGGGTGATAAGTTGTGATGAATTTCAACTCAGTGTTTAGAGAATATTGAATACTTTTCCAGAACATGGAGGTTAATCTTGGATATCAATTAGATACAATTGATAGTGGTACTCCATTTAGTCTTACCAATTCTCTAATGTATATCCATGTAAGTATATCCAGTGTGAATTCATCTCATATTATAGTGAAGTGTGCAGTCTTTATAAGATGATCCAATATAGACCATATAGAATTATTCCCTCTTGGTTTCTTCAGAAGAATAGTGACAAAGTCCATGGTGATTTTACCCCATTTCTATGTAGGTATGGGTAATGGTTCAATAAAGCCCTTGGATTTTTTCCTTTTCACTTACACTTGATGATTTATATGACATCTTGTTGTATATTGTGTGATATCCTTCTTCATATTGTCCCACTAAAAGTTTTCTCAGATATCTCAATGCATCTTTGTGCTTCCTAGGTGGACAGAGAAAGTTGAGCTATGTGAGTCATCCAAATACTCCTTCTTTAACTTTGTATTTGATGATACACATAGTCTTGACAAGAATATTATAACACCTTCATTAATAACATTGAAATATAAGTATTTTCCTTTTACTTATAGCTTCTACTTTCTTATGAATTCCCACTTCATCTTATTGAGAATCCTTTAACCTCTCTAGAAGAGATGGTTGAGAAATCATTTGTGAACAATTTATGATTTTCTTTCTTTTATGATTCCCATGTCAATCATTTCCATATATAAGAAGATTTGATCCCTCTCAATTCTCATAAATGATATAATTTCAAAATAATTTATGCTTACAGTGCCTACCACTTTATTCATTTTCCTAGGATGATAGTGGATTGTGAAGTCATAGTCTTTTATTAGCTCTATCTATCTTCATTGTTTCATATTTAGATCTTTTTGTGTGAATATATACTTTAGGATTTTGTGATATGCATATATTTCAAAATTCTTCCCAAAGAGATAATGCCACCAAATTATCAAAGTAAAGATCACTTTTGCCAACTCTAGATCTTATGTTGGATATTTCTTCTCATGAATATTCACCTGTCTTGTTGTATAGGCCATAACTTTGTCTTTTCGCATTAACACACAACCTGATCCCATGTTCAAAGAATATCAAAATACAATGAAAACTTATCCACTCGTGGGTATTGTAATTATAGGGGAAGTGATAAGCCACCTTTAAAACTCCTTGAATCTCTCTTTGCATTCTTTATTCCAAGAAATCTTTACTCACTTATGAGTTATCTTGGTAAGAGGGTTTGATAATCATGATAAATGTTTTACAAATCAAAGATAATACCTAGATAACCCCTGGAAATTGCAAAAATATATCATAAATGTTGTCCTTGGTTTTCCTTCAATTTATTTAGTCATTGTAAGTTCGACAAATATCCCATTTCTTGTGATGATATGTCCCAATAAAGATACATCTTTCAACCAGAAATCACATTTTCTATACATGGAAAAAATATTCTCCTTTTAAAAGGTCTTTATCTTAGTACTCAATTGATCCTCATTCCCCTCTATAATTTTTCATTATATTATAATATCATCTATAAAGGCTACCACAAATTTGTTGAGGTAGTTTCTAAAGTCTCTATTCATAAATTATAGGATTATTTTTGGAGCATTAATGAGCCCAAAAGTCATCACTTTAAACTCATAGTGCATGTAAATTGTAAAAAAAGTAGTCATGTGGATATATTATTTCTTCTCCATTACTTGATAATATCCCGACTGATGATCCAACTTTTAGAAGTATTATTCTCCACATATCAGATTGAATAAGTAATCAATCCATGGAAAAAAGATAATTTTTCTTTTTCATGATCTTGTTGAGATCATGATAATCGATGGAAAGATGCATTCCCCCATCCTTCTTCTTAACAAATAGGACCGGTTCACCCCATATTGATGCACTTGGGTGTATAAACCCTTTATCGAGATTCTTCTTTAGTTTTTTCAGTAGCTCCTCAAGTTCCAAAATAGTCGTTGTGTACAAAGACTCCGTCATTCGATCAATATACACTATTTCATAGGAAATTAATATTCATGCTTGATATGATGGTGCTAAAGAAGATTCATCCTCCTCCTTACACTTGTATGGAATTGGGGGTCAATTCTCCATATAGAGAATGATTTCCTTCTCATAAAAATTTATGTTGTCTCTATATAGGGAAATCCAATTCATGCCCATAATTTCATCAAATTCCACTGAAGGGATTTTGATAAGGATCTCTGGGAAATTTATCCCACAAACTTTGATAGGGGAGGAGTTATATATTGGGAATGCAATAATTTACCCATTTTCCATTTCCATTGACATCTCTACTTCATGATTTGTGGTGGCGTTTTTATCATTCTAATAAAACTGTGTGATATGAATGAATGCATAGAAATATAATAAAAATTTACATTTTATATTCTTGAATGAATAACTAGCATACCTATCACCACTTCATTATCAGGATTCACTTTAGTGGGGGTGATGGAAAAAGCTCACCATTTCAGCCTTGGATAATATTGGATATCTATTAAAACCCTTGGATTAGTGCATTACTCTACAAAGTGCCTCAGTTCCATGAAATTTTAGCAATGAAAAATGAACTGAGGGTTAACCAGAGTATTCCTTTCCTCCATCATAGTAGTAGGTTTATCCTATCGACAATAGTTGTCATGGTTCCCTTCCTCCCTGCACATAAAGCATTTCATCATCCCCATTAAGTAATTTATGGGATGCTTATTTCCACACCATTGAAAGTTGGCGTGTTGAAATTTCTTAGCACTATTAGATTTCACTATTAGACTACCAGAATTAAAATTAACTTTCCTCTTATTATCCCCATGATACCCCTAATATTTACTGATATCCATTTTTACTTTGATGGAACATCATACAATTTCATAAAATCAATCAAAATCTTGGATCTTCAGGTATTTTCATAAACTAGTTTTTAACCCTCCAAAGAAGTGGTCAAACTTCTATTCGGGGGTAATGATAATTCCAGAGGCCTACTATGAAAGTATTGTTAAGTATTCCTCATACACCCCAATAAAATCTTCAACTTTTTACTTGAGGGAAAGGAAATCCCTTTTCAATTTAAGATGGATAGTTTGTTGAAAAGATTTATTGAATTTTTTATTTGAAAATCATTCCACACCATTGCTTCAATATCTTCCTTAGGATTCATATTTTTGATCAATCCTCGCCACTAATAAACTTAACCTTCTATATGATAAATAGTCAACAGAACCTTCTCTTGATAAGAACATTGAAGGATTGAGAAGATATTTTCAATGTAGTTGATCAACTCTACTGTGACTAAGGGATCATATGACCCATTAAAATGTGGAAGCCTTTGTAACATAAATCATTCAATTGTGGCTTGTTCTCAATTAGGGAGATTTTGATTATCCTATTGATCCATGTTTCTATTTAGAATCTGAGTCAGCTAAGATATTATATCTATGAAGTGTGTGATTCTTTCTCCCATCGGATTGGGCATCTTGTTGGGGAAGTCATCACATTTCTCTCCACATTTATTGTTTACCTGATTCCTCCTATTTCTGTACATTGTCTTGAATAAATGGAAAATTCATGTTGGATATATTTAAAGTTTTAAACACACTAATTGGAATTTAGGGACATTAAATGGACAAATTATAACTTACATATATTTCTTTAACTTATGGATCTCTAGGCTTATGTCCATGTTATACATGATCTATTTCCTAACATATACTCTAATGGTAATATTTTTTTACACCCCAAATAATGGTTTATAACTTGATTATGAATTTACCATAGCATATCTCCCAGGAGTTTCAAACCAAGTGCATAGTAAGACCCATTTTCATGTACCATATTACCCTAAGTTAGGCTCGAAACATATTTTCAGAGTTACTACCCCTAGGTACATTAGTTTTTTAACCATGTGTACTTGTAGTATGTAGAAAGAGATTTATTTTCTTGATTAACCACAAAATCTATTCTTACCAAAATTTATGTATGTTTTATTATACTTAGTCTTACCCGTAATTCATTTACTGGTGTTTTCTAATCCTAATCCAAAAAAACTAAACTTTTCCTTTGATACCAACTATAACATATCTTACCTTTATTACACATTATCACATTATTTATTTCATAAAATTACTATTAATTCAAACCAAAAATATTGAGAAGTCTAGTGTCTATTGGAATTGGGTAATTTACTTTACAACATAAAACATGGAAAACAACATCTTTATTGAAAACTTCTTTGACATTGTTGCACTTAAAAATACATGGGATAACCTAAAGAAATACATTAGAAAGGGGTGATCTATAAATACCAGTAAGGTAATAAACATAGAATAAGGTAAAAACTGTTAGAGAATAGTCATATCAGTGGTATAAAAAGATTTGGAATCATAAACATGAATGATAAGAAATTATATAGCAGATTACATAAAGGAAACATGGGAAATATGGCAACAACATAAAACACTGCATCATATGTCAAGGATAACTTCCAAGAAATCATAATGGAAAATATACCATAAAGGAATCAAGTTCAATCCCTTTCCTAAAATGATATATAATGATAGTAAACATTACCCAATGCATTGGAGCACTATTAAATTCCTGGTGCACCCATCACTTTCATTTCAATCTCATGTTTAAGTGTGCCACATAGATCATACAACATGGATTCATTCATCATCATATTTTATTCCAAGATCACAGAGTGTTGAATACATACATGTATGTCCCAAATGAAATAGTTATATTTCTATAAAAATGAATACCATTGATATCAAATGGGTATCATATTTACTATATAATTACTTTGGAATGGAAAATCCTGGTGAAATTTCGATAGCCGATTGGTGTCACTTAAAATTTCATAAAATGGGTTGATGAGAAATAAAAGGGTATATAATCATTTGGAAATAAAATGGCAGTACTATATTCATAGAAACACATATCTGATTAAAAGTAATTGTAAATAGTAGGCATATGGTAATAAAGAAACTAAATTATTTAATAAGAAGGAAGATCTCTTATGAAATTTAGTCATGGTAACTGGTGTACTTGGGTGGTATTAATGAGAGGGAAAAGGGTATCTCATAATTTAGACATCGTAAGGGTATTTTGGAAGAGGTTTTAAAACATAATCCATCATTATGAATTAAAAATAAAATGTCATAAAATAGATGAGATTCTTGAATAAAAGTGAGAAAGAGAGGATCTCTAACCTTAAGAGTATGACACCAAACTTCTTCAAAAGGGATTATTGAGAGCTTGGGTGGACCTTGGGAGGATTATAGATAGAGGAGGTAAAATTAAATATGTGATCCATGTATTTTTAGTGAAACAAATGGGAGCTTGGGTGGGATTATATATGAAATGAGAGAGGAATTCTTTGATATTTTACGAACATAGGTTTTGGAATCTATATAATAAAATATTCAAAACCACAAACAATCCCATGGGTTTTCCCATGAAATTTTCCAAATGGAAGAATTTTTCAATATTTTATGAGTAAATGGGATAAAATTCTTAAAATATTACCCTATATTATGTGGAGGTGAGTCCCACTTTTAACAAAATGAATTTAAAATCATAAAATATATTATATGTTTTGGAGGATTCATAAAGGCTTTATAAAATTAATTAAATAATTTTGAAATCACATTTTGTTAAGTGGAAATCATATATTTTGCCGAGTATACACAATATAGTATTTATTGCATCATTTTTATTCATTATGAAGTCATAAAACAGACAATATATTTATACGGTATTTAATTTTTACCCAATGATTTGACTGTCTCAGAAAATTATGAAAAATTTACCATTGGATAATTTCAATGTTTTTATTGAAAAAATAATATTCATTTTATTTAAATAAGTTTCTAAATATGTTAATTTTTGTTTTTTAAAAATAATAACTGACATTTAATAAAAATGAATGTTTTTTGGCAAGAACAATTTTTGAACCCTAATAAAACATTAAATTTGACTTCATAAAATGTATATGATCATTTATATTTAATAAAAATGATTTAATAATAATATTTAATTAAAATATTATTTATTTAAAAAATACATTAATCCATCAAAATAAATTTCTTAATTAAATTGAATATTACCTTAAAATATTATTAATGTTTTATAGTATCAAAATATATATATATATATATATATATATATATATATATATTTATTATTCTTTATAAAAAATGTACATAATCAATTTTATAGGGTCTTTATACATATTCATTTAATACACTAGTGTACGCCCTAAGAGTATGATGTGTGATGGTGACACTTTCATGGGGTCATTCAAAAAACATGGTTTGGGTCTTGATCTTGATGAGCTTGAACTTTTCCTATAAATAATTTTTCTCATGCTTAAGTTGTTGGATCTTAGTTTGGTCCTAGACGAGGGAAAATATTGGAGATTCTATCTCCCTTGGATGCTCTAATAAATGGGATTCATATGGTATAATTCTACTGGATGAGGCCATCAATTCCTTTTTTAAGTCAATTGGATTTATTAAAGCCCTATATTTATACTAATCATGCGATCATTGTTTAAAAACTATATTATTAATGGTAAAAATTCTTAAATGTATTTTGAATCCCATAGAATATAAAAAAATATGTGAATGTGTTTTCTATAACCATATTACATAATAATACATTAAAACATAAGGGAATTTTATTTATAAAGTTTGTGTTGTTACATGTCTTTTGGCTACAAAAATGGAAAATACTTTTTTGGAAAATTAAATAATTTCTAGAACCCATCAATCATTTTTTTTAAATAAACATTTTTTAAGTCCTTTACACTTTGAATTTTCAGTTTTACCATTTACAGTTTTACCATGCTAACTAGTTTTTAACAAGGAAATTTAATTTAAATGCCTAAAAATAAAACATATATTGTTAAAAAAATTCCTAATGATTCCAATTAATAAATTCATATTATCATGTAAAATTTATATGTGTAAAAAATATCAATTTTAATATTAGTGCAAGTAATGTGTAAAAACACATTTTATAGAAAAAGTGTAATGTTATGCTTAAAATGTATTTTTTGGATATAATTATCAATTTTTAGTATTTTCATGATAATAATTGTTTTATTATAAAACAAATAAATTTTTTGCAGCTTTAATATCATTCCAAAAATGAATTTTACCAAAACACTATTTAATTAATAGAAAATACCTAAAACAACACCATTTATTGGAAGATTTTACATAATTTTGTATAATTATAAAAATAGGTTTTTAAAATTAAAAATGGTAATTAAATGTTTATATAATTACCCATTATAGAAAATATTGATAAATTATGTTGTTTCATGAAGTTATAGGTCATTCTTATATAATGATAATGTCATAAAAGTCATAGATTTGGTAAAAACTGTACTTCTATTATTCAAGTAAAAATAAACTATTTTAGAACAATCCCAAAAAATATTCTCATAATAAAAAAATCAAGAATAAAAAAGTAATATTATTTTATCAAATTTATATTCTAAAATATGAGAATTTATCTTTTAAATAATATCATAAAAATATACTGAGAGTTGTTCTTATCAAAAAAATATTTTTTTAAAACATATTAACTATTTTAATTGTTATTTATGATAAACTACTAATAAAATGGTTTTAATATCTTATTATTATAAAAATATATTCTATCTATTAATTATTTATAATCTTAAAAAAATACATCAAATGTTAGTTTTTAGAATGGTTACATATTAAATTATAAATTAGTCTAATTAGTTATTTATATTCAGTAATTTTATTTATCAAGACCTTAACATTGGTAATGAAAATTAATTTTATTTTCATATATATTTAATATTTAGATTACATATATTTTTAACCACCAATTATATGGCGACATTTTAATGGTTATATATTTTTTCATGGTATATTTTGGTTCAGTGATGGGAACATTATAAGTTATTGAACATTTTAATTCTAAAACAAATAAAATATATAAACCTTAATATTTGGGTGTAACATTCTCCCACCATAAATAAATTGGGTCCTCATAATTTTTAATTTTCACTTACTAATAAAAATAATCAATGGAATATAATAGATATATATTAGTCAAGAAATATTTTTGAGTAAGGTGTCTACTAGAAAACCCTTCATACCCTTATGGAAAAGAATCCTTTCCCTCCATCATGTTAATTGATTTATTCATTTTTACGATAGAACATGTTATTATATTCCCTCATTTTCCACACACTAATCATCATCAAATACTTTGAGATATTTTATTATGTACTTATTCCCACATATTTTACAAGTTGGGAATTGAACATTCTTTCCTTCATTATATTTATCACTATAACATCCATGGGAATTCATAATTCTATTCTATGTTTTGATTATTAATTCAACTATGCTCACATTATTAATCAAAAAAATTATAGTTGGTTTAGTATAATCACAAGGATTATCAATTCAATTATTTATCCATTAAGTTTCTCATTGGGAAAATCTTAACATTGTTAATGGAACCCATTTTTTCCTCATTGATTCTTGCTTTAACCATTACAAAGACAAAAAAGAGTTTAACATATGTAATGAATTATAATGAACTAACCCTAGACAACTAGACAAACCACCTGAACCATCTCATCACATGATATGGATAAAATAGGACAACAAAATCTAGCCATGAATATAAGGAAAAAAATACATTCAACCATATAATTAAGTAAAAACAAAAAAATACCAGTAAAAAATACAATCCAATCCAAACAGGATAAACTAGAAAGTAAGTCATAACCCCACATGATTAACAATATCCTCTAAACCAACCCAACCCGAAATAAACAACAACAAGAGAATACAACATTCTATAATATGCTCTTCCCTTTACCTAAATCCTATAATAAATCATCAATAAATTCACTAAGGAATAATTAGGGGTTTATATGAATCCTAATAGGATAACAACATAGTTTATATATAAGGTCTAATATCAAGAATGCAACAATTCCAGCTTTTAAAACAAAACAGTTTTATAAAGAATTTTTATAAATCAAAACCATATATAAATCATTTTCCCTTTTTCTTCCTTTGGATTTCATAAATCCACTGATATTCACAAACCAAAAATATGAAAAAAGTGATAAAAAATGAAAGAATATCAATTCATCAAGAGGTAAATAGGTAAACATGTATCCATGAATCAACATGTCATGCGAAGCTATGTGACACAACTTCATATATAATTAAATGTTAGAAGTAATCCATGATATAAATATAATCATGTGATAAATAAACATAAAAAAATGATAAATAACCTCACATGTTGGGATCAAGCCTATAAGAGAATGTGTACTAGACATAAGAATTCCTAAATATGCATACATTGGATCTAAAAGATATTGAGCCCTACTAGTCGATACCACAAAAGTTACCTCCTAGTGGTGAAACACACACTAAGGATACTCATTACTTAATAATGATTCACCCATGGTTCCCAATGTTCAATTGTACAATACATTTTCAAAACCATGCACAAAATTTCAAAATACATTTTGAAAGATAAGACAATCCACATAGGTGATTGAAAACCCATTTCCAAATAAAAAAAATCCATTTTAAAAGAAAAATACCTTTTTGAAATCGTTCTCTTTTCCAATAAATCATTTAAAAAAATTTATCACTTCAAATCAATGAACAATACAATGGAATTTATCAATAACAACATGCAATTCATCAAATTAACCCTTTGTATAGAAACACCTACCTCAATATGGTAGAAAACCTAGCTTCTTTCGATAATGCTTATTGGAAACCAATAGAAAAGACCCCCCAAAGTCAATTCATTCCAAGAAGATGAAAATTATCGATAAAAACACTATATGATCACAAATACAAACCCAAACCACAACATTAACCAAAACCCAAGAAGAACTAGAAGGAACGCATACCCAGAGGAATGCCCTGAAATAAAAAAAAAGATCAATCACGGAATAAAACGATCCAGTAGGGTTGGAGGTCTGAAAAAATCATCTTTGAGAGATTCTAGGTTGAGAGGGATATGACCTTACAAAGGATAAAATGAAAATTCAGATGAGAGACACCCTAAAAACCCAACTTTTAATATTTTAATGTCGTAGAATGTATTTACACGACGTTTAATTATTGAGTCTCATATTCGCTGAGAAACCCATCAATTTTTTATTTAAAACTGTATTTTCCCCTAACATGGAATGTACCAATTACAAAACATGTAAACAAATTCAGGCTATGTGTTCAGTTCATGGACACATCCCAAAAACAATTACACGATGTGTACTTCACTTATATGGTGTGTAAGTGTATTGCGAGAAGTAGAAACTATTATATTTTAAGTTTATAATTCCCAAAAATCCTTGACTTCGCCATTATAGGTATCCACCAAATTTATTTTCTAGAATATCACAACAAACAAAAAATGAAACCAAAAAAAGAGTAAAAAAAATACTTGATGAAAAGGTAATGGGGTGTTGCACTCTCCCCACCATAAATAATTTATTCCCCCCAAAATTACTCAATATCTGAGATCCACAAAAAGATAATGCCATTTATGCATCATCAATGACTCCTTCTCCCACATATCATGGCTATCATGTCTACACTACCACAATACCCAGACCAGGGGGACTATTTTATAGTGTAGTACCTTATCTTAGTGATGCATAATTTGAACTATCTACTCAACCAAAGTGGTATTGGGATTAGGATAAACATCCTCCCATATAATCACATGGTAAGGATATGGTATATACCTCCTCAACTGGGAAACATGAAACAAATTGTTTATATAAGCCAAGAAATCTAGTAAAATCAACCGGTAGGCCACCCTTCACAGTTGTCCAATGATCTCAATGGGGCCCTTGAACCTTGGTCTACTTACCCAATCGACGATGTCCCAAGAGAGGTGAAGCTTTTAGAAAGACCCGATCACCAATCTAAAACTCCATCGGACAATGATAATGGTTCGTATTGGATTTTTTATGACTTTGTGCCATGATCAAGTGCCTCTAGATTATCTACACCATCTTTGTATTCTCTTGAACAACACTCATCCCAAACAAGGACCGCTCTCCTAACTCTACCCAGAACAAGGGAGGTATAAATGTACTCCTATACAAGGCCTAAAATGGTGGAATATTTTTCAAAACCTAGTATCTACTATTATAGGAAATCTCAACAAAGGAAAATGGTTTTCCCAAGATCCTCTAAAATCAAAAACACAATCCTAGAGCATGTACTCCAGAACCTATATAGACCTATCTATCTGTCTATCCATATAT
Source organism: Viscum album (assembly GCA_963277665.1). Taxonomy (NCBI): domain Eukaryota; kingdom Viridiplantae; phylum Streptophyta; class Magnoliopsida; order Santalales; family Viscaceae; genus Viscum; species Viscum album. The sequence continues at coordinate 1,516,526,687 of OY728155.1, read as the reverse complement.
AGATGATAATGTGTGATTAATTTAATATCATAACCCATAAAATCATGAAAAACATTCCCAAAATTGGATTTGAACCTTGGATCCCCATCAGAAACAATGGTAGAAGGAACTCAATAAAGTCTCACAATCTCTCAGACATAATATTCCCCCATGTAGTTCCACTTTCATCACCTCCGAGATAGTTAAGAAATGTACTAATTTCATGAGTTGATCAATGATCACACAAATAATATCCTTCCAACTATGATTTTGTGTAAATACAATGATTATATCCATGGAAATCTTGTCCCACATCCATATCTGAATGGGTAGATGTTGTAACAACTTTGCATGTATTTGGTGATCCACCTTAATTCTATGGAAAGTAATGCTCTGTGGAAAAAAAATTATTTAAAATCTCATCCCTTTCCACCAATATTGAATCCTCAAGTCATGATACATAATGGAATCCCCATGTTACACAGAACAATAAGAATGGTTTCCACTTTCCAATAACTCCTTTATTAGAGAAAATATAATAACCAGCCAGTAACATAAACAAAAATCCCCACTCAGTGACCAAGACCACTCACCCAAGGTCTTTGTACCATTAAGGATTCCACTAAATCATTTTCAATCAGTGTTTTCCACTTTCTAGAGCCAAAATTACTCATCAAAAGATGAGTCAACTTTTATAAAATCTAAGAATACCTTTTCACCAATATCTTCCACTCCCAATCTCATCTCAATAAAAAAACTCATCATCAACCATTGCTCAATTGATTCCTTCACGGTTTGTGTTGGTGATTTTCTTCTCAACACATCGACAACCACATGTTCTTTCCTAGGGGTATAAGCAATTTCAAAATCAAAAGTATAAAGATACTCCACACACCGTATTTGTCATAAATTCAGATCCCTCTGAATAAAAATATATTTTAGTCTCTTATGATCACAGTAAACTATAAAGTGTTCCCCAAAGAGATAGTGATGCAACATTTTTAGTTCATGAATAACTTATACCAACTCAAGATAATTATTAGGATAGTTCTTCTCATGAAGGAATAACTAGAGAGATCCATAAACCACAATCTATTTTCCCTACATTAAGATGCATCCCAAACCTATACAAGAAGAATTGTAGAAAACATAATCAACCAACCTCGGTTATGGAAGAATCAAGACTAGTGTTGAATTCAAACTCATATTCATCTCCTCAAAAGATCTATCACATTTTTCATTACATTCAAACTCTACACCCTTATAGGTCCGAGATGTTATCAAAGATACAAGTTCGGAGAAATCCAGAACAAACCGTCTATTGTTACCAGCCAATCCCAAGAATCTCTAAATATCAAAAAAAATTATAGGATTATCCCAATACATAATCACTTGTACCTTTTAAGAATCTACTAAGACTCAACTTTTATATATCACATACCCCAGATACATCACCTCTCCATTAAAAAACTCACAATTGGAAATTTTACCATATATACAAGGTTTGAATAATAATATTCAAATGGTCCACATGATCCTCCACTAAATTGGAGTAAACCAAAATATAATCCCAAAATAGATCAAAAATAGAGTCCAAGAATTGATTAGTGATATTTTTCATCAAATCCATAAACATCATAAGAGCATTAGTGAGATTGTATAGCATAACCATAAAATCAAATTCCACATATCGACTCTTAAATGTTGTCTTAGGTATATCCTTTTCTCAAACTCTCAACAGGTCATACCTTGAACATAGGTCAATCTTATAAAACCAATGATCCCCTATAAGATGATCAGAGAGATCATCAATCCTTGTTAAAGGATATTTGTTCTTAACAGTCACCCAATTCAAATTTCAGTAATCAATACAGATTCTTAGGCCCCCATATTATTTTTTAGAAAATATGATAGATGAAGCATATGGTTACACTCTAGGATGAATAAATCCTCTAGCCTCTAGGTCCTCAAGCTAGAATTTAAGTTACAACAACTCAGTAAGTTCCATTCTTTAAGACGGAATAGAAATGATCATCATACTAAGAAGTGGGTCAATAGTAAACTCAACCTATCTCGGTGGTGGTAAAACTAAAAAATCGTTTGGAATTCCCTCAGGGTATGCACACACAACTATAGGAACATGAACACCCCATAATATGTCAACTACATCAAGAAATATATATGAATACTGGCATGATATTATTCTAGTATAAGAAAAAACATTCTCTACCCTTCCCGATCTAGAGTCCCACTCACCCTAGAAAACACGAGTGAATCCATCAATAGATTATAATGGAACCTGATGGTGATGATAGTATATTTGGACCTTAAAACTAATCATGAAATCCATGATAATAATCAATTCAATGATGTCATGATCAAGCACTGATAAGTCCCACTCAACCTCAAAGTTGGTTATCATCACCTGAAATATTCCTCTGGCACATACTCTATTGCATAAAATCATTCAATATTTTCATCATGAACATCTCCCTTGACCTAATGATTCAACCCACCACCCTTAGATAAATCAACATAAGCCTGAGAACCCTTGGGGAGACTAAGTCCTACCCTACATACTTGATATTTATTTTCAAAAAATCAATATAAATGGATAGATAATCCACATAGAAGAAAATTACTTGGATACTCTACATAGTTAGATGTGGTATGACCTTTAATTCCACAATGTTATAAGAGAACTTTGTATTTCCCTATCATCATCCCTTAGACTGTCCCTGAGGAAAACAGATCCCTATTACAATTCCTTTTCTAGCCAGATGATACACCCTGGATAACCACTAAACTAGGTGAAGCTCCACCCAAACATGCATTCCCAGCAATGTATGCCTCAGCTAAAGCTACCTTGTCAACTACCTTCACATATTTCAAAAGTCACAAGAGTATAAACATTTAATGAGTATTGAGCCTCTATCCTAACTGAAACCTATAAGACTTTAGTTACTCATTAGTGAAAGGATCTGGTGCAATATTTACTAATTCCCTAAAATGGGTAGAGTAATCCATAATGGGATGCTCCCCCTTCTCTAAGGTCAGAATCCCCCAATCCTTCACCACACAAAATGCCTCATGATAGAACATTATGGTTAAATATTTTCTTGAAGGAATCCTAGGTAATATCTTTGTGAAACATAAATTTCACAATAGATTCGTACCATCTTATTCCCAATCCCTTGATTATATACATGAAAAACCCACTTTAGATTCATCAGAAGTTTTCAATAAATTAAACATCCTTTCTATTTTCTCAATCCCTTATTCAGATGTTAGGGGTCATTTTTCACCATGAAATATGGTTGGATGTTACTAACTAAATTTTGAGCCATGATCCACTATGAATCATGAGTTCCCATATATCACCCCAATTTTTTATTACAGAACAATGCATTACATTTTACAAATAGAGGATCTTTAAGTATAGTGTCTTGGAAATAAGCTACCTAATTTATGAAAACATATAAAATTCGTTAAATAAAATTTAAATGATTCTACATTTGTTCATACTAATTATAATTACTCTAACTAATAATCTGGGGACATAAATCAACAGATAGGGTGTGCAGAAGGGCTAGTAAGCGAAAAACAATAGAAATAGTTTAAATGTGAACTTGAGCGATATCTATAAGAACATGAGGAATATGATAAAAAAATGATAAAGCGACATATAGACATAATAATAAATTGAATCGTAACTTGAATATTTTTATATAACATTTAATTTATAAATTTATAAACAAATCACCAAGGTCTATCCCAAAGGTGTTATAAAAATCACCAAGGTTATTCACCAATGTATCATAAAACTTATCATCTCTATAGATTAATTTTTTTACCCAATGCATTAGAGTGATATCATGGTGTACCCTTAATTTTTATTTATTTTCATGTGATCCAAATATATGATAATTAAACATTTCACAAATAACTCAAAGTGAATAAAATAAATGGGTTTCATATCAAAATCAAGACGTTTTAAAAAGTTCTTAAAAACATGATCATTATATCATTTATAACCCATGAAAAGGAAATGATGGTTTTATGTATGTAAATTAAAGAATAAAATATATATTTTTTATGTCTTCATGAATACCCTTAAAAATGAAATAGGTTTGGGAATTCACATAAGGAAAAATAAAATAATTTCTTGAGAAAAATAGAGAGATTTTGAGACAAAAATTTTGTAGCATAACGTCTATGATAACATGGTATTAGAAAAAATTAAAAATATAAGGTAAATGAGTCACAAATTTATAAAAGACTCATAATATATTATATGGATATAATAAAATGTAAATAAGAACATTACATTGAAACTTTAAGGACATACCACATAAAAGATAACTTGAATAGAAAAGAGAAGTTGAGAATTCCCATATCTTGAAGAGTAACTTCTAAAACTCTAGGATCGAGACCTTGAGGGCATGATGAAAATTTTGGAGGAATATTTGGAATAAAATATTATCAAATCCTCTAGGGGTGATTTTGGAATTAAATTAAATAAAGTAATGGCTTGGTATTTATAATAAAAAAGAGGGAGTTTTTTTATTAATTTTCAAGGACACCTCATTAGTGGTATTTGCAAAACCCTGTGCTTTACCATGGTATGTTCCCATGTTTTTTTCCAATTGGGACACCTAATATAATTTTTTATACTTATAGTGTCTACTAGAATTATAAATTACATATTACATCATTATGATGTCATAAAACACACTGAAAACTCAAAAACTAAATTTTTACAATTCAGCAAAAAACAAAACATTTTATAAAAATATCATAAATTCACCCCAACCTAATATCAATGTTCTGAATTCAAAAACTAACTCCATTTTATTAAAATAATTTCTTAAATATGAGAAAATTAATTTTTAATTAAAATCCCTATTTACTCAAAAAATACTTATACGTAACTATAAATTTCTAAAATAGTTATTTACATATACTATTATATCACATTACCATTCAAGATGCCTAAATTACGATTATTCTTTCTGAGGGGAGGTTACTATTCCATTGGTCATATTACTATTTATAAGGTTAATATTACTATTCATAAGTTACTATTCACCAAAAAATAATTTGATCTTATTAGACTCAAAATTTCTTTCTGATCAAAATTGTATATGTCAATTTTTTGAAAATAATTTCACTATATCAATTATTTAAAGAATAAAAATATTTTAAAATATTTTTTTTTTCAATATTCATCAATAATATGAAACTTCTTAGAAGAGAACTAAAAAATCAACCTAGATTGATTTTGACAATTGAAATTCTAAAATGATGGTTATTCTACCGTAATTGTAATGACCCGCATTTTGAAACAGACTAAAATCATAGGGAATTTGAACTTTTCATTTATTGAACCGGTCGTTTTGAAGACCAAGCTTCGTAATAAGGTTCTGAAGGTTGGAAACCTTCCTTTTAATGTTTTTGGGCATGGTAAAAGGCCCGTTAAGTTTCTCGGGTAGCCCGAGAGGTTTCAGAAGCATCGGACCCTTGTTTTTAAAAGAGTTGTAGAGGGCGCACGGTTGGCACACGGTTTGGCTAAACTGTGTGGCCCAAACAATGCGGCCTTATTAAAGGAGGAAGTGAATTGCACACGGGTTGTGCATGGTTTTCCAAACCGTGCGCCTAGCCCGTGCAGCAGATGTCTTGGAGGCAGAGGACTCTGCATGGTTTGCGCACGGTTTGGAAAACTGTGTCGATCAAACCATGTGTGCGGGTGAGATTAGGTTTTTTTTGAAAATTAAAATAAAATAAAATGAAATAAATAAAAACTTAATCTAATCTCTCCCTCACCCTCACTCAAACCATACAACACATAGGGAGGGGATCTCCCTTGAGCCGCGCGTGACACCCCCCTTTCGGCCTCCTCTCGGTCGAGGTTACTCCTCTGATTTCCAGCCATTTCATCGCTGAATCTCCATGGTAAGATTTCCTCTTACTTCTCCTCCCTTCCTCCGGTTTCTTTTCGACCTAATCGGCGCCCGGTGAGGTTCAGCTGAACCCTAGGGTTTGGAGGTTATTCGATTTTCAGTATTCTTTTGGTTCTAGGTTATGTGGAAGGTCCGTAGGGACTCCTTGGTGCGCGTTCCAGAAACCACCACTGAAGGAGAAGCGGTTCAGGTGGTTTCGGATCGTCGGGTTGGTTTGGGGGTAAGGTTTCCACCACTTTATTTGTTTCAAACTTGTTGATTTTGGGGCTTTTGATGTTTATGGGTTCCTAGCACGTTGTTTATAGTGCGTTCAAGGTTTTGGCGTGGTTTCAAGTCATCAAAGACTAGGCGATTTGCCTGTGACTCTTAGTTAGAAAACGGCAAGAGCCAGAGTGGACGGATGAATCCACCTTGAGGTAGGCTCCATATCCTTGCCTTTTTAATTAATGTGAAAGTGAATTTAATATTGCATTTCATTAGTATTTTAATTATGCAAATTAGTTCCGATTGAATGCTTCTGTGAAAATAGTGTGAATTGCAGGAATAAGATAAATATGGTTGCCTGCTAACTAAACTAATGATTTAATAATAAAACCACTCAATCAGAGGTGCACTGTTTTCAAGATAAAAAGTAGTGATAGAATTTTTATGCTTTCTTGTTGTATTGATGTGGTGCCTGTTTGATGCTTCTGTGTGAAATTGCTTTGTTGAGACAAGTAGAATGATATGGCTATGATACTCGCTCTTGGGTCAATTTGCCATGTTAGGAAAATTGAGTAAGATGGTAACCTTAGTGGGATGGCCTAAGACTAAGTGACATGTTTCCTCTAGAAGGTATCAAATGGTTAGAGAATGATAAAAACATATCTCTTAAAATGAAATGGTTAAACTAGAAGGAACGGACTAGGGTGGTATGACCACACCTTGGGATAACGTAATGGGCATGACTTATGTTAGTAAAATGAATGTGTGAATATCGTGATATAGATCCTTGAGAGGGGTTGCCTTAAGTATACTTTTCATGAACGTGCGTATAGGCACTTATATTTAAATAAGAGATATGGCTGATTGTGAATGTGGAATGTTTACTTGAAATGCATAAGGGGAATTTCCCTATGAATTGTATTATAATTCCGCTAATGAATGTATATGGTTATGGATGGGAGGCATTCTTACCCCATGCCATCTACTCTAAATGTTTGCATGTCTGGATGGGAGGCAGTTATACCCCATTCCAGTGTGACAGTACATGTATGGAAGGGAGGCATTCATACCCCTTTCTAGTTGACTTCTAGTGATGTTTTACATGTTTGGATGGGAGGCGGTTATACCCCATGCTACTATTATAAATATGATGGATGGGAGGCAGTTATACCACATGACAGATGAATGAAAGTGATCGAAGGGATGCATTCTTACCCCTTGACAGTATCTTCTAGGAATGAGAGGCATTCTTACCTCATTGCCATTTTATACTAGGGACGAGAGGCATTCTTACCTCATGCCCGCTATTTCTCTATACGTGTATAGAAGGGAGGCATTCTTACCCCTTTTCAGTTGACCTATAGGGATGAGAGGCATTCTTACCTTGTTCCCATTAATCTTATTAATGGGTGGGAGGCATTCTTACCCCATTCCATCCATGATCTAAATGCATTTATATATATATATATATGTGTGTGTGTGTGTGTGTGTGTGTGGTGACATGATCGGTTTACTTTACCAGCAACGAGCCAAAGCAGGTATAACCGTCATGTGTCTTTTGGGGACTTGGATGGGTGTTATTTACTAATGTAATTCTGTTAACCTATTTCTCCATACCTGCTCACTATTTAATTATTATACACTTTCTGGATTGGGTTTGACACTGATGGTGCCGGCCTACGGAGATTTATATCTCACAACCTACTCGGGCTGCCATTGCACTGGGGTACCTGAGTAGACCTTCTTACTTGTAGGACCTAGGTTGTGTGATGTGCTGTTTGTACCTGATGAGTTAGGAGCAAAGGACTAAGAAGGAGCTTGGGATGCTCAGGGGATTGCGACCGGGTTTTGTTGTCCTTTCTTTTGTATTGTTTTTAAATCTTGCTGTATTGTTTACTACTTTCATACTGTTTCGTCATCTGTACATGCATGCATTGTAAACTAGCATTTTCCGCCTTTTATAAAATGGATATTATTCGGTGATTCCTTGCTGTCTTTCAATTTCTTACTGCTTCTGCTACTGAATGATATTTCCTTTGATAATATCGCTGCATTACTCTGATATGAGGGTATAGTCTCCCCACTATCATCTCCCGAGACCCTCGCTGCTAGTCGGCAGCATCTGGAGTACGGGGAGATGCGCTTGAGACCATGTGACCACCGGTCCGGCCACCGGTTCGATGGTAAGCCGGGCCGAGACATTATAAAGTGGTATCATAGGATGTTTCTTTTCTTTTCCTTACTGTTTTGGGTTGGTAGATAGGAGATTAGGAAAGTGTCGAGGCTTGTCTAATAGTGGTGCTTGGGACTGATCACCCCACGTACGGGAAATGACCAAGTGACCAGGGCTGGGAATTGTTGTGCATGTTGTTTGTTATTACAGTTGATATGATTTCACCTTGAGTGACTGTTGAAATTTCTTCTTCTTATAGTATATGAAAATTTCTAGAATTTTTCCCTTGGCCAGATATGGTAAGGAAACTGCATTCATGCATCATTATAGGCACATAGGGATTAACATGTCTTGCATAGTGCCATTCCATGCAGTTTCATCTTATCTTGCCTGTATAATATTCTTAAGTGATTATATGTCATTCTTATGTGTTATAACATGTTTCTGTGATATAGCATGCCACTGTGTTTACTGCTTACGATAACATTCTAGTTATGTTTTAATATGTAAATATTTTCATGGGCTAAAATATATTGGTTGTGATTACGACGAGAGCCAGTTTTCAGTTGTAAGGTGTATGGGTGCCTTATAGCTGGGAAAGGGTAACCCGTGTAATTGGAGTTTTGAAAAGGGCTGTTAAAATTTTTAAATTCTAAGTGAGTTAGTTTTGATTAAAAAGGGGATCCAAATTCCAATTTATAAAGTGTATGGGTGCTTTATAGGTTGGTAGATAGCCACCCATATACTTGGGCTATTGTATGTGAGCATGTTAACTTCTGAATTGGAATCTGGTTTTGGTAAAAAGGGGAGTCAATTTTCAATCCATGAAGTGTATGGGCGCTTCATGAATTGGGAAATGACAACCCCTATTAAATGAAATGACCATGAGATGTCTTGAAATGGTTTTAAATGTAATAATTGTGTGGCTTTAATTTGAAATGAATTGGTGAATGTGTAAGTGAAACTGGACCCGAGTAGGTCAGTTGGAGAGTGTTGTATGAGATAACCTGGTTGGGGTGTTTGAAATTTTAAAAAAATTTGAATAAATGCTTTGGGGTTGCTTTTTGGAAGAACCCGAGATGGATAGAATGGGACCCTAGTAGGTCTCCCTTTTGTTTAATGGTTTTTTTTTCTCAGTTGGTTGATAAAGACGGGATGTCTATGAATGTGAATGTTTTTAAAAGGAAGTTTTTGTGAAACATGCTTGTTTACTTTGTTGTGCATTTGAAACTTTTTATGGTTAAACTTTAAACGAGATAAAATTTTAAGGGTTTTTTAATGGAACTTGTGGTGGTGTGGTGAGACCTTAGTGTAAGGGGTAGTTTTGAGTTTCTCTTTGAGTTGCCTTGGAATGGGACCGTAGGTGTTTCCCGTGGGCGTTGCTTCCTTAGCGGTGTTTCAATGATTTACTTTTGAGACTAGCGACTTTTTTTGCGTGACCCAGCATTAGGGTCAATGTTTAATCTTTGTAAGGGGCTAGCCTGTGGTCGGTAGCACCCTTAGAGTTTTAATGCCTTGCTTGTACCATGGGTTTCTAACGTGAGGTGTCGTTCGGGTGCTGTTGTCCCTTGTTGGACTCTTTTTCTTCTAATGACACCCTTGTTCGGATGGGTGGCCGTTGGGTTTTGGATTTTGTTGCAGCTTTGGGTCATCTCCTCACTAGAGTGGCCCGGTGTTAAAGAGTTGTTTCATCCCAATGTTCCGGATGGATTTCGAATGACTCGTTTGTTTGGACACACTGGTTTCCTTGTTTCGGATCTTATTTGTTTTTTTTGTGATGTGGGTGTGGCGGAGGAGCGTACACGATCGTTTTTGGTGTTTGTGTGCTAGCGCGATTGTTCTCGGCTAGTTTATCTTCATTCCCTTCGACGACTAGGAAACTCCTAAGGTTGGGAGTGTGTTGGGTCAAATCTGGTAAATGAGTCCTTCCAAGTAGAAGAGACAGTACCTAGAATTCTTTCTGGAAATGTTTTGTCGTGTTTGAATTCCTTGAGGCATGCGAGTTTAAATCATGTGGATGCGTCGGCAGCCGAAGCCGAGTTCCTTCCTTGAAGTCGAACAGTTGAGGTTCGACTATTCTTCCATCTAGTAGTCTGGTATGATTAACTGGAATCCATTCAAACCTCTTAGTGTATTCTGTTTAGCGACGAACATTCCCCCTATCTTGTCTTCATCCAAGATGCACTAAGAAAGCGTTGGTCTTATCCATGCTAATGGTTTAAAGTCATGGGGCTTGATTGGATGTTTCTCTTTTGGCATTGCATGTGGGAAGCCTGGAATTATTGTATGGTTTGATCTTGGAAACGTCATCGGAATTCGAGTGTAGGCTTTGGTGAATGTGTTTGTGCTAAGAGCAAGGTTCCTTGGAGAAAGGCATTGTGGTTCTGTTTGAAAGACGTCGGCCGTTTAAGCCGAGCATTCTTGTAAATAGATAGCCGGAGATGGCTTGACTCGGGGTTCTGGTTTAATGTCTGTAGTCAGTGACATACCATTCTCTGGCACATCATCAGGTAGAGACAAGTGCGGTTTGTGTAGGCTAGTGCCTAATATGAACAACTGGCTCGACTTGGGCCTTGAGGTCGATGGGGAATCGACCATTTGATCTGTTTCAAACCACGCTAGCAGCGTCATGGGAATGATTGCGGCGTGCTTTGAAAGTTAATTCCAACATTGTTTTGGAGTTGGTTGCTTAACGTTAAAAATCTAAGGTGGGAAGTACCTGTGTCTGGATGCTTGGAGAGATGACGACGGGTTCGTGTCTCTGGGTAGATGGGCTCGGGAAGAGCCATCTTGGTGTTTCGTTTGGGAGACGAGTGTTGTCATGAGTTTTGGTGGCTTAAGCAGCATAGGGTTTGATGGATGCTTAAGGGTGTGTTGGACATTTTTGAATGCAACATGATGGTTTGAACGAAGCTTCACGACCCATGTAGGATGGGTGATGTGTACGTTGTTCCCGAAGGCTTCTCGGGGATGAGAAGTTCTAAGGTGGGAAGGTTGTAATGACCAGCGTTTTGAACCGGACTAAAATCAGAGGGAATTTGAACTTTTCATTTGTTGAACCAATGGTTTTGAAGACTGGGCTTCTAAATAAGGTTCTAATGGTTGGAACCCTTCCTTTTAATGTTTCTGGGCATGGGCGAAGGCCCGTTAAGAATCTCGGGTGGCCCGAGAGGTTTTGGAAGCGCCAGACCCTTGTTTTTAATAGAACTGTAGAGGGTGCAAGTTTGGCGCATGGTTTTGCTAAACCGTGCGGCCTTATTAAAGGAGGAAGTGGCTTGTTCACGGGCTGCGCATGGTTTTCCAAACCATGCGCCTAGCCCATGCAGCCGATGTCTTGGAGGAAAAGGACTCCACACGGTTTACGCATGGTTTGGAAAACCGTGCGGGTCAAACCATGTGCGCGGGTGAGTTTAGGATTTTGTTTAAAATTAAAATAAAAGAAAATTAAATAAATAAAAACCTAATTGAATCTCTCCCTCACCCTCACTCAAACCGCACGACGCACAGGGAGGGGCTCTCCCTTGAGCCGCGCGCGACACCCCCCTTCTGGCCTCCTCTCGGTCAAGGTTCCTCCTCCAATTTCCGGTCATTTCTTTGTCGAATCTCCATGGTAATCTCTCCTCTTACTTCTCCTCCCTTCCTCCAGTTTCTTTTTGACCTAATCAGTGCCAGGTGAGGTGCGGCCGAACCCTAGGGTTTGGAGGTGATTCGATTTTAAGTATTATTTTGGTTCTAGGTTATGCGGAAGGTCTATAGGGACTCCTTGGTGTGTGTTCCATCAACCACCGCCAAAGGCAAAGCGTTTCGGGTGGTTTCAGATCATTGGGTTGGTTTAGGGGTAAGGTTTTCACCTCTTTCTTTGTTTCTCACTTGTTGATTTTGGGGATTTTGATGTTTATGAGTTCCTAGCATGTTTTTTCTAGTGGGTTCGATGTTTTGGCGTGGTTTCGAGTTGCCAAATACTAGGCGACTTACCTGCGACTCTTAGTTAGAAAACTCCAAGAGCTGGAGTGAACGGATGCATCCACCTTGAGGTAGGGTCCCTCTCTTTTCCTTTTTAATTAAAGTGAAAGTGAATTTAATATTGCACTTCTTTAGAATTTTAATTATACAAGTTTGTTCTGATTGAATGCTTTTGTGCCAATAGAGTGAATTGCAGGAATAAGATAAAAATGGTTGCCTGCTAACTAAACTAATGATTTAATAATAAAACCCCTCAATCAGTGGTGCGCTGTTTTCAAGATAAAAAATAGTGATAGAATTTTTATGCTTTCTTGATGGATTGCGGTGGTGCCTATTTGATGCTTGTGTGGGAACTTGCTTTGTTGAGACAAGTAGAATGATATGGATATGATACCCATTCATGGGTCAATTTTCCATGTTATACAAATTGAGTAAGATGGTAACCTTAGTGGGATAACCTAAGACTAAGTCACATGTTTCCTCTAGAAGGTATCAAAGTGTTAGAGAATGATAAAAACATATCCCTTAAAATGAAATGGTTAAACTAGAATTAACATACTAGGGTGTTATGACCATGCCTTGGGATAACATAATGGGAACTACTTATGTTATTGAAATGAATGTGTGAATATCGTGATATAGATCCTTGAGAGGGGTTGCCTTAAGAAAACTTGTGATTAAAGTGCGTATGGGAACTTATATAGAATTGAGTGATATGTCTGATTGTGAATGTGGAATGTTTACTTGAAATGCATAAGAGGTACTGCCTTATGCATTGTATTATAATTCTGATAATTAATGTTTATGGTTATGTATGGGAGGCATTCTTACCCCATTCCATCTACGCTGAATGTTTACAAGTCTGGATGGGAGGAAGTTATACCTCATGCCAGTGTGACAGTACATGTCTTGAAGGGAGGCAATATTACCCCTTTCCAGTTGACTTCTAGTGATGTTTTACGTGTTTGGATGGGAGGAATTTATACCCCATGCCAGTATTATAAATATGACGGATGGGAGGCAGTTATACCCCAAGACAGTTGAATGAAAGTGATGGAAGGGAGGAATTCTTACCCCTTGCCAGTATCTTCTAGGAACGAGAGGCATTCTTACCTCGTTGCCATTGTATACTAGGGATGAGAGGAATTCTTACCTCGTGCCCGCTATTTGGCTATACATGTATGGAAGGGTGGCATTCTTACCCCTTGCCAGTTGACCTATAGGGACGAGAGGCATTTTTAACTTGTGGCCACTAATCTTATTAATGGGTGGGAGGCATTCTTACCCCACGCCATCCCTGATCTAAATGCATTTATATATATATTTATATGTGGTGACATGATCATGTTGCTTTACCGGCAACGAGACAAAGCAGGTATAACCGTCAGGTGTCCTTTGGGGACTTGGATGAGTGTTATTTACTTATGTAATTCTGTTTACCTATTTCTCCATACATGCTCACTGTTTAATTATTATATATTTTCTGGATTGGGTTTGACATCGGTGGTGCTAGCCTACTAGGATTTATATCTCACACCCTACTCGGGCCGCCATTTCAATAGGGTACCCGAGTAGACCTTCTTTCTTGCAGGACCTAGGTTGTGTGCTGTGTTGTTTGTACCTGAGGAGTTATGAGCAAAGGACCAAGAGGGAGCATGGGATGCTCAGGGTATTGCCGTCAGGCTTTGTTGTCCTTTATTTTTTATTGGTTGTAAATCATGTTGTATTGTTTACTGCTTTTATACTGTGTCGTCATCTGTACATGCATGCATTGTAAACTGGCGTATGCCGCCTTTTATAAAATGGATATTATTATGTATTTCCTTGATGTCTTTCAATTGCATACTACTTCCGCTACTGAATGATATTTCCTCTGATAATACCACTGTGTCACTCTGATATGAGGGTATAGTCTCCCCACTATCATCTCCCGAGACCCTCACTGCTAGTCAGCAAGCTCTGGTGTACGGGGAGATGCGCTTGAGGCCATGCGACCACCGGTTCGGCCACCGGTTTGATGGTAAGCCGGGCCGGGATGTTACAATAATAAGAAATGAAAATTTTATTTTTACAAATAGATTATGAAAAGTAAATAAGGCCTTGTCACATAGCCCCTTATAACATTTGCATAGGACCTAAGAGTAAGGTGTGTAATGGTGATAGAATCTTGGGGCGGCTCAGACAACATTGCGCGAGTGGTGATTTCTATCATCTTGAAAATATCCCATAGGCGATTTTGTTCAAGATCAACATGTTGAAGCTCATCTTGGGATTGGTCCAGAGAAAATCCTAGTGACACTTCCTCCTTCCAAAGCTCCAACAAATGGGCTTTTTACGGCCTGAGTCTTCTGGATGAGGCCATCAAATCTTCTTTTTGCATTAATTATCCATTATCCTTTCCATTTATTATATCATTAAAATTTTTTATTGTTTCTAATTGTCATATTAACCAATAGTCATATAATTCTCAAAACTTGATGGTTACATTTCAATTATACTTATATAGTTTTGTTGATTATGACATATTAAACCATACATTATCAAGAAATATAATATTATTCCAATTTTTGGGTCGTTACATTCTTCTTCCATAATAAATTTCATCCCTGAAATTTCAACCCATATCCCCAGAAGAGAAAAGGAGGGGGTACTTCTACCTCATAGTCTCCTCTAGTTATCACATGGATTATTCATACTTGTGGTTCCTCTACAACACATTAATGAGGTGGGTAGTCTTGTTATGTAGAACCTTGTCTGTACGATCCAAGATCTTTGTTGGATACTCCTCATAATATACATCATGTTCCAAATATAACACCTCTATATTTAATAATTGTGAAGGTCCAGGTATGTACTTCCTCAAGAGGGACACATGGAAAACATCATGAACTTGTGCCAGATTTTTAGGAAGTGAAAGATGACAGGCCACTGCTCCTACACGATCAAGGATTTCATAGGGGCCAATATACCATGGATGAGATTCAATTTCTTTCCCAACCTCATGACTTTCTTCCAAGGTGAAATTAAAATAAAGACTTTGTCACCAACATCAAACTCCATGTCCCTTAAATGGCTTTCAATATAGCTCTTTTTTCTAACTCTGAGCAGCCTTAATATATTTCTGGATGGCATAAATATTTTCTATCATTTCATGCATATGATTAGGCATAAGATCCTTTTTCTCACCAACTTCATCCCAACAAGTAGGATTTATACATCGCTTCCCATGTAGATCTTCATAGTGTGCCATTTTAATGCTCGAGTGGAAGTTTTTGTTGTATGAGAACTCAACTAATGGGATATGTTGATCCCATCCACCATTAAATTCTATTGAGCATGTTCCCAGCATGTCCTTGAGTGTACGAATAGTCCTTTCAGATTTTCCATCTGTTTTGGGGTGATAGGTTGTACTGAAATTCAATTTGGTACTCAATACATGTAGAAGAATTATCTAGAATTTTGATGTGAACCTTGGATCATGATCAAATACATTAGAAAGTGGAACTCCATGTAGCCTGGCCACTTCACATAAATCCTGGAAAGTTGATCAAGAGAGAAATATTCTTGAATAGCGATAAAATGGATAGTCTTGGTTAGAGGGTCCACTATAACCCATATCACATTATTTCCTTTGAATGTTCTCAGGAGACCAGTGAGAATGTCCATAGATATATTTTCCCACTTCCATCCTAGTATGGGCAGTGGTAGTAATAGCCCTTTAGGAATTTGTTGCTCTGCCTTCACTTGCAGACACACCAGGCACCTTGTAGTGTAGTCAATAATCTCACTTTTCATGTTATCCCTCCAATAATGATCACAAAGGTCTTTATACATTTTTATACTTCCAATAATTATAGATAATATAGAGAAATTAGCATCATCGATCATCTCATTCTTTATTTCTGGAATAGAAGGTACACATAGCCTTTTATGAAATTTCAGTACACCTTATTGATCAATATTGAACTCAAGAAACGTCCCTCACTTCACATCTTCAAACTAATTCTATAATAAAGGTTCTTATTTTTGATCTTTCTTAATATTCTCTGGTAATGAAATTTGAGAAATCATTTGGGATAGGGTTGATGATATCAATTTCTTTAAAATTACCATGTATAGTTTTTCTAGGACTTTGATCAAGGGATCCCTTGTAATCCTCATCATAGAAATAACAACAGGGTATTTCCTACTTAATGCAGCAGAAAATTTATTTTCTCTTCCAGGATGATAATGAATTAAACCATAATAATCTTTAAGAAGTTCCAACCATCTCCTATGTCTCATGTTCAATTAGTTTTGTGCGATAATATACTTCAAACATTGATAGCTTGTGTATATATCACACTTCTCCCCCTAAAGATAGTCCATCCACATACTTAGAGAAAAAACAATTTTAGCCATCTCTAGATCATGCATAGGATAGTTCTACTCATGAGTCTTCAACTATCGTGATGCATAAAAAATAATTTTTTCATTTTACATGATGATTCACCAAATCCCTTTCAGAGATGCATCACTAAAAATAATGAATCCTTCATTACTTTAGGGAAGAGTTAACTAGGGTTCAATAACCAATCTCTTCTTCAACTCTTGGAAACATTCCTCACACTCCTTTGTCCAGATGAACATAACCCCTTTTCAGGTTAACTTGGTTAGTGGATTAGAAAGGCATGATTTTTTCCCAAACCACCTATAATATCCCACTAATCCAAGGAAACTATGAATCTCAATTACTATTGTTGGATGAGGCCACTCCTCTAAAACCTTTGTCATTGAAAGGTTAACCGAGATTCCTTCATTGGTTGCAATGTTCCCAAAGAATTAAACTTTTTGTATCCAAAACTCACACTTTCTAAACATTCCAAAAAACCTTTCCTTTTGTAGATTTTTCAAAATTACCGTTAGATGATCATCATGATTCACATGACTTTTAGAATATATCAGAATGTTATTAATAAAAACTACCAAAAAATTATCAAGGTAGTCCTTAAAGACTCTATTAATCAATTCCATAAAAATAGAAGGTTCATTAGTCAATACAAAGAGAATAAAAAAACTCATAATGCCCATATCTTTATTAGAAGGTGGTTCTTGGAATATCTTCTTTTTTCACCCTCAATTTATGATAACCAGATTGAAGATAAATATTAGAGAATAATTGAACCCCTTTAAGTTAGTCAAATAATTCATCAATTCTTGGAAGAGGGTATTTGTTCTTCACTATGATCCCATTTAGTTATCCATAATCAATGCATATCCACATTGATCTATACTTCTTCTTCACAAAGAGAAAAGGTTATCCCTAAGGATACACACTTTGTTAGATAAACCCCTTCTCCAAAAGATCATGAAGTTGTTTCTTTAATTTCTCCAGCTCCACATTTTCCATCATATATGGGGTCCTTGATATCAGATGAGATCCTAGTATGAGTTCAATGGAGAACTCTACAACTCTTTCTGGGAGAGGTCTGGGTAACTCCTCAGGAAATACATCAATGTATTCCTAAATTATGGGGACATCCTCTATCTTTATACTCTCATTTCATTATTCATCAACACTGATAAAATACATAAAAGGGGATATAGGAGGTTCTTCAAGACAATGTCTAGTAGAGAAATATCTCCTTGGAAGATAACTATAGCTTTCCCATTCAAGACTACTAATATTTCCTTGCTTCTGTATTTAATCATAGCATTATTATTTGAGAGCCAGTCCATCCCGAATATAATGTCGAATTTTAACATGGGAATGACTACTAGATTTGAGATAATATTGCTCTCACTAATTTAAATACTAGAGTTTATAAAGACTGATGATTCTTGGAAAATCCCACAAGTATTCTTAACTAATAACTCTAATTTTAGAAATTCAGGGGTTGATTCTAAATTCTTTGAAAACTTAGCAGAAATAAAGGAATGTGTAGAACCAGAATCAAACAAAGTACTTGATAGCTTTGAGATAACTACAAGAGTACCTACCACCACATCATTTGAGGCTTAAACATTAGCTGTCGTGATATAAAAATAAATACCTTTCTCCCTTGGCCTTTCATGAGGTTGATGGTGATTCCCCTCATCTACCCACATATTTGGATAGTGATTGGAAAAGTTCCCAAGCTATCCACATTTAAAGAATTGGAATTCAGGTAGGTCCTGAACCATATTCCCTTTTTTTAGTGTTTGGAAGTTGAGGCTTCACCTCACTATAACAATTCCATGCGATATGGTCACATCTTCCACACTTGTAACACTCCCCGCTCTAGAGCAGGAAGTTCCCCGAATGCTTCTTCCCACATCAATTACAAAAGATAAGTTTTATTTGTTTTCTTTATCTTCCTTGATCAAAGATCCTCCCCAAGATTAGCTCCATTGATCTCTTATTTTCATTCATTTTATGAGACCACTAGCTCTCACCGAACTCCAGTTTGAGCTTCATAGCACTACATACGATTTCTTCATAGTTTTTATAGTCTCATTTGGAAAAATTATTCCACAGATGAGGTCTTAGTCCACCTAAGAATCTATCAACCTTCCCATTAGGATCCATAACAAGCTTGAGGTGTAAAGGGATAGTCTTTTGAAGTTCATATCATAGCTTCCAAAAGATTCATTCTCTTTCTACTTCATTTCGAGAAACTCCTTCTCCATTTTCATTCTCATCGAATAAGGTAAATACATATTGAAGAAATAACTTTGAACTCTTCCAACTCTATAGCATTAATCTCCCCTCTTGGCCTCATGTTTTTAATTTGTTCCCACCACTTATTAGATTCACCCTCTAAAAGTTAAATAACTCGGGTGAGTTTTTCTTATTTTCGAGTTGATCCATTGTTCAAAAACCAATGGGTGGGTAGATCCACTAAATATTTGTAACTACCAAAACATTTATGAATAAGATTCTCTTTCTTTTTAATTAAAGTTATCATTTTTTATTATATCCAATTGTATTTAAATGACCATGAAGTATCCTTATCATTGACAATATAGATGTTGAATAGTGATCACATGACTAATATAAATATAAGGTTTTAAAAAATCTTTTAAAAAAAAGGAGGTGATGGCCACATTTAGTAGACTAAAATCGGAGGTAGCGTTACTAGGCTTCGATATTGACCAAGCCCATGCCGAGCTTCAACGCGTTAACCTTGAACAGAATCATCTACAAGAGAAGTTCAAGTTAATAGATATTTCCCCTTGGGAAACATTATCCAAGCCGCCCCAAGAATATCTCACCATCACATACCTTACCCTTATGTCTTATGAGGGTGTTATAAGGGGTTATGTAATAAGTTATTAGTTACTTATTCGGTAATATATTTTTAAAAATAAAATTCTTAATCCAACAATTACTTTGTGATAATAGTCTTTCTTAAAATGGTGAGTTTGATAAATTGTCTTTTCAGGTAAAAATTTTACTTTTAAGAAATATATAAATTGTTTTATTAAACTAAGGTCTTAATTAATAATGTTATTATAATTAAATAATTTATTATTATATCAATTACTTTTCTATAAATGATTAAGTTATTAGACTGATAAGAATTATATTTTTAAATAATAAAATAGAAATTATGTTAAATATTTTATTTTGAGGAGTTAATGGATTTTTTAAATAAATAATATTTCAATAAAATATTACTATCAATTTAATTTTATTAATAATAAATGATATTATAATTTTTATGAAGTCAAATGTAATTTTTATTAATGTTTAAAAACTGTTTTTTTTTTCAAAACCCGTTAATTTTCAATAAATGTCAGTTCTCATTTTAAAAGTGAAAATTTACATATTTAGAAAATCATTTAGATAAAATAAATATTATTTTTGAAATCAGGATGTCTAAATCATCCAATGGTGAGTTTTTCATAATTTTTTGAGGCAATCGAATTTTTTGTTAAAGATTAAATAATATATAAATATACAGTGTGTTTTATGACATCATAATGTCCCAATAGTGATGTAATAAATCTGATAAAGGGGATTTTCATCTGAATTATATGTTTTAAAATTAGAATAATGTGATTTTAGATTCATTTCACTTATTTTATAATGCCTTAGTGAATCCTCCAAAACGTATAATATATTTTATGATTTTAAATTCATTTACATGAGTGAATCACCTCTATATAAGAAAGGATAATATTTTAATATCATTGTCCCTTATCCTAAACAAATAATTTTTTCCACTCCTATTTTTCAAAAACCATGGGTTGGTTTGTGGTTTTTAATATTTTAGTGTGTAGTATCCAAAACCTAAATAATAAAGAATTCCCCCTCCTTTCCTATATAAACCCACCCAAGCTCCCATTCCTCTTTACTAAAACCCCTTGTAGACAGTCATCCCTCTGATATATACTACCTATATTCTGCCCATGGTTCCTCAATCTCTCAAGAAGCCTCTCTTCAAGCTTTTGAAGCCACACACTCAAGTAAAAGAATCCTTCCTTTCTAATTTTTATCCATGTTTCTTTAGGTTGTTATACCCTTTTATTTTAAATTATAAATGTTGGGGTATGATTTCAAACCTCTCCCATACTTCCCTCATTATTATTTAATGATGATAAACCTCTTTCTCTCTCATTAATACCTCCCATATACACATATTACCATGCTGAAATTTCATAAGAGTTATTCCATTTCTCTTATTTCTTTATGTTTTTTGTTATGTTATGCCTTCTATTTTCAAATTCCTTGTGTTGGTACACACACACACAAATATATATATATATATATGAACCCCATAATATAAATTTTATTTATATATAATGTGATACCCCTTTATCTCTCATCAACCATTTTTATAAATTTTTATGTCACGTCATTAGGCTGCCGAAATTGTACCACAATTTTCCATGCCAAAATCATCATGTAATGAATACCCTGTCCATTTCTCTATTAAGGGTATTCAACTTTATTTATGTATATATTACACATTCCTTTATTGTGGAATATATTATGATGTTGAATGAATCCATTTTATATGATCTATGCAGCACACTTTTTTATGAGATTAAAATGATTTTAAAGGGTGGCACTGATAGCACTCCAATGCATTGGGTAACATTTAGTATCATGATACACCATGTGAAATGAGGGTTTACTCATGATAATTCATGTAAAATGAGGGTTTACTCATGATAATACATGTGCAATGATCCTTGGATCATGCTAATATAATGTTGTATGTTGTTTCCACATTTCCATGGTTTGATAATCATACTATATCATGCCTTTAAGTTCATGTTTCTCTTATGATCCATTGATATGTATATTTCCTAACATGTATTTTATTCTTCATTTTATTCATTTTTTACTCCCTTATTGGGCTTTATAGCTCACCCTTTTCTTATGTATGTTCTAAGGTTATCCCATGCAACGATAAGTATTATGGAATTTTGTAATGTGGGAGATATTTCCAATAAAGATGTTGTTTTTTATGTTTATGTTGTTATGTAATGTTCCTAAGCCCCAAAACACTATAAATCTCTATATTTTATGTTTTAATAAGTTCAATTTTATTTAATAAATACTGTTCAAGTGATTAATAATGATCACAGTTGTTATAGTTGGTTTTAGAGGATAGGTTTAGTTATTTTTGGAATTAGGATTAGAAAACTCCAGTTGAAGCCTTAGGGATAAGACTAAATATAATAAAAACTTCCCTAAATTTTGGGGAGTATATATTAAGTGGCTTATCAAGAAAATATATCCCTATTTGGATAAGAACAAGTAGAAGTGGATCTGGTACAAATGTATCTAAGGTTAAAACATGAAAACACCACCTTGAGCTAGACTCGAATGAGAATTAGTGCACAACAATGGGCCTTACTACACTTTTGGTTCGACAATCCTTTGGTAAATTAATTATTAAATTCATAATTGTAGTACAAACCATTATTAAGGTAATAAAACAAAAAAATCCCATAAGAATATACATTAGGAGATATATCATAGATAACATAGATTGAAGCCTACAAATTCACAAGTTAAGGAAATAAATTTATGATTTATCCATTTTATGTCATTATATTATCCTTTATGTTTTTAATATTTTCAATTAATTACCCCTAATTTTCTATTTATTCTATCCAATGGCCTTTAATAAGAGGAATCAGGCTAAAAAATTATGTGAAGATCCATGTGATGACTGCTCTAATGACATGCCCAATCCGATGGGAGAAGGAATAAAAAACATGGTCATGATAATATCTTAGTGAACTAAAGTTTTTAATTGAAAAATTGTTCAATATGAACTTCAAACCCCCCATAATAAAGAAAAAGTTAGAATCGATAACTTAATGAGAGAAATTCTTCTTACTTTTAATGGATCATATGCTCCCTCAATCACCAAACAATGGAATGAATCTATTGAAAAGATCTTATCCGTCTTTCAATGCTCCAAACAAGATAATGTTATTCTGGATTCTTATTATATGTATGGTGAAGATGATTGAGGGGGTACATTGATCAAAAATACAAAACCTAAGGAAGAGATTCAGGTTATAGAATGGAAGAATTTCCAGAAAATGTTTTTCGATAAATATTTTTTTTCTCACTCTCTAACATCAAATGGAAAGAGATTTCCTTGCCTTCAAGAAAAAGGATAATGATTCTATTGGAGCGTAAACAGAAAAATTCAAAAGACTTTCATGGTACACCTCAGGTTTTGTCGTCACCCCAGAATTCAAGGTTGACCACTTCTTTGGTGGGCTAAAGCCTAGTCTACGAAAAGACTTTGAAATCCATGACTTTAATAGTTTTAAGGAAATTGTTCGATGTTCCCTCAAATTCGAAATAGAGATCGGAGAATCACATGGGTATCATGGGGATGATATGTGAAAGGTAGATTCAAACTCTAGAGGTTTTATAGAGAGTTCTAATGGTTCCATGAAATATCAACAACCCACTTTACAAAATTTTGAGAGGAAGCACCCTGAAAATTGACTGAAGGGGACGAGGAAATGATTTAGGTGAAAAAGAGAAGGGAACCTAGCTAACAATTTCCTATGGGAGAAACCCACCAATTTGTTAATGGAATATAATTCTATAGTCTACCGTTAGTGTATTTTTTATTTCCACAACTACAAGGAACTAGTGAAATTTCTAAACCAATTCCCTAAGCCAAGGGTAATTGGAGGAAACCAATAACCTCTATGGCAGCAAGAGAGATATTTTTCTGTCACTACCGCCGAAGTGTATCCTGACAATGAAGTGATGACTGGTATGCTAGTTATTCATTAAATAATAAAGAATTTACTTTTCTATTCGGTCTCTATGCATTCTTTTATTTCATAAAAGTTTATTAGAACAATCCAAATACCACAAAAAATCATGTAGGTAGAGGTGTCGGTGAAAACAGAAAATGGGGAAATTATTGCATCCCAAGTATATAACTCCTCCCCTATTAGAATATTTGGATTGAACTTTCTGTAAAACCTTATCATACTTTCCTTAGTATAATTTGATGAAATTTTGGGCATGCATTTGCTTTCTATATATAGAGCCAGCATAAATTGTAGTGAAATGTAAATCACTCTCTATATGGAGAATCAATCTCGGATTCTATACAAGTGCTAGGAGGAGGATTAATCCGACATAGCACCATCATCTCAAGCATGGATATTAATACCCTATGAGCACACATATCATGAAAAATTGGTTGAGTTTAGGGAATAATCATCCTCAAATACAAGCCTATTTTGAGGGAATTTGTTGATGTGTTTCTTGAGGAATTTCATGGTCTTCCTCCAAACAGAGTGGTTGATTTTTCGTTTGACCATGTACGTTGTGCATCTCTAATATCTCAGACCCCATATAGAATGGATATAATGGAACTTGAGGAGATGAAGATATAACTACTAGAGAATCTAAATAAAGGCATTATATACCCAAGTGCTTCACCTTGGGGTGTTCTAGTCTTATTCATTAAGAATAAAGATGAGTCAATGTGCTTTTGTGTGGATTATTGTGAGCTCAAAAAAATCATGATAAAGAACAAGTATCATTTTCCATTTATTTTTTACTTGTTCGATTAGATACGTAGAGCACAATACTTCTATAAGGTGTATTTGCGGTCGGGATATTACCATGTAAGGGTGAAGAAAGAGGATATCCCCATGAGTGCTTTTTTCACAAGTTATGAGCACTATAAATTCATAGTAATACGTTTTATACTCACTAATGCTCTGAAAATCTTCATGGAATTTATGAATATAGTCATTAGATATTACCTCAAAAAATTTGAGGTAGTCATTATTGATGATATTCTAATATAATCTAAAACCAAGTAGGATCATCAGGAGCATCTGAGCACTGTGCTAGAGACATTAGGAAATGAGAAAATCTATGCAATGTATATTAAGTGTGAGTTCTGGTTGAAGTAAGTATCATTATTGGGGAATATCATCATAAGAAATGGGATATCTATGGATCCGTTTATGAGAAAATCACTTGAGGGATGTTTGAGGCCAACATCTGTGACATATATCCACAGATTCCTTGGGTTAGCGGTATATTATCGTCTTTTTGTGAGAAATTTCTCACGATTGTCAACCCCACTTACTAGTATAACTTTGATGGGATTCATGTTTCCTTAGAATTTTGAATGTGAAGAAACCTTCATGGAGTTGAAGAATAGGCCTATCAATATCCTTGTGCTCACACTAACCACAAGTGCGGATATTTTTGTAATCTTCAGCAATGATTAAAGAATGGATTGGGATATGTGTTGATGAACAATGAAAAATTCATTGCCTATTCCTCAAGGAAGTTGAAAATTCATGAGAAAAACTATCCCACACATGATCTGGATTTGGTGGGTATGATCTTTGTATTAAAAACTTTGCAGTATTATCTCTATGGGGAGAAGTGTGAAATATATTCGGATCATAAAAGTCTCAAATATATATTCACACAGAAAGATTTGAATATGCTCCAATGAATATGGTTATATATCATCAAGGATTACAACTGCTCAATCCACTACCATCCTGGGAAAGAAAACAAGCTGGAAGATGCTCTAAGTATAATTGACCCAGCAATTCTATCCTTGATAATAATTGAAAAGGATCCAATATTCTTATATTTGATGAATATGGACATGGGAATCAATAATAATGGAACATCTCTAATACTTTCATAAATTATTGCCCAATCGTCTCTTTGGGAAATGTTAAAGTGTTCTCAAAAAGATGATGTGGGAATTTAGTGATAGTGTAAGCTATCAAAAAAGGTAAATCCTTGGAGTTCAAATGTTAATAAAGAAGGAATTGTGAGATTTTGGTCAATACTATGTATTCCATAAAATCTGATGTTAAAGAAAGAACTATTGGATGATGCCCATTTTTTTGACTTTCTACATTCACCCAGGAAACACAAAGATGTATTATGATCTCTAGGAGTATTATTGGTGGGATAACATGAATAAGGAGATCATTTAATATACATCAAGGTTCTTGGTATGTCAGAAAGTGAAGGTTGAGATGAATAAGTCTAAAGGTATGATGAAACCATTACTCATACCAACATGGAAATGGGAAAACATCACCATAAAGGTTGTCACTAGACTTCCAAATACATCCAAAGGAAACGATGATATTTATGTATTTTTTGATCTTATTATAAAGACATCACACTTAATTTCGATATGAGAGGATTTCTCACTAGATCAACTTGCGCGGATATATATCAGAGAAGTGGTGAGGCTGCATAGTGTACCACTATCAATTTTATCTAATCGAGATCCAATAATCACCTCAAAGTTTCGGAAAAGTCACTATCAAGCTCTAAATAATTACATAAACTTCAATACGACCTATCACCCTCAAAATGATGGAAAATATAAGCAAACTATCCAAGCACTTGAAAAAATGTTGAGATATTTCTCAATGGACTTCAAGGTTGATGGGACCAACATCTTCCTTTGGTGGATTTCTCTTACAACAATAGTTTCCACTCGAGCATCCCAATGGACCCAATGAATTCCTTTATGGGATGAGGTGTAGAACACTAGAATGTTGGGAAGAGTTGGGGGAATGAAAACTTCTAGGTCCAAAAATGGTCAAAGAAATGGTGGAGAAGGTTAAGACCATATGGTATCACATCAAAGCTACTCAGAGTCAATAAAAATTATATGTTGGAAATCATCGACAAGACCTAGAGTTTGATATTTGAGACATGGTATTCCTCTGTATATCTCTATGGAAGAGAGTAATGAGATTTGGGAAGAAGGGAAATCTTGGTCCAAGGTACATTGGACCTTTTGAGATCTTTGTTCTCATTGGAGCGATGGACTATTGACTTGCACTCCCACCGAACCTAGCTCATGTACATGATGTATTCCATGTATCCCTCTTAATTATGTACATACCTAACCGCTCACGTATACTCAATCCAGAGGTGGTACCATTGGAGAATGACCTCTATTATTAAAATAATCTGGTGACGATCTTATACTATAGGGAAAAGGTTCTATAAAATAATACAATGCCCCTAATTAATGTGTAATGGAGAAACCACATGTTTGAGGAAGCAACATGGGAACTGAAGGAGGTGATGAATCATAGTTACCCTCATCTATTTTAATGTGGGAAAATGAAATTTAAAGGGAAAATTTTCTTAAGGGGGGATGGTTTTAACTACCTAAACATTTATGAATAAAATTACCTTTCTTTTTAATTAAACATTTACTTTTTTTATTATATATAATTTGATTTAAATGAATGTTAAGTATCCTTACCATTAATAATATAGTCATTGAACCGTGATCACATGACTAATATAAATATAAGGTTTTAACAAATCCTTTTGAAACAAACAAAGGATCTGATAGCCTTATCAAGTAGACTCGGGATGGAGGTTGTGTCACTAGGCTTTGCTCTTGAAAAAAACCTAAGATAAGCTTCAACACGTTAATCTTGAATAGAATCGCATATTGGATAAGTTCAAGTTAATAAACATTACCACCTATGAGATGTTATCTGAGCCACCCCAAGAGTTTGTCACCATCTCACACCTTATCCTTAGGTCTTATGCGGGGTTATAAGGGGTATGTAATAAGTTATTTGTTACTCATTATCTAAGATATTTTTACAAATAAAAGTTTTTTTCCAACAATTCCATTGTCAGAATAGTCTTTCTTAAAATGATGAATTTGATAAATTTTATTTTTGGGTAAAAATGGTACTTTTAAGAAATATATAAATTATCATATTAAATTAAGTTTTTAATTAATAATTTTATTATAATTAAATAATGTATGATTATATAAATTCCATATCTATAAATTATTAAGTAATACTTTTGATAAGAATTAAAATTTTATATTATAAAATAGAAATTGTATTAAAGAATTTATTTTGAGAAATTATTGAATTTTTAAAATAAATAATATTTTAATAAAAAATTATTATCAAATTACTTTTATTAATAATAAATTATTATATAATTTTATAAAGTCAAATGTAATTTTTATTAAGGTTTAAAATTTTTTTATGTCAAAACTCATCAATTTTCAATAAATGTAGGTTCTCATTTTAAAAGTGAGAATTCACATATTTAGAAAATTATTTAGATAAAATGAATATTATTTTTGGAATTAGGATTTTGAAATTATCCACGGGTGAATTTTTCATAATTTTCTGAGAGAGTCAAATTTTTGGGCGAAAATTAAATAATATATAAATATATTGGGTGTTTTATGACATCATAATGACCCAATAGTTATGTAATAAATACTATAAAATTGATATTCAGACAAATATATGTTTTAACTTTAAAATAATGATATTTTAGATTCATTATTCCTATTTATAATGCCTTAGTGAATCCTCTAAAATGTATAATATATTTTATGATTTTAAATTCATTTCCTTGAGAGTGTGACTCACCTCTATATAAGAGAGGATAACATTTTATTATATTAATCCATTTTAATAATAAAATAATGTTTCCAATCTTCTTTTTCCAAAACCATGGGATAAAATAATGGGTTGGTTAGTTGTTTTGAATATTTTAGTGCGTATTATCCAAAACCTAAATAATAAATAATTCCCCCTCCTTTCTAAAATAAACCCACACTAGATCCCATTCCTCTTCACTAAAAACCCTTTAAGATCGTCCTCCCTATGATCTATAATCCCTAGAGTCCTCCAATGTTTCCACGGTCTCTCAGTAATCCCCTCTTCAAGATTTTTAAGTCACTCACTCAAGTAATAGATTTTTTCCTTTCTCATTTTTATCCATATTTCTTTAGAATGTTATACCCTTTTATTTTCAATTAAAAATGTTGGTGTATGATTTCTCACCTCCCCCATACATCTCTCCTTATGTTTTAATGATGATAGACCTATTTATCTCTCATTAATCCCTCACATTTACACCCACTACCATGCCAAAATCTTGTAAGAGTTATTCCATTTCTCCTCTTTCTTCAAGTTTCTTGATTATGTTACGCCTTCTATTTAAAAATTCCTTGTGTAGACACACACACACAGAGATATATATATATATATATAACCCCTTTAATGTCAATTTCATTTATATAATGAGATACCCATTTCTCTCTCATCAACCATTTTTATGAATTTTTATGTCATGTTGTTAGGCTGCCGAAATTGCACCATGATTTTCCATGCCAAAAGCATCATGTAGTGAATAACATGACCATTTATCGATCAAGAGTATTCACCTTTATGCACATATACTTATTGATTATATAATTTCATGTATATATTCCACATTCATTTATAGTGTAATAAATGATGATGTTGAATGGATCAATTTTATATGATCTTCGTGGCACACTTAAGCATGAGATTGAAATTATTATGAAGGGTGTGCCCAGATAGAAATCCAATGCATTGGTTAATGTTTAGTATCATGATACTCCATGTGAAATGAGGGTTTACTCATGATAATTCATGTTAAATGAGGGTTTACTCAATTTAATCCATGTGAAATGATCCTTGGCTCATGCTAATATCTTGCTGTATGTTGTTACCACATTTCCATGTTTTGATAAGCATGCTATATCATGAATTTATG
Source organism: Viscum album (assembly GCA_963277665.1). Taxonomy (NCBI): domain Eukaryota; kingdom Viridiplantae; phylum Streptophyta; class Magnoliopsida; order Santalales; family Viscaceae; genus Viscum; species Viscum album. The sequence continues at coordinate 1,516,497,364 of OY728155.1, read as the reverse complement.
TTCATGTTTCTCTTATGATCCATTGATATGTCTATTTCCTAACATGTATTGTATTCTTCATGTTATGACTTTTTTACTCACTTACTGGGCTTTGTAGCTCACCCGTTTCTTATGTATGTCCTCAGGTTATCCCATACAATGCTAAGTATGAAGGAATATTGTGATGTGGAAGATGTTTCCAATAAAGATGTTGTATTTTTTCTTATGTTGTTATGTAATGATCCTAATCCCCAAAAACACTAGACCTCTTTATATTCTATGTTTAAATAAGTTCAATTTTATGTAATTAATCATGTTTAAGTGTGTAATAAATATTAGGGTTGATATAATGTTGGTGGCCATTTATGCATAAAGGACTAAACATAAAGTTGTTCCCTTCATGGTGAAATAAGTATCTCATATTTATTCAAGTCATTTCCCATAACTTGAGTCATTTGTATCATCATTATCATGAAAGTTCCCCTTCTAGCTTCCAACGGTGGGCAGTCAATGCATGGTCTATTGCGGTCACCATTTGCACGGTTCCTCCTATTTCCATTAATTTTCTAAAATAATAAAACCTTAGTGAGAAACTTATTCCATTTAAATATCTTTTATCTGTAAAGGATTTTTATGTCTTAAAACTTCATGCATAATCAATAATTACATTTCTCTATAAATCCTTCATAATGATTCATAAAAATCTTGTTATTATCCCAATATATCCCTCTGGAGTGTCAAACTCGGAGTATAGCTTAGCCAGTTGTCATACACCCATTCTCGTTCATGTCTATATCAAAGTGGTGTTTTTGGGTTTTACCCCTAAATACATATGTGTCAGAGACACATCCACTTGTTCATATCCAGACATGTATTTATTTGTTTTGAAACAACTTACTTAATATTTTACCAACGTACCAAGATGTTTTCCTATATTTAATATTTTCCTTAAAGTTATTTCTAAAATTTTCAAATCCTAATTTCCACAAATAACTAAACCTCCCTCTAATACCAACAATATCATCCTGCCTTTTTATTACATAACATTGCATTACATTTTACAAACAGAGGATCTTTAAGTTCAGTGTCTGGAAAATAAGGTACATAATTTATGAAAATATGTAATATTTTTCTAATCCACTTGAAAGGATTCTTAATTTGTTCCTAATAATTAAAATTACTCCAACTTATTAATTGGGGACATACATCAAATGAAAGGGTGAGTTGAAGGCCTAGTAAGGGAAAAACAAGAGAAGCAGTTTACATGTGAACTTGAGCGATGTCTATAAGAACATGAGGAATATCATAAAATAATTATAAAGAGGAATATAATCATAATAATAAATTGAATAATAACTTGAAAATTTTAATATAACATTTAATTTATAAATTCATAAACATATCACCAAGTTTCATCCCCAAAGTGTCATTAAAATTTCCAAGGATATTCATAAAGGTATCATAAAACTTATAATATTTAGAGATTAATTTCATTACCCAATGAATTGGAGCGCTATCAGGGTGAACCTTTAATATGTATTTATTTTCATGTGATACACATAGATAATAATCAAACATTTAATAAATAACCCAAATAAAATAAAATAAATAGGTTTCATATCAAAATCACAACATTTTAAAAAGTGTTTAAAAACATGATCAATATGTCATTTATATCACAAAAAAAGAAATGAGGGTTTTATATATGTCAATTATAGAATAAAATATATTATTTTTATGTCTTGATGAATAAAACTAGAAATTAAATAGGTTTTGGAATTCACATAAAGAAAAATAAAATAATTTCTTGAGAAAAAGAGAGAGATTTTGAGACAAAAATTCTGCAGCATAACAGTTATGCAACACAGTTTTTGAAAACATTAAAAAAAGAAGGGAAAAGGGACACCCTTTTATAAAAGACTCATAATATAGTATAGAAAAATATAAAAATGTAAATACTAAAATTGTATGGAAACTTGAAATACATGCCACATAAAAGAAAACTTGAATGGAAAAGACAAGTTGAAAATTCTCTTACCGTGAAGAGTAACTTCTAAAACTCTTGGTTCAGGACCTTGAGGGATTGAGGAAACTTTTGGAGGAATCCTTAAGAGGTAATAATATAAAATATTATATTGTGTGATTTTTTAATGAAATAAAATGAAAGAATTTCTTGGAATGTATAGTAAAAGAGAGGGAGTTTTTTATTAATTTTCTAGGACACCTCATCAGCGGTATTTGAAAAACCATGGGCTTTCCCATGGTATTTGCCCATGGATTTGGCCAGATGGGATACCTCATATAATATTTGATTCCTGAAGATTATATAAGTATCTTAAATTACATATTACATCATTATAATGTCATAAAACACTCTGAAAACAGAAAAACTATATTTTATTATTCACTGAAAAACAAAACATTTTATAAAAATATCATAAATTAACCCTAACCTAATATCTATGTTATAAATTCAAAAATGATCTCCATTTTATGAAAAATTATTTTATAAATTTGATAAATTTAATTTTTAATAAAAATCACTATTTACTCGAAAAAATACTAATACTTAACTATTAATTTCTAAAATAGTTATTTACTTATACTATTATATAGAATTACCATTAAAGATTCTTAAATTAAAATTATACTTCCTTAGGTGAGGATACCATTACATTAGTCATAGTACTATCCATAAGGTTAATATTACTATTCATAAGTTTCTATTCACCAAAAAATAATTTGAACTTTTTATACTCTAAATTGCTTATAGATCACTAGCATATATGTCTATTATTCGAAAATCATTTCAGAGTATCAATTATTTAAAGTATAAAAATATTTTATAATACTCTTTTTCTCAATATTCATCAATAATATGAAACTTCTTAGAAAAAAACTTAAAAATAAACCAAGATTAATTTTTACATTTAAAATTCAAAAATGATGGTTATTTTACCATAATAAGAAATAAAAGTTATATTTATAGAAATTGATTACAAAAAGTAACTAAGGCCTTGTTACATATCCCTTATAACACCTGCATAGGACCTATGAGTGAGCTGTGCAATGGTGATAGAATCTTAGGGTGGCTCGGACAACATTTCCTCAGTGGTGATTTCAATCATCTTGAACATCTCCCATAGGAGATTTTGTTCAAGCTTAAAATGTTGAAGCTCGACTTGGTCTTGGTCCAGAGAAAATACCAGTGATGCTGCCTCCTTCCCAAGCTCCAACAAATGGGATTCGTATGTCTCAATTCTACTGGATGAGGTCATCGACTCTTCATTCTGCATTAATTATCAATTATCATTTCCATTTATTATAACATTAAATATTATTATTGTTTACAATAGTCATATTAACCAACGGTCATATAATGGTCAAAAAATGATTGTTACATTTCAATTATACTTTTAAATTTTTATTGATTATGACATAGTAAACCATAAAATTTCAATGAAAAAAATATTATTCAAAAGTTCGGGTCATTACATCCCAATGCCAGCTTGACCCAAAGTCTAAATAATGTGGATAATTGCTTCTACCAAATTAGGGTCCACTGTAGGGATCACCTAATGAACCTATCTCATAGTTTCCTCTATTGGATTTGGGAGAGATATTCTTAGAACCATTATCTAATAAAATGGAAAAACCTAATCAGTCATTTGAAAATTCCAAAATTAAAGGACTAACATTAGGTATTGATGACTAAGAACTAAAAAATTAAGAATTTAAAGAAACAAAAAAATAGTTGAAAATGAATAGTTCTATTTAATTAAACATCCCATACAACTCATTAAAATGAACTCAAACTCTATGTCCCAAACCTAGTAAAAATCCCAGACCACCCCTAGTAACTCAATTCTAGTCACAGAAGTGTGCTTTCTAGGCCCCATTTCTATAACTACTATCTAAATTTTGAATAATTCTAACTCTGGTCTACCCAAGACACCAAAAAAACTACGGCACTGCTAACACCCTTTAGGCTGAGCATCCATTTGACACCAAATTGTAACAAACCAACTTGGGCCAACTAGAAAATTCACATGAACTAGCCTATAACAAGATACAAATGAAGCATGGAAACTATAAATAGTCTTGAATATAATAAAAAAAGACATAAAACTAGAAAATGAAGAGGAAATATATAATATACCATAAAAACATACAATAAAATCAAAACAAGATAAGCTAGAAAGTAATTCATAACCCCATGTTACCAACAGTCACCTCCAAACCAACCTGAACTGAAAGAAAAAACAATACATTAAGAAATTATGCTATAAGATACTCTTCCCTTTACTAAAATACTATAACAAAACATCTAAAAATTTCTAAAGGAATAAGTGGGGAGTGATCAAAATCCTAGTAGGATACCACCATAGTTTCTATACAAGGTCTAATATCAAGAGTGAAATAATTCAAGCTTTTAAATCAAAACAACTTTATAAAGCATTTTTATAAATCGAAACCATTTAAAAATAATATTCCCCTCTTCTTGCATTGGTTTTCATAAAGCCTTTAATATTCTCAAACCATAAATTTGATAAAAAACGTGATAAAAATAAAAAATCATATCCATGACTCAAGAGGTAAATAGGTAAACACATATCCATAAATCAAATTGTCATGCGAAGCTATGTGATATGACCTCATATATAAATAACTGTGAGCAGTAATCCATTATGTAAAAATGATCAGGTGATAAATAACCATAAATGAAAAATTATAATCCACCTCATATATTGGGATCAAGTATATGGTACAAATGCATACTAGAAACTCAAAATATTTAATAGGAATAAGTTGGATCCAAAAGATACCATACCAGTTGATACCACAAAAGTTACCTCCTAATGCTGCAACACTCACTAAGCCTACTCATTTCTATATCCCGATGCACCCAAGGATACCAATATGGAATTTTATAATACATTTTAAAAAACCATCCTCATAATTTCACAAAAAAAATCAAATCCAGTCCAATCCAATTCTAAGTTTGAAAATCAATTTCCAAATCAACTAAATATATTTTCAATGAAAATTCCCTTTTGAAATAATTTCCCTTTCCAAAAAATCATTTAAAAATTTTTATCACATCAAATCAATGAAAAAAGTAATTTACCAATAACAACATGTAATTCATCAAATTAACCCATTCTATAGAAACACCATCATTAACATGGTAGAAAATGTAGCTTCTTTCAACAACAGGGAAAAGAGACTGAGATAATTTCCTCTTAAAGACATTTCATGAAATGAAGCTGAAAAGGATTGATAAAAACATTATATGGATACAGATACACACGCAAACCAAAGTCGCAACAAAAACAAAAGAAGAACCAGAAGGAACTATAACTTGAAGAAATGAACTGAAATCGCATCAATGATCAATCACTAAAAGAATGATCTAGAATGGTTATAAATATCCAAAATAAAACTTGAGAGCTTCTAGGTTAAGAGGGAGAGGTTCTTCCAAAAGATGAAATGAAAATTCAGCCAAGATACACCCTAAAAACCCAACTCTCAATAGTTTTATGATGTGTAATGTATTTACACAGTGTGTAATTCTTGATTTCCATATACATTGAAAAACCTATCAAATTTTTATTAAAAATCAGATTTTTCCATTACACAACATGTAAAAAATTCATGCATGTATTCGTTTCATAAATTATTCCCCGATACTATTACATGGAATGTAGTTCACTTATACGGTGTGTATGTTCTTAGTGAGAAGCATAAACTATAGGTTTTTATGTTAAAAATTCCATCAAATCCTTGACTTTACCATTATAGGTATCCTCCCAATTTCCTTTCTATCATTCTAAAAAAAACAAAAAATTAAACAAAAAACAAAGTAAGCTAGATACATTACATAAAGATATTGGGGGTGTTAAATGAATAATTAACATTAAAATGTAATTTCCATAAATGATATCAAGAAAAATCGAACATTCAATTTATTATTCTTGAAAATAATTAATATAGCTTTCTATTAAACCTAAATCAATCCCAGTTCAATCTAGGATTCTTTAAGATGAGTTATCTCATACTTATTATATTAATTCATAAATATAATAAAATATTTGAAATGGATTTTCAAGATAATGTCATTATCCGAAACATATCCCTTGAGATTGTCAAAATAAGTGTGTAGCCTGTCCTATTTGTCATGCACTAGTTGGTGGTTGAGACAATACCCAAAAACATTTATCAAGTTTATTACCCCTAGGTATTTCTATTCAAGATCCTTCTTTCACTTTTAGTATACATATATGGAAGTTATTTCATATAATTCCATGAAATATAAACTTTACCATAATTTCAGTAAGTTTTCATATACTTAAACCCATCCCCTAGACTTATACCTAGGGTACTTCAAAATTCCTCATATCATAGTCCACCAAAAACAAAAAGAATCAAATATTACCTAAACTAATACCAATAGGTTATCTATGCCTTATAAATTATGATCAAACATAATTTATAAACACTTGATAAAATTTATTACTCATAAATTATCATCATCCAAAAATATAATAACCTCTAAATTTATATATAACCTCTATTGAAAACAATTGTAATTCCTTAGTCCCACAAACCAAGATCTAATGTTAATAAATACCTTCTTCATATAGTATCTGTGAAATGAACTTGAGTCACCCAATTTCATTTATAACTAAATTTAGTATCACCAAAAATTATTGAGTCACATTCAATTAAATAACAATTTAGGTTTAGTATTTTATAGATGTAGGAAAAATATTTTAACTAACAAATCCCATTTCAGTCTCATCAAATAAAATCATTTTCAAAAATATAAGAAAATACCTAATACATAATTGGTCTAAAAAAACTCTAAAATTATCCCCAAACAATCTATTCTATTTTACATATATTCTATAATATATTTGTTGATAACTTGTGAAAATAGAAACATAAGAAGAGTGAGATTAAAGAGTTAGTAAGGTTAACTTTAACGGATAAAAATTCCATATTATAACGGATAAAAAATATGATCATAAATAATATGATGGGAATTGATAAATAAAAACAATTCCACCTTAAAACAAAATAAAAACAATAATATAACATTACATAATAATGTAAATGTAACGATCACAAGGATAAAAATAATGAATTCCTTAATGATGAAACAAATAATGTTGCATTGTTAATTCCATTCCCTAAGTCACTACTACATGATCTTAGATATCATGACCTTTCCATCAAAGCCATATGTCCTAGAAATATTCTATTCTAGGTAGGCATATGCCAAATTACCAAATATCCTTTTTCTTATTAGACATATTGATTCATCTAGGAGATATATAATACTGAGCCCAACTTATCACAACTTTATGTATAATTCATTCATTATATGAAAAATATTAATATTACTAAAATTAATAATCAAAATTCCATAGGTATATAAAGTATTCAATCTTGAGTTACAAATATAATGAACGCCAATTCATTCCCATTGTATAAATGGGGAAAATAGTAATTATCCATATAGAGAAAGATTGTGAATTTATATACAAGAAATAATCAATATGTCTTGGTAATCCAAAAATATACATATTTAACTAACAATTATATGTGTTTTCAATATTTCCCTTATAAACATATAGAATAGAAATATACATAAGCATCATTGGAACTAACACTGTATAGAGTAATGGGTATGTGGTTTTTTCAATAATTTACATATCTAATAAATATATATAATCATGGTGAACACATGTCAATAAAAGGAAGGAATTATAGATTTCTCATAAAGGAAATGAAATGTAAGGAAAATTATGCATGTAATAGTTGAGGATTTGGAATGATAGAGGTTGTAGTTTATTTTTGTGAGCTTAATCACCCATAAGACAATAGTATGTGAGTATTTTTAAGGTAACTGATGACCATTATATAAAAAAAGGGGAAAAACAATTAGTTATATGAATCATATCTCAATGAAGAAAAAACGAGGTGCAAAAACGATTACGGTAATGGTAATGTATGAATATAAATAACATGAGTGTGATACCCTAAAATTGAAATATAATGTAATAAAATATATTTATTTTACTTGAATGAAATAGGTTTATTAATAAAATATATAAATGAAATGATGGTGTGAAATTTCAAATCTATTTCATTTAACTAAAAACGAGATAGAGAAACACTTACTACATTATAATCATTTGAATCAGAATCACTTAAACTGTATGATATCAATTGAAACACTAAATATTTAGAATTATGATAGGGTAACGATAAAAAAATAAATGGTAAATAAATACACAATTACAAATAATAAATGTTATATAATAATAAATCAGTATCAATGGGTGAAATTTGTTGATAAGAAACCCCATAACATAATTCCTAACTTCCACCAATATAGCAGCTCAGTCTTCTCATACATGGATATTACATCTTTCAAGATGAATAGTCAATATATTACAAAAAAACATTCCCATAGACCATAATATTTTAGTGCCTTTGGAAACATGGAATACAATATTCTAATGTGGTGAATAATCATCAATATTTCTGTACCACCCTGCGTTTTTATGAATTATTATTTTTTGATTTAATTTAATCATTTTTATTTTTTTCATTTCACACAACATTGAATATAAATTGTGTTATATGAAATCATCAAGTTATTATTACTTTTTATATGACACCAAGTTGAGATTGATCTATGTGTAATACTTGTATTAGCTTTTGGTGCACACAAAACAATGTTTGGATTATGTTACAATCAATTTTTAGTTCCTTTTATATCTTTCATTACACTCAAGACTGGGTTTTACCAAACTACAATATACTATTAATAATATTATTAAAATATTATTATAGTTATCAACTAGACATTGGAATGGATGATATGAAAATTATTAACTAATTTATGGAAATATTGTTGATGCATGTTTATAAAACGAATTATTTTTTGAAAGAATAACTAGAAATTAAAATAAAACCCTTTTGAAAATATAAGAAATCTTTTGCTGGAAAACAATATTTGTCAAATTAAACACATTTCACCTCAATAAATTAAATAAAAAAATTATGATAAATGGTTTTAATTAAATATATATATATATATATATTATATTCATTTAAATATTTAAAATTCATCTTCTATTTTTTCTAGATAAGATATTAGAACAAATTCAATTTTAGGCATAAAATGCTATATTTTTCTAAAAGGCAGTTTTCCACCTTTTAATGATAGACTCATTTTAAAACTAATTTTTGACAATTTTATAATTTTTATTTGACAAAATTAAATTAATTTTTTAAATTATAATATCAATATTTTCTTTTGTTTAATTATTGGAATTTTTTGAGAAGTTTCATTTGTTGATTAATAGTAAAAAATGATGAGTTTTAATTCAAAACTACATTTTAATCTAATTTATTTATATAGATATATTATATTTCAAATTAGTTTTAAAGTACATTTATATCCAATATACTTATATTAATACAATTTAGTTCCTTTGAAGAAATTCCACACTGAAATTGGATATAAAAATATTTCAAACATTTCACTATTTTCACATTAAAACTCATTGTCTTGTCCCATATGTGGGATTAGTTTTAAATTAATTTCTTTCACTTATTGTAAAGACCCGTAAAATTCAAGGGAAATTTTTTCTTAATTTTCTTTAGAATTTTACAAGAGCGCGGTTTCAGACGGCACCTGATTCCGAGGCCCGGAGTGCCCGGAATTAATTTCCGAAGTTTGGCTCGGGTACGTTCAGTGAACGAACGAGCGGGAATTCCTAACTTTTGATCCGGTGCTCGGAATTGAAATCCGAGGGCACCGATGAACTCGCAGCGCCGATATTCGCTTAAAGAGACCTTTTCGGGAGTTGCGTTTGTTGCGAGTTGGAAGTTAGTTTTTTGGGTTTTTCAGTTAAGCTAAATAAAATTGTGTAAGACAAATTTTATTTTTAACTTATTAAAAACCTACCAAAGAAGGTTGGAAGTGGGACCCACACCCACTTAACCTCCCTTGGGAGGATTAAGTGTGGTGGGGCCCACACGAAACCCTTTTTCTTTTCAATTCCCTAACCCCTCTAAACCCCCTCTTAATTAAGTAACTCAAGTTATTAAAAAGGAAGAGTTACATAATTAAGAGGGGGTTTAGAGGGGTTAGGGAATTGAAAAGAAAAAGGGTTTCGTGTGGGCCCCACCACACTTAAAGGGTTTCGTGTGAGCCTCGGACCTCCGAACGACGAACCGTCTGCGGCAACGCGATCCTTGGATCGAGACGGTCGTTTCGGTATATCGCACTCAAGGTTTCGGGTTACTTTGAGTTCGGCCGGGTTGGTTCGTTCACGAAACCAACCGGGCCTTCGGAGCGGAAACGCTCATATCTTGAGCCACGAACGTCCGATTGACGCGCCGTCAGTCGCGTTGCGTTTCTCTTAATGAGACGGATCTTTTGGCATACTCCGCCCGAGGTTTGGACGCACGACATCTTCCACGTATTCCAGCTGGTGCACGACATCTTCCACGTATTCCAGCTGAGGAGCTTGACGTTGACGATGGGGTGACTTTTACGGAGGTCCCGGTGGAGATAGAGGATCGAAAGGAGCGGGTCCTACATGGACGATCGATTCCTCTTGTGCGCAACAGATGGCGGCACGGGAATCTCCAGGAGAGCACATGGGAGCGGGAGGCTCAGATGCGTGCTCAGTACCCTCTTTTGTTACCCTAGTTTTTGTTGTATCTTTACGGGGACGTAAAGCCCTGAGGTGGGAGTAATGTAAAGACCCGTAAAATTCAAGGGAAAATTTTTCTTAATTTTCTTTAGAATTTTACAAGAGCGCGGTTTCAGACGGCACCTGATTCCGAGGCCCGGAGTGCCCGGAATTAATTTCCGAAGTTTGGCTCGGGTACGTTCAGTGAACGAACGAGCGGGAATTCCTAACTTTTGATCCGGTGCTCGGAATTGAAATCCGAGGGCACCAATGAACTCGCAGCGCCGATATTCGCTTAAAGAGACCTTTTTGGGAGTTGCGTTTGTTGCGGGTTGAAAGTTAATTTTTGAGGTTTTTAGTTGAGTTAAATAAAATTTGTGTAGAACAAATTTTATTATAACTTCTTAAAACCTATCAAAGGAGGTTGGAAGTGGGACCCACACCCACTTAACCTCCCTTGGGAGGATTAAGTGTGGTGGGGCCCACACGAACCCCCACCTTTTCAACTCCCCACTCTCCCTCTTAATGGCTTGACAAGTTAACTTATATTTAATTATACAATTCATGTATATTAAATAAGTGAGTTAATTTTGGAGTTATCCATTTTGAATTTCAAACCTTTGAAATTCTTGTGGTTAAGTTATGAAATAATATAAGTTAAAGCTTATATTATTCTAGGAGTTTCTTTTACCCTTGGGAGGATTTCTTGAGAGCTTTGGAAGCTTTTCTTCTTCTTCTTCAACTCAACGAAGAACGCGAAGAACGTCGTTCTTCAACGAAGAACTTCTCCGCCGAAGAACACGATCCATCCGCGACGCCGTGTCCGCGACGTGACGTACTTCTTCCGCGTCATCTCTTCCGCGACGGTTTTCCGCGACGAACGCCTTCGATAACGACTCTTCCTCCGACGTCAAAGGAATCGACACCGATATTCCACGACACCGTCAACGTGCGACTATCAAGGTATGGGTTCTTGAGTTCGTTGTTTCCTTTTTATTTGACTTTCCTCAAGACTTGACGAGGAACGCTCTTTTTCCGACGAAGAACGCCGCACCTCCTTTCTTCGTTCACCGTGACAACGAAGGGGACGCCACCACTTCTTCGGATAACCTTCGTCGGCGTGCAAGTTTCGCCAACGACGTATCTCTTCGGGCATATCTCTTCGTCAACGGATTTGACGAACGACGACCGCGACGCCCGACTTCCGCGACGCCGTCTTCCGCGGAACGTAGACGATTCTTCGAATCTTAAACCCGAGGTAGGGGTTGTTTAATTCTTTAATTATTTCATTCTTGCTCGTGGTTTGTATGACTAGCGTGAGGATGTTGATTCTTAAGTTGAGTTATTTATTGCTTAACGTGAGGGGGGCCGGACCGCATGAACACGGCCGAACCCCCTCCATCGATCATGTTTAATTCTTGCGATGGAAGCAAAGTGGCGTGGTGCCGTCGCACCACGCGGATTACCGTGCGTTTATTTTACGCGGCGCCGTTGCGCCACGCCGAGGTAGAAACTTCAAGAACGCGACGCCGTCGCGCCGCGTTGAAAAGAATCAAAGCACGGCGAAGGGGCGCGGTGCCGTCGCACCGCGCCGGATGACGAACGCCGCGGCCGGTTCCGGGCCGCGGCGGGACGAGGAGACCGCGGCCGGTTCCGGGCCGCGGCGGAAGGGAAGACCGGCGGCCGGGCCGCCGGCGTCGGAAGCCGAAGAAGGGGACCGGAAATTCCGGTCCCGTTTGAGAAAACCGGCCGGCCAGCTGGCCGGCCGGATGACTTAAAACCGGGGAATTTAATTCCCCGGCCAACCTTTAAAAACCCCCCTCTTAAAGAGGGGGGCGGTTCTTGAAGGAGGGGGGCAGCCGGCCCCCCTGGCTCTCTTAAATAAACCGGCCCCACGTGGGGCGGTTTCAATCAAGGGCGCGGTAGTTGCCGCACCGTTTTTTTTAGGAACCGCGGGGCTGAGCCCCGCGTGCTGCCACCCCGTGCGGCGCCAGGCGCCGCCGCCGCCGCCCGCCGCCGCCGCCGCCACCGCGGCCCGCCGCCGCCGCCACCGCCGCCGCCCAGGGGGGGGGGGGGTCGGGCCGGGTCGGCCCGGACCCGGACCCCCCCGTTTCGAACCAGATTTGTCACGACCCGTCCTCGGGGCCCGTGCCGTGACTACCCCAAGCCCGCCTTCCATAGGCCAGGGGCTGGCGACTAGCACCAAAGGCGTAAAATCCCGATAACTGGGAAGGCATTGCCTTTATAAAGAAAACAAGCACCACAGAGTACAAGCGGAAGTAAAACACTAAGTACAAAAAGAAGAGCTGAAAAGTAAAAAGGGGCCGGAAATACAAGCCCAACTGTAAAGTACAACTCGAAAGGGAAAACAGCGACTGAAAAGTAAAGCTGCTACGCTGAGATGTCCACTAGAAATCCCACCTGAAGGGTGGGTACAGATAGCTCCTCTGCTCCTCGGGTCCCGCCATCCGCTCCGAGCATGTCCCGCCCAGTGGTCCACCTCCGGGTACCGCCTCGTCGTATAGTCCACCTCCAGGTACTGTCCAGTCCTTGAACCTTCGGCTTCTGTCAGTACTGTCTGTCGTCTGCAACCAACACAACGAGGTGCGGGCATAGCCCGTGCAGGGGTGAGTATAACGATACTCAGTAGGGACCCCGAGACCCTCAAGGTCTCACTAAAACCAACAAGGATAAACACAAGAAGATCTCAACAGATAAACCCTACTTAGGTATATGCTCATACATATACCTAAGTTATCAAGTAACCCATCTCAATCATGAGGAAACACAAGGATTGTGAAAACGACGGATAACCACTACCCGGGTATATGCCCATACATATACCAAAGTTAGCAAGTGACCCATCTCAATCATGAAGTAAACACAAGGTCAAAAGTCTCAGCTCAAACCAGGATTTTCATTATCGAAACCGTAACTGCTGAAGAGCCCCATCTCTAGAGTGTACAGTGGTCCTGTCACGACTCCGAGGTACTGCTCACTAACCTAAGACTGCTGAGGTACTCCTCCTGTCGAGTACTGCGGGTTTGCGGCCAACTACCTGGCGCTCCGTCCGCTGAGGGTCTGTCGCCAAATACCGGGCGCTCGCCCAATTAGCCTACTGAGGTACTCCTCCTGTCGAGTACCACGGGTTTGCTGCCATCTACCTGGCGCTCCGTCCGCCGTGGGTCTGCAGCCAAATACCGGCGCTCCGTCCACTGGGCTAGTCGACTCACTCCAAGTCGAGTCGGTCAAGCAGTCGTCAGGTCTCAGCCGGCTACACGGTCTCCGTACTCTGCACGCTCGTCTCCGGGAGGGTCCGCTCCACGAGCTACTGGCCGATACTCCAAGTATCACAAAGTCCCACGAAGAAGTGTCTCAAAAGTCCGTCTCGTCACAGGGGTCTCAACGCAACAGACGGCGCGTCGATCGGACGCCCGGTCTGTGAGTTATTAGCCTTTTCGTCCCAGGGGCCCGGTTGGTTTCGAGAGCGAAACCAATCCCGGCCGTATCTCAACTGTACCCCGAACTCCCATAGGGTATACTCAAAGGGACCGTTACTCAACGTAACCACCAACGCCGCTGACGGTTCGTCAAGCGGACGTCCTGTCTGAAAGATATTTGCTTTCCCGTTCCAGGGGCCCGGTTGGATTTCGGGTACAATCCAACCCGGCCATACTCCGACTGTAACCAAAACTCGGGCGGAGTATGTCAAAAGTTTCGTCTCATCAAGAGGAAGTCAACGAAACAGACGGCGCGTCAATCGGACGCCCGGTCTGTGAGTTATTGGCATTTTCGTCTCCGGGGCCCGGTTGGTTTTTAAAGCAAAACCAACCCGACCGTACTCCACCTGCGTCCAAACCTCGGGCGGAGTATGCCAAAAGATCCGTCTCATTAAGAGGAACGCAACGCGACTGACGGCGCGTCAATCGGACGTTCGTGGCTCAAGATATGAGCGTTTCCGCTCCGAAGGTCCGGTTGGTTTCGTGAACGAACCAACCCGACCGAACACAAAGTAACCCGAAACCTTGAGTGCGATATACCGAAACGACCGTCTCGATCCAAGGATTGCGTTGCCGCAGACGGTTCGTCATTCGGAGCTCCGAGGCTCAAGTTATGAGCCAAAAACCAAAACTGGTTCGAAACGGGGGGGGTCCGGGTCCGGGCCGACCCGGCCCGACCCCCCCCTGGGCGGCGCGGTGGCCGGCGGCGACGGCGGACGGCGGCGGCGGGCGGCGGCGCGGCGGCGCGGCGGCGGGCCGCGGTGGAGGCGGCGGCGGGCCGCGGTGGCGGCGGCGGCGGGCCGCGGGGGCGGCGGCGGCGGGCCGCGGTGGCGGCGGCGGTGGGCCGCGGCGGCGGCGCTTGGCGCCGCACGTGGGTGATCACGCGGGGGGGCAAGGCCCCCGCTTTGCTTCACGTGGCGCGGCCTTTGTGCCGCGCCTGGGTAACAAAAACCGCCCCACGTGGGGGCCGGTTTTGGAGGGACAAACCGGGGGGCTGCTGCCCCCCTTTCATGGAACTGCCCCCCTCTTAAAGAGGGGGGTTTTATGAGCTGGCCGGGGGAATTATTTCCCCCGGTTTTAAGACGTCCGGCCGGCCAGCTGGCCGGCTGGTTTTCTCCAACGGGACCAGATATTCCGGTCCCCTCCTCGGCTTCCGACGCTGGCGGCCCGGCCGCCGGTCTTATCTTCCGCCGCGGCCCGGAACCGGCCGCGGTCTCTTCGTCCCGCCGCGGCCCGGAACCGGCCGCGGCGTTCGTCGTCCGGCGCGGTGCGACGGCACCGCGCCCCTTTGCCGTGCTTTGATAATCATCCAACGCGGCGCGACGGCGTCGCGTTTCTGTTGTTTCTACCATGGTGCGTGCGACGGCATCGCGAAGATATTTGCACGTTCAACCGCGTGGTGCGACGGCACCACGCCACTTGCTTCCTCCCGCAAGATAAAATCAACATAAACGTTGGAGGGGGGTTCGGCCGTGTTCATGCGGTCCGGCCCCCCTCACGTTAAATAAAAACTCAACATGAACATTTCAAGCCTCATGTTAGACATGCCAGATCCATGTTCAAGAAATGGAATAATTTAAGAATGAAACAACAAAAACGCGACGCCGTCGCGCCGCGTTGGATGATTATCAAAGCACGGCAAAGGGGCGCGGTGCCGTCGCACCGCGCCGGACGACGAACGCCGCGGCCGGTTCCGGGCCGCGGCGGGACGAAGAGACCGCGGCCGGTTCCGGGCCGCGGCGGAAGATAAGACCGGCGGCCGGGCCGCCGGCGTCGGAAGCCGAGGAGGGGACCGGAATATCCGGTCCCGTTGGAGAAAACCGGCCGGCCAGCTGGCCGGCCGGACGTCTTAAAACCGGGGGAAATAATTCCCCCGGACAGCTCATAAAACCCCCCTCTTTAAGAGGGGGGCGGTTCCATGAAAGGGGGGCAGCAGCCCCCCGGTTTGTCCCTCCAAAACCGGCCCCCACGTGGGGCGGTTTATGTTACCCAGGCGCGGCACAAAGGCCGCGCCACTTGAAGCAAAGCGGGGGCCTTGCCCCCCCGTGTGATCACCCACGTGCGGCGCCAAGCGCCGCCGCCGCGGCCCGCCGCCGCCGCCACCGCGGCCCGCCGCCGCCGCCGCCGCCACCGCGGCCCGCCGCCGCGCCGCCGCGCCGCCGCCCGCCGCCACCGTCCGCCGCCGCCCGCCGCCGCCGCCGGCCACCGCGCCGCCCAGGGGGGGTCGGGCCGGGTCGGCCCGGACCCGGACCCCCCGTTTCGAACCAGTTTTGGTTTTTGGCTCATAACTTGAGCCTCGGACCTCCGAATGACGAACCGTCTGCGGCAACGCGATCCTTGGATCGAGACGGTCGTTTCGGTATATCGCACTCAAGGTTTCGGGTTACTTTGAGTTCGGTCGGGTTGGTTCGTTCACGAAACCAACCGGACCTTCGGAGCGGAAACACTCATATCTTGAGCCACGAACGTCCGATTGACGCGCCGTCAGTCGCGTTGCGTTCCTCTTAATGAGACGGATCTTTTGGCATACTCCGCCCGAGGTTTGGACGCAGGTGGAGTACGGTCGGGTTGGTTTTGCTTTAAAAACCAACCGGGCCCCGGAGACGAAAATGCCAATAACTCACAGACCGGGCATCCGATTGACGCGCCGTCTGTTTCGTTGACTTCCTCTTGATGAGACGAAACTTTTGACATACTCCGCCCGAGTTTTGGTTACAGTCGGAGTATGGCCGGGTTGGATTGTACCCGAAATCCAACCGGGCCCCTGGAACGGGAAAGCAAATATCTTTCAGACAGGACGTCCGCTTGACGAACCGTCAGCGGCGTTGGTGGTTACGTTGAGTAACGGTCCCTTTGAGTATACCCTATGGGAGTTCGGGGTACAGTTGAGATACGGCCGGGATTGGTTTCGCTCTCGAAACCAACCGGGCCCCTGGGACGAAAAGGCTAATAACTCACAGACCGGGCGTCCGATCGACGCGCCGTCTGTTGCGTTGAGACCCCTGTGACGAGACGGACTTTTGAGACACTTCTTCGTGGGACTTTGTGATACTTGGAGTATCGGCCAGTAGCTCGTGGAGCGGACCCTCCCGGAGACGAGCGTGCAGAGTACGGAGACCGTGTAGCCGGCTGAGACCTGACGACTGCTTGACCGACTCGACTTGGAGTGAGTCGACTAGCCCAGTGGACGGAGCGCCGGTATTTGGCTGCAGACCCACGGCGGACGGAGCGCCAGGTAGATGGCAGCAAACCCGCGGTACTCGACAGGAGGAGTACCTCAGTAGGCTAATTGGGCGAGCGCCCGGTATTTGGCGACAGACCCTCAGCGGACGGAGCGCCAGGTAGTTGGCCGCAAACCCGCAGTACTCGACAGGAGGAGTACCTCAGCAGTCTTAGGTTAGTGAGCAGTACCTCGGAGTCGTGACAGGACCACTGTACACTCTAGAGATGGGGCTCTTCAGCAGTTACGGTTTCGATAATGAAAATCATGGTTTGAGCTGAGACTTTTGACCTTGTGTTTACTTCATGATTGAGATGGGTCACTTGCTAACTTTGGTATATGTATGGGCATATACCCGGGTAGTGGTTATCCGTCGTTTTCACAATCCTTGTGTTTCCTCATGATTGAGATGGGTTACTTGATAACTTAGGTATATGTATGGGCATATACCTAAGTAGGGTTTATCTGTTGAGATCTTCTTGTGTTTATCCTTGTTGGTTTTAGTGAGACCTTGAGGGTCTCGGGGTCCCTACTGAGTATCGTTATACTCACCCCTGCACGGGCTATGCCCGCACCTCGTTGTGTTGGTTGCAGACGACAGACAGTGCTGACAGAAGCCGAAGGTTCAAGGACTGGACGGTACCTGGAGGTGGACTATACGACGAGGCGGTACCCGGAGGTGGACCACTGGGCGGGACATGCTCGGAGCGGATGGCGGGACCCGAGGAGCAGAGGAGCTATCTGTACCCACCCTTCAGGTGGGATTTCCAGTGGACATCTCAGCGTAGCAGCTTTACTTTTCAGTCGCTGTTTTCCCTTTCGAGTTGTACTTTACAGTTGGGCTTGTATTTCCGGCCCCTTTTTACTTTTCAGCTCTTCTTTTTGTACTTAGTGTTTTACTTCCGCTTGTACTCTGTGGTGCTTGTTTTCTTTATAAAGGCAATGCCTTCCCAGTTATCGGGATTTTACGCCTTTGGTGCTAGTCGCCAGCCCCTGGCCTATGGAAGGCGGGCTTGGGGTAGTCACGGCACGGGTAGTCACGGCACGGGCCCCGAGCACGGCCGGACCGCATGAACACGGCCGAACCCCCCTCCAACGTTTATGTTGATTTTATCTTGCGGGAGGAAGCAAGTGGCGTGGTGTCGTCGCACCACGCGGTTGAACGTGCAGATATCTTCGCGATGCCGTCGCACGCACCATGGTAGAAACAACAGAAACGCGACGCCGTCGCGCCGCGTTGGATGATTATCAAAGCACGGCAAAGGGGCGCGGTGCCGTCGCACCGCACCGGACGACGAACGCCGCGGCCGGTTCCGGGCCGCGGCGGGACGAAGAGACCGCGGCCGGTTCCGGGCCGCGGCGGAAGATAAGACCGGCGGCCAGGCCGCCGGCGTCGGAAGCCGAGGAGGGGACCGGAATATCCGGTCCCGTTGGAGAAAACCGGCCGGCCAGCTGGCCGGCCGGACGTCTTAAAACCGGGGGAAATAATTCCCCCGGCCAGCTCATAAAACCCCCCTCTTTAAGAGGGGGGCGGTTCCATGAAAGGGGGGCAGCAGCCCCCCGGTTTGTCCCTCCAAAACCGGCCCCCACGTGGGGCGGTTTTTGTTACCCAGGCGCGGCACAAAGGCCGCGCCACTTGAAGCAAAGCGGGGGCCTTGCCCCCCCGCGTGATCACCCACATGCGGCGCCAAGCGCCGCCGCCGCCACCGCGGCCCGCCGCCGCCGCCACCGCGGCCCGCCGCCGCCGCCACCGCGGCCCGCCGCCGCCGCCACCGCGGCCCGCCGCCACGCCGCCGCGCCGCCGCCCGCCGCCGCCGTCTGCCGCCGCCGGCCACCGCGCCGCCCAGGGGGGGGGGGGGGGTCGGGTCGGGTCGGCCCGGACCCGGACCCCCCCGTTTCGAACCAGTTTTGGTTTTTGGCTCATAACTTGAGCCTCGGACCTCCGAATGACGAACCGTCTGCGGCAACGCGATCCTTGGATCGAGACGGTCGTTTCGGTATATCGCACTCAAGGTTTCGGCCTACTTTGAGTTCGGTCGGGTTGGTTCGTTCACGAAACCAACCGGACCTTCGGAGCGGAAACGCTCATATCTTGAGCCACGAATGTCCGATTGATGCGCCGTCAGTCGCGTTGCATTCCTCTTAATGAGACGGATCTTTTGGCATACTCCGCCCGAGGTTTGGACGCAGGTGGAGTACGGTCGGGTTGGTTTTGCTTTAAAAACCAACCGGGCCCCGGAGACGAAAATGCCAATAACTCACAGACCGGGCGTCCGATTGACGCGCCGTCTGTTTCGTTGACTTCCTCTTGATGAGACGAAACTTTTGACATACTCCGCCCGAGTTTTGGTTACAGTCGGAGTATGGCCGGGTTGGATTGTACCCGAAATCCAACCGGGCCCCTGGAACGGGAAAGCAAATATCTTTCAGACAGGACGTCCGCTTGACGAACCGTCAGCGGCGTTGGTGGTTACGTTGAGTAACGGTCCCTTTGAGTATACCCTATGGGAGTTCGGGGTACAGTTGAGATACGGCCGGGATTGGTTTCGCTCTCGAAACCAACCAGGCCCCTGGGACGAAAAGGCTAATAACTCACAGACCGGGCGTCCGATCGACGTGTCGTCTGTTGCGTTGAGACCCCTGTGACGAGACGGACTTTTGAGACACTTCTTCGTGGGACTTTGTGATACTTGGAGTATCGGCCAGTAGCTCGTGGAGCGGACCCTCCCGGAGACGAGCGTGCAGAGTACGGAGACCGTGTAGCCGGCTGAGACCTGACGACTGCTTGACCGACTCGACTTGGAGTGAGTCGACTAGCCCAGTGGACGGAGCGCCGGTATTTGGCTGCAGACCCACGGCGGACGGAGCGCCAGGTAGATGGCAGCAAACCCGCGGTACTCGACAGGAGGAGTACCTCAGTAGGCTAATTGGGCGAGCGCCCGGTATTTGGCGACAGACCCTCAGCGGACGGAGCGCCAGGTAGTTGGCCGCAAACCCGCAGTACTCGACAGGAGGAGTACCTCAGCAGTCTTAGGTTAGTGAGCAGTACCTCGGAGTCGTGACAGGACCACTGTACACTCTAGAGATGGGGCTCTTCAGCAGTTACGGTTTCGATAATGAAAATCCTGGTTTGAGCTGAGACTTTTGACCTTGTGTTTACTTCATGATTGAGATGGGTCACTTGCTAACTTTGGTATATGTATGGGCATATACCCGGGTAGTGGTTATCCGTCGTTTTCACAATCCTTGTGTTTCCTCATGATTGAGATGGGTTACTTGATAACTTAGGTATATGTATGGGCATATACCTAAGTAGGGTTTATCTGTTGAGATCTTCTTGTGTTTATCCTTGTTGGTTTTAGTGAGACCTTGAGGGTCTCGGGGTCCCTACTGAGTATCGTTATACTCACCCCTGCACGGGCTATGCCCGCACCTCGTTGTGTTGGTTGCAGACGACAGACAGTGCTGACAGAAGCCGAAGGTTCAAGGACTGGACGGTACCTGGAGGTGGACTATACGACGAGGCGGTACCCGGAGGTGGACCACTGGGCGGGACATGCTCGGAGCGGATGGCGGGACCCGAGGAGCAGAGGAGCTATCTGTACCCACCCTTCAGGTGGGATTTCCAGTGGACATATCAGCGTAGCAGCTTTACTTTTCAGTCGCTGTTTTCCCTTTCGAGTTGTACTTTACAGTTGGGCTTGTATTTCCAGCCCCTTTTTACTTTTCAGCTCTTCTTTTTGTACTTAGTGTTTTACTTCTGCTTGTACTCTGTGGTGCTTGTTTTCTTTATAAAGGCAATGCCTTCCCAGTTATCGGGATTTTACGCCTTTGGTGCTAGTCGCCAGCCCCTGGCCTATGGAAGGCGGGCTTGGGGTAGTCACGGCACGGGCCCCGAGGACGGGTCGTGACAAATTGGTATCAGAGGAGTTCGGTTCTACCGCAGAACTTATAACTCTGATCTTTCTTTCTGTGAAGCAATAGTGTTAAGGGTACCGAGTGTGGTTTTCAGTTCAGGGAGTCCAGTGTTGGTGCGGGCGGCCGACGTATCCATACACCAGGACCCTGACAACTGATTTCCGACTTTGTGCACGAAAACACTGATTGCGTGTGTGTTTTCAAAGGTTTTTCCCCTTAAAACAGCTCAAACCAGGTCAGCTCACCAGGTATAATCGTTTGATCGTGTTACGTTGTTTCTTTCAGGATGGCCCCACGACGGCAGCCAGCTAGGGTTCCGAGAATCGAACGTGACGACAGCCCACCGAGCGACGAGGCCTCGGTGCAGGGCCCTTGTCAGCAGTGGCACCAGCGGTAGCTCTACCTGCCGAGCCCCCGATGCTTCCAGCAGCAGCCGTTGACGATGCACGTCGCCTCAGCGCACTGCATGAGTTTCAGCGCCAGCGACCGCCCAGGTTTCGCGGGGAGACGGATCCCCAGGCAGCAGAGGACTAGCTGGAGGCAGTAGTTCGAGTGTTTAGGCTAGTGAGGACACCAGCAGACCTCATGGTGATCCTCGCTGCGAGCCTACTACACGCAGCAGCAGGACGATGGTGGAGCTTGATGCTCCAGGTGCACGATGAGGCATCTCTTCTTTGGACGGACTTTGAGAGCCTCTTCCGCTCGGAGTTCGTCCCAGCCACCCTTCGTGCGGTACGTATCCAGGAGCTTCTACAGCTGCAGCAGGGAAGCATGACGGTCGCTCAGTACGCGGCGAGGTTCACCGACCTTTCTCGGTACTCGACAGACATGGTACGGGACCCCTTCTTCCGGGCCCGGACCTTCGAGCAGGGTTTGAGACACGAGATCAGGGCATCACTGATCTCCCTCAGCATACCGACTCAGACAGGAGTACTGGAGCGGGCACTTCTGATCGAGAGTTTCCTTGCTGAGTCTACACCAGCACAGCAACTCACCGCAGGGCGGCACGTGGCAGAGTCATCTGCAGCAGGTAGCCGACAGATGACTCAGGGTTCCAGGCAGACCAGACCTACCGGTGGCTGACTGCACGACTCAGGCTCAGTTGTACGGGGAAGCCGGGGTGGAGTCAGAGCCAGGCGTGCCGAGAGTGGGAAGTGTTACTCCTGTGGCGGGATTGGTCACATGGCTCGTGACTGTCCGACCCGCCATGCTGATGATCAGCAGTTAAGTGAAGAACCTCCCAGGCAGAGGCAGAGGTTCGACCGTGGCGGTCCGCAGGGAGGAGGCGGACGAGGCAGAGGAGCTGGACGAGCAGCAGGTGGTGGGCGACGCTTTGAGGCTCTTCCACCACCACCACCAGGAGGTCCACCCCGACCGCAGGGGAGAGCTCAGCTTCAGGCAGCCGAGGCCTTCGATCATGGAGCTCTGGGAGCCGATGGACAGGAGCAGAACTAGTGGATAACAACCTTTGTACTTCTGGTTCCTTGTTGCTTTTGTGTAGCGTCTTGTATTATGAGCTGCAATAATAAAAGACGCATCCTTTGTGATGTTTTCATTCCTGTCCTCTTTTGTGATGTTACTAAGAGGTTCCAGTTGACTGTTGACTTGACCCTCACTTGTGAGACATCTACTGGAGGAGACCAGTTACCACACACTGATGCCGACAGTGTGACTCAACCCTTGGAGGCGAGAGTAACGGTTGGATCTCTTAGTAGTAGCGTCGAGGCCTTACGACGTCATCCTTGGTATAGATTAGTATCATCCATGTTAGGATTGACTATTTTAGGCAAAGAATGTGGTTCATCCAGGGGATGAGACCAGGTTTCTCTTATCGGCAAAGAAGAAATCTTGCAGCTCTTGTGGGACCAGAGATGGTCCGGGCCACGTCGGAGGAGGTCCATGTCATCCAGGAGCGGATGAGGACAACACAGAGCCGGCAGAAGTCATACGCTGACAGGAGGCGGAGGCCACTTGAGTTCGAGGATGGTGACCACGTCTTCTTGCGGGTCTCACCTCGACGTGGTATTCGGAGATTTGGCCGAGGCAACAAGTTATCTCCGCGCTTCATCGGACCCTTCCAGGTCCTCAGCAGGGTTGGTGAGGTGGCTTATCGCCTGGCTCTACCACCTCAATTGCACCGGGTGCACGACGTCTTCCACGTGTCTCAGCTGAGGAGATACGTGCTCGACCCGACGCACATCCTTGACGATGGGGCGACTTTTATGGAGGTCCCGGTGGAGATAGAGGATCGACAGGAGCGGGTCCTACATGGACGATCGATTCCTCTTGTGCGCAACAGATGGCGGCACGG
The DNA here is from genome assembly GCA_963277665.1 of Viscum album. Classification (NCBI taxonomy): domain Eukaryota; kingdom Viridiplantae; phylum Streptophyta; class Magnoliopsida; order Santalales; family Viscaceae; genus Viscum; species Viscum album. The sequence continues at coordinate 1,516,473,718 of OY728155.1, read as the reverse complement.
GAATCTCCAGGAGAGCACATGGGAGCGGAAGGCTCAGATGCGTGCTCAGTATCCTCTTTTGTTTCCCTAGTTTTTGATGTATCTTTACGGGGACGTAAAGCCCTGAGGTGGGAGTAATGTAAAGACCCGTAAAATTCAAGGGAAATTTTTTCTTAATTTTCTTTAGAATTTTACAAGAGCGCGGTTTCAGACGGCACCTGATTCCGAGGCCCGGAGTGCCCGGAATTAATTTCCGAAGTTTGGCTCGGGTACGTTCAGTGAACGAACGAGCGGGAATTCCTAACTTTTGATCCGGTGCTCGGAATTGAAATCCGAGGGCACCGATGAACTCGCAGCGCCGATATTCGCTTAAAGAGACCTTTTCGGGAGTTGCGTTTGTTGCGAGTTGGAAGTTAGTTTTTTGGGTTTTTCAGTTAAGCTAAATAAAATTGTGTAAGACAAATTTTATTTTTAACTTATTAAAAACCTACCAAAGAAGGTTGGAAGTGGGACCCACACCCACTTAACCTCCCTTGGGAGGATTAAGTGTGGTGGGGCCCACACGAAACCCTTTTTCTTTTCAATTCCCTAACCCCTCTAAACCCCCTCTTAATTATGTAACTCTTCCTTTTTAATAACTTGAGTTACTTAATTAATTTTGGGGAGTTAAACTCTTTTGAATTTCAAACATTTGAAATTCTTTTGAGTTTTGTGTTAATAAAATAAGATGTAATCTTATTTGTTTTTGGGTTGTTTTGTTTTTTTCCCTTGAGAGCTTTTTGAGAGCTCCTCTTCATCTTCAAGCTCTGACGAAGAACGAAGAACGCTCAAACTCCGACGAAGAACGACGCCTCTCTTCTTCGTCCTCGGTGTCAACAAAAGGGAACGCCGCTTCCTCCACGGACCTTCTTCGTCGGCAAACGAAGATCCGCCAACGTCGTGTCTCTTCGGGCATAACACTTCGTCAACGGATTTGACGAACGACGACCGAGACGCCCGACCTCCGCGACACCGTCTTCCGCGGGACGTAGACGATTCTTTGAAATCTTAAACCCGAGGTAGGGGATTGTTGTTTCATTCTTAAATTATTCCATTTCTTGAACATGGATCTGGCATGTCTAACATGAGGCTTGAAATGTTCATGTTGAGTTTTTATTTAACGTGAGGGGGGCCGGACCGCATGAACACGGCCGAACCCCCCTCCAACGTTTATGTTGATTTTATCTTGCGGGAGGAAGCAAGTGGCGTGGTGCCGTCGCACCACGCGGTTGAACGTGCAAATATCTTCGCGATGCCGTCGCACGCACCATGGTAGAAACAACAGAAACGCGACGCCGTCGCGCCGCGTTGGATGATTATCAAAGCACGGCAAAGGGGCGCGGTGCCGTCGCACCGCGCCGGACGACGAACGCCACGGCCGGTTCCGGGCCGCGGCGGGACGAAGAGACCGCGGCCGGTTCCGGGCCGCGGCGGAAGATAAGACCGGCGGCCGGGCCGCCGGCGTCGGAAGCCGAGGAGGGGACCGGAATATCCGGTCCCGTTGGAGAAAACCGGCCGGCCAGCTGGCCGGCCGGACGTCTTAAAACCGGGGGAAATAATTCCCCCGGCCAGCTCATAAAACCCCCCTCTTTAAGAGGGGGGCGGTTCCATGAAAGGGGGGAAACAGCCCCCCGGTTTGTCCCTCCAAAACCGGCCCCCACGTGGGGCGGTTTTTGTTACCCAGGTGCGACACAATGGCCGCGCCACTTGAAGCAAAGCGGGGGCCTTGCCCCCCCGCGTGATCACCCACGTGCGGCGCCAAGCGCCGCCGCCGCGGCCCGCCGCCGCCGCCACCGCGGCCCGCCGACGCCGCCACCGCGGCCCGCCGCCGCCGCCACCACGGCCCGCCGCCGCGCCGCCGCGCCGCCGCCCGCCGCCGCGCCGCCCAGGGGGGGTCGGGCCGGGTCGGCCCGGACCCGGACCCCCCCGTTTCGAACCAGTTTTGGTTTTTGGCTCATAACTTGAGCCTCGGACCTCCGAATGACGAACCGTCTGCAGCAACGCGATCCTTGGATCGAGACGGTCGTTTCGGTATATCGCACTCAAGGTTTCGGGTTACTTTGAGTTCGGTCGGGTTGGTTCGTTCACGAAACCAACCGGACCTTCGGAGCGGAAATGCTCATATCTTGAGCCACGAACGTCCGATTGACGCGCCGTCAGTCGCGTTGAGTTCCTCTTAATGAGACGGATCTTTTGGCATACTCCGCCCAAGGTTTGGACGCAGGTGGAGTACGGTCGGGTTGGTTTTGCTTTAAAAACCAACCAGGCCCCGGAGACGAAAATGCCAATAACTCACAGACCAGGCGTCCGATTGACGCGCCGTCTGTTTCGTTGACTTCCTCTTGATGAGACGAAACTTTTGACATACTCCGCCCGAGTTTTGGTTACAGTCGGAGTATGGCCGGGTTGGATTGTACCCGAAATCCAACCGGGCCCCTGGAACGGGAAAGCAAATATCTTTCAGACAGGACGTCCGCTTGACGAACCGTCAGCGGCGTTGGTGGTTACGTTGAGTAACGGTCCCTTTGAGTATACCCTATGGGAGTTCGGGGTACAGTTGAGATACGGCCGGGATTGGTTTCGCTCTCGAAACCAACCGGGCCCCTGGGACGAAAAGGCTAATAACTCACAGACCGGGCGTCCGATCGACGCGCCGTCTGTTGCGTTGAGACCCCTGTGACGAGACGGACTTTTGAGACACTTCTTCGTGGGACTTTGTGATACTTGGAGTATCGGCCAGTAGCTCGTGGAGCGGACCCTCCCGGAGACGAGCGTGCAGAGTACGGAGACCGTGTAGCCGGCTGAGACCTGACGACTACTTGACCGACTCGACTTGGAGTGAGTCGACTAGCCCAGTGGACGGAGCGCCGGTATTTGGCTGCAGACCCACGGCGGACGGAGCGCCAGGTAGATGGCAGCAAACCCGCGGTACTCGACAGGAGGAGTACCTCAGTAGGCTAATTGGGCGAGCGCCCGGTATTTGGCGACAGACCCTCAGCGGACGGAGCGCCAGGTAGTTGGCCGCAAACCCGCAGTACTCGACAGGAGGAGTACCTCAGCAGTCTTAGGTTAGTGAGCAGTACCTCGGAGTCGTGACAGGACCACTGTACACTCTAGAGATGGGGCTCTTCAGCAGTTACGGTTTCGATAATGAAAATCCTGGTTTGAGCTGAGACTTTTGACCTTGTGTTTACTTCATGATTGAGATGGGTCACTTGCTAACTTTGGTATATGTATGGGCATATACCCGGGTAGTGGTTATCCGTCGTTTTCACAATCCTTGTGTTTCCTCATGATTGAGATGGGTTACTTGATAACTTAGGTATATGTATGGGTATATACCTAAGTAGGGTTTATCTGTTGAGATCTTCTTGTGTTTATCCTTGTTGGTTTTAGTGAGACCTTGAGGGTCTCGTGGTCCCTACTGAGTATCGTTATACTCACCCCTGCACGGGCTATGCCCGCACCTCATTGTGTTGGTTGCAGACGACAGACAGTGCTGACAGAAGCCGAAGGTTCAAGGACTGGACGGTACCTGGAGGTGGACTATACGACGAGGTGGTACCCGGAGGTGGACCACTGGGCGGGACATGCTCCGAGCGGATGGCAGGACCCGAGGAGCAGAGGAGCTATCTGTACCCACCCTTCAGGTGGGATTTCCAGTGGACATCTCAGCGTAGCAGCTTTACTTTTCAGTCGCTGTTTTCCCTTTCGAGTTGTACTTTACAGTTGGGCTTGTATTTCCGGCCCCTTTTTACTTTTCAGCTCTTCTTTTTGTACTTAGTGTTTTACTTCCGCTTGTACTCTGTGGTGCTTGTTTTCTTTATAAAGGCAATGCCTTCCCAGTTATCGGGATTTTACGCCTTTGGTGCTAGTCGCCAGCCCCTGGCCTATGGAAGGCGGGCTTGGGGTAGTCACGGCACGGGCCCCGAGGACGGGTCGTGACACTTATGTGTTTATAATTTTGAAAAATGTATTATATATTTTTAATAAGAACAATTTATAATGTCTCGTAATGTAAAAATAGTTTTTGAACAAAACTTATAGTGGAAGTAATTAAAATTAATTGTCACGATTAATGAAAGAGAGAGTTTACTTAGTGGTTAAACATTAACTTAAAGGGACAAATAACCTAGAAACACATAAAAATTCCATTATATGTCCATATTTAGACCATATACTACCTTTTCCTGATAATATTTCATTATTTTTGGCACTTTTTTTGTCACAACCAGTCAATGGGATGAATTAAAGTTTCATGGAAAGAAGGTTTTAGAAGCAGCTAATGACAAAAGATCAAAGCACAAACACTTGATGAAACAACAACTAATGTCACAGAAATTGATGAACAATAGTTGCATTAGAATAAAGTGGATACATCACTTGCTACCGATGTTGAAGAGATAGTCCAGGGAAGACCCACCACTAGGGGCTGCATGAACCATCATCGAAGGGTGTTCTATGATGAAGTTTCCAGTGTTCTGGACATCAGCACGGAAGTAGTTGTTTTCCAGGTTACTCTGTATGCCAGCATGAATCTTCTTAGTAGCATCCACTGCTTTATGAGGTGCATGCGAAGTCTTACTGTTTTCACTCTGCCCTTCACTTGGAGTAGGGACAACCTTTTCATGAGGTTTTGGAGCCTCACTGTCCCCAAACAGGTATCCGAGTGAACTCTGCCCCCCACCACTGTTGACTCCACGACCCATCTCCCTGTGGCGGATCCGATCAGGTTGGGCACGGAGGTGGTTCTGAAGCATAAAGGAGCATCAAGCGAACAGATTAGATCTGGAGACTCGCGAAGAGCCCCCCTGTAGAGTTGCAGCAGGCAGTCCACCGCAGAACATGCTGGGGGGCCTGACGAATTTGATGGTGTGAGCCCTTGCTTCCATTTTTGGAACATGATTTAAGGGAGACCTCTCAATAGTGTTTACCATTTTATATTTACAAGAATACCACTCCTCATCCACCATAAAAGTGAACTCACCCCCCCTCTCTTATTCATGCCTATCATGACTTTTGTATCATATAATACATACCAAAATAATTTTAAAAAATCCATAATCTCAACTAATAAGCCTCACTTTGTGCAAAAATCAATTCAAGTTATTCCTTTGGTTTAAACCAGAAGGAATTACCCAAAGAATAGGTGACATCCTTCAATGAGAACTTTTGTTTAATTTATTTCACCATGACCTAAATTATTCTTATTATATACTTATATAATAAAATAATTATAAAAAATATACTAATATTTTTTTATCTTAGTGGTACTACCTACACTCATGTACACTTCCATCAAATGGGATATGCAATCCTTATTTGTGTGTATGTCAGACTACTCTTTCACAAACCAATGTCGTTTGTTCTTCCATTACCACATCCAAAAGATGGGAACAATTATGGATTTAAAATTTTTATATTATATATAAAATATTTATGATATCTTTATAATTATTTAATTGTTATATAACATATACCCTCATGTTTTCCATTTTATGGGAATATGATAACTTCATTTGTGGTTGCGTGGACTACCGCCACCTCAAAGTGACGTGATTCATTCACACTTTACGTAGAATGTATTAATAATGGTATTATTAAATGTATATTATATATATGAAATAATAATTATAATATATTAAATATATATATATATATATCTTTTTGAGTTTCATTTAATTTATTTCCCTCAATATGATAATAAAACGAAAACAATGTTCATGCATACGTCCGGCCTATTGTCTCCATGAATAGTGTCTTCCATTTCATATTTATATATTTCATAGATTATTATAAATATTTATAAAATGAATATATATTATATTTAAATAATTTTCCCTTTTTTAAATATTCAAATCATGATCTAAGTAAGAGGATCAAGAATAACAAGTCAAAACATGTTTGAAAAATAAAGCAATCATTACTCAAAACATAACATTAACATGAAATTATTAATAAAAATTTAATTTAAATTCATAATAAAATCATATATGTTATGATATATAATAATTTTTTTCTATTTTAAACTAATAATAAATTTATATTTAATATAAAATAGGCTTTAATGTGTTTGAAGATAGTCAAGACTTAAGGTAAGGGTTTTCTCATCTCACTTTTATTTCTGTGAGATATATTCTATATTCACCACTTATTCTTGTTTTGGATTTATATAATGAACTATTGAATGTTATATCTATAATTTAATTTATTTTATAATATTAAAAGTTTCAATTTATGTTATTCTTTCATGGATCTCATGATTTAAAATTTACTCAAGTAGTAAGGGGTTTTGTAGTCTCACTTTTATTTCTACGAGACTTCTACCTAATTCACCACTCGTTTATTTTATGTGGTATATATAATTCCCATTAATGTATTATATTATATTTGTCCTTAAATTTATGTTTATTTACGTATTCAATTTTTGATCTCTATTTTATGTCGTTTTATGGTTCAAAAGTTACCAAATTAGTAGGGTAATTTTGTCTCAATTTACCTTCTTTGAGTCACATGTTTTGTTATGCACCTATATTATTTTATGAGGTGTATATAATACTATTTTAAATTTTATATCATAAATAAACTTCATATAATGAAATTTTAAGATTAATTTAATTTTAATATTTCATTTGTATTAGGATTCAAAGTTTCTAAGGTTTTAAGAGTATATTTCTACATTATCATCATTTATTAGGATTGTTTATGATTATGCTTCTATGGATGAAATATTAGAACCCATATCTCAAGAATTATCCTAACTTTTATTCTAATATGGTTATTAGTAATGGAACTAATTTTCTACTCTTTGGTACTTAAGATAAGTAATAAAATGTTCTTAAAAAATCCAACTTTATTTCTCTCTTCGATCAGAAATATATTTATTCAAAAACCATGATTCCTAAAAAAAATTTAAATTTTTTTAAATGATATTTTAAACTCATTTTAAAGGAAAATAATTTTAAAAGTTTTTTATGTTTTAAAAAAATTTTAATTTTATTTCAATCTTCCTTTAAATGTTTTTAAAATTTTATTTCCAAAGAAAAGGATTTCAAAGGTTTCAAGGATTATTTTATATGTTTTAAAATATATTTTTAATTAAAAAGTTTTTTAAAAAAATTATGTTCAAGAAGTGTTTTAAATTATTTTAATGTCTCCCTTTATATATTATCAAAATGTTTTCTTCAAAGAAAATGATTTCAATAATTCAATGGTTTTTTATATGTTCTCAAAGCTCTTTTCAATGAAAAATGTTTTCATAAATGTTTAATGTTAAAGAAGTATTTTAAATGATTTTAAAATCTTACTTTATAATCTTTCAAAAAAATATTCAAATAAAATTATTTCAATAATTTAAAATATTATTTTATAATTTTTCAAATCTATTTTAAAATAAAAGGTTTTAAAAAATTTGTTATGTCTAAGAAGTGTTTTAAATGATTTTCAAGGATTCAATTTTATATTTTCAAAATCTTATCTTCAAAGAAAAGTATATCAATGATTTAAAAAATTATTTTATATTCTTTCAAATATATTTTCAAAGAAAAGGGTTTTCAGAAAAATTATATTGAAGATGTTTTTTAAATAATTTTCAAATATTAATTTATATGTTTTCTAATGGTTATTTTCATGTAAAACGATGTTCAAAGTGTTTTTCAATGAAAATATATTTCTCTATCGATTTTTTTTAAAAGATACTTAAAAGTTATTTTCCATAAAAAAATGAAATATGTTAGTGTTAATCATTCCTTAATAGGGATATGATCCAAGGGTACCCTTCATATTCCTTCTCTAAATGTTTTACGTTTTGATATCATGGTGTTTATGAAACTTGTTTCTATTTCATAGTTTTTATGTTTATGAAACCCATTTATCTTTCATGAGTTATGTTATTAGGAAACTAGTTTATCTTTTACACATTATATATTTATAGAACATGTTTTCCTTTCATGTGTTATATTCTTATAAAACATTCACCTTTTCACAGGTTATGATTTGATGAAATGATTATGAAACCTGGATCTTTTCCATAGGTTATTATATGATGCTATATTTATGATACCAATTTAATTTCATTGTTTATGATATGATGAATGTTGATGATACTGTGGTACACACATGTATGATTTCATTGTGTGATTGGTTAGACCTATATCTCCCTATAATACATTTGGTAAAGATTTATATCTCATGAAATAGAGATGGATGGAACTAGGAGTGAACTCAGTTTAATAAAGTACTTTTTCCACTAAAATGGTCTTGGGAGTGATCCTTGACTACTAAGATGGTATTTGTAGTGGACCTTGAATACTAAGATAGACTTGGGAGTGAACCATGACTACTAAGATGGTCTGGGTTGTGAACCCATTCCACTATAAGGAAAGTAATACGACTGGGGATGATGGTGTGTCCTGCCCAGTAGGTGTATACCCCATGAAGATCCATGATACGTTTTTCAATGAGCATTGAATTATATGGAAGTATTTTATATAATTATGTGTCTACCACAAATCCATATATGATTCCTATGTTATTATTTCATGGATTATTCTCTTGATTCCATTGTGATTCATGTCCTATGAATTTCTAATCTTTATTCCGTGACTCATGAATATGGTCTTTGATATGTAGGGTATGATCTTAAAATGTTACTCTCATGTTCTAATACCCTTATGTTCATGTTATACTTATGTATATCCATTTTTACCCTTACTGAGAATCAAAGATCTCTCTTTCTTATGTTTCCTTTCCCTCAGTTATAAAGAAAGGTTTTAAGTAGGAGTACTAAATGGAAAGATATTAATGGGAAACATTAAAGATTTTTCCCCAAGAAAGAATATAGTGTTCCAAGTTTCCAAATAAACTAAAATATTATGGTCCTTAGTCATGTACTTTTCTAATGTTCTTAATATTTATCTGAAATGATGTAATATCTATGCATGTTAATCCTGGGTCGCTATAGTTTCCCATAAATATATTCTCATTTAGTACTCTCATAGACATACCCTGCATAAAACCTTTCTTTATAACTTAGTAAAATCAAATATAAGAAAGGTTGATCTCAGATATCTAGTAAGGGTAAAAAAGGAGATATATAAGAATAACATGGAAATAAGTGTATGAGAACATTATAAAAACATTTGAAAACCATAGCCTTCATATCAAAGAACATTATCTTCAGTCATTGAATAAATATTGACAGTTCATAATACATAAATCATAAGATAATCAAAAAACATGAGTCATGAGAGCATATCATTATCATAACATACAAAATTTGTGGCATAAGACAAAGATTTGTGGAATAGGTGACATATTATAACATTGAAAACATGTATAAATAGAATCAGGTTCACCCATTGAGTTAAGTATATGTAATTAGGCTCTCACATAAACTTATGTACATGCTACTAGGTCCACTCATATCATTATGGACATCAAAGACAACTCCATGCATTAAATTGTGAACATTTAATCTGGTTCACTCATAACATTGTGAACACGTAATTAGGTTCACAGATAACATTGTGAACATGTAATCAAGTTCACGCATGATATTGTGAACATGTAATAAGGTTCATTCATAACATTTTGATTACATAATGAGTTTTACTCATATCATTTTTAGAATCTAATCTAGTTCCAAATAACATTATGAACATGTAAAAAGGTTCATGCATAACATATATACTAATGAGTTTCCCATCGTTACCTAATGCGTTGTAGGGAGATATAGTTCCCACCCTTACAAAATGAAATCATACATATGTGTTCCACAAGATAAAAAACATAAATCCTATCGAAACCCATGAAATTAAATAGGTATCCTAAACATTTCATCATATCATAACTTGTGAAAATGATATAGGTTTCATAACCATTTCATCGTATCCTAATAGGTGAAAAGAAGTGCGTTTCATAGTCATTTTAACATGGTTTACCCTATGGAAGAGAAAAAAGTTTCATAAAAAAAATGTCATCATAAAAATAAACTATTCAAAGAATTAATAATAAAAAATTTGTTGGATCATATCCCAAGTAAAGAATAAACAATATCAAAGGATTTAGTCTTATATGGAGAAGGATTTTTAAATATCACTTAGAACATTTCTTAAGGAAAATAGATTTTATTTGAAAATAATTTTCATAAAACATTTATAAAAACATTTTCTTTAAAAATAACATCGTAAAATTATAAAATGAATCTTTGAAATTTTATTTATAACATTTTTTGAGGAAAATATAAATTTTTTTAAAATCCTTTTAAAACATAAAACCTTTTCAAAACCATTTTATTTGAAAATATACTTGAAAACTTAGTAAGGATTCATTGAAAATAATTTAAAATAATTTTTAAATATAAAACAACTTTGAAAATAATTTTATATAAAAATTAACTTCAAAAATATAAAGTAATATTTTAAAATCATTCAAACACTTTTTAAAACATAAAAAACATTTTCAAAATTACTTTCTTTGAAAATCAATTCAAAATTAAAATATTTCCAAAATATTTTATAAATAATTTTATTTTGAAAATATCATTTAAAGCATATAAAATAATCTTCAACTAATAGATTGTTTTTATGGAAAATAATTATGTACATATGTATAGATGAAAATAATTATTCACTTCACATTTTTTATGGAATTCAAAAGAGCCTTGATTAGAAAATAAAAATAATGTTCCTTTTAAAAAAATTATGTAAAAAGATAAAGCATGGGATAAATTTTATTTAAACAATAATTGGATAATAGTGGAATGTATTCTAAAATTTAAAAAAACACGGTTTTCAAGGAAAATAGATTTCTGAATGAAGAGTGAAATAAAGTTGGATTTTCATAAAATCATTTTCATAATTATATTAATTACCAAATAGTGGAAAAATGGTACCATTACTTGAATATATCATGAATAACTAGATGAGAATAAAATTTATTATAATTATTGATATATGTTCATAATATTTCATCAATATAATCATAAATATAAATAATATTGATAAACGATGAGACTGTAGCAATAAATCTTACCACTTTGGTAACTTTGAATCATAATCCTCATGAAATAATAAAATTACATGAAAATTATAAAAACCATAAAATATGTAGATTCATGATATAAAATTTCAAATGGGTAGTATATACACCTCATAAATTAATATATATGCATAATATAACATATATCTTGAAGGAGGAAAATTGAGACAAAATTCTTATACTGATTTTATAACTTTTTAACCGTAAACCCCATGAAATTGTGATAATAAAATGGATATGTAAATACAAATTAATTTTATTATAATAATAATAAAATAAATTCATGGTCATTATATACATGACTTATAATAAAATGGTGGTGAGTATAGCAATTGTCTCACAAAAGTAAAAAGTTGGATGAAAATACCTTAATACTTGAGTAACTTATAAATCATGAGGTCCAATAAAGAAAAACAAAAATATAAACCTTTGATATAAATAAATAAACTAAATTAATTATATAACATGTATTATGGAATTATATACACCACACAAAAGAAATAAGTAGTGAATATAGCATAAGTCTCATGGAAATAAAAGTGAGACTAGAAATCCCCTTGCGTTAAGTCTTGTCTTTTATCGTTCTCATTTAAAAATTATATATTATAAATATAAGTTTATTGTACATATATTAAAGACCCATATTCATATATATCATATCATATACTATTTTCTTATGACCTTTTATTACCCCTTTATTAACAATTCCATGTTAAATGTGAGTTTCATATAATAACCTCTGTGTTTTTCATATATGTTTTGATTTTTTATTTTTGGTCCTCTAAATTTGATATTGGTTTCATCATAATCAGAATTTAAACCATTATATAAATATCATTTATATTATATATATATGTATTTATATTAGTCCATAATATTTTGTGATTGAAAATAGAATATGTTTTTCATGGTGACAATAGGTTGTACATACACATGAACATTATTTCGATTTTCTTATCATATTGAAGGAAATGATGTATATATATATATTATAATTAAATTATAATTATTATGTCATATATATAATATATATATATATATATATATATTAAATAAGTCCTTAATACATTCCATTTAAATCTTGAACGAATCATATCGCTTCATGATGTGGCGGTCTGCCATAGACATGAACGACGTTATCATATTCCCAAAAATATGAAAATAATGAACGCATGTGTTATATGATAAGAATAATTAAATCATAAATATCTTATATATCATATATAAACATTATTTACATCATTATACCCAACCTTTAATGGCAGTTATGGAAAAAAGGACAACATCGGTTCGAGAGGCGGTAGTCCACCGTACACACGAACTATGATTTTGTAACCCATTTTATGGAAGTGTGTACATTTATTGGTAATAAAATTAGAATAAAAATATTATTATATATATGTTAATTATTTAATTTTATATTAAATATATTAAAATAATTTAAAGGGGTTTTAGGAAGAAATTAAACAAAAACATTTATTGATAATATTACCTCTTCTTCTGGTATCTCCTTTTCGTTTAAAACAAAGTTCTTCCTTGGGTTGATTTATGTCAAATGTAATTATTATATTATTAGGTGAGGGATTTTTATAAGTGATTTGGGTAGGTAATTGCCTAACTAAAGTGGTTATATAGTGAAGGTAGGGGGAGAGGGGGTGTCCTTTTATAAGGGAGGTGAGTGACACTTTTTTGATTATTTTGAACAATTAAATTCCACCCATGTTTGTTTCAGGTAAATTAGCTCAAATAATGGAACAATAAAGATCATAGAAGTTATATGTTCCAAATGTGTCCATAAATGGGTTTTTGACAAGTTTTGGGTCATTTTTACACATTATATTCTATGGTTTACCACTAAGTAATCTTATTTTTACATTAATCGCTATAATTAATTTAAATTTATTTCACTAATCACTTGGGTAAAAAACATAAGATAGAATTATTTTACATTTTAAATTATTATTATTACAAATATAGAATCAATTTTTTCAAATTAAAATGACAAAAGCGGAAGAAATTAATTTAAAATTAATCTCGCAGCTGTGTCGAAAAAATAGGTTTTTAAAGCAAAAAATATCAAGAGTTTATAAAGGTTTTATATTAAATTACAAAATTAAATTGATTTCAATTATATAAATTAGATTAAGAAATTTATAAATAAAATATGTTGACTTTAAAACCAATTAAAAATATAGTTTAACATTATAAATCATTTAAAAAAAGCCAGATTTCAATTAGAATTTAGTATTTTTCACTATTTATCAAAAAATAAAACTCCTCAAAAAAATACCAAACCATGATCCTAAGATAATTTTGATATTATAATTTCAAAAAAAAATTATTTTATAAAATTATTCTTCTAAAATTTTAAAATTTTAGTTTTAAAGTACATACACCATAAAAAGGTGATAAAATGCTTTTTAGAACAATAGAGTTTTAAAGTGTGAAATTGCATTTATTGATATCTCTTATATAGAAAAAATATTAAATGAATGTTATAATTTTTTTTGAATATATAATATAAAAATTTAATTAAAATCATTAACTGTTAGTTATTTGGTGATTTTATTGATATAAAACACACTTATGTGCATAAAATAGTTTTTTTAAATAGTTCATTGTATTTTAAAAAGTGTTTTACATTAATTTATAATTAATTGGTCAAAAAATATTTATATAAACATATGTAAAATATATTTTGAAAATTTAGTTAATAATTTAATACCTACCATTCCAATGGGTAGTTTATAATTATCATATTAAATAATAATATTAATAATATAATGTAGTTTAATAGAACTCAGTCTTGTGTGTAACCCAAGATATCAAAGAAACTTAGTATTGGGTGTAACACAAGCCAACATAGTGTTTCATCTACTAAATCTAATATTATAGTTCCATTTTTCATATTATTATCTTCGTGTTTTATATAAACCAAGCTTAACTTTGTGTAGCATTCAACATAATCCATCAAATAATTTTAATTCATTCAAAAAAAATAATTCCTAAAAACTTGGGGTGTTTCATTCTACCTCCTTGAAATGAATATCTCCTTAAAAATTCATTTGGTCCATCAAAGGATTAATACTATAAAGTTTCTCTCATAGAAAACCAAATTATAAAAAAGAATAATAAAACATCCGTTAAAAATGAAATATGGAACCATAGCGGTTTCCTATAGTAACTCATAACTAGGTCTCTATATAGGAGAAAAGTGATGGGAAGTTAAAACCTGGACACAGAATAGAAAACTAACAACCAAATAATAATGTATAGTAATAACGAATACGGTCAGGAGAAAGTTAACGTTCAAAAATACATAAACCAAAGAGGCATATTAATATCATTTATATCATAAAAAATGATGATAACATGACAAAATTTAATTTCAATACCCTTTTCCTAAAGTTGGATAATTATCCCAAGAAGATATACTTACTTGATTTCATTCTATTTCATAAGAACAATCTCACTCTTGGGTTGTGTCTTGATCAATTTATACTTTATCTCTTACAGCATGAAATAAAGGTGGATTTTTTATGCCTGGAGTACAAATAGATCATAAGATCCATAAATATAATGACAATCTATTCAGTCTATCCTTAGTTATAATCACAAAAAATGGTTAGAACATGTTATCCAATATGGAAAAATCATCATATGGTGAAGAAATGTGTTTATATTTAAATTATTATCTAATGTTTAACTAAAACCATTCTATAAATGGTTAACCATGTGACCCTTCCAAAATATTTAAATCCAATACTTTTTAAATAAGGTCACTAAATTTCTCAAAATCATATTTACATTTCTCCCCAATATACAATAAAGTATATATGGATTGTATCATACCAAATATGTAAATACCTTCATTATGAATTCCCTTAAAACATGGTAATAAATAAATTAGACTTAAAACATATTGAAAACATGCATTCTTCTTCATTCCTTACAAAGAAAACATATTATTGGAAATATTCCTTAAATCCAAAAATTATGTAAACTTCATCAATGATGTCATAAATAGTAGTATAAAAATAGTTTTTAACATCGTCAATTTGATTTCAGTTTCTTATAAACGAAAGTAAAATATGTTTGTGGAGACTTTTTGTTGTCGGTTTTTTAAAAACGGAGGCCAAAAACTAAAAAAACAATTGGCGTCAATTTTTATGGAAACCAATGCCAAAAATTTTAAAAAAATTTATAGTGTTTTGGGGAATTCAGTAAGCTTCTATTTGATTAGTCGTGGAGAAAAAACTGAGTTACAGATTAAAAGTTATGGATGTTGGATGTTGATCTTCTCTAAGAGAAGTCTTAAAGAAGTCCAACTTTCAAAAGCCAAAACGTTAAATCCTTTACTTCGTTTTAGCTCCACGACCATTAAAATCGAAGATAATGGAATTTTCCAAAACATGGTAATTGTTTTTAACTTTTGGAATCAGTTTTCATAAAAACCGATGCCAATTTTTTTAAGTTTTTTGAGTTGGTTTTTAAAAAAACCTACGTGAAAAGTTTTTTAAAAAAAATTTGGCGTCGGTTTATTTAAAAAATGATGCCAAAAATAATTTTTATTTTTACTTTGCACATCGGTTTTTAGAAAAACTAACGTGGAATGTTTTTTTAAAAAATTTCAGTGTCGGTTTATTTAAAAACCGACGATGAAAACAATTTTATTTTTTTATTTTTAGCTCCAGTTTTTAAAAAAATCGACACAAAATGTATATTTTTTATAACTTGTTATCATCGGTTTATTTAAAAACCAATGCCAAAAATGATATTGATCAGCCTTTTTAGCATCGGTTTTCTAAAAATACCAATGCCAAAAGACCAATGCAAATCCCTTTTTGCATCCTTTTCAAAAAAATCGACGCCAAAGAGTAATCTTCAATATGAGGGATCAAAATTTCAATTTTTTCACAATGCGCATTTAACTTTTTAAAATCCTTCTTACATTTTCATACAAATCAGTCAAAAATATTTTCATTTACTATATATAAATCCATTTCTTTTTATTCATAATTTTCAACTTCTTCGATTCAATCAAGTTTTCAACGTGGCTACAATCGTTAATTTGATCAGGGTACCTATTCTATTCATTTATTTTCATTATTATTATTGTACTTAATTTCTAATAAACTCAATTATCTTTCTTATAATTATGATTTAATTATATTATTAAGTTAAAAATATAAAACATTCTGATGAGATTTATCAACCATGGTGTAAATTTAATTATCGATCACCATTTTCTTTATCGCATGAGTTCTACACTAAATAAAAGAGATATGATGATAAAAAAAAACACATCAATTCATTTGAAGCTCCAAAATCCATTGAAATATGTTTGAATTATTATGTTTATTGAATATCATTTGTTGTATGTGATATTAATTCATGTTTATCATGTTTTCTTTACAACATGTTGTATCAATCGAAGCTTTGACAAGTTCAACTTCTGACGGACAAAACTTTTGATACGTAACTCTATTTTAGCTCCACGACCAATAAAATTAAATACTAGGAAATGCTCTAAAACATAAAAGAAAAAAAATAACTTTTTGGCATCAGTTTTTGTGAAAACTGACACCAAAAATATTTTGTTCCATTTTTGGTGTTGGTTATTTTAAATAACCGAAACCGATAATATTTTTTCAGCTTTCTGGCATCGGGTTTTAAAGAAATTAATGCCAAAAATGATGCGTATGAGTTTTTTTCTACTAGGTTCTTTCCAAAACAGATGATAAAAAATAAATTCAATTCATTTTTGGGTTTAGTTTTCAAAAACGGATGTAAAAAGTCATATTTTTTACGTTGACGACTTCAACATCGGTTAAAAACTGATGTCAAAAAACCCGACATTAAAGACATTTTTTCTACTAGTGAAACCACTTTGTCAATAGATCCTTCATCAATTATAAGGACATAAATACTATATAATTTTTTTAACTATATTAATAATATATTTTTCCATACTAAACATCCTTTTATCATCCTCGAGAACTTTTCAAGGTTTATATTCCATTAATAATATGTCATTTGTAGTCTCTTCACCGTTAGTAATATGACCATTACTCATACAACCTTGCTGATTTTATTCACAATATTCCCCCATAGGAAATAAATTTATATAATTCTCTTACATTTAAATTTTAAAACATTCTTCCATTTATAATATATTAGGAAGACCAATATTTTTATCCATTACATTATACAAACTCTTAATTTTTCCTTTGCATTTACTTTCTTTGTGTCCTTATTTTCTATATTAAATTCATTTTCCACTATATTTGAGATATTCCTTAAGGTTTTTTATTCCCAACCTTCTTGTTAAGTAGGAATATAAGTCTTTTTTCTATTCTATCCATTACCACATGAACATTCAAAAAATTCAATCTTACTCTTATTCGATGTGTTTTGAATATCACTGAAGTTCACGTTGTTAATCGTATATCATAATAGATGATTAAGAATAATCATAATATCTTTATCTCCCATCATAATCCAATTTTGTTTTTCATAGTCACTAAATTGTCCATTATATTCAATTTTAACATGATTCCTTCTGGTTCCAACCATTTACTAAAACCAAAATATATGTTTACTAACACTAGTCATAGTTAAATACAAAAAATCATAAAAAATCACATATAGGATGTCTAAATCATCACACATACTTTTTAATCTATGAAATATTAGGTTTATCCTAGGTCATTTATAGTATTATTCTATTAAAATCCACCATGATGGTTCATAAAGAGTTTTTGAATTTCTAATGCATGTCCCATGGGATTTTCAAACCATGCGTGTATCTGTACCCCTTTTTATTGACCAGTTTCTGATTGAGTCTATCTCAATATGGTGTTTTCAGGGTTGGTTCCCCTGGATACATCTATACTAGATCCACAACCACCTATAGTATTCAAACATGAATGTATTTCTAGGAAACCAATTACATTATCATTTACCAAAATTATAGGATATTTTCTTATACTTTTACTCACCTGTATACTTATCCTTATAGACATCCCTATTAATATCCTTTGAAATATCCCTATGGATATCACTAAAGTTTCTTCATCATATTTTTAAAAGGTTGACTAAAAAATTCCATTGCTACCAACAATAGTGACCTAGGAATCCCATATATGGATTTTACATTTTTTTAGATTAATTTTCAATACATTTCATAAACAAATGTATGGGTACCATAATAGTTTAGTGACTTAGAAATCTTGGAACACAATATTTTAATCTAGTGAATGATCTTCAATGTTTCCCACAAGGTTCTTCCCATTTAGTACAAATCATAGACATACTATACATAAAACCCTTTTTCATAACTTAGATAAATGAAAGATAATAATGGTTAAGTTTATATTCATAGTAATGGTAAAAAATGAGATATATAAGAATAACATGGACATAAGTGTATAAGAACATGAGCATAATATTTTAAAACCATACCCTACATATCAAATATCATAATCTTGAGACATGGAATAATGATTGGTAGTTTGTAAGACCTGAATCATAAGATAGTAAAAAACATGAGTCATGATGGCATAACATTGGAATAAGATATAAAATTTGTGTCATAAGACATAGATTTTCAGAATACACATCATCTTATAAAATTCTAAACATGTATAAATAGAAATAGGTTCACTCATTAAGTTAAGGACTTGAAATCAAACTCTCACATAAACTTATGAACATGAAACCAGACCATTCATGTCATTATGGAAATGAATGATAGGTCCATGCATAACATTGTGTAAATTTAATCAGGTTTATGCATAATATTATGAATGTGTAATCAGGTTCACACATAATATTGTGAACGTGTAATCAGGTTCACACAAAACATTATGAATATATAATAAGGTTCACTTATAACATTGTGAACCTATAATAAGTTTCATGCATAACATTGTGAACATGCAATTATGTTTATGCATAACATATATAATTATGATTTAACCATCATTACCCAATGCATTGGAGGGTGATATAGGTTCTACTGGTCACATAATGAAATCATACATATGTGTACCACAAGATCATAAACATTTATCATATCATAACCCATGACATGAAATGGGTATCATGAACATTTCCTCATATCATAACCAGTGGAAAATAGATATGTTTCACAATCATTTCATCATAGCATAACCCGTGAAAAGAAGTGGGTTTCATAATCATTTTAACATGGTATAGATCCTAGAAGAGAAATGAGTTTCATAAATAAATTTTGATATTAAACATAAACTATTAAAAGAAGGAATAACAATGGTTTACTTGGATCATATCCTTAGTTAATCATAAACTATATCAAAGGATGTCATCTCCGATAGAGAAGGATTTTAAAAAGATCACTTGGAACATTTATTAAGGAAAATAGACTTTCATTGAAAATAACTTCCAAAAAATATTTTAAAAATACTTTTATTTTAAAATAAAAATGAAAAATGAAAAATAAATCTTTTAAAATTCATTTAAAATATTTATTGAGGAAAATATAATTTCATCTTTAAAAAACACTTTTTCAAAAGTAAATCCTTTTGGGAACAATTTTCTTTGAAAATTATATTGAAAAACATATGATGGATGTCTTTAAATCCTTTTAAGATATTTTTTAGACATAAAAAATATTTTAAATAATTTTTACTAAAAATAACATTTGAAACATATAAATGGATATTTGGAATTAATTTAAAACACTTTTTAAAACATATGACATTTTCAAAATTAATTTCTTTAAAAATAAATTTAAAATAAACATATTTTCAAAATATTTTGGAAAACAATTTATTTGGAAAATGATATTTAAAATTTATAAAGGAATGTTTGACAAATGGATTGTTCATGATTTTTTAGAATTTCGTACATGAAATTTTCATAAAAACCAATATTCCATTCTCATTATCATGTAAATTCAAAAGATACTTAATTGAAAAATGAAAAATAATATTTTATTTAAAACCTTTTATAAAAAGATAAAACATGGTTAAAATTTATTTTAAAAATCTTTGGATAATATTAGAGTATTTTTTAAAACATTTTTATAAAACAAGGTTAGGAATAAAATAGATTTTCGAGCAAAGAGAGAAATAAAGTCATATTTTCATAAAAATATTTTCATAATAATCACAAGCACCAAAGAGTGGAAAATAGTAATATTATTTAGCATATAATGAATAACTATAGGATAATAAAATTAATAAGAATTATGGAAATATGGATCATAATATTTCATCTATAGAATCATAATCATAAATAATCCTCATTAATGATGAGATTGTAGCAATAAACTCTTACAATTTTGGTAACATTGAATAATAATCCCCATGAAATAATTGAAATACATTAAGTTTAAAATATCAATAAAATAATTATAATCAGGATATAACACGTCTTTTGGGAATTATATACCACTCGTAAAAGAAAGTAGTTGCATAAAATAACATGTGTCTCAAAGAAGGAAAATTAATAAAAAAATTCCCTTACCGATTTGGTAACTTTTGAACCGTAAACCTCATGAAATAGAGATCCTAAGAATTAATTGTAAATACCAATAAATTTTAGGATAATAATCATAAAATAAATTAATTTTAATTATATACACCACATAAAGGAAAAAGTTGGTCAATATATCATGTGCCTAACAAAAGTAAAAAGTGAGGCAGAAATCCCTTACTAATTGAGTAAATTTTGAATCATGATATCAATGAAATGTTAACATCCATTTAAACCTTTAATATCATGAAATAAATTAAATTTATTATATAAAATTTAATAGGTAATTATATAAACCATTCAAAAGAAAGAGGTGGTGAATATGGCATAAGTCTTATAGAAAAAAAAGTGAGGCAAGAATTCCACTTACCGTAGTTCTTGAATTATGTCATAGTCATTAAAAAATAATGTATAATAAATATAAGTTTATTATAAATATATTAAGGTAAAATAATATTAAATATCATACCTTATATTTTTTTTATCACTTTTTATTACCCCATTAATAACAATTCCATGTTAAAGTTATGTTTCAGGTAATAACCGCTTTGTTTTCCATATATGTTTTCTTTTGTTATTTTGGGTCCTATATCTTAGATCATGGTTTAAAAATATTAATAATTATATATATATATATATATATAATATTTATTTATGCTCATTCATAAAATTTGGTGATAAAAATGGAATACACCGTTCATGGTGATGGTAAGTCATATATACACATGAACATTGTTTCTATTTTCATGTCATATTGAAATAAATGATATATATTAGAATTAAAGTATAATATATATTTTATATATATCATTTATTTTTATTAAACTCATCCCTAATACATTCCTTGTAAATCGTGAATGAATCACTTCGCATCATGAGGAGGTAGTCCACCATGCCCCCGAACGACGTTATCATATTCCCACAAAAAAGAATGTATTAAGGTATATGTTATATAATAATTTAATTTGTGTCAATTCATTATTAATATCATAAATATCATAAATAATTAGTATTTATATAATTATTCCCATCCTTGAAATTTGGTAATGTAAAAACAAACGACATCAGTTCGCAAGGCGATAGTCTGTCGTACACATAAACGATGATTTTGTTACCCATTTGATGGAATTTTGTATGATTTTAGGATTTAAAATTAACATAAAAACATAGAAGTATATATATTAAAATAATATTTTTATTTAAGAAATATACAAAAAAAATTAAAGGGTTTTAGGAAGAAATAGAACAAAAAATGTTCATTGATAAATTTTACCTCTTCTTTGAGTATCTCCTTTTGGTTTACACCAATGGCCTTCCTTGGTTGGATTTATAATAAAATTAACGATTATAGGAGGAATTTAAGGATTTTGGGAATTTATTTTTTCAGTTAATGGACAAACCAAAGAGTTTTTAGAGTGTGAAAAGAGGGGTGGAGTGGGTGGCCATTTTAAGGGATGTGAGTGGCACTTCTGTAATATTTTTTTAAAGATTGAATTCACCAACATTTTTCTCATGTAAATTTGCTAAAATAATATACCAATATATATAATATAAAATATTAGGTCTAAATATTTCCATTCAATGGTTTTGAACTTGTTTTGGGTCATTTTTACACCTTATATTCTAAGATTTACTATGAAGTAATCTTGTTTTTACCATATTCACTATAATTAATTTTAACTCCTTTCACTCATAAATTTGGTAAAAATGTATGATTGACTTATTATAAATTTTAAATTATTATGATTAAAATATGAAATCCATTTTTCCAAATTCAAATCACATAATCGGTATAAATTAATTTACAATTAATTACGCATACGTGTCGAGAAAATTGGGTTTTAAAGAGAAAAAAAGGTCAAAAGTTTACAATGTTTTTATAATAAATTATAATATCAAATTGATTATAATGAAATAAATTTTATTCATAGATGTATAATATAACTATTTGGATTTTAAAAAAAAATTAAAATATTTTTCAACCATATAAATTATTAAAATTAAAATGAAGTTTTCAATTGAAATTCAGTATTCTTCACTATTCATCAAAAAATGAAATTTCCAAGAAAAATTCCAAAAAATTACCCTAATATAATTTTGATATTAATATTTAAAAAATGATATTTATTTTATAAAATTAATTTTATAATATTTGGAAAAAATATTTTTAAAATAAGTGTTCCAGAAAAAGGCTATAAAACTACTTTTTAGAAAAATACAGTTTTTTAGCATAAAATTTGATTTATTCTTATCTCTTGTATAGAAAATATATAAGATGAATGTTAAAAAATTAATAGATTTTATAATATATAAATTTCATTAAAATGATTAACCAATATTTATCAGGTTAATTTATTTATTTAAAACACACGAGTGATCATAAAATAGTTTTTTTTAGAAAAAGATTTCATTTTTTAAAGGTTTTATTTTCATTTATAATTATATTTTCACAATATAATTAAATAAAAATATATAAAAACATATTTTTACAAATTTATTTAACCCTTTTCATACCATCCATTCTAATCACTTTTTGATAATTCTCAAATTAAATAATAATATTAATAGTATATTATAGTTCAGTAAAACTCGATCTTATGTGTAATGCAAGCTATTGAAGGAACTAAGTGTTGTGTGTAACACAATCCAAATTATTGTTTAATATATTGCAAGATAATAACATTTTTTTATGTAGTTAAATATTAAATTTGTGTTATGTATAATGTAATCTTAACTGGGTCTAGCGTCGAACACAAGCTATCAAAGAAGTTCAATTTATTCGAAAAAAATAAATCATAAAAACTAATAGTGTTGCAACTAAAGCACCTGAGTCTCTTTTTTTTATTATTTATCTATTAAGAACTATATTTACATCAATAAAATTTTATAAAATTAATTTAAAATTGTTCTTCACATGTATGTTAGTTTATTTTTATCTATTTCGAATACTTGGTGTGCTTAATATTTGTTATTTTGAAATAGTTTTGTAATATAATTGTTTATAAATAATTTTATAATATCATTCTATGGTATTTTTGGATACTGTCTTTAATGATAAATCATTGATGAGAAAAATGCAGTGTTTTATAATGAGTGAACATTAGTATCTTGATAAATGAGTTCAAAAATAATGTTAAAATTATAGAATAAAAAATATATATATTTCCTTTTTTATATCCTATATTATCGTTAATTATTCTCTCATTTTCAACCATGATATTATTTAATAAAATTGTTCAAGAAGGTGGTTAGACCAACCCAAACATGACCATACCATAATAAACATATGTTTATGATTATAAAAGTGGTTTATTTTGGAATTATATAATTTTATAGAAGAATAATGATATTATTTAGATATTTTTATATTCATGAATTATATTTTAAGAGATATAAATCTATAATAAATAAACAAGGTGAAAAAAGTGATGCATTAATTAGTGGAGGATGTGCTCATTACAATACATGAATAGTGTTTTCATTTATCATATATTGAGATGGAAAGAAGTGTGATTATAATTTTTTTACATAATCATAATTATAATACATATTTAGAATTTATTTTTCAATTTTAAACTTACAGATCTCTAATAACGGTGGTGGTGAAAAATGGAAGTCATCACTTCATGGAGGTGGTAGTCTACACAAAAAAAATATGGTTTTTAAATTTTATAAATATAAAATTGAAAATATGGTTAACAGTTATTCCCTATGATTAATAAAAATTATTATTCAATAAATAATAATATCATCTTATGTATAGGATAAAATTATCAAAGTTTTTTTAAGATAAATATTTGTTTATTATATAAAAAATTAGGTGGTTTATTATAAAGACAAAAACACAATTTTATCAAAATAATATTTAACTAAAATAAATTGAAAAATAATATTTCTTTTATTAGAAAATAATAATTATGTTTATAAAATTATTAAAAAAGATTTTATAAATTTTGAATTCTATTTAATAATTTATAGTATTACACCATATATAAATTTTTAAACAATTTAAAGTGATTTCCAATCTTCTATGTCTTTATTATATAATTATAATGTCATAACATTTTCAATTTTGGTAAAAACAATATTCTCTAATATTCAATTAAAAATAAATTATTACAAAAAAATATAAAAAAATTATATTAATGTAATATTGAAAATATATAAAAAAAATTGATTTTATTTTATTATATTAAAGTTCTAATATTTTAGACTTTATATTTTAAATAAAAAAATAAAAATATAATGAAATATATTTTTATGGGAGAATAATTGTTTTTTTAAATATTTGGAATTTTTATTCGAAATTTTTATTAATTACTCAAAAAATTATATTAATATATTATTCTTATAAACAATATATTTTATCCTTAATTATTTTATTTTCCTTAGAAAAAAAAATAATTTTTAGAAATGTTATATTTTATAGGACAAGTCATTCTAATGATTTATTTAGATACAACAAGTAAATTTATCCATGACTTTTCATTAATAATGACCCTTATTCATATTTTTACATATATTTCATAATTTGGTTACATATATTTTTACTTGGTAATTCAATGTCTTCATTTTGATAGTTTTATGTTGTTATGTGGTTTGTTTTTGTCCAGTGTTGCATGTGTCACAATAAATAAACCACATTAGGTTCTAATTGAAATAAATATATATTCTTAAATCATGTGGTGTTACGTGATATCATTGGAAATATTTTTATCCCTATGAGATAGTTATTTTTGATTTTTATAAATATGAATGAAGGAAATAAATATGATAGTCATGTTATATATTGGATAAAAAATATTTTACAGGGGATTCAAAAATAGGAGATAAAAATTAAGCACTAGTTCACCCATTGATAATTTTATTATATCTCACATTGGATCCAAATATTTTTTAATTATTTTTTTCTGATTATATTTGAAATATTTTATTATTTTTTAGGTGGTTGATTTTTCTTTTAAATCTAATAGATTTATTTGTTGTTATTTATGATTAGTATGAATCATATAAACATAGTAAATATTAATAGTATACCTATATTATATTGAAAAACTATATTATATTTATAAAAAATGATGCTTCCATATGTATTTATCCTTAAGCTACCATATGTATAATATAATGACTATTTTTGATAAACAATTACTGAAGGTGTTGTGATAATGATTTTAGAAATGAGAAAAATTGAAAATAATGATGGATAAAAAAATATATATTATATTAAATATTATTTAATTATTTTAGAAAAGTGTTAGTAATCAAAATAGTAAAATTCTTATGTGATAAGTTGAATAATATTTATAAAGGTGATTGTACGATTGAAGAAGAAATGTTAGATAAATAAGATGAAAAGTTTGTGGTTTTTCTTATTCTTGATAATGAGACAGTGTATGATTTTTTCACAAAAAAAATTATGAAAATTTATATACCATAAGGGGAAATTTCTAATAGTTAAAATATTCTACCACTATTGAGAAGATTCCTAGAATTTTATAAATTTTTATTAAAATGAATCTACTAATAAAGATCATGATATTTATTAATTTCATCGTAATAAATTGTACAATATCTTTATTAAATATGATATTATCAAAGAGGAAATAATAATTAATAAGGTAATGTTTAAAATATAAATTATGATTAATGGTAAAAAAGATAAGGAGATATAATAAGAATCAAATGTTACAAAAATCTATATTATAAAGTTGATGATATTGAATCAATTTTAGGAAAAATTATGTGTCAAACATTAATAAATTTTCACTAAAGAATTATTATGATCAATGATAATATGAAATTATTTTTTTCAATTTTGGCACTATATTACTAGAGGGACATCCTTATGGATGTCTTTCAAAGAAGAGCTAATAATCTCATGTATAGTAGTTATTTAGAAAGAGGTTTGACGCATAAGAGTTTGGGAGAGGAGATGTAGTTGAAATTTATTTTGTAATTCTTTATTCAATTAACTCAATTCATGAGATAAATGATAGATATATGGTTTGTTTAAATTAAAATCAAAATTTAGTAATAAAATCATAATTTTTTTTTGAAATAAAGATAGATCATTGTGAAATACAATGGTTTATATCATAATTTACATGATTTTTAAACAACCCTGTATAATGATAATATCTAATACCATTTATCTACTTATCCATTACTAATCTTTGATATCTAAAAATCAATGTGTACAAAAAATATGATGTTTCATATAATTAAAAAATTAAACGAAGACCAATAGTTGAGTGATATAGCAGTGTTAATGGAATGTAAAGTGAAAAATATTTCCTCGATAATAAAACATATATATCACTCTAGAATCATGGAAGAAATAAATTAAGAATTAAATGAATAAGTTCAATAATGCTGAATATGATTCCCCCAAACCTACCATAATTTGATAGAAAATCGTGGTCATAAATCTAGAGGACACTAGGAAGTCATAGGGACTCGGAAGCACTAGAAATGAAATGAAAAAATTAACACATTGTTTAACAGATAAACCCAAGAGAAACATGAATATTAAATAGTTTTAATAAATTAATTCATTTTCATAATCATGATATTGTACATGGATGGGGAATTTTGTCCATTTTTTATATGGGTAGGTAAAAAGATAATATAAGTATCAAGAAATTATTATTAGTCTTCCTTTAATTTTAGTTTCCTGAGCTAGTGTTATTTTTCATCATTGTATGAATTCCATATGTAAAGGAAGTGGGTCTTGGTAGTTTATGTAGCTTCTCTTAAATCTTATTCTTTTCCACAATTTATCTCATTATCACTTCATCACCTTCATTATATAGATGATCTCTATATGGATGATCTATTAAAGGAATACTTAATTTCATTGAAAAAGATAAAATGGGTTTTTGATTTTCAATTTCCATGTTGGGAATTTTAGATATTATCCTCTTAGAAAAGATCACCATTATGGATTCCTATATATCCAATTATTAATGTTTGAGATAACATTTAAGTGTCTTCAGTTTATAGATATACACTTACGTGAGAATTAGTCAAATGTGTGACCCTTACATAGGTTATTGTATTCCATTACATAATGTTTGACCACATATTTTTACCCTTATATTGCCTCACTATGACCTTGAAATAAAATGTTGAATATATTAATAACCTTTACCTAGATACCCTTCCACATGAATGAACCTTATATAGGTCCTCGTGCATGTCTGTTATCTTCACACAGTAGAGGTGAGAACCATTATGTATCTTTATTGGCCTCTGTGGTACCATTATATAGCATGAACTATGCCTCAAGGGCCTTTAAACAACACATGGATGATATTATACCTTTACATAGCCTGATCCATTTACCCTAACAGAACATACTCCATTGAATAAGTGTAAATCAATATTATAAAAACATAAAAAAAATTCCATTCAATGTCCACTAACACCAATAATTATAATAGTAATAAAATATATTGATGGCATTCCTTAAGAAATTTTTTCATTAAAATCATTATTCAATAAATAATATAAAAACATATATTTTTATGATATTTTAGGATGTTATTTAAAATATTCATATTAAAAATATATTAAAATGAAATTTAAATTCTTGAATTCATGAGCCCACCACATTTAAAAAACATATCCTCTTATTCATACTTGTTTCACTTCATCCCAAGTCCTTATCCATATTCAATACATTCTAATGAAATATAAATCAATGGAATTAGAATTTTTACTAGTAAATACTTCATGTATCCCACCCTCATATTATCCAAACACTACTTATCTAGTTAAAATTTCATCAATACATCATATATTAAATTCAAATATACTATCTTTCCCTTCTTTATCCAGGTTAATAATACCAAAATTTTACTCACCCCTTTTTTCAATTAGCTCATATTTAATTTTTCCTATACATGATTTTAAAAAGAAAATATTGTATGAGTGCAATTACATAATTAACTAAACTATCCTAAGAAAACATGTTTACCATGTGACTAATTATAATAATAAAATTATATAATCAATGATTTAAAACTGTACTCTCAATATTCTCTAATACTTATTTGATTTCTAGCGCACACACGTGTGTTATTTTTCTTTGCGGGACTTTCAGGTTAGTTATCATCTTCTTGTTTTACTCTAGTTCATATGAACTATAAAAATTCAAATTATCTATGATCAATGAGGTTTTATTTCCCATAGTTGAAATTTAAATTATGATTATGTTTAAAAATACAATTTCCAAGAGTATAAAATTTAATTTTATCAAAGATTCTTTCACAATCAAGTTTCTACCCAATTCCAAAAATAGTGTTTGCAAGAATCCAACATGAATGGTTTTTTTAAAAATCTATAAATTTGAATAAAATATTTATTTATATTATCTTTATTATTTAAATGTACATAATCACACTAATTATATGTATAACATATACTAATAAGTCTACCCCCAAACATATTTCTAGAACTACCCTTAATGATTTCAAAAAATTAAAATATCAATGGAAACCTAAATAAAATTAAGATATGGAAATAACAAAAACATAAGAGTAGAAACAAAATAGATAATTTTATGTAAGTCATCTTTATATTATCTAATTCTCCTAGATAAAGTCCACAACTGATGTCCACATTGTAAAACTACATATAAAAATAGAAAAAAGTGAATAATTCAATTAAAAATAATAAAAATAGAAAATAAATGTATATAATAATAGTGTCTTGAGTTTTATTCTCCCACGATGGTAATTCTCTTGGATATTCCATATTGAGGAAAAATTATACCAATCTATAGTCTGAAGGGGTATTGGGTTTCTAAAATTGCAACAACACAATCTTAGAGGTTCCCTTGATCTTTGGTAATTTATCATTCTCTTTTAGTTTGACTTTAGACACATTATTTTATCATTGGAAAACATAGTATTTTTTTTTATAAAGGTATCCATATGTCCTCCCATATCTTTAGTAAATTTTATCCACCTTTCTTATAGAATCATAATTGATCTTTTCTAGGAAATATTTTAGAAATTTATCAAAGTGTTATTAATTTATCTCCTTATATATTAACACACTTACACAAACCATTGTGAATTATTGATATTCACCGTAAAACACCATTATTTCCACGGGGTTTGGTACTTTTTACATCCACAATAGCATCATCTAAATAATAAGAATTATGTGAGATTATTAATGATTATTCAAGGACAAAAAAGTTAAATTATCTTATATTTTAGACAATGTATAATAAATAAATAAACACTATATGTGATCACCTCCTCCATTAAATCAATATCAATCACTTTTTAATGCACAAGTATTCTAAAAATATATCTTATGCGATGATAAGTGGGAACTATAACCCTCCATTGAATATCAATACCATAATCTCTTCATCATTGTTAGATATGGGGATTGGATAAGTTGGTCCTTCTATTGCATCACAATGGAAGTTATATTTAAATTTATTAAAATTAAAATGTGAAAAAATACTTTTTAGATTATGTTCAACTATCTAATGTAGTTCTGTATGTATCTATTTTTCTCCATGAGGGCCTTAGAATGCATGTCTGTGTGCTCAATCATTGGGGTTTCTTGAAATTTTTCCTCTAGTTTTACTATTATGATAGTCGTGGTATGTAAGTTAGGTTAATATTTTTCTACAACTTCATGATCCTACTCTTCTCTACTATGTAATTTTGGATATTTTTTCATATCAATTAGATTATACTTCAACTCTTTAATTCCCACTTCTTAATCAAATCTCTTAATTCTTTCTTACTGGTGTGAGGGAAATGATTAGTCATTATAAAATTCATAGAATCCTCCCCCAACAAAATGGTTTTCCTCTAGTTACTATGGGAATTTCTCCACCCATTTTTATTATACACTCTAACTTTCATCATCTTCAACATGGTAAAATTAAATATAACTATAATTGATTCTTATTAGTTCTTCACCAATTCATTCATTATTTTTTCAAGTCATTAATTATTCTGAAGATATATTTTCAATATCCATTATGTCTATGAATATTTTTCATAATTAATCAAACCAAAAATAAAAATAAAAATATAATAAAAATAATTATAATGTTATAATTTTTTTAAATCATATCCCCACTCTCCGACAATGATTCCAAGTTTAATGGTTCATTATTAGGGATGCATGTCAAAGTATAATAAATAATCCCCGTTATATCATTACAAGATTGACTCTAAAAATGTAAGGCATATATACTAACTACTATATGAATTTATAATGTTTTTGTTTTTGGTTTTAAGTGATATAAAATAGTGGCATAAATGATAGATGTATTATCCTCTAAAATTAAAATTAATATGAAGGTGAAAAATTCAACATGTTAGTAAGCAATTATATTTTGTTGGGGGAGAATTATTGTGGGTTACATCAAAATTTAAATTCATTCTAAACCACCTACTTCAATGAGTGGATCTGTTAAAATATATATACTCATCCTCTACAATTCTCTGATATGTGAGAATAAAAATAAGCTTTAAATATCATCAATAATATCATTAAATAATTTTTTAATGTATAATAGATGTAGTGTATAATTGTTTTTTGTAACACTGCCCTATTTCAAGGATAATTATCTTTTTTAAATAATATTTTTATTTTATATCTTTAATTAAACACAATAATGAGCTTAAATTAATCATGATATATTATTGAAATATTTTAACTTTAATGTGGCTATTATAACCTAACTGTTATATTTTTTGTAAGAATAAAAAAATATTAGAAATATGAAAAATGGTTTTTTATAAATCACATTTAATGATAAATATATTAGGATTCAATTTTATGTAAAGTTTTTTTTATGTTTTAAAAAATATATTTTCCTTAAAATAGTTTTAAATACATTTTTTGAATGTTAATTATAATTAAATTTACCCATTTTTATAAATTATATTCTATAAAATGAAAAACATATTAAATCAGTATATCAATATTAACTTAGGATCATTTTTTTATTTTTATAAAAGAGTTTTATTTTTGGGTGAGTAGTAAAAAATAAAAAAATATTAAATATATCATTTATTTTAATGTATTTACAAATTCACATTCTTTTTTATATTGGTTTTAAAATTTAATTAGTTTCTTATGATTCAAAATAATAAAATAAATATGAATGGAATGAAAATTATAGATAATTTTTTTAGAAAAAATTTTTCTACTTAAAAGGAATTTTTCTAAAAAATCTTCATGTTTTGAAACATTGATTGTAAATTAATTTCTCACTCATATAGATATTGATTTTTTTAATTTTTTCAAAAATTTAATTAGAATTTCTATATTTGGTAATGAGTAAACTTTTACTTTTTAGTCATTATGAATAGTGACATTGGTAAAAATATTCCGATTACCATGATAAAAGTTAAAAGGGGTTAAAAGGTTTAAAAGTAAAATGATATGGGATACAATTACCTAAAAAATCATAAAAATACTATTTTTCAAAATATCATTCTTTAAAGTCTTATGTTTTATTCCAAATAAATATTTTGAATGAATAGGTATAAATCTTAATTCAGTATGTTCACTTTTATTTCTTCTATCACCTTCTCTAAGAATAATAAATATATTGAGATGGAATTATTATGATGTAAAAAACATTTTCTATATTTTTCTATCAAATGTTAATTCAAAGTATAACTTTTTCTTATGTGAGGATTACCACCTCCACGTAGTAAAATGATTCATTTACCATATCTATAATTCAAGGTTGGTTATTATGATATATTTAATGTATATTATGATATATATGAGATATTTATAATTCTATAAAAGTGGATTATAATATACCGTTATTTCATTCCCTAATCTTAGAAGTATAAACATCGCTCATTCGTATGTACAAACTACCATCTCCATAAAGTAATGTAATACATTTATCTTTACCTCTTTTTATATATAATGAATGTATATTATACTTATGTAAATAATAATATTTTTGTGATTATGAAACCAAAACCACGGTGTAGGTAACATGGCTATCAGACCAAAACATACATGGAAAATAGACTATTTTTAACCGGAATGTCCATTTTAAGGAATAATTGATAATAAAAAGTTAATTGGAAATTTCAATGGAATGGTACAAAATATTGTATTCTAAAATATGATCTATGATAGATGTATTATAAATCAATAGTTATTATATAGTATTTTTTTAATTCATATGAGGCAAGACAAAACATAAAATAATGGATTTATGTTATAATTAGATTTCATTTCAGTATTATCTATGAAAATTTTTCCATTTTTAGAAAATTATTTTTATGATATCCATTAAATCCAATATATTTTATTTTCCCATGGTTATTCATGTAATTTTAATTTCATATTGTCATTTTCCTTTCTTTGATAATTATAATTATCTTGAAATTATTTTTAATAAAATATGACATTATTTTTTAATTGTCTAGGATTTATTTTCAGCCATGTAAATATTTTAATTTAAAATGTTTTCAAGAATGTTTTTCTATTATTAAATGTCTAAATAAATTCATTTTTAACTATATAACTTTCTATAAAATGTTTGAAAATTAATCTTCTGGTCAATTTTCCAATCGAGGTACTTTCTTAGCAAAACTATAAATAGAATCATTATTTTAACATATAATGAATAAATAATGGTTCACAACATCAAGACACTCCTTACATTGAAGAATAATAAAAATTATTTCATTTTTTTAATGAATTTTTTTCAAAATATTCTAGAATTTTTTTAATTTAAAATATTTTATTCAATAATTAAAATGTTATTTTCCTCAAAAAATTATATAGTGATATATTAAATGTATTTTCATATATGGTAACATCCTTTGAGGTTACATATTATTTACTAGAGATATGATCCAGTGATACAATCATTATTATTTATCTTCATTGTTATTTATTAACATGATTGAATATTTATAAAACAAATTTTCTTTTCCATGGGTTAAGATAAAATGGAATGATAAATGTTTTCAGGACCTTATAGAAAACATAAAAATGTGTTATAGTTATGTGATAGTTGGGTATATTATATCCCTCTAATGCATTAGTTAATGTGACATTTATATCTCATAATATGATTATGGTACCCATCGAAATGATTGAATTTATAATTGTTTACATTTTCTTGCATGAGGATGAATTTTTAAGAGGGGTTCCCTCAACTGCTCCTCTCTTGGAGCTCCCTATCTAGGGTTTTCCTTGGACATTCATCATTTTTCCTCTTCCCAGAGTTTGGTGGGTTTTCTCTTGGTCACATTGGATGCTTCAACATGGTGCGGTGAGCATGTTGTCGGTAATTCCTTAGTGTGGATTTGGTTGTTAGTGGATGCCTCGATGGTAAGGTGGAAGGTCTCTTTCATCTGTGATGTGGATAG
This sequence comes from Viscum album, assembly GCA_963277665.1. NCBI lineage: Eukaryota > Viridiplantae > Streptophyta > Magnoliopsida > Santalales > Viscaceae > Viscum > Viscum album. The sequence continues at coordinate 1,516,439,750 of OY728155.1, read as the reverse complement.
AGGAGGAATGAAATTTATTCATTAGAATTTGTAGGCCATCCATATGCAGAGGTGGAATTGGTGATCATATCACTTATTGGATGGTTATGATGTGATGATTGATGGTGGAGAGGACCCTCATAGTCAGGCTCATTAGAGGATCTCAGACAACGAAGGGCTACCAGGTTAGGTGACGGTGAAAATTCAATGTGTTGGTGAAGTAAGGGGATTCCTCTTCATAATGTCAGACATATAGAGGCTTACAAAGGCTTCCATGTTAGGATTAGAGTGGGATGTGGTGTTTCCGGTGATTTTATCTTTCTGTTTTTAGACTTGGTCAAATGGGACTTCATGTTTGTTTTCCTTCAATTTTTTATAGGACTCTAAGTCATGTGTTTTATAATAGTTTTTTTTGTCTTTGGGATCTTGGGCCATTGGTTTTTAAGGTTATGTACCTCTAACGTTTAGGTTTTTTACTAGGATCTCTCTTAACCCAATTAAAAAGGGATTACTCTTTTTTGTCCTTTTTAAAAAATGGAATTACCCCAAAACATTTTCATATGAATTATTCTAGTTGTAATAAAATATTTATTCAAGACATGATTATGAATATATATTTTCAAATTATAATGCATGATTATGATCTGTTTTGGATGTTCTCACAAGATTATGATTGGACATAGCTGTGAATATCTATGTTTAGGATATTATGATTTCACATGCTTATGATTCAACATTCTAATGGTATAACTCTTTAATGTTGATTATTTCTTTAATTCCTTTATTAATCATGAATCTAGATATGACAGGACATTCTTGTTTATGATCCATGATTTTCTAGGAATGAATATTTTACATTGAAATCATTAACTTTATTATGTTATCACACCATTATGATCATATTATTCTCTCATATGATGAATATCTCTGATTTTTAGCATTACTGAGCATCTAAGATCAGACTTTCATATGTTTTCCTTCTATAGGTTTTGATATATGCTTATATATGAGATGATTTTTTAAGGATAAATTATATAATGAAATTCGTTTGAGATGATTAATATTATACAAAAAATTATTTTTATGTATCTAGTTTATATGTACACAAATCCATTACGTTTCATTGGAATTTTTATCCGGGATATATCTTGAATAATAATTTAAGAGATATAGTATATTTGTATGTTATGATTTATTTTCAATAGTTTTTATCATTGCACGATTTACTTATATTTGGATATTATGTTATAGAGAAAAATGAGGACAAAACCAAATAAAACCTATACTAAACCAAAAGTGAAATAGGATGAAAACAAACTATCATAAGTTTATAAGAAGGTTTCATATATTAGGGAATATCATGAATTTATTTATTAGGATTTTTTAATCTATTTTTTCTCAATAATTATGTTAAATGTTTTTGGTTTTAGTCTATCAGAATAATGAAAAGGAATATTGATAATAATGAATGTGATAGGTAATGTAATGATCATCCTCATGAGATACCAAATGGATTTTTATATTGGATGAAATATATCATAACTATTCTCACTCATATCTCGCTATATATGAGAAATAAAAATAATAATTTTGAGATTCTCAATGTACCATAGAGGGAGAAACATTCTATTTAGTCTTTTGTGTGACAAATCTGACCCCTTCTATGGATATTCGGATAACCTAGTTTATGAATAATGGATCAATGAAATGGAAAATATATTTTCCATTCTTTAGTGCTTGAACCCTGAGAATATTTCCATAATAGTCTACCACTTGTAAGGTGAAGCTGATTAATAGGGGACACTTATCAAGAACACTAGTCATGGGGATGAAACAAAATCCATCGAATGAGTTTAAATTAATAAGTAATTTCCCAATTAATACTTTCCTCATAATCTTTTCACAAATATTGAAATTGAATTTGTGAAGCTGAAATAGAAGGATGATGAAACAATTGGTGCTTACAAAGAAAATGTATAATAATTCTGATGAATAATTCCAGTTTTATAATTGAAACCATGATAAAAATTGATCTATTGTTTAGTGGCATGAAACTATGTATTCAAAAATATTTTTCCATAAGAGACTCTGGTTACAATAAAAATCCATTCATTGTGATCTAAAGATATAAATAACGAGTGGTAACTCCAGTTATTTATCTTGATTTAGTCAAAAATATAAAAAAATTTAGAAACAAAGAAACTAAAATATTAAATCCCAAGGAAGAAAGAGATTACCTACACCTACGCATTAAAAATATTTGGTAAAGAACTCAGAAAATAACTTCAATTCATAAGGGAAATGAATCCTATATAGAAGGGAGGGTTTCCGAGACAGTGACTAATGAATGGTTATGAAAAGGTTGGAAAATAAAATAGTGGAGAATAGTTTTTTTGACCGATGATGTTCAATGTTTCAGATTCAAGAAGAATAGAAATTTTGCGAATCAATTTCCGAATCCAATAATTAATAAGGTTGGTAGGCCTCAACATCGCCCTAAGAAAATGGATAAAGGGAAGGGATTTTCTATACCAACCAAATATGGTAAGGAGAACGATTTTGTAAAAGGTAAACTTATGGTAAACTATAGGATTTAATATTTATTATTTGATTATTTATTTCCACACAATTTTATATCTGAAAAATATACAAACAATATCACATCCCCACCTTAAATATTAAATTTTTAGTTGATAATAATGCACCTAAATGGACTAATGATCACATCCCTAGACAATATCTAATATCTGATTGATTTGTGTGGTAATTTTCTTCCTATAAATAATTTGATGATACCTCTAGTATAATTTTTTGTGATTTTGGGAATGGTTTTTATTTTTATATATAAATCCAAAATCAATTTCTCAATAATGGAATTTATGTTTGATCTTTAGAATAGACTAATGATTATATATATATGTTTGAGGATAATCATGAAACTCTAATTGAAATCACTCTCATTATACGAGTGTTACTTCATATTCACAATTGATATTCATCTCAAATAGTTGTGTAGAAACTCATCATTGAATATATGGTTTTTGTTTGAGAATAATCTAATTTATTTTTGACATATGTTCTAAGTATTCAATTTAATTCTGAAATTAAGATATCAATATAACTCTACCTAGTAACAAAAACTATTTCAATGACACCATATAGAGTTTCATATATTTAGTTATAAAAATTTAAGATTCATCTCCAAGAGATTCTAGGTAATTTATTCATACACCCTATTACATTACCATGGGTTGCACCTACTCTTTTTGTTGAGAATAAAGATGGGTCAATGCATGTATAAATTGAATATTGTAGACCTATCAAGATAAATATCATGAAAAATTATCCTCTTACCTATATTTATGTCTTGTTTGATCAACTATGAAGATCTAAATAATTTTCTAACATTGACCATCATTCTCAATATCATTAATTATGAGAAAGTAGGATGATATACCCAATACAACCTAACAAACAAGAAATGGTCATTGTGAAATTATAGTGATGCTATTGGGAATTACCAATGACCCTTTCATATCCAATGGTTTAATGATTATAGTCTTTATATATTACCTCAATTAGTTTTGGGTAGTATTTATAAATGAAATTCTTATATATTCCATGATTAATAGAAAGAAGGAAAAATATGTAAGGATTGTGTTGAAGACCTAGAGGAAGGATAGGTTATATGATTAAATTACTAACCCTATAAGAAATAGGTTTTATATCCATGATATTATATATATTTTTTAAAAATTATTATAGAAAACATATAGACACAAGTTATAATGTTCCTAGGGTAGTATACTCCCCCATTTCTCTCGACCCATCCCTACCCTCAAGATTCCTCCTCTGTTCGATTCCCCTCATCCCCTACCCTCAAGATTCATCCTCCATGTGACCCTCCTCCTCTAACATTTCCAAATAACCTCCAAATAATCCTCCTCGTAAGATATGGCTTCATTTTAGCCATCCCACCTCCCCGCTGGCATGGATCTGATGTATCCATCCCACCTCCCTGCCAATGTGGCTCTAACACAGCCTACCCACCTCTCTAGCGATGCATCTCTGACATGGACTCACCACATATCCTATATAATCCTCCATCATGGCTTGAAATATCTATGGTAAGGACACCCCACCTCTTTTGATCCTCCTCCTCCTCCTACATGACCATCCCACCAATGTGATATCATTATCCTCCAACATGACCACCCCACCTCCCTGATTTGTCACTTGAATCCAACCCTAGACTCATGATGCACTTCCTCCCTTGATTTCCCACTAAACCCAATCATTAAACCCTAGATAAATCCCTTTATCCATGATTTCTCATGTGAAATCCCTAAATAATTATTTTCTATTGAATTACATCTACAAAACCGGTTATGGTTCCCATCATAGTGTGTTTTTGTTGGATTATAGGTAATGTGCTACTTATTTTTGTTTTGTCCCACCCAAACATCCATTGTAAATGAATTTCAATTTATTAATATATTTCCCCCCAATATCCCATATAAACTAATTTTTATTCTATTATAATATGCATTTTTTTACAGTCCCCCATATTAATTTCAAGAATATACAATTTTATTTTTTCTCCCTATAACACTGATTTATTTGGATCTCACTATATTGTTTTTTAATGATGTAATTTTTCCAATGTTTATACATTCATAGACTATGTTAGAGGTATTATTTTTTTATTTTTAATTTTATTATTATTTGTTATAAATTTATATTTATTTCAATATTTTTTAGACTGGTTTTAATAGTTTGATTAATTTTTAGAATGTGCTAATAATTTCTACTTTCATAGGAATAATTATTTAATTTTAATATTATTTTCATTTATTAGCCGTTTTATATGGAATTTTATTATGAAATCACACTCTATTATAGAATAATATACTAATATTTTAACATATAATGGTGTTTAAAAAATCCATGTTTGTGTAAAATCATGTTATTTTTTGTGTTGGATTCATTTGATATTTACCCATTACATTAATACGCAATATTTTTGTGAATTGTACTTCTCACCAAAAGAAATTTATTTATTTATAAATAAAATGAGAAAAATAGTACACCAAGTATACAAATAAACATAGAGGAAAAGGGAAAAAAATAAATTAAGGGGGTATAATGTAATGTGAACCATGGGAATCTACGTAGATGAGGCTGACAAATTCTAGAGGAAGGATACTGATGTTAGAGTAAACCATAAAAGGAGAGGCCTAGATTCCCCTAAAGGCTAAAAAATATACAACTTCATTGCCTTACCTACATCAATGAATAAAGTTCACGTGGATAGGAAAATACCTTTTTCACTTCTGAATGTGATAAGAAATGGAACAGAGGGTTCTCTATTTATCTTGTATAGAATTATGGATCACTACAAGGTTAGATTCAATAGTTTACAATAATAATTTATTGGCACGACACACCACCATCCCATTATGTAGAGCATTGTCCACAACCATGATCAAATATCTGAGACCATAAAAATTATTGAATTATATATGGAAAAATCCTTTGTTATCTCAGATGAAACCTCCTCCATGAATAATTTTTCACCCTTGACATAACGGTTAACAAATAATTTTTTTTCTTTTGATATTAATTTAAAAAATCTTTGATATTTTATTATTATTATGGATACTTATTATATTCGACTTGTTTTTTAATTTAAATTCTTCCAATTTATATTTATGTAACACAAATAATTTTTGAAGATGATTATAATATTTGATAAGTTCTCAAATATTTTTAAGCATTTTTATTCAAACAAAATTTGAGTATTTAAAAAATATCCTCTATACATTGAATAATCACCAAAATTAACTAATTAAAAATAACATCTCACCAATAAGGATCCCATAATTCATGAACCATAACTATTTAATTAGATAAACATTTAAATTATCTAATGCATATGAAAAATGGATGGAACTCAAAATCATATGTTATATCCTATGAGGGTGTGAATATAGAGTTGAATTTCATAACCTAGTAGGATATTCTGACAATATTTTCTTAGAGTGGATACATTAACAAAAAACTAATAATTTTAAAATAGTTTCACAATTTTTTTTATGAATACTTACAATAATATATTTTAAAACTATGAATAAATAAATCCCATAGAGTAGGAAAATAAAATTAACTTTAAATTAAAAATTATTAACATAAAGTATATTATTTAACTTTTGACTTGAGATATTTGGTAGAATTTTCTATAAACATTCCATTGATTATTAGTTTTTATCGCATGAAATAATGCATATCATATTAAGACATTTTATATATTATTTATTAAAATTATTTTTTTTATCAAAATGGATAGATTTTTGATATACAACATTGATCAGATCACTAGTGAGTTTGAGGATTTAAAGTATTTTTTAGATATTGTATTCTATAATGATTAATTTGGAGTATTGATTAGATTCCCATGTTTTTTATGCTGAATATCATTTATAAGTACTAAGTACCTGAGTTACTATATTACTAAATGTTGTTTTAAAATAAATATCATGTGTGGTATGAAATATAGAAAAACAACAAGTGGAAAATGATATTGATTGAGTTGAAAGGATTTTTTTCATAACAGTTTCCATTTGTTTCTCAAGATAATTCCTCATGTAAACAAGTTAAAGAGGAATTAAATACCTGGAATTGTTTTTGTATATTGATTAAAAATATGTCTTTGAGTGTATTATAAATCTGATGGAAGATACAGAAAGAATAATATATCAGGAATGTGAAAAAATGATAAAACATGAATATTTAATGTGATATTGTCATGGGAAAAAATATATGGATTTTTTAATACTACAGTTGACTATCTTCCTATATATATTAAATATTTATTAATTGATAATGCATGTATGTTAGAAAATAATTAAATGGAATCAATTTTGGTAGACAAACATGGACTTACATCTACTATGATCCATGATTTTCCCAAGGATTATTTTCTATTCACGAAGTAAAATTCAATGTTGAGTAAATAAAAATAGTATGGTACATAAATGTAGAAGACTAAAAGAGATCTAAATCAATCTTTTGAACCAATGAAAGTGATTTAGCACGTTCCATTAATTCTACTTCATAGAAAACTTTTTATGAAAGGAAAAATAGAAATTAACATTATATGGCATGGAGATGAATGAAATAAGGATAATGATGAAGTTGTGCATCCTATAGAATGGTTAGCTTGGAAGAACATTGATAGGTAACATCCTGATTTTTCAAATCACCAATGAAATGTTAGATTAGAATTATCAAGATATTTTTTCAACCCATTTCCCTAGATGTATAATACACACATTACTTGTACTGTTTTCATTCACATTTATAACTTTCTATCATGGATCTATATAAAGAATTTATTTACTATCATAAGTATATTGATATATTAACCCATTTTTCCTATAAAATATATTGAAGTTTACTTTCAACCATTAACATATAAGTTAAAAGTGCATTGGATTGTTATTGATAAAGAATATGATGCATTTAGAAAGGATTACTTTATGATTTGTGAATCCTTATTATGGAAAATAAATGATTTCTCTTCTGATAGAATTATTTATTTTTCATGTACATAATGGAAATTATATTTATATATTATATGAAAAATACATGTTCCTAGATATTAATGTTTTGACATATTTTGGGATTCAGAGGGAATCAATGATTTTTAATGATGGATCATCCACATAGTAAAAAATCCTAGATGGTTCAATAATATAATTGAGACAAATGAAAAACCATTATAAATTTTGAGGAATGATATTGTTAAAGAACATGATGGTTTCAATTATTTTCTTGGAAATATTCAATCAAATTCTAGAAATTAAAGCAATGTTAATTCAAATTCCATTATATATTGGAGAAGTAAATGTATTTTCTTTGAGTTGCCTTATTGGTCATCAAATTTATTCCTTTATTTCCTAAAAATAACACATATTGAGAAAAAAATTGTGAATTGTTAATTTATACTCTTTTAAATGTTAGTATATTAACAATATATGGTTTGAGGCTACATGATCACTTGATGGATTTGGGTGTAAGACCATGACTTCTTCCCGAGTTAATTGGGGAAAATAATTGGAATGTCCCTTTTTCTTGTTTTTAGATGATAAATGTTGAGAAAAAAACAATTCCTTCATTTATTTTAATGTTTTAATTTTTCATATGGTTATTTTTTCAATAATTTTTAAATTATGAATACACAATATATGAAATGATATTCTCTTAAAATCATGTCTACCATGTCTTATTACATTAGTTGAATCCCATTTCCATTTGATATTTACTATCACGTAATATTAGAGTTTCTATGATTTTGTTATGTAATTTTTATTGATTCATTTGTTCAAAAATACTAAGATAAAGGGTTATTTAAAAAATTTTGCGAGATACAATGATTATTCAATTATAATTTCATAAAATAAAATTCACCTTCAATTTTCACATATATGTTACATCTGAATCTATATCTTCAAACAAAATATCTTTTTTTTTGTCATTTTTCAAGTAGAAAGATTTATATAATAGAAAGAATAATGCATACATTCAAATATTATGTGATAAATAAATATCATCCTGAAGGATAATTTTTGAAAGGAAATCTAGAACAATAATACATGGATTTATGTTTTTCATACTCTGCTAACGTCACAATGTGGTCTAGTCAACTAGTGAGAACTGAATATGAGAAATATGATCCCATAGTGCCTGCATTTCTTCCACTTCTCTAAATAGGGGGATATTTAAACGGTACTTTCTTGTGCATTAAAAATTGAAGTGGTAAATGGATCATTATATAGTATTATTAAATTGTGGTGTTCTTGTTGTTTACATCAATTATTTAAACTAATAGATATGAATTTTTTATTTTTTTTTATTTTTCTATAGATTATAAAATTCTAAAGATTTCATATTTGTATAGAAAACATAGAAATTACAAAAAGGATACATCATTCTCCACCTATTAAGAGGAATAAATAATTTAATTGAAAAAAAAAAATTGGTTGGATGACTTCAAAGGTAAGAGATTTCTTTTTTTTACATAACTTAATCACATGTGGTTTTTTAATATTCGATGTTTGCATCTTTTAAGATATATAATTAGAAAATAACAGTGTATTAGACAAAATTAGGTCATTTTCATTAGGTCCAACAAATGTTTTTTGTGATGGTAAGTAAATGGTTTTTAATGGATTTAAATTTGATATAAATTGATGTGAAAAAATGGAAACACAACATGTTAGTGGCACGATAAGAACCAAAATATATTATTTTTTGAGTGCATAAAACATGTGGCCTCAATCAGAAAATATATCATATTATGGGGTTGTAAAAAGAATCATTTAATTATATTACTATTTACATGGTCATGTCACAGTTATAAAATTCAAGTGGATTGATTCAATGAAAAAACATGGCATGCATATAGATAATTGTGGATATAGAGTTATTGATATGAAAATTCATCTTCATACCAATAAACTTTATATTCTTACACCACAATATAGATAGGTGTTTTATGTAAATGACTTATTAAAAAACAAATTTGGTATTATTTTTTATGTCATACCAACACATATTATTTAGGAGGGAATGGATTGTAGGGTTGTTTTGGATGAATATATTCATATTTATTCTAATGTTTTATTTAATGACATAGATGATTCAATTGTTAGAATAGATTTTGAACTAGAAATTATAATAGATAAAAAATATAATTGATACATTTGTAAGTATTTAAATGATATTATAATAATATTTTATATGTTTTTTAAACATTCGTATAGGATATAAAATCAATTTTTATAGTTACATTGTGAAATTTTATAATTATTTGTCCTTTTGGTAACTAAATATGAACATCTAAAGAAAAAAATTATTTATATGTTGATAAATCATTTAATTAAATAGTATTTTGTGTCCTTTTGTTTGTTTTTGAAGTCAACAGGTTGTATTTTATAAAATTTTTATTATTTATAATTATCCTAGAATACTATTTCAAATTTCTAGGTCATGATTTAATATTATGAAGATGTTAGAAGGAGAATAATGTAGAGAAATGAACATCAAATTAGAGATTTAATTATGTATCCTATGATCACTAATGTAATTATATTTTATTTTTGGATATTATGTAATTTAATATTATTTATATTTTGGTCAATCATTTAATTTTATCAACCATGTTATTTTAGGCCCCTATATGGAGGAGACAGTTGGATTATACTATAGATTTTAAAAGTATATTAGGGGTGCATGTATGACTTATTCTATGGTTAATACAAGCACAATTCTATTTCATTCACCAAGTTCTCGTCCTCTTAGTATCCCTCCATTCATTATATTTTAGTCACCATGAGGTTTTCCTCTAATTATTCCATCATCTTATTTTCTATAACCACCTTTTCAATATCCCATTTAACCTACACCCCCATCAGCTGTTAGTAATTAGACTCAAATAAAACCTTGTTAATAATTCCCACAATCCACTATATAAGGAGATCCTTATCCATATATCTTATCACCATATCAATATCAATTTCCACCATTATTTATACGGGGAAATCCATAAGGTTATTTGGCTCAACCGGTACATTTATCTTAAATAACTATAGAGAGTATTCTGGTTGTAGATATCCCACCTCCCATAAGGGATACTCTCCATCCTTTAGTTGTATTACTCCAAGGGATAGAAAATACCCCATTTACAATTATTTGATTAAAAATTACTAACAATGAAAAATGGTAAATTCATATTTATTTTTTTCAATTACTAAATAATTTTCATGATTAGATGTATTATTTAGTAGATAATGAGCTTGAAAAAATGCGAGAGTTCTGGAATTGATGCAAATATATTATGGTTAAATACAATTAGGATGGAATTATTATTGCGTTAAATATCAAGGAATGTAAAATTTTTATGTATTCACTAGCTAAAAATAGTACTATTATAGTTCAAGCAATATCTTGGATGGACGTTGGAGACCAAATAATTAACAATTCATGGGAATATACTTTCAAAGTAATGATAATATATATATATATAGTATTATTTGAACAAATATTATTTCCAATTCAACTTCGATATAATTTTGATGATGAAAAAAATGTCAGATCCACAAGGTTAATAGAGTTAGGTGACATGTAGAAAGAATAAAAGTATGACTTTTATGTTGGTTAGAATGAGAGAGTTTCTATTGAGATTGAAGAAATATTGATCATTCCTAATTTCCCAATATAATTGTATAGAGAGAAAATCAGGTATTGGAAGAGTCCAAAGATTAAACCATTTGTTAAATTTATATATATATATATATGTGTGTGTGTGTGTGTGTGTGTGTTTATTTAAAAAGTATTTTTTATGTAAAAATTTCTTATTTAATTGATATTAATTCAATTATCGAATTTTTTGTCTATAGGATAATTCTAAATAAAAATAAAATAATTATAAGTACAAAAAAATGCATTCACACACGTGGATTCACTTCTCTCCCAGACCATGAGAAAGCACAAGAAATTTAAAAAACCAAATACTCAACATAATTTTATTGAAATATTGATTTATTACCTTTGAAATTTTATTTCTAGTAAAATATTATTATTTTTATAAGTTTTTATGATTTTGTACATAATCATTGTTCTTTATTCCAAATATACATTAATAAAAAAATCATAATTACAATATTTTCCAAAAATTCATCACCATTAATTCCCTGTATAAAAAAACATGAATAAGATAGTTTCTCCAACAGATATTATTGAGAACCATTGAGGCGATATTTTTTACTCCACCTATAAACACCTTCAATTTTATATCCATCATTAATAGAACAATTTTTTTCCACCTTGATATTCTTGATTTAATCCTCTTAGGGGGAATGGTTTTCTTATTCCTTCCATCAGTGTATATTTATTGGATGTATTCATTCAAAAAAATTCATAGAAAATTATTTTTATTACTACTTCAATCACATTAACATTTCCTATTGTATAGATAGTATGATCCTAAGTTCTATTCACGTATGTCTATATTTATATCACATTTTACATATATTCTCTTAATTTATTAAGTAACCTTAAGTTGTGATTCAATTATAAAAATAAAACTCCCATTTATTGTCATAGATAATGGCCCCAAAAGGTCCTTTATTCATATACACATTTGGTTTTATACTTCTTGAAGTATGAATAATAGCATTAGCACAAGTTTTTTCAAGACTAAGTGGGGTTGATATTCTTCCTCAATAGTATAAATATCAATTTGGAAACCTATTTTCATGTTATTATTCAAGAACACTATTATTTTAGATATATGAAAGCATAAACATAGGCTTCTCAATACTTCACTTTACATTAACACATAAATTACCTAATGATATTTATTATTGTTCCTTATGGACTCTAATTGAGAAACCATCAAACCATTGGAATATACACTGTAAAGGAACCAATTTTATTAGATATCTTCTAATTTATATTGGGAACTATTTATATAAATATATTCCAAAATTTAATAACTCTCTACCTAAAATTTCATTATCAACCATCCTCCAGCATTAACATAAATTATAGAACTATTCCTCTAAGACAATACATTAATTTTTTGGATTAATAATAACATTTCATATCCTTGATGGAAATACTTTTATAATAATTCTATAGATTTCTCACACACTTCATAAATGGATTCCATCTTAAATTTATAAAAAACTATAATGCTTACATATATATTAATTGATTTAATAGTGCATATTATGATGTATATTTATATCTAATCACATGTATTGGTGAAATGAAGTTCAAAGCATCGAATACATTCATTTTCATTTCCTATTTATGGAAATATAGATATGTGTATCCTGGTCACATCATCAGTTATTCCATTAATTATATAATATAATAACTTTTGAGATTTTTCCTTTGTACTCATTCATATCATTTTATGATAGTTCGATTAATTTAATTGAATAAGATATCATCTGAATGATTAGTGGTTGGATTCTTAGTGATTTTATGTCATTAAATGAAAATATAGACTAACAAAACCACTTAGAATATATAGAGTATTATTAAATAGTGCACCATGTGTTTTTTATAACTAAAAAATTTTAACATAAACTAAGAATGTGATTTAGAGCACATATATCTACAAAATTCTAGTTTAGTAGAGTATAACCCTATATATGTGTGATTGACTACATGTTCAAGTTGGTTCTAGTATATTCCTTTTGATTCAAATAAAATATATACCATTTATTTTGGTACATTTCATGTATAAATAGCTTGATTATTTATATGGTGTTAAAATTAGGTTGGTTCCAGTAGGATTGGCATTAGCCTTTTTATTCATTTTACTAAATTTTGGTCAATTTTATATGAATCAAGATAGATTGAGATGTGTTTATTTAGGTTCATTTAGGTTATTTCTATTGAATAATATTTTATTTATCTCTATTCTACCTTGTTTGGTTTTATTTGGTAACCATATAGTTGATTATGTTTCTATATATTTAATTTTATTTCTTTAGTTTTTTATAATTATATTTTATTCTACTTTATTTGTTTCATTGTAATATGATTTTTATTGATTTAGTGTTATGCAACTCTAGTCATTTGAGTTGAATTATTTTTGGCATCATTCAAGTGAGATAGATAATAGGCAACTTACGTAAAAAAATTATATTTATCTATGTTTTAATTTATTCCATAGGTGTTGTTTTAAAATGATTATATTTTGTTTTGATTAGTATGGTTTGAAATTTGTCAATTTTGATTGATTAAATTTAATTAAAGATAAGTATGTTTTATTATAGTTTTGTTCAATATTACAAGGTTTTGTTCCATTCAATTTAGTTTAATTATATTATTTTGGATTCATTTATGGTTATGTATAGTTTGATCAACACAATTTGATTTATTAGGGGTTAGGTTAGTTCAGTTATATCTAGGCCTATTTTCTTTGGTTAGGATTGTATTGGTTTTTTAATTAATTTTGGCAAGATACAATTTAGTACTATTCTATTTAGTTTCTTTAAATTTAGTTTAGTCTAATATATTTTGATTTATTTAGGTTAGATTCGATTAGTTTGGGTTATATTTAGTTTGGTTTTGTCCAATTTTATTTACCTTAAATCTTATTATTTATGTTTTATAGATTTAATTTTAATTATGTTTGATTCCATTTATTTAAACATGTTTTAATCCATTATGGTAAGATTTAGGATATATTGGTCTATTTTTTTGGGTTTGTTTCAGTGTTCGTTTTAGTATAGAACAATAAAGTTTGATTCAATTCATTTAAATTATGTTTGGGAATGTGTATTTCAAAAAATGTTCAGTTTATATTTTTTAATATCCTTTAGTTCTACTCTTTTTTAATTTATTAGTTTTAGTTCTATTTAGAATAATTTTTTATACTTCAAATAATCTATCATTCATTCAATTTCATTTTTTCTTTTGGTTTAAATTCTTATTTTATAATTCAAATTTTATTTTTTAGGTTTTTTTGGTTTTCTATACTCAAATGTACATTATTTAGATCAATATGATTTTGTTTATCTTAGTTTAGTGAAATTTAATGCAATTCTATTTGGTTTAGTGTTGGTCAAACATGTTGAATTTAGTTTTATTCAAGTCAAGTGATATATTATTAGTTTATATAATATTATCCTATTTTTATAGGATTTTTTCACAGAAAAAATATATATATTATGTCCATTTCCACCATGTTTTCAATGATTTGATTAAATTTGAAATTTTTTATTAAATATAGATTTAAAGCTTATGATATTTTGTTTTTTCCTTGTTTTTTCCATAAAAGGCATAGAATATTAAGGGTTTGGTTCCTTGATCTTCATTGTTCTGTAGAAGAAGGAAAGAGAGAGATAAAATAGTTGTAAATAACTAGACATAGGACATGATTGTAAGTATATTTAAATTTAATTTATTTTAAATTAATTTAATTAATATTATCATTTTATCATTTTAATTTTTTTATATCAATAACTAGATTTATTTGGAGGCATTGGAAGAAAAATAACTTAACATTTTTGGTCTAAGCGATCATCTATATTAGATTTTATGCGATAAACAACATGGATATGTGTGTTGTTGACCTGTGAATACGATTTTACCATCTAGATACTTTTCTTCCAATAATGTTTCATTGAGTACTAGTTTAGGTATAGTAAAATTATAAAAATTAATTCCACAATAAAAAATCAATTAAAAAATCAAAATTAGATACACAATGTAAAAAATGATAAATGAATAGATGATGAAATCTATATATTCGCCTTCTTTTTCACTTCCACTAGAGGTTGTTACATCAGTTGGTTCTTGATTGATTATGATGTGTTCTATTTTTAGAATAACTCCACTCCTACTAATTTAGTTTTCTATGATGATGTTGATTTTGAATCCAATTATGATGATTATGTTAATGGAGTGAGAGAAGGTAGTGATGTTGGTGTTTCTATCGGAGATAATGATGAGAGTTGTGACGATTATGGTGATATTGATATTGAGACCCAGTTCTGATGATAAATAATGTATACTATATTCATGGTTTATAGGTTGAATGTTGTTAAGTATTTTATTTTTATTATGTTGATAGTGATTTGTATTTCTATATTGTTTATCTCTATTCTGGTGTATGTTGGGTGATTATGTGTCATTTTTTTAGTAGGAGCGGCAGAGAAGCTATTTTATTAGTGAAATATATGGCTATAGACATGGTTTCTAAGATCATAGTATACATACATGATACGAGACTTTAGAGAGATGGGAGACCATCTCCCTTTAAACCCTTTGAATGTTTAGGGTTTTTTCGCTCTCTCACAACACTCTCTCACTACGCTCTCAATCCCATGGTCATCTTCCTCACGCCCGGGCATTTTGATTATCATCAGTTCATGACGCCACAGATGACACAACTTCCCCCTATGCACAATCATCTAGTGTCTATGTGAAATGGGGAGACACCCAAAATATCTCCTGTAACCATCTTTCTATCGGTCGAACACAAGGGATTTTATTCCTGGATTCTTTAAAAATCTTTGACCAAGGAAATGATTTCATGACGAAGCCCCCTTTGGTAAAGTGACTAGATGGTTGTGGTTATCTGGTCGAAGTGGACCTGGACTCCTGAAAATAATGCGCACAACTATGCAAATTCTTGGGGATGGGTCGTATCTTCTACCACAAAGGTAACCACCCTTGGACCCTTACTAAACTTCACTCACGTATTTCACATTTCTAGAATACTAAAAATTGGAAACTAATCCACATAGGAAAAGGATATTTTCACATACTGTTACGATCAAAAGATGATTTTGAAAGAGTTTGGAAAATTGGTAATATCAACCTCAAACCGAGTCTACTTAAAATTTCAAAGTGGGACTCCACATTTAATCGGCACACACACAGAAACACATTGGCACAAGTTTGGATCAAATTTCATAGACATAACTGGTTTTTTTGGCACCCAAAAATACTGAAAAATATTGTCTCCTTCATAATAAATCCTATTAAAATTGATCATAGGACCTTACATGCTAATTTGGGTCTATTTTCCAGAGTAATGGTTGAAATAAACCTTGACTCAAAACTTCCCAACTTAATTAAATTCAATGCCAATGAATAAAAAACTGAAATTAGAGTGGAATATGAGCGAAAACCCCCATTTTGTGATCACTGTAAAATCATAGGGCATACTATCTTCAACTATAGGGTGATTAGGAACTAGTTAATACAACCATTTGAGAATGAATGGAAGGAAACAAGGAGATCTAAAAAAGAAAAATCACCCATGATAGACATGCATGAAATATCAAAAAAGAAATCTAAATTTTGGGTAAAAAACACACACACTTTGACACACATTGGAGATAGTTCAGAAACTAAATGGTAAGATGAAGTGAAATAAGAATAAAATTCTATTATTGATCAAAACTTCTCAATTGAAATTAAAAACATTGTCCTAGACACTATTAGAGTATCAAATGAGCAGGAATATATATATAGATATCAACATGAACTAGAAAAGCATAATATCTATCATCCAATATTGGATAGAGGGCATTTTTCTTCTAATGAACTGAAGAAACTTGTCTATAATACTAGTACTTCCACCCAAAATAATGATGTCCACACCAATGAAATTGTTGTGGCTGACACTCTATACCTAGACACCAATCAGACCCAGATTAAAGCCACTTTTAACTTTAGTACTGAAAAGGACAATTATGAAACCCCCCAGTCTTCTAGATCCATGGTGAAACCTGCCTCCATGGACCTAGAACCTTGATCAGGCATGAAAAATGTCCCAGTATTTGTTTTCTATGATAATTCAGCTTTGGTTATAGTACCCAAGCATATGTATGTTTATAATATTCCCCTGGAGAAGGAGCAGAGTCTCTCTCAGAACACTGTCAAACATCAATCTGCTTTGGATCCTCCTATCCCAGGTACATCTTCTCCCCTTTCTTCTGCTTCTAAGGACCATTCCATGTTGTCTGAACAACTGCATTATAATCAAAATGACCCTTTCATTGATTTTTTCTCTAAGAATTCTATTTCACTGAACTCATGTAACCTAACCACTACTAACCCATCCCATATTGTTGCAAAAAGTAATGCCTCTTCTATAGATAGTAGCCTGGTTTTAACTACAGGTGACACCACAATTGAAAAGAAGCATGAGACCAAATCACACGCCCATAAACCAACTCCCTCTCCCACGGCTCACACTACCCCCCTTAACAGGGTTGTTCTATCTGAGTCAAAAAATGTTGAGCACACCCCTCATGCTATCAAGAAAACTGAGCCTACTGCTCATGACAGTCCACCCGCTGTTCTATCGACTGATAGGTAAGAGACTAAGGACTCCCTATAATAGAAGCATACTACCATGTTTTTGTCCATAGTGGATACAAAGTCTCTAGATTCAAATTATTCTACAAAAGAAATTATTACTACTCAATTAAAATACCCTACAAATAAGAACAATGTCATCTCTCACAATGCTCAAGAAAATACCACTAACACTGAGGTTAGAAGGTCTAATAGAAATAAGGGATCTATAAAAAAGAAGAAAGGGATTTCAAACTCCAAAATTAGATTTAAATGAAGATCATTTTTTGTAATTGTTCGGGTATCTCCAATTCTGACACCCTCAATGTTTTGAAAAGAATGATTAGTAAGCACCATCTTATCCTTTTGGCTATTGCTGAACATAAAATTGATTTCTCCTCTAAATATTCCCACTTATGTCAAAACAATTATGTTTTTTATGGAGAAATCTATAACAATATTAATGGTAATTATTTATGGATTTTTTTCTCATGTTTCTTTACAGTATGTTCATGTTTTTAATATCTTTGATCAGATTTTCACTTGCACTCTGACTATTGATGGTACTCAAACCTTATGCTACTTTGTTTATGCTAAGAATATATATCAATAAAGAAGAAATATTTGGATTGACCTTTATTATTTAGGTTCTAACATCAATTCCCCTTGGTTTCTCATGGGAGACTTTAATTCTATTCTTATCTCTAGTGAAAAGATTGGAACATCTCACACTTCTATTTCCACGAGAGAATTCAAAACATTGATTGAAGACAACAACCTTATTAAAATTAACCTCATTGGTGAGAAATACACCAAGTATAGAAGACATTAAAACAAAATGGTTGCCTCTAAATTGGACAAATACTTTATGAATTTCCTTGATTTAGACCAATGGGGCACTATCTCTAACATTACCCTCCACAGATTGAACTCTGATCATCATCATATCCTGGTTAACTTATCCTCCAAACACATGAAACCTTGACTACCATTTTGCTTCAATAATGTGTGGATATCTGATGAAGAATGTAATCATGTCATCAAAAAATTTTGGTCCTCAATGTCTCATAACAATGGGGCCTTTGATTGCAACCTAAAACTAAAACACCTCAGACAGACGCTCAGATCTTGGTGCAATTCCAAAGCCAAACAAATCAACAACGACACTACTCTTCTTGAGAAGAATCTAAATGAAGTGTAAAAAACACCAACTCTAATATCTACACTAATCCAAATCAAGAAATTGACATTGCGATCCAACTCCATTTCTTTATCACTTTCAAGGAAAATATGATAAAGAAAGTGTATAAAGTAAAATGGTTAACTGACGGGGAAAGAAATACCAAGTTCTACAACTCACTCCAATTAATTAGGAAGGCCTACAGACCTCTCACCTTTTTAAAGGATGTAGATATTATTCTTCAAAATTAAGATGACATTTCTAATGATATAGTCTCCTACTATGAAACCATCTTCAATGGATCTGATAATAACAAATACCTCCTCCCTGAGGTCATTCCTTTAGCGATCACTGATGCGGACAATTATTTACCTCTTAACCCACTGCTAGAGCATGAAATCAAAGACACTGTCTTTAGTCTAAATCCTAATAGTGCCCCTTTTCCAGACAGATTTAACAATGGTTTCTTCCAACACTATTGGTATGTGGTTTATATTGATGTTTGTAATCTAGTTAAGTCATTTTTCACAAAGGGGGTTTTACCCCATACTCTCAATGCTCAGTTCCTCACCTTAATCCCTAAAGATGATAATGCCTATGAAATTCACCTTTTTAGACCCATTTCTCTTATCAACTCTCTCTACAAAATCATCACCAAAATCATTTCTAATCGGTTATTTACCATTACAGAAAAATTTCCTCTTGGAATCAGTTTGACTTTATAAAGGGAAGATCCATTCATGATTGTATTTGTCTTGCCTCTGAGTGTATCAAAAACATGAATAAACCTAATAGAGGAGGAAACATACTTATTAAACTTGAAATTAGAAAATATTTTGACACCATGGATTGGGGCATTATCTTTAAAGTCCTTCAAAGTTTTGGTTTTAGTGCCTCCTTTATCACAGCTATCAAAAATCTCTTCAACTCGGCCACTATCTCCATATCAATCAATGGTGCTCCCAAAGGTTACTTTAAATTCACCAAAGGTGTCAAAAAAGGTGATCCCCTCTCCACCATTATCTTCTCAATAGCAGAAGACTACCTACGTCGTCTGATCAATCAGCTGGTGGTCCAAAATAAACTGAAACCCATTCATGTCTCCATGAATATAAATTCCCCCACTCACCTCCTTTATGATGACGACTTCATCCTTTTCCTCCAAGGAGATAAAAGAAACATTCCTAACCTCAAGAATTCTTTATCCCACAATGAAGAAGTTTTTGGTCAAAACATAAGTTGGAACAAATCATGCATCTTCTTTGGGAAGAACTTCCCCCTCAACAGAAAATGTAATATCATCAGTGATTTGGGGAGGAAGGAAGGCACACTCCATTTCACTTTCCATGGTGTCCCCATATTTTTAGGTAGACCCAAATCCTGCCACTTTTTGACTATTGTAGATCAAGTTCTTAGACAACTTTCCTCCTAGAAGGGTAAGGCTCTCTCTATGGCTGGCAGAACCTGCCTTGTTAAATGCACCATTATCTCTAAAATGGTCTACTCCATGATGGTCTAAAAATGGCCTATTAGTCTTATCAAAAAAATGAACATTTCTATTAAAAACTTCATTTGGACTGGTACTATTATTGAAATAAATCTTGTGACAGTCCGTTGGTCTAATTATTGCAAACCCATTAACAATGGTGGCATGGGTATTAAAAATTTAAAGTCCTCTAATGATGCTCTTCAAGATCAGATCACTTGGAATCTTTTTCAAAATACTTATGAATCTATCACCTTTCTCAAGAATAGATTCCTAAAAAAAATTAAGAATAGAAACTTTACCTTCATTAATTCCTCCATTTGGCCCACCCTCAAGCTCTCCTTCACTAACATTATGAATAATTCTTGATGGATGGTCTCTAGAAATTCCTCTATGGAATTCTGGCTCGACAATTGGACAGGCATGTCTCTAATCCCTATTATTCCTCCTGATCAAACTTCTGAAAACACCAATAGTTCTATCGAAGTCATTTTAAATTCTCAACATGATCATCTTCCTGCTACTATTTTGAATCTCATTGAAAACTACCCATTTTCTTACAACTATGATTTCTTAACTTGGGAGCCTGCTCACAATGGTATGCTTACCTCAAAGAATTACAATAATTATACATTCTAAAACAATTATAGTGAATTCATCTAGATTAAACACTTCAACAAACCTTGTATAAAGCCCTCATGATTCAGTCTCATCTGGAGACTTGCTCACAAAAAATTCCCACTGAGGTTTGTCTTCAATCATTTGGAATTCATCTTTTATCTAAATGTAAAATCTGTAACCAGCATAGAGAAGATTCTAAACACCTATTACTTTATTGTTCTACTACTGCTGATCATTGGAACTATATTTTTGACATATTTGATTGCAGCTGGTTGATTCTTGACTCTATCAAAACTCAACTTAAGAAATGTGAAAAGATGGAGGGCTCGCAGCAAATGAGGAATCTCTTCCATACTGCAGTTGTTGAACTTCACCACGTGATTTGTTATGATCGAAATGCTATTATTCATATATACTACTCACTCAATCTTAATGCAGGTTGGACCCAAATCCACATTTCCATAAAAGAAGCTTCTTTGTTACAAAAAGGTTATTTCCACAATTTCGTGCATGACTTTGGAATCATAAAATGTCTTCAGATCAGTGGAAACTTCTATCAGCAGCATCACACTCCCGAGGTGTTTTGGAGAGCCCCTCTCCCTGGATGGATCAAAATCAACATTGATGGTTCCTCCAATGGTAATTCGCAGCCTACAGGATGTGGTTCTACCTTTAGGAACCATCTCGGCCATATTCTAGGATGCTTCATGGGTCATTGTGGCATTGCCACCTCCCTTGAAGATGAGATGTTGGGTTTGATTCATGCGATAAAATTTTCCATGAGCTTTGGTTGGAACAACTTTTGGATTGAAAGTGACTCAATGACAATCGTTCAAGCTATTTGGAATGGTGTAACTCATCTAGCATGGAAGATTTCCACTTGGTGGATGGAATGCAACCGTTCGCTCATCGATCTGAACTACATCATCAATCATGTCTATCAGGAAGAAAACATGGTTGCTGATGGCTTGGCCAATTTGGGATTTAATCAAGACATGACCTGGTGTGAAGACCTCCCTGCTTCTCTTATTCCTTTCCATATGAAATATTTTAAAATGATCGTGTATTTTTGTCTCTTGTAAACATTCTTTTAATAAATTTTGTGCCTTGGCCACTTAGGTCAAGGCATCATCCTTTTCAATAAAAAAATTTTTAACCATGGAAATATGAAAATATCCATAGTTGATACTATGGAAATTAACCAATTTCAAGGGTTTCCAACTTTGGAAAACCTTGCATGTTCAAAGTAGAAACCACACTTTGAACCATGGTTATAGGTATATTTCCACAGTTTTAACTCTAGCTATTTTCATATTTCCTCACTTAAAAAATATGTCTATATTCGTTCACGAAATATGGTATATCCATGGTTCAAACCTTTTCCATGTTTATATTTCTATACGGAATCCAAGACAACTAAACCATTTCTATAACCATTAGTCGTGATTTTGGGGTCTATAGAAAAGGTTACAAATAGTGGCTATAGATTAATTTTTTATTAGTGTATGTGTGAATTTTGGAAATGTAATGTCAAATTATTAGATCATATTAATTCATACGAGGTTGTACGTCATGACCTAGACAAAAAAACCCATCCATATAGTGTTTGAATAGGATTTATACAAAACTTGAACGGTGTTCTTGATCCCCATGGGATGTAAACTAGCACCTGGGCATCCAACAGAAATTAGAGGGAATGATTTACCAATCCTGAACCAAGATAAATAGAATAAATATATATAATGAAAACAATAACAAAACATTCCATAAAAAATTGTGATAATAATAGTAATACAACCCAAACTATAAATATAAATACCAAGGTACATGTCTATAAAATAACTATGAAGGGAAACCAAGACTGACAACTACTACTCTATGTAACATGTGGGCAATGTCCCACCATCTCACCTCTAGCTACCCATAGCTAGTGAACATGAAAAACACCACCATAATGTGTCCCCTTTAGATTCTCCACATTTGATAAAATATGGTCTATAATCCCCCAAAGGATTGTGTTGCGTGTGATCTATGCATCCAAAATTAGATCCCTCTTAGGTACTCAAAATCACATCTCTATAAAATAATAACAATATGTTGAAATCAATAAAAAAACATGGCATGAAAATTAGTTATGAATATTGATATCAAAAGAATGGTAAATAATTACACTTTGTCCAAATCATTCAAAATCCATGTGATAAAGTTTAAAGCACAATTTCAATAAATAATTTTTTATTTTTAAAAAAATTATCACATCATATCAAATCCAAAATAGTGAAAATATAACACACAATGGTAAAACCCCCTAGGTTAACAATGGTCATGCAATCTAGTTTACTCATAGATTAATGAAAATCAGAATTAGGGTGTCTCCTCAAGTCCTTAGAACCCATTAATTAAAGAAAACAGTATAGAGTAACACCATAGAAATTGAACCACATCTAAAGTAAATCAAGTCCAAGGATCCAATGTATCTAAAATATGGGATTGAAGGATCACCCCAAAAGGTAGCCACTTTACAATACTAATAGATAAGGCCCAATACTACACCATCAGCCATAGTATCCAAGGATCCCATGTGTAGTATATAACAAATCAATTTCAAATGGCTTCCACATTTCCCAAATAATTCCAAATAACCCTTTAATAATCAAAAACTTTATTTGTAAAGTGATTTCACAATCCATTTCACAACGATTTCAAAAACACCATTTATTTAAAAAAATAGAAATTGCCTTTTCTCAAAATACATTTTAATCATAGGAATATATCAATAAAAGGTCATGAAAATTCATTTAAAAAACCATTTAATAAGTCAAGATTCTTCATGGTTCACCGAAAACATTCTAGATATAGAACCATATTGCTTAAACTCAGGTCGCACACCAACCATGATAATATCCAAACATCATAAGGAAAGGGAAGGAACAAAATTAAAATGAATAGAGGAATTATCATTTATTACCACATATTAGAATCAAATTCCATAAGGGAATGGGTTATAGGATAATTTATATCAAAATATACATTGAGAGTATCACATGCCGCACCACAACCAACACAAGATCCAACCTCAAGATGATAATCAATCACGGGGTCTAGAATAGTTTGGATTATAATCATATCATGATTATTTGATCCCAGATACATACCACAACACTACTTCTAATTTCAATTGAATTAATTAAAATGAGAACAAAATGATCAAACATACCAAAATTGGAGCAACCAACTAACACAAAGATAAAAACGTCAAACGGTGAAGCTCATAATAGATGGATTCACACAAAATTAACTAGAAAAGTCAATAGGTTTAGGGAAGAAATGTGGAAGGAAAATGATAAAGGATTTTGGCACTCAAAACATATAAATCCCTATAATATGAATAATTCATGGAATGAATTAAAAAATCATTCCATGAATATTTTGAATGGGGGATATGCTGAAAAAACACCACCTCAACTTAAAATCCAAAAATCCACTTTCACAACAAGAATATAATTTTTATGTTATTAGAAGATTAAATAATATTAACTACAATAATGAATTATTCTAATAATTCATTCGTGTCATCAATGTAAGGTTCATGGTGTGAACCAATTATTGTAGTTAGTATTTAGCCCAATACCTTTTGAAAAACCTTTTAATTTCCTTTTATATGGATCAAACCTAAATAACAACCTCTTAAAAATTAAAAAGAGATTGTCTCATAAGTAGGATGTTACAATTATACACACTATATGTCATTATATCCCTATAAATACACATGGAATAAAGATGATTTAGTTAAAGATGAGGCCAATGCAACCTCACTGAGGATTCATACTCCCAAGTATCCTATGAATCTGATCAGTTCCTCCAAAATAGTTTGTTCAATGGAATAAACCTCCCATATAGGAATTTCCTATTGTAACCAATGATCTCCATTTGTTTCTCGACAACAAAGACCTCTCGCTCCATCTTAATCTCCTCCAAACTCAAAATAGGGTAAGGATTAGAGTGGTACTTCTAGAGATCATATATCCTGAAAACATAATGAATACCTAAAAATCAAGCTGGTAATAGAGCCCAATAATAAACCCAGACAACCCATTTAGTGATCTCAAATGGACAAAAATATCATGAATCCATCTTCCTGTTTTTCTCTAGTTAGAAGTTACCCAATATAGGAAAAACATTCAAGAAAACTTCATCGCCAATAGAAAACTTCAAAGTTTCATGATGATGATTTGTATATGATTTATACTAAATATGAGATATAAAAAATAATTGATGAATATCCTATATCCCCATAATCTAATCTTCAATTTGAATCAATACCTTGAGAGATTCCTCTCCCACCACTTCTCGATAAAGAGGCGACCTTCACCGGAGACCATGCAATTCCTCAAATAGAGAAATTCCGGTTGATGAATAATAACTATTATTGTAAGAAACATTGATCATTCCTAGATGGATATATGATAATTAACTAAAATCCAAGACATAAGCACATTAAATATCCTCTAGGATCTGTATACCATGACTTATCTGACCATCCATCTGTGGTTGGTAGGCAGTACTCAATCACACCTAAGTCTCATTTACCTCTTGGATACACTTCCAAAATCTATAATGAAATATAGGATCTCCATTAAATATAATGGAAGAGGTAACCCCAAGAAAACTCATTATCTATAGAAATTACAACATAATCAGATCTTTAACCATTGTGGTGTCCCAAATCATAAAAAATGAGTTTTTTTAAACTTATCAATCAACACCTCGATTAGATTATTTCCCCAAAGATTTTATGGA
Source organism: Viscum album (assembly GCA_963277665.1). NCBI lineage: Eukaryota > Viridiplantae > Streptophyta > Magnoliopsida > Santalales > Viscaceae > Viscum > Viscum album. Next base: position 1,516,413,792 of record OY728155.1, on the reverse strand, counting down.
AATAAAATGATCAAATCAAAATACACAACATACCATTTAAAAACCAACAACAGAATAGGATAGAGAAGAATAGAATGATTCAGTTTCTTTTTCTTTATCAGCTATATGGTGTAATAGTATGACACTTAATGAGAAATGTCACGCTTCATACTCGACCACCAAAAAAATTATCTCATTTCATAATACGTCTGCATAGTTCCAAGGTAATTAAACCCTATTTAACTATGATAATCATCAAAAACTATATTCCATAGGGATAATGACATAAAAATGATCTATAAAGTGGAATAGCATCAAAATTTAGAGACCATCTACAAATAGTCTCCCCACAATATAAGGTTTCCAAGATTCCCCTAAACATTTCATCCAACTTCTGGTCCCATAGAATAAACTCAACGAGAGATGATGTAAAAACAATTGTCAGCACCATACTTAAATAACCTTCATGTGTATCCAAATATAACTGAGCGGAAATTCCCATAAGCTTCCACTCATCCTTTGATTCCAATGCATCCTCAGGTAAAACTTTCTTATTTAGAACATCAGTAATGAATTTTCCCTTCCCTGGGGTGTACAAAATATATAAGTCAAACCTATATAGATATTATATCATTTTCCTATGTATGATATTAAAGTAATTATAGTAAATGACAAAGGTCATACTTTTATGATTAGAAAAGAAAGTGTTCCTCTACCCAAAAAGATAGTATCTCTAACACTTTAGATCTTTCATAATAGTGGAGAGATCTGAGTCATTAATGGGAAATTTTTATCCCATTGATGAAATTTATGAGAGATATAGGCCACAATTTGATCATCCTATATAACCACACAACCCAAACTATCATCAGAAGAATCTCATTATACTACACACCCCTTTCTAGGATCAAGAAATATAAAAATATGAGTCGATGTTAGAAGTTGTTTTGATTCCTCAACATAAGTCTTATGATTTGAATCAAAAATTGAATTTCTCCCCTATCATAGAAATTGGATTGAAAGGTGATTCTATATTTGAAAATTATATGATTAACCACTGATAGAATCCAACATAACCTTGGAAACTTCCAATCACAAATACATTCTGTGGTTCTTCACATGGAAAGACAACATATTCTATTTTATGATTGACTAAAGGGCCTTGTTTTGAATTTATATTCCCTAAGAACATCACTTATTGGATGTAGAGATTTTATTCTTATAATTTATATAAATTTGGTTTCCTATAAAGATTTCCAAAAATAAATATGGTTCCAACTATCAACCCAATATCACTAATAAATTATTATTTCATCCAAAAATACCAAGACAAAGTTTTCAAGATACTGATGGAATATCTGTTTTATCAAAGCCATAAAAAGAGTGGAGGATTTGTTAGGAAAAAATGAATTAATATATATTCATAATAATCATACATACTCCTAAAATAATTCAACGAGATATCTAACTCATGAACATTGATATGGTGATTTTTAGATTGATGGTCAATTTTTTAGAACCAATTATCCCCCTTTTTAACTAATCAAATAGCTCATCCACACAGGGAAATGAGTAATTATTCTTAACAGTAGCCTTATTCAACATTCTTTAGTCTACATGGAAACACAATTAACTAAAATCCTTCTAGTAAAAATATCATAAGGTATTCCTTTGAAAAAATAATCTGGCGAATAAAGACCTTATCAAATATATCATCCAAATATACTTTGAGAACTTTCAGATTAATAAATTCCATATTCTAAGATGGTACAAAAATAAGTTGTGTACCTAGAACTAAATATGTTCCGAACTCAGAATTCCCCTCTAGAGGAGGACTAGATATGTTAACTGGAAAAAAATCAAGAAAGTCTCTAACAATCATGGGAATGTCAATAATAGAATAAACATCATCAGGATTTAGTGAAATGACATAAAAAACTCTTGCGCTTTGGATAGGAAGGTCATGTATGACCAGAACCTGGGTCCTACTATCCTGTAAATATTTGACTTCTCCCACTGATGGTAAATAATGAGACATGATAATGGTAAAAATTAATCTGAGTATGATGAGAAACTAGCCAACTCAAATTCATGATGAAGTTGAACATATCTAGATTGAGAGCTTAGAAATCCCAGACTAACACATCATCACCTATCGATAGAGAGCACATTGGAAAACCAAACCCATGCACCTTTTTCATCCAAAGAGGTATTTATAATTCCATAAAAAATTACTTGTGATCTGTTGGATGTTTCTGTATTTCAAAAAAATGGATAGATATAAATGACTATGGGGGGGCTTTATTAAAGAAAGTAGTTTTAATTAAAGATGCAGCAATGATGGTACCTCCCACTATTGTCTGGACTGCATGATCCTTCACCCGAAACTCATCCATTATGTGAAGGTTCATTAAACTATATACCTATGTCTAAAGCCTTAAGAATTTTGAAACATCTAACTACATCTCAATGGAATTTAGAGATGAAGACCTATATAAATATTAGGGAATAGACAATGCCTATTATAACCTCTATAGATGGCCTCAAAGGTAAAAATCACTATAAATACTCATAGATGTTGGTCAATAACATTGAGTGTGATCTACCTTTCAAGTTTCATCTCAAGTTAAGGGAATAAGGTTAGATTTTGGTTATAGTGTAGAGGATTCCTAATGCTGAGTAAAACCTCTACAAAATTTTTTATTATCATTCCACTTCATCTTCTTTATATGTGAGACATTGAAACATCCACTCTAGGGAAGAGAGGATCCAGAGAATCCAATCATGAATGAATTATTCATTTCCTCCATCATTGGGTTGTTGACTATCAACACATATATATAAATCATAAATATATATATAGCTATTATAATATGTTCAGTTGAAAACATTGATTGTATTTATAAGCTTTCATATGAACATTCATCACCATCTCTGATGACAGAAAACCATCTCCACAAAAAATTTAGTATACAATTTCATTGTGCACTCTCTCAGATAAAAAGAGAAGAACTCTAGAGGGTTATTTATCATCAAAGAATCTGGAAAAAATTTAAAAAATGAGTTGGTATTGAAACCATTTAAAAATTATTGGTTTTTCTGTATAATATAATCCCACCACCACATGTTGGGACCCTAAAACTTGAACATTTTTCATTTCACCTTGATAGAATTAGGTCTATCCTAAAAGATAAATACATGATCAATCGTGTCCTGCTAGGGCTCTACCGCTTGGGGTTCATTAATATCCTTAATGGAAATGGTCTTATAGTATAGGATCTATCAACATCAATCCTTATCTCCTCCAGCTCTAGGTTGTGCCACAACTATAACGTTATAAACTAGTCGAATATTTTATTCCAAATAAAAAACTTCCCATATTATATCTTATAAAAAATTATGATCTAGATGAGGATTAAATTAAAAATAATCATCTGTTTCAACATCTTTTGTAACCCATGGAAGATGTCTTAGAGGCATGTTTTTTACATTCCCATGATATAATAAATGATCATACAATAGGATAATCTTAGTTCAACTAGAAGAAAAGAATTAGAGACATAGATCAAGATAAAAACCCAATAAAGGAGACACAAAACTAAGAATTTCATGGTAACTTAGTACTCTTCCTGAAAAGATCTAGTGGGGTACTCAACCCAATCTATCACCAAAGTCCCAAAAGTCATATCTCTAGTATACCAACATCCGAATGACCATAAGCTCCCCAGATACCAAATTTTCATTACCCATCCTAGAAACCCCATAAAATTGGGCTCTGAACTAGACCATGGAAAGACTCAATGGGTATTCTAGATTATCATGGGCTGGTGACTAGAACCTGGGCATCCAAAAACTACTAGAGGGAATGATTTTCCAAAACTAAAATAATAGACATAGAATATATATATATATATAATCCTATAAAAATAGAGTGACAACAGTAGTGAAACAACCCAAGGAAGCAAGATGCCAACATCCCCCCATCTCACCATCTACTACCCATACACAGCAGATATAAACATCACCACCTCACTGTAGAACCTGTCCCTTTCCAGCTTTAGATGAAACAAGGTATAAACACCCCCAAGGTAGAATATATTTTTTAATATAAAGAGGTGTCATAGGATTTGGTATAGGTTTTCCACATAAATTCTTTGTAAACTAATCCCAATATTCTCAAATAGCATGAAAACCGAGCATCATGAGAAGTTAGACAATTTTATATTAAAAACATGATAAATAGTTCCCCATTTTCCTAATCATTCTCAAATATGGTGACACCATTACAAAAAAAAATTTAATAAACCATTTATTTTTATCAATTCATGTAGAATATCATATCGAATCCAAAATATTAAAATTCAAGAAAATAATGGTAAACACCCCTTTGATAACAAAGGTGATGTTGGATGGGTCACCCATAACTCAATAACAATCATGGCCAGTGTGCACACTCATGTACCTAGTTTCAATGCATCAAAGCATAGGGAATATAGGAACACCACAAAATTTAAACCCCCAAAAATGTCAATCATTATCCTAGAGCCAATGTATCTATAATCTAGTAATAGAGGAGCAGTCAAGAATGTGAACCGGTATACAATACCAATGGAAAGGTCTAATAGTACACCTTCCAACTAAGTACCCAAGGCTCCCATGTGTGGAATATAAAAAATAAATTTTAAAGTTATTTTACATTTCACAATAAAAATCCATAAAAATATTTAATCATTAATAAAATTATTTAAAAAAAAATTATTAACTTATCTCATAATGCTTCTAAAAACACAACTCTTTTTCCAAAATTAGGGGAAACCCATATTTTCTCAAAATCACTTTTACACACATAAATCCATAAATTAAGAATCATGTAAATTCATTTTAAAAACATATAATAATTAAATATCATCCCAGGTTTACCCAATAAAGTCTAGAGGTGGAACCACCTACCACAATCTCAGATCTCACACCAACCATGAAAAGATCCACACACCTAATAAAATGGGATGGAGTGCTAGAACAACTAATGGATGCCCAACCATTTTTTCTCTCATATTACAATCTAAATTGATAATAAAAAGGGTATGGGGAAAAGTTATATATATATATATATATACCTTGATAACTCACATTCTTCACCTCAACCAACATGAGATTTGTCCTCTTGAAGAAAATCGCACAAGGAATAAATAAGATATTGGAGTAGAATCATAAAAAGATCAATAGATCCCAGAAATGAAGTCGAACACCACATCTAATTTAAAAATAAATTAATAAAACAAGAATAGAGGGATCCCAATCACATGTAGAAGAGAAACTAACCAACCATGAGACCAAAGAACTAGAAGGAGAAACCAGAAATAGATAAAATATCCCAAAACTCGCAGGAGTAAATCTATGGTTCATGGAATAGAGGATGAATGTGAATGATAAAGTAATTAGTTTCTCAATGAATATAATTTATTGGAACATAAATAATTCATGTAATGAATTAAAAATTCATGACATGAATTTTTATAAAGTGATGAAATGTTGAAAAACATGCCACCTGAACATAAAATCCTGAATGCCCCATTCACTATGTGAATAAAATTTTCACATCATTAAGGATTTTCATGTCATGATATAGACTCATGGATTATACCTATAATAAAATTACAAAGAGGATATATAATTCATGGGAAAGAATTGCCTTTTGTAGTAAGTACACATCCCAATCACTTTATAAAAATCCCTAGATCACCCCTGTCAACACTCGAACATAGAAGAAAAGGATCTTAAACTTTAAAAAGATAGTGTACATTAATTAAGATTTTATTATATATTGGTTCATACATTATAGATATATTTTATTGAAAAATATCTCAGGAAAATAATACTAAATGATATTCATAAGTTTATTGTGTTGAATGTATAGTACTTGTAATGCCCCTGGCCTAGAATCCACTAAACCGGTACCCTGATCCAGGTCACCACATGACATCAATCATCCTTCCCCATACACCAAAGGTTTCCAACTAGTAGTGAGGTTCTAATAGATCCCATGGGGAGATTATACCCTCTTTTCCATAGTAATACACTATAGATAACATATAAAATAAACAACAATAAACAATAAACCAAAAACATGCATTACCTACCAATTCCCAAATAGGGTATGACCACAACCAAAAAATAAATATGTTGTCTCATGATAATAGTGCCAAGAATGTAGAAAAACCCCAAAAATAAAGACAAACATTAAATCCCCAAAATAGGTTCTGAAAAAAAGTCTGGATCCTTTTTTTGTGCACATCCCAAGACCAACTAAACTCTCTAGCATTTGGACTTTACTCTTGTCTGAACCTACCACCATGAAATATGATTGGGTACCCACTAGTGGCCTAATTATGGTGTGAATAAAACTCAATAGGAAACCGTAAAAGGTGTCTACAAAATATCCAATCTAAAAAGATAGTGTAAGAGAGTACAAAATAAGTGGAAAGATAACCAAAAGACAAAATGGGTGCTATTAGTTAATCGTATTCACCATATCCATTTTCATCATTTGGTTCATGGTTATGGCATTTATATCATTTACACTATGACCTTAGCCAGTTGATTATCATGAATAAGAGAATAAGTCAAGTTCCCTATCTCACTAGGGAAACACATTTCTTAATAAAATACATCACACTTACCTTAGAGCCTCAATCCATGTATTCTCGTCAAATTAATCCACAAAGGTCCTAGATCCTCAGTCTAGCTCCCTAACTCATGCATTCTATAGGTGGGGTTTAGAGCCTCAGTCTAACCCAACCCATGGGAGGATCCTCATTACATTATCCAACACTAATAATCCATGTATGAATTATTATTCATCCATTTACCTGATATACCTCTCACAAATCATAAAAAATAAATACCCATAATTTTCAAAATTCACATTTCATTCAACACATGAAACATCATCAAGAGTTAACCATTTATCACATTTACCATTTACTTATCATACCCATTTAACACATTAACCATTTCATAACATAACCCATTTATCTTATTCAACAATTTATATATATTATCCCATTTCACATAATTCATCAATTTACATGCATTATCCCATTTATTCAATTCAATTATAAATCATAAGTCATTTGACACATTAACATTATTACATTCAACATTTTTTCAAATTTCTTCAAACAATCCATTATTCCATTTCCAATTACAAGAAAAAACTATCATTAGTGCCCTTTTATAATTTGAAATAACATTCCCACACATTTATCATGGGCTCTATTTAAACACAAAATAACTTCAGGCTTAACATTAAATTTTCCATGTTCGGGAATATTGGAACACACCATGGGTGGAACATAACAGTTCTAATCAATATCAATGCATCCCATGGGGATCAAGAGGGGTATCAATCATCATTTATTTTTCCATTTTACCAAATATTACTAAATACAGCAAATTCACATCAATATGGAAGAAATATCACAACCACACATGCACAAATTGACAATAATACTATGGGATATAACTTGTAGACCACCTGACTCAAATACATAGATGAATGCTCTCTTAACCCAAGCATTATATATGGATTGAAGTGCCCTTTGAATCCCCAAACTATGATTCACCATAAAAAAGTATTGTAGGGCTTCATAATAAGAATATAGAAACTATAATCCCTAATATAGGAAAGAGAAGTAGGAGGATCATTAGACTTACCTGGAGCTTCAATCTACAACAAACGACACTCCAAATGGTATAGAAATAAAATAGATCAACCCTTGGAAGTATTTGGGAGTTTTAGTTCATCACTGGTGCTGGAGGAAGAAGAAATGGGAAGAAAATTAGGTGAGGCACTTAAATTCCTGAGGGGGAATGGTAATTTTTCACCTTTTAATGGGGTTCATGGTTTCATTGCATGGTTTTCCAAACCGTAAACCAACCATGTGCCTACATATATACAAGAGGGGTCCAAGTCACATGGTTACTTGGGAATCCTGTATGGTTTGACAAATGATGCACTAACCATGTAAAATGCTTATGTCCAAGGTTGTACATTTTGGTTTTTTCCTTTCACGGTTCACATTAATCTTATGTCAACTATGCGACAAGCACAGGATGGCCCGACCCCCCTTCATTCATACCCCAAACCACCAGAACTCCCCCATGATTACTCATACACCTAGTAAAATTTTTTTTTGGAAAATTTAATGGATTCAAACCAAATTTAAACATGAATATACCTCCATGAATTCTAGGATATTACAACCTCTCCGCATTATAATGACTCATCCTCAATCTGCACTTACAAGAATCACTAAGCTTTTAAAGAGAAGAGATTTGAAAAGTGATCATGTATATCAGACTCTCTCTCCCAAGTTTCTTCTAAAAGCATACCAAGATTCCATAAAACTAAAACCAAAGGCACATTCTTACCTCCAAATACATTATCACTATTATCCACAATACGAACTAGATGCTCCTCAAAGAACGCGTCATCATCAAGTGAAACATCCTCAACTAAAATCACATGGGATGGGTTGGGGGATACTAATAAGGATGTGACACATGAAAAACATTGTACATACCAATATAAAGCCCATTCTGATCTTGTTTCGTTGTTAAGAAAAACACTCTTCTCTATCTTTCCTATTGCACAATATAAACAGAAATTAAAGCATGCACAAGACACTGCGGTTTTTACTTGGTTCACCCTCACTGGGCTACGTCCAAGGAGCATACACCGACAAGTTATCGGTTGTACCAAATTCCACTAAACTTCACTAGCTATGGATTATAAGGTTCAGTTATAGTCACTCTATCCCAGGCTCACTGCTTTTACAAGGTTTAGGGTCAGATCACTACTTTCCTAATGGTCACTCCATGTTTCTCTCTCTATGGCTCACTTCCGGTGGAGAGGATCACCTTCTTCCTCTTCCTTCACTCACTGCTCTGGAAAGAATCTACTCACAGTTTATAAACCTATAGGTATCTTCATTTGCATGAAGGAATGCATCTTTCTCTTTATGTAGATGCTCTGTTGAAGCCCAACTTTCACCCGTAGATGAATATTACTTTGCACCGAAGGTATTGGGCAATCTTCCAGCTTCCACCCGGCCCAAAAATATTGCCGGGAATCAACCTTACATGGCGTGCAAGTCTACCTCAGCATGAAAGTATCAGTGCACAAGTCACAACTGGTGCTCAAGTCCTCCTCAGACACTTTTGCGACACAAGATTCTCCAACTCCAAACTTGCAAGACTATCTTCCTTTTACGCCCAAACCAATAATGGCATGAAACTACCAACCGGTGCGTAGCTTCTAACACCGGTGTGCAACTTCACCTGCGCGGCCACACACCACTTGTGCGACCACCACACCTGCGCAACGGGAGCTCTGAATTCTCAAAGTGTTTAACTTCATTGGAAATGAAGAGGGGTGGTCCAGTATTTATAGGCATGTTGAACACCTTGTGCAACGACATGCAACTGTACCCTTGGTTCACAAGTCTCAGCGCACAGGTCTCTACCCCTGCAAGTCACTTGCGCAACCCACTTTCAAACTTGCGCGAACCTCTTTTTTTCCCATATTTTGAAGGTCTAATCTTGAAAAACAATAGGCGCGCAAGTTCACAAGCATCTAACGCATCGGTGTGCAAGTCTCTTCATGTCGCGCAAGTCACCTGCGCGACAACACCAATACCTATGCGACCGTTATCCCCTTTCCATATTTTGATGATCTGATCTTGAAAATTATATGGCATGAAATTTTCCAAGCCTTAAAGTACACGGCATGCAAGTCCCTTTTCCAAAAACTACTTTTCTTCATTTTTCCATTTTCAAGCCCAAAAATTTGGCAAACACTGGAAAACGGCGCCACATTGTATCTATTCTTTTTGTACCACCTCCAGATCATCCATTCTTTTGTCGACGTTCTTGAATCAAACATAGATCGTTGAACACAGCTCTTGAACTTGACATTCCACCATGAAATCCCCTTTGTCAACTAATTTGTATGTCATTGTTTTCTTTGCCAACAATCACCACACAGATGTCCACTTTGTCAACAAACACAATCACCACAAAAATGCTTCAATGATACCTTGATGAATTTTCGCCCAACAATATCCCCCTTTGGGTTTGTTGACAACTCTTCAATAAAAAGATACAACATTAATTCTTTAGACACCATTCACCTCTGCGATTCTGATAGCGATCAAGGATTTACTCAACACATACTCTAAGCCCATCGAGCAATGCTCAGCATGGGAAACAAGAGTAAATAAAAATTCCATCAATGAATCACTTCATCTATGACACCCACTGTTGACACCAATCTGATACCAATGTTTGGAAATATTCTTACCACTCTCCAACACCACTCTTATGCTTTTATCATGATCCTTAGCTATCTTGATATCTAGACTTTGATCGATCACTTCTAGCATCTTCAGATTTAAAATGCTCCCCCTTTCTGTTCACAGCTTCAAATCTTTCTACCTTCAAAACCTCTTTAGCCATATGTTTTGTGTCTTCCAAGCTAACCTCTGGATAATCACGTTCAACTCCCCCTATCTGGCTGCTCTACCTGTCAGCTTCTCCCCATATCATTCATGATTTATCAAATTTCCATGCTGTCTCCCCCTTGAATAATCACTATTTTCTCCCCCTTTGTCAATGAACCCAATAGACACTCCTTTGAAGTCTGTAATAGAGTAGAGAACACATATCAGTACATTAGGGAAAAACACATCATACCTCGGGGAGAGGGGGTAGGTTCTATATCCACACTCTTTTAAGTGTGGGGAGTCGACTGAACTCCCAGAGCCAGTCAATGCATTTCAAATGCTTCCTTGGGTAAGTCCTTTGTCAGAATGTCTGCAACCTGTAGCTCTGTAGGCACATACTCCAACTTCATGATTCCCTGCTCAACCTTCTCCTTGATAAAATGATAATTTATCTCAATGTTCTTTGTCTTTGAATGATGTATGGGATTTTTGTTTAGATTTATAGCACTTGAGTTATCACACTAGATTTCGATCAGAGACCTTACTTTAACTCCCATATCTTCAAGTTGCTGCTTCATCCACAATAATTGTGTGCATGCTTGAGTGGCTGCAATATACTCAGCCTCTGTGGTGCTCAATGAGATGTAATATTGCTTCTTTATTATCCAATAAATACACAATCCACCAAGATAGAATGCACCTCCTAATGTTGATTTTCTGTCATTTTCTGATCCGGCCCAATCTGCATCTGTGTAACCCAATAACACTGATTGAGATTTATCACTATACATCAAACTGAAATCCAGTGTGCCTTTGATATACCGAAGTATTCTTTTCACTACAAGAATGTGGATTTCCTTGGGATTAATATGATATCTCGCTGCTTGTCATGTGGAGAAAATAATATCAGGCCTTGTTGTAGTCAAGTACAACAAACTTCCAATGATTTGCCTGTATTCTGTGATATTAACTGCCTTTCCATCCTCATCTTTTGATAGTTTCATCTGGGTAGCGACCGAAGTCTTCATATCCTTGGAATTATCCATGACAAACCTTCTTAAAACCTCCTTTGCATATTTGGATTTAGAAATGAATGTTATATTCTTTCCTTGTGTCACTTGTAGACTGAGGAAAAACATTAGCTCACCAATCATTGACATTTCAAACTCATTTTTCATGAATTTGGAAAACTATCTACACTGAGCTTCATCTGATCCACCAAATATTATTTCATTGACATAAACCAGCACCATCATCCTTTGATTACTATTTTTGTTGAAATAGAGGTTATAATTAACTCCCCCACGCTAGAAACCAAGCTTCTTCGAGTATTGATCAAGCCTTGAGTACCATGATCTTAGTGCTTATTTCATCCCATACAATGCCTTCTTCATCCTGAAAACTTTGTTCTCATCCTCATGAATTAGAAAACCATCTAGCTACTCAATATACACCTCCTCTTCTAGAAATCCATTCAATAATGCAGATTTGACATCCATCTGGAACACATTGAACTTTCTTTGAACTGTTATGGACAAAAATAATTTGATTGTCTCCAGCCTTGAAACTGGTGCAAATTTCTCATCAACATCTATTCCCAATATCTGGGAGTATCCCATGTACACTAGTCATGCTTTGTTCTGAATCATTGTTCCATATTTATTCATCTTGTTGTGATAGACCCATTTAGTCCCGATGAAATTATTGTCTGTTGGCCTAGAAACAATCTCCCAAGTCTGGTTCTTCTCAATCTGATCAAGCTCTTCATTCATAGCCTGAACCCAGTTTTCATCTTCAGCTGCATCGGAAAAACATTTCGGCTCCACCTGAGATAAAAACGATGTTTGCTGTAATGACTTCATTCTTCAAGTCTGAACTGGAGCTGTCTGATCACCAATGATATTCTGCCTATCAATTTCAGCTCGACTCTTTGGCTTCCTTGTAGAAACAGACTTGACACTTTCTTGTTCATCATCAGTATCTTCTTCTGAGTCAGCCTCTTCCACTTATGCTAACCCTATGTTTCTTACCTCATCATCACTTTCATCTAGAAACTGTTCACTGGGTCATTGAGCATTATGTTCATTTTCAACTATAGTGACATCATTGATCTCAACAATTTTTCCCAGCCTTTTGTTGAAGTATTTATATGCTTTGCTTTTCCCTGAGTAGCCAAGGAATATCCCCTCATATCCTCGTGACTCAAACTTCCTGTGATTTTCTTTATTGAGTATGAAACACTTACTCCCAAATATTCGAAAGTATTTCAACGTTGGATTCTTTCTGTACCACATTTCATACAGAGTCTTTTCTTCCTTCAGACATAACAGAGACCTGTTCGAAATATAGGCTGACGTCAAAACTACTTCCTTCCAAAATTTCTTTGGTAGGTCCTTTTCAATAAGCATCAATCTAGCCATATTGTTTATGATCCGATTTATCATCTCAACCACTCCATTCTATTAGGGAGTTCTCACTGATGAAACTTGATGCTTTATCCCATGTTTCTCAAGATAGTCTTTGATTTGACTGTTTGTGAATTCCGTACCGTTATTAGTACGAAACATCAGAATTTTCTGCCCAAGCATCCTTTATGATTCCCTCCTATACCGCTTTATGCAACTGAACACCTCTGCCTTATGGGAAATGAAAAATACCCAGGCCATTCTGCTATGATCATAAATGAAAATAACATAGTACCTTTTCTCATTTATAGCTCTTGGTGTGATAGGTCCACATACATCAGCATACACCAATTCGAGCACTCTAGTTGATTTCTATTCCTTTGGCATGTATGTATTTCTGATGATCTTCCCTTGTTGTCAAGAATCACATGTATGTGTGGGATCACATGATAGTTTGGGAAGGTCTCTAGCAGCATCACACATTACCATATCATCCATAGATGGTTGGAATGGATGACCGAGTCGCTTATGCCATATCTAGTTTTCTTCCTCGCTGGATAAAAAGAATGTATCTTATTCCCTCTCTACAAGGTAATGATTTCCCATTGTCCTTTTCCCTTGCAGAACAACTGCTCCATATTTTCCTTTCACAACATACATTATCTTGGTAAATCAGATAGAATTCCCAGAGTCACATAGTTGACTGACACTGAGCAAGTTATGACTAAGACCCTATACTACCAAGAAATCAGTACGTCTCATTTCTTTGCCCCCAAACATGGCTTTCCCTGAGCCAAAAATCGTCTGGCCTTCATCATTTCCAAATTTGACAACTCCTTCTTTGTCATATTTTATGCCTGCAACAAGATCCTTATTACCCATCATGTGGGATGTGCAACCACTATCAAGGATCCACACACTAGAGCGATCTGATTCATTAAGGGAAATCTCTACCACCACGACCTTCTCATTTTTCTTCTTCTTGGTCCATACTTTTTTCTTCACACTTCGCATGGATTGAGGCTTCTATTAGTTCTCAGAGTATGATGGACCAGCTTCATCTTGTAAAGCCGCAAATATATTCTTCATTTTTAACTCACATGTCGGTTTATTGATCCGCTTCTTGCAAATGTTTTGATTTTTCTTTGGCACATTTCTCTGAATGGTCGAAGTGAATTACCTAGCCATGTGCCCATATCCTCCGCACCAAAAACAGTGTCCTTCGAAATATATTCTGGAAAACCATTCTATGTTTGGCTTCCACCTCTGTTCTTCTTCCCTTCTATATCTCTTGGCTATGGAACACACATATTGTGAATGTCCCATCATCCCACAAAAATAACACCTGATATAAGGTGCATTCCTGCGTGTTACTTCAGCACTACGATTTTCTCTTTGGGATCTCTGAATATTCTGATTTTTCTTTGTCCCCAAATAAACCTTCAATTTTGGGACGGGTGCTTGATGTCTAACATCAACTACCATAGATTTTTGTTTCTTATCAAGCCCTGAATCAGCCTTAGCATTTGAGCTTTCTTGCTGCTTCACTCCTGCTGAACTACGAGCCTCCTCTTTAATCTTTTCTATCTTCTGAATGGACTTATTTTCTAATATCACATTGGGGGTCAAGAGTTTTTCTTGATCCTTCATTTTTCATCGCAGACTAGCCACTTCTTCTTCAAGATCTTTGATTCGTCTGACTTGTTCCTTTCCGGTGTTAATCAAACAATCAATTTCCTTCTTTTGTTCCTCAATTTTAAGCTTATGCTCAACAATATTTTCTGAGCTCTCTGGTGTTGAGGATTTTAGTCTTTCAATTTCTTCTAACAGCTTAGATGTTTCTTCATCCTACTTCTGCATATATATTTTGGCATCACGAACCACTTTATTGGCTTTCTTCATTTTTTTCTCTCCAAACGTCTATCTCCTCAAGAGCTGCTTCCAATCCAGCTTCCATATCAACTCTTCCTTCAACTTCTTCTTCTTCTTCTCTAGCGTCAGTTTCTTCCTTTTCATGAGAACTACCGATTACCTCCACCATAGAATTTTCTCCATGATCTTTGAAGTTTTCAATCTCCTCAACCTCTTCAACCTCAGACTCATCTGAACTATCTCTTTCTTGTGAAAGAAGATTCTCCTTCTTGAAGAAATTTCTCTTGAACTTCTTCTTACCTTTCACATAGGTTGAAGATTTCTTCTTGGGAATTTCAACATCATCTTCATCATTTTCTTCTTGAAACATTTTAGGGCATCTTGCTGTGATATGTCCAACCTTTCCACATCTAAAGCATACGAGAAAAAGTTTCCCTTTTAACTTTCCTTTTCCTCTTTGAAGGTTTGAGGAGAGGAATGACATTACCTCATCGGTCTCTTCTTCCTCCTAAGAATCTTCAACGGTGAGCTTCTTCATGGCCTAAAATGCCACCTCTTTGGATTTCACCTTTTCCACAGTTTCGTTTTCATCATTTATCATTTCATATGCAACAAGGGCGTTGTGTAGGTTATCCAATGTCAATTCTTTCGGGTTTGTATCTTACAAAACAGAAACTTTCAGATTGAACCGAGGTGGAAGTTTTCTAAAGATGCGCTCCACAATCTTTATGTCTTCAATAATTTCACCAAGACCTCGCATGTCTTCGACCACAGCATTCACCCTATCAAAAAATGCATCAATAGACTCATTCGGGTTCATTCTCAGATCTTCATACTTGTTCCACAACACTTGTAGTTTTGCCTCTCTGACCTTTGTATCCCCTTCATATATATTCAAAAGCTTTTCCCACATGGAATTTGATGTTTGGAATGAAATCACCTTTGTATAGATGGGATTGGAAAGGGATCCCCCTAAGGCATTGATCACTTTGGAATCAGCATCCAACTCTCTATGCTCAGCTTCTGATAATGTACCCTTATTAATATTAGATGTGATACCATGCATAGCTGCTGAAAACACATCCATTCACAAGGATAGGAAATAGTGTTGCATTTGATTCTTCTATATATGAAAATTGCATCCGTTGAAGATCAGAATCCCTTTATGATTAGTAACCTCCATTGAGAGAAGAACAACTGTCAACCTTTCCCTCTGATACGAATTGTTAGGTCCACAAGGCTGAATACCCTGAGAGGGGGGTGAATCAGGGTATGACTAATATAAAAATAAAGCATGTTCTGGTCTTATTTCGCTTATAAGAAAAACACTCTTCTCTCTCTTTCTTGTTGCACAATATAAACAGAAAGTAAAGCATGTACAGGACACAACGATTTTTACTTGGTTCACCCTGACTAGGCTACGTCCAAGGAGCATACGCCAACAAGTTTCCGGTCATACCAAATTCCTCTAAACTTCACTAGTTGTGAATTACAAGGTTCAGGTACAGTAACTTTATCCTAGGCTCACTGCCTTTACAAGGTTTAGGGTTATCTCACTGCTTTCCCAAGGGTCACTCCCTATTTCTCTCTCTCTCTGGCTCATTGCCAGGGGAGAGGATCACCTTCTTCCTTTTCCTTTGCTCACTACTCTGGAAGGAATCCACTCATAGTTTATAGACCTATAGGACTCTTCATTTTCATGAAGGAATGCATCTTTCTCTTTATGTAGATGCTCTGTTGAAGCCCAACTTTCACCCGTAGATGAATCTCACTTTCCACCAAAGGTATCGGGCAATCTTACAGCTTCCACGCGGCCCGAAAATATGGTCGGGACTCAAACTTACTTGACGCGCAAGTCTACCTCAGCGCGCAAGTATCAGCACGCAAGTCACAACTGGGGCGCAAGTCCTCCTCAGACACTTGCGCGAAACAAGATTCTCCAACTCCAAACTTGCGAGACTATCTTTCTTTTACACCCTGACCAATAGTGGCGCGCAACTACTAACCAGCGCGTAGCTTCTAACACCGGCGCGCAACTTCACCTGTGCGACCACACACCACTTGCGCAACCACCACACTTGCGCGATGGGATCTCTGATTTCTCAAAGTTTTGAACTCCGTTGGAAATTAGGAGGGGTGGTCCAGTATTTATAGGCATTTTGAACACTCTACACGACGACACGCAACTCTACCCTCGGCATGCAAGTCTCAGTTCGCAGGTCTCTACCCATGCAAGTCACTTGCACGACCCACTTCCAAAATTGCATGAACCTCTTTCTTTTGCCATATTTTGAAGTTCTTATCTTGAAAAACAACATGTGCGCAAGTTCTCAAGCATCCAAGGCATCGGTGCACAAGTCTCTTCACGCCGCGCAAGTCACCTGCGCGACAACACCAATACCTGCATGACCCTTATTCCTTTTCCATATTTTGATGATCTGATCTTGAAAAACATATGGCATGCAAGTTTCCAATCCATAAAGTACACAGTGCACAAGTCCCTTTTCCAAAAACCACTTTTCTTCATTTGTCGATTTTCAAGCCCAAAATTTTGGCAAACACTGGAAAACGGCGCCACCTTTTATCTATTCTTTTTTTACAGCCTCCAGATCATCCATTCCTTTGTCGAAGTTCTTGAATAAAACATAGATAATTGACCACAGCTCTTGAACTTGACATTCCACAATGAAATCCCCTTTGTCAACAAATTTGAATGTCATGGTTTGCTTTGTCAACAATCACCACACAGATGTCCACTTTGTCAACAAACACAATCACCTCAAAAATTCTTCAATGATACCTTGAGGGATTTTTTCCCAACACATGGGTACCAAATTACACAATTTTTGAATCTGACGGTGACTGAACCTTGGAAACACCTGAAGAAACACATGGCCACCAACCCTAAACTCAATAGGTCGATGACATTGATCTTGATATGATTTTTTCCTACTCTAAACTATTTATATACATTTTTGAATCAACTGAACATGTTCCAAAGACTCCTGCCTGAGTCTCAGTCCAAACAACTCAGATTCTCCATCCTCTAACCAATACAACAGAGTTCTGTACAGTCTACCATAGAGTGCCTCATATTGAGTCATTTGAATCGTTGCCTAGTTACTATTATTGTAGGAAAAATAAACTAGTACTAGATGATTTTTCCATGATCCAACAACATAGAGGACATGTTCCCTCAACATGTCCTCTAACACTTAGATAGTACAATATGACTACCCGTCATTCTATGGGGAAAAGAAATACTCAAAAACAGATGCATACAATGTGCCTTCTATAGTCCCTTTTAATAGCATGAAGTGAAATGTAGATCAAGATCTGAAACTATGGTCCATGTCACCCCATGTAACTGCACTATCTCCTGAATATACAACTCACCCAACTAGTCCACAGTGAAGGTCTCTCGAATCGAAAAGAAATGATCCACCTCATTCAACTGATCCAAAACTCCCTAGATTGCATTGTTCTTCTAAGGTGTCTTCAGGACACCCACTATGAAATTAATCATCATGACATCCCACTTCCATTTCATAATGGGAAATGGCTGAAACCAACCACCTGACCACTAATTCTCATCCTTCACCTACTGTCTTATAAGGCATCGAAACACAAAACCTGCAACCTCTTTATTCATCCCTATACACCAATACTACTTACAAATATAACGATTGATTTTGATCAATCCAAGATTCACTTACCAGTTTGATCCATGAAACTCATGCATCAACTCTTCCCGCAAATATTTTGACACAACAACACATCCACGAATGTAAATGATCCCATTTTTACCAATGGTCCAACCAGAAGGTGACTCTCCACCTTTAAGACGTTCCCTTAAAGCCACATAATTGAGATCCTCATGCTACTTCTCCTTGATCTGACTCAAAAACATTGACTCAGCTGCCAAAGATGCAAGGTTCATATTCCCTTTTCCATCCTGCACCTCCACATGCATCTTAGTGAACAAAAACACCATCCTTCACTCGAAACAAGATTCCTCAACCACCTGATTTTGAGTCTTTAGACTAAAATAATCTACAACATTGTTCCCCTTTCTGGAATTTAGTCCATCTCAAAATGAACATACTACATGTAGTTAACCCACCTTTTCTATTGAACATTCATATCACACTTAGAGAAAATGTACTCAAGTATTTTATGATCGGTATACACCATTAACCACTCTCCCAACAAGTATTTATGCCATAACTTTAATTTAAACCACCACATATAACTCAAGATTATTAGTAAGGTAATATATTTTATGAGGCATCAAATTTCATGACCCATATGCTATAACCTGATCCTCATACATCAACACTTCCCTAAGTCCAACACCAGACCATCACAAAACAGGGTATACTCCTTACCATGCTTAGGTAAGGTTACAATTTCTTGGTTTCTAACAACTTCTATAACTCATGGAAAGAATTATCACATGACTGTAACCACAAAAACATGATTAAATTCTTGTTTAATTCTAAAATTTGTGATTCAAGATGGGGAAATTCTGTAATAAACCTCTCGTAATAGCTTTAAAAACCTTTCAATTTCCAAACATCAGAAACATTTTTTGGTTTCTCCCAAGATACCACATAATTCACTTTCTCAGGGTCCACTTACACACCTTCCTCTGAGTTGATGTGATCCAAATATTCATCTTGTCAATCCAGAAGTAAAATTTGGATATCTTGGAATATAGTCTATTATCGCTTAGTGTACTCAGGATGATGTCAAGATGTTTGGCATGATCGTCATGAGTATTAGAGTACACTAATTTTTCATTGACATAGACAACTAAAAACTGGTCTAGGTTAAGGTAAAATAAATAGTTCACTATGTCTATAAACACTATCAGTGAATTTGTTGACCCTAACATCATCACAAAAAACTCATATAACCCGTACTTGGTTCTGAATTCAGTCTGTGGCACATCAGAAGGTCTTACCCTTAGTTGATGATATTGTGAACTATAATCAATCATGGATAACATTGAAGAACATTTAATATGGTTGAAATTATCATTGATTTGAGGAAGATGGTTTTGGTTCTTAACCATCATCTAATTCAACATTCTATAATTGACACATAACTGTAATGATCCATCAGCCTTATTTTCAAAGAAAATTAGAGATCCACAAGGTGGCATACTAGGATAAATGAACCTATTGTTCTCTAGTTCCTCCAACTAATTTTTATGTTCCTGGAGTTTTTTCGATTCCATCCTCTATGGAAGGATGTAATCTTTTTCTTCTCCTAGAAAGAACTCTATCATGAACTCCACATCTCTCTTGGGAAGAAACCTCGAAAATTCCTTAGGAAACAGAATATGAAATTGATCCACCATCAGAGGAAATAAAATCTTCTCTACTCCCCCATCATTAAGAATAATATAGTCCACTTGGGAAATGATTTCACCAACTACTGATAAACTGGACCTACACGACATACCCAAACATCCCACTCTCCATGATGAATGCAAGTTTCTCCCTCAAGAGACAAGAACTTCACCCGATGATGGTGACAATTAATGTGGGAATGGTATTACACTGACCCATCCATACCAAAAATGAGATCAAAACCTAACATCTCAAGAAAAAACAAGTACCACAGAAAATGCTTCCCAACAAACTCAAGAGGACACCCTTTACATTGCCTGATATTTTTTACTTGCACCCCTAACAGTGTATCAATTGACAAAACCCCACAAAAATGATCAACTAATAAACCCAAAATTACCACAATTTGAGTATAAATAAAATAATAAAATGAACTTGTATCAAATAAATCACTATAGAGAATAGAATCTACAAGGATCATACCTCAAATAGTGGATGCTCCAGCCTCACCACCACCATAAGTAGGTAGAAAATTTATGAAGATTATATGTCCCTCTGCCCTAAGTTCTGGTCTGAGTTATTGGTGTTGCACTACCCTATATATAAGGACACAATTTTTCATGATCACCACATCCACCACCCCGACTGGAACGACTGGTAGAGCTCCAATTGCCTATCGGATATGGGGTAAATGACCACCTCCCTTCACTCTACACTAGCATCAGCCCTCCATCATTTGAGAGTTGTAGAGGGTTCCTACAGAACCTCTACACATTCTACAACCTACCTTAATCTAGGAACATAATTTGTGGTTTAATACATTGACCCCACATGTTTCCCAACCTAATACACTGATGACACAAAACCTAATCACTACCCTGAGAAACTAATTCCCTTTTTTGACTACACTATCTATCGTTGTCCTAGTGGAGACTATCAAAATGGTACTTCTTACCTTCATAATTTTCACTCTGAGGTCATCAAACTGACCCCACATGTCCACCACCTGAATCGTCTTTCAGATTTCCCTCTAAGATAAGGTCATGATCTATCACCTCTACAAACCTCTTTAAGTGGATGATATTTACCTAGTACATCATCTCATGTCTAATTCAATTCTGGACACATCTCTTCATGGTTTCTTCAACCACTACCAATTCTAGAATGAAATGTTATAAGTCAGTGACACAGCCAACATAATTCATCACTAACAAAGACCCATAAGTCAACCTCATAAACTCATTAACCTTCTCCTACCTCAGGGTCTCTAAATTGAAATGTTCCAGAAAATTTTCCTATAAATAATTTTGTATCATACCATCAGTCTTTAGGGTTTGAAACAGAACATCCCACTAGCGCTTAGCCTGACTCCATGGCATGTAAGCCTCTAACTTGAGTCTTTTCTCAAGAGGAGTCTCTAGGTGATTAATAATTTTCTATCTAGACTCTATTCAGAAATATATAGCCTCAGTTCCACCCTCTCTGGAAAATTTTGGAGGGTGTTACAACTAAAACTTCCTATACATATCAAACATACTTTGAAATACCTACCTTGGGTCCCATTCCATCAACTAAATAAAATGAGAGAAGTTCTCATGGAACTTCTCCTCTCCCAAGTTACCCTAGATCACTAGGTTTCCTGCCTCTATCCTTGGAGGGTCATTCTGGACAACATCCTCTTGTTTCTCAACCAACACATGTCATCATGGTGGCATTTCTATACAATTCCATACACACATCTTAGAACACATAACATAAAACTTCCATAGTATAAATAGAAAAAGTCTCTCCAATAGACATAAATAAACCATTTTGTAAGAAATATCCCAATGAATATTGTTACATCTATAACACTACCCTTGACCATCCCTAAAATAGGTCATGGTCAACCTGGGGTAAACCAACTTACATAGTTATATGTCTTCAATTAGAAAACTTTTTAAATCATTTCCACTATCACAACATATTACAACAAACACTTTAATTCATTTTTATATTTTCAATAATCACAAGTATTTAACCATTCTATCACATTTTTCCCAAATAACCATTTCCATTATCTTTATTAGATGCCATTTTCTCCCATTTTCTAAGGAAGTGAAATTAATTCTACCATTTATATCCTAGACACCCATCCCATGTGTTCCTATAATGATGCATGCCACTTATATCCCTAGGTTCCTATAATTATTCATGAATACAAAACCTTATTCCATTTTAGTCACAAGTAAAATATTATAAAATAGTCACATCACACAAAACATTAATCACCCAATGGTGAAATATCATCCAACCATAACAACACACATCAAGAACAAAAATTACCACCCTAGGTACTTGGGTTTTCTCTCATAGATGGGTTGGATACACCCATGCACGAGCTCATTATCAAGGATTAACACGTTCTTATCTCATGTCTACCATACCAAAATAGTAAGACAAAAGAAATGAACTCATATGATACCACTTTGTATCATCCCTAACCAAGAATCCACTAAACTAGTGCCCTTATCTGGTTCTCCACATAACCTCAATCGCACCTCTCTATACACTAGAGTTTTCTGACTAGAAATGAGGATCTAATAGATCGCATGGGGAGACTATAACCACTTTACCAGAGTAAGACACAACAAATACATATAAAATAAAAACCAATAAGCAATAAACCAGAAACATCAATTTTCTACAAATTCCTAAATAGGGTATAACCATAACTAAATAATAAATATTCCATGCCATGCAAATAGTGACAATAGTGAAGAAATTCCTAAAAAAGACAACTTTTGAATCCCAAAAATAGGTCCTAAATCCAAGTCTGGATCCTCATCTTTGCATATACCAACCCCAACTGAACTCTCTATCATAGGGTCTTTTCCCTTATCCTAACCTACAATGTTGAAATCTTTTTTGGGTACCTAATGGCAGCCCATGAAAGGTGTTAGTACAACCCATTAAGCCACCACTAACGGTGTCTACAAAATTTACATTCTAAAAATATAGTTCATGAAAGTATGAAATAAGTGACTAAAAAACCAAAAGACAACAAGTGTTACATTAGTTAATGGTATTCACGTTATCCATTTTCATCATTTTTTCCATGGGTTGGGTATTTACATCATTTACAATATGGACTAATATTGTCAATTATCATGTATAAGAGAATAAGTCAAGTTCCCTATCTCACTAGGGATAAAAATTTCTTATACAATTACATCACACTTACCTTGGATCCTCAATTCAGGTAGTATCATCAAATGCATATGTAAGGGTCCTAGATCCTCAATCAAACTCCATAACCCTTGAATTATAGGGGTTGGGTTTTGAGCCTCAGTCCAACCCAAGCCATGGGAGGAGCCTCTGTCCATTATCCTAGACCACCAAGCCATGTGGACATTATTATTCATCCATTTACCACCTATAACATCTCAAAAATAATACAAAATCAATTTTAATAATGTTTAAAATTCACATTTCACTCAACACATGAAACATCATCAAGACTTAACCATTTATCATATTTACTATTTACTTAACATAACCCATTTAATCCATTTCCCTTTTCATATATTAACCCATTTAGATTATTCAACAATTTCAATAAATTAAGCCATTTCACATAAGTTATAAATTCACATGTATTGTCCCATTTATTCAATTCAATTACTACTCATAAGTCATTTGACACATTCACTTTATTCCATTTAACCAATTTTCACATTTTTGCAAAAAGTCCCTAATTCCATTGCCAATGACCTGACACAACTATAATTAGTACCTTTTTATAATTTAAACTAACATGTAAACCAATTTATCATGGGATTTTTTTCAAAAAATAATAATTTGAATATTAACATTACAATTTTCCATATTCAGGAATATTGGCATTCACCATGGGTGGCCCTAAATAGTCTTAATCAATATTGATGTATCCCATAGGATCATGATGGGTCTCAATCATCATTTATCCAACCATTTTACCAAATATTACTAATGGAATCAAATTTACATCATTATTAATGCAATATCACAACAACACATGTAAAAATTGTCAACAAAACTATGGGATATAACAGCTAGACCACTTACCTTGAATCCGTAGATGAACGCTCCCTTAACCCTAGCCTTAAATTCAGATTCAAGAACTCTTTGAAGCCCCAACATAATATTTTCTAGGAAAAATAATATTTTAGGGATTCATAAGAAGAATAGAGAAACTAAGACCCCTAATCTAGAAAAGTGAATCAATAGGAGCATTAGACTTACTCGGATCTTTGATCTGCACCTTGCGGCACTCTAAACAGCTTAGAAAAGAAAGAGATATACCCTTGGGAAGATTTGGGAGATTTGGTTTGTCACTAGGGATATAGTAAGAATAAATGGTAATAAAATCAGGTGAAACACATAAAATCCCGAGGAGGGAATAGAAATCTATCTCTTTTTAATGGCGCACCCAGTTTGGTCACACGGTTTTCCAAACCGTGCACCCCCCTCTATCCAAGAGGGTTCCAAGTCAAACGGGTACCTGGGAATCCCACATGGTTTGAAAAACTGTGTGTTAACCATATTAAATGCCTCTATCTAAGGTCTCATGGTTTTTCTTTCCCCCATTCATGATTAACACTAACCATGTACCAAACTTTTGACATGCACATGATAGCCCGATTCCCCCTTCTTTCATGTCTTGAACCCTAGGACACCCCCCGATATTCCTAATAAACTCGGGATGAAATTAATTAACCAACTTTAAGGGATTCAAACCAAATTTTAAACAAGAACATTCCCCCATGAATTCTGGGATCATATAGTACCAGTGATTTTTGAAAGATTTATCATAGATGCATAATCCATTAACCAAATTGACATGAAATAGATTCATAATCCTTTGGAATGATTAATTTGTGGAAAATTTCAAGGAACTAAAAAGAGGGTTGTTAATGAACCTATTCTTATATTATCCTATAGTGGAGAAGGGTTTTTGATTTATAGTGATGCTTTAAATAAGGTTCATTGATGGATCCTTATGCGGAATTATATAGTGATATCGTTTTTCATTTCCCCAATTAAACATTTATGATGAAATTTACCCCACTCATGTTTTTTAGTTTTATATATTATTTTTTTCATTTAAAACAAAGAGGAATCATATTTATGGTGAAATACGTGATCTAATATACAAACTATAAATGAATAAAGTATATATTCAAATATAAATATTTTAATGTGCACCAAAGAAGATAGATGTAGTTGATTAGTGATTATAAATTTTCAATACACATTAATTATAAGAAGGAGAACAAGGTGGATGATGCTCTGATTTTGAAGTACCATGATATATTTTTGATGATGGGTATTGAAATATATCCAATTTTTATGGATTTATATAATATTTATCTTGAAATAATGAGCAATGGGTAAAGATAATATTTTTCTCAGATGAATGTTCAGCCATCCATCCACGTGGGGATTGATAAAGAATGAAAGGAAGATGTGGAACATCAGAATAAGGTTTCAAATGAACCTGAGTTAAATCATGATTATTAATGAATAATATGGTTTTGAAATAGAGTATGTGTCACATAAATAATAAATCTGAAGAAGGATATATTGGATCTGGATCATAGTTTAACATTCACTACTCATCTTAGATGTAGGAAGATATATATAATTCTAGAAGCGTACTTATGGTGGGATAACATGAAAAGGTATATTTCATACTATATAAATTGATGTCTCATAATTCAGGATGTTAAGGATAAGAGACAATATTATAATGGGATATTATAATAATTACCCATAATTGAATGGAAATGGGAAAACATTACGATGTATTTAATAATCAGACTAATCAAAACAACTAATGTGAATAATTTTATATGGGTTTTAGTCAATTTCCAAATTAAATAATAACATTTCATCACAATTATAGAATATTTATCTCTTCATCATTTTTTAGGATATACATTAATAAAATGGTAAGTTTACATGGAGTACTAAATTTTATTATATCTAATCAGTATCACATGTATACCTTGATGTTCAAGATATTTAATTATATTGAATTGAATGTAGTGTTGAAAGTTAACAATGTGTATCATCCTAAGATAGTTTCTCAATCTAAGACGACCATTTGAACCATAAATTATATGATATGATAATGGTCTATGGATTTTAGAGGTGGTAGGGTCAATAACATCCCTTGGTGGAATTTTCATATAATAATATCCTACACTCGATCTTTCATATGGTTCCATTTAAGATTTTACATGGTGGGAAGTGTAAAACTCTAATGTGATGGGATAAATGTGTAGAATTAAAGATATTGTGACTCGAGATCTTTAATGAAATCATACATAAGGTTAAACCCATTCAACATTGCATCTAAGAAGCTCAGAGTTGATAGAAAAGTTATGTTGATTATCATCGATGAGATCTTGAGTTTGATGTTGGTGGAAAGGTATAACTAATAATATATCATTGGAATAATATCATGATATTTAAATTTAATTTAAATCTAATCCCAAGTTAAATCGTTCCCTTAGAAATTATTGATCATATTCAGATAGTTACTTATCACATAGCCCCTCAATCAAAACTCTCTCCAGTGGATGATGTATTCCATGTATCTATTCTTTAAATGAACCTACCAAATCCAACACATATACTTATCCCATAGGTCATACCCCTGTATCATGTTCCCTGTTATGATGAATTATTAGAAGAGATTCTATATTGAATTGATAATGTGATTTGTAATAATACCAATCACTTGGTCAACGTTTTGTGTAAAAATTATAAATTTCAAGATGCTATACAGGAACCTTAGAATATGATGAGGAAGAAGTATCCTGATTATTTTGTATCATTATATAAAATATTAGGAGAGATACTATTATAATTGGTATATAATATAACAACATAATACTTTATGATATTTTTCTTTTGAAATAAATTTTATTTCTTTAATTTTATTCTTTTTAAACAACATTGGGTTTAAATAAACCACAATGCACTATTAAATTATAGTTATTTAATTTTGAATATTATAACCAATACATTAAATTTCCTATAATAATAGTAATAAAAACACTAAAAAATATGTATAAATTTTTTATACAATGAAAGTGTATTGATTACTACACAAGTACTCAATTTTCTATAATATAATTTTTATGCTTCAAAAATAAGTTTTTTATTCAAAAATAATTATTATTAGAATTTATGGAAAGGGATAATAATAAATTTAATCTATTTTTTATAGTTTTTTTATGAATAAATATATTTTTTGAAATAATAAAATCAATATTCCCCTAGGGTAAATTTTTTCATTTTTTTCTGAAAAACATTATTTTTATTAAATAATTGAAAAAATTTATTTTTATAAAAACATCCTTTTAATTATATTTACTTAAAATTTAAAATTATATTTTGGATTAAATTAAAATTTTCATTAATTTTTTTTGTTTTATATAATCCATTCAATTTCATTAGAATGAACATTACACTAGATCTTCTTTTAAAAATATATTTAAACATAAAAATGTTTTTCATGAAAAACCATTTTTCATAATGTTTTGAAATTATATTCCGAAATTAAATTCTTTAAATTATAGGAATTTAATTTTTTTAAATTTAATTTATATTATAATTCATCATTTACAAATTTTCTATTGATCTCACTTTCACTTTTGGACATTATGACTAGTAACATTGGTAAACAGTTAGTTCCCACGATAAGAGATAAAACATGTTAAAAGGGTTAAAAATAAAATATTAAGGGTTAAAATGACCTAAAAATAATTTAAATTAAAATATATAGTCATATTTAAACCATATGTTATATTCTATTTGATGGTGAGTCATTAGGAACCGATTTTCTTGAGTAAGTCATTAATATATTTTAATCTTTTAAAAAAAATTAAGTGTCTCGCCTTCCTCACATATAAAAAGACACCTCCACTCCTATCTTCCCCACACACTAAGAGAATATTATCATTACAAATAAAAACCCAAATCCATTTATAAAATCTATTTACACATCCTAGAATTCTTGGTTTGATCTAAATACAATCCCTTCAAGGCTTATTGTAAAGGCTAAATCTGGTTTCTCAAGGAATAGGTATAACTCATAAATGAGAACTTTCAATTATATTTATTCTTTAACCTACTCTAAACATGACATATCCATCATAACAATATGAATCCAATATCTTCAATATACTATGATGTTATAATTATTCTTTCATAACTCTTTTATATTTTCTATATATCAATTTGGAAATGAATGTATCGCTCATGTGTACATGTGGATTTACTCCTCCATATAGAGATATGATCTGTTATCCATCAATACTAATAATGGTTGGCCATAATATGGATTTAATATTTGTATGTTAAATTTATGAAACATTTATGATTCTATAAAATAGAATTTTAATTTAATATTATTTTGTTTCATCTACTAAATAATGGAAACATCACTCATTCGTATCTATAAAAATCGTCTCCTTGAACTTATGTAAAAAAATATTTCATCAATACCTTTTAGAAATGGTTATAAATGTGAATATAATGAATAAATATGATAAATATCTCCTGATTAATATTTTTAAGATGATGAAACCATGATCAATTTGAATTTACCAAAACCATCAGACCAAAACATGCTTAATAAGGGACCTTTTTCTACAAAATATCAATTTAAAGGAATAACTGTTAATAATAAGATTATTGTAAATTTTAAAGGAATGATTCATAGTAATTTATGAACCCATAAGTTATTTAATACATTTATAATAATACAATATTTATTATGCAATATGTTTTATGAATATTATGAAATATAATACTTCATGTAAGGGATTGATATTATAATCTCATTTATTTTTTGGATTGTATATGCTAAATTTACATTAATGAAAATTATATAGATATTATCCTTTAGACACTATATGTATTACTATCTTATGTTTATCAATTGAATTTTCAATTAATAGTTCCATTTTCCTTTCATTTTTAGATAAAATGATCTAGAAAATATTTTATCGAAAACCCAACTTTATTTAATCTTTAGTGAGGAAATATTTTCTTCCACATTAATATTTTCATTAACTATTCTCAATAATTTTATTAATATTCTCCCATGACATATAAAAGTAATTTTTACCCATAAGTGACTTTCTATAAAAAAAATTAAAAGTAAATTTCATTTCCTTTTCTAAATGAGGTATTTTATTACTAAAGGTGTGTATGAAATATTTATATTAATATATACCACATTGATGACCTTTCCAAATATCATAACTATAATTTTTTTTGAAGCTAAATATTGAAGATTCCACGGTACTTTTTCAATAAATTTTGTAATATAATATTTTGGATATCATTAAATTATAAATATGTGTTTTCAATATAAAAAAAGTATTTTTCTCAATAAATGTTCTAGAGATATTTTAATGGTATTTTGATCTATGAAAACATCATTTGATGTTACATATTCTCAACTAAGATCATGATCGAATTATACCATTATTATTCTTTCAATGGGTGTTTATTAATTATGATGATAAAATCTTGAAAAAACTCTTTTTCTTTTCCAGGATTTTAGCTATGAAAAAATGATGAATATGATCAAGACCTTGTTTTATATATATGAATATATAATTATTATGTGATGATTGGATCCATTATATCCCTCTAATTAATTGGTTAATGAGATATTGATATTTTATGAGATTATGATGATAAAAATAGACATGATTGTGAATATATTTGATTATATTTTCAGGTTTGATTATTATTTCTTCATGATATTTTAACAAGATTATTCATGTACAAGATTAAAAATGGATTTATTTACATATTGATGCCTGATTATGATCACCTATATATATGCTCATAAGATTATGAGTGGACTTGTTTATGAATAATTATGTTCCCAAGATAATGATCTCTTATGTTTATGAAGACACAAACCTATGTTATGACTCTTGAATGATTATTTCTACTTTTACAACCTTATTAATCATTCCACTCGATATGACATGATTTTGGAGTTTATGGTCAATGATTTTCTGGGTATGAATATTTTTTCATGAATAATATGAACTTCATTATGTTATCATACCCTTATGATCATCTGATTTTCAATTATGATTAATATCTCTTATGTTTAACCTTACTGAGTATCTAAGAAAACCATGTATAATGTTTTCATTCCCTATATTTTGATGGAAGGTTCAATGTGTGATTCATATAGAAGGGAACCTTTTTTAAAGGAAGATGTTTGAGGTAAATAATGTTGTACATAAATAAGTTGTTTATGGATATATTATACATGTATATTAATCCTGTATATTTCTTGGGTTGGTCTATTTGAGAGAATATTGGTTAATCACAAAAAAAAATTAATATTTATGTATTTCATGATTAAGTATCTTTATTTTTGATGAAATAAACTATGAAAAATAATTTCTCTACACTCCACTATTACTATTTCACCAGAATAAAGGAATAAAAACAATAGTAATTAATTAAATAAATTAAACAGTTCCCACTATTATTCCCTCAGTCCAATCGAAATTGGTTATCACTTCAGGATCATAAACTATAGAACAATAGGGAATAACATGGATTAAGAATCATAAATAAATGATGAGGAAAATAATAAAAAAATAATAAATGTTCCCAAACTGAAACACTAACCTTTATGAAACATATTGTATTCACCTTTTATCTTTCTAAACTAATATAATTACCATTATATATCTTTTACATCCTTGAATATGAATAAATAAACACACAAAAAAAACAAAAAAAAAATTATCATTTAAAGCTGTGGATATTGAAAAGTCACCTCCTGGATTAGTAAAAATTCACTAAGGGGGGGAGGGAGTGAATGAGGGATCCAATTTTCATTAATATTCCTTGATTAAACAACCCTCATCACTAGATAATGTTAATCTCATTCACCTTACAATAAAAACATTAAGGAAAACTATAACACCCCGTGATTTTGAAAATAAATATTGAATGCATTTTATAATCTAGCCATTAAACACAACTTTGCCTCTACTGTGTTTGGAATTTCGAATAACCATCATCTAGAGTTGTGACCAGTAAGTCATTTAGAATCTGATAGAACAAACTTGATTTTTTGGTGAATAGTAACATACCCTTATGAATAGTAATATGACCCTTATGAATAGTAAATATTATTATTATTTTATTTTCTCAAGGAAATAAGATAATGAGATCTTGATTATTTTTTCAATGTGCAATAAAACTAATTGCACCTTAAAATTGTTATTTTTCAAATTAACTATGAATTTATTTAAAAATTAAATTAATAATATTTAGAAAATTAATTTTGAAAAATGGATTTCAATTTTGTAATTCTACACCTTGAAAAATGGTAGGGGTAAATTTTTGGGATTTTTCTAAAATTCTAGAATTTATGATGAATAGTGAAATATGATAAAACACCGTATATACAAATTATCAGTTAAATACACTATTCATGATATCACAAGTGATGAAAGGCAACTTGGTTTGAAATCACATGCACGTATTACTATTAGGGGTCACATGAAACAATATTATTGGTTGTCTTGAGGGAAATAATAGAATAATGAATTAAATATTCAAAAATTACCCATCTCCTCCAATATAAAAACCCCTCAACACTCCATCTTCTCTTTACTCCTCTAAACCATTAAGATCCTCAAATTTCTGCTCAAATTCCCTTCCCTAGTCACTCCCCATGACCAGGAATCTTTTGTTCATGCCAAAAGACCTAAATCCCTTCCCTTAAGAAGGTTCTCAAGGACGTTATTTAAAGAGGTAAAACACCTTTCTTTTTCATTGAGTTTCATTTGAATTTATCTTCTTTTGTTATCCTCTCCTCACCTACTCTATCCAAATGATCATGATAACTCCAGTATCATCTATATACTAGAATTATATCATTTGAATGGAAGAACCATCATAAATATTCTTACTCCCTCCATTTTTTTTAAAACGAAATCAACGTCCATGAGGTTCTAGTTTATAGCCATTGTGGATGACAAAGTTTCATTCTTAAATTTCTTCTTAATTACTGGTCATGAAACCATATTTATGGTTGAACCAGACTATAATATATGAATTACAACCTAATTAATAACCAGAAACCAGTATATGTACATATTATTAATTTATGTGACAAAATTAGTTCATAATAATCCTAATACCGCCAAATAATAAAAGTGGTTGTCATCTATTGATTCATCCTCATTACATGAAACAAAATGATAGAAATGGCCATTAACAATTCTGGATGTTCATAAATAATATTTAATTTTAATTATGTAAATTTACAACCATTACACATGAACTTCATTACTTAAAAACAACTGAGCCAATTATGAAAATCAAGAAAACAAACACTCTGGAATGACAGAATTAAATATAATAACTTATAAATAATAACATGAATGAACTAAACATAATTTTGATAAAATAAATACATGTATATTAGGTTCTAAAAGAATTTATTTATATGTATAATTTCATATTCCAGTACCTTAAGTTCAAGAGGGGAACACATTCGGATTTAAGGTAAGGGTTTTTCACCCGAACTTCCATTTCCATTCGGGTTATTTTCATTTTATAAATTACCTCAATGAAATTCTTATGTATTATTATATAATCATCAAAAATTCTGTGTGAGTATTCTATATATGTAAAAAAAAACCAGAATCCTTCTTTATATAATGGTTAGTTACATTCTTTAAAAAGATCTTTCAAATTGTTTCTGAAATACAAGCCCGATTCAAGGGAATATCTCAATTTATTACCTATTTTTAAGGGAAATATCTAATATGTTTTTGGAAACCATTATATCTATAAAATAACTCATTTTTTATGAAAATAATATCTTACTTCACTTCTGGTTTTATACAAATATTTTTCAAAAGAACTCTTCTTTTCAAAGTAAAAGAGTATTTATTTCAAGAATTACTCGAAGATTTTATAAGAGTATCTTCCTCTATTTCAACATACTTGTTGATTATTATGTATTATTGGGATTATAATTCCATATTATCATCTAAAATATTCAATTTAATGGTTTGTGATTATTTTGGCTATTCATGTGCTATCTTTAAACCATTCATCAGTTTACTTCGAATGGTTAGTGTTTTGGCTTAATGTTTGGGGAAATCTATTTACATTTAATATATTAATGTGTATGTTGTTTATGTTTATACCCGCTCATATGAGGAATGCATTGGACATAGTGCGTGTTAGGTGGGTCTCGTTATAGCCCCTCGGTGCATCGGTAGGTCTCATGAGACAAACTACGGTCTTGGCACAAGGCCTTGACAAAACGATTATTTATGGTCTTGGCACGAGGCCTTGACAATATGGTTATATTGTCCCGCATTATGCATTCCCTCATTATTAATATAGTATTCATGGTTCATGTGTTTATTCAACTAATAGAATACCCATTATTATGTTATGTTATGTCAATATTTTCTTAGCTCATTTTTCTACCATATTATGTTCAAGTTTATTTCTAAAGGAATGTGTTTTCAATTATTCACCATGTCTAATGTTTATGTTATCTTCTATTGTATTGCTTACCCTTACTGAGCATTTGAGCTCACCCCTTTATTATGTTTAATTTCCACAGGGAAAGAATAATTCTATTATGAATGACATGCTGAAATAATCTAGGAATTATGGAAGTTGTCTAAGGAGTTTATATGTTGTTTTTCATTTCAAGTTGTAATGATAAACTTATGTATATATCTTATTTCCAATAATACTAAACTACTCAGTCCTTTAGGATGCTTATTCCCTGTTTTTATGACAATAAGGAACCATCTCCAGGTAACTAGGGGCAAGTCCTTATAGTTGGTATCAAAGGATGTTTAGTAGAATACTTGGAAACTAGATTTAGAAAACGTCGAATTAGGGAAGGGTCCCTAAGTTAGTATTTGAGGATATACATACAATAAAGTCCTGGTATTTTGGTAAGTAATAGATTATTTGTATCTTTCAAGCAATACATCCCTATCTGGATACGAGCAGGTATAGGCAGCTCTTGCATAGATGTATCTAGGGGTAAAACCTGAAAACACCACTTTAAGATAGACTCAAACGGGAACTGGTGCACGACAACGGGCCATGCTGCACTCTTGGTTACAACACTCCCAGGGGATATGCTTAAGATAATTCACATTTTATTTACAAGCCATTATGAAGGATTAAAATGTAAAATATTCCTCAAATAAACCATTTTTTCAAAGATGGGATTAGCCATGCGTAGGATCTCAATGTTTTATAAGTATTTTATTAAGTTAAGATTATACATTATAATTCATAACCTAATATAGTGTATGACATTATCTAGATATGGTACCAAGTGGAAGGAATGGAAACCGCACAAACACAATTGTTCCCTATAGGGATTTCCCTATGATGCAAGATAATGATGATGGCTTTGGTGCTGAGAAACTCATAACTATACTGGGAAAACTTACTCAGGTTATGAATAATAACCTTACTCGTATGGAGCATCCAGATCCACCACATGGAGGAGCTATGTTAGATCTCTTTATGAAACAACAACCTCCATCATTATATGGGACTACAAACCCATTTGTAGAAGAGCAGTGGATATGTTCCCTTGAGAAGATATTTCTCGCTTTGGGATGTAACGAAAGAGAGAAGGTTGTCATGGATGTTTATCGTCTAACGGGTGATACGGATCAGTGGTGGTCCTTAGTCCCAAATAAAAAGGAGGAGGAAGAAATATAAGAGATGGAATGGAGGGATTTTAAGTAAATATTCTTAGAAAAATATTTCCCTTGTGAAAAGAGAGCAGATATGGAGAGTCAATTCTTGAATCTGAGGAAGAAGGAGGATGAAAATGTTGCCAAGTATGAAGACAACTTTAAAAGTCTAGAAAGGCATGTTGAGAACTATATACATAATCCAAGGAGAAAAATTGATTGATTCTTTGAGGGTTTAAAACCATTCCTCTGAAGGGATCTTGTCTCCCAAAGATTTGAATCATATGAAGATATAGTCTCAAGTGCTATCAAGACAGAAAATAAATTCTCTAAGTCTTACGACTTTAAAGGAAATCAAGAGAAGAAGAGGTCATCTGAAACTCTGGGAAAGGAAATAAAGAAATGGGGAAGAAGGGAAGAGTCAAATTTCCATTATGCAGTAATTGTGGGAAGAAACACCCTAGCACTTGTCTGAAGGGAATGGGTGTTTGTTACAAATGCGGAGAAAAAGGCCACCTATCCCGGGATTGTAAGGGGAAGAAAAAAGATACCAATGTTATCTGCTACAATTATAGGGAGATGGGATGTTATACACATGAATGTCCCAAGCGTCAGGGAAACGTTCCCCAAAGAAGGCCAAGGGAGCAAGGCCAAGCTTATGCGGTTACAACTACAGAGGTTGAAGTTCCCAACAAAGTGGTGGCAGGTACATTGATTGTTTCATCCAACTTATCCAATACTTTATTTGATTCTAGATCATCACATTCATTTATATCTTCCCAATTTTCCAAGAAAATTAGATATGTCCAATTTGATTTAATAAAGGAGTTATCAGTCAATACTCCTGGTGGATGTATCATTGCAACAAAGGCGTGTCGATTAGTCCCCCTAGTAACACATAAATGTGCTTTAGTTTCAAACCTTATCATCATACCTATGGTTGACTATGATATAATTCTTAGTATGTATTGGCTCTCAAATTATGATGCGAAGATCTATTATAAGAATAAGGAAGTTACAATTTTTGAGAATGGGGTAGAATCTGTTATTTTTAGAGAAGAAACCTCAGCATGTGATTTTAATCTAGATCCACCCCCTGTTGCTCTACTGAATTCAATTATTGGGGAGGATGGGAATGAAATAAATATGGGTGAGGAGAATAATGTACAGATAGAGGATGTACCTGTTGTACAAGAATATATTGATGTCTTTCCAGAGGATTTACCTGGACATCCTCTAGAGCGAGAAATTGAGTTTTCCATTGACTTAATTCCTGGTACAAGGCCCATATCAAAGACCCCTTACAGAATGGCCATTGTGGAGTTAGTGGAGCTAAAGAAACAACTAGAGGAATTGATTGATAAAGGATTTATTTGACCTAGCATTTCTCCATGGGGAGCCCCTGTTCTTTTTGTTAAGAAGAAAGATGTGTCTATGAGGTTGTGCATTGATTACAGGGAAATCAATGTTGTTATAATAAATAATATGTATCATCTTCCACTAATTGATGATTTATTCAATCAACTTCATGGATCCCAATATTTTTCGAAGATTGATCTTCGATCTGGATATCATCAGTTACTTGTGAGGAAAGAAGACTTTCCAAAAATAGAATTCTAAATTAGGTACGGGCATTACGAGTTTACCGTAATGCCTTTTGGATTAACTAATGAACCATATGTTTTCATGGATTTGATTAATAGAGTTTTCAAGGAATATCTTGATGACTTTGTGGTGGTGTTTATTGATGATATCCTAGTGTACTCTAAAATCAATGAAGAATATGAAAATCACTTGCTCACTATTCTGAAGACTCTGAGAAGAAATAAATTATATGGGAAGTTTAGGAAGTGTGATTTTTGGCTCCAATAAGTTGCCTTTCTAGGCCACATTGTCTCTAAGGATGGAATATCTGTAGATCATGCAAAGACAAAGGATGTGAAGAAATGGCCTACACCAACTAATGTAACTGAGGTACATAGTTTTATTGGTTTAGTTGGTTATTATCGGCGTTTCATTGAAAACTTCGCTCATTTAGCCAACCCAATGACCAAGATCACACGAAAAGGGGTTAGGTTCATATGGACAAAGGAATGCGAAAAATGTTTTTAAGAATTGAAGAGGAGGTTAGTGAACGCTCTGATCCTAACCTTACCATCAGGGAATGATGGGTTTGTTATCAATAGTGATGCATCAAAGAAAGGACTTGGTTGTGTCCTTATGCAGAATGATCAAGTGATTGCCTATGCATCTAGATAGCTAAAAATTCATGAAAAAAACAATCCAACTAATGATCTTGAGTTAGCAGTGGTAATCTTTTCTTGGAATATTTGGATACATTACCTCTATGGAGAAAAATTTGAGATATATAAAGATCATAAGAGTTTGAAATATATATTATCACAGAAAGAACTCAACATGAGATAAAAGAGATGTATAGAGCTACTCAAAGACTATGATTGCACAATACATTACCACCCAGGGAAGGAAAATAAGGTAGCAGATGCTTTGAGCAGAAAGGATCATGGAATTCTGAACAAGATGAGAGTTGAAAGGGATCATTTGGTCATAGATCTAGTAAATATGGATATTGCAATTATCAAGGAAGGTAACACATCAATACTTTTTCAAATGGTTTCCCAAACTTCTTTACTGGAGAGGATAACAAATTCTCAGGCTGATGATGAGGAGTTTCAAAAGAAAATTAAAGCTATAAATGATGGGAAGTTGACTAACTTCGTATATGAAGTTGGAATTTTGAAATTCAGGAAGATGCTTTGTGTTCCCATTATTCCTGAGCTAAAGAGAGAACTATTGGATGATGCACATAACTCTAATTTCTCTATACACCCTAGTAGCACAAAGTTGTATTGAGATCTCCGAGAAAACTATTGATGGGAAAATATGAAAATGGAGATTGTTGATTATACATCAAAGTGCCTAGTATGTCAACAAGTGAAGGCTGAGAGGCAAACGTATAAGGGGATGATGCAACCACTACCCATACCAACATGGAAGTGGGAGAACATTACCATGGACTTTTTCACTGGACTTCCAAGGACATCCAAAGGAAAAAATTCTATATGGGTCATTTTGGATCATCTTACAAAGACAACTCACATTATTGCGATTCGAGAGGACTTCTCATTGGATCAACTTGCATGGATTTACATCAAAGAAGTGGTAAGTCTCCATAGACTACCACAATCTATTATATCCGACCGTGACCCTATATTCTCCTCTAAGTTTTGGAAGAGTCTCCAACATGCACTAAGCACTGAAATGAACTTCAGTATGGCCTATCATCCTAAAACAGATGGCGAATATGATCGAACTACTCAGACACTAGAAGACATGTTGAGAGCGTGTTCTATGGAGTTCAAATGAGGATGGGACCAACATATTCCACTAGTTGAATTACCATAAAACAATAGTTTCCACTAGAGCATCTGAATGGCACCATATGAAGGCCATTATGGGAAAAGGTGTAAAACACCTACGTGTTGGGATGAAGTCAGTGAGAGAAAGCTGCTAGGACATGAATTTGTTGAAGAAATGATGGAGAAGGTCAAAACCATTCAGCAACATATCAAGGTAGCCCAAAGTTGACAGAAGATCTATGCGGATAACTATTGACAAGACCTTGAATTCAAAGCTGGAGACCTAGAATTTGTATGCATATCTCCATGGAAGAAGGTCATGAGGTTTGGGGAAAAAGGAAAGTTAAGTCTCAGGTATATCGGCCCTTTTGAGATTCTCGATCAAGTCGGAGTTGTGGCCTATCGACTGACACTTCCACCTACCATGTTGAAAGTGCATGATGTTTTTCATGTATCCCTCTTAAGGAAGTACATACCAGACCCTTCACATGGACTCTCTTCAGAGGTGGTATAGTTGGAGGATGATCTTTCCTATGAGGAGAATCCAGTAAGAATCTTGGATCATAGAGACAAATTTCTACGCAACAAGACTACACATCTGGTCTAGTTACTATGGTGAAACCATAAGTACAAAGAGGCAACATGGAAACTGGAGAAAACAATGAAGGAAAAGTACCCCCACCTATTTATAGCCTAGATTGTAAAATGAAATTTTGAGGATGAAATTTTTTTAAGGAGGGTAGCATGTAACACCCCATGATTTTGAAAATAAATATTGAATTCATTTTATAATATATCCATTAAACCCAACTTTTCCTCTTCTGTGTTTGGAATTTCGAGTAACGGTCATCTAGAGTTATGGCTAGTAAGTGATTTAGAATCTGATAGAACAAACTTGATTTTTTGGTGAATAGTAACATACCCTTATGAATAGTAATATGACCCTTATTAATAGTAAATAATATTATTATTTTATTTTCTTAAGGCAATAAGATAATGGGATCTTGATTAATTTTTCAATGTGAAATAAAACTAATTGCACCTTAAAAATGTTATTTTTTGAATTATCTATGACTTTATTTAAAAATTAAATTAATAATATTTAGAAAAATAATTTTGAAAAATGGAGTTCATTTTTGGAATTCTACACATCGAAAAATGGTAGGGGTAAATTTTTGGGATTTTTCTGAAATTCTAGAATTTTTTATGAATAGTGAAATACGATAAAATACCGTATATACAAATTATCAGTTAAATACACTATTCATGAAATCACAAGTGATTCAAGGCCACATGGTTAAAACTCACATGAACCTATTACTATTAGGGGTCACATGAAATAATACTATTGGTTGTCTTGAGGGAAATAATAAAATAATGAATTAAATATTCAAAAATTACTCCTCTCCTCTGCTATAAAAACCCCTCACCGCTCCCTCTTATCTTCACACCTCTAAGCCTTGAAACTCCTCAAAGATCTGCCCAAATACCCTTCCCTAGTCACTCCCCACGACCAAGAAGCTTTTGGTCTTTCCAAAAGACCTAAATCCATTCTCTTAAGGAGGTTCTTGAGGAAGTTATTTTAAGTGGTAAAGCACCTTTCTTTTTCTTTGAGTTGCATTTGAATTTATCTTCTTTTTCTATCATATCCTCACCACCTCTGTCTAAATGATCATGATAACTCTATTATCATCTATATACTGTAATTATATCTTTTGAATGGAAGAACCATCATAAATATTCTAACTCCCTCCCTTTTTTTTAAAACAAACTCAACGTCCATGAGGTTCCAATTTATAGCCTTCGTGGACGATGAAGTTTCGTTCTTCAATTTCTTCTTCATTACTGGTCATGAAACCATATTTATGGTTGAAAAGGACTATAATATATGAATTAAATCCTAATTAATAACTAGGAACTAGTATATGTACATATTATTTATTTATGTGACAAAAACTTGTTCATAATAATCCAAATACCACCAAATAATCGAAGTGATTTTCATCTAATGATTCATCCTCATTCCATGTAACAAAATGATAGAAATGGCCATTAAAAATTATGTATGTTCATAAATAATATTTAATTTCATTTCTAGAAATTTACAACCATTACACAAGAACTTCATTACTTAAAAACAAGTGATCCAATTATGAAAATCAAGAAAACAAACTCTCTAGAACGATAGAATTCAATATAATAACATATAAATAATAACATGAATGAACTAAACAGAATTATGATAAACTAAATACATGTACATTAGGTTATGAAATAAGTTATTGATATGTATAATTTCATATTCCCGGACCTTAAGTTCAAGAGGGGAATACATTCGGATTTTAGGTAAGGGTTTTTCCACCCAAACTTTCATTTCCATTTGGGTTATTTTCATTCTCTAAATTACCTCAATGAAATTCTTATGTATTATTATATAATCATCAAAAATTATGTGTGAGTATTATATATATGTACAAAAACCAGAATCCTTATTTATTTTATGGTTAGTTACATTCTTTAAAAGGATCTTTCAAATTGTTTCCGAAATACAAGCCCGATTCAAGGGAATATCTCAATTAATTACTTATTTCAAGGGAAATATCTAATCTGTTGTTGGAAACCATTGTATCTTTAAAATCACTCATTTTGTTGTGAAAATAATATCTTACTTCACTTCTGGTTTTATACAAATATTTTTCCAAAAGAACTCTTCTTTTCAAAGTAAAAGAGTATTTATTTCAAGAATCACTCGAAGATTTTATAAGAGTATATTCCTCTATTTCAACACACTTGTTGATTCTTATGTATTATTGGTATTAGTATTCCATATTATCATATACCATATTCAATTTAATGGTTTATGATTATTTTGGCTATTTATGTGCTATCTTTATAACATTCATCAGTTTACTTCGAATGGTTAGTGTTTTGGCTTAATGTTCAGGGAAAGCTATTTACATTTAATATATTAATGTGTATGTTGTTTATGTTTATCCCTATTCATATGAGGAATGCATTGGACATAGTAAGTGTCAGGTGGGACCCGCTATAGTGTAACGACCCGAATCTGGAGCCCTTCCACTGCTGCCCCGTACCCGGTTCACCACATGACCTCAGGCGCATTTCCCCAAATGCCAGAGGCTACTGACTAGCAGTGAGGGCCTTGGTAAGTTATTGGGGAAACTATGACCTCATTTGGTATGGTATAAATGGAATGAAAACAATAGTCAATAGCAGAATCAGTAAACAGCATACAAACACTGAAACTAAATAGCGGAATCAACGAACATATAATGATAATGATGCAGCAGGTACAAGTATCTAAGGGAAAGCAGCAAACACAACGACGTGCTAAAATACAACTGAACACAAGGTACAAAAGTAAATAGAAACTCCAGCAGCATCGCAATCCTAAGCCCAGTCCTATGCTCTCCAGCTCCAACCTGCAATCACGTACCCGAAGTAGAAGGGCCACAATCCCTATCCACACCTGCAACCATATAACCTGTTTGGGCCGAAAAGCAGGACCCAAACAGGGTGTGAGACTAATCCCAGTAGGCAATCACCACGAGATCCGTGCCCTACTATCAGTGAGTAATATAGAAAAGTAAAGGAGATAAATGTAACAGAGAAGTAGAAGTACACTAAATCAAACAATCATACAAATCTCGATTCACATTTATTTAGCAGTTCAGTGCAGTCACTTAGCTATCAACCATGGAACCTAGCAACAGCTCTATACTCCGAGGGTAAGAAAGTAATCACAACAGGTAACTCAGTAGTCTACCTAAACAACAAACAGTACAAACCCAAGCTTGTTCTTTGGCTTGGTGGACTCATCACAACCAACCAACCAACAAATAAAACACTAACTCTCTGGGTGTCTCCTACTAGCAAACCCCTCTAGTCAAGTAAACGTACAAGGCACATACACTCTGGAAAGCTCTCACCGTCAATTCCCCTGTGGTCTTGCAACAAAAGATATAGACTCTATGAGGAAGAACTTACATCTAATTCCCCCTATAGTCTCGCTACGTAACTAAGGACACTATGAGAAAGCACAAAGTCCCATTCTCATAGGTCCTGCGATCGATACTAATTATAACAGACTCTCTAGGGAAGCCCGAATCGTTAATTCCCCCTTTAGTCTACCACACCAGGTTCACTCAGCCCTGAGCAGTTTAGTCATGCGTAATCAACTATTAGAAGCCTAAGTATATTCAGAAACTACTTGTCTAATAGCTACAAATGCACCCACAAGCATATAAACAGTAGGCAATACATGCAATCAAGTCAACAGGTATACTAGC
This sequence comes from Viscum album, assembly GCA_963277665.1. NCBI lineage: Eukaryota > Viridiplantae > Streptophyta > Magnoliopsida > Santalales > Viscaceae > Viscum > Viscum album. The sequence goes on along the minus strand of OY728155.1, from coordinate 1,516,371,207 downwards.
AATGAACAAAAAGGGTTGCCTCGTAGGAAAACTATGCCAAACGGCACTCAATAGCCAAAACAAGGGAAACACCCGTGGGGTGATCCTCAAACATGCTAACAAGAAATTATTAATCATCTAATAACCTCAAGCATACAATAAATCTAAGGCAGATAACAAAACAGGATCAAAACCCTAACCTGAGATACCTGATACATGGGTATCCGGCACTTTTGCACCAAAAACTCAAAGACAATCAACGTAGGGCAACAAACCACCTACCTCAATCCTAGGATATTGATATTCTTGAACCTCGGCCTAGAATGGAGTAAATATGCAAAAATGTCTAAAACGTTCAACCTCAGATAACTCTCACAAGAGGAGGAATCAAGAAACATGGCCAAAGAAGAACCGAGAACTCAGTGCTGTGATTCTATTGCACCTGATGTCGTTCTATTCATACAACTGGTGAAGAATCGGTGGCTCAGAAATGAATCGGCTCTCTAGGTCGCTCTGTACGTAATTAGGCGGAGAAGAAGATAAAAACTGGGATTAGGCACGACCCTGGTCCAATTAATGAAATAAAAAAGAAAAGTACACGGCGTGTACTTCTTGAGTACACAGCGTGTAGTATCCTTTTCCGTACGTCATATTAATTGGGATCTACCTCATTGCTACACCCCATGTGACAGGCCTGGACACGGATAGCACATGGCCTCGAGTGGAAGAAAATTACACGGCATGTACTTGTAAAGTACACGGCGTGTACTTAAAAAATTTCCAGATTCTCCTCTTTTTCTCAAAAACATCCAGAAAAGGAAAACATAACTGAAAAGAAGGTCTGAGTTCTTACAAACCTCCCTCCTTAAAGAAATTCGTCCTTGAATTTCCCTAGCAAGGTGGTGAAGAATAAACCTCGAACAACTCTGGCCACTATGATCGCATATCGCCCTCCCTCTCCCAAGTCTCGTCCTGCACATGGTCGTGCTGCCATAGCACCCGTAATAGAGGAACAGACCGGCCACAGAGTACATTTGCGCTACGATCTAAAATCCTGATAGGAAGCTCCTCGAACAATGAATCCTTCTCCAACTCAACCTCCTCGGGTTGAAAAACATGAGATGGGTATGATAAATAGCGTCGAAGCTGAGAAACATGGAAGACATCATGCATAGCCTGATATCTCTGAGGTAACTACAACCTATAAGCAACCATCCCGACTCTCTCCAGAACCTCGAACGGCCCGATGTATCTCGGTGAAAGCTTACCCTATCTCTTGATCCTCTTATGTCCCAACCTCGGGGTAACACGTAGGAAAACCTGGTCTCCATCCCTGAACTGTAGAGGTCACCTCCAATGATCAGCATAAGATTTCTGACAAGATTGTGCAGTAGCCATCCTCTTCTGAATCAGCTCTATCTACTCTGAAGTCTCTAGAACAAGATGAGGTCCCAACAAAGCTGCCTCTCCTACCTCCAACCAGCATAAAGGTGATCGGCATGGCCTACTGTACAAAGCCTCGAATGGCACCATTTGAATGGTCGCTTGGAAACTGTTATTGTAGATGAACTCCAACAGAGGAATATGATTCTCCCAAGAACCGCCAAAGTCTAGGATGCAAGCTCGGAGCATATCCTCAAGCACCTGTATTGTGCGCTCAGATTGGCCATTAGTCTAACGATGGTATTTTGTACTCAAAAGTACCTGTGTACCCAAGGCCTTCTGGAGTCCCTGCAAAAAAATGAGAGGTAAAGTGCGCATCCCTGTCTAAAACAATAGAGTGTGGAACTCCATGCAGCCGAACGATCTCCCAGATGTAAAGTTGTCCCAGATCATCGACACTGAAGGTCTCCTTGATTGGAAAGAAGTGAGAAACCTTTGTAAGCCTATCGACGGCAACCCACACTGCATCGTTTCCTCTCGATGATCTCAAAAAAATAGTCACTAATTCCATTGCGACGTCGTTCCACTTCCACTCTGGAATGTGTAAATGCTGCAAAAGCCCCACTAGTCGCTGATGCTCTGTTTTCACCTGCTGACAAGTAGAACATCTCATGACAATACCAGCAACATCCTTCTTCATACCTGGCCACCAGTACTGGCGATGAAGATCCCGATACATCTTGGTGACACCAAGATGAACTGCCCAAACTAAGGAATCGAAGTCTCGCATCATCTCCTCACGTATATCTGCTGGCACCCATACACGTCCCTAGAAACGCAAGATCTCATCCTCACCAATGGTCCACCCAGGAAGGGGTCCTCTCCTGACACGCTTTCCCATAGATCTATCCCTTCTTAATCTTCTATCTACCTCATTCGAACTCAGTCCAGAAGTACCTAGGTAACAACCATAGAATATAGGAAAGTTTGCCCCTCCCTGTAGTGAACCTCCAAATGCATCTCCGAGAAAAGAGCCATCAGTTGCCACTCAATGCTGGACTCCTAAACTGCATGTATCTAAGTTTTCCTACTCAGTGCATTAGCCATTGTGTTTCCTTTCCCAGGCATATAGGCAATCTTGAAATCGAAGGACTGGAGATACTCAACCCACCTCCGCTATCTCAGATTCAGGTTACGCTGTATGAAGATGTACTTGGGAATTTTGTGGTTAGTGTATACCACAAAATTCTCTCCCAGAAGGTAATGTCTCTAGAAATGTAAAGCATGAACAACCACAGCCAACTCCAGGTGGTGCGTAGGATAATTCCTCTCATGTGGACTCAACTGCCGAGATCCATATGCAACCACTCGATTCTCCTGCATAAGCACTACTCCAAGTCCAATTCCAGATGCATCAAAGAAAACTATATAGCTCTTGCCTGAATCTGGAAAAACTAGGATCGGTGCGGAAGTCAATCTCCCCTTCAGCTCCTGGAAGGCTGAGTCGCAGGCTTTTGACAAAACAAACTTCACCTCCTTCTTAGTCAAGCTCGTCAACGGTGCTACTAGGCATGAGAAGTCTTGTATAAATCGCCTGTAGTAACCAGCCAGCCCCAAGAAGCTCTGTACCTCGAATACATTCTTTGGCTGCTCCCAGGTAACTACTGCTCTCACCTCCTCTGGGTCTACTGATACTCCTATCTCAGAGATGACATGACCCAGGAAGTGAATCTCGTCCATCCAAAAGTAGCACTTTGAGAGTTTATCATAATGTTGATGCTCCCTCAGTGTACTCAAAATGATCTCAAGATGGGTTGCCTGGTCGTGTACAGTGTGAGAGTACACCAAGGTATCCTCCACGAAGACCAAGACGAAGGAATCCAAGTAAGGATGGAACACTCGGTTTATCAGTGTCATGAAAACTGCTGGCGCGTTCGTAAGACCGAACGGCATAATCATATACTCGTAGAGGCCATACCTGCTCCTGAAGGCTGTCATAGGTATATCTGAAGGTCTAACACGCAGCTGATGATAACCGGACCTCAAATCAATCTTTGAGAACACCCGAGCTCCTAGAAGCTAATCGAAGAGATCATCAATCCTCGGAAAGGGATATCAGTTCTTAACCCTCAACTGGTTCAACTTCCGATAATCCACTCAAAGCATAAGGGTACCGTCTACCTTCTTCATGAACAGGACATGCGAACCCCAAGGAGAAGTACTCAGTCGGATGAATCCCATTGCCTGCAACTCCTCCAATTGCTTCTTCAGCTCCTGAAACACAGGTGTAGCCATCCTATAAGGAGTAATGGACACCGGTGCTACTCCTTACATGAGCTCAATCGATAAGTCTACCTCATGCTCTGGAGGCAACCCTGAAAAGTGTTCTGAAAAGACATATGGAAAGAGATCAACCACGGGAGGAAAATATAACTGAGAAGTCCCCTACTCATCTAGATAAAGACTATCAATCTGGGTTGTAACTCCTCCTAGCCCATGATTCTTGAGTCTGGATCGACTCACCTGAACATCCCACTCGCCTTTATGAAGGACAGATTCACCCTCTGGTGATATGAAACTCACCCTATGGTAATTGCAATCGACGACTTCCTAGAAGGGAACCAAACAGCCCATATCAAGAATGATGTCATAACCTATCATCTCTAGGACATAGAGGTCCCATAATAAATGATACCCTGCAACCTCAAGAAGGCACCCCTTGCACTGACGTACGCTATATTTCCTCATTCCCAAGGGCGTGTCGAGAGTCTACATGTCAGCAGATGAAAAGACACAGAGCTCAAGACTTTCCACGACAGAAACAGAGATAAATCTATGTGAAGCACCAGTATCGAAAAGGGATGAAGATAAAACTGAGGCTAATAAGATCGTACCTCGAACTGTAGAGGGTCCAGGATCCTGCCCCTGATGAATCTGCTCTATAGAAAAAGTCTGGCCTGTACCGTGGCCCTGTGTAGCAGCTTGAAAACCCTGAGATGCTCATCCCTAAGCTTGACCACTACATCCATGGCCTCTACCCATACCTGAACATCTTGTAGAACTCCAGCCCCCAGTCTGCCGCGGAGCGGGTAATCCTGCTCCTGTACGCGGGGTCGAAACTGATCCTTCTTCACTAGCCGCTGGAAGGGGAACCTTGCAGAAACACTGCAAATGATCCATCTTGCCACAGGATAGGCACTCCACTGGGTCCCTTGGGCACTGGGGCTTCTTATTCCCATTACTCCCACACTGATAACATACCACTTGGGTTCCATAAGGGAGATCTCATCTACCAGAAGGAATACCTCGCTTTCTCGGGTCGCCTCGGGTAGACTCTCGGTGGCGCTTCCTGCTGTCTGTCTATAGGGAATCAACCTTGGATGCTGAACTTCCCTGGTCCACTGCTCCAGTCTCCCTTGGGTTCCTCTCTGTGATGAGTGCCTGGTTGACTATCAGAGTAATAAAAGTAAACTAAAAGACATTCACCTGCGATCTGATCTCCGGTCTGAGGCCTTCCTCAAACTTCCTTGCTAGAAACAGCTCGTCATTCCCCAGGACGGGAATGAATCGCTTAAACTCAGTGAAGCGGGAGGAATAATCCATAACTAATAGATTACCCTACTTCAGGCTCATGAAATCCCTCGCTCTGTCAGCCCTCAGCGTCGTTTGGTAGAAGTTGTCATAAAACGTACGTTGAAACTTATCCCAATCCATAGCTTGCTGGCACCCTGTCTGAGAGACTACGTCCCACCATCTCTTGGCGGAATCTCGCAGCATATACATCCCAATCTTCACCCTCCGCTCTGGAGGTGTGTCCAGATGCTCTAAGATGGATAGCATGGATTCCAGCCATTACTTTGTAGCCTGAGGTCCTCCATCCCCTGTGAAAGTGGGATGATGCTCCTGCTGGAACACCCGCATCAACTCTGCCATAGTCAGGGAAGGATGATGAACTCCCTAGAATTTCTGCATGAATCTCATGAAAACCCTCTCTGAACTGAGCATCATCACCAGTGTTTGGAATCACTGAAGGTGCCATTTCTAGAACGATGGGCAGAACTACTGGCAGTCCCTAGTCATTCGTATCAGGCGTACGATCGCTGCCTGGTTCCTGGCGTGCAACAAGAGGACGTCTCGGTGCCATATCTCTGAAAGACCAAAACACACCTTCATTAAAGACATACACATTTGGAACATAGGAGAGTAAAATGTAACAGGAGGGTAGAATCTTTAAATCTGGGAAAAACATGACTACACGGCATGTAATACCAATACATGGCGTGTTTCCAAAAATCCTACCCTGGGCGTGTACCTTGGCCATACATGGCTGTGTAAACTACCCGGCTACACGGTGTGTTTTCAAAATACATGGCATGTACTGACCCTTCTCTCCCTGCCCGGTTACTCCTACACAACTAAGTCACATAGACTATCCCAACCGAAGACTACACGGCATGTTTAGGGAAGACACAACGTGTACTAGACTTGCCTTACCTAGCACATGTTGTTAGCGACACGGCCTGAAACACGGTCGACACTACATGGCATGTTCCTAAGAGACACGACGTTCACTTGAAGGGAAACCTCGACCTGTGTTGTTCATGACACGTACGGTTACTCGACTGATCCTTACACGGTGTGTTTCAAACAAACACGATGTGTATAGGAGAAGAGAACACCGACCCGTGTTTTTCAAGACATGGGCGGGTACCTGGGAAAAGATACATAGCGTGTGCACACCGAACATAGTGTGTGCTAAACATGCATTAACTAGAACGTGTTGTTAGTTATACGGCATGGCTCCTATTTAACCTCTACACGACGTGTACCTACCATACACGGCGTGTTCCCAAAAACCATTTACATCTCCGTGTCCCTGTCCACACGGTCAGTGACACAGCCAAAAACTACACGACGTGTATATATAAAGTACATGCCGTGTATTCTGGGGTTTTTTGGAAATTAGCCTTAGAACTGCACCGGAGGCCTAAAAACACAAAAAAACTAGGGTTAAGGTGCCAAATTTTGATATATGGGGGCCCATACTCCACACAAATCAAAGCTCGGAATCCTAACAATGCATATAACAATAAAACCATACAAGAACTCATGACCCACAAAATTCCGATCCTCGGGGGCCCATAACACCTCTAAGATCAAAGTTTGGCGTCCGTGATAAGGAAGATCCAAACAATGATACCCTATCAACATACCAGGTATTCCATCATAGTAGGTATCACAGATGCATGCATTTTCTATGAAAAATCCTATCACAACAGCATGCAATATTTAATGAAACCTAGATGGCCTGGAAAGATGCATGGCATGTGATCTTCTAACATGTTCCTATATGATGCCTGATATGGCATACCCTCATCTCAACTGGTTGCAACAAAATAGAACCGCAATCATATAAATAGTAACAGCACAAAACAAGTGCACCACCCAACGGTGAAATCAATTAAACTGTAACATTAAAAAAACTCAAAATTTGTAACATTCGAGGTAATCTAGCTTTTTCCCTATACGTGGGTTCTAGAACGCCCGGGCACAGCTATTTACCATTCACCTATTTCGTCATATCCCTATCTAATTTCGCTAAATAGTAAGTCAATAGAAAAGGAAAGAACCCCTCTGATACCACTTTGTAACGACCCGAATCTGGAGCCCTTCCACTGGTGCCCCGTACCCAGTTCTCCACATGACCTCAGGAGCATTTCCCCAAATGCCAGAGGTTGCCGACTAGCAGTGAGGACCTTGGTAAGTTATTGGGGAAACTATGCCCTCATTTAGTAAGGTATACAAGGCAAGAAAACAACAACCAATAGTGGAAGCAGTAAACAACATACAAACACTGAAACAAAACAGTGGAATCAATGAACATATAATGATAATGATAATGATAATGATACAGCAGGTACAAGTATCTAAGGGAAAGTAGCAAACACAACAACATGCTGAAATACAATAGAAAACAAGGTACGAAAGTAAACAACAACTCCAGCAGCATCGCAAGCCTAAGCTCGGTCCTATTCTCTCCATCTCCAACCAGCAATCACGTAACCGAAGTAGAAGGGACACAATACCTATCCACAGATGCAACCATATAACCTATTTGGGCTGAAAAGCAGGACCCAAACAGGGTGTGAGACTAATCCCAGTAGGCAATCACCATGAGATCTATGCCCTACTGTCAGTGAGTAATATATCAAAGTAAAGGAAATAAATGCAGCAGAGAAGTAGAAGTACACTAAAGAAAACAATCCTATAAATATCCATTCACATTTATTTATCATTTTGGTACAATAAATTAGCTATCAACCAAGGAACCTAGCAACAGCTCTATACTCCCATGGCAAGTAAGTAATCACAACAGGTAACTCAGCAGTCTACCTAAACAACAAACAGTACAAACCCAAGCTTTTTCTTTGGCTTGGTGGACTCATCCCAACCAACCAACCAAAAAATAAAACACTGACTCTCTGGGTGTCTCCTACTAGCAAACCCCTCTAGTCAAGTAAACGTACAAGGAACAGACACTCTGGGAAGCTCTCACTGTCAATTCCCCTGTGGTCTTGCAACGAAAGATATAGACTCTCTGAGGAAGCACTTACATTTAATTCCCCCTATAGTATCGCTACGTAACTAAGGACACTCTGAGGAAGCACAAAGTCCCATTCCCATAGGTCATGCGATCGATACTAGTTATAACAGACTCTCTAGGGAAGCCCTAATCATCAATTCCCCCTTTAGTCTACCACACCAGGTTCACTCAGCCCTGAGCAGTTTAGTCGTGTGAAATCGACTGTTATCAGCCTAAGTAAGTTCAAAAACTACTTGTATAATAGCTAAAAATGCATCCACAAGCATATAAACAGCAGGCAATACATGCAATCAAGTCAACAGGCATACTAGCAATGTGAAAAAAGGGTTGCCTCATAGGAAAACCATTCCAAAGGACACTCAACAACCAAAACAAGGGAAACACCCATGGGGAGATCCTCAAACATGATAAAAAACAATTATTAATCATCTAATAACCTCAAGAATATAATCAATATAAGGCAGATAACAAAATAGAATCAAAACCCTATCCCGAGATACCTGATACATGGGTATCCAGCACTTTTGCACCAAAAACTCGAAGAAAATCAATATAGGGAAAAAAAACCACCTACCTCAATCCTAGGAGATTTATATTCTTGAACCTATGCCTGTGAATCGTCCTAGAACAGAGTAAATCTACAAAAATGTCTAAAACGTTCAACCTCAGATAACTCTCACAAGATGAGGACTCAGGAAACATGGCCAAAGAAGAACCGAGAACTCACCGCTGTGATTCTATTGCACCTGACGACATTCGATTCGGACAACCGGTGAAGAATCGATGGCTTGGATAAGAATCAGCTCTCTAGGTCACTCTGGACATAATTAGGTGGAGAAGAAGATAAAAACTGGGATTAGGCACAACCCCGGTCCGATTAATGAAATACAAAGAAAAGTACACGGTGTGTACTTCTTGAGTACACAGCATGTAGTCTCCTTTTTCGCACGCCGTATTAATCGGGCTCCACCTCATCACTACACCCCGTGTGACTGGCCCGGACACGGCCAACACACGGCCTCGAGCAGAAGAAAAGTACATGGTGTGTACTTGTAAAGTACACAGCATGTACTTACAAAATTTCCAGATTCTCCTCTTTTTCTCAAAAACAGCCAGAAAAGGAAAACATACCTGAAAAGAAGGTCCAGGTTCTTACATATAACCCCTCATTGCATCAGTAGGTCACATGAGACAAACTACTATCTTGGCACAAGGCATTGACAAAACAATTATTTATGGTCTTGGCACGAGGCCTTGATGGTATGGTTATATTATCCCACATTATGTATTCCCTCATTATGAATATAGTATTGATGGTTCATGTGGTCATTCAACTAATAGAATACCCATGACTATGTTATGTTATGGAAATATTCACTTAGCTCATATTTCAACCATATTATGTTCTAGTTTATTTCTAAAGGCATGTGTTTTCAATTATTCCACATGTCTAATGTTTATTTTATCTTCCACTATATTTCTTACCCTTACTAAGTGTTTGATCTCACCCCTTTATTATGTTTCATTTCCATAGCGCAAGAAGAATTCTATTATGAATGACATGCTGAAATAATCTCAGAGTTATGGAAGTTGTCCAAGGAGTTTCTATGTTGTTTTTCATTTCAAGTTGTAATGATGAACTTATGTATGTATCTTGTTTCCAATAATACTAAACTACTCAGTCCTTTGGGATGCTTATTCCTTATTTGTATGCCAATGTATGCCAATAAGGCACGGCTCCGAGTAACTGGGTTCGGGTCCTTACAAAAACATTGATATACATGGTTCACATCAAAAAATGAGATCCCTAGTCCTTCGAATGATGTAGATTCCTATGAGAACATATCACCCACTAGTTTTGACATGTAGGTGCAATGAGAAGGGTTTATCATTATACACATTATAGAAAAAATATTCTGAATATGGTAGTGTTTATAAAACTATTACAATGATAATGAACTTTATATCAAGTAGAAAAAATCCTTCAAAATATATCCTTCTTATATTGATGTTGTACTTCTATTCCTATCTGCATCAACCAATAGAAACTTAGTTAATATCTCTTCATTCTATTCCAATTTTAATATCCCCATTTTAATTAAATTTTCTTGTTGTTAATTCTCTATTGTTCCTCTACAACCCACAGATCAACCTCTTATTTTTTACATAAAATACACTCAGATACTTTTCACATCTATAGCTACAATGTATAAGATCCAATTTGAACCTTTTCAAATTCAAATTCCATCTTCCAACTTCCCACAACCAACTCTACTAATCTAAATTAAATTTTGACATTTAAATATTCTTGGATCAATTGAACATTATTGATGGTTCCAAAATGACCTAACTAATCAAGTAGAGGATCCATTATATTATCCAAGGAACTATGACATCAAAATTTCATGAAACTATCCCTAAATCCCTAACACGTCTTTCCCCATGTCCTAGTAAATAATGGTTGGTCATTTTTTCTTTAAAAAACCTTGCATAATGGTAGTTGTCACATGGGTCCTTACATTTTTCCTCACATAGTTACCTATCAACCATGGCTTTCAAGACCACCGGTGTGGTCACCTACCTCATCCTAGTTTGGCTTCCAACACTACCTATCACTACAACATGTATCAAGCACCACCACAGGTATATTGATATTTCACATTTCTCATAGGTAGACTCAAGGAACACCTAGGGAACCCCCATGACCATTTTCTCATGGTTACATCACATAGGAATGATATAAGATCTCCACAACACATTTCATGTATTCTCAACATATTTTACTTCCCTTGTTGGACATTTTGATCTATTGATCATCAAAAAATATTCTAAAATAGGAATACCCATGCTTTGATTTAAAAAAAACCTCTAACATTGGTAGGGTCTTCCAAGCTTGGCGCTTGCTTCTTATAAGAGCCTTTAACACTTCAAGTACCATCAAGGTTTATTTTAAATTCATAATTTCTGGAATGATAATAAACTTAATCATGATAAATTAAATTTAATATCATTTCATATGGAGTTATATGATTTGACTTTGAATATGATTTTTTATAGACATCAAAAACTAACACATCTAATTATATCCTCCTCATAAATTAATCAATGAAAATAATCAAATCAATCATCTTAGTATTACTTCAATTCAATAGTCTCCCCTTTTTAAATTTTTTCCAACATAAAACACTAAGAATGTCTTAAAATATAGAAATTGGTCATTATCTAGAAATTCAAAGCCTACTTGATCGATCTTGAACCAAAAAACAAGAAAATTGAATAAATAATACTATTTTTTCCATAATATATTGATCTATATGAAGAATCATATATAAAAATTTCAGAAAACTCTATAAAAACATCATCAACATTTCAAACCTGAAAAAAATGATTTGCAAACACATTCAAAAAACTGTTAAAATTGTTCACACATGACAAAATCAAAGTTTATCACTTTAAATAACTCCATCTAAATATATGATTACATTCAAGAGACAATTCCCATTAAGTTAACACATTTAAATTTATCCTCCCCCTATATTATACACTCTTTCTTTGATAAAAAATAAGTTGATGAACATAAAATGAAACCTTTTTTCTATTTTTATCACCTTTTGAAAACAATATCCAAATACAAATAAGGTAGGGGATAGAAACACCATACCATAACCCTATAATGATTTTTTTGAACACCTAACTTAAAATACAAGTTCTATAATTGTTATATTTAAATTCTCTTAGTAAAAACATAAATAATATTCTCATTTGTAGGAGAAAATAAAAATGTTATCAAATTCTTCTCCACTATATCATTAATTAATTGATATTAAATATCTTTGTTCTTGGATAATTAATGTTGAAATAGATTCTTTGAAATATTAATAACACATTTTCTATCACATCAAAAACATAATTGAAAATTAATTAAAAAAATTATACCTTATAGTTGAATTTTTATCCATATAATTTGTGTTAAGATATAGGAGGTAGCCACATATTAAGCCACAATAGTACTCAATGAGACTAAATTTTTCATCACTATATTCCAAAAAAAACATATTTCTCTAATAAATAATGCTCTAAAATATGTATACTTCTGATCATAAACACTTAATATCCAATATATATCTTAATAAACAAATAGATCAAGCTTACTATTACCCTAATATTTCAATTGATAATTCGATAGGATTTTTAATTTATCTATGTATTCTCTTAAAATATATGAAATGAGACTCTTTTATTGATCAATTAAGTAAATAAAAAAGTGTACCAAAATACATAATTTGTAGTCTTTAAGCTTTTAAGTATTATAGAGTACAAATTAGATTCCATAATTTCATTTTATCTACATCATTGCCTTATTAATATTTGGTTAATTTTGTTCATACCTAATTTTTTTTGAAATTGGTTTTGAATCCTCCCCTCCAAAACACTTCAGCATTTCATTATAATACTTTTATTAAGATAGAAAATCATAATCCTTATTTTGATAAATTTGTATTCCAAGAAACAATTACATCACACTAATTATAGACACTTCCAAAAGTTTATTCATTTCTTTAGAAAACTCTTCCAAAATTTATTCACCATTTTTAGAAAATAATATTATTATCTACATAAATGATAACAATGAGAAATTATACCTTAGATTCATTAGTGTAGGTATTTCCATCAGCTATTCATTTCCAAAATTTTAATTTCTTAAAGAATTTCCCAATATTATAATACCAAGATTATGAGGATTAAATTATCTCATATAAATAAATATTTAACCAGTGAACACAATTCTAATCTTCACCAACCAGGAATCCTCATGGATGTTATGTATAAATTTCCTCAACAAATTAACCATTGTGGATGAATTAATAGACACCTATTCAAATTATCTTTCATTTCTTGTGTTATGTAATGAAAAGAAAAATTATTATAGTTTCATGTCTAGTTACAAGTGTAAAGGTCTCATCGAATTCAACTCCTTTACTCTATGGATTGTATTTACAAACTAATATTTCATTATTTCTCACAATATAACCTTTTTCATCCATCATGTTTTATAAATGAAACATTGTTCTAATAATGTTATTCTCTTTGCTCCTGTGTACTAAATCCAAAGTTTTAGTCCTTTATATTTTATCTAGATATTAATTTATTATTTCAATACACTCCTAATGTTTCATTTATTCCTTAAAATATCTTGTCTTAACATGAGAAAACAATGAGATATTATAGGATTTCCTAACATTTATTCTATTTTGAATCTTTTTTCAATTATTTCTAATTATATATTGAACATCAACATGAATTTACAACATTGGATGATTTGAAAAATATAGTTCTTCATCAGCTGAATTTTTTAAATCACCTTCTTCTAAATGAAAATAATATTAATTTTCTCTTTTTTTTGAAATAATACTGTTCTGTTTTACAAAAAATAGATTCTTAATCATCACTTATCAAACATTATTCTTCATCTGGGTTCATATTATCTGTATATTTCATATAATTCATATAAACAAAATAAAATTTAATCTGGTTTATTTTTTAATAAGGATTTCATCTTCTATTTGGGGAAAATCCTATGAAGATACAATCAACACCTCATCATTGAAATTTTCACATATTTCTATAATTGACATTGATAAAAAATTGTATTTGAAACAATATTTTATAATTAAAACATATATATTTCTTTTAATATATATCATATGAGGACATATTATATTTTGGATAATAAATACAATGATTTTGTATATGAAATGATCCTCTATTTAATTGACTTTAGAAATAATGAGATGTTTCATTCTCAAACAACACAGTAATATAAACCTCCACCTTAATAACCTCCACAATAATTGTATTCTTTCATTCAAAAAAACCATTTTATGGGGTGTGTATGATGTTTTTATTTTTTGATGGATACCATATATTTCATGATAGGCTTTAAATATTTCACTAGTATTCCCATCACTATTTCATGTTCAAATATTTAATAAAGAGTATAAAAACTATTTCTCAGCACTTCCCCTAAAAATATTGAACCTTTTTTGATCCTATAATTTATGTTTTATAAATATAATTAATATAATGCAGTTTAAGTCATCAATAAAAGAAAATGAAGTTATTATCTCAATTTACTTATGGCTACCTCCTAGGCCCAAAAATTCCAGAGCTAATCAGATATAAAGGATTTATAGAATATATTTAAATATTCTTGTGTTATGTATTCATAGTATTTAATTTTTTAAAAGTATAAAAACATCTTATTTATTTCTATTTTCAACATAGGAACATCATGAACAATTATCAGTTCAATAAGATAACACATATTCGTTTGTCCACGGTGACCATGTCTTCAATGCCATGGTTGATTATTAGTCCTTCAACATACAACAAGATCTTATATTTTAATTGATATTCACTAATCAATGCTAATTCAAAAAAAATTATTTTGAGTGAACCATAATTTCCAAACATCAATGGGCTTTGTTTTTATATTTCATCATCCTTGGGTAGATTCTGACCCCAATCATATGTTACAAATTACCACTATCTAAAATCTATGTACATTCTCATTTAGAAGTTTTATAAGAAACATCACAAACCACAACTTTTTATTTTTATTTATAATTCCATTTCTATGACTTCTTAGAATTATCTACAGTGTACATTTAGGATGGTACCATAATAATACAATTATTTTAACAATGACCAGGATGCTCACATTTCTCACAAACAACTTCAAATAGTTGATATAAGGCCCCAGCCTTAAACCTTACATAATCTTGAGTTACTACAAGATTACACATTGAGGATCTTTTCAGGTTTAGAGTTTTAGAGAATTATATCATAAAACTTGCATTACATTCCACATTTAAACACAGTGGTTACATAAAAGATAGTATTCATTTTTCCCATCAATGGAAACATATTTAAAATAAAACATGGATTCTTTCTTGACACTTCCTTGACACTATCATCATATCCTGTACCCTTCCCTTGACCTATGAAAAACATTTCAAAAACTTGAGATGAGCATAAAAAGCTCAGTAAGGGATATAAAAATATGGAAAGGAAACAAGAGTAGATGTATACATAAGAATGAAATCATACTTTACCCATAAAACATAAGCACTTTAACATACCTCATAAAATCATGAATAAATCATTTAAATCATAAGACATAAAAGGTAACTTGAGGCATTTATAACATTTTTACGTAGGGAGTAACCCTCTTGGTTACGTTTGGAATACCCACCAAAGTATATTCCCTAAATCTCTTCGGAAAAACCTTAACATTTCACTCCTTTGCATTACCCAATGCATTGGAGAGCTGTATCGGGCTCACCCGCCCTTAGTTTATCACGGAACCACCCATATTCATAACAATTCCCAAGAACCATAACATAATCTTATCACATAAAACATGCATAAAGGAAACATAACATTTCCACCTTTCAATAACAAGATATCAATACAACACATTGATATAAATACATTATGAAAACCATTTTCAATACCAAAATAAAATAAAAGTAAAACATGGTATTTATTTTTCTTTTAAAAAGAAGGTATGACTTGCAGAGGAATCCGAAACTCAAATAATGGTCATGGTGGCGGAGAAGTCATTGTCGCCGCATACGTATGACAAAAACATTCCCTTTTGTCGTTTAGTAAAACGCTTCGTATAAAAAGATTCCTTTTGGATAAACGTAAAAGTCAAAGGGGTTTATACACTCTATAAAAGAATGTTGTGTATAAAACAAAATATGCCTCAATGAAATGAGATTGAGACGAAGTCCCATACAAAGACAGTATCCTTGGATTAAGGATAAATCAGTTACATAACTATGTGTGACAAACGAATACACGAAATATAAGCGGGTATTAAGTGTAAAAAAATCAGAGTAAATTCACACAAAATAATAGAATGACATATTCAAGGTGTAAAAGTTTATCCCAAAGAATCTAAATTGGTTTAAGAAGTTCCCTTGCAAAAATTAGACAGCCTAACGACGTCACTTCAAAATTCAGAAAAAGAGTTGATGAGAGATAAAAAGGGTATCTCATCACTTGGACATAAAATTTACATCAATAAGGATATAGAATATCATATACCAACATAATATTATTTGAATTAAAATACATAACAAAATAAGTCTTTTAAACAGAGGAGGGTGAAAGGTTCCCTTACCGACATGGGTATCTTTCGAAACATACGCTCCGTGAAAGAAGGACAATACAACATTGATGTAAATACTCATAAATGAAAGAATATTACACAATGAGTAAAATAATGGTCAGTACATACACCAATCAATGGAAATTGTGGAAAATGTAGCATATATCTCATAGGAATAAAAGTGAGATGAAAAATCCCTTACGAAAACTCGGCAGCCTAACGGCGCCACATAAAACTTCCAAAAATGGATTTATGAGATCAAATAGGGTATCTAATAACATTACAATAAAATGTACAGAAAGAGTAATATAAAAGAAATCCCCCATCATAACAAAGATGAGCTTAAAAGAAGTGACATAAAGGAGAGTACTTAAAGAGAAAGAGAGAGGTTAGATCTCTTACGAAAATTCGGCAGCCTAACGGCGCCACTCAAAACTTCCAAAATGGATTGATGAGAGAGAATAGGGTCTCTCATCATATGAACATAAAAATTACAGTAATAGTAATATAAAATAACATCCCAATCACAAGAAATATGATCTTATAAGGAATTACATAGAAGAGTGTACTTAAAAAGAAAGAGAGGAGTAGGATCCCTTACCTCGGGTCCGACTTGACTCGATCGTTCTTTAACGTCCTGAATAATAAACTTGAGTTAATTTAAAATTTATTAAGAACATTTTTTTAGTTCATTATTCCTTTTATATCACTTATTTCCATGTTATAAACATTATGTAATCTTTTAAGTTAATAATGTTTGTTTTGTCGATATTTGGTTCTTAAGTCGAAAGTGGACTTTTTACAATTACATGTTGTTCGTGTGGTCAAATTTTCATTATATCCAGAATTATATTCATGATTTGGATATCATATATATCATATATATCCATAATATACATGTATTTATAATATTACATAATCATTTAGAGGTAAGAAATGAAATGCACCGTTCATGGAGACGGTAAGCCGTACGTACGCATGAACGCTACTTTCATTTCTATGTCATATTAATGAAATTAAAACCAAATGATAGGTATGTATATTTTAATTCTAGAATTATATTCATCATTTATATGTAACATAAATCATATATAATAACTTTAAATCCATCCTTTATACATCCCACATATGGCATTAACGAATCAAATCACTTTGAGGGGGCGGTAGTCCGCACTTCCTAAAATGAAATTATCGTGTTTACCCACAATGGAAACCATAAAGGTATGCCACAAAAGAAAAATACAGAAACATAAACATATTATATATCATATATAAATATAGTGACATCTTAATGGACACCTTTTAAGGTGTTATATGAGTGTTGAACAATCATCGTTTCGTGAGGCAGAAATTCATCATCCATAGAAACAGTATGTTCTTTAACGATTTGATGTAGGTGTGTGTAAGTGTAGCTCGAATTATTATTATAAGAACATCCTAGTATATTTAAGATACTGGAGTTGTTACAAAATAAATTAATAAAAAGAGTTTAGGGGGTTGGAGAAGCAAAATAAAACAAAAGAACACAAGTGAAGACATTACCTTAAAATCGGGTAACTCCCTTTGGTTTGAGATCAAAGGCTTCCTTGTGAAGCCTTCTGCCAAAAGTGAGGCTTCAAGGAGTTATAGAGGGATGTGGAGAGATGTAATGGGTAGGGTTTGGCCGATCCAAAGGCTTTGGAAGTGTGGGTAAGGAGGTAGAGGTGGGGGCCTTTTATAAGAGGAGAGGAGGGGCACTCTTGGAAAGGTATAAAATGTAACTTTATTTTCAAATGAGTTTTAGATTTTAATGGTCCCACATTGATGTGTTTCGAGGATAAGGTAATAAGGGTTCGAAATATACCCATCCAATAGGTTTTTTACATGTTTAGGTCTTAGATATTACATTATATTTTAATTTTATTTAAATCGTTAAATAATGAGGCCATCGTTGCATCATCATGATGTCATAAATAATTTAATTTATTTAATGTATAAAAATTATAAAAAAATACTATGATGTAGGAAATATTTTTATCTTTCCAATTAATATTTATAGTCCAAATGATCATTTATTTAGACAAAATTAAAAATATTTTACTTAGGTGATACATTCTTTGTTACATTTAACATTCTTTAAAAATAAAAAGATAAAAAGTCACTTTCTCACAAAAGTGATTACATGGGGCCCCCAAGTTTGGGACAAGGAATCCCATGGTCGGCCATGATACAGAAAATAGACTTAGGACACATTTTTTGTTCATTTTTTATTATTATGATATTATCTTATTTTCTTTAACTACCCGATTACTCATTAATCAAGATAATTAAAGATAATTACCGTCATTACTATTCATAATGTCCAAAAACAAGAGTATTAATTACATAATTTGGAACTTCTGATTCCAAATATGTAATTCATTTTACCGAATTCCAAACACATAAATTTCAATAATTAATTTAAAAAAACTTCCCGTTGTCAAAACAAATAGCGGGTTTTTTTAAACAATATTTATGAAAAGTTTGGTACTTGTTTATGCCTAATTCCAAAGTGAAATTAATCCCAATGACCATCATTGAATTACATGGTAAAAATATATTCTAATTAAACTTTAAAACAAATTAAAAAGATAATATAACCATGTAATTAAATTATATGAAAAAGTAGTTTTGATGTAAAATTTAGTATTTCTCACTATTCATTGAAAAATGAACATTGTCAGAAAAATACCAAAAATTAACCCAAGGTAAATTTCAATGTCCCAATCATAAATAATATGTTTATTTTGAAAAATAGAGCTTTTAAAATTGTCAAAAAGTGTATTTAAAAGGGGTTCGCCATCAAAAGGCGGTTAATCGACCTTTTAAAGAATATTAGAATGTTTACGCTTAAAAACTGGATTCATTTGAATTTTTAATTCTCTAACATTTATTTTAAAGGGTAATAATATTTGACAAACATATATAATCATTTTGTAGTTATTTCTGTTCATTCCCTCCATTACAACGGCTAGGCATTAACTACCATTTAAAATAATATTATTTTATTATTAGAGTGCAATGTAAGATTCCCAAAAACTCGTTGTTGCGTATTGGGTACGCCATCGAGCATAGAATCCCCTTTAAAGTAATATTAATATTTTATTCAAAAATATGGATAAATATAAAGATGTCATATTCTTTATTTACCTGGGGTGTTACATCCTTCCCCCCTTTTGGGAATTGCGTCCTCGCAATTTTAAAATTGGGCATGGAAACATCCTTGAAAGTCCCACATCGGAACAAGAGTTGATAAAACAATCACTTTAAAATAAAGAAAGATAAGTAAAATGGTCACCCGAGTTAACCCATAATAGGATTCCAAGTATAAAAATATGGACATGGAGGAAAAAAACAAAGGTTCATGTTCTGATGGAGAGTGATAGAAAACATGTTTAGGAGAAAGTTAACCACAAGAAAATCACAAACTTGTGATGGGTTAAACGGTATTCGATTCCCCAGTAGGAAAAGTTAATAGACAAAATTTTTGTTTTAAGTTACTTTTTATTAAGGAATTTATTCATAAGGAAACATAATCACTTATCATGTTGACTTTCAACTTTTATTAGATTCCTTACACAAACTCATATTTTCTCCAAAAGACGAGTATTTAGGAAGACTTGTTCACATTAGGAGTACAATAATCAACTTCTAGAGAATCACCTAATCCACAAAAGAGAACTATATAATTCCCATGTCTTTAGACTTTAACCAAAACCAAAACCAAAAAGGTTAGTACAAGATCAGATAATCCAGAAAAGGATAACCCTTTATAAAAAAAATCTATTCTTAATCTCCAAAATTTGTCCAACAAAACCCAAAGTTCAACGAGGACCATTTTATAATCAATTTGTCCATAAAATTCTTCAAAGTAAACCAAAATAAGATTGAAACCCAAAAATTTGAAGGATTTGGTCACATAGTCTTCCATGTTAAATCGTAACATTTATCTCCAAACAACATCAGTTGCTCTTAATGTCTCGTATTGAAAAGTAATTAACCTAATCACATATCCTCCATGATAGGTTAATAAATATCCATAGATAACACAAAATCAACTTACTCTTAATTCATAAAATCATCTAACTAGAAAGAAGCAGTCAAACTAACCAGGGACTTCACGTAGTCCAGTCGTAGGCGATAAATACAAGTTGCACTTTGGTTGTGGGTTCGATTCCCGCAGCTTTGTCTGACGTGACGGGTTGTCACACGGTCTGCGTGTTTTCCTTTTTCCAAAACTATATAATTCTCAAATCATTCCCCAAAAAGAGATAAAATCATCAAAAATAACCATAACATAATTTAACCTCAATTTTATCTCAAGCCTTTCACTTCCATCATAACATATAGTAACCCATAATTACCTCAAAAGTAAGGATCATATAAACCCAAATGGTTCTTTATAACTATGTCCACAAAAGAACAGATAACTATTCCTTGAATAAAATTTTCATATATTAAACATTAGGGTTACACATACTATAAAAAGTCTTCTAATGTAACCCCATCATCAAAAGAGACTTAATACTCTTAAGAATTTCACCATAACTCTTGAAGCCCTTATATGTTTACATCTTACTCATTCAATATTCTTCATGACCCATTAACCATTCCTTTCCAACTTATTCTGAAATACTTCTTTCCTATAAACAAAATCATGAATCATATCCTAAGATTCCAAAATAGTAAAACAATAGTTACAAAATAATCCATACCTTTGATTGGTCATTTTCATTTTCTTCATCCTCAATCGGAATGGCATTAGGTATTGGTAAACGAACATTTGTACGATCTTGGTGATCCCATCCACGAAACTTCTTCATAGGACATGTGTTTGCATAATGACCATGCACAACACATTTAAAACATTCAATTGATCCCTCAGAAATAACTTCTTTCCCTTTCCTAGAGTCAACTGGATGCTTCATTTTTCCATGGCAGGTTCTTGCTTTATGACCTTCATTTCCACATCTATAGCATATTTCTGTCCCTTTGAAACATTTTCCTAGGTGTTTCTTTCCTCATTTTTGAAACATAGGTTTTTGAACACACTTACCTTTATGATTATTACCTGTAGTTCTGTAGGGATTTGTTTCTCGCATATATGATGCCTTAGAGAAATTACCAAGGTTTAGGTGGTCAATCATGACTCCAGATAGTTGGTTGAGGATAATCACAAGATTTCTCATTGTAGCTCCCATATCATTCAGTTGCTTGCTCAAAAAAACTGTCACAGTTTCCTTCACATCCACTGTTACTTTGGTGCCTGCTAGATCCAGCCATTTACTAAAACCAAAAAGGTCAGTGTGAGTATATCAACAAAACCATCATGTACTAATGAGGAAGATAAACACTAAGATATACTTACTCATTCACTTTATCTAAAACTAGGACACTTTCTGAAATCTTGACCATTATGGTAATGTCACTTATTCTTAAAGAATACCCTAACCTCTAAAGTTATCTAAACCGACCTTTGATACCAACTATAAGGCCCCACTACTTAATATTGAGTTACTACAAGATTACACATTGAGGATCTTTTCAGGTTTAGAGTTTTAGAGAATTAGATCATAAAACTTGCATTACATTCCACATTTAAACAAAGTGGTTACATAAAAGATAGTATTCATTTTTCCCATCAATGGAAACATATTTAAAATAAATCATGGATTCTTTCCTGACACTTCCTTGACACTATCATCATATCATGTACCCTTCCCTTGACCTGTGAAAAACATTTCAAAAACTTGGGATGAGCATAAAAAGCTCAGTAAGGGATATAAAAATATGGAAAGGAAACATGAGTACATGTATACATAAGAATGAAATCATACTTTACACATAAAACATAAGCACTTTAACATACCTCATAAAATCATGAATAAATCATATAATTCATAAGACATAAAAGGTAACTTGAGGCATTCATAACATTCTTACGTAGGGAGTAACCCTCTTAGTTACATTTCGAATACCAACCACAGTATATTCCCTAAATCTCTTCGGAGAAACCTTAGCGTTTCACTCCTTCACGTTACCCAGTGCATTGGAGAGCTATATCGGGCTCACCCGCCCTTAGTTTATCATGGAACCACCCGTCTTTATAACAATTCCGAAGAACCATAACATAATCTTATCACATAAAACATGCATAAAGGAAACATAACATTTCAACCTTTCAATAACAAGATATCAATACAACACATTGATATAAATACATTATGAAAACCATTTTCAATGGCTTGTAGAGGAAGCCGAAACTCAAATAATGGTCACGGCGATGGAGAAGTCGTTGTCGCCGCATACATATGACAAAAACATTCCCTTTTGTCGTTTAATAAAACGCTTCGTATAAAAAGATTCCTTTTGGATAAATGTAAAATTAAAAGGGTTTTATACACCGTATAAAACAAAGTTTTGTATAAAACAAAATATGCCTCAATGAAAGGAGATTGAGACGAAGTCCCATACAAAGACAGTATCCTTGGATTAAGGATAAATCAGTTATATAACTATGTGTGACAAACGAATACACGAAATATAAGTGGGTATTAAGTGTAAAACAATCAGAGTAAATTCACACATAATCATAGAACGACATATTCAAGGTGTACAAGTTTATCCCAAAGAATCGAAATTGGGTTAAGAAGTTCCCTTGCAAAAATTATACAGCCTAATGGCGTCACTTCAAAATTCTGAAAAAGAGTTGATGAGAGATAAAAAGGGTATCTCATCACTTGGACATAAAATTTACATCAATAAGGATATAGAAGATCATATCCCAACATAATATTATGTGAATTAAAAGACATAACAAAATAAGTCTTTTAAACAGAGGAGGGTGAAAGGTTCCCTTACCAACATGGGTATCTTTCGAAACATACACCCCGTGAAAGAAGGACAATACAACATTGATGTAAATACTCATAAATGAAAGAATATTACACAATGAGTAAAATAATGGTCAGTAAATACACCACTCAAATGAAATTGTGGAAAATGTAGCATAAATCTCACAGGAATAAAAGTGAGATGAAAAATCCCTTACGAAAACTCGGCAGCCTAATGGCGCCACATAAAACATCCAAAAATGGATTGATGAGATCAAATAGGGTATATCATCACATTACAATAAAATTTATAGCAAGATTAATATAAAATAACATCCCCCATCATAACAAAGAGGATCTTAAAAGAAGTGACATAAAGGAGAGTACTTAAAGAGAAAGAGAGAGGTTAGATATCTTACGAAAATTTGGCAGCCTAACGGCGCCACTCAAAACTTCCAAAATGGATTGATGAGAGAGAATAGGGTCTCTCATCATATGAACATAAAAATTACAGTAAGAGTAATATAAAATAACATCCTAATCACAAGAAATATGAGCTTAGAAGGAATGACATAAAAGAGTGTACTTAAAAAGAAAGAGAGGAGTAGGATCCCTTACCTCAGGTCCGACTTGACTCGATCGTTCTTTAAAGTCCTGAATAATAAACTTGAGTTAATTTCCACTTTATTAAGAACCTTTTTCTAGTTCATTATTCCTTTTATATCACTTATTTCCATGTTATAAACATTATGTAATCATTTAAGTTAATAATGTTTGTTTTGTCGATATTTGGTTCTTAAGTCGAAAGTGGACTTCTTACAATTACATGTTGTTCATGTGGTTAAATGTTCATTATATCCAAAATTATATTCATGATTTGGATATCATATATATCATATATATCCAGAATATACATGTATTTATAATATTACATAATCATTTAGAGGTAAGAAATGAAATTCACCGTTCATGGAGACGGTAAGCCGTACGTACGTATGAACGCTACTTTCATTTCTATGTCTTATTAATGAAATTAAAACCAAATGAGAGGTATGTATATTTTAATTACAGAATTATATTCATCATTTATATGTAACATACATCATATATAATAACTTTAAATCCATCCTTTATACATCCCACATATGGCATTAACGAATCAAATCACTTTGAGGGGGCGGTAGTCCGCACTTCCTAAAATGAAATTATCATGTTTACCCACAATGGAAACCATAAAGGTATGCTACAAAAGAAAACTATAGAAACAAAAAAATATTATATATCATATATAAATATATTTATATCTTAATGGACACCTTTTAAGGTGTTATATGAGTGTTGAACAATCATCGTTTCGTGAGGCAGAAATTCGCCATCCACAGAAACAGTATGTTCTTTAACCATTTGATGTAGGTGTGTGTAAGTTTAGCTTGAATGATTCTTATAACAACATCATAGTATATTGAAGATACTGGAGTTGTTACAAAATAAATGAATTAAAAGAGTTTAGGGGGTTGTAGAAGCAAAATAAAACAAAAGAACACCAGTGAAGACATTACCTTAAAATCGGGTAACTCCCTTTGGTTTGAGCTCAAAGGCTTCCTTGGGAAGACTTCTGCCCAAAGTGAGTCTTCAAGGAGTTAGAGAGGGATGTGGAGAGACATAATGGGCAGGGGTTGTCCGAGACAAAGGCTTTGGAAGTGTGGGTAAGGAGGTATAGGTGGGGGCCTTTTATAAGAGGAGAGGAGGGGCACTCTTGGAAAGGTATAAAATGTAACTTTATTTTCAAATGAGTTTCGGATTTTAATGGTCCCACATTGATGTGTTTTGAGGATAAGGTAATAATGGTTCTAAATCATCCCATAAAATAGGTTTTGTACATGTGTAGGTCTTAGATATTACATTAAATTTCAATTTTATTTAAATCATTACATAATGAGGTCATCGCTGCATCATCATGATGTAATAAATAATTTAATTTATTTAATGTCTAAAAATTATAAAAAAATAATAATCTGATGTAGGAAATATTTTTATCTTTACAATGAATATTTATAGTCCAAAAGATCATTTATGTAGACAAAATTAAAAATATTTTACTTAGGTGATACATTCTTTGTTACATTTAACATTCTTTAAAAATAAAAAGATAAAAAGTCACTTTCTCACAAAAGTGATTCCATGGGGCCCCCAAGTTTGGCACAAGGAATCCCATGGTCGTCCATGATACAACCAGTAGACTTAGGACACATTATGTGGTCATTTTTTATTATTATTATATTATCTTATTTTCTTTAACTACTCGATTACTCATTAATCAAGATAATTACCGTCGTTACTATTCATAATGTCAAAAAACAAAAGAGTCTTAATTAAATAATTTTGACCTTCTGATTAGAAATATTTAATTCATTTTACCAAATTCCAAACACATAAATTTCAATAATTAATTTAAAAAAACTTTCTGTTGTCAAAACAAATAGCGGGTTTTTTTGAAATAATATTTATGAAAAGTTTGGTACTTGTTTGTGCCTAATTCCAAAGTGAAATTAATCCCAATGACCACCATTGAATTACATGGTAAAAATATATTCTAATTACTCTTTAAAACAAATTAAAAAGATAATATAACCATGTAATTAAATTATATGAATAAGCAGTTTTGATGTAAAATGCAGTATTTTTCACTATTCATTGAAAAATGAACATTGTCAGAAAAATACCAAAAATTAACCCAAGGTAAATTTCAATGTCCCAATCATAAATAATATGTTTACTTTGAAAAGTAGAGCTTATAAAATTGTCAAAAGGTGGATTTAAAAAGGGTTCTTCATCAAAGGGCGGTTAATCGACCTTTTAAAGAATATTAGAATGTTTATGCTTAAAAACTGGATTCATTTGCATTTTTAATCCTCTAACATTTATTTTAAAGAGTAAAAATATTTGACAAACATATATAATCATTTTGTAGTTTGTTCTGTTCATTCCCGCCATTACAACGGCTAGGCGTTAACTACCATTTAAAATAATATTATTTTATTATTAGAGTGCAACGTAAGATTCCCAAGAAACTCGTTGTTGCGTATTGGGTACGCCATCGAGCATAGAATCCCATTTAAAGTAATATTAATATTTTATTCACAAATATGGATAAATATAAAGATGTCATATTCTTTATTTACCTGGGGTGTTATAGTTGAAATCTTTTTCCATTTTTAAATCCATATTTTCCATGTTATCTTTGAATTATTGTTATTATAATAAGGTTAATCCCAAAAAAATTTATACTTAAAACCATATAATATAATATGTTAATTGATTATTAATCAAACACGTCCTTCCCATGTTCCCAAAACCTTCATTATGCCAACAATAACCACAAAAATAATTTTTCCCTTTAAAAGCATCATGAAATCCATAACTACAAACCTACCTTTCAACCTTCATTACATAATTAATCATATAGCTTTTTTATAAAAAAATTGGCGAACTTTTGAAACTTTATTCTATACATACAACTTATTTTCATCCTTTTTTTCTTCCCCATTTTTATTTGTTTTTTTATTAAGTAGATATATATAAAATTTTATAAATCTAAAAAATCATAATCTTTTTCTAAAAAAATATTCATCATTCTATTAATTTTCTTGTTATAACTATAACATGTTACATTCATGGTTTTATATTCATTTATTACTAATATTTGATGATTTCCATCATCCTTCCCTTTACATAGTTTTTCTCTAAAATTGTTATTAGAGTTTTGGATATTCAATATGGATTTTTCAATTTCCTTTTCAAAAAAAAACAAATTTTTATTGAAACAGATTGAAATCCTAATCTTTACTCTTCACACCTTCTTTCATATTTATTTTGGAATACTTTTTTTTAATAACATGTTTATTAAATTCAGAAACTTTTTTATATAACTTTTATATTTGTTCAATGTGAGTTGATTTTTTTCTTCAAAATGATTGATTTTTCTTCAACATATTTTTTATATTTTATATATAATAGGGATATTTAATATATCTTCCTTTATTTCTATTTTCATCAAGAATTTCATATTAGTTTCATCGTTTTCCTTGAATTTACCTTAATATTGACTAATGAATTATTATCTATTCTATTTAGTGATGAGAATTTTTTTAATCAATATCTTTTGAAATTTATACTTCCTCTTCTTCATAACATCAATCACTACATTCAAACATACATATGAAATTTACCTTCCTGAATTTTGAGAAAAAATTTCTCTTCCACATAGTAGAAAATTTGAGACCATGTATGTTTAAATTTTTAGTTCAATGAGTCTATATGTGTTTGATGAAATTAAGATAAGGAAATTATGATAGGAAAAATATTATGGAATCATTTAATGGAATTAGTTTTTATTCTTGAGAAATTATACTTGATAAATTATTACATTTATTAAAATGGTCTTAATGCCTATGATATTTGAAAATGGATTTTGAATAAGTGAAAAATGTTTCCAAAAATAAAATCCACCCCTTAATAGATAAATTATTATTTTTCAATAAGGTCATGAATTATTCCTTTTATTGCATGAGTATATAAGAAGACTTATTGAAAATATTATTTAATGCAATAGGAAATTTGAATTGTGAATTGGAGATATATTTTTCAAGGTCATGAAAAATAATATATTAATTTTCATTATGTGTATTTTATAAGGCTTCACATATTCCTAATTATTTTGACAAGGAATATAATTAACTATTGAAGGTTTTTCTATCTCTTATATAGAGTTTAGTAATAATTATGTTCATCCAAAAGATAACCATCATACCATATCAACCAAAAATTTGGGATAGAATTTCTCACCATAGAGGATCCAACTTGTATGTCTCGAATGAGTCAGAAGGAGGGAACACACATAGCATGTTACGGAGAAGTGGATCCACCATATGAGGAAGCACATTGATGGACGGTGCTGACACTGGTTAGTGCTACTGGGTTTCAAGAGTATACCACATTAAAAAATCGATCCATTAAAGGGGTTTAATTTATTATAAATTGTAATATAGAAGAGTTGATATTCAATATGTAATGAGCACATGTGGGGTGATTTTCACTAGTACTAAAAAATTATACATATAATTTTATCTTTATGATTCGAATCAAACTGCACCATCTGATCACAGTAAATCATTGTTGTATTCTTCCCTCAATTAAGGGTTTTTATGTTCATAGTTATCCAAAATTTATAATCCATATATAACAATCCATTCCATGTGCATTGAATTCGAACCTTTAAACAAAACAAAAACATGATAAATGATAATGTAAGATAGAGATAAATTCCAATGCATGAAATTTCACTTATATTCATGTAGGATCAAACGAGTTAAGGCCCATAGAATCAACCAAAAATGAGGTCAAGTGATGAAATATGAATACATAAGTATTTACGAAAGAACCTGACAAGTTCAGAAATAGGTTGGCCTAATTCTTTTGGGAATTAAAAATGAGATTAAATAAAATAAAGGAATATGTGTTTTTTAGGAATTTTAAATATGTTTCATGAGACACTTGAACCTGATGATCCGTGTGTTTAAATAATTATCAAATTCAAGTTATTTTATACTACATTAAGAATACATGTGTCACAATATTTATTTATCTGCTTGAATAATGAAGATATATTAATTCCTTTTTGTATTTAATGATGGATTCCAAATTTCATGCATGATGGAATTTCATGTTAAATAAATAATGGAACACCAAAAACATTTTGTTATTTCAAATGAGTTTCATGATGATTTATAATTCCCAATTAATTCTATGTTTTTTAATATGAGGTGTTTAATGTGGTTTATTATTCCACATTTGAAAGAAAAATATACCAGAGGCCTGTGAGTACATTTTTAAATAGTTATTCAAATTTTCATTTAAATGAGTTTGACATGAAATTAAATTACCAGATCATTTATGGCTATTTAAATTGAGAAGAATAAAGTTTTCGTTTATGACACATTTTAATAATGTAATGAATAACACATCATAAGAAAAATATTGTTTTTCTAGGTAGATAAATGTGTGCATGCCAGAGATGAATAATTTTCATAGAGAATTGTGAGAGGTATTATAACTATTGTGAATGAGAAATTTTGGATGCCAGGTAAATATTTTCATTATTGGAGGAAGTTGTTTAATGTTGGGATCCTTTTAAGAAGATGCTAATTGTAAAACTTTTGTACAATGATTTACGTACCAAATCACTCATGATTGGGTAAGAGTTTAAAATCCAAAAAATGTTGTTCAATATCATGAAGAATGTGTACACATGAAGAAATGATGATCTATAGTGACCCATATTTTTCATACATAAATATTGCATATTATTATATAACTATTAAATAAATAACAAAATGATAAATGATAAAAATTAATAGTTTTATTGTATTTAGAAACATTGATACTTAAAAAATTGGTTCATAACAGATATACGTCATCTCCCCCTACAGTCTCCAAAACTACCATCCTTCTTTGACATATCACGCTTAAAACCTTTCTTTATAACTTGGGAAAACAACACATAATAAATGGTGAGATAAAATTCTCAAAAAGGGTAAATAAAAAGGATATCAATAATCACTTAAACATAACATGAGAATAATAGTATGATAACATGAGAATAACATTTGAAAATCATAACCTGCATATCATATATAATAATATTGAGTCATGGAATAGTGCTTTATAGATCCTAATACATGTAGTAAGATATAAATTTATGGAAGGAACATAAAAATATAAAATAATTTCTTTAGTATTCAAATATCACTATTAATACTATCATATTGTATTGTGTTATCTCTATAATCCATCGTATCCTTAGTCAAAGTTCACTCCTAATAATATCATATTTGATAGAGACCCTTACTGAACTAAGTTCACTCCTCATTCCAATCCTTATTATATCTCTAGATATCCATATTTACCTAATGAATTAGAGAGATATATTATTATGGTTCCACTAATCACATAATGTAAAACAAAGATATTTTTCTATAAGATCATAAAACATTAATCACTACATAACCTGTGTAATGGAAATGGGTTTCATAAAAATTTCATTATATAATAATTTCATAATTATTGGAAAAGAAATGGGTTTCATAAAGGATTCTCCATAACATAATTAACCCATGGGAAAGAAATGGTTTTCATTAAATCATCCTTAATTCATCATCATCATAATCCGTCCAATAAATGAATGTATATGATATCATATGATCATAACCATAGTAAATCTTTTGTAACATCAAAGGATGTTATCATATATTAAAATTTTCGTCAAAATGTATCTAGAACATTTCGTTAGAAAAATATACTTTTAAATTTAAAAAACATATTTAAAATATAAAAATTTATAAAATATTAAAAAAAAACGTTTTATTTAGAATGAACTTTAGAAACAAGTAATTAAAACCTCAAATAATTTATCACTCATGATGGTGGGAAATTCTTTTCATATTGTGTATGTTAAAAAAAATATTCATTTCACATTTTCTATTAAAACCCAAAAGTACCTCATTCAGAAATAGATAAGATGATTTATATTTAAATTGTTCTTTTTAATTTAGGAATGGGTAAAAATTAATTTAAAACCCATAATATAATATTAAAACATTCTTGAAATCATTTTTATAGAGCATTTACGCGGATGAAAAATAATTTTCAACTATAGAGAGAAATAAAAATTATTTTACTTAACAATATTATTTCTTCCACTTGAGTTTTTAATAGAGAAAATTAAAAGGACCAAATATAATATATAGAAATAAATATAGTATAATAAAATTAATTAGTTTCTTCAAATTTATATCATATAAATTATTTATCTTAAATATAATCATAAACAATCTCGATAAACAATAAGTTTTCAATATAAATCTCTTACCACTTTAGAAGAAATTGATTAAAAGAATCATGAAAATGAGAAACTTATATGGAATTTAAATCACAATAATTTTCCTGAAAGAAACAAAAATGTAATTCATGATAATTATAGACACCATATAATGTAAAAATTTGGTGAATATGGCATAATTCACAGTAAAATATATGTTTGATGAGAAACACTTACCTCAAGTAAGACTTACTTAAAAATTGATCTAACATCACGTAAAATAATTTTAAATTTATTATAAATATATTAAACTAAATTTACATACTTATAATATCATATATTATTCACTTCTATCATTTAAACACTGATTTGTTAATAATTAATCTTTAAAATAATCGTTTTCAGGTGTCAAGTGTTTCTATTATTTCATGAGAATTTTGATTCACAATTTTGGTACATGTACATTCATCATGGTTCCGTCATATCCTGTATTTTAATCATGATATAAGATTCATATATATTAATTATGTAAATATATTTTGATTCATCCATTAATTATAGAGATAGAAATTTTAATTACACTATTCATGGAGATGGTAGGCTGTACATACACATGAATGATGTTTTCACTTTTCAACTGATGGAAGGAAAGTGAGGTAAATAACAATTAACCATTCTTGAATAATAAATTAATATTTATTTATTAAATACACTATTATAAAAATTCATGTAATTTTTTTATGAAAAACAAATTTCACCTCTATGTGGAGACATTAAGTTGTACACATGCACGAGCGATGTATTCGATTTCCATAGGATTGAAAAAAGGTGGATAATTGTGGTTACATAATCATAATAATAATTATGTTTTTTTAATATAATTAAGTGATTATTTTATATTTTATACCATGTATTTATAGGAGGTAGAAGAATAAATATAAATTAAAACAGATAGTTAAGAGTTATACCTCTTCATTGAGAAAGCTCTTTCAGTTTACAACTTAAGCCTCGAAGGGATGGTCTTTTGTAAAGACTAGAAGATCTAGGATACATTTTATAAATATATGAGGGTATTATGGAAGTTATTGGGTGATATATAAGGATAAAACAGTGTGAAGAAGATAGGATAAGAGGTTTCTTTTATAAGTGAGGTGATGATCACTCTTGGAATTATATAGATATTAAATTAATAAAAATTAATTATCAGGTTCATCTGGAAAAAAATTATATATTTAGAATATTTTATGTGTATAATTAAAAATAATACCATAAAATAATACTTTTATATGTTTATTTTATGTTATAACAATTATCTCTAAGTTTTAACCCATGTTAATCCTTTTGAGGACTAACATGATATCAATGATTTGTACTATATCAAGGTCTAAAATATTTCTATAGAAGGACATGTGACCAATAAATGAACCATGGTTGATATTTTTAACCACATTGTCACGACCCATCCTAGAAGCACGTGTTGTGACTACCCCAAGACCTCCTTCCATAGGTCAGGGGCTGGCGACTAGCACCAAGGCATAATTCCTGGTAAAAAGGGAAGGCATTGCCTTTGTAAAGTAAACAAGCACCACAGAGCAAGAAAGCAGAAGTAAACACTAAGTAAAAACTGGGTACAACAGTAAGGGCAAAAAAGTAAGTGGGCTAGGATACAAACCCAAACTGAAAGTAAAGTACAACTGAAAAAGGGAGTACAAAAACTGTAAAGTAAAGCTGCAGCGTCGAGCCATCCGCTGGAAGTCCCACCTGAAGGGTGGGTACAGATAGCCTCCACAGCTCCTCGGGTCCAGCCGTCCGCTCCGAGTACACCCCACCCAGTGGTCCACCTCCGGGTACCGACCTTCTCCTCGTACCCCAACCACGATCAGCGTTTTCCATCACCTACAACCAACACAACTTAGTGCGGGCATAGCCCGTGCAAGGGTGAGTATAAGCTACTCAGTAGGGACCCCGAGACCCCCGAACGTCTCCCAGAATCCACAAAGGATAATCCATAAAGGAAAGATACAATCACAAATTAACATCCGACACTGCTTAGGTATATGCCCATACATATACTTAAGTCACAAATTCCAGTTCGACTCCAAAATCTGAGCCCAAGTTCGATCACGTCCATATAGGATAGCACAAGACAATCCACATAGGAAAGAAAAACAAAATTCAACTCACACATGTATACTTCTTCGTAAGACAATAGAGATGATCAGATATTGCCACTGATTCATCTAAGTCGTCGGACCCACACAGGATCGATAGGTACTAACCACCGCAATGACCCACATAGGATCGATAGGTAACTAACCCCCGTAATGACCCACACAGGATCGGACCCACACAGGATCTGTAGGTGCTGGCCCACACAGGACCACTGAGTACTGACCCACACAGGATCAGTAGCACTGATCCACGTAGATTCTCTGAGTGTTGTAGTCATCGTCATCGAATCCACGGAGTATTTCTACACAGTTGTCATCGTCGTCGCACTCGCAGCCATCTCTAGGGTTCCTGCACACAGCAAGCTCGTTCGGGAGGGTCTGCTCCACGAGCCGAGGGGCTGATACATCAACTGACACATAGTCCAGAGTTAATGTATCCAAAAGTTCCGTATCGTCAACAAGAACTCAACGACCCAGACGGCACGTCAATCGGACGCCCGGTCTGAGAGTTATTGGCTTTTTTGTTATAGGGGCCCGATTGGTTTTTAAGTCAAAACCAACCCGGCTGTACTCCAACTGTGTCCAAACCTTGAGCGTAGTAAGCCAAAATTTCTTTCTCACTAAGAGAAATCCAACAAAGTAATCGGCACGTCAATCGGACGTCCAGAGCTCAAGTTATAAGCATTTCCGCTCCGAGGGCCCGGTTGGTTTCGTGTACGAACCAACCCGGTCGAACCCAAAGTACTACAAAACCTTTAGTATAATATATCAAAACGACCGTCGCGATCCAAGGATCACTATGCAACTGACAGTGCGTTGATCGGAGGTCTGTAACCCATGTTATGGGCAACAGACCGAAAAAGTCCGGTATTATGGGGGTTCGGGCCCGGTCCGACCTGGCCCGGTACCCCCTGGGTCGGCCCTACCCGGGTCCGGGTCTGGACCACTTGGGCGCGGCCCGGCCAGGCTGGCGTGGCCCAGCCTGGCGGTCCGGCTGGGCGGCTCGGGCTGGCGCGCTGGCGCTGGCCAAGCGGCCGCGCAAAGGGGCGCAACCCCCTTGAATGAAACCTCGGCCTAGCGTGGGGGGCCGCCCCTTGCCAACGGACACAGCCGAGCACCACGTCTCGCCTCCCTCGGTCCCGCGCGGTCGCGGGACTAGCAGCCTGCTGCCGCGGCGGCCCTTCCCGACGGCGCGCCGGCGGAGTTTTCCGCGGACCACCGGACGAGCTCCGGTGCTCAGTTTTGCCTACCGTCTTCGCCAACGGCCCTCCCGGGACCGGTTCTTCACTGCGAAGACCTCAAAATTCCCTTGTGGCCTTCTTCATCGTCACCCGCTGATCCGCACACCAAGAATGAAGAAACGGTGGGTTCGGACTTGTTCGTTGGTCCGCACCCACCGTGTTAGCGGTTTAAAAGGCTTCCGACAAATTATAAACACGTGATGAGGATATAAATCACAAATATTTAATTGAACCAAAACCCCTACCTCAAGTGTCGATGATTCGAATATTTCCACGGGAGAAGGAACTTCACGGAAGAAGCATCGCGGAAGGAGGCAGATTGTCGCATCGCGGAGGAATAGTGTCTCCCTTTCTTTGACGCGGAAAGGAAGAACGAGGTGACGCACGTCGGGTCGTCTATCTCCAAGGAAGGCATCTCTCACCGTCGTCTGTCGTCGGAGGTCGGTGTTCTTCGCATGCTTCGCGTTCTTCGCGTTCTTCGCGTTGTTCGCGTTCTTCATGATCTTTGTTGAGGAAGGAGTGTTTCACGGCTTGAGTGAATTCTCCCAAACCCTCTCAACACAACAAGACTAATAAAATAAGAGTCATATTATTTTATTTCTCAAGACTTGTGTTTTAAAAAATCAAAAATGAATCAAACAATTAAGTGAATTAATTGCAACGTTTAAACCACCAAAATAATAAGGCGTTTCTTATTCATATTAAAGGCAAGGGTTGACTTCATTAAGAAGGGGGTGTAGGTGCGTTACTTAATTAAAGGAGGGGGTTTAGGAAGAAAAGAAATGGTGGGGCTTGTGTAGGCCCCACCTCACAAATATCCTACCAAGTGGGTAGGATATTGTGGGTCCCACATCATCCACTTAACTTAGGTGAAGCAAAATAAAATAAAAATCAGTTTCACCACTTTTATTTTATTCCTTAACTTAACCCCGAAAATTAAAAACCACACTCGAGTAAATGCAACTCTGGAAAAGGTGTTTCTAATCAATTATCGGCACTACAATTCCATCAGTGCCCTCAAAATTTGATTCCGAGCAATGGTTCAAAAGTTAGAAAAACCCGCTCGTTCATTCACTGAACGTACCCGAGCTAAACTTCAAAAAAAGATTCCTAGCAGACCAGGCCTCGGAATTAGGTGTCGTCAGAAACTTCATTCTTGTAAAATTCCAAAGAAAATTAAGAAAAAAATTTCCCTTGAATTTTTACGGGTCTTTACATTACTCCCGCCTCAGGGCTTTACGTCCCCGTAAAGATACATCAAAAACTAGGGAATCAATAGTGGTTACTGTGCACGCATATGTGCCTCCCGCTCCCAAGTGCTCTCCTGGAGGTTCCCGTGCCGCTATCTGATGCGCAATAGAGGAATCAACCGTCCACAAAGGACATGCTCTTGTCGATCCTCAATATCCATCGGGACCTCCGCAAAAGTTTCCCCATCATCAATGTCCAACTCCCCATGGTCAATGATATGCATCGGGTCGTGCACGTATCTCCTCAGCTGGGACACGTGGAAGACGTCATGCACCCGGTGCAACTGAGGTGGTAGAGCCAGGCGATAAGCCACCTCGCCAATCCTGCTGAGGACCTAGAAAGGTCCGATGAAGTGCGAAGATTACTTGCTGCCTCGTCCAAATCTCTGTAATCCACGTCGAGGTGAGAACCGTAAGAAAACATGGTCGCCATCCTTGAACTCCAGTGGCCTCCGCCTCCTGTTAGCATAAGACTTATGCCATCTCTGAGCTGTCCTCATCCGCTCTTGGATGACCTAGACCTTTTTTGTCGTGGCCTGGATCATCTCCGGTCCCACAAGTGCTAACTCCCTAGGGTCTGTCCAGCACAGTGGAGATCTGCAAGGTCGGCCAAACAACGCCTCATAAGGTTCAATCCCGATGGTGGAGTGGTAGCTGTTGTTGTACGCGAACTCCACCAAGGGTAGGTGGTCCTCCCAGCTGCGACCAAAGTCGAGGACACATGCGCGGAGCATGTCCTCGAGATTCTGAATGGTCCTCTCCGTCTGACCATCTATCTAAGGGTGAAAGGTGGTGCTCAGACGTAGCTGCGTCCCGAACGCCTCCTGCAACCCCTTCCAAAGTTGGGAAGTAAAGCGAGCATCTCGATCAGAGACGATAGATGGTGGAACACCATGAAGCCGCACAATCTCCTGAACGTAGAGACGTCCCAAGCTCTCCACTGGGCCCTACTCTCTGATGGGTAAGAAGTGAGCCGACTTGGTAAGTTGGTCGACAATCACCCAAATGGAGTCGTGACCTCTGGAAGTGCATGGAAGTCCAGTCACGAAGTCCATAGATATGCCGTCCCACTTCCACTCCAGGACCTCCAAGGGTTGTACCAAGCCTGTTGGTACCTGGTTCTCTATCTTCACCTACTAGCAGGTGAGGCATCAAGAAAGGAACTCTGCCACAAGCTTCTTCATGCCCGACCACCAGTTCTGTCATCTGAGATCCTGGTACATCTTCACCACTCCAGGATGTACCGCCAAAGGGGGAATTGTGAAACTCTCTCAGCACCTCCTCCCGTAAGTAAACTGGTTCCAAGGTACGTCCTCTGAAAAAGACGTCATGCTCTCCTCCTATGGAGAAACCATCAGGTGCCTGTCCTGAGGATATCTGCGCTCGCCACGTCTCACAGTCAGCGTCCCCACGCTGTGCCTCTTTGGCCCGCTGTAGTAGTGTAGGAGTGATTGTGAGTGACTGAAGAAAGGCCGCTCCATCTCTATCCACAAAGTATATCTGCAAAGCGGCTAGCTGCTCTGTCGCCTCCCCAAGTAACTGGATGATCGTCCTCCTGCTGAGAGCATCGGCTACTACGTTACCCTTCCCAAGAGTATAGACTATCTCAAAGTCATAGTCCTGGAGGAACTCGATCCATCTCCGTTGTCTCAGGTTCAGGTCCTTCTGCGAAAATATGTACTTGAGACTCTGATGGTCAGAATAGACTGTAAAGCGCTCGCCCATCAGATAGTGTCGCCACATCTTCAGAGCGAAGACCACTACTGCTAACTCGAGGTCATGGGTAGTGTAGTTCTGCTCATGCTGCCTCAAAGGACATGATTCGTAGGCGATCAAGGCCCGCTCCTCCATTAGGACACATCCGAGTCCGGTCCCTGATGCATCGCAGTAAACTACGTACCCAACTCCCTCCTCTGGTAGCCTCAAGAGAAGCGCGCTGGTCAATCTCTGTCTCAGCTCCTGGAAGCTCTGATGACATCTATCTGACCACACAAAGGGTTTCCCCTTCTTCATCAAAGCTTAGATTTGTGCTGAAACTCTAGAGAAGTCTGGCACAAATCTCTAATAGTACCCAGCTAGTCCCAAGAAACTCCGTACCTCTGTCATGCTCCTGGGCGGCTCCTAAGCTAGCACTACCTTGATCTTCGAAGGATCCACCACAACTCCCACCTCAGAGATGACATGTCCCAAGAAGTGGACCTCGCGTATCCAGAACTGAACCTTCGATATCTTACCATAAAGCTGGTGCTCTCGGAGTGTGTCCAGTACAACCCTCAAGTGGTAGGCATGCTCCTCCTCAGTCGTCGAGTATATAAAAATGTCTTCGATGAAGACCACGACAAATCAATCGAGGTATGACTGAAAGATCATGTTCATGAGGCCCATGAACACTTCTGGAGCATTGGTTACGCTGAATAGAATATCCAAGAACTCATAGTGGCCATACCGACATCTGAAGGCCATCTTCTGCACGTCCTCGTCCCAAACTCTAAGATGATGATAGCCTGACCTGAGGTCTATCTTCGAGAACCACTGTGCTCCCTTGAGCTGATCGAAGAGGTCATCAATCCCCAGTAGCGGATACTTGTTCCTCACTGTCAGCTGGTTCAGGCGACGATAGTCGACACAAAGTCGCATGCTTCCGTCTGCCTTCTTGGCGAACAAAATCGGGGAAGCCCAGGGTGAGACACTGGGTGAGATGAATCCCTTTCCCTGCAAGTCCTCCAACTATACCCGTAGCTCTCGAAGCTCGGATGGAGCCATCTAATATTATGGGGTGGATATCAGGGTTGTCTCAGGGTACAGATCAATATAATCATCTACCTCTCTGCGAGGAGGTAGTCCTGGAATGTCGTTGGGGAAAACGTCTGCATACTGATCCACCACTACAGGAAAACCAGGAATCCGCTTGTCAACTGCTCCTAGGATGAGGGTAGCCAACTGATGAGTGATGGGTTTTCCTATCCTCTGTGAGAGTTCATCCTACGCTGTGAAGGCTCCCTTCTCGCTGGTGAAGCTGAACCGGCTTCCGTCGGTGCGTACACATCGCACCTTGCGCCTAATACAGTCAATCTGAGCATGGACTGTAGATAACCAATCCATGCCCAAGATGACGTCATAAGGCCTCGACGCTGATATAAGAAGATCACATCCGAAGCTCTCACCTCCTAGATTAAGCTCACACTGCCGACACCAATGCGTAATCATCGAGTCTGCTCCCGTAGGAGTCTCTAGCCGTAAGGATTGAGCCAACAGCTCTGTCGGAATCTCCGAGCTCCGAACAAGGGCAGCAGCTATGAAAGAATGACTCACTCCTGTGTCTATAAGAACTGCAGAAAGGGTGTAATAGACATAGATAGTACCTTGAATCATCTCGGGCGTGCCGTGGTCGTAGGCCTCTGCTGCCTGAAGCTGTGCATGTCTCTGCCCGCCAGCTCCTTGTGGTCGGGGTGGGCCTCCTGGTGGTGGTGGTGGTAGAGCCTCAAAGCATCGTCCACCACCTGCTTCTCGTCCATCTCCTCTACCTCATCCGCCTGCTCCCTACAAACTTCCACGGTCAACCCTCTGCCTTTGCCTGGGTGGCCCCTCAACCGTCTGCTACTCCTCCGCATGGCGGATCAAGCAGTCACGATCCAGGTGGCCTTGCCCGCCGCATGTGTAGCATTGTCTGCCTCTCGAAAGACTGGCTCCGCACTGTGTGCCCCACAACACTGAGCCAGTGTCCTGATGTCTTCCACCTGAGTGTCTGGTCTTCCTGGACCCATGAGTCATCTGTCGACTGCCAGCTGCAGAAGTCTCTGCTACATGCCGCCCTACGGTAGGTCTCGCTGCTGAAGTAGGCTCAGCAAGGAAGCTCTCGATGAGAAGGGCTCACTCCAGTACCCCTGCCTGTGTCAGAATGCTGAGGGAGATTAGCGATGCCCTGATCTCATGCCTCAATCCCTGCTCAAAGGTTCGGGCCCATAAGAATGGGTCTCGTACCATGTCCGTCGAATAGCACGAGAGATCGGTAAATCTCACCGAGTACTGTGCGACCGTCAAGTTGCCCTACCACAACTGTAGAAGATCCTGGATGTGCACCGCACGGAGGGTGGCTTGGACGAACTGCGAGTGGAAGAGGCTCTCAAAGTCCATCTAGAGGAGATATGCCTCGTCGTGCACCTGGAGTATCAAGCTCCACCATCTGCCTGTTGCCACGTGCAGGAGGCTCGCTGCGAGGATCACCATGAGGTCTGCTGGTGTCCTCACTAACCTGAAAACACGTACAACTGCCTCCAGCCAATCCTAGACTGCCTGAGGGTATGTATCCCCACAGAACCTGGGAGGTCGCAGGCGCTGAAACTCGTGCAGTGCACTAAGGTGACGTGCATCGTCAGCGGCTGGGGCTAGTAGCATCGGTGGCTCAGCAGGTAAAGGTACTGCTGGTGCCTCTGCTGTCAAAGGGCCCTGTACCGAGGCCTCGTCACTCGGTGGGCTGTCGTCACGCACAACGCTCGGAACCCTAGCTGGCTGCCATCGTGGGGCCATCCTAAAAAGATACAGGTGCGCCACGGTCAGAACAGTATACCTGGTGAGCTGACACAAATTAATCACAAAGAAAACTTTAAACACACATGCAATCAATGTTTTCGTGCATTAAGTCAGAAATCAGAAGTCAGGGTCCTGGTGTACAGATACGTCGGCCACCGCACCAACACTGGACTCCCTAGAATGATAACTACACTCAATACTCTTAACACTATTTCTTCACATAGAAAAAGATCAGATTCTTGAGTTCTGCGGTAGAACTGAACTCCTCTGATACCAATTTCTCACGACCCGTCCTTAGGGCCTGTGTCATGACTACCCCAAGCCCGCCTTCCATAGGTCAGGGGCTGGCGACTAGCACCAAGGCATAATTCCTGGTAGAAAGGGAAGTCATTGCCTTTGTAAAGTAAACAAACACCACAGAGCAAGCAACCAGAAGTAAACACTAAGTAAAAATTTCGTACAACAGTAAGGGAGAAAAAGTAAGTGGGCCAGGATACAAACCCAAACTGAAAGTAAACTACAACTGAAAAAGGGATTACAGCAACTGAAAAGTAAAGCCGCAGTGTCGAGCCATCCACTGGAAGTCCCATCTGAAGGGTGGGTACAGATAGCCTCCACAGCTCCTCAGGTCCAGTCGTCCACTCTGAGTACGCCTGGCCCAGTGGTCCACCTCCGGGTACCGACCTGCTCCTCGTACCTCAACCACGATCAACGATGTCCGTCGTCTGCAACCAACACAACGTAGTGCGGGCATAGCCCATACAGGGGTGAGTATAAGCTACTCAGTAGGGACCCCGAGACCCCCAAAGGTCTCCCAGAATCCACAAAGGATAATCCACAAAAAAAAAAGATACATTCACGAAGTAACATCTGACACTGCTTAGGTATATGCCCATACATATACCTAAGTCACCGATTCCAGTTCGGCTCCATCATCTGAGCCCAAGTTCGATCACGTCCACACAGGATAACACAACACAATCCACATAGGATAGCAAAACAAGATTCGGCTCACACAGGTATACTTCTTCGTAAGACGATAGAGATGATCAGATATTGCCACTGATTCATCTAAGCCGTCGGACCCACACAGGATCGATGGGTACTAACCCTCGCAATGACCCACACAGGATCGATAGGTAACTAACCCCCGCAATGACCCACACAGGATCAGACCCACAAATGATCTGTAGGTGTTGGCCCACATAGGAACACTGAGCGCTGTCCCACACAGGATCTAACCCACAGAGGATCGGTAGCACTGATCCACGTAGGATCGCTGAGTGCTGTAGTCGTCACCGTCGAATCCACGAAGGATTTCTGTACAGTCGTCATCGTCGTCGTAGTGGCAGCCAGCTCTAGGGTTCCCGCACACAGCAAGCTCATTTGGGAGGGTCCGCTCCATGAGCCGAGGGGCTGATACATCAACTGTCACATAGACCAGAGTTGATGTATCCAAAAGTTCCATATCGTCAACAGCAACTCAACGTCACAGACGGCGCGTCAATCGGACGCCCGGTCTGAGAGTTATTGGCTTTTTCGTTCCAAGGGCACGGTTGGTTTTTAAGTCAAAACCAACCCGACCATACTCCAAATGCATCCAAACCTCAAGTGGAGTAATCCAAAAGGTCCGTCTCACTAAGAGGAATCCAACAAAGTCGATGACACGTCAATCAGACGTCCGGAGCTC
Organism: Viscum album; assembly: GCA_963277665.1. Taxonomy (NCBI): domain Eukaryota; kingdom Viridiplantae; phylum Streptophyta; class Magnoliopsida; order Santalales; family Viscaceae; genus Viscum; species Viscum album. The sequence goes on along the minus strand of OY728155.1, from coordinate 1,516,329,453 downwards.
AAGTTATAAGCATTTCTGGTCCGAGGGCATGGTTGGTTTCTTGTACGAACCAACCCGGACAAACACAAAGTACTTCAAAACCTTGCGTAAAATATACCAAAACGACCATCTCGATCCAAGGATCGCTATGCAACTTACAGTGTGTAGATCGGAGGTTTGTATCCCATGTTATGGGCAACAGATCGAAAAAGTATGTTATTAGGGGGTTCGGGCCCGGTCCGACCCGGCCCGGTACCCCCTGGGTCGGCCCAAACTGGGTCGACCCGACCCGAGTCCGGGTCTAGCCAACTTGGGCATGGCCCGGCCCGGCCGGCTCGGCCCGACACACTTTTGCTGGCTAAGTAGCCACGCAAAGGGGTGCCTCCCCCTTGAATGAAACCGCGGCCCTGCGTGGGGGGCCGCCCCTTGCCAACGGACGCGGCCGAGCACCGCGTACCGCCTCCCTCAGTCCCGCGTGGTCGCAGGACCAGCGGCCTACCGCCGCGGTGGCCCTTCCCAGCGGTCCGCCGGGCGCTGCCGCCTCCTGGCGGCCGGCCGGTTCCAGCCACCGCCTCCGGCCGACGGAGTTTTCCGCGGACCACCGGACGAGCTCCAGTGGTCAGTTTTGCCTGTCGTCTTCACCAATGGCCCTCCCGGGACAGGTTCTTCACTGCGAAGACCTCAAAACGACCTTGCGGCCTGCTTCGTCATCGCCGACCGATCCGCACACCAAGAACAAAGAAACAGTGGGTTCGGACTTGTTCGTTGGTCCACACCCACTGCGATAGCGGTTTAAAAGGCTTCCGACAAATTTTAAACACATGCCGAGAATATAAATCTCCTAGATTTAATTGAACCAAAACCCCTACCTCAAGCATCGATGATTCGAAGATTGTCGCGGGAGAAGGAACGTCACAGAAGAAGCATCGCGGAAGGAGGCGAATCGTCACATCGCGGAGGAACAATGTCTCCCTTTCTTTGACGCGGAAAGGAAGAACGAGGTGACGCACGTCGGGTCGTCGATCTCCGAGGAAGGCGTCTCTCACCGTCGTCCGTCGTCAGAGGTCGGTGTTCTTCATGTTCTTCGCATTCTTCGTGTTCTTCGCGTTCTTTGTGTTCTTCGCGTTCTTCGTTGAGGAAGGAGTGCTTCACGGCTTGAGTGATTTCTCCCAATCCCTCTCAACACAACAAGACTAATACAATAAGAGTTGTCTTATTTTCTTTCTCAAGCCATGCATTTTAAAAAATCAAAAACGAATCAAACAATTAAGTGAATTAATTGCAACGTTTAAATGGACAAATTAATGAGGCGTTTCTTATTCAGATTAAATGCAAGGGTTGACTTCATTAATAAGGTGGTGTGGGTGTGTTACTTAATTAAAGGAGGGGGTTTAGGAAGAAAAGAAACGATGGGGCTCGTGTGGGACCCACCTCACAAATATCCTACCAAGTGGGTAGGATATTGTGGGTCCCACATCATCCACTTAACTTGGGTTAAGAAAAATAAAATAAAAATCAGCTACACCACTTTTATTTTATTCCTTAACTTAACCCCAAAAATTAAAAACCACACCCGAGCAAACGCAACTCCAGAAAAGGTGTTTCTAAGCAATTACCGGCGCTGTGATTCCATCGGTGCCCTTGGAATTCGATTCTGAGCACCGGTTCAAAAGTTAGAAAAACCTGCTCGTTCCTTCACTTAACGTACTCGAGCTAAACTTTGGTAAAAGATTCCGTGCACACCGGGCCTCAGAATTAGGTGCCGTCAGAAACTGCGTTCTAGTAAATTTCCAAAGAAAATTAAGAAAAAAAATTCCCTCGAATTTTTACGGGTCTTTACACATATCCCATTCACCTTGTTGATGACTGTATTTATATGAATTTTAATAATTTAATAAATTATTATTTATTATTAATTATCATCAATATCACTTTTGGAAATACATGAAATATTATAATATAATATATATCAAACACATGTAAAATGGTTCCAAAATGGCATGGATTTAATGAAATGTAATATATGGTCTTAAAATAATAATCCAATAATGTTTTTATATGATTCATTATAATTTTCAACAATATATTTTGGTTTAACCCCTTGGTTAACTAACTTTAATCTCAACTCTCGTAATGAATTTTTTTAATAATAAAGGGTTATAATTTATTTATAAGGAATATATTGTATCATAAATGGCCAGCGATTGAAATTTTAGACCATTTATCAACCTAATTTTCGTATTTAAATATTTTTATGATTTTTAATAATTCAACATAATATAATTAACAAAAAATAAAATTAATTTATTTTTATGAACTATTTAGATCATTTGACATTGAAAAAAATACGAGAGAAATGGAATTAGAATAAAAACATTTCACACATCACTAATAAGTTATATTTATCTAAAAAATCTATGGAACATAAAAATTCTAATTTTTTTTTTACTTTTAAAATTTTAAAAATCAATTATTTTATTTTTTATTAATCAAATAATTATTATGTCCGCGTTACATAAGAATTTAATAAAATATTAAAAAATATAAAATTAAAATAAAATTAAGATGATAAAAAATAATAATTTATGTATAAAATAAATATTTAGAACTAAAATTATCATTTTTTATCCTTATTTAAAAAATTATGATATATTAATGTCAAGAGATAGGCATTTTGTATTAATTATTTTCATAAAATAATATAATGATTATAATCAATAAAAAATTTCATGGATTGGATACATATTAATGGAATGGATATCCATGGAAAATTTTCACTCATAAAATTATATACCTTAATGTTTTTGGTTTTTTTAAGACATTATCTCATTTTTAACCCAATTTTACCCATTTTACCCTTACAGAGGTGAAAAATATTTTTCATGATTACTTTTCATAATGTATAAAAATATAAGAGAAATATTTTCCAACTTTTATATTCAAAATTACAAATATTGAATACAATTTTAATTATTCTATTTCTATAAGTAATATAAATCTATTTTAAAATAAGCATGCAGAACACAATGAATAAAATTTTAAAAAAAGTTTTTTTAAGCCAAAAAATGAACTTATACCAAAATCATGTATAATGATGACTCATATGAAATAAATTTTATGATATATTATTAAATAATACTAATTATAATTTGATATAAAATTTAATTCATAATTTTAACTTTTAATTAAAAGTACCAAAATTTTTATAAAAATCATTATTTTTTAACTATTCATTAAAAAATTAGTCTTTTTAGAAAAAAATATAAAAATTTCACCCAAATATAATTGTTATATTATGAATTCTAAAATTATATCCTTATTATAAAATTAAATTTCTAAAAGTGGTATATTTAATTATAATTTTCACACAAAAAAGAAAATAAATACAATATTTGGTAAAAACATAGTTTTGAATCAAAAAACGACTACTAAAAACTGTGTGCCTATATATTATGAATTAACTAATATTTTTATTTATATATTACATTTATATATATTTCTCATAATTTGGTCAATACTATTTCTACTATCTAATATATCTCTTATCATTTTATGCTCAGTGATGCATGTCAAACAAGAAATCAAACACTTAAAATTTATTTAAAGAGAAATATATTATAAAATATGAGGGTTTTAAAATATACCACCATTAAATAAATATTTACCATTAAAAATAGATCATTGTAAAAAATGGTTCAAATTTTGAAAATAAATTTATAGAAAACTCCCATTGTACAAAGAGATAACAAAACATTGTATTGAATAGGGGGAAAGTGAAATATTAATGTCATCAAGAATAACACATAACTAGGAATCCAAATAAGAGAAAATTAGTAAGAATTGAAAAATATTGACGTGGAGGAAAAAATAATATCCAAAAATGAAATGGATTGATAGATATGATTTATCACAAGAATGTTAATGATCATGATATTTCTAATGACCACATAATTGAAAATTAATGAGGTGTGAAAAAGACTATTCCTTAATTGTTAATGAATAAAATAGGTTAAAATTTTTTTTAGATATAATTTTTTTCAATTTGAATAAGTTAAATACCATTTAGAATAAGAACATAAGGAAATATTCTTACTTATGATTATAATTTCATATATTTATCAATTTCCACCCCAATCTCATTTTTCCTCCAAACGATGAGTATCCAAGATGAAATTTTACTATTATAAGCACTAAAATTAATTTTTAACATAACATAATATCTATAAAATAATTTTAATTAATTCCTTATTTCTATAAATGTTTTACAAAAAATGGTTAGAATAAGTGGTCCAATATAGATAAATATAATAAATTAATATATTAAACATTAATCATAACCACTAAATTTCAACTTAATCCATTCCATAATTATATAACCTTAAGATTCCATGAAAATATGTCAAAAAAAATTAAAAATAAAAATAATTTAGAGAGGGTCACTAAATTTACATTATCAACTTAACATCAATCCCTTAAAAACATAAAGTGGCTCAAAATTTCACATACCAAATATATGTATATTGTGATTATATATTCTTTTAAAACATAATAATCATTCGAATCACCTCAAAAATTCAATGAAAATATATATTCTTTCAAAAATAAACACAATCCATATTCCCAAAAAAATTATAGACTATTTAATATATTCTATAAGTCCAAAAATGATATAAATTCCAACAATGATAACATAAACCACTTTGTCACAAAATCAATAATTTCTTCCAAGGTCCCTAATACTATTAAATATACATTACCAATGTCAATCATATATTTTTTCCAAATAAAATTTTTTAACCCAACAAAATGAACATATTAAGGGTTATATTTCCCTTAATAGTGTATCCTATAAAAATATCACCTTACTGCTAGATAAAATATCTTATTTATCAGTACCATTAAACTTATGATTTCAAATCCTTAAATAAAAAATGTTGTGTATCAATCCTTATATGTTTCATGGTTCATATTACCATAATATAATTGATAAGAAACTTTAACATAATTCTTAAATCCAAATACATAAAAAATTATAATTACATTTCAATGATCGATATCACTTAATCCATTCATTGGTATATGAATTAACCCATCAATTAATGAATTGGCTCAGATAATTCCCATTTCCCCCACACATTAAATAGTGAATTCCCTAGAACATTTTCACTCCATGAAATTTATTTCCACAAAAAAGCATCCTCCCCTTCTTTGAGTCTTTCCTTGGTGATTTTTCCCACATAGTTGACATGTTGGAAGCTAAATATTGTTCCTTCTATGGCCTTCCTAAAACTCTATTCATCACTAGTTATGTGTTTCATAAAACAATCACATTTTGATATTGTTGATCATATAATGAGATAGATTATTAGGCATGATCACAGTGTTACTCCTTATAGTTCCTATTCCATTTTGTTTCACATGAGGACAATCATTCCATTTCCTATCACATTCATCATTAACATGGTTCCTTCCTGATCAACTCATTGACTAAAAAAATATAAATCCTAATTTGATATATAATTTTGTAATCATATAATAATTAAAAATAACATAATATCATGATATATTTTTATAAATCTATGATACCTTATTCTTAATCAAATTAATCCATGATCATAATATTTTTAGATACTTTATAATGGTTTATATGGAAAATGTTATTTAAACAAAAAATAAGACCCGAGTGTGTCAAACCCGATGCATAGTAAAGGGAAACTCACCATGAACTACAATGATGATTGATATATACTCAAAAAAATATTTCGGGGGTTATTTCACCTAGATACATATATGAACAAACCACATCCACATTTAGCATCCAAAGAGGGATTTATTTCTAGTAAAACCACATAATCTTTATCTTAATAAAACATAAGGGTTTTATCATATTCTCAGAATTATCTGTTTTGTTTCCACCACATCCAATTATTACTAATTTCCAATGATTTAATAAAACCCACTCTAATACCAATTATAGTAACAAATAATTTTCATACATAAATATAACATATTTTTTCATGAATATTGAATATATCCTACAATGATCCATTCCAAAATCTTACAATTTTAGTGTATTTGGAAACTTGGGTACATAAAAACATGGTTCATAAGTGATCTATTTAATATCCTATAATGTTCTTTATCACTATGTACCTTCATAGAACTGTTAATCTTAAATACTTTTTTCATAACCTCAGTAATGGAAACATAATAAAGGGAAATCTTATATTCTTAGTAAGGGTAATCAAGGGATATATCAATGATCACTTAAATATAACATGAGAATTTGGGGAGAATATGATCTTAACATTTGAAAACCATACCATGTATATAATAGATAATAATATTCATTCAAGAAATTAATTATTATAGTTTATAATACATAAATCATAATTAAATCAAAGTTCATGATCCATGAGAGCATAATATTGGCATAAGATATATGTTTATAGAAAACACATAAAAATATAAATTATTTCATTAATCATCAAGGATCACTACCAAGAAAATCATATTTGATTGGTTTAACCACAAAACCATCATATCCTTAATTGAGGTTCACTCAAAAGATTTTCATATTGGATAGAGTCCCTTACTAAATAGGGTTTACTCCTCATTCCATCCCATATTATCTCATTAGACATCTATCTTTACCCAATGCATTGGAGGGATATAAAATTCTATTCCCACTATTCTTAGAATGAAAATAATACATATGTGTTCAACAAGATAATAAAAAATTCATCCTTTCATAACCCTTGGAAATAAAAAAAGATTTATAAATATTTCATCATAGTATTTTAGAATAACATTTGGAAATGAAATGGGTTTCATAAATGATTCATCATAACACAAATTCCAATTGGGAAATAAATAGGTTTTAATGAGTCATCGATAAGTCATCATCATAATATATCATCCAAATAATAAAATTTGGTACTATCATTGGATCATAACCCCATAAAATCATATGTAACAAGAAAGGATACTATCATATTTTAAAAATTCTTTTAAAATGTCATTGAATCGTTTTTTAAGAAAAAATTGTTTCACTTTGAAATAACTTATTTAAAATTTAAATATTTCCCAATTATTATATAAAATAAATACATTAAAAATAACCTTATAATATTTTAAAGGAATATTAAAATCATTTAGTTTTCATGATGGTGTGAAATTCCATTCCTTCCATGTATGTTAAATCAGAGATACCTTCTACATTTTTTGTCAAAATTCAAAAGTTCCATATTTAGAAAAAGACATGAATATTCCATTTTAAACCATTTTTAAATAAAAACATGGTTTATAATACATTTCAATAATAATATTGTAGTATTAAAAACATTATTGAAAATATTTTTTAGAAAACATGGATATGGATTAAAATATATTTTCAACCAAATAGAGAAATAAATTCATCTTTCTTTAAAAATATTCTTTACATCTATTAAGTTCTTAAAGAGGGAAAAATAAAGGAAAACTTTTAATATCTATAAATAAACATAGATTAAGTTAATTAATGATTTTAATGAGAGGTATATAATAAAATTACTTTATTGGAAACACAATCACAAACAATCCCTGTAAACATTGAGATTGTAATATAAATCCCTTGCCACTTTGCTAACATTTGTATCAAAAAATAATGAAAGATAGAAACTTAGATTGATTTTCAAATCCCCATAATTTTAATTAATTCATCAAAAAATTAATGTATGGAAGTATATAAACCACACAAATGAAAAAATTAGTGAATATTGTATAAGTCTCGCAGTATTAAAAGTGAGATGAGAAACCATTACCCCAACATCGATTTTCTTTAAAAGCACTCTAATATCATGTATAATAAATTAAATTTTTTATAAATATATTAATTAATCATTTATATAATTATAATATCATATATTTTCCACTTAAAAAACTTCATTAATCTTTTATTAATAATTCCATATTAAATTCATCATTTTCTGGTGTTAATTGTTTCGTTTTTTCTTCAGGGGTTCAGTTTAGTAATTCCCATCCATGAACTCTGATCATGGTTCCATCATAAAAATAATTTTAACAAAAATATAAATATCATATATATTAATTATATATATATTATTACATAAAGTATATATATAGAAGAATTAATTACATCTTTCATGTAGATAGTAGGTCATGCGTACACATGGACATTATTTTCACTTATTAACAGATAGAGTAAAATAGATAGACAAAATAATTCACCATTAATAAATAATAACTATATATATTTATTAAATATATCATTATAAGCATCTAAATAAATTTTTGTTGAGAAGAAAATTAAACCTAAATGTGAAAATGTTAATCCTTATATACACACGAGTGATGATTTCACATTCTGTAGGATGGAAAGAAGGTGGATAATGGTTGTTAAATCATAATAATGAAAGTTCATTATATTGAAGATACAAAATTATTTATTTTTTAATGGATTACAAGAACTTACAATAGTTTGAAGAAGAAATAAAATTTCAAATAGTCTATTAAGAGTTATACCTCTTAGTTGAGAAGCTTCTTTTAGATTATAAGAAAATCCTTGATGGGATAGTATTTTATCAAAAATAGAAGAACATAGATGTGATGAAGGAATATAAAAATGTATTGTTTCTAATATTTTCTAATCTAAAAGTCTCCAAATGTGCGTGGAAGATAATGGAAGTGGATCTCTTTTTTAAGTGTGGGGAGTAGAAATCATGGAATTACTTAAAGTCCTAAATTAATATAAATTAATATTCTAGTTCATGTGCATAAAAATTAAAATATTTTTAAGATAAGATGAGGATAAAAAAATAATATCATCTAATAAAATTCAATGTTATCTTATTTAATAATATTCATGGCGATTCTTCTAATTAATCACTAAATCCATCATCATTTAACATTGTACAAATTATAGAAAAATGTATAACTTATCAACCCTGAAACAATTTAAGTGTAAGATTAACTTAAAACCTTACATTGAATATTCTCATATTTATAGTGATTAGAGACATGATCTCATCAAACATTTGATCCTAATTAGAATCAGAATCAGAATAACAATAATCCTCTTCAACAACATCGTTTTTCTTCAGATTTTCTTGAATTGATTATACAAAAAGGATTTACATTTTAGAATTAAAATTATTTTTGATAGCACTCTAATTCCTAATTTAATAACATATTTGGAAATTTTTAAAAAATCAAGAGAAATGTCACTTATATATTTTTCTTCCAAATAATATATGTTATAATCAAACATATCTATTAAGATACAAGGAACGTTGTCAACAATATCAGCATTCTCCAACTTCTATGCATATATTCTAATTGTGATCGTCACATTATTAATCCTTGTTAATAAACTATCAATATTTTCATAATCATTAATATATATATATATATATATATTCATATTTATATATCCAAAACTAAAATATATCTTGCATTAATTTGGTCTATCCTTTAAAGATATTGTAATTTTTATCTTAAATTTCTTTAGTGGTCTTGAGTCCTTTGAATTTCAAAAAATCACTTTCCAAGAGGGGATATATAAAATAATTCTTTTCATCGCCATCATTTTCCAAATTTCACTTATCACCTACTCTAATAGAAACACCATTGGCCTAGGGAACAAACCCATCAGTTGTGACATCCAGTACATCATAAAAAATAGATAAAATGAATAGAATTATACTTTATTTCCATATATTATATCTTTTTTCGTAAAATTTTGAAATCCCCATTCTATTCACTAAATTATAATTTTCCATGAAATATACTATAAATATAATGCAAAACACTTCAAATAGAGAGAAACTCATTTTCAAATTAAAAAAACACAAATGAGGGATAAATTTCCTATGATGCCACTTGAAATGGAACCTCATGGATTTGTAAGGAATCATTGAGGGGGGGGGGGGTTAGATCAATTATACAATTATTATTTTTGTATCCTAAATTAAATAACCCTTTTCACCAGTTAAAGTGAAACTTGGTCATTATACAACAAAAACATATGGTGGTGAAAAGATTATTTATAATTTCACATCTCAAAATGAGAATTTTATTCCTTATCTTGATCTAGATTCCACTAAGACCATACAAACCCCTAGGTTAGACATGTAGGTATAATGAGAAGGATTTATCATTATACTGTTGATAAAAAAAAGTATCAAAAATATGAGAAATCTTACCATAATATTTCAATGATAAATATAAATATATCTATAAGAATGAATAATTACAAAAAAAACTTGTTTTAGGGCTATAGTTCTTCATTTTCTATTCTTATTTAACCTTAAGAAACCGAAGTAATATTTCTTCAATCTATGGAAACTTTCATTGCCCCTTATTTTTTCTTCTCTTTTCTTATTCTTTATCTGTTCATTCTACAAAACACATAGACCACACTCTTTTTTATATACAATACACTCAATTTATATAATATAAATTGAAAACTATTAGAGAAAATTCTATTTTTTTCAAATACAAATTACACAATATGAATTTAAGGTAATTGCGATGGGCTATTTGCAACGGACTCATATTGCAAAAAGTCCTTTATGACGGGAGTCCGTCATAAATACCCCATCATAGATGGTGGCATCTCAAATGTGTTTATTTATGATGATTCGCCAAAAATAATATCGATTTTCGACAGACAAAAGGCATGTCGCAAAACACTTCAATAAGGGTTTTTAAATAACCTTTTGCGACGATCTGTCACAAATAGATTGAATGATTATTTGTGATGGATGACTTCAGCTTTCACAAATAAATTTTTTTTCCAAAAAAAACAAAATAAAAAATAATTAAAAAACAATTATAATTATTTAAAAAATAAAAAATAAAATTAATAAAAAATATTAAATATATATATATATATATATTTTTAAAAAAATTAAAATATTAAATAAAATAAAAATAATTTACAAAATAAATATACTATAAAATAGTTGAAATTATGGAAATTATTGAAATTAATTAACATACTAAATATATAGAAAAATAATAAATATATATATTTAAGAACAATTACAAACATAAAATTAATTAAAATATTATGAAAACATTAAAAAATTAATAAATTTACAAAAATTTAAAAATCATTACAAAAAAATAAAAAAATTTAAAATGGACATAAAAGTAATACATCAGTTAAAAAAACATGTATGTCATACCAAATTATAAAGAAAGTCATAAAAACTTCATATCAATATACATATATATAAACATACATAGATATTTACTATTTTTTATAATATTGACTAATTAATTAGTAATTATTATAAATTATGTAAAGATTATTATTAATTATTTAAATTATTATTAAAATTTTAATAATTATTATAAATATGTATATCATGATTTCATAATTAATATAAATACATAAAATGTATACAAACCCTTTTTTAAACAAATATACATATCAAGTCTATATAAATATATAAATATATATATATATATTATTTTCATATTCATGTGTTAATATATATATAAAACTTACTCATTTTTTACAACTTATATATATATATATATATTCACATTATGCGTATATATAAGCATATATACAACTTATAAGTATATATATATATAATCATATATCTATCAACTTATATATATATGTATAAGAATATATACATATTCAGGTGATAATCTATCAAAGAATATATATATATATATATATATACAAGAAAATATGTATTTATATATATATATTATGTGTGTGTGTGTGTGTATATGAAAACCTTACTCATTTTTTAAAATATTTATATACATCTGTGTGTGTGTATCTGTAACACAATTTTGTAATTAATCTAAATACATCAAATATATTCTGACACTTTTAAACAAATATACATATTATATTTATATAATCATATGTGTGTGTGTGTAAAAAATATTACACATTTTTTAAACCTGATATTATATATATTATAAACCTTACATGTTCATATATAACCACATATGTTTTTTTGAATATATATATATATATTCACACGTTAATATATATAACCACACATACAAATAAAAAAACTAAAAAAATAGAGAAATAAATACAAATCAATTAAAATAAAAAAAATCAGGCATGATAAACAGATAAATTATTAAACTAGATCAAGCATGATAAATAGATCAGGCATGATAAATGGATGAATAAATCATGCATGGTAAACAGATAAACATATAAATTACCTGATCAGGCATTACACATTTTTTTAACATTAAAATATTGAATAAAAAATTGTATCGATCCTAAATACTAGATCAGGCATGATAAATAGATAAATTATTAAACCTAGGGTTTTCTAAAATGAAAAAATGAAATAAAATGTATAAAACTAAAAAATAATAATAATGAAGGCCATAGGAAACTATAATATAGAGATTCAAACCTAGATATATTAAAAAACAATAGAAATGGAATTCGATGAAGAAGAATGGAGGTTGGGCGGTCCAGTGGGTGGTTTGGAGGGGCTACGTCATGGCTGTACGGGAGTGGGAGAATGACTTTACAGTGCAGCAGAGTGATGCGGAGGCGCGGTGGAGTGTTGCAATGGAATGGTGGCACGGTATGGAGGAGGGGAGTTCCAGTGGTGTAGTGTAGAGGAGGACTGATGGCATTGTACAGGAAAGGAGGATAAAGAGGAGATGAGGAGAAAGGATGGTTTGTGTAGGTTAAATCGATGAATTTTTTGCAATGGACTATTTGCGACCAAATAAGTCTTCCATATAAAATAATCAGTCAATAATAAGTTTGTCACTGGGTGGTGGGAAATCCCGCTAAAATTATTTGTGACATACTAGTTTCGTCCATCGCAAATGGTGACTATTTGTGATGGAACACTAATTTCTTCACAAATAGTCTACTTTTGAGGACTATTTGTGAGGGGTCATTTTTCCATCACAAATGACCCAGTACAATAAATCGATTTTCTAATTGTGTTATAACCACCAACTTCCTTCATCAAACTTGGAACTCCTCTAAGACTTTAGATCATTTAGGATTGATTTGAAATTTTTGTTGCTTCCAAAATCAAACCAATGATCGAGATATTGAGATATCAGATTATCTAGGGATCTGTGTCATTAAAATGTATTGTCTATACATCAAACTCACTAACACATCTTATACCACAACATGGTGTAGATTGTTTATAAACTTTTTCTTCAAAATACCTTGCCCTACAGGCATAGTAAAATGGGTCTGGCATTCCCCCCCCCATCCTTACATGTCAATCACAGCTTGCAGGACCATGTGCTTGGTCACCTACCTTAGCATCTTTTATCTTTTATCACCACCTATCGACTAAGAATTTATTTAAGAAGCACCATACCCATAGAAATCATGTGTTTTTCACACAATCGTACTCAATAGACACTATATAGACCACCATGAGCATCCTTCACTTTCTTGTTTTTCATAAGAAAACTAAATGATCACTAGGACTTCTTGAATGACTTCTTAGGCAATCTTAATTTCTAAGTTGGTTGTTTCTAACTGTGCATCATAAAAATTCCTTCTACTATGGGTGTGGAATTTCATATATTCTCAACCAAACCGTCTATAAAGGTTTTTTTCTTCCTCTCTTATATGTTCCTTCTTCTAAGATCCTTCAACTCATCTTGATCCTTCTACTAATAATCTTGTTTCCCTCTTTCTTTATAAAGGCCTAAATCATGACAACAATCATCGGTAAATATGACATAGATGATAATTTCACATGGCATCATCTGATTTTAATTTGAATACAATTTATACATTGAAATCAAAATCCAATACACCCAATCATATCCTCATCACTAATTCTTCAACATCACTAATCACAAAAGAATCGTAATGCATGTTGGTTTTAGTAAATATTAACAATTAAACCATGAATAATAATGATAATTAAATTCATGGTTTAGTCCATTTTCACATAATATCATTATTTAATCAAAATAAAATAAACATATTTATTTACACTATAATATAATACTCATTATATTTTGTATACATACAATATATGAAAATGAAAGTAAAAATTTTAGATTTATTATAGAAGAATTGTATTGAATAGCCTCATCTATGTTGAGCGGGAGACTAGATGTAAAGACCCAGTTTTTTCAATATAAAAATTTGAAATATTGATATATATATTTCCAAATTCAAGCATTGAGACAACATGTGATTCTAAAGTCTAGTGTGATCAAACATAATTTTATAAAAAATATTAAATATTTTTTATATTACATATGTATGGTTTCATATAAAAATGGTATAACTCTTAAATAGGAGCTTTGATAAAAAATATCAGACCAAAATTGAGTCTAAAACATGTTTCTTACCCTAGGTGTGGCCTAAAATAGGCCATGGTGGGGCGTTCAGATATATCAACCATTGGTAGTACGTTTGGTGTATTAATTAATTCATTTATTCATTAATTTAACCTGACAGGATTTTCCTATAAATCAATTTCTATGGAAATATGACCCGGGCAAGCCTTGTGACCATAGAATTTCCAAGTGATGTTCTTCCTCTCCTTCTGTTGGCGAATCATATTCGAGAGTGATGAAACTCTGGATTAGAGCTTATTAGGATGTAGTGAACGCAATGACTTCCTTAAATCATTGGAGAGTGTTTTATTCAATGAATAATGATACAATATCCTAGTAAGACTTTTAAATTTTAGTATTACATCCATTTTAATTAAATTTATTGTGTAGATCAATCAATTCTATTGATCTACACCAATTGGGGATCCTTGTCATTCTCTGATGTACCGATTTAATTGGTTATTCCTATTTTCAACCCAAATATCCCCATTCTTGATCACTAGCTAAGAAATATTTGACAATGATGGTTAAACATTTATTCTTGTTCCTTTCTCCCTCAATCGCTTCACATTCTTCACTGGTAGGACCCTGCAGCCCTAGTTCGACATTATTGGGTTCTACCGAGATCGATTGGACCCCTGGAATCATGATGAAATAGAATGAGAGGGATGCATCATTGAATAAAGGGTAGATCTGGGTTTTTTTCAAACATGGATGATTTTTTTGATAATAATATATCAAAACATCAACTCTCTAATATATTGGAAATATAAAATGCGTACGATGAAACCCCACAATCAACATAATTGGAATTCCAACCATCGGATGGTTAGAAATGATGAATCAAGACTATATCCACTAATTCTAATTAAAAATTAGACCATAATAAAAGTGGAATATCAGGATTTAAATCATGTAACACGGATTTGGAAACTAAGATAATATTTACTACATGCCATGTATCACAATGAACACATTTTGTGTGTAGCCCCTTGGCTATGAAGGCTAGGGTTTTCAAAATAAATAATGATGGAACATCATGTAGAATCTCTATGTGTTGTGTACTCCATTTCTCATGTAGATGATACATGTGTAGGAGCACACACCATGTACCTAAGTATGCAGGCATGGCTAGAGCATACATGTGTGTAGAGACCCGAAGCCTGACGTACATGGACATTACATTACATTTGCGGAATACTTAGTACATAACAAAAACACACACACAAGGACCGTAATAGTTTAGTGTCTTTGGAAACTCGGAATATAATCTTCTAATCGTGGTGAAAGATCTTCAACATCTCCCATAAAGATCTTCTTTTTTTTTATACCTAAAACCTTTCTTTATATCCTGGGGAAAAGAAAACATAAAAGGTGAGCTCAAATGCTCAGTAAGGGCAAATAAAGGAAATAAAAATCATATCATATCTTTTTGAAAAATCAAAACCTGCAAAAGAGATCATAATATCTTAACATGGAATAAATCATAGAAGTGAAAATGAGATCCCCATAATCATAACATAAAACTTGAAACTTTGTGGCATGCACACATAATCATGGAAAATCATTTCTTGTTAGTCATGACTCATTGCCAAGACTATCTTAGTGGACAAAGTCCCTTTCTGAACCGAGTTCACTCCTCGTTTCAGTCCTGTATCACTGAACCGAAATAACCTTCCGTTCCAGCCATGTCTATCTCATGAGATATAAAATCATTACCCAATGCATTGGAGGGAGATATAGGTCCCACCCATCTTATAATGAATCCTTTCTTATGTGTGCCACATAATCATAAAACATACATCATCGCATAACACATGTAACAAAAATGGGATTCTTGAAACATCATGACATCATAACTCAATTCATATAAGATAGAGGAATTCATAAACATAATTCCATCACAACATAGTCAAATCAATGTAAAAATATGGATAGAAACAGAACCCTTTATTATCTTAGATGGAAAATAATTTTGATAAAACACTTGAATTGAATTCTTGAGGAAAATATCCTTTCTTCTTCAAAATCAATTTCTTTTCACAAAACATCATGCAATTTTAAAAGAAAGAGATTTTATTGAAAATAGTCATGAAATCATTTAGAGGAAGCTTCATGAAAATAAGGCTTTATAAAACAGTAGAAATCCGTTCGTGCCGTATAAGTTAAAAAAAACATTCTTCATACTTTTGTCGGAAAAGTCAAAAAGTACCTCGTACGGAAAAACGACAAAAGATTCCTTTCATATTCTTTACTAAAAACTCACCTAAGGGTAAAATTGGATTTAAACTATTTCAAGTGGATGGAAACAATATTACATATTGATGAAACATGGATGTGGATGATAAAATACACCCCAGTAAATACTTACGAATAAACAATCTCGGATAAAAATGAGATTGTGATATTTCCCTTACCTTAGGTCCGACTTGCTTTGTAAGTGTCCGAACCTCCTGTATAATGATTTAAATCATGTTATTGACTTATTGAAGAATCATATTCATTGTTATGATATCATATATGGTTCACTTATGACATTATATTACCCGTTCTTTTGTAAATTCCATGTTAAAGAAGCGTTTTGGGTAAAATCGTTTCATTTATCGTAGGTGTTTTGACTTGTTGTTCTTGACATCATTATTACTTATATCATGATTTACTCACTTCCAGAATATAAAATATGATTTATATATCATATATATTCAGTATATATATATATATAATAGGTAGATAAATAAAATGAAAAACACCGTTCATGGAGACGGTAGTCCGTACGTACGCATGAACGTTGTTTTCCTTTCCTTATTGTCTTGAAATGGAAGTAAGTAGATGACATACATATGTATATATATACATAAATCCAGTAGCTTTATAATGTCATATATTTCATTATTATTTCTTATATATACATTATAATCATTCTTAGATGGTTAACATGGAGAATGAATCTCATCGCGTCGTGGAGACGGTAGTCCGTACGTACGCACGAGCGATGATATCATTTCTATAAATATTGAATTGAATTGGAGTGGATTATACAATATATCAGAATCAATATGATGTTGTAATAACTATGTATAGTTATTCTTTACACCATTATACCCATCCATGTAAGGTGGTGGTGGAAAATAGATTACACCACGGCGTGGAGACGGTATTCCGTACGTACGCACGCGCGGTGATTTCTTTTTCCGTAGGATGGATAGATGGTGAAATATGGTTGTTTCATACTTATAATAACATATCAGTATATGAGTGATACTGATGTTATTACTTCATAATGAAACAAACTAAGAAGAAGAAGTGGAAGAAGAAATAAAGATGAAAGAATTGGTAACGGTAATTACCTCTTCTTTGAAGCGCCTTTTGGAGACCTCCTCTTAGGGAACTAAAATTGGTCTTTGAGGAAGACCAGAACCTCTAGGATGTTGCTAGGGAAGTGGAGAAGAGATTTTGGCAGGGGTTGGCCGAGCTTGAGTGCTCAAATTGGTGTGAGGAGGAGGGGGAGGAGGTGTCCTTTTATAGGGGAGGAGAGGGGCACCTTAGGAATATCTCAAAATATTATTTTATATTAAAGTCAAAATCGGTTTATAATGGTTCCAAAGGGTCTTATTTCGAAGCTAAAGTGGGGATGGGTCGAAATCCTATCAACCAATAGAATTTAGACAAGTTTAGGATATTATTTTAACCTTATCAATTAGATTTAACTCTAAGTTAAATAATTTAACTTTTACCATGTCTTTTTGTTTTCTTTCACTATATGGTTAATAAACTTACTATAACATGCCAAACGAACCCCAAATTGTTTATTATTAATATATATATCCTTATCTAAGTCATTTGGCTGAACATTAGATTTTTAGGAATACAATAACAATTAATAATATAATATTTGATTTAAAAACTATTTTGTGTCAATTTTGACACTATTTGATATATGATTTTTGTGAAAGTCATAACAAAATTAAATGTTCGAACCAAGTTTATTAAATCAACATTAATATATCATAGTAACCTATAAAATTAGTGGAATTCATAAAAAATCTCAAATTACATTTATTTTGTTGTTTATAACATCAATTATGTCAATACTTCATTAATAAGATAATTACTGCATCATCGTTGTGTCATAAATAAATTAAATTATTTGATGTCTAAAAATTACAAATAAAATACCATCATGTAGGAAATCTATTTAGCTTTCTAATGAATATTTAGAATCGAATTTATCTTATGTATAACCCCATATTAAAAATGATTTACCTATTAAACTTTGATTTTAACTATTTTAACCTTTCTTTAAATAAATTAATAATAAATGTCCTAATCTAATCCAAGTGGGCCTAAATGGTCATATTTTATTCCTAAGTTTGTTTTTGGTCGAATTACACTTGTCCAATAGAATTAGGACATGTGTTAGGGTAATAGTAATATCATATTTACCCTTAGTTACCCTATTTCCTATTAACCGCGGTAAAAAAAAGTAAAAAGTTACTATTCACCAAAAAATTATTTTCCTCTCATTGAACCACATTTTAGTCCTTGATATTAACCGTGTCTCTCGGATTTTCGAAATTCCATTCACAGAAGCGGCAAAATTAAGTTTTATGAAAAATTCAGTTTTTTTTTAACTACCACTTAGTAGTTTCACTATTCATCAAAAATTGATGTTTTTCAGAACAATGCCAAAATTTCATCCTAAGCTATATTTCATATTCCGAATTCAAAAATGAAATCTATTTTACCAAATTCATAACATAGAAGTTGCATTAATTAATTTTATAATTAAATCCCGATGTTAAAATAAATAGCGTGTTTTTAGGAAACAATATATATCAAAAGATTGACACTTGATTATGTCTGGTTTAAATGTGAAATTACAACCAATGACCAACATTGTATTAAATTGTAAAAATATATTCTAAATATACTTTAAAACCACTCAAATTAATAATTTATCACTATTAATTATTTCGATTAAAAAAGTTGTTTTTAATTATAATTTAGTAATTTTCACTATTCATCAGAATATGAAAGTTATCCGAAAAGTACCAAAATTTCACCTTAGGCTAAATTCGATACTCCGAATCCAAGAATGAAGTTCATTTTGAAAAATAAGATTTAAAGAATTTTAGAAAGTGGTTATTACTATTCATAACGGCTAGTTTTAATAATATTTTAATAGCACGTCGTTGTTTAGTGAAACTCGGTATTGCGTATTACACACGCTATCGAGGAAGGTCGTGATTGCGTGTAATGCAAGGCAAGACAAGGATGCGTGTTGTGCAAGCTCCTTTTGGTGTAGCGTACAACACAAGACATTAATAAAATTAAAAAGAATATTTTTTATAAAATCTTGGGCTGTTACATTCTACCCCCCCTTAAAATGAATTTCGCCCTCGAAATTCGTCGGGGTTATAAATGGTTTACTATTCGAAAGTTTCTTTAATAGAAACCCACATCGTAAAAAGGAATATCAAAACCAATCTTTAAAACAAAAGTATGAAATGTAACGGTTACCCAAATAAACTAATCATTGGGTTTCCACATAGGTGAAAATATGGATATGGAAGAGAAATCTAACCATCATGTTCTGATGGAGAGTGGTAGAGAACATGGCTATGTAAAAGCCAGTAATCACAAATCCATAGATTTGTGATGATATAAGGTACCATCTGATTCATCAGGTATAAGATCACTAGGACAACATTTTTGGTTTTCAAGATCATTTCCCTAAAGTTGAAAATTTGAATTAGAATAAATACTTACTTTATTTTGGTACAATCTCACTATTGTTCGTGCCTTGAACAATTTCCACTTCATCTCTTAAATAAATGAAGTTGAATTTGTTATTCGTGAAGTGTTAGCAGATCATGTGATAGAATGACGAGTCATTCCATCTGTCTCAAACAAAAGGTTAGTAAAAATTATATGCATAAGTCGACCTATAGTGAGATTAATCATATATGGTTCCTAAAATGGACTTATACTTCATATATCATACTGCTTAATATAATAAAACTAGTTTCTACTAAACAGGGACTTCCTGTAGGCCAGTGGTAGGCGATAAAGGCCAGTTGCATTTCGGTTGTGGGTTCGATTCCCACAGCCTTGTCCGAAGCGATGGACTGTCGCCCGTCCTGCAGGTTGTCCTTTTTATAAAACTATATTACTATAACATCCCATCAATAATATCGAAAAAACTTCTATCCTTAAACAATACTAACTTATGTCCAACATAATCCATTCCAATCTTTAGGCTTATCCATAATACTGCAGTCCATTCTCATAACATAGTGAAAACGATTACCAGAGATTTAATACCATCGTTGATCCCCATATATCATAAGATATATCTTGTTGGTCACATTCCAAACATTCAAAGGCCTTAATCTTGTACTCTCTTGAATACCCATTGAACCTTAGTGAAAACTTGAATGTAGTTAAAAGTTAACACTTTTCACATACCGAAATCCTCAAAATTCTATATACTCAAACCATGATATCACTTAGTCCTTATATCAATCATGAGCTCATGAATACTATCAAACATTTCATTTTCTCGTCTTCATTATGCGCATATCATCTTATTTACAAAAAATATCTCAATCACTTTGAATACCACATCAATAAATATTGCAATACTCAATGATACAACATTATTTTGGAATCCCATTACATAAACACTTAATCATTCCACCACATCATTGTCATATTCAACATTTCCAATAGTGATCGCATGTGATTTCCCTTTGTCCTTTGCCTTCAGTGGTTGCTCATGTTTATCATCACTAACCCTTGGATTAGGGCAATTATTAGCATAATGCCCCATTTCCTTGCACTTGAAGCATTGAAGTGTTGGTGGTGCGTTCTCTGCAGTGTTTTCTTTATTCACATCATTAGAAACCCTTTTTCCATTACTTCGACACTCAGCTGCTCGATGACCTTCTTTTCCACACTTAAAACATTTTCTAGTCCCTTTAAGACAATCTCCACCATGCTTCTTTCCACACTTTGTGCATAAGGAAACATTCATCTTCTTTTCACCATTATTCTGAGATTTCTCCTTGAACTCCATCTTTCGTTTCTTGTCAAAACCATGAGATGGATATGTAACACCAACTTCCATTTCTACCTTGATAGCACAACGCACAATTTCTTCATAGCTACTGAAGTCTCTTATAGCTAATGCCCTTCGAAGACTTGGTTTTAAGCCACTGAAAAATCGATCAACTTTACTTTCAGGTTGGATGATAATTCCAGAAGCATACCTTGCAAGTCTTGTAAAATTTGCTTCATAGGTACCAACAGATTCATCGTCCCTTTGCTTCAGTTCAAGAAACTCTTTCTCCATCTTTGTTCGAAGAATACGAGGGAAGTACTTACTGAAAAACAAGTTCTTGAACTCGTCCCATTCCATGGACTCAATTTCATCTCTTGGCCTCGTATTCTTGATAAGATTCCACCATTGATCAGCTTCACCTTCCAAACGATATACTGTTAAGATGACTTTATCATGTTCAGAACATTGAAGAACTGAAAATATCTTTTCAGTAGTACTGATCCATTGTTCAGCCACAAGTGGATCAGAAGACCCACTGAAAGAAGGTGGACGTTGCCTCATGAAGGACTCAATAGAATATTGTTCCCTTCTCTGCTCATTTGGAAGTCCAGAATGATTCATAGCTTGTGTAAGTATAGCAATAAGATTTTGCACTCCATCTCCCATAACATTTGTTTGTTCAGGAGGGCAATCATTGCATTGTCCATTGCATTGATCAACACGGTTCCTTCGGGTTCCAGCCATCGTCTAAAACCCAAAAAGAATAGTGTGAGAGGAAAAAATCATGCTAGGGAAAACAACATAATAAAGGGGGAGTACCTTCAATATCCAACATCTTAGGTTTAATTCTATGATCGTTAGCGTAATTCTATTACTATAACCTATACGTATACTTATCCCTAGGGACATCCCTAGACATACCTTAGAAATATCTCTAGGGATCTCACTAACGTTTTCGCATCCTAGTTTCCAAAGGTTGACTAAACCTTTCCTCTGATACCAACTGTAGAGACCCGAAGCCTGACGTACATGGACATTACATTACATTTGCGGAATACTTAGTACATAACAAAAACACACACACAAGGACCGTAATAGTTTAGTGTCTTTGGAAACTCGGAATATAATCTTCTAATCGTGGTGAAAGATCTTCAACATCTCCCATAAAGATCTTCTTTTTTTTATACCTAAAACCTTTCTTTATATCCTGGGGAAAAGAAAACATAAAAGGTGAGCTCAAATGCTCAGTAAGGGCAAATAAAGGAAATAAAAATCATATCATATCTTTTTGAAAAATCAAAACCTGCAAAAGAGATCATAATATCTTAACATGGAATAAATCATAGAAGTGAAAATGAGATCCCCATAATCATAACATAAAACTTGAAACTTTGTGGCATGCACACATAATCATGGAAAATCATTTCTTGTTAGTCATGACTCATTGCCAAGACTATCTTAGTGGACAAAGTCCCTTTCTGAACCGAGTTCACTCCTCGTTTCAGTCCTGTATCACTGAACCGAAATAACCTTCCGTTCCAGCCATGTCTATCTCATGAGATATAAAATCATTACCCAATGCATTGGAGGGAGATATAGGTCCCACCCATCTTATAATGAATCCTTTCTTATGTGTGCCACATAATCATAAAACATACATCATCGCATAACACATGTAACAAAAATGGGATTCTTGAAACATCATGACATCATAACTCAATTCATATAAGATAGAGGAATTCATAAACATAATTCCATCACAACATAGTCAAATCAATGTAAAAATATGGATAGAAACAGAACCCTTTATTATCTTAGATGGAAAATAATTTTGATAAAACACTTGAATTGAATTCTTGAGGAAAATATCCTTTCTTCTTCAAAATCAATTTCTTTTCACAAAACATCATGCAATTTTAAAAGAAAGAGATTTTATTGAAAATAGTCATGAAATCATTTAGAGGAAGCTTCATGAAAATAAGGCTTTATAAAACAGTAGAAATCCGTTCGTGCCGTATAAGTTAAAAAAAACATTCTTCGTACTTTTGTCGGAAAAGTCAAAAAGTACCTCGTACGGAAAAACGACAAAAGATTCCTTTCATATTCTTTACTAAAAACTCACCTAAGGGTAAAATTGGATTTAAACTATTTCAAGTGGATGGAAACAATATTACATATTGATGAAACATGGATGTGGATGATAAAATACACCCCAGTAAATACTTACGAATAAACAATCTCGGATAAAAATGAGATTGTGATATTTCCCTTACCTTAGGTCCGACTTGCTTTGTAAGTGTCCGAACCTCCTGTATAATGATTTAAATAATGTTATTGACTTATTGCAGAATCATATTCATTGTTATGATATCATATATGGTTCGCTTATGACATTATATTACCCGTTCTTTTGTAAATTCCATGTTAAAGAAGCGTTTTGGGTAAAATCGTTTCATTTATCGTAGGTGTTTTGACTTGTTGTTCTTGACATCATTATTACTTATATCATGATTTACTCACTTCCAGAATATAAAATATGATTTATATATCATATATATTCAGTATATATATATATATAATAGGTAGATAAATAAAATGAAAAACACCGTTCATGGAGACGGTAGTCCGTACGTACGCATGAACGTTGTTTTCCTTTCCTTATTGTCTTGAAATGGAAGTAAGTAGATGACATACATATGTATATATATACATAAATCCAGTAGCTTTATAATGTCATATATTTCATTATTATTTCTTATATATACATTATAATCATTCTTAAATGGTTAACATGGAGAATGAATCTCATCGCGTCGTGGAGACGGTAGTCCGTACGTACGCACGAGCGATGATATCATTTCTATAAATATTGAATTGAATTGGAGTGGATTATACAATATATCAGAATCAATATGATGTTGTAATAACTATGTATAGTTATTCTTTACACCGTTATACCCATCCATGTAAGGTGGTGGTGGAAAATAGATTACACCACGGCGTGGAGACGGTATTCCGTACGTACGCACGCGCGGTGATTTCTTTTTCCGTAGGATGGATAGATGGTAAAATAGGGTTGTTTCATACTTATAATAACATATCAGTAT
Organism: Viscum album; assembly: GCA_963277665.1. NCBI lineage: Eukaryota > Viridiplantae > Streptophyta > Magnoliopsida > Santalales > Viscaceae > Viscum > Viscum album. The sequence goes on along the minus strand of OY728155.1, from coordinate 1,516,304,976 downwards.
ATGAGTGATACTGATGTTATTACTTCATAATGAAACAACCTAAGAAGAAGAAGTGGAAGAAGAAATAAAGATGAAAGAATTGGTAACGGTAATTACCTCTTCTTTGAAGCGCCTTTTGGAGACCTCCTCTTAGGGAACTAAAATTGGTCTTTGAGGAAGACCAGAACCTCTAGGATGTTGCTAGGGAAGTGGAGAAGAGATTTTGGCAGGGGTTGGCCGAGCTTGAGTGCTCAAATTGGTGTGAGGAGGAGGGGGAGGAGGTGTCCTTTTATAGGGGAGGAGAGGGGCACCTTAGGAATATCTCAAAATATTATTTTATATTAAAGTCAAAATCGGTTTATAATGGTTCCAAAGGGTCTTATTTCGAAGCTAAAGTGGGGATGGGTCGAAATCCTATCAACCAATAGAATTTAGACAAGTTTAGGATATTATTTTAACCTTATCAATTAGATTTAACTCTAAGTTAAATAATTTAACTTTTACCATGTCTTTTTGTTTTCTTTCACTATATGGTTAATAAACTTACTATAACATGCCAAACGAACCCCAAATTGTTTATTATTAATATATATATCCTTATCTAAGTCATTCGGCCGAACCTTAGATTTTTAGGAATACAATAACAATTAATAATATAATATTTGATTTAAAAACTATTTTGTGTCAATTTTGACACTATTTGATATATGATTTTTGTGAAAGTCATAACAGAATTAAATGTTCGAACCAAGTTTATTAAATCAACATTAATATATCATAGTAACCTATAAAATTAGTGGAATTCATAAAAAATCTCAAATTACATTTATTTTGGTGTTTATAACATCAATTATGTCAATATTTCATTAATAAGATAATTACTGCATCATCGTTGTGTCATAAATAAATTAAATTATTTGATGTCTAAAAATTAAAAATAAAATACCATTATGTAGGAAATCTTTTTATCTTTCTAATGAATATTTACAATCGAATTTATCTTATGTATAACCCCATATTAAAAATTATTTACTTATTAAACTTTGATTTTAACTATTTTAACCTTTCTTTAAATAAATTAATAATAAATGTCCTAATCTAATCCAAGTGGGCCTAAATGGTCATATTTTATTCCTAAGTTTGTTTTTGGTCGAATTACACTTGTCCAATAGAATTAGGACATGTGTTAGGGTAATAGTAATATCATATTTACCCTTAGTTACCCTATTTACTATTAACCGCGGTAAAAAAAAATAAAAAGTTACTATTCACCAAAAAATTATTTTCATCTCATTGAACCACATTTTAGTCCTTGATATTAACCGTGTCTCTCGGATTTTCGAAATTCCATTCACAGAAGCGGCAAAATTAAGTTTTATGAAAAATTCAGTTTTTTTTTAACTACCACTTAGTAGTTTCACTATTCATCAAAAATTGATGTTTTTCAGAACAATGCCAAAATTTCATCCTAAGCTATATTTCATATTCCGAATTCAAAAATGAAATCTATTTTACCAAATTCATAACATAGAAGTTGCATTAATTAATTTTATAATTAAATCCCGCTGTTAAAATAAATAGCGTGTTTTTAGGAAACAATATATATCAAAAGATTGACACTTGATTATGTCTGGTTTAAATGTGAAATTACAACCAATGACCAACATTGTATTAAATTGTAAAAATATATTCTAAATATACTTTAAAACCACTCAAATTAATAATTTATCACTATTAATTATTTCGATTAAAAAAGTTGTTTTTAATTATAATTTAGTAATTTTCACTATTCATCAGAATATGAAAGTTATCCGAAAAGTACCAAAATTTCACCTTAGGCTAAATTCGATACTCCGAATCCAAGAATGAAGTTCATTTTGAAAAATAAGATTTACAGAATTTTAAAAAGTGGTTATTACTATTCATAACGGCTAGTTTTAATAATATTTTAATAGCACGTCGTTGTTTAGTGAAACTCGGTATTGCGTATTACACACGCTATCGAGGAAGGTCGCGATTGCGTGTAATGCAAGGCAAGACAAGGATGCGTGTTGTGCAAGCTCCTTTTGGTGTAGCGTACAACACAAGACATTAATAAAATTAAAAAGAATATTTTTTATAAAATCTTGGGCTGTTACAATGTGGCACCCCGTGTGGTGAGGCATGCTATGTACTAAAGTACACAAACACGGGGTAAAGTACATGGACATGAGATGGATACATAGAAAGAGCCGAGCACATGGGTGGTACCCTAGGTTTCATTGGAACTCCATGTTTAACCTCCACACTCCATGTATACCTACATGGTAGGTGATTCATGTACCTCTAGGGAAAAATCTAGGCGGTGGAGTGAGACCACATGTCGTATGGGTCCCTTAACATGTTGTGTACCCCTTGTCTCCTTTTAAAAAAAATCAATTTTTTTATATCCATCGTTTGAACTCATATTTTGGATCTTTAGTAGCTTATTCCAAGTTTTTTTCTCATATAACATGATGGTTCCCTCGGTTGTGGATTTTGAGAAATTATGTGAAATGTTTTGGTCATGTTGTTTCTTTAAGAAATTCCTAACAATGGAATTGGTCAGGAAAATGACCAGAGACAATAGAGTGGAACCACCCCCCCCCCCCATAATCATGGGAATGGGTCCTCTGTAGTTTCTTACCGATTGGAAACAACCTATCATATAGGTAACGAATCCTTGATGACCAAAGTGGAACCCCCTATCACACCAAGGCATGAGTCATTGGCCTAAAGACAGAACCCCCCCCCCACTAGCTTGGGTGCTAGTCCTCTACCTTCCGAGTAGAACCCCTTATCGGATAGGGAATAGGTCCTCGATTACCATATTGTAACCCCCTATCACACCAGTGTGCAGGTCCTAAACCTATAGAGTGGACCCCTCCCCCATTAGTTTGGGAGTGGTTCCTCTACCTACTGAGTGTAACGTACCTATCGGATTGGGCATGGGGTCCTCGTGAAACTGGAGTGGACCCCCCCCCCCCCATCATGGGCATGGGTCCTCTACTAATAATTACATAGTGGAACCCCCTGAATAACTAGGGTGTGGGTCCTCTACTTAGAGTTTGTGACACCTCGATTGTGCGACACAATGGCACAGCATGGGCCTTCACAGGGTTACTACTTGAAAGACATGTGATATGTTGAGCATTATTGATGGAATTTTGGAACTATTGGTTACTCTTCTTCTTGGGATGAGTTGTGAGATATATCTCCCATTTCTCTCTCATTTGGTTTTATTTTATTGATCACACACAAACACACACATGTATCCATACCTTTGGATTTGGTTACTCTTCTTCCATGGGTTGTGAAGACATGAGGGATATGCCACTTGCATTCTATGTTTATCATCACATGGTTGGATGAGTCTACTGTCCTTCAATAGGTGGAAAAAACTCAACATGTAGATCATATGCACATCGTGTTGAGCCCATTATATTTGTAATAGGTTACTCTCTCTCTCTCTCATTGTTTGGGTTGATCTATTCTCTTTCACTATTTTCTACATCATATTCTATCTATAGTCTGTCTATTCATGTTGTATCTCTTAAAGCTCCCCCTTAAGTATCCAGTGTGTCCTACTGGGTGTGTATATACTCACCCCTTAATGGTGTTTTCCTACATGTGTTTTTTAATATGCAGACAATGGACAGGTCGACTATGACTTTAGAGGAACTTAGGGATACCTGATAATTTGGACCACATACGACGGTCATAGCTTGGTGATTAGGAGTTGGTCTCTCTCATAATTTTAATTTCCAGTTTTTTAGGTTGGGATATATTTCTGGTTGGGCATGTATCTTACCCCTTTACTTTTCGGTTTACTTTATTGTACTCTTGTAATATCTAGAGGATTTATATGCATGTCTGTTTCCCTAGTATTTTGCTTCTTTTTCTATTATTCCTCTGAACTTCTACATCGAGATAGATATGTGTGTGTATACAAGTACTTAGTAAAATACCTCCCCCTTTTAGTTATTCCATTTACATTGGTCGCTAGCCCCTGGCCAGTGGAGGCAGGATTGGGGTAGTTGTGTCTCAAGCCCCAACTTGGGTCAAGTCATGACTGATTGGTATAAGAGGTGATTTGAACCATGAGATGGTGTTTGGAGTAGTCCTCTTGTAGGGATTTGGTTGGTATTAGAGAGATAGTGCTAGAGTTTCATGATTGTGGATATCAATCTTGGGAATCTAGTGATGGCCTGAGTAGTCGATGTATCCATTCACTAGGACCTTGACTACCTGTTTTTCAACTCGGCATGTCGAGATATTTGTTATAGGGATAAAATGGTACATGCATCATATAGGATTAGGTGTTTGACTATCCTTATAGAGTCATCTCTCCTTTTATGATATATATATATACACCCATATATATATATATATGATCATATGACTATGGTACATCTTGATTAAATTTTTGGATGCCTCTGTGAAGATATCCATCTGGGTTATTAATTTTTAGATCATGAATATGATCCGATGAATGATGAGGACTCACTTTAGGGTCCATCATGTGAGAAATTTTCCTCCAATTAGGTAGGTATTATAACCCTCACATATGGATCAGTAATTGGTGCTCGTATATAAGGATTAGGATGTGCATAGCCTTATCACACCCTGCGAGTTCTAGCACTAGATGTTGTTGAGGTTACGTGATGAGGCAATTCCCCATGCAGTGGAGGTTCGACTTGAATCGATGATTCATGTTTTAAGACTTGTGAAAATCCTAACTAATTGGATGGTTTTACTCACAAACAATACTCTTCATAGAGAATTTTTTGGTTTTAGATGTACCAGTAGATGATGTACCAATGCTGAGTTTTCATTGTAGGTTCTATAGAAAAGGATCACTCAAGTTTTGTGTCGATCCATACTTCCTTCTCAGGTGGTTGAGGTTAGAATGGATCAGGTGGTTTAGATATCCCACTCTTTTATCATCCCTTTTGATGGTGATCCTCACGGTGAGATCTCTCTAGGATGACACCGAGCATTGATAGAGTCCTTTGGTGGAGATGTTTTAGCTTGTAATTGAACATGCAAGGAAGAGGGATAATTCCCATACTAAGACACATCCTTATTAAATGATTAAAAACCATGTGGGAAAGTAAGTTTCATCCCAAAGTGGATAGTATCAAGTTGTAGTGGATGTGTTCCTTTGACCTTCTTGTTCATGATGTGCGAATGTTATGGGGTTCTGGATCAGGACCTGGTAGAGGAAAGCAGGTAGGCAAGAGAAATAATGGGTTCTCGGTAGATGAGACTTCTGGCCAGGATTCTCAAGTGTAGTTTGGGGTATGAACTATGACACTACTATTCCAGCTGTAACTGTTATCACGGAGTTATAACCTACATTTCCTTGTGTGTAGCCCTTGTTCAAGACCTAGTTTTCCAAGAGGAGGCCATTTTTCTTGGCTATTTTGTTGGAGGCCTTATAGAGGGGATTGGTGGTCACATATTCATGCCTATGAGATGACCTTACTCTATGACGAGAGAGATCCTCACACTAAATCTTTCTACAGAAACAATGAGACCCTAGTATGTTTTCTTCATTATGGAGTAGTTGTTGTCCATCCATGCTCATATGATCGACACAAGTGAGTATGGTAGTGCGTCTGGGATGTAGAATGGAGTTTTCCTCCTTAAGGAGGAGTGATCCCCACATAGAGAAGGATAATCTCATTCGTATAGGTTACAACAGATTTATTAGTTGGTTTGTATTACCCTTGGAATGATGGATATAGTAATCTCTATGCTCTTTCTAACATTGGTGTGGTATGATGATTCACCAGAGATGGACCAATTTTTATACTTTCACTTGAGACAGATCTATGTTTTCAATAGAACATCAGATGACCCCATGGGGATTCTAGATCCAGTCATGCAATTGGAGGATCTACAGATGTAGGGATTTGTAAGACAGAGTGTGTTCACCTAGGAATCCTTGTGTTGTTCATGAAAAAGGTGAATGGAATATTTCATATTTTTGCAGATTATCTTTTCCTGAACTAGGCCATGATAAAGATCAAGTACCCCTTTTCATGGATTGATGACCTCTTTGACTAGTTTTGAGGTGTGAAATAGTTCTCAAAGATCGATCTCTGGTCTGGTTACCACCAACTAAGGGTTCACAAGGATGATATTCAAAATATGTAATTTTGATACCTCTATGGATACTATGAGCTCTGGGTGATTCCATTTAGTATGAATAATTCCCCCAATATGTTTATGTATTTGATAAACCATTTTTTATAGTTGTAAATGGATCATTTTTTGTTGTATTCATCAAAAACATACTAGTCTCCTCTACATAATAGGAGAAGCATGGAGATCACTTGAGGATGGCCCATGATTTTCTTTGAGAACATCATCATTATGGAAATCTCTCAAAGTTCACCTCTTGGATTCATGGGTTTCACATTATAGGGCATGTAATTTCTAAAAATTTAATTTACATAGACCCAATAGAGATTGATTCAATGCTTTATTATACGCCACCCAAGAGTGTGTCTGAGGTGAAGAGCTTTAATGGTTTGGTAGGGTACTATAGGAGGTTTATGGAAGAATTATCTAGAAATTCACACCCTTTGAATGCCTTTATGTGGATAGGGTAGCTATTAACGTAGAAGGATCTTTTCTAGAGGGTCATCAAGGAGTTGAGGTTGAGGCTGATGATTTATCCTATGTTGATACTATCATAGAAGCATTGATTACATAGTGTATTATTATGCCTCAAGAGTATGGAATATTTGTGTGTTAATGTTGTATAAAGTAGTTATTGTATATAGGTTGAGGGAGTTGAGACCCCATGAGAAGAACTGTGTGACTCATGGCCTAGAGCTGAAATCAGTAGTCTTCGCACTGAGGATGTGGAGGCACTACCTTATAGAGGATCACTTTGTGGTTTACTCAGATCGTCAGAGTCTCAGTTACATCTTCACATAGAGAGACTTGAACATCTGACAACAACACTTGTTGGAGTTCCTATAGTATTATAAATTCAAGATAGTCTATACTCAAGGGAAGGAAAACATACTAGTAGATTTCCTAACCAGGAATGTCCAATATCTCTTGGTGAAGGAGGCTTTTGAGGAGTTGGATTCCTTGCAGTTGACCTTGGTAGAGTAGAAGGGTACAAATTTTCTTCAATCGAAGGTGTTGAATCCTCTACTTCTCAAGTATGTGAGAAATTACTAGCTGGGATACATCGACTGTGAGGTCTTTCGTGACCATATATCCATGGGGAATTCACCATTTGGATATTCTGAAGTAGGTAATCATGTTATCTTTTTCCAAGAATGGACACTGGTTCCATTTATGATGTGAGATGAGGTGATGTGAGAGTTACACACTTCTCCCCTAGATATACATCCTAGTGTGGGGAAGATTTAAAAAGACCTTAAGTATCAATTTTGGTGATTCGGTATGGGACAAAGCATAGTTGATTTTATCTCTTGGTGCCTCACCTGTTATAAGGTGAAGGCTAAGAACCAAGTTCCAGTAGTTTTTTTCTTCCCCTTGAGATCCTAGAGTTTAAGTGGTACGGAATATAAATGGAATTTGTTATAGGGATTACAAAAATAGTGAAAATTCCATGACACCTCACCTCTAATGGCCCGAAGGCCTTCATTTTTTATTGATTTTTGATAATCCACCTTTCAAGGGGTGAGGTGTAACCCTTACAAGGCTTATAGGCATATGTATTACAAGGAATGTAGGCCATAGAGGAATTCATTACTATACGCTTCAAACTTTACATAAAACCTCGACTAACTACTTGGAACTGCTCCTCCCCAGCATCTTCATCATGAAATCAGCTCTCCACCTTCGCAGGGTTGTTCGGTTAGGCTTTTCTGAGCATGAATAGGCATGTCCCGATGACAATTGTCATACCCTCTCATTCTTGAAATCTGTTTAGCTTCTGCTATGGTGAAAGATCCTTTTTCATCCTCCTTCTGAAGCTTGTTCCTAGTAGGTTGTCTAGTTAGAATATGCACTTAAGGTGGCCCGACGGCCTGGAGGTGGCCCGAAGTCCTTAATGACCCAAAGGCCTGGGTGGCCCAAAGGCCTTAAAGGACTCGAGGACTAAATCGATGTCCAAAAGGCCCAAACAGGGGAATATTCCCAGCTACTATAGTGCTAAACAGTTCTTGCTACAGTTCCCGCTGTAGTAGGTGCTACAGTACTGCACAGTTCCAACTATTGAACCTACTACAGTACCTGTTATAGTACGCACTACAATTCTTACTATAGTACTGCTACAGTACCTATAAATTATCCTCCACTTGGATTTGATCCCGGGTCTCCTAGATGCACTTAAGGAATCCATGACACTATCTGGGTGATAATTGACTGACTCATGAAGTCGGTACACTTCCTTGTTATCATAGAGAAGAGTTCAGAGGAGAGTTTTGTGTAGTTGTGCGTATAATAGATCATTCTTCTTCATGGGGTTCCCTTGAATATTGTCTTCAATCATGATGTGTGGTTTACATCATGATTATATAGAGGCTTGTAGTAGGCATTTGGGGCCCAAATGAGAATGAGTACAACCTTTCACCCTAATACAAATCACTACTACAAAATGGGCAAGGGATGCGCTTCACTTTTATCAGTGCTAAAAAAAAGCGCTGATATAGGGGGCCTTTATTAGCCCTAAAAAATCACTGATAAAGGCCCCCTTTATCAGCGCTTTTTTAGCGCTGATAAATCCCCCCCCCCCAATATCAGCGTTTTTTTAGCGCTGATAAATGGGACCCCTTTATCAGCACTTTTTTAAGTAGTGCTGATAAAGGGGGGATTTATCAGCGCTTTTCCTGAGCGCTGATAAATTTTGAGTTTCAAAAAAAATATTTTATCATGAAAAATTATATATTGTTATATAAGATTATTTATATTGATATAAATACTATATATATTTTTTTAATATGTTATATATACGTATAAATAGACTATTACATTTAATATATAATAATTTTAGTGAAATGGATTCAAAATATTTAAAAAACAGATTATTAATTAATAATTTTCTAATTTTCATCGATTAAAAATTATTTAATAACAATTTGAGGACACAAAAAATAAAAACAATTAATAAAATACCTAAAATAAGTTGAAAATGTAACTCACACTTCAAAAGACCATAACTTTTGATCTGGGTGTCTGTTTAAGCTCTACAGCATATAAAATCAAAGTCTGCGATGAGCTCTATGCGTTAGTGACCTAGGAGAAGCCTCTATCACAATTTTCAAGCCCAACAAAATACCCAAAAGGCCTCCAAAATTGAGTTTTTAGTCGGGATACCCCAATTTTTTAACATTCAAACAAGTATAAATTCTGATCCGGATGTTCGTTAGGCCTGTACCACATATCATATAGAATATGGTTTCATTTTCTTCTAATTGAATGGTTGTGGTGTTGAAACGGAATTCTGGATTATAATTTATGGTTGTTTTAACCTTTTATGGATTTTCAAATACACATATAAATGTATTTATTCATAAATATATATGTGTCTGTGTGTGGGTGTGGGTGTCTATGTGTGTGTCTATGTGTTGTATATATGTATATATGTATGTATTTATTTATTTACTTACTTATAAACACACATCAAAAACATATTTTTTCATACATTTATTTAAAAATAATCTTTATAAGTACATTCTATGGCTTTTCAAATACACATATATATGTATTTATTCGTAAATATATATGTGTTTGTGTGTGTGTATGTCTCTCTGTGTATGTATGTGTGTTGTATATATCTATGTATGTATGTATGTATTTATTTATTAATTTATTTATAAACACACATAAAAAACATATTTTTTCATAAATGTATTTAAAACTAATCTTATAAGTATATATTAATATACAAATAAATATACATATAAAAAATTATAACTAAATATATATATATATATTAATATACGAATTAATATATATAAATACTAATATATAAATAAATATATTTATATCAATATGAATCTATATCAATATATGAATAAATATAACTATATATATATAGATATATCATTAAAGAGAGAACAAAAAGAAATGGCATAGTGGTAAATGTGCAGCCAAAAAAATGGGGGAGGTCCCGGGTACGAGTTTGGGTGGAAACGAAGGGTGTGCACGCATATGAGGATGCGCGGGAAGTGAAGAACGTGGGAGACCTCCTAGAACTGATAAAGGGGGTGTAAAGCACTGATAAAATCACTCCCCCGTATTATTTTTTATTTTTATTTATTTTTATTTATTTTTTTTGACCTTTATCAGCGCTTTTTAAAAGCATTGATAAAGACCCCTTTTATCAGTGTTAAAAAAAGCGCTGATAAAGGGGTCTTTTATCAGCGCTTTTTTTAGCGCTGATAAAAGAGGGCTTTATCAGGGCTTTTTGGAGTGCTAATAAAAGGGACCCGCCCCCCCCCCCCCCCTATATTAATGATGAGATTTACAGTGCTTTTTTAGCGCTGTTAAAGACCTTTTTTAGTGCTGATATAGGCCGTTTTTTTAGTAGTCAATGGGCAGACCAATTGCACTATCTAGGTGTTAGAGGATATGTTGAGGTCTTGTGTGTTAGACTTTGGATGGAACTAGGGGGTCACTTACCCTTGGTAGAGTTTACATACAAAAATAGATACCAATATACTATAGAAATATCACCTTTTGAGGCCATTTACGGTGGACCTAGTGGGTAACCCTTGTGCTGGACAGATATTAGTGAGACATCTCTTGTGGGTTTAGAGATGGTACATGTGATGAAGGAGAAGGTACAAGTCATCCATGAGTGGATGAGGATGGCCTAGAGAAGGCATAAATCTTATACAAATCACCATCATAGGCCCTTGGAGTTTGAATAGAGAGACCATCATTTCTTGAGAGTCTCCCCAAGATGAGGATTACATAAGTTCGACTGGGGAGGCAAGCTATTCTCAATGTTCATCTGTCCATTCTAGATTGTGTAGAGGGTTAGTGAGGTTTCAAATTATCTCTCCATACCACCATAGTTGGAGTGAGTGCATGTCATATTCCACGTGTCACAGATAATTAGATACATGCATAACCCTACACATGTCATCAACTTTGGTGAGAAATACATTGAGGATGGATCCACGTTTAAGGAGCACATAGTTGTGATCAAGGATCGATAGTAGAGGGCCCTACTGGAGAGACTATTCCCTTGGTTCATGTGTTGTAGCAACATGGGAACATGCAGGAGAGCTCCTAAGAGTAGAAGATCCAGTTACTGGCTTAGTATCCTGAGTTTTTTATTTATTTTTTCTTTTTAAGGATGAAAATAATGAAGTATGGAATGATTTAGAGACATGGTTTTTTTCTTTTTGAGACATTGAAATATTTCTACATATATTTCCATATCCAAGGACAGAGAAGGCATGTGATTCTAAGGACCGATGTTCCCAAAATTAATTTTATAAAAATATTATGTATATTTTGTATTACACGCAAATAGTTTCTTAAATAAAACATAATAACCCTTAAATGGAATCTCATATCAGAAATTTTAGACCGTAGTTGAGCCTATTATGAATTGTTTACCCTAGGTGTGACATAAAATAGGTCAGTATGAGGCATTCAGATATCTATCCTCTTGGTGGTATTTTTAGTGGATTAAATAATTAATTAATTGGTTAATTTAATTAACCTAATAGGATTTTCCTATAAATCAATTATTATAGAAATTTTCCCACGGATAGCCTCATTACCCTAGAATCTCCAATCAAAGTTCTTCCTCGCCTTCTATTGGTGAATCGCATCCAACAACGATGAACTCTGAATCGGAGGATATCAGGATGCAATGAACATAATGAATTCCTTAAATCAATGTAGATCACAATATTTGATGAATAATGACCTAATATCTATGTAGAACTCATCAATTTGTGGATTACACCCATTTTTATTAAATTGAATGGGTGGATCAATCTTCTCTATTGATATGTGCCAATTGTGGATCCTTAGAAAAAGATCCCATGTACTTATTTAATTAGTTATTCTTATTTCCTAACCTAGATATACCCATTCCTGATCATTGGACAATAACACTAGGGAAAATGGTTAATTGTCTATTATTGAACCTTTCACTCTTAATTGCTTCACGTTCTTCATCGTTTGGACCTTATTGTTCGGGTTCAACATTATTGGGCAGCACCGAACCCTATCGAACCCCCGTAATCATGACTAAATGATGTTATAAGGATGATTTGATGAATCAAGGAAAGATATGTGATGTTTGAAGGATGTAGATTATTGTGTTCACTATAAGAGATCAAATCCTCAACTTCTAAAGATTGTTTAGATGTTCGGTGCATATGAAGAAACCCCATGGTTGATGGAATTGGATTTCTGGCCATTGGATGACTAGAAAGGATGAATTGGGACTATATATACTAATATTAGGTGTAAATGAGGCCGAAATCCAAGTATAATGGCCATATTTTAGGTGTGGAACATAGATCTGGAAAACTGTGAAAATCCTGACTACACACCGAGTATCATGACGAACACACGACATGTATCCCCTTAGTTGTGGAAGATAGGGTTTTAGTAATTCATATGGATTACGTTCCATGTATACTCCCAACACACTGTGCACCCCATTTCATATGTGGATGAGTTTTTTGGTGGAGCACACATCTAGGAATATGCCATGTGCCTAAGTACATGGTTATTGCTATAGCACATAGGCATCACCCCGTGTGGAGAGGCACACCATGTACTAATGTACACGGACATGAGTTAAATTAAATAGACTTAGGATGGATACAAATACATGACCAAGAACATAGGTGGGACTCCGAGTAGTATGGGTAAGCCATTTATATCCCCCACACACCATGTGTACCTACACGGTAGGCAATCTGTGTACCTCCCGGGACATGGCCAAGAGGGGGACTGGGACCACACATCATGTGGGTCCCCTCACACACCATGTACCCCTTGGATCATTTCTAGGAAACATTAATCTTCTATATCTTCTTCATTTAAAATCATATTTTGGCCCATTATTATCTTAACCTAAGTGTTTTTTCATGTATAACACGATGGTTCCCTCATTTGTGGCTTCTTAGATATGATGTGAAATGTTCTAGGCACTATGGTTTTTAGGTAATGCCCAATGATGGTAGTGGTTGGGAAGAGGATCACCAAAAACACTATAGTGTAACCCCTCATCATATTTGGTGTGGGTCCTCTAGAGATGTTTACTGAGTTTGACCCCCCCCCATTGGATAGGTCTCGGGTCCTTGATGACCAAAGTGGAACCCCAATCACACCAGGGCTTGGGTCATTAGCCTATAGAGTGGAACCCCCCACTAGCTTGGGTGTGGGTCCTCTACCATATGATTGGAACCCTTTTCATATAGGGTGTGCATATTTATTGACTATAGTGGAACCCTATAACACACCACAGAACATGTCCTCAACCTATAGATCCAAAACCCTCATCATCTTAGGCGTAGGTCCTCTACATACTGAGTGGAACCCCTCTATCCGATATGGTGTGAGTCCCCATAAAACTAGAGTGAAACCCCCCAATAGCTTGGGTGTGGGTTCTCTATGGACACTAAAAAATTAGAACCCCCCAATGAGACACTAGGGAGTGGGTCCTATAATTTTATTTTTCCCCATTATCTATAGGAAACAATGATGAGGTGTGGGCCTTCACATGGTTACTTCTGGGAGGATGCAAGAGATGTTGGGCATCGTTGATATACTTTTAGAACTGTTGGTGACACTTCTTATTAGGATGATCTATGATATGAAGATCCCATTTCTCCCTCATTTGGGTTTCTTTTTACTGAGCATATATCTATGTACGTATCCATACCTTTGGATTTGGGTACTCTCCTTCCATGGGATTTGAATATATATGGGGTATTCCATGTTCTTTCTATGTTTGTATTCTCATGGTTATATGAGTTTAATCTCCTACTATACATGTAAAAGACTCAACAAGTAGTTCATCGGAACACCATGTTGATCCCACTTTGTTTGGATGAGGTTACTCTCTCTCTCTCTTAGTTTGGGTTGAGCTATTCTCTTATATTATTTCCTAAATCTTGTGTTATCTATAGAAATTCTATTCTATTGTATATCTTACTTCTCCACCTTCATATTTTAGGACATCCTACAAGGTATGTATATACTCTCCCCGTCATGGGATTTTCTTGCATGTGTTGTGTCTTATGTAGATGACGGATAAGTCAATGGTGACTTCAGAGGATCTTAGGGATACCTAGTACTTTGGATCATGTATGGTGGTCGAATCTTGGAGATTGGGAGTTGGGCTCTCTCTCAGTGTTTTACTTTCCATATTTTTCTGGTTGGGATATCTTTTTTGTTGGGTTTTTATATTTTCCCTTTACTTTTCAGTTTACACTATCGTACTCTTGTACTATTTAGAGGTTTTACATGCATTGTTGTTTCCCCATTATTTTGCATCATTTTATATTATTCTTCTACAATTTAGCATCAAGATGGATTTGTGTGTGTAGAGGAACATAAGAATAGGCCTCCCCATGTTAGTTATACATTCGGTACTGGTCTCTTGCCCCTAACTGATAGAGGTGTGCTTGGTGTAGTTGTGGATCGAGCCTTAGATTGGGTCAAGTCATGACACAAGAATAGTGAGGATGAAAATAAACCCACCATCCCTATGTGGCACTGGGAACCACTGGGTTGGGGATATGGATACTAAATGAGGTTAAAGGGAAGGTTATTCATCCTGATTCTTGAAAAGTTGTATCAGATATAGCAAAAGGTTCTTGGTTATTATGGAAATTTCTATCCTAGAATTTAAAGTACTATCATGTTGAACTTTATTTCTCGTCTTTCATATGCACCAACAACCTGTTGAGAGGATCGTTTCTCTTACCTTATTCTTAGGACTTGAGTTTCCCACTCCATGGAACCATAGATTGAGTAAATAAATGCCTGATGGATCCTGAGAAGGAAGTCAAATAAAGGTACTAAAATATTTACATAGAAAATACACCTAGTCACCATAAAATAATTGGCAAGGTATGGTTTTTTTTGAGGTTCCCTATAGTAGTAACCCTTGGACACAAGGTTTATTCTTAAGCTCTTACTATTATCATCTGTAGGTAAATAATGGTTCCTAAAATTCCATGATAGGAATATAACATTATATGGAATATCCTAAGACCAATATACCTCACCCCAGTTATCAATATCATTAAAAACCATCAAGAAACATCATAAGTCCTTCACAGATAAGTCTCCTGATGCAAATCCTATGAAAACACATTTTTCCAATTCATATTTTATCTCATTGAGCTAGAAGATATAATGTTGGTTTTCATATAGAATAGATTTTATAAATCCTAGGTACCTACTTTCATTATTTAATGTTATTTCTATTTCATGGAAGCCCAAAAATTTGAGCTTGGTTCCAACCCAATTATGGTGTTAGAAATTAATATCTCCCCTATCCACTATCCATCAGGTATAACATTAGAGAGTTGAGATGTTTGGTTGAATCGTGATCCATATCAAAGAAGGAATTCCTATTATCATTTTCTTATCATTCCCATGTTTTTTATTTACAAATCTACCCTAAAAAATTTTAACCTAAAGAACATCCCATTCCAACTTTGCAAGAAAACACTATATGCGCATGAGTTTCTCTTAACATTCATTGTTCCCTTCTTCAAAAAATTTCCCATCCTACTCCATGAATATGATTAGTTTTTTAAATATTTGTGAGAATACCATATGAATGAATCCATAATGATATCAATACTAGATAAAACACCTTTCAGTACCTTGATGGTTGAATGAACATGCATGTTGATGGAGGAAAAGACATTATTAAACAATGTAATTATAACTCCAAATGGTAAGAAATGATTTTTTCAATTCAGGATGAATCTATTGATCTTATCAATATCAATGTCAGATTGGTTAATCTAAAGTGTACATAGGGAGACTGGGGAACCCAAATACTCTATAAGAATTTTTATTCTTTGCTTGTTCATACAGCTCTATAAGAATTTAAATTTTTTTTCTAAACATTCATTAAAAATGAAAAAGATACATTTATCAAGGTTGAAAATTTGGACACCCCATTTTATGTATTCTTCAAAGATCATGCCAATATCATCAATTTATCCCTTATAAGAATTTTAAAGAATGATTGTTTCATCAATAAACATGATATAATAAATACCACCAAAGTGATACCTTCATCAATATGTAAGGATACTTACCATCAAGATGTATTTGTTGATAAAATGGATAAGAGTGTCTTATGTAAGGATGAAAAAGCTTGGGGAAAGTAGTTCTCATTTCCTCAAGCCACAAAAAGCTTTGTAGAAACAAAATTTCTTTCCAAGAAGGATGTGGAGATCCATGAGGAACTGACTATCTAAACATGGGGCCAGACACCCATGGAGAGAGTCCCATGCATGAATGAAAATTCAGATTGTATTTCCATTCAAGTCTATCATATTATTTTTTCAGGTCTAAAATTATTGTAATATTAGAACCCAGAACCTTTTGTTCCATATTACCAAGAAATTCTTGAGATAAACCTAAAGTACCCTGAATCATCCTCCCTTTTATAGATTCATGTTGTTCTTAATAGATACAATGAGGCATATGAACAGATAGACTTTTTTTGATAAAATTTTTCTTCACATTATAAGGTAAATTAGACATACTAATAGGTCTATAGTGATGAATAGAAGATGGATCCTTAATTTTGGGAAAGAGAACCAATGTAGTGGAACATTTCACATGATAGAGATAACCACCATGGAATAATTCATTCAAGCATTCACCAGTTCATTCTTGGCCTGATATCAGAATCCCTTATAAAAGGATCCTAGGAATTCATCCATACCTAGAACACTTTCAAAGTTCAGATTCCACAACTCCTCACGGGTCTCTATCTCTCTAGGTATCAATTCTAAGGATGCATTATCATGATTATAAACAACATGAGGAATGTAATAAAAGAGATCTGCATGGACTCTCAGGTAAAATCCTTGAATACAATATTTGGAACCTGTAAGAAGATATTTTTAGTGAAACTCAGCCATACCTCCTACCACTTCTTGGATATCAATGTAAGTTTTTCTTGTCAAGGATAATATTGGATATGTTGATGCACCTATTTTCCTTAATTAATTCATGGAAGAAATTTTTATTTTGAAATCTTTGAATAATCAATTTTATTCTAGATTGAATGTGTTCCATGAATCCATACTTCAATATTATATCAGAAAAATTTATCTTTTTATAGGTAATCTTACTAAAAAATGGTCTCATTCTAAACATTTTTCATACTAGTTTCCATACAATCTATCTCTATTTTGATCCAATCCATTTCCTAAAAGTATGAGGGTTGGTTACTGATCCATGATTGAATATAAACTTTGATACTCCTTAATTTTTTGTGGATGTTGATCCATAAATAGCTCTAGGATGGATTCTCCCAAGACTCTCTCACAGGCTGATAGAATACCAAAATATTAGTCTAGATATGGGAGAAAAATAATCAATCTCATAACACTTTTCTAGGATACATAGCCAATAGAAATAGGGATTGATCAGAAATACTATGAATTTTGTGGTTTACCTTTTAATTTGGATATGGTAAGGTATCATGGAAGTTATCTAGACATCAGTCAAGGAGACACCAGATGCATCGATCTATTTTCTGGTTATTACACCAGGTGAAGCTATCTACTGAGTACCCCATTTCAAGGAGGCTAGTGCTATCCATGAAAGAAGTGAAATCCTGGACAGGATTCTAAGGTAAATCACCTCCTCAATTATTTTTCCTTAGGTCAACCATGATGTTAAAATCACTACCCATGAGCCACACAAATCCCCTAGGTTGAATACTCCAAGATCATGACACATGGATTATCTTTACTGGACTTTACAGTTGGTATACACAAAGAAAATGAAATAATACTGGAAACCTGTGTCAATTTTAGTAGTAAAAAATTTATTATAATCTTCTACCAAATCCACTAAAATTTCATGTCTCTATAATATCCATTTGTAATGTTTTTAGGGATGAAAATGCATGAAGTTACATCCTCCTAGTATGAATTGGTACTCCATTAACTTTGATTAACTCTTTTTAGGATCAAGCACTAGTACTGTAGAAGAGTTATTGTTTTCAAGTTTTTACAAGACAATATCTATTTTAAACCTAGCACATAGGCCTTAGTCATTCCATATGATGAAATAAATCATCGAATAGAGATACTCTTAGCTTTGGCCCCAGGTGTCATGGTGCATTTAACCTGTGGATAATAGCTTACCAGTAAGTACTTAGACTAGAATTTGTGAAAACATCATTGGGAATAAAAGATAAAAATTCTAAAGAAGGCTATTGAGCTTTTAGAGAAAGGTATATATATCATATCAATCCACTACATTGGGCTTGAGAAGAAAGGAAGGATGAGCCTTTTTTTAATTTTCTTTAAGAAGAAAAACAATCTACAAAGAATAAAAAGAGGCATTCAACTAAGGGTGGGACTCTTTATCCTTTGGTAAAGACCTATAAACATATGCAATAATATATTCCTTTTTATATTTTGATAACACAATATATAGAAATGTATGGGGAACTAGAGAAAAGATAAATGTTATAGGATCTCAAAGGTGGGAGACACAAAGAGCGGAGAGGTTGATGATGAAATCCTTCCAATGATACTGGGGATGAAGACAACCTGGTTAACCCTGAGACCATCAAGCATGAGTATCCAGTTCCTTGTAAGGGACTAGATCTAATCATGGAGAAATACAACCAAATATAGGGACTACTAATGATCCACACTAGTTATAGAATGTTAGAGCCTTCTTGGGAATGTAAAGTTGATAAAAATCTACCATGATCATTATCTTTTTTCACCATACTAGTCAAGATAAAAAATCCTCCTCCCAATGATTTCAAGTCCTCATCATGATTTGAAAGATCTAGATGATGAATTCTTAACTAGTCCTGCTGATTCTTTCTAAAAACTAGCAGGGAATGACCTCTGATGTGATATGATGTGAGGTAATTTTCCACCAAAGGATTTATTAGATCATTCCACTATTTGGGAGAACCCTTAATGTGAATAATAATCCAATATACAAGGGGTTAATAGATATCTATATCAATATAGATATGATAAACCAATGCTTTCTCATAGTGGAGAGTATAGTCAATGCTGCATTGTAAAACCCTTAATGAGTCTCTAATATAATGGAAGAAGGAAACACTATGTAATTTAAGAGGAAGGCCTAGGAGAGAGATCCACACCACTATGTGAGGAGTTTCCCAGCCTTGATGGACCTCTATATGAATAAAAACAAATAAAATAAATTCCACCAACTGAAAGATCTATGGATTTTTCTCTATTCCTTAAATAAGTCCTAATTATAGGACTTAGTGATGAAAAAAAGACTTTCAATTGATTGTTGAGACATTTTATGGATAATCTAATACCCATGATTTAAAAAAAATTAGAATAGGGGAAGTGGTGATTTAACTATGACAAACCTCATCACCAAGGTCCATTTGAGGAGGGATAAATCTTCCTCAGTGGAAGAAGTGGGGACAGAGATCATCATAAAATCAACCTCTAAAACTTTACGTGGTGCCTCCATGTGTTTCTTAGAAAAAAGGGGGAAGTGACTTCTAAGAATGCATGTGGAAAATGATACATCCTTAAAAGAGGAGGAAAGATGTGGTATAGAATTAAGAGGATGGGGATTCTCATCCCCTGAGAATGTTATGGATCTAAATAACTGGGTCATGGGAGGCCAAGGTAGAGAACCAATCTCTTGAGAGATAAGAGGGGCCACCT
Organism: Viscum album; assembly: GCA_963277665.1. NCBI lineage: Eukaryota > Viridiplantae > Streptophyta > Magnoliopsida > Santalales > Viscaceae > Viscum > Viscum album. Next base: position 1,516,285,120 of record OY728155.1, on the reverse strand, counting down.
GAGTGGAGATGGCCAGAAGAGGAGCAATGGTCACATGAAATTAAAAATTGGGTAGTGTGTGATGTGTGTTCTTTAGATCCATATTCATGATTATCAAGGATTATATTTAACATCCCCCATTTTTAAGAATATGAAACTCATTTTTAAGATTATTCCATCAGAAAAAATTTATTGTGTAAGTGAATAATTTTATTAATAGAAATATTTTACGGTATAGAGAAAGGGGATAAAAAATATAAAATGAAATGGATGATATTCTTTTATAAAATGGATGATTAAATAATTGGGGGTAGTAGATGTGAAGGAGGTTTGTGTTGAGAAATTAAAGATAAGGTTTTATGTGATAGTATAAATAGCCATAGATTCATCAACATGTAATAAATTTGGAAATAATGAATGAAATGAGATGGATATTGAAATCATGATTAAAAATAAATTTTAGGATTATAAATCAATGGTATAAAATTTTGAGATGTAAATAATGACTATAAATAAACTCTCACAGCTCATGGATTGTCACAAGGATTCCAATCTTCAAAAAGAGTTAGATTTGGGTGAATAAATTGAATTATTTATGAAATATCTTAAAAATTAAAAGAGAATAAATTATTCAATATAAGATAGGATAATATCAATGGAAAATGAATTTGAATTTACTTAGGATAATTTTCTGGATGATGAGAATCAACTAAATATGTTTTACCTCAACATTATTAATTCTCTTCAAAATGTTTAATAATTTATAAAAGGGAATAATCTAATTTTAAGGGGTCTAAAATACTTTATAATTATTTAAATTGAAAAATATATCACTCATTAATAATATATATTCTTATCAATATTGTAAATATTTATGTGAATTAAATAAAAAATAATGGAGTGATATTTTTGATTTCATATGCTTATCCCTAAAAAAATTAATTACATTAAAGTGAAAAAGTTTAAAATAAATTCATTATATCAATAAAATAAAAATTATGGAAATTAATTTATATTAAATAAAAATAATGTTAGAGTATCATAATTTTGTTGTATAAGAAATATCCCAATACATATCATTAACAAAATTAGTATGGTTCATGTTCTTGATAATAATAATTTTTTAAAAATAATTTTCCTTTTATGGATACTGTTAGTGTTGTGAGGTATATGAGAATGCGTTAAGGAAATTATTATTCAATTTATGACCTCAATAGTTTCCCAAATAATTATTAATATAATTATTTTTTGGGAGGAAATCCAATTAATGAATTAGGTATGAAAAAAAGGAAAAAATATATATGAAGGTTAGAAGTAAATTTTAGTTATTTGAAATGAGTTGGGTGAAATGATTGACCAAAATTCAGGATATTGAAAATTGTATCACCATATTCTAGATCATTTGAATGAAAATAATAATTCTATTTGTTTCAATGTAGGACTACTAAAAATGAAAATTTAAGTGTTTAAATTGTTTTTCTAATAGCATTATAGAAGTAGTGTTGATGGATTTAAAATAATGAATGTAAAACCCATAAAATATGATATTTAACTATATTATTTATATTTTTCATATGAAAAATAATTTTAAAATTTATCCAAGATAAGTCAATCAAAATAATATAAATTTAATGTGTTTATATTGATGACAAGATATTGAAGACAGTGAATCATTTTTTATAATTGAATCATAGTAAAATATATTTCCTAAATAAAAAAACATGGTGATGGTAAGGAAATTATATTTGGGAAATAATAATTTTTCTTGAATAGGATGAGATATTGTCATGTATTAGACAATGTAAGACAAACATTATGTAATCTTCTTACTGTTGTAAAATCCAATAACTAATGTTTTTTGAGAATAATGGAGAAAAATACGCATAAAAATATAATAAATCACATAATTTGTTATAAATATAATATATTTATTAATTTTTAGTTAATGAAACAATTTTATGGGTTTTAAAACACAAAAATTATTAATGAAATTAAAATAAGGAGGTTTAATTTCATGGTTTGAATGAAGACATTATAGGATTGATAAAATATTTATTTGATGTATAGTTTAATGACTATGAAGAAATCATATCCTATAGAATATTTTTTTCTATGTTTGATTAGGGATAATAATTATGATGAATGAGATAAAAACATTACTTAATTAGGAATGATATCAAGGAATCCAATTAAAAACTATTTTCCAAAAAAATAGGTTATGATGAATCATCAAATCACAATAATAAAGAAATATACATCATTAATGAAAATATTATAGGTAAAATGTTGATGATGGAATTGATTCCTACAATAGATAAAAATGAATTTATTTTTCAAAGTAAACCTATTATAGATATGTTTTTTATTAATAGGTTATTAATAGATGTTTGGGATCTAATGACTCAACTGTAATGTACCGGACTAGCTCACTCGATGTAGTAGTCGAACCAGTCTGTCACTTATCCTCAAGCATGCCTCTCCATATTATAAATGCTTTAGACTAGTATATTGGGTATAATAAGAAATATGTGGAGACAATACTATCTCTATAAAATTTAATCTATAATATAAATAATAATAAATAATAACATGAAATGACTGAACAATGCATATCAATTACTAAATCTGGGTAAGTTACCATGAGTCAATGAAGTAATCATGCTATTTTATAATAATATCATTTTTCAATAATAAACCCAAAATACAGTCATAGTTAACCATCCCCAATATCAATCCCAACATCAATCATGATCCCCTAATCCATGATCCTTTCGAAGTCCCAAATAATTCTTCTCTCACAAGGCATTTTGCTTTATCTAGACCTATATCCATGATGTGATTCTAGGTAATAATGTTAGACTGGTCATAGTATGCATATAAAATAGTAGGAAATCACTAACAATTTCTAAATAAATATCCACTCTGAAAAAAGTGTATGTATATATACAAGTGAATAATATATATATATATATAATGGAAATGTGCTTTAATAATAAATTGTTTCCAATTATCCACATTGGACCTTGGGTTCCCATGTGAAACCATAGAAAACCAAACCTATTTTAACCCATATTGACCATATAAAACATACACTATATGGTAATCTAAATTAAACTAAACTAAGGATATCCATCATTTATTTTAAACAAGGTACCCTGGAGAATCAATCCATGTACCTATTCCATGTCATGGTCCATTTGGACCATTATCATCAAGTCAATACCCAAAACAGGGATATATAGCTCCATGTCCATCATTTAATATAAATTAAATAGAGGGTCATGAACAACTATCTTAGTCATAGGATATTTATCATCATGTAAAAAATCATTTCACATTGATATAGATCTTAATTTCCAATTTCTTAAATCATTGTATCAACAACTAATTTCCAAGGTCCAATATAGCTAACCCTTTAACAAACTAAGATAAAAAGGGTTCACCTTTTTCATAAATCAATATTTATAATGTTCTATTATATTCACCATATTTAACTCAATTAAAAAATTTAAACATCACAACAATTGTTTATATATCACATATTTAAACCATTTATCAGTTTAAAATTTCCCTTTAAAAAATTTTCTATTTTTTTCATTTTAGGTCATAAAAAATTTTATACCAAATTTAAGCCAAACAAAACATCATGACATTCCAAAATTCCAATAAAATGTATAACCAAGTTAAAATTATAAACACTATATTATATAATTTAAAATTTTTTTATACCATTTCCAAGGAATTGGGATACACCACGAGTGGCTGTAGGTCCAGTCTTACAATCATTAACAAACCCAACGTGGTCTGTCAAATATATAAAACATCATTTAAAGGTCCAAACCATTTTCTATAATCAAGGAACATAAAGAGAAACATTTTGATGCTATACTAGATACCATATACCCATGAAAAAATACAAAGATAGTGGGAAATAGATTTTATAATACTTACTTTATTCTTATAGAGAACCATTTTTCCTACCCAGACTATTGATTCAAGTTAAAATATCCACAACACCAAAAATAAACATCTCTTTGACATACATATTATGAGACATAAAATAATAGGGAAACTGATAAAGTGAAAAATCTATATAATAGAAGGAAATGGACTTATTGACTTAATTGGGGCATAAAACTCTAAGATACGACACATTGAATGCCCTAAAATCAAAGGATTTACACCCTTTGAAGAGGTAGAGAAGTTTGGGTCACACCTTAGGTTGATGTGAGTAAAATGGGGGGAAATCATAGTGATTTTATATAAAGTATGGTAATTAAAAGTGGAAATTTATATCTATTTTATATGGTTCATGTTTTTTCCACATGTTTTTCCAAACCACGAACAAATTACGTGCTCTTATGTCTAAGGAAATCACATGCAACATGTTTTTTAGATCCACCTAAATGGTTTGGAAAACTATATGGAATCCATGTAACTGGATCTTAACCCAACCCACACTATTTACAAGACACATCACATGGTTTTTAAAGCTATTACTCTCTTCAAACATTGTCTCATAATCACATTGCATGGTTAGAACTAATTGTGTACTAACCATGTGTTGTGTGTTTCAAGGCCCATTTTCTACACTTTTGAAGTATAGAACCACTTGAATTCTCGTAAAACATCCCTATACCTGATAATCACTTGATAAAATATTTTTAAAAATGGGTTAACTAGAAATAAATAAAATATACTTCACAAAAGGTCATGATCTTACAACCTCACCAACATAAAATATTACATCCTTGAGATGAACTCCCCAACATCACTAAACCTCTAAGGTAAAATGGTTCTTCCCCTAGTCCCTCATATCAGCCTCCCTCTCCCATGATTCTTCTTAAACACAACCATACTTCCAAAAAACTAAGACCTAATATCATGGTCTTACCCTGGAGATTTTTATTACTATAATCCACAATACGAGCCATATTCTAAACAAAGGACACATCAGTATCAAGCTTAGCATCATCAACATCAATCACCAAATAAGGGTTAAGGAGATACAGTTGAATAATTATCACATGGAAAACCTTGTGCGAAACACTATACACTGTGGAAGAGTTAATCAATATTCTACCATATTTATCATTTGAATAATCTCAAATAGCCTGAAAAACCTTGGAAATAACTTAGCATATTTTTGAATCTGATAGTGACCAAATATTGGAAATACATGAAGGAATAAACATTCACCCACATGAAACTAATTAGGTTGGAATCATCACTCAAAATATGAATTCTATTCGTTATAATATTTATCCATATGCATGATTATATTGATTGGCCCAAATGATTCCTACACAAGACACATCCCCAAGAATTTTGTTTCTATCATTTTTATCCAGCACAAGGGTGATCTCCCTGGCCCACAATAAATTTCTTGTTATTGTATCATCTGATTAGTCATTTGATAAATATTATTATAGGAGAACTCAATTTTCTCTAGGTTATTCTCCTAGTTTCCACCATGTTCTATGAAACTTTCTCTCAATATTCCCTCAAACACTTGGATAGTCAACTTAGATTTCATTTCATTCTTTGGGTGATAGACTATACTCAAAAATACTTGAGTACTAAGTGCCTTCTATAATCCTTTATAAATCTATGATATAAAAAATGGATCTCTATATAACACAAAACTATGAGGGTCCAAATGAAAATGTACTATAACCCATACATATATGTCATGTAGTGTCCCCAAATAAACATAGATAAATAATACATTAACACTATGATTTAATTATTACATATCATAAAAATTCTAAAAACCTTTGAACATGTTGGATTATTGTCTATGATATTAGATACATAAAAATGTTATTTAAGTATACTCATGAATATTCTTCCATAATTATGCTCCACAATACCCTTTTATAGATATCACATATGAAATAATTATATTCATAAACTAGGGATTGTAAATATATGGAAGGGGTGATCTCAATCTCTTATTAAGGGAAAATATTATTATAGAGTAATGGATCAAAAACATGGACGAGGAAATGGAGAAGTTATAAATGTCATAATAAATGATAAAAAGACATTATATGATAATAATAAAACATATTAGAGTAGCATAATATCATAAAAATATCATGAAATAATCATAAAACACATGAAATGGCTCAAACATATCTTAGTAATCATATTACAAATGTGGATGACATAAAGTTAAGAATACATTAAAAATAAATCATAACCATGAAAACATGGAATTTCATGGAAATGAAATGCCCCATGAAAATTTAACTTTTTTTTGAAAAATAAGGAATGGTTATACAACCATATTCCTAGGAAAATTATAAGAAAAAAAATCCATGTACCTTCTTGGGATTGGGATAATCCTCCTATCTACCTTTGGTCTTGGGATAAAACATCTCATGTACCCTATTATCTTGTGGAAAAATAAACTCATGTACCTTTTGGATTTTGATTAATCATCATGTGTTACCCTTTGGTTTTGGATAAATCCTCTCTTTTACCTCATTATCTTGGGATAAATCTTCTCATGTACCTCATTGGATTTAGGTAAATCCTCTAGTGCAATATTTTTCTTGGGATAAATCCTTCTGTGTAACCAATTGAGATCATGTGAGATAAGGTTACACCAATTCATTGGAGGGTGATAAAGGACCACATCTATCATCACCCATATATACATGTTTCCTAAAATAAATCAATCATGTATATAACTTAATGAAACCAGTGAAGAATAATCCGGTTTTTAAATATATACATAGAAATAATTTAATTTTCATAAAAACCCCATGAAAATAAAATGGGTTTTATAAAACATCCAAATGGAATAAATTAACATCATGAATTAAATCTTGAAAAATCTAAAACATGATCACCCAAAATAATGACATAACATGAACTAATGAAATAATATGATATAAAAACTCTCATTTACCCAATGAAACCATATTAAAATAACATATACAGGGTGATCAAAACAACACTTCATAAATAATAAACCATAGAGTGTAAATAGTTGTGGAAATAGAAAAGTTTTCAAATAATTCAATTGTAAAATATGGATGTTCAAATAAAAAAACAAAAAAATTGATGAAAAGAAAATACTTTTGAAAATATTAATGTAAATAGTTCCAAACAAATCATCCTTAAAAATACATAATGGTTTCACAAAATAAATAAAACCTAAAAAATTAACAAAATTTTTACTTTTAAGAGGATCTATAATAAGTGAGACTTGAAAAATATATAAATATTTCAAGGAAAGGAGGGGAAATTCTTTAATTTTAAAAAGAATCATTAATAATGGGAAAATATAAAATTATGTTTTGAATAAAATATTTAAAAATAATTTAAAAAAATTATTTTTAAAAGTAATTTTTAATAATGAAAACAAGAAAAATATATAATTGTTTTAAAATGAATATATGGATTAGAAGATAAAACATTTTATTTGGAAATGATTGAAAACCATTAGATCAATTTAAAATAACATCCTTGAAAACTCACATCAGTAATGGATGGTGAAACCTTTATTTTAAAATAGTTAAAGGGGAGAAAAAGGATCATAGGAGATAAAAATAATTTTAGATTCCACTTAGAAATGGGGAACATTGATGTGATGTAAAAACATGGATATAGATGAAAAATATACTAAAAATAATGAGAATTATTATTAACAACACATTATTAGAATTTATAATCAATCAATCATAAATTATATTAGTCAAAGAAGGGAATTTATGACATAAGGGAGATATTTGAGCCTTGGAAACATTTTAAAACTTAAGAATCATTTAAATCAAAAACATATAAAAGTGAGAAATTAATATTGAACTAATTTTATCCCAAATAAAAGATATTTCATGATATAATATCTTAAATAGTCAGTATATACACAACATAAATGTAATTATGAGCATAAAATAAAATGAGTCGTAGAGAAAGAAATTTTGAGACCAAACACTTATGACTTGGGTAAAAAATTTATCAAAAACACCATAAAATGTACAATATGGAATTAACCATAAAATTAAATGAATAAATTTAATTCATGAAATTTTATATTAATTTGTAAGAAAAAAAACCACTTGAATTGGTATTTGTGCCTAAATTATAACTATATATCAGTGAAGGTAAATTGAGATGAAATCCATTATGTTGTTATAGATTTTTTCTACACACCTGTGTAACATCTAGAACATCCAAATTAATTTTATTTAATAAATTTATAGAAACACTTAAATTCTACATTTTATTTAATATGATCCATTTATTATCATATAATTTTAATTTATTATATATTTTCACCATTTTTGCATGAAAACTGTATATGTGTTAGATTATTTTGGAAATCATGGAGAATGAAAATATTACTTTAATAATAATTTAAATAAATAATATAATATTTAAATAAAAAAATACTAATAATTATTTTTTTAATATATTATTATAAAATTTATTTTTATATTTCCTTAGTCATCCATAATGAGATTTTAAATCATTGTTCACCTTGGTGTCTTAATAAACCAAAACATGAACACACTTTAACTCATTTGAAATTTATTATTATGGAGGTGTTTATTTTAATATAATATCATTATAATAGATTAATAATGGTGTTAGATTTATTTACTTATCATGGTGAACAACATTTTATGATTTTTACTTAATTTATGAAACTCTAGATGAAAAATGTTTCATTGTGGAGGCAGGAGTCCTCACATATAAATGTTTAGAATTCATATTTCTCAACTCTTGTTTGGAGGTGAAGGTATATATTAAATTGAAATTTTATAATAATTATTAAATGATATATATAATACTTATTAATCGTTACCACCATTAATTAATTCCATAAAGGGAGGTAATTAAAAAAATAAAATGTCATCGCTTTGTGGAGGTGGTAGTCTGAAAACATACTAACAATGTCATTTTTTTTAAAATTTTCTGAAAATTAATAACTAAATATTGTAAAATTAATCTAACAACAACTCAATATAATAATTATAATAAATTCATTATATTATTAATGTAATAATATATTTGGTTCCATAAGATTTAAAATAAAAACCTAATTAAGAAAAAATACTTATGTCGTAGACTTCATATTTACTTTGAGGTTCCCAAGATATTGAAGGTATTATACTATCTTTGGGTGACCTAGGGATATTTTGTTGGATTTGGTTCTAAGGAGAGTAAAATTGAATATTTTTAATGTATAAATAAATGGTGAAGTTCATCTTTAAAGGGTGAAAGTGGAAACCTTTTATAATAGAAGGAAAGGGTCACTTTTCAAAATACTCATCAATTTTCAATAAAATAATGACACAATTCAATAGTAATTAACTCGGAAGAGGAAAACGTGGGGTTTTGTGAAAATCTATGGTCAGAAATCCTCTCATCAATTCATTTTATTATAATGTAATAATTAATTAAGGCTTTTGGTTTTTACTTTTAACCTTTTACTAAAATTAACTATTTCCATGGTATTAAATTTCAACCTTTGTAATTATAATTAGTGACAGAAATTATGATTTGTTCATTTTACCTATCTTAAATACTGACTTTAATGAAGAAAATTATTTATTATAAAAAAAATGTATGAGGACATCATGTAATGAAAAAATATAATTTATCCATATAAACTCTTAATTTGAGGAAAAGACTGAAATATTTTCATTTAAGATTAGTTTTAAAAAAAATTGGACATATAATTATATGTTAAAAGAATAATTTAATATTTTTAAGGATATTGATTAAATAGATATTTTTTTAACTAGAAGAATATTTTGTTTTCTAGGATAATCTTACTCAAAAATGTTTGAGTATGAGTTCTAAAACCAACACAAAATCACATAAATTATTATAAAAATAATAAAGTGAACAAAGATAGGAAAATAATACACAATAGCATTAGAAAACACCCACAAATAAGAAAAAAACAAGAGATCAAATCCTACCACTCCCTCTGGATCTTGAGTTCCTGTGATACCAACCTATGTTATTTGGGTGTCTTGTTCTCCACCATGACTGAGTATGTTGGGGCAGCACAATCTCATTTCTCAATGATGATTTTGAGGAGTCCTCTATAATTATTTTTCTCATATATTTCGATGATAGATCCTGAAATTCAAGCCTTAGATTAAGTCAAAAACCATATAAAATGTTTTTTGATAATAATTTCTAGACTATCAAATAATCCTTGCATCCAAAAATATCCAGTTCCATTTTTTAATGGTAAATTCTAACTATAAGTCAAAAAATTTATCGATTTCATCTATAAGGCCCTAGAGGTACCTATCAACCTCATAATCACCCATAGGGGCCTTCAATTGTTTTCCTTGCAACTTCGAATTCCATGAGTGTGGCCTTTCCAAACAAGTAATAAGTATATTTTATAAGATAAGAAAATTTATATGGATAAGACCAATCCACATTTTTAGTCAAGAACTTATGTTACCCTCCCATTTCTCGAATTGTATCATCCTTGCTGTAACCCATGGCATTAGAAGATATTACCTCGACAATTACTGGAGGTTGCAAAACTAATAACCAATGTTGATCATCAACAGCATGAGAGGACATCTAATCATGAGACTCACCACTTCCTCCTAACTTCATGACATACTAAACATGGGAATATTATTTTTTATCATCATCATTGGATCCAGAAAAATGGACATCCACCACCACACATACCTGAACAAAATTCCCATGCTCAGATTCATTGGAAGACCTGTGATTTCTAGGAAGGACCATTTGATAACCCTCATTGTCCATAACTTCCTTGCCTTTTTCCATACATTTATCCACCTCCATATCAAACGTCAATCCTAAAGGAAGTGGTGACTGATAAAAAACCACTGAATACTCCCTTGCGGCACCTTCATCTTTGGCCAACATACCAAGGCCTCAAGATTCATGATTATTATCTTCATTATCAATACCTGGTTGGGAAATCTGGCCCACAACCTTGTATCTTATAGGAATTACAAAGTCAAAAAATTATCAATATAAACTTTATGCTCAACCTGATTTTTGGATTTTGATGAAACCACATCAATAATGTATTTTTTCCCACTACACCATCATGTGAAGCAAGATAACCACGACTAATTCCATGCCTATGAGATCCTCCACCACAATCCTTCTTAACATATTTCTCTGTATCGTTATTTTCATTAGTGGGGAACTTATATTTACAATCCTTGGTCCAATACACATACTTCTTATAAGTGGAGAACCTCAATACCCTTTTAAAATTATCTCTAACATCACAAATTGACATGGAGTTGTAATAAAAAACTGGAACCAATTCATACTCAATTCCCAATTCAAATATAAACTCTCTAATATTCTGATAACTATCTCAGCTAATGTTTAACTAAGGTTAAATTCAACCATAAATCAAGTATAATGACCATATCTAGCCATTTAATTTTATTTTTCAAACTTGATTGGGGATCCCACAGCCAAGGAAATATCCCATAAGATGTACCAATGATAGAAAAACCAATTCATCCCTTTAATTGTAATCTAAGATTGATCCATGATTTTACAATCATGAGACAAATCAAACCAGGGGTCCCAGCCTTAAAAGTGAAAAACAACTGATTTAACTCACAAATTTGTAGCTCCAAGCACAAAATTTCATCTCTTGTGAGGGAAAGGTAATATGGAAAAATCTCATACCTAATGAAACAATATGCCATACATAAAAGATCCAAATCCTTAGCAACTGATTTTAAAGATTATCAACCTTCCATGGATCATTCATTGAAAAAGGGGTGAGTCGTGCAATGATCGAATGCTTGAATTCCTCAATATCATCTTCAAACAAATTAAGCCCACTTCAATGAAATTAATCACACCATTTCTCAAGATCGGATTTTTCTCAGGAACCAAATCATGTCAAGGTTCATAGAATAATCTGAAATTCTCACTAAGACACTAATCACTTTGAGAAGATGGGTTTTTAAATTCAAGATCTGCAGAAGGTATGGACCTAGATTGAATAGGTCCATCATCCTCCTACAAATCCTACATAGGTTCAATAGCCACGAGGTCAAAATTATACTTCAAATAGAAATTATATTTAGATCTCAGAGAAGGCGGTGAGATGCGTGTTCCAAGATGAGATCCAAATTCCACCTTCAACAAATACCACAACACAGTGGATTGGAAAACATCTTCACCTTTATATCTTTGAGAATATGGTGTAGTGGCGAGCCTGGATGCGGTCGGCTTCACAACATAACACAACATAGATTCAATGAACACATAATGATCATCTTTGGATCTATAATTATGCGGCAATGGGATGAGTGCTGCATAAAATTGATCTATTGGATCTGAGGAGAGAGGGACATGAACCTTTTTCAAAATCTAATCTACATCAGACTGAGGCAAACAAGCAATACCTAATCCATGATCCAAATCTTCTCTTATCAAGGTATTTGTAGAAGAATCTACCTAGAATGAAGAATGCATCGGAGGTCAATATCATCATAGGAAAATTCCCTAATCTCCATTAGTGAATAAAGAGAACATCCCAATTACCATCAATTTCTCCATCTAAGATAATCTTAGAAAATGATATAATCATAAAAATTGCAATTTTATAAAATTCCATATTTTAGAGGAAAAAAATAAACCTTATCATAAAAAACTCAAAAAAATAATACAATGTAAATTTTGATATAAATTAATAAAAATTATTTTTTCATTTATGGAATTTTAATTCTAGAATTTTTAAATTAATATTCTAAAAAAATATACATAATTCAAATAAACTATATTTTATTGAAAATGATCATTTTCAATATTAACTCCTATTAATTAGTTATATTATGATTATTTAATAGTCAACCATCTAATTATTTATTATATATTTATTATTAATTTTCTCATATTAAAATTTGGTTTGTTTATGTGGGTATATTGTGTGGAACAAGTTATAGAAAAGATTAGGTATTTTAAATGATCCATAATATTGATCTGTTACATTATCCTCCCATAAATAAATGTCATCCAAATAATTTTAGTTATCACTTACTAATAAATATGGCTATGAGTATCCATATGATTTGTATGACTTGAGAGTTAATTTCTAATGTGGTATCAAACTTAATAATTTTGTTGAAATCATGAAACTTATCTATTCCTTCTGATGAGGCATCTCCAAATATTGATTTTCATTATAACCATTTGAGCTAAAAATACTTTATGATTAGGTATCATAACTTCTATAATGGAATAAATTTTCCATGAGGAAATATAGTCATCCTTGTAATGATAGGTGATCATAAGTTTATTTGAAATATGAATTTTAATTATCTTATTCCCATAATTGATTTGGAATATACATAATAATAGTTATTCAATTCTATAAATGACATTAAATTCCTATAATAGAACAATTAATAAGATTCACATGAATAAAATTACCATAAAATTCATATGAGGAAATAATAATAAAAATGTCAATTTCAAAACATTAAGCGGTTGATTTTTTTTCATTTGAAAAAGTATTGGGTCTACTAGGGTGGATAGAAGTATATTCCAATTGGATATCTACAAATATATAGTGTAGGTTGAGTGTACCTTTTACACTTATTTTTTATTAACTATATTTAGTAGAATGGATAGCAAAGGATTTACCTTATTTCCTTGTTTTACGAGGTTTTTTTTGTTCATTATCCTCGTTTGTTGGTGGGTTAGGGTATCATTTTGGATAATGAAGTAACTATAGGAATTTGAGGCATTGGGAATTATTAAACTCTATTTCACTTATTATAATCTTTATCCAAGATTAAAAATCATAGGCTTGATGTTCGATCCTTCCGTATCTGAAACTCTTTCCTATTCCTTAGAGACATTTCCTTAGGTGATTATTCCCATATTTTTTTCATGTATGATGTTGAATGTTTTTTATTTCATCATCTTTGATGCCTGATATTCATTGAAACTTTATCATTCTATTCTATGGTGAGTCTAGATGTTTGGAAAGTATAAATTTATCATTAATAACTTCAGCTAGTTAGATTATCATAACCACACTATTTTCAATTCCATCATTTATACCACTTGGTTCCTCTTAAATATATTTTTCAGCACATCCATTGTTAAATTGTTTTCTCCTTTATCCAGCTATTCCTAAATCCAAAAAGATTCAATCCTGAGTAATTAGTATTTACTTCATATATAAATTATGAAAATATTAACCTTGAAATGTGTTACTTTTTAAACTATCACATTATCTCTTAGTTCAACCTAAATAAATTGTGATTCAATCTATCTTTCTTTAGGTTTGTTTCTCCCAAAATTGATACCCTAATTCCTTGATATAATAAATAATTATTAGTATATTATAAGGGGAGTGTGATTATCAACTGAATATTCCTCAGGAGTTTCAAAATATGTGTACAATTATACATCTTTTCAAGCTCTAGGCGATGATTGACTTAATACTCAGTAGGGTCTCTAAAGATTTATTACCCCTAGGTACATCTGTTCTAGAGAGTACATCATGTAGTATCCAGATAGAGATATATTTATATGGAAAACCATCTACTCAAAACATTACAAATATTTTTTGATATCATACTATACAAAGACTCATCTCGTAGGTATTTTCCTAGGGCTTTCACTAATGTTCAATAAAATAATATCTATAAGTAACTGAAAAAATATCCAATAATAACTAAACCATTTCATTGACACACATTATAGAAACCCAATATAAACATATATATATAATACATTGATGAAATTATTTAATTACAAAATCTAAAAAATACTTTCACAACTCAAGGACTGATAGGTTTAGTGTATTGGAGCTAAACTACAAAAATATTTTTATTTTATGGTAGTAGTGAAAATTTATGTATAATTTTTCTTCTCTAAGAACTTTTCTAGATGTTTCACATGAAATAATTATCTTAATAACCTGGGGATTGGAAACATAAGAAAGGGGTGATTAATTGATATTAGTAATTGAAAATCATATCAGAGTGAAATAGATCGTAAACATGGACTAAAACATGAGGGCATAAATGTCATAAAAAATATCAAAGAGACATTATATGATAATCATTACAAAATTTTATAGTAACATGAGTTCATAAAAACATTATTATATATTATTTTTTAATATGGATTAAAAACATCTAAAAAATCATATAACATGTGAGAATGAATTAAAAGTGTGGAATACATTAAAAATAATTCATAATCATGAAAACATTGAATTTTAATGAAATTAAATGCATCTTGAAAAATGAACAAAATTTGAATAAAAACATTGAAATATGTAACAACTATTACAATAGGACAATTATTAAAATCAAAATCAATATAACTTCTTGGGCTTCGGATAACCCTTATTAATACCCCTAGTATTTGGATAAAACATTTCATATACCCCTATTAATTAGGTATAAATCTTCCCATGTACCCTTTTTAATGGGTTACATCCTATCATTTACCCTTTTAATTTGGAAAATCCTCCCATATATCTCATCTTCTTGGGATATATCCTCCCCTTGTACCTCATTGGCTATGGTTAAAACAACCCATGTATATTTTGGCTTAGGATAAACAATCATGTGTACCATTTTGATATCATGAGACATAAACATAAACTACTACATTTAAGGGACATATAGGACCCATCCTATTATCATCTATAAATACTTGTTCCAAAAAATCAATCATAAGAATTTCTTAATGAACCCAGAGAAAAATAATGGGTTACAAAAACAAGAAAATGAGAATCATTAACTTTTAAAAAGGAACCCAAGAAACAATTGGGATTCATAAAGCATCTTAATGGTATAAAATAACATAATTAATTAAATAATTTGAAATTGAAATAATATTTTCCAAAATAATCATATAAAAAAACTAAACAAATTATTGGATATAAAGACTTTCAATTTCCAAAATAAATCATATCATTATACCATATAGGAAATGATCTAAACATATCCCCATAAAATATAAAACATGGTGTTTAAATATAAGTAACCATAAAATGTTTTTAATAAAACCTTTCAAAACCTTCATGAGAAAATTAATTTCAAAAAACACTTTTTTGAATGGAAAGGGAAGGCTTTTGAAAATCTTAAGATAATGTGTTCCAAATAAAGGATTCCTAAAAATATATAATGGTTTATAAAAAATAGAAGTGAGAATAATTTGAAAAATAAATTTACATTTAAAATGATATTTAATATGAAAAATTGAAATAGTCATGATATTTTAATGAAAAATAAGAAAAAATACTTTGAAAACATTTACATTTAAAAATAATCTTTAATAATGGAATCTTGAAAAAAAATTAAAATGTTTTCAATAAAAGAAGTGAAAATAAAATGAAATTCTCTATTTATAAATATATTAATTAATTAATGATCCTAAAAAATACAATAATGTTATCAAATGAAAATTTTTAGTGGATTATAACACGTTTTATTAGAAAAGGATGGATTTTTTTTTGAACATTTTGAAATAAATTTCTCAAAAACTCTCATCATTCAAAGGATGATGAAACCAACGTTTTAAAATTATTAAAGGGATTAAAAAGGATATTTGGAGATAAAAATAATTTCACTTTCCACTAGGGAAATCCAAACAATGGTGGGAAGTAAAAACATTGATATTGATGAAAAAACTCTTAAAAGGAATTGTAATTACTCTTTACAAAAATTCATTTTACTGAACCCATAGAATCATCAAGGAAGAATAATTTTTTTGAAAACTTATTTAATTAGAATATTTTATTATAATAAAATATAACATTATCATAGGTTATAATATATAAAAAATGAAATATATTTTTCAAAGAATAGTTATTATAATCTAAGAGGGAGATTTTAGTAATGGAAAGCTCTTAAAAATTATGGATAATTTGAATCAAATAATTATAGAAGAGAGAGATTTTAATTGAAGTTATTTTATGATGATTTAAATTAAATTAATAAAATAATATCTCAATATACACCACATTAATTTAATTAGGTTCTTAGACAAAAATTTGTCCCAAACAATAGAATTTTGAGATGAAACCCTTACAACCAAGGTAAAAATTCTATCAAAAATGATATAAAAGGGAGAGCATGGAAGTAAACATAAAATACCCTTAATAAAAGATAATTAATGAAATTTTATATATATTTGATATTATACACACCATTTAATATTAATTAGTGAATAAATATGAAATATGACTCAATGAATGGAAATTAACATGAAATCCCTCAACTTGATCTAGATCCATTCTACTCACTTCCTTAACTTCTTGAATAAACAAAATATATTTATTTAATAAATTCATAGGATCTTTATACTTATAAATTTAATTTAATATTAACTATTTATAATCATATTCTATTTATTTATTATATATTTACTCATTGTTTTTTCATGAAAATTGAATCAGTGTCGGCATATTTTATTAATCTTAGCAAAAGAAAATGTTACTTAATTAATAATTTAAAAACCAAATAACATGTTTTTAGAACTAAATATTAATAATTATTTACATAATATTTTATAAAAATTAATTTTTCATGTTTCCATATTCATCCAAAATCATATATTAAAGCATTTTTTTGTAGGTGGTTAAATGAACAAAAACAAAAACACGCTTTTACTTGATTGGTGATTATAGTTAATGAGGTGTTCCTATTAACATAATTTAATTATAAAAGATGTATAATGATATTATTTTTAGTTATTTATCATTTTGGATTATATATTAATATTTCTAGAAAATATATGAAAATATATTTTAAAAATAAATAATGTTTCATTGTGCTGGCGGCAGTACTCAACTATACTTGTTTAGAGTTCCTATTTCTCGATGCTAGAGAAGTGGTGATCATGGATATTAAATTGACATTTTAGATTCATAATTACATGATATATATCATATTTATTCAAAATTACCACCATTAATACCAGATATGAATGGTGTAAATGAAAAAACAAATTATGTCACTGCATGTAGGTGGTGGTCCATATAATAAACTATTGATGTTACTTTGTTTTCCTATGTGTATGAAAATGAATAATTAAGGGTTGTACCATTAATATAACAACAAAATATAATAATAATGAAAATAAATTAATCATATTACTATTATTCTTATATGATATTTGGATGATTAAGATTAAAAAGAAAAAATTTATAAGGAAATAATACTTATGTTGGATACTTGATCCTTCCTTGGATGATCCCTTGAAATTGAAGGGATTAGGACAACTATGAGTGACTAGGGGATTTTATTTGTTAGATATGGTTCTATAGAGAGTAAAACAATTTATATTCAAGACTCGATCATTTTAACTTTTAGCATGGTAAAAAAATTTAACATTAGTAATTAAAGTTATTTGAAAAAATTAAGACTCGATCATTTTAACTAGTCTAGACATTATGATTTAAATTTTTAAAATCATTCTATCACATAATATTTCTAAAATTTTGAAAATATAATTTTAAAATAAACTCTATTAATCAGTTAAAAATAGTTTTTAGAATGGTTTTTAAATTTTTTAGGATAATATTACATAATTATAAAATCGGATGAAGTTTAATTTTTAAAAAAAGCACATTTTTTTAAATAAATATTTTAATAAAATACTAAAAATTAAATAAGAATAAAATTTTAATGTGAGGAATTCAATAATGAATTTTATTTTATAAAATTTAAATTCTAAAATTTTTAAATTTTTCATTTAAAATAAAATGGATTTTCATGAAAATAAACTCTTAAAATATTAACTCCTAATAATTATTTAGTATATTAATATTTAATGTCATATGATCTTATTAATTATTACATATTTATTATTAATTTTATCTTTTTATGTTTTGTAATGATTTTTTTGGGTATATCATGTGACACACGTTATAGAACATGGTATATATTTTGATGAATTCAAAATTTTTGGTCATTATAGGTTAACGAACTCATCAACTATGATAGTCTTATAAATAAGTATGATATGGGCTATCTTTGAAACTAATCCATAACACCCATATCATGTACCTCTTATAAGGATTCCTTGGTACACCTGCCATGAAATCCATGGTAACAACATCCCAGTTTCAATCCATAATAGGAAACATTAATAATTGACCATCCATTCAATACTATCTAGAATTCACCTACTAATAGGAAAAGTATAATATCAAAAATATTGTGATATCCTTTTTCATTAAAGGCCACAAATACTATATTTAAAAATCATGGTACCTTTTGGTCAAACCAGGGTTCACCCCCCACTTCAATGAATGAAACTCACACATCAACTCTGCTCACATACCAATAGGCACATAAATGTGACCATGAACATGGATAACCTGATTACCATTGATTGCCTAGTTAAAATGTATCTATACACCATAAATGGTCTCTATAAACATTAGTCACTCCAAATCCTCATAGTTTAGATTATTTATCCATCATATATGAGGGTGTATAATAGATAAATACATGATTATCATCAGTTATCGCTCCCCTAAAACACTTATATACATCTCTATAATAACCCTGACCCCAGTATCCCAGATTGAATGGTCATTTTATTACAATGGAATATATAAAATAGGTCACATAACCATGGATAGATTAGTTTAGTAGTATTGAAGAACTAGATACATAAATTATTCCATTATTACATTATAAATTAAACATAGTAAAGTAAAGAAAATAAATCGCTTCTTGTCCCTTATTTAAAGATTTCATCCTCACAACTTAGGAAATAAAAAAATATATAAGGGTGATCTCAAAAAAATCATTAAGGGTTATATGAAACAATAATAAGGGATGTAAATTCAATAAGGAATAGACATTATGGCATTGTAAATAATCTTAAGAACACCTACCATCAATAAAATAAGAATGAAAATGCATCCATAGATTTTTTTTATAGTGAAAATATCATGGAAAGTATTAATTGAATGTAGAATTTAGAAGATGATTATTTATTTGGCGTCATGTATCTGGCACATGAACTATTATACCATCAAGATGGTTCATGTTTATGGGTAAAAACTTATCTGATTCTTCTTGGAGATAAACATGAATGGTTTGTCGCTTACTCTTTTGTCTCATGAGAAATGTCGATGCATTGAGGGGCTATAAATTAGGGACCCACCCATCACTATAAGTCCAAATAATTCTTCATACATATATTTATTCCAAAATAATATGCCTTATCATAATATCCATATTGAGTAGGAAATACCGATTCAATATTTCTACATTCAAAGTAAACACCGTATGTAAAATTGTTATACATATTAGACAATAATCATATCCATGATACAAGAAAATAAGGATATTTAAGAGGAATATATTTTCAAATGAAAAATTATCTAAAATTGGTTGTATATAAACTACATAAAAATAATTAGGTGCACAATACCATGTAAGTCTCAATGAAATTGTAATTAAGACAAAGTCTCTTACCTTATGTTCGAATGTGTTTTGAACTTGATCTCAATGTACTGTATAATCAGAATAAATCCATTAATTAATTAATTAAAAACATTTTATACATGGATTTTATTTTTTTAATTTTATTATGTCCATTTATTTCCTTCTTTATGAGTTATAAAATACACTTTTATCGTTTGGGAGTGTTTGTTTTCTTGGTTTTCATGATCAGTTTACTTGTATACATGTATGGAAAAATCATGTAAAATGAGAATAGTTGTCCAGAATTGAAATTATATGTTATTAATGAGACTTCATAATATTACATGGTTATATATTTAAATTTATTATATGGTATGATTATGAATCATTAGATCAAACGTTGGTGATAATTGTTTAGATTATTCTGGAATGTTTTGATCATCACAAACTAGTTTTGTTTTATTAATTAATATTATGAATATATAAAACTACCATAACATTAAATAATATTTAATACATATATTATAATATTTTTTAACCATAAAAATGGTTTTATGAGCATCCTTGAAGGCATAATTGAAAAATTAAAACACGTCGTCCATGAAGGCGGTAAATCAACACCTCACAGATGATGTTTTAATTTTTAGAATAAAAAGAAGAGGAGGATATAATTTATGGTGGATTTTACATTGACATAATAAAATTCCAGTATATATAAGATATTTTATTTATCATTAATTTTTGTAAAAATGAGGTGATGGAAGGATAATAAAAGAAAATAAATTAAATTAAATTAAAGGGGAGGATTAAGGGTTTTACCTGTAGAATTATACTCGTTGAGAACCACCTTAAGGGACTTGGGTTTGGTATTTTATTGAGACTAAAGGATCTTAGACGTGGGGGAGAGACTTGGGAAGAAAATTGGGTAGATATTGGTCAATATTCAAGGATTTTGTGGAGTGATGATAAGAGGTTGTGAGGGTGGTATTTATGTGGAAGAGAATATTGTTTTTTATTATTATATTTATTATTTTATTATTTTGACTCAAGACAAGAAATAGTGATGATTATTGTGACCAGATACAGTAACTAGTTCATGATATTTCGAAAAAACAGTTCTTACATCATCCATTCATAATCCATGACTCAATAATTTTTGTATTTAGCTTATATGGGGAATTATTGTATTTCACTGTTCACCAAATATTCATCTATTTTGGATAAATCCCAAAAATTAACCCTAACCATTTTTTGATATGTAGAATTCATAAATGAACTCCATTTTACAAAAATAATTTTCTAAATGTGGGAAATTTAATTTTTATTTAAAATCATCATTTACTCAAAAAAATAACAATTTTAAAATTATAATTGATTTTATTAAATATTAAAAAATTAAATAAGGTCTCATAAAATTTTTTATAATAAAACTTCAAAAAAATATTAATCTATGATTCTATTTTATGAAAATAATTTTTTATTTAAACCATTATTTTAATTATAAAATTTTGAATAAACATTTGTGTTTTATAAAAAAATACCAACACTTAATTTATTATTATCGAAATATTTATTTACTTATATTATGGTATAATTATATAATATTTTAATCTATAATATGCCTACATTTTATTTATACATTCATAGGTGAGGTTACTATGCTATTGGATGCATTACTATTCCTAAGGACTGCATTACTATTCCAAAGGTCAAGTTAATATTTCATTCGTATATGTTTCTTAATTTATAGAAAAAACACTTCATTCATTATTCATTTATCGAGTTTGATTTGTGTTCTATATGTTATTTTATATTATTTATACTATATGAAATAATTTTTTGTTCAATGTAAGATATCTAATGAATTGAATTTATATAAGTCTATACATGCCTTAAAACCATGGGTGTTATAATCTCAGAGAACAAGTCAATCATCTTCCACTAAAAACTAGACTCTTGAACAACCAGAGATTATATATTTTGACTCAAGTTAGTAGAATAATTGTTTCCTTTTAGTGACATATAATCTATCCCAAATTCAAAAGACTACACGAACTCAAACCATCTCTACAATTGGATCTTTATATCATACTGATTAAAGATCTATTTAAGGCTATTATGGTCAATGTAAAAAACAAAGCATACACCTAGGAGATAATAATGAAAAAAATTAAGGAGTAAACCATTATGGAAAAATCAAGGTTATAAATAGGATAGTTCAATTCATGTGGCCTCAATTTTCATGATTTATATTTCATGACTAAATCTACTTACGTTAACACTACCCTATTTCTGATCCCAAATGCACCATAATATATAGTATACCCCTTTCCTAGTTTAGTTAAGAAAATAATTTTTATGGTATTAATGACCTTATTAGATCCTAGAAAACATTATCATGTTCCCCATAAGACTCAAATTTTATTCCCTTTATGGGTAAGTCCTAAAAGTGATACTACTAAGTGAGAAAATTCCTTGATAAAACTTTAGTAGAATTACAAAAAAACACCAAAATAATTGCATGTCAAAAAACATCTTGTGATTATCCAAAGAAATAAATGTCCATACCTTATCAGGGTCCAATGATACACCCTATTAATGGATTATGTGACCTAATAAATGAAACTCGTCAATCCATAAATGAAACATAGATAGTCTGGCATATATATAATGCTCTCTTTTTGTACTCAGGATATTATTAATATGTTTCACATGAATATCTCTAGTCTGGGAGTACAACAAAATTTAATAAACAAAGAAAAACACAAAAATATCCATGTAAGGTTTAATGAATCAATACATCATGTCCATAAACACATAATGAGAATTTTTATCCCAAACAACATCATTAAGAACTCATATAATCCATATATACTTTTTAAAGTTGTCCAAGGTATATCAGATAGAATCACCTATAGCTGATGGTGCTTAGATCATAAATCAATCATAGATAATATAGAGGCACCCCTCTCCTAATAAAAATTATCATCAATACACATAATAAGAAACCAATTCTTAATTATAATCCAGTTTAGCTACTAGTAATCAACACAAAATCACAATGACCCTTTATCCTTGGAAAAAATAACCTAAGAACCCTAAGGTGACATAATCAACTGAATAAACCATTTAGCCTCCAATTCCTCCAATTGATTCATAATGTATTGAATATATACTAGTGTCATTCAATAATTTTTGATAAAAATTGGCTCTACTTTAGGCCTCATATAAATATTAAACTCAATCTCCCTCTAATTTGGGAACCCTAAAAAATCATCAAGAATCATATCCTAAAATCAATTTGTAAATTGGCCTTGTATCTCCTACCTGGATATCCCATTCTCCTTGATGAACATAGATATCACTCTTAGGTGATATGAAGGTCACTAAAAATGGTAACAATCAATGTAATCTTTGTAAGAAACTAACCATTACATCCCTAACATCAAATAAAATTTTATCATCTCATGTATAAACCAATCCTAATGGATATGATACCCACTATTCTTTAGGACTCACTCCATATAGAAAATGATGCCCTCTGGTCTTTCCCATAATGGTGTGTCGATCTAAATAACCCCAAACAATGACTGCACCACCATATCCAAACCATTAACAAACCAAGAAGATATAAATGAATGTAAATATTTGGTATCAAATAAAGAACTATAAATTATAGAAGCCACATGAATCATTCTTGGGATAGTCAATGACCAATCCTCACTAATGATTGATACAGAATAAACTATATACAGCTTACCTATCCATCTACCTTGGGATACTCTTTAAGTCTCTTGAACAAAACTCCACTATTAATATGGAAAATCCTATCTTGGAGTGCCCAGTTCTCCACCCAAGCCAATAGAACTCCAACTGCTAGAATGATGTAGTGTTGAATACCCCCTTCTGGTACTTTGTATAAACCTTGGTCCTCTATCACCATCCATCTACTTAGGGTTCTTACATAACCTCTCTAAGTAACTCATCCTACTATAATCTTACCACTCCACTGGTGGTCAAATACATTGACCACTCATGTGAAAAGTATTTCCATGCTGATAATAACCCAGTTGATCAATTCATTTAGTGGATGATCTATTCAGATTTATTCCCTACCTATTGAAACTTTATTGATTGTTATCACAATGATGCTTCCTATTATTAGAAGATTTACCACCAGATCACCAAGCTGGAACTATCTACCTACCATTAGAGACCTCCTCTAGGTTCCCCTCAAAGATGAAAATCTCATTCACCACCTCAAAAAATATCTTCAAATAGAAAATATTTACATGGGACTTCCCATCACATATGAGTCCATCCTGAAAATGCTTTACCCTAGTTGCATCTTCTCCAGCCAATCTTTGAACAAAATGTTGTAAGTCAATGAATAATATAGAATAATCTATCACTAGTATATTTCCCTGAGTTGAATGTATAATCTCTATAGATCTTTCATGTCTCTAGGTCTCTGGGTAAATTTGTTCCATGTACATTTACTAGAATTCCTTCAAATCCATTCCCTATAGCTTCTCATCATGGACCTAAATATCCCACCAAAAATTTTTTGGTCCTCATGGAAAATGAGCCTCCAAAATTAAACTATTCTCTATAGAAGTCTCTTAGTGGTCCATAATTGTCTACATAAACTCAATACAAAACACATAACATCATGTCCACCCTCTATGGTGAACAAAGGATGATACTAAAACTAAAAAACTATAGTAATATATATCATACTCAGTACAATCTTCAATAGAACTCTCTATATAAACATCATTAAAATATTAAAATTATAATGGAATAACTATTTCTCCCTATCACCCAAAACCAATAGAAACACTAGTCTTGATAATGAAGTTTCAGTATTAGAAATTTAATCATGTATCTATACTTAAAAATCATCATTTAAGCATCCCTATATAATTAAAAAACATATTTTTTGGGAAAATAACATATAATTACATAGTTACACAAAATATGTGTTAAAATAAGCTATAAATATGATAATCCACATACAGAATCCCAAAGTTTATTACCTCAAAAATTTCACCACACTGAACTATAACTCTCTTAGGACATCAGATATATCATGGGTAATGTAATCTTCAAGGTTTCAATTAATATGTTTGTTACCACTTTTACAAAATAACTTATCATCATTCAATTTAAAATAGTAACAACCAATTTATTAAGAACTATTTATTTAGAACCATAAAAATAAATAGAAAATTATTTTATTTCCCATCTCCTAATTTTTCTATTTTAGGAAACATACCATAACACTCTTCTCCATGTCTTCTTAATAGTATGAGTGGAAAAAATATAAATATAATACGTAAATATAATAAATAATTTCCCCACCTCTAATTCTTTGTTAAACAGTATACCTTTAATAAGCATAATATAAAGAAAAAATAGTATAAGACATGTAATAAACATTTTAATGTAAGAAGATATAATGAAAATTATATTTAGAATATATATATATATATATATATTATAATATTTTATATGGGTATATGTCTATTTCATAGTTATTGGAATTTGATAAGGTAATCGTTAAGAAAGTAATGTGGTTATTGTAATAATAAGGTTTTCATTTCAACTAATGTTTTTCACACTGAAACCATTATCTTAAGTGATTATATAAAAATTTAGTTTCTCGTATTTTGTGGGTTATTTTAATAAAATGGATGTCAAATATGGAATTATCACATCAAAATTAGGTAATTTTTAATTTCTTTCAATTTTTTTAGACACAAATTTTATAAGATATGTTAATTCAATATATATATATATATCATGATATAAGTTTATTGTGATATTAAAATTATATAATTAATTTTTTAATACATTTCTATAAATAATATATGTATTATGGGTTAAATAAATGATTTCAAAAACATATTAATAGACCTCACAATTATAATGTAAATTCTAAAATAAATAAAACATATTGGGTTCTATTTAAAAACTATATTTGATTTCATATCATGTATACTCTATTATAATGATTTTAGTTGGTTTTATAGGGTTTTAAAAGTTAATAATAAAATGTTTTTTAATTACATATAATTTTTAAAATCCAAAAAAATATGGTTGGGAATCTATTTTGGAATTTAAAAATAAGTTTATTTTAATTCCAAAATTCCTAACTCCCAACCAAAAATTATGCATTTATTATTCATGTTTTACAATTAATAGAACCATTCCCCCATTATATTAAACCCAAAGACTTATAACATGGTTATTCTCTCATAATACCTCTGTATACTCTCAAAGTGGATCTTAAGGTTTCCCAAGGGGATCTTTTTCAAGTTATATGATAGTTGTAAATATGGTAATGGTTTCTTCTTGATCTCCCTCTCTACGTCTCTCTCTCAATCCATTTCATGTTTATAGAATCTTCATAGTGTTTTACTCCATATTCAATTTCCAAATAAATTATTGTTTTATAAAAATTTATTTATTATATATTTAAGTTATTAAACCCCCATGATCCATATTTTGTTCCATATACACTATTAATATGAAAAACCTTTATTCCACCCAACCATTGTATGCCTTCATAGAGAGAAGTCATGGAATGTGTCCAAAATGTAATTACAAGGAAATGATGGTTCACTTGACCTTTGAATATTACCAATTAAATATCCCATATCTTGTGAATTATCCACCAAGGAACTTTTGAGGTAGTTTTCTTGGATTATTCTTCTAAAGTGTTGCATTCAATTGATATCATGATAATCCATTCATAAAACCCATTTTGTAACATGATTAATTGTTTCTTCATTATTGTTAAACCCTTTAGTTAAAAACACATGTATGTCATGAATCTATAGAATAATATTTATTAGAAAGTATATTTTTCCATCAGTATCTTCATCATTCCTTATTATAATCCATACTAAATTTTCACCCCATTATAATGATAACATTTCTACTAATAAAAAAAATAAAAGGTATTCACCTAAATTGACATGAAATTTGATTAATTGGGTGTTCATTAGGTTTCCACACACCTCCCTTACTTAAGGGTTAACTATATATATTTATATTATGTTATGAATTATTTATATTATATTATTATGAATGCATTTAATGTATTTTATTGAGACTCTATAAAAGTGATGAGAATTTTCATTGTTATATATCCTCTTAGTGTATTGGGAAAATTTTCATCTTCAAAAATACTATGTATAGGGCATGATCATGATATAATTATATTATTAGGATTCCTTTTAATAGTAACCCATTATAATATTAAACCATTTGTAGTTATCCTTATCATAGAAGGTCTTATAACTACTTGTTTATTAATTCATGTAATCATAAATAATGTAGTCTTGTATTTTTATGTTTTATGATTATATATTTTGTTTCATGATGATACCATTTGATTCATAATGATATATTATACCCCACGATGATACCTTATGTTCTATGATGATACTTTATGATCATTTTTGATTAATCAACTTCCATAATGATTTCCCTATTGTTTATATATCATTTTTATTGAATATTTACTCCATATTTATATTATACTCTAACCCATGGCTTATATATGATTCTTCCTTGATATATAATCATATATTTATGATACCCTTACTAAATATTCATGATCAAACTTTTCTTATATTTCTTATTTCCCCAAGAAATCAAGAATATTATTAATATTATAAATTAATGATCTTATAATAAATGGAATGTACTAGAGTACAAATTAAATAAATATTGATCTATTTCATTTAATGTAATTTAAAAGGTTCACAAAAACATTAAACTCAGGTTTTTAGATTTTTAAATGTATCAAATTATCATATAATATATTAAATGATATAATATTATTACACCAAATCTAAACGTGCATGTTTTGAAAATAACTTTAATGACTATGGAGCCCATACTAATATAAAAACCAAAATAAACTGAATGATTTTAAAATAAATCCCAAAAAAATAGCACATAAATATAATTAAATTGGAATAATAATTCATATTACATTATGATTAAATTTGATCAATCCTTTGAATATAAATTATTATAAATTAAAAATATAGTCATTTCTGAAAAAAAATATATTTTAAATTCAATATATATTTTGAATATCATATTATATATCTCCATAATATGATCTCAACAAAATGATTTCTAAAAGTAATAGAAAAAAATTACTTTTTTCCTATTATTAATTGGAAAATTTTCAATTTGATTTGTGATGATAATAGAATATCTTAAAGGTTTAAATTGAAAAAATGATTAAATTATTAAATAAATGTTCTAATTCATTGAAGATAATTTGGACTTGAAGTGAGGAGAAATGTTGATTCATAAATAATCCTTTGGTAACTCAAAATAAAGTGAAATGAATCAAAGGATTAAAATGGAAAAAATAAGATAGAATTTAGTATAAAAATGGGGCAAACCTTAAATATATAATATTTTTAATGCAATATAATGTAAACATAAATGAAAATTGGGTGGTTTTAAAATGGTACATTTTTTGTATTCTATTATTGAGTTATCAAATAATACTTCCATTTAAAATGAAATGTACAAAAAATGTAAATATAATTTATGGAAGACCATACATTATACACATGCTTATTTCTGTTTTTTTAGGTAAACATACATAATATTATATAAACCAAAATTTAATTGTTTAGTTACATAGAAAATTAGGTTCACTAAACATTATTACAAGTAAAAAATTAAACTTTATTTTATGATTTTATCAAAGTCCTCCTAGAAACCCATTATGACCTTCTTAATATATATAATCAATTAATGGAATACATTAAATAATGGGTGATAAATAACCCAATAAGGGGAGGAATAATAGGAAATAAAACCAGACATGAATCAGTATGAGTACATGAGTTGGCATAACAGATATTTTTACATCCTAACCATCATATCATTATTATAAGAATATGGGTATCATATGAATGAGACATGGAATGTGGTACATGAATAACAATGAAAACTCATCGACACATGTCAAGTCTTTCTACCATTAAAATATATTATAATTGGTTGAGGATATCTATTCATGCCCCGTACTTAGTGTATCATGAGATAAGATATTTATCTAATGCATTATAGGGATGTATAATTACAATAGAAATTGTTACATATTAAAAAATTTAAATTATTATGTGTCATATAAAAAAGAAAGAGTGAAATGCATATACCTCAATTGATAAGAATGATACGGATACCCATATTGAGAAAGAAACAGGCTAAATAAAAATAACATATACCATATCATAGCATCAATCATGGATAAAATAGTATAAATATAGGTAAATACACATGAATAAAGGTATATATGTTTAAGGGTAATCCATTTTAATAAAATAAATAATACTTTATAAATAAATAAAAGAAATTGAATAAAAAGTTAAAGTGAGTAGAAGTTAATGGAATACTTAGGAAAGATCGTATAAAAAGTATTTTAATCTTAAATATAAGTATAAATAAAGTTTAAATTTATATATGTGAATTTAAATCATAAAATTAAAAAATAAAAATAAGAAATAAATGGATATATGGAATATAAATTACATTCATAGTTTTTAAAATAAGATAATAGAAATGATATGTTTTCATAGAGAAGAGAGTAAAGTTCAATATAATGATGAAATCAATAGAAATTAGATATTAAATTTAAATTACTTATAAAAATAGAGGATAAATTTAAAAATATATATGAATACACGACCAGGTATATCATGGAATATATCCCTCCAACATGTTATGTACCTCATCCCCAGATGGATGAGCCGTGTGGTGGATCACATATATAGGACTCCATGTGGTTTTACACGACCAGGTATATGGTCATTTACCAAATTAAATGGGCATGAGTTCATGTACACAGACACATAGTCAAGTACATGGGCATGGTTCAAGTTCACAGACATGGATAGAAGAACACAAACTGGGACTAGATAGCTTTCACATGTTATGTAGTCCACCTACATGGCATATAATCTTACATGGATTGGGAGTCGTGTCCTTTCTAAGGACAAAACAAGGTTGTAGTGCAGGACCACACATCATATGGGTCCCATCAAACACTGTTTATTACTTGGTTCCTTTTATGAAACTTAATGTCTTTGTATCTCCTTTGTATGACCTCATATTTTGGCATGTGAGTAGCCTATACTGATTATTTTACCATGTAGAGTGAAATAGTTCCCTTTATTGTGGCTTATGAGATATGATCTGGTATGTTCTAAGAACAGCAGTTGGATAGTCAATGATTAATAACAGTAGTGATCATGAAGGATCACCAGATGATTTTTGAGTGGTATACTTCATTAGAGCTGTGTAGTGGGTCCTCGATGACTTTCTGAGTGGTACCCTCTAGTAGAGATGGGCAATGGTTCCTTGACGAATTTTAGAGCAGTACCCTCCAGTAGAGATGGGTAGTGGGTCCTCAATGAATTTTTGAGTGGTACTCTTTAGTAGATATGGGTAGTGGGTCCTCAATGAATTTCCAAGTGGTACCCTCTAGTAGAGCTGGGCAGGGGGGGTCCTCGATGACTTTCTAAGTGGTACCCCCTAGTTGAGTTGGGCAGTGGGTCCCCAATGACATACTGAGTGGAACCCTCCTACTGGGTAGGGCATGGGTCCTCCATCGACTATAAGATTCTAACCCTCCTATTGTACCAGTTAATGGGTACTCTAGCTATATATTATGTCCTTTTTACTTTGAAATAAAGTAGAAATGCATGGTTAGACATGGATGGTAACTTCTGAGTAGACCCGTGAGTTTTTGGTCATCGTTGATGGAATTTTGGAATTATTGGATACTCTTCTTCTTATACTGAACTGTAATATGGTATCCCCTTTATCTCTCATTTGGGTTTCTTTTGAATGATCATATAAATACCTTCTATATTCATACCTTTGTATTTGGTTACTCTCTTTCCATGAGATGAGAATACGGGTGGAGTATGCCACATGGTTTCTTTATTTATCTTCTATGTGGAAAAGACTCGATGCGTAGTGAATATACACACTATGTTTATCCTATTTTGGTTGGATGAGGTTACTTTATCTTTTGGTTTTGGTTGAGTTCTTCTATTTCACTTCTTTTTATGTCTTGTGTTTTCTACAGTCTTTATATTCATGTTGTAACCCTTACTATTCTCCCTTAATATTTCAGAACATCCCACTGGTATGTATATACTCACCCATATATCTGTTTTTCCCAAATTTTTCATGTCTTATGTAGATGATGGAAAATTCGATGGTGACTTCATAGGAGATTATAGATACTTGGTAATTTAGACCACATATGGTGGTCGCAACTTGGAGATCAGGAGTTGAGATCTTTTTGTGTTTTACATTTCCGTTTTTTAGGTTTGTAAATATTTAGGGTTTTGGGTGTATTTCTCCCCTTTAAATTTCATTTTACTCTATCGTACTCTTTTATTTTCAAAAGTTTTTTCATGCATGTTATTCACTTAGCTTTCTGTTTCTTTTACTTTAACTCCCTCTACACTTTTACATTGAGATGACTATGTGTGTGCATACATGTGCTTAGGAAAAGGCCTCCCCACGTTAGCTATACCTTTGGTGTTGGTTTCCATCCCTTGGCCTATATAGGTAGTCTTGGGGTTTTTGCGAATTGATACTCATCATGGATCTAGTCATGAAAGTTTGTATCATAGGTATTTCAATCCTTAGGATAGTGCTTGGAGTATTCCCCTTATGAGGATTTGGTTGGGATTAAGGAAAAAATTTCAATGTTTCTCAAGTGCAGATCTCAGACCATAGAATCAAGTGATGGTGTGGGATACTGATGTATCCATTCACGGGGACCTTGAATACCTGCTTATCAAATCGGCATATTGATGCATTGGTTATATGGATAAATGGTACATACATCATATATGATTGAGTATTTGATTTTCCTTCTTGATTTAACTCACCTTTGTCATATATATATATATATATATATATGATTATCTAATCGTGGTAAATCTTGATTAAATTTTCAGGATACCTTCATGATGATAGCAAGCTAGGATACCAGTTCCAAATCATGTAGATGATCTGATGAGCGATGAGACCTCAGTTCAGGGTTAATCCTGTGAGCTTCTTCCTCAAGGTGGGAAGGTAGTAGCACTGACACCTGTTGAGCAGCAGATCATATTAGCAGAGTATGATGAGGATGTGCATAGTCTTCTCTCTCACCATGAGTTCCAGTGCTAAAGGTCATTGAGGTTATGTGACAAGCTATATCCGTAGGCAGTAGAGGATTGGATATAGTTAGTGGCCCATTTCATTATTGTTTAGAACCTAATGGATTATGTAGTTTTTCTTCCATCTCTATTTTTTAGGGAGAAACAGTGAGCTGGTGGAGTCTTGTTACATAGATACATGATGAGTTGACACTCTCATGGCTTGACTTCTAGTAGTTTTTCAATGAGGGGTACTAGACCTCATGTTTGTGCTCAGTTTGGATTGAGGAGCTTTTAGAGCTACAACAAGGAGGGATGATGGTGGCTTAGTATGCAGTGAGCTTCACAAATCTTACTCGGTGCTCCCTTATCATCATCCTAGATGGATATCTCGGAGCATAGATTTTTTATATGGTACACCACAAACTGATCCATGCATGTGTGGTGCCCTTGTGCAATCCCACCTATGTTGGGGTATTGGATCAGGTATTAGTGACAGAGAGATTTATTTTAGAGGGATGCTAAATAGCAAGATATGGAAGTGGGCATCATAAAGATGAGTATTCCATATGAGCTAGTAGAAACTAGATGGCAGGATCTCTGCGCAGGAGTCCCTTTCGCAATCAGACTCAGGTGCATGGTGATGTGGTATAAGGATAGTGCATGGCATCAGGGTAGCACAAAGAGGGTTAGTTCAAGGCTTGTGATGGGTTAGGTCACAAAGTTTGTGAATGATTGACCATAAATACTAAGGAGTGTAGGTAGGAAGTTGATAGTCCATCATGGCAGAGGAAGCATCGTGATCAAGGATCTCCTAGGTGAGGACAAGGTGGTCCCAGGGAGGCCAAGCTAGAAAATGAGTAGGTTGAGCTATGGGTGGTGGACGACACTATGAGATCCTTCCACCACAACCACCAGGTGGCCCACATCAGGATCAGAAAGATAGCGGTTGGGGTCGTAGATATGTGCAGGCTCTGGAGGATTATGCCCTATAGTGCACGATTTGATTTGAGGTACAATATATGTTTATTATAATCTTTCTTCAGTATTAGTGGAAACAAGTTCTAATTATTACTTCATCGCTCTACTATTGGTGGGAGATATAGACCTCCCTATTGAGGCACTAACCCAATAGCTTCATCTTGAGGTTCTTATAGAGATCACTTCTTTTGTATCTTTTATTTTTTGGTAGTGGGAGATACTAATTGGTGAATATAGGTTCACATGGAAAATTTTGGTCATCACAATGGAATTTTATGACATCATATTGGGTATATATTTGTTTTACAGAGCTCTAACCTAGGTTTACAATCATCATAAATGAGTTAGATTAAAATTAACTGATGAGATGATATTATTCTTTTCTAGAGGGAGGAATATAATAGAAAATCAAGAGGGTTTTTTGAGTATGAGGTTGCATCCCATCACCCATTAGTTAGCAAGTGTATCCCTTAGTGAAGCAGGATCTTCAGAAATCTAGATTCCATCTTTTATAGAGGATTAAATGTAATTATTCCCTAATGAAATTTCATGACTATATATTAGGAAGGATATGGAATTTTTCATCGACATACATATCAGGACTATACTGATATATTACACACATATCGTATGACCCCCTACTGAGCTATGGGGTTGCGGTTACAGTTAGAGGACCATCGAGATAAGGGTTTAATCATTCTCAATGTGTCCCCTTTGGAAAATACAGTGTTGTTATTAAAAAAATTGGATGTTATATTACATATTTTCATGTATTGTCATCACCTAAATCAGGATATGATAAAGAACAAGTACCCCTTGCTGAGGATTGATGACCTCTTTGACCATATGTGAGGAATGATATAGTTCTCAAAGATCGGTCTTAGGTATGGCTATCATTAGTTGAGGTTTTTTGAGGCTAGTATTCCAAAGCTGGTATTTTGATTTCACTATGGAAATTATGAGTTCCTAGTGATTTTGTTTAAAAATATGAATTCCCACACCGTTTTTATATCTTTGATAAACCAGGTTTTATAGTTGTACTTAGACTAGTTTGTTGTTGTCTAATTGATGGCATGCTCATATACTTTGCATCAGAGGAGGAGCGTGCAAAGCACATGAATATGGTTCAATATTTTCATTGATAGAATCGGTTTTGTAGGAAACTATTGAAGTTCTAGATCTAGATTCATGAGGTTTTCTTTTTGGGGAATGTCATTTTCGAGCATGGGTTTTCAATGGACCCAGCAAATATCAATGTAGCAATTTATTGGGAACCACCCAAGATCATGTTAGAGGTGAAGATGTTTCTTGTCTTTGTGGGGTACTACAGTATTTTTATGGTAGAATTCTCCAAAATTTCATCACCTTTGATCACCATAACATGAAAAGGGTAGTCATTTTTTTTGTTTGGGAAGACTTAGAGAGATTTTGAGGAGTTTAGGATAACAATCATGAGTGTTCTTATGTTGAGACTACCATAGGAGGTAATTGAGTATGTAGTGTATTATGACTCTTTAGGATCTAGGATCAGATGCGTGTTGATGCATCGGCAGGAAATTATCGCATATGGGTCGAGGTAGTTGAGACCCCATGAGTAGAACCATAAAAATCAAGGCCAAGAGTTGGCATTGATAGTCTTTTACCTGAGGATGTGGAGGCACTACCTACTGGGAGTGTAACGACCAAAAGTTTTTCAATAGAAAATTCCATTCTTATATCTATGTCATAAAACACAAAATAATGAACTACTAAGTGATAAGTGACCTTTAAACATAATTTTTTCACCCCTATGTTTGGAATTTTAAAAATCCAACATTCATGGTTGTGTTCAAGATAGTTTTTGGAGTCCAATGAAACAAAAATAATTTTTGGTGAATAGTAACCTACCCTTATGAATAGTAATATGACCCTTATGAATAGTAAATAAGAGTAACACTACCTATGAATAATAAAATAAAATTTAGACATCATAGAAAGTGATAATTTGACCTTAGTAAACGTTTTTGGTATTTTATAAATCATAAATAATTAATTATAATTTATTAATTAATTTAAATGAATATTTATTTCCCTGAAATATATTAATAAATTATTGAATCAATGTATAATAGTTTTTAGATAATTTTATAAGACCCTACGTAAATTTTTAAAGAACAAAAAAATCAGTTTTAATTTTAAAAACTGTTTTTTTAAGTAAATTATGATTTTAATTAAATATTAAATTAATGATATTTAGAAAATTATTTTTGAAAAATGGACATCATTTTTGGATTCTACACGTCAAAAAATGGTAGGGGTAAATTTTTGGGTTTATTCTGAAATACTTCAATTTTCGGGTGAATAGTAAAAAAATACAGTTTTTCGCATAATCGGTGTACACTAAATTGCATCATTAATGATGTAATGACGACATAAACATTCTAGAACTTTAGTTTCGGCCAAAAAAAATTAAATTTCCTAAATTGTTCCTTGAAATACAATAAATCCAATTCTCAAACCTAAAAAGAACTTTCCAAAGCCAAAAGTCAAAAGGTGATTTCTTAAAGTGTCTTTTTCTCTTTCTTTCACTTTCATTTTAATAAAGTAATGAATTCGAATTATAAAGAAGAGTTAAAGACTAAAACGAATTTTATTATATTAATATATGATTTAGTATTTCAAAAAAACTACTATTACAAGTCTAACTTTTGATATATTATTTTATTTAATATTTTATGCCAAAAACACCTCCCTCCCCATGTATAAATATGCCCTTCCCCTCCTCTTTCCAAACCACACCTCTCAAGCTTCAAGAATTGTCTAAGATCTGCCCAATCATCTTCCCTAGCCTCTCCACACGTCCAAGATCTCCTGGTCTCATCAAAAGACCAAGCATAGGTCCTTAAGGAGGTTCTTAAGAGGAGGATTCTAAAGGTAATTTCTCTCCCTCTTCTCCTTTAATTTCCTTTCAAGTTCAAGTTCCTTTTTGATATCTCCCTACCTATATTCATACAAACTGTTTTGTAACTCCAGTATTATATATATAATGTAATATTATGATCTCACCCCACACCCTTTCCCTCTTCCTTTTATTTTATTAAAGAGAACGTTGTTCATGTGCTAATAATTTATCACCTTAAAAAACGACATGTTCTCTTCTTCCATTTCTACCTTCAAATCTGGTCATGAAACCATTTTTATGGTTGAACGAGAATATGTTATATGTATTATGTTCTATTTTAAGTTCTGGAAATAACCTATGGTCATATTACTAACTTAAATGTTAAAACGAGTTCGCTGTGATCCAAAAACCACGCAAATTAACACAAATAATCTTCATTTAATTCTTATCTAATGATTCATCCACATGGATCTAATATAACTCACTATAAAATAATTAAAGCTTCTATAATATCACTAATTACATGTAATATCAGTTCTGGATGTTTACCCATGATCTACCCAAACATCTAATTAAGAATACAAGTGGACTGCTGAAGAAAACCATGAAAACGAACATCCCCGATCAATGTTTTTAAACTCTATAAGTCATCCAAAGGAACATAATATGAAATAATGATACAAGAATTAACCATATTAATGTATAAAAGGTTCTGGAATTTCTAATTAATGAATATAATGTCATTATACAGGACATTAAAGAGAAGGAGTCATTCGAGTACAAGGTAAGGGGAAATCTCGAACCCAATTTTCTTCCTTCGGGTTCTCCCTCTTTCACTTCATTTTTGATATGGTTACTCCTAAAAGGTCTTTTGTTCATCATTTTCTTTACTTTTCTAGGATATAAATGTTTTTCACTAGTTTTTATGTCCATCAAAATGTTTTCCAAAGGAACTATTCTTTCAAGATCTCACCTTTTACCGCGCATTCAAGGTTGATGGTTCTTATATCAAGTATGGTGTTCCCTCTTTCTTTTGGGAACCCAAAGATTATGAATGTGTTATTATGAGATGAAACCCATTACTTTCCATGGGTTATTTATGTACATGTTTTATATGTGTTCTATGTGGCAATCATGATAATGATAATGTTATGATGTGACGGGTGCGCCCAGAATTATATAGCGCAATATGAATGTTTAAATGTGACGGGTGCGCCCGGAATTATATAGCACTCCAATGCATTGGTTAAAGTGATGAATATCATGAGTAAATGTGAAATGATGCGTGAACATGATGCTAGCTTTGTTCACAAGTATGTGTGGTAGTTAACCACTAAGACATGATGTTTCATTTTTATGCTTTGCCACATTTCAAGTTTATTGTTTATGCTCCTCTCATGTTCAAGATCTTCTTCATGATTATGCTCACACCATGCTATGTTGTTATTATCTATCCTCTTACTGGGCTTTTAGCTCACCCCTTTTGATGTATATCCTCAGGTGGCTACATGTACTAAAGAGAGGACAAGTGCTACTAAGAAGCTATAGAAGAAGAGATTAAATGAATTTTTATGCTTGATGTTGTACTTGTTATGTGTAGTCCTAGTTTGCCCAAGACACTAAACCTCTGGATCCTCCATGTGTAATAATATTATTTTGTTTATCTTTGGAATGATGTAATAGTAATGTAAGAAAAGGCCGGGTCGCTATAGTTGGTATCAGAGGAAAGGTTTAGTTAATTTGGGAATTAGGATTAGTGAACCCTAAAGAAAACCTCTATAATGAGACTAAGTACAAATATGCACACAAGGATATTTACCTAGGGATCCCATATGTTATGTTTTTGGTTAAATGAATAAGTTATTCATGACTTGTTTACTTATGTTTTGTTCTAACCTTTTCTATTTTAGAAAATGGTGGGAACCAGGAGGAATCAGGCCAACAACTCTTGTGAAGGCCAATGCAGCGATTGTCCGAACAACAACCCCAATGATTTTGGAGGTGGAGTTCAAAACTTCATGGAGATGCTTACCCAATTATCTCGGGTTATGAATAATAACCATAATAATGGGGAACATCCTCCTTCACCAAAGAGGGAGCAGCTAGCTATCGAATGTTTTATGCGGCAACGAACACCGACGTTTTGTGGATCTTCCGATCCACTAGTTGCGGAACAGTTGGTCAACTACATGGAGAAGATCTTTTCTATTCTTCACTGTTCCAAGACAGAGAAGGTGACTCTAGCTGTTTATCATCTAGATGGAGAAGCTGATCAATGTTGGTCTTTGATTAAGAACACCAAGACAAGGGAGGAAATTGAAGAGATGTAATGGGAAGACTTTAAGATAATGTTTCTTAATAAGTACTTCTGAAGAACTCTTCGTACGAAGATGGAGAGGGAATTCATAGAGCTCAAGCAAAAAGAAGGAGAATCTGTCACAACCTATGAATCAAATTTCACAAGTCTCTCAAGGTATGCTTCGGGTTTTTTGTCAACAATGATAGAAAAATTAATAGATTCTTTAGTGGATTAAAACCACATCTTCGAAAAGCTCTTGCAATTAGAGACTTTGGGAGTTATGAAGAAGTTTTTTGGTGTGCTCTCAAAGTGGAGATGGAGTTTGGAGAATGGTCCCATGGCTATAGTGATAAGAAAATAAAGATGGAGTTTCAAGATGGTGGATCTAGTGATAAAGATTGGAAGAAAACACAACGACCCACTTTCCAAAAATGTGGAAAGTTGCACAATGGGAAATGCCTCAAAGGGATGGGGAAATGATTCAAGTGTGGGAAATAAGGAAACCCAGCTCACGAGTGTAGAAGAGACATGAA
This sequence comes from Viscum album, assembly GCA_963277665.1. Lineage (NCBI taxonomy): Eukaryota > Viridiplantae > Streptophyta > Magnoliopsida > Santalales > Viscaceae > Viscum > Viscum album. The sequence continues at coordinate 1,516,245,833 of OY728155.1, read as the reverse complement.
AAGGAAGGATAATGTAGCTGATGAAAGGAGAGAACCACTCGTGGTTCAATGCTACAACTGTAAGGAGCTAGGGCACTATTCAAACCAGTGCACTAAACCTCGAGCTCTCGAGGGTAATCAGCACCAACAACCACCAAAGCCAAAGGAACAAGGAAAGGCTTATACCATCACTACTGCGGAGGTGGAACATGATAATGAAGTCGTACAAGGTACACTTCCTATTCACTCAAGAATGGAAAAAGTCTTATTTGATTCTGGTTTTACGCATTCCTTTATATCTTGCAAGTTTTCTAGAACTATAGAATCGAAGCCCCGAAACCTTGAAGTAGAGATATCTGTAAAAACACCAAGTGGTGCAATCATTGTAACCCAAGTGTTTGATTCTTCTCCTGTTGACGTATATGGGAAGATTCTTCCGGAAAATCTCGTAATACTTCCCTTAGTGGAATTCGACGCTATAATGGGAATGGATTGGCTCTCGTTATATAGAGCACCTATCAACTGTCGGCAAAAGGAAATATATTTTCATATTCCGAACCATCCCATGCTCCTCTAAAAATTCAAGTAAGATCATATTTATCCTTTGAAAAATCCTTCAATGGTGTGGGTGATGATTCCCTATAAATAAGCATACCTCGCCCAAATGTTTCAGTTGAAGGAAAGTTCCAACCTTGAGGAAATGGCCATCGTAAGGGAATACGACGATGTATTTCCAGAAGAGTTACCCGGAATTCTCCCGGATCGTGAGGTAGAGTTCTCAATTGAACTCATACCCGGAGCTACTCCTATCTCAAAGTGCCCATATAGGATGGATCCTATCGAACTGGAGGAGTTAAAGAAGCAGCTGCAAGAGCATCTGGACAAAGGGTCCATACGCCCTAGTGCATCACCTTGGGGTGTGCCAGTGCTCTTTGTAAAGAAGAATGATGGAACCATGTAGTTGTGTATCGATTATCGGGAACTCAACAAGATCACCATAAAGAACAAGTATCCTCTCCCAAGGATTGATGACTTGTTCGACCAGTTAAGAGGAGCTCAATACTTCTAAAAGGTGGATCTTCGTTCTGGATATCATCAAGTAAAGGTGAAGAAGGAAGATATTCAGAAGACTGCCTTCCGTACAAGGTATGGGCACTATGAGTTTTTGGTGATACCCTTCGGACTTACTAATGCCCCTACAATCTTCATGGATTTTATGAATAGAGTATTTATACATTACCTCAACAAATTTGTGGTAGTGTTTATCGATGATATTCTCATCTACTCCAATAGCAAGGAGGAACATGAAGAACATCTAAGACTTGTGTTGGCGACATTGATAAAGGAGAAGTTGTAGGCCAAGTTCAGCAAGTGTGACTTTTGGATGAATCAAGTCACGTTCCTGGGACATGTGATCACAAGCGAGGGAATTTCTGTGGACCCTTCAAAGACAAAGGCGATTGAAGAATGGCCCAGGCCCTCTAGTGTCATAGAAATCCGTAGTTTTATTGGATTATTTGGGTACTATCGACGTTTTGTGAGAAACTTCTCACGATTGTCAAGCCCGCTAACTAATTTAACAAGGAAAGGGGTAAAGTATGTATGGGCGGAAGAATGTGAGGGAAGCTTCAAGGATCTAAAGAGAAGACTAATCACTGCACCTGTACTCACACTACCGAAAAGTGGAGAAAGTTTTGTGATATACAGTGACGCTTCAATGAAAGTCTTGGGTTGTGTACTCATGAAAAATGATAATGTGATAGCCTACGCCTCACAACAGTTGAAGATCCATGAGCAGAACTACCCGACACATGATCTAGAGCTGGCAGCCGTGATTTTTTCCTTGAAAATCTGGCGGCACTACCTTTATGGTGAGAAGTGTGACATATACACCGACCACGAGAGCCTAAAGTATATATTCACACAGAAGGAGCTCAACATGCGTCAAAGGATATGGATAGAGCTAATCAAGGATTACGATTTCTCTATTCACTATCATCCTGGAAAGGAGAACAAGGTAACTAATGCTCTAAGTAGGAAAGAACCTGCTACTCTATCCATGTTGAGGATTGAGAAATACCTTATCTTCTTGGATATGCAAAGGATGGATTTTGGAATCGTAAGGGTAGGGGATACATCCTACCTTGCCCAAATGATTGCGCAACCATCCATCTAATAGAAGATTAAGGAAGCACAAAGGGATAATGTAGAGATACAAAAGAGGATGAATTCAGTAAAGGAAGGGAAGCTGCAAGAGTTCCATATCGACGATGATGGTGTGATTCGGTTTGGAACGCGGCTTTGTGTGCCTTCATCACCCGGAATAAAGAAGGAGCTATTGGATAATGCACATAGATCAACTTTCTCTATTCATCTTGGAAGTACCAAGATGTATCGTGATCTCCGAGAACACTTCTGGTGGGATAACATGAAAAGTAGATTGCGGAATATATATCAAGGTGCTTGGTATGTCAGAAAGTTAAAGCTAAGCAGAAAAAGTCCAAAGGTATGATGCAGCCATTGCCTATACCTTTGTGGAAATGGGAAAATGTTACTATAGACTTTGTCATGGGTCTCCCGAAAACGTCAAGAGGAAATAATGCGATATGGGTTGTGGTTGACCGACTCACCAAGACTGCCCATTTTATCGCTATTCAGGAAGACCTCTCCCTTGAACAACTTGCAAGGATATATGTGAAGGAAGTAGTGAGATTGCACGGTGTTCCACTCTCGATTGTCTCTGATCGTGATCCAAGGTTCACTTCTAAATTTTGGAGGATCCTTCAACATGCTTTGTGTACTAAATTAAATTTCAGCACGGCCTATCACCCCCAAACTGATGGCCAGTCTAAAAGGACTATTCAGACACTTGAAGATATGCTAAGATCCTGCTCTCTTGAATTCAAAGGTGGTTGGGATCAACATCTCCCATTGGTGGAGTTCTCATACAACAATAGCTTCCACTCAAGTATTCAGATGGCTTCGTATAAAGCTCTTTATGGGAACCGATGTAGAACTCCAACCTGTTGGGATGAAGTTGGAGAACGAAAGCTACTTGGTCCCGATCTTGTTCAAGAGATGACCGAGAAGGTTCAAGTCATCTAGAAACATATCAAAGCTGCTCAAAGTCGGAAAAAGAGCTATGCTGACAATCGTCGAAGGGACTTGGAGTTCGACGTTGGAGATAAAGTCTTCCTTAGAATATCTCCATGGAAGAGAGTCATGTGATTCGGGAAGAAAGGGAAGCTAAGCCCAAGGTACATTGGCCCCTTTGAGATCCTTGATCGTATAGGAGCCGTGGCCTATCGTCTGGAACTTCCACCGAATATGGCTCAATTTCATGATGTGTTTCATGTATCACTACTGAGGAAGTACATTTCAGACCCCTCACATGTACTAAACTCAGAGGTGGTACAACTAGAAGATGATCTCTCCTATGAGGAGAAGCCAGTAAAATTTCTGGACTGAAGTGATAAGGTTCTACGCAACAAGACAACCCACCTTGTCAAAGTTTTGTGGAGGAACCAAAAGTTTGAGGAAGCAACTTGGGAACCGGAAGAGGAAATTAAGGAGAAGTACCCTCACCTGTTTGTGTAAAGTGAAATTTCGGGGGCGAAATTTCTTAAGGGGGGAAGAATGTAACGACCCAAAGTTTTTCAATAGAAAATTCCCTTCTTATATCTATGTCATAAAAACACAAAATAATGAACTACTAAGTGATAATTGACCTTTAAACATAATTTTTTCACCCCTATGTTTGGAATTTTAAAAATCCAACATTCATGGTTGTGTTCAAGATAGTTTTTGGAGTCTAATGAAACAAAAATAATTTTTGGTGAATAGTAACCTACCCTTATGAATAGTAATATGACCCTTATGAATAGTAAATAAGAGTAAAATTACCTATGAATAATAAAATAAAATTTAGACATCATAGAAAGTGATAATTTGACCTTAGTAAATGTTTTTGGTATTTTATAAATCATAAATAATTAATTATAATTTATTAATTAATTTAAATGAATATTTATTTCCCTGAAATATATTCATAAATTATTGAATCAATGTCTAATAGTTTTTAGATAATTTTATAAACCCTACGTAAATTTTTAAAGAACAAAAAAATCAGTTTTAATTTTAAAAACTGTTTTTTAAGTAAATTATGATTTTAATTAAATATTAAATTAATGATATTTAGAAAATTATTTTTGAAAAATGGACATCATTTTTGGATTCTACACGTCGAAAAATAGTAGGGGTAAATTTTTGGGTTTATTCTGAAATACTTCAATTTTTGGGTGAATAGTAAAAAAAATACAGTTTTTCGCATAATCGGTGTACACTAAATTGCATCATTAATGATGTAATGATGACATAAACATTCTAGAACTTTAGTTTTGGCCAAAACATATTAAATTTCCTAAATTTTTCCTTGAAATACAATAAATCTAATTCTCAAACCTAAAATGAACTTTCCAAAGCCTAAAGTCAAAAGGTGATTACTTAAAGTGTCTTTTTCTCTTTCTTTCACTTTCCTTTTAATAAAGTAATGAATTCAAATTATAAAGAAGAGTTAGAGCCTAAAACTAATTTTATTATATTAATATATGATTTAGGATGTCAAAAAAACTACTATTACATGTCTAACTTATGATATATTATTTTATTTAATATTTTATGCCAAAAACACCTCCCTCCCCATGTATAAATAAGCCCTTCCCCTCCTCTTGACAAACCACACCTCTCAAGCTTCAAGCATTGTCTAAGCTCTTCCCAATCATCTTCCCTAGCCTCTCCCCACGTCCAAGAGCTCCTGGTCTCATCATAAGACCAAGCATAGGCCCTTAAGGAGGTTCTTAAGAGGAGGATTCTAAAGGTAATTTCTCTCCCTCTTCTCCTTTAATTTCCTTTCAAGTTCAAGTTCCTTTTTGATCTCTCCCTACCTATCTTCATCCAAATTGTTTTGTAACTCCAGTATTATATATATACTGTAATATTATGATCTCACCCCACACCCTTACCCTCTTCCTTTTATTTTATTAAAGAGAACGTTGTTCATGTGCTGATGATTTATCACCTTCAAAAACGACATGTTCCCTTCTAAGATTTCTACCTTCAAATCTAGTCATTAAACAATTTTTATGGTTGAACCAAAATATTTTATATGTATTATGTTATATTTTAAGTTCTGTAAATAACCTATGGACATATTACTAAGTTAAATGTTAAAACGAGTTCGTTGTGATCCAAAAACCGCGCAAATTAACACAAATAATCTTCATTTAATTCTTATCTAATTATTCATCCACATGGATCTAATATAACTCACTATAAAATCATTCAAGCTTCTGTAGTATCATTAATTACATTTAATATCAGTTCTGGGTGTTTACCCATGATCTACCAAAACATCTAATTAAGAATACAAGTGGACTGCTCAGGAAAACCATGAAAACGAACATCCCCGATCAATGTTTTTAAACTCTATAAGTCATCCAAAGGAACATAATATGAAATAATGAAACCAGAATGAACCCTATTAATGAATAAAAGGTTCTGGAATTTCCAATTAATTAATATAATGTCATTATACAGGACATTAAAGAGAAGGAGGCATTCGAGTACAAGGTAAGGGGAAATCTCGAACCCAATTTTCTTCCTTCGGGTTCTCCCTCTTTCACTCCATTTTTTATATGGTCACTCCTAAAAGGTCTTTTTTTCATCATTTCCTTTACTTTTCTGGGATATACATGTTTTTCACTGGTTTTTATGTCCATCAAAATGTTTTACAATAGAACTATTCTTTCAAGATCTCACCTTTTACCTCTCATTCAAGGTTGGTGGTTCTTATATCAAGTATGTTGTTCCCTCTTTATTTTGGGAACCCAAAGCTTATGAATGTGTTATTATGAGATGAAACCCATTCCTTTCCATGGGTTATTTATGTACATGTTTGATATGTGTTTTATGTGGAAAGCATGGTAATGATAATGTTATGATGTGAAGGGTCTGCCCAGAATTATATAGCGCAATATGAATGTTTAAATGTGACGGGTGCGCCCGGAATTATATAGCGCTCTAATGCATTGGGTAAAGTGATGAATCTCATGAGTAAATGTGAAATGATGCATGAACATGATGCTATCTTTGTTCACAAGTATGTGTGGTAGTTAACCACTAAGACATGATGTTTCATTTTTATGCTTTGCCACATTTCAAGTTTATTGTTTATGCTCCTCTCATGTTCAAGATCTTCTTCATGATTATGCTCACCCCATGCTATGTTGTTCTTATCTATCCTCTTACTAGGATTTTAGCTCACCCCTTTTGATGTATATCCTCAGGTGGCTACATGTAGTAAGGAGAGGACAAGTGCTACTAAGAAGCTATAGAAGAAGAGATTAAATGAATTTTTATGCTTGATGTTGTACTTATTATGTGTAGTCCTAGTTTTCCAAAGACACTAAACCTCTGGATCCTCCATGTGTAATAATATTATGTTGTTTATCTTTGGAATGATGTAATAGTAATGTAAGAAATGGTCGGGTCTCTATAGGGAGAGGGCTTTGTGGTTTACTCGTATGATTAGAGTCTCAAGTATGTCTTCATACATGGAGACTTTAACCTAAGATAGTTGTGTTGGTTGGAGTTCCTATAAGACTGTGACTTCAAGATAGTTTATACCCTAGGGAAGGTAAATTTAGTAAAACATTCCCTTTGTATAAATTTCTAGGCGTGTTTGGTTCATGAGGCTTCAAAGTATTTGGCATCCCTGTAGTTGGCCCTAGTGTCGTATGAGGGTATATGTTTTCTTCAGTTAATGTTATTGACTCTGCTTCTCGATCATGTGAGAGAGTCTCAGTTGTAAGACATTGATTTTGAGGTCTTTCGGGGCCATATATCCATGAGGGATTCACCAGATAGATATTCTTAAGGGAGAAATCATGTCATTCTTTTTTAGGGATGAACAGTAGTTCCAAACAAGATGTAGGAGGAGGTGGTGCAAGAGTTCCACACTTCTCCCCTAGTTGTACATCCCAATGTAGGGAAGATGTACATGGATCTTCAGTAATAGTTTTGGTGGTCTAACATGAGACAAAGCGTAGCTAAGTTCATCTCTTAGTGCCTTACCTATTAGTAGGTGAAGTCTAAGCACTATGTTCTGGTAGGTTTGTTACAGCCCCATGAGATCCCAGAGTGGAAGTGGGACAGAATATTTGAGGACTTTGTAATAGGGACTCCACACAGAGTGAAAGTACATAATGCAATCTAGGTGATATTTGACCAACTCAAAAAGTTTTAAAAGCTTCCTTAATAACAAAGATTATAGTTTAGTGATAGGTCAGTGATGACTATGACATTGATAGGTCAGTGAAAATGACAGGTGTGAATCATGAGAATGATGGTAGGCATTATATCTTTGGATGACATGGGTTCTGTGACGTCTGATGTCTCCTCGAGTTCTTTTCTTGTGATGGGTTTTTTTTTGAATTTTTAATTTCAAATATAGAATGCTATTTTTTTATCCCTTTTGTTTTTTTGGTTGCTTCTCAACCATAAAAAATCCATTTTTAAAATATAAAAAAAATTACATACAATCATAGAGAAGACTTTGGTGGAGATTTTTTGATAGTTGTATGTATGGGAGATCATTCACCTTCATGGGGTGCCCTCGATGATTATATTTGATCATGATGTGTGGTATACATCACAATTATGGAGAGGCCTGAAAGAGGCATTTGGGATCCAAATGAGGATGAGTATAGCCTTTAACTCCTAGAACGACGGTCAGACTGAGTTCATTATCTTAGAGTTGGAGGATTTGATGAGGGATTATATGTTAAACTTTGACTATAGATGGGAGGATCACTTTACCTTGTTATATTTTGCGTAGAACAATAGTTACCACTCTACCATTAGCATAGAACCATTTGAGGTCAGGTATGGGAGACCATGCAGGTTACCCTTATGCTGGAAAGATATTAGTGAGCCATATATTGTGGTCCTAGATATGGTGCATATGATGATTGAGAAGTTCTAGGTCATCCATGAACAGATATGGATGGCCTACATTAGGCATAAATGTTATGAAGAAAAATGTCATAGGCCCTTGTAATTTGAGTAGGGAGACCCTGATTTCGTGAAAAGCTCCCCAGAATGAGGATTATTGAGGTTCGGCTGGGGAATAAATTTATCCCCATGGTTAATCAGGCCATTCAAGATCATGTAGAGGGTTGATGGGGTTTCTTACCACCTCACCCTACCCCCACAGTAGAAGTAAGAGATTGACATCTTCTGTGTGTCACATGTGAGGAGATACATGCATACCCCATGCACATCATCGACTAGGGAGAGGTGGACATCTATTATGGATCCCCTTTATAAAATAGACTATAGTGATTGAGGATAATCATGAGAGAAAATTTGTTAGACGAACCATCCCAACAGTTTATGTGTTATAGAAGCACGAGAATGTGAAGGAGAGTTCCTAGGAGTGGGTGAGTGAGATGCAGTATTGGTTTCTTAAGTTGTTTATTTAGTTATGATTTTCAAGGATGAAAATAATGATATAGAGACCTAGTTTTTCCCTTGTAAGATCTTGAAATACATATATATATATTTCCACAGCTATGTGTTGAGACAGAATTTGATTCTGAGTCCCAGTGTTCTCAGAATTAATTTTATAAAAATTTTAAATATATTTTATATTATGCATGCATAGTTCTTTAAGAAAATGGGATAACCCTTTAAAAGAATCCAGAATCATAAATCTGAGACCACGATTCAGTCCATAATGTAGTGTTTACCATAGGCGCAACCTAAAATAGTTCAGTGCAGGGCATTTGGACATCTCTCTCATTGGCAATATGTTCAGTGGATTAATTAATTATTTAATTCATTAATTTTAGCCTAAATGAAATGTTTTTAAATATAATTCCTTTGATATTTTTCCAAGGTTAGCCTCATAATCCTAATATCTTTCGAGATCTTCTCTTTTCTCCTTCTGTTGGTGAAACACAACAAATGACGATGAAACTTTGGATCATAGTAGATCAGGAAACAATGAACACAATGACTTCATTATTCATTGGAGATAATGTTATTCTATGAAGAATGATCTAATATCTAGGTATAACTATTCAATTTTTGGTTTACTCTATCTTTGATTAAATTGATCGAACATATCGATCCTTTTTCATGGATTTGTGCCAATTGCAGCCTTTTCATGTACCCATGTAATGATTTAATTTATTTTTTTTCTTTGGTTTCTAACCCCAGATAACCCATTCTTGATCATTGGCCAATAACACTTTTCATTGATAATTTTAAGAAAAATACGGTTATTTTCTGCTCGATTTCTTTGCGTTATCACTGGTTATATGCCACTGTCCTGATTCAACATTGTTAGGTGGTACCGAGCCCGATCAGACCCTTAGAATCATAATCGATTCACAAAAGTGGTATGGATCAATGGAAAAATGCTATATCTAGTATGTTTATAGCTTTTAGAATATCTTTTCTATGATTGGAGGCCAGATCATTAAGGAATAATGATCAGTGGCATATGGATTGAGTGTCGAAACCAACGAGGACCACTAAAATTTGATTTCTTATAAAGGGCAATTGAAAATGATGAACCACAGCTAGATCCACTGATTTTGGGTGGAAAAGGAATGAAATATAGGTAAATGGCTTAAATTGAATCCTGGTAAGAGGATCTATGATTCTATGAAAAAACTAAATGCACATCGTGTACTGCAAAAAACATATGGTGTGTCTCCCCTTTGCTGTAGTGGCTACAATTTTGGGAAATTATAAGGATGGAACAATGTGGTGGATCACATGGGTAGGGCCCTATGTGGGAGTACACATCTAGGAACACAGACATGTAGTGAAGTACACACACACTAGTTCATGTACATAGACACAGTGTCAAGTACACAGACATGGGTTCAAGTACATGGACACAGATCGACCCAAGATAGCATGGACATGCCATGTAGTCCATCTACATGGAATTTACTTTTTCATAGATTGGGAGTCATGTGTTGGACAAGGAAATGAACAGGCGGTGGAGCAAGACCACAAGTTTTGTGGGTCACCTAACACTCCATGTACTACATGGTTCTTTTTTAGGAAACCTCAAGGATTTGTATCTCCTTAATATGACCTTGGATTTTTTTCATAAGAATATCCTATCCTCAGTGATTTTTCATGAAAAAAAGAGATGATTTCCTCCGTTATGGATTTAGAGATATGATGTGGTATGTTTCAGGCATGATGCTTGGCTAGGTGATTCTCGATGATGATAGTGATAGTACAGGATCATGAGATACTTTTTGAGTGGCGCCCTCCAGTAGAGTTGGGCAGAGGGTCTTTGATGACTTTTTGAGTGGTACCCTCCAATAGAGCTAGGAAGTGGGTCCTGGGCAACTTTCCTAGTGGTACCCTCTAGTAGATCGGAGTAGTGGGTCCTTGATGACTTTTTGAGTTGTACTCTCTAGTAGATTTGGGCAGTGGGTCTTCAGCAACTCTTAGAGTGATACATTCCAGTAGAGCTGGGGATTGGGTCCTTAATGAAATTTTTAGTGGTACCCTCTAGTAGATCTAGGCAGCGAGTCCTTGATTACTTTTCAAGTGGAACCCTCCTACTGTACAGGGAAAGTGTCCTTTATCAACTATTAGAGTGGAACCCTTCTATTATACTAGGTAATGGGTCCACTACCTGGAGATTGTGGCCCCTCGATTGTGTGGCACAATAGAGAGGCCTATTTATAATTGAACAGTTGCTTTTAGGTAGATTCATGATATGATGGTCATCGTTTGGAAATATTGGTTACTATTATTTTTGGGTTGAGCTGTGAGATTGATATCCCCTTTCTCTCTCAATTGGGTTTCTTTCGACTGATCATATATATACCTTCTGTATCCATACTTTCATATTTGGTTACTCTATTTCCATTAAATACAAATACATGTGGGGTATTCCATGTGGTTTCCATGTTTATATTCTCATGGTTGGATGATTCCACTCTCCTTCTATAGGTGTAAAATATTTGGTGTGTAGTTCATCTACACACCATGATGAGCCCCTTATATTTGGATGAGTTTATATTCTCTCTTGGTTTGGGTTGAGCTGTTCGCTTTCACTACTTTTTAAATCATTTTTTATCTACAGTATTTTTATTCCAATTGCATCTCTTAATTCTTCCCTTTCAGCATTCAGTGAATCCCGCTCATTATGTGTATACTCACCCCTGAATGGGATTTTCCCGCATGTCTCATATGTTTTGCATACGACGAATAGGTCAATAGTGACTACTTAGAAGCTTAGGGATACCGAGTATGTTGGACCACATATGGTGGTTTCAACTTAGAGATCGAGATTTGAGATCTCCCAGTAGTTTACTTTTCCATTTTTGTCAGGTTGGGACATATTTCTGGTTGGGAGTGTATTTTTTCCCTTTAATTTTTAGTTTAAACCAACATACCCTTATACTGTCTAGAGGTTTTGCTTGTATGGTTGTTCCCTTATCTTTCTGTTTCCTTCAATTTTACTCCCTCTACACTTTTTCATCGAGATAGATGTGTGTGTGCAAACAGGTACTTAAGAAAATGCCTCCCCATATTAGTTATTCATTCAGCAATGGTCTCAAACCCATGGCCTGGGGAGGTGATCTTGGGGTAGTTTCAGCTCGATTCCTCACTTGGGTTGGGTTGTGACATATAAGATTCAATAACTAGCGGTGAAGGTGGTGATAAGTAAAGAAACACAACATCCATATAGGTGGTTGAACTGACCATGTAAGGATGCATCAAAAAAGGGAGAGAGAATATTTATAATCATGTATTGTAAATAATAATTTTCTAGTAAAATAATAAAATTAATATTATATAGATATAATAATTGATTATTTGATTTATTATTACTTAAAATAGAAATGAAAATAGAATAAAAAAATGAAGAGAAAGTGGAGATACCTCTTCTTTTTAGTTCAATCCTTTACTTAAGGATTACTGAATTGAGGTCTTAGAGTGGTGTGAGACCATAATATTTTCAAGAAACCTTAGAGGCTTAAAATAATAAATGGGATGACTTTTTATAAGTAATTTTCAAATGTTATTAGATGAAATATTTATAATTTGATTGATGAGGTATTTTGGGATCAAATAATTAATTTAAAATTAATTAAGTGAAAATAAATTCAATAATAATATTTTTTATGACAATAAATAATATTCCAGGCCCTCTTTCCCTGACTTCAATCATTATTACTAAAGATATGATGTTTTTTAATGAAGATATCATTGTCACATCATTACTATATCATATTTAACTATTTAATTTTTTTTTATTTACTTTTATAAAAAATACCAAAAAATTTACCCTGCCCAAATTTCAATATTTTGATTCCAAATATGAAATTTATTTTATGAAAACAAATATCAAAATAAAATAAAATAATTTTTTTTAAAACTAATACTACATTAAAACCCAAAATTTTTTTATATGATAATTTTTATAACCTCTTGAAAATATTCTTTTAGGTTTAATATATTTCTCTATATATTTTTAAAATAAATTGTAACATTTTTATATAATTTTTTTAACTAATATATCATATTTTTATTAGTGTAAAATGTCATTTCATATATTACAGAGTGTATTTTACTGTTCACCTAAAAATTCAATGTTTTATAAAAATTAATTCACAAAAACTTGTTGATTAATTTTTACATTTTAATTATAAACATAAAATCCATTTTATCATAATAAAATTTTAATTTTGGTAAATTAAATTTTTATGTATGATTAAAAATACTAAGGTTTTATTACTAAAATATAGAATATATTACTAAAATAATTAATTTATTCTTTTATATGTATTAAAACATTATATTTATTAATTTAAAATTTTATTTATGATATTTTATATTCCTATATTAGTATTTATTAAATTATAAAGTTATTTAGACAGTTACACATAATGGTCATTAAACAATTCCAATGTTCATGTCAATAATCTAATTACCATATTTCCAACGATCATATTTCTAATAGTTATATTCCCAATAACTACCCTATAGATACCCATTAAATATTATGCATTTCATTTGGTTATTTTTATTTAAATATTCTCTATATTTAATTTACAAAATTACTTCATTATTTATAATCATTTTCTTTTTTATTACAATGGTGTTTGCAGTTGTGATATTTATTAGAGACCATGACCCAAAAAAATTAAAAATTATAGTCATGTTATTTATATGTCTTTAGTATATCATTGTAATTTGTTTCTTCTTATGTAATGTATTTATCCTCCATATGTAAAATTTTATATTGATGAAATAAAAAGGTGTTTATTTTTTTATGTGGTTCATATGATTTATCTTTACCTTATATTTTTCTTCATAAATCTAGATATGATACACATATATGTCAAAAAAAATATTTTTATTTTTGAAAATTCAAAGTCATTACATTGTACCCCCTGAGGAATTTCACCCTTGAAATTTTAGTTTTTATCCTCAGTTTAGAATATATGGGGGTACTTCGGTTTCATCACATCTTCCGGTTCCCATACTGCTTATTTGTATTTATGTTTTTACCGAAGTAATTTTACTAGGTGAGTTTCCTTATGGTATATAAATTTTTCTCTATGATCCAATATCATCATCATTTAATCCTAATAATAGATTAAATGCTCTAAATATACCACCCCTAAACTAAGTACATGCAAGGGATCAAGTATGTACTTTCTTAGGAGAGAAACATGGAACAAATTATTTACTTGAGCCTTATTTGGTTAAAGTACAAGTTTATATGACATAACTCCTACAAGATAAAGGATATTGAAGGGGATAATGTTCCTAGGGTTGATATTTTCCTTATTTCCAAACATTATAGCTTTAAAGGAGATATATAAATGAATACTTTAGGTCCCTTCTATGATTGTTATCATATCTCTTCCAATGACTCTTTTATGATTTAATGTTTTGTTAAATACATTAAACATTCTTTATCAGTTATTATAAAAATTTTGGTCCCAATATCTTTCATTAAAAAAATTCATCCCAACATGTTGATATAATATATCTCTTCCCATATAGAGCTTTCTATGGGTCTATTTTTATACTTGAGGGGAAACAGTTGTTGTATAAGAACTCAACCAGTGTAATTTTTTTTATCCCAACCACCTCTAAAATACATCCAAACAGATACCCTAAATTCTTAAAGTTTCCAATGTTTATTTTATATTATTCATTATTAAGGGATCATAATTCATAATTAAATTAAACTCCATATTTAATTAATACTGAAAACTCCTATAGAACAATATGGTGAACCTTGGATTTTAATCTATTGTGATTGAAAGTGGAACCCCATTTAGCCTCATCACTTCCTTAATATATGTCTTGGAAATTTGTGATATCATAAAATATTTTACAAAAATGATGAAGTGAGAAGTCCTAGTGAGTTTATCCACCATGACTCATATGTATTTTTTTATTATATGTGTTTAGAAGGCCTATGAAAAAATCTATAGTGATATTCTCTTATTTCCAAGTTGGTATAGGTATTTATTATACCATACCCTTGGTATTTTTATGATCTTACTTAAGATATCGATTTACCAATAACTTTGAGGAGTACTATATAATCTATATTCATGTTTTCATACTATAATTGATATTAATGGACTTGATATATGTTCTTACTACCAAGGTGGATGGAGAAAGATAAGAAATTCACATCATCGAAGGTCTCCTTTATCTCTAGTTTTGATGGAACACATAGTCCAGTTCCCTATCAAATGACTCTATCTTTATTGATGTATAATTCATAATTATTCCCTTCTTTAGTTGTTATCAACTTCTTTTGTAACTCTAAATCATTCCTTATTCCTATTTGATTTTCTCTTTGATGTATTATTAAGAAATCATTGTGAAATTTAGGATGTTTAACCTACCTTTATAATTTCCAAATTCATCCTTTAAATTCCCAAAAATATTTATTCTTTCTAAATCCTCATCATGGATATGGTAATATGTTTCATTCTTCTAAGAGCACCATCTACCATATTCTCTTTCAGATAGTGATAGTACATTAGGTATTCATAGTCCTTGATTAATTACAATCATATTTATTGAAGCATGTCTAGATCCTTCTATGTAAATATATAGTTTAAAATATTATTATTATATATTTCACACTTTTATTTGTAAAGGTAATGCCTCTAAATCATTAATGTAATGATTACTATTTGGAACTATAGATCATCCATCAGAAAATTTTTCACATAGACTTTCAATGTTCTGTAGGCACAGGATATCAATTCATGATTTTACAAGAGTACGAAACTCATGAATTTATCTTAAGAAACACTTTATATATTAACCTAATAGTTTTATACATACTGTTACATGATTTTTATCATAAATATACAATAAATAAGAACTGAGGATCAAGTGTCCTAGAGACTTTAGGATATTAGGTATATAAATAGCAACATGGTGGTAAAATAAAAATTATTTATTTTAATCTCTAAAATGAGATATTAAATTCATTTGAGATCCTAAAATTTCATAGGATAACCTAGGAAATACACACACAAAATGGGTGAGATAAAAATCCTAATAAGGAAATAAACCTGATAATGAAGCATATCATATGAGTCAAAAGGCATAATATGATATCATATATGGAAATGATCATTTATAATAATATGGGATTATAATGTAATGAAAATTGAATCATAATATTATGGAATAATAGTAATGTTCTAACCACACAAAACATGACATAATCATAAGTCAAGGATAACTTCAAAGACAACATCACGTGTTGGACAGAGTCACGTCATAGAATTGGTTTACCCCATAACCCCATATATATATCATCTCATAAGACATAAACATTAATTAATTAATTTGATAACTATCTGGGAACACCCATCATAACATGTACATGTATATATGTTCCACATAATGAATCAAACATAAGTCATAAACATAAAGATGACCCATGGAAAGAAATGGGTTGCATAATCATATCTTATTGAATAACAAGATGGTATATCATAATTTTTTTTATAAAATCTTGAATAAAAACATTAGTTTACGCTAATATATGAAAAATAATAACATTTCATGAATAACTATGTCCATTTGAAGTGAATATGTGAAAAAATGTGGATATGTATGTTTGGAAATGTACCTATTATGTGGTGCTTTAATGAAAAGGGTAAAGAGTCTATAAAAAGTGAAATTGTATACAAACTTCCATAAAACCTAAAATTAACCAAAAATGGTTTTCCATGATCATATGGAAATTTTAGAAACCAATTAGGGTTTAAAACATTTTATGGAGTGGTACATGAAATGGGGTAGGATATAGAGAAGTTCTCTTTAATCAGGTTTTCTTAACAAATGAAATCAAGAAAGGAATCTTTAAAAAATGTATACCCCCATAAAATAAAGGAAAATTAAACTAGGTATATATGTACGGTAAATATATAAATAATGTAGAATAATTAAATAATAAAAATATAGACATAAATTGTATCATAAATAACATAGGGTGGTTCAGAGAGATCCCTTGCCTTATGTTCCTTAACATCAAAAATAATCAAATTAACTTCATTAATTACTTAATTAATAAAATTTTCATCTATATTTTATTTACTATAATTTTATTTTTTTCATTTAAAACCATTTCAATGAGATATATGGTTTAATTTTACTCTTCTAAGGGCATTCAATTCATGGTTCCAAGGTTAGATCAATTAAGGATAATTATGAATATTTTTGGAAAATGGGGCTACAAATCCATAAGTGAAATAAAATGATATTAATTTAATTATTTAAATTTATATGGTATCAAATACCTATATGTTTTTTTACATATTGATGAATCATTTAGTAAAAATGTTAATGTTATATGGTTACTTTATTTTGGAAGTCTTATAGACCTTCATGAACTAGTTTTATTTTATTTAATATTATAGATATGTATTCATTCCATAATGTAAAAAATTATATAATATAAATATTTTAAAAATATTAAAATATTATAGATGAATTTAAACTAGACATTAAGGTAGTAATGGGAACCAAATATCATCATCCGTGGAGGTGGTGAACCGACATAATATGGACAGTGGTTTTGTTTTTAGAATAAGAGGATAAGAGAAGAGGATGGATGGTATATGTTCCATTATAAATGTAAAATTAAATTATATATATGATCTTGAAGTTATTATTATATTTTGGATGAGGTGTGTGAGGAGAAGTTAGAAGAATAAAAGAATTTAAAATATGTAGTTTGAGAATATTACCTCTTGAATGTCATCTCCTTGAAAATATCCTTAAGGAATTTGGAATTAGTCTTTTGGTGAGACCGGTGTCACTTAAACATGGGGGAGAATATTGGGAAAATAATTTTCGAAAAAAAATACAAGCTCCAAGGATTATAATATGTGAGTAAAAGGGGAGGCGAGGGGTGGTATTTATAAGGTGGGGAGGTTTTTTTTAATATTATATTCATTAGTTTATTTTTTGAATCAAGACTACAAATAGTGTGGATTATTGTGACTATATATAGTAAATGGTGCATGTGATTTTGAACAAACGGATTCTTACATCATCCCTTATGAAATTAATTATGTGCTTAACTTATAATTTTAAATATGAAATTTTATCTTATTTCATTATTCACCAAAAAATAAACTATTATTGAAAAAAATCCACCCTAACAATTATTAGATGAGAATATTTTAGAAATGAAATAAATTTTATGAAAATAATTTCCTAAATATGATAAAATTAATTCTAAAATTAAATCTTTATTTATTTTAAAGGAATACCAATTTTAAAATTATGATCAATTTTTGAACCCTTTGAAAAATTATTTATGGTCTCATAAAATTATATTATCATTATAATACATATTAATATTAATTTATAAAACCATTTTATGAAAATAATATTTACTTTAAATTTTTTTTATTTTATATAAAAATGATAATAAAACATATATGGTTTTCAAAAATATAAACACTTATTTTATAATTTTTAAAACATTTATTTACTATTATCATGGTATAAATATGTCATAGTTTCATTTTATAAGATGCCTAAATATTATTCTACACTACCATAAGTTATTATATTATTCTAATTGTCAGTTCACTATTCCTAACGGTCATATTACTATTAAAATGGTTATATTTTTAATAGTTATATGGGTTCCCTACTTCCTATAAATACCTCACATTCAATTAATTCCTCATCCACTTCCATTCTCTCTCAATGTTATATATATTTTCATTTACAAGATGAATATTTTATTATTAATATTTTATTTTATTTCTAGTGTTGTTTTTGAGTGTGGTTACTCTGGTGGATTAAGAATATCTAAATTTTCATATTTTAGTTATCTTAATTTCTATTTTCTATCCCATTATAATATTTTAAATTATTATGGCCATATTTATTCTCTAAATGTAATATTAAAATGTTTATAATATTTTTTTTGGATATATCATGTGGTGCATGTTCTTTATATAATACTACATTACTAAGTATTATACTTATATGATCCGAGGGGAAATTCAAATGATAAAATTTTTGGTCCTTACATTCTTCCCCCACCTTAATAAATTTCACCATTGAAATTTCATTTCACATACTAAAGTAAAAATAGTTGAGGGTAATTCTACTTCATGTATTCCTTTCGTTCCCATGTCTCCTCCTCATACTTATGATTTTATCATGGTTCTTTTACTAGGTGAGTTGTCTTATTTCATAGTACTTTATCTATGTGGTCCAAGATCTTCACTAGTTGATCCTCATAAGAGAGATCATTTTCCAATTATACCACCTCTAAATTTAGTAAAAGTGGGAGATCTGGAATGTATTTTCTCAAGATGGATACATGGAATATATCATGTACTTGAGACAAGGTTGGTGTGAGTGATAATCGATAAACCTCGACTTTGATGAAATCAAGAATCTAAAAGGGGATGATGTACCTGGGACTTAGGTTTCCCATATTTTCAAATATCATGAACCTATTCAATGAATATATGTGGAAGAAAACCTTTTCTCCAACCTCAAACTCTAGGACTCATCAATGATTTTCATCATAGATATTTTGTCAAATATGAGTGTCTGTGATGTGAAACTAAATGGTTTTGACCTTTTTTAGCATTTCCTTGACCATTTAAGGGCCCAACATCTTGAATAAAACAACTTCATACCATTACACATGTGTTATATATATCTTATCATTAAGGGATTCATATATATCCATTTGTATTCTTGATTGAAAGCTATTATTTTTTGAGAACTCAAAAAGGGGAAGATGCTGATCTCATCCTTCATTAGAGTCCATCGAGCATGATCTCACTATCTATTCTAGTGTTTGGATAGTCTAATCATATTGGACATTATTTTTGGGATAATAAGTCATACAAAACATTATATAGGTGTTTGTATAATGTTTAAGAGCCTTATAGAACTTGGAGTTAAATCTAAAATCTTGGTTAGATATAATCAATAATGATGTTCCATATAACCTCACCACTTCTCTAATGTATATCCGTGAAGGTTTATCGAGTGAGAAATAAAATCAAATTTCAATGAAATGAGTATAATTTCTAAGTTGATACACCATAAAACATATAGAATTATTTCCTTAGGATGTATTTGTAATACCTGTTATAAAATTCATAGTGATTTTGTCCCGTTTCCATGTGGGCAAGGGTAATGGTTGAATCATCCCCTTGAAATTTGTCCTTTCAACCTTCACCTATTGACATACCAGGAACTTTGATGTATATTTTCTAATATTATTATTTATATTATTCCCCCAATAGTTCTTTCTAATATCTTGATACGTTTTTATGTTCAATGGGTGGATGAAGAAGGTCGATCTAGGTGTGTCACTCAACAACTCATTTATCTTAGGATTTTATGGTACACATAGTTGGGACCCAAATCTTATAACTCATTCTTAATCAATTTTTAACATTGAGTTTTTCCATTTTTTATAGCTTCCACCTTCTTCTGAATTTCCATATTATCTCTTGGATAATCCTTTATCATCTCTAGAATGAATGTTTGAGAAATCATTTGAGAAAGTAATGATTTTGTTCATTCATTTATAATTACCATGTTCATCCTTTTCATATATAAGATGAACATATCTCTATAAATTACCATCATTGATAAGTTTTCAAGATTCTTTCTACTTTGATAATTTTATATTTTATTTTATTTCCCATGATGGTAGTGTATTGAGTAGTCATAATCATTGTTAGTCTCAAACCATAGTTTCTATAACATTTTAATCCATGGAAAGAGATACTTTTTCATTACCATGATTTTTTTTATTTAATGATAATAGATGTAGAGGCACATTGACTCATCCTTCGTATTGAAAATTTGGATCAGCGCACCACATGGTGAATCACTCAGGTGTATAAAACCCTTTCCCAGATTCTCCTTGAACTTCTTGTTTAGTTTTATCAATTCAATGGTGTCTATTATATATGTATTATTGAATATATGAATATATCTAGGTATAAGTTCAATTGAGATATCAAACTCTTGGTCGGTAGGAAGAATAGGAAACTATTCAGTAAATACTACAGTATAGTTCAGTATAATGGTCATGTCTTTAGGAATGATTCTTTCCTTTGTCTAAATCATTTGAGATAGATATTATTTCTTAAAAAGAAATATTATCCACACTTGAGATAAATATTCTAAATACTCTTCATCCTATTCATTACACATATAAAAAGTTAGAGGATGACTTGGGATGTTAATAGTAATCTACATCACCTGAAATTTGATGTTGTATTTGTATAAGGATAGTTAATATATACTCCAAATAGCATCAAATTCCACTGATGGAAGTATGGAATTATTTTTAGAAATTAAATTCCTATAAACATAAAATTGTGATGCAATAATCATATAAGTGTTTCCATGATGAAATCAAATCATTTGGGGTGGTGACTTGATTATATTAGAAAGAATCCTAGATATACTAGACTATCATGAATTGAAATATAATAATGTATACACAACTTTGGAGTGGTGTATAATTGTTCCTTTATTATCATGATCCATATCAATAGTCCTCATATTGTAAGCCCTTCTTAGTTACCTTGGTATATAGATTGTTGATTTTTATTATCTTCATTAGCTCCTATATTAAGTAATTAACTTGTATAATGACGAAGTTCCCCACATCTATGACATTAAACAATTAGTGGTGATTTAGGTTTATCATTGTTTCCATATTTCCTATTAATCAGACTCTTCATTTTTCTTCACTAATTGGATACTCTACACCCTATTTTTTCACACATAAAGCATCTTAAAATTAATTTAAGAGATTTTACTTGGTTCCACTTATGAAATTTTTGACATTTAGGTAATTGAGTATTATTTTATTTCTCATCTTCATCACCTTAACTTCTATAAGGTGGAATCCTTTTCTTCTTTGTTGTGTTTGAAAACTCAACTATGTTCCAGTTTTTAATCGTAATTTTTGGTAACTAGTTTGTAATAATCATAAGATATCTTACTTTTTATCCCATAAAGTTAGGCATATTTTTAGAGAAATCAACACATTTCCCATCACGTTGGTTGTTGTAATAGTTCCTCCTATTTCCCAACATTTACTAAAAAATTAAAATTAGGGATGAAAACACTCAAACTAAAAATAATATATATAAAAAACTATGATCATAGAAGGAATAACTTATAAATTACATGTAAATCATAACTTATGAGTTTATAGGTTTAAATTTAGGTTATCTAAGGTAATTTTTCAATTAAGTTTTCTAACCTAACAGTCTATTAAAGTCCTTAATAATCATTCTTAATGATTTTGGGAGTTTTCTATAGCATATCCCCTGGAACCTTGTGTGTAGCAAGGCTTAATTTTCATACACTATGTTAGGATTGAGTTAATGACCAATCTTCCCTTTCTGGGGTTATTACATATAGGTACAACCATTCTAGAGCCACATCTACTTATAGTATCCAGACATGGATGTAATTTATGGGAAACCTCTTACTCTATTCTTCACCAAAATTTCAGGATATTCTTTTATACATAGAATTATCCCTAGGTTTATCACTAAATTATTCTAGTCTCAATCCCCAAAAATAACTAGACCATCCTCTAATAACAACTATAGTGACCCAAGACTTTTTAAACATATTATGACATGATTTTTAACATAAATATCCAATAAATACAATCTAAGGATCGAGAGGCTTAGAGTATTTGTAAGACTAGGTATATAAAACAACAGCATGAAATTAAAACAAAAAATATATTTATTTTAATCTCTATAATGATATCCTAAATCCATTTAATCTCCAAAAACTATATAGGATAACATGGGTGATACATAAATAAAAGGGGTGATCCAAAAAGCCTAGTAAGGGAATAAACATGATAATGAAGTATATCATATGTGTCAAAAGGCATAACATAATATAATAGATGAAAAAGATCGTGGATAATCATATAAAATCATGAAATAAAGAACATAGAATAATAATATCATTGACTCATATTAATGTATAAAAACATAAAACATGACATGAGGATAAGTCAAGGCTAACTATCAAGACAACATCACATAATAGACAAAGTTTCATCATGAATTAGGATTACTACCTAATCCCATAAATATAATCTAATGATACATAAAAATTACCCAATTCATTAGAGTGTTATTTGGTATCACCCATCATAACATGTACAGTCATATTTGTGCCATATAAGGAAGAAAACATAAGGTATAAACATAAATATTATCCATATAAATAAATGGATTTCATAATCAATTATTATAGATTAACTAGATAGAATATCATGATTTTTTCATAAAATAATGTATTAAAACATTATTGGATGTTAATATATGAGATATAATCATGTTTCATGAAAAAGGATGTCCATGTGAAGTGAATATGTGAAAAATAGTGGATAGGTAACTTTAGAAATGCACTTTTTAAGCAGGGTTTTTGGGGAAAGGGTAAGAAGTTTTTGAAAATGGAAAGATAATATTATTTTCCATATAAATATAAATAAAAAATGGTTTTGTCAAAGTAAAATTAAAAAAAATATAAACAAGTTATATCTTAAAACATTTTATGTGGTGGTACATGAAATGGGGTAATAGACAGAGAAGTTCCCTTCAATCGGGTTTTCCTAATGAATGGAATTGAGATGGGAACCTTTAAAACATGTATATCCCAATAAAATAAAGTATAATTAAACTAGGTATATATGTGGAAATATATATATATATATATAATATAATAATTAAATAAAAAAATATATAGAATGTAAGGTAAATATAGATAAAGTGTAAACCAAAGAAAATAGTGTGGTTCGAAGAGATCCCTTAACTTATATTCCAGAATCATTATGAACTTAAACATAACATCATTAATAATAAAATTAATTTCATTAGTTTTTTAATTAGGAAACTTTTAAATCTATATTTGTTTCTTTATAGTTATATTTTGTTCATTTAAAACCATATCAATGAGACATGAGTTTTTATTATACAGCTTCGAGGGCGATTGTTTCATGGTTCCATGGTTGAATCACTTGAGAATATTTGTAGAGACTATTTTAAAATGGGAATATAACTCCAAAAGTTAAAATACATTATATTATTATACTTACAAAAATGTAAATCATCCAAAATATCCATATTTGTTCTGATATGTGGATGATTCATTTAGTAAAAACATTAATGTTATATGGTTAGTTTATTTTGGTGATTTTACCGACTATCATGAACTAGTTTTGTTTTATTTAATATTATGGACATTTATTAATTATATAATGTGAAAAAATATAATATACATATTTATGTGATTTTAAACCATTATAATTTAATTTAAACCTTCGATGAAGGTTGTAATGGAAAATGAAAACTCATCGTCCATGGAGGCAATGAATCAATATAATATGGAGAATGATTGTTTTTAGAATAAGAGGAAAAGAGAAGTGGATGGATAGTAGATATTAAATTATAATTCTTGGGTTTTAATAGTTTATGATGGATATAAGAGGGGTGAATTGTAGTTTGAAATTTTAAACAAATACAAAACACACAACCATGTAAGTAAAAAAAATCATAATCAGAATTTGTTTGATGATAAAAGTGTTTAAATTAGATCTAGAAATAATATGATATATCAGATTTGTTATTGGTCACATGGATAGTTCGATAAAACAATTATTAGAAAGATATGTATAATCTATCTTTCTAATGCAAATGAAAATTATAAAATAATACTTTTAGAATCAAGTAAAATAATATCTTATAATAGAAAGAATGACTTACTATATTTATAAAAATTAATCTTACTATTTAACATTAAGAGTTAAGAAAGTTATAAATCCTCAATTAAAATATCCACTATTTCAATACCTACTATAATGTTTTGTCTTTCCACACTAGTAAATCCCTCAATATGATGATTGGACTGTTTCCATCTTCAAAACCCCTAGAATACCTTGATCCAACAGATCGTTATCAGCTATGCCTTTCATGAATAATATATCCCTCAGTATGGTGATAATTATGTATCCATCTTCCTAGCCCCAAAATCCCTAAATTTGACGGATTAGATGCACCTATCTTCCTATCCCTGGAAGCCCTTGATATAACCAATATTGGACATAGAGAATACCAAATAAAACAAAATTATTAGGATTTTACAATCCTCACACAAATTCCTTAGAACTAAAACCATCTAAAATATTACAAATCTTAGAAATGAGATGTTCATGAAGATAAATATTCTAATGTTTTGAGTTGAGAATTCATCATATCTCAACTCTTCAAATGACCTCCTGTTTATAGGCAGTTCTTCAATAATCATATTTCTGATTTGGTTGCAGAAACCTTGGAAAGATTTCACTTGGACAGCTCATAATGATCTGGATATAGATTTTAACATATAAGAGTAAACCATAATTCATTATCTTATGACTTTTTGTTTAGTTCCATTACAATACAATAAAATATTTACATCTAATATAAACAATATTATATACTCTGATTATAATCTTTGGTCATTCTGATGGACTAGACTATTGATTATCAATTTGATAAAGTGAACAAAGGATAATTCGATGTATCAGTACAAATTCCAGTCTGATGGTTATGACTTTAGTCATTCTAATTTACAAAATAATTATCTAACCATTGGTTAGAATAGTATTCAATCTAATGTACCAGACAGACTGTCTGTCCAGTGTATCATATTGAATAATAAAATTTTATATTCATTTTATATTTTACCCTTTTATATGTTTGGTATAAAAAGATATTGTATAAAAAACTAAAACACTTTGGATATATCAATTTAGTAAAATATATTTTTAAGAATGTTTTTGTGATTTCCAAAACTAAGTAAATGAAAGGTAGAAAGTAAGGTTTTCTACTCAACAAACTCCCCTTTTTAAAAATCACAAAATATAACACTTAAAATGAAAAACTATTAACTTTTAAATACTTACAACCCTTGTTTATTTTAATTTATTCAAATATATACTTTATATTTTAAATCCACCTGAATTTATGACTTCTTTTTAGATATGATGAAAACTAATGATTTGGATTATCTCCTTTAATAAAATCTATTTCTTATATAATAACCCCATGGACTATTTATTACCATTTTTAAAAAACTCTCCCCGTTTTGAATAAAATCTCCACTTTTGAATAGTATCTCCCACTTTGTGATTTATAAAAAGGATTAGGGAAATTATATAGTCTCTTTAAATCTTAGAAAAGAAATAACATAAAAAAATATGCCTGAAAGAACTATATATTCAAGATATAAAGAAAATAATGTTAATAAAAAAGAATTGTAAAACAATAAAACATAAATATTTTGATAATAAATTCATTCAAACTAAGCATCATTCAAAAATTTATAATTGCATCAAGTGTTCAGTTTAAAAAAATAATTCCTTCTTATATAAATTTTTGACCATTTCCTTCAAATTTTTGACATCGTTATGATATTTCTAGGATTATATAACTAAGGATTCAAGCTTCACAATCCTATCCTCCATAATGGATAGTCTTTGATTCTCTATCTTTAGTCTTTAAAATTCTTCTTCAAGAATGATAATATTCATGTATTCCTCTTTTTTACTTCATAAAATCTTCTTTAATAGTCTGATACCTAGTATTGTCATATTCCAACTTCTAAACCTTTTGTTTCAAAAAAATATTTCTCCTTTCCAAGAATCAGACATGTCTCTAAACTATTCAACAAACTTTACTCTCTTTGATACATCAAATGAAAAATTATTAAATGAAACAGCATACTCAAAAGAATGTTTCTTGAGTTCAACTATCTTGTCATCATGATCCTTCAAATAATTATCAGCCTATCTAGACTATCTCACCATGTGTTTGAATATTTTCTTGTGTGCCTTACTCTTTCCTTTGATGGTTCTTAATTCAAATTAATTTTGAACCACATATTATATCAACATCTTTATTGGTTATGACTTTTCATTAGGAGAGTACTGAATTTTATTATGTCTTTCTTCTATATTAGGAAGATAAGGAATTGAATTAGAAATTAGTTTTAAAGTCTCTAATATATAATCAAAAACTTTATGTGCTTCTATAATAGTGGATTCTAAAGACTCTGATGAAGCAGTTGAAATATGAGGTTGGGAAGGTCTAACATCTAACTTCTTTACTTGTTTAGGTTTTTCTTAATCCAAAAATTTTATAATATCAACATATTTATCTGACTCATCCTTGTTTGATATGATTGTACATTAATGATGATATTCTTATTTTTCTTTTGATGATGATTTTAATTCTTATAAAACATCTGACTCGGTATTTTTATCAAACTATGAAGATAACAGAGTATATGTTGAATATTTCTCTATCGAATTTTTTTTATTCCTTTATTTATTACCCGGTTTTTGTTTCTTCTTCTTATTTAAATTCCTCCTCTTATTCTTCTAATTAACTTTCCAACTATTGTGCAATTCTCATCACACCTTTACCATATTTTTTACGAACTGATTCTTGAGTTGGTTTTTCAATTTTATTTTCATCTTGAGACTCAATTAAAAATTCTTTTTCTTTACCTTTATCTTTATCATCAATTGTTGGAATTACTAATAGTATTACTGATGTCTCTAAAAAATATAAATCATCATCAAGAAGTGTCTGTTCAGTATGAGGAATTATTATGAAACCTTGATTTAGCTATACTATAGATAAGGGAGAGACTCAGATTGGTTTTTTTAATGCGTGTTCAACCCCCTTTAACACACTCTCCATCACCCTTTCCTCCACTAATATTTTTTTTATTTATTTCTTTTCTAATCCTCTCTTAATTTATCTATAGTTTTTATTTTCAAAGACAAGGCCTCATTCTAATCAAGACCAAAAATATGATCACCAAGTTTCCTCAAGGCCTTATGATCCCTAAGTTTTTTTGAATTCATTATCTCACATTTTTTCTGTTTCTTCATGGTTTTCAAGGGTAAAGACATTGATTTACTCTTTTCCTTATGTATTTCCTTCTCATTTACTAGTTTGAAAATTGATGTGGCTCTATCCATTTTATAAATAAAATTTTTAAACTTTAGTCAAAGATCAACTTCATCCTTTATATAGTCACTTCCCCAATAAGAGAAATATTTTCTCACATAGCATATTTTTTATTCTTAATATGGAAAACAACAATAAAGTTCACCATAATTTTTCTTATGAAACACGAAAACATTAGGATATTTGAATTTATGAAATCCTTATTAATTGAATCAACTGAGAGGGAAAAAACTTGACTAAAACATTAGTTCTTTTAAACCCAAACCTTCTTGGATGTAGTATTATAAGAAAATAAAATTTTAGGTAACCATATTAGTCCAAATTATTTTTTTGAGCAAATGCTATTTTTTTGAGAAATAGGATTTATGGAAACCAATAGACTGAACATTATTCAACAAAACTTATTCTTATAATTTTCACCACTTTGACATTAATTCAAAATGGAGAAATTTTTGGAACAAAGTATTTATTACTAAAAACATGTTTTTTATTACTGAAACCCAATAGATAAATATCATTATGAGGTATAGCTTATTTATAAATTTTTCCAAATTTTTCCTTTCCAGTGATAAACTTAGAAAAAAGTTTCTTCAAACTAGAAATTTCATATTTTAGGTTAACAACTATGTTTTTATCCTCGATAGTATTAGTATTTGAACAAAGTTTTACAAAATCAGTTTGTCAACTATTTTTCTTAGAAATAGATTTCTCAAGATCTTTAAAAATATTATCCTTTACAAAATTATATTTATCAATATCTTTAGAAAGATCTGGTATCTTGGTAGTAAGATTAATAATTCTTGAATTTTCCTTCACAAGTTTAACATTATCAACATCATGTTTTTCATAAATTTTATATTTTTTATTTTTTTAGTAATTTAGTAAACCTATATACTTCTTTAAAACTTGGTAAAGTATTATCCTCTTAAATTAAGGAAGATTATTAATACAAGATGAAAAATAATTCTCTTCATTGATATTAGGGTAATTTTAATTCCACTTAATATTAGTAAGTCATTCATCAGTAGTTACCTTATCCATGAGAAATTTATTCACCTTAGGTATTTCAACATAAAACACAATATTCTATTATCCAAAACTTTTATTATCCAAAGAATTTTCAAAAGAACAATCTAATTTACTAGAAATCCTTGTTTCTTCAGACTCTTTTTATTTTATTATTAAGGTACTTTTTAGAATTCCTTTTATGAATTCGTTCATTATTATCCTTTCTTTTTAGTTTTCTACAATCTGGTCTTATCTGTCTCGTTTTCTTACAATTATAAAATATAATCGTAGAAGAATATTGTTCATCACCTTTATCTCTATGACTATTATTATATATCTATATATTTAAAGTCTTTATTTCCCTCAATCTTGTTCATCATTATTTTAATAATATCCAATTCATTATCATACCTTTCTGATAAACTAGTATTTCATTCAATAATAACATTATTCTTATTGGGAAAATCCCTAAAGGAATACTCTTCATATTTTTGGGTGTGATTGTGTTTTTTGGAAATGCCATATGATCGAGAATGAGTTTGGTTGGTGTTTTCTGAAGCAGGTTTTTAAGGTGGTGTAGTTTCCCAGTGTTTAAAAAAATGGGCTCAAAATTGGGAGTCTGTTTTTGGAAAATGAATACTTTCTTGTAGGATTACATGGTATGTAGACCGTGATATATATTTTGCAGAACACAAAAGGTGGTACGTAGAACAGTGAAGGAATTTTTTTAAAGGATTCTACATAGCAGTACTATATGGACTACAAAGTACGGTATGTAGACCACATATAGAAACGGTTCTCAGGAAGGGATGTGGTCTTTTGAAGGTAGATGGTTAGCGAAAGTCTTGTGGTACGTGAGATATCTTATGGTTCGTGGAAATGAGCTGGTGATTTTAAGATCCATGAAGGAATTTTTTTCATGGAAGATATTGTCTTCCGCATAGGAAGAGTGGTGGTATGCAGACCATGTAGGGCACAATGGTTCGTAGGAGCACAGTACACGGTGAAGGCTGTACCGCATCGAAGATTTGGGTAAATCTTGAATTAGAAGATTTTGTAGATATATTTGCCTATATAAAGGACTGTTAATCCCAGTATTAGGTAGAGTGATTTTCATAAGAAAATATATTTTCTCTGAGAATTCTATGAATTCTGAAAGTGGTTCATGAGAGAGAATCCTTTGAAGGTTGAAAAATCTCACAAAGAGGATTCTGTGAAAGGAGAAGAAGTGTTCTATGATAGAATTAGTTTGTGGAAGAAGGAATTCCATAAAAGAATAGTTGGTTCTCAGAGGTGGTTCTTGGAAGATGTGAGTGGAAGCAGTGTACGAAAGTGGTGCATGAAAGTGGTTTGTGGAGGAAGTACGTGGCGGATGTGGTCCACAAAGAATATGCACTACGTAGTGAAGGATAGTTCACAGAGGAAGAAGATGGTTGGAGAAGAGACTTAAATAGTCCATGAAACCAATTTCTAATAACTGACAGTATACAGGAAATTTTATTTCATCTACAGGTGAAAATGGAACTTCAACAAAGTATATATCTATAGTTGAGGATGTTTTCTATCATGAAAATGAAGGGACCTACAAGACCATAAGCTGTGAGTGGATCTCTTCCAAGAGCAGTGAGAAAATGATGAGGAAGATGGTGATCCTTTCCACCAGTAGTGATCTAGAGTAAGAGACATAGGGAGTGACCCTTTGGAATTCATTGAGCAAACCCTAAATCTTGTAAACGCAGTGAGCTTAGGAATATAAGTGATCTAGCCTAAACCTTGTAATTGGTAGTGAGGTTTAGTGGACTTGTTACATCCGAACAGCACTGTTGTATGCTCCTTGGAAATATCTTGATGAGGGTGAACCAAGTAAAATCATTACGTCCTGTGCATGATTTAATTTATATTCATATATTGCTATGAAAAAAATAGAGAAGCGTATTTTGTTTAATAATGAAACAAGATCCAAGGAGGCAGTAGTTTTAATTTTTCATGCCATGATTCACCCCCCCCCCCCCTCAGGGTATTTGGCCTAGTGGGCCTAAAAATTGGTATCAGATAAAAAGTTTGAATGCTAATGGTTCTCTCTCAATAGAATAAATTGATCTTTTCAATCACAAAGGTATTCCAATATTTGATGGAAACAATTTTTAGTTATGGAATAATCAGATGTAGCACTACTTTTGATCATTTAGAATGGATGTCTTCATATGATCTATACATGGAATATCAGCTAATATCAACAAATGTGATTTATCAGAAGCTGGCCAAAGGGAATTAGATGTTGATGCTAAATGGATCAATGCTTTAGGGGTATCCCTATAAAATGTTACTTATATAAAAGTGATGTCATGTAAGTTATCACATTCTATGTGGGAAAAGTTGATGAATATTTATGAGGGTGAAACAAAATCTCATAAACAAAGTTATTG
Organism: Viscum album; assembly: GCA_963277665.1. Lineage (NCBI taxonomy): Eukaryota > Viridiplantae > Streptophyta > Magnoliopsida > Santalales > Viscaceae > Viscum > Viscum album. The sequence continues at coordinate 1,516,214,767 of OY728155.1, read as the reverse complement.
GTTATATGGAACAAATACAAGGATCTTAGAATGCATCTTAATGAGTCTATTGATACATTCTTTGATCGGGTGAATGTTATTGTGGAAGACATGTGTAGACTGGGGGAAATCATTTAAGATATAAATATTTTCAAGCGCATCTTGAGAAAACTTCTACCTCTGTTTAATCCGAAGGGTTCTGTATTGGAAAAAAAAGATCCAAAGTTTCTGACATTGGATAACTTTCACAGTACTCTTATTTCATATGAAATGAGAAATGATGGTAATGTTGTGGTGGAAAAGGGGAAGTCCAATGAATTTTCATTCAAGGCCATGAAGAAGCTCTCTATTGAATATAGTCAGGAGAAAGATAATTTGGATAATGTCATGTCATTTCTCTCCTCAAATATATAAAGAGGAAGATGAACGTTAAAAGGTAAACATTAAATTTCATGCTTTTTATGTGGAAAGATTAGACATTTTTCAGAAAAGTTTCCCAAGAATATTGAAGATGATGATGAAGATAATGATCAAATTCCCCAAAAAAATATTCATCCAATGTGAAAGGTATGAGAAGTTCTAAGAGAAAGTTATACAAAAAGAAGAATTTTCTTTTAATAGAAGATGAATGTTAAGAATAATCTTAGGAAAAAGAGTTGGAGGACTGTAAGGATCATGAAGCAGATGCTTTGGTGGTGGTTGTCAAAAAATTTGTAACAAAAGAAGAAAGTGACAATAAAGAAGAATAATTTGAAGGAATATTTGACCTTCATTTTTAATTTGAAGCATCACATGAGGTAATAGATGTTTGGATAGCTAAAACGAAGAAAGAAAACAAAGTGGTTTATGATGCCTAACATTGCATGCAGCAATAGGAAGAAGATAAGTCTGAGCTGAATGAAGAAATTTAAAAATTGAAGTCCTCAATTCCAGAGAGTTCAGTTAATATTTTTGACTACAAGATCAAAATTAAAGAACTAAAAATATAAATTTATAGTTTGATTGAAATTAGAAGAGATAAAGTCAAAAAAAAATTGATGAACTTGAAGAGTAAGTCGTTGGTCTGTAACAAAGTGTTAAGGATCAAGAAAAAATGTTGAATCTCATTATAGCATTAATTAAATAGACTACACAAGAAATAAAAAAGATAAAAGTAGAGCACAGTTTTCTAGAAGAATAAAAGAAAAAGTCAAATCCAAATAAGGGGCTGGTATGGGGCTTGATAAAAAATAGAAAGCAGTAATGGTTGATGTTAGAGTATAAGAACCCACTCAAAGATTGAAGATTGATTTGGGTATGAAATAGAAATAGAAGATTCATAGAATTCAATTGACAACCAGGGGTGATGTATTTCCACACATTAATCTACCCCGCATAAGATATTATTGTTGTGGAAATATGGGAAACTGAAAAAATGTTTGTTCCATATAAAATAGGAAGATAAATGAACAGGACCAACAAAGGCAGTTATACAAAGCTCAATTTTCTATGTCATCATTTCATGGACACTATTTCAGGTGTGGAGGATTTAGACACATGTAAAGATATTTCTCCTCAATAATACAGAGGAATTTACTAAAGAATATTGAGGTTGGTTATAAGCAACAGATAAATGTATCATCAAATGAGATGAAAATGAAAAATCAATTTTCATCTCTACAATATGAAGCTAGTCCATCATATTATGAATAATTTCAAGATTATCAATCCATACCAGGTACGGATTCAAAAACATGGATCAAAAAAAAAAGATTTGAGTATGAAGTCGTTGCAAAAATTGTGTTAAATGAATTAGATATCACTAGTATATGGATCATTGATAATTGATGCACCTCCCATATGATAGGAAATAAGGATCTGGTGATGGGAATTAGGTATGCTAAATAAGTTATCATAATATTTGGTAATGATGAAGGGTTGAAAATTATTGGCTCTGGGAAAGAAAAGTTTGCGGGGAAAGATGTGAGACGTGAAGATGTCTTGGTTTTTGAAGGTCTTAGTCACAAAATATTAGTGTAAGTCAATTGTGTGACTCCGGACATTCCATAAGCCTTTCCAAGAAATTATGATTCATCAAGGAAAGATATGGTGCAGTTGTACTATATGGAAAGCATACAAAAGGTAATTTTTACCTCATTAGTGGAGAAGAAGATATGTGCTTTCTGTCCAAGGAAGAAGAAAATAAGTTGTGGAATAAATTTCTTGGTCATGTTAGCAAAAAATCCTCGGAAGAACTGGTGATATATGATGTTTCTTGAGATCTCCATATATTTTCATGTGATTGTACACATACGTGTGATGCCTTCCAATAAGAGAAGATCATTAGAAATACATATAAAGAAAAAGAGAAAAGTTCAACAAGATTTCTTAAGTTGGTTCATATTGACATGTGTGGACCAATTTCACCAAGACCTCTTGATGGGAGGAGATATTATGTTCTCTTCATTGATGATTATAGAAGAATGAAATGGTTATCAATCATTACACACAAGTTTGAGATTTTTAGTTGCATTACAAGATATCAATAGGAAGTTGAAAAGATGATAGGTCAGAAAATCTAGAAGATCCAAACAGATCATGGAATAGAGTTCACAAGTAGCCAAGTAGAGGAATATCTCAAGAAACATGGGATAAGGCATCAGGTTTTAGCAATGATAACTCCATATAAAAATAGAGTATTTGAGAGAATAAATTGGATTTTCAACAACATGACCAGAACAATTCTCATCAAGAAAGACATTACAGAAATTTTTTCGAAATAATCAATGGTGACTGTAGTCTACACTTCAAATAGAGCGTCACTATTTCCACAAAAAAGAGAAGACTTCATATGATATATGTTTTGGAAATAATCCATCATTTAAGTACTTTCAAGTCTTTTAAAGTAAGTGTTTTATTCTCAATAAATAGAAACATAGGAAGTTTGAATCCTATGGAGATAAAGGGATATTTCTTGGATATTTAATGAAAATTAAAGCATATAAATGCTTCAACAAGTGGCTAAGAAAGGTAGTTTAAAGTCATGATGTAACTATAGTGGAGAATGAGAAAAATATTTAGCAAATACATGATCAATAATAGGAGGATAGTGATGAAGAGACAAGTAGATCAGGGGATTCTCCTATTTTAGATGTTGATTCATAAGAGTATTTAGATAATGAAAAGGATGAGCACAACTTATTATCTGTACAAAGATAGAAGAGAAGACCCAAAATTGATAGACAGAATATAATTAGTAATTAGAAATCACTAGTGTATAAAAACAGAATGAATAATCTATAGAAATCATCATACTTATCATATGTAGAGCCTAGATGTTTTGATTAAGAAGTTGGTGATGAGAATTGGGTTTAGGATATGAATGAATATCTTGAAAAAATTGAGATGAATCGGATATGGGAGATTGTTTTGAAACCAATAGTCAAGAATTTCATCAGGGTGAAATGGGTCTTTCGTAACAAGTTGAATGAAGATAGTGTTATGATTCGAAACAAAGGATGACTAATGTGAAAAGGGACTCCAAAATAGAGGGTATCAATGTTGATGAAACATTTTCACCTGTTTCAAAGCTAGAGACAATCAAACAATTCATGGACATATCAATACAAATAAAGTTCAAAGTTTTCCAGATGGATGTCAAGTCAGTATTTATGAATGGGTTTCTAGAACAAGAAGTTTATTTTGAGCATCCAGATGATTTTCTCATTCATGAAAATGAGAACATATTTTATCAGCTAAAGAAGACATTGTATGGTTTGAAGAAAGCACCAAGAGCATGGTATTCAAGGCTAGATCAATTTTGTAATAAGATCTTCATTAGGAATGGTGTAGTTGATTATAATATCCATGTCAACAATGAAAGTAATAAAAGGATGATGGTGTTGTTTTATGTCAATGAAATAATTTTTGGTGGATCATATGAAGTGAAATGTAGATAGATTTCTAAATTCCTGAAAAGTGTGTTTGAAATGTCATTGATTGGTTAACTAAAATTTTTCCTTAGTTTACATGTTTCACAAAGAAAGAATGGAACATTCATTTCTAAATCCAAATATTCTATGAAATTTTTGAAGATGGTTAGAATGGATAATTCCAAGGAGATGAAGACTTCAGTGGATACCCAGATGAAACTATCCCAGGATAACGATGGAAAATCTGTTAATGTCATGGAATATAGCCAGATCATTGGAAAACTATTGTACTTAATATAATGACAACCATATATTGGTTTTTCCACATGTCAATCACCACAGTATCAAAGCAATCCCAATGAAATCCACTTTCTTGTAGTAAAAATAATAATTTGGTATATCAAGGGCACGGTGGATTTCAGTTTGATGTACAATGAAAAATCATAGCATAAGTTATTGGGATATATAGATATAGATTGGGATAGATCAATGGATGATAGAAAGTCAACATCAAGTCATTTAGTCTACCTTGTAGAATTGTCTATTTCTTGTCTAAGAAAGAAACAGGATTGCATTTCATTGAGCATTGTATAAGCTGAATATACTATGGCCACTCAAGCTTTCATACATGTATTGTGGATGAAGAAACAACTTAATGATATGGGAGTTTAATTGAAATCTCTTATTAGAATCTATTGTGATAATTGAAGTTCTGTAAATCTTAGAAAAAATTCATTCCATCACTCAAGGACAATGAAAATTAAAATCAAGTATCATTTCATCAAGGTGAAGGTGGAGCAAGAGCTTATGAATTTAGAATATGTGCCTATAGAACTATAGGTTATAGATATTTTGACAAACCCTTTATGCAAAGAATAATTTTAATGGAATTTACTAGCTCTGAGAGTTCAGTCGACTCCCCGCACTTGAAAAAGGGTCGATATGGGACCCCCTCTACTTGAGATATGGAGTTGTTCTCCCTAATATACTGATATGAGTGTTGGGACCATGTTGGATGATAAATCTTTTGGATGAATGACGTATTGTCTTTAGTTGTCAAGGAAGTTTGAGAAGAATGGAAATAGCTTCACTTTGTATGAGTGGTTGAGGAAAGATAGGAATGTTACAATACCTTCCATGGTAAATCAGATGATGCTTTGCTGATTTTTATTTCACAAATATTAGAAGTTAGTAGAACTTATGTTGTAATCCTTATGAAGGAAAGGGGGAGTAAAGGTACTGCCAGTAATATATAGTTTTGATTGGAAGGAAATAGGTTGGTGGAAGACAGTGAAGTTAAAGTACTTTCCATAAAAACTCTCACAATGATAAAGATGATCTATCAAAGGATATAAATCACGATAGTGGAGTTTTTGATGAAATAAGAAGAGTTGTTGATGGATCCAAATCACATAAAAGAAGAATGAAGGTTATGGACAAAGCATATATTGAAAGTGAAGTTGTTCTCTAGTGTTTGCCAAATTTTTGGGCCTGAAAATCAAAAGATGAAGACATGTGTTTTTGGTTGAGAAAGTTGCATGATAAATTAAAAAGGGTTTTAATAGTTACAAAAAATTTAGGTTTTGGGATCAGAACATCAAAATTTGGAAAAGGCAAGGAGTGCGTAGAAAATTGGGCAAAGTGTGTGAAAAATGAGGTTGTGTGAATGATTGGTTTTACACACAATATGGAACATCGTTTACAATTTTGTGTGCAAGGGTGTATTAAAATCAGAATGGGGAAAATGGAAAAGGAATGAATCATGAAAAAAACTAAAGAATGTGTGTGAAAAATTATGTCACAAGGAATAGTTTTTATGCGCATGAAGAGGGTTTTACATGCAGATTAGTGTTTTTCATGCAGGGTCAAAAATGACTATAAATACGAGGTGGCCCCCTCTCATTTGTTAAGGCTCGACACTTAGAGAAATCCTGAGCTCTGAAGTGTGTAAAAATATACGCTAAGTGAGTTACACAGAAAATTGAGAAGTTTTGTGAAAAAGGGAAGTTTCACGAAAAAGTAACAAGTTTCACAGAAAAGGGAAGTTACATGAAATAGGTTTTTTGCGCCAAAATGAATTTTTACACGCAACGAATTTGAATTGCGTGCAAGATACCCTAATGGATAAACAGAAAAATTTTAGGTCTTCACATGTATTTAGTTGTGCACATGGGAGTTCTTACCAGCTTCTGGGTAGGAAAGTGAAGATTTATACTTCAGAGAATACACCTATTCAATTGTAAAGATGCACTGAAATACTGTAATTCCCTATTTGTGCTAAGAGGGTGCACACGCACTTGTGGATTTTTTTTCAAGTGCTACATGAATGTAAGGATATACCCTACTCATTGTATTCCACATCAAAGGATTGTTTTCTAGTAGATTTTATGGTACTAGATTATTTCAGTACCATACCAAGGACATAGGAACTCTTGTTGATTAGTAAACCTTGTAAATCATGTGTTCATGTGGTAGTGTGTGTTCAGAAGGGAAGAAACTCTTTAACAAGAGGTGAAGGTTGTTTCAAAAATAAGTAAATGTAAAAAAGAAAAATATATCATTGATTCACCTCCTCCACCTCTCAGTGATACTTAGATCCTGACTGGGAACTTCAATGAGTTATTTACCCTCTTATAAACCATAATGAAAAAAACCTTCAGGTTCGTTGACAGGGAGAATTTTTTATATTAAAAGGGAGAAGTAAAGACATGGGGAGAAGCTAATAGGTGTAGCAGTAAGATAGGGGAGCAGTGAGATAGAGGGGGTATTAAATCTGATGATGCTAGAAGTGATTTTTCAGAGGATATATATCACGAAAGATAAGATTCATGATGAAATTAGAAGAGTTGTTTTGGAATAGAATGGAATAAAGTTATTCATTGGTTAAATTTTAATATTATTATTGTTTATCATGTCGGGAATGTCTCATGTGGGCTTAGATTATGTGTTGAGTAAATCCTTGATCGCTATCTTAATCATAATAAGTGAATACTAATATAGGATGGAAGGAGCTTTAACGATGTATCAAAATGTTAAGATTTTTAAACAAACCCAAATGAAAAGATTGATGGTAAAAAATCACTCAAGGTTTCCTCTCAGTGTTTTTAGGTGTGATTGTGTTTGTTGAAAAAGATAGATGACCAAAAATGAGTATGTATGGTGTTTTCCAAAGCATGTTTTTAAAGTGGCGTAGTTTCCCAGTGTTTGGAAAGTATTTTGGTCTCAAAATCAAGAGTTTGTTATTAGATAATGATTATTTTTTTATAGGATTACATAGTACACAGACCACAAATCATAGTTCATGGAATGAAAAAAGTGGTACGTATAATGATGAAGGAATTTTGGAAAAGGAAGGATTCTGTATAGAAGCGCTATGTGGACTGAGAATCACAATACGTGGACCGTATATGGAAATGGTTCTCACGAAGGCATGTGGTTTGCAGGAGCCAGATGTTTCATAGAAGGCTTACGGTTCATAGGGAGGATTATCATTTGTGGAAATGAGGTAGTGATTTTAAGAGATTCAAAGGACTTCATTCATGGAAGAGAATGGCCACTGCATAGGAAGAGTGGTGGTATGCAGACCACGTAAAGCAGAATGGTTCATGGGATCATGGTATGTGGTGAAGGCTATACAGAATCGATGATTTGGGTAAATCTTGGATTAGATGATTTTTTAGATCTATTTTCCTATATAAAGGACTGATAATCCCAATATTAGGAAGATCAATTTTTATAAAACATCATATTTTCTCTGGGAGTTCGGTGAAGTTTAAAAGTGGTTCGTGATGGAGAATTCCATGTAGGGTGAAGTAGTTCGCAAGGAGGATTATGTGAAAGGAGAATAAGTGGTATGTGGAAGGAGGAGTCCATAGAAGAAGGAATTATATAGAATCATAGGCAGTTCATAGAGCTGGTTTGCAGAAGTGGTACATGGAGGTGGTACATGGAAGCGGTACACTGAGGTGGTACACAAAGGTGGTACGCAGCTGCTATATTCAATGGAGGTACGTGGAGGTGGTATGTGAAAGAGGTGGTCCATGAAGAATATGCACTATGTAGTGCAACACAGTTAACAGAGGAATCAGGTGGTTCGTGAAGGGACTTAAATAGTTCATGAAAGAAATTTCTGCTAACTAACAGTATATGGGAAAGTGGATTTCATTTATGGGTGAAAAAGAAACTTCAACAGAGCATCTATCTATATTTGAGGATGTGTGATTTCATGAAAATTAAGGTAACTACAAGTCCATGAAATATTAGTGGATCCCTTCCAAGATCAGTGATCAAAGAAGAGGAAGATGGTGATCATTTCCACCAGTAGTGATCCAGAGAAAGAGACCTAGGGAGTGACCCATGGGAATGTAATGAAAAGACCCTAAATCTTGTAAAGGTAGAAATCCTGGTCATAGAACTTATCTAGCCTAAACCTTTTAATTGGAAATGAGCTTTAGTGCATTTAGTATATCGACACATTGTTGTTGTATGCTCCTTGTATGTATCCCAGTGAGGGTGAACCAAGTAAAATCATTGTCTCATGTGAATGATTTAATTTCTATTCATATATTTCTGCAAGAAAAAGAAAGAAGTGTGTTTTGTTCAACGACGAAACAAGATCCAAAGGAGTAGTAGTTTTAATCTTGTATACCCTGATTCACCCCCCCCCCCACTTAGGGTATTTGACGTAGCGTACCTAACACTTATTTATATAAGACTTAATAACTTTTTCAACTGATTGAGTTTTAATAGGACCATTATATATAGTTATAAAAGAAAATATTCTATTTTTATTTTTCATATTCTCTACATCCCTTTTTAGTCTACCTTCATACTACAAAATGGTACCAAAAAGATCTCCTAGAGTAAAATTTGGAATCCTCCTCATTTTATCCAAATATTTTCTTTTGGATTCCCATTCATTAGTCATAATCCCAATACTTTTCTCAACTAAGATTCCATTTGTTAAATATTTCTCTCCAAGAGAATGAAAACTATTAACAATGGTCATGAATATTTGATTCATCTTAGAAAATGATTCTCCATGTAATAAATCAAAATCATGATAGTCAGCTCGCAACATATCTATTCTAGTTTCAATAACTTTCTAAGTTCCAAAGTGAGTATCATATAACATTTTCAACATAGTTTTAGCTTCTTCACATGAATAAATTTGACTATAGATACTTCTTAACATAGAACAATGTAGAGTATTCCTTTCTCTGTAATTCAATTTATATTCATGTTTCTCTTTATTCGTAAAAGTAGTGACCACCTTATCTAGAATATTATAATCTCCAGTTAGCATCGCAATGTTATCAACGAAAGTATTGATAACAAAAGTATTCATTTTGTCTCTCCATCATTCATAATCATTCCTATCAAAAATAGGAAGTCTATTAGGATTCATATTTTCAATTGTATAAACATTCATAACTTTCATATTATAAAATAGAAACTCCAAACTAAAGAACATGTTATTTTAATATAAAATTATAAATAAGTATTCTATAAAAAAACTTAATAACTTATAGTTGACAATAAAATTAAATAGCACAAAAAGTATAGCAATAGAACCTGATATGATACTAATTTTTGGATTGTAGGAGTTTAATATTTCTACAATATGGGGGTGAATTGTAGTTTAGAAATTTAAAAAAATACAAAAAACCTATTAAGATAAAAATATCATACTTAGAATTCATTTGATGATCAGAGTGTTTAAATTGGATCCATAAATCATCTGATATATCAGAGTTTTTATTGGCCCCACATAAAATCCAATGAAAATGTTATTATAAAGATAATTATAAACTAAATTTCTAATGTAAATTAATTGTAAAAAATAATACTTATAGAAACAAGTATAACATAATCTTATAATATTAAGAATGTATTACAAGCCTTATAAAGGGTAATATTGCTCTTTAACCTTAAGAGTTAAGGAAATCATATATCATGACTTAAGATATCCATAGTTTCAATACCTACTATAAATTTATGTCTTTCCACACCAAAAAAAACCTTTGATATGATAATTGGAATATTTCTTTCTTCCAAAACCTTGAAAGCCCTCGATCCAAATGATTTGTATTTTCTCTGTATTTCTTAAACAAGAAATCCCTCTATATGGTGATCAGTATGTATCCATCTTCCTAGCCTTAGAATCCCATGATTTGATGGATTGGATTCACCTGTCTTTCTATCCCCAAAATCCTTTAATCTATCCACGATTGGGAACATCGAATACAAAATAAAAAAAATCTATGGAATTTTTGATCCTCGCATAGATTACATAGAAGTATAACTATCTGAAATATTACAAAGCTTAGGAATGATATGTCAATGCATAGTAATATTTAGACATGGTCAGTTAAAAATTCATCATCTCACAACTCTTCAAATACCCACCTATTTATAGTCAATTCTTCATTGGTCGTATTTTTGATTTGGTTGCAACAACCTCAGATATATTTCACTTTGATAGCTCGTAATGGTGTCTATCTTGATCTTAAAATATAATCATGAACCGTACTTCATTTTTTGATGTCGTTTTTCTTTGAAACATTAAAATGATATAATATATTTCTATTAGATATAAACAATTTTGTATAATCTTATTATAAAATTTGGATAATCTGATGGAATACACTATTGATTTTCAATCTGATAAACGGGATAAATATTAATCCAATGTATCATTAATAATTTCATTCTAATGGTTATGACTTCATTCAATACAATAGATAAGACACTTTTTTAACCATTAGAAATAATAGTTGTTCATTTGATGTACCAAACATACCATCATTCTAGTGTATCAGATTGAATAATAAAATTTTATGTTTGTTGAATATTATAACCATTTATATGTTTGGTGTAAAAATATGTTTTCTACAAAAACATACCAAAACAATTTAGGATATATAATTTTAGTAAAATATAATTTTAATAAAGTTTTTGTGATTTCCAAAACTAAGGAAAGGAAAATTTGAAATTAAGACTTTTGACTCAAAAAAATATAAAATTATAGTATATATATGATAATGGAATAATTATTCCATGTTTTATAATGGATGTGAGGAGAATTTAGAAGAAGAAAAGAATTTAAAAGTGGTAGTTTGGGAATATTTCCTCTTTAATTTCATCTCCTTGAAAAACTCCTTAAGGAACTTGGAATTAGTCTTTTGGTGAGACCAGTAGCACTATGTCATGAGGGAGAGGATTGGAAAAATAATTGGGTATAAATTTATAGATCTTAAAGTCTTAGAATATGTGAGGATAAGGTTAGGTGAGGGAGGTAATTATAAGAGGAGGATATGGGTATTTTTGTGAATATTATATTCATTAGTTTATTATTTTGAATCAAGACTATCAATAGTGTTTATTATTGTGATTATATAAAGTAAATTGTGTATTTGAGTTATAACTAATGGGTGTTTAAATCATCCCTTATAAAATTAATCATTTATTTAACTTATTGTGTTAAATACCGTATTTTATCATATATCACTATTCCAAAAAATCAATTAATTTATAAAAAAAATTCACTCTAACAATTTTTAGACATCTAGATTAAAAAATGAAATCCATTTTGTAAAAAAAAATATGATAGATTTAATTTTAAAATTAAGTCCTTATTTATTTGAAAAAAATACCAATTTTAATATTATGATCAACTTTCATACCATTTAAAAAATTACTTATGGTATCATAAAATTATATTATCATTATAATACATATTAATATAAATTAATAAATATTCTCCCAAGGCTCAGTTGTGGTGGTAAGGGTGGGGAGGGGACTGGGGCGTGGTCACAGGGTCAAGTCACTTGGCTAGTGGCTTTTTTTATTTTCTTATTTTAATTGTGTTCCTCTTTCGCAGTTGTACCCAGTTTTATATATAAATTAATCAACCAATTTTATGAAAAATAAAATTTCATTTAAATAATTTCATTTGTTATAAAAATGAAAATAAAACATAAATAGTTTTCAAAAATATAAACACTTATTTTATAAATTTTAAAGTATTTATTTACTAGTATCATGATATGAATGTATAAATTTTAATTTTATAGGATAACTAAATATTATTTTACACTTCCATAAGTGAGGATACTATTCTAATGGTCATGTTACCATTCCTCGCTATCAGATAATTATTTCAATGATCATATTCCAATTGTAAGACTAGTATTTCAGCAATCCTATTTTTAATGGTCATATGGTTTCTTTACTTCCAATAAATACATCATATTTCATACATTATTCATTTAATACTATTTTATCTCAAGGTTATATATATTTTCATTCTGAAGATTAATATTTTATTATTATTAATTTTTTTCATTTTTATAGTTTTGTTCATGAGTGTGGTTATTCTGATGGATCTAACATGTCCAAATTTTCATATTTTAGACATATCATTTTATATTTTTTTATCCCATTGTAATATTTTCAATTCTTATGGACAAGTTTATTATCTAAATACATAATTAAAATTATTATAGTAAAAAAATTATTATATCATGTAGTTCATGTGGTTTATAAAATACTAAATTACTAAGTAAGATACAATTATATAATTAGAGAGGAAATTGTAATGATAAAATTATGGGTTGTTACACTATATATCACATGACCTCATCCACTTTAGGGTGATGTGAGTATAGGTGTTGTGATCAATAGGATTTCATTTAATATAACTAATTAATTTTTACTTTTTATTACTTTTATATTCATGGTTTTAAAATTTTAATAAACATTGTTACCACATATTGATCATTATACTATATGAAAAGGAATATGATGATATTCTTAGGGTACTTATCACAGAGAAAGGTCTTGTATTTCTCCACTATTATGAGGACCATAAAATGTCATGGAATTATTCTTAAATATTTTCTATATGCATAGATGATGTTATCTAACTCGACATGGATTATACAGACAATTAGGGGAAGGAGGCTCATAAGGCAATGATACTTCTTCTCCTAAATTTTTCCATTGGTATTCTCTAAGATATGAGGTTATTAGAATAAGACCCACCCATCAAAATTCCACATGTTTAAGTATCATTGGATATTCCTTTCTATGGACAAGTGTAATGACCCTCTAACTTGTTATTATTATTAATCTATACCATGACTCACATACCTTGATGTATTGACCAAAACCATGAAGTTATATGTTCAATAGGAAGTATGATAAGTTGTATATGTCACGAATGGTATGGGATTAATGAATAAAAAAATAGTTTTCCCTAACTCTTTGATAGAAGTTGGTATATTGGAACTTTGATGGAAATGGAACCTTATAACCCACTCCATTTCCATATAATTTATATCTATGTGTTAATTTTTGTAAACTCTAATAAATACATATCAAACATATAGGTTTATGAAATTGGTATACAACTTTATTGATGATATATCATGATAAAGATATTATATTACATATAGAATTTTAATAGGAGGTTATTATCATTGATACATTTAAATTATTTCTTTATGAGTTCCTTGGCATATTTCTAGATGATAACATTATATTTTAGAAAATTTTGTCCTGATACAACTGATAAACTATCCTAGAGGGTCACAGACTAAGTGTATCCCAAACCTCAGTTAAACTCAACAGGAATTTAACATGTAGGAATAAATATTATTCAAACCATGTAGTTTAATAATTATTCATGATTATTTGATTTACAAGATTCAATAATGAATTATTCAAAATATTAAATATGTGACTTGAATATAAAATAAGTATTTATTTTAATTTTATTGAATATAATTTATTTATTTATGAATAATATGCAGTGATATTTATTTATTAATTAAATGGTCATTATTCAAGATTCAGTAAATACCAAGGAGGAATGATGAATCAAGATCATAGGTCTATGTTGAAATGATATATTAAATATCATTTAAATAAATATTTATTTATTTATTTAATAAATCATGTTTATTTTATCCAAAATTGTTTCTCATTTAAATTAAATAATATAATTATTTATATTACTATTGGATATAGGGTTTTATAATGAATATGGGATTGGATAACGGCCTATGTGAAGTTTCCAATCCTGATATATCTTTATAAATACCCATTTATATCACTTTCTAGGCTTATACATTCATTGTTCATAAAAAACACAAGAAATAATTATCTCAACCCATAACAGGGAAATATTCCATTAACATGCTCAAGATCAAGAGCATGATCCTCCTCCACATTTTCAGGAATCAAGAGAAAATAAGAATCATTTATCCTTGAAGGTGTTCTTATTGCAATCATTAGTAGATGATGCAAGAGATCATAATTTATAAGGATAGAACCCGAAGATTCTATAATTATTTCTTATGGTTTTGGAGAATGTGCGGATCACCACTAGTAGGAATATACCCTTGGATAATTCATCGCAAGGATAGTATGATAAGGCTGGTCAATGGTATCATCAATGAAGAAAAAATTGCAATAAAATGTAATTGTTTATTCATTTATAAATTAATTATAAATTTAACATGAAAATATTTTCTCTCCTAGTTTAGGTGATCTTTGTTATTCTTAATCAAATTTAATTCATTGGTCATGACATTTGTCATCATGTACAAAGAAGATTATTCATTGAAACCTAAAAAAATGATTTGTTAATAGCTCAATAAGCACTTCCACTACATCTGAAACCTATCAAGTAGCATCAAAGTTGTCACATTCAAAATTTTAATTATTTATTAATCATAAATTTTTATACACATTTGTTGTTAGTTCTTTCATTTTTGAAACTTGTTTTTTAAATCTAAATTCTTAGATCTATTCCTCCTATATATTCTCTTTCATATAACCAACAACTCAGGTTAATAATATATAAAAGAGAATATTAAGAACCCATCTATAGGTTTTGAGGATTCTGTCTAGATAGCATAAGACTACACAACATGTAGCCTATTGGTACATGACGTGTACCCATGTACACTACAAAACGGTGAACCAAAATAAATATGGGTAACCAGGTTGTAAATACACATGGAATGAATTAATACATATTATGTATTGACCTTCCGGGATAGTATATGGCTTGCAGATTACACAGCATGTCACTATTCTACATGCCATGTAGACTATGAATTTTATTGTTGAAAGTGAATAGTCAAAGATACATCGTGTATTCAATACATGACATGTAAGACCAAAATCCATGAAATATGAAGTTAATATGACATGTGGCTAGCTTGTACACATCGTATGCCTCACTTATGTCCAATATGAAATATAAACTGAGTCCATTGGTGTGTATCATAGGAAAAATGATGAGGGAAATACATAGCTTATAACCATATTGTACATTTCATCTATCACATACCTATTTCGGAAGAAAAGAAAAATTTATAAACATCTTCGCAAAACCACATCATCACATGTTTGTGTATAATTAATTGATATCATTGTTGAAGCAAATTGAGAATGGTGTTTCATTTGTTTTCAATGCATGTTAAGTGGGATAATTCTAGTGTTTTTTCATGTAATTAAAACCAAGTTTTGTTATTGTGGAAGTGTAGTCAAAAACATTTGAAAAGAAGATGGAATTTGTTAAAATGTGTGGAAGTTGTAATTGGATGTCACACCTAATAAGATAGTTATTAAAGAAGATCCTTTAGATGAATTTTTGAGTTTATTTAAAGTTTTTAAGAATTATGGATGAACTTACAAGTAATGTTTAAGTGAAATTTGGACATTTCATATTTAAGGATGGAAAAAATAAAATACATGATCTCTATATAACCACCATCTACATCCACATAACTATCATCTATGTTTAGTAATCATGAATTGGTCTACATAACCATCATTTAGGTTCCACATAACCATCAACTAAAATTTTTTAATCGTGAATTGGTCTTTATAACCATCATTTGGGTTCCATGTAACCATTTGCTTAGTTTTTGTATGCATGAATCAGTTTTTGTAACCATAATTTTGGTGATATGTAAACATTATATATTGGTAGTCTAACCATTATTCATAATTAATTGTAAAAAATCACTTATGAAGAAATAAATCTTTATAAGGATGGTTTATATTCTGTGTACAAATCAATACATGGATAAATTACGATAATTTTGAAGACTAAAGGATATTCAAATTTCATTAGGAAATATTAAATAAAATTATTCAGGTCATATGTTAATCATGAATAGAATATCATGATAAAGAACATTATCATTATTCAAGTTGATATCAAAGGGGAAAGACAAGCTAAGGAGTTTTGTGGATACTCAGATGAGGTTCGACAATGTAAGATGCACTACCATGTAACAACTGCATGAAGCCATGCTTATGTCGAGGATTTCAAAAGATAATTAATGTGAATATTTTTTGAAGAATTTAAATAAATAACAATACCGCAATATTAAGTAATGTAACATGATTCTCAAGAAATATTAAAAGGAGGACCTTGACTCGAATTTAATTGAGTTTGAATGTTCCAATCAGTGATATCAAGATTCAAGGAGAATTATATAACTATTATGGAAATAATATTCAAACAATATTCAATGAATATAAATAAAAAAATGAAGAAATAATTTTTTTATAATTTTTTAGGGAGGAGAACTAATATATAATTATATCAAATAAGAAAAACTAAGAACAAATTCTGAAGATGATTGTGTAAAGAAGATGAAGAATATCGTCATCTTTAGAGTCTATATGGAGGCCTAAAGCTTCATTGGAAATCATCCTTCTATGAAAATCATTCTATTGATGGAAGAGTGTAACTAGTAAGTGTCATCAGTTCTATGAGTTCAAGATCATAACCTTTCTCAAGTTCCATTGTATAATTAAAAGGGGGATGTGTGTGCGGATAATAACAATGAAACAATGGGGATATATTCATCCTTAAATGAAAGTGAACCTCATTAACCAATTTTTTTCCCCATTAACTTTTATCATCAAAGATAATCTTCAGATATAGGTGTTGAATAAGCGTGAGATTTGAAGTAAATTTCAATTAACTATATACATTGATTCACCCCCCCCCCCCCAATTTGTATCACCTTTTGTGTGATCCAACAATTAGTATCAAAGCAATGTCTAGTCTCTAGTGATTCTTTGAATCACTTGATATATATCGACATAATTTTTCTAATAGGAGAGGCATCTCAACATTAATTATAAAAGGATTTAATTTATAGAAAGAGAGAATGGTAACTTACATTTCTTCTTTGAGGATTGATGTTATTGACTCTACACTACTGGAATATTACACTTTACCAACGGTTCAAAACTGTTCATAAAGGCCTGGAAACTGTTGGTATATAGTATACCAATGGTTCTCTCAACCGTGGGTAAGTAAGGCGTGACAATAGGCCTATACCAATGGTTCTGTGAAAACCATTACTATAGGTGTCAAAATAGGAGGTATACCAAAGGTTTTCTACAAACTGTTGGTATATGTGTGTAAAAGTATAACATATACCAACGGTTTGTAAACCGTTGGTATATATGTGTGACAACTCTACCAATGGTTTATAACCTTTGGTGTAGAGGGCATATGCCAAGCCATAAGGCTATACCAACGGTTTGGTTATAACTGTTGGTATAAACCTAAGCCAACGGTTATAACAAACCGCTGGTATAGCTTATATAATAGTATCTATACCAACGGTTACAGAACTATTGGTATAGCCTTGTATAAAAAATCTACACCAATGGTTGTAGAACTGTTGGTATACAATTGCACAACTCCACAATAGTAGGCCCCTCCCCCCCCCCCCCTCTAGACCTGCAATAACGTACCAACCCCTCTCCGGACCTTCAACAACACCGATACAGAATTTCCATCCAAAGTATTCATAATTTAGAATTCATTAAAGAATTTAAAAAATTTCAAATTCAAATGAAATAACACCCATAAGAGAAAACACCTACATGTTATAGGAAATTAAATAACACCCATAAGAGTATTCCAAATTTAGAATTTATTCCTCACTCAAACCACAACACCAACACACATAAGAGTATTCAAAATTTAGAATTCATTCCTCACTCAAACCACAACACCAATACACACAAGAGAAGAAACCTACATGTTATAGGAAACACATGGGATGTTTAGTCATGGTCTTGGGTGGAGTATCTTAAAACCAACAGAAAAACATGGGTAGTGTGGCAAGGATCATGATACCCATAATATAGACAATGGTAGTGCTCATGTGCTTAGACCTAGGATGAGTTATAGGAAGTACATGGGATGTTTATATTCCTATAATGATGTGTCGTCTCCTCGTACACTTCACGAATAATAACTAGGGTGTTTTCGTGTGATTTCAAGTCATTCTAATGTCTTTCATCATGCATTTTATTGTAAAACCCATGTTTTGGCCATTTATGACACGCCGAGTGCGTTTTTGGCCATCGCGGACACAAGACACCTCCAATTGATGTGTCGTATGGCCAAAAATTTTACAATTCACCCACCCTTTGTTGTCGTCTGATTTCATGGCATTCTGAGGTCGTTCGGCCGACTTAGACCACCTCATGCACACTTTTCAAGCACGTCGAACACTTAAAAAACACATATTCAGCTGTGTTGCACAAACCGTGTGACCGAATGACATGTCGCATCCTTTTACACCTCACGAATAATAATTCGAGTGTTTTCGTGTGATTTCAAGTCATTCGGATGTCGTTCGGCATGCATTTGACCGTAAAACCCATGTTGTAGCCATTTACGACACGTCGAGTGCATTTTTGGCCAGCGCGGTAACACGAAACCTCCGATTGATGTGCCGTCTGGCCGAAAATTTCACAATTCATCCACCCTTTGTTTTAGTCCGATTTCATGAGATTCCGAGGTCATTCGTCTGGTTTCGACCACCCCACGCATGTTTTTCAAGCGTGCCGAACACATAAAAAACATATATTCAGTCGTGCCGCGCAAACCACGTGTCCGAATGACATGTCGTCTCCTTATACACCTCACGAATAATAATTAAGGTGTTTTCGTGCGATTTCAAGTCATTATGATGTCGTTCGGCATGAATTTGACCGTAAAACCCATGGTTTGGCCATTTACGGTATGCTGAGTGCATTTCAGCCAGCGCGGTCACATGACCCCTCCGATTGACGTACTGTCTGGCCGAAAATTTCATAATTCACCGACCCTTTTTTTCATTCGATTTCATGGCATTCCGAGGTCATTCGGCCGATTTCGACCACCCCACGCATGCTTTTCAAGCGCGCCTAACACCTAAAAAACACATATTCAGTCGTGCCGCGCAAACCGCATGTCAGAATGATGTTCCATCTCCTCGTACACCTCATTAATAATAACTATGGTGTTTTCGTGTGATTTCAAGTCATTCTGATGTCATTCTACATGCATTTGACTGTAAAGCCCATGTTTTGGCCATTTACGACATGCCGAGTGCGTTTTCAGCCAGCGCAGTCACATGAAACCTCCGATTGACGTGCCATCTGGCCGAAAATTTCACAATTCACCCACCCATTCTTTCGTCCAATTTCATGGCATTCTGAGGTCGTTTGGCCGGTTTCGACAACCCCATGCGCGCTTTTCAAGCCAGCCGAACACCTAAAAAACACATATTCATTCGTGTCATGCAAACCGCGCACCTGAATGACATGTCGTCTCATCGTACACCTCACGAATAATAACTAGGGTGTTTTCATGGTATTTAAAGTCATTCTGATGTCGTTTGGTATGCATTTGACCATAAAACCCATGTTTTAGCAATTTACAACACGACAAGTGCATTTTTGGCAAGCGCAGTCACACAACACCTCCAAATTACGTGCTGTCTGGCTGAAAATTTCAAAATTCACCCACCCTTTGTTGTAGTCTGATTTCATGGAATTCTAAGGATGTTCGGCTAGTTTCGACCACCCCACGCACACTTTTCAAGCGCGTCGAACACCTAAAAACACATATTCATTCGTGTCGTGCAAACCACATGTCTGAATGACGTGTCATCTCCTCTTACACCTCACGAATAATAAATAGGGTTTTTTGTGTGATTTCAAGTCATTATGATGTCGTTCGGCATGCATTTGACCGTAAAACCCATGTTTTCCCATTTACGACATACTGAGTGCGTTTTCAGCCAGCGAGGTCACACGAAACCTTCGATTAACGTTCCGTCTGGCCAACAATTTCACAATTCACCCACCCTTTGTTTTCGTCCGATTTCATGACATTCCAAGGTCATTTGGCCTATTTCAACCACCCCACGCATGCTTTTCAAGCGATCCTAACACCTAAAAAACACATATTTAGTCATTCTGTGCAAACCGTGCACTTGAATGATGTGACGTCTCCTTTTACACCTCACTAATAATAACTAGGGTGTTTTCGTGTGATTTCAAGTCATTCGGATGTCGTTTGGCATACATTTAACCGTAAAACCCATGTTTTGGCCATTTACGACACATCGAGTGCATTTTCGGCCAGTGCGGTCACACGACACCTCCAATTGATGTGTCGTCTGGCCAAAAAATTTACAATTCACCCACCCTTTGTTGTTTTCTGATTTCATGGCATTCTGAGGTCGTTCGGCCAATTTCGACAACCCCACGCATGCTTTTCAAGCGTGTCGAACACCTAAAAAACACATATTTAGTCGTGTCGTGCAAACCACATGTCCAAATGACATTTTGTCTCCTTTTACACCTCACGAATAATAACTAGGGTGTTTTCATGTGATTTCAAGTCATTCTAATGTCGTTCGGCATGCATTTGACCGTAAAACCCATGTTTTGGCCATTTACGACACGCTGAGTGCATTTTCAGCCAACGTGGTCGCACGAAACCTCTGATTCACATGCCGTTTGGTTGAAAATTTCAAAATTTATCCACCCTTTGTTGTTGTCTAATTTCATGGAATTTCGAGGTCATTCGGCTGGTTTTGACCACCCCACGCATGCTTTTCAAGCGCGCCTAACACCTAAAAAACACATATTCAATCGTGCTGCAAAAACCACGCGTCCGAATGACATGTCGTATCCTCATACACCTCATGAATAATAACTAGGGTGTTTTCATGTGATTTAAAGTCATTATAATTTCGTTCGTCATGAATTTGACCGTAAAACCCATGTTTTGGCCATTTACGACACGCCAAGTGTGTTTTCGGCTAGCGCGGTCACACGACACCTCCGATTGTCATTCCATTTGGCTGAAAATTTCAAAATTCACCCACCCATTATTGTCGGCCAATTCCATGGAATTCCGAGGTCGTTCGGCAGGTTTCGACCACCCCACGAACGCTTTTCAAGCGCACCAAACACCTAAAAACACATATTCAGTTGTGTCGTGCAAACCGTGCGTCTGAATGATGTGTCGTCTTCTCATACACCTCACGAATAATAATTAGGGTGTTTTCGTGTGATTTCAAGTCATTCTGATGTTGTTCAGCATGCATATGACCGTAAAACCCATGTTTGGGCCATTTACGACACGCCGAGCACATTTTCGGCCAGCGCGGTCACACAACACCTCCAATTGACGTTCTGTCTAGCTGAAAATTTCAAAATTTACTCACCCTTTGTTGTCATCTGATTTCATGGCATTCCGAGGTCGTTCATCTGGTTTCGACCACCACACGCACGCTTTTCAAGCGCGCCGAACACCTAAAAACACATATTCAGCCATGCCGCACAAACTGCGCATCCTAATGACTTATCGTCTCCTCGTACACCTCACGAATAATAATTAGGGTGTTTTCATGTGATTTCAAGTCATTAAGATGTTGTTCGGCATGCATTTGACCGTAAAACCCATGTTTTGGCTATTTACGACATGCGAGTGCATTTTCAGCCAGCGCGGTTACACGACACCTTGAATTGAAGTGTCGTCTAATAGAAAATTTCACAATTTACTCACCCTTTGTTGTCGTCTGACTTCATTGCATTCTGAGGTCATTTGGCAGGTTTCGACCACCCCATGCACGCTTTTCAAGCATGCCGAACACCTAAAAACACATATTCAGTTGTGTCGTGCAAACCGCGAGTCCTAATGACATGTCATCTCCTCGTACACCTCATGAATAATAACTAGGGTATTTTCGTGTGATTTCAACTCATTCTGATGTCGTTCGGCATGCATTTGACCGTAAAACCCATGTTTTGGTCATTTACGACATGCCGAGTGTGTTTTCGGCCAGCGCGGTCACACGACACCTCTGATTGACGTGTCGTCTGGCTGACCATATCACAATTCACCCACCCTTTGTTTTCGTCCGATTTTATGGCATTCTAAAGTTGTTCGTCCTGTTTCGACCACCTCACGCACACTTTTCAAGCTCACCGAACACCTAAAAACAATATTCAGCCGTGTCGCGCAAACCATGCATCTGAATGGCATGTCGTCTCCTCATACACCACAAGAATAATAATTAGGGTGTTTTCGTTTGATTTCAAGTCATCCTGATGTCGTTCGACATGCATTTGACTATAAAACCCATGTTTTGGCCATTTACGACATGCCAAGTGAGTTTTCAGCCAGCGCGGTCACATGACACCTCCTATTAACATTCCATCTAGCCAAAAATTTCACAATTCACCCTCCCTTTGTTGTCGTCTGATTTCATGTCATTTTGAGGTCATTCGGATGATTTCCACCACCCTATGCACGCTTTTCAAGCGCATCGAACACCTAAAAAACATATATTCAGCCTTATCGCGCAAACCGCACATCCGAATGATGTGATGTCTCCTCGTACACCTCACGAATAATAACTAGGGTGTTTTCGTGTGATTTCAAGTCATTCTGATGTCGTTCGGCATGCATTTGATCATAAAACCCATGTTTTGTCCATTTAGGACATGTCGAGTGCATTTTTGGCCAGCATGGTCACACGACACCTCCGATTGACATGTTGTCTGGCCGAAAATTTCACAATTCACCCACCTTTTTTCTCATCCAATTTCTAGGCATTCCGAGGTCATTCAGCTGGTTTCGACCACCACATGCACGCTTTTCAAGTGCACCGAACACCTAAGAACACATATTCAGCTGTTTCATGCAAACCGCGCATCCGAATGACGTGTCGTCTCCTCGTACATCTCACGAATAATAACATGGGTGTTTTCATATGATTTCAAGTCATTTTGATGTCGTTCGGCTTACATTTGATCGTAAAACCCATGTTTTGGCCATTTACGACACACTGAGTGCGTTTTCGGCCAGCGCGGTCACACGACACCTCTGATTGACGTGCCGTCTGGTAGAAAATTTCACAATTCACCCACCCTTTTTTTCGTCCGATTTCATGGCATTCTGAGGTCATTCGGCCGGTTTCGACCACCCCACACACGCTTTTCAAACACGCCGAACACTTAAAAAATACATATTCAGTCGTGCCGCGCAAACCGCATGTCTGAATGACATTTTGTCCTCTTTTACACCTCATGAATAATAACTAGGGTGTTTTCGGGTGATTTCAAGTCATTCTGATGTAGTTAGGCATGAATTTGATCGTAAAACCAATGTTTTGGCCATTTACGACTTACCGAGTGCGTTTTCGGCCAGCGCTGTCACATGACACCTCCAATTGACGTGCTGTCTGTCCGAAAATTTCACAATTCACCCACCCTTTTTTTGTCCGATTTCATGGCATTCTGAGGTCATTCGGCCGGTTTCGACCACCCCACGCATGCTTTTCAAGCACTCCTAACACCTAAAAAACACATATTCAGTCATGCTGTGCAAACCGCACCTCCAAATGATGTGAATTCTCCTCATAAACCTCACGAATAATAACTGGGGTGTTTTCGTGTGATTTCAAGTCATTCTGATGTCGTTCAGCATGCATTTGACTGTAAAACCCATGTTTTGGCCATTCACGACACGCAGAGTGCGTTTTCGGCCAGCGCGGTCACACGACACCTCTGATTGATGTTTTTTCTTGCCGACAATTTTACAATTCACCCACCCTTTGTTTTCGTCTGATTTCATGGAATTTTGAGGTCGTTCGGCCGGTTTCAACCACCCCACGCACGCTTTTCAAACACACCAAACACCTAAAAAACACATATTCAGCTATGCCGTGTAGACCATGAATCCGAATGATATTTTATCTCCTCATACACCTCATGAATAATAACTAGGGTTTTTTCGTGTGATTTCAAGTCATTTCGATGTCGTTCGGCATGCATTTGATGGTAAAACCCATGTTTTGGCCATTTACGACAGGCCGAGTGTGTTTTCGGCCAATGCGGTCAGACGCCACCTTCGATTGACGTGTCATCTGAAATAAAATTTCACAATTCACCCACCCTTTGTTGTCGTCTGATTTCGTTGCATTCCGAGGTCGTTCGGCCAGTTTCGACCACCTCACTCACGCTTTTCAAGCGCATCGAACACCTAAAAACACATATTCAGTTGTGTCGCGCAACCCGCACATCCGAATGACTTTCTGTCTCCTCGTAAACCTCACGAATATTAACTAGGGTGTTTTCGTGTGATTTCAAGTCATTTCGATGTCGTTTGGAATGCATTTGATCGTAAAACCCATGTTTTGGCCATTTACGACATGCCGAGTTTGCTTCGGCCAGCGCGGTCACACGACACCTCCGATTGACATTCCGTCTGGCCAAAAATTTCACAATTCACCCACCCTTTGTTGTTGTTTGATTTCATTGCATTCTGAGGTCGTTCGGCCGGTTTCGACCACCCCACGCACTCCTTTCAAGCACGCCGAAAACCTAAAAAACAAATATTCAGTCGTGTCGCGCAAACCGAGCGTCCGAATGACGCGCCATCTCCTCGTACACCTCACGCATAATAACTAGGGTGTTTCGTGTGATTTCAAGTCATTATGATGTCGTTTGGCATTCATTTGACCATAAAACCCATGTTTTGGCCATTTAAGACACGCCGAGTGCGTTTTTGGCCAGCGCGGTCACACGACACATCTGATTGACGTGACGTCTGGCCAACAATTTCACAATTCATCCACCCTTTTTTTCGTCCTATTTCATGGCATTCCGAGGTCGTTCGGCCGGTTTCGACCACCCCATGCATACTTTTCAACCGCACTGAACACATAAAAAACACATATCCAGTCGTGCCGCGCAAACCACGCATCTGAATGATGTGTCGTCTCCAAGTACAACTAATGAATAATAGTTAGGGTGTTTTCGTGTGATTTCAAGCCATTTTGATGTCTTTCGGCATGCATTTGATCGTAAAACCCATGTTTTGGCCATTTACAACACACTGAATGTGTTTTCGGCCAGTGCGGTCACACGACACCTCCGATTGACGTGTCGTCTAGCTGAAAATTTCACTATTCACCCACCCATTGTTGTCATCTGATTTCATGGCATTCCGAGATCATTCGGCTGGTTTCGACCACCCCATGCATGCTTTTCAAGCGAGCCTAACACCTAAAAAACATATATTCAGTCATGCCACGCAAACCGCGTGTCCGAATGATGTGTTATCTCCTCGTACATTTCACGAATAATAATTAGGGTGTTTTTGTGTGATGTCAAGTCATTCTGATGTCGTTCGGCATGCATTTGACCGTAAAACCCAAGTTTTGGCCATTTATGACATGCCGAGTATGTTTTTGGCCAGAGTGGTCACACGACACCTCTGATTGATATTTCGTCTAGCCAAAAAAAATTCAATTCACCCACCCTTTGTTGTCATCCGATTTCATGGCATTCTGAGGTCGTTCGGCCGGTTTCGACCGCCCCACGCACGCTTTTCAAGCACGCCTAGCACCTAAAACACATATTCAGTCGTGCTATGAAAACCGCACATTCGAATGACATTCCGTCTCCTTTTACACCTCACGAATAATAATTAGGGTGTTTTCTTCTGATTTCAAGTCATTCTTATGTCGTTCGTCATGCATTTGACTGTAAAACCCATGTTTTGGCCATTTACGACATGCTGAGTGCATTTTCGGCTAGCACGGTCACACGACACCTTCGATTGACGTGCCGTCTGGCCAAAAATTTCACAATTCACCCACCCTTTGTTGTCGTCCGATTTCATTGCATTCTGAGGTCATTCGGCTGGTTTCGACCACCCCACTCATGCTTTTCAAGCGTGCCGAACACCTAAAAAACAAATATTCAGTCGTGTCGTGCAAACTGTGTGTTTAAATGATGTTTCGTCTCCTCGTACACCTCACGAATAATAATTAGGGTGTTTTCATGTGATTTCAAGTCATTTTGATGTCGTTTGGCATGCATTTGACCGTAAAACCCATGTTTTGACCATTTACGACACGTTGACTGCGTTTTTAACCAGCACAGTCACACGACACTTCCAATTAACGTGTCATCTGGCTGAAAATTTCACAATTCACCCACCCTTTGTTGTCGTCCGATTTCATGGAATTTCGTGGTCGTTCGGCCAGTTTCGACCACCCCACGCACGCTTTTCAAGCGCGCCTAACACCTAAAAAACACATATTCAGCCGTGCGGCACAAACCGCGCATCCAAAACTGATCTTATGTTATAAAAAACTCTTTAATCGGGATTGTGGTATGATAAAGATATATATTTTATATTTTATATTTTTGAAAGTGATACTAGGTGGTTGAAACTACTAATTGAGAGTCAAATTATCAACACAATCAGAATATTTTTGGTCGGTTTTCCGTATGGCTTTTGTTTTTACTTAAAACAGTGTCCGTTTTAAACAAAATACAGACACTTCAAGTGATACCATCCACACCGTATATTGGATTGATGCTATTTCTTTTTAGCCTTCCAACCTTCTGGTGGTATTGGATAATGTTTATTTTTTTGAAGATGACATATTTGGAAGGATAGACATGGGTGGAGCTCTAGTAGATTCAATAATTATTCAAAGTTCTTATTTTGGTTATAAAAGGAAGTACAAAAGTGTCCAGTATTTGGTAAAAAATAAAGAGTTATACTAAATTAAAAAATATCCATACTAGAGTGAAAAACCAGGTTCAAAAATAAAGAGTTATACAGAATTCAAAAATGTAATGGATCAATCTGCCCCTGATCACCATCACCATCACCACTGTCATCTTCAACCTCATCCTCAGTTCCATCATTGTCCTTGTCTTCATCCTCGTAATCATCCCCATGCTCATCCTCATCCACATCCTCGCCCTCGGCCCCATCCTCGCCATCGGCCCCATCCTCGCCCTCGTCCTCATCCTCATCCTCGCCCTTGTCCTCTTCAGTATCCTCGTCATCACCAGGAATGCCATCATCTCGACCGCCACTAGAACTGCCACCTGGTGCATTGGATAATGCACCCATCAACGACATATATGTCTGACAAGCCGTGCTGGACTCTGGTGGAAGTGATGAAGATAAAGCTTTGATCAGTTTCATAAATTCTTTCTCCCTCGTTTGAACCTGTTCTTCCAACTCTGTGAACCTTTTATCAGACTGTCTTCCATGCTCCTTGACTTGTTCCAACTCGGTGGTACTAGAATGGATACCTAGAGATGACCAATACCTCATCGGTACTATATTCTTACCAGGTCGGAAGCGTACTCGACCAGAGTGCTCATCTTCCAAAACCTGATATAAATGATCATGTGGCCCTAAATTGTCAGGATCCTAGGAATCCAGGGCCTCTAAAGCAGCCTATTAAAAATATTAATAGATTATTAAATTTCAAAATAGATATTAAACTTTGAAATAAAAAAATTAAAACTTACAATCTTTTCTTGTGTCGGTTCATTAACCGCAGTTCTATCTTTTTTCTTTTTACTCAAGAAAAACAATTTTTCTCGAGGGATACATCCTTCAATATTCAATTTGTTCTTCTATAATGACATTGAAAAAATATAAATTTCAAGTATAATCATATATCCAAAATTAAATAAATCACATAATTTATGTATGAAACAATAAAAAGGGAATGTCCTAAAGAAAAATTATAAACAACTATATCGTACCAGCTGCCTCTCATGATCTGGCATATTAGTGTGCCCCAAAGTGTAGAGGTATTGCTTTGAATCAATGTTTTTTTTTGTTTTTTTCAGAATATTCCTAAATAATGTTTAATAATAAATAAGATAATATTAATGCAAAATATGAAAACTTTCATTTAAATACCTCAAATGGGATTAATACCTTAAATTTGGCAGTCGCCCAATGGGTAATCATTTGGCGATATTTCTATATCGGGCATTCATCCACAACAAGTAATGTCTCCAACTCCGTGCCCACTCTATCACACCATCCAACATATAGCCCATGCTTATAAGATCTCTAATACTCTCTGAGCTCCTTTAAACGCGCTGGTCATGCACCTTCGCCATCAGGGAAGTTAAACCAAATCTAACACCCAATATATTAATTAATATAAATACAAAAAAATACTACACTAAATCTAATATTTTTTTACCCATATTTTTTCCCACGCATTATACTTGACTTCGTGTGGTAGATGTCTCCAAGAAAGAACGCTGACCGGAATGATGTCGGAGTATTTGGCTAGTGTTGCCAAAAAAACTTCGACATTCCTACCCAGATTTATCAATCATGTATCCATCATCATTATATTCAACCATAAACTGTGTCTGGAGATTCCATACCACACGCAAGCGAGTACGCCCCCTCCCCCGCCTCCTATTAGTAGATGAATCTGTTATTAAAGAAAAAAAATAGCAGTACAAGTTATAATAAAAATAAATTTTGGTATAAATATTTGTTAGATTTATATAAATATACCTATGGTATTTAGATCAATGGGAATCACTTGATGTGCATAAGCAGAAGGAATATCCTGTATAGGTGGAGTGTCCCTCAATGTATGCTCCTTAGCCACATACTATGTTGGAGCTTGAGTCGAAGAAGGTGGAATATAATAGCTCAGAGATAATGAACCAGAAGCAAAAGATGATGGAACAAACGTCTGGCCAACTATAGTGTAAACATAAGAGGACTAAATACCCCATTTAACCCTAAAGACACACCGGGATAAAAATGGGTCATAGAAGATATTTCTGTGGTAGGGGCATAGTCCAATCGGGTACGACCAGTGGATCGTCTAACTCTCGCGCCACGAGACCTCGTACCACTGGCCTCAGTACCGGGACCACCAGATGATCCTCTAACTCTAACACCACCCCCCTCCTACCACCAGCCTCTTTATTGGGAGAAATATCAGGCTCCTCATCAGATATATCTCATCTAGGGGGTGGATCCTGAAAAAAAAAGTTCAACACAAAAGTAAACACATGATATTATAAGTTATTGAAATATATATATTTGAAATAAAATAATCACAATAGGGATGAGTGGAGGAACACCCATCTGTGTCATGCAACGATTATTTTCTATCATCTTTTTTCGCCACCTCTCTTCAATGGGTGTCATTTTCTACAATGAAAACAAATATGGAATTAATTAGAAATAGATAACTAAATCCATGTGTAAATGGGACGTTTTCAGCACCACATTTGGCCAAACATACTTTTCACCATAAGGGATAGGCCATGTATATTTACATGTCTATCCAAGTCATGTACTTTGTGTACATTCCCATTTATATTCCCAGGATACTAGATTATCATAGGCACCATGTCAACCGTTATACACACCATGTGAACCCTTACACCATATCATCATTATTACAACCATTAAAAACAACTTATTAAACAACATCACTTGTCAAATATAATCTAATTGAACATAAATAAATAATAATATTGGATATATCAAGTAAAATGAAGTCATACTATATTACATCCTAAATGACCACCCACAACCATGATTAATGACAACAAAGATCCCCTTTCGGCCAAATCAAAAGTGAAAACAACATCACTTGTAAACAAATTGAACATAAATAAATAATAATATTGTATATATCAAGTAAAATGAAGTCATACTATATTACATCCTAAATGAACACTCACAGCCATGATTAATGACCACAAAGATCCCCTTTCGGCAAAATCAAAAGTGAAAACAAAAACACATAATTTTAGAACAACAAAATCAAGGAATCACTTACATATTTGATGTGTAGAAGAAAAAAATTCCTTGATTGAAGATGGATTGATATGTGGAATATGTTTGTAAGGAGGAAGATTGGATTTAGGGAGTGGAGCGGAACTGCAATCGAGCAGATTGGATTTAGGGCGCAGAGCGGAACTGCAATCGAGTGGAGGGGGAATCGATGCCCGATCTGAATATAGGTAATTTTTTTCCAACAGTTTTTAAAAACCATTTGGAATATAGGGTAATTTTTTCCCAATGGTTTTGAACTGTTGGGAATATATGTTTTTACCAGTGGTTTACTTAAAACGTTGGTAAAAATGTGATATGAAATGCCTTTACCAACGGTTTTGAAAAACCGTTGGTAAAAGATTTAGTAAATTCATCTATCCCAATAGTTTACATAAACCATTGGTATAGATATCCATTCCCAACGGTTTATGTAAATTGTTGGGATGTAAGTGTTGGTAAAACTAGTGTTTCAAGTAGTTCTATTAGATATAGATCCACTTCAAATGAAACCATAGAATGGTCTATGACTAGAAATAGTAACATTGAAAATTATGGAAAGTCTAGGAATTCATTGTTGTCCTCTTTATCAGAAAAGGATCTAAAAAGGTTATGATCTGTAGGAATTTTAATTCTATTTAGAAGAAAATTAATACCATTTATGGAAGAAAAAAATTAAATAATAAAATCTAAAAATTAGTTGAAAATAGTTTGTTGATATTCTAGTATAAGAGGATGAAACTGTTGATGAGTTATTTACAAGGTTAAATTTGGTTTTAAATAAAATTAAAAGGGTTGTATAATCTCATGAAGACTCTGCTATGTTAAAAAATTAGATGAAAATACTTCAAAATAAATTTGATGAAGATATAGAATCTCTATAAGATAGATATATTGATTAATTTACCATTAATGAACTCCATGGTACTCTGATTAACTCTATAATGGGAAGAGAAACTGCAATTAAGAGAAAAAGAAATCTAGAAATGGAAATTTCTTTTAACACCTTAAAAAATATGAAGATGGAAGAGAAGTATAACAACTAAGATGAATTATAGATCATGTAATATTATTCCAAAACTATTTCTATTATACAATAAATTTCACAAGGGGGAATAGGTAAGTATAGAGGTAAAATTTCTATCAAATTTTTTAACTTTGGAAAGGTTATCCATTTCTCTACTAAATATCCCATGAAAATTAGAGGAGAAAATGAAAATGATGAAGTTTTAAGGAGGATATACAATAGGGTAGATATTTAAAAAGTATATTGAAAGTGTAATAGGAATGTTTCACATGGTTACTTCAAAATAAACTTTATATCAATTGAAGAATGTGAGTCTAACAGTGAAGGAAGTAGTGATGGTAATGAGAAATCCCGTAGAGGTATCTCTTAAAGAGGTATAATAGCACAAGAGGAAGAATAAGTGAAACCATAAAAGGATGATTCATAGTAAAATAGTGATTATGTTTTAGAGAAAGAAGATAATACTAAATAATATAATATGATAATTGAGATCAAAATTTTCTTGAAAGAAATAAGAAGTCTAAGTGAAGATAACACTCAGATAAAATGAGGCTAAAAAAAGTCAATTACATTAAGAAAAAGATACTATGGTACAATAAATTAAGATTTCTAAGCATGATATTTATAAAAATGTAGATTTCATTGAGGACGTGACCTCCACTATTATCCTTGGGGATAGGGAAATTGATCAACTGAGAAAGAAGATAGCAATGGTTTAGAGGAAGGATGGGAAAATTAAATAAAAAAGAAACAAGGTTTCTAAAGAAAAAGGTTAATGTTACAAGAAACATTATACAATAAGTTACTCTAAATATGATGTTATATATGAAAAGGGAAAATTTGAAGATGTTATTATACCAAAATAAACTACTTCTACTAAAGAAACAAGTGACATATTAAAATATGGAATAGTTGAGAATGCATAAGAAATGTTCAAATCTGGTCAAATATAGAAAGAAATAAATTTGTAAAAAGGGAATCTATCTATAAAAAATATTTAAGAAAGAATATTAAAAATATAATTTGTTAAACCTATTCATTAAATTATTGAAAATTAAACAAAATAGTAATCTATTTATTAGTATAATTTTTATAAGAATGTAATATTTTAAAGGTATTGTCGGAATTTTGTTATTATTTGTCACAAGGTGTAAAATTTTTAGTGGAAATTTATATACTAGGACTAATAATTGAGTTTAAATAAAGTTTGAGATATAAATAATATATAAAAACTCATTTGAAGACCAATATCCTAAGAATAAATTTGTCGTAAGATATAATTTTGAATAGTTATAAGAGGTGTTTTTGAATGTGTGATCAGTAAGGAAATAATTCAAATGTTTTTGTTGAATTTATTATATCTCAATTAAGTATTTTTCAATGTTTTAGAAACAATTAGACTCAAATTCAAATCATGAAATAGGATAATGTAGTTAAAGTGGCATTTAAAGCTTGTAGATCTTAAAAACCCTTGATTATGAATAGTGGATCCTCATCCCACATGACAGGTGATCTGAATAACCAAAAAATGTTAAGAATTATTAATATGGAGCTATAATATTTTTCAATGATATAACTATAAATTTAAATGTGTTGGAATAGAAATTATTGGTAAAAATTAAATCAATTTATATAGTGTGTTATTTTTTATGGACTAAAGAATAATTTATTAAGTGTATCGAAAGTATTTTATACAGAAAATGAAGTTATATTTAGATGAAATGGGTCTTTTTGAAAGATATTAAAGGATTTATCTATTAAAATAAGTGGTTTTATGACCCCAAGAACTTTTTTTCAATTTGGGGAAGAAGTTACATCTTGTTACTTAAGTTAGAAAGGAGAGAATAGTTTCTCTCATAAAAGACATGGACAACTTTTCCAAATGAAAATAAAGAATCTCATAAAAAAGGAGTCTATTAAGAATATCTATTTTATAAAAGAATATATATCAACAATTTTAAAAACCTTTAAAAAGGTAAAATAGAAAACAACACACACAATGGTGGAGATATTCAAACAACAAAACCTTTTAAGTTGATCAACTCTAATGTGTATACACCTATAACAGAGAAATCAATAAGTAGTGAGATGTTATTTATCACTTTTGTAAAAAATATTTTATCCTAAAAATAAAAAAATTCTTATAATTGATAATTATTTATTTTTATGGATCTATAATCATCATAGTTTTATAAATGACTTTATATAAATTTTCAGCTGAAAAAGGAATACTTTTATTTTACTATATTATTTTTCCATGTATTACATGGTTTTAATTAAAAGGTAAATTTATAAATTTTATAATATGAATTTGATAAAAATGAATTTATTTTTCTATTAATCATATCAAAGTAATCATAGGTTTATTTTTTTTATTTTTCTCAAAAGATTTATTTTGCGGTGAATAGCGCAAAAATATTGATTTTTATTAAAACTATCATTTATTTTCAAGTATTTAGAATGTATCATTATATTTTGGATTATTTTTAAACATAAATTAGTTAAATTTAAATAAAAATACAATTAATTATATAGTAATCAAAATTGTAGTTTATTTTGGAATAAAATCACTTTTATGCTTAAAAGGATTTTTTCTGAAAAACATTTTTGTTGAGGTTTGTGTATTTATATTAAATTAGTTTTTGACACTTTTGGGAATTTTATGTTTTAAAATGGATTAAATACTTTTAATCATGAGTTTCAAATTTTTTAATAAGTTCAATTTCATTTTTTTGTCATAATTAATAGTAACCTTAGTAAAACATTACCACGCCAATAAAGGTTAAAGGGGTTAACATGTGGTTAAACTAAGTGATAAGGTATCAAATATCTCTAAAACGTGGATAAATATGATTGGTTGAGTGTATTTTTACCTTGAAATTTCTTGTATTTTAAACTTTATCATTTGGTTCCACTTTCCCATGATAAATACAAATAATATATTTAAAATTTTTAAGTATTTACAAATATTCTACTCCCCTCACTTATAAAAGATAACCTCATATACTCACTTATTCATGCACTTTGAGACATTTATCTAGACCTATAACTACCCAAAAACCTTCCCAAAATCTCTCCCCACATCTTAGAGGTCCTAGAATCACCAAAATAACAACCTATAAAGGCTTAATGTGTAAGCCAAGGGTGGTTTTCCCAAAAAGAGGTATAATTCTTAATCTAGAATTTTAAGTTTATTTCTTCTTTTACTTCATTCGAATCTTCTTTAACCATGATAAAATAATAACATTAGTATCTTACATATACTAAAATATTATTATGATTATGGTGAAACCATTTTTCATCTCTTTTTTCATCATATGGGAAATGAAAACATCGCTCAGGCGTATGTGTGGACTACTCCAAATATATATTTTTTATTTTAAAAAACACTTTAAAGGGTTGAGTATGAATAAAAAAACATTATCCTATAAAATATTATACACTATATAACATAAATAAAAAATTCTAGAAGGGATTTAACCTCTTAGTTTCATGCACCCTTTTTTATTTACATTCGATAGAGAAGACCTTGTCTGAATCATCTTTAATAAGGTCCTAGATACAGTAATTCATATTGTACTAGGTCATGATGAATTCTTTCGGGCTAATCTTACCATCACTAAACCCATTAAATAAGGTGTGATGATTATTATTGATCTAAATCAATTTTATCTCATTGTTATAAACTTATATCATTTTTCAAAACATTTGGGCAACATCATCTTGTGAGGAATTGGTCTTCATGATATTTACTATTTCTTCATCCTTAGAATACATTAAAATATCTAAAACAAAAGCTGATGAAGTGTCATGGTACTCTCCTATACTAAAAATATCTAAAATTCATTCCATGCTCACCACCTTTGAGACCATAGAAAAATATGGGTTGGGTAATTATTTAAACATCATGACACCATCCATAAGTTGAGAAGCATCATCACAAGCTTCTATGGATCCATCCTAAATTTCAACCGTTCCAACTGTGATGGGAGAAGGTTCAGGCTGAAGAGTTTCTTGAACACTCCCCGTAAAATACCCTCATTTTACCTATATATATTATATCTATGGTATTAGGTAAAAAATATTAATATTTACGTCCTTTAAACTTCTTACCTACATTCATCCCCTTTTCCTCTAAAAATTATTGAGTTATTCATTAGATATTTTCTCTTCATAAATGGACGATTTCCTTGAGGACTACCACCTCCAGAAATTGATGTGCTTCATATTTCATCACTAGATCATGTGGATGCTTAAAATGATGGATAAAATTAATATATATTATATTTATAACATAATTATGATTTTTTAAAGGTAATATATTAATTTTCATATTAATTTATCATCTTTTTTAAAATTAAAACATTGCTCATGCATACATGTGGACTAACACCTCCACAAAGTAA
Source organism: Viscum album (assembly GCA_963277665.1). Classification (NCBI taxonomy): domain Eukaryota; kingdom Viridiplantae; phylum Streptophyta; class Magnoliopsida; order Santalales; family Viscaceae; genus Viscum; species Viscum album. The sequence continues at coordinate 1,516,179,463 of OY728155.1, read as the reverse complement.
TGTGGTTCATTTTTCATTTACACATTACAATAATGGTCATAAGGATGGAAATAATTAATAAATATGAAATTTATAAAATATTTATTATTATATAAAAGTAAAATATTATCTACTTTATTTTTTTCCACCGACTTGAAAAATAAAAATTACATTCATGTGTACGTATGAACAACCATACCCATAAAATAATGTGGATCATTTTCCATGATCAGATTATGTGGTAGGTTTTTAAAGTGTATCTAATGTATAAATATGATAATTATAACTCCTTTAGGATTTTTTTAGTTAATGTAACCATAACCCCTTTTACCACAGTCAATGCACCAACGTTATTTTCAGGTTATAAACTGAACATCCTCATAAACATAAAACATGAACATGTACATTTTATTAACTAAATAAAACATGGTAACAGATAAAATAAAATAAATAGTGGTAATAAAATATAAAATAAAGTTATTATTAATAAATTATAAAAAATAATATAATTTTATTATTATGATGGTGGACATACGAATGGAACAAGTCTGAACTCGAGGTAAGGGAATTTCCTTTAAAACATTGTTTTAAATGTTTCAAACTCTTTCTCCTCTATACCTGTCACGACCCGCCTTCACCAAAAGGAGGGAAGGGTCAGTAGATTGATAGGCCCTTCCTTCTTCAAGTTGAAGGAGAGATAACGACCCCTGAAACCCGCCTTCAATAGGTCCCGGAGTGGCGACCAGCACCAAGGGCATGAAATCACACAATAAATGGAAGGCATTGCCCTTTTTCTTTTAATAGGATCAGGAGATAAGATAGTGAATCCCACAACACCAAAACTGAGAGTAAAATTAAATCCAAGAACCATTCCCAATGCATGTTACGAAAGTAAAATCCATAATGTATAAGGAGACTACAAGGAAAAGTGCCAAAAGAAAGAACAACAGAAACTGAAATGATCTATCACAAGGTCTGAGCTAGTACGGCCCATCACGATCCCCAGAGTCCTACTGGAAACCTGAAAATAGTTTTATATACGTAGGGTGAGCATACAAGTATACTTAGTATGGAAAAACCAAAGACTCTCGTGCACAAGTGGGGAGGCATACTAATGACCTGTGAGAAAAGAGATAACCAAGCACCTAGTAAGGGAACTAACCACCCAATCCTCACCAAGGCACACTCCCCAAATGACGCAAGTCAAGTAATTTATAGTAATAGCACATCGATTTTTGGGTACCTCGATCCACTTTCCCACTGGTTATTGAAGACATCTTATGCATCGGACCAATCCTTCCATTCTCATCGCAGTCCCACTGTCATACCCCACCCGCACACAACTGGGCCACAACCTCACCACAGTCCCACTGCCAAACCCCGCCCACACACACCTGGGCCATAACCACTATCCCTCCCACAAACACTTGGGCCACAACCACCACACACAACCACGCCTGCAAACACCTAGGCTGGAACAACCACTGCCACGCCTGAAGACACCTGGGCCTCATCCCGAAGATACATGGGAAACCAAATAACCGTAAACACCTAGGACAACTACCGTAACCACCCCGCCCAAAGATTCTAGGGCTAAAAATGGACCTCAGACCATCACATCCTGCCCGAATATACTTGGGCTATCCAGGAAAGGGAGTAGAAAGGAGATAATAACCAGCCCCTAATAGAAGTGTTGGGAAAAACACCCTCCCCCATGAAATGGGGGTGTTCGGCACTAAGTGCTCAACTTGGGTGGGGCGCGAATAAGAAACAACAAAACTAGAAGTATATGTATAGGTGACAAGCACTCACCCAATCTAGGTTTTTCTTCATCCAGCCTAAAGAACACTATCCTTATTATTCATTCATGAGAGAAGAGATCAGCACCCATGCCCAAGTCATAACTCACACCAAACTAAATCCCCATTTGTCCCATCCTTGTTTTCATGTTCAGTAATAATGTTTAAATAAGTTTTTGAACCTACTTGGGAAACTAGTAAGCATAAGAATAAGTCAAGGAAAGAGTACACCCAACATCAATTTAAACATTCACACTCGGTTCTCTTGTAAAATCACATCAAGTGAGACCCCTCCAAGTATTGGAACCAAAGAAGGTCAAAGTGAGATACAGTCCCAATTTCTCATAACTATGAATAAGAAGGTTTCACAACAGAAGAGGATCCCTCCCCAATTCGTGATACAAATAGAGGATCCCATCCTCACCCACATCACCCCAGCAATCTAAGCCCCTATCCAAGAAAACCATAAGGTCACCTATACTTGGCCTGTGGAGTAAACAATCAAACCAATACTACCAACATGAGTCATACTCAACAGGTATTTTTAGATTTAAAAGATTTAACACACTCCATGATTTCAATTCCACTGGGCTTAAACCGGGGTTATCATAGAAGAAGAGTTGATCCTAGTGTTTCCAAATTATTTAGCCGAATATATGTAATTAACCAATTTCCTTTACATAGAAAATGTTTCACAACCAAAATACAAGCCATTTAAACATCACAAGGGGTAAGGGTTTATTAGTGCACAAAGAAAGACCACCGACTTCCATGATTTTCAGTAGGTGTAATCCCGCACAATTCAGAAATCATTAATCATGAAAGAGGAGAAAACAAAGCATCATCATCGATCACACCCCTCCCCTTCATATCTTATAATCTTTTTATCATCTTCATTAAAGTTTGGTTCATCCAATTCTGCAGAAGTAGTAGCATACACACCCCGCAAGATACACAGAAATGAGAGACAAAGGTGAAACCCCTACCTGATTGATCAAGGATTGTCGTTTAAGTCCTCCCATGGAAACTGGAAACAGGGTAGCAGGAGCTGTACGGAACGCGACCCAGGAAATATTTGTGGGGGTGAGGTACGACTTTCCAGGAGGAAGGGTATTCTGAGCGCAGCGTGATCGATAAAGAAGAAACTTATGGAGAAGATTAGCCTTTAGGATATAAGGTCTGAGATACAACGCCCTCAAACGGTTAAGATACAGAGAAAAACTTGGAACCGCATAAGGATCGGGATCGTGGGTTGACCACGTGGCTGGGACACCCCACACGTCATTAAAGAGTCCCCGCCTTTTGGGGGTCGGTTTAAACCGACGCACACCACACCAATCATTTAATTGAACAACATTAATGGGCATTAATGGGCTTTAAAGCAGGCTTAAAGGGGTCAAAACAAGGTTTAAAACCGAATTTGCGCCAAAAGGAAGCGCTACCTAAAAACCCATGGGGGTAGACGAGAGCGACCGGTAGGCAAGAGCTACCGGTAGGTGACAGCTACCGGTAGCTGAGAGCTATCGGTTCGCGATAGCTACCGGTAGCCGAGACCTACCGGTTGGAAACAGCTACTAGTAGCTGAGAGCTACCGGTTGGCGACAGCTACCGGTAGCCGAGAGCTACTGGTTGGCGACATCTACCGGTAGCCGAGAGCTACCAGTTGGCGACAGCTACCGGTATCCGAGAGCTACCGGTAGACGAGAGCTACCGGTAGCTGAGAAATACCGGTAGCTTAGAGGTACCGGTTGCTGAGATCTACCGGTAGCCGAGAGCTACCAGTTGGGGACAGCTACCGGTAGCCGAGAGCTACCAGTTGACTACAGCTACAAGTAGTCGAGAGCTACCGATAGCCGAGAGTTACCGGTACCCCAAGGTCACTGGTAGGCTAAGTCTACTGGTAGGCCGAGGCTACCGGTAGGCCAAGGCTACCGCTAAGAGTCACCGAGAAGCTGGGATGGCCTTCGAGACCGCCTATAATACCTCAAACATCAGATTTTTTCCAAGTAATGGATCCCCAAAAACCTGGGCCATTACATCAGATACCTCTCAAACTATTCTCACCCTCGAGAATCAAAACTCAGACCGAAGGAAAGAGGGGGGGTCCGAACAGCCACCCCGAAAGATACCTCTCAGGAGTGAACCTCTCTGACACAAGAACACCATATCCCCTGAACAAACACAAACTCCTTACCGCTCCTTTCCCCGTGCAACCACGGAAAACAAAAATGATAAACTGTCTGATCTAGTGGGAGAGGGGTTTCCCTTCCTCTGTGTTAAGATACTATCCACTTTGGGCGGCCCTGAATCGCCCGCACGGTTTTAGGCACATCCTCTTTAATTCGTCTTAACTAGGGATTAGGTCCTCCCATCCCCATTCTTTAGGATACTTCACACACACATCCACATAAAATTAAACTGCACATCCATAGCCAACAAGGTAAGCATTACACAGTAAACAAGTACAGACCAAACATGACAAAATTCAAAACAGCTCGGGGTATTGGGCACGCATCTGTGCTTCCCTCTCCCAGGTACTCTCTTCTAGGCCACCATGCCTCCACAACACATGAACCAAGGGGATGGTTCATCCACAAAGCAATTTCTCCTTACGATCCTCAATCTTGATTGGTCATTCTATGAAGGTCGCATCATCTTTGACATCTAACTCTCCCCAATAGATAACGTGGGAGTCGTTGTGTAGATATCGACAAAGCTAGGACACATGGAATACATCGTGTATCCTCAGTAGAGGCGGTGGTAGCGCTAGCTGATAAGCTACTTCACCGACCCGCCACAACACTTCAAAGGGTCCGATGAACCTGGGAGAAAGCGTAATTCCCATGTCGAACCTCCGTTGTCCACACCGAGGGGAGACCTTCAAGAACACGTGGTACCCGACCTTAAACTCCAAGGGTCTCCTCATATCATCGGCATATGACTTCTGTCGGTCATGAGCCGCCTTCATCCTTTCTCGCATAAGCTTAACCCTCTCTGTCATGCTCTACACCACTTCTGGGCCAAGAACACCTGCTTCCCCAACCTCAGTCCAACACACGGGTGAGCGACATAGCCTTCCATACAAGGCTTCAAATGGAGCCATACTAATGGTAGAGTGATAGCTATTATTGTAGGCAGACTCTATCAGAGGCAAGTTTCACACCAACGATCTTCCTGAGTTCAGAACACATGCCCGTAGCATATCCTCCAAGGTCTGGATGGTGCGCTCTATCTGTCCATCTGTCTGGGGATGGAAAGCAGTGTTAAGACATAGTTGGGTTCCAAAAGTGTAATAAAATCCTCTCCAGACTCATGAGGTAAACCATGGATCCCTATCTGAGACTATAGACCTCATAACCCCATGCAACCGCACCACCTCATCCATGTACCGTCATGATAAAGCATCTACTATACCCGTCTCCTTGATAACAAGAATGTGAGCCGATTCCGTCAACCGGTCCACTACTACCCAGATGGCATTGCATCCCCCTTGCACCTTGGTCAGTCCCGTAACGAAATCCATCGAGATTTCGTCCCAATTCCACTCGGGGACATCTAAAGGTTGCAACAACCCACCAGGAACATGGTGTTCTCCCTTTAACTGCAGACACACTAGGCACTTGGCCACAAGCTCTACCACTGGTCGCTTTACTCTGGGCCACCAAAGTTGTCTCCTCAAACCCTGGTACATCTTGGAAACTCCTGGGTGTACTGCTAGGGGTGAGTTGTGGAACTCACTAAGAACCATACCATGCATCGCCTCTAGAACAAACGTCTTCCCCCAGAAGAGCATCCGATTTTGACCATCTTCTGTCCATCCTTTCGGAGGATTTCCCTGGTCGACTCGGTCGTGCATCACTTCGCACTCTGGGTCTCCCCACTGATACTCCTCCACTTTCTGCAATAGAGAAGATTGCACTGTCATATGATACAGGAAACCTCTACCACTATCCATCCTCGCATCCAGGTGCAAGGCAGCCAACTCCTCTATTGCCTTCCAGGCATCTGCCGACTCTCGGACTGCATCCTTCTGCGACCTCCTGCTCAAATCATCGGCCACTACATTCCCTTTTCCTAAAGTGTAGGAGATATCTAAGTCATAATATTGGACTAACTCTATCCACCTTCGCTGCCGCAAGTTTAGGTCCCGCTGGGAGAAGATATACCTCATGCTTTTGTGATCTGTGAAGACCACAAAGTGCTCTCCAATGAGGTAATTCTGCCACAACTTCAGTGTGAAAACAACCACTGCAAGCTCTAGATTGTGGGTGGAATAATTACACTCATGATGGCATAGCTGCCTAGACCCATAAGAGATCACCCCTTGTCACTGCATCAACACACATCTGAGGCCTTGCCCTGAAGCATCATAGAACACCTCATACTCTGACCCTTCTTCTGGTAGTCTCAGTACTGGGGAACTAACCAACTTCTCCTTTAGATAGATAAAGGCTGCCTCGAACTTCTCACTCCACACAAAAACCTAGTCATTCTTGGTCAAGGTCGTCAAAGGTGTCGCAACTCTAGAGAAGTTGGGTATGAACCTCCAGTAGTAACCTTCCAGCCTAAGGTAACTATGAACCTATGCCACGTTCTTGGGTGTTGTCCAAGAAAAATCCACCTAAACCTTTGATGGGTCCACTTCTACCACTTTCTCGGACACTACATGCCCATGGAAGTGCACTTCTCACGTCCAGAACTTACATTTCGACAACTTCCCATAGAGTTGGTGCTGTCGGAGGACCTCCAAAACCATCCTCAGGTGCTTAGTGTGGTCCTCCTTTAATCTTCAGTAGATCAGGATGTCATCAATGAACATGACTACAAACCGATCCAGATACTCCCAGAAGATAGAGTTCATAAGCCCCATGAACCCAGTCGGAGCGTTCGTAACGCCGAACGACATGACCACAAACTTGAAGTGCCCATATCTTCACCTGAAGGCTGTCTTCGAGATGTCTCCCTTCTTCACCCTCAACTGGTGATATCCAGACCGTAGTTCGATCTTCAAGAACCATCCTGCCCCTTTCAACTACTCAAAGAGATCGTCTATCCTCAGAAGAGGGTAGCGATTCTTGATCGTTACCTGATTCAGCCTCTTGTAGTATATGCACAACCTGAGACCACCATCTGCCTACTTTGAGAAAAAGACTGGAGCACCCCACATTTACATACTCGGTCAAAAAAAACCCTTCTTCATCAGTTCGTCAATCTGAATCCACAACTCCCGTAGCTCTGAAGGTGTCATCCGGTAGGGAGCCATCGAAATCGGACGAGCACCAGGATGCAAGTCTATCCCAAACTCGATATCACGTCAAGGGGGTAGAGTCATCACCTCCTCATGGAAGTCGTCCATAAACTCACTGAAGATCCCTGGTACTTCCACCATCTCAGTATCCACTGACTTGACTAATAGCTCGGCTAACAAAGAGAGGAGGGGTTCCTCTCTCCTACTGCCCTTCTGGCCACTCCGCTCGCCGGTGAAAGTAACACGTCGGCCACCCAAGTCTTAGAACACAACCCTTCCTTGGAAGAAGTCGATGATGGTACACATAGAGAACATCTAGTCGATGCCTAGGATGACATCGTATGGCTGTATCTGTAGCAGTAGTAGATCCCCAACCGACTGATGTGGCCCTATCATCAATCTGAATCATCTACAAACATATAACAAGTCGGTCTGACCTCCGAATGGTGTGCTCAGCACTAGGGGCACTGGAAGTCTCTTGGCATCTAGACCTAGAGCATGGGCCAGATCGGGTGCAACAAAGGAGTGCAAAGCTCTGGTATCAAACAAGGAGTAAGCAAGGGTGCTGAACGAACTGATCGTACCTCGAACAACCTCTAGTCCCGCTGGAACTACTACCTCCATGGCGTGCAACTGTCCACGCCCAGCTCCTCTTCCCCTCGGCTATCAACCACCTCCCCGACCATGCCCCGGTCGAGGTACCTGAGGAGCTCCCTGAGTTCGGCCTCCCCCCGCAACGTATGTACTCAGAGGACTGGGAGCTCGCGGCCCTTGCTGCTGCTGCTGAAAGGGCCTAGGTGGAAGCTTCTGCTGAGGCCGGTGCTGGGCATTTCCACCACCGTCGTACTGTACTCGGTCTGGGCACTGATTCCAGAGATGTCCATGGCTCTCATAGATGAATCACCTCGGTCCTGGTCCCGAAGGGAAAGGGCGAGGACTGAGGGACCGGAACTGGAACTGTTGCGGCCTACTCCCTGCTGGTCGGAACCTAGAGGGTCCCGATGTTGGAGGTCTGGTGCTGACGGCCTTTCCCTTTGACGGGCCTAGCTGAATCCTTTCTCATTACACACCTCCTAGAGTGTTCATCCTCTCCACCACTTCGTCCTTCTTCTGGACCTCCAAGTATGTCGGCACGGTGAAGGGGGTAACATTGTATTGGAGGGAGGGTCAGAGCGCCTCCTCTAAACGTCTCGCCCATGAATCCTCATCTGGAAAGAGGGCCAGAGCAAAACGGAGGAGGTCCTTGAACTTGATTCCCAGCTCCCTTACTGACATACTCTCCTACTGGAGGGAGAGTAGATCCAGCCTCTTTTCCACCTTCATCGTAGAAGAGAGGACTTTCGCCCGGAACTCCTTCTCAAAATTATCCCATGCCACCTCAGCCTTTCTCCTCTCCCTCAGGTAGAGCGTCCACCAATGACATGCTTCTCCCCAAATCTAACTGATGGCTAGAGGAACCCAGTACTTGGTCGGAGCCCGGATCAGGACGAAGGCTATCACCAACTCCTCTAGCCAGTCCTCCATCTTCATATCAGAGGTGTTTCCCTCATACTTCTCGAGGGTATATCACTACAAGGCTCAAAGAATCTTCTGCCACTGGTCATTGTCCTCCTCTCGATCAGCCCTCTGCTGATCAGCCAAGTCAACCTCCTAGCCCTCGATCGCCCGTACAACTTGTGGTCATCTCCCGGGTTTCATAGCTGCAAGGTAAACAAAAAATTCCTAAGCCCAAGTAGTGCAGAATATTGTTCTTATAACTTCTTAAACTTCTTATTTATTTCAAATTCCCAAAACACCTCAAAAACACGATAACACAAGTCATTATGATGAATGTAACTTTCTTAGGGTCTCTACCCTACAATTAGTGTAGTCTCACTTGATCGTTCAGTAGGTCCAGAGTCCTTGCATTGGATCATGGGGGGTCCTAAAATCCTGGGTCCTAACTGGTCTTCCCTGGCCTAATTCACACACCAAGGTCACCCAACACTGTTTCCCTACCATCCGATTCAATCCTCATTGTGCCTAACTCTAGACTCAATCCTATCTCTCAACCTACCTTTGATACCATTCTGTCACGACCCGCCTTCACCAAAAGGAGGGAAGGATCAGTAGATTGCTAGGCCCTTCTTTAATTTGAAGGAGATATAATGACCCCCGAAACCCACCTTCAATAGGTCCCGGAGTGGCGACCAGCACCAAGGGCATGAAATCACACACTAAATGGAAGGAATTACCCTTTTTCTTTTAATAGTATCGAGAGATAAGATAGTGAATCCCACAACACCAAAATTGAAAGTAAAAGTAAAGCCAAGAACCATTCCCAATGCATGTTACAAAAGTAAAATCCACAATGTATAAGAAGACTACAAGGCAATGTACCAAAAGAAAGAACAACAGCAACTGCAATGATCTGTCACAAGGTTTGAGCTAGTACGGCCTAGCATGATCCTCATAGTCCTTCTCGAAACCAGAAAATAGTTTTATATACGTAGGGTGAGCATACAAGTATACTCAGTAGGGAAAAACCAAAGACTCTCATGCACAAGTGGGGATGCATACTAATGCCCTGTGAGAAAAGAGATAACCAATCACCTAGAAAGGGAACTAACCATCCAAGCCTCACTAAGGCACACTCCCCAAATAATGCAAGTCAAGTAATGTATAGTAATGGCACATCGATGTTTGCGTACCCCGCGCCACTTTCCCACTGGTTATTGAAGACATCCTACGCATCGGACCAATCCCGCCATTCTCATCACAGTCCCACTGCTATACCCCACCCGCACACACCTGGGCCACAACCTCACTGCAGTCCCACTGCCAAAACCCACCCGCACACACCTGGGCCATAACCAATATCCTGCCTGTAGACACCTGGGCCACAACCACCTCACACAACCACGCCTGCAAACACCTAGGCCGGAACAACCACTGCCACACCCGAAGACACCTAGGCCTCATCCTAAAGATACTTGGGAAAACATCAGCCCGTAAACACCTGGGCCAACTACCGCAACCACCCCTCTTAAAGATTCTAGGGCTAAAAATGGACCTCAGGCCATCACATCCTGCCTAAAGATACTTGGGCTCTCTGGGAAAGGGAGAAGAAAGGAGCTAATAACCAGTAACTAATAGAAGTGTTGGGAAAAACACCCTCCCCCATGAAATGGGGGTGTTTGGCACTAAGTGATCAACTTGGGTGGTGCGCGAATAAGAAACACAAAAACTAAAAGTATATTTATAGGTAACAAGCACTCACCCAATCTAGGTTTTTCTTCATCCATCCTAAAGAACACTATCCTTACTATTCATTCATAAGAGAAGAGAACATCGCCCATGACCAAGTCACAACTCACACCAAACTAAATCCCCATTTGTCACATCCCTGTTTTCATGTTCAGTAATAATGTTTAAATAAGTTTTTGCACCTACTTGGGAAACTAGTAAGCATAAGCACAATCCAAGGAAGGAGTACACCAAACAGCAATTTAAACATTCACACCTGATTCTCTTGTTAAAGCACATAAAGTGAGACCTCTCCACGTATTGGAACCAAAGCAGGTCAAAGTGAGATACAATCCCAAGTTCCCAGAACTATGAATACAAAGGTTTCACAATAGAAGAGGATCCCCCCCCCCAATTCGTGATACAAACAAAGAATCTCATCCTCACCCACATCACCCCAGCAATCTAATCCCCTATCCAAGAAAACCATATGGTCACTCGTACTCGGCCCGTGGAGTAAACAACCAAACCAATACTACCAATGCGAGGCAGACTCAACAGGTATTTTCAAATTTAAAAGATTTAACACACTCCATGATTTCAATTCCACTGGGCTTAAACTGGGGTTATCATAGAAAAGGAGTTGATCTTGGTGCTTCTAAATTATTTAGCCTAATATACATAATTAACCAATTTCCTTTACACAAAAAAAGGTTCACAACCAAAATACAAGCCATTTAAACATCACAAGGGGTAAGGGTTTATTATTGCATAGAGAAAGACCACCAACGGCCATGATTTTTAGTAGGTGTAAGTCTGCACAATTCATAAATCATTAATCATGAAAGAGAAGAAAAACAGACCATCATCATCGATCACACCCCTCCCCTTCATTCTTTAGAATCCATTTATTATCTTCATTAAATTTTGGTTCATCCAATTTTACAGAATTAGTAGCGTACCCACCCTGAAAGATACACAGAATAGATAGAAGAAAGTGAAACCCCTACCTTATTGATCAAGGATCTTCGTTTAAGTAATCCTGGGGAAACTGGAAACAAGTTAGTAGGATCTCCACAGAACCCGACCCAGGAAAACTTCGTGGGGGTGAGGTACGACTCGCCAGGAGGAAGGGTATTCTGAGCACAGTGTGATCGAGAAAGAAGAAACGTGTGGAGAAGATTAGCCTTTAGGCTATAAGGGCTGAGATACAACACCCTCAGATGGTTAATATATAGATAAAAACTCAGAACTGCGTAAGGGGCGGGATCGTGGGTTGACCACACAGCTGGGACACCCCACACGTCATTAAAGAGTCCCCGCCTTTTGGCGGTTGGTTTAAACCGATGCACACCTCGCCAATAATTTAATTAAACAACATTAATGGGCATTAATGGGCTTTAAAACAGGCTTAAAGGGGTCAAAACAAGTTTTAAAACCTAATTCGCACAAAAAGGAAGCGCTACTGGAAAACCCGTGGGGGTAGGCGAGAGCTACTAGTAGGCGAGATCTACCAGTAGGTGACAGCTACTGGTAGCCGAGAGCTACAGGTTGGCGACAGCTACCGGTATACGAGAGCTACCAGTTGGCGATAGCTACCGGTAGCTGAGAGCTATCGGTTGGTGACAGCTACCAGTAGCTGAGAGCTACCGGTTGGCGATAGCTACGGGTAGCCAAGAGCTACCGGTTGGCGAAAGCTACCGGTAGCCGACAGCTACCAGTTGGCGACAGATACCGGTTGCCGACAGCTACCGATTGGCGACAGCTAGCGGTAGTCGAGAGCTACCGGTAGCTGAGAGCTACCGGTAGTCGAGAGCTACCGGTTGACGATAGCCAATGGTAGCTGAGAGCTACCGGTTGGCGACAGCTACCGGTAGCCGAGAGCTACTGGTACCCCAAGGTCACTGGTAGGATAAGTCTACCGGTAGGCCAAGGCTACCGCTAGGAGTCACTGAGAAGCTGGGATGGCCTTCCAGACAACCCAGAATACCTCGAACATCATATTTTTACCAAGTAATGGATCCCCAAAAACCCGGGCCATTACAATACCAATGTTAGCTTAAATATTTCAAAAATGTTATTATTTATGATAAATAGGTTTATAAATTTTATTTTCAATTATAATTTATTTTCATTATAAATTATTAATAATAAATCTTTTCAATGTTTTCCATATGGTCTATTTTGGACTTTTATTTCCTAATTGAACAAAGAATGTCTTAATTAATTTATATGACTAGATTGCTTTTTTCCACCATTATAGATGTTATTTTTTATCAAGATTAATCTACAAGTTAACATAGTTTTTAAAAATATATCACATTCATTCTATTATAGAAATTTTTACTTTTTTATAGTTTTCAATGAAATGATATTTCTCTTTATGATTTTATAAAAATGGAATGTATTTTGATTATGGTATTAAATGAGGTTCTATGATGAAAAGGTGTAATATAAAAAATTATGATGTGGTACTTTATAATTATATATGATAATGGGTTATCCTGATATAGATCATGATCATAGAAGATCTTGATATAAATCTCTAATGCAATGGGAAATGATTTAGTATTTGAAGGAAAAAATGAAGGAGATAACCAAGTTAGTTAATCCTATAGAGTTTATTGGTACATGATTATTTCTAACATGGATTAAATATGATTGAAAATGGGTTATGAATATAATTATTTAATATACCTATATTATTCTTTCAAAAAAATGTTTTTAGGGAAATAGTTTGATTTCATGGGGTGAGGAAAGTTTATAAACTTCTAATGGTGAAAGGTTTGAAATATTTTCAAGAGTTACCACACACCTCAAGATTCCTTCATGGTTTTCCAATACTTAATAATGGGTTATAAAATTCTTTCTTTGAGAAAAGATTAATTTTCATATATGGAAATATTTTTTTTATGTGCTCATAGTTTTATTAGGAAAAAGGTAAATATTTTCATGGGTTTTCATGTTTTTACTTGAATAATGTGATTCCATTATTTTTATATCACTTAATGAGATTTATTTTCTCATCCCACATTTTAAAATATTTTTCATTAGATCTAAGGATGAGTATAAATTTTAGGACGGTAAGGATTTCCACTATGGTGACTTATCTTATATGAAGAAAGAGTGTCTTGAATGAAACAATGGTGTAAACCTAAACCCCTATTTTGTGGAAAAAATGTACATTTTGTGAAAGTGTATAATTGTTTCTTGCAATTTTTTACCTAATTCCCTAAAAAATAAACTAAAAATATCCTTGAAATGTAATAAAGTGCACCTCTTTTATAAATCATGTAATTATGGGTTGATTATTTTGTGGTTCATTATCGTTGGTGACATAAGAAAGTTTTAGATAGCATTATAGGTTAGGATATTGTTAAAATACACTCTTAAGAGATTCATGTTTATGCTTACATTATCAAGAGGTAGATTTTAAAGATTTACATGTTGCTTTATTTAATAAATGTATATTCAAAATAGTCTTCCATATATGGGAACATGGTATCTAAAGTATAAAGGAACCATGGATATAATAACCCTATGAATTAGAAACCAATATTGGTTAAAAAAGATTAATTTATAGTAGTGTTAACTCATTTGACATGGGCTATTAATGGTGGAACCCATAAAAGAGAGAGGCCAAATTATCTACAGAGGAACAAGTCTATAGTTAAGCATTTCAATAAATAGCACCCTCTAGATTTATATGTTTCTTCAAGCCCAGTTTAATATGATGGATGGATAAATGCATTAAATGAGATATTTAATGTTCTGGGATATATGAAACATAAAAATTTAATTCTTTCTATTTTTTTGAAGTTAAATCCAATTGACGGTGCTTTATAAATATGAATACTATGGAAAATGATGAGATCGATTCCATGGAGTCAAAAATATTAAAATATCTTGTTCTTGATAAGTGATTTCCAAATGTTCTTCAACTTAGAATGGAATGAAAATTTCTGGAGTTTTAGAAAAGGGAATAAGACTCAGTGGCTATGTAAAATGAAAATTTTACTAGACCATCCAAGTATACACCAAATTTTGTTCTGAAACATGAGAGAAAAATTATAGATATTATAGAAATATGAAATAAATTTTATGAATGGAATTGGTCTATAATGAATTTAAAATTTATTAAGATGTTGTTTTTTGTGCTGAGAATGTTTGGATGGAGTTTTCTGACACTTGTATCCTCTATAAAAATAAAGGGCAAAATGTGGTCTGGGTGGAAACAAATGGGGAAGCATTTAACCTATAAATATGGTGTTAGTCCCCAAAAATATTCTAAATGTGGTAAAATAAATTTTCAATAATATATTATAGGATTTGGGAAGTGTTATAAATGTGATAAGCTCATCCATTTGGCTAATGACTATAAGGAAAATGGTTTTCATAAAAAAATTAATGGTAAAATAGATATCCAATTAGTAGTAAGTTTTTTTAATTGAAATGATTTGGTACATTTTGTTAATTCATTTATGAAGTTAGTTACCCAAGTTGGGAATCATCAAGATCAGAAACCAAAAGGTGTGTAAAATTATTTTTCTACTATTAAGATAGATACGAGACCCTCAAATTAAGTGGTGATCAGTACATTACTTGTTTATTTAAATTATGAAAATTTATTGTGTGATTTGGGATATAACAATTATTTTATGTCGAGGAAATTTGAAAGTAAAATGGAAATACCATCTCAAGAAATGAAGTCATAAATCATGGTAAAAATTATTAGGGGTATTATAAAGTTAAAAAGAATTTATGAAAATATTCATGTTATATTCTATAGAATGGTTTTTTCTAAAAACCTTATTTTCTTACCTATTATAGAGTTTCATGTTTCTCTAGGGATGAATTTAATTTAATTTTATCATTCTAAGGTAGATTGAAAATATAAAGAATTTATTTTTTAGAATGAGCTTCCATTTGTATATAAGAATGAATTTATACCTTTAATATTATATCAAGAAACTGAAAAAAAGATAAAATATTGAAATAAAAGCTATCTTGAATGTATTATTGAAAATAAAGGAACTGTTAAAATTAGTGATGTTCCTTTAGTAAATGAATATTTGTATGTATTTATAGATGATTTTTCTAGTGTTATTCCTAATCAGTATATTTAATTTATTATTGACTTAGTTCATAATGTTAATCTAATTTCGAAACCACCTTATCCAATGGTTCTATTAGGACTTTTGGAATTAGAAAAAGTAGTTACAAAAGATTCTTGATAAGGGTTTCACTTCCCTATCACTTCATCTTGGGGTTCTCTTATTTTATTTTTTAAAAACAAGGATGGTTTCATGAGACTTTTCATTGATTATAGATCACTCAATAACATCATTTTTAGAACAATTATATGTTTCCTCATATCAATAACTTATTTAATCAGCTCCAGGGGGCTTAGTATTTTTTAAATATTGATCACAGGTCCAGGTATCACCACTTGAAGGTGAAGGTGGCTGGAAATCTAAGTACAGTTTTCTATACTATGTATAAGAATTATGATTTTATGGTTATCCCTTTAAATTTTATGAATTCACCTACTATATTTAGGGATATTATGAATAGTGTTTTTCATGGGTATTTGGATAAAGAAAATTGAATTTCATTGATGAATTTTTTTTATTCTAAAAGTAATAAGGAACCTGAGAAACACATAAGGATTTTTTTTTAGACTTCAAAGAAAATAATTTCTATTGAAAATTTAGTAAATTTGATTTTTGGTTGCACCAAACCTCATTCCTTGAGAATAATATTTCTAAATATGGCATAATTATTGATCCTGTTAAAAGTAAAGTGGTGTAAGAGTGTGAAAGACCTAAAAATTTCACTTAGATTCAAAGTTTCCATGGATTATAAGGTTAATACCAATGGTTTTTTGAAAACAAAATATTGGTTATCTATCTCAATAGCTTTGTTAACATGAAAATGAGTAAAATTATTCAAGATAAAAAAAATTGATGACTTTTTTTAGTAATTGAAATGAACATTGGTTAATGATCATGTGTTAGACATGAAAATAAGAAATAGTGAATTTATTATTTATAGTGATTCTTCTTTGAAGGGACTTAGTTGGTTTTTGATATAAGATGATCGGGTAATTTTATATGCTTCATGTTAATTAAAACTCCATTATCATAATTACCATACACATAATCTTATTCTAGCAATTGTGTATTCTACTTTAAAATTTTAGAGGCATCATATATATGGGGTAAAATGTTAAATATATTCTGACCATAAAAGTTTAAAGTATATATTCACTCAAAAGGAATTGAACATGAGTCAAAGATGATGGTTGAAACTAATAAAGGATTATGATTTCACAATTCATTATCATCTAAGTAAGGAAAATAAGGTATTCAATACCTTGATTTTAAAAGATAATGCATCATTAACTAAATTATGTTTATAAAATTATTTTTTTTAATTATTTAATGAATGTTAGCCTAGAACTTTTTCATATAGTAACTCCCTCTCTTTTGGTTCAAGTTTCAGTGTAGTCATCTTTTTCAAATTGAATTAAACATACTCAAAAAGAAGATTTTGATTTTTAGAAAATTTTAGAATTGGTCAAGAAGTTCAGGTTCTTGAATTTATAATTTAAAAAAAGATGTTATGATATTTGGAAAGAGGTTTTGTGTTCCAAGTGATTCCTAGTTTAAGAATTAATTGTTGAGTGAATCTCATGGATTTATATTTTTCTTTCATCCTGGTAGCAATAAGGTTTACATATAAAATCAGTAATATTATTGGTAGGGGGTGAAGAAAGATATTACTGATTTTGCAATTAAATGTTTGGATTTTCAATAGGTTAAAAATGATGAAAAACTATCAAAGGGGATTCTACCACATTTACCAGTGCATGAAATGAAACAAGAAAATATATCCATGGATTTTTTGGTGGGATTACTAAAGAAATATAGAGGTAATAATGAAATTTGCATTATGGTTGATCATTTGAATAAATATATGCATTCAATTCCTATTAAAGATACTTGGTATTTTGATTTAATAGATAGATTTTATCATAAAGATATAGTCAGATTACATGGACTCCCACTCTCTATTTTATTTTATTATGATCCCAAATTTACCTTAAATGTTTTGAAAGGACTTTAGAAGTCATTGGGTTATGAATTAAATTTCTTTATATATTTTTATCCTCAATATAATAGATTATTTGATCGAACAATTCAAACTTCTTAATATATGATTTGGGAATGCTCATTATATTATTAGGGGATTTGGGATTAGTATCTTTCTTTGGTGGAATTTTATTATAACAATAGTTCTCATTCCAATATAAAAATTATACCATTTGAGGAATTATATGGAAAGTGGTATCGAACTCCATTATACTGAGATAGATTCAATAAAAGGAATATTTTAGGACTACAGTTGGAAGAAGATATGGTTGAGAGGATAAAGATGATTCAGCACTGTATGAGGGGAAATCAAAGTGGGTAGAAAATTTATACAGATAACCAAAGGAACAATTTCTTGTTTAAGGTAAAAGGTTTTGTTTTTATTAAAGTATATCCTTAGAAAAGTGTAATACATAATGGTTAAAAAATTATCCCATGATTCATTGGACCCTATGAGATTTTGGAGAAAGTGGGGTCTATTTATTACCAGGTATCCCTACCTACAAGTTTTTATTGTGTATATGATGTGTTACATGTTTATTTTTTAAGTATGTACCTAATTAATCTCTTGTTTTGATCCATGTAGTGATATAGATAGAGAAGAATATATTATACAAAGAAAATTTAGTTTAGATCTAGACCATAGATATCAGGCATTTTTAAAGAAGGTGATTCATTAAGTTTAGGTTTTATAGAAGAATTACATGATTGAGGAATGAACATGAGAATCACAAAATCATTGAGGGAAAAATACCCTCACTGGTTTAATTAAAAAATAAAATTTTGTGTATGAAATTTCATAGAGTGTAAGAGTGTAAAAAACAAGTAATACTATAAATAAATCAATCTTATGATTTATAAGTATTATTTTTTATGTAATTATAGTAATTATAATTTTATAAATGACTTTATATAATTTTTCAATCAAAAACGGACTATTTTAATTTAACTGTATTGATTTTTCATGTATTACATGGTTTAATTAAAATATAAATTTTTTAATTTTAATTTGATAATAAGTATTTAATATTTTTATTAAGTATAATTTTTCTAAAAAGATTGATTTTTTTTGTGAATAGTAAAAAAAATATTGATTTTTATTCAAACTATCATTTCTTTTCATGTATTTAAAAAGACTCTTTATATTTTGGATTGGTTTTAAAGTTAAATTAGTACCATATTTCTAGAAATAATTCAATTAATCTGATATTAATCATCATTATACTTGATTTTTGTATAAAATTATTTTTATTCTTAAAATGGGCATTTTTAGAAAAACCATTTTCGTTGCGATTTTCATTTTTATATTAAATTTATTTTTTTACACTTATTAAAATTAAATATAGTAAAATGGATTTAATATTTGGAATTAGTATTTTCATATTTTTTTTAATAATTTTAATTGCATTCTTTCATAATGAATTGTAACCTATGTAAAAAAGTATCACCTTAGTAAAGGTTAAAAGGGTTAACAAGGGGTTAAACTAAGAGATAATGTATAAAATATCTCTAAAACTTGAATGAATATGATTATTTGAGTTTATGTAGACCTTAAACTATATTTTATTCAAAAAAATTCCTTGGGTTCCAATTTTTTTTAGAAAGACATATAATATATTTAAAATTGTTAATGATTACAAGTGTGTAACCCCCTCACTTATAAAAGGGCACCCACTCTCCTTGCATATTTAAAAACAATTGAGTCATTTATCTCAACCAATACCTTAGAAAAGTCCCTCCTTGTATACTATTTTTTATGTTCTCACCAAAATACCACCCTAAGAAGGCTTAAAGTGTAATTCAAGGGAGGTTTTCTAAATAATAGGTATAATTATTAATTAAGTGTTTTATTTTTATTTATTATTCAACCTTATTAAAATATTATTTAACAATGATGAAATAATAACATAAGTATCTTATATATACTAAAATTTTATTATTATTATGGAAAAACCCCTTTTCATCTCCTTTCTCATCATTGGAGTAATGAAAACATCGGTCATGCATACTTGTGGACTACCACCTCCATGAAGTGATGTTCTTATTTTTTTAATCACCGGTTCATTTGGATGGTTAAAATTATGGATAAAATGAATATATATTATTTTTTTTTGTTTTAATAGTGGGTTCCCTAGACTCAACTTTAATAGTACATTTTTATTACCATATCATGTATACAGTGAGTTATGAATGATGTATACTTACTATAATAGTGTTAATATTTCTACATCCACAATTTAATAGAAATTTCCTTATATTTTTTTCTATATAAAAAGTTTATAGAATTTCCTATGCTGTATTGAGAGCCTTTTGATATTATAACATTAATATTAAACATATTTCTTATAGTCTAGATACATCATCCTCAATGGACACAGTTGGTGTCTGGGTATTAGGTGTTGGGGACTCATAATCAGTGAGACGTCTTCTTATAAAGATAGGGTATGGTGATCTCTAGTAGGTGAGATCATGAGTAGAGACCTTCCAATAGAAATTCCACATCTTTTTGGTGTTATTGGTTATTACTATCTATAAGCATGTGTATTGTTCTTTTTACTTGAGATCATTGTTAATGTGTACAATTTTATCCCTCACTTTGATAGAAGTAAAGGGCCATGACATTGAAGTTTTGGAAATGTATCTTGTGTTGGGTGCATCTTTAGTGGTATAGAACTTGTTAAATAGTCAAGATATATTTCTTCACTTTCGAGTTGAGGAAGTGATATCTCGGGCTGAGTTGACCAAAATTGTATCACCTTCATTAAATCCATGGTCATGTTAGTTTAAGGTAAGTATTTCTAGTTAGATCAATAAACAATAAATCATGAATGGATTATGGCACAAGATTTGCATCTCACTTTATAAGATATCACAACATAAAGATATTATATTACACAGTGCATGTTTGTAGGATGGTTTTCATTGATATAAATATTCCTTATCTCTTTAGGGGTCTTGATGGGTTTCTATAATTCTCTCCTAATCTATGAATAATATTCCCTACTATCAGGATAAGGACCTAGAGGGTCACACGTAATAGGATATTCAAGAGTCTTCTCTATTCTGGTGAGTAGATGTATAAGACATGGTGGGAACCACAATAGGGACCTAGTTTTGTCCAAGTATTAATGATCACAGATGAATAAATGAATTCATTATTATTTGAGTATAGAATAATTTGGTTAAATTTATTTATTAAAATTATTTACAAATATTTTAAAAAAATACACGGAAAAATATTAAACTGACAAATAATATCTTAATATTCATGGCTCGTTTAATATTGTGGGGATTACAAATTAGGTTAATGATTATATTTATCACATAATATATTTAATATATATTACAATTATGTGATAAAAAAATAAATGAAATTATGTAACAATTAGTACATCATAATGTGGCCCTTATACCTTATTTAGTGGGCGTCAGATATACCGGGGTCGGGGAACCTTTTTTGGGTATTTTATCTCCCACTATATAAGTAGAAGAGAAGATATTTCCCAAAAATAATTCATCCCAATAGACTAAGATATCCTCTCTATTTTCTAGTATCCAAGAGATATAAATATCTTGTCTGATTTTTTGATCTTTGATCACCTTCAAGGATCAAAGGGATGTGATCATGGGGATTTTTGTGACATCAAAGGAATCATCAGAGCACCAATATATCACCTGGAATTTGATGATCTACATTCATATAGATTCTTAGAGTGTGTGTGGATGATTTTGAGTGGTTTGAGCTTGGATCATTCAAACAACGCTCACTGGTAATGTGTGGTAGACTAACACATCTTTGATCTAAAATAGGTACTCATTTGTTTATTTTTTATGATTTAAAATATTTACACGAGATCCAAAGACCTATATTGGTGCTCATATCATTGAGGACTATGAATTTACATTACTCCAATTATGAAATTTTTTAAATATTCGACCGACTAGCTTATACTTCATGCCCTAATATCTTCAACTATTATTAGAGCAATCACTTGAATTTTATGATCCAAGAAAAAATTAATTTGTGTTAAGTAAAGTATATGGTTATAATTCAGTCCCAACGGAAGAGACCGTTCATCAATAAGATTCTATATGTTCATGTTATATCCATCTGAAATTATTTATATGGATTGAAAATAGAATTGATGCGGGTTAAATTTTGAAGAAAAATGTATATATATCTGTATATGTTTTTATTTTTTGTAATCAAATTTCAGATGGATTCCAGCTAAAATAATTTTTCATGATGAGAAGTTTTCTTCCCATGTAATATTTGTAAAAAAATGGTTTATATCAATTATGGGGTGGTGTATGTTCAAAAAAAACAAAATTGGTTTATGTTATGACTGACGGGTATGTTAAAAAAATACACAAACAAAAAAAATTGATAGCAATTGGGTGGATGATTCCTTTAAAGGAAAACCTTTTAGTTTTTAAATTAACAAAAAAAATATTCTTATGAAGCTTCTTGCGGGTAGTCCTCATTCCCTATCACCTGTGGGCCTTGCAACACTACTGACCCTATCGTCACTATCTATTCATGATGTCATCACTTCCCCACCTTGTTTCCACCCTCCAACACCATGTCGTTCCACAATTGTGAACTTCTCCCATGACTAAGCCTACTACGACCCATGATGCAACCCACCACTAGGCACCACTGTGTCAGCTACCCAGCATTTCCCACCACCTTGGATCCCACCTATAGTAACCCTACACCTAATAGCTCCCTATGATCCATCAAAGAACCCCCTTATAGTCACCTTCCATGATTGATCCTTTAGTCCCCACTTCATCGTGCCAGATTAAACCAAGAAGCCGCCATCCACTGCCCCCTACCATGAGCAAGATCATATTGACCACGGACCTCCTCTGTCCAGCTCATGACATTGTCTTCATCATGAGATTAACCCTCATCACTTACTATTTGTATATCACCAATGTAATAGGAAATCCTTACGCATGCCAGTCCTAATCACCTGACCTCCCCTGTCGAAATCTCAATACCCATTCGAGGTTTTACCCAAATTATGTGGTTCCTATTTGACCCGACCTGGCCTACAATGGGCCTATATAGATCCCAACCTAGAATGGTTCAAGGAAGGTCTGTCTAACCTAGAACATCCTTTTACAAGGTTTTCCCACCTTATAATGGGCCTACGTGTTTTCGGATCGACCCGTAATGAACCAGTGCAGGTTTCTGAGGACCAAAATAATTTAAATATAAATAAAAAATATTTTTTAAATTTTGGTTTAAAAAATAATTGTAATTTTATTTTGAAGGAAATTAATTTTATTTTTGAATTGAATTAAATTAATTTTTATACTGAAAAAATATTATATTAATTGAATGATTAATTTAATTTATGTTTATTCCCTCAAACTTAAATTTATTTTATTTTAATTTCATCGTGCATTTACTTTTCTCACCGATTGATCTTGAGAAGTAACTGACCTCTTTCATGTCTAGGTTTATTTTATATTATTATTTATTACATGCATGTGATTATTTTAATACATAATAAGTTTTATTTTGGTTCCCAAATAGTATTTAGACCACTAAAAGAGGGGGTGAATTAGTGGTTCCTTTTTCTTTTAAAAGAAATTTTGTTAACTTTTTTATTAAAATTTTGTAACCTTTGAAACTTTTAAAAGTTATGATCTAATCCAATATAAAATCCCAACATTTCCTTTCATATGAAAAAAATATAAAGAGAAGGAAACATACAATATTTATAAGGTTCGGTACAAAGACCTTCTCTTTTCCATATAGGAAAGTCCCACCAACAATGACTCTTTCACTATCTTCCTTACAGAATACAAAGGCATATATAGTGAACAATTCTACAATAATAGTATAAAATTTCCTAATATATTTGGTTATACCTACCAATGATCCCTCTTGTATCCACTTCCCACAATTGGTTATACACACTAGCAAAACAATCTATCCATTTCAATAACTAGTAAGTATCCATAGTTACAAGCTTCAATTACCTTTTTATAATCTAATCCACTTTATAAATTTATTCACTTCCTCTGAAAGTAAGATAAATCAAAATTTACATGTGTACAATCTTCAAGAACTTCCAAAATTCTCTGAGGAGCATGTTGGTCTTGAAAATGCTTCTAGAATATCTATCTGAAAAAATTTCATAGCAAAAGTCAGTCTAATATGCCTCATTCTGGTAACCAATGTCTGATTAACTTCATTTGATTGGCCTTAGTTTAATTATACTTATTCTTTTCCTTCTTCAATTTAGTAGAAACTAAATTTTTATCTCATGATTACTCCATTTTATGTAACTCATCCAGATGAGTCTTACTCTGATGGATCTCACTCTAGAGGAATCATTCCAATGGAACTTACTCCGATGGACTTGTTATGATGTATCATCCTCAGCTTAAACCTAAAAAACAAATTCTAGTTGAAAAATAAATAGCTTCCCCCACAATTTTTAGAGCTCTAATGAACATAAAAAATTCAACACCCACAAAATACAAATGTACAATGCCCTCCTTTTATAGGCATCCCAGTATAGTAATTGTGGGAAAACTAATTCCTCTTCCCACTCAATTAAATTCATAATTCATAAATTTCACATTCATTTAAGTATTCATATTTGAATTCTTAAATTCTTCTCAATTATTTTTGGAGGTTCTCAAATATTATCAAATATTATCAAATCTTTATACTTCTTTAAGTTCATAAACATTTCTTTAGTCCCATTCTTCATTCTGATTCTTCATTCTAATTCTTTATTCTAATTCTTCATTGTGATGAAAGCATATGAAAAAATGAAGAATTATCATTATGATGACCTATTTTAAACACTAAAAGTATTCTCATACATAATCTCTATACCAAATAAAAAAAACTTTTTAAAACATTGATAACATTATGCAGAGTTCAAGATCCCCTTCAATAATACTTTGGCAGCAAACACCTTTTTGAGAAAACATCTGAAATATATTCAAAGTATTTATATTTTTATTCAGTTCCTTAGACCGATGATCCTATGATCGATAAATTTTATCATAATATGACTTTATTAGTGTCAGACCACATTTTTTAGATTGGTCTCTTCTTTACTCTAGTGGATAGTTGTCAATGCCAGTCTAATGAGTTGTTTTTGGAACTTCTCATTATTCCTTCTCAGAGAATTTATGTCTTTCTAACAGAAATTAAATAAAATATATCAGTTCATTTCTCCTTCCAATCATATATTATATTACTTTCTTTCACATAGCATGGATCACAAGTATGTCATATTACTTATGATGTTTGAGAACTAATCGAATAGTAAAGCATCATTAGATTTACTTTGGAAGTTATATGACTTCCCAATTTATTTTTCTCATTCCGAATGTTAGGATGTGATGTCCTCATATAAATGGACTATATTAGAATCTCATAATGATGATCTAGATTTTAATATCATTCTGATTATCTACATCATTCTATATCTGGTATTCCTCACACTTAGGAGTAGCATCCAGAAAACTTCACATCATATTCTCTTATATTCCACAAAACTCTAGCTTGTATCATGACTTTATCAAGATTTATGAGAACTCCATGGTCAAAAAATAATTATTAGATTAATATTATAATATTCTATGAATTACCATCTATCACCTTATATCTTTCTAATCAAGCCTCATTCTGATAGCCTAGATCTATTAACTCATGTCGATGGGCTATTCTATGCCTTATTCTGATGGTTTGGGTATGAAGCTTTGGGTCCCCATCTATATTGTCTTCTGATTTTCTTTATCTGGTTCATCTTCTTGGTAAATCCAATGAGGTGTGTCCAGAAACAAAAGTCCCTCTTTTATTAACTTCAATCACACATTATTTATTGTCAAAAAATACGACCAAAACACAACTTGGTCCTAACATTATTGACGATATGTGCATCTTTATTTTATTTCATATGTATAAGAGCATGCCCATCCATTATTATATGTTTGTATATTACACTTCCCAAGACTAACTTGAGTGTGAGAACATTTTTAATATTTATGATGACAATGCAATATGTGGACCATTCCATGATGAGATGATACCTCAGATGAGAAGTGAAAACACTAGACCAATGTCGAGCTATGATATGAGTCAAGACCTGAATCACATATGATACCCCTAGGACATGGTTTATTTGTTATGTTTAATTGGATCTGGAATTATTATATGATCAAGACCATCTAGGTAATTTATTTCCTTTTTTCATTGTTTTTTTATTTTATGCATTTTCTTCTTTATTGGAAACATGTAAAAGAATTAACAGAAACATTCATAAATATTTGATGAATGTATTCTATTAATGAATGTTCTATTGTGAACATGAAAATATAGTGTGAACATGTTTAATAGAAAAGGAATACACTATTCAAAAATATTAAAAACCCCTCAAAGGAATATTAAGTCATGAACGCCTTTCATCACTCAATTTTGAACAAAATTGGGTATGCAGGGTGCTCATCAACCAAATTTGAGGGTGCCTCCTACTACTAGGGAGTTCTTATAAGATTGATGGGTTGACTTAACTGAAGTTGAAAGTAAATAATTATCCAAATCTATATTGTTTCAACTTAAAGGAAATCATTGATAAAATAATTTTTATGATTTTAGAAGTAGTGACTCCACTCAATAGATCAAGGAGGTGTGAGTTAATACGATTTTCCAATCAAACTCCTACAAATAAACTCTCCAAGTAGTTGTGTAGCCAATTATTATTGACTATTAAGAGAGGTTTCAAGGATCCTTCCACCAGAATACTCAGGTGACAGAGTATTCTGAGTATAGGGGTGAGGGATAATACACTAAAATAAAATAGTGGGAGACATTTAATGATTAAATTAATTAGTAGTGTATAATAAGTAATCAAGATAAAATTACTAATATTCTAGATTTTGTTTTTTTTATAAAATGGAAAGTAATACCATAAGTACACTATTATAACTACTGGATAAGACATATCTTCAAACTGGCATGAGTTTTTAAGAGAAGTATCAGTGCTTGAGAAAAGTATTATGATATAGTAAATTCAATGTTTTGGAGTCCCCAATACCTATTGAGCTTCCTCAAGAATAGACTCTATGAAAAATGCTTATTGGATACTCATGTATGACCCATCTGACGGTTATATTATAATGTTATAATAAATTTCTGATGTGATTTTTGGATGAAACAATGGGACATGGATGATTTCACATTTAATCTCATCTCAAAAAATCTTGAAAGTAGAAAGTGAAATGTGATATTAATGGGTGATCATTATAATGGATATGTGTAAATTGAAAGATGGATCATGATATTTCAACACATAACATTATTATATCATCTCCTCCCATATACTCAAATTTATTTAATATTACAAAATGAATATTAAATGGAGGAAAATGCTTCATTACCTTTTGGGTAGGGTTCTCTGAGAAGATAAGAACATAGAGAAAGATTAATCTTTATTTATTATGGTGAAAAATATGAAATAAACAGAAAAAAGTTCAATGAGAAGTGTGAAACCAAATACACCATTGAAATTTCATTCAAGGAAATTAGGTAGAACATCAAATAGGATATTATTTTATTCGTATGTCATGAGATATGCAATAAACTGAATTGAAGAAGCAATAAGTCTATTCTTATTTATATATATTCATCAATTATAAGAAATGTTTTTTTCATACTTATTAGGTATTAAATACAATATTCCTTTATCATATGTTCATTGAAATATATAAACCAAGTAAATATCGAAATGTTACAATAAGTAAGGTAAATTCTCCAAGAGTCTGAAAAAGGGTGATTCCTGAGTCAGTGTTTAGAAGTTCACAACTACTAATTTCCAAGATTCTTTAATTTTAGTTGAATTTTTTTTTATTTATTCACAAAAACATTTATCTCACATGTTCATTGGACATAAGGAGAAATTATTCTGGTTTATGAATGAATATTTTCTGGGGTTTATAATACTCAACTAACAGTTTATTAATGCTTGAATCATTAGAATTACCTAATAAATATAAAATTGAGGACTTTTATACCAAATTGTGAAAGATAATTATTTGTTAAGAAAAAATAAGTATTTGTAAAGGATGTACCCGATATGGTTTTAAAATATTTGGAGTTAAAGACCTTAGGTATTATTGATATACTTACATACAAAATTATGGAAAAAGAAACTTTTTGAAATAAAGGAAATCCATAAAGGTTTTGGAATTAGTTAATCTAAAGATCATGAACTATTCCAAGGGTAATCTAGTGGTAAATATAATTTATAATATTCATTTAAGTGTAGTTTAATGAATTTTAAATTTAAGTATGGTATATTCATAGTCAAAATATATTATTTTTTTGAATCCCATATATCGAAAAATATCTTGACCAGGAATTCATCGATCATTATAATGTAGCATGGATTAATCCTTAAACGCATATTACCTTATCAACATCAATGATATAATGTTAATAAATATGATATATGATGAGTTTTACATACAAACATTGATCATTTAAATGTAGGGTGGAGTACCTTCTAAACACACATTTTCTTATACACATTATAGTAATGATTAAAGTAAATATAATCAATGTTTATATTTAAATGGATTGTGGAAACATCTATTATATTTTGAGACACGCTATTCAAATAATGGAATTATCCCATAACCACATACCAACTATCATGAAAAATGGATTTCATATTAGTAATAGTATGATATAAATCCATCATGTCATAAGAACATATGTTTAGATGAAAATGGTTTATTAGGATATATTCATAATTTCATCAAGTAAAACATAATGTGAATCTAAATTAATTATCCTAAAGTTTTCATAGGGCATTATATAAAAATACCTATCATAGAAAAGTGATTTCCATGTGGTAGACTATATTTATATAAAGATGTTCACATATCTATTTGATATAGTGAGATAAATATTGACTTGAATTTAGTCAATTAATGAGATGCACAAGTGGTTGTCATAGGAAAAAATTTCACAAGAACATGTGAAAAGGAATATTCTAGAGACACATACTACATAGAAAGGTTAAAACCATAGTGGTGGTTTTAATATTCACTATATTCGGTGATATATTATTCATTGATAATAATGAATCCTATAAGTAACTAGTAAATGGAAATATTCTAATATTGAAAAGTTCAATTAAAATTCAATAATGCATTCCATGTATCAAAGTGAAGGGAGATTGTTATTTTGAATACTGTGGTGGTTATTTAAGTGAGATTATACATGGATGGTACGATTTTGGTATTAATAAGACTTTATTTGTTATACCAAGTCATTATTCATAAATCTATTATAATTTTACTTATGATGACTAATTTTTATGATCATTTTATTGAACATTGTATTTCAATACCACCAATTGAGTAAGGTTTCTATACGATGTAACCAGAAAGGTATGGTGAAGCCATAGAATGACAATAAGGGATGAAAGTTATTGAAATATAGTTTATGATTGAAGTAAGAAACAAGATCATAGAATATTATTTAGGAATGAATTTTTTCCATGTCTCTACAAGAGGTTTGTGGGAGTGTCATTTTTTCCCAAGTAAAATATTTTTCTTATAGATAGTTAATGCTAGAATAAAATTAACTCTCCAAAGACTTACTTAAAGTAGAAATATAAATTTTCGGGGATGTGATTTATTAAGATAGATATAAATTTTTATTTGAATAAAAAAATTATACATATACTCATAATGTATTAAAAAATACAAATTGGAAAAATTCGGGAGTGAATTATTACCAATTTCACATGGAATAAATCTATCCAAAAAAGACATACAGAGGCATATGACTAAATATATGTGGTAGGTAGAATTACATACACTTATATTATGGATCAATCACATATTCCATGTTGTGTTCAAGAAACGATATTTCAAACATAAGCTTTATGATAAGGAAATATCAGTTATATCTAGGAGAACTGCATGGGAAGAAGTCATAACTATACAATTGTATTTAAGAAAGTTCAAAGGATATACACCTATTTTGTAGAAAGGAAGGGATAATAGTTATAAGTTGACACAAACTAGTATTCCTATATATAAATATGATATACTACCATAGTTAGGCTAAGTTAATGGGAAATAAATTCTCATTCAAGGTAGTGGTAGCCATGCCTATACATGTCGTGTGCATTTCAGCTTCACTGGTGGCTAAAAAAGCTTTATATAATATGAAATTATTTGTTTCAGTTATTATAATCAAACATAGTAAGTAAATTTTTATCATAAGATAAATTATGATAATTCTACTATTATTACTATCTAAGATGCTATGTTTTGAAAATGAAAAAAGAGATATAATCGGGGATATCATCTCTTAAGAAATATTAATCATGGAGGTAAATTTACATATAGTAGAATTTCCATATAGAGGAAATGTGAAAATACCAGTACTAAATCCACAAGTCAACAGAAACATGATCTGATCATGTGAGACCTAAAAATTTTGGTTCACAAGTTGGCTCTAGTGCAAGTGGAAGTGTTATAATAGTGGGTTACTTAGACCCAAATTGAATAGTATTTTTCGATTACCATATCATGTATACAATGAGTTATCCTTGATGTACACTTACAGTAATAGTGTTTCTATTTAAACATCTACTATTTTAATAGTAATTTCCATATATTATTTATTATATAAAATGGTTATAGAAATTCCAAAGCTATAATGTGAACCTCAAGATACTATAACATTAATCTTAAACATATTTCATATGTTATTGATACATAATACTAATTAGAAACTTTTTATGTATGGATATTAGGTTTTTGGGGATCACAATCATTAAGACTTTTTCTAATAAATTTTACAATTTGTGATCTCTAATAGGTGATATAATGAGGACAAACTCACTGATAAGAACACCACATGTTTTAGGTGGCATTGGTCTCCTGACTTGAGATCATTATAAATGTATACTATTTGATCATATACATTGATTCAAGGAAAAAACTATGAAATTAAAGACATGGAAAGGTATATTATGTTGGGTGTTTATTTAGTTTTATGGCATTGGTTTAATGGCCCAGATAGAATTTTTTATTTTCGATTTTAAGAAGTGATATCTCAGGACTAGTTGATTAGGATGTTAGCACCTTCATTAAATCTATATCAATGGTATTAAAAGGTAAGTTCATCCAGTATTAAAAAATAATAAATAAATAATAGATGATGACTCAAGTTGTTCATATGTTTTATGATATATCAGAAGTAAAATATATTATATTACACAGTGTGTGTTTGTAGGATGGTTGTCATTGCTATAACTATTCCTTATCTATTTATTGGCCTTGATGGGTTTCTAGACTTCACACCTAGTCTATTAATGGTATTCATTACTGTCGAGATAAGTTCTAAGAGGTTCACACATAATAGTGTATTCAAGAGTCAACCCTATTCTAAAGAATATGTGTATAGGACATGGTAGGTCCCACCATGGGGTCTGAGTGTTGTCCAAGTATTAACGATCATCAAAGAATAAAAAAATCATTATTATTTGAGTATATAATAATTAGGTTTAATTTATTTATTAAAATTATTTACAAATATTTAAGTAAATACATTGAAGAATATTATACGAATGAATATTATCTTAATATTCAAGATTTGTTTAATATTTCATGAATTATGAGTCGAGTTACTTAATTGGTTTTATAACATAATATATTTAATATATATTACATGTATATGATAAAAATATAACTAAAATTATAACATGGTTAGATTTTTCATAACATTTCTTTTATATCTTATTTAGTGGGAATTGGATATACAGTGTTCGGATAACCATTTCTAGTGATTTTATCTCCCACTATATAAGCAGAGGAGAGGCTCAGTTAAAACAGGAATCCATTTCAACAGATTAAGAGCTTCTCTATATTATTCCTACATTCAAGAGAGATAAATATCCCATCTAAGCTGTTGATATTTGGTCTCCTTCATGGGTCTATGGAATGTGATCATGGTGATCATCATGAAATCAAAGGAGTCATCAAAGCATCATACTAGAACCTGGAATTCAACGATCAGAATCCATGTGGATTGTTAAAGAATGTTTGGATGATCTAGAGGGGTTTGATCTCATATCCCTTAAGCAAAACTCTCCAGATATTTTAAATAGATTATCTCATATTTTATATGAATGAGGTACTCATTTGTTTAATTTTTGTGCTTTGAAATATTCATGCAGGATCCTCATACCTCTATCGGGTCTCTGATCATTGGAGACAACAAAGTTACATCACTTTGATGATGAAACATTTTAAATAATTATCCCACAATATTTTGTTAAATGCACTATTACTTTCATTTGTAATATTATTATGATTCTTTAAAGATAATTTTTCACTTAACTTCTTACCCTTCCATCTTTTGTAAAACAATAATATCACTCATGCATTAATTTGGACCACCACCTCCACAAATATATGTAATTCATTTTTCATTTCCTCCTTACACGGATTGACATAAAAATGGAACTAATTAATAAATATGACATGTAAAACATATTTATAATTATATAAATTTAAAATATTATATACTTCATTTCTTTTCCACCCCATAGAAAGATAAAAATGCCATTCATCTGTACTTACAAGATACCATCTCTATGAATTAATGTGGTTAATTTTTCATTATCACCTAATGTGGTTGGTTTTAAAAGTATATATAATGTATAAATATGATAATTAAAAAATTAAGATAATAGAGTTAATGTAATTATAACCCATTTCACCACAGTCAATGAACCAGTGTTATTTTGACGTTATAAACTGAACATCCTCAAAAACATCAAATGTGAAATTAACCATCTTAGTAACTAAATAAATCATAGTAAAATGAAATAAAGAGAATAATTATAATGTTATGAACTTGAGAAAGGATATTAATAAATTTTAAAATTGATATAATTTTATTACTTATGAGGTTATACATATAGATGAAATTATTCGGGACTCGAGGGATGATATTTTCCTATAACGTTATTTTAAATGTTTATACTATTTATCCTCCATATCCATGTTCATTTAAATGTTTCAATAATGTTTTTATTCATGATTCAAAGGTTTATAAAGGTCATTTTTTAATATATATTACTTTCTTTATAATGGTTTTAAAAAGAATATTTTTAATGTGTTTCGTACAGGTTGTTTTTGACTTTCTTTACCAAGGTGAAAACGAATGATTTTTTTAACATATACAACTTGAAATATTTTTTGAAGCATAATATACATTATTAATTATCAATATTCCTCTATATTTTAACATTTTTTTTAAAATATATCATATTACCACTCTTATATAAATTTTTTTTAATATTTTTTAAAGAAAAATGGTATTTCTCTTTACAATTATGTGTAAATGGAAATTATTTTACTTATGGGTTAAAATGAGGTTTTGTGATGAAGAAATTCAATATTAAAATTTTTTATTCATGATATATTACTTGATAATTATATATGGTTACAGGTGAGTCGAATATAAATCATGATGATGGGTGATTTTGATATGACTCTCCAATGCATTGGGTAATGATTTTTTATTTGAAGTAAAAAATGGGGAAGATAACTAGGTTGGTTAATCCTTTATAATTAATTGGGACTTGATTATTTTTTTAAATGGGTTAAACATGAGTGAAAATGGGTTATTAATATGATTCCCCAAGATACAAATATTATGCTTTCAAAAAAATATGTTTTATGGAAATTTTTAATTTCATTAGTAAGGAAAGTTTGTGAACTTTTAATGGTGAAAGGTTTGAAATGTTTTCATGAGTTCCCATGTTCCTCAAGTTGCTCCATGGTTTTCTTGTTATTACTAATGGGTTGTCAAATATTTTCATCAAGAAAAGGTTGATTTTCATTTTTGTAAATGTTTTAATTTTTTTATCAATGTTTTACTAGGAAATAGGTAAAACATTTCATGGGGTTTCATGTTTTTAGAGGACTAATGAGATTCCTTTATTTTTATATCCCTTGCTGGCCCTATTTTTGTGGAAAAAATTATATTATGTGAAATTTTACACTTTTTATGAAATTTATTTCCTAATTCTCTAAAACTCTAAACCAAAAAGATCTTGGAAATATAAGAAAGAAAAACCCATGTTATAAATTATTTAATTATGGTTTGATTGTGTTATAAGGTATTATACATTCATTGATTAATTTATAAGGATTAAATTCATCATGTTCATGTCACAATGGTTAAAATAATTAGATAGATTCAAAAGCTTTATAATACTTTTAGAAACAACAACAGGTCTATTTTTGAAGAGATTGAGAATAGAAAATGGGAGTGTGTATGTAAATATATAGTTTACCAGATATATTCATAAAACTGGAATTAGAAGAGAGTAAAATGCTCTATATACTTCACAACAGGATGCAGTTACTAAAAAATACAATTTAGTTGATGTGGCTAAAACTATATTGGTAGAACATGAAACCTAAAGTGTTTATTGGTTATGTGCTATCACATCTATAAACATAATTCAAAACATGTGTCTCTTAAGATCAAATTCATACATGAATCTCTATGATATGTGTTTAAAAATAAAGCTAAGTATTAAACACTTTAGGATATTTGAGGGCCCAAAGTTGATTAAGAATAAAATTGAATTGTAGGAAAGTTTGATAATAAATTTTAAGATGGAATTTTATTAGGATAAACATTGAATGGGAGTTTCTAGAGGTTCTATAAAAATAAATCTAAAATAATTATTGAAAGTGGTGACATATTTATTCTTGAAAATGAATAATAAATCAAGATAAATATTTTTTTTATAGATTATAGGGATGATTTTGATAGATATAAACTTATTATAGAACTATTTTAAATCATACTAATTCAATTATAAGTAAATTCATATGTCTCAAAAGAATATGAAGAGACTCAAAAATCCACAAGTGATAAAAGATAAAATCAGATGTCGATAAGGGTAGGTTTAAGGCCAAGGATGTATGTAGATATTAAAAATATAACTAATGGCTAGAATCAATGTTTGAAAACCAAAATAAAAAACACAGTAACTAACCACATTAATTTTCTATCAAAATTTGATTCAAAATTTATTAAAAAATATTTTAAACATAATGAGTGGGTTCATACCATGAATAAAGAACTAAATGAGATTGAAAAGAATGAAACTTGGGAACTTGTTTCTAGACCCACTAAAAAGAATGTGATTGGAACAAAATAGGTCTTCTAGAATAAACTTGATGATAATGGTAAACTAGTTTGAAATAAATCTAGGAAAGTATGTAAAGGATACTCACAAATTAAAAGGGGTAATTTTTGGGAAACCTTTTCTCCAATTTCTAGACTAAAGTCCATCAGAATATTCCTCTCTATAATAGCTATTGGATCTTTGAAATATTTCAAATAGATGTTAAATTATCTTTTCTAAATGGTTATTTTTATGAGGAATTTTATGTGGAATAGACCAAAGGATTTATGTTAGATACTAATCGGATAAAAGTTTTTAAGTTGAAGAAGGATATTTATAAATTAAAACAGGTTCAAAGTTCATGGTATTTCAAAATATATTAATATCTAAAGAGCATAAAGTTCAAGAAAGTAAAACTGAATAGTAACTTGTTTGTGAATAAAACTAACACCATAACAATATTTGTGATTATATATTTTAGTGTAATAAGTTATGTTAGAAATGAATAAATCTTGTTTGAGGAGTTATTAAATCACGTGAAATAAAGATTTTATATTTCAATTCTTAGGGAAATAAAATTTTCCTTGAGTTTAAAAGTTATCCAATTTTTTGAATAAATCATTAATTCACAAGAAAGTTATGCTATAGAGTTGTTAAGAAAGTTTGGAATATAGGAATACAAATGTGTTTCCACACTAATTTAGGTAGGAAAAACTAAATAAGTAAAATAAAGGACCAAAAGTTAATGAGATTTATTTTAGAATACTGATTGGAAGTCTTATGTATTTGATAACCAATAAACTTGATATTGTATATTTTGTCACTCTTTGTTTTAGATTCCTATCCAATCCTAGGGAATCACATATGTTGGTATCAAATAGGATCCTAAGATACATCTCATATACTTTCCATTATGGGGTGATATACAAGAAGAAAGGTGAACTAAATCTAAGAGGATTTACTGATGTTAACTTGGAAAGAGTTGTATATAATATTTAATCCACATATGGTGGAGTTTTTTTAGATGAAGTTGTTTTTTATAGCATTAAACAAAGAAAACATATATGACACTCAACTATAATGAGGCTAAATATATTGTTTCAATGTAAGAATCTATAAAAATGATATAGATAAAGACATTAATGAATGAATTAAATGTTGAAGTTATTTATCCTTTGATTATAGGTTGTGATAATAAAAGTTCCATACTCATATCCAAAAAATACATTATATAACTCCATGTCAAGACACATATATATAAATTACTATTTTTTGAATGAGAAGGTTGAAGATGGTAATAAAATATTTGAATCTATTCCCTATAAATAAAAAGTTTCTAATATTATTACCAAACCTCTCACAAATAAATAGTTTGAGAAGATAAGGCTATATTTAGGAGTTCAGATAACTCACTCTCATTGAGGTATGATAATTATTTGAGTTTCCATTTCAAATTGTATTTGTTCATTTTTTAGAAGATGTTATTTGTAAGGGGAAAGTTGTTCTCCTTTCTTGGGATTTGTTTTCATATGTGTTAAGTTATGTTTGAAATTTATCTATATATATTGTTTTATGTTATCCTCTAGAATGATAATGAAATATTAAAGTCCTGAGGTGAGTTTCTGTTTAAGTAAATCATTACTTTCAACTTTAATCACTCTTATTTTCTATACAGAACTAGATCACATATACTTAGATATAGTTATTTCGTGACTTTTTTCATGAGAAATTTTTAGTTTTCCCATATCCTATTTACACTTTGTTTTTATTATCAATAAGGGGAGAGAGGTGAAAATAATTAATAAAAAATCCAAGGGGTATTATTTGTCCCTTTTGAGTACGGTGTTTCATTTTTTGTTATTTCATGTTAAGTGGGATGATTTATTGTGTTGTTCATCATAATTAAATATAATTGTGTAATTTTTTTCTATAACATTTGAAGATAATATGGAATATACTAAAATATGTGGAATTTTTCATTATATTTTATGCTTGATAAGACAACTATTAAATAAATTAGAGAGACTATCTAGTGAGGAAATATCCTTTGGGTAAATTTTAAAGTTTATTTGAATTTTTTAAGAAGGGAAGATGGAGTGTGGAGTTGATTTGAAGTGAAATCAAGACAATTACAATTTAAGGATGGGAAATGGAAAATCCATGACCTATGTACAACCATCATCTATATCCACATAACCATCATCTAATTTTCTGTAATTCTAAATTTCTTTATGAGACCACTATTTGGGTACCATATAACCATCATCTTAGTTTTCATAAGAATTAACTGGTCTATGTAACCATATTTGGTCACGATGTAACCATCATCATCTATCATCATAACCATCATTCATGTGGCAAAGTAATAATATTCTATGTATACTTTAATCTTTGTAAATATGATTTTTAGTCTATGTGCACATAAATAATTGGATGAATTATGAAAAAAAAATACTATAAGATCTTTAAATTTCAATGGAAAATATGAAGAATGTTTAGATCAAATATTCTGAAAAATGGGAGATTAAATCAAAGTATGAAAGTTTTATGTTCTTCATGGATATAACATAATGATCAAACAAATGATCATGATTCAATCCTGGGATAAAATTGGAAAGAGAAAAATAGGATTTTATTAGATATTGATATTAGGTTCTACATTATAAGATTAACTGCCACGTCACAACCGCATTAAAACATGCATTTGTGGAGGATTTAAAAAAGGTAATAAATGTATTAATTTTGTAATCATTTGAAATGTATAAGAAGAAAACATTATTTAAAATATCATGTGAATAATAGTATCTTGATTATTAAAGAGGGTTAAAAGGAGGACCTTGACTTAAAGTTAAATGATTTTGAATAATTAGATCAGTACTACTGAGATTTAAGTACAATTCCATAAATGTTATATAAATAAAATTTACATAATATTCAGTGAATATAAATAACTATAAATTAGTAAAGATAAGTGATGATAATTTTTGAGAGAGGATAACTGATACGTTGTTGTGTCAAAGAAGAAAATTTTATAAAAACCACAAGTGATTGTTGTGTGGATAAAAGGAATAAGGTCATCATATGTAGATTTCTTGTAGTGGCTCAAAGCTTCATTAGTGATATTTTTTCTAGGATAATAATTCTATTGATGAAAGATTGTAACTAATTGGTTCCAAAAAATTTATGAGTTCAAGGTCACACACTTTATCAAGTTCCTTTTGATAATAAGAAGGGAGATTTGTTCATGGGATAATAACCATGAAATGCTGAGGATTTATTCATCCTTAAAATAGGGTGAATCCCATTAACAAATGTGATGTATTCATTTACTTTTGGAATTAATGAGAATCTAGAGAGATAGGTATTGAATAAGCATGAGATTCCAATGGAGTTTTAATTAAAAATACACACATATCCCCCCCCCCCTCATTATGTATCACTCGTCATGTGATCTAATAAGTACACACCATGTGATGGGTTTTAATAAATGCTTAATTAATTTCCATATAAAATTCTAATATGTATGTCGTGTATATTCCCTACATATTTTTTACTCTTCATTAATTACAATCATTACACACCATGTTATTTACTTGTGTTTGTGTGTCATTTAATGACTATTTATTCCATGTAATTGTATGATACATTATGTATATTATATGTCATGTGAGTGAATAGTGTATGACAAGGACCGTGCTGAGAGGTTAGGACTGGTACACACCATGTTGCCTCCAAGTACACATTGTATAATTAAATAATTTTAAATTATATTAATTTGTTTAAAATTATATTTTATGAGAATCTCTAGGACTATTTGGATGGAAAATAAGATAAATGAATTAACTAATTAATTAATATATATAATTAATTACTATGAACATGTTTTATATTATTTAAGAATAGTTAAAATGAATTTTATTTTATCAAATTCATATTTTTTGTGTTTGTGGATGATTGTGATCTAGACCGACCTATGTATGTGTTGGTTTTACTTTTAATTTAATTATTTCATGGGTTTTTGAATTATTATTATTTAATTAAAATTATGGAATGTGTTTCATCCCCTCTTATTTTGTAAGGACCCACACATCCATGATTTCTTTTATTTAAACCCCCTATAACCAATTCTTTTTTCCTTACCTATGTGTGAGTAAATGAACATGTAAAGGAAGTATCTACCAGGTGATTAAAGGTGGTCCAAGGTGGATTCATGGCGAAAAAAACAAGGAGTCTCATAGAAGTATAGGTGGAATACATTAACTCGAACCGGTGTTGATTTAAGTAGTTTTTCACTAACATTTAAAGATCCTTTTATCATCCACTTGATAAAAATGATCATTATAAAAGCTCATGATCATATCATATTAATTTATTTTATATTTTTCTAGTTAATAGTTAATTTTTTATGTCTTTTAAGGCTTACTTCTGACCACCTAAATAAATAAATTAAAGATCATACCATATGGAATTAAAATAAATTATATTATGTGTAAATTTTATCTAGAAATGGTTAATCACTTGATTAAAATACCCTTAATAATAAAAAACATTTAATAATATAAAATTTTTAAATTATATATAAAATATAAAATCCATAAATAAAAATATTTGGTTGTTTTAGCCTTCCATTGCCTTATTTAGATTAGAACTGATAGATCGAAGTGTTGGTCTGAACCTTTTCAGGACATTTCGATTTAATGGGTTGTTCTAATAAAGTTTTGGGTTGACTTAACCAATTTTACATCAATATGAGTAGCCTCTATAAGACTTAGTGTAAATTTGGATGCAAGTGTTTAGAAAATCTGAACATGGGATTTCAATATTGGGGATTTCACTCAACCGATCAAGGAGATGTGAGCTAATACAGTTGAAAAAATCATTTCTTACCAAAATACCATTTACTAATTGACCTGGCCCTTGCTTGGGTTACAAGAAGGGAAATATAAATCCTTTCCAATATAACTTCCCTGAAAAAAGACATTTTTGAATTGAATTGTTAGGGCTAATGGGTTTTGATAAAATAGTCAGTTACTAATAAATAAAATTTATTATGTCACATATGGTAATCAAGATAAAATTATTAATAATATTCTATTAATTTATTGTACAATATGGAAAGTAATATGACCATTTGACTTTATTATTTCAATAATTCCTTTACTCAAGGTACATTATTACAAGCATAAATTTCCATGAGTAGTTTAATTTTTTATCCATTTCACTACTTTAGAAAAAATTGTATTATAGTTTGGAATCCCCAATTCATGCTACACCACCATAGAAAGTAATAAAAGGTGTAAAAAATAACTATAAGAAATATATAGAAGATTATTCCCATATCCATTGTATCTTGAAATCAACTATTCCCATTGTTTTGGTGATACAATATAAGGACATGGATTATTACACCATTATATCTCATATTCTATCACTTGAGAAGGGGAAAGAGAAGCTTGAGATAAATGATATTGTTAATACTCTGTATCAGTGAAAACTAGACAAGGGATTATTATCTAGAAATTATATCTTCAAAATGTTGGAGTATATTGATTTATTATCAAAGTTGTGATTCCATTAGGATAATAAATTACCCATTAATCATATATTATCATCCTTACCTCTGATGTTCTCCTTATTTATTAATAATTATATGATTAACAATGTGAATAATTCACTTATAAATCATTTTAATACACTTAACCAAGTAGGTAAATATTGGTTAGAACATGGTTCATTTCCCCTTATAGTGAATATAATGAATGACAAAGTTGAAAATCACATGGAAAAACAAAATTCAATGGTGTATTTGAAACATCCATTAAATAAACAAAATATTATATGAGAAATCAACAAACAAGAATCTATTTTCTTCTCATATGGTAAGAAAGGATATTGGAGGAATAATTATAAATAATTAAATAATAAACAAATAGTTTCATCTACTTCAATTATATATTTATCATTATAATAATGTTTTAGTCACACTTCTTGGATATTAAATACAATATGATATCCATATATTTGTATATAGGTACCAAGAAAGTATGAAAACATGTTATCAAAAGCTGGAGAAGGGTGATTCATAAATCAGTAAATAGAAGTTCATGACTTCATGATTTTTGAGTGGATTGGTTTTAGTTGACTATTTTTTTTATTTTTTTTTTTAACCCTAAAAACATGTATTCTAGTGTTTATGCACAACTATAAATTTTTTCATGTAATGAAATAAATGGTTTTATGGTATTCATACTTGGTTATTAGTTTTGTAAATCTTTAATCACTAATATTTTAAATAAATGATAAGTATAAATATAATACACATACCTATCTTTTGAAAAATAATTTTTAGTCAATTAAAATAGATATTAGTTAACTTGTATATATCTTAAAAGGGTATTTAGTCTCTCATGAACAAAAACACAATCTATTCTAACAAACTATTTTATCATGTTTTAGACAAGGAAACCTCTAGAAATAAAGGTATACCACAATTCTTAAAGATTTAGTTCATCAAGGTCACATGACCTATTTTAATGTGAGGTCATAGGTAAATTCATATAATACATGAGATTAATTTAATAAATTTTATGAATATTCAATGATGTAATGAATACACTTGGTATCAGCATGTAGAATACTCTTTTTGGGTTTTTTCAGAGTGTATGATAACCAAGTATTCATAAATCATTCAAATGTATAGTGTAGTTATTCCTAAACTCACACATTAATATATTTATGGTAGAAAAAGGGAATCGATGAAAAATCTTATATATATTGAAAATATTCCATTGTTTCTTCCTTAATAGGCTTCACAAATAAGAAATAACTAACCATATGTCAACTAAATTGACTAAATTAATATCATATGAGTTATGATATGATGAGAGTCAATTGTGTAATTAACTAAGGTGTTTTATTTTAATCATTATATTAAAATTATTTTGCTTCTACAAATGTATATCAATGAAACAAAAAGTGAATCTCAGATAATTATCTTACAGTAACTTAGGATAATACTATCTTGAGATAGAATATATTAGTCATAAATGACTATGCATTTATGAGGGTAGTATATTTATTTATATATAGTTTAATCAAGTTATAATTTAGTAAATTCTAGGATCCAAATGCATATTATTTGTCAAAGGAACACTAAACTCCACATGTTTTAGTGGGAGGAGTTATTCTATGGACATATTCCACTTAATAAAATTAAAACCAAAATCGATTATATATATTTACTATAATGGGTGATATATATTTTGTTTTCATATATTCACTATGATGGGAGATGTAAATTTTATTTTTAAATAATCATTTTCGTCATGGCCCCCTCCCTCCAAAGGTACCCAACTCCCACTTCTACACTGGTTTGTCACTCTTGCTCCCTAATAGCTACATCCTATGATCATCCCTCCAATAAATACTTCATCCTTGACGTGATTTGGGAATAGGCATTACCTATCCCAGTCCCACACAGGGATGGACATATCTTTTTTGTGTCATTCCACATATCTCTCTTGTCCTCAACATCATGGATGTTGGTAAAATCACTCCCCCCCCAACCTACATGGGCATGGTAGAATATGAAATTGGAAAATATAGAATAATATCTCCTGACCATACTAAGGGAAACAAACTAGCCTTAGACTCATTTTGTGTTATCATTTAACTAAACCCTCAACCACCACTACTAAGGACTAGATATCAGAAAATCATACAAGAATCAAATTTATTATTAATTAATTAATTAACTTTTATTTAATTAACATTAACATTTTATAATATTGAAATTTCAATCTTCTTAATCTGAGTGTAGATGTCACTATTTATTCTATTTCTTATATTATCAAATATTTCATCAAGATTTGTGAACACTATAAACCAATCTCGTTCATTTATTAGTTCAATTATTGTTTAATGAATCATTTGGGTACTCTAAGACTCAACTGAAGCTACTTATTCAAAAATTCCCTCACAGTGCATAAAAACAATTGTGTCAAGTAGTTTGATACTAGTTAAGTAAACATCATTTGGCCATCT
Organism: Viscum album; assembly: GCA_963277665.1. Taxonomy (NCBI): domain Eukaryota; kingdom Viridiplantae; phylum Streptophyta; class Magnoliopsida; order Santalales; family Viscaceae; genus Viscum; species Viscum album. Next base: position 1,516,136,802 of record OY728155.1, on the reverse strand, counting down.
GTATATCAAGAAACCATCAAGAAAGATTAAACATTTCAATGAGAAAGACACACTTTGAACTCATCCTATCCACCCAGTGTCCCATACCATTTCCAAAAACATAATCCATCTCGCCGTCATTGGCATCAACCATCACTACATCCCAAGATCACATCCCATCACTCATAAAATCAATCATAAAAAAAATATCCTCAAGCCTATGTCCCATTGCTCATCAAGTTTTCTATCCACAATAAATTCATTAAAAAAAGATCTAAATATTTATATCATACATACATGTAAAAATATTTTATGCACATGGGTGAAGGAGAAAAGGTCATATCATAGAGACATTAAAGCATCCCACAACAAGTAATATGATCATTTAGCCCTAAACATTTATTATTGATCAAAAACTATTTTAATTATATATTTAATTCATAGGTTAATTATGAATAGGTTATCCGCACAAGGAAACTTAATGGTAAATCAAACCATATATATCTATAACGGTAAACATTATTTCAATCATAATATCCCATGTTCAATCAATTATAAGATGAATATTAGTCACTATGATCATGCCTCTTATATTTATTATCATAGTTTGGATTTACACTATTTATAGTTTTAAGAAATTTACAATTATATGAAGAAAAAAACTACCGAACATAAATCACACAATCTTATTAAACGTGAATAGGAAACAAAAAAAACTTCAAGTGATCACAAAACCCAACCATTCATTTAATTCTATAAAATAAATACTAATTAACTTAATCAAGTAGTAATTTCCATTTCTATACTTTAATTTACAAAATTTAAATCAATTATTATTATATGAAAAAAAAAAATAGTTATTAATATAATATTCAATAAAATATTTTTTATTTTAAAGTCTCGATTTAATTAAGCTTAACCCCTTCTAGTTATGGTAAACAATTCAAGTTATAATGAACCAATTAAACCAAAATTTGAAAAAAAAATATTTTTCTCTTATCAATTCCACAATTATTGATTAATCTTTTAACATGATATTTCCTTAAATAATGATCTAAAGTATGATTAATTAACACTTACACATAATGATGGTATAAGTAACAAATCTCCTACCTCGATTAGATCTCAACATTCTCCAAGAAAAAATAACAATGAGAAATAACCAACACTAAAAAAAATTCTACCAAAACCAAATAAAATGCCACCATAATCTAATAAATACAACCACCATCAACACTATTTTGAAACCTTAACCCAAAATATATGAATCCGCCAAAAATGGATTTTTATAAATAATAATAAGAAAAAATAAACTTCAAGTGATCACAAAACCCAACCATTCATTTAATTATCTAAAATAAATACTAATTAACTTAATCAAGTAGTAATTTCCATTTCTATACTTTAATTTAAAAAATTTAGATCAATTATTATTATATGAAAAAAAATTAGTTATTACTATAATATTCAATAACATATTTTTTATTTTAAAGTTTGGACTTAATTAAGCTTAGCCCCTTCTAGTTGTGGTAAACAATTCAAGTTATAATGAAAAAATTAAACCAAAATATAAAGGAAAAAAATTCTCTTATCAATTCCACAATTATTGATTAATCATTTAACATGATATTTCCTTAAATAATTATATAAAGTATGATTAATTAACACTTACACATAATGATGGTATATGTAACAAATCTCCTACCATGATTAGATCTCAACATTCTCCAAGAAAGAAATAACAACAAGAAATAACCAACACTAAAAAAATTATACCAAAACCAAATGAAATGCCACCATAATCTAATAAATACAACCACCATCAACACTATTTTGAAACCATAACCCAAAATATTTGAATCCACCAAAAATGGATTTTTATAAATAATAAACCAAATTATATATCAAAACAAGATCAAAACACATCATTTAAAAAAAGGGAAAATAAAAAAGGAATCAAAACAACTTGGGGTATTGAGAACACATTTGTGACTCCTACTCCCATGTTCTATTTTATAAGAAACCATATCACCATAATACATGAACCAAAGGTATAGAACACCCACATATAACCTTATCTTGATGGCCCTAAATCTCAATGGGTTATTCCTAGAAATTTTTACCATCTTCAACATCTAACTCGCCCCAATCCATAGCATGATAATCATCATGAAGATATCATTGAAGTTGTGATACATGTAATACATCATGAATCTATATCATCTTTGGGGGTAGTGATAACCAATGTGACATAGATCCAACCCAATCCAACACCTTGAAAGGCCTAATGAACATGAGATAAATCTTACTATTATGAACAAACTTTCACTTCCCATGATGAGGATACACCTTCATGAACACATGATCTCTGACATAGAACTATAGAGGCATATTATTATGATTATAATAATACTTATAACAATACTATGTCACCTTAAATCACTCTTAGATCACATGTACCTTCTCTTTAATACTCTAAACCAGTTGTAGTCCAACTATATCTGACTATAAAACCACAGTCTGGGACAACAAATACCATTAATTCCAACCATATATAGATTCAAACACATATATTACAATCTTGGATTAATAAATTTTGTTGTAGTAAAATTATAATAAGGGGAGATTCATCACCCACAAACCCTCAAATTCCATAATTAATGCATGAAACATATCCTCTAGAGTTTGGATGTTTCACTTTTTCTAAGAATCTTTCTTTGGATAAAAAGTTTTACTAAGGGATAACTGAGATCCAAAAACATTATAGTGACCTCTTCACACCCTGGAAGTGAAATAGGGATCATGATAATATATGATCATCTTTGGAACCCCATGAAGCCTCACTATCTCCTCCATATAGTTTCTCGACAATAAACCCAATGAGCTTGACTCCATGATCACTGAGAAGTGACTTGAATTCATCAAGTGGTCTATTATTACCTATATGGAATCATAAATACCTTGATCTTTGGGAACAATGGTGATGAAGTCCATCAAAATTCCCTCTCACTTCCATTAGGTAACATCAAGTGGATAAAGAAATCCACCAGGAACATGGTGTTCATCCTACAAGAACTCCATCCACTATCATTTACATAAATTGAATTCACACTAGGAGAAGATTACTTCATGATTTTATGATTTATGAAGAATATAAAATGTTCACTGATAAGATAGTGTTTTCATAACATCAAGGAAAATGCTACAACAACAAGATCAAGATCATGTTTAGCATAGTTGCATTCATGTGTTTGTAATTTCTAAGACTCATAAGAGATAACTTCTCTCTACTATATCGACACAAAGCCCAAAACAAGACATAAATAATCATAATAAACCATTAACATAATTCCCTCCTCTAGAAAATGAATAACCAAATCACTTTCTAGATTTTACTTCAATTACATAAAAGTAGCCTGAACTTGGCCAGTCTACACAAACTCCTAAACCTTCTAGTCAATATTATCTTAGTATTCTCAATTTAGGTTAATTTAGGTACAAACTTCCTATAATAACTAGAAAAACCAAAGAAAGTATATAACTACACATAATTATTAGGGGCTACTAAAGAAAACATCACCTCAACCTTTGAGGGATCCATGGAAACTCCATGTTGAGATATGACATACCCCAAGAAAAAAACCACATGAATAGAAAAATCACATTTTCATAGATTCTATAATAGCCGATGAAACCAAATATTTTCAAACATGACACACTGATGCTATATGTACTCCTCCTCTATTATTAAAAATAGAAGGACATAATTAATGAAGACCATAAAAATTTAGTCCAAAAACTCATGGAACACAACATTCATTATCCCCGTGAACATGGTTGGAGTATTCATGACTCCAAATAGTGTCACAAAAACTAATAATTCCCATAACAACATCATAAAGAAATATTTATGATATTCTCATCCTTTACACACATAAAATGATACCTGGACCACAATTTGATCTTCAAGAACCAGTTATATACCTTCAATTAATCGAATAGATCATCAATCCATGGGACAGGGTTATAGTTCTTCACTATTACTAGATTAAAATGGTGATAATTGACACACACCCACAAACTTTCCTCTTCTTTCTTTGCAAACAAAAATTGATATCCTCAAGGAAACACACTAGGTTGAATAAATCCTCTATAAAAGATATCATCAACCGAAATCCAAATATCCCACAACTTATAAGGGGTCTTCAATTATAGATACTTTTATGCTATAGAAACACTTGGTTGTAATTATATCTCAAACTAGATCTCTCATCAAGGGGGTAGAATCACAACTTATTTATGGGATACATTAGGGTAATCTTAAAAAATATATGTAAATACCATCAGCTAGACCTCTATATAACTTAAATAAACTCTTCCATCAAATAAGATAGAGACCTAACAAACCTATGACCCATCTGAGGGTCTCACTCACCAAAAAACCTTGTATGGTCTTCATCAGTCTCATAGAATATGATGAACCAACTAAAGAAATTTAAGATATCCTATATTTAATATAGTTAATCCATTTCAAGGATGATGTATTATGGTTGGATCTTCAAACATAGGAAATCACTCCAAGAACAGTGCTTCTCCAGCACCGAATCATAGTCTTTGTACACATAAAATAGGTTTTCTCAACCTCTAAATAGTGTATTCAATGCCTTGTGTACTAGAAAAATATCCAAATCAAGGACCAAATCATGGACTAAAGAAGTTGAAATAAAGGATTTTGTATCTACATAATCAAATATGGCACAAACCTAAGTAGAAAATAGGCAGATAGTACCTCATACGATGTTTCTCTTAATAGGTGTTGATAGCGCTAAAGCATGCATCATAGAACATCCTACTCTATGAGCTTTATGGACCTCATAGTGAAATTTTTCCCATTTACATAAAGGTAAGGGTTATCATGAGGTAGTGTTATGATTTCCCATTACCCTCTTTACTCTTTAAAAGATGAAACATTATGTTGTTACCACATCCTTGGCTGAAACTTCTGTAGAGGTTGATCTTGAAATAGGTCACCAACAGCATGTTAACTATTGAGAAATTTTAGGAAGTATCTCTTCTGATGTTCATGGCCTCCAAGAGAGAAAAAATATATTCTTAACTCAATATAAGGGTTTTTATAACTAATAACTCTAATGAAATTAGTTAAAGATGGATAAAACATTCTACCCATTGATTGAAACTTCTTCTTTTGGACAAAAAATGAAAAAATTGGGTCATAGATCTTCTCTATGGAAGGTATTGGAGACAGTCATATAATGATGAACTATTACTAGACAACATCATCTCAATGAACTCTACCCTCACCATTACCTTATCATGTGACTTAAATATAAATGTGGTAATGTGATTCTGGATCTCTAAGAGAAAATCATAGTTGAAATTCATTTCTCTAGCCTTCTCTTTTGGAAAAAGGGATGAATCATAATGTAATAGGTCTTTATAGTAGATAATTAACTCTCAAACACTATAACTATCATATCAAAGGATAAAGATCTAGTATCGACAAGACACCTTCATGGTCAAAGAAAGTAACTCATCCAAAAACTAATCCTTGAACTTCCCCCAATAAATAACTGACTCCTTGTGATCCTGAAGGAAAAAAATCCACCATTATCAAGTTGACCCATATAGAATCGTCATAGTTAAATAAACTATGTTATCCTTCTGAGTATGAATAAAACTAAAGGCTATCACTACCTACTCTATCCAATCTTATGTCTCGTGATCTAAAATGGACCCCTATTACTTTTATAGACCTTAGTGTTGAAACTCTCAGAGTTCCCTCCTCCAAGTGTCCCCATCATTGATCTCTACTCTTTAGAAATCCACTAGAATATCCTATAGAACATCTTCTGTATGAACCTAATGGGAATGTATACATGGTTTCGTATCTAAAAAAGATAGTTTAAGCACTCCAAACCCCATAAAAAGAACATCTTAAGTTTAATTCATTAATTTATTAATTCATTAATTCAATAATTCCTTAATTCATTAATTAATTCATTCATTCGTTCGTTCATTCATTCATTCATTCATTCATTCATTCATTCATTCATTCATTCATTCATTCATTCATTCATTCATTCATTCGTTCATTCGTTCATTCGTTCGTTCATTCGTTAATTCCTTAATTCATTCATTCATTAATTCATTAATTCATTAATTCATTACTCATTAATCTATAAATTCAATATAAATTATTTCCCTTTATCTACCTAATTCAAACACAAGAAAAAGACATCATGATGTATGATACTTTCACAAATATCTTCTGTGAAAGAAGTATCAAAGGTAACCCACTTCCACTTATCCACTGGTTTTTTTCTCTCACACCCCAATGGATATATCTTGTGTCCATACCTCCAATAAATAATTAATCCTTGATCTGATCTAGGCCTCATTCTTAACTACCTCAGTCCCTTGAAGGGCCTAACATCTCATGTTGGAATCAATCCATATATCCATATTATCCTCAAAATCATCCCATATATAACTATGTGTATGTCTGAAATCTACTATAGCATGTGTAAATAAGTTATACCTCAATACATCATATCCCACTCATGTACACCCATGGAAATATGAAGCCACCATGACCAGATACAAGTATTCACTATAGCTCAAGACATTACAGTATGTGCATAAATGTAGAGTAAAATGTGATCCATCATATCCCTGGTATGAAACCACCATATACCATAATCCATTATAGACTAGGATACACCTACTCATATACATCTAGATGGAGAGTAGGGTAGAATTAGAGGTCATCCATATATTCCCTCACTATCTTGGGTATTAGAGAAAACACCCCCAATAAAATTTGGGTGTTGATTTCCCTACCGACATGGGTGGGGTAGCATATGAAATTATAAAATATAGAATAGTATCATGCACACCACACTAAGGGAAACCACACAACCTTAGACTCATTTGTTGTTATTGTCAAACTGGACCCCCCAGATACCATTTCTAAGGACTAGATATCAAACAATCATACAATCATTATGTTTGTTATTAATTAATTAATTAACCATTAATTAATTAACAGATTCAATTTAAAATCTTGACATTTTAATCTTATTAATCCAATTTTTAATAGAACTATTAATTCTCTTTTTTATATTCTCAAGTATTTCATCATCATTTTTTAACACTGTGATTTAACCCCAATAATTTATTAGTTCATTTATCATTTAATTAATCATATGAGAACTATATGACTCTACCTAATCTAACTCTTAAAATATTCACTCGAAGTGTATAGAAACAAATAGTAGCAAAAAATTGGATACTGGCCACGTAAACACCACCTTTCCATCTTGAAATCAAGAAATCATCAAGTAAGAATCAAGAAATATTAAACATGTCGATGAGAAATCCCCTCTCTAAACTCAACCTATCCCCCTAAATTCCCACACCATTGTGTATAACATAATTCATCTCACTATCATCTGGATCGACAATATCTATATCCTAAACTTTCATCCCATTTCTCATCAAATCAATCATCAAACAACAAAGACCCATTCATTTATCCCATTACTCATTAAGGTTATAAACCACAAAAAATTCATGAACAAAAACAAATAAGGATATAAATACCTAGAGAATGCATATATTTTATTATTTTTTACACACATAGGTGGAGGAACTAAGGACATGAAATTGAGGCATTCAAGCCTCTTTCACTAAGGAACGTGTTCATTCAGCCCCAAACATTTATTATTAATAAAATATTCATTTTAATTCTATATTGAATTAACCAATTTATTATTCATATGTTATTCACATAAGGAAAACTAAGGGAATTGGTAATCATATCTATCCATAAAAGTAACCCTGATTTCAAGAATCATTTACCATGTTCAATTAAAACCAATTAGAGAAATATTCACTATTCTCATGCCTATTCTGTTACTTATCCTAATTTGGATTTACATTGTTTATAGTTTCAATAAATTAACCATGATAAGAAAATAACAATAATAGTTACAAAAACAAATCACACAAATTTAGTAAACATCAAGAGTTGGAATAAAAACATAAACCACAAGTGATCTCAAAACCAAACCATACATTTAATTATAAAAAATAAACATTAATTATCTTAATCAAGTGATAATTTGAATTTTAATATTTTAGTTTCTATAATTGTAAAATAATTCTTATTATATGATAAAAAACTTTATTACTACTGCATGAAATAACATCTTCTTTATTTCAATTTTTTGATTTAAATAATCTAAACTCGTATTAGATATGGAAATCAATTCAAGTTTTAACAAATAAATTAAAAAAAATAAAACAAAATTTTTTCTCCAGTAAATTCCAATATTATTGATTAATCATTCAATATGATATTTCTTTTATATATTATTATCTTATTAAGGTCAATCATGCCCATCTAGACAAATATTTAAAGCATGATTAATTCATAGTTTCATATAAATAAAAGTTAAATAAGATAAACCCATCCTTGATTATAATCTCAATGTTATTAGAAAGATAATGGACAATTAGAAACAACCACCACTGATGGAAACACTACCAAATCCAAATGAAATTTCATAGAAACCTAATAATGACAGCCACTATCAACACTAGCTCAAAACCTCAACCCAAAACAATGTAATCCTTCAAAAATTTATTTTTAGAAATATGAAGAAGAGGGGAAATGAAGATGAAGGTAAAAGGGGGAATATGCCTTAATTCAATACTTTGATCAACAAATCCATGGGGTTTAGACTCTTCAAGGTATATTTGGAAGGTGGTGGGAGCCATAGGGGTCAGGTAGGGTTTGAGATAAGGAGATAAAATCTAATATAAGGGGGAATGTGAATTTTATTTATTGAGGAATACAAAAATCCTTCACCACAGTGTGGTGAAATACCAAAATTCCTATGGTTCCTCTAGTTAAGAAATTATTTGATTTTCAATAAATTTGAACCTAGAGATCACGTGTCCATAAAAACCCTCATTGAACTACATTGACTACCATCGTATTCTTCACTATAGAAGTACACCAAAAACAAATTTATTTTACACTTAAAAAACCCAACAATATGGAATGGGGACCCTCAGGATGACCAAAACATATTTCTAGCCTCTATAATTCCTTTGAACTCCCTCAAGACAACTTCAAGCCCTCAAAAAATTCAAAGAAAAGAAATTCAGAAATTAGAGAACTTACAATTATGGTGGGGGATATATATTATTTATCGGGAATAATGAATCCTAAAATAATGATGTAAAAGTAACTGAACTAAGATAGATAGGTCTGTCAAAAAATTCAATAATGGATTCCATGAACCAAATTTATGACTCCATATTTTGGTTTTTTCTTAGTACCGGTGGTGGGTATTTAAGAGAAATAGGAAATGGATAGTACCATGTGGTACCAATGAGACACAATGATTGTTTAAAGGTTTAAAAAATCTATATATATTCTATGATGAAACATTTTCACCCATGATAATGCTAAATCCATTTTGTATTTTACTTGTCGTAGATTTTCTATAATCAATATGTTAAATTGTTTGATATCAAGGCATGTTTTATAAATTAGGAACCTATGAGACATGTCTATATGGAATAACCAAAAGTGTTGGTGACACCAAAGATTTGATATGATATGTAAGTTAAATAAATAAATTTTAGATATGTGCAAGTATAGTGAACATAGAATACTCATTTGAAATGGAAAGTGTGACTTGTATATTCAAGAAGATTGTGAGAGTGCTATATTTTATCAAGTAATATATGTTTATAAAATATAGAAAATATTTTTTGGACTTATAAGTTTGGTAAGATAAAAGTAATTAATTTCTCTAAGAAACACTTAGGTGAATAAACCTATGTTCTATGGATTAAGATCATTCATGAAAGATCTTAGAGGCTTCATGGACTATGTAAAGGTACATAAATTGACTAGATGCTGAAAAAACATGGTAGGGATTAATATAAAATGGAATTTCTTATAATGTAACATGGTATACATATTTCAAACATAATGTTTCCTTGGAAAAGATATGAAAGAGTGAGAAGAATATTTGAGTACCTCATGCCTCTATGGAAAGTTTTTACCTTGAATACCATGTTATGTACTGGTCTTGGTGTTATTTATGTTTAAATAATGATAATTAGATATTAAGTAGATCCAAGAGAAAACCATCGGATGATATTCTAAACTTCCTAAAGTATTTGAGGCATACTAATTATATATTCCTAATTTATATAGGAAATTAAATATCACATGTGAAAGATTCAAGAATAAATGTTTTCATTATTTTTAGTATATCATAAAATCAATATATTTGGAAGAATTAGATATGGAGCTGATGATTATAGGTAATTGGATTCCATGTTTTATAGAGAATACATGTATTTTTATAGGTTAATTGAAGTTCTATCAAGATATATGGAAAAGGAAATTGCATCTACTAGCTTGAAGAATCCATGAGAAGTTAAAGACATACTAGAAACCATAATTGTGATGATTTTTGAAATTTTATTAATGCCTAATACATGTGATAATTTTTTTTGTATTTTTCACAATGTTTTAAATAAGTTAAGAATTAGAAATATTCTAAATAATACCATGAAATATTCTATTATTGTAGGAGGAGTAATTTTTTGAATTCCATGTAAAAATATTTATATTTTTCATAATGAAATTTTTAAAAAAATGAGATGACATGGAATATTTTAAGAATATATTTTATTTTACTAATTATTATTTGAGTTAGATTTATTATAAAAAATTGGCTAACCCTTATCCAACCAAGGACCCACCATAACCACACATGTGGGACCTAGTTCTAACATGAGGGGAGTAGGTCAACATGGACAGCCTTAGGAAGTAAGTGAGGGTATTAGGGCATGAATATATCCCAAATGGAGTGCATGGGTGTAATGACTTAGATTTTCTCGGTTATTTTTATGAACATTTTTGGAAAAATTATGAGACTAGGTGTTGAGACAGCATGTGATTCTGAGGCCCGGTGTGCATGGAATGGTCCATCGAAAAATGTTATGTTTTGAAATAGTGTGTGTTATAATTTTTCTAAAAATAAGTGGAATAACTCTTAAAATGGTTCCTGGATTAGAAATATAAGGGCCATGTCATGTTCAGGATGGAGGTTTACCCTAGGCATGACTTAAGTTTAGTCGGCATGAGCATCTAGTGAGAAAACCCAAAAAAATCATAATTATAAATAAAATTATTTTATTTTTCAAATCCTTATAACTCATGAATGGTGAATCGGATTAAAATTTTGAGACCACCATAGAGTTTGTAATGGGGTATTTTCCTTAGGTGGGTCCTAACATTGGCCGGTGTGGGTCAACTATGGAAAGTAATTTTTGGGATATGACCATAAAAAAAATAATTAAATAAATATAATTTTATTTTCAAATGCTATAACTCATAAATGGTAACTCGAATTTGATTTCCAAGAGTACCTTGGAGTTCGTGAGGGTGTGCTTTCCTTAGGTGGGTCTTAACCTCGACCAGCATGGGCCGAGGGTAAAAGTTAATTTTTAGGCATTTTGAAGAAAAATAAAATAAACTTAAGAAAGTTTATTTTATTAAAAAATGTTTCTCTACAAATCAACATTGATCCATCTATTTCATTTAATAAATGAAATAGCTTATTGATGCTAAAACTCAATCGTAACATAAAGGTTGTTTCATTTCATAAATGAAACAGCATAACGACACGATGACTCAGTGTAACAGAAACGTTGAAATGTGTTTCTTCCATTAAGTTGATTAATAGATATGCGAGATCAAGGGAGGATCTTGGAGTTTGGTCTAAAGCCTTGGAGGAAATTCATTGGTGAACAACAAGTGGTGACAAAGGACAAATGACGATGGATCGTTGAATAGATTCAGATTAGACGTCAGCAGATTGACGAACGAAGAAAACCAGATTCACCCTTCATTATAAATTGATCCAAACCCAGGTAGGGGTTTATCACTAATTGATTTCCTTCCCCCGTTATTCATTTCTAAACAATGAATGTAGGTCGGTTCACTAAAAAATTGACCTGCGGATCGATCGTCCATGCAGGAATGGGATTTTTACATGTGGGGATTTAAGAGGGGATTATATTGTGAAAATTATTTGAAAGTATCCCCATTATTTTATAACGCAACAAATGAAGTCCAAATGAACAAGGCCGGTGTTATTTTCCTTAGGTTTTCATTTTGATCTCTCTTCCTCCTCGTGTTCTTCACCGACAAACCCCCATGGTCGTGTCAGATTCTTCTTAGGAGGTTCTGAATGTGGTCAAACCCCCAGATCGATGTAAATTTGGATTTGACCATATGGAAGTGGAGGCGGCAACCTGATGATTGCAATGGGACTTCTGGATCAGAAAATGGACCACTAGAGCGAGTCTGGTGGCCTGTGGAAGCACCTGATGGTGATAGCCAGCGGCATCATATGGCGGTGGCCATGTGAATGAGGCAGTGCACTACAATGGAGAAGGAGGCCTATAGAATCCACCTTGGGAGGTAATCATAGGTCTTTGGTAGGTAGCCGGTGGCGGTGTGAGAAGATGTGGTAGCCATGCCACGTCACGCAGCTAGAGGGTCGGGGTCTAGCTGGACCACAGTGGTGGACCTTATGGGGGACCCGCGGGGTGGTTTGAAAATGTGGTTCCCATCGTTTATCGGGAAGAATAGACTGGGAAGATCCATCGATCCAGGCTAGGCTTAATGGGATGGGTCGACCCGCCGGGTTGGGTCAGCAGACCCTGGTCTGGGTCGGGTCGGCCCGACCAGGTCAGACCAGACCCAGACCCTACCAGCCCATTTTCACTAAAAAGATAATAACATCCAAACCGTATATTTGATTGATGATCCATTTACAGAATTGGTACCATCACAACACGGTGGTCCTTTTGATATACTATAAGTGGGTTTTCATAGGAGTTGAGATATGACTGATGGATTGAGGATTAGATTCTTTCAGAATCAAGCGTGTTACAAGCAGGAATCTTATGGATATCTCTAACGAGAAGATTAAGACGAGTGGTTTTAGGTGACCCAGTAGGCCAAAGTGATGAGTGGGTTTGGGTAACCCAACAATCCAAAGTGACAAGGGGTTTTAGGTGACCTAGTAGGTCAAAGTGACAAGCGGGTCTAGGTGATCTAATAGTCCTAAGTGACAAGCTGGTCTAGGTGACCCAATAGGCCTAAATGATGAGCAGGTCTAGGTGACCCAAAAGGACTAGGTGACTCATCATAGATGAGTGTCTCATCAGTACAAGGTGTTTAGTATTTACAACTAATAGTCTTTCTTTCTATACTTTAGACTATACCTATGTGATCTGACTCCAGTGACTCTATTGATTGTACTTCTTAGAGACTACACTTCATGTACCTCTTTGGTAATCTGATTTTTGTATTTATTTTTGGTATACCTTTGTGGTATGGGGTCCTTATTGAGTATTTTTTTACTCACCACTGCATGGTCATCTCCCTCATCTGTTGTGTCTTGTGTAGAAAATCGACACTTTGATGGATTCCTTGGTGGACCGGGGCCAGGTGGTGCTTAGAGTGACCTGACAGATGAGATGCGCATCTACGTCTTTAGACAGATGTTTCTTTACCTACCCTTCTAGTAGGGTTTTCTTTGGAGTATTTCCATAAACTTGTACTTTTACTTTTCTGTTCTAGTTGGGCTTGTATTCTAGTCCCTTTTACCTTCAGTTTTCTACTATCGTACCTTCTGTTTGTTTTCTTAGTGTTTTCACCTTCCAGAATTTGTGGACTGGAGTTGCATGTTTGTTTTTATAGGTACTTAGGTAAATTCCTCCCATTTGTTTGGTATATACCTACATGGCACTAGTCGCCAACCCATATCCTATGGAAGGCGGGCTTGGGGTAGTCACGGCATGAGCCCCAGGGGACAGGTCGTGACATAGAGGTATCATAGGTGGTCAGTTCTACCTTAAGAACCTAGAGTATATGAGTTTGGTTTGGGGAAATAGTGTTAAGTGTTTTTTGAGTTTGGTTTTCATGTCAGGGAATCCAATGTTGGTGTGGTGGCCAACGTATCCATACACTAGGACCCTAAACTCTGCTTTTCGACTCGATACATGAAAACACTAGTTTAAGGGAAAAACGATTGTACATGCATCTTATTGGAATGGGTTGAGTTTTCTATATCCTACTTGAGTCATCTCATCAGGTATACTCTGTTGATCTTGGTACATCTTCTTTTGTTACAAGATGCTTCCACATAGACATCCATCTATGATTCCACTACGTGATCATGGGGATGATCCATGGGGTTAAGAGATGGGTACAAGGGTTCATACCAGAGACAGCACCTCCAGGTGGAATACCAGCTATACCACCACCTATGGAGTATCACATGGTACTCATAGTACCAAAGATGAGATGTGCAGGTTGAGTACACTTCACGAGTTTCAGCAATAGATACCCATCAGGTTCCATGGTGAGCCCAACTCACAGGTGTCTAAGGACAATATTAAGGTGGTGACTTATTTTTCATCTAGTTAAGACACCATTAGATCAAATGGAGTTCCTAGAAGTGAGCCTTCTACGTGGCTCAACAGGGTGATGGCAGGGTTTAGATTACCTGATCTTATGATGAGGTGACACTTCCATGGACAGAGCTTGATAACCTTTCTCAGAGTATGTCACTATAAAAGCTTAGGGCTATGCATTCCCAAGAGCTTATACATCTTCTGCATGAAGACATGTCAATATCTAAGTATTCATCGAGGTGTGCCAACCTTTCTAGGTACTTGATGAATATGATTCGACCAGTACTTTAGGGATCTAACTTCAGAGAAAGGTGTGATTAGGGACATCTAATCCATTGATATTACTCTGTGTACTCCTACTTATTAAAGCATTCTAGAGCAAAACTTTTCGGTTTAAATTCCCTTGGTTGAGCGGATACAGCCAGTGGATGTTAGTAGTGGGAAAATAAGAGCATAGCCCTCAAAAGTAAGAATCTGACGTCAATATCAGAGACTTAGATGTGTGAGACGTTTCAAGAGGAGGCCCCACAATATAGGATCTAGAGCTCAAGGCTCATAGGGTGAGTCCAATCATCCTAAAGAGAGGAAATTCTTTTCATGAGATGGTTGAGGGAATCTCGCTGGAGATTTTCCTGCCCGTCAGGGTGATGATAGGTAAATGGTGGATGGGCCACTGAGGAAAAGACATTGATAGGAACATATGGATCTTTAGGGAATCAGATGTGGCAGAGGAACTGTGGGGGTCAGCAGGATATGGTATACATCATGACATGTTACCACCACCACCCCAATGTGGTCCACACCAAGCTTAGAAAGCTGGAAGACAGGGGAAGGGGTAGCTACATGGGGTCAAGAAATATGACCCAAGGGCTCTAGGAATAATTTGAGGCATGGTCTGTGCCTACTCTTAGCAATCATATTAATAAACATAGGTGTTAATCATTCCTTCATGTCATGAATCTTGTTCAAGACCTAGAGTTTCTAGTGAAACCATTTAATTAACCCTTATGTCTAGAGATACATGTGAGAGGAGACTTTATAATCACACTTATACTGATGGTGTGATATGGACCTTGAGGTGAGAGTTTTGGATGGAACCTCTTAGTGGTAGCAACAGGGCCTTATGATGTTAGTTTAGGTATGGACTGGTCATCCACATTTCATGCTCATATTGATTGTTTTAGGAAAAAGTATGTGGTATGTTCGCATTGGTGGAATTGGGTTTTCCTTGGTCAGTGAAAAAGTAAACCTAAGAAGCACGAGATAGACTCATTCATAGGAGGGTACAACTAATCACTCTTTAGTTATTTAGCATGACCCTTAGTGCAGTGGATGAGACGAGTCCTTTTTTTCTTGCAGTGGTGGATGATTACTAGGAAATATTTCTAGAATATGTTCCAGGACTACCTCCTTGTAGGGAGGTAGACTTCTACATTGACCTGTACCACGAGACGACATTTATATATACACTATCATATAAGATGACTCCCATAAATCTTTGTGAATTAATGGTATAGTTGGAGGACTTGCATAGTAATTGATTTTTGAGACCCATTTTTTCACAATAAGAAGCCCCAATATTGTTTTCCAAAAATAAAGGTGGGAGCATGAGGTTATGTGAGGTCTTTTGGTGCCTAAATCAGGTGACTTGGAAGAATATGTATCCACTACCAAGGAATGATTATCTCTTCTATTAGCTGAATGAAGCAAGATGGTTCTTGGTAGTTGAGACTACATGAGCAGAACTATGTTACCCACAGCCTTGAGTTGGCAGTTTTAGTCTTTGCATTGAAGATGTGGAGACACTACCTTATGGGAGAATGGTTTCTCATCTACTCTAACCATAGGAGTCTCAAGTATATCTTCCCACAAAAGGAATTGAACTTGAGACATAGAATATGGTTGGAGTTCCTCTAGGACTATGACATTGAAGTAGTTTATACTCCTAGTAATGGGAACGTGGTAGCATATTCTCTCAGTACGAGATCCAGTTCGTAGTTGATGAATGAGGAAACAAAGTATTTTGACTCGTTACAGTTATACTTCATGAATAGAGATGATGAAACTTACATACAATTAGTGGTTTTTACCCCTCCACACTTAAAGTGAGTTAGGGAGGCAACTCTCAATGATATTGACTATGATTCTTTAAGTGCTCAGTTGTCTGCAGGGAATACGCTTGATGGATATTCAAAAGGTAGGGATCACTTTGTTCCTTTAAGAGGACGCATAGTAGTAGAAGTGGTAGCCTAGAGTGACAAGATGCATCAGGATATGAATGTGGGCGTCAAGGTGGACACTGAGGATGACAGAGTAGTTTGAATCTGGGCTTACATGTTGATATAAAAGTTGAGTGCTTGTTTAATCAGTTTTGTGGTTTTCCAACACACTATGTTGAGACCCTGTACTTAGAAGGGGTTGATCTTTTCTTCCTTGGGGTGTCAATAAGGGAGTAATAATGGATATAAATTTACTTCATGATAATTTTATCATGTACATCCAGGGAAAAATTACCATCTAGGTGATCTTTAACCAACTCACCATGTCAATCACTTATTAGATTTTTGGGAACAGAGTCTCATAGAGAGATTGGGATGCCTCTATGTGTAGGAGATATTTTTACTCCATATATTATCATCAACGATAGTCTCATATTGAGGTGAACACTTTGCATCCCAGTTTTGAAGGTATTGTAGGAGGCATTTGGGACTCAGTTGCGCTTGATCACAGATTTCCACTTGCAGACAGTCGGCTAGACTGAGCATACCATTTAGGTCCTAGAGGAAATGCTATGTGATTACATCCTCAATTTTTGGACACAATTGAGAGGATCACCTACCTCTGGTGAAGTTTGTGTATAATAATAGTTACCACTCCACCATTGGTATGGCAGATTTCGAGGCCTTGTACTGGCAACCCTACAGGTCGCCACTTTGTTGGACTGACCCTGGAGAGTCAGCACTAATGGGACCGAAATTGGTGCAGGCTACTACAAAAAAGTTGCAGGTCATATAGGAGAATATAAATACTAAAAAGAGTCATCATAATCCTATACTGATATGCGACGTATACCCTTGGAGTTCTAGGAGGGAGACCATGTGTTTCTTTGGGTCTCTCCACGATGTGGGATACAGAGATTTGGTCGGGGTGGCAAGTTATCTCCTAGGTTCATTAGACCTTTTATTATACTATGTAGAGTGGTTAAGGAGGTGTACCTCTTGGATCTAACTTCATAGTTAGAGTGGGTGCACAAATCCACCCACGTATCATAGCTAAGAAGATATATACACGACCCATCACACGATATTGACTGGGGCAAGATGGACATTGATGAAAAGGTGACTTTTGAAGAGTTTTTGGTGGAGATCGATGATCGATAGGAGAGGACCCCCCTTTAGTGATTGACTCCTCTAGTTATCTTTTGGTTGCAGTATAGGAATCTCTAAGAGAGAATATTGGAGTGGGAGTCTGAGGTTCATGCTTGTACCCTCATCTGTTTGGGAATCCCTTGGTTTGGCATTAGGGGACATAAATCTTTAAGGTGGAGAGAATGTAATGACTCATCTTTTCTTGGATTTTTTTAGAAAAGTTTTGGGAAAAATCTGAGATCAAGTGCTAAGATGGCATGCGATTCTGAGACCCAATGTGCCTGGAATGGTCTGTTGAAAAATATTAAGTTTTTAAATAGCGTGCGTGAGTGGTTTTTCTGAAAAAGTGGAATAAATATTAAAGAAGTTCCCAAATAATAAATCGGAGGGCATAATTGCATTCAATATGGAATTTTTACCTTAAGCGCAACTTAACTTTAGTCGGTGAGGGCCTCCAGTGAGAAAACCAAAAAATGGAATAAGTGTAAATAAAATTATTAAATAAAATTATTTTATTTTTCAAATCTTTATAACTAATGAATGGTAACTCGTATTGAAAATCTGAGACCACCATTGAGCTCATAATGGGGTATTTTATTTAAGTGGAGCCTAACATTGGTCGGTACAAGTCAATTGTGGAAAGTAGTTTTTGGGATGTTACTATAAACAAAATAATTAAATAAATATTATTTTAATTTCAAATCCTATAACTCATAAATAGTAACTTGGATTAGAAATCTGAGAGTGTCTTTGAGATCGTGTGGGTGTTCTTTCCTTAGGTAGGGCCTAACCTCGGCCGGTGCTGGTCGAGGGTAAAAGTTAATTTTTACGAATTTTAAAGAAAAATAAAATAAAATTGAGAAAGTTTATTTTATTCAAAAATGTTTTTCTGAAACGCAACATCAAGCCAGCTATTTCATTTCATAAATTAAATAGTGTAACGACATTGCAAATCAAGCCTAACATAAATGTTGTTTCATTTCATAAATGAAACAGTGTAACAATGCGGCGACTTAGCATAACAGAAAAACTGTAACGCATTTCCTCCATTAATTTTATTAACAAAGATGTGGTATTAAGGGATGATCCTCATGTTTTCTCTGATTCCATGGAGTAAATTTGTTAGCAAATGATGAGTGGTGACAAATGACGAATGACGATGGATTGACGAATGGATTCTAATCAAACGTTGGCGGATTGACAAACGAAGAACGTGGGATTATCCTATCATTAACGATCGATCCAAACCTAGGTAGGGAATTATTTATAAGTGATTACCATCCCCATTATTCATTTCTAAATGAATAATGTGGTTCAATTCACTGAAAAATTGACCCATGGATTGATCATCCTTGCAAGAATGGGATTTATACATGCAAGGATTTAAGAGGGGATTATATCTTGGAAATTATTTGAACGTCTCTCCTTTATTTTCTAACATAATGGGCGAAGGACAACTGAACAAAGATGACATTGTTTTTCCAATGTGTTCATTTTGATCTCCCTTCCTCCTCACGTTCTTCACCGATGGACCCTTTTGGTTGCATTGGATTTTAGTCGGGAGGTTCCAAAGGTGATAAGACCCCTGGATCCACAGAAAGACGGATTGGAGAACACGGTAGTGGAGATGGTGACCCGAGGATTGCAGAAGGACTTCAAGATCAGAAAAAGGGCCACCTAAGTGAGTCTAGTATCCCATGGAATCACCCACCAGTGGCTGCATGCAGGAGGCGGTGTGCGCCGGTGGCTCTCCATGACAGTGAAGGAGGACCATGGAATCCACCAAAAGCGGTGATTATAGGTCATTGACGGTGTGGGAAGATGCAGTAGCCACACTAAATCATGCAGCTAGAGGGACGTTGTCCATCTAGACGATTGTTGTGGACCCCGCAGCGACCTGTGGGGTGGTTCGGAGATACGACACCCATCGCATCTCAGGCGGAATAGACCGGCTCGCTTCAACGGGTAGGGTCTAAGAGGAGAGTTGGTGGACCCGGGTCGGGTTAGCAGACCCTAGTCCTGGTCAGTTTGACTAGGTCAGAACAGACCCAGACCCAACCGGCCCCTTTTCACTAAAAGGATCATAACTTTTTAATTGTATTTCTGATTGACAAGTTGTTTTCAGAATTGAGACCCTCACAATGAGGCGGTCCTTTTGATATACTCTAAGTGGGTTTTTCCAAGAGTTGAGATATGACTGATGTCTTGAGGAGTAGATTCTCTCATAATCAAGTGCATTATGAATGGGAATCGTGTGGTTGACTGTGACGAGAAGACTGTGACTGGTAGGTTTAGGTGACCCAATAGGCCAAAGTGATTAGTGGATTTAGGTGACCCAGCATGCCAAAGTGATGAGCAGGTGTAGGTGACCCAGAAGACCAAAGTGATGAGTGGGTCTAAGAAACCTAGCAGGCATAAGTGACGAGTGGGTCTTGGTGGCCCAGTAGGCCCAAATTATGAGCGAGTCTAGGTGACCCAAAAAACCTAGCTGACTTATTAGTGATGAGTGTATCAACATTACAAGTTGTTCAGTATTTACGATTGATATTATTTCTTTCCATACTTTAGATTATATGTGTGTGAGATGACTCTAGTGACTCTCTTGATTGTACTTCTTAGATGATAAACTTAGTGTACCTCTTTGGTAGTCTTATTTGTGTATTGATTTGTGGTATACCTTTTTGGTTTGGGGTCCCTAATGAGTATTTTTGTACTCACCCATACACAGGCTTCACCTACACGTGTTGTGTCTTGTTTAGAATATCAATGCTTTGATGGAGTTCTTGGTGGACCAGGGTCAGGTGGTTCTTAGAGTGACCCGATAGACAAGATGATCTTTTTCCGCTTCAGACAGTTATTTCTATACCTACCCTTCATATAGGGTTTTCTTTAGAGGAGTTCCAAATACTTT
Source organism: Viscum album (assembly GCA_963277665.1). Classification (NCBI taxonomy): domain Eukaryota; kingdom Viridiplantae; phylum Streptophyta; class Magnoliopsida; order Santalales; family Viscaceae; genus Viscum; species Viscum album. The sequence goes on along the minus strand of OY728155.1, from coordinate 1,516,116,003 downwards.
TACTTTTACTTTTCTATTCCAGTTGGGCTTAAATTCTGGCCTTGTGTACCTTCATTTTTCTACTATCATACCTTTTGTTTTTTTGCATAGTGTTTTCAACTTCTAGAATATTTGTCTTGGAGTTGTTTTTTTGTATAGGTACTTAAAAAGTTCCTCCAATTTATTTTGGATATGCCTACTTGGTGCTAGCCGCTATCCCCAGGACTATGGGAGGCAGTCTTGGGGTAGTCATGACATGGGCCCCATGCGACGGGTCATGAAAATGGGGTACTGCATAGGGTGAATAGGTGGGTGACTGAGTGGACCATGGAGTGGGTGGAACAACACATGATGGGCATGTGTGAAGTGTGTCCGGGTGCTGACCCCAATGTTGACTTGAGAGGTTGGTGAAGTATGGAATATTATTCAGCATGAAAAGGATTGAAAAATTGATGTGTCACTCATGAGTGTGTTATAATATTCCTCTACTTAATTAATTGAATTTAAAATCATAATCATCTAGGTTTTTCAATCCAATTCATTCAATCAACATGATCCATTACCTTCAACAATTTTATCCCTAACATACTTGAAGTCGATAATAATGTATTGGTCATCTCTAGTGGTCAAGATGAGAGAACAATACATGCCCAATCACCCAAAATTAATCATGAAATCTTTGTATTTCATGCGTGAAATTATTCAATGAAAATGATACAATTGAAGAATGATGCTAAGTTCTAATGACTATTCTATTGATATGTCACATGAACATCCTCGATCACGTGAATCCATTTCATATCTTCATGACATTATATAAAGAACAGAGTACAAGAGAATATATTATCATGGATAACCTCTATATTGATAATCCTTTTGTATTAGGTGATTGTGTATCCCTTGAGTTTTTTTATGAACAGGTTGATCAAGGTAAACATTGGTATATCATGAGTTTGAATAAGTAGATAGTTTAATAATTTCAAAATCCTCGAGAAACACCAAAATATTTAAGCATTTAAGGAGCCTTGAATCAGTATGAAATCCAAAGTATAGGCAGTGGTGATGTTTCCTATAAATACTAAGGTAAAGACAATAGGTTTAGCTATTTTCATTTGATATTTTTTGAGAATATCTCTCGAAATAGAGAATGTCCATGCTCAATTAATGAAAAGGATAAGAATCACATATTCTTTGTTCACGTGAAGGAGAAGATAAATCATGAGACTCTTAAATTATGTGAATAATTAGGGATTTACCAAGACATACTTCTTGTGATCCTCACATTAAGTTTTTTATATGAAGATTGATTCGTGGACTCTATTATGTGAAAGATATCTAAGAGGTTTGCATTATTTTTTTATGAGAATGAAAAGAATATAATAAATTCCTCCATTTATATTGTGGAGTGACTGAGTATTTTTCATGATTACTTACATGAATAATATTGGGATAGTATGTACCTTGTATACATAAATCATTCTTTAAGTCCCATGAACATATACTGCTTTCATAAAGTGGAAGTTTTGGGATATTGTGTGCTTTATATCATGTGAATAAGATTTAAGGAAAAGGTCGTGCATGGTTGTAATCATGCATGATGATTTTATAAATCCCAAATTATTACATGTATAAAAGTGAATATATGTACATGAAATAATGATAATGTTGAATGATAATGTCCATGGTTCATACACCATGAAGTTCTTGTATGATAATTGATTTGAGAATAAAAAAGGCAATCTACATTGAGTTGTCAAAATCCATTATTGTAAAAAATAATATCGAATAAATTATGTGCATCACTTGAAAACATTTTATTGAGCTCAGGAACTTCATAATAAAAAGGAGAGAATTATTTCCTGATCATTTGAGATTAAAGCTGGAAGATACTTTCTAGATGATACTTGTGTGTCTGAGTATTCGATGAGTTGATAAGATTTAGTTCATGTGAAGATCTAAAAGAGTGCTGAATTTAGATGTTCATGTTTTGAAAGAATACCTAACATACAAACTTGAAGTTTTACACAAGAGAAGTGAATCTAGTATACTTGTGGAGGAAGTTCACTCTAAAGAATAAAGGGACTTTCTACTATAGGATCAACACTGAGAAGAAGAAGGATCTTGAGACTAGGGTATATAATGAGTTACTAAAGAGGCTCGAGGATAGGGTATCCAACAAGTCAATAAAAATAATAAAAGATAGTTGAGGTGTATAACCAACTGAGGAATATGATTTAGTTATTGGGGGTGTATAACCAGGATCAACTAGAGGGTCAACTATTAGGCTGCATAACCAATTTCTTACTAAGACATTGTAATTTTTTTGAAGATTATTATAGATAATCCATAGTAGAGAATATAACTAACATGGAAGGGAGTAGGTATTTATACTAAACCATGTAAATAACATGTGTGGTTCTCTATTTTATTATTTTTGTATATGATTTGGGACTGTGATATTTCACTGAGTGGATAAAGAACCTTGACAAGTTCAAAAGGTTGAATTTAAAGGAAATAATTTATAAAAATTAAACCATTGATTAACCCCCCCACCCCCACTCTTAATAGTTAATCTAGAGGGATCTATAAGTGGTATCAGAGAAAAGGATCCCTCTAAATATCCATACTAGATTTTATGAAGAAAATACTAGCAAGGAATCTGAAGAAGAATCTTATAGTAAAGGCAGAGATAACACTAACTCAATGCAATTATAGTGGTATAATTTTCCATAATTTTAATTTATTATTTTTTAATAAATATTGCTTAAGTTATGATGATGATGTATCAATTAGTGATATTCATTCTAAATTCAAATAACATATAAAGAATGTTTCCAAAGACCTGTAAAATTTTATTTTTGGAACTAAAAGGATCTTTATGATGAAAAGTTATAAATAGAATAAGAGGATAATGATATGGAAGAGGAATTGGCTAAAAAGTTTGGTATATGAAACTTTCTAAAAAACTTGTTCCAATAAAGGATTAAATAATATATATTTGTAATGAAATATATATTGATGTTATTAAAGAATCATAGATTAATGTTTGTGAGAAATATTTCTTTAATATTTTTTCTGTAGAATCTTTCCATGCACTTGAAAAAATGTATAAAGTTTATATGGATGTTAAAGATTATCAAATAAAGGTTAAAGAAAAAAAGTTAATGGAGCTTGAAAAATATTTACAAGAATCAAGAAAAATGCATGAATAATAAATAAAGAAGATAAATGAGGATTGCGAAGATAGGTCTAGATTAGTTAAGGATGAGAATAACTCCCTCAATATGAAGTTTTTTGAGTTTGATGTGAGATTAAAGAATCAGAAATCACTAAATATTTTAACATCCCATATTGTTGAAAAAGAGATAATTCTTCAAAAAAATTCATTGGGATTTATGACTCTAAGAAGAGGATGATATCATCATCTAACCAATTAGAAACATCCACAAATAATAATGTATCCCATACAAAAAATTATTACATACTAATGTTATTTAAATTTCAAGTTCAAGTTTTAAACCAAATTCTAAGAAATTATGGATAGTGAAAAAAACTCTTAAACCTACCGCATCAAGGGTGGATGAGAACATATGTATAAAGAGTTGTTTCCAAATATGTTTTCAAAAGAGTTTTAATTCCACTCAAAGATATCATGGTTCAAAACCTATGAAATATAGATAGATATCATAAGAAAATAAGAGAACAAGATTCATAGGCTGTTGTTTTTATTATAGGAAGTTTGGAAATAAGGCATTGGAATGTTGGAATAACATGAAAATTCATGAAAATAAAATATGTTCATAAAAAAGGTGGATAACATATAAATAAAAGATAAATAAGATAAATAAAGAAGATTTAAACAATTCAACTAAGGTTAAAGGAAAATATTCCAATGCTGGTGAGATGAAGGGTCTAAATAGGCAAGAAAAATTTTCACCTAATCTGTCTCAAGAGAAAATTGTTATTTCAAATAGTAAAAGTGAAAAAAATAAATCTGAACCTACTTGAACCAAGAGGATATGGGATATATTATTTCTAACCTAAAATAGAGATAAAAATATGTCAATAAAATCACATTCCCCATGGAAAAATAAGTATCATATTGAATAAATATGATAATGACAAGTGTCTAAATAGAATACATATCAAGTTGGAAGATCTATGTTCAGTAGTTTTTATGGTACTTTGAAAGGTTTGGTCATAAAAAGTATTATGTAATAATATCCTGGAGTATTGATCTCATTATCATATTAATAAAAAATCTTGTAATTTTGTTACATGTATATTCAAACATTTGAGTATTAATAAAACATCTTATTACTTATTTTTAATTATTCTATGTTACTTTAATGTAGTAATGTACAATTTATTTGTAACATTGATAAGGTCATAGTAGCTCCCAGCTATTATGAGAAACATGAAATTCCATAAAGATATTCTTAAATATAATTCTATAGTCAGATAACATTATATTATTGGAAACATATAATTTGACTTTTAGGTTTGAATACTCATAAGCAAATGAGGCTTATTCTCATAAATTTTTTACTTGGTAATCACTAAGATGTAAGATTATAAGAACAAACATACCATTAGTAATTCAACATGTTTTGGTGTCATTGGATATTCCAATATCTCAGCATGTATAATAGTCCTTAAACATTAAAATTATTATTAATACATGTTACAACTCATGCACTTAGATGTAATTCATAAACCCAAATGATACAATTTATGTTGAAGTTGGATATGTTGGGTGTGTCACGACTGGAAAGTTATTGTTGAATAAGTCACAAAATGATTTTTCCATTCCATATTTATATAAGTTGAAATATTAGCACTTTGATTACAATAGAACCACCACATTAAATTCCATGGACATGGTGCAATGAATTGTTTTATTCCATATAGTCAATGAAATATGTATCAAGCATATAGGTTGATGATATGGATGTGAAACCTACTTGATGAGATATTATGAAAAAAGGACTATATTACATAGCGGGATTTCATATGTGGTTGTCTACATTATGACATTAAAGTTATTTCTCTTCAGTTTCTTAACTCATTTCTATATATTTATCTTAGACTTTAGGAAATCTCACCTCATTCCAATGAGAAAGAGTCTTAGAGGGTCACACACTAAGTGTTTCCATTGATCTAAACTAAATTCTATTTGAATTTAATTGTGGGAATAAATATTATTCTCAAGACTGGGTAATAATGTTATTTAAGTTTTATTGATCGCTGATATTTGCAATATAATAATAATTATTTATTCATTAATAAATAATTTATTTTATTATGTGAATATTTAATAAATATTTATTTATTGGATTTTGAACAATATATTTATTTTATTTATAAATTAATGAAGTATTTAATTAAATATTTATTTAGGTATTTAATAAATTTTGGGGAGTTATAGTAGACCAAGATTGTGTTCGGTGATAAATATTTATTTATTAGATGGTAAATAATATTTATCATTGTGTGAGTTAGCGAGCACCATAAACTATTATTATTATTATTATTATATAGTATGGGGTTTAATAATGATTGTTATATTATTTAAGGGTTAGTGTGAAATTAAATAGTATTTTAACCTAAACTCTATCTCTATAAATAGATTGTTATATCTATTGTGTAGAGTTAATCAATATTTGAGAATCATTTCACACAGAATAATTCTTTCTACATTCATCTTACTCTCTTCCTCTCAACAATGGGAAGTGCTAGAGAGGTACCTTCAAGATCAAAGGAACTACAAGCGATCAACACGGTCAATTCAAGGCAATTAATACACCGTGCTAGCACCCAAAAATCAATTTTCATTGATTGGAGGTGAAATAAGCATGTGTAGATCACTGCTAGAGGGATTCTACACTTAGATTTTCCTAACGCAACAAAGGTGATCTGAGAAGGGTTTTTTCATAAGATCAACATCATCATCAGATTAATTTATTAAGATGGGGTAACCATTTCTCATTATCTTAAATAAATTAATTAAATATTTAATATGAAAATATCCTCTTTGGGGTTCTTGTTTCTCTATGTAAATATTAGATGGAAAAGTTTCATTGGTCATGGCATTAACATCATGTAAAATATTGTGAATGATCTACTGAATTGACAAAAACTTCTTTGTTTATCACCCACCTTGGTTCTTCGACTATTCCCAGAACCTAAAAGTTGTATCATAGGGTTCATGTTTAAATATAATTATTTATTTTATTTTCTATTGTTGTTTATTTAAAATTTAATATTCATTTCAAGTTTTAATTCATTCCTAATATATCATCAAAATATCATCTTCTACTTCTTCATTTCTTGCAAATATTACCAAGATTGGTTAATGATTAATGATGTTTACATATTAATATCCCATCCAGAAGTGACAAGGATCCTAGCTTGATAATACAATACTTCACAGCATGTACTTCTTTATTACACATCTTGCATCCTTGTTCATTACACAAGGATGCCTTCATGGATTCTAAGTTTTCATGTAATTAATACATGTCACGTTCAATAAATGCACCGCATTTAGACCATCTGGGGTGTCATGAAAATTTTCCAGAGTATATATTGTGTAGTTTGACTACATGACGTGTAGTCTACATGCTTTCAAGTATAAAAATATGTTGTAAAACCATGTCTTGTGATTAATAAATTGTGTGTTTTTAATACATGATATGTAAATCATATTAACCATGTAATTAAAATTTCATGTCTTTTATCCTCTATACATGTTGTGAACTTTATAAATATTCAAAAAAAGTACATGATGATTCCCTAGGTACATATTGTGGATATCCTACAAAGATAAATACATTTTGTGTGGTTGTCTTTCACGAGTTGTGTACTTTACCCATTTACATATAAATATTAAATTTAATTTATTAATATATTAAACATCATCAACCTAAGTTTTGTGTTGGTCATTAAGGTAATAGTACACACTTGTTGTTAGGTATTATACTATATTAAATTCCTAATTAATTCCACATAATATTCGATGCTACAAATAATGCATGGTTATTATACACTAAAGAATCAACACATCAAATTATATAGACTACATAATGTTCATGTATTCGATGTGGAATTAAATTTTCTATTCATTCCATGAAATTATGATATATGTTTTGTACACAACTTTTCATATGAGTGCATTATTTACAATTTATACCATACTATGTAGTTCAGATAGGTAATCACCTGGTTTCTTCCAAGTACAAAGATGTGTACTATTTTATTGAGTTTTATATAAAATTAAGTTATTTATTTTATTTAAAGTTATAGTGGATTTGAGTTTAATGATGATTGGATGAATTATGATAAAATTAATTAGTTGATTAATAATACAATTAATCATACTAACTCATATTTGTTTTATCTTATCAAAGAACAAGTTGAAATTAATGATAGATAGTAATTTTAAATGCATAATTGTTGCATTTTTATGATCAATCATGATCTTGACTAAGACCTCTTTATATGTTAGAATTATTTAATTTAAATTTATTGCATGGTTTTTCAATTGTTAATTATTAAATTAAATAAGATATTTTGTGAGTAATATCTCTCTCTCTCCTTTATTATATAGAACCTGCATGTCTAAGGTTATTTATGTAATTCCCCTTAAACAATCCTTTAGTTCCCCTCACCTACATGTGAGTTATCAATTAATTTAATGAAAGGAGTTTTCCAAGGTGTGTGGAGGCAGTTCAAGATGGAACTGAGACATTTCAAACCCAGGTGATATACACGTGGATAGGTGGAATGTTGTAACTTGTTCCAATATTAGTGGAATGAGTTTCCCCCTAGGTCATAGGTTGATTTATTTTCCCCTCAATAAATAAATTTTTAGATAAGATCATGATTAAATAATTTATTTATTTATTTATTTATTTATTTATTTATATCTAATGCATTATTTATTTTATGGATACAAGATCGTGATCACATAAATAAATGAATTAATGTGAAAATATAAAATATAAATAAATGGATTATGAATAAATTTTTTATAAAAACATGGTTAATCACTTAAGTAAAATCTACTTAATATTAAAAATAAATATAAAAGATAAAAAAAATTATGAAAAATAAAACAAAATTGTTAATTAAATTTTAATTCATTAATCCTTCCATCATCTGAATTAAGATAAACCCGTAGTTTAAGTGCTGATTTGGCCTTCGTCAGGTGAACTTTTAATTATTCAGAAGTCTCAAATAATATAGTGGTTTGAATTAACCAAATAGGTATTGGTTTTAATTTCCTCCTTATGTCCAATAAAAATTTGGATGTAAGTTTTGAGGAAACCCAAGTTAGGGTTTCTAGATTTGGGGGTCCACTCAATGGATCCAGGAGCTACAAGCCCATAGCTGACAAGACCTCTTACCAAAATACTTTCTAGTAATTTCCATGGCCTCTATATATATTATAAGAAAGTAAATATGGATAATTTATACTATAATTTTAATGAAAATAGATATTCCAATTTTAATAGTGAGTGTTATAAATACTTGATTAAATAGTGGGAGATTTAATAAAAATTTAATTATTATTATTTCTCACATAATTTTTAATCAAGAAAAGTACTAATAATTTTATCTTTTAAATTGTAGAATAATGAAAATTTATTCATCCACATTATCTCTATGACCTATATTAGAGAAATACCATCTCCTAATTGGAAGTAACTTCCATGAGTGGTTTAGATTCCTTTGGGTTGTGTTGCACCATCAATGAAAATATTACATGATAGAATCCTTATTACTCGATCCACCTATAATGGATCAGAGTGATAAAGAGTTTATTTTCTATGAAAACAATTGATTTATGTGGTTTAAATTCAATGTTTTATGTTATCATATATGTTTAGTGAACTTATGAAGTCTCATGAAAACATGGATTCTTATATTATGATCAAGCATCTTCATGGTCTATACCAGGTGAGAGCTAAATAGGACAAATTTGAGATCTCTAAGGATTAATTTCAGAGAAAACTTAGATTGGGTGAACCATATGGGCCTCACATAGTCATGATCATTGGAAAGGTATTAAATAGTTTCAATACATTATATATGAAAAAACATTTTCTCCAGTTGCAATGTTGAAATCCATTATAATTCTACTTGTTGTTGTGGCCTTCTATGATAATGAGATTTGGAAAATGGATGTCAAAACAGTATTCCTTAATGGGAACTTTAAGGAACATGTATATATGACACAAATTGAAGGATTTGTAACTCCAATGGGTGTAAATATGGTTTTAAATTTTCAAAAATCCATTTATAGATTAAAGCAAGCATCTAGGTCATGGAACATTTTTTTATGAGGCAATAACAAAACTTGGTTTCATAAATAAAATATGTTAGGAATGTATCTATAAAATTGTTAGTTGTAGTGTGGTAATTTTATTAATAGTATATTTTGATGAGATATTACTTATTTTAAATAAAATACTACTCTTACAGTACATTAAATCTCAGTTTAATAAATAATTTTCCATGAAAAACTTAGACAGGGTAAAATGTATTCTTGGGATCAAGATTCGTCAAGATAGATCAAGAATGATGATCGGCCTAAGTAAATGTACATATATTGAAAATATAATAAAAATATTTAGCATGGAATAATCCCATGGGAGGTTTTTTCATGTGTCACTTGGCATTCATCTTTCTAGGAAAAATGTTTCCTCAAACACATGAGGAAAGGAAAAGGATGACAAAGACTCCATACACATAAATGATTGGGTTATTCATGTATGATATGTTATGTACTATTTTAGATGTTTCATATGCCTTGAGAGAGGTGGGAAGATATCAAGCTGACCCAGGTGACTGCCATTGGATGGCAGTCAAGAATATCCTTAAGTATATGGGGTGTACTAAGGATATGGTCTTGGTCTATAGAGGACATGAGGAACTAATCATCATAATATATGCATATATTAGTTTCTAAATAGGTCACAATGATATGATATTACAAATGGGATACATATTCACTTTGAATAGAGGTGTTGTGAGTTGGAAGAGATCAAATATGGGTATGATAATAGATTCTAAATTATAGTCTAAGTATATTATATCTTATGAGGTAGATAAAGAAGAAATATGTATATGAAAATTCATCCAAGAGATGATGTGGTACCAGGTAGTAAAGATCCTATAGCACTCTATTGTGTTAATACTGCTACAGTGGCTCTTGTAAAAGATATAAGGTCACATCAATAGACAAAGCATATACTTTGGAAGTATCATCTCTTGATATATTTTTCTTAGAGAGGTGAGGTTTTAGTGAGTAGTATTTCCATTGAGGAAAATGTGGAAGACCCCTTTACTAAAGCCTTGACTCATCATAAATATGATTATCATGTGATGTCTATAAGACTAAAATCCAAGGGAAAAGTGGTATTTTGTTATAGTTTTTGTTTTAAACCAACTGATTATGATTTGATTATATGTATATTTGAACATTTGAATATTAATAAAACATCTTATTACTAATTTTTCATTATTCAATATGACTTCAATGTAATAATGAACTAGAGTATCTATCATATTGATAAGGTCATGGAAGTTCTCTACTATAATGAGAAACTTGAAATTTCATGATGATATTCTTAAATATAGTTACATAGATAGATAAAATTATATAATGTGACTATTAGGTGTGAGTACTCGTAAGGGCATGATATTTATTCTCATGAATTTCACACTTGGTAATATTTAAGATGGGAGATTATAAGAATATACCCACCAATAGAAATTAAGCATGTTTTGGTGTAATCAAATATTCCTATATTCAAGCATGTGTAATGGTCTTTAGAATTTAAGATTTTTATTAATACATGTTATAACTCACGTACTTATATTTATTTCATAAACCTTGATGATATAATTTTTTTCAAAGGTGGGTGTATTGGGACTATCACGAGTGACATGTTATTAGTGAATATGTTGAGGAAGAATTTTTCCATTCAATATTTATGGTAGTTTATATCTTGAAAATTTTATTGGAATAGATACATCACATTAAATTAAATGGTCATGGTGTAACAAATTATTTATTTCAGATAGTCAAAGAAAGATGTATCAAGCATATAAGTTGATGAGATATATGTGAAACCTTCTAGATGAGATATTGTGATAGAGGGATTATATTACACAGTGAGAATTTGTATGTGGTTGTAGATTTTGCGACATTAAGTCCTTTCTCTTGGGTTCCTTGACCCATTTCTATATAGTTACCATGGACTTTAGGCAATCCTACCTAATGTCAATGAGAAAGAATCTTAGAGGGTCACACACTAAGTTTTTTTGTTGATCTTAATTAAATTCTATATGAATTTTATTATTGGAATAAATATTATTCTCAAGAATTAGGAATAGTTTTTTTCATGTTTTATTGACTGCTGATATTTATAGGGTAATAAATAATTATTTATTAATTAATAAATAATTTATTAGACTATATGAATATTTAGTAAATATTTATTCATTGGATTGTGAATAAGATATTTATTTTATTTACTGATGAATAAAATATTGAATTAAATGTTTATTCAGATATTCAATAAATTTCAAAGATTTGGAGAGGAACAAGATCATGTCCAGCGATAAATATTTATTTATAATCCAGAAAAAAAATATTTATCATTGCATGAGTTAGTGCATGATAAATAATATTATTATTATTATTATATGGAATGGGTTTTAATAATGATTATTATATTATTTAAGGGCCAGTATGCAATTAAATATTATTTTTAACCTAAACCCTAGCTTTATAAATATATGTCTTTGTCGATTTTATTGGTTAAATTGATATTTTAGAATTGTTTCACACACAAAAATTCTATCTCCATTCATCTTCCACTCTTCCACACAAGAATAAGAAACACTAGAGAGATTCCTTCAAGATATAAGGAACTATAAGAAATCAACACAAAAAAAACATAATAAAACCGATTCACCATGCAATAATATAAAAATCAATTGGTTTCACTCATAGATTAAAGAAGTATGCATGGATCATTGTTCGATGGATTCTACACTTGGATCCTCCAAACACAAAAAAGGTAATCTGAGAAGGGGTTTTCAAAAGGTCAACATAATCATCTGAGAAAGTTCCTAAGATAAGGTAACCATTTCTCCTAATCTTAAATAAATTAATTATAAATTTAACATGAAAAGATCCTCTTAAGGATTTTGGGTTTCTCAATGTAAATATTTAGTAGAAACTTTCATTTTTCATTCCATTCACATCATGTATTATGTTTTTATTGATCCATTGAATCGACAAAAGATTCTTGGTTTATCATACACCTCGATGCTTTTACTGCACCTAGAACCTACAAAGTCTTCCAATATTGGTGAGATTAAGGTTCTAAATAGGAAATATAAATTTTCACTTAATCTATCCCAAAGTAAGATTGTTTTTAAAGTATGTCATGTTATATAAATAAATGTGAATCTAATAGGACTAAGAATATGTGTGATATATTTCTTAATACCTCAAAAGTAGAGATAAATATGTTAAGAAACTCATATTCCCCCACTAAAAAAGAAGTCTTAGGTTGAATAAGTACATCAAAAAAAGGTTCTAAATATAATTTATCTCATGGTGAAAGATCTATGTTCAGAGTTGTTTATTAGTGTTGTGAAAGGTATAGACATAAATCCTACTCGTATTGGTATAACATGTCATTTCTAAGAAACAATGATGAATCAAGGGGGTCATGGTGAATAAATTAGAATAAATTATCAATGAAATAAAATATTGACCAAAAATTTATTCAAGAAACCAATACAAAATAGGTATTAATTTTTATAATAAGTGTGTGTAAAATGCAAATTATAAGGTCACAGAGCTAAGGTATGCATGGCCAAATTACTTGGAGAGATTCCCAGTGTTGTGAAGGGGAATAAAATTTAGGAAGCTAAAAATTATTATTTATTCCATATTAGTCCTTTAAAAAGTTCAAATTATAATCCCAAAGAATCTGAGGAGATAAAGAACAGTGCCTAGTTGTTTGGCCAAATCAATTGAAATTGGATAAACAATTAGGGGAAGCTGAAAATGACCCAGGTTGAGGGGAATCTCTTAGCATTAATATTGTTTTTGAGAGAAAAAATAGGACTCTCATTTTTCCCTATTTTATGTTATTTTATTCAAACAAGGAGGGTATTTAATGTGATATATTTATCCCATGAGGGGTAGAATTTATATGTTGTTAAATATTCACTATATAGTGAATGTGGAACTTTTTAACTACTTTGGAAAATTGGAAGATGTGGTATTAAAATCACTCCCTTATCCCTTCTTTGAATGAATGGATTAATCATTATTATTAAGTTGTATTTGATATTGAGCTAAGAAAGGTGGGAAATATCTTTTTTCACTTGAACATTTTTATGTTTTTGTTGAGATATGTGTAGGATATAGTGTATTCCTTGACAAATCTCTCTTGACCAGCCACAAAACATGAGTAAGTGGGTTATCTAAGTTTGATATCACATGCTTCATAATTTATGGAAAACATTGATCACTATGGTTGTACATACTTTCTTTCAACAAAGGTTTTTCCCATATAAATATAGATTTTTCTAGTTAATGTCTCTTTGCTAAGAAAAACATGTGATGTCATCCTTCCCTCATAAGTGGATAGGGATAAGGCCTTAAATGAATGGAAAAGAAGAGGATTCCCTAATGTAGTGAGAGTATTATTGATATGAGAAGGCCCCTATTGTACCATTTCATTTGTTATCAATAAGGGGGAGAATAATATTGACTTTATAAAGTGAAAACATATCAACAAAAAATGAAAAGGGTAAGATTAAAGAGAACAAGTGAAAGTTAAAATAATGAATATTATATTTGTTTTCAAAATATTGTAATGTTGATATAAAAGGAAGACTTATATAAGGATTTTATGATGTTATGTAATTGGATTTATTTCTTAATAAATCATCCACATAAGTTCATAGGTTGATTGAGGTTCATTCCATGATCTATAGAAAATAAATGTGTGGCTACTAGATTTAAGAATCCATGAGATGTCCAAGACTTAGTGAAAACCATAGTTATAATAATTTTTAAATTGGTATTAATTCAATATACATGTGATAATTTTGTTTGTATTCTTCACAATGTTTTCAACAAATGAAGAATTAGAAATACTCTAAATAAGTCCATGCAATATTATACTATTATAGGAGGAGTTATTTGGTAAATTCCATGCAAAAATATTTATATTTTTCATGAATAATATTTTCAGAGGAATTTTTAGATGGGATGGAATATTTTAAGAATGTATTTTATTTTACTAATTCTTATTTTAGTTATCGTTATTCTAAAAAAGTGTCCAATCCTTATCCAACCAAAGACCCACCTCAACCACACATATGGGACCTATCCCAAAAAAATTGGAGGAAGTCTACATGGACAGCCTTGAGTAGCAGGTGAGTGTATTAACATATGAATAACACCCATAGGGAGTGCACATGGGAGAACATATTGTGCTCTTAGGTCACATAGGTGGTTTCCTAGGTAGATCGTTCAATGGGGTGGTGCGGCCCATGTTGGGTGTTTATGAAGTGTGTCTGGATACCAGCCCTTGTTCCATATCAATCGATTGGTTAAGTAGGGAATATTATTAATCAGTGTGAGAAGGATTGAAAGATTAATGTTGTACTCACGAGAATTATACACTATTCTTCCTCTTAATGGATTATGTTTAAAATGATGGTTTGCTGATTCATTTAATCCAATACATTCAATAAATATGAACCATCATCTTAAACCTTTCTATCCCTAGCCTTCTTAACATCAACAATCATGTATTGTACATCTCTAGTGATCAAGTTGAGATAAAAATACATGTTCGATCACCCAAATCAAATAATAAAATCTTAATCTTGTATACATTCAATTATTTAAATAAAATGATTTTATCAAATCATAATATAAAGTTACAGTGAGTGTTCCAATGATGTGTCACATGAACATCCTCGGTCACATGAAACCATCATTTATCTTCATGAAATCACATGAGGAAAATAATATGTGAGAAGATCCCATCATGGATATCCTCTATCACCAGAAATATTATCTATTAGGTGATCATGTGTCCACTTAGTAGTTGCATAAATAATTTAATCAAGTGAAACTTTGGTTTCACATGATTTTGAATAATCCAAGAGTTTTAGGATTTGCAAATCCTTATGATATATCAATATATTTGGGAATTTAAGGTTCCTTTAATTAGAATTAAATCCAGTATAGAGGTGGTGGTGAAGTACCCTATAAATATTAACGTGTTTATGATAGGTTTAGCGGTTGTTGTTTAATAGTTTTTGAAAATAGCACTTGAAATAGAGCATTTTCATGCTTTATTCATATGAAGAATAATAAGCTCATGTTCTTTTTTCATGATAGGTAAAAGAGAACCCATGATCATCCTATGATACATAAAGAAGTAGGAGTCCCATGACATTATTCTTTTGATCTTTACATTCACTATGTTATTAAAATATTGATTTATGCACACTATTGTGTGAAAGAGACATAAGAGGTTCACATGATCTATTAAAATGAGGAAGGAGAAGAAGATCACAAATTCCTTTGGGTCAATTGCAGACTAATTGGGTATTTATTTTGAGTCCTTATGTGAAGAAGATTGAGTTACCATGTACCTTGTATAAGTGAATCATTCTTAAGGTCTCGTGAACATATACTACATTCATGAAGTGGAAGGTCTGATATATCATAATATTTCTATCATATGAAGAAGATTGAAGGAAAAGGTCATGCATGGTTCTAAGCATGAATGATGCTTTGATATATTCTAAATTATTTCATATATAAAATTCAATCCATGCACATAAAATAATGATAATATTGAATGATAATGTTCAGGGTTCATACACCATGAAGTTATCATGTGGTAATTGATTTGATAATACAAAAAAGAAGATAAATTGAGTTTTAAAATTATATTATTATATAAAATAATATTAATGAAATTTTAGAAATCACATGAACACATTTTATTGAGGTCAATAACTTCACCATAAGAAGGAGATAATTATTTCCCATCCATTTGACACTAAATTTAAAAGATACTTGAAGGAGGATAATTTAATGTATGAGTATTTAGTTAGTTGACAAGATTTAGATCCTGTGAATATTTTAAGGAGTGATAAAGTAATAAATTCATGTTTCAAAGTAGACCTAACATACAGACTTGAATTTTTACACAATCATATTAGTTCTAGTATGCTTTTGGAATAAGATAACTCTAAATAATAAAAAATATCTTCTACTATAGGATCAACACTAAGAAAAATAAGGAGCTTGTAATTGGGGTGTCTAACTAGTAATTTAAGAGGCTTGAGTTTGGGGTGTTTAACTAGTCAAGTAAGATAATATAAGAAGGTTGGAGTGTTTAACTAACTGAGGTAGAAGATTTTATTATTGGGGTGTAGAAATATGATCAACTGGAGGATCGAATAATTGGGTGTATGACCCATTTTTTCCTAATCCATTGTGATTTTTATAAAGATTATAGTGGAGATTTCATATTTTGGAGTTTAACCAACATGGAAAGGAGTAGGTATTTGTATCGAAGCTTGTAAATACTATTTGATGTTCTCTATTTTATTATTTCTTCATACAAGGAGAGACTGTGATATTTCACTATGTAGATCGAGATCCTTAAATAGTTCAATATATTGAATTAAAATGAAATAATTTGTAAAAATTAAACCACTTATTCACCCCCCCTAATCAGTGTTCAATCCATCTTGGGGATTTAAAGAAATGTAAAAAATATATCATGGAATATATTGATACTAGTATCTAGATAGATCAAGTAATATCAAACCAGAGTAAGGATGTGACTTCCTCCTTTGATGGAAAATCTATGAGCTAAAGAGATCAAGATAGATAGTGGTCACCAAATCTATAAAATAGTATGAGTATATTGTAGCTTTTAAAGTTTATTGAGAAATAATTTTTAATGAAACTTCATCCTAGTGTTTGATGTGGCCCTAGAAGTAAAACCCTATCACATTATAGTTTGATGATACTATAATGGTGGCTCGTTATAAGGATCCAAGTCCACAACAATGTATGAAGTATATACTTTATATTTGTCACCTAATTAGAGATTTTCTCAAAAGGGGTGATGTCACAGTAAGTAGATATATCACAAGGACTTGTGGGTGACTAACCATATCCATAGAAAAATTTTATAGGCATAGTAGTTATATCCATAACTCAATAGAAGTATTTTTATCATGTGAATCCAACCATTTTGATATTTAGCAGTTGGCTCTAGTGCGAGTGGTATTTGGCTGGAGTTGTTTCCCTAGAACTAACTACTTTGTACTTTAGATATCTTTTATCATGGTGTTTGAATATTAATAAAATTTATTATCACATATTGATTATTCTTCTACATGATAATGAATGTGATAATTTCCTTAGGGTACTTGTTACACTAAAATTTCATAGTAGTTCCCCACTATGATGAGGACCATAGAATTCTATGATGGTATTCTTAAATATTCATTTTATAGATAGATGATGCTATCTAACTGGAAATAGATGGTGTAAGTTATCAAGGGTGGGAAGATCATAAGACACTGCGAATTATTCTCATAATGTTAACATAATCTCTAATATATGAGGTTATGATATCAAGAACCACCCATATTAATTATGCATGTTTATGTGTCATTAGAGATTCCTCTTTATGGAAACGTGTAATGATCTTTTGATTTGAGATTATTATTAATATATACCATGACTTGTATAATTTTATATATTGACTGAAACTAATAAATTATATATAATAACCCAAGTACCTATAGAATAATTTTTTTCATATTTATTAGTATTCTTAAATTAAATAATTAAATTCATTATAAATATGTGAAGTAGGAAATAAGTTTATAAAACTCATTTCTTATAAGGTTATATTTAAAAGATTAATTTTGAAATTATATAATTTAATTACAAAAACTAATTTAATTTTTTGATTCATCGTGTCAAAATTATCTTAGGGTGAATTTTTGATAATTTTTGAAAAAGATTAATTTTTGAGTGAATAGTGAAAAATACCGATATTTGTAAATATGTCATTTCTTTTAAATAAAATAAGAAATTTAAAAGTCCCAATAAATTTTGAATATGGTTTAAATTAACATGATTATTATTTATTTATATTTTATCCATGTAAGTTCTTTTGAATCAACTTTATACTATATTCTAGAATAAGTTTATTTTGGGTTTAAAAAACAGTATTTTTCTGAAAACTGTTTTAAAGTACAAAAAATTTCTCCATTTTAATTAATGAAAATAATACCTAATGAGGAATGTTTTAAATGAAATATAAATATTATATCTCACTTAATATTAATTTATTTTTATACAATGTTTATTATTAGTCATAAAGTGAATATAAAATTGTCTTTTTCTTGAAAAATACACTTCTTGAAAACCCTTTTTTTATCGTGTCCTCGGGATTTGATTTAAATTTAATTTTTAAAATTATTTGAATTGAATATTTTTAAATTTATTCCATATTTTTAATGATAATGTTGAAATAATTTAATAATTTAATTTTTATTTTCAATCATATAAAAACATACCATGGTAAAAAAAATATTTACCGCATTATAAGTAAAACAATATAGTGGGTTAAAGGTAAAAGGTAAAGTATTAAAATACCTAAAACTATAGAATTAAATTGGTATTTGATGTGTTTATTTACCTTAAAAAATATTTAAATAATTATTTATCAACCAAATTCTTTGTAATTAATGCCACCCAAATGTGGTTCTCTTTAAATATTAATTAATCATTATTTAATCACTTAAAACTACCACTCCTCAAGTATAAATGCCACTCCTCACCACCTCCTTTATCATAAAAATCCATGAATCCATTAAACTATCTTACAAAACTTCTCTTTACCACTATACACACATCCAAGTTCTTCTAGTCTCACTCAAATAACAATTCTAAGTTCATTAAGTGGTCCTTCAAGGAGGTGATATTTAAGAAGTAACAATCCCAAACCACCACTCTTAATTTATTTTATAATTTTACCTTATACTAACCTAATTCATTTGTAAAATAATAATAAATAAAATATCATGTATATACTATAAATTTATATTGATAATATAATATTTTATATCCATTCATTTTCTCATCTCCTCTTATTCAAAGAAACAAAACCATTGTCCAAATTATGGTGGTTAACCATCTTCATGGATAATGATTATTTTTTCCCATTACTACATTAAATGATGGTCAAAAAAATATTATTATTGTTAAATAAGATTATAATAAGTATAATATAACTTATTTAATGTTCTTTAACTAAAATATAGGTATAATATTAAATAAAATGAAATTAGATTGTGATGGTCAAAAAATCTTCCAAAATAAATTAAACATTTATCATTAACATTTTATAAAATTAATCATCCTAATGTTAGAAAAAATGATATATAGGATAATTTATACTTATATAAGTAAATTAATATCATTTAATTCTAATTCTGGTGTATTATTTCCATTTGAAAAGATAATCCATAATTATACACAAATGAACCGACCATGAAACCATGAAACAAAAACACCTAAAACTATGAAAATAATGAAATATTATTAATGAAATGGTGGTAATATGTTTTAAAAATATCATATAAGGTATTATAAATATTAATATAGTTATGTAATAAATTAATAACATTCTTTAAATAATTATATAGGAGGTTTGAACATGTTTGAAAGAATTCAGACCTAGGGTAAGGGAATTCTTAACCCAATTTCCATTCTATCAGTTAAACTTCAACTTCATTGATAACGAATTGATAATATTATGTGTGAAATGAATTTTAATTTTATTATGTTTTATTTTCACTTTTTTATGTTTATTAACATAGTATTCATATAATCGTTTCATTTTATTAATTCTCACTTCAATGATATGATATTTATAGGGTAATTTCCTTTAAAAAATTATTTTAATGTTTATTTTTATGAAATTAAAAGGGGGTTTTTTTAAATATATGGAATTAACATAATTTTACACTTTCTTATCACCTTATTATTTTGAATCATACTTTACATGTTCATATGGTTACTTTCAAATATAATTTTTTCCACTATACTTGTGCAGTTTTTTTCAAAATGAGTGATTTCAAAATGGAAAGTATATATTCTTAAAAGAGTTTTTTATGATCAAATATTTCATGATTTAAGTTTATGTTATGGTTTATGGAGGATTTTTAGGATGAATGGTGGTTTATTTATGAACCAATGATGGTTGGTTACATTATTAACTAACGATGGGTGGTTCTGTGGTAAACCAAGGATGGGTAGTTACATTATTAAATAATGATGGGTGGTTTCATGATAAACCAAGCATGGGTGGTTAATTTATAACCTCCAATTCATTGGGTAATCCAAAATTGGAGGTTGGACATATTGGTTACTCCATTTTTAATAGTGATGTGGAAAATGATTTCCCAAGTTTCCCATTGTACACTTATATTCTTTATTATGAGTTTTCATGAAAATAATTTTATTTCCAAAATGTAAGATAATGATCTTTTTGAAATGATGATTCATTTTTTGGGATAAAAGGGTATTTTTTAACAAAAAAATTATGGTTTTTCACTGGACTAATGGTTTACTTTATTTTAAATCCCTTACTAAGAATTTTTTATCATCCTGAGTTTTAAAAAAATCAAAATGTTTTAAGAAAGAGTAGGGACAAGGATGAGATCAAAGATAAAATGGAGAAGATTTTTCATGAAGAGAAATAATTTTTTTTTAAGATTTTTATTTTATACATGAAATTTATAATTAGTATTTTTTTAACTTGTAATTTATGGTTTTAACATATTTGAGTTAGTCCTAATTCTCTAAAACTCTAAAACTAAAAGATCCTTGAGATTGAAATAATGTAAATTCTAGTTTAAAATCACCAGAATATATAATGTTTAAGGCTAGGTACTTACATCATATATTCAATAGGAGGTATGATAGGTTGGGTGTGTCATGAATAGTATGGGATTAATAAATAGGTAAATAAATTATTTTTCCTTTCCTCTTTGTTATAATTTGACGTCTTGGTATTTTGATGGAAATGGAATCAACTGACCATGACCATAGCCATGACATTTATATCATTATGTTCATTTCTTGAAAATAAAATAAATGTATATCGAGTATAGTTTAATGACACGATCATGAAAATTTATTGATAATATATCATGACCAAGGGATTATATTACAAAAAAAGCATTCATAGGAGTTTATTATCATTGTGAAATTTAACTTCTTTCTTTATTCATACCTCAATATATTGCTAGATTCCAACCTTTGACTTTAGGAAATTTTTTCCAAATGTCAATTAGAAAGAATCCAGGAGGTTCACACACTAAGTTTATCCATAACCTCAATTAAATTCTATTTTAATTTAACAAGTTAGAATAAATATTATTCCCTCATTTTGGTTTAATAATTATTCGAGGTTATTTGATCACTAGAATTAAATCATGGGTCACTTGAAAGAATAAATATGTGAGTTGAATATTAAATTAATATATATTTTCCTTTTAGTGGGTATAATTTATCTATAATTGAATAAGTAAGTTATATTTATTTATTAAGAAAATAGTCATTATTCAATATTTGGTAAATATTGAGGGGGTTGACGGATTGAGTTTATAGGTCGGGGTAGAAATGATATATTAAATATCATTTAAATAAATAAATATTTATTTATCTAATAAATGGTATTTATTAAGTCCACAAGTATTCTGAAGGTCGATTAAATAATAATATCATTTATATTATTATTAGATTTGGGGTTTGCTAATGAATAAGGTATTTTTTAAGGGCCTGTGAATAATTACCAATCCAAACCTAGCTCTATAAATACTTGGTTATACCACTTTCTAGGTTTATATGTCCATTATGCACAACAAATATAAAAGATAATTCTCTCAAAAGCTAATAGATAAATCCCCTAAGAATGCATTCAAGAACAATAGTGTTTATAAACCTCCTTATCTAGCACCAAGAGAACACAATAATTCCTCATCCTTGAATGAGTTCTTTATTTGATCAATAGAGTATAACACAATTGATTGAAATTGAATATTCTAGAACTTGAAGATTCTATAGTGAATTCATGAGGTTTTGGAGCATGTTAGGATCACCACTATAGTGATTATACCATGTATCCTTTATTGCAATGATGGTGTGACAAGAGTGTTTTATTGTATTATCAATGAAGAAAAAATTACAATACAAGGTAAATCTTTATTCATTTATAAATAAATAATAAATTTAATGTGAAAATTTTCTCTCTCCTAATTCTGAAAATCTTTGTCAATATTCATCAGATTTAATTTTTTTTCACGACATTTATTTTCATGTAAATTTTTTATTATTCATTGAAACCCGATGAAGGTTGATTTGGCCATGACCCAATAGGTGCTTCTGCTAAATCTGGAACCTATCACGAAAAACCTCTTATTAATATTATTATATATTTACACACATTATTCTATACTTATATAATTTATTACCTTAAATATTAACTTAATAAGTGAGCTAGGCAATCATGAGAAATTTCTCAGAAAGTATCAGTGAAACCCAACTAATCCAAAAGTACTACAACTCTAGTGATGGGGATTTAAAGAGTGTTTTTCAAGTGGTTTTTCATATCCAATGATATCTAAAAAGAACTAATAAAAAATTATTTCTATCTAATAATATTCATCCCCGTTCAAATTGGGTATAATTCCTTACTACTATCCAGCTATGGATAGAATAAATACAGTAACCATTAGGGTTCATCCTAATATTTTATTTCATTTAATTTAGTTTTTTTTATTTCTTTTCCCTTGTTTAGTATTTTCTAATAATTGTTTTTATTTTTTTTCTCCATAGTAAATAAATGGAAATTTATTTTTAACCATACTAGAATTCATTTAAGTTGTTTTCCACCAAATTAATAACACTCACTTATGTTTTTTATTTTATTATTTTTAGTTTTAAGATTTTTTTTATTGTTCCTTATGTAAGAAAATATACTAGTGTGGTCTGCCAATTTAAGTAAAAATTTTCTTGGATTTATAATCCAATAAATGAATAATCACATTGTATCTTTTCTTCCTAAATACTTTTAAATATTTAATTTTTTATTATAGGTTTAATTTTAAGTGTGGGGAAAGGTACTTAAGTGAAAATTGTTTGTTTATCCTGCTTATTTATAAATTTTATAGCATGATGAATTTGTTTAATACATGTTATTTTTTGTGTGATATTGAATATTCTTATGAACTTGGACTAAAATATTTTTTTTGGAACTAAAATTTAATTTTTTCATGATAGAATTGAGAATTTACCTTGATGATTTAGATACTAAAATGGATGTTATACATGTATTATATATTATGTTGTTGAAAATATTTGTTAACCATGATTGTTATCTTATATGTGCACCATAAAAATTATTTTTAGATATTATCAGAGTTTTGGCAGGCATGAATATGTTTGAAATTTTTTTAGACCCCTGGTGAATGTTATTTTGACTGTAGAAATTATAATCTTTTTTAACTTCAAGAAAATTAATACAATCCTCCACCTTAGAATAAATATTTGGGAAAATATTGAAAATGAGTGAGGTATAATGGTCTATATTTATTCTAATATGAATTTATTTAAGCATTTATCAAATTTTCCTATAAATTATTTCAAAAATTATTTGTTTTCAAATAATGGTTAAAATGTGTTTCCCTTTATAAAATTATCCCAATAAGAAACACATTATCTAAAAATGATTTTTTCTGTACAAATATTGTTTCTAGTTTTAAAAAATTATCATATTTAGAATTCATTAATTTCATTGAAACTTATTCACTCCACATTCACGAATTTCTAAAAACGTTTTCTTTTTTTTATGAATGATAGACACACAACTCAATAATTAAGAATAATTTATCAGCTCAATACAAATAATTAAATAAAACCTAAAAAATGTACTGGATGAGACTGTATAAGAAATAATTAGTATCTCAACATAAATATGAAAAACTCAATCACCGACTTCACATACTCACACATTTTAACAACTATTTCATTATGTGTATAATCTTAGATCATTTTTTAGATTAATTTTCATGATGACGTTGGAATATTTGTTAATGGAAAATAAAGTCTTTAATGTTGTGTAATTTGATGTTTCATGGTTTTATTATGTTTCTCACATATATTTTTAGGTCATTTATTGATGATTTAGTGCTTGAATGAGTTTTTAATAATGATTTCTTAATATCTTTAAATTTAGAATGAATATGAATTCATTAAATAATTTCTTGAAAATTAATTTTTTTTGTGATTTATTGTTAAAATTGTTCATTCTAAATATTTTATGAAGGATTTAGTTTTGGATGGGTTTATGATTTTTAATTAGGATATCATTTGATTTAAAATATAATTTCTTTTTATACACTTTTGAAATATTTTTTATAGTTTTTTTATTATTCATAAAATATTTTTATAAATGATTTATTGAATCTTAATAAAATATTATAATATTTTGTTTAAATGAAATTATGAATTTTAATTGATTTAATAAATTTTTAATTGTTTTATTTGTAATGGGTTTTTAATTTTATTTTTCATGGTGAATTTTAGGTGGATTACTCATCTGATGTATAATATTAATCTGAAATAATTTTTAAAATTTTATGAAATGGAGTTAATGCATAAGAATAAATTATTGAAAGTTTTCTTTAAACATAAGAGAATATTTTCTTTATTAGTGAGTCACATAAACAAAAGGGTAATAATGAGTTCAAAGAACTTGTTCAGGCATGGTTGAGAGAAGTAAGCTCGAGTTAAAGAAAGAGATGAACTGATTCTTGGAAAATAGGAAGGGATATGGAAAAGATAGAAAATAATTGAATCCTGATGTTTGAATTTAATTCACTATCTAAAAGGTTTTGATTTAATTCCACTTGTTAGTGTATAGTTACCAGTGGAAATTTCCCTCAAGGATTTCACTAAGAATTTGGGAATGTCAAACACCGAATTCAGACAAACCCATAGTATCAATGTTGGGATATTTTATCTAGATAATTTTGTATTGAAGAGATTAAAATGGATGATCTCTCCATCCATTTATTTAAATATCAAAATTAGTGTGAATCACAATAATTTTATATTGTCATTTCTATTAAAAGATACCTTGATTTGATCGATGTGAGATAGCTATTGGAAGGGGTAATCCATTTGGATTTGAAAAATTTGAAATCCAATAGTTATGGATAATATCATTATTATTATTATTAAAAAATATTTTTAAAACAAAACAAAAATAAAAAATATATATTATATTTTATAAAAATGACTAATTATGAGATTAGTTGTAATAATTGGATTTAGAATTATAGAAATCTGAATGGGTGCCCCCCTTCAAGAGTTGTCTCGCTTTTATCCAATCAAGGCATCTTTTGATTAAAATGGTGAGATTATATTGCTATGATTCACACCAATTTTTATCTATAAATAAAGGTATGTAAAGATCAACCATTTTAATATCTTTAATCCAAAATTATCTAGATAAAATCTCCCAACATCATTGTTGTGGGGATACTAGAATTTTCTGTTCGGCATTCCCAAATTCTTGGTGAAATATTTGATATAAATTTCCACTTAAAAATCTACATTAACAAGTTGGTGTGGATCAAACCCTTTTGAATAGTGAATTAAATTCATGCATCATGGTTTGAATATTTGTTATCTTCTCCATCAAACTTCCTATTTTCCAACAATAAAAAGGGTTTGATACCAAGGAATAAACTTGAATTTGGATTCTGAATCCCTTAAAGTGATGAACCAATACATGGTCAAACCTGATCATTTCGATGGAAACAACTTCTCCTGGTGGTAGTACAAGATTAAGTTTCTTCTAAAAGTGTTGAAGATTTGTTAGATCATATAACCAAACCTTCCTCCCATTCCTCATGAGCCTTCTCCAAATCCAAATGGCACACCCATTAACATGAATCAAGTCGAACACATTCGGTAATTAAGGAAGAAAAAAGAATACGATGGTTTTTTTGTGTTGAGGACATATTCTCAACGCATTATCAAATAATATTTATGACTATTTTTTTCGAATAAATTCTTATTAAGAGATATGGGATGCACTAGAATTCAAGTACATAGTCTAGGAATAATTTTACAATAAATTTATTATTACAAAGTATCATAACTTCAAGATGGTTGATTACAATCTGGTTTTAGATAATGTTCTTGAGGACCAAGTTAGAGAAAAAAAATTATTCTCTTAATATTAATATACCAAAAACTTTCCAAGTTGGTGAAATTATTTCTAAATTTCCACCTAAGTTAAAATACTTTGGTAAATAACTCATTAAAAAGAGTGAGGATATCTCCTTAGAACAACAAAAAAATCTTCTTCACATTGAAGAAGAATCCATGTTAAGAGAAGTGAGTATAAATTCATAACATGATACCAAGATTAATATCATTGAAGGAAATGTATAAAAAAACTCTTACTTACATGTCAAAAAGAAAATTTAACAATTCAAGAAGAAATGAAATCCTTCCAATAAGAAAATAGAATGATTTGTCTATAAAAGACCAGGACATTTTTCAAGGGAATGTCTCTATTAAAGGAAAGTTGACAAACCCACCGTAAATATGCTGAATGAATAGAATATTTTGTCAATGATATCAAAATTAAATATAACTTTGATGAATATGGTATGGTAGTTTGATTATATATAAATGGTTCATGTATGCAAGGATCATTCAATTTGAAAAAAAAATTATTATAGTACTATCACGATGGAAGTGCACCTTGGAAATAATTTATACATAAATGTCATTAGAGAAGGGAGTGTAGATCTATACTTTACTTCTGGGGAGAATTTTACTCTTACGAATGTGTTGTCTATACCTTAGATTCGAAATAATTTATTTTATATTTATCTTCTATCAAAGAAGGAATTTTGGGTTTCATTCAAATCTGACAAGGTTATCTCGTCAAATGGAGGAATGTTTTTTTGGGAAGGGGTACTCAAATAATGGTATATATCAACTAACTATTAATAATATGATTGAATATTATACTTACTTGATTGATTTCTCTAATTTATGGAATGATCATTTGGAACATGTTAATTATAGTTCATTAAATTTAATGAATAATTTAAACAATATTATCTTTGAAAATTAATTTAATAAATGTAAAACATGTTTAGAATCTAAAATAATTAAAAAAAATCAAAGTGTTTAGAGAAATTATGATATATTATAATTAGTGCATTCTAATATTTGTGAATTAAATGGTTTTTTAAGTCATGTAGGAAAAGGGTATTTTATTACTTTTATTGGTGACTATAGTAGATATATATATATATATATATATATATCTTCTTAGAGAAAAATATGAATCCTTTAATTTGTTTAAGAAGTATAAAACTAAAGTTTAGAACCAATTAAAAAAGGATTAAATTATTACACTCAGATGGAGGTGGTGAATAATATATGAATGAATTTAATGAGTTATCTAAATAAAATGGTATAATTCATCAAAATACTACTCCTTACACACCTCAAGAAAATGGGTTAGCAGAAATGAAAAATTTTAATTTAGTATAAATGGTGAATTTAATAAATAATAAATCTAAATTACCATTAAATTTATGGGGTGAAGCTTTATTTCTTGCATGTCATATTTATAATAGGATTGATTCAAGGAAAACTAAGTTATCCCCTTATAAAATTTGGAAAGGTAGAGGACCTAATATTTCATATTTTAATGTGTGGGGGTGTTTAGCTTACTATAGAGTTCCTAAAACAAAAAAACTACAATTATTCTTAGATAAATTAAAGGTGTTTTTTTCTAGATATGCATAAAATTTCAATGCTTGTAGAGTTATGGATTTGGAAGATAATTTCATTTTTGAATCTAGAGTTGTAGAGTTTTTTTAAAATATATTTTATAAAGATGATGTGGAGGAGGTTATTCCTAATACCCCCATATCTTTTACTCCATCTAGTTCAAATATAATAGTGTAGAATAATGATGATTCTCAAGTTGAACCTAAATAGAGTACAATACTTAGGAAGGTGAAACATTTACATCCCAATTTTATTTCTCATTATTCTATATTTTTCCTTGTTGAGGTTGGTCAAAATAATCATATTCTGAATAAGTATCCTATGTTATTGAATATAGAAGATGGACAAAATACATATAAAGAAGCTATGACTTATAGAGGTGTCACTTTCTGGAAATAATCCATTAATGATGAAATGGATTCCATTATAGAGAATAATATTTGGGTAATTATGGATTTAAAAAGAGTTTTAAAACTTATTGGTTTTAAATGTGTTTTCATAAATAAGTATAATTCCAAATTTAACTTTCAATCTTTTAAATATATATTGGTTGTCAAAGGTTTTAGGGAAAAAGGATTTATTATTTAAATACTTATTCTCATGTAGCTCAAATTACTTTGATATGGATTTAAATTTCATTAGCTTCAATTAATCATTTGTATGCCCATAAAATGGATGTTAAAACTACATTTTTAAATGGATACTTAAATAAATAGATTTACATGGAACAACTAGAATGTTTTTTTTACAAGGTAGTGAAAATAATGTATGTAAACTAGTTAAATGTATTTATAGACTTAAATAATATTTGAATAAATGGAATGATAAATTTGATTCTATTATTCTATCTAATCTATTTACCCATAAAAATGTGGTTAAATGTAATTATTCAAAGTTTAAGAAATAATATGAAATTATTCTGTGTCTATATATGGATTAAGTGTTAATTTTTGGATTAAATATTATTTGTGTGAATGAGACAAGGAATTATTTATCCTCTATGTTTAAAATGAATGATCTTTGAATATTTGATATTATTCTAGGTATTAAAGTTAGAAAACATAGTGGGGGTTATTCTTTAAGTAAGACCCATTAAATAGAAAAAATGTTAATTAAATTTCATCGACTTGGTGGAAATAATGCTAATACTCCATTTGATTCTAGTGTTAAATTTTTTAAAAATATGATTAGAGCTATAGCACAGCATGAGAATTATAGTAAAATTGGTTCATTAATGTATACAATAAATTGTACCAGACTTGATGTTGGTTTTTCAATGTTTAAAATGAGTATATATACCATGTGTGGGTCATTAGAAATGTCTAATGAGAATTTTGGATACTTTAGAATGACCAAAGAATTAAGTTTATACTATAATTATTATCTGGTTGTATTAGAAGGATACAAAAATGTGAGTTAGATTACTAGTATTAGTGGTAATCAATCCAAATATTTATGGTTATTTAATCTTGGATATTGTGTTGTTTCATGGGTGACAAAGAAACAAACATGTATTTCACATTTGACCATAGAGTCAGAGTTTATCACTTAGTGAAATGTGGAAAGGAATATGAATGGATTATGAATCTATTATTGGATATTAGATCATGGCCTAGACTGATGCTTCCTATCTCTATCAATTATGATAGTTAATACACTTTATCAAAATCATATAGTTTCATGTAAAATGTAAAGTCTATACATATAATTCTTAGACATGATTAGGTGGGACAATTGGTACAACATGGTGCCAAAACAATTATCTATGTGAGATCGTATAAAAAATCATACGGATCCATTTACAAAATATCTATTGATATTGTTCATTTGTACAACTAATAAATATATGGGGTTAAAACACGTATAATAAATCATTTTTGTAATTGAAACCTAACACTTTCTTTCAGTAGATCCTAATCAAAGTAATTAATGGGTAAAAACAAGTTACAAATATGATTGTTGATATTGAAATTTATAACCCCAACTACTTGGTTTCAATATCATCCATTATAACTAGAGTTTAAGTTATAAAATCACAACAAAATATTAATACTCGATGATCTATGTATTCTAACAATGAAAACACATTGTAATATTTTGTCTATGTGAACTTAGAAGTGGTGTCGCTTTTTACAGGAGTTAATGGGTTTACTCCTTAGAGAGTTCATGAAAAGGATATATGAACATAACCGTAAATGTTATACAAAATGATATAGTGGATTAAAATATCATTTTATATATGATATCTCTAATTTATCTTAAATATTAACAAGTTTAATGTCTCTAAAACTTATAAATCTGATAATACTTTGATATAATGATACTAAGTAAATGTTTAAACCAAAAGATACCTTCATTATGTATTATCATTCACTTGTGATCTTAAGAGTTAATATTTATGAAAAAAGTGGGGATTACTATAATTTTATTCATAAAATAAATAAATAAATTTGGGACCCACATTTTTTGTTTGGATTGATAAGGTGGAAAAAAATGTGGAATCCCATATTGGAAATGGGGAAAGAATTCTCAAATCTCATCCCTTATAAAAAAGGGCATTGAGAATTGGTTTTTTCGTAAAAAAATATGTATGTCAAAATTATTTTTAAGTGTTTTAAAAAAATATATTTTTAGAAAAAAGTTTATAAATATATATAACAAAAAAACCAAAAATAAAATAAAATAATTTATAAAAATGGATAATGATGAGATTAGTCATAATGATTGGATTTAAAAATTTTGAAATATGAATGGTATCCCACCTCCAAGAGTTATATCGCTTCGATCAAATCAAGTTATATTTTGATCAAAATGGTGAGATCAAATTTGTGTGATTCATACTGATTTTGATTTATAAATAAAGGGATAGAGAGATTATTCATTTTAATATCTTCAATTAAAAATTACAAAAATAAAATCTTACCACATCAATGATATGGGGTTTTCGAAATTTGGTGCTCGTATTTCAAAAATTCATAGTGAAATCCATGATTGATATTTCCAACAAGAACCCTACACCAAAAAATAGGGAAGGTAAAACCCTTTTGGACAATAAATTAAATGCACGCATTGAGATTCAAAGTCTTCCTATTTTCAAACACTGATGTGTTTGAAATTTGATGAATCTAGGAAACTTACCCAAACTAGAAATTAGTACTCTTACTCAAACAGGTCATCATTTCTAGGTTCATGATGGCATTGTAGTTGAAGGAAGTGAGTTATGATTGAAGGAAAGAATAGTGATTTGGATCAAAGAAAGGTTCAGATAGGTTATTTTAGTCTACAAAGAAGATAATGATTGAAATAATGATTTAAAATGCAACTGGGAATTGAGATTGATGTTGAATGGAAGGAAGGATCCTCGATCTAGGATAGAAAATCATGTTAAAGAACAAGTTTTTGTAGCCAATTTCCATTCTGTATGGATGAATAAGATTAGATATGGTGTTAATTTGTGATCACTGGTTTGTTTTATTTGCAGGTGTGATATGTTTTCCTTGAAGACCGAAGATTAAGGGCTTAAGAGGGAACCCTACATGACCCATAGTCTCAGATCCAATAGAAATAATACATGACCCTAAGGGGCCAAGGTCCAAATTCACAGAGCAACCTCTCCCCAAATATTATTTTTCCTGATGCTTCTAAGCCCCCCCCCCCCATAGATCTAAACGTCTAACATTTCCCCATGAAAAACTACATGGTTCTTGGTACTAATGGAAAAAAGTTATACCCTCTCAATGTTACCAATATTGTTAGCTCTCCTGTATGTTTCTTATTAATTTGAAATTAATCTTCTACACCTCCACCATGGATCTGCCGCCTGCTACCTACCTGAGCATGGAACGTGCCCACCATCATAGTCACTGAGTCTCGATCCACATTTCCCACCTATGTCGTGGTTTCATGCCCACCTTCATTAATCTTGTACGATCCCATGTTTTAAAATGTGGTAATTACCAAAGGAATTTTAAATTTTCATTTGGTGGGTAGACTAAAAGTTTAACCAATATTTTAAATGTATATTGAAACATTATAACACTTAAAAAGTGTTGTTTTGGGGTTTTAGTTTGAGTCATGAGAGGTGACTTGGGAGTTCTGATGATTTTTAGGGCAGTGATCACTAAACAATATCTTTTGGGATAAACAGATAGAGGAGAATGATTTGATAATGGTTATTATTAACCATGCAACCCAAACCCAACAACCTATTTTCCATAGGGACATAGTTTTTTGAAATCGTGTGACTGCCTAGGGGAAACTGTGCGACTCAGTGTAGGGAAATGGAGGATGTCACACCATTTTTTAAACCATACACCTGAGTTTTCATGGACTTGTAGGACTTATACAATAAACTATAGAGGTGTCCATATAGGCTATTCATGGTTTGGAAAACAATGTGCCTAGATTTCATGCTTAGTGCCACTTAGGTAGTGATCCCATGCGATTGGCATGTGGTTTTAAAAATTGTAAATCTTACTAAAGAGGGGTAAAATTTCAATTTTACCCTACCTCTTTATTTATTCTTCCCATATTTTTCTTCCCTCTTCTCCCACACACTCCAGCTTCCCAACTATTCCCTTAGGCTCTCCTCTAGGATTCCATAGATCTTTTTCATTCATCATTAGAATCAAGCTTCACGAGTATCATTGGATCCATATTGACAAGCTCTCAAATCCTCTTGATTTTTATTTTTTCCCATGTTGTATGGAATATTAAATCTGTAGAAGTTCTTTTTCTCTATTTTCAAGGAGTTTGACGATTTCATTGATTTATCTCAAACCAGCTCGAATCGAAGATTGTTATTGGATGAGTGAAACATTATATGCTTGATGTTGATGGTCTATGGATTTTCCCTTAAAGTCTCAACATTTTATAAAATAGTTCATTATGTTGCAGGTGAGACCTTTCATGCATTGCTTCCAAAATGTAAAATTACCTATGCTAATGCTAGCGTCCTAAATTAGTTACCCTTTTTTCATCTAATTTCATCATTGAATATTGCCTACCTCAACTCAAACCACACCTTTATTGGGTATGTTTCTTATATTCATTGACCTATATGGCTAAATATAGAATTAAACCACCCCTTTTTGGGTGTGTTTCTTATATGCCTTGACCTCTACCCTTGACTATGGAAATAAATCACCCTTATTGGCATGTTGTTAGATTCTTATAAACATAAGGCCTTTATTACTATTGATCAGATTTTAGGGTGTGATGAATAATAAATCTTGTAAAGGATAATTTAATTGAGTTAGACAAACTTGGTCTGATAGTCATGCCACCATTTTATAATAAAACCACATCTAAGGTTCACATTCATCACTAATAAAATGGGGAAATAAAATGGAAATACTTGAAATAGTAAATGGAATGATTATGTACATGGCCTTACTTATAATTTATAATTGAATGGAGATATGGAATTTTTATGGTAATGGACTCTTTATTATTTTATATTATTATTATTAATTATGATACTCAAGCAAGGAACCCCTTATTGTTATACTCAGGTATGGAGTCCATTATAAATTGTGATGTATAGGTATGGAGTCCCTTATACTTTTTGATACTCGACCATGAAATCCCTTATTGTGATATTCAGGCACGGTGTACCATATTATGATACTCAGGCATAGAATCCCTTATAAATTGTGGTACATGGGTGTAACGTCATGACTCGTCTTACCCCTAAACTGATAGCTGGATTTGTTTTCCACATGTCCATAAGCACATTTCCCCAAACTCCAGAGGCTTCCGACTAGTAGCGAGGGCCTAGGGTGTGATAGTGGGGAAACTATTCCCTCATTGGCAGAGTGTAACACAGTGAAATAAATATTAACAAATAGCAGAAGCAATAAAGAGAATACAACTGAAACAAAAATGTATAAGTCTAATATATAAATATCTAAGTCTCAAACCATACAAATGATAATGCAGTGTGTTATATATTCTAAGAAATCAGGTAGAACAGGATACACTGCAATCATACACAAATACAATACAAGTGTAGAAACAGAAATAAAACTCAGAAGCATCACATGACTTGTCTTGGTCCCACACTCTCCTTCTCCTAGGAAGCAATCAAGTACCTATAAAAGGGAGCTTTCCCTTGTCTACACCTGCAATCATATAATCTATTTTGGCCCAAAAGTATGACTCAAACAGGGTGTGAGACTAATCCCAATAGGCAACCTCCAAATATATGTGCCTAACAGTCAGTGAATATATGAAATAGCAGTAAAAGAAATTGGTGACTAGGAATTACTCAACTAAACTATCCATTTTCTTTTTATGTTCTTTAGCGGTTCAGTTTCATTAAGTACAACTATCTTGAGATTCGTCCATAGCCTACTAATTCCCCGTATAGAAGCAAACACAGCAGATGCCTCAAAAGATCATCTAGATAAAAAGTTAAGACTGACTCCAAGCTTGTTATTTGGCTTGGAAGATGCATCATAAGTCATTCCATCTCATTTAACAAGTTATATGAACTAAGGTCTTGAAGTATAGACTATGCCTGTCAACCCCTCGTACAAAATTAACCATCAACTCATGACATAACCATTTCATATTTAACCATATTAGTATTTCAGCATTTAATCATTTGTTAAGTTTCCAATACATCCTTTTTTAGGAATCCCTCAATGGATCAAAGATTCATTCGACACTTACAGATAATACTCAATGAGCCTGACCACCAAAACTATGGCCCACTCACAATAATAAAGTAATTATCCTCTTGAATCCTTTCATTTCCTTTTTACCGAGACAATGGTTCACCCAAGGTAATCAAGGTGTAATTATTCACATGGGCCTGACCTTTTCTTTTAACTGAGAATATGGATCTCCCATGTCTAATTACCTATTTTAATTATTTATCATTTCATTTCAAAAACAACACATGTGAATTAAACTATCACATGGATTCAAACATAACAACTCACGTGGGAATTTCACATAGTAGAAAACACATGAAAATTAAACTATTACATGGTTTTAATCAAAATATATCATGTGGGAATTTCAAATAATAACATGTCATTCTAATCAACCCAAAACGGGAAAACATTCACACGCCTCAAGGAGTTCTTTCCAAATGGCTATCAACGGGGAACACAACCATGGGGTTTCCCTAAAACAAGCAATTCAGCCACCACATGCTTCAATTTCTTACAATCAAATACCTAATAATCATTATGAATCAACATGTTTCATTTCTAAGTAAAAATAATACCCAAAAAATGGTCTCATACCATTTTGGAACATATAATCAACTCAACTTTTAACAAAAGGCATAAGACCACGTACCTCAATGTCGCACAAGATATATAAACTGATGTGGACCCTTGAATCAACCTAGAATGGAATATATCTAAGAAAATACATAAATCATTCAACCTTGAATAACTTACTCAAGAAAAAAAATCATCCAAAATAGCACAAGGAGAAGGAAGCTCTAACCGAGAGTAATCCATTGAGACCGACGATACTTGAATCAGGTTATGGACGACGAAATGGGAGAAGGAAATGCTCATGTGGCTCCTTCTTCTTCACTCGATGGTTCCTCTATCCAAAAGAAGAGAAAACGAGGCTACTACCTATTTTAAGCTGAATTTTATTAGTATACGGTGTGTAAATCCATATACATGGTGTGTATATCATTTTACTCTTCATCAATTCACCAACTTACTTTACACGTCCTGCACCGACCTTGACGACATGACTGCACGGCATATACTAGGAAGTACAGGGTGTGTAGTGGTCTTTTCTTCTCTTCCTAGACAACAGAAGAACACACCATGTATCCCCATCCTATATGGTCAGACTACACGGTGTGGATATAGGAGTACACGGCGTGTTCTACTAAAAATTAACATTTTTCCAATTTTCCTTATTTTCTCAAAAGCTACTCAAAGGAAAATAAAAACAATGAAATAGTACTTCATAATAAGAATCGAGTTCTTAAAAAATTCCCCCCTTAAATAAATTCATCCCCAAATTTCCCTTCCAGGGGTGGTGATGGAATATATGAGAATAACTCTAGCCACTGAGCACGTAATTCAGCCTTACTTTACCAGGTCTCGTCTTCTACTCGGTCGTGACTCCATAACACTCATATAAGAGGAAATGACCAACCTTGGAGAACCTTCTTGCTCCTATCAACTATATGAATCGGATGATCCTCAAAGGATGCATCAACCTGAAGCTCAACCTCCTCAGGCTGAAAAATGTGAGAAGGGTTTGAGTGATAGTGGCACAACTTAGATATGTGGAAGACATCATGCAAGGCTCGGTACCTTTGAGGTAAATATAACTGATAGCAAAATGACCTAACTAGTTCTAGAATCTCAAACAGTCTGACATATCATGGTAAAAGTTTATCATGTCTCCTAATCCTTTTGTGTCCCAAACCTAGTGCAACACGTAGAAAAACTTGATCTCCAACCTCAAACTCAAGGGGTCATCTCCGTAAATCATCATAATATTTCTAACGAGAGTGTGCAATAGCCATCCATCTCTGAATCAAGTGAACCTACTCAGTAGTCTCCTGGACAAGACGAGGTCCCAGCATAGCTGCCTCTTCTGCCTCCATCAAACATAGTGGTGATCAGCATGGCTTACCATACAGAGCCTCAAATGGAACCATCTAAATAGTATCGTGAAATCTATTATTATAGGAGAACTCAACCAGGGGTATATTCTTCTACCAAGATCCTCTAAAGTCTAGGAAACATGCATGCAACATGTCCTCCAGCACCTAAATCGTGCACTCTGACTGGCCATCTGTCTGAGGGTGGTAAGTTGTTCTCAGAAGCACCTGTGTACCCAGTGCCCTCTGAAAGATCTTCCATTAATGAGACGTAAAGAGGTCATCCCTATCTGAAATGATAGAACGAGGAACCCCATGAAGTCATACCACCTCTCGAATATACAGCTTCTTGAGCTCATTAACACCAAAAGTATCATTGATCAGTAATAAGTGAGAAGCCTTTGTAAGCCTATCAACTACAACCCACATAGAATCATTGACTCTAGGAGACCTTGGTAACCCTGTCATGAAATAAATCGTGACATCATCCCATTTCCACTCTCGAATGGGAAGCTGTTGTAAAAGTCCATCTGGCCACTAATGTTCCTCCTTCACCTGCTGATAGGTGGAACACCTCATAACAAAACCAGCTACTTCCTGGTTCATACCTAGCCACCAATACTAATGTTTCAAGTCATGGTACATCTTGGTGACTCTGGGATGCACCGCCCAAGCTGAAGCATGAAACTCCTGCATCATCTCCTTGTGTATATCCCCTGGAACCCACACATTTCCATGGACACAAAGAACTTCATACTCACATATAGTTTATCCAAGTGGAGGGTCCTCACCTACCACACTCTTCTGTAGAACTAGGCCTTCAGAATCTGAGATCTACCTCATCCTCACTCTGTCCAGTAGGGTAGAGGTAACAGCCAAAGATGAAAGATAAGTCTGTCTCTGACTGTTGTGCACCTCTAAATTCATCTCATAGAACAAATCCATTAGCTTCCACTCACCACTGGCCTCCTATACTACATGTATCTGATTCCTCCTACTTAGTGCATCATCCACTGCATTACCTTTTCCAGGCATATAGGCAAGCTCAAAGTCAAATGAATGAAGGTATTCCACCCACTGTTGTTGTCTCTGATTCAAATCATGCTGATTGAAGATTTATTTGAGACTTTTGTGGTCCATGTACACCATGAAATTCTCTCACAATAAATAATGTCTTTAGTAGTGAAAATCATGAACAACTGAACCCAACTTGAGATCATGCATTGAGTAATTTCTCTCATGTGGCCTCAACTGCCAAAACCTATACACAACAACTCAATCTCCCTACATAATCACTACTTCTATCCCAATACATGATTCATCATAGTACACATTTTAACTCTTTCTCGGCTTAGGAAATATCAATATAGATGTAGAATTCAAACATCCCTTAAACTCCCGAAAGGCTACGTCACCAGAATATGACCATTTAAACTTCACACCTTTCTTAGTCAAGCCCATCATTGGCACTACTAAGTGTGATAAGTTCAGTATAAAACTCCTGTAGTAACCAGCTAGTCCTAAGAAACTCCGCACCTCAAAAAAATTCTTGGGATGCTCTCAGGTAACTACTGCTCTCACATTCTCTGGGTCCACTAATAGTCTAGTATCTGATATGACGTGACCCGGGAAGTGAATCTGATCCATCTAGAAGTGGAATTTTACAAGATTATCATATAATTGATGCTCTCTTAGGGTATTCAAAAAGATATCAAGGTTTTTGGAATGGTCATATCGATTGTGATAATACACCAATATTATTGTCCAAAAATACCACCACAAAGGAATCTAGGTAAGGATGGAACACTCGGTTCATCAGTGCCATGAAAACTGCTAGCGCGTTTGTGAGACAAAATGGAATAACCATGTACTCATAGAGACTATACCTACTACAAAAGGTTGTATGAGGTATTTTTGTAGGTTGAACATGTACCTGGTGATATCCTTACCTAAATTCAATCTTTGAGAACACTCGAGCTCCTTGAAGTTGATCAAATAGGTCATCAATCCTTGGTAAGGGATATCGATTTTTAACCATCAACTGGTTCAATTTCTGATAGTCCATACATAACCTAAGGGTACCATCTACCTTTTTTATGAAAAGAACCGGTGAACCCCAAGGTGAAGTACTAGGTCGGATAAAACCCTTAGCTTCCAGATCTTCCAACTTCCTCTTGAGCTCTTGCAACTCCATCATAGCCATCCTGTAATGAGGAATGGATACCGATGCAGCACCTGGAACTAACTCAATAGTAAAATCCACCACCCTAACTAGGGGTAATCTTGAGAAGTCTTCGGGGAAGATGTCCCTAAAATGATCAACCACTGGAGGAAAATCTTCCAGACATGTTCCCTAATCATCCATATATAAACTCGAAATCTGTACTGTCATCCCGCCCAACCCACGATGCTTGGGTCCAACTTGACTCGCATGGACATCCCATTTTACCTTGTATAGAAAGGACCTACCCTCTGGTGACGTAAAACTCACCCTAAGGCAATATCAATCAATAAAGGCTTGATAGGATACCATCCAATCCATTCTGAGGAAGACATCATATCCTTTCATCTCTAATATGTAGAGGGTTTTATATAAAGTGACACCCACCAATCTTGAGGGGGAACTCCTTGAACTAACACACACCTACCTTTATGATCCCTAGAGGGGTGTCTAGCATCATAACATTATCAGAGGTATAAACACAGAGCCCAAGTCTCTCCACAACAAGCACAGATATAAAACTATGCATTGCACTAGAATCAATAAGTGTATAAGATAAAACAAAGGAAACTAGAATAGTACCTCTGACAGTAGATGGTCTGGGATCCTACTCTTGTTGGGTTTGTTGCACTGCATATGTCTGACCTATACCATGGGCCTGAGACACAGTCTGGCTACCCTGAGCTGACCCACCCTGCTATCACTGAGATCCTGGAGTCTGGCTACCATAGCCATGCCCACTGCCTTGGCCTACACACCTCGATGTATTCCAGTTTCCAGATCAATGAGA
The DNA here is from genome assembly GCA_963277665.1 of Viscum album. Classification (NCBI taxonomy): domain Eukaryota; kingdom Viridiplantae; phylum Streptophyta; class Magnoliopsida; order Santalales; family Viscaceae; genus Viscum; species Viscum album. Next base: position 1,516,076,435 of record OY728155.1, on the reverse strand, counting down.
AGCTAATGACCCTTCTCCTGCACGTGGAGTCTATACAGAACCTCTCTCACTATCCACTAGTGGAAAAGTCATACAGAATCGTTGTAGATGGCCATCTTGCTGCAAGATAGGCACTCAATTGGGTCCTTCAGGAACTGGGGCCTTATGTGTCCAACTCTACCACATTGATAGCACCTCACCTAGATACCAGAAGATACATCCTTACTGCTTGTATTCCCACGATAAAACTCCATACGAAGATTCTTTCTTTCATTCGAGACAGTTCCAGATCTTGGTGTCGAACCACACTAGCTCACACCCCCAGATTCCCATAGGTTACTCTCAGTAATCAATTCCTAAGTCACAAAGTAATGTAAAGAAGGAAACCTAAAAATGTTCACCTAAGATCAGATGTTGTATCGAATACCATCCTCGATGTGCCTAGCTCTCAATTCCTCATCACCCCTCATAACTGATGGGAATCACTGAATCTCTGTAAAGAGGGCAGAATAGTCCATCACTGACATGGTACCCTACTCTAGATCCATGAAATCCTAGGCTCGATCAACCCTGAGGGTCTCAGGAAACAAGTATTTGTAGAAGACTATCTGTAAGTCCCCCCATGCCATGTCCCGATGGTGATTTTTCTACGTGATAATATCCCACCACCGCTTGGAAAAATCATGTATCATATAAGTTGCGAGCTTGACCCTCCTCTCAGGAGGAATCTGAAGATGCTCAAAGATTGTTAGCACGGATTCCAGCCATGATTCTGTATCCTATGGTCTGCCATCCCCTAAACAATTAGGTGGATGTTGATGCTACCATATGTGTGTCAACTCTTTTAAAGTTGTGGAAGCCTGTGGTGCTTCCTATAAGGTCTATATGAACCTCAAAGAACCTTCTCGGAATTGTGTGTAAGCAGCTTCATTCGGTATAATGGTTGGTGCCACAGTTTGCTCAACTGGAGGATCCATCGGTAGCCCATGGCCTACCCCCTCCGGTGTATACTCACAACTACTCTCTCGGCGTACTGCTCGAGGTCATCATGGTGGAATTACTCAGTAAAGTCCAACACATGCACCTTAGAACAAGTTTAACAAAGGGAAAACTACAACTCAAAAGTGAAAATAGGGACAGAGAAGGAAAAAGGCTCTTCAAAATAGGAGTAAACGACATGTATAACTACATATATAGTGTGTTCTTCTATGCCTCTACATGGGCGTGTGCTTCTTACCAACATGGACATATATCACCCCATATACATGACGTGTTTCCTAAGAGACACAGCATGTATTTTTGTTTCCTTCCTGCCCAGGTACATCTACAGGTCTATAACTACATGGTTCTTCCAGTGTAGGACTAAAATGCATTTTCACCCTCGACATGGCATGTACAACTAAGTTTTCATCCACCCGTGTCGTTAGTCACACAGACAGATACATGGTCGACTTATACATGACGTGTACTCATATTACACGACTTGTATACTCAAAGCTCGACAACCTGTGTTCCTTCCTCACACAACAGGTTACACGGTCAAGGCTTACACAGCGTGTACTTAGGGTACACTGCGTGTTCTTATTAAAACTTAGAACACATTCTTCCCCGAATAGGAAGAACACACGCCATGTTAGGCTAGACTACACACCATGTATACTGTGTTTTTTAGGATAGAAACTTTAGATTTCCCAAAAAACCCATGTTCTGCAGAAAACTAACCAGCATGGTACCAAATTCCGATCTGTGAGGGCCCATACTCTTTACAGATCAATGTTTGACACCCAAGCAGAACATATCATGATACAAGTATAGATAAAAACTGAATCATGATCCACCAAATTTCAGTCCAAGTGGACCCATACACCTCAGGAACCAAATTTTGGCATCCATTCCATCCAAACCATAGCACGTACCAATACACCTATCACAATAGCAAGCATAGCTATCACATCATCTATCACAACAGCATGTGATAACTAGTGCATTCTAGATGGCATGGAATAATACATGGCATGTGATTCTAACAAGTGCCTATATGATGCATGATATGGCATACCCTCATCTCATCGGGTTGCAACTAAAATAGAACTCACAATTGCATCAATAGTAATAGCAGAAATCAAGTGTGTCACCCAATGGTGAAATCAAATCAACTATAATATCAAAATCTAAAAATCACAAGTCAATTTGAGGAAATTTGCCTTTTTAATATATACGGGGTAGCTACTCCCAAGAAAAAATAATTACCAAATCCACATTCCTTTCTATCCAACATATTGGCTCTAAATGGTAGGTCAAAGAAGAAAGAAACCCTTTAATACCACTTTGTAACATCCCGACCCGGATTACCACTAAACTAATAGCCAGACCGATTGGTCACATGGCCTCAAGCACATTTCCCCAAACACTAGAGGATTCTAACTAGCATTAAGGGCCTAGGGTGTGATAGTGAGGAAACTATTCCCTCATTGGTAGAGTGTAACATAGCAGAATAAATATTAACAAATAGCGGAAGTAGTAAAAAACATGCAACTAAAACAAAATAGTGGAAGTCTGATAGATAAATATCCAAGTCTCAAACCATACAAATTATAATGCAGCATGTTATATATTCTAAGAAAGTGTCTTTAATTGGATACACTATAATCATATACAAATACAATACAAGTGCAGAAATAGAAATAAAACTCAGAAGCATCTCAAGCCTCAGCTTGGTCACATGCTCTCCTTCTCCTAGGTAGCAATCAAGTACATGTATAAGGGATCTTTCCCTTGTCTACACCTATAATCATATAATCTATTTGGGCACAAAATCATGACCCAAATAGGGTGTGAGACTAATCACAGTCGGAAATAACCAATGATCTATGCCTAATAGTCAGTGAATATATGCAATAGTAGTAAGACAAAACATCATCTAATAAGTACTCAAGTAAACTATCCATTTTCTCTTTATGTTCTTTAGTAGTTCAGTTTCATTAAGTGAAACTATCTTGAGATTCGGCCTTAGCCTTCTAATTCCCCATATAGAAGCAAACACAGTAGATATCTCAAAAGATCATCTAGATAATAAGTGAATACTAACTCCAAGACTATTCTTTGTCTTGGAAGATGTGTCATAAGTCATTCAATTTCATTTAACAAGTTCTATGAACTAAGGTCTCTAAGTCCGGCCTAGGCCCATTGACCCCGCGTACCAAAGTAACCACCAACTCGTAACATAACCATTTTGCATTTAATCATATTATCATTTTAGCATTTAATTATTTGTTCAGTTGATAATAGAGCATGTTCTAGGTATCCCTCAATGGATTAAATATTATCTTGGAACTTAAAGAGAAGACTCAGTGAGCCCGACCACCAAAACTGTGGCTAGCTCATGGCCTTAAAGTAAATATCCTCTTGAGTCTGTCCATTGCCTTTTTACTGAGAAAAAGGTTCACCCAAGGTAATAAAGGTGTAATTAGTCACATGATCTCGACCTTGTCTTTTAACGGAAACTATGGCTCTCTCATTTCTAATTACCTCTTTTAATTATTTATCATTTCATTTCAAAAACAACACATGTGAATTAAACTATCACATAGCTTCAATCATAACAACTCATGTGGGCATTTAATAGAGCAGAAAACACATGGAAATTAAACTATTACATGGTTTTAATCATAATATATCATGTGGGAATTTTACATAACAACATATCATTATAATCTCCCTAAAAAGGGAAAACATTCACAAGCCTCAAGGCATTCTTTCCAAATAGTTATCAACGGGGAATGCACCCATGGGGTGTCCCTAAAACAAGCAATTCAGCAACCAAATGCTTCAATTTCTTATAATAAAATACCTAAGCATCGTTAGGAACCAACAAGTTTCATTTATAAGGCAAAAAAATACCCAAAAAATGTTCTCATACCATTTTGGAACATATAATCAAATCGAATTTTAACAAAAGGCACAAGACCACCTACCTCGATGTCGCATGAGTGATATAAACTAACGCTGACCCTTGAATCAACCTAAAACGGCATAGATCTAAGAAAAGAGGTAAATTATTCAACCTTGAATAACTTCCTCAAAAAAATCAACAAAAATGGCTCAAGGAGAAGGAATCTCTTACTGAGAGGAATCCAATGAGACCGATAGTACTTGAATTGGGTTCCGGATGAAGAAACGGGAGAAGGAAACATTCTCACAGCTCCTTCTTTACTCGGCATCTCCTCTATCCAGAAGAAGAGAAAACGAGACTACTGCCTATTTTAATCCAAATTTTAGTAGTACACAACATGTAAATCCATATATACATCATGTATATCATTTTAATATTCATCAATTCACCGACTTACTTTACACGTCTTACACTGACCTTGCCGACATGACTATATGGTGTGTACTAGGAAGTACATGGTGTGTAGTGGCCTTTTCTTCTCTTGTTGTCCATCATAAGCACAAACCATGTATCCCCATTCTACACAGTCAGACTACACAGTGTGTATATAGGATTACATGGCGTGTTCTACTAAAACTTAACATTTTTCCAGCTTTCCTTGTTTTCTCAAAAACAACTCAAAGGAAAAGAAAAAAAAGAAATAGTACCTCATAAGAAGAACCGGGTTCTTAGAATGGGCATGAAATCCATTATACTTTATGATACTCAGGCATGGAATCCATTATTATTCCATGAAACTCTTATGACTATGCTTGGATTCTTGGGTTACGCCTCGGGTTCTCACTAGCACTATGTATCTATATATATGACTATATATGTTCTTACATATATAGTGAATATATATATATGCATATTTATATGCACATACTATATATATATTTGGTAACATATAATCAGAGATAATTCAGCTTAGGTCGAACAAGTATTGTTAGTCGAGTGTCCTTTGACGAACCTGAGTCTGACTTGTTTATATTTATTTATTCATTTACTTTTTATATAAATACACACTGTTATATTTTTTATTCATATTCTAGATAGAACTAGTCACCATTTTTGGTGGACTACATATTTTATCTCACATCCTGTTTGGTCTACCATTACACTGGGGTACCCGAAAAGACCTCATTATTGCAAGTTCAGGTTCTTGGATTATTACTCATGTGCATGGAATCTTGGGATAACAGGAATGATCCAAAGCTTAGGAAGCTCATGGGGATATCTATTGGGTATTTTACTTTTACCTTGTATTTTTTATTTATTCCCTATTGTATGTATTCTTATTGCATATTGTACCATCACATAGACATACATGGTTTTATATATTTAGCATTGTCTAGTTTATTCATTTATTATATATCTTTAGTTATAATTATTAACTTTTATTGCATTATTATTTGTTTGTTTCCATTGTTTTTTATACTGATTTAGATGGTATACTCTCTCCAAAGTACCTCTATTAGACCCTCACCACTAGTCGGCATCCTCTAGAATATAGGGAGGCATGCTTGAGGTCATGTAGAGACCAGTATGACTATTATTTATAGAGTGAGTTGAGTTAGGATGTTATAAATTGGTATCAAATATTTATTTTACTTTGTATTTATATTTTTTGGGTTGGTAGATATGAGAATAATAATATTTCAACACTCGGTAAATAGTCATGTATGTAATTTATTAACCCACACATGGGGAACAAACCAAGTGTCTAGGGATGGGATTGTTGTTCATATTGTTCACTATTACAATAGATTATTATTTCACCTTGAGTTTTTTGGGTATTTTTTATACTTACTGATTTATGAGATTTATGGTATTTTGCATTTATCCTAATATGACAAGGAAGTATTGTTACATGCATCAATATAGGAATATAGAGATTCACATTCCATGCATATTCTTTTCCATGTAGGTTATATTTCTTGACTACCTAATACATGTTGGATATGCCTTGTGAGTTATAGAATCATTCATAGTTTTATACCATGTTTAGGTGATTATATAGCATTATTTTCCTATGCAAATTGCTTATGCGATTGTGTTATATACTAATTTTTATTCCAATATTTAGTGATATACTATCTGGTATAGTTTTATTCATTATTGATGTGACTAAATGTATTGTATATTATGGCATATGGTTAGTTAAATAAATTTTATGGATGAACATAAACAGTTATTTCCCATAAATCTTGATGGCGGAATTCTGTTTGATTAACCAATCATAACATGTGTGAGTCATGGACCATTGGTTGTATAGACTGAAACATTAGTGGTTATGATTAAATGGGTTCCAATTTTCAATTTATAAAGTGTGTGGGACTTTATAAATTGAGAAATGAAAACCCATATAAACAAACCATTATATATGGACTTGTTATATCTTGATGTCGAAAGATAAAAACCTAGTTACAGCTACATGAATTCCAATTGTAAATTATAAAGGTAAGTACCTTTATAAGTTGGGAATGGTAGAGCATATAACTGAACCATGATATGTGATGAATGGAAATTATTATAGATAATTGTTTCCCTGATGAAGTAAAATATATATATTATTTGGGAATGACGACCCATATGACTAGATTCCAAAATGCACAAATGGACCCAAGTAGTCCATTTGGGGCTTGTTGTTTATGAGATAAACCCATTAAGAGTCTTTTAAAATTTTAATAATATTATTATTGTTGGTTGCACTTAAAAGAACCCAGATTATCTTATTGGGACCCTCATAGGTTTCCTTTATTTTGATATGCCTTAGTTCTTAACCCTATGGGGGTACATTTATGCTAACGGGGTGGTTATTTAAACTTCTTGATCCCTTTATATGGGTTATGTATAAATTCATGGTCATGTATTATTGATTCAATCCCCTTTAATTAATAAATACATATTATCTTCTTTTGAGTTATAAATATACAAGGCATTGGTTGATTAAAATTTCAATTACAAACTAAACGGTGTTTTCCTCAATAGCTTGGAATTGACATTTTCTTTAACTAAGACCAAATGTGATAGTCCTTGTGGATAAATAAAATTGATAAAAGGAATTTATAAGAAAAAATTCCTTATTTTTGATAGGATTTCAACTAAATAATGTATTTCCTTGTGGAATTAGTTATATAAGGTACCAAGTATAGTTGCCTTTCATGAATAGTACTTAACTTCTTTAAAATTATCCTCATTAAATGTCTAAAAATAAAATATGAATAGGTGTTTTGTCTTAAAATGAAACCTTAATAGGATGTTCTCAGTTTTGACACTCGTGTAAGGTTAGTTTAAATATTTCCTTGAGATTCCTTAAATGATAATGTGGACATAACCCGTGGATCTATTGTGCCTTCTGTTATGTTGATCTTGAGGTTAAGATGGTAAGCCTAGTGAACTTTATAGTATGACTGAGTTCTAAGGTCTTTGATTTATATTTTAGTAAGGGACTATCTTGGGGTAGGTAGAACCCTCATAAAATAACATCTTGAAAAATTATTATGAAGAGTTTCAAATGTGAGGTGTCATCCAGGGTCCATTCATCCCATCTATGACACTTAGTTTCTAAAATGAAACCTAGGTTGTATGGGTGGTCATGTGGTGAATTGACTCTTGTTGGGGGTGGGAGCATTGGGTAATTATTTATTTCAATGGGTTATACATTCCTAGGTTAGGGTTGACTACTTAGTAGGTCATGTGACCCTCCTTCTTCTTTAGTAATGGAAGACTCAGGTGGTAGTCAACAAAATTAATAGTCATATACGATAATATAACTCTAGGATAAATCTTTGTGCAGACCATCAGATACTAAGATTCATAGTTCCAATATCTATATGGATAATTTCAAATTATGTGATTATCTTCTAGTGAGATATTGAGGTGGTATGTGTTGATCCACATTGTACTCATCAAGTTGTTAAAATAGTTCAATGAACCATGTGATTTTAGTGGAAATCATTAAACCCTTGAGCTGTTATGTTGTGTTCTTGGGTGTTTTAACACTACCGATTGGTTTTTTTTTCTCTTATATTCTTGATGATATTGGCGTACATTCACATGGATCAGAATTATAATCACAAGTGCATCTAAATATGAATCTAATCTAGTTCTCTTTTAAGTATTTGGTTTTATTCTCTTTCAAATTGGTGCTTGTTAAAAGTATGTTGGCCACATTTGTAATCCATGTTTTGTGAGAATCATGTTTCATATGATGAGTTCCCATTATCAGTAAATAATGACTAGGAAACTCCTAAGGTGGTTAGTGTATCTTCAAACATGTTGTATCATATACTTCCAAGAAGAGGTAGAACAACAAAAAAAAGGCTATTTGGACATGGTTAGAATGACTTTTGGAAGCCTGTGAGGCTGGTGAGTTCTAGTTTCTATTCCTTGAATTGGTACTTTAGATAAAACCCTAGTATGGGTTGTAATCAAGTATAGATACTAGTTTTATACTTTTGTTTCATAAGAAACTAAGGAATTGATGCTTCTAAAGCATGTCAGTGCTTTCGAGGTAGCATGATGATAAAATGGTTGGTTGTGTATACAACCTTTGAAGACACCGTTAGTCAGTTTGGACTTCACCAGATATGATTAAACAATAATAGAATTCCTTGGTGGTGAGGTAATTGTTGTCGTTTAATGACAACACGTCAGCAGGTGTAGCCAAACTTCTTTAAAAGAAGTCAATTAGTGGTGGTTCGACTATTCTTATTTTTGGTAGTTGTATATAGTTGGTTGGAAACCATTCTAGGAACTTTTTCTTGGATATTATGGGAGTGTCTTTGTAATTTTTGGTAATCATTAATATCCTCTTAGTTTAATCTTTTCTTAGTGATAATCATGTCCCTTATATTGACATTTCCCAGGGTACACTGAGAGAGCATTAGTTATACACTACGAAAAAGAAAAAATTTAAAATCCTTGTTGGCTTGATAAATAGATTATTTTGGAGTTTTTTTATAAGATTGTGGATAATCATAGAGGTGTGTACTATCATGAGTGATACTATAATTCCCTTATAGTTTAAATTTCCCATTAATTTTGATTCTATCCCTGAGAGGGGGAAGGGTTGAATCAGTGATAATATTTTTCTTTTATGTTTCTTTTCAATTGAAACAACCTTCACCTCTTGTTGAGATTTCAATTCCCTGTTGAAAACAAATCCAAAACACATCCATAAAAAAAAATTACAAGGTTTACTATTCAATAAGAATAGTTGTGTCCTTGGTATGGTTTGGAAATGATACAATACCATAAAATCCACTAGAAATCAATCCTTAGATTATAATGGGTAAGATATAACCTTTCACTTGTGTAACACTATGTAAACAATTAGAATACCGTGTGTGCACCCCTCTTATCACAAATAGGGTAATACACTATTTATGTAACAACTCATGTTACCTATGATTATTTACAATTCAACAAATGTATTCAATTGAAATAAAATTATTCACTTTATTACCCAGAATAAAGGTAAGAACCTCTTGGACTTTGTTATGAAAACTCGGTCTGATTTTCCTTGGTATGATTCTCCCAGTCTGATTCCTCTGAGTATGATTCTTCCAAAAAAAATCTTCTAGTATGATTTTATGACATAATAAAATAGAAATTAATTGACACCACTTCAATTATTGAGTACGATAAAACCCAATATGATTCTTCCTCCATCTGAGAAACCTAATAAGTAAATCCTGAAGCTGATTAATCTATCTTGATATGATAATTAGCTGAATACAAATTTCACTTCTCCATCAAAACCACCTCAACAAAAACTCAATAAAAAAACCTCTTCTTCTCTCTCTTAAACTAGGAGATTATCTCTTATGAACAGTACATCATTCATCAAAAAAGTACAATATACTTTTCACCTTTTATAGGTGAACCTTGAGACCTTTGGAGAGAATCCCAAAATTCTTTCCCACTCACACAAATTCACCCAAATTTCAATTTCCCCTGAAATCTCAGGATGGATTCTGACTTCGTCAACTCTTCTCCAAGCTTCTCGATTTGTCTACGACAATCACTTCTTCTTCATGCTCTCATTTCAATTGCTGACTAATTTCAATACATGATTCCAGTCTTCTAAATCTGATTTCTTCAATACAAATATCTGTATCAATTGAAAAAAAATGTATAAAGAAAAGGATGCCATTCTAATTTTCTAAATATGATTCTCATAACCAATTTGAATCAAAATATTTCATTTGAATGTATAGCTCCACCTTGAAAATTCATTTAGAAATCGTCTTCTCTTTTTCTCTTGACCTTCTTGAGATTAAAAGCTTTATCTTGTCCTCTTATCTTGATCTAGTTGGAAACCTAAAAAGTAATTCAACCCTTTTGAAATAGTTGACTATATTATTTATCTCATTCTATTCTTCTCTTCTATTTACCCACTTAGAAACAAAACTTCATTCACAATCATGTTCTTGTATCATGACTTCCTTTATGACTTTAAATTAACTTCAGAGAAGATTCTACATCATCAAACTTCAATAGGAATGTATCATAGATTTCCATTTATTCAAGCTTATTTCATTTCTTCCCAACCTCAGTACGATCTTTTTGGAAAAAAATTGGTCTAGATACGATCATCCTGGGTGTGATCATTCTAGATACAATCATTCTGAGTATGATTATCCTGGATATGATTTTCAAAAATATGATATTTTTTGGGTAAGATCATTCTGAATATGTTCATTTCTTCCTCCACCCAGATACGATCATTTTGAAAAACAATTGGCACCATCTCTTACTCTTCAATTAGCACCATCCTTTTAATCAGAACCACCTTTTCAATTAGAACCACCTTTTCAATAAATACCACCTTTTAAATCAGCACCACCTTTTTCAATTGGCACCACATTTTAAATCATCATCACCTTTTTCAATTGGCATCACCTTTTAAATCAACACCACATTTTACTCCCCATTTATTCCATCAAGCTTGCATCACAAGTTCTCTAATCAAATTATGATTTATATGAAATACAAATTGGAAAAGAATATTCATAATCGTAGTCAGTAGACTCCAATACTTAATCAAAATAGACACTTCTTTCACACTGATTTTATAGTTAATTTGATGACCATTTACTTCTACAAAGATGTATTCTCCATGCGATTGATTCTCTCTTTCCATATAATGATCAATTCCTCATTAAAATGGATAGAGTGAATCTAATTATTCAAAAAACACAAGTCCAATTATTTTGAAAACATGGATCTGATTCTTTGGAAAACATGGATCTGATTATTTGGAAAACATGGATCCAAATCTTTTGAAAACAATACTCAATATGATTTTTTCTAAGAAACAATGTGAGGTGATTTCAAAAAACTTTCCTTAACAAAAAAAACAACACATGAAGATAATCACCTTCCTAATCAGCTTGGTCCTAACAATCTCCTCCTTTGGATTTTTTTTCTCAACCTATTTTCATAAATCACTAAACATTGTGTCCTCAAGCAATGGATTACATATCAATAATTATAATCCTATGTGAGATAACTCATTATAGGAAACAAGAATCATTGATAGAAAATCCATGCTGTCCAAAAGTAGTGATTATGACAACATCTTCATCTTTATTCCTAATATCTTCTTTAACCTTCCTGGAATCAAAAAATCATTCCTACAACCAACCCATCAACAAGTTAAAATAGTTCACTCACAAAATAATGTTTAATTCACACCTCAGACATAACTCTCTCTTTTATGAAATAGATTTATGAAACAATAAAATTCTCCCCCTTGAAAATACAATCCAAAGGTAAGATGAGAGAGGGGATAGAAACAAATACCTCGACCTTAAAGAGAATGAGGTTGGACACCCATGTTCAACCTCAATCTCGAAAATCGTTCCTTTGGTAAAGGTTTTTTGTAATGGCCTGAACCTCTCTGGTCCATCCTTTTGTGAAAATATGGTGTTTGTGGTGTTCTGGGAGGTCAAGGCAACTTATTTCCAACACTTTTAAAAATGTCTAGCTTCGTGAATAGTGTTTCCAAATTTTTGAATAGTGTTTTCGGTGAGTCATCTTTCGGTGAATCATCTGTCAGTGAGTCGTCTGTCGATGATTCATTTATCGGTGAGTTGTCTGTCGGTGAGTCGTATGTCGGTGAGTAGTCTGTCGGTGAGTTGTCTGTCGGTGATTCATCTATCAGTGATTCATCTATTGTTGAGACGTCTATTGGTGAGTACTATCTTAGTGAATCATCTACCAATGACTCATCTAGTGGTGACTCATCTGTTGATGAGTCATCTATCTGTGAGTCCTTTGTCAGTCAGTCATTTTTTGGTGATTCCTATATCAGTGAGTCATCTATCAGTGAGTCATCTATCGATGAGTACTCTATCAGTGAATCCTCTATCAGTGACTCGTCTATCAGTGAGTCATCTATTATTGAGTCATCTATCAGTGAGTCATCTATCAGTGAGTCATCTGTCTATGAGACATTTGCGAATAGTGTTTCCATCTTCCGACAGTTTCACCCCTTTATCATTTTCTTTGACAAAAAATGAATTCAAGGATTTTTTTTAAGGGATTTAAGGCAGATTCAAAGCTTATAACTCCTATATTATTATTATTTTGAGGCTTGGGATGCCTTTACTTGGTCAAAATGCATGGTTTAATGTTATCTTCTTTTAATAGAAAATCCAGCGTATCATAAACTAACTCTGTTAAATATTCTAAAGGTACGAGATGTCTTCCTCACTAGTTCTACCTTCTTGGTCCCTGGTGCGAGATGATCGGACCTTTCCTTATTCCCATAGAAGCAGTGTGATTGAACCTTAATCCTTAGATCATTTTCCCTTAAAGTTTCTTCCTACTTTATGTGCACCACCTGTTTTCGTGCAAGAATCAAGTGTCGATTAGTCATCAATAGAAGGTATGATCTACCTCTGTTCTTGTGTTTTCTTCGATCCTTATTCTCCCTTTTCTCAATGCCATGTTATGTAATGTGATATCTATACTTATAATGGAGTTTTATTGGGTGTTGGTTGGTGCGTTCCTATTGTTGCATCCTCAAGTGGATGTAGTTGTCACGGGGGAGGCGATCATAATCCATTGTGTGGATCATTCTTGTATAAAGAATGTCAAGAACCTTTTGAGGTAGGAGATTCCTGGCTTCTCTATTATTTTATGTGAAACTATAGAGTTATCATGTTTTATCCCACTAGATCACAACGTAATTGACATAATAAATATTAGAACCGGATAAAATAACTGATTTGATCACATTTTGTTGCTTTGAATCGTGATAACGGTTTTACTCTTGATTTGATAGATAGTGTGATATCTATTATTTGTTTGTTATCATGTTATTCTTGATGAAATTGGTAAAAAATTTAAATCCAAAATTAATTGATAATTAAATGGATAAAGATAAATATACATGTAAATGAATCCAGCTGTTGTTGTTTTAATTTGATGTTAATCAAATTGATGTAGTAAGCATGTTTAATTAATTTGTGATGGCTATGATAGCTTTCTGTTTAGGTTTCCCATATTTGAAACCTACTAATAATGAATCGGTTAATTCAAGATGGATTAATGAACCAGTAGTTTGATAAAAGACAATTCCTTGTAGGGTTCTGAGTTACCCTCTTTCTTTTAAGGCGAAGTGCCTTCTTCTTTGAATCCTTGAGAGCTCATTGTGTGTGAAGGTTGGATGCCTTGTTTAAGGTCCAAGATCCCGGTTGATATGATGTGTGTTTCCTACTTCTTTTAATGTGTTATGAGCCTGTATAAATGTTATGACATGTGGAGATAGGGAGGCCCATTGGTTGTGGTAGCAGTTGATGCCTAAAGTGGAGAGATGCATCAGTTTATGTATGTGGGTGTCGAAGAGGGCCCCAGAGATGATGAAAGAGGTTGAATATGAATGTTGGATTCTTTCTTAATCTTGTTGGTTTATTATCTACTTTACTTTCCCCACTGCTCAAGGTAGTTGGTCCTTCTTACCCTCCTTCTAAAAGGGGATAATATGCATGGGGTATTCCATGTGCTTTACATGTTTAGTTTCTTGAGGGAGGATGGGTCTACACTCTTTCTATAGGTGGAAAAGACTTGACGGGAAGTTCATCTGCTCACCAGGTTGAGCCCCATTGTGTTAGTGTCTTAGAAAGTTTTTGTAAAATGCTAGTGAATGTGGTAAAGTAATAATACTATTAATAAATGACTAAATAAATGATGTTAACCCATGGGGTTAGATCTTGCTGGGATACAATGTTGAGGTAATATTTCTAAGAAGCTATGGAATTGGTTTGGTTATGCCTAGAGGGAATGAAACTTTGGTTTGATGATGATGAAATGTAATGTGGAATTATTAATGGTTAATTAATGTTTAAAGAATTAATTAATGTAAAGTGAAACTAATAAAAAGGGAATAAGTAATGTAATAAATCTCTTTAAATGGTTGTGTTTTGATAGGTCACCTAGTCATAGTTGTGGTAGTTGGGAGTCTGAGAGACATTAGTTGCAGGTTAGTCTAAGACTAGGTTATTCCCCTAGTGTGGTATTCTGTAATTTTTGCTTTTTTATATGCTACCCCACACCATCAGTTAGGGAAATTGACACCCTAGGTATTTTGATCCCTAGGGGGTGTTTTACCCAACATTCTGGTGGGAGGATGGATGGATGACTATCCCCTTTGGCCCTACTCTCTTCTCTTGGTAGTTACTTGTGTTGGTAGGCACAATGGTTATTTTTCCCCATATATGTGTGTAGAGGTCTATAATGGATTGTGATTATTGACACACATATATTCTAGATATAGTTTCCTATGGATTACTATAGGTTTAACGTGTATAGGCTATGATGGCTTGAGGATCCTTACTCGGTGTATGGGTTATAATGGCTTGAGGTTTAATACCCGATGTATGATACACATTATGAGAGCTATGGTGGCTCCCAAAAACTACCTGGTTACTTTGGTCATGTGGACTTGGTGGTTTTTTTGCACGATGTGCATGTTGTGGTGCTACGCCTAGGTGTATGTGGGCAAGCCTTTTGGAGAGAGATACCTTAGGACGTGCGATGATGGGGAAAAGAGGAAAACCAATGGGGAAATGGTAGTGAGGTAACCTTGATATTCTTTATTATATTATATACTCTTGTATGTGATATTTAGTGAGATTATTCATGGGGAGGCTGGAAACATAGTATACCAGTTTAGGTGACGAGTTAGTTTCACTTGTTGTTCACTGTGCTTTAGCATGCTTTCTTTACTTTTGCATGAGAGGATCTGGGGAGGAACTTACTAAGTATACTATTATATTCACCATACATATATCTAAACTATTTTTCACGTCACTTGGAGCAAGTTGGAGATCAGGTTAGTTCCATATGTTTAATTATGATTATATATTATCACTTATAAGTTTAAAACATTTTGATAATATTTATGTTTTAAGACAGTCCAAGTAGAAATATTTTCTAAGTATGATAGACTGACACCGACAGAATAGATTAGACACTGATAGTTCAAATGAGTCACTGACAATGCAAAAAGTCTCACTGATAGATGAGCCACTGACTGGTCAATTGACTTACCAACACAAGTAATTACTGACACAAGGACTTACTGATGCAAGGACTTACTGACGCAAGGACTTACCAACACAAGGACATACTAACGCATGGTGCTACCGATTCATGGTGCTACCGATGCAAGGACTCACTGATAGTTCAATTGACATATTGACAGACCAACTGACTCACCAATAGTTAAAATGAGTCACTGACATAATGAGTCACCGATGCATGGAACAACCGATGGAATGAGTCACCGACAGAAGGAGATACAGATAGAGGACTCACTGATAGACTATTTAAATTTCATTTATTTAATATTACTTCTAACATCCATATTTTGAGTGATTTAATACGGGTGATTAATTTAATGATTTTTACATACATGTTAAATGAGGATGTCAAAAGTACAAGGTACAGTGCCTACCTCAAACTTGCCCATTATCGGGCTGCAAGAGTATAAAAGAAAAGGACTCGATATGAAAGAGATATACATAAGAATTGCCTGAAATATATACATAAGAAGATACGAGTAGACACAGTACCATACCCACACGAGCAACATACAGAAAGGAAAAACACATGAGGAACTTTTCATTCCTACTTATTGTGAACCAGAGAACTATTTTCCACCAAATTTCCAACATCTCTGCAGCATTCAACTGAACCTGAGAAGAAGAACATAACATCTTCCTGAATGATAGAACACAGTGCTCGATGACACTCTGTTTCAGTGTCTAATTTTAGAAGAGGACTCCAGATTCAACTCTAATACACCAAAGAGTCCAGAGCTGAACTGCATAACACATAGAGATATCTAAACCCTATCGGATCTTTATTGTTCTGTTGTGTGCCCTTTTATTTTATTTTTGATCATTGTGTGTATCTATCTATAAAACACAAATTTTCTCTTACAAAAAACTTAAGGATACTATATATCCTCACACAATTATCTTTTTACAGTTTTTTTATCCCACAAAGAACTTTGAAATAGGTGTTGTGTGGCATGGTTTTATTTTGTTCCCATGTATAACTATGGTGGAGGTCTTGTTTCCTGGATAGCTTGTGTACTATTGTGTAAAACTCAATCTAGGGTGTGGATAAAAACCTTTATCTATATAGATTTCTTAGTGGTATGTGATCACTAAGTGGAGAGTACTAAGTCTTGGCTTGAGACTGAACCTTTTGTTTTATATCTTCTACGTTTTTAAATTTAGTTTTCTATGTTTTTACATGTATTTCTAAAAAATAAATTTCACTGTGATAGTTAGTCTTGGATAGTGTTTATAACTAATTTGGATTATTATATTAATTTCAAAAGTTGTATCAATATCTCATATTGTTACAACTGAGAAATAATCAATCTTCTAAGAAATTAGTTGAATAGTTATACTATTATAAATTCACTAATTTGATTAACTGTCTTGTTAAGTTTTAAGTTAGGGTAATCTTTTAAATAAAGATTTTAAACAAAATTTTTTATAGGAACTCAATTCACCCCCTTTTGAGTGTCCTACTCCGACTAACATTTGGTATCAATGGATTAAAAGTTTTTTACAAATCTTTTCAACTATGATTTAGTTGTGTTTTAAATATCTCTAAATTTATATTGGTTCTAAATTTTTATCTCTTTAAAAATATTTTCTTTAGTATGGACAATAGATTGGAAGGTGCTACTACAAACAGACATCCCTACTTTAATGGAACAAACTATACCCAATGGAAGATTAAGGTGAAAATGTATTTAGAAATTATGGGCTTTTATATTTAGAGAGTTATAAAAGATAAATATGAAATACCAAAGACTTATAGGAATACCTATAATGATGCCACACAGACTGCTTATAATAAAAATTAAAAAGCTATGAATGCTCTGTTTTGTGCACTATGAGATGAAGAATTTAATAGAATATCTACTTGTACATCTGCCTATGAAATTTTGGACACTTTAGATATTTTAAATTAAGTAACTTCTAATGATAAAGAAATTAGACTCAATACTTATTCTATTAAGCATGATAATTTTAAAATGAAGCCTGATGAACCTATTTCTGACATGTATCTCAGGTTTAATAAAAATTTGAGCACCATGATCTCTCTAGGAAGATCTGTTACAGCCAAGGATAAAATCATGAGAATACTCATATGCTTAGTAGATAGATGGGGAGGGAGTTCTATATCAATAATAGAATCTTGTGAACTCGACACTATTCTAGTAAAAGAGTTGATAGGCAAGTTGATGATGTATGAGTAAGAACTAAAAGTAAAAAAATAAGGGTATGATGAACCCAAAAGAAAATATGTTTCTTTCAAATATACTACATTCAAGTTGAGGACAAAGCTCTAGATGAAACTAAAATTTCAAGTGATGAACAATCATCAACAGACAATGATGAAGAAATGGCTCAAATAGCCAGAAGGTTTAAGAAATTTTATAGAAAGAAGAAATTCTTCATAAATCCAAAATACAAAGGAAAGTATGATCATAAGGGGCATTGGAAAAAGTATTGGAAAATAGGTGATACTTCAAATGAGATAATATATTATGAGTTCAAAAGAAAGGGACATGTAAAGTCTAAATATACTATGATAAAGTATAAGAAGAATTATGATGATAAGGACAGAAAGTATAAAAAACCATAAATTAAAAATGGAGTGCTTCTGAGTATAGCTCAAGTGACTTATAATCCTATCATGATGAAAATACTAATAAGGAAAATATGTTTTTTATGAAAAACACATCTAAGGTAACACTAAACTCTCTTAAACATAATGCTTACTATTATGGAGATAAATGTGATTATGAAAACATGACTAATTAAGAAATGGTTGAATATTTAAAAATTATAGAGGAAACTTGTAATGAAATAAAAGATAAATAAAAATATTTAAAGAAATGGCATGCTTTGACTCACATAGTTAAATCTGAACTTGCTATAGAAAAAGAGAAAAATTCTCAACTGCTTAAGGAAAATAATGAGCTTAAATTATAAAATGAGAAATTGAAAAAGGACCTATAAAAGTTTACCAATGGTAAAAAAATCTTAGTCCAAATACTTGGTAAACAAGTATCTCCAAAATAAACTACTGGAATATGATACCAACCAGGAAAGAGTAATATAACTAAAACTCATTTTGTATCAAAATATAAAAAATCTAGTTTTATGCCCAGTTCTGGAAAAATTTCTGTGAATTCCAACTATGAAACATCTTCTACTATTTCAAGATTTTCTGGACCAAATAATGTCTATTTTTCAAATATATTACAAGATTATTATAGTAAACCCATGAAGAAAATGTGGGTTCCCAAATCTCTTATTAGTAATTTTATTAGACCCAAACAAATATTGGGTACCAAAATCTTTTCTTGTCTGATATGTTTTTATAGGAAAGCTATTTGAAGAGCTCCTGTAAAAGCTTATGGTACTTAGATAGTGTATTTTCAATACACATGACATGAGATTACTCATTCTTCAAGAACTTGATAAATATTGACGGTGGGCATGTCACTTTTAGTGATAATGCTAAAGGAAAAATCATTATCCTTAGCCAAATTGGTAACTCTAACTCAGTTTTAATTT
The DNA here is from genome assembly GCA_963277665.1 of Viscum album. NCBI lineage: Eukaryota > Viridiplantae > Streptophyta > Magnoliopsida > Santalales > Viscaceae > Viscum > Viscum album. The sequence continues at coordinate 1,516,057,397 of OY728155.1, read as the reverse complement.
CCAAAGTACTTTTTGTTAATGGATTAAAATACAACCTACTTAGTATATCTAAGTTATGTGATGATGGTTTTAATTTTAAATTTTAAAATGATGCATGAAATGTTTTTAATTATAAAAATGAGTTAGTATTTTTTATTTTAGAAATGAAAATGTTTATGTTGTTGATTTTGATTCTTTGATTTCTAAAAATGTTTCATGTTTGAATGCTTTTCATAAAGAATATTATCTTTGGAATAGGAGATTAGGGCACTACAATATACACTCACTTTGAAAGATTGCTATAAAATTCTTCGTAAAGGATCCACCCAAACATGATTTTCCAAATGAAAGAGTCTATAATCCATGTCAAAAGGGTAAACAGAAAAAAAAATATTTCAAATCAAAGAAAGAAGTTTCAACTTCTCAATCTCTTTAGTTGATTCACATGGACTTGTTTGGACCATCTAGAGTTTTAAGTATAAGTGGGAATAACTATGTCTATGTTATTTTAGATGACTACTCTAGATATATTTGGGACTTCTTCTTGGCTCACAAAAGTGAAGCTTTCTCTCATTTCACTAAGTATTCTAGGACTATAGAAAATATTAGTGGTGTTAGAATTAAAACCCCAAGATGTGACCATGGATGTGAGTTTGAGAACCAAGAGTTTGAATCTTTTTTCTCACAAAATGGATATAGTCATAACTTCTCTGCTCCTAGGACACCCCAGAAAAATAGAGTTGTAGAAAGAAGAAATAGAACCTTTTAAGAAATTGCTAGAACCATGCTTAGTGAGTATGACCTGCCTATATACATTTGGGTAGAATCTATCAATACAGAATGCTATGTAATCACTATAGTCTTGATTAGACCTATCCTTATGAGAACTCCTTATGATTTGTGGAATAATAGAAAACCCAAGGTTAACTACTTCAAATTTTTTGGTTGAAAAGTCTATATTCTTAACACTAAGGATAATCTGGACAAATTTTCCTTTAAGAGTGATGAAGTAATTTTCTTAGGTTATTCAATTTCTAGTAAATCCTATAGAGTCTTCAATAAAAGAACAAAATGTGTGGAATAATATGTACATGTAAAGTTTTATGAGACAAATCCACATTAGTCAAAGACCTCTCTAGAAAATATTGAGGATGATATGTCAAATATAGACATCAATACTAAATTTTCTGACCATCCTATTAAGGAATCTATTAAAACTTTTAGTTTTTGTAAATTTTCCATATTCTATTCATGATGTACCTGAACCTATTGAAGAACCTGAAATATCTAGACCTTCTTTTTATAGACCTATTAGAACTCTTAATAACCAACCTCTAGATTCTATAATTGGAGATTTAGACAAAGGAAATAAAACTATAGATTCTCTCAGAAATCATGTTTAACTTCAAGCTTTCTTGTCACGACTTGAACCTAAGAATGCCAATGATGATATCAATGATGAATTTTGGGTGATTTCTATGCAAGAATATTTAAATAATTTTGAAATAAAAAAATTCTGGAAACTTGTAGATAGACCCAAAGACACCTTGACTATAGGCACTAAATGGGTGTTTAGGAATAAAGTAGATAAAGATGGAAATATAGTTAGAAAAAAAGATAGATTAGATCAACAAGGTTATATTCAATAAGAAGGGATTGAATATTAAGAAAACTTTGCACCAATATCTAGACTTGAGGCAATTATAATCCTGCTTTCCTATACAGCACATCTATATTTTAAAATTTATCAAATGGATGTCAAGAGTTCATTCTTAACTGGTTATATAATTTAGGATTTTTTTTGTTGAGCAACCCTCTGGTTTTAAAAATCCCCACTTTCCAAAACATGTTTTTAAATTAACTAAAGCTTTATATGGTTTAAAGAAAGCTCCAAGAGATTGTTATGATAGGCTCAACACTTTTCTTGTTTCTAAAGGTTTTACAAAAGTTATTGCTAATCCTACCCTTTTTATAAAACTAATTTCCAAAGATGTTTTATTAGTAAAAATTTATGTAGATGATATTATTTGTGGATCTTCTAAAAATTATTTATGTGTTGATTTTTAAAAGATGATGCAAAGTGAATTTGAAATGATTTTAATGGATGAACTCAAATTATTTCTTGGATTTCAAATATTTAAAAATAAATAAGGTATTTTTTTTTGAATCAAAGTAAATATACTAAGGATCTTTTAAAAATATTTGTCTCTAAAAGCACTAAGAGTAGTGACAGTCCATTGAGTAACACTGGTAAGTCAAACCTTAATGAAGATGGTAAGTCTTTTGATCAAACCACTTATAGAGGAATGATTGGGAGTTTACTCTACTTAACTTCTAGTTGGCCAGATATTATGTTTAGTGTGTTCATATATGCACGCTTTTAGGCAAACCCAAAAGAATCTCAATTAAATGATATCAAAGGGATTTTTAAATTCCTCAAGTATACAACCAATTTAGGACTATTCTATACTAGAGTACAACCTTTTTATTTGATGAGTTATTTAGATGTTGAATTTGGTGGTTGTAAGTTAGACAGAAAGAGAACCTCTGGAACATGTCACTTTTTTTGAATGTATCTAGTTTCATTGTGTAGTAAGAAACAAAATTTTGTTGCATTATCTACTATCAAAGCTGAATACATGGCTGCTGGTAGTTGTTGTGCACAAATATTTTGGATGAAACACACATTACTAGATTATGGATATCAATTCAGACATGTCCCTATAAATTTTGATAACACAAGTTCTATTAATATTTCTAATAATCCTATTTCACATTCTAGGACAAAAAACATTGATTTAAGGAATTAATTTTTGAGATACCATTATCAAAAAGGTGATATAACTTAAGAGTTCATTGGCACTTAAAATCATCTTGATGAAATTTTCACTAATCCATTGAACACTGAAAGAATGAACTACATCATACATTGGTTAAGAATGATCAATTTATATGACCTTTTGTTTTTATTACTTTGATAATTTTAAGTGAAGTTGTCATACTGACATTGAAAGTATGTAGATGAGAATGTCACACCGACACCGATGACTTTTTCATACCGACACAGTTAACATGATGACACCAATGCTATGTCATGTTGACACAGTTCTCATGCTGACACTGATGCCTTTTCAAGTCTTCACCATTAGTGTTATGAAAAATCTATCATGCTGACACCGAGGACTCACTTTTTTTTATCTTTTTTCTGTTTTTACTAAAACAAAATTTATTCATTTAGTTTGTTGAACTCGGTTCATGATTTCACGATTGTGTGATTTCAAAATCCCTAAATGATATAAATTTGAGTTGATATACTCTACTCCTTTACCCTTACATTCACTCAGTCATCTCTCTCTATACCCCCCCAACCTTTTACCTTCCAACCTTTAAACAAAACTATTGGAATGGCATATGTGAAGCAAGATCTTGAAGGTGGTTCAACTAATGAGTCTCATGAAGGTAATAAATAGAACGGGGAATCAATAAAATCTTCTGGACCTATGAATCCTGCTCTGGAGAACTTTTTAGTGTTTCCAGAAAAGGAGGTTTTTGTTGAATGGTTTTTGGAAATAAATTCTTTCCTGCTCAGTGTGTTATAGTATTAAGGATGTCTTGAGTGGTTCTCAGATAATGAAATACCTTTCTACCCAAAGTTAGTTCATGAGTTTTATATGAATGTGTAATTTCTACTAGAAGGTAGTGATGTTTTCTGGATTAAGTCCATAGTGAAAGGAACGAGAATCTCTTTTTCAACTAGAAAATGGGATTAATTTCTTAATGTATCCCATGAGGGTGTGTTTGATGATTATCAGGGTAGTTCTTCACCTGAGAGTGACTTTTTTTTCTTTTAGACAGCTCTAAAGAAGCTTACTCACAATGAAAAACATAGGAGACCCATTGCTACAGTGTTAGATGGAGAGTATAGAATTTTGTTCAAGTTTATACAACATTATATCTATCCTAGTAAAGGGGACTTTGTATCTCTAAAGTATCAAGATGTCTATTTGATTTATCTGTTGAGAAAAGGGATTAAGGTAAATCTATGTAGATATCCTTTTGTGCGCATAACTGAAATGATCAAGACTTCTTGAAAAACCAACTCCCGGTTTTATCCAAGGTTAATCTCAGCCATGTTGAAGGATAAATTTTGTGTTAGTGAAGGATATTGAGTTGTTTCTGAGTGTAGCGTGATCTTCCTAAGTAAAGAGATCTGTAAAAGGATGAAGATCAATTAGAACCCATGGAATAAATAATGTTTTGGGGATGAAGATAAGATTTATGATAAGTTCAATCTAGTGGAACATCTAACTAGGCCAAGGAATATGACTGAACCTGGTATGGGACCAGATAAGGAAGTTGTTTACTCTTTAGATGAGTAAGAAGAGTCTACCGCACCAGTTAGAGATCAAGGTTCGCCTATTGATGATGGGAGTGATCCTGACACCACTGAAGCTCATAAAGGTTTTTCTTTTGGACCTCTAAGTCCACCACATTCTTTACCCACAGATTAACTGACTCTTGGAACTAATGGAGATGAGGATACAGAAGTCTCAGGTAGTTTGGAATATGTATGTAGATTCAGTGGATTAGAATAATAAGAATAAGGAAGTGAATAAAATGAAAGTGGAAGTGGGAGTGGTAGTGAAGAAGAAGAAGGTAAAGAAAATGATAATTGAAATGAAAGTAAAGAGCATGCCTCTGGTAATGATGATGATGAAGGTAGTGGTGAAATCAGTGAGAGTGATGCTAACCATCATGAGGATGATCAAGGTGGATATGTAGATATGGTTGACTCTTTGGTTAAAAATATTGTTGTAGAACCTTATATAGTTGTTGTTAAAGAAAGATCTAGTATTGAAGCTCATGATGAAGTGGAAGCTCAAGTGACCCCTGCACCTTAGTTAGTGTATGAAATAAGGAGACCTCTTGTTGAGGGTGAGAAACTAGTAAGGATTGCACAAATTTATGGGTATCTTCAAAATAGAAGAGCTCAATTTGAGAGGGAACCTCATGAAAGGAGAAATCAAGCTAAGGGTGAGCATCAAGAAGGAAGAGTGAGACTTGACACTCTCACACATTTGGATGATGGTGTTATTTATGAATGGGAAGGGCATCCTGGATATGTAGCACTTAGGTTGGATTATGAAGAATCAGATGATGATTTTTTTGTACCTATTTTCATATAATTATTGGTTGAGACCCTTCCCAGTGATTATGTCACTAAAGAAAACTTTTAAAGGTTTAAGGATGAAATTTGTTCATCAATGAGTATATCAGTTCAATTTCAAATGGTCTATGAGATTCAACAAGCTGGAATGGAAAACACTTAGTTGAGTAATGAATTACTCTCTCTCAAATATTCAAGAGAAGATTTGAAGTAGTCTTTGAAAGCTACTCCTACTCCAGTTCAGGCAGTTGGTGTGAGTGAGCGTGATGCAGTCAAAATTTTAAGAAATGTTATCACTAAAATTCAACCCAACTTAATAACAACAGCTGCAAAAATTGTTGCGAACACCACCAAGCTAAGAACAGAAATTAATAGGCTTGTCCCTATAATAAATAATTTGACCTCAGAGTATAAAGGCTATTTTAAAATTGTTATTAAATCTTTTAAGACTCATACCTCCGCTACCGATGTTCCTTCTACCTTTGGTCAGTAATCTCAGTCCTTGTACATTGAGGTGGTTAGAAATGTTGTTAAGGAAGAGATTTAAGATTTTTTTGATGCTTTTGGATTGTTAAACCTTGAAAATTTGATAATAATAGTGACCATGTTCATGATATGGTCAGAATCTATTCTAAGAGTGCTGAGATTTCCAATACTCAGATTACAGAGAAGGTGGATTACAATTTCAAGAATATTATTACCAAGCATCAGTTGACCATCCTTTTTATGTATTTGATAGAGAACTTAACACTACCTCCAGTGACCAGATCCTTCAAATACCAAGTACATAAGTTGAAGGACTTCACCCCTCTTTTGTAAAAATTCATGGATAATAAATATGAATTTGAGAAATCTATGAAGTATGGTGGTGAAATCATTGAGGATTTCATCAAGCTATTGAAGCCATACATTCATGTGAAAAGTGAAGCAATTATAGTGACTATTTCTGCACCTATTGGACCTACTGGATCAGTTCCTCTACCTAAAATTATAGAGTCTTGGGATTTTAGTTATATTCACCTAGTGATCCAAGAACATATTCAACCTCCTATGTTGTCACAACAAAACCCATCCTTGCACCTAATGTTCCAGAAGGAGTAATCCTACCTCCTATGAGGATTTCTTCAGACCCTCCATATTCTAATCCACCCCCTACTGGACCTTCTATTGATACCTATGAGAAAGTTAAGGAACCTCTTTATCCTAATAAGTGCAACACCCCGAGCTTCCATGGTACGCTTCTCTTTGAATAATACAGTAGCATGTGTTGTACGCAACTTCGAGTTCTAACACACACCACGACCAATCAAAGTAGCCGTTATGAATAGTAATACCTACTTTTTAAAATTTTAGAAATTTTATATCTCAAAATGGACTTCATTTTTGGATTCAGAGTATCGAATTTATCCTAAGGTGAAATTTTGGTACTTTTCGGATAACTTTAATATTTTGATGAATAGTGAAAATGACTAAATTTTAATTAAAAACAACTTTTTTAATCAAAATAATTATTAGAGATAAATTATGAATTTGAGTGGTTTTAAAGTATATTTAGAATATATTCTTACCATTTAATACAATTTTCTTCATTGGAAATAATTTCACAATTAAACCGAACATAAACAAGTATCAATCTTTTGATAGTTATTATATCTTAAAAACACGCTTTTTGTTTTGACAACGGGAATTAATTTTAAATTAATTTCTGCCACTTCTGTGTTTTGAATTTGGAAAAATGGATTCCATATTAGGAATCAGGATGTTCAAATTTTTTAAATAGGTACCTTTTATTTTTAGACATTTTGAATAATTACTTCGGTAAATATTTTATTTACCATGGTTAAAGGGTAAATCTGGTAAATAAGGGTTAAAAAATAATATTATGATAATACTAAATTACCCTAAAACGTGTCATAAATTTATTGGTTGATAAATTTCCGACCATGGGCATATTTGGGTCTATTTTTGTACCCCATGGAGCCACTTGTAATTGATAATGACACTTTATATTAATTAAGTTAAAATAAATACAAAAATGACATAAGCATATATCTTTTATAAAAACAATTTTTACATAGGGCTATATATGTTGGATTTTAGACTATGAATATTAATTAGAAATATAAAAGTATTTCCTACATAATGGTATTTTATTTATAATTTTTAGACATTATATAATATAATTTATTTATGACACAATGATGATGCAGTAATTACCATAATAGTGAACAATTAAAATAATTGATATTATAAATACCCAAATAAATATAATTTGAGACTTTTAATGAATTAAACTAATTTTATAGGATAATATGACATATTATTATTGATTTAATTAACTTTGTTTGAAGTAATTATTTTGTTATTATTTTTAAAAAAGTCAATTATTGAATAGTGTCAAAATTGACATAAAAGAGTTTTTAAAACAAATATTATATTATTAATTGATATTAAATTTCTAAAAATCTAAGGTTCAGCCAAGAGACTTATATCATGATATTTGTATCATTAATTTACCACTCGGGGGTCTCTTGGATGTATATTGTAAGTTTATTAACTATATAATATAAAAATATAAAGTGACATGGTAAGTGTCAAACTAATTAACTAAGTGTTAAAACTAAAAGATAAGGTTAATATAATGACCCAAACCTGTCTAAATTCTATTGGTTGAGAGTTTTCGACCCATCCCCACATTAAACTTTAAATAATACTCTTTGGAGCCATTATAAACCGAATATGAATTTATTATAAAATAATATTTCCAGCTTTTCCAAAGGTTCCCCTCATCCCTCTTATAAAAGGACACTCACCCTTCTCATTAATTCACACCTTTAAAGCCTTTTGGTTCAGTCAAACTCTACCCAAATACTCTATAAACTTTACTCACTTCATCCTAGAGTCCTTACTTTAGTCATAAAGCCATCCTAAGGAGCCCTTTTGATCAAATCAAAAGGAAGAACCCGAAGAAGACTTAATGATTTCACCACCCTTTTTCAAGTTCCTTTCTTATTCCACTTCTTCTTTCTTTGTTATTACCATTCTAAAATAATGAATCCATTATCTCCTATATACTTTAATATTATTATAAATATGGTACAACCATATTCAATATTCTATCCATCCTTTGAATAACATGTCACCATACGTGCGTACGTACGGCTTACCGTCTCCACGTCGTGGTGTAATTGTTATTCAATATATTATTATTTGGATGGGTATAATAATGATTTTTAATTCATGTAAACAATAAATATAAAATGATAATGATTCTTTTTATATGATATACCATCCAATTATATATTATTTTAAAGAATGATATTTTCGCTCGTGCGTACGTACGGATTACCGTCTCCACGACGCGATGAGATTCATTTCCAAGTTCACCATTCATCGGCGATTATAAAAATATATATTACTAATAAGTATGTAATATATGACATAATAATGCTACTGGAGATATATATATATATATATAAGGATTTATGTACTTACATATATCTTATTCACATACTTCCGTTCAATACTATATGAAAACAGAAACAGCGTTTATGCATACGTACGGACTACCGTCTCCATAAACGGTGTTTTCCATTTCATATATATGTCTATTATACATATTTATATTCTATATATATATGATATATTTATCATGTTTTATATTCTTGAAGTATTTAAATCATCATCTAAGTGATACAACCAAGAGTGACAAGTTAAAACACGTACAATAAAGAAAGTGATTATTACCCGAAATGTTAACTTAACATGGAAATTATTATTAAATGGGTAATATAAAGTCATAAATGAATCATGTATGATATCATAAATATTAATATGGTTCTGGTATGATTTAATAACATACTATGATCTTCGTACAGGAGTTTAAACGTACCCTCAACTAAAGGAAAGTGAAAGGTAAGGGGTTTTCATCTCACTCCTTATTCCCGTGAGATTCGTGCCATATTGCAACCATTACCTTTTGTGTGGTATATGTACTACCCATAATTATATTCTTTGTGTAATACACTTTAATTTATGTTTATTTACATATTCATTGTACGATACCTCTTTCATGGGTTGTACATTTCTTAAGTTACCAAATTGGTAATGGTTATTTCAAAATCTCTTCATTATCTGAGGTTGTATATATGTAATAATCTACTGAGATATCTTTATCATCCACATCCATGTTTCTTAAAAATGTATTTCAAAACATTTTTACTATTTACAATAATACGGGTTAAAGACATTTATACCCTTGTTTGATTTTTATAAGAGGTTTATAAAGGAATCTTTCTGTCATTTTCCAAACAAGGTCCTTTTTAACCTTTTGACAAAATTAAGGTAAGAATGTCTTTTTTTAACTTATACGGCGGGTGCGGTTATTCTCCTCCATTATTAAACCTTTGAAGCTTCCTTCACAAGCTTATAAAGATATTTTTAAAATAAAGGTTTTCTCTATAATTATGCAACTTTTAAATGATTTCAAAAAAAGAGATATTTCTCTCAAATAGTATTGATTTCATCTATGTCAACATCCTTTGATACATTTTAAACTTGTTTCAAGTGATTTATTATGATAAAAATCATCCATATTGTATTTAAGGTTTTGTGATATTTTTGACTATGGATGAGTTATTTTTATGCCATTAATGGTTTATGATTAAAGTTTTGACATTTTGTATGTTAGTTTTAATACGAATGTTTATGTTATATTTCATCCTCTTCTTAAGATGAATGTTTTGGAATAGTATGTTCCGGGTTGGGGACCGGTAAAAGTAAGCCCTCCGAGTTGGTGTCCGGTTATTAGAGGCACTCCGGGTTGGTGTCCGGTTATTAGAGGCACTCCGAGATGGAGTCCGGTTAAAGAGGCTCTCCGGTTTGGGTTCCGGTTAAAGTTATCCCTTGGGTATTGGCACGAGGCCTCGACATAGAAATTAAAGTTCAGCATCATGTATTCCATCATTATGAAAGTGGTTAGTGATATTGCATGTGATTATTCGATTAGTAGAATATCCATGTGAATAAGTAAATGGCATTATTTCATTTTATTTCTGCCATATTATGCTGAAGTTCAAGTTTAAAAGGATTTTGTTTTAGTTTTATACATTGCCTTAAATGTTTATGCTTATTTTTGAAAGTTTCCATTGTATTGCTTACCCTTACTGAGCATTTGAGCTCACCCATTTCTATGTTTTATTTTTCCCAGGATTCCAAGAAGTGTAATGTGATTGATATGCAGGGTTAAGCCAAGGGAGTAATGGCATTCATAAAGATTATTTATATTGTTTTGTACTTCATAAAGTGAAAATGTAACATTCATGTATGTGATCTATTTTTTCAAGACTTCTAAACTAATCGGTCCTTTGGGACTTGATTCCTTGTAATCATGCCAATGTATTAAAATAATGCACCAATTCTGGGTAACTGGGGTCGGGGCGTTACAGTTGGTATCAGAGGAAGTTTAGAAATAACCTTGGAAACTAGATTTAGATAAACTCTGATTAGAGAACATAACCCTAAGATAGACATTGAGGATGAATATAGAAGAACTTCCTAGAATTTTGGTATTGTAGAGATTTTGTGAGTTTTCTGAGAAATACATCTCTATCTGGATACGAGCAGGTATAGGCGGCTCTGGCACAGATGTACCTAGGGGTAAAACCTAAAAACACCGCTTTGAGCTAGACTCGAACGGGAACTGGGGCACGACAACGGGCCTTGCTGCACTCTTGGTTACGACACTCCCAGGGGATATGCTTAGGATAATTCTCATTTTCTTTAAAAACCATTATGAAGGGATTATGAGTATATACTTACTCAAAGAAAACATTTTTATGATTATGGATTATATCCATAAACTATTCAATTTGTGTTAGGTATTTTACAAGTTTGGTAATTATTCATTGCAATTCATAAACTGAAATAGTTTATGCTATTGTATAGAAATGATGCCCATTAGAAGGAATGTGAACTCCCGTATTACGTATGATCCAAAGAGTAAGAAGGAGCATATCTTTGGTGGTCCTAAGCCAGAATTTAGAAGTGAAATAGTTTCCCACGTATTATCATCATATGAAGAAATAGTATCATGTGTTGATAAGATGAGTAAATAATTCTCAGAGTCCTATGGCTTTGAAAGGAAATAAAATAAGAAAAGGATGGAAGAGAGAAAGATGGATAAAGGGAAGATGGAAAAGAATAATTTTCCCTTATGTGATAACTGTGGGAAGAAACACCCTGGAACTTGCCTGAAAGGAATGGGAGTTTGTTATAAGTGTGGAGGAAAAGGGCACAAAGTACGTGACTGCAAGGGTAATAAAATGGTTTCAAATGTACAATGCTTCATTTGCAAGGAGTTTGGACACTATGTGAACCAATGTCTCAGTCATCAGACTATGCAGCAAATGATGCTATTGGATAATAATCAAGTTATGATACTACCACAGATGAAGAGGAATGACTAGTGTTCTTATGTTGTTATTTTAGAATTATTTCATTTAATTGTTGTATCAATGATGTTCTGGAAATAAATAAGGATTGTACTGCAGTGCTATTTAAATAAGGATTTGAGATTTTTTGGTACTAAGAAAAGTGACTCTACAGCGAGTTAAATTTTTTTTTGGAAATTACTTGGTTGAAGGAATGATAAACCTTATTAAGGTCCTAATATTGAGGTAGTGATTTTGCAATAAGAGATGGTTGATTTTGGTAATTCAGGATGATTCGGTGTTGTAAAAGAATATATGAGGAAGGCGTTCACATGTTATTACTTGGTAAAAAGGATCCTCATTATGTTTAACTTCCTTGTAAATTTTAGACTGTGAGTTTGGATAATAGTATTTTGGATAAGTCTAATGGTTGGAATGGATTAAGTTTGAAAGGTTTTTTGTTGGATTTTTATAAAAGGACAACAGGCAGACCGTGTGACAACCCATCGTGTCGGACAAAGCTGCGGGAATTGAACCCACAACCATAGTGCAATTGGGATTTATTGCCTACCATTTTGTTACATGAAGTTCCTGGATGGTATAATGTAGTTTCTTTACATAAAGGGTCTGATATGTGAATTATAAATTCATTATATTTGGAACCCTATACGATTAGGATAAATATGGTATTTTTGATTTGTATTATGTTTTTGGGTGAAAGATGAGTTTGTGGTAGAAATTTATTAATGGATAAAACTCTAATTATAAAGTAAGTGTATCTCCTTATAATCTTATCCAATCTCATAAATAAATTCCTCAACATTAAGAAAAGGAACATAGAACAAAAATGTTGTCCTAGATGGTACCTTAGATCATCACTAATTTATGGCTTTGGGATTGTTGGACTTTTCATAGCCATGTTCTCTACCACTCTCCATCAGATAATTGATGGTTAGATTTCTCTTCCATATCCATATTTTTCTACATGGAACCCTAGTATGTGTTATTTTCGGTAATCTTCATAATTTCCACTCTTTATTTTAAATAGAGGACTCATTAATTCATTTTTCGATGTGGGATTTCAACTAAGATATTTTCAAATGTCAAAAATTTGTTATCCTAATACCTTATGTTTTGTTGAACTGATGGTATTTTAAATCATCATAGATTGATGAATTTAAGGACCTCAATTTTAAACATGTTTGTGATTGATGACCTCAATCACTACCTATAAATATTTACGTCTTTCCTCCAATTATATGTCTATAATTTCCACCGATGTCCTCCTAATCGAGATCATAATTTTTTGGTGACCCTTTCATTTCTCTTTTCATCTTGTTAAGACTAAATTTTATTAACCAAATTTCTGATGTGGGTTTTTCCAAAAAGATATTTTCTATTTTCAACCTTTATTTTCAATGAACAATATCAAATTGCGAGGACGCAATTTATTGAAGGAGGGGAGAATTTAACACCCCGAGCTTCCACGGTATGCTTCTCTTTGAATAATACAGTAGCATGTGTTGTACGCAACTTCGAGTTCTAACACACACCACGACCAATCAAAGTAGCAGTTATGAATAGTAATACTTACTTTTTAAAATTTTAGAAATTTTATCTCTCAAAAAGGACTTAATTTTTGGATTCAGAGTATTGAATTTAGCCTAAGGTGAAATTTTGGTACTTTTCGGATAACTTTAATATTTTGATGAATAGTGAAAATTACTAAATTTTAATTAAAAACAACTTTTTTAATCAAAATAATTATTAGAGATAAATTATGAATTTGACTGGTTTTAAAGTATATTTAGAATATATTTTTACCATTTAATACAATTTTGGTCATTGGAAATAATTTCACAATTAAACTGGACATAAACAAGTATCAATCTTTTGATAGTTATTATATCTTAAAAACACGCTTTTTGTTTTGACAATGGGAATTAATTTTAAATTAATTTCTGCCACTTCTATGTTTTGAATTTGGAAAAATGGATTCCATATTTGGAATCAGGATGTTCAAATTGTGTAAATAGATACCTTTTATTTTTAGACATTTTGAATAATTACTTTGGTAAATATTTTATTTACCATGGTTAAAGGGTAAATCTGGTAAATAAAGGTTAAAAAATAATATTATAATAATACTAAATTACCCTAAAACGTGTCCTAACCTTATTGGTTGATACATTTCCGACCATGGGCATCTTTGGGTCGATTTTTGGACCCCATGGAGCCACATGTAATTGATAATGACACTTTATATTAATTAAATTAAAATAAATACAAAAATGACATAAGCATCTATCTTTTAGAAAAAAAAATTACATAGGGATATATATGTTGGATTTATGACTATGAATATTAATTATAAAGCTAAAAAGATTTCCTGAATAATGGTATTTTATTTATAATTTTTAGACATTAAATAATTTAATTTATGTATGACACAATGATGATGCAGTAATTACCAAAATTGTGAAGAATTAAAATAATTGATATTATAAATACCCAAATAAATATAATTTGAGACTTTTAATGAATTACACTAATTTTATAGGATAATATGACATATTATTATTGATGTAATTAACTTTGTTAGAAGTAATCATTCTGTTATAATTTTTACAAAAGTCAATTATTGAATAGTGTCAAAATTGACATAAAAGAGTTTTTAAAACAAATATTATATTATTAATTGATATTAAATTCCTAAAAATCTAAGGTTCGGCCAAGAGACTTATATCATGATATTTGTATCATTAATGGACAACTTGGGGATCTCTTGGATGTATATTGTAATTTTATTAACTATATAATATAAAAATACAAAGTGACATGGTAAGTGTCAAACTAATTAACTAAGTGTTAAAACTAAAAGATAGGTTAATATAATGACCGAAACCTGTCTAAATTCTATTGGTTGAGTAGTTTTCGAGACATACCCACATTAACCTTTAAATAATACACTTTGGAGCCATTATAAACCGAATATGAATTTATTATAAAATAATATTTCTAGCTTTTCCAAAGGTGCCCCTCACCCCTCTTATAAAAGGACACTCACCCTTATCATTAATTCACACCTTCAAAGCCTTTTGGTTCGGCCAACCCCTATCCAAATACTCTATCAACTTCCCTCACTTTATCCTAGAGGCCTTAATTTAGTCAGAAATCCATCCTAAGGATCCCTTTTGATCAAATCAAAAGGAAGAACCCGAAGAAGAGGTAATGATTTCACCACCCTTTTTCAAGTTCCTTTCTTCTTCCACTTCTTCTTTCTTTGTTATTACCATTATAAAATAATGAATCCAGTATCTCCTATATACTTTAATATTATTATAAATATGGTACAACCATATTCAGTATTCTATCCATCCTTTGAATGACATGTCACTATACGTGCGTATGTACGGCTTACCGTCTCCACGTCGTGGTGTAATTGTTATTCAATATATTATTATTTGGATGGGTATAATAATGATTTTTAATTCATGTAAATAATAAATATAACATGATAATGATTCTGTATATATGATATATCATCCAATTATATATTATTTTAAAGAATGATATTTTCGCTCGTGCGTACGTACAGATTACCATCTCCACGACGCGATGAGATTCATTTCCAAGTTCACCATTAATCGACGATTATAAAAATATATATTACTAATAAGTATTTAATATATGACATAATAATGCTACTAGATATATATATATATAAGGATTTATGTACTTACATATATCTTATTCGCATACTTCCATTCAATACTATATGAAAACAGAAACAGCGTTTATGCGTACGTACGGACTACCGTCTCCATAAACGGTGTTTTCCATTTCATATATATGTATATTATACATATTTATATTCTAAATATATATGATATATTTATCATGTTTTATATTCTGGAATTATTTAAATCATGATCTAAGTGATACAACCAAGAGTGACAAGTTAAAACACGTACGATAAAGAAAGTTATTATTACCCAAAATGTTAACTTAACATGGAAATTATTATTAAATGGGTAATATAAAGTCATAAATGAATCATATATGATATCATAAATATTAATATGGTTCTGGTATGATTTAATAACATACTAAGATCTTCATACAGGAGGTTAAATGTACCCTCGACTAAAGGAAAGTGCAAGGTAAGGGGTTTTCATCTCACTCCTTATTCCCATGAGATTCATGCCATATTGCAACCATTACCTTTTGTGTGGTTTATTTACTTCCCATAATTATATTATTTGTATAATACACTTTAATTTATGTGTATTTACATATTCATTTTATGATATCTCTTTCATGGGTTGTACGTTTTGTAAGTTACCAAATTGGTAAGGGTTATTTCACAATCTCTTCATTATCTGAGGCTGTATATACGTAATAATCTACTGGGATCTCTTTATCATCCACATCCATGTTTCTTAAATATGTATTTCAAAACATTTTTACTGTTTACAAGAATACGGGTTAAAGAAATTTATACCCTTGTTTGACTTTTATAAGAGGTTTATAAAGGAATCTTTCTGTTGTTTTCTAAACAAGGTCCTTTTTAACCTTTTGACAAAATTAAGGTAAGAATGTCTTTTTTTAACTTCTACGGCGGGTGCGGTTATTCTCCGCCATTATTACACCTTTGAAGCTTCCTTCACAATCTTATAAATATATTTTCAAAATAAAGGTTTTCTCTATAATTATGCGACTTTTAAATGATTTCAAAAATGAGATATTTCTCTCAAATAGTATTGATTTCATCTATGTCAACATCCTTTGATACATTTTAAACTTGTTTCAAGTGATTTATTATGATACAAATCATCCATATTGTATTTAAGGTTTTGTGATATTTTTTACTATGGATGAGTTATTTTTATGCCATTAATGGTTTATGATTAAAGTTTTGACATTTTGTATGTTAGTTTTAATACGAATGTTTATGTTATATTTCATCCTCTTCTTAAGATGAATGTTTTGGACTAGTATGTTCCGGGTTGGGGACCAGTAAAAGTAAGCCCTCTGGGTTGGTTTCCAGTTATTAGAGGCACTCCGGGTTGGTGTCCAGTTATTAGAGGCACTCCGGGTTGGTGTTCGGTTATCAAAGGCACTCCGGGTTGGTGTCCGGTTATTAGAGGAACTCCGGGATGGAGTCTGGTTATAGAGGCTCTCCGGGTTGGGTTTCGGTTACAGTTATCCCTTAGGTCTTGGCACGAGTCCTCGACACAGAAATTAAAGTTCGTCATCATGCATTCCATCATTATGAAAGTGGTTAGTGATATTGCATGTGATTATTCGATTAGTAGAATATCCATGTGAATAAGTAAATGGAATTATTTCATTTTATTTCTGCCATATTATGATGAAGTTCAAGTTTAAAAGGCTTTTGTTTTAGTTTTATACATTGCCTTAAATGTTTATGCTTATTTTTGAAAGTTTATGTTGTATTGCTTACCCTTACTGAGCATTTGAGCTCACCCCTTTCTATGTTTTATTTTTCCCAAGATTCCAAGAAGTGTAATGTGATTTATATGCAGGGTTAATCCAAGGGAGTAATGGCGTTCATAAAGATTATTTATGTTGTTTTATACGTCATAAAGTTCAAATGGAACATTCATGTATGTGATCTATTTTCCCAAGACTTCTAAATTGATCGGTCCTTCGGGATTTGATTCCTTGTAATCATGCCAATGTATTAAAATAATGCACTGATTATGGGTAACTGGGTTCGAGCGTTACAATAAGTAGTGTGGATAACTCTTTGATAGGGTTGATTAGTTGAATTTTTTGTCTTTATCTATAAATTTTTAATACATTGTACTTTATTGACTAATGGAATTCACTACTATTATCTTTCATCTATTTTTGTTATATATTTTTTTCTTTCTTTGATACACCTTATTCCTTTATTACCTATTTGCTTCTTGATTGGAATCAAAAGGGGGAGAACCCTCTTTGATACCCATGCACTTTTTGATAATCTCAAAAGGGGTAGAATAGTTTGGCATCATCTTTATTTATTTTACTTTTGATACCACTCTTATGTATTTTATTTTCCTTATCTCTGATTACATATGGGAAGAAAATGATTTAGTCTTTAATACTATTATTTTTGTTTCCTTTTGATACCATTACTATTTATTTTACCTCTGAACCTTATCTATATATTGATAAAATTCATCAGTAATGGGATATGATAAGTAGAATGATTATATTCTACATAAAATGATTGTACTTTATAATTTCATGATTTTTTATCATCAAAAAGGGGGAGATTGTTATCCCATAGAAGACTATTTTCCACCCTCTCTAGTATTAATGGTTTTAATAATCACAAATCATTTCAATTCTTATCAATCATTTATGATCATTTCAATATTTTTTTATGTTTCCAGATGTGTAATAATGATTATCTATGATCACATATAAGTTTAACACATTCTGATAATATTTATGTTGTAAGACAGTCCAAGAAAAAATATTTTCTAAGTATGACAGACTGACACTGATAGAAGAGATGATACACTGATAGTTCAACTGAGTCACCAATGGTGAAAAATGACTCAGTGATAGATGAGTCACCGATAGCACAATTAACTTACCAATGTAAGGACTTATTGACGCAAGGACTTACCGACATGAGGACCTACCGATGCATGGTGCTACAGATGTAAGGACTCACTGATAGTGCAATTGACATACTGACAGACCAACTGACTCACTGAAAATTAAAATGAGTCACTGATGCAATGAGTCACTGACACATGGAAAGACCGATAGAATGGAACGCTAATTGAATGATTCACTGAAATAAGGATATACCGATAGAGGAATCACTGATAGACTGTTTAAATTTTTGTTATTTAGTATTACTTTTAATGGTCATATTTCAAGTGTTTTAATGCAAATGATTAATTTAATGATTTTTGAAAACATCATAAATGTGGATGTCAGAAGTATGAGGTACAATGCCTACCTCGAACATGAAAATTGTTGGGTTGTAAGAGTATAAAAGAAAAGGACTTGAGATGAAATAGATATACATATGAATTGCATGAAAGAGATACAAAAGAAGATATGAGTAGACATAGTAGTAGACCCACATGAGCAATACACTAAAAGGAAGAACATGTGAGGAACTCTTCATTCCTTCTTATTGTAAACTAGATAACTACTATCCACCAAAGTTCCAACATCTCAATAGAATTCAACTAAACCTAAGAAGAAGAGCATCTCATCTTCCTAAAAGATAGAACATAGTGCTTGATGACACTCTGTTTTAGTGCCTGCTTTTAGAAGAGGACTCCATCTTCAACTCTGATACATCAAAGAGTCTAGAGTTGAACTGCATAACACACAGATCCCTCTAAACCCTATCTGATATTTATTTCTCTATTGTGTGCCCTTTTTTCATTTTTGAGAAGTGTGTGTATCTATCTATAAAACACACAATGTATCCTACACAGAACTGAAGGATACTATATATCCTCACACAACTATATTTTTACACTTATTTATCCCACGAAGAACTATGGAAGAGGTCCTATGTGACCTGGTTGTATTTTGTTCCCATGTAGAATTGTGGTAGAGGTCTTGTGACCTGTATTGTTTATGTATAATTGTGTAAAACCCAATCTAGGGTGTGTATCAAAACCTTTATCTATATAGATTGCTTGGTGGTAGGTGATCACAAGTGGAGCGGATTAAGTATCGACTTGAGACTAAACCTCTTGTTTTATATCTGCTATGTTTTCAAATTTATTTTTCTATGTTTTAACTATATTTTAGAAAACTAAATTTCACTTTGAAAGTTAGTTTGGATAGTGTTTATAACTGTTTTTGGATTATTAGATTATTTTCAAAAGTTTTATCAATATCTCATATTGTTATAACTGAGAAATAATAAATCATCTGAGAAATTAGTTGAACAGTCATACTATTATAAATTCACTGCTTTAATTAATTGTTTTGTTAAGTTTTAAATTGGGGGAATCTTTTAAAGAAACCTTTTAAATAGAAATTTTTATAGAAACTCAATTCACCCCCTCTTCAGTGTCCTACTTCAACCAACATGATTCTCTGGAAAGAAATCCTCAAAAAAAAAATTCAAGAAACAAAGTGAGGTGATTTTCAAAAATATTCCTTAACAACAAAAGACAACACATGAAGATAGTCACTTTCCTCATCATCTTGGTCCTAAAAATAGTAAGGTCTTATATGGGCTCATGGACACCATTTGATTCTTTGACTTGATTTTTAGGCGAGATACCAAAGTTAGGCTCATTAGGTGTTCTTGATATGTTGATGTTTCATCTATGTGACAATGTCTCTCCTATAAACTTCTAATAATAGACTACCTTGGATGAGATTCATGGGATTTAGTAGTTGATTCTAAGATTACCCCTGACCTACAGTCGGGCTTGGATGATATGTTTAGAATGTGATGATCTAAGGAATATGGTCCAGGATAACAGTCACACCCCGAATTTTTAAATTATTTTTTATTTTTATTAATTCTTGGATTTGGGTTCTTCCGCCAAGGTTTGGGCTGGGTCCTGGATTAAAAAAAAAATTTAACCTTTTTTGTGGGTTTCGAACTCATTTACGATCACCGTACAGTGGTCGGTAGCCGCGCGGTCGGCCTGGGTACCAGCTTAAATGTTTAACAATTAAAATAAATAGAATTTTATGTCATTAAAGTGGGTTAAATTTTTAAATTATAATGATAATAATGCTGTTATTTAATTAATAATATTATTATTACCAAGGTGTTTTTATTGTTGTTATTTTTTTTCATTTTTCTATTATTATTATTCTTGGTTTTATTATTATTATTATTCTTTATATTATTATTATTATTATTATGGTATTATTATTATTATTATAACATAAAATGAAAAAAAAATATCTAACCCTAATACCCAAATCCCATCTCCCCCTTCCCCTCACCTGTAGTGCGAGCCGCACCCTGCCCTTTACGTAGCGCCGCCTCCCTACTCACCCCTCTGCACTCACTCGAGACCCCGCACCTCTCTGCTTGCATCAGGCTCCCACCCCTTTGCACGACGCTTCACCCAGTACCCCCTCGCTTACCCTTCACCCTATGCCTTG
Source organism: Viscum album (assembly GCA_963277665.1). NCBI lineage: Eukaryota > Viridiplantae > Streptophyta > Magnoliopsida > Santalales > Viscaceae > Viscum > Viscum album. The sequence continues at coordinate 1,516,036,697 of OY728155.1, read as the reverse complement.
GCCCCTCGCCCCCACCATGTCCTGGATATCCCCTCAAGCTCTAGCACTATCCAGCCTCCCTACATCTCGCCCTATGCTCACCCCAGGCCTCACCTCCCTAGCTCCGGCCTCCCATGCATCCCAACCCTCACCCAGGATTCGGCCTCGCACCAACCCCACCACCCTTCGCCTTGCGTTTCCCCTTGCCCATGGCTCGTCCAGGCCCTCCTCACCCAGCACCTCACCCCCCCCCCCCCCCCATCTGTTATTTTCCTCCCCTTCGAGCAGATCTGTTGCCACCCCGGTTCTAGCCGGCCCACTCCGGTGAGTTTCCCTACTCAATGTGTTTCCAGCCAGCCTACTCCATAGCTTGCTGATGTGAGTTCTCTAGTCTGGAGACCTTATCATCGGTATATTTATATTCATATTTAGTGTTTTTATCTATTTTAGATAAACCCTAACTTGTTGGGGTCGTGTTTTGTGCACTTTTCTTGTTGTCTTGAGTGTGTGGTTAGTCCGCAGGACGTCGTTCTTCATTCCGCTGAAGCGGCATCGCATTTTCACACCATTGAAGTAGGTGAATCATCATTTTTTCTTTACGAATAAATCCATTTAATGCTTTTATGTTTTAATTGATTCTTTTACTTGATTTAAACCTTTGAAAAATAATTTATTTGTTTATGAAATCATTTATACTTTGTTTTTCCTATTTATGGAAATTGTTAGAAACAGGTTACTTGTTTATAAAAGTGTTTGTGAACTGGTTCATTGTAAATTTTCAAAGGACATGTTTAACTATTTTCCTTGAGGTCTTGGTCATTTGGTCTTGAAAAGTGCTTTTAGTTGTGTGTGTGGTGTGGGTTAAGTTTTATAAGATGCGAGAGTTTTTTTTAAAGGGTTTGGTTATGCAATGATTTATAAAATGGCACACGCTTGTGAGTTGGTGAAATTGAGATGCAAGCCTCTGTTTTGTCCTTTGAAAGGTTTTTCCAAATGAATAACAAATTTATTTAATGATGCTTGAAATTCAAATCGTGGGTGAAAAGTGTTTTGGTGTGTGTTTTGTTTTTCAAGAGGGTTTTGGGGTGTGTGTCAACATTAAAGCTTGAAGTGTTACTTAGAGAGGTTTTGTAAAGTGTTTAATGGTTTTTCTAAACTGTTTGATGGGTGCGAAATAGGTTTGAAGGATGTTTTGGGGTGTGTAGTGTTTTAAATGTGGGTTTTGATGTGTCGTTCGCTTTTGTTGGGTTTTGCACACCAAAATTTGGGTGAGTTACCTGGTTGGCTCTTGTTTATGATCTAGGATCTTTGGAACTTTGTTTTGATTTTATTGAGTGAAATTTCCATGCAAGAAAAAAAAATGATGAGGTGTTTTCAAATAGTTTTTCATGTTAAGTGCTCGATGTGATGCCTCTTTTACCATTGTAAAAAAAAATTGGAAAATTTGAGAATTTTGTGAAATGGTTTAAATGTTAAATGGTATGGAAGCCTGATTGGCACCTTCATGTGATATGAAATGTATGTATATCAATGTGGGCACCTTTATAGGAGGGATATCCCATAGGGGTTATCATATATCGGTGTCTGTGTTTAGGGTAGGAAAGTGTGGTTAGATGAGCCACGCGTGTGAGGGCATCCTACTTACATAGTGTTATTGTAACCACCATGGGTTACTGGGCATCTTTTAGAGATCAAGTGACAGTTGCTGACCAACCCCGATTAGGTGGGTTGGTACCCCATGGATTGGTTGTTAGGCCAGGCAGGCTTCACCACTGGATTGTTCAGTTATAGGGTGACCAGTTGGTTATAGACTTAGGAGCTTCACCATACGTCGGTAGGTGGTTCTGAAACTGATTACATCTAGGGGTATTCTAGGGATGTTTAGGATCACCCATGGTTTGTCTTTGATTTTATTGTTTTGTTTCCATCTTATAATGTCACATGTTTCTTTTAGCACTACCTTGTTTTCTTTATTTGGATTTTGTTTGCAAAATTGTAATTTTTTCAGAAATGGAATGTGGTGTGCGTTGGGTTTTTAAAATGGGTAAATGAAATTGTTTTATTAAATTACAGAAAACCTACTTTTATAACTGTATTTCAAACTTGTGTTGGTGGATTGTTTTGGGAAAGGATACATCGGATTATGTGGTTTACCTTGGCAACCCTACTTAGCATTTTTATTTCTCATGCCTATTTATCTTTTCAGTTGTGTAGGTTCAGTCTCTCGTTCAGGTTTTCTTGGCTGATTTTCTCATTATAGGAGAAAGGTCGTCCTTTAGTTGGGAGGTGACCTAAAAGGTCACGTGGAGGTATGTTCGATTTTATTTTCTTTCCACTGCTAGTTTTATGTTTATCGACTATTTTTATTTATCTTTTTATTTTTTTTCATGGGCCAAATCATTCCCAATGATTAAAATTTTAATGTCCGGCACTGGTTGCTAGACCGTGGGGATCGGGAACTCCCTTCGGGCCATGTTGCAGACCGGCTCGGGTGACCGGTTCAGGGTCGACCCGAGTTGGTTCGTGACAAAATGGTATCAGAGGAGGCCATTTTTATTTGGGGTGTCTGGTAGATGGATATTAGGACTATCGGGACTTGAGAGGTAGGTACGAGAACAACATCATAAACCCTCACTCGTTCCGAAGCTCAAGTCACCAGGGGTAGTTTGGGAATTGATTCCTTGTTTCGTTCTGGTTTGTTTTAGATTGATGGGTGAGAACAAAGGCAAGCCAATGTTACCTTGTGATTCCACAAGGAGTGGTGACCCATGTGGAGTCTGAGTACATGGTTTAATTTCCTCCAAGTTTTTGACGCTTACTTAGGGCATGGCCCACTACCATGTCGCCAGTTTAAGCATAACTACTAATCTTTCAGTCTGGTAGTTTGATTCAAGTTGAGTGTCGTCTTGTTTTTGATTCGTGTAAGTGCACTTTTGAAAATGAAAATGGGGTTTTGAAATGAGAATGCTTTCTTTTAAATGGATTTAAATTTTTGAAATGTATTTTTAAAACTAAAATCTCTTGGTCTAAAAATCTGGTGTTTGCTTGGAACTGGTGGAGATATGGTTTGGGTGCAACCTTGGGTACTCTTTATGAACGTTTTCACATGTGAGGGAATACATGGGAAGTGCATGTTGGTGTGTATGGATGAAAGAAAATGAAGACATGTGAAATGGTTCATGGTATTATTGGGGTGTGCACTTGGAATTAAAGGGTTGACCTTGTTTTTCTAAAGTGATTTTAAAAAGGGGAAATGATTTTTGGAAAATTGAATTTGGTTTGAAAAGTGGGTTGGTATTTGGGAAGTGGCCTTGAAGAAAGTAGGTTTTGAAATTTAAAATGAAAAAGGAATTTTTGGGTTGTATTTGTATCTATTTAGTTTTTGAGATGGTTGTTTTTGGATGAAAGAATTTTCATTGATATTGCTTCGGCTTGATATTGGTTTTGGATCTATGTTTTTTTATGTTGTTCAGAAAATACCACCCAGAAAGGTCTCAAAGGTTTCTGATAAGTCATGCCCAGTTTTTGGTCCTTCTTGGATATTGTCTATCCTTCACGGTGAATAGGGTCCATTAGGAATAGAAGAGTGGCTTGAAGTGGTCAAATGTGTCTTCAGGGTATTGGGAACTCTAGAAGCTGTCAGAGTGCGTGCTGTTTTAGGTTTGTTTGATGGTCCAGCTCTGGAAAAATGGGAGTTGGTTTCCCCACCATCAATATAAGTTGGAATGATGTGGGATGTCTTTAAATATGTCTTCTTCTGATGGTTTATACCTAAAGAGTTAAAGACAAAGAGAATGGAAGAGCTATTGCGCATTCAACAAGGACAACTGATGGTGAAGACTTATGTTGACCATTTCAGAAAGCTTGTGTCCTTTTCTCCAAAGGTAGCATCATAGGATCTGATGAAGACTTCTATCTTCATTGGGGGTCTTCATCCAGAGATCAAGGAATAGGTCCTCCCTTCTAAGGATCACCGTTTTGAGAAGCTTGTGGATGAGGCATTCTTAGCTGAGTTGGTCTTCAGAGTGCAGATGGTTAGAAAACCATCGTATCCAGTTGCTCATGAAGGTTCTCTATCTGGCGAGCAGGGTGTGCTAGAGGGACCTATTTCTAAAGAGTTGTCTGCAATGGTTTTGGCTTCTAGTTCATTAGACCGTTCATTGGTGTGCCACCAGTGTGCCCGGTTCGGTCACGTGAAGTTGTCATATCGCATCCCTCCGAAGACGTGTCATCATTACAGCTGTCTGGGTCACTTGGAGAAGTTTTGTAGGAAGCATCACCTAAAGAACATGTTGTGACTAGAGGAATTCTAGTGCCTGACTGTGAGTTAGGAGATTCTTTATCCATTAGAACCCCATCCATAGGACTTGGGGTAAAGCTCACGTGCAGTCAGGAGTTTCCATGGGTGTGAAGCCTTGGTCTAGATTTTGTGTTCCGTGTTGGAAGTGGAACATTTAAAGTCTCTTCATTCTTGTTTTCTACTGCTAAAGTTTTGGCATTGTTTTAAGTTCATTGTTTTATCATGGAGTTATGACATACATGTTCTATTATAATCCAAATAGTTTTGTTTGTCTGATCATTGTTTTTTGAATCATGCGCTTTTCTTAAAAGTGTGTTTGGCCTCGGTATGGGTTGATCTTGGTTTATCAGTGGTCCTTTGGAGATGTAAGTGCCTTCAAAGGAGTTAAGGCTTGTGGTTATACTCGGGTTCACTGTTTGAGTTAAGTTCTTCTTAGGGGTTTTTCTCCAGTATTTGAGGTTTTTGGTCTAGTTTGATATTTCTAGGTTTTGGTGAAGGTGTTGTTCGCTCGTGATTTCAAAGTTAGTTTGCATCGGTTGGGAGTTCCCATGTCGGCCCCCCCTCTCAGGGTGATATGTTTAGGTGTTAAATATCTGCTTTAGTTGAGTTCTTGTGGTGGGGAAAACCCTATCATGTTATCTCATTCTCTTATGTTGTGTTTTCTTTCAGACTTAGTCGGGCATGGATCCTTGTTTTGTCTATTGATCAGTTGGGTGGATTTTTGGGGGCAGAAAGTGTCTGTGGTGGAGAAAATTGTCACACCCTGACTTTTTAAATTAATTTTTATTTTTATTAATTCTTGGATCCAAGTTCTCGTGCCAAGGTCTCGGTTGGGTCCTAGATTAATTTTTTTTTCTTTTAACCTTTTTAGTGGGTTTTAGACTCATGCGCGGTCACCGCACAGTGCCCGGTAGCCACGTGGTCAGCCCGAGTACCAGCGTAAATGTTTAATGATTAAAATAAATAAAATTTTATGTAATTAAAGTAGGTTAAATGTTTAAATTGTAATGATAATAATGTTTTTATTTAATTAATAATATTATGATTACCAAGGTGTTTTTATTGTTGTTATTTTTTTTATTAATTTTTATTATTGTCATTTTTCTATTATTATTATTAATCTTGTTTTTTATTATTATTATTATTCTTTATATTATTATTATTGTTATTTTTATCTTGGTATTATTATTATTATTATTATTATAACATAAAATTAAAATATATATATATATAACCATAATACCCAAATCGTGTCGCCCCCCTTCCCCCCACCTGTAGTGTGAGCCGCACCCCATCCTTCATGTAGTGTTGCCTCCCTACTCTCCCCTCTGCACTAGCCCGGGACCCCACACCTCTCTGCCTGCATCCGGCTCCCGCCCATGCGCGCGGCACTTCACCCAACACCCCCTCGCTTCCCCTTTGCCCTCTGCGGAAAATTTTTTTTTCTAGGTTTTAAAAAAATAAAAATTTCGAAAAAGGGGATAGGGTTCCGATATTTTTGAAATTGGGTCCGGGATGCGTGAACGGCGTTCACGCATCCTTTGCCACGGAAGGATGCGTGAACGCCGTTCACGCATCCCCTCGAGAGGAGGGATGCGTGAACGACGTTCACGCATCTCACAGAACACTCAAATCCTCCTCAAAAGGTATAACTATTAATTATAAACTAATACACTTAATGTTAAAATTAAGAAATATTAATAAATATCAATTAAATAATAGAAAATATTTAAATAATGTTAATAATTTTTAATAAATATTCATGAATAATAGATATTCATTAAATAATTATTAATAGAATGGCTTGAGTATTCTCTAACATATATTGTAGTTAAACATCTATTTCTGTAAAGATCCTAATATGGTTCCATTTGTATTCTAAAGTGGAAACTTAATTTTTATACTTTCTAATACTCCTTTTTCATTGTTTTTTTGATTAAATATTGATATATTTGTGAACAAATGAGTTACATGAAAAAAGTGAACCATGATCACATCATCACTATGCTAAGTTCTCCGAGTTTCATTTCTAGATCCAAGAGTAATATTTTTTAAGGCATGTGATCCCTAAAAAAATATCATTTTATCTAAATAAGGTGGAAGAAGTGATGTCATGGACATGACCTAAGTTTTGAGATGCATACTCAATAATCTCATTCTTTAGATTGCGTACCAGTATAAATTGTTTCCTTTTATAAAGTCTGAATATGTATCTTCTCAAAATTGGCCAAATGAACTTCTAATTCATATTGTAGTTTTCAATGTTGTCCATAAACAACCATACATGTGAAATCATGCTCAGAGTGTATCAATTATTAACCAAGGGTAGATAATCAAAATTATCAATGAAATGCTAAATCCTTCACATACTTCACCAAATATATTAAAAAGCACAAGTGAAAAGATAAATCTCCCCTTTTCATCCCATCTTTCCATCAGTCAAGCTCTCCCCCTTAATTGAAATGAGAAATATAATTAAGAACAATGGATAAAGTGTGATTGGAATACCTTTAGTTTCAACTTCTTGAGATGATATGAATTTCAAGATTTTTCATGAAATAATCCTTGGATTTTAGCACAAACTTATTCTTGGGAATAGTTTCTTTCACAGTTTTCTTGACTACATTGTTTTGCATATTCCCAATGGAAGATTTTCCAACTATTGTTCCATTCTTCTACACTTGTTGTGGCCTTTTATTCTTATCAACATATGCATTCTGCATGGTTGGACTGAACCAACACTCATCATAACTGTGACCACTTCTATTGCAATTCGAAATAATTAATATAATTAATATTTATCATTTAATTTAATCATATTATTTATTATAAATATATATATATATATACATTGGTAGATAATTTGATAACAGTAAGACACTTATTAAAAATATAATAGAAGTCTAGATAACAGTAATACACATACAAAATGTATCATAAATCAAATTTCAACCTAATCTACACCTCCGGCGTGGATGCTCCTCTGTCCCACAGTCAGGCGTATACTGGATGCGTCCACGCCGTGTCTGTCTACGTCTGTGCTCTGGCGTACGCTGCGCATCCTCATCGACAGCCACCTCAACATCCTCCTGTGTGACAGACGGTGGATGTACAGTCTCACCGCTTGTACCTTGGCCTGCATCTAAGGATAGTGGAAGCTGGCTGGAACTCTCACCAATATAGGAAGTAGATGGCTGCTCTGCTGCGGATGACTGCAATAAAACATCGAACTCAATCCAGTCAGCGTCTGTAAGTACCTCTGGCTGTGCCTGAGAAGCTGGAGGAGCATCTGACTGATCATACTAAACACCCTCCTCCAGTGGAACAATATCATGTGGATGAGCAAGCTGAGCAGCCTCCTCCTATGGAACAACAGCATCCATAACAGGTTCGTCACCCCCAGGTACATCTATGTGAGGCTCAGCAGGATCCGCGGCCTCTGCAGCAGGCTCCGCGGCCTCCGCAGCAGGTGGTGGATCAAAGAAAATGCCATGATAAATCTCGTCCATCGACGGTAGCATCTGTCGTACAAGGCTATGAAAATATGATGGGTCAAAGACAGCTCTCTCCACTGGATCAGACATATGAAGTAGATGACAAATATGAGAATCCTGCGAAAACAAATTCTGTTGTTAACTAATTTGAATAAAAAATATGTTGAACAGTGAAAGGAAGAATGCATACCAAGTCATGGAAGCCCCGTCCGTGCTGTGTCAGAAATCTGACTGGAGACCTGATGTACCAGCCTGCATAATCCATCTGATCCATCAAATGAAAACGTACTGTCCCTGCCCCTTGCAACTGGGACTCCCGTCGTCTGTCCCATAACGCAACATATCTGGCATGGTAGCTCCTCCAATCAAAATCTCTCTTCCCTGACATCTTCAAGGAATGCAATGAATCCAACTGACTGGGCGGGTCAGGAACTGGCTGAAGGAATCCAAACTGTCTCATAACCCTATTTGTCTGATTCCACTGGACTATATGAAAATGAATCAGTGGAACCATGCAGGAGCCGATATCAAGAATCACTGTACAGTATGGGGGCAGACTCTGAAGGATATCATCTTTATATGGCATCCATGTAATCTGAAAGAAAAAATGAATAATCAATTAATAAATGAATAGATGTATAGTAAAGAGTAAAGATTTAACAATATAAATAATAATCACTTACATCGTCTGGTCGAATGTTGTCTAACATAAGTCTGTAGGCATGAACATCATGTCTGGGAGAATCTGAATGTCGATGCGCCTGACTCCACCTGTAGATAAAAATTTTTTTACATTTCATAAAAGAATTTTATACAAGTAAGTTAGATATTAGAAGGAATTAATAACATACCAACATCCACATGGAGCATCTGCTACAATATCTATGGGTAATGGCGCACGGGCATGTGGAGCTAAACGAGGTATGTGCTCCCATACCCACATCTGTAGAAGAACCATGCATCCTGTGATCTACATCTTATCGATGCGACATGCACTGCATAGGGCTCTGTATGTATATTCTAGGCAGGAAGACCCCCAACTATATCGGCCTACCTGGTCCAAATCCTCCAAAAAAGATAGATACATCAGGTGCACAAAAGTAGTAGAGTGGTCAACAAAAAGCGTGCCACCGATCAGCCTCAAAATATACGCGTGTGCAAATCGTAGCACGGTGACGTCATCAACATCATCTGGTAAATGTGTGAAGTGCTGGTCTAACCAAGGCATCCGTAATCTACCACCGACGATGTTCCTGCCATCATTCTGGACCTCTATGCCCAGAAGTCTATGAACAAACTCAGGAAAATCTGATGGAACTCGGCCTGTCAAAGCATGTCCGTTGATAGGGAGGCCCAACATAATGGCCACATCTTGCAACGTAATAGTCATCTCCCCCTCACTGAAATGGAAAGTATGTGACTCTGGTCTCCATCTCTCTACAAGTGCGGAAATGAGATGATGATCAAGAAATGTGAAGTCGCACATCGCTACTCCATAGAATCCAGCTCGACGAAGATGTGGGACGATAGCGGGAGGTGGTGCAGTATGATGGAAATGGTGAGATCTATGTACACTCAAGGGAGCCATAGGACGTCCCTCTAAAAGCAGTCATGATACATGAGTAGCCTAAGATATAAGCAATGGAAAACCTGCCATCTGCACACATGATATCATCAGTACTTATTAATAGTGGAAGCATGATATATTCATTTTTATTTGGTGTCACAATCAACATTAGCCTAGTCTCACAATCAAAATTAGTTAAGGATGCTCAGACACTCAGATTCCGTTACTAAAACTATACATCTTATAAGAAAACCATAATTTAAAAGTGAAAAATTAATTATTTCTTCTTTTTTGTGAAATTACGTTTGTTAATTTATCCATTATCCATTAAATAACCATTAATATTATTCCACATTAAAAATTAATAGGAAAAAGTGAAAAATTAATTATTTCTTCTTTTTTTTGAAATTACGTTTGTTAATTTATCCATTATCCATTAAATAACCATCAACATTATTCCACATTAAAAATTAACAGGAAAAAGTGAAAAATTAATTAATTCTTCTTTTTTGTGAAATTACGTTCGTTAATTTATCCAAAACACGGCACTTGAACTCCTCCATAAAAAGTACAACTCACGCTCTAGAAAATTATATTTAGCACAAAAATGGAGTAGGTACACAGACTCGATCATGGATGATGAGATGTGGAACTCTGTCCTACCACTTGGGGACATCTCTTATGAGTATGTCCTTCTGCGTGGCAGATACTGCATCGTATTCTCCCTCCTCATTGTCGAGGCCAATCCATCTCATTTCTAATGCGAGTTGACTTCGGTCTTCCTCGAGGCCGTAACCTGGTAGCATGAATCCAATAATTTTAAAAATGACAGACATTGAAAAAATTATAAATGAAACCAAAACCAACTTATGAAAACCTGGAAATATCAGGGATGATGGTCGATTGATCAGCAGGCAATGTGATAGAATGGAAGTCACCAACAGGCATCCAAGCAGAACTATAACAGTTAACCAAAGTTCTCATGTGATACACTGGGTCAACATATGGCTCCCATGATATATTTACCGAAGCGCAAGCTACAATAACATGTACACATGGATATCTCAATGCCTGAAAGCTGCCACAGTCACAGTACCTGTTGTCCAACATCACGACAAACACTCCACCATTAGTGCATGTACCCTGGTCGTAGCACTGTCTTACCCGAAAAATCCTCTTTTCCATGTCAAAGGCTATAACATTCCATCGTTAAGCCTCATTCCATATCCGGTCAATATTAGTTTGAAAATGCTGAGTAAAAAGCATTCCATTTTCCATCCTCTTGTAGGCCTTTTGGGACCGGTCAACAAAGTAGTGAACACATCTAAAAAATGTATCTTGCACTAACCCTGTGATTGGGAGTTTGCACAAACCCTTGAGGACCCCATTTACGCACTCCATTATATTAGTGGTCATATGCCCATATCTCATGCCACCATCGTATGCTAATGACCATTTTTCCTTTGAAATTTGTACCATATATTCATATACCTCCTCATTAACTGTTCGGATCTCTTCAAGATGTTGATCAAACCTTTCTTGTTGGGGTTCATATGTTGAAAGCATAACATAATAATGTATTAAAATGGATATTAAATTTTGTTAAAAAAGGAAATTTTAGAAAACCATACCCAATTTGAGGATCGCCTTCTTTATGGCCTCATCTCTAAACTGCTTATGCACATTACTTGTAATATGTCTAATGCAATAACGGTGAAAAGCATTCGGCTCAGTCCAAGAAACCCCATCACTACTCATGGCCTCTATAATCACTCGATGACGATCAGATATCAGACACAAGCCCTGTTTTTGCGTGACATGAACATGTACACATGCCAAGAACCAGCTCCAGCATTCAAAATTTTCTTTTTCAACAACAGCAAAAGCAAGTGGCAGAGGAGCGCGATTACCATCCCGTGTGGCAGAAATGAGTAGAACACCTGTATACTTTCCATAAAGGAATGTTCCATCTACTTGAATAAATTGTTTACAAAAGTAAAATGCAGCAATGCATGGTCTGAATGCCCAAAAAATCCTATTGAACTTCACCTTTGATCGATCAACTCGATGATTTTGGGATACATACTCGACACTGTCCAATTGATAAACAATCTGATTATTGAGAGACAACAATTCCATGAGCTATGGCAACATCGCATAAGACTCATCCCAATCACCATACACTTTTACAATGGATTTCTGTTTTGCATTCCAAGCTTTGTTGTATGATACCTTATAGTTATACAACTGTTGAATTCTTTCCTGAAAAAGGGCAACAGGAACATCCTGACTTGTTCGTATCATCTCACAAATAATAGTAGATATAAACTCTGCATCAAGAGAAGAGTGATCTTGTGCCAAGCTGGGATGCAGACAAGTGTGTGGGCCTTCTAATTTGGTTATCTTCCAACATCCATAATATTTATCAAATAGTGCTCTTAATCGAAATTTACATTCTGACCCATATTTTTCACAACGAATGAGATATTTGGTCTTCTTTGACTCATAAACCACAAATGTGAAATGTTGCTCAATGTGGTATTGTTTTATCACATTTTTCATGACCTGTTTACTTTCGAACTCCTGCCCAACATATATGGCATTATCATTTAATGCAGGAATATTCCCTATAATGCCAGGGAATTCAGAAGCTGGTGTAATGACATCCCAATCAAAATGTTGTTCACGAGACATTCCTTCAACTAAGGAACTCAAAACTGAAGGCTTATTACCACTAACTGGTGGATGTAGTGGATGTCTGTCTCTCAAAGGAACCTCAGAAGGTTCATTCCCAACCACATCATCTCCTGCAGACTCCCCAGATTCTTCTTCCTCAGATAAACTTTCATGCACTATATCAGCACAGAAAGGGATGTCATCTACATTTCCTTCCAAATTTTGATGATCTTCCTCATTACATTCTTCCATAGGAGTCGTATGAGAAGGAGGTAATGAAGAAGACTGCTGTGAAGGACCGACTTCTATAGAGGTCACAAAGCATGGTTCTGTAGTAATTGATTGCACCACATCAATATCATAAATGACAATAATTAATTCCATCAAACCATTAATACACTGTTGTCTGAATAACTGAGAAGCCTCCATCCAATCCTCATCATCGACTATAGGGTAGTCACTGTGCCACAGACGCTCAGGATATTGAAGATGTCGGTATCTAATTGAAGTGATTGCTTGTCCTGCACTCAGTTTTAACCGACTATGAATCTTATTACGAACTGCATCCAATTTCATACAACCATGGAGATTTACCACTTTGATAGGCGGCACACTGTAGCTAAAACCCTGCTCGTTACAAATTACCTCACCGTTGCAATATATTTGAGCAGACATAATTACCTATTAAAAAATAATTTAAAAAATATTATACACTACATTAAAATTTTAATTTATTTAATTTGGTTTTGAATAATTGATTATCTTGATACTTTTTTATTTATTGATTTATCACTGTTAAGGTATAGTGATTGTGATTTTAGAACAAAAGCAAATTTAATATAAAGTTTCATAAAGTTTAATTACTTATGAATATATAATCATGACTTGATCTTGAGACTTGCAATTAGTTTATCATTATCCGATAAACTAACCACAACCTATATAGGTAAACTCCTGTCTCTATTATCAAATATTGCATCAACCTCCAATCTCCTGTCAAATAGCAACGCCTCCTCTCGAACGAGTTCTCGAATGCCTCTTCGTCGACAACTCTTCGGGGATGCCTCTTCGTCGACACCTCTTCAGGGTGTCTGTCTTTTAATTACAAATTTACTCACATGCATGTGAGGGGGTCTAGGGGTATGAAATACATAAATTATTTTAAGCGGACACGCAGGTCCTTACACTTATTGAGAGATGAATCGCAGGTCATCAATACGGAAAAAATGCAATTATTACAAATTGAATAACAACATACACAAAATAAAACATGTAATTTCAATTATTCATGGCCGATCATCTCAAGATCTGTCATCACTCATACCGTGTTTTTTGGTATATTTATTATATTATCTGTATTATATAAAATCTATATTAAATACTACACCTCTTTTACAAAAATTTAACTTCATGTGTATATATATATATATAATTATTAATAACATTTAATAAATTTTATTATAACTGATCTAATTGAGATTTACATAATAAACACTTTTATTATTTTAAATTTTATGAAATTGTAATGTTTTTTGGGCATTCTTCTACTTTTCAAAATATAAGTAAATATATTTTATACTTTATTGATTAAAAATATTATTACTAGTAAATAAAAGTAATTTAATTTACACTTACATCAAAACCATCCATTAAAATAAATTTCTCTAACATAAATTACTTTTCCTAAACATTAAAAATTTTAGACATAACATAAAACATTCAATATTCAGACAACAGAAATTCAAAAAATTAAATCATACAAACATTCAAAATCAAGAAAATTAAATCATACAAAACATTTCATGCATAACATATGAAATAAATAAATCATACACACAATTAAACATACAAATGAAATAAATAAACACAATTAAACAATTAAATTATTAAATAGAAATTTTACCTCAATAAAAGCAGCAAATATTTGTTGAGAAAGAATTTTTGCAGAGCTTCGCAACAAAAACCAGAAGAGAACAATGGGTTTTGGGGGGGACCCCTTCTTTTATAGAAAATCTCGGCCAGATGCGTGAACGGAATTCACGCGTCCTTTAGCTAGTCCATGAAGGATGCGTGAACGCCGTTCATGCATCACTGCTGCGGCTCGGATGCGTGAACGCCGTTCACGCATCTTTTCCCACGCAAGGATGCATGAACGGCGTTTACGCTTCCTTTAGCTAGTCAGTAAAGGATGCGTGAACTTCGTTCACGCATTACCGCCTAGGTCCGGGATGCGTGAACGGTGTTTACGCATCCTTCTGTGGCGAAGGATGCATGAACGCCGTTCACGCATCCCGGACCCAATTTTAAAAATATCTGAACCCTAACCCCTTTTCCCAAATTTTTATTTTCTAAAAACCCAGAAAAAAAATCCCGCCCTCTACCTTGGCCCCTCGCCCCCGCCACATCCCAGATCTCCCCTCAAGATCCAGCAGTGACCATCCTCCCTACATCTCACCACGTGCTCTCCCCAGGCCTCACCTCTCTAACTCCAACCTCCCATGCATCCTAACCCTCACCCGCGATTCGGCCTCGCACCAACCCCACCATGCTCTGCCTTGTGTTTCCCCTCGCCCATGACTTGTCACGGCCGTCCTCACCCAGCACCTCACCCCCCCCCGGTCCACTACCATCCTCCACTTCGAGAAGATATGTCGCCTACCCAGTTCTAGCTAGCCTGCTCTGGCAAGTTTCCCTACTCAGTGCGTCTTCGGCCTGCCTACTTCGTAGCTCACCGACGCGAGTTCTCCAGTCTGGTGACCTTACCGGCAGTATATTTTGGTTCATATTTGGTTTTTTTACCTATTTTGGATAAACCCTAACTCATTGGGGCTATGTTTTGTGAAATTTTCTTTTTTTTCTAGAGTGTTTGGTTAGTCCATAGGACGTTGTTCTTCATTCTGCTGAAGTAGGGTTGCGTTTGCACGCCATTGAGGTAGGAGAATCCGTATTTTTCCTTTCCAAATAAATACATTTAATGCTTGCGTGTTTTAATTGATTATTTTACTTGATTTTAACCTTTGAAAATAATTTATTTGTTTATGAAATCATTTATACTTTTTTTGTTCTGTTTATGGAAATTGTTAGAAACTAGTTACTTGTTTATAAAAGTGTTTTTGAACTGGTTGATTTGTTTGTATAATTGTTTATAAATTATTCAGTCTTTTAATTAATTTTTTTATGAATTGTTTCGACTGTTCATGAATATTTTCAATTAATTTTTTGGTTCATTTTAAATTTTCAAAGGATGAGTTTAACTGTTTTCCTTGAGGTCTTGGTCCTTTCGTCTTGAAAAGTGCTTTTGGTTATGTGTGTGGTGTGGGTTAATTTTTAAAAGGCACGAGAGTATTTTTTCAAAGGGTTTGGTTATGCAATGATTTATAAAATGGAACTCGCTTGTGAGTTGGTGAAATTGAGATGCAAGCCTCTGTTTTTTCCATTGATAGGTTTTACCAAATGAATAACTGATTTATTTAATAATGCTTGAAATTCAAATCATGGGTAAAAATTGTTTCGGTGTGTGTTTGGTTTTTCAAGAGGGTTTTGGGGTGTGTTTCAACATTAAAGATTTAAGTGTTACTTAGAGTGGTTTTGTAAAGTTTTTAATGGTTTTTCTAACCTATATGATGGGTGCGAAACTGGTTTGAAGGATGTTTTGGGGTGCGTAGGTTTTTAAATGCAGTTTTTCATGTGTCGTGTGCTTTTGTTGGGTTTTTCACACCAAAATTTGGGTGAGTTCCCAGGTTGGCTCTTGTTTATGATTTAGGATCTTTGGAAATATGTTTTTATTTTATTGAGTGAAATTTCCATGCAAGAAAAAAATGATGATGGTGTTTTCAAATATTTTTCCAAGATAAGTGCTCTATGTGATTCCTCTTTGACCATTGTAAAAAAAATTGGAAACTTTGAGGATTTTGTGAAATGGTTTAAATTTTAAATGGTATGGCGGCCGGATTGGAACCTTCATGTGATATGAAATGTATGTATATCAATTTGGGGCACCTTTATAGGAGGGATATCCCATAGGGGTTATCGTATATCGGTGTCCATGTTTGGGGTAGGCATGTGCAGTGAGATGAGTCACGCGTGTGAGGGCCTCCTGCTTACATAGTATTATTGTAACCACCATGGTTTCCTGGGAATATTTTAGAGATCGAGTGAAGGTTGCTGACCAACCTTGATTAGATGGGTCGGTACCCCCTAGATTGGTTGTTAGGCCAGGTGTGCTTTTCCACTGGATTGGTTAGTTATAGGGCAGCCAGTTGGTTATAGACTTAGGAGATTCACCATACACCAGTAGGTGGTTCTGAAATTGAGTATGTCTAGGGATCTTATAGGGATGTTTAGGATCACCCATGGTTTGTCATTGCTTTTCTTGTTTTGTTTCTATCTTATATTGTCACCTAGCACTGTATTGTTTCCCTTATTTGGATTTTGTTTGCAAAATTGTAATTTGTTTTAGAAATAGCACGCAGTGTGCGTCGGTTTTTTAAAATGGGTAAATTAAATTGTTTTATTAAATTACAGAAAACCTAATTTTATAATTGTATTTTAAACTTGTGTTGGTGGATTGTTTCGGGAAAGGAGACATCAGTTTTTGTGGTTTACCTTGGCAAACCTACTAATCATTTTTAATGCTCAGGCCTATTTATCTTTTCAGTTGTAGGTCCAGTACCTTGTTTAGGTTTTCTTGGCTGAGTTTCTCATTATAGGAGCGATGTTGGCCTTTGGTTGGGAGGTGACCTGAAAGGTCACGTGGAGGTATGTTCAGTTTTATTTTCTTTTCACTGCTAGTTTTATGCTTATCAACTGTTTTAATTTATCTGTTTATTTTTGTTCATGGGCCAAATCATTCTCAACGATTAAAATTTTAATGCCCAGCACTGGTTTCCATCCCGTGGGGATAGAGAACGCCCTTCGGTCCATGTCTTAGACCGGCTCGGGTGACCGGTTCAGGGTCAACTCAGGTTGGTTCGTGACACTAACCCCCATGTTTGTGTAGGGGCATGACAAAAAAATGATCGGTTGAACTAGATATGTCACTGAAAGACAAATTACAGGTTTTGATGAACATTCTTAAAACAATATAGAGGTTACTTGGATAAAAGGTATCAGGATTGGGTTTCAGATACATCAACTATTAAAGTTTATCATGATCAGGAATATTTGGTTGGTAGTGGCTTGACTTTATTTTCAACCATTTATATAAATGTGGTTAGTGAGGAACCTCTTTTGGAACTTCATCAGGATGAGGATAGTGTAGTGAAAATTTTGGATAGGCTAAATGTGGTCAATTAGGGATTAGCCATTCGATAAATTTGAGAATTGTATTATGATCATCGTTAGAACACTAAGGGATTGTTCATTTAGTCAATTCATATGGTGTTAAGAACTATATCTCATAATTTTCCATTAAATGATAGAACTAATGGTAGTAAGTTTTGTGAGATATACAATGAAAGAGTCGATGATGTGATCATGTATTAGGTTAGATGGGATCACTTAAGCGATGTATTAATGTTTTAATGGATCACATACAATACACTTACATTTATTCTTGGACGTGATTTGAATGGTTGAAAATGAAATGAAATTGTTTAAAAAAAACCTCACAACCCAAGTAAGTTAGGTCATGTTTCATTGTTCCACAAGGGTTCTCGGGGATGGTAAGCTCTAAGGTGTGAATATTGTAAGATCATGTGTTTTTTAACCATAGGAATTTATAAAGGAATTTGGAAATTTCATTTTGAAGGAATACCAAATGTTAAACCAAGATTTTTAATGTAAATATGAGAATTGGAACACTTAAAAGTGTTTTTTTGGGGTTGTGGTTTGAGGATCGAGATGTGTCTTGGCAGTTCAGATGAGTTTCAGGGGAATCATGCATAAACACTCTATTTTGGGTGAAACAAATTGAGGTGCATGGTTGGTGAAATATTAGTACTAATCATGTGGCCCAAACTATGTATCCTATTTTCTATAGGGACAATATTTGTTGAAACCATGAGGCTTCCTAGGGGAAACCATGTGGATTGATGTAGGGTCCTCGAGGGTGTCACATAGTTTTTCAAACCATGCACCCAAGTCTACATGGTCGTGTAGGGGTTCTACAGTAAATTGTAGAGGTGGGAGCACAGGCTTCACATGGTTTGGAAAAACATGCACCTAACATGCATGCTTAGTGAAACTTTTTTAGTGAACTTTCCTGGTTGGAACGTAGTTTGAAAATTTGTGTGACCAAATTGTGTATCTCATTAAAGAGGAGTGAAATTCTAATTTTTCCACTGCCTCCTTATTTCTTATTCCCCTCTTTTTCTTCCTTATTCTCCCATGAACTCCAATTTCTTGACTCCTTCCTTAGACTCTCCTCTAGGATTCCATGGATCTCCCTTATTCGACATCAAAATCAAGCTCTGTTGGTCTTGTTGGGTCCATATTGTTAAGCTCTCAGTTCTTATTTCTTCATATTTCTTTTTTCCACACTATATGAAATGATAAATTTTGTATGAGATCTTTTACTCCATTTTCATGGTGTTTGATTATATATTTGATTTTTCTCATACCATATCGAATCAAATATCGATTTTAGATGAGTTAACTATTCTAATATTGAGGTAGGTAGTCTATGTATTTTCCCTTAAAGTATTGTCATTTTATAAAATATGTTGTTGTTCCATGAGTTGTACCTCCCATGGATTACTTATAAAATGTGAGATTACCTATGCTAATACTAGATTCCTAAATTAGTTACCCCTTGTGCATCTAATTTCATTATCATAGATCATCTACCTCGACTTTAACCACCCCTTTTTGGTTGTGTTTCTTATATGTCTTGACCTCTATGCCTGAATATGGAATTAAACCACCCTTTTTTGGGTGTGTTTCTTATATGCCTTAACCAATACACATGAATATGGAATTAAACCAACTTTTTTGTTTGTATTTCTTATATTTCTTTACCTTTATAGATAACTATGGAATTAAACCACTCTTATAGGAGTTTAGTTAGATTATTGTGAACAAAACACCTTGCTTGCTCTAGATCACATTTTGAGGTGTGATAAATAACCCCACTTGTAATGAATAATTTAATTGAGTTAGATGAGCTTGGTATGATAGTCATGCCCCCATTTTATAATAACACCACCACTAAGGTGCACTGACTTCTCTAATAAAATGGGGCAATCAAATGGAAATACTTGAAATAGTAAATGGCATGCTTATGAACATGGCCTTCCTTATAATTTATCATTGAATGAAAATATGTAATTTTTATGGACATGGAATATTTATTATTTTATATAATTATTATTAATTATGATACTTAGTAATGGTGTCCCTTATTGTGACACTCAGGCATGGCATCCCTTATAAATTGTGTTACATGAGGATGACATCCCTTATACTTTATTATACTCGAACATGGAATCCCTTATTGTGATAATCAGGAATGGTTTCCTTTATAAATTGTGATACATGGGCATGTAATCACTTATACTTTGTGATACACAAACATATATTTCATCATTATTCCATGAGGCTCTTGTGACTATGCATGGATGCCTGAGTTATGCCTCAGGTGTTGGCTAACACTACAGATATATATATATATGACTATATATGTTTCTACATACATAATTCATATATATATATATACATATTTATATAAATATACTATATATAAATATATGGTAACACATCATCAGAGATAATCCAGCTTAGTGTGAAGCAGGTATTTTCGACTGGATGTCCTTTGAGGAACCCTAGCCCGACTTGTTTACATTTATTTCTTTATTACCTTTTTATATACCTGCACACTATTTTATTTTATATTCATAGTTCAGATTAAACTAGACACCATTGGTTGTGTCCTAATACATTTATCTTGTGCCCTATTTAGGACACCATTGCACTAGGATACCTGAAAGACCTCATGATTCTAGGTTCAGGTTCTTGGACTATTACTCTTATTCATGGGAGTCTGGGAGCACATGACAGATCCAAAGCTTAGTATGATCATGGATATAGCCTTTTGGATTTTTACTTTTACCTTGTATTTATTATTTATTCACTTCTATATATATTATACTTAAATATTCTAGCATCACATGGACATGAATGGTTTTATATATTTGGAATTGGCCAATTTATTCATTTATTATTGATTGTCAGTTATTATTATTAATATCCAATGATTTATTATTTATTTTTTTCTATTTTTTTAATATTGATTCAGAGGGTATAGTCTCTCCATTTTACCTCTATTAGACCCTCATTTCTAGTCAGCATCCTCTAGCATATAGAGAGGCATGCTTGAGTTCATGTGGCAACCAGTCTGGCTACTATTTAAAAAGTGAGCCAGGTTGGGATGTTATAGAGACTTCCACCTGATAGATGTGACACTGACACATTTCACCCACCACCTCCATAACCTTTTTGATTTAACTTCTTACTTTCACCAAGGCTTCAACCTCATCACCACCAACACTAGCGATGTCAATATCCTATGTCACTGAGGACATCCTCCAATCACTATGGTCATCTGCATGATACCATCACTCCTGGACACTATCAAGGTCCCATGTTTCATTCCTAATGACATGGATACTCCCATCCTCCTCATTCGGACTCCCAAATTTTGGGCTTCAATTATTTTATCATGGGGTTTGATGCAGGATTACGGGGTACCTTGGCCACTAATAAAAACCCCAAATGCTCTTTGTGTTGTGTTTTGATTATCTAATCTCTTTGGAAATGGATAAAAAATTATTTAAACTTATTTGGAGTAGAATATAAAATAGAAACTTTGAGTTTTAAATATTTTTCTTGAATGTATAGAAGTGCAATTCAACTTCAAATTTCCATAATAAATAAATATCACCAAATTAGGATTCACATGATAATTATAAAAAAGTTCAAGGACCCTAACTTATGTATTTGACACAACATGATTCATAGGATATCCTGATTGTGTAGAATCCCAAAATTTTACTATATAATTTTCCTTTAAAGAATATTGTGTTTTTGAAATTAGGTTTCTCATTTTGTTTTCATATTTAAATTCCATGTTTTATATTCTTCATTTTAAATATTTTTATTCACATGCATGAAAAATGTGAGTTTTATTTTATATAATCAATTTAAATTATAGTATAGTATACTTAATTGTCACATGGGGACTTTTAACGGGATGATTTTTTGACTTTCTTATTGTATTAACTTCATCCCTTGTTATCACATGGCTACCGAGTTAAAAATCTATAGAGTTTCTATTACTGGTCATTGGTCGATTTTTTCACCCATGTGATTATCATCATTTAATTTTTTTCCACACTCATTAGTATTGAAAATTTTCTATTTCATTGTGGACCAGTGGTGTCTTCTCATTTGATATGTTGTTTCAAGTAAAATCATGTTTTGGGGGAATTGATCACCCCTACATCCCATCATTTCACCTCACTTTCACATTTTTTTCCTTTCTGGTTTAAGTTATCCTTCTCCAGCTTTGGAACCTTAGCTTTGGTGCTTTGATTTATCAGGGGTGATTCTCCATGCATATTTTCCTTCAAAATACATTTTTGGTGTACCTATTATGGTGTAGTTATGATGACAACATCCTTTGATCAGAATATGCATGGTCGAGTTCTTGAGTGAAGATCAACCGACTTCTAGACCAGGTGAGTACCACTTTCTCTTTGATGAAATGAAATTATTACATCATATTCCCAGTGAAAACATCAAGAGATTAGGATAGTCATACCACTAAGTTTGATATCATAAGTTTTTTTTTAATTTCTATCTAGTTCAATCTCATCTTTATATTTTGAAATATTTTGTTTTTGTTGCTTCGAGTAGAATGTATTCTATATTCATATTATTCATTGAGCATTAATAAAACATGTGTGTGTTAGAGTGGTGTTCTTGAAATTCATGTAGGTACCAATAGGACTAAATCATGTTAAATCCTTTTATTCTTTACTACTTCATGATTTTCTTGCATCATGAATAGTTTTTTTGTTTGATTCGAATTCTGTCAACAAAAACTCCAAATGGTCCTTCTCAGGTTCATGTGTATTACTACTTTCAGTGCATCCTACCCTTCACAAAGTGGTACCATATTGTTATTAGTTATATCTTATTGTCCAATTTGTTTCTTGGTTACAATTTGGGTTTCTTTTCTAATTTCCACATTTCAATATTATCTCAATTCATCTCTTTTCTCTTCTATTTGTAATTAAATACACTATATCCAAAATAATTCTTTTGAATTCTAAAATTTAGTTGGATAATCATGTCTATCCTTTGAAATTCGATAGTTCTTGGGGTAATAAACTTAACTTTTTCTTTAAAAACTCAATATCTAATCATTTGGGTAAACACGTCAACAACTAGGTTAGAGATCGAAAATTTTGATGGTGACAATGACTTTAATTTGTGGAGAATTAAGATGAGAGTCATTCTAGTTCTGCAAGGATTAATTGATGCCCTCTTTGGGCCTTATAAACCTATTTAAACTATCTCTAAAACTAGAAAACATCTATTATTTATGAAGATGTATCCTCTGATGTTCTTGTTAAGGCACACGGTTCTCTGCTTGTTTATTTAGGTGATAAAGTGCTTAGAGAAGTATCCTTTGGAACTATTTTTACTAGTATATGGATTAAGATAGAAAAAGTATACATGAATGATTATTTAGTTGGTAGGATTTATAAGAAATAGTAAATTTATACATTTAAAATGAAATCCAGTATTTCAATTAAATCCCATTTAGATGAATTCAATAAGGTGATGTCATATCTAGCCAATATAAATGTAACTATTAATGATAAAGATCAAAATATGATCCTTTTAATTTCTTTAAATAATTAATATAGTGATTTAGTTGAAAAAATGATGCATGGTAATGACTATTTAACCCTATAAGAGGTTAATTCTTCCCTACTCTCAAAAAACTACATTCTAGACCTAGAATTAAAGGTGTGGTAGAGAGTATTTTCATAAGAGGTAGGCCATAGTCTAGGGGTAAATAAAAATAGTTTAATAAGGATATAGAAAATAAGAATAATAAACCCAATTCTAGATCTAATTATAGGGAAATAAAAATCATTTTCTTCCATTTTGGAAAGCTCAGGCACACTAATCCTAAGTGTAGTAATCTTAATAAATAACTTGAGAACAAAAAACCCATTAACCAGTTCCTTTTAGTAGAATATGGTTATGAAACAGTCAAAGTATTGAATGTTTCCATCAATTACCTAAACCATGAGTGGATCTTTGACTTAGGTTACTCATTAAATATGTGTCCTTTTATATATTTATTCCAATAATTGGTAGAAATAGTAGAAGGATATGTATTGTTAGGAAATAATATAAGGTGTAAAGTAGAGGAAAGAGGTTTTGTTTTTATAGAACTTGGTGAAAAATCCATCATCACTTTACTTGATGTTAGGTGGGTTTCTAACCTATATAGGAACCTGATTCCTTAGGAATTTTGGACCAAAATGGAAATACCTTTAGGTCTGAATCAGGTATCCTAAAGGCCTCCAAAGTCTCTAGAACTATCATAAAGTGTTATCTCATTAATATTCTATATGCTTTGAATCGAAATATCTATTTAAGGTAGTTAGGTAGTTTCTATACCACTAAAACTGATAATACTCTATTATAGAATAGAATATTAGGGCATGTTGGCTCCAAGGGTCTTGAGGAACTCAATAAGACAGGGCTATTAACTAACATCACACTAAGAAACCTTCCATTTTGTAAAGATTTTTTAATGGGTAAGGATAACAGAGTTGCCTTTAATAGTTATAACTTTAAAGCTACCTACCCCTTATAATAAATATATTTTTTCTTGTGGGTACCATATAGAACTACCTCACATTGTGGAGGTTCTTATTTTTTTACCTTTATATATGAATTCTCAAGAAAGGTGTAGATTTAAATACTGAAAAATAAATCTGATTTTTTAGAACTTTAAAATATAGAAAATCCCCCGAGATAATTAGGTTGGGGAAAAATAAAACAATGAGAATAGATAAAAGATTAGAATACATATCTACTGAATTTATCCAATTCTGTGAATCTGGGGTGTTTCAAGACACCATACTATTAGGGAAACACCTCAACAAAATGGTATTGTAAAAATAATGAATTGAACTATTTCAGAGAGAGTATGAAGCATGCTTGAATGATCAGGTCTGCCAAAAATTTTCTAGGTAAAAGTTTCCACCATGGTAGTGTATATCATAAATAGATGTCTTTCCTCTACCAATAACATTAAAACCCTAAAAGAACTTTGGAATGGTAAACAACCCTATTATAGTTACTTAAGACTCTTCAGGTTTACTGCTTATGCTCATGTAAAAATTGATAAGCTCAAGCCTTGATCTCTTAAATGTATCTTTGTGTAATATCCTAAGGATGTAAAAGGTTATAAAATTTAGGTTGAAAAAACCAGTTACCAAAAAAGAACCATTAGTAGAGATGTGGTGTTTCATGAGTCATGTTTTCCCAAATCCAAATCTTTCACACATAAAAATAATGATCTATCCATAGATGAGGAAAAATAAACAGAGACTCCGACTTATTTTGAGGCTACTATCTGGCCTTCTACACCTAACCCTAAACCTATGACCTGAGTTAATTCATGTTCCAGTTCAAATTCAGAATATGAACCTCATACCAATAATACATATTATCAGTTAACCTGGGATAGATTTAGGATGGTCCCTAGATCTCCTTCTTGGTTTAGCAAATATGATATATCTTTTTATGCCTTTCATGTTTCCTGGTATCTTGATGATGATGATAAACATACTTATAAGCAATCCATTAATTATAGAGACTCAAAAAAATGGATCTTTTCCATGGATGAAGAGATTCATTCCTTAATAAAAAAATCACACATGGTCTATCATAGGCAAACCACCCAATACTAAAGTAATTGGATGTAGGTGGATTCATAAAATAAAGGAAGATAACACTACTGGAAATAAAATTAAAATCAAAGAAAGAGTAGTTTCTTAAGTTATTACTTCAATGATAAGGAATAGACTATTATGAAATTTTTCCCTAGTTTTTAAGAACTCTTTGATAAGGCTACTTATTTATTTTTTTACTTATAGTGACCTTCACATTGAAAAGCTTGATGTAAAAACTAACTTCCTTCATGGTGTACTAAATGAGAAACTTTACATGAAGCCTTCTGATGGTTACTCTAAATAATTCAAATCTAACCAAGTTTTAATTTTGAATAATTCATTGTATGGTTTAAAATAGACCTCAAGGAAATGGTATAGAGATTTTGATTCTTGTGTGCTTGATAACCATTTCATTAGGATCCACTACGATTCATGTGTTTATTTTAAGTAAATTAAAAATAACATGATTTACCTATTGTTTTATATTGATGATATGATCATAACTTGAAATAATATTACTCTTGTTACTGCTATTAAATATCAATTAAAAGGCATGTTTGAAATGAAGTAATTAGGGGAAGCTAAGAAAAGTATAGGTGTATAAATTATAAGGGATGGACCAAATAAACTGATATATCTTTCACAACATTCATATGTTTATAAAATCATTAAAATGTGTATGTTTTAATATTTCAAACCTATAAGTATAAATTTTAGACAGTACATTGATCTTTATTTAAGACAAACACATACTAAAACTGTTGGTATTCGGTTTATGTCTAAAATTCCCTATGAAAATATTGTTGGCAGCATCATGTATTGTATAATATACACTAGTTCTCATGTATCTTTTGAAATATACACTCTTATAAGGTTTGTGGCCATTCCAGGGAAGCCACATCGGCATGCCCTGAAGTGGTTTCTTCAATACCTATCTTGTACTACTAATTTTTCTTTTTGTTATTGTAATAATGTGGATACTGCTAAATTAATTTTTGGATACGTAGATGTTGACTATACATAAAACATTAACACTAAAAAGTCATTGAGTAGGTATGTATTCACTTCTTGTGGAGGCCCCATTATCTAAAAGTGTAATATGAAGTTTGTGGTTTCCCTTTCAACCACATAATCAGAATATATAGCTTTAATTGAGGTTTTTAAAGAATCATTATGGCTCAAATGTTTTTTTTATGAACTCAAACTTTATGATTCTACTATTAAGGTTAATTGTGATAGTCTTCCTATCCTAAATTTAAAAAAATTTAGTATTCCATGTTAAATACAAACACATAGATATTAGGTTACATTTAATTAGAGATTTTATAGAATCTAGAACCATGTGTGTCAATATGATACACACTGATAATAACTCAGATGATTGACTAAATTTGTGGTATTATCTAACTTTAAATATTGTTTTTATGGAATGAATTTTGTTCCCATTATATAAACTTAGGTTCAATAACATCTCCAATTTTAATTGAAAATAGTGGAGATTTGTGAAATTAGGTGTTTCATTTTTTTCTCGTATTGAAATTTCAGGTTTTTCTTTCTTCATTTTAAATATTTTTGTTTAAATACATTAAAAAATAATAGTTTTATTTTATATTCTCAATTTAAATTCTATTATGGGAAACTTAATTATCAGATGGGTCCTTTTATGGGATTCTTGTTTTTCTCACTTATTATTTTCCCTTCGGCCTATGTTATCATGTGGCTACCAAGTCAGCAATACATGGAGTTTATATTATTGTCCATTGATCAATTATTCTACCCATTTGATCCTATTTGTCCACTTGTTTATCCACACTCATTAGTGTCACACAATTTCTATTTTTTCATGGACCTGTGGTAGCTTCTAGTTGGATTTTCAGTTTTGAGGAGTAGTGGGTGTTAGAGGAGTTGATCACCCCTGCATCCTATCATTTCACCCCACTTTTACATTTTCACATTTCTAGTTTTGTCTCTCCCATTCAGCTTTGGAACCCTATTTTTCGGTTTTTTGATTTCTTAGTGGTGATTCTTCATGCCTTCCATCCTCCAACATACACTGCTGGTGTATAACTTTTTCTAGATTTTTAATGATGAAATCCTCTAATCAGAAGATGTTTTGTCGAATTCCTAAGTGAAGATTGACCAATTTCCAGACCAAGTGGGTACCACTTCCTCTTCAAAAAACTGAAATTATTACATCGACTTGTTGGTGATAGCATAAAGATATCAGTACAGACAGACCAATATGTCTATTATTGTAAGATTTGTTTAATTTCCATCCAGTTCATTCATGGCTTTATATTTTGAAATTTTTGTTGTTATTTTTTTTGATTATCATGTATTCTGTATTCCTATTATTTTTTAGAAATTAATGCTCTAATATTTATTACTTTATAATGAATTATTAATTAAAAACTTATAAACATTTTTATTTGAAAAAAATATATTTAATGAGTAAAATAATTTATTGAAAAATATTATATTGAATTTATAAAACTCATATTTACCATTTTGGAAACTTAAGTAATATTTTAATCTAATAATTATTTGTATTCTATTATATTGAAAATTAGCTTTCATCACTTCTGGAATTAAGTCTAAAAAATAGATTTTATATTTTATATTATTATGTTAATATTATTTAATATGGTCAATTTCATTTTTATGCATAACAGTATGGTTGCTGAGATTAAAGTAAGTGACTATGAAAAAGTAAAAGTTTTATTTTTAAATAATTGTTTTATTAAGGTCTTGTACCTTTTATCTAATAAATTAAAATGATTTATTTTATTTAAAGGCTCCAATATGATTTTTCACATATATACAAATATATTATCACTTATTTAATTGGTATGTAAGAGATTAATAACACTTAATGGTTAAAACTTTTAAAAATAAATTTAAATGTATTTAGAAATTGATTTAGGTTAGATGGAGTCAAAATTTGTGTTTATATCAATAAAATTTGGTAAAGGGGTTATCCAATATATTTCGAAAAAAATTAATTACTTGGATGAAAACTAGTTACTAAGGTAAAAACCAAAACAGTATAAATTAAAACCTAATAGAAAAATATAAAAAACATGGTTAAAACATAGAACCAAATAAATGGTGGAAGGATGCTTGAAAATATCTCATAAACCACTCAATTACTTTCCATTTAAGATTTATTTAACCTATAATGATTTCATTCCATCATTGAAAAATTAATGTGTATTTATGAAAATGTTATTTTCTTCACTTATAAAAGGATATCACTTCCACCACATTTATCCACCCATTTTAATGAATTATCCTGACCAAAACTCTTCCTTGTTCTCTCTTAAACTCTCTCCTAATTTCCTTTAAGGATTATTCTTTCCATAATATCAATCTAAATATCCTTAAGGTGTTACCCAAGGGAGAACATCCAAAGTGAGAGGTAATTCTCTCAACCGAGCTCTCCGAATTATTTCCTTATTTTACCCCCCCCCCCCACCAAATATTTTATATATTTTAAATTATTATAACATAATTATTATTAATATTATTAAATTTTATTTTACTAATGTAATATCATGTTTCTACCCTCCTCTAAAGTCATTCAAAAAATGAAGGCGTCATCATGTGTATGTGCGGACTCAACCTCTATGAACGATGTGTTATATTTTTCATAAATATCTTACATTGTTGGTTTAAAAGAGTTATTTAATTAAAAAATATAAGTTATATAACATTATTATTATTCTTAAATGATAATTGTTTCATTTTTTTGCCCCCTCTCATTCTATGAAAATTGAGAGTGTCATTTGTGCCTTTGTGAAGACTACCACCTCCATGAAATGAAGAATTTCATTTTCAATTACCGCATAACATGGTTGAATTTAAAAATGTATTTAATGTATAAAAACAATATTTATGATACTATTAATATTATATAATTAAAATATTCAACATTATATAGGTGATATTAACAATAAATAGTCATTGTAAATTTAACCTAGTTAAATGAACATGACATGACACATTTCTTAATTTAAGTCCATTTTGAGAAAACACATGAAGTAGTATAAATTTTATGGTAATTGGAAAATAAAATAAATACATATATAAAATTATTGATATTATAAATATATTTTATAACACATTTTACAATGGTCAATATACAAAGAAATTTTCTGATAAATCAATCGAACCACCTCAAGTAACCGGCATAAGTGAAAACTATTTAAAAATGAATAATACATGATAATAAGTAGAGATTAGAAAATAAAAATATTGTGGAAATATATTATTAAGACATTTTTTAATAAACTTAATTTTATTTATTAGGATGATATGAACATGTGTATAATGAATCAGGGTTCATGGTAAGGGTTTACACATCTCAATTTTGATTCATTGAGATATGATTTTTATTCACCACTTGTTCAATTTTTTATGTAAATATTTATTTTGGATGAATTTTTATCATGTTGTTATTAAAATATAATGGTTTTACAAATCCATCTTTTTTTCTACCTTTATAGGTTTTTTATTTGAAAAATAATGATGTCATAAGTGGTTTTTTATAGAATTTTTCTTTTCATTTGGGTCTTGAGATATCTTTATTGGATATTCTATTTTAAGTTACCTTATTATGTAATTTCTCTATTATACATGGTAAATATACTCTTACTATCAGGGTAATTGCTTCTTTAAAACAAAAAATTCTTCATTGGTTTAATTCTTCCTAAAAGTTGCAACATTGTTAGGATTAATACCCATCCTTTCTAATGGCCTTTTATCCTCCATATTTATATTTTCCCTTCCCACTAATGTTATATTTTATTATTTAGGAACCAAAATATATATTATCTCCTATGATCCCCATATTTCTCCTTACACATTTTCAAAATAAGGTTATATTATCCTCTTAACAATGTGGGTTTCAACAAATGTATTTTAAAACATAAAAAGGGGATATTTTGAACCCCCCCTCATTACTATTGGTTTACACATTCTATTTCTTGTTCTCCCTTTTGCACTATTATTTTCATGTAATTTATCCCTAAACTATATATATTTTTCTTAAATATATAACTACTTTACTTTACCTTTCTTTATTAGGGATAATAAATGTTTTAAGTTCTTGTGATTCTCTCTTTTAAATAAACTTGACTTAAGGGAAATTCCTAATTTCTTGTTTCATGTCAAGTATCACCTCCATTAAATACTTTTCTAACCATGAATATATTTTAAAAACCCTCTTTAATTTAAATAAAACACTCCTAGTTAACTTTTTTTCTAAATTAGAATAATAATCTCATTCCTTCTTTAAAATTTCCTTTACTCATTCCATAAAGCATTACCTAAGTGGATTTTTTTTACTTCTATGATATTTCTCATGAATTTTTTTACAATGGAACTAAATTTTCAAGAACTATGTTTCACTTTCAAATATGAAAATAAAAACTAATTTAATTCCTTATTCTCTAGGGAATCCATATGATAATTCCTTTGGTTATTCCTTTAGATAATATTATGAAACTCAATTCCTTATCATGGGTTTTATCATGCTTATGATTTTTGTATGATTTCTTTTACTCTTGTGGCACACATATGCATGAATATGTTATGAATATAAAGGTTTTTCCCTAATAGTTCTCCAATTAATTAGGTAATGTTTCCATATCATGATATAATATTAAAAGTAATGGAGAGTGAACACAATCCACCATGAGAATCTATTCACTATGTTTATAGGAATGGATAGTGAACTCAATCCATCATGGTAATTTGTCCACTATGTTTATGGGAATAGGGAGTGAACCAAATCCATAGTGGGACACTTTCCACTATGATATAATGGTCTTGTATATGATCCTTGACTCATGCTTATGTTTTCTTATTCTATGTTGTTAGCACATATTTATGATCCCATGAACCTATGATATCATTCCCTTATTCCATTTTTCCATGCTTATCTCACACTCTTATTCCATGGTAAATGTTTTTACTTTTAAGACTACATGTTCTACTATCATGACTTATGGGAAACTCTTTTTTTATATTCTTTTTAATAAGATATTTAATTCATGATCATGTTTTCTCATATAATTATAACATAACCCTTCATTAAATGTTAATAAATTTTCCCTTGTGTAATTTTTGGGTCCACCCCTTTCTTATGTTTTCATTCCCCATGTTATGAAGATGAGTATAGCTCATTAGAAGTATATAATGGAATCTAGTGTGCTTCAATTATGAAAAAATGTTCACAAGTATCATAACATAAGTTGTTTGTATAGATGATCTTCAAAGAAACTAAACCTTATGTTATTGGGATTGTGTGTTTAATATAAGATGAAATATTTATATTATCAAAATGATTTGAAATATATATATGTTTAACTTGATTTTTCACACTTTATATCAAATCAAGTGTTTAAAGAAAGTTTTTTTAGCACAAAACTTGGGAGTGTGGGTTAAGGGATTTATATTTGGTATTTCTAGGGAAATAAACCCCAAAAAACAAATCTTTATAATTTTGATAAGATCACTAGATTATCACATGTCATTTCACTAGAAGACCATTCATAGGAGAATCTGTTTAGTGGAAAAATGATCTCAAAAACATCACTTCCCCACAACTAATTATACTGGAAGTAGGTAGTCTATGAAACCTACTCACTTTATAAATTATTCCTCACACACACACCTCAATTAAAACAAAACAAAGTACTAAAAATACAATCAATTCTAAAACATGAAATATAAATATAGAAAAAAAGAAAGAACAAAATGTTTAACATGCATCAGACTATGTCATATGTGCATGAGGGAACCACAATACATTGTTTTATTATAATTGGAAGATTATAGGTGATATAAATAGATTACAAAGATAATTAATTCTCACTAACTTATCAAATCTCTAATAAATGATAAGTTGAATCACACTTTTCACTGATGGAACTATTCACTTATATACTAAGTATGAATATCCAAACAAGTTAAACTTGGTTATTTGAAAACCTAGATCATAAGACATGATCACGTGATCTAGGTTACCAACTCGGTCACCCATCATCTTTTTTGAACATTAAAACCTCCCATCAATTCACTGTAGAACCATCGATATGATAAAACTTCTGATATACCTACTATCATTGAAAATGATCAGCTACTGTTGAAGTGATGAACTTCCATCATTGTTGCCTTCACATTGAGTCTATATTTCTTCCAATGAACAAAATTATAATAAACTTAAATCAGTTGCTCAAACTTCTGGTTCTCTAAACTTCTGATGATATAAACATGGATTCACATCCCAAAAATATCCCACTTGAAGACTTGTTCCCAAGATTCCCTTGTTAACCCTCCAACACAAAACATTATGTAGCATTCCCCTTTCCTCCTTCCATCATTCACCCATGTCTCACTAAGGCTTGATTATACCACAGGATTTCTTGAACTACTACCTTAGTGAATATTACTACCATATTTTGGATTCCTAATAACATTTTTATATCTAAATCTTTTTCCTCTAACAAATTTATGATGAAATAATACTTCAGGTCAATAAGTTTCATCTGAGAATAGAACAATAGATTTTTAGCTAATTTAATAATGTAAAGACCCAGCCCCAATTTCCCAGAGTCGGTGCCTTAATACATTACATTGGAATGATTAGAAGAAATTTGTATCCTGAAGGAACAAATAGTTTAGTAGATTTGGAAATCCATATACATACATAAGTTCAACATTAAAACTTGAAATAAAAAAAACAACATAAAATTTCCATTTGGAACATCCACCACTCTAATACTTTTCCAATAAGTCAATCACAATATACCTCTTCATGTCTTGGGAAAAATGAAACATAAGAAGGGGTGAGATCAGATTCTCAGTAAGGGTAAACAATATAGTAGAAGATATCATAAACATAAATATTACACATGGTGAATAATTGAAAACACGTGCCTTTAAAAATAATAAACATGAACACATTATGGCAGGAATATGAGCTAAGTAAACATTTCCATAATAAAACATAATCATGGGTATTCTACTAGTCAAATAACCACATTAACAAAGAATTTATATCTTCATAATAAGGGAAATGCATATTTTGGACATTCTAAAACATACCATCAAGGCCTCGTCCCGGACATATAAAAATGATTAAGGCATCATCCAAAACCATATCTAAAAAATGGCAAGGCCTCAGTCAAGTCCATATCTATTTGTCTCATTAGACCTACCAATGCATCGAGGGGCTATAGCAGGCCCCGCCCATCACATAATAAGTCCAATTCATTCCTCTCATGAATGTAGATAATAATAAACAGCATATACATTCATATTGAAACTAACATATGAAATGTAAATAACTTTCCCTGAACATTAAACATAAACACTAACCATTCAGAGTAATTTGGTGAATGGTATCAAGAAATCATATCCACTATAAAACTAATTAGAAACCATTAAATAAAATATTTTGGATGATATTTTAAAACATTAACCCCATTTAAACATAATAATCAACAAGAGTGTTGAAATAGGTGAAAATATGCTTATAAAATCATTGAGTAATTTTTGAGATAAATACCCTTTACTTTGAAAAGAATAGTTGTTTTGGAAAAAATAATTATATAAAACCATAAGTGAATTAAGGTAGTTTTCTCATAATAAAATGTGTGGTTTTATGAAAATAATTGTTGCTAATAACATATTATAGAGTTCCCATGAAAATAGGTGAAAATTTGATAAATTCCCTTGAATCTGGCTTGTATTTCAGAAATAATTTTGAAAGTTCCTTTTAAAACATATAACTCCACATAGAATAAATAAGGATTATGGTTGGTAAACATATATAGAAACTCAAACAGAATTTATGAGGAGTTAAAAATAATATATAATAATTTCATTGAGGTAAGTAGACAATAAAACAACCCAAATGAAAATAGAGGTTTGGGTGGAAAACCCTTAACACTTTGTAATCAATCGAATGATATGACCCAAAATTAATAATCATAAAATGACAAAATTAATAACATTAAAATAAATATCTTTATTATATGATACATCAATGGGAATTATACATACAATATACTGATGTGCCCGATTTTTGTATGCTTTTTCATATATATTAATGATCATAAAAACTTTTTTTTCACCAAATATCAATCGTTTTGTGGATAAAATTAGTTATATTTGTGATTATGATGATTTTTAGGTGTTTTCCATCCAAAGTCACAAATCGGGAAAGGACATAACAAAAAATCAAACACACACAGCGTGTAATTATTAAACACATCATGTACTATTTCCACAACATTGATCGACAGAACTGGATTCATGCCCATGTTGTCGGACAAAGCTTACATGTCATGTGATTCCTATATGCATGTCGGGTTGTCCATTATAGAAGTAGTTAGTATTCAGTGATTGATATTACACTCCATGTAGGGTGGCATTACATTCCATGTACCTACTCCTACCAGGCAGTGCCATGTTCCAAGTCAAGGGTGGCGTGGTAGCTCACCCACCGATGGAGAAAAGAGGGACAAAATGGGTTTGCAAAAGTACACATTGTGTAATTTTTGGTACATGACATGTAGTTTATTTTTCTATAAATAAGAGGGTATTCCCTCTGATTTCATGTTGGATACCCAGGGGGAGGTGTTGCCGCTCTACAATCCGGACCTCTCCCAGATCCATTTACTATTTTATATTCTTTTTTCATTTCTATATTAGTTTAATTTTTCCCTACCCCATCTCCTCTTGTATCCATGGTAGGGATTGAGTTTCTGCTCAATCTGCACACCGTGACCATGCTCATAAGAGGTTAGTTTTTCCCGTGTTTGTGTTATAATAATGGTTTTTCTTGATTTTTAATTCCAATTCCAAAGTTTTGTTTTATTATAATTGTTGTTTACAATTTATTCAATAAACATTGAACCATATTTTACCATTGGTGTCAGTTTAGACCAAGAATGACACTAATGGTGAATACTGAAGGAGTTGCAATGAGAAAATCCATGACCATTGGATGAGCATGTTGTCTCTTGATAAAGGGTTAAATAACCTAAACATGTTTAAGTAATTAATTATTGGAGTAATGAATTAAACATTAAACTTGTAATTGTTTGTTTTTGGACCAAGAAAAACCAATTTAATTGAATCCCCCTGGTAAATAAATTTTATTAATAAATTCAATGCTAAAGAATGATGACTACAATGAAATACGATTATAATTACAACCCTTACACATTTTTCTTCTATTGATATTGTTCTTCTTCTATTCTTCTCTTGGTTTTATTTAAATTTTTACAAATTATTTCACTTAGTAAAATGTTCCCTTCACTCCTCTTGTCTGGATAAATGACCAAAATTCACCAACTTTCACTTTTCCAAATGTTTTTTCGTGTTTCCCATGGGATCGACCCCAACTGCCATTAGCTACCTAGGAGTTGGTTCATAATGGAACAATCAAATTATAATTTGATACCACTCCTTGCGATGGGAGTGGTGGTCAAATTTTGTCATCGTTTTCGGGGAACAGTGGAAATCACCAGTGCACATCTGAGTAAAGGTCGGTTTCCCCAGAATTTTCATTTTTCTTTTTGTTTTCTACATTATTTTTCATGGGAACCTCAACCCCACATCCCATGGATTATTATCCGACTGGGGAGTGGTACAACTCACTTTGAGAGGATTTTTATCTGTATGATCCAGCATTGTTGTACCCCTTTCTGGAAGGGTATTACCCATATAGGGATGATGGGTATGAATACAAGGAATACCCTTTTACATTATTAACCCCGCCCATTTCTCCTTTTCCAGAACCATATTTGGATAAAGCCTAAAGATTATTATCAATTATGGAAGACTTTACTATATGCTAGTCTAACCAAGCCGAGAGGTGAGGGCAACTTGGTATTTTGGTCACGCAACTTTCTGAGATAATCAATCATATGGAGCCTTCAGTTGAGTTTGAGGATGGGTGTTCTCATTTTGTTTCAACTAAGGAGTCGTGTTATGATGTGGACCCCACCTATCATTCATTATAAATTTAAGAAGATGATTTTCAAAACTCAAATTTTGAATGTGGGGACACATCATGTCATGATTATGTTGAATCTGATAACAATTTAATTTTAAAACCCTCATTTGACCATCTTTCTATTCTGAAGATTCCCTGCCTTTATTTACCAGTACTTAGTGTTGAAAAGTAGGAACCTCAGGAGGTAGAGGATGTACCAGATCAAACCAAGAAAAACATCCACCTTCGACATATACTGGCCATGGAGCAGGACTACTACAAGCCGCCACCCAGACCACCTGAAGGTCGGGAATCATCGAACATAGCTGAGGGCACCAGACATATGTGGTGGTTTCCTCTATTAAAGCCACATCCACCTTATGATTATGGGTAAGTAACCATAACTCGGGTTGAGCCAAAGATTTAAAGCAAAGGTGCTTCTTTGGATGCAACCCAGTATTACCTTCTTCCTATTTCTTCTTTTTCTATTTTTAATAAACATGTGATGTGTACGTTCACTCTACATGTCGTCTACCTTCTTCTCCTCTATCCATAGTTAAAATAAAGAACAAAAGGACACTACATGCCATGTAAGATATTCAAACAGTGTGTATTTTTTTTAGAGTATATTATAATTGAACTTTGTGTATAAGTATATACTAAATAAGTTTATAAATTGGGATGATGTTGGTGCCGATGGTAAGGTCATAAGAATATATCTAAGCCATCACCGGTTTTAATCCCTCCATACCTACCTTCGGTATGAGGTTACCCCTTTTTAAAACCATTTTTAATTAAATGGCATGTAAGGTATTTTTAAAACAAATTATAAGTTTTTCTATTTAAAAGAAAACTCGTGATGGGGATGGACCGACTGGCTAGGGTCGTAAACCGGTTCCAAAAGACCCAGGTTCAAATCCTAACAACCGGACTATTTCCATCATTTTTCATATTAATAAAGCCACATGGAGTGCATTTAGATATACGTCATGTGAGCAATTTTTTCATTAATAATTCAAATTATTTTCAAAACAAAATAATACATGAAGGTGAAGTTGGTAGATTGGAAGAGTCTTGGGCCTGGATTCAAAAGACCCGGGTTTGAACTCGGCTAATCTCCATAACTCATCCCTTTTATTCAAATAAAAACCACATGTCATGCATTTTATTCATCCTATGTAGAACTGTACCTCTACTTTAAATATTAAAAGTAACTAAAAATGGGTATCACTACAACCTTTGCTCCAGTGGTTGAGGGCTTTCATTCGGAATGGCCGATCGCCAATTCGAATCGCACCCCAAGCACCAAACCAAAGTTTGTAGTTCTCTTTTTCAAATTTTAGGACACACTTTCTGTATGTACTCAATACATTAAGTGTATAGATTTATTTTTAGTAAATAATATATATTTATATTTATATTTTAATTATTAATATTAATTATTATATAGTTTACTATAATACTTATATTATATTGTTTATTAAAAAAACCATATGCACAGCATGTATTCTTTATGACACATCATGTATTATGGCTATAAAGGTCGGGACCCTACACGACCTCAGCCTATGTCGCGCGACCCCCCCCCCCCTCCCTGTTTTCTTTCTCTGGAAGTCATCCCACCTCCCTCTCATCAATCTTCCTCTTCTAAGTGTTTTTTGGCCCAAATTTCTTCCACATTTTGTTCCTCATCCCAAGTACTTCGTTCATCTCTCTCTATTTCACATTTTTACTTGTGTTTAGGTAGATTTTCCGATCGGCCGACCATTCGGCTTCTGTGCACAGTACATGGGAACCGTGAAGAACACACGCCATGTACGTCTTGTACATGGAAACACACACACTAATTTCTCATTTAAAATATTACGTGGCGTGTTTGTTTGGGACACGCCATGTACCATGTCTTCTGGACCAGCCCGTGTCCAATGGCACATGGCCCCCAGACCATGTGTACTCACACGATGTGTATGTTCAGTACACGTCGTGTCCCTCATTCCTTCAAAGGAAGCCCATGTTTAGGAAGTACATTCCCTTGCACCCCATTTTTACACACACATCTTGTACTCCCTTTACACATCATGTATTAGGATTGATTTTCCTACCTGAGTTGGGCCATGTCCGATCCCTTACATGGCCACCAACCCATTTTCACACACACGACGTGTATATCTTAATACACACCATGTACTAGTTTTTCCTGAACACATGACCTCTCAGAATGTTTATCTAGGATAGACAAGTTGCCCACTTTCTCACACTACAGACTATGTATCCTTGATCTACACTCCATGTATATTTGATTTTCTATTTTCTCACTTTTCTCCTTTGTTTTTCATTTTATTTTATTTTGTTGTTTTTATGTCCTTATATTCTAGGTATGGTCGATAGAGATCATGCAATTGGTAAGAGGCCTGCTTTCGCTATTGAGGGGGAGTGGCCCCCTCACCATCAGCTTCATCTTCAACATTCCAAGCAGCCCACATTTGACTTTTTGGTTTTCCAGCCCCCAACGTTGGTCGATCTTCCACCTCTTCTGATGGAACCTCCATCTGTGACATCTACTAATCTGGAAGTTCCTATAGTGCCTTCTCCTGCTACCCTTTCTCCTCTAGTGGTGGCATCTTCACCATCCCCTATTGCAAACAGCTCCTCTATCATGACTCCATATTCCAGCTCTGTACCTTTGGAGTCGTCCACTACTTCTGAGGGCCCGTCTGTGCCACTTTTTCCATCCACTGTGGGCCCGACCTCTATTCCATATCCTTCATCAGCAGCTTCCCCTTCCACCACCACTACTGGACCCTATACTTGGTAGCTGCCACTCCGGCTTTGTCATCCCCTACCACTGTTTGGCATCCACCCTATCCCTGTCTTATCTTTTTTTAGGGACACCCTTCTGCCGATAGATTTTGGCGATTTTTGCAGCGATCGATCCAACTGAGCGCCCACTTCCTGGATACTTATATTCGTCAGCATTTCGGAATCAAGGAGGAGGTTGAGGAGCTTCTAGGCCATACTCATCTACTGGACACACTTTAGGTCAGCACTCCTGCTTACTGAGATTTATTTTTGGAGTTCATGGCCACCTTCGAGTTTGATGGGCCCACTTACTACCAGAAACCCACTAAAATTGCTACTCCAGTTTTCTTTCAGCTGGGCGGCCTCCACTTTTTACTGACCATGTCCAAGTTTGGTCGAGGGTGTGGTTTCTACCCCCATCCTGCAACACCACCTCCTTCCTCCACCCTTACCCACCCTAAGCACTCTGGCTTCATCATTATGTGGTGGGAGCTTACTGGGTCGGACCACAGGTACACCCCTATATCGTAGAAGAGCACACTCATCATTTCCCCTTCCCATTTGTTTCCTTCACCAGTGCTTCAGTGCCATTATTTTTCCTCACCATGAGGATATGGGTACTGTTTCCAGGTGGGACAAGGAGATTCTTACCTATATCATATAGCACGATTACCCATACCTCCCCTATCTTGCCGCTTTCTATTTCCATTCTATGATCCATGGCCATATGGGAAACCTGAATGGCGGGTTTTATGCCACCATATCGGCACACTATTTGGGATTTTTTGAGCCATCTCTCCCTCATGACCACTAAGGTTCTCCCCAGCATATGTACTTCCTCATGTTTATCTGCATAAAGATGGTTGAGCATCAAAGCGAGCGCTTTGTGCTCGTACAGGATGCCCTGGATCCAGTAGGAGTGAGAGATGACCAACCTTCCCTTGCTGGTGTTGCTGATCTGATCCCACCCCATCTACCAGCGAATGTCTCTACCCCACCCTGCTTTGCTTTCTCTTCCCTTTCCTCTTCTTCTTTACCATATCCATCCCCACCTCCTCCCACACCCTCGGCGGACCGAGCCACAATCGACCACTACCTGGCCGTTCTTGAGCATTAGCATGGTACCCTTATCGAGTCACAGACATGGATTGACCAGCTATTGGGCCTCATTCTTTAGCATCTGGGTATTCCAGCACCCCTGGCACCTGCTACTCCATCTTCTCTGTAGCCTCCCTCCACACAACACCTGATGCCCACTCTGGCCACAGATTTCATTCTTGTCTCCACTACCAGGCCAGCTATTACTGGAATGACTCCTATGACAGATGTTTCCACTGATCCTACCCATCAGGGCGCGGATCCCGAGTATAACGACCCATACTTTACATACATGGTAGTTAATTCAAAATTTAAGTACACTTATTACAACATATAACAAAACCATGAAAGGACCGTATAGGTATAGTGTATTTAGAAACTGGGAAACATAAACAACTGGTTCATAAAGCATCTACATTGTCTCCCATTTATTTCATCATATCTAGAGTCCCTTTTTGGCATATCTTACTTAATAACCTTCTTCCTGACTTGGGGAAAGAAAACATACAAAAGGGTGAGATTAAATGCTCAGTAAGGGTAAACAAAAGAAATATCAATCACATCATATTCATAAGAACATAACATTTTGGAAATCTTAACCTGCAAAAGTGATCATAATTTCATAATCATGGGATAAACATAATAGTGAAATGTAATCCTAATAATCATAACTTAAAACATGAAACTTTGTGGAATACACACATAATCATAGAGAATCATTTATTAGTAGTCAAGACTTATATCCAAGACTATCTTAGAGGACAAAGTCCATTTTTGAACCGAGTTCACTCCTCGTTTCAGTCCTGTTTCACTGAACCGGTTTATCCTACCGTTCCATCCATGTCTATCTCATGAGATATAAATCTTTACCCAATGAATTGGAGGGAGATATAGGTCCCACCCATCTCATAATGATACCATTCTTATGTGTTCCACAAAATCATAAATCATACATCATTGCATAACCCGTGTAATAAAAATGGGATTCTTAAACATCGTGACATCATAAAACAAATCATATAAGAAAAAGGAATTCATAAAAATAATTCCATCACAAAATAATCAAATCAATGTAATAATAGGGATACAAACAAAACCCTATATTATATTAGATGGAAAATAATTTTGATAAAACACTAGAACTCCATTCTTGAGGAAAATATCCTTTCTACTTCAAAAACATTTTTCCTTTCTTAACATGTCATGCAATTTTAAACTAAAAGAAGTTGATTAAAAATAAACTTGAAAACTTGTAAAGGAAGCTTCTTGTAAATAATGTTTTAAAAATCCATTCATTCAATATAAGTTAAAAAACATTCTTCTCGTACTTTTGTCGGAAAAGTCAAAAAGTACCTCGTACGAAAAACGACAAAAGATTCCTTTCATATCTTTTACTAAAAACTAAACAAAGGGTAAAATTGGATTTAAACAATTGTAGGTGGATTGAAATAATGTTACATATTGAGGAAACATGGATTTGGATGTAAATATTCCCCAGTAAATTATGAAGTATAAACAATCTCAGATAAAAAAAATGAGATTTGCGAGATTTTCCCTTACCTTAGGTCCGATTTGATTTGTAAGTGTCCAAACCTCCTATATAATGATTTAAATAATGTCATTGACTTATTAAGGAATCATAATCATTGTTATGATATCATATATGGTCATATTATTATCTTTTTATTAGTAATATTTCATTGTTACTTGTTATTTTGGTGTTTATTACTTTTTGTTCTTATGCGTGTTTTGTCGAATAAATTCTTATTCTTCTCTTTATGTTATATATATCTCATTTCCATAATGATATTAGTGTAATATATATCATATTAATTCATTCAATTCATTTATATAATCATTATTTAATGAATATCATGTAGAACGATTCGCATCACATCGTGGAGACGGTATTCCGTACGTACGCACGAGCGATGATATCGTTCCCATGATCGTGGAATTGTATTGGAGTGTATGTATACTATTTCAGAATCAATATCACTTTAAAATAATCATATATAGTTGTTATTTACACCATTATACCCATCCAAGTAAGGTGGTGGTGGAAAATAGATTACACCGTGGCATGGAGATGGTATTCCGTACGTACGCACGCGCGGTGATTTCATTTTCCGTGGGATGGATAGATGGTTAAATAGGGTTGTTTAATACTTATAATAACATAACAGTATATGAGTGATACTGATGTTATTACTTCATAATGAAAAAACTAAAGAAGAAGAATTGGAAGAAGAAATAAAGTTGAAAGAATCGGTAACGGACATTACCTCTTCTTTGAAGCGCCTCTTTGAGACCTCCTATTAGGGCACTAAAATTGGTCTTTGAAGAAGACCAGGACCTATAGGATGTTTCTAGGGAAGTGTAGAATAGAATTTGGCAGGGTTTGGACGAGCTTGAAGGCTCAAAGTGGTGTGAGGAAGAGAGGGAGGAGGTGCCCTTTTATAAGGGAGGAGAGGGGCACCTTTGGAAAAACTAAAAATATTATTTTATTATATAGCCATATTCAGTTTTTAATAACTAAAAATTGATTTATTTCGAAGATAAGGTGGGGATGGGTCGAAATCCTCTCATCTAATAGAATTTAGACAAGTTTAGGGTTCTATTTTAACCTTATCATTTATATTTAACTTTAAGTTAGATAATTTAACTTTTACTGTGTCTTCTTGTTTTCTTACACTATAAGGTTAATAAACTTACTATAACAAGACAAACAAACCCCAAGTTGTTTATTATTAATATATAAAACCTTATCTAATTCATTTGGCCAAACCTTAGATTTTTATGAATAAAATAAAAATTAATAATATAATATTTGTTTTAAAAACTATTTTATGCCAATTTTGACACTATTTCGTAATTGATTTCTGTGAAAATCATAACAGAAATATCAGTTCGAAAAAAGTTAATTAAATCAATACTAACATGTCATATTAACATATAAAATTATTGTAATTCATAAAATGTCTCAAATTACATTTATTTGGGTATTTATAACATTAATTATGTCAATATCTCATTAATAATATAATTATTACATCATCATTGTGTCATAAATAAATTAACTTATTTAAGGTCTAAAAATTACAAATAAAATACCATTATGTAGGAAATCTTTTTATATTTCTAATTAATATTTATAGTCTAATTTATCTTATGTATAACCCTATATTAAAAATTATTTAGTTATTAAACATTGATTTTAACTATTTTAACCCTTCTGTAAATAAATTAATAATAAATGTCCTAATCTAATCCAAGTGGGCCTAAATGGTCATGTTTTATTCCTAAGGTTTTTTTTGGTCGAATTACACTTATCCAATAGAATTAGGACATGTGTTAGGGTAATAATAATAACACTTTTACCCTTAATTACCCTATTTACTTTTTACCGTGGTAAAAAAAGTAAAAAGTTACTATTCACCAAAAAATATTTTCATCTCATTGAACCACATTTTAGTCCTTGATATTAACCGTGTCTCTCGGATTTTTTAAATTCCACTCAAAAAAGTGGTAAAATTAAGTTTTATGTGAATTTGGAAATTCTCCTAGGAGGTGGGTAAAAGACGGTGAAAAGTTCAATAAAATTTTTATATATCTAAAATTATTATAAAATGAATCCAATGAATTGAATTGAACTTATATAGGTATTATGTATCAATTTTGACTTAAATAAATTTAAATAAAATAAATAATTATTTAAATAAAAAGTCGGTTTTTAAATAGTAACCCAGTGTTTTCACTATTCATCAAAAATTGAAAGTTTTCAGAAAAATACCAAAATTTCACCCTAGTATAATTTCGATATTCCAAATCCAAAAATGAAGTCCTCTTTGAAAAATAAAAATTAAAAAATTTCATAAAGTGGGTATTACTATTCATAACAGCTAGTTTTAATAATATATTTATAGCATATCGTTGTTTAGTGAAACTCG
The DNA here is from genome assembly GCA_963277665.1 of Viscum album. NCBI lineage: Eukaryota > Viridiplantae > Streptophyta > Magnoliopsida > Santalales > Viscaceae > Viscum > Viscum album. The sequence goes on along the minus strand of OY728155.1, from coordinate 1,515,992,906 downwards.
GTATTGCGTACGACGTAAGCTATCGAGGAAGGTCACGATTGCATGTAAAGCAAGCCAAGCTAGTGTTGTGTGTAGATGATTTATATAACATAAAAACAAAATATTTCTCATAAAATTCTCGGGTGTTACACCGAGCCTCCAGCATCCACTGCTACCACTGAGCCTTCATTGTTAGATTCTTCTATAGTTGATGATGCCTCTTCTAAGGTGACTCAGTGACTGGTTTTTGAAGATTTGTTTATTTATATTTGTGTTATATTGTGCATGTGATGTGGTGATGTATGTTCCTACAATTTTCTATTTCCTCGACAGTCATAGGTACTCTAGAGCGACTTGGACTTTTCTTTTCATCTACTTCCAATCTTTATTGACTCGCCACGAGGGGAGTATTGTTTTCAGAGTTCCTTTCATTTTTCTTTTGGGCCTCACTTCTTTCATTACTTCCCATCCTTCTGACTCACTTCTGTGTCCCCACATCCTCTTCTCCACCTTTGTGTGAAACATGGGGGACCAAGTGCTATATTAATTGTGGTGGAGTTTGCCTCAACTACACTAGTATTTTCCTTGAATCGATTTAGGAGACATCATTAATAGTTGAAATATGTTAAATAGTGGAAAAAATTAATTATAATTATAAATAATAAATACATAAAAGGGAATTTTAAAATTTACATGCTTATTTAAATTTTCAAAGTATTTTTAAATTATTTCTGATATAGTTTGATTTTGGATTTAAAGTCTTGGACATTTACATTTATTAGACTGGTCATTTGTACTCATGTCATGACCTGATTGTCCCATTTTCTTTTCTCATTCCCGAGAGGTATTCTAGGATTTCTGACATATTCTTTCTTATACCCTATTTCTTGAGTGATTCGTAGGATATGCATAACTACCAAAACTTGCTAGTTTTTCTCTTCAAAACATGAATATTTTTGAATAACATTAAAATTATTGAGGCATTTGATTTTTTTTCAGCCCCTTTGACCTTGAGAACTACCCTACATCTGATCTTCATAAAACCCTTAAGAACCATCAACTTCCTTGATAGGAATCTATATTACAAGCCTATTTTCCGTTTATACCCTAATTCTTTCATAATTTTTCATGATTATTCATTTGAGATTTAGAGAGGGTTTTTTGGCCATTCATGTTATATTTTGGAGCAACCATGCATTTAAGTGCGGGGGAATTTATCACTTGTTCATTTGGGAAGAAGGGTTTCTAAAACCACTATTTATTGTATTCTTAGTGGTCCCTATCAAATGAAAAATATGGACCAAATCCATTCATGGTTTATGAGCCCATATTAGCAAGGGAATATCATAGTGATGATACCCTTTGATAGATATTGATTGGGGATGCATTTTTATTAAGATTTATATTGAATATCATGCATTATTGTTTAATAATTCAACATCCTTTTCAAGCCTCTGAGATAAATTTTCATCATTACCTACCAACCCTTAGCCTCAGAAACATTTGACCCTTATTGAAATCCCTCATGATATTTGTGATTTGAATAAGTGGATAATGAAAACACTTGAAATCCTATGGATAGAATTCATATACTCAAGATTGATCATAAATCTGATTAAATAATCTTGAGTGATGAGTGTGGTACTTTTTGGTGAGGTAAATCATCAAGTAGCATGATTATTTATGGAAAGTTAAATAATATGGATGAAAGAGGATGAAATTTTTTAATTAAATTATATATGAGGCATGATTATAATATCTTTTGAAATGAAATATGTTTTTTTCATTTTAAAATCTTCTTCTATAGCTATAGTATTTATAATTATAATTAGATGAATACTTCCCTTTTTATAGTATGGATTCTATTAATTTGTTGTTTAGATTTTGCTTGAGGACAAGCAAATGACTAAGTGTGGGGGATTTTGATGTGCCAGATTTGTGTATACTTTTTCATATATATTAATGATCATAAAAACTATTTTCACCAAATACCAATCTTTTTTTGGATAAAATTATTTATATTGGTGATTATGATGATTTTTAGGTGTTTTCCATCCAAAGTCACAAATTGGGAAAGGACATAACAAAAAATCAAACACACACAGCATGTACTTATTTTACATGTTGTGTACTATTTCAATGACATGGATTGACAGGACTGGATACACACCCATGTTATTGGCCAAAGCTTACACGCCATGTGATTGCTATATACACTTCATGTCATCCCTTCTAGAAGCAGTTAGTGGCCAATGATTGATATTACATGCCTTGTGGGGCGGCACTACATGTCATGTACCTACACCTATCGGGAGACAAAGTGTCCCAAGCCAAGGGCGGTGTGGTAGCTCACCCACCGATGGAGAAAATATGGCCAAAACGAGTTGACAAAAGTACATAGCGTGTACTTTTGGGTACATGTCGTGTAGTTTATTTTTCTATAAATAAGAGGGAAGTCCCTCTAATTTCATGTTGGATACCCAGGGGGAGGTGTTATCGCTCTTCCATCCAGACCTCTCTCAGATCCATTTACTATTTTTTATTCTATTTTCATTTCTGTATTAGTGTAATTCTTCCCTTCCCCATCTCCTCTCATATCCATGGTAGGGATTGAGTTTCTTCTCAATCCGTACACCGTAACCATGGTCATAAGAGGTTATTTTTCCCTGTGTTGGGGTTATAATAATGGTTTTTCATGATTTTAATTCCAATTCCAAATTTTTGTTTTATTATGATTGTTTTTTACAATTTACTCAATGAAAATTGTACCATATTTTACCATTGGTGTCATTTTGTACCAAGAACAGCACTAATGGAGAATACTAAAGGAGTTTCAATGAGTGAATCCATAACTATTAGATGAGCATGTTGTCACTTTCTAAATGGGTAAAGAACCTAAACATGTTTAATTAATTGATTACCAGACCAAGTAATTAACCTTTAAACATGTAATTTTTGGTTTTTAGACCAATAAATGCCAATTTAATTGAATTCCCATGGTAAAAAAATTGCATTAATAAATTTAATGCTAAAGAATGATGACTACAATGAAATATGATCAGAATTACAACCCTGACACGTTTGTATTATGTTGGTTCTATTATTATTCTCTTATTATCTTGGTTTTATTTAAATTTTTACAAATTCTTTCACTTAGTAAAATGTTCCCTTTACTTCTCTTGTCTGGATAACTGACCAAAATTCACCAACTTGCACTGGGCCAATTGCTTTTTTGTGTTCCTTGTGGGATCAACCCCGACTTCCACTAGCTACCCAGTAGTTTGTTTAGAAGGGAAAATTAAAATTATAATTTGATACCGCTCCTTAAGACGGGATTGGTGGTCACATACAAAATAAATATTAGTGATTAAGGAATATCTCACAAAAATGTAAGTGAGATGAGTAAACCCTTACCTTAAGTCCGAAGGTGTTCCTCACTTGATCTTAATGACCTGAATAATCAAATTTAGGTTCATAAATTAATTATTCTAGAACCTCCTCTACATGTAATTGATTTATTGTAACCGTATTAGGTTCATTCATGGCCTTTTTATGGGTTAAGAGACTCAATTTCATTGTTTGGGAGTGTTTTCTTCCTTGATTTTCATGATTGGTTTACTTATATTCATGTATGGATAAACATATAGAATGAGAATGGTTGTCCAGAATTGAATCTATATGGGATTAGTGAACATCCAGAATATTACATAGTTATAAAATTCATTTGTTTATTTTTAGTTAAGATGAATCATTAGATAAATCTTTAATGATAATTGTTTGGGTTATTTGGAGATTTTTTATCACAACTAACACATTTGATCTATAAATTAATACCATTTTTAAAAAAAGATTACATAACCTTACATAGGATATATTACCTATATAATAATCTAGTTCATCCATAAAAATTGTTTCATGACCAGAATTGAAGACGTTAATAGAAATTGAAAACTCATCGTCCTTGAATGTGATAAATTAACACATCTTGGATGGTGTTTTCATTTCTAGTATAAAATAACGGTAAAGGAGAGATGATGATGAATTATTACATTATCATAACAAAATTACATTAAATTTAAGATACTAAAGTTATCATATCATATGTATAGGGATATATGAGGAAAGAAAAAAGAAAAGAAAGGAACTCGAAATAAAAGAAATGAGAAAAGGGACTTACCTCTTGAAGTTATCTTCCTTGAGAGCCTCTTTAGGGTTGTGTTTTGGGTCTATTTATGAGACCAAGGGCTGATGGAAATAAAGTAGGATCTTGGGAGGATATTTGGGTACAATTTATACAAGTCACAAGGCTTGAGATGAGTGAAGAGAAGAGGGAGTGAGGGGGGTTTATAGTGGAGGCGAGGAGTGATTTTTTATTATCTTATTCATTATTTTATTATTTTTCTCAAGACAAGCAGTAGTATTGATTCTTTTGATCGAGAATAGTAATAACTGCATTTTATTTCTCACTAATGGTTGATTATTTCAGATATTATGCAAGGAATGGTGTATTGAACCTATAATGTATATATACGTTAAATTATTATATTTCACTATTCACTAAATTTTCAAATATTTCAGAAAAATCCCAAAAATTCACCATATCCATTTTTATATGTGTAGAATCCAAAAATAGACTCCATTTTATCAAAATAATGTTCTAAATATGATAAATTTAATTTTTAATTAAAATCATTATTTACTCGAAAAATATAGTTTTAAAACAAAAATTAATTTTATAATACCCTGAAAATTTAACTAAGGTCTTATTAAATTATTCTAAAATCATAGGACAACAAAATATTTATTTAGGAACCCATTTTATGGAAATGATTAATTTTTTTAATTTAAAATTATAATTAAATATTTATCACTTACAAAAATACGAATACTTAATTAATAATTTAAAAAATATTCTACTTCATTTATAAGGTGCCTAAATTTTATTTATACAATCATGGGTGAGTTTACTATTCATAAGTTTTATATTAATATTCATAAGGGTACATTTCTATTCATAAGGGTATATTATTATTCACTAAAATTTAATTTGATTCTATCCAACTCCAAATATCACCCTAAACGCAACTGTATATGTCAGTTTTTCCAAATTCAAATCACAAAAGTGGAAAAATTATGTTTATTGGATAGGTTATAAAGAGAGTTATTTTTTAGAGACTCAGTGTTTCATTCATTCAATATTAAATTTATTTTCAAATCCTTGGGGTATTACATTCTCTCATCCTTACAAAAATTTCATCCTCAAAATTCATAGAATGTTACCTCATAAAAATATTTGGGTAGCTCTTCATCATAAGCACCTCCGTCTCTCATTTGGCTTCTTCGATTTTATGATTTTTTTCAAAGTATATTTACCATTAGAGTTGTATGATTCCTCAACACCTATTCTTTAGTGTCTATAATCTATATAGGCTCTTCACGGTATGATAGGTCGGGTTCCAATTCTATTTATTTAGAAGTGAGGACATGCATTGGTTTTAGCATGTACTTTCTCAACAATGAGACGTGGAACACATTTTTTACTTTAGATAGGATAGGTGTCATATCCAAATAATATGAAACAACTCCATTTCTATCTAGTATTTCAAAAGGTCTAATTTACCTAGGGCTAAGTTTCCCTTTCTTTAAAAATCTTATAACATCCTTCCATGGAGATACCTTCAGGAAAACATGATCTCCTACTTTAAATTACATATCCTTCCGTCAATTATTAGCATAGCTCTTTTTCCTTATTTGAGATGATTTGATGTGGGTTTGAATATTCTTTACCTTTATTGTTATTTCCTCTACAAGATCTGGGACCACAATCTTCCTTTCTCCAACTTCATCCCAAGAAGTTGGTGTACGACATCCATTTCTGTACAATGCTTCATACGATGCCATTTGAATAATTGAATGGAAACTGTTATTGTAGGAAAACTCCACTAAAGGTAAATATTCATCCCACATACCCTGAAAGTCAAGATAACATGATCTAAACATGTCCTCTAAGGTTTGGATTTTCCTTTCTAATTTCCCGTCAGTTTGAGGGTGATAAGCAGTACTCAATAGAAGATCAGTATCCAAATATTTCTAAAGACTTTTCTAGAATTTAGATGTAAATCATGGATCAGGATCAGATACAATTGAGATAGGTTCCCCATGAATTCTCACAACTTCATTAATATAGAGTCATGTTAGGCTCTCCAGTGTAAAATCCTCCCTTATAGAGAGAAAATGTGCAGATTTCATAAGTCGATCAACAATTACCAATATTGCATCATTATTCCTTGGAGTTTTTGGTAACCCAGTGAAAAGTCCAGGGTGATGTCATCCCATTTCCATGTAGAAATTAGTATAGGTTTCATGACTCCTCTTGGATGTTGTCTTTCAGCCTTAACTTATTGATAGACTAAACATATTGATACATAATCAGAAATTTCCCACTTCATTTTGTCCCACTAGAAATGTTCCTTCAAATCTCTATACATTTTAGTGCTACCAGGGTGTATAGAGAAATTTAAGATATGATCATCATCCAATAACTCCCTTTCAGATCGAGTATAGAGGGAACACATATCCTCTTCCCAAATTTTATAATTCCATATTAACACATAAAGTCATCTAACTTCTCATCATTCACACCTTTAATTTTCTTTTGAAGATTCACATCATCAAACTAAGAAGTTTTAATCCTTTACAACAAATATGGTTGGGAAAAAAAATAAAAAAGTAGTGATGTTTCACCTTCTTTGATAATTCCCATATCCATATTTACTAGATCCATAAACAAAAGATCCATTTAAATCCTCATTTTTTTAGGACTCCATGATCTTTATTGCTCAATGCATCAGCTACCTTATTTTCCTTTACTGGGTGGTATTGTATGAAACAATCATAATCCTTGAGTAGTTCAAGTAATCTCCTTTGCCTCAGGTTGAGTTCTTTCTATGAGAAGATATATTTTAAGCTCTTATGATCTGTATATATCTCACATATTTCACCATAGAGATAGTGTCTCTATATCTTCAGAGTAAAGATTACAACTACTAACTCAAGATCATGAGTAGGATAGTTTTGTTCATAAATTTTTAACTTCTTTTATGCATAGTAAATAACTCTATCATTATGCATAAGGACACAACCAAGTCCTTTTTCTAATGCATCACTATAGATCAAAAATCCACCATTCCCCGATGGTAGAGTCGGGATCGTAGAATCCACTAATATCATATTCAATTCTTCGAAAAATTCCTTGCATTATTTTTTCCATATTAACTTAACCCATTTACGTGTAAGCTTGGTCATTGGGTTGGCTAAACAGGATAAGTTCTGAACGAAATGCTGATAATAACATACTAAACCAATAAAACTACACTCCTCAGTTATGTTCGTTGGATTAGGACATTCATGCATAGCCTTTGTCTTCATAGGATCAATAGATATTCCATCATTAGAGACAATGTGGTTGAGAAATGAAATTAATTGAATTAAAAATTCACACTTGCTAAACTTACCATATAATTTATTTCTTCTAAGAGTCTTAAGAATAGTGCGCAAGTGATTTTAATTATCTTCATGGATTTTGGAGTATACCAAGATATCATCAATAAATACCACCACAAATTCATAAAGATATTCCTTGAAAACTCTATTAATTAGATCCATGAAAATAGAGGTTGCATTAGTCAGTCCAAAAGGAATTACTATAAAATCATAATGCCCATACCTGGTTCGAAATATTTTCTTTGGAATGTCTTCCTTCCTTGCTCACAACTACTGATATTCATATTGAAGTTCAATCTTCGAAAAATATTGGGCTCCATGAAGTTGATCAAATAAATCATCAATGAAAGTTAGGGGATACTTGTTCTTTATTGTTATCACATTGATCTCCCTATAGTCAATGCACAACCTCATAGATCCATATTTCTTCTTAATGAAAAGAACAGGGGATCCCCATGGAGAAACACTAGGGAAAATAAATCCTTTATCACTCAATTCCTCTAGTTGTTTATTTAGTTCTACTAATTCCACAGTGTCCATTCTATAAGGATTCTTTGATATATGTCTTGAACTAGGAATTAAATCAATAGATAATTCAACTTCCTGCTCTAGAGGATGTCTAGGTAAATCCTCCGAAAAAACATCAATATATTCTTGAACAATAGGTACATCCTCAATTTGAATATTTATTTCCTCACCCATAGATATTTTACTCTAATCCTTGCCAATAATTACATTAAGTAGAGATACTAGGGGTGGATCTAGATAATATTCAGATGATGATTTTTCTACTTTAAAGATAAGGGATTCTACATCGTTATCAAAAAATGTAACCTCCTTCTTTTTGCAATAGATTTTTACATCATGATTTGAAATCCAATCCATACCGAGGATTATATCAATTTCAATCATGGGTATGATAATAAAATTATAAAATAAAGAACATTTATATGCCATAATGGGGACAAACAAACACATATTTGTTGTAATTATACTTCCCTTAGGATTTTTGACTGAAAACTCCATTATTAAATAAAATTGGAAATATCTAATTTTCTTGGAAAACTAATAATATATGAAATAATGTGATGATCTAGAATCAAATAAATCATTGGCTAAGTTTGAGGAAATAATTAAAGTACCTTAAACCACATCATTAGGAACTTCAATATCAGTGGTTATGATCGCATAAGATTTTCACTGCTCCCTTGGCCTTTTTTGTGGCACGTTTCCTTTATTCTTTGGAAAATAATTATAATAGTGTCCCATATCCCTACAAGTATAGCATTGAACATTAATAGATTATTTATTCCCATTTCAATCACCAGCATGATGGCCTTTCTATCCACACTTGTAGCAAACCCGTTTTCCTTTTAAGTAGGTGCCACGATGTTTCCTTCCACAATTATCATAGGGTGGAAAGTAAACTATTACCTTATTCCCCATTTATTTATTTTGTTGTCCATAGTTTTCATCATCCCTATTATTCTCTTTCTTTCCTTTAAAGTCATGTGACTTAGATAAATCTTTTTCCATATTGATATCACATGAGACTATGTCTTCATATGATGAGAAATTTTGGAAGACCAGTGCCCATTAGAGGAATGGATTTAGGCCATCAAATAATTGATAAATCTTGATCCTTATATTATGTATATATTCCAAATAATTCCTTGCTAACCTTGTAAAGTTATCTTCATACTTTGAAACATTCTCATCTTCCTTTTACCTCAAATTCAGAAACTATCTTTCCGTATCTGCTCATTGTTCATGAGGAAAGTATTTATCTAAGAAAAGTTCTTTAAATTCACTCCATTACATGTTTTATATTTCTTCCTCCTCCTTTTTGTTTTGAATTAGTGACCACCATTGATCAGCGTCTCCCGATAGATGATAAACTTCTATAACAACCTTCTCCCTTTCGTTACTTCCCAAGGAGAGAAATATATTCTCAATGGAACTTATTCAATGTTCCGCTATGAATGGGTTTGTAGTCCCATTAAATTATAGAGTTTTTTTCATATAAAGCGATATAACATATCTCCTCCAAGTTTTGGATTCAGATGCTCCATACAGGTAAGGTTATTGTTCAAAACCTAAGTAAGTTGTCCCAGTATTGTTATATGTTTCTCTACACTAGTCATAGATCTAGAGCTAACATCATTATCTTTTATAGGATTTAAATCCCTACATGGGATACCTACATTCATTTGGTTTCCATTCCTTCTACTAGGAGCCATTTCTAAATAATGAAATACACTAGATTAGGTTCTGAATCATCATGTATTATCTCAACTTAGAAAAAATACTTATGATAAATTGAAATGTTGTGCATGGATAATCCCATAATCATAAACATGGTTTATTTGAGGAAAAATTTACATTTAAATCCTTCATAATGGCTTGTAAAGAAAACATGAATTATCCTAAGAAAATACCCTAGGAGTGTCAAACAAGGTGTATAGTAAGGCCCATTGTCATGTACCAGGATACCCTGGGTCAAGCCCAAAACTCCTTCTCAGATTTTTCACTCATACATACATCTTTTCTAGAACCACATCCACTTGTAGTATCCAGAAAGGGATGTATTTTCTATAAATATCCTCATAGTATATTCCTTACCAAAATTCTAGGATATTCTTGTATACATATCCTCAAAGACTATCTTAGAGTTTTGTTCTTTAATCTATGTTTTCTAAATCTAGTCTCCAAGTTTTCTACTAAAATTCCTTTAATACCAACTGTAAAGACCCAACACCAGTTTCCAGGAGTCGATGCCTAAATACATTACATTGTTATGATTACAAGAAAGTTGTATCCTAAAGGAACAAATAGTTTAGTATATAAGGAAATCCATATACTTACATAAGTTCAATATTACTTGAATGGAATGAAGGCCTTCATTTTTATTGATTTTTTATAACCCCCCTTTAAAGGATGAGGGGGGACCCCTACAAGGCTTGTAGACTTAGTGATTACATGTCCCATAGGCTTAAGAGATATTACATGACTCAAAGGTCTTAGGTAATTCAACCAGACTATAACTATAAAGAACTGCCCCTCCCCAACATCTGCATTATGATAGTAGCTCTCCACCTTCGCATGGCCATCTGGCTAAGCTTCCCGTGCAAGCACAGGCTAGTCCCAATAGTGTAGACATACCCTCTCATTCTTCCAAATCCATTAGTTATGCTCTAGTGAGTGCACCTTCTCTGAATCCTCCTCTTGGGCTACTCCTTTTTTGTAGAATCTGTCTGGGGAAACTACATGTGGCCCGAAGGCCTTGAGGTGGACTGATGGCCTTAAAGGTGTCCCAAAATCCATACTGGCCTGAAGGCTTGGGTGGCCTGAAGGCCTTAAGGATTCCAAGCCCAAACTGGTGGCCCAAGGTGAATAGTTTCAACTTTTATAGTGCCAAAAAATAACTGTTACAGTGCCCATACAGTGTACATTACCAGCTATAGTGTTGCTACATTTCCTACTATAGTAACTTGGAAATATTCCTCCATTTGGTTTTGAACCTGGGTCTCATGGATGAACTTAAGGATACCTCGCCAATTGGGATGAGTCTCATGTTCTATAAGTTCAACATTACAACTTGAAATTAAAAACAATGTAAAAGTTCTAATGGGAACATCCACCACTCTAAGATTATCCATGAAAGTCAATCATAATATACCTATTCATGTCATAGGAAAAATGAAACATAATAAGGGGTGATATCAGATGCTCAGTAAGAATAAACAATAAAATAGAAGATATCATAAACATAAAAATTACGCATGGTGAATAATTGAAAGCACATGCCTTTAAAAATAATAAACTTGAACACATTACGGAAGGAATATGAGCTGAGTAATCATTTCCATAATAAAACATAATCATGGGTATTCTGCTAGTTGAATAACCACATGAACTGTGAATTTATAGCTTCATAATCAGGGAAATGCATATTTTGGACATTCTGAAACATACCATCAAGGTCTCAGCTAAGATATCTACAAATGATTAAGGCCTCAGCCAAAACAATATCTAAAAAATGGTAAAGGCCTTGGCCAAGTCCATATATATTTTTCTCATGAGACCCAACGATGCATTGAGGGACTATGGTGGTCCCCAATAATCACATAATAAGCCCAATTCATTCCTATTATGAATGGGGATAAACATAAACAACATATACATTCATATTTAAACTAACATATGAAATTTAAATAACTTTCCCCGAACATTAAACATAATCACCAACCATTCAGAGTAATTTGGTGAATGGTATCAAGAAATAATATCCACCATAAAAATAATCAGAAACCATTCAATAAAATATGGTGTATGATATCATAAAATATTAACCCCATTTAAACATAATAATCAATAAGAGTCTTGAAATAAGTTAAAATAGGCTTATAAAATCAATGAGTAATTTTTGAGATAAATACCCTTTACTTTGAAAAGAAGAGTTCTATTGGAAAAATATTTGTATAAAACCAGAATTTAATTAAGGTATTTTTATCATAATAAAATTATTGGTTTTATGAAAATAATTTTGGCTAAAAATATATTATAGATTTCCCATGAAAATAGGTGAAATTTTGATAAATTCCCTTGATTCGGGCTTGTATTTTGGAAAGAATTCTGAAAGTTCCTTTTAAAACGTGTAAATCCCCATAAAATAAAAAGGATTATGGTTGGTAAAAATATATATAACACTCACACAAAATTTATGATGAGTTAATAATAATACATAATAATTTCATTGAGGTAAGTAGACAATAAAAGTAACTCGAATGAAAATGGAGGTTCGGGTGGAAAACTCTTACCGCTTTGTAATCAGTCGAATGATATGCCCCAAAATTAATAATCATTAAATGATAAATTTAATAAAATTAAAATAAATAGTTTCATGATATGATACATCAATTTTCATTATACATACACCATAAACAAGAAATAGTAGTGATTAAGGAATATCTCACAAAAATGGAAGTGAGATGAGGAAATTCTTACCTTAAGTCCGAAGGTGTTCCTCACATGATCTTAATGACCTGAATAATCAAATTTATGTTCATAAATTAATGATTTCAGAATCTAACATAAATTTAATTTATTTATTATAACCTTATTAGTTTCATTCATGGTCTTTTGATGGGTTAATAGATCCAGTTTCATTATTTGGGAGCATTTTCTTCCTTGGTTTTCATGATTGGTTTACTTATATTCATCTATGGATAAACATATAGAATGAGAATGGTTGTCCAGAATTTAAGATATGTGTGATTATTGAAAATACATAAGATTACATAGTTATAAAATTCATTTGGTTATTTTTAGTGAATATGAATCATTATATAAAACTTTAATGATAATTGTTTGGGTTATTTGGCAATTTTTTATCACAACAAACTCATTTGATCTATAAATTAATACCATTTGAAAAAAAAGATTACAGAACCTTAAATAGGATATATTACCAATATAATAATATGGTTAAACCATAAAAATTGTTTCATGACCATAATTTAAGATGTTAATAGAAATTGAAAACCCGTCGTCCTTGAATGTGATAAATTAACACATCTCAGATGGTGTTTTCATTTCTAGTATAAAAGAAGGTGAAAGGAGAGATTATGATAAATTATTACATTATCATAACAAAATTCCATTACATGTAAGGTACTGGAGTTATCATAACATCTATATGAGTATATTTGACGAAAGAAAAAGAAAATAAAGGAACTCTAAATAAAAGAAATGAGAAGAGGAATTTACCTCTTGAAGTTATCTTCATTGAGAGCCTCTTTAGGGTAGAGTTTTTGGTATTTTTATGAGAACAAGGGATGTTTGACATTGGGGGAAGCTTAGGAATATATTTGAGAAGAATTTATACAAGGCACGAGTCTTGAGAGTAGTGTAGAGAAGAGAGAGTGATGGGGGTTTATAGAAGAAGAGATGAGTGATTTTTGGTTATCTTATTCATTATTTTATTATTTTGATCAAGATAAGAAATATTATTGATTATTGTGACCAATAATAGTAATATGTTCATGTGAGTTTTCACTAATGTTTTCTTACATCATCCATGATGCAAGGAATAGTGTATTTAACCTATAATGTATATATACAGTAAATTACCGTATTTCACTATTCACTGAAATTTCAAATATTTTAGAAAAATATCAAAAAATAACCATATCCATTTTCTGATGTGTGTAATCCAAAAATGGATTCTATTTTATCAATGAAAATATAAATATTAGAAATTTAATTTTTAATTAAAATCATTATTTACTTGAAAAATAAAGTTTTAAAATAAAAACTAATTTTATAATACCCTAAAAAACTAACTAAGGTATTATTAAATTATTCTAAAATCATAGGAAAACAAAATATTTATTTAGGAACCCATTTTATGAAAATGAATTAATTTATTTGTTTAAAATTTTAATTAAATATTTATCACTTATAAAAATATGAATACTTAATTAATAATTTATAAAATATTTTTCTTCATTTATAAGGTGCCTAAATTTTATTTATACAATCGTGGGTGATGTTACTATTCATAAGGGTCATATTACTATTCATAAGGGTACATTACTATTCATAAGGCTATATTACTATTCACCAAAATTTAAGTTGATTCTATCAGACTCCAAATATCACCCTGAACGTAGTCGTGTATGTTAGTTTTTTGAAATTTAAAATCACAAAAGTTGAAAAATTATGTTTATTGGACGGGTTATAATAAGTGTTTTTTTGTAGAGACTTGGTGTTTTGTGCATTCAATATTAAATTTATTTTCAAATCCTTGGGGTGTTACAAATAACACTTTGGTTATCACAATAAATCACTACTTCTAATTGAACCCTTCCAAGATCCTTCAGTAATTGCTTCATCTATACCATTTTCTTCCCATGTTCCATTAAAGCTACATACTCAGCTTCCGTTGAACTTATAGTAACAATATTTTTCAAGTTTGATAACCAACTGACAGAAATTCCTCTAAAAGTAAATACAAAATAAGTTTCACTTTTCCTTATATCCATATCACCACCAAAGTATGAGTCCAAAAATTCTAGTAATGGTTCATTCATTCCATAACACATGGTTTGATCTTCTGATCCTATCAGATACCAAAGAATCTACTTCACATCCTCCCAATGTAATTTCATTAAATTCTCCATGTATTGACTCATTACTCACACTGCATGGGAAATTTATGACGGAGTTCAAACCATTTTATACATAAAACTTTCAACTACTGATGAATATAGTACTTTCTCCGTGTACTTGGCCTCAACTTTCTTTGTTGGTACTTGTGACTTGGACAATTTGAAGTGAGCAACAAGAGGGTTTGAGAATGGATTACTTTTATTCATCCTAAACCTTTCCATAATCTTCTAGATATAATATTTTTGAGATATAACCAAGGTCCTAACTTTCTTATCTCTCTTGATCTTCATCCCTAAAATCTTTTTTTTTGTCCAAGATCATTCATCTCAAATCTTCCAAACAAATCACACTTCAACTTTCAAATTTTCCAAGAATCCAACCCAGATATCAATATGTAATCCAAATATAAAATTAATATGATGAATTTCTCATATTATAATTTTTTTTTATAATAATAATGATCTTTATTGAACTTTATGAACCCTTCCTCTGAAATTAATGAGTCAAATTTTTTATTCCATTGTCAAGGGGCTAGATTTAGCCCATAGAGGCATTTGTTCAATCTAAAAACAAAATTATAGCCCCAAAATTCTAGTAGACCTATTGATTATTTCATTTAGACCACCTCCTCCAACTCACCATGAAGGAATATAGTCTTGACATCCATCTTCTCTATATATTAATCTTCTAATGAAACCTTGCTTATCACTGTTCAAATGATAAAATGTTTTAACTACCGATGAGAGTATTTTTAAGAAATATACTCTTTATTTATATTGAAAACCTTTCACAACTAGTTTTTCTTTGTACCTATTCTTTAAATCAACTTATTCCTTAATCTGGTAAACCCACTTATTCTCAAGTTCCTTTTTACCCTTCATAAGTTTATCCATCTCCCAAGTTCTATTAATCTTTAATGAATCCATCTTATCATTTATAGTTGAATCCCACTACTTAGAGTTACTAAGAAAATATTCTTCCTCTATATTTTTAGGTTCTAATAAATCTTTTAGGAATAGAAAATTAAAATCAGCCTCATACCTATTAACTGGTCTCCTAATTCTAGTTGATCTCCTCGATAGAATCGGCTGAACCAAACTTCTTGTCTCTACTCTTTCTACCGGTACCTAAACTTCTGGTACTCATACTTCTAGGGGATGTAATTTCAGTTCTCCCACTCAATATTTAGATACCCTTTAACTTTTTGGTACATTAAATGGTCTTAATTTTGGAATTATGGGGCCTTTAGTGCCCATGTTTGTGTTCTCATCTTTTTGTGAACTAATGATACTCTAATCAACCCAGAATTCAACAGTTTATTTATCTTCAGCTTCCTACTCCACTAAAATATAGTACTTTTACCAAACCTTTTCATCAATGACAATATCCCTACTTATATTGATATATTTTCTTTAACTATCCCATAATGAATATTCAAAATTTTCATCTCTATAACCAAGGAAAAACACATTTTGGATTTAGAATCAAGAATTTATTTATCCTTAGCATTTACATATACGTATTCTAAACTATCGAAGACTATGATATGATAATATTTTTATCAATTAACATATCACATATCCTATAAAAGTTGTTTCCCAGTTTTTGATTCTATACTTCTATTTGTAAGATAAGTTTTCATGTTGAGTGACTTTGCTCAAATCATTTTAGGAATTCCTGAGCGCAGCCTCATCCTTATAATTTTCTTTGTTAGAGTCCTATTTATTCTTTTATTCAATTAATTATTTTGTAGGGTTCTATTAACCATATTCTTATGCCTTTTTTATTCATTATTATATAAATTTTAGAAGTTTATTTTAGTGTATTCACCACTGTTGTTCGTTTGGACACACTTAAAATTTTAGCTGCACTCCCTTTATATCAATACTTTCCATTGAATAAATGCCTAAAATACATCAGACCTATGATTAAAGAAGTAAATCCATACTTTCATTGAAGAATAATCAATTAAAGTAATAAAGTAAATACAAATACAATAAGACTTAACATGGTTAGGTCCCCAAACACCTGAGTTTACAAGCTTCAATTTTCAGTCCCCAGGATTCCGACTATCTAAGTTGAAAGACACTCTTTTTTTCTTTCCCAACAAACAACTTGCATGCTTACCTATTTCTATGTGATCAAGATTTAGTATTCCCGTATCCTTTATAAACCTCATGTTCTTCTTTAGTTAGGTGACCAAACCTATAGTGCTATAGATATGGATCATCAGAAGTTGAACTTCTGATCATTATAGTTTTTTCCGAATTTCTAGTTAAGTAAAGAGTCTCACACTTTACTTATTTTACAATCACCATGGATCTTTGAGTCACTTTCTAGATCCTATTTTTGAAGGTAGTGCTAAAACATTCATCATCTAATTTTATAATGGAAATAATATCCTTCCATAGAATAAGAATGTGGTGAAATTATGATAGCTTCAATAATCCTTCCTTTTTCATCCAAACATTGACCTATCTTTTTCAAAAAACTTCCACAGATTCACCATCCACCAGATGTAATTTCCTAAACTTTCCTAATATATAATTACCTATATATCTTTGATCACCATTTTAATGATAGGAGGCCCCAAATTCAATCACACAAGCTTTCATCGGGGTAGTAATTCTTATTGAGAAATTCTTTCTATTTTCCATTATATTAACAAAACATAAACTACTAATAATTGATGTTTTTCTAATTTTATTATTGATTATTTTTCAATATTTCTTAATATATCCTTTATTCCCACATTTCCAATAAGTTGGACTAAGACCAACTGACTTGACTCATCTCTTCTCTCATTTCCTTTCTTAAGACTTATCTATCAATAGCTTATTCCAATATATTTTCATCTATTAAGCTGAACGACTTCTTCCATCAGTATTAAGGTAACTACTATTTAGTGATAGATATATACCCTAAATACTTATATATATATATATATATATGATATATATATATATATATTTCATGAAAATTTTGTTTCACATGCACATAAGGGTATATTATTTTTACAATATGTGATTGCAGGAAAATGATAAATTGTTATCATTTATTGCTCCAACATAAGATATCATTTAATAAACCCTTTAATGAGATGAAATGGTAAGGAGTAAATTCATATGATGCATAAACCGACCATGGTATTTATTCATGCATTTCAATGCATGAATAAATGAGAGAATAATCAATAAGTGACCTTGATTGTGTGATGAGAGATTCAATTCGACCCATGGATACACCGCTGAGGTGGGATTATTTTTCACTTAGTGATCTTCATCAAACCATATGATGATGATGGTGATGATTATGATGATGATGATGATGTAGTATATGCTCTTCGGTTTATGGTATACTCATTTATAACAGCAGTTTTTCTTTTTTGTATTTTTTATAGGATTCATATTTCTTAAATAATAGATCCTTGAACAAGGGTTTAAATATTTTTTTTTATTCAAATAATTGATACCCTTAAATGGTAACAGTGGGAGCTCATATTTTAGATTTATAAAATCTTTTGATGAAATGAAGAAGAATCTCAAAATAGTGAATCATTTTTTCAAGTTTTATGCTAATCTACAAAAAGAGTTTACCCTTACATATTGGGATACATAAAGGTAACCCAAGACATACCCTTACACAACTAGGACACATAAAGGTAACCAAGGCATTACCCATACACAAGCAAGGATACTCAAGGAATACCTTTCTGTGAAGGGTTCATGTAGAGGTAGTCGGTGTTATAACCCCTATGAAAATGTTTTGTGTAAAGGTATTACGTAAGGGTATGATATTGATTACCCTTACATGTAAAGTTAGTGAAGGGTTTTAAATCTTACAAAAGTTAACTGGTTTATGTGTAATGGTTATGAAATTTTTAAAAGGGTTATGAAAAGATAACTAGTTTCTTAACCATACATGAATTATGGCTATGTAAAGGTAACAAATTTAGTACCCTTATTCATCAGTTCCAGAAGTCCACGTAAAGGTAAATTGATACCTACCCTTATGTGAAGCATTCACATAAAGGTAGTATCATTTATACCCCAATGCATAGTGAGATTTATAAAGGTAATCTTTGTATTACCTTTACGCAACGCATTAAATTTAAGCTGCATTAAGGTAAGGAACAACTTACCTTTATTCAAGGGCTTTAGAATTAGATTACCCTTATGTAGATTTGTTGTTTAAGGGTAGGTTGATCTTACCTTTATGATGGAATGAGTTCTTGTGTAAGGGTAAACAAAAAATATTTAAAAATAAATAAATTCTTAAATGGTTTTGATGGTTCAAAAAATGTTTATAAATAAGTATAAAAGGTATTTGGGGAATATTTAATTTATGAAGGGTTTATAAATTAATTAATTAATTATAAATGGTTTATAATTAATTAATTAAATTTTTATGAAACATATATTTTTCCCAAATATTAAATGTTAATATTTGAAATACCTTATAACAAATTATATTGAAATTGTTATGATATAAAAATAAAAGTTTTTATTTAGAAATCATAAGAAATAATTTATAAAGGGTTATAAATTGTGAAATAAATCCCTAAATATGAAATTTTTATATTTGGATTATGAATTTTTTATAATTAATTATTTTGAACTATTCAAAATAACAAGGGGCCTTATTTGGATATTATTTAAGCCACATAAAAAGTTTTTTAATGATTGATATGATCAAGTTATAAATAATGAATAAATATGTGATATTTAGATTATATAAAATGTTTACATAACAGAAATTGGATTATTAATAATTTATAATTCATATAATATAATATATTCAAAATGTAAATTCCATATAATGATCAATATGAAATATTTCATATTATAATGAATATAAAATTTTTCTATTCAAAATTATGGAATGTCCATAATGCAAAAGATGTAATTATAAAATTTTTATAATTAGTTTTTATTTACGAATTGTTAATGAATTCTTATAACATGCTTAAATATTTGAATTTTTCTTTTATTTAAAAGGTTATTCCCTGATATATTCATTTTTATTAAAAAAAATTAAGAAATTTGAATATTGTGTATTATTTAATTTAATTATTAAACTACATCTAGATAAATCCTTGCATTACATGCTAGAATGTCTCTATAATGAATTTAGTTTCCCATATACCTTTTCCTCAGTTTATAACTAGAGTTGTGAAATTAAATTTAGTTGTTTAATATAGTTTTTGTGTATTAAGTTTTAGAGTTATGATGAATTGGATTCTCTCTTGAGTAATGTATCCCAGGGTAGAGGGACCTGGGGTCAAACTACCAACTTGCCTAAAGGCCTATGCCTTATCCAGGAAACTGAATGGGGTTGGATATCTATCACTCTAGGATTACTCATATATATATTATCAATATAATTTAATTAGAAACCTTTACATAAAGTGTTCATATACCTTATGTATATGATGCATTTAGATATATATGAATATACTTTATTTTTATTTTTGGATGAGTAACACAAACTTGTGGGTTGTGTAATGAGTTACACATTAATATGGTTTGAACATATTGGTTTTTTCATGATCCCCTCCAAACAAAGATATTGTAATGAGGGGGTGAGATGGTGACTACCCGAGTCCTGCCTCCAGTAGGCCTCAGGTTGGAAACTAGCACTGAGGGTATAATAAACATGCATATGGGAGACAATACTCTATAATAGAAACATGAGGAAGAGAGAGATAATAAGAATACAGAAACCAACACATAACTATACATATATATATATATAATAAAACCCAATTTAAACATGTAATGCCATACAGTACTAAAACAACATAAAGTAAAACTATGAGTACCAAAAAGGTAAAGATGATAGTGACCACAAATCCCAAACAGCACCTACAAAACTACGAGCTAGTAATATCCATTCCAATAACCAACCTACACTAGATGACCTGAAAAATGGTTTATATATACGTAGGGTAAGTATAATAGTATAATCAATAGGATCATCCCTAGAGCCTCTCATGTAAAATATAAATAAATCATGCTAAAGCACGGTGAACAACAATGGAACTAACTCATCACCTAAATTGGTATACTAAGTTCCCAACCTAAACGTAGTTATCTCTCACCAAGTGATGTATACAAGAGAGAATATAATATAATAATAAAACATCAATGGTGACACACTCCCTTTTCCCCATTAGTTTTCCACTCTGACCCTACGTCTCATGTCCTGATCCGTCTCTCTCCAAAAAATAAGTCATCCTGAAGACACATGGTCAAGGCGCCACAACATGCACCTCATGATTCACATAACCAGACCTTCCCATATACACATATAGTAACCAAGTATTTTTTGGGAGCCACCACAACCCGTATGAAATATATCAAGCATCAAGTATTATACCTTAATCCATTACGACCCATACACCAAGTGAGTACCTCAATAAATCACAACCTATACACATCATACCTATAATAATCTTTTGTATACTATATTTGATAATACATGTGTGTGGAATAAAAACAATACATCACACAAATATGGTAAAACTAACGATCGTGCATACTTGTACAAGTAACTACCATGAGAAGAGAGTGGGTGCATAAGGGGTAGACATCCATCTATGCTCCCACCAGGATGTTGGGGAAACACCCTCTCAGATTCCATTGGGTATCAATTTCCCTAACCGACATGGGTGGGGTAGCATATAAAATCATAGAATATAAATGATATAATATATCTCACAACCACTATATGGGCATAAAATAGTCTTAGGATCAACTAAATATAACATCACTCAGACTCCTAGCTACCAATGCTAAGACCAAATATCCTATAAGAAAACAAGAATTTTAAAGATCTAAAATAATTACTTATTTCCTTTTTATCATTTTTGATGAATTAATTAATTAATTGTCCATTAATTAACCATTAACATTATTCCAAATTACATTACATTACATTAAATTAATTATCATAGTAAATTTCATGCCCTCCAGACATAATCCAAACTAAGTCCATGGTTTATCAAGATTAATATCTTTTAAGAATTTTCATTCCACCATCAACCAACCCTGACAGTTAAACATTTATTTATTAATTATTAGCGTCATTCCATATTCAAGTACTCTAAGAAAACCATCCTAAGCTACCACCAGGATAAAACATGCAATAAATAACATCCGATGGCCTCAAGTTGTGGGGAAAGGAAAGCAAATAAAAACAACCTACCCAAAAATCGACCATTAAACAGATTCACAAGAGAGAATACCTTCTCTCAGCATATTGTCAATGGGTAAGACCAATTTTAACTCATTCCATCACCTCTAGTGTCTTCCCCAACACCCAAACGTATATACCAATGCATCTCTCCATCACAGACACCAACTACTTCCATGTCATCTAAACCTCCCTACCCATATCACAACATTCTTCCAGGCTCATCCATCCTAGGCTCATATCACATCCAGGAATTTCTACCCCATATCACACATCATCCCTCCAGTCTCAACCATACTAGGCTCATAACACAAGGCTTGTATCTAGAGAACATCATAAAGCAGCAAGAAATAACCAATCAAGAACCAAGGCTATTGGGCCTTCAAAATAATAAATCCATCCTTCTCATGCAAACAAGATCTCAAATTTACAAATCAAGGCACTCAACCTTCTCAATAAAATATGAAACTTAAGACACATAAAATTATCTTTATCACACAACTAGTTCTTATTACATCATGAATTAACCAATTCATTTATTAATAGGTTCCAACTACAGGCAACCTAAGGTGTCAAGTTATAATAAGATATCAAATGAAAAACATGCTCTTATAAATTATTCTAATTTCAATAATATAGAGAATTATTATTCTCAATTAACATGCCTTTTATTTATTACCAACAAGAATTAACATACTTCACAATATTTATCAAATTATGTTAACCATCGTATTACAAACATGCCTTTTAAATCATTCTTAAGACAATTATTTATCAATTAATTCTGACTTTATGTTCTTTATCAATTTCAATAAAAAACATGCTAAAAAAGAATAAAACATAGATATCACACTATCTAGTAAATCATGAGACAAACCACAATCATGGTAAAAAGAAATAACATCACCAACATGTAATCACAACAAATTCTTTAATCCATTTCAATAATTATTAGGTTAATTTAATTTCCATCCAAAGGGAAAAACCATGCTCAATTTATGATTTCATGTAAAAAATAGATAGAGAAACAATGAATCCCCTACCTAAAGGCCGTAAACATTCTTTGAGAATGGACCATGTTGAGGATCTCTGATCACCTCTCCCAAAAGAACTGTATCCGTATGAGGATTCCATAGCACAACCGCACCAAAAAAACCAAGATAAACCCCATTATAAACATTGGATAAAAACTATATATAATGGAAAGAAGATATGGGAGGAAATGCGATCAAACCAGGAGAAACCACTAGAAAAAAAAAAGGAAGAACTCACCTTGGATCAACACAGATCACCACAGATTGACAAAGAAATCCCAAGGATTGATTCCCATCAAAGGAATCTCCAAAATTCATGGAAAGGAGTCACTGGACACTATAAAATGAGAGGGAGCATAGGTTTTGAGAAACCCCAAAGTTGCTTCACCTTTTATTAATGTGTTGCATAGGATATTTACATGACTGTAAATGTTGGGGTCAGAAATCACTAAAAACACATCACCTTTTTATTATTTAACCCTCAAATTATACACATCATAAACCATCCCTGCACAATCCATGAACTATAAATATATGTATTGTAATCTTTACATGCCATGTATCCACCCTGCTTCCAGCATTTCATAGCCAAACCCCTCCAGACCACTCACAAGCCTTCTCTGAGCTCCACGAGCCTCGGTAACATGAAAAGTATTGGTCTACAAAAATCCAAGCCCTTATATTAGATACCTACCAAAAAATTATCATCCTTGAGAATCCAAAACCAAACCCAGAGAGAAAACAAAAGGGGTCACCCAAATAGCTACCCTGCAAGATACCTCTCAAAGATCTCACCACCACGAGATCTCAAACACCTCACTAGAGGAATGAGAAAAAAACCATAAAAAAACCAAAAAATTCTCCTAAACACTCTCCTAGTGGAGAAACCTCTCAATGAGAGTAAATCCACAATAAAAAACTAGAGGAAACCATCTCATAAACTAGAATGGTCCACATCCGCAATAGAACAATATTATAAGAGAAGAGCTAAACCTCAAACAGATCAGGGTACTGAGTGTGTATATATGTCTCATGTTCCCAAATACTCTCCTAAACACCATTATGATTCCACAAGACACAAACCAAGGGAATATCATACTGATGAGACAACTTCTCCTAGTGGTCTTGGATCTCCATAGGCCACTCCTTAATGGTCGCATCATATCAACATCAATCTCGCCCCAATCTATGATATGAGAGTTATAATGAAGATAAAGAAAAGGTTGTGAAACATGAAAAACATTGTGTATTCAGATCATATGAGGTTGAATTTATATTTTATATTCCATGGCTCCAACATGAGCCAACACCTCAAAATGACCAACAAATTGGGTAGAAAGCTTACACCCACAACTAAACCTTCACTGCCCACGATGAGGAGTCTCCTTTAGAAACATGTGATCTCCGGTTTTGAACCCCAAAAGCCTCCTCCTATAACCAGCATAGGATTTATGATGATTATATGCTACTTTAATCTTCTCATGAATCACCTAAACCATATCGGTCATATTCTGTATGAATTCCAACCCAAGAATTGTTTCCTATCCAACCCCAGTCCAGTACAATGGAGAATAGAAAGGTTATCCATACAAAGCTTCAAATGGTGTCATAACAATGGTGGAGTGGAAACCGTTATTGTAAGAAAACTCAACCAAGGGTGGGTGCCGCACCCATGAACCTCTAAAATTTAGAACACAAGAGCGCAACATGTATTCAATAGTCTGGATGGTCTGAGCTATTTTATCATTTGTCTATGGATGATAAGTAGTGCTAAGGCATATATGATAACCAAGGTAATGTTGGAGACCTCTCTACACCATAGAGGTAAAATGAGGATCTTGATTAGAGATGGAATTCTTTGGTAATTTGTGGAGTTTCACCATACCCTCCAAATACTTCCTCGACAAAACCACCACTAAGCTAGACACTCTAATTTCTATAATGTGTGATAATTTCGTTAAATGATCCACTATCACCCATAATCATAGCCTCCATGATATTTATTAAAACTGGTAATGAAGTCAATTGATATGTCCTCCCACTTACACTGGGGAACATCTAATAACTGGAGAAAACCACCAGGAACCCTGTACTCAGCCTTCACCTTCTAGAAAACTAAACATTGAGAAACAAAATCTACAACTACACGCTTCAACCCTAGACACCAAAACTAACCACTCAAATATTGTTATATCTTGGTCACGCTGGGATGTACCACCAAAGGTGAACTATGGAACTCATGGAGAACCATATCACGCATCATAAAAGGAACAAAAATCCTTCCTTGGAATAACACTTGGTGTTGTCCATCCTCAGATAAACCATCAGGGGAATCACCAAAAATAACTTGGTCTCTATAGGCCTCCACCATAGCATCCCTAGGCTGGGACTCTTACACCTATTACACCAAAGATAACTACACTAGCATCTAGAAAAGACAACATCTACCCCCACCCCCCCACCCCCCATATCAAGATGAATCAATGAGATTTCTTCCATCACTCTTTAAGAATCTCTGGATTCACACATGATATCATTATGTGACTTCCTGCTCAGTGCATCAACTACAACATTCCCATTTCCTGACGTATATGAAATTTCAAAGTTGTAATCCTACAAGAATTCCATCAATAGATGCTGATGTAAGTTTAATGAATGCTGGGAGAAGACATACCTTAGGCTCTTATGGTGAGTAAAAACCATAAAGATCTCACCAATGAGGTAATGTCTCTATAAATTCAAAGAAAACACCACTACCTATAACTCGAGATCATGGGTGGAATAGTTAAATTCTTGGGGTTGTAAATTTAGATACCTGTAAGAAAAAAAATTCTACACTACATCAGAACATATCCTACTCCAAGACATGAAGTGTCACAAAAAACCTCAAAATAAACTCCCTCTACTAGAAAACAAAGGATTGGATCACTGACCAACTTCTCTTTAAGGTATTCAAAAGTGGATTGAAATTGGTCAGTCCACAAGAACACCTAATACTTTTAAGTAAAAGTTGTTAGAGGAGTTACAACCCAAGAGAAATTGACTATGAACCGCCTATAATATCCTATTAGACTAAGGAAACTCTGCATCTCTTCCACTTTCTTGGGGGCTACCCATGACACAACTGCCTCTATATTTGAAGGATCCATAGTTACTCCTTGCTAGGATACCACATTCCCCAAGAAACAAACTTCAAGATCCCAAAAATCACACTTCAACAACTTCTCTAATAGATTATCACCATAAAGAAATCCCCAAATGACACACAAATGCTCTGAATACTCCTCTTCAGACATGAAGTACACAAGGTGACACCGATGAAAACCGCAATGAACTTATCCAGGAACTCTCTAAACATTGTGTTCATCAACCCCATGAACATAGATGGAGAATTTTTCACATCAAATAGCATCACAATGAACTCATAATTACCATGAAGACAATGGAAAACATTATTCTAAACAACCTCATCCTTTACCAACATCTGATGATATCCTAACCACAAATTGATCTTTGAGAACCAACTTTCGCCCTTTAACTAATCAAATAAATCATAAATCCTCAGAATAGGATAGCGGTTCTTCATTTTCACATGGTTCAAGAGATGATAATCGAGGAAAATTTGAAAACTACCATCATCCTTATTCAAAAACACAACCAGTTCACCCCAAGGTGACACACTTAACCAAACAAAACCAAGATGCAATAGATCATTGAGTTGTACTTATAGATCTCGCAACTCAAAAGGTTACATCCTATACGAAGAAATATATATTGGAGACGCGTATGGTTGTAGCCTGATTCTAAACCCATTCTCCCATAAAGGGGGTAATACTAATCCATCTGAGGGTATCACTTTCCAATAAAAACAACTAGATTTCCATTAGCATCATAGAATACAACCTACCTACTGAAGAAATCCATGATAGTATGCACTGAATACAATTATTCCATGTTGAGTATTATGTCATATGGTTGTATTTGTAAATAGAGGAAGTATCCCTGAGAGTGGTGCTACCCCAGAACTAGCTTATAGTCTCTACATACTTCAAACAATTCAGCTCAACCTTCAACTGCATAGTCATTTCCAAGGTAATTGGAAGACTCTCTACCTCAAGTCACAAAGCATAGATGAAGGTAGGTGATATAAAGGAGTGATTTTCTCATGAATTAAGAAAATCATGCACCCAAGTAGAAAACAATAAAATGGTACCTTGAACGACGTCTGGATCACCTATCACTGGAAACGCTAAAGCCTGAAGATTTCCATGACCTCCTCTACAACCTATCTAGACCTAATGAAAATCACTTACACAACTTAAATATACACTTTGAGGATGAGGATAATTTCAAGGTTATACTATGCCTACCCCATCTCCTCTTTACTGGTCCCAAATCGGAGCACCCTAATGTTGTTTCCTCGGCTAAAACTTCATCAATGGAGGAACCTGTAGTGGAACACCTAGCACACACTAACTACTAAAAAATTTTATGCACTCTCACCACTAATGACCTCATCCTTCATAAAAAAACATGTTTTTGATCCCTTGTCATAGGTATGAGTGCTTCTACCCCTAGAGAAATGAGATTATTAGGGATGGTACATACCCATAGCTGATTGAAAACTCTTCTATCCTAAAATGGGAACCTTTGACTACATCTCTACTTCATGAGTAATCCTAATGACTCCCCACTTGTGATGACCCAGTTCTAGTCAATGTCCTCTCAATAACCTTTATCCTTTCCAGCACCTTGAGATATGTCTTAAGAATAAATGGGGTGACCTGGAACTGTATATATTGATGAAAATCCTCCTTGAAATGCCTCTACCTAGCCTCCTAATCTATAAATGGGTCTGAAGTATATCATATAAGGGTCCAAAAACATATCCTGAACTCTCTCACACTGGATCTCCACTACTGAAGGGTAAGAAGCTCTTGGTGACTGATTGTCTTATAGGTTTAATAAATAAACTTTGCTCTAAACTGGTATTGGAACTTCTCCCATGAGACTACCGACTCTTTGTGATCCCCAAGGAACAATAACCACCACTTCCTCACTGTTCTATGCAACATCATCATAGCCAATGAAACCCAACATTCCTTATGAGCACGGGTCAAAATGAAAGTTATCTTAACCTTGTCTAACTAGTATTATATGAAAACATATAAAATATATTCCTTGTACTTATGAAAAATCTTGAACTGAAACTCTCAAAGTTTCATCCTCCAAGTGTCGTCATCATCGGCCACTACTCTGCGGTGATCTTCTATCACATCTTGCTTAACATCTTTGACATGAACCTGATGAGGACATGACCTAGAGAAATTCCTATAAAAATAAAAAATATTTAGATATATTAAACCTAGAATATGTAATATTTAACATTAATTAATTAATTAATTATCTTGTTAAGATTTTAACATATCCTAAGGTCTACCCATTTCAAACATAGGTGCAAAGAAGAATGATGCATGGTCCTTTCCTAGATCTCAACCTTGGAACTAGTATCACTTTGTTTAGTAGTCTCATTAAACTTAAAGTTCTATGCATCAGATCATGTGGGTACCTAAATACTCAAATCTTATCTATTCTACCATGTATACATTATTTACTAGAATTAGCTAACATTGTTTTCCTACCAACCCATGAAACCTCACATGTGCCTAACTCCAACCTCTGTCTTATACCACTCTATCATGACCCCCTCCCCAAAAAGATACCGCAATGAGGGGAGAGGTATAGTGACTACCCAAGTCCCACCTCTAGTAGGCCCTAGGTTAGCAACTAGCACCAAGGGTATAGTAAACATGTATATGGGAGGCATTACCTGTAACACCCCTGAATGATAAAGGGTTAAATGACTAAATGATATGACTCATGTCAACAAGGTGCACCTTCCTTTTTGGGAGCCTATCTGATTAGAACTTCACAGTTAAGCGTGCTTGGCCTGGAGTAGTGATCAGGATGGGTGACCTCCTGGGAAGTTACCCAGGGTGGGTGTGAGTGAGGACAAAGCACACTGGAAAGGACATGTGTTGGCCTGTGGGGAAAACCATTAGTCAAATGACCTGTTCAGACACGTGGGTGGACCCTGGGGTGGGCCCCACGTGTCTGCGGGGCAACTGGTGGTACCTGGTGGGCCCGGACCCAACGACCATTTTAAGGTGGGGTGGTTGTGCTGTCACCGGGACCCGGTTGTCATATTTGGTATCAGAGGAGGAACCCAGCCTTAAGTGTGGTGCACTGCCTAGGTTGAGATGTAGGTCCCACAACGAGGGCGTTGTGCTCCAAAGGAGGGGTGATTGTAACACCCCTGAATGATAAAGGGTTAAATGACTAAATGATATGACTCATGTCAACAAGGTGCACCTTCCTTTTAGGGAGCCTGTCTGATTAGAACTTCACAGTTAAGCGTGTTTGGCCTGGAGTAGTGATCAGGATGGGTGACCTCCTAGGAAGTTACCCAGGGTGGGTGTGAGTGAGGACAAAGCACACTGGAAAGGACATGTGTTGGCATGTGGGGAAAATCATTAGTCAAATGACCTATTCGGGCATGTGGGTGGACCCTGGGGTGGGCCCCATGTGTCTGCGGGGCAACTGGTGGTACCTGGTGGGCCAGGACCCGACGGCCATGTTAAGGCGGGGTGGCTGTGCTGTCACCGGGACCCGGTTGTCACATTACCCTATAAGAGAAACATGCGAAATAGAGAGATAAGATGGATACAAAACCCAACACCTACCCATACATATATATATATATAAGAAAACTCAAGTGTAACATGTAATATCATACAGTACTAAAATAACCGAAAGGGAAACTTCAAGTACGAAAAAGGTAAAGACTATAGTGACCATGAAGGCTAAACAACTCCTAAAAAACCATGAGCTAGTAATATCTAGATCGATCACCAACTTTCTATGACATACCTAAAAAATATTTTATATATATATAGGGTGAGTATAATAATATACTCAGTAGTCAAAGGACATGTGTTGGCATGTGGGGAAAATCATTAGTCAAATGACCTATTCGGGCATGTGGGCGGACCCTAGGGTGGGCCCCATGTGTCTGCGGGGCAACTGGTGGTACCTGGTGGGCCAGGACCCGATGGCCATGTTAAGGTGGGGTGGTTGTGCTGTCACCGGGACCCGGTTGTCACATTACCCTATAAGAGAAACATGCGAAATAGAGAGATAAGATGGATACAAAACCCAACACCTACCCATACATATATATATATATAAGAAAACTCAAGTGTAACATGCAATATCATACAGTACTAAAATAACTGAAAGGAAAACTTCAAGTACCAAAAAGGTAAAGACGATAGTGACCATGAAGTCTAAACAACTCCTAAAAAACCATGAGCTAGTAATATCCAGATCGATCACCAACTTTCTATGACATACCTAAAAAATATTTTATATATATATAGGGTGAGTATAATAATATACTCAGTAGTCAAAGGACATGTGTTGGCATGTGGGGAAAATCATTAGTCAAATGACCTGTTCGGGCATGTGGGTGGACCCTGGGGTGGGCCCCATGTGTCTGCGGGGAAACTGGTGGTACCTGGTGGGCCAGGACCCGACGACCATGTTAAGGCGGGGTGGCTGTGCTGTCACCGGGACCCGGTTGTCACATGACCCTATAAGAGAAACATGCGAAATAGAGAGATAAGATGGATAAAAAACCCAGCACCTACCCATACATATATATATATATATAAGAAAACTCAAGTGTAACATGAAATATCATACAGTACTAAAATAAATGAAAGGGAAACTTAAAGTACCAAAAAGGTAAAGACGATAGTGACCATGAAGGCTAAAAAACTCCTAAAAAACCATGAGCTAGTAATATCTAGATCGATCACCAACTTTCTATGACATACCTAAAAAATATTTTATATATATATAGGGTGAGTATAATAATATACTCAGTATGATCCTCCCCAGATCCTATCATGAAAAAGATAAGGAAAGAATGCTAAAGCATTGTGAACAACAGTGGAACTAACTCAACACCTAAATAGTTATACTAAGTTATCAATCTCACCATGGATATCTATCACCAATTAATGCATACAATATATTATATAATATAATAATAAAACATCAAGGGTACCCCACTCCTGCTTCCCCACTGGTTTTCTGCTCCTCCCCAATGTTGCACATCCTAAGCCATCTCTCTCTAAAAAAATAATCCATCTTGAAAACACCTAGGCAAGGTGTTAAAACATGCACCTTTTTTATCACATAAACACACCATCCCATATCCACATATAGTAACCAAGTAGTTTTCAAGATCCACTACAACCCGTATGACATATATCAAACATCAGGTATTATACATCAATCCATTACAGCCCATACACCAAGTGAGTACCTCAATCCATCAAAACCTATACATGTCATGTCTGTAATAATCCTTTGGATACTATATATGGTAATACATGTGTGTGAAATAACCACAATCCATCACAATCCTCTATACACGTATATTGGAAAACTAATTGTTATGCATACCAGCATAAGTGACTACAAAGATAAGAGAGAAAGGCCAGAGGGGGTAGTCAGCCATCCATCCTCTCGCTGAGATGTTGGGGAAAACACCCTCCCAAAGTCCACTGGGTGTCAGTTTACCTAACCAACATGGGAGGGGTAGCATATGAAATCCCAGAATACACATGATATAATATATCTCAAAACCACACTATGTCCATAACCTAGTCTTATACTCAACAACATTTAACGTTGCTCAGGCTCCCTACTTTCAATGTTAATACCATATATCCTATAAGTAAACAAGAATTTAAAAGAGCTGCATTAATTACTTTTTTCATTTTTATCATTTTCAGTGTGTTAATTAATTTATTACCCATTAATTAACCATAAAAATTATTTCGTATTACATTACATTATATTACATTAATTATCAGAGTAAAGTTCATGCCCTCCAGACATAATCCAAACCAAGTCCATGGTTTATCAAGATTAATATCTTTTAAGTATTTGTTTTCCATAATCAACCAACCCCATGGGATAAAGATTTATTTATTTATTATTATAATCATTCCATATCTAGTTACTCTAGGAAAACCATCCTAAGCTACCACTAGGATAAAACATGCAATCAAGCACCTCCAACTACCTCAAGTAATGGGGAAAGGAATGGAGATTAAAACAAGCAACCTGACTACAATCCATTAAATAGATTCATAATAAAGAATTCCATCTCTCAGAATCTCATCAATGGTTAAGACCATCTTTAACCCATTCCATCACCTCTGGTATCATCCCCAACACCCACATGAATATACTGATGCATCTTGCCATCACAGGAGTCAACTGTTTCCATATTATATAAGCCTCCCTACCCACATATTGCAACATCCATCTAGGCTTAGCCATACCAAGATAAAATCATGTTTGTGTTATTCCACCCAATATTACACATCAACCCTATATGATCAAACATACTAGGCTCATAATACAAGGATCATATCTAGAGCACATCACAAAGCAGTAGGAAACAACCAAGCAAGAAACTAGTCAATTGGGCCCTCAAAAAAACACATCCAGCCTTATAATGTAAATAACCTATCACAACTCCAAAACAAGGAACTATTCCTTATCAATCAAATGGATAACTTAATCCTTAATAAATTATCTTTAACACAAAACTGGTTCTTATTACATCTTGAATTGACCAATTCATTTATTAACAGTGTAAAGACCCATAAAATTCAAGGGAAATTTTTTTCTTAATTTTCTTTGGGATTTTACAAGAATGCAGTTTTTGACGGCGCCTGATTCCGAGGCCCGGTGTGCCCGGAATCAATTTCTGAATTTTAGCTTGGGTACGTTCAATGAACGAACGAGTGGGTTTTTCTAACATTTGAACCGGTGCTCGGAATCGAAATATGAGGGCACCGATGAAACCGCAGTGCCAGTATTTGCTTAGGAACACCTATTCTGGAGTTGCGTTTTGTAAAGACCCGTAAATTTCAAGGAATTTTTTTTCTTAATTTTCTTTGGAATTTTACAAGAACGCAGTTTCTGACGGCGCCTGATTCCGAGGCCCGGTGTGCCCGGAATCATTTTCCGAAGTTTGGCTCGGGTACGTTCAATGAACGGATGAGCGGGTTTTTCTAACTTTTGAACCGGTGCCCGGAATCGAATTCTGAGGGCACCGATGAAATCGCAGCGCCGGTATTCGCTTAGAAACGCCTCTTCCGGAGTTGCGTTTTCTCGGGTGTGGTTTTTAATTTTCAGGCTTAAAGTTAAGAAATAAAATAATTTTGCGACAACTTTATTTTATTTCACTTAAGACGCTTGGAAGCCACTTGAAGCCACTTAAAGGCGGATTGAACTGAGTTGAACTGGATAGGATGCTATCCAGAAATATCCTACCCCCTTGGTAGGATATTTGTGAGGTGGGGCCCGCACGAGCCCCGCCGTTTCTTTCCGCTAAGAAACGCACCCGCGAAAACCCGTCTTAATGAAAGTCAACTGACGCGTTTTCTAAATTCTTAACAGACCATTTAATTGGGCGGTTTATTTCGTGAATTAAATGGGTTGTTTCTTTCGTGAATTAAATGGCTTGTTTCTTTCGTTGAATTAATTCAACAAATTAATTCAATCGTTTCTTAACCAGTTTTCGTGTGTTGGCATATTAATAAAATAAGACCAACCCAAAATCTTTTGAGAAGATTTGAGAGGATCCTTGTTTCTTCTTCTCCCTCGCGAAGAACGCGAAGAACGCGAAGAACGCGAAGAACGCGAAGAACGCTGAACCCGGAAATCGACGACGCGACGCCTTGATCCGCATCGCCGACAACGTTCTTCTGCGACGTCTCTTCCTCTGTGACGGATCTTCGATCGGCTTCTTGAGGTAAGAATCTCGGACCTTCCTTTTTATCTCCTTCGTGGTTCTTAACCAAAAACACGGATTTAATTAATTAAATTAAATCTGTTGTTTCATGGTGCGTTGAGTTCGCCGACTCAACACCGGATTCCGCGACGACGCGACGCCTCCCCGCGACGACGCGACGATCCCTCTCTTCCGCGACGAGCTTTTCCGCGAAGAACGCCCACGCGCGACGATCGACGAGGTAGGGATTTATTATGGGAATTACCCCTTTTTAATTTATTCCCGTCAATGTTTCTTAAAGAAATTAAAGAACCGAATTGTGAACAATTTTAATTTTCTTAAAATTGTTATTTTTTTCCCGTGTGGAATAAAATTCTCCCGGTTGTTTATCTCTAACGCGGAGGGTGCGGGCCAAACGAACACGGCCCGACGACCCTCCGTCGTTCTTCGTTTTGTGCGGATTTGGCGGGCGACGACAGAACGTGCCGCAGCGGACATTTGACAATTCCGCAGTAAAGAACGGATCCCGGGAGGAGCAATGGCGCAGACGGGAAGAGAATCGGACCACCGGAGCGATCCCGGTGGCCCGCGGAACTCGCCGGCGGCCGGAGGCGGCGGCGCCCCGGCGCGCCGCCGGACGAGCCCGCCGCGGCGGCGGCGGCCAACGGACCCGCGGCCGCGCGGGTCCGGTTCGCCCGCGCGGGACGCGGCTCTGCCGCATCCGCGGTTCACCGGCGCGGCCCACGCGGGCCGCGATTTCCTCAGGCCGCGGGTCAACGCCCGCGGCGCCTGGCACTCGGCCGCCCGGCCGAGCCGAGCTAGGCCGGTCCGACCGGCCGGGTCGGGTCGGACCCGGGTCGGGCCGGGCCCGTACCCCCCCTTCTTCAGACGTTTTCGTTCAAATGGTCGTATCTTTAGCTATGGGCCACCGAACGACGCGCCGTCAGTGGCAACGCGATCCTTAGATCGAGACGGTCGTTTCGGTATACTATACTCAAGGTGCACCTTCCTTTTCGGGAGCCTACGTAGTTAAAACTCCGTAGTTAAGCGTGCTTGGCCTAGAGCAGTGATCAGGATGGGTGACCTCCTGGGAAGTTTCCCAGGGTGGGTGAGAGACGGAAAAGCCAATAACTCTCAGACCGGGCGTCCGATTGACGCGCCGTCTGTTTAGTTGAATTCCTATAAGTGAGACGGATCTTTTGGCATACTCCACCCGAGGTTTGGACGCAGGTGGAGTACGGTCGGGTTGGTTTTGCCTTAAAAACCAACCGGGCCCCTGGGACGAAAAAGACAATAACTCTCAGACCGGGCGTCCGATTGACGCGCCGTCTGTTTCGTTGAATTCCTTTAAGTAAGACGGATCTTTTGGCTCACTCCACCCGAGGTTTGGACGCAAGTGGAGTACGGTCGGGTTGGTTTTGCCTTAAAAACCAACCGGGCCCCTGGGACGAAAAGGCCAATAACTCTCAGACCGGGCGTCCGATTGACGCGCCGTCTGTTGCGTTGAGTTCCTCTTGATGAGACGAAACTTTTGGCATCCTCCGCCTGAGTTTTGGATGCAGATGGATAGTGGCCGGGTTGGATCGCACTGAAATCCAACCGGGCCCCTGGAACGGAAAAGTTGATATCTTTCAGACCAGACGTCCGTTTGACGAACCGTCAGCGGCATTGGTGATCACGTTGAAAAACGGTCCCTACGAGTATACCCTGTGAGTGTTTGGGGTATAGTTGAGTTACGGCCGGATTGGTTCGCTCACGAAACCAACCGGGCCCCTGGGACGAAAAGGCTAATAACTCACAGACCGGGCGTCCGATTGACGCGCTGTCTGTTGCGTTCAGACCCCTATGACGAGGTGGTCCTTCGAGATACTTCCTTGCGGGACTTTGTGATACTTGGAGTATCAACCAGTAGCTCGTGGAGCGGACCCTCCCGGAGACGAGTGGGCGGAGCACGGAGACCGTGTAGCTGACTGAGACCCGACGACTGCTGATCGAACGACTCGGTGTGTGACAGAGGTGCGCTTGGTTGTAGCGGCACATGGGAGCGCTTGGTTGTAGCGGCAGACCCACGACAGAGATGCGCTTGTTTGTAGCGGCACATGGGAGCGCTTGGTTGTAGCGGCAGACCCACGACAGAGGTGCGCTTGGTTGTAGCGGCACATGGGAGCGCTTGGTTGTAGCGGCAGACCCACGACAGTGGTGCGCTTGGTTTTAGCGGCACATGGGAGTGCTTGGTTGTAGCGGCAGACCCACGACAGAGGTGCGCTTGGTTGTAGCGGCACATGGGAGCGCTTGGTTGTAGCGGCAGACCCACGACAGAGGTGCGCTTGGTTGTAGCGGCACATGGGAGCGCTTGGTTGTAGCGGCAGACCCACGACAGAGGTGCGCTTGGTTGTAGCGGCACATGGGAGCGCTTGGTTGTAACGGCAGACCCACGACAGTGGTGCGCTTGGTTGTAGCGGCACATGGGAGCGCTTGGTTGTAGCGGC
Source organism: Viscum album (assembly GCA_963277665.1). Classification (NCBI taxonomy): domain Eukaryota; kingdom Viridiplantae; phylum Streptophyta; class Magnoliopsida; order Santalales; family Viscaceae; genus Viscum; species Viscum album. The sequence goes on along the minus strand of OY728155.1, from coordinate 1,515,956,655 downwards.
AGACCCACGACAGTGGTGCGCTTGGTTGTAGCGGCACAAGGGAGTGCTTGGTTGTAGCGGCAGACCCACGACAGAGGTGCGCTTGGTTGTAGCGGCACATGGGAGCGCTTGGTTGTAGCGGCAGACCCATGACAGAGGTGCGCTTGGTTGTAGCGGCACATGGGAGCGCTTGGTTGTAGCGGCTGGCCCGCATTACTCGATAGGTGGAGTACTACAGCAGTCTTAAGTTAGTGGGCAGTACCTCGGAGTTGTGACATGACCACTGTACACTCCAGAGACGGATCTCTTCAGCAGTTATGGTTTCGATGATGAAAATCCTGGTTTGAGCTGAGACTTTTGACCCTGTGTTTGCCTCATGATTGAGATGGGTTACTTGATAACTTAGGTATATGTATGGGCATATATCTAAGTAGAGTTTATCTATTGAGATCTTCTTTGTGGTTATCCTTGTTGGTTTTAGAGAGACCTTGAGGGTCTCGGGGTCCCTACTGAGTATCGTTATACTCACCCCTGCACGGGCTATGCCCGCACCTCGTTGTGTTGGTTGCAGACGACAGGCAGTGCTGATGGAGGCCGAGTGTTCGAGGACTGGACGGTACCCGGAGGTGGACTACACGACGAGTCAGTACCCGGAGGTGGACTACACGACGAGTCAGTACCTGGAGGTGGACCACTGAGCGAGACGTGCTCGGAGCGGACGGCGGGACCCGAGGAGCATTGGAGCTATCTGTACCCACCCTTCAGGTGGGACTTCCAGAGGACGGCTCGACGCTGCAGTTTTTCCTTTCAGTTGCTGTTTTTCCTTTCAGTTGTACTTTACAGTTGGGCTTGTATTTCCGGCCCCTTTTACTTTCAGCACAGCTTGTACAGTTTTTACTTAGTGTTTACTTTTCCGCTTGCTTACTCTGTGGTGCTTGTTTACTTTTCAAAGGCAATGCCTTCCCTTTTTGCTGGGTTTTACGCCTTGGTGCTAGTCGCCAGCCCCTGGCCTATGGAAGGCGGGCTTGGGGTAGTCACGGCACGGGCCCCGGGGACGGGTCGTGACAAATTGGTATCAAAGGTGGTCGGTTCTACCGGGGACTCTGATCTTTCTTCTATGTGAAGCAATAGTGTTTAGCGTATTGGGTGTGGTTATCAGTCCAGGGAGTCCAGTGTTGGTGCGGCGGCCGAAGTATCCGTACACCAGGACCCTGACTTCTGATTTCCGACTTAATGCACGAAAACATTGATTGCATGTGTGTTTCAAGTTTTCCTTGTGATTACTTCTGTCAGCTCACCAGGTATACTGTCCTGACCGTGGCGCACTTGTTCCCTTTTCAGGATGGCCCCACAACGATAGCCAGCTAGGATTCCGAGAGTGGAGCGTGATGACAGCCCACCGAGCGTCGAGGACTCGGTACAGGGTCCTTTGACAGCTGAAGCACCGGCGGTACCTATACCCGCCGAGGCACCGATGCTACTAGCCCCAGCCGCTGGCGATGCACGTCGCCTTAGTGCACTGCATGAGTTCCAGCGCCAGCGACCGCCCAGGTTCCGCGGGGAGACGGACCCTCAGGCCGCCGAGGACTGGCTGGAGGCAGTTGTTCGGGTTTTCAGATTAGTGAGGACACCAGCAGACCTCATGGTGATCCTCGCAGCGAGTCTCCTGCACGCGGCAGCAGGAAGATGGTGGAGCTTGATGCTCCAGGTGCACGACGAGGCGTCTCTCCTCTGGACGGACTTTGAGAGCATCTTCCGCTCTGAGTTCGTCCCTGCCACCCTCCGAGCGGTGCGCATCCAGGAGCTACTACAGCTGCGGCAGGGCAGCATGTCAGTGGCCCAGTACTCGGCGAGATTTACTGATCTCTCGTGCTACTCCACAGATATGGTACGGGACCCGTTCTTCCGGGCCCGGACCTTCGAGCAGGGACTGAGGCATGAGATTAGGGCATCGATGATCTCCCTCAACATTCGGACTCAGGCAGGGGTGTTAGAGCGAGCCCTCTTAGTGGAGATTTTCCTTGCTGAGCAGTCTCCAGCAGCAGGACCCACCACTTACCGGTATGCGGCAGAGTCTTCTGCAGCGGGCAGTAGACGGATGACGCAGGGGTCCAAGAGGACTGGACCTACAGGTGGTCGCCAGCATGACTCTGGATCGTTTTCGCGAGGCACTCGGGGTGGGCAACGACTTGCCATGAGAGGGCAGTGTTACTCCTGCGGCGGGGTTGGTCACATGGCTCGTGACTGTCCGACCCGCCATACGGATGACCAGCAGACGAACGAAGGACCCCCCAGGCAGAGGCAGAGGTTCGATCAGGGCGGGCCGCAAGGAGCAGGCGGCCATGACAGGGGAGTTGGTCGTGCAGTAGGAGGTGGACGGCGCTTCGGGGTGTTGCCACCACCACCACCAGGCGGTCCACCCCGACCGCAGGGGACAGGAGGACATGGGAGTGATCAGCTTCAGGCAGCTGAGGCCTACGATCATGGAGCTCCGGGAGCAGATGGACAGGAGCGGGACTAGCTCCAGACCTGGAGACTTTTGTTCACGTTGCTTCTAGTTTTGTTGATGTGTGTTTATATATGCTTTGTGTCTTTGTACTTGAGCTGCAGTAATAAAAGACACCTTTTCTTGTGGCATTTTACTTTCCTGTCCTCTCTTGTGTTGTTACTAAGAGGTTCCGGTTTAGACTGTTGACTTGACCCTCACCCGTGAGACATCTACTGGAGGAGACCCAGTTATCACACACTGAAGCCAACAGTGTGACTCAACCCTTGGAGGCGAGAGTAACGGTTGGATCTCTTGGTAGTAGCGTCGAGGCCTTACGACGTCATCCTTGGTATGGATTAGTATCATCCATGTCGGGATTGACCGTATTAGGCGAAGAACGTGGTTCATCCAGGGGATGAGACCAGATTTCTCTTATCGGCAAGGAAGAAATCGTGGCAGCTCTAGTGGGACCAGAGGTGGTCCGGGCCACGACATAGAAGGTCCAGGTGAGCACATGGGAGCGGAAGGCTCAGATGCGTGCTCAGTACCGCCTTTGTATCCCTAGTTTGTGTTGAAGCTTTACGGGGACGTAAAGCCCTGTGGTGGGAGTAATGTAAAGACCCGTAAATTTCAAGGAAATTTTTTTCTTAATTTTCTTTGGAATTTTACAAGAACGCAGTTTCTGACGGCGCCTGATTCCGAGGCCCGGTGTGCCCGGAATCATTTTCCGAAGTTTGGCTCGGGTACGTTCAGTGAACGGACGAGCGGGTTTTTCTAACTTTTGAACCGGTGCCCGGAATCGAATTCTGAGGGCACCGATGAAATCGCAGCGCCGGTATTCGCTTAGAAACACCTCTTCCGGAGTTGCGTTTTCTCGGGTGTGGTTTTTAATTTTCAGGCTTAAAGTTAAGAAATAAAATAATTTTGCGACAACTTTATTTTATTTCACTTAAGACGCTTGGAAGCCACTTGAAGCCACTTAAAGGCGGATTGAACTGAGTTGAACTGGATAGGATGCTATCCAGAAATATCCTACCCCCTTGGTAGGATATTTGTGAGGTGGGGCCCGCACGAGCCCCGCCGTTTCTTTCCGCTAAGAAACGCACCCGCGAAAACCCGTCTTAATGAAAGTCAACTGACGCGTTTTCTAAATTCTTAACAGACCATTTAATTGGGCGGTTTATTTCGTGAATTAAATGGGTTGTTTCTTTCATGAATTAAATGGCCTGTTTCTTTCGTTGAATTAATTCAACAAATTAATTCAATCGTTTCTTAACCTGTTTTCGTGTGTTGGCATATTAATAAAATAAGACCAACCCAAAATCTTTTGAGAAGATTTGAGAGGATCCTTGTTTCTTCTTCTCCCTCGCGAAGAACGCGAAGAACGCGAAGAACGCGAAGAACGCGAAGAACGCGAAGAACGCGAAGAACGTGAAGAACGCCGAACCCGGAAATCGACGACGCGACGCCTTGATCCGCATCGCCGACAACGTTCTTCTGCGACGTCTCTTCCTCCGCGACGGATCTTCGATTGGCTTCTTGAGGTAAGAATCTCAGGCCTTCCTTTTTATCTCCTTCGTGGTTCTTAACCAAAAACACGGATTTAATTAATTAAATTAAATCTTCTGTTTCATGGTGCGTTGAGTTCGCCGACTCAACACCGGATTCCGCGACGACGCGACGCCTCCCCGCGACGACGCGACGATCCCTCTCTTCCGCGACGAGCTTTTCCGCGAAGAACGCCCGCGCGCGACGATCGACGAGGTAGGGATTTATTATGGGAATTACCCCTTTTTAATTTATTCCCGTCAATGTTTCTTAAAGAAATTAAAGAACCGAATTGTGAACAATTTTAATTTTCTTAAAATTGTTATTTTTTTCCCGTGTGGAATAAAATTCTCCCGGTTGTTTATCTCTAGCGCGGAGGGTGCGGGCCAAACGAACACGGCCCGACGACCCTCCGTCGTTCTTCGTTTTGTGCGGATTTGGCGGGCGACGACGGAACGTGCCGCAGCGGACATTTGACGATTCCGCAGTAAAGAACGGATCCCGGGAGGAGCAATGGCGCAGACGGGAAGAGAATCGGACCACCGGAGCGATCCCGATGGCCCGCGGAACTCGCCGGCGGCCAGAGGCGGCGGCGCCCCGGCGCGCCGCCGGACGAGCCCGCCGCGGCTGAAGCCGCGGCGGCGGCGGCCAACGTACCCGCGGCCGCGCGGGTCCGGTTCGCCCGCGCGGGACGCGGCTCTGCCGCGTCCGCGGTTCACCGGCGCGGCCCACGCGGGCCGCGATTTCCTCAGGCCGCGGGTCAACGCCCGCGGCGCCTGGCACTCGGCCGTCCGACCGGGCCAACCGGGTCGGGTTGGACCCGGTTCGGGCCGACCCAGGGGGGGTCGGGCCGGGCCCGTACCCCCCCTTCTTCGGACGTTTTCGTTCAAATGGTCGTATCTTGAGCTATGGGCCTCCGAACGACGCGCCGTCAATGGCAACGCGATCCTTGGATCGAGACGGTCGTTTCGGTATACTATACTCAAGGTGCACCTTCCTTTTCGGGAGCCTACATAGTTAAAACTCCGTAGTTAAGCGTGCTTGGCCTAGAGCAGTGATCAGGATGGGTGACCTCCTGGGAAGTTTCCCAGGGTGGGTGAGAGACGGAAAAGCCAATAACTCTCAGACCGGGCGTCCGATTGACGCGCCGTCTGTTTTTTTGAATTCCTCTAAGTGAGACGGATCTTTTGGCATACTCCAGCAGAGGTTTGGACGCAGGTGGAGTACGGTCAGGTTGGTTTTGCCTTAAAAACCAACCGGGCCCCTAGGACGAAAAAGACAATAACTCTCAGACCGGGCGTCCGATTGACGCGCTGTCTGTTTCGTTGAATTCCTCTAAGTGAGACGGATCTTTTGGCTCACTCCGCCCGAGGTTTGGACGCAAGTGGAATACGGTCGGGTTGGTTTTGCCTTAAAAACCAACCAGGCCCCTGGGACGAAAAGGCCAATAACTCTCAGACCAGGCGTCCGATTGACGCGCCGTCTGTTGCGTTGAGTTCCTCTTGATGAGACGGAACTTTTGGCATCCTCCGCCCGAGTTTTGGATACAGATGGATAGTGGCCGGGTTGGATCGCACTGAAATCCAACCGGGCCCCTGGAACGGAAAAGTTGATATCTTTCAGACCAGACGTCCGTTTGACGAACCGTCAGCGACATTGGTGATCACGTTGAAAAACGGTCCCTACGAGTATACCCTGTGAGTGTTCGGGGTATAGTTGAGTTACGTCCGGATTGGTTCGCTCACGAAACCAACCGGGCCCCTGGGACGAAAAGGCTAATAACTCACAGACCGAGCGTCCGATTGACGCGCTGTCTGTTGCGTTGAGACCCCTATGACGAGGTGGTCCTTCGAGATACTTCCTTGCGGGACTTTGTGATACTTGGAGTATCGACCAGTAGCTCGTGGAGCGGACCCTCCCGGAGACGAGCGGGCGGAGCACGGAGACCGTGTAGCTGACTGAGACCCGACGACTGCTGATCGAACGACTCGGTGTGTGACAGAGGTGCGCTTGGTTTTAGCGGCACATGGGAGTGCTTGGTTGTAGCGGCAGACCCACGACAGAGGTGCGCTTGGTTGTAGCGGCACATGGGAGCGCTTGGTTGTAGCGGCAGACCCACGACAGAGGTGCGCTTGGTTGTAGCGGCACATGGGAGCGCTTGGTTGTAGCGGCAGACCCACGACAGTGGTGCGCTTGGTTGTAGCGGCACATGGGAGCGCTTGGTTGTAGCGGCAGACCCACGACAGTGGTGCGCTTGGTTGTAGCGGCACAAGGGAGCGCTTGGTTGTAGCGGCAGACCCACGACAGAGGTGCGCTTGGTTGTAGCGGCACATGGGAGCGCTTGGTTGTAGCGGCAGACCCACGACAGAGGTTCGCTTGGTTGTAGCGGCACAAGGGAGCGCTTGGTTGTAGCGGCAGACCCACGACAGAGGTGCGCTTGGTTGTAGCAGCACATGGGAGCGCTTGGTTGTAGCGGCAGACCCACGACAGAGGTGCGCTTGGTTGTAGCGGCACATGGGAGCGCTTGGTTGTAGCGGCAGACCCATGACAGAGGTGCGCTTGGTTGTAGTGGCACATGGGAGCGCTTGGTTGTAGCGGCTGGCCCGCATTACTCGATAGGTGGAGTACTACAGCAGTCTTAAGTTAGTGGGCAGTACCTCGGAGTTGTGATAGGACCACTGTACACTCCAGAGACGGAGCTCTTCAGCAGTTATGGTTTCGATGATGAAAATCCTGGTTTGAGCTGAGACTTTTGACCCTGTGTTTGCCTCATGATTGAGATGGGTTACTTGATAACTTAGGTATATGTATGGGCATATATCTAAGTAGAGGTTATCTGTTGAGATCTTCTTTGTGGTTATCCTTGTTGGTTTTAGAGAGACCTTGAGGGTCTCGGGGTCCCTACTGAGTATCGTTATACTCACCCCTGCACGGGCTATGCCCGCACCTCGTTGTGTTGGTTGCAGACGACAGGCAATGCTGATGGAGGCCGAGTGTTCGAGGACTGGACGGTACCCGGAGTTGGACTACACGACGAGTCAGTACCCGGAGGTGGACTACACGACGAGTCAGTACCTGGAGGTGGACCACTGAGCGAGACGTGCTCGGAGCGGACGGCGGGACCCGAGGAGCGTTGGAGCTATCTGTACCCACCATTCAGGTGGGACTTCCAGAGGACGGCTCGACGCTGCAGTTTTTCCTTTCAGTTGCTGTTTTTCCTTTCAGTTGTACTTTACAGTTGGGCTTGTATTTCCGACCCCTTTTACTTTCAGCACAGCTTGTACAGTTTTTACTTAGTGTTTACTTTTCCGCTTGCTTACTCTGTGGTGCTTGTTTACTTTTCAAAGGCAATGCCTTACCTTTTTGCTGGGTTTTATGCCTTGGTGCTAGTCGCCAGCCCCTGGCCTATGGAAGGCGGGCTTGGGTTAGTCACAGCACGGGCCCCGAGGACGGGTCGTGACACGTTTCCTCGGGTGTTTATGGGGACTAAAAATATAATTGTTTTATATTTTTATTTCTTCACTAAGCGGTTTAAGTGAAAATTAAGTTGTGTCTCAACTTAATTTCTCTCTTCTAAGTGGTTTATCCCATGTGAGGGAGTTGGGGTGGGACCCACTGATGTTCTAACTTCCCTTGAGAGGATTTAAGATGAGTTGGGGCCCACACGAGCCCCCACCTTTTCATCTTCCCTTAACTCTCTTAAACCCCCTTTTTCAAAACCCCTTGTTAAATTTTGATAACTCACCTCATTTATGGGACATCTTCACATTCTTCTCTTCCATTAATTCATGACACCACCATAATTAATAATTGAATCCTCCAATTTAATGAGGGTGGTGTATGAATTTGAAATGGATGAGTTAATGAAAATATTAGTCAAGTCAAATATTTTATTAAGGGAGGAGCCTTTTAATGAGAGGGGGGGTCTGTTGGAGAACTTCCTCTCCTTCCTCCATTGTTGCACCACCACCGAGGTTCCATCTTCTTCGACGAGACACCGATGAATGAGGAGGGATCGGTGGCGTGGTGCGGACACAACGATCTATGTTGACTTCAACGTCTTCCCTGTGTCGGATCCAACGAACGACGCTCGAGTCGGGATCAAAGGCACTTTACGGAAGCGACGAACGCCAATGGCCATTGTCACCTTCATCTCTTTCCTTACGACGACTTCAACGAGCCGACGTCCGCCCTTTTGCGACACCGTCATCCACGATGCTTGGCTACCGTGGATCTTTCTCGAGGTAGGGAATTGTTTTGTGAATGTTAATGAACCCCATGTTACTTCCTTCTAAATCAAAGAACGCAGATCAATTAAACATCAAGTTGATCCGTGAAGAATATGTTGCGGGTTGGGAATTCTTGTTTGTAGGAAAACTGTAGGGGTTTATTGCTTCTTGTTCGTGAAACATCCTTTGTCGTTCCTTGTCTTATATTTTTTGGGCCTCCTGTTATCATCTTAACGGGAGGAGGTCGGACCGCACGAACACGGCGGACCCTCCTCCCCCTATGTGGTTGCATTGTTTCAGTTCGAAAGATGGCGGCATGGTGCAACGGCACCATGCGAGAACCTAGAGGGATGCGGCAAAGATGCGCGACATCGTCATGTCGTGCCGTCAAGGCCGAATGAAAGTGTGGTCGTAATTGGGACCGTGAAGGCGAACGAAAGACTCCGCAGTTTGTTCTTTTGATGTGCGGATCGACGGGCATTGACGGAACGGACCGCAGAGACGTTTTGATGTTTCCTCAGTGAAGAACGGGACCCGAGATGAGCATTGGCGCAGTCGGAATTGAAAACAGACCACCGGAGCAACTCCGGTGGCCCGCGGACACCACCGACGGCGCCAACGGCCGGAGGCGGTGACCAGCACCGGCCGGCCGCCCGGAGGCAGCGGTGCCCCGGCACGCCACCTGGATAAACTGCCACGGCTGAAGCCGCGGCGGCAAGCTGATGGATCCCGCGGCTGCGCAGGATCCAGGGGGGACGCGGCGCGCACCGCGTCCGCGGAACCTCGGCTCGCTGGCCAAGCTAGTGAGCCACCCGACCAAGACGGGCCAGATTGGGCGGACCGGGCCGGGCCGCGCCCAGCCGGGTCGGACCTGGACCCAGGTCGGGTCAACCCAGGGGGGGTTGGGCAGGGTCGGTCCGGGCCCAGACCCCCCATTTTCGGACCTATTTCGGTCTTTTGCTCATATCTTGGGATACGGAGCTCTTATTGATGCACCGTCAGTTGCGTTGAGATCCTTGGATCGAGACGGTCGTTATTCTATATTACACTCAAGGTTTCGGAGAACTTTGAGTTCGGCCGGGTTGGTTCGGATACGAAACCAACCGGGCCCTCAGAGTAGAAACGGTTATATCTTGAACTCCGGACGTCCGATTGACGTTCCGTCAACTTTTTTGGATTCCTATTGATGAGACGGAACTTTTGGCTTACTCCGCTCGAGGTTTGGATGTTGTCGGAGTGCGTTCGGGTTGGTTCACTCACGAAAACCAACTGGGCCCCTGGAACGAAAAAGCCAATAACTCACAGACCGGGCGTCCGATTGATGCGTCGTCTGTCTTGTTGATTTCCTCTTGATAAGACGGAACTTTTGGCATACTTCACTTGAGTTTTGGATTCAGTTAGATAGTGGCCGGGTTGGATTGCACCCGAAATCCAACCGGGCCCCTGGAACAGAAAAGCAGATAACTTTCAGACTGGATGTCTGTTTGACAAACCGTCAGCGGCGTTGGTGATCATGTGGAGAAACGGTCCCCATGAGTTTACCCTATGAGAGTTTGGGGTACAGTTGAGATACAGCAGGATTGGTTCGCACACGAACCCAACCGGGCCCCGGGGACGAAAAGGCTAATAACTCACAGACCGGGCATCCGATTGACGCGCCATCTGCTGCGTTGAGACCCCTATGACGAGGTGGTACTTTGAGATACTTCTTCATGGGACTTTGTGATACTTGGAGTATCAACCAGTATCTCATGGAGCAGACCCTCCTAGAGATGAGCGTGCGGAGTACGGAGACCGTGTAGCCGGATGAGACCTGACGACTGCTTGACCGATCGACTCGGTGTGTTTCAGATAGCCCAATGGGGAGCGCTTGGTTGTAGCGACAGACCCACTGCGGAGGAGTGCTTGGTTGTAGCGGCAGACCCGCGGTACTCAATAGAAGGAGTACCTCTGGAGGCTATTAGGGGGAGCGCTTGGTTGTAGCGGCAGACCCTCGGTACTCAACAGAATGAGTACCTCTGGAGGCTATGAGGGGGAGCGCTTGGTTGTAGCGGCAGAACCATGGTGGGAAGCGCTTGGTTGTAGCAGCAGGCCCATAGTACTCGACATGAGGAGTACCTCAGCAGTCTTAGGTTAGTAAGCAATACCTCGAAGTCGTGACAGGACCACTGTACACTCCAGAGATGGGGATCTTCAGCAGTTACGGTTTCGATAATGAAAATCCTGGTTTGAGATGAGTCTATGACCTTTGTGTTTACCTCATGATTGAGATGGGTCACTTGATAACTTAGGTATATGTTTGGGTATATACCTGGATAGTGGTTATCCATTTATTTCATAATCTTTGTGTTTCCTCATGATTGAGATGGGTTACTTGATAACTTGGGTATATGTATGGGCATATACTTAGGTAGAGGTTATCTGTTGAAATTTTCTTTGTGGTTATCCTTGTTGGATTTAGTGAGACCTTGAGTGTCTCGGGGTCCCTAATGAGTATCGTTAAACTCACCCCTACACGGGCTATGCCCAGACCTCGTTGTGTTGGTTGCAGATGACGGGCAGCGCAGACAGAGACGGAGTGTTCGAGGACTGGACGGTACCCGGAGGTGGACCTCACGACGAGATAGTATCTGGTGGTGGACTTCACGACGAGACGACACTCGGAGGAGGTTGACGGGCGAGAGCGTTGTGGAGGCTATCTGTGCCTACCCTTTAGGTAGGATCCGTGGTGGATGATCCAGGATCTGTGCTATCTGTACCTACCCTTCAGGTAGGATCCTTGGTGGACGATCCAGGAGCTGCTTGTCACCTTCCAGATATTTTGTATTTTACCTTGTACTTTACAGTTGGGCTTGTATTTCCAGTCCCTTTACTTTCAGCACTACTATTGTTTTCAGTTTTACTTAGTGTTTTCTTCCGCTTGTACTCAGATTGGTGTTTGTTTACTTTTATAAAGGAAATGCCTTCCCAGTTATCGGGATATACGCCTTTGGTGCTAGTCACCAGCCCCTGGCCTTTGGAAGGTGGGCTTGGGGTAGTTACGACACGGGCCCCGGGGGACAGGTCGTGACAAATTGGTATCAGAGGAGTTCGATACTACCGCAGAACTCAGGACTCTAATCTTTTTCTATGTTAAGTAATAGTGTTAAGGGTACCGAGTGTGGTCTTCAGTTCAGGGAGTCCAGTGTTGGTGCGGAGGCCGGTGTATCCGTACACCAGGACCCTGACTTCTGATTTCCAACTTTGTGCACGAAAACACTGATTGTGTGTGTGTTTCCAAAGTTTAAAAGTCATCTCAAACTTGGTCAGCTCACCAGGTATTAATAGTTGACCATGTCGCATCTGTTCTGGATGTATCCATGCAGACAGTATGTTAGAGTTTCTAGAGAGTACTCGATGATGGCCCACCGAGTGGCGAGGCTCCGGTGCGGGGCCCTTTTTCTATGTTGGCACCCTCGGGTGGTGTACCAGCAGCACCACCACCTGTTGGGCAGAAGATGCCACCAGCCTTACTAGAGAACTATGCATGCTGGCAGAGCGTGTTTTACAAGTTCCAACAGCAGTTCCCTCTGAGGTTATGAGGCGAGGCAGATTCTCAGACAGCAGAGCACTGGCTGGGGGCAATTTCTAGAGTTTTCCATCTAGCTGATACATTAGTAGAGTGGATGGTGGACTTGGACACTAGTGTTTTCTAGTGAGTGACCATGAGGATGGTCCGCATAGCGATGAAGCTTCGGTACGTGGACCGATGCCTGAGATAGTGCCTTCGGGTAGTGTGTCAGCTATACATCACTACCTATTGGTCTGCAGTTACAACCAGCGGTACCGGTTGGTGACACATGTAGGCTTGCTGCCTTACACGTGTTCTAACATCAGATACCCTCATGTTCTGAGGCAAACCTGACTCACATGCGGCTAAGGAATGGCTTGAGGAGGTGGATGAGAGTTTTCTAGAGCTTATATAGCTTCGGCAGGACGACGAGTCGGTAGCTGAGTATTCATCGAGGCGTACCGAACATTCCGGGTACTCGATGAATACAATTCGATTAGTTCTATAGTGCTCGGACCTCTGATCGAGGTGTGTATAAAGAATATCCGAGTAAGCACTCCTTCCTCTATGAATTCCTACTTATGTTAGGGTGCTAGAAAGAACCTTTGTGGTTGAGAATTATTTTGCTGAACAGATGCATTCAGTGAAGGATAGCAGTGTGAAGCTGGAAACTGGCACTAGTCTCGGAGACTTGGGCGTGAAAATGTTTCAAAAAGAGGAAATGTTAAGGACAGATGAATCTATAGAGTAGAATACATGGAGGCAGAGCTAGGAGAGCAGCATGAAGTGGTGTACATATCAACATGTTACAACCACCCGCCTTTGTTGTTCCCTCCAGGCTTAGAGAGCTGGAGGGCAGGGAAAGAGAGTAGCTGCATGCGGTCAAGGAGAGTGACCCAATGGCTCTAAGAATGATTTTAGGGACAGTCTATGTCCACTAAAAGCTTCCGTAGTAACAGATGTTGATACGAATCATTCATTCCTTCCACGAATCCTGTCCCAGACCTAGAGTTTCTGATTAAGTCATTGACTTGACCCTCACATTTGGAGATACCTTGGGAGGAGAATCGATAATCACACTTACGCCAACAGTGTGATCTGACCCACGAGGCGAGATTTTCGGTTGTAATCTCTTGGTGGCAGCATTGAGGCCTTACGACGTTGGTCTGAGTATGGATTGGATCCACAGTTCATACACGGATTGACTGTATTAGGCAAAAAGGTTGTGGTTTATCTACAACGTTGGGATAGGGTTTTCCTTGGTCGAAGAAAAGGAAAACCCAGGTAGCACAGGATGGAATCATGCATAGGAGGGTGCATTCGATCACTCAAGAGATGGCCAAACTTACCTTTGTGCCAGAATTCTCCAGATTTGTGGCACCACTTCTAGCAGATCTTTCAAGAGCTGGGTTGACCGGTGTGCCCAACCTGTGGGCATTGGTTACATAGTTCACTACAATGCATTAGGGATCGGACTCAGGTGTGTCCTGATATAGGAGTGGGCAGTGATCGCCTATGGATCACGGTAGATGAGACTGTACAGAGCTGACAGGAAGCCTCTATAGTTCAAGGATGACGACCACGTCCTTATACGGGTCTCACCTCGATGAGGTTTACGGAGATGTGGCCAAAGCGGCAAGTAATCTCTGAGGTTCAGCGGATCTTTCTAGGTCCTTAGCTGGGTAGGTGAGGTGGTTTACCGCTTGACCCATCCACCTCAGTTGCACCGGGTGCACGACGACTTCCACGTATCTCAACTGAGGAGATAGGTTCTTGACCCGACGCATGTCATCGACCATGGGGAACTGGACTTTGGCGATGGGGTGACTTTTGCGGGGTTCCAGTAAAGGTTGAGGATCGAAAGGAGTGGATCCTAAGAGGATGTTTGATTCCTTGGGCACACTTTCACTGGCAGTACAGGAACCTCCAAGTGAGCACATGGGAGAGAAAGGCTCAGATGCGTGCTCAGTACCGCTATTGTATCCCTAGATTGTGTTAAAGCTTTACGAGGACGTAAATCCCTGAGGTGGGAGTAATGTAAAGACCCGTAAAATTCAAGGGGAATTTTTTTCTTAATTTTATTTAGGATTTTACAAGAATGCAGTTTCTGACGGTGCCTGATTCTGAGGCCCGGTGTTCCCGGAATCAATTTCCGAAGTTTAGCTCAGGTACATTCAGTGAACAAACGAGTGGGTTTTTCTAAATTTTGAACCGGTGCTCGGAATTGAAATCTGAGGGAAATGATGAAACCGTAGTGCTAGTATTTGCTTAGGGACACCTATTCTGGAGTTTCATTTGCTCAGGTGTTGATGGGGTATAAAAATATAATTGTTTTATATTTTTATTTCTTCACTAATCGGTTTAAGTGAAAATCAAGTTGTGTCTCAACTTAATTTCTCTCTTCTAAGTGGTTTAGCCCATGAGGGGGAGTTGGGTTGGGACCCACTGATGTTCTAATTCCCTTGAGAGGATTTAAGATGATTTGGGGCCCACACGATCCCCCACCTTTTCATCTTCCCTTAACTCTCTTAAACCCCCTTTTTCAAAACCCCTTGTAAAATTTTGATAACTCACCTCATTTATGGGACCACTTCACATTCTTCTCTTCCATTAATTCATGACACCACCTTAATTAATAATTGAATCCTCCAATTTAATGAGGGTGGTGTATGAATTTGAAATGGATGAGTTAATGAAAATATTAGTCAAGTCTAATATTTTATTAAGGGAGGAGCCTTTTAATGAGAGGGGGTCCGTTGGAGAACTTCCTCTCCTTCCTCCATTGTTGCACCACCACCGAGGTTCCATCTTCTCTGAAGAGACACCGATGAATGAGGAGGGATCGATGGCGTGGTGCGAACACAACGATCTATGTTGACTTCGATGTCTTCCATGCATCGGGTCCAATGAACGATGCTCGAGCTGGGATCAAATGCACTTTATGGAAGCGACGAACGCCAACGGCTGTCGTCACCTTCATATCTTTCCTTACGATGATGTCAACGAGCCAACGTCTACCCTTTTGCGACACCGTCATCCATGATTCTCGGCTACCGCAGATCTTTCTCGAGGTAGGGAATTGTTTTGTGAATGTTAATGAACCCCATGTTACTTCCTTCTAAATCAAAGAATGCGGATCAATTAAACATCAAGTTGATCCGCGAAGAATATGTTGCGGGTTGGGAATTCTTGTTTGCGGGAAAACTGTAGGGGTTTATTGCTTCTTGTTCGTAAACCATCCTTTGACGTTCCTCACCTTATATTTTTTGGGCCGCCTGTTATCATCTTAACGGGAGGAGGTCGGACCGCACGAACACGGCTGACCCTCCTCCCCCTATGTTGTTGCGTTGTTGCGGTTCGGAAGATGGAAGCATGGTGCAATGGCACCGCGCGAGAACCTAGAGGGATGTGGCAAGGATGCACGGCATCTTCATGCCACGCCGTCAAGGACGAATGAAAGTGTGGTCGTAATTGGGACCGCAAAGGCGAACGGAAGACTCCGCAGTTTGTTCTTTTGATGTGCGGATCGACGGGTATTGACGGAACGGGCCGTAGAGACGTTTTGATATTTCCAAAGTGAAGAACGGGACCCAGGATGAGCATTGGCGTAGTCGAAATTGAAAACGGACCACCAGAGCAACTCTGGTGGCCCGCAGACACCACCGGTGGGCCGGCCGGAGGCGGCGGCGCCCCGGCGCGCCGCTTAGAGAAACCGCCGCGGTGGCGAACTGATGGATCCCGCGGCCGCGCGGGATACAGGGGGGACGCGGCGCGCGCCGCGTCCGTGGCCAGCCTGGATGGGCCGCGCCCAGCCGGGTTGGACCCGGAACCGGGTCGGGTCGACCCGGTTCGGGCCGACCCAGGGGGGTTAGGCCGGGTCGGTTCGGGCCTAGACCCCCCGTTTTCGGACCTATTTTGGTCTTTTGCCCATATCTTGGGCTACGGACCTACGATCGACACACCATCAGTTGCGTAGAGATCCTTGGATCGAGACATTCATTTCGGTATATTACACTCAAGGTTTTGGAGAACTTTGGGTTCGGCCGGGTTGGTTCGGATATGAAACCAACCGGGCCCTCAGAGCGGAAACACTTATATCTTGAACTCCGGACGTCCGATTAATGTGTCATCGACTTTGTTGGATTCCTCTTGATGAGACGAAACTTTTGGATTACTCTTCTCAAGGTTTGGATTCCATCGGAGTGAATTTGTGTTGGTTCACTCATGAAAACCAACCGGGCCCCTAGAACGAAAAAGCCAATAACTCACAGACCGGGCGTCCGATTGACGCGCCATCTGTCTCGTTAATTTCCTCTTGATGAGACATAACTTTTTGCATACTTCTCTTGGGTTTTGGATGCAGTTGGATAGTGGCCGGGTTGGATTGCACCTGAAATCCAACCGGGCCCCTGGAACGGAAAAGCTGATAACTTTCAGATTGGACGTCTGTTTGACGAACTGTCAGCGGCATTGGTGATCACGTGGAGAAACGGTCCCTATGAGTTTACCCTATGAGAGTTTGGGGTAAAGTTGAGATACGGCTAGATTGGTTCGCACACAAAACCAACCGGGCTCCGGGGACGAAAATGCTAATAACTCACAGACCAGGCGTCCGATTGACGCGCTGTCTGCTGCGTTGAGACCCCTATGACGAGGTGGTCCTTTGATATACTTCTTCGTGGGACTTTGTGATACTTGGAGTATCGAAAAGTAGCTCATGGAGTGGAACCTCCTGGAGACGAGTTTGAGGAGTACGGAGACCTTGTAGCCGGCTGAAACCCGACGACTGTTTGAGCGATCGACTCAGTGTGTTTCGGATAGCCCAGTGGGGAGCGCTTGGTTGTAGCGGCAGAACTACGGTGGAGGAGCGCTTGGTTGTATTGGCAAACCCGTGGTACTCAACAGAAGGAGTACCTCTGGAGGCTATGAGGGGGAGCGCTTGGTTGTAGCGGCAGACCCATGGCGGAGGAGCGCTTGGTTGTAGCGGCAGACCCGCGGTACTCAACCGAAGGAGTACCTATGGAGGCTATGAGGGGGAGCGCTTGGTTGTGGCGGCAGACCCATGGTGGGAATCGCTTGGTTGTATCAGCAGGCCCACAGTACTCGACAGGAGGAGTACCTCAGTAGTCTTAGGTTAGTGAGCAGTACCTCGGAGTCATGACAGGACCACTGTACACTCCAGAGACGGGGCTCTTCAGTAGTTACGGTTTCGATAATGAAAATCCTGGTTTGAGTTGAGTCTATGACCTTTGTGTTTACCTCATGATTGAGATGGGTCACTTGATAACTTAGGTATATGTTTGGGTATATACCTGGATAGTGGTTATCCATTGATTTCATAATCTTTGTGTTTCTTCATGATTGAGATGGGTTACTTGATAACTTGGGTATATGTATGGGCATATACCTAGGTAGAGGTTATCTGTTGAAATTTTCTTTGTGGTTGTCCTTATTGGATTTAGTGAGACCTTGAGGGTGTCTGGGTCCCTACTGAGTATCGTTATACTCACCCCTGCACGGGCTATGCCCGCACCTCATTGTGTTGGTTGCAGACGACGGGCAGTGCAGACAGAGGCCGAGTGTTCGAGGACTGGACGGTACCCGGAGGTGGACCTCACGACGAGACAGTATCTGGTGGTGGACTTCACGACGAGACGACACTCGGAGGAGGTTGACGGGCGAGAGCGTTGTGGAGGCTATCTGTACCTACCCTTCAGGTAGGATCCGTGGTGGATGATCCAGGAGCTGCGCTATCTGTACCTACACTTCAGGTAGGATCCTTGGTGGACGATCCAGGAGATGCTTGTCACCTTCCGGCTGTTTTGTCTTTTACCTTGTACTTTGCAGTTGGGCTTGTATTTCCAGCCCCTTTACTTTCAGCACTACTTTTTTTCAGTTTTACTTAGTGTTTGCTTCCACTTGTACTCAAATTGGTGTTTTTTTACTTTTATAAAGTCAATGCCTTCCCGGTTATCGGGATATACGCCTTTGGTGCTAGTCTCCATCCCATGGCCTTTGGAAGGCGGGCTTGGGGTAGTTATGACACGGGCCCCATGAGACGGGTCGTGACAAATAGGTTCTAACTGCGGGTAACCTAAGGCAGAAAGTTATAAAAAGATATCAAAGGAAAAACATACTATTAACATTTATTCCAATTTCAAAAACATAGAGAATTACCATTCTCAATTAACATTAATTTTATTTATTATCAACAAGTATTAACATGATTCAAATTATTTATCAAATTACATTAACCACTGGATTGAAAACACACCACTTAAATAATTCTTAATCTAATTAATTAACAATTAATTATATCTTTATGTTATTTACCAATTTCCATCAAGAAAAACATTCTAACAAAGCATACAGCATAGATATCACACTATCTAGAAAATCAGGCGGAAAACTGCAATCACAATAAAAATAAATTACATCACCAACATGCGATTGTAGAAAATTATTTAATCTAGTTCAATAATTATTTAGTCAATTTCATTTCCATATAAAGGTTTAAACCATGAAAAAATTATGATTTTACATAAAAAATAGATAGAGGAGCAACAAATCTCATACCTCAAAGGCCATCAAAGTTCTTTTCATGAGAACAGACCATATTACAGATCTATAATTACTTATCCCACAAGAACTATATTCATCTGAGGATGCCATGGCACAACCTCACCAAAAACAACCAAGAGAAAACCCATTAGAAACATGGGAGATCAAACATCATATCATAGTGAGAAGATATGGAAAGAAACAAGATCAAACCAGGATAAACCAATATAAAACAAAGGAAGAACTCAACTTGAATCAACACGGATCACCAAGAATCAAAGACGAAATCCCAAGGATTGATTCCCATCGAAGTAATCTTCAAAATGCATGGAAGGGAGTCACTGTTTGCTAGATAATGAAAGGGAGCATAAGGTTTGAGAAACCCCAGAGCCGCTTCACCTTTTATTAACATGTTACACATAATATTTACATGGAATGTAAACCATTTAAATGTCATGTATATGTCGGGGTCAGAAATCACTAAAAAATGCATCACCTTTTTATTATTCAACCCTAAAGTTATACACCTCATGAACCATCCCTGCACATGTTATGAACTATACATACATGATGTGTAAGATTTACACGTCATGTATTCACACAACTTTTATAATTTCACAAACAAACCCCAACCCAATTCCAATCCTTCTTCGAGCCCCATGAGCCTCAGTAACATGCAAAGGGTTGGACCACACAGATCCGTCCCCATACAGGTTTGGTGGAGGGAATAATATTCCAAAAAAAACTGGAAGCATGAATAAATAAAATTTAATAAAATGAGATAATCTAGTGATATTAAATCCCCTTCAAATACAAAGTGTTTGAAACCTTCCAAAGTGGAACTTGTCAAGACCTTGATTATCCAACTGGGTAGTTTCATGACAAATCAGGGCACCTATAAATTATCTTGTATAAAGAAAGAAATTAATGAGTGGTACTGGATTATCCTTGGGTAGTTTCATTCAAAATATTGGTACCCCTATTTTTATTATGATTAGCTCATTTTTGACATTTTTTTGGGATACACTAGTTGGGAAACCCCAAGGGTTGGGGTACTAGAGGAATAGAGTTGCGTCTATCCATTTGATGGGTTAGAAAAATTCATGTCCACTCAACTATACAAGTGTCATATATAATATGATTGGTATGATTCCCTACCTAATTAACTAAGAGGTGAGTTTCATTCAAAATAAGGTTCATTTTATTATTGAAATATGGATCTTTCCCACTAATGAATATGATGAATTTTTAAAAAGGGGTCATCATTTTAGTGGGAGACCATTTAATAATTTTCCTTATTAAATGTTTAATAATACATGATAATCATATAATAAAAGATTCCATTGTAGATAAATATCATCATCATTATCAAGATAAACTTTGTGATCAATCCTTGAAAGGGGAAGCTTAAAGTAGGATACTCCTAAGACTGATAACTTAAGAAAAGTTCTTAAGCTAGATTGGTGTTTTATGAAAAGTTCTTAATAAAAATTCTATTGTCATAATAGTTCTTTACTCAATAACCAATAATTGGAATAGTTCAACATGTGAATCTAGAAAATTATGTATCATAGAATGGTTCACTTAAGGTTTTAGAGTCATTAGATACAAAATGAAAAAAGGAATCTTAGCATCCATGCATGTACTCAATATTATTGGGTACATCAATGATTTTAGTATCATAAACTCAATATGATTGGGTATGTAAAATAATATTCAATAAGATTTAATATGCTAAATGACTTGGTGATAATAAAGGTTTCCTTATAACTTTAATGGTTATAAAAAACAATTATATTATTCTGACAGATATATGATATCAACTATATGTTTTAAAAAGTGTTGTAAATATACAGAAGATTGAAAGATGAAAATAATTGAAGCTTAAATTTTATTTTCAAGTAATGGAGAAAATGAGTTTCTGTAATGATAACTTAGATGCTTAAAGATTGGATAAACTCATCATAAGATGTGTATTTTATCTCATATATCTCTTGATAAGAGCATGTAAACAACAGTTTTTTAAATGAAATGAGTTGGGTATTTTAAATATGCATGGTTTGTTTAATTCTATAACATACTTTAAGGGGAGACTAAAAATAGATTTTTTTGGTCAGGGGATTTGTTTTATTATATTTTATGGAAATGTTATAGAAATATGATTTAATTTTAATAACATTTACCTGATATTCTCAAAGTGTTGGGAATATAAATATGAATGTAAAATCCTGAATCTAGATGCCACTAAACTGGTGCCCCGTAACCAGTTGGTCACATGGCCTCAAGTGTATTTCCCTAAATGTCAGAGGCGACTAACTAGAAGCGAGGGACTAGGGTGTGATAGTTGGGATACTATGCCCTCATTGGAAGAGTTTAACATAGTGGAATAATAATATACAATAGAAGAAGCAGTAAATAGCATAAAAATGAAGTAAACAGTGGAATACTTATAAGATGAATAACCAAGAATCATTCCATGCAAAATATGATGCAGCATGTAACATGTTTTAAGAAAAAAAACAAACAAGTACATGGAATTAATACACAATATATGTCTCAAAAGAAAAAAAGAAACAAAACGAGACCAGGAAGCATCGCAAGCCTCGGATCGGTGCCATACTCTCTGAATCCTAAGAAGCACATCAAGTACCTGTAGTAGGGAGATTTCCACGATCAACACCTGCAATCATATAATCTTTTTGGGACCAAAAGCATGAACCAAATAGGGTGTGAGACTAAATCCTTGTAGGAAACCACCCAAGGTCTATTCCAATCTATCAGTGGATATATATAATAGGAAGTGTACAAAGGTGAAAGTATTAAACTATTAGTACTCAAAAGCAAGCACAAACAGATGTCTTAAAAGAAAATATAAACAAGTATAAGTGAAGACCGAATCCAAGATTGTGATTTATATTGGTAGACGTGTCATAAGTCATCCATTTCATTATTCAAGTTCCTTGAATTATATAAAAGTCTTGAGGTCCAGCCAAGGCCTAACAACCCCTCGTATAAAGGTAACCCTCAACTCATGACATAATAGTCATTTAATCATTTTCCAATAGAGCCCGACCTGGGTATCCCTAAATGAATTCTAGGTTTTCTCAGTATTTTAAATCATCCTCAATGATCTTGACCACCCTATCATGGATCGCTCATGGCCCTTACATAATTACCTCTTGAGATCATCCATGGTCTTTTAACTGAGACCCTCATTGTCACGAACCGGGTCTGGTCTCCATCAACTGGCAACAAACCCAACCCGTTCCAATGCCTGAAGGGCATTCCCGACCCCCACAGGCTAGAACAAGTGCCCGGGTATCATATAATGATAATTGGGAACAATTTACCCAATTTTATAAACATTAAACAACAAACAAACTCAATAAAACAAATCTGGATTTTTCAACTAAAACCGTCTTTTAAAAAATTTTAGAACTGAATTACAGAAGTTAAAACTATGTTTAAAGACCATTAAAAATGTACAAAACCAAATAAGGACATCTCAAGAACCCTCATGACAAGGGTCACCTCCCTCAAGCCATCTCCACAAGACTTCACCACCAAGGACCTTCCAGAAACCCGAACCACTGGAACTAAAAACTGTACCCAACCAGCAACAAAAAAACCAAGTCTACTTACACCCAAGGGTGTAAGTAGGGTGTGAGATAATTCCCAGTAGGATACCACCCAATGATTCCAAGGTGCATGCAATACAAGGTGAAAAATCAGGCAGTTTTAATATGTAATGAAAAGTGGTGACAAATTCCAAGAAATGCTACTTTAAATTGAAAACATTTTTCAAGATAAAACTTTCATAATGTTAACACATTTAAATATTCATGTTATATACTTCAATATAATTCCATATACATCCAAATACAAGGGCAAAAACCACAAATCCAATGGGAAACAAAATCGGGAACACCCCTAGGCACTAAATAGTCTCGGGCCCCATGTACCTCGTACCTCGGTGTAATGTAACTATAGTAAAATCCATTCTCGTGCACAAGCCACTAGTAGGGAACATACCCATAACCTAGTTGTCCAAAATCATCATCCACATAGTTTAGTTAGAGTTGTCTTTATCCAAATTCTAGGTGAAACAGGGACAAAACTCATCTGGTCCACTAGCCATACTAGTACACATCCGCCCCACCTAGGTACCCGGGCTTCCCCCTTTGTGCTCAAACAATTTCAGAATTTAACACATATCCATTTTAATGTAAAACACCGCTACTATTAAAATACACCAAATACAATATATATTGCATTTTATACCACTTAAAACACACAACAAACACTTTGAATTTGAATAAAACAATTTCTCAAAATCCCGTGTTGTTTTGCACATAAAACCCCTTAAGAAACCCACTTGTACACTATTTTCACACTTGTAAGTTACCAAAATAGTAAAGGCAGCCCAATAAATTTCCATTAAAACAAAAAATCAATTTTTAGTCTTCCCCATGTTAAACAAGAAGTGATAACTTTGTAAAACCTTCATTTTCACACAAAAGTGGAACCAAAACTTCACTTTCTTTACATACACAATTAAAACCCATTTTGCAGCAATAACCAAATGGGATAAACATTATAAACAGTATTTTAAGCCTTATTACAGGTCAATAAAAACAACTAAGTATTTATAGGTCATCCCCAAATAAACAAATAAAACATTTCTTTGGAAAACCCCCAATTTCACACCAAATTGGCATTTAAAATTCAATTCCAATAGAAACATCATTAGAATCAATTTTTTGCAGTAATAATAAAATGATATAAACCTGAAAATATGATAAATACAGCATGATAATACACAAAGATTGTATCAACATTGGAATCACCTACCAAATCAAATGAAACCCTTGATTCCTTTGTGCGAAAACACAAACGCACCACCACCGCACCTCAAGAATGGTAGATCAAACCTAAAAATAGAAAATTGGATCAAGAAAACCCATGGTTAAACCTTAGGTTTGACTCCTTACCCTATGTAAATATGGGACTTCATGTATAAGGTAAGAAACCCTAAGCACATTGAATGAAACCCTAAGAAAAAATGAAAGAAGAAAGAAATGGACTAACTTACTTGAGAAATCTTGAATGAATCTCCCCAAAACACCAGTAGCTAAAATTTAAAACGGCCAAAATTCATTGGTTGTTCGAAAAATAATTAGGAGGTCATTTAGGAACTAGAATGGAGGGAAAAGAGTAATAATTGAGAGAGTTATGAAAGAATGAACTTACCTCCACAAATATGGCCGATTTTAGAAACCCTAATAAGTTAGTCCCTAAATCACGATTTCTAAGAGCTCTAAAAAGGGGGAAAAGAGGTTGGGGGCGCGGCTGGGTGTAATGGTCTCGTGTGAGACTTGGAATCACCAAAAAATACATAATATTGAATAAGTTATTAAATAAATAAAATTAATTTTTAAAACTAGATATGTGCTTCCGGGAAGGCTCAATCCCTTAAATAAAAACCAAAATAAACCTTGGTTATGGATTTCTAAAGGCTCTAAATTTTAATTGTGGTGTTAATATATCAGGGGAGGACATTTAGGAGTTGGAATGAGTGAAAAATATTAAAAAATAAAAAGTTATAAAAGAAACAAAATTTATTTTTAAATCTGGAATTGGGCTCACGATTTGGCCCAATTCATGAAAACTCACATATTCTCCATAAAACCATTGGAAACCCCAAAAACAAAGCATTAATGGAAATTAAAATAAAAATACATTTAAAATAATCTATGTGTGTGACAATTCTCCCCACCATGAAACCTTTCCGCCCCGTAAAGTCACAGTAAGGCCAAAGCAATAACCAAACCCAACTAAAAAACCAAGAAGTACTCCCTTGCCAGGTTTCTCCCCCAAAGGCCAAAACACCTCCAGTGATCAATGAAGGAAGAAATACTCTCACAAACCAAACATACACCACTTTACTGAAACCATCAAGACCATTAAGTCTTTATCCCAAATGAAAACTCCTCTAACACAATCTGAACAATACTCAATCAATTCACCCAAACGAACAACAACTTTGAACAAGGTTACACTTACCTTTAACTAAACCATTGGGCACTCTCCAGTCCCAACGTTTACTCAAGAAAGATGTTGGTAGCTAGATATATCCAAAAGAGACTATCTACACCAAGCCAGGACCATGGATAAATCTAAGTTACTGGTACGGGGGAACACAAATACGCTCCCCACCATAAGAGACAACCAATAATTTTTTTTTTCCGAGACAGAATCAGGACACTAATAGGGGGAGGCCTGAACGGACTCCCTGGTATATAGGGTAGAATTCCATTCAAAATTTCTGAAGGAACATACATGAGAATCATAGTGGTTCTCCCAACCATAAGTACCAACCATCTTAACCGACCAGCATGGGCCGGCACAGAAAAACCCAAAAATTTCAAGATTTGGGAGGGTCACACAGTTAGTCCGCACAGTTTGTGAAACCATGAACTAACTGTGCTGATCAATCTTACCACATAGCTTCCAGGAACACAATCACTCTTAATCGTTAACAAACCATGTGCTCAGCCTGTCTAGCCAAATTTCCAACCATTCTCCAAAGACTCAATGGAAACCAAAGTTGGAGAGAATGACATTGGGCGATGACATAGGTACAAGGCCCTCCACATATTTCCGCCAAACGTGAACAACAGAAGAAGGATGATGATACCAGAGGTTTAAAATCTTCCTATCTTTCATATTTAGGATAGGACTTTGTACAAGGGTCTAAATGACCCTGTGATTTCCCCTGACTACGAGCCAGCTTCTCTCTGAGACCTATGGCTGGACCTCAAATGATTGAAGAATCTTCAGCCTCGCAGTTAGTATTTGGAAACCCACTGAATGAGAATTCTTCTTTCGGTGCCACTAACAACTACACCGCAATCCCAGATAAGTTTTCCATACATAACACATTCCAAACTCAATTTACCCGATCCCAATATTTCACTAAATCAAGAGCTAAGAAGATGCACACACATCACACCTTATTTCTTTAGGTGAGAAACAATAGAAGTAAAGAACACCTACACCCACCTTCCTCTAAAATGGAAGATTTTGAATTTTTTCCAAGGGAGACATTCTCCCAACATAACAGGGACTCTCATAGGATTTCACAACATTCACCTATACGGTCAATCAAGCACATGACATCATAAGGAATCACCGAACATGACCATTGCAACTGATATAAACAATGAATGGAGAGGGACCTTATACAACATCCCCAAACAACACACAATTCTAGAAAGTGGCCACAATATCCTATCGTGACCATATTTCCCACACCGGTGGTTTAACATGAACTCATTCTTCAAAGAAACTTTGAAGAACCCAAGGGCCCTCTTAGACACCATCGAGACACTTATCCACACTAAAAACCCTAGACCACTTCCATCTTCGAAGAATTAGGAAACTTAAGAAACTATGGTTTCTTTCAACCTTCCAAGAGAACTCTCCCACTACAAGAGGATCTAAAAATCAAAGACAGGAATGGGTGTAGACTCAATCAATAAATATTGATAAAAGATTCCTTATATTGATCAACTGGAGGTTTTTACAATGGAGAAACAATTCGGGTTGCACTTCTGTTATGCATTAACCCTTAATGGGGGCATACCTTATCCAATGAGAGAACACAAGGACCCAACCAAGATGGTACATTGGTAAAAAAACATAAAACAGATCCAAACACATGAAGGTAACCACCATAAAGGTGTCCCAAAACATATCTCATAGGAGACTACTAACCGGTCCTTCTACCCAGCTTACTGACCAAACATAAACCCAAAACACAGTTCAAATTGGAGGGGTTCTTGGACTCAAAACATCCCAAAACATCAACATTTTCCAAAAACACATTATATAATCCGGCCCAAATAATTCATCAAGACATCATTTTTTTATTCAAAAACATTTCTTGAAAACAATCGGTTCAGCGGTTAGCGTATCCACAAATGTTACCCCATGAGCCTTACACATGCATGTTTTTGTGCCACACCGAGCACCCTCCTCATATCCATCCCAACACTCATCCAGTCATGCCATCAACCATCCATCATCCCATATAACCCCATGCATGTGGTTGCTCATGGAAATACCAACGGTTAAAAAAATCATTCCACTTTTCAAAACCAAAACAGTAATCCAACACATCCTTTTTCTCAAAACCGCTAACCACGAGATCCAAATCCCAACTCACATCTTACAAAACTTTTCAGAAAGACACAATCATTTAGAAAATAACTCACTTTCATGATATTCACATCAATTTCAAAACATCTCATCCCATTAAAACACCCTTTGATTGTATAGAAAACTCTATTGGAAACACTTTCCAAAACCAACATCAATATAGTTCCTACTTTCAAAAGAGGTGTAAGCACACCATATTCCATTTCAAAAAAAATTCTGAAAATTAAGTTCCACCATTTCATTAACAAAACCATTCCTTAATTATTTGAAAATCATTTCAAAAAAACTTTACGCTTCTTAAAACAAAGTCATTTTAAAACCAAAGTGCCAAGATTTCAAAACTAAAGCACAAAACAATGCGAGAGGAAACTAGTTTCAGTGGGTGACTTGGAAATATGGTTGGCGGCTATATTACAATCACTTCACCATCACAGAGAGTGTTCTAGGGAATATCCCTGGCTCCACAAGGCTTTCCAGGCCCTGCGAGATTACTGAGACCATTAACCCAACCCTCTTTTCATTTCCCCTAATCATCATCAAACCAAGAAAACCAAAGGAATTAGATAAATCCTGACTTCCCCTGGTGACTCAAATCTCATCATGAGGTGTGGTGATTAGGCACACTAACCATAACTGAACTACCAAATCCCAACAATCCTAACTCTAGACTATCTCGATTGTTCCCTAAATAACATGACCCAAAGAGTTAACCAGAACCTCCTTTGATACCATTTTGTCAGGAACCGGATCTTGCCTCCATCAACTAACACAAAACCCAGCCCGTGCCAACGCCCGAAGGGCGTTCCCGATCCCCACAGGCTGGTAAAAGTGCCTGGGTATCATATAATGATAATTGGGAACGATTTATCCGATTTTATAAACATTAAACAACAAACAAACTCAATAAAACAAATCTGGATTTTTCAACTAAAACCGTCTTTTACAAAATTTCAGAACTAAATTACAGAAGTTAAAACAATGTTTAAAGACCATTAAAAAGGTAAAAAACCAAATAAGGACAGCCCAAGAACCCTCATGGCAATGGGCACCGCCCTCAAGCCATCTCCACAAGACTTCACCACCAAGGACCTGCCAGAAACCCGAACCACTGGAACTAAAAACTGTACCCAACCTGCGACAAAAATAATAACCAAGTATACTTACACCCAAGGGTGTAAGTAGGTTGTGATATAATTCCCATTAGGATACCACCCAATGATTCCAAGGTTCATGCAATACAAGGTCAAAAAGCAAGCAGTTTTGATATGCAATGAAAAGTGGTGAAAAATTCCAAGAAATGCTACTTTAAATTGAAAACATTTTTCAAGATAAAACTTTCAGAATGTTAACACATTTAAATAGTCATGTTATCTACTTCAATATAATTCCAAATACACCCAAATACAAGGGTAAATACCAAAAATCCAATGGGCAACAAAATTGGGAACACCCCTAGGCACTAGATAGTCTCGGGCTCCATGTACCTCGTACCTCAGTGTAATTTAACCATAGTAAAATCCATTCTCATGCATGAGCCACTAGTAGGGAACATACTCATAACCTATTGGTCCCCAATAATCATCCAAATAGTTTAGTTAGAGTTGTCTTTATCCAAATTATAGGTGAAACAGGGACAAAACCCATCCGGTCCACTAGCCGTACTAGTACACATCCGCGCCACCTAGGTACCCGGGTTTCCCCCTTTGTGCTCAAACAATTTCAGAATTTAACATGTATACATTTTTAAGGTACCAAAATAGTAAATTCAGACCAATAAATTTCCATTAAAACAACAAATCAATTTTCAGGCATCCCCATGTTAAACAAGAAGTGATAACTTTGTAAAACCTTCATTTTCACACAAAAGTGGAACCAAAACTTCACTTTCTTTACAAACACAATTAAAACCCATTTTTGCAGCAATAACCAAAGGGGATAAATATTATAAACAGTATTTTAAGCCTTATTATAGGTCAATAAAAACAACTAATTATTTATAGGGTATCCCCAAATAAACAAATAAAACATTTCTTTGGAAAACCCCCAATTTCACACCAAATTGGCATTTAAAATTCAATTGCAATAGAAACATCATTAGAATCATTTTTTTCAGTAATAATAAGATGATATAAACCTGAAAATATGATAAATACAGCATTATAATACACAAATATTGCATCAACATTAGAATCACCTACCAAATCAAATGAAACCCTTGAATCCTTTGTGCAAAAACACAAACGCACCACCACTGCACCTCAAGAAGGGTAGATCAAACCTAAAAATAGAAAATTGGACCAAGAAAACCCATGGTTAAACCTTAGGTTTGACACCTTACCCTATGGAAATTTGGTACTTCATGTATAAGGGAAGAAACCCTAATCACATTGAATGAAACCCTAAGAAAAAATTAAAGAAGAAAGAAATGGACTAACTTACTTGAGAAATCTTGAATGAATCTCCCCAAAACACTAGTAGCTAAAATTTAAAATGGCCAAAATTCAGGGGTTGTTAGAACAAGAATTATGAGGTCATTTAGGAACTGTAATGGAGGGAAAAGAGTAAGAATTGAGAGAGTTATGAAATAATGAACTTACCTCCTCAAATCTGGCCGATTTTAGAAACCCTAAGAAGTTCGTCCCTAAATAGAGATTCCTAAGAGCTCCAAAAAGGGTGGAAAGAGGCTGGGGGCGTGGCTGGGTGTAATGGTCTCGTGTGAGACTTTAAATCACCAAAAAATACATAATATTGAATAAGTTATTAAATAAATAAAATTAATTTTTAAAACTGGATATGGGCTTCCGGAAAGGCCCAATCCCTTAAATAAAAACCAAAATAAACCTTGGTTATGGATTTATAAAGGCTTAAAATTTTAATTGTGGTGTTAATATATCAGGGGAGGACATTTATTAGTTGGAATGAGTGAAAAATATTAAAAAATAAAAAGTTATAAAAGAAACAAAATTTATTTTTAAATCTGGAATTGGGCTCAGGGTTTGGCCCAATTCATGAAAACTCACATATTATCCATAAAACCATTGGAAACCCCAAAAACAAAGCATTAATGGAAATTAAAATAAAAATGCATTTTAAAATAATCTATTTATGTGACACTAATTCATACAAGTTATACATAAAGTGCAATTAGTCACATGAGTTTGACCTTGTCTTTTAACTAAGAATGTGGCTCACCCATTGCTAATTACCCCTCTTTGTCATATTTCAATTACATAACAAAAGAAAAAACTGTGATTTAAACTATCACATGGCTTATCATTTAAACAACTCACATTGGTACAGTTCACATAACAAGTATCACATGCAAATTAAACTATTACATGGATTATACATCTAATTATCTCATGTGGGGAATTCATATCACATAATCAATTCATTTTAACAACCTAAGAATAGAAATTCAAGTCAAGCCTCTTATTCATTCTTGTCCAAATAGCCATCTAAGGGAAATGCACCCATGGGGTGGCCCTAAAATAAGGTTCGTAACCCTAAACATGCTTTCAAATCAACTAATTAATTACCTAATCATCAATGGGAAATAACAGGGATTATTATTCAATCAAGTGACATCCTAAAATTGGTCATGCAGTACTCTAACATATATAATCAACTTGATATTCAACGAAAGGCACAAGACCACCTACCTCATACTCGTATGACTCTCCTCGTCTAGCGTCGGGCTTTGATTTGACCTAGAACATAGTAGATCTACAAAATAAGAATAAAATATCAACCTTCAATAACTAGGTTGATATGTGAAATCAGGAATAAAGGATAAAAAGGAATAGAGAACTCTTCAAATGGATTTCAACGGATCTTATGGTGTTTAAATCGGGCATCATATGACAAAACAGGAGTCAAATTCCCATTTGTATTGCATGGGTGCGCTGCTTTTCGAAGGGGGGATTCATTTCTGTCTGTCTGGAAAAAATGATGTTACTTCCCAAATTAATCAAAAAACGACAAGTACACAACACGTACTTGAGACTACATTCTATGTCTATACAATTTCTAGTCAGCCCATTACATGGTCGTGTACCGGGATTACATGGCATGTAGCCCTCTATACACAGTGTGTACCTATATGTACATGGTGTGTAGGCCCCAATCACATTGTGTAATAGGCCTACAGCCAGTCTTTGACCTCTTTTCCCCCATTTTCTTAAGTATAAACTAAAAATGAAATATCCACACCTCAAAGGAAGAATCGGGTTCTTACAAACTTCCCCAATTAAAGCAATTCATCCCTAAATTTCCCTTCCAATGATGGCAAAGGAAAATCATAGAACAACTCCAGCCATTGTGATCAAATGTCGATATCCCACTCCCAGGTCTCGTCCTGTAATTGGTCATGCTTCCATAGAACTTGTATTAAAGGAACAGATCATCCATGGAGAACATTCATGCTATGATTCATAATACAAATAGGATGCTACTTAAAAGACGCATCTTTATGCAACTCAACTTCCTTGGACTGAAAGGCATGAGATGGGTCTGGGTGATAGCAGTATAGCTGAGATACATGGAAGACATCATTCATAGACCTGTACCTATGAGGTAACTACATCTGATAGGAAACTGGCCCGACCCTCTCTAGAATCTCAAACTACCCGACATATCTTAGTGAAAGCTTACCATGTCTCCTGATCCACATGTGCCCCAACCTCGATGAAACATGCAAGAAAACATGATCCCCGACCTCAAACTCTAGAGGTCATCTGTAGTGATCAGCATAATATTTCTAATGAGACTTCAAAGTAGACATATGATTTTTAATCAACTAGACCTACTCAGATGTCTCCTTCACGAGACGTGGTCCCAGTAAAGATGTCTCACCCACCTCCAGCCAGCACAGGGGTGATCGAAATGGACTATCATATAAAGAATCATAAGGTTCCATATCTATAGTTTCTTAGAAATTGTTATTGTAGAAAAATTCAAATAGGGGAATATTTTTCTCCCAAGATCCCCCAAAGTGTAGGATGCATGCCCGCAGCATGTCCTCCAACACCTGTATCGTATGCTCTGGCTGGCCATTAGTCTGAGGGTGGTATGTTGTGCTTAGAATCACCTGCATTCTCAATGCCCTTTTAAAACTCTACCATAAATGAGATTCAAAATGGGAATTCCTATCTGAAATGATAGAACAAGGGTCCCGTGAAGTCGTACCACCTCATGAATATACAGTTTCCCAAGGTCATAAACATTGAAGGTCTCCTTGATCGACAAGAAGTGAGTGACCTTTTTAAGTCTGTCAACCACCACCCACACAACATCATTACCTCTGGGTGATCTCAGTAACCTAGTCACAAAATCCACCACGACATCATCCCATTTCCAATCCGGAATAGGTAACTTCTATAAAATTTTGTCTGGTTGTTGATGTTTCACCTTCACCTACTAATAGGTGGAACACCTCGTAACAAAACTGGCCACCTCTCTTTTTATACCTGGCCACCAGTACTGATGGCACAAGTCATGGTACATCTTGGTAACTCTGGGATGCACTGCCCACCTGAAGCATGAAACTCCCACATCAACTCCTCACATATGTCTACTGGAACCCAGACACGTCCATGGATACACAAGATCCCATCATAACCTACCATTTAACCAGGAGGTGTATCATTACTCATTATACTCTCCTACAGGAATAAGCCCTAAGAATATGATAGCTACCTCATAATCACTTTTTCCAGGAGGGTAGAAGTCACAGCTAAAGAAAAAAAAGGAAAGTCTATCCTTGTTTTTTTTCACCTTCAAATGAATCTCAGAGAACAAGGACATAAGCTTCCACTCACCACTAGCCTCATGCACCGCTTGTATCTAATTCCTCCTTCTCAAAGCATCGTCCACTACATTGACTTTACCAGGTGTGTAGGAAAGATTAAAGTCAAAAGACTGAAGGCACTCCAGCCACTTTCACTGCCTCATATTTAGATCACGCTGAGTAAAAATGTACTTGATACTTTTCTGGTCTGTGTACACCAAAAAATGCACTCCTAGTAAGTAATGTATCCAACAATGTAAGTCATGAACAACCACGGATAACTCAAGATCATGTAACGACACGAAATTTTGAATAAATCTTGTTTCCTAATTTTATGTGTTATTTTATTTATTTTTATACTCAACAAAAATGTTTCATTTGATAACATGATTATAATTAAAATGAGACCGTTGGGTTTAGACGGTTATATGACCATTGGTCAATATGACCGCTGGAAACTAAACGTTTTGATTATTGTCTCTAAATACAAGTAATCTTGGTTAATTATTATAGAAAGAAGATTCAATGGCCTCACCCAGTAGTCTTGGACCGATCGAAGCTCATCTAACAGAACTTGGGAAGGAGGTAGCACCACTGGGCTTTGCTCTGGACCAAACCCAAGCTGAACTTCATCGTGTGAAGCTAGAACGGAATCGCCTCTGCGAGAAGTTCAAACTGATAGAAATTACTACTCGTGCGATGTTAGCTAAGCCTCCCTCAGATTCTCTCACCATAGCACACCTTACACTTAGGTCCTATGCTGGTGTGATAAGGGGCTATGTAAGGAGACCCTAACTGCCTTGTGTAATCCTTTGTTTTAAATAAAAAATTGGGATTTCTTCTTATGATAAAGTTTGGGAATTTTTAAATGACCGGATAAATATAGTATGCATATTTTTGATAAATTTTAGAAAAATGATATTTTAAAAATGTTCATGTAAACATTAAATAATTAAAAATGTGTAATGATTTTCAAAAAAAGGTCTTCTACAATTATGTTCAGTATGAAATTTAGAGTCTAATAAGATCAACTTGATTTTTAATGAATAGTAAATTATGAATAGTGATTTTATGATTAGGATTAGTAATGTGTCCAAATGGATTAGTAATCTCACTTAAAGAAAGTATTAATATAATCTAGGCACCTTGATTAAGTAATATGATTCAATAAAATGGTTAAATTACGGTTTCATAAATTATTATTCAAGCATTAGTTTTTTTCAGGTGAATAGTGTTTTTTTAATTAAAAATTTAATTAAAAATATTTAGAAAGTTATTTTTATAAAATGGATTTCATTTTTGAACTCAGAGCGTTGATATTATGTTATGGTAATTTTTGGGGATTTTTCTAAAAAAATGAATTTTCGGTGAATAGTGTATTTATTTAAAAATTAAATTAAAAATATTTAAAAAATTATTTTTATAAAATGGAGTTTATTTTTGAAATCAGAGCATTGATATTTGGTTAAGGTGAAATTTTGGGATTTTTCTGAAAAAGTTGAATTTTCAGTGAATAGTAAAAATACAGTTTTAGGGTTTCGGTATGTTTAATGATCTCATAACTGTGTCATGATGATGTCATGAGATATTTCAAGGGATGGCCGGACAAAGGTGATGAATTATTGTATTGGGGACCCCATGTGGCCTAACTCCATGGGAAGTACCATGGGAGGCCCCATGCTTTTGAGAAAACCACTTTTGCGGTGTCCCTTGGCCATTAATGCCTTGTCCCCTCACTTTCCCTATAAATACCAAGAAATCCTCTCATCCTTTCGACTCCCCACTCTCCCCCAACGAAGTTCTGGTCTCATTACCTCCCAAGGTGTCCTCCCAAGGTTCACCCAAGCCCTCAAGGTCCCAACCATTGAGTTTTAAGAGTTACGTTTTAAGGTAAGGGATCCGATCTCTCTCTCTCTTTTCAAGAAATCTCTTTTATGTAATTTCTTTTATGCTCCATGTTCTTATGTTAAAGGGTGTTCTTTTTTACTCGTCTTACTGCCCTTTTCATGTTCACATAATGATAGATCCCCCCTTACTCTCATTATTTCGTTTTATGAAGTTTTAAGTGGCGCCGTTAGGCTGCCGAAATTTTTGTAACGGATTCTTTCTCCCTTCTCATTTTTCAAGATCTATTTTCATGTATTGTTTTTCAAGTTACTTTTCATTATGTTGGGGTATGATCTATAAATTTATCATACTGATATTTTACGATCATATGATGAGAGACCCCATTTGATCTCTTTAATTTAGTATTTTCAAGTTTTAAGTGGCACCGTTAGGCTGCCGAATTTTTTAAGTGGTTCTTCACCCTTCTCGTTATGAAGTTCTACTTTCATGTCAATTATTTCAAGTTACTTTTTATTATGTTGGGGTATGATCTCTATATCTATCATACTTATCTTTTATGACCATATGATGAGAGACCCCATTTGATCTCTTCAATTCAGTATTTTGAAGTTTTAAGTGGCGTCGTTAGGCTGCCGAATTTTTAAGTGGTTCTTCACCCTTCTCGTTTTGAAGTTCTACTTTCATGTCAATTATTTCAAGTTCCTTTTTGTTGTGTTGGGGTATGATCTCTATATCTATCATACTGATCTTTTATGACCATATTATGAGAGACTCCATTTGATCTCTTCAATTCAGTATTTTGAAGTTTAAGTGGCGTCGTTAGGCTGCTAAATTTTTAAGTGGTCCTTGCACCTTTCTCCCTTTTCAAAGTTCTAATTCCATGTCAAGTATTGAAAGTTCCTTTTTATTATGTTGGGGTATGATATCTATATCTATCATACTAATTTTTTTTTATGTTCAAATGATGAGAGACCCTATTTGATCTCATCAATTCAATTTTGGTTGAAGTTTATGTAACGCTGTTAGGCTGCCGAATTTTCATAAGAGAAATCTAATTTTTGTCTTCCTTCCATGTTTTTCATTTCAAATGGTATGTCCTTGAAATTTCATTAACATGATCATGTATCCTTCTTATTCTGTCCATATACTGTTTTATGGGTCATTTATGAATGTTTGACCCATTTTCCCTCTCTTTTTAATGTCTTCTAAAACCTCGTAACATAGTCGTTATGCTGCAGACTTTTCGTGCCAAAATGCCTCTCTCTTTTCTCAAAATTATTTTATGTTATAAAGTGAATACTCAAAGCTCTTATTTCTACAGGGGTATTCACATATATATAAAAATTTTCTATTTTAAATTCTGGTATTTACATACATGAGACCCGCTCTCCCCTTCCGTGGGTTTAAAGTGACGTAAAAATCATGTCTTTAAAGCAGTTTTTAAAATGTTATGATTATGAAATGAAACCCATTTATTTTATGATATATGGGTTATTTATGAAATTTTTGATGATGATATATGTGGCTCACATGACAATAAAGGCAAA
Source organism: Viscum album (assembly GCA_963277665.1). NCBI lineage: Eukaryota > Viridiplantae > Streptophyta > Magnoliopsida > Santalales > Viscaceae > Viscum > Viscum album. Next base: position 1,515,920,897 of record OY728155.1, on the reverse strand, counting down.
TTTAAGGGTGCGCCCTGATAGCGCTCCAACGCATTGGGTAATGATGTAACCACTAGAGATTACAATTTTCACGATACCTTGGTGAATAACCTTGGTAATTTTCAAATGACACCTTGGGGATGGACCTTGGTGATATGTTCATGATTGTCTATGTTAAATGATGTAGCCACATCTTAAATTTATGAAAAATGTTATTTTTATTATGATATTCCACATGATTTTTTTTATCATGCCTTAAAGTTCTTGTTCATGACATAGTTGAAGTATCTCAAGTTCACATGTTAAATGTTTCCCTTGTTTCCCTTACTGGGCCTTCTGCTCACCCTTTCATTTGATGTATGTCCCCAGGTTATGAGATGTAGTAATGAACCTAGGATGAACATGAGGAGAAGCCTTTCAAGTGTTTAAGAAGAATGTTTTATGTTTTCATGTTTTAAGTTCCTGGTTTCCAAGACACTAAAACTTAAAGATCCTCAGTTTTTTATAATGTAATTAAAGTTTATGTGATAAAAAGGTGGGATTCTATAGTTGGTATCAAAGGATGGTTTAGTTATTTGTGGAAATTAGGATATGAAAAATTTAGGAAGAAGCCTATAGAAAAGTTTATATATAAGAAATATTCCTGGTATTTTGGTGAGTATTGAGTAATAGGTTTCCAAGAAAATACATCTCCGTCTGGATACGAGCAGGTAGAGGTGGATCTGGCACAGATGTACATAGGGGTAAAACCCGAAAACACCGCTTTGAGCTATACTCAAACGGGAACTGGTACACGACAATGGGCCTTGCTGCACTCATGGTTACAACACTCCCGAGGGATATGCTTTGGTAAATTCATAAGCTTAGTATGAACCATTGTTAAAGGAAAAAAGATAAAATAAAATAAAGATTCACATAAGAATATATGATCATGGATAACCTAGATGAGAACCTAGGGGATCACAAGTTAGGGTATACTTTTCTTCTATAAGTTATCCTTATATGCTTTAATTTCCTTTTCATGATTATTAGCTAAGTATTTAAGCCCCTAACTATACTTTCTATTCTTAGTTAATGGTTGGAAATGGAAGAACATGTCCCAACAACCAATGTGATAGGAAATGCGATGATTTCCGTATTAATATGAAAGAGATGATTAGGGGATTAAAATATGATTATTATTTTGGAAGACGTTCACTATTTTGGGGACCCTATATGATCAAGGTAAATATATTAATACGGTATTTTCATTGAGGAGTAAGGTTGACTTATATTTTGAAGAATCGATGAATTTAAGGTGGACTTATAGTAATTTAGGTTACTTATGGGAATGATTATCCTATCTTGGGTAAAATATGTTTAGGTTAGCTACTTTTGGTATATGATGTTAGGAGTGGTTGATGTTGTTTGGAGATGAACAATGAAGTTTATTTTGGAAGACTATGTTATCAAATCCTTCTTGTATTTGGGTTTCAATCTTAGTTTGGTTTATTTTGAGGAATCTTAAGGACCGTTATTTATGGAATGGTCTATGATGAACATTGGGTAGTACCATGGAACTTTGAAGATTTAAAAGTAGTTTCCATTCCTATGGGATTCTTTTTTTTTTGAAGAGTTGTTTTACCTTACCCTTTCTGTTTTTGGGATAATGTTTAAAGATAGAAGAAATAGATAGTTAATCTTTTGTGGATTATGAAGATGATTCTTTTGTTTTGATGAGACCAAGTAGTTTTGAATGCTCATAGCTTGGAGAAAAGATTAGTTTTGGGTAGAAACTTATTAAAGGATGAAACTCTACATGAAGATAGGTATATTTTCGTATGTTTTTGTTTTATGTTGTAAATGAATTCCTCAAAATTATGAAAAGGAACGTAAAACAAAAACGTTGTTGGTTTACGTTTCCTACTAGGTAATCAAAAACCGTTTACACACATCATAAGTTTGGGATTTTCTTATGGTTAACTTTCTCCTAACCATGTTCTCTATCACTCTCCCCCAGAACTTGACCCTTTGTTTTTCTTCCATGTCCATGTTTTCCTACATGGAATCCTAGTGTGGGTTAACTCGGGTGACCTTTGTACTTCTCTTTCTTTCTTTTAAAGTAATAATTTTACTGACTCCTTTTCCAATGTGGGACTTTCAATGAAATTTCAAAACCCAATTTTAAAAATTGCGAGGACACAATTTCTTAAGGGGGGAAGAATGTAACGACCCGAAATTTTGAATAAATCTTGTTTCCTAATTTTATATGTTATTTTATTTATTTTTATACTCAACAAAAATGTTTCATTTGATAACATGATTATAATTAAAATGAGACCGTTGGGTTTAGACGGTTATATGACCATTGGTCAATATGACCGCTGGAAACTAAACGTTTTGATTATTGTCTCTAAATACAAGTAATCTTGGTTAATTATTATAGAAAGAAGATTCGATGGCCTCACCCAGTAGTCTTGGACCGATCGAAGCCCATCTAACAGAACTTGGGAAGGAGGTAGCACCACTAGGCTTTGCTCTGGACCAAACCCAAGACGAACTTCATCGTGTGAAGCTAGAACAGAATCGCCTCTGCGAGAAGTTCAAACTGATAGAAATTACTACTCGTGCGATGTTAGCTGAGCCTCCCTCAGATTCTCTCACCTTAGAACACCTTACACTTAGGTCCTATGCTGGTGTGATAAGGGGCTATATAAGGAGACCGTAACTGCCTTGTGTAATCCTTTGTTTTAAATAAAAAATTGGGATTTCTTCTTATGATGAAGTTTATGAATTTTTAAATGACCGGATAAATATAGTATGCATATTTTTGATAAATTTTAGAAAAATGATATTTTAAAAATGTTCATGTAAACCTTAAAAAATTAAAAATGTGTAATGATTTTCAAAAAAAGGTCTTCTACAATTATGTTCAGTATGAAATTTAGAGTCTAATAAGATCAACTTGATTTTTGATGAATAGTAAATTATGAATAGTGATTTTATGATTAGGATTAGTAATGTGTCCAAATAGATTAGTAATCTCACTTAAAGAAAGTATTAATATAATCTAGGCACCTTGATTAAGTAATGTGATTCAATAAAATGGTTAAATTACGGTTTCATAAATTATTATTCAAGCATTAGTTTTTTTCGGGTGAATAGTGTTTTTTTAATTAAAAATTTAATTAAAAATATTAAGAAAGTTATTTTTATAAAATGGATTTCATTTTTGAACTCAGAGCGTTGATATTATGTTATGGTAATTTTTGGGGATTTTTCTGAAAAAATGAATTTTCGGTGAATAGTGTATTTATTTAAAAATTAAATTAAAAATATTTAAAAAATTATTTTTATAAAATGGAGTTCATTTTTGAAATCAGAGCATTGATATTTGGTTAAGGTGAAATTTTGAGATTTTTCTGAGAAAGTTGAATTTTCAATGAATAGTAAAAATACAGTTTTAGGGTTTCGGTATGTTTAATGATCTCATAACTGTGTCATGATGATGTCATGAGATATTTTAAGGTATGGCCGGCCAAAGGTGATGCATTATTGTATTGGGGGCCCCATGTGGCCTAACTCCATGGGAAGTACCATGGGAGGGCCCATGCTTTTGAGAAAACCACTTTTGAGGTGTCCCTTGGCCATTAATGCCTCGTCCCCTCACTTTCCCTATAAATACCAAGAAATCCTCTCATCCTTTCGACTCCCCACTCTCCCCCAACAAAGTTCTGGTCTCATTACCTCCCAAGGAGTCCTCCCCAGGTTCCCCCAAGCCCTCAAGGTCCCAACCTTTGAGTTTTAAGAGTTACGTTTTAAGGTAAGGGATCTGGTCTCTCTCTTTCTTTTCAAGAAATATCTTTTATGTAATTTCTTTTATGCTCCATGTTCTTATGTTAAAGGGTGTTCTTTTATACTCCTCTTACTGCCCTTTTCATGTTCACATAATGAGAGATCCCCCCTTACTCTCATTATTTCATTTTATGAAGTTTTAAGTGGCGCCGTTAGGCTGCCGAAATTTTTGTAACGGATTCTTTCTCCCTTCTCATTTTTCAAAATCTATTTTCATGTATTGTTTTTCAAGTTCCTTTTTATTATGTTGGGGTATGATCTCTAAATTTATCATACTGATATTTTAAGATCATATGATGAGAGACTCCATTTGATCTCTTCAATTCAGTATTTTGAAGTTTTAAGTGGCACCGTTAGGCTGCCGAATTTTTTAACTGGTTCTTCACCCTTCTCGTTTTGAAGTTCTACTTTCATGTCAATTCTTTCAAGTTCCTTTTTTTATGTTGGGGTATGATCTCTATATCTATCATACTTATCTTTTATGACCATATGATGAGAGACCCCATTTGATCTCTTCAATTCAGTATTTTGAAGTTTTAAGTGGTGTCGTTAGGCTGCAGAATTTTTAAGTGGTTCTTCACCCTTCTCGTTTTGAAGTTCTACTTTCATGTCAATTATTTCAAGTTCATTTTTGTTGTGTTGGGGTATGATATCTATATCTATCATACTGATCTTTTATGACCATATGATGAGAGACCCCATTTGATCTCTTTAATTCAGTATTTTGAAGTTTAAGTGGCGTCGTTAGGCTGCTAAATTTTTAAGTGGTCCTTGCACCTTTCTCCCTTTTCAAAGTTCTAATTCCATGTCAAGTATTGCAAGTTCCTTTTTATTATGTTGGGGTATGATATCTATATCTATCATACTAATTTTTTTTATGTTCATATGATGAGATACCCTATTTGATCTCATCAATTCATTTTTGGTTGAAGTTTATGTAACGCTGTTAGGCTGCCGAATTTTCATAAGAGAAATCTAATTTTTGTCTTCCTTCCATGTTTTTCATTTCAAATGGTATGTCCTTGAAATTTCATTACCATGATCATGTGTCCTTATTCTGTCCATCTACTGTTTTATGGGTCATTTATGAATGTTTGACCCATTTTCCCTCTCTTTTTAATGTCTTCTAAAACCTCGTAACATAGTCGTTATGCTGCAGAATTTTCATCTCAAAATGCCTCTCTCTTTTCTCAAAATTATTTTATGTTATAAAGTGAATACTCAAAGCTCTTATTTATACAGGGGTATTCACATATATATCAAAATGTTCTATTTTAAATTCTGGTATTTACATACATGAGACCCGCTCTCCCCTTCTGTGGGTTTAAAGTGACGTAAAGATCATGTCTTTAAAGCAGTTTTTAAAATGTTATGATTATGAAATGAAACCCATTTATTTTATGCTATATGGTTTTTTTATGAAATTTTTTATGATTATCTATGTGGCTAACATGATAATAAAGGAAAATTTAAGGGTGCACCCTGATAGCGCTCCAATGCATTGGGTAATGATGTAACCACTAGAGATTACAATTTTCACGATACCTTGGTGAATAACCTTGGTAATTTTCAAATGACACCTTGGGGATGGACCTTGGTGATATGTTCATGATTGTCTATGTTAAATGATGTAGCCACATCTTAAAGTTATGAAAAATTTTATTTATATTATGATATGCCACATGATTTTTTTTATCATGCCTTAAAGTTCTTGTTCATGACATAGTTGATGTATCTCAAGTTCACATGTTAAATGTTTCCCTTGTTTCCCTTACTGGGCCTTCTGCTCACCCTTTCATTTGATGTATGTCCCCAGGTTATGAGATGCATTAATGAACCTAGGATGAACATGAGGAGAATCCTTTCAAGTGTTTAAGAAGAATGTTTTATGTTTTCATGTTTTAAGTTCTAGTTTCCAAGACACTAAACCTTAAAGATCCTCAGTTTTGTATAATGTAATGAAAGTTTATGTGATAAAAAGGCGGGATTCTATAGTTGGTATCAAAGGATGGTTTAGTTATTTGGGGAAATTAGGATATGAAAAATTTAGGAAGAAGCCTATAGAAAATTTTATATATAGGAAATCTTCCTGGTATTTTGTTGAGTATTGAGTAATGGGTTGCCAAACAAATACATCTCTGTCTGGATACGAGCAGGTAGAGGTGGATCTGGAACAGATGTACATAGGGGTAAAACCCAAAAACACCGCTTTGAGCTATACTCAAACGGGAACTGGTACACAACAACGGGCCTTGCTGCACTCTTAGTTACGACACTCCCGAGAGATATGCTTTGGTAAATTCATAAGCTTAGTATGAACCATTGTTAAAGGAAAAAAGATAAAATAAAATAAAGATTCACATAAGAATATATGATCATGGATAACCTAGATGAGAACCTAGGGGATCACAAGTTAGGGTATACTTTTCTTCTATAAGTTATCCTTATATGCTTTAAGTTCCTTTTCATGATTATTAGCTAAGTATTTAAGCCCCTAATTATACTTTCTATTCTTAGTTAATGGTGGGAAATGTAAGAACATGTCCCAACAACCAATGTGATAGGAAATGCGACGATTTCCGTATTAATATGAAAGAGATGATTAGGGGATTAAAATATGATTATTATTTTGGAAGACGTTCACTATTTTGGGGACCCTATATGATCAAGGTAAATATATTACTACGGTATTTTCATTGAGGAGTAAGGTTGACTTATATTTTGAAGAATCGATGAATTTAAGGTGGACTTATAGTAATTTAGGTTACTTATGGGAATGATTAACCTATCTTGGGTAAAATATGTTTAGGTTAGCTACTTTTATTATAAGATGTTAGGAGTGGTTGATGTTGTTTGGAGATGAACAATGAAGTTTATTTTGGAAGACTATGTTATCAAATCCTTCTTGTATTTGGGTTTAAATCTTAGTTTGGTTTATTTTGAGGAATCTTAAGGACCGTTATTTATGGAATGGTCTATGATGAATATTGGGTAGTAGTATGGAACTTTGAAGATTTAAAAGTAGTTTCCATTCCTATGGGATTCTTTTTTTTTTTGAAGAGTTGTTTTACCTTACCCTTTCTGTTTTTGGGATAATGTTTAAAGATAGAAGAAATAGATAGTTAATCTTTTGTGGATTATGAAGATGATTCTTTTGTTTTGATGAGACCAAGTAGTTTTGAATGCTCATAGCTTGGAGAAAAGATTAGTTTTGGGTAGAAACTTATTAAAGGATGAAACTCTACATGAAGATAGGTATATTTTCGTATGTTTTTGTTTTATGTTGTAAATGAATTCCTCATAATTATGAAAAGGAACGTAAAACAAAAATGTTGTTGGTTTACGTTTCCTACTAGGTAATCAAAGACCGTTTACACACATCATAAGTTTGGGATTTTCTTATGGTTAACTTTCTCCTAACCATGTTCTCTATCACTCTCTCCCAGAACTTGACCCTTTGTTTTTCTTCCATGTCCATGTTTTCCTACATGGAATCCTAGTGTGGGTTAACTCGGGTGACCTTTGTACTTCTCTTTCTTTCTTTTAAAGTAATAATTTTACTGACTCCTTTTCCAATGTGGGACTTTCAATGAAATTTCAAAACCCAATTTTAAAAATTGCGAGGATGCAATTTCTTAAGGGGGGAAGAATGTAACGACCCAAAATTTTGAATAAATCTTGTTTCCTAATTTTATGTGTTATTTTATTTATTTTTATACTCAACAAAAATGTTTCATTTGATAACATGATTATAATTAAAATGAGATCGTTGGGTTTAGACGGTTATATGACCATTGGTCAATATGACCGCTGGAAACTAAACGTTTTGATTATTGTCTCTAAATACAATTAATCTTGGTTAATTATTATAGAAAGAAGATTTGATGGCCTCACCCAGTAGTCTTGGACCGATCGAAGCCCATCTAATAGAACTTGGGAAGGAGGTAGCACCATTTGGCTTTGCTCTGGACCAAACCCAAGACGAACTTCATCGTGTGAAGCTAGAACGGAATCGCCTCTGCGAGAAGTTCAAACTGATAGAAATTACTACTCGTGCGATGTTAGCTAAGCCTCCCTCAGATTCTCTCACCTTAGCACACCTTACACTTAGGTCCTATGCTAGTGTGATAAGGGGTTATGTAAGGAGACCGTAACTGCCTTGTGTAATCCTTTGTTTTAAATAAAAAATTGGGATTTCTTCTTATGATGAAGTTTATGAATTTTTAAATGACCGGATAAATATAGTATGCATATTTTTGATAAATTTTAGAAAAATGATATTTTAAAAATGTTCATGTAAACCTTAAATAATTAAAAATGTGTAATGATTTTCAAAAAAAGGTCTTCTACAATTATGTTCAGTATGAAATTTAGAGTCTAATAAGATCAACTTGATTTTTAATGAATAGTAAATTATGAATAGTGATTTTATGATTAGGATTAGTAATGTGTCCAAATGGATTAGTAATATCACTTAAAGAAAGTATTAATATAATCTAGGCACCTTGATTAAGTAATGTGATTCAATAAAATGGTTAAATTACGGTTTCATAAATTATTATTCAAGCATTAGTTTTTTTCAGGTGAATAGTGTTTTTTTAATTAAAAATTTAATTAAAAATATTTAGAAAGTTATTTTTATAAAATGGATTTCATTTTTGAACTCAGAGCGTTGATATTATGTTATGGTAATTTTTGGGGATTTTTCTGAAAAAATGAATTTTCGGTGAATAGTGTATTTATTTAAAAATTAAATTAAAAATATTTAAAAAATTATTTTTATAAAATGGAGTTCATTTTTGAAATCAGAGCATTGATATTTGGTTAAGGTGAAATTTTGGGATTTTTCTGAGAAAGTTGAATTTTCAATGAATAGTAAAAATACAGTTTTAGGGTTTCGGTATGTTTAATGATCTCATAACTGTGTCATGATGATGTCATGAGATATTTTAAGGGATGGCCGGCCAAAGGTGATGAATTATTGTATTGGGGGCCCCATGTGGCCTAACTCCATGGGAAGTACCATGGGAGGGCCCATGCTTTTGAGATAAACCACTTTTGAGGTGTCCCTTGGCCATTAATGCCTTGTCCCCTCACTTTCCCTATAAATACCAAGAAATCCTCTCATCCTTTCGACTCCCCACTCTCCACCAACAAAGTTCTGGTCTCATTACCTCCCAAGGATCCTCCCCAGGTTCCCCCAAGCCCTCAAGGTCCCAACCTTTGAGTTTTAAGAGTTACGTTTTAAGGTAAGGGATCTGATCTCTCTCTTTCTTTTCAAGAAATCTATTTTATGTAATTTCTTTTATGCTTCATGTTCTTATGTTAAAGGGTGTTCTTTTATACTCCTATTACTGCCCTTTTCATTTTCACATAATGAGAGATCCCCCCTTACTCTCATTATTTCATTTTATGAAGTTTTAAGTGGCGTCATTAGGCTGCCGAAATTTTTGTAACGGATTCTTTCTCCCTTCTCATTTTTCAAGATCTATTTTCATGTATTGTTTTTCAAGTTCCTTTTTATTATGTTGGGGTATGATATCTAAATTTATCATACTGATCTTTTATGATCATATGATGAGATACCCCATTTGATCTCTTCAATTCATTATTTTGAAGTTTTAAGTGGCACCGTTAGGCTACCGAATTTTTTAAGTGGTTCTTCACCCTTCTCGTTTTGAAGTTCTACTTTCATGTCAATTCTTTCAAGTTCCTTTTTGTTATGTTTGGGTATGATCTCTATATCTATCATACTTATCTTTTATGACCATATGATTAGAGACCCCATTTGATCTCTTCAATTCAGTATTTTGAAGTTTTAAGTGGCGCTATTAGGCTGCCGAATTTTTAAGTGGTTCTTCACCCTTCTCGTTTTGAAGTTCTGCTTTCATGTCAATTATTTCAAGTTCCTTTTTGTTGTGTTGGGGTATGATCTCTATATCTATCATAATGATATTTTATGACCATATTATTAGAGACCCCATTTAATCTCTTCAATTCAGTATTTTGAAGTTTAAGTGGCGTCGTTAGGCTGCTAAATTTTTAAGTGGTCCTTGCATCTTTCTCCCTTTTCAAAGTTCTAATTCCATGTCAAGTATTGCAAGTTCCTTTTTATTATGTTGGGGTATGATATCTATATCTATCATACTAATTTTTTTTATGTTCATATGATGAGCGACCCTATTTTATCTCATCAATTCATTTTTGGTTGAAGTTTATGTAACGTTGTTAGGCTGCCGAATTTTCATAAGAGAAATCTTATTTTTGTCTTCCTTTCATGTTCTTCATTTCATATGGTATATTTTCAAATTTCATTACCATGTTCTTAAATCCCTTATATTATGTCCCTATACTGTTTTATGGGTCATTTATGAATGTTGGGCCCATGTCCCCTCTCTTTTCAATGTTTTCTAAAACCCCAAAACATAGCCGTTATACTGCAGAATTTTCGTCTCAAAATGCCTCTCTCTTTTCTCAAAATTATTTTATGTTATAAAGTGAATACTCAAAGCTCTTATTTCTATAGGGGTATTCACATATATATCAAAATGTTCTATTTTAAATTCTGGTATTTACATACATGAGACCCACTCTCCCCTTCCGTGGGTTTAAAGTGATGTAAAGATCATGTCTTTAAAGCAGTTTTTAAAACGTTATGATTATGAAATGAAACCCATTTATTTTATTCTATATGGGTTATTTATGAAATTTTTGATGATGATATATGTGTCTCACATGATAATAAAGTAAAATTTAAGGGTGCGCCCTAATAGCGCTCCAATGCATTGGGTAATGATGTAACCACTAGAGATTACAATTTTCACGATACCTTGGTGAATAACCTTGGTAATTTTCAAATGACACCTTGGGGATGGACCTTGGTGATATGTTCATGATTGTCTATGTTAAATGATGTAGCCACATCTTAAAGTTATGAAAAATTTTATTTTTATTATGATATGCCACATGATTTTTTTTATCATGCCTTAAAGTTCTTGTTCATGACATAGTTGATGTATCTCAAGTTCACATGTTAAATGTTTCCCTTGTTTCCCTTACTGGGCCTTCTGCTCACTCTTTCATTTGATGTATGTCCCCAGGTTATGAGATGCAGTAATGAACCTAGTATGAACATGAGGAGAATCCTTTCAAGTGTTTAAGAAGAATTTTTTATGTTTTCATGTTTTAAGTTCCTGGTTTCCAAGACACTAAACCTTAAAGATCCTCAGTTTTGTATAATGTAATGAAAGTTTATGTGATAAAAAGGCGGGATGCTATAGATCATGCGTCGGGTAATTCCTCTCATGTGGCTTCAACTGCCAAGATCTATACACAACAACTTGATCCCCCTGTATAAGAACTTCTCCTAGATTTATACCTGATGCATATTAGTACACAATGTAACTCCTACCTAGATCTAAAAAAATCAGTATCAGTGCTGAATTCAATCTCCCTTTCATCTCCTGAAAGGTCGTCTCGTAGGAATATGTCCATACATACTTCACACCCTTTTTAGTCAGGCCTTTCAATGGAACTGCTAAATGTGAGAAGTCCTGTATGAAATGCTTATAGTAACCAGCTAGTCTAGAAAACTATGCACCTCAAAGACATTCTTGGGATGATTCCAGGTAACTACTACTCTCACCTTCTCTAGATCCACTGATACTCATATCTATGAGATGACATGACCCAGGAAGTGAATCTGATCTATCCAGAAGTGGCACTTTTTGATCTTATCATATAATTTATGCTCTCTCAATGTACTCAAAACAGTCTCAAGATGGGTGGCATGGTCGTGTCATTTATGAGAATACACCAAAATATCATCCACAAAAACCACAAATAATGAGTCAAGATACGGATGTAACACTTGGTTCATCAGTTCCATAAAGACTACAGGCGTGCTCGTGAGACCAAACGGCATGACCAAATAGTCATATATATCATACCTACTCCAAAATTCTATACGAGGTATGTTTGATGATATAACATGAACTTGATAATAACCGAATCTTAAATTGATCTTAGAGAATACCTGATCTCCTCAGAGCTGATCAAAGAGATCATGTATTCATGGAAGAGGATACCGGTTCTTAACTGTCAACTAGTTCAATTTCCGATAATCCATGCATAGCCTGAGGGTACCGTACACCTTTTTCAAAAAAAGGACTAGCAAACCCCAATGAGAAGTATTGGGTCAGTTGAAACCCTTAGCCTCCAAATCCTCTAGCTATCTCTTAAGTTCTTGAAACTCCATCATAAACATCCTATAAGGATGAATGAATATCGATGCAGCTCCTAGTACTAGCATGATAGAGAACTCTACCTCTCTTACCAGAGGTAAACCTGAAAATTCATCCAGGAAGACATCCCTGAAACGATCAACCACTGAAGTAAAATTCATCTAACATGTCCCCTGGTCATCCAGATATAAATTGTAAATTTGTGTTGTCATCCCACTCAACCAATGAAAATCAGGTCCAACTCGGATCTCTTAAACATCCCATTCATCCTTATATAGAAACGATTTTCCCTCTGGTGATGTAAAACTAACCATGCAGCAATAGGAATCGACAAAGGCTTGAAAGGAGACTAACCAGTCCATTATGAGTATGACATCAAAGCTTGTCATCTCTAAGACATATAGATCCCAAACGAAATGACACCCACCAATTTCAAGGGGCACTCCTTGCACTGTCTCACACCTACCATTCTAATCTCTAATGGACTATCTAGTTTCATAACATCATCATAAGTAAAAACACGGAGCCCTAAGCTCTCCATAATGGGCAATGATATAAAACTATGTGAATCCCCTATATAAAAGAGTGCAGAAGCTAAAACAGTGGAAACTAGAATAGTACCTATAATAGTAGAAGGTGTGGGATCCTGCTCCTACTGGGTTTTTTACACTACATAAGTTTGGCATGTACCGTAGCCCTGAGACATTGCCCGGATGTAACGACCCAGTCATTTATGAATAAAATTCCCTTTATTTTAATGTATTATTGAAAACACATGCACTATTATTATTATTATTATTATTATTATTATGGGTTTTAAATAACCGTTAAGTATCATTACCATTGATAATATAGTCATTGAATAGTGATCACATGACTGATATAAATTTAAGGTTTTTAAAAAGAATCCTTTTGACATAGACAAAGGAGAGGATGGCCTCATACAGTAAACTCAGGCCATATGAAGCTTATTTGACGGAGCTCGGAAAGGAGGTAGCTTCACTAGGCTTCACTCTTGACCAAGCCCAATCTGAGCTTCAACACGTTAAGCTTGAATGGAATCTACTATGAGAGAAGTTCAAGTTAAAAGATATTACCACCCGGGCAATGTTATCTGAGCCACTCCAAGAGTCTGTCACCATCGCACACCTTACCCTTAGGTATTATGCTGGTGTTATAAGGGGTTATGTAATAAGGCATTAGTTACTTATTATGTAATTCCTTTTTATAAATAAAATTCTTACTCCATCAATTCCTTTATAAGAATAGTATTTCTTAAAAGAATTATAAAATTGATAAATTGAGTTTTTGGGTAAAAATGGTAATTTTGAGAAATATATAAATTATTATATTAAACTAAGTTTTTTTATTATAAAAACAATTATTATAAATGATTATTATATTAGTTATTTATATTTAAATGGTTATGTAATCGGTTTGATAAGATTTATATTTTTTTATACGATAAAACAGAAAGTGTATTTTTAAAGAATTTATTTTTAAGGAATTAATTATTTTTTGAAATAATTAATATTATTACCAAATTACTTTTATGAATAATAAATGATTATAAAATTTTATGAATTCAAATGTAATTTTTATTAAGGTTTGAAAATTGTTTTTGTCAAAACTCGTGAATTTTCAATAAAAGTCGATTTTCATTTTAAAAGTGAAAATTCACATATTTAGAAAAATATTTAGATAAAATGAATATTATTTTTAGAATAAGGATGTAAAAATTATCCAATGTTAAATTTTTCATAATTTTCTGAGAGTCGAATTTTTGGGTAAAAATTAAATACCATATAAATAAAATATGTGTTTTATGACATCATAATGACCCCAAAATGATGTAATAAATACTGTAATGGGTATTCTCAGACCAATATATGGTTTCCCATTAAAATAAAGTGATTTTGGATTTTTTTTTTACTTATTTTATAAATCCTTAGTGAATCCTCCAAAATGTATAATATACTTTATGATTTTAAATTCATTTGTTTAGTAATGTGACTCACTTCCACATAAGCAAGGATAATATTTTAATATGTTCCGTAATTGGGATTATAAAATAATATTTTCCACTCCACTTTGTCAAAAACCATGGGCAAAAACCATGGGAAGGTTTGTAGTTTTGAATATTTAATTATATAGATTCCAAAACCTAAGTTTGTGAAATATTAAAGAATTCCCCTCTCATTTCATATATAAAACCACCCAAGATTCCACTTATCTTCACTCAAAATCCTTGGATCACGTCCCCACTCTTCCCTCCTATCTCTAGAATCCTACCAAGGTTCCCCAAGCTCTAAAAAATCTCCTCTTCAAGCTCTTGAATTCATACACTCAAGTAAGGGATTCCTTCCTTTCTCATTTTTATCCAGGTTTCTTTATGTTGTAATACCCTTTTACATTCAATTAAAAATATTGGGGTATGATTTGGAACCTCCACCATATTGCATTAATTTTTTTTGAATGATGAGATTCCATTTTCCCTCTCATTAATTCCATCCATGTTTACCAGTTACCATGTCGATATTCCATAAGGGATTTCTCTCTTCTTATTTCCATTCAAGTATTTTTCCCAAATTATTCATCTAAATTCCATTTTCTATGTTTGGATATTATTTTTCATGATCTCATTACAATATATTTCATTTATAAATGATGATAGACCCATTTCTCTCTCATCAACCCAATGAATTTCTATACGACGACATTATGCTGCCAAAATTGCACTGCGGTTTTCCAAGACAAAATCATCGTGTAGTGAATACCATACCCATTTCTCTATCAATGGTATTCACCTTTATGAACATATACATACACTACTAGAAAATTAGTCTATATCCACGGTTTGGAACCATGGCTATAATCCAAAAAATCATGGCTATAGGTTATAGCCACAGTTCATTGAACGGTGGCTCTAGGGTTTTAGCCACTGTTTGAAACTGTGGCTAAAACCCTTCCCATTTCATAAAAAACCATCCTCCCCTTCCCCTATTGGACTCCCTTGGACAGTAGCCCCCACCCCCTACTGGACCCCCCTGGACAACAGCCCCATCCCCCCTAGATAGCACCCCCCTACTGGACCCCCCTCGACAGCACCCCCCCTATTGGACCCCCTGGACAGTACCCCCCCCCCCCCCTATTGGACCCCCTGGATAGCATCCCCCCCCCTGATGGACACCCTAGACAGCAGCACCCCCCTTCTGGACCCTCTGGACAGCAGCCCCCCTTTTTGCTGGACCCCCTGGACATAAGCCCCCCTGCTGGACCCCCCTGAACAGCAGCCCCCCTACTGGACCCCCTGGAGAGCAGCCCCCTACACATCCCTTGCACACCCCTTGCCCCCCTACACCCCCTGGATAGCAACCCCCCCCCCCCCCACACACACACACACACATCCCTTGAACCCCTTTCACACACACCCTTGCACACCCCCCCCCCTTGCACACCCCTTGCCCCCCCAGATGGACCCCCCTGGACAACACCCCCCCCCCCCCCTCGCTGGACCCCCCTGGACAGTAGCCCCCTGCTGGACCCCCCTGGACAGCCCCCCCTGCTAGACCCCCTGGACAGCAGCCCCCCTGCTGGACCCCCTGGACAGAATCCCCCCCCTGTTCGACCCCCTGGACAGTAGCCCCCCTGCTGGACCCCCCAAGATAGCAGCCCCCCCCCCCACACACACATCCCTTACACACCCCTTGCCCCCCTACTGGACCCCCCTTGCACCACCCCTACTGGACCCCCCCCCCCCCATGCTAGACCCCCTTTCACCCCTTGTCCCCCCACCCCTTTCCCCCCTCCCCCTTGCAAACCCCCCTTGCACACCCCCACTGCAGACCCCCCCTCCCTCCTGTATAGACCCCCCCTCCTTCCTGAACTGACCCCCCCAAACACACACACCCTAGACAGACCCCCCCCCCCTCATTCCTACATACCCCCCTTGCACCCCACCCTCCCCCCACCTGCAAACCCACCTTTCACCCCCCCCCCCTCTCCCCTACCTGCAAACCCACCTTGCACCCCCCCCCCCTCCTGGACACCCCCTTAGACACCCACCCTCCTGGACACCACCCCCCCCTTCCCGGACAGACCCCCCACCCCCTAGACAGACCCCCCTCCTTCCTAGACAGATTTTCAAAGCTATGAGGAGGTTTGGTTTTATGGAATGGTCTTATCAATTGTCAGTTGTATGGTACTAGTTGGTATTATAATATTTTCATTATCGATAAGGTTGCTGCAGGGGTAGAGAGTTGAGACATTCATGTATGAATGATCCAAACTGTTATCCTTGCCTAGCACAAAAAGACTTGGTTGATACATCAAAAACCATATAGTACAACAGAAACATAAATATGGAAATAAATTAAAGTTATTGTATAACAAAAGAAATTAGGAACATTGAATGCTGTAAGATACCGTAATATGTGATGTGATTTTCTTGATCAATATTATCTCTTGGAAGTTGTTCCTACATTGAAAACATGACATTGTGTTATTTTTAGTAAAATAAGAATCACAAAAGTGGTTGTTTATTGTTCAGAGTTTACCTAAATGTAGAAGAAAGCAATATCTATTTATAGAGTCTTGATGAAATGTGGTGTATTTGGATATATCTAATGTAATTTAAAATATCATATTGAATCTAGCTATGTAATGGTTATTCAACCTTATCTAAGATTAAAGAAACCTATAGAGACTAACTACACCCCCCTGCCCCACCCCCTTTCCCCATTTCCCCACTGCCCCACCCCTTTGCACCCCCTCCCCACTGCACTGAAGACCCCCCCCCCCTACAGACCACCCCTGTCCTGCAGACCTCCCCACTCCACCCTGCCCCCTCCACCCACCCCCTCCCCCCTACCCTACAGACGACTCCCCTGCCCCCAGCTCTGCAGACATCCCCCCCTCCCCCCTGCCCTGTAGACATCCCCCCTACCCCCTTCCCCCCTCCACCCCACCCCCCGCCCCATGCCCCCCCTCCACCCCCTCCCCCCTCCCCCTACCCCCTGCCCCCTACCCCTTTTCCCCTACCCCACTCCACCCTCCCCCCTGCCCCCTGCCCCCCTCCACCCACCGCCTGCCCCCCTGCCCCTTTCCCCCTACCCCCTGCCCCCTACCCCCCGCCCCCCTCCACCATCCCCCTGCCCCCTACCTTGCAGACAATGTGGAAGATCCTATATTACCAAAATTTTCAAAGCCAATCGCATGAAAAATCCATGCAACAACTATTTTTGACTTAAGCTAACCGTAGATTATCATTTCATTTGATGAAGAATGAAATGGTATGAAATATCATTCTATGCCTACTTTATGACTACCCAAATCATGCTTTATGATTGTGATGGAATTGGTATGAAAATCACATTTTCTTACCCCTTTTTATATCCCATAATCATTTGATATGATATATACATTTATCACATACAGGATATGATTTATATTCCTTTATGATTCCATCAATAATTAAATATGATCACCCATTTTTATAGTATAAAAATTGGATTTAGGTTATATACCTCTTTTAGAAATACATTATGGGCCAGGGGTCACACCGTGATGTGTTTAGAATGAGTCATGTCATTATCCAGGGGTCACTCCCTGAGGTTCTTATGCCCAGTTTTTTTAAATTAACTAAATAATTAAATAAAATATAAAATGATATTTTGGCTAGTGCGGTTAACATGCATCTGTCCCAGATTCTACCTCATTGGATTTTAGATGAACAACATGGGTTTGTGAATGGCAGGAAAATCCAGGGTGCACACCCACCCCCCCCCCCTCCCCACTACACCCCCCCCCCCACCCTACACACCCCCCAAACCAACCCCTAGTCTGCACCAGCCCCCCCTGCATACCTCCCCCCTGCCCCTTGCCCTCTGCCCCCTTCCCCCTGCCCCCCTCCACCCTCCCCCCGCCCCCCGCCCCCTGCCCTATAGACCTCCCCCTACCCCCTCCCCCATACCCTCGGCCCCCTTCCCCCTGCCCTACTGACCTCCCCCCTACCCCCTTCCCCCTGCCCACTGCCCCTACCCCCTGCCCCCTCCACCCTCCCCCCTGCCCCATGCCCCATGCCCCCTTCCCCCCTGCCCCCTTCCCCCTCCACCCTGCCCCCTGCCCCCCTCCACCCTCCCCCCTACCCCCTACAGACCTCCCCCTTTCCCCCTTCCCTGCTATATTTTTTTGCTGGTTCTCTTCATAGCATGTATCCCTATCCATAGACACGGCCTATCATACGAAATCATACACACAAGAAATCCAGTTCTTGTGAAGACATTGAGACAAATAAAACCTCATAAACATATATTCGGAATGAGTTATACTAATAAAATGGATGAAAAGAATGTCGGGGGAGGAAGCCGTTTCAAAAGAACCATCAGCATTTGAGAAATAATATTGGAAAAATGAGGTTCAATGGCAATGTACTCCGAAATCCTGTACTAAAAATAATAGCACAGTGGTTATCGAATGAAAGGACCAAAAGTAGTATTGCGTTGAAATTGATTGTAATTACCTCTCAATGTCATCAAGGATTATGTATCTTAATAGTGACTTATAAGCATCCTCAAATAACTGAAAAGAACATGTAAAAAAATGACTAAAAGTATTTAGTATACAAGTTGAAAATTCAATTAGCATAAACAAATGGAAACCTAGTTGATTTTAAACCTTGTAAATTTGTGCACATTTACTGGCCTCGCTCACCCCAATCATTGATTCAGCTGAAACCTGTCCATATAGAACCCAACAAAAGTTGAAAACACAAATAGATTCAAGTGCATGCATGCAAGAATGAAGTCTGACATAAGGGAAAGAAACAATGAGAATTATTAAAATGCACTTACAATCTTAACATATGTGAAATCACTTTCAATACCAATGGTGCCTGCACAGTCCCTGCCCCTTGCGCACCCCCCCCCCCGGCCCCCACTTCCCCCTTGCACACCCCCCCTCCCACCCCCTCTCCCTCCCCCCTCCCACCTTACACACCCCACCCCTGCCCCCCCCCACCCTGCACAGCCCATGCCACCCTGTACAACCCGCCCCTCTCCCCCCCCCCCCACACCTTATACAGCCCCTGCCCCCTTGCACACCCCCCCCCCCTTCCCCCTTGCACACCCCCCCCCCACCCTGCCCCCCTTCCCCTTGTAATGGAATTGAGTATTTAGAACCCAAAAAAACAATTTATCACAGTATTTCCATGAAACACCAATAAAAATACAATAAATGGTTACTAATGTCTTGAAAAAAATGGTATAAAATAACCATTACCTCCTGAATTTTATATTCATGTCAATCCCAGTTGCAAGTCATGGGAGTAAATCAATTGCATCGGCTATGTTTTCTTGTTGGTTCTCTGCATAGCATGCATCCCTATCCTGCACACCAATACAAGTTATTAAACTCACAATATGATTAGTGAAACTAATATATGGGCCACCATAAGAAAAAAAATGGAAAATTGGACTACATATCATCGGAGGTGTGCCGGAGGAGATAGAGGGGCTGCCTTAGAGCAGCGTCATCTAGGAGGTACGATGGTCACGTTTGAGGAGGATACAATTCAATATAATAATAACAAAACTTAACTACTAAATAAACAAACATATCTCATAATAGAATAATTCAATATATGTGGAAACAGTTAGAAACGCCACAATTCAATTCAGTATTACAATAATCAAACCTCACTGCATAATAAAATTACAGATATTAACAATTCAAATATACAATTCACGTCAATAGTGAGTCTCAATATCAGTATCATTAGATTCATGATAACCCTCATCCATGCCTCTTATAGAAACACCATCATCACCTCTCACGCCACCAGCATCATCATCGATATCAACATCAGTACCGGCACCGACACTGGGACCGGATCCGGCTACAGCTCCAGCTCCAGCTCCGACTCTGGCTTCGGCTCTGGATCCAGAAGAAGAATCTACATTAGCATAACTTATTGACATCAAACATTCATCAACTGATGCAACTTCTTCTGGTGAAAGTGTAGAGGAAATGGCAGACATAACTTTCATCATATTTTCAAATATCACCTTTTCTGCTTTTTGAGTTGCTTATTTGATTGTGGAATTCATCTGTTCCACTTTGACCAAACCAGAACCGGTACTCAAAGAAACGTTGTCAGTAGACAAGTATCGAGATAGTACAATCTTCTTCCCAGGTCTACAATGCACTCTGCCCTGATGCTCATCTCCTAATACCTGATGTAAATGATCGTTCGGGCCCAAATTGTCAGGTTCTTTTTCTGCCAATGTCTCCAAAGCATTTTGTTGATTGATATAAAACATAAATTAAAATGATAAAATAATATAAGGAATTAAATTCATTCAAGATAAAATAAATTGAAATATACTTATAATCTCCTTCTCGGTGTCAGTATTTAGCACAGTACCATCTTTATTTTTTCTGCTTGCACAAAACAAAGTAGAGAGAGGAACGTGACTCTAGATATTCAATGTTTTTTTTCTGGAAAAAACAAATAAATAAATAAAAATTTGAAGTCAAAAAAATTACACTAAATAAAGATATATATTTTAAATATTAAATTACCTGTGTTTGCTCAAGATCTGGGAGTGAAGTGTGTCCACGAGTATAAACATGTTTCATTCCACTCTTATTTCTTTTATTTCTGTCTGATTTTTCCTATAAAAAAAATTATATAACTTTATTAACATAAATAAAACTTATTTTCAAATAAATAAATGAATATTTATATAAATTTAACAAATACCTTAAACTCTGGACTCTTCCAATAGGCGATCATCTCTTTGTATTGTGATATTGGGAAATCATGAATCACTGGTACTTCTTCAAACTCCATGTCAACTCTCTTTTTCCAACCAAGATATAATTCATACTTGTACGCTCTCCACATTTCACCTAAATCCATTAACCTTGTAGCCTTGGCATTTTTTCCATTAGGAAAATTATATCAGAGCTACAATGGACAAAATATTTGTTAAGAAAATATTATAAATTAATATATATAAAAGTTGATTAACATTACTTACCCAGATATCTTCCCAGGCATTGTCCTTTATTTTTCTCCAACTTCCCTCTAACTTATTGGTTGAACTGGAATGATATTGTTGTGTCTAACAAGTGTTCCCATAAATCTTTTACATTTCGTACCATTTTTTTTAATTATAGCTCCGTTCTCATTGTATTCAACCATGATTTGCGTGTGTCGATTCCAAACCTCTCGCATTTTTTTACGGCCTTGTCGTCTGGTGGAGGCTAGAGATAATCATGAAAAAAAGTAATAAAGGATAATAATATATATGAATTTATCATTAATCACTAACAGTAATGTTTAAACACATACCAGTATGGGGGATCTGCTAACCCCTGAAGTGCAGCATCTAGAGGGGGAGTAGCCTCTGTGGTGGGTGGGATATCTACAGTAGGAGTACTCTGTACGGTAGATGGATAACCCTGTACAGATGAGGGTGGATATGGATATGGATATGGCGGTGGGATATATGGGGGCGTAGTGCCCTGTACATTGGATGGTGGGAATGGAAAATAAAGAGGGATGGGAGTCTGAGAACTACCATCTGATGTGGGTACGGGCAGAAAGGGTTATGGAAAAGGTGGGTATGGATAATATGGAGGTGGCATAATGGGACGATGACCTTATGGTGTCTCAAGCAGCATAGTAGTAGGTTGAACTATAGAATCAATATCCCCCGCCATAATATTAGCCTCGGTAGTATAATGCAACTGTCTCCTCAATGAAGTATCCTAAAATAACATAGATGATAAAATAAAACGAACAATAACATGATAAATAATATGAAAGACCATAATATTCAAACATAAATTGTACTTACAGTGTTGGTCAGATGAGACATATGTTGTTCATTTCTTTGTATTCTTCTATTTCTTCTAATATCATCATATTCAGACATTTTGACCAGGAAATTTAAAATAATATTCTCAAATAAATAGAAATAATGCAAAATTTTAAATAATAAAATTGTATCATAAAACAATGAGATTCATTTTAAATGTGATATTTATATTAATAAAATATCAAGACTTTTCTATGTTCAAGAATTACTATAGATGTTATTAAACATAAATTGGTAAGACTATAAATAGTTTTATATTTGATAATGGTATAAAATATAAAAGTTAATTTGATATCATGTATGGAATTTTAAAAAAACACATACAATATTATGATAATGTCAGGTAAATACTCACATATGTGTCAACGTTATGTGTGCACTGTGACAATTTTCAGTTCACAATCTATTCTAGCAATTGAGTCATATGTGTCATCAAATGAAACATTTGAATAAATAACGATAGGTTCATCCACAACATCATTTCCATCAATGCCTTCATCAAAAATATGTCTAGGAATGACATCAAAAATAACACCAATTTTTTGTTGTAATGGGTCAGTTACATAAAACACCTATCTATCCTGTGACGCAACAATATACAGTTCATCAGTGTGAAGCTGGCAATTCATATCAATCACTCTAAATCCACAGTTATCAATATGTATTCCTTGTCATGTCATTGAATCAACCCCCTTACATTTCATCATTGCGACATGACCATGTGCATAGTAATCTAATAAAATGATTCTTTCAACAACACCATAATATGATATATTTTCTAACTGAGGTTGTCTATCTGATGCACTCACATAACAATCTAGTGTGGCACTTATCGTGACACTGTCATGTTGTGTTGCCATTTTTTTACACAGCTATTTATAACAAATTTAAATCCATTGACAAACATTGCTTTAAAATCATGTACCACATCATTTGGACCAAAGGACAATGCTCTTACTTCATCTGATACTTCATTCATTGGTAGAGTTAAAACCTAAAAGATACCAACATTGAATATTAAATAGAGACATGCGATTATGTTATGATAAGAAAAAAAATCTATTACCGTTGACTTTAACCAAGCAGCAAATTATTTGTTGTGCAACAGTTCCTTCCTCTTAATAGATAGAGAGCGATGTCTCTTTTTTATAATTTTTAAATGTTCTCTACAAATATGAAATCTTAAAAATATTAGAAGATATGAAGAAATAACATAGTTAAAAAAATGCATATTTATTAGTTTACTTACTTGATATAATCATCAAGAACACCACAGTTGAATAATACTGTATGATGATCCATTTCCCACTCTTCCCTGCATAAAGTACACAACGAGTACGATACAGATATCCCCCCTATTTGGGGAAGTGAAGAAAATGCAGGCTCAATGGGATCATATTGCTCATCTTCGGTTCTCATTAGTCGATTAGACCTCGTAGTGACGTTACCCAAGTACTATGAATAGAAATCCATGCATTCTTGTGCTAAATAACATTTCACAATAGAGCCTTCGGGGTGATATTTATTTCTCACATAAGATATCAATGTAAACATCATTCTTTCTGTAGGATACATCCACCGAATTGAAATAGAACCACCAAAAAGAACTTCTATGGGAAGATGCATAGTCAGATGTAAAATACATGTGAAAAATGATGGTGGAAAAGTTTTCTCCAAGTCACAAAGAATAATCGGTGCATCTCTCTACAATTTCTGAACAACACTTTTGTTTAGTCTTTTGGCATAAAGGTCTCAATAAAAATGACATAACTTAATCACAACAACTCTAACATTATGAGAAATTAAATGTTGAATGGAAATAGGAATCAAATCATGTAACAAGATATGGTAATCATGGTTTTTAAGAGATTTTAGTTTCACATCTTGTGTATTCTCCCTTTTTGAAATATTACTTGAATAACCATCTGGAACCTTCAAAATTTCCAAGACCTGAAGAAATTGTTAATTCTCCACATTTATCATCTAATAACAGGAAATAGGGACTTTCCTCTTATTTTGACCAATTAACTTAGAATGAAGTTTTGCTCTTATACCCCAATCCATCAAATCACGACGAGACCGCAAATCGTCTTTTTTTTCCTTTGACATTTAAAATCGTAGCAAGTAACATCTCACAAATTTTTTTATCAATATGAATTACTTCCAAACAATGATGCAATAAATTCGATGACCAATACAAAAACTCAAAGAATATGCTTTTCTTTCTCCAATTGCTATTGGAATTCGAATTAACATGTTTTTGATTTCTGATATTTGATTGAATTTTTCCAAGAACATAATTCAAATCATCATGTTCTTTAACAATATCATTCCCTGACATTCATTGAGGTGTCTCATCTGTCTCGACGACATTATCGAACTGTCTTTGATTTTTCCTGTATGGATGATCCATCGGTAGAAATCACAGATGCCCTATGAAGCTAAAAGTTCTTAGAAACTTTAATATTTGGAAATGTGTATTTTTCATACAAAGAGGGCGAGATAATTTCCCTTTAGTACTCCAACCAAACATCATTCCGTGGGTAGGGAAATCATTTATTGTCCACAATAAAGCTGCATGAAACATAAAGTACTCCTTCCTGAATACATCGTATGCTTGTGCACCAACAATCCAAATCTCCTTTAACTCCTCAATTAATGGCTACAAGTAAATATCAATATCATTTACAGGATCACTGGGTCCATATATCAATATACTCATGATAGTAAACGGCTTCTCCATACACATCCATGAAGGAAATTTATAAATGTGAATGAAAATAGGCCAAGTAATGTGTGCAGTATGCATTTGGTGAAATGGGTTGAAACCATCATAGGATAATCTCAATCTAACATTTCGTGGGTCAGCTACAAAATCAGGATGTAACCTATCAAATTTCTTCCAAGACAACCCGTCTGCAGGATACACTATTTCATCATTATCTTTATTTCTTTCATCTTAATTCCATCTCATATTCTTTGCCATTTTTTCTGAAATAAAAAAAAATTGAAGCCTGAGAATTAAAGGGAAGTGCTACATCACTTTCTCTGGTATGCAAGATTGTGTTCTGTCTTTATTAGTCTTCCACCTTGATGTGCCACACTGTTTGAACTAACTCAACTCTACATTTTCCTTCCAGAACAGACAACAATATTTGGGGCATGAATTAATCTTAATAGATGAAAATCCAAATGTTTCAACCAACTTTGATTTCATGTAATCATTTTCTAGAATATATGCATCATCAGGAATTAAATCCTTAATAAATGTAAGGAGATATTCGACCAAAATATTACTAAATCCATTCATTATTTTCCCATGATATAATCGCATTAAAAACTCAAGTTTACTCATTTTTTCACATGCCTGATATACTGGGGTATTTGCATCTTCTATCAACTTTCAAACAATCTCAACATCATCATCCTGATTAATAGACAAAAACTGTGTTCCGGTATTCATTCCCTCTTGCACTGGTCTACATGAGGAGTTGGATTCAAAAACAAAAGGAAACCGATCGGAAATCATATTTTTCATACCAATCATTTCTGCTGAATCGATGTCATTCACCACTTGCGCTTTTTCTCCATTGTGATACCGCACATGATAATTTTTTTGAAAACCTTGTTTAGTGATATGGTAACTCACTTCCTCACAAGTTAACCATGGTCTTCCAACACAATCAAAACACAGGCATCAAATCCACCATCTAAATCATTAGTGAATGCAAAGTCCAAGAAATATCGTAACTCCTTCTGAAATTCATCAGTGATCTGATCAACGTTGTACATCTAGTATCTATCCATTCTGAGGCATATAAACATACATTAAATAAATAATCAAGAAAATGACTTAACATTATATGTATTGTTTCATAATATAATAAGTAACCATCAATAACATGTCAATAAAAAAATCATAACAAATATTATGGTTAAGGGAATTCATAAATGTTTCAAATTATAAAAAATCATGAATAGTCACACCATTATATGACCACATAAGATTATTTTGGTGTACTTCCAACACCCACATTAAAACCTAGATGTTTGAACAATGAAATATTATGTTTTTTATAGAATTCTCTAATGGGACACCCCCCCCCTCTTGGACACCCCTCCCCCATCCCTCTTGAACACCTTCCCCCTCGGACAGCCCCCCAACCCCCCTCTAGACAGCCCCCCTCCCCCTACACCCCCACACCCCTTGCCCCCTCCCTGCCCCCTGAACACTGCTCCCCCAGCCCCCCCCCCCACCTCCTAGAAAGCCACATCCCCTTGCACCCCCTACCCCCTCCCTGCACACCCCCCCCGGACACCCCCCCCCCTCCAGGACACCCCTCCCCCTTGGACCCCCACACCCTCTGCCCCCCTTGCACCACCACACCCCCTGCTCCCTGCCCCCCCCCCCCCACCTCCTGGATAGCCCCTCCCCTTGCACCCCCTGCCCCCCTCCCTGCACACTGCCCCCCCCCCCCGGACACCCCCCCCCCCTCCTGGACACCCCTCCCCCCTGGACCCCCACACCCTATTCCCCCTTGCACCCCCACACCCCCTGCTCTCTGCCAGTGTTGACAAAGGCGTGCGCCTCAGCGCGCCTTGGTGTGAGGTGAGGTGAGGCACACCAAAGGCGTGCGCCTCATGCGCCAACCCCTGAGGTGGTGAAGCACAAGGCACTGTAGAGGCGCACTAGTTGCTTTTTTGTAGAAATCGGGGAAAACCAACTTTTGCTGCTGCGGAAATTGAGCGAAATAGAGGAGGGAAATCGTGGGGTGAAAATCACGGGCGACTGGATGGAAATCGGGGTGGCTGCGAGGTGGCCAAGGAAATCTGGGGTGTTGTGCAGCAGTGAGGGAGATCACGAAAATCATGGGTAGGAGGGAAGGATGGAAATCGGGGGTGTAGTAGAGGGAGATCGCATAAATCATGGGTAGGATGGATGGAAATTGGGGTGCAGTAGTGAGGGTGCTGGCAAAAATCCTAAGTATACTAGAAATTAGGTATTTTTTTCTGAAAAATGAGCTGGTATAATATAGAGTTAAATATATTAATTAATATATTAATAAAATAATTGAACTAAACTCTATAAAATTATAATCATCACGTCCAAAATACAAATCACGCTGCATCAGCAACAGGAATTCGATGATGCATAGCAACAGGCATCCAACAAACTTCCATTGATGATGATTTTTATGTTTAGGTTCTCAAGGATTGATTATTATTTGGTTAAAAATTATTGGTATGTATTTTAATTTGTATTATTTTGAATAATTTTATGTTTTTTATAATTTAAAATATAGTTGAAAACTTTACATATTTAATTATGTGTGTGTGCGCCTTAATTGCGCCTCGTGTCGCGCCTCGTGCCGCATCCCCAAGCGGCCTTTGCGCCACACGCCTTTGACAACACTGCTCCCTGCCCCCCCCCCCCCACCTCCTGGACAACCCCCTTCCCCCCTCCCTGCACACTACCCCCCCCCGGACACCCCCCCCCCTCCTGGACACCCCTCCCCCCTGGACCCCCACACCCTTTGCCCCTACACCCCTGCACCCCCACACCCCTTGCTCCCTGCCCCACCCACCTCCTGGACTGCCCCCTCCCCTAGCACCCCCCTCCCTGCACACTACCCCCCCGGACACCCCCCCCCCCTCCTGGACACCCATCCCCCTGGACCCCCACACCCTCTACCCCCTGCACCCCCACACCCCTTGGTCCCTGCCCCCCCCCCCCCCCCCAACCTCCTAAACATCCCCCTCCCCTTGCACCCCATGCCCCCCTCCCGGCACACTGCCCCCCCCCCCCCACCCTGCACCCCCTGCCCCCCTCCCTGCACATTGCCCCCCCCCCCGGACACCCCACCCCTCCTCCTGGACACCCCTCCCCCCTAGACCCCCACACCCGCTGCACCCCCACGCCCCTTGCTCCCTGCCCCCACCTCCCACCCACCCCCCCCCCCCCCCTCCTGGACAGCCCCCCTCCCCCTACACCCCCCTGCGCCCCTCCCTGCACACTGCCCCCCGAGACACCCCCCCCCCTGCACCCCCAAACACACCGCCCCCCTCCCCCTGGCACCCCCACACCCCCTGCACACTGCTATATTTAAACAAATCCTTATGAGAAGAGTTGAACCAGTTGTCTTTAGACAAACTTCAAATAGAAGAAAAAATCTAGATAAAGATATTTCCAAATTGGAAATTCTCTTGTTGTATTATATATTCTTCAACCAATCAACTATATGTGATCAGTAGAACCTTAGTTTTTATCTTCATTTTCTTCTCTTCTTTTATAAAAAAAACTTTATCTCCACAAATCTAATATTTAATAAAATTATGTTCAGTAAATAATAAATCTCTTTAATTCAAATATTCAATAAATCCCATGTTGATGGTCACCTTACTTATTCTTCCTCCATCCTTATTGGAACTCTCTATTCCTTTCCTCTTTTTTATCTATACTATCAGGATAATTTCTCCTCTATTTATTGTAGCCTTCTCCCTCTATTTTCAAGTAAGGAGATTTTAATTTTCAATTAAAATTAAAGAAATTAAATATGTTGAACATCCACTTCTTCAATTTTATCCATTGAATTATCTTTGTATAGATCTTCACCAATGAACTCCATTTAGGATGGTGAAGTTTAAGTGAAAACTTCTAAATAGTTACAAAGTTAAAACTAGTCAATTTTGGGTGAACCAATATTTTTCAAACTTCTATAGTGTAGCCTCTATATAAAATGTCTATTTTGAGATTATATTAAGACTGATCATGGAATAGTAAAAAAAGAAAAAGTACAAAACAGATTTCTCCACGCTTATCTGCATGTTTATTGTTGAACTCCAAAAAATACAACACTCAAAACTACTTCTTACATGGTGTGGGGATTCTTCGATTTCTCATTTCAATCATTCTTACATGCAGTTCATAACAGCCTTTAAAACTCATGTTTTGGGTCACTCCTCTTTGTATATAGATTATGTAATCCTAAAAAATCCTCTAATATGATGTGTTACTCATCTTCTCCATGTTTTAATACATCTTTCACCCACCATGTGCTTCACAACACTCAATGAAACAGTTTTATTATTGTATTAAAATCTCTAGGTATTCCATTATTTCATGTAAATATTCATTGAATTCTGACACAATCTTCATTCTATTCCTAACACTGCGACATTATTTATACATAGAACTATAGAAACATGGTATTATTTTATATTTCCCCTTTATACAATTTGAATCCCATGTTTCTCCTAGAATTATGCACTATGGTAAAAAGGGCTTTTTGTGACGGGTCTTTTGCGACGGGAATAAATCCCGTCGCAAAAGGTCCGTCCAAGTGGTAATTTGCGACGGGGGTAACGACCCGTCAAAAATAACCAACTATTTGCGACGGGATTTCGTCTCCCGTCGCAAATAGTTTGGCTCGGATAGCGTGTCAAACCGCGCGAAGGTTATTTGTGACGGTGGGATCCCACCGCCGCAAATGACCGGCGGCGGTTTATAGCTTTTTGCGACGGAACACCTTTTGCGACGGGGTCCGTCGCAAATAACTGGCAGCAGTTTATAGCCTTTTGCGACAGGATGTCGTCCCGTCGCAAAAGGTGTGTCGGTAGGAACTATTTGCGACGGGTCCCGTCGCAAATAACTTTTTAACCACCGACAGTAATTAATGCGGGCATAGGTATTTGCGACGGGTCCCGTCGCAAAAGATACTATTTGTGACGGGATACCCATCGAAAATATTCCCGTCGCAAATAATCTAACCTATATATACCCCCCATCCGTTTTCCCTCTCATTCCTCTCAAATTTTAGATCCTGCTTCTCTCTAAACTAGGATTTTAGAGAGAAAATTTTTCTAAGTTAATTTTTTTGTTCACGAAGAAGTTGTGAAGTCGTCTGCATCAATAGAAAATCAGTCTTAAAGGTATTTATGTTTTTTTAATTTATTATTTATTTCATTTTTTATGTTAATTTTTTTATTGTTGATTAGTTGTAATTAAATTAAATTTAAATTGTTTTGTCATTAGTATTTATTTGTACTAATAAATTGAAATTTTTAGAATTATTTTTTAATAATTAGTAGTAATTATTAATTATTAACGATAATTAGTAATGTATATAATTAATTTGTATTAATTAATAATAATTGGTAATAAATATCAATAAATAGTAATAAATAGGAATAATTGGTAATATTAGGAATAATTAGTAATAATTAGGAATAATTAGGAATAAATATTAATAATTAGCAATAATTAGCAATAATTAGCAATAATTAGCAATAAATAGAAATAATTAATAATAATTAGTAATAAATTGTAATAATTAGTAATAAATACTAATAATTACTAATAAATACTAATAATTAGCAATAAATACCAATAATTAGGAATAATTAGCAATAATTAGAAATAATTAGTAATAATTAGAAATAAATAGCAATAATTACCAATAATTACCAATAATTAGGAATAATTGGCAATAATTAGGAATAATTATCAATAATTAGCAATAATTAGCAATAATTAGGAATAATTAGGAATAATTAGGTATAATTAGCAATAATTAGTAATAAATAGTATTAATTAGTAATAAATAGCAATAAATAGTAAAAAAATAGGAATAATTAGTAATAAATAGGAATAATTGGTAATAATTATGAATAATTTGTAATAATTAGGAATAATTAATAATAATTAGTAATAAATTGTAATAGTTAGTAATAAATTGTAATAATTAGTAATAAATTGTAGTAATTAGTAATAAATACTAATAATTACTAATAATTACTAATAAATACTAATAATTAGCAATAATTAGCAATAATTAGAAATAATTAGAAATAATTAGCAATAAATAGAAATAAATAGCAATAATTAGCAATAATTAGGAATAATTAGAAATAATTAGCAATAAATAGAAATAAATAGCAATAATTAGCAATAAATAGCAATAATTAGTAATAAATAGAAATAAATATTAATAAATAGGAATAATTAGTAATAATTAGGAATAATTAGTAATAATTAGGAATAATTACGAATAATTAGGAATAAATACTTATAATTAGTAACACTTACTAATAATTAGAATTAATTAGCAATAATTAGGAATAATTAGCAATAATTAGGAATAATTAGCAATAATTAGGAATAATTAGCAATGATTAGGAATAATTAGCAATAATTAGTAATAATTAGCAATAATTAGTAATAATTAGCAATAATTAGCAATAATTAATAATAATTAGTAATAAATTGTAATAATTAGTAATAAATTGTAATACTTAGTAATAAATTCTAATAATTAATAATAAATTGTAATAATTACTAATAATTACTAATAATTACTAATAAATACTAATAATTAGAAATAATTAGAAATAATTAGAAATAATTAGAAATAATTAGCAATAAATAGAAATAAATAGCAGTAATTAGCAATAATTAGGAATAATTAGAAATAATTAACAATAAATAGAAATAAATAGCAATAATTATCAATAAATAGAAATAATTAGTAATAAATAGAAATAAATATTAATAATTAGAAATAATTAGGAATAATTAGTAATAATTATGAATAATTAAGAAATAATTAGTAATAAATACTTATAATTAGTAATACTTACTAATAATTAGTAATAATTAGCAATAATTAGAAATAATTAGCAATAATTAGCAATAATTAGCAATAATTCGTAATAATTAGCAATAATTAGTAATAATTAGAAATAATTAGCAATAATTAGAAATAATTAATAATAATTATTAATAAATTATAATAATTAGTAATAAATTGTAATAATTAGTAATAAATTGTAATAATTAGTAATAAATTGTAATTATTAGTAATAAATACTAATAATTAGTAATAACTACTAATAAATACTAATAATTAGCAATAAATACTAATAATTAGCAATAAATAGCAATAGTTAGGAATAATTAGTAATAAATAGTAATAGTTAGTAATAAATAGTAATAATTAGTTATAAATAAGTATAATTAGTAATAATTAAGAATAAATACTAATAATTAGGAATAAATATTAATAATTAGTAATATTTAGCAATAATTAGTAATATTTTGCAATAGTTAGTAATAATTAGCAATAATTTGGAATAATTAGCAATAATTAGGAATAATTAGCAATAATTAGTAATAATTACTAATAAATACTAATAGTTACTAATAAATACTAATAATTAGGAATAATTAGAAATAAATAGTAATAATTAGATATAATTAGATATAATTAGATATAATTAGATATAATTAGATATAATTAGTAATAATTAGTAATAATTAGTAATAATTAGTAATAATTAGATATAATTAGATATAATTAGATATAATTAGATATAATTAGATATAATTAGATATAATTAGTAATAATTAGTAATAATTAGATATAATTAGATATAATTTGTAATAATTTGTAATAATTTGTAATAATTAGTAATAATTAGTAATAATTAGTAATAATTAGTAATAATTAGTAATAATTAGATATAATTAGTAATAATTAGTAATAATTAGATATAATTAGTAATAATTAGATATAATTAGATATAATTAGATATAATTAGATATAATTAGTAATAATTAGATATAATTAGTAATAATTAGATATAATTAGATATAATTAGATATAATTAGATATAATTAGATATAATTAGATATAATTAGTAATAATTATTAATAATTAGTAATAATTAGTAATAATTAGTAATAATTAGTAATAATTAGTCATAATTAGTCATAATTAGTCATAATTAGTCATAATTAGTCATAATTAGTCATAATTAGTCATAATTAGTTATAATTAGTCATAATTAGTAATAATTAGTCATAATTAGTAATAATTAGTAATAATTAGTCATAATTTGTAGTAATTAGATATAATTAGATATAAATGTCCTTGCTTGGTTGATCACCTTACAAGTAGCGTTGCAATAGGACAACCCAAGTCATGCCCTTCTCATCTATAAGAATTATCTCACATGACCCTTTACATCGACCATTCTTCCTTGAAAATTTAAGGGAAAGATACTGACGTCCCCTCTAATTTTTAAGGAAGAATGTTCTATGTAAAGGGAGCAAGATGATTCTTAGAGACGAGAATGACATTACTTTGGTCGTCATATTGCAACACTACTTGTGAGGTGATCAACCATGTAAGGACAATTATAGAGTTTACATTGGACATGGCTGACACAAACTTTTTATTGTGCATGACCTGACAATTGGCAACCCTTTGAGATATGAACATGTTAAGAATAGAGCAAAACCTGTTGCGAATATTGATAATTTTAATATTTTATAAATTTCTTATTATTTTAATAATGTTAATATTGTTTTTTCATAAATATTGATAATATTTTTTTTATTAGTAATAATTAGATATAATTATAATTAGTAAACGAAAATTGCTTGGATAATGAATGGAAAATTTGTAATCATCTCCACAATGATGATTAGAAAATTTCCCTTCATTATTCATGCAGTTTTCATTTTGCTAATTATTTATAAGTATTGCTAAATTAGTAATAATTAACAATAAATAGTAATAATTAGTTAGGAACAGTTAGAAAGAAATTTTAATAAATTTTAATAAATTCCAAGAACCTGGCACAATTTCCAATGGATTGACGACACTCCTTTTGCTCGATGACTTTTCTCATTTCAACTCTCACCGACTCAAAACAATATGAAAAATGTGCTGCTACATAGGCATATTCAATCTCGTATACACGAGATTGGATATGCATTCGTAGGATCATATTTTTTATAATGTTTTCAGGCGGTGACAGTTGGAAAAAGACGATTCATCGACGAAAAGGGGGCTCTTTTTTCGGACGGCTCATTTACTTGCATCTTTCTCACATTGAAATCACAATGAAGAATCTGGTCAGAGATACATATATTTATTCTCGTGCATACGAGAATGAATATGCGTACCTCTGACCAGATTTTTCATTGTGATTTCAGTGTGAGAAAAATGCAAGTAAATGAGCCATCCGACAAAAGAGTAGTCATCAATCCACTGGAAATTATGTCACCTTTAATTAATGGTAATTATTAAGAAGTATTAGTAATTATTTATCTTATTTTTTCCGATAGTATTTTTATAATTTCAAATTATTCAAAAATAGTGATGATTTTATATTTTGTAGAAAAATATGGAATAAGGAAGCCGACATCAGTCATTATTAGATGATCGCGCTTGAATAAATCAGCATAGAAATCCAAATGGTTCTGGTTTAAATCCTGTATATATTGAGGGTGTTGAAGCTTTATTAGCATTTGCATCATCAAAAATAGAATATGTTTCAGAAGACACAATTAAGTGTCCTTGTAAAAAATGTGCTCTGAGAATGTTTGACACATTTGACAAGGTTGGGGGACATCTCTTGCGGTTTGGTTTTCAACCAGATTATGTTTTTTGGTATCAACATGGTGAACGCAGTTCCAAAGAATATACTAATAACTTGATTCTAGATCCATCACAGTTCCAAAATTTAGTACATGATGTTGTAGGTCCATCTATTCAACAAACTGAAACTCACGATGATATTGATTTAACTTCTGAGTTGGCACCATTTGAATTTTATGAGTTGTTGAGGTCTACCGAGGATGCATTATATCCTAATTGCAAGATAAGAAAATTAGAAGTGGTTGAAAATTTTATGGCTATTAAATCAGATAATACAATGTCAAACAACTATTTTGATCAGATATTTTATTTGGTTAAAACACTGTTACCAGAAGGAAATGTGTTGTCTACAAATTACTATGAGAGCAAGAGGTTGGTTCGTAATCTAGGCCTTAGTTATCAGAAGATTCATGCATGTGAAAATGATTGCATATTATATTCTGGTGAAAATGATTCATTGGATAGTTTTCCAACATGTGGAAAATCGAGGTATAAAGAAGCTCAACCATGGAAGTCTGGATCGATTCCTGTAAAATAGTTGAGATATTTCTCCCTTACACCCAGACTGCAACTTTTATTTATGTCTCATAACACAGCGTCAATGATGTCATGGCACAAAACCAATATTTAAACTGGTAAAAGCTTGAATCATCCATCTGATGGTGATTCATGGAAACATTTTGATCTTCTGCATCTGTATTTTTCTTTAGAAGCCCAAAATGTGCGATTGGGTCTTTCTACTGATGGTTTCTATCCATTTGGTTCTTATGGTAGTTAGTATTCATGTTGGCTTGTCTTTATAAATCTGTAAAATCTACCTCCATGGATATTGATAAAGGAGACCTATATCTTTTTTACCTTATTAATCCTAGGACATCCGAAAAATAATATTGATGTTTATTTGAAACCATTGATTGATGAGTTAAATGCATTGTGGAGTAATGGTGTTAGTACATATGATGTTGCTACGAAACAAAATTTCACATTAAAAGTTGCATTGATGTGGACGATTAGTGACTTTCCAACATATGGCATGTTATCTGGCTAGAGTACACATGGTCTGAAATCTTGTCCTTACTGTATGAAAGACAACAAATCTTTTATGCTCATCAATGAAAAAAACCCTTTCTATTTTGACTGTCATCGCAGATTTCTTCCAACTGATCATCCTTTTTGAAGGAACAAATCTCATTTTAGAAAAGGCACAATTGAAAGGGATGAACCTCCAAAAATAATCTCAATTAAAGGGTTAAAATCAGTTGTATTTTCATTACCTCCCATCACATTTGGGCCAACAGTAAACCAACAGAAAATTCATGGCTTTGGGAAAGAACAGAATTGGATAAAACGAAGCATTTTTTGGGATCTCCCATATTGGTCTGATTTGTTGGTCCGCCACATGTTGGATGTCATGCACATTGAGAAGAAATGTTTTGATAATTTATTTCATACAATTTTGAATACACCAGGTAAGACCAAAGATATTGTAAAAGCACGATTAGATCTTGCCCAAATTTGCAGGCGACCAAAACTTGAACTATTTCAAAATGTCAGATCATAGAGGTTAATGAATCCAAAAGCATCTTATACACTATCCAAAGAGATTCGTTTATTATTTTGTCAGTGGATTATAGATTTGAGACTTCCAGATGTCTATGCTTCCAATTTGGGCAGATGTGTTAAGAATAGTTATATTACCGGATTAAAAAGTCATGATTGTCATGTTATAATGGAAAGACTTATGTCGATTGGATTTAGAGGTTTGTTGAATTATATTATTTGGGATTCGATAACAAACATATCATATTTTTTTCAAGACATTTGTGTAGCGACAACAGACTACGATGCACTAAGAAAACTAGAAGAAGATGTTGCTGTAATTATGTGTAAACTGAAAAAAATCTTTCCACCTGCTTTCTTTGACTCAATGGAACATATGATATTACATTTTCCTCATGAAGCTAAATGTGGACGTCCAGTACAGTTTTGATGGATGTACCCATTTGAGAGATGCATGCAGAAATTGAAGAAAAAAGTACGTAACAAAGTATCAGTTGAAGGCTCAATTGCTAAAGCTTATTTGAAAGAGGAAATTGCTTTTTTCTGCTCTCACTATTTTGAATCTGAATATCCCTAAAAAAATTACATGGGACAGAATGGGGGAAATGTTAATGATTAAATGGACAATCATTTATCAGTTTTTAATCAACCAAATCTTGGATTCGGTGGAGTTCAAGAACGATGGCTTTCAGATGATGAACATTACAGAGCTCATACATATGTTCTGCTAAACTGTGAAGAAATGGAAGCATTTGTATTGTGAGTGCTTCTATCACTTATTCTATAATTTCTATTATAGTATGTAAAATTATTTTATTTTGTAGGTTATATGATAATCATATCAAGAAAAAAGTTCCACAAATTACAGTAGCTTCTCTTGAAGAACGCAGACAAAAAAAATTCTCAATGGTTTCAAAAGATGGTAACATAAATTATTGATGGTTTAATATCAATTCTGTTTACTATTTATTATATTGATAATTTTTTTACAAATTTTCAGGTGTCTCAACATGCTGATAAAATTGATAAGTGAATGTGTATATTGAGTAACCCACCATCCAAAATGGTTAAATCTTATAATATATATGTGGTGAATGGTTTTTGATTTCATACACATGCATATGGGGAATCAAAAAAACAATGAACAATGGAGTTTGTTTGAGAGGATCACATCATAGAGAAACTGAAGTTGACTTTATGAAATTATTGAGCTATTTTATCTTGGAAAAAATTACATAATGATGTTTAAATGTCGGTGGTTATATACTGAGATAGGCTTGCGTGTTCATCTGACTCATGGAATCATCGATATTAAATATAAAAGTCTTCTTGCAGTAAATGAACCATTTTTACTGGCTCAACAGGCACATCAAATTTATTACGCAAAGTATTGTGCTACTTTAAGAGACCTGGGTGATTGGTGGAGCATAATAAAAATGAAATCTCAGGAAAATCAATTTACTCAAACTGAATGAGGTTCCGCTGAAGTGGAAGAAATTGAAATTTTTCAAGAGACTACTCAAAATCCATCTTTTTCACAAAGAAACGTGAATATCGATGAGGAAACCCCACAATTAAGGGTCCATGGTGAAGAATATGTTAATGATGTTAAAAATGAAATTGGAATGACAAGGGATGATGAAAGTGAAACTCATATAGATATTGATGATGTCGAGGAGGAATATGAAGACATTGACATCGTTAGATATGAAGATGATGATGAAGGTTAACATTGACATAGTTAAATGCTGGTTATGATCATAAATAATATATATATATATAATAGTTATTTTCAACTATCTGCTAACAACAATCATTTTGTGTTTCAGATGGACTCTGATCTATTGCATGAGTTAGAGGAGGATGAGATGCCTTTGGATGAGGGGGATGTGGGATCATTTGACCCTCAGCCTACTAGTGGTTCAGGAGGTACACGGAGGGGGAGTGGTCTTACATGACTGATGATTCCTGACCCTATCCCCGAGCGACGTCCACGTCTTGGCTTCGATCCACGCACACGAAGGTATGGTAACCTATATATTTTAGTTAGATTTCATTAATTTATTTATATATATACTAATTATTTGATTATTTATTCTTTTTTCACAGTTTTGCGCATGTAGTTGTTGGACAGGGGAGCGCTATCTTGCGCAATTATTTTTCTAAGATATGGACCACATGGGAAAAGATTCTCATTGATGTGTAACTTGGCATGTACAATCATTGGCTGGTACGTAAATAAATAATATTTATTTTGAAATGTATTTTATTAATAACTTGATATTATAAATTATTTGTAGGGTCTATGGTATCCCATCGATGATATCATGTGTGACGATATCCACGCAGCATGGTAGGTGGCTATGCGTGAGCGTTTACGTCAGTTTTTGCACAATTTGAGAAAGACGGCCATTAAGAAAGCAAGAGCGACAATATTTGAGGAGTCGTATAGAGCCCACCAACCAGAGTACATTTCATCTCAGGTTTGGGATGGATTATGTGCACACTGGTTGGGTGGTGGATTTCAGAGGAGGTCTTAATTGGGTCGGTAGAACCGGGGGAGACAGGAGGTGACGCATCGAGCTGGTAGTCATACATTCAGTACGCATATAGAGCATCTGGTAAGTATTTTTTTTAAATATTTTATATAACTTAAAATATAAACAGTTTATTTTATATTCATATAGGCAGTCGAGCATCCCGATATTACAGAGTACGATGTTTATCGGAGGATGTATAGTGATCAAGCCATCAGAGAGATTAGAGGTGATCGCCAGTGTCAGATTGTGGTTAGTCTTATTTTTTTCAGTTTGACAATTAACTGCATATAATATTTTCACAATTTTAATTTCAAATTGGAATTGAAAGGGTCATATGAGGCTATGAATTCTCAGACATAGGCTAAGGTTCAGGACGAGGCGACTGATCAGACCAGTGCCCACCATTTCGACGAGGCGTCATGGATGCAGGCGACTCAGTATGGCTTTGAGAAGGGCCGAGTAGTTGGTATCAGCTCTCATGTGACTCCTGGTACTTATTATGGTACTGCTGCAATGTTGGCGTCCAGCTCGAGAGGAGCTCATGGAGAGGCATTATCTTCTGGTTCACAATATCAAGAGCAGTTCCGAGCTCATAATGACCTTATAGAGAGTTTGCAAAAGCAACAAGAAGATATACATCAGCAGCAGCAGCAGCACGAGGAGGAGATGCGTCGATGGCAGCAGCAGCAGCAGTAGCACAAAGAGGAGATGCGTCGATGGCAGCAGCAGCATCACGAGCAGATGGAGTACATGCACCGTATGACTCGTAGTTTAGGGATGGAGTTTCCCCCACCAGCTCCTTCAGCTCCTCCACCTCCTCCAGAAGACGACCCCCCAGTGATTTTTTTATGTCAAAAACATTTGAATTTAAATTTGTTGTAATATGAACTATTTACAGTTTCTGTCTTTTATATCGGTGCGATTATTACATAATTTAATTTTTAATATTTTATGATTTGTTTTTGTTAATATTGAGAATTTTAATATTTTTTTTATTTTAATAATATTAATATTATTGTCTCATTAATCATAATTTTATTAAATATATTTTTTCAGTATTATATTTTTTAATATTTGTTTATTTTACTACTACTAATAATAATAATAATAATTTATGATTTTTTAATATTTTTTTGTGAATATTGAGAATTTTAATATTTTTTACTTTTTTATTATTTTAATAATATTAAAATTAAATTTTCAATAATCATAATAATATTTTATGATTTTTTTTATATTTTTTTGTGAATATTGAGAATTTTAATTTTTTTAATTTTTTTATTATTTTAATAATATTAAAATTAATTTTTCAATAATCATAATAATATTTTATGGTTTTTTTATATTTTTTTGTGAATATTGAGAATTTTAATATTTTTTATTTTTTTTATTATTTTAATAATATTAAAATTAATTTTCCAATAATCATAATAATATTTTATGATTTTTTTAATATTTTTTTTGTGAATATTGAGAATTTTAATATTTTTTTTAATATTTTAATAATATTAAAATTAATTTTTTAATAATCATAATTTTATTAAATTTATTTTTTTTTAATTTATTTATTATTTGCGATGGGATCTATTGCGACGGGATCCCGTCACAAATAGTCTAAATAATTTTTTCTTAAAAAAGATATTTGCGACAGGATTACGGGCCCATCGCAAAAAAGTATTTGTGGCGGTCCCGTCGCAAAAGAGCTTATATATATAAAGTATATAATCAGATACTTATTTGCGCCGGTGAAGTTTCTCGCCGCAAATTATATTTTTTGTGACGATGTTTTCTACAATGGGCTATTTGCGACGGGGCCCTGTCGCTAAAGCCCATTTGCGACGGGATCCCGTCGCAAATACCTTGAATTCTAGTAGTGATAATTTACCCATACATATATAATAGAAAAAGAATTTTGATGATTCACATCCTATTGAAATAGTAGTTTAGTCATAAAAACACAATAAATGCTTCCAAGACATGACTTTTCCTTCTCCAAACATCTTCAAACCTGCTTGAACCTATTCTAAATCCAAAACATTATTGAATAGGTACATTAAACATCATAAAACATCCTAGGAATCCAATACCATATATTTTATTATCAATAATTCTTATATCACCATCACTGTGTATGGTTCCCTTATATGTTCAACATCATCACATCAATATGCCTTCAATTTCTACTCATACTCTACCCATGTCTTCTATAAATACAAGAGGAAGGGAGATCTAAATAACCATCACATGAAATTCAAATCATATTACAACCTTAAAATCAGAACATTGATGAAATAATATGGTATAAAATACCTGTGTTGATTGGAAGCCAGGAGGAGGGCACCACGGTGACAGGTCGTCAGAGAGGAGGGTGTCGCGGTGAGAGAGGTCTCTTGGGAGGAGGGTGTTATTGTGAGATAGGTCGTCAAGAAGAGGGTGTCGCGGTGAGAGAGTTCGTCGGAGTGGAGGGCGTCGCGGTGAGGAGGGGTCGGGGAGGAGAAGTTGTTGGGGAGTAGGGCGTCGCGGTGAGGAGAAAACGTTGGGGAGGAGAGGTCATCGGGGGAGAAGGGCGCTGCGGTCAGGAAAGGTAGGGGAGGAGGGCACCGCGGTTAGGCGAGGTCGGGGAGGAGAACTTGTCGGGAGGAGAAGAAGTCAGGAGGAGAAAAGTCAGGAGGAGTGCGAGAGTAGCGAATCAGGGGACCCCAATACCAAATAGGAAAACATGCGGTATATCCACGGTTATTAAATTAAACCATGGCAATTAGAAAGATATAGCCACGGACCAATAAAACCGTGTCTATAGGTATGTGTCTATAGATTTAATTTCTAGTAGTGATATTTAATGGTACTTAAAATTATGTATTCCACATTCCTTAATTGTGTAATAACTTATGATGTTGAATGATTCCATGTTATATGATCCATGTGGCACACTTATGCATGAAATGAAATGTTTATAAAGGGTGTGCCCTGATAGCGCTCCAATGCATTGGGTAATGTTTAGTATCATGATACGCAATGAGGTTTTAATCATGATAATCCATGTGCAATGAGGATTTACTCATTCTAATTCATGTTCAATGAGGTTTTACTCATGCTAATCCATGTGCAATGAACATTGGCTCATGCTAATATCATATTGTATGTTGTTTCCACATTTCCATGTTATGATAACCATGCTATATCATGCCTTTTTTTCATGTTTCTATTATGCTCCATTGATATGCCTATTGCCTAACATGTATTGTATTCTTCATGTTATTCCTTGTTTACTCCCTTACCGGGCTTTATATCTCACCCCTTTCTTATGTATATCCTTAGGTTATCTCATATAGTGTTAAGTACGAAAGAATGATTTGGTCATGTAAATGAATTTTTTAGTAAAGATATTGTATTTTATGTCTTAAGTTGTCATGTAATGTTCCTAATCCCAAAATACTCTAGACCTCTCAATCTTTTGAGTTGTATTAAGTGAAATTTTATGTAATAAATTGTGTTTTAAATGTGTAAAAAAAGAAGGGTTATTATAGTTGGAATCAAATAATAGGTTTAGTTATTTTTGGGATTAGGATTAAAAACCCTAGTGAAAGCCATAAGGATAAGACTAAGTATAAGAAAAACATCCCTAAATTTTTGTGAGTAGAGAGTAAGAGGTTTATCAATCAAATACATCCCTGTTTAGATATGAACAAGTAGAGGTAGCTCTAGTACAGATGTATCTAGGGGTAAAACCTAAAAACACTGCTTTGAGCTAGACTCGAATGAGAACTGGTGCATGACAACAGGCCTTGATACACTCTTGGTTCGACACTCCCAAGGGATATGCTTGTATAAATTCATAAGCTTGTTATAAACCATTATTAAGGGAATAAAAAAATTCCCCTAAGAATATATGTTGGGAATTAGATCATGGATAACTTAGATTGAAGCCTATAAATTCATAAGTTAAGGAAATCAATGTAATTTATAAGTTATACCTTTTTTCCATTGGATGCCCCTTATGTGTTTAATAGTTTAAAATACTTACCCCTAATTTTTCTTTTATTCTATCCAATGGACGGCAATAGGAGGACTTTGGCTAACAACATATGCGAAGATCAATGTGATGATTGTTCTAATGAGATGCCCAAACTTATGGGAGAGGGAATAATAAACTTTTTCATGATAATCTCTCAGTTAACTCAAGTTTTTAATAGAGACATGGGTCAAGAGGAACGTCCAACCCCTACTAAGAAAGAAAAAGCTGCAATCAAGAGCTTCAGGAGATAAAGGCCTCTTACTTTCAATGGAACATCTAATCCCTCAATCTCCAAACAACAGATCAACTCTATTAAGAAGATCTTTTCCATCCTTCAATGTTTTGAAAAAGAGAAGGTTTTTATGGCTGCTTATCGTATGGAGGGTGAATCTGATCAATGGTGGACATTGATTAAAAATAGAAATCTTGAGGAAGATATTGAGGCGTTGGAATGGAAGGATTTCTGTAAAAAATTGATAAATATATTTCTCACACCCTTAAACTTAAGATGGAAAGGGAATTCCTTTCCCTTAAGAAAAAGATGACAAGTCCATCAGATCGTATGAGGAAAACTTCACAAGGATTGAACGATATGCCTCCATATTTTTCGTTACCCCTGAATGCAAGGTTGACCACTTCTTTGGTGGGATAAAACCTAGCCTATAGAAATCCCTAGCAATCTGTGACTTTGATAGTTATGAAGAAATTGTCTGATGTTCCCTCAAAGTCGAAATAGAGATCAGAAAATCTCAAGGGTATCATGGGGATAAGAAGCATAAAGTGGACTTTAATTCTGGTGGTTTGATGGATAAATCCAACGGTGCTAAGAAATTATAGCACCCCAAATGCCAAAGGTGTGGAAAGAAGAACCATGGAAATTTCCTAAAGGGGGCGAGGAAATGATTTAGGTGTGGAAGATAAGGGCACCTGACCATTAACTTTTGACAAGAAAAAACTTGCTACTATGATAGAGAAAAGGAATGCTCTATTCAACCCTCAACGCATTGTTCATTGCTACAACTGCAAAGAACCAGGGCACTTTGCGAACCAGTGCCCTAAGACAAGGGTTTTCAGAGGCAACCAATAACCTCTAAGGTAGCAAGGGTGATCTTTTTCCATCACTGCTACTGAAGTGAATCCCGAAAAAAAAGTGATGACAGGTACTCTTGTTATTCATTCAAGGATAGCGAACGTACTTTTTTATTCTGGTTCTACGCATTCTTTTATATCCCAAAAGTTTATTAGAAAAATCCAAACACCACCACAAATCATGGAAGTAGAGATTTCGGTGAGAACAGAAAATGGGGAAATTATTACATCCCATGAATATAAATCCTCCCCTGTCATAATTTGTGGATTGAACTTCCTGTCAAACCTCATCACACTCCCTTTAGTGGAATTTGATGCAATTATTGTCATGGATTGGATTTCCCTATATAGAGCCAGTATAAATTTCCATGAGAGGGAAATCACTCTCCATATGGTGATTCGCCCCCTAATTATGTACAAGTGCAATGAGGAGGATGAATTTTCTTTAACACCATCATCTCAAGTGTGGATATTAATACCCTATGAGAATGCGTATCTTTCTCAGATGATTGATTATAATGAAGGAACCATCCTCAAAGACTATGATGGAATTCACTGATGTGTTTCCCAATGAATTGTTTGATCTTCCTCCTAGAAGAGATGTTGAATTATCAATTGATCTCATACTTGGGGCACTACTAATATACAAGACTGCATATAGAATGGTTGTTTTGAATCTTAAGGAGCTAAAGAAACAACTACAGGAGAATCTGGATAAAGGGTGTATACGTCCAAGTGCTTCACCATGGGGTGCACCAGTCCTATTTGTCAAGAAGAAGGATGGATCAATGTGCATTTGCATTGATTATCA
This sequence comes from Viscum album, assembly GCA_963277665.1. NCBI lineage: Eukaryota > Viridiplantae > Streptophyta > Magnoliopsida > Santalales > Viscaceae > Viscum > Viscum album. Next base: position 1,515,876,499 of record OY728155.1, on the reverse strand, counting down.
TAAGCTCAACAAAATCACGATAAAGAACATGTATCCTTTTCCACAAATTGATGACTTGTTAGATCAGCTACGTGAAGCACAATACTTCTCTAAGGTGGATCTACAGTTGGGATATTACCAAGTAAGGGTGAAGAAGGAGGATATCCCCAAGATTGGTTTTCGTACAAGGTACCGGCACTATGAATTCATAGTAATGCCTTTCAGACTCACTAATGCTCCAGCAATATTCATGGAATTGATGAATAGAGTCTTTAGATATTACCTCGACAAATTTGTGGTAGTCTTTATAGATTATATTCTAATATACTCCAAAACCAATGAGGAGAATGAGAAGCATCTAAGCACTCTATTGGAGACATTGAAAAAGGAGAAGCTCTATGAAAGGTACATCAAATGTAAGTTCTGGTTGAAGGAAGTCTCATTATTAGGGCATATCATCACAAGCAATGAGATATCTTTGGATCCCTCTAAGACAAATGCAATTGAGGGATGACAGAGGCCAACATCTGTGACGGATATCTGTAGCTTCCCTAGGTTAGCTAGATATTATCGCTGATTTGTGATAAATTTCTCATGATTGTAAAACCCTCTTACCAAGATAACTTGGAAGAGAGTCAAGTTTTCTTGGAATGATGAATGTGTAGAGAGCATCAAGGATTTGAAAGGGAGGCTTATCACTACACTCATTCTCACACTACCCACAAGTGGAGAACTTTTCATGGTATTCAGTGATACTTAGAAGAAGGGCATGGACTATGTGTTGATGCAAAATGACAAATTCATTGCCCATGTTTCAAGGAAATTGAAAGTTCATAAGCAGAACTATCCAACACATGATCTGGAGTTGGCTGCAGTAATCTTCACTTTGAAAATTTAGTGACATTACCACTTTGGGGAGAAGTGTGAAATATATACGGATCACAAAAGCCTCAAGTATATATTCACACAAAAATAGTTGAATATGCGCCAACAAAGATGGTTAGATCTAATCAAAAACTATGACTACTCAATCCATTATTACCCTGGGAAAGCAAACAAGGTGGCAAATTCTCTAAGTAGAAAGGACCCAGTGATTCTATCATTGATGAGAATTGAAAAGGATCCAATCTTCTTATATTTGATGAAGATGGACGTGGGAATCATAAATAAGGGAACATCATCGATCCTTTCACAAATTATTTCTCAACCATCACTTTTGGAAAGGTTAAAGGATTTTTAAAAGGGTGATGTTGGAATTCAGAAGATTGTGGAAACTATCAGAAAAGGGAAATACTTAGAGCTAAATGTTAATGAAGAAGGAATTATGAGATTCGGGTCAAGACTATGTGTTCCTTCAAATCCGGAGTTAAATAAAGAAATTTTGGATGATGCACATAGTTCAAATTTCTCCATTCACCCAGGAAACACACAGATGTATCAAGATCTCTGAGATCATTATTGGTGGGATAACATGAAGAAGGAGATCATTGAGTATACATCAAAGTGTCTGGTATGTCAGCAAGTGAAGACTGAGAGGAAGAAGTCTAATGGTATGATTTAACCATTACCCATACCAACATGGAAATGGGAGAATGTAACGTCACATTACTGTTTTAGGTATTCCTAAACCCTTTTTATGTTAATTTTTTTATGATAATTTTTTTTATGTTAATTGGGGAAAAATGGCTTATCAGTAAAAAGTTGTGTTTTTGTTATCGCAGAATGGTAAAATGCCCAATTAATGCTCCGGATTATTTAATTAATTTTTTTCTAAGTTAAACACTATGTAAGTATGAGTTTTTGAGGTCTGCAAAGTCTCGAATAAGACGGAATAAAAATATTAAATATATTATCTTAAGCATAAGCAATTTATTCAAAATAACTGAATAACTTCAAAATGGTCTATCGTGTGAGAAATTTGAGGTCACGGTTATGTCCGAAATATAGTGTTTACTCTATCAAGGGTATAACATTCAAAGGCGTTGGACATGTAGATGTCTCGCTCGTAAGATAATGTTTTTAAATAATATTTAATATATTATTTATTAAAAATTAAATATCTCTCAAACGGTGTGTCGTATGGAAAATCTGAGAGCACCGATGGGTCCGGAATGAGAAGTTTACCCTAGAAAAGGTATAACATTTGTTCGCATCGGGTGTTTGGATGTCTCGCTCGCAATAATACCAATTTTTATATTAATTAATTAATTATTCCGGGTTTAAATTAAAAAATCATTAATATCTCTCAAACTGCTCATCGTTTGAGAAATCCGAGACCACCGTTAGGTCCGAAACGGGGTGTTTACCCTAGACAGGGTATCACTTTCATTCGCAACGGGCTTTTGGTGTCATTTAATTTTTACATGAAATAATTAATTCATTTAATTATTAAATTAATTCCAAAAAACGGGTTACTGTTCATCTTCTACGCATTTAACGCTGAACACCATTGTTGCGGCGTTAAGGTTTCAAAAACATCATTTTCTTCACCGTTTTAATCCGTTTCAGTGGCAACGGATTAAATGGGAGAATTAAATGACTCCTTAATAAAGATTCGGTTGAAACTCTTGGTAAAACGGATGATTGATTTTGGGGGTTCCACCACATCGACAGGGTTAGGTTCTTATACCTGAACCCCTTTAAATTGTGATGTTGGTGCTTTTCATAGAGTCTAAATCATCTCAATACTTCCTTGGACGCATTCGAAGAAGTAGGCTAATTAGATTCATATCTGGCGTGCAGTTTTTCTTCTTCAAGGTTTGCGCATCAACCCTTCGTTCTTCCTTAGTTTTTTTTATATTATATATTTTTCTTGTTCTTCCTTATATGCGTTATATATAAAAAAAAATTAGGGGCTTTGATAAAGAAAATAATAATAATAATAAGGATACTACCAAATTTATCAAATGATAAATATTTTATTAATTATCAAATAATATATATATATATATACACTTTTGCATAGATATATTGATAAACACATTAAGGATAGTTTTATTTAAAATAACATTATCAAAGTGTAATTGAAATGACAATTATAAATATTTTATCAAGCGATAATTACATCAAATTATCATAAGATAATTGAAAAAAATGATAATGTGCAAGGAATAATTATTAGAAATAATTATTCATTTTTTCTTAAAAGGATAATTATGAGTAATTATTACTTGACAAAGATTATCAAAATTTTCATAGGATAATTATGTGTTTTATCAAAGGTCGATTATCATAGTTTTCAAATGATAATATCATAAAATTATCAATGATAATCTCACCAGATTATCAAATGACAATTTTAAATAATTTTATCAAATGTTGTTTATCATATTATTGTATGTAATATCAAAGATAATTTATGGAATTATCAAGGGATATTTTAATAGTATTTCTAAATGATAATTACAATAAATTATCAAGAGATAATTTTTAATGGATGATTCATAATAAGTTATTGGTGGTTAATCCCAAGCGCATGTGTTGACCTTACCATAAACTGAAATTTTTTAAATGAAAGATAAATATTATCACATGTGATAATTATCATTGCATGTGATAACATATATGTAATTTGAAACATATCCTCGTGAGATAAAATATCATCGCAAGTGATAATTTAAAAGTTAATCTGAAAATTATTCAGGAGAGAGAAACTATCATCGCATCTGATATTTTATTTTCTTTTGAAGTAAAATAACGGGTATTGGTTCTAGGAACCCTTAACAAACGTCAAAATTTGGTGCGTTGGCGCTTACGATAATACAGTCACAAGGAGGGGTATTGAACTACTCATGGTGGTTTATCTTTGTCGCTGACTTCAATAACCTTGAGGTAGGTGGTTCTGTCCCGACTTACCAAATTGATTATCATTGTATTTGATTGATTTATTCCAATTGTTGATTTGAATTCAATTGCTCAAATTTGCTTTCAATTAAATTGATAAAAACTTGATTCCAATGAATCGAGATATTTGAAATGGTTTTGGCATAGAAATTTGGAAAACCACAATTCCATTGAATTGGGTGTGTTTATGGAAATTGGCCGATTAAAATTGTTTAATTTAAATTGTGGATTTGATGGAAATTATTTCAATTAAATTGTTGAATTTAATTGTGGAAATAGATTATGTGATGATGGAATTAGTTTTGATTGGATTTCAAACTTGTGAAAATGGCTTAAAATGATTTGATAGAAACTCATTAGTTTTATCTTGTGAAAAGACATGTTTTTGAATAAAACCTGTTTTGGTTTTAAATGGAAAGAAATTGGAACATTTGAAATGGAAGAATGAGATTGATCGTATTTTTAAGCATTCTTAAAATAGTTTGCCCATCATGTAAGATCGCATGCAAGCCTTAGACAGTTAGTGAGTTATTTGGATACACTCTACGCTACGACAACGTTCTAAAACATACTTGCGGCGGGTCACATCCCCGAAGGGTTGGTGACGAGTCTCCTTTGGCCAGTGTCATAGGGACGTGTGTATACACATTTTGCTGAGTTCACATAGAGAGTTCGGAATCCTATAACTGGTTAATACTATCGTACCTTTTGGCAGATGACCATGTTGCTCGCTTGTTTATTTATATTTGAAATACAAATGTATGCTAAGGTTTTTGAACTTCTTTACATGCCTGCTAAATTTATATAAACTATTTTATATAAATGTTTTACATAAGCCATTGTTTTATAAATATTTCATCATTGTAAAGCCTTTTCTTAATGTATTTTTCCAATATTTTGAAAATGTATAACATGTTTTGTTTAAATATGCTTTTGAATTGCCAAACCTATTTACTTTAAAATTGAAAGTTTTCTTTGGATAATCTATATTTGGTATCTGTTATGGAATATTTGGTGTTATCCTGCTGGGCTTATGCTCACACCCTACTTTTGCCTTCGGGTGTTTGTAGGATTTCTTCTTCCAGGTTTGAGCAAAGGGAAGGGATCTCTTGGAGGTGGATCCAGCTGTTGAGTTTTGGTCTTGGTGAGTTGTGTCCTTAGGGACCCTGGGGTTGTTTTTCCCATTTTAGTACTTGGGTTGTAGTACTTTGGAATTTTTTTATGCCTCTTTGTATTCTGGTACATTAATTACTCCCGGTGGAGTTTCTTTTTTTATTCATACTGTCTTGTTTCTTTTCTTCTGTATTGTTGGTGGTAAAAATCATTCCCACTTGCTTGTTATGTGATGTCAGGTGCTAGTCGCCGACCCGTGGAGATCGGGAATGCCCTTCGGGCTATGTCAGGGCCAGCTCAGTTACCAGGTTACCAGAGTACCCGGGTTGGTTCGTGACAGAGAACATCACCATGGACTTTGTTACCAGACTTTCATAGACATCCAAAGGAAACAATGTTATCTGGGTTGTTTTGGATTGTCTTACAAAGACTGCACACTTCATTTCAATTCAAGAGGATTTCTTATTGGATCAACTAGAATGGATATACATAAGAGAAGTGGTAAGGATGCATGGAGTGCCACTATCAATTGTATCTAATCGAGATCCAAGATTCACCTCTAAGTTCTCTTCCACTCAAGCATCCAAATGGCTCCTTATGAATCCATTTATGGGAAGAGGTGTAGAACACCGACATGTTGGGATGAAGTTGGGGAGAGAAAACTTCTAGGTCCAGAAATGGTTGAAGAAATGGTGGAGAATGTTAAGACCATCCAACAACACATTAAAGCTGCTCAGAGTCGACAAAAGAGCTATACTGACAATCATCGACGAGACCTAGAGTTTGATGTTGGAGACATGGTATTCCTCTTTATATCACCGTGGAAGAGAGTTATGAGATTTGGTGAGAAGGGAAAGCTTAGTCCAAGGTACATCAACCCTTTTGAGATCCTTGATCGTAATGGAGAAGTGGCCTATCGACTGGCATTCTCACCGAACCTGTCTCAAATACATGATGTATTCCATGTATCACTCTTGAGAAAGTACATACCTAAACCATCGCATGTACTCAATCCAGAGGTGGTACCATTGGAGAATGACCTCTCCTATGAAGAGAAGCTGGTGAAGATCTTAGATCTTAGGGAAAAGGTTCTACAAAATAAGACAATGCCCCTCATCAAAGTGTTGTGGAGAAACCACAAGTTTGAAGAAGCAATGTGGGAACCGAAGGAAGTGATGAGGTAGAGTTACCCTCATCTGTTTTAGTGTGGGGAAAGGAAATTTTGAGGGAGAAATTTCTTAAGGGGGGAATGTTGTAACAATTTGATCATTTATGAATAAAATTCCCTTTCTTTTAATGTCTTATTGAAAACACATGCTCTCTTTATTAATATTATTATTATTATTATTGGGTTTAAATAAATATTAAGTATCAATATTGTTGATAATATATCCATTGAATAGTGATCACACGACTAATATAAATTTAAGGTTTTTAAAAAGAATCCTTTCGACATAGACAAAGGAGATGATGGCCCCATCCAATAGACTCAAGTCATACGAAGCTCATTTTTTAGAGCATGGAAATGAGGTAGTGTCACTGGGCTTTGCTCTTGACCAACCCAAGATGAGCTTCAACATGTTAACCTTGAATGAAATCGCCAGCGAGAGAAGTTCAAGTTAATAGAGATTACCACCCGGGCGATGTTATCCGAGCCACCCCAAGAGTTTGTCATCATCGCACACCTTACCCTTAGGTATTATACTGGTGTTATAAAGGGTTATGTAATAAGGCATTAGTTACTTATTGTGTAATCCATTTTTATAAATAAAAGTCTTACTCCATCAATCCCTTTAAAAGAATAGTCTTTCTTAAAATAATGATAAAATTGATAAATTGAGTTTTTTTGGTAAAAAAGGTAATTTTGAGAAATATATACATTGTTATATTAAACTAAGTTTTTTTATTATAAAAACAATTCTTATAAATGATGATTATATTAGTTCTTTATCTGTAAATGATTAGGTAATCAGTTTAATAAGAGTTATATTTTTTATACGATAAAACAGAAAGTGTATTTTTAAAGAATTTATTTTAAGGAATTAATGAATTTTTCAAATAATTAATATTTTAATAAAATATTATTATCAAATTACTTTTATGAATAATAAATTATTATATAATTTTTATGAAGTCAGATGTAATTTTTATTAAGGTTTGAAAACTGTTTTTGTCAAAACCCGTGAATTTTCAATAAATGTCGGTTTTCATTTTAAAAGTGAAAATTCATGTATTTAGAAAATTATTTAGATAAAATGAATATTATTTTTTTAATCATGGTGTTGAAATTATCCAACGATGAATTTTTCATAATTTTCTGAGATAGCTGAATTGTTAGATAAAAATTAAATACCGTATAAATAAAATATGTGTTGTATGACATCATAATGACCCCAAAATGATGTAATAAATACTATAATGTGTATTCTCGGCCCAATATATTTTTTACCATTAAAATAATGTGATTTTATATTTGTTTTACTTATTTTATAAAGTCTTAGTGAATCCTCCAAAATGTATAATATACTTTATGATTTTAAATTCATTTCTTTAATAATGTGACTCACCTACACATAAGAAATACTAATATTTTAATATGTTTAGACATTGTCCTTATAAAATCATTTTTCCACTCCACTTTTTCAAAAACCATGGGCAAAAACCAAGGGAACATTTTTGGTTTTGAATATTTAATTATATAGATTCCAAAACCTATGTTTTTGAAATATTAAACAATTCCCCTCTCATTTCATATATAAGCCCACCCAATATCCCACTTATATTCACTAAAAATACTTTTATCACTTCCCTACTCTTCCCTCCTCTCTCTAGAATCTTCCCAAGGCACCCTAAGCTCTCAAGAATCCCCTCTTCAAGCTCTTGAAGTCACACACTCAAGTAAGGGATTCCTTCCTTTCTCATTTTTTATCCATGTTTCTTTTTGTTGTAATACCATTTTACTTTCAATTAAAAATGTTAAGGTATGATTTCTAACCTCCCCATACTTTACTCCTTATTTTTTAATGATTATATACCACTTTACCTATCATTAATTCCTTCCATGTATACTAGTTACCATGCCAAAATTTCATAAGGGATTTCTCTCTTCTTATTTCCATTCAAGTATTTATCCCAAATTATGCATCTAAATTCCATTTCATATGTTGGGATATTATGTTTCATTATCCCCTTACTGTATATTTCATGTATAAATTATGATAGACTCATTTCTATCTCATCAACCTAATGAATTTTTATATGACGACGTTATGCTGCCGAAATTGCACTGCGATTTTCCAAGCCAAAATCATCGTGTAGTGAATACAATACCCATTTTTCTATCAAGGGTATTCACCTTTATTCACATATACATATTTAATGATACTTACATGAATATATTCCACATTCCTTAATCATGTAATAACATATGATTTTGAATGATTCCATGTTATATGATCCATGTGGAACACTTATGCATGAAATAAAATGTTTATAAAGGGTGCGCCCTGATAGCACTCTAATGAATTGGGTAATGTTTAGATCATGATATTCCTTGTGAAATGAGGGTTTAATCATGCTAATCCATGTGAAATTAGATTTTACTCATGATAATTCATATGCAATGAGGGTTTACTCATTCTAATCCATGTGCAATGAGCTTTGGCTCATGCTAATATCATGTTGTATGTCGTTGCCACATTTCCATGTTATGATAATAGTGTTATATCAGGCCTTTGTGTTTATGTTTCTCTTATGATCTATTGATATGCCTATTGGATAACATGTATTGTATTATTTATGTTATGCCTTGTTTACTCCCTTGTTGGGCTTTATAGCTCACCCCTTTTTTATGTATGTCCTCAGGTTATCTCATGCAATGTTAAGTACGAAGGAATGAGTTGGTCATGTAAACAAAGTTTTCAATAAAGATGCTATATTTTATATATTAAGTTGTCATGTAATGTTACTGATCCCCAAATACACTATACCTCTTGATCTATTGGGTTGTATTAAGTGAAATTTTATGTAATAAATCATGTTTAAGTGTGTAATAAAGAGAAGGGTTGTTATACTAGCTACCCTGAGCTAACCCGCCCTACTATCATTGAGATCCTAGGTTCTGGAAACCAAGGCCATGACCACTACCTCAGACTGAATGGACTATCGTATTCCAATTACCTGAAAGGTGAGAAGCCGATGACCCTGCTCCTGGACATGGAGTTGGTGTAGACCATCTCTCACTAGATGTTGGTGGAAACGTACTACAGAAATGTTGTAAATGGACCATCTTACCGCAAGCTCAGCAATCGACTAGGTCCATCAGGAACTGAGGTTTAGTATGTCCAATTCTTTTGCACTGAAAGCACCTCACCCGGATACCGTAAGATACGTTCTGAGTACTAGATTCATTGTGTGTAAGCTTCAGATTATGATTCATGCTACCAGTCGAAACAGTACTAGATCTTGGTGTTGAACCGCCCTGGCTCGCACCTCCAGATTCCCTCTGATTCTGCTCAGTAATCAGTGCCTAGTTCACTATAGCAAATACAGTAGTCAGTCGTAAGATATTCACTTGCGATCAGATTTCATACCTAAGACCATCCTCGAATCGCCTAGCCTTTGATAGATTTTCACCCATCAGAATAGGTATGAAGTACTGTAGCTCATTAAAGTGGGTAGAGTAATCCACAACTGATAGAGCACCCTGCTCCAGATGCATAAACTCATGGGCTTTGTCGGCCCTCAGTATCTTGGGATAGAAGTAGTCATTGAATACTGTCTAAAAATCTTCATGTTCCATGTCCCGTTGACGCTCTATCTGTGTGATAACATCTCACCACCACTTGGCAGAATCACGCAGCATATAAGTTGCAAGTTTGACCCTCCTTTTAGGAGGCATATCAAGATGATCGAAGATCGATAACATGGACTCTATCCATGACTCTATAGGTTGTAGTTTGCCTTCCCTAGAAAACATGGGGGGATAGTGCAGTTGGAACACTCATGTCAGTTCTTCCATAGACATGGAAGGATGTGGTGCTCCCTGAAAGGTTTGCATGAACATCATAAATCCTTCACAGAAAAGTGCATAAACACCTATGTACAGTATAACATCGGGTGTCACAACTGGCACGATTAGAGGGTCCACTGGTAGCCTATGGCCTACCACCTCTGGGGTATGATCATGTTCACTCTCCTGGTGCACAACTAGAGGTCGTCATTGGGGCATGACTCTGGAAGGTCAAGCACACACCTTAGTTCAAGATCATCGAGGTTTGAAGTTCAAGAGTGTAAGAACTAAACATGAGAAGAAAAACCACAAAGGTTGGAAAAAGAGGAGTACATGGTGTGTTGAAAACATACATGGTATGTGCACTCAAGCTCCTACCCAGGCGTGTACTTCCACCAACCCGGGTGTGTAAAAATCCCAGGTAAACAACATGTCATCCCAACACATGGCGTGTACTCAAGTTCTCCATCCTGGCCATGTACTTCCACATGGCCAGAGTCACATGGGGTCTGCCTAAGTAAAACTACATGGTTTGTATCTACCGTACACAGTGTGCACTAACCAAAAACCAAAACCTCGTGTTCTCCCTCACACGACCAGACACATGGTCAAATGCCACATGGCATGTACTCCGAGTACACGATGCGTACTTAAGAAAATTTCTCTCTTCTCAAATAGAATAACACATGGCATGTGTTCATAGAATCACATGCCGTTTTTTTGTGTTTTCATACATGAAGCCTCTAAAACTTCCCCAAAACCCCTGTTTTTGAAGAGTAAAGCAACAGTGTGCCAAATTCTGATCTGTGGGGGCATATACTCTCCACAAATCAAAGTTTGGCATCACATATAGCACATAATAACAAAATTTCATCTCATGGATGAAACATGATCCACCAAATTCCAGTCCAAGGGGGCCCATACTCTTCATGGATAAAAGATTTGCATCTATCCAATTTTAACCATAACACATATCAACACACCTAGAATCATCTTTAGGGAGCTTCAATTCGAGGGACTTCGGTCGCGTTGTTAATACCCTGACACGTAGTGGCAGTATGGCCGACGCTGTGTGGTGCAACAAAATTCCTAAGAAATACAACTTCTTAACTTGGAGAATCAAAAATCACGCTATTCCTTCAAATGTAAGTATCAAAAGGTTGGGAATAAGTATGGCGTCGTGTTTCCACTGTTGTCGGAGCAAAAGGGGGTAAAGAATGCTACATATTTTCTTTAATGGTGAATGGGCACGTGAAGTGTGGGGATTCTTCGGCCAACTCAATGTTCACCTCTCCTTGGACGTTAGCGATTCTCACTTCTTGGAGTGATGGTTTGACGGAACCGACAATGAAGGTCCTGAAAGAATGGTGAGAGCAGAAATATTCAGTGCAGGGTGTTGGACCCTATGGAAAGCAAGAAATCGGTCCAGGTTTGAGGGACTCCCTTCATCGGGGAGGATCATCATTGAGAGAACCCGGAACCTTCTGGATGATTGTATGTCCTGCCTCAGCAGATGGAAATATTCCCCCTCTCTTCGACTTTTTCAAATTCCATTATCAGCAATGGTCACCCGCTCTGCGACTCAGGGGAATTGGGTGCGATGGATTCCTCCATCCGATGGATTCAAGCTATACACGGATGGGTCCTGCATGTCGAGTGTAATACGCGGAGGCAGACTAGTTAGGGACTATAGCAATAGTGTTTTTCTGGCTTTCACGGCCCATTATGGGAATGGAAACTCCCTCCAGGCCGAGGCGAAGGTAGTCTTGTCTGGTATCTCCCTTTTCATGCAATAGAACATCAGGCTTTCCCAGGTGGAAATAGACTCTAAAGTGGTTCATGATTCATTGAAAGGGAAAAGTCCCATTCCCTGGTCAATTACATACACCATCAGGAAGTGCCAAGCTCTCATAAACAACAACACGAAGGTAACACACACTTGGTGGGAGGGGAACAAAGCATCGGATCATCTTGCTTCCCAGGAAGACCAAACTTTCAAAGTTACCTATATCAATAGCATCTCTTTCCTAAAACCTGAGGGGGTGAACCTGATACGAGGGGATGCCCTCAGACTGCATTACTATAGGCCTCCTTAGGCCCGGGTGTTCGGCAGGTCTTGTACTCTTCAAAGGAATAATAAAAAATAAAAACGATGATGATGATATATCATGGTACCTATCACAACAACATGCATATCTAGCATGGCATCTATCACAACAGCATGTGATCAGTAATACTCCTAGATGGCATGGTAAGAATGCATGGAATGTGATTTTTAACAAGTGCCTATATGATGCATGAGATGGAATACCCTCATCTCATCAGGTTTCAACAAAATATAACTACAATAATATCAATAATAATAGCACAAAACAAGTGTGTCACCCAATGGTGAAATCTAATCAATTATAATAGTTCAAAATCCAAAAATCACAAATCAATCTGAGGTAATTTGGGTTTACCCTATACATGGGGTGGCTACTCCTGGGTATAGCTTAGTACCAAATCCCTTGCATTTCCATCTTTGTCTATCATTGCCAAACAATAAAGAAAACCATAAAAGAAAACCTCTGATACTACTTTGTAACGTCCCAGATCTAGATGTCATTGAACTGGTGCTCCGTACCTGGTTTGTCACATGGCCTCAAGCACATTTCCCCAAATGCCAGAGGCTGACGACTAGCAGTGAGGGCCTAGGGTGTGATAGTGGGGAAACTATGCCCCCATTGGCAGAGTGTAACATAACAGAATAGTAATATATAATAGCGGAAGCAGTAAGTAGCATACAATTGAAGTAAATAGTGTAAGACTTATAAGATGAATAACCAAGCATCATTCCATACAAAAGATGATGCAGCATGTCACATGTTCTAGGAAAATATCCAAAGAAGTACACTGATTTAATACACAATATATGTCTTAAAATCACAAAAGAAACAAAAAGATACTAGGAAGTATCACAAGACTCGGCTTGGTCCCATGCTCTCTGACTCCTAAGCAGCACATCAAGTACATGTAGTAGGGCGCTTGCCCTGATCAACACCTACAATCATATATTTTTTTTGGGCCCAAAAGCATGACCCAAATAGGGTGTGAGACTAAATCCCAATAAGCAACCACCCAAGGTCCGTGCCAATCTATTAGTGGATATATATAACAGGCAGTGTACAATAGTGAAAGTAGTAAACTATGAGTACTTAAAAGAAAGCACAAATAGATGTCTCGGAAGACAATGTAAACAATTATAAGTGAAGACCGGATCCAATCTTGTGCTTTGTCTTGGTAGACACATCATAAGTTATCCATTTCATTATTCAGGTTCCTTGAATTATATAAAAGTCACAAGGTCTAGCCAAGGCACGATGACCCCCCATATAAAGGTAACCATCAACTCGTGACATAATATTCATTTAATCATTTTCCCATAGAGCCCGGCCTAGGTATCCCTCAATGGATCACAGGTTCACTAGGAATTTTAAATCAGCCTCAATGAGCCTGACCACCCTATCATGGATCACTCTTGACCCTTACATAATTACCTCTTGAGCTCATCCATGGTCTTTTAACTGAGACCCTCATTCATCCAAGGTATACATAAGGTGAAATTAGTCACATGATCATGACCTTGTCTTTTAACTAATACTATGGCTCACCCATTGCCAATTACCCCTCTTTTTCATAATTTAATTTCATAACAAAAGCAACACATGTGAATTAAACTATCGCGTGGATTATCATTTAAACAACTCACGTGGTCACAGTTCACATAACAAGTATCACATGAAAATTAAACTATTACATGGATTAAGCATCTAATTATCTCATGTGGGGAATTATTATCACATAAGCATTTTATTTTAACGACCCTAGAATGAGAATTCAAGTTAAACATCTTAGGAATTCTTGGCCAAACGTCCATCCGAGGGAAATGCACCCATGTGGTGGCCCTAAAACAAGGTTCACAACCATAAACATGCTTTCAAATCATCTAATTAATTACCTAATCATCAATAGGCAATTGCAGGGATTATTATTCAATCAAGCGGTGCCCTAAATGTGGGCACGCGACACTCTAATATATATAATCAACTTGACAATCAACGAAAGGAACAATAACACCTACCTCATACTCATACGACTCTCCTCATCCAGCTTTGGGATTTGAATCGACCTAGAACAGAGTAGATCTACAAAATGATAATAAAATCTCAATCTTCAATAACTAGGTTGAGAGGAGAAATCAAGAAGAAATGATCAAAAGGAATCAAGCACTCACCAAGGGTATTTTAATGGATATGACGATGTTTTAATTAGGCATCAGACGATGAAATGGGAGGCAAATTCCTATTTGGATTGCCTCGGCACACTGCTTGTTGAAGGGGGTCATTTCTATTCATCTGGAAAAAATGAAGCTACTGCCCAAATTAATCAAAAAAAAGAAAAGTACACGGTGTGCACTTGAGACTATATATTGTGTCTGTACAATTTTTGACTAGACCATTACATGGTTGTGTACCGACATTACATGGTGTGTAGCCCTCCATACACAGTATGTACCTATAAGTACATGGTGTGTAGGCCCCAATCACGCCGTGTAATAGGACTACAACCAGCCTTTGACCTCTTTCCCCCCATTTTCTTAAGTATAAACTGAAAAGGAAATATTCTTACCTCAAAGGAAGAACCAGGTTCTTACAATGAACAAGGCATATGATTCTTAGGTTCTAAAGTACTGTATAGATAGTATAAGTAGGTAAAAGTTCAAATCAAAATAATAAAAATTGGTTAAAAGGTTCAACAATTTTTCTTCAAGAAGTAAATCAAGGTCATTGAAAGCTAGGTTTGTCAAAAAGGAAGAGTAATAATTTAATATTATTGGATTATCCAAGATATACCTAAAAGAGTTTGTGAAACATTATAGAATGTCTATTTCGTGTATAAATGTTATAGAAATTAATTTTGAAATGCATGTGATACTGAATGTATATTTTAATCTTCATTTCAAATAAAAAGGTTCCAAACACATATAATACCATATATGATATAGTTTGTTTGTTTAATATTACCACTAAAGGGAAATTAATGTTATTTCTTAAGAAAAAGGGTTTTTTCATCTTATCTTTATATTATGAATAGAATATAATGTTTAAGAGGCTAGTGGTAGTATCTTTATACTTAAAGAAGTTCAAAGTTAAAAAAATTACACTAATCTAAATTTAAAGTTAATTTTACTTAATATCCTAAGAGTGTTAGGATGTATTAGTAAACAATAATATAAGTAGTTATATTATTTCAAGGAAAAAATTTGTTGGAATAGAGTTCCAAGGATGATTATGGTGCACTTAGAAAGAGTTATAAGTAGACAATGTAAGTTGACATCATGACATTTAATTTTGTGAAGTTAAGAAGTTTGAATATGTTCAAGAAGTTAAACAGATAAGAATATGATTCCTAAGTCTCACTATTATTAAAAATACCTTACATAATATATTTTTCTCACTAAATAGTTTAGTGGTAGGATTTTATCAGATGGTCACATAAAGATGATATGTGGGTTATATATGATGTAATGTCTTAACAAAACCCAGAAAGTATAGAGAACATATGGATGATCTAACATCTTATCATATATGATATTATAAATCAGTGCTTATATTGGTTTTCTTAAATATTATTAAAGAGTTTTAAAATATTAAAATGTATAATATTAAAGGAAACCTCAATTTTAGTATTCTTGTATGTTGTCTACATAAATGTATATATAGATACACATTTTGTGAAGTGAAATGATAATTGACCTCTCAAAGTGTGACTTTGATTTTATCCATAATCGATGTTTTTCATAGAGTATTATAAGTTATGATAAAATGTTAAGGTTGGTGTGAGTAGGATTCTTGTATAGAGGTATAGAATATTCTAATGAGTCATAAAATAAAGAATAAGATTCTTTGTGTGCGCTGGATAACCTAATAAGTATACCACATGGAGTTTCATACATATGTATTTGGTATACTAGGGGTACATGGATCATATTTGAGTCCCCATTACCTAAGGTTGGTGAGATACCTATTATGAGAACCTTCATACTTTGATACCCTACTTACGCAAGTATACACATTGAATTATCTAATACGGGAGTAGTTGGTTTTTTTGTTGATCATATCATTGGTTAAAACTTAACCAATATGGGATTTTTCCTCTCATCTGGTGAGTATGAAATCTAGGTCCTCGATTGAGATGGACTATGGCATTTTGTGGACACACCAAGATATTATACACGTGTGTGTGTGTGTGTGTGTGTGTGGATAAGGGACATGTGATGTGATTATCTATAAGGATGAATGACATGTGATATATTCATCGATCAAATTAGTATACACTCAGATATTTTAGAACATATGAGTTGTCTATATGGTATTGACATGCTCCATGTCCCATGGTAACATGATGTCTTAGATAAAGGGAAAACATGATAATGAATGTTTTCATATGATGTAGAATAGTGGATACAGGTATAATGATACGTGTGTTTAATGGAGATCACACCAGATCCATTTATAGATTGAGTAGAATTGACACTTTTCTAGAGGCTTATCTATGATTACATATATGTATATAGAAATTTATATTTGTTTTCAATGCTATAAAGTCCCATGGGGTCACACTTTGTGGTTAACTAGATAGGGATTGATTTTGACTTGGAGAGTGACTCTAAAAGTGTTTTAGAGTTAATAAAAATTGTTTTTAAATGGTATTCACATGGTATTGCATATGGTATGATACATAGGGAAGTTAATGATAGCCTTACAAAAGTGTTTTTGAATATATCCAAAAGGAATTTTGGATATGGTTTCACAAGTTATTTTATACGATACAATATAAGATGAAATGGCACAAAGTCTTTTGGATTTAGTGAAAGTGGGAGATTGATGGAGATATGCCCTAAAGCCTTATATATATGTGATATATATATATATATATATTTCATTAAAATTTTGATTTCCATGCAGATAAGGGTATATTATTTTATACAATATGTGATTACAGCAAAATGAAAAATTGTTATCATTTATTTTTCCAACATAAGAAATCATTTAATGAACTCTTTCATGAGATGAAATAGTAGGGATTAAATGCATATGATGCATGAACTAGCCATGGTATTTATTCATGTGTTTCAATTCATTAATAAATGAGAGGATAATCAAGGAGAATCTTTGGTTAGCTATTTAAATACTTCCATGAGATGGCAGTAAAGGTGGTAATTATATCATTCTTGGATGAACGTCCCTATACTCAAAAGAACTCTTCATTATCCTTATTTTCACATGAGATGCTAACACATTGTGAATGGAAGGATAGATACCTATCATGTGATGATAGATTCAATTCAAACCATGAATACACCACAGAGGTGGGATGCTTTTGAAAATTAGTGATTTTATCAAACCATATGATGACGATGAAGATGTAACATATTTTCTCTAATGTATGGTGCACTCATTTATAGTTGTAGTTATTAATTTCTAATTTTTTTTTCAGTTTTCATATTTTTTACATGGGGGGTCCTAGAACAAGGATTTAAATCATTTCCTCTACTTCTAATAATTTTATTAGACTCTAACAAAACCCTTCAGTTGGAACTTGAACTTCCCTTCACCAAAGTTCATTATTGAGTATCAGATTCCTAATATCATCAAACTTTAAGTTTGTTTTTATGATGGAGTTACTAACTAGCATTGCATCCCATCTCTCCATAAGTGAAGATGAGAGTAACAATTCCCATAAATCATTAACAAAGGTTACCTTACCAATCAGAGTTTTCTACAAATCAAGTTGAATTCATTCACATGATTTGTCACTAGTCTTCCTTCTGAAAATCTTAATTCAAACAACCATAACAACATAAAGAATTTATTAAGGGTTGTCATTTTTTCTTAAATATCTACCAATGCATTCATAACATTTATTTCAGTCTTCTTATCTTGAATATTTAAATAAACATTCCTTATAAGATAAATTCTTACAAGATCTAGTGCCTTTGTAAGATTCCATCTTTTTCCAGCTATGTCCCTCTTTGAGTTTTGGTTGAACCAATTTTAGTTGGGTTTTTATTCTTTTAAACCTTGGTGGTTGAGCCCTTTCTTTGAGGATGGAGATCTCTTTCTGAGGAAAATGACCTAAATTTCAGGGATGTATGTTTGTTTCAATTAGTGGAGTCTGGGTATTAATGTGTATGTTTCATAAAAAGGATGATCTTTGGGATCGGGTTAAGTTGAAGGCTTGTCAGATTATCTGTAGGATTTTGTAGTGAGTACTACCTACAGGACATATTCACACTGTTTAAGTAATACACGATGTGAATATATTGTTCAAAATAATCCATGAAACAGTTTCATGAGGCCAATGTTATACAATCCATGAATTCGTTTCATGCCATGAAAAGGTCAATTGATGTCATTTTAACTTGCGTTGAAATATTTTTCGGTGTATATGCCACTTGGGATATTCATGTTGTGAATCTAGGATTCATGTCATTAATTCATTAGGTGTAATGGTTTTTTTTATGGTGACACCTTAAAAACTTTTCATTCACTGTGAAACCACTTCTCTTAGACCCTAGGGTGACTCTACATGATTTTTGAGTGGTTCTTTCCCTTTTAGACATCTCGATCTAGCGTTTTATCTCTAGTGAGTTCCTTAGCTTTAGTTTTCTCATTCCTTATTTTATCCTCCATTATATCAGTGTGATATCCTTTTAACCATTGAATTAGGATTTTGATAATGATGCTTGTGTGATCTAGGTTTTCCTAATTGATCTCTTTCACCTTTGTCCTTCGTTAGCATTCACTATTGAGGGTTTTTCTTTGGTCTCCAGATAAAGGTAGGTGGTCTAGAAAAAACCCCAGGGCCTGTTTCTATTTCTTAAAGTGTATGCAATACCATGTAATTGCTCTGACACACCATGTGTGTTAACTAATGAAATAACGGGTGATGATAAACATGTGTTGGAGCACTATTTGGATTTCCTTTGGATCCATTAGTATTAAGACCTAGATTGTGGCCACCCATAGGGTGAACCTACCCTTAATCCAATGAACTGGTAAATTGAGGATATCTGGCAAGGCTTAACATAGTGTATTTTTTATCACCTTAAAATATGAATTGGCATGAAATGAGACCTCAAGTGATTTATTGTGATAGATTCACCTTGGAAAATGGCTTACTTATTTAATGAAATGATCGACGATACTTTGATATTATATGGTTGTGTACACTAGCCTGATAACGGCTTAAGATGTAGTTTGATGAAAGAATGGTTAATTCAAAGATAAATGGTAATTGGTTGAATTGAACATTGTAGATTATGGTGTTATGTGGTGTTATTATTTATATTATGACTTGTGTTGTGATTTATGCTTTAATTTTTATATAGAGGGCTTGGCCTATTTTCCTGTTGCAATGCTTATATATAGGGATTGGAACAGTTTTATACAATAATGCATATATATCAAGTGTGACCCAGTTTCCTGTTGTAATGCTTATATAGAGAGATTGGCTCGGTGTTATGTTGAAATGATTATATAGAGGGCTATGCTTGTTTATGTGATTATGTCATGGACTTGTTTCTACGGTCATCATGTTGATACTACATGCTCATAGGTATTCTGGCATGGTTCCAAAGTAGGTTAATGGTTATGTTGTATTGTTTTTGTTAAATTAATAACCATATCTATCACTATATTTCATGAACTTTCTATTAGATTGGTTTTGTTTAGACATGGTGGTGTTAACCTACTGAGTTTTACATGCACCTGATTAAGTATTTCATTGGTTAACTGATAAGATCACATGGATGTGGGTTTGGATAAGGGAAAGGGGCATTGTTGTTGATTATTTCTTGATGGATGGGTTGGAGCTTGGAGATGGGACCAACATGGGGTTTAGGACTAGGGTCTTTTGAGTCTATTTTTGGCCTCTTGGTCTTTTGTATGTATAAATTTTAGCATGAAATTTATTTACTTTCTAGATTTTCATTATATTATTCTCTTATTTTTGGATTGTTTGGAAGACCTTTATTGCTTGATTTTTCCTGTTGTATGTTGTATTATTTCCGTTAAGTTTGTTACTCTAATATTTTTTATGTTGCTATTACAACTCTATACCAGGGGGTATAGTCTCCCCACTATGTTCTTTACACCTCTATTGTTATTCAGTGGCTTTTAAGATATAGGGAGGCATGCTTGAGGTCACATAACCAACCCATTTTATCCACGTGAGAGAGTTTCAGGTCGAGGGATGTTACAAAGTGGTATCAAAGGAGGGAAGTTTTTCTTTTATATTGCTTTACTATTTGGGAAAGGTGGAAAGGATATTAGGAACATGTTGGGACCTGTTAATAATTGTGTGCATGGGAGTAGCTAACCCATGTACAGTGTAAAAGTCAAGTGCCCTGGGATGGGATTAATGTTTGTGTTGTTCACTTGTTACAACTGATGTTATTTCACCTTGGGTGATTCACATGTTGTGTGATGTTATTGTTTCTTGAGATTTATACTCATGGATTGGTATGGAACGAGATGATTATGCATGCATCATGATGGGAAAGAAAGGATATATATATATATGTATATATATATATTGACATGCATTGTTCATGATAAGAACATATTTATTGCATCTGATATATTTTCCTATATAATCTATGAAATGAGATGCCTATTATATCTGATGAAAAAGGGAATAAATGAACTATTATGTCATGTAAATTCACTTGTTAATACAAGTTTAAATAGACCATAAGCCAGTGGTTCTCTGTTTTTGTAACCTGTTAAGGTTGACCTTGATGTTTATCTAGTATTCTAAGGAGTGTGTTTGTCTTGTAGAGAAAATTTCTCTTTTTCGTCTTTTAATTGAGCATCAGGAGAGTAGAAATCATCACACTCCTAATACAGTTGAACTATAGATTCCTTTATCTCTTGAGAATCAAATAAATTATTAGCTCTATAATAGATTACTGAGGTTCATTCAATCCATGGAGAGGGAGATGTTTTGCACCATACCTTCGATGTCTAAGTTGTGAGAGAGTTTCAGCTATAGAATCTATGACAACTCTGATTTTATTACAAACTTAAACATGATTTATTACATAAACTATTCACTTGATACAAAATGGATGATATAGAGGTCTAGTGTCTTTGGGCATTAGGATCATTACATAACAACTTAAAACATGAAATACAACATCTTTATTGAAAACTTCCTTTACATGACCACTACATTCCCTCGTACTTAGCATTGCATGGGATAACCTGAGGACATGCATAAGAAAAGGGGTGATCTATAAAGCCCAGTAAGGGAATAAACATGGAATACATGAGGAGTAAAATACATGTTAGAAAATATTCATATCAATAGAGCACAAGAGAAACATGAACATAAATCCATGATAAAGCATGATAATCATAACATGGAAATGTGGCAACAACACTTAACATGGAATTAGCATGAGCCAAGGCTCATTGCACATGGAGCATGAGTAAATCCTTATTGCACATGAAGCACGAGTAAACCCTATTTTCACTTGAATTAGAATGATTCAACACTCATTTCACATGTCGTATCATGATACTAAACTTTACCCAATGCATTGGAGCTCTATAAGGCTGCACCCTTCTTAAACATTTCATTTCATGCATAAGTGTGCCACATAGATCATAAAACATGGATTCATAAAATATAATCAGTTATTCCACGACAAAGGAATGTGGAATGAAACTTTATAATCAATAAGTAAATGTGCATGAAGGTGAATATCCTTGATGGAGAAATGGGCATGGTATTCACTACATAATGGCATTGGTTTAGAAAATCGGTGCAATTTCGGCAGCGTAACAGCGTGATATAAGAATTCATAAAAATGGTTGATGAGAGAGAAAGGGGTGTCTAATCATATCTAAATGAAATAGACAGTAAGGGTGGTCATATAGATACATGTCCCAACAATTGTAATGGAATTTAAATTCATGATACAGAAGTATTTCTTGAATGTAAATGAGGAGAGAGAAGTTCCTTTCAGAATTTCGGCATAGTAACGGGTGTACATGGGAGGAATTTAATGAGAGAGAAAGGGGTCTCACATCATTAAGACAATAAGAGGGAAGTATGGGGGAGGTGTGAAACCATACCCTAGCATTTATAATTGAAATTAAAAGGGCATAACAATATTAAGAAAATTGGACAAAAAGGTGAAAGGAAGAAAAACCCTTACTTGGAAGTGTGCTTCCAAAGGATTGAGAGAGGATTGAGAGAGGCTTCTTGGGAGATTGGGGCACCTTGGAAGGATTATAGAGAGACTAGGGCAGAGTTTGGATGAACTCCAAAGGCTTTGAGTAAGGAGGAATTGGGAGCTTGGGTGGGTTTATATAGGAAAGGTGAGTGAATTCTTTATTATTTAGGTTTGGGACCCCTTACATTAAACTAATCCAAACCACAAATCAGCTCATGGTTTTTGCCCATGGTTTTTGGAAAAGGGGAGAAGAAAACAATATTTTATAAGGCCAAAGTCTGAACTTCTTAAAATAATGGGGTTGCTTATGTGGAGGTGAGTCTCACTCCCATGGAAAATAATTTAAAAAGACAAGATGTTTAATAAGTATTGAGGGGTCCATTAATGCTTTGTAAAATAAGTCAAACAAACCCAAAATCACATTATTTTAATGGTAAAACATATATTGGACGAACATAAATCTTATAGTATTTTATTACATCACTATTGGGTCATTATGATGTCATAAAACACATTATATATTTAAATGGTATTTAATTTTTACACAAAAATTTGACTATCTCAGAAAATTATGAAAAATTTACCGTTGGATAATTTCGACGTCCTGATTCCAGAAATAACATTTATTGTATCTAAATAATTTTCTAAATATGTTAATTTTCACTTTTAAAATAAAAACTGACATTTATCAAAAATTCACGGGTTTTGACAAAAAATGGCTTTCAAACCTTAATAAAAATTACAATTGAATTCATAAAATTATAAGATCATTTATATTTAATAAAAATTAATTTCATAATAATAATAATATTTTATTAAAATATTATTTAATTTAAAAATCCCTTAATTTAATAAAATAGAATTCTTAATTAAATAATAACTAAAAACACTATTTTTACTTTAAAAACTATTTACAATGTATCAATAATGACAAGAAAGTATATTCATTATTATGTACAAAAATAATATACATGAACATAGTAATAGTGATTTGTTACATAACCCCTTAAAACAGTCGCATAAGACCTAAGGGTAAGGTGTGCGATTGTGACAGACTCTTGGGGTGGCTCGGATAACATCGCTCGAGTGGTAATCTCTATCAACTACCACTTTTCTCGTAGACGGTACCATTAGAGCTTGACATGATGAAGCTCATCTTGGGCTTGTTCAAGAGTGAAGCCCAAAGACGCCACCTATTTTTCGAGCTCCAAAAAATGGGCTTCGTATGGAGCAATTCTACTAGATGAGGCCATCGCTTCCTTTGTCTGAGTAAATTGGGTTTGTTAAAGCCCTATATTTATGATAATCATGTGATCACTGTTCAATAGCTATAAAAGCAATGGTCACAATTCTTAACATAAAACCAAAGAATTTGACATTTTATATAAACATTTTACATAAAGAGACATTTAATTAGATCAAGAGGGATTTCTATTAAGGAAACTTTGGGTCGTTACAATATTCCCCACTTAAGAAATTTCACCCTCAAAATTTCCTTTTCCCACACTAAAACAAATGTGGGTAACTCAGCTTCATCATTTCCTACGATTCCCAAGTCGCTTCTTCAAACTTGTGGTTTCGCCACAATACCTTGACGGGGGGCATTGTCTTATTTCATAGAACTTTTTCTCTACAATCTAAGATCTTCACTGGTTTCTCCTCATAAGAAAGATCATCCTCCAACTGTACCACCTCAGAAGAGAGTACACGTGAAGGGTCCGGTATGTACTTCCTTAAGAGGGATACATTAAACACATCATGTACTTTTTTCATGGTATGTGGAAGTGCTAGTAGATAGACCACAACCCCGACACGATCAAGAATCTTGAAGGGGCCGATGTACCTTGGACTTAACTTCCCTTTCTTTCCAAACCTCATGACCTTCTTCCACATAGATATGCATAGAAAAACCATGTCTCCAACTTTAAACTCAAGGTCTCGTTGAAGATTATCTGCATAACTCTTCTATCGACTCTGGGATGCCTTGATATGCTGCTGAATGGTTTTCACCTTCTCCACCATTTCCTCGACCATTTCTGGTCCAAGCAGCTTACGTTCACCAACCTCATCCTAACATGTCGGTGTTCTGTACCTTTTCCCATACAGGGATTCATATGGTGCCATTTGGATGCTCGAGTGGAAACTGTTATTATAAGAGAACTCAACTAGAGGAAGATTTTGATCCCATCCTCCTTTAAAGTCCATTGAGCACACTCTCAACATGTCCTCAAGTGTTTGGATAGTCCGCTCGGATTGGCCATCAGTTTGAGGATGATAGGTCGTACTGAAGTTCAGTTCAGTAGTCAGAGCATGTTGAAGACTCTTCCAAAAATTAGAGGTGAATCTTGGATCTCGGTTAGAAACAATAGATAGTGTTACTCCATGTAGCCTTACCACTTCCTTGATATATATCTGTGCCATCTGATCCAATGAGAAATCCTCCCAAATAGCAATGAAGTGTGCAGTCTTTGTAAGACGATCCACAATAACCCAGATTGCATTGTTTCCTTTGGATGTCCTCGGAAGTCCAGTGATAAAGTCCATGGTTATGTTCTCCCATTTCCATTCTGGTATGGGCAATGGTTTCATCATCCCCTTAGACTTATGCCTCTCTGCCTTCACTTGCTGGCACACCAGGCACTTTGATGTATATTCAGCGATCACCTTCTTCATATTATCCCACCAAAAGTTTTCTGGGATATCTCGATACATCTTTGTTCTCCCTGGGTGAATATAGAAATTTGAACTATGTGCATCATCCAAAAGTTCCTTCTTCAGCTCTGGACTTGATAGAATACATAGTATTTCACCAAATCGCACAATTCCTTCTTCATTAACATTAAACTCCAAGGATTTCCATTTTTCGATAGCTTCCACTTTTTATTGAATTCCCACATCATCCTTTTGAGCATCCTTTAACCTTTACAAAAGACATGGTTGAGAAATCATTTGTGAAAGGATTGATTATGTTCCCTTCTTTATGATTCCCATGTCCATCTTCATCAAGTCTACGAATATTGGATCCTTCTCAATTCTCATCATTGATAGAATCACTGGGTCCTTTCTACTTAGGGCATCTGCCACCTTTTTCGCTTTCCTAGGGTGGTAATGTATTGAACAGTCATAATCCTTGATAAGCTCTATCCATATTCTCTGGCGCATATTAAGATCTTTCTGTGTGAATATATATTTAAGACTCTTGTGGTCAGTATATATCTCACATTTCTCCCCATAGAGATAATGTCGCTAGATTTTCAAGGCAAAGATCACAGCCGCCAACTCCAGATCATCTGTTGGATAATTTCTCTCATGGATTTTCAACTACCTTGAGGCATAGGATATCACTTTATCATTCTACATCTGCACACAGCCTAAGCCCTTCTTCGAAGAATCACTGAATACCACAAAAAGTTCCCCACTTGTGGGTAAAGTGAGCACAGGCGTAGTGATAAGCCTCCTTTTCAACTCCTTGAAGCTTTCTTTGCATTCATCACTCCAAGAAAATTTTACTCCCTTTCGAGTTAGCTTGGTAAGAGGGTTGGACAATTGTGAGAAATTTCTCACAAATCGTTGATAATATCCAGCTAACCCCAAGAAGCTACGGATATCCGTTACCGATGTTGGCCTCGGCTATCCCTCAATTGCATCTGTTTTGGAGGGATCCACAGATATCCCATTACTTGTGATGATATGGCCCAAGAATGAGACTTCATTCAACCAGAACTCACACTTGTTGTACTTTTCATAGAGCTTCTCCTTGCACAAAGTCTCCAATACAATTCTTAAATGCTCCTCATGACCCTCCTTGGTTTTGGAGTATATTAGAATATCATCTATAAAGACTACCAGAAATTTGTCTAGGTAATCTCTAAAGACTTTATTCATCAAGTCCATGAATATTTCTGGAGAATTGGTGAGTCTAAAAGGCATTACTATGAATTCATAGTGCCTGTATCTTGTACAAAAATTAGTCTTGGGGACATCTTCCTTCTTCACCCTTACTTGATAATATCCCGACCAAAAATCTACCTTAGAGAAGTATTGTGCTCCACATAGTTGATCGAACAAGTCATATATCTGTGGAAGAGGATACTTTTTCTTTATCGTGATTTTTTTAAGTTCACACTAATCGATGCAAAGTCGCATTGACCCATCCTTCTTCTTAACGAAGAGGACTAGTGCACCCCATGGTGAAGCACTTGGGCGTATAAACACTTTAACCAGATTCTCTTGTAGTTGTTTCTTCAGCTCTTCAAGATCAACGACAGCCATTCTATGTGGAGTCTTGGATATTGGTAGCGACCCTGGTATAAGTTCAATGGAGAATTCAACATCTCTTCTAGGAGGAAGACCAGGCAGTTCCTCGGGAAACACTTCAGCTAATTCCCTCACAATAGGCATTTCTTCAAGGATGGTTTCTTCCTTGGACTCAATCATTTGAGACAGATACGCGTGCTCATAGGGCAGTAATATCCATGCTTGAGATGATGGACTTAAAGGAGATTCATCTTCCTCCTTACACTTATAAAGAATTTGGGGTCAATTCTCCATATGGAGTGTGATTTCCCTCTCCCGACAATTTATGTTGGCTCTATATAAGGAAATCCAATCCATGCCAAGAATTGCATCAAATTACACTAGAGGGAGTATGACAAGGTTCTCCGGGAAATTCAATCCACATATTATGATAGGGGAGGAGTTATATTCATGGGATGCAATGATTTCCCCATTTTCCGTACTCATCGACATCTTCACTTACTTGATTTGTGGTGGTGCTGGGATTGTTCTACTAAACTTTTGAGATATAAAAGAATGTGTAGAACCTGAATCAAAAAGTACATGTTCTATTCTTGAATGAATAACTAGCGTACCTGTCACCACTTCATTTTTGGGGTTCACTTCGGCAGAAGTGATGGAAAAAGCTCTTCCTTGCTGCCTTGGAGGTTGTTGGTTGCCTCTAAAAACCTTTGGATTGGGGAACTGATTTGCAAGATGCCCTGGTTCTTTGCAGTTGTAGCAATGAACAACATGATGAGGTTCAAACAGATCGTTCCTATCCTATATCGCATTCGTGGGTCTTTCTTGCCAACAGTTAACAGCTAGGTGCCCTTCTCTTCCACACCTAAAGCATTTCCTTGTCCCCTTGAGGCAATTTGCAGGGTGCTTTTTTCCGCACTTTTGTAAAGTGGGGTGATGGATATTCTTAGAACCATTGGATTTTTCCATCGAACTGCCATCATTGAAGTCCACCTTACACTTCTTGTCCCCATGATACCCCTATGATTCCTCGATCACCATTTCGACCTTGAGGGCACATCGTACAATTTCCTCATAGCTATCGAAGTCACGGATCGCTAATACTTTCCATAGGCTAGGCTTCAGCCCACCAAAGAAGCGGTCAACCTTGCATTCAGGGGTAACGACAAATCCAGAAGCGTATCGTGCATGACTTGTGAAGTTTTCCTTGTACGCTCCAACAGATTCTTCTTCTTTTTGCTTGAGGGAAAGGAAGTCCCTTTTCATCTTAAGCCATAAGGTGTGTGGAAAATATTTATCGAAAAACATCTTCCAAAAATCCTTCCATTCCAACGCCTTGATCTCCTCCTCAGGCTTCATATTTTTTATCAACATCCACCATTGATTAGCTTCACTCTCCATATGATAAGCCTCCAGGAGAACCTTCTCTTGTTCATAACATTGAAGGATGGAGAAGATCTTTTCAATGGAGTTGATCCATTGTTCAGTGAACGTGGGATCGGATGATCCACTAAAAGTAGGATGCCTTTGTCTCATGAAGCTATCGATAGTGACTTATTCCTTCTTAGGGGGATTTGGAAGTTCCTCTTGAACCGTGTTTCTATTCAAAGCTTGAGTTAGCTGAGAGAGAATCATGACAAAGTTTGCGATTCCCGCTCCCATTGGATTGGGCATCTCATTAGTACAGTCATCATGCTAATCTTCACATCGGTTGTTAGCCTGAGTCCTCCTATTACCGACCATTGGATGTAATAAAAGGAAAGTTAGGGGGTAACACATAAAGGGTAATCCAAAGACAAAAGTTGATGACTTATAAATAAACTTTTATTTCCTTAACTCCTGAGTCTATAGGCTTCAATTTAGGCTTTTCATGATCTACTTTCTAACATATATTCTTAGGGGAATTTTTTTATTCCCTTAACAAGGGTTCATACTAAGCTTGTGAATTTATCAAAACATATCCCCCAGGAGTGTCATAACCAAGAGTGCAGCAAGGCCCGTTGTCGTTCACCAGTTCTCATTCAAGTCTAGCTCAAAGTGGTGTTTTCGGGTTTTACCCCTAGGATACATCTATGCCAGAACCGCCTCTACCTTCTTGTATCTAGAGAGGGATGTATTTGTTTGATAAACCACTTACTCAGTACTTACCAAAACTTAGGTATGTTTTTATTATACAAATTCTTGTCTATAAGTCTTTACTAGGGTTTTCTAATCCTAATCCCAGAAATAACTAAACCTCCCTCTGATACCAACTATGACAACCCTGCTTTTATTACAAACTTAAACATGATTTATTACATAAACTATTAACTTGATACAACATGGATGATATAGAGGTCTAGTTTCTTTGGGGCTTAGGATCATTACATAACAACTTAAAACATGAAATACAACATATTTATTGAAAACTTCCTTTACATGACCACTACATTCCCTCGTACTTAGCATTGCATGGTATAACCTGAGGACATTCATAAGAAAAGGGGTGAGCTATAAAGCCCAGTAAAGGAATAAACATGGAATACATGAGGAGTACAATACATTTTAGACAATAGGCATATCAATAGAGCACAAGAGAAACATGAAAATAAAGGCATGATAAATCATGATAATCATAACATGGAAATGTGGCAACAACACTTAACATGGAATTTGCATGAGCCAAGGCTCATTGCACATGGAGCATGAGTAAATCCTCATTGCACATGAAGTATGAGTAAAACCTCGTTGCACTTGAATTATCATGAGTCAACACTCATTGCACATGACGTATCATGATACTATACTTTACCTAATGCATTGGAGTGCTATAAGGGTGCACCCTTCTTAAACATTTCATTTCATGCATAAGTGTGCCACATGGATCATAAAACATGGATTCATAAAACATAATCATTTATTCCATGACAAAGGAATGTGGAATGAAACTTTATAATCAATAAGTAAATGTGAATGAAGGTTAATACCCTTGATGGAGAATTGAGCATGGTATTCACTACACAATGGCATTGGCTTAGAAAATCGGTGCAATTTCGGCAGCGTAACGGCGTGATATAAGAATTCATAAAAATGGTTGATGAGGGAGAAAGGGGTATCTCATCATATCTACATTAAATGGAAAGTAAGGGGGGTCATATAGATACATGTCCCAACAATTGTAATGGAATTTATATTCATGATACAAAAGTATTTCTTGAATGTAAATCAGGAGAGAGAAGTTCCTTTTGGAATTTCGGCATAGTAATGAGTGTACATGGGAGACATTTAATGAGAGAGAAAGGGGTCTCCTATAATGACCCATACTTTACAAACATTATTAGTACTTAAAAATTGAAGTACACTTATTACAACATATAACAAAACCATGAAAGGACCGTATAGGTATAGTGTTTTTAGAAACTGAGAAACATAAACAACTGGTTCATAAATCATCTACGTTGTCTCCCATTTATTTCATCATATATAGAGTCTCTTTTTTGGAATATCCTACTTAATATCCTTCTTCATGACCTGGGGAAAATAAAACATACAAAAGGGTGAGCTCAAATGCACAGTAAGATTAAACAAAAGAAATATCAATCACATCATATTCATAAGAACATATCATTTTGTAAATCTTAACCTGCAAAAGAGATCATAATTTCATAACATGGGATAAATCATAGTAGTGAAATGTAATACAAAAAAAAATCGTAACTTAAAACATGAAACTTTGTGGCATACACACATAATCATATATAATCATTTCTTAGTAGTCAAGACTCATAGCCAAGACTATCTTAGCGGACAAAGTCCATTTCTGAACCGAGTTCACTCCTCGTTCCAGTCCTGTTTCACTGAACCAGTTTAACCTGTCGTTCCATCCATGTCTATCTCATGAGATATAAATATTTACCCAATGCATTGGAGGGAGATATAGGTCCCAGCCATCTCATAATGAAACCATTCTTATGTGTTCCACAAAATAAATCATACATCATAGCATAACCCATGTAATAAAAATGGGATTCTTAATCATCATGCCATCATAAAAAAATCCATATAAAATAAAAGGACATCATAAAAATAATTCCATCATAACATAATCAAAACAATGTAAAAATAGGAATAGAAACAGAACCCTATATTATCTTATATGGAAAATAATTTTGATAAAACACTTGAACTCCATTCTTGAGGAAAATATCCTTTCTACTTCAAAAACATTTTCCTTTATTAAAATGTCATATAATTTTAAACTAAAAGAAGTTGATTAAAAATAAACTTGAAAACATGTAAAGGAAGATTCATGGAAATAATGTTCTAAAATTCCATTCAGGCCGTATAATTTAAAAAAACATTATTCCCGTACTTTGGCCGGAAAAGTCAAAGAGTAGCTCGTATGAAAAACAACAAAATATTCCTTTCATATCTTTTACTAAAAACTCACCGAAGGGTAAAATTTTATTTAAAAAATTGTAGGTGGATGGAAATAATATTACATATTGAGGAAACATGGATGTGGATGATAAATATTCCCCAGTAAATTATGAAGTATAAACAATCTCGAATAAAAAATGAGATTATGAGATTTTCCCTTACCTTAGGTCCGATTTGCTTCGTAAGTGTCTGAACCTCCTATATAATGATTTAAATAATGTCATTTACTTTTTTCAGAATCATACTCATTGTTATGATATCATATACAGTCATATTCTTAGTTTCTTATTAGTAATATTT
Source organism: Viscum album (assembly GCA_963277665.1). Taxonomy (NCBI): domain Eukaryota; kingdom Viridiplantae; phylum Streptophyta; class Magnoliopsida; order Santalales; family Viscaceae; genus Viscum; species Viscum album. The sequence continues at coordinate 1,515,845,288 of OY728155.1, read as the reverse complement.
CATTGCTACTTGTTATTCGGGTGTTTATTACTTTTTGTTCTTATGCGTGTTTTGTCGAATAAATTCTTATTCTTATCTTTAGGTTACAGATACCTCATTTAAAGAATGGTATTAGTGTACTATATATCATATTTATTCATTCAATTCTTTTATATAATCATTATTCAATGAAGATCATGTAGAACGAGTCGCATCACATCGTGGAGACGGTATTCCGTACGTACACACGAGCGATGATATCATTCCCATGGTCATGGAATTGTATTGGAGTGTATGTATACTATTTCAGAATAAATACCACTTTAATATAATCATATATAGTTATTTATTTGCACCATTATACCCATTCAAGTAAGGTGGTGGTGGAAAATTGATTACACCATGGCGTGGAGACGGTATTCCGTACGTACGCACGCGCGGTGATTTCGTTTTCCGTAGGATGGATAGATGGTGAAATAGGGTTGTTTCATACTTATAATAAAATATCTGTATATGAGTGATACTGATGTTATTACTTCATAATAAAACAACTAAAGAAGAATAAGTGGAAGAAGAAATAAAGTTGAAAGAATCGGTAATGGACATTACCTCTTCTTTGAAGCGCCTCTTTGAGACCTCCTTTTAGGGCACTAAAATTGGTCTTTTGAAGAAGACCAGGACCTCTAGGATGTTTCTAGGGAAGTGGATAAGAGAATTTGGTAGGTTTTGGCCGAGAGTGAAGGCTCAAAGTGGTGTGAGGAAGAGAGGGAGGAGGTGCCCTTTTATAAGGGAGGAGAGGGGCACCTTTGGAAAAACAAAAAATATTATTTTATTATAAAGTAATATTCGGTTTTTAATAGCTCCAAATTGATTTATTTAGAAGATAAGGTGGGTATGGGTCTAAATCCTCTCATTAGATAGAATTTAGACAAGTTTATGTATCTATTTTAACCTTATCATTTAGATTTAACTTTAAGTTAAATAATTTTACTTTTACCGTGTCTTCTTGTTTTCTTACACTATAAGGTTAATAAACTTACTATAACAAGCCAAAATATCCCCAAGTTGTTTATTATTAATATATATAACCTTATCTAAGTCATTTTTCCAAACCTTAGATTTTTAGGAATAAAATAACAATTAATAATATAATATTTGTTTTAAAAACTATTTTATGTCAATTGTGACACTATTTGGTAATTGATTTTTGCAAAAATCATAACAGAATGATTAGTTCGAACAAAGTTAATTAAATAAATACTAACATGTCATATTAACATATAAAATTATTGGAATTCATAAAAAGTCTCAAATTACATTTATTTGGGTATTTATAACATCAATTATGTCAATATTTCATTAATAAGATAATTACTGCATCATCATTGTGTCATAAATAAATTAAATTATTTAAATTATAAAAATTACAAATAAAATACCATTATGTAGGAAATCGTTTTATATTTCTAATTAATATTTATAGTCGAATTTATCTTATGTATAACCCTATATTAAAAATGATTTACTTATTAAACTTTGATTTTAACTATTTTAACCATTCTTTAAATAAATTAATATTAAATGTCCTAATCTAATCCAAGTGGGCCTAAATGGTCATATTTTATTCCTAAGGTTGTTTTTGGTTGAATTACACTTATCCAATAGAATTAAGAAATGTTTTAGGGTAATAATAATATCATTTTTACCCTTAATTACCCTATTTACTTTTAACCGTGGTAAAAAAAAGTAAAAAGTTACTATTCACAAAAAATTATTTTCATCTCATTGAACCACATTTTAGTCCTTGATATTAACCGTGTCTCTCGGATTTTCGAAATTCCACTCACAAAAGCGGTAAAATTAAGTTTTATGTGAATTTGGAAATTCTCCTAGGAGGTGGGTAAAAGACGGTGAAAAGTTCAATAAAATTTTTATATATCTAAAATTATTATAAAATTACTCCAATGAATTGCATTGAACTTATATAGGTATTATGTATCAATTTTTACCTAAAATAAATTTAATTAAAATAAATAATTATTTAAATAAAAAGTCAGTTTTTAAATAGTGACCCAGTGTTTTCACTATTCATCAAAAATTGAAAGTTTTCAGAAAAATACCAAAATTTCACCCTAGGCTAATTTCGATATTCCGAATCCAAAAATGAAGTCCATTTTGACAAATAAAATTTACAAAATTTTAAAAAGTGGGTATTACTATTCATAACGGCTAGTTTTAATAATATTTTAATAGCATATCGTTGTTTAGTGAAACTCGGTATTGCGTACGATGCAAGCTATCGAGGAAGGTCGCGATTTCATGTAAAGAAAGACAAGATAGTGTTGTGTGTAGTGAAATATTCCTTTGATGATTTATATAAAATAAAAAACAAAATATTTCCTATAAAAGTTTCAGGTGTTACATTCTACCCCCCTTAAAATGAATTTCGCCCTCGAAATTCATCACTTTGTAACAAACAGATGAGGATAACTCTCCCTCATCATATCCTCAAGCTCCCATGTAGCTTCTTATAATTTGTGGTTCCTCCATAAAACTTTCACCAAACAAGTGGTCTTGTTCCGTAGGACTTTTTCACTACGATCAAGAATCTCTATCGGCTGTTCTTCATAAGAAAGATCTTGTTCCAGCGGTACAACTTCTGAGCTGAGTACATGTGAAGGATCAGGTGTGTACTTTCTCAGGAGAGATATATGGAACACATCGTGAAATTGAGATAGATTCGGTGGAAGCGCCAATCGGTAAGCTACCTTCCCAACACGATCCAAAATTTCAAAAGGACCGATATATCTAGGGCTCAACTTTCCCTTCTTTCCAAATCTCATGACCCTCTTCCAGGGAGATATTCGTAAGAACACTTTATCACCCACTTCAAACTCTAAGTCTTTTATTCGGTTGTCAGCATAACTTTTTTGTTGACTCTGAGCTACTCTTATATGTTGTTTAATAGATCTGACTTTTTCTTTCATCTCATAAACAAGATCAGGTCCTAATAGCTTTATTTCCCCAACATTATCCCAGCAAGTTGGAGTCCTACATTTCTTTCCATAGAGAGATTTATAAGGAGCCAACTGAATACTGGAGTGAAAGCTATTATTATAATAAAATTCCACCAAAGGTAGGTGTTGATCCCAACCACATTTGAAATCCATAGAGCAAGCTCTCAACATATCTTCTAGAGTTTGAATCGTCCTCTCAGACTGACCGTATGTCTGAGGATGATAAGCAGTGCTAAAACTCAACTCTGTATCCAGAGTATGCTGAAGACTTCGCCAGAACTTTGAGGTAAACCTCAGATCCTGATCAGATATAATAGAAAGTGGTACTCCATGCAATCTTACCACTTCCTTTACATATATCCTGTCAAGCTGATCTAGAGAGAAATCCTCTCTAATAGCAATGAAGTGTGCAGACTTTGTAAGACGATCAACTATGACCCAAATAGCATTATTGCCTTTGGATGTTTTAGGAAGTCCAGTGACAAAGCCCATAGTGATGTTTTCCCATTTCCATTCTGGTATGGGTAATGGTTTTAACATCCCATTAGACTTCTGTCTCTCAGCTTTAACTTGCTGAAAAACCAATCATCGAGAGACATATTCAGCAATATCACTTTTCATGCCATCCCATCAGAAGTACTCTTTCAGATCCCTATACATCTTCGTGCTTCCAGGATGAATAGAGAATGAAGAACTATGAGCCTCATCCAGTAGGTTCTTCTTTAATTCGGGGATGGGAGGAACACAAACCCGATTCCTGAACTTTATTATCCCATCACAATCAAGGTTGAATTCAGGAACATTTCTCACCTTCTTTTGTAACTCTACATCTTCTTTCTGTGCCTCTTTAATCTTCACATGTATAGATGGTTGAACATTCATTTGAGAAAGATACGATTTTTCCCCTTTCCTTATAATTCCAAGATCCATCCTTTGTAAATCCATAAATATTGGATCTTTTGTGATCCTCATCATGGATAAGATAGCATGGTCTTGTCGACTTAATGCATCTGCCACCTTGTTTGCTTTCCCAGGGTGGTAATGAATTGAGCAGTCGTAATCCTTAATCAGCTCCAACCATCTTCTTTGGTTCATATTTAGATCCTTTTGTGTGAAAATATACTTTAAAATTCTATGATCAGTATAAATATCACACCTTTCTCCATAAAGATAATGCCTCCAAATATTTAATGCAAAGATTACCGTAGCTAACTCCAAATCATGAGTTGGGTAATTTTTCTCATGGATTTTCAACTGTCGTGAGGCATAAGCTATCACCATATAATTTTGCATAAGAACACACCCCAGCCCCTTCTTGGATGCATCACTGTAGATCACAAACCTTTCTCCACTACAAGGCAGTGTGAGAACAGGTGCACTATATAACCTTCTTTTCAACTCCTTGAAATTCTCTTCACATTCCTCTATCCACACAAACTTAACTCCATTTCGAGTCAACCTGGTGAGTGGATTAGATAATCATGAAAAATCTTTCACAAAACATCGATAATAACCAGCCAAAACAATAAAACTTTGGATCTCGGTTACTGTTGTTGGTCTCGACCATCTTTCGATAACCTCTGTTTTTTTTGGATCCATAGATATCCCCTCTTTTGAGATTATGTGACCCAAAAATGTAACTTTTTGAATCCAAAATTCACACTTGGTAAATTTGGCATAAAGCTTCTCCTTTCTCAGGGTCTTCAATATAATTCTCAAGTGATCTTCATGTTCTTCCTTGCTCTTTGAATATACAAGAATATCGTCTATAAATACTTCCACAAACTGATCAAGATAGTCTCTAAAGACTCTATTCATCAGATCCATGAAGATAGCAGGGGCATTAATAAGACCAAATGGAATCACTGTAAATTCATAGTGTCCATACCTTGTACGGAAATCCATCTTTGGTATATCCTCCCTTTTGACCCGTAATTGATGATACCCTGAACAAAGATCAATCTTGGAAAATTATTGAGCTCCGCGTAGTTGGTCAAATAAGTCATCAACCCATGAGAGAGGATATTTGTTCTTGATAGTGATCTTGTTAAGTTCTCGATAATCAATGCAGAGTCTCATTGATCCATATTTCTTCTTAACAAACAGAACAGGTGCTCCCCAAGGTGACGCACTAGGGCGTATGAATCCCTTATCAAGATTCTCTTGGAGTTGCTTCTTCAATTCCTGCAACTCAATAGGGTACATTCTATAAGGTGTCTTTGAAATAGGTAAAGCACCCGGTACGAGTTCTATTGAAAACTCAACTTCACGATTTGGTGGAAGACCCGGTAATTCCTCCGGAAAGACATCGTCAAACTCCCATACAATGGGCATATTCTTAATCTTGAGTTTCTCACCAAACATTTGAGATAAATAACCTTCATTTAGTGGAATCAAGACCCATAATATGGAAGAAATTTCCACTGGAAGGTTATGTTCATCCTTGCATCAATAGACGATCATAGATTGATCTGGAATATGAAATGTGACTTCCCTTATTTGGAAATTGATATGAGCTCCATATAGAGAAATCCAATCCATGCCAAGAATCACATCAAATTCCACTATAGGAAGGATCACAAGATTTTCAGGAACCGCTTTCCCACAAACTTCAATCGGAGAAGAATTATAAACTTTTGATGCGACTGTTGTGCCATTAGGGGTTGTCACAGCTAACTCTACATCTAATTGTTGAGGTAATACGGTGATACCCTTAGAAAATTCTTCAGAAATAAAAGAGATGATGGATCTAGAATCAAATAAAACATTTGCTACTTTAGAGTGTATAGTAAGTATACCTTTCACCACTTCATTATTGTACTCCACATCGCTGATAGAAATTGCATGTGACTTTCCTTTGTCTTTAGCCTTAAGAGTTTGTTGACGTTGATCATCATCAACAACCCTTAGATTAGGGTATTGATTGGCATAATTCCCTATTTCCTTGCACTTGTAACATTGAAGTGTAGGAGGTGCACTATGTGTAGCCTTTTCTTTATTCGCATCACTAGACATCTTCTTCCCATCATTGCGGCATTCAAATGCCCGATGACCTTCCTTTACACATTTGAAACATTTACTTGTCCCTTTAAGAAAAATCCCTCCATTTTTATTTCTACACTTCGAGAATAAGTGAAAACTCATCTTCTTTTCAGTGTGTTCTTTAGATTTTCCTTTGAATTCCATTTTCCTCTTCTTATCAAATGCATATGACTGGTGAGTTACTCCAATCTCCATCTCAACCTTGAGAGCACATCGAACGATTTCCTCGTAACTATTGAAGTCCCTTATGGCTAACATCCTTCGAAGACTTGGTTTTAGGCCACTAAAGAATCGATTGATCTTACTCTCAGGTTGGATAATAATACCAGAAGCGTACCTTGAAAGTCTTGTAAAATTTGCTTCATAGGTACCAACAGATTCATCATCCTTTTGCTTTAGTTCAAGAAACTCCTTCTCCATCTTTGTTCAAAGAATATAAGGGAAATACTTATTGAAAAATAAGTTCTTGAACTTGTCTCATTCCATGGAATCAATTTCATCTCTTTGCCTCATATTCTTGATAAGATTCCACCATTGGTTAGCTTCACTTTCCAAACGATACACTACTAAGATGACTTTATCATGTTCAGAACATTGAATAACTGAAAATATCTTTTCAGTGGTACTGATCCATTGTTCATCCACTAATGGATCAGTAGACCCGTTGAATGAGGGTGGACGCTACCTCATGAAGGATTCAACAGAATGTTTCTCCTTCCTTTGCTCGTTTGGAACTACTGCATGATTCATAGCTTGCGAAATTTGTTAGATCATGAATACAAGATTTTTCATTCCAACTCCCATAACGTTTGGTTGCTCAGGAGGACAATCATTGCATTGCCCGTCGCATTCCTCATTAACACGGTTCCTTCGGGTTCCAGCCATTGACTAAAACCAAGAAGAATAGTGTGAGCAACAATAATTATAATAGGAAAACCACATAATCAAGAATAAAATTTCACACTTAAGGTCTTATCATAGGTTGTTCATAGCCATTTTTAAAACACTAAGATTGTGTTCAATGCTTATACTTATCCTTAGGGTTCTTACTAAGGCTTTCACATCCTAGTTTCCAAAGGTTGACTATACCTTTCCTCTGATACCAACTATAACAACTCATACCTTACATACATTGTTAGTACTTCAAAATTTAAGTACACTTATTACAACATATAACAAAACCATGAAAGGACCGTATAGGTATAGTGTCTTTAGAAACTGGGAAACATAAACAACTGGTTCATAAATCATCTACGTTATCACCCATTTATTTCATCATATCTAGAGTCCCTTTTTGGCATATCCTACTTAATATCCTTCTTCCTGACCTGGGGAAAAGAAAACATACAAAAGGGTGAGCTCAAATGCTCAGTAAGGGTAAACAAAAGAAATATCAATCACATCATATTCATAAGAACATATCATTTTGGAAATCTTAACCTGAAAAAGAGATCAAAATTTCATAACATGGGATAAATCATAGTAGTGAAATGTAATCCCAAAAAAAATCATAACTTAAAACATGAAACTTTATGGCATACACACATAATCATATAGAATCATTTCTTAGTATTCAAGACTCATAGCCAAGACTATCTTAGCGGAAAAATTCCATTTCTGAACCGAGTTCACACCTCATTCCAGTCCTATTTCACTAAACCGGTTTAACCTGTCGTTCCATCCATGTCTATCTCATGAGATATAAATCTTTACCCAATGCATTGGAGGGAGATATAGGTCCCACCCATCTCATAATTAAACCATTCTTATGTGTGCCACAAAATAAATCATACATCATAGCATAACCCATGTAATAAAAATGGGATTCTTAATCATCATGCCATCATAACACAATCCATATAAGATAAAAGGACATCATAAAAATAATTACATCATAAAATAATCAAAACAATGTAAAAATAGGGATAGAAACAGAACCCTATATTATCTTAGATGGAAAATAATTTTGATAAAACACTTGAACTCCATTCTTGAGGAAAATATCCTTTCTACTTCAAAAACATTTTCCTTTATTAAAATGTCATATAATTTTAAACTAAAATAAGTTGATTAAAAATAAACTTGAAAACATGTAAATTAATCTTCATGGAAATAATGTTCTAAAATTCCATTCAGGCCGTATAAGTTAAAAAAACATTCTTCCCATACTTTGGCCGGAAAAGTCAAAAAGTACCTCGTACGAAAAACGACAAAAGATTCCTTTCATATCTTTTACTAAAAACTCACCGAAGGGTAAAATTGGATTTAAAAAATTGTAGGTGGATGTAAATAATATTACATATTGAGGAAACATGGATGTGGATGATAAATATTCCCTAGTAAATTATGAAGTATAAACAATCTCGAATAAAAAATGAGATTGTGAGATTTTCCCTTACCTTAGGTCTGATTTACTTCGTAAGTGTCCGAACCTCCTGTATAATGATTTAAATAATGTCATTGACTTTTTCCAGAATCATAATCATTGTTATGATATAATATATGGTCATATTATTAGCTTCTTATTAGTAATATTTCATTGCTACTTGTTATTCAGGTGTTTATTACTTTTTGTTCTTATGTGTGTTTTGTCGAATAAATTCTTATTCTTCTCTTTAGGTTAGAGATACCTTATTTAAAGAATGTTATTAGTGTACTATATATCATATTTATTCATTCAATTCATTTATATAATCATTATGCAATGAAGATCATGTAGAACGAGTCACATCACATCATGGAGACAATATTCTGTACGTACGCACGAGTGATGATATTGTTCTCATGATCATGGAATTGTATTGGAGTGTATGTATACTATTTCAGAATAAATACCACTTTACAATAATCATATATAGTTATTTATTTTCACCATTATACCCATTAAATTAAGGTGGTGGTGGAAAATAGATTACACCACGGCGTGGAGACGGTATTTCGTACGTACGCACGCACGGTGATTTCGTTTTCCATAGGATGGATAGATAGTGAAATAGGGTTGTTTAATACTTATAATAACATATCAGTATATGATTGATACTTATGTTATTACTTCATAATGAAAAAACTAAAGAAGAAGAAGTGGAAGAAGAAATAAAGTTGAAAGAATCGGTAACGGACATTACCTCTTCTTTGAAGCACCTCTTTGAGACCTCCTTTTAGGGCACTAAAATTGGTCTTTGAAGAAGACCAGGACCTCTAGGATATTTCTAGGGAAGTGGATAAGAGAATTTGGCAGGGGTTGTCTGATCTTGAAGGCTCAAAGTGGTGTGAGTAAGAGAGGGAGAAGGTTCCCTTTTATAAGGGAGGAGAGAGGTACCTTTTGAAAAACTAAAAATATTATTTTATTATAAAGTCATATTCGGTTTTTAATAGCTCCAAATTGATTTATTTAGAATCTAAGGTGAGGATGTGTCAAAATACTCTCATCCGATAGAATTTAGACAAGTTTAGGTATCTATTTTAACCTTATCATTTAGATTTAACTTTAAGTTAAATAATTTTACTTTTACTACGTCTTCTTATTTTCTTACACTATAAGGTTAATAAACTTACTATAACAAGAAAAACGAACCCCAAGTTGTTTATTATTAATATATATAAAATTATCTAAGTCATTTGGCTGAACCTTAGATTTTTATGAATAAAATAACAATTAATAATATAATATTTTTTTTAAAAACAATTTTATGTCAATTTTGACACTATTTGGTAATTGATTTTTGTGAAAATCATAACAGAATGATTAGTTCGAAAAAATTTAATTAAATAAATAATATCATGTCATATTAACATTTAAAATTATTGGAATTCATAAAAAGTCTCAAATTACATTTATTTGGGTATTTATAACATCACTTATGTCAATATTTCATTAATAAGATAATTACTGCATCATCATTGTGTCATAAATAAATTAAATTATTTAAAGCCTAAAAATTAAAAATAAAATACCATTATGTAGGAAATATTTTTATCTTTCTAATTAATATTTATAGTCGAATTTATCTTATGTATAACCCTATATTAAAAATTATTTACTTATTAAACTTTGATTTTAACTATTTTAACCCTTCTTTAAATAAATTAATATTAAATGTCCTAATCTAATCCAAGTGGGCCTAAATGGTCATATTTTATTCCTAAGGTTGTTTTTGTTCTAATTACACTTATCCAATAGAATTAGGACATGTGTTAGGGTAATAATAATATCATTTTTACCCTTAATTACCCTATTTACTTTTAATCGTGGTAAAAAAGTAAAAAGTTACTATTCAACAAAAATTATTTTCATCTCATTGAACCACATTTTAGTCCTTGATATTAACTGTTTCTCTCAGATTTTCGAAATTCCACTCACAAAAGTGGTAAAATTAAGTTTTATGTGAATTTGGAAATTCTCCTAGGAGGTGGGTAAAAGACGGTGAAAAGTTCAATAAAATTTTTATATATCTAAAATTATTATAAAATGACTCCAATGAATTTCATTGAACTTATATAGGTATTATGTATCAATTTTTACCTAAAATAAATTTAATTAAAATAAATAATTATTTAAATAAAAAGTCAGTTTTTAAATAGTAACCCAGTGTTTTCACTATTCATCAAAAATTGAAAGTTTTCAGAAAAATACCAAAATTTCACCCTAGGATAATTTTGATATTCCAAATCCAAAAATGAAGTCCATTTTGAAAAATAAAATTTACAAAATTTCAAAAAGTGGGTATTACTATTCATAACGGCTAGTTTTAATAATATTTTAATAGCATATCGTTGTTTAGTGAAACTCGGTATTGCGTACGACGCAAGCTATCGAGGAAGGTCACGATTGCGTGTAAAGCAAGCCAAGCTCTTGTTGTGTGTAGTGAAAGATTACTTTGATGATTTATATAAAATAAAAACAAAATATTTCTTATAAAAGCCTCGGGTGTTACATCTCCCATCATTCAAAAAATAAGAGGGAACTATGGGGGAGGTGAGAAACCATACCCCAGCATTTATGATTGAAATTAAAAGGGCATAACAATATTAAGAAAATTGGACAAAAAAATAAAAGTAAGAAAAACCCTTACTTGGAAGTGTGCTTCCAAAGGCTTGATAGAGCCTTGAGAGAGGCTTCTTGGGAGCTTGGGGCACCTTGGGAGGATTCTAGAGAGAGTAGGGCAGAGGTTGTATGTACTACAAAGGCTTTGAGTGAGGGGAGCATGGGTGGGTTTATATAGGAAAGGTGAGTGAATTCTTTATTATTTAGGTTTGGGACCCCTTACATTAAACTAATCCAAACCACAAATCAGATCATGGTTTTTGCCCATGGTTTTTGGAAAAGGGGAGAGGAAAAAAATATTTTATAAGCCCAAAGTCCGAACTTCTTAAAATAATGGGGTTGCTTATGTGGAGGTGAGTCACACTTCCATGGAAAATAATTTAAAAAGGCGAGATGTTTACTAAGTCTTGAGGGGTCCATTAATGCTTTGTAAAATAAGTCAAACAAACCCAAAATCACATTATTTTAATGGTAAAACATATATTGGCCGAACATAAAGCTTATAGTATTTTATTACATCACTATTGGATCATTATGGTGTCATAAAACACATTATATATTTAAACAGTATTTAATTTTTACCCAAAAATTTGACTGTCTCAGAAAATTATGAAAAATTCACCATTGGATAATTTAGACATCCTGATTCCAGAAATAACATTTATTTTATCTAAATAATTTCTAAATATGTTAATTTTCACTTTTAAAATAAAAACTGACATTTATCGAAAATTCACGGGTTTTGACAAAAATGGATTTCAAACCTTAATAAAAATTACAATTGCATTCATAAAATTATAAGATCATTTATATTTAATAAAAATTAATTTAATAATATTAATAATATTTTATTAAAATATTATTTAATTCAAAAATACCTTAATTTAATCAAATATAATTATTAATTAAATAATAACTAAAAACACTATTTGTACTTTAAAAACTATTTACAAAGTATCAATAATGACAAGAAAGTATATTCATTATTATATACAAAAATAATGTACATGAACATAGTACTAGAGATTTGTTACATAATCCCTTAAAATAGTCGCATAAGACCTAAGGGTAAGGTGTGTGATGGTGACAGACTCTTGGGGTGGCTCGGATAACATCGCTCGAGTGGTAATCTCTATCAACTTCCACTTTTCCCATAGACGATCCCATTCGAGATTAACATGATGAAGCTCAGCTTGGGCTTGGTCAAGAGCAAAGCCCAAAGATGCCACCACTTTTCCGAGCTCTGAAAAATGGGCTTCGTATGGAGCAATTCTACTGGATGAGGCCATCGCTTCCTTTGTCTGAGTAAATTGGGTTTGTTAAAGCCTTATATTTATATTAATCATGTGATCACTGTTCAACGACTATAAAAGTAACGGTCACAATTCTTAACATAAAACCAAAGAAGTTGACATTTTATATAAACATTTTACATAAAGAGACATTTAATTAGATCAAGAGGGATTTCCATTAATGAAACTTTGGGTCATTACAGAATCCACCTACATTCACAGAGGAGGGAGTCCCATAGGTAGTAGAGTTCTGGATTGGTTCAATCCAAATGATATTCAAGCACCTTGAGACACTTGTGGATATGAGGGTGAAGCTTACTTCATACATACTTCTTGGACCTACCAAGCCTTGGTGGGAAATTCTGAAGCAAGTCTGAATGCAAGTCAGAATACAAAAGGAGTTATCCTGGAAATACTTCAAGATGGATTTCCTTAGATAATTTACCCAAAAATGTTGAGAGATGAGAATTCATGTGAGTTCATGCACCTGATGTAGGAGGGAATGTCAGTAATGGACTATGTCAGATGTTTCACTAACCTATAGTGCTTTGATCTATCCTTAGCAGTTGATGAGATTTCAAGGGTAAGGCATTTTTAGGATGGGATTTTTTATGAGATTGGGTCATAGGTGAATGTTTTTCACTTGATTAGCTTTGTGGACATGATGAATCAATCTATCATCGTAGAAGGGAATCAAAGAGAGGCCCTAATCAGTGGGCAGGCTGTTTCAGTAGGGCAAACTAGGATCCCGTCTTCTAGTGGAAAGAAGCGTTTCTATGACATTTATCACCAATGAAACAATGGGAAGAGTATCCAGGGTAGTTGGAAACCATCTTGGAATCGTGTTTTTTTTCATTGATATCAGTGTTTCAAGTTTCTCCATAAGCAGCCTCGGTGTATGTACCCTAATTTGGAGTGTCTTTTTTGCATAAAGATGGGCCACCTATAGAAATTTTATAGGGGTATACAATAATAGAGTAGTGTAATGGGATCAGTATAGGCCTCTAAGTCTGGGAGGGACTCAGCTACCCATCAAAAGACTAGTATCTAGAGTTCCACTAGACATTTAAGTCAAGTTAGGGGACAGGGTACCCCAGTGTAGAAGAGATGGTACTGGACAAAGGGAACCACATGAGGGAGACAGACTGGGGCCCAGGGAAGAGAGGAAATTTAGTTGTATGTTATTTAGTCTACTCCGACTATCTTGGATGCAATACCTTCTACCTTCAGAGGTACAATTCTTGTATCATCTTCCCTTGATTTCATTTTTTTGATACCAGAGTATCACATTCTTTTATATATTCTATTTTTTAAAATGTTTTGGGCTTGGTTGGGGAAATATTATATAGTATTTTGACCATCAACACACAATTGGGAGAGAAGTTAGAGAATATCAAATGTTTCAAGGCATGTTCTCTAGAAATTGGTGGTTACCATTTCTTTTGGGAACTATTTGTTCTAGAAATGATAGGTTTTGATTTGATTATAGGTATGTATTGGTTATATTTGTACTAGGATCACATCAACCTTTACTGGAGGAGAGTTTACTTTCTATCTCCAGAAGGAGGTAGCTATTTTCAATAGGGTGAGTGGGATCTTCAGGATTGTTGTTTAAGTCCAATTCAGTGCAGATTGGATTGTTTCTTGGATTATATAGTAGTTCCTTCTCTAGATGATGGTGGAATGCGACAAGATACTTTTATTCCTATGGTAGGTTGATTTCAAGATGTTTTTTCTATAGAGTTTTATGACTTACCACCCAAATGATAGATTGAGTTCACGGTTAAGTTGGTGCTAGGAGTTGAGCTAGTTTCTATTCTTCCTTAAAATATGGTGCCATTAGAGCTTTGGGAATTGAAAGTTCAGTTGGAAGTTCTAGAAGCTAAGGGTTTCATGTGACCTAATATGTCACCTTGGGGTTCCCCTATGATTTTATATAAGAATAATGAAGATAATTTCCTCTTGTGTGTGGACTAATGGAGATTAAACTAGATCATGGTCAAGAACCGGTATCACATTTCATGCATCAATGATCTCTTCGATCAGGTTAGAGGTTCCTGGAATTTCTATAAGATTGAATTGGAATCAGGGTACCATCAGTTTTTAGGAGCAGGTATGGATTGTACGAGTTCATGGTGATGTCATTTAGTCAGAAGAACGCACCAACGGTAATCATGGCCTTGATGAATCGGTTTTTCTATCCTTTCCTGGATCAGTTTATGGTAGTTTTCTTAGATGAAATATTAGTGTACTCCCAGTTAGTAGATGATCATTCTCAACATCTTAACATCATCTTGAGTATATAGAGAGAGAATCAGCTTACTCCAAGCTATCTAAATGCAATTTTTGAATTGATAAAGTGCACTTTTTGGGCCATATCATCTCAAAGGGTGGAGTTTCAGTGGACCCAGAGAAGGTTGTAGCTGTGGTATCTTAGGACTGGTCCAAGAATTTCTTAGTTATTCAGAGTTTTCTTGGTCTATCAGGGTATTATAAATGTTTTATCCAGGTCTTCTCCTGACTGGAAGCATCTATGTTTGGGCTGACCAAGAAAGGGGTGAAGTTTGTTTAGTCAGATGCTTGTGAGAGATGTTTTTAGAAGATGAAGGGAGATCTAAACTCAATATTGATCCTCACCTTACTTGTTCTGAGTAAGGAATATACTATGCACTATGACACATCTAGAGATGGACTCAAAGCAGTTCTAATACAGGAGGTCTGAGTGGTTATTTATGGCTCTATAAAGATGAGACCACATGAGAGGAATTATCTTACACACATTCTGGATTTGGTTTTGGTGGTACATGTCATGAGACACAAGATACACTATCTTTTGAGTGAAAGATTTGTGGTGTAAAAGGACCATAAGAGCCTCAGGTACATCTTTTCTCAGTGGGACCTGAACCTTCGACAAAGGAGGTGGGTCAAGTATCTTCAGTCTTTCGACTTTGAGTGGGATTATATACTGAGGAAGGGAAACATCTTTACTGATTACTTGATTCAAAATACATAGATAGAGGTAATGCAGGATTCTTACGATGAGTGGTGGATGATGACACTCTTTGGAGACATGCATCTAGATGTTCAGGAGTCCCAAGGATGAGTAGCTTTGACTTTGACATCTATTATACCCATTCTTTTGGACCGGATCAAGACCGAGTAGTTATCTAATCTAGAGGGTTTAGCTTTGAGGTATGATATATATGGTGGGGAGCCACCACTAGGATGGTATCTTTGTAATGATGATGTTCTTCTTATCCATGGTCGATTATGGGTTCCTATGGGATTACATGAGAAGATGATGATAGGATTTTATGCTTCTAGATGGGCGGTACATCTAGGGATAACAAAGATGTATCATGATCTCTATAGACAATACTGGTGGCCAGGAATGAAGAAGGAGGCAGTGGGATTCGTGGCGAGATGTTTCACTTGTCTGCAAGTGAAAGTCGAGCACCAGAGGCCTATCAGGTTATTGTAGCCTCTTCCCAATCTGAAATGGAAATGATATGATGTCACAATGGATTTTGTGATAGGTTTCCCCACAAAAACTTGCAAGAATGATGAAGTATGGGTGATCATAGATCAATTTATGAAGGTATACCACTTTTTCCCATCATGGAGACCTCTACTGTTGATGAGCTGGGTGGTCCTTACATATGGTAAATAGTTCTACTACATAGTGTTTTGAGGAATATAATTTTTGATAGAGATCCTCATTTCACATCTCATTTATGGAAGAATTTTCATAAGTATCTGGGATCGCAGGTTCTTCTGAGTATAGCCTATCATCTTCAAACTGATGGCCACTCTGAACAGATGACTCAAATTATATAGGATATGTTACGATCCTCTGTGATGGATTTTAGTGGTTCATGGGAGTATCATATAGCACTCATAGAGTTTATGTATAATAAAATCTTTTTAGAATCGATATAGATGGAACCCTTCAAGGATTTTTATGGTAGGCCATTCCATTCACCTCTTTTTTTGGTTAGAGGCAGGTGAGTCGACACTTGTTGTACCTAGTCTCATGCAGGAGATGTTTGCGCAAGTTCAGTTGATCAGGAAGCAGTTGGTGACTGTGTAGAGCAGGTAAAAATATTATGTTGACCAGAAGAGATGAACTCTAGAGTTTGAGGTGGGTCATCATGTTTTACTTCAGGTGTCGCCTAGATTGGGACAATTTCATATAAGGAAACATGGAAAGATGACACCCAGGTTTGTCAGTCCATTTGAGATAGTGGGGAGGGTTGGTCTAGTGGCATGCCGATTGGACCTTCTACAATGCTATAGTTCCATACATGGCATATTAAACATATCACATCTTTTGAGATATCATCCTGACCCTTCTCATGTAATTGAAGTTGATGACATCAATCTTTTTGTAAATTCATCCTTTAAGGATCATCCAATACAAATTGTGGGCTATGGTGAGAAGTATCTCTAGGTAAAGACTATACCTCTTGTGCGAGTGCAGTGGAAGAATAGGCGTGTTTAATAGGAGACCTGGGAGAGGGAATCTGATATGTGATCATAGTGGCCAAACTTGTTCATCGAGACCCCATAGTGATGCTTTGAGCATATCAGGGATGATCTGTAATATAGCGAGGAGTTTGTAAGATCCCATATTTTTCTAGGTATGTCCCTCTTTGAGTTTTAGATGAACCCCTTTTAGTTGGATTTTTCTTCTTTTAAACCTTGGTGGTCAATCCTTTTCTTTGGGGATGTAGATCTTTTACCAGGTAAAATGATCTAAAGATTGGGGATGTATGTTTTTTTGAATTAGTGGAGTTCGAGTATAAATGTGTCTAAGTTGTAAAAAGGATACTCTTTGGTCTCAGTTTGAGTTGAAGTCTTTTCAGGATTTTCTGCAGGATTTTTCTATTATTACTCCCTATAGGACATATTCATGTCATGTAACTAATACATGATGTGAATCCATCGCTCAGAAAAATCCATGAAACACATTCATGATGTGAATGTTATACAAGCTGTGAATTCATTTCACACTGTAAAAAAGTTTATCGGTGTTATTTTAACACAAGGAGACATCTTTTTGCAATATATTCCACCCAGGATATTCATGTCATGAATTCCTTAAGTGTAGAAAGTTTTTGCATGATCATGCCTGAAAAACTTTTCATTCATCATGCAGCCTCTTCTTTCAAACCCTAGGGAGAATCTAAGAGATTTTTGGGTGATTCCTTCCCTTTTATACATCTTGATCTAGAATTTGATATCCGGTGTGTTCCTTCTCTTTGGTTTTCACCTTCCTTCTATTATCCTCCATTATACAGGTGTGATCTCCTTTTAGCTGTTGAATTAGGATTTTGATCTTGATTCTTATGTGATCTAGGTTTTCCTTGTTGATATCCTTTGCCTTCGTCATTTGTTGGTGTTCCCTATTGAGGGTGTTTCTTTGGTCATCATATAAAGGTAGGTGGTCTAGACCAAGCTCTGTTATCTATTTATATTTCTTAAATTGTGTTCTATACCATGTGATTGTGCTAACACACCGTGTGTGTTAACTAAAAAAATAATGGGTGGTGATAAACATGTGTTGGATCACTCTTTAGATTTCCTTTGGATCCATTGGTGTTAAGACCTAGCTTTCGAACACCCATAGGGTGAGATTACCCTTGAACTAATGAACTGGTAAATTGAGGATATTTGGTGGGGCTTAACATTGTATATGTGTTTATTGACTTAAAATATGAATTATCATGACATGAGACCTCAGGTGATTGATTATGATAGATTCACCTTGGAAAATTGATTACTTTTTTAATGAAATGATTGGCAATGCATTGAGATGATACAGTTGCATACACTAGCATGATAACGACTTAAGATATAATTTGTTTAAAGAAAGGGTAATTGAAAGATAAATGTTAATTGAATGAATTGACCACTGTGGATTATGATGTTATGTGGTGTTATTTTTTCCATTATGACTTCTGTTGTGATTTATTATATAATGCTTATATAGTGGGATTGGACCAATTTCATGTTTTAATGCTTATATAGAGGGCTTGGCCAAGTTTTATATTGTAATGCTTGTATAGTGGGCATGGCCCAGTTTCCTATTGTAATGCATATATAGAGGGCATGGCCCAGTGTTAGTGAAATGATTATATAAAGGGATATGCCTGGATATGTGATTATGTAATGGACTTGTGGTTATGTTTGGCATGGTGATGCTACATGCTCAGAGGTATTCTAGCATGGTGCCAAAATAGGTTAATAGTTATGTTGTATTGTTTTTCTTAAATTAATAACTATATTTATCACCATATTACGTGAACTTTCTATCAGTCTAGTTTTATTTAGATGTGGTGGTGTCAAACTATGGAGTTTAACTCACACCCTATTCGGGTCTTCATTAGGTTCCCGAGAAGATTAGATAGATGCATATTTGCGTAAGGGAAAGGGACCTTATTGTAGATTGTTGCTTACTTGATAGGTTAGAGATTAGACATGGGACCATCGTGGGGTTTGAGACTGAGGTATTTTGAGTTTCTTTGTGTATCTTGGTCTTTTTTCTGTATGGATTTTATCATGACATCTAGTTACATTCCATCTTGTCATTACATTATTCTCTTATTTTTGGATTGTTTAGTTGATATTTATTGCTTGGTTTTCCCTGTTGTATGTTGTATTGTTTCCTGTATTTATGTTACTTTGATATTATTTTTTCTATTTTTACAACTCTATACCAGGGGGTATAGTCTCCCCATAGTTTTTACACCCTCATTGCCATTTGGTAGCCACTGGTGTACAGTGAGGCATGCTTGACGTCATGTAACCAATCCAGTTTAGCCATGTGAGAGTGTCCGGTCAGGGGATGCTACAGCCTTTCTATCCAAGCACTCCCAAACATCTTTATCCATTTGCATCGACTTTACCTTAGACAATGGGACTTCCAAGTCCTTCTAAATCAGATGGTATTCATTCTACATTTTCCAAAATCCAAAATATGTTTCATTAAATTCACAGATCTAGATCTTTCCTTCATATGATTCCATGTCAAAACTATTACCGACATGAAAACCAAGAGCTCAAAACCACTCCCTCTAATACCACTTATTGGGGGGGAAAGGAAAATCCAAAAAACTAATCTCAATGATTCTGATAATATCATCAAATTCTTGCACATCATTCTACTGGAAGATCATACACAGGAGACTCTATGCAGCAAAAAAGTGATCTCTGGAACTTCACTTCTCCGTGACTGAGTGTACTAGAAGTACATAGTCTGTGAACCCTAGTCACTAAAAATTAAATTTTTATTCAAATAACTTGGGACTCAAGGAGGGAGAAAGTGATGCAAACCAAGGTCATCGCCACAAATAATGGACATACAGTTAGAGGGAAATGATCCAGTGCAAAGATAAAGAACGAGACAGTCACTTGAGCTTCCTTGCGAGAATATCAGCATCATGATTCCCTTCCCTCCATGTATGGGGAACCTCTATGCGCTGGTCAATGATAAGATTATGATTCTTGATGAAATAATTCAACTCTCAAGGAATATTTAAATTACTATTCATGTAACTAACCAAGCTTTTGGAGTTGGATTACACTAGAGATAGATGGATGTTATGTTATTTTCACAACAACAGTCCACCATGCAAAGCCCTTACCTCTGCCACTAAGGAGTTGACCATGCCATAGGAGTTAAAACCAAGGATAACCGATCCCTCGCCATCAAGGACCAGCCCCCCCATCTTTTCGTCCACACAACCACCTTCAACATTCAATTTCAAACATGTGCTAGGCGGGTCCCACTTCACCCAGCACCCTGGAGCCGACAAACCATCATCCCTGTGAATCACCCCATTCTAAAATAATGGATCCAAATTCAGTAATCATAGTTTTCACCCAGACTTTCATTCCTAGATGGGAGTAGGCCCTACCTTCCCTCGCTTTATTCCTGGTGTCCCAAATAACCCAAAAAAACTGCATTAAAAACCATGTTGGGAGCTTTGGTGTTGCAACCCTGGTCCACCCATTGGAACCAAGTAGCTAAGAAGGTCTGAAGAATCTCACCCTGGACACCCATGCTCGATCGATGGCCGATGAATTCCCAGATGAAGCTAGCCCAATCACCTTTGAAAAAAAAATGCCAGACCAATTCTGATCGTGTATTGCTGCAGCACCAACACCGGGATGCTAAGAAGATTACCCTTATTTGGACATTATCATCTGTGGGGATTTCTTGATTCCTAATCCTCTAGATCAAGAAGTTATGATTATACAGTATCTCTTTACATCAAATCTTGCTCACCTCAAACCTCCTAAATCAGAGGATGATAGTCCATTGCTCCAAAAAGACCGGGCATTATCTCAATAAAAACACACATGTCTGGAACTTCAACAAGACTTATAGTCTCATATAAATATTTTTGATTCCAAGAGAGGGTCTCTCAAGTGAAGGTAGGGAATAATCTCACCTCTCTAAAAGAAATATCTGGAACCGGGCAGCCCATAAAATACAGCACACCACTTCCGACCACCCAACGCACCTTGTCCTTCAAAATTTCCAAGTGACTGATCATGCATCTCGCAAGGCAGGAAACTCTCATGGATCGATCAGCCCAGCCCTGCCAATCCTCACCATAACTATCTTTCATGCATTTCACCCAGAGCATTTTGACTTCAATAATTTCCCATGCAAGTCTCTCCATGATTTTCATGGCTCCCGATATACTATGTATCCCCCCCTGCTCTTTGATCGGCCTCACCAACCGGCCCCATGATGCCCAATGACACTTGCCTTCCTGATAAGTGTCCCATATAAAGGTAGACATAATTTTTTCAAGCTTATTGATAGTTCCTTTAGGGTCCCTGATCACTGAAATTATGTGCATCAGAATGGAAGTGAGGACGGAGTTCATCGGGGTAAGTCTCCCTACAAACGAGAGGAACTTGTTCTTCTAGTAGTATATGTGAGCAGTGACCTAGCTGACATTGTTATCGAATAAAACCTTATTGATCCTTCCATCATAGATGGGTTCCCCAAGATACTCCATTGGAAGGTTCCGCTTTTGAATTCTCAGTTTATCCTGAATTTGAGTGCTCTGCCTCTATCTGCATCATTTGGAAATATAAACACAGATTTTATTTTGATTCATCCTTTGCCCATTCCAGTCACTATTGGTGTCGATCAACCTATAGAAGCCCTCAATCAACCTGTGTCTTCCATTGATAAAAAACAACATATCATCCATGAACATGAGCTTAGAGATGATATCAGACCCATGTCTGTTGCTATAAGGAAAAACCCTCATCTACCCCAACTCATGTTGCATGTTTCTACTAAGCGCCTCCTAGGCAATAATAAAGAGACTAGGGGACATCGGATTGCCCTACCTCAAACCTCACACCATCTTAAAGAAGCCAAAGATCCTCCCCATGATCGACACTGAGATCCATGGTGAAGCGTAGAACCTGAAAAATAAGTCACAAACCCATTCTTTGAAACCCAACTGCCATGTAACCTTAAAGATGAAGCCCCACTCCATCTGATTGTAGGCCTTATTCATGTCAATATTGACCATAATATTTGATCCTAATGCCTTATTTTTAATGTCATACACCATATCCTTGGCCATACCTATAGCCCCTTGGATGCTACATCCCCTCATAAAGCCATGTTGCTTCTTTGAAATGACCCTTGGAAGCACTGAATCAAGTCTCCTGTTTAATAGGCATGCAAGAATCCTGTAAGCAAAATTACAAAGGAAAATCATTCTGAACTGGTCTAGAGAAGTAGGATCATTGGTATTCGATATCAGAACCACTATAAAATCACAAGTTTCCTTGGGAAGCAACCCTCATTTGAAAAAAATCCTAAATCGCTTCAATCATCTGAGCCTTAATAATATCCCAGGAAGTAATAAAAAAGGATCCATGAAAGCCATCTGGACCTGGAGTGTTTTCCAGATTCAAGGTAGAAATGGAATCTTTAATTTCTTCCTCTCCCAGAATGATCTCTAGTTCCTAATTTTCTTTTTCCATCACCAAACTAGGTATATTCTGTAAAAAAATCCCCCTCCCTGATCACCCCTGAATTCCCCCCATCATCTGTGATAGATAAACTTAATAGAAGGCTTTTAAAGTGATCCTTATCCATTATCCCTGCCACCTCCACATCCTAAGTAAATAGTCCATCATTGATCTGAAGATTAATTCTCCTTGAAACCCTTTTTTCCTTTATGAAATCCTATAAGTATTTAGTATTCTTATCACCCTTGTGAAGCCAAAGAGCGCTGGATATCTACCTAGTAACCCTTTCAATTTCTAGAAACTTGTTAAACAAGGTATTATTCTTGTTGTCCAGGCTGGTGAAAACCTACTCACTCCATTCATCTTGAATCCTTACCTCCAGAATATCAATATCCTTATTAATGTACTCCAAAATAGTTTCGAAAGTTATCATTTTTTGAATTCCACTCCCATGTATCTTTATTGAACCTTCTAAGATGATCAATAAGGTCATCCCAAGAAGAACCCTTCACTAGTTGATCCCAAGATTATCTCATGATCTGAATGAACTCCTCATCCCTTGCCTAGCTAGATGGAAAAAAAGAAATGCTTCCCTCCCCCCAAACCACCCCTTTTCAATTGAACTAAAATAGTAGAGCGATCTAAGAGTTAGCGATTCAAGTGATGCATGAGTCAAAGAAGAATAGAGATCATGGAAAAATGAGGGAAGGGACCTTTAGGCTTATGGTCCCGGAAAAAGAGCCTGAATGTAGCAAACTTGAGGCCTCTTTAGATTTAGCACGATTCATCCTCCCACT
This sequence comes from Viscum album, assembly GCA_963277665.1. Lineage (NCBI taxonomy): Eukaryota > Viridiplantae > Streptophyta > Magnoliopsida > Santalales > Viscaceae > Viscum > Viscum album. The sequence continues at coordinate 1,515,822,106 of OY728155.1, read as the reverse complement.
CTCCGAGGGTGTGGCAGGGAGCTGAAGAGTATCCTTCTTAGATGCAGGAAAAACCAAACCAAACTCCCTTTCACCAAAGTCATTCAATACAACACATCCATTAATCTTACTTGACTTCTTGTTGGGAACCTTCTTGGTTGGCGCACCACATAACGCCTCCTCAAATGGTGCTCACGCGGTTTCTCTTTTAATGGGGTGTTTAATACAGGCCAAGACCGCATGAATTAATTCACGCGGTGACACTCTTTTGACGCGGCAACATTATTTGACGCAGATTCTTCTTCCTATATAAGGAGGCAGGGGCAAGGCATTTTATCATCACCGGCAAAAACACTGAGAGAAAATCCCATTTGGTGATCTATTTTCTTCGATGATCATCTTTCTTTCTCTCCACCTTTTGATCCACACTTTTATTATTGAGTATTACTTTTTAGATCCCTTCCATTTTGGGGAGTCTCAACCGTGTACCTCTTGATTTTAGTGGATCCCTCTTTCTAGACTAGGTCTCGTGGTTTTTCCCTTTCAGGTTTTCCACGTAAAAATTTCTGGTGTCAACTTTATTTTTCTGCACTTAATTTTGTCGTTGTCCATCCGCTTTTATTTGGGGGGAAAGATTTTATTTCCGCTGCACGTTCACCTTTTTCTATTGTTTGTGCATTCGTCGCTTTCTCATATTTCCCAACATCTGGTATTAGAGGGTTTTGTTCTTATTTCATATTTATTATGGAGGCCAATTATAGTCAGATGATTTTGCTGAACGGTACCAACTACCATATGTGGCGACTTAAAATGAAAGATCTACTTTTTGTCAAGCGAATGAATCTTCTAGTGTTTAGTACCCAGAAGCCAGAGAGGATGTCAGATGAAGAATGGACATTCAAGCATGATATGGTTTGCGGCTTCATTATCCAATGGGTTGAAGACAACGTGATGAACCACATTGTCAACATCTCTCATGCCAAAACTTTGTGGGAGAAGCTTGAGACGACCTACTCTTCCAAGATGGGAAATAATAAACTGTTTCTTCTCAATAAAATGATTAAATTGAGGTTCAAAGAAGGTATGTCTATTTCTGATTATTTAAGTGAATATCAAGGATGTTTTGATCAGTTGTCTGGCATGGGTATCAAATTTGAAGATGAGTTTTTAGCTCTTGTTGCTTAACACTTTACCCGATTCATGAGAGAATTTATGTGTTACACTAACCAGTTCTACTCCTAATGGTGTTGTGACCTTTAGTTTTGTCATTTATACTATTTTAAATGAAGAAGTCAGGAGACGCACTCAGGAGAAATCTTCTTCAGAGCTTTTAGTCACAGAAAATAGGGGGAGAATCCAGGACTGGGGGTAGAGCAGTCAAGGTAAGAGCAGAGGTAGAAGCAAATCCAGACCAAAGTAGAGAGATTTTGAATGTCATCATTGTGGTAAGAAGGGGCATGTTAAGAAGTTTTGTTATCAGCTGAAAAGAGAGAATAGAATGAAGGAAAATCCACAGAATAAAAATGGCGATAGAGATGATCATGTTGCCACTGCTATAGGGGGTGATCTTGTTATTTTTTATGACTCTATTAACGTTATTTATGATGATTATTGCTGGGTTGTTGATAGTGGTTCTTGTTTTCACGTGACATCGAAGAAGGAGTTATTTACATCTTACAGCCCAGGTAATTTTGGGATTTTGGAGATGAGAAATGATGGTCATGCTGACATTGTAGGTATCAGGACTGTTTGTTTAGAGACCAGTACAGGAAGTAAGATGATTTTGAAGAATGTTCAACATGAACCCAAGGTTCGATTGAATCTTATTTCTACCATCATTCTTGATGATGAAGGGTTTATCAGTACTTTTGGTGATTTACAATGGAAGCTTTCCAATGGCTCTTTTATTGTGGCTCGAGGTAAGAAACAATCAGGTTTGTACTGGAATAGAGCTACTATTTCATGTGATACTGCTTGTGTTGTTGAGTGTAGTGTTTCATCCAAGTTGTGGCATAAGAGGCTCAGTCACATCAGTGAGAAATGTCTTGGTTGTTTGGCCAAGATAAATATTCTTCCAAATTTGAAGAGTGTCAAATTGGACACATGTGATCATTTCATGGCTTGGAAATAGAGTAGAGTGAGTTTCAGCAGTCATCCACCACACAGGAAGTCATAGTTACTTGAATTGGTACATTCTGACGTTTGTGGTCCTTTGAAATATAAGACCTTTAGTGGAGGTCTTTATTTTGTTACATTTATTTATGACTACTCATGAAAGCTCTGGGTTTATTTTTTGAATTCCAAAATTCAGGTGCCCAGTGTTTTTAAGAAATTTCATGTTTCTACTGAGAGAGAATCAGGAAAGAAATTGAAATGTATTCACACTAACAATGGGGGAGAGTATTGTGGTCCTTTTGATCATTATTGCAGGCAGGAAGGTATTCGGAATCAAAAGACGCCGCCCAAGACACCTCAGCTGAATGGTGTAGCTGAGCGGATGAACAAGACTTTGTTGAAAAGAGTTCATTGTTTGCTTTTGGAATCAAAGTTTCCTGGACACTTTTGGGGTGAGGCTTTACTTACTGGTGCTTATATTATCAACTTATCACCTACATTTTCTTTGAATACAGACACTCCCAACAAATTTTGGTATGAAAAAGAGATCAGGTACGATCACTTGCATGTTTTTGGTTGCAAAGCTTTTGTTCATGTGACTAGAGATGAGGGATCCAAGATGGATGGTAAAACACGCCAGTGTATTTTTATTGGATATGGACATGATGAGTTTGGGTACAGGTTCTATGATCCTGTTTTGAAGAAACTTGTCAGAAGTCGTGATGCAGTGTTTAAAGAGGATCAGACTATTGCAGACATTGATAAGGGAGAAAAAGATGCTTCTCCAACTTATGAAGGTTTTTTCAGTATTGAGCCAGGTTCTGATTCACATTTACCTCATATTGTTTATTCTGATTATCATGTTGATGTATAGAATGATGCTCAAGGTGAACAGGTTGGATCTGATGTTTCCGATGCACCTTTTGTTTCTGATGATTTGGTTCCAGGGGTTATTAATGAACTCGCAGTTCCACTCTGGAGGTCATCTCGGTATCACACTGCTTCTACTCGATATTCACCTGATGAGTGTGTGCTCCTCACTAAAGGGGGAGAACCAGAATCGTTTAATGAGGCAATGGAGAGTGAACAGAAAGACAGATGGGTTGCGGCAATGGATGACAAGATGACATCATTACATGATAGCCACACTTTTGAGCTGGTGAAGTTACCGATAGGGAAGAGAGCTTTGCAAAATCGGTGGATTTATCGGATTAAAAATGAAGAATCCAGTTCCCTTCCATGATACAAGGCAAGGTTAGTTGTCAAAGGCTTCCTTCATAAGAAAGATACTGATTTTGATGATATTTTCTCACTTGTTGTCAAAATGTCTTCCATTCGGGTTGTTCTTGGTTTGGCTGCTAGTTTGGATCTGCAGATTAATCAGATGGATGTAAAGATAGCTTTCCTCCATGGAGATTTAGAAGAGGAGATTTATATGGAGCAACCCAAGGGTTTTGTTGAAACAGGTAAATAAAATCATGTCTGTAGGTTGAAGAAGAGTTTGTATGGTTTGAAGCAAGCTCTGAGGCAGTGGTATACGAAGTTTGAATTTGTCATTTCTCATCAGGGTTTCAGGAAGACATCTTCTGATCATTGTGTTTTTGTTAAGAGATTTACTGATGATGATTTTATTATAATGTTGCTTTATGTTGATGATATGATCATTGTTGGACATGATACTTCTATAATTGACAGATTGAGGAAGGATCTTTGTCAGTATTTTGCGATGAAAGACTTGGGGCCAGTACGATAGATTCTTGGCATGACAATCTCCCGTGATAGGAAGGCCAAGAAATTTTGGTTATCTTAGGAGAGATACATTGAGAAGGTTCTTCAGAGATTTTCTATAGATAGAGCTAAAGTGGTTAGTACTCCTATTGCTTTACATTTTAAGCTCAACACTAGTCAGTCGCCTTATACTGATGAAGAGAGAGAGGAGATGCAGCACATACCTTATTCATCTGTCATTGGCTATTTGATGTATGCAATGGTATGTACTAGACCTGATATAGATCATGCAGTTGGTGTGGTCAGTCGTTTTCTATCAAAACAAGGTAGAGAGCATTAGAGAGCAGTAAAGTACATTTTTTGTTATCTTCATGGTACTTCTGATCTGAGATTGTGTTTTGGAAAAGGGGAACCTATGATTTGTGGCTTTACAGATTCAGATATGGCAGGAGATATCGATTCAAGGAAGTCTACTTTAGGCTATTTGATCACTTTTGCAGGGGGATCTGTATCTTGGCAGTCTAGATTGCAGATATGTGTTGCTTTATCTACCACAGAGTCAGAGTTTATTGCAGCTACTGAGGCATGAAAAGAATTGTTGTGGAAGAAAACGTTTATTCGAGAGATCAATTTAAATCAGGACAGGTATGTTTTATTTTGTGATAGTCAGAGTGCTATTTGTTTGGGAAAGAATTCTACATTTCATGGAAGGTCAAAACATATCGATGTTCGATATCATTGGATTTTCAACATCCTTGATTTGAGACAGTTAGAGCTTGAGAAGATCCACACTGATGACAATGGGTCATACATGTTGACCAAGAGTTTACCTAGAGGAAGGTTTGAGACTTGCTGACTGATTGTAGGGTTGGTGGTGATCCCCACTTGAGTCGAAGGGGGAGTTTGTTGGGCACCTTCTTGGTTGGCACACCGCGTAACGCCTCCTCAAATGGTGCTCACACGGTTTATCTTTTAATGGGGTGTTTAATGCGGGCCAAGACCACGTGAATTAATTCACGCGGCGACACTCTTTTGATGCAGTGACATTATTTGATGCAGATTCTTCTTCCTATATAAGGAGGAAAGGGCAAGGCATTTTATCATCATCGATAACAACACCGAGAGAAAATCCCATTTTGTGACCATCTTTCTTCGATGATCATATTTCTTGCTCTCCACCTTTTGATCCACACTTTTATTCTTGAGTATTACTTTTGAGATCCCTTCCATTTTTGGGAGTCTCTACCATGTACCTCTTAATTTTAGTGGATCCCTCTTTCTGGACTAGGTCCCGTGGTTTTTCCCTTTCGGGTTTTCCACGTAAAAATTTCCGGTGTCATCTTTATTTTTCTGCACTTAATTTTGTTGTTGCGCATCCGCTTTTATTTGGGGGGAAAGATTTTATTTCCGTTGTGCGTTCTCCTTTTTCTATTGTTTGTGTGTTCGTCGCTTTCCCATATTTCCCAACACTTCTACTGTTGGGCATCCCTGCGCTCTTCAACCTTGGACAGAAGCCTCGAGGACTTCTGAGGAGATAGAGAAACCATCGCCAAAAGAATGGAGACCGACACCCCCTCCTCAGAGGGAAGCTGAGCCTCCTTAACCGACTTAGCAGGAGAGCTGGGCAGAGAGGCCAATGAAACTATGATCCTAGATTGACCCCCATGTTGCAGGATCTCCTCGGATCCCCCCTCCAAAGGTGGGTATCCATGAAAAGCTTTCCTAGTCGACGATGGGGAGAGTAACTCCAAGTTGAAAGAACCTAGACATGGATCCGACGCGTCGGAGGGAGAAGAAATCACCTGGCGAGCCAAATAATAAATAATAAATATATAATATATAATTATTAAAAGTAATAATATAATTATTAATTATTAATTAATTATTAATTAAGAAATATATAATAACTTATTAAATTAGTTAGTTAATAATTAATTAGTTAATTAGTAATTAGTTAATTATATAATTAGTTAATTATATAATTAATAATTATATTACTAATTAATTATTATATAACTATTAATTGTATCATTAATTAACTAATTAATTATTATATAATTATTAATTATATAATTAATAACTATATTACTAAGTAATTATTATATAATTAATAATTATATTACTAATTAACTAATTAATAATTATATTACTAATTAATTATTATATAATTTTCAATTATATTACTAATTAACTCATTAATAATTATATAATTAATAATTATATTACTAATTAATTTTTATATAATTAATAATTATATTACTAATTAACTAATTAATATTTATATTACTGATTAACTAATTAATATTTATATTACTAATTAATTATTATTTAATTATTAAATACATTACTAATTAAATAATTAATTATTATATAATTAATAATTATATAGTTAATAATTATATAATTAATAATTATATTACTAATAATTATATTACTAATTAATTATTATATAATTAATAATTATATTACTAATTAACTAATTAATTATTATATAATTAATAATTAATAATTAATAATTAATAATTAATAATTATATTACTAATTAACTAATTATTTATTATATAATTTCCAATTAATAATTATAATTATTAATTATATTACTAATTAACTAATTCATTATTATATAATTAATAATTATATAATTAATAATTATATTACTAATTAAATAATTAATTATTAACTAACTAATTAAATTATTAAAAATGATTAATAGTAATATTTTATTAATTCTGTGCAGGAAATGGAGAACTTTAATCTCACATCAGAAATGCAAAATAATTTCCAAGGCAAAGCCTTTTATAAAAGGGAGCTCTGGGTGATAGTTGTTGTCATAATTTCATACTGCTTTAATGGTATGAATGTTGGATATTAAATAGCAGATAAATTTTACTAATTTTTTTGTTTTATTTATATATATATATAAACAAAACAAAACAAAATAAAAAAGATTAAATATACAAAAAAATACATTTAAAATAAGTAGTTTTTCGTTGAAAGGCAGCAAGCTCCCTATCGCCTTTCACACATATTTTTCAAAAAAAAAACGATGAAGACATTTTTTTAAAAAAAATCAGAAAATATATAAAAAATAACTTGTTGGGTTTCGAAAAACTAAGAGCATAAGGGGTGGCAGAGGTTGTAGGTGTCAAAATGGTAAGATAATCGGGGCACGTGGTAGACGCATGAAGAGTGTCACCAAAATTTGAAAAGCTCGCCTTTAGGTAGCCCTCACTACCACAACCCATGTTGGAGGATTGATCCACTAGGGCAAACTCCGGCATCTTCAAACCATTTAGTCTGGTGGCCTCCAAAGCCCGTCTAGGAGCACAAGTAGAAACCTTGATATTTGTGCCACTCGCCAGATTGGAGACCTTGAAACCCAACTATGATCTTCTGCAAACATCCCTCATGTGCCTCTGCAGATGAAACTCACTATAAAACTTGGGGAGTACCTGGAAGAACACCCTTTACCACCAAGAAAATCCTTCTCCAACTCTATTAAGGACATGCAATGGGAGTTTTTCTGATAGATCAAGCTCATCACAAATACCAGGGTTCGCCACAACATGAATCATACAAGTGTCTTAATCTGAGTAGAGAAAGCACCCAGAGTTATCCATTGCTTGAAGTATTGAAAGGTTATGAAGAGGGAGGGGGGAACAGGAAGCCTAACCCACACGACTGCCAGGCTCGACTCCCTCTAATAATGAGCGTCCTGTGACCAATGTGAGAGACTAAATCGCCAACCACCACATCTCCTCTCCTCCTTGGACTAGGGTCTCATAAATTCCTCCCTGGAAGAAAGATGAATAAAAAAGTCAAATCTTAACAAAACTAATATTGTTGCTGGAAGATGAAGACCCCATGAGCTAACAAAGGACCTCAAAAAATTAAGTAGGGGATTTTCACAGCCAATTCTTGTCGTGATTGAAAGTTGATGGAACTCTGAAGCTTCACTAAGCTCTCCCACCGATAGATCCACCATTGGGCATTCTTCATCCCTACCAACACAATTGTACTAAGAATAACTGGTCAAAAAAGTTTAACTTAGTCCCTAAAAACCTAGATCATAAGACATGGATGCCTAGTCTAGATTACCAACTTGATGACCCATCAAATTTACTGAACTTTCGAACCTCGCAACACTTCATCATGGAACCATCAGTAGATGAAGACTTTCGATGGACCTACTACCACTAGAGAAGATATTCTACCACTAAAGAGATGAATTGTTTTTGTATTCACATCAATTTTAGATTCTATCCACTAATTGAGATTACATTAAATACAAATCTGATTCATGAACTTCTAGTGATCTGAACTTCCCATGATTTTAAAAAGGTTTCACATCCCAACATGTATCATTGCATGGTTTAGTTATTTTTAAGGATTAGTTTAGTTATTTTTTAGGATTGGTTTAGTTAATTTTTAGAATTAAATTTTTTCTTTTTGTATTAGGATAAGAGAACATTTTTGAAAACCCTAGAGATAAGTCTAAGTATAGGATAACATCATGGAATTTTGGTAATGTTTTGAGTATGTGATTTCCTAGAAATTACATCCTCTTATGGATACTATAAAGAGGATGCAGCTATGGAATAAATGAACCTAGGGGTAATCACCCTAAAAAAGGTTGGTTGAGTACCAACTCAATCTTCACTCGATGAACGATGAGTATGCCAAAGACTACACACCTAGTTAGACACTATAGATAGGTATGCTTTGGTCAATAAAATTCTCTTTATATCCATTATGATGTATTTATTATGTTTAGGAATTAGGATAATATTTATGATAGAACACAACTTAAAGAAACTTAGATTGAACCGAGAGTGATTTTGATTGAATTGAAATCTAATATGATAGTTAAAAAAGAGTAAGACATTTTGAAGTTGAATTTTACATGTAATTATCTTACAATAGTTCTAGTATGGACTTAATTATTCACCACTCACATTAAACCCTTTTGGTTTAAGTAATGGTTGAAGCCCAAATGAACCAAGTTAATAATGAATGTGATTGAAAAAGAAACAATTGTCCTAATAAGGAGACAAATGGGATATAATCTAGTATTGAAAATATTGTTGTTATAATCACTCAAAATTCTTGAGTTATGATTAATGAATTGAGAATTTTCAAACCTCAAAGCATTCTGAATAGGATAGGGTTGGATTTTTATATAAGATCAGGTGATGAATATGGTAAAGGAAAGAAGATTCAATTTCCTTCATGTTAAAAATGTGGGAAGAGGCACCCAGGGGAATGTCTCAAGGGAACTAGAAGATGTTTTATCTGTGGTAAAGGAGGGAATCAAGCAACAATATGTTGATGAAAAAAATAAGAGTTCGGTTAATATGATGGGGATAATTATGTTCTACCAAGGGATCCTCTAGCAATTTGATGTTTTAGATGTGAGGGATTTGGTCACTCTACAAACTAGTGTGTTAATCTAATAGATTAACATGAAAATCAATACCAATAACATTATAGACCATGGTAATAAGGAACATCCTATTCAATCACTACTATTGAAGTGGATAGTTATAGTTAATTGGTTATAGGTACACTTATTATCCACTCTCTATTTGCAGATGTCTTATAACATGCAAGTTTTCACCAATTTTTAGCTACTGAAATTTAAATAAAAACAAATTGTGGTATCATTATTGTATCCTAGGTATATGAATATCCTTAATGGTTTGAGGTATTATGATTCATGCAAGTATTATTATCCTTCCATTAGGATTGGCCTATTCTGAGGGAAAAAAGATATATTTTCTATGTTTATAAGGTTGATATATCTCTAGAAATTATATCATAAGTCATTTCTGTATTTTAGACACACTTAGATATTTTCATGTTACAATGGTGTAGCTTTATCCTTAGGAAGAAGTTGAGCCGACTATTATCATCCCAAACTGCACACCAGACCATAACTCTCACAGTTTGACCTCCGCAGTGAGGACACTGGGGGTTGTGGGGGGAAGCACTCCCCTACTCAGGGGTCCATAGGTTGAAGGTCCTCGACCCAAATTTTGGTCATTGTAGTAACTCTGATCAGACTATATTAGAGTTGACTGGTAACACTAAAAGGGTATTGTAGCAATGTGGAATTACTGTAGAAGCATGTGATAGGACACTATAGTAGTGTGGACTTCGACATGGTACTGTAGAAATATATGACTAATGACATTGATAGGTCATTGTAGCTATAAGTACTTCCAGATACCTATTACTATAGCATAGTGTACTTACTGTGTGGTTGGTGGAACTTTTGTGACATCATCATTAAGATATCATTCAATCTAAGGCTTGATGTACTCTGAAAATATCCCTTTAATTCTGCTCCTAAATTTGCAAAGAGATTCTGCATCTCTATAGACGTAGGGATTTTTCTCCGACAACGTAAATCACTATATCTCATGTTTATCTTCTTCTTGTTCTTTATTTTCTTTCTTTTCTTCATCTACAAACAATTTTGTCATTTTGACTCTCAGGGTTTCCACTACATTTCATTAGTAGGTAATAATTAAAATTCTGAGGATGCAATTTATTTAAGGGGGGAGAATATAATGGCCCATGAATTTACTATATAATTTTCATTTAAATCAACATTGTGTATATATCTTATTTCACACACAACACTAAACTAAAATGATTCATGACATATTAGATGAATATTATTAAAAAAAATAAGAAATGCATACAAAATAGGATTAAGAACACTTGAAGTTTTACTCTAAAAACCATTTTTATTCACTAATATTTGAAATTAGTTTTCATCACATATAGGAATTAAGTCTAAAAAAATAGATTTCATATTTTAGATTAGTATTTTAATATTATTTAATAAGTTAAATTTCATTTTTAGGTATAAAAACACGATTACTAAGATTAAAGTTAATGACCATAAAAATAGTGAAAGAGTTATTTTTAAAGAATTGTTTTATTAATGTTGCTTAATTTTTTATCTAATAAATAAAATTATATATTTTATATAAATACTCTGATATTATGTTTTCACATATATAAAAATATATTTTCACTCATTTAAATAGTAATTAATAATATCAAGACCACTAAATGGTCAAAACATCATTTTTCTACAAAGACATTTTTTTCAATATAATACATGTTTTAATTTAAAAAGTATTTTTCACATATTTAGAAATTGATTTAGGTTAAATGGAAAAAAATTTATGTTCATATAATAAAAATTTAGTAATATGTTTATCCATTATTTTTAGAAAAAAATTAATTACTTAGGTAAAAACTAGTTTCCAAGGTAAAAAACAAAAAGGTAAAAGTTAAAACCTAATGGTAAAATACTAAAAACATGTTTAAAACATGGAACCAAATGAATTGTGTAGGTATTATCTACCTTACCTCATCACCCACTCAATTATTTTCCATTCTGGAGCTATTTATCCTTGAATAGTGTCATGACATCATTGAAAAAGAAATAAGTATTTACGAAAATGTCATTTTCTTCACTTATAAAAAGATATCACTTTCCTAAAATTTATTTACCTGTTTCAAAGTATAATCTCAACCAAAACTATTATATAGTCTCTCCTTATCTCTATCCTCACATCCTATAAGCCTTGGTCATGCCAAAATACCAATCTAAGGATCCTTAAGGTGTTACCCAAGGGAGAACATCCAAGGGGCAATCACTCTTAATTCATTCCTTCTTTGACCCACTCAAATATTTTCTACTCATGAAAGTATGATAAAATAATTTTTATTAATATGATGTAATGTTATTGTACTAATGAAATATTACTTTTCTACTTTTCTCCAAATCCATTCAAAAAATGAATATGTCATCATGCGTATGTATGGACTACCGCCTCCATGAACGGTGTGTTTTATTCTTCAAAACTGCCTTAAATGACTGGGATAAAAGAGTTTTTTAATGAATACATACAATATTTATAACATGGTTATGATTTTTAAATGATAATTACTTTATTTTTCTACCTGATCCCATTCTGTGAAAAATGAGAGTGCCTCCCATGTTTATTACCACCTCCACAAAACAATGTATTTCATTTTCCATTATCACATAACATGTTTAATAATTTGAGTCCATTTTGGTAAAACCCATGAAAATATATAAATTTTTATTAATAGGATAATAAAATACATGCACCTATACAATTATGGAGGTTATGAAGCTATTTTACCACATATTTGACCATGGTCAATATACCAGGGAAGTTTCAAAGAAATTGACCAAACCACCTCAAGTAACCGACATAAGTGAAAAATATTTAATAAATGAATAATACATGATAATAAATATACCATAGAAAATAAAATACAGATGGAAAAAATTCTTAATAAAGTTCTTAATAAACTTATTTTGATTATTCAAGATGTTATTCGCATGCGCAGAATGAATCTGGACCCAAGGTAAGGGTTTCTGCATCTCAATTTGGATTCAGTGAGATATGATTTGTATTCACCACTTGTTACTTTTTTTCATTTTAATACTTCCCTTAGAAGTATTTTTATCATGCTATTATTTAAATTTAATAGATTTAAAAATACATTACATGTTCTACCTATATGGGTTTTCGATTCAAAAGATAACGAATTCATAAGTGGTTTGTTGACTCAATTTTTCTTTCCATTTGAGACTTGAGTTATTTTTCTTGAATATTATTTTCTAAGTTAACTTATTTTACCATTTCTATACTATACATGGTAAATAATATTTCACAATTTGGGTAATTACTTATTTAAAACAAAAACTTTTTCATTAGTTGAATTCTTCTAAAAATTTATGACATTGTTAGGATTAATACCCATCCATCTTAGTGGATTTTTCTCCTCCATGTCCATTTTTTTCTTTCCTATAATGTTATACTTTTCTATTTAAGAAGAAAAATACATCTTATCTCCTATAATACTCATATTTCCCCTTACCCCTTTCAAAATAAATTTTTATTATCCTTTCAATGAGGTGGGTTTCAAAAAAAATTATTTAAAAACATAAAAAATAATATTCTAAACCCCCCTCATTACTTTTTAGTTACGTGTTCTCCTTCTTCTTCTCTCTTTTACTTTATATTTTTCACATTTAATCTTTCCATATTATTTATATATGTTCCTTAAATATATACCTATTTTACTTTACCATTATTTTTTGGGGATAATACATGTTTTGAGTTCTCTTCACATTTCTATATTTCAAATAAACTCAATTTTAAGGGAACTTCCCAATTTCTTGTTTCATGTAAAGTACGAACTCCATCAATTTTTTTTAACCATGGATAGTTTTTTAAAACCATTTATTAAAAATACACCTGATTTCATTCTAATCTAATGGGAAATATTAAGCTCCTTCTTTAAAATATAATTTACTCATTCTATAAAGCATCACCTAAGTGGGTCATTTTTACTTCTCCAATTATTCTAATGAATTTTCCACATTTGAACTCAATGTTCAAGACCTATTTTTATTTTTCAAATATAAACATCTAAAATAATTTAATTACTTCATCTATTGGGAATCCTTATGATATAGCCTTCGGTTATTCCTTAAAACAATATTATAGAACTCAGTTCCTTCTCATGCGTTTTATCACGCTTATGATCTATGTATGGTTTATTTTTCTCTTATGGAACACATATGAATGTACATGTTATGAATATGAATGGTTCACCCTGATAACACTCCAATGCATTGGGTAATGTTTCCATCTCATGAGATAATATAAAAAAGAATGGGGAGTGAACCCAATCCACCATGGGACTCTGTCCAATATGTTTATGGGGATGGGGAGTGAACACAATCCACAATGGGACTTTGTCTACTATGATATGATGGTCTTGACAATGATATTTGACTTATGCTTATGATGTCATGATCTATGTTATTGTTTCATATTTTTGATTCCATGAACTTAGGATATAATCCCCTTATTCTATGTTTCCATGCTTATATCATGCTATTATTTCATGGTATATGTTTGTACATTTGAGATAACATGTTCCACAATCATGACTTATGGACAACTCATATTATTCTGTGTTTTTTTAATAATATATTTTTCATTTACTCATATTCTCTCATATGATTATGTGAAGGTACCGGGGTGCATGACAGAAGTTTGTGGGTCGGGGATTTAAAAAAAATATCACCAGAGCAAAGGAACTTTTCATTTCTAGAAATCTGATCCCCAATAGAAGTCCAAGGATATTGCGTGAATTATTTGAAGCACAAAAAATAAACTTGAACATGTACCTCATTTGAATCAAATAATGCACGACTAAAACTCATTTTAGGTGACCATTGCATGAAGGATCTGAATCTAACCCCCTCTAGATTGTCCGCACATGCTTCAAGAATCCACGCGATCATCGTTCTTTGAATTCTGGGTGCTAGCACGGAGCTCTGACAAATCCTTTGATGTTGCCACGATCACCTCGATCCCATGCCTTCAATCCGTCGAAGGAATTCTTGGATCGTACAATCGAAGAGCAACTTTATCTCTCTAAGAAATTGTAGGAGGGTTATTATCTCATTACAAGTGCATAAATAGTCATTGGAATATACCTTACCTCCTGCTTATATAGTGAGTGGATTAAATACACATTTAGGGTTCCTCACCCCCCAAAAATAAATCATACACTAAATAAGCAATAAAAAAATATTTATAATGAACTAATTGCATCATAAATATTATTTATATTTTATGACATACCTATAATATATATTCAATATATTACATGATAAAATTGAGTAATTTAACTCGATTCATAATTCTCACTAATATTAAATGAACCTGAAATATTAAAATAATATTCATTTATATAATATTTTCCTTGTATTAACTAAATACCTCATGAATACCTTTGATAAATAAATTCAAATTAATTATTTTATACTCAAATAATAATGAATTTATTCATTCATCAATGATCAATAACTTGGAAAAATCTCGGACCCCGTGATGGAGCCCACTATGTCCTATATACCTATTCACCAGAATAAGTAAGATTCTTGAATACACTATTGTGTGTGACCCTCTAGGACCTTATCTTGATAGTAGGGAATAGTATTCACATACTAGGAATGGAGTCTAACAACCCATCAAGTCCCTTAAAGAGATAAGGAATAGTCATAGCAATGAAAACCAACCTATGGGCATGCACTGTGTAATATAATCTCATTGTCTTTTGATATCTCATAAAATAGGATGCACACTTTTGGTATCATCCTTATTGATTTATTATTTTTTTATCTAAATGGATGTATTTACCTCTAACTACCTTGTACAATGATTTATGAAGGTACTACCATCCTGATCAACTAGGTCTGAGATATTACTTCCTTAACTCAGAAGTGAACAATTCTATCTTGACCATTCAACCAATGTCATACCACCAATGATGCACCCAACACAAGATAACTTGTCACGATTTAATTATCATGATTTTTTACTTGCATCAAAGTAAATGATAAAATGAAACACATTGATAATTATCTCAAGTCAGGAGACCAATACACATGTATGTAGATAGAAACAACCAATGATTCCTGAAACATGTGGTGTTCCTATTGGCGGGTTTGTCCTCGTGATCTCACCCACCATAGATAACCCATTGAAAACTTCATAAGAAGAAGTATCAATACATATGATCCCCCAACACCTAATATTCATAAATCAACTATGTCCAGTCAGTATGATATATCTAGACCATATGACATGTGTTTAAGATTAATTTCATAGTATCTTGAAATTCTCATTATAGATTTGAATATGACATAACCTTTTGATAAATAATTAATATATGGACATTTCCATTTAAATAGCAGACACAGAAATATCTACACTATAATGGTAAGTGTACATCATTCATAACTCAATGTATACATGAAACAGTAATAAAAAAGTATAGTTTAATTGGGTCTAGGGAACCAGCAATTACAACACCCCCAATTACACTATATCCAACTTGCTAACCATCATTGTTAGCCCTCACATGATTAAGATCATTTTTCTTCTGAGTCATGACTTTAGCTGTTGGGTCTGCCATATCTCCACTGTGTGGTTATTCTTCAATGTGTGACCTCACCTATTTGAGTAATACTCCTCAAGATATGTAATCCCCAAGTATATTCCTTTTTTTCCACTGTCAAAACTTTACATCTTGTCTAGTAAGAATATCATAATTTACATTATGATAATCTTTTTCTTACTAGGTGAAATTCCAAGAACTAAAAAAAACTTTGTGTTTTATACACTACTTATTTAGCTTCCATGGAAGCTATAATGAACTCGATATTTGTAGATATGACTACCACTAGATTATATGATCTTGTATCACTCATTCCCTTATCTTGAATGTGATATTAGATCACATTGATTTTAAGTAAAAATAGTTTGTATCCCCTCAAAACATGTATCCCTTACTCTCCACATACCAGGTATATATCCTTTGTATTTCTTTAAGTACAATTAGATATTTTTGACTACTTACCTTGTAGTTATCATGGATATAAATGATATTTCCCTACTATAAAGTATATGCTAGAAATATCATTTTTATATACATATCATGGCATATGTGATTGATCCATCGCAAAAGCATATAGAATTAAACTCACTAAATTAATCTCCTCATATTCCAATTCATGTCTTCTTGGAGAGAGATATATGTCATGTGACACTGGAAACAATTCTCCCTCGAATTGTTCCATCTTGTATTTTTTAGTACCATGTTAGTATATGTACTTTGAATTGATATAAGAAACATTTATATCTACCTCAGTAGATTGTGTCCCCTAAAACATAGGTTGCTACATTAAGTCAATATCTAGAGGGATTATTTATTTTGGTCTTAACTAACCGTAAGACCAATAACTATTTTCCATATGTGATCAAAAATATTTTACTTGGAAAACAAATGGTTCTCCCACTAAACTCTGGTAGACAAATGGAAAAAACCATTTCAAATTAATATTCTATGATCTTGTTGCATAATTTAATCCTAAACTATATTTGAGTAACTTTAATCCCTTATTGGCATTTTTTGATGTCGATATCCATTTCTAGTTGTGTTGTATAGACATATTCCATGATTGGTGGTCTATATATCCAATGCTCAATAAAATGACCATAGAAATTATCTATTACAAGTAAAATTCTAATGGATTTTGGCATAATGACTTTTTTTACCAATCAAGCCTTATTGGTACCACTCTTGTACCATCCATGTATAGTATCACTTGAATACTCACCACAGAATTCAAAATAATAAGCCTCTATACATTGATACATGGAATCTATTATTGAATTTAATTGATCTTATCAATCTCATCTAATTGTCATATACTACCTACTTGTAGGAATTATTATTCTCAATGAATAATGTATTACCGACCATGGTGAATATAAACCATCTTCGTGATTTTTTCCATCCTATAGAGTATGTGTCTCTAGAACATTCCCTTATATAACTCTTGTGGAACATGTTTCTATGTTAACTTTTTGTTCATATTTGTCATTGAATAAAGTCAATTCAATCTTACTCCCACTATGTCAAGTAGAAATGTGCACACTTTTATATAAATATAGTTTATCACTTGACTAAATATTTTCCATCATAGGTATTTTTTTAATATCCTAAAAAACTTTTAGGATAATTACTTTAGATGCACTTTGTGTTTTTCTTGATTCAATCTTGTTTATATCATATCCAACTCTTTGCATTAAAACACGTATTCTTATGACATAATGAATTTTCATCATACTATAACTCATATGATATCTATTTACCATGATATTTGACATATGGTTATGGGATAATGTCATTATTTTCGATGCATAATGGAAGTATCAATAATGAATATTAGTTGCAACATTGATACTCCTTTTACTTACATCATGACTCTAATGTGTAGAAGGAAATGTGTATTTAGGAAATTCTCCACACTTAATTTTTTTTATCAATGATAACATGTAAGACTCATCATCGATCCTCCTTATTAGTTTCATAGTTCTGATGTGGATAAGGTAATGTGCATTTATGAATTACTCCATGCTACATTATAATGATTGATGAATGCTTTGGTTAAGATATTCTTCGGCACACCAGCCCAAAGCAACTCATATATTATGACCATTAATATATCATACTTAAATTTTACAATTTTTAAACACTTAAAGGAATATTATGAAGTATACTTACCACTAGTTTACTGTTGGAATAGTTCATGCTCTCTAGATGAACTAATTCTAAAAGCTTTGTGGTTTACCTTTATTTCTAAAGGTTTCTTTATCCAAAACTAAGTACATATGTGTGTCGATAATACCTAATGCCTTAACTCTAAAGATTCTAAAACCATACTGGGTATATCCTTGACAACTACTTAGTTTTTTCTTGACAAAGTGTTATCTTTCCACAACTGTGTATATAAGTCTTACATCTTATATTCATTGTGTATTGTTTATGATTCAAGTATCACTGAACTATTGATTGAGCATTAGACACCACAAATAACATTTATTCTTGAATTGGAATAATGTATCCTAGTTTCCAAAGGATTCATGAGATAAATTTTTTGGTTATACATAATAGAAGTTCTATTGGAACAATTTACTTGGCTATTAGAAGTTGTGTGCTTCCCATGACTGACTTTGGAACCACCCTTTCCCAACCACTTGGAGAAAATAACTAACTTCTCGTAATGTTTCTATACTTACTTGGTTATTGTATTTAAATACACATATTAAATAGACATATTGTATTCAATACCCAAAAAGTATAATAGAAACATTACTTATAATTGAGGAATATCCCTGAAGAAGAAGACACTACTTGCTTCTTCGATTCAGTTTATTGCTTGTGAACTCTCGTTGATTTATTTCATAATATGAAACGAAAGTAACATCCTATTTAATACCTATTTACTTTGAAGTAATTTGTGAAGGTACATTAAGCATAACTCTTTTAATTGGTCTTTTTTCCTTGTATTTCATCTTGTTCTTCATAATAATTAAATATTATACTTTCTTTGAGTTCTTATTTACTTAGTGAACCTTACCCAAAAGATAACGAAGCGTTTTTTCCATACTTTTCATTTTATAAACTTAAACAAATTGGATTAAATGGGTGAAAAATATGTAAGAATGATATGTCTTGAAAGATCGTGATATGCCTTCAATTTACACATAGCATGTGTAATCATCACTCATTATATCTTGCTTTAATTTCTCCATGTAATCTTCTCAAAGATGAGAAAACATGCACAATCATCCATGTCTTGATGTTTTAGTCACAACTCACATTAGACATTTATGATATAATGATAAACATCATATGATTCTTACATGAGTCTCTTGTAAGCATTTTTCTCACCCTTGCTCCCTAAGGTGGCTTAACAGGTATTGGGGACATCGACGCCTTGAATTTCCAATATCGTAGTATAAGTGTTTGTACTACTCTTTGGAAACTAATGTAGGAAATGACATTTAATTTTTTCAATAATTATTGTAGTGTTCCTTGTGGTATTCCTTTACATTTTCTACAAAAAATAAAATCTAGCAGATTAGTACTTTTATCTTGATTACTGATTTAGATATTACTGATTAATTAAATAATTAAATTTCTTCCACTATTTTATCGATCTATAGCAACCTTTTGTACTAGAATTGGAATACTATGACACTTGATTATTCTAGTGGTAAGGATCCTTGAACCTCCCCTCATAGTATACAAGTTATGGCTATGTAACTACTCTGAGAGATCACGGTAGGCATTTGACTGGCTGACCGTAATAACTCACGGCTCCTTGATCTATTGATTGAAGTCCCAGGTTCTAAAATAAAAAAATTTATTTACTCAATGTTTGCCTCTAAAGTTGCAACAAGATAGCTATGGTTACTCATTTGTTGTCAAATTTTGTAAGTTAGCCCTCCGCTCTCATAAGAACTCCCCTGTAGTATGAGGCCTCATCAACTGTGGTGGGTCAAGCACCTCATATACCTAGTTTTGTTCAAATTAGAATGATGGAAGGCATTTGCGACTTAATATTTTTTTGAGGGTTTTAATATTTTTCGATTAATATAATTCATTTCTATTAATCTGCTCATTCTATATTATTGCGCTCACAACTAAACATTAGTAGAATAACATTCATTAGTCTTTACGTATTTTATTGTTTATTATTTTATGTGTTTCCCACTATCATGAAAATGCATAAAATAATAAATAAATTCATAAATGAAATAAAATACTTGACCGGTCTTAAGCATCTAATATTGGTTGATCCATTTACACTCAATGGATCAACCATGACCTAGGGGTATCATACCTGACTTGTAGCTTGACTCGTGATGTAGCTTATCCTCGCCCAGTGTGTCCACTTCTCATCTAAATTTATCCTCGACTTACAGTTTCCTCATCATAGTACAAAAATACTCGAACGCAGGCATAGGTATCTCAGGAAGCACAATGTACATATAACAAATGATGGACGCGTAGTCCCTTATGCATATTGAATAAAAAGAGGACGATATGCATACCAACATAAAAACTAAATAATTATTTACATTCATCACACGCAATTAAGTAATTAAATAAACAAACCAAACAAACACAGATTTGGTCAATTGCTCAAGACCGGCCAGTGGGTAAAATAAAAACACGATAAAATTAAAATACAATAAATTTAAAGTATGAGGGTATTAAATTAAATTAAATGAATTAATTAAATTCAAATAATATAATTCTATTTGTTCCAAATATTAATTTAATTTTAACTCCAAAAATTAAATTAATTAATTAATTAATCTAATACAAAAATTAATTAATTTTTCAGAGTATTAAAATATTATATTTTTAAACCAAAAATTATTTTTTAATTAATTTAATTTTATAATAAAATTAATTAACTTAATTAATTTTTTATTATATAAATTTATCTTGTGCCCTACCCCCCCCCAGACCGATTTTGGGCTAGGAAAACCTCGAGCAAAGCTATTCTAGGCTAGAAAAACCCACCCAGACCTGTTCTATGACGGATCTAGTCCAACATGGCCCGCAATAGAGAGATCGAGTGCGATAGGGGTTACTAGTCATGATGACGATGACAGGGTTGGCTAGAACCGGCTGTATTAGGCTGGAAAGGAGCCTGGTCGATGACTTGGTGGGGTGGTCGGCCAAAACTTGTGTTGGCGTGAAATGAAATCCGCACAGCAGCGGGTTCGGGGAGGCATTAATTGGCATTAGTGGCGACCGGACCGGCAGCGACCAATAGAGGGTGGTCTAGTGCAGGCGGTAATGGATTTGCCCTGGGGGTCTAGCAGAGGTGGGAACTCGGGGAAGTGGCATCGGTTGGGGTTTAGTCAGACTATGCTAGAGTATGGCATAACACTGGGAGGGCAGCCACTATGAGGTGATGGAAATAAGGGGAGCACGAATGGCGGATCAGTGGGGCATGATGAGTTTGATGGTTAGTCACTTGGGAGAGGGAGGAGCAGTGACCACCTGTTCGGCTTCATCGGGAACTAACCATGGTGGCAACAGTCGAGGGTGGTGGCAATATCCTCCTAGTGGTGATAGTGACCGGGATCGACTCCAGAAGGAAGATGGTGGGGCTTGCTCATCAACGATGAGGACCGTAGCATGACACGACATCCATCAGGGCTGATGACTAGAGGCGAGGTAGTTGCGGCTGCACTAGGGGAGAGTGTGGCGGCCCATGGGTAGGATAGGGGTTGCCTTCCTTAGCTCTAGGTTTTTTTTTATATTTTTTTATTTTTCTAACAATATTGTAACACCCCAACCCCAGAAGCCCAGAGTCGGTGCATTATTTTAATACATTGTCATGATTACAAAGAATCAAGTCCCGAAAGACCGATCATTTTAGCAGTCTTGGAGAATAGATTACATATATGAACGTTACATTACACATTATAAAATAAAACACAACATAAATGATCCTTTGAGAACACCATTAATCCCCTAGCTTTACTCTGTTTATCAATCATAATACACTTCTTGGAATCCTAGGAAAATAAAATATAAGAAAGGGGTGAACTCAGATGCTCAGTAAGGATAACAATATAGCAAAAACTTTCATAAATAAGCATAAACATTTAAGGAAATGTATAAGACTAAAACATAAGCCTTTAAAACATAAATTTTTTCATAATATGGACAACATAAATAAAATAATTCCATTTACTTATTCACATGGATATTATACTAGTCGAATAATCACATTCAATATCAATAACCAATTTCATAATGATGGAATGTATAATGTCAGACTTTATAACCACATAGTCAAGGCCTTGTTCCAAGACTACAAATAAGATTTTTTCAAGGCCTTATGCCAAGACACTAGTTTGTCTCATGAGACCTACTAATGCATCAAGGAGCTATAGTGGTCTCCATCTGTCACTTACTAAGTTCAATGCATTCCTCATATGAAAAGGTTTAAACATAACATAAACATTCATATTAAAACTAGCATACGAAATGTCAATACTTTATCTATAAACCATGAATGATATAAAAATAACACATCCACAGTCAAACATATCACAAAACCTTCAATACAATATGGAATATTTTTATCATAATAAATCAACCTTGATCAAGAATAGTTTCCAGTAAATGATGTTGACATAGTTGAAAATGATCAGTAAAACTCTTTGAGTGAAATATCCCTTTTTCATGAAATCATTTTAAAAGTCACACAATTTATAAAGGAAGTCATTTAAAATATATTTTTGAATCAAAGTGTCCCATACCACTTTGAAAATTTTTAAAGGAATTAACATTTTAATACATTCATTTCCATATAAATAAATCCTTAAAATCATTTTGAAAACATGGACATTAATGAGAAAGGTTTAGAAAAATAAATCTTTAAAAAATTTAAAATGATTTTTTATTTAAAGAGTCCCTTAAAAAGAATCCTTTTTAAAAACTCTTTTATGAAACATGTACATGGATAATAAATATTTCCTAGTAAAAACTTACACATAAACAATCTCAGATAATAATGTGATTGGGGAATTAACCCTTACCTTGTACTTTTCCTTAGTCGAGGGTATGTTAACCTCCTATATAATAGTTAAATAATTGTTATTAAATTATAAAATAATCATATACATAAATATGATATCATATATGATCTTCTAATATTGCTTTTTTAATAATATTTTAGTAGTATCACCGTTTCGGATGTTAATTGATTCGTTTTCCTTTATATGCTAGGTTACGTAAGACATGTTTGTTATGGATATGATGTATTTGATTAATATACATAATTATATTATGTTCATAAACATTATTTTTAATCATAAAATGAAAATTATTCTTGAATGATTACAATGGGGAATGAATCTCATCGCGTTCGTGGAGACGGCAATCCGTACGTACGCACGAGCAACAATATCATTATATTATAGTGAAATAGTATTTAATTGGATGGTATATCATATATACAGAATCATTATCATGTTATATTTATTATTTACATTAGTTATACTCATTATTATACCCATCCAAATAATTAAGTGTTTGAATAACAAACTACACCATGACGTGGAGACGGTAAGCCGTACGTACGCAAGTATGGTGACTTTGTCATTTATAGGATGGATAGAAAAAAGAATATGATTATACCATATTTATAATAACATCACAGTATGTATAAGGTACTGTAGTTATTATTTTTTTATGTAAACAACAAATAAAGAGGAAGTGGAAGAAGAAAAGAACTTGAAAGAGGGTGGTGAAATTATTACATCTTCTTCGGGAGTTTCCTTTTGAGTTGAACAAAAGGGATCCTTAGGTTGGATTTCTGATCAAAGTAATGCCTCTAGGTTGAAGGGAGGATAGTTGAGAGGATATTTGGGCAGGTTTTTGCCGAACCAAATGGATTTGGAGGTGTGAAATTAAGAGAAGGTGGAGTACCCTTTTATAAGAGAGGTGAGGGTCACTTTAGGAAAAGCTTGAAATATTATTTTATAATAAAATAATTTTTGGTTTCTAATGGCTCCAAAATAATTTATTTAGAGGATAAGCTTGGGATGGGTCGATAACCTCTCAACCAATATGTTTTATACATGTTTAGGTTACCATATTAACCTTATCTTTTAGATTTAACTCTTAGTTAAATAGTTTAACATTTACCATGTCTCTTTGTATTTTTATATTATATGGTTAATAAACTTAATATAACAAGACAAGTGAACCCCATGTGGTTCATTATTAATATAACTATCATTATATAAGTTATTTGGAATAACATTAGATTTTTAGGACTATTATATAATTTAATAATATAATATTTGTTTTAAAAACTCATTTATGTCAATTTTGACACTTTAGTATTTGGTTTTTTTGAAAATCATCACAACTTGATTACTTTGAACCAAATATATATAATAAATCCTAACATGTCATATTCACCTATAAAATTCGTGTATGGAATAAAAACTTTCAAATTATATTTATTTTAATATTTACAATACTGTTTATTTGATTCATTCATTAATAAGGTAATTATTGCATCATCATTGTGTCATAAATAAATTTAATTATTTAATGTCTAAAAATTATAAATAAAATATCATTATATAGGAAATATTTTTATCTTTCTAATGAGTATTTATAGTTGAAAATATAACTTATATAACCCAATTTAAATTTTTTTACTAAAAGATATATTTTTATGTCATTTTTGTCTTTACTTTAAATTAATTAATATAAAGTGTCATTGTCACTCTAAAGTGGCTCCATGGGGTCCCAAAATCGACCCAAGGATGTCCATGGTCGGAAATGTATCAACCAATAGAAATAGGACACATGTTAGGGTAATTTAATATTAATTTTTATCCTAATTTACTGGATTTACTCTTTAACCATGGTAAATAAAATATTTACTGAAGTAAATATTCATAATGTCTAAATGTAAAATTACATCCAATGAACTAAATTATATTAAATGATAAAATATAGTCTAATTATACTTTAAAACCACTCAAATGTATAATTTAACACTATAAATTATTTCGATTAAAAAAGTTGTTTTTAATTAAAATTTAGTATTTTTTCACTATTCATCAAAATATGAAAGTTATCAAAAAAGTACCAAAAATTTATCCAAACTAAATTTTTATGTCCCTATTATAGAGAAAAATTTAATTTCACTAAATTTAATATATAAGTGTCAAATATTGTATTTAAAAATAGTTCGCCATTAAAAGGAGGAAAAAACTGCATTTTTTGAAAAATACCTCTTTTGTCTTAAAAATTGAATTTTTATTATATTATGTATAAGAAACAAAAAATATGAATGTTAAAATTATATAGGATATATAAAATTTAATATGTGGTTAATACTATTCATAACCTCTTTTTTGAACGGCTAGTTTGGTAAGTCGTGGTGCGCTCAAACACAGTGTCGTTTGTAGCGCAAGTTATTGAATTTCATTGAAGAGATAACGTACTATGAAATATTGAGGTGTAACAAATATGAACCTACATGACTTCCATATTTTTGTCTTTTTTTGTTGTTTGTCAAAAATTCAAAAGTCTATGTTATAGATCCTTTAAAAATTTCATTATTTGAGAAGTCCGTAAGGAATTTCCACATCCCACTTGGTGGCTATTATTTAATATTAAAAAATTGAAATTCTACAATTGTGTGGAATTGGAGGGTGCCCAAAAAAGACACCATCATCCCACCTTCAAAGATCTTAGGTTTAAATCATACCACCACTGATCGATTGAATTCAGGTATAATTTAACAAGTAAACAAATATGTACTTAAAAATAACACCCATGAAACTGTAAATGATTTGTATTAAAAAAATTGGATAGTCATAACTTGGTCATTCGAAATCAGATCGACACTCAGCTTGTTCCATTAATACTGAATTTAAATCCTTTGTTTAATTTATTGAAAATTAATTTTTAACTTGGCTCAGAAAATTCATGTGATCGCTCTGATACCAATTGAAGGTACTGGGGCGTACATCGAAAGTTGGTGGGCTGGGTATTTAAAAATAATTATCACTAGAGTGAAAAAACTTGTCATCTCCAGTGATCCAAGCCCCAGTAGAATTCTGAGGATCTCACGTGAATTATTCAAAGCACAAAAAATAAACTTAAACATGTACCTCATTTGAATCAAAGCACGCACGACTGCACCTTGTCATCGGCGACCATTACTTAAAGGATCCGAAGTCGAACCCCTCTAGATCATCCACACATGCTTTAAGAATTTACATTATCGATGTCCATCGAATTCTGAATTCTAGTGTGGAGATCTAAAAAATCCTTCAGCATCACCACGATCAGCTTGATCTTATGCCTTCAATCCATCGAAGGCGTTCTTAGATAAAAAACTCATAGAGAGACTTCCTCTCTCTAGGAAGGAGGAGAGAGAGTCTCTCATTCTGAGCATATGAATAGTTATTGCAATGAACCTCTTATCCTGCTTATGTCATGGATGGAAAAAATACTTGATTGGGATTCCCCGACCCTCAGAAATAAATCACACACTAAAAGGAAATAAATAAATAGTTATGATGAACTAACTATGTCATAAATATTATTTATATTATATCACATGCCTATAACATATATTAAATATATTACATGGTAACATTGAGTCATTCAACTTGACACATAATTCCCGTTAAAATTAAATGAACCTGGAATATTAGAATAATATTCATTCGTATAATATTTTGTTTGTATTCACAAAATACCTTGTCAATGCTTTTAATAAATAAAATAAACTCAATTATTTTATACTCAAATAATAATGAATTTATTCATTCATCAATGATCGATAACTTGGAAAACTCTTGGACCCCATAGTGGGGCCCACCATGTCTTATATACTTATTCACCAAAATAGGAAAAATTCTTGAATAAAATATTATGTGTGACCCTCTAGACCCTTATCTCGATAGTAGTGAATAGTACTCACAAACCAAGAGCAAAGTATAACAACTCATAAAGGTCCCTAAATAGATAAGGAATAGTCATAATAATGGCAACCAATCTACGAACATGCACTATGTAATATAATCTCTTTGTCTTTCGATATCCCATAAGTAACACTTATGTTATCATCATTTCTTACTTTATTATTTGTTAATATAACTGGATAAATTTACCTCTAACTACCTTGGATAAGGATTTATGAAGGTACTACCATCCTAATCAACCAGGTCTGAGATATTACTTCCTTAACTTGGAAGAGACAAATTCTATCTTGACTATTCAACCAATATCATACCACAAATGACGCACCCAACACACGCTACCTTGTCACAATTTCATTATAATAGTTTATCATTTGCATCAAAATACATAATCAAATGGAACAAATTGATACTGATATCAATTCAGGAGACCAATATACATGTTCGTAGATAGGAACAATCGGTGACACCTGAAACATGCGGTAGTCCTATTGGTGGGTTTGTCCTCATGATATCACATATCAGAGATTACCAAGTGCGAACTTCATGAGAATAAGTATCAATGCTTATGAGCCCCCAACATCTGATAGTCAGACACTACGTCCATTCAGTATGATGTATCTAGTGTTAGATTCGGTATCCTAGAACCAACTGTTTGTACTTTGATTACATGGATATTTAATGTATTAAATATTAAATTAAACATATTATTACATATATTTCATTGTTTTTCATGACCATAATATAATAATGACTATTTTCGCATTGATAAGTTCATATTAGTTCCCTACTAGTATGAGAACCTTGAAGTGCTATGATAATATTCTTAAAATAGTTATGTGGTTGGATAACATACTATGATGGGACACATAGTATATAGACCGTCAGGTGTGAGTACTCATAAGCAGACAACACTTCTCATGAAATTCGCACTTGGTAATCTCCAAGATGGAAGATTATGAGAATAGACCCACTAGTAAGAATTCCACATGTTTTTATGTCATCGAATATTCCTATCTGCGAGCATGTGTAATGGTCCTTAAACTTTAATATTATCATTAATGCATGTCATGACTCACGCACTTAGATTTGCTGACAAAAACCATCACGCCATATGTTGGCGGGAAGTAGGGTAGGTTGGGTGCATCACAAATGACATGTTATTAATGGATAAGTCAAGAAAGTATTTTTACCTTCCATATTTATGGAAGTTGATATCTCGGACCTTTGATTGAAATATAATTGTCACCCTAAATTTCATGGTCATGCTGTAATGACAAGTTTATTTCAGATAGTCAAAGAATGATGTATCAAGCATAAAGGTTGATGAAACCATCATGAAACCTGCTTGATGAGATAATGTGAAAAAGAGATTATATTACACAGTGAGAATTCGTATGTGGTTGTCATCATTGTGACTTTAAGTTATTTATCTTGGGTGCCTTGACACGTTGCTAGATAGTAATCTTGGACTTTTGGTAAGTCCACCTAATACCAAGGAAAAGAATCCAAGAGGGTCACACACTAAGTGTTTCGGGTGGTCTCTATTAAATTCTATTTGAATTTAATTAATAAAAAAATATTATTATCAAGATTGAGGAATAGTTTTATTTAAATTATAATGATCACATAAATTAAATAAATATTTATTCACCAAATTCTGAATAAAATTTATTTATTTATTTTATTGAATATTTAATAAATATTTATTTACAAGTTTGTGAATAAAATATTTATTTGAGTGTTCAATAAATACAAGAGGAGTTCGAACATACCAAGACCGTTCCTAGTGATAAAATAATTATTTATGAGCCGATAAATATTATTTGTCTAATTTGCGCAAGTTAGTGCACCAAAAAATAATAATATTGTTATTATTATTATGTGGCATGGTATTTAATTAATGGTTATAATTATATTTAATGATTATTATGAAATTAAATTTTTTAACCGAAATCTCATCTCTATAAATAGATAGCTACGTCTATTGTGTAATTATTTCGAAACCAATTCCATGTTCAGGAATAGAGAATTGTTGCACACAATGAATTCAATCTCGACTCCTCCCCTCTCCCTCTCAAGAACGAGAAACCTAGGAGAGAATTTCTTCAATACCTAAGAATTAGTGATCAAGAATGAACAACGCAAGACATTCGATTTGTCGCACTAGAACCCGGATAATGAGTGGCATTGCTCAGAGACCATTGAAGCACATGTGGATCACCACTAGAGTGATTCTACCCTTGGATCCTCACAAGAGCAATGAAGGCAATCCATAAGATCCTTTTCAGATGATCAACAATCATCAATGAAGAAATTTCCTAAGCTCATGTATTTATTTCATCAGATATTAAATAAATTAATTATAAATTTGATGTGCAAGATCCCTACTCTTGGTTTCAGGCAATGATTATTAAAAGAAATTTTAATATATCACTCACCACCATACGCTTCTGTTGTGCTCGAAACCAACATCTAGACCATATGACATATGTTTAAGATTAATTTCATAGTATCTCGAGGTTCTCATTATATCATGGAATCTGTTATAACCTTTTGATACGATAATTAATCTATGGAAATTACCATTTAAATAGTGGATGTAGAAATATCATCTCTATAATTATAAGTTTATATCATGCATAATTCACAATATATATGAAATGGTAATCGAAAAGTGTTGTTTACTCCCTGATGATGTGCTGAAGAGTTTTCCCTTACTGGGTTTTTGTGTTGCATCTGGTTCCCTAGAACAAACTTCTTTTTTACTTTATAATAACCTATATTCACAGTTTTGAATATTAATAAATTCCCTATCACACCATGATTGTTATTCTACATAAAATTGTATGTGATAATGTCCTAAAAGTAACTACTGCACTAAAAATTCATAGCAGATCCCTACTATGATGAGAACCCAAAAGTGCTATGGCACTATTCCTGAATATATGTTCTATAGCCGGATGATATCATTTGAGAGAAAAAAATGATAGAGACTATCAGGGGTGGAGACTCATAGGAATTTGAGGCGCCTTAT
Organism: Viscum album; assembly: GCA_963277665.1. Taxonomy (NCBI): domain Eukaryota; kingdom Viridiplantae; phylum Streptophyta; class Magnoliopsida; order Santalales; family Viscaceae; genus Viscum; species Viscum album. Next base: position 1,515,792,274 of record OY728155.1, on the reverse strand, counting down.
CATGGTGTACGTCCTTGGTAATTTCCAGGAGGATATTAACAAAACAAGACCCACCAGTAGTAAATCCACATTTCAATAAATCATTAGGTGTTCCTATCTGCAGATGCATGTATTGGTCCCTAGACTTTAAGATCATTGTTAATGAGTATTATGAGTCACGCACTTAGATGTATTGACGAAAACTACGATGACAGATGTTCGTAGCGAAGTAGTATATGTTGGGTGTGTCATGAGTAATATTGCATTAATGAATAATGTGAGAAAGGATTTATCCCTTCTGTTATTTAATAGAAGATAATATCTCAGGACCTTTGATAGAGATGATATATCCTAAATAAATCCATGGGCATCATGATCAATAGGTGGGTTCTATTTCTAGAAAGTCAAAGAAAGAGATATCAAGCATATAGGTTGATAACACTAGAATGAAACCTGTACGATTAGAGATATTATGATAAAGGGATTATATTACACGGTAAGTGTTTGTATGAGGTGACATGTCATTGCAACATTAACTTATTTTCTATGGGTACCTTGGTAGGTTGCTAGATCCTAACATTAGACTTTAGGTTGCTCCACCTAATGCTAATGAGAAAGAGTCCTATAGGGTCACACACTACGTGTATCCAGTATCTCAGTTAAATAATATATATTTAACAAGTTGAATAAAGATTATTCCTGATTGTGGTTTAATAATTATTCATGGATTCCTGATTGTATTTATTCTGACACTAGTTATTTGAGAGAATATATTGTGGGCGGATTATTTAATAAATATCTATTTTCTATTTAGTGAATATAATATTTATATATTTATTGGTGAATAATGCAATGATATTTATTTAATAAATAAATAGACATTATTCAAGGTCCAATAAATATAGTGTAGGATTGGTAGACTGAGTTTAAGGGTCCAGTAAGAAATAATAATATTAAATATTATTTGATTAAATAATATTTAATTATAACTTGTGGGTTAAGCACACCTCAAGAAATAATATTATTATTCTTATTATTTGACACGGGGTTATCACTTCGATTAATAAAATAATTAAGGCACTTGTGAAAATTATTTTATTATTACCCTAGTGAAATAAATACGCAGTTATATTATGCTCTTATTAGCCAAGCGCTATCCAAGAAAATCGGTATGCACAAAGAATTGGAGAAAATCTCTCAAGCCTAGAGAGTTCATCCCTCTCTAAGAACACTCTCAAGAATGAGAGAGATCCTTCTCCACCAAATCAAGGATAATGCTTTGGAAGTGGTTCTCAAGGTGATTGAAGGCGGACATCAAAAGTGCAAGGATCTTCCATGCTAGCACCCAAAGACTCCTTTGGTGATGTTCGGAGATACGTGGAACATGTGTGGATCACCACTAAAGGAATCCTACACTTGGATTCTACAATGAAATGGCAGCACACTGTAGATTTGTGGTCAGAAACATCAATAAATAAGGAATAACCTTAGAGGCAATTATTATTTAATTAAATTAATTTTGAATAACATGTGTTGATCTACTCTCTCTTCGTTCTGGGTTTTCTATCCCTTGCTTGTTCTTTGATTCAATTTTGTTGTTCATGACATTCTTTGTCAGAATATACCTCATATTGATTATCAATAATGGTAAAAAGAAAATTTGGGCACCATCCCTCCCGGTCTTTCGCTGTGCTCGGAACCTACAAGTGGTATTAGAGGGGTCACATCATTGTTTATAATTATTTAGTTTCATTGATGATTTACGCATTCATAATTTATTTTTTCAATTCAAGTTAATCGTCCTTTAAATATGAGTTGTGAGATCTATTTCTTCCTCTATCATTTCTCACAAATCTAATAGAAACGATTAATTTATTGATTAAAATAAAATTGAGGAACTCATCTAGAGGTGCCAAGGATTTTGAACAGATAACACAGAAGTACACACCATGTAATCTAAATTACATGTTGTGTACTCACGTTCAATGCACTCAGAGTTAATTTGATAATTACTCAACCTATGTGCATTAATGACACACGGTGTAGTTAATTCTTACATCGTGTGTTGGTCAGGACAGACTGACACACGGTTAGCCAAACTACACACCGTGTGGCCCACTGGACATGACGCATAGTCCCTTAGGGTTAGGGCTGGGTCATGTATTCCATAGAAGTCCTACTCGGTCGGTGATCGTCTAATATGGAGTCAACACAGTGTGTGTCCCACTGGACATGTTGTGTGCTCCAAGATTTCTAGAGTACTCCTCGCATGTTGAGTCCCTAGGAATGTACTTTGGATACATGGTGAATAATGTACGCATTGTGTAGATCAGATCTGCACACCGTGTATATTTACGAGTTACACAGATTTAAAATTAATTATATTATGTAACCCTTGAGATATGTACTTGTGTGTGGGCGTAAAGTTGGGACATGCCATGTGATAAACTTTGATGTGTGTGTGTGTGTGTGTTTTATTAACATCTGTGTAATATTCAAGATCTGCACATCATTTATGAGTTATATTACAGTTATTATTCTATGTGAATGCTATATGTTACAAAGAATAAAGTGTATACAAGTATAATACATATTGGGTAGTTTTGAATGGGTATTAAATGGGTTGCCTCCAAGGTACAAGTCATGTACACAGTTAATTTAAAATGAATTTATTAATTTGTTTAAAATTATAATGGATGAGAATCTCAAGGAAATTCAGAAAAGGTTTAAGATAAAATGATTTATTAATTAAATATAATAATTAATCGATTCGAGTACAATTTATCTTAAATAAGAATGATTAAAGAAGTGAATGATAGTTTTATTAAATATGTAATTCATTTCATGCATGTGGATGATCATGAGCTAGACCAGACCTTTGTATGTGATTGGTTTCCTTTTAATTTATTATTAAATTAAATTATTGGCATGTGTACCTTCTCTCCTCATAAATATGTAGGGTATGTGTGTCCATGGTTTCTTTTATGTAAACCCCCTTTTACCCCTCACATGCTTGTGAGTAAAAGTGTATATAATGGATAGAGCTCCCAAGCTAGTGGAGGTGATTCAAGTTAGGAATCAACGTAAAAACGATCAAAGGAGATAAAAATGTGGACAGGTGGGAAGCTAGAAACACAAACCTTAAATGGTACAAAGTGTTTCTCCCCTAGATCAGTAGTTAGTTTATCAACTGCTAGATAAACTAACCATTAGAAAAAGATCATGATCATACCTTCATTTTAATTATATCAGTTTCATGGTTATTTCATTATGGATTTTTTTTCATGATCACATAATTAATGAATTAACAAGCATGTAAAGATGGAACTAAAATAAAATGGCTTATGCATAAATATTCTCTCAAGACATTGTTAATCACTTAAGTAATCTCTCTTAATATTATCAAGAATGTGAAAAGATAATAATTAAAAAAATTCACATAAAGGATAAAATCCATCAATAAAATATTAAGTAGGTATAGTGTAACATTACTTTGGTTAGAATCAAACCATAGTTCAAAGTGTTTAACTAGCCAAAGTAGGGGTGCTTTTAATTATCAGGGAATTCTAATTTAAGGTTTTGGGTTGACTTAACTTGGTTGACATCAAGGGTTGACTTCCAAAGAAATAATTGGTATACCTGAGAGGCAAAGGTTAAGGAAATCTAAATTAATGATTTTAGGATTGGGGATTCCACTCAATAGATCAAGGAACTGTGAGTTAATGAAGTTGTCATTTGGAATAAATACCTAAAACCATTTGAGTTTCTTGACCAACCAAAGTTGGAGTAATGAGAATGGAATATGGATCCTTTCCACTAGAATATCCAAGAAACAGAATATTCTGAATCCAATGGTGAGGGCTATTAGGTTTCAATAAAATAGTGGGAGACTAATAAATATATTATTTATTTATTTTTCTAAATTTTATCAGATAAAGTGATGAAATTTTTCTCATCTTATTTTTAGAAACAACAATAAAATGACATCAAACATATTGTTGTGATCCATACTCGATAAGGAAAACCTTCTCACCGACACTGATTTCGAGGAGTGGCAAAGGCACATATTGGTAATCCTTCACCATGAAAGGAAATTGTATGTGCTGGAAGAACCTTTACTAGTTGCGCTTGGAAATGAGGCGAGAGATGGAGAGCTCTCTCTATACGAGAAACATCTGAATGATGCTACAGATATTTAGTGCTTCACACTATCCTCCATGTCCAATGAGATCTTGAAGCAACATGAGGAAATAGATGCTTATAGAATGATGTCTCACTCTTAATATCTCTATCAAGAGAAGGTGATACAAGAGAGGTATGAGATCTTCAATGCTTTGGTCATGAATAATCTTGGAGAGTCTGCGCCAGTTGGGTCTCATATAGTCAAGCTTATCGACTACATTGAGCATATGGATGTCTTAGGGATTAAATTCCTAGATGAGTTGTGTACATATCTCATACTTTCATCACTACCCTATGCCTTCTCTAGTTTTATTGTGAATTATAATATGAGGAATAATGAGAAGAGTCTATCAGAACTTATAACCTTGATTCACCAAGTGGATAAGGACATGGGGCGTGACAAACATGCAGTCCTTATGGTGAATAGGAAGAGAAAGTACAAGGCAAAGGGGATTAAGACTTACAAACAGTCTAAATCCACCGAGCATCATCTGACCAAGAAGAAGAAGAACCAAAGGCAGGGTAAGGAAAATGAGGTAGTATGTTTTGCATGTGGAAAGTCAAGCCACTGGAAGAAGAAATGCACCCAAAGGCAAGGGGAAGTAAAAGGTGCATTCGTTATCGAGTGCAATCTTTCCATTTCTACACATTGGGTATTAGACATAGCTTGTGGTGCTCACATCTGTATCCAAATGTAGGAACCAAGTAGATTTCAGAAAATTTCCAGAGAGGTGGATCTATGAGCTACCAATGGTGCGAGGCTGGATACTCTTTCCATTAGTGACTACCACCTTTCGTTGTAGAAGAGAATGATTTTGGTTTTTCATGATTGTTATAATGTACCTGTTGTTACCAAAATTAGAATTTTGTATCAAGTATATATACAGATGGGTTTATTTTCAAGTTCAAAAATAAAAGTTGTTTATTTTATAAGGACAACATATGTTGCGGTATGGAAGATTTAAATAACAATCTATATGTATTAAATTATGAAAACCAAGTGTTGGAAATTGATAACGAATCATGTTCACATGACTCATATTAACACCCAATTATGACATCACCATCTTGGTCTTGTAAAGGAGAAGTGTTTGAAAAAACTCTGTCAAGATGGCTATTTAGACTGTTATGATCTAAAACCACTTGATAGATGTCAAGTTTGTTTATAAGGAAAAATGACCAAACCAACATTTGGTGGACTAGGTGAAAGGGCCATAGAGCTTCTAGGATTGGTACACACTAATGTGTGTGGACCATTTCCAATAGAGGCTAGAGGTGGATATTATTAATTCATAACTTTTACTAATTACTTGAGTAGATATAGATGTATTTACTTGATGAGTTATGTCACGACCCGTCCTCGGGGCCCGTGTCGTGAATACCCCAAGCCCGCCTTTCATAGGCCAGGAGCTGGCGACTAGAACCAAAGGCATAAATCCCTAAGCTGGGAAGGCATTGCCTTTATAAAATTAAACAAACACAACAAAGTACGCAATAGGAAGTAAATCACTAGTAGAACTGAGTACAAAGAGTGTGCTGGAAAGTAAATGGGCCAGTATACAAACCAAAATGAACAACAAGTACAAGTAAAAAGGGACAAATAGCTGAAAGTAAAGAGCAGCTCCTGGATCATCCTTTGGGGTTCTTACCTGAAGGGTAGATATAGATGGCCACCTCAGCACTCATGTCTGTCGGTCTCCTCTGTGTGTCGACTCGTCGCAAGGTTCACCTCCGGGTACCGTCCAATCATGGTGCACTCGGCCTCCATCCGTGTTGTCTGTCGTCTACATCCAACACAACGAGGTACGGGCATAGCCCGTGCAGGGGTGAGTATAACGATACTCAGTAGGGTCCCCGAGACCCGCAAGGTCTCACAATATCCACTAAGGATAAACAAAAAAAAAGGATACAATCACGAAGTATCAACCAACCCTACTTAGGTATATGCCCATACATATAACCTAAGTTACCAATCTCAGCCCGACTCTAACTCTCGAGCCCAATCGCAACCCAGTCCACACAGGAAGTAAAGTCAATCACCACAATGATAATGGTTGAATGACATGACTCAGCTCACACAGGTATGCCACAATTGTAGAGAGATATAGATGATCAGATGTAGCCACTAGATCATCTAAGCTGTTAGACCCACACAGGATACAGTCCAGCTAAGCTGTCAGAACCACACAGGATACAAGCCAGCTATCTCATCTAAGATGTTGGACCCACATAGGATACATACCAGCTATCTTGTCTAAGCGGTCGGACCCACATAGGATACAATCTAGCTATCTTGTCTAAGCTGTCGGATCCACACAGGATACAGGCCAGCTATTCTAGAGTAATAGAGATGATCAGATGTAGTTACTGATTCATCTAAGCTGTCGGACCCACACAGGATACAGGACCAGCTACTCTGTCAGAACTATCAAACCCACAAAGGATTCTGGTATAGTTTCCATCGTCATTGAACCCACGGAGGATTCCAGTAAAGTAGTCATTGTCGCAGTCGCAGCCAGCTCTAGGGTTCCCGCACACAGCACGCTCGATTCCGGGAGGGTCCGCTCCTCAAGAAAAGGCGTCGATACATCAACTATCATTAAGTCCTGAGTTGATAAATCCTGAAGATTCATCTCATCAAAAGAAACCCAACGCGACAGACGGCGCGTCAATCGGACGCCCGGTTTGAGAGTAACTGGCTTTTCCGTTCCAGGGGCCCGGTTGGATTTATGCTCGATCCAAACCCGGATGTTTTCCAAAGTTGTCCAAAACTCACTTAGAGTATCTCAAAAGTATCGCCTCATCTCAAGGTTCTCATTTCTGCAGACGGCGCGTCGATCGGACGCGCGGTCTAGAAGTTATTTATGTTTAAACGAAACGGGCCCGACCCGTCAAGCCCAGTGGGCTGGCGGGTCGGCCCGACCTAGTTTGGCGGGTCCAACCCAGCTGGGGGTCGGTCCGGCCTAGTTTGGCGGGTCCGAACCAGCTGGGGGTTGGCTCGGCCAGGTGGGGCGTGGCCCACCCGCGGACCCAGCCCGCGGAGCGGGCCGGTCCGGTTCACCCGGCAGCGCCGACCGGCGCCGCCTCTCCCTGCCCGACCGGCCGAAGCCGGCCGGTTCGCCAGCGAGTGGATCGTGGGTGTGGGCCGCGGTCTTCTCCGCAGCGCGGCTTGGCGGCGCCGATCCTCCACCGCCACGGCCTTCGGTTGTCGCCGCCTCTTCCGACCGTCGCGGCCTACATGGTTGTGGCCTCCTTCCTCCAGCGCAATGCGATGACACCGTGCCCTTCCGGCTCTGCCACCATCGCCAAACAAACCAACAAGAATGGGGGAGGTTCGGGCCATGTTCTTGCAGCCCGAACCCTCCTCGTTTTGACGTTAATAGTTGGAAATTCACATTCTGTAATTAGAACGATGAAGTTCAGAATTAAAGACAGCTCAAAACAACCCCCTACCTCGTATTTGACGTTGCACGTCGACGAGCCGCGGAAGACGGTGTCGTGGAAGTTGGGCGTTGTGGAAGATAGACTTCGATTTCGTTGACGTCGAGAAACGTCCGAGGAGGAAGCGTCATTGTTGGCGACGTTCTTCACGGGTGATGTCTTCTCCCTTGACGCAGAGGAAGAATAAGGATAATGGGCGTTCCTCGTGGGCGTTGCCTCACGTTCTTGCCCCGGTTGAAGAAGGTAGAAGGAGTTGCTTCACGTTCTTCGAGACGTGGAGCGTTCTTCGTGTTCTTCATGGGAATAATGCTTTCTTCCAATTCTCCAAAGCTTCCCCAAGGTAAAATGTCAAACCAACATAAAATAAAAATAACACTCCTATTAAAAGGATGGCTTAATGAATTCGAAGAGATTTAAATTCATTAAGTTACATCCTATTAATTTAATAGATGGTTTGGCTCATTAAATTGGAGGAAGGCCCAAATTAATTAAAGGAAGAGTTGACACATCAAGAGGGAAGCTCAAAAGTTAAAGACGATTAAGGGGGGTTTAAGGGAGTTAAAAAGGGAGGTGAAGAGTTTGAACTTGTGTGGGCCCCGCCACATAATATCCTCCCATGGGAGGTTATGCGGGGGGTGGGGCCCACCTCCAACTTCCCTTTGGAGATAATAACCACCAAAAATTAAATAAAATTATGTCACACACTATTTTATTTAATTTATTTAAGAATCTCCAAAATTTAACTTCCACTCCCGACCAAATGCAACTGCGGTAAAGGTCCCCTTAAGAGAATATCGGTGTTGCGATTTCATCGGTGTCCTCGGATTTCAATTCTGAGCACTGATTCAAAAGTTATGAAATGCCACTCGCACGTTTACTGAACGTACCCCAAAAATGTTCGGAAAATTATTAACAGCCTCCCTCGACCCACTGCGGTCGAGGTTAGGATCTGCCTAGGTGAAACACGGCTCAACGAACCCAACAGAACCCTTGGATTTCCAATTCGAGTTACCGTTTAAAATTTATGAATTTTACAATAAAATAATTGTCATTTAATTATTTTATTTGCAGCCAAAAACTAACTTTCTCTGGTTGCCCTTGCCGACCCAAGTTAATATCTGCTTAAAGAAAGGCTACCCTCACGAGTTCAGCGGTGGTCTCGGATTTCTAATCTGAGTTACCATTTTTGAGTTATAAGCATTTGAAAAATAAAATAACTTTATTTAATTATTTTATTTACGGTTATTCCATTTTTGGGTTTTCTCACAGGAGGCTCACGCCGACTGAACTTAAGTCACGCCTAGGGTAAACCCGTCATCCTGAGTGCAAATGTGGCCTCAGATTTTTGATCCAAGTAACCGTTAAAGAGTTATTCCAATTTTTTAGGAAAACTGCATACGCGCATTTATTTAAGCTTAACAAAACTTCGATGGATCATTCTGGGCACTCCGGGCCTCGGAATTGCGCGCTATCAGAAACTGCGGACTTGTAAAATTTCCAAGAATTTAAGAAAAAAAATTCCTTGAAATTTTAGGGTCTTTACATTACCCCCACCTCAGGGCTTTACGTCCCCGTAAGCTACCACTCGAACTAAGGAAACAAATGGGGGTACTGCGCACGCATATGAGCCTCCCGCTCCCATGTACTCTCCTAGAGGTTCTCGTGCTGCCAGCGAACGTGCACCAGAGGAATCGACCGTCCACACAGGACCCGCTCATGTTGATCCTCATTATCCACCGGAACCTCTCTACAAGTCGCCCCGTTATCGATATCCACCTTCCCGTGGTCGATGATGTGGGACGGATCGTGCACGTATCTCCTCAGCTGAGATATGTGGAAGACGTCGTGCACCCGGTACAACTGGGGTGGAAGGGCCAAGCGGTACACCACCTCGCCTACCCTGCTGAGGACCTCGAAAGGTCCGATGAATCGTGGAGATAACTTGCTGGCTCGGCCAAATCTCTGTAGACCTCGTTGAGGTGAGACCCATAGAAAGACATAGTCATCATTCTCGAACTCCATATGTCTCCGTCTTCTGGATGCATGTGGAAGACCCGTCACGAAGTCCATGAATATCTGATCCCACTTCCACTCTGGGACCTCCAAAGGCCGAACCAAGCCTGCTGGTACCTATTGTTCCACCTTCACTTGCTGACAAGTGAGGCATTGTGAGAGAAACTCTACCACTGCTTTCTTCATTCCTGGCCTCTGTGATGTCGTCGAAGGTCCTGATACATCTTCATCACTCCAGGATATACTACTAAAGGATATGTGTGGAACTCCCTCGACACTTCCTCCTGAAGTGAAGCTGGTACCATGGTACATCCTCGGAAGAGGATGACGTGTTCCCCACCTTCAGAAAACCCATCAGGTGCCCGCCCTGAGGATATCTGAGCACGTCATGTCTCACAATCAACATCCCCACGTTGTGCCTCCATGACTCGCTGATGAAGTGGAGGAGTGACTGTGAGATACTTCAGAAAGGCTGCTCCATCTCTATCCACAAAGGATATCTGCAATGCGGCCAGCTGCTTCGTCGCCTCTCCTAGCAGCTAAATGTCTGATCTCCTACTGAGAGCATCTACTAAAACGTTCCCCTTCCCAGGAGTATAGACTATATCGAAGTCATAGTCCTGGAGGAACTCAAGTCATCATCGTTGTCTCAAGTTCAGGTCATTCTACGAGAAGATGTACCTGAGACTCTGGTGGTCAGAGTAAACTGTAAAGTGTTCACCCATAAGATAGTGCGGCCACATCTTCATGGCGAAGACCACTACTGCTAACTCCAGGTCATGGGTAGCGTAGTTCTTCTCATGTTGTCTCAACTTCCGAGAACCATATGCGATCATTGCTCGCTCCTTCATCAGGACACACCTGAGTCCGGTCCCTGATGCGTCGTAGTAAACTACGTACCAAATGCCCTCCTCCGATAGCCTCAAGATGGGTGCACCAGTCTACCTCTGCCTCAACTCCTGAAAGCTCTGCTGGAATCTCTCTGACCACACGAAGGGTTTCCCCTTCTTCATCAACGCTGAAAGTGGTGCTGCATCTCTGTATAAGTCTAGCACAAAGGTAAGTCTGGCCGACTCATGAGTGATCGACTGCACCCACTTATGCATGATTCCATCCTGTGATGCCTGGGGTTTCCTTTTCGACAACCAAGGAAAACTCATCCCAACGTTGTAGGTAAACCACAACCTTTTTTCCTAATACGGTCAATCTTTGTATGAACTGTAGTTGCCCAGTCCATACCCAAACTAACGACGTAAGGCCTCGACACTGCCACCAAGAAGTTCCAACTAAAACTCTCACCTCAAGGGTCATATCACACCGTCGGCGTAAGTGTGATTATCAAGTCTCATCCCAAAGGTATCTCCAGATGTGAGGGTCAAGTCAATGGCTTAACCAGAAACTCTAGGTCTGGGACAAGATTCGTGGAAGGAAGGAATGATTCGTATCTATTTCTGTTGATATGGCAGCTAGTAGTAGACACAGACCGTACCTCAAATCATTCCTAGAGCCCTTGGGTCACACTCCTTGACCGCATGCAGCTACTCTCTTCCCCTGCCCTCCTGCTCCCTGAGCCTGGTGGGGACTACAATGGAGGGTGGTTGTAACATGTTGAAATGTACATCACTACATGCTTCCCTCCTAGCTCTGCTTCCACGTCTGTTGCTCTGCAGATTCATCTGTCCTTAACACTTCCTGTTCTTGAAATATTTTACATGCCCAAGTCTCTAGGACTGGCGTCAGTTCCCTGTTATTCCACTGCTAACATTCACTAGCTGTATCTGTTCACCCAAATAACATTCAACCACAAAGGTTCTCTCTAGTACCCTAGCATAAGTAGGAATGCATAGAGGAAAAGTGTTGGCTCAGATATCCTTTAAACACACCTCGTTCGGTAGTCCAAGCCCCAAAGCACTAATCGTATCGTATTCATCGAGTACCCGGAACGATCAGTATGCCTCGATGAATAATCAGCTACTGATATGTCATCCTGACGAAGCTGTATAAGTTCTAGTGAACTCTCAGCCACCTCCTCAAGCCAGTCCTCAGCTGTCTGTGAGTCGGTCTCGCCTCAGAACCTAAGGGGTATCTGATGCTGAAAACGTGTAAGGTACTAAGCCTACATGTGTCATCTACCAGTACCGCCGATTGTAACTGTTGACCAACAGGTAGTGATATAGCTGACACACTACCTGAGGTACAATCTCGGGCAATGGTCCACGTACCGAAGTCTCATCACTATGCGGACCATCCTCATGGTCACTCACTGAAAAATACTAGTAGCTATGATCACCATATGCTCTACTAGTGTCTCAACTAGGCGGAAAACTCTAAGAATCACCTCCAGCCAGTCCTCTACTACATGGGAATCTATCTTGCCTCGTAACCTCGAAGGCCTCTACTGCTGGAACTCATGCAACACGCTCTGTCGGCGTGCAACGTCCGCTAGTACGGCTGGTGGCATCTGCTTCCCAACGGGGGGTGCTGCTTCTGGTACACTATCTGAAGGTGCCAACATAGAAAAAGGGCCCTACACTGGAGCCTCGTCACTCGGTGGGCCGTCATCATGTACTCTCTCAGGAACCCTAGCTGGCTGTCTTCGCAGCGGCATCCTGATAAAGAACAGGTGCGCCACGGTCAATAAGTTATACCTGGTGAGCTGACTCAAAGAGTTCACAAAGAAGACTCTTGAAAACACACTCACAATTAGTGTTTTCGTGCACTGAGTCAGAAATCAGAAGTCAGGGTCCTGGTGTATGGATACGTTGGACGCCGCACCAACACTGGACTCCCTGGACTGAAAACCACACTCAATACTCTTAATACTATTGCTTCACAGTAAGACAGATCAGATTCCTAAGTTATGCAGTAGAACCGACTCCTCTGTTACCAATTTGTCACGACCAGTCCTTGGGGCTCATGTCGTGACTACCCCAAGCCCGCCTTTCATAGGTCAGGGGCTGGCGACTAGCCCCAAAGGCGTAAATCCTTAAGCTGGGAAGACATTTCCTTTATGAAAGTAAAAAAACACAATAGAGTACGCAACATGAAGTAAATAACTATTAGAAATGAGTACAAAGAGTGTGCTGGAAAGTAAATGAGCCAGTATACAAACCAAACTGAACAACAAGTACAAGTAAAAAGGGAAAAATAAATGGAAGTAAAGAGCATCTCCTAGATCGTCCTCTGGGGTTCCTACCTGAAGGGTAGGTACAGATGGCCACATCAGCACTCACATCTGTCAGTCTCCTCTGTGTGCCGAATCATCATAAGGTTCACCTCCAGGTACCATCCTGTTGTGGCGCACTCAGCCTCCATCAGCGTTGTTCATCGTCTGCATCCAATACAATGAGGTGCGGGCATAGCTCGTGCATGGGTGAGTATAACGATACTCAGTAGGGTCCCTGAGACCCGCAAGGTCTCACAATATCCACTAAGGATAAACAAAAAGAGAAGGATACAATCACGAAGTATCAACCAACCCCACTTAGGTATATGCCCATACATATACCTAAGTTACCAATCTCAGCCTGGCTCCAACTCTCGAGCCCAATCGCAACCCAGTCCACACAGGAAGTAAATTCAATCACCACAATGATAATGGTTGAATGACATGACTCAACTCACACAGGTATGCCACAACTATAGAGAGATATATATGATCATATGTAGCTGCTGGATCATCTAAGCTGTCAGACCCACACATGATACAGTCCAACTAAGCTGTCGGACCCACACAGGATACAGGCCAACTATCTCATCTAAGCTGTCGGACCCACACATGATACAGACCAGCTATCTCGTCTAAGCTGTCGGACCCACACAGGATACAGTCCAACTATCTCGTCTAAGCTGTCGGACCCACACAGGATACATGCCAGCTATTCTATAGTAATAGAGATGATCAAATGTATTTACTGATTCATCTAAGGTGTCAGACCCACACAGGATACAGGACCAGCTACTCTGTCAGAACTGTCGAACCCACAAAGGATTTCGGTACAGTTTTCGTCATCGTCGAACCCATGGAGGATTCCAGAAGTAGTCATTGTCACAGTCATAACCAGCTCTAGGGTTCCCACACACAGCACGCTCGATTCCGGGAGGGTCCGATCCCCGAGCAAAGGGGTCGATACATCAGCTATCACGAATTCCTGAGTAGATGTATCTTGAAGATCCGTCTCATTAAAAGAAACCCAATGCGACAGACGATGCGTCAATCGGACGCCGTGTTTGAGATTTACTGGCTTTTCCGTTCCAAGGGCCTGGTTGGATTTACGCTCGATCCAAACCCGGACATTTTACAAATTCGTCCAGAACTCACTTATAGTATCGCAAAATAATCGCCTCGTCGCAAGGGTCCCAGTGTCGCAGACGACTAGTCGATCAGACGCACGGTCTAGATGTTATTCATGTTTAAGCGAAATGGGCCCGACCCGTCAAGCCCAGTGGGTTGGCAGGTCGGCCCGGCCCGGTTTGGTGGGTCCGACCCGGCTAGGAGGTCAGCCCAGCCTGGTGGGGTGCGGCCCACCCGCGGACCCGGCCCGCGGAGCGGGCCGGTTCGGTTCGCCCGGTGGCGCCGAGCGGCGCCGCATCTCCCTGCCCGGCCAGCCGAAGCCGGCCTGTTCTGTCCAGAGCGAGCAGCCCGCACAGCGGGCCGCTGTTATTCCCACGCAGCGTCGCGGTCTTCAGCCCAGCCGATTCGCCGGTGAGTGGCCCGCGAGTGCGGTCCGCGGTCTTCTCCGCAGCGCGGCGCCACGGTCCTCTAGCCCGGTCGGTAGGCGGTCGGTCGTTTCGGTCCATCCGAGCGGCCCGCAGATGTGGGCCGCGGTTTCCTCCATGCGGCCAGCGCAACGGCGCCGGTCCTCCACCGCCGTGGCCCGGCCTGGCCGCGGCCTTCGGTTGTCACCGCCTCTTCCGACCGTCGCGGCCTACATGGTCGTGGCCTCCTTCCTCCGGCGCGGTGCGACGACACCGCGCCCTTCTGGCTCTTCCACCATCGCCAAACAAACCAACAAGAATGGGGGAGGTTCGGGCCGAGTTCATGCGGCCCAAACCCTCCTCGTTTTGACGTTAATAGTTGGCAATTCACATTCCATAATTAGAACGACGAAGTTCAAAATTAAAGACAGCTCAAAACAACCCCCTACCTCGTATTTGAGGTTGCACGTCGACGAGCTGCGGAAGACAGTGTCGAGGAAGTCGGGCGTCGTGGAAGACGGACGTCGATTTCATTGATGTCAGGAAACGTCTGAGGAGGAAGCGTCGTTGTTGGCGACGTTCTTCACGGATGACGTCTTCTCCCTTGACGCGGAGGAAGAAGAAGGATAACGGGCGTTCCTCGTGGGCGTCTCCTCACGTTCTTGCCCCGGTTAAAGAAGGTAGAAAGAGTTGCTTCACATTCTTCGAGACATGGAGTGTTCTTCGTGTTCTTCGTGGGAAGAATTCTTTCTTCCAATTCTCCAAAGCTTCCCCAAGGTAAATTATCAAACCAACATAAAATAAAAATAACACACCTATTAAAATGATGGATTAATGAATTCAAAGAGATTTGAATTCATTAAGTTACATCCTATTAATTTAATAGATGGGTTGGCTCATTAAATTGAAGGAAGGCCCAAATTAATTAATGGAAGAGTTGGCACATCAAGAGGGAAGCTCAAAAGTTAAAGAGGATTAAGGGGGGTTTAAGGGAATTAAAAAGGGAGGTGAAGAGTTTGAACTTGTGTGGGCCCCACCACATAATATCCTCCCATGAGAGGTTATGTGGGGGGTGGACCCCACCTCCAACTTCCCTTTGGAGATAATAACCACCAAAAATTAAATAAAATTATGTCACACACTATTTTATTTAATTTATTTTAGAATCCCCAAAATTTAACTTCCACTCGACCAAAAGCAATTGCGGTAAAGGTCCCCTTAAGCGAATATCGGCGCTGTGAGTTCATCGGTGTCCTCAGATTTCAATTCCGAGCACCGGTTCAAAAGTTATAAAATGTCGCTCGCACGTTTACTGAATGTACCCGAAAAAAAGTTCGGAAAATTATTAACAGCCTCCCTCGATCCACTGCAGTCGAGGTTAGGCTCTGCCTAAGTGAAACACGCCCCAACGAACCCAACGGTACCCTCGGATTTCCAATCTGAGTTATCGTTTAAAATTTATGAATTTTACAATAAAATAATTTTCACTTAATTATTTTATTTGCGGCCAAAAACTAACTTTCTCTGGTGGCCCTCACCGACCCAAGTTAGTATCTGCTTAAAGAAAGGCTACCCTCACGAGTTCAGTGGTGGTCTCAGATTTCTAATCTGAGTTACCATTTGTGAGTTATAAGCATTTGAAAAATAAAATAACTTTATTTAATTATTTTATTTACGGTTATGTCATTTTTGTGTTTTCTCACAGGAGACCCGCGCCGACTGAACTTAAGTCACGCCTAGGGTAAAGCTGCCATCCTGAGTGCAACGGTGGCCTCAAATATCTGATCTGAGTAACTGTTTAAGAGTTATTCCACTTTTTCAGGAAAACTGCATACACACGTTTATTTAAGCTTAACAAAACTTCGACGGATCATTCAGGGCACTACGGGCCTCGAAATCACGCGTCGTCAGAAACTGCAGACTCGTAAAATTCCCAAGAATTTAAGAAAAAATTTCCTTGAAATTTCCGGGTTTCTACAAGTTATAAGTCCAAGTCCTTTGAAAAATTCAAAGAATTCAACAATGAAATAGAAAATCATATTGGTAAGAAGATAAAGAAACTTTGATCAGATTGAGGCGGAGAATATCTTAACTAAGAGTGCATCGACTTTTTACAGGAGTTTGGGATTCTATCTCAACTCACTCCACCTTATACACCATAGTGGAATGGTGTTAGTGAAAGGAGGAACTGTACCTTATTAGACATGGTAAGGTTCGTGATGAGTCCTACAGATCTTCTTCTATCCTTTTGGGGATAAGAATTACAAACTACGACATACACATTAAACTGAGTACCAACTAAATTAGCAACTAGAATTCCCTTTGAGCTATGGAGTGAAAAGAAACTCATTTTATTGCATACATGTGTATGGGGATGTGAGGCATTGGTTAAGGCTTTCTCAAGCAACAAACTACCACCCTGGGGAACGAAAAGTATCCTTATAGGGTATCCCAAGGAAATAAAGGGATACTACCTATACAACCCCTCAGACAAGAAAGTGATTGTTGCCAGACAAGCCGTATTTCTTGAGAGGGAGTACACCCTCAAAAATGGACAGTGGGGGCAAGATTGAATCTGATGAAGTTGATTCTCAAGATATATTGGAGTTGGTACAGGAATAAGTTCCACAAGTCCCCGTGGAAGAAGCAGTTCCTGAAACACAAGTACTATATAGGAGCTCAAGAGAGGTAAGGGGGCCAGAGAGATACAGTTTTCTATTCACCGAGGATGGTGACTCATTATTGTTGGAAAATGACAAACCTCTATCCTACAATGAGGTAGTAGAGAGATTAGAAGCTGCAATATGACTAAAATCTATGAATTCTGAAATGAGTTCCCTGTGTTAGAACCAAGTTTGGGTTCTGGTCAATCTGCCAGTTGATGTAAAGCCTGTTGGGTGTAAATGGTTATTCAAAAGGAAATTGGACATAAAAGATAAATTAAGTACCTATAAATAAAGACTAGTGGATAAAGGGTTTAAAAAGCATCAAGGAATTGACTATGATGAATCCCTTTCACCAGTTCCTATTTTTAAATCCATCATAATCATATTTTCCATAGTAGCTTACCATGACTATGAGATTTGGCAGATGGATGTCAAAACAACATTCCTTAACATGAACCTTCAGGAAGATGTCTATATAACACAACTAGAAGGGTTTGTGACACCAGGTGATTCCAAAAGGATTTTCAAGTTATAAAGATACATTTATGGATTGAAGCAAGCATATAGGTCAAGGAACATTCGATTTGAGGAATCCATAAAAGAATTTTGTTTCATTAAAAATGAATGTGAGCCGTGTGATTATAAAAGGTTTAGTGGGAATGTGGTCTTTATCCTAGTAGTATATAATGACGACATATTACTTATTAGAAATGACATACTAGTCTTACAATCTATTAAGGACTGGTTGAACAGGTGTTTCTTGATGAAGGACTTAGATGAAGCAGCCTACATTCTAGGGATCAAGATCATTTGTGATAGATCCAAGAGGCTGCTTGGACTAAGCCAAAGTATATATATTGACCAGATACTAAAGATATTTAGTATGGAACAATCAAAGAGGGTATTGGTTCCATTGTCACATGGTTTACATATTTTTAAGAAAATGTGTCCCCAAACACAATAGGAGAAAGATAGAATGATTAAGTTCTCATATGTTTCGATGATAAGATCAATCATGTATGCCATGTTATGTACTAGACTTGATGTTGCCTATGAATTGAGAATGGTAGGAAGATATCAAGAAGATCCAAGAGAATATCATTGGACTGTGGTTAAGACTATCCTTAAGTATCTAAAAAAACTAAGGATATGTTCTTGGTGTATGGAGGAGATGAGGAGTTTGTCATCAAAGGGTGTGTTGATGTTGGTTTTGAGACAGATCAAAATGGTCTAAATACGCAATCAGGATATGTTTTCTATCTCAATGGATGATCTTTGAGCTGGAAGACTTCAAAGCAACCAGTTGTAGCTGATTTTACAATGGAGTCAGAGTACATAGCGTCTTATGATGCATCCAAGGAAGTCGTTTGGATTCGAAACATTGTCTAGGAGCTTGATGTGGTACCTAGTAGTAAAGACCCTATCACATTATATTATGACAATACTACAGTGGTGGCTCTTGCAAAAGAGCCAAGACCACATCAACGTACAACGCACATACTCCAAAAGTATCACCTCTTGATGGATTTTTATCAAAGGGGTGAATTTTCAGTGAGAAGAGTATCCAAGAAAGAGAATGTGGTGGACCTATTGACTAAAGTTCTATCTCAGTAGAAGCATGAGTATCATGTGAGAGCTAGCAGACTTAAGGTTGTTAGCAGTTGGATCTAGTGCAAGTGGGAGTCTGTAGGAGTTGGTGCCCTAGAACCAACTTCTATTGTACTTTATGATAACTTATATTCATGGTTTTGAATATTAATAAATTCCTTAATAAATTCCTTATCACATCATGATTGTTCTTCTGTGTAAAATTGTATGTGATAATGTTCTAAGAGTAATTGTCGTACTAAAAGGTCATAGTAGATCCCTACTATGATGATAACCCGAAAGTGTTATGACACTATTCTTGAATATGTGTTCTATATCCAAATGACATCATTTGAGGGACAAAAATGATACACACAATTAGGGGTGGAAACTCATAAGACTTCGAGGCACCTTCTCATGGTGTACGACCTTGGTAATGTCCAGGAGGATATTATAAGAACAAGACCCGCCAATAGAAAATCCACATTTCAATGTGTCATTGGATGTTCCTATTTGCATACATGTGTATTGGTTATTAAACTTTAAGATTATTATTAATGAGTATTATGAGTTGCGCACTTAGATGTATTGATGAAAACCATGATGATAAATGTTTGCGGTGAGGTAGGATGCGTTGGGTGCGTCATGCGTAATATTACATTAATGAATAATGCGAGAAAGGATTTATACCTTTTGTTATTTAATGAAAAATAACATCTTATACCCTTCTATAGAAATGATATAACCTAAATAAATCCATGACCATGGTAATCAATAAGAAAGTTATATTTCTGGAAATCCAAAGAAAGAGATATCAAGCATATAGGTTGATAGCACTAGCATGAAACCTACTCAGTTAGAGATATTATGATAAATGGGTTATATTACATTATAAGTGTTCGTATGAGATGAAATGTTGTTGCGGCATTAACTTCTTTCTCTATGGGTGCCTTGGCGTGTTGCTAGATGCTAACCTTGGACCTTAGGATGCTCCACCTAATTCCACTGAGAAAGAGTCCTAGAGGGTCACACGCTAAGTGTATCCAGTATCTTAGTTAAATAATATATATTTAACAAGTTGAATAAAGATTATTCTCAGTTGTGGTTTAATAATTATTCATGGATGTCTAATCACATTTATTCTGACACTAGTTATTTGAGATAATATATTATGGGTGAGTTATTTAATAAATATTTATTTTCTATTTAGTGAATATAATATTTATATATTTATTGGCGAATAATGTAGTGATATTTATTTAATAAATAAATAGACATTATTCAAGGTCCAATAAATATAGTGGAGGATTGGCAGACCGAGTTTAAGGGTCCAGTGAGAAATAATAATATTAAATATTATTTGATTAAATAATATTTAATTATAACTTATAGGTTAATCACATGTCAAGAAATAATAATATTGATTTTATTATTTGGCATGGGGGTTTTACTTGGAATAATAAAATAATTAAGGCACTTGTGCGAATTATTTTATTATTACCCTAGTGAAATAAATGTCTAGTTATATTATTCTCTTATTAGCCAAGTGTTGTCCAAGAAAATAGGTGTTCAAAATGAATTGGAAAAAATCTCTCAAGACTAGAGAGTTCATCCCTCTCCAAGAACACTCTCAAGAATGAGAGAGATCCTCCTCCATCGGATCAAGGAGAATTCTTTGGAAGCAGTTTTCAAGACAATCGAAGGTGTACATCGCAAGTGCAAAGATCTTCCGTGCTAGCAACTAGAGACTCCTTCGGCGACATCTAGAGATATGTGGAACACATGTGGATCATCACTAGAGGAATCCTACATTTGGATTCTACAATGCAATGGCGGTGCACTGCAGATCTGTGGTCAGACGCATCAGCAAAGAAAGAATAACCTTGGAGGTATTTCTTATTTAATTAAATTAATTGTAAACATCATGTATTGATTTTCTATCTCTTGGTTTTGAATTTTCTATCCCTTGCTTGTTCTTTGATTCAATTTTGTTGGTCACAACATTCTTCATTTGAATAGACCTACAATTGATTATCAATAACGAAAAAAAGCAAAGTCGGCCACCATCCCTCTTGCGCTTATGTTGCGCCCGAAACCTACAGTTTGAGATCACCCCTTTCTTATGTTTTAATTCCCCGAGTCATGAAGATGAGTATAACTAATGAGAAATCTTGAATGGAGTCTAGTGTGATTCAATTATAGATAAATGTCCACAAGTGTTATAAAATAAGTTGTTTGCGTTGTTGATCCTTAAAGGCACTAAACCATATGTTTTTGGGATTGCGTGTTTATTATGATATGTAACATTTATCTTATAAAAATGTTGTGAAATAAAGATATGTTTAACTTGGGTTGTTATACATTGTGTGATTGGATTGTGGGGACTAGTGAGATATTCTCATTCCATTATGGGATCTTGGTTACCTATAGAAGCATTCTTGTTTGGAAGAATACCACATGATTCACAAGATGAACATGTAGACATCAAGGTGTTTTGAATAAAAGATGAGAGATCATTTAGGCTCAAGGATTATGAACTGAAATGAATGATTCTTTTTCACCTATTATTTTATCAGATCCCCAAAAATGATGTTGTTCTTCTTTTTGCCTTAATACCCCACCAATGGGTGAGAGTTGACATCATCAAGTAAGGCTTAGTCAAAGATCTTGAAATTTTAAGATGAACTTGCATGATCAATAAACAATAGATGAGAGGACATCCTGGTTATCTAAAAAATGACCTACCAAATGAGAGAATGCATAAAGATTATGTGATTCATGGTTGCACATTTTTTCTTTTCTAACTAGGGTGATAAAAATTTGGATTTTTTGGGTGTGTATTCTTATAAATCCCATTGACTTGGTTCTTTCAAGAGTGGATAGTTTAGAGTGAGCTATAAGACTAGCATAAGTGTATCTAAGTTGTGATACTGAGTACAACTGGTGATGATGTTGATTTTTATTTCCATAACATCATTCACTGCATGTACATTACACATTAAGTATGCATTGTTTAGTATTTGGGGTGACTAAACTAGACATTCAAACTCACACTACTATAAACACGGCCTTTATCAGCGCTAAAAATGGCCTTTATCAGCGCTAGAAAAGCGCTGATAAAGCCAACATAGATAAGGGGGGGGTCCCCTTTATCAACACTCCGAAAAGCGCTGATATAGGACCCCTTTATCAGCGCTAAAAAAAACGCTGATAAAAGGGGTCTTTTATCGGTGCTAAAAAAAGCGCTGATAAAAGTACCCCTTTATCAGCGATTTTTTTAGCGCTGATAAAGGGGTCCTATATCAGCACTTCCTTTATCAGCGCTGATAAAAGTTAAAAAAATTTAAAAAAATTTAAAAAATTTAAAAAAAATAAAAAATACTGTCAATCGGGGGGGGGCTTTTATAGCGCTTGAACCCCCCCTTTTACAGCGCTTTTTGGCCCCTATACAACACCCCAAGCACCCCCCTCCACCCTTTAACAGCGCTTGCTCCAATATTCCCCATGCGCACACACCCCTGCCTCCACCAGGATTTGAACTCGAGACCTCCCCCCTGCGCGCCTAAGCCCTTACCACTACTCTATTTTGATTTGCTTTCCAATTCTTGATATCTCTATATATATATATTTATATATTTAGTTATATTTATTCTTATAGTAATATATATGTATATTAATATATATATATATAGTTATATTATAATATATATAGTAATATTAATATATATATATAGTGGTATTAATATATATCTATATATATATATATTTAGTTATATTTATTCGTATAGTAATATATAGTTATATTAACATATATATAGTTATATTAACATATATATAGTTATATGAATATATATTTATATAGTTATATTAATATATATAGTGATATTAATATATATATTTATGGTGATATTAATATATATATTTATAGTAATACTAATATATATATGTGTAGTTATATTAATATATATATAGTTATTAGATTAATATATATATAGTTAGATTAATATATATATATATAGTTAGATTAATATATATATATATAGTTAGATTAATATATATATATAGTTAGATTAATATATATATATATAGTTAGATTAATATATAGGTATATAAATATTCATATATTGGTATTTTAAATAAAATGGATATTAGTTATTATTTAGATAAAGCTAATATATTTTATATGTAAATATGTTTAATTATTTATTTAAAAAATTTAATTTTTAGGTGCGAATATATAAAAAATATGTACATATAGTTATATATTTGATTATAAATAGCAGTTCATTATAAAAAAAGGATGAAATTTCAAAGACATAATATCAATATGAATGTAATATCTTGGAATAAATTTAGTACCCGCCAAGAAAAGCCAATAATACCCCCTTAAACGAGTTTGAAAATCCACAAAATGTTAAAAAATATGGGTACCCCGACAAAAAACTCAGTTTTAGAGGCCTTCTAGGCCTCTTTTGGCCTCAAAAAACGCTTGACCGGGGTCTCCCTAGGTCATAGTGACGTAGAGCTCGTCGCAGGCTTCGATTTGATATGTGGTAGAGCTCAAACGGACACCCGGATCAAAAGTTATGGTCGTTTGAAGTTTGATTTTCAACATATTTTGGATCTTTTTTTTATTTTTTTATTTTTTTTAGTCCTCAAATTGTTATTAAATGACTATTACTCCATAATGATTATCAAAATATTAATTAATTTTTTTTTTTAATTTTTTAAGAAGTCATTTTCACTAAATATCTTATATATTAAGTATAATAAGTGTAAATGTACATTTATACTTATCTAAAATATATTTAAAAATTATATATTATATTTATATAACTATATAACTATATAACTATGTTAATATATTAATATATTTTAATTTTTTTTTTGAAGCCGACCCTTTATCAGCGCTAAAAAAAGCGCTGATAAAGGCCCCCCTTTATCAGCGCTACTAAACAAGCATTGATAAAGGGGGCCCTTTATCAGCGCTAACAAAAGCGCTGATAAAGGGGGGGGGGTCCCTTTATCAGCGCTGATAAAGGGGTGCCTTTATCAGCACTTTTTTTTAGCGCTGATAAAGGGACCCCCCTTTATCAGCGATTTTTCGTTAGCACTAATAAAGGGGGGCGCTGCGAAAAACTATTTTTGTGGTAGTGTCACCTTGCATGGTAACTTGGGTGATGACTTACTCATGCTCATGCAATCAATTTTGAAGGACTTATGAGTGATTATGGCCATGGTGATAGTCTTGATGGTTCATAGCTCAAAACATAACACATAAAGTGATGGGATCATAGGTGTTAGAATTGAGGAATTTCCTATGATTTCTATTAGCAGCGAGGGAATTGAAAAAAACATAGAAGAATATTACATAAAAGAATAATAAATTAAAGAGTAAAGGAAGAAAAGGAACAGATAAGACTCCCTAGGGCAGACACGCCCTAAGGCCAAGGCAAAAGCCTTTGAACAGCTAAGGTGAATGACCAAAATATCTAAGAGTCCCCTTCACTTAGTACATCTACCCACATTTATTATTCTCAACTACTTGCAACATCCCCAATAACCATATACGAAAAATACCATTACAACCCCTGGTAGTAACTACCCACTCACACGAACAACCCCACTAAGATAACCCCAACTCGGATATCCTCCAACCCACACTCTTATCACTTCTTCCTGCTTGAAAAACCACCATGTCCTCAAGATGAGGTTGAATTCCAGGCAATAGTCTAGCCAGTCCCTCTGTTAGTAGCCAATGCTAATTTTCTTTTTCAATAGATGCAGCGGGATGATGTTCCTTCAAAGCATAATTCTCTACTTTCCCCAGTGCCATCTTTCATCCCTTAGCCTAATGTCAAAAGTTTCATTCATGGAAATGATAAAGTGCTTAGCTATGCACAATTAGAAAACTTGTTCACAGCTCTACATATGTCTTTCAATGATAATTTTTGGGGTTAATTACTTAAACAATACATAAGCCAAGATCCACTGTCACGTTTAATAGTGAAACTAAAAAATTGGTCACAATTGAATTAGATCAATAATCACAATCAAGAAATTGGAAAAAGATAAACAGTCAGTGTAGGAAAATAAAGAGGACAACAGATGTAATGTGCTTCAGCCCCAAGGGGACCTACGTGCATGGTGATAACACCACCAGGGTAACCATTTTATTAAGAAAGGAAGAAAGAAAGCAAGAACAAATTACATACTCGAATGCGAAAATTAAAGGACCACAAAAACTATCCGAGGAGGCTGAGATTGCTGAACTAGGTGGAAGTGGTCAACCCTGTCACGTAGAGTCAGCCCCATCCACTCTTAGACAGTCTCACGCACGCACACAAGCAGGATACAACAACATACATGACAAAGAAAATGTAAATTGCCACAGAGCTAAGAACTAAAAACCAGATCTTGGTTGCGAGGGAAAGTATGTCAGAAAAACCATTACCACTTGAAGTGTAGTCGTCTGAATACCCAGAATCGAGACGATCCCCACTGAATCTCCACCGAATAAGGACTTCGGTTACAGGAGGTGGTGCATACAACAGCATAGGGGAGTGTGGGTAGCCGAAGTTTCCTGGATGGTTTTCCTTTCTTCTTCATGGAGCCGGAAGAGAGCTCCGCCCGCCAAGAGATATCCTTGAACCAGAGAGAAATCACAACTCAAGAAATAAACCCTAGGGGGATAGGCACAGTCAATGAACGTCAAAGAGATCGTCAGATGGCTCAGCAGAAGTGCGGGATGGAAGCCACGTGTATGGAGGAGATCAGTGTGACGATTCGCGTAACCAAAGCCGAGACAGCGCACATGACAAGTGGCGTCATCTGAGTGGAGCAGCAAAGTGCACAGGGGGTCAAGGCTAGCTGAAGAAAAAACACCAGGATCAATCTCGGTCGTTGGATCTAGAGTTATCAACAGTCCACATTAAGTGCCACTAACAGGTAAGGAAAACAGAGAAACCGGGTTTTGGAAACTAAAACTGGGAAATAATAAATAGGCAGAACTGGAATCGGGAAAAAAACACCCATGTATGGGCCATGCAGCCATGCAGGGTAATGAAACAAATAAAATGAATAATATTCAATAAACCAAACTAAAAAAGGTTAATTCATTTCATTGCAACCATAATGCATGCAGGAGCATATTCAGAAAATCTCCACCTTGAAATCAAATAAATTCAATGATGATGTTCTTGCAACCTACATTATAGAATTGGGACTAAATTCATAAGCTTAAGACAATGCATGAATTTAGATAACAGAACAGTCTTAGTCAAAATATAGGTCGGGTTATAATTAGTGGGAATATTTGTGACACTCACCTTTTCATATTCTATAATATCCCTAAAAAAGTGAAACCTAATGTCTATGTGCTTCGATCTACCATGGAATACATAATTTTTAAATAGATGCAAGGATGATTGGCTATCATAGTGAACCACTATGCTATCAGCAGATAATGAAAACTTAGAAAGAAAACCTTTAAGACAAATGTCTTCCTTAATTGCTTTTGTTAAGGCAATGTGCTCTACCTTGGTAGTGGAAAGTGAAACCACTAATTGCATGTTGCATTTCTAGGAGATCAGTCCTCTATTTACAAGGAAAAAAACTAGTGATAGACTTTTGGGTGTCAATATTTACAGCATAATCAGAATCAACAAAACCAACAATATCATCACCAAAACCAGTGTTCAATACATATCGAATGCATAGTTTATCAGACATGGAAACATGCCTTAGTAACCATTTTAAAGCATACCAATGAGCCTTACCAGGTTTCCCCATAAACCTGCTCAGTGTACAAACATCAAAAAAGGATATATCTGTCCTAGAATAGACCATGACATACATAAGACTTCCTACAACATTTGCATATAGAATCTTACTCATAAAGGTAGTTTCATCTTCATTCCTAGGAGATTAATTAAAGGACAATTTAAAATGTTGTCCTAAGGGAATGATTATAGGTTTGATGTGCTCAAATTGGTATCTCTTTAATACCTTCCTAACATAAGAAAATTGGGATAAGTACGGGGTTTCGGCCTTCCTATCCCTAATTATTTCCATACTAAGGATTTGATTTGTATGGCCTAAGTCTTTCATTTCAAAGAAACAATTCAACTAGTTCTTAACAGAGTTTATAGTACTCATGTTTTTGTAGATTAACAGATTGTCATCAACATATAATAAAAGATAAACAGACTCATGTTTAACCGTCTTAAAATACACACATGCATCAAATCTGCTTCTGGAAAACTGATTCTCAATCATAAAGGAATCAAACATTTTATACCATTGTCTGGAAGACTTCTTAAGCCCATACAGGACTTTTGTAAAACACAAACATGATTAGGTTTGAATAGTTTTGAAAATCCTTTAGGAGGAGTCATATAAATTGTTTCATCAAGGCTACCATGCAAAAAAAATAGTTTTTACATCAAGTTGTTTAACATGCAGATCAAGTTTGGCAGAAAAAGTAAGTAGAATTCTAAGGGATGAATGCTTAACAACATGAGAGAATATTTCAATATAATCAATCCCTACACACTGCAGAAAACCTTTAGCTATCATGTGGGATTTGAATTTGATTTTATTTTCTCCTACATTGTTTTATTTCTTCTTATAAATCCATATGTCCAACGGCCCGAAGGCCTTCAAATTTTTATTATTTTGAAAAAGCCCCTTTTAAGGGAAGAAGGGGGAAAACCCAAACAGACTCCACGGACTTAAGAAAAATCACATCAAAATGAAAAAATGTAAAACCAGACTAACAATAAGGAACACCCCTCCCAAGCATATATCATGATAAAACTCTTCACCATTGTAGGGCTATCTGGAAAGAAAGTGCCCTGTGTCAAAGCACAGGCCCGATCCGATGGCGGATGCCATACCCTCTCAACAACCAAATCCGTAAAGCACTACAAAGATGAACCGTCAGCTCTGAATCCTCCTCTAGGGCTAGTTCCAAGTGGTCAAGCTTGGTTTCACAGACTTCTCACCTTCGAGATCGAACCAAGAACAAGTGCAATCCTCAAACTATGAGCAGCACAAACCAAAATTCAGCAGCATCACAAAGCACTCCACGAGTCAGCCTCCACCCCACCACACTCTTCTTACTCTCAACCACCACTGTAGTCAATGGAGAAACCCGAAGACGATCCAAAGAACGTGATGTTAGGCCATCGTCACCTAGGACTGGATGTCCCAACACCACACCAAGGGTACATCACCGGTGAAGGGATCTGGGCTGCTTTGAACCGGAAACGCCGCTCTGGGCATGGATCCACTCAGAACAGTACCACAGACACACCCTCACCAGAGTCCGGAGCATGCAGACCACAGGGGGAGAAAGCACAAGGAGCAGAAGAAATACAGTCACCGCACCAAACTAGATCCACAGATTCAAATGCAGATTCAATATCCAATAACAGAAACCACAATCAATGAACTACCACATAACACCCGAACCAAATATCAACGCAGATCACGAAAAGCATAAACATCAAGGCAGACCTGCTGGAAGAGACACAGGACCGCCAGAGGTCA
Organism: Viscum album; assembly: GCA_963277665.1. NCBI lineage: Eukaryota > Viridiplantae > Streptophyta > Magnoliopsida > Santalales > Viscaceae > Viscum > Viscum album. Next base: position 1,515,764,156 of record OY728155.1, on the reverse strand, counting down.
GAAACCCCCCTCCCCTCCGCGTAAATCTGGGGTCGACGCCAAGCCACAGACTGTCGCCCGCCACAACGTCTTTTCCGCTGACACCAGATCAAGATCCGACGCCGAAATGCCTTCGCACGCCCGTCTCGAAGCCTTCACCTGCCATATCTGAAACCGTCGCGGACTCCAACGTCGTCGGCCACCGAGACGCACCAGGGTCCAACGTCATCGGCCATCGAGATGCACCAAGGCCACCAAGGCGCACTCTGAACTGGAATCATATTCAAGTTGGGCTTGGGAATTAGGAGTAGGACCAACACTATATTGGGGTTGGTCACCAGATCTTAAAGAAACTTCAACACCTGAAGGTGTTAGGACCCCTGAGGTTCCTGCAGCTTCATTAGAAGTTGCGATAGGTTCAGGCTCTTTATCATTAGACACACTAGATTCAAGGAATACCACATCATGACTAACGATGCATTTCTAGTAACCTAGTTTATCTACCCATAAAAGATACCCTTTAACATCCTTGGGATATACCATGAATATACACTTAACAGCCCTAGGAGCTAGCTTATCATTACGTGAATGTGCATAAGCTATGGATCCAAAAATCCTAAGGTAAGCAAGATTCGAGGGTGTGCCTTTCCAAAGTTCTTAAGGTGTCTTAAAGGAGTTGGCAGAATATGGGCAACAATTAATGAGGTACACTCTTCTTGAAGAAACCTCGACCCAAAAGGACCTAAGGAGTTTTGAGTGGGGCATCATTCACCTTACCCTCTCAAGGAAAGTCATATTCATTCTTTTTTGTAACCCATTCTATTATGGGGTTTCCACAACAATTCAGTATCTTTTTATTCCTTCATATTCACAATATTCAATGAATTCAGTGGATATATATTCTAAACCATTATCATTCATTAAAGCCTTAAGTTTCTTATTACTCTCACTCTCTATAGTAGCATTCCATTTCTTAAAAGTCTGAAAGGTATTAGACCTATGCTTGAGTATATAAATCCATACTCTCCTAGAGAATTCATCAATAAAAGTCACAAAGTATAAGCCTCCACCATGGGAGGTAACCCTAGAAGGACCTTTAGCCTTATACATAGACCTACTGAAATTGACTCTCCTAGACTTCCCATATACGTAGTCTTCACAAAAGGGTAGACGGCTAGGAGTGATGTTACTTAGAAGGCCCTATCTCTTAAGCTCACTAAGACCCTTGACACTAACATTCCCTAGTATCCTATGCCATAAGGTAGTGGAACCAATTTCTGAACCATAAGAGGCATTCAACTGGTTTCTATACACATTACCATCTAACACATACTTGCCATTGCAAAGGGTTCCTTTCATTACTGTGAGGGATCCCCAGGCAACTCTAAGTCTTCCAGATCCAGACTTGAAGTTGTACCCTTCTGGTCAAGGATTCCTAGGGATATTAGGTTTCTTTTCAACTCGGGTACCCACCTAACTTTCTCGATAGATTTTACAGACCCATCATGAAGCTCAAGTAAAATTGAGCTTATTCCCATAATGTGGCAGCTCCTATTATTCCCTAGAAAGACCTCACCAGGCATGACTTCCCTTCATTCAATAAAGAATTCCTTCCTAGGGCACATGTGGAATGAGAACCCTAAATCCAGGATCCATTCATCTAAGATGGATATGTTAATGAAATTTAACACATCAATAGTGTCAAAGTCTTGTTCAACTAATAGGGAATGATCATTATTGCTAACTTTATAGTCACACTTCCTATTAGGATAGTTCCTCTTAATATCTCTAGGTTTTTTACATTGAAAACATTTGATTACTTTGCCTTTAGACTTGCTTCTATATTTCTTAGACTGACCTCTGTCTTTTCTCCCACCCCTTGACTCACTTCGGCCTCTAGAATCACCTATGTCCCTAACATTTAAACCCTCAACCTCAGTTTTCACATTAACCTTCCTTTGAAGGTCTTTAGAGAGCAAAGCAGATTTTACTTCTTCAAGTGTTAATGTGTCTTTCTTGTACATCATAGAGTCTTTAAGAGAGTTAAATGAATCATCTAATGATGTCAAAAATATTATGGATTGGTGTTCATCATCCAATTTAATGTCAATGTTTTCTAAGTCTAGTAAGATTTTATTAAATTCATCAATGTGTATCCTGACTGCAATTCCAAGGAGCATTTTGAATGTATATAATCTCAATTTCTTACATAGTCTACCAACAAGAGATTTAGTCATATAAAGAGACTCCAATTTAGACCATATACCAGTGGTAGAGGACTCATATGCAACTTCTCTTGACACTTTTTCTCCTAAAGATAAAAGTATTAGACTTCAAGCTTTCCTAAGGGTCTCCTCGGGGACATCTACAAAGGAGAAAACAACTTGCCCATCAGGGGCAGTGGTGGTGACTTTATTCCTAGAGCCAACAAGGACATCAATTAGGTCATTATGATCTAACAATGGTGTCATCTTAATTCTCCAGATATTAAAATCGTTCTCGCCATCAAACTTATCAATATCAAAACTTAGTTGAGCTCATGGCAACAAAACAGTAGGCTATGATACCACTTGTTGGGGTTGATTACTCAAACCCTAAATAAGCCAAGACCCACTATCGCGTTAAATGGTGAACAGATTGATAAGTTTAACTAACAAATTGGTTACAATTGAATTGGATCGAGAACAATAATCACAATCAAGAAATGGGAACAAAATAAACGGTCAGTGCAGGAAAATAAAGAGGAAAACAGATGTAACGTGTTTTTCCCCCAAGGGGACCTACCTGCATGACGAGAACACCATCAGAGTAACCATTTTATTAAGAAGGCAAGAAAGAAAGTCATAAGAAATTATAGACTTGAATGCGAAAATTAAAGGACCGTAGAAACTATAAGAGGAGGATGAGTTTGCTGAACTAGGTGGCAGTGGTCAACCCTGTCACGTAGAGTCAGCCCCATCCACTCCTGGACGGACTCACGCACGCACACAAGCAGGATACAACAACATACATGACGAAGAAAAGGTAAATCGTTATAGAGCCAATAACTACAAACCAGATCTTGGTTGCGACGAAAAGTATGTCAGAAAAACTATTACCACTTGAAGCGTATTCGTCTGAATACCCAGAATTGAGATGATCCCCACTGAATCTCCATCGAAGAATGACTCTGGTTACAGGAGGTGGCACATACAACTACAGAGGGGAGTGCAGGTAGCAGGAGTTTCCTGGATGGTCCACCTTTCTTCTTCACGGAGACGAAACAAAGCTTCGCCTGCCGAGAGATCTCCTCGAACCAGAGAGAAACCACAACTCAAGCAATGAACCCTCGTGGGACAAGCACAATCAATGAATGCCAGAGAGATCGTCAGACAGTTCAACAGAAGCACAAGATGGAAGCCGCGTGTATGGTGGAGATCAGTGTGACGGTTCGTGTAATCGAAGTCGAGACAACACACAGGACAAGTGGCGTCATCTAAGTGGAGCAGCAGAGAGCACAACAGATCAAGGCCAGACGAAGAAAACACACCGGGATCAATCCGGGCCGTGGATCCAGAGTTATCAATGGTCCACAGTAAGTGCCACTAACAGGTAAGGAAAACAGAGAAACCGGGTTCCAGAAACTAAAACTGGGAAATAATAAACAGGCTGAACCGAAACTGGGGAAAAACACCCACGTAAGGTCCATGCAGGCCATGCAGGGTAATAAAACAAAAAAAAAATGAATAATATTCAATAAACCAAACTGAAAAAGGTTAATTCATTTCATTGCAACCATAATGCATGTAGGAGCATATTCAACAATAATCACTCTCTTGCATTCAATCTGGTTATCGTCACCACCTGCTAAACCATTTTGATATCGCCTCCAGCTTTGCACATCTCCATCCATGGTAACTGTTAAATAGTGGTTGTCCCCAAAAGTGATTTGGTTTTTGTTTAAACCCAACAATGCTTTGTTCAGTTGAGTAAACAAATCATTGATATTGCTATGGTCTAGCCTCCCAAAACCACCCCATCCCCAACTGTAGGCCTACATTGGGGATGAAAAAAATACAATTGTTTGTTCAACCCCACAAGCAACAAATATAATATCATGGATACCCAAAGCAGTTAATCAAGTAGGAATAAACAGATCCTCTATATATCGATGGTCTAATAGTCCATCATCTCCTCTATCAGATACACATTCGCCATAATAACTAGTATAATCTCTTCCCATTTTGGCAAATCAAGCAGTGTCACTAAGCCAAACTTTGTCGTCAATGAAAGTGTCATACATGTTAACATATTTCTCATGAGTCATTGCTGTTGTGAATGCAACATCTTCTCCATTGATTCTTGCGTTTGCATCTTCACAATTTCCAAATCTGTTTGCATATACATTTTTCGTAGTTCCTTTAATATTGATTTCACTTACAGGACCATTGGCAACAAAATTTGTTCCTTGAATCTCCTCTTTACTTCCAACCATTACAAGCATGGCACTTTCATTTACAAGATCCAAATCTAATAATTGTGCTAGGCGGAATATTCAACCCATGCCATATGCCTTTTCGTGATCAAAAAACCAAAGAGGGGTTTACCTCATGGAAGAGTTATAGTTTATGGATCCAGTAAGTAGAACTACATCTCTACATCGGGAAAATCCCAAACATCCAACTATATAATTTCCTCCAACTTTCTTGAGCATCATATTTGTTTTCTCGCACAACACACATCACCGTACAACCTCACCAACTGTCAAGGCTACTAAGACCCTTGTACTAAAGGAAGGTAACGAAAAAGAAAACATAAAAGGAATATACTGTTTTTGTTTTTTGGTACGCGTCAATGGACCCAACGATTCCTTTAAAGGGAAGCGTGAGGGAAAACCGATTTCATTTGCTGGTGGGCGGAACCGGCTGCTGGCGATGGAAATAGATTCAGAAAAAAAATATCCGCGGTAAATTATTTAAAATCACAGACGAGCCTCCTAAATCGCGATATATCTACGCAGGAGGAACCCTACCCGGCCGCTCGGTGCTCGTTGTATTCTGATCCCGCAACTCGTTTTTAGTGCTGCAAGGACTCCATTGCACCACCGCAATCATATCCCCTCCCAGAGCAACAAACTCCATCGGCTGCACAACTCCATCATTGCGTCGACGGTATTGCGAGCAAGCTGCATACTTGAGGTAAGCCATTCTTAGTTGGTTCTTGAAGCGAGTTGTTTGATTTTCCTGAAAATCCTCTATTTTGTGTTGAATTTGAAAAAAAAAACTGATTAATTTATCACTGCTAGTCATTCTTGATGGATTCACCCCGCTTATTTTTGAATTATTTGTCAAAGCCATTTTAAAATTTTATATAATGTGTGGGTCATGTTTGTTCTATTCTTTGATCAATTGCTTAGAAAGATTGTTTAAGGGCCAGTGTAAAATGAAAAATCTAATCTATAATTCACTGACTTGTTGTTTAATTACCGTTTAAAGTACTGTGTTTTCGCTATTTTTTGATTAATTTAGCAACACTTTGATATGATTTTACACAATCTACTTTCTACTGATGGTTCTGTTTATGTGAGAGTTTTAATTGATCAATACTTACAGTAAAACAAGTTATATTATTCAGATTTATGTTATGTCGATTAATGGATAATATGAATTTATTTATAAAAGTTTGTTGTTTTGTTATGGAGTTTTTTGTTAGTTTTCCCACCTTGTTTATTTAAGTTACACAATTGTTGATAATTCCTGATTTGTTATTATACACTAATGTCATCAGAAGAAAGGGCAGCACTAGGCCAATTTTTGCATTGGTTCATATGTCGGAACCACACAGTATACACATCTATTTTAATTATATGTGCAGCTTACACAATGAGGAAAAATCATATCGGTATTGAGCCTTATACCGTCGACTTTTATGTGAGGAAATATTTGAAGGGTTTAGTTTATTGTAGTGACCTCACATGTTATAAAATACTTCAAATGAGTAGGAAAACATTTGTTAGGTTGTGCAGCTTAGTTGAGACTGAGGGAGGTTTTTTGTGGCGATAAAAAATATGCTTGTGGATGAACAAGTGTAAATTTTTCTACATATCCTTGCACATCATGTGAAGAATAGGCTTATGCGATTTAACTTTGGTAGACCAGGTAAAACAATAAGTAGACATTTTCATGATGTTTTAAATGCCATGACACGCGTTGGAAGAATTTTGTTAGTCTCCTGAACCAATACGAAATGATACAAAGGATGGAAAGTGGAAATATTTTAAAGTAATATCATTTGAACTATATTTTTAAATATGCATGCCATATTGATCTTGTAGCATGTGCATCCCGAAGATTTTTTTTTGCTTCCTTTTTAAAAGAATTGCCAGGTGCTTTGGATGTGACACGTATAAAAGTGAAACTCTCAATGAATGACAAGGAGAGATATAGAAATAGAAAGTGTGAGACTACAATGAATGTGCTAGGAGTGTGTAGACAAGATGGATATTTCAGTTATGTACTTCCAAGATGGGAGGGGTCTGTAGCTGATGGGAGGGTTTTGCGTGATGCAATAACCAGGAGAAATGGGTTCATTGTTCTACAAGGGCACTATGATTAGGTCGATGCAGGGTACACAAATTGCAAAGGTTTTTTTGCACCATTTCATGGACAATGTTACCATCTAAGTGTATAGAGTGATGGTCGACTACCTAGAAGCTGAAAGGAGTGCTTCAATTTGCATCATGCTTTAGTTATTGAGCGGTGTTTTGGAATGTTAAAACTTAGGTGAGCTATTTTAAGAAGCCCATCATTCTACGTAATTCGGACACACAATCAGCTGGTAATTGCATGTTACTTATTACATAACTTAATTCGTGAATATGGTTTCAACCAAGTAGATGTAGAAACAGATATTGTTGAATCACAGATGAATTATATTGATATCCAACCAATCAACAATATTGAGACCTCATAAACATGGACAACCTTTTGAAATGAAATTGTAACTAAAATTTATAATAACTTTCTGAATTATAGGGATGCATGACGTTATTTGCAACAATATTTATGTGTTTTGTGTTATAATTGTTAGCAATGTTGTAACTTATTTTTTACAAAGAAGGCAATTTACATAATTTTGAAATTGTATTTTTGTACTATTTTTCTCGCAAGTCTCCATGTTGTATTCATTTTTTTAATATGCATTGTACAATAATTTAAATTAGAGATAGATGGAAAGACGATCTTCAAAGCTGGAGGCTCACATCTGGATTGTAGAGGAAGATGATAAATTGGTTCAATGCTTGTTGATCATGCAGAAAAAGGACATTTTGTTGCTGAAAATGGCTTCCGTCCTGGACATTTGAGAGAACTGGAAAATAAGCTTGAGGAGCGAGTGTCTGGTTGTGGAATAAAAGTTATTCCTCACATCCAATCTCGTTTAAAGACATTGCACAACACCTGCAACATTGTGTATGATTTGCTGAATGTTTTTGGTCTTGATTGGGACCCAAATCGACAATGTGTGATAGCTGAAACATAAGTGTAGGATGAATATGTTTAAGGTTGATTTTTTGAAAGTTTTTTAATCAATTTTGTTTTTTAATACTAAAGTTTCATTTTTCTAACTTTTGTTAAATATTGTAGGCAAACAAGAAATAAACTGCATTTAGACAGAAGCCGGTTCCAAAGTATGATGTATAAAGCATCATCTTCGGTAAAGACCGGGCAATGGGAAAAGATGCACAATCATTCTGTGACGTTGTTGAGAAGCTTGATGGAGGCACCAATGGGCTAGAAGACATTCATGATGGTGATAATGGGTTGGATGAAGACAAAGACAACACAAATGTTGATGTGTCAACTCCTAATTTTAACAGTCCACCGGAACCAACCTCGTCAAGATCTGCAAGAATGTAGAGGGACAGCTTTGATCGAGATGAGATGATGTTAAACAGGTTGAACAACCTTGCAGCCTCTACTATGACTCAAGCCTTGAAGGATTCTAGTGACAGTTTGGGCTGGCATATCGATAGAGTGGACCGTGAGAAATGTATTTTCACAGAAGGGTTGTTCACTGTTTTGAAGGGTTTTGAAGATTTCAGTGACGCCGAACAAGTTGCAGAAGAATGGTATCTGAGGAAAACCTATTTGTTGTTGTTTGCTGGCCAATTATTTAGTCGCAGATATATTTCATTAAAAAGTGCATTTGTGTCAACTGAATGGGATTTTGTGGAATTGTTTTGGATTGTGCAGCATAAGCATTTAAATTTGCCGACTCTCCCTCTTTTGGGAAACCGTGACTATGAATCAGAATGCCATTGAATTATGAAACTCTACAAACCATCTGAGGACCACAAATATTTCCCTTTATACATGAATATTGCAGGTTGTTTTTTAAAAATGTAAATACTGTCTGAATTTGAAAATAACTATGCTGTTATCTATTAAATATAAGTCAACAATGGATGCTCAAAGGCCTTCTACAAAGCAGCTTCCGACCAATATTAGTTAATTTGGCACCTGTTTGAAATTTGAAATGGTATTTGTATATTTTATTTAGTAAATTGGTATCATTTGGAAAATTGCTTCCCTAAAGTGGCACCTGTTTTGAAAGTTGGTACCTGTTTGGTACCAAAACAGGCACCTGTTTTTGAAATGAGAAAACCATTTCTCATTAATTGGTTAGAAACACTGTTACAAAATGAAACTAATCACCCGGTCATAAACAAATCACCTAAGATAACTAGCAACAAATCATTCTCCTTTACCCAGTTTGTTATAAAAACAAGAGATAATCATAACATATATGAGTCAAATAGCCATTTGGATGGTTGACTACATCATTTTAACCAACACAAAAATTAAAACAAATACAATGAATACAACAGTGGTGACAACAAAAAATTTAATCCTCATTCCAGTAACTTCATTCTTCAAGTCCATCACCATGAGTAAAATATCTATCAAGTCATTCCTCTGGCGCCCAATCCTCAAATCTAAGGTAGCTTTGTGCTTCAATGTACTGTTTGTTTCCATCACTTCCTTGGGAGTCATAATACCACCTTCGTCAACATGGTCCAACCATTTAAAAAACCTACATGTTCTTGTCTATCGGTTTGGATTTTTTAATGTCCTACATGCAGTTTTCCCACAGTTGCATGTCACTTTTTCAGATTTCAAGCCACAAATTTTTGAGCGTGGTGCTGCTGCCACTCGATCTCTTCCGGCCGCACTTGGTTTGGAAATATTTCCACCTCATCATCTGCACGCGTTGACCGTCCTGAAACAGTCTGTCGTGCTGAAAATTCATCATTCATTGTCGACTGTTGCAGAAATATCCTCAGCTCACGTAGCACTCATTGGAGATCAATCATTGCTTCTGCCATAGTTGAGGAAAGTTGTTGCCTCTTTGCTTCAACTTACATCATTGTTTCCACTGTCATGACTCTAATCTCCAACCATGTCGGCAATCACCATAATCATCCTTTGTTGCGAAAAAGTCCTCAACGAAAACATCAATTGATAGGATTGTATGTGCTAGAATTGAGGAATTTCTTATGATTTTTATTAGCAGTGAAGAAATTACAACAAACATGAAAGAAGATCATGGAGAAGAAGAGAGTGAAGAGGGAAGGAAGAACGAATAAGATTCCCTAGGGCAGGTGCACCCTATGATCAAGGCAGCCTTCAAACAGCTAAGATGCACAATCAAAATGTCCAAGACCCCCCTCTACCTACTACCTCTACCCACATTTATTATTCTCTGCTACTTGCAACTGCCCCAACAACCATATACAAGAAATACCATTACTAACCCTGGTAGTAACTACCCACTCACACAGACAGCCCCACTCAGACAGCCTTCAACCCACATTTCTATCGTAAAGTTTCATTTTTCTGAATGTTGCATTGTGTGACATACTTCCTTTCCATTGGTTATATGAGATTGGTGGCGACATATTATATTTTGCATGAATTACATGTAACACGTTACAAATTACATTGATCGTGACATATTATTTTTTGGATAAACATTCACCACTTCATATTTTTCTATTATGCCGGTTTGGAGTTGCACATGCAGGTTGGGATAAATGTCTGTGTCCTGGACATAGCTTGGGGTATATGATGCTCAGATGAATTGAAGAATCAACGCTTGACATGGGCTGGTTTTGCATGGATGATGCAAAATAATGTCAGTTACACTTGGCCACCGTTCTTGGATGCCTTGCTTGAGAGATTCAGCAGCATTTGAGACGATCACCGCTAAGATGACCGGTCGAACAGGGGTGGATAAATTCTTTCTTTTTATTGAAAGACAATTTAAAATATGAGTTGATACTAGTCCAACCCAAAGATTATTGTCAAGCAGTCTTAATGGCTAAACTATGAGAAAAAAAATACAGACCATTCAAGGGAACAATCCAGGAAAAGTACCTTTGAAGTCCTGTCTGGTTGTCTCAATATCGAGGAGAAAGAAGGCCAGTGTTCCTTACTCAGGTGCGTTTGGTTGAAAATTAAGGTTTCCCTCCATTTATAGGAGGAAATAGGAAGTAAGGTTCATAATAAAATGTAAAATAAATATGTTTTATTTAGTTTGATTTTATTTCCTTACTATCTATCTGCCAAATGAGACCTTTAAAGTTTTATCTACAACATAAAATAACCACCATGGAGCATACCAACACCCATGTTTAACTCAACAGAACAACAAGGCCAGGGCAAACAAGATGCAAAAGCGAAACAAAAACATGGGAGACATTTTGGGATCCTGAATTACGTTTAGGCAACTATTGGCATTTGAGTTGAAGTATAATGAGGAGAAAGGGTTGTGGTATAGAAAAGATAAAGGGCTCTGCAACAATTGTGATGCAAAATATGGAGCACATAAAAAATGTCATCCCTTCATCCACCCCACAGGGGAAGAAACCACTAGAGATGATTGACATGGAAGTGGGGAAGTGAAGATAATGAAAAGAAAGTTTCAAGTCCAGAAACTGCCGAACCAAAGAGAATTTCAAACACTTCAATAGAACAATTTCACCATGATATTCCAAGATTAGGAGTGCATACTTGGGAGCTTTTGTATATCTATTAATAGATCAGGGAAGAAAACACAATTTCGTTAACCATAATGCGGCACATGACTTGGACTTGGAAGGGGTGCAATCTTTGAGGCAACATGTTTGGTATGAAGGAGCACTGAACTAGGAAAGAAATCAGGCGAGGGAAATCAGAAAATGCTAAATGATCCCCTCTCCCACTCCCATAACAGATTTATATCCCCCAGAGGGAAAGGTCGGTTTTGGAATGGGGAATATTGATACGAATGCAACTGTGTTAACAACCCACGAAATTGAAGGTGTAACATACCGGATTGAAGTTGAAGATAGAGACGATGCACAAGTGTTAACCAAACTCATTTGTTTCAGACGAGGAAAAAGGCGATGCGAGAAACAAAGTGGAGAAGCCCTAATAGGGCCGTATAGAAGAGAGAATGTGAGGCAGCTGTTGTAACAGGAGAATTTCGTTCGTAATAAAACTGGAAAGGGCGAATAAATGGAGAAAGAATAGGATACATAGAATTGGAGCTGGCCTCTAACATGAACAAGGAACAAGGAACTATCTTTCAGTCAGTTTTTTCATTCATCTCGGTCTCTCTTCTGAATCCGATTCCATAATTCTTTCTTCCGCTTGCGTGGAGAAATTCACAACGTGTTCTTATCATATACATGAACATAAAATGAAAACGGACCAGATTACAACCAAAATGCAGATCGTGCATAAAAAAAATTGTAAACAGACCTTGTGGAAGATCGGAGATGCAGGCTGACGATGGCACCATCACCGTGTCGTTGTTTCTTCATAATTTTCTGGGTGGAGAGCGTGGTTTCTCATTGTCCCACATCGTGAAAATGCGAGAGATAGGAGCCGAGGCAGACTACAAAGAAGGAACCCGACGCTACTTGCAATTCATACCTTTCTCGGCCTTTTGGATAAGATTAAGTGTAGTATCTGTTCTTATCAGTTTAATATCTGATACGTGGCCCAATGGGTCACTTGATATTAAATTAATTTTTTGAAAGGTGAGTTCATGGATAGCTTGCTGTTCGGTTCTCAAAATGTCTCCTCTTCGTTGCGCTAATGTTGAGGCAGGCGCACCCTTCAAGTTATTTCAATTTGTTATACTCATCTTAAAGTGTCTATTGAGTTAAATTAATGCCGCTATTTAGTTGTGGACGGATCACGGGCTCTCTCTATTTGGTTAATTTATGAGTCGTTATCAATTTTTCAATTATGTAGTTATATTTTCTTCAGCAGGTTGATATTATTTATTATAAAAATTGAATTATAAATTATTATCATGTAGTGTTGTCAAGTTTTCAATTCCTTCAAAATAATTTTAAAAATTTAAAATAAAAATAAAAAATTGCAATGAAAAGCTCTAAAATTTAAACATTAGAAAAACATTCAAGTCATTTTAACACATAATTGTTATGAAACATTATTAATGGATGTCATAATTATGACGATAATGATACTCCTCAATTTCCAATTAATTTCCCCTTTAATGACCAACCTTACATGTTCTCAAATCATTGGTATTCTAGCTGTTGGATTAAATATTGTAGGGATTAATCTCAACCGTTGGATCAAATCTCATGTACTCTATATGGTGATATGTTAATGAAATGAGATGAACTTTTGACTCTATTGTGTTCTATACTTCTTGTATTTCTTTTGTATTTGTATTTCCATTTGTTATTATCATTGTCATACGCAAATTCGACATTCGTTTTCTCAACGATGCGCTTCGCCTACGATTGATCTTACATTTTCAGTTTCGAAATGTTTCGTGGTTTCAATCAGCATTCAATCAATTTCACAACACGTTATCAACACAATCGTCTTGTCCGAATTGCGCGTCGTTACGACGCTGCCTTCATCCCTATCATCAGCATAAGAAAAACCTTGTGGGAAAAATTATGTCACATATTTTTATAAACATTCTTATTTTGACATACTCTTTCACATGTAGATTGACTCCACTCATTCGAGAAGCTACGTCAAAAGGTGAGACTTATTTTATATTTAAGATATTATTACATTTATTTTTCCCCTCTTGATAAATCTAAAAATAATATATTATTTTCTTAATATTTTGTTTCGAGAAAAATAACGAGCTCCTGAAGAGTTGTAATGACTCATGGTTGACAAATTTCACTTCATTCCCTGGAAATAATGTGTTTGATTAATAACCGATGTGGTCGATGTCGAGACAAACATCATTCATCAAATGAATAAAAAACTACACCACTAGAAGTGGTTGAATGATGAACATTGCGTACCTGTTGTATATCGAGTCGAAGTTGGATGAACATCGTGTACTCGTTCTACGTCGAGTCAAATTTGGATGAACATTGCACATCTGTGGTACGTCGAGCCGAAATTTGATGAACATCACGTACCCGTCGTACGTCGATATGAAGTTTGTTGATCATCATATACCTGTCATACGTCAATATGAAGTTCACTAATCATTCCACGAACCATGAAATTTCATCTCACTTGTTTGTTTGTTCACCCTGAAGGTGAAAAGTTTGATTATGATATATAAAGGCTCATAGAGATGATATTTACTTTGAATGTTTTTTTAATATCGTATTCTTTTATTTCCTTTCCCTTTCATTTTTATTTCTTATAAAATGTTTGAGAAAAATTAAATGTTCATGATGAACAAGCACAAATATATTTTATATATATCCATCCCCCAAAGTGGATGAAATTGATGAAATTGATTTCAATATTCATGCAATTGTCTTGAAGGCATTATAAAACTCAAACAAATAATATTATTTCGTTCTCTAGAGTGAATGAGAAATTTATTGAAAATGACTTATTCCATTCCCCGAAGTGAATGCAAATATAAATGATTTTATTTTTAATCAAGTTCAAAGTTTTACGAATGATCATTGTGTTGTATTTGTTTATAATAAATAATAATAATACAACCACTAGAAGTGGTTTGATAGTAGTAAATATTTAAAGAGCACAATGATTTTTATGAATATTTATAAAATAACGCATCCTTGAAGGATGATATGAAAATAATGACCTTTGACATTATATTGAAGAATAATTTCATTTATCATTCATGGATCATGAAATTCGATGAATGAATGCATTCCCTGATGTGAATGTAGTTTTAATTACTATATCTCATTCCTTGAAGTGAATGAAATTATTCATGAAAAATTTGATATAATTTGTGATATCATGAATATTTGAGAGTTGATGAGGTTTGATCAAATGATTTCTCCTTCATTTGATAAAGTGAATGTTGTTTATGAATTATTATTTTGGATGGTGATAAGGTATGTGTTGTGAATCCAGAAGATTCTTCCACATTAGTTATCACTACCACATTTACCAGCTTCAAAAGATGTGGGAGATCCTATCTTTGGTAGATGTATTGTAAAATAATATTTGGGCCTGAAGTTCCAAAATATTTTGGCTAGAAGTTCTAAATTATGCAATAATCCGCTTGGTGATGGGCCTAACCCATTATGATTATATTATGAATTCATCAACCACTATAAGTGGAAATTATGACGACAAATATGAGTTTTCACAATGAAAGATCCTGGAGATCTTATATGCATCAATCTTGAAGCAAAATATTTAAAAATATTATTTTAATTAAATGCTTCAAAAGAACTCATATATGCGTTAGTATATGCTCATATAAGTACATTTATCGGTAGAGAAAATTAATTAATCACTCCAGAAGAGCGAATATATTCCTACATGGTAGTACAAATTCTTAATTCTTTGTTATATCTGAAGTCTCGATGAGATATATGAATGGTATTCTTAAAAATGAATATCATATGGAGACACTGGATAAAAGAGGTACCTCAATATGTAACAAGCATTCATAAAAGCGATTATAAAGAATTTGTCACGTACAATCAAATCAATAATGGTAAACCAGAAGTTTACCGATCCTAACACTTCAAATATATGACATGATGATTTAAGCCATCCGGGATCAATTATACTGAAAGATATTGATTCATGTATACACGAGCATCGATTTGTTGATAACATAGTATACATCCATTAGGAGGAGAATGATGAATTTATTTAATGGATGAATGTCTACTAAATTATCAATGAATTCATTCTCATTATGTTATTATGAATTCCCCTTATATAATAATTTACCATGAGCTACCCATTTTTGAGGTAAATTTTTTATATCATTAGCAAATATTATGGAAATAAATTTCCTATATACTTATGAAGAAGTATATATGGGGCCCCACCATGTGATCCATCTATATGAAAGATGCATCCACTAAATGACAACATGTGTTATTTGCTGCTGGTGAGTATACATTGCATGCAATGCATGTTAATTAAAAGAAATATTGAGTATCATATATTATATGGTCATGCAGAACCATTGATAAGATGATCACAACACTTACATGAATGTAAAGTGTTGGAAATCAATAGTCTGATTATACCCACATGAAGTTTGGTTGAACTGATTATATAAAATCATTGTTCATCATGAGTAGAAAGCAATAAATATA
The DNA here is from genome assembly GCA_963277665.1 of Viscum album. Taxonomy (NCBI): domain Eukaryota; kingdom Viridiplantae; phylum Streptophyta; class Magnoliopsida; order Santalales; family Viscaceae; genus Viscum; species Viscum album. The sequence goes on along the minus strand of OY728155.1, from coordinate 1,515,748,597 downwards.
TTTTCCCTTGAAGAGGAAAATGAATATATCATCAACATTGTATCTTTTTAGATATTTTCCCTAAAGTAACACTAGTACCATAAAAATTATGAGATCTCAATCAAATGTTGTTGATGATATATTTTCTCTGAATGCTTTTAAAAATCTTTGATGACGATGGATTTTTATAGATGTCTATATCATAATAATTGGCCAAAATTATTAAAGGAACTTATGAAATGTTCAACATATAAAGTTCTAGATTGATTATCCAAACTACCAAGACTATTTCATATCGATGATCTTATTATAAGAAATATTCTTCCTTGTATATTTGGATATTTATATGAATCCCAGAAATGCCTGAAGCATATTCAAAATTATGAAAGTTTCACCCAATCTGATAAAATATGGGGTGAATTGAATAAGTTGCATTTCATGTATCCATATTAAGTTAAGGAAGAATATAAGTTTAATTTATCATCCCATGGTTTGTATGAATCATTGTAGTCATCATATTATTAAGATGTTTTGAAAAACATATAAAATCTTGAAGAGTTTTATGAAATCAATGAATTAAATTTTGGAATGGTTTTACCCTTAATTAATAATTAAATCTCTTACTTCCAAGAGTGATAGATTTCATACATAAGGGGTTGATGAAGAACATACTTATCCCAAAAGGATTAAATATAAATTCACATTTTATTTATCCCTGAAGGATATACTTGTACATGTGCATATGTACCTTGAAAATAACAATAAATCATATTATGATGCAAGGTAATGTTCTTCCATATTCATTGAAATATAAAGGGTATAAGTTATTATTATTCTAAAATTCAAAACTGAATGTTTTGATTTTGAATTGATCATGGACAATCTATGAGTTAAATGCAGTGATGATCACTATGAATGAGAGATGTAGCTCTTGTACTCTTTTTCCCTTAGACAAGTTTTTTCCACTAGTTTTTTATAAGATTTTTAATGAGGCAACACTCTGGGGACTTGATGTTACTGTACTCCTTTTCCCTAATCAAGTGTTTTCCCCGGAAGGGTTTTTACTTGATGAGGTTTTTAATGAGGTAATCATACATCATTATAGATATCCAAGAGAATGTTATAAATTATTATGGATATATGTAACTAATGGAATTTTTTGTTCTTCCCCATGAGTTATAATTTTCAATGAGACCATTCATTATTACTTTTGGTCTTCCTCCCATGTCCTGAAGTCATAATTAAATAATAATATTAATTGATGTCATGAAGACACAATTAAATGATATAATCAGGGGGAGTTGGAAAAGTTGTACTCTTTTTCCCTTCATCAGGTTTTTACCATTGGGTTTTCCTGATAAGGTTTTTAATGAGGCAACATGACATGAAATTCTTTTATTTTGGCTTCACTTATTTTTCCCACAGGGTTTTTTTAAGTGAAGATTAAATAAGGTTCCATGAAATTATGACATCCAAGAGGGAGTGTTATGAAACATTATTAATGGGTGTCATAATTATGATAACAATGACGACACCTCAATTCCAAATTAATTTCCCTCTTAATGACCAACCTTACATATTCCCAAACCATTGATATTCTAGTCATTGGATTAAATATTATAGGAATTAATCTCAATCATTGGATTATATCTCATGTACTCTATAAGTATGGTGATATGTTAATGAAATGGGATGGAATTTTGGCTCTAAATTGTGTTATCTACTTCTTGTATTTCTTTTGTATTTGTATTTCCATTTGTTACTATCATCATCATACACAAATTTGACATTCACTTTCCCAATGATGCGCTTCGCCTAAGTTCGATCTTACATTTATGGTTTCAAAATGCTTCGCGATTTCAATCGGCGTTTAATCAATTTCACAACAATACTAATTTTATTAAAAAATAATAATAAATCACTATGGGGAAGAAGGATCTACCACAAAAGGGCCACGTGGCAGGAAATTTATCCCTAAGATGTGTGTGAGTCGTCACATATACTCAATATCTGATCATGCTATTGATGACACTACTCTTCATGCTCTCAATGTACATTTTTTTGTGCAACTACATCATACGTAGTTATATCGTAACTCCATAATAAATTTAACTCATCAATAAATGGTTTCAAATAAATATTCATATATTTTTTGGATCTTTTAGAATTAATAACTCCGAATATATATATGGTTCCTTCATCAACATCCTATTCAGATCGTTCCTCCCAGCCTAGACTATCCAAACCCAACACATAATCCATTATGAAGTTTCATCCTAAAATTAATTGGTGATAAGAGTACCTCATCCAAGTTTATATATTAGACACTACTCATCTCTAAAACTGATGGGAGATTGAGTTTGCAACCAACAATCCCCTCATCAAACCAAAGACTGCAAATACCGGTCCTTCCTTCAATGAAAATTCACCAGATTCAAATCATCTTACATTGTCGTTTTCATCACCGAGACACACCACTTGACCGTTGCTATCATGAAGACTTTCAACACAAGGCACTACCATAGGTTCACACACTCCAACCAACCCACTAATATCATTATAATGTCAAATTAGGGGTATTCCATCCACACCACATCCAGGATAAACCATGGCTTTCATACCACTTGTCATGAGTTTGTTGTTTCGGCATACTAGGTCACCCATGTGGCACCCCACCCAAGTCACCAGAGTGAAGTTCAACCTATCAGGGAAATGTGGAACATCAATCACCAAAATATATAACTTCTAATCAATACACACCCCACAAATCAGCATCCAAAATTGTAAAGTCTAGGCGTCCCCGCCACCACACTGATCTACCCTCTTGATTCTGATCACATCCTGACCTTCCTTCCGTGAACAATGAACACGCAAGACATGCACATGACAAACACAAATTCAAACATAATCACAACATGCATGAGATTACATGGTTCATACCTTAGTCCTACATCCACATAATCTCATGTGTGTTGTTCTTTTGTTTGTTTTTTTTGTTGCGTGCATGTATTGCTTGTTCACTAGTCACAGGAGGATGGCCATGAGTAGACTAAAACCAAAAGTGGGGCAGATCAGTGCAGTGACAGGGGTGTAGAAACTTCCCAATGTCGGATGCTAATTCATGGGGGGATGTATCGACCGTAAGTTGTATCTTCTAGTGATTTATGTTTCATATTTCCCCAATAATTGGTATTTGAGCATGGTTGGAAAGGCATCTGGTGAGAAAATTACCATAAGTCAGAACTAGAGTTTGGTTGGATGATAATTAAGTTTCTATAATTAGGTAGTTTACTAAGTTTCAAAAAGGATGTTCACTGGGAAGTTAACGACGACACCTAGGTGTTTTTGGTATATTTAAAGTTCTCCATTACGGTTGTGTCTAGCAGCGTGTTCCATTTATTGAAGTGGAATTCAAAATTTGGTTAGTAGACTGCTGATGACTTCCAGAAGAAAACCTGTGAATCCTTACATTTTTCTTGATTCAATGGGAGTCATTGTTTCTGGAGGATATCATTTAAATGGGTTAGGCCCAATTTTATGTTTCAATGGTGGAATTTATAAACTTTGGAGGATGCGGGTTTGCTTCTCCTAGAGTGTTTGTAAGTTCCAATTGATTGTTAGTCAACCAAAAGTGAGGTGTTAATAAAACAAAAGGCCATGACATCAAAAAAAAGGATTGGTTCAAAAGGTGTAACCAATTGAATTGGTGCATGAACTAGAATGAATCTTAAGTGGTAAAGTCAAAGGTAATCACTTGATCTAATTCAGGTGGGGACGTTTAAGTTGAAGACATTCATATAGTGCCACTATTTTGTGTCTGTCACTATGAAAAGAGAAGGGATGTCACAATAGGACTGCTGAGATCGTAAGGTTTGTTCTTGAAGGTTGTATGTTTTGAAGGTTCCAAAAGTCCCTTAGCTGAAAGGGGGTGGGGATCTCAGCTACCAGGTGTTCACCAACCCACTTAAGTCAGGTCAGTTGACTCTAGGGTTCTCATCAATGAAAATTGTGAAGAGGGGGGTAGGTATTTGTTTTAGAAAATGCTAAGATCATTGGAGAAGTGGTAGTTCCCTACAAAAAAGGAATGAAAGTGAGTGTGACATGACCCCTATTCATCAAAAGGTAGATTTGATGACCAAACAGATAAATGGATGAATATTTATGGAAGGCATGAGATTCACATGGCGAGGATTATGGTTGTGGTAAGTGTGAATGAGATATATTTTTTTTTCAGAAGAAGACATTTGGAAAGATAATTTCTTGTTAGATAATTAGACTTCTGGAAGATGGAGGCTATGGCATAGGCATCTGGATCATATGGTTGATAGGGATGGTGAAATCCCTTGGTTTCTAAAAGGAACTCAAATTTAAGAGTCTTCAAAAGAAGTGGGTGGTGTTTTTTCTTTAGAGGGGGGGGGGGGCATCGGTGAATCAGAACTTAGCCAGTTCCAGTTATTTTTTCTATCAGGGCCATTGAACAACATACCTTCATCGATGAAGTGGTACAATAGTGTGGGAATTGGATCCCTCAAATCACAAATTTAAGGAGTTTCAGAATCTTCTTCATGAAGAACCATGATGAATTAAAAGGGACTTGATGATGGTCTAGTGGCAGAGAGACTCATAAGAAAAAAAGAATTTTCAAAATATATGTTGGTGGTGTTTACCTGTAGTCATGAGGGGACTGATCCTATAACATCATAAATTATTTCATAGTGAATGTTCAAACTAGACTGAGAAGGTTGGAATCATATGGTGGATCCATGTGAATTGAAACTCCACTTGATTGTGTTGTCTTGTGGTGAGTTCCAAAAAATAGGTACAAGATATTTGGGTCCATTGTTGGAATGAATATTATCTTGATCTTCAGGGATGTTTTGTTTCATTTGGGGAAGTATATTCTATAGTCACTTCAAGTCCGGTAGCAGGATGAATGTTTATTCTCTCATCTGCAAAGTCTTGGAGGAAATCGACCATGACAATGTCAAATTCTGGAAGTGGGATAACCCGAAGTCCCTAACCTATTTCTTTATAAAGGGGAGGTGATAAAGACTTTGGTGGCTTTAGAATTTGTGAAAATAAATTTTATAAGATCATCAAAGTATCAGAATTTTCTTTGGAAAAGGATATGGATCCTTGAAATACTATAAATTGGATGGAATGTAGTGGGAGAAAAAGACTGCACAAGCTTAGGGTGCACTGAGAAATGATTTTAGTGGGAGTTATCTAGTATGATTGATATAATACTTATTAGAAGATAAATTTTATGAATAGATGTCTATCCTGATGATATTTTGGGAGTTCAACACACCAGAAAACTCTTATATTGTAGAAGCTATGCGGTAGAGTTTCAGAAACCTAGGTTTTAGGACTGGGGCCATGGACATGTAATCTGGTGTGTGATGTGGTTGTGTTTTCATTGTATTTGTCATGTGCCTATCTTTCTTGTGTGATTGTGATGAAAATAAGGCCACGAGGTGGAAAAAACCCAAAGGAGGGTGGATTAATACGCCAGTTAGTGTTCCTTGACCTCCTAGTTTAAGATGTTGATTCATCAAGGATGTATTGATTGGAAGTTGTATCTTCTGATGATTAATGTCTCATGTTTCCCTATCAAGTGATATAAAATCTTGGTTGCAAAGGCATTTGGTGAAGATTTTATCAAGACTCATAAGAATACCTTGGTTGGAAGACTGTTGGGTTCCTCTGTTCAGGCACTTTTCTAAGTTTCTAGATGGATGTTCATTGAGAAGATAGTGGTGGTACCAGGGTGTTTTGGGTATATCGAAAATTCTCTATGATGGATGTGTTTTGTAGCGTGTTCTTTTTATCGAAGTGGCATTAAAAAATTGGTTGGAAGACTACCAAAGTTTTCCAAAATATAGCCTGTGATCCTTTTTTCTAGAGGATATAATTGAAATGGGTTAGGCCTAGTTTTATATTTCAATGGTGTAGGATACAGACTTTATAGGATGCTGGTTTTCTACTCCTAAAGAGTTTTTATGTTTTGATTGATGTTAGTCCATCGAAAGAAGAGTTTTAGTAGAACCGAAGTCCATGAAAACAAGCACAAATATTATTTCAGAAGGTGTAACCAGGTGAATTGGTTCATGACCTGAAAAGAGGCTTCAATGGTAAAGTCAAAGTCAATAAATTTATTTAATTTTGGTGGTGGAAGTTCAAGTTGAAGATATTCAATTAGTTCCCCTATTTCATATCTATAATTACAAAAGGGGAAGGGAGATTACTATATAACTAGTGAATTTGGAAGGTTTATTCTCAAAGGATGTATGTTTTGATGGTTCAATAAGTTTCTTAGCTGAAAGGGGGAAGCGATCTCCATAACTAAGTGTTCATCATCCCACTTGAATCAGGTTAGTTGACTTTGGGGTTCTCATAAATCAATATTTTGAGGGGGGGTGTTTGTTTTTGATACCTTGAGATCATTAAACAAGTGGTGGTTATGCCTAAACAAGAAATGGAAGCAAGGAGTGTGACACTATACCAGTTCATCAAAATATAACATTGATGATCAAATAGTGAAACTAATGATGATTTGTGAAAGGCATGAGATTTATGTGGTGGGGCTCATGATTATCAAAAGTGTGGAAAACAAATATTAATTTCTGAAAGAAGACATTTGGAAGTTTTATTCAATTATAGAGAAGAATAATTCCATAATATAGAGGCTATAGAATAAGTATTGAAATAACATGGTTGAGAGGAATGAGGATGAAATCCCTTGGCCACTAGAAGGAACTCAAATGTAGGAGTATTTAAAAGCAGTGGGTGGCATTATTACTTCATAAGTGGGAGACACAAATGAAGGGAAACTTGGAAACTTTTTGGTGATTTTTCATCCTAAGACTATTACAAAACATACCTTTACCAACAAAGCACCATAGTAATGCGGGCATTAATTTCCTCAAAGAAAAAAACTGAGGAGTTTCAAAACATTCACCAAGATGAACTATGGTGAATTGAAGGGGACCAGATGATGGTCTGATGGATGAGAGGATTAAAATAAAAAAAGAGTTTTCAATAGATATGTTGGTGGTATTTTCCAACAGTCACGAGGAGACTGAACCTAGAACATAATAAGATATCACAGATCAGATGTTCAAACCATACTAAGAAGGCTAAAATCATGTGGTGGATTCATGGGAATTTACTGCATTGAAAGTATTATTGATGGTGCTATCATGTGGTGGGTTCCATAAATAGCGGCACATGTTTGGGTCTAGTGTTGGTATGTGACTTATCTTGAGGTTTAGGGATGTAAAATTTCATTTAGGGAAGTTTCGTCTGGATTTAGTCCATGTATAGTGGTAGGATGAATATTTTTTCTCTCATCTATAAAGTCTTTGAGGAAATTGACCATGACTACATAAAATACCAGAAGAGGGTTAACTCCATGACCTGGGTGTGTTTCTTTGCAAAAGGGTGATGATGAAAACTTTAGTGGCTTTTGAATATATGGAATTTTTTTTCATAATATTGTTAGATTATTAGATGGTTTTATGGAAAAGGAAATGGATCCTTGAAGGATCTTAACCAAGATAGAATGTAGTGGGAGAAAAGTATCACACATTCTTATGTTTCACTGAGAAATGATTTCTGGGGAGATTTTTGGTCTGATTGATATCAAAATTTCTATATGATCAAAGTTGCAGATAGTGGTTGGTTTTAATGGTATTGTTGGAGTTCGATGTATCAGACAACTCTTAGATTTCAGAAGCTTGATGGTGTGATGTACTAGACCCAGTTTACTCGACAGTAATTGAAACCGATTGGCTATATGACCTCAAGCATGACTCCCTATACACTAGAGGTTTTCGGATAGAAGTGAGTGTCTATGGTGGAATAGTAGGGAGACTATACCCTCATGAACAGAGTGTAGCATAACTGTATAATCATATAAATCAATAGTAGAAGCATAATAGATAACCAAACAGTATAAGAGTAAATATCCATCATATAAATAACAAAGTAACCACATTCATCAATGTCATATACAATATTATTATCATAGAATGATATACAAAAAGGAAATCTAGGCATACACAAAATCAAGTACATATACATACAGGTATATCAAAAGAACCAAAAAGACAAAAAAACTATCTCCAGACAGTATCATGATCCATAGCTCGGTGTTGTGCTCCCCACTCCCATGCTACAATAAATCACGCATCATTAATTGGGCACTTGCCCATATCTATACCTATATCCATGAAGTCTGTCTAGGTACCATACAATAGCTTGAATAGGGTGTGAGATAAACTCGGTAGGCTACCACCAACGATGTCTAATATCATCAAGTCTGTGAATATATGATAAACAATGTGAAGGTAATAATAAATCTTTAAATGAAGTGAGGTGATAATAACCCACATAGGTTTGGGTTCCCATGGAACACACATCCTCTGCTACATGATTTGACCTAAACTGGACCATCTCTAACTATTTTTTCAATCATGATTTAATTAATAAAAAAGTCTCAGGACCTGGTTCATAGTGTAACGTTCCAACCTGGGTGTCATACATCATTGCCTAAAGCTGAGCCACCACATGACCTCAGGCACGCCTCCCTGTACTCCAAAGACTACCGACTAGCAGTGAGGGTCTGATAAGTTGATCATGGAGATAATATACCCTCTTTTATCAGAGTAATACACCAGTGGAAATAAATAAACAACAACAAAATAACATATTACCATAAACAATACTAGAAAATCATGATAATCAAAGTAGAAAATTCAATATCCAATTAAAGTAGAAAGAATGCCATGCTAATATACGCGTCGAGTGTCTAAAATGAAACTCAAAAGAGAGACACCAATGAATCTCCAAGAGGGTCCCGAACCACATCTGTTTCCCTCATCCAAGATCCATCCCAACTCTTCCATCTAACTCAAGGCCTTTTCCCTTAACCTATCTAGAAAACACAAAGTCTATTTAGGTATCAATCAGGCAGCCCTAGTAGGGTGTGAGTACAACTCATTAGGCCACCACCAACTATTTCTAAAACAATATCTAGTCAACTAATAGTGTTTGTATTTGTATAAAGAAAATAATTAAAATTCATAAGTAAACACTTAGGTTTCTTTATTTATCCACATAACTCCTAGGTTTCTGTAGACACCTATTCCTCAATCCATACTTCGACTAATGCCAAAGCCTAAAGTATTCCCAAGATATATTATATCTCAAAAATAATTCCATTGTTATTAATAATTAATTAATACTTGAATTCCCATATTACCATCCACACATTACATAATATAATGACCATGTTCCCATTCTTTAATTCAAAAATAAATGACCATGTTAGCATTTATACATTACATAATAGAATGACCATGTTACCATTCTTTAATTCCCAACTAAATGGACATGTTTTCATTCATACCTGAATACCCTTGTTACCATTCACACATAATACTTTAGAATAAACATGTTTCCATTCTTTAATTCACAAATAAATGACCATGTTACCATTCATCACATAATTAATTATCCACATCAATTTAATAACTAATTAAAAAATTATTTTATCACATACATACACTTAATTAATTCCCTAATTAATTAAGTAAATAACTCCCATTAATTAATTCATCAATTAATTAATCAATATTCACAACTCAAAATCCCATAATTAATTCCATTATTAATTACCTCATTCCAAATTTAAATACTTCATAATTAATTCCACAATTAATTATAAAAATTCTCATATCTCATTATCCCATAATTAATTCATCAATTAATTATCTTCAATCAACAATCTCTCTATCTCATAATTAATCCTATAATTGATTATGTCCAAATCCATAATTCTTGAAATCCCCAATTCATATCTTCTCAATTAACCAATTCAACCAATTAATTAATTGAATAAAGAAAAAAATTGATAAAAATATAATATAAATCCTACAATTACATATATGTAATTTAAATCACTATTATGAGATTTTAATTATAGACCACCTACCTCAATTCGTCAGCAAACAATTGCCCAACGGAAATCCCCAAAATTGAGCAGCACAACGACGTAGAACAAGATCCAGATCTAAAGCCTAAATCAAGATCAAATAAATAAAGATATATATAATATAGATCTATATCTAAAATACTAGATCTAGATACACAACATTAGGTATAGATCTATCCAAAATAGAGAACAACTTCCCATAAAGAAAGGGGGAGAATGGGAGAAGAGTGGGAAAGCAAAGGAGTTAGGATCCTCTTACTAGGAGAGGTACATATCTTCAATCCGGGATTCTAATAATGAATAAAAGAGGTTGTATAGACTTTTTTCCCTCCCAAAATCTCTAAAATCATAAAAATATATAAGGGTATGATTTTGGGTCTAAATGAGTGAGTTTCAGGGGTTTAGGGGAATTAAAAACTAATTTTCAGGCCACTTTAAATTTTTTGCACAGTTTCCTAGGAAGGGGCACATGGTTTTACCTAATAGAATTCCTTAACCATGCACATATTATTTTAGGGTTTCATGGTTTCTCCTTTTAGGGTAAATGGTTTGACAAACCATGTGCTAGCCATGCGAACCCCCACTGTCTAAGGTTGTACGATTTACTGGGTTGGGGTGAACAATTTTCTCTAACCGTGCACCAACCATGAACAACCCTATTTCCTTAAATTTCTCACAAAAATTCACTAAAACACACCCTAAGGTAAAATACAAATGAACATATCTCAACACAAGGAAAAAGAGTACCTATAAACGAGGATGAGAGAACTCCAAAAAGGTCAGGATCTTACAATCTCCCCAACTTATAAAAAATATTCCTCAAGATGAACTCCCAAGAATCTATAAGATTCAAAGTCAAAAATATTGGGCCATTGGGACCTTATACCTACTTCCCTTTCCTATGTATCCTCCTACACACACCCATGTTTCCATAATACACAAACTATCAACACTGTCTTTCCTCACAACACTTTCTCACTACAATACAATACACATATAGAATACTCCTCAAAGGAAACATCTATATCTAGATCCACATCATCCACATCAATAAAATGATAAGGGTTAAGGTGACACCACCATAGTTTTGATACATGGAAAACATCATGCATAGCACAATATTTTTGTGGAAGAGCCAATTGGAAAGCCACCCTCTTGATTATTTCCACAACCTCAAATGGTCCAATATAATTGGGTATAAAATTTCCCTATCTCCATATCCTATAGTGAACCAACCTAGGTGACACCTGAAGGAATACACAATCACCCTCTATAAACTCTAGGGGTCATATCCGTCTATCGACATACGACTTCTGTATACTATGAGTCATAGCCATATGCTTCTGAATATGCTAAACCTACTCTGATGTATCCTACACGAGACTTGGTCACAATAATTATGACTAACCTACCTTTATCTAGCATAAAAATGATTTATATGGCCTTCCATAAAGAGCCTCATATGGCTCCATTTGTATAGTTTCCTAATAATTGTTATTATAGGAAAGCTCCACCAAATCTAGGTGCTTCTCCCATGACCCACCGAAGTCATGAACACATGCCCACAACATATCCTCAAGAACCTATATAGTACACTCTGAATGGACATCCATATGTGGGTGGAAGACTGTACTCAATAAAACCTATGTACCAAGAACCTTTTGTAATCCCTGGTATAAGCACAAAGTAAAACGTGAGTCGTGGTATGAAACTATAGTCCATGGAACCCCATGCAGGTGGAATATCTCCCAAGCATACAAATATCCCAACTACTCCATTGAGAAAGTCTCCTGTATAGAAAAGAAATGCTCTACCTTTGTTAGTTTGTTCAAAATAACCCAAATAGTGTCATTCTTACAAGGCGTATTTATGAGTCCCACCAAAAAATCCATTTTCACATTATCCCACTTCAATTATGAAATAGGAAATGGCTACAAAAAACCTCCAGGTCATTGATGCTCTGCCTTTACATGATAACAGGTGTAACATCATGTCACGAACCGTACAATCTCTTTTTTTCATTACTAACCAGAAAAATAGTTATCGTAGGTTATGGTACATTTTGGTCACACCTGGATGTACCACCCACTTTGAGGCATTAAAATCATGCATTAAATCCTCCCAAATTCTTGTAGTCACAAAAAACTTATTCATGCATAGAAAATCTCATCCTCATCTATTCTCTAATATATAGGTGTCTCCCCACCTTCAAGGCTCTCCCTCAGGGTCAAACATTTTGGATTCTCATAATGTATGTCCCTGATTCATCTCAAAAGTGTAAAATTTACTAAAACTGATACCAAATTCATCTACTTATGACTCTCCTAATCCACAACATGCATCTTAGTCAGCAAAGCCATCATATTACACTCATCACTAGACTCATGAAACTCTCAAGTATGAGTTTTCCTTCTTAATGCATCAAAAACACTATTTCCCTTTTCAGTTGTATATAATAGCTCAAAATAAAAATATTTCATATACTCTACCCATCTCTGCTACTGAAGATTAAAGTTTCACTACAAAAGTATGTACTTTAAGCTATTGTGATCAGTATTCACAATAAAATTTTCACCTAGAAGATAGTGCTACCAAAACTTTAAATCATAAACCACTATAGCCAATTTGTGGTCATGCATAGGGTAGTTCCATTCATGCGGCCTCAACTATTGAGACCCATATTCCACAACACAGTCTCCTTACATTAATGTAGCTCCAAATCCAATCCCAGAAGAATCAAAATACACTGTGTACTTCTCACCTAGATTAGGTAGGATCAAGATTGGTGCTAATGTCAAGCGCTTCTTCAGCTCTTAGATGGAATTATAACATGTTTTTGACCATTAAAACTTTATCCATTTCTTGATCAAGCCTGAAATTTGTTCTTATGAATGGGAAAATTCTTGAATGAACCTCATGTAATATTCAACTAACCCCAGAAAGCTTTAGATATTGAACACGTTCTTGGGTTGCTCCTAAGAAACCACTGCCTAAACCTTCTATGGACCTACTCACACACCTTCCTATGGGATGATGTGACCTAATAAGTGTACCTGATTGATCCAAAATTGGTACTTAGATAGATTTTCATATATCCTATGATCTCTCAGTATACTCAGGATGATGCCAAGATGTTGGTCATAATCGTCGTGAGTCTTGGAGTCACGAAGATTTCATCCACAAGCACTACCAAAAACTGATCCAGGTATGGATGAAAGATTCTTTTCATCAAGGTCAGAAACACTACTAGTGTGTTCATCCTCCCAAAAGAAATCACAACGAACTCATATAGGCTATACCTAATTATAAAAGCAGTCCTTGGTATATCAGAAGTCTGAACTCCCATATGATGATACCCTGATCTCAATTCCATCTTGGAAAAGACACAATATCCCCTCAATTGTTCAAACAGGTCATCGATATATAGAAGAGGATACTAGTTCTTCATAATAATATGGTTCAAATTCTGATAATAAATACATAAGAAAAAAATCCCATCATCCTTATTTGAAAACAACATAGGTGAACCCCAAGGTGACATACTTAGATGAATGAATCCCTTATCCTGCAAATCCTCCACTCAAGTCTTGAGCTCTTGAAGCTCTAACGGTTCCATTCTGTATGGTGGAATAGAAACTGGATCTACCCCTGGCATAAGCTCAATGGTGAATTCCACATATCTCTTAGGTAGAAGCCTTGAGAAGTCTTCGAGAAAGACATCCTAAAACTGGTCCACTATAGGTGGAAGGAAATAATTCTATACACCTACATAATCCAGTAGTAGACTAGAAAACTGGGCTGTTTTATGAGTAATTAGCCATGCACGATCTTTATGGATATCCCACTTTCCACAGTGAATATAATTATCACCCTTAGGAGACGTAAAAGTTACTCTCCTTTAGTAACAATCAATGTTGGATTGGTATGTGACTATCCAGTCTAACCCAGAATTAAGACAAAGCCCGACATTTCTAGGATATAGAGGTCCCACATAAAGTAATACTCACTGAATTTAAGAGAACACCCCTTGCATAAGTAGATGTCTCTAGACTGTACTCCCAATGATGTATCTATTTTCATAACCCTGCTCACAAACTCCACCGCTAAGATCAAAAAATTCATTTTTTTTGCAGAAATAAAGGAATGAGAGGCCCTAGTATCAAATAAGAAACTATAGAGAGTAGAGGATACAAGAATAGTACCTCTCACTATCGATGGTCCAACCTTACTATCCACAAGTGTAGGCTACACTGCTTGCATATATCTTACCCCTATTCCCTGTGATGTAGTCTAAATCCCCTGTGTTGTACTACTCTATTGGTATGGGAACTCCTACCCTGAAGATCCATGAATGTTGCCTTTACCTCATCAGCTAGTAGAAATCTATCTTCTAGAATGATATGTTGTGGAAGACCCCCTTCTCACACTCTGATCTTTCCTAGCTATACCCTCACTGCCAGTCTGTCGCTGGGTCCTACAAAACCTCTGTAGATGTCCTATCTTTCCACAAGTGTAGAAATATACTAGTGGTCATGGGAATTATCTCCAAAAGTGTCCTGACCTACCAAACTGATGACAAATCACTCAAGTAAGGTCCTTTGCAATTGATCCCTCAGTATGGGTACTCCATTTCCCACTACCCTAGATGAAGTTGTCGATGTGACACTTCCTACTATCAGAAGCCATACCACCTATTCATCTAGTTGGAACTATCTTTCCTGAACTAAAATCCTCCTTCAGGTTTCCCTCAGCTTCAAGATCCTGATCCACCTCCTTAGAAAACTTCTTTAACTAAAAAGGTTAACCTGTGACTTAATCTCTCACATTTAATCCCATCCTGAAAATGCCTCATTGTGGTTGTCTCTTCCCTTGTCAATGCTGGAGTAAAGCATCGTAAATATATAAAGTGTCTAGTATAGTCCATAACATACATACTTGTCTGATTCAACCTCATGAACTCAACTTATCTCTCCTACCTCAGTATCTATAGATAGAAGTTTTCCAGGAACTTCTCAAAGAATTCCTTCTATAACATACCGTCTGTCAATCTAGTCCACGATTAAACATCCCACCAGTGCTTCACTGATCCTCATCGCATGTAAGCATCCAGCTTGGTCCTCCTCTCTACAGGAGTCTCAAAGTGGTCAAGTATAGTCTTGATAGACTCAGCCCATAACTCATTTCCCTCAAGTCCCTTACTAGTAAAATTCAGAGGGTGCTTAAAATGGAAATCCTTCATCATATTAGACATACTCTTCACAACACGCCCTGGGTCTCTTCCCATGAATTTCATGAAGCAAGAAAAGTTCTCTCGAAACCGATCCTTGACTTCCTCACCTGACACAATCGGTGCCTCAAGTCCCATTACCGAAGTATCATTACTATCAATGCCCTCCGATCATCCTCTCAACAAGATCCATTGTGGAGGCATACTCTCTACAATTCCAAACACGCACCTTAGGACACAGTTCACAAAATCAACATGTTTATGTAAGAGGGAAACACAACAATCCACAACAAGTATTTTCATAAACCCTCACCACATGGTAGAAACCAAGGTGCTGAAACTACCCTTAACCATTCTACACATAGGTCTTGGTTAACAAGGTTAAACACATTCTCATTATTAAAGTTTCACATTTATACACCCATTTATTCTCATCTTTCATCATTTTACAATCTTTCTCAATTTGATATTAGCCACCATTTCTAGTTAAATATTCACAATCAAGGAAAATAGTTCAAGTTCAAAAACTCACCTATAACCCATTTTCCCATGTGTGAATAAAATGAATCATGTCACAAAATAAACCAGAGTGCCTAGAATGATGCATGCATACTCAACTCTCATGCCATGATGAACCACAAGTCAATTCTCAAAAAATATAAGAAACTATAATAACATCACATAAAAAGCGTGTCACCCAAGGTGAAATAATATTCCACTGTAACAAAAAACAAAAATAACAAAAATTACCACCTTGGGTACTTAGGTTCTCCCCCATACATGGGTTAGATACTCCCATGCACAATCTCATAACCAAGGCCCGAAACTTCCTAGTATCCTTTATACCTTTACTAAATAGTAATACTAAATAAAAATAAAAGAAAAATACCTCTAATACCACTTTGTAACATCCTGAATCTAGTTCCACACACTGGTGCCTTGATTCAGACCACCACATGACCTCATGCGTGCCTACCTGTACACTAGAGGCTACCGACTAGCAGTGAGGGTCTGATAAGTCGATCATAGAGATACTATACTCTATTTTATTAGATTAATACAATAGTTTAAATAAGTAAACAAAAATAGAATAACATATTACCATAAACAATATCATAAACTCATGATAATCAAAGTAGGAAATTAAATATCCAATTAAAGTAGAAAACATGCCATGCTAATGTATGTTTCAAGTGTCTAAAATGAAACTCAAAATAAAGACACTAACGAATATCCAAGCGAGTCCTGAAGCACTTTCGGTTCCCTTACCCAATCTCTATCCCAACTTAGCCATCTAACTCAGGACCTTTTCCCTTATCCTGTCCAAAAAACACAAAGTCTATTCACATACCGATCAGGCAACCTGAGTAGGGTGTGATTACAACTTAGTAGGCCACCACCAAGGACTTTTAAAAAAATACCCAATCAAATAATAGTGTATACAGTTGTATAAAGAATATAATTACAATGCATAAGTAAATAATTATCACATTATCAATTAATACTTATTTAACCACATAACTCCTAGGTTCCTGTAGACACCTATACCTCAATCCCAAATTTAGATCATGTTGGAGCCCAAAGTATTCCTAAGTGATATTAAATCTCAAAAATAATTTCATTTTTACCATTAATTAATTCATACTTTAATTCCCATATTACCATTTACACATTACACAATATAATGGCCATGTTTCCATTCTTTAATTCACAACTAAATGACCATGTTACCATTCATACATTACACAAGAGAATGAACATGCTATCATTCTTTAATTCACAACTAAATGACCATGTTACGATTCATACCTAAATGAACACGTTACCATTCACACACCATATATTAGAATGACCATGTTTCCATTATTTAATTCACAACTAAATGACCATGTTACCATTCATCACATAATTAATTCAACAATTAATTATCCACATAAAATTCATTACTAATTAAACAATTATTTTATCACATACATATCCTTAATTAATTAACCAATTAATTAAGAACATCACTACCATTAATTAATTCATTAATTAATTCATAAATAAATTCAGAAATTAATTAATAAATATTCACAACTCAAAATCCCTTAATTACTTCCAGAATTAATTATCTAATACCAAATTTCAATAATTCATAATTAATTCTATAATTAATTATCTAAATTATCATATCTCACTATCACTTAATTAATTCATTAAATAATTATCTCCAATCAACAATCTCTATATCTCATAATTAATCCTACAACTAATTATCTCCAAATCCATAATTCCTAAAATCCACAAATCACATCTCATAAATTAACCAATTCTCCTAATTAATTAATTGAATAAAGAGAAAAATTGTTAAAAATATAAAATAAATCCTAAAATTACATACATATAATTTAAATCATGACTATAGGATTTGAATTATAGAAAACCTACCCAAATTCATCAGTGAATAATCATCTAATAAAAATCCCCAAAATTGAGCAGCACTACAACGTAGAATGAGATCCAGATCTAAAATATAAATAAAGTTCTCTATAATATACATATAGATTTATAATCCTAGATCTAGATAAAAAATATTAGGTATATATCTAACCAAAATAGAGAAGAAATTTCCATAAATAAAGGGGGAAGAATAGGAGAAGAGTGGGAAAGTAAACGAGTTAGGATCCTCTTACTGGGAGAGGTACAGATCTTCAATTCAGGATTCAAATCAGGAATAACGAAGGTAAACTAGACTTATAATCCCTTAAAAAAGCTCTAAAATCATAAAAAATAATAAGGGTATGAGTTTGGATTGAAATGGGTGAGTTTCAGGTGTTTGGGGGAATTAAAAACTAATTTTCCGGCCACTTTAAAAATTGTGCATGGTTTCCTGTGTAGGGGCACACGATTTTCCCTAATAGCATGCATTAAACATGATCATATTATTTTAGGGGTGGATGGTTTCTACTTTTACAGTGCATTATTTGACAAACTGTGTGTCAGCCGTGTGATCCCCCACTGTCCAGGGTTGCACGGTTTGCTGGGTTGGGGTGCATGGTTTTCTCTAACTATGTGCCCACCATGATCAACCCTATTTCCTTCATTTTTTCACAAAATTCACCCAAAAACACCCTAAGGTAAAAAAACAAATGAAAATCACTCAACATGAGGAAAAATAGTACCTATAAATGATCTTGAAACATCTCCAGAAAAGTTTAGGATCTTACACATAGCCCAAGTGTCCCTTGTGAAGCATGTCTAAGAATGAAATGTATAATAAGGCCATCATGACAATGCGAGGATACAAAATAATTTAATATTATGCTTTTTATTGGAATATGCATTGTATAATCATTTCATTTAATAATTCTAATGAACCTGAGCCCATCCATAGTGTTCCTAATTTGGATCCAAGGTATCACTCTAGGAATATATGAACCAAATACCTTACAAGCCTATCCTAGGCATCCCTCATAGGAATATTGGTATCACTCTAAATGTCACCGCCCTTAGATTCCATCCTTGGTGGTTTATAAAGGGATACCAAGTGTCACTTGTGGAATATATAGTAATCTTCCCCTTGAGTCTATCCTTGGTAGTCCACAAAGGGAGTCCAATCACTCATGGCATAGTAATAGTCTTCCCTCTCCAAATCTCTTTTTTCATTTTTAGAATAAAACCACTTTTATGGTTGAATTGGGAAGCTTAAAAAATATTATATGACAAAAACACATTACACATAAAAAATAAGGAGGCTCCAACACATAGTGCACAACATGAACATGAAAATTCAAAAAAAATCAAAACTTCACACGTCAGTATCTAAGACCTTCAAGCAGCACAACCTACGCACCAGTCACCATCTTCATAATCTCAACCATATCACCAGAAAATACCCGAACAACATTGAAGACATCACTAAAATGATTCATTAATATAATGGAAAATCGTACACAAAGGAGTCCAAGTATCACTCAAACATAAATAATCCAACTACCAAATGAGTCCATCCATGGAGTTCATATGAGAACCCATGTGTCACACAAGTCATAAATAATCATCTCATTATAATCATTTAATTATCAAATAATTAAGAGTCCATCTATGTCTATCCTAATATGGAACCCACCTATCACTATTGGTGTGACAATAAGAATGATCATGGGCCCAAAGACTAACTGTACCATTTGAGTTCACCTTCAATTCAACTGGACATCACTTTTTAATCAAACTAAATCACCTAAAAATGTGGTTTAAATAATATAATAGGATTATACGGCACATAATCACATGAATCCTACCATTATTTTTAATTTTCCATTTCAAATATAAAAGAAAAGTCAATACTAAGTGAGTAAGAACAATGTACAAGGGCCTAGGGAGATGGTATTTCATTATGCCTTTATTCAATTAAATTGTATCATAATTATTTCATTTGACATCCCAAGAAAAGGGGTAAATAAAACACCTCAAAGTTTAATCATACACATAGGCCACCCATGGTGGTTTAATCTCATTTAACAAAACACCCAAGGGGTAGTTTGAATTCAAGGTCCTTAAAATTTAATTATACATAAATGGATCTCATGAGTTGCATAGGTCAATCCTACCTATTTAATTTAAGAACCATTCCATTTAATAAGCATCGCTCGGAGAATCCAGCACATGACATAATGACATATATATAAACACCAAGACATTGAGGAAAAAACATGAGACCACCTACCTCATCTTGGAAGTTGAATACTAATCTGTTGTTGTCCTCTAATACAGGATAGAATGGAATAAATCAAGAAAAGAGACAAACACCCCAAAAATAGGGCATCTAATCTCACACTAAAATAATTTCATCAAAAGGAATACAAATTATGAAAGGCATAATAGGAATAGATAGATTACTAGTAAACATCCAACGAGATAGATGGAGTTCAAATTAGAGTCCAAATGAAGAAGATATTCAAAATCCTATCTTTTATCCATGAGGGAGCTCTCAAATGGGAGGAGAGGTTGTCTGATAGAGTTTAATGAAAAATGAGTTGAGGATTATAAGGTTATTAAGGGTAAAATAGTCATTTAACCATCATTAAAGGGTCAGACTATTTTACCACACATGTATCCAAACAGTGCGCCAACCATGCATAGATCACTCTTTGGAACCCCATCTTGCATGGTCATGGTGCACAATTAAACAAAAAGCGTGCAAAATGTGCACTTTCCCTATGTTAAAAAGTTTACATAAAACAAATGGATTTACAGCCTGGGTTTCATAGTTTCATCAATCTGTGAAACCCTAGATAGTGCAATGGACTACCCCAAATGATTTGATCTAACTATGCAGACTGGGATGCATAGTTTCTACTTACCATGTAGCCCAACTGCCTATTCCAAAATTTCAAGATCCAGGCTCTGTACAAGCCTCGGGCACCCCTGTTTCCTTTGTGGCCCCACTAGGAACTCCCATAAGGATATAATTAATGAATTAAATGGAAATCAAAGGGTTCTGTATCATAAGAGCCTTAGACCAGTTGGAGAAGAATGAAAAAGTGAATCCAAGAGAACTGAGTTCAAAACCGAGTGGAGACATATTTTTGGGTTACTATAGTAGTACTGTAGTAGGTATTTTTTGCTACTATAACAGCCAAAAATATTCATCCATTTGGGCTCTAATGCCACTAGTTTGGTCCTTGGGTCCTTTAAGGCCTATGGGCCACCCAAGGCCTTCAGAACAATAAGGCTTTCAGGACACCTCAAGGCCTTTGGTCCACCTTAAGGCCTTTGGGCCACCTCAAGGATTTTGGGCCACCAGAAATTGTGCTTAATGGACCAGGAAGACTCTACAAGTAGCAAACTCCAGATAAAGATTTAGAGCAGGTGTATTCACCAGATCAGAAGCTAACAGATGTGGAAGAATGTGAGGGTATGGAATTGCCATTAGGACTAGCCTTTCATGCATGGGAATCCTAGTCGAATATCCATGTGAAGGTGGAGAGTTGATATCATGATGCAGATGCTAGGGAAGAGTAGTTCATGTAGTTATAGTCTGGATATTTCCTCTAATACCTATACGTCATGTAATCTCTAATCCTACGGGCCTTGTAAGGGTCCCCATCATCCCTTGAAATGGGGGTTATCAAAAATCAATAAAAAGAAGGCCTTCGGTCTATTCAGGCCAAAGGTTCCATACCTCATAGAAAAACCAGGTACATACAATCTTCCCCCCTTAAAAAAATTCATCCCTAAATTTCCTTTTCAAGGTTGGTAAATAATTTTTTAAGAATAAATCCGACCACTAGTCATGTACATTGGCCTCCCGCTCCTAGGTCTCATCCTATACACAGGCATACTACCGTAACACTAATACTAGAGGAATTGAACATCTGCGGATAACCTTCATACCACGATAAAAAATATGGATAAGATGATTATCAAGGGATACATATACCTCCAAATCAACCTCCTCAGGCTGAATAATATGCAATGCATCAAAATTATATTGGTGAAGTTGAGATACATGAAAGACATCATACATGACCCGATACCTATGAGGTAACTGCAACCTAAAGGATATTGTGATGAATCTCTCTAGAATCTATAAGGGCCTAACATAATGATAAGATAACTTCCCTTGTTTGTGAATCCATCTATACCCCAATCTAGGAGAAACTTGTTATAAAACCTGACTCCCCACCTTGAAATCTAATGGCCAACAATGACGATCGACGTATAAATTATTTCTAGACTGAGCTGTATACATCCACTTATTGATAAGATGAGTCTTCTATGAAATTTCCTGAACAAGATGAGGACCCAATAACACTGCCTCTCCTACCTGTAACTATAATAGGGGTGAAAAACACAACCTAACTTATAGGGCCTCATAAGAATCCATCTATATGTTCACATAGAATCAGTTATTATAAGAGAATGCAATGAGAGGTAAGTGTTTATCCAAATAACCTCCAAAGTTAAGGACACATGCTTGAAGAATGTCCTCCAAAACTTGTATTGTATGCTCAAACTGTCAATCAGTCTAGGGGTGTTAGGTTGTACTTAGCAGTACCTATGAACCTAGAGCCTTCTATAACCCCTTCCTAAACTATGATGCAAAATGATCATATTTTTCTGATAAAATAGAATGTAGAACCCCATGGATTCATATGATCTCATGAATATAGATCCTCTTGATCCCATCCACTAAAAAAGTCTACCGAATAAGTAGAAAATGGGTGACCTTTATAAACCTATATTTGATCACCCATACGACACCATTTCCCTGAGATGATCTAGGAAATTCTATCATGAAATCTACAGATAATTCATCCCATTTCCACTTAGGAATAGGTAATGTCTACAAAACTCCCAATTGGATGATGGTGTTATGCCTTCACCTATTGATATGTGGATCACCAAGTAACAAACTCAGCTATCTACCTTTTCATCCCCGACCACCAGTATTGGCAGCATAAGTCACGATACATTTTAGGAAGAATAGGATACAAAAATAATATAAAGGCATGGTACTATCACATCAACTCCTTTCAGATGTTTTTAGTTACCCAGACATGTCCATGGATGCACAATATCTCATCCTCATCAATGATCCAACCAGGAGACAATTCATCATCCACATCACTCTCCCGTATAACCAATCCCTATGAATCTAATAGATGCCTCATATTCACTCTCTCCAGAAGTGAAGAGTTCAATAATAACAATGAAATTAAATACTATCCATGATTTTTCTAAACCTCTATATGAATATTAGAAAATAGGGCCATAATCTTCCACTCACTACTGGCCTCAAGAAATGCCTGTGTTTGAGTCCTACTTCTTAGAACATCAACAACTATACATTTCCCTTTATAGGCATATAAGAAAGATCAAAGTAAAAATACTATAGATATTTAATCCAACTTATTTGACCGATATTCAAGTAATGCTGTGCAAAGATGTACATGTGGATTTTGTTGTCCGTATACACCACAAAACTCTCTCCTAGTAAGTAATGCCACCAACATAGCAAGAAATGAACCAAATTGGATAACTCGAGATCACGTGTTAGGTAATTTGTTTCATGTGGCCTAAAATAATGAGACATGTACACCATGACTCACTCCTCCTGCATCAGAACTACTCATAGCTCGATAATTGGTGCATCACAATAAAATGTATAGCTTCTGATCAGCTCAGGAAGAATCAGGACCAGTGATGAATTTAGTCTCCTTATTAACTTATGAAAGGATTTATCTCAGGATTATAACCATATAAACTTCATACCCTTCTTATTCAATCCCATAATAAGTGATTCTAAGTGTGATAAGTCCTGTATGAAGCACCTATAATAACCAACTAGCCCTAAAAAACTTCTCATATCAAAGAAGTTCTTGGGATTCTCCTAGGAAACTAAATCTCTCACCTTCTATGGGTCAACTAATACTCTTATCTCTAAGATAATATGACCCAGTAAGTAAACTTTATCCATACAAAAGTGAAACTTTGTGAGCATATCATATAAATGATGATCTCTTAGTGTATTCAAGAAGATCTCAATATGTTTAGCATGGCCATGTCGAGTGTGAGAATACACCAAGATATCTTCCATGAATACCACCAAAAATGAATCCAAATATGGATGGAAAACCCAGTTCATCATTTCCATGCAAACTTATAGCACATTCTTAAGCCTAAATGACATGACCAAATACTCATACATTCCATATGTACTATGGAATGATGTACATGGTATATCTGATGGTCTAACATGCACCTAATGGAAACATGATATTAGATAAATCTTAAAGAAAACCCTTGATCCTTGTAACTGATCAAATAAATCATATATATGAGGAAATTGATACAAGTTCTTAACCGTATGTAGGTTTAACTGATGGTAATCCATTAAAATCCTGAGGGTACCATACGCCTTCTTGATGAAAAGGATTGGTGAACCCCATGATGAAGAAATGGTTTTTATAAAAACCATACCTTCAAAATCCTCTAGCTTCCTATTGAACTATTGAAACTCAGTAATATCTATCTTTTAAGGAGGAATGGATACTGATGAATCTCTAAGAACTAGCTTGATGAGAAAATATGCCTCTCTCTCAGGTGGTAGTCTTGAAAATTCATTAGGGAAAACATCCCTAAAACGATCTACCAATAGAGGGAAATGCACCTAACATGTTCCCAGATCATCCATATATAAGCAATAAATATGGGTTGTCATCCCTCCTAGCTCACAATGCTTGGGTCTAGAAAAACTCACCTGTGCATCCCATTCACCCTTGTGAATAAAAACCCCACCCTCTGGTGATGTTAAAATCACTCTTCGGTGATAAAAGTCAATACAAGCATGATAGGGAACTGACTGGTCCATCCTGAGAATAATATCAAACCCCTTCATTTTAAGAACAAAAAGGTCACATACGAAGCGACACCCACCTATCTTAAGGGGGAACTCCTTGCACTAGCGTACGCTCTCTGATCGTATCCCCAATGTAGTATCAAGTTTAATCACACCATAGGAAAACTGAACATTGAGCCCAAGTATCACCACAATAGGCACAAATATGAAGGAGTGAGAAGCACCTATATCGAAAAGAGTATATACTAACATAGAGACTACTAGAATAATACCTCTCAACATATAAGGTCCACCACTCTTATCCTTAGGTATCAGTTGTACTGCATACATCTAGACCGATACACAATCTTGTGATATAGCATGGATACCCTAAGAAGGTCTGCTCTTCTGGTGTTGCAAGTCTAGTTTCTGGATACCCCAGCCACAACCACCTCCTCATCCTGATCAGCTGGATGTAATCTAGCTCCCTACTTGACAAGAAGCTTCTAAACTTTCTCTTGAATGTGGAGTCAGTACAAAACCTCTCTCATTAGCTACTAGAGGAAAATATTTGCAAAATCACTATATATAGGCCATCTTTCCGCAATATAGACACTCAATTGGGTCCTTCATACACTAAGGTCTTTTATGTCCTGGTATAACACATCAATGACATGTAACCTAACAACCTAGGTATATACTCTATCTAATAATATCACCATGTGGAAGCTCTGAATGATTCTTCTTACTTTTGGTTGATGTAATTTCAGATCTAGGTGCTGAACTACCTTAGCTCTTATCCCCTCTCTCTCTCAGGTTACGCTCCATGGAAAGCATCTAATTCACTATTCTAGATATGGTAGTAATCTTAAATACATTCCCATGTGATCAAATTTCATACCCAAGACCATCCTAGAATCGACTATATTTAGATATCTCATCACCTAATAGAATAGGTTTGAAGCACTATAGATTTGTGAAATGGGAAGAATAGTACATGACTGATAAGGAACCCTGCTCCAAGTGCATAAAATCTTGATCTCTATCGTCCCTCAATGTATCAAGATAGAAATAATCATATAATGTCGTATGCAAATCCCTATATTCCATATCCTGATAAAAATCCTTTTGAGTAATAATGTCTCACCATCTGTTGGAGAAATTTTGTAGTATATATGTGGTGAGATTCACTCTCCTCTCAGGAGGTGCCTCAAGATGCTATAAAATTGATAGCATGGCCTCTATACATGACTCCACATCCTGTAGATTTCCATCCCCTAAAAACATGGTCCGATGATACTACTGAAACTCATGCATCAACTCTGCCATTGTTGGGGTAGGTTGTAGGGTTCACTGAATGGTCTGTTAAAGCACATGAACCCATCTCGAAACTGGGAATTGACTCCCATATCAGGTATAACTAGAAGTGCCTCAAGAGGAACTACTAGAGGTTATACCAATATCCCAGGTCCTACTACCTCCAGATCAGGGTTGTCTCCACCCTCCTAGCACATGACTTAAGGCTGTCATGGTGGCATGGTGGCATGTCTCTACAAAATCCAAACACACACCTCGATACAAGATTTATCAATTGTTAAAAGCACAGATATAAGAACATGATAGGTAAAATCCTTCCTACATATGAGTTACACCCCTATGACTACTCCTAAATCTAGGTCTGGGTGATATATATATTATAAGAAAATAGAGAGACACTAACTAATTCCCACAACTAAGGTCATGTCAGGTTCAAGTTCTCTACTATAAGTCAAACTTCCAAGTATACATAGTGTCAATTAAAATTTATAGAGGAAAAAATAATTTAAATTGAAATTGTAATCCCTATTTAATGGTGACTATTCATTTCAGAATTCAATTTCATTTAGGTTCACTTTCATTTACATAGTAAACCCTTTAAAATGGTTGAATTATATAGACCACCATTTCCAATTTATAAAATCCCATACACTTTATAATTTGATGTGTGAAATAAATTTAATCACAACCCATTATTTATCAAGTACTTTCATGAAATGTTAGCACAATTTCATGGACATAAAAAACAAGGCACAAAAAAATGATATAGGCAATGCCTATAGTAATATAAACATGGAATGGGATATACATGGTATATAAATCCTAAAGTTCCTATAATCATTCATGATGTAATACTTCTTTTCCATATCATCAAAGGGTAAAAATAAATATTCCTAAGGAACATAAAACATTAATTTCATCACTCATTGGTGAAATCAAGACAACTGTAATAATCACAATCCAAAATGACATGTCCCAACCTAGGTAATTTGGATTTTCACTATACATGGGTTAGCTACTCCCAACCATTGGCTCATGACCAAATCCTGAAATGTTCTATTTATCCTTTCCACCATCCCAAAAGATAATTAAAGAAAATAAAGAAAATAAAAACCTATGATACCACTTTGTGACATCCCAGACTTGGTTCACTCAATAATAACTAAACTCGCTCATCCACATGACCTCAAGCATGCCACCCCGTATGCCAGAGGTTGAAGATTAGTAGTGAGGGTCTATGGTAGAATAGTGTGGAGAATATAGCCTCACAATCGAGTGTATTACAATAGTGTAATCATATAAATCAATAGTGGAAGCATAACAGATAACTGAAAAACATAAGAGTAAACCTCCATTATATAAATAACCAAGTAAACACATCTGTCAATGTCATATACAAATTCATGATCATGGGATGCTGTAAAAAATAAATTATAGGAAGATATGGTAGTAGGTACACATACATATTGGTATACCAAAAGATCCAAAAAGACAAAAAAACTATCTCCATATAGCATGACAAACCATATATTGGTCATGTGTTCCCTACTCCCATGCTACAATAAATCAAGCATCGACTACTGGGAAATTTCAATTATCCCTACCTATATCCATGAAGTTTTTCTAGGTACCATATGACAGATTGATAAGGGTGTGAGATAAACATATTAGGCCACTAATAGCGGTGTCTAATTACATCTAGTCTGTGAATATATGACAAACAATTTATAGGTAATAATAAAGCTGTAAATGAAGTGAGGTGATAATAACCCACATAGGTTAGGGTTCCCATGGAACACCCATCCTCTATTACCTACTTCAACCTAAGCTATATTGTCTCTGAGTAATATTTCAATCATGATTTAATTAATAATAAAGTCTCAAGACATATATCATAGGCTAAGTGTCCACTGTGAATCATGTCTAAGCTTGACATGTATAATAAGGCCATAATGATAATGTGAGGCTTCGACTGAATCCAAGATTATGATTTTTCTTGGTAGACGTGCCGTAAAATCATTTCATTTAATAATTCAAATAAACCTAAGCCCATATATGGAATTTCTAATCTATAACCTGGGTATCTCTCTAGGCATATATAAACCAAAAACCTTACAATCCCATCTTAGGCATCCCTAATATGAATATTGGTATTTCTCTAGGTGTGGTATAATGTCATCACCCTCTGAGTACATCCTTAGTGGTCCATAAAGGGATCCCAAGTGTCACTCATGGTGTATATAGAAATATACCCCCCGATTCCATACTTGGAAGTCCACAAAGGGAGTCCTAGTATCACTCATGGTATAAAAATAGTCTACCCTTTGAGTCCATCATTGGTTGTCTATAAAGGAGTCCAAGTATCACTTGGGTATAAACAAGCCAGCTGCCAAATGATTCCATCCTTAGAATTTATACGAGAACCCATGTTTCACCCAAGGTGAAAATAATCATCTCATTATAATTATTTAATTATTCAATCCCAAAGAGTCCATCTATGGTGATCATAATCTCAAACCCAAATATCACTCTTGGCATTACAATAATAATGGTCATGGGCCTAAAGACTAACCATACCATTTAAATTCATCTTCAATTAAATTTGGATTCACTTTTATAATAAAACTATATCACCTCAAAAGGTGGTTTAAATAATATCATAAGCTTAAAAGTCATAGCATCACATAAATCCTCCTATTCTTTTTAGTTGACCATTTTAATTATGAAAGACAACTCAATCCTAAGCGAGAAAGAATAACGACCAAGGGCCTAGGAACATGGACTTCCATTCCCACTTTATTCAATCCAATAACATCATAATCATTTAATCTAACATCCCAAGGAATGTGGGAATAACATACCTCATAGGTTAATCAAACACATACAATATCCATGGTGGTTTAATTTCATTTAGCAACACACCCAAGGGGTTGTTCAAATTCGAGGTCATTAACCTTTAATATAACATAAACGTGTCTCATGAGTTGAATAGATCAAGCCTACCCCTTTAATTTAAGAACCATTCAATTTAATAAGCATATCTTGGAGAATCCAACATGTGGAACAAAAATATATATATACACAACAAGACTTTGAGGGAAAATCATGAGACCACCAAACTTATCTCGGTAGTTGACTCCTCATTTATTTTTGGCCTTTAATATAGGATAGAATGGAAGTAATTGAGAAAAGAGACAAATTCCCCAAAAATAGGGTATATCAGCTCACAAAAAAATAACTCCATTGAGAGGAAGACAAATGATAAAGACACAAGAGGAATAGATATCATATCAGTATGCATCCAAAAAGACTAATGGCATTCAAATCGGATTCTAGATGGATAATATCTTCAAAATCTTAGCTTTTAGGCATGAGGGGTATCTCAAATGGGAGGAGAGGCTATCCACTGGAGGAGAAAAAAATGGGTTGAGGTTTATAAGGTTCAAAAGAAAAAATAGTCATTTAACCATAATTAAATGGTCACACAGTTTGACTACATGGTTGTCCAAACCATAAAAAATTCATGCAAGGCTCACTTACTGGAACCCCATCTTGCATGATCATGGAGCAGAGTTAGAAAAATAATGCACTGACTATTCATTTTCTCCCTCTTAAAAAGTTTATAGAAAAAAATGAACCTGCAACTTGGGTTAGACAGTTTCATCAAACCGTGCAACCCTAGACAATGTACTAGATCACCCCACATAGTTTGATCTAATAGTGTGGAATAGGATGCACTATTTCTATTAATCATACATCCAAGTTTCCTCTTCCAAAACATTGGGCTCCGAGTTATAGAAAATCCCCAAACACCCCCATTTCCACTATGTCCCCACTGGGAACTCCCATAAGGATACAATTAAGGAATCAAATAGAAATACCAAGGTTTTGTACCACATAGAAATCTAGGTTTTTATAGAAGATTTTTGAAAGTGCAGGTTTAGGAAGGATAGGTTCCATGGACACAATACATAACACAACCAATTGATGGGATTTTAATGTGTCTTAGATAGAGCATAAGCCCGTTTTCATTGGTGGGAGTTACATGGGGGAATTCATAAGGTTTCATGGTAATGAAAAGATAATTAATGATAAAAAAACCCAAAGAGGCATTTCTATAGTGGGATCCTGGATGATCAGAAGCATCATTGTGGATAAATACACAAGAATTGAAAAGGGTGAATGGAATTAGAGGGTATGGTACCTGCCATCGGGACAAGCCTGTGCATGCACGGGAATGCCTAAACGAACAGCCATGTGAAGGTGGAGAGTTTATTTCACAATGAAGATGATAAGGAGGAGCAGTTCCAAGTAGTTAGTCTGGGTTGTATGCAATGTTTGAAGCCTATGGGAAAATTAATTCCTCTAAGGCCTACAAGCCATGTAATACTTACGCCTACGAGCCTCGTAAGGGTTTCACCTCACCCCTTGAAAGGTGGATTATCAAAATCAATAAAAAAATTAAGGCCTTCGGTCCATTGGATGGATGGATTGAATGTAAGTAGACTGACTGGACTTTGGTGAAAGCAACGAGAATGGTCTTTGAATAGGATATTTTAGAGATTAACCAAAAAAAAAAAAATCTCAAGTGGGATATTTTTGTATTTTGGTGTGAGTACTATTTTTTGGTTAAATTTTTAGATTTTTGGATGTTAATTCCATAAAATATAAACTTGGTAAACTAGATAGAGACAAAAACACCATCACTATGGATGCCCGATTCAGGCCAGTGGGAGTTAGTTCATCAGAATCATCTGAATGAAATATTTTTAGTGGAAGTAGTGACCAATAGTTGAGTGGAAGTTATATCAGTGGAATTAACCCCAATAATGCAGAAATCCAGGTTTCTAGTGCATTCCAGTGTGGCTCTGCATCTGCTTCAAGTGACTCGGAGGGGTAAGGTTTGGTTAAGTTTTTCTGATTTTATTTTGTTGTAATATTTTTGTTCTTGCAGTGGTATGGTTTATACGGAGCCCCTACCCACTGGTCCCTTTTACCTCCTGTGGTTCATATGATTTGGAAGCCAGAGTGGGTTCTTCGGTGGCTGTGATCTAATCATCTTTATCCCAGAGCGAAGTTGCCAGCACAGACCTGCTCGGCTCCCCTTAATGGCAATGCTCCATCGACGTGCTTTTAGATCTTCCAGTCCCGGGTGACAAGGATTTGGATTCATCTCTTTGGTTTATCCTCTTTTTTGGGTTTCTATGGATGTGTTCAAAAGTTTCTTGTAGTCACGATGAGGCTTTTATAGTTTTGGTTCCAGTGGTGGTTGTTTCGGGAGATTTTAACTTTTCTCTACCCATTTGTTTGTCTCCTAATACTGCTGGTTTTTGATATGTTTGGTGGAAGTTGTTTTGTTTTATTGTTTCGATCCTGGAGGTGGGAAGTTAGTGTAGCTGGTTGATCACTTGGAGCATACCCATAGGAGGATACATAGCTAGTGGTTCACCTTTGTAGTTCTTTTTGGATTCGGCTTTTTGAGAGGGTATGACATCAACCATCAGATCGAGTCTGTGATTAGACACAAGACACTTGCTTGCTGATTAGTATTGAAATGTTGGAGTGCTTCATATTGTTTTTATGCTGGGGAGGGCCCACTATGGTTTTTAATATGGTTTTCACTCTTTTTGTCCTTCAGGTGTGATTTTCCTAAGTCCATGAAATCCTATGGGTTTCCCCCTTCTTCCCTAAAAAAGGGTATTTTTCAATAATAAAAAAATATTTGAAGGCCTTCGGGCTATTGTAAGGAATTTCCAATGCATACACATTGAAGAAACAATCTTGTTCTAGAGGAAGAATTAATGAAATCAAAAAGGTAGTTAGACATAAAATATGAAGTTTTATAGGAGGTTATGGTTGGTGGAATTGAAAAAATACATCAAGGTGTCTAATGATGACACACAAAGGTCATTAGTGTGGAACATAAAGGTAACTCACACTATTTACCAGAATCTTGTGGTTAAATTATAGATTTATACCGGTAATAAAATGTTGTAGAGGATAAATATTGTCACATACATAGATTATTTTAAATGTATTTTTATTCTAATTTCCATTAATGCTTTGTTTTGGGGGGTTTCCAAAGTTTTTATGGAGAATAGGTGAGTTTTCATGAATTGGGCCAAACCGTGAGCCCAATTCCAGATTTAAAAATAAATTTTGTTTCTTTTATCACTTATTCATTTTTTAATATTTTTCACTCATTCCAACTCCTAAATGTCCTCCCCTGATATATTAACACCGCAATTAAAATTTGGAGCCTTTGAAAATCCATAACCAAGATGTATATGGGTTTTTATTTAAGGGATTGGGCCTGCCCGAAAGCCCAATTCCAGTTTTAAAAATAAAATTTGATTAGTTAATAACTTATTCATTTTTAAGGGGTTTTTGGTGATTCCAAGCCCCAAACACGCCCCTTGAACCCATACGCGCGTCCAATATCCTCCCACACTCTTTTCAGCTCATTATCATCGTGGTTTAGGTCGAAAGTTCTGAAGAACTCAAATTTCGGGAAGATTTATAAAGGTAATTTGTTTCCTTCATAACTCCTTCGATTCTTACTCTTTTTCCCCCATTAAAATTCCTAAATGATCTATCTATACTTTTTAGAACCTCCCTTAAAGGTTTGAGTATTTTTAAAATCATATACTAGTATTTTTGGGGGATATTTCTACAAGATATGTTAAGTAAGTTGTTCTCCTCCTTTCTTCTTTCAATTTGATTAGGGTTACATCCAATTTACTTAGGGTTTTTTCCATTATCATTGAGGTTCCTAATTTCCAGGAAGTAGGGTTTAAAAATTAAGGTTTTATCTTGTATTTCATGGTCTGAAATTCTGGTTTTAGTTCTGGTTTACCTTCCTAGAGGTGCGGTGGTGGTGCATTTGAGTTTTCGCACAAAGGATTCAAGGGTTTCCTTGGTTTTGGTAGGTGATTCCATTGTGTATGAAATATTTGTGAATTGGATACTGTTTTTAGGGTATTTTCATGCTTATTAAATTTTATTATTGCTGAAAAATATAGTTTTAGTGGTGTTTGTATCTAAAATGAATCCTAAAGGCCAATTTCATGTGAAATTGGGGGTTTTTCATAGAAATGTTTTATTAGTTTAATTGGGACTACCCTATAAGTAACTAGTAGATTTTATTGAACTATAATAGGGATAAAAATAACGTTTTTAATGATTGTCCCTTGTGTTTGTTGCTGAAAAATATGGTTTTAATGGTGTTTGTGAACCACATGAAATTCTAAGAGTTGTGTTGTGTAAAAATGGAGACTTTGCAATGATGTCGTTTCTTGAACCATATGAGGTTGCCCTAAAAATGATTTTGTGTTTTCACTGAAATTTAGTAGGATTCCCTTTATTTTTTGGAAACTTAAATATGTGCACATAGTATGCAAGTGAGGTTTATAAGGTGTTTTGTGTCCGAAACAGTACGAGATTTTGAGGAATTGTTTTATGAAAAATCTAAGTGTTTTGTTGCGTGTTTTAAGTGGTATAAAATGTGATAGCTACTGTGTTGGTTCTTATTGACCAGTAATGGTGTTTTATATGAAAATTTATTTATGTTGCATGCTGAAATCAATTGATCACAAAAGGGGAATCCCGGGTACCTAGGTGGGGCGGATTTGTACTAGTACGGCTAGTGGACCGGATGAGTTTTGTCCCTATTTCACTTAGCATTTGGATAACGACAACTCTAACTAAACTATGTGGATGATTATTGGAGACCAATAGGTTATGGGTATGTTCCCTACTAGTGGCTCGTTCACGAGAAATGATTTTTCTATGGTTACTTTACACCGAGGTACG
The DNA here is from genome assembly GCA_963277665.1 of Viscum album. Classification (NCBI taxonomy): domain Eukaryota; kingdom Viridiplantae; phylum Streptophyta; class Magnoliopsida; order Santalales; family Viscaceae; genus Viscum; species Viscum album. The sequence continues at coordinate 1,515,714,940 of OY728155.1, read as the reverse complement.
AGGTACATAGGGCCCAAGACAACATAGTGCCAAGGGGTGTTCCCAATGTTGTTGGTCATTGGATTTGTAGTATTTACCCATGTATTAGGGTGTTTTTGGAAGTAAATCACAGAATATAACATTTCTATTTTAATGTGTTAATATTCTGAAAATTTTGGATTGAAAACTATTTTCAATTAGAGGTTTCATTTCTTGAAATTTTAACACTACTTTTCCTTGCGTTTGAAAACCGTTTTCTTTTTCACATTGTATTTCTTACTCTTTGGAATCATTGGGTGGTAGCCTACTGGGAATAGGATCACACCCTAAATACACCCCTTGGGTGTAAGTTGACTTGGTTATGTTTGATTCAGGTAAAGGAAAGGCTAAGGGTGATGACAGTTCATGGTGTTAGTCCCCATCCTTGGTGTGGAGTTGTGGAGATAGCTTGGGGGCGATGAACCCTAGTCGTGTGGAGTCCTTGGAGCTGTCTTGATGCTATAATTATTTTTATTTGGACCACTTGTATTATCTTTAAACCAATGCACTCAGTTCTGGTTTTCACTTAAGTCTTGTTTGGCTCAAAAATTTCAGATTTATATTATGGATTGTTTTTAATGTTTTATGCTTTCATACTCGGGTAAATTGTTCCCAAACCTAAATTGATGATACCCGGGAACTTGTGCCAGCCCGTGGGAATAGGGAACGCCCTTTGGGTCATGTCACGAGCTGGGTTTGGTGCCGGTTTTGGTGGTGCTAGATTAGGTTCATGACACAATGGTATCAGAGGAGGTTTTCTCCTTAGGTCATGTTATTTGGGGAAGAGTGAGCATAGTCTGGAGCTAGGATTTTTGGGACTTGAAATTTCAGTCATGGGTAGTGTGCCTGGCCAACACACCTCATCATGGGATTCAAGTCACCATGGGAAGTATGCATTTATCTGATTCCTTTGGTTTTCTTGGTTTAATGATGACTATGGGAAATGAAAAGAGAGTTGGGCGAATATTCTCAGTGAGCTCGCAGGGCCTGGAAAGCCATGTGTAGCCATGGATATTTCTATATAATACTCTCTGTGATGGTTAAGTGATTGGAATATGGCTTCCAACCATATGTCCAAGTCACCCACCGAAACTAGTTTCCTCTTTCATTGTTTTGTGCTTTAGTTTTGAAATCATAGCACTTTGGTTTTAAGGTGACTTGGTTTTAAGAAGCGTAAAGTATTTATGAAATGATTTTCAAATAAAGAGGGAATGGTTTGGTTTATGAAATTGTAGAACTGAATTTTCAGAATTGTTTTGAAATGTAAAATGGTGTGCTTACACCTCTTTGAAAGCAGGAACTATATTGAATTTGGTTTTGAAAAGCGTTTTCAATAGAGTTTTCTAAACAATTAGAGTGTGTTTTAATGGGATGATATGTTTTGAAATTGATGTGAATAACTTGAAAGTGAGTTCTTTTCTAAATGGTTGTGTCCTTATGAAATGTTTTGTAAGATGTGAATTGGGATTTTGATCTCATTGTTAGCAGTTTTGAGAAAAAGGTTGGGTTGGTTGACCATTTTGTTTTTGAAAAGTGGAAGGAAGTTTTGTTTTACCCTTTGGTATTTCCATGAGTGACCACATGCATGGAGTTATATGGGATGATGGATGGTTGATGGCATGACTGGATGAGTGCTAGGATGGATATGAGGAGGGTGCCCGGTGTGGCACAAAAACATGCATGTGTGAGGCCCATGGGGTACCATTGGTGGATACGCTTACTGCTAAACCGTTTGTTTTCAAAGAATTGGTTTTAAAGAAAAACATGATGTCTTGATGAATAGTTTGGTATTGTTTGTATTATGGGTTTTTGAAAATGTTGATGTTGTGGGATGTTTTGAGTTCAAGAACCCCCTTCTGTTTGAACTGTGTTTTGGGTTTGTGTTTGGTCGGTAAGCTGTGTTGTAGGGACGGTTAGTGGTCTCTTTTGAAAAAAAAATTTGGGATGCCTTTACAGTGGTTCCCTTCATGTGTTTGGATCTGGTTTGTGGCATGTTTTGACCAATAGACCAGCTTGGTTGGGTCCTTGGGTTCTCTCATTGGATAAGGTACACCCCCATTAAGGGTTAATGCACAACTAAAGTGCAACTCGTTCTGTTTCGCCATTAGAAAATCCTCCAGTTGATCAATATAAAGAATATTTTATCGAACATTTTTTTATTGAGTCTACACCCATTCATTTCGCTGATTTTTGGATTCTCTTGTAGTGGGATAGTTCTTGTGGAAGGTTGAAAGAGACCTTAGTTTCGTAAGTTTCCTGATTCATCAAAGGTGGGAGTGTTCTTTCATTGTTAGTACGGATGAGTGTCTTGATGGTGTCTAAGAGGGCCTCTGGGTTCTTTATAGTTTCTTTGAAGAAAGAGCTATTATTGAACCACCAATTTTGAGATTTCGGTCATGATAGGATATTGTGCCCACTTTTTGGACTTATCTATTGTTTAGGGACTTTGAATATGGTCATGTTCCATGTATTGTTTCTATCAATCGCAAGGGTAATGTTCAGTGACGCATTGTGATGTTGTGTGCTCTTTTGACTATAATGGTGAAGGTCACACAATCCTCTAAGGTTCTATGTTATGTTGGGATTATGTCTCCCTTGGTAAAAACATCAAATCCTCTATCTTAAAGGAAGGTGTTTATACGTGTCTTTCCCTTCTTTTGTTTCTCACCCAAAGAAACAAGGTGCTATGTGTGTGCATCTTCTGATCCCTTGTTTCAGTGAAATGTCTATTTTTGGTAAAGTGGGTTATGAAGTGTGTTATGTCTTGATGAACCCATCAGGGTATGAGGTGTAGTTGTTTGTGGCACCGAAAGAAGAAGTTCCACATAGGGGTTTCAACAGCCTAACTGCGTGGCCGAAGATGCTTCAATATTTTGATCTCCAGCCATAGGTCCCGGAGAGAAGCTGGAGCATAGTCAGGGGAAACCCCAGTGTCATTTAAACCCTTGTACAATGTCCTATCCTCAGTATGAAAGATAAGAAGATTTTAAACCTATGGTGTCATCATATTTCTTCTATTGTTCCCATTCGGTGGAAATAGGTGGAGGGTCTTGTACCCACTTCATCACACAATGTTATTCCCTCCCCCTTTGGTTTCCATTGAGTCTTTGGAGAATGGTTAGAAATTTGGCTGGACAAGTTGAGCACACGGTTTTCACATGGTTATTTCTAACCATGAACAAAAAAATAACCATGCAGATATAAGGATCCACATAGTATCGTACAGTTTTCCAAACTGTGCAGACTAACCGTGCGACCGTCCCAACTCCTTAATTTTGGGGTCTTTTCATGTCGGCTCATGCCGTTCGGTTAAAATGGTTGGTTCTTACGGTGGGAAGACCCACTGTGGGTATCATGTATATTATTTTTTAAATTTCTAATTTATGTATACCCCTTGTACTAGGGAGTCTGTTTGGGCCTCCCCCTACTAGTGTCTTGATTCTGTCTCAAAAAAAAATTAATTAAGTTGTATCTTACGGTGGGGAGCCCATTTGTGTCTCTTCATACGAGTAACTCATATTTTTCCTTGGTTTTGTATGGGAAGTAGGTATTATCATTTGGATATATCTAACTACCTACATCTTACTTTGGTAAACATTGATATTGGAGAGTGACCAATGGTTTAGTTATAGTAGGGAAAGTGTAACCTTGTTCGATGTTGTTGTTTATTTGGGTAAATTGATTGAGTGTTGTTCAGATTGTGTTTGAGGAGTTTTCATTTAGGATAAAGCCTGAATGTGCTTGATTATTTTAGGAAAGTGGTGTAAGTCAGGTTTGTGCGAGTATTCCTTCCTTCATTGATCACTGGAGGTGTCATGGCCTTTGGGGGAGAAACCTGGCAAGAGAGTACCTCTTGGTTTCTCAGTTGGGTATGGTTGTTGCTTTGGCCTTACTGTGACTTTCCGGGGCGGAAAGTTTTCATGGTGGGGAGAATTGTCACATAAATAGCTTATTTTAAATGTTTTTTATTCTAATTTCCATTAATTCTTTGTTTTGGGGGGTTTCCGAAGTTTTTATGGAGAATAGGTGAGTTTTCATGAATTGGGCCAAACCGTGAGCCCAATTCCAGAATTAAAAATAAATATTGTTTCTTTTATCACTTATTCATTTTTTAATATTTTTCACTCATTCTAAATCCTAAATGTCCTACCCTGATATATTAACACCACAATTAAAATTTGGAGCCTTTGGAAATCTATAACCAAGGTGTATATGGGTTTTTATTTAAGGGATTGGGCCTGCCCGAAAGCCCAATTCCAGTTTTAAAAATAAAATTTGATTAGTTAATAACTTATTCATTTTTATGGGGTTTTCGGTGATTACAAGCCCCAAAAACGCCCCTTGAACCCATCCGTGCGTCTAATATCCTCCCACACTCTTTGCAGCTTATTATCATCGCGGTTTAGGTCGAAAGTTCTAAAGAACTCAAATTTCGGGCAGATTTATAAAGATAATTTGTTTCCTTCATAACTCCTTCTATTATTACTCCTTTTCCCCCATTAAAATTCCTAAATGATCTACCTATCCTTGTTCGAACCTCCATTGAAGGTTTGAGTATTTTTAAAATCAGATACTGGTATTTTGGGGGGATATTTCTACAAGATATGTTAAGTAAGTTGTTCTCCTCCTTTCTTCTTTCAATTTGATTAGGGTTACATCAAATTTACTTAGGGTTTCTTCCATTATCATTGAGGTTCCTAATGTCCAGGAAGTAGGGTTTAAAAATTAAGGTTTTATCTTGTGTTTCATGGTCTGAAATTCTGGTTTTAGGTCTGGTTTACCTTCCTAGAGGTGCGGTGGTGGTGCGTTTGAGTTTTCCCACAAAGGATTCAAGGGTTTCCTTGGTTTTGGTAGGTGATTCCATTGTGTATGAAATATTTGTGAATTGAATACTGTTTTTAGGGTATTTTCATGTTTATTCAATTTTATTATTTCTGAAAAATATAGTTTTAGTGGTGTTTGTATCTAAAATGAATCCTAAAGGCCAATTTCATGTGAAATTGGGGGGTTTTCATAGAAATTTTTTATTAGTTTAATTGGGGATACCCTATAAGTAACTAGTCGATTTTATTGAACTATAATAGGGATAAAAAAAATGTTTTTAATTATTTTCCCTTGTGTTTGTTGCTGAAAAATATGGTTTTAATGGTGTTTGTGAACCACATGAAATTCTAAGAGTTGTGTTGTGTAAAAATGGAGACTTTGCAATGATGTCGTTTCTTGAACCATATGGGGTTGCCCTAAAAATGATTTTGTGTTTTCAATTAAATGTAGTAGGATTCCCTTTATGTTTTGGAAACTTAAATATGTTCACATAGTATGCAAGTGAGGTTTATAAGGTGTTTTGTGTCTGAAACACTACGAGATTTTGAGGAATTGTTTTATGAAAAATCTAAGTGTTTTGTTGCGTGTTTTAAGTGGTATAAAATGTGATAGCTACTGTATTGGTTGTGATTGACCAGTAATGGTGTTTTATATGAAAATTTATTTATGTTTCATGCTGAAATAGATTGATCACAAAAGGGGAAGCCCGGGTACCTAGGTGGGGCGGATTTGTACTAGTACGGCTAGTGGACCGGATGGGTTTTGTCCCTGTTTCACTTAGCATTTGGATAAAGACAACTCTAACTAAACTATGTGGATGATTATTGGGGACCAATAGGTTATGGGTATGTTCCCTACTAGTGGCTCGTGCACGAGAAAGGATTTTTCTATGGTTACTTTACACCGAGGTACGAGGTACATAGGGCCCAAGACAACCTAGTGCCAAGGGGTGTTCCCAATGTTGTTGCTCATTGGATTTGTAGTATTTACCCATGTCTTAGGGTGTGTTTGGAATTAAATCACAGAATCTAACATTTCTATTTTAATGTGTTAATATTCTGAAAATTTTGGATTGAAAACTATTTTTAATTAGAGGTTTCATTTCTTGAAATTTTAACACTACTTTTCCTTGCATTTGAAAACCGTTTTCTTTTTCACATTGTATTTCTTACTCTTTGGAATCATTGGGTGGTATCCTACTGGGCATAGGCTCACACCCTACTTACACCCCTTGGGTGTAAGTAGACTTGGTTATGTTTGATTCAGGTAAAGGAAAGGCTAAGGGTGATGACGGTTCATGGTGTTAGTCCCCATCCTTGGTGTGGAGTTGTGGAGATAGCTTGGGGGCGATGACCCCTAGTCGTGTGGAGTCCTTGGAGCTGTCTTGATGCTATAATTATTTTTATTTGGACCACTTGTATTATCTTTAAACCAATTTACTCAGTTCTGGTTTTCACTTAAGTCTTGTTTGGCTCAAAAATTTCAGATTTATATTATGGATTGTTTTTAATGTTTTATGCTTTCATACTTGGGTAAATCGTTCCCAAACCTAAATTAATGATACTCGGGCACTTGTGCCAGCCCGTGGGGATAGGGAACTCCCTTCGGGTCATGTCACGAGCTGGGTTTGGTGCCGGTTTTGGCGGTGCCAGATTCGGTTCGTGACAACAATGATTCCCTCAAGAAAGTCCGAATGTGGAGGAATCAATTGATATATCAAGCCTTATTATGAATAGTGTAGCAGAACCACTTGTGAATATATGCTGGAGTGTTGATCTAGAGCACTAAAGTTTTAGAGGCCTTATAACCAAATGCATGGGGTCTTAGTCCAAAAGACCAGAGGGACAAAAGGAGTATAAATGGAAGATGCTACCGCCAGGGGGATCACATCCCATCACCTGTGGGTCTTCATCATGGAAAAATTTGTGAGATGAGTATGAAATTGGAGATGTTAGAGTTATTATTCTCTTAATCTAGTTTGGATACTAAAAGTTTGGTTATCCATGCAACTCAAATGATTTTTTCCTTGAATAAATATGTGTAGTTGTTATCCCATAGATGTAGGACTAAGGTATAAACCCTGTAATCATGTGTGTGTTGTGATTTTGTTTTCATTATGTTTTTATCATGTATGTTTTTCTTGTTTTCTTTTCATACAAGTAAGTCCATTAAGTGAACAAAATAAGGAGGGTATATTAGTGCGGTGGTTGGGGTGCATGGTCTTCCCAACTGAGGATTATGATATATGGGGGATGTATTAATCAAATGTTGAATCTTATAGTGATTTATGTTCCAAATTTCCCCAACACAACCTTCCAGTATTTCAATATATTACAAGGTTCACTGGTCTCATCCTTCCATAGATTCATAAGGATTGAAACTCCAACTCCCAACCAGTGTAGTGTCATGGATAACCTAACACACCCTATTCCAAGATTTTTAGGGCACTCCATATCTCTTAAAATGGGACTAACCAAGTGGAACAATTTTTTCTCATAATTGATGTTGCAGGATCATATTTCCTTATTTCTCGATCCATAACATTCTCTAAACACCATTTATGCAATCCCTCATGAATTCCAAGTTCATGGACTCAGGCATGTCTGCAAAATTCTATACTTCCATCCTATAAGTTTACCTTATCACGTGGAAAAGGGGATACCCACTCTCTCACTATCAACTTAATGGTCCATCCATCACCATGGTGATTCTCTAAACCATAGATCACATCATAATCCACTCTCCATAGTGGTTCTCCTGATCTCTTCAAAACACACCCTCCATAGTGGAATTCTATCTCTGATATTCATCTCTAAGCATGACCCTCACTATCACATCACCTCATTTCAGTAAAACTTCAAGACTCTTCCCCCCCATCATACAGTCACAACCATTATCATTCTAGAAGCATCGAGAGGCATGCTGCCTTTGATACCACTTGTCATAGGCACGTCTTCCTATCCTAGATCATCTAGACCCAACACATAATTCTTTCTAGGGATCCATCCTAAAACCAATAAGTGATAAGAGGAGTATTCCATAAATTCTTATATGTTAGAAACCACTCATCTTTGAACCCAATGTGGTATTGAGTTTTCACAAAATACATCCAAGGAGGTATGTCATATGGATTCATGAAAATAGGACAAAAAGAATATGAACTACTGTAAACACCAAAAGAAAAAAAACCCATATGTAAAAAAAAACTAATAGTACATTATGAGGTTCTGAAGTAAAAGACCATTGAAATTGATCAAATTATTTCAACAAATCACCATCATAAGGATGATTTAATCTTCCATTTATAGAAATATTAGATCAATTCCATGTCATGAATGAAGTTGGGTTTTGAGATAGAAATCAATGCTACAATCTAGGAGTAATTGGAAAATACCTCGACTGTTTTACAGGAACATGTTTGAATTTTCCATGTTCAATGTTATTATACCTTGATTGCACAAATGCAGGATAATTAACTATATTTAATCATTTAAACAAACATGAAGACTAAATTAATTAAGACCCAAATTATGAACCAATTTTTTTTTATTTCATATAAATTTACAAAAATTGTAGTTCCCTCTAATAATAAAGATTTAACCAAATAAAAAAATTGAGATGGTTTCAATTGATAATTTGAATCATCATTTTGAAATTTCATTTCTTTAAAATATAGCCCAATAACCTTGTGTACTAAATTTTGTAATTGTGATGGTCTAGAAACCAAAAACATTTCATTTTCCTATGAATTAAGTTCATCTTTTTGATATAAAAAACATATTTTTTTTATGAAAATAAAAATGTAATAGATGAGATCAACTAGTATCAAACACTAAAAATCTCATAAGATTACATTTTTTACTACTAAATTATCTCTTTTGAAAAAAAATTATATTTTATGCCGTAAATAAAATAAATGCTTCAACACCCTAAATAAAGACATGATTTATACTAGACACATGTAGATTTTTTCAATTAATTATCCAATCATGATCTTGTAATAAAAAGTACTGTTAATTTCTCATGTCCAAATTTTTCTAAAAAAATAAAAATTATTAGTTTATAATAAAAAACTATTAATATTTTTTAAATAAATGTTTAATTTAAAATAATTAAAATTTTAACTAAATAAAGGCTCAAAATTAATTAGTTTTTTTTACAAATTTACAATTTTTTTCTTAAAATAACTATATTAATATTTAATAATCTTTTAGATTTTTTATTTCTAATAATGTATTCTAAAATTTATTACTTATTTTTTTTATAATTATAGATAATTATTTTTAAAGTTTTATATGCATTATTTAATAATAATTTATTATTACATAAAAACTATATAAATTATTTTTTAAATTTATTTACCTTTTATTATATAATCAATTTTAAATAAGAACTATGTATATTTTTTCACAGAATGAATACATTAAATTGATATATAATTTTTAATTTATTTTAATTAATTAATTAATTATTATTTATTTTACTAATTTTTATAATTATAGTGAATTATGTATTCAATTTCCTATATAATGTTTTATAATATTCATTTAATGTTTAAAAAGTAGGTTTAATTTTTTTATGAATTTTTGTAGTTATATTTTATTATTCTTTTTTTCTTAACTAAATTTTATTTATTTTCTATAATTTTTTTCACAAAAAATCCATCCCTCCAATTACATGTCTTGGTATCCAACTATATAGACCCCCTTTGCAAAGTTAAGTTCTTAGTATTGTATTTCTTCATGCTGGTTGAATTGGGTAAAACTACTACATAACCACACACCCCCGCACAACTGGTGGGTTAAATATTTCTATTCTGAAATTGTGATCCATACATACAACCATTGAGAATTGAACCCCCAACATCCAGGAAATCAAGGGAGTAACCAACTTTTGGAACACCCTTCCTGGGGAATTATAACTTCTATTATTTTTTATTTTTTTTATTTTAAGAAACTTTATTATTTTTACTAGTTTATAATAAAATTTATTATTTATTAAATATTTTTTTATTATAATATTAGAATAATTTTTGTAATTTTTCATTATTTTTCATTAATTTCATTTTTTTTAAATTATTTTAATTATTTATCATCCTACTATTTTTATAATTAAAATTAAATAAGTTTCTGAGTTTATATAAATATATATATATATATTTTAAAATATATATATTTTATTTTTTTTTAAAGAAAATATATAATTTTTAACAATTTGTTATTATTTATCATAATATTATTTATTTTTAAAATTTCAACTAAGTTTTAATAATTTGGTATAATATTAATATTTAATAAATATTAAAAATAATATACTAATTTTAACTAATTCTATATTTTTTAATTTTACTAATTTATCTTTATTTTTATATTAAAACAAACTAATTAAGTAAATAAACACCAAAAAAATTACAAATTTAAAGAACCTAATTAATTAAACTATTAAATATAAAATAATTAAATAAAAACAACTAAAAATATTATCTAATAATAAAAACTAATAACTAATAACTTTTGAAAATAAAAGTTCAAAAAAATACCTCCAAATTAAAAAAATAAAAACTAAACTAGGATCCCGAATGCTAGATCTATATCACAAGGTCCTTTTTTTGAGAGAAAGTGTGGGAATCAATATATTATTGATAATGAAAAGAACATATTGAACACCTATTCATAATTATTATATTTTACAATGGACATTAGTAATGAAAATAATTATGTCACTAATAGACAAGAATTTATTTCATATTTATCAGTGATATTATTTATGAGGGAGTCATTTATTTGGGATGGATAACATATCTGTCACAAATAGTAACCACCATTTCAACTTATCCAGTTTTTTTTGAAAACTATTTGCAATGGATAACCTTCCACAACCCACCACCAATTTTTTAAATTATACATAAGTAATTATGGAATATCATTTAATCTATATAAATTACTAACCTATAGCGATAGTAATATTCAATTTCATCATAAATAATTCCAGCTCACTATAGTGTGCACATGGATGCCAAATCTATTTGTGAATGATTTAAATTCCATCATAATAACTTGGTATTACTATTATTAGTGTTGAAATTTTTTCCAATACAAAACATTATTGCCAAAGGTATCTTTTTCATCAAACATAAAGTCTATCCCAATTATTCCATCATAAAAATAACTTTTCTTATTGTGTTGTAACATCCACATTGACATTTTTGGGTATTTTTTTATTTATTGATTTTTATTTCATTTTATCTATCTAATTTTAAGTGTTGTTGGTATTTTTGGGGTATATGGAGTTTTGGGTTGGAGTTATGTAGCATTAAAAAACACAGCATCGATACTTGGAAGAACATAATGTGATGAGTGTAAGTCACGTCATGGCCTTGGGAGGCATCACGACGCAGAGGTCTAGAGGTGAGTTTTTCAGTTGAGGTTGTTTAAGGGTCATTTTAAGGCCTAGGGGACTCATTAGATGATTGTGTTGGAGTTGTTTCCCTACAACCAACTACTTTGTATGTAAATACCCTGAATCTAGTAACCCAGAGACGATGTCTACTTTATTACATTGGTAGTAGATACAAGGAATCACATCTTAAATAACCGAATAATTTATTAATCTTTATAAACTACATACATAATTTAATTTCACATACATTTGAAAACATAAAATATACACAGTGTTTTCTTTGAGAAAAACATTATTCCCCTTATAATATCCTTTCATAGCAATCACAAAACACTTCTTGGTATTCTAGGGAAAATAAAACATAAGAAATCAGTGATCTTAGAAGATCTGTAAGGGTAAGAATACATCATAATCTATCATGAATAAATAATAATAATAAATATGGAAAGTTAAATAACTGAAACACATGACATTTAAATAATAACTTGATCATAACATGGTAGGAATAAATGATGATCAAATAAATCCATATAAATAATCACATGCGCTTAAAACTGAACCATGGATATTCTAATTAATCGATTAATAATAAGAACATTAATAACTAATCTCAAAATGAGTGAATGCATAATGTCAAATATATGAAACATACTATCAAGACCTTTCATAATAAAATTTAAAGCAATGGGTAAACACTCATCTAATTTTTCCAACTTATTTGTCTCATGAGACTTATTGATGCATCGAGGGGCTAAGTAATTCCAAGACCCACCCATTACTTAATAATTCTAATGAATTTCTCATATGAAATTTGTGAAACATAATAAATATAAACATTAATATTGAAAAACTAACATATAAAATTTTAATAATTACCCCAATCAAATAAACACAATCATAAACCATCTAGAACAATATGGTTAATGTTAATAAATTTGTAAATCCTCAATAAAACTACTCATAAAACATCCAAATAAATAATAAGGATTATATAAATACAACATATCCCCATTGGATTATAATTACAATAAAGGGTTTAAGTCATTGATGAATAAAAATACCACAAAAATGTTATTAAAATCAAATTTGAGAAAAATAACATTTTCACTTTGAAAATGTTTTTAAAATAAATAAAACTTTAAAAAACCATTTTTAAAATACTTTTTTTTAATATATCCTTTAAAAAATTAAAAACTAAGTCTTAAAATATTGGTTGTTTATGGATATAGAAAATTCCATTCATGACATACACGTTAAAATAAAGATTCCTTTCACATTTATGATAAAAGTGAAAGATAAATTATTTGGAAAATGACATGAAGATTCCTTTAATTTTTTTAAAAGTCAAACAAGGGTAAAAATGTATTTAATAAATCATTTTTATAATGTTAAAATAATTTTTGAAAACATGGTTTTGTAAGAAAAAGGATCTTCAATCAAAGAGATAAATGTATTCAAATTTTCTTAAAAACATTTTCTCAATCATTTTAAGTGTCAAAGAGAGGAAAAAATGATACTATTACTTGAAAAAGTTCATGAATAACTAGAGTATAATAAAATATATTGAAATATCAAATAATCCCCTCAACGGAGACTTAAACATAAATAACCCCCAATAATGGTGAGATTCTAAAATAAACCCTTTCCTCTTTGGTAAATTCTAAATCATAAGCCTCATAAAAGAATTAATCATCAAATAAAACTTATGATATCATGAATATAAATATATTCATGATATAACATATCAAATGGGAAGTATATACACCACACAAAATAAATAAGTGGTGCATATGGCATATATTTCACAGAAGTAAAAGTGAGACGAGAAACCCTTACCTCAGGTTGGACTTCCTTCTTATGTGTTCAAACCTTAAGTATAATAAATATAGGTTTATTATAAATCCATTAAATAATAATAATAATATATATTATACCAAATATGATCCTATTATAATATTTTACCACTCTTTTGTTAATAATATTTCATTATTTTCATTGTTTCAGCTGTTAATTGCCTTGCTTTCTCATGCATGTTTTGTTAGGAATGTTCCGATTCTTATAGATAGGATATAGTTTAATCATATATATAATTATATTAATTATATAAATATTTTTTTCATTATATACATCCTTATAATTTTTTTAAAATTGGACATAGAAAATGAACTGCATCACTTTGTGGAGACGGTAATCCGTACGTATGCACAAGAGACAATATCATTACCTTTAAATGGTTAATGGGTAAATAATTGTATGATATAGTAATTTTATAAATTTTATATAATTTAATATATATCACATATATTACTTAAATTTATACTTATTACTTTCCATGTAAATTGTAACTAAAAAATGAATCACATCGCTTTGCGAGGTGGTAGTCCACCATACACATAAGCGATGTTATCGTATTTTAAACATAATGGAACGTAAGATGGTATATGTGATATTATAACTAAAGTAGTATAATTATATAATAATATTATATATATACATTAAATTTATCATTATATTAACCATGAGAGGTGTTTATGGAAAACAAGTTACATCAGCTTGCGAGGTGGGAGTCTGTCGTGCACATGATCGACAATTTCGTTTCCCATTTTATGGAAGAGGAGATGGATATATATTATGAAATAAACATAATAAAATATTTGTATATTTTATATATTGGTTTTATTATATTGTAATTTTTAAGACATAATTTAATGTTTTAAAAGAATAATGAAAAAGAAATAGCTTTGTTAAGATGATTACCTTCTCTTAGAGAAACCTCCTTTGGATCTCCTCTGGAAGAACCAAGGGTTGCTATTTTGGAAAGAAAAAAACCTCTATAATGTAGATAAGGATGTTTAGGGGAGAATTTAGTACAATTTTATTTATCTAAATGGTTTTATAGGTGTGAATAAGTGAGTGGAGTGAGTTCCCATTTATAACTGAGGAGGAGTTTCATTTTTGAAAATACCGAAAACTATTTAATAATGGGAAGTCACTCTAACCTGAAGTGAATCCAAAATTTATAATTAGAGGTTTTTAGGGATTATATGGTATATACACACCTAAAAAATACAAAAACAACTCATGTTTTAAACATGTTGTTTATTAATTTCTAAGTTTTCTTACTTTTAACATTTTAGTTTTTCACTATGGTAACTAGTCATTTTAACCTAAGTAATTTATCATTTAAGACTAGAATAAAATGTGACTTATTAGATAATTTTACCCCAATAATTCTAAATATTAAATCCAATTTATCAAATAAAAAAACTATGTGTGTTGAAAATTAATTTTAACATAAGTTAATGGAACGTGCAAAAACACTGCTTTAACATTACCATGTTAATTAATTTATTATTTTTTTAATAATTATTATGACCAAAAATTAATTTGAAATTATTATATAATATAAATTATTATTATTAAAAATATTGAATCCATTTTTCCAAATTAAATTAATATAATTGGCATAAGTCAATTTAAAATTAAACCTGCAGACGCGTTGAAAAAAAGTTTTCCAACGAAAAAATTTCAAAAGGTCAAAAAGTTTTTATATAAGAATTCAATATGAAATTGATTCAAATGAAATAAATTAGTTAAATTTTAATATATTTGAACTAATTTTACATTAAAACCAATTTAAAATATAATTTAAATTTTCAAATAATTAAAAAAATGCAGTTTTCAATAAAAATTATTATTATTCACTATTCATCAAAAAATTAATCTTTTTAGAAAATTATAAAAAATTCACTCAAAGATAATTTTGAAATGTAGATTTAAAAAATGAAGTTTATTTTTTTAAATAAATTTTATAAAATTGGTCAAATTTAATTTTAAATTATATATGTAATGCACGACTATTCTGCCTTTAAGAAAAATACAGTTTTTTATAAAAAATTCTTTTATATTTAAAATGGTTATTATTTTATTTATAATTAATAGATAACCATTTAATTTAGTTTATACGTGATTAAAAAATATAATTTTATTAATTTAGTCATTAGTATTCATACCTGCTAACTTAAGAGCTACGTTTTAATGGTCATGTTTGGTGGAGATGCACGAGGTCGGGATGCTATTTCTATTTGAACATGGAGATTAGGGTTCTATTCTTATAGTGATAGTAATTAAAGATGATTATTTAAATCTATCAGATGTTTTAGTTGATCTGTCAAAAAAAGGTTTATGCTGATTCTGGTCTAGGCAGTGCACATTTTCTCCCCTCAAAAGAATTTTAGACTTTAATGAAGGTGACATCTATTTATCACTCTTCATAACCTTCATATAGAGTGAATAATGATAATTTGAATAATATTTATGTGGATTAAGTTGGAATCACTGTTTGTGATTGTTTCTTTCTGGGTCTTTAGAGAGAATAAAAAATTACTCATAACCATATCTCGAGAAATGGTTCCCTTGCTGTTGTTGAAGAAAGCCCTAAATTATTTAAGGAATGGATTGAGGGATGAAGTAACTGAATCATTGAACAAATCACCTTGTTGTTAAAGATTATGTTTGGATGCTTGATGGGTTGAGGAAGCTGTTTCTCCAAGTATGGGGATCCGATGGTTGACACTTGGTGTCAATTGATATGGGTTATTTCTATATCAATTTCCCTCACCAAGAGATAATGTTAAAGGTGTGGAGATATGTATTTTTCAATATAAAATGATGGATCATACAATTTCCAGATTGGTATCCTTGGTTTGATTTGTTCTAAGATAAGAATTGTGTTTCACAATCCTAGATTCAGATAAGATCACTAAATTGGTTTTTTTGGAACCCGAGCATTCTATGGGATATTGCCTTGGTTGTTGGATCCCCAATTATATTTTATAAGGAGACTAAAATGGAACTATAAGGCCATTATGCCTAAATTTTGGTTGAATTTAACATTATTTCAACTATTTTTAAACATTTTTTTGGGTCTTTGGTGAATTTAAATTCAATCTTGCGATTAAAAATATGAACATTTCTGGATTTTTGTTCCAATTTATTATGTATTGGACATGAAAGAGATAAATGTCACATGGGTTTTATATGCTCAAACTATAATAAATACGGGCATATCATTGAACATTTCTCCGCTATTAATGGTAGGATGGATATAGCTAATAAGAAAATAGTGACCATGGATGAGGGGAAGAATGTCCATAATTCATCTCAAGTGGGAGGTAATGATGGAATAGAAGTAGGGAAGGGAAGTAAATTTAGCTACAAGAAACATTATGTTCCATTTTCTGATGTGGTTGTTGGTACGAAGGATTCCAATTATGTACCTTTTAAAGGTTTCAATTTTGAGATCCATAAGGGTTCTCATTCTGGTGTGAGTGGCCCTCATATGGTTGTTAGTGTGAGTACTCAATTTTTGGAGGATGCATGGTCTAGAGTGAAGACATTGCAATCTCATCTGGTGCTATCATCTGGTTTTTGGGATGGGTTCAATTTTACTGATGTTCTTGGGTATGGATTCTTTAATGATGGTAGAAGCAAGGGGAAATCCACCTTTCGATTTAAATTCTAGAATAGATAAACATGCTATCCTTCCATTAATTTGGTAATTACAGATGATGAAAATTTGCGGGGGAAATCCTGTTCCCCACTTCCTGCTACTGCCCCGTAGGGACAATATTTTTTTTCACTTAGGGTGTGGAAAGTGTTCAAGACACATGATATTATACTGGTGGGAAACCTGAAAAATATTTTAATATTGTTTAGGACATCTTTTTGGATTAATATGATGCTTATGTTGATTCCAATAAACCATCCAATTCTGGTCTGGAGGAAATAGTTTTTTGTGGATGATGCAATCACAATAGAAGATTCACTAAATAATGAAGATGAAATCATCATTGCTGTCTCTTAGTTAATGGAGGATATGGAGGAATACACGATATTGCAGGCTTGTTCCAATGAAGATCTAGTCCCTGATGTAGCGGTTTCTCTTTTAGGATAGAGTTTTCAATTTTGTGAGGCAACCAAGGTTGACCAAAAGGGAAATTGGTCATCTCCAAAGCATTGGAAGATAGGAAGACACCTGAGAGGTCAGGGTGGATCTCATGGAAGGGATGGTAGGAGATTCAATGTAATGTAAAATATAGAATGGTCCTATCGATCCCAATTTTATGACCTTATGAAAAACTCTTATGATGAATTTGTAAAGGCCTCAGTAAAATACTACGAAGCCTCAAGGGAAAAAAACTTCAAAATTCTTCTAGAGGATTTTGAGGGTGAAAGTTACCCCTAAGGTATTATAGAAGATATAGAATCACAGTTAAATTTAAAAAATGAATCTATCTTTGGTGAAATGGAACTGGATGTATTTGGTTACATGGAAAATCTTTTAGTCCAAAAAATAGGTGTGTATAGACCTGACCTAACCCGACTAGGTTGGGATGAGTTGGTTTGGGTTTGAAAATGTATATTCACAGGTCGGGTTGGTTGGGTTGAGCCATGGTCGAGTTGGGTCGGGTCACGGGTTGGGAAAAAATGACCTAACCCAACCCAACCAACCCAAAGAACTAAAATTCTCCCCTCCAACACGCACTACCCTACGACCCGTCCTCACTATTGAGACATAAATATCACCTCTCCTGTGATCCCCACTCCGTCGACTGGTCTAATTCCTCATGGAAAGAGATCCCCATCATCTATGCTTCCTCTCCATACTCAACCTAAAATCCCCACCCTAGTTTCCTCTCCAGCTGTGATCCCCACCCCCATCACCTCTTAGATGATCCCCACCATTGTCACCTATCTGTGATCCCCACCCCGACCATCTCTCTAAGGATCACCACCCCCATCACCTCTCCATAATCCTTAACCTCCTCATCGCCTCTCTGACAATACCCACACTCATCACCTCTCCATTATCTCCTACCACCATCACCTCTCCATGATCCCCACCCCCTCACCTCTATGATCCCCATCCTCCCATCACCTCTTCAAAGGTACCCACCCTCTCCACTCATCTTATTTTTTCCTTCATTTTTTTAATTTCAAGATGGTGGTCCCATCACTGTAGGTTCTAGAACCAAACCTCATTAGCATCTCCAGTAACCATCAGACACTATCTGGCTACCACCATCACCTCACCCGTAGGCTCTACCACTGTAGCCACCGACCCACCTCACCATTCCTATTATTATGTATCCTACAAAGTATCCAGATTCTGAAACACGATGACAGATCCCCCCACACCAACTCCCTATCCCTCACGCCAACTCATCATCACCAGATCATTCAAGTACAACTGCTACTGATTCCCTATCCAACAAATCTTCCAACTAATGTAAAGAAATACAACATCATCCCCACACCAGTGTGGTCCACTTCTCACCATGGTTAGTGATAATGAAACGTGACGATTGAATTTAATATTGGTTGGATTAATTTTTCATGGTGGTTTTCTACCCTAATTACATGAACATTGATTGCTAATGTCAGAAATTATGTGGAATATTAAGTTCATGGTAGGATATGTCACAATATCAGGATGAGTGAGGAGATGGTTTAGTTTGGTTTATGAAGTATTAGAGACTGATTTTTTTCTAAGAATCCAATTAGACCGACCTGACCCAACCTGATATGAGACAGGTTGGATGGGGTCAGGTCCAAACTAGAAATCATCTTCGACCCAAACCAATCTGAACCAGCCTTTTTTGATTGGGTAGGGTCTAAAAAAACCCCCAACCTAACCCATGGACACCCCTACCAAAAATTGTTTTCAAAATTTTTGGAATATGGTTATTGAAAAAATTAGTATTAGGTTTTTTTATCTCTATTTTAAATACAAGAGATGCATCATTCTAGAGGAATCCTCTGACTTGTCATCGTATGATGAGTTTTTACCACCTCGAAGGACCAAATCATGGAAGATAGGTTAACAACTAAAGAATAGAGATTGCTGTCCCAGGATCCTAGGCTCCAGAGGGAGCAACAAGATTTGATCTTTATTTTCTATGTTGTGGGAATTTCTTTCTTTGTTAGGCATCTCATTTCCTTTGTTTTTTTACTTTCCTTTTTATAATAAATTCTGAGGGTGTGGGTTGGATTTCCAACTCACACTCAAACCTCTTTAATAATAATCAGTTTAAATAATAATATTTTAATATATTATCGTGTGTCATTCAGACACAACGTTGATTTAATTTCATAATATCAAATATATTGAATTTATTTAAAAGTAAATATATCATAAAGTCTTAGGGTGTTATATTCTCTTCTAATATTTGTGTTGTGTGTCATATACGCAATGAAATAAGATTTTCCTCTTTTAAAATCTTGAGGAGTCACATTGTAATTTGGATTAAATGTATATTAAAAGAAGTGAATAATAATATAAATATCATATCAAATATTTATTGTTGTTATTCATAAATTTTATGTGATAACGTCCTAGAGTATCTTTCATATTGATAATTTCATAGCAGTTCCTCTCTATGATAATAACCTTGAAATACTATGATTATATTCTTAAATATAGTTCTACGGTTGGATAACATTCTATGGAGAGACACATAGAATGTGACTGTCATGTTCGAGTACCAGTAATTGGATGAGAATTTTTCTCATAATTTTTTCACTTGGTAATCTCAAAGATGAAAGATTATGAGAACAAACCTATGAGTAGGAATTATGCATGTTTTGGTGTCATTGGATATTCCTATCCATGAGTGTGTGTAATGGTCCTTAAACTTTATGATTATTATTAATTCATGTTATAAATCACACAATTAGATTTATTTCATAAACCATAATGGTAATAGTTTATGGTTAAGTTGGATATACTGGGTGTGTTACAAATGAATTATTGTTAATTAATAAGTCGAGGAAAGATTTTCCCCTTTCTTCTTTATGAAAGTTGATATCTTGGTACTTTTATTGAAATATAACTACCACATTAAATTCCATGGACATGGTGTAATGGTGTTTATTTCAGATAGTCAAAGAAGGATATGTCAAGAATATAGGTTGATAACAAATATGTACAATCTTCTTGATGAGATATTGTGACAAAGATATTATGTTACATATGGAGTGTTTGAATGAGGTTGTCATCATTGCAAAATTAAGTTCATTATCTTGGGTGACTTAATCCATTTATATAAATTAAACCTAGATTTTAGGTAATCCCACCTAATTCCAATGAGAAATAATCCTTGAGGGCCACACACTAAGTGTTACCATTGATCTTGATTAAATTATATTTGAATTTTACTAATGTAACAAATATTTTTCTCAAGATCAAGGAATAAATTTATTCAAATTTTAATGATTTCATAAATTAAATAAATACTTATTCACCGGATTATGAATAAAATATATTTATTTATTTTATTTATTATTTAATAAATATTTATTCACTCGTTTTTAGATTTAAATATTTATTTATGAATGAAATGTTTATTTAGGTATTCAATATATAACATGGAGGAAGAACGGACCAAGAATGGGTCTGTTGATAAATATTAATTTTCTAAAAGGTGAAATTATATTTATCATTTTGCAAGTTAGCGCACACTGTAAGAGAATAATAATATTTTATTATTATATGAAGTGGGGGTTTTTAAATATTATTATAATATTTGAGGTATGGTATACAATTAAAGAATATATTAACCTAAAATCTAGCTCTACAAATAGATGGTTATGTCTATTGTATAAGGTTAATCAAAAATTGAGTTTTGAGAATCATTGAATACAACGTACTTATCTCTCTTGAATTTCCCTCCTCTATTCCACTCAAGAATGAGAATAACTCCTTCAAGCCTGAAGGAACTTGAGCGATTGAGAAAAATAATGAAAGACAAATGATTCACCATGCTAGAATATTAAAATAAATTGGTGTCATTTGGATATCAAAGGAGCACACATGGATCACTGCTAGAGGGATTCTACACCTAGAACCTCTAAGAACAATGAAGGTAATCTAAATATGGTTTTTGGAAGAACAACATCATCAATGAAGAAATTTAATCAGATCATCTATTCATTTATTCTTATCTAAATTAATTAATTATAAATTTAACATGAAAAGATCCTATATTGGGGTTTCGATCAACTCTATGTTAAAATAAATTTTAATATAACGCCCACCAAAGGTGATTTCACTGAAACTGGAACCTTCATGCAATATCATATGGAGGTTATGATTTAAATTTATAATTATTTATTTGATTATTGATCTATATGTGCAATAGTGGTTAAATTTTCATTTCAATAATTATGTATTCTTTAATTCGATTGTTTAAATTAACACTTCTTCAAAATTTTAATTTCTTTGTTCAATAATTACAATTTCTTAAGTCCAATAATAAATTAAGAATAATTTGAGATTCCATCAGGAAGTTTCAAGGAATATATCTGGATAACATGACATTACAGGACATGTAGCCAGAGTACGTGATGTGTACCCAAGTGCACTACACCTGGCCGTGTCATGGGATACAAGACACAACGAGTAGTAATTACATGCAGTGAATTTATTGAAAATTATGTGTATATTGGGACAACTAGGAACACAACATATCGAATTACAATGTGTGTAGCTGGCGTACATTCCATGTTGTCTATGTAGGTTAACAAAAAAATCGTGCAAATTGTGTGGTCAAATACACGGTCAGAACCATGTGAGACTAATATCAAAGGGAAATAATGACTTGCATGACATGTAGCCAGTATGCACACCATGTAATTCATTATTTACCACATCTTAAATAAACATTGAGTCTTTTAGTGAGTTATGAGAACATACAACATGAAAGATACATGACGTGTAACTAGATTTTATAAGATGTGTAGTCCTGCATTCGAAAAAAAGTCGCGTCCTTCAGTGGGTCACATGGAAACATGACATTTTGATCACATGGTGTGAAACTCTTTAGTAAATTCTATGTAATACACTGAGATATATTCCAAATCCCCAGTCGTGTATCTTGGGCACATGGAAAGTGGAACACATGGCGTGTTCCTGGTTAGTACACACTATGTAGTCTAACCAAGGTACATGCCAAAGCCCCAGACATGTATCCTGTATACATGAAAATTGAGATATATAGTGTGTATCTTGTAAGTACACTCCATGTAGTATACTAATAAAGGATAGAATTAAAATCACATTATATTGAAAATTTTATAATTAAAAAATTATTTTATTAATTGAAAACTATTGTGTTTTACAATTTAATAAAGGTCTTAAAGAATTATTAAATGATAAATTTATTTATTTTAATTATATTTATTTATTGGTTCTTCCATTTATTTTCCATGAATTCCATAATCATGGGTATCTCCAATAGAATTTAGATGGTCATTAAGATGAAAGGAAATTAATTAATTAATCAATAAATTAATTGATACAAATGAATTCATCTTTATAAATAAAGAATAAATAGAAATGAATGTTATCTAATATAATTTTGTGTAACTGTTGCATCTTTATGACCATTCATGAGATTTACCATGACTTGTGTATGTATTAGATTTATTTAATTTAATTTATTTCATAGGTTTGCAATTATTTATTATTAAATTAAATTTTTATAGACTGTGAGTCATACCTCCCTCCATTATTATGTTGGACCTTCATGTCCAAGGATATTTATTTAATTACCTTTAATCAATCATTTGGTTCCCCTCACCTGAATGTGATTTATAAATACTTGTAATAAATGGAGTATCCTAAGATACATGGAGGTAGTTCAAGATATAAATAAAATGGTACCAACTCAAGTGATACACGGGTGGATAGGTGGAATAGTAAAACTCATGACTAGATCGACACAAGGAGTTAGTACCCTAGGTCATAATTTGATTTATTCTCTGCTCAATAAATCAACTATTAGATAAGATCAGGATTGGGTCATTTATCTATTTAATTATTTCTATCTATGAATTATTTAATTTATGGATGCAAGATAGTGATCACATAAATAAATGAATTAATGTGAAAAGTTAGAATTTAAATAAATGGATTATGTGTAAATGTTTTATCCAACATAGTTAATAGATTAAGTAAAATCCAATTAATATTAAAAAGTTATGTAAATGATAAAAGAAGATAAAATTTGTGCATAATAAATTAAAATCCATCAACTTAATATTAAGTCATACCAAGCCTTCCCTTTCTTGATGGGAAATCAAACCATAGAATTAAGTGTTTACATGGAAAAAGTATAGACACTTTCTTTTAATAGGGTGTTATCAAGAGATTTTTGGGTTGAATTAACCAAAATTTTATTAAATTTAATTAATGGACAAAGTCTGTATAATAAAAATTTGGTATAAAGTGTTGAGGAAATCATAGTTAGGATTTATGGATTGGAAAGTACACTCTACAGATTAAGGAATTTAAAGCCCACAGTTGGAAATACCACCTACCTAAATACCTTCTCATGATTCTCATGGAAAAAATATGGATCATAAAGAATGTAAATATGGATCATTGCCACTACAATGTCTTGTGTGATGGAACATTATGATTTTAATGGTGAGGGATGTTGAGAGTTGAAAAAATAGTGAGAGAATTAATAAAATTAATTATTATTATTTCACAAATAATTTACAATCAACCAAAGTAATAATCATATGTTTTAATTATTATAGGAAATTGAAAGAGAAACCATGAATATAGTGTGAACATTCCCTAAATCAGGGTTTGTACTTACAAATATAAATTTATGGATATGGTATAATCATTTATGTGATGCACTAGTATCAAAAGGTTTGTATTTTTAGTGCCCCAACATTTTTTTCTACCCGAAAAATACTTAAGGTTGGTTTACCAATAGGCCTTAATCACACATCCCCATACACCAAAGGCTATCGACTAGAAGTGAGAGTGTAAAGAGATGATAATAGGGATAATATACCCTATGATTATGATAAATAATAATTGTCTATATAAATATAACACAATGGAAGAAAAGACTGCAACAGAACTAATAACCTATAATAGCGGAATCAAAAATTAGAAGCAGCAGTAATATCCAACAAGCTCAAATATACCATTTGTAGAATAAAATACCACTATATACCATTTATAGAAACAAAATCCAATTTTTAACTAAGCATGCATACATTTCAGATCATACAAAATAATAGATAAATAGTAGGGTCGCTCGTGGATGACCTCATTATATACATATAAACACTCTAATAAAAAAATAAAGACTCAAAAGTAAACTCCAGATGAAGTAGGAATCACCAAGGTCCATTTACATAAATCCTATTCTAGGAATTATGACATGATCACTAAGGTCTATCTCATGAGTTCGAAACCTTACCTGATCGCAAAAGCTTAAATTATTAAAGCATCCTGAGGGTCCTGTGTAGGGTGTGAGAATAAATCTCAGTATAGAACCACCAATGTGTTCCTAAATTACATTGGTGATAAATCAGGTGTATCTAAAAATAAATAAGACTACGACCATGCATGTATAAATAAAAACTTTCTTCTCATGTGCTTAACAACCACAAGTAATAAATCACCTACTTCATTCAATGTTGATATAACTGTAGTGGAGAGGATCCTTAGCATATGGACCAAGGAATACTCTAAAGAAAATCATCCTAGGTGAACCCTTAGGTTCCACCTCTAAATGTTTCAAAAAAAAAACTCCTTCCATCAAACATGTATTGACGTACAAAAAGGAATGCCCAAACAATAAGTACCCGTTCCCTTAGACCCCTGCTTGAAAGCTTCTGTCAGCTAGAAACCCGATGTCCCGAGGCACAGTGATGTCTTTCCTCCAAATAATAAACACCATTGGCTCAATAGATGACATCCCAAGGAACAGTGATCTCCTTCCTACCAAATAATCCTAGCCTAATGGCATTAATGACATGACGAGCCTCAACCCCCAACCGATGGTCTCAACACCATGAACTGATGTCTCATCACCATCTATGTGGATTTATATAATAAGAAACTCCAACCTCACAAATGGTCAACACCATCATAAGTTACATCTAACATTGGCCTTTACTCATATGAGTGGTCAACACCACCTCATCATATGAGTCCTATCTCTGTGTACATGAATCCAACGGTGTGTCGGCCAATCACAGTGAGAAAAAATCAACAATAAAGTACCTAAGACACATTATACTAGAACCTCAATCCCCTATTACCGTGTCACTAAACCTGATGGTCAACACTATCTAATATCAACCAAGCCATGCCCACAACCTTAAGAAATCTTCTCATTAACCTAATGACCAAGTCACCCAACCTGTGATCAACATCGCCATAGAATCCAGGCCAAGCCCAACCCAATGAACTAAGTCACCTCATAAAGATGGTCAACACCATCTCAATACTTGGGCCGCACCCATCACATTCCCATGGAACCATCATAAGAAATATATATAATTTAATTTAATAAATAAATACCCTTGTTCTAATCTATCCAAGAAACTCAAGTTCAAAACCGGGTGGAGACATATTTTCTGGTTACTATAGTAGTACTGTAGCAGCACTGTAGCAGGCACTATTCGGTACTATAGCAGCCAGAACTATTCATCTGTTTTGGCTTTTGGGCCACCGATTTCAGCCTTGGGTCCTTTAAGGCCTTCGGGCCACCCAAGGCCTTCAGGATAGTAAGGCTTTTGGGCCACCACAAGGCCTTTGGGCCACCTCAAGGCCTTTGGGCCACTTGAAATTGTGCTTAAATGATCAGACAGACTCTACAAGGAGTAGAATCGAGATAGAGATTCAGAGAAGGCACACTCACCAGGGCAGAAGCTAAGAGGATTTTTTAGAAAGAGAGGGTATGACATTTCCATCGGGACCAGCCTTTGCTTGCATGGGAAGCCTAGCCGAACAACCATGTGAAAGTGGAGAGCTGATATCACGATGAAGAAGTTGGGAGGAGGAGTTCCAAGTATAGTCTGTATATTTCTTATGACCTATGGGTCATGTAATATCTAAGAATACAGGCCTTGTAATCCCCCCCCCCCTCATCCCTTAAAAGGGGGTTATCAAAAATCAATAAAAAATAAGGCCTTTGGGCCATTTGGTCATAGGAATCTAACATGATCAATTTAATTTGTTAATGGAAAGCATGAAATTTATAGGGACTCTCTCAAACAACCCAATGAAATGATCAAGAATGCACCACAAAACAAGATCAAAATCAAAGAAAAATCTAGGCACCAACAACCTCGTGTTGGTAGAAATTCATTTGTCTAATATCAGCTTCTAACTCAGGATGATTCATAAAAAATCATCATTTTAGATGAACTCCCTGAAAATATTGTAAAATAGCTCTCACAAATTTAGCACACTATATGGGGAGATAAAGGAAGAAGATAAACAAGAGGAATAATAGTCTTACTAATTTATTTCCAATGATACTGATGATGATTGATTTAGAGTTTGAATGAAAAATATGGATCTAATACAAATGAATAAGAAGGAAGTAACTCTCCTCTATTGTGCGGGAAAATGGAGAAGGAAAAAGGGGAGGATAAACATAAATAGAGGTAGTGTAATTTTAGTAAATTCACTAATTTAAGTGTCCTATATGGTTTTTTTTGCATAGTTTGGCTAACCATGCTCTAACCATGTGACTCCCACTACTTAGGAACCACACCCACATGGTCAGCCTAAACAGTTTTCCTAACCATGTGTAAACTGTGCGTGAACCTCTACTAAAAACTGAAGAATTACCCACATGTCTGTGTGACCCCTACTACATAGTTTTTCAAACCATGTTGAGTGAAGAAGGAGGGACACATGGTTACACCTGGGAGGCTTTATGGTTTTTCCAAAATTGTGTGTTCCGGTCTGTGACTTATGAAAAGCTGTGATTTCGACCTCTTATGCACCTGAAACCCAACCAAAAACCCAAGGAAATTTATAATACTAAAAACCCATCTAAAAAAATTACTTTGGTTAAGAAAAATCCTATAATTAAGTTTCAAATATCAATAAAAATGTTGGTCCAACCACCAAACTCCAAAAATTCAAACAGTTTGAGGATTCTGAACTGCTCAAAAAACCCAAGATGTTACAATATCCCCTCTTTAAAATAGATCATCCCTAAACTATAAAACAATAACTAGATATTCTAACAAACATACCAATCTTGTTTAAAACTTAACCCAGACTACCCTGATCATTAATTCACAAGTGAACTCTATCAAGGTTCTCCCCACCCTAGGAGTTACCTACCCTATTCACTTCCCAACCCAAAACTCAAAATAAACTGATGGTCCACTAACCATCCCCATACTCAAAAGTCCTCCCGTGATGTATCAGGACTTATGAACCTCATCAGGTGATCATATCATATCTATGCCACATCTAACACCCATCAAGTAACACACCTCATCAGATTCCCACCTCATGTTGAACATGAAACCTATGAGGTCCCTTATATCATCAGATTCACATAAGATGTATGGGTACCTCAAACCTCACATAGAGACTGCATCACATTAATTCCCATATGCCAATGCACCTCAAATAATCCTGCATCATGTTGATGTACAAATTCCAACACACCTCAAGTAATCCAAAATAGCATTGATTCCCATAGATAATACTATTTTCATGCACCACATATAGATAATACTCATTTCATGCACCTCATATATATAACTCATTTGAGTTGATTCAAACTTACTAACCAGAATCTGGTTAGTCCAAAATATATCTTGTGCACCTCATGCACCCAACACTGGACATGCCTATAAAAGGGGCCATTCTAAAAAAAAGATATACCCAGTCATTCCCACAACATACCTTTAATCATCATTGGATCACCAGCTTTCTCTAACCCTAGAAACTCAACAGCATGAGCCTAGCCTGAAGCCTGACTGCCCGAGGCCTGAACTCCCTACCATGCTGCACCAACCACTAACCACTAACCCCACTACTAGGTCCCACTTTATCTTCCACGACCTCCATCTATATCTGAATCCTAGCTACTCGCTCATGGTACTACTCTCGATCTAACCTCAGGCCCCTAATTCTATCTCGGTCCCTCAATGACAACCATATAAGAAGGCTTCTTGTAGAACCTCTCGAGATGCCTGACCTAGGCACAAGCTCGACACTCCATCAGTTCCTGATCACACTATGTATGCACATATCCCATCTTCCCACAAAATAAGAACACCACTAATGACACACTCCTCAATGGTATTCCTAAATCCCTGGTCTGAATGACCTATTGGAATTATTCTCAGTCCCACATTCAACTATTATAAGCATCACCATTGTAATCAGCTGACGTCATCATCTGACTTGAGTAAGACCGGTATATCAAATTTATTTTGGCTTTCAGTGCCAAATTGATCACCTCCAATAATGATGATAACTTGAATATGTTTACCTTCACCCTGATTTTATGTTTTAAACCATCCTCAAAACACCTCACCCTCAAGGTGTCGTCACCCACCATACTAGGTGTAAAACGAGATAAGTTTATGAAGTATATACATAATCCATGAAAAAAATGTATCCTTGATGTAATCTCAAGAACTACTAATATCTCTCCATCCTCATCATCTATAGGAAGAAATTCTCAAAGAACTTGGCCTCAAAATCTTTCCAATCCAATACCTCATGTATTCATGCCTGCACCTGTATATCCCACCAACGATTTTTCAGTCTCTAAGCATGTACGTTGCCAAATTTACCCTCCATCTTGGGGTGTCTCAAGCTACTATAAGGTGGTTTAAACTGACTCTATCCATTTATCTACAACCTATAGTCTACCCTCACCTTGAAATAGTGGTGGGTTATGCAACTAGAACTCCTGAGTCAAGTATGCTATAGAAGGCTCTGCTCTCTGAGATCCACTATCAATACCCCATAGGACGTGTATCGGGATCACCTAAATCTTTTAGTCAATACATTTCCCAAAATATTCTATATTCTGTAGCCAAACCACTTGTAATTGAGCCCATACTTGAAGCTCATGACCAACCTGAACCTCTGGGGTCTCATACCGATGCTCTGGGGTCTCAACTTATGTACGCTCATGCGACTACATATCACCACCCGTCTGATGATCCATCAAAATTTGTCTAGGTGGAAACTCATTTAATACCAATAAAATGGTCAGATATCCATAATAAAAAATATATAAATTAAGAAGATAAGGAAATCTATAACAAGAAGCATAATATCACTGTCGTTACACTCCCCCATCACAACCATGTCTCACAACATCCTGACTGACGACCCTTTACCATCCCATATCAAATCTAGATATCACATATAAATCTAGACTCATGGCCCTATACCTACCTAATATAGGTTCAAACATCACATTCAATCTGAGGTATCTATGTAAGATCCCACCAAAGAGGATAATTAGGAAAACATTGTTTAACTTCTTTATTGACATTTTAAACAACTCGCCCCCTATAATCATCCATGACTTCTACTATCAGACCTAGGATCATAAATATCATATGAATATATATATATATATATATATATATCACATATCAAATAGTAAGAACACACATATTTCATTGGAACCCCATGCTTGGGATGGCTGAGTAGAATTCTACCAAAGAGAGGCTAATGAGGAAAATATTATTTAGCTTCCTTTGTTGACACTTTAAAAAACCTAACCCCTCTTAGTGTAATAGAGTTTCCTAATGAAAATCACAATCACTTTATCATAGACACACACACACAAACATACATACATACATACATACATACATACATACATACATACATACATACATACATACATACATACATACATACATACATACATACATACATACATACATACATACATACATACATACATACA
Organism: Viscum album; assembly: GCA_963277665.1. Taxonomy (NCBI): domain Eukaryota; kingdom Viridiplantae; phylum Streptophyta; class Magnoliopsida; order Santalales; family Viscaceae; genus Viscum; species Viscum album. The sequence continues at coordinate 1,515,684,914 of OY728155.1, read as the reverse complement.
TACATACATACATACATACATACATACATACATACATACATACATACATACATACATACATACATACATACATACATATATTTATCAATCATCTTATGTGCCTATCAAGAAAGCATAAATAACCGCCCCTTGCCATACTGAGCCAAGGGTCCATATCTCCTCCATTTTCATACCAGGCCAAGATTCCCATATAATAATAGATTATAAACACACCCAAGTTTACCAATAAATATGGAAATAAAATCAATTATCAAATGAGAAAATCATAACAGAAATTTCCCACCCTTGGAAACTTGGTCTTTCCCCATGCATGGGGTTGCAGGCACCCAAACATGAGTTCTAAACATAATTAAAACTATATAATAGTCTCCTACCAACCGCATACTAAATATTAAGAACCAAAATAGGTAAAAGGAACTTCATTGATATGATTTTAGCACCCCAATCTGATTTTCCACCAAAAAAGTGCTTGGGGCTGGTTTACCACTAGTCCTTAAGTGCGTCTCCCCGTACCCCAAAGGATTCTGACTAGAAGTGAGGGTGTAAAGAGATAATAGTGGGGAGTCTATAACCTCTATTGATTATAATAATAATGTTTTATATAAATGTAACATTGTAGAAAAAAATCCACAAGACAATGGGACTAGTAACCCGCAGTAGTGGAAGCACAAATAAGCAACAATAACAATAATCAACAAGCTAAAATATACCATTTGTATAATAAAAGACCACTAGATACCATTTATAGAAAAAATTAGCATTTTTATATAATAATTCATACAATTCAGGTAAAAAATAATAATTGTTAAATAGTACAGTTTCCTGTGGAAGACCTCAGTATACACATATAAACATGATGATAAAAAAGACTCAAAAGTAAACTCTAGCTAATGCATGATCCTCCAAGTCCCCTTTACATCCATCCCATGATAATAAGTATGAAATTATCACTAATTTCCCTCTCATGATCCTGAACCCTTATCTGATCATAAATCATAATGTCTACATGCATCCTAAGGGGCCCGTGTAGGGTATGAGAATAAATCTCAGTAGGGCACCACAAATGTGTTCCTAACTTACATTGGTGATAAATTATGTGTATATAAAAATAAATAAGGTAGTGATAATGCATTTATAAATAATAAACCACTTACCTTGTACTCAACGACCATAAGGAAGTGATCACATGCTTCATCCAATGTCAGTATAACTATAGTGGAGAGGATCATTAGCTTAAAGCCCAATACAAACTCTGAAGAAAATCATACCAGGTGAACCCTCAAGTTCCACCTCAAAATTTTCACCTAGAACCTCATTCCATCAATCATATAATTATTTCTAAAAAGTTATTCACAAATAATAAGTACCTAGTCCCTTAGACCCCTGCTCAAAAGCTCCCATTGGCTCTAATCTTGATGTCTTGAGGCACAAAGATGTATGTCCTCCAAATAATAAACATCATCAGATCAAAATTCAACATCCTGAGGAATGATGATCTCCATCCTCCTAAATAATCCTAACCCAATGACCTCAATGATACGATGAACCTCAACCCCCAAATGATGATCTTAACACCCTCAACCAATGAATCCTCACCATCCACATGGATTTCTATGGTAAACACCTCCAACCTCACTAATGTTCAACACAATCCCAATCCACATCTAATGGATGCCTCTAACTATATGAGTGGTCAACAAAACATCATTATTTGAGTCATATATGTGTAAATATGACTCAAACAACACATCGACCAATCATGGTGAGAGACAATCACTAAAAAGTACCTAATCCACATCATCTTAACACCTCATTATCCTACTACCATGTCACTCAATCTGATAGTCAACATCATCATATATCAATTGGTCCATTCCTGCAACCTAATGAACTAATCACCTCAACTCGAAGAATAAGTCCCAACCTTTGATCAACATCAGCATAGAATCGGGTCCAAGCCCAACCAAATAAACTACGTTGCCTCATCCAGATGGTCAACACCATCTCAATCCATGGTCCATGCCCATCACATTCCCATAGAACCATTGTAAGAATCATAAATAATTTAATTTAATAAATAACACCACCATACTTATATTACCAAGGTTTGAAGTCTCTCACTAGGACCATACCATTTGTAGTTTGGAAGAGCATTCTCATAGGCATCTCACATGATTAATTTAATTAATTAAGGGAAAGTATTAAATTTTTAGGGTCTCTCTCAAAAAAACCAACAACACGCTCAAGAAAGAACCCCCAAAACACGAGTGAAATAAAAGATAAATATAGGTACCACATGCCTCATGTCATTAGACATTTTCTTGTCCAATATCAACCTCTAACTCGATTCAATTCAGAAGAAATCATCATTTTAGAGAAACACCTTAAAAATAGGGTAAAATGGATTGCACATATTTCGTACACCATATAGAGAGAGAAAGGATGAAAAGAATCAAGAGAAGTAAATGTCTTACTGATGTGGTTCTAAAGAGATCGATGAAAATAAATTTGGAGATTTGACAACAAAGATGTATCAAATCCTAAGGAGGAGGAAGAGAGGAGATATCATGTACTGTTCATGTAGTTGGATAAGGGAAAAGGAGAGGAGAAACATAAATAGAGGAAAGTAAATTTTGTTAAATTCTCCTCTTTAAGTGTCCCTTATGGTTTAGCCATACAGTTAGGCTAACTGTGCACCAACCGTGAATCTCCCACTACTTAGGAAACACATGCACATGGTTTCCCTGTATGTTTTTCCTAACCATGTGAAAAATGTGCATGAGAAACTACTAAAAACTATATAACACCTGACATGATAGTGTGTCTCATCATGTATAGTTTGTCAAACCATGTCTGATGAAGAAAGATGGCATCGTGATTACACCTAGGATGCCACACAGTTTGTCTAAACCCTGTACCCCAGTCCATGCCTTATGAAAATCTTGGATTTAAGCCTCTGAAACACCTGAATATATATGATATTTAAATCATGGTTTACATCTTGGATATTATGAAATAATGATTTATGTAATAAGAACAAATATAACAAGTCAAAACATACTCAAAAAACATGACAATTAACACCCAAAATGATGAACATAATGAAAGATTGTTAACAAATGGGTAATTAGATATTATAATAAGATCATATATAATATTATAAATATGATTATAGTTCTAGTATATGTTATTAACATGTTTTAAACCACTATAAATGAGGTTAAATACCACACAAATAAAAGCAAGCATAAGGTAAGGGATTTCATCTCAATCTACATTCCATTGAGACTTATTTGTTATTATGCACCAATTCACTTTAATGCGGTGTATATACTCCTACTTTGTTATTTAATATCACGATTCACTCATAATTTATGGTATTTTAGGTTTCACTTTGAACTATCTCATCTAAGGAGTTTTGACTTGAAAATTACTAATTAGTAAAAGTTATCTTTGCAATATCATTTTCTTTTATGATTGTTAAATTTATCTTGAAACAATCACTTCATTATGATCATATTTATTATAAATTACATTTATATTAAATATACATATTCACATGAAATGGATATTATTATTTCCTAAAATGTATACTATTTTTACATATGGTGTTCACCTTATCAGTTATTTGATTAATTTGGGAAATATTGATAAATCTATATATTTTAATCAATATAGATATTTGATGATAATAAATGTTTTTCATTAATTAAATCAATTATTATATATATAAGGAATGATTTATAAATTCACTACATGGGTTGGGGACCGGTTAATTCAATCCACTCAATGCATCAATAGTCTCATGAGATGAAATTAGTTGTCCAAATCAGATGGGGTTTTAACCGGTATGTTTTAAACTATATTGAGGATAAATCTTGGAGATAAATGTATCATGTTTCTAGTAAACATGAAATCCAATAATTAAGCAATTCCTTTATTTATAATTTAGTTATTATTACTATCCATGTGATTTTTTCTTTGAAATTATATATGGATTAATTTTTATTTCCACTTTATTGATTAAATGGAATGTGCGTTTAGATATTTCCCTTTCCATATTGATTATTCCTTATCCATTTATTTAAATGGAATGTGCGTTTAGTTTTTACCTTCCCATATTTATTATTAATTATTAATTTATGATATATTCTACTATAATTAACTCTTACTGAGCATTTTAGGTCACATTTATTTTGTTTCCTTTCTCCAGGTTATGAAGAAGAAATCTTTGAATAAGATTTAAAGGATGTTTTTCTTTTCATTTTATTATGTATCATGTTTTATTTTATATTTACCAATGTAATATGGGTATAATGTATGTAATATGTTTTTCCAAAACTACTAAACTAATTATTCCTTTGATATTTGATTCCTTGTAATCATGCCAATGTAATAAAGTAAGACATTGACTTTGGGTTTCTGGGGTCGGGTTTTTATAGTTGGTATCCAAGGAAGTTTAGTAGAAACCTTGGAAACTAGATTTAGTAAAACATAGATTAGGTCACATAACACTAAGATAGTATTTGAGGATAAGTATAAAAGAACATCCTAATGTTTTTATAAGGTATATATTATGTGTGTCTTCCTATAAATAAATCATTGTTTGGATACTACAAGTGGACGTGGTTATGGAAAAGAGGTACCTAGGGGTAACAACTTTGAAAAGGTGCATTAGGCCTAACTCGAACATAACTTGGTACATGTCAACAGGCCTTACTACACACTTGGTTTGAAACTCTCTAGGGATATTATTAGGATAATTAAAAATTTCTTTTCAAACCATTAGGAAGGATTTTATGGTAATGATATCCCCAAAGAAACCGTGTTTATGATTATGAGATTAGTTATGCATAAACTTTTCAATTTATGTTAAGTATTACTCCATACTTATAATTATAAAAAGTTTAAAATATTATGAGGTAATCTAGTATATGCTATTTTTTAGAAATAGAGGAAGGAAGAAGTGTATAAATACTCATGGAAAATGTAGAGGTTTCCATGATGAGAAAGTCTACATAACTTGTATTGGAATGGAGAAAATTATGGCTTAATTTGGGCAGCTTAATCAGGTTATGAAAAATAACCATTCCAAAATGGACCAACCTGTTCCATAATGATAATATTATATAATTGATCACTTTATGCAATAAAAGACCCAATCATTTAGTGGGACTACTAATTCAATTGTAGCTGAGCAAAGTATTATGTCTCTGAAGAAGATATTTATGGCATTGTGATGTAGCGAAAATGAAAAGGATACACTTATGGTGTATTATCTCAAAGGTGATGCTGATCAATGGTGTTCCTTGATCTATAATACTAGAGATAAATAAGATATAAAACTCATGGAATGACAAACTTTAATGGAGAAATTCTGCGATAAATAATTCCCTCGTGATCAACAAATTGATATGAATAGAAAGTTCCATAGCCAAATGAAAAAGGAAATATAAAGTGTTGAAAATTATGAAGCTACCTTTACAAGGTTAGGTAGGTATTCTACAGATTACATATTCAACACAAGTTTCAAGATTGGAAACTTATTTTATTGTATTAATCCAAATATCCTAAGAGAACTAGTTTCTCAAACATTTTCATCATATGAAGAAATAGTTTTATGTGCCATTAAAATAAATAATGAATTCTAAAGATCTTATCTATTCAAACGAAACCAATAGAAGAAGAGGTATTTTAAAAACCATGAAAAAGAGAACATGTCAAATAAGAAGAAAGAAATTAAGTAATTTACACCTTGTAATAACAATGGGAAAAATCATATTGGGGAATGCTTGAAGGGATTGAGAGTTTGTTATAAGTGCAGAGAAAAGGGTCATCAGGATAAATAATAAAAAGGTAAGAAGGAAAAAACATTTATTAAGTGTTAAAAATACAAGGAGATGGGGAAGTATTCAAAAAAATCTCCTAAGATTCAAGATAATATACCTTAGAAGAAGCTAAGGCGTCAAGGTTAAGCATATGTTATTGACTCGATCAATGTGGAATGATTAATGTGCTTATGTTTTCAGATCTATGAAATATATTATAAAAGTATTTTATTGATTATGTTCCCATCATATGATTTATGAAATATATAAGGATTGTAATGTAGTAATTTTTCATTAAATATTTGAGATCATATCTTCAATGGTACCAAGAAAAGTGATTTGGTAGCATGTTAAAATTTTTGTAAAACACATGGTTGAGGGAAATATAAGCCTTAATATGTTCATTATTTTGAGATAATGATGTTAGATAAAGATATAATTGATATGGATAAAGTAAATTGGATACTAGATGTACCATAGAAATGATTTTTAAGTGTTTTATCATAATATTTTTTAATGGTTAACTATTTATGAAATGTTTTAAGTTGAACTTGGGATGTGGTTTTAGAGATTGATGTATTACTTCAACCAATGATGAAACTTGTGCTTAGAGATGAAGTATAAATAGTTTAAGGCACAACCAAAGGATAATATTATGTTTATGAAATATAAATGTATCAATTAATTATATTTCCTTATATTCTTATAGAGTGAAATAATTCATTAACCCTAGGAAAAAGGTTTTGAAACAAAAATGTTGTCCTATTATCATCATTTTTTATGATATCAATGAAATTTTTTACACCTATAGTTTATGGATTTATGATCATAAAAATTCAGATAAACATGTTTTATATCACTCTAAATTATATCTTGATAGTTATATTTCTCTTACATGTCTAAGTTTTTAGTAATGTTCCCATATTTGAAAGCCTAATTTATTTGGTGACCTTCACATTTTCCTTTCCCTCTTATTAAGAATTTGCATTATTAACCCTATTTACAATGTGGGATTTTCAAAAATAGATTATTTTAAAATATAAAACCCTCAATTACCAAGATCAAGTTTAAATTATGAGGATACAATTTATTTATGGTGGGGAGAATGTAACACCCTTAAATTCTAAAAAAATAACATTGTATTCGATAATGTGTAAGACACGTAACACCAAGCGTGTAAGAAAATATAATATCTCAAGACTTTATAGTATATTTGCCATTTTAAATAGATTCAATCTATTCTATATATTTAAATTCATGAAACATTGATTTTATCTTACATTTTATGCAATGAGTTTCTTCGATGGCTTGCGTTAGATGCAAGACTGAATCCTACTGAATACTATTAACATTAATATTTAAAATGAAAATTATATCCTAGAAGTTAAATTTGAGGTTATTAATAGGATTAAATAAATTATAAAAATATATATATATTAATTAATTGGTTAAAAATTAGTTATAAATGAATATAAAAACCAAATGAATATAGAAACCAAATGAATATAAAAGGAATGTTTTTATAAAAAACTATTTTTATGCTCCAAAGGCGTTTTATCTTAATAAATTAAATTAATTACTATTAGTGGATGATAGTAATTAAATATATATATTTTATATTCAATAAAATATATTCAATATTTTTTTCAATTATTTTTATAGGCATATAATAAGAAAAAGTCTGATTTTATTCATAAAAATCCAAGTTTTTCTAAAGACGGTTTTATCGCCTTTTAAAGGAGAACCTATTTTTAATAAATTTTTTGACACTTTTATAAAAAATATTTTTCAAAATAAAATTTATTTTTGAAATCTTAATGTCAAAATTATCTTAGGGTGAATTTTTAGTATTTTTCTATGAAGTTTCATTTTTTGATGAATAGTGAAAAATACTGAATTTTAATTGAAAACTGGTTTTTCCTCTAAATAATTTATAGGTTTAAATTATATTTTGAATTGTTTTTAAATTTTTATTAGATAAATTTTAAATCAATTAATAAATTTCATGTCATTGGGTTTAATTTTATGTCGAATTTGGATATGAAAACATTTCAAACTCTTGAACATTTTCACTTTAAAAACCCACTTTCTCGTCACTTCTGCAGGATTGATTTTAAATTAATTTTTGAAAATTATGTGATTTTAATTTGATAAAATGGATTAAATATATAGAATAAAATAAATTTATAATTTATATTAAGTTAAAATTAGTTTTTTTCCAAAAATATTATTGAAAACAATTAAAATTAATTCCATCAATTAAGAGAAAAACCAGCTTAATATGGGACTAAACCTTAAAAATAAATGAAAAAATGACCTATAAACTTATAAAAAATCCATTTTATGGATATATTTTTACAATATAATTTATTTTATCTATTTTTTTTTTATTTTTTGAGGCACATTATATAAGGTAATCCTCTCAATAGTGTTTACCTTTTTATATTTACAAGAATAACACTCCTCCTCCAAAATAAAAATAGACTCACCCATACCAATTATAAAAACCAATAAAGACCTTTTTATCACCAAAATAATCTCCCAAAATCCATACCTTCATCATGGAAGCCTAATTTTGTGCATAAATAAAACCAAGGAACACTTTTGGTATAAACCAAAAGGAGTTACCCGGAAAAGATGTAACGTTCTTCAATAATATCTTTTATTTTATTTATTTATATGACACTTAAATAATTCTTATATCTTGATTATATAATAACATAAGTATCATAAATATAATTAAATGTTGTTATATTAAGGTTATGATCTACAATTTTACACACTACCATCAAATCAGATATGTAATCGTCGTTCATGTGTACGACAGACTATCACCTCACGAACTGATGTTGTTCATTATTACATTAACACATTTCATGGTTGTGAATAATGATATATTTATAGTTTTAATATGAAAAATATGATATTTTTAATTTCTTTATGTGTACATAATCATCTTTTTTGTATGCGTGCACTACCACCTCCTCAAAGCGATGTAATTCGTTCAAGCTATACATGGAATGTATTGAGAATGGTTTTAATAAAAATAAGAGAAATATATGAAATATATTTGATACTAAAATTTTAATATATATATATATATATATAATTTCATTTTTATTATTTTAATAAAATAATAAAATTCAAACAACATTCATGCATACATACGACCTACCATCTCCAAGAACGATGTATTTCATTTCATGTCTCCAAATTTTATGGATTATTATAAATAAATATATAGTACATATATATGATATTTAAATAATTTTTTAAATCATAGATATTATGAAATCATGATATACGTAATATGAAAAAAGATAACAAGTCAAAACATACTAAAAAAACATGACAGTTAACACCTGAAACGATGAAAATAATGAAAGATTATTAACAAAAGGATAATAAGATATTATAATAAGATCAAATATAATATTATAAATATGATTATGGTTATGGTATAAGTTATTAAAATGTTTTAAACCACTATATAGGAGTTTAAAGACCAATCAACAAAAAGGAAGCATAAGATAAGTGATTTCTTCAAAATTTACATTCCATTGAGACTTATTTGTTAATATGCACCAATTAAATTTAATGTGGTGTATATAATGACCCTTTATCATTTAATATGATTATTAATTCATAATAAATTTTATTTCAAGTTTCAATTTTAACTATCTTATCCAAGGGTTTTGACTTGAAAATTTCCAAGTGGTAAAAGTTATCTTTGTAATATCACTTTCTTTTGTGATTATTAATTTTCTCTTAAAACAATCACTTAATTATGATTATTTTTATTATAAATTAAATTTATCTTAAATATAAATATTATCATTCAGTGGATATTTTTATTTACTAAATATTATACCATTTTTACTTATGGATCTCACCTTGAGAGTAATTTGATTAATCAGAGAAATATTGATCAATTTTCATCCTTTACACAATAGAGATATTTAATGATAAGGTATGTTGTTAATTAATTAAATATATTATTTTATATATGATTAATGATTTGGAAATGAACTACATGGGTTGGGGACCGTTTAATTCAATCCCCTTGATACATCTATAGTCTCATGAGGTGAAATTAGTTGGCCAAATCAGATGGGTTTTTACCCTGTATGTTTTAAACTGTCTTAAGGATAGATATTGAAAGTAAAGGTATCATGTTCTAGGGAAATATAACATCCAATAATTAATCATTTAATTTATTGGCAATTCTTTTATTATTATTCTAAGAACCCGGTTCTTATTCTTGAAGTACGGGTTTCTTCCTTTCCTTTTTTCCTTAAGTGTTTTTGAGAAAATAAGGAAAATGGGGAAAAATCCTAAATTTTATGGGTACACGCCATGTAATTTGGCCGTGTGGGATGAGTACACAAGGAGTGTAGGCCTATCGGTGATGAAGGGTAAAAACTGACAACACGTTGTGTACTTGGTATTTACATGCCGTGTAATCAGTCGGCAGGTGAAAAGTAAGGTGGTAGGAGTAGCTGCTAGTTGAGAGATAGTACACGCCGTGTACTCAGAAATACACGCCGTGTACTCATGTCGATAGATTAATAGTGTGGCGGTGAAAAGTAGCCTCCATAGGAACAGTTAAATGATGAAAAATACACACCATGTACTTGAGAGTACACACCGTGTAGTTTTTTTTCCGCTTAAAACAGGCAGTAGCCTCCTCATTTGGCAGAGGAGGTAGTGGGTTCGTTTGGAGCACGGGAGAGATGGCCGAACCTTGGAAGATCTCCCGACCACACACAGAGAACCCTATTCCTACACCGTTGATCTCCTTTGAACTGCACGGGTAAGCTCTTCCTTCTCTTAGAGCCTTTATTACCAATTATTTCCCAAAGTAAAGTTATTTGAGGTTGAATTAGTGAATGTTCATCCCATATCTACGTCATTATTGGATGATTAGGGAGGCATCATTCGTGTATATCGATTAGGGGAGATCAAGGTAGGTGGTCTGGTGTTCATTCCAATTGTTGGGTTGATTTTTTGTATACCATTGTTCTACAAACCCATGTTTGGGGTATCGTATGGCTGAGGCTTTTGCTGATAAGATATATAGAATTATATAAATAATCTAATGATAAATTAAAACTGTTGTTTGGGATTACTGCTTGGATCCATGCCCACCCCAGGGGTGTGTTCCTCTGTTTAGCCGTTTGGCCTGGATACCCGAGGGTATACCGTGATTATTACCTGTTTAACGTTTTCTTGAGAGGAAATTTGGTATAAAATTGCTTGTTATGCATTGGGCTCAGCCCGGTTACTTGCGTTTAAGGGTAGTGGTTATATTTTCCTGAGGCGTGGTTATATTAGCTTGAGGGCGTGGTTATATTTAGCCTGAGGGCATGGTTATATTATCCTGAGGGAGTGGTTATATTTATCCTGAGGGCATGGTTATATTATCCTAAGGGCATGGTTATATTATCCTGAGAGCGTGGTTATATTATCCTGAGGGCAAGGTGATTTTTAGCATGAGGGCATGGTGATATTTAGCCTGAGGGCATGACTATATTATCCTGAGGGCATGGTTCTGATTAGATCAGAATTAAATTATGTTGAATTGTTAAAATAATATTAAAATGGAAATGTAACTTGTGGTGATAGTTACCTTGAGTACTTACTAGTTTACTGAATTTTATTATTGCACACTGTTGTTTCACATTTTCACTGACAGTTGGGCACGAACCATTGGTGTTTTCCTACTGGGATTTATTTATCACACCCTGTTTGGGTCATATCTTCATCCCAAACATACTATATTGCAGCAGCTGTTGATAGGGGAAAGGGTCCCTATATAGGTACATGATAGTTGTAGAGGAGTAGGAGAGCATGGGATCGAGATTAGGCTTCTGATGCTACTGAGTTCCCATTGCACTATTCTGTTTTGTTTTGCTGTACTTGAACTTTGAGTTGTATTGAATTGTATTGCAGTGTATCCAGTTTTTGCGGCTTTCATAGAAATAGTGACATGCTGTATCATTATATAAAACTGTTGGTTATCTTTTACTGCATTTGTTCATTTCTAGTTCATATTGTTTACTGCTTCTGTTGTTGTATGTTGTATATCTTTTTTGTTGTGTTACACTTTGAAAATTGAGGGCATAGTTTACCCGCTATCAGACCTGGGCCCTCGCTGTTAGTCGGCAGCCTCTGGCGTTTGGGGAAATGCGCTTGAGGTCATGTGACCAATCGGGTTTGGGGAACCCATGGTGTGGGTTCTGAATTTGGGAAGGTACAAAGTGGTATTAGAGGGGTTCTTTTCTTTGAATTACTATTTGGAGACTACAGTCAGGGATAGGAAGGGAATTGGTAGTTGGTAATAAGTTGTGTATGGGAGTAGCTAACTCGTGTACAGGGAAAAGCCAATCTACCTCGTTATTGCAAGCATTCTGATTTTTCAAAATTTATAGTTGATTTGATTTTCACTGTTGGGTGACACACTTGTAATTGTGCTGTTTATATGTTATACATGAGTTTTATTTATTTGCAACCCGATGAGATGAGGGTATGTCGTCTCATGCATCATTTAGGCACATGATAGAAATCACGTGTCATGCATTCTTCTATACCATTGTAGGTGCATTAGAAATTGCATTTTGTTGTGATTATTGTTGTACTATAACATCATACTGTTGTGATAGATGCTTTGATGAATACCTGCTATTTGATTGGGTATTGTTGTGTGAGGTTTTGATAGAATTAACACCAAACATTGGTTCTTTAGGATTATGGGCCCTCAATGACTGGAATTTAGTGGATCATCGATGTGTTTATGTTGTTATAACATGTATAAGATTCCAAGATTTGATTTTTGGGGAGTATGGGCCTTCACGGATCGGAATTTGGTACTTAGGTGTTTGTTCCGTGTTTTTATGGGTTTCGGAGTAGTTTCTGAGGCTTATTGTCTGGAAAACCCAGCATACACGCCGTGTAGTTCTATGGACACACGCCGTGTGTTCTTCTATTCGGGAAGAAATGAAAACCTTTTAAAGTACATGCCCTATACCCTAATTACTCGCCGTGTAATCTCTAATCGTGTCATAGGCCGTGTGGGCAGAGACATGGGATAGGGAAGTTTTCGGGGAACACACCGTGTATGGGTTGTACATGCCGTGTAGTGTTGACCCGATGTCCACCCATGTAACTAACAACACGGACGATGAAACCTTAAGACATACACGCTGTTTCTTCCTTGAACACGTCGTGTAGTTTGACCCAGGTACCCGGCCATGTCACTAATAATGCAGGTCGGTGTTATCTTTCTTTGTACATGCCATGCATTATGGGAACACACCATGTAGTGTGATCTGGGTACACAGACCGTGTCACGAACAACACCGGCCAATGAAATCGTGTAGAGTACATGCCATGTACCTATGGGACATGCCGTGTAGGCTGGTTTTAGGAGAGTCGTGTGGCCTAGCCGTGTAGAAGGACTCGGGTAGGGAAGAAGGATTCAAGTACACGTCGTGTAGTCAGAAATACACACCGTGTATTTGGGGTGTTACATGGCCAGTTTAAGCTGGAGTACACGCCCATGTGGATGGATTGTGATAACACGCCGTGTAGTAATTATACACACCATGTAGTCAAGTTTTTTAAATCTTGAATTATTTTCTTCTCTTGTTCCCTTATTGGTCTCCTAGTTTGCAGTCTCTGATAATCATGATCTAAAGTGTGCGTTTGACCTTGAAGTGTCATGCCACTGAGACAACCACCGGTTGTTCTCCAAGAGTGCAGAAATGATTATACTCCTAAGATGGTAGGCCATGGGATACCAGTGGATCCTCCAATAGTGCCAGATGCGGCGCCAACTGTGATACTAGAAACAGGCGTGGATATGTAGTTCTGTGAAGGCTTTATGTGATTCATGCAAACCTTCCAGGGAGCACCACTGGTTACCACATCTATGGTCGAGCTCACACATATCTTCTAGCAGTAGAATATGCCTACGTTTTCAGGGGATGGTGGACCACAGGTTGCAGAGTCATGGTTGGATTCATTGTAGACTATTTTCGAGCATCTGGAGACGCCTCCTGGGTGGAGAGTCAAACTCACTACATACATGCTGCGCGATTCCGCTAAGAGGTGGTGGGATGTTAGCACCCAGTCTGAGCATCACCGAGACATGGTGTTGGAATATTTTTAGACAACATTCTATGACTTCTTCTTCTTGGAGACGCTGAGGAAAGATTGAGATCGAGAGTTAATGAATCTACAGTAGGGCGCCATGTCAGTGATGGACTATTCTACCCGCTTCACCGAGCTTCAGCGTTTTGCACCCGTTCTAGTGGGAGATGAGGAGTTTAGGGCTCGATGCTTAGAGGATGGTCTTTGATATGAAATCCAAGAACTGATAAAAAAATTTCAGGTTGCCTACAGTACATGCTATTGTGAACCAGGAACTGATTTCTGAGTGGAACCTGCGGGAAGCTAGTGTTGTGGGCCAGGGCGGTTCGACACCAGTTTCTGGTACTATTTCCATTAGCCAGAGGAAGAGGTGGACAGATTTCTCTCATGGTGGAAGTACTATCCAGATAAACTCTTTATTTGGCCTGATAATGTGCTACCAGTGTAGTAGAGAGGGGAACAAGAGACCTCAGTGTCCCCATGACCCAGTGGAGTGCCGAGCATGCAGCAATATGGGTCATCTACAACATTTCTGTAGGGTGTTTCTACCATGTCTAGTGATAGGGGTTCTGTGCAGACTCCGCATGCGAGATCAGGACCAAAATCTTCTTACCAGTCAGGCAATTGGAATGCGTCAGGGCGTGCAGACTGAGATGGTGGTCATGGCCGTGGTATCCAGATACCAAGATCTCAGAGGCAGTAGGGCGGGTCAGCTCAGGGTTTCCAGGCTGTGTCACAAGACCGCATCATTAGGTAGGAATATGCAGTGCAACAGACCCAACATGAGCAGGATCCCAGACCTTCCACTATCAGAGGTACTATTCTAGTTGATTATGTTTTATCTTCATCACTTTTCTATACTGGTGCTACACATAGTTTTATATCTGTGACCTTTGTGGAGATACTTGGGATCTGTGTTTCTTATTATTTTGATATCATGATGCTAGACACACCGTTGGGAGTGAGGACGACATATGTGCATCAGTGCAAGGAGTGCCCCCTTTAGGTTGGTGGGTGTCACTTTCTATGGGACCTCTATGTCTTAGAAATGACAAATTATGATATCATTCTCAGGATGGACTAGTTGGTTCCCTTTCGATCATTTGTAGATTGCTATCTTCTTAGGGTGAGTTTCACTTCACCAGAGGGTGGAGAGTTCCTATACAAGAGATAATGGGATGTCCACGCGAGCCGAGCTAGATCAGAGCATCGTGAGTGAGGTGGAGTCACAGACTAGATTGCGAGTTTATATCTAGATGATTCGGGAACTTGTTAGAATGATTTCCCTCCATTGGTTGATCATTTCGGGGATGTCTTCCCAGATGAATTTTCAGGTCTACCTCCAGAGCATGAGGTCGATTTCTCTATTGAGCTTGTTCCAGGAGCAACACCGATGTCTATTCCTTCTTATAGGATGGCTACATCTGAGTTACAGGAGCTCAAAAGGTAGTTAGAGGAGTTGCAGTCAAAGGGTTTCATCCAACCCAGTACTTCTCTTTGGGGTTCACCGATCCTTTTTGCGAAGAATGCGGATGGTACCATTCGACTATGCGTGGACTATCAGAAGCTGAACCAGTTGACGGTCAAGAACCAATATCCCCTACCGAGGTTTGATGATCTTTGTGATCAACTTCTAGGAGCACAAGGGTTCTCGAAGACTGACTTGAGATCCGGATATCATCAGTTACGCTTGAGACTGTCGGACATACCGCTTACATCCTTTTGGAGAATATATGGTCTCTATGAGTACTTGTTCATGCTGTTTGGATTAACAAACATGCTAGTAGTTTTCATGGATCTGATGAATCATGTGTTCCACCCATATCTAGAATATTTCATGGTAGTCTTCCTGGATGACATCTTGGTGTAATCTCACACTCGACACGACCATGCCACCCATCTTGAGATTGTACTGAGTACACTGAGAGAGCATAATATATATGCTAATCTCTCAAAGTTACACTTTTTTATGGACTAGATTCACTTCCTAGGTCATATTATCTCAGATGAAGGAGTTACGGTAGACCCATAGAAGGTGAGAGCAGTAGTTTCCTGGGAGCAGCCTAAAAACGTGTTTGAGATACGGAGTTTCTTGGGGATGGCTGATTACTACAGGAATTTTATATAGGACTTCTCCTGCTTAGCAGAGCCGTTGATGGGTTTGACTAAGAAGGGTGTGAAGATCATTTGGTCCGAATCTTTCGAGACAGCCTTTCAGGAGCTGAAGGGAAGGTTGACATCATCACCAATCCCGATACTTCCAGAGCAGGGGAAGAGCTATACAGTTTACTATGATGAATCAGGTATTGGGCTGGGAGCAGTGTTGATGCAGGTCAATCTAGTTTTTGCGTATGGGTCTCGCCAGTTGAGGCCACATGAGAGGAATTACCCAATGCATGATCTCAAGTTGGCTGTAGTTGTTCATACATTGCACTGTTGGAGACATTATCTATTGGGAGAGCACTTTGTGGTCTTTACAGACCAGAAAAGTCTCAAATACATCTTTACTCAGCATGAATTGAATCCGAGACAATGAAGGAAGATCGAATACCTTCAGTCCTTCGACTTTGAGCTTACCTATACACCTGGTAAGGGTAATGCAGTAGTTGATGCACTGAGCAGAAAGACTTAGACACAGGCAGTGCAGGAGGCTAGTGGTGAGTGGCAGTTTATGACCTTGTTCTTTGAGATGCATTTAGAGGTGCACGATAGTCAGGGGTAAACCTATCTTTCATCCGTAGCTGTGACTTCTACCCTTCTGGATAAAGTGAGTATGAGACAACTATCAGACTCAGAAGGACTATTTCTACAAGAGTCGATGGCAAGTGAGGAACCTCCTCTTGGATGGACGATAGGCGATGATGAGGTACTGTGTTTCCATGGATGAGTGTGGGTTCCAGGGGATATACATGAGGAGTTGATGCAGGAGTTTCATGATTCATGTTGGGTAGTTCATCCCAGAGTTACCAAAATGTATCGTGACTTGAGACATCGGTATTAGTGGCCTGGTATGAAGAGGGAGATAACCAGTTTTGTTACTAGATGTTCCACCTGTCAGCAGGTTAAGGCAGAGCATCAGAGGCTAACTGGACTGTTACAACAGTTACCCATTCCGGAGTGGGAATGGGATGATGTCGTGATGGAATTCATGACCGGGTTGCCGAGGTCACCTCAAGGCAGTGATCCAGTGTGGGTTGTTGTGGACAGACTTACGATGGTAGCTCACGTTTTGCCGATCAAGGAGACCTTCAGTGTTGACGAGATTGGGAAGTTGTATATCTAAGAGGTAGTATATCTTCATGGGGTCCCTCATTCTATCATTTCAGATAGGGACACCCATTTTACGTCTCGTTTCTGGTAGAGTTTTTAGAGGGCACTGGGTACACAGGTGCTTCTGAGCACAACTTACCATCCTCAGACCGATGGAAAATTAGAGCGTATGATACAAGTGCTTGAGGACATGCTGTGTGCATGCATCCTGGACTTTGGGGGATATTAGAAGAGGCACATACCCCTAGTCGAGTTTGCCTATAATAATAGTTTTCAGGAAACTATTGAGATGGCACCTTACGAGGCTTTATATGGTAGACCATGCCGATCACCTTTGTGTTGGTTGGAGACAGGTGTGACAGCTTTACTGGGACCATGTCTTGTGCAGGAGACTTCAGAGCAGGTCCAGTTGATACAGAAGTAGATGGCTACCGCACAGTCTCATCAGAAATCTTATGCTGATCGCCGCAGACGACCCTTGGAATTCATGGTCGAGGATCAGGTTTTCTTGCATGTTTTGCTGAGGTTGGGACACAGACAGATCGAGAGACAGGGTAAACTTTCACTGAGGTATGTGGGGTTGTTTGAAATTATGGAGAGTGTTAGGCCGATTGCCTATCGGTTGAAGTTACCACAGAGGTACCAGGACATGCATGAAGTCTTCCAAGTATCTCAGCTGCATTGTTATCACTCAGACCCATCTCACATCTTTCATCCCAAGTAGGTTAAGCTTTAGGTTGATGCGTCCCTTGAGGATAATCCAATTCATATTGTTTATAGAAGCACGAAGGTTCTATGAGTTTGGTCAATTCCTCTTGTATAGGTGCTATGGAAGCATGGCTGAGTGCAAGATGAAACATGGGAGTGGGAGACCGACATATGTGCTCAATGGCCAGAGTTGTTATGAGCTTTATCTTTACCACCCTTGGAAGGTAAATTTAGGGAAAAATTGCTTTAAGGGGAAAATTTTGTAAGAACCCAGTTCTTATTCTTGATTTATGGGTTTCTTCCTTTCCTTTTTCCTTAAGTGTTTTTGAGAAAATAAGGAAAATGGAAATAAATCACAAATTTTATGGGTACACGCCGTGTACTTTTCCACACGTCGTGTACTTTGGCCGTGTGGGATGAGTACACAAGGCATTTAGGCCTGTCAGTGATGAAGGGTGTAAAAACTGACTACACGCCGTGTACTTGGTATTTACATGCCGTGTAATCAGTCGGTAGGTGAACAGTAAGGCGGTGGGAGTAGCCGCCAGTTGAGCGGAAGTACACGCCATGTACTAAAAAATATACGCTATGTACTCATGTCGATAGATGAACAGTGTGGCGGTGAAAAGTAGCTACAATAGGAATAATTAAATGATGAAAAGTACACACTGTGTACTTGAGAGTACACACTGTGTAGTTTGTTTTTTCAATTAAAATGGTCATTATCCTCCTCATTTGGTAGAGAAGGCAGTGGGTTCTTTTGGAGTGTAGGAGAGATGACCGGACCTTGGAAGATCTCCCGACCGCACACTGGGAACCCGATTCCTACACCATCGATCTCCTTTGAACCGCATGGGTAAGCTCTTCCTTCTCCTAGAGCCTTTCTTAACAATTATTTCCCAAAGTAAATTTATTTGAGGTTGAATGAGTGAATGTTTATCCCAGATCTACATCGTTCTTGGAAGATTCGGGAGGCATCGTTCATGTATATCGATCAGGGGCGATCAAGGTAGGTGGTATAGTGTTCATTCCAATTGTTGTATTGATTTTTTTTGTGTACCGTTGTGCTAAGAACCCATGTTTGGGGTATTTTATGGCTGAGGACTTTGCTGATAACATATCTAGAATTGTATAGATAATCTAATGATAAATTAAAACTGCTATTTGGGATCACTACTTGGATCCAAGGCCACCCTGGGGGTGTGTTCCTCTGTTTAGCCATTTGGCCTGGATACCTAAGGGTATACCATGATTATTACCTATTTAAAGTTTTTTTAGAGGAAATTTGGTATAAAATTTCTTGTTATGCATTGGGATCAGCCCAGTTACTTGTACCTGAGGGCAGTGGTTATATTAGCTTGAGGGCGTGGTTATATTATCCTGAGGGCGTGGTTATATTTAGCCTGAGGGCCTGGTTATATTAACCTGAGGGCATGGTTATATTTATCCTAAGGGCATGGTTATATTAGCCTGAGGGCGTGGTTATATTATCCTGAGGGCATGGTTATATTAGCCTGAGGGCAAGGTTATATTTAGCCTGAGGGCATGGTGATATTTAGCCTGAGGGAATAACTATATTAGCATGAGGGCATGGTTCTGATTAGCTCAGAATTAAATTATGTTGAATTATTAAAAGAATATTAAAATGTCAATGTAACTGGTGGTGATAGTTACCTTGAGTACATACTAGTTTACTGCATTTTATTATTGCACACTGTTGTTTCACATTTTCACTGACAGTTGGGAACAAGCCTTTGGTGGTTTCCTACTGGGATTTATTTCTCACAACCTATTTGGGTCATGTCTTTAACCCAAACAGACTATATTGCTATAGGTATCGATAGGGGAAAGGGTACCTATACAAGTACATGATTATTATGGAAAAGTAGGAGAGCATAGGACTGAACATAGGCTTGCGATGCTGTTGAGTTTATGTTTCACTGTTCTGTTTCATTTTATTGTACTTGTACTTTGAGTTGTATTGAATTGTATTATAGTGTATCCTATTTTGGCTTCTTTCATAGTAATAGTGACATGCTGCATCATTATATAAAACTTTTGGTTATCTTTTACTATAGTTGTTCATTTCTTGATCATATTGTTTACTGCTTCCACTATTTTATGTTGTATATCTTTTCCACTATGCTACACTTTGAAAAATGAGGGAATAGTTTCCCCACTATCAGACATGGGCCCTCGCTTCTAGTCAGTAGCCTCTGGTGTTTGGGGAAATGCATTTAAGGTCATGTGACGAATCGGGTTCGGGGCACCCATGGTGTGGGTTCCGGATCTGGGATGTTACAATTATTATCCATGATATTTTTTCTTTGACATTCTCTATGGATGCTTTTTTATTCTCAGTTTATTGATTAAATGTCCTATGTGTTCAGTTATTTACATTTCCATATTGAGTATGCCTTATATTTCTATTTAAATGGAATGTGTGTTTAGTTATTTAACTTACCATATTTATTATTCATTATTAATTCATGACATATTACACTATACTTAACCCTCACTGAGCATTTGATCTAATCGTTAGTTTTTTTCATTTCCATAGGTTATGAAGAATAAATCATTAAATAAGATTTCAAGGATATTGTTCATTTAATTTTATCATGTATTCTGTGTTATTTTATATTTTCCAATGTAATATGGGAATCATATATGTAATGTAGTTTTCAAAAAAATTTAAACTAATTAGTCCTTCAGGATTTGATTATTTGTAATCCTACCAATTTTATAAAGTAAGGCACCGTCTCTGAGCTTTTAGGGTTGGGTCATTATAAATATACAACCAAAGATTCAGGAACTATACCGGGATTTGAGTGGAGGTTGACATGTCTACCACCCTAGTTGTATAATTGGTACTAAAAACTAGAGATGATATCATTAACCTTGAAATAAAATATGAGAGGAAGTCCAAATTCTTCTTGAAATGAAATTTATTTTTTCACTTATCCACAAAGTGAAACTGGGAGAAGTCATGTAGTTTTTGTAAAACAAGGGGGAATGATGATGCTACCTACTGAAAGAGGAGATGGAAAGATAAGTGATTATCTTCCATTTTCCCTAAAAATATAGGTCCCGAGTCTTCTAACTTTTATTATGGAAGAAATGTACCCATAATAGTGGCTAGACCATAGGGAATATCCCTTTTTAAGACCCATGCAGATCCAAATACCATGCATAGGCTTCCACCTCTCCTAAAATCTTGGTAAAGGAGTTATAAAATGACATTGTTACTTTAATTTTAATTTTTTAAGTGTGATTTTGAAAATACCTTCAATCTCAATAAGAGATTATCTCATATATATAAGACCTTCTACCAGAGGGAAAAAATAAGAGGGCACTAACTAGGGAGAACTTAATCTGAACTAGGAGGATACATATAGACCTAGTATGGACTCAGATTATGCATCTCAATGATCTAATGATATATCTGTTAGATTTTTAGAACTCAATGTGCCCCCTGATGAGATTACATAGGATTAAAAACATGATGGACCCCTCTCATATGGACATGATTCTATGGATAACTAATCTACAAATCTAGACACTCATACCATGCCATTTAGACCTAGTATGGACATAAATTAGGGCCATAAATTCTTGAATGATAGGGCTATTGGACCTTTGGTGCTCAAGGTGACCCATATTGATAATTCACAAGAGTATATACATGATAACCCCCATATGGACAGGATTTTATGGAGGAAATATGATCTCTAGGTCAAGTTACTCATGTTGATCTAGAAACCCCCTTTACATAAGTATCTTATTCTAAAGATACTAGAAGGACTCATGAGGACAATCCCACTAATCTAGTATAATCTAATAACAAATTCACCCCTATAAATAGTGTTTTTTAGGTTGAGGATGTTGAGGATTTTCACCCTCTTGAACACACCCAGAATGTGAACATTGTAGCTAATTGTAGTGTTAATCTAGTGGGAAATGAACCCCCTAATGGAAGGAAGAAAAAATCAAGGTACAATTGAATAAGGATCTGATAGAATTTCCACAGTATAGAGGGACTTAAAAAAGAGGTGGTGTCCTTAAATAATGAGGATTATCAATTATAACTATCAAGGTATTGGGAATTCCCCATTGGTCACAACCCTTAAAATTTTCATTTTGATCAAAAATATCACCTTAAATGGACTTATTGAACCAAATTTGAGGTTTTAAAAGCATAAGGCCTTAAATTGGGTATCCCTTAGCTATATATTTGTCTCCAAAATCCCCAAAAATAATGACATGAATCACTTATGTTTCCTCAAGAATTATAGTATTCATCTCCTTTCATTTAGTAAATTATCCTAGAGAATCTTGATGTCCCTATCATTAAAAGGCTCCACTCTTATTGTATCCCTCATATATGCCTCCACCTCTTACATTAGTAGAAGAGATCTATGGAATGATTTGGGAATGATGTCTATATAAATGAATCATAAATGTATTATGCTTGGGGATTTCAATACCATCCTAAGGCCTGATGAGAAAACCCGATCCAACTTTTATATATTAACCTCACATGAGTTTTCAATGTGTATTGATTAATAGAACATCATTGAAGTTTCTATTGCTGGTGCTGAATTAACATGGAGCTGATACACCCTGAATGGAAGGAATTATAATAAGATAGTTAGATTCTTGGTCCAAGTTGATGATGGAGGGGTGTCCACTGGGGTATCTAGCTTCACCCTTCCCAAGTATCACTTAGACCATAGTCCCATAATCATTTATATTCTCATGGATCTATTAATGGAATATACTATTTATTCCAATTTAAATAATGATTGGCTGGTCACTTCGTGAGATTGGATAATTATTATGGAGGCTTTGAAAATTGGATTTCCTGGTAACCCCCTTATGGTGCATGATGATAATATGATATTTATCAAATTACCCTTGAGAGAGTGGAGTAAATAATCTTTTTCTAGGTCGTATAATGTCATAAAATCTACTAAAAATCACCTTTAATTCTTATAAATAAAAAATCAGATGCATGAGACTCCTTCTATGGAGGAATTTTAATCTCTTTACAATCTAGATGAGATCCTAGAAATTAAAGAGAGGCTAATAAGAAATCAACTAAATGTAATATGGATACAGGATATTGATATTAATACTAAACTCTTCCATAATATGTATAAAGAAAAAATATTCAAGTGAGGAATAAATTCCCTTAGCATTAATGGCTACCATACACCTTTGTAAATGAAATCTCCATGGAAGTGGTTGACTACTTTCAATGGATTTACTTTGATGATGGGATTGAAAACACCCACATGATGATTGATAATATATCACCATGCATTTAGGAGTACAATAATCAAGGACTCATCTTAGCGCCCTCTGAAGAGGAAGTTAATATAACACTCCTCTCATTGAACATTGATTGTGTCATTGGTCCTAAAGGGTTCACTAATAAATTCTTCATGTTATACTAGGACATCATCCATGATGATTTGATGAATTATTTGGAATAATTCTTCAATCAAACATTTTTCCATGTGGTATCAACTCCAAATTCATTCCACTTATACCCAAGAAGGATAATTACATTGATATTAGGGACTTCAGGCCATTTGAAATTGGTAACACCATACCTTAAATCATTATCAAAATCATTATGGCCATATTGAGATGCTTGGTTAGAGACATTATCACCCCAAATATGTTTGTTTTTTACCTGAAAAAAGCATCCAAAACTATCTTTTCACTACTTTAGAAAGTTTCAACCAAATGAGGAAGAAAACAAAGTGTAACAACTTGGATTTCTCTTGTATTATTTGTGGATATTATATGGATTATTTTCAAGACCAGATGCTAATATGACATGAAATTCCAATGCTTAGTGATCCTGGAATAAATGTTTGAAACATATTAAATATATTAAATAGAAACCATGCACAATTTTCTTAAAAAAGTGGAATAACTCCCAAATTAGGGCTTGGATCAAAAAATTTAGGTCACTGTTGAGTTTAGAATGTGAGTTTTACCCTAGGCAAGACATAAAATTTATTGACACAGACCGTTTGTGAAAATTTTATCCCAGATTTTAAATTAATAAAATTAATAAAATAAATAAAATAAAATATTTATTTTAATTTTTTTGACATAGATATTGTTTTATCATTTAATTAGAGTTATAAGATTTCCTCAGGGTTGGATGCCCAAACCCTGAAGATTCAGACAACTGTTGGAGAGATTTCTTGGCTAACGATGATGGATTGGGATGAAATCATGGATCGTTTCACCAACGGAGTCTATGGATCTCATCAACAAAGGAAACACTACCATTCTTCATAAAAAATTTATCCAAACTCTAGGTAGGATATTTTTCTTTGAGATTTCCATACCATTTCTTAATCCCCGATGAATGCAGATCAATTCCACAAACAAAATTGATACGTGAATAGTTAGTAGAATTAAATTGATGGAATTATTTTATTATTATTTGATCATTTTTATCCTTATATGATAATGTATTGAGCTCAAATGAAAAATTGATGAGGTTCATTCCTCACATTTTGTGGCTTTTGAATTTCTTCCCCCATTCTTCACACGTTTATCCTGGGCACTTCTTTTGGACCATGGTTCAATGAAATACCTTGTATTTGATCATTATATGACCATTATTCAGTGCAATGGATTGATACCATGGGTGAAGTTCAAGATCGATGATGCATTCGAGGTGTGATGATAATGGTGGATGATGAGAGGAATGGATGGACTTTTAGTTCCCATTCTTCTCAGTTTTGACAAACGATGATGGTTTTTCTTGATGGATCATCTTACAAATAGATTTGGAGCCTAGAATCCTGAGATATAGTAACTAGGGGCCTATTAAAATCCTAATATATACTTTCTAGGAAGGGAGGTGGCTCCAGAAAAGTATAGGACAATGTAGAAGTGGTTTTGGAAATTGCGAGTAACATGGTGTGTAATCCGGCGTTACATAATGCGTGGCTCTTATGGCTATGGTGATAGGGTTCCAAATGAGGTTAAATATCAAAAATCGTGTGACCCCTTATGTGAGGATTGGTTTGTACTTCAGAGAGTACATGGTCACAGGAAAAAGTACATGACCAAGTGGCCCACCATGTTCTTGAACATGGGAACAACTTAGTGTACATGGGTCAGTACACAAACATGGCCACCGTATACAGACATGACCAGGAAACAAGGGAAGGATACCTTATGTCACTACACAAAATTTAATTCTTCTACACACCATGCATATATATACTTATATGTCATGTGAGGCTCTTCCACATGGACATTCAGGGGGATAGCTGGACATGCCATGTACCCCCTTCAAGAGTGATTGTAGCTCCTTGTTTTCTTAGTTTGGAAAATTATAGTTTGAGTGTGATCGCTTGGTCATTTAACTTGAGGGTGCAGCATGACATTACATCCACAAAATAGAATTGTGATCCTCTCTAGAGGTTGAGTCTTAGATAGAGTATTAGTGTCCCTTTGTGATATTTGAGTGTGATCCTCTATCATCCTTTGTTCCATAGGTGAGTTTTGTGGAATCAGTGTGACCTCCATGAGAAGGGATTTGATCCTCTATCTAGTAGTACGTATCGATATAGTTTGTGTAATCATTGACATACAATCCCCTACATAGCGGGTTGATACAGATTAGGTTTGTGGTCTCCCCCAATGGTCCTAGGCATGACCTCCTATCTATGTATTAGGGTATTCTTAGACCAATGATATTTTATTGGGAAGGTCCCAATGATCTATACCTCTTCATCAAGTGTCTCTGATGAAAAAATGTCTCATGGAGTGGATTCTCCTAGAAAAAGCGTTACTTTGAGAAGAATCTTGTGGCTAACAGTTGGTTTTGACTTCTTAGTGGTGTAGTGCCTTTCCTAAGTTTATCTGGGTGTTTCTATTATACATTGATTGTTATATCTTTTATTGATTTGACACTACGGGAAAAATGAGCAATTGCGACGGGTTATTTGCGACGGGAATAGATCCCGTCGCAAATAGTCCTGTTAAAAACTTATTTGCGACGGGGGTATTTACCCGTCGCAAATAAGGAGGCTTTTGCGACGGGATTGCTTTCCCCGTCGCAAAAGAACTGGCGCGCGTTGCGCGCCAAATCGCGGGAAAACTATTTGCGACGGGGGAATATTCCCGTCGCAAATAACCGGCGGCGGTAAAAGGTATTTGCGACGGGAATATTCCCCCGTCGCAAATAGTATGTCGGCAGGTGGTTATTTGCGACGGGTCCCGTCGCAAATAACTATTTACCTGTTGACCGTAATAAATGTCGGCTAAGGTATTTGCGACGGGTCCCGTCGCAAATAATACTATTTGCGACGGGAATCCCGTCGCAAATAATCTAACCTATAAATACCCCCATCCGTTTTTTTCAAAACATTCTCAAATTCCATCTTCTTCTTCTCTCAAAGTTATATTTATAAAGTTCAGTTTTTCTTCAGTTTAATTTTTTTCTCCGGAGCTGATATTAAAGTTTTGAAGAACGATCAGAGCGGATCAATTTTTAAGGTATTTATGTTCAATTTAATTTAATATTTATTTTTAATTTTTTATTAGTTTCAATTATTTTTAATTAGTTGTAATTTAATTATGTTTATATTGTTTTATTACTTAATAAATTTAAATTATTAGTATTGTTCATAGTTAATGGTAATTAGGAATAATTAGTAATAATTTTTAATAATTAAGAATAAATATTAATAATTAGTAATAAATACCAATAATTAGGGATAATAACATTATTACATTATTAGTCTATTTTATTATTAATATTAAAATAATATAATTTTTTATATATATACAGTTCTCTTTTCATCTGTGTGGTTGCTGTCTTCACATGTATTATTTTTATGTGGAGATAGAAAACGCACAGATGAAAGGAGAATTGTATATAAATTAGAAAATTATATTATTTTAATATTAATAATAAAATATACTAATAATGTTATTATTTGTAATTATTTGTAATTATTCCTAATTATTAGTAATTATTCATTTAATTACTAATAATTAGGAACAATTACCAATAATTATCAATAACTAGGAATAATTAGTAATAATTACCAATAATTAGTAATAATTACCAATAATTGGTAATAATTACCAATAATTAGTAATAATTACCAATAATTAGTAATAATTACCAATAATTAGTAATAATTACCAATAAGTAGTAATAATTATCAATAATTACCAATAATTAGTAATAATTAGTATTAATTACCAATAATTAGTATTAATTACCAATAATTAGTATTAATTACCAATAATTAGTATTAATTACCAATAATTAGTAATAATTAACAATAATTAGTAATAATTCCCAATAATTAGTAATAATTACCAATAATTAGGAATAATTACCGGTAAATAGTAATAAATAGTAATAAATAGTAATAATTAGTAATAATTAGGAATAATTACCAATAATTAGTAATAATTCGTAATAATTACTAATAATTAGTAATAATTAGTAATAATTAGTAATAATTACCAATAATTAGTAATAATTAGTAATAATTAGTAATAATTAGTAATAATTGCCAATAATTAGTAATAATTAGTAATAATTAGTAATAATTAGTAATAATTAGTAATAATTACCAATAATTAGGAATAATTACCAATAATTAGTAATAATTAGTAATAATTAGTATTAATTACCAATAATTAGTAATAATTACCAATAATTAGTAATAATTACCAATAATTACCAATAATTGCCAATATTTATCAATAATTACCAATATTTACCAATATTTACCAATAATTACCAATAATTACCAATGATTAGTAATAATTATCAATAATTACCAATAATTGGTAATAATTAATAATAATTACCAATAATTAGTAATAATTGGTAATAATTAATAATAATTACCAATAATTAGTAATAATTATTAATAATTAGTAATAATTAGTAATAATTACCAATAATTAGTAATAATTACCAATAATTGGTAATAATTACCAATAATTGGTAATAATTAACAATAATTACCAATAATTAGTAATAATTAGTAATAATTAGTAATAATTAGTAATAATTAGTATTAATTACCAATAATTAGTAATAATTATTAATAATTAGTATTAATTACCAATAATTAGTAATAATTACCAATAATTAGTAATAATTACCAATAATTAGTAATAATTACCAATAATTAGTAATAATTACCAATAATTAGTAATAATTACCAATAATTAGCAATAATTAGTAATAATTAGCAATAATTACCAATAATTAGTAATAATTACCAATAATTACCAATAATTACCAATAATTACCAATTATTAGTATTTATTACCAATAATTAGTATTAATTACCAATAATTAGGAACAATTACCAATAATTATCAATAATTAGGAATAATTAGTAATAATTACCAATAATTAGTAATAATTACCAATAATTAGTAATAATTACCAATAATTAGTAATAATTACCAATAATTAGTAATAATTACCAATAATTAGTATTAATTACCAATAATTAGTATTAATTACCAATAATTAGTAATAATTAGTAATAATTACCAATAATTAGTAATAATTAGTAATAATTACCAATAATTAGTATTAATTACCAATAATTAGTATTAATTACCAATAATTAGTATTAATTACCAATAATTAGTATTAATTACCAATAATTAGTATTAATTACCAATAATTAGTATTAATTACCAATAATTAGTATTAATTACCAATAATTAGTATTAATTACCAATAATTACGAATAATTAGTAATAATTACCAATAATTAGGAATAATTACCAATAATTAGGAATAATTACCAATAATTAGTAATAATTACCAATAATTAGTAATAATTACCAATTATTAGTAATAATTACCAATAATTAGTAATAATTACCAATAATTCGTAACAATTACCAATAATTAGTAATAATTACCAATAATTAGTAATAATTACCAATAATTAGTAATAATTACCAATAATTAGTAATAATTACCAATAATTAGTAATAATTACCAATAATTAGTAATAATTAGTATTAATTACCAATAATTAGTATTAATTACCAATAATTAGTAATAATTACCAATAATTAGTAATAATTACCAATAATTAGTAATAATTAGTAATAATTAGTAATAATTATCAATAATTAGTAATAATTACCAATAATTAACAATAATTATCTATAATTACCAATAATTAGTATTAATTACCAATAATTAGTATTAATTACCAATAATTAGTATTAATTACCAATAATTAGTATTAATTACCAATAATTAGTAATAATTACCAATAATTAGTAATAATTACCAATAATTAGTAATAATTACCAATAATTAGTAATAATTACCAATAATTAGTAATAATTACCAATAATTAGTAATAATTAACAATAATTAGTAATAATTAACAATAATTAGTAATAATTACCAATAATTAGTATTAATTACCAATAATTAGTATTAATTACCAATAATTAGTAATAATTACCAATAATTAGTAACAATTAGTAAAAATTACCAATAATTAGTAATAATTAGTAATAATTATCAATAATTAGTAATAATTAGTAATAATTACCAATAATTAGTACATTATTTGTATATTTATTTATTAATATTAAAATAATATAATTTTCTATATTATATAAAATTCTCTTTTCATCTGTGTATTTTCTGTCTCCACATGTAATATTCACATTCTTTTGCGACGGGATACTATGCCTGTAACACCCCAAGCTTCCACGGTACGTTTCACTTCGAATAATGCAATAGCGTGTGTTGTACGCAACCTCGAGCTCTAACACACACCACAACGAATTAAACTAGCCGTTGTGAATAGTAATACCTACTTTTTGAAATTTTATAAATTTTATTTATCAAAATGGACTTCATTTTTTGGATTCGGAATATCGAAATTAGCCTATGTTGAATTTTTGGCATTTTTCTGAGAACTTCCAATTTTTATGAATAGTGAAAATTACTTAAAAACAACTTTTTTAATCAAAATAATTTATAGTGATAAATTATACTATTTAGTGGTTTTAAAGAATAATTAGAATATATTTTTACCATTTTATCCAAAGGTGGTCATTAGAATTAATTTAACATTGAAATTGGACATAAACAATTGCCAATCTTTTGATATAAATTGTTTCTTAAAAACACGTTATTTGTTGTAACAGCGGGAAATAATTATAAAATTAATTAATTAAACTTATATGTTTGGAATTTTGTAAAATAGACATCATTTTTGAATTCAGAATATCAATTATAGCTTAGGGTGAAATTTTGGCATTGTTCTGAAAACTTCAATTTTTGATGAATAGTGAAACCACTAAGTGGTAGTTAAATAACTGATTTTTCGTTTAAATGAAATATTACCACTTCTGTGATTTGATTTTCAAAAATCCGACATACATGGTTGTCATTAAGAAGTAAAATGTGGTTCAATGAGATTAAAATAATTTTTTGGTGAATAGTAACTTTTAAGTTCTTAATCGCGATTAGAGGTGATTAGTGTAGTTTAAGGTAAAAATAATGTTTTAATAATATGAGATGAGCTTGACACTTGTCCTACTCCTATTGGATGAGTCATGGCCGACCAAGACAACCCATGGGTCAACTTGGGGACCCCATGGAGCCACTTTAGTTGGAAAATGACATTAATATATATTTATTTAATGTTAAAATTAAATTGACACAAACATGAGTTATTTTACTAAAACAGTTTTTAAGTGGGGTTACACAAGTCCAAATTTTGACTATAAATATTCATTAGAAATCTAAAAAGATTTCCTACATCATAGTATTTTTTTTATAATTTTTAGACATTAAATAAATTAAATTATTTATGACATCATTATGATGCAGCGATGACCTCATTATTTAACGATTTAAATAAAATGAGAAGATAATGCAAAATCCAAGGCTTACACTTGTCCAAAGCCTATTTGATGAGGATATTTCGAAACGTTATCACCTTAGCCTCGAATTATATAAGTGTGGGACATTTATAATCCGAAAATCATTGTGAAATAATATAACATTTCAATATTTCCGAAAGTGCCCCTCCTCTCCACTTATAAAAGGCCCCCACCTCTCCCACCTTATTCACACCTTCAAGCCATTTGGCTCGGCCAACCTCTGCCCAAATACTCTCCCAACATTCCTCCCTTTCTCCTAGAAGCCTCACTTTGGGCAGAACTCTTCCCAAGGAAGCCTTTGGATCAAATCAAAAAGAGTTACCCGATTTTGAGGTAATGTCTTCTCTAATGTTGTTTTGTTTTATTTTTCTTCTCCAACCCCATAAACTCTTTTTATTCATTTCTTTTGTAACAAAAACAGTATCCTCAATATACTAGGATGTTTTTATAATAAGTATTCGAGCTACACTTACACACACCTACATCTAATGGTTAAAGAACATACGGTTTCTGTGGATGGTGAATTTCTGACTCACGAAATGATGATTGTTCAACACTCATATAACACCTTCAAAGGTGGCCATTAAGATGTAAATATTTTTATATATGATATATAATATGTTTATGTTTTACTTATTCTTCTTTATTTCTCATTTATGGCATACTTTATGATTTACATTATGGGTAAAACGCGATAATTTCATTTTAGGAAGTGCGGACTACCGCCCCCTCAAAGTGATTTGAATCGTTAAAGCCATATGTGGGATGTATAAAGGATGGAGTAAATGGTATTATACACTATATTATACTGGAATTATATTATACATTTATATCATTATGATTTAGTTCCATTAAATACAAAATTGAAATGAAAGTAGCGTTCATGCGTACGTACGGCTTACCGTCTCCATGAACGGTGCATTTCATTTCTTACCTCTAAATGTTACATAATATTATAAATGAATGTATATACTGTATATATATGATATATATGATATCTACATCATGAATATAATTCTGGATATAATGGAAATTTCACCACATGAACAACTTGTAATTATAAGAAGGTTATTGTTGACACAAGTACCAAAGATCGACAAAACGATCGTTATTAACTTAAATAATTACATAATGTTCATAACATTGTAATAAGTGATATAAAAAGGATAATTAAATTGAAAATGGTTCTTAATAAGGTAGATATTAACTCCAGTTTATTATTCAGGAGGTTAAAGAACGGTTGAGTCAAGTCGGACACAAGGTAAGGGAATTTCTTAACCCAACTTCCATTCTTTGGGTTAATCTCCTACTTTCAAATTATGTCATGATATTATTATGTCCTATTTTGTATTTTTACTTTCTTTATGTGTAACTATAGTGAATACACATAATAGATCTATTTTATTTTAAAAATGATCTTTTTAAGGACTTTGTCTCAATCTCCTTTCATTGAGGCATATTTGGCTTTATACACAACTTTCTTTTATACGGTGTATAAACCCCTTTGACTTTCATGTTTATTCAAAAGGAATCTTTTTTATACGAAGCGTTTTACTAAACGACAAAAAGGGAATGTTTTTCTTTCCGTACTTATGAGGCGACAACGACTTCTCCGCCGCCGTGACCATTATTTGAGTTTCGGCTTCCTCTACAAGACATCATTTTTTTTAATGAAAAATAAATACAAAGTTTTAACTTTCTTTTATTTTGGTATTGAAAATGGTTTTGAAAGCATTTTTATTATATCAATGTGTTGTATTGATATCTTGTGATTGAAATGTGGAAATGTTATGTTTCCTTTATGCATGTTTTATGTGATACGATTATGTTATGGTTTATGATATGTTTAAACCTGTTCATATGAGAAATGCATTGGACTTAATAAGTGACGGGTGGAGCCCGCTATAGCTCCTCGATGCATCGGCAGGTCTCATGAGACAAACTAGTGTCTTGGCACGAGGCCTTGACAAAATCTTATTTGTGGTGTTGGCACGAGGCCTTGGCTACGTGGTTATGATAGTCTGGCATTATGCATTCCATCATTATAAAAGTGGTTATTGATATTGCATGTGATTATTCGACCAGTAGAATATCCATGTGAAGAAGTGAATGGAATTATCTCATTTTACTTTTGCCATATTATGATGAAGTTCAAGTTTAAAAGGCTTTTGTTTTAGTTATACATCACCTTAAATGTTAATGTTTATTTATGAAAGATTCCGCTATATTGTTAACCTTACTGAGCATCTGAGCTCACCCCTTTCAATGTTTTAATATTTTTCTAGGATGTGAAGAAGTATTTTATGAGTGACCTGCAGGGGTAGTCAGAAAGGGATATGATTGTGGACTATGAAGACCATGTTATTGTAGTTTGTTTACTTTTTGATGTAATGAAAGACTTATGAATGTATCTAGTGTTTCCAAGTCTACTAAACTAATCGGTCTTTCGAGACTTGATCTTTTGTGATCATGCCAATGTTACGAAGTAATGCACCGACTCTGGGTAGCTGGGGTCGGGGCGTTACAGTTGGTATCAGAGGCAGTTTAGTACTAACCTTGGAAGCTAGATTTAGATAAACTCTGATTAGAGCACATAGCCCAAATATAGACTTTAAGGATTAGTATAGAAGAACTTCCTATAATTTTGGTATTATAGAGATTTTGTGAGTTTTCCGAGAAATACTTCCCTGTCTGGATACGAGCAAGTAGAGGCGGCTCTGGCACAGATGTACCTAGGGGTAAAACCCGAAAACACCGCTTTGAGCTAGACTCGAACGGGAACTGGTGCACGACAACGGGCCTTGCTGCACTCTTGGTTACAACACTCCCGGGGGATATGCTTAGGATAATTCTCATTTTATTTACAAACCACTATAAAGGGTTATGAGTACATACTTCCTCAAAGAAAACATTTCTTTTTATGATTATGGATTATATCCATAAATAGTTCAATTTATGTAAAGTGTTTAACAAGTATGGAATTATGTATTTTGATTCATAAACTGATCTAGTTTATGCCATTGTTTAGAAATGGCGCCTAGTGGAAGGAATGGAAACCGTATCAATGCACGAACTCCGTGTAGGGATTGCCCTCCTGATCAAGATAATTGTTGTGGATCTGGAGATACAACTGGTGCTGATCAACTTATTACCATACTGGGGCAACTCACTCAGGTTATGAATAATAACCTTACTCGTATGGAGCACCCTGATCCGCAACGTGGAGGATCAATGCTAGATCGATTCATGAGGCAACAACCACCAACCTTAAATGGGAGTACAAATCCTATAGTAGCTGAGCAATGGATAAATTCCTTAGAGAAAATATTCCATGCCTTGGGGAGTAGTGAAAGGGAGAAGGTTGTCATGGCAGTTTACCGCCTCACTGGAGATGCCGATCAGTGGTGGTCGCTGATTCGAAACACAAAGGAAGATGATGACGTATCGAATATGGAATGGAGGGAGTTCAAAGAGCTTTTCTTAGAAAAATACTTTCCTCGTGACCATCGAGCAGATATGGAAAGGAAATTTCTGAGTTTGAGGCAGAAGGAGGATGAGAATGTCGCAAAGTATGAGGCTAACTTTACAAGGTTAGCGAGCCATGCTGCCGATTATATACGTAACCCAAGGAGTAAGATTGATCGTTTCTTTGATGGGTTAAAACCATTTCTCCGTCGAGCTTTAGTATCACAATCCTTCTCATCATACGAAGATATTGTCTCGTGTGCTATCAAGACAGAAAAGGAATTCTCTAAGTCTTATGACAACAAAGTAAAGCAAGAGAAGGAGAGAACGGTGGAACAAGAGACAGATAAAGGGAAAAAGGGAAAGAAGGATTTTCCATTATGTGATAATTGTGGGAAGAATCACCCTGGTACTTGCCTAAAAGGAATGGGAGTTTGTTATAAATGTGGAGAAAAGGGTCACCAGGCTCGTGATTGCAAGGGAAAGAAAGAGGCTGTCAAAGTTGAATGCTACAATTGTAGAGAAATGGGTCATTTTGCAAATGAATGCCCTAAGCGTCAGGGAAACTTACCTCAGAAAAGGCCAAGGGATCAAGGCCAATCTTATGCTGTGACTACAGTTGAAGTGGAATAATTAATGTATTGGTGCTATTGGACTCAAGGATTATATTCTGGTTATAAGAATAATGTGATATATATAAGGATTGTACTGCAGTACATGTTGATTTCAGTAAGGTTTTAATATGATTAAGGTAATCATATTTTTAGTATGTGACAATAAGAGAAACTAATCTTTGTTTGGGGAATCTGATAAATTGATTTTGGAATTAAGATACCTTTTAGAGAAAGTCTGGACAGAGGTATTTTGGATAACTATAAAGGTTGGAGTGGATTAAGTTGAACCTTGGATAGTAAATTTAAGGTTAAAAATTTTCTGGAGATTATTCTTGGAATACTATAGTTTTATGAAAAGGACAACCTGCAGGGTGGGGCATAACCCGTCGCGTCGGACAAAGCTGGAGGAATCGAACCCACAATCATAGTGTGACAGGCCTTTATTTCCTACCACTAGCCTACAGGAAGTCCCTGGTTATTACAAATAATTTTACTAATCTAAATGGTATGTGTTAACATTTGGAACCTTATACAATTAGGATAAGTATAATATTTTTGAGTTCTATTATCTTTTTGAGTGAAAGATGAGTTGAAGGTTGAAACTCTAATTGTCAAGCATAAATATATATATACCTATCTCTTATTCAATGAATAAATTAATTCTTAAACTTTAGTAAAGGGATATTAAAACAAAAAAATGTGTTATCCTAATACCTTATGTCTTGTTGAACTGATGATATTTTAAATCAACATAGATTGAAGGCTTTGAGGACCTCAATTTGACAGTTGATTGTGATTGATGACCTCAATCACTCCCTACAAATATTTACGTTTTTCCTCCAATTATATGTCTCTAATTGCCACCAATGTTCTCCTTATCGAGATCATAATTTGGTGGTGACTTTCTTATTTCCATTTCCCTCTTATTAAGACTAAATTTTATTAACCTTATTTCCGATGTGGGTTTTCCTCAAAGGTATTTTCTCTTTTCAACCTTTTATTTTCAAAGAAAAATTTCAAATTGCGAGGACGCAATTTATTGAAGGAGGGGAGAATGTAACACCCCAAGCTTCCACGGTACGTTTCACTTCGAATAATGCAATAGCGTGCGTTGTACGCAACCTCGAGCTCTAACACACACCACAACGAATTAAACTAGCCGTTGTGAATAGTAATACCTACTTTTTGAAATTTTATAAATTTTATTTATCAAAATGGACTTCATTTTTTGGATTCGGAATATCAAAATTAGCCTATGTTGAATTTTTGGCATTTTTCTGAGAACTTCCAATTTTTATGAATAGTGAAAATTACTTAAAAACAACTTTTTTAATCAAAATAATTTATAGTGATAAATTATACTATTTAGTGGTTTTAAAGAATAATTAGAATATATTTTTACCATTTTATCCAAAGGTGGTCATTAGAATTAATTTAACATTGAAATTGGACATAAACAATTGCCAATCTTTTGATATAAATTGTTTCTTAAAAACACGTTATTTGTTGTAACAGCGGGAAATAATTATAAAATTAATTAATTAAACTTATATGTTTGGAATTTTGTAAAATAGACATCATTTTTGAATTCAGAATATCAATTATAGCTTAGGGTGAAATTTTGGCATTGTTCTGAAAACTTCAATTTTTGATGAATAGTGAAACCACTAAGTGGTAGTTAAATAACTGATTTTTCGTTTAAATGAAATATTACCACTTCTATGATTTGATTTTCAAAAATCCGACATACATGGTTGTCATTAAGAAGTAAAATGTGGTTCAATGAGATTAAAATAATTTTTTGGTGAATAGTAACTTTTAAGTTCTTAATCGCGATTAGAGGTGATTAGTGTAGTTTAAGGTAAAAATAATGTTTTAATAATATGAGATGAGCTTGACACTTGTCCTACTCCTATTGGATGAGTCATGGACGACCAAGACAACCCATGGGTCAACTTGGGGACCCCATGGAGCCACTTTAGTTGGAAAATGACATTAATATATATTTATTTAATGTTAAAATTAAATTGACACAAACATGAGTTATTTTACTAAAACAGTTTTTAAGTGGGGTTACACAAGTCAAAATTTTTACTATAAATATTCATTAGAAAGATAAAAAGATTTCCTACATCATAGTATTTTTTTTATAATTTTTAGACATTAAATAAATTAAATTATTTATGACATCATTATGATGCAGCGATGACCTCATTATTTAACGATTTAAATAAAATGAGAAGATAATGCAAAATACAAGGCTTACACTTGTCCAAAGCCTATTTGATGAGGATATTTCGAAACCTTATCACCTTATCCTCGAATTATATAATTGTGGGACATTTATAATCCAAAAATCATTGTGAAATAATATAACATTTCAATATTTCCGAAAGTGCCCCTCCTCTCCACTTATAAAAGGCCCCCACCTCTCCCACCTTATTCACACCTTCAAGCCATTTGGATTGGCCAACCTCTGCCCAAATACTCTCCCAACATTCCTCCCTTTCTCCTAGAAGCATCACTTTTGGCATAACTCTTCCCAAGGAAGCCTTTGGCTCAAATCAAAAAGAGTTACCCGATTTTGAGGTAATGTCTTCTCTAATGTTGTTTTGTTTTATTTTTCTTCTCCAACCCCATAAACTCTTTTTATTCATTTATTTTGTAACAACAACAGTATCCTCAATATACTAGGATGTTGTTATAATAAGGATTCGAGCTACACTTACACACACCTACATCTAATGGTTAAAGAACATACGGTTTCTGTGGATGGTGAATTTCTGCCTCACGAAACGATGATTGTTTAACACTCATATAACACCTTCAAAGGTGGCCATTAAGATGTAAATATTTTTATATATGATATATAATATGTTTATGTTTTACTTATGCTTCTTTATTTCTCATTTATGGCATACTTTATGATTTCCATTATGGGTAAAACGCGATAATTTCATTTTAGGAAGTGCGGACTACCGCCCCCTCAAAGTGATTTGAATCGTTAAAGCCATATGTGGGATGTATAAAGGATGGAGTAAATGGTATTATACACTATATTATACTGGAATTATATTATACATTTATATCATTATGATTTAGTTCCATTAAATACAAAATTTAAATGAAAGTAGCGTTCATGCGTACGTACGGCTTACCGTCTCCATGAACGGTGCATTTCATTTCTTACCTCTAAATGTTACATAATATTATAAATGAATGTATATACTGTATATATATGATATATATGATATCTACATCATGAATATAATTCTGGATATAATGGACATTTCACCACATGAACAACTTGTAATTATAAGAAGGTTATTGTTGACACAAGTACCAAAGATCGACAAAACGACCGTTATTAACTTAAATAATTACATAATGTTCATAACATTGTAATAAGTGATATAAAAAGGATAATGAAATTGAAAATGGTTCTTAATAAGGTAGATATTAACTCCAGTTTATTATTCAGGAGGTTAAAGAACGGTTGAGTCAAGTCGGACACAAGGTAAGGGAATTTCTTAACCCAACTTCCATTCTTTGGGTTAATCTCCTACTTTCAAATTATGTCATGATATTATTATGTCCTATTTTGTATTTTAACTTTCTTTATGTGTAACTATAGTGAATACACATAATAAATCTATTTTATTTTAAAAATGATCTTTTTAAGGACTTTGTCTCAATCTCCTTTCATTGAGGCATATTTGGCTTTATACACAACTTTCTTTTATACGGTGTATAAACCCCTTTGACTTTCATGTTTATTCAAAAGAAATATTTTTTATACGAAGCGTTTTACTAAACGACAAAAAGGGAATGTTTTTCTTTCCGTACTTATGCGGCGACAATGACTTCTCCGCCGCCGTGACCATTATTTGAGTTTCGGCTTCCTCTACAAGACATCATTTTTTTAATGAAAAATAAATAAAAAGTTTTAACTTTCTTTTATTTTGGTATTGAAAATGGTTTTGAAAGCATTTTTATTATATCAATGTGTTGTATTGATATCTTGTGATTGAAATGTGGAAATGTTATGTTTCCTTTATGCATGTTTTATGTGATACGATTATGTTATGGTTTATGATATGTTTAAACCTATTCATATGAGGAATGCATTGGACTTAATAAGTGACGGGTGGAGCCCGCTATAGCTCCTCGATGCATCGGCAGGTCTCATGAGACAAACTAGTGTCTTGGCACGAGGCCTTGACAAAATCTTATTTGTGGTCTTGGCATGAGGCCTTGGCTACGTGGTTATGATAGTCTGGCATTATGCATTCCATCATTATGAAAGTGGTTATTGATATTGCATGTGATTATTCGACCAGTAGAATATCCATGTGAAGAAGTGAATGGCATTATCTCATTTTACTTTTTCCATATTATGATGAAGTTCAAGTTTAAAAGGCTTTTGTTTTAGTTATACATCACCTTAAATGTTAATGTTTATTTATGAAAGCTTCCGCTATATTGTTAACCTTACTGAGCATCTGAGCTCACCCCTTTCAATGTTTTAATATTTTTCCAGGATGTGAAGAAGTATTTTATGAGTGACCTGCAGGGGTAGTCAGAAAGGGATATGATTGTGGACTATGAAGACCATGTTATTGTAGTTTGTTTACTTTTTGATGTAATGAAAGACTTATGAATGTATCTAGTGTTTCCAAGTCTACTAAACTAATCGGTCTTTAGAGACTTGATCTTTTGTGATCATGCCAATGTTACGAAGTAATGCACCGGCTCTGGGTAGCTGGGGTCGGGGCGTTACAATGCCCGTCGCAAATACTAGTATTATTAATAGTTTTTATTTTTTTAAAAAAATAGTTTTTGCGACGGGACCCGTCACAAAAACTATTTATAGTATTTGCGATGGGATACTATGCCCGTCACAACTACTAGTATTATTAATAGTTTTTTATTTTTTTTAAAAAATAGTTTTTGCGACGGTACCGTCGCAAAAGGTATTTGCGACGGGCCCGTCGCAAAAACTATTTTAAAAGTTTTTTACAAAAATACAGAGTACTATTTGCGACGGGGAGAATGACCGTCGCAAAACACCGCTGTAGCAACGGGCCCGTCGCAAATAAGTGTTGTTGCGACGCCGTTTTCAGCAACGGGCTATTTGTGACAGGATCCCATCGCAAATGCCCGCTTTTCTAGTAGTGTGACTATACTTAGTGCATCATGTTTAGTATTTTTGGGGTTTCCTACGGAGTATTGTTATACTCATCCATGTATGGGCTTTGCCCACATGTTTTGTATCTTATACAGAAGATAACCCTTTTGATGGTGTTTTGGGAGGAAAAGGATCACACATATCATAAATGGATCTTTTCAAAGTGAGGTGTTTACTAAGAGCTTGCATTTGACTTAGTCCTCTCCCTTGGAGCATGTTATAATCTTTAAAATTTTTGGTTGGGATTGTATTTGGACCCATTTTCCACATTTAATACTTTAATATCGTACTCTATTGTGGAATCTTAGATGTATACATGCATTGTTTCAGTTGTTGTACATTTCATCATTATGTGGGGTTGGATATGTGTGCATGTGTACTGGTACTTTAGGCTAATTCCTCCCGTTCTTGGGATATGCCTACTCGGAAATTGTCACTAGCCCCTGGAATATTAGAGGTGGGATTGGGGTAGTCACAGGTCATACCTTGGCAGGTCAGGTTGTGAGAGAGTGGTATCAAAGGTGGTAAATTTTTCCTTAGGATTGGATTCAGTGAGGTTGGTTTGGGGAAATAGTGTTTAGTGTTTTGAGTTCATCTTTCAGGATATGGATTCTAGTTTCAGTGAGGAAAATAATGTATCCATACACCAGGACTATGATCACCTATATTTCAACTTGTTACATGTAAACATTTGTTGTAGGGGAAATTTTTTGTACATGCATCATATAATTTTTTTATGTGCTTATTTTGTGAACTCCCCAAACATACTCTTTGACTATGGCATATCTTGTTTTATTTCAAGATGCCTCCACACAGACAACCAACTAGGATTACACTGTGTGATTATGAGGATGATCCAACTAGTGATGTGGCATTGATACAAGGTCCCGTACCAGAGATAGAACCTCTAGGTGGTTTACCAGCTATACCACCACCTGTTGAGAATTAGCTAACACTGGAAGTACCAACTGAGGATGCACATAGGATGAGTGTGTTGAAAAAGTTTTAGAGGCCAAAACCTCCCAGGTTTTGGTTTTATACAGACCCCCAGGTAGTTGAGGACTAGCTAGAGGTAGTTAATTAAGTTTTCCAATTTGGGAGGATTCATTCCGATCAGATGGATGTCCTTGCCCTTGGAGCAACATATACTATGGGCTACTAGTTTCCTATAGTGGTGGATGAGTATAAGGATGTATTTTCTAAGAATATACCAAGTTTACCTCCCCAAAAAGTGATAGACTTTTTGATCGAATTCTATCAAAATATGGTGTTGATATATGCACTAGTA
Source organism: Viscum album (assembly GCA_963277665.1). Classification (NCBI taxonomy): domain Eukaryota; kingdom Viridiplantae; phylum Streptophyta; class Magnoliopsida; order Santalales; family Viscaceae; genus Viscum; species Viscum album. Next base: position 1,515,643,457 of record OY728155.1, on the reverse strand, counting down.
TATCAGATGGATCCCATTGATCTTCGAGCACTGAGGGCTCGGTTGGTGGATTTTCAGGATAAGGGACGTTTGTGACCCAACATTTTCCTTAGGTATCCCCAGTGTTGTTCACCAAGAAGGTGGACATGAGCTTGAGGTTATGTTTGGATTACCAGTTCTTGAATTAGGTGACCATGAAGAATAAATATTTTCTATGAAGGATCAATGGACTCTTTGATAAATTGATAGGGGCATTGTGGTTCTCAAAGATCGACCTCCGACTAGGCTATCACTAGTTGTGAGTGCACGATGATGATATATTGAATACAAAATGCAAATTTCTCTACGATCACTATTAGTAATTGGTGATATCATTCAACATGACGGACGCTCCAACAATTCTCATGGAACTCATAAACTGGAGCTTCCAGCCTTTATTGGATAAGTTCATGGTGGTATTCATTGATGAAATCCTAGTGTATTTAGTGTCCAAGGAGGAGAAAAAAATTCATTTGAGGATATTCCTAGACACACTCCAAGATCACTAGATTTAAGGTAATCTCTCGAAGTGTCAGTTTTGGATTCGAGAGGTCTACTTTTTTGGACACATCATCTTAGAGGATATAGTAGAAATGGACCCGATGAAAGTTGAGGCAGTGCTTGCTTGGGATCTACCTAAGAGTTTCACCAAGGTGCATATATTCTATGGACATTAAGGGTACTATTGTATGTTTTTACCCAACTTATATAGAGTGGTATCATCCTTGATAGCTTTGACCTGAAAGCGACAACCTTTAATGTGGATGAAAAGGTTCCAGCAGTGCTTTCAGAAGATGAGGAAGAGGTTGAAAAGAACCCCTATCTTGGGATTTCCAGAGGAGGGTGTCAAGTACATAGTGTTTTGCGATGCATCAAGGACTAGATTTGGTTGTGTTCTGATGTAGAGGCATGCCATTATTGCCTATGGATCATTCTAGTTGAGACCACATGAGAAGAACTACATGACCCATGATCTTGAGTTATTAGTGTTAGTATTATCATTGAAGATTTTTTGAAACTACCTGATGGGTGAGAGATTTATCATTTACTCTAACCACAATAATCTTAAGTATATATTTACATATAAGGATATTAACTTGAGAAAAAGGTGATGGATAGAGTTCTTCCAAGACTATGACTTTGAGATTTTTTATACTTATAGGAAGGGGAACATGGAAGAAGTCACTCTTAATATGAGATCCAATTTTCATTTGTTGGCCGAGGAATTGGAGTAGTTATCCTCGTTATTGTTTTCTTTTGTGGATTAGGATAGTGCTTCATATCTTTAGTCGATTATTATTACCCCACCGATTTTGCAGCGTTTCAGGGATTCTTAGTGAGCAGATCCTGACTATGAGACCTTATGTACTCAAATATCTATTAGAAATGCTCCTGATGGATATTATGAATGTGGGAAGCATGCTATCATTTTTAGAGGATGGTCGATGATACCTTTTAAATTGCGAGAGGAGGTGGTGAAGGAGTTTCATTCATCCCCATTAGTGGTACTTCTAGGTGTTTCAAAGATATATCAGGACCTCATATATCAGTTTTGGTGTCCATGCTTAAAGAAGGGAGTTGTAGAGTTTGTCTCTTGATACCTCACATGTCAGTAGGTGAAGGTTTTGTACTAGGTTCCAACAGGTTTAACCCAACCCTTTTAGGCACCAAAGTGGAAGTGGGATGTGATATAAATGGACTTCATGATGGTATTAACATTTACATATAGGGGGAATGATTCCATCTTGGTGATTTTATACCCACTCACCAAGTTGGCACACTTCCTATCCATTTGATAGTAGAGTTTTATAGAGATATTGAGATGCCTCTATGTGTAAGAGATAGTCTGACTCCATGGAGTTCCATCATTGGGAATCATTTATGCTTGATCACTATGTTTCACCCCCAAACTAATGGCTAGACAGAGCCAACCATTCAAGTATTGGAGGATATTCCATGAGCTTGCATGTTATACTTTGGTCATATTTGAGAGGATAACCAACCCTTGGTGGAGTTTACATACATCATCTGAAACAATTCCACCATTGGTATAGAACTATTTGAGAATTTTTATGAGCAACCCTATAGGTCACCACTTTTTTGGACTGATCTAGGAGAGTCAACACTAATGATCCCAAAATTGGTACGAACTACTATAGAGAAGGTGAAAATCATCCAAGAGTGGATGAGGATATCAAAGATCCATCATATGTCTTATTTGGACTGGAAAAGAAGACCTATGGAGTTTTAAAAGGGATACCATGTGTCCTCGAGGGTATCACCTCAATGTAGATTGAGAAGATTTGGCCACAGTGAAAATTTATCTACAAGATTCATTAGTCCATTCTTGATACTGCATAGAGTTTTCAAGGTGTCATATTGCTTAGCTCTACCACCACAGTTGGACTAGGTACATGAAATATTCCAAATGTCATAGCTGTGGAGGTACATGCATGAACCGTCATGTATTATTGACTGGGGATAGCTAGATATTGAGGATGGAGCTACCTTTTCATAGTACCTGATGGATATTGAGGATTGGAAGGAGAGGATCCTTCATGGGAATTTTATTCTCATTATGTGTGTCTGGTGGAATCATGAGAATATTTAGGAAAGAACATGGGAGATGGGGACCCATATATGAGCCCAATACCCTCATCTTATTTTTGAGACCAGGTGCTGAGACGGTGTGTGATTTCAAGGCCTGATGTGCCCAGAATTAATATTTAAAATATATTATATATATTAAATATATTAAATAAAACACAAACACATGTGTTTTTATGAAAAAAGTTGAATAAATCCCGAATGGGGGCCCGGATCAGAAATCTGGGTGAATCATTGAGTTTAGAATGTGGGTGTAACCCTAGGCATGATATAAATTTTTTCAGTGCGGACTGTTTTTGAAAAAGTTATCATGGGAATGAAATTAATAAAATTAATAAAATAAATTAAATAATTAATTATTTTTTGTTGACGTAGTGAAAGTTTTCTCCTTTAATTATATGGTTATAATATTTCCTAAGGGTTTGCCGCTCAAACATTGGATATTCAGACAACCATTGGAGAGATTTGTTGGTGAACAATGCCAGATTAGGACCATATCATGGATCATTGCACTAATAAAGTCCATAGATCTCATAGATGATGGAAATGAAACCATTATTTATCAACTATTAATCCAAATACAGGTAGGATGTTTTGATTTGATATTTCCATCCGGTTTCTTAATCCCAGATGAACACGGATCAATTCCACAAACAGAATTGATACACACATCTTCGGTAGAATTAAATCGATGTTAATTATTGTATTGTTATTTGATTTATTCCTATTCATTCATATCATTCTATGATAATGGATTAATGAAAAGCAAAAAATGTTCGAGGTTAGTTCCTCATGTCTTGTGGCTTTTGGATTTCTTCCCCCGTTCTTCGTACATTCATCATGGGCGTTTCTTTTAGCTCTATGGTTTGATGAAATACCTGGTATTCGATCATCACAAGACCATTATTTTATGAAATGGATCTATACGATGGGTGTGATCCATGATCAATGATTTGGTCAAGGTACGACGACAATGGTAGATGATCAAGAGCATAATGGATGGATTTACAGTTCCTATTCTTCTGAGTTTTGAAAAATGGTGACGGTTTTTCTTGATGGATCATATTTTGAATGTATTTGGAGCTCAGAATACTAAGATCTAGAAATTATAAGTTGTACCAAAACTCAATATATAGGTTCGTTAGAGGGAAGTGGCTTCAATGAAGTGCAGGATGATGTATAAGTGGATCTAGAAATCACAAGCTGGACATCATGTAATGTGGCATCACATGCTATGAGGCCCCCTATATGTGGTGCTAGGGTTCTGACTAAAGTTAAATATCACATGTTATTTTACTATATCAACACCATGTTACCCATTCCATTAGATTCAATGTGTATTTAATAGAGTACAAGGGAACAAGTAAAAGTACATGGCTAAGTGGAACACTGTGTATTTGAACACATGCACGACTTGGTGTACACAGGCCGATACACGAATACAGAAATCGTACATGAACACAACTAGAAAATTTGTTAAGGATACCATGTGTCTCTACACATTGTTTAATTCTTCTACATGCCATGTATATGTATAATTACATGATGTTTGAGGCTCTTCTACATGGGCAACCATGGGGATAATTGGACACACTGTGTACCCCCTACTGCACATCGTATACCCCTAGTTCACACCACGTACCCCTAGTGCACACCCAGTACCCACTTCAAGTGTGATTATAACTCTTAATTTTATTATTTTGGACCATTATAGGTTTATTTTATTCCCTTGGTCCTTTAACTTGAGGGTGCAATTTATACTTACATCCACATCATAGGATTGTGATCCCCTCTAGAGGCTGAGTCTTAGATAGAGTTGTAGTTTCCATCCATGAGAATGGAGTGAAATCCTATATCATCATTTTCACTACTACAAATATGGCTTTTATCAGCGCTAAAAATGTCCATTAGCAGCGCTAGAAAAAGTGCTGATAATGCCGGTGAAGATAATGGGGGTTGGGGTCCCCTTTATTAGCGCTCCAAAAAGCACTGATAAAGACCCCTTTTACCAGCGCTTTTTTTAGCGATGATAAAAACAAAAAAAATAATAAAAAAAAAATACTACCAATCTCATGGGGGGGGGCTTTTTACAGCGCTTGAGCCCCCATTTATCAGCACTTTCCCGCACATCCAGTGCCCGCCCACACCGCCTAAACCCTTTATTAGCGCTAGCCCTTTAAATCACGCTTTTGTGCTCGCCTTTTCCTCCACCCAGATTTGATCTCGAGACCTCCCCCATGCGCACCTAAAGCCTTTGCCACTACCCTATATTGATTTGTTCTCTTATTCATGATATATCTATTTATTTATATATATATTTCATTATATTTATTCATACAGTAATATATATTTATATTAATATATATATTTATATTAATATATATATATAGTTATATTAATATATATATAGTTATATTAATATATATATAGTTATATTAATATATATATACAGTTATATTAATATATAGTAGTTATATAAATATTCATATATTGGTATTTTAAATAAAATGGATATTAGTTATTATTTAGATAAAGCTAGTATATTTTACATGTAAATATGTTTAATTATTTATTTAAAAAATTTAATTTTTAGGTGTGAATATATAAAAAATATGTACATATAGTTATATATTTGATTATAAATAGCAGTGAATTATAAAAAACGATAAAATTTCAAAGACATAATATCAATATGAATGTAATAACTTGGAATAAATTCAGTTCCCACAAAAAAAATCCAATAATACCCCCTTAAATGAGGATGAAAATCCACAAAATGTTAAAAAATCTGGGTACCCCGACTAAAAACTCAGTTTTGGAGGCCTTATAGGCCTCTTTTGGCATCGAAAAACACTTGACCGGGGTTCTCTTAGATCAAAATGATGTAGGTCTCATCGCAGGCTTCGATTTGATATGTGGTAGAGCTCAAACGGACACCCGGATCAAAAGTTATGCCCGTTTGAAGTTTGAGTTGAGTTTTGAACATATTTTGGATCTTTTTTTTAATTTTTTAATTTTATTATTCTTTAAATTGTTATTAAATGACTATTACTCCATAATAATTATGAAATTATTAATTGAAAATATTTTTTTAATTTTTTAAGAATCCATTTTCACTAAATATCTTATATATTAAGTATATTAAGTGTAAATGTACATTTATACTTATCTAAAATATATTTAAAAATTATATATTATATTTATATCAATATAACTATATAACTATATTTATATATTAATATATTTTTTTAATTTTTTTTGAAGTCGACCCTTTATCAGCGCTTTTAAAAAAAGCACTGATAAATGCCCCCCATTTATCAGTGCTACTAAACAAGCGCTGATAAAGGGTGTCCCTTTATCAGCGCTAAAAAAAAGTGTTGATAAAGGGGGGGCCTTTATCAGCACTAAAAAAAGCACTGATAAAGGGGTACTTTTATCAACGCTTTTTTTAGTGCTGATAAAGGCACCTTTTATCAGCACTTTTTTGAGCGCTGATAAAGGCCCCCCTTTATCAATGCTTTTTTGTTAGCACTGATAAAGGGGTGGTGCTGGCCTTGCCCAGTTTTTTGGTAGTGTTTTCTGTATGTGGGGTTTATGAAATCAGAGTGAAAAACCTAATAAGGGTGTTGATCCTCCATTTAGTAGGATGTATCAGTAGGGTTTTTGGAATCGTTGACATATAATCCCCTATGTAACAGGTTAATCAATATTGGGTTCATGGTGTCCCCCAACGGTCCTGGGATTGACCCCTATCAATATATCAGGGTATTCTTAGACTAATTAGATTTTATTGGGAGAGGCCTAATTATCTTTAAATCTTTGTAGAGTGTCTATGATGATAGCATGGCTCGTGTAGTGGATTCTCCTCGAACAAGTGTTGCTTTGAGTAGAATCCTATTGCTAATAGTTGGTTATAATATCCTAGTGTTGTGGTGTATTTCCTGAGTATATCTATGTGTTTATATTATAAATTGATTTCTATATCTTTTATTGATATGAATATACTTAGTGATTCATGTTTAGGTTTTTTGGGGTATCCTACTGAGTATTGTTACACTCACCCCTGCACGGGATTTCCCACACATGTCATACCTTATACAGGTGATGGACCTTCTGATGGTGTCCTGGGAGGAAAGGGAGTGGGTAGAGTACAACTGGATATTGTCAGTCCGAGGTGTTTACTAGGACATTGCATTTGAATTATTACTCTCCCTTAGAGCATGTTGTACTCTTTATAGTTTTTGGTTGGACATGTACTTGGAACCTTTTTCCACTTTCAATACTTTACTATCATACTCTGTTATGGGATCTTAGATGTATTCATTCATTGTTTTAGTTGTTTTACATTTCAGCATTGTGTGGGCTTGGATGTGTGCGTGTGTGTGTAAATTCACTTTAGGCCAATGCCTCCCATTTGTAGGATATGCCTACTCAGTTCTGGTCGCTAACCCTTGGCCTATTGGAGGTGGACTTGGTGTAGTCACAAGTCAGAGCTTAGAAAGTCTAGTCATGACACAAAGGTTTGGAACCTGTCCCTCAAAATTGACATCTCTAAATATTTTTACACCCTGAAATAGATATTTATTATGGATATCCTAAAAAATATGGCTTCTCAACTTCTTGTACTAGACTAATAAACACCACTATTATCTCTTCAATGCTTTCCATTCCAAACAATGGATTCCCAGATTCTTTTTCCAATGATCTAGGGGTGTTAGACATGAAGACCTCTCTCGGGTATTCTTTTTTCCATAGTATAATACTACATGAGAAGATATATTAATGATATTTTCAATATTGGAATTTAGAAATAGAATAATGCTGGTGGTGGTATGTTCACTCCTCCTCACCTTCTTATGCTGATGATATTCTACTCCTTGGGAATGTCTCCAAAAAAATCATGTCTACCATCAAATCCATTATTGACCACTATGAGGAAGTGGTTGGGAAACCTATTATATAGAATAAATCCTTCATAATTTTTGGAAATGGTGTCTAAGGGATAATGAAAAATTGTATTTCTAGGACCCTTGGTGTGAAAATGTGGGCCCTTCCCATTACTTACTTAGAATCCCACTATTTTGGGGTAATTTCAAATGTTGTTACCTGAAGGAAATTTGTTCCAATATTTTCTACCAGTTGGATAGGTGGAAAGGAATGTCTATGTCTCAAATAGAGAGAGTGTTTTTGCTAAACTCAGTAATCACCTCCCAATTTTTCTATACTTTCTCACTTTACAGATAGCCTGGAAGTCTCATTAAGAATCATCAAAGAATGATTAGGAGTTTTATTTATAATGGATCCAACCATGTAAGAAAACTTGTTATTGTGGCATGAAAAGATTAAATAAAACCCATGGATATGGGGGGCCTTGGAATTAAATATCTCAATATTTTCAATGATTTCATTCATACCAAATTCATCTGGAACCTTTTGTACTATAATGATCTTTAACTTTATTTCATATCTAATAGGTTCATTGAAAGGTTTTTGAATGGGTATAAAAATTACCTTACCTCATCGTTTCTGCCTGAAATCAGGAACTCCTTCAATGATATAATGGGAAATTTTAAATATCTATTATGTATGTAGTCCAACCCCAATTACAGGGCCACCCCTTAGTTTGACAAGCCCATGGATAAAATTATGGTAGCCAATTCCAATAAGAAACACCTATCCATTGTTGATTTTATCTTCAAAATCCCCATCCATAATGTGATTTTCTCACCAAATATCTCTATAGTGTTGTAGAGGTATGCCTTCATGGATTGGGAGACTCTCATATGGACTCCAAACATAAACAATCAATCAAATGCCAGAGACTTATATAAATTAAAATATTAAGAAAACTCCAACACCTGTATATGGATACTCAAATTCAGGGCCCCATTCATACAACCTAAAAGACTACTACTCCTCTGGAAAATCTAGAGATGCAGACTGCTTACCAATGATTGGATGAAAATGACCAGGATCCAAATGGCCTAATTCCTCTACCTATGTATGGGGGATGTGGATAATATTAACCATATTTTTCTTAGCTGCACCTTCATCTCTAGTATTTTGGACTACATGCAGGTACTATTTTCCATCAATATCTATAAGGAATACTAAGTGGAGAACCTTTTGACATCCATCATGACAATTATACATAGTGAGAAGGTGGGTAACATGTGGCTTAGAGCAGTTGGATCTTCCATAACACACACCTAGACAACATGAAATGTGATCATCTTCAAAAATTAATCCCCATATTTTTATATATAGATCATTTCAATTCACTAAGACATATTTTTTTCCTCCTAAGATAAATTAGGTTCCATGCATAATTTTCTTTTTGACCTCAACATACTAAATTTTCTTGGTGTGTATAGTAGGGAAAGAAGGAAACATTCCATGAAATATATTCCCTAGTTTCCACTGTTTATTATTTGGATCAAGTTGAAAATTTATGGCATGTATTCGGGAATTATGGATCCCTAGAGGTGTGGTGGTGTCTTCAATACACATCATGTATTTTTTGAGGGATGCATCTCTTATTACATTGTTAATTGAATAACTTATAAATATGAACTTTGGACCATCATCCAAGATGTAAATAATGTTTTTAACCATGAATGAAACTATCTATGGATTAAATCAAATTCAAAGATGGCCATTAAATATTTTAAATCCATAAATAATAATGTTTCAGGGAAAGTGTTACCTTATTGGATTAAATTTCTTTATAATATTAACCATCTCAACCTGATGGTATCACATGCATATAGGGAGGATAAGCAAGTTTTTAATGCTTTATAAAAGAGGAATATTATTGAGATAAGATTGATGTGTTCCTTCTATATCCCTAATTACTATTCATACTTTCTCCACACATACATTTGGGGTGTGAAACACACTCGCTTTTGAAAAACCCTTTCAATAATTGATCTATTGTCTTACATTTTTCTCAAAAAATTTCAGGGGTGGATTTTTCTGGGTCCTGAAACATTTGGATAAAAATAAACATTTTACATTTGAAGTATATATAAATTATTAAATTAAATTAATTATCTTATGTCATCAATGAATACTAAATTTATTAATACTAGATCGATGCATGATCTCCTGTCTCATTTAGTTTTTCTGGCCTGATGATGATCTCCTCTAAACCGTATCTCATATCAAGTAAGATAAAAATCCATCCGAAACATTATATGTGAAGTAATGAGGTAGATGACTACAGGAATATTGATAAAACTATATCCCCAACTTTATTCATGGATATATTTTTCATATTTTTAAAAAAACTGATGATAATTATTATGAATAAAAATCTCTCATGACTCCCAGATAATGGATCTCATAATTTCTTGGATGTGGTAAACCTTTCAAATAATTAATAATAGAAAGTTAATAATTAAATAAATTTTAAAATAATTATTTTTTATTTATATACCATACAATGATCTAACATGTGATGAAATACATAAATAGGAATCTAATCCCATGTCACCCATGGTCTAGAAAAATAATCTTGTAGAATCACACCCTCAATCCAATAGATACATGTGAAAAACTATGGGAAAAAATAACAAATAATAAAATAATTAGTATATAAATAAATAAATTAAAAATAATTATGATTAATGAAAATTAATTATAATTAATTAAAATTAACTAAAATGTACAACTGAACATACCTCCACAGACATGGATTAAAATCAAGAGGTGGACATCACTCAAGAATAGAGTCAAGAATCATCAATATTACTAGACTATGAACCCTCTAAGTCGATGATGTACTAGAAGCAACCTATGGGTCAGATGATGAGGAATCAGGTTGATCACTAGGAAGTAAATGATCTTCAATGTCATGGACCATATCATCAAAATCATATCCTTCCATCTAAAACATGAAAAAAAAATTTCTGTAAATAATTGAAAACAATTATTATATATTTATTATGACTATAACCAATATGTAATTTCATAATTCTTCATATTCTTCCTCATATTCTTATTGGATGTTGGGTTAACCAATACAAATAATCGATTATCAATTTTATCTTCACATTTTGATACCTAAAAAATTAAAAAAAAATACAAATACAACAAATAATAAATTTATTTCATATATTAAACCATACAAAATTTACTTTACCAGTCTTTTAAACCAATAGGAAAAATTATATTATCGACATTCTTCCAGAGAAACTTGTGTAATTTATGGGAAATGTTTCTTGATATGATCATCATATAATAGAAAAATGAAATAATATTTTACTTTAAAAAAATATAAAGAATAGGTGAAATTAGATCTCATTTTATAAATCATTTCATTTCATCATAATTGAGTATAACATATTTATGAGATTTGTGATGTTTGTTATCTAAAATTCATCATTCCTAAACTCCACTGATGCCAAGTTCATGCTGGTTAAAAATTGATAATGAATGGTTCATTATATCATTAATATTCACTACTAGAAAACAGGTATTTGCGACGGGTCATTTGCGACGGGATCCCGTCGCAAATGGCTTTTTGCGACAGGGGCCCGTCGCAAATGGCCCGTTGCTGAAAACGGCGTCGCAACAACACTTATTTGCGACGGGCCCGTCGCTAAAGCCTTTTTTTGTGACGGTTATTCTTTCCGTCGCAAATAGTACTCCGTATATTTGTAAAAAACTTTTAAAATAGTTTTTGCGACGGGACCCGTCGCAAAATCTATTTTTTAAAAAAAATAAAAAACTATTAATAAATTATTTTAATGCATATAATAATACTAGTATTTGCGACGGGCATAGTATCCCATTGCAAATACTATAAAAAAAATAAAAAAAATAAATTATTAATAAATTATTTTAATTAATATAATAATAGAATTATAATTCACAAATAAAAATAATAAATTATTTTAATTAATATAATAATAATAGAATTATAATTCAAAAATAAAAAATAATAGAATATTAATAAATGATTTAATTAATATAATAATATTAGAATTATAATTCATAAATAAAAAAAATATTAATAAGTTATTTTAATTAATATAAAAATAATAGAATTATTTTACATTCAAATATTAAAATAATTCAAGTATTACAAAAAATATAATTAAATTATAATATTATAAAATTTTAATATATATATATAATTTAATATTATAAAATATAAATAATATTATTATTCATATTAATATTGTTATTTAAAAATATAATATTATTAATATTTTATAATGAGACAAAAACTAAGAATAGAAAAAAAAAATATTTTGATTTCCCAAATTTTATAACATAAATACAAACTCTAATCTGAAGGAGGGGGGGAGGTGGGGGATCTGCAGATGGTGGTGGAGGAAACTCCATCCCTAAAGCATGAGTGAGTCGGCGCATGTACTCCATCTGCTCCTGATGCTGCTGCTGCCACCGACTCGTCTGCTCCTCGTACAACTGCTGCTGGTGTCGACGCTCCTCCTCATGCTGCTGACGCATCTGCTCCTGCTCCTGTCGGAGACTCTCTATCTGTGCAGTCTGAGATCGCAACTGATCCTCATACTGTGTAGTAGAAGAAGATGCACGAGCTCCACTCGAGCTGGACGCCGACATCGCAGCACTGCCATAATAATCTCCGGGAGTCAGTCGAGAGCCGATACCAACTACCCGGCCCTTCTCGAAGGCATACTGGGTGACCTGCATCCATGCCGCCTCATCAAACTGACGGGCAGTGGTCTGATCTGATGACTCGGCCTGACTCTCAGGCCGGGCCTGTGACGCTGCGGCCTCATATGACTCCTATAGTTGAAATTTAAAATTAAAATTGTGAATATATTATATGCAGTTAATTTTTAAACTTGAAAACAAATAATACTGACCACGATGTGATGCTGACGATCACCTATGAGCTCCCCAGTAGCAGGATCACTATACATCCTCCGATATACGTCGTACTCTGTAATATCGGGGTGCTCGACACCCTATAAGAATAAAAAATAAACTGTTAATATTTATAGTTATATAAAATATTTATAAATAATGTACGTACCAGATGCTGTCTATGAGTACTGAAAGAACGACTCCCAGCTCGATGATTCACCTCCTATCTCCCCCGATTCTGCCTCCCCACCGATGATCTCCTCTGAAAGGCACCACTCAACCAGTGCGCACATAATCCATCCCATACATGGGATGAAATATACTCTGGTCGGTGTGCTCTACATGACTCCTCAAAATCTGACACTCCTGCTTTCTTCATCGCAGCTTTTCTTAAATTGTGCAAAAACTGACGAAGGCGATCACGCATGGACACCTCCCATGCCTCGTGGATGACGTCACGCATGGTATCCTCAATCGGATACCATAAACCCTACAAATAAATCAAAATATCAAGTTAGAAATGAAATAATTTTCAAAATAAAAATTATTTATTTACGTACGTACCAACCAATGGCCGAACATGGCCTGCTGCACATCAATGGGAATCTGCTCCCATGTGGTCCACGGATGAGAGAAATAGTTGCACAAAATAGCGCTGCCCTGTCCGACTGCTATATGCGGAAAACGGAAAAAATAATAAACATTTATTATGTGAATAGATTAATGAAATCTTAGTCAAATCCACAGGTTATCACACAGGTTATCACACCTCCGTGTGCGTGGATCAAACCCAAGACGTGCACGTCGCTCGGGGACGGGGTCAGGAATCATCAATCGTGCAAGACCGCACCCCCTCCGCGTACTCCCTGGAGCGCCTGCAGGCTGAGGGTCATCTGTCAGCAACGCATCCGCATCGAAAGTCAGGTCAGCATCCGCCAACTCACGAAATGTGGCGTCGTCCATCTGAAACAGAAAATGTTAATGTTAGAAAATAATTGATAATTACTATTATATATACATATATACATATTATGATTGTATATAAATACCATGGAATGCTATCAGTGTTCATCTTCATCATCATCTTCATATATGTCAATGTCATCTTCATATTCTTCCTCAACATCATCGATATCCATTCGAGTTACAGTTGCTTCATCTCTTACCATTTCAAATTCATATGTGACATCATTAACATCATCGTCATCACCGACTCTTAAATGTGGGGTGTCGTCATCGATACTCATGTCTCTTTGTAAAAAAGATTGATTTTGAGTACTCTCTTGAAAAAATTCAATTCTTTGCACATCAGTGAAAGCACATTCACTTTGACTAAACTGATTGTCTCGAATTTTGATTTTTATTACACTCCAACAATCAGTCAAGTCTCTTGATGTTGCACAGTACCTTGCATAATAAACTTGATATGCCTGTTGAGCCAATAAGAATGGTTCATTTACTGCGAGAACACTTTTACATTTAATATCGATGATTCCATGAGTCGGATGAACACACACGCCTCTCTCTGTATCCAACCACCGACATTTCAACATGGTTATGTAATGTTGTCCAAGATAACAGAGTTCAATGATTTCATCAAGTATGCCATAAAAGTCAACTTCATTTTCTCGATGATGAGATCCTCTCAAGCTAACTCCACTGTTCATTGTTTTTTTCGATTCCCCATATGCATGTGCATGGAATCGAAATCCATTCACCACATATGCATTATAAGTTTTAACAAGTTTGGAAGGTGGGTTACTCAATACACACAGCCGTTTGTCAATTTTATCAGCATGTTGAGACACCTGAAAATTTATGAAATAATTATCAATATAGTAAACTATACATTGAATGAATTGCTAAAAGATAAAGAATTTATGTTACCAGTTTTTGAAACCACTGAGAGAAATTTTTCAGTCGACGTTCTTCGAGAGCAGCTGCTGTAATTTGTGGAATTTGTTTCTTGATATGATTATCATACAACCTATAAAAACCAAAGTTATTTACTGTAACATAAATGATAGAATAAGTGATATAAACACTTACAGTACAACTGATGTCATCTCTTCACAGTTGAGCAGAACATACGTATGAGCTCTCTGATGTTCATCATCTGAAAGCCAGCGTTCATAAACTCCACCAAAACCAAGCTCTGACTGGTTGAAAATAGATAATTGATTGTCGATTTCATCAATATTCCTCTCGTTCCGTCCCATTCGGTTGTGTTTTGAAGTATACTCAGATTCAAAATAATGGGAGCAGAAAAAAGATATTTCCTCTTGCAAATAAGCTTCTGCAATAGATCCTTCAACAGATGCTTTGTTACGTACTTTTATTTTCAATTTTTGCATGCATCTTTCAAATGGGTACATCCATCGAAACTGTACCGGACCTCCACATTTGGCTTCATATGGAAAATGTAACATCAAATGTTCCATTGAGTCGAAGAAAGACGGCGGAAATATTTTTTCCAGTTTACATATAATTACAACAACATCTTTTTCAAGTTTTCCTAGAGCATCATAATCTGCCGTAGCCGCACAAATTTCCCGAAAAAAATGAGACATGTATGTTATGGAATCCCAAATCACAGAATTCAACATACCTCTTAATCAAATGGGTAGAAGTCTCTCCATTATAACATGACAATCATGACTTTTTAATCTAGTAATATGACCATTCTTTACACATCTACCCAAATTGGAAGCACAACCATCTGGAAGTCTCAAATCTGCAATCCACTGACAAAATAATAAACGGTTTTCTTTAGACAGTGTATAAGCTGCTTTTGGTTTCAGTAACCTTTCTGTTCTGACATTCTCAAATAGTTCCAATTCTGGACGCCTGCAAATTTGGGCAAGATCTAAACGTGCATTTATATTGTCTTTGCTCTTTCCTGGCGTATCCAAAACTGTATGAAACAAATTATCAAAACATTTCTTCTCAATATGCATGACATCTAACATGTGTCGGACCAACAGATCAGACCAATATGGCAAATCCAAAAATATGATACGTTTAATCCAATTGTGTTCTTTCCCAAAACCAGAAATTTTCTATTGGTTTATTGTGGGACCAAAAGTGATGGGAGGTAATGAAAATACAACTGATTTTAACTCCGAACCTGATAGAATTTTTGGAGGTCCATCCCTTTCAACTGTTCCTTTTCTGAAATGAGATCTATTTCTGCGAAAAGGATGATCAACTGGAAGAAATCTACGATGACAGTCAAAATAACAAGGTTTCTTTCCATGAATGAGCATAAATGCTTTGTTCTCTCCCATACAGTAAGGACATGATTTTTGACCATGTGTACTCCAGCCAGATAACATCCCATAAGCTGGGAAGTCACTTATTGTCCACATCAATGCTGCTCTTAGTATGAAATTCTGTTTCGTTGCAACATCATATGTACTGAAACCAGTACTCCACAATAAATTTAATTCATCAATCAATGGCTTCAAATAAACATCAATATTTTTCTTCGGATGTCCTGGAATTAGTAAAGTCAAAAAGATATATGTCTCCTTCATCAACATCCATGGAGGTAAATTGTACGGAGTTAAAAAAATAGGCCAACATGAATATTGACTACCATAAGATCCAAACAGACAGAAACCATCAGTGGAAAGGCCCAGTCGAACATTTCTAGCTTCTAAAGAAAAGGATGGATGCACTCTATCAAAATGTTTCCATGAATCACCATCAGCTGGATGATTCAAGCTTTTATTGGTTGAAATATTCTCTTTATGCCATGACATCATTGTCGCTGTATTCTTAGACATGAATAAACGCTGAAAACTGGATGTAAGCGGAAAATATCTCAACTGTTTTACAGGAATCAAACCAGACTTCCCGTGTTGTCCTTCTTTATATCTCAGTTTCCCACATGTAGGACAACTATCCAACGAATCATTTTCCCCAGAATATAAAATGTAGTCATTTGAACATGCATGAATCTTCTGACAAGTAAGTCCCAAATTTCGAACCAGCTTCTTACTCTCATAGTAATTTGCAGGTAAAACATTTCCTTCGGGTAACAGTGTTTTCAGCAAAGAAAATATCTGGTCAAAACAGGTGTTTGACATTCCGTTATCTGATTTGATAGCCATAAATTTTTCAACTGCTTCTAATTTGCTCATCTTGCAGCCAGGATATAATGCATCCTCAGCAGACTTCAACAAATCATAAAATTCAGACGGTGTCAACTCAGGATTTGAAGCTATATCATCCGGAGTTTCTGTATGTTGAACAGATGAACCTGCAACATCATGTACTAAATCTTGAAACCGGGATGGATCCGGAATCAAGTTGGTATCACCTGCTCTGGAACTGCGTTCACCGTGTTGATACAAAAAAACATAATCTGGTTGAAAACCAAAACGCAAGAGATGTTCTCCCACTTTGTCAAACGTGTCAAACGTTCTCAATGCATATTTTCTATAAGGGCATTTTATTTTTCCTTCTGAAACAAATTCTGGATTTGATGCCGCAAATGATAAAAAAGTCTCCACACCCTCAACATATAATGGATTTAAAACAGAACCGTTTGGATTTCTACGTTGATTTATCCATATGCGGTCACCTAATAATGATTGTTGACGACCTCGTTGTTCCATATTTCTCTATAAAATATAAAAGCATTACTGGTTTTGAATAATTTGTTAGAAAGAACACTCAAGCTAGGATAATTATTGGTAAGTATTGTTAATTATTACTAATTATTGGTAATTATTACTAATTATTACTAATTATTGGTAATTATTACTAATTATTACTAATTATTGCTAATTATTGGTAATTATTACTAATTATTGGTAATTAATACTAATTATTGGTAATTAATACTAATTATTGGTAATTATTACTAATTATTGTTAATTATTACTAATTATTGTTAATTATTACTAATTATTGGTAATTATTACTAATTATTGGTAATTATTACTAATTATTGGTAATTATTACTAATTATTGGTAATTATTGGTAATTATTGGTAATTATTACTAAGTATTGTTAATTATTACTAATTATTGTTAATTATTACGAATTATTGGTAATTATTACTAATTATTGGTAATTATTACTAATTATTACTAATTATTACTAATTATTACTAATTATTACTAATTATTGGTAATTATTACTAATTATTGGTAATTATTCCTAATTATTATTAATTATTACTAATTATTGGTAATTAATACTAATTATTACTAATTATTACTAATTATTACTAATTATTGGTAATTATTGTTAATTATTACGAATTATTGGTAATTATTAATAATTATTACTCATTATTGATAATTATTACTAATTATTGGTAATTAGTATTAATTATTACTAATTATTAGTAATTATTACTAATTATTGGTAATTATTACTAATTATTACTAATTATTACTAATTATTGGTAATTATTATTAATTATTATCAATTATTGGTAATTATTGGTAATTATTACTAATTATTGGTAATTATTACTAATTATTGGTAATTATTGGTAATTATTGGTAAGTATTGTGAATTATTACTAATTATTGGTAATTATTACTAATTATTACTAATTATTGGTAATTATTACAAATTATTACTAATTATTGGTAATTATTACTAATTATTACTAATTATTGGTAATTATTACTAATTATTGGTAATTAATACTAATTATTGGTAATTAATACTAATTATTGGTAATTATTACTAATTATTGGTAATTATTACTAATTATTGTTAATTATTACTAATTATTGGTAATTATTACTAATTATTGGTAATTAATACTAATTATTGGTAATTATTACTAATTATTGGTAATTATTACTAATTATTGGTAATTATTACTAATTATTGGTAATTAATACTAATTATTGGTAATTAATACTAATTATTGGTAATAAATACTAATTATTGGTAATTAATACTAATTATTACTAATTATTGGTAATTATTGGTAATTATTGTTAATTATTGGTAATTATTACTAATTATTGGTAATTATTGCTAATTATTACTAATTATTACTAATTATTGGTAATTATTACTAATTATTGGTAATTATTACTAATTATTGGTAATTATTACTAATTATTGGTAATTAATACTAATTATTGGTAATTAATACTAATTATTACTAATTATTACTAATTATTACTAATTATTACTAATTATTGGTAATTATTGTTAATTATTACTAATTATTGGTAATTATTACTAATTATTGATAATTATTACTAATTATTGGTAATTATTATTAATTATTACTAATTATTAATAATTATTACTAATTATTGGTAATTATTATTAATTATTACCAATTATTACTAATTATTGGTAATTATTATTAATTATTACCAATTATTGGTAATTATTGGTAATTATTACTAATCATTGGTAATTATTGGTAATTATTGGTAAGTATTGTTAATTATTACTAATTATTGGTAATTATTACTAATTATTACTAATTATTGGTAATTATTACAAATTATTACTAATTATTGGTAATTATTACTAATTATTGGTAATTATTACTAATTATTGGTAATTAATACTAATTATTACTAATTATTACTAATTATTGGTAATTATTCCTAATGTTTACTAATTATTACTAATTATTACTAATTATTACTAATTATTGGTAATTATTACTAATTATTACTAATTATTACTAATTATTGGTAATTATTGGCATTTATTCCTAATTATTACTAATTATTACTAATTATTGGTAATTATTGGTAATTATTACTAATTATTACTAATTATTACTAATTATTCCTAATTATTCTTAATTATTCCTAATTATTCCTAATTATTCCTAATTATTCCTAATTAGTACTAATTATTACTAATTATTGGCAATTATTGGTAATTATTGGTAATTATTGGTAATTATTGGTAATTATTGGTAATTATTGGTAATTGTTGGTAATTATTACTAATTAGTGGTAATTATTAGTAATTATTACTAATTATTACTAATTATTGTTAATTATTGGTAATTATTACAAATTATTGGTAAGTATTACTAATTATTGATAATTATTACTACTTATTGGTAATTATTACTAATTATTGGTAATTATTACTAATTATTGGTAATTATTACTAATTATTGGTAATTATTACTAATTATTCCTAATTATTGATAATTATTGGTAATTGTTCCTAATTATTAGTAATTAAATGAATAATTACCAATAATTAGGAATAATTACCAATAATTACAAATAATAACATTATTAGTATATTTTATTATTAATATTAAAATAATATAATTTTCTAATTTATATACAATTCTCCTTTCATCTGTGCGTTTTCTATCTCCACATACAAATAATACATGTGAAGACAGCAAACACACAGATGAAAAAAGAATTGTATATATATAAAAAATTATATTATTTTAATATTAATAATAAAATATACTAATAATGTAATAATGTTATTATTCCTAATTATTGGTATTTATTATTAATTATTAATATTTATTCTTAATTATTAAAAATCATTACTAATTATTTCTAATTACCATTAACTATGAACAATACTAATAATTTAAATTTATTAAGTAACAAAACAATGTAAACATAATTAAATTACAACTAATTAAGAATAATTGAAACTAATAAAAAATTAAAAATAAATATTAAATTAAAATGAACATAAATACCTTGAAAATTGATCTGCTCTGATCGTTCTTCAAAACTTTAATATCAACTCCGGAGAAAAAAATTAAACTGGAGAAAAACTGAATTTTAGAAATACAACTTTGAGAGAAGAAGAAGATGGAGTTTGAGAATGATTTGAAAAAAACGGATGAGGGTATTTATAGGTTAGATTATTTGCGACGGGTCCATTTGCGACGGGATTCCCGTCGCAAATAGTGTTATTTGCGACGGTACCCGTCGCAAATACCTTAGCCAACATTTATTACGGTCAACGGTTAAATAGTTATTTGCGACGGGTCCCGTCACAAATAACCACCTGCCGACATACTATTTGCGACGGGGGAATATGCCCGTCGCAAATACCTTTTACCGCCGCCGGTTATTTGCGACGGGAATATTCCCCCGTCGCAAATAGTTTTCCCGCGATTTGGCGCGCAACGCGCGCCAGTTCTTTTGTGACGGGGAAAGCAATCCCGTCGCAAAAGCCTACTTATTTGCGACGGGTAAATACCCCCGTCGCAAATAAGTTTTTCACGGGGCTATTTGCGACGGGATTTATTCCCGTCGCAAATAACCCGTTGCAAATACCCATTTTTCCCGTAGTGATTTCTCTCATTATTACCCATTAGAATATGTTTTAATAAATATTATAGTTGAAAATAATGAGAGAAAAAAATAAAATTTCCTCTTTCAAATATTCTTATGCAATTAAATCTTCAACTGATGCTTTGTTATGTACATTTTCATTAATTTCTACATGAATCTATCATATTGATATGCTTATTGGAACTATACCGATCCTCCATATTTTGGTTTATGTGGAAAATGTAATATTAAATGTTTAATTGAATCAAAGAAAGCTAGTATATATTTTTTTAGTTTACATAAAATTAAAGCAACATCTTATTATATCCTACTCAATGCATAATAGTCTATTGTTGATGCACAAATGTCTCAGAAAAAATATGATATTTCTATCAATAAATCCAAAATCAAAGAATTTAACAAGCCTTTAAGTATAATTAGTAGTATTATTTCCAATATAACACTACAATAATGACTTTTTAATCTAGTAATATAACCATTTATGATAAATTACACCAAATTGGAAACATAACCATATTATAACCTCAAATACAAAATCCATTGACTGAATAATAATAAATGATTTTCTTTAGAAACTATATAAGAAAATTTTGGCTTAATTATCTTATGTGATCTTTCATTTTAAAATAACTCAAGTACCGGATGTCTTC
The DNA here is from genome assembly GCA_963277665.1 of Viscum album. Classification (NCBI taxonomy): domain Eukaryota; kingdom Viridiplantae; phylum Streptophyta; class Magnoliopsida; order Santalales; family Viscaceae; genus Viscum; species Viscum album. The sequence goes on along the minus strand of OY728155.1, from coordinate 1,515,622,035 downwards.
AAATTTGGGCAAGATCTAATCATTCCATTACATTATCTTTATTCTTACTATGTGTGTCCAAAACTATATAAAATATGTTATAAAAATAATTCTTCTCAATAAGCATGACATCTAACATTTGAAGAACCAACAAATCATACTAATAAGAAAGATCCCAAAATACTCTATTTTATCCAATTGTGATCTTTCCCAAATCTATCTATTTTTTTAGTTTATTGCTAGTGAAAAGGTAATTATAGGTAATTAAGAGAAAATAGATTTTAAATCAATACCCAAGATCATTTATGGAGGTCCTTCTCTTTCAAATGTATATTTTCTTTTTTTTCCCTTAGGAAAGGATGGTCTATTAAAATAAATCTTTGATGATATTAAAAAAAAGTTTTTAATTGATAAGAATAAACTCTTTTATTTGACTCATGTAGCATGGAAATTATTTTTTAATATGTGTACTACATCCATATAACATACCATACACCAAAAAGCCACTAATTGTCCACATTAATGCATCTTTCATTATGAAATTATATTTTCCAACAACATCATATATACTGACACTATTACTCCTTAATAAATTTAACATAAAAATCAATGGATTAAAATATACATCAATATTATTTTATAGATGTACTAGAATTAGTAATGTCAAAAAGATACAAGGTTCATTCATCAACATTCCAGGAGGTAAGTTTCACGAATGTATAAAGATATACCAAAAAGAATATTGACTACCGTAAGAGCTAAATGGATAGAAACCATCAATTGAAAGATTCAATCACATTTTAAGAGATTATAAAGTAAAACATAGATTCAAATAATCAAAATGTTTCCATGAATCACCATCACAAGGATGATTTAATATTTTAATGATGGGAATATTGGATTTGTGCTATGTTATCAATGAAAATATGTTATGAGACATAAGTAAACACTAAAATCTAGCTGTAAGAGGGAAAAATCTCAACTATTTAATGAGAAACAATCAAGACTTACCTTGCTGTTCCTTTTTATACATTGATTTTCCACTTGTAGGAAAATTAAATAATGACTCCTTTTCACCATAATATTATATTCAATCGTTTGAACATGCATGGATATTTTGATAACCAATACCCATATTATGGGAAAACCTCTCACTTTTATTGAAATATGTAGGTAGCACATTTACCTTAGGTAATAGTGATTTAACCAAATAGAATATTTGATCAAAACAACTATTTTACAATACATTATTTGATTTAATATCTATAAATTTAGTAATAAATTTAAATTTGATTATCCTGCAACTGAGATATAAGGAATCCTTAGCAGACTCCAGCAACTCAGAAAATTGATATGGTTCTAAATTGGGAGTTTAATCATCATTATGAGTTTATTATTGTTGAAAATATGGACCAAAAACCTCATATACTAAGTTTTTAAACCATGATGGATCTAGAACCGAATTATTTGTATCTTATCATGAATTTCATTCACTATGTTTATTCCAAAAAAATAATGTTTTTGAAAACCAAAATGAAATATATGAACCCCAACACTATTAATTGCTTCAAATCTCCTTAGATCACATTTATTACATGAAAACTTAACTTTCCCTTCTGAAACAATTTATTTTGATGATAAAAATGATAAAAAAGTTTCAACACCCTCAATATATATAGTATTTATAAAATAACCATTTATATTTCTATGATGATTTATTAAATTGTGATCTTGTAATAAAAATTTTTTCTACTTCCTTGTTAAAAACATTTTTTCTAAAAATTATAAAATAAAAAAATAACTTATGATTAATCTAATATAAGTAAGGCATGATCTGATAAATAAATCAAAAAAATAAAAATAAAAAATAAAAAAATAAAAAAATTATATATTACTTATAACTATTACCAAATATCGATAATTACTAGTAATTACAACTAAATATAAGAAATAATTAATAAATACAAAATAGTAGTGAATCAAAAGATTGATTAATAATTATTTTAAATTGATATAAATTAATAAAATTATTATAAATTATTACAAATTTCTACTAATTGTTAGCAATAATTACTAATTATTATTAATAACTATCTATGGCAGAACTGGTCGAGGGAGGCAGCGACAACCTACTAATGGTGACAATGACCAGGTTCGAATCTAAAAAGCAGATAGCGAGGCTTGCTCAAAGGTGACAAGGACCATAACACAACACGACGACCAACATGATAGATGAATGGAGGCGAGGTGGCTACTAATATTCTAGGGGAGGGTGTAGTGGCCTGTCAGTAGGAGGGGGGGGGTTTCTTTACTTAGTTATAGGTTTTTTTATTTATCTTTTTTTGTTTTTCTAAAAATATGACTCAACATGAATTCAATATTTTTTCTTTTTTTTGTTCTCAAAAATTTAAAAGGCAATGTTATAGGGTCTTTAAAAATTTCATTATTTGAGAAATCCACAAGTACTTCCCACATACCATTTCCTGACTATTATTTAATATTATTTTTTTAATATTAAACAAATTTCAATTTCATAATCGTGTGGAATAGGTGGGTTCTTAGAAAACACTATTTGGACCATCATCCCACTACCAAAGAGCTTAGATTTACATCATACCACCACCATTCAACTGAATTCAGGTATAATTTAACAAGTAAACAAATATGTACTTAAAAATAACACTCATGAAACTGAAAACAATCTGTATTAAAAATTTTATATGGAACTAACTTGGACATTCTAAATTGTATTGATGCTCAACCTATTCCATTGAGATCAAATTTAAACCCTCTATTTAGTTTAGTACAAATTAATTTTTAACCCGGATTGGAAAATTTACATGATCTCTATGACACCAATTGAAGGTATCAGAGCGCACAGTGGAAGCCGTTGGGTTTGGGATTTAAATTTTTTTTATCCCCAAAGTGATGAAACTTTTCATCTTTGATGATATAAGCCCCGATATAAGTATGAGGATCACACATGAATTATTCAAAGAATAGAAAATAAACTTGAATGTGTACCTTGTTTGAATCGAAGAACGCATGACTATAGATCGACATCGATGAATGTTTCTTGAAGGATATGAACATGAACCCCTCTAGATCATCCACACACACTTCAAGAATTTGTGTGATCATCATTCATCATATTTTGGATACTATCATAGAGCTATGAAGAATCCTTTGGTGTCGCCATGATCAACTTGATCTCGTTCCTTCAATCCATCGAAGGAATTCTAGGATCAAACACTCAGAGAGATACTTTATCTATGTAGTAAGAGGGATGAGAGAGAGTATCTCATTCTGAGTTCATGAATTGTAATTATAATGAACCTCTCCTCCTACTTATATAGTGGGTGGACAAAATACCTAGTTAAGGTTCCTCCGACCCCTAGAAATAAATTCCCCACTAAGTAAGAAATAAATAATTATTTATAAATAATAAATAGTGTCATAAATATTATTTATATTTTATCACATACCTGTAATATACATTAAATATATTACATAATAAAACTGAGACATTTAACTCAAAATGTAATTCTTGTTAATATTAAACGAACCTGGAAAATTAAAATAATATTCGTTCCTATAATATTGTTCCTTTATTCACTAAATACCTCATGATTAATTTTAACAAATAAATTCAACTCAATTATTCTAAAATATAATAATAATGAATTTATTCATTCATCAGTGATCAATAACTTGGAATTCTCTCAAAAACCATAGTGGGGCCCACTATGTTCTATATACCAATTCAGCAGAATATGGAAGATTCTTGAATATTCTATTTTGTGTGAAACTCTAGGCCCTTATCTCGATAGTAGTGAATAGTATTCATAGACCAGTATCAAAGTCTAACAACCCATCAAGTCCCCTAAAGAGAAAAGAAATAGGTAGGGAAATAACAACCAACCTACGAACACACACTGTGTAATATAATATCTTTTTCTTTTGATATCTCATAAAGTAGGATGAAAAATCGTACCATCATTCTTTCTTACACTAATAGAATCAAGGTATTTGTGACGGGATCCCATCGAAAATAATCTTTAGCGACGGGGTCCCGTCGCAAAGAGCCCGCTGCACAAAACGCCGTCGAAAAAAATATTATTTGCGACGGGCCTGTCGCAAATAATTTTTTTGCGACGGGAAACTTCACCATTGAAAATAATTCTCTGATTATATAATTTATATATATATAAGCTCTTTTATGATGGGCCCGTCACAAATAATTTTTTGCGATGGGCCCGTAATCCCGTCGTAAATGCTTTTTGAAAAACTATTTGCAACAGGCCCGTAATCCCGTCGCAAATACCTTTTTTAAGAAAAAATTATTTAAACTATTTGCGATGAGATCCCGTCGCAACAGATCCCGTCACAAATAATAAATAAATTTTAAAAAAATAAAATTAATAAAATTATGATTATTGAAAAATTAATTTTAATATTATTAAAATAATAAAAAAACTAAAAAAATTAAAATTCTCAATATTCGCAAAAAAAAATAAAAAAAATCATAAAATATTATTATGATTATTGAAAAATTAATTTTAATATTATTAAAATAATAAAAAAATAAAAAATATTAAAATTCTCAATATTCACAAAAAAATATAAAAAAAATCATAAAATATTATTATTATTATTATTATTAGTAAAATAAAAAATATTCAAAAATATAATACCGAAAAAATATATTTAATAAAATTATGATTAATGAAACAACAATATTAATATTATTAAAATAATAAAAAAATAAAAAATATTAAAATTCTCAATATTTACAAAAACCAATCATAAAATATTAAAAATTAAATTATGTAATAATCGCACCGATATAAAAGACAGAAACTGTAAATAGTTCATATTACAATAAATTTAAATTCAAATGTTTTTGACATAAAAAAAATCACTGGGGGGGGGTCGTCTTCTTGAGGAGCTGGAGGAGTTGAAGGAGCTGGTGGAGGAAATTCCATCCCTAAACTACGAGTCAAACAACGCATGTACTCCATCTTCTCATGATGTTGCTGCTGCCATCGACGCATCTCCTCCTCGTGCTGCTGCTGCTGCTACCATCGACACATCTCCTCCTCATGCTGCTATTGCTTCTGCTGATGCATCTCTTCTTGTTGCTTCTACAAACTCTCTATAAGGTCATTCTGAGCTCAGAACTACTCCTGATACTGTGATCCAGAAGATGATGCCTCTCCACGAGCTCCTCTAGAGCTAGACGCCAACATCACAGTAGTACCATAATAAGTCCCAGGAGTCACATGAGAGCTGATACCAACTACTTGGCCCTTCTCAAATCCATACTGAGTCGCCTGCATCCATGCTGCCTCGTCGAAATGGTGGGCACTGGTCTGATCAGTCGGCTCTTCCTGAACCTTATCCTGTGTCTGAGAAGTCGCGACTACATATGACTCCTTCAATTCCAATTTGAAATTAAAATTGTGAAAATATTATATGTAGTTAATTGTAAAACTGAAAAAAAATAAGACTAACCACAATCTGACGCTGGAAATCACCTCTAATCTCTCTGGTGGATGGATCACTGTACATCCTCTGATAAACATCATACTCTGTAATATCGGGATGCTCGAATGCCTATATTAAAATAAAATAAACTATTTATATTTGAAGTTATATAAAATATTTTAAAAAAATACTTATGAGATGCTCTCTATGCGTACTGAATGTACAACTACCAGCTCGATGCGTCACCTCCTGTCTCCCCCAGTTCTGCCGACCCAATGAAGACCTCCTCTGAAATCCACCACCCAACCAGTATGCACATAATCTATCCCAAACCTGAGATGAAATGTACTCTGGTCGGTGGGCTCTACATGACTCATCAAATACTGTCGCTCCTGATTTCTTAATGGCCGTCTTTCTCAAATTGTGCAAAAATTGACGCAAACGCTCACGCATAGCCACCTCCCATACTGCATGGATATCATCACACATTCTATCATCAATAGGATACCATAAACCCTACAAATAATTTATGATATCAAGTTATTAATAAAATAAATTTCAAAATAAATATTATTTATTTATATACCAACCAATGATTGTACATTCCGAGCTGCACATCAACGGGAATCTGTTCTTATGTGGTCCATGGCTGAGAAAAATAATTTCGCAAGATAGCGCTCCCCTGTCCAATAGCTACATGCATAAAACTGTGGAAAAAGAATAAATAATCAAACAATTAGTATATATATAAATAAATTAATGAAATCTAACTAAAATATAAAGGTTACCATACCTCCATATGCATGGATCGAAGCCAAGATGTGGACGTCGCTCGGGGATAGGGTCAGGAATCATCAGTCATGCAGGACCGCGCCCCCTCCGCATACCTCCGGAACCACCAGTAGGATGAGGGTCAGATGATCCCACATCCCCCTCATCCAAAGGTAGATCGGCCTCCTCTAACTCACGTAATAGATCAGAGTCCATCTGAAACACAAAATGATTGTTGTTGGCATATAGTTGAAAATAACTATTATATATATATTAGTTATGATCATAACCAGCATTTAACTATACCAATGTTTTCCTGCATCATCATCTTCATATCTAATGTTGTCAATGTATTCATATTCCTCCTCGGCATCATCAATATCCATATGAGTTTCACTTTCATCATCCCTTGTCATTTCAATTTCATTTGTAACATCATTAACATCTTCGTCACTATGGACCCTTAATTGTGGGGTTTCCTCATCGATATTCATGTTTCTTTGTGAAAAAGATGGATTTTGAGTAGTCTCTTGAAAAATTTCAATTTCTTCTACTTCAGTGGAACCACATTCACTTTGAGTAAATTGATTTTCCCAAGATCTCATTTTTATTATACTCCACTAATCACCCATGTCTCTTGAAGTAGCATAGTACTTTGCATAATAAATTTGATGTGCCTATTGAGCTAGTAAAAATGGTTCATTTACTACAAGAAGACATTTATATTTAATATCGACGATTCCATGAGTCGGATAAACATGCAAGCCTCTCTCAATATCCAACCACCAACATTTAAACATCATTTTGTAATTTTTTCCAAGATAACATAGCTCAATAATTTCATCTAGAATGCCGTAAAATTCAACTTCAGTTTCTCTATGATGAGATACTCTAAAAAAACTCCACTGTTCATTGTTTTTTTATTCCCCATATGCACGTGTATGAAATCGAAAACCATTCACCACATATACATTATAATATTTAACCATTTTGGATGGTGGGTTACTCAATATACACAGTTTCTTATCAATTTTATCAGTATGTTGAGACACCTAAAAATTTGTAAAAAAATTATAAATATAATAAATAGTAAACTGAATTGATATTAAACTATCAATAATTTATGTTACCGGCTTTTAAAACCATTGAATTTTTTTTGTCTGCATTTTTCAAGAGTAGCTGCTGTAATTTGTGGAACTTGTTTCTTGATATGATTATCATATAACCTACAAATAAAATAAGTTTACATAATGTAACAAAAATTATAGAATAAGTGATAGAATCACTCACAGTACAAATGATGTCATTTCTTCACAGTTGATCAGAACATATGTATGAGCTCTATGATGTTCATCGTCTAAAAGTCATCATTCTTGAACTCCACTGAATCCACAATTTGGATGATTAAAAACTAATAAATGATTTTCCATTTCATCATTAACATTTCCCTTATTCTATCCCATGCGTTTTTTAGGGATATTCAGATTCAAAATAGTGAGAGCAGAAAAAAGCAATTTCCTCTTGCAAATAAGCTTCAACAATTGAGCCTTCAACTGATACTTTGTTACGTACTTTTTATTCAATTTTTTCATGCATATCTCGAATGGGTACATCCATCGAAACTGTACCAGACCTCCAAATTTAGCTTCATGTTGAAAATGTAATATCATATTTTCCATTTAGTCAAAGAAAGTAGGTGAAAAGATTTTTTCCAGTTTACATATAATTACAACAACATCTTCTTCCAGTTTTCTTAGCACATCGTAGTCTGTTGTCCCTGCACAAATATCTCAAAAAAATATGATATGTCTGTTATCAAATCCCAAATCATAGAATTCAACAAACCTATGAATCCAATTGGCATAAGTCTTTCCATTATAATATGGCAATCATAACTTTTTAATTTGGTAATATGACCATTCTTAACACATCTGCCCAAATTGGAAGCATAGCCATCTGGAAGTCTCAAATCTACAATCCACTGACAAAATAATAAATGACTCTCTTTGGATAGTGTATAAGCTTCTTTTGGCTTCATTAACCTCTGTGATCTGACATTTTCAATTAGTTCAAGTTTTGGTAACCTGAAAATTTGGGTAAGATCTAATCGTGCTTTTACAGTATCTTTGGTCTTACTAGGTGTATCCAAAACTGTATGAAATAAATTATCAAAACATTTCTTTTCAATGTGCATGACATCCAACATTTTTCGGACCAACAAATCAGACCAATATGGGAGATCCCAAAAAATGCTTCATTTTATCCAATTATGTTCTTTCCCAAAGCCATGAATTTTCTGTTAGTTTACTATTGGCCCAAATGTGATGGGAGGTAATAAAAATACAATTGATTTTAACTCTGTACCTGAGATCATTTTTGGAGGTTCATCCCTTTCAATTGTTCCTTTTTTGAAATGAGATTTGTTCCTTTGAAAAGGATGATCAGTTGGAAGAAATCTGCGATGACAGTCAAAATAGTAAGGTTTTTTTTCCATTAACAAGAATAAAAACTTTTTTCTTTCATACAGTAAGGACATGATTTTGGGCCATGTGTAATCTAGTCAGATAACATGCCATATGCTGGAAAGTCACTAATCGTCCACATCAATGTAGCTTTTAATGTGAAATTTTATTTCGCAACAACATCATATGTACTAGCACCATTACTCCACAATTCATTTCACTCATCAATAAATGGTTTCAAATAAACATCAATATTATTTTTCAGATGTCCTGAGATTAATAAGGTCAAAAAGATATAGGGATCCTTAATCAACATCCATGGAGGTAGATTTTACGGAGTTATAAAGATAAGACAACATGAATACTGACTTCCATAAGAACCAAACAGATAGAAACCGTTAGTAGAAAGACCCAATCACACGTTTCGGGCATCTAAAGCAAAATACGGATGCAGATGATCAAAATGTTTCCATGAATCCCCATCAGATGGATGATTCAAGATTTTACTGGTTGAAATATTGGTTTTGTGCCATGACATCATCGACGCTATGTTATGAGACATAAATAAATGTTGTAGCCTGGGTGTAAGGGGGAAATATCTCAATTGTTTTATAGGAATTGATCCAGACTTCCCCGGTTGAGCTTCTTTATACCTCGATTGTCCACATGTTGGACAACTATCCAACGAATAATTTTCACCATAATATAAGATTCAATCATTTTCACATGCATGAATCTTCTGATAACTAAGGACTATATTACGAACCAACCTCTTTCTCTCATAGTAATTTACAGGCAACACATTTCCTTCAGGTAACAGTGTTTTAACCAAAGAAAATATCAGATCAAAATAGTTGTTTGACATTTAATTATCTGATTTAATAGCCATAAATTTTTCAACCTCTTCTAATTTTCTTATCTTGTAACCAGGATATAATGCATCCTCAACAGACCTCAAAAACTCATAAAATTTGGATGGTGCCAACTCAGGAGTTAAATCAATATCATCGCGAGTTTCAGTTTTTTGAACAGATGGAACTACAACATCATGTACTAAATTTTGGAACTGTGATGGATCTAGGATAAAGTTATTAGTATCTTCTCTGGAACTACGTTCACTATGTTGATACCGAAAAATATAATCTGGTTGAAAACCAAACTGCAAGAGATGTCCCCCAACCTTGTCAAATGTGTCAAACGTTCTCAGAGCACATTTTTTACAAGCACACTTAATTATGCCTTCTGAAACATATTCTAGTTTTGATGATGTAAATGCTAATAAAGATTCAACACCCTCAATATATACAAGATTTAAACCAGAACCATTTGGATTCTTGTGATGATTTATCCAAGCGTGATCATCTAATAATGATTGATGTCGATTTCCTTGTTCCATATTTTTCTACAAAATATAAAATCAATACGATTTTTGAATAATTTGAAATTAAAAAAATACTATCTGAAAAAAGAAGATAAATAATTACTACTACTTCTTAATAATGACCATTAATTAAAGGAAACACAATTTCCAATGGATTGACGACTACTCTTTTTTATGACATCTCATTTACTTGCATGAGAATGAATATACGTATCTCTGACCAGATTCTTCATTGTGATTTCAGTATGAGAAAGATGCATGTAAATGAGCCGTCGGACAAAAGAGCCCCCTTTTCGTCGATGAATCGTCTTCTTCCAACTATCACCGCCTGAAAACATTATAAAAAATACGATCCTATGAATGCATATCCAATCTTGTGTATACGAGATTGAATATGCCTATGCATCAACACATTTTTCATATTGTTTTGAGTCAGTGAGAGTTGAAAGGAGAAAAGTCATCGAGCAAAAGGAGTGCCGTCAATCCACTAAAAATTGTGCCAGGTTCTTGGAATTTATTAAAATTTATTAAAATTTCTTTCTAACTGTTCCTAACTAATTATTACTATTTATTAGTAATTATTACTATTTATTACTAATTATTCCTATTTATTACCAATTATTCTTATTTATTACTAATTATTCTTATTTATAACTAATTATTTTTCTTTATAACTAATTATTCATATTTATTACTAACTATTACTATTTATTACTAACTATTACTATTTATTACTAAGTATTACTATTTATTAATATTCATTACTATTTATTACTATTTGTTACTATTTGTTACTATTTATTACATATTATTACTAATTATTACAATTTATTCCTAATTATTACTAATTATTCTTATTTATAACTAATTATTCATATTTATTACTAACTATCACTATTTATTACTAACTATTACTATTTATTACTAAATATTACTATTTATTACTATTTATTAATATTTATTACTAATTATTACAATTTATTAATAATTATTACAATTTATTCCTATTTGTTACTAATTATTCCTAATTATTTCTAATTAATCCTAAGTATTGCTAATTATTTCTAATTATTTCTAATTATTGCTAATTAGTTCTAATTATTCCTAATTATTCCTAATTATTGATAATTATTACAATTTCATTCAATTTATTACTAATTATTGCTAATTATTGCTAATTATTTCTAATTATTTCCAATTATTGCTAATTATTGCTAATTATTTCCAATTATTGCTAATTATTGCTAATTATTACTAATTATTGCTAATTATTGCTAATTATTGCTAATTATTACTAATTTAGAAATACTTAGCAATACTTTGCAAAATGAAAACTACTTGAATAATGAAAGGAAATTTGGTAATCATCGTTGTGGAGATGATTACAAATTTTCCCTTCATTATCCAACCAGTTTTTGTTTACTAATTATAATTACATCTAATTATTACTAATAAAAAAGATTATATTATCAATTTTTATGAAAAAATAATATTAATATTATTAAAATAATAAAAAATTTATAAAATATTAAAATTATCAACATTCGCAACAGGCTTTGCTCTATTCTTAACATGTTCAAATCTCAAAGGGTCGCCAATTGTCAGGTCATGTGTAATAAAAAGTTTGTGTCAGCCATGTCCAATGTAAACTCTATAATTGTCCTTGCATGATTGATCACCTCGCAAGTAGTGTTGCAATAGGACGACCAAAGTAATGTCGTTCTCATCTCTAAGAATCATCTCGCTCCCTTTATATAGATCATTCTTCCTTAAAAATTTCAGGGGACATCAGTATCTTTCCCTTAAATTTTCAAGGAAGATTGGTCTATGTAAAGGGTTATGTGCGATAATTTTTATAGATGAGAAGGGCATGACTTGGGTTGTCCTATTGCAACTCTACTTGCAAGGTGATCAACCAAGAAAGGACAATTATATCTAATTATATCTAATTATATCTAATTATTACTAATTATTACTAATTATTACTAATTGTTACTAATTATTACTAATTATTACTAATAATTACTATTTATTACTAATTATATATAATTATTACTAATTATATATAATTATTACTAATTATATCTAATTAATAACAATTATATCTAATTATTACTAATTATATCTAAGTATATAGAATTATTCCTAATTATTCCTAATTATATCTAATTATAGATAATTATTGCTAATTATAGCTAATTATTCCTAATTATAGCTAATTATTCCTAATTATAGCTAATTATTCCTAATTATAGCTAATTATTCCTAATTATAGCTAATTATAGCTAATTATAGCTAATTATTACTAATTATTGCTAATTATTACTAATTATTTCTAATTATATCTAATTATATCTAATTATATCTAATTATATCTAATTATATCTAATTATATCTAATTATATATAATTATATCTAATTATATCTAATTATTACTAATTATTACTAATTATTACTAATTATTACTAATTATTACTAATTATTACTTATTATTACTAATTATTACTTATTATTACTAATTGTTACTAATTATTACCAATTGTTACTAATTATTACTAATTATTACTAATTATTACTAATTATTACTTATTATTACTAATTATTACTTATTATTACTAATTGTTACTAATTATTACCAATTGTTACTAATTATTATTAATTGTTACTATTTATTACTAATTGTTACTAATTATTACTAATTGTTACTAATTATTACTAATTATTACTAATTATTACTAATTATTACTAATTATTACTAATTATTACTAATTATTACTAATTATTACTAATTCTTACTAATTATTACTAATTATTACTAATTAGTACTAATTATTACTAATTATTACTAATTATTACTAATTATTACTAATTATTACTAATTATTACTAATTATTACTAATTATTACTAATTATTACTAATTATTACTAATTATTACTAATTATATCTAATTATATCTAATTATATCTAATTATATCTAATTATATCTAATTATATCTATTTATTACTAATTATTACTAATTATTACTAATTATTACTAATTATTACGAATTATTACCAATTATTACCAATTATTACTAATTATATCTAATTATTACAAATTATTACTAATTATTACTAATTATTACTAATTATTATTAATTATTACTAATTATTACTAATTATTACTAATTATTACTAATTATATCTAATTATTACTAATTATTACTAATTATATCTAATTATTACTAATTATTACTAATTATATCTAATTATTACTAATTATATCTAATTATATCTAATTATATCTAATTATATCTAATTATATCTAATTATATCTAATTATTACTAATTATTACTAATTATTACTAATTATATCTAATTATTACTAATTATATCTAATTATTACTAATTATAACTAATTATTACTAATTATATCTAATTATTACTAATTATTACTAATTATTACTAATTATTACTAATTATCTCTAATTATTACTAATTATATCTATTTATTACTAATTATATCTAATTGTTACTAATTATTACTAATTATTACTAATTATTACTAATTATTACTAATTATTACTAATTATTACTAATTATATCTAATTATTACTAATTATATCTAATTATTACTAATTATATCTAATTATTACTAATTTAATTTCAACTAATCAACAATAGAAAAAATTAACATAAAAAAATGAAATAAATAATAAATTAAAAAAACATAAATACCTTTAAGACTGATTTTATATTGATGCAGACGGCTTCACAACTTCTTCATGAACAAAAAAATTAACTTAAAACATTCTCTCTCTAAAATCCGAGTTTAGAGAGAAACAAGATCTAAAATTTGAGAGGAATGAAAGGAAAAACGGACGGGGGTATATATAGGTTAGATTATTTGTGATGAGAGTATTTGCGACGGGTATCCCGTCACAAATAGTATCTTTTGCAACGAGACCCGTCGCAAATACCTACGCCTACATTAATTACTGTCGACAATTAAAAAGTTATTTGCGACGAGTCCCATCGCTAATAGTCCATGCCGACACACCTTTTGCGACGAGACGACATCCCGTCGCAAAAAGCTATAAACCGCCGCCGATTATTTGCGACGGTGGGATCCCACCATCGCAAATAACCTTCGTGCGGTTTGGCGCGCTATCCGCGCCAAACTATTTGTGATGAGAGACGAAATCGCGTCGCAAATAGTTGGTTATTTGCGACGAGATTTATTCCCATCGCAAAAGGCCCGTTGCAAAATGCCCTTTTTCCCATAGTGTTACTTTGTTATTTGTTGATCTAACTGGACAAATTTACCTCTTACCACCTTGGACAAGTATTTATGAAGGTATTACAATCTTGATCAACCAGGTTCAAGATAATACTTCCTTAACTCGGAATCTACCTTATCATGATTTCAATATCATGGTTTTTTATTGCATCAAAATATATGATCAAATGTTAAAAATTGATAATGATCTCAAGTGAGAATACCAATACACATTTCTGTATACATGAATAACCAATGACACCTGAAACATGTGGTGTTCTTATAAACAGGTCTGTCCTCATGATCTCACCTACCAGAGATTACCATGTGCAAAATTCATGAGAATAAGTCTCAATGCTTATGATCCACCAACATGTGATAGTCACACATCAACTATTTCCAGTCAATATGATGTATCTTGACCACATGACATGTGTTTAGGATTAATTTTATATTATCTCAAGGTTCTCATTATAGCTTGGGATCTACTTTAACTTTTTGATATGAAAATTAATCCATGGACATTACCATTTAAATAGAGGATGCAGAAATATTTTACACTATAATGGTAAGTGTACATCACGTATAACTCATTTTATACATGAAATGGTAATCATAATGTACTATTTATTTGGGTTTAGGGAACCCACTATTACAACATTATGATCTAACCCCAATGACATGTTGATGAGTTTAACTTTACTAGATTTTGATCTCACCTCTTTCTTATGTTTTAATTCCCCGAGTTATGAAGATGAGTATAACTCATGAGAAGTATTGAAGAGAGTCTAGTGTGATTCAATTATAGAGAAAAGTTCACAAGTGTTATAAAATAACTTGTTTGTGTTATTGATCCTCAAAGATACTAAACCTTATGTTTTTGGGATTGTGTGTTTATTATAAGATGTAACATTTATCTTATAAAAATGATTTGAAATAAATATATGTTTAACTTGGGTTGTTATATATTATGTGATCGGATTTCAGAGACTAGTGAGATATTATCATTTCAATGTGGGAACTTGGCTAACTACAGAAGCATTGTTGTTTGTAAGAATACCACATGATTCACGAGATGAACATGTTGAAATCAAGGTGTTATGAATAAAAGATGAGAGATCATTTAGGCTTAGGGATTGTGATATGAAATGAATAATTCTTTTTTTATATATTATTTGATCAGATCCCCAAGAATGATGTTGTTCTATTTTTTCCATGATACACCACCAATGGGTGAGTGCAGACGCCATCAAGCGATACTTAATCAAAGATCTTGAAATTTGAATATGAAGTTGTATGATTAATAAACAATATATGAGAGGACATCCTGGATATCTAAAAATGAACCTACTAGATGAGAGAATACATGAAGATTATGAGATGTGTTGTTACACATTTTTTATTTTCTAACCAAAGTGATAAGATTTTGAAATGTTTTTGTTTTTATATTCTTACAAATTCTATTAACTTGGTTCTTTCAAGAGTGGATAGTTTATAGTGAGATACAAGACTAGAATAAGTGTATCTAATTTGTGATACTGAGTATAACTAGTGAGGATGTTGATTTGTATTTCTATAACATCATTCACTCCATGTAAATTATAAATTAATTATGCATTGTTTAGTATTTGGGATGGCTAAACTGGACATTTAAACTCACCTTGAATGGTAACTTGAGTGATTACTTACTCATGATCATGATTTTTTTGAAGGACTTACGGGTGATTATGGTCATGGTGATAGTCTTGATGACTCAAATCTTGAAACACAACACAAAAAATTGATGGGATCATAGGTGATGGAATTGAGGAATTTATTATGGTTTCTATTAGTAGTGATGGAATTGAAACTGACATAGAAAAATATTATAGAGAAGAAGAAATTTAATAGGGAAGGAAGAAATGGAACAGATAATATTTTCTAGGGAAGGCGCACCCTAAGGCCAAGGCAAAAGCCTTTGAATAGTTGAATGACCAAAATATCTTAGACCCCCCTCCACCTAGTACCTATACCCACATTTATTATTCCCATCTACTTGCAACACCCCCAACAACCATATACAAGAAATACCATTACAACCCCTGGCAGTAATTACCCACTCACACAGATAACCCCACTCAGACACCCCCCACTTAGATATCATATAACCCACACTCCTATCACTTTTAATTGCATAAAAACAACAATTTACTCAAGGTGAGTTTGAATTCTAGGAAATATCTTGGCTGATCCCTCTGTTAGTAGCCATTTATAATTTTCTTATTCAATAGATGTAGCGGGCTGATGTTGCCTTCCTTCCGAGCATAATCCCCTAGCTTCCCCAAGGCCATCTTTCATCCCTTTGCCTAATTCTGAATTCTTCGTTCATTGAAATTCTAAAGTTCTTAGCTCTACACAACAAGAAAACTTGTTCAAAACTATACATATGTATTTCAAGGATAATCACTCTCTTGTATTCAATCTATTTACCGCCACCACCTGCTAAACCATTTTAATGTTACCTCCAACTTTGCACAACTCTATCCATGGTAACTTCTTAATATTAGTTGTCCCTAAAAGTGATTTGGTTTTTGTTTAAATCCAATAATGATTTGTTCAGATGAGTATAAAAATCATTGGTATTTCTATGGTTTATCCTAGCAAAGTCACTCCATCCCCAAATTCAGGCTTACATTGGGGATGAAGAAAAAATAGTTGTTTGTTCAGCCCCACAAGAAATAGATAAAATATCATGGCTACTCAATGAAGTTAATCAAGTAGGAATAAGAAAATCCTATGTATATTGATGGACCAATAGTCCATAATCTTGTCTATAAAATACACATTCATCTCTATAACTAGCATAATATCTTTCAATTTCAGAAAACCAAGAAATGTCACCATGACAAACTTTGTCACCAATAGGAATTCCATACATGTTAATATATTCCTCATGAGTCAATATTGTTGTGAATGAAATTTCTTCTCCAATGATTCCTTCATTTTCCTCTTCACAATTTCCAAATCTATTTGCATATAAATTTTTTTGTTATTTATTTAATGTTGGCTACACTTACAAGACCATTAAAAAAAAATTTATTCCTCAAATCTCCATTTACCTCCAACCATTACAAGAATTAAACTTTTTCTTTTAAAAGACCCAAATCTAATAATTGTTCTATATAAAATATTCAACCCCATGACATATTTCCTTATGTAGTCTTCAAGTTTCTTATCACCTTGAAGAAACTAACTATGAATGTTTGATACACACACCAACCCATATGAGGAAGAAAAATATTTCCCTCTATACATGAATATTGTAGGATATTTTCTAAAAATATATATACTTTTTGAATTTGAAAATAACTATGCTGTTATCTATTAAATATAATTCCGAAAAGGGCACCCAAAGACCTTCTATAGAGAAGCTTCCAACCAATATTATTGTTCTTTGGCACACACAAAAAATTTGAGCATGCCTCTTCTTAAGGGTCTTTCCCACTTGTTGGAACTTCTGTCTACTTGGTTTAATGTCACTTAGGGTGTGGAGTTATTAGAACACTATTTTTTTCATTTTTGAAAGATATATTTGAAATTTTAGGAGTACATAATCATTTTTTTTGAAACCTGAATTGTTTTTATAAAAAAAATCAATATGAATTGTGTGATACTATAATTTTGTTTAATTTATTGAACTTTTTATTTGAGGACTACTTTAATATGAACTGACCATTTTCCTTAAGTATTAAATTATATGATGTTTCTTATATTCTACATCTATGTTTTACAATTATTTTATTCTATTCTTGGAATAAGATTTTTTTTGAAAATTTTTGAGTCTAATTTGTGGTTAGAAATGTGTTTTCAATTAGATCTATATTTTCGAGGCCTTTAGTTTGGCACATCTTTGAAATTTTAAATAGTATTTTTATATTTTCAGTTTAACAATTGGTATCATTTGGAAAATTTATTCCCAAAATTGGCACTGTTTTTGAAAGTTGGTACTTGTTTGGTACCAAAATAGGCACTTGTTTTTAAAAATTGATATCAATTCTATACCAAAAATTGGTATCTGTTTGAGAATAAAGTTACATTCATTAGGAATAAAATTTTTCAGGACCTATTTTAATGATCTCCACAATATTTAAGTTAGTAATAGTTAATCTGATTATGTATATTTTTCTTATCCCTTTCTAATTCTGATTCTTTTCATTATACACAATCTTCAGGTATCAAGGAGACTATAAAGTTGATATATTATATTTTTTTAAGGTTTTATTAAAGCAAGGAGACTATAAAATCTTCATATGTGATGTTCATAGCTTGGTGTTGCTCTATGTTTTAAATTATAGAAATATGTTCTTGGATGGAGACACACTATAGGAAGATTATGGCTATATAAAGACAATATAAAAACATTATACGTTGAGAATTATTGTATGCTATCAATATTTGTATACATTTGTAATTTTTTCCCAACCACAATTGCTTTCTTTTCATGAATGCTTAGATAGGAACATCTTGGTATAAAAAAATGGTGATGGTCTAAATTGAAATAGGAAAACCATTCCTCATTAATAGCTTAGAAACACTATTACAAAATGAAACCAATAACAAAGTCATAAAAAATCACCCAATATTACTCGAAGAAAATTATTCTCCCTTACCTCTAGTTTGTTATAAAAACAAGAGATAATCATACCATACATGAGTCAAATATCCATTCAGATGGTTTAATACACATTTTTAACCAAAAAACACAAACATTAAAACAAATGTGATGAATAAACAATGGAAAAAACAAAAAAAAATTAATCCTCATTCCAATAAATTCATTCTTAAATTCCATCACCATGAATAAAATATATATCAAGTCATTCCTCTAGTGTTCAATCCTCAACTATATGGTTGAATTTTGCTTTAATGTACTATTTGTTTCCATAACTTACCAACTTCATGTCACACTCTTTCACTGATATAAGGTATAGTTTCCATATCTCACACTCTTCAATTTACACCATGTATCCCTTACAATGTTTCTAATTTTGATCTAGTGGTTCTTGATCCCCTATGTGACCCTTACAGATGCTATATCTAATAGATTCAGCTAGAAATAGTTTATAACTCCCTATTGTAGCCTTTAATAGTGTTTTGAACACCACACCCTGCTCTCATCTCACCGAGTACTCTCGCAAGACAAAGATCTTGGAAGTCTCATTTCCTATGTAGTTTGAGGTTTTGATTAAACAAGCATACCATGTCAAATGGGAAACTCATCTTGTGTCAGTGTTTGTACATCTCCATTCATTTTTTTCTTTGACTGCACCAAAGGAACCTCTATAGATAGATGTTTCATTGTATTTAAAGGTGATCATCGAGCATTCAGATTAAAAAGATCCCATGTAGGTGACGGAAATGCCTGAAACATCTCATGTTGCATTTTATTAGGACTAGAAACGTCATTAATGAGTCTTAACATCCAAAAGTTTGCAGTTGAACAAAAATTCTAGGTCTGTTCACTTTGTTTTGGTGCGTCAAACTGCAACCATGTCTACTGCAGGTATCTATGCTCGCTCTGGACATACTAAAAACTCTCGTAAGTCAAACATCATGAGTAGTTCTATCTCACACCTTTCTTAATTTACTCTCACTCAAGATAAGATTGAGATATTCCTTTTCACGGTGAGTATAAAATATAGAAAATTGTCCTTTACATGTGCTTTCTTAGTTTTCAATGTTCGTGTCTATCCTTGGACCAACTATTCATTGTTTGAGCCTAATATATTAGTTTCAATACTTATATCATGGTGCTTCTACCTTTTAATCTATTTTGGCCACACTTCATTTGGAAACATTTCCACCTCATCATCTGCATGCGTCGACCATCCCGAATCAGTCTGTCATTCTAAAAATTCATCAGTCACTATCAAATATTCTCAATGAAATATCCTCATCACACACAATGATAATTGGAGATAATTAATTGCTCCCACCATATTCAACAAAAGTTGTTTCCTCTTTTCCTCAACATAAATCATTTTTTCCAATTTTTTGTCTCCAATATCCAAGAATGTCGGCAATCACCATGATCCTCCTTTTCTGCGGAAAATATCTCAATGAAAACATCAACTGATATGATCAAAGGTTATAAAATTGAATAGTTTATTATGATTTATATTAGTAGTGAAGGAATTATAACATACAATAAAGAAGATCATGCAGAATAATAAGTAAGCGAAGAGGGGAGGAATAAAAGATAAGATTCCCTAGGGTAGGTACACCCTATGACCATGGCATAATCCTTCAATCAACTAAAATGAGCAAATAAAAATATCCAAGATCCCCTTTATCTACTACCACTACCCAAATTTATTATTCTCAGCTACATAAAACATCCTCAAAAACCATATACAATAAATACCATTATAACCCTTGGTAGTAACTACCCACTCACATGGAAAACCCCACTTATAAAGCCTTCAACCCACATTTATATTGTAAAGTATCATTTTTATGAATGTTTTATTATGTGACTTTCTTTATTTCTGTTAGTTATATGATATTGGGGGTGACATATTACATTTTACATTAATTACACGTAACATGTTACAAATTACACTAATCATGACATATTATTTTTTGGATAAACATTCATCACTTTATATTTTCTATTTTTACAACATGGTGTTTCACATATAGGTTGGGATAAATGTCTATGTCTTGGACATAGATTGAGGTATATTATATTCAGATGTATTGAATAATAAATTCTTGACATGGGATTATTTTTCACAGATAATTCAAAATAATGTCAGTTACACTTGGCCACTATTCTTGGATGCCTTGCTTGAGAGATTCGACTGTATTTGAGATGATCACCACCAACATGACTGATTTTCCATGGGTGGATAAATTATTTCTTTTTATTGAAAGGAAATTTAAAATATTAATTGATACCCATCCAACCCAAATATTATTTTAAATCAGTCTTAATAGAAAAACTACGATAAAAAATATAGGCCATTCAATGGAACAATCCAAGAAATGTACCTTCAATGTCCTGTATGGTTGTATCAATATCAAGGAGAGAGAAAAAAAGGTTAGTGTTCCTTTTTCAGGTGTGTTTGGTAAAAAATTAGGTTTCCCTCCATTTATAAGAATAAATAGGAGGGAAGGTTCATAATAAAATTTAAAATAAATATTATTTACTTAGTTTGATTTTATTTCCTTACTATCGATCTAGAAAATGAGACCTTTAAAGTTATATCTAAAACATAAAATAACCTCCATGGAGCAAACCGACACCCATTTTTGACTCAAAAAGACAATAAGGCTAGAGAAAACAAGTGGATTCAAAATCAAAACAAAACACTAGAGACAATTTGGGATACCTAATTAAGTATAGGTAACTATTGAAATTTGAGTTGAAGTATAACGAGGAGAAAGGGTTGTAGTAAGAAAATAGAAAGGGTTATGAAACAATTGTGATGAAAAATATAGATCACATAAGAAATTTCATCCCACATTCTCATCAACCACATATGGGAATAAAATACTATAGATTATTAACATGGAAGTGGGGAAGTGGATATAATGAAAATAAAGTTTCAATTATAGAAACTTGCAAAGAAAAGATAATTTCAAAGAATTAAATAGAATAGTATCACTATGATATTACAAGATTAGAATTTCATACTTGGGAGATTTTTTACATCTATTAATAGATCATAGAATCAAACAAAATTTCATCAACCATAACATGGCACATTACTTGGACATGGGATGGGTGAAATATTTGAGGTAACATGTTTGGTATGAAGGAGAAGTGAACTAGGAAAGAAATAAGGTGAGGTAAATTAGAATTTTTTTGAATTATATCCTCTTCCACTACCATAATAGATTTATATCCCCCATAGGGAAAGGTAAGTTCTGTAATGGGGAATATTTATATGTATGAAAATTTGTTAGTTCATTTTTTTTCACTCCTCTCGGTCTCTGTTCTGAATATGATTCTATAATTCCTTCATCCACACACATGTAAAAATTCATGACCTATTCTTATCATATACATGAACAAAAAATTAAAACCCTAAATAGGGACTAGATTACAACCAAAATACATATCATGCATAACTTTTTTTAGAACTGACCTTGGGATTATTGAGGATGCCGACACACCCTCCGATCTACTCAAAATTTTTATATTTATCTCTAATTCTCTATTTCATTGAACTAAATTAATATATCCATTAAGTTGTTGAGAGATCCACTACTAAATCAACTATAATTGAACCCAGTTTTCCATATAACCTCAAGCATGCATCCCTATATGCCATAGGCTACTGGCTAGAAGCGAGGGTCTATGGTAGAATAGTGGAGAGACTATACCCTCATGAACAGAGTGTAGAATAGTGGTGTAATCATATAAATAAATAGTGGAATCATAAGAGATAACCATATAGTAGAAGAGTAAACATCCATCATATAAATAATCAATTAACCACATCCATCAATTTCATATACAAAATTATGTTCATGTCATGCTATACAAAAAAGAAATATAGGTAGACATGGTAGCGGGTACACATACATACAGGTATACAAAAGGATCCCAAAAGACTAGAAAACAATATCTAGATAGAGTCACAAGCCATATCTCAGTCATTTTCTCCCCACTACCATTCTACAATAAAACAAGCATTGATAATCAAGTTGTTTCCCATGTCCCTACCTACATCCATGAAGTCTATATGGGTACCATCTGATAGCTCGAACATGGTGTGAGATTTACTTAATAAGATACCACCAATGGTTTCTAAATA
Organism: Viscum album; assembly: GCA_963277665.1. Classification (NCBI taxonomy): domain Eukaryota; kingdom Viridiplantae; phylum Streptophyta; class Magnoliopsida; order Santalales; family Viscaceae; genus Viscum; species Viscum album. Next base: position 1,515,598,892 of record OY728155.1, on the reverse strand, counting down.
CATCCAGTCCATGAATACACAATAAATAGCGTGACAATAATAATAAATCTATAAATGAAGTGAGGTGATAATAATCTATATAGGTTTGTGATCTCATGGAACATCCATCCTTTTCTATGTACTTCGGTCTAATCAAGACTATCTTTGAGTAATCTATCAATCAGGATTTAATTAATAAAAAAGTATCAGGATCTATCTCATAGACCAAATTTCCCCTCTGAATCATGTCTAATAATGAAATGTATAGTAAGGACAACATGTCAATGTGAGTCTTTGAAAAAATCCAATCTTGTTCTTTTCCTTAACAGACTCATTGTATAATCATTTCATTTAATAATTAAAATGAACCTAAGCCTGTCTATGGAGTTCCTAATTTAGAACCCATGTATCTCTCTAGGAATATATGAACCAAACACCTTACAAGCCTACCTGGGAATCCCTCATAGGAATCGTGGTATCTATCTAGGTGTGCTATAACGTCATCGCCTTCTGAGTCCATCCTTGGAAGTCCATAAAGGGATCCCAAGTGTCACTTGTGAAATATATAGTAATCTTCCTCTAGAGTATGTCCTTGGAAGTCCAAAAAGGGATTCCAAGTATCACTCATGGAATAATAAGAATATTCCCTCCGAGTCTATCCTAGACAGTCCATAAAAGAGTCGAAGTAGCACTCATGTGTAAATAAGTCGGCTTCCAAATGAGTATGTCCATGGCATTCATATGATAACCCATATGTCACCCAAGGTTCAAATAATCATCTCATTATAATCATTTAATTATTAAATCCTGAAGATTCTGTCTATTTTGATCTTAATATAGAACCTGTAAAGACCCAAAAATTCTTTTTATATATTTTTAAATTAATTGGGATTATTACTAGTCTGTGAAAATTGATAGTGCTTGATTCCGAGGCCTGGTGAGCCTGGAAGATAATTTTGAACTTTTTTTAAGGTACATTCAGTAAACGCATGGGCCGCGTTTTCTTTCTTTTGAACCGGTGCTCAGATTAAAAATCTGAGGGCACCATTGAATCTACAATGCCATGATTCATTTAAGGAAGTCTTAACTTCGACCATAGTAGGTTGGGTGAAAAAGTTAGTTTTTGTGACTTTTAAAGAAATAATAAAATAACATAAAAATTGTTATTTTGTTATCCTACGTTCTGTTGAGTAGTGGTGGTGGGACCGATGGGTTTTCAATCCACTTAATGGATTGACTCTTCAGTTGCGTAACAACACCATTGAGAATTAATAGCTTCATTAATTAAAAAATCATTATTGAACCTCATTAATTCTTTTGATGCTTTACCCCCCCCCCCCCCTTTATTTAAATGGAGCTCGTTTTGGGGTTTTTGACATGGCTTCATCAAGCAAGGAACCTCTGGAAAAGTACCGCGACATCTGCCACCGAAAAATAATGAAATCTGGGATGACAAAAATCTAGGATCGACAAATTCTGACAGCTTCATCAAGTGAGGACTCTTCTCCCTCCACAATAGTGAGGTCACCTCCATTTATGAGGTAGGGTATTTTATTCTTTAATTCAAGTGAATTATTTTTCTTTTCCTCATTCTCAAAAATGTGACGAATGTGGATCAACCAAAATGAGTTGATCCATGACTCGTATGGAATTGCAAGATGTTGTGGGTTTTTTTATAGGGGTTTTATTTTGAGTTTGATAATTGTTTACAACACCCCCTTTAATATGATGCTAACATGGAGGGAATAGGCTAAAGGAATGAGGATCAGACCCTCCTCCCCTTTATTTTTTGTCATGTTCTTCACGGGTGAATTTTGAATTTGAAAGAAATGCGAATCAAAGGGTTAAGATGTGACGTCGTCACTCTGGGAGGCTTGTGGGCGCAGATGGGAGTGAAAACAGAGCTCTAGAGTGTCATTGGATCCCTACGGAAGAAGCGTTGCATGGAACCGACACGATGATGCTGGAGAACGGCACCGATGGACGAGGGCAGTGGCCAGAAACTTCTGGCCATGGTGGAAGAGCAGCGCCCATAGGCATCGAGGCAGGTGAAGGGGGTGGCCGGTGTCAGCCGACCGCATTGGCAGCAGGGCGGTGCACCATCGTACGCCTTAGAAGGTGGGTCGTGGCATTGTTTCATGGAGGAGGAGGGGGACACGTGCGTGTGGTTCTCACTGGTAGGGGGCGGCACCAGGTGGCACTGATGTTTCTTGAACATAAATGGCTTGTGCTATTCAGAGGGGGACCAACCCCGCGCCCAGCTAGCAGGCTGGGCCGGTCCCGCGGCCTGGCGGGCTGTGCCCAGCCCATGCAGTTTGGTCCGGTTCCACTGCCCAATGGGCTGATCCCGCTGTGGCCCAGCCCGCATGGGTCGGCCCAGCCAGTTCAGGCCGGGCTAGGTCAGACCGGACCCGAAACTACATTAACACTGTTTCGGAAAATGGGTAGTAACTAACAAACCATACGTCCATTTGATGAACCGTCTTCAGCATTGAAATCTTGGAAAAAAGGTGCTTTTGATATACTCCACTTGAGTTTTGGAGAAATTTGGGGTATGACCGGGTTGGATCGAACCCGAATCCAACCGGTCCCTCGGTACTAAAATGCCTATAACTCTCAGACTGAGCGTCTAATTGACATTCCATCTGTTGCGTTGAAACCATTATGACATGAAGAATAATTGGGTTAATTTTTCATGGTACTTCATACTGGTTGATATATGAATGATGGCTTGAGTATCAGATCCTCCTAGAATCAAGCACACTATTTATGGGAATCCAGTGGCAGGTTGATATGTGAAGAATGAATAGCGATCCTATGTGGATCAACACCTAGAAATCTTGTGTGGATTGGTACCTAGTGATCCTATGTGGATAATCACCTAGAAATCCTATGTGAATCAACACCTATCGATCCTATGTGGATCATCACCTAGCGATCCTATTTGGATTAGCACTGATTGATCCTGTGTGGATCAACACCGAGCGATCCTGTGTGGATCAACACCCATCGATCCTGTGTGGATCAACACTGAGCAATCCTATGTGAATCAGCAGCAAAACCCTTGACAGAATAATATGATCTATCTTTATGACTAACCATATGTACTTCTGTACTTAAGTTATACCTAGTTTGAGTTGAGTCTTTTTCTTGTGATTTGTGATTGAGATCAAGAATTGTGTTTTTTCTTTGTGGAATTATGAGAGACCTTCAGTGGTTTTTGGGTCCCTACAGGGTATTGTTATACTCAGCCTTACATGGGCTTTGCCTGCACCTTGTTGTGTCTTATGCAGATGATGGGCATCCTTGACTGAGATCTGGGGAGTTAGGACCTGATGGTGGATGGCAGTGACGATTGACGTAGAGAGTTACAGAGACGAGCTGTACCTACCCTTCTAGTATGATCCTTGGTGGATGATCTGAGGATTTGTTTTTTGTTTTCTATTATAGTTGTATCTTTTCAGTTGGTCTTGTATTCCTGCCCCTTTACTTTTAGTACACACTTTTACTACTACATTTTTACTTCATGGTCGCATCTTTTTGTGTTCTTGAACTGTGTGTTCGTACATGTTTACAGGTAATGCCTTCCCATTTTAGGGATACGCCTTTCCAGTGCTAGTCTCCAACCCCTGGCCTATGGAAGGCAGACTTGGGGTAGTCACGACATGGGCCCCAGGGGATGGGTTGTGATAAAGTGGTATCAGAAGAGTCAGTGCTACTGAAGAACTAGGACTCTGATATTTCCAATTTAGAAATATTTTTAAGTGTTTTGAGTGTGGTTTTCAATTTAGGGAGTCCAGTGTTGGTGCGGTGGCTGACATATCCATACACCAGGACCTTGAATTCTTATTTCTGACTCAATGCACAAAAACACTGATTGCGTGTGTTGTGAAAATGTTTTACTTTTGATCTCTTTTGATTCAGCTCACCAGGTATAACTTTTTGACCATGACACACCTGTTTATTTTCAAGATGTCTCTATATAGACAACCATCTAGGATTCCATTGGGAGTTCATGTTGACGGCCTATCCAGCGACAAGGCTTCGGTGGAGGTCCCACTTATGGTGATGGAACCATCAAGTAGTGCACTAGCATCAGCACCACCTGTTGGGGAGTAGTTGCCACCATCATCACTAGAAGATTATGCACACTAACTGAGCGTGTTGGATGATTTATAGTGGTAGAGCCCTCTAAGGTTTCAAGGCGAGATAGATCCCCAGGTAGCTGAGGACTGGTTGGAGGCTGTGGCATGGGTTTTACACATAGTTGGGACATCAGCAGATCAGATGGTGATCCTAGCTACTAGCCTCTTCCAGGGCACAACAGGGAGATGGTGGATCCTAAAGACCTAGTTACACAATGAGGTGACCCTCACCTAGATGGAATTCGAGAGCCTCTCTAAGGTAGAGTTTTTTCTAGTGAAACTAAACTCTGTGCATATTTAGGAGCTCCTGCACTTACAACAGGGTAGCCTAACAGTGGCCCAGTACTCAGTGAGATCCATTGACCTCTTATGCTACTCCTCCAACATGGTACGAGACCCTTTCTTCAGGGCCTAGAACTTTGAGTAGGGTCTCCAGCAGAAGATCAGAGCATCGATGATATCACTCAATATCCCGACGTAGGATGGAGCGCTCGAGAAAGAGTTATTAGTGGAGAGATTCTTAGCTAAGTAGGCACCGACGGTGAGAGCCAACAACGGATGACAGGTAGTTGAGTCATTTGCAGCAAGCAGTAGGCAGATGAACCATAGGTATAAGCAGGCCAAAACTTTTAGAGAATGACCACAGGATGTAGGGTTAGAGGTGCGTAGCTCACGAGGTAGAGCAGGCCAACAGAAAAGCGAACTATGATTCGTGTGTGGTAGGTAGGGACACATGGCTCGCGACTACCCAACCATCCATACTGATGATCAGAAGATAGTCTAGGTAACACTAATGTAGAGGAAAACATTCAAGCAAGGAGGCCCATAGGGCGAAAGACATGGTAGAGGAGTAGGCCATGCAGCAGGCGGTGGGTGGCGATTTGAGTTTCTACCACCACCACCTTCAGGTGGTCCACCCTGACCTCAGAGAGCAGGAGGACAAGGACAAGCTCAGCTTCAAGAAACTAAGACCTATGACCATGGTGCTCCAAATATTATTTAAGGTATGATTTGTGTCTACTCCACCCTATCTTCAATACTTATATACATAGGTGCCAGTCACTCTTTCATTTCCATGGATCTTGTTCGGAGCTCAGAGATTTTGGTAGATCCATTGGATCGATCCTTACAATTGGAGACTTTTACGAGAGAGGATTCAATGATTACACACTGGTGTTAGTAGTGTGAGATTACTATAGGAGGTGAGAGCTTTGGATGGGATCTCCTAGTAGCGGCGTCGAGGCCTTATGATGTCATCTTGGGTATAAACTGGTTATCCATAGTCCATGCTCAGATTGACTATATTAGGTGCAAAGTATGATGTGTCCATGAGAATGGGATCAGGTTTTCCTTTACTGGTGAGAAGGAAACCTTTTCATTACAGGATGGACTCTCTCAATGGAGGGTGAAACTGATCACTCATCAGTTGGATAGCCTTACCCTCAGAGCTATTTATGTAAGGAGTATGAATTATCATGTAGTGGTAGACCAGTATGCTGATGTCTTTCATGATGATGTTCCAGGACTACCTCCTCACAGAGAGGTAGAATTTTATATCAACATGTACCCAGAGATGATACCGATATCTACACCATCATATTGGATTCCCCCCATGGAGCTTCTTGAGTTACAGGTATAGTTTGAGGACTTCCAGAAGAAGGGGCATAAGGCCCAATGTTTCTCTATGGGCATCCCCAATTTTGTTTGCCAAGAAGGCATATGGGAGTATGAGTCTTTGTGTGGATTATCGGTGCCTTAACCAGGTGACTGTGAAGAACAAGTATCCACTCCCAAGGATTGATGATCTCTTCGACTAGATAAAGGGAGATCGATGGTTTTTGAAGATATACCTTAGATCAGGCTATCACCAGCTCAGGGTACGGGATGAGGACGTACTGAAGATGGCCTTCAGATGTCGATATGGCCATTATGAGTTCTTGGTGATTCCTTTTGGCATGAAAAATGCTCTGGAACTATTCATGGGGCTCATGAATAGGATCTTCCAGCCATTCATTGATCGCTTCATTATGGTCTTCATTGATGACATCTTGATATACTCGGTATCAGAGGAGGAGCACACCATGCACCTACAGATAGTTCTGGATACACTCTAAGAGCACTAGCTTTATAGAAATCTCTTGAAGTGTTGGTTCTAGATATGGGAAGTCCACTTCCTGGGGCACGTTATCTCGTAGGCTGGAGTTTCAGTGGATCCAGCGAAGATAGAGGTTGTGCTTAGTTGGGAGACACCCAAGAGTGTGACCGAGGTGTGGAGTTTCCTGGGATTGGCTGGGTACTAATGAAGATTCATACCTAACTTTTCTAGAGTTGTGACACCGTTGTTAGCTTTGACGGAGAAGGGATAGCCCTTCACGTGGATAGAGAGATATCAGTAAAGTTTTCAGAAGCTGAGGCTGAGGCTAACGAGTGCCCCCATCTTGAGGATACCAGAAGATAGCGTTGGGTATGTAGTCTACTACGACACATCAGGGACCTAACTCGGTTGTTTCCAGATGCAGGAGCGAGCAGTGATCACCTATGGCTCATGAAATTTGAGATAACATGAGAAAAACTACGCTACCCATGACTTGGAGTTAGCAATAGTGGTCTTTGCACTAAATATGTGGGGACACTACTTGATGGGTGAACGATTTACTATTTACTCATCTCAAAAGAGTCTTAGATATATCTTCTCACAGAAGGATCTAAACCTGAGACAAAGATGATGGATGGAGTTCCCCCAGGATTATGACTTTCAGATAGTCTACACTTATGGGAAGGGGAACATAGTAGCAGATGCACTCAACAAGGGGTCTAGTCTACAATTGTTGTGTGATGTGACAAAGCAGCTAGCCACATTTCAGTTATCCTTTGTGTATAGTGATGGAGATGCTTACCTCCAGTATATGATAGTTACTCCTCCACTCCTTCAGTGCGTTAGAGAGACATAGCTTGGGGATGTAGACTGCAAGGCCCGATGTGATCATATAACCTCAAGATAGGCTCCTGATGAATTTTTTGAAGGTGGGGAGAACATCGTTCTCTTTAGAGGACACACCATGGTACCAGTGACGCTATGAGAAGAGGTGTTGAGGGATTTCCATACATCCCATTTGGTGGTACATCCTAGAGTGGAAAAGATGTATAAAGACATCCAACGTCAGTACTAGTTGCTAGGAATGAAAAAAGAAGTGGCAGAGTTTGTATCATGATACCTCACTTGTTAGTAAGTGAAGGACAAGCATCAGGTACCAGTAGGCTTAGCTTAGCCACTTGAGGTACCAGAGTGGAAGTGGGATAGTATATCCATGGACTTCGTGATAGGGCTACCACATACGTCTAGGGGACATGATTATATCTAGGTGATAGTTGACCGACTCACCAAGTTGACCCACTTTCTACCCATCCAAGAGCAGGGATCAGTTGAGAGTTTGGGATTCCACTGCATACAGAAGATTGTACAGCCTCATGGGGTGCCATCGGAGATCATCTTAGATCGTGACGCTCGTTTTACATCTTGCTTGTGGAAGGGATTACAAGAGGCGTTCAAGACTCAACTATGCTTGAGAACCTCCTTTCATACTCAGACATATGGTTAGATGTAGCAGCCATACAGACACTAGAGGATATGCTTTTCACTTGTGTCCTTGATTTTGACTGTAGTTAGGAGGACCACCTGCTACTGGTGGAGTTCGCATACAACAATAGTTATCACTCCACCATCGACATGGATTTGTTTGAGGCCCTGTACGGGCAACCTTGAAGATCACCTCTATGTGAGATAGACCCATGGGAGTCAACACTTATGGGTCCAGAGTTGGACAGGCTACCACAAAGAAGGTGCAGATCAGCCAAGAATAGATGAAGACTGCAGAGAGAAGGTAGAAATCATATGCTGACAGGAGACAGATACCCTTGGAGTTCGAGGAAGGAAACCATGTCTACCTATGGGTCTCACCACGATGAGGATTACAGAGTTTTGGATGGGGAGATAATCTATCTATGAGGTTTATCAGACCTTTCCAGATCCTCAACAGAGTAGGCGAGGTGACATAACATCTAGCTCTTCACCCAAATATGCATAGGGTTCATAATATTTTCCATGTGTCATAGTTGAGGAGGTACGTGCATGATCCATCACACATTATCGACTGTGGAGAGATGGTCACCGATGATGGGGTGATGTTTTCATAGTTCTTGGTGGAGATAGAGGGTTGACAAGAGCGGGTCCTTCGTGGGTAGTCGATTCCTCTAGTGTTAGTTTTTTGGTAGCATGATAACCTCCAGGAGAGCACCTGGGAGTGGGAGGATCAAATACGTGCTCAGTACCCCCATTTTTCCCCTAGTTTTGTTGTAGCTTTCGAGGGAAAAAATTCTTAGGTGGAGAGAATTTAAAGACCCATAAATTCCATATAATTTTTTTAAATTATTTGGGATTATTACTAGTCTACAAAAATTGACAGCGCTTGATGCCAAGGACCGGTGTTCCTGGAACATAATTTTGAACTTTTTTTAAGGTACGTTCAGTAAACACGTGGGTAACATTTTTTATCTTTTGAACCGGTGTTTGGATTAAAAATTTGAGGGCACTGTTGAATATGATGTGTCAGGAATCACTTCAGGGAGGCTTAACTTCAACTGCAGTAGGTCAGGAAAAAATGTAGTTTTTGTGACTTTTAGAGAAATAAAAAATAACATAATTTTTTTTATTTTATTATCCTACCTCCTATTGAGTGATGGTGGTGGGACTGATGGGATGTCAAGCCATTTAATGGATTGACTCTTCAGTTGCGTAACCACACCGTTGGGAATTAAGTGGTCCGTTAATTAAAAAAATCATTAATGAACCAAATTAATTATTTTGATGCGTTACTCACCCTACCCCTATATTTAAATGGAGCTCGAGTTGGGGTTTTTGACACAAATTCATCAAGAGAGGAACCACTGACAAAGTACCACAACATCTTCCACCGATGAAGAATAGAAGCTAGGTTGACAAAAATTCAGGATCGAAAAATGCTAATGACTTCATCAAGCGAGGACTCTTCTCCCTCCACAACCTCGACGTCACCCCATTTACAAGGTAGAGGATTTTGTTCTTTAATTCAAGTGAATTATTTTTCTTTTCCTAGTTCTTGAAAACATGAAAAATGTGGATCAACCAAAATGAGTTGATCTATGACTCGTATAAAATTGCGAGATGTTGTGGGGTTTCTGATCGGGGTTTTATTTTTTCCTTTGATAATTGTTTACAATAACCCCATTGATATGATGATAACATGGAGGGAATGAGCTAAACAAAAGAGGCATTAACTCTTCGTACCTTCATTTTTTGTTGTGTTCTTCATGGTTGAATTTTGAATTTGATTGAAACGCAAATCATAGGGTCACATTGTGACGATGACATTCCAGGAGGCCCATGGACATAGAAAAAAGTGAAAACAAATCTCTGGAGAATCACCAGAGCCCTATAGAAGAAGTGCTGGTGCGGAACCAGCACAACGACACCGACAACCGACACTAGAGGATGAGGGTGGAGGCTAGCAACCGCCAACCACGGTGGAAGAGCGGCACCCGCAGGCATTGCGGTAGGTGAAGGGGGAGGCTGGCGTCAGCCAGCCTTGTTGGCAGCTGGGCAGCTAGTCATTGCATGCCATAAAAGGAGGGAAATGGAATTGTGCTGTAGTAGAGGAGGGGGAACCACGCTGCGGGTATCACTGGTAGGGGTGACACCACGTGGCCCCACCGTTTCGCTAGTCCGAACGTCTTGTGCCATTCTGGTGGGGTACCAACCCCGCGCCACCCAGGTGGGCTGCCCAACTGGCGGGCCGCACCCAGCCTAGGTGGTCCAGACCAGTTCTGTGGCCCATCGAGCTGAGCCCGCTGTGGCCCAGACTGCATGAGCCAGCCCAACTGGTTCAGTTTAGTCTGATCGGGTTGGACCAGACCCAGACCCACTTCGACACCGTTTCACAAAAAAGGCCATAACTAACAAACCAGACGTCTGTTTGATGAACCGTCTATGAAACTGAAATCATTGGAACGAGAAGGTCCTTTTTATATAATCCACTTGAGTTTTGGAGATTTTTTTGGTATGTCTAGAATGGATCGAACCCAAATCTAACTGGTCCCTCAGTACAAAAACACTGGTAACTCTTTGACTAGGCATCTAATTGATGCACCGTCTATTGCATTATAACCCTTATTAAATGATGAATAATTGGGTTGATTTTTAATAGGACTTCATGCCGGTTGAAATATGATCTATTTCTTGAAGATAGGATCCTCCCAGAATCAAGAACACTCTGTATGAGAATCCAGTGGCTGGATGAGATGTGAAGAATGAATATACATCCTATGTGGATCAACACCTAGAGATACTGTGTGGATCGACACCTAGAGATCCTGTGTGGATAAATACATAGTGATTCTATATGGATAAGAACCTATCAGTCCTGTGTGGATTAGCACCTAGAGATTCTATGTGGATTAGCACCTAAGGATCCTATGTGGATTAGCACCTAGCGATCTAGTGTGGATCAACACCTAGAGATCCTGTGTGGATCTGCACCTAGTGATCCTATGTGGATCAACACCTAGTAATACCATGTGGATCAGTACCGAGCGATCCTATGTGGATCAGTAGTGAAAACCTCAATAGAATAAGATGATCTAGCTTTACAACTAATCATCTATACTTCTGTACTTAAGTTATACCTGGTTTGAGTTGAGTCTTTTGCTTGTGATTTGTGATTGAGATCAAGCTTTGTGTTTTTACTTTGTGGAATTATGAGAGACCTTCAGAGGTATCAGGGTCCCTACTGGGTATTGTTATAATCACCCCTACACGGGCTTCTCCCGTACCTTGTTGTGTCTTGTGTAGATAACGGGAAGCCTCGATTGAGACTTGGGGATCTAGGACCTGATGGTGGACGATAGTGACAGTTGATTTGGAGAGCTGTAGAGATGGGTTGTACCTACCCTTTAGGTAGGATACTTAGTGGATGATCTCAGGAGCTATTTTCTATTTTCTTTTATAGTTTTATCTTTTTATTTAGGCTTTTATTCCGTACCCTTTACTTTCAGTACACACTTTTACTACTGCTGTTTTACTTCGTGGTTGCGTCTTGTTGTGTTTTTGGATTGTGTATTCATATATGTTTAAAGGAAATTCCTTCCAATTTTAGGGATAATTCATTACGATTCAAGTCTCCAACCCTTGAAATATGGAAGGAGGGCTTGGGGTAGTCATGGAATGGGCCCCGAGGGACGGGTCGTGACAGAACCCACCTCTCACTATTGGAACGACAATAATAATTTTAATGGGTGGGAAGACTAACTGTACCATTTAAGTTTAGCTTCAATTCAATTGTACATCACTTTAATAATCAAACTAACTCATCTAAAAAGGTGGTTTAAATATTAACATAGGATTAGAAGGCATATCATCACATGAATCCTCCCATTTTTTTAATTTCTCATTTTAAATTTGAAAGATAACTCAATACTAAGTGATCAAGAACAAAAACTAAGGAATTATGGACATGGTCTTCCATTCCTCATTTATTCAATTCAATTATATCATAATTATTCCATTTTACATCCCAAGGCAAGGGGTAAAGAACATACCTCAAATGTTAATGAAACACATAGGCCAACCATGGTGGTTTAATCTCATTTAAGAACACACCCAAGGGGTTGTTCGAATTCGAGGTTCTGAACCTTTAATCATACATAAATGAACATCATGAGTTCCATAAGTCAAGTATAAACATTTAATGTAAGAACCATTCTATTTAATAAGTTTCACTCAGATAATCCAACACACAACACTTGGTAATATATATAAACACCAAGACTTTGAGGAAAAAACATGAGACCACCTACCTCATCTTGGTACTTGACTCCTCATCTGTTGTTGGCCTCTAATTGAGGCTAGAACAGAAACAATTAAACAAAGAGACGAATGATAAAAAAATATGGAATATGATCTCACAACAAAATAACTTTTTACAGAGGAATAAAAATGAAGAAAGGCACAAGAGCAATATAGAGATTACCAGTACACATCCAATGATACTAACAAAGTTCAAATCAAAGTCCGGATGGAGAATATCTTTAAAATCCTATATTTTAGGCACAAGGGAGATATAAAATGGGAGGATAGGTTTTCTTCTAGAGGATAAATAAAAATTGTTTGAGGATTGTAATGTTATTAAGGGTAAAATAGCCATTTACCAATCATTAAAGGATCACATGGTTTGGCAGCACATTTAGCCAAACTATACGCCAACCATGAAAGGATCACTATTTAAAACCCTATCTTTCTTGGTCATGGATCATGATTAAACAAATAGTGTGTTGATCATTAATTTTTCTTATGTTTAAAAGTCTATAGAAAATGCATGGGTGTTCGGACTAGGTTAAATGGTTTCATCAAATCATGTGGCCCTAGACAATGCACTGGACCACCCCATAAATTTTGATCTAACTGTGAATACTGGGTTGCATATTTTCTACAAACTATGTGGCCCGATTTCCTCATCCAAATTCTTAGGCTCTAAGATCTGTAGAAGCCCCAAACACCCTCATATCCTTCACGTCCTCACTAGGAAATACCATAAGGATATAATTAAATAATTAAATAGAAATCAAAAGGTTTCATACATCATAGAAAAACTAGGTTCTTACAGTCTTCCCCCTTAAAGAAATTATTCCCAAAATTTCCCTTACAAGTGTGGTAAGGCATCATTTGAGAATAACTATTACCACTGGCCATGTACATCGACCTCCCACTCCCAAGACTCATCCTATAAATAGACATGCTTCCAAAGAACCCATACTAGAATAAATAACCTTCCTTGGATAAAATCCATACCACAATCAACAATATAGATAAGTTGATCCTCAAAGGACACATCTACCTCCAAACCAATCTCCTCAGGCTAAAGAATATTTGACAGGTCAAAATTATATCAGTAAAGATAAAATACATGGAAGAAATCATTCAAGGCCCAATACCTATAAGGTAACTATAACCTAAAGGCTACTGAGATGAATCTATCCAAAATCTAGAAGGGTCTAATGTAATGAGAAGATAACTTCCCTTGTTTCTAAATCTGTTAATGCCCCAGTCTAGAAAAAACTCATAAGAAAACATAACTCCACACCTTTAAATCTAGTGGTTAAAAATATTGATCAGTGTATGATTTATGTCTAGACTTAGTTGTAGACATCTGTTTCCTGAAAAAACAAACCTACTCCGAAGTATCTTGAATGGGACAAGGATCTAATAATGCTACCTCTATATCCTCTAACCAATATAAGGGTGAATAAAACAACCTACCTTATAAGGACTCATAAGGATCCATCTGTATAATCACTTAGAATATGTTATTATAAGTCAACTTAGTGATAGGTAAGTGTTTCTCCAAAGAACCTTTTAAGTTATGGATACATGATTAGAGAATTTCCTCCAAAACTTGTATCATAAACTCAAACTGACCGTCGGTATGGGAGTGATAGGATTTAGTTATTAGTACCTATGAACCTAGGGCCTTCTATAACCACTGCCAGAACCGCTATGTGAAAACATATCTGTATGATACAATAGAATGTGGAACCCCATGGCGGCATATGATATAACTAATGTAGAGTCTCCTGATATCATCCACTGAAAGAGTCTACCAAATAGGTAGAAAATGGGTGACCTTTATCAACCCGTCTTTGATCACCCTTACAACGTCACTGCCCTGAGATTATCTAGGAAATCCAATCATGAAATCCATAGTGATGTTATCCTATTTCCACTATAGAATAGGTAATGGATATAAAATCCCTATTATACACTGTTGTTCTACCTTCACTTACTGATAGGTGAATCACTGAGTAACAAACCCATTTATCTCCTTTTTCATCCCTGACCACCATTATTGGTGGCATAAGTTGTGATACATCTTAGGAAAATTGGATTCACAACCCATATAGTGGCATGGTAATATCACATCAACTCCTCTCGGATATCTATAGTAAAATATACATTTCCATGGATGAAAAAGATCTCATCCTCATTAATGATCCAACCAGGAGGTAGGTCATCACAATCAACACTCTCCCGTAGGACCAAGCCCTCTGAACCCAATGGATTCCTCATCTTCAATCTCTCTAGAAGTGAATTGGTCACTGATAAAAATGAAAGTATAGATTGTCCATGATTGTCCTGATCCTCTATATACATATTAGAAAATGGGGCCATAAGCTTCCACACACTACTAGTCTCAAGAACTTGTTTCCGAGTCATCCTTCTCAGAGCATCGACAATAGAATTTCCCTTTCCAGGCATATAAGAAAACTCAAATTCAAAATACTTTAGGTATTCAACCCACCTTCATTGACTGATATTCATTTTATTCTATGTAAATATGTACATAAGGATTTTTGTGGTCCATATACACCACAAATCACTCTCTATATAAGTACTAACTCTAATGACGTAAGGCATGTACCACATCAGCTAACTATAGATCATGTGTTAGGTAATTCCTATAATGTGCCCTCAATTGGTAAGATTTACACACCATGACTCACTCATCCTACATCAAAACTAATCCTAGATTGATACTTGATGAATCAAAATAAACTGTATAGCTTCTATCTGGCTCAAAAAGAATTAGGATCATTATTGAAGTCATTCTCCCTTTTAACTCCCAAAAGGATGTCTCTCAGGCTTATGAACATATAAAATTCATTCCCTTCTTGGTCAATCCCATAAGAGGTACTTATAAGTGAGATAAGTCCTATATAAAGCACCTATAATAACTAGATATCCCCAAGAAACTCTATATATCAAAGATGTTCTTGGGATGATCCCAGGAAACTAAATATCTCACATTCTCTTAGTCAACTAATACTCCCATCACTGAGATATTATGAACAAGTAAGTAAAATTTATCCATCCAAAAGTGGCACTTTGTGATCTTATCATATAACTAATTCTCTACTAGTGTATTCAATATGATCTCAATATGTTTGTCATGGTCGTGTCGAGTATGACAGTGCACCAAGATATATTCCACGAATACCACCACAAATGATCCTAGATATGGATGGAAAACTTAGTTCATCAGTTCCATGAAAACTTATACCACATTCGTGAGACCGAACAATATGACCAAATACTCGTACAATCCATATCTATTGTGGAATGATGTGTAGGGTATATCTAATGGTCTAATATGCACATGATGATAACCAGATATCATATCAATCTTGGAGAAAACCCTTTCTCTTTGGAACTGGTCAAAGAGATCATCTATATGAGGAAATGGATACTGGTTGTAAACCGTAGGCGGGTTTAACTGATGATAATACATGAAAAGACAGAGGGTACTGTCAAACTTCTTGGTGAAGAAGACCAATGATCCCCATGAAGAATAATTGGTTTTTATAAAACCTTTAACTTCCAAATCCTCTAGATACCTATTAAACTTCTATAAATCAGTAATATACATCTTTTAAACATAAATGGATATCGATGCAGCTCTAGGTGCTAGCTTAATGAAAAAATGCACCTCTCTCTTAGGTGGTAGTCCTAAAAAGTCATTGGGGAAAACCCCCCTGAAATTATCTACCATTGGAGGGAAATATTAATGATGGGTTTCCTAATCATTTAGATATGAGATTGAAATATGGGCTATCATCCCACCTAGACCCTAATGCTCAGGTCTAGCTCAGCTTACTTTGACATCCCATTTTACCTTATGAATAAAAAATACTTACTACATTGAAGTGATAGTCACTCTTAGGTGATACATTTCAACATAATCATGATTGGAAACCAACTGATCTGTCAAATAATAATATCAAACCCTTTCATTTCAATTAAAAATCAATCCCATACGAAGTGACACCCACCTATCTCAAGGGGGAACTCCCTGAACTAGCATACACTCTCTGATCATATCCCAAATGAAGTATAATGTGTCATCACACCAAAATAAAATTGAATATTGAGACTATGTATCTCCACAATAGGCAAAGATATGAAGGAGTGAGAAGTAACTATATCAAAAAGAGCATATACTAATGTAAATGCTACTAGAATAATACCTCTCACTATAGAATGTGTGGAAATATGCTCCTATGGTATTAGTTGCACTACATACATCTGGTCTGATCTAGATCCATGTGATATAGCCTAAATACCCTGAGAAGGTATGCTCTGCTGGCATTGTAAGTATGGTGTCTGGCTACCCTAGATATAACCACCTTTTAAACCGGATTGGTCGACCATACTCTATCTCCCTACGTGATGAGAAGCTGTTGACCCTAATCCTGAATGTGTAGTCATTGTAGACCCTATCTCAATAGCTACCAGAGGAAAATATTTGAAAAATCACTATATATGGACCATCTTTCCTCAATATTGACACTCAACTGGGTCCCTCATACACTGAGGTCTCATATTTTCTAGTATACCGCACTGATAGAACCTCACCTGGAAACCTGAGTATATACTCTGGATATTAATATCACCATGTGGAAGCTAAAAATTATGCTTCCTACTATTGATTGATGTAGTTCCAGATCTAAGTGCCAAACTACCATGGATCTCACCCCACTCTCTCAGGTTACACTATGTTATAAACACCTGATTCACTATTCCAGATATGGTAGTAAGCCAAAATACATCCACATGCGATCATATGTCATACCCAACACCATCCTAGAATATCCTAGATTTAGACAATTCATCACCAAATAGAATAGGTGTGAAACAATATAGATATATGAAAAGAGCAGAATAGTTCATGACTGATAAGGTGCCCCGCTCCAAGTGTCACACCCATAACTTATTTTAAAGGTAAATTTCATTTAATTTCCATTCATACTTTTTTTGGGGGGTTCCCAATCTTTTATGGAGGAATGAGAGAGTTTTCATGAATTGGGCCAAACCGTGAGCCCAATTCCAAATTTAAAAACCAATTTTGTTTCTTTTATAACATTTTCATTTTTTAATATTTTGCACCCATTAAACTTCCTAAATGACCTACCCTGACCTATTAACACCACCATTGAAATTTGGAGATTTTAGAAATCCATAACCAGGGTTTATTTGGGTTTTTATCTAAGGGGTTGGGGCCTGCCCGAAAGCCCAATTACTGTTTAAAAAATAAATTTTCATTATGTTATAACTTATTAAAATTTTGGGATTTTTAGGTGATTCCACGTCTCAACAAAGACCAACTAACCCAGACGCGCGTCTGAACTCTCTCCCCCCTCTTTGGTGCTCTGGTTAATCACGATTTGGTGCCGAACTTTATAGGCTTCCTCAAATCATCCAGATTTGAAGAGGTAAAGTCTTTCTTTCATAAATCTCAAAATTATCAATATTTTTCTTCCATTATAGTTCCTAAATGACCTAATACATATTTTTCTAACGAAACATAAATTTTGGATCTTTTAAATTTCATCTACTAGTGTTTTGGAGTGATTACTTCAAGATACTTCAAGTAAATGAGCCATTTTCTTTCCTCTTTCAAATTACTTTGTGTTCAACTCATTGTTCTTAGGGTTTCTTCGGTTATCATTGAGTTTCATAATGTCCAGAAACTAGGTTTTAGAACCTAGGGTTTAACATTGGGCTTTATTGGCCTATTCCTGTGGTTTTAGGTTTGATCTAGGTCTCTCTTGGTGCGGTGGGGGTGCGATTTGATTTTCGCATAGAGATTCAAGGGTTTTTGTTACTTTGGTAGGTGATTCCATTGTGTGTGAATTTTTTTTGAATTAGCTTGATGTTTTCATGGTAACTTAATGTTTATTTCACTTTAATGTTTCTATAACATTTGGTTTTAGTTTCATTTATAATGCAAATGAATTTTAAGTTCCAATTTTTGGTGAAATTGGGGGGTTTTCATTCAAATCTTTTATTGGTTCATTTTGGGCTGACCTATAATTACTTAGTTGATTTTATTGAACTGTATTATGACTTAAAATCATGTTTTTAATGTTTATTATTTTTTTGTTGTTTATGTGAATGTTTGTTTAAATGGTGTTTGGGAAGAAAACGGGCTTTAAGTGCCATGTTTGTGTGAAAATGGTGGTTTTTAAAAGATATAACTTCTTGGTTCACATTGGGCTGCCCCATAACTGAATTGTTGGTTTAATTAAAGGGTATTGAACTAAAATTTTGTTTTAATGACTTAAAAGTGTTCACATAGTGTGAAAAGTGGATATCTTAAATAGCTTTGGGTGAAAAACAATGTGATGTTTTATTGAAAATAAAATTATTTTATTGTGTGTTTTAAATGGTATAAAATGTGTGTATCTACTGTACTATTTTTTTGTGACCAGTAGTAATATTTTATATGCAAAAGGATGTGTGTTGTCTTCTGAAATTGTTTGAGCACAAAAGGGAAGCCCGGGTACCTAGGTGGGGCGGATTTGTACTAGTACGACTAGTGGATTGGATGAGTTTTGTCCCTGTTCCACTTAGCATTTGGATAAAGACAACTCTAAATATATTATGTGAATGATTATTAGGGACCAATAGGTTATTGGTATGTTACCTACTAGTGGATCATTCACTAGAATGGATTTTTCTATGGTTACTCTACACCGAGGTACGAGGTACATAGGTCCTGAGACAACCTAGTGCTTTGGGGTGTTCCCGATTTTGATGCTCATTGGATTTGTGGTATTTACCCTTGTTCTGGGGTGTTTTGGAAGTACTTTACAGTATCTCACATGTCTATTTAATGTGTTAACATCCTGAAATTCTTGGATTGAAAACTATTTTCATTTGAAAGTTGCATTTCTTTGAATTTTAACACTGTTTCACCTTGTGTATTAAAATTGCTTGTTTTGTTCATATTTTATTGCATGCTCTCTGGAATCATCTGGTGGTATACTATTGGGATTAGTCTCACACCCTAATTACACCCCTTTAATGTAAGTAGACCTGCTTATACTTGACTCAGGTAAAGGGAAGGCTAAGGGTGATGGCGGTTCAGGGTGTTAGTCCCCATCGTTGGGGTGGAGTTGCGAAGAAGGCTTGTGGGTGATGACCCCCTTGTCATGTGGAGTCCATGGGGATGTCTTTATGTTGTCATTATTTGTTTTTAGACCAATTTTAGTGTCTTTAAACATATGTATTCAGTTCTGGTTTTTGTGTAAACATCGTTTGGTTTACATTTTTCAGATTCAGTTTATTGATTGTTTTTAATGTTTTATGCCTTCATATTTGGGTAAATCGATCCCAAACAAAACTAAATGATACCCGGGCACTTGTGCCAGCCCATGGGGATAGGGAACGCCCTTCGGGTCATGTCACGGGCTGGTTTTGGTGCCGGTTTTGGCGGCGACCAGATTTGGTTCGTGACAAAATGGTATCCGAGGAGGTTCGCTCCTTGGGTCATGTTATTTGGGGAAGAGTCAGGATAGTCTGGAGCTAGGATTGTCGGGACTTGAAATTTCAGTCATGGGTAGTGTGCCTAGCCAGCAAACCTCATGATAGGATTCAAGTCACCAGGAGAAGTATGGATTTATCTGATTCCTTTGATTTTCTTGATTTAATGATGACTATGGGAAATGAAAAAAGGGTTGGGCGAATAATCTCAATGAGCTCGCAGGACCTAGAAAGCCATGTGGAGCTGTGTATATTTCCCTAGAATACTCTCTATGATGGCGAAGTGATTGGAATATGGCTGCCAACCATATGTCCAAGTCACCCACCAAAACTAGTTTCCTCTCACATTGTCTTGTGTCTCTTTGTTTTGGAATCTTGGAAACTTGGTTTTTTAAGAAAGAAAAAATGACTTCACTTTAAGGAGTGTGAATTTTTGTGAAGTTATTTTCTAGTAAAGTGAAAATGGTTTTATTTTTTTAAAAGTCTATAAATGAAATTTCATAATTATTTCAAAAGGGTAAATTATGTGTTTACACCTCTTTTGAATGTATGAACTATGTTAATTGGGGTTTTGAAAATATGTTTCTAGTGGATTTTTTTAACTGTGGAAAAGTGTTTTGGATTGAATTAAGTGTTCTAGAATTTTTTTGTGGGGGTTAAAGATGGATTTTGAGTTTGGTGACTACTGAACATTTGAAAAAAAAATTATGAACTTTTAGAACCTTGTCTTGAAATGAGAAGAGTTGAGTTCTTAATTAAATGTGGATTTATGAAATAGTGTTTTTCATGAAATTAGAAGTATTTTGAAATGGGTTGAAATGTTTTGAAAAAATTGTGAAAGGCACGAATATGGAATTTTATTGAATTATGCATTCTTTTCTAAATTGGTTTGTGAGATGAAAAATTGGGTTTTGATATTATGGTTAGTGTTTTTGAGAAAGGAAAATTGTAGTTAAAAGTTTGATTTTAAAAAGAGGAAAGGTTTGATTTTTGGTATTTGGTGTTCTCAAGGGTGACCACATGCATAGGTTTTTTTGGGAATATAGATGGATATGAGGTGGGTTCCCAATGTGGCATGTAAACATGCATGTGTGAGGCTCATGAGATACCATCGGTAAAGGTGCAACCAAGCAACTCTATTTTTTTAAAATAATGTTTTTGAAGGAAAGTGTCTTGTTTTGATAATGTATGGTTGGGATGTATGGATTATTTGTTTTTGGTATTATTATTGTGTGATGTTTCGAGTTCAATAACCCCTTTTGTTTGAATGATGTTTTGGGTTGGTGTTTCATTGATGATTTGGAATGAAGTGTTGGTCAGTGGTCTCTTTTGAGGAAAAGTTTGGGAGGCAAATGTGGTGGCTCCCCTCATGTATTCGGTTCATGTTTATGGTCTTTTGTGACCAAATGACCAGATCAGTTGGGTCCTTGGGTTTTCTTGTAGGCTAGGGTACTCCCCCATAAAGTGTTAATGTATGATTCATGTTTGGCCTATGGTGATTCACTGTTGG
Source organism: Viscum album (assembly GCA_963277665.1). Lineage (NCBI taxonomy): Eukaryota > Viridiplantae > Streptophyta > Magnoliopsida > Santalales > Viscaceae > Viscum > Viscum album. Next base: position 1,515,577,852 of record OY728155.1, on the reverse strand, counting down.
ATGATCCTCCAGTTGATCAACATAAGGAATTTATTCTTGAGGTTTGGAGATTGAGTTTACCCCTCTTCTTTTTCAATTATGTGGATTCCCCTATAGTGGGAGAGTGTTTATGGGAGATTTAAATATACCTTAGTTTCTTATGTTTCCTAAGTTGTCGAAGGTCAATGAAGTTTAGGGTTGTCAATGCAGAATGATGTCTTAAAGGGGCTCTGGGTCTTTCGTCAGTCTCATTGAAGCAAGAGTTCATGTTAGGCCACCAGTGTGAATGATCTGGCCAAGAGTGGCTATTATGGACACTTGCTGGAATCATGTGCTGTTTGGGACTCAGTACAAGGTCCCTCTCCTTGTGTTTTATTTTATCCACAATGGTCATGTTCGGTGACTCCATTCGATGTCATGTTTTCATTTGACTATAAGGGTGAATATTGTGCAATCTTATGAGTGTAACTATTTTGTTGGATGTGTGTCTCCCTATAAGAAATTCTAAATCCTATGTTCTAGAGGAATGTGTTTCTATATGTCCTTTCATTCCACTGTTTAGCATCCGATGAAAAAAGGGACGATGTGTGTGCATCCTCTATGTTCTTGTTTTGGTAAAATGATGGGTTGGGGAAAAGCGGGTTTGAAGTCTGTCATGTCTCAATGAGACAATCTGAGATTACAGTATAATTGTTTTTGGCACTGGAAGAAGATGTTCAGTTTAGAGGTTTCCAAATCCTTACTGTGAGGCTGAAGATGCTTCAATCCATTGAGCTCCATCCATAGGCCCCGGAGAGAATCTGGCATGTAGTTAGGGGAAATCCTAGAGTCGTTCACACTTTTGGTCAAGGTCATATCCTCAATATGAAAGATAAGAATAGTTTAAACCTCTGGTGTCGTCATCTTGTTCCAATTTATCGCATTTGGTGGAAATAGGTGTGAGTACCTTGTTCCCATGTCATACCCTGAGTTGATTTTTCCCCTTTGGGTTCCCTTGTGTTTTTGGAGAAAAGTTTAAAATTTGGGTTAAGCAGGTTGAAGTACCTAGTTTGTGCACGGTTAGTAGTAACCGTGTGCCAACCCAGGGGACCGTGTGATAAGAGACAGTAGCTACTGCATGGTCTCCGCACGTCCATGATCCTTGGCCAAGGAAACTGTGTGAAGTTTCCTCTTTGGACAGAATGATCCGCACAGTTAACTCATGGTTTCCAAAACCGTGTGAACCAACTGTGTGGCCATGCCAGCTCCTTAAAATTCTAATGTTTTTTGTTGTTATCCCATACTAGTTAGTTAATATGGTTGGGTTTTTTTGGGTTTTCCCACAATTGGTCTCATGTATGTTTCATTGGATGAATTCTGATATTAATCTACCCCTAATGCGGGGAAGTCCATTCGAGGCCCCCTGTTAGTGTCTTGATTTTGTCTTAAGGAAAGTTGTGTTCATTATTATAGTGGGGAGACCCATCAGGGGTATCATGTATGTTATATTGGAAAAGGAATAATGTTATTTTAACCCTTATGATGGGGAGATCGTTCATTACTTCCCCAATTGTTATCCTTTTTCTATCTTAGAAATTGAGTTGTCCCTGGTGGTGGGATGTCTAGATTGGGTCACCCCGTACTAGTGACTCGGTTTTCTCCTTGGTGTATTCTAGGTAGGAGGTAGTATCGTTCAAGTTTATCTATCCACAAATTTTTTTACTTGGGTAAATTTGGGGTTGGAGAACACCCAATGGTTTTGTTTACGTAATGTTGTGGAAGCGTTATTCGAGTTCGTTGTTTGTTTCAAGTGGATTGCTTGAGATTCGTCTTGTAGTGTTTGAGGTGTTTTGTTTTGGGATGTGTTTTGAAATGTGTTTAATAATTTTACGTAAGTGGGGTAATTTTTGGTTGGTGAGAGTATTATCTTACTTTGTTTGATCAACTGGATATGTTCATCCTTTTTGAAGAGGGTGAAAACGTGGCAATAAAGTCTGTCTTGGTCTATCATTTGGGATTTGCTTTTGCATCTGGAGTTGTTGGGGCATTCTAGGGGTAGAATGCTTTATTTTGGGGATAATTGTCACACCCATGAATTATTTTAAAGGTAAATTTAATTTAATTTCCATTCATACTTTTTTTGGGGGGTTCCCAAACTTTTATGGAGGAATGAGAGAGTTTTCATGAATTGGGCCAAACCGTGAGCCCAATTCCAGATTTAAAAACCAATTTTGTTTCTTTTATAATTTTTTCATTTTATAATATTTTGCACCCATTCAACTTACTAAATGACCTCCCCTGACCTATTAACACCACCATTGAAATTTGGAGCTTTTAGAAATTCATAACCAGGGTTTATTTGGGTTTTTATCTAAGGGGTTGGGCCTGCCCGAAAGCCCAATTCCTGTTTTAAAAATAAATTTTGATTATGTTATAACTTATTCAATTTTTGGGATTTTTAGGTGATTCCAAGTCTCACCAAAGAAAAATTAACCCAGAAGCGCATCTGAACTCTCTCCCCCCTCTTTGGAGCTCTGGTTAATCACGATTTGGTGCCGAACTTCATAGGATTTCTCAAATCATCCAGATTTGAAGAGGTAAAGTATTTCTTTAACAAATCTCTCAATTCTCAATATGTTTCCTCCATTCTAGTTCCTAAATGACCTAATACATCTTTTTTGAACGAAACCTAAATTTTGGATCTTTTAAATTTTAGCTACTAGTGTTTTGGAGTGATTACTTCAAGATATTTCAAGTAAATGATCCATTTTCTTTCCTCTTTCAAATTACTTTGTGTTTAACTCATTTTTCTTAGGGTTTCTTCGGTTATAATTGAGTTTCATAATTTCCATAAACTAGGTTTTCGAACCTAGGGTTTAAAATTGGGCTTTATTGGCCAATTCTTGTGGTTTTAGGTTTGATCTAAATCTCTCTTGGTGCGGCGGGGGTGCAATTTGATTTTCGCACGGAGATTCAAGGGTTTTTGTTACTTTGGTAGGTGATTCCATTGTGTGTGAAATTTTTGTGAATTATCTTAATGTGTTAAGGGTACCATAATTTTTATTTCACTTGAATGTTTCTGTAAAAATTTGTTTTAGTTTCATTTATAATGCAAATGAATTTTAAGTTCCAATTTTTGGTGAAATTGGGGGTTTTTCATTCAAATCTTTTATTGGTTCATTTTGGGCTGACCTATAATTACTTAGTTGATTTTATTGAACTTTATTATGACTGAAAATAATGTTTTTAATGTTTATTCTTTTTTTTGTTGCTGTGAATGTTTTTTTAAATGGTGTTTGGAAAGAAAATGGGCTTTAAGTGCCATGTTTGTGTGAAAATGGTGGTTTTTAAAAGATATAACTTCTTGGTTCACATTGGGCTGCCCCATAACTGAATTGTTGGTTTAATTAAAAGGTATTGAACTGTAATTTTGTTTTAATGACTTACAAGTGTTCACATAGTATGCAAAGTGGATATCTTAAAGAGCTTTGGGTGAAAAACAATGTGATGTTTTGAGAGGTTGTTTCATTGAAAATAAAATTATTTTATTGTGTGTTTTAAATGGTATAAAATGTGTGTAGCTACTATACTATTTGTTTGTGACCAGTAGTGATATTTTATATTCAAAAGTATGTATATTGTTTGCTGAAATTTTTTGAGCACAAAAGAGGAAGTCCGGGTACCTAGGTGGGGCGGATTTGTACCAGTACAGCTAGTGGATCGGATAAGTTTTGTCCCTATTCCACTTAGCATTTGGATAATGACAACTCTAACTAAACTATGTGGATGATGATTGAGGACCACTAGGTTATGTTTATGTTCCATACTAGTGTCTCGTGCATGAGAAAAGATTTTTCTATGGTTACTCTACACCGAGGTACGAGGTACATAGGGCCCGAGACAACCTAGTGCTTTGGGGTGTTCCCGATTTTGATTCTCATTGGATTTGTGGTATTTACCCTTGTTCTGGGGTGTTTTGGAAGTACTTTACAGTATCTTACATGTCTATTTAATGTGTTAACATCCTGAAATTCTTGGATTGAAAACTGTTTTCATTTGAAAGTTTCATTTCTTTGAATTTTAACACTGTTTCACCTTGTGTATTAAAATTGCTTGTTTTGTTCACATTGTTTTGAATGCACTTTAGAATCATATAGTGGTATCCTATTGGGCTTAGGCTCACACCCTACTTACACCCCTTGGGTGTAAGTAGACCTGCTTATGCTTGACTCAGGTAAATGGAAGGCTAAGGGTGATGGCGGTTCAGGGTGTTAGTCCCCATCGTTGGGGCGGAGTTGCAGAGAAGGCTTGCGGGTGATGACCCCCTTATCATGTGGAGTCCATGGGGATGTCTTTATGTTGTCATTATTTGTTTTTATACCACTTTTAGTGTCTTTAAACATATTTATTCAGTTCTGGTTTTTGTGTAAACATCGTTTGGTTTACATTTTTCAGATTCAGTTTATTGATTGTTTTTAATGTTTTATGCCTTCATATTCGGGTAAATCATTCCCAAACAAAAATAAATGATACCCAGAAACTTGTGCCAGCCCGTGGGGATAGGGAACGCCCTTCAGGTCATGTCACGGGCTGGGTTTGGTTCCGGTTTTGGCGGCGACCAGATTCGGTTCGTGACACCAAGTGCATGAACTCTCTAGATTTATTGTCCCTCAACAACTCAGGATATAAATAATCATAGAATGACATATAAAAATCCCTACAATCCATATCCTGATGAAAATAAATCAAAGTAATAACATACCACCATCTATTGGAAGAATAACATATTATTTATGTGGTGATATTCACTCTCCTCTTTGAAGGTGTCTCAAGATTCTCAAAAAATAAATAGTATGGTCTCTATCCATGACTTCACATCCTGTAGACTGCCATCCCCTAAAAACATGGGATGTTTTTGCTGCTAAAACTCACAAATTAACTCTTCCATAGTCAGGGTAGGTCATGGGGATCCCTGGATGGTCTGTATAAATCATATGAACCCATATTGAAAATGGGCATAAATTCCCATATTAGTTATAACTGCCAGTTCCTCAACTGGTGCAACTAGAGGTTTTACCAGTGGCCTAGGGCCCACCACCTCTAGATCATGGTCACTTCCACCCTCCTGGATCACTACTTGAGGTTTTCATGGTGTTATTTCACTAAAAATTCAAAACACATTCCTTAGTACAAGATTTAATAACCATTAAAAGAATAGATATAAGAATAGTATAGGTAAAATCCTTCCTATATAAGAGTTACACCCCTCTACATGCTCCTAAAGCCAGGTCTGGGTGACATATAGATCAAAATAAAAGAGAGAGACACTACCTACTACCCACTACTAAGGCTGGGTCAGGGTCAAGTTCTATTATATAATTTAAAGGTTCTAGTATTCAGAGTTTCAATTACAATTTATAGAGTAAAATACATTTAAATTACAATTGGATTATCCATTTAATGGTGACCATTCATTTCAGAATCCAATTTCATCTAGGTTTACATTCATTTACATAGTAACCCCTTTAAAATGATTGAATAATACGGACCACCATTTCAAATTTATAAAATCCCATAAACTTTATAAATTAATGTGTTGATTCCATTTAATCACAACCCATTATTTATCAAGACCCTACATGAAATGTTAGCACAATTTCATGGACATAAAAAACAAGGCTTGAAAACATGATATAGGAAATGACTATAGTAATATAAAAATGGCATTAAATATTAATGGTATATAAATATTTAAGTGCCTATAATGATTCATGATGTAATACTTCCTTACCATATTGGCCAAGGGTAAAAATACATAGTCATAAGGAACATCAAACATTAGGTGCACCACTCAATAGTGAAATAAAGAAAAATGTAATAAGAACAATCTAGAATGATATGTCCCATCCCAGGTAATTTGGATTTTCACTATACGTGGGTTAGCTACTCCCAGGAACTTTCTCATGACCAAACCCTAACATGTCATATTTTTCCTTTCTTCCATCCCAAAAGTGTAAGGTAAGAAAAGAAATAAAAAAACAACTATGAGACCATTTTGTGACATCCCGTACTCAGTTCACTCAATAGTAAATGAACCTAATTTCCCACATGACCTCAATCATGCCTCCCCATGCGCCATAAGATGCCAAATAGTAGTTAGGGTCTATGTTAGAACATTGGGGAGACTATACCGTCATGATCAGAGTGTAGTACAATGATATAATAATATGAATCAATAGAGGAAGCATAACAGATAACTACAAAACAAAAGATTAAAAATACATTATATAAATAAGCAAGTAACCACATTCTTCAATGTCATATAAAAAATTATGATAATTTCATGCTATAAAAAAGGAAATATAGGAAGATATAGAAGCAGGTACACATACATGCAGGTGTACCAAAAGAACCAAAAAGTCAAAATCAACTATGTAAATATAGCATGATGATAAATAGATTGTTCCTTTTATCCCCTCTCCCATGCTACAATAAATCATGCTTTGAATACCATACACTTTCCACTATCCCTACCTACATCCATGAAGTTTTTTAGGTACCATATGGTTGCCCGAGAAGGGTGTGAGATAAAATCAGTAGGCCACCACCAATAGTTTCAATTCCATCTATTCCATGAATATATGATAAATAGTGTGAAGGTAATAATAATGTTGTAAATGAAGTGAGGTGATAATAAACCACATAAGTTTGGGTTCCTATGGAACACTCGACCTTTGTTACCTACTTTGGCCCAAGTCATACCACATCTGAGTAATCTGTCATCAATTATTTGATTAAAAAAAGTCTCATGACCTGGATCATAGCCCAAGTGTCCCCTATTAATCAAGTCTAAGCATGAAATGCATAATAATGCCATCATGACAATGTGAGGATTCGACAAAATCCAAGTTTATGCTTTATCTTAGAAGATACATCATATGATCATTTCATTTAATAATTCAAATTAACATGATACCATCCATGGAATTCATAATTTAGAACCTGGGTATTGTTATAGGAATATATGAACCAAACACCACACAGTCTCATCCTAGGAATCCCTCATAGGAATCCTGGTATCCCTCTAGGTGTGGTATAATATCACCACCCCCTGATTACATAATTGGAGGTCCATAAATGGATCCCAAGTGTCATTCATGGCGTATATAGTAATATACCCCCTAAGTCCATACTTGGAATTACATAAAGGGAGTAAAAATATCACTCATAGAATAACAACAGTCTACACTCTGAGTTTGTCCTTAGCAGACCATAAAGGAGTCCAAGTATCACTATGGCTTAAACAAGCCAGCTGCCAAATGTATCCATCCTTTGCATTCATATGAGAACCCTTGTGTCACCTAAGGTGAAAATAATCATCTCATTATAATCATTTAATTATTAAATCCCAAAGAGTCCACATATGGAGCTCTTAATATAGAACCCACCTCTCAATCTTGGCATGACAATAAGAATGGTTATCAGCCAAAAGACTAACCATACCATTTAAGTTCACCTTCAATTCAATTAGAAATCACTTTTATAATCAAAATATATCACTTCAAAAGGTGGTTTAAATAATATCATAGGATTAAAGGCCCAACATCACATAAATCCTCAAATTAATATTAATTGTAAATTTCAGTTATGAAAAGAAACTCAATCCTAAGCAATAAATAACAATAGTCAAGGGCCTAGCCACATTGTCTTCCATTCCCCATTAATTAAATTTAATCACATCAGAATAATTTCATTTAACATACCAAGGAAATGGGTAAGTAACATACCTCAAATTTTAATCAAACACATAGTCCACCCATGGTGGTTTAATCTCAATTAATAACACACCAAAGGGGTTTTTCGAATTTGAGGTCCTTAACCTTTAGTTATACATAAACTGGTCTCATAAGTTTCATAGGTCAATCCTACCCTTATAGTTTAAGAACCATTCCATTTGATAAGCATCACTTGGATAATATAATGCATGAAAAAATGATATATATATATATATATATATATATATATATATTAACACCAAGACGAATGTAAAGACCCGTAAAATTCAAGGGGAATTTTTTCTTAATTTTCTTTAGAATTTTACAAGAGCGCGGTTTTAGACGGCAGCTGATTCCGAGGCCCGGAGTGCCCGGAATCATTTTCCGAAGTTTGGCTCGGGTACGTTCAGTGAACGAACGAGCGGGTTTTCCTAACTTTTGATCTGGTGCTCGGAATTGAAATCCGAGGGCACCGTTGAACTCGCAGCGCCGATATTCGCTTAAAGAGACCTTTTCGGGAGTTGCGTTTGTTGCGGGTTGAAAGTTAGTTTTGGGGATTAAAAGATAAGTAAAATAAAATTTTGTGTGTGAATTTTATTTTATTCATGGTAGTTAGACTCTCTCATGGGAAGTTGTTGGTGGGGCCCACAACCACCCAACTTCCCATGTGTGGTTATGAGGGAGGTGGGGCCCACACGAGCCCCCACCTTTTCAAATTCTTGGAATTCAAGAGTCATGTGGAGTTAAGGTTGGAAACTCAGTAAACTTAAGTTATAACATAAGATTTAAATGAGGAGAATTAAATGAAGTGGTTTGGATTTCAAACCTTTGAAATTCCAAACCCTTCTATTTAATTCTTGGTTTAGTTTCCTTTGTTTTGGTTTTGGGTTTTGCTGTGCGGAGAGGAAAAGAGGGAGGCTTCTTGTGAGTTCTTCCTCCACGACGAAGAACGCGGCGACCTTCTTCCACGACGTCGGACTGCAACGCGTTGGATTTCCCCCACGACGCCGCAATGCATCCTTTCCGCGACGTGCTTTCCGCGGCGAACCTACGTCCGACGCCGCAACACACTTTCCGCGACGTGCCTCTCGCGGCGAACCCACGTCCGTCTATCGCGACGCCATTACCGCGATGCCGACGACGTCTTCTTCCGTGACGACCGACCTCCGTGACGTCCGACTTCCGCGACACTCATCTCCCGCGGCCGTTGACGAATGCCGAGTTGTTAATTGAGGTAGGGGTTGTTACCTTTATTCCTAATTTAAATTTACGCCTTCGTAAATAATTTATTTGGACCACTTGTTATCATTCACATGGGAGGGGATCGGACCGTACGAACACGGTCGATCCTCCACCCAAACATTGTTGTTGGATTACTCGTGGATCGAAGAGGAGGCGGTGCGGTGCCGTGACACCGCGCAAGGACGTAGAGGGCTTCATGGGAGTGCGCAAGTTTGACGCGCCACTCCGGACGACGAGGGCCACGGTGGTCTCCCACAGCCGGACTGAACAAGCCGCCGGAGCAATGAGACGCGGCCCGTTGGCCGCGGCGGAGTAAAGGAAGTGCGACCGTTGGATGCAACGCCGCCGCGCCGCATCGGAGGAGAAAACAAAGGCGCTGCGGCCGGAGCGGGGCCGCGGCGAAGGCGCGCGGTGCCGTCGCACCGCGCCAGACGACGAAGGCCGCGGCCGGTTCCGGGCCGCGGCGGATTGAGAAGACCGGCGGCCAACCGGGCCGCCGGTGTCGGAAAACGAAAGGGAATCGGCCGGCCAGGTCGGGCCGGCCGGAAGGAAGTCAAACCGGGGAAATTAATTTTTCCCGGTTAGCCTCTAATGGCCCCCAATTGAATTGGGGGCCGGTTATCTTTAGAAGGGGGGGGGGGCAGCGCCCCCCGTGTCGTCCAGCAGGCCCCCTCATGTGAGGGGGCGGTTTATTTTTTTGAAACCGGCGCGGCACGTGCCGCGCCGCCAGGGGGAAAAACGGGGGGGCGGGGGTCTCACCCGCGCGCCGCCTGCGCGCCCATCGCGCCGCCGCGCCGCCTCAGCGCATCACCACGCGCCGCCGCGCCGCCTCAGCGCACCCCCGCGCGCCGCCGCGCGCCGCCGAGCGCCGCCGCGCGCCGCCGAGTGCCGCCACGCACCCCGCGCGCCGCCGGCCGAACCGGCCGGGCCGGTTCGGGCCTGGTCGGCCCGGACCCCTTCCTTCTCGAACCAGAACGGTTATTTGCCCGTAACTTGAGCTACGAGCCTCCGAATGACGAACCGTCTGCGGCTACGCGATCCTTGGATCGAAACGGTCGTTTCGGTATATCTCACTCAAAGTTTCGGATTACTTTGGGTTCGGCCGGGTTGGTTCGTTCACGAAACCAACCGGGCCCTCGGAGCGGAAACGCTCATATCTTGAGCTACGGACGTCCGAACGGCGTGCCGTAAAATCTGATATGTTCCTCTTAGTGAGACGGATCTTTTGGTATACTCCGCCCGAGGTTTGGACGCAGGTGGAGTACGGCCGGGTTGGTTCGTTCACGAAACCAACCGGGCCCTCAGAGCGGAAACACTCATATCTTGAGTTCCGGACGTCCGATTGACGTGCCGTCGACTTTGATGGAATCCTCTAAGTGGGACGGAAATTTTGACATACTCCGCCCGAGTTTTGGATACAGTTGAAATATGGCCGGGTTTGGTTCGCTCATGAAACCAACCGGGCCCTCGGGACGAAAAGGCTAATAACTCACAGACCGGGCGTCCGATTGACGCGCCGTCTGTTGCGTTGAGACTCCTTTGACGAAGCGGACGTATGTGGCACTTCTTCGTTGGAATTTGAGATACTTGGAGTATCGACCAGTAGCTCGTGGAGTGGACCCTCCCGGAGACGAGCGGGCGGGGGAGCGCTTGGGTGTAGCGGCGGACCCGTGGTACTTGACAGTGGTGGTGCGCTTGGATGCAGCAGAAGACCCTTGGCGGTGGAGCGCTTGGTTGTAGCGGCGGACCCGCGATACTCTACGGAGTGTGTGTGCTTGGTTATAGCGACAGACCCGCGACGGTGGAGACGTGCGTGCGGAGTTCGGAGACCGTGTAGCCGACTGAGACCTGACGACTGCTTGACCGACTCGACTTGGAGTGAGTCGACTAGCCTAGTGGACGGAGCGCCCAGTAGTTGGCAGCAGACCCACGGAGGACGAAGCGCCTGGTAGTTGGCAGCAAACCCGCGGTACTCGACAGGAGGAGTACCTCAGTAGGCTATTTGGGTGAGCGCCCGGTATTTGGCGACAGACCCTCAGCGGACGGAGCGCCCGGTAGTTGGCCGCAAACCCGCAGTACTCGACAGGAGGAGTACCTCAGCAGTCTTAGGTTAGTGAGCAGTACCTCGGAGTCGTGACAGGACCACTGTACACTCTAGAGACGGAGCTCTTCAGTAGTTACGGTTTCGATAATAAAAATCCTGGTTTGAGCTGAGTCAATGATCTTTGTGTTTCCTCATGATTGAGATGGGTCGCTTGATAACTTAGGTATATGTATGGGCATATACCTGGGTAATGGTTATCCGTTGATTTCATAAACTTGTTATAAACTGTGTGGACTTGTACTGTTATCCTGTGTGGATTTACTGTTTACTCTTCTTTGTGGATTGGGTTGTTCTTGGGCTCGGTGTTGGAGCCGAACGGAAATTGGTGACATAGGTATATGTATGGGCATATACCTAATCAATACTGGATGTTACTTCGTGATTGTATCCTTCATGTGGTTTAACCTTTGTGGATTTTGGGAGACCTTCGAGGGTCTCGGGGTCCCTACTGAGTATCTTATACTCACCCCTGCACGGGCTATGCCCGCACTTCGTTGTGTTGGTTGCAGATGACGGACAACGCTGACTGCGGTTGAGGCTTTCGGAGTAGGTCGGTACCCGGAGGAGGACCACTGAGCGGGACGTGATCGGAGCGGACGGTTGGACCCGAGGAGTTGTGGAGCTATCTGTACCTACCCCTCAGGTAGGATCCGTGGTGGACGATCCAGGAGCTGAGCCATATGTACCTACCCTTCAGGTAGGAATCGAGGAGGACGTCCCAGGAGCCGCTTGTACTTTCAGTTGTTGTTTTCCCTTTCGAGATGTACTTTACTTTACAGTTGGGCTTGTATTTCCGGCCCCTTTACTTCAGCACAGTTGTTCTAGTTTTGTGTACTGCTTTACTTCCGCTTGTTACTCTGAGGTGCTTGTTTACTTTTTTTTAAGGCAATGCCTTCCCTTTTTACTGGGATTTTACGCCTTGGTGCTAGTCGCCAGCCCCTGGCCTATGGAAGGCGGGCTTGGGGTAGTCACGGCACGGGCCCCGAGGGCGGGTCGTGACAAATTGGTATCAGAGGCGGTCGGTTCTACCGCAGACTCTGATCTTTTTTTTTCTATGTGAAGCAATAGTGTTTAGTGTATTGGGTGTGGTTATCAGTCCAGGGAGTCCAGTGTTGGTGCGGCGGCCGACGTATCCGTACACCAGGACCCTGACTTCTGATTTCCGACTTAATGCATGAAAACACTGATTGCGTGTGTGTTTCCCAAAAGGTTTAAAGTCAGCTCAAACCAGGTCAGCTCACCAGGTATAAATTGTTTACCATGACACAACTGTTCAGTATGTCACCATGCAGATAGTTAGCTGGAGTTCCGAGAGAGTTCTCGATGATGGCCCACCGAGCAGCGAGACTCCAGTGCAGGGCCCTTTTTCAGTGTTGGCACCTTCGGGTGGTGTACCAGCAGCACCACCACCCGTTAGGCAGCAGATGCCACTAGCTGACGGTGCACGCTAGCAGAGCGCGATGCACGAGTTCCAGCAGTAGAGGCCTCTGAGGATACGAGGCGAGACAGATTTCCCAGGCAGCAGTGGACTGGATGGAGGCGATTGCTAGAGTTCTACGCCTAGCTTTGATACTAGTAGAGCGGATGATGATCTTAGCTCCTGGTGTTTCCAGTGAGTGACCATGAGGTTGGTCCTTATAGTAATGAGGCTTCGGTACGCGAACCGATACCTGGGATAGTACCTACGGGTAGAGCGCCAGCTATGTCACTACCTGTTGGTCAGCAGACACTACCGGCGGTACCGGTAGCAGAGACTCACAGGCTTAGTGCCTTACATATGTTTTAGCATCAGATATCCCTCAAGTTTCGAGGTGAGCCTGACTCGTAGGCGGCTGAGGACTGGCTTGAGGAGGTGGTTGTGAGTTTTCTGGAGCTAATTCAGCTTCGACAGTACGACATGTCGGAAGCAGAGCACTCAACGTGGCTTACCAATCAATCTTGGTACTCGTTGGTTACGTTGAGATCAGTTCTTTAGACTCGAACTTCTGAGCGAAGTGTGTCTAAAGGACATCTGAACCATTACTTTTCCTCTATGCATTCCTACCTATGCTAGGATGCTAGAGAGAACCTTTGTGGTTGTGAACGTTAGCAGTGAAAGGCAGGAAACTAGCGCCAGTCTCAGAGACTCGGGCGTGTAAAATGTTTCAGGAGGAGGAAGTGCTAAGGACAGATGAATCTGCAGGGTAGCAGACGTGGAAGCGGAGCTTGGAGAGCAGCATGTGGTGGTGTACATTTCGACATGTTACGACCACCCGACTTAGTAGTCCCCACCAGGCTCAGGGAGCAGGAGGGCTGGGGAGGAGAATAGCTGCATTGCGGTCAAGGAGTGTGACCCAGGAGCTCTAAGAATGATTCGGGGTACGAATTATGTCTACTATGAGCTGCCATATCTATAGACATAAGAACCAATCATTCTACCCTTCCACGAATCATGTCCCAGACCTAGAGGTTCCGGGTAAGCCGTAGACTTGACCCTCACGTCTGGAGATACCTTTGGGAGGAGACTCGATAATCACGCTTACGCCGACAGTGTGATTTGACCTCGAGGCGAGAGTTTCGGTTGGAATCTCTTGGTGGCAGCCTAGAGGCCTTACGACGTTGATCTGGGTATGGTTTTGATTCACAAATCATACCCCGGTTGACTGTTTTAGGCAAACGTCGGAATGGGTTTTCCTTGGTCGGCGAAAAGGAAACCCTGGGCAGCACATGTTAAACTCAGGCATAAGAGGGTGTGACCGATCACTCTTGAGTTGGTCAACCCTACCCTTGTGGCAGCAGGAGTTTTTAGTTTCAGTTCTAACCTAAAAAGGGAAACCTCTTGAGTTCGAGGGTGACGAACACGTTCTTATACGGTCTCAACCCGATGAGGTTTCGGAGATGTGGCCGAGGCGGCATGTTATCTCCGAAGTTCGATGGACCCTTTTGATCTTCAGTAGGGTAGGCGAGGAGGTTTACCGCTTGACCCTACCACCTCAGTCGCACCGGGTGCATAATGTCCACCACGTGTCTCAGCTGTGGAGATACGTGTATGTTTCTTCACACGTCATCGACCCCGGGGAGTTGGACGTCGATGACAGGGCGACAAGCACAGAGGTTCTAGTAGATATCGAGGATCGACAGGAGCAGGTTCTACGTGAACGGTTGCTTCCTCTGGGGTGCTTCTCGAGTAGCACGAGAACTTTCAGGTGAGCATATGGGAGCGTAAAGCTCAGTTGCGTGCTCAGTACTACCTTGTTTCCCTTAAGTGTGAGTTGAAGCTTTACGGGGACGTAAAGCCCTGAGGTGGGAGTAATGTAAAGACCCGTAAAATTCAAGGGAAATTTTTTCTTAATTTTCTTTAGAATTTTACAAGAGCACGGTTTCAGACGGCAGCTGATTCCGAGGCCCGGAGTGCCCGGAATCATTTTCCGAAGTTTGGCTCGGGTACGTTCAGTGAACGAATGAGCGGGTTTTCCTAAATTTTGATCTGGTGCTCGGAATTGAAATCCGAGGGCACCGTTGAACTCGCAGCGCTGATATTCGCTTAAAGAGACCTTTTCGGGAGTTGCGTTTGTTGCGGGTTGAAAGTTAGTTTTGGGGATTAAAAGATAAGTAAAATAAAATTTTGTGTGTGAATTTTATTTTATTCATGGTAGTTAGACTCTCTCATGGGAAGTTGTTGGTGGGGCCCACAACCACCCAACTTCCCATGTGTGGTTATGAGGGAGGTGGGGCCCACACGAGCCCCCACCTTTTCAAATTCTTGGAATTCAAGAGTCATGTGGAGTTAAGGTTGGAAACTCAGTAAACTTAAGTTATAACATAAGATTTAAATGAGGAGAATTAAATGAAGTGGTTTGGATTTCAAACCTTTGAAATTCCAAACCCTTCTATTTAATTCTTGGTTTAGTTTCCTTTGTTTTGGTTTTGGGTTTTGCTGTGCGGAGAGGAAAAGAGGGAGGCTTCTTGTGAGTTCTTCCTCCACGACGAAGAACGTGGCGACCTTCTTCCACGACGTCGGACTGCAACGCGTTGGATTTCCCCCACGACGCCGCAATGCATCCTTTCCGCGACGTGCTTTCCGCGGCGAACCTACGTCCGACGCCGCAACGCACTTTCCGCGACGTGCCTCTCGCGGCGAACCCACGTCCGTCTATCGCGACGCCATTACCGCGATGCCGACGACGTCTTCTTCCGTGACGACCGACCTCCGTGACGTCCGACTTCCGCGACACTCATCTCCCGCGGCCGTTGACGAATGCCGAGTTGTTAATTGAGGTAGGGGTTGTTACCTTTATTCCTAATTTAAATTTACGCCTTCGTAAATAATTTATTTGGACCACTTGTTATCATTCACATGGGAGGGGATCGGACCGTACGAACACGGTCGATCCTCCACCCAAACCTTGTTGTTGGATTACTCGTGGATCGAAGAGGAGGCGGTGCGGTGCCGTGACACCGCGCAAGGACGTAGAGGGCTTCATGGGAGTGCGCAAGTTTGACGCGCCACTCCGGACGACGAGGGCCGTGGTGGTCTCCCACATCCGGACTGAACAAGCCGCCGGAGCAATGAGACGCGGCCCGTTGGCCGCGGCGGAGTAAAGGAAGTGCGACCGTTGGATGCAACGCCGCCGCGCCGCATCGGAGGAGAAAACAAAGGCGCCGCGGCCGGAGCGGGTCCGCGGCGAAGGCGCGCGGTGCCGTCGCACCGCGCCGGACGACGAAGGCCGCGGCCGGTTCCGGGCCGCGGCGGATTGAGAAGACCGGCGGCCAACCGGGCCGCCGGTGTCGGAAAACGAAAGGGAACCGGCCGGCCAGGTCGGGCCGGCCGGAAGGAAGTCAAACCGGGGAAATTAATTTTTCCCGGTTAGCCTCTAATGGCCCCCAATTGAATTGGGGGCCGGTTATCTTTAGAAGGGGGGGGGGGGGGCAGCGCCCCCCGTGTCGTCCAGCAGGCCCCCTCATGTGAGGGGGCGGTTTATTTTTTTGAAATTGGCGCGGCACGTGCCGCGCCGCCAGGGGGAAAAACGGGGGGGCGGGGGTCTCACCCGCGCGCCGCCTGCGGGCCCAGCGCGCCGCCGTGCCGCCTCAGCGCATCACCGCGCGCCGCCGCGCCGCCTCAGCGCACCCCCGCGCGCCGCCGAGCGCCGCCGCGCGCCGCCGAGCGCCGCCGCGCGCCGCCGAGCGCCGCCACGCGCCGCCGAGCGCCGCCGCGCGCCCCGCGCGCCGCCGGCCGAACCGGCCGGGCCGGTTCGGGCTGGGTCGGCCCAGACCCCTTCCTTCTCGAACCAGAACGGTTATTTGCCCGTAACTTGAGCTACGGGCCTCCGAATGACGAACCGTCTGCGACTACGCGATCCTTGGATCGAAACTGTCGTTTCGGTATATCTCACTCAAAGTTTCGGATTACTTTGGGTTCGGCCGGGTTGGTTCGTTCACGAAACCAACCGGGCCCTCGGAGCGGAAACGCTCATATCTTGAGCTACGGACGTCCGAACGGCGTGCCGTAAAATCTGATAAGTTCCTCTTAGTGAGACGGATCTTTTGGTATACTCCGCCCGAGGTTTGGACGCAGGTGGAGTACGGCCGTGTTGGTTCGTTCACGAAACCAACCGGGCCCTCAGAGCGGAAACGCTCATATCTTGAGTTCCGGACGTCCGATTGACGTGCCGTCGACTTTGATGGAATCCTCTAAGTGGGACGGAACTTTTGACATACTCCGCCCGAGTTTTGGATACAGTTGAAATATGGCCGGGTTTGGTTCGCTCATGAAACCAACCGGGCCCTCGGGACGAAAAGGCTAATAACTCACAGACCGGGCGTCCGATTGACGCGCCGTCTGTTGCGTTGAGACTCCTTTGACGAAGCGGACGTATGTGGCACTTCTTCGTTGGACTTTGAGATACTTGGAGTATCGACCAGTAGCTTGTGGAGTGGACCCTCCCGGAGACGAGCGGGCGGGGGAGCGCTTGGGTGTAGCGGCGGACCCGTGGTACTTGACAGTGGTGGTGCGCTTGGATGCAGCAGAAGACCCTTGGCGGTGGAGCGCTTGGTTGTAGCGGCGGACCCGCGATACTCTACGGAGTGTGTGTGCTTGGTTATAGCGACAGACCCGCGACAGTGGAGACGTGCGTGCGGAGTTCGGAGACCGTGTAACCGACTGAGACCTGACGACTGCTTGACCGACTCGACTTGGAGTGAGTCGACTAGCCCAGTGGACGGAGCGCCCAGTAGTTGGCAGCAGACCCACGGCGGATGGAGCGCCTGGTAGTTGGCAGCAAACCCGCGGTACTCGACAGGAGGAGTACCTCAGTAGGCTATTTGGGTGAGCGCCCGGTATTTGGCGACAGACCCTCAGCGGACGGAGCGCCCGGTAGTTGGCCGCAAACCCGCAGTACTCGACAGGAGGAGTACCTCAGCAGTCTTAGGTTAGTGAGCAGTACCTCGGAGTCGTGACAGGACCACTGTACACTCTAGAGACGGAGCTCTTCAGTAGTTACGGTTTCGATAATAAAAATCCTGGTTTGAGCTGAGTCAATGATCTTTGTGTTTCCTCATGATTGAGATGGGTCGCTTGATAACTTAGGTATATGTATGGGCATATACCTGGGTAATGGTTATCCGTTGATTTCATAAACTTGTTATAAACTGTGTGGACTTGTACTGTTATCCTGTGTGGATTTACTGTTTACTCTTCTTTGTGGATTGGGTTGTTCTTGGGCTCGGTGTTGGAGCCGAACGGAAATTGGTGACATAGGTATATGTATGGCCATATACCTAATCAATACTGGATGTTACTTCGTGATTGTATCCTTCATGTGGTTTAACCTTTGTGGATTTCGGGAGACCTTCGAGGGTCTCGGGGTCCCTACTGAGTATCTTATACTCACCCCTGCACGGGCTATGCCCGCACTTCGTTGTGTTGGTTGCAGATGACAGACAGCGCTGACTGCGGTTGAGGCTTTCGGAGTAGGTCGGTACCCGGAGGAGGACCACTGAGAGGGACGTGATCGGAGCGGACGGTTGGACCCGAGGAGTTGTGGAGCTATCTGTACCTACCCCTCAGGTAGGATCCGTGGTGGACGATCCAGGAGCTGAGCCATCTGTACCTACCCTTCAGGTAGGAATCGAGGAGGACGTCCCAGGAGCCGCTTGTACTTTCAGTTGTTGTTTTCCCTTTCGAGATGTACTTTACTTTACAGTTGGGCTTGTATTTCCGGCCCCTTTACTTCAGCACAGTTGTTCTAGTTTTGTGTACTGCTTTACTTCCGCTTGTTACTCTGAGGTGCTTGTTTACTTTTTTTTTAAGGCAATGCCTTCCCTTTTTACTGGGATTTTACGCCTTGGTGCTAGTCGCCAGCCCCTGGCCTATGGAAGGCGGGCTTGGGGTAGTCACGGCACGGGCCCCGAGGGCGGGTCGTGACAAAGACGTTGAGGGAAAATCATGATACCACCTACTTCATATCAGTAGTTGACTACTCATCAATTGTTTGCCTATAATTCAGGATAGAATGGAAAAATAGATAAAGGAGACAAATGACCTGAAAATAGGGCATATGATATCACACTAAAATAACTCCATTGAGAGGAATAAAAATGATTAAAGGCACAAGAGGAATAGAGAGATTACTGGTAGGCATCCAATGATACTAATGGACTTTGAATCAAAGTCTGAATGGAGAAGATCTTCAAAATCCTAGATTTTAGGCATGAGTGGGATCTAAAATGTGAGGAGAGTCTATCCAATAGAGAGGAAATAAGAAGGGGTTGAGGTTTATAAGGTTATTGATGGAAAAATAGTCATTTAACCATCATTAAAGGGTGCATGGTTTGACCGCATGGTTGGATAAACCATGCACCAACTGCATAGGGATCACTTCCTAGAACCCAATCTCACATGATCATGGAGAAAAATTATAAAAATAGTGCACGGAACATGTGTTTTACATCTATTAAAAAGTTTGTAGAAAATGCATGGGCATGCGGCCTAGGTTGTATGGTTTCATCAATCTGCGTAGCCCTAGATAGTGTACTGGACCACCTTGCATGGTTTGATCTAACCATGTAGACTAGGATGAAGAGTTTCTACTAATCATGTGTCCCAACTGCCTCTTCCAAAATATTAGGCCCCATTCTCCACACAAGCCCTGGAAACCCCCATTTCCTCTATGAACCTAGTAGGCACTCCCATTAGGATAAAATTAAAGACCAAAATGGAAATCCAATGTTTTTGAACCTCATAGAAAATATGGGTTCTTATAGTATATTTTAAAAAATATAGGTTTAATGAGGGAGACATACCATAGAACCAATGCATGACACAAACTATTGATGGGATTTAAATATGTATCAGATGGAGTGAAATCTTGTTTTCATTGGAGGGAGTTACATGGGGAAATTAAGAAGGTTTCATGGGAATGAAAAGAAAATTCATGATCCAAAAATCCAAAGAGTAATTTCTTTAGAGGGATATTAGATGATCAGAAGCATCATGGTGGAGAACTACACAATTAATGAAAAGGGTGAATGGAAGAAAACTTTTTAGACTTTGGAGAAAGCATTAAGAATGGTCTTTGAGTGGGATATTTTATGTATTAACCCATAAAAACAATTCTCAAGTGGGATATTGTAGGATTTTGGTGTGACTACTATTTGTTTGGTTACGTTTTTATATTTTTAGATATTAATTCCATAAAATATAAACTTATTAATCTAGACAGATACATTAACACCATCACTATGGATTCTCGGTTTAGGACAATGGGAGTTAGTTCATTTGAAGCAACTGAATTGAAGATTTTTAGTGGAAGTTGTGACCAATAGTTGAGAAGAAGTTAACTTAGTGGAAATAGTACTAATAACATGATGATCGAGTATGGGAATTAAGAAAGAGGAATTCCAATGCATATACCTTGAGTAAATGATCATGTTATAGAGGAAGAATTAATGAAACTATAAAGGCAATTAAAAATGAAATATGAAGTTTTAGAGGAGGTGATGGTTGTTCGGAAGTGAAAAAATACATGAAGGTCTTTGACGATGACACATAAAATTCATCAGTGTGGAACATAAAAGTAACTCACACTATTTAATAGAAATTTGTGGTTAAATTAGAGATTTATATAGGTAATCAGAGGTTATAGAGGCCAATGATTATTCTCTAATGAAAGTCAGAAGGTGGAGGAAGCAGTTGAGATGTCAAGCCCTTTTATGAATAGTTGAGAAAAACTACTTGTGAATATTTTATGGAGTGTTGAGCTAGAGCACTCAAGTGTTAGTGGACTTATAACCCAATGCAAGAGGTTTTAGTCTAGAATGTTGGAGGGCTAGAATGAGTAGAAGTAAAAAATGAAACTTTCAGAGGGATCACATCCCATAACTTGTGGGTCTTCATCATGGAAACAATTATGACATGAGTTTGGAATGAGAGGTGTTAGAGTTATTATTCCCTTAATTTTGTTTAGATACCAACATTTTTGTTATCTTTATAACTAAAATGGTTTTTTCTTGTATAAATATATACAGTTGTTCTCCCATGGTTGTAAGAATAAGGTATGAACCATGTAATCCTATATGTGTTTTACTTTTGTTTTCATTATGTTTTTCTCATGCATGTTTTTCTTGTTTTCCTTTTATAAAAGGAAGGCCATGAAGTGGAAAAAACAAGAAGGGGGTATATCAGTGTGGTGGTTGGGGTAAATGGTATTCCCTGCTCTAGATTCTGATACATGGGGGATGTATTGATCAAAAGTTTCATCTTACAGTGATTTATGTTTCACATTTCCCCAACACAACCTTCCAGTATTTCAATCCATTATAAGGTTCACTGATCTCATCCTTCCATAGATTCATAAGGAGATCAACCCCAACTCCCAACCAGTTTGGTGTCATTGATAACCTAACACACCCAATTCCAATATATTCAAGGCAATCCCATCTATTTTAAAATAAGACTAACCAATTTGACCAAGTTGTTCTCATACATGATGTTGTAGGATCAAATTGCCTTATTTATCTATCCATGACATTCTCAAAAGACCATTTATGCACTCCCTCATGAATTCAAAATTCATATCCTCAAGAATGTCTACAAAATTCTCCACTTTCACCCTATATGTTTACCTTCTCACATGGAAAAGGGGATACCCACTATCTCACCATATAATCAATGGTCCACCCATCACCATGGTGATTCTATAAACCATAGATTACATTATAACCCACTCTCTATATTGGTTCTCCTAATATCTTAAAAATACACCCTCTATAGTGGAATTTTATCTTCAATATTTAGCTCTAAGCACGACCCTCACTATTACATCACCTAATTTATGTGAAAATTCAAGACTCCTCACCCCTATCACACATGCACAACCATTATCATTCTAAAAAAATTGAAATGAATTATTCCTCTAGCACCACTTATCATGGGATCATCTGTATATCCCAGACCATTGAGATCCAACACAAAATCCCTTCTAGGGTTCTATCCTAAAACCAATAAGTAATAAGGGGAGTAGTCTATCAATTATTATATATTATAAACTAATCATCTATGAACCCAATATGGTATTGAGTTTTCATGAAACTCATCCAAGGAGGTATGTTATATGGATTCATTAAAATAGTCCAATAAGAAAATGAACCACTTTAATCACCAAAAGGATAAACCCATGTATAAAAAGACATAATAGTACATTATGAGGTTCTAAATAAAAATAAAGATGCAATAGATAAAATTATTTAAATAAATCACCATCATAAGGATGATTTAAGCTTCTATTTATAGAAATATTATATCAATTCCATGTCATTAATGAAGTTGTGTTTTGAGATAGAAACCAATGATATAATCTTGGAGTAATTGGAAAATAACTCAACTATTTGATAAGAACATGTATGAATTTTCCATGTTCAATGTTATTATATGTTGGGAGAAAATCCCTCAAGGTATCATTGAAGCATTTTTGAGGTGATTGTGTTTGTTGACAAAGTGGACATCTGTGTTGTGATTGTTGACAAAGAAAACCATGACATACAAATTTTTTGACAAAGGGGATTTATTTGTGGCATGTTGAGTTCAAGGGATGTAGTTAATGATCCATGTTTTATTCAAGAACATTGACAAAGGAATGGATGATCTGGAGGCAGTACAAAAAGTGCAGATACAAGGTGGTGCCATTTTCCAGTGTTTGCCAAATTTTTGGGCCTAAAAATCGACAAATGAAGAAAAGTGGTTTTTGGAAAAGGGACTTGTGTGCCTTGTACTTGAAGGAGAGGAAACTTGCATGCCATATGTTTTTCAAGATCAAAGAATAAAAATAAGGAAAATGGATAAGGGTCGTGCAAGTTTTGTAGTTGGTCGCACAAGTGATTTGCGCGGCAGGAGACTTGCACGCTGAGACTTGAGCACCGAAGGGAGACTTGTGCGCCATCATGCAGGGTGTTCAAATGCATATAAATACAAGTCAACATTTCCTAATTTGGTATGAGTTAAAGAATTAGATAAAATCAGAGATCCTGTCGTGTAGGTGTGGTGGTCGCACAAGTGGTGGTGGGTCACACAAGTAGAAGTTGTGCGACAGTTTTTTGTTGCGCGCCCAAGGTGGTCTGGGTGAGGAAGGAAGAGAGTCGCGTAGGTTCTGAGTTTAAGAATAAAGTGTTGCACAAGTGGTTTGGTGACACTTGCGCTCCGGATTTTGAAGAAGCGCGAAAGTTTTTGGTTGCATGACAGAATTGTATTGGGTGTAAAAGGTTGTGCGTCGCGCAAGTTTGGAGTAGCAGAAACTTGTGTCACGCAAGTGGTTGAGGTTGACTTGTGCACCAGTTTTGTCGTGTGTGCCGAGAATTGCGTACTGACTTAGAGAAGGGCGCCAAGTAAGGTTGTTTCACGTTAGTGGTTCAGGGATGCATGGAAGCTTGAATATTTTCTGTTACCCTCGGTGCAAAGAGAGATTCATCTACGGGTGAAAGTTGGACTTCAACAGAGCATCTAAATACAACATAAGATGCATTCATTAGTGATAATGAAGAAACCTACAAGTCTATAAACTGTGAGTGGATCCTTTCTAGAGTAGTGAGAAAATGAAGAGGAAGAAGGTGATCCTCTCCACCGACAGTGATCCAGAGAGAGAGAAACATGGAGTGACCCTTGAGAAAGCAGTGAGCTGACCCTAAAATTTGTAAAGGCAGTGAGCCTGGGAATAGAAGTGATCTATCCAAAACTCTGTAAATAGCAGTGTGATTATAGTGGATTTGGTACATCGACACATTGCAGGTGTATGCTCCTTGGACGTAGCCCAGTGAGTGTGAACCAAGTAAAAATTGTTGTGTCCTATGCATGCTTTACTTTCTATTTATATTGTGCAACGGGAAAGAGAGAGAAGAGTGTTTTTATTAACAACGAAAAAATATCAGAACGAGATTAAATTTAAATTAGTCATATCCGGATTCACCCCCCCTCTTAGGGTATTCAGCCTTGTGGACCAAACATTATACCTTGATTTCACACATGTTGTAAAACTAACTATGTATAATCATTTAAACAAACATGAATACTCTAATAATTAAGACCCAAACTATGAACCAATTTTTTTTTCTTTCATAGAAATTTACAGACAATGTAGTCCCCTCTAACAAGAAATATTTAACCAACTAAAAAAATTGAGATGGTTTTAATAGATAATTTGAATCACCATTATTTTTTTCATTTCTTTAAAATATGTCCCAACAACCTTGTGTACTAAATTTTGTAATTGTGATAGATTAGGAACAAAAAACATTGCATTCTCCTCTAAATTAAATTCATCATACTGATATAAACAAATACAATTTTTATAAAAATCAAAATATAATAGATCAGTTAAACCAGTATCAAACATTACAAATCTAATAAGGTTACATTTCTTACACCTAAATTATCTATTTTGAAAAAAATTATATTTGATGTTGAAAATACAATAAATTCTTCAACACCCTAAATAAAGACATGATATATACTAGAAATGTGTAGATTTTTCTAATGACTTATCCAATCATGAACTTGTAATAAAAACTATTGTCAATTTTCCTTGTCCAAAATTTTCTCAAAAAATAAAAAATTAGTTTCTAATAATAAACTATTACTATTTTTTAAATAATTTTTTAATTTAAAATAATTATATATTTTTAACTAAATGAAGGCTCTAAAGTAATTCAATATTTTAAAAATTTGTAATTTTTTTCTTAAAATAACTATATTGATATTTAATAATCATTTTGTTTTTTTATTTATAATAATTTATTATAAAATTTATTAATTATTTTTTTTATAATTATAGATAATTAGTTTTAAAGTTTCATATTTATTATTTAATAAATTTTTATTATGTAGAAACTATAAAAATTAATTTTTAAATTGATTTACCTTTTTTCATATAATCAATTTTAAATAAGTACTATGTATATTTTTTTCACTAAATGAGTACATTAAAGTTATATATCATTTTTTTATTTATTTTAATTAATTAATTAATTAAAATTTATTTTACTACTTTAATAATTATAGTGAATTATGTATTCAACTTTCAATATGTTGTTTTAAAATATTTTTATAATATTTATAAATTAGGTTCAAAATCATTTTATGAATTTTTCCAATTATATTTTATTATTATTTTTTACTTAACTAACTTTTATTTATTTATTATAATTTATTTTTTTGCACAAAACCCTATCCGCCATTACATGTCATGGTATCCAACTATGTAGACCCCCTTAACAAAGTTAAGTTCCCGGACTTGAATTTCACCATAATGGTTGAACCAAGTAAAACTACCACACAACCACACACCCCTTCAATACTCATGGATTATATATTTATAGTGTGGAATTGTGATCCATACAGACAACCAATGAGAATCGAATCCCCGACCTCCAGGAAATCAAGGGAGTGACCTACTATTTGAACACATCGCCAAGGGCATTACAATTTCTATTATTTATCACTTTTTTTGATATTAAGAAACTTTATTATTTTTTCTAGTTTATAATAAAACTTATTATTTATTAAATATTTTTTATTATAATATTAGAGTATTTTTGTTATTTTTTATTATTTTTAATTAATTTTATTAATTTTTTTAATTATATCTCACTCTACTATTTTTATAATTAAAATTAAATAATTTTTTGATTTTATATAAATATATAAATTAATTTTTTTAAAATATATATATTTTTATTAGTTTTTTAAATAAAATTAACTAAATTTTAACAATTTATTATTATTTGTCATAACATTTTTTATTTTTAAAATTTCAACTAAGTTTTAATAATTTGGTATAATATTACTATTTAATAAGTATAAAAAAATAATATAATAATTTTAACAAATTATATTTGTTTTAATTTTACTAATTTATTTTTATTTTTATTTTAAAACAAAATAATTAAGTAAATAAACACCCAAAAAATAAAAAATTGAAAGCACCTAATTTATTACACTATTAAAAGTAAAATAATTAAATAAAAAAAATAAAAAGATTATCTAATAATAAAAAATAATTACTAATAACTTTTGAAAATAAAAGTTTAGAAAAATACCTTTGGATTGGAAAAACAAAAACTAAACTAGGATCCCGAATGCTTGATCTATATCACAAGGTCATTTTTTAGGGAAAGTGTGGGAATTGATATATTATTAATAATGTAGAGAATATAGTGCAAACCTATTTATAGTTATTATTTTTTACAATGGGCATTAGTTAGGAAAGTACATTTGTCATTAATAGGAAAGCATTTATTGCATATTTATCGGTGAAATTATTTTTGAGGGATTTAGTTATTTGGGATGGATAAAATATCTATCACAAATAGTAACCACCATTTTCAACTTGTCCCACTTTTTCAAAAACTATATGCAATGGATAGTCTTCCACAACCCACCACCAATTTTTTAAATTATATAATAAGTAATTATGTTGGATCATTAAATCTATAGAAATTACTAACCTATAGTGATAGTAATATTAAATTTCATCATAAATAATTATGGTGCACCATAGTGCACACATGTATTATAAAACTATTTGTGACTGTGAGTGATTTATATTCCATCATAATAACTTGTTATTACTATTATTAGTGTTGATTTTTTTTCCAATAAAAAAAACTGTCACCAAATGTATCTTTTACATAAAACATAATGTCTATCACAATTATCCCATCTCCAAAAATATCTTTTCTTATCGTGTTTTAACATCCATAATGAAATTTTTAGGTACCAAATTAAATATTTATTTATTTTTATTTCAATTTATTTGTTTATTTTTAAGTAGTTTTTGGTTTTTTGGGGTATTTGGAGTTTTGGGTTGGATTTATATAGCATTATAGAACACGAAATTGAGACTTGAGGGAACACAACATAGTGTGTGTAAGTCACATCGTGGTCTTTGGAGGCATCATGATATAGAGTTCTAGAGGTGAGTTTTTTGGTTTAGGTTATTTAAGGGTCATTTCAAGTCCTAGGGGAATCCTGAGATAATTTTTTTGGAGTTGGTTCCCTAGAAACAACTATGTTGTATGTATGGACCCTAACTCTAATAACCCAGAGACAATTTCTACTTTATTACATGGACACTATATAAAAGGAATCACATCTCGAAGAACCGAATAGTTTAGTAGTCTTAGTAAACTAGATACATACTTTAATTTCACATACATTTGAAAACATAAAATACAAAAAATGTTTTCATTGAGAAATCCATTATTCCCCTTAGAATATCCCTATATATCAATCACAAAACACTTTCTGGAATCCTATGAAAATTAAAAAATAAGAAAGGGGTGAGCTCATAAGCTCAGTAAGGGTAAGAATACATCAGAAGCTATCATGAATAAATAAGAATAATCAATATGGAAAGGTAAATAACCAAAAGACATTCCATTTAAACAATAACTTGAGCATGATATGGTAGGAATAAATTATGATCAAATAAATCCATATAAATAATCACATGAGCATGATACTTATCCATGGATATTCTAACTAATCAAATAATCAGATGGGAATCAATAACTAATATCATAATGAGAGAATTCATAATGTCAAACTTATGAAACATACTGTTAAGACCTTTCATAAGAGAATTTAAAATTATGGGTAAACATCTGTCTAATTTGGCCAAATGATTTGTCTCATGAGACATGTTGATGCATTGAGGGGATATGTAATTCCAAGACCCACCTGTCACTTAATAATTCTAATGAATTACTCATATGAAAGGTTTGAATCACAATCAACATAAACATTCATATTTAAAACAAACATATTAAATGTTAATAATTACCCTAATCAAATAAACATAATCATAAACCATCTAGAGTAATATGGTGAATGGTAAACAAATTATACATCATCAATCAAACTTCTCATAAAACATCTAAATAAAGAATTAGTATTATATCAATACAACATATCCCCAATGTATTATAATTACTATAAATGGTTGATTTCATTTATAAATAAAAATACCATAAAAATTTCATTAACAATATTTTTGAGGAAAATAACCTTTTCATTTTGAAAATATTTTTAAAACAAAAAAGTTAATTTTTTTATAAAATACTTTTATTTTAAAATAACCTTTGAAAACATGAAAAATCAGTCTTAAAACATTTTTTGGTCATGGAGGTTTAAAATTCCATTCATGTCATACATGTTAAAACAATGATTCCTTTCACATTTATGATAAAAGCCAAATAGACATTATTTAAAATATGACATGAATATTCCTTTCAAAACATTTTGTAAAATGTAAAAACCATGAACGAATTTAATTAATAAATCATTTGGATAATTTTAAAATAATTTTGGAATTTTTTTTAGAAAACATGGTTTTGTGAGAAAAAGGATCTTCGATCAAAGAGATAAATGAATTAAAATTTTCTTAAATACATTTTCTCAATAATTTTAAGTATCAAAGAGATGAAAAAATGATACTATTACTTAAAATAGTTAAGGAATAAGTATAGGAGAATAAAATAGATATATTTTTGGATATAAATATCAAATAATCCTTCTAAGGGGGGATTAAACATAAACAATCCCCACTAATGATGAGACTGTGTAATAAACCCTTTTCCCTTTGGTAACTTATGAATCGCAAGCCCCATAAAAAAATAATCAACAAATGAATCTTTTGATACCATGAATATACATAGATTCATTATATAACATATAAAATGGGAATAATATACACCACACAAAATAAATAAGGGGTGAATATGTAATGTGTATCACAGAAGTAAAAGTGAGGTGAGAAACCCTAACCTTAGGTTCGACTTCCTTCATATGCGCTCAAACCTCATGTATAATAAATATAGGTTTATTATAAATTTATAAAAGAATAATTTTAATATATCACATACCAAATATTAACTAATTATAACATTTTAACACATGTTTGTTAATAACATATCATTATTTTTATTGTTTCAGGTGTGAATTTCCTTGCTTTATCATGCATGTTTTATTATGAATGTTTTGGTTCATGTACATAGGATATAGTTTAATAATATCCAGAATTATATTAATGATATAAATATTTTTTTTCATTATATACATCCTTAGAACCATTCTTTAAAATTTTACATAGAAAATGAATCAAATCACTTTGTGGATACAGAAGTCGTACATACACACGAGCGACATTATCATTCCCTTTTAAGGGTGAATAGATAAGGAAGTGTATGATATATTAATTTTATTGAATTTATATCATGTAATATATATCAAATATATTCATTAAATTTATATTTATTATTTTCCATGTAAAACGTAACTAAAAAATGAATCACATCACTTCGTGAGGCGGTAGTCCACCGTACACATGAGCGACATTATTATATTTTAACCAGAATGGAAAGTAAAAAGGTATATTTGATATTATAAATAAATTATTATAATTATATCATGATATTATTATTATATATTAAATCCATCATTATATCAACTGTGAGAGGTGTTGATGGAAAATGAGTAACATCGACTCATGAGGCGGTAATCTGTTGTGCACATGATCGACGATTTCATTCCCAATTTTATGAAAGAGGAGATGAATATATATTATAAAATAAAATTAATAACATCTAATTATATGATAGATAATAGTTTTATTATATTTTAATTTTTAATTCATAATTTAAGGTTGTAAAAGAAGAATGAAAAATAAATATCCTCGTTAATAGGATTACATTCTCTTAGAGAAACCCCCTTTGGATCTGTAACGACCCGAAATTTTGAATGAATTTTTGTTTCCTAATTTTGTGTGTTATTTTAGTTTATACTCAACAAAAATATATCCTTTAATTAATGATGTGAGTATAATTAAAATGAGACCATTGGGTTTCGACTGTTATATGACCATTGTTCAATATGAGTGTTGGAAACTAAATGTTGTGATTGTTGTCTCTAAATACAAGTGAACTTAGTTAATTAATATAGAAAGAAGATTCGATGGCCTCATCAATTAGTCTTTGGCCGATCGAAGCCCATCTGATGAAACTTAGGAAGGAAGTATCACCACTGGGCTTTGCTCTGGACCAAACCCAAGCCGAACTTCATCCTGTGAAGCTGGAGCGGAATCGCCTTCAGGAGAAGTTCAAGCTTATAAAAATCACTGATCAGGAAATGTTGGCCGAGCCACCCTCATATTCTCTCACCTTAGCACACCTTACACTTAGGTCCTATGCTAGGGTTATACGAGGATATGTAACGAGACCGTATCTTCTTTGTGTAATCCTTTGAGATAAATAAAATTGTGATTTCTTCCTATGGTTAAGTTTGTGTTTTTTAGACGTTTGAATAAATATAGGGTGTATATTGATGAATTTTGGAAAAAGGGGATATTTTAAAATATTTATGTAGACCTTAAATAATTAATGACGTGCAATGATTTTCAAAAAATGGTCTTCTGGAAATGTGTTTAGTAAGAAATTTAGAATCTAATAA
The DNA here is from genome assembly GCA_963277665.1 of Viscum album. NCBI lineage: Eukaryota > Viridiplantae > Streptophyta > Magnoliopsida > Santalales > Viscaceae > Viscum > Viscum album. Next base: position 1,515,547,803 of record OY728155.1, on the reverse strand, counting down.
GATCAACTTATTTTTTTGTGAATAGTAAATTATGAATAGTGATTTGACGCTTAGGATTAGTAATGTGATCAAATGGATTAGTAATCTCACTTAAATAAATCATTAATATAATTTAGGCACCTTTTTTATGTAATGTGATTCAATTAAATAGGTAAATAACTATTTTAGAAATTATTAGTCAAGTAATAGTTTTTTCAGGTGAATGGTATTTTTTAATTAAAAATTAAATTAAAAATATTTAGAAAATTATTTTTATAAAATGGAGTTCATTTATGAATTCATATCATTGATATTAGGTTAAGGTGATTTTTGGGGATTTTTCTGGAAAAAATGAATTTTCAGTGAATAGTGAAAATACAGTTTTCAGTTTCAGGTGTTTAATGACATCATTAAGGATGTAATAATTATGTAATATTTCTGGTCTACTTATGAATAGTAATATAAGGTATTAGTTATCCCAAGGGGCCAATACCATGGGAAAATACCATGGGAAAACCCATGGTTTTTCCAATACCACCAATGAGGTGTCCCTTGGCCATTAATGACTTGTCCCCTCACTTCTCCTATAAATACCAACTGTTTCTCTCATTATTTTCATTTAAAAATCTTCCTCAATGATGTTATGGTCTCCTTACCTCCCAATGAGTCCTCACAATGTTACCTCAAGCCTCCCAATGTCTCGACCTTCAAGCTTTCGAAGTTACTCTTCAAGGTAAGGAAATATTTCACCCTCCTCTTTTAATCCATGAATCCCTTTATGTTGTGTCTTCTAGTTTCCATCTCTTTTTGTTGAGGGTATTTTCCTATATGTTCTAATTAATATACATTTAATGTCTAATTTTTGGTAGACCCTTTCTTCTATCATCAATTTGTTTTCTGAATTTTTATGTGACGCCGTTATGCGGTCGATTTTTTCGTAAAAGGAATCACGTCTTCTCTTTTCTTTCATGTTTCCTTTTCATGTGGTATGTCATTCAAATTTTCATACCATGTTCTTACCTCCATGTTATTATATATTTATACTGTATTATAAGTTATTTATTAGTGGGTTACACTTTTACCCTCTCTTTTCAATGTTTTCTAAAACCATGTTATATAGCCATTATGCTGCAGAAATTTCGCCTCAAAATTTCTATCTCTTTCTCTCCAAAAATTATCTTGTTTTATTTATGTGAATACCTAGGACTATTTCGTTTCATTGGGTGTTCATAAATATATAAATATTATTTATTTTATTATGGAATTTACATACATATAACCCTCACTCCTTTTCCATGGGTTATAAATGACACAATGATCTTATTTTTAAGAACTTTTAAAACATCACGATCTTGAAATAAAGCCCATTTATTTTATTCTCCATGGATTATTTATGAAATGTTTGATTATGATCTATGTGGCTCACATGTAAGTAAATACATATTTAGGGTGATCCCTCATATCGCTTCAATGTATTGGGTAAAGATTTAATCTCTAGAGATGACAAGTTTCACGATACCTTGGTGAATAACCTTTGAAATTTTTATGACACCTTAGGGATGGACCTTGGTGATATATTCATAAATGTATAAATGAAATTTTGTAGCCACATATTCAAGTTATGATTCAAGTTCTTTTCATTATGATATTCCTATACTTCCAATTCTCATATCTTTATGTTTCTATTCAAGTTCTTATTGATATCACAAGTACACTGATACCCTTGTTTACCCTTTCTGGGCCTTTTGCTCACCCTTTCCTTTGATGTATGTCCCCAGGATATGAAAGGCAATAATTTTACTTAGGATGATCTTATGATGAAGCCTTAAAAGTGGATTAGAAGAATATTTTATGTTGTTTTTCATGTATTATGTTTCTTATTTCCAAGACACTAGACTTTAAAGATCATATGTTTGTTAAATGTAATGAAAAGTTATGTAATAAAAAGGTGGTATGCCAAAATTAGTATCAAAGGATCATTTAGTTATTTATGGAAATTATGCTATTAAAAGTTTAGTAACAACCCTATAGAAACGTTTAAATATAAGGAAAACTTCCTGGTATTTTGGTGAGTATTGAGTAAGTGGTTTATCAAAAAAATACATCCCTGTCTGGATACGAGCCGGTAGAGGCAGCTCTGAAACAAATGTACATAGGGGTAAAACCCAAAAGCACCGCTTTGAGATTGACTCGAATGGGAACTGGTGCATGACAATGGGCCTTGCTTAACTCTTGGTTACGACACTCCCGGGGGATATGTTTGGTTAATCACAATCTTTTTATGAATCATTATGAAATAAGTATAGAGAAATATAATTGTTTAAGAATGAAGTTTTAAGACGTAGAATCCTTTATAGTTAAAAGATTCATAAATGAAATAATATTCTCACTAATATTTTATTATTTTAGAAAATGGAAGGCAATAGGAGGAACAATGCAAATAGTGACCGCAATGAACCATGCGCTGACAACCCTCCGATGGAAGCCAGAATGGAAACATTCATGTGAATGATGAACCAACTAACTCAAGTTATGAGTATATAACTTGAATAAAGCTGAGAGGCTGATCACACCATGAAGGGAACAACACTCTATTGAGTCCTTTATACGACAACAACCACCAACCTTCAGTGGATTGACTTACCCATTGATTACTGAGCAATAGATCATCTCTACAGAGAAGATATTTTCTATGATACGTTGTTAAGAGCAAGAGAAGGTCACCCTAACTGTCTATCACTTAGAGGGATAAGCTGATCAGTGGTGGGAACTGATAAAAAACACAAGGAAAAGAGTGGAAGTTGAAGCTATGGAGTGGGAAGAGTTCAGAGGGATCTTTTTCAGTAAGTATTTCCCTAATTCTATAAGAACTATAATGGAGAGGGAGTTTCTAGAGCTGAAGTAGAATGAGAATGAATCTGTGGGAAGCTACGAGATAAAATTCACAAGGTTTTCACGATATAACTCTAGCTTTGTCATGGATCCAAACGGTAAGGTTGATAGATTCTTCGGTGGACTGAGACCTCATATGCGGAAGAATCTAGCCAAATGAGATTATGATAGCTATGAGGAGATCGTGCAGAGTGCGATGAAAGTAGATCTAGAGTTTGGTGAGATGTAGTGGTCTCATAAATCCAATTACAAGAAGAGATTGATGGAGCCCAGCTTAGGGAGTACTTTTGATCAGGGAAGAGGAGGAAAGAAACTGCAACTTCCCACGTGTAATAAATGTGGGAAGAAGCATTCAGGGAACTTCCTTCTTAGGAGTGGGAAGTGCTACAAGTGTGGTAGAGATGGTCACATTTCAAGTAATTGTCATGGTGAGGTGAAACCTCAACTTCCAAACACAAACGACAAGGGGAAGATGGTGCAGGCTCTACCTGATGTCCAGTGATTCAAGTGTGGACAACGTGGGAACTTTTCCAATCACTGTCCAAATCCAAGGGAAGTGGAGGGGAACCACCATCAACCTCAGAAAAGGCCAAGGGATCAAGGCCGTGCTTTTTCTATCGTGACATCTAAAGTCGATGCTCCAAATGATGTGGTAGCAGGTACTCTTTTTTTTCCTCTCAAAGCTAGCAAGTACTTTGTTTTATTCTGGTTCTACGCATTCCTTTATTTCCTCCAAGTTTGCAAGGAATTTAGAATCAACCCCCGAATTTCTAAAAGTAGAGTTGTTAGTCAAGACTCCTAGTGGGACTATCCAAGCATCGTCAGTGTTTATAAAATCTACTATTTACTTTAGTGAGCACAATCTTATCGCAAATCTAGTAGTCTTTCCCATGATAGAATTCGACATTATACTAGGGATGGACTGGATCTCAAAGTATAATGCTAATATCAACTGTAGAAGAAAGGAAATATTAGTAGTCTTGAATGGAAAACCTATAGTTATCTTCTAAGGAGAGATATCTCAACCTCATCTTTGTCTAAAAGAACCCCCATATCCTTCTTTATGGAGTTTATCGGTGAAGAAGAAGAAGGAGATGAGAGTTTGATGATATAAAATGTCTCCATCATCCAAGAATATGTCTATGTATTTCCGGAGGAGTTTGCTGGACCTCCCCCAGAAAGAGACGTAGAGTTATCCATCGAAATCATACCTGGATTTCATCTAATATCAAAGACCCCGTATAGGATAACAAATGTGGAGCTGGAGGAATTAAAGAAACAACTCCAAGATCTTTTGGAGAAGGGGTTTATCCGACCAAGTGTGTATCCTTGGGGAGAACCTGTTCTCTTTGTGAATAATAAGGATGGATCGATATGACTATTCATTGATTATAGAGAACTGAATGGGATCACAGTGAAGAAAAAATACCCTCTTCCATAATTTTTTGACTTATTTGACCAACTTCATGGGGCTCAATTATTCTCTAATATTGATCATTGATATGGTTGTCATCAATTGAGGGTGAAGAAAGAAGATATTCCAAAAACTGCCTTCCAATCAAGATATGGGAATTATGAGTTTGTTGTTATGCTCTTTAGACTCACTAATGAACCTACTATTTTTATGGATTTGATGAATATAGTCTTTAAGGACTACCTTGATAACTTTTTTGTAGTTTTTATTGATGATATTCTGACATATTACAAAAGTCATGAGGAGCATGAAGATCATGTAAGGGTTATTTTGCAAACTCTACGGAAGGAGAGGCCTTTTGGAAAGTTCAGTAAATATGATTTCTGGTTACAACTAGTCTCTTTCTTAGGGAACATTGTAACCAATGAAGGAATCCCAGTTGACCCTATAAATACAAAAGTTGTAGAGGAGTGGCCTCAACCTACAAAAATAACTGATATTTGTAGTTTTCTTGGATTAACAGGATATTATAAAAGGTTTTGTGAAAAACTTTTCACAACTTTCTAATCCATTAACCAAGTTAACTTGAAAGGGGGTCAAGTTCATCTGGAAAAAGGAGTGTGAGGAAAGTTTCCAAGAGCTAAAGAAGAGATTGGTTACTGCACCTGTGTTAACTCTTCCCTCAAGTGGAGAAGTATTTTTTATTTTTAGTGATGCATCTCTAAAAGGGATTGGGTGAGTCCTCATGAAAAATGACAAGGTCATTGGTTATGCATCTCGACAGTTAAAGATTCATGAGAAGAATTATCCTACGCATGATATGGAGCTGGCTGTAGTCGTTTTTGATCTAAAGATATGGAGGCACTATCTTTATGGGGAGAAATGTGATATATACATAGACCATCAAAGTTTGAAGTATATTTTCACACAAAAGGAATTGAACATGAGACAAAGGAGATGGTTGGAACTTCTTAAAGACTATGATTTTTCAATTCATTATCACCCTGGAAGAGAAAACAAAGTTACTGATGCATTAAGTAGGAAAGACCCATTTGTTCTTTCCATGATGAGGATTCAAAAAGATCCTTTGATCAATGTCCTAGTAAAGCTGGACATGGGAATTATAAGGAAAGAGACATTATCAACCCTAAACCAAATGATTTATCAACTGTCATTACTAGATAAGATCAAGAAGGCTCAGAAAGAATATCCTTTGTTATAAGAGAAGTTTGAGGCTATAAAGGATGGAAAGTTTCCTGAGTTCAATATTGATCAATAAGGTGTACTAAGATTTCATACAAGACTATGTGTTCCATCTATTCTAGATATAAAGAAGGAGCTGATGGATGAAACTCATAGCTCTACTTTCTCTATACATCCTGGAAGCACAAAAATGTATAGGGACCTTCGTGATCATTATTGGTGGGATAATATGAAAAAAGAGATTGCTGACTACACTTCAAGGAGCATAGTATGTTAGCAAGTGAAGGCAGAGCAACAAATTCCTAAAGGGGTATTGCAACTACTACCCATACCAGCATGGAAGTGGGACAATATCACTATGGACTTCATCACTGGTCTTCCGAAAACTCCCAAAGGAAACAATGTGATATAGGTTATTGTCGACCTTCTCACCAAGACTACCCATTTTATTTCTATCCAGGAAGATTTCTCTCTTGATCAACTTGCCAGGATTTATGTGAAGGAAGTGGTAAGGCTACATGGAGTCCCGCTTTCTATCGTATCTGATCGTGATCCAAGATTCAAATCAAAATTCTAGAGAAGTATTCAACAAGCTCTGAGAATTAAATTAAATTTTAGTATAGCCTATCAACCCCAAACTAATGGCCAATCTGAAAAAACTATTCAAACACTCGAGGACATGCTGAGAACATGATCAATGGAATTTAAGGGTGGATGGGATCAATATCTCCCTTTAGTTGAGTTCTCTTACAAAAACAGCTTCCACTCAAGCATTCAAATGGCAGCCTATGAAGCTATGTATGGGAAGTGATGTAGAACTACTACTTGTTGGGATAAAGCTGGTGATAGAAATATTCTTGGGCCTGATCTTGTGCAAGAGATGACAGAAAAAGTCCATTCCATCCAACAACACATTAAGGCTTCTCAGAGTTGGAAAAAGAGCTATGCTGATAACCATCGAAGGGACTTGGAGTTTGATGTTGGTGACAAGGTCTTTCTTCAAATTTCACCTTGGAAGAGAGTCATGAGGTTTGGGAAGAAAGGGAAGCTCAGCCCTAGGTACATTGGCCCCTATGAAATCCTTGATCGCGTGAGAGCAGTGGCCTATATGCTTGCACTTTCTCCAAATATAGCACAAGTTCATGATGTCTTCCACATATCCCTCTTGAGGAAGTACATAACTGACCCTTCACATGTACTAAACCCATAGGTGGTACAAATGGAACATGAACTCTCTTATGAGGAGAATCCAGTGGAGATCTTGGATCATAGAGACAAGGTTCAACGCAACAAGAGTACTCACCTTGTTAAGGTGTTGTTAATAAACCAAAACTATGAAGAAGCCATGTGGGAACTAGAGGAGTCTATGAGGCAGAAGTACCCACAAATTTTCTTTTTTTAGGATACGAGTTAAAATTTCGGGGATGAAATTTCTTAAGGGGGAAGAATGTAACGACCCCAAATTTTGAATGAATTTTTGTGTCCTAATTTTGTGTGTTATTTTAGTTTATACCCAACAAAACTATATTCTTTAATTAATTATGTGAGTATAATTAAAATGAGACCATTGGTTTTCAACTGTTATATGACCATTGGTCAATATGACCGTTGGAAACTAAATGTTGCGATTGTTGTCTCTAAATACAAGTGATCTTGGTTAATTAATAAAGAAAGAAGATTCGATAGACTCATTCAGTAGTCTCGGGCCGATAGAAGCCCATATGATGAAAATTGGGAAGGAGGTAGCACCACTGGGCTTTGCTCTAGACCAAACCCAAGATGAACTTCATCGTGTGAAGCTGGATTGGAATTGCCTTCGGGAGAAGTTCAAGCTTATAGAAATCACTACTCGGGCAATGTTGGCTGAGCCACCCTCAGATTCTCTCACCTTTTCACACCTTACACTTAGGTCCTATGCTGGGGTTATAAGGGGCTATGTAACGAGAACATAGCTGCTTTGTGTAATCCTTTAAGTTAAATAAAATTGTGATTTATTCCTATGGTTAAGTTTGTGTTTTTTTTCCAGATGTTCGAATAAATATAGGATGTATATTGATGAATTTTGGAAAAATGGGATATTTTAAAATATTTATGTAATCCTAAAATAATTAGTGATGTGTAATGATTTAAAAAAAATGGTCTTATGGAAATGTGTTTAGTAATAAATTTAGAATCTAATAAGATAAACTTATTTTTTTTGTGAATAGTAAATTATGAATAGTGATTTATGCTTAGGATTAGTAATGTGATCAAATGGATTAGTGATCCCACTTAAATAAGGTATTAATATAATTTAGGAACCTTGATTAAGTAATGTGATTCATTAAAATAGGTAAATAAATCTTTCATAAATTATTAGTCAAGTATTAGTTTTTTCGGGTGAATAGTTTTTTTAATTAAAAATTAAATTAAAAATATTTAGAAAATTATTTTCATAAAATGGAGTTCATTTTTGAATTTAGAGAATCGATATTAGGTTAAGGAGATTTTTGGGGATTTTTCTGAAAAAAATGAATTTTTGGTGAATAGTGAAATTACAGTTTTTAGTTTCATGTGTTTAATGACATCATTAAGGATGTAATAATTATTTAATGTAAAGACCCGGAAATTTCAAGGATTTTTTTTCTTAAATACTTTGGAATTTTATGAGTCTGTGGCTTCTGACGACACTTGATTCCAAGGCCCGGTGTGCCCGAAATCAATTTCCAAAGTTTAGCTCGGGTACTTTCAGTGAACGAACGAGTGAGTTTTTCTATCTTTTGAACCGGTGCTTGGAATTGAAATCCAAGGGAACTGATGACCTCGTAGCACCAATAATTTCTTAATAGGATCTTTACCGAAGATGGGTTTGCACGGGAGAAGAAGTTAAAATTTGTGGATTAAATGAGAAGTGAATAAAATTGTGGGACAATTTTATTTTTTTATCTAAGGTGGTTATATCCTACATGGGAAAGTTGGGGTAGGACCCACAAGCTCCTAAATACCCATGTGAGGTTAAATGTGAGGTGGGGCCCATACGAGCTCCAACCCTTCACATTCCCTAAAACTCCTTAAACCCCCTTTTAATTTTTGTAAACTCCTCATTACTTGTGAAACCTTTCCACCTTCTCTCTCTCTCCCTCTTAACTCTTGCCAACACACTTTAATCATTTAATTGAACCACTTCAATTAATTAATTAAGTGTTTTGAAATTTAATTTTTTGAATTCATGGCATGATTAAATAAAATAAGGAGAAGCCTTATTTTATTTGTGGTTGGCTTGTTGTGTGGAGATTTTGGGGAGAGAGCTCTTGAGTTTTGAAGAACGCTTCATATCCTTTGTTGAAGAATGCCACCTCTCTGACGAAGAACATCGACTCGGCGACCCCAGATTCTCTTTCCGATTCTTCCTTCATGAAAAGGGACGAGACACCGACGCGGGATCTCACCAACGACGTCTTGCCTTATAATCTTCTCTCCATGAAAAAAGGGGAGACACCGTTTCCTCCTCGGGCGCACTCCATCGTCGCTTATGGAACCTCACCTTACGATGCTGTCTTCCGCGATGCCTGACGTTTGACAAAATTTGTTGAGGTAGGGGTGTGTTTTTATTGGATCAATGATTGAATCTTCTTTCATTCTTGTTTTGTTCTCTTAAACTGACTGCTACCGAACTAATGCGAAGAGACCAGGACAAACTAACACGGTCTGAATCCTCCGCCAATTTTGTGATTGTTGGCGTTTCTTCATGTTCTTCATGGGTGATGAAAAATGGATCATTACTAGTTTGTTAAGTGACACAACGATCCCAAATTGACGAAGAATCATCAAGGAAACCTAGCGGAGGTGCGACGATAATAGAGAGCGACGGTTCGGACCGGAACGGGATGGACCGTTCCTCGACCGTTCTTTGAGCGAGAATTCAAAACATGTTTTTGGAGCCAATCAGAAGCCTGAGAATGCTGGAATCGACTTCGGGACAATGGGGTGACCTAGAGTCTGATGTTTCGTGATGAACGAACGATCGGAATGAAGAACCGACATCAAGGGAGGCACGCTGGCCAGAGGCATCGTTTCTAGAAAATTCCAGACTACACAGCGTGTACTCCTAGAGAACATGCCGTGTAGTGCAGGAATTCTATGGCTAGGGTTTCGGATGTCAGATGACTAACACATGGTGTGTGACCTCTGTCACACGACATGTACTCACCACACAGCAAGGAGGTGGCTACTACGCGAGACTCGACGTGTAACCCGGGAATTCACGGACACGGTGTGGAGTACACGGGCATGTACTCTACCACACGGCCATGCATATCCAATGGTGCGAGCTAACCCATGTACCGATTACACGGGTTGGAGAACACGGGTTGAGGCCGTGTACGAGCACATGGCCAACGTACACAGAGCCGACCTGAGAAGTTTGGACATGACGTGTAACCATACCACACGCCTTGTACATACTTTTTATATGAAAAACCCTTCGACACGGGCTGTGGTACACGGACAGTACCCGGGGTCTGAAGACATGGCGTGTAACCATACCACATGATGTGTACTTAATTTTTTAAATGAACAACCCTTTGACATGGGCCATGGTACACGGGTAGTACCCGTGGTTTCAAGACATGACGTGTAACCATACCAACATGCTGTGTACTTTTTGGAAAAATGGATTGGTCATCTTGTACTCAGTGTCTTGGACACGTTTGTTTGGTTTAGACCCATATGACGTGGCGGACCTTTAGGATACATCAACTCGGGACTTCGTGACAGTTGATGTATCGACCCCCTTTACTCTTGGAGCGGACCCTCCCAGAATCGAGTGTGCTGTGTGCGGGAACCCTAGAGATGGATGTGACTGCGATGGCCATGATGACTGTACTTGGATCCTAGGTGGGTTCGGCAATGAGGACGACTGTACTTGGATCCTCCGTGGGTTCGGCAGTGATGACAACTGTACTTGGTTCCTACGTGGGTTTGCCAGCGATGGTTATTTTACTTGGATCCTACGTGGGTTCAGCAACGACGACTTTTGTACTTGGATCCTATGTGGGTTCGGAAGAGGAGATGATTCAGAGGCTACATCTAATCATCTCCACTCCTCTTCGTGAGTATTATACCTGTGTGAGCTGAGTCTTGACTTTCATTCATTATTATCGATGTGATTGACTTGCTTTCCTGTGTGGACTGGGTTGTGATTTCATGTGTGGACTGGTTTGTACTTGGGCTCATGAGTTGGAGCCAAACTGGAATTAGTGAATTAGGTATATGTATGGACATTTACCTAAGTAGAGTTGGTTGATACTTTGTGTTTGTATCTTTCTTTTGTGGTTTATCCTTTGTGGATTCTGGGAGACCTTCGGGGGTCTTGGGGTCCTTACTGAGTATTGTATACTCACCCCTGCATGGGCATTACCCACACTACATTGTGTTGGTTGCAGATGACGGACAACACTGATCATGGCCGAGGCTTGTGGAGCTGGATGGTATCCGGAGGTGGACCACCTGGCGGGATGTACAAGGAGGTGACGGATGGAACCGAGGAACCGACAAGACTATCTGTACCCACCCTTCAGGTGGGATTCCTAGAGGAAGACTTGGTGGTTGCTCATTTACTTTTCAGTTGTTGTACTTTCTTTTTCAGTTGTTCTGTACTTTCAGTTGGGTTTGTATACTGACCCATTTACTTTCCAGCACTTACTTTTGTACTCAGTTTACTTAGTGTTTACTGTAGCTTGTGTACTCTATTGTGTTTTTTTACTTTTATAAAGGCAATGCTTTCCCTTTTTCTGGGATTTACACCTTTGGTGCTAGTCGCTAGCCCCTGACATATGGAAGTCGGGCTTGGGGTAGTCACGACACGGGCCCTAAGGACGGGTCGTGACAAATTGGTATCAGAGGAGTCGGTTCTACCGCAGAACTCAGGACTCTGATAATTTCTTTTGGGAAGCAATAGTGTTAAGAGTATTGAGTGTGGTTTTTGGTCCAGGGAGTCTAGTGTTGGTGCGACGACCAATCTATCCATACACCAGTACCCTGTCTTCTGATTTCCAACTCAGTTCATGAAAACATTGATTGCATGTGTGTTTAAAAAGTTTTTTTAGTGATTACTTTGTGTCAGCTCACCAGGTATACTGTATTAACCATGGAGAACTAGTTTCTTTTAAAGATGGCCCCATGAAGGCATCCAGCTAGGGTTCCGGGCTTTGTGCGAGATGGCAGCCCACCGAGAGATGAGGCCTCGATGTAGGGCCCCATTACAGCAGAGGCACCGACGGTACCTGTACCTGCTGGGCCACCGATACCACCATCCCCATCAACGGAGAGTGCACGCCACCTGAGTGCGTTGCACGAGTTTCAGTGATAGAGGATGCCCAGGTTCCGTGGAGAGATGGACCCTCAAACAGCCGAGGATTGGCTAGAGGATATCATCAGAGTCTTCAGATTAGTAGAGACACCAGTTGACCTTATGGTAATCCTTGTGACGAGTCTCCTGCACACATCAGTAGGTAGATGGTGGAGCTTGATGCTCCAGGTGCATGATGAGGCATCAATACTTTGGACGGACTTCGAGAGCCTCTTCCGCTCGGAGATTGTTCCAGACACCCTCCGTGTGGTGCATATCCATGAGTTATTATAGTTGAGACATGGTAGCATGACAGTAGCCCAATACTCGGTGAGATTTACCGACCTCTCGCGCTACTCCATAGACATGGTACGGGACCCATTCTTCCGGGCCCGGACCTTCGAGCATGGATTGAGGCATGAGATCAGGGCTTCCATGGTCTCCGTCAGTATTCCAACGCAGGCATGAGTACTGGAGTGAGCCCTTCTTGTGGAGAGCTTCCTTGATGATCCAAAACCAACAGTGAGGCCTACCGCAGGGCAACACATAGGGGAGTCTTCTGTAGACGGTAGTAGACAGTTGTTGCAGAGGTCCAAGTGGACCAGGCCATCAGTTGGGCGACCTCCAGATACTAGTTTGGATGTGTGGGGAATACGCAGCAGAGCTATTCATACAAGAGGCGCATGTGTCGGGCAGGGACACATGGCTTGTGACTGCCCAACCCACCATGTAGAGGAGAAGCAGATAGTTGAGGGACCACCCAGGCAGAGACAGAGGTTCGACCGTGGCGGTCCGTAGGGAGTAGGCGGACGAGGTAGAGGAGCTGGCCGAGCAGTAGGTGGTGGAATATGTTTCGAGGCTCTACCACCACCACCACCAAGAGGTCCACCTCGACTACAGGGAGCTGGAGGATAGAGGCAGGCTTAGCTCCAGGCAGTGGAGGCCTACGACCACGGTGCACCTGAGATGATTCGAGGTACTATCTTTGTCTACTCCACCCTTGCTGCAGTTCTTATAGACACATGAGGGAGTCATTCTTTCATTACCGCTGCCCTTGTTCGGATCTCGGAGATTCCGATGGAGCTGTTGGCTCGATCCTTATGGCTAGAGACTCCTACGAGAGAAAACTCCATGATTACGCACTGGTGTCGGCAGTGTGAGCTTACTCTAGGAGGCAAGATCTTTGACTGAGATCTTCTTGTAGTGGCGTTGAGGCCTTAGAATGTCATCTTGGGTATGGAATGGTTGTCTAAAGTCCATGCTCAGATCGACTGCATTAGGCGCAAATTGCTATGTGTTCACACAGATGGGATCAGGTTCACCTTCACCGGTGAGAAGGGAGCCTTTGCAGCGCAGGATGGACTTACGTAGAGGAGAGGGTAGCTGATCACCCATCAGTTGGCTAGACTCATCTTACGAGCAGTTGATGTGCGGAGTTTGAGTTTTCCTATTGTGGTGGATCAGTATGCGGACGTTTTTCCTAACGACATTCTAGGACTACCTCCTCGTAGAGAGGTATATTTCTATATTGACCTATACCCTGGGACAACCCCGATATCTATGCCAACATATTGGATGGCTCCCGCTGAGCTTCGTGAGTTGCGGGTATAGATGGAGGACTTACAGGGCAAGGGATTCATCCGACCCAGTGTTTCACCCAGGGCTTCTCTGATTTTATTCGCCAAGAAGGCAGATGGGAGCTTACGACTATGTGTTGACTACCATCACCTGAATCAGGCGACTGTAAAGAACAAGTATCCGCTTCCGAGAATCGACAACCTCTTTGATTAGCTCAAGGGAGCATGATGGTTCTCGATGATAGACCTCAATTTAGGCTATCATTATCTCAGAGTTCGAGATGATGATGTGCAGAAGACGGCCTTCAGGTGTCGGTATGGCCACTATAAGTTCTTGGTTATGCCTTTCAGCATAACCAACACTCCAGCAGTGTTCATGAGTCTCATGAATAGGACCTTCTAGACTTACCTTTATCGATTTGTCATAGTCTTCATCGACGACATACTGATTTACTCGACTACTGAGGAGGAGCATTCCTACCACTTGCGGGTTGTACTGGGCATACTCTGAGAGCACCGACTTTATGGTAAGCTCTCGAAGTGTCAGTTATGGATTCGAGAGGTCCAATTCTTGGGACACGTCATCTCTAATGCGGGAGTTGTAGTGGACCCAACAAAGATTGAGGCGGTACTTTCTTGGGAGCCACCTAGGAGCGTGACTGAGCTGCGAAGTTTCCTAGGTCTGGCTGGGTACTTTCGGAGATTTGTGCCAGACTTCTCTAGAGTTTCAGCACCGCTTTCAGCTTTGACAAAGAAGGGGAAAACCTTCGTGTGGTCAGATAGATGTTAGAAGAGCTTCTAGAAGCTGAGACAGAGATTGACCAGTGCACCCATCATGAGGCTACCGGAGGAGGGAGTAGGGCACGTAGTTTACTAAGATGCATCAGGGACCAGACTCGGGTGTGTCCTGATGCAGGAGCAGGAAATGATCACCTATGTTTCACTACAGTTGAGGCAGCATGAGCAGAACTATGCTACCCATGACCTGGAGTTAGCAGCAGTTGTCTTCGCTTTGAAGATGTGGCAACACTATCTGATGGGCGAGCGCTTTACAATCTACTCTGACCACCGGAGTCTTAGGTACATCTTCTCACAGAAGGAACTAAACCTGATATAGTGGCGATGGATTGAGTTCCTCCAGGACTATGACTTTGAGATAGTCTATACTCTTCGAAAGGGGAACGTTGTGGCTGATGCTCTCAGCAGGAGTTCGGGTATTCAACTACTTGGAGAGGAAACAGAGCAGTTAACAGCGTTGGAGATATCCTTCATGGATAGAGATGGAGCAGCCTTTCTACAATCACTCACAGTTACTCCTCTACTACTTCAGCGGGTTAGAGAGACACAACGTGGGGACGTTGACTGTGAGACGCAACGTGCACAAATATCCACATGATAGGCACATGATGGATTTTCTATAAGAGGAGAGCACGTCATCCTCTTCAGGGGACATACCATGGTACCAGTTTCACTGCAGGAGGAAGTACTGGGGGAGTTTCACACTTCCCCTCTTACGGTACATTCAAAAGTGATGAAGATGTACCAGGATCTCAGATTATAGCACCGGTGGCCGGGTATGAAGAAGGATATAGTAGAGTTCGTTTCACGATGCCTCACCTGCCAGCAGGTGAAGGCAGAGCACCAGGTATCAGAAGGCTTGTTATAGCCCTTAGAGGTTTCGGAGTGGAAGTGGGACATAATATATATGGATTTCGTGACGGGGCTCCCTTTTACTTCCAGAGGACATGACTCTATTTGGGTGATCATAGACCGACTCACCAAGTCGGCCCACTTCCTACCTATCAGAGAGCAGGGCTTAGTGGAGATCTTGGGATGCCTCTACGTTCAGGAGATCATACGACTTTATGGTGTGCCGTTGTCTATCGTCTCCGATCGAGATTCTCAATTTACTTCCTGGCTTTGGAAGGGTTTGTAGGAGGCATTTGGTACGCAGATATGCCTGAGCACTGCCTTTCATCCTCAGATGGATGTCCAGATGGAGAGGACCATTCAGACTCTTGAGGACATGCTCCGTGCATGTGTTTTGGTCGCAGCTGGTAGGATCACCTACCCTTGGTGGAGTTTGCGTACAACAACAACTACCACTCCACCATCGGGATGGAACCATATGAGGCATTGTATGACTGACCTTACAGATCACCTCTGTTCAGGACTGACCCTGGGGAGTCAGCACTCGTTGGACCAGAGATGGTTCAGGCTATGATGGAGAAGGTGTAGATCATCTAGGAGCGGATGAAGACTGCATAGAGCAAACAGAAGTCCTATGCTGATAGGAGGGGGAGACCACTGGAGTTCGAGGATGGCGACCACGTTTTCTTATGGGTCTCACCTTGACGTGGATTACATAGATTTGGTCGGGGCAGTATGTTATCTCCGTGCTTCATCAGACCATTCCAGGTCCTCAGCAGGGTAGGTGAGGTGGCTTACTGCCTGGCCCTTCCACCTCAGTTTCACCAGGTGCACGACATCTTCCACGTATCTCAGCTGAGGAGATACGTGCACGACCCGACGCATATCATCGACCAAGGGGAGTTGTGTAGAGACCCGAAGCTTATCGTACATGGACATTACATTACTTTTGCGGAATACTTAGTACATAACAAAAACACACACACAAGGATCGTAATAGTTTAGTGTCTTTGGAAACTCGGAACGTAATCTTCTAATCGTGGTGAAAGATCTTCAATATCTCCCATAAAGATCTTCCCATTTTTTTACCTATAAACCTTTCTTTATATCCTGGGGAAAAGAAAACATAAAAGGGTGATCTCAAATGCTCAGTAAGGGTAAACAAAAGAAATATCAATCACATCATATACATAAGAACATAGCTTTTTGGAAATCTTAACCTGCAAAAGAGCTCATAATATCATAACATGGGATAAATCATAGAAGTGAAAATGAGATCCCCATAATCATAACATGAAACTTGAAACTTTGTGGCATGCACACATAATCATAGAAAATCATTTCTTGTTAGTCATGACTCATTGCCAAGACTATCTTAGTGGACAAAGTCCCTTTCTGAATCGAGTAACCCTCGTTTCAGTCCTGTTTCACTGAACCGGTATAACCTACCATTTCAGCCATGTCTATCTCATGAGATATAAAATCTTTACCCAATGCATTGGAGAGAGATATAGGTCCCACCCATCTCATAATGATACCATTCTTATGTGTGCCACAAAATCATAAATCATACATCATTTCATAACCCATGTAGTAAAAATGGGATTCGTAAACATCATGACATCATAAAACAATTCATATAAGATAAAGGAATTCATAAAAATAATTCCATCACAACATAACCAAATCAATGTAATAATAGGGATAGAAACAGAACCCTATGTTATCTTAGATGGAAAATAATTTTGATAAAATACTTGAAATGAATTCTTGAGGAAAATATCCTTTCTTCTTCAAAATCAATTTCTTTTCACAAAACGTCATGCAATTTTAAAAGAAAGAGATTTTATTGAAAATAGTCATGAAATATTTTGGAGGAAGCTTCATGAAAATAAGGCTTTATAAAACCGTAAAAATCTGTTCGTGCCGTATAAGTTAAAAAAAACATTCTTCGTACTTTTGTCGGAAAAGTCAAAAAGTACCTCGTACGACAAAAGATTCCTTTCATAGATATTACCTAAAAACTCACCGAAGGGTAAAAATGGATTTAAACAATTGTAGGTGGATGGAAATAATATTACATATTGATGAAACATGGATGTGGATGATAAAATACACCCCCGTAAATACTTACGAATAAACAATCTCGGATAAAAATGAGATTGTGATATTTCCCTTACCTTAGGTCCGACTTGCTTTGTAAGTGTCCGAACCTCCTGTATAATGATTTAAATCATGTTATTGACTTATTACAGAATCATATTCATTGTTATGATATCATATATGGTTCACTTATGACATTATATTACCCGTTCTTTTGTAAATTCCATGTTAAAGAAGCGTTTTGGGTAAAATCGTTTCATTTATCGTAGGTGTTTTGACTTGTTGTTCTTGACATCATTATTACTTATATCATGATTTAATTAATTCCAGAATATAAAATATGATTTATATATCATATATATTCAGTATATATATATATATATAATAGGTAGATAAATAAAATGAAAAACACCGTTCATGGAGACGGTAGTCCGTACGTACGCATGAACGCTGTTTTCCTTTCCTTATTGTCTTGAATGAAAGTAAGTAGATGACATACATATATATACATAAATCCAGTAGCTTTGTAATGTCATATATTTCATTATTATTTCTTATATATACTTTATAATCATTCTTAAATGGTTAACATGGAGAATGAATCTCATCGCGTCGTGGAGACGGTAGTCCGTACGTACGCACGAGCGATGATATCATTTCCATAATTATTGAATTGAATTGGAGTGGATTATACAATATATCAGAATCAATATGATGTTTTAATAACTATGTATAGTTATTCTTTACACCATTATACCCATCCATGTAAGGTGGTGGTGGAAAATAGATTACACCACGGCGTGGAGACGGTATTCCGTACGTACGTACGCGCGGTGATTTCTTTTCCCGTAGGATGGATAGATGGTGAAATAGGGTTGTTTCATACTTGAAATAACATATCAGTATATGAGTGATACTGATGTTATTACTTCATAATGAAACAACTTAATAAGAAGAAGTGGAAGAAGAAATAAAGATGAAAGAATTGGTAACGGTAATTACCTCTTCTTTGAAGCGCCTCTTTGAGACCTCCTCTTAGGGCACTAAAATTGGTCTTTGAGGAAGACCAGAACCTCTAGGATGTTTCTAGGGAAGTGGAGAAGAGATTTTGTCAGGGGTTGGCCGAGCTTGAGTGCTCAAATTGGTGTGAGGAGGAGGGGGAGGAGGTGTCCTTTTATAGGGGAGGAGAGGGGCACCTTAGGAATATCTCAAAATATTATTTTATATTAAAGTCAAAATCGGTTTATAATGGTTCCAAAGGGTCTTATTTCGAAGCTAAAGTGGGGATGGGTCGAAATACTATCAACCAATAAGATTTAGACAAGTTTAGGGTATTATTTTAACCTTATCAATTAGATTTAACTCTAAGTTAAATAATTTAACTTTTACCGTGTCTTTTTGTTTTCTTTCACTATATGGTTAATACACTTACTATAACAAGCCAAACGAACCCCAAATTGTTTATTATTAATATATATATCCTTATCTAAGTCATTTTGCCGAACCTTAGATTTTTAGGAATAAAATAACAATTAATAATATAATATTTGATTTAAAAACTATTTTGTGTCAATTTTGACACTATTTGATATATGATTTTTTTGAAAGTCATAACAGAATTATATGTTCGAACCAAGTTGATTAGATCAACAATAATATATCATAGTAACCTAGAAAATTAGTGGAATTCATAAAAAGTATCAAATTATATTTATTTTGGTGTTTATAACATCAATTATGTCAATATTTCATTAATATGATAATTACTGCATCATCATTGTGTCATAAATAAATTAAATTATTTGATGTCTAAAAATTACAAATAAAATACCATCATGTAGTAAATATTTTTAGCTTTCTAATGAATATTTACAATCGAATTTATCTTATGTATAACCCCATATTAAAAATGATTTACTTATTAAACATTGATTTTAACTATTTTAACCCTTCTTTAAATAAATTAATAATAAATGTCCTAATCTAATCCAAGTGGGCCTAAATGGTCACATTTTATTCCTAAGTTTGTTTTTGGTCGAATTACACTTGTCCAATAGAATTAAGACATGTGTTAGGGTAATAGTAATATCATATTTACCCTTAGTTACCCTATTTACTATTAACCGTGGTAAAAAAAAAGTAAAAAGTTACTATTCACCAAAAATTATTTTCATCTCATTGAACCACATTTTACTTACTGACATCAACCGTGTCTCTCAGATTTTTGAAATTCCATTCACAGAAGCGGTAAAATTAAGTTTTATGAAAAATTCAGTTTTTTTTTTAACCACCACTTAGTAGTTTCACTATTCATCAAAAATTGATGTTTTTCAGAACAATGCCAAAATTTCATCCCAAGCTATATTTCATATTCCAAATTCAAAAATGAAGTCTATTTTACCAAATTCATAACATAAAAGTTGCATTAATTAATTTGATAATTAAATCCCGCTGTTAAAACAAATAACGTGTTTTTAAGAAACAATATCTATCAAAAGATTGACACTTGTTTATGTCTAGTTTAAATGTGAAATTACATCCAATGACCAACATTGTATTAAATTGTAAAAATATATTCTAAATATACTTTAAAACTACTCAAATTAATAATTTGTCACTATTAATTATTTCGATTAAAAAAGTTGTTTTTTAATTATAATTTAGTAATTTTCACTATTAATCAGAATATGAAAGTTATCCGAAATGTACCAAAATTTCACCTTAGGCTAAATTCGATACTCCGAATCCAAAAATGAAGTTCATTTTGAAATATAAGATTTACAAAATTTTAAAAAGTGGTTATTATTATTCATAACGGCTAGTTTTAATAATATTTTAATAGCATATCGTTGTTTAGTGAAACTCGGTATTGCGTATTACACACGCTATCGAGGAAGGTCGCGATTGCGTGTAATGCAAGGCAAGTCAAGGATGCGTGTTGTGCAAGCTCCTTTTGGTGTAGCGTACAACACAAGACATTAATAAAATTAAAAAGAATATTTTTTATAAAATCTTGGGCTGTTACATTCTACCCCCCTTAAAATGAATTTCGCCCTCGAAATTCATCGGGGTTATAAATGGTTTACTATTTGAAAGTTTCTTTAATAGAAACCCACATCGTAAAAAGGAATATCAAAACCAATCTTTAAAAACAAAAGTATGAAATGTAACGGTTACCCAAATAAACTAATCATTGGGTTTCCACATAGGTGAAAATATGGATATGGAAGAGAAATCTAACCATCATGTTCTGATGGAGAGTGGTAGAGAACATGGCTATGGAAAAGCCAATAATCACAAATCCATAAATTTGTGACGATCTAAGGTACCATCCGATTCATCAGGTATAAGATCACTAGGACAACATTTTTGGTTTTCAAGATCATTTCCCTAAAGTTGAAAATTTGAATTGGAATAAATACTTTCTTTATTTTGATACAATCTCACTATTGTTCGTGCCTAGAACAATTTCCACTTCATCTCTTAAATGAAGTTGAATTTGTTATTCGTGAAGTGTTAGCAGATCATGTGATAGAATGACGGGTCATTCCATCTGTCTCAAACAAAAGGTTAGCAAAAATTATATGCATAAGTCGATCTATAGTGAGATTAATCATATATAGTTCCTAAAATGGACTTATACTTCATATATCATACTGCTTAATATAATAAAACTAGTTTCTACTAAACAGGTACTTCCTGTAGGCCAGTGGTAGGCAATAAAGGCCAGTCGCACTTCGGTTGTGGGTTCGATTCCCACAGCCTTGTCCGAAGCGATGGGCTATCGCCCGTCCTGCAGGTTGTCCTTTTTCTAAAACTATATTACTATAACATCCCATCAATAATATCAAAAAACTTTTATCCTTAAACAATACTAACTTATGTCCAACATAATCCATTCCAATATTTAGGCTTATCCATAATACTGCAGTCCACTTTGAAAACGATTACCAGAGATTTAATACCATCGTTGAACCCCATATATCATAAGATATGTTTTGTTGGTCACATTCCAAACATTCAAAGTCCTTAATCATGTATTCTCTTGAATACCCATTGAACCTTAGTGAAAACTTGAATGCAGTTAAAAGTTAACACTTTCCACATACCAAAATCCTCAAAATTCTATATACTCAAACCATGATATCACTTAGTCCTTATATCAATCATGAGCTCATGAATACTGTTAAACATTTCATTTTATCGTTTTCCCTTCATTATGCGCATAATATCTCAATCACTTTGAATACCACATTAGACCAATACATTATTTTGGAATCCCATTACATAAACACTTAATCATTCCACCACATCATTGTCATATTCAACATTGCCAATAGAGATCGCATGTGACTTCCCTTTGTCCTTTTCCTTAAGTGGTTGCTCATGTTGATCATCACTAACCCTTGGATTAGGGCATTTATTGGAATAATGTCCCATCTCCTTGCACTTGAAACATTGAAGTGTTGGTGGTGCGTTCTCTGCAGTGTTTGCTTTATTCACATCATTAGAAACCCTTTTTCCATTACTTCGACACTCAGCTGCTCGATGACCTTCTTTTCCACACTTAAAACATTTTCTAGTCCCTTTAAGACAATCTCCACCATGCTTCTTTCCACACTTTGTGCATAAGGAAACATTCATCTTCTTTTCACCATTATTCTGAGATTTCTCCTTGAACTCCATCTTTCGTTTCTTGTCAAAACCATGAGATGGATATGTAACACCAACTTCCATTTCTACCTTGATAGCACAACTCACAATTTCTTCATAGCTACTGAAGTCTCTTATAGCTAATGCCCTTCGAAGACTTGGTTTTAAGCCACTGAAAAATCGATCAACTTTACTTTCAGGTTGGATGATAATTCCAGAAGCATACCTTGAAAGTCTTGTAAAATTTGCTTCATAGGTACCAACAGATTCATCGTCCCTTTGCTTCAGTTCAAGAAACTCTTTCTCCATCTTTGTTCGAAGAATACGAGGGAAGTACTTACTGAAAAACAAGTTCTTGAACTCGTCCCATTCCATGGACTCAATTTCATCTCTTGGCCTCGTATTCTTGATAAGATTCCACCATTGATCAGCTTCACCTTCCAAACGATATACTGCTAAGATGACTTTATCATGATCAGAACATTGAAGAACTGAAAATATCTTTTCAGTAGTACTGATCCATTGTTCAGCCACAAGTGGATCAGAAGACCCACTGAAAGAAGGTGGACGTTGCCTCATGAAGGACTCAATAGAATATTGTTCCCTTCTCTGCTCATTTGGAAGTCCAGAATGATTCATAGCTTGTGTAAGTATAGCAATAAGATTTTGCACTCCATCTCCCATAACATTTGTTTGTTCAGGAGGGCAATCATTGCATTGTCCATTGCATTGATCAACACGGTTCCTTCGGGTTCCAGCCATCGTCTAAAACCCAAAAAGAATAGTGTGAGAGGCAAAAATCATGCTAGGGAAAACAACATAATAAAGGGGGAGTACCTTTAATATCCAACATCTTAGGTTTAATTCTATGATCGTTAGCGTAATTCTATTACTATAACCTATACGTATACTTATCCCTAGGGACATCCCTAGACATACCTTAGAAATATCTCTAGGGATCTCACTAACGTTTTCGCATCCTAGTTTCCAAAGGTTGACTAAACCTTTCCTCTGATACCAACTGTAGAGACCCGAAGCTTATCGTACATGGACATTACATTACTTTTGCGGAATACTTAGTACATAACAAAAACACACACACAAGGATCGTAATAGTTTAGTGTCTTTGGAAACTCGGAACGTAATCTTCTAATCGTGGTGAAAGATCTTCAATATCTCCCATAAAGATCTTCCATTTTTTTTACCTATAAACCTTTCTTTATATCCCGGGGAAAAGAAAACATAAAAGGGTGAGCTCAAATGCTCAGTAAGGGTAAACAAAAGAAATATCAATCACATCATATACATAAGAACATATCTTTTTGGAAATCTTAACCTGCAAAAGAGCTCATAATATCATAACATGGGATAAATCATAGAAGTGAAAATGAGATCCCCATAATCATAACATGAAACTTGAAACTTTGTGGCATGCACACATAATCATAGAAAATCATTTCTTGTTAGTCATGACTCATTGCCAAGACTATCTTAGTGGACAAAGTCCCTTTCTGAATCGAGTAACCCTCGTTTCAGTCCTGTTTCACTGAACCGGTATAACCTACCATTTCAGCCATGTCTATCTCATGAGATATAAAATCTTTACCCAATGCATTGGAGGGAGATATAGGTCCCACCCATCTCATAATGATACCATTCTTATGTGTTCCACAAAATCATAAATCATACATCATTTCATAACCCATGTAGTAAAAATGGGATTCGTAAACATCGTGACATCATAAAACAATTCATATAAGATAAAGGAATTCATAAAAATAATTCCATCACAACATAACCAAATCAATGTAATAATAGGGATAGAAACAGAACCCTATGTTATCTTAGATGGAAAATAATTTTGATAAAATACTTGAAATGAATTCTTGAGGAAAATATCCTTTCTTCTTCAAAATCAATTTCTTTTCACAAAACGTCATGCAATTTTAAAAGAAAGAGATTTTATTGAAAATAGTCATGAAATCTTTTGGAGGAAGCTTCATGAAAATAAGGCTTTATAAAACCGTAAAAATCTGTTCGTGCCGTATAAGTTAAAAAAAAACATTCTTCGTACTTTTGTCGGAAAAGTCAAAAAGTACCTCGTACGACAAAAGATTCCTTTCATAGATATTACCTAAAAATTCACCGAAGGGTAAAAATGGATTTAAACAATTGTAGGTGGATGGAAATAATATTACATATTGATGAAACATGGATGTGGATGATAAAATACACCCCAGTAAATACTTACGAATAAACAATCTCGGATAAAAATGAGATTGTGATATTTCCCTTACCTTAGGTCCGACTTGCTTTGTAAGTGTCCGAACCTCCTGTATAATGATTTAAATCATGTTATTGACTTATTACAGAATCATATTCATTGTTATGATATCATATATGGTTCACTTATGACATTATATTACCCGTTCTTTTGTAAATTCCATGTTAAAGAAGCGTTTTGGGTAAAATCGTTTCATTTATCGTAGGTGTTTTGACTTGTTGTTCTTGACATCATTATTACTTATATCATGATTTACTTACTTCCAGAATATAAAATATGATTTATATATCATATATATTCAGTATATATATATATATAATAGGTAGATAAATAAAATGAAAAACACCGTTCATGGAGACGGTAGTCCGTACGTACGCATGAACGCTGTTTTCCTTTCCTTATTGTCTTGAATGAAAGTAAGTAGATGACATACATATATATACATAAATACAGTAGCTTTGTAATGTCATATATTTCATTATTATTTCTTATATATACTTTATAATCATTCTTAAATGGTTAACATGGAGAATGAATCTCATCGCGTCGTGGAGACGGTAGTCCGTACGTACGCACGAGCGATGATATCATTTCCATAATTATTGAATTGAATTGGAGTGGATTATACAATATATCAGAATAAATATGATGTTGTAATAACTATCTATAGTTATTCTTTACACCATTATACCCATCCATGTAAGGTGGTGGTGGAAAATAGATTACACCACGGCGTGGAGACGGTATTCCGTACGTACGCACGCGCGGTGATTTCTTTTCCCGTAGGATGGATAGATGGTGAAATAGGGTTGTTTCATACTTGAAATAACATATCAGTATATGAGTGATACTGATGTTATTACTTCATAATGAAACAACTTAATAAGAAGAAGTGGAAGAAGAAATAAAGATGAAAGAATTGGTAACGGTAATTACCTCTTCTTTGAAGCGCCTCTTTGAGACCTCCTCTTAGGGCACTAAAATTGGTCTTTGAGGAAGACCAGAACCTCTAGGATGTTGCTAGGGAAGTGGAGAAGAGATTTTGGCAGGGGTTGGCCGAGCTTGAGTGCTCAAATTGGTGTGAGGAGGAGGGGGAGGAGGTGTCCTTTTATAGGGGAGGAGAGGGGCACCTTAGGAATATCTCAAAATATTATTTTATATTAAAGTCAAAATCGGTTTATAATGGTTCCAAAGGGTCTTATTTCGAAGCTAAAGTGGGGATGGGTCGAAATCCTATCAACCAATAAGATTTATACAAGTTTAGGGTATTATTTTAACCTTATCAATTAGATTTAACTCTAAGTTAAATAATTTAACTTTTACTGTGTCTTTTTGTTTTCTTTCACTATATGGTTAATACACTTACTATAACATGCCAAACGAACCCCAAATTGTTTATTATTAATATATATATCCTTATCTAAGTCATTTGGCCGAACCTTAGATTTTTAGGAATAAAATAACAATTAATAATATAATATTTGATTTAAAAACTATTTTGTGTCAATTTTGACACTATTTGATATATGATTTTTTTGAAAGTCATAAAAGAATTATATGTTCGAACCAAGTTGATTAGATCAACAATAATATATCATAGTAACCTAGAAAATTAGTGGAATTCATAAAAAGTCTCAAATTATATTTATTTTGGTGTTTATAACATCAATTATGTCAATATTTCATTAATAAGATAATTACTGCATCATCATTGTGTCATAAATAAATTAAATTATTTGATGTCTAAAAATTACAAATAAAATACCATCATGTATTAAATCTTTTTATCTTTCTAATGAATATTTACAATCGAATTTATCTTATGTATAACCCCATATTAAAAATGATTTACTTATTAAACTTTGATTTTAACTATTTTAACCCTTCTTTAAATAAATTAATAATAAATGTCCTAATCTAATCCAAGTGGGCCTAAATGGTCATATTTTATTCCTAAGTTTTTTTTTGGTCGAATTACACTTGTACAATAGAATTAAGACATGTGTTAGGGTAATAGTAATATCATATTTACCCTTAGTTACCCTATTTACTATTAACCGTGGTAAAAAAAAGTAAAAAGTTACTATTCACCAAAAATTATTTTCATCTCATTGAACCACATTTTACTTACTGACATCAACCGTGTATCTCGGATTTTTGAAATTCCATTCACAGAAGCGGTAAAATTAAGTTTTATGAAAAATTCAGTTTTTTTTTTAACTACCACTTAGTAGTTTCACTATTCATCAAAAATTGATGTTTTTCAGAACAATGCCAAAATTTCATCCCAAGCTATATTTCATATTCCGAATTCAAAAATGAAGTCTATTTTACCAAATTCATAACATAAAAGTTGCATTAATTAATTTGATAATTAAATCCCGCTGTTAAAACAAATAGCGTGTTTTTAAGAAACAATATCTATCAAAAGATTGACACTTGTTTATGTCTAGTTTAAATGTGAAATTACATCCAATGACCAACATTGTATTAAATTGTAAAAATATATTCTAAATATACTTTAAAACTACTCAAATTAATAATTTATCACTATTAATTATTTCGATTAAAAAAGCTGTTTTTTAATTATAATTTAGTAATTTTCACTATTCATCAGAATATGAAAGTTATCCGAAATGTACCAAAATTTCACCTTAGGCTAAATTCGATACTCCGAATCCAAAAATGAAGTTCATTTTGAAATATAAGATTTACAGAATTTTAAAAAGTGGTTATTACTATTCATAACGGCTAGTTTTAATAATATTTTAATAGCATATCGTTGTTTAGTGAAACTCGGTATTGCGTATTACACACGCTATCGAGGAAGGTCGCGATTGCGTGTAATGCAAGGCAAGTCAAGGATGCGTGTTGTGCAAGCTCCTTTTGGTGTAGCGTACAACACAAGACATTAATAAAATTAAAAAGAATATTTTTTATAAAATCTTGGGCTGTTACAAGTTGGACATCGATGACGGGGTGATATTCACGGAGGTTCTGGTGGAGATCGAGGATTGACATGAGCGGGTCCTAAGTGGGCGGTCTATTCCTCTAGTGTGCATTCGTTGGTAGCACAGGAACTTCCAGGAGAACACATGGTAGCGGGAGGCTCAGATGCATGCTCAGTACCCTCATTTGTTTCCCTAGTTTATGATATAGCTTTATGGGGACGTAAAGCCCTGAGGTGGGAGTAATTTAAAGACCCGGAAATTTCAGGGATTTTTTTTCTTAAATAATTTGGAATTTTAAGAGTTTGTGGCTTCTGATGGCACTTGATTCCGAGGCCCTGTGTGCCCGGAATCAATTTCCGAAGTTTAGCTCAGGTACGTTCAGTGAACGAACAAGCGGGTTTTTCTATCTTTTGAACCGGTGCTCGGAATTGAAATCTGAGGGCACTGATGACCTCGCAACGCCGATAATTTCTTAAGAGGACCTTTACCAAAGATGGTTTTTCATGGGAAACTAAGTTAAAATTTGTGGATTAAATGAGAAGTGAATAAAATTGTGGGAAAATTTTATTTTTTTTATCTAAGGTGGTTATATCCTACATGGGGGAGTTAGGGTGAGATGCACAATCTTCTAACTACCCATGTGAGGATAAATATGAGGTGGGCCCCATACGATCCCCAACCCTTCACATTCCCTAAAAATCCTTAAACCACCTCTTAATTTTTGTAAACTCCTCATTACTTGTGAAACCTTTCCACCTTCTCTCTCTCTCCCTCTTAACTCTTGCCAAAACACTTTAATAAATTAATTGAACCACTTCAATTAATTAATTATGTGATTTGAAATTTAATTTTTTAATGCATGGTATGATTAAATAAAATAAGGAGAAGCCTTATTTTTTTTGGTTGGCTTGTTGTGTGGAGATTTTTGGGAGAGAGCACTTGAGTTTCAAAGTACGCTTCATCTCCTTTGTTGAAGAACGACAACTCTCCCATGCAGAACATCGACTCGGCAACCCCGGATTCTCTTTCCCCTTCTTCCTCCGTGACAAGGGAGGATACACCGATGAGGGATCTCGCCAATGATGTCTCGCCTTATAATCTTCTCTCCGTGACAAAAGGGGAGACACCGCTTCCTCCTCGGGCGCTCTACGTCGTTGATTACGGAACCTCACCTCACGATGCCGTCTTCCACAACGCCTGACGTTCGACATAATTTGTTGAGGTATGGGTGTGTTTTGATTGGATCAATGATTGAATATTATTTCATTCTTGTCTGGTTCTCTTTAACCACCTTCTACCTAACTAATGCGGAGAGACCGGGCCAAATTAACACGGTTCGAATCCTCTTCCAATTTTGTGATTGTTGGCGGTTCTTCGTGTTCTTCATGGGTGACGAAAAACAGATCATTACGAGTTCATTACGTAACGCAACGATCCCAAATTTAAGACTCATCATCACAACAACCTAGCGGAGGTGCGACGACAATAGCGGGCGATGTTTTGGACCAGAACGGGATAGACCATTCCTCAACCATTCTTCGTGTGAGAATTCAAAACGTGTTTTTGGAGCCGATCGAAAGCCTGAGAATGCCAGAATCGACTTCGGAACAATGGGTCTACCTAGAGTCTAAAGTTTTGTGATGAACGAATGATCGGAATGAAGAACCAGAATCAAGGGAGGCGCACTAGCTAGAGGTGTCGTTTCTAGAAAATTCCAGGCTACACAGTGTGTACACTTGGAGAACACGTCGTGTAGTGTAGGAATTCTACGGCTAGGGTTTCAGATGTGAGACGACTAACACACGACATGTGACCTCTGTCACACGGCGTGTACTCGCCACACATCAAGGAGGTGGTGGCTACGCGAGAGTTGACGTGTAACCCGAGAATACACAGACACAGTGTGGAGTACACATGAATGTACTCTACCACATGTCCAGACATGGCCAATGGTGCGAGCTAACCCGTGTACCGATTACACGGGTTGAGGCCATGTACGAGCACATGTCCAGCGTACACGAAGCCAACCCCAGAAGTTTGGACACAGTGTGTAACCATACCACACAACATGTACATACTTTTTACACGAACAACCCTTCAACACGAGCTGCGGTACATGAACTATACCTGAGGTCTGAAGACACGGTGTGTAACCATACAACATGACATGTACTTAATTTTTACTTGAAAAAACCTTCAACACGGTCTGTGGTACATGGGAAGTACCCGAGGTCTGAAGACACGACGTGTAACTATACCAACATGCCGTATACTTTTTGGAAAATGGCTTGGTCATCTTGTACTCAGTGTCTTGGACACTTTTGTTTGGTTTAACCGATGTGGAGGACCTTTGGGATACATCAACTCTGGACTTCGTGATAGTTGATGTATCTACCCCCTTTAATCGTGGATTGGACCCTCCCAGAATCGAGCGTGCTGTGTGCGGGAACCCTAGAGCTGGCTGTGACTGTGATGACGATGACGACTGTACTTGAATCCTATGTGGGTTCAGCAGTGAGGATGACTATACTTGGATCCTCCATGGGTTCAGTAGCGATGATGACTGTACTTGGATCCTACGTGGGTTCGATAGCGATGGTTAGTGTACTTGGATCCTACGTGGGTTTGGCAGTGACGGCTTCTGTACTTGGATCCTACGTGGGTTCGGCAGAGGAGATGATTCAGAGGCTACATCTAATCATCTCCACCCCTCTTTGTGAGTAGTATACCTATGTGAGTTGAGTCTTTACTTTTAGTCATTATCATTGATGTGATTAACTTGCTTTCCTATGTGGAATGGGTTGTGCTTTCCTATGTGGAATGGGTTGTACTTGGGCTCGTGAGTTGGAGCCGAACTAGAATTGGTGACCTAGGTATATGTATGGGCATATACCTAAGTGGAGTTGGTTGATACTTTGTGTTTGTATCCTTAATTTGTGGTTTATCCTTTGTGGATTATGGGAGACCTTTGGGGGTCTCGAGGTCCCTATTGAGTATCGTATACTCACCCCTACACGGGCATTGCCCGCACTATGTTGTGTTGGTTACAGACGATAGACAACACTGATCATGGTCGAGGCTTGTGGAGATGGATGGTATCTGGAGGTGGAAAACCTGGAGGGACATACACGGATTGGACGGATGAACCCGAGGTACCGACGAGACTATCTTTACTCACCCTTCAGGTGGGATTTCTAGAGGATAACTTGGTGGTTGTTGCTTTACACTTCAGTTGTTGTACTTTCTTTTTCAGTTGTTCTATACTTTCAATTGGGTTTGTATACTGGCTCATTTACTTTCCAGCACTTACTTTTGTTCACAGTTTACTTAGTGTTTACTATATCTTGCGTACTCTATTGTGTTTTTTTACTTTTATAAAGGCAATTCCTTCCCTTTTATTGGGATTTATGCCTTTGGTGCTAGTCGCCAACCCCTGGCCTATGGAAGGCGTGCTTGGGGTAGTCACAGCACGGGCCCCGAGGACAGGTCATGACATTTAATCTTTCTAGTCAACTTATGAATAGTAATATAAGGTATGAGGTGTACCAAGTGGCCAATACCATGGAAATATTCTATGGGCAGGCCCATGGTTTTTCCAATACCATCGATGAGGTGTCCCTTGGCCATTAATGACTTGTCCCCTCACTTCTCCTATAAATACCAAGACTTTCCCTCATTATTTTCATTTCCAAATCCTACTCAATGAAGTTATGGTCTCTTTACCTCCTAAATATTCCTCCCAAGGTTCCCTCAAGCCTCCCAAGGTCCCGAAATTTAGGCTTTCAAAGTTACTCTTCAAGGTAAGGGAATCTTTCAACCTCCTCTTTTAAGCCACGACTTCCTTTATGTTGTGTCTTCTAGTTTCCATCTCTTTTTTTTGAGGGTATTTTCATATATGTTCTAATTAATTTCCATTTCATATCTTATTTTTGAGAGATCGTTTATGATCTCATAAATTTTTTTTCTAAATTTTTATGTGATGCCGTTAGGCTTCTGATTTTTTCGTAAAAGGAATCGCATCTTATCTTTTCTTTCATGTGGTATGTCATTCAAATTTCCATACCATGTTATTATCACCATGTTATTATGTATTTATAATATATTATAATTTATTTATGAGTGGGTTACTCTTGTACCCTCTCTTTTCAATGTTTTCTAAAACCATGTTATATAGCCGTTATGCTGCAGAAATTTCGCCTCAAAATTTCTATCTCTTTCTCTCCAAAAATTATCTTGTTTTATTTATGTGAATACCCATAACTATTTTGTTTCTTTGGGTGTTCATAAATATATAAATATGATGTATTTTATTCTGGAATTTACATACATATAACCCTCACTCCCTTTCCATGGGTTATAAATGACATAATGATCTTATTTTTGAAGAACTTTTAAAACGTCACGATCTTGAAATGAAACCCATTTATTTTATTCTCCATGGGTTATTTCTGAAATGTTTGATTATGATATATGTGGATCACATGTAGTTAAATACATATTAATGGTGTGCCTTGATAGTTCTCCAATGCATTGGGTAAATATTTAATCTCTAGAGATGACAAGTTTCACGATACCTTGGTGAATAACCTTGGTAATTTTTATGACACCTTGGGGATGGACCTTGGTGATATGTTCATGAATGTCTAAATGAAATGTTGTATCCACATATTAAATTTATGATTCAAGTTATTTTAATTATTATATGACTATAATTTCATTTCTCATATCTTTATGTTGTTATTCAATTTCTTATTGATATCACAAGTACATTGATACCCTTGTTTGCCCTTACTGGGCCTTCTGCTCACCCTTTCCTTTGATGTATGTCTCCAGGATATGAAAGGAAGTAATTTTAATTAGGATGATCTTATGATTAATCCTTACAAGTGTATTATAAGAATATTTTATGTTGTTTTTCATGTATTATGTTCCTAATTTCCAAGACACTAGACTTTAATGATCCTCTGTTTGTAAAATGTAATGAAAAGTTATGTAATAAAAAGGCAGGATGCCACAAGATCTCCTCTTAAATACCCTAGGGTTGGTATTTTGGGAAGAAAAAAACATTTTTAAAGAATATAATAATTCTGGGGAGATATTTTGGTAGGTTTTTATTTATATAAATGGTTTTATCGGTGTGAATAAGTGAGGGGAGTGAGTTACCTTTTATAATTGAGGAGTTTTATTTTTGTAAGTACCCAAAATTATTCAATAATGGGAAGTAAATCTTAGAAAAATTGGCACCAAAATTGATAATTAAAGGGGTGATGGATGATATGGTCAATCCACACCTACACCATACAAAAAATCTCATGTTTTAAACATGTTATTCATTAGATTTTATGTTTCCTATCTTTTAACATTTTAGTTTTTCACTATGACAACTAGTCATTTTGACCTAGGTAATTTGTCATTTATTCTTAGAATAAAATGAGACTTATTATGTAATTTGAACCCAATTATTATAAATATAAAATAAAATTTATCAAATGAAAATCCTATGTGGTCTGGAAGTTACTTTTAACAAATGTTAATGTAATGCGAAAAAACACTAATTTAACCTTAACCATGTTAATTAGTTATTTACTATTTTTACTAATTATTATGACCAAAAATTAATTTGAACTTATTATATAATATAAATTATTATTATTAAAAATATGTAATATATTTTTTAAAATTTAATTTAATTTAATTTTCATAATTAAATTTAAAATTAAACCCGTAGATGTGTTGAAAAAAAGTTTTTCCCATGAAAACATTTCAAAATCTTAAAAAGTTTTTATACCAGAATTCAAAATGAAATTTATTAAAATTAATTAAATTATTTATAATATAATATAATTGAATTAATTTTACTTTAAAACCAATTGAAAATATAATTTTTCCTTTTAAATAATTCAAATAAAAGGTAGTTTTCAATAAAAAATAATATTTTTCACTATTCATCAAAAAAAAAATTCAGAAAATTTTCAAAAATCAACCCAAAGATAATTTTGAAATCTAGATTTAAAATATTAATTTTATTTTTTAAAATAAAAATTTCTAAAAGTGGTAAAAATTAATTTTAAATTATATGCGCAAAGCGTGACTATTTTGCCTTTCATAAAAAAACAATTTTTCCAAAAACATTTATTTCTCTTTAAAATGGTTCTTATTTTATTTATAGTCAATAAATAACCATTGAATATAGTTTATAATTTTTTTTTGAAAAATAATTTTCTTAATTTAATCATTAGTATTCATACATGCTAACTTAACACCTACATTATAATGGTCATGTTTAATGGCGTGAAATGAGGCCCTGATGCTCTTTCTATTTGAACATAGAGATTTGGGTTCTGTACTTATGGTGATGGAAACCATAGATGAAAATTTTAATTTTTCAGATGTTTTAGTTGATCCTTCAAAAAAAGTCTATGGTAATTCTAGTCTGGGTAGTGCACATCCTCCCCTCCCCGAAGAATATCAGGCTTCAATGAATGTAACCTCTATTTCTCACTATTCAGAAACTCAAGATCGAGTAAATAATGATACTATGAAAAATATTAATGTGGCGTAAGCAGGGATCAATGTTTTTGATAATTTTATTTCTAGGTCTTTGGATCATATCAAAAATTCATCATAACCGCATCTCGAGAAATAGTTCCCTTGCTGTTGTTGATGAAATCTCTAAATTATTTAAGGAGCAAATTGAGGTGTGCAAGAAATATATCATTGCATGAATCACCTTAAAGTTAAATAATGATTTCTGGAATCTCGATGAGCTGAGGAATTAGCTTCTCTAGGTATAGGGGTATGATGGCTGGCACTTGGTTTCAATTGGTATGGGTTTTTTCTATATAAATTTCCCTCACCAAGAGATAATGGTAAAGGTGTGTAGATGTGAATTTTTCAATATTAAACCATGGATCCTAATATTCAAAGATTGGGATCCTTGATTTTATTCATTCTTAGATAATAATTATGTTTCACAATCCTAGATTCAGATAAAAGGGTTGAATTGGTTTTTTTGGCACCCGGGTATTCTATGAGATATTTCCTTGTTTATTGGATCACAAATTAAATTTGATAAGGATATTTAAATAGATAGGTATGTCTATTGTTCCTGAATCTTGGTTGAACTTCACCTTAGTTCAACTCTTTTTTAAATAGTTTTTTTGGTTTTTGGTGAATTCAAATTTGAGCCTGTAATTGAATATGAACATTTGCTTGATTTTTGTTCTAATTGTTTTTGTATTGGTAATGAAATAGATAAATACCATAGGGGTTTTATATGATCAAACTATAATAAATATGGGCATATTTTTGAACACTATAAGTTCAAGATTCCCACTATTAATGGGAGGAAGTATCCAGCAGATAAGAAAATAGTAACCATGGTTGGGATGAAGAAAGTCCATGATTAATATCATGTTGGAGGTAATGATGGAATGTAAGTAGGGAATGGATGTAAAGTTAGCTACAAGAAACATTTTGTTCCATTTGATGATATAGTTTTTGGTATTAATGATTTCAATAATTTACCTTTTAAAGGATTCAATTCTAATACCCATAAATGTTCTCATTGTTGTGCGAGTGGCCCTCATGTGGTTGTTAGTGTGGGTACTCATCTGCTGGAGGATGCATGGTTTGGAATGTAGATGTTCTAATCTCATCAAGTTTTGTAATATGATTCTAGGGATGGGTTTGATTGTTCTAATATTCTTGGGGATTAATTCTTAAATACTATTAGAATCTTGGGGACATACACCTTTCAATTTAAACGCCAGAATAATTAGAGAGTCTATCCTTCCATTTATTTGGTAATTATATATGATAGAAATGTGTGGAGGAAATACTTATCCCTACTTCATGATACTTTCCCATAAGTAAATGAAAAAAATTTCACTTAGGATGTGGAAAGTTTTCAAGAAAAAAAACATGATGATGCTGGGAAACCTGAAAAATATTTTAATCCTCACTGAGATATCTCTGTTTCTTGACATGGAACTTATGTTGATGCCAAGAAACTAGGAAATTATGGTTTATAGGAAATAGTTTGTGCGAATGATGTAATCCCTAAGTTAGATGAACTGAATCATGCACATTATATTTTAATTGTTGTCTCTCCAGTAATAGAGGTTGTGGTGGAAGACATGATGTTGCAAGATTGTTCCAATTAAGATCTAGTACATTATGTAGGGGTTTCTATTTTTAGATATATTTTGTAGTTTTTTGAGGTGATTATGGTTGACTATGATGGAAATTGGCTGAATCCAAACCATTAGAAGATAGAAAGACACCTGAGAGGTCAGGGTGGATCCCATGATAGGGGAGGTAGGAGCTCCGATGTGATGGAAAAAACAGAATGGTCATATCTATCCCAATTTTATAACCTTATGAAACATGCCTATGATGAATTTATAAAGGCTTCCATAAAATACTATGAATCATCAAGGGATAAAGCTTAAAAATTCCCCCAAATAATTATGATGGTTAAAGGTACCCCCAAGGTATTATGGAAGAGATAGAATCATGGTTCAATTTACTTCCTAAAGCTACCTTCACTGAAATAAAACTGGATGTATTTGGTTATAGGGACTTTCTTTTACACCAAAAACTAGGGGTGTCCAAACCCGACCCGACCTCATAGACCTGAATTGACCTGATTGGGTTGGTTTAGGTTTGAAAATATATATTCATAGGTTGTGTTGGTTGGGTTGATCCATGGTTGGGTTGAGTCGATTTGGGTCGGGTCACGTGTTGGGAAAAAAATGACACAACCCGACCCAACCAACTAGATGGATGAAACTTCTTCCCTCTAGCATGTATCACCTGACCACCCATCCTCACTATTTATACATCAATTTATCCTTTCCTTTGATCCCCACCCCCATTTCTTGGTCTGGTTCCTCATGGGAAGTTAGCTCCATCATTAATGTTTCCTCTGCAAACCCCACCCATGATCCCCACCCCCATCGCCTTTTCATCCATGATCCCCACCCCCATCACCTCTCTGTCAATCCCCAACCCTTTCGTCTCTCTGTGATCCCCACTACGGACATCTCTACAAGGATCCCCACCCCTCATCACCTATCTGCGATCCACACCCTCCTTGTCGCCTCTCTGATGATCCCCACCCTCATTGTATCTCCACCCTCCTTGTCTCCTTGTCTCCATCATTATTGTGACACGATAATGGATCCCCCTGCACCAGCACCCCTACCCGCACACCAACTCATCATCACCAGAGCTTCCAATTAGTACCGTTACTGATTACCTATCCAAAAAAATCCACCATCCACTAAAAATAAAGATAAATATTCTCCCCACACTAGTGTGGTCCTCTACTCAGCATGGATCATGATAGTGAAATTTGACGATTGAATTTATTATTGGTTGGCTTAGTTGTTCATGGTTGTTTGATACCCTAATTAGATCAGTGTTGGTTGCTTCTGGTGGTAGTGGCATGGAAGACAAAGCTCATGGGAGGAGAGGTATCCCTCTTAGGATGAGTGAAGAGGTGGTTCGATACAGTTTATGAAGTAGTGGAGACTAATTGTTTTTTCCAGGAACCCAATTACTTTGACTCGACCTGACCAGATCCGAGACAGGTTGGGTGGGGTCGGGTCTAAACTGAAAAAAATCTTCAAGCTGACCCAAACTTTATTTATTAGGTAGGGTACAAAAAATTCCCCAATCTAAACGATGGACATCACTACCAAAAACTATTATAATTTTTTTAAAGATGGTCACTAAAAATTTCAAGTTTGGATTTTTGTGATCTCTCTTGGAAATAAAAGAGATGCATAATTATAGAGGAATCCTATAACTTGTCATCGGAGGATGAATTTATACCACCTAAAAGGACCAAATCATGGTATAAAGGTTGACACCTAAAGAATAGATATTTCTATCCTAGGATCCTGGGCTCTAGAGGGAGCGACAATATTTCATCTTTTATTTTCTATGTTGTGGAAATTTATTTCTTTGTCGATCCTCTCATTCCTTGCCTTTTGTACTTTCCTTTTTATAATAATTTTTAGGGTATGGGTTGGCTTTCCAACTCACATTCGAAAATAATTGATAATGGTCATTTTTAAATAATAATATGTCTTGATTGATGCACCGATGGAGATGGATGCTAGCCAGGAGATTGGAGGGTATCCACCATGCTTGGAAATGCTTGACTGTAACAGGTGCAATGATCATGCCAGAGGGGTGGGTGACTATTTCCATTGTGTTATGGTTAATGGAAAGTGGGGGAATTTCTTGGATAGTGACAAGGAAAATGTGATGGTGAAACCTTCCTATTGTGAGGTTCTCAAGGATGGGAAGAGGAAATATAGAAAGGAGGTGTTCACCACATCAAGCCGAAGGACGAAGAAGGACTACTTTGAGTTGCCGAAGCCGCTGTACACTAGATCCCATTTCAAAAAATCACCGCAGGAGTTGATCTCATTGGAGAAATTGAACCTTAGAAAGAATTATGCCAAGATCCCAAGGCATTATGAAATCTCAGAATGGGATACGACCACTACAGAAGGAGGCTCTAATATGGGTTGTGATGGGTATGATGTTTATGATATGTAATAAGATTCTGAATTGCGGTTTGTTTTTTGCTATACTTTTATTTTTCTTTAATAAATAGTTAGGGGCCTACCTCTGACGGACTTTCCTGGTAAATAATAATATTTTAATAGAGTATCGTATTTTATTCAAACACAACATTGAGTTCATTATAAGTTATCAAAGATATTAGATTTATTTAAAAATAAATATATCATAAAGTCTTAGGGTGTTACATTCTCTTATAATCTTTGTGTTTTTTTGTCATATACACAGTTGAATATGATGTTTCTATTTTAAAATCTTAGGGTGTCATATTGTACTATTGAATACATGTATATTAAAATAAGTGAATATTAATATATATATTATCACATATTGATTGTTCTTCTGCAGAACATTGATGTGATAACATCCTAGAGTATATTTCAGATTGATAATTTCATTGAAGTTCCTCGATATGACTATAAACTTAAAATTACATGATTATACTATTAAATATAGTTATACAGTTTGATAACATTATATGAAAGGACACATAGAATGTGACTGTCAGGTGCGAGTACTCTTAAACGGATGAGTATTTTTCTCATAAAGTCTTCACTTGGTAATCTCAAATATGGAACATTATGAGAACAGAACTACTGGAAGGAAGTATGCATGTTTAGGTGTCATTGGATATTCCAATCTGTGAGCGTGTGTAATGGTCTTTAGAATTTATGATTATTATTAATTCATGTTATGACTCACACACTTAGATGTATTTCATAAACCATGATGATAACAGTTCATGGTAACATTGGATATGTTGGGTGTGTCACGAATGACATGTTGTTATTTAATAAGCTAATGGTGGATTTTTTCCCTTCTATCTTTATGGAAGTTGATATCTTAGACCTTTGATTGAAATATAACTATCACATTAAATTACATGTCCATGGTGTAATGATGTTTATTTCAGATAGTCAAAGAAATATGTGTTAAGTATATAGGTTAATCACAAGTATGTACAACCTTATTGATGAGATATTGAGATAAAGAGATTATATTACACAATGAGAGTTTCTATGTGGTTTCATTTATTGTGACATTACGTTATTTATCTCAGGTGCCTTAAATTATTTATAGAATGTAATATTGGACTTTAGGTAAGACTTCCTAATGCCAATGAGAAATAATCTTAGAAGGTCACATAATAAGTGTTACCATTGATCATAATTAAATTATATTTGAATTTAACTAATTGATTAAATATTATTCTCAATACTGATGAATAATTTTATTCACATTTAATTGATTGCATAAATTAAATAAATATATATTCATAAGAATGAGAATAAAAAATATATATTTATTTTATTGAATATTTAGTAAATATTTATTTGCTCGTTTGTGGATTAAAATATTTATTTATGAATAAATTTTTTATTCAGGTATTAAATATATATCAAGGAGGAAGAATAGATCAAGAATGAGTCTGTTGATAAATATTAATTTTCCAATAGGTAAAATTATATTTATCATTATGAAAGACTGTGATCACATAAGTAAGTGAATTAATGTGAAAACAAAGAATATAAATAAATGGATTATGTGTAAATTTTTTATCCAACATGGTTAATAAATTAAGTAAAATCCACTTAATATTAACAATTTATGTAAAGGATAAAAAAGATAAAATTTATGCATAATAAATTAGAATCCCTCAACTTAATATTAATTTGACCAAGCCTTACATTACTTGATTAGGAATGAAACCATAGAACTACGTGTTTACGTGGCCAAAGTCTAGACACTTTATTTTATCATAGATTTCTCATGATATTTTTGGGTTGAATTAACCAAACATGTATTGAATTTAATTAATAGATAAAGTTTGTTCAATACAAATTTCATAGAAAGTGTTGATGAGATCCCAATTTGGATTTCTGGATTTGGGAGTCCACAACAAAGATCAAGGAACTACAAGCCCATAGTTGGAAAATACACCTACCTAAATACCTTATCATGATTTTCATTGCCAAAATATAGTTCATAATGAATGAAAATATGGATCCTTACCACTAGAATGTCTTGTGTGATGGGAAATTTTGATTTCAATGGTGAGGGATGTTGAGAGTTGGTAAAATAGTAGGAGAGTTAATAAAATTAATAATTATTATTTCAATAAAAAATTACAATCAACTAAATTAATAATCATCTATTTTAATTATTGTAGAAAATGGAAAGAAAAACCATGAAAATGGTGTGATCATTCCTTAACTCAGGG
Source organism: Viscum album (assembly GCA_963277665.1). Taxonomy (NCBI): domain Eukaryota; kingdom Viridiplantae; phylum Streptophyta; class Magnoliopsida; order Santalales; family Viscaceae; genus Viscum; species Viscum album. The sequence goes on along the minus strand of OY728155.1, from coordinate 1,515,507,949 downwards.
TATTTCCTCGCAAATATAAATATCCGGATATGGTAAAATCAGTTATATGATACATTATTATCAATGAGTTTTGTATTTGTAGCTCCTCGACCCATTTTTTCACCCGAACAATGATCAGTGTCAGTTTACCACTAGGCCTTAAGCGCACCTCCCCATATGCCAAAGGATTCAAACTAGAAGTGTGGGTGTAAAGAGGTGATATTGGGGAGACTATACCCTCTGGTGATGATGATAATAATGGTCTATATAAATATAACATAGTGGAAGAAAATACCATAAAGTAACTAGACCAATAACCTGCAATAGAGGAAGCACAAATAAGAAGCAACATCAATAATCAACAAGATCAAATATACCATTTGCAGAATAAAAGACCACAATATACTTTTTATAGAAACAAATACCATTTTATATAAGCATGCATACATGTCAGATCATATAGAACATTAGATAAACAATAGGGTTTCTCATGGATGACCTCTTTATATACATATAAACATAATGATAAAAAAAGAAAGACTCAAAAGTAAACTCAAGATGATATAGGAACCTCAAAGGTCCCTTTAAATCCATCCCATGTTAATTATTTTGACATGATTATTAAGGTTTATCTCTTGAGTCTAAACCCTTACCTGATCGCAAAAACATAAAGTCTACACGCATCCCGAGGGGCCACTGTAGGGTGTGAGAATAAATCTCAGTAGACCACCACAAACTTGTGCCTAAATTACATCGGTGATAAAGAACAAGTATCTAAAAATAAATAAGGAAGTGAGAATGAATGTATTAATAATAACCTACTTCTCATGTGCTCAAAATCCATAAGGAATAAATCACATACTTCGACCAGTGCCAAATAACTATACTGGAGAGGATCCTCAGCATAAAGACCAATGAATACTCTAAAGAAAATCATCCTAGGTGAACCCTCAGGTTCCACATCCAAAAGTTTCACTCATAACATCATTACATAAATCATGTATTTACATACAAAAAGGTATTCCAAAACAATAAGTACATGGTCCCTCAGACTCGTACTTCAAATCTCCCGTCGGCTTGAAGCCCAATGTCCCGAGGCACATCAATGTCTATCCTCAAAAAAATAAACACCATAGGATCAATAGATGATGTCCTGAGGAACAATGATATTTTTCCTCCCAAATAATCCTGGTCTAGTATCATCAATGATACAGTGAGCCTCAACCCCCAACTAATGGTCTCAAAACCATCAACTGATGGCTCCTCACCATCCACATGGATTTCTTTGACAAGCACCACCAACCTCATAGATGGTCAACATGATCCTAATCCAAATCTAATAGAGGCCTCTAACAACATGAGTGGTCAACACCACTTTATCATATGAGTCATATCTATGTAAACATGACTCTGACAATGTGTCGACCAATTGCAGTGAGTGAAATCACCAAAAAATTACCAATCCACATCATCCTAGAACCCTGTTCCCCTATGACCATGTCACTCAACCTGATGGTCAACAACATCCAATATAACCTAGGCTATACCCACAATCTGACTAACTCATCAACTCAAACTAATGACCAAGTCTCCCAACCTATGATCAATATCATCATAGAATCTGGGCCAAGCCCAACCCAACAAAATACATCGCCTCATCCAGATAGTCAACACCATCTCAATCCTTGGGCTGCACCCATCACATTCCCATGGAACCATCAAAAGCATCATAAATAATTTATATTAATAAATAAATACCCATGGCCTAATCTTCCCATGGTCAAAAGCCTCTCACTATACCCACATCAATTTTAGTCTGGAAGAGCATAATCATAGGCATCTCACATGATCAATTTAATGAGTTAAAGGGAAGCATTAAATTTTTAGGGTTTCACTCAAACAACCCAATGAAACACTCAATAATGAACCCCCAAAACATGAATGAAATCAAAGATAAATATAGAAACCACATACCTCTTATTGGTAGAAATTATCTCATCTAATATCATCCTCTAACTGAAGTTGATTCAGAAGAAATCAGCATTTTAGATGAACTCCCTAAAAATATTGTGAAATAGATTGCATGGATTTAGCACACCATATGGAAGAGTAAGTAATAAAAGAAACAAGAGGACTAAAGGTCTTACTGATGTGGTTCCAATGAGACTGATTTTGATTGATTTAGAGCTCATATGACAAATATGGCTCAAAGACAAAGGATGAGGAAGTGAGGATCTATCCTCTGCTATTTGTGTAGGTAGAGAAGGGAAAAGGGGAGAAGAAAATAAATAAAGTAAGGAAAATTTTGGTAAATTCTATACTTTAAGTCTCCTAAGTGGTTTGGACACATGGTTTGGCTATCCATGTGCTAACTGTGGGGCTCCCAATGCATAGGAAACCCACCAGCATGGTCAGCCTAAACGGTTTCTTGAACCATGTGTACCCCATGCGTGAGCCTCTACTAAAAAATGTAGAATTCCATGCATGTTCGTGTGCCCCCTCCTATAATGTTTTTCAAACGATTTTGAGTAAAGATGGAGGGATGTATGGTTACACCTGGGAGGATGCATAGTTTTTCTAAACCATTCACCCCAGTCTGTGCCTTTTTAAAAGCTACGATTTCAGACTCTGATGCACCCAAAATTCAACCAAAACAATAAGGAAATTTCCAATCCTTGAAACCTCTCTAAAAAATGAATTGGTTCAAGGAAAATCCCATAATTAATTTGTAAATATCAAGAAAAAAGTTGGTCCAACCATGAAACTCCAAAAATTCAAATAGGTTTTGGATTTTGAACCACTTCAAAAACCCTGGACATTAACATATACACACCTTAAAATAGATCATCCCCAAGCTATAAAACATTAACCATATATTGTAAAAAGCATACCCATATCATTTAAAAATTAACCTGGTCTACTCGGGTCATCATGTTAGATGTCAAATCTAACAAGGTGCTCCCCACCTTAGGAGTTACCTACCTCAGTCACTTCCCAACCCAAAACTCAAAATAAACCAATAGTCTACCAACCTTCCCTAGACTCAAAAGTCTTCCTAGGACACATTCTGAATCCTGTACCTGATTAGGTGATCACATCATATTCATTACACATATAACACCCATCAATAACCACACATCATTAGATTTACACCCCATTAACATGTCAAACATGGAAACTATAAGGTTCTTCATATCATCAGATTCTCATAAGATGTCTATGTTCCTCACACCTCACATAGACCCCAAATCACACTAATTACCATATGCCAATGCACCTCAAATAATCCCACATCATTTTGATTCCCAGATTCCAACACACATCAAGTAATACCACATCACATAGATTCCCATAGATAATACCGATTTCATACACATCATATATATATATTACATTTGAGATGATTCCAACCTACTAACCAAAATATGGTTAGTCCAAAATATATCCCATGCACCTCATACACCTCATGCATCCAAAACCAGACATTACTAAAAAAATGTGCCATTCCAAAACCAAAAATATTTACCTAGTCATTCCCACAATATACCTCTAATCGTCATCAGCTCACCAGCCTACTCTAACCCTATAAGCTCAATAACATCGTTTAGCCTGAAGCCTGACTGCTTGAGGCATGGCCTTCCAATAGTCCTGCACCAGTCACCACCCACTAACCCCAATACTAGGTCCACTTTCTCTTCCATGAACTCCATGTACAACTAAATCCCGAATACTATCTCCTGGTATTGATCTTGGTCCAACCTTATACCCCTGAGTTTGTCTTGGTCTATGGATTCTAGCTATCCAACAAGGATTCCTATAAAAACTCTTGAGTTTCCTGAACCAGGCACAAGCTCGACACTCCTTTGATGCCCCATCAGAATATTTTTGCACATGTTGTAACATCATACAACATAATAACACCATCGATGACCAAATCCTTGATGGTCTTCCTAAATCTATAGCCTTACTGCCTTGTTGGAATTCCTCTCAGCCCCGCTTCTGAATATCAGAAGCATCACTATTGTAATCAGCTGATGCTATCATCTAGATCAAGTATGACCAGTTTGTCAAATTTATTTCAGAAATAAATGCCTAATTGAATAAATATGATAATGAGGATAAACTAAAGATGTTTTCCTACACCCTGATTGCATTCTGTAAACCATCCTCAAAACACCTAACCCTTGAGGTGCATCTCCCACCATAATAGGAATGAAACGAGACAAGTTTGTAAATGTATCTACACAGTCCATGAAAGACCTGAATCCTTTATATAAGCTCCAGATATCCCAATCTATCTCCATCCTCATCATCTCTAAGAATAAATCATCAAAGAAAATGGCCTCAAAATCTTTCAAGACCATTCCATTATGTCTAATTTCTTGAATCTATACATCCCACCAACACTTTCTCGGACTTTGATCACATTCATCACCAGATTCACCCTACATACTGGGGGTGTCTCAAGCCAATCTAAGATGGTTTTCATTGACTCTATCCAGTTATCTACCACCTATGGTCCACCCTTACCTTGAAATAGTTGTGGGTGCTACGATTGGATCTCCATATTTAAGTACACCATCAAAGGCTCCGCTATATGAGATCCCCTATCAATGCCTAGTATGAAATGTACCAAGATCGACCAAATATATTAGTAAATCCATGGCCCAAAAGATGCCATATCTTGTAGCTAACCCTCCTATACCTGAGCCTGTACCTATAGCTCATGATCAACTTGATCCCTTGGGGACTCATCCTGACACTCTGGGGTCTCAACCTATGCACGCTCATGAGACACTATATCACCACCCACTTAATGATCCATCCAAATTTTTCTAGGTGGAAACTGTTTGAATATAAATATCATGTTTATATATCCATAATAACATATATATAAATAATACTGATAGGTAAAGTTGTAATAATAAGTGCAATATCACCACCATTAAAATCCCCTATCACAACCATGTCTTATGACATCCAGACTCATAGACCCTTACTCTCCCATATAATATCCAGGAATCACATATAAATTTGGCCTCATGGACCCTCTCCTACCTACAATAGCGTCATACGTCACATGAAATAAAAGGTAGCTGATTAATACCCCACCAAAGAGACTAATCAGGAAAATATTATTTAGCTTCTTTGTTTACATTTTAATCAAATCAACCCCTATAATAATCCATTACTAATATTATTAGATATTGGATCATGAATATCATATGAATATATATATATATCTATATCTATATATATATATATATATCACATATCACATATCAAGAACACATAGATTTTATTGGAACCTGATGCCTCAGCTGGCAGAGTAGAATTCCACCAAAGAGAGGCTAAGCAGGAAAAAACTATTTAGCTTCCTTTGTTGAAAAACAACCTAATACATCTTAGAACAATATAGGTTCCCAATGAAAATAAAAATCAGTTTATCAAAGACACACACACACACACACATATATTAATCATCTTATGTGCATACCTAGAATTCATAAAGAACCACACATACCAGGCTAAGGGTCCCAATATCATAATAGATAATAAAAACAACCAAGTTCACCACTAAAATTGGAAATCAAACCCACTATCAAATGGAAAAGTTAGAACATAAATTTCCCACCCTTGGAAACTTGGTATGTCCCCTGTGGATGGGGCCGTAGACACCAAAACATGAGTTTTAAACCCAGTTCTGACTACATACTAGTATCTAGTCTACCATATCCTAAATATTAATACCCAATAATAGGTAAAAGAAACTCCATTGATACCATTTATATCACCCCGACCTGATTTTACACCCTATCAGTGCTCATGTATGGTTTACCACTAGGCCTTAAGTGCATCTACCCATAGACCAAAGGATTCTAACTAGTAGCAAGGGATTAAAGAGGTGATAGTGGGGAAAATATAACCTATGGTGATTATAATAATAATGGCCTATATAAATAAAATAAACCTGTATAAAATACCATAGGACAATAGGATTAGTAAGTCGCACTAGTGGAAGCACAAATAAACAGAAACAACAATAACCAACTAGCTAAAATATACCATTTGTAGAATAAAATACAACTAGATACTATTTATAGAAACAAATACCATTTTTATATATTTATTCTTAAAATTTATTTCATAAATAAAAATAGATAAAAAATAGGGTCGCCCATGTCCGACCTCAGTATATACATATAAACATGATGATAAAAAAGACTCAAAAGTAAACTCTATATGATGAATGAATGTCCAAGGTCCCTTACCATCCATCCCATAATAAGAAGTATGAAATGATCACTAAGGTTTCTCTTCTGATCCTAAAACCTTTCCAAATCATAAAGAATAAATTCTAAATGTGTCCCAAGGGGCCTATCTAGGGTGTGAGAATAAATCTTAGTAGGCCACCACTAACCTTTGTCTAGCTTACATTGGTGATAAACCATGTGTATCTAAAAATAAACATGGAATTGAGCATGAATTCATAAAGAATAACCTACTTCCCTTATAATTAACATCCATAACTAAGAAATCACCCGCTTTGGCTAATGCTGATAAAACTATAGTGGATAAGGTCCTTAGCATAAATCCCAATGCATCCTTTAAAAAAATCATCCAAGGTGAACCCTTAGGTTCCAACTCTATGGTGACACATAGAGCCTCATTCCATCAATAATATACCAATTTTAAAGAATGAATTCCCAAAAAATAAGTACATGATCCCTCATACCCCTCTAGGAAAGCTCCCATCAGCTCTAAGCTCGACGTCTTGAGGCATAATGATGTCTGTCCTCAAAATAATAAATGTAGTCCTCTCAATAGTCAAAATATTGGGGAATGGCGATCTCCTTCCTCCTAAATAATCAAAACCCAATGGCCTCAAAGATACGACAAGCCTCATCCCCCAACTGATCGTCTCAACACCATCAACTGATGTCTCCTCACCATCCACATGGATTTCTATAACAAAAAAATACAACCTCATTGATAGTTAATATCATCCTAAACTATATCTAATATAGGCCTTTACCCATATGAGTGGTTAACAACACCTCAGCATCTAAGTCCTATCTATGTGAACATGACTCTAATGGCACATTGACCAATCATAGTGAGCATAAATCACAAAAAAGTACCTAAGCCACATCATCCTGACACATCCTTACCCTATGACCGTGTCACTCAATATAATGGTAAACACCATCCAATATCACCCGTGCCATGCCTACAAGCTATTGAACTTATAAAATCAATATGAAAACCAAGCCCCCTAACCTGTGATGAACATCACCATAGAATCTAAGACAATCCCAACCTAATTATCTAGATTGCCTCATCCCGATCTCAACACTATCTCAATCCTCAATCCATGATTATCACATTCCCATGTAACCATTTCAAGAAGCATAAATAATTTAATATAATATATAAACACCCCTGGACCAATCTTCCCAAGGTCTGAAGTCTGTCACCAGACCCATTACATGATCAATTTAATTAATTAATGGAAAGAATTTAATTTTTAGTTTATCTCTTAAACAACCCAAAAATTCACTCAAGAACACACCAACAAAACATGATCGAAATTAAAGAGAAATCTAGAAACCACCTGCCCCATGTTGGTAGACATTTTCTTGTCTAATATTATCTTATAACTCAAGATGATTCATATGAAATTATAATTTTAGAAAAACTTACTGAAAATAGGGTAAAATGTATTGAATTGATTTAAAACAACATATTTAGAGATAAAGGAAGAAAAAAAGCAATAGAACTAAATGTATTACTAATGCAGTTCTAAAGAGAATGAAGAAAATTGATTCAAATCTTGGATGAAAAATATGGCCCAAATCCTAAGGAGGAGGAAGAGAGGATCTCCGCTATGTTGTGATTGAATTTGGAGAAGGTATAAGTGGAAGAGAAACATAAATATAGGAGGATAAATTTTAGTAAAGTATCCACTTTTTGTGGACTTCATGGTTTAGCTGAACAATTAGGATAACCACATGCCGACCGTGTATCTCCCACTACTTAGAAACCACACATGCCTGGTTGGCCTGAATGGTTTTCCTAACCATGTGAAAACCATGAGTGAGCCACTAATAAAAATAAAAGAATGCCTGACATGGTCATACAACCCATATTGAAAGGTTTTTAAAACCATGCACTGTAAATGAGGGCAGCAAGATTACACTTGGTATGCCATGCAGTTTGTCCAAACCCTACACCCCAGTCCACACCTTCTAAAAATCTTGGATTTCAGACTCTGATGCACCCAAAACACAAAAAAAAACCAGAGTCAATTTTTGAGCCTTGGAACTCGTCTAAAAATATATCCTCAGGTCAAGTAAACTCCCAAAATTAAGTTATAAAGATCAATAATAAAGTTGTTCTGACCACCAAACTCCAAAATTTTAAAGCAGTTGAGTATTTCAACAAGATCCAAAAACTCGTGATTTTATAGTATTATTTTTTGGATTCCCATATTAATATTCTTTAACCTTAGTAGGTGAGAGAATGTTAAAATTATGCCTACCAGTGATATGTCGAGGATGCTTCCTTTTTCCCATTGTATTATACTATCAACTTCTAGATAGTTGATGATACAACATGAAGACATGGATGCTTACACCAAAATATCATATCTCTATTATCTTTGGAAAGAGAAGGAAATTATAGAAATAAATAATATTTTAAATGCACTATATCAATGTAAACTGGAATAATGTAATCTAGCCACAAAACATACTTTCAAAATGATGGGTTATATTGATCAGTTGGTGAAATTAAGCTTCCAATTGCATAATAAAATATCCATTAATAATATATTATCTTCCTTACCAAAATTTTTATCCTTATTTATCCATGATTGGATAAAAAAATGGATAAGTCACTCAAAAAACTTTTATTCATACTTCATTAATTAGATAAGGATTTTTTGAAACCTTTTTCACCACCCATTTTAGTGAAAATTTTGATAGACAAGGCTAAATATCTCATGGATAATCTAAATCTAAAAGATCCTTTATGAATTCCTTCAAAGAGAAAAAATATTCAAAGTTAGACGAATGAAAAGGAGGATGTTTTCTTCTTATGTGTAAATAATGGAAAGTGGAAAATACATTTTAATTAATTGAACAATTGAAGATTTTCATCCACTTCAAGTATATTCATTAAATTTTTATTCACTGATTATTTATTAAATACAATATGCTCACAACATATATGTATTTAAATATATAAAACACACAATAATAGAAAATTTGTAGAGTGAGCTCAAAAAGAGATGAAAAAGGGAGATTCCTATGTCATCCAAGGGAAGATCAATATTTATCAATGCCCGATTATATTGATTCATGTTTGTAATAATAGTTACCAAAAAAATTATCTCAATGTCTATTTATACACACAACTACATTATTTAATTTTGGAATAAATATTTTTATGTTACTTAAATACCAAAATAATGGTTTAGTAACTCTTGAATCACAAATATCCATTGAAATTAATGATTAATATAAAATATAATACTCTTTACTGAATGTGATAAGATAATTATTTATCAAATAAAATTTAAATTAGTTGACCTCTATATAACCATCAAAGTGTTTTAGTCTTAGTTGAGTTAAGATACTAGATATAAAAAAAACTAATTATCATGTTTTAGATAAATAAACTCCTTTAAATAAAGGTATGTCACAAAACCTTTTATATTTGGTTCAACCTGGTAACATGAATCATTTTAAATCCAAAGGGAATTTCATATACTTTATAATATTCCTTTAATTTTTTTTTAGAAATTCTCAGTGAAGTAAATGAATGTACATGGTGAAGATTGATGAATATTCAAGTTGTATTATTGGATAACATCTTATCCAAGTAATTATTGATCATATATGTAGAGTAAAAGTTATCCCAAACTCACATTTCTTTATATACATTAATTTCATGATGATAGTAAAATAAAGGAAAATGATGAATGATATATATATATTTAAAATATTCCATTATTCCTTCCATGAAATATGTTGTTAATATAATTGAAACAACTAACCATATTATTGCTATATTTTATAATGGATATCATATTAACTATTATTTGATAAGAATATATTAGGATACTACCACAAGAATTTGTTGAAAACTATTTGTTAAAAGATAGTCTTAGCTAAAAATGAACATAAAAACACTAAGGTGAATATAATTTAATGATCCTATGGAAAAAATGAATATTAACTTCTAGTCAAGATTGACTATATTTCTAAAAAGGAATACTATATATTTAAAGATAATGAGATTAAACTTAACATCTACGAGTTCAGGCCTTGTATCCACAAGAGTTGTCATAGGGATACTAGTTTCCACTGAGATTAGTGGGAGGAGTAGTTCCAAAGGATCATACTATGTAGGAATATATAACTAAAGAGGTGGTTTATATTCACTATGATTTGTAGTTCATATATCATTCTTTTAGAATAAATATTATTAAAAATAAGAAGGAAATTGTTATATGATATGAATGATGATTATGTATAAATTCAAGTAACAGACTCCATGTATCAATATTTAGGGACTTCTTATTTTGAATATTTCTAAGGATTGATACTGTTGGTGAGTATTAAAGAGAACTGAATGAGGTTTTGTCCTTGATGACTAATGATTGTAGTCTAGGTGATATTCAATTGTGGTTATTTGGACCTTCTAGAACATGTGGACCAAGCAGGCATGCAAGGTAAAAACCTATAGTGTTTAGGACTTAAGGTCATTTTTTCATGGGATTAATACCAACAAGGACAAAATTTCATGTAATGGGATATATCTTCCTATAAAGATTATAGGGTTTTATTTAATTTTATAAAAAATGGGGAACTTCCTCCTTCCTATTAAAAAAATAAACTTATTCACCACTCATCATGAATAAAATACTTTTTAATTATAATTGTAAAAGAAAATTTATATGATCATAATATTGGGATATTTATTGTCCTAGACACCTCATTTAGAGGGATCCTTATTGAAGATGTCTATATGATGTGACCAAAATGAGACCCTATGGTATATGTCTACTAGGAATAACTAAAAAGGGTCAGTGATATAAATAAATTCCAATAAGATACGGAAATTACATAAATTCATTTATGAAGAAATAATTCATAATAATTATAGGATATTAATTTAGAAATTAATGAGTTACATGTGTATCTAACTGGTTTGTGGGTGCGCTATATGTTTTCAAGATAAATATGTTGACAATACATGTAAATAAATGTTGTGTCATACCAGTTTGTTAAGACTAAGGAATGAAATTTCTTTAAGTTTGACTTAAAGTAGCAACCATGTTCTGAGGAATAAGATCTAAAAAATGGATCTACAGGTTTTCTAAATCTAGTCATAGTACATATATTAACATAATATTGAAAAATAAATGTTTAAACAATTCAAGATAGTTTTTTTGGTGTATATTCCTTCTAGTAGAAAATGCATGGGCATAAGAATTGATTATGGAGATTAAAATATTTTCATAATATTAAGTACTAGGAATTCATCTCATATGACATGATATACACTGATGTATAAATCATAACAGGTGAATACCAAACATATCCAACATAATTTGATATACTTATAGTCAGAACTATTAGAAAGTACTTAGAAAAGTAGAAACAGATGAGTTCATGGTGTTTGGAGAAGTGGGAATACTGATGATAAAAAATTGAACACTTAACTTAATTTAGTTAAATTTTATATAGTATCACTGATAATGTATAGTAATATTAAGGAAAAACTTATTATCACTAGTGGTTACCATATCTACAATATTAGAGTACATTGCAGCTTCTGATGCAACTTAAAAAGCAGTTTAGAAACATCCTATTCCGATTTTGAGTTATACCAATATAAATAGATCTATAATTTTATGATAAGATGTGACTATGGATTTAGTCATTATTTCAACATTCTAACATAGAAATAAGAGGTTGATACTTGATTATATCATTACATGAGGGATTTTCTCAAGATAATAGATATTACAGTAAATAGATTCACCACCAAAATATGCATCATAATCAACCATAGCCCTGGAAATGTGGTAGTCATAGAAACTATATTCATACTCAGAAGAAGTGTGTTTAAGATATGAGGAATAACTAGTCATTAGCAGTAAAATCTAGTGCAAGTGGGTGTTTGTTGGACTTAGTGCCCTAAAACCAACTACTGTGTACTTTGGATTATATGTATATTCAAAGAAGTGAATATTAATATAAATATAATATAACATATTTATTGTTCTTCTACATAAATTTGTTGTGATAAAGTACTAGAGTATCCATCACATTGATAAGGTTATAGTAGTTCCCCACTATTATGAGAACCTTGAAATGATATAATGGTATTCTAAAATATAGTTCTATGGTTAAATAAAATTTTATTATGGGACACATAGAATGTGACTATCAGGTGTTATTACTCATAAGAAGATGATAATTATTATCATAAAGTTTGAAATTGATAAATATATTAGATGGGATATAATGAAAACATACCCACCTATAGAAATTCCACATGTTTTTGTGACATCATATTTTCCTATCTACGAGCGTGTGTAGTGGTCCTTATAATTTAAGATTATTATTAATGCATATTATGACTCGTACACTTAGATGTATTTCAAAAACAATAACGATAATAGTTAATAGATAAGTTAGATATGTTTGGTGCATGATTAATGGCATGTTGTTAATTAATAATCTGAGGAAGGATTTTCCCTTCCATCTTTATGGAAGTTGGTATCTTGGCCCTTTGATTGAAATATAATTGTCACATTAAATTCATGGCCATGGTGTAAGGAATTTTATTTCATATATTCAAAGAAACACATTTTAAGCATATAAGTGGATGACATAGATGTGAAACCTTCTTGAAAAGATATTGAGACAAAGGTATTATATTATACACTAAGAATTCATATGTTATTGTCATTATTGGGACATTAAGTTCTTTATCCTGGGTGCCTTGATCTGAGATAATAAACTTAGACTTTAGGAAGGCCCACCTAATTCTAACTAGAAACAATCCAAGAGGGTCACACATTATGTGTTACCATCAATATCGATTAAATTATATTTGAATTTAACTAAATTAATAGATATTATTCTCAATATCGAGGAATAATTTTATTCAAAATTTATTGATTTCATAAGTTAAATAAATATTTATTCATAGGATTGTGAATAATTTTTATTTTATTTTATTGAATATTTAATATATTTTTATTCACTCGTTTTTGGATTAAAATATTTATTTATAAAAAAAATGTCTATTCAAGTATTCAATAAATACCAAGAAGGATTAATAGACCAAGACCACATCTGTTGATAAATATCAATTTTGCAACAGGTAAAATTATATTTACCATTGTGAAAGTTAGCACACACAAAATAATAATAATAATAATTTATTATTATATATTATGAGGCTTGTTAAATACTATTATATTATTTATGGGCCAATACAAAATTAAATAATATTTTATCCTAAACCCTATATTTAAAAATATATAGTTATTTCTATTGTTTAGTGTTAATCAAAAATTTAAATTTTAGAATCATTGTAGGCAATGAACTTCACGCTATTAAATTTTCCTCCTCTATTCCTCTCAAGAAGGAGAAGAACTACTTCAATCATTAAGAAACTTGATCAATCAAGACAAAAAAAAGTTGATTTATTCACTATCCTAGCACCTAAAAATCAATCATCTTCATTCAAAGATCAAAGGAGCATGTTTGGATCACTACTAGAGGTATTCTACACTTGTAACCTCCATATGAAATAACGATAATCCAAATATGGTTTTCAGAAGATTAAAATCATTATTGAAGAAATTTACTCATATTAGGTATTCATTTATTCTTATCTAAATATATTAATTATAAATTTAATGTGAAAAGATCAACTTTTTGGGTTTTGGGAGACTCTATGTTAAAATAAATTTTAATATAACTCCCAACAAAGGCATTTTTTCAATAACCCAAATCTTCATATTTTTCTTTATTTTCCATAAAGGGGTTTTCTACCTCTTTTTGGGGAGACATAGTATCATTGTGGAAAAAGGGAATCATATAATTATAATTTTATGGGATAGTTTAATTTAGTAATGTCCCATATGTAAGAGTATTAGGGGTACTCTTATGTATGGGTACCCACTAATGTGATGGTCCTAGTCTTTTTGAGAAATTGAGGAGGGGGGGGGGGGGTCACGGATTGCCGAGGGAAGGTGACATCCTAACCATATGTATGGGTTTTTGGGGGAATATCATATATGAGTAAACATTAGCATAAGATCCATGCCATGGTGATAATCGATCAAGGGAAGAGGCCATGCCTTACAGCTTTGTATCATACCATGGTAGGGGTATTACGACTAAGAACCACATCATAGAGGCTTATCCACATGGGGTCTCCATGCCATGATGTTAAACTAGGAATAAGAGTTGTGATTTCAACTTGAACAACTGGAAATGAAGATATTTTCAATGGGTCAATTGAAATGGGATCCCATCTCAATTAACCCATGGCTGACAATGGCATAAAAAAGATTCTTTTTTTATAAAACACCTCATTTTTTTCAATGGAAGAATGACCTATTGAAAATAGTTTTCAAACACATATAGAAAATTTTTTATTTATGATAGAATATGATTTTCATCACTAATAATGTTTTGTGACATAATTACATATCCTTCACAAATAAGCTATTGTGACATAAATCATATTCAATTGTAAAAAAAATTAAAAAAATAAAAGAATTAAAAAATTAAAAAATATTAAATAAATTTTAAACACACACACACATATATAAATGTAGACATATGAATTAATATCCATATTAAATATAATAAGTTTATCCCCAAATAATAATAATTTGTTTTTCAAAAAAAGATATCATCAATCACTGTGGAGGTGATAGATCATCTAGAGGACCTAGTGGAGGGAACTCCATCCCTATACCACATACAAGTCGTTGCACACACTAAATTTTCTCGTGATGCTGCTCCTAGAATCAATGATGCTCCACCACCTGATCTTTATAGTCTCTCTATAACCATATTTTGAGAACAAATATTCTCCTCATACTCTACAGATGATGATGATGACTCTTCATGAGATCCCATTGAGATGGGCAATGACCATTCAATTAATCCACAATAATTGATATGCATCAATAGATAACTGATTCTATTAATTAGTATCATTCAATATGATTGTGCATCCAGAGTGGTTTTGGTCCCAAAAGTAAATCAACCTAAGGATATTAATAAGTACTGTATAATATTATTTTGCAACTTTTCTTATAAAATTCTCTCCAGTATTGTGAATAAGAGTCTAAAATGTATTGTTCCAATAATTGTGTCATACGATCATCATGGGTTTGTAGAAGGGAGGGGAATTCATGGTGAGGTGGGGATAACTAAAGAGATAGTGTATGATATAAATAAGAAATCACTAGGATCAAATATTATCATTAAGGTGGACATAAACAAGGCGTATGATTTATTTTAGTAGAGATATAATATTAAAGTAATGAGGATATTGGGTTTTAGAAAATGGGGTTGCGACATGATGTTCAGGTGATTATTTTCTCTGTGTATTTTCATTTCCTATATGGGGAGGAACTTTGAATTCTTCAAAATAGTCCATAGTTGGAGATAGGGTGATCTTCTATCCTCTATTCTGTTTATCAAGGATCAGGATTTACTCTCAAGAAATATGAAGCAATATTTGGAGGAGGGGTAAATTAGCTCGTATAAGAATTGGGAGGGGGATAGTATTATCTTTAACTTGATGTTTGATGATAAATTTCCCTTTTTTATTATTGGTCACTGGATGGAATTATAAGATGGGAGAATATGGAAAACTAAGTGGGAAATAGATGAACTTGAGGAAAATAAATTTCTATATTTCCAACAAGTGTTCGTACCATCAATCCAGGGAATTCTAAAAAAAACTGGGCATGTAGGAGAGAAATATTCCTATTATTTATTTGGGTTCTCCTATTTAAAATGAAAGATTCAAGAATAACCTGTTTTAGGAAACTATAAAAAATTACCGTTCGAATCTATAACTGAAAAAATGGCATTCTATCCTTTGGTGGTTGCATTACCAAGACAAATAGTGTGATATCCTCCATGGGTATGTACATTATTTATATTGTCATGTAACCAAAAGGAACCATTGATCACTAGGAAAAAATAATGACTAGGTTCATTTGGGATGAAAATGATGCTGAAAGGTGTCATTGGGTGGCCTGAAAGAGGATGGAAAGACCTTTTGATGAAGGAGGTGTCAACATATGTGATATCTCGGAAGCCATGTAGGACATACAATCTAAATAAGAAAGGGAATTTATTTAAGGGAAGACACTTTGAGTGAGATTTATGAGACACAAGTTTGGGTAAAGCTGGAATGAATGGTCTGATATCCCCAGAAAATCGTCGAAGTTGGAAAGGATCATGATCGAGCTCTTGCTGGTGTTGGAGAGTAAAATTATATGGGTGGTGGGGCATATAAATATCAGTTTCTAAAAGGACAAAAAGATCTATAGAATCCTTGTCTACCCTAGTTTCCCAACCCCAAATATTTATTTTAGAGAATCCTTGGGTTACTTGGCTTTCATCCATGCATTGCTTGATCAACAACATCAAGTAGCCTTTGAGAATATCACATTAGTGGATGAACCAGATAGATGTGCACTATCTATCTCAACATCTAGATTATTTATCAGAAGATAATTGTGGGAAATATTTCATGTAATTTTTGGATATGATGAATGAGATACCTCTCTTTGGTGAAAATGGATCCTAAAGAGAATGAAATTTATTATTCGGAGAATGAGGAACCAGGCTCTATTGATGGAGGATGATATTTAGAAAAATGGTATCTTGATGTCCTCTCATTGCTGGTACTGCACCATACTTGTCATAGACCGACCCGAGAATACCCGAAGCTGGCACCTTAAAACATGATGTGTAATTTTTAACAAAAAAATGCACTGATACTTTACACATCATGTCTCATACATAGGATCGATTCAGTTCAGGTTTTGGGAAACCAACTACTTCTGACATGCTTCTTCAACTATAACCAATACCTAAAAATTTTTATTTAAAAACATATGGTGAGCATACAAATTCCCAGTAATGGGTTTTAAAATAACATAATATACCAATATAACATTTGAAAATATTAATTTTTAAAAATTTCCATAAAACATTTTCTTAAGGAATACTGAAACATAAACATCACAACATAGAATTTAGTCTAAGAATCATAAGGTCACATTTTATAGAATTATGACAGGGTTATGAGGAATAATGATTCAATTATAAGCATGTTCACTTAGAATAATAATTAAAATACATTCTAAATAAGTATGACATATGAAATGCAAGTAAAAATTTAATAACTAAGAGTACATAATCAGAGTTGCATATAAAGGAAATAACATCCATTTTATTCTCTATTACTATGAAACATAAACTAGTTAATAAATCACTGAGTGAAAAATAAACTTCATGCCATAATAATTTACTTCTTCTGATACTCATAAGTACTAGCTCTTAACCATGGATATTCTACTAGTCGAATATCCACTTGGTTAATTAATTATCATAAACATAATGAGGGAACATATAATATTAGACCCTATTAAGACCTCGTGTCAAGACCTAAAATGTCAATGGCCTCGTGACAAGACCTAATTGTCTCATGAGAACTATAGATGCATCGAGGGGCTTGCATTAACCAATCCCAAACCAGTTATACCGAGTCTATAACATTCCTCATATGCCAAATATGGTCTTATATTAAAAATGTCCCATACCAATTTGAATATTTAATTTCTCATTTTATATTATTCAAGGTGTCCCATACCACCTTGAATAATTTAATTCATTATTCCATAAAAGTCCATAAGAGTTTTAATTACATTCATTAGCATTTACATATATATAGCGAATCAGGCATATAAGTATTAATTACAAAACTGTCAACTACATGGTTATGTCATTGAATGGTGAGTATGATAAGAAGATTATGGCATATGTGATGACAACTAATGCACTAAAATAAATACATGTTTTGTTACATAAAATGATAACCCTAAATTCTAAAATCTTTACTGATAAATTACACATTGGAATTTCATCATGGATTGGGTGCTTAATTAATTAAAAAAGAGACCAAGTATTTCAAAAGGGGTATTAAAAACATAAATTCCCAAACTTTCATTTTTGGTATGCTTATCTTCAACATATCACAAGGTACACATAATGTTAAACATAAAAATCATGAAATTCAACCATAACTAATACCATCCAATATATGTTGAAAATAAGTGACTCCCACATTTGTACCCAAGAGTAGTGAAACCCAAATTTTATACCCATGAATTCTCTTTAATTACTAAACATATCAGAAGTATAATATTTGGAATATCCAAAAATAGGGTTTAGTGTTGTGTAAATTTGTTCATACACAAGGGTGTATATAAAAAGTAGTAATTTTAAATAAAGACATTTATATTTCAAAAACACATGTCTTATTCTTTCTTAGCAACCCTTGGAAAATTATAAATAAAATTGAGGATCAAAGTTTATGTGTATACACATATATTCTCATATATGAATATACACTATGTATTAAAGGGTTTAAACCAAATTAAAAATCCATTGACACCCATATGAATTTAAAATATTAGTCACATAAATTAACAGAGTCCCTAAAAATCATAATATAAATTTTAAAAGATTTATTTATTAAACAACTTACATATATGTTTATGTGAACATATAAAACTTATGTGCATAACTGGGTATACATAAGGGTCTTACACCAAAACTAATTGATGATTACATGTTTATCAAAAATGTCAATAAATCATTGATGTTCAAAGTTGAGACTTAAAACTGGTCCAGAGGGTGAGTTATATGAACTATATAATTATATATGACCGTGTATACACACACACACACACACACACACACATATAGGTTTTTTCCAACACATAATTACATACATTTTTAAACTCTACTTAAGTTTGAAACTCAAGGTTTAAAAGTCTTGTAATCATGTATAAAAGAGTTTTACCCAAAACCATTTGATCATACATGTATATATTTATATATTCATAAACCGAGTATACAAATAACTACATATATATTAAGTACATAAATAAGTTTGGTATGTATAATGTAAACCCTTATGTTCGTAATACTTCTTAAACTCCAATTCCAGAAGACTTAGGATCGGTATAAGGGAAGACTTTAACTAAACCATATGGTTATATATA
This sequence comes from Viscum album, assembly GCA_963277665.1. NCBI lineage: Eukaryota > Viridiplantae > Streptophyta > Magnoliopsida > Santalales > Viscaceae > Viscum > Viscum album. The sequence continues at coordinate 1,515,488,616 of OY728155.1, read as the reverse complement.
TTTTTTTTATGAGTATGCATAATTATGTATATACCCTAAAAAAACAAAACAAGACAACATATCCCTTACATTGGTTTGATGAGGAGGAGAGGCTTAGGAAAGGCTCGTGGAAGTTTGATGGAGGCTTGATAAGGGGAAGAACAACTGAGATAATGGGGTGAAAACTATATAATACAAAAAAATATTAAATATTTTAAGGCCACTTTCTAAAAAACTGAGGCTCACTCAGTATTTTAAATTACTTAGGTGAGTTGGTATTATGGAATATGGAAGCAAGGAGGCTCAAATGGGACAAAATGAGTCACAGGTGTTGAAAAAAGAGAAAGGGAGGGTAGGGGTTACTAGTCAAAGGTAGGCAGGAGGAAGAAGAAGGCATTGTGGGGGAGAAAAACTGGGGAAAGGATGGATGACTGGGATTAAAGGGAGAGAAGATCAGATGGATATGGTGCGACGTGGGGATTTAAAAATAATGGATGACTCAAATTAAATTGTGTGAAATTTAATGGCTTTGGGTGACATGGTGAAATAAAATAACTCAGATGGTCAAGATTAGATCTGTGATGTATCGAACGACGCACAAAAAATGTGGAGAATACCGCGAAAACTAGGAATTGAGTCCCGGACTGATAGAGACATCCCAGATTGCACACAATGCGATCGAACGGCCCAAATCTCATTTTTCCTTAAAATTGTTGTCCCACATCAAAATGGAGGGACTCACACGACTTCTTTATAAGCCAGGAGCTCTGAGAAATGGTTCAGAATTCTCCCCCCTCCCAGTACCGCCCCATACCGGGTTCTGCGGGTGTGCTCTTGTGCCCACCCACACTGTTATGCCACCACGCATGGTGGTGCGCTCTGCTCCCCATGCGTTCTTCAAGCGTGCATACACTATGCCCATAGGCCAGCCTATACTGAGGCTGGAGGCTAGGATCAACCACCTAGTGTGCGTTGCCTCCTTCGGCCCGACTAGAGGGTTGGGCGATGTGGGGTTTATTTTTTTGTTAACCACAACACTAGCTTTTCTTACATATATAGGTGTTTTTCAAACCAAAACTTCCCTTAGTTTTTATAAACACCATTTTTTTAAAACAAAAAATGATAAATTAAAATTTAATACATCTATATGAAAAATTTATACGAGTATTATAAAAATCAAAGACATAGTTTTGTTAAAACATTGTTTAAGCATTAAGAATGAAAAAAATTACAAGATATTTGGAATATTTTAATGGTTTTTTAAATACTCACCTCATTTTAAAATCACACTTAGTTTAACTCAAAAATATTAAACCATTTTCTTTTGAAAGTTTATAAAAATAGTTCAAATGTTTAAAATTATAATTTCAATGCATTATTTAATTATTTTCGAAAACTAACTATTACTAGGTATTTAAAATTAAACTAAAAAAGAGAAACAACTATAATTATAGCCATTAGAAACTCAACAGTAACATAAAGAGCAACAGTCAAATTGGGGACTTATAAAACCATACATTAGAGTGTCCTAAATTCAAGACAATTGAGAAGATGGTGCACATCATTCCACTGATGCTCAGTGTTGTTTCAGTGGATCTAGCCATACTAATGTTCATTGTGACGGATCCAAAAGACCCATATTATCTTCTTGGGGTTCTTGTTGTTTTGGGTTGTCTCTTTGAAATTCTAATAGGTCTTTTAATAGGTATTTTTGGTTATTATGGTTTTCCTTTGACCTTGTTGTAATGTAAACACTTCGGTGTTTTATTTAAATGAAATGTCAGGTATTTATAGTTTGAAAATTTGTTCATATAACATGCAAATAAAACCATAATATATCTATTACATGAGATATTAGTTTTGGGGCATCACATTATTATCCTCTACAAATAATTTCATCCTCACAATTCATTTTATATAACCATGCCATAAAGAAACTCTATGATGTTCTTCACCAAATCCTCCATTGTGGAGGATCTTCAGGTGTGGTCAGCTGAATACCCAAATTGGTGTTCAACTATTCAGATTCCCTAGACCAGACACACCTTGAACAATATGGGTTAAACTCATGTAGTGTATACTCGGGCTTCTAGGGGGAGGCTCAAATGGTAGAGAGTTCAGAGATTTTTGAATGGAAAAACTCTCTAAGAACTCGTTGGACTGCCTCTTGTCCAAGAATGTCAACATCATAGATGTGGTCATACAAAATGAAACTCAAGATTTGGTGTGTATAGGATGTGCAAAGGTCACCTTCCAAGACATCCTCTTGAAACCTTACCCTAGCTGTGAAGTTTCAGGAATGTGTGAAGCATTGGAAAAGACCTTCATGGTAATTTCCCCTTCGCCTATACTCAGCGAGTTGGGAAGTGTCTATGTGGTGGTAGATGTAGGTATTACCTTGGAATGAGCATAGAATGTCCAAACTATTCGATACCCCATAAATATGTCTTCATGTTCTTCACAGATTTGCAAAGGGAAGGTATTCTTCTACACAAGTTCTAACCATAATGACCTCTAGTACCTCAACAGGGAGAGATAAGATATGAGTCTGTCCTTCCATATGAAAATAAAATTTTTCATGAGAGTCTAATTAGTATAACAAAAGTACCAAAAAGTTATAATAAGGAAGAAACAACAAATTATATTTCCATAAACAACTGGTACATAACACCAATGACTAATGGTTTCCACAGTTCCCAGTTACATGAATTCCTAAAACAATTTCAAAACTCTCGATCTCCCTAAACCAAATGCAACCCGATCAGTCTGGTTCAATCTTGTGGGTACACTTATAGTGTCTCCATAGTGTAACATGAGTGGTATAAAGCGGAAAAACATTATTATGTACTTGATGTCTATACACAGAATGAGATGCCTCAAATTTAAGAATTTCAAAGTGCATTACTTGACCATAATGGCCATAGGACAAGATTTGGAACATATATGTTGTGCGGTGGTCACCCACTACTACAGATTCTTGGAAATCCATGAGGAACTAGATGACTTCTTCTATGGTGAAGCGCCTAAAAATACCCTCTAAGTAATTTCCCTGACATATGTAAGATGGAAATTGGGTTTGCATCATAAAGAGGTAGTCTAAACTTGCTCCTCGATGAAGTTATAATACATGGGGAGAGTTTGACATGTCGTAGAGGTGTTTTTATGTCATACGAATGTGTGTATAGTTTACAAAGTTTTCGTGGCTGTCTATGGAAACTATAGTTTCTAGACCTCAATAGGAAGAGACAAAAGACTGGTATTTCTATTTTCATTAAGAAGACATCATACTTAGTAATTCTTAAGTAAATTTTTCTTTATTCAGTTTTTGTTTTCCAGAGTTATCTAAACCGAATCCTCTGATACCAACTATCACAGCCTGAACCCAAAATACTTGAAACTGGATCCTTGAAACATGATGTGTAATTTTTAACAAAAACATGCATTGATACTTTACACATCATGTCTTATACAGAGGATCAATTTGGTTCAGGTTCTTGGAAACTAATGACTTCTGAAATTCTTCTTTAGGTAAAACTGATACTTGAAAGCTTTTATTTTAAAATGTAGAGTGAGTATACGAATGCCCAGTAGGGGGTTTTAAAATAACATAATATACCAATATAACATTTGAAAACATTATTTTTTAAAAATTTACATAAAAGATTTTCTTAAGGAATACTGAAACATAAACATCACAACATAGAATTTAGTCTAAGAATCATAAGGGCACATTTCGTAGAATTCAGACAGAGTTATGAGGAATCATGATTCATTTATAAGCATGTTCACTCAGAATAATAAGTAAAAGACATTCTAAATAAGTATGACATATGAAATGAAAGTAAAAATTTAATAAATAAGAGTAATACATAATCAGAGTTGCACATAAAGGTAATAACATCAATTACATTCTCTACTACTGTGAAACATACACTGGCTAGTAAATCACTGAGTGAAAAATAACCATTATGCCATAAGAATTTACTTCTTCTGATACTCATAAGTAATGGATCTTAAACATGGATATTATAATAGTCGAATATCTACTTGGTTAATTAATTATCATAAAGATAATGAGGGAACGTATAATATCAGACCCTGTCAAGACCTCGTGTCAAGACCTGAAATGTCAATGTTCTCATTCCAAGACCTGATTGTCTCATGAGAACTATTGATGCATTTAGAGGCTTACATTAACTAGTCCCCAACCCATTATACCGAGTCTATAACATTCATCATATACCAAATAGGGTTATATATTCAAAATGTCCCATACCACTTTGAATATTTAATTTCTTGTTTCATATTATTCAAGGTGTCCCGTACCACCTTGAATAATTTAATTTATAATTCCATAAGGGGTCATAAAAGTTTTAATTTTATTCATTAGAATTTACATATTTATAGTGAATTAGGCATATAAGTATTAATTAAAAAACTATCAACTGCATGGTTATGTCATTGAATGGTGAGTATGATAAGTAGATTATGGAATATGTGATGAAAACTAATGCACTAAAATAAATACAAGTTTTTTTACATAAAATGATAACCCTAGATGCTAAAATCATTACTGATAAATTACACATTAGAATTTCATCATGGATTGGGTGCTTAATTAATTAAAAGATAAAAAAAGTATTTCAAAAGGGGTATTAAACATATAAATTCCCAAACTTTCATTTCTGGTATGATTATATTTAACATATCACAAGGTATACATAATGTTAAACATGAAAAGCATGAAATTCAACCATAACTAATACCATTCAATATATGTTGAAAATAAGTGACTCCAACATATGTACCTAAGAGTATAGAACCCCAAATATTATACTCATGAATTCTTTATAATTACTAAACGTATCAGAAGTATAATATTTTGAATATCCAAAATTAAGGTTTTGTGTTGTGTAAATATATTCATAAAAAATGGTGTATATTAAAATAAGCATTTTTAACTAAAGACATTCATATTTAGAAAACACATGTTTTATTCTTTATTTGAAACCCTTTGAAAATTCTAAATAAAATTGAGGATCAAATTTTATGTGTATACACATATATTCTCATATCCGAATATACACTTTGTATTAAAGTGTTTAAACTAAAGGAAAAATCCATTGACACACATATGACTTTAATATATTAGTCACATAAATTTACAAGAGTCCCTAAAAATCATAATATAAATTTTAAAAGATTTTTTTATTAAACGACTTACATATATGTTTATGTGAACATATACAACTTATTGGCATAGCAGGGTATATATAAGGGTCTTACACCAAAACTAATTGATGATTACTTGTTTATCAAAAATGTTAATAAATCCTTGATGTTCAAAGTTAAGAGACTTAAAACTAGTCCAGAGGGTGAGTTATACGAACTATATAATTATATATAACTGTGTATACAAATATATATATAAATATATATAAGTTTTTCCCAACACATAATTCCTTACATTTTTAAACTCTACTTAAGTTTGAAACTCAAGGTTTAAAAGTCTTGAAATTGGGTATAAAATAGTTTTACCTAAAACCATATGATCATACATGTATATATTTATATATTCATAAGCTGAGTATACAAATAACTGCATATATATAAAGTACATAAATAAGTTTTGTATGTTTAATTTAAACCCTTATGTTCATAATACTTCTTGAACTCCAATTCCTAAAGACTTAGGATTGGTATAAGGTAAGATTTTAACTGAACTGTAGGGTTATATATATACTTTTATGAGTATAAATATATATGTATATACCCTCAAAGCAACAAAACAAGACAACATATCCCTTACCTAGGTTTGAGGAGGAGGAGAGGCTTGAGAAAGGCTCATGGAAGTTTTATGGAGGCTTGAGAAGAGAATTAACAATCGAGGGAATGGGGTGAAAACTATATTATACAAAAAAATATAAAATATTTTAAGGCCACATGCTAGAAAACCAAGGCCCACTCAGTATTTTAAATGGCTGAGGTGAGTCAGTCTTGTGAAATATGGAAGCAAAGAGGCTTGGGTGGCAATGGAAGGAGTCATAGGTGTGGAAAAAAGAGAAAGGGAGGGTAGGGGTTACTGGTCCAATACAGACGGGAGGAAGAAGAAGGTAGCATGAGGGAGAAAAACCAGAGAAAGGATGAACAACCGGGATTAAATGGAGAGAAGATCGGATGGATATGGTATGACATGGAGATTTTAAAAAGACAGGCGAATCAGATTAAATCGTGTGAGATCTAATGGCTCGGGGTGATGTGGTGAAATAAAATTTCTTGGATGATCAAGATTATATCTGTGATGGATCGAACAGTGCAAAAAAAAATGCGAAGAATACCATGACTTCTAGGAATGAACACTATTGTTTTTCAAACAAAAAATTTCCATTAGTTTTTATAAACACTATTTTTTTTTAAAAAAAGTGATAAATTAAAATTTAATACATCTATATGAAAACTTTATACTAGTATTATAAAAATCAAATACATAGTTAAGTTAAAACCTTGTTTAACCATTAAGAATGAAAACATTTATAAGATATTTGAAATATTTGAAAGGTGTTTGAAATCCTCACCTCATTTTAAAATCAAACTTAGTGTAGCTCAAAAATATTAAACCATTGTCCTTTGGATGTTTATAAAAATAGGTCATATGTTTAAAATTATAATTTCAATGCATTCTTTAATTATTTTAGAAAAATAACTATTCCTCAGTATTTTAAATTAAGCCACTAAAGTGAAACGACTACAATTATATCTGTTAGAAAATCAATGGTTACCTAAAGAGAAATAGTCAAATTGGGGACTTATAAAACCATACATTAGAGTGTCCTAAATTCAAGAAAATGAAATAAGATTGTGAACATCATTCTACTGATGCTTAGTGCTGTTGCAGTGGATCTTGCTATACTAATGTTCGTTGTGATGGATCCGAAACACCCATATTATCTTCTTGGGGTTCTCATTGTTTTGGGTGGTCTTCCAATAATTATAATAGGACTTTTAATAGGTATTTTTGGTTAGTATGGTTTTACTTTGACCTTGTTGTAATTTAAACACTTCAGTGTTTTATTTAAATGAAATTTCTGATATTTATAGTTTGATTTTTTTGGATAACATGCAAATAAAACCATAATATTACTATTACATGAGAGATTAGTTTTGGGGAATCACACTACTATTGATTCAATAAGGTTTTCCTTATGAATTTTCCATTCCTTCATGTTTGGGGGAGATTGTTGAGTCAATAAGGTCTCCTTATGACATTACCATTCATTCTTGTTTTGAAAATCACAAACACCTTATCTCAAGGAAAATATGATTTTACCCTGTGTTTTACTTTTATAAGGAAAATTTTCCTTCACCAGGGAAATTTATCCTTACCATGTTTTTCATTGTTCATTTTCTTGTCCAAGTTTAAATTCAGTTTCATATCTAAGACCTTGGAATCATATAATACTTATATTAAGAGTATTCTTTTTTATGACTCCGAATTTAGACTCCGAACTTTGTGACTTCTGACTCCAAATTCTAATGAATTCAGACTCCAAACTTTGTGAGTTCTAACTCCTAATTCTAATGAATTCAGATTCCAAACATTGTGAGTTCTGACTCAGAATTATGATGAATTCAGACTCTGAAATTTATCGGTTCTAACACCGAATTCTAATGAATTTAGACTCTGAACTTTGTGAGTTCTGACTCCTAATTCTAATAAATTCAGACTCTAAACTTTGTAAGTTCAGGTTCCGAATTCTTATGAATCCAGATTCCAAATTTCCTTGAAATTCAGACTCTATAATTCTATAAAGTTCAGGTTCTGAATTCCTTAGAAAATAGAATCTGAATATCCTTGTATTATAATCACCGAATGTGTTTTTGGTTAGACTTCAAACTTTTATTTGATTAAATTCTGAATATTTGATTGTGGTTATGTAACCATATTTTTTCATACACTTATTTTTGTTATAAAATGATGTCATGTATTCAGTTACTAACTAACCATTATTTAAGTGACACATGTACAGGTCCCTCCAAAATTAATGGAAAAATATGACCGTTGGAGGAGGGAGCTGACCGTTGAAGCCATGTCTATAAATAGAAGATCATTTGAATGAGCTCAGAACTTTTGAAAACAAGTTGATCAATCTATAGATTACATGCTACTAAAGTAGTTTCTAGAGAGAGATAGAGGATTTATTACTTTGTGTGTAATGAATTTCTTGTTCAGATTTTCTTTGTGCAACTCTGAATGCTGTTGATTACATTTGAGGGCTTCCAGGGATAGGAAGATAGAGGTGTCGACTACCTTGAAGTTGAGGGCTTGTGGGAATAGCAAGACAGACTCCGATCTTCATATCGAGGGCTTACCCTGGTGTGGGTAAGACTGAATTTCTTGAAAGTATAAATCAAGGAACCTTTATCCAAGGTTGTTGGATACCCTTCTCTTTGGGTTAAAAGATTTACTACTTGTTACTTTCTTTGTTACAAGTTTTCCGCTACATTTTATTTTTTGAGGAAAGTATAACTATCTTATACTTCCTTATACTTGTACTTTGATTTAGTTAGATTCTATATGCTTTAAGGTAGAATCTTTATCCTTGTAAACTTTAATTAAGTTTCATTTTCCAGAACCATCTTTCTAGATTCACTTTCTCAAAATCGTATTTCCTGAATCAAGAAAGTGTGTAGAACTAGAGGTTTTGTGAATTACCTTATTTAACCTTGTTAAACATAACAATATTTAAAAGTTCCAAAGGAATTTTTTTAAAGTATACAATTCACTCCCCTCTTGTATTTTGAGCATCATTAGATACTTTTTTCAGTATCTATATTATTTCGATCCTAAATTTGGTATTATAGAGTATATCATACTCACATACCATCTCAACAATTGGTATTAGGGGATTGGTTCAATATGAATTAATCTCACGATTAGATTCAGAAGAGAATTCATCTTTTTCTTATTTCCAGAATCATATTTTTTAGATTCATAAGTTCAGATTCACATTTTTCAGACTTATAAAGTTTGGATTCATATTTTTATTTGAAATACTCCTGTTATATATATTTTTTTGAGGAATATTTTCCCTGTTTAAGAAATTTTTATAATAACAAGTTTGTGTGGAAAGTTTTTATTTAAGATGGTAGGAATAAATATTGGTTCCATTGACAACCTAAATCTAACAAGACCACCTATTTTTGATGGGAATGATTATGAATATTGGAGAGATCACATGAAGACATTCATTATCAATACTGGAGTCTATAATTTTGTCATGCTTACAGGAGGATATAAAATTCCTGACAAGGATGTTAGTACTTTCACCAATCATGAAAAACATGAATATCAACTTAATTATAAGCTATGAAATACATTTCTTTGTTCTATGACTATAAATATATATATCCAAATTTCATCTTGTGAAGCAACAAATTTTATTTGGAAGAAACTTGAAGTCACTCACTTTGGAACTTCCAAAGTTATTGAAACTAGAAGAGCCATGCTTAGAATTGAATATCATGGTTTGTTTCTTTCCTTATGGAGAACCCATATGTAAGGTGCAACAAAGATTCACGACTATTGTGAATAGTTTACATTCCATGGGTGAGAAAGGATTAAATGATGAATCTCTTGTTGATAAGATCATTGATATTATGCCTAATGAGTGGGAATCAAAGAGGACTGCTATTGATGAGAACATAAAGGTTTCTTATATTTCTCTTGATGAAATATTTGGAAGTATTCTTCAACATGAGACCAAAATGAAGAGAGATTCTAGCAACATTAATAAGAAGAATGGGAATATAAGTGTTTCTTTTACTACAACTTAAAATTACATGAAAGCCAAGACTCCTGAGTGAGTTATTAGATCCAAATCTAAGAAGATTGTTATTCAATATGAATCTAGTGGATGTGAATCTTTAGAAAATGAGTTAGAAAATCTTGATTGAATTATGAACAAGATTGTTGGACAGAAGAAATTTCAATCTAGATATAAGAATAAGGAAAGTAAAGACAAGAAATATTCTGAAGTTACATGTTATGAATGCAAGAGAGCTGGACATATAAGGCCTGATTGTTATATGCTTAAAAGAATATAATGAAAGGAAAATAATTCTGAGAGAAATAGAAAGAATTAATACAAAGCTAAAGCTAATAAATTATTGAAAGCTAATCACACCTGGAGTGCCATTGGTGGTGACTCTTCAGATGAATCATCAGATTACGAATCTTCTGGATAGAAGAATCTTTTTCTAATAGCCATACTCCCTATTGACTATCATTTTTTGATGGTTAAGGTACAAAATGCTGAATCAATGACCAATTTTTCATTAAATTCATATTTTAGTAATGATAAATAATATAACTCTTCTGATAAAGAATCTTCTTCTGATAAAGATAATACTTTACCTACCTATGAAGAAGTTTCAAGGTTTTCCAAACTCCTTGAGATTGAGAATTTAAAACTCATGAAAAATCTAGATAAGGAAAATTATAGGATTTATATACCTGCTAAGGAAATATCATATCTTTCTAAAGATCTTGATAAGAAAGTTGTTGATTTTGAAAGTATTTCAAAAAATCTTGAGGAAGTAAATTATGAGAATAATAAACTTTATAAAGATTTAGAAAACGTAATTTTTAAGAAAAATGTTTTAGAGCCTAACTATATTTCAAAATCAAATGTTTTAGAAGATAATAACTTGGTTATCATACTGAAATCCGAGATTTTTTCCTTGAGGATGTGTTTGTAAAAACTTTACCTTAGGTAAGGAAAATTTTGATAATATGTATTCTCAAATCCGACCTCTATGGAATAGTTCTGGTTTTGGTTATACTAGTTCTAAACCATTTTTTACCAACAATTATTTTGTTCCTCAAAGTGATCCATTCTGCACTAAGTGTCAGTGTGGTGGACACTAGGAAAAAAATTGTTCCTTAAAAAAAACTGAGTCTTTAGGATTTCATAAAGCCTATTTTTCTAAGAAAATATGGGTGCTTAGGATTTTGCTTTCTGAAATTTATGGATCCAAGAAAGTTTGGGTTTTGAAAGTCTAACTCTTTTGTTTTTAGGAAAATAGAGAGAGTACCAACAATAATACTTGGTACATGGATAGTGGATGTTCCTGACATATGACTGGTAACAATTTTTTTTTGAAAAGATTATCAAGATGAAAGGAGGAAAAGTTATTTTCAGAGATAATGCTTAGGGAGAAATTATTGGTATAGGTAACATCGTTCTTCTTAGAAAAACTTTGATTTCAAATGTTTTGTTTGTTAAGGGTATTAATCACAACCTCATTAGCGTAAGTCAATTATGTGATGAAGGTTACCTAGTGAATTTTAGGAATGATAAGTTCTTATTACACAATTCCAAGGAAGAGTTTATTATTTCTACCCATAGGAAAGAAATGTTTACACACTATACCTAGAAGACCGTAGAAGCCAAGATCTACCTTGCCTTAGTGCAATGGAATATCATTCTTAGTTATGGCATAGAAGGTTAGGTCACTGTAACCTTAGAAACTTATGTAAACTCTTTAAAAAAGACTATTTAAGGATCTACCGGAGCTTAGATTTGATTTTTCAAAAGTTTGTAATCCTTGCCAATATAGAAAACAACATAAATTTTAAATCAATTGGTAGAGTCTCAACTATTGATGCATTACAATTAGTTCATATGCATCTCTTTGATCCTACACAAACTAGAAGCATTGGAGGCAAGTATTATGTATTTGTCCTAGTTGATGATTACACTAGATTTATGTGGGTCTATTTTCTAGAAATGAAATCTAAATCTTTTTCTTATTTCAAAAGTTTTAGTGCCCAATTCAAAAATGAGAAAAACCTTCCTTTGAAAACTATTCATAGTGATCATGGAGGAGTATTTCAAAATTCTGATTTTGAAACTTTTTATAGTAGAAAAGGCATTACTCATAACTTATTATCACCTAGAACACCTCAACAAAATGATGTTGTTGAAAGAAGAAATATAATTCTTCAAGAGCTAATGAGAACCATGTTGAGTGAGTATTCTATAGCCAAAATATTTTGGCCTAAAGCTGTATGTACTTCTTGTTATACAATAAAGCAAGTTTTTATTAGACATTTTCTTAATAAAACTCCTTATGAGTTAAGGAATGGTAGAAAACCCAGAATTTACTACTTTAAGGTTTTCAGCTGCAAGGTATTCATTCTGAATACTAAAGATAATCTACATAAATTCGCACCAAAATTTGATGAAGGAATTTTCTTAGGATACTCCACAACTTCTAAGGATTATAGATTTTTCAATAAAAACACTTGTACTATTGAAGAAATAGTACATGTTATATTTAATAAAATAGATCCTTTTGTTTTTAAACAACCCCAACCTAAATCTTCAGATGTGTTTTCAAAAATTGATTATAAACCTTTGTTAGAAGATCCTTCTGATAATAAAAATGTCCAAGAAGATGCTTATGAAGAATTTACCCAAGAATATTTCCTACCCTATGTTGATAAACAGGTTTTACAAAACCCAAATTAGGTGTTTCTTAAGAATCATCCTAGTGACAGTATCATTGATGATGTGAATCAACCTGTAAAAACTAGAAGTTCCTTAAGGAATGAATTAGAACATATAACATTTCTTTACCAATCAGAACCAAAAAGAACTGATGAATCTTTAGGTGATTATGATTGAATTAAAGCTATTCAAGATGAAATAAATGAATTCGAAATAAATAAAGTCTAGACGTTGGTTGAAAGACATAAGGAAACTTCTGTTATTGGAGTAAAATGGGTCTTTAGAAATAAGTGTGATAAAAATGGAATCATAGTAAGAAATAAATCTAGATTAGTTGCTAAATAATATAATTAACAAGAGGGAATAGACTATGAAGAAACCTATGCTCCAGTAGCTAGACTTGAATCTATTCGTATCTTACTTTCCTTTTCATCATTCTTCAATTTAAAATTTTTTCAAATGGATCTGAAATGTGATTTCCTTAACAGGTATGTTCAAGAGGAAGTTTTTATTGAACAAAATCCTAGTTTTGAAGATACAAAACACCCTGATCATGTTTTTAGACTTACCAAAGCTTTTCATGGACTTAAGAAAGCCCCTCGAGCCTAGTATGATAAACTTACAGGATTTTTGCTTCAAAATAATTATGTTAAGGGAAATTCATATCCAACCATTTTTATAAATAATGATAATAAAAATGTTTTTATTATTCAACTTTATATTGATGACATTATATTTGATTCAACTCATAAATCCTTAACTGATTCCTTTGCAGATCTTATGAAATTTGAGTTTGAAATGAGTATGAGGGGTGAGTTAACATTTTTCCTTGTTTTTAAAATTTCTCAAAAACCAGAAGGAATATATATATCCCAATATAAGTATATTTAACATCTTCTTAAAAAGTATAGATATGAAAACACTAATAGTATAAGTACTCCCATTGGTACCTCAAACACTCTTGATCTTGATAAAATTGGGAAACCAAAAGATCAAACATCTTTTAGATGTATGATAGGAAGCTTACTTTACTTGACAGCTAGTAATCCAGACTTAGTGTTTTAAGTATGCTTATGTGCAAGATGTCAATCCAATACTAAGTAATCTCATTTAAAGGTAGTGAAAAGAATTTTTCACTACTTAAAGGGAACCATAGATTTATGACTCTTTTATACTTCTGTAAATGATTTTATTCTAAAAAGTTTTTCAGATGATGACTTTGGTGGATGTAGAATGGATATAAAGAGTACATCCAGAACTTGTCATTTCTTAGGAGATTCATTAGTTTCTTGGTCATGAAAGAAATAACACATAGTATCAATTTACACTACTGAAGCTGAATATGTAGCAGTTGAAAGTTGTTGTGCTCAAGTGTTGTGGATGCAACACACACTCACATACTATGGTATGAGTTTTACCAATTTTTTTTTTGTGTGATAATACTTGTGTCATTGCCCTTAGTAAAAACCATACACATCACTCTCGTGAAAAACACATAGATATTAGGCATCAATTTTCTAGAGATCACAAACAAAAAGAAGATATCATTCTTCAATTTATCGGAATGCAAGATCAACTTGCTGATATTTTTACAAAATCTTCACCCTCCGATAGATTTGAATACATTAAAAAAAATTTAAGAATGATAACCATAAGGTAATCTTCCTTATTAACTTTTTGTTGAAATCAATCTCCTTACAGTAATAAAATCCTTTTCATAGAGGGAGTACATTTTATTATTATTTAAATGATTTTTTTTTGTTTTTCATTATGAAAATTTTCATAGTTAGTTTTCAAAAATTTCCCTTTTCAGGTTTTTTGTAATGAAGTTTTTCATGTTTTTCGTAATGAAGTTTTTCAAGTTTTTTGTAAATAAGTTTTTCAAGTTTTTCGTAATGAAGTTTTTCAAGTTTTTTGTAATGTAGTTTTTCAAGTTTTTTGTAATGAATTTTTTCAAGTTTTTTGTAATGATGTTTTTCGTAATGAAGTTTTTGAAGTTTTTCATAATCAAATTCTTTGAAATTTATATTTCTTCAAAAATTATTTTTCCTCCCTATGAATAATCTTCTCATCAATCCAAAATGTATGTTTTCTTTCTTAAGTTTTCATAATCATCATTTACTTGCTGGTATTTTCATTTGGTTTTAAAATTTTTAGGATTCTCTTTTCCTTAAATCAGAATGTTTTTATTAAAAAACTCAAATGATCCGATTCAAGTTTTCCTTGCAGTTATCTTTTCAACCATTAGATCTAATTAGAAGTTTTCTCAATCGTTGTATTGACTTTGGAAGTTTAAACGTCACATAAAACACCTATATAAAGGACCCCCCCGAAGGTGATCCAACATCGGATTTCAAGACTTTGCATGCTGAATCTATGCCCCCTTTCAAAAGATCGTTCCGAATCTCTAAAATATTGCTCAAATCCGAATCTCTGGTGAAGTTCCTTCTCAAGAGATGTTAACTGTCAAGTTGGTTTTGGAGTGGAAGATTTACAGAGAGAGGTTGGTGCATCCAAATTTCTTTTCCAATTACGATTACATTATATCCAAGAACATTAAGTTGAATGGATGGGAGAGTGTTTGTATATCCAACACAGGGGCACTAGACTTAGTGTATCTAGATCTGCTGATAGAGTTTTATGAATTAGTTAGCTTCTTTAAGGAAGAAGGAAGAGAGAAGTTTTCCTTCAAAAGTTATGGAAAGACCTATGCTCTTTCATACACTAAGGCAGCCAGCTTAGTTGGAGTTCCATTTAAAGGGGAAGATGAATTCTGTTCCCATAAATTGCTATATGTACAAGGATTTTTTTTAAGGTGAAAGATGTGGAGTGTCTTGGACTTTCAGATGTCAAGAATCCAAATATTTACCATCTTTCTACAAATAATCGGATCCTTGAACTATGGGTGCAAGGATTTATCATTCCGAGAAAAGGTGATAAAGACACCTTGAATAAGAGAGACATGTACATCTTAGATTTTATAGTGAATCTAAGGAAGGTCAACATGATAAAGCATATTATCATTACGATAGAGAATATCAAGAATGGAAATATGAAGGATCATATTATAATGTATCCAAATATTCTTTCCAAGTTGATTGTTCGGTGTCTAGAGTCTTTCAAAATCCCTTGCAGTTCCAAGCCGAGGAATTGCAAAGTCATGTTAGTAATTGATGATACTTTGAGGAGAATGAATATTGGTTTCTCTAAAGATTCCAGAGAATTTTATGACTTACCAGAGAAAGATAAAGCTATTCTGAAGAAGAAAGAAGTGGCTGAACCATCCAAAAAGGTAGGAAATAAGAGGAAGTTGAAGGAAGTGGAAGGAGAAAAAACCCCAGAGGCTAAAGGAACTCAATCCGCACCTCCAAATCCCAAAAAGAAGAAATCCTATCTAGATGAAGTTGTAGAAAAGTGGAGGGAGGACAAGAAAAATCGGAAATAAGGAGATCCAAAGTTTTTCTTGGATCCTACAAAAGCTAAGACTTTAAAAGAAAAGGTAGCTGATGAGATTAAGAAGCAATCTAAGTAAAAAAAGCAAAAGAACAAGATGTCGGAGGTTGATATTGTTCAATACCTTCTAAGGGATACTGAGAAAGAATTTGAGAATATCCCTGTACCAAAATCCTTCTTGGTAGAGGCCTTACCTGAGACACCGGGGAAGATATTTCTCACTCCGGAAGAAGTACAGGAAAAGATTGTTGAAGAAAAGGAATCTGTGGAAGAAGTACAAGAAGGAGAAAGTAGCGGTGACACAAAATACCTCATAAAGAAAGTTGAAGACTTTCATTAGAAGGAAAGTGCATCTGAGAAACTTTCAATCCGGACCTCTCAAGCTGGATCTTCAATGCTTGATACTCCTGGGATAGATGAAAAAGCTAAAGATGACGTGAATAAGCCCTCTGAGGAAGAAAGTTATAACCATGATTTCATACAACCTAAAGATGCTGAGGTAGGAGATGACAAGGAGAAGATAGATGAAGATAGAATTGTTCAGCTGTCTGGCAGTGAACAAGAGTGTTTGGATGAGGAAGCTATTCTGAGAACTGATAAAGGGAAACATGTGATTGTTGATACACCTATTTAAGTTTTTTTAAATAAAAAAGAAGTTGGTGGATCTTCTAAGAGGAAGCTTGTTGAGCTAGATAAAGATCCTTCACCAAGCAATGTCTCATATTTGGAATCATCATCCCTAGGACATTATTTCTTCATTAAATCACTAATGAAGCTTATTGAAACCATTCCGATCTTTCCAAGAATTGAATTGAGATGTAAAATTCTCCAACACAACATGAATCAAAAATCAGATTCAGTATCCAGGGTGATGGATAAGTGTGTAAAACTTGAGGCTAATTTCAAGAACTTCTTCATTAACTACGTTGCCCACAAAAAATATTGTAAGAAAGTGATTAGTTTTAAAATAAAGTTGTTGAAGACTTGAGAGAGTTTTAGGAGTTTCAACATGAAGTTAAGTAATCTTTTGATAATGAAGATAGTAAAATGAAGGATCTCACGACTAGCTTTGAGGAAAATCTCACTCTTGAGAAGAATAATTGGATTCAAGAGGAAAAGGATTTGAATCGAAAGTTGTATTCTATTGCCCAAAGATAGAAAATATAATGGGATCTCAGATCGAGATCGAAGAGAAGAAAGTTAACCAAGATGAGTTGTTGAAGGCTCAGGCAGAGGCTCTGAATGCTCAGGAAGAAAAGATCAAAACTTTAGGGAAGAAAGAAGAGGATTAGGATCAAATACTAAAGAAAGAACAGGAAGAACACAAGGAACTCAACAAGATAAAAACCATAGTGAAGAAATTTATACCCAAGTAAAAGGAAGGAAAATAGATCCAATATGATCTTTTGTTGTATTTTTTCCATGTAAAAATTCTTCTTATCTTAATGAAATTTTTGGTTTCTCATTTTTTTTGGATTCTTTGTACTAATATTTCAGGTACTATAATTTCTTTTCAATTACCTAAAATTATTTTTGAAAATCAAAAAGGGGGAGAAAGGAAAAAGAATACTAATAAAAAAATAAATATCCCTAAGTAAGGGGAGTTTATCTAAGGGAGAGTTTTCATTACAAAGATTTCCGTATTCAAGATTATGATAAACCTCATTCCGGAAATCTAGAATATGATCCTTATAGTTAAAAAGCCTAAGTGGGATTTAGTAGTATTCATCATTTTCCATGTGTAAAAGGATATAAGTTTTATTGTCTAAGTCCTTTTATTCTTTTTCGTAAGGATGTTTTTGCTTTCCAAAAAGGGGGAGATTGTTGAGTAAATAAGGTATTCCTTATGAATTTTCCATTCCTTCATATTTGGGGGATATTGTTGAGTTAATAAGGTCTCCTTATGACTTTAACATTCATTATTGTTCTGAAAATCACAAACACCTTATGTCAAGGCAAATATGATTTTACCCTATGTTTTACTTCTATAAGGAAAATTTTCCTTCCCTAAGGAAATTTATCCTTACCATGTTTTTCATTGTTCATTTTCTTGTCCAAGTGTAAAATTCAATTTCATATATAAAACCTTGGAATCATATAATACTTAGATTAAGATCATTTTGTTTTCTGACTCCGAATTCAGACTCTAAACTTTGTGAGTTCTAACTCCGAATTCTAATGAATTCAGACTCTGAACTTTGTGAGTTCTAAATCCAAATTATAATGAATTTAGACTCCGAATTATAATGAATTCATACTACAAACTTTGTGAGTTCTGACTCTGAATTCTAATGAGTTCAGACTCTGAACTTTGTGAGTTCTGACTCTGAATTATAATAAATTCATAATCCAAACTTTGTAAGTTCAAGTTCTGAATTCTTATGAATCCAGATTCCGAATTTCCTTGAAATTCAGACTCTAGAATTCTATAGAGTTCAAGTTCTGAATTCCTTAGAAAACAGAATCTGAATATCCTTATATTATAAACACTAAATATGTTTTTTGTTAGACTCCAAACTTTTATTTTCTAACATTCCGAATATTTTATTTTGGTTACGAAACCATATTTTTTCTTACAATTATTTTTTTATAAAACAATGTCGTGCATTCAGTTACTAACTAAACATTGTTTAAGTGACATGCGTATAGGTCCCTCTAAAATTCAAGGAAAAATATGACCGTTGGAGGAGGGATCCTACCATTGAAGTCATGCCTATAAATAAGAGCTCATTTGAAAGAGATCAGAGATTTTGACAATAAGTTGATCAATCTAGAGTTTACATGCTGCTGAAGTGGTTTCTAGAGAGAGATGCTTTATTGCTTTGTGCGTATTGAAATTCTTGTTCAGATTTTATTTGTGCAACTCCGAATGTTGCTGATTACATTCGAGGGCTTATGGGGATAGGAAGACAGAGGTTCCGAATACCTTGGAGTTGAGGGATTCCTTTCTGAGGAAGATAGAGGTGCCGACTACCTTGAAGTTGAGGTCTTGCGGGGATAGCAAGACAGACTCTGATCTTCATATCGAGGTCTTACCCTGGTGTGGGTTAGACAAAATTTCTTGAAAGTATAAATCAAGGGACCTTTATCCAAGGTTATTTGATACCCTTCTCTTTGGGTTAAAAGATTTACTACTTGTTACTTGTTTTGTTACAAGTTTTCCACTGCATTTTATTTATTAAGGAAAGTATAACTATCTTATACTTCCTTATACTTGTACTCTGATTTAGTTAGATTCTATACACTTTAAGATAGAATATTTATCCTTGTAAACATTCATTAAGTTTCATTTTCTGGAACCATCTTTCCAGATTCACTTTCTCAGAATTGTATTTCCTGAATCAAGAAAGTGTGTAAAACTATAGGTTTTGTGAATTAACTTGTTTAACCTTGTTAAACATAACCATCTTTAAAAGTTCCAAAGGAAATTTTTAAAGTATAAAATTCTCTCCCCCTCTTGTATTTTGAGCATCATTAGATACTTTGGTCATTATCTATATTATTTTGATCCTACATTTGGTATTATAGAGTATATCATACTCACATTCTATCTCAACAACTACTGACCCATGTATTAGTATGACACCTAATTTTAAGGAGTGATGTAGAGGGAGGTATATGGAGGTTTATTAGAGGATGCATGGGTGTGATAAGAATATGGGAGTCAATGGAGGAGTTTTTAGAAACATGGTTCTAGGAGATTGATCTGAATAGATAGGAGGCTATGGCATGGAGCATGGTGTTTTCTAGTGTCTTTTGGGTTAGTTGGGAATAACATAATAAAGAGAGAGAGGGTAGATATTAATCACAATTCTTTTTGCAGGTTTATAATCAATCGATGGTGGCTGATCTGGGTGGTCTCTAGGATCACAGGTTCACCTCATCATTAATGGGAAATCTCATTCCAAGGTTAGTATTGTCTGTAGATCGAAATTCAAGGATAAACAAGGGGGTGTGGGTATGATGTATTACTCCTATAGTTAGGATGAAACTAAATGTGGATGGGTCATGTGAAGAGGGGTATATGATAGGTGGAGGTCTTATTAGGGATGGAAGGGGATTAGTTATATTGGGTTTTAGCACCTTCTACGGCATATTTAATTCACTTGGAGATGAAGTAAGGGCGTTGATCAGTGGGATTTAGCTATTTAAATTATACAACATTATGCACATAGAGGTGGAAACAAACTCTAAATTTCTTGTTGGGTTGCTGTATGTAAGGGTTAATCCACCATGAGAGATGGTCTACTTCATTAGGAATGGGTAGATCATGTTGGACCAAGGCATGCAAGTTTGGAAAAAATGGAGAGAAGGAAACTTTGTAGATGATGCATTAGCTAGAAAAGGAGTTCATGGTGAGGTGATAAATATATATCTTAGTATGAGCTCTCTGTTAAAGGATTGTAGTATCATTTTCATGGGTGAAGATCTTGTTCTTCACCATTTCTTAACACCATGAATGTTTTTTATATTCTCTATATATACCTAATAAAAATATAAATTTTTAGTTATTCATAACATTAGGATTCTCAATGGCCTATATGGAGATGGAGGAGCAAGGGTAGAAATGGGAAAACCTAGAACTACTGATCAGGAAGTTTGTGTGAGGAATGAAATCACTAAAAATATAGTTGTAATTTATCTAAAGCTCACTCCTATTGATCATGTTAGACACAAGGATCCTTTCTATCTTTGTGTGACATACATGCCAAATGTGGTGAAGCATCCCCCCAAAGCATCTGGTCTAAGGAAAAACTTTGAAAAAGGTGTCAAGTCAACCACCAACCTATAATTCTCAAATTTATACATCCCATACCTTGGAAGGGTAATAAATAATGGGCACACCACCCACATATCATTAAAACAAGACACTATTGAATAATGAGTGAATCTGTAAAAATAATCCATAATTATAAGGGTTTTTACCTTGAAAGGGGAGAATCTATAGAAGTTAAATGACCTTAATGTAAGGATTTTATAGATTTTGGGATTTAATTATTAGAGGATGATAGTTATGGGGTGAGGCTACTATCATGTTTTCTTCCCCTTAGATGATTTAAAAAGGAGGACAAGGAGCTTTGGGTCAGTCTCTTTGAAACCCATATTTTTGAGAATTTCAGAATGAGATCATAATTTGATCATGGAAATGTCAAGAACACCCAAAAATAGGATAAATCCAAAATTTTAAGTTAAATTTTATGTATTAAAATATTTGTATCCTTTGGGGCATATAATCTTCAATCAGAAACCCTATCAATATGGATATACAAATAATGTAACACCCCAAAATTCTAAAAAATGAACATTGTATTCGATAGAGTGTATGAAACACAATACCAAGAATGAAAGATAATATAATATCCTGAGACTTTATGATATATTTAATATTTTAAATAAATTCAATAGATTCTATAAATTTTAATGCATGAAATATTTATTTTATCTTGTGTTGTACGCAATGAGTTTCTTCAATGGCTTGCGTTACATGTAAGGCCCAATATTACTGAATACTATTAATATTATTATTGACAATGAAATAATATAGTTTAATTCATTGGTTAAAAATTAATTAAAAATGAATATAGAAACCAAATGAATATAAAGGGAATGATTTTATAAAAAAACAATTTTTATGATACACATGAGTTTTATATTAATAAATTAATTTAATTACTATTAGTAGATTATATTAATTGAATATATATTATATATTATATAAACTATTTTTGATATTTTTCCAATAGATTTGATAGTAATATTATAAGAACAACTCCAATTTTACGCATGAAAAACTATAAATTTCTAAAGGATGTTTTACCGCCTTTTAATGGAGAACCTATTTTAAATAAATATTGACAATTTTATAATTTTTTTTTCAAAATAAACTTTATTTTTTAAATAGGAACATCAAATTTATCTAAGTATTATTTTTTGGTATTTTTCTGTGAACTTTCATTTTTTGATAAATAGTGAAAAGTATTGAATTTTAATTGAAAAAAAATTCTTCATCAAAATAATTTATTTGGATAAATTATATTTTGAATTGGTTTTAAAGTTAAATTATATAAATTTTACATCAATTAATCTAATTCAGTTCATTGGGATCAATTTTATATTTAATTTTTATATAAAAATATTTCAAACTTTTCAATAATTTCACTTAAAAAAACCCGTTTCCCATTATGTCTGTGGGATTAATTTTGAATTAATTTATTCCACTTATGTGATTGGAATTTAGAAAAATTGCTTCCATATTTTTAATAATAATAATTTATAATTTCTATTAAGGTCAAATTATTTTTATACCCAAAATATTAGTGAAAGAAATTAAAATTTATTACATCGATTAATAGAAAAACTACTTAACAAGGGACTAAACCTTAAACATAAAGGCCAAAATGACCCATACACTTGTAAAAAATCCATTTTATATCCATATTTTGAAAATATAATACCTTTTATATAATTTTTTTTCATTATTAGTGGCATATTATATATGGGAGACCTCTCAATAGTGTTTACCTTTTTATATGTATAAGAATGTCACTCCTCCTCCACTATAAAAAGAAACTCACCCCTCCCAATTATTCACAACTCTCAATCCCATTAGATCATAAAAAAACTTCCCAAATAATCTAAAAAAATCCCTCCCAAAATCCTATAAGACTTAATTTCGGCTAAAAGAAAACCAAAGAACACTTTTGGTATAAACCAAAAGTAGTTACCCAAAGAAGAGGTAACGTTATTCAATGAGATATATTTTTTATTTATTTCTCCACCAATTGAATAATTATTATATATTGATTATATAATAAAATAATTATCATAAATATATCTATACATTTTATCTTAAGTTTATTACTTAAACTTTTACACACTTTCATAAAATGGGATACATAATCATCGTTCGTGTGTACAATGGACTACCGCCTCACGAACCGATGTCGTTTGTTCTTTGATTATCACCTTTCATGGTTGGGAATAATGATGTATTTATAGTTTTTATATGATATATATGATATTTATAATTTATTTATTCTTATTTAATTTTTATATAACATATAACATTCTGCTTTTTATTTTGTGGGAATATGATAACTTCGTTTGTGGATGTGTGGACTACTGCCTCCTCAAAGCGATGTGATTCGTTCACGCTATACATGGAATGTATTAAGGATGGTTTTAATAAAAATATGTGAAATAAATGAAATAAATATGATACTATAATTATAATATATAAATATATCATTTAATTTTTATTCTTTTAATATGACAATAAAATGGAAACGACATTCATGCGTACGTACAGACTACCGTCACCATGTACGGTGTATTTCATTTTCTCTCTACAAATTTCAAACATTATTATAAATAAATATATAATGAATAAATATGATATTAAAACCATGTTTTAAATCCTGTATATTATTAAATCATGATTGACATAATAAGGACAAAGGTAAAAAGTCAAAACATACTCAAAAAACATGACAATTAACACCTAAAATGATGGAAATAATGAAAGATTGTTATAAAAAATGTAATAAGATATTACAATAAGATTATAAATAATATTATAAATATGAGTACGGTTCTATTATAAGTTATTAACATGTTTTAAACCACTATACATGAGTTTAAATACCACAGATCATAAAGGAAGCATAAGGTAAGAGATTTCGTCTCAATTTATATTCCATTGAGAATTATTTGTTATTATGAACCAATTCACTTTAATGCGGTGTATATAATTCCTATTTTTCATTTAATATCACTATTAACTAATAATTCATGGTATTATAAGTTTCACTTTTAACTATCTCATCCAAGGGGTTTTTAATTGAAAATTACCAATTAGTAAAAATTATCTTTGGAATATCACATTATTTTGTGATTGTTAACTTTATCTTGAAAAAATCACTTACTTATGATCATTTTTATTATAAATTAAATTTATATTAAATATAAATATTCACATGCAATTAATATTATTATTTTTTAAACCTTATATCATTTTTACATATGGTGTTCACCTTGACAATTATTTGATTAATTTGGGAAATATTAATAAATCTGTATCTTTTAATCAATAAGGATATTTTATGATAACGCATGTTGTTCATTAATGAAATAAATTATTCTATATATGATTAATGATTTTTACATGCACTACATGGGTTAGGGACTGGTTAATGCAAGCCCCTCGATATATCGATAGTCTCATGAGATGAAATTAGTTGGTAAAATCAGATGGGTTTTTACCTAGTATGTTTTAAACTGTATCAAGGTTAGATCTTGACGGTAAAGGTTTCATGTTATATCTAAACATGACATGAAATTATAAAGAATTTAATTTATTTAGAATTATGTTATTATTATTATCCGTGATATTTTTTCTTTGACATTATCTATGGATTAATTTTTGTTATCAGTTTATTGATTAAATGTCAAGTGTTTTCAGTTATTTACCTTTCCATATTGATTATTCTTTATCTAGTTATTTAAATGGAATGTGTGTTCAATTTTTTACCTTCCCATATTGATTATTCAATATTAATTTATGATATATTTTTCTATACATAACCCTTACTGAGCATTTGGGATCACCTTTATTTTGTTTCCTTTCCCCAAGTTATGAAGAATAAATATTTGAATAAGCTTTCAAGGATATTGTTATTTTTATTTTATTACGTATCATGATTTTTTCTATTTTACAATAAATTAAGGGTATCATTTATGTAATATGTTTTTCCAAAATTTTTAAACTAATCATTAATTTGAGATTTTATTCCTTGTAATCATGCCAATGTAATAATTTAAGGCACTGAATTTGGGTTTACTGGGTCGAGTCTATATAGTTGGTATCAAATGAAGTTTAGTATAAACCTTGGAAACTAGATTTAGGATAAAATAGATCAAGGCACATAACCCTAAGATAAACTTTGATGATAAGTATAAAAGAAAATCCTAAACTTTTGATAAGATATAGATTATGTGGGTCTTCCTAGAAATACATACCTCTTTGGATAATACAAGTGGATGTGGTTTTGGAATAAATGTAACTAGTGTTAAGAACTCTGAAAAGGTGTGCCAGGTCTAACTCGAGCATTACCTGGTACAAGACAACCAACATTACTGTGAACCTGGTTTAACACTCCTGGGGTATTTTCTTAGGACGATTCATAATTTCATTAAAAACCATTATGAAGGATTTTAAATTAATGATATCCACAAAGAAACCATGTTTATGATTATGAGATTAGCTATGCATAAAATTTTCAATTTATGTTAAGTTTTATTCCATATTTATAATTATAAAAACATCAAAAATTTTATGAGCTAATATAATATATCACGTTATTTAGAAATGGCACCTGGAAGGAAGAAGTGTATCAATACTTGTAGACAATATAGAGGTTTCCATACTAAGAAATTCAATATAACCGGTATTGGAGTAGATAAAATTATGGCTATATTAGGGAAGCTTAACCAGGTTATGAAAAATAAACCTGCCCAAATGGAGAATCTTGTTCCACAATGAGAATCTCCATGCTAGATTAGTTTATGTGATAGAAGCCCCAATAGTTTAGTAGGACTACTAATCCAATTGTATCTGAGAAATGGATTAATTATATGGAGAATATATTTATGGCCTTGGGATGTAGTGAAAATGAAAATTCTAAACTTTCAGTGTATTGTCTCAAAGGTGATGCGGATCAATGGTGGTCCTTGATCTTGAATAATTGGGAGGAAGAGGAAATAAAACTCATGGAATAGAGAAAATTTAAGTATATATTATTCAATAAATACTTCCCCCATGATCAAAAAATTAAGATGAAGGGAAAGTTCCATATCCCAAATCAAAAGGAAGAAGAAAGTGTTGCAGCTTATTAAACTACCTTTACAAGGATATCAAGTTATTCTATGGATTACATATGCTATATGGAGTTCAATATTGAAAAATTATTTGAAGGTCTTAATCCAAATATACAAATAGATCTAGTTTATTATAAATTTTTATCATACGAAGAAATAGTTTTATATGCCATAAAAATAGAGAAGGAATTATCAAGATTATAAATATTCAAAGGAAACCAAGAGAAGAATAGGTCATCTGAACACCGTGAAAAAGGGAATGTGTCAAATAAGAAGAATTTAATGAACCAATTCCCACTTTATGACAAATTTGGTAAAAATCACCCAGGGAAATGATTTAAGGGATTGGGAGTTTGTTATAAGTGTAGAGAAAAGGGTCACCACAAAAAAGAATTCAAAATAAAGAAGGAAAAAAATATTATTCAGTGTTACAACTACAAGAATATAGGTCATTACGAAAACGAATTTCCCAAGATTCAAGGGAATATACCTCAGAAGAAGCTAAGGGATCAAGGTTAAGAATATGTTATTAACATAATTGAAGTAAAACAATTAATGTGATTATTTATTTGGATCTATGAAATATGTTGTAAATTTATTTTATTTATGATGTTCTCATCATATGATTTATGAAATATATAAGGATTTCACTACATTATTTTTCATTAAATATTTGAGATCATATTTTGAATGGTACCATGAAAAGTGATTGGGTAGAAAGTTATTTTTTTGGAAAACACATGGTTGAGGGAAAGATAATACTTAATATGTTCTTGATGTTTAGATAATGATGTATAATAAAGAGATAATTGATATGGATAAAGTAAATTGGATACTACTAACTACTGTGGAAATGATTATAAAGTGTTTGATCAAAATCTTTTTGAATGGTTAACCATTTATGAAATGGTTTAAGTTGAACATGGGATGTGTTTTTAGATATTAATGTATTACTTCAACCTATGATGAAAATTTTGGTAAGAGATGAAGTAAAAATAGTTCAAGGAACAACCAAAGGATAATATTGTGCTTATGAAATAGAAATGTATAAATTAATTATATTTCATTAAATTCTTATAGAGTGAAATAATTCCTCAACTATTGGAAAAGGGTTTTGAAAGAAAAAAATTATCCTATTATCATAAATTTTTATGATATCAATGATCATTTTACACATATAGTTTATAGATTTGTGTTCATAAAATTTTATATGAACATGTTCTCTATCACTATCCACAAAAACTTGATATTAAATTTCTCTTCTCTATATATGTTATCACTAATGTTCTCCTATTTTAAATCCTAGTTTTGTGGATACCTTCACAAATTTCTTTCCCTCTCATTAAGAAGATGTATTATTAACCCTATTTATGATGTGAATTTTTCAAGAATAGTTTATTTTCAAATATAAAACCCACGATTTTTGAGATCATGTTTAGATTTCAAGGACTCAATTTATTTAAGGTGGGGAGAATGTAACACCCCAAAAGTCTAAAAAACGATCATTTTATTTAATAGCATGCATGAAACGCAACACTAAGAACATAAGAGAATATAATATCTTGAGAATTTATAGTGAAATTACCATTTTAAATAGATTAAATAGATTCAAAATATTTAAATTCATGAAACATTGATTTTATCTCATGTTTCACTTAATGAGTTTCTTTGATGGGTTATGTTACACGTAAGACCAAATCTTACTAAATACTATTAATATTGTTATTTAAAATGAAAATTATCTCCTAGACATTAAATTTTTGGTTATTTATATGATAAAATAGCTTATGAAAATATATAGTTGAAGTCATTAGTTACCAATTAATTTTAAATGAATATTGAAACCAAATTAATATAAATGGAATGATTTTATAAAAAAACTATTTTTATTCTTGAAAGGAATTTTATCTTAATAAATTAAATTAATTACAATTAGTGGATGATATAAATGAAATATATATATATTATATATTCAATAAAATATATTTTAAAATTTTCCAATATATTTTATAGGCATATGATAAGAAAAAGTCCAATTTTACACATAAAAAGCTATATTTATTTAAAGGTAGTTTTACCGCCTTTTAACAGAAAAACTATTTTAAATAAATTTCTTGAAACTTTTTTAAACCATATTTTTCAAAATAAAATTCATTTTTTAAATCTTAATTTCAAAATTATCTTAGGGGGACTTTTTAGTATTTTTCTGTGAATGTTCATTTTTTGAAGAATAGTGAAAATATGGAATTTTAATTGAAAACTGCTTTTTCATCTAAATAATTTATAGGGTTAAATTATATTTTGAATTGGATTTTAAAGTTTTATTGGATAAATTTTAAATAAATTAATAATTTTTTTTCATTGGGTTAAATTTTATATTGAATTTGGATATAAAACCATTTCAAGCTTTTGAACATTTTCACTTTAAAAACCCACATTCATGTTTTTTCTGTGCATCCCTTGAAAGAGGGGTTATCAAAAATCAATAAAAATGAAGTCCTTTGGGCCATTCGGGCTGTTTCGTCTATGAGATTAATTTTAAATTAATTTCTATAACTTATGTGGTTGTATTGTTTTGTGAAATGGATTAAATATTTGGAATCCAAATAAATTATAATTTATATTATGTTCAACTTAGTTTTTGACCAAAAATATTTGGGAAAAAAATTAAAATTAATTACATCGATTAAGAGAAAAACTAGCTTAACAAGGGAATGAACCTTAAAATTAAGGACCAAAGTTACCTAGAAACATTTAAAGAATCTATTTTATGGAAATATTAAAACTATATATTCCATTTAATCTATTTTTTTTCATTATTTTAGGAACATGATGTAAGGGAGACCTCTCAATAGTGTCTACCTTTTTATATTTACAAGAATGCCACTCCTCCTCTAGTATAAAAAGGCACTCACCCCTCCCACTTATACACACCAATAAACACATTTATATCATCAAAAAAATTAAAAATTAATCTAAAAACATCCATAAAACCATACTAGAATCCTAAATTTTGGAAGAAATAAATCCTAGGAACACCTTTGGTATAAAACAAAAGGAGTTACTTGAAAAAGAGGAAACATTCTTCAACAAGCTCTTTTATTTTATTTCTTTCTCCACCACTTAAAAAATTATTATATCTTGAATATATAATAACATAATTATCTTAAATATATTGAAATGTTGTTTTATTAAGGGTATAATCTACAATTTTACACACTTCCATCAAATGGGATACCCAATCATTGTTCGTGTGTACGACGAACTAACTCCTCATGAACCGATGTCGTTCATTATTTCATTACCATATTTCATGGTTGAGAATAATGATAGATTTATATATTTTATATGAAATAAATGATATTGATATTGTATTTATTATTATTTAACTTTTATATAACAAATACCTTTATGCTTTCTATTTTGTGGGCATATGATACCTTCATTTGTGGACGTGTGGACTACCACATCCTCAAAGTGATGTTATTCGCTCATTTTATTAATAAAATGTGTTAAGGATTTTTTTATTAAAAATATGTGACATATATGAAATAAATATGATACTATAATTATAATTATAATTATATATATATTTATCCTTTACTTTTTATTCTTTTAATATGATAATAAAATGAAAAGAACGTTCATGCGTACATACGGCCTACCATATCCATGAATGGTGTCTTTCATTTGCTATCTCAAAATTTTTTGGATTATTATAATTACATATATAATGAATATATATAATATTTAAATCATGTTTTACATCTTTTATATGATAAAATCATGATCATAATAAGAAGAACAAAGATAACAAGTCAAAACGTACTAAAAAAACATGACAATTAACACCAAGAATGATGAAAATAATGAAAGATTATTAAAAAAGGATAATAAGATATTATAATAAGATAATATATAATATTATAAATATGATTATGGTTCTGGTATAGGTTAGTAACATGTTTTAAAACACTATAATGAAGGTTAAAGACCACTCAACTAAAATAAAGCATAAGGTAAGGGATTTCTTCGCAATTTACATTCCACTAAGACTTATTTGTTATTATGAACAAATTAATTTTAATGTGGTGTATATAATAAAAATTTATCATTTAATATGATTATTCACTCACAATTTAGGGTATTTTTAGTTTCACTTTGAACTATTTCATCCAAGGGGGTTTTACTTGATAATTACCAAGCGATAAAAGTTATCTTTGCAATATCACTTTCTTTCATGATCGTTAAATTTCTCTCGAAACAATAAACTACTTATGATAATTTTTATTATAAATTAAATTTTTCTTAAATATACATATTCTCATTCTATGAATATTATTATTGAATAAACCGTATACTATTTTTACATATGGTTTTCACCTTAATAGTTATTTGATTAATTGGGGAAATATTGATAAATCCATATCTTTTACTCAATATAGATATTTGATTATAAGTCATGTTTTTTATTAAATAAATCAGTTATTTAATATACAAGGAATGATTTAGACATGCAATACATAGGTTGGGGACCAGATAATTCAAGTCCCTTGATGCATCGGTAGTCTCCTGAGATGAAATCAGTTAGCCAAATCAGATGGGTTTTTACCTAGTATGTTTAAAACTGAGGATAACTATTGGTGATAAAGGAATAATGTGACAATAAAACATAAAATCTAATAATTAAGAATTTCCTTTATTGAGAATTTAGTTATAATTATTATACATGATATTTTTTCTTTGACATTATCTATGGATGCATTTTCATTCTCAGTTTATTGATTAAATGGAATGTGTGTTCAGTTATTTTCCTTTCCATATAGATTATTCAATTATTAATTCATGATAGATTCTACTATACTTAATCCCTACTAAGCATTTAAGGTAACCCTTATTTTTTTCCTTTCCCTAGGTTATGAATAATAAATCATTGAATAAGCTTTTTAGGATGTTTTTTATTTAATTTTATCATGTATCATGTTTTATTTTATATTTTACCATGATATATTGGTATCATATATCCAATCTAGTTTTTCAAAACATCTGAACTGATCAATCCTTCAGTATTTGATTCATTGTAATCATGAAAATGTAATAAAGTAAGGTACCATCTCTAGGATTCTGGGGTCGGTTCCTTTCAAATGGAGAACCCATGATTCCTGCACTATATTAAAATTTTAGTGGAATTTTACATGTTTAAAAATTTGGTTGAAAAAGTGATACTAAAAAATAGATATTATATAATTAACCTTAAAATAAAATACAGGAGGAATCCAAAATTCTTATTGAATTGCAATTTCTTTTATCACGTATCCTCTAAGTGCAATTGGGAGAAGTCATGTAGTTTCTATAAAACTAGGGGGCATGATGATGCTACCTGATAAATGAATAAATGGATGGATAAATTCGTATCATTTGGTTTCTCTAAAAATATAGATCCCAGGTATTCTAACTTTTGTGATTCAAGTAATAGACCCATAAAAGTTTTTGTACAGGAGGGAATATCCCTTTAGAAGACCCTTATGGATACAAAGACCTTGTATAGGCTTCCACATCTTCTGAAATCATGGTAAACGAGATTTAAAATGATATTATTACTATAATTGGAATTATGTAAGTGGAGGAGGTTTAAAATTCCTTCACTCTCAATAAGAGATTATCCCCTCTATAGTGGACCTCCTACTGGAGAAAAAATAGGAAGAAACTAACCAGGGGAAGCCAATCTAAAATAGAAGGATGCATACAGCCCTAGTATGGACTCATATTATGTATCTTAGTGATTGAATGATATATCTGATGGGTTCTTAGCACTCAAGGCGATCCCTGATGGGATCACACAGGAGTATAGACATGACAGACTCCTCTCATGTTGATAGGCTACTATGGATAGCTATTCTAAAACTCAAGACACTCATTCTATGCCATTTAGACTTGGTATGGACACAAATGAGGTCCCTAAATGCTTGAATGATAGGTATGTTGGACCTTTGGAACTTTAGGTGACCTCTATTGGGAACTCACAAGAGTGTATACATGATAAACCCCATATGGTTAGGATACTATGGAGGAAAACTGTTCTCTAGGACAAGAAAATCTAGTTGATCTCTAAACCCCATTTATATAGGTATTTTCTTCTAAAGATACTAGAAGAAGGACTCTTGAGGACAATTACACTAATATAGAATAATATAATAACAAATTTACCCTTCCAAATGGTGTTTATTGGGATGAGGATGCTGAGTATTTTCAACGTAACACACCCATAATGTTAACATTGTATCTGATGGTAGTGGTAATCCAATGGGAAATGAAAACCCTAATAGAAGTAAGAAAAAATAAAGGAAAAATTAAAGAAGTATTAGATATAATTTTCATAGTATGGAGGTTCTTAAACAAGAGGTAGTGACCTTAAAAAAGTATGATTATCTATTTGAGCTATTAAGGGATTGGGAATTCCTCCATGCTCACATCCCTTAAAAATTCCACTGTGACAAAAAATATCACCTTAATTGGACTTACTAAACCAAATAAGAGGTTTGAAAAGTAGAAGGCCTTCAATTGGGTATCCCTTATCTATATATTTTTCTTCCATATCTCCCACAATAATGAAATTAATCACTCATGTGTCCTCAATAATGACAATATTCAGCTCCTGTCATTTAGTAATTTATCCTTGAGAATCATGATTTCCCTCTAATTATAAGTCTCCACTATTACTATCTCCCTCACATATGAATCCACCTATTACATCAGTAAAATAAATCTATGGAATTAGTTGGGAACAATTTCTATAGAAATGAATCAAAAATGGATTATGCTCAGGGATTTCAATACTATCCTGAGGCATGATGAGAAAACTAGATCTAACTTCAATAGGTTATCCTCACATGAGTTTTCAATGTGTATTGATAAGTGCAACATTACTAAGGTCTCTATTTTGGGATTTGAATTCACATAGAGAAGATACACCTTGAATAGAAGGAATTATAATAAGCTAGAGAGATTCCTGGTCCAAGTTGATGATAGAGGTGTGTCCACTAGGGTCTCTAGCTTCACCCTTACTAAGTATAACTCAAGACACAGTTCGATAATTGTTAATATTATCATGGATCTATTAATGAAACTCCTATTTCTTTCAAATTAAATAATGGTTTTATGGTCACTATGGGATATAGGGAAACTATTCTGGAGGCCTGAAAAATGGGATCTCTTGGTTGCCCCCTTCAGGTGCTTGATGATAAGCTGAAAATTACCAAATTACCCTTGATAGAGTGGAGAAAAGATTCTTTTTCTAGGTTTTATAATGCTATAAAATCTACTAAATATCACCTTGCATTCTGATAAATCACAAATTAGGTCTAGGAAAGTCCTTATATAGAAGAATTATAATCCCTTTCCAAGATAAATGAGCTCCTTGAAATTTAAGAGAGGGTAAAAAAAATCAACTGAATGTAATATGGATACATGATGGTGACCTAAATACTAAAATCTTCCATATTATTTATAAATAAAAAATAGTCAAGGGAGGAATAAATTCCATCAATATTAATGGCTACCTTTACACTTTGAAAATGAAATCTCCAATGCAGTGGTTAACTACTTTCAAAGGATTTACTCTAATGATGGGATTAAAAACACCCACACGATTATTGATAACATATCACCATGAATTGAGGAGGACCATAATCAAGGCTTCATCTTGGTTCCCTTGGAAGAGGAAGTTAATATAGCACTCCTCTCATTGAACATTGACAATTTCACTGGTCCTGATGGGTTCACTAATAAATTCTTAATGTTATATTGGGACATCATCCATGATGAGGTGATGAGTGATTTAAGAGAACTCTTCAATCATGAAACCTTTTCTTGTGGAATAATCTCCCAATTTATTCCAATTATACCCAATAAGAATAATTATATTGATATTAGGGACTTCAATCCATTTGAAATTTGTAACACCATACCTAAAATCATTATAAAAATCATTATGGCCATATTGGGATGCTCAGTTAGAGACATCATCGCTACAAATCAATTTGGTTTTGTCCCTAGAAGGAGCATCCAAAACTATCTTTTCACTATTTCAGAAAGTTTGTACCTAATGTAGAAGAAAAAAAGTGTAATAACTAAGATTTTTCATGTATTATTTTTGGATATTATATGGGTTATTTTCAAGACCAGGCACTGAGATGGTGTGTGATTCCGAAGCTTAGTGTTCCTGGAATAAATTTTTGAAATATATTAAATATCACATGAACATAATTTTTCTAAAAGAGTGTAATAACTCCTTAACTATGTATTGGATCAGAAATCTAAGGTCACCGTTGAGTTTAGAATGTGGGATTTACCCTAGGCAAGACATAAACTTTGTCAGTGTGAGCCGTTTGTGAATTTTTTTCCCATATATGAAATTAATAAAATAAAATAAAAAATTAATTTATTTTTAATTTTGATATAGTGACTATTTTATCTATTAAGTTTTCGGTTATAATAATTCATCTTGGATGGCCGCTCAAACCATGGAGATTCAAACAACCATTGGAGATCTTTCTTGGCGAACAATAATGGATCGGGATCGAATCATGGATCATTACACCAACAGAGTCCATAGATCTCATCAAAAAAGGAAACAAAACCATTATTCATCAACAATTGATCCAAACTCTTGGTAGGATTTTTTTCTTTGATGTTTGCATTCCATTTCTTAATCCAATATAAACAAAAATAAATTCTACAAACAAAATTGATACATACATCGTCAGTAGAAATAAAATGATGGAAATATTTTTTTTTTTGATTTATCCTTCTTCATTAAGATCATTATATGAAAATTGATCTAAATCAAATGAGAAATGTACAAGGTTTGTTCCTTATGTTTTTTGGATTTTGGATTTATTCCCCCGTTCTGCACATGTTTATCGTGGGCATTTATTTTGGCATGTAGTTCGATGAAATACCCGATATTTTATCACTGTGTGAAAATTATTCAATGAAATGGATCAATACCATGGGTAAAGTTTATTATTGATGATGCAGTCAAGGTACAAAGAAGATGGTGGATGGTCGGGAGTAGAACAGATGGATTTGCAGTTTATGTTCTTCCCATTTTTGAAAAACAATGAGGTTTTTTCTTGATAGATCATCTTCCAAACATATTTGGAGCCCAAAATACTAAGATTTGGATAGTAGAGGTTTAGAAGAACCCTGATCTATAGGTTCCAGAGAGGGTGGAGGCTCCAGTGAAGCACAATACAACATAAAAGCAGATCTAGAAATCACGAGTTACACGACATATAATTTGGCGTTACACACCGTTTTGGCCACCCTATCTACAACACAAGGGTTCATTATGAAGTCAAATATCACACACCGTGTGACTCCATCACACACCATATGACCCATTGTATGTGGATCCGTGTTTACTTTGGATTGTACATGGGCATGGGAAAAAGTACATGGCCAAGTGGAATGCTGTGTACCTGAACACGGGCACAACTTGGTGTACATAGGTCAGTACACCGACAAAAACACCATACACAGACTTAGAAAAAAAATGGGTAGGATACCATGTGTTTATACACACTATTTAATTATTCTACACTCAGTGTATATGGATACTAACATGCCTTGTGAGGATCTTCTATAAGGGAAGTCATGGGTATAGCTGGACACACCATGTACCCCCTGATGCATGCCATGTACCCCCTTCAAGAGCTGTTGTAGCTAATTGTTTTGTTATTTTGGACCATTATAGTTTGAGTGTGTTCCCTTTGTCCTTTCCATATAGGTTACAATGTAAAATTACATCCAAATCACATGATTGTGATCCCCTCTTGAGCTTGAGTCTCAGATAGAGTAGTAGTGTCCCTCCATGAGACTGGAGTATGACCCCCCATCATCCATTGTTCCCTAGGAGTGGTTTGTGGAATCAGTGTGATATTTCTAAGAAGGGAGTTGATCCTCCATCTAATAGGTTGTATCAATAGGGTTTTTTGAATCATTGACACACAATCCACTATGTAGCGGTTTGATCCAGATTCGGTTCGTGGTGCCCCCAATGGCCATGGGTGTGACCCCTATCTATGTATCAGGTTCTTCTTAGACTAGTGAGATTTTACTGGGTAGGGTAAACTGATCTATAACTCTTCATTAGGTGTATTGGATGATAGCATGGCTCATGGAGTGGATTATCCCAGAACGAGCATTGCTTCGAGTAGAATCCTATGGATGAAAGTTGGTGATGACCACCTAGTGTTGTGGTGTCCTTTCAGAGTATATATGGGTGTTTATGTTATACATTGATTATTATATCTTGTATTGAGATGAATATACTTAGTGATTCATGGTTAATGTTTTTGAGGTGTCCTATCGAGTATTTTAATATTCACCCCTACATGGGCTTTTCCCACAAGTATCATGTCTTATCCAGATGAAGAACCTTTTGATGGTATCATGGGAGGACAAGGAGCAGGTGGAGTGTAGATGGATCTTATCAGACTGAGGTGTTTCACTACAAAAAATAGGGTCTATTATCATGATTCTATTCCGATGGTTTTCCATAACCATTGGGATAGGGTAATATATGGTAGGATATATAAATGGTTTCATAAAAACTATTGGGATAGACCTCCCTAAATCCCTAAAACACCTACTCTCCATTGGGATCCCTTTCTCCCATCCCGACTTCCCCTCACAGCTAACTTCTCCAATCTCTATAGAACTTCTCTGCTCCTCCCCTTCTCATATCCAATCCCACCCAGAATCCTCCTCATTGGAGCTCTCATCCCCCTCACACTCCCCTCCTCCCATCTTGACCCCCTCGTTTCTCGCCACTCCCCACTCGCCGCTCCTCGCTCACCGCTCGTGGCTCACTACCACTCGCCTCTCCCCTCCTTCCATCCTGAGTCTTATTAGTCGTCGTATTCCCCTCCCCAAAAAACTCTTCTCTCCACGTTTCATCTGTAAGACGTGCACATATGTATTCCACCTCCCTCCTTTATTGTTTCCCTTATGAAATTTTTGATTTTAGAAGTTTTTGTTTTAGATTTATTCATCAATTTTACTGAAGTATGGTGAAATCAATCATTTATGATAGGTATTTTTCTATGATTAGGATTATGGGAACCCAAGATCATGCCTTCCTATTTTTTTATGTCTATTAATTGAGGTATTCAATGTTTCATATTCTTCCAAGGCTTTTTTACCAAAATAAATTTTATTATCTATTAAATAGGAATTTTTAATTAGGGATTTGTGCAGCTTAGATTCATGGATGCATTGGGAGTGGAATGTGTGCTATTGCTAATGGTTTTGAAATAGTAGAATTTCCTATGGAGTTAGCTGATAATATGAAAGGTTTTAATTTAATTAATTAATTAGTTATAATTAAATAATAACTGTTGCTTGATGTAACTTAGAAGCTCAAGGAAAAGTGATGAGCCTAGTTGATCAAGGGAGAGGATGGATGAGATTGGAGGTTTTTGGAAGCTAATTTTGTCCCTTGGAATTAAAGTGGAAAATAATTGGTAAAATTCAGGTGGCCTTTCATACTTTCCTTATGAAATTTAATTTTTTTATGATGCATGTGGATGATCAAGCATTTCGTTGAGTTTGTTTCACATTTTTAATTTACTTACATAAAAGTTTTTATTTAATTAAAAATTCTTAATTGGAATATATAAAATAAACAACCCTTGTGTGATTTCTTGACACTTCATTAATTTTCAATGATTGATCCACGTTTCTAACCCCATTTAAACGAGTTTTAGAATTTTTTTGTTGTTTCTATTATAGCTAAATTCATTTAGTGTGTGAATTTTTTCCCATACAGGTGTGGGTAAGAGATTCCTTTTTTTTCATTTCTCTGATGGCTCCTTTACTACTAGTTTTATCATCATAATTTTTTCATCAATAATAATACACCAAAATTAAAACATGTAATTCCAATATTACATGAAAACCACTACACATTATCCAAACTCGAAATAACCTAAAAAACCATCCGATGAAACTCATTCAAGAATTTAAGGGAATAGGAAAACTCTACAAAAAAAATATAAATGGAAAATTCCTAAAAATAATAAATATTTCATGTCACTTCTCGCTATAAATGACACAATTTTTTACAAGACTAAAATACATCATTAAATATCTCAAAGAAACCAAAGTAAAAAATTTATAAACTCTAAGAAACACTAACTAATTTAAAATAATTTTATGGGTAAATTTAGGTTGATATACTAAGAATGGTATAAAAATGACTTAAATTGTTTAAAAAATCATAATGAAAATAAAATATTGAATTTGGTTTGGTTTTTAGAAAAATGAGATGAGTGGCATGATTTTTTAGGTTTAGGTTTATGTTCATAGTGAGGGATAGGTGTTGTGATTTTAATTCAATTGATTTCAGTACCAAACTATGGCGAGCCTCCTCTCATAATGATCACCTTATATTTTATAAACACTATTTTCCCCTATAAATTCATATTATAGTTTATATATAAGATTTTAGAACCACGTTTACACATTGCTACCCCAAACTGATTCATTTTTTGTGATTCATTTTTTAATTTTGAATTGAAGTTAATTAAATTAATCTCATTTGGGTTATTTATCTTTTTTACTTCTGTTTATTTGATGTTTCATATATTTCCAATATATGGGTGACCCATTATAGATTCTGAATAACTAATTCAATGTCCTTAACATGGTCTTGAGGATGAAACTATTTATAAGGTGATGTCTTGTGATGATTTTCTAGTAGTTTCTTACCCGTAGTGATTAGAAACAAGTTATGTGATATTTGTGATTTACTCTCCACTGTTCATTTCAATTTCGATCACTATAATTGAAAGTATATACTCACCAATTCTTGAATTATTAAATTACACATCCATGAAATAGGTCCAATCATCCTCTTGGCCAAAAATAATCCATTTGATTTTCCCTAATAATTCATTTTTGGATTATCTATTGATTGTAAAGAAACATCATTCCTTTCATTTTCTATGAAGATTCTCAAATTCAGAATCAATTTTTTTTTGGGAAAACTGAAATTTTTTCGTGAGTTTCAAGTATGTTTTGTTGCATTTAAATTCTTTGTTTTTTTAATTTAGGGGTTTTGGGTTGAGTTTTCTGTGTTTTTCAAGAGTATTTTGGACCTATCTGAGGTGGTTTCGGGTTGTCGTTGTCAAAGGAGACTTTCACATGTATGCATAGGTAGGTATATACATATACAAGTTACCCCCCCACATATATATATATTTATATATTCACTCATGGGGGTATGAATATATTAATTGGGGCTAGTTTTGCTTCTGTATATATATGAAAAATGCATACATGTGTAAGGTAAAGGGGTATATGCATGTATAAGAAAATATATAAGGATCCCCTTGTACATATATTGGCCATGAAAATATGTACATAGGGGATATGTGTCCTTATATATATTAAAAAGTGCATATGCATAAAAGCAGTAAATGAAGGATATTCGAGTTTTTGTCTTCATAAGTAGAGAGCCTTGAGTTCAAGGTAGGTTCCCCTATGAATTGGCCTTTAAATTTAAATAATAATCAATTGCTTATATTTTAAACCATGTTTTTGTACTAAATAATGATATAGATCTTTTATAATTATTGTTTGATATGAAATGATGTGTTTACCAAATTAAATCAAATCGAATCAACCTAACCTAATCCAAATCAAAACAAACCAATTTAAATTAAACCAACATGAACTCATTCAAACTAAATTGAATTAGATAGGAAATAATATAAGTAGGAAAAACAAAAATAATCTGAATTTTATTAACCTATAAGTAGTAAAACTGAATATTCCTAAATGAATCTACAATAAATTAAATTAGCTTATACCAAAAAAATAAATTAAAAATAACTAGATATAAAACAAATCATATCATGTTGTACCAAAGAAAATCATACATAATCAATATAATCCATCTTAACCTCTCCTTACCTGACTCAATTAGGATTGAATCAAATATAATGAACCTAGATGAACCACATGAAACCAAACCAAATAAGATGATAAAGAGTAAACCAAAAATGAGTTGAACTAAATGAAGTGGAACCATACAAACCCATAATGGATGGAATAAAACCAAATAAAAAATATAATGAAAAATTTAAAAAAACATTCAAAGACTAACTGAACCTTACTGATATAAATTTAAATCAAATAAACCAAAATATATCTAAAATGATCAAAATCAAGAAAATAGAATTCAAATAGAAGAAAATTTAATGAAATTAAATGGACCAAGTCAATCTAATATAACATGACCTAATATGATATTAAAAATTTTGAATCAAATTTGATCAAATATAATGAATTCAAACCTATATGACAAAAGCCGACATTAACTAAACTGAACTAAACTAAACTAATATAAACCAAACATAAACAAACTGAATCAATTAGAACCTAAATGAATGAAATTTTCTAAGCTAATATAAAAACACAAAAAAAAACTAAATCTAATGAAAATATCTCAAACTAACTCATATCGAACAAAACCAAACTAAACTAAAACTCAAGACAAACTTATTAGCGGAGATAAAACATGCACTAGTAGTTTAATGAATATAGAAATGAAGATAATCATTACCATAAAAAAAATGAAATATGCTTAGGGGTTGCCTTATTAAAATACCCTTGACTAGTTAAAATATCCTCTAAGGGATACATTAATTAAGATAAATAGTATAGATATAGATGAAATATTTCAAAAACATGCACTGGAGTATGTTGTATCAAATTCTCTCATCCTTGTATTGAAATTGAATAACAAGAGAAGTGGGGATGATCAATGTAAGAAGTTTAAGCCCCTATAAGAGAACCAAATTAAGTCATTATCCTACTACATGTTTGTTTCTTGTCATAGTTATCTTCCAATCATGATTTCCACTTATTTCATGTTATTATTTATTCTTACCAAAATCC
This sequence comes from Viscum album, assembly GCA_963277665.1. Classification (NCBI taxonomy): domain Eukaryota; kingdom Viridiplantae; phylum Streptophyta; class Magnoliopsida; order Santalales; family Viscaceae; genus Viscum; species Viscum album. The sequence continues at coordinate 1,515,447,829 of OY728155.1, read as the reverse complement.
ATTAAATCCCATGATAAAAATTGTGTTCCACTTCTATTTTCCCCCTACTTGAATATGTGTGTACTAATGTGGATTATCAAACTAAAACTGGGCAATACTAAATTTAAAAAAAGGGAAAAGTAAAAAATATAAACTCTAAGAAACACAAACTAATTTAAAATAATTTTAAGTGGAAGTCAAGGTTTATGCACTAGGAATAGTATATAAATGACTTACTTTGTTTTAAAAACCATAAAGAAAATAAAATATTGAAGTTGGTTTGGTTTTGAGAAAAATGATATGAGTGTACCATGATTTTGTAGGTTTAGGTTTATGCACTTAGTGAGGGATAAGTGTTGTGATTTTAATTTAAATGATGTCAGTACCAAAATACGGCGAGCTTCCTCTCATAGTGATCAACCTATATTTTAAAAACCCTATTTCCCCTATGAGTTCATAATATAGTTTATAGATAGGATTTTAGAACCACGTTTAGACATTGCTACCCCAAACTGATGAATTTTTAGAGAAATGAGGGTAGATAGATGATGCACATAATAAGAAAACCCTTTTATATCTACAATAGTCAACATGAGAGAGAAGGGTAATAATTAATATGAAAGGATAATATGAAACAACCTCTTTAATAAATCTGTCCCACTCCAACTAGCATGTGTCTCTATGAATAATAAATAAGTATCATATTCTGATTTACACTTTCTAACATCGGGACTTAAACATCTTCCATGTGAATAATCCAACATATCTATTAGTTTATATGAATATTAACTTCACTAGAGGATCCCATGCCATTTTTATCACTTAGTTAGTCCAAATAAAAACTCTATTGAAAGAAGATACAAGGATCGTGTAACTAGGAGGAATACAAACCCTATCAGATCCACATATTGAGGATGCTTTTTCCCTATGTAGTCAGATGGGAATACCAACCCTTAGGATTATTAGAGGGATAAAAATTATAACAAAGCTTCATATCCCAAACAGGTTTCTATCTACTGAATAATTCCTTGAATTACATGCTTTATATCTGTTGTCTAGTAACCGATCTAAATGGAACAAGAATTTTAATGTAAATTCATGGAAAATATGTAATATATAAGAAAAGGTAACCATCAAAATATATGTGTAAATATAACACATTATAGTCTTCCAACATGTCATGATTTTACTTTGGACAAAGAGATATGTCATGTGCATGAATTTGGAAGAAGTAAGCAATGTGTAATATTGTATACAGGGTGTGTAGAAACAAGAGATGTACTTGGAATGTACCTTAGATTATCATGTAATGTAAACTTATGTACATGATGTGTACCTATATAAAACACAACCTATAACTCCATATGGTTAGTAAATTAGTACTTTGAGAGGAAGAAAATTCATTTTCCACCCATGGTACATGCAGTTTGGTCATGTACAACATGGTGTTTACATCAAAATGATCTTCTAAGAGTGTACTTCCTATTCATACCAGGATGTCAACTATAGGTACATAATGTGTGTTATAATATTTAACATCTAGTGATATTAAATATTCTATAAACCATATCCACTACATCCTTCAATGCACACTGCATAAGGTATTCCCAACTAGACCATGTAATCTAAATTTTTTGGCCAAATTTGGGTTTTACTTTAGGTGACCAATTTGATTTCTTCTGCTCCAAATTTATTGACCCAACTTGTATGAAATAAAATCCAAATTGGTAGGTATACCTGTACCATAAAATATGGTGGTGTAAAATTCTATTTTCCAATAGAAACTCTGATCCATTAAGGAGTTGTGAGAGGAAAAAATGTCATAGAAAGGCTCATAGTTTTGTACAGGTTGATTTTAGTATATGGGAGAAGGAAGAATAAAATGGGGGTTCTGGTAAAAATTTATTATAATCCTATTACTAAAATCCAGTCTAGAGTTTCTATTAGATTTCTGGAGGCCTGCACCGGCTGGCCGATAGACCATCCATCAGTCTTGGGTGACATATGGGCTGGTAGGGGTGACCCATGAGCTAGATGGTGGCTACAAAAGTTGTAATTTTATTTACTTCCAAGAAAACCAGCTAGAAGATGGTGACCCTCAAATAGTCTGATGACTACATCAGAATTGGTGTAGCCATTTCCAAGCTAGCTGGATGGATGGTGGCATTGAACAATAACCTAGTGAACCAATTGTAGCATCTTTATTTATGTGTTTAGGTCCACCCCATCTCCAAAACACCATACCACCTTCGGACCCCACAAACTACTAGGAATAAAATATAAAAACAAGTTGGAAGAAAAATGATATATACTCAAAGTCATGATGTGACCCCACCAACAACTTCCCACACACACCACTTAAACAAGAACAAGTTATCAATATTTTATATAAATAAGAGATAAAAAATTGTATAACAGATAAACCACAAGAAACCATTTTAGTAATCGAGTGAAAACCAAGTTATGATACCCCAATATAATGACACATGATATACCTAAAAGTTAATAAGTCCTCCCAATATAAAGTGTTTGATTATATTGTTTTCAAAAAATTTTGGCAAGAACCATTCATTTGACTATGCTATAGTGTGTTATCCCTACAAGTTTCAAATAAACCCCATGTGGCCAAGCTTGAACAACCACCAGGGAAATCCACCACAACATTGGTAAAATTACCTACCCATGTCTGCAGTAGCCCCATGTATGGAACCATGGCCTACACTATGGTCCTCACCATATCATAGTGAACCACATTGATCCTAAAACTCTCTTCTCCAAACACACTCTGAGCACTCTTCTTTAAATACATAGTAAGCATAGGGACATCAAAAACTAGGGGTGTCACATTATCCCCACCATTAAGATTTATATACTCAGAAAGATGGAGGTTATTCGAGTCCAGATCAAAGATTATGTCACTTGTCTAACATAATGGAATACTCATCCTAAGACTCATTATGGTCCCACGTATACTATAGTGACACATGTACCAAAAGGATTTAATCAGTTTCATATTTTCTTCTCTTGACTATAAAGAGATATGAATTTCTAGGTGAACCCAATAATATATCTGGATTGAAAACCAAAATATTCAAACTACCTATAAAAAGAATCAGATTCACTAGTCTTCTATAAGATATGAGAAGAATGATACCACATAATTGTAATGCCCCGACCCCAGTTACCCAGAGTCAGTGCATTATTGCGTAACATTGGCATGATCACAAAAGATCAAGTCTCGAAATACCGATTAGTTTAGTAGCCTTGGAAACACTAGGTACATTCATAAATGTTACATTACATCATAAAGTGAAAAAATTCAATAACAAAGTCTCCATAGTCCACACTCATATCCTCTTCTGACTATCCCTGCAGGTCATTCAAAAAATAATTTTTCATATCCTGGAAAATATTAAAACATTGAAAGGGGTGAGCTCAGATGCTCAGTAAGGATAAGAATATTTTGGAAGCTTTCATAAATAAACATTAACATTTAAGGAAATGTATAACTAAAACAAAATCCTTTTTAAACTTGAACTTCAACATAATATGGAAAAAATAAAATTAAATAATGCCATTTACTTACTCACATGGATATTCTACTAGTCTAATAATCATATGCAATATCAATAACCACTTTCATAATGATGGAATTCATAATTCCAGACTATCATAACCATGTATCCAAGGCCTCGTTCCAAGAATACAAACAAGATTTTGTCAAGGCCTCGTGCCAAGACACTAGTTTGTCTCATGAGACCTACCGATGCATCGAGGAGCTATAGCAGGCTCCACCCGTCACTTATTAAGTCCAATGCATTCCTCATATGAACAGGTTTAAAAATATCATAAACCATTACATAATTGTATCACATAAAATAGGCATAAAGGAAACATAATATTTCCACACTTCAATAACAAGATATCAATACAACACAAAAAATTTATCAAAACCATTTTCAATACCAAAATAAAAGAAAAGTAAAACATGGTATTTATTTTTCTTTAAAAAAAAGTTATGGATTATAGAGGAAGCCGAAACTCAAATAATAGTCATGGCGGCAGAGAAGTCATTGTTGCTGCATATGTAAGAAAAAACATTCCTTTTGTTATTTAGTAAAAACAAGTCATATAAAAAGATTCTTTTTGAATAAAAGTAAAAGTCAAAGGGGTTTATACACCGTATAAATGAAAGATGTGTATAAAACCAAATATGCCTCAATGAAAGGAGATTGAGACTAAGTCCTTACAAAGATAATTTTTAAAATAAAATAGATCTGTTATGTGTATTCACTATAAGTACACATAAAGAAAGTAAAAATACCAGATATTACATAATAATATCATGATATAATTTGAAAGTAGGAGATTAACCCAAAGAATGGAAATTGGGTTAAGAAATTCCCTTACCTCGTGTCCGACTTGACTCGATCATTCTTTAACCTCCTGAATAATAAACTAGAGTTAATTTATATTTGCTTAATAACCTTTTTAATGTTAATTATTCCTTTTATATCACTTATTACCATGTTATGAACATTATGTAATTATTTAAGTTAATAACGGTCATTTTTTCGATCTTTGGTACTTGAGTCAAAAATAAACTTCTTATAATTACAAGTTGTTCATGTGGTGAAGTATCCATTATATACAGAATTATATTCATGATTTAGATATCATATATATCATATATACCTAGTATATACATGCATTTATAATATTATATAACATTTAGAGGTAAGAAATAAAATGCACCGTTCATGGAGATGGTAAGCCGTACGTACGCATGAACGCTACTTTCATTTATATTTCGTATTTAATGGAATAAAATTATAATTATATAAAGGTATACTATAATTACAGTATAATATAATGTATAATACCATTTACTCCATCCTTTATACATCCCACATATGGAATTAACGATTCAAATCACTTTGAGGGGGCAGTAGTCCGCACTTCCTAAAATGAAAATATCGTGTTTAACCATAATGGAAACCATAAAGGTATGCCATAAATGAAAAATACAGAAGCTTAAGTAAAACATAAACATATTATATATCATATATAAATATAGTGACATCTTAATGGACACCTTTTAAGGTTTTATATGAGTGTTGAACAATCATCATTTCGTGAGGCAGAAATTCTCCATCCACAGAAATAGTATGTTCTTTAACCATTAGATGTAGGTGTGTGTAAGTGTAGCTCGAATACTTCTTATAAAAAAATCCTAGTATATTTAGGATACTGGTTTTGTTACAAAATAATTTAATAAAAAGAGTTTAGGGGGTTGGAGAAGCAAAATAAAACATAAGAATACAAGAGAAAACACTACCTTTAAAATCGGGTAACTCTTTTTGATTTGAGCCAAAGGCTTCCTTGGGAAGACTTCTGCCACAAGTGAGGCTTCTAGGAGTAAGAGAGGGAAGTTGAGAGAGTATTTGTGCAGAGTTTGTCCGAGCCAAATGGCTTGAAGGTGTGAATAAGGTGGTAGAGGTGGGGGCCTTTTATAAGAGGAGCAGAGGGGCACTCTTGGAAGGATTGAAATGTTACACTATTATGAAATGCTTTTCGGATTCTAAAGGTCCCACAGTGATATATTTAGAGGATAATGTGATAAGGGTTCCAAATATTCTCATATAATTGGTTTTTTACATGTGTAGGTCTTATATTTTACATTATATTTTAATTTTATTTAAATCGTTAATTAATGAGGTAATTGTTGCATCATCGTTGTGTCATAAATAATTTAATTTATATAATGTCTAAAAATTATAAAAAAAATATCACGATTTAGGAAATATTTTTATCTTTCTAATGAATATTTATACTAAAAAATATGACTTGTATAACCCCATTTAAAAATTATTTTATTAAAACAACTCATGTTTGTGACATTTTTATTTTAACATTAAATAAAACATTTTTAATGTCATTTTCCTACCAAAGTGGCTCCATGGGGTCCCCAAGTTGACCCATGGATTTTCTTGGTCTTACATGACTCATCAAATAGGGGTAGGACATGTGTCAAGGTCATTTCATATTATTATAACATTATCTTTACCTTAAATTTCACTAATTACCTTTAATCGTGATTAATTAAACTTAAAAGTTACTATTCACCAAAAAATTATTTTAATCCCATTGAACCACATTTTACTTCCTAATGACAACCATATATGTTGGATTTTTTAAAATCAAATCACAAAAGTGGTAATGTTTCATTTAAACAAAAAATTAGTTTTTTAACTACCACTTAGTGGTTTCACTATTCATCAAAAATTGAAGTTTTTCAGAACAATGCCAAAATTTTACCCTAAGCTATAATTGATATTCCGAATTCAAAAATTATTTTTATTTTAAAAAATTACAAACATATAAGTTTCATTAATTAATTTTATAATTAATTCCTGCTGTCACAACAAATAGCGTGTTTTTAAGAAACAATATATATCAAAAGATTGACAATTGTTTACATCCAATTTCAAAGTGAAATTAATTATAATGACCACCATTGGATAAAATTGTAAAAATATATTCTAATTATTATTTAAAACCACTAAATAGTATAATTTATCACTATATACTATTTTAATTAAAATTTTGTTTTTAAGTATTTTTCACTATTCATAAAAATTTGGAAGTTCTCAGAAAAATACCAAAAATTCAACATAGGCTAATTTCGATATTCCGAATCCAAAAATGAAGTCTATTTTGAAATATAAAATATATATAATTTCAAAAAGTGGGTATTACTATTCATAAGGGCTATTTTTATTGGCCGCGGTGTGTTAGAATCTCGAACTTGCGTACAATGCAAGCTATTGCATTATTGAAAGAGAAGCAGATCATGGAAGCTCAGGGTGTTACAATAATTTTCTTAACCAAAAAAGATTTTATAAAGAATAAAAAAACATTTAAAAATGTATTTAATTCACGAAATTAATGATAACTAAACAATAAATACAGGCATGAAACAAACATATGAAAAACATAATCACAACACATTTAAGATTATGTGTCTATAACCCCACTCCTTTCAGAATATTCACTTCAAAAATTCTACCACCAAGATTCCACAATCCTAGAGATGTCCAATACATTGAACTATATAAATATAATTTGAAATTACCTCCATCTATAATTTTGATCTTCTAGAAATTTTGACATAAATCAAACTGGTGAAATCACACTTAAATCATCACTCAGTGAAACCAAAGCACATACAGTTCTTTTCTCCCACTACATTTCATCCTAGCTCTGATCCTTATAGGATACCTCTCTTTTTCTAAAGAAACTTATGATACTTTGAAAATATTCTAAAATTCATTCCCAGATATTTAGAAGCCACCATAGTCTTTATCACCACCCTTTGAATAGAAACATGCCTGTGACTTGGGGTTTCCCCTCTTTTAGCCTTCAACATGGTCATGGTTTATTTTAATTAAAACATTGAATACGAGATAAAAACATCTATCATACTACAAAACTTATAGTAATTATCGAATACATTACCCCACATGAAATATAACATTCCTAAACTGTAAGATAAGTCACCTGCCAAAAACAATCCCTAACATCTTGTAATGCTGTTTCTAGAACCCACCAAATGACAACATAGTCAGGTAGACTTTTTATGTAAGACATTACCATGGTTCCACTAAATTCTTTTATCCACATAAATTAGATCTTAAAATCCACTCTTTGATATCTTCTGATGTTTTTGGTTTAGTCTTCTTACGACTGTAGGTAAACACTACCATCATATCTTTTGAAAAATCTCTTTTCCTTACAAGTCTCTCATCCAAAATACCATCATCCAGTACCTTTAAATTAACTATGGTTCATTATTATGAAGTTTTCAAAACTCATTGTATTTTTTATTTGTGGACACCAACACCCATAAATTATTTATAATTCACCAGTAAAGGTAATCTATACAATGGACCTAAGAGGAAAAATAGCCATAACAAGCCAAGTTCCACTTCACTGATGTCTCCCCTTATAGAGAAAAAATATCACTCATTTCTTCTGAATCCTCTTACATCTGAGTTCCTTATATAGAAAAAGGGGTTTCACCCTCCTTCCTCTAACCTGCAGTGGAGTGGAGGATTGTGTGTGTGTGTGTGGGGGGGGGGGTGTATTGGAGTGGGGAGTGAGGGGTTGGGTGGGCTTTAGTGGAGTGGGAGATGCTGCAGTTGATAGTGGAGTGGGCAGTACAGTGGAGTGAGGGATGTGGGGTGCTACAGTGGAGTGGGGAGTGGGGGATGGGGGATGCTGCAGTGGCTAGTAGAGTGGGGGATTCAGGGGGGGGGTGTAGTGGAGTGGGGAGTGGGTAATTCCAGGAAGTGTAGGTTTAGGGGGGAGGGGGGGAGGGTATACCCTTGGCGGTTAGGTACCGGGGCACGCAGCGGAAGTCGGTGGGTCAGAGATTTTAAAAATTTTCATCGGAGGATCGACGGTACTTGTCGACGCTGATGATCCGAGCCCCGATGAGGTCTGGGGATCTTGCGTAAATTATAAAGAGAACAAAATTATAATGAAAAATGTACCCATTTCAAATCTGAAGTTGAGGTCGACTGTAACTAGTTGATGGTGATCATCACTTGAAGGATCCAAAGCAGAAACCCTCTAGATCATCCACACATGCTTCAAAAATCCTCAGGAGCATCGATCGTCAAATTCTGGGTGCTTGTGCGGAGATCCGACGATGCTTTCGATGTCCCGATGATCACTGCATCGAGATTCCTTGGATGCTGAAGAGAGATATTGATCCGATTATCTTGGATTGAGATATTATCTCTCTATAGAGTAGGATGATAGATAGGCACTCAAATTTCATTCCATTAATGAATTAATAGTTATTTTCACACAAAGAGAGGGAGCATATTCTCTTATTTATAGTGGAATTAATAAAATATCTGGTAGGGTTCCCCGACCCATTTTTATTTCAACATCCACTAAATAAATAATTTCGATGAACTAAACATCAACAATATTTTTTATTATTTTATCACATACTTGTAATATATATAAAATATATTACATGATAAAATCTGAGCCATTTAACTTGAATTTTTGTCCTGCTTAATATTAAACGAACCTTGAATACTAAGATAATATTCATTCAAATAATATTTTCTAATATTTACTAAAGTCATAAATAAATTAAATAAATTCAATCCCAAATATTCATAACATGAATATTAAGGAATTTATTTAATTATTTTGGTGATCGATAACTTGGACAACACTCAGACCCTGCGGCGGGGCCCACCATGTCCATATACTTATTCAACTGAATAGGGTGGATTCTTGAATAATCTATTGTGTGTGACACTCTAGACCCTTATCTCGAGAGTAGTGAATAAATTCACAGACCAAGAGTGGAGTCTAGCAAACCATCATGACCCCTAAAGAGATAAGGGTAGTCATAGAAACGACTACCATCCTACAAACACTGACTGTGTACTATATTCTCTTTGTCATTAAATATAACATAAAGCAGGACACACACTTGTGTCATTTTCCTTTTATTTCTTTATTATTTATTGACCTTACAGGATGGATTTACCTTTTTACTGATTTGGCGAAAGACTTATGAAGGCAGCACCATCCTGATCAACCAGGCCTAAGATATACAACTTCATAAAATTAGAAGGGAAAAATCCTTTTTTGACCATTCAACCAATGTCATACCACCAAAGACACACCCAACATAAGATAAATCACTATAATTACAATACCAAAATTATCAACTTGCATCAAAGTATGCAATCAAATGGTATACATTGTTAATGGTCTCATGTCAGGAGACCAATACACATGTCCATTGATAGGAACAACCAATGGAACCCAAAACATGTGGTGTTCCTATTTGTGGGTCTATAATCATGATATCACTACCATAGATCACTAAATACAAACTTCATGAGAAGAAGTCTCAATGCTTATGAGCCCCAACACCTGATATTCAGACATCTACTCTCTCCAGTCAGTAATATGTATCTAGACTATAGAACATATTTTTAAGATTAATGTCATAGTATCTCAAAGTTCTCATTATAGCTTGGGATCTTCTATAACCTCATGACATGAAAGTTAACCTTTGTACATTACCATTATAATAGTGGATGCAGAAAAGTATACACTATATTAGTAAGAAGACATTATGTATCACTAACTGTACACATGATCTAGTAATCAAAAGTACTTCATAGTTGGGTCTAGGGAACCCACTATTTCCACACTCCCACTTGCACTAGAGACAACTTGCTAACCAAACTTATTAGCTACTCACATGATAATGATCATGCTTATGCTGATTAATAGATTTAACTGATGGGCCTGCCACATTTTTTCCACATGGCATATCTGCTATATGAAACCTCATCTCCTTGAGTAAAACTACTCAAGATAAGGTGTCCCTGAGTATAAAACTTTTGACCATTTTCATAACTTGACAACTTGTCTAGTAGGAATATCATAATTAACATTATGATAATATTTTTCTCACTAGGTTTTAATCCAAGATCTGGAACAAATCATTGCATTTAACTACTTATTATCTACCTTAGAAGCTGCAACATACTTGGTATTTATAGGTATGGCTTCCAATAGATTTTATGATCTTGACATGCTCATAACCTTTTCCTAACTACGATACTAGGTCAAATTTAACTAAGGATTACTAGTTTGTGTCCCACCATAACTAGTCTACCTTATTCTATATATACCAGGTACATATCATTTGTACTTTCTAAAGTACAAGATGATAGTTCTGACTGCATCACTTGCAATGCTTCTGGACATAATTGATATCTTCATACTATAAAGTATTTACTGGTAGTATAAATTATTTTACATATTATGTCATATGTGATTGATCCATCTCTGGAGTGTATGGAACTCAACTCACAACTTTAATCTCTTCTAATGTTCCAAACATGTCAACCTGAAGAGATTCTGCCATGTGACATTGACAACAATTCTAAACATGAATTGTTCTATCTTGTATTTTTTAATAAAATATCACAATATGTACAATTGACCAGGTCCAAGCACCGTTAGATCTACCTTTGTAGATCCTATTCCTTAGAACATAGGTTGATACTTCAATTCAATAATTGGAGTATTACTTTTAACATGATCTTATCTAACTGTAAGATCAATATATGTTTTCAATATGTTTCCGAACATATTTCTCTTTAAAAACATTGGCACTCCCACTAACCTTTAGTAGACACAAGGCAAAGATTCATTATTAATGAATGCTCTAAGATCTTGTTGCTTAATTTAATCCAAAACTAGATTTTATTAACTTGCAAACCTTATTGGCATCGTATGATGTCATCAATCCTTTATGGTTGCGTCATATAGACGCCATCCAAGAAAGATGATCTTGACATCCAATGACCAATATAATAATCTTAGAAGTTAGCTATAACAAGTAAAATTCTAATGGATTTAGGCATACTTACTTGGTATAACCAATAACACCTTATTGGTACTAGGCTTGTACCATCCATGTATCATCCTGTTTGAATACCCACCACTATATTCAATTTATAATCCCCTTTTCAATTTGATACATGGAATCCAATATTGAATTTTAATTAATCTTTTCAATCTTAGCTAATTACCATATACTTCTTACTTATAGGATTCATTATTCTTAATGAATAATTTATCACTATCCATAGTAAATATAAAACCATCACTATGGTTTCATTCTTACTACGTAATATGTGTCTCTGGAACATCCCTACTCCACATGTACTTGTGGAACTTTTTCCTATGCCAGCCATTTGAGCATCTCGATCATTGACTGAATCCAAGTCAATTTATCTCCCACTATTTCTAATAATTATGTGCACCCTTATATAGAAATTTAGTCTAATACTTGGCTATAACTTTTATATGTTAGGGATTTATGTAATATCCTAAGCAACTGTTTGGATAATTACTTAGATGCACCATGCATTTAGCTTGATGCATGTTTGTTTATATCTTAAAAAACTCTTTGCATCCTAACACATGTACTATGACATAATAGATTTTCATCATACTATGACTTGTATGATATCCATTTATCATTTCTTTGTTGCAATATAGGTTATGATATTTCACCGTTATTTTCAAAGCATGTCTAAAAATATAATGGAAGTTACTGCAGGTTGTAACATTGATACTCTATACATTACAACTCTAATGTATAAAATGTGCATTTTGGAATTTCTCCATGCTACATTTTGTTGATCAATGTTAAAATGTAATACTTTTCATTTATCCTCTTTATGAACATCAATGTTGTGATTTAGATATGTTAACATGTATTTAGGAATTACTCCATGCTACATTATCATGATCGATGAATGCTTGGTCATGATATTCTTCGACATGCTGATATGAAGCAACTTATATCTTCTGACCATGAATATACTTTACTATTGCATTCTTTAATATCTTAGAGGAATCATATGAAGTATATTTACCTATATCTTTCCTTGGGAATAGTTTTCATTCTTTTGATGAACTAACCTCAAAAGCTTTGTGGCATACCTTTATTTCTAATGGTTTCTTTGTCTAAACTAAGGATGTCAATAATACCAAAAGTGTTTAGATATTCTGAGGCTAAATACCATACTAGTTATATTCTTGATTTCCACTTTTATTTTTTCTTGACAATGTATCTTCTTGCCACAACTAGATAGGTCTTACATTTTATATTCATCATGTATTGCCTTTGATTCAAGTATGTATGAAGTATTTGTTGAGTATGTTACCACAAAAAACACTCATTCTAATTTTTTTAATAATGTCTCAAAATGTCCAAAAGATCACTTGAGATAAAGTTTTTGGTTATACTCAACATCTTTTTCAATTTTAATCAATCACTTGGCAATTTGAAGTTATCTGTTTCTCACCGCTGACTTAGGAATCACCCTTTATCAACTATTTGGAGAAGACACCTTACTTCTAATTATATTTCTAAACTTACTTGGTTACTATATTTCAATAAATATATGTGAAAAGCATATTGTATTAAATAACCAAGAAGTATGTGAGAAAACAATACTTATATTTGATGAATATTAATTAAATGATAAGTGAGTACTTGCTTCTAGTATTTCAGTCTATTGCATTTTTTAACTTCCATAAATTTATTTCAACATGTGATGAAAATAACCTACTATTAAATAACAAACCACTTTTCTTTGAGGACATTATTAATGTGCCTTTGGTGTAACTTTCCATTGGTCTTTCTTCCTTGTCTTTCAATTTATTTGCCATAAGAACAAAATATGGTGTTATCATTAATATTCTTATTACTTGGAGAATTTTACCTTAAAGGTAATGAAGTGATTAATCTATACCGTTCATTTGCATCCTTAAAAGAAACTAGATTAATTTGGTGTATAAAGGTACAATAATGGGATGAAATGAAAGATTGTGAACTGTCTTTCACTTTACACAATCTGAGTGCAATCATCACATTCAAATTTTGCTTCACTTTCTCCTTGGAAACTTCTTTGAGATGAGACTACATTTAAAATCATCCATGTCATGATGTAGCGACCACAACTAACATTAGAATTTGATGATATAATTATGATAGAACTATCATATGCTTAATTCATGAGTCTCTTGTAAGCAATTTTACACCCTCACTTCCTGAGGTGGCTTAACAGGCTGGGACACAAGCACCTTGAATTTCCGATATAGTAGTAATATGCGTGAGCACCTATAATACACTTTGGGAATTCATGCTTAGTTTAGACATTAACATTGTATAATACATATCATATTTTTATTTTGGTATTTCTTTCCATTATCTACAAATAAAATTTAGTAGATTGTACTTTTAATATTGATTACCAAATGTGACATTACTGATTAATTTAATCATTGAATGTTGCCCACTAATTTTTTGAATTATAGGAACCCTCTGTACTAGAATAGGAATACTCTTGAGTATTCTAGTGGAAAGGATCCTTGAACCTCCCTCATAGTCTTTAAGCTATGGCTATGCCACTACTCGGAGGGTCCAAGATATGCTTTTGGCTGAACAACCACATTAACTCGCGGTTCCTTGATCTGTTGAGTGAAGTCCCAGCTTTCAAAAATCATGATTTGATTTACTCAAAGCTTTCCTCTAAAATTACAACAAGCTATTTATGGCTGTTTCTTTGCTGAAATTTTAGTTAAGTCAACCCACCACCCTAATAATAACTCCTCGGTAATAAGAGGCACCCTCAGCTATGACATGACCGACACCTCGAACACCCAGTTTTTTTCAAACTTGAATGAAATAAGGCTGTTGTGAATTAATATTTTATTTGAGGGTTTTATTGGTTTCTCTCGATGAATGTGATCCATTTATATTAAACTTGTTCATGTATGTTGTCATAATCACAATTGAACTTTAATAGAAAACATATGATGTTTTTTTTATGAATTTTATTATCTATTATTTTATATATTTTCCCCACTGTTCTAAAATGCATAAAATAATAAATAAACAAATAAAGGAAAACTACTACCTGACTGGTCTTGAGTATCTAAATGACCTAAGGGCATCATACCTGATTTGAAACTAGACTCTTGATGAAATTTACCCTCTTCTTGTATGTTCGCTTCACATCTGAAGTATTGTCGCGTCTTGGTGGAGTCCATGTCTCATCTTGGAGTACTGCATTCATCTTGGTGAGGTCCACATCACGTCTTACATCATCTTGATCAATGTACACCACCTCATCTCACATCGACTACATCCGAGGTATAAAAATACTAACATGTAGGTGAGGGGGACTAGTGGGATAAATGTATATTGGGTAAAAATTGGGCATGCAGGCCCTTATATATTTTAACAAAAAATTAAAGATGATGAAAATACCATATATTTAATTAATTACAAGCATCAGACGAAATTAAAATAATTAATTAAATAAAAAAAATATACATGGGTCTACGCTCATGACCAATAGATGGGTAAATGATGCGTGATAAAATTAAAATGCATTAAATAAGTATGAGGGTTATCTAAATTAAATTAAATGAATTTATTAAATTCAAACAATTTAATTAATTATCAATATTTTAATTAATTTAAATTTAATATCAAAATTAAATTAATTTAACTTAACTCAATTTAATAATCAATTTGTATTAATTTTCACCAGGGTATTAAAATTTATTTATTTCATATAAAATTAATATATTATTTAATTTAATTTAAATTCGTAATTAAATTAATTAATTATAATAATTGAGATTAAAATTCAGGTCTCAAAACTTTTCTCTGACCAGTTGCGGGTTGCGCTGAACATGCGCAGACCCGTAACGGGTCAGGCAAAGCCCATGCATGGCTTAACTGGGCTATACAGGTCTGACTAGACCTATTTTGTGACAAACCAAAACCTGCAAGAGGTGTCATGGGTTACCTGTACTCGGGTGGGTCTGATCTTGGATGACGGATGCTATGAGGGCGGTCTGTGGTGCCGCGCAACGTTCAAACGAGCCTGCAGTGAAGGCTGAAGGACGGTGCGGGCGGTGCGGGGCATGCCGAGGAGGGAATCTGGGTGTAGGCTGATAGAAGGCTAGGAAGGCTGGGTGACAGGAGGGTTTAAGCCCGAGGTGTTTAGGACTTGGCCTCGTGGGCGGTGCGCCGATGAGCTGTGTCGACCGGGAAGGGGACCTACGCCCTTTGGGTAGCACCATACGAGGCCTACTGCGGTGCTAGGCGGTGGCTCTGGGGAAGATGACTGGAGGCTGGTGTGGGTGGTCCTGGCCCACTGCGGATGAGGCTGGGAGATAGCTGGGGTGCCCTACTAATGGTTGGATGCTTCATGGAGGGTTCTACAGTGCTAGTCAAGGCGGTGGCACCGTCCGAAGGTGATGGCTGAGAGGAAGTCAGGTCAGCAGGCTGTGGATCTGGAGGCAATGATGGGGGGGGGGGGCGACCGACGAGGTGGGTGCAACCATGGGTTCTTCGGCGCGGGTCAGTAGGAATGACTGGCGAGGACGGCGACCTAGAACAAGACCAAGCGGTATGCTGGCGGCTCGAGCGGGCGAGCAGAGGCTCCTCCTACGACGGTGTGCGAATCCTGGTGCGCCGACCTCTATTGCGTGGTGTGCCCGACATGGGAGGGAGACAGACTGACAGGGGGTCCTCCGCAAACCCTTTTTTTCTACATTTTTTTGCTTGCTTGACCCACCACACCACCTTTTATTTTTTTACTTTATCCATACACTGACCCACTCCACTTCTTCCCCTTTTTTTAAAGACTTCTTTTTTAAGTCTATTCCACACCTCCATTTTTTATAACTTCTTTAGAATTCAAGTACTCTCCATAATTTTTTAATTTTAAGTCATGGTCTCCCCTAAAAAATTCTAAAGGCTAAATATTTTCCTTTAATAATAATAATAATTATTATACTACTAATTATTATAATAATAATAAAATAATTATTGTTATAATAGTTATAAAACAATTATTATTATTATTATTAATTTATGATGATAATAATTATTATTAAATAATAATAATTATCATCCTTGTTTGAGTTTTAGGAAAAACCAAAACAATACTGACAATTGAAAAATTAATACCCACGAACAAACGCAAATTCGATCCAATACAAAAATTTAAAATGACTATTACTTGACTATTCAAGATCGGATAGAAGCGTGGTTGGATGCGATGAGACCATTTTTGAACCCTCTAAATAATTTTAATGAAAATATAATTTTCAAGGCTCAGAAAATTTACGTGATCACTCTGATACCACAGTTAGGTACCGAGGCACGCAACAAAAGCCTGTGGTCTAGGGATTTTAAAATTTTTCATCAGCCGATTGATGGTATTTGTCGACGCCGACGATCCGAGCCCCAGTGAGGTCTAAGGATTTCGCGTAAATTGTAAAGAGAACAAAATTAAAATGAAAAACATAACAGTTTCAAATCCGAAGCTTCAGTCGACTGCAACTAGTCAATGACGATCGTCGCTTGAAGGATCCAAAGTAGAAAACCTCTAGATCATCCACACACACTTCAAAAACCTGCAGGAGCATCGATCGTCGAATTTAGGGTGCTGGCGCAAAGATTTGACGACACTTTCGATATCCCGACAATAACCACATCAAGATGCCTTTGATGCTGAAGAGAGATCTTCATCTGACCATCTTGGATAGAGAGATTCTATCTCCAGATAGTGGGAGGAGAGAGAGGATCTTAACTTTCATTCCATGAATGAATGAATAGTGATTTTCACTCAAAGAGAGAGATCCTCTTATCTTATTTATAGTGGAATTAATAAAATACCCGGTAGGGTTCCCCGACCCCTGTTTGTTTCAATGTCCAGTAAATAAATAATTTCGAAGAACTAAACTATATCAATATTATTTATTATTTTATCAGATACATGTAAAATATATAAAATATATTACGTGATAAAATCCAATCCATGTAACTCGACTCACTGTCCCTCTTAATATTAAACGAATGTTGAATATTAAAATAATATTCGTTGGATTAATATTTTCTCGTATTTAGTAATCTCATAAATACATTAAATAAATTCAATACCAAATATTGATAACTTGAATATTAATGAATTTATTTAATTCTTTCGGTGATCAATAACTTGTACAACACTCGGACCCTATGGCGGGGCCCACCATGTCCATATACCTATTCAACTGAATAAGGAATATTCTTGAATACACTATTATGTGTGACCCTCTAGGACCTTATCTCGATAACAATGAATAAATTCACAGACCAAGAGTGTAGTTTAGCAACCCATCATGGCCCCTAAAGAGATAAGGATAGTCATAGTAATGACTACCATCCTACGAACACTGACTGTGTACTATAATCTATTTGTCATTAAATATATCATAAAGTAGGATGCACACTTGTGTCATCTTCCTTTTATTGATTTATTATTTTTTGACCTTACTAGATGGATTTAACTTTATACTTCTTTGGCTAAAGACTTATAAAGGCATCACCATCTTGATCAACCAGCCCTGAGATATACAACTTCCTAAACTTGGAAGCGACAAATCATTTCTTGGCCATTCAACCAATGTCATACCACCAACGATACACCCAACACAAGCTACCTCACCATGATTCCAATACCATGGATTTCACCTTGCTTCAAAGTATACAATAAAATGGTATACATTGGTAATGGTCCCAAGTTAGGAGACCAATACACATGTCCATAGATAGGAATGACCAATGACACCCAAAGCATGTGGTGTTCCTATTGGCAGGTCTATCCTCATGATCTCACTACCAGAGATAACCAAGTATGAACTTCATGAGAATAAGTCTCAATAATTATAAGCCCCATCACCTGATAGTCTGACATCTACTATGTCTGGTCAGTAAGATGTATCTATACTATAGAATATATATTTAATATTAATGTCATAGTATCTCAAAGTTCTCATTATAGTTTGGGATCTGATATAACCTCTCGATATGACAATTAACCTTTGAACATTACCATTATAATAGTGGATGCATAAAATTATACACTGTTATGATAAGAAGACATCATGTATAACTAACTATACACATGATCTGGTAATCAAAAGTAATGCATAGTTGGGTTTAGGGAACCCACTATTTTAATAATGGTTACATAACCTTTTTATGTATCTATCATTTTGAAAGGAATATACCAACATTTTAAAACCATTGGGATAACCTCATTTGTATACTTATTCCAATGGTTTATCCAACAACATTGGCATAGGCTTTTACCAATGGTTTTAAAACCATGGGTACTATTTTATTGAAGCACTATTCCCAACAGTTCAAATAACACCGTTGACATAGGTTTGTCCCAATGGTTTAAGTACTATTGAAATGGCCTCATACAACCATACTGTAAAGGTATTCAAATGGTTCAGAATGAACTATTAATATAGGATTTTCCCAATGGTTTCAAACCGTTGATATATATATATATCCCAATGGTTCCAACCATTGATTTAAATCAATTCCAACGATCTGCAACTAGTTGGGATACATCTATGCTAAAGGTTTAATCTAAACCATTGGGTAATATAAATTCCAACTAGCGTATTCCAATGGTTTTCACTGAACCGTTGGTATAGGGCTACTCAAACAGCTCACATGGAAACGGTTTCTGAAACCATTGGGATAGGCTATCCCAATGATTAAAGGGCCTATCCCAATAGTTTCAAACTATTGGGATAAGTTATATTTATAGTAGTGTTTACCAGTATATTTTATTTGACTTAGTCCTCTCCCTTGGAGCAGATTGGACTCTTTATTGTTTTGGGTTGGGCTTGTCTTTGGACCCCTTTTCCACTTTCAATACTTTACTGTCATACTCTGTTGTGGAATATTAGATGTATGGATGCATTATTTTAGTATTTTTCATTTCAACATTGTGTGGGCTTGGAGATGTGTGCATGTGTAAAAACTCTTTAGGATAATTCCTCCTATTTGTGCGGTATTCCTACTCAGTGCTAGTTGTCATCCAATGGTCTATTGGTGGTAGGCTTGGGGTAGTCACAGGTCAGACCACAACATGTTGGGTTATAACAGAGTGGTATCAAAGTTGGTCAGTTCTAACTTAGGACTGATACCAATGATATTGGTTTGGGGAAACCATGTTTAGTGTGTTCAGTTAGGCTTTTAGGAAAGGGATTCTAGTGTTGGTGTGGTGGTTGTTGTATCCATACACCAGGACTCTGATCACATGCCTTTCGACTTAGCACATGTAAACATTGGTTTTAGGTAAAATTTTTGGTACATGCATCCTATAGGAATGATTGTGTTTTCCATATCCTTATTAAGTCATCTCCCCGGATATACTCTTTGATCATGGAAAATCCTGTTTTTTTAAGGATTCCTCCACACCTATAGCTAGCTAGGATTCCACTGCGTGATCATGAGGATGATATAACTAGTGATGTGGCATCATTATAGGGGTATGTACTAGAGATAACACTTATGGGTGGTTTACCATCTATACCAACACTCATTGAGAAGTATTTAGTGCTAGAATTACCGAATGAGGATACAAATAGGATGAGTGAATTTCACAAGTTTCATAGGTAGAAATCTTCTAGGTTTTGGGGTGATCTAGACCCCCAGGTGGTTGAGGACTGGCTATAGGAAGTCAATCGTATTTCCCTCCATGTGAGGATGCCTTCCAATAATATGGATGTACTTATGGAAAATCTTCTTCAGGGATCTGTTGGGTGATGTTGGATATTGGTGACTCAGTCACATAGTGATAAATCTCTCTTCTCATCAAACTTTGAGCATCTCTTCAAGGATGAGTTCTATCTAGACATGTTTCGATTGGTACGCATAAAAGAGATTCTGCATCTATAGTAGGGTAGCTTAACCATCATAGATTAATCAGTGAGGTTTAATGATCTCTTTCATTAGTCCTATGATATGGTGAGATATCCATTCTTCATAGCTCTAACTTTTGAGTAAGGATTGTGCTAGGACATAAGAGATTTTGCATTATCCCCTTTCATTCCAACCTATAATGGGGTGCTTGGGAAAGCCCTGATTGTTGAAATTTTTTTTTGGAAGATAAGGCACCAATAGTGGGAGCTAGTAATGGGAAACCAGTAGATGATACCTCTATAGGAGTCATCCAATGGAAGTCAGAGGGATGTAAGCATGTCATACTCTTCATTAGGTGATCACATGACTTAGGGATAGTAGTAAAAGGCTCTCAGGATGGCTCTAATCAATTGAGGGACATGCGGTGTTTCTCTGACGATGACCGGGGTCATCTGGCTCAAGATTATCCAACCGATCATATAGCTGATGGTGAGAAGGTTGAGGGACCACCAAGATGGAGAAAAAGGTAAGAGAAGGGTGTTCTGTAGGGATTCAAACATGGAAGAGGGGCCAAAAGGGTATCCATAGTTGGTCATAAGTTCAAACCATTACCACCACTACCCTCATACGATCAATGCTAGGCTTAGGGAGACGGTGGGTAAGGATGAGGTCAACTACAAGCTATGGAGTCCTATGAACCAAAGGCTCTAGGGATGTTACGAGGTAAGATAGGTGTCTTTTATACATTATATGCAGTACTGATATACATAAGTGCAAGTCATTCCTTCCATGACACTTCTCTATTTCAAGAATTAGAGATTATGGTTGAGCCATTGGATTGACCCTTGTGGTTGGAGACTCTGGCAGGTGGTGAATCAATGATTACACACTTTTTATGAGAGTGAAACCAGATGATTAGAGGTGACAGTTTTGTATGGGATCTATTCATTGCAGAAATGAGGCCTTATGACATCATCCTAGGTATGGACTAGCTATCCACTATTTATGCCTATGTTGACTATTTTAGGTGTAGGATGAAGTGTGTCCATTGTAACAAAATGTGGTTTTCATTTTTGGGTGAAAATTAAACCTTATTAGAATAAGATGGGCTCAATCATAGGATATTTTATCCAATTACACAATAGTTGGCTAGCATGACTTGTGGAAAATTAGATGATTTGGGCTACCAGTTTCTTACAGTGGTGGTGGAGTATGAGGATTTCTTTCCTGAGGAAATACTAGGTTTACCTCCCTTCTATAATCTAGAATTCTGCATCGACTTTTATCCTGATATGGTACCAATATCTTCACTAGAATATTGGATGGATCCCATAAAGATTCAAGAGATGAGGGTGTAGTTTTTAGACCACCATGATAAGAGATTTATGAGACCCAATGTTTCCCCTAGGCATCCCAAGTGTTGTTCTCCAAGAAGGCAAATGAGAGATTGATTTTTTGTATGGATTATCAGCACTTGAATAAAGTGACCATGGAGAATAATTATTTTCTACCAAGGATTGATGACCTCTCTGATCAGTTGAGAGTGGAATGGTGGTTCTTGAAGATCAAAATTTGACCAGGAAATCAACAATAGTGAGTATGAGATGAGAATATACCGAAGAAGGAATTCATATGTCTTTATGGTCACTATGAGTACTTGGTGATGTCGTTTGGTGTGACGAACACCCTATTAGTATTCATGGGACTCAAGAATTGGAATTTTGAGGCATTCTTGGATTAGTTTGTGGTGGTATTCACTGATGAAATCAAAGTGTATTTAGCATCTGAGGAGAAGCACATGAGATAGTTGAGGATGGTCCTGGAAACACTCCAAAAGTAAAAGCTTTAAGGGAATCTCTTGAAATTTTATTTTAGGATTTTAGAAGTCCAATTTTTAGGACACATCATCTCATAGGCTAGAGTATTAGTGGACCCAATAAAAGTTGAGGAAATTCTTTCTTGGGGGCTACCCAATAGTGTAACTAAGGTGAGTAGATTCCTTGGACTAGTAGGGTACTATTGGAGGTTTGAACCTGATTCTTCTAGAGTGGCAGAACCCTTGAAATCTTTGACCCAAAAGGTAAAACATTTCATGTGGATGGAAAGGTTCTAATAGAGATTTCATGATCTGAGGCCGAGGTTGATGAGTGCTACCATATTAAGATTTCCATAGGAGGGTTTCAAGTATATAGTGTTCTGCAATGCATCAAGGACCATAATTGGTTGTGTTCTGATCTTGAGGCATGCATTTATTGCCTATGGATCACATATGTTTATACCACATGATAAGAACTACATTACCCAATATCTTGAGTTTTCAGAGGTAGTTTTCTCATCAAAGATGTGGTGACACTACCTGATGGGAAAGTGATTTATCATTTACTCTAACCACAAGCGTCTAAAGTATATATTTTTGTAGAAGGATATTAACTTAAGAAATAGAAGACATTTAGATTTACTCTATGACTACCAATTTAATATTTTCTATACTCATGGAAAGGGGAATGTGGTGGAAGAATCACTCAGTAAGAGATATTATTCTCAGTTATTGGCCGAGGTGTTAGAGAAGTTATCCTCACTACAGTTTTAATTTATAGACAAGGATAATGATTCATATCTTCAATTGATGGATATTACCCCACAAATTTTGCAGCATGTTAGGGATGATCCATGAGGAGATCCCAACTATGAGACCATACATACTCAGATTTCCATTGGACATGCTCTTGATGAATATTCTAAAGGTGGGAGCACACTATCTTTTTTAGAGGACCAATGATGTTATCTTTGATTTTGTGGGAGGAGGTGTTGAGGGAATTTCATAAATCCCCTTTAGAGGTATATCCATGTATGAAAAAGATGTACCAGTGTCTCAGACATTAGTTTTTGTGGCTATTCTTAAAGAAGAGAGTTGTAGAGTTTGTCTCTCAATGCCTCACATGTTAGCAGGTAACAACAGAGCACCAAGTTACATCGATTTTAACCCAACCCCTTGATTTTATAGAGTGGAAGTGGGATGATATATCCATGGACATCATAATGGGATTTCCACATATATATAGAGTACATGATTCCATCTAGATGATCATAGAATGACTCAACAGGTCATCCCACTTCTTAGCCACTCGAAAGCAGATTTCAGTAGAGAGCTTGGGATGCATATACATGCAAGAGATAATCTGAATCCATAGAGTTACCTTATAAATAGTCTCTAAATTTGATACTCTCTTCACATCTCAGTTAAGGATGGAATTTTAGGAAGCATTTGAGACTCAATTACACTTGATTATGGAATTTCACACTAAATAAATGTCTAGATAAATCATAACATTTAGGTCTTGGAGAACGTGATACAAGATTACATGTTAGAATTTGGCCATAGTTTTGGGGATCACCTACACTTGGTGGAGTTTTCTTACAACAATAACTACCATTACAACATTGTTATGGAACCATTTGATGATTTGTACAAGAGCCTTTGTAGGTCACCGCTTTGTTGGACTGATCTAGGTGAGTCAACATTCATGGGACTCGAGTTAGAACGAGCTACTATAGATAGGGTTCAAATAATCTAGGAGCAGATAAGGACTGCACAAATTTTCGAAAAGTCTTATGAGAACTAGAAACAAAGAGATATGGAGTTTGAAAAGGGAGACCACATGTTCTTAAGGGTATTAACTCGACGTGGACTGAAGAGATTTGGTCATCGTGGAAAGTTATCTCTAAGATTTATTAGTCCCTTCCTGATATTGAATAGATTTGGTGAGGTGGAATACAACTTATCTCTACCACCATAGTCGGAATGGGTACCCAACATCTTCCACATGTCACAGCTGATGAGGTACATGCATGACCCATCACACATTATCGAATGGGGTGAGATGGATATCAAGGATGGATATACCTTTACAGAGTAGCTGGTGGAGATCGAGGATCAGTATGAGATGATCCTTTATGGGAATTAAATTACCCTTTTTTCCAGTGGAAGCATGAGAATATTTAGGAGAGAACCTAGTAGCGGGAGATAAGGATGCGATTCCAACACCCTCATCTTTTTATCAGGGGTTTCTCTTTCTCGGAATAAAATCTCTATGTTGGGGAGAATGTAACAACTCATATTTTCTATGTATTATTTTTGGATATTATATGGATTATTTTTGATACTATGCACTGAGGTGACATGCAATTATGAGGCCCAGTGTTCCCTAAATAAATGTTTGTAATATATTTAATATGTTAAATAGAACACATACATGTAGTTTTCCTGAAAGAGTTGAATAACTCCAAAACCGGGGCCTAAATCGAAAATCTAATTGAACCATTGGGTTTAGAGTGATGGTGTAACCCTGTGTGTGAAATAAAATTTGTCAGTATAGTCCGTTTGTGAAATATTTATCACGGGCATGAAATTAATAAAATAAAATAAATAAATAAGTTATTTTGTTTGTTTTGATGCAATGATTATTTTATCCTTTAAGTATATGGTTATAATATTTCCTCAGTATTGGTTGCTCAAACCCTAGAGATTTATACAACCATTGGTGTGATTTCTTGGAGAACAATGACACATCGGGATTGGATTGTGGATTGTTGGACCAATGGAGTTCACAGATCTCGTCAACAAAAAAACACAATATTTATTTTCCAAATATCAATCCAAACTCTAGGTAGGATTTTTTTATTTTATATTTCAATCATATTTCTTAATTTGGAAAAAAATTGAATCAATTCTATGTACAAAATTGATACATGCATCATCGGTAGAATTAAATCGATGAAATTATTTTACCATTCATCGATTTATCCCTATTCATTCATCTCTTTCTACAACAACATATTGAGGACAAAAAAACAACTTATGAGGTTCATTCCTTACATTTTTTAGATTTTTTATTTTCCCCCATTCTTTGAAAATTCATCAAAGGAATTTCTTTTGGCTTTGTGGTTCAATATAATACTTGTTATTCATTCATTATATGAACTCTCTTCAACATAATAGATCGATAATGTGGGTGTGGTTTTTGATCGATGATGCAATTGACGTTTGACGAGGTTGTGGATTATCTGGAGTGTAAAAAATAGATTTTTGGTTCCCATTATTCCCTATATTTAAAAATGATGGTGGGTTTTCTTGATGGATCATATTACAAACAGATTTGGAGCCTGAAATCATGAGATATGGAAACTAGATTCCTGATCAAACCTCAATATACATGTGCTGGAAATGGTGGTGAATCTAGAGAATCATGGGATGATGTGGAAGTGGATCAATAAATCGTGAGCAACACAACATATAATTTGGCTTTACACACCGTACACAGATACAATCAAGAAACATATGTAAAGGTACACAACTAAGTGGGGCACTGTGTACTTGAACACATGCATGGATTGGTGTACACAAGATGATACATACACACAATTAAGTAACATGGGTAGGATACCATGTGTCTCTACATGATGTGTACTTCTTCTACACATTGTGTATATGCTGACTTATATGTCCTGCAAGGCTCTTCTATATGGGAAATCATGGGGATAGATGGACACACAACGTACCCCCTGGTGCATGCCATTTAACCCATTTAAGAGCAATTGTAGCACTTTGTTTTATTATTTTGGACCAATATAGGTTGAGTGTGTTCCCTTGGTCCTTTCCCTCAAGGGTATATTGGGAAATTAAATCCGCATCACATGATTGTTATCCCCTATAGAGGATAAGTCTCAGATAGAGTTGTAGTGTCCCTCTGTGAGACTAGAGTGAAATCCTCTATCATCATTTATTCCCTAGGTGTGGTCTTTGGAATCTATGTGACATCCCTTATAAGGGTTTTGTTCCTCCATCTAGTAGGCAATATCATTAGGGTTTTTGGAATTGTTTATATACAATCCCCTACATAGTGGGTTAATCCAGATTGGGTTTGTAGTGTCCCCCAGTAGTCCTAAGTGTGACCCTATATCTATATATTAGGGCATTCTAAGACCATTTACATTTTATTTAGTGGGGAATAATGATCTATACCTATTATTCGAGTTTCTTTCATGATATCATGTACCGTGGAGTGGATTCTACTAGAAGATGTGTTTCTTTGAGAAAAATCATGTGGCTGATAGTTGGTTTTGACCACCTGGTGTTGTGGTGTCCTTCTTGAGTATATCTGGGTGTTTCTATTACACATTGATTTTTATATATTTTATTGATTTTACTATACTTTTTTCTTAATGTTTAGTGTTTTTGGGGTGCCCTAATGAGTATTGTTATACTCACCCCTGCATGGGGTTTTTCCACACGTGTCATGTCTTATGCAGATGAAGACCCTTATAATAGTGTCCTGGGAGGATTGAGAGTGGGTGGAGTGTATATGAATATTTTTAGACTGAGGTGTTTACTGTGATATTTCATTTTAATTATTTCTATCCCTTAGAGTAGGTTAGACTCTTTACAGTTTTTGGTTGGGCTTGTACTTATCCCCCTTTTCCCTCTTTCAGTACTTTACTATTGTACTCAGTTGTGGGATCTTAGATGTATTCATGCATTGTTCCATTTTTTTTACATTTTAGTATTGTGTGGGCTTAGATATGTTATCATGTGTATATGTACTTTAGTCTAATGACTCAAATTGGTAGGATATGCCTACTCGGTGCTGGTCGCAAGCCCATGGCCTATTGGAGGTGGGCTTGAGGTAGTCACGGGTCAGCACATGGTAGGTTGGGTATTGACACAAAGGTTGGGAAGTTTTCTCAAAAAATTGAAATCTCTAAATATTTTTACACCCTGAAATAAAGAATCATTATGGATATCCTAAAAAAATATGGCTTCTCCACTGCTTGTATTAGACTAATCAACACCAATCTTATCTCTTCAAGGTTTTCCATTCAAATTATTGTATCCCAAAAAGGATTCTTACAATTATCTAGGGGTGTCATGCATGGAGACCTCTATCATGAATTCTTTTTTCCATGGATGAATACTAAATGAGAAGATATATTAAAGATATTTTCAATATTTGAATTTAAAAATGGATCAATGATGGTAGAGTTATGTTCACACCATCTCACCTTTTTAATTCTGATGATATTATACTCCTCGAGAAGGACTCCAAAAAATCATGTTGATTATTAAATCCATTATTGTCCACCATGAGTAAGTGACTAGGATACCTATTATATGGAATAAATACTTCTTCATTTTTGGAAATGGTGTCTTAGTGATAATAAAAATTGGGATTTCTAGGACCCTTGGCTTGAAAATGGGGGACCTCCCCTTTAATTACTCAGAATCCATCTATTTTGTGTTAATTTTATATGTTGTTACCTCAAAAAAATTTGTACCAATATTTTAAACCAGTTTTCTAGTTGGAAAGGAAATTATATGTCCTAAACAAATAATACATTCTTTGTAAACTTGATAATCACCTCCAAATTTTTCTATACTTTCTCCCTATACATATTTACTTGAAGTCTCATTAAGAATCATCAAAGCATGATTAGAAATTTTATTTGGAATGGATCCACCCATGTAAGAAAACTCATTAGTGTGGCATTGAAATCTCGCATCAAACCCATTGATATGGGGGGCCTTGGAATTAAATATTTTATGATTTTAAATTATTTCATTCATACCAAGTTCACATGGAACCTTTTGACATATAATGACATTTCTATTGAGTTTCTATCTAATAGGTTCATTGTAAGTCTTATGAATGGGTATAAATATTACATTTCCTCATAATTTTGGCCTAAAATTATGTATTTTTTCAATGATATAATGGGAAATTATAAATATCTAGTATGTATGTAGTCCAACCTCAATTACTGGACCACCCCTTGGTTTGAAAAGATCTTGGATAAAAGCACTAAAGTACCTCCCAATAAGAAGCGTCTCTCTATTGTTGATTTTATCTTCACCAGCCCCAGCCATGATGTGATTTTCCTACCACATATCTACATAGAGTTTCTTAGGTATTCCTTCATGGACATGGACAATCTCATATGGACTCCAAACACAAACGATCAATTCAATGACAGATACTAATATAAATTAAACTATAAAAGAAACTCCAACATGCCTATATGGATACTCAAATTCAGGACCATATTTATACAACATAAAAGACTAATTATCCTCTATAAAATCTATAGAGTCAGGCTACTTACCCATGATTGGATGCAAATAGATAGGATCCAAATGGCCTCAGTCTACCACCTCTTCCTGGGGGATGTGGATAATATTAACCATATTTTTCTTAGCCTCACCTTTATTTCCAAGATTTTAGATTACAGGTATGGATTTTTTTTCCATCAACATCTATAAGGGAAACTAGGTGGAGGACCTATTCACATCCATCACAATAGCTATACATAGTGAGAAGGTGGGTGACCTATGCTTGCAATAACTAGATCTGCCATAGCATACACATGGAAAAAATGAAATGTGATCATATTCAATAATACATCTCCCCATTTTCATGAAGGGATCATTTCCATTCATTGAGACATATTTTATTCCTCCTAAGATTAAACTGGTTCCATGAAGAATTGTCTTTCTGACCTCAACATACTATAAATTCTTGGTGTGTGTGGCAAGGAAAGAAGGAAAATTTCCATGAAATATATTCATCAGATTTCCCTGATTAATATTTGTATCAATGTGAATATTGATGGAATGTATTCTGGAATTCTTGTTCCCTCGAGGTGTGGAAATTTCTTTTATACCCATTATGGATTTTCTACGGGATTCATCTCTCATTACATTAGTAAAGTAATAACTTATAAATATGAGCTTTGGGCCGTCATCCATGATGTCAATGATGCTTTTCACCATGAATGAAAATATCTACGAATTAAATTATATTAAAATATATCCATTGAATATTTGAGGTCCCGAACTAGGAATGTTACATGGAAAGTGTTACCATATTGGATTAAATGTATTTATAATATTAAACATCTCAATCTGATGGTATCACATGCACATAGGGAGGATAACTAGGTTGCGGATGCTTTTTCAAAGAGAGAGATTATGGAGATTATTTCTATGTGGTCCTTAAAGATCTCTGATTACTATTAACTATTTATATACATAGACATGATTGGTGTGACCTACTCTAAAATTTTAAAAACCCTCTTCAACACTTGATCTATTTTCTTACATTTTTCTTAATAAAATTTAGGGGTGGATTTTTCTGGGTTGTGAAACTTTTTGGAAAAAAATAAAAATTTTATATTTAAATTATAATTAAATTATTAAATAAAATTAATTATCTTATGTCATCAATGAATACTAAATATATGACTACTATCTATATGTGTAACCTCCTATATCACTCGGTTATTCTGGACTAATGATGATCTCCAGTAAAAACTATCTCATATCTAGTAAGATATAAATATATCTGAAACATGATATGAGATGTAATCAAGTTGATGGATATAGAAATGTTAATAAAAAACTATATACCCAAATTTCTCTATGTATATATTTATTATATTATGAA
Source organism: Viscum album (assembly GCA_963277665.1). NCBI lineage: Eukaryota > Viridiplantae > Streptophyta > Magnoliopsida > Santalales > Viscaceae > Viscum > Viscum album. Next base: position 1,515,417,997 of record OY728155.1, on the reverse strand, counting down.
GAAAATGATGATAATTCTTATGAATACTGATCTCCCATGACTCCCAAATAGTGGCTCTCTTGATTTTTTATCATATTCCTTAAAAATTTTAAATAATTAACAATAGAAAGTTAATAACTAAATAAATTTAATAATATTTTTTTTATTTATATACAATCCAATTATTGAAAATTTTATGAAATACATCAATAGGAATCTGATCCCACATCACCCATGGTCTAAAAAAATAATCTCATAGAATCACACCCTCGGCCCAACAACTATTTGAGAAAAACTATAGGAAAAAAGAAAAAATAATCAAACAATTAATACGTAAATAAATTAATGAAAATTAATGAAAATTAATTATAATTAATTAAAATTATCTAAAATTTACAACTGAACATACCTCCACATACATGCATCAAAATCAAGAGGTGGACGTCACTCAAGAATAAGGTCAAGAATCATCAATATTTCTAGACTATGAACCCTTTGGGTTGATGATTTATTGGAAAAAACCTATGGGTTAGATGATGAGGCCTTTGTTTGATCATTAGGAAGAAAATAATATTCAATGGTATGAAACATCTCATCGAAATAATCTATTTCCATCTGTAACATTAAAAAAATGTTGTATGTAAATAATTAAAAATATTTATTATATATTAATTTTGACTATAACCAAAATGTAATTGCATTATTCTTCATCTTCATCCTCATATTTTTATTGTACGGTTTCAATATCTCTATTTTACTCATCAAAATTATCAATTTCAATAGGATATTCAGTTTCATAATCTCTTTCTATTTCAAATTCATTTGTTACATCATTAACATTATCAACACCATTGGCCTGTAACTGTAAGGTTTCATCATCTACATTTGTATCTCTTCATGTAAATTATGTATTTGAAGTTATTTCTAGATAAATTTCAACTCCATCGACATAAAATAACTAATTTCACTTTTCATAAACTTATTTTCATGAGATTTTATTTTTATAATTTTCCATAGTCAATTAAATATCTTAAATAAATACAATGATTTTCATAATAAATTTGATAATGTTGATGAAATACCATAATTTTTTTATTTACTACAAGAAGTATTTTATATTTAATGTTAATTATTACATGGAATAGATGGTAGCATAAGACTCTATTAGTATCAAACTAATGAAATTTTATCACTGTTATATAATTTTTTTCCCAGATAACAAAACTCAATTATTTCATCTATCATGCCATAAAATTTAACTTCCATTTCTCTATGATGTGATCCTTTCAACAAAAAACCAATATTCATTGTTTTTTTATTCACTATATGCATGTGTATAAAATCAAAAACTATCCACCACATATGAATTATAATATTTAACCAATTTCGATGGTGGGTTACTCCTACACATAATCGATTATCAATTTTATCTTCATGTTTCCATACCGAAAAAATTGAATTTTTTTTTATCAATATAACAAATAAAAAATTTATTTATATATTCAACCATAAACAATTTAATTTACCAGTATTTGAAACTAGTAGGAAAAATTATGTTGCCAACATTCTTCAAGAGAAACTAGTGAAATTTATGGGAAATGTTTCGTGATATTATCATCATATAATCTGGAAATAAAATAATTTTATTTTACATTAAAAAAATATAAATAATAGGTGAAATTAGATCTCATTGTAAAAATCATGTAATTTGTTCACAATTGAGTAGAATATATGTATGAGCTTTGTGTTATTCGTTATCTAAAATCCATCAAACCTAAACTCCATAAAATCAAAGATCATTATGATTAAAAAATGATAATTAATGGTTCATTGTGTCATCAAAATTTCTCTCATTATGAAACATTAGATCATGTTTTAAAGGAAATTATATTTGAAAATAATGAGAGAAAAAAAATAAATTTCCTCTTGCAAATATACTTATGAAATTCAATCTTCAATTGATGCTTTGTTATGTACATTTTCATTAATTTATACACACATATCTCATATGTATACTTATAATAGAACCATACCTATCCTCCAAATTTTTTTTCATGTGAAATATGTAATATTAATATTCAATTTACTCAAATAAAGATAACATAATTTTTTTTATTTTATATTAAATTAAAACAACATCTTGTTATATCCTACTCAATGCATCATAGTCTATTTTCAATGCAAAAATGTCTCAGAAAAATATGATATTTCTATCAGGACATCCCAAATTGAATAATTTGACAAACCTCTAAGGAAAATTGGTAGTATTATTTCTATTATAACATAAAAATAATGAATTTTTAATCAAGTAATATAACCATTTCTAACGCAACGATCCAAATTAGAAACATAACCATCTGGTAACCTCAAATCCAAAATCCACTGATAGAATAATAAATTATTTTATTTGGAAACTATGTAATTCTCTTATGGATTCATTATGCTTTGTGATATGTCATTTCAAATAACTCAAGTCTTGTATGCCTTCAAATTTTGGAGAGATCTAATCATGCCTTTACATTATCTTCAGTCTTACTAGATGTGTCCAAAACTGTATAAAATATGTTTTTAAAAACAATTCTTCTCAATATGAATGACATCTAACATGCGAAAAACCAAAAAATCAGACCAATATAGAAGATCAAAAAATACTCTATTTTATCCAATTGAGACGTTACCCAAATCTATCTATTTTTTATTGCCATATAGTTGGTGAAAAGTTAATAGTAGGTAATTAAGAGAAAATAAATTTTAAATCAATAGTTGATATCATTTCTGAAGTTTCATCTATTTCAATTGTGCCTTTTATAATTTTTTTTTCTGTTCCTTAGGAAATAATGGTTTATATGATAAAATTTACGTTGACAACATAAAAACATGGTTTCTTCCATTGAAAAGAATAAACACTGTTATTTCACTCATATAATATGAATATTATTTAAGAATATCTTTACTCCATCCAGATAACATAACATACTCTAGGAAGCTACTAATTTCCACATTAATACATATTTCATTATGAAATTATATTTTCCAATAACATCCTATATACTAACACCATTAATTCTCAATGAATTTAACACATCAATCAATGTCTTCAAATAAAAATCAATATTATTTTTTGGATATCTTGGAATTAGTAATGTCAAAAATATATATGGTTCATTCATCAACATCTAAGTAGGTAAGTTGTATGAAGTTATAAATACTAACCAAAAAGAATATTGAAAACCGTAAGAACCAAATAGGTAGAAACCATCATAGAAAGACTTAATCACATTTTAAGAGATTCTGAAGTAAAACACAGATTCACCTAATCAAAATGTTTCCATGAATCACCATTACAAGGATGATTTAAACTATTTTTGATGGAAATATTTGATTTGTGTTATGTCATCAACGACAATGTGTTATGAGACATAAATAAACATTTCAATATACTTGTAAGAGGAAAAAATATCAACTGTTTGACAAGAAATAATCAAGACTTCCCTTATTGTGCCTTTTTATACCTTGGTTTTCCAAATGTAGGGTAATTAGCTAATAATTAATTTTCACCATAATATAGGATGAAATAATTTTAACATGAATGGATCTTTTGATAACTAATACCCAAATTACAGGAAAACCTCTCACTTTCATTGAAATTTATAGGTATCACATTTCTCTCTGGTAACAATGATTTAACTAAAGAGAATATTAGATCCAAATAATTATTTTATATTATTGTATCTAATTTAATAGCCATAAAATTAGTAACAAATTCAAATTTGATTATCTTGAAACTGAGATATAATTCATCCATAGTAGACTCCAACAACTAAAAAAATTGAGATGGTCCTAAATTGGGAGTTGAATCATCATTATGAGTTGTTTTTTGTTGAAAAGATATACCAAAAACCTCATATACAAATGTTTTAAACCATTATAGATCTAGAAAGAAATTATTTGTATCTTATCATAAATTTAATTCACTATGTTTATAAAAAAATAATGTTTCTGAAAACCAAAATTCAATATATGAACCCAAACACAATTAATATCTTCAAATATCCACATATCACATTTCTTACATGGACACCTAATTGTCCCTTCTGATTTTTTTCCAGTTTTGATGACAAAAATGATAAGAAATCTTCAACACCCTCAATATATACAATATTTATAAAGAAACATTTAGATTTTGGTGATGATTTATCAAATGGAAATCCTGTAATAAAAAAACTTATCTACTTTCTTGTTACATTTTTTTCTAAAAAATAGAAAATAAAAATACAAATTATTATTAATTTAATAGAAGGAATATATGATTCGATAAAAAATAACTTTTTTTTTGGAAATACTTTTCTACAGAATCTTTCACTAATGTTTTTTATTATGCTTCTGTTTTATTGAACGTATGTAATCTGAACACCACTAACTCATCCCTTAATGTTTCAAAAATAAATGATCATGCTAGGAACGGTGCCTCAGTTTTAACTCTAAGTGCCACCACTATTGAAAATAGGAATGAAAACAAAGAGCATGACTATAAATCAACCCCCTATCCTTCTGCTCACACTGTCTCTCTTAACAAGGCTATTCAACCTGAGATACATAACTTATGTACTGAGTTTACTACATATGCTAACTTGAAATTAAAACCTATTTTATATGATAGTATACCTACTGTTATAGAACTGAATCATATACAGGAGAATAAGGACTCCCTAAAACCGAAGTAAAGTCAATCATATAACTTTGTCAAGCCACTTTCCACAGTGGATACAAAGGCTCCAGGTAATTATAATCCCCTAAAATTATTAAGTGCATACTTCTCTAAAATGTTTGAAAACCTGGTATGTAAAAGTACCAATGAATTGTTTCTAGGTTCAAAAGATTCCACATAATCAATTATGATTGCACAATTAAAATAACCTACAAATAATAACAATGTCATTTCTCACAATGAACAGGAAAAGACCACTAATACTCAAGAGGTTATAAGGTCTAATTGAAATAAAGGATCTAGAAAAAAGAAAAAAGGGAGTTCTAACCCCAAATTCAGGTTTAAATAAAGATCATTTTTTGGAATTTTTAGGGTATCTCCAACTCTAACACCCTAAATGTTTTTAAAATAATGGTTAACATGCATCACCCTATTCTTTTTGCTATTACGGAACCAAAAATCACTTTCTCCTCTAAATATTATCACTTGTGTCAACACAATTATATGTTTTCTGGTGCAATAAATAATTATCTCAATAATGATTCTTTATGTATTTTTGCACATTCTTATTTATAGTATTTTATTTTTTTTAGTATCTCTGATCAGATTCTCACTTGCACCTTTACTATTGATGGTACTCATATTTTCTTCTCCTTTTTTATGCTAATAATAGATACCAAGAAAGAAGAATTATTTAGAATTACCTCTCTTATTTAGGCACTAACACCAATTCCCCCTGGTTTCTTATGGGAGAATTTAATGATATTCTTAATTCTAGTGAAAAAGTTATCCCATCTCATGCTTCTATATCCATGAGATAATTTAAAGCCTTGATCGAGGACAACAATATTATGGAAATTAATCTCACTAGTGAGAAATATACCTGGTATATAAGGAATTACAATAAAGTGTTTGCTTTAAAATTGGAAAAAGACTTTATGAATGTCCCTACTTCATATCAATGGGACACTATCTCCAGCATCACTCTTCATATACTGAACTCTGATCATCACCCTACCCTAGTAAGAATTTCCTCCAAATACATTAAACCTTGGTTACATTTCTGTTTCAACATTGTGTGGATCTATGATGATGAGTGAAATAATGTCATCCAAAACTTTTGTTCATCAATGTCTCATATCATTGATGCCTTTACTTTCAACCTCAAACTAAAACACCTCAAAAAAAACTCTCAAATCTTAGTGCAACTCCAAAGCCAAAAAAGATAATAATGACATTACTCTTCTTAATAAAGACCTCAATGATCTACAAAAAAACACCAACTATGAACTCCATGCTAATCCAATGAAAGAAATAAACATTGTGGTCAAACTCAATTCCTTGCTCACTGTTAAGGACAATATGATAAATCAAGCTTATAATGTTAAATGGTTAACTGAAGGTGAAAAAATACCAAATTATATAACTCTCTCTAAATAATCAAGAAGTCCTGTAGACCTCTAACCTTTCTAAAGGATGGGGATAAGATTCTTGACAAGGAAGATAACATATCTCAACATATAGTCTTATACTATGAAACCATCTTAAATGGCCCTGATAACAACAAACACCTCCTTCCCAAGGTCATTCCTTTAGTGATCATTGATGCGGATAATAGCTTCCTTATTAACCCTCAACTAGATCCTAAAACACAAGACACTCTCTTTATTCTAAATCCCGATAGTTCCTTGGGTCCTGAGGGCTTTAACAATGGTTTCTTCCAATATTATTGGGATATGGTTCATATCGATGTTTGTAATCTTGTTAAATCCATTTTCACCGTTGGGGTGATTCCTCATGCTATTAATGCTCAGTTCCTCACCTTGATCCCTAAAGTGGATAATACCTCTGAGATTTACCTTTTCAGACCCATTTCTCTTATTAACACTCTTTACAAAATCATCACCAAAATCATTACTAATAGTCTCTAAACTATTATTGAAAAAATGTCTCTTAGAACCAATTTGGCTTTATAAAGGGTAGATCCAGTAAAGACTGTACCTGTCTTGCCTCTGATTGTATCAACAACTTTAATAAAACTAATAGAGGAGGCAACATATCTATTAAACATGAAATCAGAAAATATTTGGACACCATGGATTGAAGTTTTATCTTTAAAGTCATTCAAAGCTTTGGTTTTAGTACCCCTTTTATCACTGAACCTCAGCTCCACAGGTGCCTACCTCTTCACCATTGTTTTGGGGCCTACCAATCACAGGTATCATCAGTGTCAACTGGTTCATCAACTAAAGAAATGTGTTGATCTGCAATTTGATCATCCTCTAGAATATCTAGATCAACATCAACCTCTTTAACACCTTCGACGATTATCCATTCCTCTAGAGTTCTCTCAGTTTAGTGTTTCCCTTTGGATCCAACCTTCTTGGAGATATAGTCATTAGTCACTAGAGTTAATGAATCTCTTCATGCTCTGCTTACTTGGAATCTTTTTCACAATTCTTCTCAATCTATCTCCTTTCTCAAAAATAGATTTATTAAAAAGCATAAGACTAGAAATTTATGCTTTATTAATGCTTCCATATGGCCTACCATAAAGCACTCCTTCTCCAACATTATGAATAATTCCAGATGGATGGTCTCCAGAGATTCCTCCATGAAATTCTAGCTAGATAATAGGACTGGCACACCTTTAATCTCTATGATTTATCTTGATCAAACTCCTAAAAACACCAAAATCTCTATGAAAGATACTTTAAATTCTCAACAAGATCATCTCCCAGATACTATTTTGAATCTCATTGAAAACTATCCTTTCATTTACAATAATGATTTATTAATTTGGTTTCCTACTCACAATGGAATGATTACCTCAAAAAATTACTACAATTATATTTACTATAACATCGAGAACGATTATATCTAGATTAAACACTTCAACAAACCTTGGATAAAGCCCTCAATATTTAGTCATATCTAGAGCCTTTCTCAGAATAGATTTCTCACTAATATTTCTATTCAATCATTTTGAATTTAGCTTTGCTCTAAATGTAAAATCTGTAATCAACAAAGAGAAGATGCTAACCACCCATTCCTTTCTTGTGCTACTCCTTCTGTTCTTTGGAACTATATTTTTGACATCTTTGATTGTAGATGGTTGATACTTGAATATGTCAAAACTCAACTTATGAAATGTGAAGAGATGGATGGCTCTCAGCAAATCAGAAACATTTTCTTTTCTACAGTTTCTCAACAGCACCATGTGATTTGGTATGATCGGAATGCAATTATTTATAACAACTGCTCACTCAATCTTAATGCAGGTTAGATTCGTAACCTAATTTCCATAAAGTTAGCTCCTTTTATACAAAAATGACATTGCCATAACACCGTGCATGACTTTGGAATCCTAAAATGTCTATGGATCAACAACAACTTCTGTCACTCGCATCACACTCTGGAGTTGTTCTAGAGAGATACTCTCCCCATATGGATCAAAATCAATATTGATGGGCCTCCAAGGGAAATCTGTTACCTGCAGGGTGTGGCTCTATCTTCAGGAATCACCTCAGTTAGATTCTAGGTTGCTTCATGGGTTATTGTGGCATTTCCACCTCTCTTGAATCTTAGATGATGGGTTTGGTTCATGTGATTAAATTTTCCATGTTTTTTGGTTGGAACAACCTATTTATTGAAAGTGACTCGATGACCATTGAAAAGGAAATTTAGAATGCCGTAACTCATCTAGAATGGATGATTACTACCCGTTGGATAGAATGAAACCATTCACTCACCAATCTGAACTACATAATCACACATGTTTATTAGGAAGCAAACATGGTTTCAGATGTCTTGGTCCACTTTTGAGATAATCAAGACATAACCTTGTGTGAATACCACCCTACTGCTCTTATTCCCTTTCATGAAAAAGTTTGTAATATGATCCCGTACTTTAGACTTTTTTAAACTTTCTTTTAATAAATTATGTGATTTGGCCATTTGGGGGAAGGCATCACCTTTAAAAAAGTATATAGTACACATAAGGGGTATGAGGTAAAAGTGATAAATCACACCACCAACACAATATACAGATAATAGAACTTGCCCTTTGTTTCTTCTACCTTGTCCATGAAATGCACCTCATCCCCACGAGTGCCTACCCCTTCACCATTGTTTCAGGGCCTACCACTCACCAGTATCATCAGTTTCGATTAGTTTATCAACTAAATAAATGTGATAATCACCAATTTGAATCCTCTGGAATAACTAGATCAACATCAACCTCTTTAACACCTTTAACGATTATCCCTTCCTCTAGGGTTCCCTAAGATGAGTGTTTCCCTTTGGATCCAACCTTCTTGGAGATAGACTCATTAGTCACTGGAGTTGATGAAATATTTTTACCTTTTTATTCCCTGTTTTCCCTGTATAGATCATCAAAGTCTGTAGAATTTATAGATTCCAGCATAGTAAAAAAATTATGCTTTACATCACTAGAATTGGGTGAAACCACATTTAAAGGGCCTATCAACACACTATAATTTCAGTAATAGGATAATTCATAGACAACACATGATCCTGAGATATAGAGGCCTTCCCAAAATCTGTAAAAACAATACAGGGAGTCACCAAGACGTCAAGGGGAGCAAAAAAAAATTAAAAATTACTTTAACTATGACCAGATATCAATAATTAATGGTAATTAAAACTAAATATAAAAAATTATTAATAAATAAAAAATAATAGTGAATCCAAATATTTAATAATAATTATTTTAAATTAATATTAACTACTACAAATCATTAAAAATTACTACTAATTGTTGAAAACTATTACTAATTATTACTAATTATCACTACTTATAGGTAATTACTATGAATTATTAACAACTATTACTAATTATTTCCATTTATCAGTAATTATTACAATTAATCATTAATTATTACCAATTATCAGAAATTATCACCCATTATCCATAATTATGACCAATTATTACCAATTATCACTAAATATTTATAATTAATAGAAACTATTGATAAGTTTTGGTAATTATTGTTAATTATTGGTATTTATTTATAATTATTGGCAATTATTTGCAATTATCAATATTTATTGGTAATTATAATTAATTATTACTAATTATTAGAAATTACCATTAATTATTTCTAATTATTTCTAATTATTAGTAATTATCAATAAATATTATTATTTATTAATAATTATTAATAATTATTAATTATTACTAATTATTACTTATTATTGGTAATTATTGAATATTATTTTCAATTATTACTAATTATTACCAATACTTTCTAATTATTACTAATTATTTGTAATTGTTACTCATTATTGGTATTTCTTAATAATTATCAGTAGTCATTCTTAACTATTAATAATCATTGGTAATTATTTCTAATTATTGGTAGTCATTACTAATTATTTTTAATTATTTATGATTATTACTATTATTAATTATTATTAATAATTATCGTTAATTATTACTAATTATTGAAAATTATTACTATTTTTACCGATTTTAACTAATTATTATGAATTATTGTTAATTATTACTAATTATCGATAATTTGTATTAATTATTACTAATTATTACCATTTTTTGTTAATTATTACTAATTATTGATAATTATTGATAATTAATTTTAATTTTATTTAATTATTACTTTATTAGCTTCCATAGAAGTTGCAACGATCTTGATATTTATAGATATGATTAACACTAGATTGCATGATCTTTTCTTGCTCATTACCTTAGCTTGACTATGATATTAGATCCCATTGATCTAAAGGAAGACTAGTTTTTTCCCTAAAAATATGTATGCATTCCTCACCACATACCAGGTATATATCCTTTTTTACTTCTTCAAGTACAATTGGAAAGTTCTCACTACTTCCCCTGCAGTTCTACTATATATAACTAATATTTCCCTATTATAAAGTATATGATATCAATATCATTTCTTGTACATATCATGGAATTCTTGATTAATCCATCATAAAATTGTATGGAATTCAACTCACCATATTAATATCCTTCTATGCCTATGCATACCTTCCTGGAGGGAGATATATGCCATGTGACACTGGAAACAATTCTCTCTCAAATTGTTCCATTTTTTATTTTTCAATACCATGTCAGTATATGTACTTTGAAATGATATAAGAAACCTTTAAATATACCTTAGTAGATTACATCCCCTAAAACATAGGTTTATACATTAAGACAATCTCTAGAGGGATTATTTATTCTAGTATTAACTAATTGTAAGACCAATAGTTGTTTTCCATATGTGATCAAACAAATTTTACTTCAAAAAAATGGTGCTCCCACTAACCTATGATAAAAATAAGTAAAAAAATAATTCCAAATAAATATTATATGATATTGTTTCCTACTTTAATCCTGAACTATATATGAGTAACTTTCACCCCTTATTGTCATTTTGTGATCTCACCATCCCTTTCTGGTTGTGTCGTATAAACACCTTCCCTGATTGGTGGTATTGACATCCAATTATCAATAAAATGATCATATAAAATAGCTATGCCAAGTAAAATTCTAATTTATTTAGTCATAATGACTTGGTTTTACCAATGAAGCATTATTTGTACCACTATTGTAAAATGCATGTATAGTATCACTTGAATACTCACCGCATTATTCAAAATAATAAGACCCCTGTACTTTGATACATGAAATACATTATTGAATTTAAATGATCTTTTCAATATCAGCTAATTTCCATATAATACATACTTTTAGGAATTATTATTCTCAATTAATAATGTATCAATTACCATAGTGAATATAGAATAAGTCCATGGTTTTATCCTTCCTATACAGTATGTCTCTCTAGAACATTCTCTTCCAGACCTCTTGTGGAACACATTCCTATGTCAACTATTTGTGCATATTTCGAATTGACTAAAGTCAAATCAATCTTTCTCCAAAAATCTCATATAGATATGTAAACTCTTTTATAGAAATGTAGTCTATCACTTAACTACAACTTTTATATCATAGGTATTTTTTTAATATCAAAAAAAACTTTTTGGATAATTAATTTAGATTCAATTTTTGTTTTTCTTGATGCAAGTTTGTTTATATAATAACAAACTCTTTGAATTAAAACACTTGTTCTTATGATATAATGGATTTCCATCATACTGTAACTCATATGATATCAATTTTTCATGATAGTTGGTATATGGTTATGGGATAACACCATTATTTTCAATTCATAATGGAAGTATCAACAATGAATATTTGTTACAGTGTTGATACCCCCTTTTACTTACATTTTGAGTTTGATGTGTATAAGGAAATGTGCATTTAGGAAATTCTCTACACTACATTTTTTTTATCAATGTTAACATGTAAGGCTCATAATATATCCTCCTTATTAGAATCATAGATCTTTTATGGATAAGGTAATGTGAATTTAATAATTAATCCATGTTATATTATAATGATCGATGGCTTATTTAGTCAAGATATTATTCAGCACACTAACCCAAAGAAACTCATATCTACTGACCATGCATATATCATACTTCACTTTCACATTCCATAAACACTTAAATGAATCTTATGAATTATAATTACCACTACTTTACCCTTGGAATAGTTCATTCCCTCTAGCTGAACTAATTCTGAAAGACTTGTGGCTTACCCTTATTTATAAAGATTTATTTTCCCAAAACTAAGTGCATAAGTGTGTTGATAATACCTAAGGTATTAACTCTCAAGATTCTAAAACCATAATGGGTATATCCTCGACAACTACGTAGTTTTATCTTGAAAAAGTGTTATCTTTCCCTAACTAGGTATATAAGTCTTACATATAATATTCATCATGTATTGTCTATGATTCAATTATCAATGAACTATAGATTGAGAATTGAAAACCACAAACAATATTCTTTATTGAACTAGAATAACATCTTATAGTGTCCAAAGTACACCTGAGATAAATTTACTGGTTATAATCAATAAAAGTTCTATTTGAACCATTTATTTGGGTACTATAAGTTGTGTGCTTCTCACCGCTGAATTTAGAACAACTCTTTCTCAACCATTTGGAGAGAACACCTAAATTTTCATTATATTTATATACTTAATTGGTTAAAATATTTAAATACACATATATAATAAGAATAATATATTCAATATCCAAATATTATAAGATAAACATTACTTACAGTTGATGAATATCCCTAATAAAAAAGTGACTACTTTCTTTTTTGATTCAGTTCATTTTTTGTGAACTTCCATTGATTTATTTCATGATATGAAAAGAAAATAACCTCCTATTTAATACCTCTTATATTTGAAGGACATTGTGAATTTTCCTTTATTTTCACTCCTATAACTGATATTTTTTCCTTGTCTTTCAACTTGATCATGATAAGAATTAAATACTATACTTTATTTAAGTTATTATTTACTTTGCAAACCTTACTCATAGGGAAACAAAGAGTTTTATCCACACTGTTCATTTTATAACATTAAAAGAAAATAGAGTAAATGGGTAAAAAATATGTAAGAATGATATGTATTGAAAGATCATGATTTTCCTTCAATTTACACATATCTAGTGTAATCATCACTAATTATATATCTCTTCACTTTCTCAATGTAATATTCTCAGAGATGAGATAATATGTGTAATCATCCATGTATAGATGTTGTAGTCAAAAATCACATAGGACGTTGATGATAGAATTTCAACCATCATTTTCTTTTTTACATGAGTATCCTATAAGATTTTTTCTCACCCTTCCTCCCTAAGGTGACTTAAAGGGTATTGGGGACACCACCACCTTGAATTTATGATATCGTGGTACTTTGCACAAGTTCTTATACTAATCTTTGGAAATTCATTATGGAAAGGAAATTTACTTTGTCCAATAATTATCACAGTGTGTCTTGTGGTATTCCTTTCCATTTTCTAAAAAAATAAAATCTAGAAGATTAGTAATTTTAAATTGATTTATGATTTAGAAATTACCAATTAATGAAATCATTAAATGTCTCCCTTTATTTTATCACACTCTAGAAACCTTTTGTACTAGACTCAGAATAATTTGTCACTTGAGTATTCTAGTGGAAAGGATCCTTGAACCTCCCCTCAAAGCCTACAATCTATGGCTACACAACTACTCGAAGAGTTCAAGGTAGGTGTTTAACTATCTTACTACATTAACTCATGAATCATTGATATGTTGAGTGAAGTCCTACGTTCTAAAATTAAACAATTTATTTACTCAACACTTGCCTCAAAATTTGTAAGAAAATAGTTATGGAGAATCCTATTATATTGAATTATGTTACGTAAACTGTACAATCTGATAAGAACCCCCTAGTAGTCGGAGTCCCCCTCAATTGTGGCTAACTGAGCACCCCGTACACATAGTTTTGTTCAAATTTAAATTATGGAAGGTGTTTGTGACTTAATATTTCTATGAGTTTTTTAATTTTTTTGATGAATGTAATATATTTCTATTAATTTGTTAATTTTATATTGGCACACTCAAAATCGAACATTAGTGGAATAACCTTCATCATGTCTTTACACATTTTACTATTTATTATTTTATGAGTTTCCTGATATCATGAAAATACATAAAATAATAAATAAATGCATAAAGTAAATAAAATACCTAAACAAACTAGAGAATATAATATCAGTCAATCCATTTACACACAATGGATCATCCATGAACCAGGGGCATCGTACCTCAGTTGTAGCTTGACTCATGATGCTACTCATCCTTGTCTAGCGTGTCCACTTATCATCTCGATTTTGTCTCAATTTGGTGTAGTTCACAACTTACAGGTTCCTCATCATAGTATAAAAATACTCAAACATGGGTAAGGGGGTCTCGGGAATTGAAATGTACATATAGTAAATAATGGATGTGCAGAGCCTTATACATATTGAATAAAAAGGGGATGATGCAAAGACCTTTATAAAAACTAATTAATTATTTATAATCATTACAAAAAATTAAATAATTAAAAAATTTAAACTAGAAATCCACAGGTTGGGTCAATTACTCAAGACCGGTAAGGGTTAAAATAAAAATGCGATAATATTAAAATGAAAAAATTAAAATAGGAGGGTATTAAATTAAATTAAATTAGTTAATTAAATTCAAATAATTTAATTCTATTTTGTATTGATATTAATTTAATTTTAATTCCAAAAATTAAATTAAATAGTGAATTTATTTTAATACCAAAATTAATTAATTTAATTTATCACTAAAAATAAATTAATTAACTTCATTAACATTTGATTATATAAATTTATCATGTGCCCCGAAACCTTTCCTAAGCCCATTTTGGGCTAGGAAAACCCCGAGAAGGGCTATTCTAGGCCGAGCAGGCCCACCCAGACCATTTCTAGTCGAGAGGACCTTCCATCGCTAGTTTTAGGACAGATCTGGTCCAATAGGGCCTGTAACTGAGAGATCGAGTACGAAAAGGGTTAATGATCATGATGTTGATGGCGAGGCTGAACAAAATAGGTCAGGAAGGGGCTTGGTTGACAGCTTTGTGGGGTGATTAGTAGAAACCTCTGTTGTCATGAAATGAAAGTTTCACAACAGTAGGTTTGGGGAGGTGAAAACTGGCATCTGTGGAGGCCAAACCAATGACGGCCGATGGAGGGTGGTCTGGCGTGGGTGGTGTTAGATCTACCTAGGGGGTCCAGCAGAGGTAGGAACACAGAGTGGTGACATTGGTTGGGATTTATCCAGATAGTTCCAGAGGATGGAACAACACCGGGAGGGTGGCTTCTGTGAGGTGTTGGTGACAAGGGGTGCACGAACATCAGATATATAGGGCGTGGAAAGTCTAGAGGTCAGTTGCTCGGGAGACGGAGGAGCAGTGACTACCTGCTCAGGTATATCGGGAACCAACCATAGTGACACTAGTCAAGGGAGGCGGAGATGTCCTCTTGATGGTGAAGACATTTATATTTTGAGTGAAATGAACCTCTCCTACTTATATAGTGAGTGAAAAAAATACCCAGTTAGGGTTCCCCTAACCCCTAGAAATAAATTACTCACTAAATAAGAAATAAACAAATAGTTATGAAAAATTAATTATGTCATAAATATTTTTTATATTTTATCACATACCTGTAATATATATTAAATATATTACATAATAAAACTAAGACATTTAATTCAACATGTAATTCTTGTTAATATTTAATGAACCTGGAATATTAAAATAATATCCATTCGTAAAATATTTTTCATGTATTCACTAAATAAATCATGATTATATTTAACAAATAAATTCAACTCAATTATTATATACTATAATAATAATTAATTTATTCATTCATTAGTGATCGACAACTTGGACAACTCTCGGACCCCGTCGTGGGTGCACCATGTTCAATATAACTATTCACCAGAATATGGAAAATTCTTGAATATGTTATTGTATGTGACCCTCTAGGCCCTTATCTCAATAATAGTGAATAGTATTCATAGAAAAAGACCAGATTTTAACAACCCATCAAGGCCCCTAATGAGAAAAGGAATAGTTAAAGAAATAATAACCAACTTACGAACACACACTTTGTAATATAATAATTTTGTCTTTTGATATCTCATAAAGTAGGATGCACAATTATCCCATCGTCCTTTCTTACATTATTATTTCTTGATCTCACTAGACGAATTTACCTCCGAACACCTTGGAAAATGATTTATGAAGGTATTATAATCCTGATCAAACCTTATTCAAGATAATACATTCTTAACTTAGAAGTAAATAATTCTATCTTGTCTGTTCAACCATTGTCATACCACCAATGACGTACCTAACACAAGCTACCTTATCATGATTTCATTATCATGGTTTGTTCCATGAATCAAAGTATATGATAAAATGGTACACATTGATAATGATCTTAAGTTAGGAGACCAATACACATTTTTTTAGATAGGAACAACTCATGACACCAGAAACATATGTTGTTCTTATCAGCGTGTCTGTCCTCATGATCTCACCTACTATAGATTACCATGTGAAAGCTTAATGAGAAGAAGTATCAATTCTTAGGTACCCCAAACACTTGATAGTCAAACAACAACTATTTCTAGTCATTATGATGTATCTAGACCATATAATATATGTTTAAGATTAATTTCATTGTATCTCAAGGTTCTCATTATAGCTTCGGATCTGCTATTTCCTTTTTATATGAAAATTAATCTATGGAAATTACCATTTAAGTAGAGGAAATTAAAATATTTTACACTATAATGGTATGTGTACATCATGTATAACTCACTCTATACATGAAATGGTAATCAAAAGTACTATTTAGTTGGGTCTAGGGAACCCACTATTACAACAGTATGATCTAACACTAAGGAAATATTGATGATTTTTCCTTTACTAGATGTTCGAGCTCACCTCTTTCTTATGTTTTAATTCCCTGACTTATGAGGATGATTATAACTCATGATAAATCTTGAAGGGAGTCTAATGTGATTCAATTATAGAGAAAAGTTCACAAGTGTTAGAAAGTAAGTTGTTTATGTTATTGATCCTCAAAGACACCAAACCTTATGTTTTTGGGATTGTGTGTTTATTATGAGATGTAACATTTATCTTATAAAAATGATTTGAAATAAATATATGCTTAACTTGGGTTGTTATAGATTGGGCGATCAAATTTTGGGGACTTTTGAGATATTATAATTCCATTATGGGATATTGGTTTCCTAAAGAAGCATTCTTTTTTGGATGAATATCACATGATTCACGAGATGAAAATGTTATCATTGAGGTTTTATGAACAAAATATGAGAGATCATTTAGGATCAGGGATTGTGAATTGAAATGAATAAATCTTTTTTCAACTATTATTTGATCAGATCCCCAAAAATGATGTTGTTATATTTTTTACCTTAATACCCCACTAATGGGAGAGAGCTGATGTCGTTGAGTGAGGCTTAATCAAATATATTGAAATTTGAATATGAAGTTGCATGATCAATAAAAATTAAATGAGAGGAAATCGTGGAAATCTAACAATAGACCTCCCAGATGATAGAATGCATGAAGATTATGAGATGTGTGGTTAGATTTATTTTCATTTCTAACTAGAGTGATAAATATTTGAAATATTTTTGGGTGTTTATTCCAATAAATTCCATTAATTTGGTTCTTTAAAGAGTGGCTAGTTTAGTGAGATACAAAACTAGAATATGTTTATTTAAGTTATAATACTAAGTACGACTAGTGGGGACGTTGATTTTTATTTCCACAACATCATTCACTACATGTACATTTTACATTAATTATGATTTTTTAGTATTTGGGATGACTGTACAAGACATTCAAACTCAACTTGAATGGTAACTTGAGTGATGAATTACTCCTGATCATACAAACAAATTTAAAGTACTTACAAGTGATTATAGTTATGGTGATAGTCTTGATAACTCATATCTCGAAATAGAATACAAAAAGTAATGGGATCATAGGTGATGTAATTGGGGAATTTATTATGATTTCTATTTGTAATGATGGAATTGAAACTGACATAGAATAATATTATACATAATAAGAATAAATTGAAGAGAGAAGGAAGAAATGGGATATATAAGACTCCCTAGGGCAGGCGTACATTAAGGCTAAAGAAATAATCCTTCAAATAGATAAGTTGAATGAACAAAATATCTAAGACCCGATCCACCTAGTACCTATACACACATTTATTATTCCCAACAACTTTCAATAGACTCAAAAATAATTTACAATAAATACCATTACAATACCTAGTAGTAAATACCTGCTCACATGGAGAACCCCACTCAGACACCCCCTACTCGGATATCCTCAAACCCACACTCCTATCACTTATAATTCATTGAAAAACCACCATTTTTATAAGGATAGGTTGAATTCTAGGAAACATTTTGGATGGTATCTTTGTTTGTATCCATTTTTAATTTTATCATTCAATATATGTAGTGGAATGATGTTTCCTTCCTTTAAAGCATAATTCCATAGATTCCCCAGTGCCATATTTTATCGCTCTGCCTAATTTAAAAAGCTTCATTCATAGAAATGATAAAGTACTTAGCTCTACACAACAAGAAAACTTGTTCACAACTCTAAATACGTCTTTCAAGTATAATCACTCTCTTTTATTCAATCTATTTACAACCACCACCTGATAAACCATTTAATGTCACCTCAAACTTTTCACATATACATCCATGGTAATTTATAAACATTATTTGTCCCTAAAAGTGATTTATTTTTTTGTTTAATCCCACTAATTATTTATTCAAATGAGTAAACAAATCATTACTATTGCTATGGTCTAGCCTCCCAAAGTCACCCCATACCCAACTTCAGGCTTACATTGGGGATGAAGAAAATACAATTGTTTATTTATCCCCATAGCCAATAGATAAAATATCATGTTTACTAGATGAAGTTAATCAAGTAAGAATAAACAAATCATATGTATATCAATGTCCCAATAGTCTATCATCCCCTCCATAAAATACACATTCATCACCATAACTAGAATAATATCTTTCAATTTTGGAAAACCAAGAAATGTCATCAAGAAAACAATTTCACCAATAGAAGGGCCATACATGTTAATACACTCCTTATGAGTCATTGTTGTTGTGAATGAAATATCTTCTTTAGTGATTCCTTCATTTTACTCTTCTCAATTTCCTAATCTGTTTGCATATACATTTTTTTTGTTTCATTAATGTTGACATCACTTACAAGACCACTGGAAACAATTTTTTTTTCCTAGAATCTCTTGTTTACCTCCAACCATTACAAGAATGAAAATTTTTCTTTTAAAATACCCAAATCTAATAATTTTTCCAGAATAAATATTCAACCCCATTCCATATTCCCTTCTACATTATTCAAGTTGCTTCTCACCATGGATAAAATGACTATGAATGTTTGATAAACGCACCAAACCATATGAGGACCACAAATATTTCCATTTATACATGAATATTGCAGGATTTTTTTAAAAATGTAATTACTTTATTAATTTTAAAATAACAATGATGTTATCTATTAAATATAAGTTAGAAAAGTATGCCCAAAGACCTTCGATAGAGTAGCTTTCAACCAATATTAGTTAACTTGGCACACACAAAAAATAAGATCATGCCTCTTCTTCAGGGTATTTCCTATTTTTTAGAACTCCTATCCACTTGGTTTAATGTCACTTTGGGTGGGAAGTTATTATAACAATCTTTTTGAATATTTGAAAGAGCTATTTAAAATTTTATGAGTATATAATAATTTTTTGAAGCTTGAATTTTTTTTCTGGAAAAAAGTCATTATGAATTGTGTGATACTATAACTTTTTTTAATTTATTGAACTTAGTATTTGAGGATTAATTTAATATAAACTGACCATTTTATTTAAGGATTCAATTATATAGTTTTGCTTATATATTTTTATATATATTATAATGATTTTACTCTATTCTTGGCTATATATTTTTTTTGAAAATTTGTGTGTTTAATTTGTGGTTAGAAATGTGTTTTCAATTAACTCTATATTTTCAAGGCCTTCAGTTTGGAACCTATTTGACATTTGAAATGGTATTTGTATATTTTCCGTTTAGAAAATTGGTATCAATTGGAAAATTTCTTTCCAAAATTTGCATCATTTTTGAAAGTTGGTACTTTTTTGGTACTAAAATAGGAACTTGTTTTTAAAAATTGATATCAATTTTGTACCAAAAATTGATATCTATTTTGTACCAAAAATTGATACCTGTTTGAGAATAAAGTAACCTTCATTAGGAATAATTTTTTTGGGACCTATTTTATTAATCTCCACAATATTTAAGCTGGTAATATTCAATATGATTATTTATATTTTTCTTATACATTAGTAATTATGCTTCTTTTCATTATACACAATCTGGAGGTATCAAAGAGACTGTAAAGTTGAGAGCTTATCTTTTTTTGTAGGTTTTCTTAAAGAATGGAGAATAAAAAATCTTCAGATGTGATGTTCATAGCTTGATATTTCTCCATGTTTTGGATGATGGCTATATATTTTCTGGGCTGGAGACACACCATAGGGAGATCAAGCCTATATAAAGAAAATATAAAAAAATTATACAATATGAATTATTGTACACTATAAATATTTGTATACATTTCAAATTGTTTCCCATCCAAAATTGATTTATTTTCATGAATGATCATATATGAACATATTAGGCTAAAAAATGGTTATAGTCTAAATTGAAATAGGAAATCCATTTATCATTAATAGGTTAGAAAAACTGTTACAAAATGAAACTAATCACCTGATCCTAAAAAATCACCCAATATTACTAGTAGAAAATCACCCCCCCTTACCCAATTTGTTAAAAAAACGAGATAATAATTCCATACATGAGTAAAATAGATATTTTTTATGGTTGAATACATCATTTAAAAAAAACAAATGTGATGAAAAAAACAATGGAAAAAAATCTAATCCTCATTAAAGTAACTTCATTCTCCAATTCCATCACCATGAATAAAATATCTGTTACGTAATTCCTCTAGTGTCCAATCCTTAACTAATTGGTTTCTTTGCGATTCAATGTACTATTTTTTCCATAACTTACCAAATTCTTGTCACACTATTTCACTGATGTAAGGTATGGTTTTCATAGCTCATAATCTTCAATTTAAAAAATGTCTCCCTTTCGATGTTTCTCCTTTTAGTCTGGTGGTTCTTGATCCCCTATATCAGCCTTACAAATATTATCTCCAGAAGCTTCAACTAGAAATAGTTTATAGCTTCCTATTGCAACCTTTAATAGTGTTATGAACAGAAAAACCTAATCTCATCTCACTAAGTACTCTTACAAGAAAAATATCTTGGCGGTATCATTTCCTTTGTAGTTTGAGGTTTTGATGAAATAAGCATACCATTTCAAATGGGAAAATCACATCAAGTTAGTTTTTGTACATTTATGTTCTTTTTTTTTCTTTGAATGCACCAAAGGAACCTATATAGATAGATGTTTCTATGTATTTTAATGTCATTGTAGAGAATTATTCTTAAGAAGAACCCATGAAAGTTGCAAAATAGACCACAACATGTATTGTTGCATACAAGTATGATTGGAAATGTCAAGAATGAGTCTTAAAATCCAGAAGTATACATTTGAAAAACATTTCCAGGTATAGTCACTTTGTTATGGTGCATCGAAATTTAACCATGTCTGTTGTAGGTATCATTGCTTTCTCTGGACATGCTACAAACTCCCGTAAGTTGAACATCATGAGTAGCTCTAGCTCCCACCTTTCTTCGTTCGTTGTGACTCATGATAATATTGGGATATTCCTTTTCCAAGTGATTATAAGGTGGGGAAAACTTTTATGTACTTTTTCTTTGTTGGTTTACAACATCTACATCTATCCTTAAACCGAATATTCCTTGTTTTAGCCTACTACACTAGTTTCCATAATTACAGCATGGTGCTTCTTCCACTAGATCTATTATGACCACACATTGTTTGGAAATTTTTCCACCTCATCATCTTTATGAGTCGACTATACCAAATCAGTATATCATGATGAAAATTCGTCATTCACTATCAATTGTTCCAACAGAAATATCATCATCTCATGTAGTGCTTGTTATAGACTATCCATTTCTTCCACCATAGTTGAAAAACGTTTTTTCATCTTTTCTTAAACATATATAATTTTTTTCCAATGTCATTTCCCTAATATCCAAGTATATCGGCAATCACCATGATCCTCCTTTACTGTGAAAAATATCTTAATGAAGACATAAACTAATGGGATCATAGGTTCTAAATTTTAGGAATTTATTATGATATCTATTACAAATGAATGAATTATAATAGACATGAAATAAGATCATGGAGAAGAAGAAGTAAGTGAATATGTATGGAAGAACGGATAAGACTCCCTAGGGTAGGTACACCCTATGACCAAGGTAGAAACCTTTAAACAACTAAAATGAGAAATCAAAATATCCAAAACCCCCCTATACCTACTACCAATACCCCTATTTATTATTATAATCGACTTGTAACTGCCTCAAAAACCATATACAAGAAATAACATTACTACCAATTGTAGTAACTACCCACTCACATGGAAAACCCCACTTAGATAGCCTTCGACCCATATTTATATTGTAAAGCTTCATTTTTTTGAATGTTTCATTGGGTGACATTCTTCCTTTCCATTGGCTATATGATATTGGTGGTTACATATTACATTTTTCATGGATTACATATAACATGTTACAAATTACACTGATCACGACATATTATTTTTTGGATAAAATTCATCACTTTATATTTTCTATTATGGAAGCTTGGAGTTGCACATTTAGGTTCAGATAAATGTATGTATCCAAGACATTTATTGAGGTATATGATGTTTGGATTAATTGAAGAATAAATTCTTGAAATTGGATTATTTTTCATGGATGATGAAAAATAACATTAGTTTTACTTGGTTACCATTCTTGGATGTCTTGATTGAGAGATTCGACTGCATTTGAGATAATGACCTCCAAGATGACCGGTCAGACAGGGGTGGATACATTATTTATATTTATTAAAATTAAATTTAAAATATTATTTGATACCCATCCCACCCAAATATTATTTTAAAGTAGTATTAATGGATAAACTAGGAGAAAAATTACAGTCCATTCAGGGGAACAATCCATGAAAAGTACCTCTGAGGTCCTGTATGGTTGTATCACTAACAAGGAGAGAGGATAAAAGGTTATCACTCCTTAATCATGTGTGTTTGGTCAAAAATTAATTTTTACCTACATTTATAGGAGTAAATAAAAAGGAGGGTTCATAATAAAATGTAAAATAAATATGATTTATTTAGTTTGCTTTTATTTCCTTACCATCTATCCACCAAATGAGACCTTTAAAGTTATATCTACAATATAAAATAACCTCTATGGAGAAAATTGATGCCCATATTTAAGTCAACAGGACAACAAGGCTAGGGAAAATAAGTGGATGAAAAAATGAAACAAAAAAATTTGAGATATTTTGGGATACCAAATTATGTTTAGGAAACTATTTGAATTTGTGTTGAAGTATAATGAGGTGAAAGTGTTGTGGTAAGAAAATAAAAAGGGTTGTGAAATAATTGTGATGAAAAGTATAGAGGACATGAGAAATGTCAGCCCACATGTTCATCCACCACATTGGGAGAGAAACTACTAGAGATGATTTAAATGGAATTGGGTAAGTGGATATAAGGAAAATATAGTTTCAAGTATAGAAACTGTCAAACCAAAGAGCATTTAATGTTTATTTTCAAATTAATTTTTAAAATAATTTTCAACAATAATTTTTTAAATTTATAATAGTTTTTTATATAATTTTTTTAAAATTACTACCCTTGCTAACCTTTTTCATCAGGACCACTTAAGTGATTCCCCATCCCATTCCCATCCCACTAACCCCCTATCCCTCCACTCTATCAAAATATTTTTATTTGAAATTTATTTTTAAAATAATTTTTAATTTTTTTTCAAAAATTATAATAAGTTTTTATTTAATTTTTTTGTTATAACTCCATTGAACTTTTACATCTGCACCCTCATGTGCTTCCCCATCCCTTGTCCATTCCACTCACCCACTCTCCCCCCTCTTTCATCAAGGGAAAAACCCCTTCCTATTCTCACTCCCCCCTCGAGTAATATTTTTAAACTATTTTTTAAAATAATTTTCAGTATTTTTTTTACTTTTATAATAATTATTTAATTAAAATATTTTTTTTTAAAATTATTGTCCCTATTAACCTTTTCTGTTACGAACCCTCAAGCACTTCCCCATCCATTTCCCATACCACTCAATCCCAATCCCCACTCTCTGTTGTCAAGGGAAAATACCCCCTAACTATCCCCTCTCCTCCCTCTCCATTGATATTTTTTTGTAATTCATTTTTAAACTAAATTTCAGTACTTTTTTGAGTTTTATAACAATTATTTACTGAAAATAACTTTTTTAATTACATCCCCCAATAAACTTTGGCATCAGATCCCCTCAAGAGGTTCCCCATCAATTTCCCATCCCACTAACCCCCTCTCCCCTCCCCCCTCTATCATCAACAAAAAATGACCCTTTCCCATCCTCTCTCTCCCTCTCTATCTGAAATGTTTAAAAAAACATTTTTAGAATAATTTTTAGTAAATTTTTTTTATTTTTTTAATAATTTTTTATTGAAAATATTTTTTTTATTAGAGCCCCTAAAAACCTTTTCAGGGTCTTTGTAGAAGTACTGTAGCTGGCACTGTAGCAGGTATTGTTCGGTACTGTAGCATCCTAAACTATTCATCTTTTTGGACCTTTAGGCCACCAGTTTGGTCCTTGAGTCCTTCAAGGAATTTTTTCCACATAAGGCATATGTGACTTTAATGATTTTGGGCCACCACAAGGCCTTTAGGCCACCTCAAATGGTCTTCGAGCTACATGTTGTGCAAAAAATGTACCACACAGGCTCTATAAGAAGCATGCTCCAGATGAGGATTCAGAGCAAGGTGCATTCACCTGAGTAGAGATAATAGATATAAATGAATGAGAGGTTATAAAAATTTTCATCGGGACAAGAACATGCATCTATAAAGAAGATTTCTAGCAAAAAAACCATGAGAAGGTGGAGAGCTGACACCATGATGTAGATGCCAAGGTAGTTTCATGTAGTTATAGTTTGGATGAATTCATTTAAGACCTTCAGGTCATGTAATGTCTCAAAGGCTACAAGCCATGTAAGGGTTCCCCTTCAACCATTAAAAGCAGGATTATCAAAAAATGAATAAAAATACAGGATTTCTGGCCATTCAGGGGGGGGGGGTATAATAATTTTTTATTTAAAATATTTTTTTCATTATAGCCTATACTAACCTTTTACGTCGTTGCCCCTCAGGAGCTCACCCCTTGACCATCCCAATAACCCCTTCCCATCCTCTCTCCCCCCTATTTTTTTTTATTTTTTTGAAAATAATTTTTATAATAAATATCCATATTTTTTGAATTTATTATAATTTTTTATTCATTTTTTCTAATTAGAGTCCCCGCTAACCTTTTTCACTGGTACACCTCAAGAGTTTCCCCCTCCCCCATCCATCCCACTCACCCCTTAGGAACTCACCC
Organism: Viscum album; assembly: GCA_963277665.1. Taxonomy (NCBI): domain Eukaryota; kingdom Viridiplantae; phylum Streptophyta; class Magnoliopsida; order Santalales; family Viscaceae; genus Viscum; species Viscum album. The sequence continues at coordinate 1,515,392,133 of OY728155.1, read as the reverse complement.
CTCTATGTATCCCAGTCACCCCTACCCAAACCCCCTTTCTGTCAGTATTTTTTTTGAAATTCATTTTTGAAATAAATTTCAGTAATGTTTTTTTGAATTATATATATATTTTTTATTTAAAATAAGTTTTTTAATTATAGCCTCCAATAAGATTTTGCGTTGATACCCCTTTGGTAGTTCCCCCTCCCATGACCATCCCACTCACCACCACTACCAAAAAACAACTTTTGACAACACCACCCTTTATCATCACTAAAAAAGCCTTGATAAAGAGCGAACATTTATTAGTCCTAAAAAAACACTTATAAAGCATAATTTTAAATATGTTTAAAAAATAAATATTAAAATAAACCCATTATCTGTGATTTTTTAATAAAATGATAAAGGTTATATTTTTTTTAAAATTCATTAATAATATATAAATATATATTTATATATATATAAAATATGTTTTAGATAAGGCTAAATAGACATTAAACTTAATATAAAAGATAATTAGTGAAAATGGATTATAAAATAATTAAGAATATGTTTTTAATTAATAATTTACTAATTATTACTAATTAATATTCATTTAATAACAACCTTAATATAAAAAAAAAATCAAAAATTCAATAAAAGATTGAAAATAAGATGAAAATGTAACTCAAACTTCAAATGGCCATAAATTTTGATCTGGGTGTCCATTTGGGATCTACTACATATCCAATTGAATCCTACGACAAGTTCTACACCCTAGTGATAATGAGGAACCCTATATCACATTTTAGGCCAAAAAATACCCAAAAGGCTACCAAAACTGAGTTTTTTATTTGGGGTACCCCAATTGTTTAACATTCTATGTAGTTTCAGCCTCGTTTAAGGGGGTCCTTTTCCATTTTTCAGTGGGTACTAAATTTATTTTCAGGTCTTATATTCATATTGATATTATAGATTTTAAATTTTATCATTTTTCATAATATAGTATTATTTATAATCAAATACATTAAAATATATACATATTTTTTAAATATTCACACATAAAAATTTAATTTTATAAATAAATAATTAAACATATTTACATATAAAATAAATTTCACAATATATAAACCTTATCTAAATAAAAAATAATATCCATTTTATTTAAAATAAAAATGTATGAATATTTATATACATATAAAATTAATGTATATATAATGTTTATATATATATAAATATATTTTTGGGTGTGTGTTGACGCACACACACACACATATTTCCTTATATATCCTAATATATATATATATATATATAAATATTGATATATAATATATGAAAATAAATATAATTATGTATAATTATATTTATAATTGAACACACAAACATATATGTGTGTGTGTGTGTGTTTGTATGCATAATCACACACACACACACACCAAAAATATTTTATATATGTATATATATATGGATAAAAATGTAAAAAATGTAAAAGATATATAGATATATCACAAAATAAATAACAAAAAAATATGGTGGAGTGGAAAAGACAATGGATTATGAGAGAGAGGTCTCATGTTTGAAACCCAGCAAAGTCGGGCGCGCGCAGGAAAGTGAAGTTGGTGAATAACACTATTAAAGGGGGGAGGGACACCTAGAAGTGTTAAAAGGGAGGGGGAGGCTAGATGAGTGCCCTGTTAAAAGGTGACCGAGCGTTGATTAAAGGGGTGTGGTCCACCCCTGAATTTGTAGAAAACAAATTTTCAAAAATATATATCTATTTTTCACATTTATCATCACTAAAAAAACACTGATAAAAAACCCTTTTACCAGTGATTTTTTTAGTACTGATAATAGGGTCCGTTATCAGTTATCTTTTAGAAATGATAAAAGGGACCCCCTTATAACATCACTTTGATTATCTCCACTTTTTAGTGATGATTAATGCTTTTTTTTAGAGCTGATAAAACTTTGTTTTGTAGTAGTGCCCCATTCCCATCCCATATCCCATATCTCTATGAATATTTATTTTTTAAATTTATTTTTAAAATAATTTTGAGTATTTTTTTGAATTTTATAATAACTTTTTATTTAAAATAATTTTTTAAATCACAGTCCCCATTAACATTTTGCTTGGAGCCCCTCAGGCGCTTCCCCCTCACCTGCCCATCCCACTTTCCCCCTCCCACCCCTCTCTACCATCAAGGTAAAATTCCCTCCCAACCCATCCTTTTCCCTGCCTCCCCATCAAGCACAAGCCCCACCCAATCATCTATTCCTTAAATTGGCACCCAAAGGGGTTTGAACCCTGCACATACGCATTCCGGAAAAATTATCAGACATAATCAAAATTTTGTTATTATAATATTATATAAATATATCATTTTTAAAAAATAAATATATAATATACATATAATTATAAATGTACATATATTAATATATTTATATATATGTTTATATTTTATATCTGCTTATATTGTATATATATTATATTTATTTATATATGTTTATATTAATATATAATTACATTATATATATGTGTGTGTGTGTGTGTGTGTGTCTAATTATAATTATAAATTTTTATTTTTATATATATGTACATTAATAAAATTATAATTATATATATATACATATAATTAGCCACATTTTCTTAAACAAGTGACTAAATTTAAAATATATGTGTGTTTTTATATATAAATATATATGTGTGTGTGCATGTGTATATATATATATAAATGTGTGTGTGTGTGTTTATATTAATATATATATATATATATATATATATATATATATATAATATAGAAAAATGGGCTATATTACCAACAAAAACATGCAACCCACAAATGTAGGGAATAACTCAACGAGGCCTGATCTCGAGACCCCATCAGGGCCTATAGGGGAAACTATTGGTGAGATGCACCATGAGGGATATATATATATGTATATGATATATATATATATATATATTATATGTTTATATTAATATATCTATGTTTATATATATATATATGTCTGTGAGTGTAGATATAAATGTGTGTGTATATATAAATACATATGTATATATATATATATTTATATATTTAACTATGTGTGTGTTTATACATGTGTGTGTGTGCACGAATGTGTTTATATATATATATAATATTTATATATATATGATTATATATATGTGTGTGTGTTTATATATATTAATATATATCAAAATTTATACCGATGCATGGAAATGTGATAAATTACCAATAAATATATGCAACATACAAATGTAGAGAAGAAATCGATAAGTCTTGAACTCAAGACCTCGTAGAGACCCACAAGAGCGATTATTGCACTTAGAGGGATATTTAAATACACACACACAGATATATATATTTTAGTTTATATATATATATTATGATATTTAAATATATGTTAATGTATTTTTATATAAATATATATATAACTATAATGTTATATATATATATATTAATAGAATTATACTTATATATAGTTAACAAAGTTTTAAAATAGTTGTAAAATGTCACTAATTTAGCCATGATAAAAACATGAATATTTTTAAATTTAGTGACATTTTCTAAAAATGTATCCAAATTAGTTATGTTTTCTAGAAAACATCTCAAAATTAGAAAAATGTTCTGGAAACATCGACAAATTAGTTACATTTTCAGAAACAATTCACCAAATTTTCTATGTTTTCTAAAAAAGTAACCAAATTAGTGATGCTTTTCATAAAATGTTGTTAAATTTAAAACTAGTGACATTTTTTTTGGAAATCATCACTAAATTATAGTTTTTTGTCGTGTATGTTTAATGAGGTCCTTGATGACACATTGGGGTTTTATAGAGGAATAAAAAATGTGGAACTACTTTAGGTGTTTATAAGGGTCCCATGTGGAATTATATGAAATTTAGGGAGAATATTGATAATACTAGACCTAAGTTCAATGTTGGAAGCCTCTTGTGGATATTTATGTATGCAGGATGGTACTCCACATCAGGGCTAGTCATTTTTTTTAATTTCCTATCATTTAATGCTATTATTTCAATTTCAAGATTAGGTTTACTCTTGGTTTGATTATGAATATATTGAGGTTATTTTTTAACTAATTCTTTAGTTGGGTTTGATTACTCTACTCTAGAAGCTCGATTTTGTGTGTGAAGTGTTTTCTACTCTATTTGAAGAAACTTAACTTTGAAAGACCTAGTCATGGAAGGAATAAGAAAAAAACTAAAAAATGATTTTTTTACAATAATATGATGATAAAGGGAGAGAAACAAAAACAATCCCACACACACATAAAAAAAATAAAAATTGAAAATGTGAAAGGGAAAATTTGAAAAATTGGAAAAATCTCAAGAATATACTGAAACTATAGAATTGGAAAAATATAGGGTCAGGATCACTATGTGAATATTTTTTATAATGTCTATTAAAACTAGTATACCCATTTTCATCTTAATCCAAACAAGTTATATAAAGTCGGTATATTTGATCCTAGTCGAATATGTATTATCAGTTTGGAAAGAAGAAAAAAAGAAATAGAAAAGAGAATAGTGAAGAGGAAGAAAAATTCAAAAGGTATCAACTTACCAAAAAGGCCTTTTCTTCCTTGGAAAAAATGCCAAATATTTCGATCGCATCTTCAAATGCATTAGAATTTATTTATTTTTTACTATATTTTTTAGTATAGTGTAACCTAGGTCATTTCTCAAGGAAGAAATATATCATATAATTAGAGTTTATTATCACTTATGAAATTTATAAAAGATAAATTAGGGGGGGATTTATTATTTTTAAACAGAAATTGAAACTACGTTAATAAATAAGAGAAACTCTTTAGAAAAATCATGATAATCTCAGGGTAAGTGACCCTCAATCTTATATGTCATCGCCCTCAAGGTATGTGGGATAGATCATTGACTATTTGATTTATATACTTATTGAAACCAGTATGATATATGATTTATTTCTATGTTATAACCTAGTATTTGATTAATCAATGATATTGATTTACACATGAGCCTCAGCCCAGTTGGTGAGGACTCATTAAGTGCATCTAAAAGACCCGGGATCAAATCCAGGAGGAGGATAATTTTCTAGGCACTGTAGAAGAACTGTAGCAGTAACTGTGTAGAAGTATAGTAGGGACTGTAGAGGGAACTGTAGCAGGTACTGTTTGACATTGTAGCAGCAGGGAATATTCCCCCGTTTGGGCCTTCGGGCTACCGATTTGGTCTCTGAGTCCTTTAAGGCCTTCAGGCCACCCATGACTTTGGGTTAGTAAGGCCTTTGAGCCACCTCAAGGCCTTCGATCCACCTTAAGTGAAAATGAAAACCATACAACCTATAATGGAAAAAAAATCAGAAGGGGGAGGAGCAAAGAGATTTCACCATTGAAGAAGCTAAAATGGATTGCAAGAATGAGAGTGTATGACACCTGCCATCGGGACAAGCCTGTGCATGCATGGAAAAGCCTAGTCGAACAACCATGAGAAGGTGGATATCTAATTTTACAATAAAGATGTTGGGGAGGAGAAGTTCTAAGTAGTTAGTTTGGGTTATATATAATATTTGAAGCCTATGGTTAATGAATTCATCTAAGGCCTATAGGCATGTAATACTTACGCCTATGGGCCTTGTAAGGGTTCCACATCACCCCTTGAATGGTGGATTATCAAAAATCAGTAAAAAATGAAGGCCTTCGGGCCATTGGAGGAATGAAATTGATTACAAGAGACTTCTCAAAATCACTTAAATCTTGTTTGATGTAAGATTAAAACAAAATCAAGGAATCAAATCTTCAAATTGATGTGATGATCAGATTTTGGTCTATAATTACAATGTTATCATTAAAATAGAATGAATTTTTATTTTTTTATTAATTCTATATTTCATCAACCAACATAATTCATTATAGAACTCAAGAAAAAGAAAGGGTGTGAGAAGAGGAAAACACGCTCAAAACATCACATGATCCAAGTTATGCATGAATACATGAGTATTCAAATTCCATTTAATTTAATATGAGCATACCGGTATAAAAAAAAATTAAAAAATATAATTAATAAAAACAGAAAAAAATTATAAATTCAATTACCTTTCAAATATTAAAAACATAGAGATCGATATTACATTAATGAATGCTCCCTTGTTTGATCACTAAGGTGCTTAGAAGTACATGGTGGAGAAGATGATGAAAATAAAAACAACACTCAAGATCAAATCAAACTCAACCCTAAATTTTAAAAACATTCAAATGAGCCATGAAGTTCTTTACATGTGAAAAATTTCAAATTCTCTTAATGAAAAGTTAAAATTACATGGGCATAGTTGAGTTCTTCATGATAAATTTATCCACCCAATTGATTGAAATAGGTGACTAGCTTATATTTTTCATATTGAATTGGATTTTTTTGGAGATGTAAGTATTAAAATTATATTTATAAAACCTTAAAAATACACCAAATTGGATCCTTCTATCCCAAGTTTTGTCCCAAGAATTGTAGGTTGGTCAAATATATCTCACACAAAATTTCTCTTTATTATGGGCTTTCAATGAACTTATTGTGGTTGGATCTATAACACCCCGAGCTTTCATGATACACTTCTCTTTCAATAATGCAATAGCTTGCATTGTACGCAAGTTTGAGATTCTAACACACCGCGACCAATCAAAGTAGCAGTTATGAATAGTAATACCCACTTTTTGAAATTTTATAAATTTTATATTTCAAAATGGACTTCATTTTTATATTCGGAATATCAAAATTATCCTAAGTTAATTTTTTTGTAATTTTCTGAGAACTTCCAATTTTTTATGAATAGTGAAAAATACTTAAAAACAACGTTTTTAATCAAAATAATTTATAGTGATAAATTATACTATTGAGTGGTTTTAAAGTATAATTAGAATATATTTTTACCATTTTATTCAATGGTTTTCATTAGAATTAATTTCACTTTGAAATTGGATATAAACAATTGTCAATCTTTTGATATATATTGTTTCTTTAAAACACGCTATTTGTTTTGGAAGCGGGAATTAATTATAAAATTAATTAAAGCAACTTATAGGTTTGGAATTTTTTAAAATAGACATCATTTTTGAATTCGGAATATCAATTATAGCTTAGGGTTAATTTTTGGTATTTTTCTGAAAAACTTCAATTTTTAATGAATAGTGAAACCACTAAGTGGTAGTTGAAAAACTAATTTTTCATGTAAATGAAACATTACCACTTCTGTGATTTTATTTTCAAAAATCAGACATACATGGTTGTCATTAGGAAGTAAAAAATGGTTCAATAGGATTGAAATAATTTCTTGGTGAATAGTAACGTTTAAGTTTTATTAATCACGATTAAAGGTAATTAGTGAAATTTAATGTAAAAATGATATTATAAAAATATGAAAATACCTTTACACTTGTCCTACCCTTATTGGATGAGTCTTGTCCGACCAAGAAAATCCATGGGTCAACTTGGGGACCCCATGGATCCACTTTGGTAGGAAAATGACATTAAAAACTTTTTATTTAATGTTAAAATAAAAATGTCCAAACATGAGTTGTTTTACTAAAAAAAATTTAAATGGGGTTATACAAGTCATGCTTTTGACTATAAATATTAATTATAAATCTAAAAATATTTACTACCTCAGGATATTTTTTTTATAATTTCTAGACATTAAATAAATTAATTTTTTTATGACACCATGATGATGCAGCGATTACATCATTAATTAATGATTTAAATAAAATGAAAATATAATGTAAAATCTAAGACTTAAAATTGTAAAAAACCTATTTTATGAGTATATTTCGAACCCTTATCACCTTATCCTCGAAATATATAAGTTTGGGACCTTTAAAACCTGAAACGCATTATATAATAAAGTGACATTTCATGACTTTCCAAGAGTGCCCCTCCTCTCCTCTTATAAAAGGCCCCCACCACTACCACCTTACTCACACCTTCAAAGCCTTTTGGATCGGCCAACCTCTGCCCAAATACACTCTCAACTTCACTCTCTTACTCCTAGAAGCCTCACTTTGGGCATAATTCTTCCCAAGGAAGCCTTTGGCTCAAATCAAAAAAGAGTTACCCGATTTTAAGGCAATGTCTTCTCTTATGTTATTTTGTTTTATTTTGCTTCTCCAACCCCTTAAACTCTTTTTATTCCTTTATTTTGTAACAAAACAAGTATATTAAATATACTAGGATTTTGTTATAAAAAGTATTTTATCTACACTTACACACACCTACATGTAACGGTTAAAGAACATACTATTTCTATGGATGGCGAATTTCTGCCTCACGAAACGATGATTGTTCAACACTCATATAACACCTTCAAAGGTGGTCATTAAGATGTCACTATATTTATATATGATATAAAATATTTTTATGTTTTCCTTAAGCTTCTGTATTTTCATTTATGGCATTCCTTTATGGTTTCCATTATGGGTAAACGCGATATTTTCATTTTAAGAAGTGCAGACTACCGCCCCCTCAAAGTGATTTGAATCTTTAATGCCATATGTGGGATGTATAAAGGATTTGGTAAATGTTATTATACATTATATTATACTGGAATAATATTATACCTTTATATAATTATAAACTCATTCCATTAAATACGAAATAGAAATGAAAGTAGCGTTCATGCGTACGTACGACTTACCATCTCCATGAACGGTGCATTTCATTTCTTACCACTAAATGTTATGTAATATTATAAATGAAAGTATATAATGGATATATATGATGTATATGATATCTAAATCATGAATATAATTATGGATATAATGTATATTTTACCACATGAACAACTTGTAATTTTAAGAAGTTTATTTTTGACTCAAGTACCAAAGATCGACAAAACGACCGTTATTAACATAAATAATTACATAATGTTCATAACATGGTAATAAGTGATATAAAAGGAATAATAAACTTGAAAAAGGGTCTTAAGAAATTATAAATTTACTATAGTTTATTATTCAGGAGGTTAAAGAACGGTCGAGTCAAGTCGGACACGAGGTAAGGGAATTTCTTAACCCAATTTCCATTCTTTGGGTTAATCTCCTACTTTCAAATTATGTCATGATATTATTATTTCATATCTTGTATTTGTACTTTATTTATGTGTAATTATAGTAAACACACATAATAGATCTATTTTATTTTAAAAATGATCTTTGTAAGGACTTCGTCTCAATCTCCTTTCATTGAGGCATATTTGGTTTTATACACAACATTTATTTATACGGTGTATAAATCCCTTTGACATTGAATTTTATTCAAAAGGAATCTTTTTATAAAAAGCATTTTTACTAAATGACAAAAGGAATTTTTTTTCTTATGTATGCGGCGACAAATACTTCTCCGCCGCCGTGACTATTATTTGAGTTTCGGCTTCCTCTATAAGCCATAACTTAAAAAAAAAAGAAAAATAAATACCATGTTTTACTTTTCTTTTATTTTGGTATTTAAAATGGTTTTGATAAAGTTTTTATTATATCAATGTGTTGTATTGATATCTTGTGATTGAAGTGTGTATATCTTATGTTTCTTTTATGCATGTTTTATATGATACAATTATGTTATGGTTTATGATATGTTTAAACTTGTTCATATGAGGAATGCATTGGACTTAATAAGTGACAGGTGGAGCCTGCTATAGCTCCTCGATGCATCGGTAGGTCTCATGAGACAAACTAGTGTCTTGGCACGAGGCCTTGAAAAAATCTTATTTGTGGTCTTGGCATGAGTCCTTGGCTACATTGTTATGATAGTCTGTAATTATGCATTAAATCATTATGAAAGTGGTTTTTTGATATTGCATGTGATTATTCGACCAGTAGAATACCCATGTGAATAAGTAAATGGCATTATTTTATTTTACTTTTGCCATATTATGCTCAAGTTCATGTTTAAAAGGCTGTTGTTTTAGTTATACTTTGCCTTAAATGTTTATGTTTATTTATAAAAGCTTCCGCTATATTGTTATCGTTACTGAGCATCTGAGCTCACCCCTTTTAATGTTTTATTTTTCCCAGGATGTGAATAAATATTTTATGACTGACCTATAGGGAAAGTCTGAAGGGGATAGACGTGTGGACTATGGAGACTATGTTATTGTGAATTTTCACTTCATGATGTAATGTAACATTTATGAATGTATCTAGTGTTTCCAAGGCTACTAAAATAATCGGTCTTTTGAGACTTGATATTTTGTGATCATGCCAATGTTACGCAATAATGCACCGACTCTGGGTAACTGGGGTCGGGGCGTTACATTTGGTATCATAGGCAGTTTAGTACTATCCTTGGAAGCTAGATTTACATAAACTCTGATTAGAGCACATAGCCAAAAGATAGACTTTGAGGATTAGTATAGAAGAACTTCCTAGAATTTTGGTATTATAGAGATTTTGTGAGTTTTCCGAGCAATACATATCTTTCAGGATACGAGCCGGTAGAGGCGGCTTTGGTATAGATGTACGTAGGGGTAAAACCCGAAAATACAGCTTTGAGCTAGACTCGAACGGGAACTGGTGCACGACAACGGGACTTGATGCACTCTTGGTTACGACACTCCTGGGGGATATGATTCAGATAATTATCATTTTCTTTACAAACCATTATGAAGGGATTATGAGTACATATTTCCTCAAAGAAAACATTTTTATGATTATGGATTATATCCATAAATAGTTCAATTTATGTTATGTGTTTTAAAAGTATGGAATTATGTATTTTAATTCCTAAACTAATATAGTTTATGCCATTGTTTAGAAATGGTGACTAGTGGGAGGAATGGAAACCATATCAATACAGGCACTCAGTGTAGGGATTTCCCTCCTGCTCAAGATAATTATTATGGAGCTGGAGATACAACTGGTGCTGATCAACTGATCACCATACTGGTACAACTCACTCAGGTTATGAATAATAACCTTACTCGTATGGAGCACCCTGATCCGCAACATGGAGGATCAATGTTAGACTGCTTCATGAGGCAGAAACTGCCAAAATTTAATGGGGGTAAAAATCCATTATTAGCTGAGCAATGGGTAAACTCCTTAGAGAAAATATTCTATGCCTTGGGGAGTAGCAAAAGGGAGAAGGTTTTCATTGAAATTTTCCACCTCACTGGAGATGCTGATCAATGGTGGTTGTTGATTAAAAATAAAAAGGAAGATGATGAAGTATCAAATATGGAATGGAGAGAGTTCAAAGTTCTTTTCTTAGAAAAATACTTTCCACATGACCATTGAGCAGATATGGAAAGAAAATTTCTGAGTCTGAGGCAGAAGGAGGATGAGAATGTTGCAAAGTATGAGGCTAACTTTACAAGGTTAGCGAGGCATGCTGCAGATTATATACGTAACCCAAGAAGTAAGATTGATCATTTCTTTGATAGGTTAAAACCATTTCTCTATCGAGCATTAGTCTCACAAACCTTCTCGTCGTAAGTAGATATTGTCTCGTGTGCTATCAAGACAGAAAAGGAATTCTCTAAGCCTTATGACAACAAAGTAAAGCAAGAGAAGAAGAGAATGGTTGAATAAGAGACAGATAAAGGGAAAAGGGGAAAGAAGAATTTTCCATTATGTGATAATTATTGAAAGAATCACCCCAGTACTTGCCTAAAAGGAATGGGAGTTTGTTATAAATGTGGAGAAAAAGGTCACCAGGCTTGTGATTTCAAGGGAAAGAAAGAGGCTATTAATGTTGAATGCTACAATTGTAGAGAAATGGGGCATTATGAAAATGAATTTCCTAAGCGTCAGGGAAACTTACCTCAGAAAAGGCCAAGGGATCAAGGAAAATCTTATGCTGTTACTACAGTTGAAGTGGAATAACTAATGTATTGGTTCTTTTGAACTCAAGGATTATATTCTGGTTATAAGGATAATGTGATATATATTTAAGGATTGTACTATAGTACTTGTTGTTTTCATTAAGGATTTAATATGATGAAGGTAATCATATTTTTAGTATGTGATAATAAGAGAAACTTTACCTTGTTTGGGGAATCTGATGTTACAATTGATTTTGGAATTTAGAGACCTTTTACAGAAAGTCTGGACAAAGGTATTTTGGATAACAATAAAGGTTGGAATGGATTAAGTTGAAAGTTGTATAATATTTTTTATGGTTAAAACACTTATGAAGATTATTTTTGGGATATTATAATACTATAGTTTTAGAAAAAGGACAACCTGTAGGTTGGGGGATAACCTGTCGCGTCAGACAAAGCTGTAGGAATCGAACTCACAACTATAGTGCGACAAGCCTTTATTACCTACCAATAGCCTACATGAAGTCCCTAGTTATTACAAAATAGTTTTCTTAATCTAAATGGTATGTGTTAATATTTTTAACCTTGTACGATTAGGATAAATATAATATTTTTGAGTTCTATTATCTTTTTGAGTAAAAGATGAGTTTGTGGTAGAAGTTAGTTGAAGGTTGAAACTCTACTTGTCAAGAATAAATATATATATACCTATCTCTTATTCTATGAATAAATTAATTATTAAACTTTAGTAAAGGGATATTAAAACAAAAAATTTGTTATCCTAATACCTTATGTCTTGTTGAACTGATAATATTTTAAATCAACATAGATTAAAGGCTTTGAGGGCCCCAATTTTACACTTGTTTGTGATTGATGACCTCAATCACTCCCTACAAATATTTACTTTTTTCCTCTAACTATATGTCTCTAATTTCCACCAATGTTCTCCTTATCGAGATCATAATTTGGTGGTGACTTTTTCATTTCCTTTTCCCTCTTATTATGGCTAAATCTTATTAACCTTATTTCCGATGTGGGTTTTCCACAGAGGTATTTTCTATTTTCAACCTTTTATTTTAAAAGAAAATTTTCAAATTGTGAGGACGCAATTTATTGAAGGAGGGGAGAATGTAACACCCCGAGATTTCACGATACACTTCTCTTTCAATAATGTAATAGCTTGCATTGTACGCAAGTTCGAGATTCTAACACACCACAACCAATCAAAGTAGCAGTTATGAATAGTAATACACACTTTTTGAAATTATATAAATTTTATATTTAAAAATAGACTTCATTTTTGTATTCTTAATATCGAAATTATCCTAAGTTGAATTTTTTGTAATTTTATGAGAACTTCCAATTTCTTATGAATAGTGAAAAATACTTAAAAACAACTTTTTTAATCAAAATAATTTATAGTGATAAATTATACTATTGAGTGGTTTTAAATTATAATTAGAATATATTTTTACCATTTTATTCAATGGTGTTCATTAGAATTAATTTCACTTTGAAATTGGACATAAACAATTGTCAATCTTTTGATATGTATTGTTTCTTTAAAACACGCTATTTGTTTTGATAGCGGGAATTAATTATAAAATTAATTAATGAAACTTATAGGTTTGTAATTTTTTAAAATAGACATCATTTTTGAATTTGGAATATCAATTATAGCTTAGGGTGAATTTTTGGTATTTTTCTGAAAAACTTCAATTTTTGATGAATAGTGAAAGCACTAAGTGGTAGTTTAAAAACTATTTTTTCGTGTAAATAAAACATTACCACTTCTGTGATTTGATTTTCAAAAATCTGACATACATGGTTGTCATTAGGAAGTAAAATTTTGTTCAGTGGGATTGAAATAATTTTTTGGTGAATAGTAACTTTTAAGTTTTATTAATCGCGATTAAAGGTAATTAGTGAAATTTAAGGTAAAAATGATTTTATAAAAATATGAAAATACCTTTACACTTGTCCTACCTTTATTGGATGAGTCTTGGCCGACCAAGAAAATCCATGGGTCAACTTGAGGACCCCATGGAGCCACTTTGGTAGGAAAATGACCTTAAAAACGTTTTATTTAATGTTAAAATAAAAATGCCACAAACATGAGTTGTTTTACTAAAACAATTTTTAAATGGTGTTATACAAGTCATATTTTTGACTATAAATATTAATTATAAAGATAAAACGATTTCCTACATCATTATAGTTTTTTTTATAATTTTTAGACACTAAATTAATTAATTTTTTTATGACACCATGATGATGCAGGGATTACATCATTAATTAACGATTTAAATAAAATGAAAATATAATGTAAAATATAAGACTTAAACTTGTCAAAAACCTATTGGATGAGTATATTTAGAACCCTTATCACCTTAGACTCGAAATATATAAGTTTGGGACCTTTAAAACCCGAAACAAATTATATAATAAAGTGACATTTCATGACTTACCAAGAGTGCCCCTCCTCTCCTCTTATAAAAGGCCCCCACCACTACCACCTTACTCACACCTTAAAAGACTTTTGGATCGGCCAACCTCTGCCCAAATACTCTCTCAACTTCCCTCTCTTACTCCCAGAAGCCTCACTTTGGTCAGAATTATTTCCAAGTAAGCCTTTGGCTCAAATCAAAAAAGAGTTACCCGATTTTAAGGCAATGCCTTCTCTTATGTTATTTTGTTTTATTTTGCTTCTCCAACCCCTTAAACTCTTTTTATTACTTTATTTTGTAACAAAACCAGTATCTTAAACATACTAGGATGTTTTTATAAGAATTATTCGATCTACACTTACACACACCTACATCTAATGGTTAAAGAACATACTGTTTCTGTGGATGGTGAATTTCTGCCTCACGAAATGATGATTGTTCAACACTCATATAACACCTTCAAAGGTGGCCATTAAGATGTCACTATATTTATATATGATATATAATATTTTTATGTTTTCCTTAATCTTCTGTATTTTTCATTTATGGCATACCTTTATGGTTTCCATTATGGGTAAACGCAATATTTTCATTTTAGGAAGTGCGGACTACCGCCCCCTCAAAGTGATTTAAATCGTTAATGCCATATGTGGGATGTATGAAGGATGGAGTAAATGGTATTATACATTATATTATACTGGAATTATATTATACCTTTATATAATTATAACCTCATTCCATTAAATACGAAATAGAAATGAAAGTAGCGTTCATGCGTACGTACGACTTACCGTATCCATGAACGGTGCATTTCATATCTTACCTCTAAATGTTATGTAATATTATAAATGAATATATATACTGGATAAATATGATTTATATGATATCTACATCATAAATATAATTATGGATATAATTGATATTTTACCACATGAACAACTTGTAATTTTAAGAAGTTTATTTTTGACTCAAGAACCAAAGATTGACAAAACGACCGTTATTAACATAAATAATTACATAATGTTCATAACATGGTAATAAGTGATATAAAAGGAATAATAAACATGAAAAAGGTTCTTAAGAAATTATAAATTAACTCTAGTTTATTATTCAAGATGTTAAAGAATGTTCGAGTCAAGTCGGACATGAGGTAAGGGAATTTCCACTACAGGAAAAATGGCTTTTTGCGACAGGATTTATTCCCGTCGCAAATAGTCCCGTTAGAAACTTATTTGCGACGGGGGCATTTTCCCGTCGCAAATAACTAGTTATTTGCGACGGGAAAATCTCACCCGTCGCAAAAGGCTTGGCGCGCATAGCGCGCCAAACCGCGGGAAAGGTATTTGCGACGGGTGGTTACCACCCGTCGCAAATAGCCGGCGGCGGTAAAAACTATTTGCGACGGGAATATACCCTCGTCGCAAATAGTGTGTCGGCAGGTTGTTATTTGCGACGGGACCCGTCGCAAATAACTATTTAACCGTTGACCGTGATAAATGCGGGTTAAAGTATTTGCGACGGGACCCGTCGTAAATAATATTATTTGCGACGGGTATACCCGTCGCAAATAGTCTCGTCGCAAATAAGCTAACCTATAAATACCCCCATCCGTTTTTTTCATTCATTCTCAACTTCTCTCAAAACTGTTTACAGTTTATTAAGTTTAATTTTTTTTGCAGAGTTGATATTGAAGTCTTCAACAATTATCGGAGATCAACTTCAAATCCATTTTAAAGGTACATATGTTATTTTTAATTTAATATTTATTTTAATTTTTTTATTAGTTTTAATTAGTTTTAATTATTTTTAATTAGTTGTAATTTAATTATGTTTATATTGTTTTGTTATTTAATAAATTTAAGTTTTTAGTATTCATAGTTAATGGTAATTAGGTGTAATTAATAATAATTAGAAATAATTAATAATGATTAGGAATAATTAATAATAATTAGTAATAATTAGGAATAATTATAGTTATATATATATATAGTTATATATATATAGTTATATTTATTCGTATATTAATATAGATTTATATTAATATAAATATATTTGGTTATATGAATAAATATATATATATATATATATTTATTCATATATTAATATATATATTTATTCGTATATTAATATATATTTATTCTATTTATATATATATATATGTAGTTATAAGTTTTTATTCGTATATTTATTTGTATATTAATTAATATATATTTATAATCTTAGTTTTAAATAAATTTATAAAATATGTGTTTTTATGTGTATTTATAAATAAATAAATAAATAAATACATATATACAATACAGAAACACACACATACACATACACACACACACACATATATATATATATGTATAGTTATGAATGAATACATAGAAATGAGGGGGTGAAAATCCTCTGAGAATGTTAAAACGACTATAACTTCTAATCCGTAAGTCCGTTTCAACTCCACAACCAGTCAAATCGAAGAACATGAAACGATCTTCGATATGAAAAGCAGTACAGTCCAAACGGACATCCGGATCGGAAGTTATAGCCGTTTGAATGTTAAAAGGACCATAACTTCTAATCCAGGAGTCCGTTTCAGCTCCACAATCAGTCAAATCTAAGAACATTAAAAGATCTTCGACATGATATATGGTAGAGGTTTATCGGACATCGGGATCAGAAGTTATAGCTGTTTGAACGGTGAAAAACCGGTGTGCCCCGACTAAAAACTCAGTTTTAGAGGCCTTCGGGGCCTTTTTGGGCCTCGAAAAAACCTTGGACAGGTTCCACCGGTCCATAAGGCTGTAGAGCTCGTCGCAAGCTTCGATTTGATATGCTGTAGAGCTCAAACGGAGTCCCGGATCAAAAGTTATGGCCGTTTGAAGTTTGGGTTTCATTTTCTTCTTATTTTCCATCTTTCATTAATTTTTTTATTTTTTTTATATTCAAAGAGTTATTAAATGACTATTAATTGATAAAAATTAGGTAATTATTAATTAAAAATATTTTTTAATTTATTTTATAACCCTCTTTTACTAAAAATCTTATAAATTAATGTTATATTTCCATAGATCCTTTCTAAAACGTATTTATAAAATAAATAATATATTTATATCAATATAAATACGTTTATTAATTTATATATTAATAAATATTTTTTTAATTTTTTTAATTTTTTTTTAATTTTTTTTAATTTTTTTATTATTATTTGCGACGGGCCCGTCGCAAATAGTTGATTCGAGGAAACTATTTGCGACGGGAAAAGGCCCGTCGCAAAAACTTATTTGCGACGGGCCCGTCGCAAAAGTTTTTTTAAAAAAAACCACAAAACTATTTGCGACGGGCCCTTTTCCCGTCGCAAATAAGTGTTTTTGCGACGGGCCCGTCGCAAAATTTTTTTGTTGCGACGGCGTTTTCCGCAACGGGCGATTTGCGACGGAGCCCCGTCGCAAAAGGATATTTGCGACGGGATCCCGTCGCAAATGACCCGTCGCAAATGCCTATATTTCCTGTAGTGTTCTTAACCCAATTTCCATTCTTTGGGTTAATCTCCTACTTTCAAATTATGTCATGATATTGTTATTTCATATATTTTATTTGTACTTTATTTATGTGTACTTATAGTAAATACACATAATAGATCTATTTTTTTAAAATGATATTTGTAAGGACTTCATCTCAAACTCCTTTCATTGAGGCATATTTGGTTTTATACACAACTTTCGTTTATACGGTGTATAAGCCCCTTTGACTTTGACTTTTATTCAAAAGAAATCTTTTTATACGATGCTTTTTTACTAAACAACAAAAGGAATGTTTTTTCTTACGTATGCGGCGACAACGACTTCTCCGCCGCCATGACTATTATTTTTAGTTTCGGCTTCCTCTATAAGCCATAACTTAAAAAAAAATCAATACCATGTTTTAATTTTCTTTTATTTTGGTATTGAAAATGGTTTTGATAAAGTTTTTATTATATCAATGTGTTGTATTGATATCTTGTGATTGAAGTGTGGAAATCTTATGTTTCCTTTATGCATGTTTTATGTGATAAAATTATGTTATGGTTTATGATATGTTTAAACCTGTTCATATGAGGAATGCATTGGAATTAATAAGTGACGAGTGGAGCCCGCTATAGCTCCTCGATGCATCGGTAGGTCTCATGAGACAAACTAGTGTCTTGGCACGAGGCCTTGAGAAAATCTTATTTGTGGTCTTGGCATGAGGCCTTGGATACGTGGTTATGATAGTCTGGCATTATGCATTCCATCATGATGAAAGTGGTTATTGATATTGCATTTGATTATTCGACCAGTAGAATATCCATGTGAATAAGTAAATGGAATTATTTTATTTTACTTTTTCCATATTATGCTCAAGTTCATGTTTAAAAGGCTTTTGTTTTAGTTATACATTGCCTTAAATTTTTGTGTTTATTTATAAAAGCTTCTGCTATATTGTTATCCTTACTGAGCATTTGAGCTCACCCCTTTCAATGTTTTATTTTTCCCAGGATGTGAAGAAATATTTTATGACTGACCTATAGGGAAAGTCTGAAGGGGATAGAAGTGTGGAGTATGAAGAATATGTTATTTTGATTTTTCACTTCATGATGTATTGTAACATTTATGAATGTATCTAGTGTTTCCAAGGCTACTAAACTAATTGGTCTTTTGAGACTTGATCTTTTGTGATCATGCCAATGTTATGCAATAATGCACCGACTCTAGGTAACAAGGGTCGGGGCGTTACAGGATCCATCCATTAGCCTAGTTTAATAAATTGAAATTCCATGACCTAACAATCCTAAAAAATGAATTTTTCATTTTAGATTATATTATTTAATGTTATGATGGAAAAACTGAACTTGTGTCAAATCGGGTCATTTAGTGAATAGTTCCAATTTTTTGAAATAGGCGCAAAACATAAAAAACAAAAAACATTTATTAATTCAAAGAAAAAAAGTGATAAGAGAAATGCTAAACTGTATAGATATATGTCACAAATCAGATGCCCTAAGATCCCATTTGATTTATTGAATGAGAATGGGAGGGAGAGGAGCTTAAATGGGCATAAAATTGAGCAAGCACTACTGTAAAAAAGGTCATTTAGTGATGGTTTTGAAAACCACCACTAAATGTTTTATTTTAGTTTTTAGTGATGGTATTAGAAAATTGTCACTAAACCAGAATGTTTAAAACCATTTTCATATGAAATTTCATTTAATTTCATTTTTATTTAATTTTATCGATGATTTTTTAAAAAAGTATTGCGAATTTAAGAATTAATAATAATAGTTAATTAAAATTTTAATCACTTAAAAATTATAAATTATTAATTATGTAATAATTATTATTTATTGTTTTTAAATATTAAATATTTATTATTTAATGTTTTAAATAATTATTAATTATTATTGGTTATTAATTATTTTGAAATTGAATTAATTATTAATTATTAATTATTAATTATATGTTATATGTTTTTTATAATTATTAACAATTGATTATAAATTATTTAAAATTATTAATATTATGTTATTAATTAATATTTTTCAAATTATTTATTTATTAATTAATTATGATTTATTATTTATCAGATGAGAAATAAATATAGATTTGGAAAACCAAACCCATGGTCTAGAGAAATTTTTATTAAAAGGAAATGTACACACACATAGTACAAGATAGAGGATTACAAAGCATAAATTTCCCAAAACCAATATAAATAGAAAAAAACCCACATCATATATATTTCTTCATCTGGCACAAGAGTCTTAGTCCAGATAGAGAGGACTCAAAAAGTGTATCCAAGAGACCCGAGATCAAATCTGGGTGGAGAAATATTTTTGGGCTACTGTAGCAGTGCTGTAGCATGCACTATAACTGAAACTATTTAGTATTGTAGCAGCCAGAACTATTCATCCATTTGGGATTTTGGGTCACTGGTTTCGTCCTTTAGTCCTTCAAGGCCTTTGGGCCACCCAAGGCCTTCAGGACAGTAAGGATTTTGGGGCACCTCAAGGCCTTCAGGCCACCTCAAGGCCTTCAAGCCACATAAAATTGTGCTTAAATGGACATGGAAAACACTACAAGGTGTAGTCTCTATATAAGGATTCAGAGTAGGTACATTCACTAGAGTAGAGAAATAAAATTTAGAAGAAAGTGAGTGTACGAAAATTTCCATCAGGACTAGCCTTTTCATGCACAAGAAGCCTAAAAGATCATCCTTGTGAAGGTGGAGAGGTGACATCATGATGCAGACACTGGGGATGGGTAGTTCCATGTAGTTATAGTCTAGATGAATTCCTCTAAGACTTACTAGTTATGTTATGTCAGAAAGACTACAAGACATGTAAGGGTTCCCCTTCAACCTTTAAAAGGGGGATTATCAAAAATGAATAAAAATAGAAAGCCTTTGATCCATTCATACAA
The DNA here is from genome assembly GCA_963277665.1 of Viscum album. Taxonomy (NCBI): domain Eukaryota; kingdom Viridiplantae; phylum Streptophyta; class Magnoliopsida; order Santalales; family Viscaceae; genus Viscum; species Viscum album. Next base: position 1,515,371,503 of record OY728155.1, on the reverse strand, counting down.
TATACCAGCATCTGCAACCAATTGAGCTCCACACAGTACCCAGAAGTCTAGAGGGTGCTAATATACCATTCCATTTTAGCAATAACTATAAACTATATTTCAAGTATTATAGCTTAAAAATTCATTTTTTCATATACAACAACACTAAACAACACTAAATATAGCTGACTATCCAATCACCCCACCCAAGACAAGACTTCAAACATCAAAATACTACTAAAACTATTGATTTTAGTTTTCAATTGCTTACATAAGCATATAAATGTTGGATTTAAAGAAGTATGTAGAAGTCAAGAAATTTAAAATTTAAAATATCAAACATATTACATATCCTTTAAATAGACCACAATCATCTTCCACAAAAAACCCCAAAATAGGATGAAAAACCCACCACATGCACCACCAGTATCTACATATATCCGATTTATCCAAAACAATTTATATATGTTACAATAGTACAACCGAGAAATATATCCTCTCATGTGATTAAACATTATCAATAGTAGAGCATGATTTAAAGTAGAGCATTTAACCCAACTATTACTCCCAAGATAACTTTTAAAAATCCATGGTTGGATTAAATTGGAATTATTTTTTTTATTTTTAAAATCATTGGACTCCTAATTTCCTTATATGTTTATAAGAATTGTTTTTCATATTTATATATATTAATGAATTTAGTATATTTTTTATCAATAAAATTAATAAAAAATCCCCACTGATATGAAAATTCACTTTCAAAACATCATTGAGAATTTTCTTTTCAACTTTTGAAGAGTGTTTTAGAAAAATTCTAATAGCACCAAGAGATCTATTCACCATGGTTTTCTATAATGTTGAAATCCTTTATTCTATTTCTTTCTTAGAAAACTGTTGATCGATAGTTTCATTCCCCTTATCTGAAGTCATTTTCTGAGACAAAACTTCCTCAATGAAATCTTGATCCTTAATTAGGGCCACTTAATATGAATCATCTTATCTCATTCTAGGTTGTATATGATCACCATTATCACACACATAAATTAATTCCATTTGATCCCTTAAAGTACCCCCTCATTGATTTTTTAGGTATTCTGAATAGTTCCAACATGTTGGTCATCTTGTTGTTGATTAACCTCAACACTATTCCCAACATAACCACCGTCAATGAAATATAGGCCTTGATAAGAGGGATTTACCATGAATACCTATAAATACTTTTTTTTTATTTTTATATGAATTATAGTGTTCACCCTAGGGTTGATCTCTCAAGGAGTTCTCTCACAAGCATCATTCTTTATATTTTCAATATTTGAAACTAGAATATACTATTGTCATTTACTACCATATTTTTGGGGTGGTATTTATAATTTATAAGACATAATTATATAAATATGAAAAAAAATAAATGATAAGATTCTAAAATATGTTAATGAAGAATAAATTTTCATTCTAAGGCATTAATAGTGAAGAAATCATTGTTCATAAAAATATTAATTATCAATGTCATATCAATTTTTGAGAACAAAACTCTAAAAAACACCCTACCATTTAATTTTTATTAACCCATATCAACCTTTTTCATGTAGTGTAATTTTCCCTCACATCATCACCACAATGCAACACATACCCATATAAAACATTACGATGACAAAGGATAGGAACAAATATATGAATAGGAAAAAAAACACAATAATAGAAAAAGTGTGGAGACCTCACAACATAATAAAATTTAAAAGAATAAATATTATCATAATATAATAAATTAAATACGTTGAAGTTCGATGAACCCAAATCAACACTACTCCCTCCCTTCAAACAATAATTGATGTTAGTTCTCCATTTTCATAGAGATGAGATTTATGGAGGGATAAAAAAGAGAAAACAACATAGATTAGAGAAAAAAAAGAAAATAATATATATTGAAAATAAATAAGACTATTATAGTATAATTTTACCCAAACTAGCTTCTAAATTGGAAAACTATTTGAAATAGATAGGATATACATTTTTATAGGCAAAATAGTTCCCATATTTCCCTCTAAATTTGACCTCTAAAATGTTCACATTTTTAGGGTAGGAAATGGATGAATATGGGAATTTTACCTTAATTTAAGTTGTTTTTATTTTTACTCTCTATATTTAGTAAAAATTTCTACTCATTTGGACATGTTTATTGAACTTTATCCTTGGATTACTAATGAAAATATTTCTACTCTAGAAGACTCTTCATATTCCCATTCTCTAATTTCCCATACATTTACAACCATAGAGGATGCTGAAGATCAATATTTGAAGTTAAATAAAATGTTTCAATGAATTTTATCTATCTCAATTCAAAATTTCATCTCACATATACATTTCATGTTTGAGATGTGACCCCATCATTAAAATTTTCCAAAAATGGACACAGAATCCAAAGACTGAATTGTGAGCTTCTTTTAGGCCTTTTATTATTAGATTCAGGTAAATTTACAATTGAGTGAAATTTATCCCATAATTTTTTAAAGCCTATAAAAATGAAATTCTAAATTTGGATTAGTGTTGAAAAATTTATAGCTGAAATACCAAATTGACATAAAAATACTCAAAAATCCAAAATAATCTATTTTCACAATTGAGCCCATATTATTCATAAAATATAAAAATATGGAAATTAAAGATAAAATGATAAATTGATGGGATTTTATCATTTAATTATAGATTAAAATTTAAGAAATTACAAGCTTCATCAATCCCCTATATATAAATATTTCACTCATGGGAAATCTAAATGAAATTTACCAACCAAAATAATTATACTGCCTAGTTTCCAATACTCATGGTAGAAAAGGAAAAATTAAAAAATATATCCATTGATGAAAATGTAAAACCACTTATGTGAATTTAAAAAAATAACTCACTTAAATTCAGGTTCAAGTCCTAGTTCTAATAGTGAAACAAATTGATATAATTGGAACGGAAAATTTAACCAGAATCACTTTTCAATTATTACTCTTCCCAAGGTTACTTATACCAAATTTCCATTTTCCACTTCCTTGATAAAAGAAAAATGAAATTCTTATAAGTGAATTCACCCCTTCTTCATATGGTGTTAAAAATACCCCACACCTAAATTAATTCATTTTTTAAATTTATGAACTTATTAAATTTTTATCAGTCATGTCATGGGAAAAGAACTTATTGTTGTACCTCTCGTACCCCTCAAGGTTTTATTTTCATGATCACAATCACTCTATTATTTATCTAATATTGTTTTTAGTGTTTTTGGATGATAGGAATCATTTCAGGTTACCAAGGAATTGGGCCAAGAAGGCCAAGAAGGCAAAAAGCCAAAATGGACTGAAATTCAGTCCACCGGCCAACCGATGGAAGACCACCGGCCAGCCGATGGAGCACTGGACATGAGGCATTCCTCTGTCCAGACCACCGGCCAATTGGTGTCACACCAGCGGCCAGCCGGTGGCATCCTGACAGAAGGCAGAGCCACTGCCTCAGCACCAGCCAACCGGTGGCCTCAGCACCGGCCAGCCGGTGGCACCCAGCTCAAACAGTGTTTGCCACTGCCTCACCACCGGCCAACCGGTGGCTTCACCACCGGCCAGCCGGTGGCCCCTGGACAGAATCTCTCACCCTTTTTGCACACACCGGCCAACCGGTGGACCTGTACCGGTCAGCTGGTGGAGGCAGTCAAACTAGCCGTTGGGCTTTTGACCAGCCTGTCCACTTGGCCTCCAACGGCTCCGAAGCCCTTTCCAACGGCTCCGAAGACCTCCAACGGCCATATGAGGGTTCCCCCTCTATAAATAAAGGACTAGGAACCCCCAGAAGTCTTAGGAACAACATCGGAACATTTTACATCATTTGGCGAAGCTCCGGCGGATTGTTCCAAGGGAACCGCAAATTGCTCCAATCAATTCCACATCCAAGGAGCTCCATCAAAGAAGCTTGGGAGAGCACTTCTTCAACTTCATCAATCATTTGGCGCCCAAGTCTTCCCCATTACGGTTTTTATTGTTTTATTTCTTTTGAGCATAAATTTGGGTTTGTGCCTAAAACCCCCCCACTTTTCTCATCCCTCTTTCTTTTGGGTTTTCACACCACCTTTAAGTTGTGAAGAGGTTAGTCAAGCCTTTCCTTTTAAAAGGCTTGAGTCATTGGTGAGCTATCCTTCACCCGTAAAAAGGCTAGTGGGTTCTTGCTTAACCAATAAAAGCAAGCTGTAATAGGTTCTAGACTACCTGTAAAGTCTAGTGGGTTTCTTGCTAAAACCATTGAAAAGCAAGCGGTAGAATCTCTCAACGGTTGAGTTGGGAGCGGAGACGTAGGCCGGGTTTTTGGCCGAACTCCGTTATCAATTCTTGTGTCTTGCCTCTTTATTTCCGCTACTCTTTCACTTTGATTTTTAATTTGTTAATTAATTTTTAAAAGGAAATTCACCCCCCCTCTTGCCATCACTTCTCCTTTTCTCCGCCCAACAGTTGGTATCAGAGGTGAAATTTGAGTAATACCTTCACCGGTTTCAAATTTAAGATCCATTGTGATGGCCTCAACCTCTTTCGCCCCCGAAGGCTTTTCATTGGGTCGTGCTCCATTTTTTGATGGAACCGACTATAATTATTGGAAAACCCGCATGACCACTTTTCTTAGAAGCATTGACTATCCCATTTATAAAATTGTCATGCAAGGTTACACTCTCTCTTCCCCCGATGAATCCAAATGGACCCAAGTCGATATAAAAAATTTCGAGCTTGATGGCAAAGCCATGAATGCTCTACATTGCGGCCTTGACCGTAATGAGTTCAATCGAGTTTCCACATGCACCTCCTCACATGAAATCTGGAATCTTTTGGAGGTTACCCATGAAGGGACCAACAAAGTCAAGGACACTCGATTGGACATGTTTCGTCAAGATTTTGAGTCATTTTCTATGCACCCACATGAATCAATTTCTGATATGTTTACTCGATTTACTGACGTTTGCAATGGTAGAAAGTCCCTTGGAGATAATATTTCTGCAGAAACGATGGTCAAGAAGATCCTATGGATCCTTCCAAGCACATGGACACTGAAGGTGACGGCAATTCAAGAAGCAAAGGACATCAAGAACATGCCGGTAGAAGAGCTCATCGGATCCCTCATGACTTATGAGATCACCATGAGGAGGCAAGCTGAAAAGGAAGGAAAACCGATCAAAATTCCAAAGAACATCGCCTTCAAGGTACAAAAAGAAGAAAGCTCATCCTCCTCCTCATCTTCTTCCTCTTCAAGCGGCGATTCAGAAATGGAGAATCTTGCCCGCAAAATGCACAAGTTTATGAAGAAGCACAAGAAGAAGAAATCCCACAAGGCTCGAAAGGAAAAACACGACAAAAAACCCGAGCCCGAGGTAACATGTTACGGGTGCGGTGAGAAAGGCCATTACAAGCCCGATTGCCCACTCAACAAGAAAATGGCCAAGCAAAAGGAGAAGAAGAAGGCTTTCAAGGCTACATGGAGTGATAGCTCCACATCCTCCTCCTCCTCCTCCTCGAATGACAACGGTAACAAATGCCTAATGGCATTCCATGAGGTAACCTCTTCCGACTCCTCCTCCTCTAGTTCTTCAAATTCAAATTCTTTCAATCATTTATCTTATGAGGATCTCCAACATGCAAGAGATCAATTGGAGGAAGGTTTTCATAAACTTTCTTCCAAATTTGTTGCTTTAAAAAATAATTTCAAAAAACTCTCTTCCGAGAAAGAACAACTTCTTAAAGAGAAGGAAGAATTGATCCTCAAAGTCCAAAACCTCCCCGATGTTGATTCCATGGAATCAACAATCAAATATCTAAGGGAAACTCTAGCCAAGTTCACCCAAGGGGAACAAAATTTGAACAACTTGCTAGGTTCCCAACGCATATCTAGGACCACCCAAGGGCTTGGCTATTCCAAGCAAGCTTCCTCTTCCCATGCACCTACTTTTTTTGTAAGGGGGAGCTCTCAATTTAAATTTTGTAATTATTGTAAAAAACCCGGGCACATGATTTATGAATGCAATTGAAAAAATGCCCGGTATGGAAGGCCCAAAACTTTTTTCTTCAATGATGAATTTTATAGGAGAAGACCCGCCACTAGGCAAGTATGGATTGAAAAATCCCTTCTAGTGAGTCTCTCCGGGCCAAAATTTGTCTCGGTTTGATAATCCTCTCCCCGGTGATTTGTTGTTTTTATTTAGGGGGAGTTAGGATCATTTAAGCCTTTTTGTGTATTCAAATTCTTATTCAATTCAACACGTGGTATCAAAACTTTCAATTTCAACACTTGGTATCAAAATTTTCATTTCGAAATATTCAATTCAAATTTTTCATTTCAATTTTCTTTTCAAATTTTTGATTCAAAACTTTCAATTCAAATTTCAAAAATATTCAATTGATTTAAAATCTCTCTTGTTTTTCAACGTTTTTCCCTCAATCAAGTTTTATGCCCCGTGCTATTTTGATAATCACAAAGGGGGAGAAATTCTTGATTGATTGGGGGGGAAAATCTTTTAAAGCATTCCTTTCATTTCAGTTTTTACATTGTTTGTTTTGGTGATTGTGATCATCAAAATAGGGGGAGATTGTTGTACCTCTCGTACCCCTCAAGGTTTTATTTTCATGATCACAATCACTCTATTATTTATCTAATATTGTTTTTAGTGTTTTTGGATGATAGGAATCATTTCAGGTTACCAAGGAATTGGGCCAAGAAGGCCAAGAAGGCAAAAATCCAAAATGGACTGAAATTCAGTCCACCGGCCAACCGATGGAAGACCACCGGCCAGCCGATGGAGCACTGGACAGGAGGCATTCCTCTGTCCAGACCACCGGCCAACCGGTGTCACACCAGCGGCCAGCCGGTGGCATCCTGACAGAAGGCAGAGCCACTGCCTCAGCACCGGCCAACCGGTGGCCTCAGCACCGGCCAGCCGGTGGCACCCATCTCAAACAGTGTTTGCCACTGCCTCACCACCGGCCAACCGGTGGCTTCACCACCGGCCAGCCGGTGGCCCCTGGACAGAATCTCTCACCCTTTTTGCACACACCGGCCAACCGGTGGACCTGTACCGGTCAGCCGGTGGAGGCAGTCAAACTAGCCGTTGGGCTTTTGACCAGCCTGTCCACTTGGCCTCCAACGGCTCCGAAGCCCTTTCCAACGTCTCCTAAGACCTCCAAAGGCCATATGAGGGTTCCCCCTATATAAATAAAGGACTAGGAACCCCCGGAAGTCTTAGGAACAACATCGGAACATTTTACATCATTTGGCGAAGCTCCGGCAGATTGTTCCAAGGGAACCCCAAATTGCTCCAATCAATTCCACATCCAAGGAGCTCCATCAAAGAAGCTTGGGAGAGCACTTCTTCAACTTCATCAATCATTTGGCGCCCAAGTCTTCCCCATTACGGTTTTTATTGTTTTATTTCTTTTGAGCATAAATTTGGGTTTGTGCCTACAAACCCCCCACTTTTCTCATCCCTCTTTCTTTTGGGTTTTCACACCACCTTGAAGGTGTGAAGAGGTTAGTCAAGCCTTTCCTTTTAAAAGGCTTGAATCATCGGTGAGCTAGCCTTCACCCGTAAAAAGGCTAGTGGGTTCTTACTTAACCAATAAAAGCAAGCTGTAATAGGTTCTAGACTACCTGTAAAGTCTAGTGGGTTTCTTGCTAAAACCACTGAAAAGAAAGCGGTAGAATCTCTCAACGGTTGAGTTGGGAGCGGAGACGTAGGCCGGGTTTTTGGCCGAACTCCGTTATCAATTCTTGTGTCTTGCCTCTTTATTTCCGCTGCTCTTTCACTTTGATTTTTAATTTTTTAATTAATTTTTAAAAGGCAATTCACCCCCCCCTCTTGCCATCACTTCTCCTTTTCTCCGCCCAACACATATTGGACTATACAATGGAATTCATTTACCCACACGCCCATTACCTAATGTCTCAGAGCATCATTATGGGATCTAAACTACTAATATTACTCTAGATTCAAATTAATTATATGAATATCATTTAGGTTAGCTCCATAAGTTTTTTTTTCTCAAATTTGGATCTTCCTAGGTTTGAGTTCAAAAATATATTTTCCTCATGTTATAATTCTAATTTCACCGAGATATTTTTAACAAACACTCTTACCCAGTACTCAAATAAAATTAATATGAAAATAGTAGAAAATTACTTCATAAATCATTCAATTATAGTAATTTGATAACCAATAAAATATCATAAAACTTGAATGAAAATTTCCACCATGTAGAGAAGCTATGAGATTCATGTTTCTTAGAATAAAAACACACCAAAAATTAAAAAGAAAAAAATAGTAAGGGAAAATATAAACATATTGGTACCAGTTTCCCACAATTAAACTATTAATATCAACTTTTTCATTCAAAAAATTATTTTATAAACTTTTAAAATAAAATAAAATTAGGTATGAACAAACTAAGTACATAATAGAAATACAACCTGAATTATTGGAAGAAGAATCTTTGATTTAATCTTAAATATAATAACTCTTTAGAAAAAAGAAAGAAATAAAAAAATGATAAATTTATTGAAATAAAAATAAATAAAAAGAATGATAAAGGGGAAATTATAGTGATAGAAATTGGTTTAGACCCCTAAGTGGGTACTGATTTTTGACAGCCTCCAATTGGTAGTTCCTGTACGTTACCCACAATCCAGTTATTGGTGTTGTTTATTTGATATGAACTCCTATATGTGGTTGATTACAATGTGAATTGATTCAAAATAGTTTTGGAATAACCCATGGATAGTGTAAAATTTATTAACAATATAGTATAGATTGAAATATGGGGTATGAAAAAAAGAATGATTCCTACTTTAATTCACCCATTTCTTGGTTATCCACCTCTACATTAACATTATTTAGGGCCTACTCTATAGGGGTTGTTTCAAAAATTCCAATAAGGGGGATATTAGTGAAATAGTAAATTTAAATAATATTAAAACATTTGGAATCAATAATGAAATATTACCCATCAAGTAGGTCAACTTGAAACTTGATTTTTTCAGAAAAGGCTGCTAGAAAATCAGACTCAGTTAGTGCATCTTCTTCTACATATTCATTATCCAAGTACATATATATATTTTTCAAATATGAAAATTTAAAGAAATTTAAGGTAATACTAAATTAATTTTCAATAAAATCAGAATAAAATGAGTTCAGGAAAAGATTACATCCCTGGTTAGGACTGTGTTTTAATTCTTCTTCTTCACTTAGTGTGGCTTAGAGTAAGTTTATTGTATATAGAATCAGGTATTAAATAATCTCTATCTTCTCTTTGAACTTAACTATCTCAATGTTAGATTCTTTAAAAGTATAAAAGATAAGGTATTTTTATTCCTCCCCCACCTCTTGATAGAACTCTGAAAAGTAGTGTGAGAAATCATTAATCTCCTTGAACAAGGATTCTAAAAAAGGTCTGTCAAATTTTTCTTTGAGGCCCCTAATGAAATCTTTCAAGTAATCCTTCCTAAATGTATTATTATAAAACCCTCTTACATTATTTACTTGAAATAAAAATGTTTCAAATAATTTTTTGGAAATATCAACATTTAAAATCACTTTTTTTCAAATTTATGACATTATTTGTTTGTTATAGAAAATAGTGAGTGAAAAATATTTTCCTCCCCCTCAAAATTTCTATATTTATAAAAATTATTTTTCATTAATCTCTATAAAAAAATAATTTTCCTATAAATGATGTATAATATACACCCTAGGGTTGATCTTTCAAGTAGGCCTCACACACACACACACCACTCAACCTATTATCACTATTTATAAATAGAATATACTACTAAAATATAATAATATAGTTTGGGGGATTTAATATATATATGATATAATTATATAAATATAATAAATAAAAACATATAAAATATGACAAGATTTTATGATGTTAATAAAGAATAAATTGTTGTTCTGTGGAGTTCATGATTATGAAACCATTGCTTATAAAAATAATAATTCTCAATATCTTATCCACTATTGAGATCAACAATACCACTCATCATGCTCTCACTTAATTGATATTACCCCAAACTAACCCTCTATATGCGGAGAATACTCTCTCAAATCATCACTGCAATGCTACTCTACCCCTTGTGCTAGATTTTGTTGAGGAAAGAGAGGAATAAAATATTATTAGGAGGAAATCAATAGAAGAAAATGTGGGTTGAACTCACACCAGAATAAGTTTAAATAATATAGATATTCTCAGAAAATAATAAATAAATGACATTAAATTTTATCAAATACAAAACAAAACTTCTCATTCAATTTAAACAACGATTAAATTTTTCCATTTTCACAGGGATAAGATTTAGGGAGGGATAAAATAAAATGGAAAGAAACATAGATTAGAAGAAAAAAATAAAATAATATATATTGAAAATATATTAGACTATTAAAATATCATTTAACCCAATATATCTTATGAAATGGATAACACTTTTAAATAGAGATGAGATACATTTTTATAGAAAAATAGTGGCCAAATTTCCCTCTAAATTAGACATATTAAAATTATAACATGTTTGGTGTAGTAAATCACAAATATGAAAAAATTACCTAAATTGAAGTAGTTTTTTTATTTTTATCCGACGTCTAACCTAAAAATTTCATCTCATTTGAACATGCATATGGAAAGTTATCACTAAATTACTAAAGAAAACTCTTCTGCCATGTCTGACTCTTTATATTCCCCTTCTTTTATTTTTAATGAATTTAAGACCATGAAGGGGGATGAATATCAAGATTCCAAAACTAAAGAAGATTCCCCATTGAATTTTCTCTATATAAATTTAAAAATTCATCTCATTTAGACCTTATGTTTTAGATGTGGTCCTATCATCAAAATTGAAAAAATCTAGGCACAGATTCCAAGGCCCAAATTGAGAGTTTCTTTTGGAATGTGAGTGGTTGTATTAAGATAAAGGTCCAATTGAATGAACTGTAACCCATAATTTTGTGAAGTTGGTAAAAAAAATAATTTCACATTTGGATGAATGTTGAAAATGGTTTACCTAAAATAGCGAACTGATATATAAATACTCAAAATTCTAAAAATATCCATTTTCATAATTGAGTCCAAATTATTCATAAAACATTAAATTATCATAATTATCTATAAAATGATAGATTAGATGGATTATAAAATATAATTACATATTAAAATGTATGAATTTATGGCCTTCATTGGGATTTATCTTATTTTTGAATAATTGAGTAATGTAGCACATTCCTCATCACAACCATTATTAGATATTTTAGGTCCCAACTCCAATTGTGAATCATCATGATTGGTAAGCTCTGGATCAATTATTCTCTCATTAAATTTATCTGAATTATTATGTAATCTCATAAATATTTTATGATTTCAAGAATTATCATGCTTAATTAATTTCATTCCTTTTTTGTTATGGATATTCATTTTCTTCCTATAGTCCTCCAAATCATTTTTTTTATTTTCAAAACAACCACTTTGAGAAAAAAGTGAGAAACACACATGAAAAAAAACAAACCACATCCAAAATTCAAAAAAAATTCACATATTCAAAACTTGAAACTAGATACAACACTATATGAACTGTCATGTCAGCGAGGGATCCCGCAAATCGCGCATCCACTGCATTGATGAAAGCGCGAAGAAATCACTGTTGCAGTCATCATCACCTATAGTCATCCTCACATCGTCGCCAACTGCACCGAATGTTATCACCATAACCATCACTTCTAGAGTCACAACATCGCTGGTTGGAACACCCCATTCATCATCATTAACTGCCATTGCTGGAGCTGAGAACTAGAGAAAACAAAAATAAGACATCCACCCATCACCACCGATGAACTAAAAAACCCCACCGTCCAACATCACCACCAAAATACCATCATAATAGAACATCACAAACACCATCCAATTCCTAAGGACTACTAATCATAGAGAAAGGGTAAGAATTTTTTACCATATTATAATGATAGGAACCAATAATGTTCCCAATAGATTTTCATTCCAAATAAAAAGTGGGGAATTTCTCATAAACCCCCGTCAAATATAAATTATCATTAATAGTAGAAAAAAACCATATCATTCAAGGTGTATAAAAGATATACTTGAATCAGAACCCATGTAAAATGAGAAAATCTCACAAATTTAGTTTATTTATCATATTTTTAATTATTATTTTTCATTATTGATTTTTTAATTTATAATTACTATCTATTAAGGAATTAATTATTAATTTATAATTAATATTCATAATTAATAATAATTAATTTTTAATTAAATGAATTTTTAATCCTCCATTATTTATTAATTATTAATTACTTAATATTAATTATTAAATAATTAATAATCAATAATATTTAATATTTATTATTTTAATTAATAGTTAATTATTAATTATTAATTGTTTATACTTATTAGTTCTTAATTATTTACCCCTATTCACTAAAAAATTTAATTATGAAAATAAAGGTTAAAATATAAACATGAGCTATAATAAGCTTACACAATCCATAAATTTAATGAGATTACATGCATACACGACCTTAACAAATTAAAGTGAAAACCAAAGTAGAGGTCTTCATAGGGTCCTTGATGAGACCAAATATCTCTCAATATCATCTCCATATTTGATTATCCTCCAATTATCCATTCAAAATCTCAACTATTTTTTTGGGAGTAAGGAAACCAAGCCTCCTTGAATCCTAGCCATACATATTTTAATTATGATTTTTAATTCAAAAACCCAAAATCTTTATAGATAGTCAATATTTGACACTAAAGTTTAAAAAGATCTAGTGGACCAGTGTAGATTCCTAAGAGGGGGGATTAATTATGTGTTTCTAAATATTTTAACGAATTCCAAATTCACACTTACATATTTTAACCCCCTTTGATATTTAAACATTTCTCACCTATTTGGATGTAAAAGGGTTTATTTGTATATACCTAATCGCATAAACCTCATGAAATATGGGAAGTAAACTAAAGTTTACCACACTATGTTTTTATAAGGTTCAACTGAGATGTGGGAAACCTACTCCTTATTGTGATAGAGGTATCAACAAGTCACATATTCTCCCATAATATTTTTTTTCATCTACTACAAGTGGTTTTGGAATTTATCATCCAAACCCAATTCCACTATATTACAAAAGTGTGTCTTCACTATATTACACAAGTGAAAATGAATTTAATTTTCTAGGTTTCTTTATACTAGAATCCCACCAGTTGTTTACATCTTCCAACATTCTTGAATTATATCACCAGTGTGACTGACATGTCACAACATCCACAGAATTAGATATAATTCCTCTCAATAGAGTCTTTGAATTTATTATAGTCTTAAAACATTATAGAATTCCACTCGATCAATATCATTTACACTAATTCCATATCTTTTTCAAAATATGTTCATAGGGTTCACCCACTCAAACTTAAATATATTTGATAGCTAGTATGTGATATGTATAATAGCATGCTAGTTGGGCTTCCTCAACTCAAATTATTTTTTTTCTTTTTCTCTAACCTCTACGAAAATGGATTTAGTAAGAAATTTTTTGTGAACCAATTTATTATCCTCTTTATTATTCTCTACTTCAATCCATAGATGGTTTTCTACTTCAGTATAAGATCAATAACACCTTTTCTTCTTTAAGAGTTCTTCTCTTTTCTCAGTACATTACTCTTGAGCATGTATCCCTCCTGACTTTACTCCCTTAATTTCTCGTGATAAGTCCTTTCCTTTTTTATAGGCCTCCTAACTTTATTTTTGTGATCATTTCACATTATCTGAAAATTTAAATATCTCATTACATGAAAGAAAAATCAAATTACATAAACCCAACTTTTCCACAAACACCATATTAATTTCTCAAATGTAGTCTCCAATAGAATACTCAAAATACCATTCTTAATCTTATACTAATTTTTATTCTTAGATAAACATATAATAATTTATTTCAATAGGATTTAGAGTTTATTCATCGTATAATACTGTACAAAAACTAGAAATAAAATATATTTTTCACAGTTATATAAAATATACAATAGCACATGTTATGGAATGGAACATCTCACTCACAACATGAGGATTATGAAATAGCAGTAGCTTCCACTTCAATTCCCAAAATACCTCACTACAAAATTAAATTCTCATTCATTTTATATCACCTATCTTTGTGATATTTTAATCATTTTTACACAACACAAACTTTATCACATTTTTATTTTCCTCAGATTATAATATTTTGTAAATATCATCATTCTCAAAAACTCATAAAACTTTTATATCCATATTCCCTGTATGAATCTTATCTTCTTGAAAACTCACCTTGAATCACAAGTAATTTTTTTATATTTAAATCCATGAATAACATAGCATGCATCATTGGATTTTTTCCATGAATTTACTCAATTTTGATCATTAATTTTTATGTTCAAATATTCTCATTTGAAAATCGCAATATAAAATAACATTGATCCTCACACCTATATATCATTCATTCTTAATAAAAAATAGTTTGAATTACGACTTAGAAAGTATTAATGTTTATTTTATCCAGAAATTCATCTTCTAAATCATCAAATATTAATCCATTTTTTATCTAAGAATTAATTTGGGAAACTCACCTTTTCTACAAAAATTATAAAATTTTCATAAAGGGATGAATCATACATTGATGACACATATAAAAATCCACATGAAGCTTACACAGATCAAAATGAATCATATATTGAGTCTAGTGAATCATACAAAACTCCTCAGCTGGCCTCATTTCATATAGAAATAACATTCTATCTGTAACACCCCAAGATTTTATGAGATATATATTCTTTTTAATTTCTTTGATTTCTTCTATTATATACTACACCAAGATTATCTTGTACTATACGCAACACTGTATTAGCTTGTAGTATACACAACACTATTATTGGCTCGTGTTACACACAATTTCAAATTTGTTTTGTGGAAATTATTCTACGCAACATTAAATATAGATTTTGTTTAATGTATAAATGAAATAAGTTTTGATTATGATATACACAACACCAAAGGGAGCTTTCACTACATGCAGCCCTGACTTGGTTTGCATTACACGCAATCACGACCTTCCTCGATAGCGTGTGTAGTACACAATACCGGGTTTCACTAAACGACGATATGTTATTATAATATTATATAAACTTGCCATTATGAGTAGTAGTACCCAATTTTTTAAATTTCATAATTTTTATCTTTCAAAATTGACTTCATTTTTGGATTTATAATATCGAAATTACCCTAGGGTGAATTTTTGGTGTTTTTCTGAAAACTTGCATTTTTTGATGAATAGGGAAAAACACTGAGTTATAGTTTAAAAATAAATTTTTATTTAAATAATTATTTATTTTATTTAAATTTATTTTAGGTCAAAATATATACATAATACCTATATAAGTTCAATGTAATTAATTGGAGCCATTTTATAATAATTTTAGATATATATAAATTTTATTGATCTTTTTATCGTCTTCTACCCACATCCTATGAGAATTTGCAAATTTACAAAAAACTTAATTTTACCTCTTCTTTGAGTGGAATTTCAAAAATTGGAGAGACACGGTTGATATCAATAAGTAAAATGTGGTTCAATAAGATAAAAATAATTTTTGGTGAATAGTAACTTTTTACATTTATTTACCATGATTAAAAGTAAAAAGAGTAATTAAGGGTAAAAATGATATTATTGTTACCCTAAAACATGTCCTAATTATATTGGATAAGTATAATTCGAAAAAAAAACCATAAGAATAAAATTATTCCCTTTAGGTCCACTTGGATTAGATTAGGACATTTATGATTATTTTATTTAAAGAAGAGTTAAAATAGTTAAAATCAAAGTTTAATAACTAAAACATTTTTAATATAAGGTTATACATAAGATAAATTTGACTATAAATATTAATTATAAATATAAAAATATTTCCTACATAATTGTAATTTATTTATATTTTTTATACATTAAATAATTTAATTTATTTATGACACAATGATGATGTAGTAATTACCTTGTTAATGAAATATTAACATACTTGATATTATAAATACCCAAATAAATGTAATTTGAGACTTTTTATGAATTTAACTAATTTTATAGGCTAATATATCATATTAGGGTCGGTTATATGAATGTTTTTCTAAGTAATAATGCTGTTATGAATTTAGAAAAAACAAAATACTAAATAGTGTCAAAATTGACATAAAAGAGTTTTTAGAACAAATATTATATTATTAATTTATATAATGGTCCAAAAAATCTAATGTTCGTCCAAAAGACTTATATAATAATATATATGATATTAATGAACCAATTGGGGTTCGATTGGCAGTTTATAGTTTGTTTATTAACCATATAGTGTAAGAATACAAGAAGACACGGTAAAAGTTAAGTTTTTTAACTTAGAGTTAAATCTAAATGATAAGGTTAAAATAGTAACCTAAATTTGTCTAAAACCTATTTTTTGAGAGGATTTAGACCCATACCCACCGTATCCTATAAATAAGTCACTTTGGTGCCATTTGAAACTGAATATGAATTTATTATAAAATAATATTTGAAGTTTTTCCTAAGGTGCCCCTCACCCCTCTTATAAAAGAGCACTTCCATTATCTCTAATTCACACCTCCAAAGCCATTTGGATCGTCCCAAGCCTGCCCAAATACCCTCTCAACTGTCCTCAATTCATTATATAGGCTTTACTTTATTCAAAAATACAACTTAAAGAGCCCTTTTGATCAAATAAAAAAGAAGAGCCAGAAGAAGAGGTAAATATCTTACCACCTATTTCAAGTTCCTTTCTTCTTCCACTTCCTCCTTCTTTGTTGTTTCCATTATAAAATAATAACTACCGTATCTTCTATATACTGTGATTTTATTATAAAAATTTTAAAACCATATTAGTTATTTTATCCATCCTATTAATGAAAAAGTCACCACACGTGCGTACGTACGACTTACCATCTCCACGTTGTGGTGTAGTTTGTTATTCAAACATTTCATCATTTTGATGGGTATAATAATGTGTATAAATGATATAAATAATAAGTATAACATTATTATTATTCTTTATATATGATACAACATCCAATTTTATATGATTTTAATATCAAAATAATGATATTGTCGCTCGTGCGTACGTACTGACTATCGTCCCCCCGAATGTGATGAGATTCATTTTCCATGATTAACCATTCAAGTATGATTATAAAGTATATATAATAAATAATAATGAAAGATATTACATAATAATGATACTATATTTATATACATATATGTTTCATTTACTTAATTCCATTCAATTCAATAAGGAAATGAAAACAACGTTCATGCGTATGTACGACCTACCGTCTCCATGAACGATGTATTTCCTTTCATTTATTGATCTATCATATTTATTTATATGATAAATATATATTATATATAAATAATTTTTTACATTCTGGAATTAAGTAAATCAGGATATAAGTAATAATATCAAGAACAACAAGTCGAAACACATACGATAAATGGAACGATTTTACCCAAAACACTGCTTTAACGTGGAATTTATAAAAGAATGGGTAATATAAAGTCATAAGTGAATAATATATGATATCATAAATATTATTATGGTTCTGTTACAAGTTAATAATATGTTTAAACCCACTATATTGGAGTTTTGGACACGTATGGAAGAAATTGGACCCAAGATAAGGGATAATTATTCCAATCTCATTCTTATCCGAGATTGTTTATTCGTAAGTATTTACAGGGGATCTGTTTATCAACCATGTCCATGATTTATCAAAATGTTTTCATAAAATTTTTACTATTCCTCCATGTAAGTATAAAGTCATTTTTACCCTTTTATGGCTTTTACCACAAGGTATGGAAGGAATCTTTCTTTTGTTTACCATACGAGGTACTTTTTGACTTTTCCGATAAAAGTATGAGGGGAATGTTTTTTTAACATATACAGAATGGATTTTTACAAATTCATAACACATTATTTTCATGAAGATTACTCTACAATATTTCATTATTATTTTTAACAAAAATCCTTTTGTTTTAAAATTTCATGGCATTTTGTGAAAAAAAATGATTTTGAAGAAGAAAGGATATTTTCCTCAAGAATTAATTTCATGTGTTTTATCAAAACTATTTTCCATCTAAGATGACAGTATTTATTATGTTTATGTTTCAAGTATAATGTCTCTTTTATTTACATTGTTTTATTTTTCTTATGATTAAATTTTTTTTTTATATGGATTACGTTATGATGGGATGATGTTTATGAGTCCCATTTTATTATTTGGGTTATGAAGGATGATTTTTGTTTATTTTGTGGCACAAGTAAGAATGATTTCATTATGAGATGAGTGGGACCTATATATCCCTACAATGATTTGGGTAAATATTTATATCTCATGAGATAGACATGGATGAAATGAAAAGTTAATCCAGCTCAGTGATACAGGACTGGAACGAGGAGTGAACTCGATTCAGTAAGGGACTTTGTCCACTATGATGGTCTTGGCAACAATGACATGGCTACTATGGAAATCATATCATGTGATTAATGGTTTTCTACAGTTACATGTTTTATTTTATCATGATTAATGTTTCTTTATGATCTATGACTTATGTACTACCAAGATTTATCTCATTCCTCAAGATTTTGATATTTTATGTTCATGTTTTTACATTCAAATGATTATGGATTGTTTTTAAGTTCTCAATGTTTACCCTTTCTGAGCATTTGAGCTCACCATTTTTTTGTTTTATTTTACCCAGGATATAAATAAAGGCTTTAGGTAAAAAAAGGGTAAGATATTTATAGGAGATATTAAAGATCTTTCACCATGATTAGAAGACAATGTTCTGAGTTTCCAAAGATAGTAAACTAATACAGTCTTTAGGCATCTCTTTTTCCCATGTATTAAGTATTCTGCAAAAGTAATGTAATGTCTGTGTATGTCAATTATGGGTCTCTACACTATCATTGAATAACTCCTACAAGATTCCAAATTACTCATACACAACTTCAAAATGAATCATACACTGAGTCAAAATGGCTCATAGAGAATCATGAATTTTTCAAATATCCAATATTTAAAAAATTGTATGAATCATATTAAAACATAGTTCTTTAGTCATTTTTTATCCATAAGTCCATATTCTAATATTTATTCCAATAAATAAATAATAAATTCAACTCATATTAGGGCCTTATCTAAAATTTAAAATCAATTTCAAATGTATTTAAATGAATTTAAAAATTACCATAATAACTCCAAAGTTATTCTTGTTAATTTTAAAGTCTCTTAAAACATATAAATACTTAGGGTTTAATGTTTTAAGTTGTTTAGTTACTTCTCCTTTAATACTTAAATTCAACCTCCACAAACCTTCATCTGAGTGATATTTTTTTCACTAATTATAGAAACCTTCATGCGAATTCATCAATGTATGGTCTTTACCATAGGTCTTAAAGTGTGATAGTATTAGAATTTACCCAACATGAAAGAGTTTACCAAAATAGAATTTTTTTGTTAAATAATCCACCCTACTATCCCACACTTGACCATCATCTAAGGCACACACCATATAGTCCCATCACACACTAGAGGGGATACTATTAGTGTGTAACAATCTGTTATAGAAAAATTACAGACTTACCACTTAGTTATTGGGTTCCTAGGACCAAAACAAAGTGTATGTGATAAAAATAGTAATCAGACATTCATCATAAATCATTAATAGTAATATCACCCTCACCTAAATGTACCTTATAAGAAATAGCCTCTTGGATCAATCACCAAACCTCACATCTATCAAACACCACTCATTTAAGGGGAATAAGTACTTGTGGCTCAAAGGGGTTCTCACACACCCATTCCATTAAAAACGGTTGCAAGTTAAAAATGGAATATCATAAAAATACAATAAAAATACCAATTCATTCTATAATAATTCAAAAAAATTTATAAAATATTCAAATAATATTTTCTCTTTAAATAAACTGTGAAAATAATTTATAATAATCAACTCCAATTTTTTTAAAACATATTAAAGGATAGAATATCATTCCTTTAGTTTAAACCAATCATTTTATTTAAATCGATTTTCAAATTATTTTATCAATAATTAGAATTTAATGCTTCACTTGAAATGCCAAGAAAACCATTGTGCCAATTTGAATTTCACTTTAGAACCCTTTTGGAATACATTATGATTATTATTTATAAATATAAATTAATAAAAAAATATTTTTAAAACCTCAAGCACAAAATTTCATTCTAAATAAAATAAAATCACAAAAACACTTACCTTAAATATGTGGGAATCAAGACACAACCATCTGAAATGTGTCTCATTAAATGGTGAAGACCCTAAAAAGGGAAGAATAAGACCCCTAAAACCTTTAACAACTCAAAAAAACCATATTATAACCATCAGGAACCCCTAATCTTGGAATATAAATCCAATAGGTTTTTTGCAATAAAGAAAAATTGAGATAAAGTGAGAAGGGAGTGAAAGAGTAAGGGAGAGGTTTAACTTAAGAAATCAGTAAGAAAACCCAAGAACGAAGGCTTAAAACATAAGAGAGAAGAAATGGAGGCTCATTCTTGGTGTACCTATGGATTTTTTAATGGTGGAGGAGGAGAAAATATGGGTTTACCCCTCTAATTCTCAACATGAGAAATTTTGTAAACAAAATTTTAGAATTGGGGAAACCGACATGGTTTGGAAATCCATGAACTAAACATGTAGGATTTAAAAGAGACTCTCCAAGAACCTACATGGGTTTTTCACATGGTTTTTAAACAATGAAAAATCTTTGAGTAGTCCCCCTGCAACCATCTAGATCACAATCACATAATTTCTCATTGTTCCTCCAAAATGCCGGAAATCTATACAACACCACCCCAAGACCAAAGTGTCTCACATGGTTTCCCCTAAAATTTTCATAGTTTCTTTTAAAACATTAACAATCCATGAAACTTATATCATGAAAGAATAAAATTAATTAAAAATTTCCATACCCTTAAGACTCAATATGGGTTCCCTTAATCCATGTAGACAAATAGTGAAATATAAGGGAATTTAAAGATAACTAAAAATACAACCGAAAAACTCCAAAAAATGAAAATTGTTATAAAATAAAATTAAATAAATAAATCAATTTTAACACGGGGTGTTACATAACTAAGAACACAATATTATGATTACCTTCAGCTAGTGGTGTTTCCTCTTTCAATTTTAACATCTTTCTCAACTTCTTTTCCTCTTTCTTCTTCCCATTTTCAAAGTTTTGTCTGAAACCTTCAACTCATTTTTGGTAGGGATGGAAACTGTGTTATCCATCATAAATTATTATGAAAAAAATTCAAATCTATAATTTATATTGTTCAGATAAAACAAATTAAGAAAAATTTTAATATCCAATTAGAGAGATCCATTTCATTGATACTAATTGAAAAGTCCCAGTAGACTCGTTTAGACACCTAAGAGGGAGTGGGGTAAATCAGGTGTAGCCAAATATTTTATAAATTTAAAACTAACAATTTTACATTTTAACCACCATTGGTCTATAATCCTATGAAACCTATTTGGATATAAATAGATTTTCGGTCTCTACCTAATCACATACACCACATACATTACTGGATGTAAAGTAAAGTACTTCATATGATTTTTTTCCAAGGTTAATCCCCAAAGTGGGTGTTGGTGAAGTGGGGCATCTATGTAACCATATTAAGCATGAAATTAATACATATATAGATAGAAAATTTTAAGTTCATCATGGTATATTTTATACTTTTTGAACATTCCCAAGACTGAGTATACTAAAAGTAAGAAGTATTCCCACCCAAATCACCACACAATACTAACCCTCACACATTTATAAGAAAACTAATATAATAAAAATGAAAATTAGGCTAATGTAAATATATAACATAGAAATAAAAAATAGATTACAATGATTCAAACAATGAGTCATAAATTCATGGGAGAAACATTGCTATTATATTTTCTAATACAATTAAATATTAAATTAATTTCGAAGAGGATTACTAAATAAAAATAATATTTAATATCTATCATATTATCTTAGTTAATGATCTTCACCACCCTCTTGGAACTGAAGATAGTTAGTTCCATCCTGTCAACTAGTAATACATACTCCCCCAATAAAATGGTTAACAAGGCATGATCAACCAAGCTGATATACCAAGCCTGTAACCACTTTCTACTAATGAACTTCTAGACAATTATAGCTTTAATTAGAATATTTAAACATCACATGGATCCACTATTACCTGAAGGGGATCTACTATTGTTATATGGAATTGATCGAACCCACATTCGGGTGAATTAAAATTTAGTGGCCTATATTTGGTGAACTAAAATAGACTTTACTTCAAACAAATATCCTGTTTGAATATTTCTTCAAGGTAACATGGAAAATTCTCTAGGACATAAGTAAAATAAAAAAACATTCCTTCCATTTTCTAATGATGTAGTGTTTCTCTAACTTCTTTTGTTCACCCAAGTCCCACTGAGGTATATTGTTTGCTTATAAATTCTAAAACTTATACCATAATGAACATGTATGAATGATTTTATCTTCCTAATGTATTTTATAGCTCCAAATACATATTCTATAAAATTTTGAAAATGAAGTGTTAATTCAGTCCAATATGATTTGTTCATGCATGGAATACCATATTCAAAGCCAAGTGGATATCACTTTGGTTATCAAAGAATAGAAATTCACCTCCATGAATTCTTCTAAACTCCTTTAGTAACCACATCAACCAAACCATTTACTTCCCTTATTTTGTTTCTAAAATATAATATAATTCTATTTCACTTAGAGTAAAAATCCATTAAATCCATGAAATCCAACATATCATTATTCCCCCATAGGTAAATGAAAAACTAGTTATTCTCTTCTGGGTGTATGAGTCTATAGTAAAGCCTGCATCCACAACACCGTGTAATGTATCCACCAATCCAAATAAAATATCAAAATTGTATGATCCTTTCAATTTTAAAAGTATACACATAATGGATTCCCAATGTTTTATTTTAAGGTTTGATATAAAGTGACTTATAACTTTCACTATAAAAGAAATGTGTGATCGTGTATAAATCATCTCATACATCAAAATTTTGACAACTAATGTGTATGAAACTTTTTCTATGTACCAACTCTCATGTTCCATTATTAGTGCCTATGATTTTGATGACTTTTTTTATTTTTTAGAAAGAGGAGTTGAGAGTGTATTTCATATAGTCATACTAATTTTTTTCATGGTCTTCCATATATAGTATTTCTAGGATATCATTAATGTTGTGAATTTTATATCCCTCTCAATACTCAAACATAATATTTTATTAAGATGTCTAAGATACTTAATTTTGAATCTTCTAGAAAAATTATACTTCAAATCTCGAATCTATGAAACCTATGGGCCCACAAAAAAAATTCATCCACATAGAGTAGAAGTATAATGAAGTTTCCATCATCTCACTCTTTCCAATAGCAACAATGGTCAGTGTTTCACCAATCAAATCCTTCATATTCCATGAAAGTATCAAACTTATGATTCCCTTTTCATGGTTCTTGGTTCAATACCTAAATAATTTTATTCAAATTACATACCAAATTATGGATCCCTTCTTTTATGACACCCATTGGTTTTTTCATTTGAATTTATTCCTCTAACACTCTATGAAGGAAAGACATCTTTAAATCCATCTATTCTAAGTAAAAATACCCTAATTCAACCAATATTAGAACTATATAAATTGTTTTATATTTAATTACTAGTGAATAATATCTGAGGAATCAATTCATTTTTATTGAAATCTATTTCCACTAGTTTTTTCTTGAAATACTTTCTTCTATTAGCCTCTTTCTTCAAAAAACCCCCACTTGTTTTCAAGTTCCTCCTTTCCCCCATTATAACTCTCCTAGATCCTGAGTTATGTTAAATTAAAATGAATTAATCTCTATATCCATTGTTTATATAAACTCTCTAGAATAAAAAAAGTTTAGTCACATCATCCAGGCTCTATAGTTATCCAATGTTAATTAAAAGTAGAATATTGATATCATCCACAATCCTCTGAACTAAACTTTGGTATAAAGTTAATCTCCTCAACTAAATTAACTGATCTTTGCTACATGGATATATTATATATTTCAGATCCCTATCTTTTGGTACTCACAATCTAACTTCAAAATCTATATAAAATTCTATCACATCTTTCATTGGTCTCACCTCTAGACTTCTGGTGCTTTCATCTCTTTCCGTTGAAACTTGCAATATTCTAGTAATTTTACTCAAATCAACTTGGAATTTAGTAGTTTATTTCACCCCCACACACTTTCTCTACAAAGTTTTAATCCTTCTATTTAACCGTTTAATTGAAGCAGAAATATCATCACCTAATGACATTTTACTTTTCATAATCCCATTTGTGGAAGTTGAAGTTCTCATTATCAAACACAATGAGAAAACATGGTTTGGATTTATAATCATCATTTTTTATATCCTTACCATCTATATGGAAATAAGTTATACTAATAAATATTTTGAGGTGGATAACCTATAATATATTACTAGATCATAGATCTTCTAGAAGTTCCTAACCAACCATTGATGTCTGATTTCTATTGATGAGGTACGCCACCGTGTTAATTTCCTCTGTGAAAATTACCCATGACAGTTTGGTGGGTAACTGCATGATTCAATCCTTCTAAGTCAAAATATAAATCATTCTTTTAGCCACATAATTTTTATGGTGTTATATGAACAATATTATCATTCCTTATTCCCTTATTTTGGTAGAAATTTTTGAAATTTTGTTTGGTGTACTCACCACCACTTTCAGTATGAAGGAATTTAAACTTCTGAACACATTCCATTTCCACCATGGATTTAAATTGAATTAAATCTAGAAAAAATTATTCTTAAACTTTAAAAATTAAACCCATACTTTTTAGAAGTGTCATCAATAAAATTTAGAAGGTAAATATGCCCTTCAATTCTCTCTAAATAGGGGTAGGTCCCCAAAAATCTGAGTGAACCAATACCAACTTCTAAGATATGTGCTTTAATCCATCTAAATTGAAGGAAACCCTTATCTATATCCCTAGAACACAAATTTAACATGTTCTAATGTATTTTTGATCATGATTCAGTATACCTTTACTCATTATAACTTTAATATTCTTCTTACTGAGATGACTGAGCTTGAAATTCAAAACCTACATATCTTCTAATGAAATGGTTTTTAGCTAGTGTAATCCAAAATGTGATTAAATTCAAATACAACATACAATTATTTAATCCTTTTGAAACAACCATATATCCTTGATTCACCTTCTAGAATCCATTTATGAAGGTTGTTTCATAGAATTCTTTATCAAGGAGTCCTACATATACAATGTTCTTTCATATTCTTGGGATTTTATTGAATCCTTTGAGTCTTAGGATCCAACCATTATTCATTTGGATATTCACATCTCCATTCCCAATAAATTTTATACACTAATCATCCATAACTCTCTACACTGTTATTGAATGGAAGGATACACCAAAATCAACTACCCATGATTCCACTAAAACATTCACAATGGGAATAAATGTGTTACTACCTTTTATTGGGCTCACAAAATTTGAAGGTTTAGAAGTTGATTCCCTTAAATATTTTTCCTTGAAAATTCATAAATTCTATATTAATGTTCCATTTCTTCCCATGACTCTAGCATATAAGACCTAGGTTATCCAATTTCATTCAAATTATTTCTCAAGAATTATCTTCCAATTGCTTTATTTTTTATATCTTCCATTGAGGTTATTTTTGTTATCTATTAGCATCATGTTTATTAAAAGAAGTTTCATAGACTTACCTTCATCAAAGATCTTCATTGAGGATCAAATTTCAGACATCATAAAATATGAAGTCCATATGTTTACTGGAATTACTAAAAATAGTCATCATTGCATCCCAAATCTATGGAAATGATGATAGATTAATTGAAACTTGTACATTATCTGTAAACATCACCTTTATCAATTTGAGCAATCCTTTGATTATTTTGAAATTATTCGTGTGTTCAATCATTAGTCTTCCTTCAAAAAACCTCATGTCAAACAATTGCCGCATCATGAACATTTTATTTAGTGTCAAAAGTTTATCATAGATATCTATTTTGGCTTCCATGAGCTCCACCAGTGTCTTTACATCATGAATATTGAAGGAAATGTTCATTTCCAATATCATCCCCACCAATGACAGTGTATTTATATCGAGAAATTATCATTATTATTTCTATATTTTCTTTGATCTAACACCAATTTTTGTAATATCAAGGTCCTTCTAAATATGATGAATCTCTATCAGCATTCTACATAATCTAAAATATATTCTATTGAAATTATCTACCTAGATATTACTATCATTTGATGCTAAACCCTCTGATGAAAGTAACTCCTTCTAAAATAAAAATCAAATCAACAAAAGAGAGAACTTGAGTTTCCTTCAAGTGTGTTTATCAAGAACCGAACAAAAATATCTAATAGAACTTATTGGGGAATTCGGAAACTATGAAACCATCAAAAATAAGATATCAATCAACAATAAGATCCCACACTAAAAGTTTAGTTTAATGGATATCAGACCACCAAAACCTCCCTTTTAATTAGTGTATCATATATAAGAAGTATTTACACCCAAATCTCCACACTGAGTTAACCCTCTCACAAATTCAATATAAATAATAGTTTTAATGTCTGGGATTTTACATGTATTTTTTTTAAAATTATATGGGATTATTTTGAGACCAGGAACTGAGATGACACATAATTTTGAGGTTGTGGGTGCCTCGAATAAATGTTTGAACTATTTTTAAGTTTATTTAAAAATAGAGTGAATGGTCTATTTTTTTGTTTCTTTTAAAAGAGTACTTGAATTTGAAATATGATGGCACCGTTATGTTCAGATGAGGGGATTTTTCTTAGGTAGGACCTAACCTCGACTGACATGGGTCAACTGCAGAAATTTTTTTAGAGGATTTAAAGAAAAAGAAAAATAAATATAAACATAAACAATTCATTTTATTATCTTTTATCCTTTCATGATGACGTAGAAATGAAACGATGCAACAACAAGGTAGTTGTTTCCTTCCATAAAGAAAATAGTGTGGTGATGTTGTTTCAAAGAGAAATAGTAATGCTGAAACACATTAATAAGTTTCATCCATTAATTATGGGTATGGACGAGAATTAGAATTCATAATTCTGGAGAATTTCCCGGGAGCTCTAAAGTTTCCCTATGTAAAGAGAATGAAGCTCTATCATCATCAACGATGAACGATGAACACTGATGAACGACAGATTGAGGATGTTTTTGGATGGATCACCTCCAATAAAGAATTATTTTCTCTAATTGATGCTATTTCTAGGTAGGGGGTTTATTTCTAGGTGATTTTATTTCCTTATTCTTATTTCCAATGATAAACGTGGAGAAACCCATGAACAGGTTGATCCGCTGTTTGATTATTTATGCAGGATGGTTAAATAAGTGAGATTAATATGGGAGTAAGATCTTTGTGATTTTTAATCCACTCTTTGTGATCCAAATAACAATAATTAATTTCTTCCCACATGAAAAAAGGCATCAATATGTTCTAAAGCGTGTTCTTGGTGCTTTTCCTATCCTTGTTCTTGTGTTCTTCACCAAAAGACCCACGTCATCATGATGGACTTTGTTGGGAGGTTCCAAACATGACTGGACCCCTATAGTGATGAAAAGAAAATCTTGAGCCCATGGAAGTTAATATAGTGACCCAAGGATAACAAATGTCTTCCTAGACTGAAAAATAGGCCACCATGGCGATGGTGATGGCACGCGGTTCCACGACCACCTGGTGGGAGGAACCCGTTGCAACCACTGTGAGCGGCGAACAAGGCTTCCAGCTCGAAGGCCATAAGAGGTGATCAGGTAGACACAGTAAAAGGTCACGGTCCAGCACGACCATGGAGGCACCCCATGGAAACTGATGTTGGGGGTTCACGCAGTATCCAACCACGTTGAATGGGGCGGTCAATCATGTTGACCAAGAAAGAATGTGGCATTCACTGTGTCCAGGTGGAGCTAACTGGCCCACAGCAGAATTCCAGGTTGGGCAGGCAGGCCAGCACTAAGCTGAACCGACATAGCAGGCCAAGCGCATCAGGTCCAGGGCAGACCCAACGAGCGGAGTTGACCCGACGGGTCAGGTCAGGTCTGACCCCACAAGTCGTGTTGGGTCAGACCTGGCGTGTCAGCGTGGGTCAGACCCGACAGGTTGGGTCGGGTCAGACCCTAAGGGTTGGGTTGGGTTGGGTTAGACCTGATGGGTTGGATTAGGTGGGACTCGTGTCAGGTCGATCCAACCAGGTTGGACCGGACTCAGACCCAACCGACTCCTTTTCACAAAAAGTCCCATAACACTCAAATTGTGTATATGTTTGATGATCCATTTACGGTGTTGGTACCCTTGTGAAGAAGTAGTCCATTTGAGATACTTTATATGAGTTTTCATGGAATTTGGCATATTAACTATTGGCTCGAGGAGTAGGTGATCCAAGAATGAGCATGCTATGGATGGAATCCTACAGCTGGCTGTGACTTAAAAGCTATGTGATTACCTAGACTATGTGTCTTACCTAGACTGTGTGTCTTAACTAGACTGTGTGTACTACCTAGACAGTGTGTCTTAATTAGATAGTGTGTCTTACCTAGATTAAGTCGGTACTCCTCTGTCCCACATGTGTGTGATTCCTCTAGTATTTGACGACAGTCACTATATTACCGACACTCTGTGTGTTACCTATACTCCATGTGTTACTATTTGAGTGTACTGTGGATTCTTGAAACAGTCCTGTTTACATTCCATAGACATATACCTGCTATGAGATAACTCCAATGACTCTCTTGATTATGATTCTTATAGGATACACTTTGTGCACCTATTTGATAGTCTATTCGGCGTATTTCTTAGTGATTCCTTTTTGGTATATTTCAAGTGATTCCTTTATGGTATTCTTTGTGTGATTCCTTTGTGGTATATTTCTTAGTGATACCATTATGGTTTGAGGTCCCTACTGAGTATTGTTTTAATCACCCATATATGGGCTTTTCCTGTATGTTTCATGTCTTGTGAAGTTGATGGAAAGCTTTGATAGAGTCCTCTGTTGACCGGAGATATGGGTGATTCAGGGTGACCTGAAAGATGTGGTAAAATTCAATAACATTCAAATAACTTATTGTACCTACCATTCTGGTAGGTTTTTTTGTAGATAAGATCCAGGAGCTTGCACTTTTCCTTTTTCCAGTAGGCTAGAATTCTGGAACATTCATTCAATTTTTACATTAATATGAGTTGGTTTCCTTAGTGGTTTTCATCCATGTTTACTTAGTGTTTTCAGTGTCATCATTTTATTAGAGACGGGTACATGCGTATAGGTACTAGGGAATATTCCTCCCACTTGTGGGATATGCCTACTCGACACTAGTTTCCAGCCCCTTGCCTATGAGAGGCAGGCTTGGGGTAGTCTTGGAACATGTCCCGGGGGACAGGTTGTGATAATAGTATATAAATGAAAAATAACACCAATAAAAATATAATTAATAGTAAATAATGAAATAGATTAACATACCAAAAAGAATTATTCCTATATGTATAGGACAAACACTACTACTGCCTTTTCAATTATAATTGAAAATATAAGGAATTATAAAATATATTAATAAATACAATTAATCCTTACATGCTCCAAGATTATCACAAATATTGCACTTCGAAAACTTTTTATCACTGAATGTCCCACTCACTTATATATCAAGTCCTAGTTGGTCAAATAGTAATACATTCTCCCCCCAAAACATAGTCAATGAGGAATAACCACCAAAGCTAGTATACTAATACGGTGAACCCCATTTGCTACTTAACTTAAAAACTATCACATCTTCTTTAGGAAATTTAAAATTATGAAGGATCAATTTCCTCATAGAGGGTATTTTCTATCACTGTTTGGGCATCAAGCCAACCCGCCTTTTGGTGAATGAAAATATAATGATCTAAATCCAGTGAATTGAAACAATATTTACATCCCAACAATGGAAAAACTAAACCTTGATATGATAAAATTTCTAATGATCCACTGATTCTCCATTATAATTATATCATCAAATACAAGTGGTTTGGGAAATTATAATCCTAATAGAATCTCATCATATTACAGAGGTGAGTCTTCAATATATTATACAAGTGAAGATGAACTGCATCCCACATATTTTTTATACTTTCTTCCCACCAACTGGCCACATCTTCTAATCTTTATGAATTAGATCTCTAATGTGAATTGGATATCATAACATCTAAAGAATTAGATCATCATCATCTCAATAGAGTCTTCAAATGACTTAATGTCTTCAAACATTATATCATGCAACAAGGTCAATGAAAAATACACTAATTCTAAATCCTGGTAAAAATATTCTCACTTGTTTCCCTCACTCGAAACTCAAGGTCTTCACCATCCTGTAAAAGATCTATAGAACTGCATGCTAGTTGGACTTCCTTAACTCATGTTTTTTTCTTCCTTTTATCAAACCATTGAAATAATAAATGTAGTAGGAACTAGTATGAGAACCTGATTCTTCTTGTTATTATTTATAAGTTCTTTGATGCACAGATGGTTTTCTATTTTTTTAAAGGATTGGATACTCTTATTTTTTCTCAAGAGTTATTTTTTCTTAGTATAATACTCTACCACCTATATCCCTCTTCCATTTCCCCTCTAAAAGTTTCTCGATAGGTTCTTCCATTTTTTGTAAAAACCATCAAACTTTATTTTTGGATTCATTTTATATTATCCAAAATGGAAACATCTCATTATATTCAAGCAGAAAAAACACATGCACCCCACTTTTCCATGATATCCATATTATTTTCTCAACTGCTATCTCCATTAGAAAAAAAAATAACCTTCTTTATTTTCTTCTCATTTTCTTCTCATTTGAGTAAATCACCATCTGATACAGCATGATTGAGATTTTATTCATCTCATTATACTCTATAAACACCATCAATAAAAGCATTCTTTCATAGCTATATAAAAATGTAAAACATCACATATAGCAACATGGATCTTCTTACTAATGATACAAGGCTGTTAAAATATAATAATATTCAATATAAATTCTCAGATATGTCACTACATAATTACATTCTCATTCATCTTTTATCTCATATCTTTTTGATAATTTATTCATTTCAGAGTGTCACAAGAATCTTCAAATTTTTATTTTCCTTAAAATATAAAATTCTAGAAATATTATCATTCTCAAAAACTCATCAACCATTGATCACCTCCATCCAAGTATGAATATCATCTTCTTTAACACTTATCTTAAATCAAAATTAATTTTGTGATATTTAAATCCATGAAGGACACCTCAGGCATTAGAAAATTTGTTTCCACAAATTTATATATAATGAAATAACCATCATACGCCTTAAATCCCAAGTACCCACTTCAGAAAGAAATGAAAACTGAACAACATCAAATACACTTGAATCCTTAATAAATAGTAACATATACTCATAAGGGTCCCAATAGACACACATCCTCATTGCTGGAATAGTTTCCCAATAACATCAATAAAAAATCACCATAAGTTAGGAGAAATTTCCCTCTAGCATCCAAAAAATTCGATGCAATAGTCATTCCCTACAGAATTACACTCTTGCCTTAAAAAAAACTTTCTCATTATTAATAATTTATTATTTATTATTTTTATTTTTTAATTATTAATTATTAATTATTAATTCTTAATTAATAATTTCTAATTATCAATTATCAATTATTAATTATCAATTATTTATAATTATTAATTATTAATAATTTTTGATTAATTATATTTAATTAATTAATGTTTTAAATATAATTAATTATCAATTATTATCAATTATTTATGATTAATAAATTTTCAATTAATAATTAATATTTATTAATGAATTAATTATTAATTAATAATTAAAATTTAGTAATAATAAATAATTACTATTAAAGCTTAATTACTTATCAATTATCAATTAATAATTATTTTATATTTTATATTTATTATTTATTGTTCATTCTTTAAAATTTTAATTAATTTTTAATTTTTTACTATTTATAATTATTATTTATTTAATATTTTAATACTAAATTATTTATTAGTTATTTTTTATTATATATTAATTATTAATTATCAATTTCTTGGAATCTTTCATAGTTTGATTATTTTTTCACTAATTGTGAGATAGTTGATGTAGTTAAACTACAAACCTGTATAGTTTCAATGCACAATTCTCTTTACTATGCATTAATAGGGCATAAGACACTATATAAGTAATTATTCTATACACATTTTAGACACAGGGTTACTTTTAACCATGTTCCACTAAAAATTTCATAAAATTTCCAAAATTTCAAACCCAAACTTCACCAAATTCAGGATAACTAATAATTAGGTTAAATATTACACAAAAGTGGCATCGACATGTCATAGTTGTTGGATTTTGTTGTGAGAACTATTTTTTAGTTATGTATTTATTTTTATGGAATTTAAGTTTCTAGAAGATACACATGTCAGAACCATATAATGATAATATTGAATTCACCATTGATTTTCAGATCTAGGCCAATGGAAGCAACTAAAAAGAAGTTAGATTAGCATATTTTAGCTCAATGCAAGTTAAATCAGCATAAGAAGTAGTGGTAGTGGTGGTGTCCATGTGTAAGAATATGAAAGGAGGAGTGTTTGGATGCATGAACTTTAGGAGGAACCATGTTTCAGATGATGGAGTGATTCAGATGGAATGTGTATATCCTAAATATGTAACACAAGTTTCGACGGGAGTGGATGTCAGCAAAAACTATGTTTCTATCATGACCGGACTTAAGCTGGGGCTCAAACTAGAACTACCCTAGGCCCACCTCTATAGGCCAGGGGCTAGCGACCAGCAACAAAGGCATAACTAACATGGGGATTCCTTTGTATATGTACATGTATGCACACACACATCCATCTTGATGAAAAGGTGTAGAGGAAAAGAGTAAAAGATGAAAAATTGCTATAAAGTAAACCAATAATTAATGAACCTCTAGTAGGTAAAAAAGTAAGTTAGTTTAAATTTAAAAGTAAATGGAAAAAAATACAGGCCCAATGAAAAATATTTTCTTACCTGAAAAATCTAGAAAAGTAAACTACAAAGAGTGCCCAGATCCCAAATCACAAGATGTGACCACCATACATGGTCTAAAGTACTAGGTATCCCTAATATCCTCTATATTCATGGTTGACATGTCCTTCATCTTCATAAGGCATGCCATGTGTTAGAAAATATCATTTATAAGTGAGTATATGCATACTCAGTAGGACGCCCCAAAAGCTGAAGGGAGAGAAGTAAGAGATACAATAGGAAAGAAAGATAATATATACCATAAACAGTCAAAGAGAACAACTCAACCCAACCAAGAGTGAAAGTAAGATATTATAAACACAAGGGGATAAAAAAACGAGTAGATGAATTGTCCATCGAGTCTTCACCACCTATTTTAGGATAGTAGATCCATCCAACCATGAGAAGTTAGACACAAAAAATGTGTGGTATACCCCATGCATCTTCACCTATACTAGAAGGAGAGTGAAAAAATAAAATGTGTATATATAGAAAGATATATATGTGTGTGTGTGTGTGTTCTCAGTAAAAAGAAGCCAAAATGAGAGAGTAAGGGTATCTCCATCTCATAGATCAGCCTAAGAAGAATAGTATCCAACAGTTCTAAAAGTCCATCAAAGATGCCCAACATCTCATGTGTCTACCTAGAAGTAATCGTCTATATCAAACCATGCCTTTTCACTACGACACACATCCCAGGTGGAACCAACTCAATATATAGGACCCGTGCCCTATTATGGCATTGGGGTTCCACTATTTAAGAATTCAGAGAGGACCCATACCAATATTTAATTGGTGTTCCACTCTAGTGTCACAAAGACACACACCCAATGATGATAGGGGGTTCCACTCAGTAATGTAGAGGACCCATTCCCATGTCAATATGGGGTTCCACTCTAATGGCCAAGGACCTACGTCCATGTATGAAAATGGGGTACCAGTCTGGCCATTGAAGACCTGTTTCCTATCTGACAAGGGGGCTCCACTCATAAGGCAATTTTAGAGGACCTATGGCCATGTTGATGGGGGGGGGGGTCAACTCCAGTGGTTGAGGGGCCCCAACCGGGTAGGATAGGGGGTACCACTCTTTTCATTGAGGTCCCACACCCATTCTGATGGGGGGTTCCACTCGGAAGGTGGTAAGGACTCTACTGCCCAGACCTGCTGAAAGATCTCCTCGATAGTCTTTGGTGATCCTTCTTGATCACTACTATCATCGACCATCACATCAAAATGTGTCATGCATGAAACATTCCATATCATATCTCAAAATTTTCAACCAATTGAACCATCACATTTTATATGGAAAAAAACTTAGGATAAGCTATTCATGGGCAAAAATCTGAGTTCCAACGATGGAGATAAAGACAATTGATGTTTTTTGAAAGAGGTAAAGGGTTACATATCATGTGAGGGCACCCACATGGCATGTGGTCCCACTACACTACCCGGTTGTGTCCCTAATTGGAATACATCTCTTGACCATGCAGAAGTATATGTTGTGTAAGTGGACAACATGGATTGTCCAAGCTACCTGGGGAAAAAGCCATGTGTTACTCACCATTTTGATGTACCAGACCCCATGTCCTTGTGATTCATCACATGGATTCCCATATAGGGAATGGGTAAAAAACATGTAGGGGAATACACATTATGTCATCCTTAACTTTTTCCAAACCGTAGACATCTCTGCTGAGGGGGATACAAACCATGTGTTTATCTGTGAACACAACATGTAGTCTAGATGTTCATAGATATTCATATTTGTAATTATCATGGTATTTATAGACATTTTGATTAACTTATCCATATATCTTTCCTTGAAACTTCCCAAAACATGTTGATCTAGATTGGATCAAGTGTTTCTGATTTCCATTCACTGGAAATCAGCCTCCCTTCATTAATCAGAGTTCTACCATTCAACTTGTATGTTTCCCAGACTTCCGTCATCGATTCTGTGATAAAAAAACATCTAAATGATCATCCAATCAACATAATCTTTCCAGATATAGTCTTATATCACCGTTCTGTTCTTTGTTTGTCGATCTGTCATAGTTCCAGGGTCCTATTAGGTTCGACACCACCTGACAATGTCGAACCAAGGCCGCAAGGTCCTACCTATGATGAATTTGATAAAAAAGGGATAAAATAACCCCAAAAGGTTAAATAATTGATTCCAAGAATTATTTTATAATTTATTATGAACAGAGAACCCATGGTTAGAAAATAATTTAAATTATTCAATATTTCAATACTTGGACACATGTAAAGGCTACAAAAGGATGCATACTGAAGTAAAATTATCAATATAATCAATATATTTAATCAATGGGAAAAAAATATGAAATGAAGAGTCCTAAAAAAATTATGGATCGTTTATTGATGAATAACACATTCTCCAATGATTGAGATAATCCATTGACTTTACTATGTTTGGATCTGATCTGATCCAACATTTCATTGTTGTTTGATGAGATTCAACAACATAGATGAGAGGAAGATATTTGGATTCCTACCAAGGTTTATGTGGATAAACCTAGAAAAATCATCCTAGCATTGATATTATATGATTATTTGTTGCATTTATACAAATTAATTAATTAATTTAATAAATAATTAACTACCTGAACATATCACCAACGAGTGAGGAGTATGAATGCCCTGAACTGACTCATTTAATTTCATCCCTAGGGTAAACATCACTTTTCAAACTCAACCGTGGTCTCTAATTTCGGATCCAAGATTATATATAAGAGTTATCTCATTTTCATTAAAAATCTTCATTCTCACAAATAAAATATATTTAATATTTTTATAAAATTAATTTCAAACACACTAGGTCTCGGAATCACATGTTTTCTCAAAACCTAACTCTAGAAATATATATATAAATACTTCAAAGTCTCATACAAAAAAATGGGTATCTAAAGTACCAGTAACGATAAAATTTATATATTTAATGGAAATTCATAAGGGTAAACCTATGAAGCTTTTAAAATTAAGTATTATCCACAAGAAAGACTAGTTTTGGTGATGATTTCCTTTGACCAAGTGGAGGGATTCTCATGATGATTGTATTATAGTGGCATTCTATCTTTGGAGATATGAACGTGGTGAAACTGGATGTTCCTAACCAGAAACTATGGAGTTTTTTTATTAAGGATGTGTGGGGAACATAAGTTTAATATTTTTCTTAACATAATATGTGGTGATATAAAATCATATGGAGGAAGTAGGATGGGATCGTGTCTGTCCCCATGAGGGGCTTCCCTGTTGATTTCTTATGGATAGATTTTTCTATGGGAATGTGTTTCTATGGTTTATCGAGTATGGTTTCCAAATGGATTCCTTTGTAACTTGGTCTAGGTAGGGTTATTGGAAGATAGTATTCCAGAGACACCCCAGACATGCACACTTAGTATTGGTTATAATAAAACATCATTTACAAACATGATTCAATAGAAAGTGAGATGAAGCAAACTATAATTTCATATATTTTACAATATTTTCATAA
Organism: Viscum album; assembly: GCA_963277665.1. Lineage (NCBI taxonomy): Eukaryota > Viridiplantae > Streptophyta > Magnoliopsida > Santalales > Viscaceae > Viscum > Viscum album. Next base: position 1,515,334,654 of record OY728155.1, on the reverse strand, counting down.
ATTAAAATTTTCATCTCGCAAATAATCACATGACCCTAGAAACAAAAGTTTAATTGGATTTAGATGCTATCTAATTAAAATTATTATTGTTATCATTTATCCATATTTTCAATATACTAAACCCCTAGTTAGAAATATCCTTGGATATAATCATATATATAACCTTTAGAATGGAAAATATAAGATAGGGGTGAGATAAAATTATCACTAATGAAATGAAATATCAATAAGATATAAATTTTTTGAGCATAAACATATGAGAAATCATGAGAATGGTAGAAAAACCAGATTAAAAATACTCTAGAAGAATGTTAGTTATCCATAAGCCAAGATAAAGGAAATCTAATTCTAAGTGGTAAAACATATAATGTAGAATAAGAGTGTGGAAACATGAAACAATAAATATGATACATGGATCATAAAAAATAATATAACAAATAAATATAGCATATTAATAAGAATAGAAAATTATATCATTGTAAAAAATTCTATAAAAAATTATGTCCATGCATAATCTTGTGAACAGAGCTACCCACATCCTTGTCTACACAAACAAAAATTATGAAAATATATATCTAAAATATTATCCACATAATAAAATAATGAAAAATATATCTTAAATCATATCCACATTAAACAAATGTGAACCAAGATATCTAAAGTCATTTCCACACAACAAAATTGTGAATAAAGTTATTAGTAATCATGTCCAGACTGTAATATCATTATCTTATGAGATATAAAACATTAACCAATGCATTTTAGGGTGATTTAGGACCTCAACCATCATATAATAATTATACAAAAATATGTATTAAACATGAAGTCAATAATTAATCATGTTATAATGAACCTATAGAAATAAAATGGGTTTCGTAACATTTCTAAGTGATATATCATAGAATAACCTCAAAATTTATATTGGATGATACCAAAAATTAAATCTCCCAAAATGAGTATTTAAAAAGGGAATTTATAGGGTGATTCCTGTAATATAATTCCATAAGATATTTATTTTTAGATATAATTAGAACAAATATTTAAAAATATATTTCTTAATATCTTAATATTTTCATTAAAAGGAGATATTACGAGTCACTTTAAAAATTAATTTTCGTGAAGGTGAGATGGAAAAAAATTCAATACAAAAATTTAAAATAAATACCAATAATTTAGTATTTAAAAATAGAAAAAATATATCCAGAGTAAATATGGATTACAGTTTAAAACATATCATCATGAAAGGAAATCCTTTTTACTATTTAAAAATACCTTTATTGAGACCCACATTGTAAAAATGATAATAAAACTTCTTTAGGAATAGAAGTAAAGATAAATAAGAAGAAAAAATTGAATAATAACAATTTAAGTTTCAAAATAATAAATGAATTTTTTTTGGACACAAATAATATGGAAATGGTAGATAAATATCCATAAAAAATGATGAGGATTATTCTTGACACTATTTAATTTTTAAATGGAAATACAAACCATCAAAAAAAGAACAATTGATGTAACAATAATTTGAAAATGAGATCCATATAAATAAATGTAAATCAATAAAAACATGATATTAAGTAAAATATAATTCAATTATAAGGTTTATTTCACCTAATTTATAATATTATATTTCAAGAAGAACAACTGTAACTCAATGAATGGAAATTGAGTTAGAAAAGACCCTTACTAAATTGGAATTAAAGGAAAGTAATGAGTATAAAGTAAGGGTTATGAAAATACATGTAAAATTATTTAAATAATCATTAAAACTAAAAATATAATCCATTGGGTAGTAAGTACACCAAAAAGAATAATTGGTGTGTAATTTGAAGTCATACCACAATGGAGAGAAAGTGAGATGAAAAACATTGCATTAACTCTCAACTGTCATTAAAGTGATTAAACCTCATATATAATAAACATAACAATAATAGTAACTTATTTAATAAAATCATTCATATCTATTACCTTTTATACTTTTTAATTTTTATCATTCATTATACATATACTAGTTAGTTATTGTTTATTTTCATTATCAGATGTTAGTAACTCTGATTATTTCATATGAGATTCGTAATTTTAATGTTTATCCCATTTAATTTATACCAAGATAATAATTAATATATTATTTAAGGTAATAAAATATTTATTCTATAATTATTTATAAATTTCTACTGTCATTACTTGAGAGTTATAGTTATGATTTTGTGAAGGTGAAATCAACGAAGAGCTTCTTTAGATAACTTTTAAGGAATGAAAGGTGGAATATCAATAATGAATTAAATATTAATATTATCATTTCATAAAAAAAATTATTTACATAATGATATAATATTATTTTAGTAATTAATTTTCCATAAACATCCATAATAAAAAATTATAGCATCATTCATACACGTTATTAAACTTACCCAAACTAGAACATGTTATCACCAACAGATGAGTATGAAACTGATTTTATTATAATATCATAATTAAAGGTTCATAATGATATTTTTTTATATTATTAAACCGGTAAATAAAAAATGATAATATTTTGATGAAGAAGGTAAGATAATAATCTATTAGTTATAAATAAATTGTTTCTCTTCAAGGTAGGCTTGTTTTATGAGGTTAAATTTACAATTATCACTTATTGTTAACATTATTAATAGAATAAAAAATTTATAATTCTAATATATTAATAATATAATTAAAATAATCATAATAATTAATTATATTTCCATAACCATCCAGTAAGTATAGTGATGAAAAATTATGTATGGCGTTCATTAAGGTGGCAATTCTCATATAACCTGAGCGACATTTTCATTTTTTGAATGAATGAGTGGGGGATGGATAATGGTTGTTACATTGATGTAATATAATTTATTTTTACTAATGATACTTATGGAATTATATTAGTATGGTTAGAAAAGGTTGAGAGGATAAATATAGATAATAAAATGTTAGTGATTGGACAATACTCATATCGAGGACTTTATTTTTATCTTAGAGGACCTCTTGGAAATGGATGACTTGGGATAATTTATTATAAAAAAGGTTTTCCAAAATTTTAATAGTATTATAGGAGAGGTAAATTGAGTTTTTATTTAGGAATAATGTTAAAGGTAATTTTGGATTTAAGGGGTTTGAATTTATCTCATTTTAAAGGTTTAAAGGAGGGACATTTCCTTAGGAAAAAAGTTACGTAAGGGAAAATGATAAAATCACATGGGATTTAGGAGATTTAGGTTTTTAATGGTTTGTGAAACATGTGGGTATTAATTTCAAAACTAAAAAATGGCTTATATAAGGTATATGTGTCAATTAAAATTATTGAAATTTAAGCCACTTTAAGTTACCCTTTTTTACCCTGATTAACTTTGATTAAAAATTTACCATGGTAATTATTTTTTACTAAATAAATTAGTGTATTTTTTTATATAAGTATAAAAATAATATTATATTCATCATTTAAATGTTATCAATTTAATTTATAAAACTTACACATCATTTATAAAAACAATTCTCTAAAAAATAACTGTTTTACCTTGGTAATTAATAGTTTGTTTGGTAACATAAATATTAAAACAATCATAATACTAAATTTTTATATGATGATTAAAAATATGGATTTTTTATATATTTAATTTATATATTTTATAAAAATTATTTTTTAATATAAGTGTGAATAATGCTTAAAAAATAACATTTAAAAAAATGTATTTTTAAGCATAAATAGAATCTATTCATATTCCATTCCAAGTGAAAGTATTTATATGAAAAGTAGTTTATATATATCATAGATACATTACATATTATTAAATAGTGATCAGTTAGTTTTAATAATTAATTATATATAGAAAAATTATAATTTTTTGAGAAAAAGTATTTTTATCCAAAAATGATTTTATTAAAAAATTCTTCCCGATAGATCACTTATTTAATAATAATTAGTTATATTTTCTCAATAAATTAGTATTAAAATATATTTTTTAATTTTATAAATATATCAATTAATTCATCACAATAAAAAAAAATATGTAACACATGAATATATATATATCTAATAAAATGTTTTAATTAAAATTTTCCTTTGTTTCATTATAGAATTATATTATTTTCAATTTTTGAATAAAATTGACACAAATTTAATATACCTATTGGATTCAGGTATTTCCAAAAACCATATAAATAATAGTATTATTTTATTCCTACATGTATAACCTGACATTCATTACTAAAGCCATTCTACATATTCGTTTGATTCCCTCTCATTATGTCTATTATGTTTCTAATTCTTTTTTAAATTCAGGGTGATGATCTTCATAGAGAACCATGAGGATAATATTTCTAGTAATTTTATTTAATTTCAAATTAATTTCTCTTATAATTTTATTAAGGATTTTTCATATCACATTCTCAACATATAATAATGTTTATCATTCATTATAATAATTTATAAAATTTATAATGGTTTAGTTTTAGTTTGATGTTATATTTGGAGGTTCCTATTTAACATAGTATTTAATTAATGTAAAATATATACTAAAATATAAGGGTGTTACATTGTACCCCCTAAACTAAATTGCATAATTTTAATTTATCTTACGGATGAAATTAGATAATGATATTCTTAATACAGTCATGACATGAGATATAATTTCTAATGAAATATCATCCACACTAAATTTGTTAATAATAGTAAAAACATGTCATCATTGAGTATTAAGACCCATATAGTGGAGGTAATATTGATAAGGAGTTCATAGTTAACCTTATAATAATAGGTGATCATAGGCTGATTTGGGATATAAAATGTTACTCCCTTATTATGGAAATTTTTATGGGATATATATAGGGAGAGCTATTCAATGTCAAAAATCATATTAAATTCTATCAAAGGAGGAATAATAATATTTTTTGGAAGCATATAAAAATATCTATATAGAGATTATAGTCTTGGGGTGAATCCATCATACTACATGTATTTTTTACTAATAATCCAATATATAATCATTAATGTTCTTAGAAAACTTTCTAGGAATAAGGGAGTGGGTAAAACCAAAATAAAATAGATCACTTGAAGTTTTTGAGTGAGTTATGGGTGTACCTTTTACCCTCTTTCTTTGTGGCCCATTTTAGTAGTAGTGATTACATAGTCCCTTATTTCCTTGGTGTTGGTGATTTCTCATGATTATTAGCCTTATTATCCATTGGATTGTGGAATGAATTTGTAAAATTTAAAAAAAATACTTACATTTTAAGAATTGATGTTTGGGGGAACGTTATTTTGACCCTTATCATCCTTTATTACATTGAATTTACCCTTTATCTCCATTTTAAAATCACGAGTTTGATAACCAAGCCTTCCATACTTAAAACATTCCCTTGTTCCTTTTCAAAAATCACTTTGGATATTATTAAGAAATTTTTATCTTGTATATGATTGGAAATATTTTCCCCCAATATATTTATAATTTTAGTTTTAATGAAACCCCATTTTCCATTTATTTTCCATGAAATAATGAGAGTCCCCAATTTCTATTTCAACATTAATTTTACATCAAACAATTTCTTCATTGTTAAAAAAGTCTCTTACAACAAATTCCTTTCAAATAATTGGTTTTAGGCCACTACATAATCATTTGATACTACTTTGGGGGTAAGTAATAATACTATAGGAAAACCTCATTAGTGTCATGGGTTTTTTGTTTATAGATACCCACTGATTCATCTTATTTTTGTTTCAACTCAAGGAATTATCTCCCCATTTTTTTGTAAAGAGTTCAATGAAAATAGTTAGTGAAGAATAATTTATTAAACTCCTTCTATTATACTGATTCAACTTCTTTATTTTTTATATTCTTAATGATTTTACACCATTGGTTAACCTTACCTTCAAAATTATAAATAGTTAAAATGAAATTCTTATGGTTAAATCATTGTAGGTATAAAAATATATTGTATATTGTTCTAATCCATTGATTTTTTGATTAGTAGGTTGGAAGAACCACTAAAGGATGGTGTACAATTCTAAATAAAGGACTCGATATCTTGGTGTTATTACTTAGTTAATTTGTGAGCTCAATATGGTTTTTATTATTTTTCAAAGTTTGGTAGAGTTGAGTGAGAATTACCATGATATTTTTATAATCCAACCCATATCCAGTAATGTTTCTCATTGGGAAACTCTTTGTATTGTCCATAAAATACATTATTAACTTTTCTCCCATGGTTTCACCAAATACATAAATAAAATAATGTTAAGGTATGAGAATACTCAAATTAATAAATGTATTAACTATAATTATAAATGTAGAAGAATTAAATCATTAATTATATATATAACCTAACTTATGATTCTTTACATTTAAATCTTGGTAATTCATGGTAATATTCCAATTATGTTCTCTAACCAAACTAGTTATTTATTTAATTATAAACTTCCATTTAAAGCCTTTATAATGGTTTTTAAGGATAATGTGAATCAACCAATGAATATCCCAAAGGAGTTTAAAACTAGGTGTGCAGTTAGGATCACTTTTTGTGCACTTGGTGGAGATCAATTTAATATAAAAAATATATTTTTTAGTGTTTTTACCCCTAGGTGAAGCTATTACAAAGACCTTGCCCACTTTTTTGTATCTACATAGGGATTTCATTTCTTTTAAACCACAAACTTTATACATTACCAAAATTATATTACGTTTTATTAGGATTACCCCTAGTGGTTTCACTTGTTTTTTTATCATAATCCCCAAAATAACTAAACTAATCACTAAAAATGACTATACCCCACTTTGATACCAATTTAGGGGCCCTATACTTGCAGTCTCTAGCATGATTATGAAAAAAAAATTCTTTAGAAACTAGATTTGATTCCAAGTGATTTGATTCAAACTAAAATTTTTTATATTTTTCAAAATTTTTCGTAATTTAAACATTACATCTCATATATAATCACACAATCAAAACACCAATATGTTTTGTGTATTCTGAGATTAGATAATTTAAAATGTTATGGTAAACATTTCTCTATAATCATACCATACTATATCCCCTTCTAGATATCTCATAGCTTATAATCATGTTCATTACCCAGGGAATAGAAAACATAAGAAACGGTTGAGATCAAATGATCAGTAAGAAAAAAATATCATCAAGTCATAAAATTTTATATTATAATCCTATTAGAAAACATGATCATGGGATAAATTAGTTTTCTAAAAACAAAGATAAAAGAAATGTACTCTCAAGTGATCAAAAATATATAATGGAATGAGAGTAAGGAACCATAAATATACTCCATGAATCATTAAATAATCATATAATAAATAAATTTGTTATAATAAAATATATATAACATCATAACATTGTGAATAAGGCTATCAAAAAGTATGTCGATGTATAATCTTAGAAATAATTCTACCTACAATCATGTCCAAAAAACTTCTAAACAAATATATCTGTAATCATTTACACATAAAAAACTTGTGAAAAATATATCCTTAATCATTTCCACAAAACAATATAATAATAAAAGATATTTTTAAACATTTTATAAAAAACATGTTAAAAAATTGATGAAAAATCATGTCCACACAACAAAATAATAATCTCATGGGTTATTATACTTTTGAAAATACATTAGAGAGAGATAAAGGAACTGACTCATCATATGATAATCATCCATACATATGTATTGAACATTTAATTAATCATTTATCCTTCAATAAATTACTCATGGAAATAAAATGGGTTTCTTATCATTCTGAAGTGGTATCCCATAGAATTACCTTAAGACTAAGATCAATTGATATAAAAAATTTAATCACCCAAAATGTGTATTTCAAAAAAGATTTTAATGGGTGATTCCTGAAACCTATATCCATAATAGATAGATATTATGGATATAAACTGGATAATATAAGAAAAATATCATTAAATATTATTCATAATAAATCATAACATTTTAAAAAATTAGAGAAGTTACAAGTAAATTTGAAAATTAATTTTTGTGAAGGTGACTTGAAAATATGTTTAGAACCCCAATTTAAAATAAATACCAATAACAGAGTCATGAAAATATACAATTTTTATCTAGAGGATATTTGGAGTGTAATAAAAAAATATGATCATGAAAAGAAAATCTTTTTTAAAATTTTAAATGCCTTTATTAAAACCCACACCATAAAAATGATAATAAAAACTCCATTTGAAAAGTGGTGAAGAGAAACAATCCGATCACATGACATAATAAATATTTGTATTTAAAATTAATAATGTAAAACTTTTATGGAAATAAATAGTATGGATATGGAGTATAAATATCCATCAAAGAGGATGAGGATTATTATTAATCATATTTTATTTTTATAAGTAAATAAAAAATAAAAGAAGAAGATTTAATGCATCAATACTTAAAAAACTATTTGATGGGAAAGAAATGTAAATCTCTAGAAACATTATATGAAGTATATTATAATTCAATCATAAGTTTTTTTGATCCCAAATTATATGAATAGAGTTCAAAAATAAAAATCATAACTTAATGAACAAGAATTGAGTTATAAAATCCCTTAATGATTTGGCATTAAATGAAATCAAGGTGTTTTAAGGAAGGGTTATGAAAATAATTTCAAAATTCATGAAATAATAATAATTAATGATTATATAATCCATTTTATATTAATTATATGAAAAATTGAATATTCGGTGTGTAATTTGAATACAAGACTCAATGAAGGAAAATTGAGTTGAAAACACTTAACTTAGCTCTCGAATTCCATGAAAGTGCTTTAAAATCCTTTATAAAAAATATTAGAATGTAAATAAATTATTTAATAGACTTATTCATATATATATTACATTTTTTATAATTATTTATAATTATTAATTATAAATTTAATAGTTATTTGCTGTTTATTTTCATCATCCTATGTTATTAACCTTGATTATTTCATATAAGTGTTGTAACGTCAAAGTCAATATCAATTATTTAATACCAATTTAATAATTTATATATTATATAAGGTAATAAAATATTTTTTCCATAATTATTTATAATATTCTAATTTCATTTCTTGAGAGCTATTTATGATTTATAATGACGAAATCACCGACGAGATTGTTTTAATAAATTTTTGTGAACAAAAGGTGGTATCTTAATAATGAGATAAATATCAACATTAAAATTCCATATAAAACATTATTTATATATTAATACCATATTATTATATTAATTAATCTTCCATTTTAATCCACGATAAAAATTTACAGCATCTTTCATGTGGGTGGTTAAACCGACCCAAACAAGAACATGAAATAACAAATGGATATGTATGAAAGTGATTTTAATATAGTATCATAATTATATAATCATAATCATATTATTATTATTATATTAAATATCAAAATTATAATTGAGAATTTTTGGATAGATAAGAATGATAATATTCTATTTGCTACAATGAAGAAATCATTTTTCGTTTTGGTGTGCTCATTTTTGGTAGTTACATTTATTGCGATCACTTATATTAAATATTGTTAATTGATTGATCATTTTACCATTATAGTATCTTAATAATTTCATCAATATCATATTATGAATTAAATATATTTTTAAAACAATACATGGATGTCATTAATGAAAAATGATGTTTTCCATTCATAGAGGAGGTAGTTCTTACGTAACAAAAGCGATGTTCTCATTTTTCAAAAGGACGAGAAGGATATAAGTAATGGTTGTTAAAACAACATAATAAAATTTTAGTATAATAATTATATTTGTTTAATTATATCAGTATGGTTAGAATAGGTTTGGAGGAGAAATATAAATAATAAAAGGTTATGGATTGGATCATACTCATGTTGAGAACTTTATTTTTCTCTTAGAGGAACTCATTGAAATAAAGGATTTGGGAAACATAGTTATAACTAAGGGAATCCAAATGTGTAATAATATTTTAGGAAATAAAAAATAGTTAGGTTTTATAGAATAATTTTAATATTAAGTGTGGATTCAAGTGGTTTTAATATATTTCCATTTATAGGTGAAAAGAGGGGAATTTCCTTGGAAACAAAAGTTAGGTAAGTGGTACAGATATAATCACTTGGGTGTTAGGTGATTTAGGTGGGTAAATGCTGGTGAGACATGTTTTTATGACTTTAAAATCTATCAAAGGACTTGTATAATATCTCGGTGTCAATTTAACTTACTAAAATTTGGGCCACTTTAATTTACCCTTTTTTACCCTTACTAACATTGATTAAAAATTTACCATGGTATTTTTTTTAATAAAAATATAAGATGAAACTTATTACCATATTTTAATTAATATTTAATATATTTAATCTAATTAAATTTTGAAATATGATAAAATTATATTTCAAAATAGATCATAAGTTATAAAAGAACAATAACTTTTTATAAAAAGGTATTTTATACATTAAGTTTTTTTATTATAATTTCCAATAAATTGATAAATAAATTGGTGTTAATATATATTTTTATATTTTTATACATTATATTACATCGATAATTTAAAATATATAAAATTTATTTGTAAAAACTACACAACATTTATAAAAATAATTCTTGGAAAATAACTGGTTTATCATGGTATCTAATATTTACTTCGGTCAAATAAAAATGAAAATGACTATATTAAAAAAATATGATGATTAAAAATATGAAAAAAAATTTATAACCATTTTATAGGTTTTATAAAAATTAATTTTTAATATAAGTTCACATAGCGCATAAAAAATAGTTTTTTATAATTTTTTTAAGAATAAAATGAATTCATTACTATATCATAACAAGTGAAAATATTTAGATGAAAATTAATTTATTTGTTTATATATTATTAATATACCCAAATTCTTCAAGAGTGATTAATAGGTTTTAAAAATACAAAAAATATCAACAAGGTATAATTCTCTTAGAAATTTCATTTCATTAATAAATGATTTTATTCATAATTATTTATGATTGATTACTTATTTAAAAATCATTAGTTAAATTCTCTCAATAAATTCGTATTAAAATCTTTCTTTTAATTTTAAAAAAATGAAATAATTCTTTTAAAAAATATGCCATGCATGAATATATATATAATAAAATGTTTTAATTATGTTTTTTTATTTTTGTTTGATTCTATAATAATATTATTTTCATTTTATCAATATAATTTACAAAAATTCAATTTACCTATTGGATAAATGTATTTCCAAAAACATTATAAATTAGAGTCAAATTTAATTATTATATATATAACCTCACATTCATTACTAAAACCGTTACACATTTTCATTTACTTCCCTCTCATCATGTGTATTATATTCCTAATTCATTAACTTATTTCTATATTTGAAAATTTAGGGTGATAATTTTTATAGAAAAACACAAGGATAATGGTCATGGTATTTTTATCTACCTATATATTTATTCCTCATTTAATTTTATTAATTATGTTTAATATTATATTCATATAATTTATTAATATTTACCTTGCATTATGATATAAAATAAAATATATTGTGGTTTCATTTTAGTTTAGTTTTGTATATAGATAAGGCTATTCGACACAATATTTAATTAAATGAGAAATTTAACTAAATCTAAGGCTATTATATTATATCCCTTAAATAAATTGTATCCTTTTTAATTTTAATCTATCACACTAATAAAAATGTATGATAGTATTCATAATATTTTCATGACTAAATATATAATTTCTAATGAAATACCAAACTCACTAACATGGGTAAGACAAGGAAACTCATCTCATGATTGAGTATTAGGACCCCAATAAGGATTTGATAGTTATCCTTTCACAGATATATGATGATATGTTAGTTTAGGATTTGAAATGTTACTCCCTTATTCTGGAAATTGATATAGGATATATTTATGGATAGTTTATCAATGTACAAAATCACATCAAATTACACTAAAAAGTGTATAATAATATGTTCAAGAGGCTCATATAAACTTATATCAACTAATATTTTAGACTTGGGGGAACATTTCATACTACTAGGAGTTTTAACTAATAATCTGATATCTAATTTCTTATGTTCATAGAAAACTTATTATGTATAAGGGAGTGGGTAGGACCATAATTAAACAGGACACTTGAAGTTACTAGGTGAATGATTAGTGTAACTTTTACCCTTTGTTTTTATGACCCATTTCAATAGTATTGATTTCATAGTCCCATACTTGTTTCCTTAGTCTTATAGGTTTCTCATGCATATCACCCTCATTAGACCTTATAGTTGGGCATCAATTTTCATAATTCCTAAAATCTAAGAATTTAAATCATGAAGTGTGGGTGGATCAGTGTTTTATAACTTCTTCTACTCGATTGAATTTATTATCCTATTTATCCCCCTTTGATAATCATGAGCTTCATAGAATATCCTTCCACACACTAAAAATTAAATTGCTCATTTTTTGGAATAACATGGATGCTTCTTCACATATTTTTGTCATATATATGATTTTAATTTATTTCCCCCATGTCATTTATCATTTTAGTTTCCATGAAAATCTCTGTTAATTTTATTTTCCCCAAATTTAGTAGTGTCCCTAGTTTCAATATGCACATTATTTTTACATCGGACAATTTAATTTATAATACCAAAGAATATTATAACTAATTTCTTTCAAAGAATTATTTTTAGGTCCCTAAATAACCATTAAATATTACTTTTTGGGTATTTACTAAAAGTTGAGGAATACCCCATAAGTATCAGGAATATTTATTCATAGGTACCAAGAAATTCCTCCTCCTTTTGTTTCAACTCATGTAATCCTCTCTCTATTTTTTAAGAAGTTTTTAGGGAGATTATTTAGTAACAAATACTTTCATGAACTCTTCCTATTCAATACAGTTAACTTATTACTTATTTTCCATATTCTTAATGATATTCCATCAGTGTTTAACCTCACCCTACAAATAGAAAACTTTTAAAATGAACTTCACATAGTTCAAATATTGTTGAACTAAAAATATATTCTCTATTTCACAATCCATTTCTTGAAGATTATTTTTTTATAAGACCCACTAAAATATGGTGTGTGTTAATGCATAAATCACTAAATAGATAACATATCCTTCCTTTCTGAATTCAGAAGATAAACATGGTTTGCATTATTTTTCGGATATTGTGAGTGTTTAGTGATCATTTACATGATATTTTGTACTACAAACCTTATCTTATTAGGCCAATCATTAGGATAATTTATGTATTTTCCATCACATCCATTGTTACCATGACTACTTCAAACTCCACCCATTACTTAAAATAAATTAAATTTTAGGTATGAGAATACTCAAATTAATAAATGTATAAATTATAACTATAAACATATAATAAGTAACTCACAAATAGAATTCATCTTATGAATATCTAAGTTTCAATCTAGATTATCAATGGTTATATTCCTATTAGGTTATATAACCTAACTAGTTATACATCACATCATTCACTTTTATTTCAATCCATCATAATGGTTCTTAAAGATAATGTTAATCTACAAAAGAATATCCATTGGGAGTGTTAAAAGAGGTGTATAGGTAGGATTACTTATCATGCACCAATTGACGGCTGAGTTAATACTTAGCCAAAATATTTCAAAATTATTACCCCTAGGAAAATCTATTTCAGAGCCTACATCCACTTCTTTCTATCCATAAAGGCATTTAATTTCTAGGAAACCACACACTCTAGTTATTATTGTCATAAATACCAATGGATCCATCATAAATGATATTATTAAAGTCCATAGGTATGGATCCAACAATAAAATAAATAATTATTTACTCATCTTAAATTCATTTGGAAGATTCATAACCTGCTGTAAAATTCCACTCACACCATGTGTACAAAATCTTCACTCTATAATGGATCAAATATCTACAAGATTTAATGGTGTAATATATAATATAGTGGAAAGGATAGATCCCCTATAGTAAATATAACATTATATATTAATACACATTGATAATATATAATAAAATATTTTCTGACAGGAAAAGAGATAAACAAGTTAATAAATAACAGCCTTCAGCAACAGGAGAATTTTTGTTTCCATATAAAGATGAAAAATAAATAATAATAAGTCCCCTAAAACCCTAAATAAAGCCACATATTTGAATAATTATATTCAAACTAGAACAATTTGATATAATATTTAATATCTAACTAGGTTCCTCCTAATGTACCCAATGGCCAAAACCATCCCGAGACCCGAAGAAATTGAATCTCAAAGATGGACAAAAAACTATTGATAAACAATGGGATACATGAGAATTTTAGACATTATAAAGGGAGTTTTCAACGAATAATAAAATATAAATTTGATAATACTTTCAGAAAGATAGGTTTCATTATGGTGATCATCATTTCTGAGCTCCCAAATAACCCATAAACCCACAATAAGAATCATCATCTTTGTTTGAAAATCTATAGGATCACCTATATTGGTCTGAAAATAAAAAATAGATAAATTGATCTATGTAAGGGAAATATTAAGTTTTTCCCATGCATCCTCCATGTTAGAACTGGATATAGAGATCATATTCCCTTCCACAGAATATGTGAAGAATATATTTACTACTAGTACTCATGCAGCCTGAGAATTTTTAAATAATAGTGATGACCTTGTTCTTCACCTCCGTTCCTATAGGTAATGCATGATTCTGAATTCTCTAATGAATGAAATTCACATTTTGAAGAATAGGTTTCCCCCATAACTATACTTCCCATGAATACTCATTATTTTTAACATGATGGTGATGTAAAAATAGAGAGGTTGAATAAACTATAGGGTTATTCATGAAGATAAACAAATCAAGAACTTCATTCAACTAAAAGTATCAAATAAGTTCTATTTATTTTGAGTCCTAAATAGCATCCATGAACACAGTATGTAGAATTTTTTGATTGGAGGTGATGTTTGATACTGAGAACCCTAGGTATAATAAAATACTTCCATCCCAATAATCTTTACAATAGAGGGTGTCACCCATACCAATGATCCATTGGGGATTATTGATCATTACAGAAATAGATTCATGGGAAATTTTACATAGATGAAAACCCTTTGAGACCTGATCAATCCAACTAGATGGATATGATCCATAATTACTGGGAATAAATCTATCTTAGAAAGAGTAGTTGGAGAGTTCTTCCCATGCATATTTTTCTTATAATCACAACATAGTCTTATAAATATTTTTTAGATTTATTTTCCCTCCACATAAGGCTAATACAGGCTTGAACAACTAGATTAATGGTGCAAAATCTCATTATTGGATTACCATAAGAATATATTGAGAATTTTTTAAATATTTTGATGATAGATTTAGGGTCCCAAATGATATGAAGTACATGAATTTGGATGGAAGAGATGAAACTATTGACGAGTGTTATCCAACCTTTGAATAAGAGGAAACAATTTTTACAATTTGTGATTCTACCCATAATTGTAAGATCCCAGATCTTCTTAAGGTATGTTTTTTTAAATTTGGTTTGTCCTATTCTTTTTGGGATGAATAAGTGTTTCCCAATGTTCATGTGAAGGTTCAGGGGTGTTTCGGGGTTTTAGGACATGAAAGAGGAAGGAAATGGGGTTCCTAGAATGTTGCACGGTTTGTGCACGATTAGTGAAAACCATGCAGAGAATCCTAGGAAACTTTGAAACCTTAAATAAAAAACTTATGCATGGTTTGCATAGGGTTTTGAAAACCATGAGGAATTCACAGGAAACTGTATGAATGGGGTGATTTTTGGGAAGTAGCTTTCGCACGGTTTGGAAAACCGTATGGGTAAACAATGCAGCCTTGATTCATTGAGAAAATTACAAAAAATTCCACCCCTTGATTTTACAACCCAACTCGAGTTCCTCGTCCATTTTTTCCCTAAAACCCTAGTGAAAAACATGGATGACTTAATCTTCCAAGAGGTGTTTCTCCTTCGATTCTTGGCCATTTTGGACGTTGTTGGTTGCAGATTGAAGCTCTGGGTAAGTATAATCCTCTCCTCCCTTCTCTTTTTCAGACTAGGGCTTATGGTTTCTCTTATATCCATCCAAATCTCTCAAAACATTTTTTCTGGTGGGATTCTTATTGAGGATTCAAGGGATGTTTGAATCTGGATCCAAGGCTTTGATTAAGAGTGAATTCCACAAGGGATTCGAGGTAGGTGGTCTACAAGTTATATCCCATAGTTTTCTCTATATTTTTTCATATGTGTCGTGGTTTTTCCCTTGTCATTTTTTATTGGTTATCTCGAGTATGAATCAGTAAATTGGTTGTCTAAATGATTTCTTTAGAACCCTCACAATCCTTTTGGGATGCGTGGAGGAGGACTTAACCATTTTAGGGCCACCCATGGGGTGCGCCGGCAAACCCAGACCTAAAGTGTGGTGGGTTTATGTGGAGAGTTTCTGATTATTAATGTGTAAACCATGTAGAATATGTTTTAATGGTTGATTATTTTTAAAGGAAATGATAAATAATACTCCTAGGTAAATAATGGAATAATATGTTGTTGGAATGACATGAAATGGGCAATTGGGTTGAAAGAAATTATTTCGATTTTTTAATGAACATTGGTTAGAAATATCTAAGGGGATTAGTCCATACTAAATGGTGAACTTGTAATTGGGTAATGGAATGAGAATTAATGAATTTGTGGAAAGGGGTGAGTACATGAGAATTAGTTGGTACACCTAATGTTGAACATAATAAAGTGTTTGTGTTACATGATATGAGAAATTTAATTGAAATGATAAATGGGCTAAATGGGTTGATGAATGGTCAATGATGAATTTGGATAATGAATAGGGGTTTTTGAATACACTGAATGGGTTAAGAAACAACAATGTGAATTTGGCTAGATGGATATGGATTTTATTTGGTAAATGTGTTAATGTGTTATGGAATTATATTAATTCCTATGTTGTTTTCATGTATTGTGAATTATAATGGCATTGAATATTCTTGGTTTTATTATGGTATGGTTGTGGTGACATGATAAATAAGCATGTGCACATGGCTTGGTAAAGTGGGGTATTGACATGAGGTTCTATGACCATGAGTAGAGTTAGACTGAGGCTCTAAAATCCACCCCAAAATTCATGGGTTAGGGAAGGGGATAGGGGATCTATTACCCTAATAGTTGCATTCCACCCGAAATGAGGCTTCAAGGTGAGGATAATGTGTTGATGTGATATGTGTATCCCTAGTGAGATAGGGACATGATTTATTTCCCCTCTGTATTGTGACTGACATCTTTAGAAACTTGTGTAGATGATATTTATGCCTAACCTAGTGAACATATGATTAAATGGGTTGGGTAATGAAGATGGTATAAGGAATGTAATTGGGATAAATGCTAGGAATAAAATAAATGAACCTTGTTAAGTTATGGAACCCGAACCATCCCTTATTTAATTACCTTTTATTTTGTACTTTCATACAGTATCTATTTGACTGGATATTTTTTAGACACCATTGGTGGTGACCTATTGAGTTTTGTACTCAAACCCTGCTCGGTCCACCATTGGGTACCCGAGCAGATCTCTTGGTTGCAGGTCATGATGAGGGAAAATGCCATACTCTAGGATGTTGAGTTAGTATTAGGATGTACATAGATAAGGATCCAAACTTAGAGTCAAGACCCATTTGGAGTTTTCTCCATTTGTTTTATTTTGGGTTTCTTTCACTTGACACTTTTAGTATGGAATATAATTGTTGTATTGATTTGCGTTGTATCCTATTTGGGAAACATTTGGATACAAATTTTTTTTGGATTCTCCATATTTTTTTTCACTATTTATATTGTGTTTTTATGTGACATACTCTGGTAAGGAGCATATAGTATCCCTATGTGACTCATTAGAACCTCACCACTATTTGGCAACCTTTGGCATTTGGGGAGGCGCACTTGAGGTCATGTGGTGACCCGACTCAGGGAACCAGTTTAGTGGATTCCGGGTCAAGGAAATTACAATGTGGTATCAAAGGATTTATTTTCTCTTCTTACTATTTGGGGATGGTATAAAAGATATTAGGATATGTGGGGCCTTGGTAATGATCTCAGTCTTAGGAGTAGCTGACCCATATATGAGGGAAAACCCAAGTCACCCTGGGTGGGAATTTTTGTTCTTTATATGTGTTGTTATAGTTGGATGATATTTTATCATTGGGTGATGCACTTGTTGTTTGATTTGACTAATTTATTATATTTTGTGAATTGTCAAAATCGAATGAGTTTGTGCATTCATACATCAATTTAGGAAGCTAAGGATATAGGTGGAATGCATCATTATAGACACACACAAATGATGGGTGTGCGAGGCATAGAGAGTAAAATGCATTTACTTTATAAATCTGAAGAAAATGATGCCTAATAATGTTAATGAAAGTGGGTGAATGAAAAGAATAAAAAAGAATATTAAATGAATATCATTTTCAAATAAATGTTATGATAGGGATAAAATTTTGGGTTGTGATAAAATGTAAAGGTTTACTCGACGTCTAAGGGAGAAACATTTCATAATGATGGTAAAATTACTAGTGAATTAGGCCTAATGAAACATGTAAATGAGTTAAAATGATTATTTTAACATGTTGTAAAATGGGAAATGTTACTAAGAGGAAGGGATCATGTTTTAAAAGAAGGGTTGGTTGGAGATGTGTTAATGAGGGACTTGTGATTAAATAAACTAGTTACCTCATGTTGACCATGACCGTGGTAGGTATGGTGGGGGGGGGGGAGTGTTCTAAGTGTGATGATGACCATTAGGATAGAGTATGAAGAATGGGTTTTTAAGGTTGATATCATGTGACCTTTTCCATCTATGATTATATCCAATTGTCCATTATTCAAACCATTGGGTGAATGATAAGTTAAAAATGATAATGGTTGAGTTCAAAGGTAGGTATCCTATGCGTTGTTGGTTTGACCCTTGTATATATAGGTTGGGGTAGTGGGAGTTCACTAGTTGAGACTATGGATTTGGATTGTGAGGCCTTGCCTGTTATGATATGGCCTAGGTGGTGTGTTTAGGGAACACTTGGTAGGGTTTTGGCCTTTTTGGTTGTGAGTCTTAGTTTGGTAATGTGAGCGAGGAAACTCTCATGTTTTGTAACCGTACTGAGTACATGCTGGACCCTAAGGATGGTACGTGTGTCTTGGTGTCCTTGTGAGTTGAGACCTTGCGAGTTGGGCCTTGACCCCAGAGAGGATGTTTTTCTCATAGTGCCGATGAATGTGTACACCTTTGGTGTGGAACCTAGAGAAAATGGTTATTTGATGTTCTAGGAATAGTGTACATAAAAATGGGTCTGAGGGTTCCATCTGCGAGAATTTATTTGTTTGTGTCATGAGAAGTATGGTTTGGAGAGAGGACCAATGGATTCTCTTGGTTGGGACTCAAATCTATGGAGTTGGTATCATTCAAGCATTAAGGTAACCTATGAAAGTGGTCAAATAGGGATCCTAGTGCTTCTGGGTGTGTGTCTCATAGGTAGATGTTTTGGACTTTGATAGTGGGACTTAGAGTGATATATGGTTCAAGATTGGCCTTGAGGGATATGTGGGAATGTTGACTGTATAGTTGTGTCTGGTTATTTCAAAAGGGAACCCTAGTTTTTCTGATAAGGGGTACAGTTTGTTTCAAAGGGTTTTATTGTGGTAATTCTTGACTCAACTAGTTGAGTGGGGTTAATGGAGTCTTGAAGTTGTTTTCAAGAAGAAAAGACAAGGGTGGAACCTTAGGTGAGGGTAGCCATGTGGTTGAACATTTTGGAATGAATGGTTTGGTTTTTGGGTGAGATGTAGAGGATGCCATAAGGATGATGATACTGACTAACCAAGAGACATGATTAGCTAAGTAATTAGGATATGAGCTATATGCAAATTAAAGTTGTTTTTTGGAAGACTATTTGGTTGGTTGGCGTGGTAGGTCCTTGTGCTTTGGTTGTTAGATAGGAGGGACACATTCAAATAACTCGAGTGGTGTGGTGGAGGTAGTGCCACATGAAATGTTGGTTTATAGCTGATTGGTGATTTGGTCATTGAGCAAAGGTTAAAGCTGGTCGGCAATCACCCCTCAGCAGCAGTGGTTAATTTTTGATTATATGCGTTCGTTAGGGAGGCCTTAAAATCTTGACAGGTTATAGTGTCTCATAGTTCAACATCAGAAATGGATAATTTGGTGGTGGTGTTCTTCGACAACTTCTTAGCTTACCTTAGCTAGTGATGAACATTCCCAATATATTTACATTTCCCCAAGTACATTGAGAAGCTCTGGATCACACTAAGATAAATGAAGGTTCTTCATTAGATGAGGGACATTATGAAGTTTATGATCAAGGAAACAATACATTCTAAGTTTCATGGGGGGATGCACACCCTAAATGGCTTGGGGTGAGGTCCTTGGGATGGACCGAATTGTGAAAAACAACATGGGAACCATTATCGGAAGCCAGAAATGGGTACTGGGTGACATTTGTTTTCTTGGTTTGGAAAAAATATGGATGTCTATGACTATGTTTGGGGTTTGGTGTGTGATCAGGTATATGATTTGGGGGGTCTAAATCCATCATGGTGTGAAATGGTGACAACACACCTAAGGTGGGGAGTGGTAAGTCAGTCATGGATATGGAGAAGAGAACCTCAAGTCGACGTAGTGGCACTAGTGTGACAATGAGGAACTTGTGAAGTGCATGTCAGGTTCCTCGGAGAGGCATGTGGGCCTTATTCATGATGTCGGATGATCCAAGTGATCGCTTGAGATCAAGGTAGTTCCAAGTAAATCTTGTACTATTTCTGTTGGGTCATAGAAGGGTGTGGTTAGATTTTACAATAGGTTGTTGCAAAAGAATTTGGGGTCCTATAACTCCAATTAAGATTGGGGTTAGACTCGAGTAATTTGTTTTCCCATGTGCGGTCTTGAAAACTTCGTGAAGTTGAGTGAACCTTGAACATGTGATGTGGTGTCATGCTAAGGGTGAAGCTGATTACTGTCTGGAGGGAAGAAATTCCATGATGATGGAATTCCACCAAAATTAAATAAATGACCTCAGTGGGTGCATGGGATGATAATGATAAACTTGAACGTGTGTGGTGGGAGTGACCCACCTCTGGGTTCATGTTGTGGCGGAAAGTGACTTTTTGAAATGAATTTTTACCTAAGTGACGTCATGTTGATCGTAGTCCTTGAAAGGGATAATGTGGGAATCTCCTTCCGAATGGTTTCGACAGTGCGATTGGATTCCAATGTGGGTAATGCCCCTATGGATGCTTGGAACAATGAGTTGGAACATGTTAGATGATCGACGAGTTGGGTTGAGTTCTGGTGGCCCTTCTTCAACGGGGGAGGTTCCAAGTAACTGAAAATGGTGGAGAGAAACATACGAGATAAATGGTTGGTTGATGATGTGATCAGAGTTTCGGGTTGGAGGTACTCGAGTGGTCACCATTCGGGTAAGTTATCCCTAATAACGAGCCTTGACATGAGTTAGTTGGTCGAGTACCTGAGTTTTTTGGGTAGCATTGGGTTGTACAATTATGGAGTGAAATCGTTAAATTTTTTTTTGGAAGGATCATGTGTTTTCCTTTGGGTGATACAAGGTCTAGTCACTGTTAGAGTTGGGGGAATAGGAAAAATTATTCCAAGCAATTTGGGTCATGAGTTGTGTTGAGGATCAGGACAATGAGGTGACCGTTGGTTCCTCCATGACGGTGTGATTCTATGTGTTAAGTTCCCATGTATTGTGAGTTAGGTGTTGTCACTTATGTTTCCCCCATGAAACTCTCGTAGTGGGAATGCTTGATGTAGATGCGTCTATGAGGAGTTTTTCTGGTTCGTGTTTTGGGTTCTAGTGAGGAAGCATTGAGGGGAATGTCTAGCCCCCTTTTCCATGTTCGATGGCCTTGTGATGTGAAACCAGAAACTTGGGAAGTGGGTATGGATATTCAAGCCCGGTGGTGTGATCCCTTTTTATGGAAGTTCAGTGATGCTCAGAAGAGTGGCTAGAGGATGAGATGTTATAAGGTGGGGAGGTGGTAAGATCTTGGATTTTATTAAGGTATGTTTTTTTTAAGTTTGATTTTTCCTCTTCTTTTAGGTCTAAATATGTGTTTCCCAATGTTAATGTCATGGCTCTAGAGTGTTCTGGGGGTTCGAGACATGAAATAAGAAGAAAATGGGATTCATGGGAATGTTTCATGGTTTTCACACAGTTAGTGCTAACTGCACGGAGCATCCTAGGTAACCTTGTAGCATAGGATATAAACTTACAAATGGTCGGTACACAGTTTGGAAAACCTTGAAGAATTCTCCAGAAACTATATGAAGGTTGTGATTTTTGGGCAGTAGCTTCTGCACAGTTTGCACAGGGTTTAACGAACTATGTAGGTAAACCGTGCGGCCCAAAAACATTGAGAAAATTACAATAAATTTTACCCCTAGGATTTTAAAACACAACTCAGGTTTCACATCCATTTTACCCCATTTTACCCTAGTGACGAACATGGATGACCCAAACTTCCAAGAGCTATTTCTCCTTCGATTATTGGCCATTTTGGATGTTGTTGGTTTCAGATCGAATATTCGGCTAAGTCTAATCCTCTCCTCCATTATTTTTTTCAGATTAGGGCTTATGTTTGCTACCATCCCCTTATAAAAATCTAAAACACTATTTTTCAGGTGAGATTCAAGTTGAGGCTTTAGTGGATGTTTAAATCTAGATCCAAGGCTATGATTAAGAGTGTGTTCACTATGGGATTTGAGTTAGGTGGTCTATAAGTTAAATGTCATAGTTTTTCTCTAGATTTGTGCATGTGTGTTGGGGGTTTTCCCTTCTCATGTTGTGTATTGGTTATCTTGGGTATGAATCCGTAAATTGGGTGTCTAAATGATTTCTTAAAAAACTTCATGATCCTCATGGGATGCGTGGAGGAGGACTTGACCATTTTAGGGCCACCCATGAGGTGCGTCGGCAAACCCAGAGCTATAGTGTGGTGGGGTTAATTGGAAGTTTGTTGATTATTAATGTGAAACCCATGTAGAATATGTTTTAATGGTTGATTAAGTTTAAAATAAATGATGAATACTATACCTATGGAAATAAGGGATAATATATTGTTATAATGACATGAAATGAGTAATTGGGTTGAAAGAGATTATGTCTATTGTTTAATAAACTTTGGTTAGAAATGTCTAAGGGGATCAGTGCATACTAAATGGTGAACTTGTAATTGGGTAATGGAATGGGAATGGATGAATTTGTGGAAAGGGTTGAATACATGAGAATTAGGTGGTGCACATAACATTGAACATAATAAAGTGGTTATGTTACGTGAGATGAGAAATGTACTTGAAATGATAAATGAGCTAAATGGGTTGATGAATGGTCCATGATGAATTTGGCTAAGGCATAGGGGTTGTTGAATACACTGAATGGGTTAAGTCATGGGAATGGGAATGTGGCTAGATGGATATGAATTTTAATTAGTAAATGTGTTAACGGGTTATGGCATGATATTAATTCACATGTTTTTTTCATGTATTTTGAATTCTAATGGAATTGAATATGCTTTGTTGTATTATTGTATTGTTGTAGTGAATTGATAAATATGTATGTGCACATGTCTTGTTAGAGTGAGGTATTGAATTCAGGTTCTATGCCCATGGGTCAAGTTAGAATGAGGCTCTAAACTCCACCCCAAAATGCACGGGTTAGGGAAGGGGGAAGAGGCTCTATTACACTAACAGTTTCATCCCACCCAAACTGAGGCTTTGAGGTGAGGATAATATGTTGATGTGATATTGTGTCCCTAGTGAGATATGGACTTGATTTATTTCCCATATTCAATGTGATTTATTTCCTTAGACCCTTGTGTAGAGGATATTAATGCCTAGGCCAGGGAACATGTGATTAAATGGGTTGAGTAATGAAGATGGTATAAGGAATGTAATTGGGATAAATGATAAGAATAAATTAAATGAACCTCGAAAACTTATGGCACCCGAACTATCCCTTATTTACTTACCTTTTATTTTATAGTTGCATGCATGATCTATTAGACTGGATATTTTGTAGACACCATTGGTGATGGCCTACTGAGTTTTGTACTCACACCCTACTAGAGCCACCGTTGTGTACCTGAGAAGATCTCTTGGTTGCAGGTCAGGACAAAGGCAAGGAACTATTTTAGGATGTGGAGTTGGTCTCGATATGTTCATGGAGAAGGATCCAGACTTAGAGTCGGGACCCATTTTTAGTTTTCGCCATTTGTTTTATTTTGGGTTTCTTTCACTTGGAACTAGTAATATGGCATGGAATTGTTGTATTGATTTTTGTTATATCCTATTTGGGAAAAATTTGGTTATGCATGTTTGTAGGTTGTTCCATTTTTTTCCTCTATTTATATTGTGTTTTGATGTGGCTTACTCTGGTAAAGAGGGTATAGTATCCCCATGTGACTCATTAGACCCTAACTGTTAGTCAGAAACCTCTGTCATATGGGGAGGCACACTTGAGGTCATGTGGTGACCTGGCTCGGGGAACCTGTTTAGTGGATTCTGGGTCAAGGATGTTATAATAATCATGTTGAGGATACATTCAAAATAATTAATGAGAAATGTTTTGTTTGAAAAATTATCTCCCACTTGATCCATGACCAGTTATATTGTACTGATATGAAGCATGTCTTGAATGGATTTGGTTTGACTACCCTAGAATTTATTCATAATATAAACATAAATTTTTCTGATATTAATTAATTTTCCACTATTAAGAAAATACTTAATTAAAATATATTTAAACCTTTAAATTTAATTACTTAAACCATTTATAAAAAATCATGTTATTCACAAAAAATATTTTGGATACTCCAATAGAACCATTCCAACCATTGAATGGATGAAGATTACTGCTTGAAATATCAGATTTCATTTTCCTAATAAGTGTATCTTGGGATATGATAAAAATACTTAGAGAGAGCGGGTATCCTTCATGAAGTCTATAGACTAATGTGAATAAACCAAACCTTCTTCTTATATGTGACCATACACTATATACATAGTCAAAATTATAAAATACTTTTCTAAGATTATCCCTAATGTTTTCACTAATTTTATATTATCTATGTACCAAAAAAAACCAAAATAATCTCAATAAACAACTAAAACCCACCCTAATACCAACTGAGATGCTCCAAACCCTCAATCTCAGGCCTAGTGATGAAAATATTCTTTAAAAACTGGATTCAATAACAACTGATATGACCCAAACTAAACATGTATATATTTCATATTATTTTCATAATTCAAAAATTAAATATCAAAAATTATCATACAACCAAAAAAACCCAAAGGTATAGTATCTTTAGATATTATATACTTAATTATATTATTGTTAACATTTCTCTATAATAACACCATACTATATCCCCTTACAAACATCACCTAGGTTATACAAATTTTCATAACCTGAAGAATTTAAAATGTAAGAAATGGGTGAGTTCAAATGATTAGTAAGGTAAAAACATGTTAAAAACTCAAATATATTTATAGCATAAGTATATGAGAAAACCTGAGCATGAGATACTAATTTTACTCAAAATATCCTAGAAGAATATATGTTTTCAACAAGACCGGATAAAGTACATATAATCTTCTATGATCAATTGTATACCATGGAATAATAGTATTGAAACATTAGATAATAAATATGATCCAAAAATTATAACATAATAATATAATAAAGAAATGTGGCATGAGAATAAGCATGATAAATCATAACATTATGAACAAGGATATTTAAAATTATGTCCATGCACAATCTTTTTAACACGACTTCATTAAATCAAGTACACAAAAAAAATTTGTTAACAAATTTATATGAAATCATACCCCAGAACAACATTACACAATAATATTTTTAACAATTTTAGCACAATAAAATTGTGAACAAAACTATATAAAATCTTTTCCACACAAAAAACTTATGAACAAATCTATCTTCAATCATGTTCACACAAAAACTCATTATCTCATGAGACATAAAAAATTAACCAGTGAATTAGGGGGATATATAGGACACCACCCATCATATAAAAAAAATTTATACATATGTATTCCACATGAAATCAATCATTTACCATGTAATAAATTACACATGGAAAGATTTTTTTTAACATTTCCAAGTGGAATCCCATATAATAACATTAATAGTTATATCAGTTGATATAAAAAAATCAATCACCCAAAAATAGAATTTCTCAAGGGAATTTAGAGGGTGATTCATGAAACAGAAATCCATAAGAAATAGATATTTTGGAAATAAATATGGAAATTAAAGAAAAAATTTATAAAAGATATTTCATAAAACATCATAACATTTTCATAAGAAGGAGAAGTAATGAGTCACTTTAAAATTTCCTTTTTTAGAAGGTGACATGATTTTTTATAAAAAAACCACATTAAAATAAATACTAATAATATATTCTTGAAATATTTACCATGGCTATCCATAGGATATATGAAGTGGAAGGTAAAACAAGTGATCATGAAAGGAAATCCTTTTTTATATTTTAAAATACATTTATTAAAACCCTAATCATAATAATGATAATGAAACTTAATTTTGAAGAGTTAAATAGAAATACGAATATAACATGAGATATTTCATATTTGAGTTTCAAAATAAAATAGGAAAATATTTTTGGAAATAAAGAATATTCTTATGGAAGATAAAAAACCATAAAATAGGATAAGGATTATTATTAACAACTTTTCATTTTTATGATCAAAGAAAAACCATAAAAGAATAAGTATTTATCTAACAATACTTTGAAAAGGAGTTAATTTGAATGAAATTTAAATCCCAGGAAACATTTTATTAATTTAAATATAATTCAATGATAAGATGTATTTCTCCAAACTTATAGGAAAAAAGTTCAAGAAGAATGGTCATAACATAATGAATGGAAATTTAGTTTGTGAAAACCATTACCACTTTAGAATTAGTGAAAATTAAATAATATTAAGAAAGGATAATTTTAAAGAATAATTAATAATGATAATAGAATCAATTGGGATGTATGTACATCAAAATTATAATTAGTATAGAATATGAAAAAAAGACTCAGTTAAGGAAAATTGAGATGAAAACTCTTACCTTAACTCTCAAATTTCATTAAATAGATTTCAAATTATATTAAAAAATATATATTAATAAATTTTTTCATAACATTATTCCTATATATTACATTTTTTACTCTTCAATTATAATCAATCATTATAAAATTACTTGTTAGATTTTGTTTATTTTAATCATAAAATATTAGTAACCTTGATTGTTTTGTAGATGTTTCATAATATTGATGTCAATACCCATTACTTGATACTAATTTAATCATACATATTATATTTAATTTAATTGAATATATTTTCTATAATTATTTATAAAGTTTTTATTTCATTCCATGAGTTTTTTAATTATTATTTGTTAAGATGAAATCAGTAGAGAACTTATTTCTGTAAATTTTAATGAATGAAAGATTGTATCTTAATAATGAGATTTATATTAATATTAAAATTCATGAATTTTTTTACATACAAATAAATATCATATTATACTATTAATTATATTTCCATAACCACACATGGTGAAAATGTAAATCATTGTTCATGTAGGTGGTTAAACCAACCCAAACAAGAACATGCTATAACCAATGGATGAGTATAAAGGTATTTTATTATAATATCATAATTATATAAGAATACTGCTATTATTAAGATGTTATTAAAGAGATAAATAAAATTTTAATTTTTCCATGAATAATGTAAGATAAGAATCTATTACCTATAAAGAATAATTATTTTTTCCTCTTGGAATGTTCATTTTAGATGTTAAAATTTACATTGATTAGTTATTATTAATATTATTAATAAAAAAAGAATTTAAAATTATATTATCTTAATAATTACATAAATATAATCTTATGGTTTAAATCTATTTCTATAACCACCCATTAATGGTAGTGATTAAAAATTATGTACACCATTCATGTAGAAGGTCGCTTGCACGCATTAAGGGCGATATTTTCATTTTTTTGAATAGATGAGAGGGAGATAGATAATTGTTTTTTCATCAAAATAATAATGTCTAAGTATAGTAATGATAATTATTTCATTATATTTGTATGTTTATAAATGTTTTTCGGAGAAATAAGGAGAGAATAAGGTTATAGATTGGATAATACTCACATTGAGGACTTGATTCTTCTCTTGGAGGACCTTTGTGAAATGGAGGACACATGACACTTTCATATATCCAAGGCCTATATAACATGTAATAAAATTATGGAAATTTAAAAATCACCAATGTTTTTAGAATAATTCATAGAGTAACTATGTCATGAAGTGGGTTGAAGTTAGCTCATTTTGTAGGTGGAAAAGAGGGAAATTTCCTTTAAAATAAAAATAAAGTAAGAGTTAAAGATGGAATCACATGGGATTTATGTGAGTTAGGTGAGTAAGGGTTCCCTATAAATCATGGTATTAATTTTCAAAATATGAACTTTTTTAAAATTTCTAAGTTTCAAGTTAACTTAAAAAAAATTGAAGACACTTTTACTTTCACATTTTTACCCATATTAACTAACATAAAAAATTTATCCAGGTAATTAATGTTTTTTTAAACAATTCAGTTTACCCCTTTTCCAAAAATTTCCTAGATTAATCTAAATTTTAGCACTATTTAATATAATAAAATTTCTAAATATTATAAAATTAATATTTACATTAAAACATAAGATATAAGAAAAACTACTTTTTGTTGAACAATTCCTTTTAAACATTATGCGCTTTTTTCTTATTTCCTAAAAATAAAATATTAAACGAGCATTAATATATTTTATATATATATTCAAATATCATATTCAATTCATCATTTAAAATATATTAATTGAATTTATAAAAATAAATGTTTTAAAATTAATTATTTTATCATGGTAACTAATATTTTAGTTGGTAACATAAAAATGAAATTGGACTTATTACCAAATTTGTGTATGATTATTAAAAAATGGAAAATATTTAATTCTCCAAAATTTATAGATTTTATGAACTTTAATTTTTAATATGAGTTCACATAATGCATAAAAATATTTTTTTTGAAAAATGTATTTTTTAAGCATAAAAGAATCTATTCATACTCTTTACCATGTAAAAATATTAGAATGAAAATTTATTTACTTAGTTAAGTATATCATTAATATATTCCAAATTATTGAATAATGATCTATTAGTTTTAAAAAATAATTTATAGAAAAGGAATAATTATTTATGATAAATTCTTTTTATTAATAAATTATTTTATTTGTAATTCTTTAAGATACATTACTTGTTTAATAAGAATTAGTGAAATTTTATAAATATATATATATTAAAATATTTCTTTTAATTTTAAAAATGGATCAAATAATTATTTAAATAATAATAATAATAATAACATGTAGCTCATGAATATATGTATATATATTATAAAATGTCTTAATTAAATATTTTCCTTTTTGTTTCATTCTAGAATTATATTATTTTCAAATTGTTACTAAAATTTACAAAAAATAAATAAACCTATAGAATACATGAATTTCCAATGACCATATAAATAACACCTAGATTTAAATACTATATATATAACCTCACATTAATTTCTAAAACAATTCCACATATTCATTTAATTCCCTCACAACATGTATGTTATATTTCTAAATCTTTTCTATAATTCTAGATTTTCAAATTCAGGGTGATGATCTTCTTGGTGAACGATGAGGATAATTTTCGTGGTATTTTTATTTAATTTGGGATTTATTCCTCTTGTAAATTTCTTAATTATGTTCCATATTACATTTTTTAACGTATTAATGTTTATACTTCATTGTAATAGTTTATAAAATGTATCATGGTTTTTTTGTTCAATGTTGTGTGTATAAAAAGATATTAAACAAAAGATTTAACTAAAGTAAAATGTATACTAAAATCTCAAAGCATTTAATTCTAATCCCCTTAAATAAATTGAGTATAAATAATTTTAATTTCCCTCACCAATGAAAATAAATTACTATATTCTTAATATAGTAATTACTTGAGATATAATTTCTACAAATATAAACCTAACTAACTTGTTTAATGATATTAAACTCATCTCATGATTGAGTATTAAGACCTAAATAAGGATTTTATAGTTTTTCTCACACTAATAGATGATCATTGGTTGATTGAGGATATGAAATATTACTCCACTATTCTGATAATTGATATGGGATCTGTGCACAAAGATCTATTCACTATCCAAAATTACATAAAATTCCACTAAAGGGAGAATAATATGATTTTTAAGAAGCTCATATAAACTTATATCAAAGAATATTATATACCTGGGGTGCATCCATATACTACAAGGAGTTTTTTCTAAGAACACAATATCTAATCATAGAGGTTCATAAAAAACATACTAGGATTAAAGGAGAGGGTATGTATATAATAAAATAGGAAACTTCATGTTCTTGAAATAATTATAAGTATATATTTTACCCTTTTTCCATAGCTGATTTCTACAGTGGTTATTTTTTGTCCCTTCCTTGATTCTTTGGCCTTAGAGATTTCTCATGCCTATTTTACTCATTATCCCTTGGATTATGGAATTGATTTTCATAATACCCATACCCATTTCATTTGAAGAAATAATGTGTATGTGGATCCTTAGTTTGGACCTTTTTACCCTCTATTTTTTTGACCATATTCTTTATCTCCCTTTTATAATCACGATCTTGATGGATAAGCCTTCGTTATTTAAAGCATTTTCTTTTTAATTTTTAGAAATAACCTGGGTGATTCTTCCAAAATTCTTGGAATATAGGGGATTGGAATTTATTTCCCCCATTTCATTTATCATTCATATTTTCATTAAACGTTGTTTTTATTTTCTTATATCTGAAATAATGCGAGTCCTTAGTTTCTATTTCCACAATAAACTGAATTAAAAAATTTCTTTATAGATCCCAAATTCTATTATATCAAATTCATTTTGAATATTTTTTACCCACTAAATAAGAATTCAATATTACTTTTGGGGTCAGTAAAAAAATTATAGTCATATCTCATGAGTATCATCAAGGTTTATTCATAGATTACCAATGATTCATCCTCATTTGGTTTCATATCAAGGATTTATCTCTCTATTTTTGGGAAAAGAGTTTAGTGAAATTATTTTTTGAAAAATACTATATTGAAATCCCCACATTCCATCAATTTAAATCCTCCCTTATTTTATTCATAATGAGAGTCCTCCCTTGGTCAAACTCACCCTACAAATGATAAATAACTAAAATGAAATTCTCATACTTCAAGAATTGCCAGACTGAAAATATATTATTTAATATGTTTATCCACTACTCGTTGATTAGTGTGTTTGAAGACACACTAAATGAGGGTGGAAATTCCCATATAAAGTACTAGATATCTAGTTTCTCCTTAGGTAATTTTGGAGATCAACCTGGTTTTCATTGTTATTCAGATATTGGGGGAGTTGAGTGAGAATTTCCATGATATGTTTTACTCCATGCCATATCTCATTATGTTTCTCATTGGGAAAACACCTGAATTATCCATCAAATCAATTATTGACTCGTTTCCTCTGGGATTCATCCATTACTATAAAAAAATTGATTTATGAGAATACTATAATTAGTAAATATATAAATGAAAATTATAAACATATTAGAAGGAACTCTTAAATTACATTCATAACCTAACTTACGAATCTCTAAAATTGAATATAGTTTATCCATGGTCATATTTCTATTATATTATCTAACCTAACTAGTTATATATTACATCATCCACTTCTATTTAAATCCTTCATAATGGTTTTTAAAGAGCATGTGATTCAAGAAAAAGTGTGTATTTATGCCCACTTGTCATGAACTATATGAATATTGAGTTAATACCCAACCAAAGGTTTTTAGGGTCATTACCTCAAGTTTCATCTATGCCAGAGTTTGTATCCACCTATTTTTAACTATAAAATGATATCTATTTCCGATGCTTTCGCCGAGGTGATTGCATCCGTCTGTGGAGGACGCGCTGTTGTTGCCCCGCATTCCCGCTTTCCAAAGGCGGGCGGTATTCGTTCCTTATTCAGGGACGTCTGCTCCATGATCGAAATGGGATGATGGGATGTCGGTTCTTCCTTCTGTGGATTCCTCCTCAGAACTCGTCACTTAGTTCGAGTCTCCCTCATAGATTTAATACGTTGTTCATGAAACTCTTCCCAGTGCCATGTTTCCATGGACGCCGGTTAATTACACTGCTTCTTTCGGGACATTCCAAAGGGTCCGATCAGGGTAGCAACCTTCAGTCGGGGGAGTAGTCACGTTGAGGCATCAGTAGCGTGTCTGGATGCTGGGGAACCGAGCATGTCTGTCTATTATCCCTGGTTACAGGGCTTCTCGAGGGTGTGGAAGCCCGAGGTATCCCACATCGAGTGCGGGGAATTATATGCCATAGACACATATCTGAGGTTTTCCCCAGCTTCCCGTGTTTAACACATGGTACGCCGCGAGTTTAACGTCCAGCGGAGACGGATCAGCCCGATCGGAGCATTAGCTAGAATAGATCGGATTGAGGGATTTCCCTTAAAGGGGTGCCGATACCAGGACCAGCCCATGGGCGGCTGTGAAGAGGAGCGTACCGACATGGTATCACCGGGATATGACGGCCCGGGCGAGAATCAGGGTGGATGATGGATAGATGAATGAAGTGGAAGGGGGAATGGAAAGGAACCATTGCAAGGACAACGGTGAAGTTGGGATTGAGCCTTGAAGGGGCTTCCTATGTATCCCTGTGGTAGGGAATCAAAGTCCGCGTAGTTCGGGATGGTGCCGGTGAACCGACATGAGGGTGGACCTTGGTCCGATGGGCATCATCAGCGAACTGACGTGAATGAGGATGACCAGGAGGGTCCTAGTGGTGGTGGGCTTGGACCTCGTGGAGGCTTCCTACGTACCATGTTGCGACATGGATCAAAGACCATGTAGTTCAGATGATGGGAGTCATCAGTGAACCGATGTGAAGGTGGAGCTTGGTCCAATGAGAGATGGGATTGAACCTTGGGGAGGCTTCCTATGTACCATTCCTTGACATGGATCAAAGACCTCGTAGTTCAAATGGTTTCATCGGTGAACCGACGTGAAATTAGACCCGGGGTCCCCTAGTGGTGGGCTTGAACCTTGGGAAGGTTTCCTACGTACCATGCCTTAACATGGATCAAAGTCCATGTAGTTCAAAGGATTTATGGAATATAGTTTAACGTCATGCGGGACGGTAGTGAACTGACGTGAAGGAACGACGGGCGGTGGGTGTCGGCAAACCGACATAAATGAGGAACCTTGGTCTGATGGGAGATGGGCTTGAACCTCTGGGAGGCTTCCTACATACCATGCCTTGATGTGGATCAAAGTCCCCGTAGTTCGGGATGGTCACAACAGCTTACCATCGGACTGGAATGAAGTCTAACATCATGCTGGACGAAGGTAGAGCTCGACGTGAATTGGATGACTGGTGGGCTTGAACCGCGTGGAGGCTTCCTACGTACCATGCATTGACATGGATCAAAGACCTCGTAGTTCAAATGGGTGTGCAGTTTAGTGTCATGTGGGACAAGGGCATACAGTTTAACATCATGCTGGACGAGGGCATGCAGTTTAACGTCATGCTGGACGAGGGCATGCAGTTTAACGTCATGCTGGATGAGGTATTGTCATGGCCAATGCCAACTCTAATCCCACGAGAGTCATTCTCGGTGTGAGAAACAAGAGACAGCAAGGACCTGACGATCACGCCGCGAAGGGAGCGTCCGTGAGAAACGAAGAGGGGATTACGCGGTAGGCGGCCCATGGTGATGGGACTTACTCCAGGATGGAGGCCCGGAGTGCGACAAAGCGCAGCAAAAGAGGGATTTGGGACCCATGATGGGAGGTGCCTCGTTCCTTATCACTCCCTCCACTGTCTTTGGTAGTGGGGAAGTACGGAGATGCAGGGGTGCAACCATCCATTGGGGAACTAGGGTCACCCTTCTCCTGAGAACATACGCCACTCCAATAAAGAGGATATCATCCCTTGTGGATGGGTGATTCCACTCCCATGGAGATGAGTGGCGTAAAAAATGTTCGAGCTGGGGGGACCCTTCGTAAGAGGCACGAGGTCGGGTCACAGTTTAACGTCATGTGTTGAGGACGTGGTGCTTGGTAGTTTAACGTCCTGCAGCTTGGACGAGGCAGGTTCACTCCGCACCCCTAGGACTTACATAACCAGTACCCTCTGGTCCTTGGGGGAGGGAATGTACTGGCAAGGCCATGGTCAAGTGGGGTTGTGGAGAGAACCATCGAGGGGTCCACGTTAGCGTGGCTATGCGAAGAAGCAATAGCCGTTAGCGTGCCTATGCGAATGGGAATTAGGCGAAGCAACGCTACGAGTGGTATTGTTCGTGGGACTTTAAAATCACATCGTGCATACCTGGAGGGTCGCACGGGAAGAGGAATTTCCAAGCAAAGAAGTGTGCTTCGTGAAGCGGAGTGCCTTGGCCTTAGCATGGGGCATAGGTGTGAGTGGAGGGTGCTTCGCGAAGTGGAACAGTATTTGCGGAGCACTTCCTCGTGAAGAAGAGGTGCCTCGCGAAGTAGGGTGCTGCGAAGTAGTGTGCTTCGCGATGTGTAGCGATCCTGCCTTAGCATAGGGATCACTAGTACAGGTTGGGTGTTTCGCAAAGCATAAACGCTCCGCGGCTTCCCGGGTTCCCTTGGGAATCCCCTTCCTTCGCGAATGCCCTTGAGCTTCGCGAAGGGCATCCCTCTCAGAAGAGCGGCTCAAAATGAGACAAAGAAAATGCATCATGCGAAGTAGAAGTACCTCGTGGAGCTCATGATTTTTGGGGCAAAGAGTGCTTCGCGATTCGGGAGAGGAGAAGCCGAAAGGTCAGATTGTCCATCCCTAGGACTCAGGGGGAGTCCAGTATTTATAGGCAAGTGACGCCACGAAGCAGAATTCGCGCGCCGCCTCAGGTGCTTCACGGTGCACTCGTGAACATCAGCGTCGTTTGCGGAGAGTTACCGCCTCCGGAGCTTCGCGGCTGTCTCGGGAACATCAAATGTGTTCATAGAGAGTTACCGCCTCTGGGGCTTCGTGGCGGTCTCGCGAACGTCAAATGCATTTACGGAGAGTTACCACCTCTGTAGCTTCGCGGTGGTCTCGCGAACGTCAAATTCATTCGCGGAGAGTTACCGCCTCTGGAGCTTCACGAGACCGCGATGCTCGGGGTGCTCCGCGTCGGTGCTTCATGAGGCAGCATGCCAGCCTACTTTTTCATCCCTTCCTTTCATGCAATATTTTGGCGCCAACAAATGCCCCCCCTCAGACTTGGAGCCACGGAGGGTGAAGGGTCGAAGTCTGAGGGAAAATCGCCAAAATTGTCGGCGGTTCATGATGCGACTTGGCGAAGGGGGACCGCGGTGCTGACCGGGGCCCCGGATCCGGACACGCCGCGATGCTCCGCGCGGGGGAGGCACGCCGCGATGCTCTGGGGTCACCGCCTATAAATAGTGGGGTCGAACTCTTTTGTCTTCACGTGACTCCCTTGTCCTTTTGTGCTCTCAATTTCACGAAGCTCCACGTACTCCGCGACCGCCCTCTGCGAATCGAGCTTCACGGCGAACCGTGGGTCTCTGACTTCGCGTCCGCGCCAAGAGAACTTCTGCTTGTTGGCCTATGCCAGACTTCACGGCTTGGTCTAATGACCAACCTTCGCGATCCGGCTTCGCGATCCAGCTTCGTGATCCGTTCTAAAAAAAATTCTTTTTTGAGGGATGGAATCGAAATGGCCCATCAAGAAGCTGTATTGGGGGTGCTTGTAGATGCCTCCCATCGGGATGAGATGGCCAACTATCCAGGCCTTGGGGAGATGGTACGAAGCCATTCAGACCATGCTTCTTTGACAGATCTGCTATCGGAGGGTCAGAAGAATTATCCGCAGTGTAAGAAGATGCCATTGTACGACTTCGGGTTGAGGGATGACGTCTTCATCCCTGAGGCGAGTAGGGACAAACCAGCTTGCTGGTTCAGGAGCACACCATGTCAGCACCAATGGTTCAGGGAGGCCGATGGTCATGCGTAGGAGGACTTCACACCCATCATCACTGACTATCTCTACAACCACGTGAATGATATTGACGGGAAGCCACTGCAACCAGAGACGTCCCCTCCTCTCTACCGTACCATGCTGAAGGAAGCTTTGCAGGATTTGAAGAAGGGATGGTCCGATGAGTGGGACCTGCGCCAGGGTGACAACTTTACTGATGACTGGGCCTGGCCCTACTGGGTAGGCGCCTCATGCGAGTAGTTTGGGGCCGAGATGAGGAGAGTGGGGTTATATGAGGCGGTATGGGCCTCCCAATTCCACATTTACCAACCAAAGCAACTGATTCTGGAATTGCTGAGCAGATGGTCGTCTAAGACCAATACCACTCAGCTGCATCATAGGGAGGTGGGCATCAGCCTGTGGGATGTCCACCAGATTTCTGGGGTTCCGATCTTGGGGGCCATGTATGATGAGTTCCTCCCTATCATGAGCGCATGGGAGGATACAGAGCAAATTCCATGACTGGCATCAGTGTTGATGGCACTCGTCCCTAGAGAGGATAAGGAGGTAGTGAGGGATGTCCACTTTAGGAGATGGTTCAGGTGCTTCCTAAATTTCCCAGAGAATCGAGAGTTCCCTCTGAGGCCTCGAACTTGTCCGAGGGTGGCCCAATGGGGTAAGGGGAACTTGTATTGGCGGGTCTTGGAGGACAACCAATGGAAGACTTGGGGTTTCAGTGTCAGCACTGAACAACAGCCGATAGTCAGGCTGGCGGCGTTCATCGCGGCTCTCATCTACGGTTGGATTCTACCGGTGAGGGATACAAGCATGGGGGTGCGGCCCAGCTCGTTCATTATGGCGTCCATGTTGGCCATGGGGTAGCGGATCAATTTGGGGATTCCAATGCTCTCCAAACTGTACAGAATGCTGCGGCACATTAGCGAGGTCAAGAAGCCACCAAGGATATGCAGGCCCTTCCACCTCCTATATGGGTGGATCACAGCGCACATCAGGGGGATCTATGAGTATCCAAACCCTATTTCGCCGCTGGGATCGAACTTCCTCCCCTCCATCCTGAACGTGGTCGGGAGCTTCCCGTTCAAACTAGCCATGCCGATGGTGCTGAATCGGGTGTGGAGGGCGGATGAGTTTAATTTTCACCCCTTCCCATTGCCGACGGGGATACTTACTGACGACGTTCGGGGAACGGAAAAACATCGGGCTTACCTCCTGGCCTTTTGCGGTGGAGTTTTGGTGGCACGAGTGGATCGTGAGCCACTCTGCAAACCGTACACTCCACATCGGTTTGCGAGGCAGTTCCGATGCCTCTAGCGGCTGACCCCGTAGGTCTACTGGGAGGTGCGTCATGAGGAGCACCCGTGTGTGATGAGGCAGCTGTGGCTCATGTTCACATGGGAATATGGGAAGATGCGGATTGCATTGCCTCCATCCACCGCCGCTTTCGGATTGGTGAGGGAGTACACCATTAGTTGGGAGGCTGCTTACCCAGGGGAGATGCTGAAGTGACCAACTATTCGGGTCGGTGACGGTTGGCCTCCTCTATCTCGAGGTCGGGGTCGGAGGGCAGCTAGGGCCTCTCGCGGTAGCGAGGCTGCCATGGTGGCGAGGCCCGCACCGGCCGAGGGTGTGGCAGCAGCGGTGGATCTGGTGATTCCGGAAGAGCAGGGCCATCCGGAGTGGCAGCCACCGAGGGGATTTCATAGGATATCCACTCAGGCTCCAGGGAAGCTCCTGCGTCATATCGACATGGAAGAGGATGCCGTCTTCCTGAAATCCTGGGACATTTGGGATGTCAAACGGCAATTCCTCAGCCCACCCAAGATATGGGCCCACCTGAATCACCTTGGGATGGAATTACCGGGCATAGGCCCAGTCTGGGCTGGATTCATGGCATCTCCGGCGGAGGCAGAGAAATACTTGGATGAGCTGGAGGATTACGTCCACTCCAGTGGTGTCCCTTGCCCAATGACAGACCGGGTGAGGGTGTTGCTGAATCGAACGGTCCCCCCACAGTTATCGGCTTCCGATCTGAGGGAGCGCTTCCCCCTACCGGAAGAATAAGAGGACTCCTCTCGGGGGGATGAGGCTGGAGGAGGGAGCCCGTTGGAGGAGGGCGAGGTCGGAGATCAAGGCTCAGATTCCGACGATTTTGCAGAGACTCTCGAGGTAGCATTCCGAACATCTTTCCTTATGGTCCGTTCTTGGGTCACTATGGACTTCTCACCGATGTTCGAGCCATGCAGGAGGAACTTGTTCACAGGCCTCGTTCTTGACCCTCGGTGGGTGATGATGCGGGACCTTCAGAACCCGCGCCTATGGCTGCGTCCAGTTCCACGTCTGGAGGGACCAGAGAACCCGAGGTGGCTCTTCCAGAATCTCCAGACCTTCCAACAGTATACGGAGGGCCTCGCCTCGGGGTCCCGTCAGTACCGGCTCAAGAGCACTACCAAGAGGTTGATCTCCATAAGTTTACTCTACCGGTTTCCTTGTCGTCACATGTAGACTATGCCAACTAACGTTTATGTCCCTCTCGGTCGTACAGTTCTCCAACTAGCGTGGGATGCTGTGGCAAGACTAGTCGGGATGTCTGGTGGCATCCCTCCAAGGGGCATGCCGGTGATAGTGAAGATAGTCCCCCCTTCTCCTCAAGCTGAAACACACATCATCACTGGCGGGACCACCAGCAGGGTCGTGCCTGAGGTCATCGAGGTGGACTCCGATGAAGAGGATCAACCGGTCGGTCCCAGTCCTATCACACCTGCTTCAGCGCCAGATGCCGTACTGGATTCAACACCACATGTAGATCCTGTCGAGGATTTCTTGCGGGCGTATCCCGCATACGAGCCTGCCAATCGCGCAGACTAGGACGAAACAGCCTTCGATGAGGAAGACAACAGCATAGTCCGTCGCCGGTCGTGGAAGCTAATCACGCGCTTCATCAAGGAGACCCCCAAGCGCAATGGCTGGCCGAAATGGACAGAATCTGCTCGCGGTTGCTCTAACTATGCGCTGGGGGAGTGGATGTCCAACGTCCTCACACACTCATCCGAGATCTTATGTATGAGAAGATCCGGGATCATGATCATGGGCTCAGCGTGGGCTGGCAGTGGAGGAAGGCAACCAACATCAAGAAGCTCCAGGAGGGAGAGGTACATGGCGTGAATGGGAATATGGGGTGTGTACGGTGCGGTGAAAAACCTGACGTGAATGAGGACGTAATCCTATATCACACCGCACGAACCCCTTGGGAGAGGCTTTAGGTTAAGGGACCAAAAGAAAAATTTAGGCTGGGCCCGCGGGGAAGTGCCTGGGCGCTCCTACGTATCTCATAAGGATGAGAATCAAGCCTCACGTAGTTCTTGATGGATCTTAGACCATAAATGGGTAAAGGGAGCAGGGGACACATGGAAAAAAGACCCGTCGTGAAGGAGTACCTAAGCCCTTCTTACCATGTGTTCTCTGGGGAAATGCTCGAATCGAGGGACCGAACACAAAGGTTAGGCTGGGCCCGCAGGGAAGTGCCTGAGCGCTCCTACGTATCTCATGAGGATGAGAATCAAGCCACACATAGTTCTTAAAGGTGACATGGTAAGATACCAGTTCCAGGGGAAAAGGGGAGCACAGCCGTGGCCCTTGCACTAAAAGAAGCGGAATTTGATAAATCATGTTTGTCCTTTAAGGTGAGTGTTTCTTTTGTGAAGCGACAAGCCTACAGTAGTAGGGTGTGGTGTCACCACAAGGATCAAGTCTTGATAGGCGTTGACAAATGGCATGGCACGTGACCAATACCCAACGTGATGTCCTCTACAACGAGGTCACCACAATGCAGTGCCGTTTTTCGTCGTGCGGCCCAGACGATAATGTCATAGTTTAGGGTCGTATGATAG
The DNA here is from genome assembly GCA_963277665.1 of Viscum album. Classification (NCBI taxonomy): domain Eukaryota; kingdom Viridiplantae; phylum Streptophyta; class Magnoliopsida; order Santalales; family Viscaceae; genus Viscum; species Viscum album. The sequence continues at coordinate 1,515,294,531 of OY728155.1, read as the reverse complement.
GACCAAGCATGAATTTTATTGTCATGCAGCGCAGAAGTAGCAGAGATGATGCTAGGTGGGGAACATGCGTAGTGTTATAAAACACAATTGATGGAGACATTATCCCACATCACATTGTACTCCAATCGGAGAGGGAGACCTTAGGCCGAGGGGCCTATATAGAGGTAAGAGGTGAAATAGGGGGAGAGGGACTGGCTCCCTAAATGGGCTGTACCCGAAGACAGGGCGTCCGAGCGGTCCTACGTATCCCATGAGGATGGGAATCAAGCTGAACATAGTTCCAGATAGATCTTAGTTTATGGTCTTAGAGCTTGGACCGCGAATGGTAACAACCTCCCAAGATAACACAGAAGTCAACCCAATCCCTAATCCCACGTGAGTTAAACTCGGTGTGGGAAACAAGGGGGGGAATCCTCATCGCAATACTTGGGGCGTCCATCAGAGGGGAGTCGGTAGAGAGCCCCGAAGGACACCTTTGACGCGGCTTGTTTCCCCAACGCTCAAACGTGCACGGAGGAAAAGTACCAAGAGTTCCGAGACTCCACTTGGACACGATGAAGTGATGAAGGGTGTGAATTGTGTACCCGACATTTTGGGCTTAATGGATTGGCGTTGCGATAGAGGAAAATTGTTAACCATGGTGGAAACACAGCGTCCATATCACGTTATCTTGAGGTGGGAACAACAAACGAGCATCGACCGCTGACCATATTCGCAATGCGGGATTTTATCTATTTGTTGTCCGAAACCCTTGTGGCGTTGGCCCGTAATGATAGGAGAGCCCTTGGGCGTAGTATCCAGGCCATTCTTGGGGGTCCTTACGGGTGTGAAAGATGATGGAAGCCCTGATGCAGGGATACACAAAGCCTGGAGAGCGGGTGCGGATGTGTCCGAGTAAAGCTTGGCATGCCGGGTAATAAACCAGAGTACTCTTAGGCACATTGGTGAACCGCCGAAAAGGGATCGATGAAACAGCTTAGGAGGGAGAGGTATATGGCGTGTTCATTACGAGACCGACATGAATGAGGACATAATCCCACACTACACCATGTAATCCTCTTATAGAGGAAGGGTAGGCCAGAGGGACAAGATGGGATGAAGATTCCCGAGAGATGGGGCTGGACCTGAATCCTAGACATTTAGGTGGTCATACATATCCCATGAGGATGGGAATCGATTTGAACGTAGTTCTCTAGATGTAGTATAACGTCATACAGGACGAGGGGGGGTGTAATATACCCCCAAACAAGGGAGGTGTACGGTACGGCGAATAATCTCACGTCACACCCTACACTCCTATAAGAGAGGACCTGGGACGGGGCCCGAAAAGGCCAAGGGGCTTGATGGTTAGGCATTGGTCAGGAAGACCTGACCTGCTTACAGTTTAACGTCTTGCAGTAAGGATGAGGGCCGGGGACCTAAGGAGGCCAAGGGGCCTGAGGCTGGGGCTCGTAAGGGAAGGCGTACGACATGGTACCTGATCCCTACGTAAATGAGGACATAGTCCCACACCACACCGTAAACCCTGGGTAAGAGGTTGGGAGGAGGGGTCCGAGAAGGCCAAGGGGCCTAAGGTCAGGCATCAGTCAGGAAGGCCTGATGGGTCTGCAGTTTAACATCTTACATGAGGACGGGGGTCGGGGACCCGAGAAGGCCAAGGGGTTTGAGGCTGGGCCTCTTAAGGGAAGGCGTACGGCATGGTACATGATCCCGACGTGAATGAGGCCATAGTCCCACACCACACCGTACACCCCTATGAGGAATCGGGGCCGTGGGCCCGACCGCTAGCATCACCCGGGGGGAAGTTTTTCACTTCGGGATGGGGTAGAATGAGTCACTGCACTCGATGTATGGGACATCTCGGGATGGACTCGAAGATCCAGGACACTGTTGACCATGTTCGAAACAAAACGTTCCTATGGTGAACTAATATGGTAGCAACAAATGAGCGTCGATCGTTGACCAAATTCGCAACGCAGGACTTGTATCGGCTTGTTGCTTGAAACCCCTCGGGGACGTTGGCCCGTATCGGTAGGAGAGCCCTTGGGCGTAGTTTCCAGGCCGTTCTTGGGGGTCCCTCTGGGTGTGAAAAATGATGGAATCCTAGTAAAGGAGTGGGTGAAGCATAGATGTATCCATCCCCGAAAGAGGCAAACATCTCTAGGGGGATGCGCAGCCGGGTCGAGGCTTGCTCGATGTGAGTTGGGGAAAAAGCGTGCACCCTGCCATATGTCTTGACCTGAGGGGAAGATTTTGGCTTTCGGGCTGGGCCAATAGACGAAATGCCCTGGCGTTCCTACGTATCCCATTAGGATGGGAATCAAGCTATATATAGTTCTTAAAGGCCATGCAGTTTAGCGTCATGTGGTGAGGACGTTGGAGGATAAAAGAATGGGAGTGGGCACATGGTGCGACCCTTACAATCCTTGTGTGAGCGGGGTTGTATGAGCGGGGCTAAGAAAGCCTACCCCCTACTACACAAAGATCCTCCAAGGAAACTATTCCCAGGGGGGGATAGTGGAAGATAAAAGCTTGGGGCTGGGCTCAAGACGAGGCGTCCGAGCGTTTCTACGTATCCCATCAAGATGGGAATCAAGCCGCATGTAGTTCTTGAGATGCAGTTTAACGTCATGCAGGATGAGGATGCATCTTATTTGGGGATATGTAAGGTATGGCAAGTAATCCGACGTGAATGACGACGTAGTCCCACACCATACCGTACAATCCCACAAGAGGGTAACTTGGGGAAAACCAAGGGGCCTGAGGCCGGACCGTGGTCAGGGAGACCTGACCAGCTTGCCATTTAACGTCTTGCAGTAAGACGGGGGCCGTGGGCCCGAGGAGGCCAAGGGGCCTGAGGCTGAGCCTCGGCCCGGAAGGCCTGACTGGCTTTTAGTTTTACGTCTTACAGTAAGGACGGGGGCCAGGGGCCTAAGGAGGCCAAGGGGCCAGAGGTTGAGCCTCGGTCAGGAAGGTCTGACTGGCTTGCAGTTTAACGTCTTGCAGTAAGGACGGGGGGAGATCTTAGATTAAGGTCATAGAGCTCGGACCATTTTGTAGTTTAAGGTCATGTAGGACGAAGATGCAGTTTAAGGTCGTGCAGGACCTTACAGTTTAAGGTTGTGTCGGACCATAACGTGTAGTTTAAGGTCATGCGGGACCACTTTGCAGTTTATCATCTTGCAGGACGAAGATGCAGTTTAAGGTCGTGCACGACCCAACAGTTTAAGGTCGTGTCAGACCAAAATGTGCAGTTTAAGGTCATGTGGGACCACTTTGCAGTTTATCGTCTTGCAGGACGAAGATGCAGTTTAAGGTCATGCATGACCCTTTTTCCCTAGGCAAAGTATCGCTTTAGGAACTTGGCGTTGGTGGGAGGAGTTATGCGCTCTCCATCCATGGTCACCAAGGAGTATGCTCCATTGGGGTAAACCTTATGGATGATATAAGGCCCTTCCCATTTGGGTTCTAACTTGGTTGGTTTCCTACCAGGATTCATTGGCGCTCGAAGGGCCAGTACTAGGTCACCCTGTAGAAAAGAACGTAGATGAACCTTCTTGTTGAAGGCCCTCGCTATCTTATCCTGATGCATTTCCAGATTGTGCAGGGCACGAAGCCGGTTCTCGTCCAGTGCTTCTAATTCAGCTAGACAGATTTCAGCTACCTCATCTGATGTCTGGTGATCATAGACTATAGTGCGTAATAATGACAGCTGGATATCAATGGGTAGGACGGCCTCAGCTCCATATAACAGGGAATATGGGGTCACCTGGGTAGAGTTGTGATTCGTCGTCCGATAAGCCCAGAGGGCGTTGGGGAGCTTGTCCGGCCAACTTTTCTTGTTCTGACCAACCGTCTTCTGTAGAATGTTAGAGAGGGTTTTTTTGAACGCCTCGATCTGTCCGTTTGCCTGCACATGGTAGCGGGAGGTATGGTTTGAACGGATGTCGTACTTGGCATACAATTTCTTCAGTTCAACCACTCAGAAGTTGGTGCCATTATCGGTGAGGACGGAATGAGGGACCCCAAACCAGTGGATAATATTGGAGCTCACAAAGTCAACGATGGAACGGGCCTTGACCTCTTTGAGCGGAACTACCTCTGCCCACTTGGAGAAGAAATCTGTAGCAGTCAGGATGAACCTACATTGGCGGGCTATTGCTGGTGGATACGGTCCCACTACATCAAGTACCCATACCGCAAATGGCCAAGAGTACTTGGTGGGGTGGAGGGGCTCTGGCGGCCGATGCAGGAAGTTGGCGTGAACTTGGCACGCGTGGCATCTCTTGGCATACCCAATACAATCGTGGATCATGGAGGGCCAGAAGTACCCCAGCCTACGAATTTGATGGGACAGCCTCAGCCCAGCTTGATGGGCGCCACAGGAACCGGCGTGAACCTCTTGCATAACTTCAGGAATCTCTACTCCTTGAATGCAACAGATGAGGACACCATCGAAGCTCCGCTTATAAAGGATCTTTTCAAGACTGGGGCCGCTCTGGAGGGTGAATTGCAGCGCGCGGCGTCGGATTCGCTCGCGCTCGGCCCGGTCATCCGGGAGGCGACCATTTTGGAGATACTCGACAAAAGGTGCCCTCCAGTCGGGAGTGGCTTCATCCACTGTGTCTAACGAACCCGGGGCCCCTGACGTAGAGGGTCCGGTAGTGAGATGACTTACCCGCAGGACATCATTGTCCTCTTGGGTGATGGGGGAAATGACTCTCCGGTGTGCCACATGTATGATCAAATCATCTTGCTCGGGTTCTCCGAGCAATGCGGCTAAGCCAGCCAAGTCGTCTGCTTGACCGTTCTGTGACCGCGGGACATGGGTAACCTCTGGTCGAGAAGAGAACTGGGCCATTATGCGGAGGGTGTACTCCAGCAATGGTACAAGCTCCGGCTTCCTGATGACGTAGTCACCATTAACCTATTTGATTACCATCTCAGAATCTACTTTCACATGTAGATGGGGAACATGGATCTCAAGGGCCAACTCGAGGCTGGTGATGAGAGCTTGGTACTCTGGCTCGTTGTTCGTACAGCCTTCTGACAACAGGAATGAGTATGGCAGGACGACTTGTGCCGGGGTAATGAAGACAATACCCAGGCCCACTCTGTTGAGCTTGGGATCATTGAGCCGCCTACCGGTGGGGCTCCGGGAGGCACCGTCGAAATGAATTTGCCAACATGGGATGACATGATTGACTGAGAGGATCGTCTCATCAGGAAAATCCAGGTCCAGGGATTGATCCGCGGAGGTTGTATGGGCAGCTAAAAAGTCTGCCAACGCCTGTCCCTTAATGGCCTTCTGAGGTACGAACCTGATATCAAACTGCTAGAGAATCACTGCCCAACGTGCTAGTCGGCCAGTCAGCATGGGGTGGATCAGGATGTACTTAACTGGGTCTACCCTGGAGACCAATTGCACCTCATGGTGCTGTAGGTAATGTCGCAACTTCTGCACGGCGAAGACGAGCACAAGGCAGCTCTTTTCGATAGGGGAGTATCTGACCTCCGTATCGAGAAGCATGCGGCTGAGATAGTAGAGATTGTTCTCAGTACCCTCGTTATTCTTCTGGGCGAGCAGCGCACTGAGGGATCTTTCCAGGGCAGTCACGTAACGGACCAACGGCTTTCCGAAGAGGGGTGGCATCAAAACCGGAGGTTGGAGCAGATACTACTTTATTTCCTCGAAGGCAGTCCGACACTCCTCATCCCATTCGTAGGCGGCGCCCTTCTTCATGAGCCGGGAAAAGGGCATACACTTGCCGGCCAGATTCGCGCTGAATCGGTGTATATAGGCTAAGTGGCCTTGGAGGCCTCGAAGCTCCCGAATGTTTCTCGGGGGAGGCATTTGGCTGATGGCATTGATCTTATTTGGGTCGATATCAATGTCTCGGTATCTAACAACAAAGCCCAGAAACATCCCAGAGGTGACCCCGAAGGCACACTTCAATGGGTTCATCTTCAGGTGACGGGATCGGAGGAAACCAAACACCTTCTTGAGGTCTTTGAGATGGTCCTGGCGCTGACATGATTTGACCACAAGGTCATCTACGTAGCATTCCACCAATGTTCCGAGAATCGGCTTGAATATGCGGTGCATGGACCTATGATAAGTGGCACCTGCATTTTTCAAACCGAATGGAATAACCCGGTAGAAAAAGGTACCTTGGGGAGACTTGAAGGCAGTGGACTCCTCGTCTTTGGGGGCCATCTGGATTTGGTTGTACCCGGAATACCCATCCATGAAAGAGAGAGATTGGAACCCGGCCGTGGCGTCAATCAATAACTCCGTCACCGGGAGTGGGAAGTCATCCTTTGGGCAGTGGCGATTAAGATTTCGGAAGTCGATGCAGACTCTGATCTGCCCATTCTTCTTCCTGACTGGCACAATGTTGGCAAGCCACTTGGGGTACTGTAATTCCTTAACAAAGTTGGCTTTGATAATCTTGTCAACTTCGGCCTCAACCATAGCACCATGAGAAGGGTGCATCTTCCTAGGAGGCTGCTTAAATCCACGATGGTTTTCCGGGAGTCCCATACGGTGAACGGCTACCTGGGGATCTAGTCCTGACATCTTGTTGTAACTCCAGGCAAACACGTCATGATGTTGTTTGAGGAAGTCTACGTACTGCTGCCGCTCCTCGGGGGACATGGCTGCACTGATCAATGTGGGTTTCAGATCTGCCTCGCTACCAAGGTTCACCTGTACCAGTTCATCAACCGTGGTAGAGATGCCTTCCTCAAAGGCGGGGGGAGCATCCTCCAGGTCTTCCTCCCCACCCGTGGGGGGATTTCCCGCGACGGGAGATACTTCTGGGCTATCAAAACCTGAGGGGCAGCTGGTGCCGGCTCGGGAAGCAGTGGTCATCCTATCAGGAGACTCACTCGTCATTGAGACCATAGAAATGAAGGCAGTCGACCCTATCCCAGCTGGCCTTCGGCCTAAGGGGCCACGTTTGATGATATCAAAGCAGTGGTGACATGTCGGCCTGAGTCGGTGGATTCCAGCCCGGCGGAAGAGACACGTATGGCGTACCGCCGTTGTCATAAGCTTGACATTCCGGTACCATACAGGGGTAGGAGGTTCCAGGATCACCTGAGCCTGGTTGATGTAGGAGTACGAGGTGATTTTCCACCGTCGCTTGGACACGAGAACATGCCTTCCTTGTGTACCCGAAACAATAAAACATTGCCCCATGTCGGGGTTCGTGGCCTCCAATCGGTGGATCGGGAGGATGTAGGCATCATCCATGCTTGCCCAGGGATCACTTGTGATCGGGGCGGGTTCATCCTTACTTACTAGGATTTTCTTATCCTAATTTTTGTAATAACCCGCATCCAGATAGCGGGCCTCACAAGAAGCGAAAGGAGAAGCATCTCCTTGGAGCACACCTACTCGACCGTTGAGTGTGTATTTGAGGCACTGGTGATACAAAGAAGGGACCACTACGTGCAGATGGAGCTATGGCCTACCCATCAACGCGTTGTAGGCGGTGTCCTGAGAGATGACCATGAACTCGGTGCTGGCAATTAAGCCACCGAACTGAGTCTTCAGGAGGATCTTGCCGACTGGGGTTTGCTCGGTCCTGTCGTACCCCTGGATTCTGAGGTCAGAGGGAGTTAAATCACCTTCATACAGACCCAGCTTTCGCAATGTCTGAGTCGGAATTAGGTTGATCCTGGAACCCGTGTCAACGAGGCAGCGGCGGACTTCCACACCATTGAAGTGGACAGTGTTGTACAGCGTGTGAATATTCCCCTGTATAGGAGGGTCCTCATCTTCACTGGAGAACGAGATAACCGCCTGACATTCGGAGTTCTCAATTGTCTCGGTATGGAAGGCTTTTGCAGCTACTACCTTCGTCTCAAACTGGAGGGGGATCCTTAGGGCCTTGGAAAGTGCCTCGCGCATTTCAGATGACAGGCGAAGGGCCTTGAGGATAGAAAGCCTTGCCGGAATGCCGACCAGGTGCTTCAGGACATCATTATTTCGTGCCAAATGCGAACCTCTGCCTAAAGGAGGTCGTTCGGCATTCGGAGGCATAGTGGGTCCTACCGGTTGAACCGGCGGTCGGTTAGTACTGGGTACATCCTACTGCCTACTAGTTGAATCCTGGGGAGTAGTCGCCGGACTAGGATTGGACAGCGGAGGCTGGCCGGTAGCCGGGAAAGACTGACTGTGATACGAACGAGGAAACTCTCCCTGATCTAGTAGCACAAACAGTGGTGGAGGTAGAGCTGAGGGCGTTAGATGGGGTTGCGCGTGCTGAGCTCTGCGCTGAGGCTGCTGTCTAGTCTCAGTAGTGTGCACGGCTTCATGGAAAGTGCCCACTGACGTACCTCGATGACCGGCGCGGTTGCGATTCCACTGACTTTGACGTCGGCTGGAAACATTGGGGAGGTTCGCCTAGCATTCCCCCTCGTCGAGAGTCATATAGGGATTTACCAGCTCCACGGTTTTAACCGAAGCGTACCCCTGGCTGTCACTCGAGGAGTCATCCACCACTGGGTGGATTCTGGGAGGAATCCCCATTTCAGGGGGCATAAATTCATCGAGAGTATGGGATAACGACGACACTAGCGGTGCGCGTGGCTTCTTCTTGCGTCGCTACTGCTTTCCCTTTTGGTAAGAGGTCGACTGTGAAGATGATGCTGAGGTACCGGCTACTTCTTATGAAGGTTCCGGCTGCTTCAGGTGCACCTGGATGATACCATGGGCATGGATGATGGTTTTTCGAGCCATCCAGTCGTCGTATTTCTAGGATCTGTGGCTAGGGACCTGCTGCCACTCGCCTTCGCTGTCGATGCCGATCTCTGACCCTGCAAAGACACCCGCCACTTGTGCTAGTGCTTGGCCCAACTTGACTATGTTGTTGTTGACCTGGTATTGAAGCCAGTCTTCAAACACATAGTATTTCTTGAGGGTGCGCCCCAGAATCTGATGATAAGGACAGTAGTTGGGGTGATCGGTGAGATTCTCCTCTGCCGGCCTTCTGCACTCGGGCAAGCGCACAATCCCTTGCTCTAGAGCACTTCAGAAGTAGCTAGGGACCTGATTTTAGTTGAACGAATAAGTCTGGTGCCTTCTTTCCAGATAGGGGGCCTTGGGGGCCTGGCCCTGATGAGGGGCTAGAGGGGCCTGCCGAGGAGGCAGCGCCTGATTGTCTCGCCTGGGTGGCGGTGGTGCATTGCGCGGGGGAACCTGTCGATTCTGAGGCGGTCGCTGCTGGGAAGGAGCCTGTGCTTGAGGTGGGGGACCTCTTCGGGGTTGTGGGGATGGTGCTGCTGGTAGTAATTACAGCTACCTAGGGGCTTCTATTTGGGCCACCGCGACGGGTTCGGCTCTGGCGGTCCTCCTGGCTGGGATCATAGGGGGCAACGAACATGCCTGACTATCCTGTTGCAGAGATACCTCAACGCGCTGCGCTTTATCTGAGAAATATCTGAACCCTCCAGGGTAGTTCTGGGTAATCAGGGAGGTTACCAGCTCTGTTTTGACGTTCCCCACACACATCGTCAGTAATTGCTCCTGAGTCAGTGGCATATCAAGGGAATACGTAAGTCCCTTACACCGGGCGATGAAATCTACGACTTGATCATTAGGCCTTTGCTTGCACTTGAAGAGGTCTGCAATACTGGTCTTCCACGTGGTGGAGCTGAACTGGTATAGGAACTACCAGCGGAGATCCTCCCAACCGGTCACCGATCCGATAGGGAGCTGGCTGTACCAGAAAAATGTTGGAACTTCCAATTTCTGTACGAAACATCGGAGCTTGGCAGCTTCCTGCTGAGCCGGGGTTCCCAGCATGGGGCCACACCTTGAAGAAAAATGAGCCAAGTACTGCGGCGGGTCCCTTGTTCTATTGAAGGAAGAGAAAGTGGGGTTCCCAAAACCCAGGGGCGCGGGCATATCATCCACCCACGCAGGATACGGCTTGCCATCTGGTGGGACCGCCACCTTCCGTGTTTCCAATGCTTTGAGGCGGGCTTTGAGTGCCGCTATAAGATCATCCGGGTGGGGGTCCCTATCTTGACGGGGATCCCTAACCACAAGTGCGTTGCCAGGTTCTTCAACATGGTAGATGGCTTCGGCATCTTGTGGATCAACTGGCGGAACGACCTGTGGGGAGACTGGGGGAACCCAGACTGGATTCTTCAGATTGCCCTGTCGTTGGGGGGGGGGGGGGTTGGCGAGACGTATCGCGCCCTCTTGCCATAAGTTCCGGCTTCTGCCCTGTCTGCGGGAGTAGCATGATCCAGGTTGCCCGGAGGCATCTCACCGGGGGGAAATTGTTCCTGCCCCAACTGCCCCATCCTGGGATTACCATAGTCAGGTCGCCGCTCTGCGGTACGCTCAGCCAAGAGTTCGTCAACCATCCTCTTCTGCTCAGCAAGCTGCTGGCGTAACGTGGCCTTCTCGGGATCTTCGTCCGTTTTCTGCACAGAGGCAGACGGGTCAGGGTGATTGAAAATTCCGACGTGCTCCTTACCCTTTCCGGTATTTTGACTGAGTACCAGCAACTCGGTGGGTACGGGGAGGCCTAGTAGGTTCCTCTGCTGATGGGTAACCCTCCCTGATGGGTCCAGCAGTGGCGGTAAGCCCTCGGAGGGTAAGTCTCCATCAAGGAATTCAAGCTCATCTTCCTTGTCCACTACGTCAGCCATGTGGACCGCGACCCCTCTCGAGGGAACGTCCTCAATGTCGCATAATGAATCGGGCTGCCGTTGGATAGGGTCGAAGAGGAGAGCGGCATAGTGTCCCCAACCACAGACTTGCACATGAGGGGTAGCTTCCCTGACGACTCTGCGGAGTACTTTGAAACTCTGAACACATTTCCGTTGAAGGGAGCTCTGACGGCCTGGCGACTCAGGGTGCTGGGCTACAAGGAGTGCGGCCAAATTGATCAGGCGGCATTGCTCACCGATTTATTCGAAGTGCACTCGACTTCTGGGGTACACCACCCGCTCGTAACGAAGGCGGAAGTGTGTCGCGCATAGGGTTCAACAAAATCACCCCACTTCTTTAGGGGCAAGTGACTCTGGTGTGAGAAAGTTCAGTGCCGCCGCCAGCCAGAATTTCTCCAGGATGTGATCCGCTGCGAGAATACTCCAGAAGCTCCTGGATTCGGACTCGAGGTCTGGCCCTGTATTTCCCCACTCGTCAACCTGGGGTGGCTGAGGGACCGGTAGCAGTACCGAGGCGGACCTCTGGGATAGTAAACTCGGTAGCGGAGAATACGGCGAACGAGCTAACTGGCTGCCGAATTCCGAGCCATCCTCTGAAGAGTAAGGTGACCTGGCCACAACGTCACGATACGATGGGCTGATAGCCACAGCTTCCGGCATAGGATTCGTGGCTACCGGAGACAGTTCATGTCATCGCTCTACCGCCATTGGCTCCCAAAATAGCTCTTCGTGATCTCTGGTAGAGGTAGAGGGCGCTTCTGGTGAAAATGGTGGTGATTGCACGGTCGAGACCTGCGGAATTCCCAAGATTTCTTCCTCCTGGATGTACCTGCGGAGAGAGATGGGAATCTGGTGGACCTCATATTCCGGGAGAATGAGGCTAACGCGCCTGGTTCCTACCCCAGTCCTTGATATGGAGGAGTGGGGAGAAGGTTCCATCGCTAAGTCGCATTCCGCTTCAGAGTCGGAGAAGTGGGCAGGTTTGATCTCCACCCGGGCCTTCATAGGACTCTTCTTGTGGCGGCTACAACCTGCTCTCTTGCCCCGGGGTGGCTCTTTGGGATAGGGTTGATCCCTATCATGTAGTTTCGGGGTGGTGCTGGCGCCGTGGCGGAGAGGACCCCCACTCGAGATAGCCGAAGTGCGAGGGGCACCAGGGAAAATGTCGAAGGGTACGTGGGGAGGACCTCTATGGACAACACCCATGTGGGAGGAGCCTCTGTTGGAATCAACAGGAGCATGGGGAGGACCTCCATGGTCTATGCGGGCGGAGCGAGGCTGAACTTCACTCCTTGGGTTGCTGCGGTGAGGAGGACCTTCGCCGATTGCAGAGAGGATGTAGGGAGGGGCCCCACGTTGGAGAAGGACCGGATGGACAGTGCCTTCAGATCGGTGGTCGGGGGCAGGAGGATGGACTCCATACCCTGTATAGTAGGTGCGGGAAAGGTTTACGCACCGAGCGTCACTGCCGTTGGGCACGTCTTCCTTCGGAATGGGGGTAGCATGAGACATACCTCCATGACGAGCTTCGGAGCGGGGAAGGCCCATGCTCTGTGGAGTAGTGGTACGGGGAGGGCCTCCGTACGGGGGGACATAACCGCGGGTTAGTTCGCGGTGATCACCACTCAGGCCTGCAACCCGGAGAGTCAACCCAGCCTGCCCGTGGGGCGGTTGGGGTCTCGATCCTAGTTGGGTGAAGGAGTGCCCCTGCTCAGTGTATGCAGGGGCCCCATGATACACGTCGGCGGTGGCTCGGGCCACTGTAGCTATTGATGTCGATGCACTTGGGCGAGCGTCCTCAGCCCGGGCCCGGCGCTGACGTCGGGTCAAACGAGCAGGCGTAGGTGGTGCAGGGGCATGGCCTGCCTGCTCTTCCCGCAGAGTCCAATGGTGGTGCTGACGCGGCTGGAGAGGAGCCCTTTCCTAGAGCCCTTGGGTCGGGACCCTGAGCGGGCAGAGCTGGACGGTGCCCGCCTCATCAGCGTAAGGTGAGGAGTCGTCAAGCAGTTCCGGGGACAGGCTCCCGAAACTGTTGAACGTTGGGGTGGGGAGCAGGGGCTCCCTATGCGGCCTGTTAGGGCGGCATTGACGGCGGGGCCTAGAGGCCTCCAGGTCCAAGCGGGCCATATACTGAGTTGGGATGACCCCTTCCTCCTTGTACCTACGTACGAGTTTGTTGATCACCCTTCGCTGGATGACCTCTGATGGGGAAAGGGGATGTGAGCGCCCCTTATTCCGCGATGTGGCGACCATCATGGCGGTAGCGGTGCCATGCGGGGTGGCTGTGGTGGTGTTGCCCCCGCCCCTGCGTAGGCGAGTGGGCAGTGATCGTTTCTCTGTAATAGAAACCTGGTTCCTGAGCAATGAAGGGATCAACTCATCATCACTATGAGGAAAAGGATTGACAACCAGTGCCCCAACATGCTTCCATTATCCACGTCTGTAAGAAGGATCCATGCCAACATGCTGCAGAATGGAGTGCCCCACGTTTTACTACCCCGACTTCCGGTGAGTTTCAAGACAGGCCCGCTATTTTCTTGGTGGTACCAGGCGCCGGATATCTGGATCCAGTGACACATCAATCTACTGGTGTCTCGAAGGAAACTAATCTCCATATTGAGGAGAACAATTTCACGTCGGGTTCACCATTTCTGTTGCCGACACTTTCGTCGGGGGGCGCGCATCTGTCTGTGGAGGACGCGCTGCTGTTGCCCCGCATTCCTACTTTCCAAAGGTGGGCGACATTCATTCTTTATTCAGGGACATCTACTCCTTGATCGAAACGGGATGATGGGATGTCGGTTCTTCCTTCTGTGGATTCCTCCTCAGAACTCGTCACCTAGTCCGGGTCTCCCTCATAGATTTAATACGTTGTTCGTGAAACTCTTCCCAGTGCCATGTTTCCATGGATGCCGGTTAATTACACTACTTTTGTCGGGACATTCCAAAGGGTCCGGTCAGGGCAGCAACCTTCAGTCGGGGGAGTAGTCACGTTGAGGCATCAGTAGCGTGTCTGGATGCTGGGGAACCTGGAATTTCTATCTATTATCTCTCGTCACAGGGCTTCTCGAGGGTGTGAAAGCCCGAGGCATCCCACATAGAGTGCGGGGAATTATATACCATAGACACATATCTGAGGTTTTCCCCAGCTTCCTATGTTTAACACAGGGTACGCCGCGAGTTTAACGTCTAGCGGAGACGGATCAGCCCGATCGGAGCATTAGCTAGAATAGATCAGATTGAGGGATTTCCCTTAAAGGGGTGCTGATACCGGGACCAGCCCATGGGCGGCTGTGAAGAGAAGCGTACCGACATGGTCTCACCGGGATATGACAGCCTGGGCGAGAATCAGGGTGGAAGATGGATAGACGAATGAAGTGGACGGGGGAATGGCAAGGAACCATCGCAAGGGCAACGGTGAAGTATGGATTGAGCCTTGAAGGGGCTTCCTACGTATCCCCGTGGTAGGGAATCAAAGTCCGCATAGTTTGGGATGGTGCCGGTGAACCGGCATGAGGGTGGACCTTGGTCCGATGGGCATCATCAGCGAACTGACGTGAATGGGGAGGACCAGGAGGGTCCTAGTGGTGGTGGGCTTGGACCTCATGGAGGCTTCCTACGTACCATGTTGCGACATGGATCAAATAACACGTAGTTCAGATGATGGGAGTTGTCAGTGAACTGACGTGAAGGTGGACCTTAGTCCAATGAGAGATGGGCTTGAACCTCGGGGAGGCTTCCTACGTACCATTCCTTGACATAGATCAAAAACCTCATAGTTCAAATGGTTTCATCGGTGAACCAACGTGAAAGTAGACCCGGGGGTCCACTAGTGGTGGGCTTGAACCTTGGGAAGGTTTCCTATGTACCATGCCTTGACATGGATCAAAGTCCTCGTAGTTCAAAGGATTGATGGAATACAGTTTAACGTCATGCGGGACGGTAGTGAACTGACGTGAAGGAACGACATGCAGTGGGTGTTGGCGAACCGACATAAATGAGGGACCTTGTTCCGATGGGAGATGGGCTTGAACCTCTGGGAGGCTTCCTACGTACCATGTCTTGACATGGATCAAAGTCCCCGTAGTTCGGGATGGTCACAACGGCTTGCCGTCGGACTAGAATGCAGTTTAACATCATTCTGGACGAAGGTAGAACTTGACGAGAATTGGATGACTGGTGGGCATGAACCTCGTGGAGGCTTCCTACGTACCATGCCTTGACATGGATCAAAGACCTCATAGTTCAAATGGGTGTGCAGTTTAGTGTCATTCAGGAAAAGGGCATAAAGTTTAACATCATGCTGGATGAGGGCATGCAGTTTAACGTCATGTTGGAAGAGGGCATGTAGTTTAACATCATGTTGGATGAGGTATTGTCATGGACAATGCCAACTCTAAGCCCATGAGAGTCATGCTCTGTTTGAGAAACAAGAGACAACAAGGACCTGACAATCACGCAGTGAAGGGTGCGTCCGTGAGAAACGAAGAGGGGCTTACGCGTTAGGCGACCCATGGTGCAGGGACTTACTCCAGGATGGAGGCCCGGAGTGCGACAAAGTGCAGCGAAAGAGGGATTTGAAACCCATGATGGGAGGTTCCTCGTTCCCTATCACGCCCTCCACCGACCTTGGTAGTGGGGAAGTACGGAGATGCAGGGGTGCCGCCATCTGTTGGGGAACTAGGGTCGCGCTTCTCCTGAGAACATACGCCCCTCCAATATGGAGGATATCATCCCTTGTGGATGGATGATTCCACTCCTGTGGAGACGAGTGGCATAAAAAATGTTCAAGATGGGGGGACCCTTCGTAAGTGGCACAAGGTCGGGTCACAGTTTAACATCATGTGTTGAGGACGTGGTGCATGGCAGTTTAACGTCCTACAGCTCGGACGAGGCGGGTTCACTCAACACCCCTAGGACTTACATAACCGGTACCCTCTGGTCCTTGGGGGAGGGAAGGTACTGGCAAGGCCATGGTCAAGGGGGGTTGTAGAGCGAACCATCGAGGGGTCCACGTCATCATGGCTATGTGAAGAAGCAATAGCCGTTAGCGTGCCTATGAGAAAGAGCATTAGGCAAAGCAACGCTATGAGTGGTATTGTCCGTGGGACTTTGAAATCACATCGTGCATACCTGGAGGGTCGCACGAGAGGAGGAATTGCCAAGAAAAGGATTGTGCTTCGCGAAGCGGAGTGCCTTGGACTTAGCATGGGGCATAGGTGTGAGTGGAGGGTGCTTCGTGAAGTGGAACAGTATTCGCGGGGCACTGCCTCGCGAAGAAGAGGTGCCTCACAAAGCAGGGTGCTGCGAAGCAGTGTGCTTCGCGATGTGTAGCGATCCTGCCTTAGCATAGGGATCACTAGTACAGGTTGGGTGTTTCGTGAAGCATAAACGCTCCGCGACTGCCCGAGTTCCCTTGGGAATCCTCTTCCTTCGCAAATGCCCTTGAGCTTTGTGAAGGGAATCCCTCTCGGAAGAGGGGCTCAAAACGAGACAAAGCAAAGGCGTCACGCGAAGTAGAAGTACCTCGCAGAGCTCATGATTCCCGGGGCAAAGAGTGCTTCACGATTCGGGAGTGGAGAAGCCGAAAGGTCGGATTGTCTGTCCCCGGGACTCAGGGGGAGTCCAATATTTATAGGAAAGGGACGCCGCGAAGCGGAACTCGCGCGCCGCCTCAGGTGCTTCACGGTGCGCTCGCGAACGTCAGCATCGTTCGCGGAGAGTTAACACCTCTGGAGATTCGTGGTGGTCTCGTGAATGTCAAATGCATTCGCAGAGAGTTACCGCCTCTGGAGCTTCGCGGCGGTCTCGCGAACGTCAAATGCGTTCGCAGAGAGTTACAACCTCTATAGCTTCGCAGCAGTCTCGCGAACGTCAAATGCATTTGCGGAGAGTTACCGCCTCTGGAGCCTCGCGAGACCGCGATGCTCGGGGTGCTCTGCGTCAGTGCTTCGTGAGGCAGCGTGCTAGCCTTCTTTTTCATCCCTTCCTTTCGTGCAATATTTTGGCGCCAACAATATCATTTCTAGGAAACCACACACTCTATCTATAAATAATAATATATTATTTTTTAAGATTATTCATAGGGTTTACCCTAAGGTTTTATTATCCTAATCACCAAAATAAGTAAACTAATATCTAAAAATAACTAATAACATATCATATAATTACTGAGATACCCTAGACCTAAACTCTAAGGCCTAGTGCTAGAAACAAATTTTTTATTAAATAAAATCAATACAAGGTTCTTTGACCCAAAATTAACTTGAATATATTTCATAATATTTTTATAATTTAAACATTACAACTCAAATGTTATCACATAAACCTAGAACCCAATGATTTAGTGTCTTTGGATATTAGATACATAAAAATATTATTGTGAACATTTTTCTATAATCTCACCATACTATATAATTTTATATATATATCCATGTTTTTACTCATATTCAAAACATGAGTAATTGAAAATAAAAAAGCGGTAATCCCAAATGATCAATAAAGGAAAAATATATCAATGTGTCATAAAAGGTTTGATCTCAATCATATGATAAAACATGAAAATGAGAGAAATATTTGATTAAAAATATTTTGGAAGAATATGAGTTTTCCAAAAACCAAGATAAAGGATATGTTAAGTGATCAACCATAAACCATGGAATGACAATGAAAAAACATGAGATAATAAATATGAGCTATGGATAATATTATAATAATACAATAAAAAAATTGGAATAATAATAAGCATATTAAATAATAACATTGTGAACAAGGATATCAAAAATTATATCCACACACAATCTTAGAAAGAAGAATAACTGCATTAATTTCCCCACAACAGAATTGTGATAAATATATCTACAATTGTGTCCATGAATAATAATTATGAAAAAAATCTATACTCCATTATGTACACATAAGAAAAATATATGAAAAATGTCATCTTTAATCATATCCACAAAACGAACTTAATCATTTCCACACAACAACATCATTACCTCACAAGATATAAAACATTAACAAATGCATTTTATGAAGATATAAGTCCCCCCAATCATATAATTATCATCCATACATATCTATTAAACATTAAATAAATCATTCATCAATTCATAAAGTGCACATGTAAATAAAATGGGTTTAATAAAATTTCTAAGTTGTATGTCATGGAATGACCTCAAGAGTTAGATTGGTTGATATCAAAAACTAAATCACCCAAAAGGTGTATTTTAAAGGTCAATTAAAAGGGTGATTTATGAAACAAAACTCATGGGATATATTACTTTTGGATATAGAGGAAAATGGAATAGAAAATTTATAAAAGGGATTTCATATACATCTTACAATTTTCATAAAAAGGAAAAGTTATGAGTTGATTTCAAAAGTAATTTTTGAGGAGGTGACCTGATTTATTTTAAAATAAAAAATTAAAATAAATTCCAACAATTGAGTAATAAAGATTCGAAAACTTTATCTTGTATGAATTTGGAGTGGAAGATAAAATATATGATTTTTAAAGGAAAAAACGGTCTAATACTTTAAAATAACTTTATTTAAACCCCCATTGTAAAAATGATAATAAAAATTAATTTTGAAAATAATTTTAGAAAAATATGTATATCTGATGAGATACTACATATTTGGGTTTTAAAATGAGAAAATAAAACATTTATAAGAAGAAATAATATGTATATGTAATAGAAACTACTATTAAATAGAATTAGGGTCATTCATAACAAAATTTTATTTTTATGGGGAAAAACCCCCTTCAAAGAAGAAGAATTGATATAAAAATCCTTTTAATAGGAGTTTATGAGAAAAAAATATAAATCCATAGAAACATGAGATGAAGTGCATTATAAATCAATATGAAGGTATTATTCTCCCAACATATAAGAATAATGTTCCAGAAGAATGATCATAACTCAATGGATGAAAATTGAGTTAGAAAAAAACCCTTACCTATTTGGTATTAAAAGAAATAAAATATTATGAATTTAGGGTTAGGAAATGACTTGAAAAATCCATGAAATAATAATTAATAATAATACATTGGGTAATAATTACACTAAAAGTAATAATTGGTTTGTAATATAAAAACATGCAAAAGTGAAAGGAAATTGAGATGAAAACTCTTACTTTGACTCTAAACTTACAAAAAAGTGCATTAACCTTGTGTTTAATAAATATAAAAATTTTATTGAATTATTTTTTAATATTTTTCACATATTTTACTTTTTATACTATTTGATTATAATAATTCTTTATATATTTACTAGTATGTTATGGTTTACTTTCATCATTGGAGGTTAGTAGTCATGATTATATCATACAAGTTTCGTAATGTTAATGTCAATAACTATTATTTTATATGAAGTTATTAATTCTTATATTATTTAAGGTACTATAATAAAAGTTAAATAATTATTTATAAACTGATAATTTAATTCCATTATACTTTCATTTATTATTTGTGAATATGAAATTAGTGATGAGTGTGTTTTGTTAATTATTAAAAAATGAAAGGTGGTTTCTTAATAATGAGTTAAATATTAACATTTACATAAGTACCCATGATAATAATTTGTAACATATTTTATGTTGATAGTTAAACCAACTTGAACAAGAATAGGTTATAACCAATGGATGAGTATGGAAGTGAATTTATTATAATGTAATATTTCCAGAATCACAATGATATTGTTTATATTTTATTAAAGAGTTAAATTATAATTTAGAATAGGTGGTTTAATAATGTAAGGTGTGAAGATATTAGTTACAAATTAGAAGTCAATTTTCCTCTTAATACACTCGTTTTAGGCGGTTAAATTTACAATGACCTCTTATTTTTAATTTTATTAATAAAATTACAAATTTATCATTTTAGAATATTAATAATATAATAATTATAAAATTATGAATTAAACTAATTTATATAATCTTATATGAAATTTGGTGATGAAAATATAAGTATGACGTTCATGGAGGTGATAGTCTACAAATAACACTATCGACATTTTTATTTTTCGAATGGATCAGACGGGCATAGATAAT
Source organism: Viscum album (assembly GCA_963277665.1). NCBI lineage: Eukaryota > Viridiplantae > Streptophyta > Magnoliopsida > Santalales > Viscaceae > Viscum > Viscum album. Next base: position 1,515,274,785 of record OY728155.1, on the reverse strand, counting down.
GGTTGTTACATAAACTTAATAACATTTTAGTATAATAATGATATTTATTTCATTATATTGATATGTTAATATTTTTTTATTATAAATATAGATCACAAAAGTTTAGAGTTTGGATAATACTCACATTAAGGACTTTATTTTTCTCTTAGAGGGTCTCTTGGAAATAGAGGAATTGGGACACTTTATCTAAACCAAGGTATTCCAAAAGTATAAGAGGATTATAGGAGAGAGAAATTAGTATTGTTTCAATAATTAGTAGTACATTAAGTGTGTATTTAAGTGGTTTTATGTTAGATCCTTTTATAAGAGAAAAAGTGGGACATTTCCTTGGAAATAAAAGTTAGGTAAGCGATAAAGATGAAATCGCATTAGAGTTTGGTGAGTTGGATGAGGAATGTTTGGTGAGACACATGAATATGAATTTAAAACCTAAAATATTTCTTATATATGTTATAAATTTCATGATAACTTAGTAAGATTTGATCCAAATTAAGTTACTCATTTTTACCCTTAATATCTTTGATTAAAAAGTTACTATGTTATTTTTATAGTATATATATATAATGACCCTTATTACCAAATTATAATTTATTTAATCATAATTTGGACTCTATTTAATCTAATTAAACATATAAATATGATAAAATTAACTTTTAAATTAATACATAGGATATAGAAGAAACTAAATTTGTAGAAAAATGTCTTTTTATACATTAAGTGTTTTTTATTCTTATTTATAATAAATTACTAATTAAATAACTATTAATATATTTTTTTATATGTTTAAAATTCATATTAGAGTCATAATTTAAAATAGTTTAATTTAATTTATAAAAATTACACAACGTTTATAAAAATAATTATGTGAGAAATAACTGTTTTACTATGGTATCTAATATATACTTTATTAACATAGAAAAGAAAATAGAATTGGAATAAATTTGGATATGATGATTAAAAATATGAAAAAAATTCTTTAGATAAAATTTATTAATTTTATAAAATTAATTTTTAATATAATTATTAATAACACATAAATTATTTTTTTACAAAATATATATTTTCAGGCATAAAAAATTTAATCATTTTCCCTGCTAAGTGAAAATATTTCTATAAAAATTAATTTAATTTTGTATATATATCATTAATATATTACCCATTTTTTAATATTTATAAATTGGTTTTAAATATTAACATTGTATAGAAAAATTATAATTCTTTGAGAAAAAGTATTTTTTTATGAATAAATGATTTTATATCTTATTATTTAATATTGATTTATTGTTTAATATGCATCGTATAAATTTTATCAATAAATTGTTATTAAAATAAATATTTAAATTTTAAAAACAAATCAAATTATTATACTAAAATGATAATAATAATAATAATATATAACACATGAATATATATATATATATATATATGATTTATTTAAATATTTTCTTTTTTGTTTCACTTGAGAATTGTATTATTTTCAATTTTTTAATATAATTTTATAAATTCAATATACTTATTGGATACATTATAGTGAGGATATAAATAACTATCAAATTAAATCCTTATATATATATATAACCTCACATTTATTTCTAAAACCATTCCATATATTAATTTTCTTCCCTCTCAACATGTATATTATATTTTTAGTTCCTTACATTTTCTTCATAGTATCAAATTCAGGGTGATAATATTCATGGATAACCATGAGGACAATGTTTGTGGTATTTTTATTTACTTTTGGATATATTCCTCTTGTAAATTTTTAATGATGTTTCATATTACATTCTTATATTATATTAGTGTTTATCTTACACATTGATATTTTATTAAATGTATCACAATTTCATTTTAGTTTGGTGTTGGGTGTGGTGAAAGTAATTCAATAAAGTATTTAATTTTGGGAAATTATAAACTAAAATCATTGGATGTTACATTTCCATTGAAACTTTGATTCTACCTTACTAAAAATATTTATTTTGTTCACCCATAGAGTAGGACTAACATCTAAACCTTGTAATTTGTTTTAGTTTCATTTATTTAATGTATTTATTATTTATTGTTCATTGTCCATATTAGTTATTTTATAGTTTGGATAAAAGTTATTTGAAGAGATGTTTTAGGTGAAGTTTAAAATCTATAATATAAAACATCATATTAATTGGTTCACTCTGATCAAGTATGTTCTAGAATTATTCCATTCTGTATGTTTTGGATGCTTATCTTTTGGATCATGGAGGTGTACTGGACTCAAAAAGTAGTATCAAAGTTCATGTTATAAAGATTATATGGCCAAACCTTATCTAATGTGTTTCATATCTCAGATCAACAGTTTCATTCTACCCTTTTCTTTGTAGAAGAATTCATGATGATAGTCATGATCTCTTACACTTTTTATAATTAGGGGAAATAAATGTTCTTTGAGGAAAGTGTTGGAATGGTTATGGTTTGGATTCTATTCAATTGTAGAAGATTCCAAATTTGGAATATTCTGGTTGTGATACTTTTGTGTATTTCAAAAGTTATGGTGATGACGAGCCATTCAGAAGAGGGGTTTTAGTAGAATAGAAAACCGTAATAGGAAAAGAAAACGAAATATTCTAAAATATGTAACCATAAGAAGTGGTAGATGACTCAAAAGGAACAGGATTCAGTGGTAAACTTGATAGAAACACTAGAATCTAATTAAGCTTAAGGAAGAATGACTTGATGACAATAGATTGTTTCCGATTTTTGAATCTATTACTTTTAAAGGAAGAATATTTGTATAGAAACTATTGGGACTAGAAGAGGTATATTATAGAAATATAACACCTAGAGGATCCATAAATCTGATATCTAAGAGGGGTTAGATATCCTACATCCATGTTTTCACCAGTCCTCTTTGATTTGGGTTTGTTGACTCTAGGGTTCTTATCACTCGACATCCAAGAAAATAATTATGAGTTTTTCTATAGAAGATTTAGTTGAGAATATATCAGTATTATTATATATGTGATGGTTTCATCTGAAAGAGGAATATATGTAGGGATTGACATAGTCTTGGTCAGTTATATGTTATTCTTTAATGATTTATGAGAGAAACATAAAATGATTTTTGGATCGAATTGGATTCACATAAGAACTTACAGTTTTGTAATAGTGTGAAAGTTGGTTCGTCATTTTTCTATAATAATACTTTTAGAAATAGAATTTAATTTTAGAGAAGAATAATTTTGAAATATAGAGGTTATGGAATATAAATATCAATCACATGGAATAGAGAGTCAGGGATGTTCTTGTTCTAGAAAATGGGTCACCAGTGGGTCAAAACATGGAAATTATTAATTTTCCTCAAGAAACATTGTACATTTTACCTTAAATTAATGAAGAAACATGGGATTGTGTGTATTGTTTCCTTATGAAAATATTTGGGGTGTTTTGGAAACTTTATTACAAATAACCATGGTGTGATAAATAACATAAGATAGTTGAGAGGCTGGAAGATTTTTAAGCCCAAATGAGTTTTGGTTGATTTTTTTTTGTTAGTATATCAATATGTGTTTATAGAGAAAGTTCATTAAGAAATTTGGTTGTGGAAGGTTTTGGAACATAAGGAAGATCCTCAAAAAAATTAGATTATGTTTTTTGATTCATCAAAGTTAATAAAAATCATGAATAATTCAGGATCTAAGAAAAGTTTGTAAACATTTCTATAAATTAAGAAAGGTCCAATCTTGAGTAGTAAAGAGTAATTTTAGTTTATGGAAAAACCCTAATAGAGAAATATATCTAGATGAATGATCCTCATGGATATCTTTATAAGATGTTGTAAATGTTATTAGATATTCAAATCATCAAGGAACTAGAAAAACATTTTTGTGTTTATACAAAGTATGAGAAATTCAAGCTATAGAAAAATTAATAGACATTTCATAAAAAATTATATAATGTGAGTTAGATGAAAATTTGTGTAAATCAAGGCCTAAGAAATCAAAAAAACATTCTGGAAATAGAATTGAATATTTTTATAAATAATTAAATAAATGGGATGTGGTTTTATAAATAAAGTGTGAGTTGATATAAAACCTTATGTTAAGAGAAATACAAAGGGGGAGAAGCCTGAAAAGGGATAAGTAGAGAAGTATGTAATGTTTTTTGGGTAAGAATAATAGTTATTCAAGAATATTAGATAGAGAAACCCCAAGAAATTCATTATTTTTAAAAATATAAAGAAGCAATATAAATCCAACTAGACAAAGAATAACATGTAAATGCTATTGGAAAAAGGCCCATCAGACAGACGCATAAAATATCCAATAGTCAAATATTTTTTATGTCACCAAACATTGAAATATTTTTAAACCGAAAAGGGAATATGAAGTTTGATATGATAGAGGAATTACACCAAATAGAGATATGTATGATGTATCATCAAAAAAAGTAAAGTATGAATATCTACCAGTTAGAGAGTTTAAATATCATTAGGAAGAGATATCTTTGAGCAGACCATATAGAAGTTCCTTAATAAATGGAAAACTGATGAAGGTTAAATGAATGATGAATATTCAGGAGCTTATCGAGGGAAGAAATACTAAAGGTGTAACAATTTAAAAAGAAGTGATAATGAAGAGAAATAGACAAACAAACATTGGATATAGAAATTCTAAGGAGCTCTACAAACACATTATAAAGTACATGGAAACTAAAATTGTTATTTTAAACAAGATATCACTTTTTAGGTTGAAGTTATAACCCACACAAAATGAAGAAATCTCAAAACACAACTACATACTAAAACCAAATCATCATAAAACCCCCGCACATCATAAAAAAATCATAAATCCCCATAATATATAAAGAAACTATTAAATAAAAGTTTAATTATATTAGAATCATTATCCCTATAAAATTTCCAATTTAGATTATTTACCATTATTTTCATGTTTTCCTTAATGAGGTCATTGAAAAAATAATCCATTTTCTACCATGTTTGAATGAAATCCTACAAATTAATTTTTCTTTTCATTGAAGATTATTGTCAAAATATATTCTAGCTTGTTTAGCCACCTGCACTACTCATCATTAGTGTCCACTAGAATTAATCATTAAACTATCATGTCTGCATCCTCTTGGGGGGGCATAATCATTAAGGACTCCCCCCATTACCTATCTAGAATGTGTGATTTGGTCACATGAATATTTGTTATACTCTAACTCACTATCCCTTACCTTGAGTTTTATCTTCTTGTAAGACCTTATTTACATTGGTTTAGAGAAATATGATTAATACTTCCATCCTTTATAATTCTTCCCTTTGGTCAGAGTTAAACTCCTAGAATCCAGTATTCCTTTCTACCCTTTATTACTTCTTGGGTAGTGAATTCCTCTATTGTGTCTTCCCTCTACATAGTATTCTGAGAAGTAGATATCACTCTCATCATTTGTCTCTTCCCCAGAGGATACTTTCTCCTCATTGTATGACTTCACCTAGGCTTAACCTCTTTGATCATGTGTCAACCCCTCAATTTATTTCCCTTCATATCAGTTACCTAGTTTAATATCGTACATGTTCCTTATAGGATTTTACCTATTAACTAAATTAAAACCACCCCCTACTCAGCTAATGAAAATTAAATTACATTATCCTTGTTATTATAGCTATTATGATCACCCTTACCTATCTCCTAGACCATTTCTTCATGAGTAGGGTCACAAGAATGTATCAAAAACTCTGAATATGATGGAGAGTTTATTTTTCTATTATTAGAGACCAAAGGATCTCCTTTATACACCCCTTAGACCCCCTAAACCAACCTGGTCTTTCCCAATCATAATTCTATCACCCATGTTGTAACTCAAACTATTATAGATGGATGCAATCTTTGGATCTCGGTTCATTGTTTTTTTTTTCACTTTTTATAATCCATTATAATTCCCCATATAAGTATCACCCAATTTTTCCACCCCAAAGTCATTTTATAGGACAATCTCAGCCACCTTCGGATCATGCACATGCCTATTTTAGAACCCTTGATGATAATATGGATCCAGATATCCTAACCGACCATAGAAAAAAACAACAGTCTATCCATGATTCAATTTTTTTTACCTGAAATGAAATTCTTCTCCAACTGTTGTCCACACCTAGTCCACCAGTGGATTTGATAAATCAACATCCATACAAATATAGGTATAAATAAGATTAATAATAGAATATATTCTACTATCAGGACACAAGAAGGTACTAACTAGATTCTTGGTCATATGAATAATGGAGGTGGTTTGAAAGGGAACTGTGATTTTAAGGAAATTTACCCAAATCACTCATATAGGAGCATCATACTTCATATAGATTTTATAATTCAATTAAAGTAAATAAAAATTAAATATATTACATTTTCAAGGATATATGGACCATGTGGTAGTCAAATCATCAATTTACAAAAAATTGATAATTATATTCCTTTTGTTAAGAAGTCTCATGATCATGCATTCTTATAAACCCTAGGAATCGAAGATAGATTGATCAAAAGAATTGATCAAATGATAGAGATGTCGGAATTGGGCCACTAGGTTAAGGTTAAGAAGAACCAAATATTTTTTGAATTTTGATGACAAGATTGAATGCTGATGAAAAACATTGAATAAATCTAGAACCTATGATCTTAATGAGATTTTTGGAAACTTCATGATTAGGTAAGAATTCAAGAACAATTGAAAGGATCATTGCCAAGTCTGAGGGGAATATGGAGGCTAAGCACCCCAACCTCTGATGGGTTGGGGGAGTCTCTTCCATCAATTCCTATGGATTCATCGAGAACACAACAAATAAGAGAGATACTTTCACCCTTTTAATTTTTTAAAGTACTTAAATATATCAATGTTGAAGCTGGGTAATCAAAGTTTGTTATTTATCTGAGTTTGATAAAGTATTAATAAGTTCTTTAACATCATGTTTGATGAAATTTTAAGAATATCATGGATGATGTAGAATTCAATTAAGCTTCATGAATATTCTAAAATAACATACAATGAATTAAAAATGAGCAGGATATGTGAAGTTTGAGTTTTAGATGAGTGGGAAAATGATTTTGAGATTAAAAATTTTCCACTTTGGGAGAGCCTATATAAAGCGGTAAAAGTATGATTTTAAAAATATTATTATCTAAAAAAATATGAAGTACTAAATATTTTATGTCATATTGATGTTCACATAAGGGATGAACCTATCGGATAGAGAGGAAGAAAATTATGATTTATTTATTGAATTTATACGCACCTAAAAAAAGGGAAGTGTCCAGTTATAATTTATTCATCAAAAGAATATAATCACAGGAATACATAACAAAATGATCCATCAAATAGTTTCAAACTTGAAAAGTTCATCATATAAAGGTACACTTAATGTTGAATACCCTAATTAATCATAGTAAAGAGAATCAGATAGATACTATTAGATGGAGTCCATCAAACAAAGGTTATATGATGGAGGCCAGACAGGCATACATTTTCAAATATTGATTTCCTAAAAAAGTCTTGGAATGTTTATATTGAGTACATCCATGTCTATAAAAGAGAAGAAATAAGTTTCAATTCCAACTGACTCTTAAGAGGTTTGTTAAAGACCTTGAAAAATATACATAGGTTAACTTGATCCATCTTTCTTATGAAGGATGGGAAGAAATTTCTACATTGGATCAAAAAATAGAAAGAAAATAGATTGTAACTAGGGGTGTAACCAATTACTGAAAAGGATTTTTTTCTAGTGGTATAACTAGTTATGAATTTAGTGGATATGAGAAAGGATATTTTGGGGGTATATCCAATTATCGAATAAGATCTTATTGATGGGGGTAAAACTAAGGATGTTTATAGGATAAATAATGGGGGTATAACTTCTTGTTTATTGTGCCTTTATATTCTCAAAGGCATTTAGAAAAATAATCAATATTTTTGGGAATACACAGCATGTAAAAGAGTACATATGTGTACTAAGCCTTTTAAATATCATGTTGTTACCTCTCTTTTTATATTTTTCATATAAAATGTGAGGTTGATATTTATATTTTAGTGGATCGTAACTCTAAAATGTTTTTATAGGTTAAGAAATATTCCTGATTAAGTTTAAAAAATTATTATAAAATAAAAAACAATTATTTATTCTCCCCTCCCCCTCTCAATGATCTCATACATTGATCCTAAGGGAACTAAAATTGTTATAAAATAGTAGGTCTCCTTTAAAAGACCCAACTCTCATAATAGATAATTTTAACTTAGTGAACAACAAGGTAGTTCTAGTTTTTATGGTAAAACCTATTACAATTGGAATAATAGGATGATACCCTACCTTATATATCTTTTACTTAGTGTTATAGATGTGAAAATAGCGGGATTTCTCCCCATTAATAAATTTTATATGACAACTATTAAGAGAAATTTTGAATTTGATGGAAAAGCGTAGAATTTCATGTTGATGAATCTCAAAAAAAATTATACATAGATTATGGGGTTTCTAATAGCTAATAAAATAAGGGATATTTTGAGAAGAATCTATGAAGGAAATGGTGAATTAATGTAAGCTAAGATAAAAATTTGGAGGATCAAATTTGAATATAGTAAGGTGGATGATGATGAAAGTATTGATGACTATTTTAAACGATTTAATGAGATTATCAACAATATCAGAGGTTTTGGTGAGAAGATAAAAGATTCCACTATCATTAAGAAACTCATGACAAAATTTCTAGATAGATTTATTTCTAGAGTATCATCTTTATAAGATCAAGAATATTTTTCCTTGGATGAACTTCAGAATATTATTATAGAATTTTAAATGAATAAATTATTATTATTTAAAGAAAGGATGAAATTGAAAAATATTTTGATGCTTTTATAAAATGTATGTTAAGAGATAAGGTATATAAAGAATAATCAAGTGATTCAGAGTTATAGGAATACATAAAAAATTTCAACAAAATCATTACACTTCTCTTTAGAAGATACAAAAATGGAAATTGTAAAATCAACAGTAAACACTCTCTTAAATGTTGGAGTTATGACATCAAAGTATATTTTTCATGATATTTTCCTATGAAGAAATATGATGATTTTGAGTTAGATGAATAAGATAAGAATCCTTTGAAAAAGAAGTGGAATAATGTAACCATATGAAGCTAGAGTTTGATGGATTTAAAAAAAATTATAAATGTTCTTAAAGAAAGGGTGGATAAAAAAGAGGAATATTTTTTAGAAAAAAATCAATCTCGTATAATAAAAATTTATTTAATAAATATGAGATAATATTTCACCAAAGTAGTTGAGGTTGAAGTTAAATCTTATCAAGATTGTGAAATAAAAAGTTTATAGAAGAAGCTGGTTGTTTCTATTCCTAAAAAACCACAATGTACATTTTCTTTTACTAAAACTATATGTTTTAAAGAAAATATTATCAGTAAATAATATTCCTATAATAAATTGAATAATTCTTCAAGTAATTATCTCCTTGAACAAAGTTTCCCACTGTTTTTAAAGAAACAACAATAATAAACTTCAAAGTAGTTTCATTATCAATTAGAAATATCAAGATTCGGAGGTCACTATTGGTGTTGTGAAGTATTCAAGAATAGAGATTATTAAAGATGGTAAAACATTTCTTTACAAAGAAATAGGTAATAATAAAAGGGGGGATATAGTGGTAAAAAAGAAAAAACTTTCCAAAAAGGTAAGTTAATGAAGAAAATAATGCTTAGAAAGTGAATAATGATAAAACCTAAATAGTGACCAATGAAAAGATAAATAAAGTTGAGAAATAAAATAATTTTACAAAAGTTTTGTAGGTTATAAAATTTGAGTAATCACATAAATATTTATTAGTTATTTTCCATGAAAAACTGGCCATATCTTGAAAGGTTGAGAAAGCACAAAATTATACTGATGGAAAAGGGAAGAAATTGGAATCTAAAGATGGAAATAATATTGATAGAAAGTTATCAATAGATAAAAAGATTAAAATTTAGAAAAATTTATAGTTATTTGAGAAATATGGGAATGTTACAAAAGATTTCATGAATATCTTACCATCTCAAGAAGAAAGAATAAAGAAGTTGTTACAAAATCAAGGAAATAAAAATGAAACTAAATCTAAAGAAAAATTGATAGCTTCATTTGAAGATTTTAAAGATGATAAAAAAATCTATTAAAAAATATACTAAGTATAGAAAAAAGGAAAAAACACATCAAATGATGAATCTATGAATAAAAAATATGTCATTGAGACTAATAGAAGATTCTCATTCCAAATGTTTCTACTAAGGAACTATTGAGGTTACTCTATATTCCAAACATACAAGTGTATTTATACTTTTTTAAGGGAATTAAAGGAGAATATATGAAGCTGGTTGAGTGTTGTATAATTTTTACAACAAGGAAAAATATCCATAATACAAAATTTCTAACCATAAAGATAAATTGGGTTCTACCCTTTATGGGGATAAAATTTGAAGCTAAGGTATTAGAATCACAAATTTCTTATAAAGATTTGACAATGATATAAAACATAAGATATTGTGAAATTTTTTTTATACACTTGAAATATTTTGATATTTTTTTTAGGATGGGTATAGAATTTATTTTATCAAATTTTTAACGATTTATCCAGATATTATTATGCTATAATGAGCTTGATGAAATTATTATAAGGAAGTTGTGTTATGGAAAACATTGACTGCCTTGATTATTCAATATTTTTTCTACAACAGGTTATCCCATATATAATTAAAGTAATTTAGTTAAACTCCCTTGGTTAATAAACTCATGTGATACCATTTTCTTTTCTTAAATAAAGTTATTGAGATTCTGAGATGAAGGAAGATGAGATGAGATGATCATATTATTATATCTTTGAATTTCGTTATCAATAAGGGGATAAGTGACATGGTGGGAGAAAGAATATATAAACATAATATGGAGATAAATGTTTGAGTATAAATATTGATGGTTATAATGTTTCAAGTTTTGTAAGTGTATTAATATTAAACACAAAGTGGGATATTTTTGGGCCCAAGGGAGTTGTGGTTTCATTTTTTTTCAATATATCAATATGTACTTATAGAGAATGTTCCTTGTAAAGTTTGTCTAAGGAAGTTACAAGAACTTATGGAAGTTCCATAACAAAATTTTCTTATTATATTTCATTCGTCAACTTACTAAACAACATGAATAATTCATGATCGAAGTGATGTTTGTACAAATTTTTACATAGTGAGAAATGTCCAAACAAGAGTACTAAATAAGAATTTGAGTTTCTAGAAAAATCCAATTAGAAAAAGATATCCAAACGAAATTTCCATATAGATATAATTTTTAGATGTTTTTATAAAGTTATTTTATAAAAAACGTGGTGAAAATGGATGAATATTATTTAGTTTATACAAAGTATGAAAAGGTTCAAGCAATATAAAAAATGGGAAAAACAATTATACAATGTTGTATCATGGGAATTGGATGAAAATTTATGAAAAGAAGGGATTAAGAAATGAAATAAAAATTATATATAAATAAATTAAGTGTTTATTAAAGAAGTATAAATAATTATAAGTTTATTTATATAGAAATATTGAGTTATAAGAAAAACTTATATTATATGAAAACCGAAGGGTTAGTCTAAAAAAAAGAAAAGTGGAGAAGTATGTAATGGTGTTGGGTAATGATAATATTTTTTAAAGAATATCATTCCAATAAAGATTTTTAATTTCATAAAGTTTATACAAGAGTAGAATCTTTAAAAAAACCTATCAGATAAAGGATAACATGTCATTTCTATCGGAAAAAGTTACATCAGACAGACAAACAAAATATCTAACAGATAAAGATTTGTGATGTCACTGAACAATGAAATATATCTAATAAGAAAATGGAATATGAATATTGAGATGATAGAGTATTTTCACCAAATTAAGATCTATATGTTGTATAATAAAATAGAGTAAATTATGAATATCTACTAGATGGAGAGTTAAGATATCATCAGACCCAGATATCACTGCTCACATTACACAAATGTTTCCTAATAAAGGGAAACTAGAAGAAGGTCAAAAATATGATAAATTTTCATGAGTTAATCAGATAAAGAAAATTTTAAGGTGTAGTAATATAAAAGTAAGTCTTAATTAATAGAAACATACAAACAAATATTGGTCAAAATGAGTGTCTTGTTTTTACTCCGCATTAGGGACTAGAATGTGCCAGATTTTTTCAGTGGGAGTTTTTAAATTTTATTTTTGAAAAAAATCAAAGAGGATATATTTTTTATGTAGGTCATTTATGATAGTATTGATAAAGTTAGATGCACTATTAATCTATTATATGTTTCTGAGGTTTGGTGGTAGAGTTTTTGAATTAAACGACCATAAAAGGAGAAGGATTTTGAACATTGGGCATAAAAATACCAATTTATTTGACTTTAACAAAATTTATATGATGCTTAACCTATTTTATATAGATTATATTCCCGGTAGATATTTATAATGTTTCATGATTTCAATTAAATGATTGACCATATTCCAGAAGACTAGGGTAGGTTTGTCTTAGTTGGTCTTCGATGATTACATCCATTTTGAGGAACCATAGTGAAGTAGTAAAGTGTGAAAAATTTGGAGTTTAAGGATGGGATTTTTTTGAAATTCTTGAGAATGGTATTTCAAGTGGGGGATTATTAGGATTAACCTACAAAAAAATTATCAAGTGTGATATTATTGGGTTTTTATGTGAGAAATTTTTGTTGGTTAAGTCTTTGATTTCCAAAATTTAAGTCTTTAAAAGATACACTCTCAAAACCAAATAATGATAGGTTCATTGGAGCACCCTATAACACCCCGAGAGGGGAGAGGTGGATCAAGGTGTCGAAATTATATTTAAATGATATGGATCATGTCTCCATATTGGTAGGAACCAATTAAACAAGTCTCATGGAATTGTGAAATTATAAACCACCTAGATACATAAATTGTAACACAACACAATTGTTTTACATGTTTAACCACAAAGTTATAGTCTAAGGAGAATACATCAATAGTGCGCCATTAATTTCTAAATCCACTAAGCTTCACTTTTTATTGTGGATTATAATTTTTTGGAGACAGTTACTCTATTCCAGAACCACTTCCTTTAAAATAATTTAAGGGATATAATACTACCTCCCTCAAATCACTTCCATTGAATCCCTTGCTCACTACATTGGGTGATATATTACTCAAATTATCAACATGAAGGTTTCAACAATAGATTGAGAATATAAGTCTTTAATTCTGATTAGAACGAAAAATATTCTTGTACCATAGTCTAAAATTGATGCACTTGGATGCGCTGTTCACTAAAAAAATATGTTCAACACCATTGTTCATGAAGATCTTAGAATTTCTAAAACACACTTTATGTTTTAAATATGATTCATCCTTTTTGAACCCACACTCTTTCATGATGCTCCCATTTTTCAAGAAGTTCCCAACCTTCATAGAACAACAGACTAATGTAATTCTCCCAATCTTCGTGAAACTCACTTTTCTAAAATTCATTAGTGTCAATTAGTTCTTAACCTTACTTTTCAGGAAGTTTTAGGTCTTGAAGAGTAACATATTTTAAAAATAATTACCTACATGAAGAACCTTCATGAAATCATATCATTTCACCACTTTTTAAAAATTCTCTCCATCTCCAAAATTATGTGTGGTCACCTATTTATTGGCAACACCTCTTTCGAGAAGCTCTCATGGTCACCAAAATTTTTTTATGAACCTATTTATTCATGCTCACGATGATCCTCTTATTCAAAAAATTTCAGTGAAATTATTTCATTTGTAAATCTTTTTATAGTCATGTAGATTATTGTCTTCCCATCATGGATCAAAAATTATTCATGAAACCTCATTATCATATCTTCAAACCATAATGAAACTAGAATATAGATTCATTCACAAAGATCCACACCTTTACAAAACTTCAATACTCAAGAAATACATGACTTTTCTATATTATAAAAGAGTATGTAATAGAAATCTTCATTTTTTGAATCTTTCTCCATCCTCTTAATTTTAACTAAAAAACATTGGAAAACATTTGGAAAAGAATCTATCTTAAACATTGAATTAATTTCCACTATAGGAGAACTTATATTGCACACTCCTTGATTAGCCTAGTGTGGATTGAAAAGAAACATGAAAAAAAATTCATTTCCAGATGTGAAAAAACAAAGTTATAACAATCTCCCCATTTGGGTTTTTTTCAATTTTCAGATAAATTCAACAAAGCACCATCCTTGATAAAAAACATAATAGGTTTGAAATAACTCTTCCATAACTCTAAGTCTATGTGGGAAAATATAAGGGTAAAAAATAGGAGTTGAAAAGGAGAGTTTCATGACTCAATTAACTAATAACCAATCCTGAAAACCTACAATTCATTGAATTTCATGTATATCACCTTTGTCAATAAAGTCAAAGAACATATACATAGACATTGGTATGAAAAAAACACTCCCTATAGATCACATATCCCCTATATACCTACATCAAATCAATAAATAGATTAAAAAATTTAACATGAATGGGGATATGGGACCAACTAGAACCTCCTCATGTAATGGGAGGTGGATGAACACTATGGTTCAGATGATGTTTCTTGAAATTTTTTTCTACTAATGGATTAGTCATAACTCCAACCACTTGATCATCAGTTCCAACATGCTCCATTTTATCACACCCTATTCAACCTTTTCTATGATAAAGTGACATCTGATCTTAATATGTTTGGTACATGATTGTTCAACTAGCTTTTTTATAAGACCAATCATAACCATATTGTCACATTGTATCCCAATTTGCTGTTTCACCTCATCACCAATTCCAATAAGTTTCTACTACATCTATAATAGCTAAAGGCATGACTTATTCAAATATATATTCTCTGCTTCAGCCCTACTAAGAGAAGTTATTTCTTGTTTCTTTCTCAAATGACCTATACATTTTTTCCAATGAATAATGTGACCTAACTTGTGGAATTTCAATCCACCACATCTCCAACATAGTTAGTATAACAGAATGATGATAATTGATTATATCTTACTACTTTAAAGTATAATTCAAAGTTGATATTTCCTTGAATATACTTCATTATTATTTTAACTTCCATATGTTTCTCTTCCTTTAGATTACTTTTGAAGCAAGAGACTAAACATGCTGCTAAGAAGATATTTGGCCATGTGACAGTAAAATTTAATAAACTTCCAATGATCCTCCTATAAAAGGGGGGATCGATAGATTTCTCATCCTCATTATTTCAAATTTTTATATCAATCACAATCAAAGTCGAACTTGGTATGGATTCATGCATGCTGAATTTCTCCTGAATCTCTCTTTCATACTTTGCCTAAGAAATGAAAGTGAATTACTTATTTTGAATAACCTAAAACCCTATAAAGTATGTGAGTACTATAATAATAGATATTTAAAATTATAATTTCATTTGATTATAAAATTATTTCACCGATCCATGACTTCTTTTTCCAAATATAATATCATCCAAATACACAAGCACTATAAATTGATCTCCTTGTGAATTATTCACACATATATTATGACCCACACCTTTTTTAAATTTCAACTTCTTCATATAAGAATCCTAACTTTAATAACATGATCATGGTTCCTAATTTAGACCATAAAGAGAATTTTTTAATCTATAAACATTTTTTTATCATTACCAATCATAAATCCCATTGGGTGTTCAATGTATAATTCTTCTTCAAGAACACCATTTAAGAATATTGTTTTTACATCCATCTAAAAAAATTTGTACCCACTTTGAACTGATATGGCTAGCAATAGCCTAATTTACCCTATTCGAGCTATTAGAGAAAGAATTTATTCAACATAAATTCATTAAATCTATACATATCCTTTACACACGCAGTATGCCTTGTTTCCGATCACATTTTATAGATCATTGAACTTGTTTTTGAAGATACAATTTGTTTCAATCACATTGTGTTTTTCCAATCTTTTAACAAGATCCAAAGTCTAGTGTTTTTCATTATGATCCATATATTAATTCATGGTCTTAACCTATTTTTATCCTTTGTTTATTCTTCAATCATGGTTGGTTCTATAATAGATAAGAGGATATAATATTCTTAATTACTTATTCTTCTGGTTTGTATATATGAAGTCCAATACACAATGATGTTTGATCAGTCAAATTATGTTATTCAATTTATCTTGTGTGGTTTCTGTAGTGTTTCTTTAGTTATGGATTCCTCTTATAATTATATTTCTGAATAATAATTATTTTGAGATCCCTGAATGTTGGTAAAAAATTCCATATTTTTTTCTTGAATCCATCCCTATTCCAATTTCTTCTTCATATTAAATCATATCAACATATGTGCTTCTTGATATATTCATAGTTTTATCATTAATGATTTTGACATAATTTCTCTTCACTATATTTATATGTTTATTGTTGTATCATTTTTAGTATTTACTCTTCCTTTAGTAACCAGGGAACATTCCCTCATCTAAAACATCACCATACTTTCATTTATTTATTTCTTAGTTTTGGATCAAATGTTTACTTCCAAAAACATGAAAATAATTTAGTGAGGGGTTCCTTTCATGCCACATCTAATATGGTTTAATGTCCTTTTATATAAATAACCACGTTCAATATTGAGTGCACATCACAACATGAATACCCTCATTCCAATAATTATGAGAAATTCAACTCTCAATCAACAATGTTCTGACCATATTATTCACCTATAGATTTATGTGTTCAATGAACCAATTTTTTGAGGTGTTATCACTGATGACACTTCATGCTTGATCTGATATTTTTTTAGCTAATTTTTAAATTCAATGGATGTGTACTCTATTCTGTTTTCAGATAAACAAATATTGACTGTGTGGCCAGTTTTATTCTCCAATCTTCAGAGATATTTCTTCATACAATCAAGAACATTATATTTTCATTACATAAGAACCACACATTACATTATACTATAATCATCAATAAAAATATTGTAGTACCTATATTTATATATTCCTTCAACATTTATTGGACCATACATATCTGTGTGGATGAGACCAAGAAGATTCGATTCCCTTTTTTCTTCAACTGATAATAATTTCAGACCACATTACCTCTCATCCAAGCATCACATGTATTTTATTGATCACCTTTCAGATTGGTAATGTCAAAAATAGACTATATCGTGGATATTTTTTCCATGATCTATTCATTAATTGACCCAAACTATGATGTCACAAGTTGTTTTCCTCTCTAATTTATCAAAAATAAGTGTTTTCTTTATTATCTACCTCGTATAAATTATCATTTGTAATGTATCATTTCATGAGATAATTTATTGTCTTCCCTTTGATTGTGAACCCCTTATGATTTAAGGTCACTACCAGTCCTGAGTCACAATGTTAACTCACACATAAGAGATTTTGATGCAAAACATCCACATATAGAACTTTTGTTTTCATTATCCCATCATTTGATAATTCAAAATTTCCACTACTTATGATCATTATAGCACCACAGTTTCTAAATATCACTGTTCCATTAACCCTTTTATAACATTTTTTAACAAATATTGATTTCCTATCATGTGGGATGAGTATCCACTATCAATAGTCTAGGTTATAATGTTATTTCTAGCTTTGAGAGTGATGTTTCTAGGTTGGATTTATTGATCTTCTTCTTTTCCTTCCCAAATATACTTGATTGAGTGGAGGAAAATGATGGACTCTCCAATCTCTTTTCACCATGCATAGGTGAATAATTCTCATATTCTTCTTCTATATGTGAATACCTATTTATAAGGGTAATACTTCTTATTTGATCGATATTGAATTGTCTATGAGTTTTTTAGTTATTGTTACCACATTTCCTATGCCTATAATGGATAGATTTATGACCAATGTTATAAGAGTGAAAAAATATATCATTAGAAATTATTTATTCTATAAGATGAAGGATATGGTATCACTCTCTCTTTTGGACTTCCTTGTGCTTCCACATTTAGATAGATCCTTGCCACTTCATAGTAAGACATGATATGGCCCAAAAATCCAGATAATTGACATTTCGTAAGAGGAAATATCTTTTAACTTCCATTCCTCCACATATACCATTATTTTATATATGATTGTGATGGGTGATTCTCTATGGATAATAGAGAATTAATTTCAACTCTCTTATCAGTTTCGTTTTAAGATTTCTCTATTATGACATCTAGTTCCTTTTTGATATGTCTAACTTTATTCTTCAATTTTCTTTGGATCATCATGTATCTAGACTTGGTTGTTTCTTTATCATATCCAATTATCCTTTTTCCCTTAAATTTAGATATTTGATCATTAAAGGTTTTCTTTGCACCTTGGGAACCAAGTTTAACTCTTTTCAAAAAAAATTCATCTGAAAACCTTTCAAAATATATTTTCTTTTTCATTACCCATGATTTTTATTTAGTTTGTAGTTTACTCCTTAAAGAAACAACTTATTCTTTATGGTCCTCAACTATATTATCCTTTTCCTCATATCTCGATAAAAGGCATTTGATGAATTTTTCTTACTCTTCAATATAGATGTTAAAATCCACATAATATTACAAGATTTCATGAGTTCTCACATATCATTATACCTCTCCATGTAGTCGATCATTATCTACTTTAATATAATCCATATACTCTGATGAATCTTTTCAAAAAGCTCATATCTTTCTATTTTTTATTTCTTTTAATGTCATGCATATCAAGAGAACTCTCAAGTTCCTCCTTGCGATCTAAAACACCATTTAAATAATTATATTTATATTTCATAGGTTCTATATTTTCAATTGTATCCATCATGGATTCTTCAACATCAGATTTATATTATGGTTCATCATCCTACAAAGAGTTATTATTATCATGTTACTCTTTCTAGAAAATGATCTTTATCTATAATTTAATTTATGATTTTAAGTATCCATTTTTTGGGAACCTCATCTAAATCCTTTACATGAATTTAACTAAAATTTATACATCATTTAATATATTATATTACTTAGAAACAATGTTCCCTACTTTTCCACCTTAAAAAATATCCAATAAAATATTGCGTTCCAATCTCCATTTCTATCATGAATTTAATAAAAAAAAGAGAAATAATTACATTTAACACATCATCTAAACCATTAATAACTCTGAAAATATCAATTTTTTCTAGGCCATTGAAACCCATTTCAATGATTACTCTTGTTTTTGCATCTTTTAGTTTAAATCTCATTTCATAAGACACTAGAACACTAAGCAGATCATCAAGAGAAATATTAAACAGATATCTTTCCTCAATAGATGTCACTTCTGTATTGTAAAAAGGTGGTATCCTTCATAGAATATTCTACATAATGGAAATATCCTTAATTTATTCCCCAATTATATGAATAGATCCCAAAACATCAGTTATGAGACTAAATAAACTATTTGTGTTTTCATATGGATGAATTTTCAAATCATCAAAATCATTTTAAAAGACATGATGTTTTTCCTCCATTAATTTGTTATAAACTTCTTATATATTTTCAAGTTTTTCCCACAAGTACTTGGATGTAGTGAAACTCATCACCTTCAAATAGATTTTTTTTTATATAGGGTCATAGTAATAGAATTTTTAGCTTTTGAATCTTCATAAAGCATTTCCTACCTATTTCAGTCATAGAAATACTTGTCCCATCACTGACCTAAATCCACTGAACTGTGTCATATAGAACATCCATCAAAAGGGATCATAGATTATATATCATAATATTCATCCAAATCTTTATGTTTCTTACATAAAATATGCGATCTCCCATAATATTTTCTAAATTCTCCATAAAAATAGAAGAAATAATATTTAATACCTATAACTTGTATGCTCTAATACCACTTGTAGTACCCTAAAACACCCTGAGAGGAGAGGGGTGAATTAGGGTGTCAAATTTTTATTTAAATGAGATGTATATTTTTACCAAATTGGTAGGAACCTATTGAACCTTTATGAACAAATCATGTAATTATCAAACAACCAGATATAAAAATAGAAAAAAACACATCAATTTGACAAGGATATCCACTAAGGGCTAGCCTAATGTTCACACTTCGAAAATGTTTTGGTCTTCCCAGAATCCACTAAGCCTCACTATTTAGTGTGGATTATAATTTTTTGGACATAGTCACCCTGTTTCCAGACCACTGCGTTTATAAGAATTTTAGGGTAACACACTAGATCCCTCGATTCACTTCCACCAACTCCCCTTTCTAACTTAGGTGAATTCCTAATGATTTTATCAACATGAATGTTTCATTAATAGATTAGGAATGTATGTATTTGTACCTAATTAGTATGATACTATGCTTTCAACATAGTCTTAAATTGATGCACTTAAATGCATTTTTTACTAAGAATAGATGTTCAATACTCTAGTTCATGAAGATCATAAACCTTGAAAATATCCCAGCCTTCACAGAATCAACACACTTTTATGAATCTCTCAACCTTTGTGAAGCTCCCATCCTTCATGGAACAAAAAACTATCATGAAACACCTAATATTAATGAAAGTATCTTTTATAAAATGCTTGAGATTCAAATAGTTCTAAACCTTACTTGTCTTGAATATTGAGTTTATGAAGAGTTCCGGATTTTCAAAATAATCACCTTTGAGAAGAACCTTCATAAAATCATATAATTTCATCATTTTATTATATTCTCTCCATCTCTCAAATGATGTGTGATCACCTTTTTATATGAAACACCAATTTTGAAAAGCTCTCAGGCTCACCACAGTTTTTTCATGAACCTCTGTATTCATGTTCATGATGCTTATTTTCTTCATGAAACAATAGTGAGATTATTCCAGTCATGAAGCTTCTCGTATTCATGTAGATTACCATCTTAACATCATGTATCAAACATTATTTGTGAAACCTAATTCATGGAGTTTTATACCTTCATGACACCATAAGTTAGTTTCCTTCATAAATATCCAAACCTTCTTGAATCTTCAATAATTGTGAAATCCACGTGTTTTAAATATTAGAAATGTCTCAGCCCTACAAATCCACATTTCATGAGGATTTCTCATTCCTCCTAATTTTGGGCTCCAAAATTTTTGAAGACACTAGGTAAAGACACCACCTTCATCACTGAAGATACCTGCACCATAGGATCACTTAGAATTCACTCTCCTTGATTAAACTAGTGTGGATTGAAAATAAAAATAAAAAAACATTTAAAAGTATGAAAACCTTGGTTCCAACATTCACCTTCACAATGGATGTCAAAATTTTGGCCAAAAAAATCAATTGAGTGGAAAAAATATGTTTATGTCAGCTCAATGGGGGCTATATTAATTCAGTTGTCAATGGTGGCAGTAGTGTTAAAGTGTGGAAATTTAAGAGGATCATCTAGAATCATAAACTTAAAAAATTGCAATTTTTAAAAGGATATATTGATATATATGGAAGATGTATGTTTTAGATTCAACACAGAATTTTAAAATGAATTATATATCAACAAGAACTATGTTTGAGTGAGGATAAAGTGAAAATATGCATGGGACTTAAATAATAGAATTTATTTGAAGTATCTAGAAGTTATAAATATTCACTTTAAGGATTATTTAAGGTATAAAATCCCATTGACAAAGTGGAAGGATTGTCATAATGATCAAATTGCAATGTAAATATCTCTATAGAGATCATAAGGTGGCGTAATCAGATGTTACTGATTGAAAACTACGGCATAATATATAAATAATGGATGGGGAACATAAGTTTGATAATATTACTTACCAGAGATGTAGTGATATAATGTCATAATGAGTGAGGAGGATATGATTACATCCATCTATGTGGAGGGGCTTCCTCATAGAGCACTAGTGGTGGGAGCTCATCATTGGAAAGAATTTCTATGAATCTCCTTAAACCATAAAAACACTTATAACATGGTCTTGGTAGGGTTATTAGAAGATAGGTTTCCTTTGTAACTATATTTCTCCATAAATAAAAATATTTAGAATGTTCCCCCATGCAATAAAACTAATTTTGAACCATGTAAATTTTTTTTATGATTATTCCTTTTACGTCAGGTGCTTATTCTTACTTGTTTGTTGTTCCTAAAATTTATTATCTAATTTTTCATAAATAAATATAGTGGGGTTTATTAGGTTTAGTTAGAATTATATGTTTAGATACATTAGACTTGTTCGTTCTTTCTGATCCAAAAGGTTTTGGGATTTTTCCACTGTGTAATTTATAGAGGTTTAACTTCTGGGTTATGGAGGTGTGACAAACCTAATAACAATTGGAATTAGACTAATTTGGGAAAACATTGGTATGTTGAGATAGATAAGATACCTTCCTTGAATAACAAAAATATATTACCACCATTTTATCGGGATATCAATACTAATATTGATATTGATATTGGTGGCTTGTATAGAGGTGTCCATGTAGTCAATGAAGGGTTTTATGTTGGGATGGATTTTAATAATAAATAGGAATTAAAAAAATTATGAAGTATTACCATGGGAAAATGAATAATATTTTTTGTGTAGAAATGTATAAAAACATAAAGTGGAGTATTCAATGTGACTACTGTGCGGTGATCTTGTATGATGATGCACTTAAGAGATATTAAGGAAAAAATACAGTGAAATGAAAAATGAAGATAATTAGGACTTATTATATTTTTGTAAATTAAAGCATATTATTGGATTATAAATCAATATATGCATGATTAATATCACCCAATATAGTTGAGATGATAAAGCTTAGTAAATACATTACACATAATCTCATTGAAGATAATATTCAAAATATTTTTGGATAAGAATTTTTTTTGATATAAATGGTGTGCAAAGAAAAAACGAAATAATGTAGGTTTATAGTGATTGGGAAAACATAATTAAGATACATATATAGTGATTAAATAAACAACAATAGAATGAAAAAAAATAGTTTTTTCATTGGACATAAATAAGTATGTCTCTGAACATTCGTAGTTTAACCCAAAAAATGGTGAATTTGAAAATAACTTTTTAATCATTCAAACAATATATAAGTGTGTTTACACATTTCAATCCATTTATATAGGAAAAAGGGACATTATTGTATGGAAATATCAATTCTATTTTATCGATTACAACAACAAAATATTGAAATCCATTTTCATTAGAATTTAAAATTATAGAAAAGGAAAACATTGAACCATTAAAATGGTTTATATCAATGATATGAGAAAACTTTCTAAAAAAGTTCGTAATATTTTTTATATCATATCATAACTATTTGAATCAAGATATTGTTGAGTTTCTATCTTTAGGATGGAAACCCATTACCTCCTAACATTAGTACTTCATTTGACATTTTGGAAGAAATGACTAAAAAAAGTTCAAAGATAGTAGCATGAGGGGGCTCATTCACAAAACTATCTTGTATTAAATTTCAATTATTATATTATTATACCTTTGTAACTATTACTATAATAATTTTAGTACTAATTTTATATCTCTTGAACCAAGACAACAATGTATCACTATTAAATAATCATCATATAACCTAGGTTAAAAAATATTGCTACATGTCATAAAACCATGGTTATAATATATATTCATTGTTTACATTACTATCTAATTAATCATCATGAGGATAAGTCTATAGTTACAATTACAAAAAAAATATGTCAATTGGGTGTATATAGTGAAAGGACCCAAACTTTTGTTAATGAAAGTCCCTCCTGATCTAATTAAATGTCTTAATATGTAAAATGGTTATACAAAATAGGAACTTATTTTGTTTTATGTTTTTGTATTTTAAAATACCATTAAGAATTGTGACCATTGATATTGTAGACGTTGGACAATGATCACATGATTAGTATAAATATGGGCTTTATCGAATCCAATCTACCCAGACAAAGAAAGTGATGACCTCATCCAGTAGAATTTCCCAGTATGAAGCCCATTTTTTAGAGATCAGAAAGGAGGTGGCATCATTGGGATTCTCTCTTAACTAAGCTCAAGATGATATTGAACACGTTAAGCTTGAGCGAAACCACCTACGGGAAAAGTGGAAGTTGATAGAGATTACCACCCAAGCGATGTTATCTGAGCCACCCCAAGAGTCTGTCACCATCACACACCTCACCCTTCGGTCTTATATAGGTGTTTTAAGGGGTTATTTAACAATACCCTAGTACTATGGTTATGTACATTATTTTTGTATATAATAATGAATATAATTTCATTTTATTATTATTACCTTGTAAATAGTTTTTAAAGCACAAATAGTATTTTCAGTTAATGTTCAACTAAGAAATATATTTTGATGAATTAATGGATTTTTTAATTAAATAATACTGTAATAACATATTATTATTATTAAATCAATTTTTATTAAATATAAATGATCATGTAATTTTATGAATGCAATTTTAATTTTTATTAAGGTTCGAAAGCCATTTTTGTCACAACCCATGAATTTTCAATAAATGTTGGTTTTTATTTTAAAAGTGAAAATTAGAATATTTAGAAAATTATTTAGATAAAATGAATATTATTTATGGAATTAGGACATATAAATTATCCAACGGTGAATTTTTCATAATTTTATGAGACAGTCAAATTTTTGGGTAAAAATTAAATACCGTTTAAATATATAATGTGTTTTATGACATCATAATGACCCAATAGTGATGTAATAAAATACTATAAACTTTATGTTCGGCCAATATATGTTTTACCATTAAAATAATGTGATTTTGTGTTTTTTTGATTTATTTTACAATTCTTTAGTGGACCCTTCAAGACTTATTAAACATTTTGTCTTTTTATATTGTTTTCCTTGAGTGTGTGACTCACCTCCACATAAGAAACCCATTATTTTAAGAAGTTAGAACTTTAGACTTATAAAATGTTTTTCCAATTCCCTTTTCCAAAAACCATGGGAAAACCCATGGTATGGTTTTTGGTTTTGATTAGTTTAATGTGAGGTGTCCCAAACCTAAATAATAAAGAATTCCCTCACCTTTCCTATATAAACCCACCCAAGCTCCCACTTCCTCCTCACTAAATACCTTTGGAGTTCATATAACCACTGAACTTCTCTCTATAGAATCCTCCCAAGGTGCCCCAAGCTCCCAAGACTCCTCTCTCACACCTCTCTAAAGCATTTGGAAGCACACTACCAAGTATGGGTTTTTCTTCCTTACTCATTTTTATCCAATTTTCTTAATGTTGTTATGAACTTTTAATTTTAATTATAAATGTTGTGGTATGTTTCAAACCTCCCCCATACAACCCTATTTCTGTTTGAATTATGGGATACCCCTTTATCTCTCATTAAATGCCTCCCATGTACACCCGTTACTATGCCAAAATTCCGAAAGGAATTTCTCTCTCCTCATTTACATTCAAGAAATTATTTTGTATAATGAATCAAAATTCCATTACATTTGTTTGGAAATTTATATATATGACCCCCTTACTGTACATGTCATGTAAATATGATTATACACCCCTTTATCTCTCATCAACCATCTTTATGAGTTCTTATGTCACGTTGTTATGCTGCGGAAATTGCACCACGCTTTTCCAAGCCAAAGTCATTGTGTAGTGAATATCATTCCCATTTCTATATCAAGGGTATTCAATTTTAAGCACATTTAATTATTGTTTAAAGAGTTTCATGTATGTATTACACATTTTTTTATCATGGAATAAATGATTATGTTGAATGATTCGATGTTTTATGATCCATGTGGCACACTTATGCATGAAATGAAATGTTTAAGAAGGGTACACCCTGATATCTCTCCAATGCATTGATTAAAGTATAGTATCATGATACGTCATGTGAATTGGGTGTTTACTCATGCTAATTCAAGTGAAATGAGGGCTTAATTTTTCTTCATGTGCAATAAGGTTTTACTCATGCTCCATGTGCAATGAGCCTTGGCTCATGCTATTTCCATGTTAAGTGTTATTGAAACATTTCCATGTTATGATTATCATGTTTTTTCATGAATTTATGTTTATGATTTTCTTATGATCTATTGATATTCCTATTGTCTAACATGTATTGTATTCCTCCTATGATTCCATGATTATTCTCTTACTAGGCTGTATAGCTCACCCTTTTCTTATGCATGTCCTCAGGTTATCTCATGCAATGTTAAGTATGAGGGAATATAGTGTTAATGAAAAGGAAATTTTAAATAAAGATGTTATATTTTATGTTTTAAGTTGTTATTTAATTATCCTAAGCCCCAAAGACACTAGACCTCTCGATCTTCTATGTTGTATCAAGTGAAGTTTATGTAATAAATTATGTTCAATTGTGTAATAAAAAGCAGGGTTGTTGCATATAGTCATGTTTTTCTCAAACTATGATCATATATGTCTAGATAAAAGGTATGTTTATAGTTTATAAAACAATGATTATAGTGAGAATATAGTGATTTTTTTTTAGAAAAACCATAACTAAATTTATACATTATTAATGGATTTTTAAATTGTGATGTTATATTAATAGTTTTTTTTAAAAATAGAACAAACAAAAAAACCCTAAATCGATTTAAAAAATAAATATCTAGTATTAATTAAACCATATAAAAAAATATAATATCAAGTAAAAATGTATTTTAGAATCAGTGACAATAATGATAAACATAGTCCTTCTCATTATAAAACAAATAAAAAAATTTATATTTATTTAAACATAAAAATATATGACACAAAAATTAATAATCAACATAAAAGTACATGATACACCAAACATTTTGTATATAAATACGCATAAAAATATAGGTGACACTCAATATAGTATATTTTCAATACTTTTTAGTTGGAAAATTGTGTATTATACATAACTATACATTAACAACTCAACATTAATCAATGGTCTTATAATATTTTAATTTTCATTATATGACATGATAATAATCCAAAGTTTTTATAAGACAAGAATATTTATATTAATTTCATTTATAAAATCAAAATAAATAATATGTTTAATTCAACTAAATTGAATAAGAATGCTTGAAATATATTTTAAATGTAACTAATTTACTATCCTACTATATTTTAGCATGGGGAAGTGATATTTTTCTGAAATAGCTATCTATCATGTTATTTACTAGTAAACATTAACAAAAAATTAAAATACTCAATATATGAATTGCATGGTAAAATGAATTATCCATTTATAATGTAGTTATTTACCTACTCTTAAATGATATCCTCATAAAAAATCATCCAAAAATTTAGAGTCAAAAATACTTTATAACTCATTACACTTCATCATTAGATATAATTATACATTAATATATATATATATATATATACATATGTAAAATATGTGTTACATAGTTTAAATATACACAATAAATCAATAACTCAATAATATAATAACCTTATTCCATATCATCCTTAAATAAAATTCCTTATATATATAAACTTAAAAGTATATTCTATAATGATAAATAAAAAATATAAAAATACATGAAACACCTAAAAATTCATGTTATACCTAAATGTTTTCATATATATACAAATAAAAAAGCATCTAACACTCAATGTAGTATAGAAATAATCCAAATTCATTATAAGACCGACCTTCTCAAAATAATTTTATTTTCAAAAAAATCTCAACAATATAGTTAATTTAATTAAATTAAATAAGAATTCATTAAATAAATTGGAAATGTAACTAATTTATATACTTACTAGATTTTAACACTGGAAAATGATATTTTCTAAGTTAATTTTATATCATGTTCTACACTTACACACAATAAAAAAATTTAAATTACTCAATATATTAATTGAATTTTAGATATATTATCCATTAACACTCCAAAAAGTTTACATACTCATAAATGGGATATTCCTCAATAAAAATAAAAGAGACCAAAAAATTACATTCACAACTACTTTTTAAGTCATTCCACTTCATCATTAGTTATAATTTGACATACATGTATAGGAAAAAATACATGTTACATAGTTAACATGAACACACTAAATAAATAACTCAATAATATAATAGCCTCATTTTATACTATTATTATATATAATTATATTTATATAAACATAAGTATAGATGATAATGTTAATTTAACAATAGATCCATCAAAGTAGTTCTTATTTCTAACATATAACATTATGTTGAGTATAATTTCACTGTGATATATCTAATGACATAAAATAGGACCTCTTAGAATATATTTTTCCAGAATGTCCTAAATATGATACGTCATGCATGTAAAGATAAATTATAAAATTATTTTTTCTAATTCATAAAGAATTATTATTTTATTTTATTCACTTAATTTTTGGTGAGTAATTTTGAATAGATATCTCTATATAAGTTACACAAACGAATAATAGAGATCCTTCCATTTTCTATCAACATGTTTTAAATGACTATTGGAAACAAATCAAGTAACATGATGTGATAGTCATGAAATTTCAATGATTTTAACTTCACATATTTTGAAATAACTCATGTATATATTTTTCTTCAATAACCATTTAAACCCCTAATAGTCTCTAACACATGTGGAATGTACTTTCTCTCTGTAGTTGTAATCTTGTATCTTGTATGTGGAAATGACCACTTGTTTTTACCAATTAGTTTTGGATGAAGTTATTTTTTAATAACCCAATCCTGTAAGACATAACATGCTTTGGAATCATCCTTTATTTTCCCCTCGATATTCGAAATTATGGAAAGTAGCATTTCACATACATTCTTTTAACGTGCGTCACATATAAACAATGTTGAAACATATTTGAGAACCAATAGGTAATTAAAAGAATATGATTTCCCCCCAAATTAAAGTAGTTATCTTTCTGTGTACTTTATCTCTTTATTATAGGACTATTCCCCATATTAAAAAAAATTATTTTTTCAATATCTTCAAATAATTCACTACCCGACCTGAAAAAAAGTAGTTTCTCTTTCACAAAAATTCCATCAAATAGGTGTCAATTATATATATATGGATCTAAAATCTCTAGGAACAATGATGTCCCATGGAACTAATTTTCTTTTGATGTTTTATTATTTTTTATCATATATTTTTTCCACAAATTATAAAAGTTAGTTTCATATTTTTTACTTCAATAGATCATCATTCCATATATAGGAAAATCATTTATAGTTCACATAATAATAACATGCATTTCAAATGACCCATTCCTAGAAGCATAATATATAGGAACATCCACAATAAAAATATGATCCAACTCAACTATCATTTCCTGTAGATATACATATATATCATTCCCAGGATCATTCATCCCAAAAATAAATATATTCATGAAATTATATAGCTTCTTCATCCATATGCAAGAATGATATATATATATATATACAAATAAATATGGGTCATGTGTTATGTATTTTAGGAGTCTATCAAAATGTATTAAACTCATCACATGTTAACCCTAATGAAACCTTAAATATCTTAAAATAAAAATCTAGATGACATTTCAAAAACTCTTCCCATTTTAATCCATCTACTAGGTACTCATTATTTTAATTTCCCTCTGAATGATTTAAGGAAATCCACTAATGATCTTATGTACTATAAAAAACACATAAAATGGATGACATATATTCAATGAATAAATTTTCATAGATTATATGAATAATGGAGAACCTAAATCATGGTTTTCTTAATTTAAATTTCTATGGAAAAGGCTCAAAGAAGGTGAATAGATCAAAAAAAATTTCTTCCTTCCTCCATAGGTGATCCACTAGATTTGTATCCTCATTCACAATTAGAGGATCCTAAACTCTCCAAAGGGGTCTCATAACCTTATCTAGAAGATTAATGGGAGTTGTGTAAGAATAGAACTTTGGCTATGTTCTCATGAAATCAAGTGCACCAATTAGATAGATCCTTACCATTATATAGGCACCCCTACAGCTCTTTATTTAATAAAGAGTCTCATCCATACAGATTATATTGGGTACCATGTAATGGAACCTTATGTTACATCCAATTGTAGTTTTCTTTATTAAACACTTCAATTAATTTTTTTCATTACATAAATTATCCATATCATGGATCATAAACTAACAAAATAATGTAGGAGGTGGAACATGCATGTAGTTCCCATATCATATGCTCAATCATATCCTATGATTAAGGATAACAATTTAATATTAAGAATCATATGATATAGGATTATAGTATATTGTGATATTAATCATATGAATATCATATTATATAACCCAAATATATCATAGGCTATGATATACCCATATTTTAGAGAATAATAGAAAATATCCCACTTGTTTTAAAATCCCAAAATGAATTCATGAAAAACAAAACAACACCTTATGAATCCATCCAAAACTCTTTTAGATATGGTTTATCAAACTATTTTCATTTTATAACAGAATCATTGTTAAAAAAACTAATAATTATCCTATTTTGTAACTATGTGACCCCACATGACATAGTAACATTGATAACAAAAAAGAAATCTCTATTTCATAGTTATATATAATATGAAACCTCTTCCAATTCATTAGTGCTACTCAATTTACTGAGGGGTTTGGTGTGATCTCCATCAAAATTACTCATGTATAATATGATCATCTACACAAAAATATATACCATATAAATCATATATATATATATACCAATATAATCCCTTTTCCCATGACATCAAGTGACCACTATACATGGATCAATGTCAATCCAGAATAGGTCATCTCATAAATTCTTGATTCTATGAAAAATATTGACATGGTCGATGAATACATCAATTCCATTCGTATAGTGGATGATAAGATCACATGGAACACATCCTATGTGACTTAACAAATCAAGGTAATTCATTTACTTAGTCTAATTATACTACGGTCTAGATATCTTTCCACATTATATGAGTTCACAAATCTCATATTGGTTGATCTCCAACTGATCAAATGATCATCAACATAACAAAACAGACCATAATTATCCAATATTCAATGTATTGTGTATGAAAGGTATCAAAGCATGAAGGTTTATATTAGATGTATCTTACCAGGCTTAGGTAAAAATGATTGATAATATATATACACCCCTAAGTATATTGATGACTATATGACATTCCAGGGGATATACATTGTGGTTTACTAAAAATAATAAGTCTCTACAAATTATCTCATGAGTTAACTACTCATGAAAATATTTTCATATCATCACAACCCACTATACTCTATGATAATCCTAAACTATGAACAACTCAAAGTCACACTTTGAGTAGATATTATCATTCCACTCTTCATGTAAATTAAATTAAATCACACATGAATGAATGATAAATAGAGGATTAATTTTATTATAAAGTCATGATACAATATGAAACCATTACATGAATCTCTTATGTATCAGATACCAAGAGACTCAACATGACCAAATGATTTTTTTTGTTAATGGTTTAATCAGTGGATCTAAAACATTTTCAATTATAGCCACCTAATAGATCTTATAATCACCTCTATGTACAGTCTCTCATATAAGAATGTATTTTCAAAGGATTTGTTTGGTCATTTGGTGATATCAATATTCCTTAGACTGATAAATGGATCCATTGTTATCACAGTAAGGATTAATTACTCCCTCAATCCCAATAACAAACTAAAGTTTAGAAATGAACTCCATGATCCAAATAGATTCTTGTATAGAATTTGATATAGTGATGTACTACACCTTTTTTTGTTGAATCCTTCATGTTTGATTTTTTGTAACTCATTAAAATGATGGCTTTTCTTTTCATAAAAAATGTGAAACCAAATTTACATTTCATATCATCACTATCAGATTAGAAACTATCATCTTTATAACCCTCTATACAGAGGTAATCCTATGCTTAAAAGACCAATAACAAATCCTAAGTCCTTCTCAAGTATTTAAGGGTGTTCTTAAAAGTAATATAGGGACTCACACTATGATTTTATTGGTATATAATTGTAATTATAAGATAGTATTTGACATCCATTCAAGTGAAAAACATCGAACACATGATAGAAACTATGGAAGGAGCAAATGGAATTATATCTATCCTTTATAATTACTTATAAGGATTACAAATCATTATAATATTTTTACCATGAAACATTGGAAAAGACACCTTCATGGATTTATCCATGTTAAACCTATTTAGAACACTACCAATGTATGATTCTAGAATAATTCAAGAAATCTCTTGGATCTATCTATATATATCTTCATACCTGGTATGTAAGCTGATTCACCCATCTATTTCATAAAGAATCATTTACCCAAGAACATCTTCACAAAATGAGGATAATATATGTGATTTATGATATGTATTTCATCTACATACAATATAAAAAATACTATGCTCCCAGTAATGTTCTTATATACATAATAATCATCTATATTTTTTTATGAAACATGGTTGCATCATCAAAGAAAATATTCCAACTTTGAGAGGCTTAATTTAATCCATAAGTGGACCATTGAAACCTGAAAACATTAACATACTCATTTGGAATTTCTAAACCTTAGGATTGAATCAGTTAAATATATTTAACTAAATTCTTATCAAGGAAATTCGTTTTGACATCTATTTGATCCCCTGATCAAAATGAGTTCAAATGTATAACAAAATAAAATTTAACTTTACCATTACATCACTATAGATGAAAAGGTTTGTCCATATCCAATACCAAGAATTTTCTTGTAACCTTTTTCCACTAGGAATTCTTTATCAATACATTATCTACAATTAATGTTAGTTTTATTAAAAAACCACTTTCACCCTAAGATTATCACCCCTTCAGGTGTATCCAATAATTTCCAAACTTTGTTAGAATACATGGAGTCCATCTAAAATTCCACGTATTTTAACTATTTCTAAAAATAAGAACACTCAACGTCCTCCTATTAGGTGGTAGGTCCATCTCTCATGAACATTACCCCATCATAATTATCCATGAGAAATACAAATCTCCTAGGATCTTTATTAATCCCATGAGACCTTCAAGGTTCTCGTGTATCTTTAGTTGGTTATTATTCCATAGATTTCTGTGGAATCAGCTTAAGATACACCTTTGGAACACTTATTTTTTATTGTTCTAAACCTTCTCTAAGTTCAACATTCCTCCCACAGACTACACAATCCATTTGCTTTATCTTAAAGAAAACACCAAATCAATCTCAATTTTTTTGGGTAATATTATAGAAATAATATCCCATAGTTTATATGGGATTACTAACACAAAAATATTTCTTGATAATGTAACAATAAAATCATTATACAAGTGATTCACAACCTCAAATACTCATAAAAGTCAAAATAGTATTGTTCCTAGCCCATATATCATATAATTTTTTATGACTACATTATATTGAATGCAATTAACTGGGAATGAAACAATATACAAATAATAACCTCACAATATAATAATAAGGTCACAAAAACTCATCATCAATTGAACCATTGTTAACAGGGTTTGATTCCTCCTATGAGACACAATATTACACTATGGTGTTCTATGCAGATTGAGTTAAGGAATAATTACATAATTAATTATATTCACAATGAATTATTATCTCAATTATAAAACACTCGATCCTATTGAGAAATCATAGTACCTTTTTAGTATTTATTTTGTAATTTGTTATAAAACTATATAAACTTTCCAAAAGTTTTATAATTGTGTCGTATCAGAAATACATTGGAATTCCAACTAAAATCATCAAAAAAGTAACAAATTACCTTAAAACACAACATTATTGATTGACCATTATCCCTCTTACATCATTATAGGCCATTATTGGGGTGTGATACAAAGAAGAGTATAAATAACTTATGTACAACAAAAATATGACAATGAGTTTTTTCACACTCAGAGATAGTCCTATAAAATCATTATATTTACACTTATGTTTCTTTTATTAATTTTAATGTAAAACATAAATGGAATATTTTTTGTGTCTTCTATTTTTTAAAATTAAAATAAAAGGATAAAATAAAAGCACATACATAGAGTTAGTAAGAAAATTAGATGGTCCTAGAGTAAATTTCAATGGAATCTATCATCATTTAAATTTATTATAGATCACATAATCCAATGATCATATTCAGTATAAATATTCTGATCATCACTAATTTTTGTCTAATGAATTAGAATTAAAATCTTCTCAAGGACCCTTAAATAGAAGTCCACTCATTTTCCTCCTTGGTGAGTTGGTAAGACCACTCTTTAATAGAGTGAGTGAATTTACTCCCACATTTTGTAGCAATATCACACCATTCATCCTATAAAATCTCTAAAATATAATCAAATGATGTGTGATTTGAATAGAGAGAGGATTTAATGTTTAACTAGTTCATATAATACAATACTATTTATGGATGATGTAATGAAAATCAGTGCCTTCACTCCTTCCCTTCACTTCTTCTATATAATAAAAGAATTTGGTTGGGAATTTAAATGCATAAATTAAATAATTCCCACTATGATTTCCCTTGTACCATCCATAATGAGTTATTTATTTATGATCATTAAGTAAGATATCATGATTACTTCACAGGGGTTGAGAAACAAAATCAAATGGGTGGTAAGATAATAACACGACACAAAATGAAGGAAAAACTATCAATTAAAATTAAATATGAAAATATATAAAAAAACATACCTAAATACCCTGAATAAGGGACTATATATTTTTTAAAAAAATGGGGTGGGACAATATTTATAAGAAATGGCGGGGTAATTTCCTTCCTCTTGTAATTTCAGTTTTGTGGGTTCCCATGATATTTTCTTTCACTAATGGATTCCACGTGTACTGTCCGAGGGTGAAGATTTCTTTAGGAGATAATCTTAAATCTTCTCCTTGATTCATAATTCTTTCACAATATTCAACTTGATCAAGTTTTTGGAACACTCATTGAGTAACACTTGTATATAATCTTCAAAAAAATTTAAACCATAGAATTACTTTTTATTTTTAATTGAGCCCCTTTCTATTTCTATAATTTTACTTGGTAATTCAATGAGGCCTCTGATTTTGAAAAAGTTTAATATGTTATGTATACATCCTCCAGAATCCCTATTTTAGATCATTGAAAAGGTAAAATTGTTAGGTATGATTCTTCCTTCAGAAAATATGTAAATTATGTATCCATTAATCTTGTCATTAATATTTTATATATGATCTTATAAGGAACAAAATATATTATGTATCGCCTCTGGCACTTCAAAAATATGTTACACATCATTCTTCCCCAGGAAAGAATGTTATGTATGGGGATTTATTCTTCAAAAACCTCGTGTATCATATTCAAAAATTGTAAAACCTCATGTATTAGAAATTTATCCAACCGATAAAGGAAAAATATCTTATATATTACCCACTATACCCCAAAATATGTTACATATAACCTTCATTAGTATAAATTGTTATGTATCCTTAGTTTCCTCTTGAATTTTGTTGTGAATCACATAAATATTCATTTATTTTCCAATTTTCTAGGTCTTCTTCAAAAAATTTCAAATCGTGAAAATCCCACACTTGTTATATGTTTTATTCAGTTTATTCTAGAATTGAATCTAATAATTAAAAATAGAGTTTAAAATCTCTTAACAATTTAATTTAAATTTTTTAAAAATCAATGTATGGATTATCAATAAATTCCAAAAATGTATAAAACAGCTATAAATCCAAGATTAATATATTTAGAAATTCCATTAAAGATTTTAAAAAGTTAAAAAATGAGATAATCACCCAAGATTTATACTAATTATGAGGTTAATTATCATTGAAAAAATATTTAAAATTTTTTTGGATCTCATCCCCCACCCACACACACTTATTTTGTTTTTTGTAAAATTTATTATTTGAGTATTATAAATATAATATATTTTAGTGTAATTAAAATTTAAACAAGTGTTACATTAATATATCCATCCTTCGTAAGTTCCATGAACCTAATCTCTATTTCCTACTTTCTTGATAAAACCCAAATGAAATTATTATAAGTAAATTTACACCGTATTTATTTAGGTGAAATATTCCCCTCACCTAAGTCCATTCATTTTTTCAAATTATAAACTACATTGTTTTAGATTTTTCAATCCATGGTATGTGATAAGTAATATTTAAAGGTAGAACTAGATGGATTTATTACTTACACATATAGTGCATAATTATCTTTGAACTTCACACGCGATCCCACTTTCCCATTTTAATATATATTCAAAGGACTTATATGAATTTATTTTGAGTTGTATCCCTGAGTTGTTTGTCATCACAAATTAAAAGTTACTTAAGATAAATAGAAATTCCAATTTCCTCATGTTATCAATTTTATTCCACTTAAATATCTTCTATCACATAATACTAACCAATTCGAAAAGAAATAAATGAAAAAGTGAAAAAACTCACTTAGGAATTATATAAATTCAACAATTTAAAAAATATTAAAATCCTCAAAACTAGTATAGTATTTTTCAGTAGTAAGGATATAATTTAAACTAAAATTTCCTAGCCTAAACACACACCAAAAATATAAAATAGAGAAAAATAAGTAGTAATTTCTTAAATATATAAAAAAATATCTTGAAAAGAGTATAAATAAGTTTTAAATATATTGGAGTTTCATCCCCCAAACTTATCTTATACTTCTCACTTAAACCTAGAAAAAATGAAAATATAAGACACTAGTAAAACAAATGTTAAAGCAATAACACAGACCGATTGTTATTTCCATTATGTTTGAGTTAATATTTTTTTATAGTACTCTATGGAGAGACTTGATTAAATTCCTATTAGTTGTTTTCCATTGATGCTCAATATTTAAAAATAGAATTGAATATAAGAAATTTTTTTTAAATAGTAAAAATAAGAAAAACCTGGTTTGACCCATATGTGGGTACTTGATTTTTACTACCCTTAGTGGGTAGCACCAATGTTATCCCTAAACTAACAATGGGGTTGTTTTAATTGATATAAAACACCATATGTGTTTTTTTACCAAATTATATGAGTGTAAATTGGTATTTGAGAACCTCCTTAATATAGTAAAATATTACCAACCATGAAATATAGAAATTAAAATTAAAAAGGTGTGAGAGGAGAAATAAAGGGGTGTCCTTTTATTATTCAGTACCATCCTCTAGTGATTATTCATGATATAACTTATGGGGTAAAGTCTTCTACATAGGTCCCAAATATTCTTATTGATGTTTTGTAGATAATTATTCAAGTTATATTAATATTCACTATTCTATAGTAGCTTCCTCAAGTCCATTGTAACCATATAGTGTAGAAATCTACTCAACCGTACTAAAAATTCAGAATAGATGAAGTTACAATTCATTTCTAGGCATAAAAAATAAAAATACACTTAAGGAATATAATTTTATTCTCCATTGTGTGGTTTATACTTGATATCTTTCTCTTGATGGTGTACCTGTGATATATTTTTTATAAGATAAGTTAGTGGATCCATCAAATTTTTATCAAATCCCAATATCTCATTTTCTTCATTCTCTTTTAAAGAATTCTCAAACAATTTTGAATCTATATCATGAAAATAAAGGGGGTAATTTTTTATGTAAATTTTATAATAATAAAAACAACATATCCCAAGGTTTGTTCATCCACCTCTAGTGGTTTATCTAGAATCATTTTTTCATTATAGAGTGCCTTCGATAAAATCTCATAATTGTGAATAATTAAAGGTTGTTCGAATAATTATTCCACCTATTAAATGTTTTATTGAGAAAAAGAATAGGGTTATTCAACCTTTTCTTCCTAGTATTTTATTTTCTAATGAGAGTATAGAGGGTGGTTTCTATCAGGGCCCTCAAATCATTCAATTATCTCAACTCAATTTATTACTCTATTTTTTGTTCTATCAGTAATGAGTTAAGGATTATTCTTTGTATCTTCTTTTGTGTTGGTTATACTTTACTTAATGTTCTGGGGGGGTATATGTAGTTGATCTTCATTAGCTTCATTAGTGTAGAAAGTTACATCTTCCCACCCATTGGTGTGTACCAAAGGCTACTTAGGCTACTCCCCTTTATTTTTTTAGTCCATAGAGATCATATGGGATGAGATATTGATTAGTATCAAATAATTTAGTCAAGTGTGGTTTCTTGAACTTATATTTGATTATATCAATATATTTATGATAAAAAATGTGAGGATCTGATAAATAATGGTCATACTTAGATTCTAAACAAAGCTAGAAGGAAGTAAATACAAATAGAAAATAGAAAATAAAACAAATAAAAATTGAAAAATAAATAAATCACTAATTTAAAATGTGAGAAAATAATGATTTATCATCCTATCACCCTGGTAAATTTTTTTGTTTGATAGGATTTCATTTTGAAGGGTTTTCAATAAAAAAATTAACTCCCTTATGTATTGCAGAAATTTGACCACAAGTTTATCACTCAAGTATCTAGGACAAAAGAATCACTATCCCCACACTTATGATCATTTTAATTGTTTTGTAATTTTAAAATAAAAAAATAAATGTATGATTTTATGGGTTTTTTGATTTTTTGAAATGAAAAAAATGGAAAAAAACAAAACACACATAAATTGTAATCAATAAAATTTTACGGTATTATGGTGAATTCCAATGGGTTATATAATCATTCAAATTTGTTCTAAATCACAAAATCAAATGAGTAGGATCATTTACATTCATCTAATCATCACCA
Source organism: Viscum album (assembly GCA_963277665.1). Lineage (NCBI taxonomy): Eukaryota > Viridiplantae > Streptophyta > Magnoliopsida > Santalales > Viscaceae > Viscum > Viscum album. The sequence goes on along the minus strand of OY728155.1, from coordinate 1,515,236,006 downwards.
CTATTTTTTCCAGTATAAGAATATAAATATTCTCAATCATCCTAAAAATATCATCAAATCATTTTTTCTCATTGGTGAGTGGGTGATGAGACCTCTCAATTGATATAATGAGCCTTCTCACATACTTGGTAGAAAACACACACCATTCATCCTCCAAAACCATAAAAATCCAATCATATTAAGTATGATTAAAATTAATTAATTCATTAATGTTAAACTAGTTGGGATAATGAAATACTATTGTTGGAAGATAGGGTGAAAATGACTAATACCACTCCTCACCTTCACTAGAACACAAGAATAAAGGAAATAAATTTTGAATTTAAATGTATAAATTGAAGAATGATCACTATTATTTCCCTCAAACCAATATCAAAGGGTTAGTTCTTCATGATCATAAAGCAATAGATCACGATTACTTCAAAGGGTCTAAGAAACACAAATAAACTGGGTGAAGAGAAGAACATAGTATACGATTAACAAAATAACACTACATTAACATCAAAAATGAAAAAATACAAAAACTTATATCTAAATAAAATGATAGGGGACTTTATTTTTTTATAAATGGGGAGAGAAAATATTAATAAGTCACACTAGGTCCATCTCCTTCCTCCTAAAATTTCAGTTTTGTGAGTTACTTAGACCCCTTCTTCATTATATATCTTTCACAAGTATCAGTTGAGGGTATATATTTCTTTATGTGGTCATATTTAATATTCTAATTTATTTACAATTCTTCCTTTGATCTTCATCTTGATCAATTTTTGGATGCCTGTTGCATGGAATTCTTGGAGAGAATCATCTAAATTTTGTCAAACTAGAGAATGAGTTTCTTTAATTTTTGTCAAGAACTTGTCTATGTCATAAATTTAACCATTTATTTCCACTTGGCCTATAATTTTCCAAAATTACAATATGTTATGTTTTAATCATCTAGTATCCCTATTATATATTTTTATAATGGTAGATATTTTGAGTATGCTACCATAAAAAATATATTATGTATTATCTTATTGCTTTTGGAAAACACAACACACATCATCCCTTAATTCCAAAAAATTTATTAAATATGAGCTATCGTGGAGGAAAAATATCTTATATATCAATTACACTAGGGAAACATATGTTATATATTCCTTGAATCCTATATAAAAATGTTCCATATCAGCTCAGAAGTGATGAAATACATTAAGTATAAATTATTCTTCGCATAAATATTTTATGCACGGTATTCTCAATAAGAAAAAATATTACATATATTCCATCTATAATTTTTATTAGATAAATTTTCATTACATTATATAAACAAAGGATATTTTAAATTTTAGTTTCTTGGAAAAAAGGTATATAATACATGAAAACATAAAAAAAAATCTTTTAATGAACTTGAATGTATTATTCAAATGTTCATCCTACATAAATTTACTACATATCATAACTTAGGGACATACATTAATGGAAAGGGTGGTCATAAGGTCCAGTAATGGAAAACAAGGGAAATAGTTTACATGTGATCATGATAATTTATGATAAGAACTTAAGAAATATCATAATGGAATTGTAAATTGAAAAGAGGAATATAATAATAAAAATTACATGATTAATAACATTTAAATATGTTTAAAAAAAATTAAATTAGACCTTCATAAGAACATCACTAATGTCTGTAACTAAGGTGTCATAAAAATTACAAAGATATCATAAAACATGTCATCTCTAGAGATTAAATTCATTACCCAATGGATTAGAGAACTATTCCGGTTCATAATTCATATTTATTAATTAATTTGATACACATATATCATAACAAAAAATTTCATAAATAACTTGGGGAGAATTAAAGAAACCGGTTTCATAGTAAAATCATGATGCTTTTGAAAAAAGTGCTTAAAGACAAGATATTTATGCCATTTTTTGACCTAAGGAAAGGAAATGTGGTTTTCATATTTTTTAATCTCTGAATAAAATAGATCATTTTAAAATCTAGATGAATACCCCAATAAAATAATGAGGGTTGGGTATTCACAGAATGAAAAAAAATGATAATTTTCTTAAGAAGAAATTATGAAAAGAAAATTTTGCGGCCTAGATGGTATGGAACATGGGTCAAGAAAATGGTAAAAAGAGATATAACAAGGGTATAAAATTAATAAAATAATCCTAATATAGTAATGTTATAAAATAAATTTTATAGAAGAACATAGTTTGGAAATTTAAAATATATACCATATAAATAGGAAACTTGAATGGAAAATAGAAGTTGAGATTTCTCTAACCTTGAAGAGTAGTTTGTAAAATAGGAGGATATAGAACTTGGAGGATTTATAATACCATGGGAGGACTCATGGGGAGGTAAAAATATCATATATTTGTGTATTATTAATTGGGAGTGAAATTAAATGGGGAAATTGTTGGGCATTTAAAGCAAAAGTGGAGGATTTGTTTATTAATTTCTAAATAAAGGCCTAGAACACCTAAGTAGTGGTAAATGAAAAGCCATGGAAATTAATGTGGCATTTTATGATCGTATTATAAACATGAGGCAAATTTAATGTTATTTTAATACAAAATAGTCAATCATCATTTTATATTAGTTATTTTGGCAAGGAAAATTAATGTTTCAAAGAAATAACATTTTTAAAGTTAATGTTTCCATTTTAGAATTTGGAAAGTAAATTATATATCTGGAAATTGATTAAAATATATTAAAATATATTATATTAATAAAATAAATTATTTTATATCTTGTATTGTGTTTAATTGGTTATTACATCATTATGACATAATTATGATGTCATTTAATATACTGAAAAACTCAAACTATATTTTTATTATTCACCAAAAAATAAAGTATTTTATAAAATTATTATAAATTCACCATAACCTAATTTTGATGTTATGATTTAAAAATGATATTTATTTTATCATAATAATTCTATAAATATGATAATTTTATCTTTTAAATATAAAAATATTTATTTATTATAAATAATAACAAATTGAAAATGCTTAGTAAAATTTCTACCATCGGAAAAAATTATTTTATAATTTATAATTAAATTAAAGTTTTTTATCATACTATTTAATTAAAATAAAAATTATTAATAATAACACAATTTATTAGAATAATTTATATCTTTATAAAAAGTACAATTTGTCCAAAAAATAAATTTATCAAAATCTATTCTTAAAATAGAAGTAATGAAATAAAAATTTTATTTATAAAAAATAATTATACATTAAGAAACTAATTTCTTGACACATAAACTCTTATAAAACCCTCATAATACCTTAGGTTAAGGTGTGCGATGGTGATAAACTCAAATTTAATCTTAGCTGTCATCGCCCGAGTGGTAATTTCCACTAACATGAAATTATCTCATAGGTGATTTTGTTCAAGCTTCTCATGTTGAAGATTATCATGGGCTTGGTCAAGAGTGATCCCAGTGATGCTACCTCCCCCTAAAGCTCCAAAAAAGAGATTAATATAGTAGGACCCATATGGTTGAGGAAATATTTTCTCCTTTCTGTATTAATTTTCCTTTTTTATTTCTACTTATAATCAATAATTATAATGTTAAGGTTTTTATCAAGAATAGAGATTCCAATGGTCATATTGAACAATGATAATAGTTCACCAATAGTGATATAATGTTTGAAACACAATGGTATCATTTAACTTTATACTCACATCATTATTAAATAGGTATTGTTTTTCTAGTTTAAAATAATATAACACAAATTTTCTTAGGAAACAAAATTTATTGAAAAGGTATAGGTCGTCACATTCTTCCTCACACAAGAGATTTTATCCCAGAAATTTCAACTCATCATATAACTTTAGAAAATAAATGGGTAATTCTATATAATTTTTTCCTTTTATACCAACTATGTCATCTCACCTTTTTATTACATTACTTCTCATTACATTGTACAAACAATGGAACTTTAAATGTTTAGTTTCTTAGAAAAAAGGTACATCATACATGAAATATTAAAACATATATATAATACACTTTAAAGTATTATTCAAAGGTTAATACTAAGTATATTTACTACATCACATAACCTAGGGACATACATCAAAGGAAGGGGTGAGCATAAGGCCCAGTAAGGGAAAACAAGGGAAATAGTTTACAAGTGATCATGGGAATTATCGACAAGAACTTGACGAATATCATAAAGGCATTGTAAATTGAAAAAGAAGAATATAATAAAAAAGGATTGTATTCATAACATGTAAATGTATCTAAAACATTTAAATGATACATTCATCAATATATCACCATGGTTTGTTATAGAGGTGTCATAAAAATTACCAAGGTTATTCACCAAGGTATCAAAAAACATGTCATCTATAGTGATTAAATTATTTACCCATTGAATTGGATCACTATTAAGTAAAAACCATAATATGTGTTAATTAATGTTATACATATAGATATTAACCTATCATTTCCTAAATAACCCATAGAGAATAAATGAAATGGGTTTCATATCAAAATCAGAGTGTTTTTCAAAAAAGTTCTCAAAGACAAGATTTTTATCTCATTTTTAAAACATGGAAAAAAAATGAGGGTTTCATGTATTTTAATACCTAAATAAAATATATTTTTTTACATCTAGGTTAATAAAACTCTAACATAAAGAGGTTTGAGTGTTCAAAAAATGAAAAAATGAGAATTTTCATAAGAAATGAGAGAAAATTTGAGAAGAAAATTCAACAGCATAACAAGTTTGAAATATGATTTTAGAAATGGTAAAAAGAGAGTGGAAATAATTAAAAAATTAATAAAATAATAATAATTAAGTAAATGGATAAAATAAATTGGATATAATAACATAGTTTTTATATTTTAAAGACATACCACATAAAGAGGAAACCTAAATAGAAAAGAGAAGTGTAGATTTCCCTTACCTTGAAGAGTAGTTCCAAAAACATGAGGATTGAGAACTTGGGGGATTGAGGAAACCTTATAAGGACTCATTGGGAGTTAAAACTATCATATCATCATGTAGGAATTGTGTTTAGTGTAATTAAATAGATAAATTGTTGGGAATTTATAGAAAAAGTTGAGGATTTGTTTAATAAATTTTAAATAAAGGCCTTGGACACCTATATAGTGGTAAATGAAAAACCATGGGCTTTGACATGGTATTTTCCCATGGTAAAGGACACATGGGACACATTTTTTGTTATTTTAATCCATAGTAGTTGGTCATCATTTTATACTACTAATTCCTTCAAGGAAAATTGATGTTTTCCCAAAATTACTTTTTTAAAGTTAAACTTTCTATTTTAGAATTTGGAAAGTAAATTTTATATTCAGAAATTGATTAAAATATATTAAAATCGTTTATATTAATAAAATAACATATTTTAAGTCATTTATTATGTTTAATTATTTATTACATTATTATGAAATAATTATGATGTCATTAAACATACCAAAAAACTCAAATTGTATTTTTATGATTCATAAAAAAATAACGTATTTTCGAATATTATCTTAAATTCACTATAATAAAATTTAGAAATGATAATTTAAAAAATGATATTTATTTTTTCATAATTATTTTATAAATATGACAATTTAAACTTTTAAATTTTAAATTTCTTATTTATTAAAAATAATTGTGGATTGAAAAAGTATAGTAAAATTTCTGACACATGAAAAAAATATATTTTTTCATTTATAATTAAATAAGAGTTTTTATCATAATATTTAATTAAAATAAACATTATTAAATATACCTTATATTATTATAATAATTAATATCTTTATAAAAATTATAATTTTTTTTTGAAATACCTATTTATCAAACACTATTTTTAAAATGGAATTGAGGAAATCATAATTTTATTTATAAAAAGGAATTACACTTTAAGAAACTAACACCTTGACACACAAATTCTTATATTACCAGATTACAACTTAAGGGTAAAGTCTTCAATTTTTATAAACTTATGGGGAGGCTCGAATAACATCGATTGAGTGGTAATTTCCACTAACTTGAAATTATCTCGTGGGCAATTTCATTCAAGATTCACATATGGAAGCTCGACTTGTTATTGGTCTAGAGAGAACCTCAGTGACAATACCTCCTTCCAAAGCTCCAACAAATTACATTCATATGGAAGGAACCTAATGTTTGAGGTCATCTTTTCTCTTTTCTATTTTAATTTTCCTTTGTCTTTTCTACTTATAAACATTAATTGTAATTTTAAGGTTATTATGAATAATATAGTTTCTAATGGTTATATTGACCAACGGTCATAGTTGACTAACATTTAAATAACGATTGAAAAACAATGGTAAAATTACCTTTTATACTCACTTCATTATTAAATAGATATAATTTTTTTAGTATAAAATAATATAACATGAATTTTCTTAGGAAATAAAATTTATTCAAATGGTCTTGGTCGTTACATTCTTCCCCACTTAAGTGATTTCATCCCCAAAATTTAAAATCCTAATCTTAGTTCAAAAAATGCATGGGTACATGTACCTCATTATTTCCTTTTATAGGAACTATGTAATCCCACATTTTTATTACATAACTTCTCCTTACATTGTACAAACAAAGGATCATTTAATGTTTAGTTTCTGGAAAAAAGGTACATAATACATGAGATATTATAAAATACTTATAATACACTTTAAATTCATATTTAATGATTAATAATAATTAATTTTACTACATCACATAACCTAGAGACATACATCAATGGAAAGGGTGAGAATAAATCCTAGTAAGGGAAAGCAAGGGAAATAGTTTACATGTGATCATTAGAATTATCAACAAGAACTTGAAAAGTATCATAAAGGAATTGTAAATTGAAATATAATAATATTATAATAAAAAGTATGTTATTAATAAAATTTAAATGTTTATAAAACTTTTAAATGGGACATTAATAATCATATTACAAAGTTTTATCATCGAGACGTTATAAAAATTATCAAGGTTATTCACCAAGGTATCGTAAAACATGTTATCTCTAGAGATTAAATTCATTAACCAATGAATTGGATAAATATCAGATAAATCCCTTAATATGTGTTAATTAATGTGATACATATATATAATAATAAAAAATTTCATAAATAACCCATGGAGAATAAAAGAAACAGGTTTCATATCAAAATAATGGTGTTTTTCAAAAAGGTGATCGAAGGCGAGATATTTATGCCATTTTTTTACCCGTGGAAAGGAAATCAGGGTTTCATGTATGTTAATAATAGAATAAAATAGATAATTTTTATATCTATTTTCATAACCCTCTAAATTAAATATGCTTTGGTATTCATAAAATGTAAACAAAAATAGAGTTTTCATATGAAAATAGAGAAATTTTGAGAAGACAATTCGGCAGCATAACGAGTATGAAATATAGTTTTAGAAAATTGTAAAAATAGAGGGGAAAAGGGTCTCAAATTAATAAAATAATCATAATATATTAAAGTTATAATATAAATTTGATTGAATAACATAGTTTTTATATTTTAATGACATACCACAGAAGGAGGAAATTTTAATGGAAAAGAGAAGTGTAGATTTCCCTTACCTTGAAGAGTAGTTCCCAAAACATGAGGATCAAGACCTTGGGGGCCTGAGGACACCTTGGGAGGACACATTGGGAGGTAAAAATATCATATCATCATGGAGGAAGGCTTTTAGAGAAATAAAATGGATAAATGGGTGGGAATTTATAGAAAAAGTGGAGGATTTGTTTATTAATTTTTAAATAAAGACCTTGGACACCTATGTAGTAGTAAATGCAAAACCATGGGCTTGGCCATGATATTTTCTCATGGTATAGAACTCTTTTAAAAAATTTCATGTTATTAATACATAAAATTCTACCATTATTTTATATTACATATTTTTTCTAAGAAAATTAAAATATCCACAAAATAACTTTTTTAGAATTAAAAATTCCATTTTAGAATATAGAAAGTAAATTATTTATTTATAAATTTATTAAAATATATTTAAATAGTTTATATTAATAAAATAACATATTTTAGGTCATGTATTGTGGTTAATTGTTTATTAAAACATTATGAAATAATTAAGATGTCATTAAACATACGAAAAAAAAATCAAATTTCCTTTTTACGATTTATGAAAAAATAATGTATTTTAGAAAATTATCATAAATTCACCCTAACCTAATTTCAACATAATTATTTAAAAATTGATATTTATTTTATCATAATAATTTTATAAATATGACAATTATATCTTTTAAATACAAAATTTCTTATTTATTAAAAATAATAGAGGATTGGAAAAACATAGTAAAATTTATGACACATGAAAACATATTTTAGCATTTATTATTAAATAAGAGTTTTTTTATCATACTATTTAGTTAATATATACATTATTAATTATACCTTAGATTATTATAATGATTTATATATTTCTAAAAAGTATATTTTTTTGTCAAAAATATCTATTTATCAAACACTTCTTAAAATGGGATTAATAAAATAACAATTTTGTTTATAAAATGGAATTACAATTTAAGAAACTAACACTTTGACAAATAAACTATTATAAAACCAATGTACAACCTAATGGTAAAGTGTTATATGGTTATATACTCATGAGGTGGCTCAGATAAGATCTCTCAAGTGGTAATTTCAACTATCTTGAAATGCTATCATAGGCAATTTCATTCAAGCTTCACATGTTGAATCTCAGATTGGGATTGGTATAGATAGAACCTAAGTGATGATAACTCCTTACAAAGCTTCTAAAAAGATATTTATATGGCATTAACCTACTGTTTGATGCCATTTTCCCTTTTCTGCATTAATTTTCATTTTTGATTTCAACTTATAAACACTAATTATAATGTTAAGGTTATTATCAAGAATATAGTTTCCAATGGTCATATTGACCAATGGTCATAGTTGATGAACATTTATATAATAGTTGAAACACAATGGTCAAATTTAATTTTATACTCACTTAATTATTAAATAGATATAGTTTTTTTAGTATAAAATAATATAACAAAAAATTTCACGAGAAACAAAATTTAGTCAAAAGGTTTGTGTGGTTACATTCTTCCCAACTTAAGAGATTTCATCCTTGAATTTTCAACTCATAATATTAGTTGAGAATTATCATGGGTACTTCTACATCATTTTTTCCTTTTAATCCAACTATGGAATCCCACATTTTACCACATAACTTTTCATTATATTGTACAAATAGAGAATCTTTTAATGTTTAGTTTATTGGAAGAAAGGTATGTAATACATGAAAAATTAAAAATACATATAATACACTTGAAATTATTATTAAAAGGTTAATATTATGAACATTTACTACATCACAAAACCTAGGAATATACCTTAAAGGAAAGAGTGAGAATAAGGACCAGTAAGGGAAAGCACGAGAAATAGTTTACATGTGATCATGAGAATTATCGATAAGAACTTGAAGAATATCATAACTGCATTATAAATTGAAAAAGAAGAATATAATAAAAAGGATGTTATTAATAACATGTAAATGTGTCTATAATATTTAAATGATACATTAATCAACATATCACCGTGGTTTTTCATCAAGATGTCCTAAAAATTACTAAGGTTATTCAACAAGGTATTGTAGAACATGTCTTCTCTAGAGATTAAATTATTTACCCAATTAATTAGATCACTATCAGGGAAAATCCTTAATATATGTTAATTAGTGTTATACATATAGATAATAATCAAACATTTAATCAATAACCCATGTGGAATAAAAGAAATGTGTTTCATATAAAAAACATGGTGTTTTTCAAAAAAGTGCTCAAAGACGAGATATTTATGTCATTTTTTAACACATGGAAAGGAAATGAGGGTTCCATTTATGTTATTACCTGTATAAAATATAAAATTTTTACATCTTGGTTAATAACCCTATAAAATAAAGAGTTTTGGGTATTCAAAAAATTAAAACAAAAAGAAAATTTTCATAAGAAAAGAGAGAATTTTTTAAAAGAAAATTAAGCATAAAAACGTGTATGAAATATGGTTTTTAAAAATGTTAAAAAGAGAGGGGGGAAAGGTATCAAATTAATAAAATAATAATTATTTATTAAATGGATAAAATAAATTGGATATAATAACATAGTTTTTATATTTTAAAGACATACATCATAAATAGGAAACCTGAATGGAAAAGAGAAATGTATATTTTCTTTACCTTGAAGAGTAGTTCCCAAAACATGAGGATCAAGACCTTGTGGGATTTATTGTAGGTTCTGGGCGCAACGAAAGTGCATTGGTGGGTTTTCCCAACTTTAATTTTAACATTAACAATTATCAATCTGATATCTGTCATGAAGTAAAATGCCGAATCTTTGGAATGGAACGATGAATGAAAAAGAAAAGAGGGAGTCCTGGAACCATAGAGATAGGATCATCATATGTCAGTTATAATTAATTAAATTAATTGATAATAATTACCTTGATGGAATTCCTTCTTCGTTGATGTCTCCAATCATGATCTAGTGTTATCTGTTATTGCTTTGTAGAATCCAAGTGTAGGATTCCTCTAGCGGTGATACACACATGCTCTAGGTATCTCTGGACAATGCCATATGGATCTCCGGGTGCTATTATAGAATAACGTTCACTTGCGATGTCTTCCTTTGATCACCTTGATCCGGTGGTGGTGGATATCTCTCAGTCTTGAGAGCATTCTTGGAGGAAGGAGTTATTTTGGCCTTAAGAGAACTCTCCAGAATTGTTGTGCACAATGATTGATGGAAAAGTGTTGGGGTTGTGAGGATATTTATAATCGGGTTTGAGGTTATAGAGTTATGATAATAAATGAACGCATTACGAATTTTATTTATTTCATTAACTCTCATTGAAACCCCCCATGTCGAATGATTGATTTCTTGACATGCGCCCACACTGATTATAATAAATATCATTTAATAAAACAATATTATTTCCTCAAAATCCCGACTAGAAAAACTACACGGCATGTACTTTTATTTTCCATTTTTCTTTATTTTCTCCACCACATTTATTAGACCTTGAGTAATGGCTATTTATTTGTTAAATAAATGTAACTGCATTACTTGCTAATAAATATATATTATTTCATCCACAATATATTCTCTTGAATAACTAGTGCCGAAATAAATGAGATCAGGAATACTTAAATAATTATTAAACCACAGTCAGGAATAATCTTAATTAACTTGTTAAATTAATATTTAATTGAGATACATGGACACACATAGTGTGTGACCCTTTAGGCCTCTTTGTCGCTGGCATTAGGCGGGCTTGCCTAAAGTCCATGATTACTGCCTAGCAATAGGTTAAGGAACCCAATATAAAGAGGTTGAAACTACATTGATGTGTCACCTCATGCGAACGCTTACCGTGTAATATAATCCCTTTATCATGATATCTTGAATAAAGCGGGTTACATGCTAGTACCATCAACCCATGTGCTCGATTTTTTTCTTTGACTTTTCCGAATTGAACTCGCCCATACCTTACCATGGAAATGGATCTATTTAGGCTATATAATTCCATCAAAGGGACTGATATATCTACTTCCATTATGGAATAGAAGGGATAAATCCTTTCTTGCATTATCTATTAATGAAGTACTACTCGTAACGCACACAACATATCTTTCCTCACTGCGAACAGTGTGTCGTCAGAATTTTCACCAATACATCTATGTGCACGAGTTGTAATACCCATTAATAATAATCTTAATGTCTAAGGACCAATACACACGTCCGCAGATAGGAACATCCAATGCACTATGAAATGTGGATTTCCTACTAGCAGGTCTTGTTCACATAATATGCTCTTGGATATTACCAAGGGTGCACACCATGAGAAGGTGCCTCAAATTTTTATGAGCTATCACCCCTAATGTCCTATATTATTTGTGTCCCTCAAATAACATCATCCAGGCATAGAAAATATATTTAAGAACAGTGTTATGAAACTTCTGGGTTCTCATCATAGCAGGGATCCGCTATGACCCTTTAATTCAACAGTTGTCCTTAGGACATTATCACATGTATTGTCACACAGAATAACAATCAATGTGTGATAAGGTATTTATTAATAAATAAAGTATAAAATAGTTGGTTCTAGGCCAACACCTCCAAAATACTCCCACTTGGACTAGAGCAAACTGCTAAAAACCTTTAACCCGCTAACTCTCACATGATATTCATATTTTTTCAGAGACAAACCTTTATTCATGGGGTTCACCACATTCTATTCCATGGACACTCTGCTCACTACAGCTTCACCCCTTTGATAGAAATACCTTAATAGGTGATACTTCCAGAGTATGTGATTTGTCCGTTGATGTGACCTCAGTTCTTTTTCAAAAGCCACCACTACAATATTGTCACAATACAATGTGACATGGTCTTTATTGCTAGGCACCACATCAAGCTCTTAGAAAAAGTTCCAAATCCAAAAAACTTCCTTGGATGAATCAGAGCCCACTATATATTCGGACTCCACTGTAGAATCAGTGACAACTAGATGCTTTCAACTCTTCCATCTCACAGCTCCTCCATTGAGACAAAAAACATATCAAGATTGCAACTTCAGATCGTTCTGATCTATCTGAAAACTAGCATCATCATACCCTATGATGACAAGCTCCTCATCTCTTCCATACACCAATAACATATCCTTAGTTATTATCAAATACTTAAGTATAGTCTTAACAGTAGTCCAATGTTGTTCTCTTGGATCTGCTTGATATATTACTACCATTCTCAGTGCATAGGAAACATCATGCCTGGTATATAACATGGAATACATGATGGATCCTATATCCAAAAGTATATGAGATCTTACTCATTATATCTTTATCTTTTTGTGTTTGAAGACACATTTTCTTAGAAATACGTAGGCCATGTGACACTGGAACCCATCCCCTCTTAGATTGTTCCATACTAAATCTCTTTAATATCTGGTCAATGTTTGTACCCTGACTTAGTCCAAGCATCCTCTTGGATCTGTCATGAATGATCTTGATCCCTAGAATGTATGATGCTTCACCCAAGTACTTCATAGAGAAACACTTGTTCAACCAGTCCTTAACTGACTGTAAGACTGGTACATCATTTCCAATAAGCAATATGTCATCAACATATACTACTAGGATAAGGATCACATTCCCATTAAACCACTTATAAACACATGGATCACATTCGTTCTTAATGAACCCAAATTCCTTTATGGATTCATCAAATCAAATGTTCCATGACTTGGATGCTTTCTTTAATCCATAAATGGATTTCTGTAACTTGACAACCCATTTGGCTTCACCTAGTGTCACAAACCCTTCTGGTTGTGTTATATAGACATCTTCTTGAAGGTTCCTATTAAGGAATGCTGTTTTAACATCCATTTCCCAAATCTCATAGTCATGGTAAGCTACTATGGCAAGTATGATTCTTATAGATTTCAACATGGCAACTGGCGAGAAGGTTTCATCATAGACAATTCATTGATACTATCTGAATCCTTTATCCACTAGCCTTGCTTTATAGGTGCTAACTTGACCTTCCATGTCTAGTTTTCTCTTGAATACCCATTTGCATCTAATAGGCTTTACATCAACTGGCTCATCGACCAGAACCCAGACATGGTTCTGATACATGGAATTCATCTCAAAATTCATAGCTTTTAGCCATCTTATAGCTTCTATGCGTTCTACTACATACTTGTAGAATATAGGTATATCATTGTCCAACAATAATGATTCACCATCCTCGGTGACTAAGAAACCAAATCTATCTGGTTCCCTTACCTCTCTTGAGATCCTATGTAGTACTTGTGTTTCTGGAAGCTCTTCCATGGGGACTTGTGGGATTTGTTCCTATACCAACTCTTGTGTATCTTGAGCATCAACTTCATTTAAGTAAATCTTTCTCCCACTATCTTTTTTGAGGATGTGCTCTCTCTTGAGAAATACGGCTTGTCTGGTGATAGTAACTTTCTTATGTGAAGGGTTATATAGGTAATATCCTTTCATTTCCTTAGGATATACTATAAATATACACTTAGTGCCTCACGGTGCTAGATTGTTTCCTGATAAGGACTTAACAAACGCCTCACATACCCATACATGTATGTTTGAAAAAATGGTTTTCTTTCCATTCCATAACTCGGATGGAATTCCATTTCCCCCTTTAGTGGGTACTCAGTTTAATGTGTATGCTGCAGTTTGTAATGAATATCCCCAAAAGGATAATGGAAGATCTGTATGACTCATCATCAACCTCACCATGTCCAACAAGGTGCAGTTCCTCCTTTCACTAACACCATTCCACTATGGTGTATAAGGAGGAGTGAGCTGAGATAGAATCCCAGACTCCTGTAGAAGATCGATGAACTCTTGGTTCAATATTCTCCACCTCGACTTGATTGAAGTTTCTTTATATTCTTACCAATCTGAATCTCTACTTCATTCTTGAATTCCTTAAATTTCGTTAAGGATTCTGACTTATACCTCATTAAGTATACATATCCATATCTACTCAAATCATCAGTAAAAGTAAGGAAGTAAGAATTTACACCTCTAGATTCTACTCGAAATGGTCCACATACAACTGTGTGCACCAATCCTAGAATCCATGTGGCCCTTTCACCATGTCCACTGAAATGAGGCTTGGTCATTTTACCTTGTAAAAAATCATGACATCTATCAAGTGGTTTTAGCTCAGTAGAGTCTAAATAACCACCTTGGCATAGATTTGTCAAGATCTTCTCGTTTACATGACCGAGATAGTGATGCCACAACTGGGTGATGTATGAGTCATGTGAGTTTGTTTTTTTTATCTATTTCCAACACTTTTTTTCATAATTTAATTCATACAAATCATTATTTAAATGTTCCATACAATAATATATGTTGTTCTTATAAAAGATACCATAATTATTTACAAACTTGAAAATAAATCCATCCATATCCTAAAAATATACTGAAGTTATGTTCTTCGTAACACTAGGCACATAATAACAGTTATGTAAAACCAAAATCATCCCAGTCGGCAGTGAGAGGTGGTAATCACCAATAGACAACGCAGCCATCCTTGCACCATTGGCAGCTCGAAGATCCACCTCCCCTCTGTAAATCATTCTAAATCTACTTGGTTCCTGCATTTTAATACATATGTGATCCCCACCAGCTATATCTAATACCCAATTTGTAGAAATAGAAATATTACACTAGATAACGAACACACCTTTAGCGTCCCAATGCTTTTGGGTGTAATTCCTCTTCCAGTGGCCTTGTTTGCCACATAAAAAAAACACCACCTCCCATTCCTTTCCCTGCCTATGGATCTTCTCCTTCTTGGAGGGATGGAGCTCGGGGGCTTCAGACCATTTATAAGTCTTTGACCCCTTTTCCTTGTCCTTCCTTTTCTTATTAACCATAAGGACATTGGTTTTGTCATACCCTATGTCCTTATCTACCTGGAGAATCATGGTCAGAAGTTCCGATATAATCTTATCATTATTGTACATTTTGTAGTTGATAATAAAGCTTGATAAGGTCTTGGGTAGTGATGATAGGATGAGATCTGTATGCAACTCATCCAGGAATTTAATCCCTAAGATGTCCAGGAGTTCGATGTAGCCAATAAGCTTGACTACAAGAGGCCCAACTGGCACAGACTCTCCAAGCTGAGTTTTAACCAAAGCATTGGATATCTCATATCTCTCTTGTCTCGCATTCTCTTGGTAGAGATCCTTATATTGAGACATCATGTTATACACGTCCATGTTTTCATGTTGCTTCAAGAGCTCATTAGACATGGACGATAGCATAAAACATTGGACATCTGTGGCGTAATCCATATGTCTCATATAAAGAGATAGTTCCTCATCATTAGCCTCATTTCCAGGTCAACTGGAATAGGCTCTTTCAGCATATACAATTTTCTCTTGTGGCGAAGGATGACACGTAAACGCCTCTTCCAGTCTTGGAAATTGTGACAGTGAGAAGGTTTTCCTTCTCGAGTATGGTTCGCAATGATATGTTTGAAGTCATTTTTCTTGACGTTTCTACATATTAAAATGAGAAAAGGTTTATTACTTTTTTATAAGAACTGAGAAAAATAAATAAATTAATACTGATTAGTCTCCCACTATTTTATCAAAATCCAATAGCACTCACCATTGACTTTGGAATATTCTGTTGCCTGAATATTCTAGTGGCAAGGATCCATATTTCCCTCCACATTACCCCAACTAGGGTTGTTCAAGAAACTTGAAGGGTTTTAGGAATGCATTCTAAATACCAACTGCATTAACTCGCAGCTCCTTAATCCGCTGAGTGGACTTCCCAATCCTGATATCCTTTTATTTTGGATTTCCTCAAACTTTGCCTCTTGGTCACACTAATTCCTACTTTGGCAGTCAACCCTTTATGCGAACCAAGTCAAGTCAACCCAAAACCTCAAATTAGAATTCCTCGATAATTGAAATCACCCCAACTAGAGTTGGTCAATCACTTTGAACTATGGTTTGATTATAACCAAGATTATGGAAGGCTATAACGATTTAATATTTCTTTGATGGATTTTATCCTTATACGTAAATTTCTATTTTATTATCTTTGATTACATGCTTGTTAATATTTAGTGGGATATACTTAAGTTATTAACCATGTCTAAGATAATATTTACGCATAAGTCGGTCTTTATTTTAGTTTCATCTTGCATGCTTGTTTAATTCATTAATTGTATGATCGTGACAACATGCCCATAATAAAAAAACCATAAAACTGAAAGAAATAAAATAAATGGTATGATCATGAGATTTTTCTATTGGTTAGTTTATCTAGCGGTTGATAAACTAACCCAAGACCTAGGGGAGAAACACCTTGAACCTTTTGGGATCATGTTTACATCTTTCCACCTGTCCACCTTTGTATATCCATGGATTGGTTTCGCCTTGGCTCCTGACTTAAGCTACCTCCACTAGATTGGGAGCTCTATCCATTAAATATTCATTTATCTCACATGTAGGTGAGGGGTAAAAAGGGGATTTTACATTAAATAATACTTGGGTGCGCATGCCCTACAAATTAATGAAGAGAAGGCTCATAGGCCAAAAAATTTAATTTAAATAAATAAATTAAAAGAAACCATTCACATACAAAGGTCTTGGTCTAGCTCATGAACATCCATACATGCAATGATATTTATGCATAAATAAAACTAGTGTTCAATTATTTAATCATTATTGTTTAAGATAAATCATGCTCGAATCAATTAATTATCTTTAATTAATCAATCCTTTTATCTTAGACCCTTTTCATAATTTCCTTGAGATTCTCATCCATCATAATTTTAAACAAATAAATTCATTTGAAATTTTCTTTGTACGTAACTTGTACCTTGGAGGCAACTTGGTGAATTCCCGTTCATTACACATGTGTTAAATTAAACACATATATATAAAACACCTATCACGTGTTGTGCCTCATATTTACGTCTACAATATAGTACATGTCTCAAGGGTTTGTATAATATAATAATAAATTTTTATAAATCTGTGTAATTTGAGTGAGTACACGGTGTGTAGTTCTGACTACACAACATGTAATTTTCTTCACCGTCCATCTAAAGTACATGCCTGGGTACATAGCGTGTTGATGTACTTTGGAAATTTTGGGAGTACATGGCATGTTCAGTTAGACACATGCCGTGTAGTATCCGCATTACACAGTTTCCATCCGGCCAAGCCATGTACGGGGTACAGGGTCTAATTCCTGCCCAAAGGGACTACACACCGTGTTTAGTGGACCACATGACGTGTAATCCAAAAATTGTGTGCCACCTATTCCTGATCAACACACTGTGTCATAAATGACTTAGATAGGATCCAATAAAAAGCCTAATTTAGTGAACCAGTCAAATACATTGAACCTAGACTACACGGTGTGTACTTCCGAAGACACGCTGTGTATTCTGGTGTTGTACGTCCAGGAATTTTTGGCACCTTCAGATGAGTTCTTCTATTTTATTTTAATCAAAATTAAATGAAAAATTCATTTATATAAGGTGAACGAGAAACGAGAGGGGAGGAACAGATCTCGAGATTCAGATTTTAAAGAACTATTAACTTGAATGGAAATAACTAAATTATTAAATGCATGAATCACCAACAGAAAATAAAAAATTATAATCAACGATATGACCACTCTGATACCACTTGTAGGTTCCGGGCGTAGTGGAAGCACTTTGGTTGGTTTTCCCAACATTAATTTTAGCATTAAAAACAATCAATCCGAGATCCATCACGATGTAAAATTCCAGATCTTCAAAATAGAATGAAGAACAAATAACAAAATAGGGATCCTTGGAACCAAAGATATATAATCATCATATGTTTGTTATAATTAATTTAATTAATTGAAAAGAATTACCTTGATGGAATTGTTTCTTCACTGATGTCTCTGGTCATGATTTGGTGTGATCCATCATTGCATCATAGAATCCAAGTGTACGATTCCTCTAGCAGTGAGCGACACATGCTCCATGTATCTCTAGACATTGCCGAATGGATCTCTAGGTGCTAGCACGGGAGAACCTTCTCTTGCGATGTATGCCTTCGATCGCCTCAATCCGATGGTGGTGGATCTCTCTCCGTCTTGGGAGCACTCTTGGGGGAAGGAGTTTGTTTGACCTTGAGAGAACTCTCCAGAATTTTTGTGCACAATGATTGATGGAAAAGTGTTGGGGTTGTGAAGATATTTATAATCAGGTTTGAGGTTATAGAGTTATGAAAATAAATGAACGCGTTAGGTGTTTTATTTATTTCATTGACTCTCATCGACAACCCCCATGTCGAATGACTAATTCCTTGACATGAGCCCATGCTGATTATAGTAAATATCATTTAATAAAATGATATTATTTCCTCAAAATCCCAACTGAAAAAACTATATGGTGTGTAATCATTAATACACGATGTGTACTCATTTTACATTAAAACTACACGGCATGTATATTCAATATACACAGTTTGTACTTTTATTTTCTATTTTTAGTTATTTCCTCCACCACATTTATTAGACCTTGAGTAATGGCTGTTTATTTTTTAAGTAAATGTAACTGCATTACTCGCTAATAAATATATATTATTTTTCCCATAATATATTCTCTCGAATAAATAGTGTCGAAATAAATGCGACCATGCATCCTTAAATAATTATTAAACCACAATCGGGAATAATATTTATTTAACTTATTAAATTAATATTTAACTGAGATACATGGACACACATAGCGTGTGACCCTCTAGGCCTCTTTCTTATTGGCATTAGGCGGGCTTGCCTAAAGTTCAATATTACTATCTAGCAATGGTTCAAGGCACCCAAGAGAAAGAGGTTGACGATGCATTAACATGTCACCTCATACGAACTCTTACTGTGTAATATAATACCTTTGTCACGATATCTCAAATCAAGCGGGTTGCATGCTAGTGCCATCAACCCATGTGCTTGATCAGTCTTTCATTGAATTTCCTGAATCAAACTCGCCCATACATTACCATTGCCATGGATTTATTTAGGCTATACTAATTCCATCAAAGGACTTGAGATATCTACTCCTGTTATCAAATAGAAGGGACAAATCTTTTCTCACATTATCTATTAATGCATTATTACTTGTGACGCACCCAACGTATCCTACCTCGTTGCGAATAGTGTTTTGTCACATTTTTCTTCAATACATATAAGTGTGTGTGTTGTAATACCCATTAATAATAATCATAAAGTCTACAAACCAATACACATTTCTACAAATAAGAACATCCAATGAGACTATGAAATGTGGATTTCCTACTAGTGGGTCTTGTTCTCATAATATCCTCTTGGATATTACCTAGGGCACACACCATGAGAATGTGCCTCAAAGTTTTAGGAGTCCTCACTTATAATGGCCTGTATTATTTGTGTCCCTCAAATAACATCATCCGGTCAAAGAACATATATTCAAGAATAGTGTTATGGCACTTACGGGTTCTCATCATAGCAGGGATCCGCTATGACCCTTTAATGCAACAGCTGTCCTTAGGACATTATCACATGAATTATCACGTAGAAGAAAAATAAAGATGTGATAAGGTATTTATTAATTAATAAAGTAAAAAGTAGTTGGTTTTAGGCCACCAACTCCAACAGACTCCCACTTGGACTAGAGCCAACGGCTAACAACCTTTAACCCACTAGCTCTCACATGATATTCATGCTTCTAGTGAGATAAAACTTTAGTCATGGGGTCCACCATGTTCTCTTTCGTGGAAAATATGCTCACTGTAACTTCACCCCTTTGATAGAAATTCCCCAAGAGGTAATAGTTCTAGAGTATGTGCTTTGTCCGTTGATGTGACCTCGGTTCTTTTGAAAGATCCACCACTGCATTATTTTCACAATACAATGTGAGAGGGTCTATACTGCTAGGCACCACATCAAGATCCTAGACAATGTTCTGAATCCATACGGCTTCCTTGGCTACATCGGAAGCTGCTATAAATTCAGACTCCACTATAGAATCAGTGACAACTGGCTACTTTGAACTCTTCCAGCTCATAGCTCCTCCATTGAGATAGAAAGCATATCCATATTGCAACTTCAGATCGTTCTGATCTATCTGAAAACCAGCATCAACATACCCTCTAATGACAAGCTCCTCGTCTCCTCCATACACCAGGAACATATCCTTAGTTCTTCTTAGATACTTAAGGATAGTCTTAATAGTATTCCAATGCTATTCTCCTGGATCTGCTTGATATCTGCCTACCATGCTCAATGCATAGACAACATCAATCCTAATACATAACGTGGCATACATGATGGATCCTATAGCTGAATCGTATGGGATCTTACTCATTATATCCTTCTATTATTATGTCTGAGGAAACATTTTCTTAGAAAGATGTAGGCCATGTGACATTGAAACCAATCCACTCTTAGATTGTTCCATACTAAATCTCTTTAGTATCTGGTCAATGTATGTACCCTGACTTAGTCCAAGAAGCCTCTTGGATCTATCACGAATGATCTTGATCCCTAGAATGTAGGCTGCTTCACCTAAGTCCTTCATGGAGAAACACTTGTTCAACCAGTATTTAACTGACTGTAATACTAGTACATCGTTTCCAATAAGAAATATGTCGTCAACATATACTACTAAGATAACGATCACATTCCCATAAAACCGGTTATAAACATATGGAAAAACTTTGTTCTCAATGAACCCAAATTACTTTATGGCTTCATCAAATCAAATGTCCCATGACTTGGATGCTTTCTTTAATCCATAAATGGATTTCTGCAACTTGGAAACCCATTTGGCTTCACCTAGTGTTACAAACCCTTCTAGTCATGTCATATAGACATCTTCCTAAAGGATCCCATTAAGGAATGTTGTTTGGACATCCATTTTCCAAATCTCATAGTCATTGTAAGATGTTATGGTATGTATGATTCTCATGAATTTAAATATGGAAATTGGCAAGAAGGTTTCATTATAGCCAATTCCTTGATGTTTTCTGAATTCTTTATCCAATATCCCTGCTTTATAGGTTCTAACTTGACCTTCCATGTCCAGTTATCTCTTGAATACACATTTTCATCCAACAGGATTTAAATCAACTTGCTCATCGACCAGAACCCAGACTTGGTTCTGATACATGGAATCTACCTCAGAATTCATAGCTTCTATCCATCTTGTAGCTTTGGAGCTTTCTACTACTTCCTTATAGGAGAGAGGTACACTGTTGTCCAACAATAATGATTCACTATCCTCAGTGACTAGGAAACCAAATCTCTCTGGTTCCCTTACCTCTGTTGAGTTCGTACATAGTACTTGTGTATCTGGAACCTCTTCCATAGGGACCTGTGGAACTTGTTCCTGTACCCACTCCTGTGTATCTTGAGAATCAAATTCATCGAAGACAATCTTGCTCCCACTATCCTTTTTGAGGATGTGCTCTCTCTTGAGAAAGACAGCTTGTCTGGAAATAGTCACTTTTTTTCTGAAGGGTTATATAGGTAATATCGTTTCATTTCCTTGTGATATCCTATAAAGATACACTTCGTGCCCTGGGGTTCTAGCTTGTTTCCTGATAAGGCCTTAACGAACGCCTCGAATCCCCATACACGTGTGTGCGACAAAATGGGTGTCTTTCTATTCCATAACTCGGATGGAATTACATTTTCCACCTTAGTAGGTAATCGTTTTAATGTGTATGCTAAAGTTTGAAATGAATATCCCCAAAAGGATAATGGAAGATCTTCATGACTCATCATTGACCTCACGATGTCTAAAAAGGTGCGGTTCCTCCTTTCAATAACACCATTCCACTGTGGTGCATATCGAGGAGTGAGCTGAGATAGAATCCTAGTCTCCCATATAAGATCGATGAATTCTTGGTTCAGATATTCTCCACCTCGATCCGATCGAAGTTTCTTTATCTTCTTACCAAGCTGATTCTCTACTTCATTCTTGAATTCCTTAAATTTCTCTAAGGATTCTAACTTATACCTCATTAAGTAGACATAGCCATATCTACTAAAAACATCAGTAAAAGTAATGAAGTAAGAATATCCACTGCTAGCTTCTACTGTAAATGGTCCACATACATCTATATGCACCAATTCTAGAAGCTCTGTGTCCCTTTCACCATGTCCACTAAAAGGCGCCTTGGTTAATTTACCTTCTAAACAAGTGTGACATCTATCAAGTGGTTTCAGCTTAGTAGAGTCTAAATAACCATCTTGGCATAGCTTTGTCAAGTTCTTCTCGTTTACATGACCGAGACGGTGATACAAAAATTGGGTGATGTATGAGTCATGTGAGTTTTTTTCGTTATCGATTCCCAGCACTTGGTTTTCGTAATTCAACACATACAAACCATTATTTAAATATTCCATACCATAACATACATTGTTCTTATAAAAGAGACAACCCTTATTTCCAAACATGAATATAAATCCATCTATATCCAAAAAATATATAGAAATTATGTTCTTGTTAACACTAGGCACATAATAACAGTTATGTAAAACCAAAATCATCCCAGTTGGCAGTGAGAGGTGGTAATCACCAATATCCAACATAGCCAGCCTTGCACCATTGGCAGCTCGAAGATCCACCTCTCCTCTAGAAATCTTTCTAAACCAACTTGGTTCCTGCATTTAAATACAGATGTGATCCCCACAAGACATATCTAATACCCAATGTGTAGAAATATAAATATTACACTCAATAACGTATGCACCTTTAGCGTCCCCGCGCTTTTGGGTGCAGTTACTCTTCCAGTGGCCTTGTTTTCCCCATGAAAACACACTGCCTCCCATTCCTTGCTCTGCCTCTGGATCTTCCCCTTATTGGAGGGATGGTTCTTGGGGGAATCATACCGTTTATAAGTTTTTCCCCTTTTCCTTGTCCTTCCTTTTCATATTCAACATAAGGACTATGGGTTTGTCATGCCCCATGTCCTTATCTACTGGGTGAATCAAGATAAGAAGTTCCGATAGACTCTTCTCATTATTGCTCATGTTGTAGTTGATAATAATGCTTGAGAAGGTATTGGGCAATGATAATAGGATGATATCTATATGCAACTCATCCAAGAATTTAATCCCTAAGATGTCCAGGCATTCGATGTAGCCAATAATCTTGACTACATGAGGCCCAGCTGGCACAGACTCTCCAAGCTTAGTTGTAAACAAAGCATTGGAAATCTCATATCTCTCTTGTCTCACCTTCTCTTGGTAGAGATATTTAAGGCGAGACATCATTCTATATGCATCCATGTTTTCATGTTTCTTCATGAGGTCATTATACATGGATGATAGCATGAAACATTGGACATATGTGGCATAATCCATATATTTCATATAGAGAGATAGTTCCTCATCACTAGCATCATTTCTAGGAACAACTGGAATAGGTTCTTCCAATACATACAATTTTCCCTCGTGGCAATGGATGACGTGTAAATACCTCTACCACTGTTGGGAATTGGTGCTGGTGAGAAGGTTTTCTTTCTCGAGTATGGTTTGAAATGATATGTTTGAAGTCATTTTTCTTTCTGTTTCTAAAAATTAAAATGAGAAAAGCTTTAGTACATTATTATAAAAACTGAGACAAATAAATAAATTAATACTTATTAGTCTCCCACTATTTTATTGAAATCCAATAGCCCTCACCATTGACTGTGGAATATTCTGTTGCCTAAATTTTCTAGTGGCAAGGATCCATATTTCCCTTTGCATTACCCCAACTAGGGTTGGTCAAGAAACTTGAAGGGTTTTAGGTAGGTATTCCAAATTCCAACTGCATTAACTCACAGCTCCTTGATCGTATGAGTGGACTCCCCAACCCTGAAATCCTTTTATTTTGGATTTCCTCAACCATTGCCTCTTGGTCACACAAAGTCCTGCTATGCCAGTCAACCCCAGATGTGAACCTGGTCAATTCAACCCAAAACCTTGAATTATAATTCCCCGATAATTGAAAGCACCCCAACTAGGGTTGTTCAAGCACTTTGAACTATGGTTCGATTCAAACCAAGATTATGGAAGGCTATACCGACTTAATATTTCTTTGAGGGATTTTATCCTTATATTTAAATTTCCATTTTATTATATTTGATTACATGATTTTTAATATTAAGTGGGAAATACTTAAGTGATTAACCATGTTTAAGATAATATTTACACATAAGTCGGTCTTTATTTTAGTTCCATCTTGCATGATTTTTTAATTAATTAATTATGTGATCGTGACAACACACCCACAATAAATAAACCATGAAACTAACATAAATAAAATAAATGGTATGATCATGATCTTGTTCTATTGGTTAGTTTATCATGCGGTTGATAAAATAACCCAAGACCAAGGGGAGAAACACCTTGAACCTTTTGGGTTCATGTTTTCAACTTTCCACCTGTCCACCTTTGTATCTCCTTGGATTTATTTCTCTTTGGCTCTTGGATTGAGCCACCTCCACTAGCTTGGGAGCTCCATCCATTACATATGCATTTATTTCACACATAGGTGAGGGGTAAAAATGGGTCTTTACATAAAATAATCCTTGGGCGTGTAGGACCTATATATTAATGAGGATAAGGCTCGCAGGCCAACAAATTTAATTCAAATAAATAAATTAAAAGAAACCATTCACATACAAAGGTCTTGGACTAGCTCATGATCATCCATACATGAAACGATATTTATGAATAACTAAAACTGGAATTCAATTCATTAATCATTCTTGTTTAAGATAAATCATGCTTGAATCAATTAATTTTCTTTAATTAATCAATCCTTTTATCTTAAAACCTTTTCTAAATTTCCTTGAGATTATCATACATTATAATTTTAAACAAATAAATTCATTTAAAATTATCTTTTTACATAACTTGTATCTTGGAGGAAGCCCAGTGAATTCTCATTCATTACGCATATGTTAAATTAAACACACATATATGAAACACCTATCACATGTTGTGCCTCAGCTATACACCTACACTATGGTACACATCTCAAGGGTTTTTATAATATAATAATAAATTTTAATAAATCGACATAATTTGGGTCAGTAAATGACATGTAGTTCTGACTAAAAAACGTGTACTTTTCTTCACCATCCATCCAAAGTACAGGCCCAGGGACATGGCGTGATGATGTACTTGAGAAATTTTCAGAGTACACGGCGTGTTCAGTGGGACAAATGTTTTGTAGTATCTGCGTTACACAGTTTCCAGCTAGGCAAGCCTTTTACGAGGTACACGGTCCAATACCAGCCTAAAGGGACTACACACCATGTTCAGTGGACCACATGGCATGTAATCTGGAAACCGTGTGCCACCTGTTCCTGATCAACACACGGTGTCATAAATTACTTAGATAGGATCCAATACACAGCCTGATTTGGAAGACCGGTCCAATACATTGAACCTAGACTATATGACGTGTACTTCCGAATATGTGTCGTGTATTCTGGTGTTGAATGCCCTGGAACATTTTGAACCTCTAGATGAGTTCCTCTATTTTATTTTAAACAAAATTAAAAGAAAAATTCGTTTCTGTAAGGTGAAAGAGAAATGAGAGGGGAAGAACAGATCTCAAGATTCAGATTTTAAAGAACTATTAACTTGAATTGAAACAACTAAATTATTAAATGTGTAAACCACCAATAGAAAATTAAATAATTATAATCAATGATATGACCCCTCTGACACCACTTGTAGGTTCTGGGTGCAGCAGAAGCATGTTGGTGGGTTTTCCCAACTTTAATTTTAGCATTAACAATGATCAATCTGAGATCTATCACAATGTAAAATGCCAGATCTTCATAATAGAACGAAGAATGAAAAACAAAAGAGGGAGTCCCCGAACCATAGAGATATGATCATAATATGTTGGTTATAATTAATTTAATTGATTTACAAGAATTACCTTGATGGAATTATTTCTTAGTTGATGTCTTTGGTCACGATCCGGTGTGATCCATAATTGCATCGTAGAATCCAAGTGTAGGATTTCTCTAGTGGTGATCCACTCTTGCTCCATGTATCTCTGGATGTTGCTGAAGGGATCTACGAGTTCTAGCACAGAAGAACCTTCACTAGCGATGTCCACCTTCGATCACCTTGATCCGGTGGTGGTGGATCTCTCTCAGACTTGAGAGAATTCTTGGAGGAAGGAGTTTTTTTGGTCTTGAGAGAATTCTATAGAATTTTTGTGCACAATGATTGATGGAAAAGTGTTGGGGTTTTGAGGATATTTATAATCAGGTTTGAGGTTATAGAGTTATGACAATAAATGAACATGTTATGTGTTTTATTTATTTCATTAACTCTCATTGAAAACCCCCATGTCGAATGATTGATTCCTTGACATTCACCCACACTGATTATAATAAATATCATTTAATAAAACGATGTTATTTCCTCAAAATCATGACTGAAAAAACTATACGGTGTGTAATCATTAATACATGGAGTGTACTTGTTTTCCATGAAAACTACATGGCGTGTATATTTAATATACATGGCGTGTTCTTTTATTTTCAAATTTTCTTTATTTCCTCCACCACATTTATTAGACCTTGAGTAATTGCTATTTATTTTTTAAATAAATGTAACTACATTACTCGCTAATAAATATTTATTATATCTCCCACAATATATTCTCTCGAAAAACTAGTGTTGAAATAAATGTGATCAGGCATCCTTAAATAATTATTAAACCATAGTCAGGAATAATCTTAATTTAACCTGTTAAATTAATGTTTAACTGAGATAGATGGACACACTTAGTGTGTGACTCTCTAGGCCTCTTTCTCATTGGTATTAGGTGGGCTTGCCTAAAGTCCAAGATTACTGTCTATAAATGGGTCAAGGAACCCCAGAGAAAGATTTTGACGACACATTGACCTATCACGTAATATGAACACTTACCATGTAATATAATCTCTTTGTCATGATATCTCAAATCAAGTGTGTTGAATGCTAGTGCCATCAAACAATGTGCTCGATTATTATTTCTTTGACTTTCCGAAATTGAACTCACCCATACCATACCATGGACATGGATTTTTTAGGCTATATCAATTCCATCAAAGAGCCTGAGATATCTACTTCTGTTATGGAATAGATGAGACCAATCCTTTCTCGCATTATCTATTAATGCAGTATTACTCATGATGCACCCAACGTATCCTACCTCATTGCGAGTAGTGTGTCGTCATAGTTTTTGTCAATACATATAAGTGTGTGAGTTGTAATACCAATTAATAATAATCTTAGAGTCTAAGGACTAGTAGAAATGTCCACAGATAAGAGTATCCAATGACACTATGAAATGTGGATTTCTAACTGGCGGGACTCGTTCTCATTATATCCTCCTGGATATTACCAAGGGCACACACCATGAGAAGGTGCCTCAAAGTTTTATGAGTCCTCACCCCTAATGGCCTGTATTATTTGTGTCCCTAAAATAACATCATCCGTCCATATAACATATATTCAAGAATAGTGTTATGACACTTCTGGGTTCTCATCATAGCAGGGATCTACTATGAACCTTTAATGAAACAGTTGTCCTTAGGATATTATCACATGCATTGTCACATCGAAGAGTAATAAAAATGTGATAAGGTATTTATTAATGAATAAAGTACAAAGTATTTGGTTCTGGGCCACCAAATCCAACATTGATGACACCATGGGAGGACTCACTGGGAGGTAAAACTATCGTATCATCATGGATTAAGAGTTTTTAGTGAATTTAAATTGAGAAATTGGTGGAAATTTATATAAAAGTGTAGGATTCATTTATTAATTTTTAAATAAAGGCATTGGACACCTATGTAGAGGTAAATGAAAAACTATGGTCTTGGTCATGGTATTTTTCCCATGGTATAGAACACTTGGGACACATTTTATGTTATTTTAATCCATAAGAGTTGACCATCATTTTATATTACTTATTTTTTCAAGGAAAATTTATGGTTCTACAAAATAAATTTTTTAATGTTAAACATTCCATTTTAGAATTTGGAAAGTAAATTATATATTTAGAAATTGGTTAAAATATATTAAAATAGTTTATATTAATAAAATAACATATTTTAAGTCATGTGTTGTGATTAATTATTTGTTACATCATTATGAAATAATTTTCATGTCATTAAACATATTGAAAAACTCAAATTGTATTTTTACGATTCATGAAAAAATAAATTATTTTCTAAAATTATAATAAATTCACCATAACCTAATTTTGACATTATAATTTCAGAAATGATATTTTTTTATCATAATAATATTCTAAATATGAATATTTTAACTTTTAAATATAAACTTTATTATTTATTAAAAAATAGTGGATTGAAATAGCATAGTAAAATTTATGACACATGAAAAAAATATTTTACCTTTTATAATTAAATACTAGTTTTTACCATACTATTTTATTAAAATAAAATTTATTAATTATACCTTAGTTTATTATAATAATTTATATCTTTATAAGAAGTACTATTTTTATTTGAAATATCTACTTATCAAACACTATTCTTAAAATGGAATTGATGAATTAACAATTTTATTTATAAAAAGTAATTACAATTTAAGACACTAACACCTTGACACATAACCTCTTACAACACCAGAGTACAACCTAAGGGTAAATTGGGAGATTATTATAGACTCATGGGGTGGGTCGAATGACATCCCTCAAGTGGTAATTTCAACTAACTTGAAATTATCTCATAAGAAATTTCATCCAAGATGCACATGTTGAATCTTGTCTTGGGATTGGTCTAGAGAGACCCTCAATGATTCTACCCCCTTCCAAAGCTCTGACAAAAGATCTTTATATGGAATAACCCTACTGTTTGAGGCCATTGTTTCTATTTTCTAAATTAATTTTTATTTTCCTTTTCTACTTATAAACACTAATTATAATGTTAAAATAATTATTAATAATATAGTTTCCAATGGTCATATTGGCCAATGGTCATAATTGACCAACAGTCATATAACGGTCGAAACCCAATGGTCACATTTCCTTTTATACTCACTCTATTATTAAATGGATATATTTTTGTTGAGTAAAAAATAATATAAACACATTTTCTCAAGATAGAAAATTTATTCAAAATGTTTGGTTCATTAAGAAATATTACATATGACCCTTTAAAAATATGTTATGCATCATTATTCGAGGGGAAAAATGTTATACATGGGGAGTTATTCTTTTAAAAATCTAACATAACATATTCAAATTTTATAAAACCTCATGAATTAGTAGTTTATATAATAATAAATGAAAAAATATCATATTTATTTCCCACGAAACCTCAAAAATATGTAAAATATCACCTCATTTAGAAACAAATCTGATGTATCCCTATTTTAATCTAAAATTATATTACGTATCTCTCTGATAACTACAATTTTTTCCATTTTGTATGTTCTACCATTGAAATCTAAAAATCATAAAAAATCATTAAATTGGTGTAGGATTTATTCAAGACTTTCTAGGGTTTAATCTAAAAATTAAAATTAAAATTAAAATTAGTATTAAAATACTTTTACCCATTTAATTATATAATTAAAAAAATCAATTTATTTATTTATAATATATTGAAAAAATTAATAAAGTAACTCTAAATCAATGATTAATCCATTTAACAATCCCTTCCTATATATAAAGAAGTAAAAAATAAGATAATTTCCAATGTTTTATACTATTTTTGGGGTTAATTTCACTAAAAATTCGACTTAAATTTTGAAAATGGTGGCTCACATAACATTACTTTGTATGGGATCAAATGTTCCACTAGAACTTTCACCTTATCCAGAAAATGTTACTTGGTCATTTTCCAAAAGAATAATATTTAATTTTTTTTAAAATCATAATTAAATGGTTCCAATAATAAATATATTTAGATCCATTGGATGTGTTTCTTATTTATATATCCTTGGGGAAAATTCTAAAGGAAGTTTGGATTATTGTCAACCTTGTAATTTTTTTTTAATGTTATAAAATTTTTTATCCATATATCAAATATATAAACCCTTTAAAATGTTCTCAATTCCATAAAAAACATTCTTATATACATAACAACTCATGTTCTTGACAACAAATGAAAATCACTTCTTATCCAAAAAAGATATAGAAAAAAATTATATTTATGAATGGAACATAAAAATAGTTCTCTAATTATAGAACTAGTGAACTTTGTAAAGTTAGATGATAAAAACCGACTTTTAATGAAACAACTCTTGATCTATTACTAACACAATGATCTAATTCACACTTTTTCAATTCCATATTTCCTCTGAATCTATGTTTATCAAAAAATAGTGTGATTCACATCTGATATCCAATTCCCATGAGTCAAAGTTGGTGAAATTTACCCCAATAATGTTCACATTAAAAATCATAATATGCTTCTCTTTGAGAACACTTCTCAATATTAGTTACCAATATAGAATTGTTTTATAGGTCATACTTTCAAGGGATCTCAATATGAATATCACAATTTAATCCATAATCTACAACAAAGACATATGTATGGGAGAGTATCATGTTTTTAGCTTTTCATAAACTAATTTTAAATAATTTGATCCAAATAAAAATGAAGAACCCATACATCATATCTATTTAATAAGCTAGGATCTATATTTCACTAACATATGAGTCCAAATTAGTGTTCATCTCATCACTTAACTATTTCAGTAGTGAATCATCCCAAGTATAAAAGTTGTTATTCTTGGATATCTAAGTGGATAACTCTTTCCTGAATCCATTGTATAGATATAAACTAAAATCTATTCATATAGTATCATAACTTTTATTGTTTCATGGATTAGTGTGACCAAATACTCACTTTGATATTTAGTGACATAACCTATATGAAGATCCATTTCCACTATTTATTATAAAAGATAATCTATGGGTGCCCCTCTTTAATAGAAACTACCTAGTTGGATGATTGAGGTCTTGAGATGTACTCCTTTATAAAGAATCTATGATTTAGTATTTAAATTTTCTTCATTTGAAAAGTATCACTAGTTTAACATACATCACATGCATATTGATCCCACTACATCTCATGAAATATTTATTATCTCTTGTTTTATTCCTTTTTGTATATGCATGCTTCTAATGATTTAATTTTGGATTCCTCGTTACATCCACCAAATAAATTCATTCACACTAGATTAATGTGTAACTCTTTATACAAACCACAATTTTGTATTAATAATCCAAAATTAGAATCCAAACATATTGGTACATATCCAAATGAATATCATTACTATGTTACATGAACTATTCATGTAAATGTGTTGATTTATATGATATTGAAAGTCTCTATATGAATAAGTCTGTAGTGGAATATGGGTAACCCATACCGTTTCGAGAACTAGGAATAATCCTCCAGGGTACTGTATAGTCCAACCCCAAGTCCCTATTCATAGAGAGACATTACTCAAGATATAATTTAACTAATAATATCTCTAAAACCAGATATGAACAAACTATATTAAACAATTATTTTTAAGATCATAACTCTACTAATAAACTGAGGTTGAGGTAACTGAAAATTAAATTTATGATATCACACCTAGCATGTAATGCATGGATCTATCTTCCAGAATCAATTTATCATATAAATTATGTATAGAAAACATTAAAATTTCATAAAAACTTTATAAACATGGTTATTATAAAGGAATTTAACAAATAAATAAATATTTTATTTATTTTCCAAAACATGATCTACAAATATAGAATTTTCATAATTTATTTAGTTAAGAAAAATACCATTTTATAGTGGTAAACACTTATAATTTATAAACAATTTATAAACCATAAGTAATTTTTTTAAACTTAATTATTAATATTTTTTAGGTATGTCATATTTTATAATTGATAATATTTTTATTATTTATAAAATACAATCGATGTAGGTCAGAAGTTATGTATGAACCAATCATATTCTACAATATCACTCTGAATCATGAATTACAATTTATATCATTAATTATAATGAGAGGTATCATATAGATCCTACTATATTTAATAATATAGAATATATCATAAATATGATATTGTACAATATTTTTTAGAAACCTATGGCTCAAACCAATTTTATGATATTTTATATCATAATCTATGTTATATTTTAAATCATTAAATTTCCTATTTATCATACTTTATGATATAGTTCAGTTATATGTTTTGACAGACCAAAATAGAATTAATAAAATTTATTATATTTTAAGATATGGTGCACATGCTTTACGATATTAAAATTATTAAAAAATTATAAAATGAAGAACATTAATTTGATACCACTGATATTTTTAGAGAGATCATATAATGATGTTGTTGGTGTGGGTGTGAGAAATGTTTTCTAGTACATGTTTTTAGGAACATTGGATGGAAAATTTCTAAAATAATTCTTTAGAACCCATATGTAGACATTTAACCAGAACCATGGAATATATATAATGATGATAGAGGAAGAACCATTTTCGAAAGAAGATGAATAGATTGAGTTCATCGGATATAGTATGGGTGGAATATAGTACACTAGGAAGAGATTCATTTCAACCGAATGCATTTTTTCAAGAAGAATATCAGGGAAGGATCCTTTGAAGTCATGTAAAATATAATGAAGTTGGGAAAAGGAATTTAGGTGAGAGTATAATAGAATTTTAGTATCATATGGGAAATCTTTTAGGAGGATCTTAGAGGTAGTTTCTGTGTTTTGGAGGAATGTAGTGAGAAAAATAGATAGGGTTACTTCATATCTCCAAATGGAAGTTCTAAGTTATTCTAGTTAGTATTGTGTGAAAGTATCTCTGATGATAATACACTAAATATAAAGTATTGGATGTGCTACTTATAGATTTATAGAAAGGGATATTTTGTAAAAATCATCAGGGATCATATCAGACAGTGATGGGAATAGTAAACTTAATGTTGGATATTAAAGAGGAAATTATTATAAGAAATTGGAATCCTCTATGTTTGGTTGATAGAGGCCCACACATTTTAGATGTTGGTATAGACTAGATTATTAGTTATGGACCTCTATAATAAGGATATTCAACCACATGTACAATGTACAAGTGAGCAACATTGATGGGGCTTGATAAATACTAAGGTGACTCCCCTTTTTGAGAATCTTACTTAGGTTGACATAAGTGAATGAGGCATAAGAGACAAAGGTGAAGGTATATTTCCAAAAGGAAAAATACCATAAGGTGGGTATCTGAAGAAGAAATGACTCCAGATGTTGGTGAGACTTCTTCTAGTAATGTGAGTAGGGTGA
Source organism: Viscum album (assembly GCA_963277665.1). Classification (NCBI taxonomy): domain Eukaryota; kingdom Viridiplantae; phylum Streptophyta; class Magnoliopsida; order Santalales; family Viscaceae; genus Viscum; species Viscum album. Next base: position 1,515,202,095 of record OY728155.1, on the reverse strand, counting down.
CTAGAGGGTGTGAGTTTCCTTATACCTGAAAATCATCCTTGATTTAAATAAATTGTTTTCATTTATCCCATATATATATATTATTCATGTATTAATCATGTTAATTTATATTTTTCAACGTGAATGTGTTTAGATGCATGGATTTTTGGTTATCATGTGTTTTTCATCAATCAGAAGTAGATCCAAAGGAGGACTATATCCAGATTGTTTGATGGATTATTATAGTTTTGGGGGTTCTAAGAAATCCTTGTTTTGGAAAGTGAAATCACGGGGGTATCTTCTGAAATAATGATCCATATTTGTGCTTCAAGTGGACTTATGGATTCTTCAAATGGATGTTTCAAACAATAAGTGATTTCTAGTGTTTTATTCCTAGCATGTGGTACCAAAGGGATTTGATATGATGTTTAGTGTAAGAGCATGGTAGAAGTGTTTCTTAATGATTAGTTTATAAAATATTCAAAATAAATTCACTCTAAAGAAATGGTGGCACCAAAGGGTTTTTGGATATCAAAAACATTCTTGATTGGATATAATTTTAAGGTGTGTTCCATTGTTGAGGTGGTGATTTAGGTGTGGATAGAAGACTAAAAGGTTCGTCGGGTCGATCAATATATTAGGTTTGGAAGGATGTTCATAGAATGGTGGTGGTGGTACCAAATGTGATATTTCATTTCAAAATTCCTTTGACAATAGGTGTCATACTATCTTTTTTTTATTAGGTTACATTCTTGAATATGGTGGAAGACAACCGATGTTCCAATAGAAGCTTATGATGATCTGATGGTAAAAGATGTTGATCTCATACAATGTTGGTGTTAAAAATCCTGGAGTATTTTTAAGCTCCATTGGATGTATAATTTAGTAAAAAGTATGGAAGTGAAATAGAGGCCATGATAGTAGCATATGATTTGTTATGAAATATGTATTCATAGTATTATGCATTTCCTAGAAGGAGGTGTTTGATTAATCCATCATTTATCGTCAAAATAAATAATTGTTTCATTAATTCTTCTATTATACATATATTTATAAATAGAAAGGGATATTTTAGTATGACTATAGATGATCTGATGATTGGTTCTCATAAGGACACATTTTGGAGGTCACTATAACCCATAGTAGTGGAAATTAATAGAAATGTTTCCATGTGTTTGCTTGAGCCCACAAAAAAGAGGTTTGGTGCGGCATATATCTCGTGTTTAATAGAAGTTGGTCAGTATAAGAATAAATAATGTAGAAGGGATAGATATTCATGATGAGGGAGTTTTATGGTTTTGGAGAGGTGTGGAATGTTTTTCAAATATATCGAAGGAAACATCAAGATGGAGGTTTAGAATGACAAAAATTAGATGATCAGGAGAGGTAATCAAAGGAATGGTTTTTAGGAGTTCACTAGAGTGAGAGAGGAGGAAGGATAAGAATTATTATTCATGCTAACCTCTATTGGAACTAATTATAATAGAGTGTTATCTTTGGTGCTGACAATAGAAGTTCAAGTGTTGATGGTTTCTCTCATTGAAATCCATTATATAGATGTGTACATTCAATAAGAAAAACCATGATGTATGTGGATTGAAATATATCCTAGAATATGGGAGTATAAATATCATAGAATTCCAAAATATGGAAGAATTCTATCTCTCCCATTTATAAATTATTCAAAAAGAGTCAACCACAGACATATTAAAACGTGAAGATGGAAAACACCACGTCCAAAGAAAATATTTTCATTGAAAATTGGATATGAATACTTTTTCATGTTTTCCATAAATGTGGTAATGATATTTAAAATATATTTATTGAATAAAAGGACCTTTTTAATAGATGTGGGATCCCGGAATGTATCAGAACCAATCTAGTGAAGTGGAATAAAATAACCATCTTTCCTTGGTTGAACTGGGTGAAGTTTCAGTGGGAGTTCATTATACTGATGAAATTAAAAATTCTATAAGGAGTAGTTCCATATAGAGGTTGTTATTATGATATTATTGAATATAATTTTATTACCAATATCTCAGTTTTTTGAATCTTAGGAAATCAGTGATTTGGATGTTGGAGTCTAATATAGTGAGGATGTGGAATAGTAAAGGAAACAATATATTGACTAGGATTTCAATAAAGTTGGAGGATTAAAAATCAGTTCTTATTTTATTTAGTATAATTATAGGGAGGAATTTAGATAAGTTTTTTAGATGCAATGGAATGCAACATCATGTGTCTAGATATTGAATGAGAATCTTTTTAGGTGGGATCACTAGTGATTGAAAGGGACCATGGAGTGGAGAAATATGTATGTTTTGTAATGGAAGAAGGGTGAATCGAATATAATTCAGAAGGTACATTTGTTTTGGGAATGAGAAGTCTATTCTAGTGGAAAATTTTTGGACTTGACCTATGAAAATAATTCTCTAGTGGTAGATTGTCGATTTCAGTGTGAGTAATGTTTTTTGGGTCAGGTTTTGAGAAATTCACAAGGATTATTTTCATAAGAAAAACCTGGGAACCTAGATAAATATATTTCACCAATATAAAGAAATTTTTAAAATGATTCCTGTATAAGAACCATTATTATAAGGATTTGAACGAGTTGAGTTTACTAGATGCAACATGGGTGAATAAGAACTAAATAGAAGGATTTTCATTCTGATTGAATGAAGTTTTTTCCATAAGAAAAGATCATAAGGATCCTTTTATGTTAGGTGCAATAGAAAGAGGCTGGGTAGAGGAATTTTTGTGGGACCAAAATGGTGTTCGAGTACCATAGGGGTAGCTTCCAGACATAGATGAGATATAACGATAATTTTTTGGAGGAACGTAGTAAAAAAATTAAAGGTTTGCTTTCCAATTGTCTAATATAAGTTTGTGAGGATTCTATTGAATTTTATATGGAAATAACATAATGATAAGACACTATAGATGACTCAGTATTAGAACTACCTATGGATTTACATATGGATATGTTTTGGAAGATTCATCGGTGAGAATATCCAAAGGTGACATGAAAAGTGAACAGAATGTTGGAAGTTGAAGTGGTAATTTTTACATGAAATTGGAAGCCTCTGTAGCCAATGGATGGAGGCTCTCATAGTTTAAATAGTGTTACTAACAATATAACCATCTGGGACCCTCTATATGAATTCCATTATACTACCTGTGTGAAGTAAAATTTATTTGTGCTAATGGAGATTGAAGAAAAGGCTAAGGTGGATGCCACTTTCAGGGAAACCAACCAAGGTGCACAGAAGTTCCCAAGGAATCATATCCAATGGTAAATGTCAAATTCTAAAAATATGAATATTGTATTAAGGGTATCTGAAGAATCAAAAGGTGTATAAATTGGTGAGACTTCATCTAATAGTGTGAGTAGGATGACAAGAAGGTGTGAGATTCTTTATAACCTAAAATAATCATTTAATAAAATAATTTTCTTCTTCTCTCATTTATATAGGGCACAAGTACGAACCATCTCATTGCATGTAGTATATGTTTATTATGTTTACATTAATTTTTTTTGGTTGTCTTATGTTTGTTTCATTAATTGGAAGGGAAACCATAAGAGGATCATAAAATAATGTTGTGATAACTTGGTATAGTGGTTGGGGTGATTATATTTCCCAGTTCCAACAGACGAAGTAATTAGGGGGGGGGGCGGGAAGAATGTTTCATTGTTTTTATTCTGGTGGATTTCTGCATACTTCCAATGGATATTTGGAAAGAAAAAAATTCATGTGTTTTATTTATAAAAATGTTATGTAGTGGAAGAAACCCATGAAATTTTCGATCCATCTTTAATGAATAAAAAATCATGGAAACTATGAATAACAGTATACTAGTTTCACGACAATCACAAAATCTATATCGATGGAGAGAGTTAAATAAGATCAATGGTCTAAAACAAAATGATTCATGACTTTATAGGTGATCCAAAAACCTTAGATCCTTGTTCGTAAGAAGAGGATCACATACTCCCCAAATGGATTTTAGATACTTATTCGAATGGTGAATGGAAGTTCAGGTGGAATAAAAATATAGCTATGTTCACATATAATCAAGTACACTAATATAAGGGAACCATTTCCTTATATAGGTATTCTTGATTCTATTCATTTAATGAAGAGTTTCAACCATATCTATCATACTAGGTTCTATTTCATAGAAACTATTTGTTACAACTCTTTGGAGTGTTCCCCATTGAATTATTCAATAAATTTTTGTAATGCCATAAATATCCATATCAGGGAATATAAACCATATAAACCTTATAAGAGGTGGCACATGTTTGTTTTTTCGTTGTTGTATTCTTATTTGTATCCTATAATTAAGGATAATATATGAATATCATGCATCGTACAATACAGTCTTTTAATATGCAGTGATATTTATCAAATGAATATCATATCATACGAGCCAAGTATATCATAGGATAAAATATAACCATATTTTAGGACACAACCTACTCTTTCTTCATTCCATCTAGTATATTCTAACATTTTTTCTAACATAAACATTTTTTACAGCCTTTAATTCAATGGATGGTTTCAAACAACCTTTTTGGGAACTATAGATGTTGTGCTGACGTTATTTGGCCTCCAAATACATGTCCCATACAAATTATAGTAACTTAAAGATTCAATTTCATTCTAATAAATCATAAAATAATTTGGACAGTCATGTATTTTATTGGATTAAAATCACATCTGATAAGATTCACTTCAATGACTTATAAAATATTTATGGAATGTTTTCACCATTATGAAGAAAGTACTTTTTAAAGGCAAGAAGTTGTTCAATACAACTATTACTAAATCCATACATTAATTTCTAATGAATTAGTTACATCATAAATTCATGTTTTTTCATATTGACATATCCACAATACACTAGTGTCTTATCCTCTACCAATACATTTTATATTTATCAATGGAATTATTCTAACCATGTGTGACAGAAATTCATATCGAATTTCTAATAATTTATTATGATTTGTTAATGGGTACACATATAGGTTTAGAAATAAAAGTTAATTGATCAAATATCATATATTTCACACCACACCTCTCAGGTAAGTTAAAATTTTTAGGTTTTCAAAATTTCTCACCATAATAATGTCTTACATCATCATTGGTGGAATGGCCTAAAATATCAGACCCCTCTTAGGATGTGTTATGATGAGTGTTACACTCCACACCCACCTCCAATAATCCAAGGGCTGGTGACTATCACTGAGTATAAATATATCACAAAATTAGGGTCCTTGTCCTAATGCATCTATACACAACACACACCACCTCTCATGATATAATAATATAGAATAGGTAAATAAAACTAACTACAATATATATATATATAATGCATGTGAAAAATTCTAATATCCTTAAATATAAACTAGTATACAAATTATAATGAAAAGGGGAATGATACATGCCCAATAGACATTAAGGAAAGACCAAAAAAAGAAACTAATTTGATAAGGTCCTTAAAGTAAGATAGATCCAAGTATAAATGTCACCCACTACTATCATATCTATAATTTATATGATTTTTCATGATTTCATACCCCAAGGACACTATTGGACATCTACTCTGAACATTCCACATTTGCTCCATGTTCACCCAAACCACCTATGAACCCTATGTTATTTTTATATACATGATACATTTGGGCAAAAATACAATTTCAATGTGAGTATACACTTACATTGTAGGACACCCTGAAACCACACCAATTAAAAAAAAGTTATCTCAAAACTCTGAAATAGAAAGGTAAACCATACATAGTCAAGGAAGGACAATTCATGTACTCTCTATAAATAGAATTAAAAGGATCATAGAGAAGTCCCAAAAATTTCAACTTTGACCAAAAAATATTACTATCTCATGAGAAACTATGCATTTTTTGAAATATTTAAAATCCCATGATGTTTGAAGTCGATAGCTTAGTTATACACTGCAACCATAAGGTAACCCAATGTGATTGGGAGAGTCACAATTCTGTAGGAATCGAATCTATTTAGCCTTTATTTCAAAATATAATTAGAATACATTGAGGAGTACCTAATTCTCACCGCGGTATGCACATCGGTTATGGAAGTACCACATTTTTTTGTTCACCATACCTATCCACCATTCTAGAAACCCATATGTGAACCCATGATTTTCTCATGAATTGATTTTGGTCAAGAAGGTATTAGAACTTATTAGAATAACCCCCTAATAATTATTAAAAGGGGATATATTTTAGGTCATGGGAAAAATGTAACAAACTTTATTTCCAAGATAAAGGAGAATCAACACATAGACCTAAGAATTGGAACTACCTAACTAGTAGCTTTGCATCCTCTCTAAAATAAAGAAGGAGGACTTGTGCCTCATCTAATGGAACAAAACTGAAAAGGTTTTAATGAATCAATTTAGGAAATCACATAGAATATGATATTAACAATATTATATAAGTGTATCACATAGTATATGAGAGTATCACATAATGGATGAGTGTTCTACATAGTAGATGAGAGAGAGGTACCAAACCCCTAAATGCTTCGATCTTCATGACCAAACCTCATCATATTCCCCATGGATATAAATGTAAATTCTACCTATCTTATCTTACAAACATCCTTGGATGGATGGAAAAAATAAACCATAATTTTTATATAGAAAAATACACAGGATAAGATATTTATTTTCCCCAAATGGATACATTATAAATAAACCATGAAGATTCAATTAAGGTAAATCCTAGAACACACCATAACCCCATGGAATTGGTTTAGGTAGATAGTATGGGACCGTGAGGCCAACCCACATAGTTTGTACCACTAAAATGACCTATGATGTAGGCCCATGTTCACTTCTCATCCTGAATCATAGTTACAGATTTCCCATGATAGTGGGAACATCCACTCTGGTGGGGATCATGTTGATGTGCCCTAACATGAAACACCCCCACATTAATGAAATGGAATGGGTGGGATTTTATCTTCACGTAGCACCATCTATGATGGTGGACTACCAATCCTTCATGAACCACTATTCTCAATGATGTTTGGCCTCTCCTTCTCACATTATTGACCACGAGAGTAGTCATCCTCACCTCTATGCATCACTAGCTATCATGATGGTCAGTCTTCCATTTTCATAATGTTTCACCATCCTTATTTATTTCTTGGGAATTAGAACATTATGTTTTCCTCCTTTATTAATTGGGATCATTTTATGTTCACTATCCCTATTGAACCACTACACCACCAACCAACACAAGGCTCAGTGGGCATTATCCACACACAAGAGTAACATAAAGAGAGGGGATATAGAGGGGGAGGAGAAAATATAAAGGAAAAAATAACAATCCTTCTATATCATTATTCATCAGTAAATAATGAATTATTCAAATATTTAATAAAAAATATAGCCCAAAACATTCCAAATATATAATTCCATGAAATGAGCTATTGGGATTCAAGAAAGATATTTTGAGAAGTAAGTAATTTAAAAATGTTAATCCCTCTGATATGATCATGAAGATTGGGGAACCAATTATATAAACTCAAACATAAAAATTTAGTAAAAAATAAAGAAAATACAATTACAATAAATATATCAAATATAAATTTCTCTGAATAATGGAGTACAATAAATCATGTAGTCCAACCTCAAAAATTGATTTCTCATTTAGTAATTGTATGATTATGTCCATTTTCATCATTGATCCCAAAGATTTGTTCTTCAATTCCACCAAAACACCTCTATTGGAACTCTTAATTCTTATGGTTTATGTAGTTAACCCTATGAATTGAGATAAATATTTTTAAATAGCCCTGAAATTTAGGATTATAGTTATAATTACCATTATTATATTAATCAATTAATATTATAAATTTCAATTTTATAAAATGTTAATCCATCTATGATGGTCAGTCCATGGGGTCCTCGATGTGAAGAGATGTTATCCCATCCAAATAGTAAAATTTATTATCTAAATTCATTTATGGTGTTAAAATTCATGTTTTGTGATTTTTTAAGAGGAAAATAATTTTTCCCATTAATGTGCACATATGGGATAGAAAAATATTTTATAGTTGATATATTTTTATAAAGTCCTCATCGCACCCATAATTATACACCAAATCATTATAATGGTAACCCATGGAATTAATAAAACCATTAAATATTTTTTATACAACTATTTTACTATAGTAATTATCTATTTTACCCTTGGGGAGTTCTAGGGACTCTAAAAATCAAAATTTAGATAAGTCTTATTCACAAAAAACATGGGTCACTACATTATACCCATTATAAGATCATTTCATCTCTAAAAAGGAAACAATAAGGAATCCTCAATAAGGTTGTTTACAAGAATACCATGTGTGAAAAAATACCACTATTTCACACACCTCCTTTGCCTATAATGTTCTGAGGTCTTAGTGAAATTTATACTCCTCCACATTGGAATGAAACATCCACTTTCATCCATAGAGATACCAACTACAACCCATCAAAAATAAATAAATATATGGAAACATACCTCAACTTTATTATATTCATTAAAATTAGATACTCCCAACCCTTTTTTTATCAGAATTTATTCATGTCCTACACGTTCCAACAAATCCCCAACAATTATCTTAGACTAAAAAATGAATCTTTTCTAAAGAAATCATTGATAGGATCATTTCACTCCCCACTATTAAATATATTTATATATGGTTTCTTAATGAGAATTTTTAATCCTTGATTCACCCTAAAATTGGGTTCTTGTAGATATTTTACACTAAAACCTAGAGATTTTCATGCTAGAATGATCCTCTAGACCTATATCAGCTTTAATACCATCCCCTACCAACAACGAACTACAAAAAATGTTTCTTGGTCACGACACATGAGAAACATGGTCCTTTATCCCCATTATATTCATAACCATATATAAAAATTCTCTATTTACATCCTGAATCTCCAATAGATCATCATCCACTAGCAAAGACAGTCTGGTTATGTTTTTAACAATCATTTACAGAAGATCTTGATGGGCATGTCAATAATAGGAACCCCATCAAACTACATAATACAACACCACTACCTATATGATTCCACATTCCATCGTAATTTGAATTGAATGTTCCTAAATATCCAGAGGACCCTACTTTTGTTGGACCTAGACCATAGGATAAAATTTACTAAAATAAATAAATTCGAAACTATAACATCTAAATAAATATTCCCCCATTCACCATGAAGGTTTTGGGCGCAACAAAGGGTTGGAAGGACACCTATTTTTATTTTTACCATGATTAATGATTATTCTAGGACCAATACAAAGATGTATTCCAGTATCCATAGAATAGAATCAATGATTTAGATAAAGAAGGAAGTGGATTGAAACCTATTGAGTAGATCTTGAAAATCATGTTTTTAATTAATTTAATTAATTTCAAAAAGAAAAGATTTCCTAGATCTTTGGTACTCTCTTCGTTGGTGATGTTGATTTTCCGGAATAAACCATCTGTATTGTCTCGTTGTGCATGTGAGGATATAAAAAAGAATCCCTCTAGAGGTGATGCACACGTGCTCCGATGGCTTTCATTCAAAACCACTTGTTTTCTGGGTTCTTGCATGGAAAAGAAAGTTTCTTTTCTTGGTCATTCTTGATTTCTTGTTCTTAGGTCTTGAAGAATGTATCTTATTCTTGAGAGGGGAAGGAAGAGGATTCGAGAGAGAAATCGTTTAGCTCAACAATCCTCAATTCACTGGGCGTGCAGTTCAGTATATAGAATAGTATACGTACTTGTCTATTTATCGACAAGGGGATTCAATTACAATATTTAATTGTGTAACAAAAATTAAATACATTCATAACCTCCGAGAAAAGACATTCTTTTAATAATAATACGATGTCATTATTTATGGTGCGCCAACTTGCGCAAAATGGAATTATAAATAAAATTTGACATCACAAAATAATAACAGTGTTATTATTATTTTAACTTGTGCCAACTAGTTAAATAATTATTTACCAACTTTGAAATAATTGTTTTACTACCGAACTTGCATTGGTCTACTCGAACTCCACTTCCATTTATTGAACACCCGAATAAATAAATAATTTATTCTCTTAAATAAATATTTTATTTACAAACTTATAAATAATGATTTATTAAATGTTCAATAAAATAAATAAATAAATTTTATCCACAATCCAGTGAATAAATATTTATATAATTTATGCAAACATTTTGACATGAATAAAATTATTCCACCTTCCTGAGAATAATATTTATTCCATTATTTCAATTCAAATAGAATTTAACTGAGACCACTAGAAACACTTAGTCTGTGGCCCTCTAGGATTTTCTCTCATTGGCATTAGGCGGGTTTGCTGAAATTCTATGAGTACTTTCTACCATGGGTCAAGGCACCCAAGAGAAAGAACATAAAGTCAAAATAGAGAATTCCACATATGAATTCTCGCTGTGTAATATAATCCCATTTTTATCAATATCACATCAAACGGGTTTCATGATAGTGTCATAAACTATTGTTCTTGATACATCGCTCTTTGACTGCCTGGAATAAACTCGTCGTACACCATGGCCATGTAATTTCATACGATAGTTATATTTCAATCAAAGGGATGAGATATCAACATCCATAAATAGAAGGGACACATCCTTCCTCAACTTATCCATTAACAACATTCCACTTGTGACCGCCAACCTATGGTGTGGCAGTTTTCATCAGTAAATCAAATTGTGTGAGACGTGACATGTATTAATGATAATATTAAATTCTATGGACTATTACACATTCTTGAAGATTGGAATATACTATGGCCCCAAAAAATGTGGGATTCCTACTGGCGGGTCTATTCTCATAATCTCTTGTCTTGGATATTACCAAGTACAAACTTCATGAGAGGAAGTCTCATCTGCTTAAGAGTACTTGCACCTTATGTTCTGTATACTATGTGTCCCATCATAGTATTTCATCCAACAACAGAACTATATTTAATAATATTGTTATAGAATTTCAATGTTCTCATCATTGCGGGGAACTTCTATAACCTTATCAATGCACAAATACTATAATACATTATTACATAATAGTCATGAATAACAATGAAAATATGTAATAAGATGTTTAATATTTAAATACATTAAATATCCATGTAATAAAAGTACAAAAAGTTGGTTCTTGGACACCAAATCTAACAAACTCCCTCTTGGACTAGAGCCAACTGTCTATGACTTTCAGTCTACTAGACCTCAAACGATGATCAAGTTTTTGATAAGTCAAGGATTTATTCAAGGGGTTTTACATGTTGTCTTTCATGGAAATAATTCTCATTTTAACTTCACCTCTCTGAGAAAAATCCCTCAAGAGTTGATACTTCTGAAGTATGTGCTTCTTCCGCTGATGTGACCTTGTCTCTTTTGTGATATCCACCTTTGTAGTATTATCACAGTACTGTGTGATGGGATATTTACTACTAGGCATCACATATAGATCCTAGATGAAGATCCACATAAAAAAATACTTCTTTAGCAACCTTGGAAGTTGTGATATACTCAAACTCTGTTGTAGAATCTATAACCACACTCTAATTTGAGCTCTTCCAAATCACTGCACCTCCATTTAAAGTGAAGATGTGTCTTGTTTGTAACTTAATGTAATCTTGATCAGTCTAGAAACTAGCATCTGCATATCCTCTAATGACTAGTTCCTCATCTCCTCTATAAACCAAGAACATATCCTTATCACTCCTTAGATACTTTAGGATAGTCTTGACTGCAATCCAATGGAGGTCACCTGGTTAAGTTTGATATCATCCTACCGTACTCAATGTGTAGATGAAAACCATCCTAGTACATAACATGAAATATAGGTCTGACACAATCGCTGATACATATGGAGTCCTTTCCATTATCATTCCTTCCTCATGTGTCTAAGTAAAAATTTTCCTGGAAAGATTATTCTATGTGATGCTGGAAACAATCCCCTCTTTGATTATTCCATACTGAATCTCTTTAGTATCTTATCAATGTATGTACTTTGACTTTGGACCTATAATATCTTGGATCAATCACAAAGGATCTTGATCCCAAGATTATATGATGCCTCCCCCAATTCCTTATTGGAGAAGCATTGATTCAACCATGCCTTAATAGAATGTAAGACTGGTATCTTATTTTAAATAAGTAATATTTCATAAACATATACTATTGGGAAAACGGCTGCACTCCCACTAAATAGTTTGTAGACACAAGTCTCAAATTTGTTCATGATAAAACCAAATTTCGTTATGGATTCAAAAAAATTAATGTTCCATGACCTGGATGATTTCTTTAATCCATAAATATATTTCTACAACATGCATACATTATTGGAATCCTTTGGAGTCATAAACCCTTTAGGCTGTGTCATGTTGACATCTTCCTGAAGGTTCTTATTAAGGAAGGATGTTTTGACATCCATTTTAAAAATATCATAGTCATGGTAAGAGAAAATGGACAATATAATTCTAATGGATTTCATCATTTCCACTGGTGAAATGGTTTATTCATAGTCAATTCCTTGACGCTTCTTAAACCCTTTTTTAACCATTAATTCCTTATAGGTACAGACATGTCATTCTATGTCTAGTTTATTCTCAAATACCCATTTTCAACTAATAGGATTTACAGAAACTGGAGGATCTACCAAAAATATAGACTTGGTTTTGGAACATAGAATCCATTTCAGAATTCACGGCTTTTTTCCACTTGGAAACATCTATGCCACTTACTTCTTCCTTGTAGGTTAGAGGATCATTATTTATAAACTGATAATTAGTCACTTCCCTAGTAACTAGAAAACTATACTGTTCTCGTTCTCTAACCTCTCTTGTACTCCTTTGTAGTTCTTGTGTATCTGTAATAGTTCTTTCTTCCATGGGGATTTGTGGAATCTATTCCTATACCAACTTTTGAATACCTTGAGCCTTGACTTCATCTAATTCTATCTTTCTCCCACAATCTCTTTTGGAGATGTGCTATCTCTCAAGGAATAGGTCATGTCATGCCTCTACAATATTTTTGCTTGATAGGTTGTATAGGTAATATCCCTTTGTTTCCTTGGGGGATCATATAATGGTACACTTTGTGCCTCATGGTGAATGTTTGTTACCTAAATATTCCTTAACAAATGCATCGCTTCCCCACACATGTAAATTCAATAACATGGCTTTCTTTAAACTCTAGAACTCATATGGATTACCATTTATTGATTTATTTGGTACATGGTTTAGTATGTGCACCATTGGTTGTAACACATATCCCCAAAAGGATAATAGAAGACTCGCATGACTCATCATTGATCTCACAATTTCCAAAAAAAGGTGTGGTTCTCCCTTTCACTCATGCCATTCCACTAAGTCGTGTAAGGAGGAGTGATTTAGGATAGGATCCCAAACTCTCATATGTAATAAATGATGTATTTATTAATATATTCTCCACCTCAGTCTAAGAAGAGTTTCTTAATATTCTAACCAATATGGTTCTCAACATCATTCTTATATTCTTTGAACCTATCAAAATAATCTGACTTATACCTCATTAAGTAGATAAATCCTTATATACTAAAATCATCAGTAAAAGTTATGAAGTATGAGTACCCTCCCATTGCTTCAACTAGATATTGTCCACACACATTGGTATGAACCAATTCAACAAGCTCTTTTTCCCTTTCACCTTTCACACTAAATGAGGATTTGTTCATTTTGACATGTAAACATACATGAAATACACCAAGTGGTTTTAGTTCAAAAGAATATAAATATCCATATTGATATAAATTTGTCAAGCATTTCTCATTTACATGACCTAGCTGGTGATGCCAAAGTTGTGTGTTGTATGAGTCATGTGAAGTATCTTTGTTATCGATTTCCAATACTTGATTTTTTTAATCCAACGCGTAAAGACCATTGTAGAAATGTTCCCTACCAAAACAAATCATATCTTTGTAAAAGAAGAAAAATTCATTTCGAAACATGAAAACAAACCCAAATGTATATAATGTGGGTACAAAAATAATGTTTTTAGTAATAGATGATACATAATAAAAACCCTTTAATACCAATATCATCCCAGTTGGAAACATGAGGTATTAGTCCTCAACAGCTACAACAACAAGTCTGGATCCGTTGGCTGCTTATAGACCTACCTCCCCTCAGTCAATATTATAGAATCCACTTGGTTCCTATATTTTGATACATATGTGAGAACCAAAAGCTATATCTAATACCCAATTTGTAGAAAAAGATAGATTACATTTGATAAAAAATGCACCTGAACGTCCCCTTGCTTCTTAGGCTAGGTACAGTTCTTCATCTAGTGTCTTTTTTTCCACATGTGAAACAAACATCTTCATGTTCCATTGCCTCCCCTTTGATCTTCCTTTTCTTGGAATGGTGTGAAGAAGCTTTGGGCTTAAATCTCTTCACCATCCCTTTCCTATTATTCACCATAAGGATAGAAGGTTTTTCGCGCTTCATATCTTAGTCCACTTGGATAATGAAGATAAGAAGATCAAATAGAGACTTCTCAATGTTGTTCATATTGAAATTAAGAACAAATCTGGGAAATCTATGAGGGAGTGATGCAAGAATCATATAGATACCTATTTATTTGGGAAGTTTAAACCCTAGAATCTCTAAGCGCTCAATATAGCCAATGAGCTTGAATATGTGAGGCCCAGCTAGGGTACCCTCTCTAAGCTTACACTGAAAGAGTTCCTTGAAGATCTCAAACTGTTATTATCTTGCTCTCTCTTGGTAAATACCATAGAGGTGCTCGATCATGCGATAAGAATCCATGTTTTCATGATACTTCATGATATCACAAGACATTGATGATTACATCAAACATTGAATGTCAACCGCATCATTATTATGTTTCTCATTGACCATGAACTCTTTTTCACTCACCTCTTGGGCAGGAAGATCAGGAAATGCTGACTCCATCATGTAAGAATTCATTTCATGTCATAAAATAACCTGAAGGTATCTATACCATTCCTAGAAGTTACTACGAGTGAGGATGTTATCTTTATCCTAAATTGATTATAGGGATAGTGTGGTTGAAGATTTTTTAATTTTATTCTGAAATTAAAATAGTATATCATTAGTACTTTCTTGATTACATTTTATGATAAATAATAAATTAGTTTTAATAAGTCTCCCACAATTTTATCAATTCCCAATGGCCCTCACCATTGAACTCAGAATGTTCAGTTTCCATGAAATTCTAGTGGAAACGATCCATATTTCCCTTCACATAACCATAAAAGGGTTGTTCAAACAATTTTAGGGTATTTATGTAGGTAGGTATTAACAAACTATTGGCATGTAGCTCCTTGATCTGTCAAATGGACTCCCCAATCCTAAAATCCTGGATTTGGATTTCCTCAACTCTTGCCTCCAATATTACACCAAGTCTATCAAGTGATACTCCTCTTGATTTAATATGGTTAATTAAATTAAAAACCTTTCATAAGGTATTCCTTTATAAAAGTAAGTGTCCAAACAAGGGTTGGTCAAATATAGTGATTTATTGAGTTTTTTCATTAATCAAGTAATGGAAGGCTTGGTCGGGCTTAATATTTTATTTTAGTGATTTTTATCTCAAGTGCGTAAATTTATTATTATAATTATCACATTCTTGTTAATATTAATTATAACTTAATTAAGTTATTAAACATATATTGATAATATTTAAACATAAGCCAATTTTATTTTAGTCCCATATTTTATGCTTGTTTAATTCATTAATTATGTTATCACGACAACACATCCATAATGATAAACCATGCAAGTGATAGAAATAAAATAAAGAAAAGGGAATTATCATGATATTTTCTAATGGTTAGATTATCAAGATATTGATAAACTAACCTTGACCTTGGGGATAAATACCTTGAACATTTTCGGTTCATGTTTACATGTTTCCACTTGTCCACCTCTCTATCTCCTGAGAATGGTTTCGTCTTGGCTCCATCTTGAACCGTCACCACTATCTTGGGAGTTCCATCCATTACATATTCTTTTTTTAACTCATATGTAGGTGTGGGGTAGAAAAGGGGAGTTTACAAAAAATAAACCATGGGAATGCATGCCCTACATATTAATGAGGAGGGATGTATCACATGCCAACAATTAATTTAATAAATAATGTAAAACAAAACCAATCACATAAAAAAGTCTTGGTCTAGCTCATGATCACCCACATACATGCAAAGAGGTATGTATTTAATAAAACTAGTATTAAATTCTTTAATATTTCTTATTAAGATAATTTTCTCTTGAATTGATTAATTATTATCTTTAATTAATCAATACTTTT
Organism: Viscum album; assembly: GCA_963277665.1. Lineage (NCBI taxonomy): Eukaryota > Viridiplantae > Streptophyta > Magnoliopsida > Santalales > Viscaceae > Viscum > Viscum album. Next base: position 1,515,185,719 of record OY728155.1, on the reverse strand, counting down.
ATCTAAAAACTTTTTTGAATTTCATTGAGATTCTCATCATTGTACATAAATGCACCTTGGAGGTAAGTTGGTGAATACCCGTTCAAATCTACCCAACATGTGTTATATTCATATATTGTTTTACTCTTCTGACATATGGAATATATGATGCTTCAATTCATAGAGTAACAACTTGTAGTATGATTTATACATGATAAGTAGTTTTGAACATTACACAAAAATTAATGTTTTAACTTTGTGTAATTTGGTAAAGTACACAGTGTGTATTTCTGACTACACAACATATACTACCTTCACCATATTTCTCAAAGTACACACTTATGGACTCTTTGTTTGAGGCGTACGTCGAAAATTTCAGATTACACGACTTGTATATTGGGCCACACACCGCGTTGTCTCCGCGTTACATGGTTACCAGTTGGATTATCCGTGTATGAGATACATGGTTAGGCCCCTTACCCAAAGAGACTACACTCCATGTCTAGTGGGACACACAGTGTGTAATCTGGTATTCGTGTGCATATATATTATGGTCAACACATGGTGTAAAATTAACTGCACCATGTGTAGTAAATACACACATCTTGAGTAACTACCGAATTACTTCTGATGTGTTGTACATGACTACACGATGTGTAGTCCAAATTACATGATGTGTATGGTAGAGAATATGGTGTGTAAGTATGAACACATTTAATGTACTTTCATGTCACTTGGGAAGAATCATCGATGCCTCTTTATGAGTTCTCTATTTTAATTTTAATTGAAAAAACATTTGTTACTGTTAAATTTGGGAGAAACAAAAAGAGGGAGAACATATCTTGAAATCTAGATTAAAATAAAGATTAACCTTGAATTAAAAAAATTAATTATTAAACTATAAATCATCAACGAATTATTTAAATAATTATAAATAATGATGTAACCAGAATTTGATACTACTTCAAGGTTCCAGGCGTAGTGAAAGCGTGGTTGCAATGACACCTAACTTTAATTTTTACCACGATCAATGATTATTATAGGACCAATATGATGATGAATACTAGTATCCAGGGAATATAATTATAGGTTTAGATAAAGAAGTAGGTGGTATGAAACCTTTAGATAGGATCTTTCACATCATGTTTATAATTTATATAATTAATTTCATAAAGAAAAGAATACTTGGATCTTAGGTAATTTATTTGTTGATGATGTTGATTGTCCAGAATGACCTTATAGATAGTCTCATTGCACTTGTGAGGATCTTAACCAGATTCCCTCTAGAGATGATCCACACATTCTCTGATGGCTTTCGATCGACGCCACTCATTCTCTGAGTGCTATCGTGGTGAAACGCGTGTCTTGTGTCGGTCGTTTTTGATATCTTGTTCATTGGTCTTAAAGAAAGTCTCTCATTCTTGAGGGGGATAGGAAGAGGATTCGTGAGAGAAATAATTTACCTCAATAATTCTCAATTCACCAGGTGTGTCATTCAGTACATGGAACAATAAACGTATATGTCTATTTATCAGCATGTGGCTTCAATTAAATATTTAATTGCGCAATGACAATTAATTACATTCATAAACATATAGAAAATCCATACTTTTACTAATAAAACTATTACATTATTTATGGTGCGCCAACTTACGGAAGATGGAATTATAAATAGAATTCCATATCACAAAATAATAACAGATTTATTATTTTTTTAACTTGTTACAACTAGTTAAATAATTATTTACCATCTTGAAAATAATTATTTAACTACCGAACTGGCCTTGGTATGCTCAAAATACACTTCCATTTACTAAACTCTTGAATAAATAAATAATTTATTCTCTTGAATAATTTTTTTACAAACTAGTAAATAAATATTTTTTAAATTTTCAATAAAATAAATAAATATATTTTACCAACAATCCTATGAATAAATATTTATTTAATTTATGAAATCATTTTAACTAGAATAAAATTATTCCACCATCTTGAGAAAAATATTTATTCCATTAATTAAATTCAAATAGAATTTAACTGATAACACCAAAAACAATTAGTGTGTAACCCTCTAGGATTCTTTCTCGTTGCCATTAGGCAGGTTTTCCTAAAGTCTAAGAGTACTATATAGAAACGGGTCAAGGAACCCAAGAGAAAGAACTTAAAGTCACAAAAACAAATTCCACATACAAAAAATCATTGTTGAAAATAATATATTTGTATCAATATATCATCAAGAAGGTTTTTTGATAGTGTCATAAACCTTTGTTCTTCATACATAATTATTTCACTACCTAAAATAAACTCAGCATTACACCATGGTCATGAAATTTAGTATGACAATTATATTTGAATCAAAGGGCTGAAATATCAATTTCCATAAATGGAAGAGACAAATACTTCCTCGACTTATCCATTAATAACACACCTTTCACGACACACCCAATGCACCTTACTTCCCACCCACATATGGCGTGACCGTTTTCGTTAGTAATTAAATGTGCCTGAGTCATGGCACATATTAATTATTATCTTAAAGTATAAGTACTATTACACACACTGGCATATAGGAATATCTAATGACAACAAAACACTCTGGATTTCAATTTGAAGGTTTATTCTTAAAATCTCCCATATTGGAGATTAATAAGTATGAACTTCATGAGAGGAAGTCTCATCTGCTTACGAGTACTCACACCTGACAGTCTGTATACTATGTGTCCCTCTATAGTATATCATCCAACTACAAAACTATGTTTAAGAATATTTTTATAGTATTTCAAGGTAATCATTATAGCGGAGAACTACCGTGACCTTATCAATGTCACAAATACCCTAGGACATTATTACATTATAGTCATGAAGAACAATGAAAATGTGTAATAATATGTTTAATATTTAAATACATTAAACATACATGTAATAAAAGTACAAATAGTTGGTTCTAAGACACCAACTCTAACACACCACATAGTAGGAGTTTCCATGTGATTGGTACGCCCAAAAAGATCTAATAGAAATATGACACGAATGGAAAAACTTTACTAGGGAAGTCTCCACTCATGGTGTAAATCCCAATATATAATATGGACACCAAGATATCACCACTATCTAGTTACAAAAGTGTGTGTTGTTCTCACCACTTTCATAAAATCACTTAAAGTGAATTTCCTGAGAAACATGTGATCATAAAGGAAAACTATAGAGACTATATTTTTTAGTTGTATTAATTTGAAATATATTATGAAATATTTTCATATCCATGCTTTTAGATGGTCCAATATTTTGAGTCCTAGTGAGATCAAAATTGATTTTATAAAAATATTAAATATATTTATATCATGCACACTTATTTTTTCAAAAAAACTTAAATATATCCTAAACAATGTCCCAAATCATAAATATGAGTCCAAAATTGAATATGGGGTTTGAGGTTTACCCTAGGCATAATCTATGTTTATTTGGAGATGGAAATTCGATAGAGGTATCTGTTGGTGGGTGAATTTAATTAAAATATTTTTTTTTGTTTTATTAAATGAACTAATTATGTTTCTCTATAAATACACTCTTATAAAAAATTTCCAAGGGTTATCTCCATAACCCTTAATAGATTTGGGAGGATGAGGAGAGAATTATTCATTGGAGAATCCACACCAAATGATGAATAGTGATAAGATCAAGGCACACTGAGAGTTAGTGAATGTGGAGGGTCTGCTCCATTGTTGGGGAACATTTTCTTCACTAATGACTGATCCATAATCGAGGAAGAACTCATAAATTGTGTTTTTCACCGTTCTGATTAAATTTTTAAATCAGGAATTTATCCTTCTTTATTTTTATCTATGATTATTCATCCATCGCATGATCCCATTCAAATTAATTAATTTATTGATCTTGGTTTATTTAATATTACAGGTTATGAATCATTTTTCTATAAATATTGATTATTGGATAGGATCACATTATCCAATAATGATCTTCATTTTTATTATTGGGATTTTCTCGCTAATATTTTCCGAGTTCATCATCATTGGACCATGTTTCCACAGTTTGGCTTTTTGGGATGAATTTGAGTGAGATTTAATGAAAAATTCATGATGATGATGTGAACAACAGATGTATTAGTGTTATGAAGATGGATAGAGGTCCTTCCATGGATTTAGGTGAGGGATTTAGGTTTTAAAACCCTATAATGTGGCGGTCTGTGCGACGACATCCTAAAGACTAATCATATCTTGATTTCTCGACAATAGCGGATGGGAATCGAAAACCCAAATGATACCCACTAGTTTCATGTTGTCAAATAATGGGAATCATGGTAGTGTCCATGTATCTGAAAGTCAAATGAAAGATCTTCACTTTCTGTGAAAATCCCAACTACACAGTGTGTGTTGGGATGAACAAACAGATTTTAGTCACCCAGCTACAATGAATATGGTTTCAAGAAAAATATAAGGATCACACACCATGTGGATAGTCCCACACATTGTGTGTCCCTTCTTGGGTGGTTGATCCATATTCCAATTTCACACAAACAATAACTCTTACAAGAGAAAATGTTGTGTAAACTGGGAGTACACGAGCATTTAATTTACATGGTCATGACCATATACATGACATGAGCTATCAAATACTGGAATGGCTAGGTACACATCATGAACTAATGGACATTGGAACAACCAGAAGCATGGGTGCATAACCTGGGTTGTTGAGAGATGCCATGTAGGACCCGTACACATCATGTATGATGATATGGAAACCAAGAAATGTCTATATGGGAACACATATATGTAGTAAAGTGGGAACACATTCCATGTGGACCCCATAGACACTGTGAATCCCCTTTTTGAGAAATATCTATATTTCACATCTCTTTTATTTTGACTTAGATTTTGGACTACAAGTGGCCTATCTTGAGCATTTTTATAGAATATAATAGTAACCTTCATAGTAGATTTGGAGTTATTTTGTGAAGTTTTTTTGTGGAATTATTATTTAGAAGACTTTTGATCATTGGTACCAATCAGGTGTGATAATCAGAGTGTTATCATGGGTGGAACTCCCTTGTCACATCTGGGTGTGGGTCCCCCATACTCTTTTTAGAAGTAGATACGATACTCCCCTGTTTTAACAGAGCATGGGTACTCTATATTTGGGGATGGTAATCACCTATCAAAATAGGTTGAAGGACCCCATACTCTTTACATATATAGATACATTACTCCCTCATACTACAAATGGTGTGGGTCCCTCATTCACCAGAGTTCAGTCCCCCATATTCGAGCTTTGATGGTGTGTCGGTCCTCTATGGGAGTTGTGGATCCCTAAAATGTGGAGCAAAATTGTGACGGGTGGTCCCATCCACTCTTTTCTTATGAGGTTGTGTAAGATACATGGTTCATAGTTGTAGCTCCATTGGATATGGTCCGCATAATGGTGAGGTATGGGCCCCTCCACAATGGATCCTTTTATAGTCGTTCATGGTTTTGGGCATTGGACATGAACCCCTAGAGTTATGGGAAGACTCATTATTCTTTGTTGGGTTGTGGAGATTGAGATTTCCTTTTTCTCTTGTTTTAATTTTTTCATGAGTATTTATGTTTGAGGAGTTTTTGTTATGGGTTGATCTGACCTCTACTATATCTTTTAATTTCTTCCTCTTTGGTTTTGGGGGCATCCATTTGGGTATGTTAATACTCACACATGCATGGGATTTGCTTTCACATTTCATGTATTAAAAATATGAAAGGAAGGATATAGGTGGCTTTGGTGGAGCTTAGGGATACTTGGGTTCATTTGACCATGTATGGTGGGTTGGGATTAGAAATCACGATTTCATCTCTCTGAGATTTATTTCTTTCCATTGGTTATTTGGTTGGGATGACATTTCTAGTTTGGGATGTATTTTTCTCATTTACTTTTTAGATCGCGCTTTTGAACTCTTTTGTATTTCCTAGAGGTTATTAAATGAATGGATTATTACTCTAGGTAGTACTACTACTATTAGTATTCCTTTTTAACTTTTTCTTTGAAATGATTGGGTGTGTGGGTGTGTGTGGGTATATTAGGTAAAGGCCTCCCATTTTAGGTATGCCTTCTCGATTCTTGTTGCCAGCCCCTGGTTTATGAAGGTAGGCTTGGGGTTATGGTGGCCCATGCTTTCACCCACCTAAAAGGCCTCAGTGGGTTGGTTCAACATAGAGTGGTATTATTGGAGTTATTTCCTTGGGATGGTTTTTGATTTTTCCCCTTATGAGGGTTTGGTAGGGAGATAAGGCAATAGTGTCAGAGTGTCTTGAGTTTGATTTTCAGGATAGGGAACCCAGTGTTGGTGAGGAAACTGACATATCCATACACCCAGACTCGGACTACACAAGTAGAAAATTTATCAGTAATGGAGTAAGGATTCAAGAGAACGCCATTTAGTGGTCTCTATTGACACCATTAGCGACCGCCAAATGGGGGTCGTTGCATTTTTTTTGCTCCCATGCTAAAATCCCTCTCACACTCCCTCTATTTCATTCTCCCTCCCCTACGTGACCCCGTGTCCCCACGGCTCTACGACCCCCTGACCCCAACCCCACTCCCCCATCCTCTATCAGGCCCGTGACCCCGACCCTGCTCCCATGTCCTCTGTCTCACCATCTTCGAATGCTTTTGTCCCATCACACCCTGCCATCTCTTTTTTTCACACTCCCATGTGTGACCCCCTGACCTCTCTCCCCCATCCTCTATCCTGCCGCTGTCAGACCCTTCTGACCCATCGCCCCCCACCATAAAGTTAGCCTGCCTATGTCGATCCTCCCTCCACTCTCAAGCTCTTCCATTGAGCTCTGACACCTACATTGAGCCCTCCTGCCACTATCAAGCTCTTTCAAGCCCTTCCGCCCCTCTCAAGCTCTGCTGTCGAGTCCTCCCACCCATGTTTTCGAGCCCCAGTGTTAAAGACTCTCGCCCTGTGTTCGGTTGTGATCTCTTTCACTCCTATATTTCCAATTCTATGAATTTCATAATTTTTTCCATCAAAATTTTCTTCTCATTGGTTTAAATGTTCCATCTTGTGAATTTATTTTTATATTTTCAGGTGTTTTTTCCATTTCTCATATGTTAAAGTTTTCTTTATTCCTTATTAGTTACTGGGATATATAAACCAAATGGGAATTTGAATAGTTGTGTGGGACACAACATCTAAATATATAGAAGAAGACAATAGACAATTAATTTTATAAAATATGGTGCATAAAATCCTTTTAAATATGTCATCAAAACATATTTCTAAGAAACCCTTCTTATGAGAACTATTATTAGAGTACCTTATCTATGTCGTATGCTTGGTGTTGATCCTATTAAAATCTTCAGTTGACTCCATGTTACCCACTTCCACTGCCTAATTCATTCTATGATTCCTAGGGATGTATAATTGTGTTTCTTTTTGTATGAAAATCTTGATAACATTTGTCATTTCTTCTGACAACTTGGTTGTAGAGAAATAGTCACAAAATCTAATGCTTGGTTATCATTGCATTGCACATGAGATTGTATAATCGCATTTTAAAGCTTGAGTATGTGGACCAATGCCTTATTTAAACCTTCATTGACCTTAAACTAATGATTTTGATTATTTTGTAGCATATTAAATATATATGGCTAACTTAAAAAGAAGTTTATGATTTTGTAATGAAAATTGTGAAATCCATCCAAAGCTGCAAGCTCAAGAAAGTATATAAAAAACTAAAATGTTCTCATTAGTATCTGGATTTTGGAAATGATACAATTTGACTATGTTGTTACATATTGGTGATTTTTAGGGAGGACTCTATGAAATTTATGGTGTCAACTACCCAGAGTGGGTTATGAGCATAGAGGTAAGTTTCATTTTTGGTCACGTGGACCATACTGTGTTCCATTGCATGAAATGTTTTGATGTGTTTTACAAGCATGAAATGCTCATGGAATCTATTTTGTTCCTCTATATGACTCATTAGGTATGAATTATTGTTATTGTTATTATGATTTTCATTTTTTCAACTTATTTCATTCACAATATAACTTTTCATAATTTACTAATGGATTGTCTAGTTGAATTTCAAATAGAACTGTTCATGGGAAATGGTACTACATTTGGTTAGGTTAAAGGAGGAAATGATACATCATTCCACCACTTTGTTGGATGAATATTAAATTTTATGGAGATATATTTCAAAAAAAAGTAATATTTAATGACACCTCAAGGGGTGTTAGTATGGTTTCCTTAGTATAAAAAGGGAAATAAAAAGGAAAATATTCCCCTTGCCTTTTTTATTTTAACCCAGGGAGATATTTGTCTTTAAACAATATCTTTTGGAAAGTAACCAAATAGAATGTTATTATTTATTCATTCCATTCAATTACATTTTATTCCATTCCACCTCATTCCAACTTCACTTCATTTCATTCCCCTCCATTTCATTTAATTCCATTATCAATCATTCTATAAACCAAACATATAATTTATTTTTTTATTTACTATTTTATTTTAGGTTATGATGTAGTATAATTAATCATATTCCATTTGGTGGTCTCTATTACATTTGTAGAGAAGAAAAAGATTTTTTAGGTACATTAATGAGAAGAAAGTGATGTGTTTACTTTACTCTTTATAGATTTTTTAATGTTGTGTAGTTCTTTGTTATCTCATTTCCCTTTTCAGATTTTGAAGACATTATCTAAGACAAAAAAAAATTTGTGAAGTAAGTTCCATGTAACTTTTAAGTTGTGGTTCCAATACAAGTGGTTTTGGTAGCTTGTATGCTACTCTTTTTGAAGAAATTGTCTACTTTGGAAGGGTTATGCCAGAGAAAAGGGACATGGTTAAAGATTTTGGGTTGACTATATATTCATGGGATGATTTTTTACAACTAGTAGGCAAAATTTGTTTCATATCCAGTCCACACATATGATATTTAACATTGAAAAAAAACTTGATATGATTATTTAATTGATTTCTCTAGTTATAAATGTATTTATTATCATTTTTTCATTTCTTATTGCATGAATACAGAGAAAAACTTTGGGATTGTAAAGGGATTTATCCACACCGGTAACTTCTTATGGATTTTATGTTACTTATTTTGTGCATGTCGGAGTTCTCTTCATTTGATGATTTATGCTAAAACAACTCAAACGAACTAAGGTTGAATGTTTTACATCCTTTAAAAAGATTTGTTTGGGGTTCAAAACCAACCAAACGACCTCTGAATGAGCTAAAACCAGACAAAAACAACCATAAAGTGAATTGTGAGATGGCTGAGTAAATAGAACGTCAATCAGACATGTCATTTCCTAGGATGATCGAAAATACACTTTTATCATCATAAAACACCAAAACGCACATTTAACAGTCAATTCAATATAAAAAAACCTTGAAATTAAAATATAGTAAAACCTCTTTATTATTATTCATGTTGTGTACGAGTATAAAGAATGTCAATCGAACATGTGGTCTGCCTAGAACGACGGAATATGTGGTATTTAATGGTTCAATGCCCTTTAAAAGAAAGAGAGGGGTCAAAACAAGCTGAAAAACCACAAAATGTAGTGAAATTATATGACCAAAACCATATAGTGGATTGGGAAATGGTTGGGAAAATGGTATTTCAATCAGATTTACTGTTTGGCTATGATGTTGAAAAACACACTTTTAGAGTCATAGAACACCAAAACATGCATTTAACATTCAGATATATAAGAAATGACCTTGTAATTACTTGAAATCATATTAAAACAATATCATTATTATTCTTCATGTTTATGAGAAGATGATACATCAATCAGATGTGCGATATACCCGAAATTACCAAATATGTGATTTTTATGAGTTTGACATCCTTTAAAAAGGTGCGTTCGTGTGTCAAAACCAACCAAAAGACCTTTGAATGAACTGAAAATAGAAGAAAACAACCGTATAGTGTATTGTGAGATGGTCGAGAATACGGAATGTCAATCGAAGATGTTGTTTTCCCTGGATGACAAAAAATGCACTTTTAGTGTCATAAAATACTAAAACGTGTGTTTAACAGTCAATTTAATTTCAAAGGACCTAAGAATTACTTGAAAATTTTGAAATTCCATGTTATTATTATTCAAGTTGTGTACGAGAAAATAAAAAATCAATCGGATGTACGGTATACCTATAATTACTGAATATGTGGTATTTTAAGGTTCGACGCCCTTTAAAAAGGTGTGTTGGGTGGTAAAAACCAACCGAATGATCTCAGAATACCATGAAATCAGAACACAATAACCGTGTAGTGAATTGTAAAATGGTAGAATATAAAATACATCAATCGAAGGTGTCATTTGACTGTAATGATGAAAAAAGCACATTTAGTGTCATTAAAAAGAAAAAGGGCATTTAATTATCATATTAATAGAGAATGACCTCAGAATGACTTGAAATCAAAGGAAAAGCATCTTATTATTATTATTTATGTGTTTGAGAAGACAAAATTTTAATCATATGTTCAGTGTGCGCGGTATGACTAAACATGTGGATTTTAAGGATTTGATGCCCTTTAAAAAGGTGCATTGGGTGGTCAAAACCAACAGGAACGAACTCAGAATGCCATGAAATCAGACAAAAACAATGAATGAATGAATTGTGAAATGGTTGAGTAGATGATACATCAGTCAGAGGTGTCATTTGTCTGCGATGTCGGAAAATTCACTTTTAGCATCATAAAACACAAAAATGGGTGTTTAACGGTCAGATCCATAGATAACGACCTAATAAGGACTTGAAATTAGAGGAAAAATGTATTATTATTATTATTTGGGAGGTGTGAGAGGAGACATAACGTCAATCAGACATGTGGTGTGTGCAGAATGATCGAATATGCGATATTTAAAGGTTAAACGCCCTTTAAAAAGGTGCATCAGGTTGTCAAAACCAACCGAACCAACTCAAAATGTCATGAAATCAAGTGACAACAACAAGAGAGTGAATTTTGAAATGTTCAGATAGACCACATGGAAATCTGAGGTGTCATGTAACCGCGGTGACCAAAAACACACTTCCAGTGCCATAAAAGACCAAAACAGGCATTTAACGGTCAAATGCATACTGAAAAACATCGGAATAACTTTAAATCATAGCAATACATTCTAATTACTATTCGTGACATGTACGCAGAGAAGCAATGTCAATTAGGCATGTGGTTTGTGTGGTACTGCTAAATATGTCTATTTTCAGTGTTTGGCATGCTTGAAATAGGTGCGCGAGGTGGTAAAAACCAACCAAATGACCTCAAAATTCCATCAAATCAGATGACAACAACTAACGAGTGAAATGGGAAATGTTCCAACAAACGACACATCAATCAGATGTGTCCTGTGATGGCTGTGACTGAAAATGCACTTCGGATGCCATAAACGACCAAAACACGCGTTTAAGGGTCAAATGCATACCGAATGATATAAGACTAACTTTAATTCACAAGAAAACATTATAATTATTATTCATGTCGTGTACACAGAGACAACACATAAATAGGATGTGCGGATTGTGTGGTATGACTGAATATATGTTAATTCAGTGTTTGATGCGCTTGAAGAAAGTGTATGGAGTGGTAAAAACAGGCCGAATGACATTGGAATGACATTAAATCAGAAAGAAACAACCGGTGATTGAATTGTGAAATGGTCGGGCAGAAAACATGTCAATCGGAGGTGTTGTGTGACTATAGTGACCGAAAAAACACTTCTGGTGCCACTAACTACCAAAACACACGTTTAACGGTCAAATGCATACCGAATGATATCAGAATGACTTGAAATCACAATAAAACCATCTAATTATTATCCGTGATGTGTACGTGGAGATGGAATGTCAATCAGACATGCGGTTTGCATGGTACAAATGAATATGTGTTTTTTCGGTGTTTAGCGTGCTTGAGAATGGTGCGTGGGGTGGTCAAAAGTGGACGAACGACCTCAGAATTCCATGAAATCAGGCAACAAAAACTAGTGGGTGAATTGTGAAATGGTCGGGTAGACCAGATGTTAATCGAAGGTGTCGTGTGACCACGGTGACCAAAAACGCACTTCCGGTGCCATAAATGACCAAAAGAAAAATTTAGTGGTCAAATGCATACCAAATAACATCACAATGACTTGAAATAATAGGAAAAAATTGTAATTATTATTCATGATGTGTACGTAGAAACAACTTGTCAATCGGACGTGCAGTTTGCACGGTACGAATGAATATGTGTTTTTTTATGTTTGGCGTGCTTGAAAAAGGTGCATGGGGTTGTCAAAACTGGCTGAATGACCTTGGAATGCCATTAAATCAGATGAAAAAAATAGGCGAGTGAATTGTGAATTGGTTGGGAAAACGACACATCAATCAGAGGTGGCGTGTGACCGCGGTGACCAAAAATGCACTTTCAGTGCCATAAATGACCAAAACAGGTGTCGAACGGTCAAATATATACCGAACTACATTAGAATGACTTGAAATAAGATTACATCATTATAATTATTATTCGGGATGTGTAGGTGGATAAAAAACATCAATCAGATGTGCGGTTTGCACGGTATAGCTCAATATGTGTTTTTTGGTGTTTGGTGTGCTTGAGAAAGGTGTGTGGGGTGGTCAAAGCTGGCCAAACGACCTCAGAATACCATGAAATCAGGCAACAAAACCGGCGAGTAAATTGTGAAATGGTCAGGCAAACTACACGTCAATAAGAAGTGTCGTGCGACCGGAATGACCGAAAATGCATTTCTGGTGCCAAAAACTACCAAAACAGGCATTTAATAGTCAAATGCATACCGAATGACATCAGAATGACTCAAAATCATAGTAAAACATTCTAATTATTATCCATGATGTGTACGTAGAGACAACACATTAATCAAACATGTGGTTTGCACGACACGGTCAAATATGTGTTTTTTAGGTGTTTAGAGGGCTTGAAAAAGGTGCATGGGGTGGTCAAAACTGGCCAAATGACCTCAGAATGCCATGAGGTCATCCGAAAACAACCAGAGAGTAAATTGTAAAATGTTCAAGAAGATGACACATCAATCAGAGGTGTTGTGTGACCGTGGTGGCCGCAAATGCACTTCTGGTGCCATAAATGACCAAAATAGGTGTTTAACGACCAAATGCATACCGAACAACATAAGAATGACTTGAAATCATAGAAAAAATTCTAATTATTTCTCATGATGTGTATGCAGAGATAGAACGTTAATCAGACACACGGTTTGTGCAGTATTGTTGAATATGTGTTTTTTAGGTGTTTAAAGCGCTTGAGAAAGGTTTGTGGGGTGGTCAAAACCGGTCGAATGACATCAGAATGCCATGAAATTAGGTGACAACAACCATCGAGTGAATCGTAAAATGGTCGGGCAGATGACACGTGAATCGTAGGTGTCATGTGACCGTGGTGATGAAAAATGCATTTCTGGTGCCATAAACGACTCAAACAAGCGTTTAACAGTCAAATGCATACCAAACGACATCAGAATGACTTGAAATCATAGGAAAACATTCTAATTATTATCTGTGATGTTTACGTAGAGACGTCATGTCAATTAGATGTACGGTTTGCACGGTATGACTAATTATGTGTTTTTAAGTATTTGGCGTGCTTGAAAAAGGTGCGTGGGGTGGTCAAAACCGACCGAATGACCTCAGAATGCCATGAAATCAGGCAAAAAATATGGTATAGTAAATTTTGATATGGTCAGGAAGACCAAACATTAATCAGAGGTGTCAGGTGATCTCGGTGACATAAAATGTACTTCTGGTGCCATAAACGACCAAAACAAGTATTTAATGGTCAAATGCATACCGAATGACATCAGAATGACTTTAAATCACAAGAATACATTATAATTATTATTCATGATGTGTACTAGGAGACGTCACTTCAAACAGACGTGTGGTTTGCACGGTATGCTAGAATATGTGTTTTTTCGGTGTTTGGCGCACTTGAAAAAGGTCTGTGGGGTGGTTAAAACCAGATGAACGACCTCAGAATGCCATGAAATCAAGTGAAAAAAACCTTCAAGTGAATTTTGAAATGTTCAGGTAGACGACATTTCAATCGGAGGTGTCGTTTGACCGTAGTGACCAAAAATGCACTTCCAGCACCATAAACAACCCAAATCGGTGTTTAACCACCAAATGCATAATGAAAGACATCATAATGACTTTAAATAAAATGAAAACATTCTAATTATTACTCGTGATGTGTACGTAGATATGACACATCAATAGGATGTGTGTTTTGCACGGTACGGCTGAATATGTATTTTTTAGGTGTTTGGAGCACTTAAAAAAGGTGTGTGGGGTGGTCAAAACCGGATGAACAACCTCACAATGCCATGAAATAAGGCGACAATAATCAGTGAGTGAATTGTGAAATGGTCGGATAGACGACATGTCAATCAGAGGTTTCGTGTGACCGCGATGACCAAAAACGCACTTTTCGTGCCACAAACAACCAAAACTGGCATTTAATGGTCAAATACATACCTAAGGACATTGTAATGACTTTAAATCATAGAAAAACATTCCAATTATTATTTGTGACATGGACATAGAAAAAACACATCAATTGGATGTGTGGTTTGTGCAGTACAGCTGAATATGTGTTTTTTAGGTGTTTGGAGCGCTTGAAAAAAGTTCATGGGGTGGTCAAAACTAGATGAAAAACCTTAGAATGCCATGAAATTAGGAAAAAACAACCGGAGAGTTAATTGTGAAATGTCCAGGCAGACCACACATCATTTAGAGGTGTCGTGTGACCGTGGTGACCGAAAACGCATTTCTGGTGCCATAAATGACCAAAACAGGCATTTAACGGTCAAATGTATACCTAATGACATCTGAATGTCTTGAAATCACAATAAAAAATTATAATTATTATTTTTGAAGTGTACTAGGAGACGACACATTAATTGGATGTGTCGTTTTCATGGTACGACTGAATAAGTGTTTTTAGGTGTTTGGAGCGCTTGAGAAAGCTGTGTGGGGAATTCAAAACCGGCCGAATGACCTCGGAATGCCATGAAATCTGGCTAAAACAACTAGAGAGTGAATTTTGAAATGGTCTGGCATACCACACATCATTCAGAGGTTTCATGTGACCATGGTGATCAAAAATGCACTTTCGGTGCCATAAACGACAAAACCAGGTGTTTAACAGTCAAATGCATACAGAACGACATCAGAATGACTTGAAATCATAGGAAAACATTATAATTATTATTTTTGATGTTTATGCAAAGATGAAACATCAATATAATATTTGGTTTGCATGGTATGATCAAATATGTGTTTTTTCGGTGTTTGGCGCGCTTGATAAAGGTGTGTGGGGTGGTCAAAACCGGACGAACGATGTCATAATGCCCTGAAATCAGGAGACAACAACCAGGGAGTAAATTTTGAAATGTTTGGGTAGACCAGATGTGAATCAAAGATTTCATGTGACCATAGTGACCAAAAATGCACTTCTGGTGCCATAAACGACCAAAACAGCAGTTTAATGGTCAAATGACTGCTGAACGACATCAGAATTATTTTAAATCACAAGAAAAAATTCTCATTATTATCTGTGAAGTGGGTTAGCATAGGACACATCAATCAGAAGTTTGGTCTAATTAGAACCATATAATTAATGATTTTACATTTTTAAAAAGGTATTAGAAATTATTAATATATTTTGAAAATAAAATACTTTCGATATGTTATAGTGAGATTGAATTGAAATATATGTTATTGAATTTCAATTATTTGTTTTGATGTTTTTTTCAGTATTAATTTTTTTATTAAATTTTGTCATGTAATTATATTCAAGGATGGATGTGTAGGTTTGGAAGATGATGAGTTGAAGAGATTTATGCATGTATGAGTTTAGATATTTTGGAAAAGTTTATTTTTTTTATGATTTTGAAATATAGGGTTTTTTTATTGTATTCCAGACACTTTTTATAAAAAATAAAAAATCCTATAGTGACTACCATTTAGAGGTCACTATAAGTGATATCGGCGGCACCTAAAGCATCTTCCAAATGGCGGATGCTATAGCCAAATCAGAACTAGGCTATAACATCTGCAATTTGGTGGACACTATAGGTGCCACCGATATCACCTATAGCGATAGCTACATGGCAGTCACTATAGTCCATGTTGGCTCATCTATAGTGTCTACTAAATGTCGGACACTATTAACAACAATAATGGGCCTAAATTGTTTTCCTTTTGGCGGACACTAGGCAGCCTCTAAAGACCTTTAGGGACGACTTTTGGAAGTTTCTAAAGGCCTTAATTCTACTAGTACTAACTACTTTTTTACATGGTATTCCAAGACAGTAGTTGGATGGAAATTTCTACATGCATCATATATGATCATTTATTTTCACTTCCCATATTGAGTTGGCTCCCCAAATATATATTCTCATATAACTGTGATATGTCTTATCAACTTTTAGAATGTCTCTACAATGGTATCCAACATTGATATTGATATAGGGTTGTGATGAAGACAAGTTGAGTGAGGACAACCTAATTCAGGGTTATCATGACAGCCAACACAATATTGATTCCCTAGTTTAGGATCTTTTTCTCAAGGTAGTTACACTAGATGGTCAGCAAGCAGTGATTTCACTTATTGATCCATGAGGGGACTCAATTCCAATGGGTCATCTTGATATTTCATTCTAGATTCACCAGCCTTGAATCTTAGCCAACCCAAATAACAATGACTATAGAATGTGATTTGATACTGAGTTTGAGTATCACAAACCACCCATATTCTGGATTGAGATAGACCATCAGGTAGAAGAGTCTTGGTTAGAGTAATTAGTTTAATTTTTCTATTTCATATAGACACCACAAATGATGATGGTCATTTTTATGAAAATCCTTTTCAGAATTCTATAGACTAGTTGGTGTGATTTGGTTTCCTAGGTGTATTATGAGTATTTACTCTCTTGTTCATAGTTTGAGTTCTTGTTTCAGATAATGTTTAATCCATCTACAAGGAAACCAGTGAAGGCCCAAAAGATTCATTAGATGTCTTGGTATATGGAGAGATACCTAGAAAGGGAGCATTGAGATTCTAGAGTTAGTAGAGGTCATCATGTATATATGACTTCTTCAACAGCTATGTGGAGATAGTCAATGAGGACTTGACATAAGAGACCTCCTCATGAATGGGATCATAAATGTGGGTAGGTAACATAGTGGGAGTGTAGGTTACATGGTCATCTTAGTGGTTCTTCAGATAGTAATCCTCATTGAATATTCATACAACATAATCTTGTACCATGTTCTACATGTGGTAGCCATAGTCTTCATGTGTTGGATTTCCTAACCATTTATTATAGAGTTTGAGGAAAGAAAATGGGGGATTCATATCCATGGAATTCAGACATAGTATGATGTACAATCAATGTTTATTTTTAACATTCTACTTCAGTCCCATTCCTTCAGCACTATATCCCTATGTATTGTGTTATCCCTATTTTGGTGTTATGAGATTTGGATTTGTCCAGGAAAGGGAGATTGAATATTTCCCCACTGAGATTCATCCTCATGACATGATCCAAAATATCTCTCGGATTAGGCGAGATCCCTCTCGGTCTTCCAAAGTTTTGAGGTCCCTATGGATCTGGTGAAAGTAGCAGCCATATCCTCGGTGGACCCCCTTTAAGAATTAAGACGACATCAGTGCGACTTGATGGACATCAGAGGCTCAAATTATGCAGTAGGGTTTGGGGAGGCATCCCAAGTGTGGGTATCATATTTTCAAACGTTATTCATCATTTTAGTTGGGTGGTCTTTAGTTGCAGCAATGATTGGGTAGCATTATAACAAGGTTTTCATTTGGGCATCAGCATTTCAAGGATTGTAGTAGTGATTTGAGGAGTGTTGTAGTGAGGATTCTAGTGGAATGATGGTGGGACATTGTTAGGTCATTGTTTTGCAGTATTAGAGTAGGACATATTGTATCTACTCTGTGGGGTGTTTTAGGTTTCCCTTCTATTGGACCCTATTTTTGATCTATTGGTTGATTTTGTTGGCATCTTGTCTTGGTTCTTAAGATATCGGATAATGATAAGGGCATGGTCACACTGGTCCTGAAGAATTTGGTTTGTTTTCTTCATTTTTGTGGATATGTTGGTGTATTTTTGTTCGATTTTTTATGTTCCTTCTTAGAATACTAAGAGGTTTATGTGTGGAGCAGTTATTTTTTTGTTCGAAGTGTTTTGGGTACCTGATATTTTTTTCATTGTCCTGATTAAATTTTGTTTCTACAGGAATCTTGTTCCTCAGCTCTTGCTCCAAGACTCTTCCACTCTCTACAAATAGTATATGAGTGGTGGTCTTCATGGTGCTTTGGGATTTAAGGTTGAGCGACTGTAGGCATCGGTGGAATGATGGGATAGCATTGTTTCTTGGGTTTTTTCTTTGAATGGTTAAGTGATGGGATGTTGTTGGATGATTTGAGTTTTTTATTTTTTTCTTCTGTGATGTTCATTCTTATTTTACTTCAAAAATGGTCATTAGTGTTGGTGGGACATGGAGACTTGATCCTTCATTGGCATTGGCTACTTGTTCCTCTTCTCTTTCTCTAGTACCCCACCACTCTCTTTGAGGTGGATCTGAGTGGTGGTCTTCATGGTGATTTGGGATGGGAGGGTGAGAGATCATAGGAATCTTGTTTTGGTTATATCTCAATTTGATTTCATAGGTTTAAGATGTTGAGGAGGTGATGTTGTATGATTTATTTGAATTCTAGTATGTGAAATCACCTAGACATTCTACAAGGAACAACTCTATATGAGGAGTCATAGTGGGAAGTTTTATCCCGAGCTTGGCCATCCTTATTTGGATGAACAAGAGGGTATGAAATTTTCTATCAGTACTAAGCCTGTGCAACCCTACATGAGACATCTATCTAAGCAGTCATGAGATGGTGGAGGCTTGAGATAATTATGTATTCATTGGGGATGGTTAGTTCTTAACGTCTCTTTCTATGATGCCTTTCCTTTTATGTTTTTAATTGGTTGAAGTTGTTAGGGTTCACACTTACCCTTTAAAAGTGTCATTTGAAAATAATTTTTTTTTATTATTCCAATGTGATCGAAAACTATACAGGTGATAATGTGCCTCATAAAGTGGATAGTTTCAAGGTGTGGAAGATTATTTTATTTGACTTGTGTTTTTGAGTTCATTTTTTTCATGTTAGGTGTTGGAGAAGGACCTAGTTAAGGAGGTAAGGTTGTAAAAGGGGAAAGATGGATTTGAGTAGAGGAGTCTTATGACCTAGAAGTTATGGGTATGTTTGAGGTACCTCTCGTATCTTTTCTAATATAGTTTAATTTTTATATGAATTTTCAAGCCACCTTACCATAGAAACAACCATCTTTTGAGACATAGTGATTCTAGTAGATCCTTATTGCTCAACCCTTTGTGTTTATAGGCTCTCGTAGAGAGGATCAATTGTCAAACACTTATAAAAGAGTGACCTAAATATGGGGGGAGAAATAACCTCACATGAATTTTTCTATAGGTTATGGAGAGGCCCTAATTTTTTTTCATAGGTATTTACCAATTGCATATAGTTAATGCCCCAATGATTTTCACTATTGAGGGTTATAGTGTGCCTGAGGTAGTGGGATGTAGTTTTCCTTTATTTGGTGGGGTGTAATCTCATAAATAACATGTTAGGATCATGTGTATGAGGATATATATGGTTATATTCATTGGATTGTATGACCCTTGGAGTAATGAAAGTTATGATATTTTGTACCTATAATTGTAGAGGCGTAAATGGACATCCTTTTTAAGGATGTTCCAGGTCGAACTCCCATCAAGATATTTCTTTCTACATATAATTTCACTAGTGATATAATAATATTTGTGATGGTATATCATAAAACATGTGGTAGCTGTAAGAGGTAAATGTGTAGTTGAAAGAGTTTACATATAAAGGTTTTTTTGACCTAGTGCACCCACCTAGAGAGATCGATGTTTCTTGCCAAAGATAAAAATGAGAAATTGATGTTAGGTTTGGATTGAAATCCCCAGAATTAAGTGAATCTCCATAAGATGTATCCACCCCTAGGAATCAATTAATTATTTTACTAGTGGTTTTGGGGAGACATTTTTCTTGGAATTTAACCTCAGGGTACGTTATCACAAGATCCAAGTTTGAGAGGGGTATATATAAGAGGTATTTTTCTAATGTTTTTATGGATGAAATGAGTATTTGGTGATACAATTTATTATGTTTAGAAATCCAAAAAATATTCCTGAGACTTATGAACCAGATTCTTAACCCTTCTTAGATCAGATTCATAGTGGCCTTCTGCATTGGAATCCTTGTGTTTTTGGTATTAAAGGTGGAGAACTCTATACACTTGAGGATAGTTTGAGACATGAATTGAGAGTACCTTGTTTATGGAGATCTCTCATAGATTAAATACTGTATTTTTGAGGTCCACTTCTTGTAATATATATTCTCTGGCATGGGAGTGATAGTGGACCCAACAATGGTTGAGGTAGTGCTAGCTTGGGAATTTCCTAAAGGCTTGGTTATGACAGTAGGTGCTCAAAACAAAATTTCATATCCATTATTTTAGATCCGGGTGGAAGAGATGTTTGAATCATTGAAATTAATCCTCATGGGTATAGATGATTCAATTTCCAATAATTTGATGGTTTATACCCCACCGCTTCACTATAAAGCTAGGGGATCACACCATCCTTATTTCGAGAACAGGTAGTTACACCAGTCATGCCACGATAAAATGTATTGATGATGTCATTTTCCATTGATAGTACATCCAAGGGGAGGTGGGAATGTATCAGAGATCCCTTGGAATTAGGGTTTAGTTTCCATAGTAATTTTAGCTTGTTGATGAGATTAACTATTTTTATCTCACCTTTCTATGTGTGGAGAAATGGGTTCTTTAAATATAAGTTGAAATGAGATAGTTTTATGGTGATTTTTATGGTGTGGGATTCCACAGCTAATTAAAGGTCACAAAAATATCTGATTTATTGTGGAATAACATTCCAATAATTCTCACTATCTAACAATCCAAGAGAAGATATTAACATAGAGTTTGGGATGCCTATGTGCACATGACATAGTCCAACTTCATGGAATTCCATATATAAATGTTTCAGAAAGTGATACTTACATTACATCATGATTATGGGAATGATGAAGGATGCCTTTGGGACTTCATTTTACTTGAGCATGGTGTTCCTAACCTGAGGAAGTTCGATAGATAAAGCTAAAAATTTTGGTTTTGGGGGATATGATGTGGTATTATATGTTAGGAAACTACTTGAGTTGGGAGGATCGCTTGATATTAGTAGAGTATTCTTATAGTAACAGATATCACTGTACTATCAACATGGAACCTTCAAGTAACTCTATGGGATACCTTGTAGGTCACCCTTATGATAGACTGAGATTAGTGACACATCTCTTATTGGGCCAAAGATGGTGTAGAAGACAACAAGAAAGGTCTATGTGATCTATGATCAAATGAGGAAATCCTAATGCGAGTATAAATATTATGTAGATCAATGTCATAGGCCTTTGGACTTTATGTAGGGAGACCATGTGTTCTTGAGAGTCTCGCCATGATAAGGATTAAGGAGGTTCATCTAGAGAGGCATGTTATACCACAGTTTTATCAGGAAATTCAATATCTTACCAAGGGTTGTCAAGGTTTCTTACCACTTAGCTCTACCATCATATTTGGAATGAGTGCATGATGTCTTTCTTGTGTTTCAACTAAGGAGATATATGAATATTCCTATACATGTTATTAACTAGGGAAATTTTTACATTGAGGATGGATACACCTTTGCGAAGTACCTGATAGAAATCAAGGATTTTCAGGAGAGGATACTTCATAGATAGACCATTTTCAAGGTTTGTGTGTTGTGGAATCATGAGATCATGTAAGAGAGGTCTTGGGAGATGGATATTAAGACACGAGCTTGGTATCCTAATTATTGTGTATAGATTTCGGTTTTTATGGAAAAAATACCTGGATGGAATAATTTAAGGGCAAAATTTTTAACTTATAAGACTTTTAATTATATTAAGGAAACTTTTCATATCCAATAACTAAGATGATGTGAGATTATGAGGCCCAGTGATCCCAAAATTGAATTTATAAGAACATTAAAAAAATTATATCATGTGTGCATAATTTTCCATAAAAACTGAAATATATCTTGATTGGAGTCTTGATCAAAAATACGAGACCATATTTGAATTTGGGATGTGGGGTTTAATATAGGTTCCACCTAATGTTAGTCGACATTGGACGTCTGGTAGAGATTGTTATTGGAGGGTTTGTTTAATTAAAATAAATAAACAATTTATTTGTTTTTTTGTTTTATTAGATAACCAAATTAAATTCCACTATAAATATACTCTTATAATGATTTTACAAGGGTTATCCACATAACCCTTAATAGATATAATAGGAGGAGGAGAGAGTTATTTGTTGGATGACCAACATTGAATAATGTACGATGATCAGATCAAGGTGAACCAGGAGTAAAAAAATGTGGTGAGTCTTCTCCATTACTAGAAAATTCCTTCTTCACCACGTATCAATCCATAATCTAGTTAGGACTCATAAAATATGGTTTCCACTCATTTGATTAAATTATTATAGAATGAGTTTTTTCTGATTTATTTTGATCTGTTATTATTATCCCATAGCATGATCCCATTCTAATTAATTGATTTATTGATTAGCTATTTATTATTCCATTTTATCACCCATGTTTCCATAGATATTAAGTTCTGGTTTGGATCACATCTTCCAATGATGATCTTCACCTTTTTTCATGTTGTTTTATCCCCAATATTCTTCATATTCATCATTGTAAGTCTGTGTGGCTGCAGTTCGACTTCATAGGTTAGATTTGATCACAATAAAACCCCATTTGTGTGAAGACTATGTAAATGATGGACGAATTAATGATCTGAGGATGAATCAAGGTGGTTTTGTGGATGTAGGTGATGAATTTGGATTTTAGATCCCCATAGGGTGACAGTTCATGTGATGAGATCTTTGGGGACAGATCAAATCCAAATTTCCATCCATCGAAGGTTGAAATTCTATAATGGAGATGAGCCACATTGGTTTTGGCTGGTAAAATGTTTAGAATTATGGTGGTATCCATGGATCTGGAAGCTGCATGATATACCTCTACTTTCTATGAATATTCTGACTACACAATATGTACTAGGATGAACACACTTTGTGTATTCACTCAGATATGTTGGATAGGATTTCATGAAAAAGATAAGGATCAAATGCAATGTGGTTGGGCCGACATGCTGTGTAACCCTTCCCAAGTGTCTGAAATGTTTGACAGATGCACATATCAATGACCCCATGCATAAGGAAATTCCATGTACATTAGGAGTACATATGAATGTGTTGGTATAAATGCACATACAGGTACATGACATAACCTAATAGACACTGGCACGACCACATACACTGTATGGACTGATGGACATAGTCATGGCCATAAGCACACGAGCTGGCCCTAAGGGGAAGAGACACACCTTTTGGAACCCATACATTCCATGTATGGTGACATGGAAAATGATTCATGTCTAGAGGAGAATACAACCAGGTAGCAGAGTAGTACCACACACTGTGTGGACCCCATACACACCGTGTATCCCCTTTTAAGAAACCTCTACCTCATGTATATCCTTTATTTTGAATCATATTTTCACCTATGAGTATCCTATCATGAGTATCTTTCCACAGAGAATGTTATGGTATTAAGTTTAGTGTATTTAGAGGTATGATGCGAGGTGTTATGAGCTGGATTCTTCTTCTAAAAATGATTGATCAATGGTACCAATCAGGTGTGATCATAGAAGTTTTTTCAGGGATGGAACTCTACTGTCACATCAAGGTGTGGGTACCCCATACTCTTTTTAAAAGTTTGGATGGTACTCCCATATTGCACTAGGATGTGGGCCCTCTATCCATGGTTATAGTACAACCCTATTTCAATAGGGTGTTTCCCCCCATACTCTTTATATGGATGGAGACAAAACTCACCTATACTATAGTTAGTGTGGTCCAACCATCCATTGAATTGAAACTCCCCCATAATTGAGCTCTAGTGGTATACGATTTATCCATGGGAGTTATGAATGCCACGGGTATGGAGCACAATTGTTAGGGGAGATGCCCTTAACTATTTTTAGTGAGGTTTCATGGGATACATGGTTCATATTTGTGGATCCCTTAGATATTGTGCACACAGTGGAGAGGTAAGATCCCCTCCACATGTGATCTTTTTTGGTTTTGTGTGGTGTTGGGAATCAGATATAGACCTTTAGAGATATAGTTATTCTAATTATTCTTAGCTGGGTTATAGAGATGAAGATCCCATTTCACTCTCATTTGGGTTTCTTTATGATCATTTATGTCTGATGGGTTTTTTATGGGTTGAGCTGACCTCTACTGTATATTTTTATTTCTCCATCTTTAATTGTTGGTGTGTACTACCAGGTATGTAAATACTCACACCTTTAGGGACTTTTCCCAAAAGTATCTTTTCTTATGCAGATTACATACATTTCAATGGTGGATTTGGTTGAACTTAAGGATATTTGGGTGCATTTGAATATGTAAAGTGGTCAAGGTTTAGATATCAGGAGTTGTTATCTCTTAGATTTATTTCTATCTAGTTTTTTTTAAGTTTGGGACATCATTTCTGGTTGGGAATGTATTTTTTCCCTTTAATTTTTAGATTTTGTTGACGTACTCTTTTCTATTCCCTAAAGAATATTGTATGTATGGTTTTGACCCGAGGTTTTAATATCATTTATTATTATTCCTTTGCACTTATGTAGGGATATACTTGAATACAAGTGTAAAGGTAAATTTGGAAAAGGCCACCCATTTTAGTTGTTCATTTTCGGTACTTATTTCTAGACCCTAGCCTGTGAAGGCGAGCTTGGGGTTGTGGCACCCAACCTTCTGCCGACCAGGTAGGCCCTGGTGAGTCAAGTCATTAAAAAAACTAATTTCACATCACCAATGTAGGAATCTCTTACACAAAGTAAGAGTGTGGTGGAAACAAAATTGTTCAAAGGTTAGAATCATATCTCTATCTCCATGAAAGAATCACTACTTCGAATCTAGCTACTCATATGCATCCTCTATAATCTGGATATAGAGTTCCCCCTCAAAAGCATCAACTACCATGACTCTACTACACCACTAAGATTTTATCACCTACAATGGAATCAACTTTATAAAAACCAATTCTAACCCTTGATTCTTGATCCCATACAATGAGTGTTTATTTCACAGTTGGAACTCTTAGGGTAAGAGAAGGGAAAATTATATGATCACCTAACATGCCTCTTTATGAACCGATATGAGAAATGATTCAATCTATATGCTCCATAAATGAAACAAAGGTGATAATAATCCCACTTTGAAAAACTTAAATGAAATCTCATGAATGTATGTTGATGCATACATCAGTCTCCTGTTAAGGGATCACACTAGGTATCCCTTTATAGGCCTTCATGTATTCCATTACTTTAACATGGATTGAATTATCCCAAAAAAAACTAGTGGGAACTTCACATTTGTAAACATGTAATCCACTATGATCTGATCATGTTTGAAACTAAAAATATGACTAAGCTATTCCTTTTTAAGACCATCCCTGAATATGATGATCTCACATCACAATAATGCATGAGATAAATATAGTAACCATCAGTGGAAACTCTCTAGATGATAATGGTTTATCAAGGGGTTCAATTGGTATCTCCAACTTCTAAATATATGATGTATATAGAATAACTCATGTTTGTGAAATTTAGTATGGTGTTCTATGAAGAAAAAAAATTAATCATACTATGAAATTCCCATATTATCACTTTATCATAATCATCTCATGTGTACATCCTCCTACAAATTTGACTGCTTGCACTCCATGTTTGACATGTACTAAACATGGGCGTTGATTTTCAAAGTTTAACAATTCATACTTCATCTTTGACTACTCTTAAGCCAATTTCTCTTCCACTAAACAATCCCTTAGTATTAATTGGGGCCCAAAATAATTAGACCGCTCATCTCATCGCCATATTCAATATAGAGGTCCATACACAACACTTATTAAGCTATACATTAGCTGAAAACCATGAATGATTTAAAAAACTAGGGTTTATTCATGCCAATAATATCTTAAAATATTAATTCTAATTTAGATGAATCTGGAATGGGTGGTGTGGGATGAAAAAAACTAAAAACTAAAAACACTTCCTCTATAGTCTTTTCCAAAACTATTAAGCTTCAATACTTCTATCACAAATCACATACATAGAATAACTCATGGGGTTCATAGGCCTCGATGCATACTTGGTCAAAGTTGTTCCACCTTAAAAATGGTTTAACACCCTTGGATAATAATTCATCCTAGATAATAGTTCAAACTCTATCCATGGTAGAGTATTCCTTCCATGAGTTTGATAAGATTTCACCCCATATGGGATCATTTTCCCTATATTAAGATAAATTCAAAAATCATTATTTGGCCAATGAAAGTCCAAACCAAATGGAAACACGAGTCTTGGCCTCTAGGAAGAATCCTGTAACCTAAGGATCAGGATCTCCACACATACCATAATTTCACTAATGTGAGATCCACACAACATATCTATCATATAGGTAGTCTCGTTCAAAATCAAGGGGAAACTACCACCTAGTTTATAAGAAAATTACAAACTAAGAACAAATAAAAGGGAAATTTCCTCAGATCTAGGGGTAATGATATATCCCCACTATGTTTTGGAAAATAGTGCATCATCTTTCACTAATCAGTGGAAAGTGATTCAATTATAGGAATATACTTTTCATTTCCACCTCTAGCGTCAAGCTAGCTATAGAAGGAAGTATACTTAAGTTAATAGGATGATCCCACAAATATTTAAGCATATCTAGATGTTCTAACCTATGAGGGACATGAAAAATCATAATTAAACTCTATAAGATAAAAATATCAACAAGACTATACCCTATAATTATTACTTAGAGCTATGGGTTGAAAAATTGGATATCAGAGTATTGGAGAATGGAAACATTGTCCATTACATGTTTCGTGGCCTCCCTGGTATAATAACTGAACTTAATAATCCCATAACATTATTTCCTTAATGTTTTGAAACCTTTAATCACTTGAATACTAAATCCAAACTCCACCCTAGGCTATACCCACTATGATACCACTCTGAAATTACATGACCCATCCTGACCCTTCATAAGAAGTAGTAAGCTAAGAGTGTCTCCCTAATTCCACCTATAATAGGCTAGGTTTTAGTGACTAGCACCAAATAGTCATATCTCACATAACAAGAGGGCATATCATAATTTACCTATACATAATACAGACCACTACACTGAACATAATAATAAATAAAAGGTAAGAAACTAACAATAACATGCATGTATATATATAACGAATACAAAAAATGATAAGATCATAAAATATAAAACAATACATCACTCATAATGAATGAATAAAAAAATTATACATGCCCAATATCCAATAAGTAAAGGCTAACATAAGTAACTAATATGATGACACCCTCATAGTATTCTTTCTCTAAGAAAAAATATCACCAGCTACTATCATCTCTCAATCCTCTAATCTCCACCAAAACTGTATACTCCAAGGTCATCACCGAGCTTCAGCTTCAAACAAGCCACCCCATCTCCATATCCACCTAGAAAACCTTTAAACCATATGTTTTATAAATAAATACAACATGTCTGAGAACAAAACCCATACAAGGGTGAGTATAAACATACTCACTAGGACACCTCTAAATCAAAAAAGGAAAAAATGAAAAAAGTCATCTCAAAACATTGGTATATAAAGTAAACTATGATGTGGTAATAGAAGGAAAATCCATATATAATTTACAACTTGAATTCTCAAGAACACATTGGAGACCTAATAATTTCAAATACAACCCATAATGGTTTGTATCTCACTAGAAACTATGGATTTTTGTAGATTTTTCACATTCCATGATGTCTAATCTCAATAGATTAGTTGTATGCCACATCTTGAAGGTGGCCTAGTATTTTTGAGTAGACAGGAGTCATGGGGAATCTAATCTTTTCATCCTTTATTCAACTATAATTAGAATCCACTAAGGGGAACTAGGTCCTAACCATGGTATTCACATCCATCGATAAACTACCACACTCATCAGTTCACTGTACCTCACCATAATTCTATAAACTCATCAGGAGACCCACACCTTTCATAAGAATGGATTTTGATAATGAATTTACTGACCCCTATTATAATAACCACAAAACTATTTTTATAAATATATAGGTACCAATAAATAGGAAAAATGTCTCTCTCTTCAATGTCTATCTATAGGAAAATAAACACACACCCCTAAGAATATAAAATACCTAACTAGAAGTTGTGTCACCTCTCTAAAAATGTAAAAGAGAGAATTTTCCTTGTCAAATGGAACACATAATTTGTGGAAATCACTCATCCAATGATATTATCACATAATAGATGAGAGTAATAGATAGTAGATGATAATTGAAAATAGTAGATGAGAGTAGCACATGGTAGATAAGATAGAGTTACTGGACCCATGAACATTATGACAATTATTACCAGACCCCATCATTGTCCCTACATATATAAATATAAATTCTACCTATCTCACTAGGAAAAAGGTCTTGGATAGTAGGATGAACCTCACCATAACTGTCTACACAGAAAATTACCCAAAATAGGATATTCCTTTTCCCTAAACAAATACTTGGTGAAAAACACATGGAGATTCTATGTAGTTGAATCTTGTTCAATGTGGTGGTCCCAAGGGAATGCCAAGTGTCATGTTATAATCGGGCGTGTATGTGTGTTGAAACATGTGGGCGCATGGTGCCTATGTGCACAACAACATTGGTAAGGTTGACTTGGGATGACCTGACCTATCAACCCACATGGTATAGCCCAATGGACTTGACTGGGTGTCCAACCCAGGAAAGATTCCCAACCTAAAGTTCAGGTCATCCTAGTCTCTATCAGTGGGATTGACCCCACTGGTAGGGACAACATTATGAGGCCCAAATGGGAACCTCCTCCCCTTTGAAATTGTAGGTAAAGTGAGATGATGGTTTTTATAGTGACTTAGATCCCCTATATGCATTATCAGTTGCAATAGCGGATGACCTCTCCTACATACACCACTGACCACAATAGAATTTGATCTTCCCTATGAAAACTTCTAAAAATGAAAGCATCTGGACACTCCCACACACACCACCAACCACAAACATAACCAGCCTTCCCTTCTCGCAATTTTGAATCATCTTATTCTCTTTCTTGGGATCATCATCACCACACCATCCCTATCAATTCACCACACCACCAGCTAACTCTAAGGTCAATGGTCTTCATTCACATGAGATATGGAAATAGAGAGGATAGAGAGGGATCATAACAGATAGAAAGAAATAATTATATGGGTATCTCATTCTCGATCGCTCAGTAATGCATTAGTAAGAAATATTCAAGAATGAGGTTTGGATCAAACATTCATACCCTATAATTCGATAGCATGAGACAGTGGGAATCAAAAATGGGATTTTGGGGAGAATGTATTTTTTAATGATTAATCCACCTAATACGATCATGAATATCAGTGAAATAATTCAATATATTAAAATAAAAAAACTAGGATGAATGGAGTAAATCTAATTTACATAAATATTTCAAATGGAAATTTCCACGAAGAATTTACCACAATAAATCACATAGACCTACCTCATAAATGGGTCACTAATTATTAAAAGGTTCATTCTGGTCCCATTTCGTTGTTAAACCCATAAAACGGTTCTTCAAATCCCACCAAATTTCGCTGTTGGAACTCTCAATTCCTACAGTTCATGTGCAAAACCCTCTGAATTGATATAAATACATTTAAATTGACATGTTGTCGAGGTTTAACATTTAAATTACAATTAATTTATTAATCAATTAAGAATATAATTTCAATTTTTATATAATATTAATCCATTTATGATGTCCAAACCCTAGGGTCCCCAATTAACAGATAAGTTTCTCCAATCCTATGGTAAATCCCACATTTCAGACATAACCAGTGTCAAAATTCATGTTCGATGCTTCATTTAATCGGAAAGGCATTTTTCCAAGAAAAATCATGCACAAGATAAATTTAATGTTTTATACATAATATATTTTTATCGATTCCCCTTCATGATTGTAATTCAGTATCATCTCATTCCAGGGGTAAACACCATACCCTTGAATCAAGGGTATCATTAGCTAAATTTTCATGGTTATCTATTATGGAAATATACTTTTTTACTCTTGGGAAGGCCTTGGGGATCTAAAACTCATAATTGAGCTATGTATAATTTGAAAAAAACCTGGGTTTCTACAATTGGTTTGAAATCCAAATATATTTATATAATAACATAATTCATCAAATGTTAACTGAAGTCCATCAAAGCAATTATCACAAGGGAATCAAATTTCCCCCCCTAATGCATTATTGAATGAAAAATACAAAAATATTTTATATTGATTGTAAAACACATTTTACACTCAATTATGAGCATACATCCTACATCTATTCATAATTATCACAAAAATATAATACTATATATAATAAAATAAATATTTATTAACAAAATAATTTTTTCAAAAAAAAATTATTATTATAAAATTATATTTATATATATATTTAATAAATATATACATGTATAAATAATTTATATAATATCATAGGTTTTTCTTGAGGTACATATTCTTTTAATTTCCATGTAAAGTTCTTGTTTACATTATTTTGGCTTAGACCCAAATCCGGGTCATGGGTTGGTTGGGTAGTTCTTGGGAAGAAAGAAGTTTCGGGTCTGTATATTGGTTATAGTTTGATTACATGAGATGTAATTGGAATAAAATACATGTATTCAACTACACAACGTGTAATTGTTTGTCCAAGACCATTCACATCATGTAAAGAAATTTCCTAGGGGAGGGAACTAGTGAGTTACATGATGTTTAAGGCATTAACAGGTCGTGTAAATAACAATTTTTTTGTTTTATATAAGAGAAATAGAGTCTTGTTTTTTGGACAGAAGGCCTAACCCCCTATGTCACACACAACATCACCTATGGAAGCCAAGAGGTATGATTTTCTCCCATTTGTAGATCCGAACTTAGTTTTTTCATCGTTAGTTTCATTATACCTACTCTAATAATATATACATTCCTTTTTATTCAGTCCTTGTTCTTCTGGATATCAGTTGAACTATTTGGGTTTAGGCTCATATGCCTTAATTTCAGTTTCTTCTTCCATTATTCATATTTCTCATAATCCAAGTAGAACTAGGACTTGATACTAGACATGCACTCCACTACCGAGCTAAGTTAGGTGGTTTATACATTTCTTTTGGCTTTTTGTGCTATATAGGGATATTATCCATTAAACTTCCTGGAAGAAATTCTGGTGTGGAACCAATTTTGATCTGGTTATTTGATTTTAGTTAAATAGGACCTGTTAGGGATGCCCATAGGTTCCTAGAGATGTGTTGGTGGTTGTTTCCCCGACCCAACGCCACCCCTCGGGTGTGTCACGATTTCTAATTGGTTTGGACCTTTGATAAACCACCCCTGGGGTGTGTTCTTGAGTTTTCCAAGTTATAGGAATCTCAATTATAATTAAATGGAATTTAATTACATTATTAGGAGATTTAATTCCTCCATATGTTGTGTCATCATGCTCTGATAAGATTTGTTGGATAAAATGGCTTAATGGAGTTAGTTGAATGGGTTGGTATACCCATGCGATATGATTGAATGTGATTGAAAGACATGTGTGGGTATACTCATGATGTGTAATTTTTTTCCATTTATTTAATGAGTGGGTATACTCATTACATGTAATTGCATGTAAATGTATTTATTAGTGGGTAAAATCATATGGTTTCAATTGTTAAATGAGAATAAATTGATTTATGTTGGATTAGATGTCATGGATGACTCTCCATGGATCTGGAACATAGTAAAGATGATGTGGTTGAGTATAAACTTTGGGTATTGATTTCTTAGGATGCCTCTAGTTTTTCCCCTTGTATTAGGATTTCTTGGACTCATGTAGGACATGTTGTTACACATGATCCTTGGACTCTGACCTATGCCTATACTAAGTTTCCATTGAGATTCTATTAGGATTCGATGAGGATGCCTTTGTCTTCTATAACATGGATCTTGCCCTTTTTGGTATACACATTATTTGATGGCAAGGCCATGGGATATATAACACTTTTGTTATCATAACAAAGTCATGATATTTTGATATGTCTTCATGATATAGTGAGGCTATGTGGAAAGGATATGGATGGATATATGGCGAGGCCATGTTGATTGTTTATTTTTCTTATATCTTCCTTTTATGGAGATAAAACTTATTTGAGGGAGCCTTGAGAGGTAGTTTGGTATTACTTTACTACATTGGTTATATGCATTGGGCATTCACACATACATTACTACTATCTTACACTTGTTTATCATTTTTCATTCTGCTGCTTAGAATTCTATAGATCTATGCTTGTTTACCTACTGGGATGTTTATCTGACCCCCTATTTGGGCCACTTAAGGGACCAAAATAAATTTTATGGTTGAAAGTATTGATAATAGAAAGCCACCTAACACAGGATATTGATTTTCTTCTTGGGGAATTGGATTATAGGACCAAGATGAGGCTTGAGATGCTATTAGTATAACTTTTGGTCATTTTAGTATTTTGGATACTTGGTTTATACTGCATTGACATGTACCTATTTTGGATGTTTTATAGATACATTTTCCATCTGTATCATTTTATATGAGACAATTATGGCTCTGTTATATATTCTTTTCCTTGTATTGTGACTGTAATTATTTACTTCTAATGCTACCTGTTGAGATTGATATTCTGTTATGTATACCCTTGTGATGAGGTAATAATATCCCCACTAACACACCTAGGCCATCACTTCTAGCCAGCAATCTCTAGAATTTTTGGAGATGCGCTTAAGGCCTTTTGGCCAACCGGGCTAAGGGAAATATTGAGTGGCATCCAGGTTCAAGACGTTACAATGTGGTATCAGAGGGAAATTTGTTTATTGGTTTTCTTTATAATATGGAGATTATAGAAAGAAATTGGAGTTCAGTAATGACCTGTGCCCAGGCATAGATATCCTTTGTACAAGAAAAAAACCAAATTACCTCGAATTGAATTTCTATTTTCTGGATTTTGACAAATAAAATTGATTTGATTCCCCTATTGGGTGACACACTTGATTTATTATAATTACTTATCTCTTTATTACACATTAATACTTGATTTAATAAATAAAATTACACTTAATAAAACCCAAAAGATATAGAAGTATAGTGTCTCTGGGAATTAGGTACATTACATAACAATTTATAACATGGGACACAAAACATTATTGATCACTTCCTTAACGTGATCATAATTTTTTAATGAACTCAAAACTGCATGGGATAACTTGAGGACAATCATAATAAAGGGGTGAGTTATAAATCCTAATAATATAATAAATAAGGGATATTATGAAGAATATGATTCATGTTAAAAAATAGGTATATCAATGGGGCATAAAAAGTGTATGAATCATAAACATGAATAATGGTACATCATATAACATGATAATCCTAAAGTCAACATGGGAAATGTAGAAACAACTTAAAACAATGAATCATAAATGTAAGTCAATGCTAAACCTCCATGATTTCATGGTGGAAAAAGTCCCATAAAGTAATATAGTACCACCCTATCCCAACATTATGTAGCATGATACTAAACATTACCTTATTAATTGGAGCTCTATCTGGGTGCACCCATTATAATCATTTCATTTTTAGTCTTTGGTGTGCCACCTAGATTATATAACATGGATTCATTCAACATCATAATTTATTCCATTATCTAGGAATGTGGAATACATATATATAAGTCCCCAATAAATAAGTATAATTTCATAAAGTTGAATATCCTTGATAGAAAAATGGATATGGGATTCACTACACAATTATTTTGACATAGAAAGTCGAGATGAAATTTCAAAAACATAATGACATTAGTCAAAAATTCATAAAAATGTTTGACTTGAGCGAAAGGTGTAAATAATTTTTTGGAAATCAAATGGGAATTAATTATGACATTGAAAATTATATCCCAAAATTATAAATTTGTAAATATAATTCATAAGGTAATGCAGATACATGAATATGGAAAATAATCATTACGAAATTTTGGCATGATAACATGTGTACATAAAGGATCATGGGAGGATTAATGATAGTGAAAAGAAATTACTATCATTTATATATCAAATGGAATGTAAATGGAATATGTAATATCATATACCATCATAAAAAAATGAAATTGAAAATATATAACATAAAATAAGTGCTTGATAAAAGAGGAGAGTGGATGATCCCTTGAGTGTGTGACCCCAAATGCTTATGAGTGGCTTCTTGATAGATTAGGGGTGCCTTGGGAGAACTCTAGGGAGTGGAGGGAAGAGTATGGTCATGATAAAAAAAGATTTAGTGAATAGAAATGGGAGCATGGGTGAGTTCATATTGGAAATGAGGGGGATTTCTTTATTATTTGGGTTTTAGATTCTATATAATAAAATATCCAAAACCACAAACCATCCCTTTTTTCCCATTGTTTCTTCCAAATGAAAGTGGGTTAAATTATTTTATAATTCCAATTTCAAAACTTATTAAAATATTTCCATTGATTATGTGGGGTGTGTCACACTTTTAAAGAAATGATTTTAAAACATTAAAATATATCATATGTTTTGTAAGATTCACAAAGGGTTTATAAAATAAACCAAATAAATTTAAAATCAAATTATTTAAAACTAAAAACATATATATGATCGTGTATCCCATTTATATTACTTATTACATCACTTTTGAGTCATTTTTATGTCATAAAATACAAACTATATTTATATGGTTTTTAATTTTTTCCCGAATGTTTGAATGTCTCAGAAAATTATAAAAAATTAACGACTTGTAAATTTTGACAATATGATTCAAAAAATAATATTCATTTTATCTAAATAATTTTCAAAATAGTTAACTTTTTAATTTTAAAATAAAAACCACAATTTATTGAAAATGGCGGGTTTTTGACAATAACATTTTTTAACCCTTATAAAAATTACATTTGAATTCATAAAAAATATGTGAAAATTTATATTTAATAAAAGTTATTTAATAATAATAATTTATTACATATAATTTATATCCAAAATCCATTAATTCATAAATTCATTAATTTAATTTGAATATTAACCAAAAATATAATTTGTGTTTTATTATATTGAAATAATCATCACTTACAATGTAACAATAATAGGATGAAAATATTTTCATTATTCTATAAAAAAATAATGTAAATACTCATATTTCAAGGTTCTTGATACATATCCATTTAATAAACCAATATACACCCTAAATATTAAGTTTCACGATGGTGGGGATTTCATGGGGCTGTTTGGAAAACATGGTTTGGTTCGTGATCTCGATGAGATTAAACTTATCTTGTAAACAACTTTTCTCATGCTTAAGTTTTTTGATCTTGGATTGGGTTTGGTATAGGGAATATCCCACAAATTCTATCTCCCTTGAACGCCTCGATAAATGGGATTTATAGGGAACAATCCGAGGCTATCATCTCCTTTGTATGTGTCAATTGGGTTCTTTAAAACCCTATATTTATACTAGTCATGTGGTTACTATTCAATGATAATATAATCAATGGTTATGATACTTAATGGACATTTAAATCCAATTAGATATAATAAAACAAAATAAGTTCATGAATTTTCTCTAACCATATTACCTAATAATACATTAATTTGAATCAAAAGGGTGATTTTATTCATAATAGTTCAAGCCGTTACAATTTACCCCATTTAGAAATTTATCCATTGAAAATTTCTTTTCCCACACTAAAATAGATGAGGGTAAGTTTTCTTCCTCACCTCATTTGGTTCCTACATTTCTTCTTTAAACTTGTTTTTTCTCCATAATACTTTGAAAAGGGGAATTGTTTTATTTCATCAAACATTTTTTCTATGATCTAATATCCTCATCGGATACTCTTCATATGGAAGATAATTCTATAATGGTACCACCACTGGATTGAGTACATTTTAGGTGTCTGGTATTTACTTTCTCAAGAGGTAAACATGGAATACATCATGTACTTGAGATAGGTTTGGTGGGAGTGATAATCAATAGGACATTACTTCAATGTGACCAAGGATCTCAAAAGGGCCAAAGTACCTTGAAGTAAGCTTTCCCTTATTCCCAAATCTCATCACTTTCTTCCATGGAGATATGTCTAGGAATACCATGTCTCCAACATCAAATGCTAGGTCTCATTGACGATTATA
Organism: Viscum album; assembly: GCA_963277665.1. Taxonomy (NCBI): domain Eukaryota; kingdom Viridiplantae; phylum Streptophyta; class Magnoliopsida; order Santalales; family Viscaceae; genus Viscum; species Viscum album. The sequence goes on along the minus strand of OY728155.1, from coordinate 1,515,149,154 downwards.
ATTATAGCTATTTTATCAAATCTAATCCACCTTGATGTGGTACAAAATAGTCCTAACCTTATCCATAGTTTCTTTGACCATTTTAGGATTCAAATGTTTTTATTCACCAACATCATCCCAATATGCTTGTGTTCTTAAAATCTTCCCATAAAGGGATTAATGGAGATCCATTTGGATTCTTGAGTGGAAAATGTTGTAGTAAGAGAACAAAAACGAAGTAAGATATTGGTTCTATACACCTTTAAAGTCCATTTAGAATTATCCCAACATATCATAAAGTGTTTGGAAAATATACTTGGATTGATCATCAATTTGTGTGTTATAGGTCATACTAAAGTTAAACATAGTATTTAGAGCATGCAGTTGACTATTTCAAAACATAGAGGTGAATCTTGGATCTTGATCAGACATAATTGAAAGTGGTAATCCATGGAACCTTACCACTTATCTAATGTATTTCATTTCAATTTTATCTAGATATAAATTCTCTTGAATCACAATAATGTTTTTAGTCTATATAAGATGATCCACAACAAACCAGATATAATTGTTTCCATTAGATGTCTTCATAATTTGAGTGAAAATGTACATGGTTATGTTTTCCCATTTCCATTTTGTTATGGGTAATGGTTGAATAATCCCCTTATACATATGCATTTTCTACCTTTACTTGATGACATACCAGGAACATTGATGTATATTCACTGATACCCTCATTCTTTTTGTCCCACCAATAGTTCTCATGGAGATCTTGATAACTCTTTGTGCTTTCTGGTTCAATGGGGAAAGTAAAACTATGTGCATCATCCAATAGTTCCTTCTTTAACTCCAGAATTAATTGAACACATATTCTAGACCAAAATCTCACAATTCCTTTATCATTAGAACTAAACTCTGATGATTTCTATTTTCTTATAGTTTCCACCTTATTCTATATTCTGACATCATTTTGTTGAGAATCCATTATCCTTTCCAAAAGAGATGGTTGATAAATCCTTTGTGAAGGGATTGATAATGTCCTTTCTTTATGATTCCCATATCCATTATCTTTAATCCCAACTAGATTGGACCATTCTAAATTCTCATCAATGGGATAATTTCTGGTTTTTTTCTACATAGAGAACCCACCACTTTATTCTATTTTCTATGATGGAAGTTAATTGAGAAATCATAGTCCTTGATATTATTTAACCATCTTCATTAGCTCATATTAATCTCTTTCTGTGTGAATATATATTTGAGGCTCTTGTGATTAGTATATGTCTCACACTTCTCCGTATAGAGATAATGCTGCCAGATTTTCAACAAAAAAAATAACATATTCCAACTCCATATCATGTGTGGGATAGGATTACTTATAGAATTTTCATATTATTTGAGGTATTGGAAATGGCCTTGTCATTTTTCATCAACACACGACACAATCCCTTCTTCAAGGAATCGCTGCAAATTATGTAATGTTCTCCACTTTTGGGTAGTGTGAGCATAGGGGTAGTTATAAGACTCCATTTTCAACACCATAAATATTTATTCACATTCACCATTCCATGAAAACATGAATCCCTTTTTAGTTACCTTGGTTAGAGGGTTTTCAAATCATGATAAATTTCTCACAAATTAGTGACAATATCCAGCTAACCCAAGGAAGCTATGAACTTTGGCCTCAACTATCCTTCAATTTCTTTTACCTTAGAAGGATCCATATAGACCCCATTACATGTGATGATATTCTCCAAGAAATATTCTTCCTTCAACAAGAAATCATACTTTTTTTACATTACATTAAGATTCTCCTTTCACAAGGTCTTTACCATAATGCTTATATGATCCTCATACCCATCCTTAGTTTTTATGTATATTAGAATATCATCTATAAAGACTACCAAAAAAATTTCAAGGTAATATATAAATAATCTTTTCATCATGTCCATGATCATTTTTGTAGCATTAGTGAGTATGAATGGAATTACTATGAACTTGTAGTTCCCATAAATTGTATTAAAAGTAGTCTTGGGGATATCCTCCTTCATCCTAACATGGTAATATCCCAACCATAGATCCACTGTGGAGAAGTATTATAATCCACATAGCTTATTGAACAAGTCATAAATCTTTGGAAAAGGATATATGTTCTTTATTGTGATCTTATTGAGATCATGATAATCAATGCAAAGGCTCATTGACCCATCCTTATTCTTGATGAAGAGGAATAGTTCACCCCATGGTGAATCACTTAAGCATATAAAACTTTTATCCAAATTCTCTTATAGTTGTTTCTTTAGCTTCTCATGTTCCAAAATATATATTCTATATGGAGTCTTGGATATTGAAAACTCCCCATGTATAATCTTGATTAAAAATTACACCTCTATGTTAGGATAATGAATATCCAATTCCTCAAGAAACACATAAGCACATTCCCTCACAATAGGCATGTCTTTGAGGATGGTTCTTTCCATATACTTAATCATTTAGGATAGATATCATTTCTCATATAGAAATAATATCCATTATCGATATTTTGGTTCCAAATAATATCCATCCTTCTCCTTGCACTTATACAGAATCAGGGGTCAATTCACGATATAAAGAGTGATTTCATTCTCGTAGAAATTTATGTCAGCTATGTATAGGGAAAGGCAATCTAGGCCCAGAATTGCATAAAATTACACCAAAGGGAGTATGACAAGGCTTTTTGGGATTTTCATTCCACAAAAATTTATAGGTGAGGAGTTATATACTTGGGATGCAATAACTACCCCATTTTTCATTTTCACTGACATCTCAACTTCTATTTTATTAGTGGTGTTTGGATTGTTCTAATAAACTCTCAAGATATGAAGGAATGGATAGAACTAAAATAAAAAAGTAAGTTCAATATTCTTGAATGAATAACTAGCATACCTATCACCACTTCATTGTTGGTATTCACTTCGGTGATAGTGATGGAAAAAGATCACCATTACAACCTTGAAGGTTGTTGGTTTTTTTTTTCTGAAAACATTTAGCTTAGGGAATTAATTTACAATGATCCCTAGTTATTTATAGTTTTAGAAATGAAAAATGCACTGAGGGTTGACCAGATCATTCCTTTATTTTATTCATGGGTTTTTTCAGTCAGAAATCTCTAGCTAGGTGTCCTTCCATCCCACACTAAGCTTTTTTTTGTTCCCTTTAGGAATTTTTTGGGCTTCTTCTTCCTTCACCCTTGAAGAGTATGGTGTTGATATTTCTTGGCACCATTATATATATCGATCAGAATATAAGAATTCAAATCTACCTTATAATTATTACCCCAATGATACCCTTGAGATTCACTAATCTCCAATTCGACATTGAGGGTACTTCAGATAATTTTTTCATATCTATTAAAGTCATAGATCACCATTGATTATCATAGACTAGGTTTCATCTCACCAAAAAAGAAATCAACATTGTATTTAGGGGTAACAAAAAAATGGAGGAATATCATGTTGGTATTGTGAATTTATCCTCATACTCCCCAATAGATTCATCATCTTTTTTTTGAGTGCATGGAAATACCATTCCATTTTAAGTCGAAGGGTGTGAGGAAAATATTTATCAATTTTTTTTTCTGGAATTCATTCCAATTCATCAATTCGACTAATTACTCAGGCTTCATATTCATGATCAATTCCCACCATTGATCAAAGTCTCCCTCCATATGATAAAAAACCCAGATAACCTTCTCTTTTTTGAAACATTGAATGATGGAGAATATCTTCTCAGTGGAGTTGATCCATTTTTTGGTGATTAATATATAAGATTATCCATTGAAAGTAGGAGACCTTTGTTACATGAAACTATTGATTATGTCTTTTTATCTATTAGGGGGGTTTGGGAGATCCTCTTGATCTAGGTTTCTATTCAGAATCTAATTCATCTGAGAGAGTATCATGAAAATGTTTTTGATTCCCACTCCCATCTGGTTGGGAATATCATTGGGGAAGTCATCACATTTCCCTTCGCATTGATTGGTAGCTTGATTCCACATATTTCCAGACATTAGATAGAATAAAAGGAAAAGGAAGTATGAGTATCATAAACTATTAAACACACAAAAGGGAGAATCCAATGAAAATAAAGGGATAACTTATAAATTACATATATTTCTTAAACTTTGTGAATTTATAGGCTTCAATATATGTTATCCATGATCGATTTCCTAACATATATTCTTAGGGTAATTTTTTTGTTAACTTAATAAAGGTTCATAATTAATTTGTTAATTTATAAAATCATATCCCCTGGGAGTGTCAAACTAGGTTCCTAGTACAACTTGTTGTTGTGTACCAGATTTCCCTGAGTCAGGCCTGGAACATCATGTCGGAGTTATTACTACTAGATACATCTATTCAAGAACCACATCCACTTCTAGTATCCGGATTGTGACTTATTTTCTTGATAAAACAATTAATGTATACTAACCAAAAATTTTGGGGGTTTTCTTATACATTGTCTTATCCCTAAGGCTTTGACTGTAGTTTTCTAATAATAATCCCCAAAATAACTAAATTCTTCCTTTAATTCCAACTATTAGAACCTGAATCATTGTAAAGACCAGTAAAAATCAAGAAATTTTTTTTTCTTACTTTTCTTTGGTATTTTACAAGAATGCAGTTTCTGACGGCACTTCATTCCGAGGCCCGGTGTGCCCGGAATTTCTATCTGAAGTTTAGCTCGGGTACGTTCAGTGAACGAATGAGCGAGAATTTCTAACATTTGAACCGCTACTTGGAATCGAATTCTGAGGGCACTGATGGAATCACAGCGCCAATATTTTCTTAGAAACACCTTTTATGGAGTTGTGTTTGTTCGGGAGTAATTGTTAAAATTTAGGGAATTAAATGTTAGGTAAAATAAATTGTGTGAAAATTTATTTTATCCTTGGTAGTTAAATTCTCTCATGGGAAGTTGTTGGTGGGGCCCAAAACCACCCAACTTCCCATGTGAGGTTATGAGGGCGGTGGGGCCCACACGAGCCCCCATCTTCTCATATTCCCTAACTCCTCTAATCTCCCTCTTAAGTGTGTAACCCTTAAAACTTCCCATTTAATTTGTGACCTTCCCTCTCCCCACATTTATTCAATGCCAACTCTTTAATTTAATTAAGTGAATTATGTTTTTGAAATTTTTAATTTTGAAAGGCATGACTTAAGATAAAAAAATGAGAGGGATCTTATTTTATTAGGTTGGATTGTGGTGTATGGGTATTTGGGAGAAGGAAACTCTATGTCTTGATGTTCATCTTCTTCCTCGTCGTAGAACGCGAAGAACGCCTAACCTTCGATGAAGAACTTTGTCACCTCAATGGGGAGTTTGTCGTACCGTCTTCTTCCCTCTCCACAGCCGGTGAGAGACGCCATCCTCAGATATCGACGAAGCGACGCCGTGTACCGCGACACCGACGACTCTCTTATCTGTCACGCCGAAGACTCTTACAGAGTCTTCTTCCGCGACGATCTTTTCTGTGACGAACCTTCGTTCTTCTCGTTATCAAGGTAGGGGTGTGTTTTTATTTGAGAAACACTGATATTTCCTTCCGTTGTTTATCTTGACCCGCTTTCTACCAAACTAACATGGATGGACCGGGCCAAATGAACACAGCCTGATCCCTCCGCCATTTTTGTGAATGTTTGGTGGGATCTTTGTGTTTTTCATGGGTGACGAACACCGGAACATTGCTAGTTTTTTGTTCAACGCAACGATCCCAATTGAAGATCCAACATCATTACGTCCTAGCGATGGTGCGACAACGATAGTGGGCGACGGATCAAACCGGAATGGGAGAGACCGTCCCTTGACCATTCTTTGAGCGGGTGAATCAAATCGTGATTTTGGAGCCGATCGGAGGCCCGAAAACACCGGAGACGATTACGGGACATCGGGGCAACATAGTGTCCGAATTTTCGTGATGAGCGGACCATTAGAACGAAGAACGGGCAGCAAGGGAGGCACGCTGGCCGGAGGCGTCGATTCTGGAAAATTCCAGAATACACGGCGTGTTCCACTGACGAACACACCGTGTAGTGTGGGTGTACTGCGGCTGGAGTTTTAGGTTTAGACAAGTAACACATGGTGTGTAACCCCGGTCACACGGCGTGTAATCTCTACGCAGAATAGCAAAAGTATCTTCGCGGGACTCAGCGTGTAATCTGGGGATACACAGACATGGATTTGAGTACACGAGTATGTACTCCACCACACAACTAGGCATGGACATCATACATGGAGCCGACCTAGATGTTTGGCCATGGCGTGTAACCATACACCACATCCAAAACAGAACCGCATTTCAAATTTCAAAACCAAATTCAAATCCCTGCCATCTGCCTCGAGCCACGACCCAAGCATCAATGAACACAGACCTAGAGCTGCGCACCTGCCACAACAGTCCTTGTCAGCTCAGTCCACACGCCATGCGAAGACCACGCGACAGCCTGTCCTCGATCCGCGGGGCTGAACTGCCTCGAGCCACGTGCCTACACTAGGTCTGAAACAACAACCAGATCACCGGAGAGCTTCTCTGGCCTCCATCGACACCGCATCGCCATCTTCCCTCCGGCATCACCACTTAATCACCACTAGTGGAATCACAGTGGGAACTTCCACTCACAAACAATCAACAACATCACCGGCAAGAACCGTCCCCACCGTCGCCATCGCCATTTCCAAATACATCACCTCACCGAAGGCACCAAATGGCACATAAACGATTGAAAAACAAATCCAAAATACTTAAACATCCATACATCACCTCACCAAGAAACGAGATGAAAGGAAGAATCAAAAACCATTTCTGAATGGTTAGAAATCACAGTAGCACCACCCAACTGCACAAGCAATACTCTGAATCTGAAGATCCCATCACTGCCGACCACAATGACTGCTTCAAACATGATGAAACCCCACCACACTCACCTGAGAAAGTCCAGGACCCCAAGCACTACCGACGCAAGAGCGTGACCATCACACGCTGAGAGGCACACCTCAGGACACCAGCAAGCTGCCGAGAAGAAACCCAGGAATGCTCCGAAGAGTATGCCGTCGACGGGGACCGGTCATACACCCGCGGGATTGAACCAGCAACCACCGAAGCCCAGAGAGAAGCTCCACAGCAAGGGAAGACCACGAAACTGCACGGCGCTGCAGAGAACCTGGCCGAATCACTGAGCACGAGAGGAAGCACCGCGTCGTCCGCAGCGAAGGGGCGACGACGGCGAGAGGAAAACCCTAGCTTGGGAGCCCTTTACGGGCGCATTAGTCAGCGTGTAACCATACCACACGTCGTGTACTTACTTTTTACACGAACAGCCCATCGACACGGGATGTGGAACACGGACAGTACCCATGGACAAAAGACACGGCGTGTAACCATACCACACGCCGTGTACTTACTTTTTACATGACCAGCCCTGCGACACGGGCCGTAACACATGGGCAGTACCCGGTGCCAGATGAAACGACGTGTATCATATATCTACACACCGTGTACTTTTGGAAAATGGTTTGTTCGTCTTGTTCTCGGTGACTTGGGCACGTTTTTATTGCTTTTCCCCTAAGACGTGGGACGAAACATTGGGTTACATCATCCCTAGAATTCATGAAGGTTGATGTGTCCATCCTTTGACTCGAGGAGAGGATCCTCCCGAAACGAGCTTGTTGTGTGCAGGAACCCTAGAGCTGGTTGCGACTACGACTGCGACTGTGACGACAATTACTATACAGAAATCCTTCGTAGATTCAACAATTACAACTACAACACTTAGCGATCCTACGTGGATCAGTTCTACCGATCCTGTGTGGGTCCGATCCTGTGTGGATCAGTGCTCAGTGGTTCTGTGTGAGCTAGCGCCTATAGATCCTGTGTGGGTCTGATCCTGTGTGGGTCTTTGCGTGGGTTAGTTACCTATAGATCCTGTGTGGGTCATATCCTTTGTGGGTCATAGCGGGGGTTAGTATCTATCGATCCTTTGTGGGTCTGATGGCTTAGATGAATCAGTGGAGATACCTTATCATCTCTATCGTCATACGAAGAAGTATACCTGTGTGAGCTGAATCATGTTTTTCTTTCCTTTGTGGATTGTGTTGTGCTATCCTATTTGGATTTTGTTTTGCTTTCCTGTGTGGACTGGGTTGTGTTTTCCTGTGTGTACTGGGTTGTACTTGGGCTCGGCGGTTGGAGTGGATTGGAATTGATGACTTAGGTATATGTATGGGAATATACCTAAGCAGTGTCAGATGTTACTTCGTGATTATATCTTTTCTTTGTGGATTATCTTTTGTGGATTGTGGGAGACCTTCGGGGGTCTCGGGGTCCCTACTGAGTAGCTTATACTCACCCCTGCATGGGTTATGCCCGCACTACGTTGTGTTCGTTGCAGACAACGGATAGTGCTGATCGTGGTTGAGGCTTGCAGAGCAGGACGGTACCTAGAGGTGGACCAATGGGCGGGACGTACTCAGAGCGAACGACTGGACCCTAGGAGATGTGGAGGCCATCTGTACTCACCCATCAGGTGGGAATTCCAGTGGATGGCTCGACATTGCAGCTTTACTTTCTGTTGCTGTTTTCCCTTTCGAGTTATACTTTACTTTCAGTTGGGTTTGTATTTTGGCCCACTTACTTTTTCCGCACTTACTGTTGTACCCAGTTTTTACTTAGTGTTTACTTCTACTGCTTGCTTTCTCTGTGGTGTTTTTTTACTTTAAAAAGGTAATGCCTTCCATTTTTTCCGGGAATTACGCCTTGGTGCTAGTCACTTTCCCCTGGCCTATAGAAGGCAGGCTTGGGGTAGTCACGGCACGGGCCCCGAGGACAGGTCGTGAAAAATTGGTATCAGAGGAGTTCAGTTCTACCACAGAACTAAGGACTCTGATCTTTTTCTATGTGAAGTAATAGTGTTAAGAGTATTGAGTGTGGTTATCAGTCCAGGGAGTCCAGTGTTGGTGCAGCGGCCAACGTATCCATACACCAGGACCCTGAATTCTGATTTCCGACTTAATGCACGAAAACATTGATTGCATGTGTGTTCAAGTTTTCTTTGTGATTACTTTGGGTCAGCTCCCCAGGTATACTGTTCTGACCGTGGCACACCTATCTCTTTTCAGGATGGCCCCATGATGGCATCCAGCTAGGGTTCCAAGAGTTGCGCGTGACGACAGCCCACCGAGTGATGAGACCTCGGTATAGGGCCCTTTGATAGCAGAGGCATCGTCGGTACCTATACCCGCCGAGCCGCTGATGCTACCAGCCCCAGCCGCTGACGATGCACGTCGCCTTAGTGCACTGCACGAGTTTCAGTGCCAGTGACTGCCCAAGTTCCACGGGGAGATGGACCCCCAGGCAGCCGAGGACTGGATGGAGGCTGTGGTATGTGTTTTCAGGTTTTTGAGGACACCAACAGATCTCATGGTTATCCTCGCAGCGAGCCTACTACACGTGGCAGCAGGCAGATGGTGGAGCTTGATGCTTTAGGTGCACGATGAGGCATCTCTCCTCTGGACAGACTTTGAGAGCCTCTTCCGCTCGGAGTTTGTCCCAGCCACCCTCCATGCGGTGCGCATCCAAGAGCATCTACAGTTGTGGCGGGGCAGCTTGACGGTCACCCAGTACTTGGTGAGATTTACCGATCTCTCGCGCTACTCGACAGACATGGTACGAGACCCATTCTTCCAGGACTAGACTTTTGAGCAGGGATTGAGGCCTGAGATCAGGACATCGCTGATCTCCGTCATCATTCCGATTCCGGAAGGAGTACTGGAGCGAGCCCTTTTGATCGAGAGCTTTCTTGCTGAGCCTTCATCAGCGCCGAGACCCACCGCAGGGTGGCAGGTAGCAGAGTCTTCTGCAGTAGGTAGTCGACGGATGACTCATGGGTTTAGGCAGACCAGACCCTCAGGCAGACAACATCATGACACTGGCTTAGCAGTGCGGGGCACACAACGCAGAGCCAGTCTTTCGAGAGGAAGATAGTGCTACGCATGCGGCGGGCAGGGCCACATGGCTCGTGACTTCCCGACCCGCCGTGCTGAGGAGCAATAGATGGTTGAGGGGCCACCCAGGAAGAGGTAGAGGGTTGACCGTGGAGGTCTGCAGGGAGCAGGCGGACGAGGCAGAGGAGCTGGCCGAGCAGTAGTTGGTGGGTGACGCTTTGAGGCCCTACCACCACCACCACTAGGAGGTCCACCCCGACCACAGGGAGCTGGCGGGCAGAGACAGGAACAACTCCATGCAGCGGAGGCCTACGACCACGACGCGCCCAAAATGATTCGAGGTACTATCTGTGTTTATTCCACCCTTTATGCAGTACTTATAGACACAGGAGAGAGTCATTTTTTCATAGTTGCTGCCCTTGTTCGGAGCTCGGAGATTCCGACAGAGCCGTTGGCTCGATCCTTATTGCTAGAGACTCCTACGGGAGCAGACTCGATGATTACGCACTAGTGCCGGTAATGTGAGATTACTCTAGGAGGCAAGAGCTTCGGCTGGGATATTCTTGTAGTGGCGTCGAGGCCTTATGACATCATCTTGGACATGGATTGGTTATCCACAGTCCATGATCAGATTGACTGTATTAGGCGCAAGGTGCGATGTGTACGCACCGACGGAAGTAGGTTCACCTTCACCGGCAAGAAGGGAGCCTTCGCAGCACAGGATGGACTTCCACAGAGGAGATTATTGCCCATCACTCATCAGTTGGCTAGCCTCATCCTAGGAGCAGTTGACGTGCGGAGTCCTAGTTTTTCTGCAGTGGTGGATCAGTATGAGGACGTTTTTCCTGACGATGTTCTAGGACTACCTCCACGTAGATAGGTAGACTTTTATATTGACCTGTACCCCAGGACAGCCCCGATATCCACTCCAGCATATTGGATGGCCCCTGCTGAGCTTCGAGAGCTACGGGTATAGTTGGAGGACTTTCAGGGCAAGGGATTCATCTGACCTAGTGTTTCACCCTGGGCTTCCCCGATTTTGTTCGCCAAGAAGGTGGAAGGGAGTTTGTGACTTTGTGTCGACTATCGTCGCCTGAACCAGGTAAAAGCGAGGAACAAGTGTCCACTACCATGGATTGATGACCTCTTCGATCAGCTCAAGGGATCACAGTGGTTCTCGAAGATAGACCTCAGGTCAGGCTATCATCAGCTCAGAGTTCGGGATGAGGACGTGCAGAAGATGACCTTCATATGTCGGTATGGCCACTATGACTTCTTGGTTATGCCATTTGGCGTAACCAATGCTCCAGCATTGTTCATGGCCCTCATGAACAGGATCTTTCAGCCATACCTCGATCGATTTTTCGTGGTCTTCATCGACGACATTTTTATTTACTCGATCACTGAGGTGGAGCACGCCTACCACTTGCTGGTTGTATTAGAAACACTCCGAGAGAACCATCTTTATGGAAAGCTCTCGAAGTTTCAGTTATGGATACATGAGGTCCACTTCTTGGGACACTTCATCTCTAAGGTGGAAGTTGCAGTGGATCCTGCGAAGATCAAGGCGGTGCCAGCTTGGGAGCCACCCAGGAGCGTGACGGAGGTGCAGAGTTTCTTGGGACTAGATGGATACTACCGGAGATTTGTGCCAGACTTCTCCAGAGTTTCGGCACCACTCTTATCTTTGACAAAGAAGGGGAAACCCTTTTGTGGTTAGAAAGTTGTCAGCAGAGCTTCCAGGAGCTGAGATAGAGATTGAACAATGCACCTATCTTGAGGTTCCCTGAGGAGGGAGTAGGATACGTAGTTTACTGCGATGCATCAGGGACCGGACTCGGATGTGTCCTGATGCAGGAGGGGGTAGTGATCGCATATGGATCATGTTAGTTGAGGCCGCATGAGAAGAACTACGCCACCCATGAACTGGAGTTAGAAGTAGTGGTCTTCGCTCTGAAGACATGGCATCACTACCTGATGTGCGAACGCTTTACAGTCTTTTCTTATCATAAGAGTCTCAGGTACATCTTCTCTCATAAGGACCTGAATCTGAGATAGTGGCGATGGCTCGAGTTCCTCCAGGACTATGACTTTGAGATAGTTTATACTCCTGGGAAGGGGAACGTGGTAGACGATACTCTCAGTAGGAGGATGGGCATTCATCTACTTGAGGAGGCGACAGAGCAGCTATCCTTTTTATAGATATCCTTCGTGGATAGAGATGGAACAACCTTCCTTCAGTCTCTCACAGTCACCCCTCCACTACTACAGCGGGTCAGAGAGGCACAACATGGGGACACCGACTGTGAGACGCGGCGTTCACAGATATCCTCAGGAGAGGCACCTGATGGTTTCTCCTTTGGAGCAGAGCACGATGTCCTTTTCAGAGGACATACCTTGGTACCAGTTTCTTTACAGGAGGAGGTGCTGAGAGAGTTTCACACTTCATCTTTGTCGGTACATCCTGGAGTGGCGAAGATATACCAGGATCTCAGAAGACAACACTGGTGGCCAGGCATGAAGAAGGCTATGGCAGAGTTCATTTCTCGATGCCTCACCTGCCTGCAGGTGAAGGCAGAGCATCAGGTACCAGCAGGCTTGGTACAACCCTTGGAGGTTCTGGAGTGTAAGTGGGACAGCATATCTATGGACTTCGTGACTGGACTTCCACGCACTTCCAGAGGTCACGACTCCATTTGGGTGATTGTCGACCGACTCACCAAGTCGGCACACTTCTTACCCATTAGAGAGCAGGGATCAATGGAGAGCTTGGGATGACTATAAATTTAGGAGATTGTACGGCTTCACGGTGTGCCATCATCTATCATCTCCGATCGAGATGCTCGCTTTACTTCTCGGCTTTGGAAGGGGTTGCAGGAGGCGTTCGGAATGCAGATACGTCTGAGCACTACCTTTCACCCTCAGACGGATGGTCAGACGGAGAGGACCATTCAGACTCTCGATGAAATGCTTCGCGCATGTGTCCTCGACTTTGGTCGTAGCTGGGAGGACCACCTACCCTTGTTGGAGTTCGCATACGACAACATCTACCACTCCACCATTGGGATGACACCATACGAGGCATTGTACGACCGACCTTGCAGATCACCGTTGTGCTGGATAGACCCTGGGGAGTCAGCACTTGTGGGACCAGAGATGGTCCAGGCCATGACAGAGAAGGTCCAGGTCATCCAGGAGTGGATGAGAATAGCTCAGAGCTGGCAGAAGTCTTATGCTGACAGGAGGCGGAGGCCACTAGAGTTCGAGGATGGAGACCACGTCTTCTTGCGTGTCTCACATTGACATGGATTACAAAGATTTGGCCGAGGTGGCAAGTTGTCTCCATGCTTCATCGGACCATTCCAGGTCCTCAGTAGGATTGGAGAGGTATCTTATCACTTGGATCTACCACCTCAGTTGCACCAGGTGTACGACGTCTTCCACGTATCTCAGCTGAGGAGATACGTGCACGACTCGACGCATATCATTAACCATGGGGAGCTAGACGTTGATGATGGGGCGACTTTTATGGAGGTCCCAGTGGAGATCTAGGATCGACAGGAGCGGGTCCTACGTGGACGTTTGATCCCTCTAGTGCGCATCAGATGGCAGCACGGGAATCTCTAGGAGAGTACTTGGGAGCAGAAGGCTCAAATGCATGCTCAGTACCCACATTTGGTTTCCTAGTTTATGATGTATCTTTACCGGGACGTAAAGCCCTGAGGTGGGAGTAATGTAAAGACCCGTAAAATTCAAGAAAATTTTTTTTCTTAATTTTCTTTGGGATTTTACAAAAATGCAGTTTCTAACGGCACTTCATTTCGAGGCCCAGTGTGCCTAGAATTTCTATCCGAAGTTTAGCTTGGGTACGTTCAGTGAACGAATGAGCGGGAATTTCTAACTTTTGAACCAGTACTCGGAATCGAATTCCGAGGGCACCGATAGAATCACAGCACTGGTATTTTCTTAGAAACGCCTTTTATGGAGTTGCTTTTCCTCGGGAGGAATTGTTAAAATTTAGGGAATTAAATGTTAGGTAAAATAAATTGTGTGCAAATTTATTTTATCCTTGGTAGTTAAATTCTCTCATGGGAAGTTGTTGGTGGGTCCCACAACCACACAACTTCCTATGTGAGGTTATGAGGTCGGTGGGGCCCACACGAGCCCCCATCTTCTCATATTCCCTAACTCCTCTAATCTCCCTCTTAAGTGTGTAACCCTTAAAACTTCCCATTTAATTTGTGACCTTCCCTCTCCCCACATGTATTCAATGCCAACTCTTTAATTTAATTAAGTGATTTATGTATTTGAAATTCGTAATTTTGAAAGGCATGACTTAAGATAATAAAATTAGAGGGATCTTATTTTATTAGGTTGGCTTGTGGTGTAAGGGGATTGGGGAGAAGGAAACTCTAAGTCTTGAAGTTCATCTTCTTCCTCGTCGTAGAACGCGAAGAATGCCGAACCTTCGACGAAGAACTTCGTCACCTCAAAGGGGAGTTCATCATACCGTCTTCTTCCCTCTCCTCAGCCGATGAGAGACACCATCCTCAGAGATCGATGATGTGACGCCGTGTACTGCAATGCCGACAACTCTCTTCTCTGTCACGCCGACGACGCTTACAGAGTCTTCTTCCGCGATGATATTTTCCGCGATCAACCATCATTCTTCTCGTTATCAAGGTAGGGGTGTGTTTTTATTTTAGCAACACTGATATTTCCTTCCTTTGTTTATCTTGACCCGCTTTCTACCAAACTAACATGGAAGGACCAGGCCAAACGAACACAGACCGATCCCTCCGCCGTTTTTGTGAATGTTTGGTGGGATCTTCGTGTTCTTCATGGGTGAAGAACACTGGAACGTTGCTAGTTCGTTGTTCGACGCAACTATACCAATTGAAGATCCAACCTCATGACGTCCTAGAAATGGTGAGACGATGATAGCGGGCGACAGATCAAACCGGAATGGGAGAGACCGTCCCTTGACCGTTCTTCGAGTGGGTGAATCAAATCGTGATTTCAGAGACGATCGGAGGCCCGAAAACACCGGAGAAGATTACGGGACATTGGGGAAACATAGTGTCCGAATTTTTGTGATGAGAGGACCCGTTAGAACGAAGAACAGATAGAACATGAGGCACGCTGGCTGGAGGTGTCGATTCTGGAAAATTCTAGAATACACGGCGTGTTCCACTGACGAACACGCCGTGTAGTGTGGGTGTACTGATGCTAGAGTTTGGGGTTTAGACAAGTAACACACGGCGTGTGACCCCGGCCACACGGCATGTAATCTCTACACAGAATAGCAGAAGCAGCTTTGCGGGACTCGACATGTAATCCGGGGATACACAGACATGGATTTGGGCACACGGGTATGTACTCCACCACACGACCAGGCATGGACATCATACATGGAGCTGACCTAGATGTTTGGCCACGGTGTGTAACCATACCACACACCGTGTACTTACTTTTTACACGAACAGCCCATCGACACGGGCTGTGGAACACGGACAGTACCCGTGGAAAGAAGACATGGCGTGTAACCATACCACACGCCATGTACTTACTTTTTACACGACCATCCCTGTGACACGGGCCATAACACATGGGCAGTACCCGGTGTCAGGTTACACGGTGTGTATCATATATCTAAACGCCATGTACTTTTGGAAAATGGTTTGGTCGTCTTGTTCTCGGTGACTTGGGCACGTTTTTATTGGTTTTCCCCTAAGACATGGGTTGAAATGTTGGGTTACATCATCCCTGGACTTCGTGACGGTTGATGTGTCCACCCTTTGACTCGAGGAGAGTATCCTCCCGAAACGAGCTTGTTGTGTGCGGGAACTATAGAGCTGGTTGCGATTGTGACTGCGACTGCGACGACGACGACTATACGGAAATCCTCCGTGGATTCAACGATGACGACTACAATACTCAGCGATCCTATGTGGATCAGTGCTACCTATCCTATGTGGGTCTGATCCTGTGTGGGTCAGCGCTCAACGGTTCTGTGTGAGCCAGCGCCTACAGATCCTGTGTGGGTCTGATCTTGTGTGGGTCTTTGCGGGGGTTAGTTACCTATCAATCCTTTGTGGGTCAGATCCTTTATGGGTCACAGTGGGGATTATTACCTATCGATCCTTTGTGGGTCCGACGGCTTAGATTAATCAGTGGATATACCTGATCATCTCTATTGTCATATGAAGAAGTATACCTGTGTGAGATGAATCATGTTTTGCTTTCCTTTGTGGATTGTGTTGTGTTATCCTGTGTGGATTTCGTTTTTCTTTCCTGTGTGGACTGGGTTGTGTTTTCCTGTGTGTACTGGGTTGTACTTGGGCTCGGAGGTTGGAGCGGACTAGAATTGATGACTTAGGTATATGTATGGGCATATACCTAAGCAGTTTCGGATGTTACTTTGTGATTGTATCTTTCCTTTGTGGATTATCCTTTGTGGATTCTGGGAGACCTTCAGGGGTCTCGGGGTCCCTACTGAGTATCTTATACTCACCCCTACATGGGCTATGCCCGCACTACGTTGTGTTGGTTGCAGATGACAGACAGCGTTTATCGTGGTTGAGGCTTGTGGAGTAGGATGGTACCTAGAGGTGGACCACTGGGTGGGACGTACTCAGAGCGAACGGCTGGGCCCTAGGAGTTGTGGAGGCCATCTGTACTCACCCATCAGGTGGGACTTCTAGTGGATGGCTCGATGTTGCGGCTTTACTTTCTGTTGTTGTTTTCCCTTTCGAGTTGTACTTTACTTTCAAATGGGTTAGTATTCTAGCCCACTTACTTTTTCCGCACTTACTGTTGTACCCAGTTTTTACATAGTGTTTACCTCTACTGATTACTTGCTCTGTGGTGTTTGTTTACTTTACAAAGGCAATGTCTTCCCTTTTTATCGGGAATTACGCCTTGGTGCTAGTCGCCAGCCCCTGGCCTATGGAAGGCGGGCTTGGGGTAGTCACGGCACGGGCCCCGAGGAAAGGTCATGACAATCTTTATTACATATTAATACATTATTTATTACAAAAAATTACACTTAATACAAGCCAAAATATTAAGGCGTCTAGTGTATTTCAGAATTAGGTACATTACATAATAACTTATAACATGGGATACAAAAAATTATTTAATACTTCATTAACATGATCCTAAAATTCCAACGAACTTAAAAATTCATGGGATAACCTAGGGAAAAACATAATAAAGAGGTGAGATATAAAGCCTAGTAGGGATATAAATAAAGAATATCATGAATAAGATGATTCATTTTATACAATAGGCATATCAATGGGGCATAAAAAGAGTTGGAATTGTAAATATGATCAATGTGAAATGATATAGCATGGTAATCATAAAGGAAACATGGGAAGTGTGATAACAACTTGAAATACTGAATCATAAACATAAGTCAAGGATAGACTTCCAAGACTTCATGGTGGAAAATATACCATTAAGGAATAAGTTACACCCCAATCCAAACATGACATATCATGATACTAAAAATTACCCAATTCATTGGAGCACTATCTGGGCACACCCATCAAAATCATTTCATTCTCATCCTTAAGTGTGCCCCAAAGATCATACAATATGGATTCATTCAACATCATAATTTATTCTTTAATCAAGGAATGTGGAATAAATACATGTAATTCCCCAATCAACATGTATCTGTGCATATAGGTGAATACCCTTGACAGAAAAATGGGAATGGTATTCACTACACAATTATTTTGGGATGGAATGTCATGGTGAAATATTAGCAGCATAAAGACATTAATTAAAAATTCATAAAAATGGTGGATGAGGAAGAAATGGGTATCTAATTTTTTTTAGTAAAATGGGTAATAATAGAAACATGGAAAATCATATCCCAACATTAGAATTTTTGAAATAGATTTCACAAGGTAATGAATAAACATGAATAGAGAAAAGAATCCTTACAAAATTTTGGCATGGTAATGGGTGAACATAAAGGATCATGGGAGGCTTAATAAGAGTGAAAAAAAGATCTTATAATTTATATATAAAATGTATCGACAGGTTAATAGTAAATACCATATCCCATTATAATAAAATGAAAATTAAGAGACGTAACATAAAATGAATACTTGATAAAAGAGGAGAGTTGAAGATACCTTACTTGAGTGTGTGGCTCAAAAGGATTTGGAGGGGATTCATAAAATATTAGGGGAACCTTGAGAGGACTATAGGGAGTTTGGGGAAGATTGTGGTCATACTCCAAGGAGTTTGAGTGATGATAAATGGGAGATTAGGTGGGTTTATACAGGAAGTGAGGGGGATTTATTTTTTATTTAGGTTTTGGATTCTACATAATAAAATATCCAAAACCACAAACCATACCATGGATATTGACCATGTTTTCTACCAAATGGGATTAGTTTAAAGTATTTTATAAGGTCAATTGACGAACTTATTTAAATATTTCCCTTGTTTATGTGGAGGTGAGTCACACACTTAAATAAATCATTTTAAAAGATTAAAATATATCATAAGTTTTGGAGGATTCACAAAGGAATTATAAAATAAATAAAATTAAATTAAAATGAAATTATTTTAAACTAAAAATGTATATTTGTCCATGTATCCCATTTATGTTACTTATTACATCACTTTTGGGTCATTGTGATGTCATAAAATGAAAAGTATATTTATATGGTTTTTAATTTTTGCATAAAAATTCTACTGTCTCCAAATGTTATGAAACATTATCCATTAGATAATTGTGGCATCCAAATTAAAAAAAATTCATTTTATCTAAACAATTATCAGAATATTTTAATTTTCACTTTTAAAATAAAAACCAACATTTATTGAAAATGATGGGGTTTTGACAATAAAATTATTTAAACCCTTATTAAAATTACTTTTGACATCATAAAAATTATATGATCATTTATATTTAATAAAATTTATTTAATAATAATATTTTATTAAAACATTATTTTTTTAAATCAATTATTTCATAAATTCATTAATTGAATTTGAATATTAACCAAAAATATAATTTTTGCATTATTGTATCAAAATAAAAATCATTTACAAAGTAACAATAATAGGATGAAAATATATTCATTATTCTATACAAAAATAATGTTCATACTCATATTTATAGGGTCTTGATACATATACCTTTAATACACCAGCATATTCCCTAAGATTAATGTTCGTGATGGTGGGGATTTCATGGAGTCATTCGACAAATATGTGTTGGGTTGTGATCTCGATGAGCTTGAACTTATCCTGTAAATGGTTTCACTCATGCTTAAGTTATTGGATCTTGTCTTCAAATTGATATAGGAAAAAGTCTAGAAATGATACATACCTTGGAGGCTCTGATAAATGGGATCCATAGGGTATGATCCAACTGGTTGAGGTCATCACTTCCTTTATCTATGTCAATTGGGGTTTTCAAAACCCTATATTTATACTAGTCATGTGATCACTGTTCAACAACTATATTATCAACATTAATGATACATAAAGATCATTTAAATCCAATTGTATATAATAAAATAACAGAAGTTATTGCATTTCCTATAACCATATTACTTAATATGACATTTAATTTAATCAAAAGGGACATTTTATTCATAATAGTTTGTGGTGTTACATTTATGATGTTATTATTGGAATTATTTTGGGTTTTATTATGTTTAAACCTGATGAGATAATGGTATTACATCGCATGAATCATATAGGAATCCTTCTAGAAATAACATTACACACATTATTTCATTCCATATAGGATGCATTACTTTATGAAAGATATTGTTATAGGTGATTTGATAGTTGGTACTGATATTGTGATGGACTTTTGTGTGGTGGATAGAGAAAGTGACATCATATTTCAATGAATAAGATGTATGGGACATTATGGAGTAGAAAATTATGCACTTTTTGACTCTTTCATTAAATGTGAACGAAATTTGATATGGTACAAATTTTATGGGCATCATATTTTGGTTCTTGAGGTGTAATCATCCCTCATGGATTGGAAAAAGGTGAACCATTGGTACAAACTTCTAAATAATTGAATGCCAATGACTATATAAAATTAAAAATATAATGGCATATAAATTGAGTTGTTTATATAGATACTTGACATAGACTTGGCTTTTGAGTGGGCAAGAGGCAGAGTTTCTAGTGGTTTCTGTGACTATTCTTTAGAGTCTTGGATTTAGGGGCAGTGTAACACCCCGACCCCAGAAGCCCAGAGTCAGTGCATTATTTTAATACATTGGAATGATTACAAGGAATAAAATCTGAATGTACCAACCAGTTTAGTAGTCTTGAAGAAACTAGATACATATATGGAACCCATTTTACAGTTTTAAAGGAAACAAAAAAATGATACATAACAAATACTAATAAACTACATCCTGGAAAACTCAATAAATGATATCTTCTTCAAAACCTGGGGAAGGAAAAAATTGAAAGGGGTGATCTCAAATTCTCTGTAAGGGTTAATCAATACAACATATTATAACATAAACGTAAACATTATGCATGGTGAATAACTAAAACACGTGCCTTTAAAAATACACTTGAACACATTATGGCATGAATAAGAGCTAAAAAAATAATGCCATAATCATGGTTATTTTACTAGTTGAATTACCACATGAACCATCAATACTCTTTTCATAATTAGGTAAATTCATAATGTGGGACATTATAACCATACCAGCAAGGCCTCATGCCAAGACCATAAATAATCATATTGTCATTGACTTGTGCTAAGACTATAGTTTGTCTCATGAGACCTACCGATGCACTCAGGAGATATAGTGGGACCCACCTGATTCTTACTATTCTAATTCATTTCTAATATGAATGGGTATAAACAAAAACAACATATACATTCATATTGAAACTAAAATATGAAATGTAAATACCTTTCCCCAAACATTAAGAATAAACACTAACCATTCGAAGTAAATTGGTGAATGGTTTTAAGATAGAACATCCACAATAAAACTAATCATAAATCATTAAATAAAACATGGTGTATGATATCATAGAAGATAAATGATAATTAAGTGTAAGATTCAACAAAGTATGATGACATTTATGAAGATAATTTTAAATGTGACCGTAGAAAAATCCATGGGGGAAATAATCCTTAAACATTCCAAACTTTCTCATACCACCTTGAAGAATTCAAATCATTATCCCATATAATTTAATGAAAATAAGAAGACTTTTAATACGATATACCAAAGCTTAGTACATATAACACAAGAAATAAAAAAGTGGTTAACAAGGCATATATCTCATAAAAGTTAATGTGAGATGGGAAAAAGCCTTTTTACTTTTGAAGGATGAGTTCTTTTGGAAAATCATTTATATTTGACATGAAATCATATTTTAAACATGAATATCCCAAAAAATAAAATAATAAGAAATTGAAATTATATTTTAGGCATAAATGAAATCCCACTGAAGTGAAATCATGTAAAAATAGTTCTTAAGATTCTTTAGAAATAAATCATTTTAGAGCATTTTAAGGAAAGTATTAAAGAGAATTTTAATGTGGAAAGGAACATTTGTTATATTAAATCCAGAAATGATCCAATACAATTTTTGATGATAAAATGAGTTTTTTTATAAAAATAATTGTGTCTTAATATAGATTCTTGCATACACTTGAATATGGGTAAGAATTTGAAAAAATCCCATGAATCAGGTTTGTATTTCAGAAATATTTTTTTAAATTCCCTTTAAAATGTGTAACTCCCCATAAAATAAGGTTGGATTATGTTTGGTAAACAAATATAAAACACTCACACAAAATTTACTAATAGTAAATAATATTAAATAATAGTTTCACTAATGTAATTAGACAATAAAAGTAACCCGAATGAAAATGGAGGTTCAGGTGGAAAACCCCTATTACTTTTTAATCAATCAATTCATATGAAAAAAAATTAATAATATTCAAATTATACAATGAATACCATGAAAATAAAAATATTCATGATATGTTATATCAATGGTCAGTATACATACACCATACACAAGTATTAGTTGTAAATATATGAAATCTCACAAAAATGAAAGTGTGATGAAAAAAACCCTTACCTTAAGTCTAATGGTGTTATTCACTTGATCTTAGTGTCCCAGATAACCAAATTAAATTCATTAATTAATATTTATATAACCACTTATTTATTTAATTGATTTAACATGGACTTATTACGTTTATTCATTTCCTTATTCTTGAGTTTAAGAGGTTCAATTTTATTGTTTTGGAGCGTTTTCTTCATGATCGATATACTTATATACATGACTGAAGAATCATGTAAGAAGATTATAGTTATCCAAAATTAAAGTTATATGCTATTTAGTGAATATACATGAATGAAACCAGTTCTTATTTTTGAGGTACAGGTTATTCTTTTCTCTTTTCCTCAAGTGTTTTTGAGGAAATAAGGAAAATGGGGAAAATCCAAAATTTCGAGACTACACGCCGTATACTATTCCACACACCATGTACTTTGGCCGTGTGGGATGAGTACATAGGGTGTGTCACCATGTCGGAGATGAAGGTTGTAAAAACCAACTACATGTTGTGTAGTGGATATTTACACATCGTGTAGTCAGTCGGCAGACAAATAGTAAGGTGGTGGAAGCAGCTGCCAGCGGAGCAGCAGTACAGGCCGTGTAATCAGAAATACAAGTCGTGAACTAATTTTGACGGATGAACAGTTCGGCGGTGCCTCCAGAGGAATAGTTAAATAAGAAAAGTACACGTTGTGTAGTCAATAGTACACGCTGTGTAGTTTGTTTTTTTTCACTTAAAATGGGTATTAGCCAACCATGTTCACATGATTGGCTTGGAACCTGAGGAAGGAGTTAGAAGAGGAGGCTAGACCTTCGAGGATCTTCAGATCGAGCATCGGGAATCTATTTTCACCTGTGATGATCTCGTTGGAACTGAACGGGTAATCCCTCCACTCTCCATAAGCCGTTCTTTCCAATTCTTCCTCTAAGGGAAGTTATTTGAGTTTGAACGGGGATTTCATTCACCTCAGATCTATGTTGTTCACCTATACCGTTCAAGGGCATTTAAGGTAGGTGGCTTGGTGTTTAAATTCAAACTGTTGTGCATTTTTTGTGTACCATTTTAATACGCGTCCTTGAATGGGGTGTCATATAGCTGAGGCCTTGTTGAATTAAATACCTAGAATTGTATAGATAATTAAATGTGATAATAATCTATTTTTTGGGATTGCTGCTTGGATCCAGGACCACCCCGGGGGTGCGTTCCTCTGTTTAGCCCTTTGGCCGGATACCCGAGGGTATGCCATTGTAATAATGTTTATTGAATTTCCTTTAGAGGAATTACATGTGTATTTCTTGTTTATATATTGGTCTTGGACCAGTTACATGCTTAGCCTGAGGGCAGGGCTTTACTTAGCCTGAGGGCAGTGTTACCTTTAGCCTGAGGGCAGTGGTTATTTCGGCCTGAGGGAAACTTATTTCATGCCTGTGGTCAATAGAATATGTTCCTGAGGGAGACACTTCTCATGCCTGAGGGAAATATCTGTTAGTCCTGTGGGAAATTACCTTTGGGTTATGTTTCTGATTACTTGAGGGTAAGGGTTTGTGTGTTTGAGGACACTGACTATTTACACAGAAATTCACTGTGGTGGTTTCCATATAATTAATGATTAAATGAATAATAAAATGGAAATATAACTG
Source organism: Viscum album (assembly GCA_963277665.1). Taxonomy (NCBI): domain Eukaryota; kingdom Viridiplantae; phylum Streptophyta; class Magnoliopsida; order Santalales; family Viscaceae; genus Viscum; species Viscum album. The sequence continues at coordinate 1,515,125,457 of OY728155.1, read as the reverse complement.
GTAAAGTTAGTTACTTTTGATTACTACTTAGTTTATTGCATTTTACTACTGCACACTATTGTTGCATATTTTCACACAGTTGGGCACATTTCTTTGGTGGGTGCCTACTGGGATTTATTTCTTACACCCTGTTTGGGTCATGTCTTTGGCCCCAACATATTACATTTCTACTGGTGTGGATAAGGGAAAGGGTCCCTATACAAGTACTTGATTGCTGCTGAGGAGTAGGGGAGCATGGGACTAGGCTTAGGCTCGCGATGCTATACTGTTTGTTTTGTTTTGTTTTTCTGTACTATGTATTGTACTGTATTGTATTGTTGTGTAATATTTTTTGGCTGTTTTCTTAGAACTTGAGACATGTTGCATCATTATCTATATAACTGTTGGTTATCTTTCACTATAGTTGTTTATTTTAAATGTGAATGGTTTATTGCTCCCGTTGTTGTTGAATGTTTTTATTATTCCACTGCGCTACACTTTGAAAAATGAGGGAATAGTTTCTCCACTATCAGACCTGGGCCCTCGCTGCTAGTCGGCAACCTCTGGCATTTGGGGAAATACGCTTGAGGTCATGTGACCTACCAGGTTCGAGGCACCCGTTTAGTGGCACCCAGGCCCGGGATGTTACAAAGTGTTATCAAAGGAGTTACTTTTCTTTGAATTACTATTTGGAGCCTTAGTCAGGGATAGGATGGAATTGGTAGTTGGTAATGAGTTGTGACCAAGAGTTCCTAGCCTGTGTATAGGGAAAAGGTAGTCTACCTTGGTTGTTGCAATTTTTCTGATTTTTCAAATTTTACAGTTGATCTGATTTTCACTGTTGGGTGATGCACTGGTGATTGTGCAGTTTATATTTTATCCCTGGGTTCTATTTAGTTTTAACCTGATGAGATGAGGGTATTACATCTCATGCATCATTTAGTCACATGCTAGGAATCACATTCCATGCATAGTTCCATGCCATGTAGGTGCATTAGAAATTGAATGTTGTTGCGATAGTTGTTGTGCTAGAAAAGCATGCGGTTGTGATAGCTTCTTTGATAAATACCTGTTATGTGATAGGGTATTGTTGTATAATCTTGTAGATAGAATGGACGCCAAACATTGGTTTTTGGGGAGTATGGGCTCTCATTGACCGGAATTTGGTGGATCATTAACTGTTTATCTAGTTATAACACATATAATATGTCAAACATTGATTCGTAGGAAGTATGGGCCCTCACAGATCGGAATTTGGAACTTAGGTGTTGTTTTCGGTATTTTCTGGGTTCTGGAGTAGTTTCAGAGGTGTACTGTCCAGAAAACACAATATACATGTCGTGTAGTTCTTCGAACACATGTCATGTGTTCTTCTGTTAGGGAGGAAAAGAAAAGTTTTTGAGTACACGCCATGTACCCTCGGTACACGCCATGTAATCTCTTCCCGTGTCATAGACTGTGTGCGCAGGGACACGGGAAAGGGGAAATGCATGGGGAAAACACGCCGTTTACAAGATATACACGCCGTGTTGTGTTGACCCGGAGTCTTCCCATGTAACTAACAACACGGATAGAGGAGACCTTAAGACATACACGCCGTGTCCACTATGGAACACGCCGTGTAGTCTGACCTAGGATCTGACCGTGTAACTAACAACACAGGTCGGTGTAATCCTTTCATGTACACACCGTGTCCACCTGGAACACACCGTGTAGTGTGAGCTGTCTATCCGGACGTGTAACTAACAACACGAGTTGGCGAAGCTCGTCTAGTACACGCCGTGTACCTATGGGACATGCCATGTAGTCTTGTCTGATGGTAGACCGTGTGGACTTAGTTGTGTGGCGGGGATGACAGAGTGGTGTACACGCTCTGTGCGGGTGTAACACGCCGTGTAGTATCAAGCCGATTTTTCAGCCGTTTCACAAATGACACAGGAATTTAGAAAATTACACCACACACACTGTGCAGTCAGTATACAAGCCGTGTAGTTTTGTTTAACAGGATCAGTGTGGCTTGGCTGTGTAGGAGGACCCGGGCAGGGGAAGAAAGCCAGGTACATGTCGTGTAGTCAGTATACACACAGTGTAATCTTGTTTAGCAAATCTTGAATGCCTTCTTCCTCCTGTTCCCCTTTTTGGTCCCCTCATTTTCAGACTATGACAATCTTGATCTAAGGTGTGCATTTGACTTTGTAGAGTCATGCTACCGAGAGGACCACACGTTTTTCTCCAGGAGAGCGGCAACGATTATACTCCAGAGATGGTAGGCCATGGGATACCAGTAGATCCTCCAGTAGAGCCATATGTGGCGCCAGGCGTTATACCAGACACAGGCGTGGAGGCGCAGTTTTGTGAAGGCTTTATGCGGTTCATGCAGACCTTTCATGGAGCACCGCCAGCTGCCACATCTATGGCCGAGCTGACTCATATATTCCAGCAGCAGCATCTGCCTATGTTCTCAGTGGATGACGGACCACAGGCTATGGAGACTTGGATAGGGTCTATGAAGACTATTTTCGAGCATCTTGAGACACCTCCAGGGTAGAGGGTCAAGCTCACGACATATACGCTGTGAGATTCTGCCAAGAGGTGGTGGGATATTACCACCCAGTCAGAGCATCACAGAGATATGGCGTGGGAAGATTTTTAGGCAGTATTCTATGAATTCTTCTTCCCAGAGACACTGAGGGAAGATAGAGCTTGAGAGTTCATGAATCTACAGCAGGGCGCTATATTGGTGATGGATTATTCTGCTCGCTTTACTGTTATTCAGCGTTTTTCACCCGTTCTGGTGGGTGATGAGACGTTGAGAGCCAGACGCTTTGAGGATGGTCTTTGATATGACATCCAAGCACTGTTGAATGTTTTTAGGTTTCCTTAAGTACATGATATTATGAACCAAGCATTGATTATAGAGAAGAACCTATGGGAAGATAGTGGTGTGGGCCAGGGCGGTTCAGCACCAGTTTTAGGTACTATTTCTATTGGCAAGAGGAAGAGACAGATGGACTTTTCTCACGGTGGCAGTACCATCCAGAAGAATGTTTTAGGTGGCTAGGTCATGTGCTACCAGTGTGGTAAGGAGGGGAACAAGAGAACTCAGTTTCCATGATACCTACTAGAGTGACGAGCTTCTGGAAAGATGGGTCATCTACAGCGCTTTTGCAGGGCGTTTCCACCAGTGGCTAGTGAGAGGGGTTCTATGCAGCCTCCGCAGGCAGGAGCCGGACCAGCAGCTTCTTACTAGTCGGGAAACTGGAATATGTCAGGGCATGCAGGTAGGGATGGTGTTCATGGTCATGGTATCTAGACACCAGGATCTCAGAGGCAGTAGGGTGGGACAACTCAGGGTAGCCAGGCTGTGTCGCAGGGCCGCAACACTGGGCAGGCTTATGCAGTGCAACAGCCCCATCAGGAGCAGGATCCTGGACCTTCTACTGTCAGAGGTACTATTCTAGTAGATTGTATTTTATCTTCAGTGCTTTTTGATATGGGTGCTACACATAGATTTATATCTATACCTTTTGTGGAGAGCCTTAGGCCCTGTGTTTCTTCTTCTTCTGCTATTATGATGCTAGACACTCCATTGGGAGCTAGAACGGCTGGTTTTCTTCAGTGCATGGAGTGCCCCCTTGAGGTTGGAGGGTGTAAATTTTTATGGGACCTCTATGTCTTAGAGATGACAACTTATGACATCATTCTCAGGATGGACTGGTTGGTTACCTTTCTAGCCTTTTTAGATTTCTATCATCGTAGGGTGAGTTTCACATCACCAGAGGGAAGTGAGTTTCTATACAAGGGAAAGTGGGATGTTCAGGTGAGTCGAGATGGAATATAGCATCATGGGCAAGGTGGAGTCACAAACCAAATTGTGAGTTCATATCTGGATGATTAGGAGAATTGTCAGTAGGATTTCCCTCCAATAGTCGATCATTTCAGGGATGTCTTCCCAGATGACTTTTCAGGTCTACCTCCGGAGCATGAGGTGGATTTCTCTATTGAGCTTAAGCCAGGAGTATCACCAGTGTCTATTCCTCCTTATAGGATGGCTACACCAGAGTATCAGGAGCTCAAGAGGGAGTTAGAGTAGTTACAGGAAAAGGGTTTCATCTGACCCAGTACTTCTACTTGGGGTTCTCTTGTCCTTTTTGCGAAGAAAGAAGACAGTACCCTCAGACTCTGTGTGGATTATCGGAAGCTGCACCAGTTGATGGTCAAGAATCAATATCCCTTTCCAAGGATTGATAATCTTTTTGATCAACTTCGTGGAGAACGAGTGTTCTCAAATATTCACTTGAGATCCGGATATCATCAGTTTCACGTTAGACCATCTGATATACCTCTTATAGCTTTTTGGAGTAGATGTGGTCTATATGATTACTTGGTTATGCCTTCGGACTCACAAACGCGCCAGCAGTTTTTATGGCTTTGATGAATCGTGTATTCCATAATTATCTAGAGTCTTTTGTTGTAGTATTCATGAACGATATCTTGGTGTACTCTCACACTCAACACGACCATGCCACCCATCTTGAGATCATATTGAGTACACTAAGAGTGCATTGGTTGTATGTTAAGCTCTCAAAGTGCCACTTTTGGATGGACCAGATTCACTTCCTGGGTCATATCATCTTAGAGGTAGGAGTTACAGTAGACCTAGAGAAGGTGAGAGCTGTAATTTCCTTGGAGTAGCCTAAGAAAGTGTTTGAGATACAAAGTTTCTTGGGGATGGATGGTTACTACAGGCATTTTATACAGATCTTCTCCCACTTAGCAGCGCTGTTTACGGGTTTGACAAAGAAGGTTTTAAAGTTCTTTTGGTCAGAAGCTTGTGAGACAGCCTTCCAGGAGCTGAAGGGAATGTTGACAGCAGCACCAGTCTTGATACATCCAGATCAAGGGAATAGCTATATAGTTTACTGTGATGCATCAGGTGTTGGACTGGGAGCAGTGTTGATGTAGGGCGATTGAGTTATTGTGTATGGTTCTTGGCAGTTGAGACCACATTATAGAAATTACACATGATCTCGAATTGGCTGCAGTTGTACATGCGTTGCGTTGTTGGAGACATTATCTTTTGGGAGAGCATTTTGTGGTTTTCACCGACCACAAAAGTATCAAATACATCTTTACTCAGCATGACATGAATCTAAGGCAGTGAAGGTGAGTTGAATACCTTCAGTACTTTGATTTTGAGCTTGCCTATACACCTGGTAAGGGTAATGTAGTTGCTGATGCACTGAGCATGAAGACTCAGACACAGGCAGTTTATGAGGCTAGTAGTGAGTGGCAGCTTATGACTTTGTTCTATGAGATGCATTTGGAGGTTCATGAAAGTCAGGGGAAAAACTATCATTCTCCTTTAGCTGTGACCTCTACCCTCCTGGATAGAGTGAGGATAAGACAGATATTTGATTTAGAAGGCCTAGTCCTATGGGAGTCGGTGGAAAGTGAGGACCCTCCTCCTGGGTGGATGATAGGCGATGATGAGGTACTGAGTTTCCATGGACGAGTGTGGGTTCCATGGGATATACACGAGGAGCTGATGCGAGAGTTTCATGCTATAGCTTGGACAGTTCATCCCAGAGTTACCAAGATATACTGTGACTTGAGACGTCAGTACTGGTGGCTGGGTATGAAGAGAGAAGTAGCTGGTTTTGTTAGGAGATGTTCCACATGTCAGCAGGTGAAGGTGGAGCATCAGAAGCCAGCTGGACTATTACAACAGTTACCTATTCTAGAGTGGAAATGGGATGATGTCATGATGGAATTCATGACTGGATTGCCAAGGTCACCTCAAGGCAATGATGTCGTGTGGGTTGTTGTGGATAGACTCACAAAGGTAGCTCACTTTTTGCTGATCAAGGAGGCCTTCAGTGTTGACGATCTTAGGAATTTGTATATCCGAGAGGTCGTACGTCTTCATGGGGTTCCTCGTTATATCGTTTCGGATAGGGAAGCCCATTTTACGTCTCATTTCTGGTAGATTTTTTAGAGGGCATTGGGTACACAGGTGCTTCTGAGCACAACATACCACCCTCAGGCCGATGGTAAGTCAGAGCATACAATACTGGTGCTTGTGGACATGGTGCGTGCATGCATCCTAGACTTTTGGGGCTCTTGGGAGAATCATATACCCATATTCGAGTTTTCCTACAATAATAATTTTTAGGAAACTATTGAGATGGCACCATATGAGGCATTATATGGTAGACCATTCCAATCACCTTTGTGCTTGTTTGAGGCAGGTGAGGCAGCTTTACTGGGACCATGTCTCATGCAGGAGACTTCTGAGCGAGTCCAGTTGATTTAGAAGCAGATGGCTACTAGTCAGTCTTGTCAGAAATCTTATGCTGATCGCCGTAGACGACCCTTGGAGTTCGTGGTCGGGGATAAGGTTTTCTTGCATGTTTCTCCGAGGTTGGGACACAGACAGTTTAGGAGACAGGGTAAAATTTCACCGAGGTATGTGGGGAAATTTGAGATTCTGGAGAAAGTCGGGCTAGTTGCCTCTCCGTTGTAGTTACCACAGAGGTACCAATACATGCATGAGTCTTCCATGTATCTCAGTTGCGTCGCTATCATTCAGACCCGTCTCATGTCTTTCAGCCCGAGGAGGTTGATCTTGAGGTAGATGTGTCCTTTGAGGAGCATCTGATCCGTATCGTGGATAAGATCACGAAGGTTCCCCGAGGCCGGTCAGTTCCTCTCGTACGGGTGGTATGGAAGCATGGCCGAGTACAGGATGAAACCTGGGAGTAGGCGAATGACGTACATTCTCAGTGGCCAGATTTGTTCACAACATTATCTTCGCCACCCTTGTAAGGGAAATTCGGGGACGAATTGCTTTAATGGGGGAAGTTTGTAAGAACCCGGTTCTTATTTTTGAGGAACGAGTTCTTCTTTTCTCTTTTCCTTAAGTGTTTTTGAGGAAATAAGTAAAATGGGGAAAAAATCCAAAATTTTGGGACTACACACCATGTACTATTCCACACTCAGTGTACTTTGGCTGTATGGGATGAGTGCACAGGGTGTGTAGCCATGTCGGTGACAAAGTGGGTAAAAACCGACTACACGCCGTGTAGTAGATATTTACACGTTGTGTAGTCAGTTGGCAGGAAAATAGTAAGGCGGTGGAAGCAGCTGCCAGCGGAGTGGCAGTACATGCCGTGTAATCAGAAATACATGTCGTTCACTCTTGTCGACAGATGAACAGTGCGGCGGTGCCGCCAGCGGAATAGTTAAATGAGAAAAGTACATGTCATGTAGTCAATAGTACACGCCTTGTAGTTTGTTTTTTTCACTTAAAATGGGCAGTAGCCAACCCTATTAATAGGATTGGCTTAGAACCAGAGGAAGGAGTCGGGGGAGGAAGCCGAACCTCCGAGGATCTCCAGATCGAGCGTCAGGAATCTGTTTTCGCCTCTAACGATCTCGTTGGAACCGCACAGGTAATCCCTCCACTCTCCTTAAGTAGTTCTTTCCAATTATTCCTCTAAGGGAAGTTATTTGAGTTTGAACGGGGATTTATTTCACCTAAGATCTATATCTTTCATAGAAGATTAGAGGATTTTTTTTCATGTATAACATTCAGGGGCGTTTAAGGTAGGTCGCTTGGTGTTTAAATTCCAACTGTTGTGCATTTTTCTGTGTACTGTTGTAATACGCGCCCATGAATGGGGTGTCGTATGGCTGAGGCATTGTTGAATTAAATACCTATAATTGTATAGGTAATTAAATGTGATAATAAACTATTGTTTGGGATCACTGCTTGGATCCAGGACCACCCCAGGGGTGCGTTCCTCTGTTTAGTCGTTTGACCGGATACCCGAGGGTATTCCATTGTAATAATGTTTATTGAATTTCCTTGAGAGGAATTTCATGTTTATTTATTGTTTATATTTTGGGCTTGTCCAGGTTACTTTCTTAGCCTGAGGGAAATGCTTTACTTATCCTGAGGGAAGTGTTACCTTTAGCCTAAGGGCAGTGGTTATTTCGTCCTAAGGAAAACTTCTTTCGTGCCTGTGGGAAATAGACTCTGTGCCTGAGGGTGACACATCATACACCTTAGGGCAATATCTGTTAGTCATGTGGGTAATTACCTGTGGGTTACGTTTCTGATTACCATAGGGTAAGGGTTTGTGTGTTTGAGGACACTAACTGTTTACATAGAAATTCACTATCATGGTTTCCTTTTAATGAATGATTAAATGAATAATAAAATGGCAATATAACTGGTAAAGTTAGTTACTTTTGAGTACTTCTTAGTTTATTATATTTTACTAATGCACACTTTTGTTACATATTTTCACACAGTTCGGCAAGGGCCTTTGGTGGGTGCCTACTGGGATTTATTTCTCACACCCTATTTGGGTCATGTATTCGGCTCAAACAGATTAGATTTCTGTAGGTGTGGATAAGGGAAAGTGTCCCTATACAGGTAATTGATTTCTACTGAGGAGTAGGGGAGCATGGGACCGGTATTAGGCTCGTGATGCTACCGACTTTTTTGTTTTGTATTTCTGTACTCTGTATTGTACTGTACTGTATTGTTGTGTAACATATTTTGGCTGTTTTCTTCGAACTTGAGACATGTTGCATCATTATCTATATAATTGTTGGTTATCATTCACTGCAGTTGTTTATTTTAAATTTGTATTGTTTATTTCTCCCACTATTGTTGAATGTTTTTATTATTCCACTATGCTACACTTTGACAAATGAGGGCATAGTTTTCCCACTATCAGACCTGGGCCCTCGCTCCTAGTCGGCAGCCTCTGGAGTTTGGGGAAATGCGCTTGAGGTCATGTGACCTACCGGGTTTGGGGCACCCGTTGAGTGGAACCTGGGCCTGAGATGTTACTATACATAAGGTTAAATGGTTTTAAATTTCATTTGGTTACTTGGAGTGAAGATTAATCATTATATAAATCATTTAATGAAAACTTTTTGGGTTGATTGGCAGTTTTTTTAATACAACGAAATCATTTTTCTTTATAAATCAAAACCATCTAAAAAAAGATTCCAGAACCATAGGTGAGACTTAATACATATATTATAGTCTGGTTCAACAAATATAATGGTTACATGACCATAATTCAAGATGTAAATTGAAATTGAGAACCCATTATCCTTGAATGTGGTAGATTAGCGCATCTCGGGTGGTGTTTCTAATTTTAGTATAAATGAATGGAAAAGGAGAGATGATGAAAAATTATTCCTTTATCATGAAAAATTCCATTACATGTAAGATACTGGAGTCATCACAGCATTAGGAATAATATAGGAGAGGAAATAAAAATAAAGGAACTCAAAATAAAAGAAAAATTGAGAAATCCCTTACGAAAATCCCACAGCCTAACGACATCACATAAAAATTCATAAAATATATTGATGAGAGAAAAAGGGTATCTCATAATTATTAAATAATACAAATAGTAAGGGGGATATGGAATTACATATCCCAAAATAAGACAACTGAAATTAAATGATAATAAAATAAAAAAGAGTGCTTGAAAAGGTGATATATTTTGAGATAAAAATTCTACAGCATAATAACTATGCAATATGGTTTTAGAAAACATTTAAAAAAGAGGGTAAAGGGGTAACCCATTAATATAAGACTGATAAAAAATTATTGGGGAAAAATAAAATGTAAATAATAACATGATTTGAAAACTTGAAATGCATACCACAAAAAAGTGAACTTGAAATAAAGGAGATGAAAATAGGAATTTACCTCTTGGGTCCACCTCCTTAGGAATCTATTTAAGGGAAGGGGTTTTAGTCTGTTGGAAATACCAAGAGCTTCCTAGACGTGGGTAGTGACTAGGGGAGGGTATTTGGGCAGAACTTTGAGGAGCTTCATGGTTTAGAGGATTGAGGAGAAAAGGGAGTGATAAGGGGGGATTTATTGTGGAGGAGAGGAGTGAATTTTGAATATTTTATTCATTATTTTATTAATTCCCTCAAGACAAACAATAGTGTTGTTTAATGTGACCCCTAATAGTCAAACGTTCATGTGAGTTCGAACCAAGTGTCCTTACATGTAATGACCCATATTTTCCATTTAATTTTTTTAACTATATGGAATTATTTCATGTCTGCGAAAATTTACGGCGCGTGATTCCTAGGCCTGGTGTGCTCGAAATAAATTTCTGTTATTTTTTAAGGTACATTTAGTAAACATGAATTCCTCATTTTCTATCTTTGGAATTGGTGCTCAGATTAAAAATATGAGGGCACCATTGAATTTTCAGCACCAAAATTCTCTTAAGGGAAGCTTCACTTTGACCGTAGTAGGTCGGGTGAAAAATATAATTTTGTGGAATTTTGAAAAAAATTAATAAAATAGCATGTTATGTTATTTTATTTTAATTTTTCTATTTCCTCCAATGGACAAGCGGCGTGGCGGGACCAATGACATACCAATCCAATAATTGGCTTTATTCCTCAATATTGGTAACTATACCATCGATATTAGGAATGTTCATTATTAAATGGACCTCATAAATTCCTAATAGTGTTACCCACCTCTCCCCCCTCCGATTTATATGGAGCTTGGGGAGGCATATGGGAATGACTTCACCAAGCGACAAAACTCTGGTAAAATACCGCGACGCCAATCACTTGGAGGATGGGACCAGTTCTAGTGAATGATGATGAGTGCCACTGAATCACGAATCGGCGAACCCTGACCCCTCCTCAAGTGAGGAAGTTCTTCAATGGATCTGGAGGTAGGGATTTATCTCATTTTAATTTCAAGAGTTTGTTGAATCATATTCTACCCACTTTATATCACGCTAAAGTGGAGGGAAAGGGCCAAACAAACAAGGCCCGAACCCGCTGATACTTGTTTTTCCAACATGTTCTTTGCGGGCTTTTGTTCAGATTGGACAAATTTCGGAATGGACTAACAAGCAGTGAAGTGGGTGTCTCAAGAGGTCCATTGGCACCTTTGGATGGAAAGATGGGCTACCAGAGCTCACCCGGTGACCTGAAAAAGACTTCTGGTGTGGCACTGGCATGGTAGCACCAGTGAATGGTGGGTGATGGTGGCTATCAGCACTGGCTGACCATAGAGGAGGCGGTGCTCCGTCACGTGCCACAAGAGGAGAAGGCTGCAACTTTACAGCTGTGGTGGTCGCGCAGGGCGGCCAACACCGACCGGCCATGGAGATGGTGAAACACACTGTCGCGCACCGATGGAGGAGGTCATGGCTCAAAGCCATGGGGTTGGAGGGACCCACCCTCTTGCGGGTCCCGTGATGACTGGGAAACGCCATGTAGAGATGCCACTTCACTAACCGAACGACTATGGCCCTTCAATAAAACCAGGGGGCTACCCCCCCCCCCCCAGCTAGGGTGGACCCCAACTTATGGGCCACACCCTCCATGGGTTGGGCTGCACGAGCCCAGCGGATTGTACCCCACCATGGGTTGGGCCACGCGAGCCCGACAGGTTGCGCCCCTCCATTGTCTGTGTCGTTCCCTCCGTGGGAAATTCCACACCACCCTTGGAGGCCATGCTACGCCCCATATGGGTTGGGCCATGAAACAACCTCGCAAGACTAACCCGCCATGTCCTAGAAGATCGAGCCCTCTGTGGCCCATCCTAGTAGGGCCAGACATAGACCGGGTCGGGCTGGGTCGGTCCCACTAGGTCAAATCAGACCCGGACCCAACCTGACCCAGTTTCTCTTAAAGATCCATAACATGTGAACTGGGGACCCGTTTAACAAACTCTCTAAGGTGCTAGGACCCTAAGAGTGAGATGAACCTTTTGGTATACTTCAATTGAGTTTTCGAGAATGTTGGAGTATATCCGGGTTTGATCAGACCTTAATCCAACCGGGCCCTCAGAACTAAAATGCTTATAAGTCATATACTGGGCATCTGATTGACGCACTGTCTATCATGTTGGAACCCCTACGAAATAGCGGTACTTTGGGATACTTCTCCATTGATCTTCATGGAGATTTAGGTATGATTGATGTCTTGAGGAGCAGATCCTCCAAGAATCAAGCGTACTATGAGAGGGAATCTAGTGGCCAGCAGTGGGGCAGATGTTGGAGACAAATCATATAGAGGTTAGTACCTATAGATCCTGTGTGGATCAAAACTAATCATGTGTGGGTCACATCATGTGTGGGTCTGTGATCAGCGTTCATATGTGGGTCAACACATACCGATCCTGTGTGGGTTAGATCCTATGTGGGTTAACGGCGGTTAGTACCTATCGATCTTGTGTGGGTCAGACTCTGTATGGTCAATAGTTGAGACTCTCGATGGAATAAGATGATATAGATTTACGACTAGTCATCTGTACTTCTGTCCTTAAGTTATATACCTAGTGTGAGTTGAGTCTCTACCTTTTTTGTACTTTTACCTCCATGGTGTTACCTTTGTGGTGTTACCTTTGTGGTATTATCTCTGTCATGGTGTTACCTTCATGGCGTTACCTTTGTGGTATTCTTCCTTTGTGGAACATTTGTGCAAATTTCTTAAAAGTTAGAGCCTTATATTTTCTCATGAATGAGACAAGTATCTTTTCATAACTTAGGTATATGTATGGGAATATTCCTAAGTAGAGTTGATGACTTCTTTGTGCTTTTTAATTGAAGTCTCTCTTTGTGGTTTTTCTTTTGTGGAACTCTGGGAGACCTTCGGGGGTCTCAGGGTCCCTCCTGAGTATTTTTATACTCACCCTTTTATAGGCTTCACCCATACCTTGTTGTGTCTTGTGAAGACGACAGACATCATTGATCGAGGATGAGGGATCCATGACTGGATGGTTCTCAGAGGTGGACCATTTGATGGGACATACCACAATGTATACAGATCATGAGTTGTACCTACCTCAAAGGTAGGATCCTCGGTGGATGTTCCAGGGGCTGTTTTATCTTTCAATTGTACTTTTACTTTTTAGTTGGGATTATATTCCGGCCCCTTTACTTTCAGTACACTCTTTACTACAAAATTTTACTTCGTGGTTTCTTCTCATTGGGTTCTTGGATTTTGTGTTTGTACAGGTTTAAAGGAAATGACTTCCCATTATAGGGATACGCCTTTCCAGTGCTAGTCTTCATCCCCTGGCCTATGGAAGGCAGGCTTGGGGTAGTCACTACATGGGCCCTAAGGGATGGTTCGTGACTAAGTGTTATCAATGGATCCAGTTTTATCGAAGAACTACGACTCTGATCTTTTAAATAAGGCAATAGTGTTAAGTGTTATGAGTGTTTTTTTTAGTTTGGGGAATCGAGTATTTTTGGGGTTGCCGACATATCCATACACCTGGAGCCTAAATTCTGATTCTTGACTCATTACACGAAAACACTGATTGTGAGTGTTTTGGAAAGCTTTTCTTATGATTTTTTTGAGTCATCTCAACAGGTATAACTTATTGACTATGGCACACCTATTTTCTTTCAAGAGGCTGCCACGTAGATAACCAGATAGGATTTCTAAAAGAGTACATGATGAAATCCCACTGAGTAATGAGGACTCAGTGTAGTGCCCTCTTATGGTGTTAGCACCATCGGGTGGTGTACCTGCAACACCACTACCCATTGGGTAGCTGTTTCCACTAGCCCCACTAGTAGTGGGTGCACGCCAACTAATCACATTGCATGATTTTTAGTGGCAGAGGCCTTAGAGGTTTTGAGGCAAGATGGATCTGTAGGCGGTTGAGGACTGGCTGGAGGCTGTGGCTAGAGTTTTTAACTTAGTTGGGACACTAGATGATCTGATGGTGATCCTAGCTACCGGTCTCTTCTAGGGACAATATTAGTGAATGTGGAGTCTAAAACTCTAGTTACATGATGAGGAAAACCTCACTTGGGAAGACTTCAAGGGAATTATCAAGGCATAGGTCTTCCCAGCGACTCTGCGCTCAATTCGTACACAGAAGCTAATACACTTACAGCAGGATAGCATGACTCTGGCCCAGTACTCAGTGAGGTTAACTAATCTCTCCTACTACTCCACTGACATGATACATGAACCTTTCTTCAGGGCCTATTCCTTTGATAAGGGACTTCAAAGTGAGATCAAAGCATTGATGATATAACTTAGCATTCCGACGTAGGCTAGGGTGCTAGAGAGATCACTTTTGGTAGAGAGATTCATAGCTGAGTAGGCACCGACAGCGAGATCCACCACCAGACACTAGGTAGAAGAGTTATCCATAGTAGGTAGTCGACGGATGACACAGGGGCCCAAGTAGTCCAGACCTTCTGGAAGATGACCTCAGGATATAGGGTCGGTGGTACAGGGATCTCAGTATAGAGGAGGACAGACAAGGAGCAGGCAATGCTACTCGTGCGGCGGGCATGGTCACATGGCTCGTGATTGCCCAACCCATCGTACGGACGACCGGCTGATGGTTGAGGGATTGCCGAGGAAGGGGTTCAAGGGAGGAGGTCTGTATGGTGGCAGTCATGGCAGATGAGTTGGCTATGAATTAGGTGGTGGGTGGTGATTCAAGGTTCTACTGCCACCACCTATAGGTGGTCCACCCCGACCACAGGGAGCAGGAGGATAGGGATGAGCTTAGCTCCAGGCAGCTAAGGCCTAAGACCACAGTTCTTCGGAGATGATTACAGGTTCAATATGTGTCTACTCTACTCTAGATACAGTACATATAGACACAGATGCTAGTAATTCTTTTATTTCCATATCCCTTGTTCGGAGATCAGAGATTCTGATGGAGCTTTTGTCACAATCCTACATCTAGAGACTCTTACAGGAGGGTATTTGATGATTACGCACTGGTTCTGGTAGTGTGAGCTTACTCTAAGAGGTTAGATCTTTGGCTTGGATCTTTTAGTAGCAGCGTTGAGGACTTACAACATCATCTTGGGTATGGACAGGTTATCCACTACCTATGCTCAGATTGACTGTATTAGGTGAAAAGTGCGGTGTGTTCTTGAGGATGGGACCGAGTTTTGCTTCACCGATATGGAGGGAACCTTTTTAGAATAGGATGGACTTACCCGGAGGAGGGTGCAGCTGATCAAACATCATTTGGCTAGTCTTACACTCAAAGAAGTTGATGTTGAGAGTCTGATCTATCCTATAGTGGTGGACTAGTATTCGGATGTCTTTTTGGATGATGTTTCAAGATTACCTCCATGTAGAGATGTAGAATTTTACATCAACCTATACCCTAGGACAACATTGATATCTACACCATCATATCCAATGGCTCTCATGGAGCTTCGTGAGTTACGGGTATAACTAGAGGACTTGAAGAGGAAGTGGTTCATAAGGCTCTGTGTTTCTCCATGGCCAGCCCTGATTTTGTTTTCCAAGAAGGCAGATGGGAGTTTGAGACTCTATGTGGACTATCAGTGCCTGAACCAGGTGAACATTAAGTACAAGTATCTGATTCCGATGATTAATGATCTCTTTGATCAATTTAATGGAGCTTGATGGTTTTCAAAGATAGACTTTAGATCAAGCAATCTTCAGATCAGGGTACGAGATGAGGATGTGCAGAAGACAACCTTCAGATGTTGGTATGGACACTATGAGTTCTAGGTTATGCCATTCGGAATTTCCAACACCCTAGTAGTGTTCATGGAACTCATGAGTAGGATCTTTCAGCCATACCTCGATTGATTTGTGGTGGTCTTCATTGACGGCATCTTGATATACTCAGCGTTGGAGGAGGAGCATGCCTATCATCTATAGAGAGTTCTGTATACACTCTAAGAGAACAAGCTTTATGGTATGCTCTTGAAGTTCCAGTTCTAGATACATGATTTCTACTTTATGGGACATGTTATCTTGGAGGTTTGAGTTGCAGTGGATCTGATGAAGATAGAGGTTGTGCTCGCTTGGGAGCCACCTAGGAGTGTGACCGAGGTGTGGAGTTTACTAGGGTTAGATGGGCACTACTAGAGATTTGTTCTAGACTTTTCCAGAGTTACGAAACCATTTTAATTGTTGAAAAAGAATGGAAAACCCTTTGAATGGATAGAGAGATATCAGCATAGTTTTCAGGAGTTGAGGTAGAGACAGATGAGGGCCCCCATCTTGAGGCTACCATAAGAGGGCGTTGGGTATGTAGTCTACTGCGATGCATCAGGTACTGGACTTGGATGTGTCCTGATGTAGGAGTGAGCAGTGATTGCTTGTGATTCAAAATAGCTGAGATAGCATGAGAAGAACTACGCCACCCATGATCTGTGGTTAGAAGTATTGGTCTTCGCCTAGAAAATGTGGCAAAATTACTTGATGGGAGAAAGTTTTATAATCTAATTTGATCAAAATAGTATCAGGTATATCTTTTCACAGAAGGACCTGAACTTGAGATAGTGACATTGGCTAGAGTTCCTCTAGTACTATGAATTTTATATAGTCTACACTCTTGGGAAGGGGAACATAGTGGCATACACACTCAGTAGGAGGTCTAGTTTACAACTACTGAGTGAGGTGACAAAGAAACTTTCCACATTGTAGATATCATTTGTGGATAGAGATAGAGCAGCTTACCTCGAGTCTATGACTCTCACTCCCCCACATCTTCAGAAATTTCAAGAGGCACCACTTGGGGACATTGACTATGAAGCACGACATGCTTAGATACTTGCAGGAAAGACTCATGAGGAATTTTCTGAAGGTGAGGACCACATTGTTCTCTTTAGAGGATTTAAAATGGTACCAGTGGCGCTATGGGAGGAGGTGTTGAGAGAGTTCCATACGTCCCCTCTGGCGGTACATACTGGTGTAATGAAGATGTACTAAGACCTTCAGCATCATAATTGGTGTCTAGGATTAAATAAAGAGGTGGCATAGCATGTTTCACGATGCCTCACTTGTCAGCAAGTGAAGGTTGAGCATCAGGTTCCAGCAGGCTTAGCACATCCATTAGAGGTACCAGAGTGGAAGTGGGATGGTATCTCCATGTACTTTGTGACAGGTTTTCCACATACATCCAGAGGACATTATTCCATCTGGGTGATCGTTGAACGACTCACCAAGTCATCACACTTCCTACCTATCTGAGAGTAGGGATCATTAGAGGGATTGAGACGTATCTATATACAATAGATTGTGCGACTTGATGGGGTGACATCGATGATCGTCTCTAAAAGTGATGCACATTTTATATCCTGGTTGTGGAAGGTATTATAGGAGGCATTATGGACTCAGATAAGTTTGAGCACTGCCTTTTATCCACAGACGTATGGTCAGATGGAGCGGATCATTCAGACACTAGAGGATATGCTTTGTGCTTGCATCCTATATTTTGGCAGCAGTCAGGAGGATCACTTGCCCTTGGTAGAGTTCTCATACAACAACATCTATCACTCTAACATCAGTATGACACTATTTGAGGCCTTGTACGGTAGAACATGTAGATCACCTCTATACTAGACAGACCCAGGGGAGTTAGCACTTATGGGTCCAGAGTTGGTACGGGATACCATTGAGAAGGTGCAGATCATCCAAGAGAATATGAAGAATGCATAGAGCAGATAGAATTCTTATTATTATAGGAGATGAAGACCTTTGGAGTTTGAGGAGGGAGACCACATATTCTTGTGAGTATACCCTTGATGTGGACTACAGAGATTTGGATGAGGCAGAAAACTTTCACCATGGTTTATCAAACAAATTCTAATACTATGGAGAATTAGTGAGGTGGCATACCGCTTGGCACTGCCACTATAGTTGGAAAGGGTGCACGACGTCTTCCACATATCCCAGCTAAGGAGATACGTGCATGACCCATCTCAAGTCATCGACCATGGAGAGTTGGACTTTGATGATGGGGTGACGTTTAAAAAGGTTCTAGTGGATATTGAGGATCAATAGGAGTAGGACCTTCATGGAAGATTGATACCACTGGGGCGCGTTAGTTAGCAGCACGAGAACCTCCAGGAGAGCACATGGGAGCAGAAGGCTCATATTCATGCTCATTACCCCCATTTGTTTCCTTAGTCTATGTTTTGGATTTTGGGGAAGAAAATCCCTAAGGTGGGGAGAATGTAAAGACCCAGATTTTCTATGCATTTTTTTAATTATATGGAATTATATCTAGTCTTTGAAAATTTATAACATGTGATTCCGAGGCCCAGTGTTCCCAGAATAAATTTCTGAACTTTTTTTAAAGTATGTTCAGTAAATGCGTGGACACCATTTTCTATCTTTTGAACCGATACTCGGATTAAAAATATAAGGGCACTGTTGAATCTATAGCATTGAGATTCTCTTAAGGGAGGCTTCAATTCGATAGTAGTAGTTCCGGTGAGAAATAAAAATTTGCATACTTTTGAAAAAAATTAATAAAATAACATGTTATGTTATTTTATTTTTCCTTTTCTTTTTCCTCCAACGGGAAAGCGGTGTGGCAGGACTAATGACATGTCATGCCATTAATTGTCTTGAGTCCTCAATATTTGTAATTGTACCTTTGGGATTAGGAAGGTTCATTATTAAATGAACCACATAAATTCCCAAAGGTGTTACCCACCTCTTACCCCTCCAATTTATATAGATTTTGGGGAGGGGTATTGGCATGGCTTCACCAAGTGACGAAGCTTTGGTAAAATACCGTGACACTAATCACTTGGAGGATAAGACTGCTTCCAGTGAACGTTGATGAGTGCCACCAAATCACGAATCAACGAACACCAACCCCTCCTCAACTGTGGATTTTCCTCAACGGATCCTGAGGTAGGGATTTATCTCGTTTTAATTTCAAGATTTTGTTGAATCCTATTCTACCCTCTTTCTATCAAGCTAATGCAGAGGGCATGGGCCAAACAAACAATGCCCGAACCCTATGTTACTTGTTTTACCAACGTTTTATTCATGGGATTTTGTTCAAATTGGACAGATTTATTAATGGAGAGCTAAAAGGAGAAGAGGGTGTCCTTAGAGGTCTGTTGGCACTTTCAGATGGAAAGATGGTCCACCAGAGCTCACTCGGTGACCCGCGGAAGACTGCCAGCATGGTACCAGCATGGCAGCAATGGCGACCGATGCTGATGGATGAGGATGATGGCCGACACTAGCTTTCTGCAGAGGAGTCAGCATGCCATCACACGACACAAGAGGAGGAGGTCACGGCTTTACAGGCGCGACGATCGAGTAGGGCGGCCGACCACAGAGGTGGTGCAGTGCACCTTCGCACACTGCTGGAGGTGGCCACAACTCAAAGATAAAGAAGTGGGGAGAACTGCCCACCAGTGGGTCCCATGGTGACCGGGCGGCGCCATGTGGCGCCACCGCTTCACAAACTAAACAACTATGACTGTTTGGGAAAACTGGGGGGAGTTGCTCCCCCCGTGGCATCCAGGGAAGACCCCAGCCAACGGGCCGCACCCTCTATGGGCTGGGCCATGGGAGCCCAATAGACAATGCCCCACCACAGCCTCAGCTGCACGAGCCCAACGGGAAACACCTCTCCATGGTGCGGGCCACACCCTCCGAGGGCTGGGTCAAGCCCTCTGCAGTCCGGGCCACACCCCCTTTCGGGCTAGGACACTCCCCCTACGGGTTCATCCAAACTGCAGCCCAACCCATTTAGGATAGACCCAGACCGAGTTAGGCTGGGTCGGATCGGACCCAAACCCCACCAAGCACAGTTTTGCTTAAAGAGCCATAACTTTTGAACCAGGCACCCGTTTGACAAACCGTCTACAGTGCTAGGACCCTTGGAGCAAGGAATTCATTTTGGTATACTCAAATTGATTTTTGGAGAAATTTTGAGTATGTCTAGGTTGGATCGAACTCGAATCCAACCAAGCCCTCATAACTAAAACACTTATAGGTCACAGACTGGGCATCTGATTGACATGTCATCTGTCGCGTTGGAACCCTTGCAACGTGGCGGTCCTTTGGGATACTTATTCATGGTGATTCGTGGTAGTTGAGGTATAAATAATGCCTTGAGGAGAATATCCTACTAGAATCAAGCGTACTATGAGTAGGAATCTAGTGGCTGGTAGTGAGGCGGAGGTTGTAGATATATCATACAAAAGTTGTTACCTAGAATTTATATGTGGATCAGCACTGATCCTGTGTGGTTCAGCGGTCAGCGATCCTGTGTGGGTCAGCGCATATTTATCCTATGTGGGTCAGATCCTATGTGGGTTAGTGGCGGTTAGTACATATCGATCCTATGTGGGTCAGACTCTGTATGGTCAGCAGTAGAGCCTCTCAGCTGAATAAGATGATCTAGATTTACGAATAATCATCTGTACTTATATACTTAAGTTATATACCCTGTGTGAGATGATTATTTACCTTTGTGGTACTTTTACCTTCATGGTTTTACCTTCATGTTAGTACCTTCATGGTGTCACCTTCGTGGTGTTACCTTTTTGGTACTTTTACCTTCATGGAGTTACCTTTGTGGTATTCTCACCTTAGTGGTGTTACCTCCGTGGTGTTATCTTTGTGGTATTCTTCCTTTGTGGAACAATTGTGAAAATGGATTAAAAGTTGGATACTTAAGTTTCCCCATGAATGAGATGAGTATCTTTCGATAACCTAGGTATATTTATGGGAATATACCTTAGTAGAGTTGATGACTACTTCGTGCTTTGTGATTGAAGTCTTTATTTGTGGTTTTTCCTTTGTGGAACTCTGAGAGACCTTTGGTTTTCTCAGGGTCCCTACAAAGTATTGTTATACTCTTCCATTTACGGTCTACGCCCAAACCTTACTATGTATTGTGCAGATGACAGACAACATTAATTGAGGCTGAGGGAGCCAGGACTGGATGATGCTTAGAGGTGGACCATTTGAAGTGACGTGTTGTAATGCCTATAGATCATGAGCTATACCTACCCCTCTGGTAGGATCTTCGGTGGCTATTCCAGGAGTTGTTTTCTCTTTCAGTTGTAATTGTACTATTCATTTGGGCTTGTATTCCGACCCATTTACTATCAGTACACTTTTTACTACAATAGTTTAATTTGTGTTTTCTTCTTATTATGTTATTGGACTGTGTTTTTGTAGAGGTTTAACGACAATTCCTTCCCGTTATAGGGATATGACTATCTTTTTCTAGTTTCCAACCCCTAGCCTATGGAAGGTGGGCGTGGGGTAGTCATGGTACATGCCATGAGGGACAGGTCATGACAAAGTTGTATCATAGGAGTTGGTTCTACTGAAGAACTAGGACTCTAATCTTTTCAATGTGGTAATAGTGTTAATTGTTATAATAGTGGTCTTCAGTTTGGGGAATCTAGTGTCGGTGCGGCAGATGACGTATGCATACACCATGAACCTAAATGCTGATTTCTGACTAAGTGCATGAAAAAACTGATTGTGTGTGTTCTGAAAAGTTGTTCTTATGATTCCTTTGAGTTATCTCACAAGGTATATCTTATTGACTGTGGGGCACCCGTTTTCTTTCAGGATGCTGCCATGTAGATAGACATCCATTATTCCTAAGAGATTACATGATTATAGCCCATAGAGTGATGAGGCCTTAGTGCAGGGCCCTCTTACAGTGTTATCACCTTCAGGTGGTGTACATGATGCACCACTACCCGTTGAGCAGTCATTTCCACCAGCCCCACCAGCAGAGGCTGCACGCAAACTGAGGGAGTTTCATGAGTTTCAACGGTGTAGGCCTTTGATGTTTTGAGGAAATATGGATCTATAGGTGACTGAGGAATAGATAGAGGCTATGGATAGAGTTTTTTTCTTAGTTAGGACAACAGCTGATCTGATGGTGATCCTAGCTGCCAGTCTCTTCCAGGGAGAATCTGGGAGATGGAAGATTCCGACACTCCAGTTACATGATGAGGTGACCCTTACCTGGGTGGAAATTGAGGAAATTTTTAGGGAAGAGTTCATCCTAGTGACTCTATACATAGTGTGTATACATGAGTTGCTTCACTAACAGCTAGGCAGCATGACCGTGTCCTAGTACTCGACGAGGTTCACTGATCTCTCCCACTACTCCACTGACATGGAACGAGAACCTTTCTTCAGGGCCTAGTCATCTGAGAAGGGTCTTTTATGGGGGATCAGATCATCAATGATATCTCTCAGCATTCCAACATAGGCATGGGTTCTAAAGTGAGTGATTCTGGTTTAGAGATTCCTAGTAGTGAAGGTGACAACAGCGAGAGCCACCACCGGACATCAGGTAGTAGAGTCATCTGTAGCAGGTAGTAGATGAATGACACAGGGGACCAAGAAAGCTAGACCATCTGGAAGATGACCTTAGGATACAGGGTCGGTGGTTCAGGGCTCTCAGGACATAGGAGTATAGATGAGGAGAATACAATGCTACTCGTGTGGCGGGCAGGGTCACATGGCTCGCAATTTCCTGAACCACTATACAGATGACCAAAAGATGGTCGAGGGATTGCTAAGGCAGAGAAAGAGGTTCGAACAAGGAGTTCCACAGGGAGGAAGACATGGAAGAGGAGCTGGCTACATAGTATGTGGTGGGTGGTGATTCTAGGTTCTACTGCCACTGCCTCCAGGTGGTCCACCATGACCATAGGGATCAGGAGGACAAGGACAAGCTCAGCTCTAGGAAGATGAGGCCTATGACCATGAATCTCTAGAGATGATTAGTGGTATAATCTTTTTATACTCCACCCTAGTTGTAGTACTTATAGACACATGTGATAGTTACTCTTTTATTTCCACAACCCTTGTTTCAAGTTTAGAGATTCTGATGGAGCTATTGGCTCGATCCTTACAACTATAGATTCCTACGGGATATGATTCGACGATTACACACTGGTGCCAGTAGTGTGAGATTACTCTAAGAGGTGAGATCTTCGGCTCGGATCTTCTTGTAGTAGTGTCGAGGCCTTAAAACGTCATCTTTGGTATGGAAAGAGAGGTATCTGGTTTTGTTACCAGATTTCCCCTGCCAGTACGTCAAGGCGGAGCATCAGAGGCCAATCAGACTGTTACAATAGCTACCCATTCCAGAGTGGAAATGGGATGATGTCACGATGGACTTCGTGACCAGGTTTCCAAGGTCACCTCATGGAAATGATGTCGTATGGGTTGTTGTGGACAGACTTACAAATGTAGCTCACTTTTTGCCGTTCAAGGAGACCTTCGGTGTTGACGAGCTCAGAAAGATTTATATCCGAGAGGTAGTACGTCTTCATGGGGTCCCTCATTCTATAGATTCAGATAGGGATTCCCGATTTACGTCTCGTTTATGGAAGATTTTTCAGAGAGAAATGGGTACACATGTGCTTCTGATCATAGATTTCCACCCTCAGACTGATGGCCAGTCAGAGCGTACGATACAGGTGCTTGAGGACATGCTGCGTACATTCATCCTATACTTTGGGGGCTCTTGGGAGAAGCACATACCCCAGGTCGAGTTTTCCTACAATAATAGTTTTAAGGAAACTATTGCGATGGAACCTTACAAGGATTTATATGGTAGGCCATTCCGATCACCCTTGTGCTAGTTGGAGGTAGGTGAGGCAGCTTTATTGGGACCACATCTCGTGCAAGAGACTTCAGAGTAGGTCTAGTTGATATAGAAGCAAATGGATACTACACAGTCTCGTTAGAAATCTTATGCTGATCTCCATAGACGAACCATGGAGTTCGTGGTCAGGGATCAGGTTTTCTTATGCGTTTCAACGAGGATGGGACACTGGTGGATCATGAGATAGGGTAAACTTTCACCGAGGTATGTAGGGCCGTTTGAGATAATGGAGAGAGTCGAGAACGTTGCCTATCAGTTTCAGTTACCACAGAGGTATCAGGCCATGCACGAATTCTTCTATATATCTCAGTTGTGCCATTATCACTAAGACCCATCTCACGTTTTCAGCCTGAGGAGTTTGAACTTCAGGTCGATGCATCCTTTTTGGAGCATCTGATTCGTGTTGTTGATATGAGCACGAAGGTTCTCCAAGGCTGGTCATTTCCTCTCATACGGGTGCTATGGAAGCATGGCCGAGTGTAGGAAAAAACCTGGGAGTGAGAGACTGACGTACATGCTCAGTGGACAGAGTTATTCTCATCATTATCTTCACCACCCTTGGAAGGGAAATTTAGGGATGAATTTCTTTAAGGGGGGAAGTTTGTAAGAAATCGATTCTTATTCATGATGTATGAGTTTCTACTTCTCCTTTTCCTTAAGTGTTTTTGAGAAAACAATAGAAATAGGGAAAATCCCAAAATTTATGGTTACACGCCATGTACGTTTTCCACACTCCATGTACTTTGGCCATGTGAGATGAGAATACAGGGCGTGTAGGCCTGTCAGTGATGAAGGGTGTAAAAACTCACTACACGCCGTGTACTTAGTATATACACACCATGTAATCAGTTGGAAAGTGAACAGTAAGGAGGTGGGAGTAGCCGCCGGTGGAACGATGGTACACACCGTGTACATAGTAATACATGCTGTGTAATTAAGTTGGCTGGTGAATAGTAACACAATGGAAAGAAGCCGTCAGGGGAACAATTTAAAAAATGGAAAGTACACTCCATGTACTTGGAAGTACACACTGTGTAGTTATGTTTTTTCATTAAAAATAGGAAATAGCCTCCTCATTCCATAGAGGAGGCATAGAACTTGACAAGAGTAGTAGGAGAGGAGGTTGGAACATGGAGGAGCTCTCGACCGCACCCCAGGACTCCGATTCCTTCGCCGTAGATCTCGTTTGAACCGCACGGGTGAGATCTTCTATATTTTTGAACCTCTACTTATAATTATTTATCTAAGGTATGTTATTTGTTTTTGATTGGTTAAATTTTTATCCCAGATATGTGACATTCTCGAGTGATTCATGAGGCATCGTTCACGTATATCTATTAGAGGAGGTCAAGGTAGGTGGTATGGTGTTTATTTCCAACTGTCTAGTTGATTTTGTGTACCGTGGTGCTACACTCTCATGTTTGGGGTGTCTTGTAGTTGAGGCCTTGATTGTTAAGATACCTATAATTTCATAGGTAATTTAATGAACAAGTATAAACTGTTGTTTGGGATCGTTGCCTTGATCCAGGGCTACCTCGTGGGTGCGTTTCCCTTATTTAGCCGTTTGGATAGGATACCTGTGGGTATGCCATGATTAAATTCATGTTTTGAGTTTTCGTGAGAGGAAGTGTATATAAATTTCTTGTTTATGTGTTGGGATAGGCCCGGTTACTTTCCTAGCCTTAGGGTAGTGTTTTTCTTAGCCTGAGGGATGTGTTTCGTTAAGCATGAGGGAAAATTTTATTATGCCTATGGGCAGTAGCTTCCGTGCCTGAGAGAAATATCTCGTACGCATGAGGGAAATATTCGTTATGCCTGAGGAAAATAACCTGAGGATTTTGATTATGATTACCTAAGGGTAATGATTTGTATGTATGAGGAAAATTTTTGCTTTGAATATTCACTATGGTGATTTCTTGTGTTATATATGCCCAGCTAAAGCATAGGCTTGGTATTGTTATTACCTTCTACTTGTTAGATAGCCAGTTGTTGTTTTTGTTGTGGCACTATATATGAGATTTTCGGTCAAGTCTAGGTCTCGGGAACTTATAATTCAATTATATCAAATTGTTAAATAATGATTAAATTGTAATGGAACAGGTAGGAGTTGATACTTTTGAGTACTTCTTAGTTTATTGCATTTCATTATTGCATACTGTTGTTGCACATTTTTCAATGACAGTTGGGCACAGGCCTTTCGTGGTTACCTATTGGGATTTATTTCACACACCCTGTTTGGGTCACGTCTTGGGCCCAAACAAATTATATTGATACAGGTGTTGATAAGGGAAAGAGTCTTTATATAGGTACTTGATTATTGCTGAGGATTAAGAGAGCATGAGACCGAGCTTAGGCTTGCGATGCTGATGAGTTCCTGCTGCACTATTATTATTTGTTGTGCTGTACTTGTACCTTGTTTTGTATTGTTTTAGATTGATGTGTATCATTTTTTGGCTGCTTTATTATAATTAGGGACATATTACATCATCATATATATGACTATTGGTCATATTTTACTCCGTTGTCCATTTCAGGTTTATACTGTTTACTGCTTCCTGTTTTGTGTTTTTCTATTTATTTACATTGTGATACACTTTAAAAAATATGGGAATAGTTTCCCCACTATCAGTCCAAGGCCATCGCTGCTAGTCAGCAGCCCCTGACATTTGAGGATATGCACTTGAGGTCATGTGACCAATCGGGTTCAGGGCACCCATTGTGTTTCACCCGAATCCGGGACGTTACAAAGTTGTATCAGAGGATTTATTTTCTCTTGAATTACTGTTTGGAGCCTTTAGCGAGGGATAAAAAGGATTAGGTACTTGATAATAAGTTGTTCTTGGGATTAGTTAACCAGTGTATAGGGAATAACCAATCCACCTCATTAAATTGCAATTTTTTTGTTTTGCAATTTTACAGTTGATTTGATTTTCAACGATGGGTGATGCACTTATGATGTGTTGTTTATATTTTATACTTTGGTTATATCTAGTTGTAACCTGATGAGATGAGTGTATTCCATCTCATGCATCATTTAGACACATGTTAGAATCACATTCCATTCATAGTTTTCATGCCATGTAGGTGCGTTAGAAATTGCATGTTGTTGTGATAGATGTTGTTCTAGAAAATGAATGTTTTTGTGATAGGTACCTTGATAGATACGCATACTATTGATAGGGTATTGGTACATGTAATGGTTGGGTTAATGGATTCTAAACTTTTGTTCCTAAGAAGTATGGGATCTCTTGGACCAAAATTTAGTGAATCAGTATCCAGCCTTTTTGGTGGTGTTTTGTACTATAATATGAAAGGTCAGGTACTAAACTTTGGTTCAGGGGGAGTATGGCCCCCCACAGATTGGAATTTGGTATACTGATGCTTGAAATTTAAGGAAAAAGGGGCTTTGGAGTAGTTATTGAGGTCTACTATTCGGAAACCCAGACAACACAGCATGTGGTTCTATGAACACACACCATGTACTATTCTGTTCGGGAAGAAATGAAAAATTTCTAATTACATGTCGTGTACCATATGTACATGCTGGTTAGTCTCTAACCGTATCCTAGGCCATGTGGGCAGAGACACAGGATGGAAAAATTCTTGTGGGAAAACGTCGTGTACCACTTATTCACACCGTGTTGTCTTGACCCTGTGTCCACTGTGTGACTAACAACACGGACAGAGAAATATTTTCTTAAACACGCCATGTCACTTCCGAACACGACGTGCAGTGTAACCTGGGAATCCAGTCATGTAACTAAAAACATGGGTTGGTATTATCCTTTCTAGTACATGCCGTGTCCACCTGGAAAACACCGTGTAGTGTGAGCTGTGTATCTGGACATGTCTCGAACAACACGAGTTGACGAAGCTCAACTAGTACACGCCATGTACCTGTGGGACACGCCGTGTGGTCCTTACTGGTTAGAGACCGTGTGGACTTAGCAATGTGGCTAGGGAAACATAGTGGTTCACACACCGTGTGCGAGTGTAACACACCATGTAGTGTCAGCCGAGTAGCCGACCATGTCACTAACAACACGGGTCAGTGAGCTCGTCTAGTACACACCGTGTAGACATTATACATGTCGTGTAGTGTCATTCTATGGAAATCCATGTTGATAATCCATACATAAGGTGTTAGGCAGGGGAAGAAAATTTCAAGTATACGTCGTGTGTAAGGACAACACGCTGTGTGTTTGGGGTGTTACACAACCAGTTCTGGCAAGAAGTGTTGAGCAATGTATTGTTTTCAACAATGTGTATTAATGTTATTTAAAGGGGCAAATTATTAAAAATAATACTCTGTCTCTTTAGGATAATTTTGATGCTCACAAATACCCTTAGTTATTTTCTAATGATTTTACCTAGTATTTTGCAGGAGTTTATTAATTTATTTTACTCTTGAAATAACGAGAATTTATTACTTAGCGCGGAATCTGTTTTAGCGCATTCTGGAAACACTGTTCACATCTTATGTAGATGAATATAGCGCAAAATCTATTTTAGCGCGTTCTGGAATCACTGTTCATACCCTACATTGATAAATGTAGCGTAAGGATGAAAAGCATGTATACTTTTTGAGATAAGAGAAAAGTATGGTTAAACAACCATACGTTTTCAGCAAAGTATGGAAGAAGAACCTCACGTTAGGAAGGAATCTTACGTTTTGGTTATCAGAAAAGTATGGAAGGAGAACCATACATAAATTATAAAGGTTACGTGTATTTCTCAAAATTATGGTTTGTCAACCTTACTTTTGTAAACAACCACACGTTCTTGGAAAAGTATGGATCAAGTAAAATTATAGATCTTTTACCATATGTTTGAATGTTGAAGAAAAAGTATGGATGATCAACCCTACGTTTGTTATCAACCTTACGTTGTCAACCCTACATTTGAAGACTGTGTTATTAACCCTATGTTTGGAGGCCACGTCATCAACCTTACGTTTGGTGTCGGATTTTTGGCAGATGGTATTTATGTACAACGATCAGTAAGCTGATTTCTGGGAAAATTTCAAGCTGGATTTAAAGTCGTTTTTAAATTATGACTTTGACTGATTCAAAGCCATTTTATTAATGGATTTAAGATCGAATTAGAAGGAGGTTTTTATGCTGAGTCTTAAGGGAAGTTACGACTTCTCTATAAATTCAAATTTTTTAATATCGCAAATTAGAAGGTGACTTTTATGGATATAAATGTGCAGGAGATATGATTTATTATATATTATCTCTCTGAAACACCAGGTACAAGGTGGTGTGATTGATCTATTATTAAAATAGGTGGAAAACAGAGATTGCAACTATTCACGATTGATCTGCTGATTCAACAGGAGCGTAAAAGCTTGTTTGTTCAAGAAGAAGGAACTCGATAGAAGATTCACCTGTTCTACATCGTATATCTACTGTAGATCTACTAATGCTAAGGTAGTGAACTATATCTCTATATCTACTACAACTAGATCAACTCAGAACTGCTTCATCTTGATGATCATTATTTCTAGAGACTTCGATCCATCTGCTGTCAATTGCATTCTGTTGCAATTGTGAAGATCAACTGGAAATTTCTTTCTGAAATTATTTTTTATTCTTGTGTAACCAGCTTCTCGTTCTAAGTTGGGTAGGTTCATGTTTGAACCAGAAGGCTTTTTTTTCCTTGGATTGTAAAGGTGTCAACTGCCTGTACTCATTTGTGAATCGGTCTGTGGAAAAGAGGACCAGATAGTGAAAATCACCAAGCTCGTGGAGTAGAGTGTTGGTGGAGTGGACTAGGGGATTTCTATTCCCCGAACCACTATACATCTTTGTCTTATTAATTTTACTTTTTTCGCTGCACGATCAAATATGATAATGTATAAAGGACAGAACTCGTTCAAAAGTAGAGTTATTGAAAAAATTGCAAAAGACACAATTCACTCCCCTCTTGTGTATAATCTGTAGATTCAGATCTAACAATTGGTATCATAGGAGGAGCTTCTGATAGAGGCTTATAAAGATAGAAGCATTTAAGGATTATACAATAGAGCATCATGAATGATATAAGAGAAGGGATGTTGATGATTATAGCACCATATTTTATTGGAGAAAACTATGGTTGCTGGAAATTGCACATGATAATATATCTGAAAAACCTCGGATATAGAGTATATTTAAAGATTCTGACTCCTTATGAAATTCCTGAAAATCCTGAGGCATCGAGTGCTTCTATAGAGGTAGAGTACGATATGAACTCGAATGCTATGAATGCAATTATCTGTAGTCTAGGACTAGATGAATTTAACAGAGTATCTCAGTGCCCGACAACATATGAGATGTGGCAAACAATAGTTGTGGAATATGAAGGAAAAGATAATGTAATGCAAATGAGATATGCAACTACAAAATTGAAATTTGATACTTTCAGAATGATTGAAGGTGAGAGCATTACCCAAATGAATGGGAGATTGACAGAAATTGTCAATAACATAATTGCTCTAGGAGAACCTATCAGGCAGGATGATCAAGCATTTAAAGTACTGAGAGTACTTTCTACTAGATGGAATGGTATCTCTATTGCAATCAGACAATCAATACCTGTCAAAGATCTAATTATGAGAGAGCTGATTGGTACAATGATAATGTATGAAGCTGAAATGCAAGGTGAATCTAATGAACATAAAGTTCTTATCAAAAGAGAAGACACTTCCTTAAAGGTAACTTCACTACAAAAGAATAGAAAGATGAAGAGAAAATAAGTCAAAGCTAAATCAAAAATCTCTGACTCATCCAACTCAGATGAAGAACTGGCTCAACTAGCAAAAAAATTTAGAAAATTCTACATCAAGAAAAGAGGCTTCAAAAAATCCTTTAAGGGAGATAATAAGGAAGTGAGATGTTATGAATGCAAAAATATGGGACATATCAAACCAGATTTCCCACAATTGAAGGATGCAAAGAAGAATAAATTCTTCAAAAGAAATGACATTGAGCAGAAAGACAAGAATGTTATGAAATCCACTTGGAGTGTATCTGAAGACTCTAGTAGCTCTTCTAAATCAAGCTCAGAAAAAGAAGAAGTCAATCTAAAGGCAGACATGTGTTTCATGGCAGAAACTGATGAGGTACACTCATATTACTCCTCTGAATCACATTCTGAATCAAGCTACGCAAATGAAAAATTTACAGCCTACTGCAATATGCTTGAAGAAAGATATGACTCACTATTTAAGAAACACAAGTCACTAAAAAATATACATAAAGCAGTTTCATATGAAAGAGACACAATGCTGAAACAACACAAATAATTAACTAATAAATACAATTTGATTAACACTAACTAAATTAATTTTGAATCAAGAATAAAATCATTGTAGGATGAAGTAGAATCTTACAAATAGGCTACATTTGTATTTACAAATATAGATAATTCATTAATTGAAATTCTTGGAAAAACTTTCATTAAAAATGAGAGATTTGGAATTGTAAGTAAAGGGGAAAAACCAAAGCTATATAAAAATTATTTTGTTCCTAGCTCTAAAAAGCTTAATTATAATTATTGTGGGGAAAAGGGACATGTAGCTAAAAACTGTTTCTTAAGACAACCTCAAATTTCTGGTATTAAGAAAGCTTATTTTTCAAAAGACTTATATGATTCATCTAATTTTAAAATAACAAAGAAAATCTGGATACCCAGATCATTACTAGCTAACACTCCTGGACCCAACAAAATATGGGTACCAAAGCAATTTGTTTGAATGTCTTTGCAGGTAGCAGGTCACCAGAGAAGAAAAGATATATGGTACATGGACAGTGGCTGCTCAAGAAATATGAGTGGAAACTCATTGAATTTTTCTTCACTCACTCAAAAGGAAGGAGGAATTGTCACATTTGGTGATAATTCCAAAGGAAAAATCATTTGTGTTGGAACAGTTGGAGATCCAAAAATAGTCTCAATCAACAAAGTACTTTATGTATAAGGACTAAAACAAAATATGATAAGTATCTCTCAACGTTGTGATGATGGATATACTGTTGATTTTACTAACAATTGTTGTACTGTTTCTAAAGATAAACTGTTTAAATTTAAAGCACCAAGAACTGAAAATGTATATACTTTGGATTTAAATTCCTTATGTAAACAACAAGTAAACTTCTTGACTGCTAAAGTTATTGAATCCTGGATCTGGCATAGAAGACTTGGTCATTGCAATGTATATGTTTTACATAAGTTATCCAAGAAACATTTAGTTTCTGATTTACCTTGTCTCAAATTTGAAAGTGACAGATTTTGTGATGCATGTCAACTTGGCAAGCAACACAAATCATCCTTCAAATCTGTTAATAATATTTCTATATCTAAACCTCTAGAACTTATTCATATGGATTTTTTTGGACCTTCAAGAGTAGAAAGCTTATCTGGTAAATTATATTTATATTTTCTAGTTGATGACTATTCAAGATTTTTATGGATTTTCTTTTTGAAATTTAAAAAGGAAGATTTTACTTTATTTGAAAGTTTCTGCAAATATGTTCAAAGTGAAAAAGGTTTCAATATAATATCATAAAGAACTGATCATGGTGGAGAATTTGAGAATATTGAATTTAATTCCTTTTTCTCAAATATGGGTATTACACACACCTTTTCTGCACCCAGAACACCTCAACAGAATGGGATTGTAGAAAAAATAAATAGAAAAAATCAAGAAATGGCTATAACTATGTTAAATGAATATATCCTACCTATATATTTCTAGGCAGAAGCTATGAATACAGCTTGTTATATAATTAATAGAGTTTTAATTAGACCTATTTTGAAAAAGACACCCTATGAACTTTGAAATAACAGAAAACCTAAAGTAAATTACTTTAAAGTTTTTGGATGCACGGTTTATATCTTAAACACCAAGGATAATCTTGGTAAGTTTGTTCCAAAATCTGATGAAGGTATTTTCATAGGATATTCTTCTACCTCCAAAGATTATAGAGTTTATAATAAGAAGTCAAGGATTGTTGAAGAATCAGTTCATGTGAAATTTGATGAATCTGATCCTTTTGAGAAAAGGATAGAACAAATGGATGAACTTGACTCTAATGATAACATGAGACTTGAAAATTTAAAGAATGGTTTTGAAAATGATATAAAAGAAATTCAGTCCAGTTCATAGGAACATGATACTAAAGAACCTTTAAATATTTTACCTAGACAGTCTAGAACCCTAAATAATCATCCTTTAGAAACTATAATAGGTAACTTAGAAACTGGTGTTCAAACTGGAAGAAAATTAGGAAACCTAGTGGAGTTCTTTGCCTTCCTATCTCAACAAGAACCCAAGTCTATATAAGAAGCTTTAGATGATGAAAGCTGGGTAATAACAATGCAAGATGAATTAAACTAGTTTAAAAGAAATGAAGTTTAGGATTTAGTGGAAAGACCTAAGAATTATCCTGTAATAGGAACCCAATGGGGTTTTAGAAATAAACAGGATTACCAAGGTACAATAACTAGAAATAAAGCAATATTAGTAGCTAAAGGATATAATCAAGAAGAGGGAATAGATTATCATGAGACTTTTGCACCTGTAGCTAGGTTAGAAGACATTAGAATCCTTTTAGCCTATGAATCTTATATGAATTTTAAATTATTTCAGATGAATGTTAAATCTGCCTTTTTTAATGCTTATTTAATGGAGGAAGTTTATATTGAGCAACCTCTTGGTTTTGAAAACTCTCAAAAACCTGATTCTGTTTTTAAACTTACTAAAGCTCTTTATGGCCTTAAACAAGCACCTAGAGCTTGGTATAAAAGATTACGTTCTTTTATTTTAAAAAATGATTTTACTATTGGAATGGAAGACCCAACACTCTTTAATAAAACTGTGAAAAATAATGTTTTATTGGTTCAAATTTATGTAGATGATGTAATCTTTGGATCAACTAATAAAACTCTTTGTCATCAATTTTCAAAATTAATGCAAGAAGAATTTGAAATGAGTATGATGGGAGAATTAACTTTCTTTTTGGGTCTTCAAATATTTCAAAAATATTTTGGAAATGTTTTAAATAAAAGAAAATACATTACTTATTTACTTAATAAATTTGGACTTGAGAACAACAATACATTTATAACTCCTATGTGTACTAATATAAAACTTGATTTGGATGAAACTGGGAAATCAGTTGACAACAAGTTATATAGAGGTATGATTGGTAGCCTGTTATATCTCACTAATAGCAGACCAGATATAATGTATTCAGTATGTCTTTGTGCAAGATTTCAATCAAATCCTAAAGAATATCATCTAACTACTGTTAAAAGAATTTTTAGATATTTAAAAGGAACTATTTTTCAATCTCTTATTTATCCTAAAACTTCTGATTTTAATTTGATTTCATATTCAGATGTTGACTTTGGAAGTTGTAGATTGGATAGAAAAAGTACATCAGATACATGTCACTTTTTAGGAAAGTCCTTAGTATCATAATCTAGTAAGAAACAACATTCAGTTGCCCTATCAACAGCTGAGGCAGAATATGTTTCTGCTGGCAGTTGCTGTGCACAAGTGTTGTAGATGAAAAACACTCTTATGGACTTTGGATTGAATTTTAATAATACACCTATTTTATGTGATAATACGAGTGCAATTAATATTTAAAAAAATCATGTTAGTCATTCTAGAAGTAAGAACATTGATATAAGGCATCACTTTTTAAGAGATCATGTTATAAAAAAAGATATATTTTTAGAATTTATAAATACTGAAATTCAATTAGCAGATATTTTTACTAAACCTCTCCCCACAGCAAGGTTTGATTTTATTAAGGGGGAGCTAGGTTTATTTAATTTTAAATAACTTTTTATTTTATTTTGTTTATTGAATACTGTTTATGTTTTTTTTCCTTTCGTCGTATGAAAAATTTATTTGTTTTTAAATATATGTAACGATGAGTGATTACATGGGAATCAAGGCTATCAGATCCTTTTCAACTTCTAAACCCTTTCACTTCTATCGAAACCCTAACCTCCATCTTCTGAAACCCTAGCCTTCAAACTTCTGAAATCCTAACCTTCAAACCTTCAGATACTCCTGCAGAAATGGTAAGGACTAAGAGAGCCAGTGAGACCGAGACGAGAAATGCCAAGAGACAACGCACTGAGGGAAGAAAAATCTTACAAGGTAAGGTAATCAATCTTGACTGGTTATTTCAGACGAATCTATTGTTGAAGAAAGTGCTGTCGTTTCAGAATATTGAACATATGTTCAACAGTGAAAATATGGAATTTCTGTATGAAGTAGAACATAGATAATTCTATAAATCTGTACAGTTTAGTCTGGGAGATACCGAAGACAGTATGATGGCTAAAATAGAGGATAGGGATTTCTCAATTTCTTCAGTAGAGATTAGTCAGATTCTCAACTGCCCTCATGAGGGAGTTTTTCATTTTGACTAGAAGAATATAGGAGATTATATTCATAAATCCAAAGACATTATGTCTTTTCTTTTCGGTACCAAGGCAATAAAGAAAATGTTTGTTAAGGATTTAGAGCCTGATCAGAAGATTTTGGTAAAATTTATTCAGACCATAATAGCTCCACGGATGGCAGAAATGGAGAAGATTTTGTACCCTGATATGTATATAATATTTCTTATGTTAAGTGATATTAAGTTAAACTTTTCAAGATACATGATAAGGTATCTCAGTTACAGCTATCAAAGCGATGCCAGGATCAATTTCTATCACTTTGTTAGATTTATTTCTAAGCTTCTGTTTAAGAAAGACATGGTGAGATTAGTGGATGAAAGAGTTAACTTTCATCACAGTAATATGTTTAATGATGGAACCTTGAGGAAAGTTGGATATTTCTCGAGCACAATTAAAGGAAAACTTTTTCCAGTAGGAGCTGAGGAAGACTCAGAGAGTGCTCAGGATCAACCTACTAAGTCCAAGGAGGGAAAAGATGAATCCAGAGTCAGCAATGTAGCAAGAAGGATTTGCTTTGAAGTGGTAGATGCTGAGGAATACAAAAGCCAGGAGGGACTTCAATCAAGAAGAAAAATACCAGTAAATGAGACAGTCAATTCCACTGCATTGGAAACTCCAAAAGAACCTTTATTTTCTTATTCTTTTGTGAGAGAAGTTGTTGCTGATAAAACCATGTAAGATGTTACTAAGAGAACGGCTCCAGTAGAGAAATCAGGATCTCAAGAAGAAGTTCAAAGGGAAAATCAAGAATAGATTGTTTCTGATGTTGAAGTTTCACTTCAACAGGAACATGAGATGGAGGCAGTGCCTGGTGAAGAAGTGGCCAGACCTCAGGAAACTTCTGAAAATATTGTTCTTGAAATTACAGTGGAAGACAAAGATGTTGATGAATGTGATGAGCATGCTTTTGAAGCCCAAACAGAGGTACTTCAAGAGGATTTTTCTGTGGAGGAGTTTGAAAACTCTAAGGAAAAATCTTTGGACAAACCTTCTCAGGACAAGGAAAAAAGAGAAATCTGATGCTGAATCATTGCCTTTGGTATTGCTGCATCAACCTAAGAATGTGAATCAAGCACAGGGTGCATCTGATTCATGGAAAGAAGAAGTTGAAGAACTATACAGAACAGTATCTCAGTTGGAATCTGAGAATTCTTCTCTGAGAAATGCTTTAGACTTAGGACATTTAATGTTTCAAAAGCTGAAGGAGTGTACAGTTTCAAGGCAAGAAGTTGAAATGTTTAGAGAGGATATGATGATTGCTGTTACACAATTAAAATATGAAATGGTTATGAAGTTAGATTTATCAGATCTGAAGTTGTTTATGGAGAACCAATTTGCATCAGTTGCAAATAATGCTGTTAGTGGATCAGGTACTTCACCTGATTTAATCAGAAGGTTTCAAGCTATCACATTTGCGTTGAGAAATATGAATGACAAGATACAATATCTTCAATGTAACAGTGCTCCTTTGTCAGTGTTGCTGGACAATCAAAAATTCTTAGTGGATCAACTGACATCTAGTGAGCCATCAATCAGAATTATGTTAGATCAGTTATCTGATAAGCTGTTAGTATTTGTATAAAAAGAGGAAAGGATGCATGAGTTTTTCAGAGTCAATTTAATTGAGGATATTCATATGACTCAAGAGAACATAGAGCTCATTATCAAGCTTGTAGATGAGATGATGAAGAGACTTCGGAAACAATTTACAGAAATCAAGTCTGCAATTCAGAGGAGATAGACCTTGTTGCCTATCTTACCCAAACCATAATTCATGTGTATATCATTGTCATGTATATACTACTGTTTTTGAGTGAAATGTTTATTCATTGTTTATTTTTCTCTTTCTTTATTTGTTTTATTAACTTTATTTTTAATATGTCAGTACTCCAGATTTATTTATTGATAAATAGTTCGTAATAGAATTTACTAACAGTTCAGTGCAATATTAAACATGTCCAAATACATGATTTTTCATTATTTTTTATATCAAAAAAAGGGGGAGAATTTGGATAAAAACAACATCAATATTTAGGGGGAGAATTTGGATAAACATAACATAAATTTTTATTGAGGTAGAATATTAGATGAGACATTTGGATTTATAATTATCTTTTTGGTGGAGAAGTTTTTATTTAAATCTTTATAACTATTTTTGAAAGTTAATTTTGTTTTGTTTAAATAATTTTAATAATTTTATGGGTTTTTTGATCATCAAAAAGGGGTAGATTATTGAGCAAAGTATTGTTTTCAACAATGTGTATTGATGTTATTTAAAGGGGGAGATTATTGAAAATAATACTCTGTCGCTTTATGATAATTTTGATGCTCACAAATACCCTTAGTTATTTTCTAATGATTTTACTTAGTATTTTTCAGGAGTTTATTAATTTATTTTACTCTTGAAATAAAGAGAATTTATTACTTAGCGCGGAATCTGTTTTAGCGCGTTCTGGAAACACTGTTCACATCTTACATAGATGAATATAGCGCGGAATCTGTTTTAGCGCATTCTGAAATCACTGTTCATACCCTAAATGGATAAACGTAATGTAAGTATGAAAAGCATGTATACTTTTTGAGATAAGAGAAAAGTATGGTTAAACAACCATACGTTTTCAGCAAAGTATAGAAGAAGAACCTTACGTTAGGAAGGAACCTTACGTTTTGGTTATCAGAAAAGTATGGAAGGAGATACATACGTAAATTCTAAAGGTTACGTGTATTTCTCAAAAGTATGGTTTATCAACCTTACTTTTGTTAACAACCATATGTTCTTGGAAAAGTATGGATCAAGTAAAAGTATGGATCTTTTACTGTATGTTTGAATGTTGAAGAAAAAGTATGGATGATCAACCCTATGTTTGTTATCAACCTTACGTTGTCAACCCTACGTTTGAAGACTATGTTATTAACCCTACGTTTGGAGGCCACGTCATCAGCCTTACGTTTGGCGTCAGAAATTTTGGCAAATGCTATTTATGTACAACGATCAGTAAGCTGATTTCTGGGAAGATTTCAAGCCATATTTAAAGTTATTTTTAAATTACAACTTTGACTAATTCAAAGCCGTTTTATTAATGGATTTAAGATCGAATTAAAATGACCTTTTTATACCGAGTCTTAATGGAAGTTACGACTTCTCTGTAAATTCAAAATTTTGAATATCGCGAATCAGAAGGAGAATTTTATGGATCTCAATGTGCAGGAGATATGATTTATTATATATACTCTCTCTGAAACACCGGGTATAAGGTGGTGTGATCGATCTATTGTTAAAATAGGTGGAAAACAAATATTGCAACTATTCACGATTGATCTACTGATTCAACAGGAGCGTAAAAGCTCTGTTTGTTCAAGAAGAAGGAACTCGATAGAAGATTCACCTATTCTACATTGTATATCTACTGTGGATATACTACTGCTGAGGTTGTGAACTATATCTCTATATCTACTAAAACTAGATCAACTCCGAACTACTTCTTCTTGAAGATCAATATTTCTAGAGACTTCGATCCATCTGCTGTCAATTGCATTCTGTTGCAATTGTGAAGATCAACTGGAAATTTCTTTCTGAAATTATTTTTTATTCTTGAGTAACCAGCTTCTCATTATAAGATGTGTAGGTTTGTGTTTGAACCATAAGGCTTTATTTTTCCTTGGATTGTAAAGGTGTCAACTGCCTGCACTCAATTGTGAACCGGTCTGTGGAAAAGAGGACTAGATAGTGAAAATCACCAAGCTCATGGAGTAGAGCGTTAGTGGAGTGGACTAGGGGATTTCTGTTCCCCGAACCACTATACATCTTTGTGTTCTTAATTTTACTTTTTCCACTGCACGATAAAATCTGATAAAGTATAAAGGACAGAACTCGTTCAAGAGAAGAGTTATTGAAAAAATTGAAAAAGACACAATTCACCCCCCTCTTGTGTATAATCTGTAGATTCAGATCCAACAAGAAGTACACGCCCATGTGAAAGACTTAAGGTAACACGTCGTGTAGTTATTATACAAGTTTTGCAGTCTTGTTTTTCAACTTGAATGTTTTCTTTTCCTTGCTCCCTTCTTATGCTTTTGGTTCTTAGTCCTTGATGATCTTGATCTATGGCGTGTGTTTGACCTTGTAGAGTCATACCACCAAGACGACCTCAAGTTGTTCTCCAATAGAGAGGCAACGATTATACTCTAGAGACGGTAGGCCACGGGCTACCGATGGATCATCCAGTAGTGCCAGATGCGGCGCCAACCATTATACTAGACGCAGGCATGGATGCACAGTTCTGTGAAAGCTTCATGCGGTTCATACATACCTTCTAGGGAGAACCGCCGGCTGCCACATCTAGGGCCGAGTTGACATGTATATTCCAAAAGAAGCATCCGCCTACATTTTCATGGGATGGAGGACCACAAGCTGCGGAGTCATGGATGGATTCATTTCAGACTATCTTTGAGCATCTTAAGATGCCTATAGGAAGGAGGTTCAAGCTCGCTACGTACATGCTGCATGATTCCGCCAAGAGATGGTGGGATGTTACCACCCAGACTAAGCATCACCGAGACATGGTGCAGGAATATTTTCATGCTGTATTCTATGAATTTTTCTTTTCAGAGATGATAAGGGTACATCGAGCTTGAGAGTTCATGAATCTGCAGCATGGCGCCATGTCAGTGATGGACTATTCTACCCAATTCACCAAGCTACAGTGTTTTGCACCTGTTTTAGTGGGTGATGAGACGTTGAGGACTAGAAGCTTTGAGGAAAGTGTACGATATGACATCTGAGTGCTGGTGAATGTTTTTAGGTTGCCTACAGTGCATGCTATTGTGAACCAGGTGTTGATTTCTGAGAGAAACCTACAGGAAGCCAGTGGTGTAGGCCAGGGCGGTTCGACACTAGTTTTTGGTACTATTTCTATTGGTAAGAGGAAGAGGTATATGGATTTCTATCACGGTGGAAGTACTAGCCAGAATATTTCTTCAGGTGGCTAGGTGATGTGCTACCAGTGTGATAAAGAGGGGCACAAGAGACCTCAGTGTCCACATGACCCAGTGGAGTGCCGAGCTTGCGGAAAGATGGGTCATCATTAGCATTTTTGTAGGGAGTTTTCACCAGTGACTAGTGAGAGGGGTTCTGTGCAGACTCCGCATGTAGGAGCAGGGCCAACAGCTTTCTACCAGTCAGGGAATTGGAATATTTCAGGACGTTCAGGCCGATGTGGTGGTCATGGCTATGGTAGCCAGACACCAAGATCTCAGAGGCAATAGGGTGGGTCAGCTCAGGGTAGCCAGGCTGTGTCGTAGGGATGCGACACAGGGTAGGCATATGCAGTGAAAAAACCCAATAGGAGCAAGATCCCGGACCTTCCACTATCAAAGTTATTATTCTAGTTTCTTCGGTTTTATCTTCAGTACATTTTGATACTAGTGCTACACATAGCTTTACATCTATGCCCGTTTTGGAGAGCCTTGGGCTATATGTTTCTTCTTTATCTAATATCAGGATGCTAGACACTCTGTTGGGAACTGGAACGACAGGTGTGTGTCAGTGCAAGGAGTGCCCCCTAAAGGTTGTCGGATGTCACTTTCTATGGGACCTCTATGTCTTAGAGATGATAGCCTATGATGTCGTTCTCGGGATGGAATGGTTGGAACCCTTTCGAGCCTTTGAATATTTCTATTGTCGCAGGGTGAGTTTCATATCACCAGAGGGAAGAGAGTTTCTATACAAGGGAAAATGGGATGTCCAGGCGAGCTGAGCTGGACCCGAGCATCATGGGTGAGGTGGGGTGACAACCCAGATTGTGAGTTTATATTAGGATGACCAGGGAACTTGCTAAAATTATTTCACTCCGGTGGTTAATTGTTTCAGGGATGTCTTCTTGGATGACTTTTCAGGTCTACCTTTGGAGAGAGAGGTGGATTTCTCTATTGAGCTTATTCCAGGAGCAGTGCCGGTGTCCATTTGTCCATACAGGATGGCTACGCTAGAATTGAAAGAGCACAAGAAGCAGTTATAGGAGTTGCAGGCAAAGGGTTTCATTCGACCCCGTACTTCTTCTTAGGGTTCTCTTGTCCTGTTCGAAAAGAAGGCAGACAGTACCCTCAAACTCTGTTTGGATTATCAGAAATTTAACCAGTTGATGGTCAAGAACCGATATCTCTTGCTGAGGATTGATGATCTTTTTGATCAACTTCGAGGATCACGAGTGTTCTGGAAGAGTGACTCGAGATTCAGATATCATCAGTTGCGTGTTAGACTATCCGACATACCGCTTACAGCCTTTCAGAGCAGATATGGTCTATACAAGTACTTGTTCATGCCGTTCGGACTCACGAACGTGCCAGCA
Source organism: Viscum album (assembly GCA_963277665.1). Classification (NCBI taxonomy): domain Eukaryota; kingdom Viridiplantae; phylum Streptophyta; class Magnoliopsida; order Santalales; family Viscaceae; genus Viscum; species Viscum album. The sequence continues at coordinate 1,515,084,222 of OY728155.1, read as the reverse complement.
GTTTTCATGTCCCTGATGAATCGTGTGTTCCACCCATATCTTGATTATTTTTTGGTAGTTTTCATGGAGGATATCTTGGTATACTCTCACAATCGACACGACCATTCCACCCATCTTGAGATCATACTGAGTACACTGAGAGAGCATCAATTATATACTAATCTCTCAAAGTGCCACTTTTGGCTAGACCAGATTCACTTACTAGGTCATATTATCTCAGAGGTAGGAGTTTCAGTAGACCCAGAGAATGCGAGAGCAGTAGTTTCTTGGGAGCAGCCTAAGAATGTGTTTGAAATACGGAGTTTCTTGGGGATGGTTGTTTACTACAGGTGATTTATACATGGATTCTTCTGCTTAGCAGCACCATTGACGGGTTTGACTAAGAAGGGTATGATGTTCTTTGGTCAGCAGCTTTCCTGACAGCATTTCAAGAGCTGAAGGAAAGGTTGACATCAGCACCAGTCCATATACTTCTAGAGAAAATGAAGAGCTATATAGTTTACTATGATGCATCAGTTATTGGACTGGAAGCAGTGTTGATGCAGGGTGATCGAGTAGTTGAGTATGGGTCTTGGTAGCTGATGACACATGAGAGGAATTACCCGGAACATGATCTCAAGTTGGCTACATTTGTACATGTGTTGCTCTGTCGGAGACATTATCTCTTGGGAGAACATTTTTTGGTGTTTACGGACCACAAAATTCTGAAATACATCTTTAACCAGCGTGACCTGAATTTGAGACAGCATATGTGGGTTGAATACCTTCAGTCCTTAGACTTTGAGCTTTCCTATACACCTGGTAAAGGTAATGCAGTAGCCAATGCACTGAGTAGGATTACTCAGATATAGACAGTGCAGGAGACCAGTGGTGAGTGGCAGCTTATGGCTTTGCTCTCTGAGATGCATTTGGAGGTGCATGATATTCAGGAGTGAACCTATCTTTCATCCTTAGTTGTGACTACTACCCTCATAGATAGATTGAGGATGAGACAACTATCAGATTCAGAAGGCCTAGTTCTACGGGAGTCGGTGGAAAGTGAGGACCCTCCTCCTGGTTGGACGATAGGCGATGTTGAGGTACTACGTATCCATGGACGAGTGTGGGTTCTATGGGATATACACGAGGGGTTGATGCGGGAATTTCATACTTCACCTTGGGTAGTGCATCCGAGTTACCAAGATGTACCATGAATTGAGGCGTCCGTATTGGTGGCCAGGTATGAAAAGAGAGGTTGATGGTTTTGTTACAAGATGTTCCACCTGCCAGCTGGTGAAGACAGAGCATAAGAGGCCAGCTGGAATATTACAACAGTTACCCATTCCGGAGTGGAAATGGGATGATGTCGCGATGGACTTCGTGATCGGGTTTCCGAGGTCGCCTCAAGGCAATGATGTCGTATGGGTTGTTGTGGACAGACTTACAAAGGTAGCTCACTTTTTTCCGGTTAAGGAGACCTTTAGTGTTGACAAGCTTGGGAAGTTGTATATTCGAGAGTTAATATGTCTTCATGGGATCCCTTATTCTATCTTTTCAGATAGGGACACCCATTTTACATCTCGTTTCTGGTAGATATTTCAGAGGGAAGTGGGTACATAGGTGCTTCTTAATAGATCTTACCACCCACAGACCGATGTCCAGTTAGAGCGTACAATATATGTGCTTGAGGACATGCTGTGTGCATGCGTCCTAGACATTGTGGTCTCTTGGGAGAAGCACATACCCCTGGTCAAGTTTTCCTAAAATAATAATTTTTAGGAAACTATTGTGATGGCACCTTATGAGAATTTATATGGTAGGCCATGCCGATCACCTATGTGCTGGTTGGAGGCAGGTGAGACAACATTATAGGGACCACATCTCATGCAGGAGACTTCAGAGCAGGTCCAGTTGATAGAGAAGTGGATGGCTACTACACAGTCTCGTCAGATATCTTATGTTGATCCTCGTAGATGACCCTTGGAGTTCGTGGTCGGGGATCATGTTTTCTTACATGTTTCACCGAGGTTGGGGTATAGGTGGATCAGGAGACATGGTAAACATTCACCAAGGTATGTTGGTCCATTTGAGCTTCTGGAGAGAGTCGGGCCAGTTGTCTATCGGTTGCAGTTACCACAGAGGTACTAGGCCATGCATGACGTCTTCTATGTATCTCAGGTCTACCATTATCACTCAAACCCATCTCACATTTTTCATCCTAAGGATGTTGAACTTCAAGTAGATACATCCTTTTAGTAACATCTGATTCATGTTGTTGATAGGAGCACGATGGTTCTTCTAGGCTAGTCAGTTCCTCTTGTACGGGTGCTATGGAAGCATGGCTGAGTGTTGGAAATATCCTGGGAGCGGGAGACCAACATATGTGCTCAGTGGCCATAATTATTCTCAGCATTATCTTCACCACCCTTGGAAGGGAAATTCAGGGACGAATTTCATTAAGGGGAGAAGTTTGTAAGAACCCGGTTCTTATTCTTGATGTACGAGTTTCTTCTTATCTTTTTCCTTAAGTGTTTTTGAGAAAACAAGGGAAATGGGAAGAAACCCAAAATTTATGGGTACATTCCGTGTACTTTTTCCACACACCGTATACTTTGGTCATGTGGGATGAGAATACAGGTCATGTAGGTCTTTCGGTGATAAAGGGTGTAAAAATTGACTACATGTCATTTACTTAGTATATACACGTCGTGTAATCATTCGGCAGGTGAAAAATAAGGTGGTGGGAGTAGACACCAGTGTAATGATGGTACACGCCATGTACTTATTAATACACATCATGTAATCAAGTCGGCTGGTGAACAGTAATGCGTTGGAAAGAAGCTGTTAGGGAAACAGTTTAAAAAATGGAAAGTACACGCCATGTACTTGAAATTACATGCCATGTAGTAATGTTTTTTTGTTAAAAACAGGAATTAGCTTCCTCATTTAGTATAGGAGGCATAGAACTCAATGAAATCCTTGGGAGAGGAGTTCAGAACTTGTAGGAGCTCCCAACGGCACACCAGGACTCAGATTCATTCACTGTAGATCTCATTTGAACCGCACGGGTGAGATATTCTCTCTTCTTGAACCTCTCCTTCTAATTATTTACCTAAGATAAGTTATATTATTTTTAACGGGTAAATGTTTGTCCTAGATCTACGTCATTCTCAGGTTATTCAGGAGGCATCGTTCACATATATCGATTAGTGGAAATCGAGGTAGGTGGTCTGGTGTTTATTTCCAATTGTCAAGTGGATTTTGTGTACCATTGTTCTACACACCCATGTTTGGGGTGTCATGTGGATAAGGCCTTGACTATTAAGATACCTATAATTTTATAGGTAATTTAATGAACAAGTATAAACTTCTGTTTGGGATCGTTTCCTTGATCCCGAGCCACCTCATGGGTGCATTTCTCTTGTTTAGCTGTTTGGCCAGGATACCCTTGGGTATGCCGTGATTATAAGCATGCTTTGAGTTTTAGTGAGAGGAAGTTTATATAAATTTCTTGTTTATGTGTTGGGATCGGCCTGGTTTTCTTGCTTAGCCTAAGGGAAGTGTTTTTCTTAGCCTGAGGGTAGTGTTTTTTTAGCCTGAGGGAAACTTTTCTTATGCCTGTGGGTAGTAGCTTCCATGCCAGAGGGCAATATCTCATACGCATGAGGGAAATATTTTTTATGCCTGAGGGTAATCAACTGAGGGTTTTGATTCTGATTACCTAAGGGTAAGTATTTTTATTTATAAGGATAATGTTTTCTTTAAATATTCACTGTGGTGATTTATTGTGTTATATATACCAAGCTAAAGCACAAGCTTGGCATTGTAATTACCATCTACTTGTTAGATAGTCTGTTGTAGTTTTCGTTGTGGAACTTTCTAGGAGACTGTTTTTTGTGGTTGAGTCTTGGGAACTTATAATTAAATTATATTGAATTGTTAAATAATGATTAAATTGTAATGGAATGGTAGGAGCATATGCTTTTGATTACTTCCTAGTTTACTGCCTTTCATTATCGCATAATACTGTTGCACATTTCTCACTGACAGTTGGGCACGGGACTTTGGTTGTTGCCTACTAGGATTTATTTCCCACACCCTATTTGGGCCATGTATTGGGCCCAAATATATTATATTGCTATAGGTGTTGATAAGGGAAAGAGTCCCTATACATGTACTTGATTGTTGCAGAGGAGTAGGAGAGCATGGGACCGAGGTTAGGCTTGCGATGCTACGGTGTTCCTGCTACACTGTTTTTCTTTGCTGTTCTATACCTGTACCATGTTTTTTATTGTTTTATATTGCATCGTATCCTCTTTTGGATACTTTCTTAGAATAAGGGACATATTGCATCATCATATATATGACTGTTGGTCATATTTTACTCCATTTCCCATTTTAGGTTAATATTGTGTACTACTTCTGCTTTTGTGTTTTTATATTTATTTTAGCTTCACAAAACTTTGACAAATGAGGTCATAGTTTCACCACTATCAGTCCTAGGACCTCGCTTCTATTCCGCAGCCTCTGGTATTTGAGGAAATGCACTAGAGGTCATGTGACCAACCGGGTTCGGGGCACCCATTGTGTGGCACCAGGATCCGGGACGTTACAAAGTGGTATTAGAGGATTTATTTTGTCTTGAATTATTGTTTGGAGCCTTTATCCAGGTATAGAAAGGAATATGTACTTGGTAATAGTGTGTTCCCAGGAGTAGCTAACTCGTGTATAGGGAAAAACCAATCTACCAGTTGATTTGATTTTCACTGATGGGTGGCGCACTTTTGGTTTACTGTTTATATTTTATACTTGGGTTCTATTTAGTAGAAACCCAATGAGATGAGGGTATTCCATATCATGCATCATTTAGGCACATGTTATAATCACATGCCATGCATAGTTTTCATGCCATGTAGGTGCGTTAGAAATTTCATGTTGTTGTGATAGATTTTGTGATAGAAAATGAATTATTTTATGATAGGTACCTTGATAGATACACCTAATGTTGATAGGGTATTGGTACATGTTATGGTTGGTTTTATGAATTCTACAATTTGGTTCATGAGAAGTATGGGCTTTCTTGGATCGGAATTTAGCGGATCATGATCTAGCCTTTTTTGGTGGCGTTTTGTACTATAATGTGAAAGGTTGGGTTCTAAGATTTGGTTCGCGCAGAGTATGGACCCTCACGGATCGGAATTTGGCATACCGACACTTGAAATTTAATGAAAATGGGGCTCCAGAGTAGTTTCTGAGGTCTACTATCTAGAAACCCAGACAACATGGTGTGTGGTTCTATGAACACATGCCCTGTACTCTTCTGGTCAGGAAGAAATTAAAAATTTCTAAGTACATACCATGTACCTTTAGTACATTCCATGTAGTCTCTAACCGCGTCATAGGCTATGTGGGAAGAGACACAGGATGAGAATGTTCTTGTGGAAATACACCATGTACCACTTGTGCAGGCCGTGTTGTGTTTAACCTATGTCCGCCATGTGACTTACAACACGGACGAAGAAATCTTCACTTAAACACGATGTGTCACTTCTTAACACATCGTATAGTGTAATCTGGGAATTCTGCTGTGTAACTAACAAGACGGGTCAGTGTTATCCTTTCTAGTACACACCATGTCCACCTGGAACACACCGTGTTGTGTGAGACGTGTATCCGGCCATGTCTCAAACAACACGGGTTGACGAAGCTCAACTAGTATACGTCGTGTACCTATGGGACACGCCGTGTGGTCTTGACCGGTGAGAGACCATGTGGATTTAGCTGTGTGGCTGGGGAAACAGGGTGGTGTACACTCCTTGTGCAGGTGTAACACACCGTGTAGTGTTAGCTGAGGATCCGACTATGTCACTAACAACACGGGTTGGTGAGATCATCTAGTACACGCCGTGTAGAGCTTATACATGCCGTGTAGGCTTGTTCTAAGGAGAGCCGTGTGGCTAAGCTGTGTTGAAGGACTCGGGCAGGAGAAGAAAATTCAAGTACATATCATGTGTAAGGACAACACACCATGTGTTTTGGGAGTTACACGACCAGTTTTGGAAAGAAGTACATGCCCATGTGAAAGACTTAAGTGAACATAGCATATAGTTATTATACATGCCATGTAGTCTTGTTTGTCAACTAGAATGTTTTCTTTTCCTTGTTCCCTTCTTACGATTTTGGTTCTTAGTCCTCAGTGACCTTGATCTAAGCATGTGTTTGACCTTGTAGAGTCATGTTGTCGAGACGAACTCGATTTGTTTTCCAAGAGAGCGACAACGATTATAATCCAGAGATGGTAGGCCATGGGCTACCGATGGATCCTCCAGCAGTGCCAGATGAGGTGACAGCCATTATACCGGAAACAGGAACGAACGTGCAGTTTCGTGAAGGCTTCATGAAGTTCATGCAGACCTTCCAGGGAGCACCGCTGACTACCACATCTATGGAAGAGATTACATGTATATTCTAGAAGCATCATATGCCTATGATTTCATGGGATGGAGGACCAATGGCTACGGAGTCATGGATGGATTCATTACAGACTATCTTCGAGCATCTTGAGATGCCTCCAAGTAGGAGGGTCAAGCTTGATACGTACATGCTATGTGATTCTGCCAAGAGATGGTGGGATTTTACCACCCAGACTGAGCATCACTGAGACATGGCGTGAAAATATTTCTAGGAAGTCTTCTATGAACTTTTCTTTCTGGAGATGCTAAGGGAAGATCGAGCTTGAGAGTTCATGAATCTGCAGCAGGGTGCCATGTTAGTGATGGACTATTCTGACCGCTTCACCGAGCTACAATGTTTTTCACATGTTCTCGTGGATGATGAGACATTGAGGTCTAGATGCTTTAAGGATGGTATTATACATGACATCCGAGCATTGATGAATGTTTTTAGGTTGCCTATAGTGTATGCTATTGTGAACCAGGCATTGATTACTAAGTGGAACCTGTGGGAAGCTAGTGGTGCAGGCCAGGGAAGTTCAGCACCAGTTTCTGGTACTATTTCTACTGGTAAGAGGAATAACCAGATGGATTTCTCTCATGGTGGAAGTATTAGCCAGAATATTTCCTCAGGTTCCTAGGTGATGTGCTACCAGTTTGGTAAAGAGGGGCACAAAAGACCTTAGTGTCCACATGACCCAGTGGAGTGCAGAGCTTGCGGCAAGATGGGTCATCTTCAGCATTTTTGCAGGGAGTTTGCATGAGTGGCTAGTGAGAGGGGTTCTGTGAAGACTCTGCATGCAAGAGAAGGGGAAACAGCTTCCTACCAGTTAGGGAATTGGAATACGTCAGGACATTCAGGCTGAGTTGGTGGTCGTGGCTATGGTAGCAAGACACCAGGATCTCAGAGACTAGAGGGCAAGTCAGCTCAGGGTATCCAAGCTATGTTTCAGGGCTGCAACACTGGGTAGGCATATAAAGTGCAACATACCCAACAGGAGAAAGATCTCATACCTTCCACTGTTAGGGGTACTATTCTATTTTCTTCTGTTTTATCTTCAGTAATTTTTGATACTGGTGCTACACATAGCTTAATATTTGTGCCCGTTGTTGAGAGACTTCAGCTATGTGTTTATTCTTCTTCTAATATCATGATGCTAGACACTCCATTGGGAACTAGAATGGAAGGTGTGTGTCAGTGCAAGGAGTGCCCCTAGTGGTTGGTGGGTATCACTTTATATGGGACCTCTATGCCTTAGAGATGATAGCCTATGATGTCATTCTCAGGATGGACTGGTTGGTACCCTTTCAAGCCTTTGTAGATTTCTATCATTTCAGGGTGAGTTTCACATCACCAGAGGGTGGTGAGTTTCTATACAAGGGCGAATAGGGTGTCCAGGAGAGCCGAGCTAGACCCGATCATCGTGGGAAGGGTGGAGTCACATCCCAGATTGCGAGATTATATCTAGATGACCAGGGTACTTTTCAGAAGGATATCCCTCCTGTGATTAATTGTTTTAGGGATGTTTTTATGGATGAATTTTTAGGTCTACCTCTAGAGAGATAGGTGGATTTCTCTATTTATCTTGTGCTAGGAGTGGTGTCGGTGTCCATTTCTCCTTACAGGATGGCTACACCAGAATTTCCAGAGCTCATGAAGCAGTTAGAGGAGGTGCAGGCAAAGGGTTTCATCTCACCCAGTACTTCTCCTTGGGGTTTGACTGTCCTGTTTGCGAAGAAGGTGGAAAATACCCTCAGACTCTGTGTGGATTATAGGAAACTGAACCAGTTGATGGCCAAGAACCAATATATCTTACCAAGTATTGATGATATTTTTGATAAACTTCTATGAGCATGAGTGTTCTCACAGATTGACTTGAGATTCAGATATAATCATTTGTACGTTAGACAATCCGACATACAGCTTACAACCTTTCGGAGTAGATATGGTCTATACAAGTACTTTTTCATGCTGGTCAGACTCATGAATGCACCAGTAGTTTTCATGGACCTGATGAATCATGTGTTCCACCCATATCAATATTATTTTGTGGAAGTCTTCATGGATGATATCTTGGTGTACTCTCACACTCGACACGACCATGCCACTCATCTAGAGATCGTACTGAGTACACTGAGGGAGCATTAGGTATATGCTAAGATCTCAAAGTGCCAATTTTGGATGGAGTAGATTCACTTCCTGGGTCATATTATCTCAGAGGCAGGAGTTGTGGTGTCACGAACCAGGTCGGGTCGCTTTCTGACCCGACGCCTGACCTAGTCTGCGACATGGCCTGAAGGGCGTTCCTGATCCCCACGGTCTGGAACAGGTGCTCAAGTATCAAGTGTAACATGTGGGAATGATTTACCCAAAATAAGAGGTAGAAAAACAACTAACAAGATAAATAAACAAACGCTGGAAAACAAAACCAAACAAACTCTTAACATTGGAAAAAACTTAAAGTTTACAAATCAACCAAAAAATCCAAGAAGACTGTAAAGTAAAGAGAGCCAACACATCTATGCACACCTTTATGTAAAATGAGGAGCCACCTCCTTATGCAACCATCATCAGACCTGCATGAGAAGACCATCGATAACCCAGACCACCGTCACTAAGCACGATGTCACAACCTGGAATAAACAAGCAACAAGGTCTGCATACACCCAAAGGTGTATGTAGGGTGTGATACAAAAGCCCAGTAGGACGTCACCCAACAAAAATGTTCCATGTATAAACATTAAATGACAAATAAATTTGCAATATTAACTAAAGAAAATAAAATGAATGCTTGAATAGTTTAAAAGAAAACTGGATTAAAGAAAACAGTTTCAAATGGAATAACTTAAAATAAAGCACAGACACAGACTTTTTAAAATAACCAGTTTGTCACACTGATGATCATAAGGTAACCAATGAGCACTAATATAGGAGGGTCCGAATGGGTGTTAGCTAGCTGATCGCGTTGTCGAGTGCGTCAAATTAGTTGTTTAATTTTGACTAGAATTTCTGCAGTATAGCAGCAACCCTAGGTCGTCTCTCGACAGAGCCTTAGATCATTAATTCAAAAAAAAAAGGTTTTGATTGTGAAAGTATAAAGTGAATGAGGTTTTGTAAAACATGGGGGTTTTATGATTAAAAATGAAAATAGAAAATGAAAGCGATAAAATAATGTAGAGATTAACAAAATTAATTAAGCATGATCAACCTGGGGTACTCACTTGATGTTTATCCTTCATCGAATAATGATATAGGGTTATGATATTTTAATCACTGGTTTGTAACACCTAGAACCTGAATGATACTGAGTTTATACTAGGATAACTCCTAGGGTTCAGTCGAAAATACACAATGATTCACCGGACACTGCGGATGATTGAGTGATTTGTGTTCGAAATCACAACCAAAACTCCCAAGGAAACACACGAAAAACATGATGCGCTATCCAAGTTTGTATGCTATTTCTTTGTGATACCATGAAATAAATATACATGGACTTGATAATGCTTGTGTGAGTTCTATTGAACAATATGAATCACACAAGCACCTCAATTGAAAGGGGGAAACGAAAGTGGTGAACGGTGTGTGAAACATCACATGAATGGGTACCCCCAAACATGATCATATGAGTTGAGCATGACATACCAGTACATAAATCAATAAAATAAGAATATAGGATGATGAAAAACAACACAACAACCTGGAATTCAATGATCATTCAAATATTACATACATGAATCTTGGGATTTACATCACGTTCCTCCACGGGTGATCACAAGGGGTTTAGAAACCCATGGGAGAGGAGGAAGAGAATGATGTTGGGTTAGAACTTCAAATAGCCTCCAGAACTGCTATGGATGTTGAGAAGACTCCTTGGGGACTCCAAAATGGCAGAACCTTTCCCCCTGTCCGAAATTCCAAATGGGGAGCCCAATCTGTCATTTTATAGGAAAATTGGAAGGTGGTTTTAGGCACACAGATTTCATCAATCCACTTGTACCACACGTTTCGTCCATCATACAGCCTTATCTCGATTTGGAGAAAATAGAAAAGTTGTACCCCTACCTCTTTACTATCTCCACCAAAAGTTTGGCATAATTTGGATAACTACAGTTCATGATATTGATAAAATACAGAACACCGCATTTGAATTGGTCCAAATTCGGTGTCTTGGATAGATCAGTTTGGATGGCCCCCATAGAAGTCGAATCAGGATTGGGTTACTTAATATTAAATGTATCCTATTAAATATTGGACAGTCCCACAAAATTTCACCCCATTTGGATTCACGTATTTCAGGTTCTATGCAAAACAATGGACAGATGTCCATGGATCCATGCAATTTTGGCCCATTTTTCTTCCACTTCATCAAGGGCCCTCCAAATCACCTCCACCTACATTGAAATAATAAAAACAAGTAACATTTACCATTATAATTTTGATTAAAATTAATTAAATTATTTAAATATAAAGTGAAATTTATTATTATATTTGGAATATTCATTACAAAACTAGTTTAAAACAGCGGTGTAAGGGTGGAATAAAATAGTGAATCGTGGTACGATCACACCCCCACACCTAAAGATTTTCACTCCTGGAAAAAGTCACATATCCCAATATTGCATATATATATATATATATATATATTTCCCACATTTGAGGAAATTTTATTTAAAGTAAATTGAATAATGCATGAACCACACCAAGGAGTTCCTCTTAGTGAAAATAGAAAAAGATGTCTCATATATCAAATCAGAGAGAAATTCAAAAAGATTCATGATACCCAATTGAGCAAGGAATTCAAAAGTATAACACAACACTAACTCTCCATTTGTGTGTGTGAAGACCATTCCATGCTATTATTTCCACTTTCTATCAAATAAATATAGGTTATTTTAACATTATTCAGCTTTAAATGATTTTTCACCGAACCTGTCCTACATCCTTTGCAATCATATTTCAAGACCCACTCATTTAGGCATTCCCAGAAGTGAAACCATAATCTCCTGACCTAGATATCCCCATATGTTGCACATTTCAACAGACCCCTCATTTATTTTATTTTTTTGAATTTTCATTTGGAACAAATCTCACACTCATCTCTCAACCCTTGTTTGATCTCCTCACAACACTAATTGCAATAGTTATAACAAGATCAAAGGTTGAGGAGGAGTGGTTTTTGACCTAACCAAGACACAATCAATTGGTTTTTGTTTTTGTTTTTGTTTTTGTTTTTTTGAGGGCGTATAATAGTCGGACATTAGGTACACACGCATAGGTCAATATGGTACAGTAATGAAACAGATCGAATAAGGAACGAACGTATGGAAATATCATTTAAAGCTGAAAAAATATTAACCCAAAATATATTTACCTTATATTAAGTATGAAATATTCACACTTTGTGGTTTGGTGCAAATATTTGTGGAGATATTAGTGACACATTTTCCCCAAAAACTACTCACACAAGGAGCATCAATCATCTCAAAGGATTCACATAGATATGACCATTTATATCATTGACAAAGAACCAATTCACTAAAGAAATCACTACTTGATGGTAAATTCATACACAAATTATTTTTAGCCTTCATTATGGTATTTTTACTTCCCCCCCTTTATGGTCGCCAAATAATGGAACTTCGAAATTGTTGATGGGGAAAAATGAAAATACCATAAAGAAGGCCAAAAAGAGAAAACAAAAGGAGAAAATGATGAAAATTCCTAAATAACCCAGGAATGTATCCACCCCCCACACCTAGAATGTGCAGTGTCCTCATTGAAATAATTGAGAATGTGAGAAGGAAGGATAAAACCTGGTGTGTTTTATAGGCATGATGCGTCGAGAAGGTGGATTAACTCCTCTAGATTCTTCGGAAAATCCTCATATAAGTGTTTAAGTCGCTTCCCATTGACAGTAAGTCTACATCCACTCTGCTCATGCAAAACCTGTATTCCACCAAAAGGGTAAACATTAGTAATAGTATAAGGACCGAGTCATCAGGAACGAAGCTTACCTAGGTGGAGCTTAAGCCTGGAATTGTACATGAGGACCTTCTCACCAATATGGAACTTCATCTGGTGAATCATGCTATCATGAATAGCCTTTGTCTTGTCTTTATAGTTTCGGGAGTTTTCATATGCATCACATCGAATTTCTTCCAACTCTTGAATCTGCAGATTTCATTGCTCATCTACACTTGAAAGGTTCATATTACATTGTTTAACAGCCTAATATGCATGGTTTTCTACCTCCACTAGGAGGTGAAAAGCCTTTACAAACACAATTCTATATTGTGACATTCTGATTGGAGTTTTAAAAGCTGTACGGTAAGCCCAAAGTGCATCATCCAAGCGCAAACTCCAATCTTTCCTATTGGGTTGTACTGTTTTCTCTAAGATTCACTTAACTTCCCAATTTGAAATTTCATCTTGTCCATTAGTTTGGGGATGATATGCAGTGGAGACTTTATGAACAACCCCATACTTACGAAGCAAGTTTTTCATGTTATGATTGCAAAAATGTGAACCCTGGTCACTAATGATGAATCTTGGTAAACCAAACCTACTAAAAATTTGGGGCCTCATAAAATCAAAAACCACTCAAGTGCTATCGGTCCTGGTGCCCTTTGATTCCACCCATTTAGATACATAGTAAACAACAAATAATATGTATACAAAGCCAAATGAATTTGGAAAAGGCCCCATGAAGTCAATGCCCCATGCATCGAAGATCTCACAAAATAACATGGGTTGTTGGGGAATTTTATTCCTCTTGGAGATATTCCCTATGAATTGACAATGACTACATGACTTGAAAAATCTACGGGCATCCCTATACAATGTATGCCAATAAATTCCTAAGTCAATGACCTTTCGAGCTGTACGTTGAGAGCCAAAGTGGCCCCTATAGGCCAAAGTGTGGTAGAAGGTCAAAACAGAGGTGAACTCATGGACAGGGACACACCGACGAACCACTTGGTCACTACAAATTCTCCACAAGTATGGGTCATCCAAAATGAACCAATGAGAATCATGCTTAAGTCTCTGGGATTGTGAAATGCTAAAATCAGTGGGGACCCTAGATGTTACTAGAAAATTCACAATGTCCGTATACCAGGGGGTAAGGTCCACAACATCACAAAGGTTCTCATGAGGGAAGAATTATCCAATGGGTAGGGGTGAGTCAACATGATGGTACAATGGTGGGGAAATATTACTAATGTGTTCATCTACCACATTCTGCACCCCTCTCTTAACTATAATCTCAAGGTCAAACTCCTGGAGGAGGAGCATCCACCGAATGACGCATGGCTTGGCTTCAGGTTTCTTTAGGAGGAAATGACAGGCGACATGATCAGAGTAGACGATGATTTTTGACCCAAGAAGATATGAACGGAATTTTTCCAAGGAAAACACAATAATAAGGAGTTCTTTTTCTGTGGTTGTGTAGTTTACCTGGGCAGGGTCAAGGGTACGTGAGGCATACACAATGACATGAGGTTATTTCTCAACCCTTTGTGATAAAACTGCCCCAACTGCAAAATTAAAGGCATCACACATAAGTTCAAAGGGCAGATACCACCTTGGTGGTTGGATGACGGGAGGTGATGTGAGACTCATTTTTTGTGAATGGAAAGCATCCTCACAATTTTTATCAAAAACAAATTCAGAATCCTTTTGTAATAACTGAGATAAGGGAAGTGCGATCTTACTAAAGTCTTTAATGAATCAGTGGTAAAAACCAGCATGACCCAAGAAATACCGCACCTCACAGACACATTTTGGATATGGAAGGGATGAAATTAACTCAGTTTTAGATTTATCAACTTGGATTCCCTTATTTGAAATGATATGCCCAAGAACTATCCCCCGCTCAACCATGAAATGACATTTTTTTATAATTTAAAAAAAGATGTTTTTCAATGCAGTGGCAGAGGACAAAACCTAGGTGTTTGAAAAAATCATCAAAAGAAGATCCATATACCGTGAAATCATCCATAAAGACTTCCATACAACTCTCAAGGTACTCATAAAAAATACTCAACATACATCAATGAAAAGTACCAGGAGCATTACATAGACCAAATGGCATCCTTCTGTATAAAAATGTGCCAAATGGACAGGTAAATGATGTCTTTTCTTAGTCCTCATGGGCTATATGGATTTTGAAATAACCCAAATTGCCATCAAGGAAACAATAATGGGACTTACTAGCCAGTCGTTCTAACATTTGGTCAATGAAATGTAATTGAATGTGGTTCTTCCACGTGGCTTGATTCAGTCGACAGTAGTCAATACAGACCCGACAACTGTTTTACACATGTGTTGGAACCAATTCATTCCATTCATTTGACACAATTGTAATTCCTATTTTTAGGGCACAATTTGCACTGGGCTAACCCATTTACTATCAAATAGAGGATAAATGATCCCTACAGCAAGCAATTAACTGACTTCCATTTTTACCACTTCAAGGAGAGTGGGATTCAACCGGTGTTGAGATTGTCTTACGGGATTAGCCTCATCATCCAAAAGTATATGGTGCATACAAATAGATGGGTTAATCCCAGGAATATCATCCAATGTCCATCCAATTTCCTTTTTACACTCTCTCAAAAGTTTGAGCAGTTTCAATTCCTATTGTGGAGAGAGGTTATTGGTAATAATGACGGGAAATTGGTCAATACCCTCAAGATATGGATATTATAAATTTGATGGTAGTGGTTTTAATTCCAACACCGGGGGTTTTTGGGTAGAGGGAGTGGATTTAAGGGGAGTGAGGTCCATGAAACTATCTATCTGCTCATGTTTATTCTCAATGGAAAGAGAATCTATTGAAATGAGATTTGAAGAATAATCGATAGTCATGGGTACCTCAGAATAAACACACTCATCAATTAAAGCACAAAATTTACACTTTTAAGAACCCACACAACACTCAAAACATGAATCAAAACTCAAATCATCCAAGGGTGAAGAAAAAAAAAGAATCAGAGTTTGGGTTGAGGGCAGAATTGTGTGTGTGTGCACCATTTGAGAGAACTTCCATCGAATAGATAGGAAAAGTGGAGTTCTCTTCAACAGGGTGTTTCATAGCCTCAAGGATGTTAAAACATACCTTTTCTCCTCCGAATTCCATGGAAAACGTACCATTGTGAATGTTGATGATCGTCTTTGCTGTTTTGAGGAATGTCCTCCCAAGTATGAGAGGGCCATGTCCTTGGGTTTGGGTATCTTCCATCTCAAGAATGTAAAATTCTACAGGGATGATGAGATTCTTCACTCTTACAAGGACATCCTCAATCACTCCTATTGGATGTGTTGTACTCTGGTTGGCAAGTTTCACGACAATGCCTGTTGGTTGAAGCTCTCCAACCTGTAGAGAAGTATACACAGAGTGAGGAATTACATTAATGGAAGCACATAAATTTAGCATAGCATCAGAAAAGAAGGTCACCCCTATGGTACACGGTATTGTGAATGTGCTAGGATCCTTGTATTTGGTTGGAAATGATGGTTGAATCAAGGATGAGACAATCCTCCCCATGTTGACTCTCTCATTCCCCATCAGCCTCTTTCTATGGGTGCAAGCTCCTTAAGAAATTTGGCATAATGGAGAATATTCTTGACTGCATCCAATAATGGAATATTAAATTGAAATTTTTTAAATGTATCAATTATTTCATTGTCAATATCATTATCAAAGTTTTTATTAGATTTAGAGAGTCTTTGAGGGAAAGGAAAAGGAATTGATTGTTAATTTTAATCATCGATGATAATTTAATTTCCCTATTTTCATTACATAAAATTTTTGAGGGTTGGGAAGGAGTGTTTTAAAGAGGAGGACATACCTGTTTCATAGAATCAGTAGAAGGACAAGCTTCTTTACCACTATGAAGCATAATTTCACATACATTACCTTTGTCCTTCGGATTGGAAATGGGTTGGGATGGTATTTATCCAGACCTTTGCATCTTAAGCTCACCGATGGTGTTCGCCAATTGACCCACATCAGTTCGTAGGTATTTAATTGCCGATTGTGTGGTCTGTTGGAACTAAAGGTTCTGGGTTGCCATTTTATTCACCATATCCTCGAGGCTTGGTTCAGATTTGGGAGGAGGAGGATGATTTTTTTGAGAAGTTGAAGGATAAGAAGGTTGCATAACTTGGCCTTGTTGATACCAATTCTGCTTTGGGTAGCTTGAGTTTCTTCCTTGTTGGTACTAGGGTTGTGCTTTCCACCCTGGAGTTGGATTTGGCCTGAAATGTTCTTGCTTGAAGGGAGGTGCTTGTTGGAATGGACTCCCTGGGAACATAGCTGCACAAGACTTAGATGAATCTTGAAGTTGTGGGCACTGGTCAGAAAAATGAGTGTTATGAGAACAAATACCACAATGCAATGGAGTAGAAGTAGAGTGTGAGTTAACTTATGCTTGAGCTAATTTCCTTAGAAGGGTATGCATCTCATCAAGTTTAGTATCTACTTTTGTTCTAGGGATGAATGGCTTACCTCATGAAGTCCTTGGGTTGGTACAATTGCTCTTGTACTAAATTGTTGTGCATTTTGAGCCATGTTGGCTATTAAGTCATGAGCGGGGGAAGGAGTTTTATCAACTAGGGAACCACCAGCTACAACATCAATCATTCCACGATCCGTGGGAATAAGTCCCTCATAGAAGTATTGGATTAGTAGTGGTTCACTAAACAGGTGGTGGGGGAAGCTTGAACAAAGTCTTTTGAATCTCTCCCAGTATTCATGAAGGGTCTGTCCTTGTAACTGCCTAATGCCACAAATTTGTTTCCTAATTGATGAAGTTCGAGAGGTAGGGAATAAATTCTCAAGAAAGAGTCATTTAAGGTCATTCTGGCCCCCAATTGTGGTAGGTAGATAGTATATCCAGTCTTTGGCTACACCATCAAGGGAGAAAGGGAAGGCCCTAAACTTAATGAGGTCCTCAAACACATTTTGGGGTTTCATGGTGGAGCACACTATGTGAAACTCTTTTAGATGTTTGTGAGGGTCCTAACTAGGAAGACCATGGAATTTTGGAAGGAGGTGGATGAGGCATGATCTCAGCTCAAAGTTGGCTACTTCCTTAAGATATTGGATGTACGCAGGTTGGTACTCCACATTAGGGGTGATCAGTTCTTTAAAAGTACAATTACTTGCAGCCATGTTTTCTTGGGTTTGATTGGGTTCAATTTTAGATTGGTTTAGAACCGCTTGAGGTTCCAAAAAGGGTTCCTCAATGTTACTTTATTGACCTTCTCTAGATGCCTTGATCTGTGTGTGAAGTGACTTTTCAATTTTAGGGTCAAATTCAAGTAGTGTTTCTTTACCAGATCTTGTCATTCAACAATGATGTGTAGTTTGATTGATTGTTTTTTTGTTGTGTTTTTTTTTGATTTGAGATGAATAAAAAAACTTAAGAAGGGTTAAAGAAGAATAGAATGTTATACTATAGAATTAGAGAGGGATATGGAGTAGAAGAGAGAGAGAGAGAGAGAGAGAAAGAACACACAAAAAAAAAGACAAAACCCAAAACAAAAAAAATCAAATGGGGGTGGGGTATTTAATGGAGTACTAATTAAGAAGTAAAATAAATAAATAAAAAGTAATAAAGAAAATAAATGAACTTGGATTTTCGGAAATGGTGCCAAAATTTGATCATGTTGTCGAGTGCGTGAAATTAGTTGTTTAATTTTGACTAGAATTTCGGCAGTATAGCAGCAACCCTAGGTCGTCTATCGACGGAGCCTTAGATCATTAATTTAAAAAGAGGGTTTTGATTGTGAAAGTAGAAAGTGAATGAGGTTTTTTAGAACTTGGGGGTTTTATGATTAAAGATTAAAATTGAAAATGAAAGAGATAAAACAATGTAGAGATTAACAGAATTAATTAAGTGTGATCAACCCGGGGTACTCACATGATGTTTATCCTTCATAGCTTAATGATATAGGGTTATGATATTTTAATTCCTGGTTTGTAACACCTAGAAAAATAATGTTACTGAGTTTATACTAGGATAACTCCTAGGGTTCAGTCGAAAACACACAATGATTCACCGGACACCGCCGATGATTGCGCGATTTGTGTTCGACATCACAACCAAAACTCTCAAGGCAAAACATGAAAAACTCTATGCGCTGTCTAGGTTTGTATGTTATTTCTTTGTGATAACATGACATAAATTTACATGGCCTTGACAGTGATTGTGTGAGTTCTATTGACCAATATGAATCACACAAGAACCGCAATTGAAAGGGGGAAAAGAAAGTGGTGAATGGTGTGTGAAACATCAATGAATAGGTACCCCCAAACATGATCATATGAGTTGAGCATGAAATACCAGTACATAACTCAATAAAATAAGAATATTTGATGATGAAAAACAACACAAAAACCTGTAATTGAAAAGATCAATTAAATATTACATACATGAAGGTTGAGATTTACATCACGTTCCTCCCTGGGTGATCACAATGGGTTAAGAAACCTATGGGAGAGGAGGAAGAGAATGATGTTGGGGTAGAACTTTTCATAGCCTCCCGAACTACTAGGGATATTGAGAAGACTACTTGGGGACTCCAAAATTGAAGCACCTTTCCTCCTGGCAGAACTTACAAATGGGGAGCCCAAGGTGTCATTTTATAGGAAAATTAGAAGGTGGTTTTAGGAACACAGATTTCATCAATCCATTTGTACCACACGTTTCGGCCTTCAGACAGCCTTATCTCGCTTTGGAGAAAATAGAAAATTTGTATTCCTACCTCTTTACTATCTCCATCGAATTTTTGGCACCATTTGGACAACTACAGCTCAAGCTATTGATAAAATACAGAACACCACATTTGACTTGGTCCAAATTCGGTGTCTTGGACAGATCAGTTCCGATGGGACCCATAGAAGCCGAATCAAGATTGCGTTCCTTAATATGAAATGTATCCTATTAAATTTTTGACAGGTCCACAAAATTTCATCCCAGTTGGATGCACGGATTTCGAGTACTATGCAAAACAGTGGACAAATGTACATGGATCCATGCAATTTTGGCTCATTTTTCTTCCACTTCATCAAGGGCCCTCCCAATCACCTCCACCTATATTGAAATAATAAAAAAAGTAACATTTACCATTATAAGGTTGATTAAAATTAATTAAATGATTCAAATATAAAGTGAAATTTATTATTATATTTGGAATATTCATTACAAAAATAGTTTAAAACAGCGGTGTAAGGGTGATATAAAACAGTGAATCATGGTACGATCACTAGCTTGGGTCCCAAGATATTCGTGTCTCAGTCAAACGTGGCTTAGAAGGCCACGACCCTCAGAAAACATTGCTTATAAGGCCACAAGCCTCAGAAAACGTGGCTTAGAAGGCCACGACCCTCAGAAAAGCATATATTTAGTTAGTGTTGCAATTGTCAGTCCTACCGGTGAAATCGGATCAAGTCACCTCATGAACACTAGATCTCTATTCTAGTCCACCCTCTTAGCTACCCGAGATTCTCGGTTTGTGCTCAAACAAGTTTCCAATTCATGTCACATATCACTATAATGCATAAAATCCAAACAGGGTACTTAGAGACGCAAAATCACAATTTGTACACCCAAATCCGCTTTTAAAACCGAACGCACACCAGAGTATTTTCAAAAAAATATCTGCATAGGTTACATAAAAAATTAAACCATATGCACACTTTAAAAGACACTCGTCACTAAAAACAACAACTTACACACGTAGACACTATTTTGAAAGAAGGCACACACTAAATCATTTTTTTCAAACATGTTTCGCACCATTTTTATAATTAAGTAAACCATAAAAAAATTATAAAGTAATAAAAAAGGGTGTCACATGTCTTTGCACAAACTAAAATAACCATTTTTCAATTTCAAACACATTCACACATCGCACGCACTCAAATAAAATTTTAAACTATGACCTGCAACACCCAAGTTGTTTAATGTAAAAAACTTACACCATATGAAAAACGCAAATGCATGAACCACATAATCTAAGAAGCCAAAAATAAAAGCTTAAAAAAACAATTTGAAAGAAATCACTTGGCTTTAACCACTAAACCCACACAAACCCCTCTTTTACCACTAAAATCAAACGATGTCATGTCAAGGATACTATTTTCACCACTTTCACAAGTTAATAAGCTAACCGTATAATTTAAAAAAATACCAAAAACTAACTAGATAAAAGTTCACAACAGAAAACACACACGTACATAAATAGTATACTAACAATTTCAATGCTAATCAAACTCTAATGAAAAATCACTTAGCACTAAACAAATTAATTAAATTACATGTTAAACAAATTAAACTTGCAAATTAATTTATCAAATAATGATTAAACATGGAACCACGTACCTCGGAAGGAGGAACTCCCAAGACTTGTGTGAATCTCCAATCACACCTAATATGCACCACACGTGAATTGAAAAGGACCCTAAACCAGAATTTGAACCAAAACAAATTAAAAATTTAACCCCAACTCAGACCACTAACTCGCTGGAAAATAAAAGTCAAGTAAATAAATAGAAGACTTATGTGATGGTGTGCAATGCTTGAGGAAGGAGAGAAAAACACCGGTGGGGGAGTCGGAGTGGTGTCACCTAACAAGGGGGGTGCGCTGGATGAGTCTGTGGCCAGCAGGATAGGCGCGCTGAGTAACTGTTCCAGAACCAACCACACTATTAGAGAAATTCTCACCAGCCTGGGTCTCATTGGAAGGGGAGGGCAGCGCGGGTACAATCTTGCGAGGTAGCAGGGTGAAGCCGGTTTGATGTAAGGCAGACGACAGCAAGGCACGATGGTATATGGTCACTATGGACGAAGGATGAAAGGAGTGTGGTGGTCAGAAGGGGGTGCTCCAGACTAGCCAAGACCAAATAGGGATGTGTCGGAGGCTTTCACACTGGCTGATGGCAGGTCGGTGGTCGAATGGTGGAGGCCGGGGCATCAGCCGGACAATGGAGCCGGAGGTTGGGTGACAGATGGAGATGAGGTTGTGCAGTTAGAGGAGGGCCAAGAAGGGCGCGGCGTGGAGGGATGAGTAGGGCCCGGTGTGGAGGGACAAGCAGGGTGTGGCGTTGAGGAATATGGGACTCACTGAGGGGGGGGGGGGGGTGCAAGGGAGATGGGGGAGAGGGGTAGACGGCCAGCTATGGAACACATGGGGAAGCCCGTAGGTGCGGCGCAAGAGGAGAGGTAGGGTTTGGGGTTGGGGTGCGATGTGTTGGAGAGAAAGGGGGCAAGAAGGGAGAAAAAAAAAGAAAATGAAATAAGAGAAAAATAAAAAAATAAGGGAACAGAAAAGAAAATAAGAAGAGGAAATATATATATATATATATATATAAAGACCCTAAAAAATCATCGTAAGTGTATTAATCATACCGATTTGTAATAATAATATAAACAATAACACTCATAATGATAATAATAATATCGATAAATAAATTAACAAGAATAATGATAATATTAATAGTAATAATCATAATAATAATTATAATATCCTTAACATGATATTAAAAAACATAATAAACTTAAAAACATTTAATAGAGAGTTGATAATAATAACTTAATAATAATGGACCTTATACTAATAAACACAGTGAACATGATAATAATAGTAAAAATAATATAATAAAAAACTTAATAAACTAAATAATAACTATTTAATAATCAACTTAATGAAATTCTAATAATAAAAATAATACTCTTAATTAAATTATTATTCAATATGATAATAATAATAATATTCTCAAGTGACATTTATATTATTATTATTATTAAAACCCTTCCTAATTCACCTTACATTATTATTTGACCATCTTCCAGGGTGTGTAGGGAACCGAGCGAGGCCGCAAAGTGACCTAGGTAAGGCCGCGCGGCTTCGCCAGCGGCACACTGAATGCTGTTAATGCAAAAATGTGTGTTTTCAAATAAGAACTCAAAATTTTAATTCGGGTTTCAACCCAGACTACCCGACGCAAAGAAAGCATAATAAAATAAATAATTTAATGACGGTGGGTGTGACAATTCTCCCCACCATAAATCTTTCCATCCCCGGAAAGCCACAACTAAGGTTGAGACTCAAAGCGGAAAGCAATACCCCTTAAGGTCCAAAAAGGATCCATATGAAAAAAGAGGCAAGAGGTAAACACAAAGTTCATAGAGAAAGTGAATTAAATGATTACCTCAATAAAACCATAAAAATACTTCCCACTATGTATCACCCATCCCAAAAATCTAGAACGCCTCCAGTTGACTGATCAAGAAATGAAACTCTCACACCCACATAAAACAACTTCACAAGACGAAACAACTCAACCACTATTAAATGAAAACCATGCCATTTGAATAGAATGATCAAAAAAGATCAAACCACATATAAGGAACACTCTTATTACTTATCACCTAGTAGTCTTTATAAAAATAACTAATAGGTCAACTTGGGGAAGCTCGAGGGGATCCCCACCATTAAGAAACCTACTGATGCCCAAGACGAGGTTGGAAAACCAACACGGGGAGGTCCAAGAAGACTCCTCACCATATGAAGACAGACAACACTAATTTACTCTAAAGACATTTGAGCAAGGCCTATTAGGGGTCTCCCCACCATGATAGTAGACAAAAGATTCAAAACCTTGAAAATGTCTCAATGATGACCAAACACCCCACCACAAGGGGTGGGGAGGGAGGGGCCCAACCACTGAGGCATCAAAAACAACAACCTAAGAACAAAAAGCACCTCCATGTTTTTGGGTGAGAAATATTCAAATCTGAGACCATTTTACCTAACGGACACCATAGGGACCACTAAAGTGATTACATCCAGTGGGATGCAACCCCCAAGACTTTAAGGCGATGAGATGAACACACCTACACATGGTCACGAAAACCTCACTCAACCAGACGGTTCGTTCAGAACAGAACAACCATAGAAACAATTTAAAATGCCTCTACTTTCAAACATGATGATAGAAATAAAGTCGGGGTCGCATACACTCCTAGGGTTCCTGACCACATGCCAGCTTCACTCCGATGCCTATGGCTGGAACCCTGATGTTTGAAGCATCTCCTGCCTCGCAGTCAGGTATTGAAGACTCCTGAATGAGGATTCTCCTTTTGGTGTCACACAACCACACTACAACCGAGGAAACACCAGAAATCACAACACATTACGACATCCAACTGATCATACACGGAACATTCACCAACACAGGAGCTGAAATGGTGCATGCGCATCACCCCTTTTCACACTGAATGAGAACACGACACCAAAAATCGTCACCTGAACATGACCATTGCTGTAGAGAGGAACATTATACGGAGAGGGACTTCAAACGGAGTCTTAAACAACACGTGATTCCTACAATCGACCGTAGAATCCCCATGTGATTAGGTCTACCACACTAGTGGCATAACATAGACCCTTTCTTAAATGAAACCAACAAAGGAATAAAGGTCATTTAGAATAGTGGCCAGCACCGACCACTCCAGGCTACTTCCACCATTCCCCATTGGAATTTCCTTCACCGTTCCCAAACAGAACATTCAAATTAATGAGGTCAAACTTCACCCTTGACTATCAGAGAGAACTCACATTGCAAGACATCAACAAACATGACCCTTGCAACCAGTGAAATAACTACAAACCTTTCAAGATATCGGTCAACACAGATAATTCTTAACCACCATCAACCTTCCCCGCTGGAATTCCTTTCAGCATTTCCAGGGGGACCTTCAGACAAAAAATGGTATCAGAGGAGGCTTACTCCTTGGGTAGTTTTTATTTGGGATAGAGTTAAGGTATATTGGAGTTAAGGTTGTTGGAATCCGACATCCGGGCTATGAGTAAGGTGCCTAGCCAGCACCCCTCATGGCGGGACTCGAGTTACCGAAGTAAGTTGAGGTTTGTCTGAGTCTTTGGTCCTTGCGGTTAATCTTGTCTAGGGGAAATGAAAAGGGAGTAGATTCAGTGGTCCCAGTGAGCTCATAGCATCTGGAAAGCCATGAAGAGCCGGGGAAGCTATCCTAGAATACCCTCTATGGTAGTGGCATGATTGGCATATGGCCACCAAACATATGTTTCAGTCACCCGCTGACACTAGTTTTCTCTTGCACCATTCCTTGTTCTTTGTTTTGGAATTATGGACATTTGGTTTTAATGTAAAAATGATTTGGTCTTGGAAAATGTTTTGGAAAATGGTTTGAAATAAATCACTTTAAAAAGAAAATGAGGTATGAGGTTTGAAAAGTGTGGGTTGGGTGTTTTGGTTTTGAAAAATGGAAAGGTTTGGTTTTGACCCTTAGTGTTCTCATGGGAAACCACATGCATGAGTGTATATGGAAAGATAAACGGTTAATGGCATGAGAGCATGAGTGTCTGGATGGATATGAGGTGGGTGACAGTGTGGCATGGGAACATGCGTGTGCGAGGTCCATCAGACACCATTGGTGTTTGTGCAACCCACTGGATTTTCTTTTTTCAAAATGCTTTGTTAAAGGAAAATTTGGTGTTTTTAAATAACTGGTGATTGTGTGGTGTGTCCTTGTGTTTTTGAAAGGTTGTATTTGAGGTGTTTTAAGCCGATAATCCTTTTTGACTGATTTGTGTCTTGAGTTTAAATTACTGCTGGTCAGTTGGTGTGAAAGCCTATGGTTAATGGTCTCTTTTGAAAAGTGCTTTGAGAAGCCCTTATAGTGGTTTCCCCTGCACATTTAGCATTCTATTGAAATATGTATTGGCCATTGGACCAGTTTGATTGGGTCTGTGGTTTCCTTTCTTGACAAGTGCATGCCCCCATAAAGCGTTAACATGCTATTAAAGTGCGGCCAAAGGAAATTCACCGTTGGTAGGCTCTCCAGTGGATCAGGGGACACTATTTTTGAATTCTATAATTGAACCCTGTCTCTTTTTTTGCAACTAAGTTGATCCTCTCACAACGGTATGATAAATTAGAGGGGAGTTTAAGGGAGTTTTGATCTCTTTGAGTTGTCCGAGTCGTCGGGTATGAGGTCTGATACTGTTGTGTCTGAAGGTCACCCTGGAATCGGTGAAAGAAATTCCAGTGGAGAAGGTTGAAGGCAGTTCAGAATTATTTGTGCTGACCGATGTCTTGAAAGGTTTGTAGTGTTTTCACTAGTTTCAAGGGTCATGTTTGGTGACATCTTGTAGAATTATCTGATACCATTTGGACACGAACTAGGCCGGGTCGCCATCTAACCCGACCCCCGACCTAGTCCGCGACATGGCCCGAAGGGCATTATAGATCCCCATGGGCCAGCTCAAGTGCCCGAGTATCAAGAGTAACCTATGGGAATGGTTTACCCAAAATAAGAGGTTGAAAAACAACTAACAGGTTAATAAACAAACACTGGAAAACAAAACCAAACAAACTCTTAACATTGGACAAAACATAAAGTTTACAAATCAACCCAAAAATCCAAGAAGACTGCAAAGGAAAGAGAGCTAACACATCTATTTGCACATTTATGCAGCATGAGGAACCACCTCCTTAGACAACCATTGTCAGACCTTCATGGGAGGACCATCAATAACCCAGACCACTTTCACTTAGCACGATGTTAGAACCTAGAATAAACAAGAAAAAAGGTCTACATACACCCAAAGGTGTATGTAGGGTGTGAGCCAAGAGCCTAGTAGGACGTCACCCAACAAAAAGGTTCCACATATAAAAATTAAATGAAAAATACATTTTCAATATTAACTAAATAAAAGAAAATGAATGCTTGAATAGTTTAAAAGAAAACATGATTAAAGAAAATAGTTTAAAATGGAACAACATAAATTAAAGCACACACACTCACTTTTTGAAATAACCACTTTTTCACACTTATGAGTGTAAGGTAACCAATGAGCACTAATACAGGAGTGGCTTCATGGGTTTTAGCGATCTTGGGTCCCTAGATCTTTGTGACTTGGTGAAACGTGTCTTAGAAGGCCATGACCCTTAGAAAACGTGGCTTAGAAGGCCAAGACCCTTAGAAAAGCATATGTTTAGTTAGTGTTACAATATTCAGTCCTACCGGTGAATCCGGGTCGAGTCATCTCCGGAACACTAGCTCACTAGTCTAGTCCACCCTCCTAGCTACTAGGGCTTCCCGATTTGTGCTCAAAAAAGTTTCCAGTTCATGTCACATATCACTATAATGCATAAAATCCAAAAAAGGTACTTACACATGCAAAATCACAATTTGTACACCCAAATATGCTTTCAAAACCATACGCACACCAAAGTCTTTTCAAAACAATATCTGCATAGGTTACATACATAATTAAACCATCTGCACACTTTAAAAGACTCTTTACTAAACAAAACACCACTTACACACGTAAACACTATTTTGAAATAAGGCACACACTAAATCATTTTTTTCAAACATGTTTCACACCATTTTCATAATTAAGTAAACCATAAAAAAATTATAAAGTTATAGAAAAATGGTGTCACATGTCTTTGCACAAACTAAAATAACCATTTATAAATTCAAATGCATTCACACATTGCACGCACTCAAATATAATTATAAAATGTGACCTGCACCACCCAAGTAGTTTAATGGAAAAACCTTACACGATATGAAAAAAATGCATGAACCACATAATTTAACAAGCCAAAAATAAAAGCTTAAAAAAAAATTTGAAAGAAATCGCTTGGCGTTAACCACTAAACCCACATAAACCCCTCTTTTAGGACTAAATGCACACGACGTCATGTCCAGGATACTATTTTCCACACTTGAACAAGTTAATAATCTAACCTCAAAATTTAAAAAATACTAACAACTAACTAGATTAAAGTTTGCAATAGAAAACACACATGTATAGAAATAGGCTACTAACAATTACAATGCTAATCAAACTCTAATGAAAACTCAATTCGCACTAAACCAGTTAATTAAATAACATTTTAAACAAATTAAACATGAAAACGAATTTATCAAAAAATGATTAAACATGGAACCACCTACCACGGAAGGAGGAACTCCTAAGACTTGTGCGAATCTCCAATCGCACCTAATATGCACCACACACGAACCGAAAAGGACCCTAAACAAGAATTCGAACAAAAAAATAAAAATTTAACCCCAACTCAGACCACTAACTCGCTGGAAACTAAAACTCAAATATATAAATAGAAGACATATCTGATGGTGTGCAACGCTTGTGGAAAGATAAAAAAATGATGGTGGGGGAGCCAGACTGGTGTCGCCTAATGGGGGGGGGGGGGGAGGGGGGAGGTGCACTGGACGAGTCTACGGCCAGCATGATAGGCACGCCGAGTAACCATGCCAAAACCAGCCACACCGGTAGGGAAATTCTCACCATCCTGGGTCTCACCGGAAGGGGAGGGAAGCACGGGTACAAGCTTGTGAGGTATCGGGGCGAATCCGGTTTGATGTAAGGTAGATGACAGTGAGGCTTGATGGTAGATGTTCACAATGACCGAAGGAAGAATGGAGTGTGGCAGTCAGAAGGGGGTGCACTGGACTAGCTGCGACCAAAAAGGGATGTGTCAGAGGCTTTCACACCGGCTGATGGCAGGTCGGAGGTCGAACGGTGGAAGTAGGGGCATCGGCCGGACAGTGGAGCTGGAGGTTGGGTGACCGCTGGAGATGAGGTTGTCCAGTGAGCGGAGGGCCAAGCAGGGTGCGACGCAGAAGGATGAGCAGGGCATGACGTGGAGGGATGAGCAGGGCGCGGCGCAACAGCGTCCAGGACTAGCTGAGGGTGGGGGGGGGGGTGCAAGGGAGATGGGGGAGAGGGGTAGACGGCTAGCTATGGTTCACAGGGGGAAGCCCTCAGGTGCGGTGAGAGAGAGGAAAGGTAGTGTTTGGGGTTGGGGCACGATGGGTTGGAGATAACGGAAGAAAGAAGAGAGAAAAAAAGAAAAGGAAATACAAGAAAAATAAATAAATATTGGAAGAGAAAAGAAAATTAGAAGAAGATATATATATATATATAATGACCTTAAAAAATCATCATAAGTGTATTAGTCATACCAATTTGTAATAATAATATAAACAATAACACTCATAATGATAATAATAACATCAATAAATAAATTAACAAGAATAATGATAATATTAATAGTAATAATCATAATAATAATTATAATAACCTTAACATGATATTAACAAACATAATAAACTTAAAAAAATTTAATAGATAGTTAATAATAATAACATAATAATAATGGACCTTATACTAATAAACACGGTGAACATAATAATAATAGTAACAATAATATAATAACAAACTTAATATACTAAATAATAACTATTTAATAAACAACTTAATAAAATGCTAATAATAAAAATAATACTCTTAATAAAATTATTATTCAATATGATAATAATAATAATTTTCTCAAGTGACATTTATATTATTATTATTATTAAAACCCTTCTTAATTCACCTTACTTCATTAGTTGATCATCTGGCCGGGCATGTGGGGAACTGAGCGAGGCCACACAGTGACCTAGGCGAGGCCGCGCGGCTTCTCCAGTGGCGCGTTGAACGATGTTAATTCCAAAATGTGTGTTTTAAATATGAAATCAAAATTTTAATTCGGGTTTCAACCCGGACTACCCGATGCAAAGAAAACTTAATAAAATAAATAATTTAATGATGGTGGGTCTGACATGCGGTAGACCCAGAGAAAGTGAGAGGAGTAGTTTCCTGGGAGAATCTTGACAACCTGTTTGAAATATGAAGTTTCTTGGGGCTGGCTGGTTACTACAGGTTCTTTATATAGGACTTCTCCCACTTAGCAGTCCCATTGATGAGTTTGACTAAGAAGGGTATGGAGTTCATTAATTTAGAAGCTTATGAGATAGCCTTTCAGGAGCTGAAGGAAAGGTTGACATCAACACCAGTCCTGATACTTCCAGAGAAAGTGAAGAGCTATACAATTTACTGTGATGCATCGGGTATTGGGCTAGGAGCAGTGTTGATGCAGGGTGATCGAGTAGTTGCGTATGGGTCTCGGCAGTTGAGGCCACATGAGAGGAATTACCCGACACATAATCTCCTGTTGGCTATATTTTTTCATGCATTGTGATGTTAGAGACATTTTCTCTTAGGAGAACATTTTGTGGTGTTTACAGAACACAAAAGTTTGAAATACATCTTTACCCAGCGTGACTTGAATTTGAGATAGCGAAGGTGGGTTGAATACCTTCAGTCCTTTGACTTTGACCTTTCTTATTCACCTGGTAAAGGTAACATATTCTCTGATCCACTAAGTTGGAGGACATAGATATAGGCAGTTCAGGAGGCCAGTGGTGAGTGAGAGCTTATGGATTTTCTCTTTGATATGCATTTGGAGGTGCACGATAGTCAGGGGCAAACCTATATTTCATCATTAGCTGTGACTTCTACCCTCAATTATAGAGTGAGGATGAGACATCTATCAGATTCAGAAGGCCTAGTTCTACAGGATTCTGTGGAAAGTGAGGACCCTCCTCCTGGTTGGACGATAGGCGATGATGAGGTACTGCGTATCCATGAAAGAGTGTGGGTTCCAGAGGATATATGGGAGGAGTTGATGTGGGAATTTCATGCTTCCGCTTGGGCAGTGAATCCTGGAGTTACCAAGATGTACCGTGACTTGATACATCAGTATTGATGGATGGGTATGAAAAGAGATGTAGCCGGTTTTGTTACGGGATGTTCCACCTACCAGTAGGTGAAGGTGGAGCATTATAGGCCAGCCAGACTGTAACAATAGTTATCCATTCTAGAGTGGGAATAGGATGATGTTGTGATGGACTTCGTGACTAGGTTGCTGAGGTCATCTCAAGGCAATGATGTCGTATGGGTTGTTGTGAACAGACTTAGAAAGTTAGCTCACTTTTTCCAGTCAAGGAGACCTTGGGTGTTGACAAGCTCAAGAATTTGTATATCCCAGTGGTAGTACATCTTCCTAGGTCCCTCCTTCTATTATTTTAGATAGGGACTCCCATTTTACATCTCGTTTCTAGAAGATTTTTCAGAGGGAACATGGTACATAAGTTATTCGGAGCATAGCTTACCACCCTCAGACTGATGGACAGTCAGAGAATATGATACAAGTGTTTGAGAAAATGATGCGTGCATGCATCCTGGACTTTGGGGTCTCTTGGGAGAAGCAAATACCCCTAGTAATGTTTTCCTACAATAATATTTTTCAGGAAATTATTGAGATGGCAGCTTACAAGGCTTTATATGGTAGGCCATTCTGATCACCTTTTTGCAGGTTGGAGGCAGGTGAGGCAGCTTTACTGGGACCATGTCTCATGTAGGAGACTTCACAGCAGGTCTAGTTCATACAGAAGCGGATGGCTACTGCACAGTCTCGTCAGAAATCTTATGTTGATCACCGCAGACGAACCTTGGAGTTCGTGGTTGGGATCAAGATTTCTTACGTGTTTCACCGAGGTTGGGACACAGGCTGATCGAGAGATAGGGTAAACTCTCACCGAGGTATGTAGGGCCATTTGAGATTTTGGAGAGAGTTAGGTCGGTTGCCTATTGGTTGCAGTTACCATAGAGGTACCGGGCCATGCACGAAATCTTCTATGTATCTCAGCTGTTCCATTATCAATCAGAATCGTCTCACGTTTTTCCGCCCAAGGAGGTTGAACTTTAGTTCGATGCATCCTTTGAGGAGCATCTGATCCATGTTGTTGATAGAAGCATAATGATTCTACAAGGCTAGTCAGTTCCTCTCGTACGGGTGATATGGAAGCATGGATGAGTACATGACGAAACTTAGGAGCAGGAAACTGACGTACATGCTCAGTGGCTAGAGTTATTCTAAACATTATCTTGACCACCCTTGTAAGGGAAATTCGGGGACGAATTGCTTTATGGGGGGAAGTATGTAAGAACCCAATTCTTATTATTGAGGTACGAGTTTCTTCTTTACCTTTTCCTTATGTGTTTTTGAGAAATCAAGGGAAATGGGAAAAAATACCAAAATTTATGGGTACACGCCATGTACTTTTTCCACACACCATGTACTTTGGCTGCATGGGATGAGAATACAAGGCGTGTAGGCCTGTCGGCAATGAAGGGTGTAAAAACTGACTACACTCTATGTACTTAGTATATACATGCCGTGTAATTAGTCAGCATGTGAAAAGTTAGGTGGTGGGAGTACCCACCAGCAGAACGATGGTACACGCCGTGTACTTAGTAATACATGCCCTATAATCAAGTTAGATGGGGAACAATACCATGGTGGAAAGAAGCCATTAGGGGAACAGTTTAAAAAATGGAAAGTACTCATCGTGTACTTGAAAGTACATGCCGTGTAGTTATTTTTTTTGTTAAAAACTGGCAGTAGGCTCCTCATTCGGAAGAGGAGGCCTAGAACTCGATGAGTGTTATGGGAGAGGAGGCTGGAACATAGAGGAGATCCTGACCGCACACCAGGACTCTGATTCCTTCACTGTAGATCTCATTTGAACCGCACATGTGAGATATTCTCTCTTAATGAACCTCTACTTCCAATTATTTCATAAAAGGATGTTATTTTAGATTGAATAGGTAAATGTTTATCCCAAATATAAGTTGTGTTCTGGTGATTCGGGAGGAGTCGTTCATTTATATCGATCAGAGGAGATCAAGGTAGGTGGTCCGGTGTTTATTTCCAACTGTCTAGCTGATTTTGTGTATAGTGGTGCTATGTGCCCATGTTTGGGGTGTCATGTGGATGAGGCCTTTACTTTTAAGATACATATAATTGCATGGGTAATGTAATGAACATGTATAAACTGCTATTTTGGATCGTTTCCTTGATCCAGGGCCACCCCGTGGGTGCGTTTCCCTTGTTTAGCCGTTTGGCCAAGATACCCATGGGTATGTCGTGATTATAATCATGTTTTGGGTTTTCATGAGAGGAAGTGAATATAAATTTCCTGTTTATGTGTTGGGATCGGCCTGATTACTTACTTATCCTGAGGGTAGTGTTTTTCTTAGCCTGAGGGTAGTGTTTCGTTTAGCCTGAGGGAAACTTTTCTTATGCCTGTGGGTAGTAGCTTCCGTGCCTGAGGGAAATATCTTGTATGCCTGAGGGAAATATTTATTATACCTGAGGGAAATCACCTGAGGGTTTCGATTCTGATTACCTGAGTGTAAGGATTTGTATGTATGAGGACAATGTTTTCTTTGAATATTCACTGTGGCGATTTTTCATCTTATATATTACAAGCTAAAGAAGAGGCTTGGTATTGTTATTACCTTATACTTGTTAGATAGCATGTTGTGGTTTTTTTCTGTGGCACTGTATAAGAGATTTTCGGTCGAGGATGGGTCTTGGGAACTTATAATTAAATTATATTGAATTGTTAAATAATGATTAAATTGCAATGCAACTGGTAAGAGTAGCTGCTTTTGAGTACTTCCTAGTTTACTACATTTCATTATTGGATACTGCTGTTGTACATTTTTCACTGACTTTTGGGAATGTGCCTTTGTTGGATGCCTACTGAGATTTATTTCTCAGACCCTATTTGGGTAATGTCTTAGGCCCAAATATATTATATTTCTGCAGGTGTTGATAAGGGCAAGAGTCCCTATACAAGTACTTGATTGTTGAGGAGGAGTAGGAGAGCATGTGACCGATCTTAGGCTTGCGATGCTGCTGAGTTCCTGATACACTATTTTGCTTTGTTGTGTTGTACTTGCACCATGTGTAGTATGGTTTTAGATTGCAGTGTATCCTATTTTGGCTACTTTCTTAGAATTAGGGACATATTGCATCATCATATATATGACATTTGGCAATCTTTTACCCCATTGTCCATTTCAGGTTTATATTGTTTACTGCTTCCGCTTTTGTGTTTTTATATTTATTTCCACTGGGCTATAATTAAAAAAATTAGGGCATAATTTCCCCACTATGATTCCTAGGCCCTCGCTGCTAGTCGGCAGCCTCTGGTGTTTTGGGAAATGTGCTTGTGGTCATGTGACCAATCGGGTTTGGGGCACCCGTTGTGTGGCACTCAGATCCGGGATGTTACACACATTCCATGCTCAAATTGAATATATTAGGCACAAAGTGTGTTGTGTCCATGAGAATGGGACAGGTTTTTCCATTACTAGTGGGGAGAGAAACTTTGCAGCATAGGATAGACTTACTCGGAGGAGGGTGCAGCTGACCACACATCAGTTGGACAGGCTTACCCTAAGAGTAGTAGATGATGAGAGTCTAAGCTATCCTGTAGTGGTGGACCAGTTTTCTAATGTCTTTCCTGATGATGTTTTGGGACTGACTCCACTTAGAGAGGTAGAATTTTACATTGACCGTTACCCCATGACATCACCGATATCTACACCAGCATATCAGATGGCTCCTGTGGTGCTTCATGAGTTACGACTATAGCTGGAGGACATGTAGATGAAGGGGTTATTAAGGCCCAGTGTTTCTCCATGGGCAACCCCAATTTTGTTCTCTAAGAAGAAAGATGGGATTTTGAGACTCATTGTGGACTATCGACACCTGAACTAGGTAACCATGAAGAACAAGTATCTGCATTTGAGGATTGATGATCTCTGGTGGTATTTTTAATTTTAGTGTAAAATAATGGGAAATGAGAGATAATGAAAAATTATTCCTTTATCCTAAAAAATTATAGTAAATGTATGATACTAGATTCATCACAACATTTGGAATAATGGAAGAGAGGAAAGAAAAAGAAAGGAACTCAAAAAAGTTGAGAAATCCCTTACAAAAATCCATCAGCCTATCGACATCAAGTAAAAATTCCCTAAATATATTGATGAGAGAAAAAGGGGTATCTCATCATTATTAAATAATATAGATATTAAGTGGGATATGTAATTACATATCCTAACATAATACAATTGAAATTAAAAGATAGTAACAAAATAAGAGTTCTTGAAAAAGAGAGAGATTTTGAGATGAACATTTTGCAGCATAACAGCTATGAAACATGGTTTTAGAAAACATTTAAAATAGAGGCGAAAGGGGTCAACCATTCCTATATGATTCATAAAAAATTAGTGGTACATAATAAAATAGAAATAAGAACATGATATGAAATCCTGAAATACATACCACATAAAATTGAACTTGAAATAAAAGAGATGAAAAGATGAATTTACCTCTTGAATCATCCTCCTTGAGAATCTCTTTAAGGGAAGGGGTTTTAGTCTCTTTGAAATACCAAGAGCTTATTTGACGTGGTCAGTGACTAGGGGATGGTATTTTAGCAGAACATTGAGTATCATCAAGGTTTAGAGGAGTGATGAGACGAGGGAGTTAAGGGGGGGGGGGGTAAGTTGCGGAGAGGAGTAAATTTTGAATATTTTATTCATTATTTTATTAATTCCCCCAAGACAACCAATAGTGTTGTTTCAGGTGACTCATAATAATAATAAGTGAATGGGATTTATAACAAAGCGACCTTACATCACTCATGATGTAATAAATAGTGCATTTAACTAATAATTTGTATATATGGTATTTTACCATATTTCACTATCCATAAAAAAGTCAAGTATATCAGAAAAATCCAAAAAATTAACCCAAGACATTTTTTCAACATTTTATAATTAAAAAATGAACTCCATTTTTTGAAAATAATTTTCTAGATAATTTTAATTTAATTTTTAAGTAAAATCATAATTTATTAAAAAAACAACTTTAAAACTGTAATTCATTTTAGAAGACCTTGAGAAATTAATCAAGCTCCCATAAAATTATTTTATAATCATAAGACAATAAAGTAAATTTTTTTATTACATTTTAAGAAAATAAATTTCCATATTAAATTTAAATTAATCAGAAAATTGTAATTTAAATATTTGTGTCATACAAAAATACCAATACTTATACTATGATCATTTTTAAATTTTATGGTGTCTAAATTTTTTTTATACATTCATGGGTGAAGTTGCTATTTTTTATGATTTACTATTCATTATTATTCATAAGGTTATGTCACTATTCATAAGTGTATGTTATTATTCCCCTAAAATTATGTTTTCCTTATTAGACTCTAAATATCTTACTAAATGCAACCATGTATTTCAATTTTTCGAAATTCAAATCACAGAGGTGGAAAAATTATGTTTACATGATTAGGTTATAAAAAATTGGTGTTTTTTAGAGACTCGATGTTTATTTAATTCTATTATAAATCTATTTTTAAATTCTTGGGGTGTAATATTATCTCCTCATTACAAAAATTTCATCCTCAAAATTTAAAATTGAGCATTGAAAGTTAATGATTGATACTAAAAAATTCCATTGTGGGAAAACCACATCAAGAATATAGTTAAAATATTCTATTAATAAGAGGAAATAGAAATACATCTATTACTACAAAAAATGCATTATAATTGGACAACATTGTCATGGAAGAATTATCAAACCATCATATAGTGGAATTAAACTCTAAAACCCCATAAAAATATCAACTTAAACTATTTCGTAAATACTTAAAATTACAAAATATAATGATTCAACACATTATCATTAAGGTCACTAATTTTCCATTATGAACATATCACTAACCCTTAATCAAAAAGAGGCATCTAAAAAATTAAAATTCCAAACATGTGAATAACTTCATCAGGTATCCTCTTAAAATATGGTAATAACTTGAATTATCATAAAAACCATATTGGAAACATGCATTCTTCTGCATTCCTTAAGTAATATACATGTTATTGGATACATTCCTTAAATCCAAAAGAGTTTTAAACTCCATCAATGATAGCATAGACCACTTCTCGATAAGTCAATAATCAGTTCCAAGGTAGTTAGTATTTATCTGAATCAATCATTTATTTATCATTATCTCAACATCAGATATATATTAAGGGCTATCTTTCCCTCAATCATGTCTTTTTCTAAAAATTTTAACTTTTCTTCTGAATCAGTTTTCCTTCATACCATTCATAATATGGACTCATATACTTAATGAAATAGTACTATAGTATAATCCTTATATATCTCATAATTATTACAACCAGTACATTACTCACAAAATATTTAAAAGACATAATTCTTGACTAGGCATATTAATCTTTCTACTTCATCTGTGGTAGCATCATAACATGATCATTATCCAAAATCAACATTTGGGGTATATTATTTTTATGGTTGGGAAATTGATTCACATAGTGTCCAATCTCCTTGGAGTAGAAGCATTGAATATAAGGAAATTCTTTCCTTGTCTTGCAATTATGAGCATGGTGGCCTTTCTCTTCACACATGAAACAAACTCCTTTTCCTATCAACTATATACCAAGGTGTTTCTTTCCACAATTATAAAATGTTGGAAAATCCTTCTTTCCCATCTTCCATTTATCACTATATTTCTCTTCCATCCTCTTATACTTTTACTTCCCTTCAAATATATAGGACTCAGATAAGTCTTTACATACCTTGTTAACAAAATATATTATTTCTTTATATGATGAGGATACTTGGGAGACAATATTCCTTTGAAAATATAGATTCTGAACATTAGAGATATGATCCTTATTATTCTTTACATCACGTGCATTGGTGAAGTTCTCATTTATTATGCTAGGATTAATTTCGAATCAATTCTAGATTATATATTAGCTCATAAAATTATGAACTCTCTATAACTCTAAACATGGTATAACACATAGCATAAATTTATGCATTGTAAATCCTAGAACCATATACTTTGGTTACTTTTGGGGAATAAATCCTTCATAATGGTGGGTAAATAAAATTTTAATTATCCTAATCATATCCCTTGGGAGTGTTAAACTAAGATTTCAGCAAGGCCCATTTTCGTGTACCAGGATACCCCGGGTCAATCCAAAAACTCTTTTTTCAGAGTTTTCACTCCTCGATACATCTATACCGAAGCCACCTCTTATTTATTTTATCAAGATGGGGATGTATTTTCTAGAGATATACACATAATATGTTCCTTACCAAAATTATAGGATGTTTTTATTATTATCAAAGTCCATCTTAGGGATTTGTTCTCTAACCTACATTTTCTAAATCTAGTTCCCAATGTTTCTACTAAACTTCCTTTGATACCAACTGTAATGCCCTGGACCTAGAAGCCTAAAGCCCGTGCATTATTTTAAAACAATGGAATGATTATAAGGAGTCAAATCCCAAAGAACCGATCAATTTTTTACTCCTAAAGTAACTAGATACTTACATGGAACCCATTTTACATTTCGAAGGGAATCAAAAAAATAATACATAACATAATATAATAAACTGAATCCATGAAAACTCATTAAATGATGTCTTCTTCATAACATGGGTAAGGAAAAAAATAAAAGGAGTGCACTCAAATTCTCAATAAGTGTTAAGAAATACATCATAATATAACATAAAAATAAACATTAGGCATGGTGGATAAGTAAAACACATACCTTTAAAAATAAACTTGAACTCATTATGGCATGAATAAGAGATGAATAAATAATTCCATAATCATGTTTATTTTAATAGTTGAATAACCAGATGAACCATCAATACTATTTTCATAATGAGGGGAATTAATAATGCGGGGAATCATAACCATACCATCAATGCCTTGTGCCAAGACATAAATAATCATTTTTTCAAGGCCTTGTGGCTAGACCGTAGTTGCTCTCATGAGACCTACCGATGCACCAAAAGACTATAGAGGGTCCCACACAAAACTTGAAATGTAAATTGAACTCCTCATTTGAATGGGGATAAACATAAACAACATATACATTAATATTAAAACTATCATATGAAATGAAAATACCTTTCCCCAAATAATAAGCATAAACACTAACCATTCAGAGTAAATTGGTGAATGTTTTTATGATAGCACATCCAGAGTCAAACTAATCATAAAACATTCAATAAAAAATGGTATATGATATCATATGAGATAAAACTCAATGATTTAAAATATTTAACAAATTATGTTGACATAGTTGAAGATAATTTTAAATGAGACCATTGAAAAATCCTTAAGGGAAATAATCCTTAAACATTCCAAAGTATCCAATACCACCTTAAAAAATTCAAATAATAATCCCTTAGAATATAATGAGAATAAGGAGACTTATGATATTATATAACAAATGGAATTAAATTCACCACAATAAAGAAATAAGTAGTGAACAAGGAATATATCTCATAAAATTTAATGTGAGATGAAAAAACACTTTTTACTTTTGAAAAAAGGGTTCTTTTAGAAAATCAGTTATATTTTCCATGAAATCATATTTTAAACAGGAATATACAATAAAATAAAATACTAGGACATTGAAATTATATTTTAGGAATATATGATTTCCCATTGAAGTGAAATCATGTAAAAATACTTCTTAAGATTCTTTAGAAATAAATCATTTTAGAGCATTTTAAAGAAAGTATTAAATAGAATTTTAAAGTGGAAAGAAATGTTTGTTCTATTAAAACAAGAAATGATCCAAGATCATTTTTTCAGGATAAAATTAGTGTTTTCATAAAAATAATTTTTTCTTAAAATATATTCTGGTGTACACTTTAAATGGGTAAGAATTCAAAAAGATCCCTTGAATTGAGTTTGTATTTCAGAAATATTTCTGAAAATTCATTTTAAAATATGTAACTCCCCATAAAATAAGGAAGGATTATGGTTGGTAAAAATATATATAACACTCAAATATAATTTATTAGGATTAAATAATAATAAATAATAATTTCACTTAGGTAATTAGATAATAAAATTAACCCGAATGAAAATGGAGGTTCGGGTGAAAAACACCTATCACTTTGTAATCAATCAATTCGTTTGCCCCAGAATTAATAATATTAAAATTAAACATCTAATAATCTGAAAATAAATATATTCCTGATATGTTACATAAATGGGAAGTATACCTACACCATACACAAGTATAATTCATGAATATATAAAATCTCACAAACAATGGAAGTGAGATGATGAAACCCTTACCTTAAGATTGATGGATTTCTTTACTTGATCTTAGTGTCTTGGAAAACCAAATTAAATTCATTAATTAATATTTCTAGAACCAATTATTTATTTAATTGATTTATTATAGACTTATTAAGTTCATTCACAGCCTTCTTGATGGGTTTAAGAGGTTCAATTTTATTGTTTGGGAGCCTCTTCTTCATGATCGATATACTTATATCATGAACGAAGAATCATGTAAAATGAAGATGGTTATCTAGAATTTAAGTTATATGTTATTCAGTGAATATAAATAAGGTTAAATGGTTGTAAATTTCATTTTTTACTTGTACTGAATATGAATCATCATATAAATTATTTAATGAAAATTGTTTGGGTTAAATGGAGGTTTTTTGAACACAACGAACTCATTTTGGATTTATAAATCAAAACCATGAGAAAAAAATTCCAGAACCATATATGAGACATAATAAATATTTTATAGTCTTTTTCAACCCTAATAATGGTTTTATGACCATATTTGAAGATGATAATAGTAATTGAAACCCCATCATCCTTGAATGTGGTTGATTAGCACATCTCGGGTGGTGTTTTTAACTTTATTATAAAATAATGGGAAAGGAGAGGTGATGAAAAATTAGTCCTCTATAATGAAAAAATTCCAGTAAATTTAAGATACTTGATTCATCACAACATTTGGAATAAAGGAGGAGAGGAAACAAAAAAAGGAACTCAAAATAAAAGAAAAGTTGATAAATCCATTACGAAAATCCAGCAGCCTAACGATGTCACGTAAAAATTGATAAAATATATTGATAAGAGAAAAAGGGTATATCATTATTATTAAATAATATATAAATTAATAGGGATATGTAATTACCTATCCCAACATAATAAAATTGAAAATAAAATATAATAACATAATAATAGTTCTTGAAAAAGAGAGGGATTTTGAGACCAAACTTTTGCAGCATAAGAGCTATGAAACATGGTTTTAGAAAACATTAAAAAGAGAGGTTAAAGGGGTCAAACATTCATATAAGACTCATAAAAAAGTAGTGGGAAAAAATAAAATGGAAATAATAACACGATATGAAAACCTGAAATACATACCACATAAAAGTGAACTTGAAATAAAAGAGATGAAAAGAGGAATTTACCTCTTGAATTTTTCTCCTTGATAATCTCTTTAAGGGAAGGGGTTTTAGTCTTTTGGAAATATCAAGAGATTATTTAACGTGGGTAGTGACTAGGGGAGGGTACTTTTTTAGAACATCGAGTAGATTTATGGTTTAGAGTAGTGAGGAGAAGAGGGAGTGAGGAGGGGGGGGGGGGGGTTATAGTGGAGGAGATGAGTGAATTTTGAATATTTTATTAATTATTTTATTAATTACTTCAATACAACCAATTTTGTTGTTTAATGTGACCCCTAATAGAAATAACTGCATGGGAGTTCTAACCAAGTGTCCTTAAATCACTCATGATGTCATAAATAGTGCATTTAACTAATAATTTGTATACACGGTATTTTAATGTATTTCACTATCCGTAAAAAATTCATGAATTTTAGAAAAATCCCAAAAATTAACCCTAAACATTTTTCGATGTTTTAGAATAAAAATATGAACACCATTTTTCAAAAATAAATTTCTAAATAATGTTACTTTATTTTTTAAATAAAATAATCATTTATTACAAAAAAAACATTAAAACTATAACTCATTTTATAAGACCTTGATAAATTAATCAAGGTACCAAAAAATTATATTATAATAATAAAAAAATATTGTCACAATTTTTTATTACATTTTATGAAAATAAATTTCCATTTTAAATTTTAAATTAATCAAAAAATTTTAATTTAAATATTTATATCAGACATAAATACCAATACTTATACTATGATCATTTTTTTGATTTTAAGATGTCTTAATTGTATTTATACATTCATAGGTGAAGTTTCTATTTTTTATGATTTAAAATTAATTATTATTTATAAGGGTGTGTCATTATTCATAGGGGTATGTTATTATTCACTAAAAATTATGTTTGTCTTATCAGTCTCTAAATATCTTACTGAATACAACCGTGTCTGTCAGTTTTTTGAAATTCAAATCACAGTAGTAGAGAAATTATGTTTACATGACTAGTTTATAAAAAAGTGGAGTTTTCTATAGACTCGTTGTTTCTTTTATTCTATAATAAATCTATTTTTAAATTCTAGGGCTGTTACATTATCCCCTCTTTACAAAAATTTCACCCTCAAATTTTTAAATTGAACTTTGAAAGTTAATGGTTGATACTTGAAAATTCCCTTGTGGGAAAACCACATCAAGAATATAGTTAAAAAATTATATTAATAATATCAAAGGGAAATTCATCGGTTAATACATAACAACGAATTATAATTTGACAACATGGTCATTGAATAATAATTAATCCATCATGTAGTAACATTAAACTCTGAAACCCATACAAATATCAACTTAAACCATTTCGTAAATGCTTAAAATCACAAAAATTTAATGAGTCAAAACATTATAAGGAAGTTACCTAAATTTCAATGATGAACATATCGCTAACCCTTAATCAAAAAGAATCATATGTAAAATTCACATTCCTAACATGTGAATAACTTTATCATGTATCCTCTTCAAATTTGGTTATAAATTGAATTATCGTTAAAACCCCCTTGGAACCATTCATTCTTCCATATTCCTTAAGTAATATACATGTTATTAGATAAATTATTTAAATACAGAAGTGTTGTAAACTCCATCGATGATAGCATAGACCACTTCTCAATAATTCAATAATCAGTTCCATGGTAGTCAGTATTTACTTGAATCAGTCATTTCTTCATCATTATATGAACATCAGATATATATTATGGGTTGTCTTTCCTTTAATCATGTTTATTTCTAAAAAGTTTAACTTTTATACTGAATTAATTTTCCTTTATACCATTCATTATATTACCTAAAATCCTTAATGAAATTGTACTGTAGTATAATCCTTATATATCTCATAATTCTTACAACCATTACATTACTCACAAAATATTCAACGAAATTATACTTGACTAGGCATATTAATCATTCTACTTCATCTGTGGTAGCATCATAACTTGATCATTATCCAAAATGATTATTTTGGGTATATTCTTTTGATTATTGGGAAATTGATTCACATAGGGTCCCATCTCTTTGGAGTTGAAGCATTGAATATAAAGAAATACTTTCCTTGCCTTTCAATTGTGAGCATGGTGGACTTTTTGTACACACTTGAAGGAACCTCCTTTTCATATCAAGCATATACCATGGTGTTTCTTTCCAAAGTTATGACATGTGGAAAAACAAAAATTTCCCTTCTTCCCTTTATCCCCTTATTTCTTTGCCATCCTCTTATTATTTTTCTTCCCTTTAAAGACCTAGGTCTCAGATAAGTCTTCACATACCTTGTTAACACATGATATTATTTCTCATATGATGAGGACACTTGGGATATAGTCTTCCTATGAAAAGATGGCTTCCGACCATTAGAGATATGATCATTATTACTCTTAACATCATGTTCATTGGTGATGTTATCATTCATTTTGGTAGGTTTCATTTCTAATCAATTCCACATTATATATTATCTCATAAAATTATGAACTCTCTATAACACTAAACATGGTATAACAAATATAATAAGTTTATGCATTGTAAATCCTAGAACCATATACTTTGGTTACATTGGTGGAATAAATCCTTCACAATGGTGGGTATATAAAATTTGAATTATCCTAATCATATCCCCCATGAGTGTCAAACAAAGAGTTCAACAAGGCCCATTTTCATGTACTAGGATACCTCGGGTCAAGCTCGAAACCACTTGTCAGAGTTTTCTCTTCTCAGTACATCTGTGGCAGAGCCACCTCTACTTGTTTTTATCGAGATAGGGATGTATTTTCTAGAAAGATCTACATAATATGTCCCTTTCCAAAATTATAGGATGTTCTTGTTTGTTTATCCTTAAAGACCATCTTATTTCTTTGTTCCCTAACCTACATTTTCTAAATCTATTTCCCTATTTTTCTACTAAACTTCCTTTGATACTAACTGTAATGCCCCGAACCCAGATTCCCAGAGCCGGTGCATTATTTTAATAGATTGGAATGATTACAAGGAATCAAATACAAAAGGACCAATCAGTTTTGTAGTCTTGAAAAAAAAATAGATACATACAAGTAACCCATTTTACATTTTAAAAGGAAACAAAAAAAATGATACATAACAAAATTTAATAAAGTGAATCCTTGAAAACT
Source organism: Viscum album (assembly GCA_963277665.1). Taxonomy (NCBI): domain Eukaryota; kingdom Viridiplantae; phylum Streptophyta; class Magnoliopsida; order Santalales; family Viscaceae; genus Viscum; species Viscum album. The sequence continues at coordinate 1,515,040,506 of OY728155.1, read as the reverse complement.
CAATAACTATCTCTTATTCATAACCTAGGGATGTAAAAACAAATGAAATAGGTGATATCAAATTCTCATTAAGTGTTATGTTATATAGTAGAATATAACATAAACATAAACATTAGGAATGGTAAATAACTAAAACACATGCCTTTAAAAATAAAATTGAACACGTTATGGAAGGAATACGAGTAGAATAAATAATGCCATAATCGTGGTTATTTTACTAGTTTAATAACCACATGAACCATCAATAATATTTTCCTAATGAGGGAAATTCATAATGCAGGACATCATAACCACACCATCACAGTCTCATTCCAAGACCACAAATAATCATTTTGTCAAGGACTTATGCTAAGACCCTAGTTTGTCTCATGAGACCTACTGATTCACTGAGGGGCTATATTGGGACTTGAATAACACTTACTATGTCTAATCAAATTCCTCATATTAAAGGGTATAAACATAAATGACATATACATTCATATTGAAACTAACACACGAAATGTAAATACCTTTCCCTAAACATTAAGCATAAACACTAACCATTCTGAGTAAATTGGTGAATTTTTTTAAGATTGAATATCCACATTCAATCAAATCATAAAAAATTAAATAAAACATGGTGTATGATATCTTATGATATAAAACTAATTGAATTTAAATATTTAACAAATTATGTTGACATAGTTGAAGATACTTTTAAATGAGACCGTTGAAAAATCCATGAGGGAAATAATCCTTAAACATTCCAAAGTGTCTCATACCACCTCGAAACATTAAAATCATAATACCTTAGAATATCAGGAGAATAAGGAGACTATTAATATGATATAAAAAATTATATTACATACACCACAAGAAAGAAATAAGTGGTGAACAAGGCATATATCTCATTAAAGTTAATGTGAGATGATAAAACCCTTTTTTACTTTTGAAAGAAGAGTTATTTTGGAAAATCATTTATATTTTCCAGAAAATCAGATTTTAAACATGAATATCCAATAAAATAAATTACTAGGATAGTTAAATTTTATTTTATTCATGAATTATGTCCCACTCAAGTGAAATCATGTTAAAAGAGTTCTTAAGATTCTTTAGAAATAAATCATTTTAGATCATTTTAAGAAAAGTATTAAAGAGAATTTTAAAGTGGAAAGAAACATTTGTTCTCTTAAATCCAAAAATAACCCAAGATAATTTTTCATGATAAAATTATTATTTTTATAAAAATAATTGTGGCTTAAAATAGATTCTGGTGTACACTTTAAAATGAGTAATAATTAGAAAAGATCCCTTGAATCAGGTTTGTATTTTAGAAATTGTTTTGAAAATTCCTTTTAAAATATGTAACTCCCCATAAAATAAGGAAGAATTCCGGTTGGTTAAAATATATATAACACTATCAAAGAATTTATTAGGAGTTAATAATAATAAATAATAATTTCTCTGAAGTAATTAGACAATAAAAGTAACCCATATAAAAATGGTGGTTTGGGTGGAAAACCCCTATCACATTGTAATCAATCAATTCATATTCACTAAAATTAATAATATTGAAATGATAAATTAAATAACATGAAAATAAATATATTAATGATATTTTACATCTATGGGAAAGTATATAAACACTATTCAAAAGTATTATTTGTGAATATAGAAAATCTCACCAAAATGGAAGTGAGATGAAGAAACCCTTGCCTTAAGTCTGATGGTGTTCTTCACTTGATCATAGTGTCCAAGATAACCAAATTAAATTAGTTAATTAATATTTACAGAACCACTTATTTATGTAATTGAGTATAGACTTATTAGGTTCATTCATGGCCTTCTTGATGGGTTTAAGAGGTTCAATTTTATTTTTTGGGAGCATTTTCTTCATGATCAGTATACTTACATACGTGAACAAAGAATCTTGTAAAACGAGGATGGTTATCTAGAATTGAGGTTATATGTTATTTAGTTAATATACAGAATGTTATATGGTTGTAAATTTGGTTTGGTTACTTGGAGTGAAGATGGATCATTATATAAATCATTTAATGAAAACTGTTTGGGTTAATTGTTGGTTTTTTGAACACGATGAACTCATTTTGATTTATAAATCAAAACCATGTGTAAAAAAAGATTCCAGAACCATATATGAGAAATAATAAATATATTATAGCCTATTTCAACCATAATAATGGTTTAATTTCTATAATCGAAGATGATAATAGAAATTGAAAACCCATCATCTTTGAATGTGGCAGATTGGCACATCTCACGTGGTGTTTTTAATTTTAGTATATAAGAATGGTAAAGGAACGATGATGAAAAATTATTCATTTTTCATGAAAATATTTCAATACATGAAAGATACTATATTATTCAAAGAATTTTGAATAAATGAAGAGAGTAAATAAAAATAATGGAACTCAACATAAAAGAAAAGTTAAGAAATCCCTAATGAAAATCTGTCAGCCTAACAACATCACCTAAAAATTCATATAATATATTGATTAGAGAAAAAGGGTATCTAATAATTATTAAATAATATAGAAATATATGGGTATATGTAATTACGTATCCCAATATGATACAATTTAAACTAAAAGATAATAACATAATAAGAGTGCTTGAAAAAAGAGAGGTTTTTAGATGAAAATTCTATAGCATAACAGCTACGGAACATGGTTTTAGAAGACATTAAAAAGAGAGGGGAAAGGGGTAACCCATTCATAATAATACTAATAAAAATTATTGGGAACAAATAAAATATAAACAATAACATTATATGAAAACTTGAAATACATACCGCATAAAAGTGAATTTGAAATAAAATAGATGAAAAGGGGAATTTACCACTTGAATCCACACCCTTGAGAATCTCTTTAAGGGAAGGGGTTTTAGTCCTTTTGAAATACCAAGAAATTCTGGTATATAGGTAGTTAATTGGGGAGGTTATTTGGGAAGAAATTTTAGGAGAATTAAGGTTTAGTGTATTGAGGAGAAGAGGGAGTGGGGTGGGGTGGGGGGTGGGAGTTATAGAGGAGGAGAGGAGTGAATTTTTTATATTTTATTCATTATTTTCTTAATTCCCTCAAGAAAACCAATAGTGTTGTTTCATGTGACCCCTAATTGCAATAAGTTCATGTGAGTTCGAACCAAGTGGCATTACATCTCTCATGATGTAATAAATAGTGAATTTAACTGATAATTTGTATAAACAGTATTTTACCATATTTCATAATTCCTAAAAAATTCTTGTATTTCAGAAAAATCCCAAACATTCACCCTAACCATTTTTTGACATTTTATAATTAAAAAATGAACTCCATTTTTTGGAAATAATTTTCTAAATATTTTTAATTTAATTTTTAAATAAAATCATTATTTATACAAAAAAAACAACTTTAAAACTATAAATCATTTTATAAGACCTTGAAAAATTAATCACGATCCTGTAAAATAATCTTATAAACATAATAAAGTAAAGTAACAATTTGTGATTACATTATATGAAAATTAATTTCCAATTTAAATAACTAAATTTATAAGAAAATTTTAATTTAAATATTTATATCATTCAAAAATACCAATACTTATAATGTGATAATTGTTTCCACTTTTAGGATGTCTAAATTGTATTTATACATTCATGGGTGAAGTTTATTTTGTTATATTATTCATTATTCATTAAAATTCATAAGGGTATGTCACTACTTATAAGGGTATGTTGCTATTCACCAAAAATTATGTTTTTCTTATCAGACTCTAAATATCTTACTCAATGCAACCGTGTATGTTAGTTTTTGAAAATTCAAATCACAGAGGTGGGAAATTATGTTTACTTGACTAGGTTAAAAAAGTGGTTTTTTTTAGAGACTCAGTGTTTTATGTATTCTATAATAAATCTATTTTTTAATTCTTGGGGTTTTATAGGCAGGCTATGGATTGAATTTTTTTTAGGAGGGTCTTGACCTATCCTATGCTTTTGAGCTACGAATTTGATATTGTTATTTTCTGAGGAATGTGTTTGGAAATTTAGAGTCATTCCACCATTATGACCTCCCTTCATACACCCAGAAGGTGGTGATGATGACTCTCTAGAGGCAGTGGGCCATTAGATATCTGTGCATCCTCATTTAGTGCCAGCTGCAACACCAACAATTGTTCTGAACATAGGTTCTGAGGAACTATTCTATGAGAGTTTATTTCTCTGCATGCACACATATAAGGGAGCACCACATCTTTACATGTCTATGTCTAATCTAATGTTTGTGTTCCAGCAGCAACATCCTCTCACATTTTTGGTGGGATTGTGGTTAACAAGATTTTGAGCTATGGCTTGAGACTACACTAGTGATATTCAAGCATCTTGCGATGCCTCCTGAGAGGAGGGTAAACCTCATGAAGTATTTACTACATGGGGAAGAAAAGAGATGGTGGGATATTCAAGACCAGGTTGAAAGGCTGTGAGATATCAGTTGGATTGATTTCCAAACCCGCTTATTTGACTAATTTTACCCTGAGACTCTACACACAGAGCATGCTTCTGATTTTAAAGGATTAGCGTATGGTGTGATGACTGTTATGGAGTAATTAATATTCTTTATAGAGTCCCAACATTTTGCACAGACATACCTTGCTGATGAGATTACTAGAGAAAGACTCATTGAGTAAGGTCTTCAATATGCTATCACATATCAATTCAACATGTTAAAATATATCCTTATCATAGATATTGTGAATCAAGAAAGGATTATGGAGTGGAACATGATGGAATCTAGGGTTGTAGAGAAGGGTAATGTTACCTCTCAACCGAGTGGTTCAACGTATTCAAGAAGGAAGCACCGTTATGAGGCTTCCCGCGGGATGAGTATCAGTCAAGATATGAGTACTAGTAGCTATGTGTTCTATCATCTGTGTAAAAGATATGGCCACATGAAAAATCAGTGAAATTGTGACCCAGTCGAGTGCTGATATAGTGGTAGGATTATCCATGTGTAGCATTTTTGTAGGACCTTCCCTCTAGCTGTGAGTGGTAGGGGGTCAGCTGTGACACCAAGTTCAGGAGAAGGTTTCATAGCTTCAAATTATCTTGGAAGATGGAGTAGTGCTGGTCCATCAGGACGAGCTAGTGGTAGTTGTGGGTAAGGTAGCTAGACACTGGCTACACATAGAAATCAGAGTGGGCCTACATTGGGAAGTGAGGTTGTGTCACAAGGCCATGGTACATGCCAGATCTATTATATATAGTCTAACCCTAGGTTCAGGGTGCTATACCATCTATGTGAGAGGTACTCTTTTAGTGGCCTCTACTATTGCATCTGCTCTTTTTTGATATATGTTATTTTCATAGTTTTATATATATACTAGTTGTGAAAATCCTTGGGAAAATTATTTTGTCTTCTAAGAGCACTGTGATGCTAGATAATCTATTAGGGATCATAACATAGGGTGTAATCTAGTTAAAGGAGTTCCCCGTTGAGGTTGGTGGGTGTCACTTTGTCTAGGATCTTTAGTTCCTTAATATGACAGGGTTTGACGTCATACTCTGGATGGATTTTCTAGTAGCTTACTAATACTATGTTGAATTCTAATGCTAGAGGGTGACTTTCACTTCCCCAGAGGCTGCAGTTTATTATCACACGGGTGAATGGGATGTCTAGGTAGGTTGAGATAGACCAGAGTATCGTGGGTGCGCAGGATTACAACCTAGATTGCTAGTTTGTATATGGATGATCGGGGAGTGAGTCAAAAGAAATTTCCTCATGTTGTTGAGTGCTTCAGGGATGTTTTTCCTGAAAAATTTTCTGGTTTACCTCCTAAGATAGAGGTAGAGTTCTTTATTGATCTAGTTCAAGGAGCTACACTAGTATCCATTCCTCCTTATAGGATGGTTATGATGTAGTTATAGGAGCTCTAGAGGTAGCTATAGGATTTGGAGGAGAAGGATTTTATTTGACCCAATACTTATATATGGGGTTTTTTGTCCTTTTAGTGATAAGGAGGATGGTAACCTAAAGATATTCATGAATTATCAACAATTGAACCATCTGATGATTGAGAACTGATATCCCTTGCTACAGATAAACAATCCATTTGACCATCTTCAAGGATCCAAATTCTTCTTGAAAATTGATTTGAGATCTAGATATCACCAGTTATGTGTTCGATCGGTAGAATACATCATAGATATTTCTTTAGATGTTTTGGTCTAAATGAATATCTATTTATGTTGTTCGGTATCACGAACAAGACGATAGTTTTCATAGAGTTGATGAGTTGAGTGTTCCATCCTTACCGTGATTATTTTATGGTGGTTTTCATGGATGATAAAATTGTGTATTATCACAGTCAACATGACCATTCCAACCATCTTGATATAATTTTTAATACACTAAGAGAGAATAAGTTATATGTTAATCCCACAAAGTGTCACATCAGGTTAGATCAGATTCACTTCCCAGGTCACATTATCTCAGAGATAGGAGTATCATTAGATCTTGAGAAGGTATGAGTTTTAGTTTCTTTGGAGCATCCTAAGAACGTTTCTGACATATATATTTTTTGGGGGTAGTTGGTTACTATTAGAATTTCATACAGGACTTATCACTCTTAGAATCACTGCTGATGGGTGTAAATAAGAAGGGTGTGAAGTTTGTATAGAAATATTCCTATGAGACAACCTTTCAGGAGATGAAATGAAGATTAACATCATCACCGGTCCTCATACTACCAGAGCAGTGAAGGATCTACAATATGTATTGTGATGCATCAAACATTAGTCTAGGAGTAGTACTGATGTAGGGAGATAAATTCATAGTGTACATGTCTTGGTAGATGAGGACACATAAGAGGAATTACCTGACACATGATCTCAAGATAGTTGCAGTTGTTCATGCATTGCTATTTTAGAGACACTAATTTATGGGAGAGAATCTTGGGGTGTATATGGAAGACCAAATTCTCAAATACATATTTACATAGTGTGATCTAAACTTGAGGTAGTGGAGTTGGGTGGAGTTCCTATATTCTTTTGACTTTGAGCTTGATTACAAGCTTGATAAAGGTAATGTATTGGTGCATGCACTAAGTAGAATCACTCAGATACATGTAGTGTAGTAGGATAGAAGCAAGTGGTAGATTATAGATTTTTTTCTTCGATATGAATTTGGAGGTTCACGAATGTCATGGGAAGGCTTTCCTTTCATCTTTAGCTATAGCCTCTACCCTACCAAATAGAGTGATAATGAAGAATCTATCAGATTTAGAGGGCCCATTATTGTAGGAGAGTGTGGAAAGTGAGGAACCACCTCTAGATTGGATAGTAGGTGAGGATGATATCTTGCATAACCATGCTCATTTTTGGGTTACAATGGACATATGTGAGAAGTTGATGTGGGAGTTTCATGCCTCACCTTGTGTAATGCATCAATGATTCAACAAGATGTATTGTAACTTGTGTCGTCAGTACTGGTGGTCGGGTATGAAGAGATAGGTAGTTATTTTTGTTTCAAGGTGTTCCACCTGTCAGCAGGTGAAGGTGGAACCTCAGAAAAAAATCATACTTTTATAGTAGTTACCTATTCCCGAATGGAAATGTGATGATTTCACGATGGATTTTGTGATCTGTTTTCCCAAGTCACCTCGAGTTAAGGATGTTGTGTGGGTTTTTTTTGATAGGCTCACTAAGGTTGATTTATTTTTGATCACGGAGACCTTTAGTGTTTATGAGCTGGGGAAGTTGTATATCTATGATATAATATGACACCACAGGGTCCCGTGAACAATCATTTCAGATCGGGATGCCCGCTTTACATCTCATTTATAGAAGAGTTTTTAGAGGTTTATGGGTACCCATGTGCTTTTATGAATAACATACCACCCTTAGACTGATAGAGAATTAGAGTGTACTATATTGGTTCTAGAGTACATGTTTCAAGAATGCATCCTGGATTTTGGGGGCTATTGGGAAAATTAAATTTCCCTAATTAAATTTTCCTACAATAACAGTTATCAATAGATGATACATATGGAAACTTTTGAGTATTTGTATGGTAGGTCATGTCGATAACCCTTGTTCTAGTTAGATATAGGTGAGTAAAATTTACTGGGACCACATCTCATGTATGAGACTTTTGAGAAGTCCCGATTGATTTAGAAGCAGATGGTTACTACATAGTCTCGTTAGAAATCTTACATTGATCCCCATAGTCAACCTCTAGATTTAGAGGTTGAGGATCTGGTATTTTTAATTAATTCACCATGGTTGTAACCCAGGAGAATTAGGAGACAAGTTAAGATTTCACCATGATATGTTGGCCCATTTGAGATTCTAGAGAGAGTCAGGTCGGTACCCTATTGGTTTCAGTTACCTCATAGGTATCGAGACATAAACAAAGCCTTCCATATATCTCAACTATGCTATTATCATTCATAACCATCTCATGCTTTTCAAATCAAGGAGGTTGAGTTATAGGTAGATAAATCCTTTGAGGATCATTATATCTGTATCATTGGCAGAAGCACAAATGTTCTTTGAGGTTGGTCAGTTCCTCTAGTTTGGGTGCTGTGATAGCACAGTCCGTTACAGGATGAAAATTGGGAGTAAGATGTAGAAATATGTGTTCAGTGGTCAGAGTTGTTCTCATACAAATCTTGATCACCCATTAGAGGTAAATTCAAGGATTAATTTCTTTAAGGGGGAAATTTTAAGATCCTGAATTTTTCTTAAGGTATATATTCTTTTAATTTCTTCTTAAAGTTCTTGTTTATGTTATTTTGAATTATACCCTAATTTGGGCCATGGGCCAGTTGGGTAGTTCATGGGAATTAAGAGGTCGGGGGTCTTTATATTAGCTATAGGCCAATTACATGATGTGAAATTAAGATACATGACATGTATTCAATTACATGATGTGTAATGGTTTGTCTAGGACCTTTCATGACATGTAAAGTGATTTCATAGAGTAGGGGACCTGCAAGTTACACGATGTATAAGGAATTTACACATTGTGTAAATACCTATGTTCTATTTTAAAAAATAGGTAGGGCCTCTTTTTTTGGATAGAATCCCTAACCCACTATCTCATGAACAACATCACCCAAGGAAGCCAAGAGGTAGGCTTTTCTACCATCTGCATATCCAGACTCTATTTTTTCAATGTCAGTCTGGTAAGATCTACACCGGTAAGATCTATATTCCATTTTAATCATTCATCAGTATTCTGGATATCAGCTGTGTTGTTTGGGTTTATCCTCATATTCCCTAATTTTTGGTTATTCATCAGTTATTCAGATTTCTTTTAATCCGAGATGAACTATGACTTTATACTAGACGATAACTCCACTACCGAGCTAAGGTGGGTGACCTATTCTTTTCTTTTGGATTTTTGGGCTTTATAGGGCTATCAGTTGTTACATTGCCCATCATAATTTCTAGAGAAGCCCCAATTTTGAACTGGTTATTTGTGTTCAGTTAAATAGAACCTTGTAGGGATTCCCATAGGTTCCTTGAGTTGTGTTTGTGGTTGTTTCCCCAACCAAAATCCACCAATGGGGTGTTCCATGATTTTCCTTGGTTTTGATCTTTGATGAACCACCCAAGGGTTATATTCTTGGTTTTTACTAGTAATAAGAAGATTAGTTATAATTAAATGGAATTCAATTACATGATTAGGAGATGTAATACCTCTTTTCCTTTTGTCATCATGTTATGATAATATGGATTGGATCAAATGGAATTAGTTGAATGTGTAGGTATACCCATGTGACAAGATTGAATGGGAACGATACACATGAGTTAGTATATTCACAAGGTGTAATTGGTTCGAAATGTTTTTAATCAGTGGGTATACTCATTATATATAATTCAATGTAAATGTTTATATGAGTGGGAAGTATCATATGGTGTGAATTGTTAAATGATAATAAATGGATGTATGCATGATTAGATTATATTGTCGACTCTCCATGGATCTAGAACACTGTAGTGGATTTTTTGGTTGTTTGTGCACCTTGGGTATTGATACTGTGGGATGCCTCAGTCTTTCCTATCCCTTGGATCTGGCTTACTTGGACTCGCATAGGACATGTTGGTACACATGCTCTTAGAACTCCAACCAGTTCCTATATCGAGTTTCCATCAATATTATCCTAAGACATGATGAGGATACCTTGGTCTTATACACCTTAGACCCAGCTCTTTATGGTCTAAAATTCATTATATGACACGATCATGGGATATATGAAACTTTAGTTATCACAATGAGGCTATGAGATTTTTATGTGTCTTCATTAAATGGAGAGACCATGTGGATAGGATATGGGTGGATGTATGGTGAGGTATTGTTGATTGCTTATTTTTCTTATAGTTGCCTTTTTAGGAGACAAAAATTATTATAAGGATACTTGAGAGGTTTTTTGGTATTACTTTCTTGAAGTGGTTATATATATTGTGCATTTACACTTACACTACTTCTTACTTACACTTGTTTAGCATTTTTCATTTTGATTCATAGAATTGTATAGATTTATGGGTGGTTACTTACTAGTATGTTTATCTCAGACCCTGTTTGGGTGACCTCAGGGAACCAAATAGATTATATGGTTATATGTATTGATATGGTAATCACCCAAACACATGTTGTTGATTTTATTCTTAGGGTATTTGAAGCATAGGACCAAGATGTGTCTTGTGATGCAACTAGAATACCTTTTGGTATTTTTGGTCTTTTGGATACTTGGATTATACTGTATTGATGTGTGACTATTTTGACTATTTTCTAGATACTTTTTCCCTATGCATCGTTGTATATGAGAAACTTTTGGATTATTTATATATTCCTTCATTTCATGTATTGTGACGATGATTGTTTACTGCATCTGCTACTTGTTGAGATTGATAGTTTGTTGGGTATAATCTAGTAATAAGGGTATAATCTCTCCACTAACACACCTAGGAAATCACTGCTAGTCATCAGCCTTTGGAATTTGGGGAGATGTTCTTGAGGCCTTGTGACCAACCAGACATAGGGCACTGTTGAGTGGAATTTGGGTCTGGGATGTTACAATTTATAGAAAAATCATATATATTTTACAAAAGTATAATGAGTAAATTTATATAAATTTAGAGAAATATAAAAGTGTATATATATAATAAAAATATACATAATTTATAAAATATTATAGATTAATAAAATTATGAAAGTCTAAAAATATAATATAAAATTGTAAATTTTATGTAAATATAAAATTATAATAATTTATAAACATATAATTCTATAAGGCTATATGAATTTATAAATGTATAAAACTTTAAAAGTTTAAATATTTAATATAAGTTTACATATAAATTATACAGTTATGATTTATCATACAATAAAATTTATAAAAATATAATAGTATAAATAATTAATGAAAGTTTATATATAAATTATATAATTATAATATGATGTACTATATAATATATATATATATATAGATACATAAATTTATAAATTTATAAAACTATAAAAGTTTAAATATTTAATCATAGTTCTTATATTAATTATGAAAGTAAAATATGATACACTATATAATTTATAAATGTATATATTAGTAGAAAAAAATATATACTAGTATAAAAAATCACACAATATACTTACAAAAAATATAAATTTATATTGAATAATATTTACAAATTTATAAAATTAATGATTCATATTAATAGATCCAAATAAAAAACCTAATTAACATATCTAATAACAAACTTTGATAGAAAAAATTCATTTGAAAACAACTAATATAAATAAAAATTTACAAACATACTATCACACTGTGATTTACAACTAAGATACTTGACATTGATTTTAAAATAATTTATTGTTTCAATGATCATATACCTTCGATTGAAAATCAAATAGATAACATGGGAGTTGGGTATAAAATTTGTATTTTAAAATAGAGCGGAAATCATTCAGTTTCTGAACAATGAAAAAAGGATAATTGATGAAGTGAGCACAATAGGGTGATGACATGGGAGGATATTAGATGGAGATGTCGTTAGAGTCCTTGGGAGAGTCATAGGTTTTGTAGGAATTTAGTAGAAAGAAAATATTAGAGGAGAGGGTTTCAAACACCACTTTATTTTAGTTATATTGTTTTTAATTTTAAAAAACACATTTATATATTGTTTATTATCACAATTTTTAAAAACCATAACAATATCTTCTGTTATTCAAACTATAATTATGTTTTTTAGAAATACTTTTAATAGAGACCTATTATCATTATTTTTAAATAATTAGAATATATTCTTCTTAATATACCAAAAATCTCGTATCATTTCATGAGTAGAATAGACACATTTTTGAACATTAATGAACCCATTTACAAATATATGATGAATATCCCACTATATAAATGGTCCCTAAAATTTAATTATGTCGCTCAACATGCCCATGAGATCACAAATCTTGTTAAATTCACTATAAGTATCTTTTAAAGGAACGAGGAATGTAACACCCCATATTTTATAATACATTAAATTATGATATCTTATTTTACAAGTAACACTAAATAAAAATTTACTATTTTATTAAAATAGGATCATTGTGATTAAGTCATTGAATTAGTGGTATAAATAGGAGTAAATATATTATGAAATAAATATATAAAATAGATAGAATGAAATTAAATAGAATAATTATTCCCTATAAGGATCATTTTTACATGTTTTAAAGGGAGGTAGCTTCCCAAGGGTTTTCCCAAGACCAAGACCAAGCCAAACAAAACCAAGTGCAACATGAGTGAAATAATTTGCATGAGAAGTTTGAGATTTGGAAAATCAATATGATATCTATTCTAGCAAAATATCCACCTACGAAGATAACAATTTCTTATCTTATTCTTAGGTTTAGGTTTAAATATTGAGGGGTTATTTAAATAGAATCTAGGATGATATAATCATCTAGTTGTCAGTGTAATAAATTATTTTAATTTTTTATAAATTTTAATTTTTTTAAATTAAAATGGTTTTTTAATAAAAAATTACTTATATATGTTAATTAATATAGTTAAATGACTAATAAAATCATTTTTATTATCAAAAAATCATTTTACTAATTTTGAATTTTTATGGATTATAAGCTTATATATTACATTTAATTTTTAATAAAATAAATAAATTGAATGAAATAAAATATTTTTTATAGTTTTTATTCATTATATCTCAAATTAGTAATATGTTCATTTTCATTTTTAACGTAAAAATAAGTTACCAAAGTAGAAAAATTATTTTTCAAAGAAATATATTTATAAATGTTGTGTAATATTTATCTAAATAAATTAAATGGATATATTTTAAATGATGACTCTAATTTAATGTTTAAACATATAAAAATATATTAACACTATTTAATTAAATATTGATAAGAAATAATAATAAAAACACTTAATGTATAAAAGGAATTTTTTATAAAAAAAACTATTTTTCTATATATCTTATGATTTAATTTAAAAGTATATTTAACTAGATTTATAAATTTAAATAGATTAAATGGAGTCCAAATTAAAATTCAGAATTTTAAAATTAGGTATGAAGGGTTATCTAATATTGTTTTAAGAAGAATTATCATGGCCAATATTTAATCACGGTTAATGTGTGTAAAAAGGGGTAACGTAAAGTATCTCAAATTTTACTAAATTAACCTGAAATATAGACATTATAAAAGATATTTTTTATGTTTCAAATTCATAACAACATGTCTTTAAACAAATTCTCACTTAACTCCCTTGTTATTTCATCATTACCCCTCACATAACATTAGTTTCCAAATAATTGTCCCTTCTTTTCACCTATAAAAAGAGATTACATCAACCTTCTTCAACACACTCTTAACCTTAAAATTTCTCTCAAAAACATTAATATTCTACCAATACTATAATATTATTCCATTTTTTGAAACTTTTGGTCCCAATAAGAAGCCTCAAATCCTCCATTTCTAAAATTTCATTCAAAAGAAGAATGAACTTTTCAACATAAGTATCATTCACTCCATAAAATTTTATTCACTATATTTATCCTCAAAAAATATTCTAACAAAAATAATATAATGATTTCGGTATTATTATTAAACCAAAATATTACTATGTTTATGGAATAACCATTCTCTATTTCCCTCCCATCCATTGGGAAATGAAAATGCCACTTGTGTTATGTTCAGACCATCGCCTCCAGGGAAAATGTATTTCATTTTTCATCACCACCTTACATAGGTGATTTTAATAATTTATTTATTGAATAAATATTATATTAATAGAATTATTAATATTTGTGAGAGATAAATTAGTTATTATATTAATAATATTAAAAATAAATAATAACCACCTAAATTGAGCACACCAAGATGAAAAAAAAGGTTTCTTTCTTACGAGTAATAACTTCTTATATTTCATTAATTTTTATTATTGTTTTAACTTATATTAATTATGATTTATAACATTAATGACATATAAATAAAACAATTACATGTTCTTTAAAATGAAATTATAATATAATAATAACTTTTATAACCATACCCAGCTATTGATTATGGCATGTTCTTGTTTTGGTTGGCTTAGCCGCATACATAAATGATGATAAAAATTTCCATCATGGATGGATATAGAAATATAATTAATATTAATATTGGATATCAATAATTAAAGAATTATTTTTTAGGTTCTATAACGTTAATATTAATATTTTTTCCTTTTTATTAATATACCACCTTTTATTTATTAAAATTTACTTAAATTAGATCAACATTGATTTTATCTTAACAAATAATAACTAAAAATACCAGGAAATGAAATTATAACTTTATAAATTACTTTTGGACTTCAATTAAAGTAACTATAATAATATATAAATTATTAATTTATTATTAAATAACAAGTATAAAGAATGACATTATGAAACTTGTATGAACCAATCAATTGATGATGAAAATAAAAAATAACTATTTAATGAATGTATAATTAATGATTATAATTAAATAGTGGAAAACATGATAGATATGAATAAGTTTTTGAAATTATTTATTAATATTTTTATTTTTATTATACAAGACGTTAATGTGATTTCATGGAATTCAAGAGTTAAGGTCAGTGTTTTCACTTCAATTAACCTTCATTATGGCATGTTTTAATATTATGATCCTATTAATCTTTTATATAAGGAAATTGATTCCATATTATATTATATTAATATTAATAATTTTTTTATCATGGTATTTACTTGAATTTTGATAAATAATTATTACCAATTCTATTTTATTTAATTATTACCAAATTTATACGGGTTTCTTATGTCAATTTTGTTTCATTGAGATATGTTTTGTTTTATGCACATATTTTAATTTAAATTGTTTGTATAATTACCCATTGATATATTTTACCATGATCATATTCTTATTCATATAAATTGAAGTTCTATTTTATATTCTACCTTTCAAAGTCTTTTGACTCCAAAGATATAAAAGTCTTATGGAATGTTTATTAATTCAAATATCCTTTTATTTGTGTTATAATGTTTTTCGATTAACTTATTTCATCTAGGATTGGGTTCTTCCACCCTAAAATTTTATTATATGATACTTTATACTTCTATCTATGTATTTTAAATATTTTCATATCAAAAAAAATATTTTTTTATATATGTTGTGTCAATAAGGTTTTCCTTATGACTTTTCTATTCATTCTTGTTTTGAAAATTACAAACACCTTATACTTCAGAAAATCTATATTTCACTTCTATAAGGAAAATTTACTTTCCAAAGGAATTTAACTCTACCATATTTTCATTTTTCATATCAATATTTGTTTCTTAAGTATAAAAATCGGATTCATATCTAAAACCTAGAAATCATATAATACGAAGATATGAAGCATTCTGTTTTTGGATCCGAATTCTGGATACGAACTCTAATGAAGTTCCATTCCGAATTCTGGATACGAACTCTAATGAAGTTCCATTCTGAATTCTGGACACAAACTATCATGAAGTTCCACTCTGAATTCTGGATATGAACTCTCATGATTTTCCACTCTGAATTCTGAGTATGAAATTTCATGAAGTTCTACTCCGAATTCTGGATATGAAATCTCATGTAGTTCGACTCTGAATTCTGATTACGAACTTATCTAAGTTCTAACTCTGAGTTTGCTGAAGTCAGACTATGAGTTCTGAATCCGTATTCCCTTGAACTCTGACTCCGAACTTTGTAAGTTCTAGTTCCGAATACTGGTGAAACCAGACTCTGAATTTCCTTGAAATTTAGACTCTAGATATCTACATAATTCAGGTTCCGAATTCCTACAAAACAGAATCTGAATATTTCTTTATTATAGACTCCTAACTCCATTTTGGTTAGACTCCGAACTTTTATTTTGTTACATTCTAAACATTTGTTTTACATATTCTTACACTTGTTTCATTACAAAATGGTGTCGTGATTTCAGTTATTGACTAACCATTGGTTGAGTGACACGTATACAGGTCCCTCAAAAATTCAAGGAAAAATATGACCGTTGGAAGAGGGAGCCGACCATTGGAGCTTCACCTATAAATAGGAGATCATTTGACAAGAAGACACAACTTTTGGAATTTTGGTGCTCAGCAATTCCTAAAGTGATTTATAGAGAGAGTGACTCTTATCAACTCTAAAGCTTCATGCAGAAAGTTTAAACGGCTTGTTCAAACTTTTCCGTGTGCAGACTTGCTTCATGCGAATCCGATTGTTGCGGATTACAATCAAGGACTTATAGGGATTGTAAGACAGAGGTTCCAACACCTTGAAGTTTAGGGCTTCCTTGCTGAGGAAGATAGAGGTGCCGACTACCAGATAGTTGAGGGCTTGCGGGGATAACAAGACAGACTCCGATCTTCGTATCGAGGGCTTACCCTGGTGTGGGTAAGATAGACATTCTTGAAAGTATAAATCAAGGGACATTTATCCATGTTTGTTGGATACCCTTCTCTTTGGGTTAATAGAGTTATTATTTATTACTTGTAGTTTTACTACTTGTTTTTTCACTGCATTTTGTATTGCTAAGGAAAGTATAACTTTCTTATACTTCCTTACTTGTACTTTGTTATAGTTAGATTCTATACGCTTTAAGGTAGAATCTTAGTTGGGGTAAACTTTTGTTAAGTTTCATTTCCAGAATCACTTTTCTGGAATCTAGATAGTCTTTATTACTCATAGATGTCTTGTGAATTATCCTTTTTAGCCTTATTAAACATAACCATCCAAAAAATTTCTTAAGGGAAATTTTAAAAGGTACAATTCACTCCCCTCTTGTATCTGAGAATCTCATTCTTATTTCGATCCTACGTATGGTATCATAGAGTATATCATACTCAGAGTCATACCATCCTAAAAATATATGTATTTATTTGTAAAAATGTTATGTTTTTAATAATAATTACGATACATTATAATGGATCTTTCTCTTCCATGTATATATTATTTAGTTCTGAAAATGTTTTAATTTCCTATTTTGAAACCCAAATATGTATAATCTGATGATATATTCTTATTTATATTTTCCTAATTTCAAAATGAATCTTTATTACTTTTTTTGAAGATGTTGGTTTTAATAAAATTATTTTGAAATATTAAAAATGCATTTTCCTATGGTTTTATATTTTATCTTCCACTCTAAATGTATTAACATGCTCATTATTTCCATTCAGGGATCCATTATTGGGATTTATTTTAAAGTTCTTCTTAAAAAATTTCATGTTACTTTCTAGAAAATTATTTATAAAATTGTTTAGTAACTTCAACTCTTTATGATAATGTTCATATATTTTATCTAAAAACATTTTTTTATGATTTCACTTCCATTTACCTCTAATAACTCTAAAATATATATCACCTTTGGAGTTATAATTTTTTTTATTTTCATCTAAATACATATATTAATTTATAGTTCATACCCCCAATACATTTATAAGGGTTATATTCCCTTTTACACTTCATTTCTCTCTTGAAAATATTTTTCTACGTAATCTCTATATCCCTAAATATCAGGGATGTATGATATATCATTTACATTATTAACATAAATGTATATTCATTGCTCTATATGGTGTGAATGGATATCAAATTAAAGAGGGTTTACTGGGAAAGGTTTTTAATTTATTGACAATGTAATTTTTGAAAATCATTATACTTGTTATTTAAATGAATATAATTATTTATTACTAAGGAATATGGATTATTCCTAGTTTATTTTAATAATATTAATGAATTGAAATCAATTAGTGGTGGGTGGGGGATGGAATTATATAGATCCTAAATGCATTGGTAGGTCTCATGAGACTAACTATCTTGTTTATTTGGTGTATGTCCATCCAAATATTTATAATTTCTTAGTATAAGGCCATGATGGTATATATAATAACTTGGTTGAGGCCTTGAGGATATGTATAATGACTTAGCATGATGAATTAATAGTAAGATTAAGATTTCCAGAATTAGGCATTCCATCATTATGTGATTAGTTATTGATATTCATGTGTTTATTTATTTTCATATTATCAATGGATATATTATGCTAAAAATTTCATTGTTATGAAATTATTTTATTAATTTATTCTTGACATATTTTTCATTTTTTTTAGATGATGATTTTTTTGTTTACTACCCTTTATTGATCACTTGATCTCATACTTATTGTGTTTACATTAACCTAATATGATAACTAATATTATTACATATGATATACATAGATGGGTGTAATTCATAGTGAATTTTATGGGACTTGTTTCAGACTAAGTGTTAAATAATGAGTCCTCAGTTAAGTTGAAAAAATTCACATTTAATAAGAAATATATGGTATAACGACCATGATTTTTTTATATGAATCTTACAACATTTTAAAGATAAAAACATAAAATCATTTCAAATCCAAGATCAAAGGATTTAGTTTCGTGGGAAAATTAGAATCATATATAATATTTACAAAATAATACATAATAATTTATTTAATTCCTTCTTCTATAGCTTCTTATTCTTACTTGTGTTTTCCTAAGCACAAATAATCACTTGAGGATATACATAAAAGAAAGGGGTGAGTTAAAATCCCATTAAGTGGATATATAAGAACATGACTTGATATATCATAGTATGAGAATAAATATCATCATAACTTAATTATAGGATCATATGAAATGGATAATTAGATAAAGTTGTGGAATGTGGAAATGCATAAAAATTAAACATCATGTCTTAGTGGTTATCTACCACACATAGTTATGAGAAAAACTAGCATCATGTTCAAAAATATTTCAATATTTCTCATGAGATACATATCATTAAAAAATTAATTAAAGTGATATATAATTTGGGGTTTACCCATCACATCATAAAATTTACATTATTATATATAATTATGGGTACACCAGTCACATCATAACATTTACATTATCATGTATGACACATAAAATGTATATCAACATTAGAAATAAAATAACCAATATAAAGAAATGGGTTTAATTTCATAAATAATAAATTCAAAAAATTGGGTTTTCCCACGCTAAAAGGTAATGATATGATTTTTATTAAACTTGATTGAAGAATAAACAATCACTTGAGAAGTAAAATATGTATTTTTTTGAAAGAAGGGATATTTTGGAAAAACAATTTAATTTTTTTATAAAACCAGATTGGTATCATGTATATCCCCAAAAATATAATATAATGATTAATAAATGATATATAACGAAAAATAAAGGAATATCCATAATGAATATGGGGTGTAAGAATGAAAAACCAAAGAAGAGAGTTGGGTACGAGAATTCTTTTTACCTTATGTTTGAATGATTTATTTACTTTAATATCCTATATAATCACATTATATTTAATAATTAAAAATATATAACCATTAAAAAATTAATATTATTCATTTTGGTTTTATTATGTTCATTTATGGGATTTTTTATGAGTTATAGTGTTTATTTTCATTGTTCGGGAGTGTTCGTTTTCTTAGTTTTCATGATCGGTTTACTAGTATGCATGAATTGATGTTCATGTAAAATGTGGATAAATATCCAAAATTGTAATTATATGTTACTAATGATCTTCCAGAAGTTTATATGATCTTAAAAATTATTTGTTTAAATTGTATGAGGATGAATCATTAGATAAAAGTTAATGATGATCATTTTCGTTAATTTTCGTGGTTTTTTATCACAACGAATTCGTTTTGTTTTATCATTTAGTATTATGTATATATGTTAGTTATAAAACCTAAAGAGGGTTATAAAATAAATTTTCAAATATTTTAAAACCATTTAAATAGTTTTATTAAAATCCTTGAAGGCATTAAATAGAAATGAAACTGCATCACCCACGATGTTTGTAAATTGACACAACACAGGCAACAATTTAATTTTTAGAATAAAAGAGAAGGAGAAAGGCGTTTAATGATAGATATTACATTAACATGATAGAATAATAGTATATCAAAAACACATTTGTTATCAAGAAATTTTTATTATATAATTTGAGGAGAAGAGAAGAAAATAAATGAAATTGAATATGAATTAAAAGAATAATGAAGAGGACTTTACCTCTTGGATTCATCCTCCTTGAGAACCTCCTTAGGGAAAAGTTTTTTGTATTTTTTTGAAACAATAATCTCTTGTATGTGGGAAATAGGATTGGGGAGTGGTTTGGGAATAATTTGTATAAGTCTTGAGGCTTGAGAGGTGTGAGGAAAAAAAGGTGTTGAGGGGTGGTATTTATAGTGGAGGAGAGGGGTGTTTTCTCATTATTATATTCATTAGTTTATTATTTTGGATCAAGACTATAAATAGTCTGAGTATTATCACCAAATATATTAAAATAATTATGTTTAGTTAGATATTATGGGGATGAAATCATTGATCACTCAAGGAATAGTGTATTTACCATTTAATGTATTTATACTGTAAATTACCATATTTTACTATATACCAAAAATTCAAGTACTTCAGAAAAATCCCAAAAATCTTCCTGGACCATTTTATGACATGTAGAATTTAAAAATAAACTGTATTTTATGGAAATAATTTCCTAAATTGTATTAATTTAATTTTTAATTAAAATCATCATTTACTTGGAAAATACAGATTTTAAAATTATAACTGCTTTTATAACACATTGAAAAATTACTTAAGGTCTCATAAAATTATCTTAAAACCATAAGAAATAAAAATATTAATTTATAAATCCATTTTATGAAAATAATTTTTCATTAAAATTATCAAATTAATCATAAAATTGAAATTAAATATTTATGACTTACAAAAATTCAAACACTTAATTAATAATTTTTGTAAAACATTTTTTACATAGATTGTGATATAATTATACCATACTTTCATTTATAAGATGACAAAAATTTTATTTACACTTTCATGGGTGAGTTTACTATTCATTAGGTTGGTTTAATATTCCTAATGTTTATATTAAAATTTCTAAGGTCAAGTTACTATTTCATCGGTATTGGTTTCTTAACTTCTAGAAATACTTCTTATTTCATAAATTATTCATTTAAAAAGTTTTTATTATGGTATATAAGTAATTTTATGTGATTTATAATTTATAAAATTTCTATAATAAGATATAAATACCATTGATAAAACATTGTGTCATTACATTCCCCCCCCCCTTTTAAATTTCTCCATCAATTTTTTTACATAAATACGCGAGGGTGATTTTCCTTCACAGCATCCTCTGGTTCCCAAGTTTCTTCTTCATAATAATGGTTCCTCCACAATAATTTGACAATATGGGTAGTCATGTTGCATAGAACCTTATCGCTCTTGTCCAGAATCATTTCTAGCTGCTCCTCATATGAGTGATCGTCCTTAATCTGTACCACCTCTATGTTCATTACATGTGAGAGATCTAGTATATACTTTCTATAGAGAGATACATGGAACATATCCTGAATTTGAGCCATACTTGGTGGAAGTGAAATCTGATAGGCCGCTGCTCCTATGTGATCAATGATCTCCAAAGGGCCAATGTACATTGGGATAAGCTTCCCTTTCTTTCCAAAATGCATGACTCTTTTCTATAGTGATATTCGAAGAAGGAATTTATCTCCAATATTTAACTCCATGTCCCTTTGATGGTTTTTAGCATAGATCTTTTTTCTGAATCAGAGCTACTTCAGAATATTACTGGATTCCTTTAACCTTCTCTGTCATTTATTTCACATGATCAGGTCCATGTAGCTTTCTTCCTAAAACTTAATCCCAACAATTCAGAGTTCTATATCACTTAATATATACATCTTAATATAGAAACATATGAATACTTGAGTTGAATATATTATTGTATGAGAAATCAACCAATGGGAGATGATAATACCTTCTACCATTGAATTATAATGATTATGATCTTAGATTATCTTTAATAATCTGAAAATTCTTTTCATATTATCCATCAGTTTGGGGGTGATAAGCCATTTTGAAATTTAATTCATCAATCAAATCATGTTGAAGACTCCTCCAAAATTTAGATGTGAACCTGGGATCATAATCAGAGATAATCAAGAGTGGAACCCCATGCAGTCTCACCGCTTTCTTTATTTATATCATTGAATGTTTTTCAAATGATATATCTTCCTGAATAGTGATAAAGTGGGTTGTATTGATGAGTCGGTCCACCATAACCCATATCGCATTTCTTCTTTTAGTTTTCTTTGGGAGACCCGTGATAGAGTCTATAGTGAGATTCTCCCATTTCCACATGGGTATAGGAAATGGTTGAATCATCCATTTGGACTTTTGTTTCTCTACATTAACTTACTTACATTTCATGAACTTTGAGATATACTCATCAATCTCCTTCTTTATGTGGTCCCACTAGAAGTGTTCTCAAATATCACAATATATCTTGGTACTTCTAGGATTAATGGAGAAAGGTGAGATATATGCACTATCAAATAGAATCCTCTTTATATCAGGTTATGAAGGAACAAAAATCCTTTTTCCAAATTGAATCACACCATCATCATCGATATGGAACTCTTGCAGCTTCCCTTACTTTACTTCATTAATTTTTTTTAACTCCAGATCATCCCTTTATGAATACTTAATCATCTATTGGATAGATAGTTGGGAAATAATTTGATAAAGGTAAGAAATATTACCTATAACTAGGATTTCTAAATCCATACTTTGAATATCCATGAAGATAGGGTCTTTATCAATCCACAACATGGATAAAGTACTATGTTTTTTTTCGATAAGATCACCAGAAACCTTATTCGCTTTATCAAGATGTTAGTGAATAGAGAAATCATAGTCCTTAATTAGATTTAACTATTTTTTTACTGCATGTTATGATCATTTTGTGTGAATATATACATTAGGATCTTGTTATCAGATTATATTTCACACTTCTCACCATTGAGGTAGTGCCGCCATATTTTCTTGAAAATAATCACAACTGCTAGCTCAAGATCATGTGTCCGATTGTTCTGCTCATGGATATTAAACTTTCCTAGGGTATATACTATCACTTTATCATTTTTCAATAGTACACAACCCTATCCTTTCTTTGAAGCATCAATGTATATCACAAAACGTTCTACACTTTTCCTTAATGTGAGTACAAGTGTAGTGATAAACCTTCTTTTTAACTCCTTGGATTTTTCTTGACATTCATCCATCCAGGCATTCATTACACCTTTCCTTGTTTACATAGTTTACAAACTATACAATCATAATAATTTTCTCACAAAAAATCAGTAATATCCTACTAAGCTAAGAAAACTACAAATTTTAGTGACCCTAGAGGGTCTAGGCCATTCCTCAATTGCCTTTGTTTTTGAAGGGGCTATATAAATTCTCTCACTTATAATCATATTCCCCAAGAATGTGACTTTCTACATCCAAAAGTGATACTTACTGAAATTTTATTACAACTTATCCTTCCTTAATGTCTCTAACACAAACCTTAGATGTTTTTCATGTTCCTCCTTGCTCTTGGAGTATATAAGAATATCATTGATAAACACAACCAAAAAAATTTCATGGTAATGTCTGATGACACTATTCATCTAACCCATGAATATTAAAGTGTCATTTGTAAGTACAAAGGGAATCCCCATAAACTCATAGTTCCCATACCTTATATAGAAGGTAGTCTTATGAATATATTCCTTCTTCACCTTTAGCTGATGATATCCAGAAAAAATATCAAACTTTGAGATTAACTGAGTTCCTCACAACTAATAAAACAAGTCATAAATCCTTAGAATAGGATACCTGTACTATATGGTGATCTCGTTGAGTTCCCAATAATAAATACAAAACCACATTGATCCATACTACTTCTTATAAATAGAACTGTCACACCCCAAGGTGTTGCACTAGGGGGTATAGACCCTTAGTCCAATTTCTCTTACCACTACTTCTCCAACTCCTCATGTTCGATAGGAGTCAACCTTTAGGGACACACTGAGATTGGAGTAGTTTAGGGTATGTGTTATATTTAGAACTCTACCTCAAAATCTAGGGGAAGTCCAGGTAACTCTTCATAAAATACATCACTTTATTCCCTCACAACATGAACTTCCCCTAGGTTGATACCTTCCTTTAAAAAATCCATTTTAGTGAGGTAAGCTTCTTCCTAGGGAATCAACAACCATATCATTTAAGAAATTTCCCAAGGAGATTCATGATCTTTCTTGAATTTTAGTGGATCATGGCATGGTTCATAATATAAAAATATATTTCTTTTTATTGATTGTTTATATGTGCTCTATATAATGAATTCCAATCCATTCCCTTTATAGAATAAAATTCCACCAAGGGAAGTATCACGAGATTTCCTGGAATAATCTTCCCACATATTCCAATAAGAGAAGATTCCAACACATAGGTTGAAATTATTGCACCATTTTTTATAGATATCTCTACATAAAGGTTTTTGGGATTTGATTCAATAGTTTTGGAAAACTAGTAAGATATAAAGGAATGCGTAGAACCAGAATAATGGAAGACGTTTCCCATTCTTGAGTGAATAAGATGTGTAACTATTAAGTCCTTGTTTTCTTTCTCCACTTAAATAGTAGTGATGGAATAATACTTGCACTGATCCTTTGTCTTTGGTGAATAATGATGTTGATTACCCTCAAGGACTCGAGGTTTAGTGCACTGGCTTGCATAGTTCCCATGCTCCCTACAATTTTATCATTGGACCATGGGTGGTTCTCTCATTTCATCAAACACATTGTCCTGCTTCCTCATGTATTTTTGAAATTCATGAGCTTGGTGGCTTCTCTACCACACATGAATAATTTTCCCATCACTTTGAGGTAGTTCCAATGATGCCTCTTCCCACATTTTTACATGTGGGTGGTTGATTTTTCCTTCCACCTTTCTCAATATATCCTTCAGCTTGAAACTACATATTTTGTTTCTTATCCCAATTGAAATGGGACTGTTATCCATACTCCATCTCCAATTTGATATCACATCAAAAAACTTTTTCATAACTCCCAATGTATCAAATTTATAGGGTCTTTAAAAGGTTTTGTTTTAAAACACAAAATAATCTATTAATTTTTCTATCATTTTTTATAAAAAAACATGAAGCATACGTTGAAATCATTGTGAAAGTTTCTTCATAGGACATAACATATTCTCATTCCGTTTTATTAAGCTTTATGAATTATCTCTCTATATTTGTTTGAATATTTCTATTAAAATACTTGTTAAGAAACATTATCTTAATGTCTTACCACTACACCTGTTAAATTTCACCAGTCATCTTGGCATTCTTAATCAAATCCCACCATTGGTCAACCTCTCTATCTATAAAATAAACCGGAAGGGTCACCTTCTCCATCGTAGAATTGTGAAGTATAGAAAATATATTCTCCATTGAGTTGACCAACTATTCCACCCTTAGTGGATTGAAATATCCACAAAACATTGGTGGTCGTTGTTTCTTAAATGACTCGATATCCAGTTTTTCCATCTTAGGTTATGGTGTGGATTCCATATTATTCATGTTATTTTCCATAACCAGATATATTTGGGTAAGTATCACCATGAAATCTTGAACTCCACCTCCCCAGGCATTGGTGATGTCATTCGGGTAATCGCTGAATTGTCCCCACATGGGTTATTGGCATGCTTTCTCCCATTTCCCACCATTTTCTAAAATAGAAAATGTTAGAACAAAACATTAGTCAACAATTCATGAATAAATAATTTATTCCTTTGTGAAATTAAGTTTAAAGTCATATCTTGTGGGAGCCTTATTTTTATCATTTTTTGAAAACAAATATTCTTGGGTGATTACATATACATAGTCTTATACTATGGGTTTTCACTAATTTTCTCTAATACTAACTCCCTAATTAACTAATTCATGCTTTGATACCAACTATAGAAACCCTTCTCTCTCTTACATGTATCATACATTATTTTAAAGATAGGAACATAAAATAATTACACAACTATGATTCAAAGGATTAATGTCTTTAGAGAATAGGACCATACATAACATTTACACAATAAAACATAACAAATTATTTAATTTTTTTTTCCTTAGATTCTTATTGGCCCTTGTATTCTCTTTCATACAAGTAATCACCTAAGGATATATAACAAAGAAAGGGGTGAGCTAAAATACCAATAAGAGGATAGATAAGAACATGAATCAATATAACATGGAGTGAGAATAAACATCATCATCATAACATAATAATAGGATCATATGAAATAAATACTTATATAAATTTATGGAATGTAGAAATTTAAAAAAATGAAACATCATGTCTTAGTGTTTAACTACCACACATAGTTGTGAACTAAGATAGCATCATGTTCACAAATATTTAACTTTATCTCATGGGATACATCACATTACAAAATTAATTATAGATATATATAATTCCAGTCTCACCCATCACATCATAGAATTTACATTATGCTATATAACTTTGGGTGCACCCATCACATCATAACATTTACATTATCATTCATTACACATTGAATTTTTATCAAACTTGGACCTAAAATAACCCATGGAAACGAATGACTTTCATTTAATAAAGCATAAATTTATAAAATTTGGAGATCCCTTGATAATAAGGAAATAATATTATTGGTGTCAATCTTGATTGAAGAAGAAACAATCACACATGAGATGTAAAAGATGTATTTTTTTTAAAATAAGGGTTCTTTTGGATAAACCATTGTATTTTTTATAAAACTGGATTGGAAACATGTATATCCTAGAAAATATTATATAATTATTGAGAAATGATATATAAGTAAAAATAAAAGAATATCTATATTGAAAATGGGCTGAAAGAGGGAAAACCCAATGAAAGAGAGTTGGGTTCGAGAATTCCCCTTACCTTATGTTTGAATGATTTCTTCACTTTAATATCCTTTATAATCACATTATGTTCATTAATTTACAAATAAATAACCTTTTATACATGAATGTGATTAATTATGGTTTTACATTAATTTATGGGATTTTTTATGGGTTATAGAGTTTAATTGTATCATTCAAGAGTGTTCGTTTTCGTTGTTTTCATGATCAGTTTACTTTAATAAATGAATTGAACTTCGTGCAGATTGTGGAAAAATATGCATAATTATTATTATATTTTATTAATGATTTTAAAAATTATTAAATTATCTTATAAGTATTTATTTTATATGTCATGATGATGAGTCATTAGATAAAAGTTAATGCTGATCATTTTAGGTTAGTGTTGGCGGTTTTTAGATCACAACCAACTAATTTTGCTTTATCATTTAGTATTATGTATATATTTCCATTTGATAACTTAAATAAGGTTGTAAAATTCTTTTTGACATATTTTTTTAACCATTATAATTGATCTATTCTCATCCTTGAAGGCATTAAATGAAAATTAAAGTGCATCACTCGCGATGTCGGTAAATTGACACATCACGAGTGACAATTTATTTTTTAGAATAAAAGTGTGAGAGAAAAGATTTTGTTGGTGGATCTTCAATTGACATGATAACATACCAATATATCAGACACAAATGAGTTATTATTCCATTTTTATAAGGTATGTTTAGGATAAGGGAATAAAATAAAAGAAATTGAAATGAAATTAAAAGAACAAGGAAGAGGATTTTACCTCTTGGATTTATCCACCATGAGAACCTCCTTGGGGAAAAGGTTTTGGTATTTTGATGAGACCAATAGATCATAGACATGGGGGAGTTTCTTGGGGAATGGTTTGGGTAGAATTTTTACAAGGATAAAATATTGAGTGGTGTGAGGAAAATAGGTGGTGATGGATGGTAATTATAGCATAGAAGAGGGGTGTTTTCTCATTATTATATTCATTAGTTTATTATTTTTTCTCAAGACTATTAACAGTTTTCGAATTATAAATAATTATATTAAAATAATTAATAGTAGTTCTAGATTATGGGGATTAAATTTGGGATTACTCTAGGAATAGTGTATTTAACATATAATTTTTTATACTACAAATTATCGTATTATACTATTCACAAAAATTCAAGTATTTTAGAAAAATCCTAAAAACTCGCCCTAACCATTTTTTATGTATATAATTAAATAATTAACTCTATTTTATGAAAATAATTTCTTAAATATGAGTAATTTTCAAATGAAAATCATCAATTAGATGGAAAATATAGATTATAAAATTATACTTGCTTTTATAACACCTTGTAAAATTATTTATGGTCTCATAAAAATATCTTAAAATCAAAAGACAAAAAATATTAATTTATGAATAAATTTTATTAAAAAAATTTTCATTTAAATTATTTAATTAATCATAAAATTTTAATTAAATATTTATAACTTACAAAAAATGACACCACTTATTTATACATTCATGGGTGATGTTACTATTCATTTGACTAGTTTACTATTCATAAGGGTCATATTAATATTCCTAGGGTCATGTTAAAATTTCATCACTATTGGTTCCTTAAATTCTAGAAATAATTATTATTTTATTAATTATTCATTAATAAAGCTTTTATTGTGGTCTATAAGTGATATTATGTGATTTATACTATATGAAATTACTATAAGAAGGAATAAGTTCCATTGATAAAATTTGGGGTCATTAAATATGGGTTTTGGTATTTAATAGTTTTTATTAATTCACTAAAACTATAAACCTAAAAGTTATTAGGTGTCTAAGTCAATTAATTATTATTGACATTGTATTTATGAAAGGTTTTGTTTGATTCACATTAGTTTATTTCAAATCCAACATGTAAATGTATTTTTTTTGCACCATGCATGGGAATGTTGGTCTGGGGAATCAAAATTATTATCAAAGAAGTGTTCAGAAAATTATAGAGGTTTATAGGAGTACATGATCAATGTAAAAATAAGCCTTATGGTTGGTATGTGATATGATTCTAGTTATTTTTGCAAAATATTAATATCTTTTGAGAGTATAAATTATTAATAAAAATATTCATTGATGTGTGATTATTTGTTTTTATAGGATATGGGATAGGTTGAATTTTTAGATCATAAGTTTCATGAATTTTTCATTTAGGATATAGAAATAAATATCTTGATTTTACTATTATTAGAAATTTGGATTAAAATACATAAGTAGAAACCCTAGGGATAAATAAAAACATTAGAAATCACCCTAAAATTTTGGTAAAGTATAGATCATATGGTTTCCTAGAAATTAAATTTATGATTTGATATAATAAGTGGATTCATACTCTAGATCAGATGCACCTATGGGTACTAAAAAAGGTTGGTTTAGTATTAACTATATCTTTACTCAGTGCATAATAAATGGTCATAATTACACACTTGGTTTGACACTCTTGGGGGATATGTTTTGGATAATTGACAAGATCTTAATAAAACATTATAAAGAATTTAAATGTTATTTAATTATTTAATATATAACTAGTTAGGTTAGTGAACCTAATAGGAAAATGACAATGAGAAACCTATGTTAAACTACATTATTTTTAGGTTGATCCAATTATATCATATTTGAACCAAAGGTAACATTGGTTGAAATGAAAGTGTCTTGGGCGAATAAATCCTAGGATTGATATTTCATATTCATATGATCATTTAATCTACTTTAATGAGATATTATCATATCTATTTTTGTCACGAACTAACTCAGGTTGACCCTGAACTGGTCACCCAAGCCGGTCTGTGAAATGGCCTGAGAGGCATTCCCGATCCTCCCGGGCTGGCGACAAGCACCGGGGCATCAATAAAGGACAATTGTAAACAATTTAACCCAGTGAAAATAATTAATGTAGCGGAAAAGTATAATAATGCAAGGAAAATAAATGACACTAAAAAGGAGGAACAACCAACAATAGAAAAATAACTTGACCACGACCAAAATGCCACACAACTCCAAGAGTCGCTCACCAGTCCACAAACAAATCTCGCCCACAGCGAGCAAGCTCAAGTCAAACCTGCAACAAAACTAAAAATAGGAAAAAACTATAGGCATGAGTATTAAAACATAGTAGGCATGCCCAACAACTATTCCCAATGCACTACCTTTAAATAAAGAAATTTACTAATTCTTGGTTTGAAGTAAATCATACTAAATATTGGTTTCCACACACACACTTCCATTTATAAGACAAGTAACAGTCCATTTTACTTTTTAATTTAAAAACCAGTTTAATGTTTGAAAGGAATAGGTGCATTGCATTTTAATACATTTATGCGAACAATTTAGAAATTAAAATTCTAGTTGTTAGTAAAATGGAAAACCACACACAACACACAACACACACTAAGGGAAATGGAAAAGAAGAGGAACACATGGGCCAGCAACTGAACTAGACCTCTCAAATGTCCGCCACATAAAAATAAACACTAAAGAAAACATGGGTTGAACCTAAGAGCTCGTGAACAATCCAGAATGTACCATACATGTGACTCATCCGGAAGGCATGACTACTCTCTATGAAATCATAACGCCCTAACACCTGGTGTTTTCCTACATGGCCTAACTGAGGGGCACAATCCCCTAGTAGATTATAATCCGTACGAAGGGAAACTAGCCAGTGTGTAATCTAAAATAGTGCAACAATCATTCTCAAAAGATTCGCTTAATATTCTAGGTTTCCATGTCAACACGTGTAATAAAAAAGGAAAGAGGTGATTCAACAAAGTCAATCAAGTAGAAAAAACATCACACACAACTCATGCAGTCAACATACACCAATGATCACCCCTGAGTCACCCCAAAGAGTGTTTTCCAAAATAATTTATTTTATTAAAGTGTCAAACGGGCCTTCACCAATTTTAAAGAAAATACTCATTTCTCAAGAGAACCAAAACACTTTTTCACAGTTCAAAAGAGATCATTTATCAATAAACCAGAACTACATTTGATATTATGTGAATTATATTTAAAGGCCAAATAGACATTCATTCACTACTGGTTGTCTGCTTATCAAGAAATTATTTCAAGTGACGTGTACAAAATAAACAGCTCTTTTTACACCAAATAATCAATTAAAAGATTAATATAATATATTATTTCTCATTTACTAAAATTAATAAAATTTCAATCAATTAATAAATTTTGAATTTAAAGGTGAGTGTAGTGGAGGGACCTACCTTGGCTCACTATCCAAACACAATGGCGTGTCACGCCTCTCCCAGATGCACACAAATGTGCAAGTCAACGATCACAGTATCCCAAGGTTTCCTCACCGACACGCACTGCAACAAATGCACAACAACAAAAAACCCATAATCACTGACTTAAGAAAATCCAGATGAACTAATGGTGTAAAAACTACCTCAACATGTTTTCAAAACATTCTTAACACCATTTACATTATTTCCTAAAACACTTCAAAATTTATGAAACATTTTTCAAAAAGTATCTCACAGCTTTAGACACTCAAAACCTATTCAAAACCTCTTTTATGATCAATCGATGATCCCCAACATACTCGAACAGAAAACACATGACTTGACTCATTGAATAAACCAATTTCACATCATAATAAAAATACACCACATGTCAAAATCCATTTTGAACCTGTACACACACCACTTTAGAAACCGTAATCCAAAACTCCACTCACGGAAGTTCAATCACCAAACTCAACATCACATATCACAAATAAAAGGAAATGGTAAATATATTAATTAACTAATTAAAAACTAAGGATATTGGGAAAACAAGAGTCCAGTGAAATCATAAATTTTGAAGGCGACACGCAAAGGGTCCATAACTCAAATCCAATAAGGAAAGAAAAAACATGCCCTAGACCTGTGCGTGATCTCACTAGCACGTCATCCACAAAAATATGGCACAAGGTATCAAACAAAAACTAAATTATTTTAAAGACCGAAACTACACCAATATAATTAATCACAACACATGCTAAACTAAATATCTAAAATTCATGAAATGAAAAACACAAGCGATCAATGTATTTAAAAGCTTAAAGGAGAAAAAAACAAAGGGATCATACCACAATCGTTGGAGGATTTCCTGAAACGGGTTCAAAACCTCATTTTCACCGTAATCGCTCTCTTGAGGGTAAAAAAACCCCATTGAGGAAATTAAAACACAAGAAATTAAGAATCCAACCCTTAAATCAAAACCCCATCCATGGATGAACCCTAAATAGAAGGGAGAAGAATAAAGAGAGTACCGGAGGGGAGGCCACACCAGCAAGGATTGTCGAAGGAGGGTTGTACACACCGGAGGGTTGTGCCTGCTGGCTAGGGGGTGTTGTTTGTCGTGAGAGGTGATCAACACTGGCGGAGAGCCGGCTAGGAGTGGTCGCAGCTCGTGGAGGTGCAACACACTAGGGAGGACGTCGAATAGGGGAGTTGAAGTTGGGGTGCGCTTGTGAGGAGGGAGTGGGGCGAGGCCGGGGGGAGGACTGGAGGGCATCTTGCGGACATGGGAGGTGAGGCTGACATAGAGGGTGCTGGGCACAGTGGGTGGCCGGCCTAGTGTGCTAAGGGGGTGCCGATAAGGGGCTGTGGAGACTGGGGATGGGATATGTGGAGGGCCGGGATGACCAGAGTCCTGCATGGGGCGATGGTGGAATGCAGGCGGAGGTCGGGACGGTGCGACAGGGTGGAGGGTAGTGGTGACCATAATCCACAGTGAGTCCAGGGAGAGGGTGAGTGGCTGGGCGATCTGCGCAAGCACGGAGGCGGGTCGGCGTAGGGCGGATGAGATTTGGATGGGTCAGAGGAGGTAAGTAGGGAGGGAGGCTTGAGGCCCTTATGCGCAAACAGGAACGAAGAGGGGTGGGAGTGGGGGGGCTCATGCATGCTATGGGAATGGGAGGGTTTTTCAGGTAGAATTAGGGTTTCTCTTGTTTTTATTATTATTATGATAATAATAATAAAACCAATAATAGATAATTAATAGTTTCAATAATAATAATAGTAATAATAAAACCAAAGATAACAATAACAATAATATTAATATTAAGAATGACAATTATAATTTGGATAATATAAACAAAAAAAATAAAAAAAAAATAATAACACAAGAATAATAGAAATAATAATATATAGAATAATGATAATAAAAATAAAAATAAAAATTATGATAATAAAAATAAAAATAATAAAAATAATTTTAAGAAATTTCACGACACTAGGGCTGGTTGCGCGACTACCGCCCACCACGCAATGACTGCACACAGGTCCGAAAACCAATAAAAACATTATACGTCAATAATTTTGATCTGGGACCCAGCTCAGACCTTGGAGAGAGAACCCAAGGCCAAGAATTAAAAAAATAAAAATTAATTTAAGAAGGTGGGTGTGACAATTTTGGTTTTTTATTTTTTTATAGAAATATAGTATTTAAAATGAAGTTGTGAATGATATTCCTCTTGATATTAATAAGTCTTATCGATAGATAAGGAGGCATATTTGGAACAAATGGATAAGAATAAAAATATAGGTTTATTAAAAATGAATATATTATTTTTGTGGTCTTACCTATGATAGTGAGTAGGAAATTATAACTTGAGTCATACCATTGGCTATGTTTTCATTAGTGAGTAGTAATTACAGTTGTGAGGATGTAATTTGTATAAGGGGATAATGAAACACCCCCCAAAAATTGTAATACATTAAAATTTTGATAGATTTTATTACACACAACACTAAATAAAAATGAACGATATTATTAATATATGACCACTATAAAATAGTCATTTAAGTACTTAGTATAAATAGAAGTAACTATTTTATAAAATCAATGAAAAAAAATCAAATCAAGTGATATATGTATTTTTTACAAGGCTCATATTTTCAATAATTTTAGGGAAGTAGCTTCACAAGGGGTTTCCCTAACTCAATCTAAATCTGATCTCTAATAAGTGTGGTTGGAACAAAATCATTTTTAGTGCAATTTCATGCTCATAAAAACTTCTACAAGATCTATGCTATCTAAATCTCTACCCATGATGACCATCACAACTTATCTTATGCAAAGTTCTTTAATGGAAATATTTAGGGGTTATTTAAGTATAAGTTAGGTTAATATAAAAAGTAAGTATAAATGTATATTTTTATATATTTCACTTTTCTAATTATAAATAAAACTAAATGTTAATTTTAATATAGATATATTCAGAAAATTTAATTAATATAACTAAATTACTATTAAAACCAATTTTTTTGCGTAAAAATTTATTTTACTAAAAAAATGTCGTGTCATTTATTATATGCGCTTATACTATAATTAATTTTTATAAAACCTAAAAATTAATTCTAATAAAAGTGTTTTAATTTTTAATAGGAATATCTAAATTTTTTTATTAGATTTTTTTATTTTTAACATAAAAATAATTTACTAGAGTAAATATTAGTTAATGTGGTAAAATAATTAATTTTCAAAGAATTGTTTTTATAAACACTGTAAATTTTTTATAATAAAGAATTAAAGAGTCCTATTTTAAATAATGACTCTAATATGATTTTTTAATATATAAAATATATTAACACAAATTTAATTAGTAACTGTAAGGAAATTCTAATTAAAACACTTAATGTATAAAATGAAATTTTTCTATAATTTTTTTCTATACATCTTATGTTTTAATTTAAATGAAAATTTTCTCATATTTATAAATGGAATTAGAATAAATTGAGTATAAATTTGTATTTATAAAATTAAAATTCGGTATTAAGGGTTATATTATATTTCTATTAATGTAATACTTACCATGGTAAATATTTAGTTGAGGTTAGTGAGGGTTAAAAGAGGTAACTTAAAGTGCTTTGAATTTTGATAACTTTACTTGAAACTTAGACCCAATATAAGAAATATTTTAGGCTTTAAATACATTCCCACATGTCTTACCATCCTTTCCTTGCCTAAATCCTAATTTATTCCATCTTTACCCCTATTCTGACTTTAGTTTCAAAACAAATTCCCCACATTTTAACATATAAATGAAGCTCACATACACCATATTAAAGACCACTTAACCATAAAATTTATATTGAATCTATACCCATTTTACCCAAACTATAATCCTGCTCCATATTTTTAAACAGTTTACCCAAATAAGAATCCCTAAATCCTCTATTTTTTAAAATTTCCCCATGGAAAAAAATCAAATCCTCAACAAGAGTATTATCCACTCCCTAAATTTTTCTTCTATATATTTATCCTAAAAACCTATTATGAATATAATAATATTATAATATAATAATTATTATACTATTTTTTTTATTTTTATGTAACAACGACTATGTATGTCCCTCCCATTCATTGGGAAATGAAACTATCACCCGTGTTACGTGCGGACTACCACCTTCATGGATAACATATTTCATTTTTCATTACCACATCACACAGATGATTAGAAGATACTATTTAATGAATAAAAATTATATTTATTGTTATTTATAAGTTTATATGAAGATAAATTATGAATTATATTAATAATATTAATAAAAATTTTAACCACCTAAACCAAGTACACCAAGAGGGAAAAACAATTTCTTCTTTATAATTAATAACTTTTTATCATTTTTTTCACTTCTATTATTCTTTTAAAAATTACAAATTAATATTTATGACATTAATAAAATATAAATAATTCAATTATACTTATTTTATACTGATATTATAATAAAATAATCACTTTGATAACCGTACTCACCCATTGATTATGGAATATTTGTGTTTTGGTTAGTTTAACCACCTGTATGAACGATGAAATAAATTTCCATCATAGATGATGATGAAAAATTAATTTATGATAATATTTTATATTAATAATTAAACAATATTTTTTTTGTTTCTATAACGTTAATATTAATATTTAATATATTTATTAATATACCACTTTCTATTTATTAAAAACCCCATAAACTAGCTCTTCATCAATTTCATCTTCATGAATAATAACTAAAAATATAATGGAATGAAATTATAACCTTATAAAACCTTATAAAACATATATTATAGTTCCTTTAATAATATTCTAATTATTAAATTGGTATAAAATAATGATGGTTGATATCAAAATTATGAAACTTGCACGAAACAATCATGTGTGCTAACATAAAATTATGAAAAGAAATAATAAATCATTAATTAATTTATAATGAATTATTATAATTTAAGGTTAAAAGGTTTATATATATGAATAAGGTTATAAAATGATTTATTAAGTTGATTATTATTATCATATAAAAGGTTAAATTTCTTTCATGGAATTCAAGATTTAAGCTAAGGGTTTTTGCCTCTATTCCCCTTCATTGAGGAATGTTTTAATATTATACACATATTGTTATTTTATATGGAATACTCACTGTCCCATTATATTTTATTAATATTTTATAAATTTTATTTCTTAGCATTTACAATCCATTTCACGAATACTGCATTTTGATTCTTTTGATTCAATTGTTACCAAATTCATAAGGGTTTTTTGTATCAATTTCCATTTATCGAGACATTTTTTTATGATGAATGTATTTTAATTTATATGGTGTGTATACTTAACCATTGGAATATTATACCATGATAATATTATATTTCATTTTTTTAAAGTTCCATTTAATTTTCTACCTTTAAAATTCTTTTTATTCAAAAGTTACCGAAGTCGTAAGGGATTTTTGTTAACTCGAATATCTTTTATTTGAGTTATGTTTTTTCTTCTTAAACTTATTTCATCTATATTTGGGTTATTCCAACATTAAATTTTGTTATATGATAATTTATATTTCTATCTATGTAATTTTCTTTTTCTCATCAAAATGTTCTTCTTTTATGTATTTATTTCTTTATATAAATGTAAGGTTATTAAGAATAATTCCCATCCATTATAATGGACATTCACCTCCATGTCTATGTTCTTTATTTCCAAAATTTTTTTCATTTATTATGTTGAAACCCCAATATGTATTATCTCATGAAATATTCATATTTATATTCACCTCTTTTTAAAAGTGATATTTACTAATATTTTAATGATATGGGTTTCATTAAAGTTGTTTTTTAATATTAAAAGAGATTTATTTTCATTATCGTGTCCTTTATCTTCCAATCCTCAATTGTTGGACGGAACAATATTTTCCTTAAAGGATCCATTATTGGAATTTATATTAAATTTGTGTTTTAAAATGTTTTTCATGCTACCTTCTATAATATGATTTTAGAAAGTGTCTCATAATTTTGTATCCTTACTTCAATGTTATGAAATGTTTTATAAAAATTCTATTTTAAGATATTACTTCCATATATCTCTAAAAACACTAAAATATCTATCTCAATTCATTTATATTTCTTTTATTACCCTATCATACCCCAATTTTTTTATAAGTGTTATGTTTTCTATCACTCTTCACCCTCTCTTGATATTTTTTTGTACTCCATGACTATGTCCCTTAATCCAAAAGATGTATACTATATCATTTCAATTATTGACTTAAACATATATCCATTAATCTATATGGTGTGAACATATTAAAAATTTATTGGTGTTTACCTTTAATATTATTCCATTTATTAATTAGTGAATTATTAACAATATGTATACTTTTTTTAGTATGGATAATTTATGCTTATTAATTCCTATTGATTATGTATTATTTAATTTCATATAATGAATGCATTGGACATAATTAGTGATTGGTGGTGCCTAAAATTACATATACCCTTGATTCATTAGTAGTTATCATGACATAAACTAGATTTTTAATTTAGTGTATGTTGACCCAGTTATCAATAATTTCTTGGCATAAGTCCTCAATGGTAAGATTAAGATGTTCAAAATTGTGCATTCCATAACTATTAGATTAGATATTGATATATATGTTTTTATTTATTATCATATTATACATGGATATATTATTATCACATGAATCCCTTCCCTTTAACTATTTCTTATAAAACTAGGTTTTATATGCCCGAAGGCATATGTAGGGTGTGAGTAAAAACCCAATAGGATTCCACCATGAATCTATATAATTTATATCACTATGAAACCATTTTTTCTAGATTTAAAACAAAATAGTTTTATAAAGAAATTTCAAAAGAACAAAATTTTTGTAAATAATCATTTGGGTTATTTTAAATAATTTCACAATCAAATGAACTTGGAATATGAAAAGTATGTGAAATATGGTATAAATTCATAACCAAGATAATTTTTGGAAATACCATAACATAAAAATGTGATCAATCAAATATAAATTAATACAATCATATATAAATCCATGAAGAAGTGAGATATAACCTACAGGGATACATACTATGACACTTGAAGGAACACTAATCCAAGTATACATTTAATAATATCTATATTGAGACCTATCATAGACTATCTATATCACAAGAATACACCTCAGTGGTTCCTCACTCAGTAAGGTTTCATATGTTCATAACATAATGCACCCAAGGTTCCCATATACTACGTTTTCAAAAACATACATGTAAACCAAACTCAATATTTTATAAAAATTTTAAAAGAAAATCATCCCTTATCCCATGATTTAAAATCCATTTTAGATCAAGAATCATCTTTGAGGTATTTCATCAATCACAAAAAGTAAATAAACTAGTTTTTTACAAAACCATTTTTCATGTAACCTAATATTTATTTCATATATAAATTAATATTAAATATGAAAACAAACAATTTTATAAACCAAACTAATGAAATTTACAAGAACATTAAGTAATTCATTGGTTGGAACCAATGTATAGATACACCTACCATTCCAATGGAGTAAAACGATCCGCCTTTAAGAAAAAATATTTGAAATCAATAGATCTGGTCCTCACAAACCTTGATTCATAAGAATAATAATAATTCCCCCATAAAATCCTTTAGATCTAGTAATCAGAGACAAATTGGGTTCAATTGGTACTAGGGGAATGGTGATTCAAGAAATATCTAGAGAGAATAGAGGAGGTCAAACCAAAAAAACATACTTAGAGGAGATCCACTAAGAATAAAGGTAATTTCAAAGGATGCAAGGGTATATATCTCTATATAAATTGAGTGAGGATAGCTTGATCCTAAGAGAAATTAATAGATTATTATATATAAAAATAACCGAGGTAATTGGGGTAAATTAAAAAATTTAACTAGTTCAAATCTGGGACCACAGTAAGGCTACATTATTTAACAAACCATCTAACAACCGTGTGATTACTTATATCCTTTGAAACTTGATGTGGAGGTTACCTAGTTAAAGAAACACTATTTGGAAATCCATGATCAAACCATGGGACACCCCTGTAATAAATCCCAAAAACCTAGACCATTTTTATGGGGACTTGCATGGTTTGAAAAATTGTTATCAAACTGTGAAAAACATCAATATAACTCATAGTTACTTATCACATGGTTACTGCATGGTTAGTACTAACTAGTTCCAAACTTGTACAATATACCTATTTTTACTGAAACCTAAAAAAATTATCCTTCGATATCTGAAAACCATTAGAACCTCACAAGATATGAACCAATATCAAAATAAAGCCTACCTATAACTGAAAGGGTGTTAAATTTCTCTCTACTATATGATATTTATGACCCCAGAAAGATGTCAATATTTCAAACACAAAAAAGACATGTCCATTACTATCTCATAAAGGATTCTGATAATCATACTTTGTGGTTATCCCATCCACTATACCGTAGTATATAGACTAAAGAAATTTCCTTACTCTGAATTACCTTATCTTATAAATCCATAATCTGAAATATCTTTTTATCCAAAGAGGTGTCGATATCAAGATCAATATATTCTCATTCAATAACATAGGAAGGTTCTAGTTGATACGCTATCATCTAGGAAACATGAAACAGTTTGTGAATTAACATTGAGTGAGATGGAAAGCCTAACTCATAATCCACCATACCAAGACATACTATGATGTTGAATGTTCTAGAAAGAACTCAATACCAACTTACCATGCTTACCCATTAGATGATGTCCCAATAATGGTGAAACTTTTATGAAGACCTGATCACTAACCTCATTCTCTAATGGGTGATAATAAATGTACTTATATGATTTTTAATGACTTCAAACATTTCCTAACTACTGTTATAGAAATTTAACCTTTTATATCATATTCTAAACAATCCTTGGACCAACTAACGACCATTCTACAGTTTCCATTTAACCCAAAAGTGAACTACATAGATTCTGATACAATTCCTCTAAAAGAACTATTTTAATCGATTCCTAATCATTATTATTATGTGAAAATTAAAATAATGTTAGATGTTTTTTGAAGAACAACCAAAATAAAGCATACATGCTCAGAACATACCCCCAAGAATTTTAGTGTCTTGATCAGTCTTCACATCCATCTAAGGGATCTATATTGTGATTAATTTTAATTGGAATCCCATCACTACTTGAAAACCATTCAAAAACCTATATTTAAACCATGGTTACCCATTAGAATTAATTTAAAAAATAACACCATGATGTTCAAGACCTGTTAGATGTATAAATTCCATAGCACTCCCACCTTATTCATCTACTTAATTGGAATAAAATGGTCATATTTCATAATTTGATCAATTTTCGCCCCTATCACATCCTTCATGCTATGATTACATGGTAAACTGATAATGAAGTCCATGGATATCTATTTTATTTTCCAAACCCTAATGGGTAAATATTGTAATAGACTAGTAGGTATATGGTGTTATACCTTAATTGTCTGGGAAGTTTGGAATTGTGACACAAAATCTGCAATATACCACATCATCCCTAGACACTAATAATGATCTATCAGATCATGATAGATCTTGATAGTCCCGGGTTGTATTAACCAATAAGACTGTTTTCCACTATCTATCAATTCATGGCTTAGTGATATCATAATGTTCAATATACCTTTGAAAACGAAGCATCAACAGGGGACCATGAGTATTCACCTGAGGTCTCCCTTCCATAATGTATATTACTAAAATGATAGAAATCAGTGTTTGTTACCTATTCTAGTCAAATATGATCATTACATGATGATACAGCCTTCAAAAAATATAATAACACCTACCCCCTAGCCACTTATACTCCCAATATCATCTTAGTGAACAAACTCACTAGATACCATTACTCTACTTTTTTCTTTTACAGCTTGAATCAGTAAATTCCTACTAAACAAATTGGAGACCAAATTCCCTTTGTAAAGACTATAATAAATATGAAAATCAAAAGTCTGAAGACACTCAAACCAACAATTATGTCACAAGTTCAGATACCTCTAAGTAAAAATATACTCTAAACTCTTATAATCTAAACATACATTAAATTATTCCCCATGGAGTTAGTGGTGCCATATTTTGAGAGTGTGCTTCATGGATGATAACTCAAGGTAATGGGCAGGATAGTTCATCTCTTGAGGGAAAAATTGGTGAGTTCCATAGGCCGACACAAGTTTTCCCTACATTTAAATACATCCCAATACCATATCTGACACATCATATAAATCATCATAGACGAAAATGGGTTCTAGAAGAATCATAACTGGATTTGATGTCATCCTCATAATTAGTTCCTAAAAAATATTTGACATTTTTCATTCCTTTCAAACTTAACACCTTCACAGGAAACAATTTTCATCAGATATGCAATACTGGATAAATCCTTAACAAACCACATGAAATAACTAGTTAATCTTAGGAAGCTCCAAATGTAAAACAAATTTATGGGTTTATACCATGACATTACCACTTGAATATTTTAAAGATACACTAATATTACTCTCCCATATATAACATGTCCTTAAAAGATAAATTATTGAATCAAAAATTCACATTTAGAAATATTATCATACAAAAAGTGTTCTATCATGATTCTGCAGATAATATCCAAATTATCCCTATGTTCCTCTATTAAATTTTAGTACAATAACATATAATCCAATAAAACAACAACGAAAGATTCCAAAAACTAATGAAAGATCCTGTTTAACAATGCTATAAATTCTTTGGGAGCATTAGTGACACCATGTGTCTTAACTATGAACTCAAAAATACCCATACCATTTTCTAAAAACTATCTTGTGTATATCCACTTCATATACTCTAAACTGATGGTACCTGAGTCATAGATTAATATTAGAGAACCATCTGTCTACTCTAAGTTTATCAGAGAGATCATAAATCCTTGTTAATGGGTATTTTTTCTTAACAATAACCTGATTATGATATCAGTAATCAACACATAGTCTAAGGGTTTTTTCATCCTTTTTTGTAAAGAGAACTGGTGAATCCCATAGTGACATGTTAGGATGAATAGATCCGTTGGCTTTAATATCGACTAGTTCAAATTTAATCTCCTTTAACTCAATGGGTGTAATACAATATGATTGAAAAGAAATGGGAATCATTATAGGGAGTAGTTCAACAGTTAACTTGACTTCTCTCTAAGGCTGTGACCTAAAAAAATAATTTGGAAAGACCTTAGGGTAAACAATCACTACAAAAAGAGGTTTATCACTCAACCATTAATCAATTGTTTCATGAAGCATCTCCAAAAACCTGCATGAGATTATTTTGGAATTAATAACAATAATCCCCACTCTCCCTAGTCTAGAATCCCACTCACCCTGAAATACCTCAGAGACTCCATCAT
Organism: Viscum album; assembly: GCA_963277665.1. Classification (NCBI taxonomy): domain Eukaryota; kingdom Viridiplantae; phylum Streptophyta; class Magnoliopsida; order Santalales; family Viscaceae; genus Viscum; species Viscum album. The sequence continues at coordinate 1,514,997,379 of OY728155.1, read as the reverse complement.
AAGATTACTGGAATCAGAAATGGTAATAATTGTTTTGACCCTAAAAATTGATTATCTAATTTATTCCAATAATAAGTTTGAAGATATCAAGATAAAAAACTATGAATTCCTTCAAAACATTGAAGTCATTAATCATCACCCAAAATGTGGTGAATTTGAAACCTTATTCTGTACTCATTATCAAAGGTGTTGAAAGATCCAACATGAAATAAATAATATCATAAAATAATCCCTACACATCAATAAACTTAGATTATATAAAATAATTAGTTAAACTAATATAAAAAATGCTAAACCATATAGGTGGAAATAAACATTGTAACTCTTATTATAACAGGAACTGCTTTGGAATTATTTAGTGCATACTATTATACATAAATTCATCTATTCTAAACTCCTCCCTATTATTTATTCCCTATATAAGTACCCCAATTGGAATAGGAATCAGATCCACCAACCTTTTCTGCATATGGATGATTCTGAGTTCATTTGGTAAGTGTGGATCCATCTCTACTACCTTTGGAAATTCTTCTATAAAAATGAATCTGATGATCAAATTTCCCCTAATGATGAAATTTACTAGGTTTCCCTATAAAGTTAGTCTTGGTTGACTAGACCTCCCTCAGTAATTGAAAACTACCTAATGTTTTCTCAGAGAAGCCAAAGTTACTGGTCCTGATGAAAACTGCGCACCCTTATGCTTTTTTTTCTAGCAAAATTATATACTCTGGATACATCCTACAGAAACTGAACCTTCACCTAACCCCATTTTTCCAACTTGGTTTGTCTCAGCCATAACTATTTCATCAAAATCCTTATCGAAGGTCATAAGGAATAATAGAATCTGTATTTAATGAATATAGGCCATAACACTCATCTATAACCTCTAAGATTTGAGATAGTCATTAGTAACATGATTGGGTTATAGATGAACCAACTCATCAAAATGAGAGGAATACTTCATAATTAAACTCTCCCCTTACTCCAGGTCTATAAATTCATGAGTTATTTCCACATGCAACATTTCAAGAAAAAAATTATGTTGAAGATCCTCTTGAAATATGTCTTGGTAAGATCCTTTTATAACTTATATTTAATTATTATTTCCATTTTACTTGTATTATTTTGAGAATATAAGTCTAACAACACACCTTAGAGTCTTCTAGAATTTTCAAGAAATGGAAGATCCTATCAATCTACTCAAGAAACTCTTAGGATTCTTAGGGTCTATTTTTACCATAGAATATAGCTTGAATATTCTTGGTAAACTTTGATTCATGATCCACAACCTGTCCATGATTTCTAACTCCCACCTCACCGAGAGTTTGAATCATGTGGATAATAGCTTCCACTGGTGAAGTCTCTACTAGAGAAATATCCTATAGAACCTATATCAAAAATTATTATCAGGGACTTAGAATATTTCTTCTAGGAGGAATTTTATAATAAAAATAAAAAAAATATCTAATTATCTTAAGAAAAATTTATAGAATCAAAAGATGATCCTCAAGAATCCAAAACAAATCCTTTAATAAATAAGGATTTAAAAAAAACACAGATTCATTGAATGAGAGATAAACATTAAAAAGGTACAGGTACATATAAATAAACCACAAATAATGTTTATTTTAATTACCAAACAAATAAAACTCCATATCGATGAAAACCATAGACTACCCTGGGTAACAAGAGTTCAAACATGAAATTGAGATGTGTAACACCCCAAGCTTCCACGATACGCCTCTCTTTCAATAATGCAATAGCTTGCATTGTACGCATGTTCGAGTTCTAACACACCCCAACTAATCAAAGTAGCCGTTATGAATAGTAATAACCACCTTTTAAATTTATAGAAATTTTATATTTCAAAATGGACTTCATTTTTGTATTCCTAATATTGAAATTAGCCTATATTGAATTTTTTGTAATTTTCCGAGAACTTCCAAATTTTTATGAATAGTGAAAAATACTTAAAACAAATTTTTTAATCAAAATAATTTATAGTGATAAGTTATACTATTTAGTGGTTTTAAGGTATAATTAGAATATATTTTTACCATTTTATCCAATGGTGGTCATTATAATTAATTTAACATTGAAATTGGACATAAACAATTGCCAATCTTTTGATATAAATTGTTTCTTAAAAACACTCTATTTGTCGTAACAGCAGGAATTAATTATAAAATTAATTAATTCAACTTGTATTTTTGGAATTTTTTAAAATAGAAATAATTTTTGAATTCGGAATATCAATTATAGCTTAGGGTGAAATTTTGGCCTTGTTCTGAAAAACTTCAATTTTTGATGAATAGTGAAACCACTAAGTGGTAGTTAAATAACTGATTTTTCGTTTAAATGAAATATTACCACTTCTGTGATTTGATTTTCAAAAATACGACATACATGGTTGTCATTAAGAAGTAAAATGTGGTTCAATGAGATCAAAATAAATTTTTGGTGAATAGTAACTTTTAAGTTCTTAATCGCGATTAGAGGTAATTAGTGTAGTTTAAGGTACAAATAATGTTTTAATAATATGAGATGAGCATGACACTTGTCCTAATCCTATTGGATGAGTCATGGCCGACCAAGACAACCCATGGGTCAACTTGGGGACCCCATGGAGCCACTTTAGTTGTAAAATGACATTAATATATATTTATTTAATGTTAAAATTAAATTGACACAAACATGAGTTATTTTACTAAAACAGTTTTTAAGTAGGGTTACACAAGTCCAAATTTTGACTATAAATATTCATTAGAAATATAAAAAGATTTCCTACATCATAGTATTTTTTTTATAATTTTTAGACATTAAATAAATTAAATTATTTCTGACATCATTATGATGCAGCGATGACCTCATTATTTAACGATTTAAATAAAATGAGAAGATAATGAAAAATCCAAGGCTTACACTTGTCCAAAGCCTATTGGATGAGGAGATTTCGAAACCTTATCACCTTAGCCTCGAATTATATAAGTGTGGGACCTTTAGAATCCGAAAAGCATTGTGAAATAATGTAACATTTCAATCTTTACAAAAGTGCCCCTCCTCTCCACTTATAAAAGGCCCCCACCTCTCCCACCTCATTTACACTTTCAAGCCATTTGGCTCGGCCAAACTCTGCCCAAATACTCTCCCAACTTCCCTCTCTTACTCCTAGAAGCCTCACTTTGGGAAGAACGCTTCTCAAGGAAGCCTTTGGCTCAAATCAAAAAGAGTTACTCGATTTTGAGGTAATGTCTTCTCTAATGTTGTTTTGTTTTATTTTTCTTCTCCAACCACCTAAACTCTTTTTATTCATTTCTTTTGTAACAACACCAGTATCCTCAATATACTAGGATGTTGTTATAAGAAGGATTCGAGCTACACTTACACACACCTACATCTAATGGTTAAAGAACATACGGTTTCTGTGGATGGCGAATTTCTGCCTCACGAAACGATGATTGTTCAACACTCATATAACACCTTCAAAGGTGGCCATTAAGATGTCACTATATTTATATATGATATATAATATGTTTATGTTTTACTTATGCTTCTGTATTTCTCATTTATGGCATACTTTATGATTTCCATTATGGGTAAAACACGATAATTTCATTTTAGGAAGTGCGGACTACCGCCCCCTCAAAGTGATTTGAATCGTTAATGCCATATGTGGGATGTATAAAGGATGAAGAAAATGGTATTATACACTATATTATACTGGAATTATATTATACATTTATGTCATTATTATTTAGTTCCATTAAATATGAAATTGAAATGAAAGTGGCGTTCATGCGTACGTACGGCTTACCGTCTCCATGAACGGTGCATTTCATTTCTTACCTCTAAATGTTACGTAATATTATAAATGAATGTATATACTGGATATATAAGATATATATGACATCTAAATCATGAATATAATTCTGGATATAATGGATATTCTACCGCATGAACAACTTGTAATTATAAGAAGTTTATTGTTGACTCAAGTTACCAAAGATCGACAAAACGACCGTTATTAACTTAAATAATTACATAATGTTCATATCATTGTAATAAGTGATATAATAAGGATAATGAAATTGAAAATGGTTCTTAATAAGGTATATATTAACTCTAGTTTATTATTCAGGAGGTTAAAGAACGGTTGAGTCAAGTCAGACACGAGGTAAGGGAATTTCTTAACCCAATTTCCATTCTTTGGGTTAATCTTTTACTTTCAAATTATGTCATGATAATATTATGTCCTATTTTGTATTTTTACATTCTTTTTGTGTAACTATAGTGAATACACATAATAGATCTATTTTATTTTAAAAATGATCTTTTAAGGACTTCGTCTCAATCCCCTTTCATTGAGGCATATTTGGTTTTATACACAACTTTATTTTATACGGTGTATAAACCCCTTTGACTTTTACATTTATTCAAAAGGAATCTTTTTTATACGAATCATTTTGCTAAACGACAAAAGGGAATGTTTTCTTTCCGTACTTATGTGGCGACAACGACTTCTCCGCCGCCGTGACCATTATTTGAGATTCGGCTTCCTCTATAAGCCATCATTTTTTTTAATGAAAAATAAATACAAAGTTTTAACTTTCTTTTATTTTGGTATTGAAAATGGTTTTGAAAGCATTTTTATTATATCAATGTGTTGTATTTATATCTTGTGATTGAAATGTGGAAATGTTATGTTTCCTTTATGCATGTTTTATGTGATATGATTATGTTATGGTTTATGATATGTTTAAACCTATTCATATGAGGAATGCATTGGACTTAATAAGTGACGGGTGGAGCCCGCTATAGCTCCTCGATGCATCGGAAGGTCTCATGAGACAAACTAGTGTCTTGGCACGAGGCCTTGACAAAAGCTTATTTGTGGTCTTGGCACGAGGCCTTGACTACGTGGTTATGATAGTCTGGCATTATGCATTCCATCATTATGAAAGTGGTTATTGATATTGCATGTGATTATTCGACCAGTAGAATATCCATGTGAAGATGTAAATGGAATTATCTCATTTTACTTTTGCCATATTTTGTTGATATTCAAGTTTAAAAGGCTTTTGTTTTATTCATACATTGCCTTAAATGTTTATGTTTATTTATGAAAGCTTCCGCAATATTGTTATCCTTACTGACCATCTGAGCTCACCCCTTTCAATGTTTTAATATTATCCAGGATGTGAAGAAGTATTTTATGAATGACCTGTAGGGATTGTCAGAAGAGGATATGAGTGTGGACTATGAAGACCATGTTATTGTAGTTTTTCACTTTATGATTTAATGTAACATTTATGAATGTATCTAGTGTTTCGAAGGCTACTAAACTAATCGGTCTTTTGAGACTTGATCTTTTGTGATCATGCCAATGTTACGAAGTAATGCACCGACTCTGGGTAGCTGGGGTCGGGGCGTTACAGTTGGTATCAGAGGTAGTTTAGTACTAACCTTGGAAGCTAGATTTAGATAAACTCTGATTAGAGCACATAGCCCAAAGATAGACTTTGCGGATTAGTATAGAAGAACTTCCTAGAATTTTGGTATTATAGAGATGTTATGAGTTTTCCGAGAAATACATCCCTGTCTGGATACGAGAAGGTAGAGGTGGCTCTGGCACAGATGTACCTAGGGGTAAAACCCGAAAACACCGCTTTGAGCTAGACTCGAACGGGAACTGGTGCACGACAACGGGCCTTTCTGCACTCTTGGTTACGACACTCCCGGGGGATATGCTTAGGATAATTCTCATTTTATTTACAAACCACTATGAAGGGTTATGAGTATATACTTTCTCAAAGAAAACATTTCCTTTTATGATTATGGATTATATCCATAAATAGTTCAATTTATGTAAAGTGTTTTACAAGTATGGAATTATGTATTTTGATTCATAAACTAATCTAGTTTATGCCATTGTTTAGAAATGGCTCCTAGTGGAAGGAATGGAAACCGTATCAATGCACGAACTCCGTGTAGGGATTGCCCTCCTGATCAAGATAATTATTGTGGATCTGGAGATACAACTGGTGCTGATCAACTTATTACCATACTGGGACAACTCACTCAGGTTATGAATAATAACCTTACTCGTATGGAGCACCCTGATCCGCAACGTGGAGGATCAATGTTAGACCGCTTCATGAGGCAACAACCACCAACCTTCAATGGGAGTACAAATCCTATAGTAGCTGAGCAATGGATAAATTCCTTAGAGAAAATATTCCATGCCTTGGGGAGTAGTGAAAGGGAGAAGGTTGTCATGGCAGTTTACCGCCTCACTGGAGATGCCGATCAGTGGTGGTCGCTGATTCAAAACACAAAGGAAGATGATGACGTATCGAATATGGAATGGAGGGAGTTCAAAGATCTTTTCATAGAAAAATACTTTCCTTGTGACCATCGAGCAGATATGGAAAGGCAATTTCTGAGTCTGAGGCAGAAGGAGGATGAGAATGTCGCAAAGTATGAGGCTAACTTTACAAGGTTAGCGAGGCATGCTGCCGATTATATACGTAACCCAAGGAGTAAGATTGATCGTTTCTTTGATGGGTTAAAACCATTTCTCCGTCGAGCTTTGGTATCACAATCCTTCTCATCATACGAAGATATTGTCTCGTGTGCTATCAAGACAGAAAAGGAATTCTCTAAGTCTTATGACAACAAAGTAAAGCAAGAGAAGAAGAGAACGGTGGAACAAGAGACAGATAAAAGGAAAAAGGGAAAGAAGGATTTTCCATTATGTGATAATTGTGGGAAGAATCACCCTGGTACTTGCCTAAAAGGAATGGGAGTTTGTTATAAATGTGGAGAAAAGGGTCACCAGGCTCGTGATTGCAAGGGAAAGAAAGAGGCTGTAAAAGTTGAATGCTACAGTTGTAGAGAAATGGGTCATTATGCAAATGAATGTCCTAAGCGTCAGGGAAACTTACCTCAGAAAAGGCCAAGGGATCAAGGACAATCTTATGCTGTTACTACAGTTGAAGCATAATAATTAATGTATTGGTGCTTTTCTACTCAAGGATTATATTCTGGTTATAAGAATAATGTAATATATATATATGGATTGTACTGCAGTACTTTTTGATTTCAGTAAGGTTTTAATAAGATTAAGTTAATCATATTTTTAGTATGTGACAATAAGAGAAACTTTTCTTTGTTTGGGGAATCTGATGTTACAATTGATTTTGGAATTTAGAGACCTTTTAGAGAAAGTCTGGATGAAGGTATTTTGGATAACTATAAAGGTTGGAGTGGATTAAGTTGAACTTTGGATAGTATTGTTTAAGTTTAAAACATTTATGAAGATTATTTTTGGAATAGTATAGTACTATATTTTTAGGAAAAGGACAACGTGCAGGGTGGGGAATAACCCATCGCGTCGGACAAAGATGCAGGAATCGAACCCACAACCATAGTGCGACAAGCCTTTATTTCCTACCACTAGCCTACAGGAAGTCCCTGGTTATTACAAAATAGTTTTACTAATCTAAATGGTATGTGTTAACATTTTGAACCTTATACAATTAGGATAAATAGAATATTTTTGAGTTCTGTTACCATTTGGAGTAAAAGTTGGGCTTGGGGTAAAAATTTATTAACGAATGAAAGTATACATAACAAGTATGTATATTCCCTTACGTTCTTACTAAATCTCATAAATAAATTCCTCAACATTATAAAAGGTAACTTAAAACAAAAATGTTGTCGATTAACTTTTCCAACTGGGGATTCAATGACCGTTTAACTAATCACAAGTTTGTGATTTTCTTATGGTTAAACTTTATCCTAATCCTGTTTTCTATAACTCTCCATCAGACCTTGATGGTTTGTTTTTCTTCCATATCCATATTTTCATAGAATCCTAGAATGGGCTATATCGGGTGACCTTTGTACTTATCCTGCTTTCTTTTAATGTTATATATTTATTAACCTTATTTCCGATGTGGGTTTTCCACAAAGGTATTTTCTATTTTCAACCTTTTATTATCAAAGAAAAATTTCAAATTGCGAGGACGCAATTTATTGAAGGAGGGGAGAATGTAACACCCCAAGCTTCCACGATACGCCTCTCTTTCAATAATGCAATAGTTTGCATTGTACGCATGTTCGAGTTCTAACACACCCCAACTAATCAAAGTAGCCGTTATGAATAGTAATAACCACCTTTTAAATTTATTGAAATTTTATATTTCAAAATGGACTTCATTTTTGTATTCCTAATATTGAAATTAGCCTATATTTAATGTTTTGTAATTTTCCGAGAACTTCCAAATTTTTATGAATAGTGAAAAATACTTAAAACAACTTTTTTAATCAAAATAATTTATCGTGATAAGTTATACTATTTAGTGGTTTTAAGGTATAATTAGAATATATTTTTACCATTTTATCCAATGGTGGTCATTAGAATTAATTTAACATTGAAATTGGACATAAACAATTGCCAATCTTTTGATATAAATTGTTTCGTAAAAACACTCTATTTGTCGTAACAGCGGGAATTAATTATAAAATTAATTAATGCAACTTGTATTTTTGGAATTTTGTAAAATAGAAATCATTTTTGAATTCGGAATATCAATTATAGCTTAGGGTGAAATTTTGGCCTTGTTCTGAAAAACTTCAATTTTTGATGAATAGTGAAACCACTAAGTGGTAGTTAAATAACTGATTTTTCGTTTAAATGAAATATTACCACTTCTGTGATTTGATTTTCAAAAATCCGACATACATGGTTGTCATTAAGAAGTAAAATGTGGTTCAATGAGATCAAAATAATTTTTTGGTGAATAGTAACTTTTAAGTTCTTAATCGCGATTAGAGGTAATTAGTGTAGTTTAAGGTACAAATAATGTTTTAATAATATGAGATGAGCATGAAACTTGTCCTACTCCTATTGGATGAGTCATGGCCGACCAAGACAACCCATGGGTCAACTTGGGGACCCCATGGAGCCACTTTAGTTGTAAAATGACATTAATATATATTTATTTAATGTTAAAATTAAATTGACACAAACATGAGTTATTTTACTAAAACAGTTTTTAAGTAGGGTTACACAAGTCCAAATTTTGACTATAAATATTCATTAGAAATATAAAAAGATTTCCTACATCATAGTATTTTTTTTATAATTTTTAGACATTAAATAAATTAAATTATTTATGACATCATTATGATGCAGCGATGACCTCATTATTTAACGATTTAAATAAAATGAGAAGATAATGCAAAATCCAAGGCTTACACTTGTCCAAAGCCTATTGGATGAGGAGATTTCGAAACCTTATCACCTTAGCCTCGAATTATATAAGTGTGGGACCTTTAGAATCCGAAAATCATTGTGAAATAATGTAACATTTCAATCTTTCCAAAAGTGCCCCTCCTCTCCACTTATAAAAGGCCCCCACCTCTCCCACCTCATTTACACTTTCAAGCCATTTGGCTCGGCCAAACTCTGCCCAAATACTCTCCCAACTTCCCTCTATTACTCCTAGAAGCCTCACTTTGGGCAGAACTCTTCTCAAGGAAGCCTTTGGCTCAAATCAAAAAGAGTTACTCGATTTTGAGGTAATGTCTTCTTTAATGTTGTTTTGTTTTATTTTTCTTCTCCAACCCCCTAAACTCTTTTTATTCATTTCTTTTGTAGCAACACCAGTATCCTCAATATACTAGTATGTTGTTATAAGAAGTATTCGAGCTAAACTTACACACACCTACATCTAATGGTTAAAGAACATACGGTTCCTGTGGATGGCGAATTTCTGCCTCACGAAACGATGATTGTTCAACACTCATATAACACCTTCAAAGGTGGCCATTAAGATGTCACTATATTTATATATGATATATAATATGTTTATGTTTTACTTATGCTTCTGTATTTCTCATTTATGGCATACTTTATGATTTGCATTATGGGTAAAACGCGATAATTTCATTTTAGGAAGTGCGGACTACCGCCCCCTCAAAGTGATTTGAATCGTTAATGCCATATGTGGGATGTATAAAGGATGAAGAAATTGTTATTATACACTATATTATACTGGAATTATATTATACATTTATATCATTATGATTTAGTTCCATTAAATATGAAATTGAAATGAAAGTGGCGTTCATGCGTACGTACGGCTTACCGTCTCCATGAACGATGCATTTCATTTCTTACCTCTAAATGTTACGTAATATTATAAATGAATGTATATACTGGATATATAAGATATATATGACATATAAATCATGAATATAATTATGTATATAATGTATATTCTACCGCATGAACAACTTGTAATTATAAGAAGTTTATTGTTGACTCAAGTTACCAAAGATCGACAAAACGACCGTTATTAACTTAAATAATTACATAATGTTCATATCATTGTAATAAGTGATATAATAAGGATAATGAAATTGAAAATGGTTCTTAATAAGGTATATATTAACTCTAGTTTATTATTCAGGAGGTTAAAGAACGGTTGAGTCAAGTCAGACACGAGGTAAGGGAATTTCTTAACCCAATTTCCATTCTTTGGGTTAATCTTTTACTTTCAAATTATGTCATGATAATATTATGTCCTATTTTGTATTTTTACATTCTTTTTGTGTAACTATAGTGAATACACATAATAGATCTATTTTATTTTAAAAATTATCTTTTAAGTACTTCGTCTCAATCCCCTTTCATTGAGGCATATTTGGTTTTATACACAACTTTATTTTATACGGTGTATAAACCCCTTTGACTTTTACATTTATTCAAAAGGAATCTTTTTTATACGAAGCATTTTGCTAAACGACAAAAGGGAATGTTTTCTTTCCATACTTATGCGGCGACAACGACTTCTCCGCCGCCGTGACCATTATTTGAGATTCGGCTTCCTCTATAAGCCATCATTTTTTTAATGAAAAATAAATACAATGTTTTAACTTTCTTTTATTTTGGTATTGAAAATGGTTTTGAAAGCATTTTTATTATATCAATGTGTTGTATTTATATCTTGTGATTGAAATGTGGAAATGTTATGTTTCCTTTATGCATGTTTTATGTGATATGATTATGTTATGGTTTATGATATGTTTAAACTTATTCATATGAGGAATGCATTGGACTTAATAAGTGACGGGTGGAGCCCGCTATAGCTCCTCGATGCATCGGCAGGTCTCATGAGACAAACTAGTGTCTTGGAATGAGGCCTTGACAAAAGCTTATTTGTGGTCTTGGCACGAGGCCTTGACTACGTGGTTATGATAGTCTGGCATTATGCATTCCATCATTATGAAAGTGGTTATTGATATTGCATGTGATTATTCGACCAGTAGAATATCCATGTGAAGATGTAAATGGAATTATCTCATTTTACTTTTGCCATATTATGTTGATATTCAAGTTTAAAAGGCTTTTGTTTTAGTCATACATTGCCTTAAATGTTTATGTTTATTTATGAAAGCTTCGGCAATATTGTTATCCTTACTGACCATCTGAGCTCACCCCTTTCAATGTTTTAATATTTTCCAGGATGTGAAGAAGTATTTTATGAATGACCTGCAGGGATTGTCAGAAGAGGATATGAGTGTGGACTATGAAGACCATGTTATTGTAGTTTTTCACTTTATGATTTAATGTAACGTTTATGAATGTATCTAGTGTTTCCAAGGCTACTAAACTAATCGGTCTTTTGAGACTTGATCTTTTGTGATCATGCCAATGTTACGAAGTAATGCACCGACTCTGGGTAGATGGGGTCGGGGCGTTACAGTTGGTATCAGAGGCAGTTTAGTACTAACCTTGGAAGCTATATTTAGATAAACTCTGATTAGAGCGCATAGCCCAAAGATAGACTTTGAGGATTAGTATAGAAGAACTTCCTAGAATTTTGGTATTATAGAGATGTTATGAGTTTTCCGAGCAATACATCCCTGTCTGGATACGAGCAGGTAGAGGCGGCTCTGGCACAGATGTACCTAGGGGTAAAACCCGAAAACACCGCTTTGAGCTAGACTCGAACGGGAACTGGTGCACGACAACGGGCCTTGCTGCACTCTTGCTTACGACACTCCCGGGGGATATGCTTAGGATAATTCTCATTTTATTTACAAACCACTATGAAGGGTTATGAGTATATACTTTCTCAAAGAAAACATTTCTTTTTATGATTATGGATTATATCCATAAATAGTTCAATTTATGTAAAGTGTTTTACAAGTATGGAATTATGTATTTTGATTCATAAACTAATCTAGTTTATGCCATTGTTTAGAAATGGTGCCTAGTGGAAGGAATGGAAACCGTATCAATGCACGAACTCCGTGTAGGGATTTCCCTCCTGATCAAGATAATTATTGTGGATCTGGAGATACAACTGGTGCTGATCAACTTATTACCATACTGGGACAACTCACTCAGGTTATGAATAATAACCTTACTCGTATGGAGCACCCTGATCCGCAATGTGGAGGATCAATGTTAGACCGCTTCATGAGGCAACAACCACCAACCTTCAATGGGAGTACAAATACTATAGTAGCTGAGCAATGGATAAATTCCTTAGAGAAAATATTCCATGCCTTGGGGAGTAGTGAAAGGGAGAAGGTTGTCATGGCAGTTTACCGCCTCACTGGAGATGCCGATCAGTGGTGGTCGCTGATTCAAAACACAAAGGAAGATGATGACGTATCGAATATGGAATGAAGGGAGTTCAAAGATCTTTTCTTAGAAAAATACTTTCCTCGTGACCATCGAGCAGATATGGAAAGGCAATTTCTGAGTCTAAGGCAGAAGGAGGATGAGAATGTCGCAAAGTATGAGGCTAACTTTACAAGGTTAGCGAGGCATGCTGCCGATTATATACGTAACCCAAGGAGTAAGATTGATCGTTTCTTTGATGGGTTAAAACCATTTCTCCGTCGAGCTTTGGTATCACAATTCTTCTCATCATACGAAGATATTGTCTCGTGTGCTATCAAGATAGAAAAGGAATTCTCTAAGTCTTATGACAACAAAGTAAAGCAAGAGAAGAAGAGAACGGTGGAACAAGAGACAGATAAAGGGAAAAAGGGAAAGAAGGATTTTCCATTATGTGATAATTGTGGGAAGAATCACCCTGGTACTTGCCTAAAAGGAATGGGAGTTTGTTATAAATGTGGAGAAAAGGGTCACCAGGCTCGTGATTGCAAGGGAAAGAAAGAGGCTGTCAAAGTTGAATGCTACAATTGTAGAGAAATGGGTCATTATGCAAATGAATGTCCTAAGCGTCAGGGAAACTTACCTCAGAAAAGGCCAAGGGATCAAGGACAATCTTATGCTGTTACTACAGTTGAAGCAGAATAATTAATGTATTGGTGCTTTTGGACTCAAGGATTATATTCTGGTTATAAGAATAATGTAATATATATATATGGATTGTACTACAGTACTTTTTGATTTCAGTAAGGTTTTAATATGATTAAGGTAATCATATTTTTAGTATGTGACAATAAGAGAAACTTTTCTTTGTTTGGGGATTCTGATGTTACAATTGATTTTGGAATTTAGAGACCTTTTAGAGAAAGTCTGGATGAAGGTATTTTGGATAACTATAAAGATTGGAGTGGATTAAGTTGAAATTTGGATAGTATTGTTTAAGGTTAAAACATTTATGAAGATTATTTTTGTAATAGTATAGTACTATATTTTTAGGAAAAGGACAACCTGCAGGGTGGGGAATAACCCGTCACGTCGGACAAAGCTGCAGGAATCGAACCCACAACCATAGTGCGACATGCCTTTATTTCCTACCACTAGCCTACAGGAAGTCCCTGGTTATTACAAAATAGTTTTACTAATCTAAATGGTATGTGTTAACATTTTGAACCTTATACAATTAGGATAAATAGAATATTTTTTAGTTCTGTTACCATTTGGAGTAAAAGTTGGGTTTGTGGTAAAAATTTATTAATGAATGAAAGTATACATAACAATTATGTATATTCCCTTACGTTCTTACTAAATCTCATAAATAAATTCCTCAACATTATAAAAGGTAACTTAAAACAAAAATGTTGTCGGTTAACTTTTCCAACTGGGGATTCAATGACCGTTTAACCAATCACAAGTTTGTGATTTTCTTATGGTTAAACTTTCTCCTAATCCTGTTTTCTATAACTCTCCATCAGACCTTGATGGTTTGTTTTTCTTCCATATCCATATTTTCATAGAATCCTAGAATGGGCTATATCAGGTGACCTTTGTACTTATCCTGCTTTCTTTTAATGTTATATATTTATTAACCTTATTTCCGATGTGGGTTTTCCACAAAGGTATTTTCTATTTTCAACCTTTTATTATCAAAAAAAAATTTCAAATTGCGAGGACGCAATTTATTGAAGGAGGGGAGAATGTAACACCCCAAGCTTCCACGATACGCCTCTCTTTCAATAATGCAATAGTTTGAATTGTACGCATGTTCGAGTTCTAACACACCCCAACTAATCAAAGTAGCCGTTATGAATAGTAATAACCACCTTTTAAATTTATAGAAATTTTATATTTCAAAATGGACTTCATTTTTGTATTCCTAATATTGAAATTAGCCTATATTGAATTTTTTGTAATTTTCCGAGAACTTCCAAATTTTTATGAATAGTGAAAAATACTTAAAACAACTCTTTTAATCAAAATAATTTATAGTGATAAGTTATACTATTTAGTGGTTTTAAGGTATAATTAGAATATATTTTTACCATTTTATCCAATGGTGGTCATTAGAATTAATTTAACATTGAAATTGGACATAAACAATTGCCAATCTTTTGATATAAATTGTTTCTTAAAAACACTCTATTTGTCGTAACAGCGGGAATTAATTATAAAATTAATTAATGAAACTTGTATTTTTGGAATTTTGTAAAATAGAAATCATTTTTGAATTCGGAATATCAATTATAGCTTAGGGTGAAATTTTGGCCTTGTTCTGAAAAACTTCAATTTTTGATGAATAGTGAAACCACTAAGTGGTAGTTAAATAACTGATTTTTCGTTTAAATGAAATATTACCACTTCTGTGATTTGATTTTCAAAAATCCGACATACATGGTTGTCATTAAGAAGTAAAATGTGGTTCAATGAGATCAAAATAATTTTTTGGTGAATAGTAACTTTTAAGTTCTTAATCGCGATTAGAGGTAATTAGTGTAGTTTAAGGTACAAATAATGTTTTAATAATATGAGATGAGCATGACACTTGTCCTACTCCTATTGGATGAGTCATGGCCGACCAAGACAATCCATGGGTCAACTTGGGGACCCCATGGAGACACTTTAGTTGTAAAATGACATTAATATATATTTATTTAATGTTAAAATTAAATTGACACAAACATGAGTTATTTTACTAAAACAGTTTTTAAGTAGGGTTACACAAGTACAAATTTTGACTATAAATATTCATTAGAAATATAAAAAGATTTCCTACATCATAATATTTTTTTTATAATTTTTAGACATTAAATAAATTAAATTATTTATGACATCATTATGATGCAGCGATGACCTCATTATTTAACGATTTAAATAAAATGAGAAGAGAATGCAAAATCCAAGGCTTACACTTGTCCAAAGCCTATTGGATGAGGAGATTTCGAAACCTTATCACCTTATCCTAGAATTATATAAGTGTGGGACCTTTAGAATCCGAAAAGCATTGTGAAATAATGTAACATTTCAATCTTTCCAAAAGTGCCCCTCCTCTCCACTTATAAAAGGCCCCCACCTCTCCCACCTCATTTACACTTTCAAGCCATTTGGCTCGGCCAAACTCTGCCCAAATACTCTCCCAACTTCCCTCTCTTACTCCTAGAAGCCTCACTTTGGGCAGAACTCTTCTCAAGGAAGCCTTTGGCTCAAATCAAAAAGAGTTACTCGATTTTGAGGTAATGTCTTCTCTAATGTTGTTTTGTTTTATTTTTCTTCTCCAACCCCCTAAACTCTTTTTATTCATTTCTTTTGTAACAACACCAGTATAATCAATATACTAGGATGTTTTTATAAGAAGGATTAGAGCTAAACTTACACACACCTACATCTAATGGTTAAAGAACATACGGTTTCTGTGGATGGCAAATTTCTGCCTCACGAAACGATGATTGTTCAACACTCATATAACACCTTCAAAGGTGGCCATTAAGATGTCACTATATTTATATATGATATATAATATGTTTATGTTTTACTTATGCTTCTGTATTTCTCATTTATGGCATACTTTATGATTTCCATTATGGGTAAAATGCGATAATTTCATTTTAGGAAGTGCGGACTACCGCCCCCTCAAAGTGATTTGAATCGTTAATGCCATATGTGGGATGTATAAAGGATGAAGAAAATGGTATTATACACTATATTATACTGGAATTATATTATACATTTATATCATTATGATTTAGTTCCATTAAATATGAAATTGAAATGAAAGTGGCGTTCATGCGTACGTACGGCTTACCGTCTCCATGAACGGTGCATTTCATTTCTTACCTCTAAATGTTACGTAATATTATAAATGAATGTATATACTGGATATATAAGATATATATGACATCTAAATCATGAATATAATTCTGGATATAATGGATATTCTACCGCATGAACAACTTGTAATTATAAAAAGTTTATTGTTGACTCAAGTTACCAAAGATCGACAAAACGACCGTTATTAACTTAAATAATTACATAATGTTCATATCATTGTAATAAGTGATATAATAAGGATAATGAAATTGAAAATGGTTCTTAATAAGGTATATATTAACTCTATTTTATTATTTAGGAGGTTAAAGAACGGTTGAGTCAAGTCAGACACGAGGTAAGGGAATTTCTTAACCCAATTTCCATTCTTTGGGTTAATCTTTTACTTTCAAATTATGTCATGATAATATTATGTCCTATTTTGTATTTTTACATTCTTTTTATGTAACTATAGTGAATACACATAATAGATCTATTTTATTTTAAAAATGATCTTTTAAGGACTTCGTCTCAATCCCCTTTCATTGAGGCATATTTGGTTTTATACACAACTTTATTTTATACGGTGTATAAACCCCTTTGACTTTTACATTTATTCAAAAGGAATATTTTTTATACGAAGCGTTTTGCTAAATGACAAAAGGGAATGTTTTCTTTCCGTACTTATGCGGCGACAACGACTTCTCCGCCGCCGTGACCATTATTTGAGATTCAGCTTCCTCTATAAGCCATCATTTTTTTTAATGAAAAATAAATACAAAGTTTTAACTTTCTTTTATTTTGGTATTGAAAATGGTTTTGAAAGAATTTTTATTATATCAATGTGTTGTATTTATATCTTGTGATTGAAATGTGGAAATGTTATGTTTCCTTTATGCATGTTTTATGTGATATGATTATGTTATGGTTTATGATATGTTTAAACCTATTCATATGAGGAATGCATTGGACTTAATAAGTGACGGGTGGAGCCCGCTATAGCTCCTCGATGCATCGGCAGGTCTCATGAGACAAACTAGTGTCTTGGCACGAGGCCTTGACAAAAGCTTATTTGTGGTCTTGGCACGAGGCCTTGACTACGTGGTTATGATAGTCTGGCATTATGCATTCCATCATTATGAAAGTGGTTATTGATATTGCATGTGATTATTCAACCAGTAGAATATCCATGTGAAGATGTAAATGGCATTATCTCATTTTACTTTTGCCATATTATGTTGATATTCAAGTTTAAAAGGCTTTTGTTTTAGTCATACATTGCCTTAAATGTTTATGTTTATTTATGAAAGCTTCCACTATATTGTTATCCTTACTGACCATCTGAGCTCACCCCTTTCAATGTTTTAATATTTTCCAGGATGTGAAGAAGTATTTTATGAATGACCTGCAGGGATTGTCAGAAGAGGATATGAGTGTGGACTATGAAGACCATGTTATTGTAGTTTTTCACTTTATGATGTAATGTAACGTTTATGAATGTATCTAGTGTTTCCAAGGCTACTAAACTAATCAGTCTTTTGAGACTTGATCTTTTGTGATCATGCCAATGTTACGAAGTAATGCACCGACTCTGGGTAGCTGGGGTCGGGGCGTTACAAGATGTCTAGGAACACTTTCATACTTACTGCATGAATTATGATTGTCCTAAATCATGTAAACCAGAGACACTGATCCAAACTGAGGTTGTTTCATCACACTTCCAATTGGGTATTCCCATTGATACATTTTTTTAAAGAAAAAAAGTAGGCTAGAAATACATGTCGCCTATAATGACCCACCACAATATAGTGAACAATGAAAGAACCCAAAGATGTCTCAAAAGTGACTATAAAGAGATAAACAAGCAAAATAAAAAATGAATGAAAATTCAACCCAACTAAGAGATATAAAAGTTTAATACAAAATGGATAAACCCAAAAATAATGAAATAAGATAAGACCAACAATAGGCGACCATCCTCAAGACCCTCCCAATCCACTATGAATACGATGTCAACCAAGATAATTTAGTGAGATACATGATACCCTTACCTTTACTAATTTCAACAAAAACTAGGTATAAATATTCCCAAAGACATATGTTTGTTACGAGGAAAAATATGAGTAGGATACCACTATGAATCTATAAAATGTCTGTCACTATGAAACCATTAGATTTAGATTTAAAACAAAACAAATATAAATAAATTTCAAATAAAACACATTTTGTAAACCATCCTTCCATTTCGTTCAAATCATTTAATATTCACATGAAACAATAATATAGAAATTAACCAAATGATATTATAAAGGTATAAACGACATTATTCAATGAAATTCTATAAACATGTGAGAAATTATACTTGAAATAATACCATTATGTTTAAATATACGGATATGTGGGCTCTATACTATGGGAATGCACACTTGGATTTATGATGGAAAACTAGGCCATGAATACTATGAATCCCTCCAATATCAAGTCCTTCTATAGTATATAAATATAACAAGAACAAACCCCAATGGTTCCACACTCAATAAGGTTTCATATATTCATAACTCGATGCACACAAGGTTCCCATATACCATTTTTTAAACAAAACATCAAAGTTAACCATGCTTAAATTTTTTATAAAAATTTTCATAGGAAATTATCACCCCTTCCATACTTGAAAATAAAATTTACATCCAAAATAATCATTGATTATTTTTATTGAATACATAAAGTACACAAAAACCTTTCAAAGAAAACATCATTTAAAACACGTTTTTTCATGGAAACTATAATGAATTTCATAAAATAATTCATCTTTGATATAAAAAAAATCAATTTCAAAAACCATAGAAAAACAATTTATAAGGAAATTAATTAATTAATGGGTTTGAGACAATGTATAGAGACACCTGCCATGATAACAAAGGAAAACTAGAAACCTGAAAGAATAATGATTTGAAATAAGCAGATCTCGTTATAACAAACCTATATCCATATAAAGAATCATTAATTACCCATCAATATCATTAAATATGGTAATCACATCATAATTTGGTTCCAACAGAATAAGGGGAAAGATGATCAAGGATAGATCTATAGAGAAGATAACATATTAGATCCAAAAATGAAATATACCATGAGGATATCCACCATGAATGAAAGGAATAAGATAAGTATCTAAGGGTATAGATCTATAACGAACTGGGAAGAGGTTTTTTCAAGAATAATATAGATCTTGAGGTTATTACATATAAAAAAGTCCAAGGGAATTAGGGTAAATTTGAAATCTTTAGTTGTTCAGATCTAGGATCATGGTTAGGATGCATGATTTAACAAATAGTTCCACAACCATGTCATTCCATATATCAAAAAACGATGTGCATGATTACCTGGAGAGAGATTCATGGTTTGAAAAAATGTTCTCAATCCATGAAATACCCCTAGACCAACTTCATAACAACCACACAGTTTGTTTGGGTACTCACGCTATTTGAAAAGCTGGGATCAAACCATGAAAAACTCCACTATGAATCATAGTGCCATACTGCACAGGTAGTACTAACTGCACACCTAAACCATGCACCTAGTTGTTTTCTTAAAACACTAAAATTTAGCCTCCAAATCCTAAAAATATCTACAACCTCAAGAGAGATAAATTGAGATCGAATTAAATCATAACTTAGACTCAAAGAGAATAAAAATTTCTTCTTCATCATATGATACTCAACTGACCAACATTGGTTTCATAATATTTTCACAATATTTTTTTAGAAAGGAATAATCATAATCATAATCTAGATATTAATCTTCTTTGATGATCCGCTTTTATATGTCCCATTTAAAAAATATTATTTCCAAGGATTTGTTATACATGTTAAATTTGGCATGGTAAATTAATTTTAGCTAATAAAACTCCTCCATAACCTTATATAGTATAAGAACAACCACTAGAAGAAAATACTTGATGTGGATAGAGAGTTGTTAGAGTTTTAGTTGATCAAAGGTGTGGTACTAAAAATCACCGTTATGGACATGAATACTAGTTATTTTATATGAAACAATAAGATAATTAATATTTATTGTATTAATATTCATGTTATAATATGTGGAAAGTTAATTTTTTTTATTTTTTATACATATAATTTTTCTTTGAAATAAATATCCATTAAAATATATATATATAGATATATTTAATATTATAAATAAATTAACAAAAATTAAATAACCAGTAGATTTAGAAGCTATTTTTATAAATCTCTATGGATATATGTATCTATTATTATACTTTTTAACAATTATAATTATATGATCTTTGTAAAATAATAATTTTATTGTAAAAAAACAATTATAATATATCCCTATATTTATAATTATTAATAACTATAATAATAGTTTTTAAAAACATATACCAAACCCATAAGATGTTGGTTGTCCATAGAGGCATGTATCCTATAATTTTTAGTATAAACCTTTTGATTTTATCCAAATGAAACTTATTAATGAGTTCAAGGAGGTTTAAGGAATGCTTAGGCTTCGTTTAGGTCCTAGAGTTCTAGTTTTTGGAGAAATAGAATGAGGAATAGGGCTAACACATAATTAGTAGTGACAATGTGGCTTAAAATTGTAACCTAAAATAAAGGATCATTGTTTTTTTAACCACATGAGGAAGTTTGTATTCCCATGAAAAACCTACAATTTATTAAAGAGGTAAGACACATGTTTTGTGCATGGTTTTTATATCCTTGTGCCTAATCTATGTGAGGGGTGGATTCTTATATAGTAGCTATGCATGGTGTGAGCACAATTTATCTAACTATGTTCCTAGACCATGCAAGGTAGGGGTTTGTGGGTATTATCCAACACATGGTTGGCACAAGGTTTTTAAAAACATACGGCCAAACCATGAATACCTTTACAAAGTGGGAAATGATAGTTTTACATTCCATTATTTAACTATTATTCTTTTTTTATCCTCCCTTTAACACATAGAAGCTCCCTCATGTGAGATACATCCTCTTCCCCTCCCTAGGTATTGAGAGATATCTCTTATAAATGAAACATCCTAGGTAAATAATGAATATGATGTTTTCATATATATTAATATTTTTGAATTAAATATTAATTTTACTTGGAAGGGGACTCTATATTCGATGATGCACCCAATACACAACAATGAGTTTCTTTGAAATCTTACGTTGCACACAACGTTGAGTTTTATTGGAAAATAATATAATAATAATATTATTTTAAATGGTAGTTAACGCCTAGACGTTGTAATGAAAGGAATGATCATAACTAACTAAAAATGATTATACATTATTGTTAAATTTTTTTACAGTTATCCATTAAATTTTAGAGGTATAAAATAAAAAAAGAATCTGATTTTAAGCATAAATACTCTAATATTCTTTAAAAGGTTGATTTACCACCTTTTGATGGTGAACCCTATTTAAATATAGTTTTGGACACTTTTATATGTTCTATTTGACAAAATATAAATCTTATTTATAATCACGACATCAAAATTTAATTTGGGTAATTTTTTTGGTATTTTTCTAAAAAATTTCATTTTTTAATGAATAGTGAAAATACTTTATTTTAATTCAAAACATACTTTTATTATAAATTATTTATAGGGTTAAATTATCTTTTAAAATGGTTTTAAAGTGAATTAGATTATATTTTTACCATTTAATCCAATTTTGGTCATTTGAAGAAATTCTACTTTGAAATTGGGCATAAAAAAGTTTCAATGTTTTGATAGATATTGTTTCTTAAAAACATACTATTTGTTTTAACAACGAGAATTATTTTTAAAATAATTAATGAAATTCAATATTTTTAATTTTGTAAAACATACATCATTTTTTAATTCAGAATATAAAATATAGCTTTGGATGAATTTTTTGTATTTGTCTGAAAAACATCAATTTTTGATGAATAGTAAAACCACTAAGAAGTAGTCAAAAAACTGACTTTTTCATTTAAATAAAATTTTACCGCTTCTATGAATTGAATTTCTAAAATTTGACATACATGGTTGATATTAGTAAGTAAAATTTTGTTCAATAAGATGAAAATATTTTTTTTGGGGAATAGTAACTTTTGAATTTTATTTATTGTGGTTAAAGGTAAATAGGGTAATTCAAGTTAAAAAGAATATTATAATAATAAAAAATTAGATTAACACATATCCTACCCTTATTAGATGAGTCCTTACTAATCATGGGAAAAATTGGGATGATTTTGGGACCCCATGGAGCCACTTGGTAGTGATAGGGACACTTTAGTTTAACTAATTTAAAGTATAGACAAAAATGACACAAACAAATATCTTTTAGTAAATTAATTTTTTCATGGGGATATATAAAATATCTTTTCTACTATAAATATTATTCGGAAGGATAATAATATTTCCTACATCGTGGTAATTGTTTTATAATTTTTAGACATCATATAAATAAAATTATTTATGACACAAAAATGCTGCAGTATTTACCTCATTATTAAATGGTTTAAAAAAATAAGATAATAAATATTAAAATAACGCCCAAAACCTGTCTAATAATTATTGGATAAATTTATTTTGACCAAAAGTCATATTATCTTATACCTTAATTAGTTTTGGACCTTTAGAAATTGAAAATCATTATATAAGAAAATAATATTTTAACACATTCCTAAGGAACCCCTCCCCCATTATAAAAATCCATTACTTATAACTCATTACTCACACCTCTCAAGCCACTTATCTCATCCAAAACCTTCCCAAATAAGCCCTTAAGATCCCTATCTTACTTCTAGAAGAATTAAATTAGGAATAAGGTACTTCAAAAAGTCCTTTTTGTTCAAACCAAAAGGGAGTTACCCGAATTAAAGGTAGCAGTGTTTCTTAAATTCTTTTATTTTATTTCACAGCTCCAACCCCTAACCCCTTTTTATTCCTTTATTTTATAACAAAAAGAGTATCCTAAATATTCTATGATGTTATTATCAGAATAATTAGAGCTACACTTACAAACACCTCCATCTAATTGGTAAAGAACATACTATATCTATGAACGAAGAACTACTGCCTCACGAAAGAATGATTGTTCAAATATCTCCCACCACCTCTCATTGTGGCCATTATGATGGAACTATATTTATATATGATATATATATATATTTTTCTTTTTTTCTTTATGATTCTATATTTTTTTCATTTATAGCATACCTTTAGGGTTTCCATTATGGGTAAACGCGATAATTTCATTTGAGGAAGTGCGGACTACCACCACCTCAAAGTGATATAACTCATTAATGCCATAAGTGGGGCACATAAAGGATAGAGTTAATTAAATTCTATATTATATTATACAGGAATTATAATATACCTATGTATCACTATGTTTTCATTCCATTAAATAATAAATTGAAATGAAAGTAGTGTTCATGCGTACGTACGACTTACCGTCTCCAAGAACGGTGCATTTCATTTCTCAAGTCTAAATGTTATGTAATATTATAAATAAATAAATAAATATACTATATATATATATATGATGTATATGATATCTAAATCATGAATATCATTATGAAGATAATGTACTCTTGATTACATGGACAACTTGTAATTATAAGGTGTTCATTTTTGACTCAAGTACCAAATATCGACAAAATGACCATTATTAACTAAAATGATTACATAATGTTTATAACATGGTAATAAGAGATATAAAAGGAATAATAAACTTGAAAAATGTTCTTAATCAAGTATAAATTAGCTTAAGATTATTATTCAGGAAGTACAATGAACCAACAAGTCAAGCCGGACACGAGGTAAGGGGTTTCTTATCTCACTTTTAATTCCATGAGATTTCCATTGTTTGTCACTTATTTCATGCTTGTGGTGTATTTTGTACTGACATTTGATATATATTATCATGATTCTCTTTATATTAATGATATTATTTGATTAATTTGGTGGTTATTAACCTTTGGTCATATGACTCAATTGATTACAACGTGGTAGAGGGTTTTCATCTCATTTTTTATTCTCGTGAGATTCATGCTATATTTGACACTATTTACTATTTCATGGTGTATGTGCTGACCATGATTTTATTATTTGTATAATATACTCTAATTTATGTTTATTTACATATTCATTGTATGATCCTTCTTTCAGGGAGTTTATGTTTTGTATGTTGCCAAATCGGTAAGGGAACCTGTCACACTCCTCTTTTTAAAAGACTTATTTTTTTTATGTTTTTTAATTTACATATTATTATGTTGGGATATGATCTTCTATATCATAATTTCTGTAAATTTTATTTACATGTTATTAGATAATATTTTCTCTCTCATCCATTCATTTTCTGAATATTAAAGTGACATCGTTCGACTTTCCAATTTTTTTAAGGGAACTTCTTCACCCAATATCAATTCTTTAGGTTAAACTTCTAATTCTTGAATATATTGTTATATGAATATTTATGAATAACCTCTGATTGTTTCACACTTAATATCCACTTATATTGAGGGTATTATTATTTGTAACACATTATTTTGTAATTTATTTATCATTAATTTAAGGATACAGTTTTTATAAGTGATTTAATATCAATTTACATTCCATTGAGACATCATTTTTGTTAAGCACCAATTAACTCTTATGTGGTGTATATACTATCATTTGTAAAATTATATCCTGAATCCCTTTATTCTCATGATATTATAATGTTCTGATTAAATGTTATTCCTCAATTATTTGTATTCAAGAATCTCTCATTTTGTTAAAAACTCTTTAACTAAAATATCGTTTTAAATGTTTTAATGATTTATTATTCTAAATATTTCTTATTAATGTCCTTGTTTTCAAAATGGTTTTTAGTATTTATTTATATAGAAATTAATTTTTTTAAATGATATTTCATTTAAAAGCATCAATGTGGTACAAGACACTTTGATTCAAAAATCTCTTTATTAAATGTTTTAAATGGTTTTTAAAATGATTTGATAAAGCATTGTTTATTTCAATATCTTTATTTGATATGTTGTTATTGGAATGTGGAAATATTATCTTTTATTTATGCTTGTGTTATGTGTTATGAATAAGTTATGGTTATTGGGCATTTTTTACGTATACAGGTGGTTCCGTGATAAACCTAGGGTGGGTGAGCCTGAGACAGCTCTCCAATGCATTGGGTAACATGAAAGAGGAAAATTTTAATGATTCTCCTAAGAGTTTTAGGGAATATACTATAATGGGTATTCCAAATGTGACTCCCTATGTAGCTGTGATCGGTACAATGTAATTATGATGTGAATGGAATATGTTACCTTTATGATTTATGATTTATGTATGTTATTCATAAATCTTATGATTTCATGAGGTATGTTATGATTGAAAAGTATGGTTTCATTTATTTGTATTTATTTATGGGAAAATGATTCTTTTCATTATTTTATAACCCTTACAGAGATTTTTATGCTCTTCCCAAGGTTTGAAATGTTTTTCACCAGACATAAAGATAATCATGGTCAAGGATGAGATCAAGGAAAAGTCATGATGTCTAAAACATGGAAGTAGACATGTCTCTTTTTTTTCAAGAGTTTTTATTTTATGAAAAATTGATACTGGGTAGTAGTGTCTACATGCAATATTCAAGTTGTTATGTAATAGTTATGGCCTAATTCTCTAAAACTCTAAACCTGAAAAGATACTCAATGTGAATTCATGACATAATTCAAGAGTATGTAATGTTTAAGGACATGTCCTTATAGTTGATATTAGAGGTCGTTTTAGATAACTTTGGAGTCTGGGGTGTTATTTAATCATAAGTGAAAAAACCATAATGGTTAGCATATTGTAAAGAGTCATAGTTTTTCTAAATAAAATAAATGAGTTTAAGATAACATTAAAAAGTATGTTTTAGTGTTTACCATCCTCAAAAGATAATATATGATGATTTTACTGATATACTCACACTGACATTTTTGGTTTTAGACAATGGATGGATCTAGTAGGCATCAAAGTAACAATAGATGTGATGAAAAATGTGACATTTTCTGAATGAGCAATTGAATGAAATGGGAGCTTTAATGAGAACTCTTGTGGTTATTATCAACCAACTATCTAGAGTCATGATTGACCACCTAAACCTTGGTGATTTTTATAAGGAATCATATATGAGAGAAACAAATCCCCACATATGTTCAGGTAATAATCCAAAAGGTAAGTATATTCAAAAACCTATGTGTCAAGGATGTGGAAAGAAATGAATAGGAAAATGTTTCAAAGGGACGAGAAGATGATACAGATGTGGAAATGAGTGTCATAAAGTAAGAACCTTTCATAGAAAAAGGAAGCATCTAGTTGCCTTTAGGAAAGTGAAAGAATTTCATTTTGAGGGATCAATTGAATGTTTTAAATGTGGTGTTCATGGTAATTATAACAAAATATGTCCAATGAATATGTTTTAGGAATGGGATCACTAGGATCGTACAAAGTTTTGTTTATCAATACCTAAAGCCATTTCGATTGAGTATGAAGAAACTGACAATGAACAATGAAAGGTACGAATTATATATTAACATATGTTTTGATATTATTGAATCTTAGGATATGATTCATGATTTAGTTTGTAGTAAATAAGTATTTTAGAATAATATTGAAAGAAATGGTTAATGGATCATGAAGAACGTTGAATGAGTAAGAAGTCAACATATACGGGATTCAAGTGTTATGGTATATTTTAGGATGGTGAAATGCTTAAAAGTATTAAGGCTCTTTTGATGATGGGATTACATTAGAAGACTTTTTATAGTATGTGTAACCCTGAAGTTTGATATATAAAAATTTTATTCAAGGAATAATTATCTTTTCTTTTATGGATATAGTAATAAAGAACCATTTGGGTTTATATGATCCTTGAATTTGAGGAAATTATAGGTTAATAAATTTTCGGATGAAAAATGAAATTTATTAGATAAACTTTGAGGTTAAAATATGTTATGATTATTTTTGATGAATTTATCTTTTTTTGGTAATATAATAAAATTATATATTTTTTGAAAAAGGACAACATGCGGACTGCGTGACAACCTATTGTGTCAGACAAAGATACGTGAATGAAACACACAACAAAAGTGCGACTGGGATTTATCACCTACCACTGGACTACGTGATGTCCCTGGTTAGTATAATTAATTGGTTTTATTTATATTATTTTAGGAATCAATAATAAGTTGAATTTGGGTTATCTATGGAAATGATTAACCTATCATGTAGAATATGTTATTAGGTTAATTACTTTTCAATATGAGACTTTAAGAGTAACTGATGTTATTTAGAGATAAATGTTAAGATTTATTTTGGAAGACTATGTGATTAAATCCTTCTGATATTTGGGTTTCAATCTTAGTCTCAATTAATTTGAATAATTTTATATACAACTGTTTATTGAATGGTCTTTATTGAACATTGGGTTTTATTTTACAAATTTTGGAGATTAAGAGTAGTTTTTCTTTTTTGTAAAAGATTGTCCTTTTGGGTATTATCTAATCTCGCACTAACCATTTTGGTTTCGGTTATGGTATAAAGACATGAGAAATATATAGTTCTTCAATTTTAGATTATGTGATACTCTTGAAGTTGATTCTAGCACTTCAGGTGTGACCAAGTCATCTTGAATACTTACCATTTTGAGAAAATATGAGTTTGTGGTAGAATTTTATTAAAGGATGAAACTCTACATGACAAGTAAGTATATTTCATTACAATCTTATTCTAGTTATTAATAAAATTATTTAACTATATGAAAAGGATCTTGAAGAAAAAAAATATAAGCTCTCTTTTATCATCAAACTTTTACCCATCCACACATTTATGGTATTTTGGTGGTTAACTTTCTGTGATCAAGTTCTCTACCACTCTCCATTAATCTATGAGAGTTAGTTTCTCTTACATATCCATGTTTTCATGGAATAATAGTATCTGTTGTCTTAGGTGACCTTTTTACTTATCTCCCTTTATTTTAAAGTGAAATTTTTATTGACTCTTTTCCGATGTGGGACATTAAATGAAGTTTTCGAGCCCAATTATAAAATTGTGAGGACATAATTTCCAAAACGGGGAAGGATGTAACATCCTAGGTAAATAAAGAATATAAAGTTTTCATATTTATTAATATTTGTGAATTAAATATTAATTTTACTTTAAAGGGGATGATATGTTTTATGGCATACCTGATACAAAACAACATGATTCTTGCAATCTTACATTGCACGCAACGTTGAGTTATATTGAAAAATAATATAATAATATTATTATTTTAAATGGTAGTTAATACCTAGCCGTTGTAATGTAAATAATGAAAAAAAACTAACTAAAAAATTATTATATATGTTTGTTAAATGTTTTTACATTTATCCACTAACTTTTAGAGGCTTAAAATAAGAAAGAATCCAATTTTAAGCATAAATACTTTAATATTCTTTAAAAGGTCGATTTACTACCTTTTGATGGAGAACCCTCTTTAAATATAGTTTCGGTCACTTTTATATGTTCTATTTGAAAAAATAAAATTATTCTTTAGAAAAGGGGCATCAAAATTTATATTGGGAAATTTTTTTGTATTTATCTGATAAAATTCATTTTTAATGAATAGTGAAAAATACTGTATTTTAATTCAAAATGACATTTAATATAAATTATTTATATGTTTAGATTATATTTTTAATTGGTTTTAAAGTATAATTAGATTATATTTTTAACATTTAATCCAATACTGGTCATTGGACGAAATTTCACTTTAAAATTGGGCGTAAACAAGTGTCAATATTTTGAAAGATATTGTTTCTTAAAAACAAGCTATTTGTTTTGACAACAAGAATTAATTTTTAATTAATTAATATAACTTCTATGTTTTTAATTTTTTAAAATATGAATAATTTTTTAATTTGAAATATACAATATAGCTTAGGCTAAATTTTTGGTATTTTTCTAAAAAACACAAATTTTTATGAATAGTGAAACCATAAAGTAGTAGTTAAAAAACTGAATTTTTCATTTAAATGAAATTTTTCCGCTTATGTGGATTGAATTTAGAAAATAAAACCTATATGGTTGTTATTAGTAAGTATAATGTGGTTCAATATGATGAAAATAATTTTTTAGTGAATAGTAACTTTTGACTTTTATTTACTGCAGTTAAAGGTAAATACCGTAATTCAAGGTAAAAATAATATTATAATATTAAAAAATTACCTTAAAACTTTCCCTAACATTATTAGATGAGTAATGGACGACCATGGGCATCCTTGGGTCTATTTTGAGACCCCATAAAGCCACTTGGGTGTGATAATGACAGTTTAGATTAATTAATTAAAAGTAAAGACAAAAACGACACAAACAAATATCTTTTAGTAAATTACTTTTTACATGGGGTTATAATAGTTATATTTTATACTATAAATATTCATTGGAAAGATAAAAATATTCCCTACATCATCAAATTTTTTTATAATTTTTAGACATCATTGAAGTAAAATTATTTATGACACAAGAATGATGCATTATTTACCTCATTAGTAAATTATTTAAATAAATATGATTATAAATTTTAAAATAACATCCAAAACCTGTCCAATTATTATTGGAAGAATTTATTTCGACTACGATTCATCTTATATTCGACCTTAAGGTGTTTTGGACCTTTATAAACAGAACATCATTATATAATAAAATAATATTTTCCCACATCCCTAAAGAACCCCTCCTCCCCCTTATAAAAAGCCGTCACTTCTAACTCATTCGTAACACCTCTCAAGTACTTTGTCTCGACCAATCCATTCCCAAATAAGCTCTAAAGATCCCTATTTTCCTCCTAGAAGCCTTAATTTAGGCTTAAGGAACGTAAAGATGTCTTTCTGGTTCAAACCCAAGAGAGTTACCCGAATTAAAGGTAACAATTTCTCTTAAATTCTTTTCTTTTATTTTACTGATCTAACCCCTAACCCCTTTTTATTTATTTATTTTACAAAAAAACAAGTATAATAAATATACTAGGATTTTTTATGAGAATAATTCTAACTAAACATACACACACCTCCATCTAATGGGTAAAGAACATACTGTTTTTATGGACGGCGAACTACTGCCTCATGAAACGATGATTGTTCAAATATCTCCTAATACATCTCATAGTGGCCATTATGATGGAACCCTATTTATATATAATATATATATATATATATTATGTTTATTTTTTCTTTATGATTTTTTTTTTAATTTATAGCATACCTTTATGGTTTTAATTATGGGTAAACGCGACAATTTCATTTGAGGAAGTACGGACTACCGCCCCCTCAAAGTGATATGACTCGTTCATGACATACGTGGGATGTATAAAAAATGGAGTTAATGAAATTACATATTATATTATACATGAATTATAATATACCTATTTATCACTATTTTTTCATTCCATTGAATACTAAATTTAAATGAAAGTAGTGTTCATGCGTACGTACGACTTACCATCTCCATGAACGGTGCATTTCATTTCTTACCTCTAAATGTTATGTAATATAATAAATACATATATATATTGGATATATATGATATATATGATATATAAATCATTAATATCATTTTGAATATAATGGACTCTAGACCACATGGACAACTTGTAATTATAAGGTGTTTATTTTTGACTCAAGTACCAAATATTGACAAAATGGCCATTATTAACTTAAATGATTACATAATGTTTATAACATGGTAATAAGTGATATAAAAGGAATAATAAACTTTAAAAAGGTTATTAATCAGGTATAAATTAACTCATATTTATTATTCAAGAATAACAGGGAACAAACAAGTCAAGTCGGACACAAGGTATGAGGTTTCTTATCCCACTTTTAATTCTGTGGGATTTCCATTGTTCGCCACTTATTTCTTGCATGTGGTTTATTTTGTACTGGAATTTGATATATATTACCATTATTATCTTTATATTCATGTTATTATTTGATTCATTAGGTGGTTATTAACTTTTGGTCATACGACTTGATTAATTACAACGTGGTAAAGGGTTTCGATCTCAGTTTTTATTCCCGTGAGATTCATGCTATGTTTGACACTATTTCCTATTGTGTGGTGTATGTACTACCCATGATTTTATTATTTGTATAATATACTCCAATTTATTGGAATTTACATATTCATTGTATGATCCTTCTTTCATGGAGTTTATGTTTCGTATGTTACCAAATCGGTAAGGGAACCTTTAACCCTCCTCTTTTTAAAAGTCTTATTTTTATTATGTCTTTTAATTTACATAATCTTATGTTGGGATATGATATTATATATCCTAATTGCTGTAAATTTTATGTCCATGTGATGAGATACCATTTTCTCTCTCATCAATTCATTTTATGAATTTCAAAGTGACGACATTAGGCTGTCAAATTTCTGTAAGGGAACTTCTTCCCCCAATTTTAATTCTTCAGGTTAAACTTCTACTTCTTGCTTTTGTCATGCTATGAAAATGTGTGAATAAAATTTTATTTTTTTCACACTTAATATCAACTTATATTGAGTTTATTCTTATTTTTCACAAATTATTATGTAATTGATTTATCCTTAATCTAAGGATACAATTTTTATAAGGGATTTTGTCTCAATTTACATTCCCTTGAGAAATCATTGTTGTTATGCACCAATTCACTCTTATGTGGTGTATATACCATCCTTTAGAATATTATATCATGAATCCCTCTATTCTCATGATATTATAATGTTCTGATTAAATGTTATTCCTCAATTATTTTTATTCAAGCGTCTCTCATTTTGATAAAAACTCTTTATCTAAAATATCATTTTAAATGTTTTAATGATTTATTATTCTAAATATTTATTACTAATTTCCACATTTTCAAAATGGTTTTTTGAATTTATTTATATATACATTAATGTTTTCAAATAATAATTCATTTAAAAGCTTCAAAGTGGTATTGGACACTTTGATTCAAAAATCTATTTATTAAATCTTTTAAATGGGTTTGAAAATGATTTGATAAAGCATTGTTTATTTCAATATCTTGATTTCATATATTCTTATTGGAATGTGGAATTGTTATATTTATTTTATTCTTGTGTTATGTGTTATAAATATGTTATGTTTATTGGGAATTTTTTCGTATATGGGTTGTTCTGTTATAAACCTAGGGAGGGTGAGCCCCAGATAGCTCTCCAATGAATTTGGTAACGTGACAGAGGTAAACATTAATGTTTCTCCTTAGAGATTTAGGGAATATAATGTGATGGGTATTCCAAATGTGACTCCCTATATAGTTGTGATTGCTAAAATGTAAGTATGTTATGAATTCCATAAGTTATCTTTATGATTTATGATTTCTGTATGTTATTCATAAATCTTATGATTTCATGAGGTATGGTATGATTGAAAAGTATGGTTTCATTGATTTGAATTTATTGATGGGATAATGTTTCTTGTCATTATTTTATAAAACTTATTGAGATTTTTATTCTCATCCCAAGTTTTGAAATGATTCTCCTAGAACATAAAGATGAATAGGGTCAAGGATGTAATCAAGGAAAAGTCATGCTATTTAAAACATGGAACTCCACTTGTCTCTTTTTTTCAAGAGTTTCTATTTTATAAAAAATAGATACGGGGTAGTAGTCTCTACAAATAATATTCAAGTTGTTATGTTATAGTTATGGCCTAATTCTCTAAAACTCTAAACCTGAAAAGATTCTCAATGTGAACTCTTGACATAATTCAAGATTATGTAATGTTTAAGGCCCGGTCCTTATATAAAAACTCCAAATTGAGCATTTCCAATCATGCTTGGCCACCCTCGAAATGTCTAATCTTCCTATTTTTTATTTTATCAATTTCTAGTTTTGTATTTGACATGGTCTTCATACAATATAATATTCCATTTTTTAAGGATTTTTTCTAGTTTATTTGATTTACCTAATTCCAGCTTGAATGAGATGTATATACTGAATGATGAGTCTACTATCATGATAAGGTTTGTGGTCTAGTAATTTCCATAAAACTCTAGTTCTATATATCATGAATATTTGTTATTCATTACAGACCATCTTCATGTTTCCTTTGAAATTGATATCCATTAAATTTATTAACTAAGCATCAAACAAGAAGGGATATGAGACCTTTTTAAATATTTGGGGGATAATAAACTCAACCCAAACCACCTATTATGAGTGGGTTCAACTAAATGCTACTCAACTACTATTTCTGTATTACAATCACACCACATTTATCCTTTGTTGTTTCTAATATTTGTAATAGAATGATTAAATGGACTTTTTGAAATATAATGTGAATGGTAAGACCATATCTCTTGGACCCCTGATTACTTATCACCTTACGTGTAATATCTTGAAAATATATATTAGGAACATTGTATTTGATAGCATGTATGACACACAACACTAAGTGAGTAAGGTAATATAATATCCCAATAAATTATAATAAATTTTATATTTTAAATAAATTTAATATATTATATAGCTTCCAATTCACTTGATACTAAGTTATCATATGACATACACAACAATGAGTTTCATCAAGGGATTGTGTTACATGCAAGACCGAGTTTTATCAAACAATAATATATTATTAAAATTGTATTATTTAATATAATAGGGCCTAAAATATATGCTATGAATATTATTAACTAACTTATAAAAATATATTTATTACACAAATATAATATAATTTATTAGTTAAAAATTAATTACAAATGAATATAAGAGCTAGCTGAAATAAATAATATTTTATAAAAAGAAGTTTTATGATCACAATTTTTTTTTACTATAATAAATTAAATTAATTACAATTAGTTACTGATATTAATATATAATATATTCAATATAATATTTTTTTTATATTTATACAGTATATTTGATAAAAATAAGAAAAGAACAAACCTAATTTTATGCACAAAATGCTATATTTTTATTAAGGCGTTTTTAACGCCTTTTAATGGAGAATCAATTTTAAATAAAACTTTTGGAACTTTTATAAATATAATATTTCCAAATAAACTTATTATTTAATATAAAAACATAATAATCTGGTTTGGGTGTCTTTTTGTTATTTTCAGTTAAGTTTCATTTTTTAATGAATAGTAAGAAATACTGAAGTTTTGTTCAAAACTGTTTTTTATAAAATTTATTAATAAGTTTAAATTACATTTTAAATAGGTTTTAATGTTTAATTAGATATTTTTTATCAATTAATCCAATTTAGTTCATTTTAATCATTTTTACTTTGAATGTGACTACAAAAAATAGCAAACTTTCGGACATTTTTAATTTAAAACCCTACATTGTCATCCCATATCCATGATTAAATTTAAATTAATTTATTATAATTATTTGATTAAAATTTTTAAAAATTGATTCTATATTTGGAATCAAAAAAATTTATAATTTCTAATTAGGTAAAATTCACTTTTTACCAAAAATATTAGTGGATGTAATTACAATTAATTACAACGATTAAGGTAAAATTAAGATTAATAAGGGACTAAACCTTAATATTAAGGGTCCTAATGACCTGTATACTTATCCAAGATACAGTTTTTGGCCATATTTAGGCTATATAATCACTTTTATCTAAACTTGACCATTATGGTAGCCACTTTCATTGTGAAAACTAGGTATGGAATTCCTTTTTCAAAATTTTACCAAAGTGTCACTCCTCATCCACTATAAAAGGGCCTCTTCTCCTCCCACTTCCTCACACCTCTTAAGACAATTTGAATAGATAAATATATACATGGATATCTCATCAACATTCC
The DNA here is from genome assembly GCA_963277665.1 of Viscum album. Classification (NCBI taxonomy): domain Eukaryota; kingdom Viridiplantae; phylum Streptophyta; class Magnoliopsida; order Santalales; family Viscaceae; genus Viscum; species Viscum album. The sequence continues at coordinate 1,514,962,041 of OY728155.1, read as the reverse complement.
TATGCATATCCTAAGTCTTCTTCCCTTGGTATGGAAGTAATCCAAGTAATCCTTTTGGTACAAACCAAAAGGAGTTACCTGATTAAGAGGTAAAATCATTTCGTATGTTTTTTAGTTTTATTTACATTATACACTAATTAAAATATTCTTATTCATTGATTATATAAAAAACAGTATCCTCAATATACTAGGATTTTTTATAATGTGTTTTTGACGTAAAATTACACACACTACCATTTAATGGGTAACGAACATACAGTTTATGTGAATGGTTAACTACCACCTCACGAATCGATTATTGTTTGTTCTTCCTTTACCACCACTCATGCTGGTAATTATGAATGAAAATATTTTTATATATTCTAAACATGATATTAATAATATATTAATAATATATTATTTAATTTAAAACACATATCTGTTTGCACTCCATTTTTTGGGAATATGATAACATCGTTTGAGGAATTGTTGACAACCACCTCCTAAAAGCGATTGATTCGATCACATGATACATGGAATGTATAAAGGATGGTTTTAATTAAATATGTGTGATATATAAAACATCTATATGATATTAATTATATAATTACATTTATTTAAATATAATATATATCAATTTCATTATTACCCTTTCACACACTTAAAAAGTGATAACATCATTCATGGATATGTGGACTACCACCTACTCAATACAATGTGATTCCTTTTACATCACATGAATTAGATATATAAATATATATTATTAAATAACATTTTATTTATTATATAATTATCTTTATGTAATGATAAGGTGTTACTTACCTTCTTTCTATAATGATCATTGAAAAATGGGATTGTTACTCATGCGTACGTACGACCTACAATCTCTGTGATTTTAACGTCGATTCATTTTTGATAACCATGATTAATGATTAATTTAAAATGCATAATTGAAATATAAATATTTTAATTATTCCATTATAATTATTTTTTATATGCTATATAATGATTGCTTTTACCATATCTAACCTACCAAATTTGTTTTTGACACGTAAACTGAATTTGGTCAAAACAACTGATGTAAACATAATTGATTAAGTAGATATATAAAAAATAGTAATAAGTGAAATAAAAGTTATGATAAACATGAAAATATTTATAAAAAATTAAAAAATTAACATAAGTTTTTTATTCTTTAATACAAAAACACTCGATACAAATCAGATGCAAGGTAAGGGATTTCTTCTCAATTTACATTCCTTTGAGACTTATTGCTTGTTAAACACCTAGTTTCTTTTATATAGTGTGTATACTAATATTTGAAAAGTTATATAATGAATATAATTATTATAATGATATTTTATGCTTCATTTTAAGATATTACTTCATGTAAATAAGGATTCAAATGTTTCAGAGTGGAATGAGACACTTTGAATGTTTAAAGATTATTATCCTAAAAAACATTTCTCATCATCATCTTGGAAAAATAATTTCTTTTGTGATTGTTAACAATATATTTCATCAATCATTTTATTTGTTTGATCATAAAATCATATATATGGTGTATATAATTCCAATGTTTCATATATTATCATGATCCAATCATTCTTCAGGAAATATTTAGTTTCAATTTAAATTATTTCATTTAAGGGGATTTGAGTTAAAAGTTACCCAGTGGAAAATAATTTTGTAAACTAATTTATTTTCATTATATTATATTAATTCCTCATTATAGTTAATATTTTAGGATTATTTGTATAATGACTTTGACTATCTATTTATTTTTTCCTATTCTATATGTGGATTTATAGCTGACACACATAATCTACTAATTAATAGATTCTACCTTGAACATTTTAATCTTTTCAAGGGTTTTCTAAACAATATCATTGTTTGGGATTTTTTAAACTTAAATTTATATCAGACGGAATCATTTGATATTTTTCTAATAAACCATTTAATTTTCATCTCCTCTATTTTTTATGATTTTTATTAAGTAATAGTACCACTTTCTCACTATATGGTACTAAAAGGTTTTTATAAAATGTGTTTAATAAAACATGGATTTATTTCAATCTTTATTTTGGGGACCTATATTCTTATAAAAACCTTATTTTATTGAAAGGTTCTAAAAATTGTTTTTAATATAATTTAGTAAATACATTTCAACCCTTTTTTTCCTTTTAACCATGTTTTCCAAAAATTATTCTTGTCTTTTTCCAAATAAGGAATTTATCTAACCTTTTTACAATGAAAATGGTATGTTATTTTTACCTCACATAACAAGTATAGATTTATACGTCATCATTTATTTGAAGTTTCCTTTGCATGTTTAAGAGGTTAATTTTTAATGAAAATATTTTAAAAAGTTATTTTCAATGAGAATGTTTTTCAAAACAAATGATATTTTCCTCAATAATATATTTAAAAGATATTTTTTATTTCTATTAATTAATAAGAACAATCCTTTATTTTACACCACCCGGGATGCATTTTTTGAGACCATTATTATTCTTTCTCAGAATGTTTTATAATTGATTTGTACAAGGATAAATTTCACATTCACTTCCTTGAATTTTTTTGTAGTCCCCTAGAAATATTCAATATCATGTGATCATTAAACATTGAATTTACACTAAATTATATTTTAAATTTATCATGGATATTAATATTTTATAAAAAATGTACTATTTTACATATGGTGTCTACTTTTACATTTATTTGATTATTTAGGGAAATATTGATAAATCTTGATTCTTTATTGAATATTAATATTTAATAAGGAATATTATTTATTTTGATTATTCGATATGGGGAATTATTTGGATGGGTAATTATGGGTGGAAACTAGAATTTATATAGCTCATTGGTGAATAGAAATGTTCACTAGAGACAAATTACTAGTGAAAATTATACAGGTTTTTATATGTTGTTTTAAAATTTCCTTTGAAAGGTCTTGATGGTATAGGTTTTCATGTTCCATAAACATGACATCCTATAATAAATCATTAACCTAATTTAGTGTCAGTTATTATTCATCCATGATATTTTGTGTTGACATATCTATGGATACAATTTATTTTCATTTCATTGATTAAAAGGAATGTGTTTTAGTTTCTTACCATTCAACATTTATTTTTTACTTATCTAGTTATTTAAATAGAATGTGTTTTCATTTACCTTGCCTTATTGTTTATTCACTTCCTTTTCAGCTGTTTGGTTACTTATAAAGTGTGGTCAATTAATTACCATTATATAATTGTTATTCACATTTATTCATTATTGTTTCCGCATTATTTTTCCTTTACTAAGCATTTGATCTCACCCTTATTATGATTCAGTTCCTTAGGAATCCAAGAAATATACAATGAAAGATATGAAGAGATATAATAAATGGAATAAAGTTATCCTTGAAGTTATTTATTTAGAGAATAAATTTATGTTGTAATTAATGTATTAATTTTAATTCAATAATCATGTATGAATCTGGTTTACCAATATTTCTAAACTCTCAGTACTTCAGGATTTGATTCCTTGTAATCATGCCAATGTAATTGATATCAGACACTGGCTCTGTGATTTCTTGGGTCGAGTCAGTACAGTTGGTATCAAATTATGTTTAGTATCAACCTTAAAACAAGATTTAGATAAACATATACTTTGGAACGTATCCCAAAGGTATAATTTTAGGATATGTGTAGAAGAACACAGTATAATTTTGGTAAAGTATCTATTATGTGAGTATTTATTGTAACACATACTAATATAGATACTACAAGTGGATGCAGTTCTGGAAAAAATATAACTAGGAGTAACAACCCTAACAAGGTGTGTTGGACATGACTCAGCATAACTTTGTACATGACAACTAGCCTTACTGTGCACCTTCTTTGACACTCTTATGATATATTCTTATGATACATCACATTTTCATCACAACCCACTTTGAAGGATTTTGAAAATGAATATCCTCGGGTAAAAATAGGTATTTTAGTTTGAAGATAAGGTGTCAGGATTTAGAAATAATAGAAATGATATTATAGGTAAACATTCAACCAAAGAATGATCTATTTCAAAATAATTGGATGAAGTATTTATTTATTAGGGTTGTATTGAAAACCTTTTTAAAAGAATATTTAGTGATTAACCTTAATTCAAAAATTTCAATCGTATTTATTTTTTTCATTTATATTAACATGGTTTGAGAAAAGGACATCCTATATGTTGAGTGACAACCCATCGAATCCAGAAAGGCCGTGGGACTTGAACCCAGGACCGAAGGATGATAATTGTTTGATGCGAACCACTGAACGACACAATGTACCAGTTAATATATTAGTGTTTTTAGTTGAAAAAATTTGATGAATATATACTAATTATAATATATTATTTTTACCTTTTAGGTTTAGATATTAATTAAATTACCACATTAGTTTTTTTATAATAGTTAGAGACAAATCGTTGCACTTTTCACTCATTTATGGGCCTTAAGATCCTTTAGAAATCTATTTTAGTGCATCAAGCATCAAATTAAATTTATTGATGAATTTTAAATTTTATTTAAGCACAAAAAAAATGTTTAAATTATGATTATAGAAATATATCATGTATGTATACATTAGCAGTACATGAATTCCTTAACATTAGGGGAAGTATCTTCAAAATAAAATGTTGTCCAAATACCTTAATGTTTATTGAACTAATATTCTTCTAAATCATTACAGATTTATGGATTTGTGGCCCAAAACTTTCTATTGATCATTAAATTTTTTGTGAGAGATGAACTCAATCCATACTTATAAATATTTACACTTTTCCTCTAAGTATGTATCTCCACTTGTCACTAATGTTCTTTTACTTAGAGACCCAGTTATATATTAGTACATGAGTTCATTATACTACACATTCTCTATTTTCTAGAGAATTTATTAAAAATCCTTCTCATATTGTCATATTTCAACATAAGAAATATCAAACAATATATAACCAACATCAAGTTTAAATTGTGAGAACACAATTTAATTAATGTGGGGAGAATACAACACCCCAAAAATCTAAAGTAGGAACATTGTATTTGATAACGTGTATGACACGTAACACCCAAAACATGAGAGGATATAATGTATAAAGAAAATATAATATATTTAAAATTTTAAATAAATTTAGTATATTATATATCTTTCAATGCATGTGATACTTAGTTAGCATACAAAATACACAACAACAAGTATCTTCAGTGGCTTGCATTACATGCTAGACTGAGTTTTACCAAACAATAATATATTATTAAAATATTATTATTTAATATAATAAGATATGAAAAAGATATTATTAATATTATTAACTAAATTATTAAAATATATGTCTTAGGAAAATATAATATGAATTCATTAGTTACAAATTAAATAGAAATGAATATAAGATCCAATTGAAAATAATGGGATTATTTTATAGAAAACTATTTTTTACTTACAAGACTATTTACCCTAATAAATTAAATTACTTTAAATTAGTGAGTGATATTAATATATTATATATTAAATATATTATTTTTTATACTCATAGAATATATTTGATAGTTATAATATAAACAAAACTAAAATTACACATAAAATACTATATTTTTTATTTAAGCATTTTTACAACATTTTAATAGAGAACATATTATAAATACAATTTTTTGAACTATAATAAATATTATATTTAAAAATAAACATAATATTTTAAATAAAAACATAGAAATTATGTTTGGGTGAATTTTTTATATTTTTCTATTAATTTTTATTTTTAATGAATAGTGAAAAATAGTGAAATTTAGTTCAAAACTTATTTTTATAAAATTTATTTATAATGATAAATTAAATTATAAATTAGTTTTAAAGTTTAATTAGATGACGTTTTTATCAATTCATCTAATTTATTTAATTTAAAATAATTTCACATTTAAATAGACTATAAAAAATATATCAAACTTTCAAATGCTTTTAATTTCAAAACCCTCACTGTCATCATGTCTACATGATTAAATTTAAATAGATTTTAGTAAATTTTGTGATTGAAATTTTGGAAAATGGATTCCATATTTGGAATCATAATAATTTTTTATTTCTTATAAGTTAAAATTATTTTTTGACCAAATATATTAGTGAATGTTATTAAAATTAATTACAACGAATAAGGTAAAATTAAGCTTAATAAGGGATTAAACCTTAATATTGAGGGCCCAAATGAACTAAAAAATTGTCTAAGAACAATTAAATAGTAATATTTAGACCATATTAACACTTGTATTTATATTTTACTTTTACAGGATCCAATTTTAATGTGAAAATGTGTATGGAATTCCCCTGTCAAAATACTACAAGAGTGTCACTCCTCCTCCACTATAAAAGGGCCTCCTCTCCTCTCACTTCCTTACACCTCTAAAGCACATTTTTCATGACCAATATATAACTTAACAGCTCCTAAAAATACCTCCTGTCATCGTATAAGCCTCCCCTTGTTTAGGAATCAATCCATGGAATCTTTTTGGTACAAACCCAAAAGAGTTACCCCATTTAGAGGTAACATATTTCCTTATACTTTTTAGTTTTATTTCCATTATCCACTCCATAAACTCTTATTATTCCTTGATTATATAAATAAATAGTATCATAGATATATTATTATTTTTTTTGTGATAATATCGTGACCTAAAATTACACACACTCCCATCTAATGTGTGACAAACATACTGTGTATGTGAACGGTGAACTACTGCCTCACGAAATGATGATTGCTCATTATTCCTTTACCACCTCTCATGGCAGTAATTATGATTGAAACAATGTTTATATATGATAAATAAGATATTTATAATTTATTTATATTTCTCTAATTATTTTATAACACATCTATTTATGCACTCCATTTTGTGGGAATATGATTACATCACTTAAGGAAGTATGGACTATGACCTCCTAAAATAGATGTGATTTGATCACTTGATACATGGATTGTATAAAGGATAGTTTTAATTAAAAATAGGTGACTTATAAAATAAAATATATTATATTAATTATATAATTATATTTATGTAAATATAATATATATTAATTTCTTTGTTACTCTTTCATACACTTAAAAATTGATAACGTCATTCGTGGATGTGCAGAATACCGCCTCCTTGACATGATGTGATTCCCTTTACGTAAAAATAATTATATATATATATATATGATTAAATAATATGGTATTTATTATGTAATTATCATTATGGAATTATATTTTGTTACTTATCTTCATTCAATATTGATCATTGAAAAATGGGAACGTTACTCATGTGTACATATGACCTACCATCTGTATGAGTGTAACATCGATTCATTTTTCATAAAAATATATAATGATTGGTTTTAAAAGTATAATTTATTTATAAATATGATAATTATATCATGATTATTATTCTATAGAATTTATATAATGACACCTTTTTCCATAGTTGACATACCAAATTTGTTTTTGACACATAAACCAAATTTTTTCAAAACTACTGATGCAAATATAATTGTTCAAGTAGTTGTATAAAACATGGTAATAAATGAAATAAAAGTTCTGATAATAATGATAAAGGTTATCAAGAAATTAAATAATTAACATAATTTTGTGATATAGGAATATAAACACACACGAGACAAATCAGATGTAAGGTAAGAGAATCTGTCTCAATTTAGATTCCATTGAGAATTATTTGTTGTTATGAACTTATTTTCTTTTATTTGTTGTATATACTACCCTTTTACATGTTATATCAGGACTATACTAATTCTCATGAGATTATAAGTTTAATTTAATTATATTACCTAATGTATATTATGATTAAAATGTTTCTATGTGGTATGGGACACTTTGGAAGGTTTTAACATTATTCTCCTTAAGAATGTTTTTAATTATTTTCTTTGAAATCATAGTTATTTCGTGATTATTAACTTTATCTGGAATCAATAATTTTATTTTTGTGCACCTAATTCATTATATGTTGTGTACATATTTCCACATTGTCATATAATATATTTATTAAATCATTCTTTATAATAATTTTAGTTTCAATTAGAATTATTTATTCTAAGCGGATTTGAGTTAAAAAATACCAAGTGGAAAAGAATTTCATAAATCAATTTCTTTTGATTGGGTTATATTAATTCATAATTGTCATTAATATTGTTTGATTTTATTGTATAATTACCTTTAATATCTATAGATTTATTTCCTCTTATATATGTGGATTTATTGTTGATACACATAATCTACTCATTGATTGATTCTCACTCCAACATTATAATCTTTTCAAGGATTTACTTAACAATACCCTTTTATTCAAGATTATTTAGGCTTAAATTTCCATCAAAAGAAATTATTTGATCATATCCTAAGATACCATTTAATTCTATTCTCCTATTGTTATTCATGACCTTTATTATGTAATAGTACCATTTTCCCACTCTTTGGTACTCAAAATATTTTAGAAAATATTTTTTAAAAAACATAAATTTATTTCTCTCTTTAGTCAGAGGACCTATTTTATTCTAAAAATCCAATTTCTTAAAAATGTTTTAAAAAATATTTTTAATATGATTTATTAAATATATTTAAACCCTTTTTTTCCATGTTTTCAAAAGAATATTATTGTCTCTTTCTGAACAATGCATTTTTCTAACCTTTTTAAAATGAAAAATGAATATTCTTTTTACTTGGTACGACAAGTATTAATTTACTCACAATCACTTCTATATAGATTACCTTGAATGTTTTAATGGTTAATTTTTAAATAAAATGTTGTCAAAAGTTGTTTTCAAATAATTTTTTAAAAGGTCTTTAAAAATGAAGGATATTTTTTATCTAGAGTGTTTTTAAAAGGTATTTTTATTTTTATTCATTAACAACAACAACATATTATTTTACTCCAATCGGGATATATTTTATTTATACCTTCCTTATGATTCCTCTGAATGGATTATGATTTTATTTAGCCAAGGATAGTATTCAAATTCACTTCCATGAATTAGTTTTTAAGCCCCTTGAAATATTATATCTCTTATGATCATTGAACATTTAATTTTTCCAAAATTATCCATTTCATTTATCATGGATATTACTATTTCCTAAATCGTATACCATTTTACCTATGGTTTCTACTTTGATAGTAATTTTATTATTTTTGGAAATATTGACAATTTCGTAGTATATATTCAATACAGATATTTCGTAAGGCATATTATTTATTTCTATTATTCGATATGAGGAATGATTTAGACAATTAATAATGGTTGGATCCCATTAATTATATAGATATTTGATGCATCAACATGTTCTCATGAGAAAAATTAGTTTCAAAATTAAATTGGCTTACATCCATAGTTTTAAACTATATTTTAAATGGTCTTGATGGTATATGTTTCTATGTTCCTAATACATGATGTCCGATAATTAAGAATTTACCTCATTTAGTTTTAGTTATTATTCATCCATGATATTTTGTATCGACATAAATATGGATAAATTTAATTTTCAATTCATTGATTAAATAGAATTTGTTTTAGTTTCTTACCTTGCTATATTTGTTTTTCCTTACCCAGTTATTTGAATTGCATTTATTTTCATTTAACTTGAATTATTATTTACCCACTTCCTTTTCCGGCAATTGGTTACTTAGCAAGAATGTTCAGTTAATTATCACATCATAATTATTATTCACATTGATTGATTATTACTTCTGCTATATTTTTACCATATAGATAATTTGATCTCACACTTATTATGTTACCTTTCCCCAGGAATTCTAGAAGGGTACTATGAAATATATGAAGAGATATACTAGGTGGAATAAAGTTACCTAAAATGTTATTTTATTAGAAAAAAATTATTTTGTAATTAATGTATTAATTTTAATGCAAGAATCATGTATGTATCTGGTTTACTAGGACTACTAAACTCTCAGTCCTTCTAGATTATATTCCTTGTAATCATGTCAATGTAATTGATAACAAACACTAGCTTTGGGGTTTTTGTGTTTGGGTCACTACAATATGTTTGGGCTATCTCATTATAATTAAATGACTATATATATTTAAATGAATTATAAGTGGTATTTATGAATCACTCAGACTTGATCATTTTATTATATTTTTCCTTTATTGAAAAGTGGATTTCGATAAAGAATTCCATATACATTCTCATAGGACATTAACAATTTTTTATGCCTTGAGGGTTACTTGGATTCCAATATTAAATTCCTTGGATGGGATCATATTATATTGGGAATTACATTTTTTCTTTGTAGATTCTTGTATTCTGATATGGAATTCCTTATATGGGCTCATAGGAAAATTTTTATTATGTTATACCATGGGAAATACTTGGATTTAGATATGTAATTCCTTGGATATGGTCATATGACATTGGGAATTACATTATACATTGAGAGATACATGAATTTTAGTATATAATTCAATGGTTGGGATCACAAAATAATTGGTATTATGTTATTCCTTGAGTAATACATGGATTCCTATATAGAATTCCTTGGATGGGATCATAGGATAAATTTCATTATGACACGATTGTTTTTTATGTATATCATTTATATGAATTTATTATATATATACTCTTTGGTTGTATCCCCTGGATCCCAAGACTATATTATCTAAAATTAAAAAAGCTTATAGGCATTCCATCTTAGGATAAAGTATATATGGTTGGTCAGGTATCCCATGAGAAGCCTTAGCTTGAATTTGTTCATATTCAAAATTTCTTCTTTACATTTATTATACATGAAAATTATTTAATTTATATTCATCGACTAGACAATATTAGACACCTTTTTTGTGGCCTATTTATTTTTACTTAGAAATTATATGGGCCACTAATTGGTACCCATATAGACTTCATGGATGTGGATTGAGATAATGGGATGTTCCCAACTATAAACACTTGATTTACTATTCTAGGATAATTTATGGATGAATTTGAATAACTAAGTTCACATTCTTTTGAGTGAACATGGTCAAGTACATCAGAAAGTGATATTAGAGTTTTCTTTCTTATTTTCCATGTTTTACTATTTTGGGTTGGCATAAAAGAGAATAGGATGTGTTGGGACTTGGTAATAAGTCATGCCTGGGTGTAGCAAACCCATGTAAGGGGGAAACATCAAGTTATTAGGGATAGGATTTTATGTTCTATTTTCACTTATTATAGTTTTAATAATTTCACCACTGAGAAAAAGACATTTTTTATGTATGTGTCATGGGTTTTCTACCTTTGGCCTCATATGGTAAAGAAGAATTAGTACATGCATCATCATAGACACTTATAAATTTATATGCCTTGAAAATTCCATGTCATATAGTTGTGTCTCATTGCTAGTATTTCCTATATTACATGAGGCTATTTTGTGAGCATTGATTTTTGTATATACCATTACTTCTAACATCTCTCTAAAGGAAAGATAAATTTGACACTTAAAGTGTCTATATTAATCTAATAAGTTTTTTTACACTTAGAATAATGGTGGAAACTGATTTATAAATTTTCAAAATGGTATATCATGGAACTTGATTACATGGACTAAGACTCTTTAGTTCGTCAAGATTAAAATAGTTGACAATTATAGTTTATAATGTTTTAGCCTCTACAAATTGTAAATGTTGATCTATATAATCAGGTCATCGTATATGAACATGTTATATTCTAAAACCAAATGTAAAAGGTTTGTTGTAGATACATGATATTCCAATTATAACTTATAAAGCTTAGGTATTTATAAGTTTGTAATAATAACTCATTTAATTACACAATGATATATAAATATATATAAACTTATTGAATTATAATTTATAAATGAAATGATTACATTAAATGGGTTTCTTAATTGAAACTTAAAGAGTTTTTCCTTTATAAATTGTAATTGAAACTCCATATACCAAAAACTATATTATAAAATAGGGAACAAGGACCTAGAACTAACCTTAGTAGTGGGTAGTTGGGAGTGTATATTGTGTTACATTGTAATATATTCTAGTAAAGAATCTCATTTTGAGTTATGTGTCTAGAAGTTTTGAGTTATGCCACCATGATAACCTCTGGTTGAGTTTCAAGAAAGTGGAAATGACCATTCTCCTTAGGTGGTGGGACCTACACCTCTGGTATTACTTTTAGTATTTACACTAGTGAGACCACCTATTTTACCTGATCTAGAAACTATTTCTCTGTTTAGAGATAGTTTCTTACGGATAATGTAGTCCCTATATGGAGCCCTCCAACATGCCCCTAATATGGTATTGGCCAAGATTTCCTTTGATATTATGAGTTTCTTAGAGATAAATAGTTACTATAGGTTCTTTATCTAGGATTTATCACACCTTGAGGAACCTATTATGGGATTTAAGAATAAACGTTTTATGTTTAAATGGTCTAAGTCTTGTGAGAAATCCTTTTAGAGGTTGAAAAGAAGGTTGACCTCAGCACAAATCCTGATTTTACCTAAGCCTGACAGAGGCTACATGGTTTATTGAATTGTATCAGGAATTGTAATTTAATATATTTTTATGAAAGGGTAATGAGTCTGGGAATATGAGTATTTATAATTTATACATCGTGAGCACAATTACCCGATACATGATCTTGTGTTAACAATAGTGGTTCATGATTTTCATTTGTAAATATGTTACTTTTTAGGAGAAAAAATCATAGTATAAATGGATCATAAAAATATAAAATACATATTTGATCAGTATGATTTGAACCTCATCTATTTAATATGGGTTAAATAACTTCATTATTTCAATTTTAAACTTTCTTATATTCTTGGGAAGCAAAATGTAGTTTCTAATTCTCTGAGTTAAAAAAACCTAGACAAGGGATTTAAGAATCTAGTAGTTAATGGAAGTTTATAGATATATTTTTTGAGATGCATATTAGGATTCAAAAGTGTCAAGGGTATCCTATACTCATAACACTATAAATGAATTATTCAATTTTTGATCGAGTAAAGATGATATGGCTTTCTACATCCAAAGTCTTGATCTTGAGCGATGGTGTTTAAGGTGAGTACCCACCACTTAGTTAGGATGTCTATAAGGATGAGATCTTGTGTATTAGTGGTTGTTTCTTTGATCCTTAAGACATGAAATTGGAATTAATGTGAGAGTTTGGTGATTATAAATTGGAATTTCATATGAGGCTCACCAAGATACACCTTGAATTATACCGCTTTTATTTTTGGTCATGTATTAAGAGGTAGAGAAAAGGATTATTTACTCATTATTCCACTTTGTAGCAGCTGATAGAAAAAAACCATTCACCTACTAGTATTTTCCCATCTCTACCCATCCCAAAGTGTAAATGGGATAACATCACTATGGATTTTTATGGTGTTATTGGAATCCCCTTAATTAAGTGATATATTACGGTTGATCATCGATATGTTAATGAAGGTCAACCACTTCATGCCTATCAGAAAGACCTTATCAGTGGACGGTATTTTTAGACTTTATTTATAAGATATTATAAGATTTATGGGGTTATATATACCATATTATTAGATTGGGATACTTGGTTCACATCTTGGTTATAGCAGGTGTTACAGATGGATTTAGGTACATAGGTACTTCTGAGTATAATCTCTCAACCATAGACCAATGGTCTGTCTGAGTGTATTATAAAATTGTTATAAGACATGCATCAATCAAGTGTCCTTGATTCTGGAGGTTCTTGGAAATGGCACTTACTACATTTTGAGTTTTCTTATAATAATAGTTTCCAAGAGACTATAAAAATGGATCCTTATGAGGACCCACATAGTAGAATGTGTTGATCACCTATGTACTGGTTATAGGTAGGGGAGGTAGTTCTACTAGGACCAAATCTCATTTGGGAGACATCAGAGTATGTACGATTGATCGGAAATGTTTGGTTATAGATTAGTCTAGGAAGAAGTCATATATTGATCATCACTGCCAACATCAAGATTTTGAGGTGGGGGATTGATTCTTATTGTGTCTTTCATAAAGATTTGATCATCAATAGATTCAAAGGAAAGGTAATTTATTACTAAGATTCATTGTGCCTTTTGAGATCATGAAGTGATTCAGTTAGGTAGTTTATCAAATAACTCTTACACAGAGTTATCAATCCATTCATGAAATCTTCCATGTTTTATAGATTCATTGTTACCATTTTGACCCATATAATTATTTTTATCCACATGAGGTTGAATTAGAAGATGTTGCTTATTTTAAGGATTATCATTTTCATATCATTGATCCTATAATGAAGGATCTTTATAGTAGTTTAGTTCCTTTAGTTTGAGTTCCCTAGAAGCATTGAATTTTATATGAAGAGATCAGTGAGTGAAAATATGATATATGTGCTAGTGGTTAGAGTAATACTTGCATGCAGATCATCCACCCTCAAGTAAACTTGAGGATTAGTTATTTTATGGATGGGAGGATGTAAGATCTTGGATTTTCATAGAGGTACAAACACTTTGATTTTTAGTATAAATTTTTTAGCTTTATCTAAGTTAAAATTACTAAAGAATTTGAGGATGTTTTAAAATAATTTGGGCTTTTTTCAGGGCTCGAAGTTATCGTTTATAGAGAAATAGACCGAGGAACATGGTTAGAGCATGGTTAATAGTAACAGTGTGGATCTACCATGAAACCTAAAATGGAGGATCATTTTTTTACAATGTGAGGGAGGCTACACAGCCATACAAGAACATTAATTTATTATATAGGGAATATGCATTGTTTTTGTGCATTATGTCTAACTAGGCACATGAACTATGTAAGGTGTGGATTCGTAGATATTAGCTACGCATTGTGTGTGCCTGATTTTTATAACCATACAACTATAAAAAAAAGGTAAGAGTTATTAGGTAGTTTCCAATGCATGATTGGCACGTGGTTTGGAAAACCATGTATCCAAACCATGTTCCCCATTAAAATGTAGGGAATGACCATTTTTTACTTCCATCCTTTAACTGTTTTTCTCATTTTATCCTCTCAAAAATGTATAGTCTCTCCCATGTGATAGATACCTCCCCTTATCCTCCCCTAGGCTTTGAGATACCTCCTTTACCAAAACTTCAAATCGAATGTCATCATTCATATTGGATCACCCTTATGAAGTGTAATTTTCTACTTTATTATTTTCTTGGTTTATATCCCATATTTGATACTATCTACATGCGATCTAATTTTCCCTATTTTCAGGGAATTTTTCTAGTTTCTTTGATTTACATTATTCCAACACAAATCAATGGTCAATACTAGATGAGGATTCTACTATCATTCTAAGTTAGGTGGTATAGTATATTTACCTTAATGTATATTTGTTTATATCATGTTCGATTGTTCCGCTCACCCGACCTACCCTATGTTGACCCTAACTTAAAATACCTTAAATTTGTTCACTAAGAATCGACTTAGAAGTACAATGAGACCTTTCTACAAGGTTGAATTCTAATAACCTCAATCCAAACCACCCCATTTGGGTGTGTTTCACTAAATATTATTCAAATACCATTCTTATCTTGTAATTAAGCCACCTTTGTGGTGTGTCAATTTTCCTTTTACTATAGGAATAATTAAATGTACTTTTTGAAATGTAATGTGAATGGTAAGAACATGTCAATTATCCCCTTTAATATTTATCACCTTGTGCTTGGGATACCTCATTAGAATTAAATAACTAGATGGATATAAATAAATTATAAGTGGTATGGATGACTCACTTATCATTGATAATTTTATTATATTATGCATCAAGAGGTACTTGGTTTCTAAAATGGAATTAATTGGATGGGTTCAAAAGGAATTGGTAACTATGATACACCTTGATAGATACTTGGATTTTGATATGGAATTACTTGGTAAGTCTTATAGGACATTATGAATTATGATATACCCTAGAAGATAATTGGATTCTGATACAGAATTACCTAGATGGGATCATAGGACTATTAGTATTATTTTATGAAATAGGTGATACTTGGATTCCTATATGAAATTATTTATACTGGATCATTGTAAATTGTGAATTATGTTATTCCTTGGGAGATACTTGTATTTCAATATGGAATTAATTAGATAGGATTGTAGGATAATTGGTATTATGTTATTCATTATGAAATTCTTGGAATCTAGTATGGAATTCCTTGGGCAGGTTTATAGGATAAATGGAATTACATAACGCTTGATTTTAATTTGGTCCCTTTATATGAATTCTTTATACATGGAAACCATGTTTATACACCTCAGGTCCTGAACCTATACAATATAAATGTTTAAATGAGAAGATTGATTCTATCTTAGGCTGATATAAGTATAGTTGGACAGGTATCCAATGAGGAGCCTGATTTTTACTTGGTTAATATTCACATTTCAACTTTCATTTTTTATAACTACACAATATTCTTTTTATATTCATAAATTATATAGTTTTAGAAACCATTGGTTCTGGCCTTTGAGTTTTCCTCACACTATGTTCAGGTTGTCGATTTGTACCTAGAAAAACTCCATCAATGCGGGAAAAGATAAAGGGAAGTGCACAACTATTGATGCTTGATTTTCTATACTGGGATAGAGTACAAGAGCAGAGGAATGACCAAGTGATCTTTATGCTATGAGAGTTTGTATTTGGGTCATATTGTTGGAAAAAGGAGATATATAAAGAGTTATGAACTATTAGTATAGGATATAGAACCGTTGGTATAGACTATACCAATGGTTCTCCAAACTATTGGCTAGTTAAGCATGAGTATTTCTCAATACCAATGGTTTTATATAAACCATTTTTATAGGTGGAATGAATTTTCTCTACAAAAAAAATTTAATGAAACTATTTTTATAACTCTATACAAATGGTTTAATAAATTGTCAATATAGAACTCTTTAACCTATTCAGTAAAAAGACACACCACCTTGGTGTAGAATAAGAATAAAACAGAAATCCAAATACCTATACCCACACCAAAAAACTAATTCCATCCAATAAAAAAAAGAGAAACAAACTAATTCACTGAACTAGTTACAACACACCTTTAAAACAACACATATAATAATTTACATAAAATCATCAAACATCATATTTCAAAAATATTACAAAAATTTAAAGGATCAATCTATCTCTCATCACAATCTATATAATAACCACTGTCACCACCAGCA
Organism: Viscum album; assembly: GCA_963277665.1. Classification (NCBI taxonomy): domain Eukaryota; kingdom Viridiplantae; phylum Streptophyta; class Magnoliopsida; order Santalales; family Viscaceae; genus Viscum; species Viscum album. Next base: position 1,514,944,852 of record OY728155.1, on the reverse strand, counting down.
CCACCACCACCACTATCAGCCTCACTATCATCGTCACCACCATTATTATTTCCATTACTTTCACCGTCACCATCAATACCTCCATCTCCATTTCCAGGAAATCAATCATCTTATCCACCACATGGACCAACGTCCCCATCACCCGGTGCATCATATAATGAACTTTTCATCAACATGAATGTATCAAAAACCATGGTGGTATTTTGTAAACGTAATGTACATAAGGTTACCATAATTTTCATAAATTTATTATTGGATTTTTGAATCCATTCATGCTCTTGCATGGCTATTTTTTCCTCTTTTGACTTTATACAAGCTCGTGATACCTATACATGAGAATTTACAACTTAGTTCTAATAGAACTATCACCTGTAGTGGGCCAATATCTAGTGGGGAAAATACTCTTCCCTCATCAACATAGTACTCTTTGATGGTTCTCATCTCATAATTCTTGGTGATAATGATCATTTGGCCCAAAACTGTTAGATTCTTTATCATAAAGGACATCTTAATCACATCATTTCAAGTATAAATGAACTATTTATTTATAAAATATATATTAAAATTATAAATCTAAAAATTAAAACATGAATTATACTATTGGGTCTATTCTTTTTCCCCACTTCCATCTTTCTTCTATCTTCTTGAGCAAAAGAAATTTCTCGAGGCACGCATCCTGAAATATTCAATACTTACCACTACAAATGATATTGAATTTAGAAAACCATTATTGAACAATACATTATGTTTTAGGAAAATTAGGTCATTATAACCAATATTTAATAGAAAGTTAATAACCAAAACCAATGGAATTAAATTTCATAAAAATTTATTATATTATTCCCAACTATGTGAAAATATAGTCAATCAATCTAAAAAAAGGAGTAGAAATAATAATATATAACCCTAATAAATTTTATATGAAATGCGAAGATAATTAAATGAACTATATTTAAGAGAATAATATTTAATTTTATTTAAAAAGGATGACTAATTATAATTCACTATAAATCCATAGATTTCTTATATTAAATTAGTGTTAAAAAGGGAAATGTTATTTATTGTAGTATTATAAAAAAATACAGGGGGGATATTGTAACATGGGGCTTATGTATTGTATTTGATTACATAGTAGTTATATTTGTTGAAAATGTATTATACGATGATATTAGAAGACACAATGAATTAGAAGGTGAATATGATGGTTACTAGACACATGGGATACACATTTATAATATTCAAGATGTATAACAGTAAAAGTTTTTAGTTTTTATGGTTTTTAGAGGTTTCATAACAAGAACTATTAGTGGAAGTCAATATTTTGATTATGTGGATGTTTAAAGGATGGGTATGTTGGTGGAAGTGAATGTTCTTCATGAAGTTATACATTTTATATGTTTTCTGAGATAAAGAGATAATGTTTTTCTTGAAGTAAATTTAATTTCCATAAGTTTTTAAATAATATAAATTATATCTTGATAAGGAAATAAAATTAATAGGAGTAATTTCATCGTGGTTGTATCTTCATGACAATATAGTTTCCTTTATTCCCTATGTCGTTTTTATTTAACTGGGGTATGAAGTCATGTTTGAAAGATAAATATTTATGTTATGACTAGATTCCATAAAAAGTGAAACTATGTCATGGTTTAGGTGTTTGTAACATTATTTTAAAAGGTTCATTTTTCATGTTATGTTTGGATGTTTTATTTTTCTGTATATAATTTCTAAAATGGGATAAGTCCATTTTATGGTTTATTTTACTTTTTTGAAAAATAATAAGTTTGATTAGAAGTCATTTTAGTTTCATCAAATGGATTAAATGAAATATTAGAAAACCAAGTCTTTTTTTATTCATCCATGTTATGGTTTTTAGCAAAATTTTCCAAACTAAATGAAAAACAAATAGAAAAATATTAAAGTATAGATATTTATGTATCATGATTTTTGGATTTTAATTCAACAGACCAAACCACACCATGGTTTAGGTAATATGATATTATATCTAGGTGTTGTGATACTGTGTATATAGTGTTTTTACATTGAGGAATATGTGTAGAGAGGTTAGAAAAATTACAATTATAATATAATATTTCATTTAATATGGAATGAATGCATAAATAAACTAAATAAGTGTAATGTAATCGAATTATATTGATAAACTAAATCAATAAATTAAGTGATAAAAGTAATGAATTAATGTGGCGTTTAATATATTTGGTAATTTGTAATTGATAAATAAGTGGGAGTAATTTTTTTGGGTAATTGATGAAGTTAATTGTGTAATTTTTATATTGAATTATATCGGGAAGATAATGGTGTAGATCTATGTTGTGTGGAAGTGAAAAAGCATAAAATGAGATATTTATATATGTGATAATTGTAGGTTTTAGAACATTTTAATAAAATTGTTTTAAATTATATATAATTATATTATTATTTTTTAATACATGATACTACTTATGTTGATTAACCCAATCTATACATATATGTGTTTTTGGGTATTGGGTAAACCTAGAACATCCATGATATTGTGGATATGGATAATTAAATACTCGCCCTATCCTTATATACCTTTTATACATGATTTTAGTTATAGTAATGGTTATGTGATGATGTGGTTTTGGTATGAGTTACGATTATTTATATGGCTTTGGTTGTGGTATTCTAAGATTATAGTTGTTGTATGATCTGTCATGTGGATAGTGAAAGAATGATTTTCCAGGATATCTGCCGTTTAGACATGAGTGTGACTATATTGGTGGGGAATTAACTCTATGGTACCTTCATTGTTAAAATTAAATTATTTAATCTTATTTATGCTATATACTCATATTTTGGAGAGTTTATTCTGTTGATATGGGTCAATAGATTTATCTAGGAAAAGTGAATGTGTTAATTTTATTATTTATTCATAGAAGATTTAGTATGGGTTTTCCACATTGAAATTATAGTTATTTGATAAGAACATTCTATGTATATTTATATTCCCACCACTAATTCTATATACTTCTATTTTATTTTTTTTCAGGATAGTATTAGAGATCCGGTTGGACCTTACTATCTCATGAACTTAGTGGACGGTAGATGTTGGAGTTGTTTCATCTAGTGGGAGTTGTTTCTTATCTACATTTTTAATATTGGATATGTCTAATTTTATGGTTTTTTGAGAGATTACATGAATTTTATATTTATTTATAAGACTATCAAAACATTATTTGGTGTTTTTATGTGCCGATTATAGGTTTTATTTCCTTCTTGGGACTAAAGTGTGTGATTCCTCCCATGTTTTTTATATACCCTATCATAGGTGGACATCAGGGGTCAAAATTAGTTTCACTATAGAACCTAGAGGCATTAAAGTGAAATCAAACGATTAATGTTTTTTCCTTTTGAATTAATCATTTTTTTAATATTTTTTATCCACTTTAATACTTTATAAGTCATTTGTGTAACTTGAAATTATGTGAATCTAACACTATAAATTCCCAATTTGAACCCTAAAAAAAGTTATTTTTTTTATTTATAAACCTTATAATATATATAGATAAGAAACTAAGATTTATTATTTTTACCAATAAAATTCAATGAATAATTAAAATAAAAAATCAATAAAAGGAAGATATTAGTGGCCAAGGATTTTGATTCATTGAAAACAATGAATGTTTTTTTAAATAACGTTATCAAATTTTTGAAATAAGTATTTTTATTATGATAAATCTAAAAAATTATATAAAATAAATTTGAGGAAACATAGGTTAATATGTCATTTGAGCGTGGTCATATAGAGGATACATTTATATTAAACGAAAGTGGAAGTCATTTTACATACAAATATTGAAATGAAGTTTTTATTCACCTTCCTTAAAAAGTAATATTTTTTATAAAAATATAGTGTATGATGATGAAATTAAAATCATGATATGATATTTTTATTATTTAAACCCATTCTCATAAAAAATATGATTTTGGATTGTTTAACTCCAGAACAAAAGGTTATGGGAATGTTTTTACAGAATAAAATTTAATGAGAGGATTGTGAGTTTTGGAAGGTCCTATTATAAGACATTTATTTAATTTACATGTTAGTAAATGAAAACATGTTAATTTTATTAAATACATGGTAAAGTTTATGTATCCCTTTACCGTGGTTAGAAAAATATTTGAACATTAAATATTTTAAAGAAATTTAACATTTTTTTAATGAAGTAAGTGTCATTAAAGTGAGAGGATTATAATGAACCAAATAATAAAAATAATATTTCTAGAGGAGTTCTAATGTAAATGGTTAAAAATGGAGGGTACCATAAAATTGGTTAGTAATTTTTTAAGATAAAGAGTAGAATATTCATAATAAGGGGGGATTCCTAATGACAATAAATAAAATAATTAATAATCTATAAAAAGGTATTTGTTAAATTTTCCCTAAGTAGGGGGAGTAAAGAGGTAATGTTAGGTAAGAAGTTTGAAGATCTACTACAGAAGAGAGAGATGAAAAATTGGATTGAGTAATTGTTAAATAAAAGATCAATTTTGTAATGGCTAATAGTAAGGTTGAATATACTTTTGGGGATGACGATAGAGTCAGGTTATTAATGATCAAAATGTTAATATAGAAATTATTGAAATTATTGAGAATGAAAGGGTCAGTAATGAATCAATTATAATTGAAAATTATTTAATAAAAGTAGGTAAAGATTATTTTTTTGGATAAAACAAGATTTGAATTTTAGAATTATGAAAATACTATTAATGTATAAATATATGAAAAAAAGATTCCAAAATAGAGTTTTTTTGAAAAATTTAAATAATTAATTTTATAAATAGATTGAAAACATTGATTATGAAATTATTACACTAAATAATTATGAGTATAACACTAGATGTGATTATTTTGTCCAGATATTAGATTATAAAATGAATGTATGGGAAGTTATTGATAATACTTGTGATGGAATTGGTATAAATGGAATTATTATTGGTGGCCATTAATAAAATTATTTTTTGGTTGAGTAAGTGAAATATAGAAAAGAAAAATGAAAAAGACCTTGAAGAGTTCCATGTATAACTAAATTTGACAAAAAATAATAATTTTATAGAGTCCAATGTATAAAATCATCTAGAACTAAATACACAAATAGAATTAGTACTAATAAAATTTACTAAATTTTGTAATATCCCACACATAATGGTATATTATAGATTACATGTAATGGTTTATTTGAACTTAAAATCTAGAAAGTGGTTGAACATCCCATGTTATACCTAATAGTAATAGGTTCATATGCATGTTTCATTTTAATAACATCCTTATTATAATAATTGAACTCAATATTGATTCATCTTCAAAATTCAATCCATAAACAAACTATGATTTACTTTATTGAATGTAGATAACTAAAAACAAGAAATGAGGCTACAAAATTATAAATGATGTGGACGATTTCACTAATGTGTTTCCCTATACCTGGTATGTAAAATCATTAATAATATATTTTTTATCATAAATATATTATAATGTTCATAAATTCATATGTACATCTATGGAGTTGTTATGAAAAAATTATAATGAATATATATAATTTACAATTGAAGAAATTTTATTTCCATAATTTATTTAAATAGAAAAACTATATGAATGAAAATTAATAAATCATAATATATAAAAGTCCGAAAATAACCATTTTATTATGATAAAATTAATGATAAGAATTAAAACCAATGTTAGATTAATGTCTCCAACTCTAAATACACTAAGATACCGCCATTTTAATTCATGTATATGTCCTCTATACCTTTAATCTGAAATGTTTTTTTATCCTATAACAGATTTCTAGATTATGTGTGATTTTATTATTTAGTGATATTTTATGCTGTATAAGTTAGGTTAAAGTGTTTCTTAATTCATTGGAAATTTTAGGAAATTATGTAAATATAATTAAACAAGGAAAAAATATTAATCATTATATTGGGGGGTATAAAAATTAATTGAATCTTAAGATGAAAATAAATACATATTTTCATAATTTATAGCTAATTAAACACAAATTTCATTGAAAAGAACATGTTTCCTATCATGTTCCAGAACTGTGTTCTTCCCAAAATTTTAAAGGTATTTCATAGACTGCTTTTTTTTACAATTCCTAAAAAAATTAGTCATAAAAAACATATTATTAATATAAATCATCGTAATTTTCATTCAAAAACCTGAAATTTTATTAATACCTTATACTAAATACTCTTCCAATGAGAAATAATTTTCTAATAATGTTTTGTTGGAAACTAATTCAAGATATTTATGGCCTCTATAACTATTACAACTCTCAAAACCAAACTACTAGACAACTCATGATTATAATCTCTCTACAATACACCTAATTCATGGATTTGTATTGTCCTCACAGCCTCCCCATTATGAAAATTATAACAAATCTTTTTAAAAAGACATTATTTAATATAAATATAATAATAATATAACATTAAATATAATTAATTTTCTTTCCCATATTTCCCCTCCAAGTATTATATTTTGCTTAATTTTGACGGTGCCACTAGGAGAGTGTCCAGGCATGAATGATCTTAAAGTATTTGGAAAGAATTTTTATAAAAAATCTTTAATTCTATTAATATTTTACCAATAATTTGATCATCCTATTTTTACTCAAAACAATAGCTATGTGTAGTGTCTCTACACTTTATTCATGCGTGTATGCACATTCCTCCAAGTGGTGGATATAACTTTGAGAGAAAAAAATACATATTATTTCAAAACATATTATAATGAAAATACATTATGTTCAAAAACATTACTAGGGTTATACACATATAACTAATAAGGGTTGATTAGTGGGTACCATTGAATCATAAGGCTCTAAAGGATCATTAAACTATACAGTGATAATGGGGTCTAATATATACTCATGAGGCTTAGAATGTATCAGAGTAGAAGTTGATTGATCATGAATATAAAATTCAATAGATATTGAAGTATAAATAAAATAATTTGGTATATACGTATGTGGAAAACTATAATATTTATGTGGAGTGTAATTAATCACCATAAAAGGAAAATAAATAAGAGGATCAAATATAAATGGTGGTGACGGTATAGGTAGTCTAAATATATCAGGTGATTCTAGCAACACAGTGAGATAAGAAAGTGCTCTAGATAGTATATATGATGACTGAATAGGGTGTGATAGGGTATTATACGTGGTGTGCATAGCTCTAGTTCCATCCCTACATAATCTATCTGAGACCCACTATCACGAAGTTATTCAAAGAATAATTGTCTCTTGGGTGATGGTTCCTGATTAATTTTTTAAATAATGAAATGAAATTCTATGTTATTTATATATATTTGAAATATAATACTCTCAATAAGAACTAGTGGAGGAATGTACATCTCCCTCATGTGATGATTATTATCTAACATCTTCTTCCTTTGTACCACGTAATTTTTTTTCATTTCCTACATTTTAAAAAATATATGAATTTAAATATAAATTAATAACTAATTGTAAATCAAAACAAGAAATAATACGTGACTTGAATTAATTAAGGAATAAAAATTTTAAAGACCAATAAAAGATACATAGTGACATAATAGAATCATATTATATTTAGTGAAAATAATATCAAAACATAAAATATGTTTCATATAAAAATCAATATATTCTAATTATCATGTTTATAATGGGTATGATATAGTTATCTTCTTCTATTTTAAATTGTATCCAATTTATTTTTTGGTCATTTGGTTCATTATGGTCAATTTAATAGGTCATTTTTCTAATTTTTTAGTTCTATTAATTTGGTTAAATTTTTTAGTTAGGTCATTTAATAATTTTTTATTATATCATTTATTTCATTGGTTTTTATTTTAATTCTAATCACGTTAATATATTTTAATTTAATTAACCCTATTTTTTTATTATTTGTTTTTAGATTAGTTTTGTTTATTATTTTCTAATAATAATCAACTCAATATTATAAAATCAAACTCAAATAAAACTGTACACAATTTATATTGAAAATGAACATGAAAGTCATGTTAGATACAAAATATTTGTAATCAATAGTAAATTTTTTTAAATGATACCAACCTGAAAATCCCAAGTCGAGCTAAAATAAAATTATTAAGAATAAATATGGATGATTCTATATATTACCCACCACAAATTCATATTCAAAATCAACTCTAACAATTAAACTATTTGTGTCATCATAAGTATTAAATTGATCGATAGAAATGAGAGAAGTGATGGTGTTAATATCCTCCCCACAATCACTAAATAACTTCTTGGGATTACTTAAATAATGACACCAAATCCAAGTCTTGGATGATCTTTCACATAAAAAACATATTTCCCCAATGATGCTATATATATGGCTCACTAGTAGTAAGAATTTGATCCATACCAATAACTCTAAATCTACAATTATCAATACATATTCCATATCTCATTATCAAATCAAACTACTTGAATTTTTTCATACTGACTCGACCATGACATTAATAATAAAATATTTGTATTTTATCAATAATTACATAATAAGATACATTTTAAAATCAACGTATACTATCTGATATACAATAATAGTTGTCTGTTATGGCAGTCACTATAACATCATCATGTTGTGTTCTCATTCTCATTACTCATTCAGTTATAATAAATTTTTACCTATTGATACCAATTTATTTTCCTTAATGAATCATAGAATTTTGACCAAAATAAAAAGCTATTATTTCCTCATAAATAAGGTAATCATGTAAAAACAAGACCTCAAATATAAATGAATATTAATATTAATTTAATACTAATTTTTTTAATTTTATTACAATAATACTTATACCTTCAATTTCAACCAAGAAGAACACTATTTATAATGAAAAGTATATAAAATTATCAAATATAAAGAAAAAGAATTTCTATTTATAATATTTTATCTTCCCTATAAAAAAATAGTGAAATAGTTTAACACATATGTATAATTACATGGGAAGAAATAACATACACGTGTTTAATTTACTGACTTGATGTAGTCATCAAACAAATCACAGTAAAAAAAGTGTAATGTTCCATCTCCCATTCTTTAAGGATTAATGTAGCAAATGTATATGATCCAATAATTCCCTCTATTGGGGATGTAATTGAAAGATTGGTAAAATTATCTCATACAAATCTTACTTATTTATAATTGGTTGGTTTCGTCTCATGGTCACACTAGAAAAATACATTGAATAGAAATCCATACATTTATGAGGCAAGCTGTAACACCCCAAGCTTTCACGATACACTTCTCTTTGAATAATACAGCATCGTGTGTTGTACGCAACTTCGAGTTCTAAACACACAACAAAACTAACCAAAGTAGCTGTTATGAATAGTAATACCTAATTTTTAAAATTTTATAAATTTTATCTTTCCAAATGGACTTCGTTTTTGGATTCGGAATATCGAAATTAGCCTATGTTGAATTTTTGGTATTTTTCTGAGAACTTCCAATTTGTTTTGAATAGTGAAAATTACTTAAAAACAAATTTCTTAATAAAAATAATTAATAGTGATAAATTATTATATTGAGTGGTTTTAAAGTATAATTAGATTATATATTTACCATTTTATCCAATGGTAGTAATTAGAATTAATTTCACTTTGAAATTGGACATAAACAATTGTCAATATTTTGATATATATTGTTTCTTAAAAACACGCTATTTGTTGTGACAACGGGAATTAATTATGAAATTAATTAATGAAACATATATGTTTGGAATTTTGTAAAATAGACATCATTTTTGAATTCGGAATATCAGTTATAGCTTAGGGTGAAATTTTGGCATTATTCTGAAGAACTTCAATTTTTGATGAATAGTGAAACCACTAAGTGGTAGTTAAAAAACTGATTTTTCGTTTAAATGAAACATTACCACTTCTGTGATGTGATTTTCAAAAATCCGACATACATGGTTTTCATTAGGAAGTAAAATGTGGTTCAATGGGATTAAAATAATATTTTGATGAATAGTAACTTTTAAGTTTAATGAATCGCGATTAAAGGTAATTAGTGAAATTTAAGGTAAATATAATGTTATAATAATAGTAAATGACCTTGAAACTTGTACTACCCCTATTGGATGAGTCATGGACGACCAAGAAAATCCATGGGTCAACTTGGGGACCCCATGGAGCCACTTTGGTAGGAAAATGACATTAAAAACCTTTTATTTAATGTTAAAATAAAAATTTCACAATCATTAGTTGTTTTACTAAAACAATTTTTAAATGGGATTATACAAGTAATATTTTTGACTATAAATATTCACTAGAAAGGTAAAAAGATTTCCTACATCATGACAGTTTTTTTTATAATTTTTATACATTAAATAAATTAAATTATTTATGACACCATGATGATGTAGTGATTACCTCATTAATTAATGATTTAAATAAAATGAAAAGATAATGTAAAATCTAAGACTTACACTTGTCAAAAACCTATTGGATGAGTAGATTTCGAACCCTTATCACCTTATAATCTAAATATATAAGTGTGGGACTGTTAAAATCCGAAAATGAATTTCATAATAAAGTAACATTTCAATCTTTCCAAGAGTGCCCCTTCTCTCCTCTTATAAAAGGCCCCCACCACTACCACCTTACTCACACCTTAAAAGCCTTTTAGCTCGGCCAACATCGGCCCAAATACTCTATCAACTTCCCTAACTTACTCTTAGAAGACTAACTTTGGGCAGAAGTCTTCCCAAGGAAGCCTTTGGCTCAAATCAAAAAGAGTTACCCGATTTTAAGGCAATGTCTTCTCTAATGTTGTTTTGTTTTATTTTGCTTCTCCAACCCCTTAGACTCTTTTTATTCCTTTATTTTGTAACAAAAATAGTATCTAAAATATACTAGGATGTTTTTATGATAAGGATTTGGTATACACTTACACACACCTTCGTCTAATGGTTAAAGAACGTACTGTTTCTGTGGGTGGCGAAATACTGCCTCACGAAACGATGATTGTTCAATATTCTTTTAACACCTCTAATGGTGGCCATTTTGATGAAACTATTTTCATATATGATATATATATATATTATGTTTTTTTCCATATGATTCTGTATTTATCATTTATGGCTTACTTTATGATTTCCATTATGGGTAAACGCGATAATTTCATTTTAAGAAGTGCGGACTACCGCCCCCTCAAAGTGATTTGAATCGTTAATGCCATATGTGGGATGTATAAAGGATGGAGTAAATGGTATTATACATTTTATTATACTGGAATTATATTATACCTTTATATAATTATAACTTCATTCCATTAAATATGAAATTGAAATGAAAGTAGCGTTCATGCGTACGTACGGCTTACCGTCTCCATGAACAGTGCATTTCATTTCTTACCTCTAAATGTTATGTAATATTATAAATGAATGTATATACTGGATATATATGATGTATATTATATATACATCATGAATATAATTATGGATATAATGGATATTTTACCACATGAACAAAGTGTAATTATAAGATGTTTATTTTTGACTCAAGTACCTAAGATCGACAAAATGACCGTTATAAACTTAAATAATTACATAATGTTCATGAAATTGTAATAAGTGATATAAAAGGAATAATGAACTTGAACAAGGTTCTTAAGAAGGTAGAGATTAACTCTAGTTTATTATTCAGGAGATCATAGAACGGTCGAGTGAATTCAGACACAAGGTAAGGGAACTTCTTAACCCAATCTCTATTCTTTGGGTTAATCTCCTAGTTTCAAATTATGTCATGGAATTATTATGTACTATCTTGTATTTTTACTTTATTTATTTGTAATTATAGTGAATACCCATAATAGACCTACTTTATTTAAAAAAATGATCTTTGTAAGGGTCTTCGTCTCAATCTCCTTTCATTGAGGCATATTTTGTTTTATACACAACTTTCTTTTATACGGTGTATAAACCCCTTTGACCTTTACTTTTATTCAAAAGGAATCATTTTATACGAAGTGTTTTTACTAAACGACAAAAGGAATGTTTTTTTCTTACATATGCGGCGACAATGACTTCTCCGCCACCGTGACTATTATTTGAGTTTCGGCTTCCTCTATAAGCCATAACTTTTTTTAAATGAAAAACAAATACAAAGTTTTAATTTTCCTTTTTTTTGGTATTGAAAATGGTTTTGATAATGTTTTTATTATATCAATGTGTTGTATTGATATATTGTGATTGAAGTGTGGAAATATTATGTTTCCTTTATGCATGTTTTATGTGATACAATTATGTTATTGTTTATGATATGTTTAAACCTGTTCATATGAGGAATGAATTGGACTTAATAAGTGACGGGTGGAGCCCGCTATAGCTCCTCGATGCATCGGTAGGTCTCATGAGACAAACTATTGTCTTGGCACGAGGCCTTGACAAAATCTTATTTGTGGTCTTGGCACGAGGCCTTGGCTACGTGGTTATGATTGTCTGGAATTATGCATTCCATCATTATGAAAGTGGTTATTGATATTTCATGTGATCATTCGACCAGTAGAATATCCATGTGAAGAATTAAATGACATTATCTCATTTTACTTTTTCCATATTATGTTGAAGTTCAAGATTAAAAGGCTTTTGTTTTGGTTATACGTTGCCTTAAATGTTAATGTTTATTTACAAAAGCTTCCGCAATAATGTTATCCTTACTGAGCATCTGAGCTCACCCCTTTCAATGTTTTAATATTTTCCAAGATGTGAAGAAGTATTTTATGAATGTCCTGCAGGGATAGTCAGAAGAGGATATGAGTATGGACTATGGAGACTTTGTTATTGCAGTTTTTCACTTTATGATGTAATGCAACATTTATGAATGTATCTAGTGTTTCCAAGGCTACTAAACTAATCAGTCTTTCGAGACTTGATCTTTTGTGATCATGACAATGTTACGCAATAACGTACCGACTCTGGGTAACTGGGGTCGGGGCGTTACAGTTGGTATCAGAGGAAGTTTAGTACTAACTTTGGAAGCTAGATTTAGAAAAATCTGATTAGAGCACACAACCCAAAGATAGACTTTTAGGATTAGTATAGAAGAACTTCCTTGAATTTTGTTGTTGTAGAGATTTTGTGAGTTTTCCAAGCAATACATCCCTATCTAGATACGAGAAGGTAGAGGTGGCTCTGGCACAGATTTACCTAGGGGTAAAACCTAAAAACACCGCTTTGAGCTAGACTTAAACGGGAACTGGTGCACGACAACAGGCCTTGCTTCACTCTTGGTTACGACACTCCCGGGGGATATGCTTAGGATAATTCTCATTTTATTTACAAACCATTATTAAGGGTTTATGAGTATATAATTCCTCAATGAAAACATTTTTATGATTATGGATTATATCCATAAATAGTTCAATTTATGTTAAGTATTTTACAAGTATGGAATTATGTATTTTGAATCATAAACTAATCTAGTTTATTCCATTGTTTAGAAATGGCGCCTAGTGGAAGGAATGGAAACTGTATCAATGCACGCACTCCGTGTAGGGATTTCCCTCCTACTTAGGATAATTATTGTGGATCTGGAGATACAACAGGTGCTGATCAACTTATTACCATACTGGGACAACTCACTCATGTTATGAATAATAACCTTTCTCGTATGGAGCACCCTGATCCGCAACGTGGAGGATCAATGTTAGACCGCTTCATGAGGAAACAACCACCAACATTTAATAGGGGTACAAATCCATTAGTATCTAAGCAATGGATAAACTCCTTCGAAAAAATATTCCATGCCTTGGGGAGTAGCGAAAGGGAGAAGGTTGTCATGGCAGTCTACCGCCTCACTGGAGATGCCGATAAATGGTGGTCGCTGATTCAAAACACAAAGGAAGATGAAGAAGTATCAAATGTGGAATGGAGATAGTTCAAAGATATTTTCTTAGAAAAATACTTTCCACATGACCATCGAGAAGATATGGAAAGACAATTTCTGAGTCTGAGGTAGAAGGAGTATGAGAATGTCGCAAATTATGAGGCTAACTTTACAAGGTTAGCGAGGCATGCTACAGATTATATACGTAACCCAAGAAGTAATATTGATCGTTTCTTTGATGGGTTAAAACCATTTCTCCGTTGAGACTTAGTCTCACCATCCTTCTCATCATACGAAGATATTGTCTCGTGTGCTATCAAGTCAGAAAAGGAATTCTCTAAATATTATGATAATAAAGTAAAGCAAGATAAGAAGAGAATGGTGGAACAAGAGACAAATAAAGGGAAAAAGGAAAAGAAGGATTTTCCATTATGTGATAATTGTGGGAAGAATCACCCTGGTACTTGCCTAAAAGGAATGAGAGTTTGTTATAAATGTGGGGAAAAAGGTCACCAGGCGCGTGATTCCAAGGGAAAGAAAGAGGCTATCAATGTTGAATGCTACAATTGTAGGGAAATGGGGCATTATTCAAATGAATGTCCTAAGCATCAGGGAAAATTACCTCAGAAAAGGCCAAGGGATCAAGGACAATCTTATGCTGTTACTACAGATGAAGTGGAATAATTAATGTATTGGTACTTTTGGACTCAAGGATTATATTCTAGTTATAAAAATAATGTGATATATATAAGGATTGTACTGCAGTACTTGTTGTTATCATTAAGGTTTTAATATGATGAAAGAAATCATATTTTTAGTATGTGAAAATAATAGAAACTTTACTTTGTTTAGGGAATCTAATGTTACAATTGATTTTAGAATTTAAGGACCCTTTAGAGAAAGTCTAGACAGAGGTATTTTGGAAAACTATAAAGGTTTGAATGGATTAAGTTGAACTTTGGATAGTATTATTTAAGGTTAAAAATTTTCTGAAGATTATTTTTGGTATATTATAATAATATAGTTTTAGGAAAAGGATAACCTGCAGGTTGGGGGATAACCCATCGCGTCAGACAAAGCTGTAGGAATCGAACCCACAACCATAGTGAGACAGACCTTTATTACCTACCACTAGCCTAAAGGAAGTCCCTGGTTATTACAAAATAGTTTTTCCCAATCTAAATGGTATGTGGTAATATTTAGAACCTTATACAATTAGGATAAATAGAATATTTTTGAGTTCTGTTACCATTTGTAGTGAAAGATGGGTTTGTGGTAAAAATTAATTAAAGAATGAATGTCTACACGACAAGTAAGTATATTTACTTACATTATTATTAAATCTCCTAAATAAATTCCTCAACTTTATGAAAGGTAACTTAAAACAAAAACGTTTCTGGTTAACTTTTCCAACTGGGGATTCAAGGACCGTTTAACCAATCACAAGTTTGTGATTTTATTATGGTTAACTTTCACCTAATCCTGTTTTCTACAAGTCTCCATCAGACCTTGATGGTTTGTTTCTCCTCCATATCCATATTTTCATAGAATCCTAGTTTGGGCTATCTCGTGTGACCTTTGTACTTCTCTTTCTTTCTTTTAATGTTATATTCTTATTAACCCTATTTCTGATGTGGGTCTTCCACAAAGGTATTTTCTATTTTCAAAATTTTATTTTCAAAGAAAATTTTCAAATTGCAAGGATGCAATTTATTGAAGGAGGGGAGAATGTAACACCCCAAACTTTCACGATACACTTCTCTTTGAATAATACAACAGCGTGTGTTGTATGCAACTTCGAGTTCTAAACACACACCACAACTAATCAAAGTAGCTGTTATGAATAGTAATACCTAATTTTTGAAATTTTATAAATTTTATCTTGCCAAATATACTTCGTTTTTGGATTCGGAATATCGAAATTAGCCTATGTTGAATTTTTGGTATTTTTCTGAGAACATCCAATTTGTTTTGAATAGTGAAAATTACTTAAAAACAACTTTTTTAATAAAAATAATTAATAGTGATAAATTATACTATTGAGTGGTTTTAAAGTATAATTAGAATATATATTTACCATTTTATCCAATGGTGGTCATTATAATTAATTTCACTTTGAAATTGGACATAAACAATTGTCAATCTTTTGATATATATTGTTTCTTAAAAACACGCTATTTGTTGTGACAGTGGTAATCAATTATGAAATTAATTAATGCAACTTATATGTTTTTAATTTTTTAAAATAGACATCATTTTTGAATTCGGAATATCAATTATAGCTTAGGGTGAAATTTTGGCATTGTTCTGAAAAACTTCAATTTTTGATGAATAGTGAAACCACTAAGTGGTAGTTAAAAAACTGATTTTTCGTTTTAATGAAACAGTACCACTTCTGTGATGTGATTTTCAAAAATCCGACATACATGGTTGTCATTATTAAGTAAAATTTGGTTCAATGGGATTAAAATAAGTTTTTGGTGAATAGTAACTTTTAAGTTTAATTAATCGCGATTAAAGGTAATTAGTGAAATTTAAGGTAAATATAATGTTATAATAATAGGAAATGACATTGAAACTTGTACTACCACTATTGTATGAGTCCTGGATGACCAATAAAATCCATGGGTCAACTTGGGGACCCCATGGAGCCACTTTGGTAGGAAAATGACATTAAAAAACTTTTTATTTAATGTTAAAATAAAAATGTCACAAACATGAGTTGTTTTACTAAAACAAATTTTAAATGGGGTTATAAAAGTAATATTTTTAACTATAAATATTTATTATAAATCTAAAAATATTTCCTACATCATGATATTTTTTTTATAATTTTTAGACATTGACTAAATTAAATTATTTATGACAGAATTATGATGCATCGATTAACTCATTAATTAACGATTTAAATAAAATGAAAAGATAATGTAAAATCTAAGACTTAAACTTGTCAAAAACATATTGTATGAGTATATTTGGAACCATTATCACCTTATCATCGAAATATTTATGTGTGGGACCTTTAGAATCCGAAAAATCATTTCATAATAAAGTAACATTTCAATCTTTCCAAGAGTGCCCCTTCTCTCCTCTTATAAAAGGCCCCCACCACTACCACATTACTCACACCTTCAAGGCCTTTTGGCTCGGCCAAACTCTGCCAAAATACTCTCTAAACTTACCTCCCTTACTCTTAGAAGCCTCACTTTGGACATAAGTCTTTCCAAGGAGGCCTTTGGCTCAAATCAAAAAGAGTTACCTGATTTTAAGATAATGTCTTCTCTAATGTTGTTTTGTTTTATTTTGCTTCTCCAACCCCTTAAACTATTTTTATTCCTTTCTTTTGTAACAAAAACAGTATCTAAAATATACTAGGATGTTGTTATGATAAGTTTTTTGTTTACACTTACACACACCTTCATCTAATGGTTAAAGAACATACTGTTTCTGTGGGTGGTGAAATACTGCCTCACGAAACGATGATTGTTCAATATTATTTTAACACCTCTAATGGTGTCCATTTTGATGAAACTATTTTCATATATGATATATATATTATATTTATGTTTTCCTTATGCTTCTTTATTTCTCATTTATGGCATACTTTATGATTTCCATTATGGGTAAACCCGATAATTTCATTTTAGGAATTGCGGACTACCGCCCCCTCAAAGTGATTTGATTCTTTAATGCCATATGTGGGATGTATAAAGGATAGAGTAAATGGTATTATAAATTATATTATAATGGAATTATATTATACCTTTATATAATTATAACTTCATTCCATTAAATATGAAATGGAAATGAAAGTAGCGTTCATGCATACGTACGGCTTACCGTCTCCATGAACGGTGCATTTCATTTATTACCACTGAATGTTATGTAATATTATAAATGAATGTATATACTGGATATATATGATTTATATGATATATAAATAATGAATATAATTATGGATATAATGGATATTTTACCACATGAACAAAGTGTAATTATAAGAAGTTTATTTTTGACTCAAGTACCTAAGATCGACAAAACGACCGTTATAAACTTAAATAATTACATAATGTTCATGACATGGTAATAAGTGATATTAAAGGAATAATGAACTTTAAAAAGGTTATTAAGAAGGTATATATTAACTCTAGTTTATTATTCAGGAGGTCAAAGAACGGTCGAGTGAATTCGGACATGAGGTAAGGGAACTTCTTAACCCAATTTCTATTCTTTGGGTTAATCTCCTACATTCAAATTATGTCATGATATTATTATGTCCTATCTTGTATTTGTACTTTATTTATGTTTACTTATAGAGAATACACATAATATACCTACTTTATTTAAAAAATGATCTTTGTAAGGGTCTTCGTCTCAATCTCCTTTCATTGAGGCATATTTTGTTTTATACACAACTTTCTTTTATACGGTGTATAAACTCCTTTGAATTTTACTTTTATTCAAAAGGAATATTTTTATACAAATTGTTTTTACTAAACGACAAAAAGAATTTTTTTTTTCTTACGTATGCGGCAAGAATGAATTCTCTGCCGCCGTGACTATTATTTGAGTTTCGACTTCCTCTATAAGCCATAACTTTTTTAAAATGAAAAATAAATACAAAGTTTTAATTTTCCATTATTTTTGTATTGAAAATGGTTTTGATAAAGTGTTTATTATATCAATGTGTTGTATTGATATCATGAGATTGAAGTGTGGAAATATTATGTTTCCTTTATTCTTGTTTTATGTGATACAATTATGTTATGGTTTATGATATGTTTAAACCTGTTCATATGAGGAATGCATTTGACTTAATAAGTGATGGGTGGAGCCCGCTATAGCTCCTAGATGCATCGGTAGGTCTCATGAGACAAACTAGTGTCTTGGAACGAGGCCTTGACATAATATTATTTGTGGTCTTGGCACTTGGCCTTGGCTACATGGTTATGATAGTCTGGAATTATGCAATCCATCATTATGAAAGAGGTTATTGAAATTGAATGTGATCATTCGACCAGTAGAATATCCATGTGAAGAAGTAAATGGCATTATCTCATTTTACTTTTTCCATATTATGTTGAAGTTCAAGTTGAAAAGGCTTTTATTTTAGTTATACATTGCCTTAAATGTTAATGTTTATTTACGAAAGCTTCCTCCAGATTGTTATCCTTAGCGAGCATCTAAGCTCACCCCTTTCAATGTGTTAATATTTTCCAGGATGTGAAGAAGTATTTTATGAATTACCTGCAGGGATAGTCAGAAGAGGATATGAGTGTGGATTATTGATACTTTGTTATTTTAGTTTTTCACTTTATGATGTAATGAAACATTTATGAATGTATCTAGTGTCTCCAAGGCTACTAAACTAATCGGTCTTTCGAGACTTGATCTTTTGTGATCATGCCAATGTTACGCAATAACGCACCGACTCTGGGTAACTGGGGTCGGGGCATTACACAAGCGACCTATCCTAATGGATCCTTTAAGATGATTCCAATTTCTAGCATAATAATTCAATGTGTACATATTTATTTTAGTTGGATACATATAACTAAAAGGAATAGGTCCTCCAAAAATTATTTCATTTAGGAGATGGATAGTTAGATGTAGCATCGTAGTGAAAATTGATGGAGGAAACAAATTTTATAACTCACTAAAAATTTGTGTTGCCTCTTCTTGTTTTTTTCAATAAAAACATGTATAAATTGTTTGAACAAATATGTTTATAAAAATGGAACTATTGAATAACTTCCACTCTTTCATTGTTAGAAAGTAGATAATAGATTTCTATTGGAATCAGCTCATGAAGAATGATGTGATAATCATGTTTCTTAAAATATTTAATCCTAAAATCATTTCCATTGAAACTTTTTGATATGTTTCTTGAATATATTTTAGGAAACTTGATAGTCTCTAGTACTTCTAGAAATTGATTTTTTTCTACAGGTGTCATCACATAAGAAGCACACAAAACATTCAATTTATTTTTACTCATACACATAGGATGCAAGTCTGGTCTTATACCATAATCCACCAGGTCACACAAATATTATAAATCATAATTTATATTCAAATTAACATTTAGAATAATTGAAAGAAAAATTTAATGTATATTTTTTCAATGTGAATTACATCTAAACAAAGACATAATAAACTGGTTGATCAATAAGGAAACTCAATGAAGACACTTTTCTTCATCCAATTATAATTGGATTTGGTGTATCCATTCTTTACCATTTTAGATTTCATTTGAACTTTACTAAATGAAAAAAATAATATCTTGAAATTCATTAATCACATCAGTTGAAGACATACACTAAGGTGGATTTTTAATCTCTATGGTATTGTCCAACATTCGATGATTGTTTCTATGTGGATGATCAATTGGAAATAATCATTGAGGTCCCATAAAACTAAAAATAAACTGATATTTAATCCTTATAGATCATGTATTATTCATAAAAATAGGAATTTTTTTTCCATTCATTCTCTATCCATACATCATTTAATAAGTAGTAAAATCATTTATCAACCTCAAAAGGGAAAAACACATCTGAAATATGTGTTTTGAAAAAGCATTGTAGTGTCTCACACCCACATTACAAAGATGGTTCAACTATTTTACTAAAGGTTTCATATATACATATATATCATTGTATGGATTATAAGGTATGGATATGAGTATACTCATGAAATTGAGAGGTTTTTTCAAACTCATACATGGATGAAGGTTTTAAATGTATATGAAAACTGGTCATGTGTTGTTAAAAGTAAGAATCTGACCAGATAGATTTAACCCATTTCATGATAGACCCAACCTCACATTATAAACATTAGCTTAAAAATAAGGATATCAGTCATCAAATATTTGACATCCTAACCCATCTATAGTATGAAAGAATTTATAATTATCCTTCATTCTCTTAGTAGTATAACAATGTATATTTATTAGTATTTTATCCCACATGAAATGATTTAAGTGTCTGGGAATAAATGGAATGTACCACATTATTTTTTGTGGAACATGAGGTCAAGATCCCTCCACATTTAGATTCCATAAATATGTGACACATTTTATAAAATAATTTTGGTCCTCGGTTTCCTCCGAGATTATTCTACAACCTTTTAAGAAAGCATTAATTTTTTAGAAAGTCCAAGTTCATAAACTAACTTATATTACATATAATGGTTTGAGGGAATATCTAAATAATATGTAAGTAATTCCTTAAAAAGGATGTAATATAATCAATTTTATTATTATAAATCCCATACATGGTTTCCCGATGAAATAGTTGTATTAAAAATTCCAACTTTTTCATTTTATCACATTGCCGATATACTAGAGTCGTTGTAGCATCATTCAATATTTTAACCCTATCAACATCATCATTTTCATTACATGAACCATGTGTAATACTATCATTATATTATTTTATTGGAATACTTTCTTTCTCTGGATGATGAATAAACAAAAACTAGTTATCTAATTTATTCTCCAAACCAATCCTCTCATTTAGATCCTGAACATATTGATATTTCTTTATCTCCTCATTGTGATACTAGAATTTTTTTTTGAAAACTAATTATTTTTATATGGTATCTAATTTATTTACTACTTAAATAAGGTATTCTGACACAATTATAACTTCTGTAGTGTATAAGGCTTCAATATAAAGTTTTGTTAAATAAAAAATCTAAAAACACTCCATCTTGTCTTAAAACTCAGTTGAGATATGTTATGTTTCAAACATCCAAATTCTATCCATTCTGTTAAAAAATCTTATATGTCCTATAAAAAAAATCCAAGAAATAATTTGAGATTCAAACCCAAAATATATTTAAGGTATAAAGACTTGTTTAATTTATTGCAATTAGTTTGAAAGTCATTAAAATAATATTGAAATCAAATACATTTTAAATCACTCTCCAAATTTGTTCATAAATACCAACTTTAACTAACATGAATACATAATTTTAAAAAACAACTTAGTTTATCATGAAAATTAATAATTGATTTGGAAATAACTAAAACTATATATTTATCTCCCATATCCATAGTTTCATTACTAAATCCCTTGAGATAACAAAAATACTATATAAAAAACCCACAATATTGAATCCCGTTATTTCAATGACAATAACTATACATAATACCTTAAAATAAGGTATATGTATGAAATAATTGAAAAACTAATCGTAATGATAATTATAATATAATAGACAACAATGTATATCAAACACGAACCATGTTATATACTTTGGTCTAAATCTCACATGTTATAAACCAATCAAATAAGTAGTTGAAGTTGGTCAATAACTAGATTATATAAGTAGTAAACTAAGTGCTATGTATGGAATGGGTCATAACAAATGGTTATTGATAATATATCACACAAGGAATAAGGCACAAAAAAAAATTTCTTTAGACATATCAAAATAAATGAAATGATCTTTTATATAAATATGTTTTCCACAAAATTAACATAATTTTAGAAAGTTCCTATGAAACAAAAAATTTCAATACACATTCAAAATTTTATTAAAATAAGAACCATCCATATATGAAAACCCAATAATAAATTTTAAATATAAAAATGTATAAGACCTGAAATGAATATTTCAATTATTAAAATAATTCATTAAAATTAATAATTTCGTAAACCCTTAATATTTTCATATAACAAAATATTACTAAAATAAATAATTATATTTTTACCTCGTATATATAACAGAAAATAATGGGTTTATATTAGATTTATATATAATTATAGAGAAAAATAATTAAAAAATACATCACCTAAAATCAGTTTTATTATTTTTAACACCCCAAGCATCCACGACACGTTTCCCTTTAAATAAAACAATAGCTTGTGTTGTACGCAACTTCGAGTTCAAACACACCAAAACCAATCAAACTAGCCATTATGAATAGTAATGCCAAAATTTTGAAATTTTATATATTATATCTTTCAAAATGGACTTCATTTTAGGATTTTTAATATTGAAATTGGCTTAGGGTGAGTTTTTGGTATTTTTATAAAAACTTTCAATTTTTGATGTATAGTGAAAAACACTGAGTTGTTGTTTAAAACTGAATTTTTATTTAAATAATTATTTATTTTATTTAAATTTATTTTAGTTAAAAATAGATACATAATACCTATATAAGTATAATGTAATTCATTGGAGTCATTTTATAGTAATTTAAGATATATAAAAATTTTATTGAACTTTTTACCGTCTTTTACCCAACTCCTAGGAGCATTTGCAATTTTGCATAAAAGTTAATTTTACTGCATCTGTGAGATGAATTTCAAAACTCTGAGGGACATTGTTAATATCAGTGAGTAAAATTTGTTTCAATAAGTTGAAAATATTTTTTTCTGAATAGTAACTTTTGAATTTTATTTACCATGGTTAAAACTAAATAGGGTAATTAATGATAAAAATGATATCATAATTACCGTAACACATGTCCTAATTCTTTTGGATAAGTATAATTCAATTAAAAACAACCTTAGGAATAAAATATGATTCTCTTTGGTTAACTTTTATTATATTAGGACATTTATTATTATTTTATTTAAAGAATAGTTAAAAGAGTTAAATTCAAAGATTAATAACTATACCATTTTTAATATAGGGTTACAAACAATATAAATTCAACTATAAATATTAATTAGATATCTAAAAATATTTCCTAAATAATGGTATTTTATTGATAATTTTTATACATTAAATAATTTAATTTATTTATGACACAATGATGATGCAGTAATTATCTTACTAATGAAATAATAAAATAATTGATATTATAAATATCCAAATAAATGTAAATTGAGAGATTTTATGAATTACACTAATTTTATAGGTTTATATAACATGTTAGGGTTGGTTAAATAAATTTTATTCTAAGTGATAAAGTTTTTATGGCTTTCAGAAAAATCAAATACTAAATAGTGTCAATATTTACATAATTGTGTTTTTAAAAACAATACTTTATTTTTAATTGATATAATATTAAAAAAAATCTAAGTATAAGAAAAAGGACATATATAAGGTTATAAATATTAATAATGAACCTCATGGGGTTCTCTTGGCTTGTTATAGTATGTTTATTAACCATATAATATAAAAATGCAAAGAGACATGGAAAATGTCACACTATTAAACTAAGAGTTAAATCTAAAAGATAGGGTTAATATGATGACCTAAACCTGTATAAAACCTATTTATTGAGAGGTTTTCAACCCATCCCTACCTTATCCAAGAAATAATTCATTTTTGAGAAATTAAAAACCGAAAATTATTTTATTATAAAATAATATTTCAAGATTATCCTAAAGTGACCCTCACCTCTCTTATAAAAGTGAACTTACCCTTATATTAATTTCACACCTCCAAAGCCATTTTTCTTGACCAAAAACTTATCAAATATCCTAAGAAAATCCCTAAATTAATCCTAGAGGCCTTACATTTACCAGAAATCCAAAATAAGGATCCCTTTTGATCAACTCAAAATGAAACACCTGAAGTTGAGGTAATAATTTCACCACCGTCTTTCTAGTTCTTTCCTTCTTCCACTTCCTCTTTCTTTGTTGTTTCCATATAAAAATAATAAATCAAATACCTTATACATAATGTGATGTTATTATAAATATGTTAAAACCATATTAATTATTATATCAATCCTACAAATGTCAAAGTCACCATACGTGGTTACACATGGCTTACTGTCTGCACGTCGTGGTGTAGTATGTTGTTCAAACAATTCATTGTTTATATGGGTATAATAATGAGTATAACTGATGTAAATAGTAAATATAACATGTTTATGATTCTTTATATATTATATATCATCCAATTACATACAATTTCACCATAAATGTAATGATATTGTCGCTCGTGCGTACATACAGATTACCGTCTCCACGAACACGATGAGATTCATTCCCCATCGCAATCATTCAAGAATAATTTTCATTTTATGATTCAAAATAATGTTTATGAACATATTATATTTCTCTATATGAATCAAATACATCCTATTCATAACAAACATGGCTTACGAAGCCAAGCATATAATGGAAAATGAATTAGCTAACACCCAAAATGATGATACTACTAAAATATTATTAACAAAGCAGTATTAGAAGATCATATATGATATCATATTTACGTATAAGGTTCTTGTATAATTTAATAACAATTATTTAACTATTATAAAAGAGGTTAAGGTACCCTCTAACAAGTAAAAGTTCAATTTTAGGGTTAATTTCACAATCTCTTTATTATCTGAGGTTGTTTTTACGTAAGTATCTACTGGGACCTCTTTATCATCCACATCCATGATTTCTTAAAAATGAATTTCAATTTTTTTTACTATTTACTAGAAAATGGGATAAATTCATTTAAACCCTTATTTGACCTTATATTTTTTGATAGGAATCTTTCCGTAATTTTCCCAAAAAGGTACTTTATGACCTTTTCATCAAAATTAAAGCACAAATGCCTTTTTTTAACTTATATGGCGGGTGCGGTAATTCTATGTCGTTGTTACACCTTTGAATCCTCCCTTACAATATTATAAGAATGTTTTAAAAATAAATTTTTTCTTTTATAATTATATTACTTGTAAATTATTTCAAAATAAAAAGAGATATTTCCCTAAAAATGGTTTTGATTTCATCTATGTCGACATCGTTTTGATGGATTTTAAGCTTGTTTGAAGTTGATTTGTTTTGATCAAATCTTTCATATTGTATTAATGTTTTTGTGATATGTTTGACTGTGGATGTTTTATTTTTACACAATTCATGGTTTATGGATTAAAAATTGACATTTAGTAAGCTAGTTTTAAAACGAATGTTTATGTTATGTTTAAAACATTTCATATGAGGAATGCATTGGACTTAGTAAGTGACTGGTGGAGCCCGCTATAGCTCCTCGATGCATCGGTAGGTCTCATGAGACAAACTAGTGTCTTGGAATAAGGCCTTGGAAAAATCTTGTTTGTAGTATTGGAACAAGGCCTTGACTATGTGGTTTTGATGTCTGGCATTATGCATTCCATCATTATGAAATTGGATATTGAAATTGCATGTGATTATTCGACTAGTACAATATCCAAGTGAATAAGTAAATGGAATTGTTTGATTTTATCTTTTCCATATCATATTGAAGTTTATGTTTAAATGATTTTTTTTAGTATTATACATTTCCTTAAATTCTTATGATTATTTATGAAAGTTTCTGCTATATTGTTATCCTTATTGGGCATGTGAGCTCACCCATTCTATGTTTTATTTTTCCCAGGATGTGAAGAAGTATTTAATGGATGACCTGCAGGGATAGGATAAACATATAAGTGAGTTCAAAAAGGATAATATGTTTTTTATGTTTTTATTTCATGATGTAATGTAAAACTTATGAATGTATCTAGTACTTCCAAGGCTACTAAACTGGTCGGTCTTTCGAGACATGATTCCTAGTATCATGCCAATGTTCTGTAATAATGCATCGACTCTAGGTTACTAGAGTCGGGTAATTAAAGTTGGTATCAGAGGAAGTTTATTACAATCCTTGGATACTAGATTTAGAAAAACGTTGACTAGAGAACACTACCCAAAGATAGAATTTGAGCATTAGTCTAGGGGAACTTCATAGAATTTTGGTACTGTAGATATTTTGTGTGTTTTCCAAGAAATAAATACCTTTCTGGATATGAATAGGTATAGGTGGATCTGGTACAGATATACCTAGGGGTAAAACCTAAAAACACTGCTTTGAGCTAGACTCGAACGGGAACTAGTGCACGACAATGGGCCTTGCTGCACTCTTGGTTACGACACTCCAAGGGGATATGCTTAAGATAATTTACATTTTATTTAAAAACCATTATGAAGGATTTATGAGTATATACTTCCTCAACGAAAACATTTTTATGATTATAGATTATATCCATAAACTATTTAATTTATGTTAATTGTTTTACAAGTTCAAAATTAAGTATTTCGGTTCATAAACTAATCTACTGTATGCCATTGTTTAGAAATGGTGCCTACCGGAAGGAATAGAAACAGTATCAACTCACGTAATCCATGTATGGATTTATCTACATCCCAAGATAATTAGAGTGGAGATGGTGATGCAACTGGTGCTGATTATCTTATTACCATACTGGGACAACTCACACAGGTTATGAATAATAACCTTACCCATATGAAGCACCCTGATACAGAATGTGGAGGATCAATGCTAGACTGATTCATGAGGCAACAACCACCAACATTCAATAAGACTACAAATCCATTTTTAGCTGAGAAATGGATAAGTTCATTAGAGAAAATATTTCACGCTTTGGGGAGTAGCGAAAGGGAAAAAGTTATTTGGGTAGTTTATCGCCTCACGGGAGATGCAGATTAATGGTGGTCATAAATTCAAAACACAAACGAAGATGATGAAGTATAAAATATGGAATGAAGGGAGCTTAATGAAATTTTCATAGAAAAAAACTTTTCTCGTGACCATCAGGAGGATTTGGAAGGATAATTTTTTATTATGAGACAAATGGAGGATGAGAATGTCACAAAATAAGAGGTTAACTTTTCAAGGGTAGCAAGGCATGCTACAAATTATATACGTAACCCATGGAGTAAAATTTATCAATTCATTGATGGGTTAAAACCATTTCTCTAGCGAGCATTAGTCTCAAAATCCTTCTTATCATACGAAGATATGGCCTCATGTGCTATCAAGAAAGAAAAATAATTCTCTTTATTTTACAACATTAAAGAAATGCTGGAGAAGAAGAGATCTACTAAACACTCTAGAAATGGAAATAATGGGAATAAGGGAAAAATTAAATATCCATCATGTGGTAAATGTGGGAAGAAACACCTCGGTACATTCCTAAAGGGAATGAGAGTCTGTTACAAGTGTGGCGAAAAGGGCCACCAGGCTCGTGATTGCAAGGGAAAGAAATAGTCTGTCAAGATTTGAATGCTACAATTGTAGAGAAAAGGGGAAATTTGCAAATTAATTTCCTAATCACCATGGTAAATTACATTAGAAAAGGACAAGGGATCAGGGCCAAGCTTATGGGATCATTACTACTGAGGTTGATGCTCTGAAAGACGTGGTGGTAGGTAATTTAATGGTTTCCTCAAGTTTATCCAGTGCTTTATTTCAATCTGGATCATTACATTGTTTCATATCTTCCCATTTTTCTAAGAAAATTAGATAGTTTCAATTTGACTTAACAAGAATGTTGTCAATCAAAACACCTAAAGGATTTATCATCGCAACAATTTTTTGTGAATCAGTTCCCTTTAGGGTATATAAATTTTCTTTATCTACTTATCTCATCATCATACCCATGATTTAATTTGATATAATATTTATTATAGATTAGCTTTTGGACCATGATGTGAAAATTTATTATAAGAAGGAGGTTACAATTCTCGATGATGATAAGGAGTACCTTATCTTTAGAGAAGAAACATCACCACCTAATTCTTAACTAGATCCACCACCAGTAGCTCAACTAAATTTAATTATTTGGGAGAAAGAGAATGAAATAACTATGGGTGAGGAAAGGAATGTTCAAATAGAGTATGTACCTATTGTGCAAGAATATGTTGATGTGTTTCTAAAGGATTTACCTGGACATCCTCCAGAATGAGAAATTGAGTTTTCCATTGATTTAATTACAGGTTCATGGCCCATATCAAAGACCCCTTATAGAATGGCCACTGTGGAATTAAGGGAACTAATGAAACAACTAGAGGAAATAAATAATAATGGATTTATTTTCCTTAGTGTTTCTCTATGGGTATCCCCTATTCTTTTTGTTATGAAGAAAGATATATCTATGAGTTTGTGCTATATCTATAGGGATATTAATGCTATAACAATAAAGAACAAGTATCCCCTACCATGAATTTATGATATATTCGACCAACTTCATGGAGATTAATATTTTTTAATGATTTATCTATGATATGGATATAATTAGTTGTGTGTGAAGAAGGAAGGCATTCCCAAAACAGCATTTCGAACCAGGTACGGGAATTACAAGTTTACAGTAATGCCTTTTTTGCTAACTAATGCACACTCTGTTTTTATTGATCTAGTGAACATAGTTTTCAAGGAATATCTTGATGAATTTGTAGTGGTATTTATTGATGATATCTTGGTATACTCAAAATGATACAAAGATCATGAAAATCACTTCCGCATTATCCTAAAGACTCTTAAAATAAATGAATTATATGAGAAGTTTAGCAAGCGTGAATTTTGTCTTGAGGAGATTTATTTTCTTGTCCATATTGTCTTTAAGGAAGGAATCTCTGTTGATCCTTCTATGAAAAAGGCAATCCAAGAATGGACAACACCAACAAGTATAAATGAGGTACATAGTTTTATTGGTTTAGCATGTTATTATCGATGCTTCGTCCAGAATTTTTCCCGATTGGAAAACCCATTAACCAAGCTCACATGTAAAGGGGTTAAATTTGTTTGGAAAAAAGATTGTGAAGAATTTTTTGAAGAACTGAAGAAAACATTTGTCAATGATATTATATTGACTCTACCATTGTGTAATGATGGGTTTGTTATTTATAGTTATGCTTGAAATAAAGGACTTGGTTGTGTCCTTATATAGAATGACAGAGTTATTGCCTATGCATCACGATAACTAAAAATTCCTGAGCAAAACTATCCCACTCATGATATTGAGTTAGTAGCTATAATATTTTCTTTTAAGATATGGAGACACTATATCTATGATTAAAATTGTGAGATATATACCAATAAAAATATTTTGAAGTATATTTTCTCTTAGAAGGAACTCAACATGAGGCAAAGACAATGGATTGAACTACTCAAGGATTATCATTTCACTATAAACTACCACCCGAGGAAGTAAAATAAGGTTTCAGATGCTTTTAGTAGAGAGGATCATGGAGTCATGAACAAGATGAGAGTTGAAAGGGATACTAATTTCATGGATATAGTAAATATGGATATGAGAATAACTGTGGAAGGTGAAACATAAATAATTTTTCAAATGGTTTCCAAACCATCTTTACTAGATAGGATAAAGAGTTCCCAGCCTTATTATGAGGAGTTTCAAAAGAAGATTAAAGCTATAAATGATGGGACATTGAGTGAAGTCATATATGAAGATGGAAGTTTGAAATTTGGGAAAAGACTTTGTGTTCCTAACATACCTGATCTAATAAAGGACTTGTTGGATGATGCTCATAGCTCCAATTTCTCTATACACCCTAGTAGTACTAAGATGTATAGTGATTTGAAAGAACAATTTTGGTGGGACAACATGAAGAGAGATATTGTTGATTTTGTGTTGAGGTGTATGGTTTTTCAACAAGTGAAAGATACAAGAAAACATACTATAGAAGTCATACAACCTCTTCCCATACCTGAGTGGAAATGGGATGATATTATGATGGAATTTTTCATGGTACTACCATATAATTTGAGAAGGAATGATGCAATATGGGTCACTTTTGATCTTCTTAACAAGTCTGCACATTTTTTTACTATAAGAGAAGATTTACCACTTCAACATCTTGAAAGACTATATATTAATGAATTTGTAAGACTTCATGGAGTACCCCTATTGATTGTTTCTGATTGTGATCCCCGTTTGACATCATGATTCTGGAAAAGTCTTCTGAATGCCTTGGATACAGAACTTATTTTGAGCAATGCCTACCACCCTCAAACTGATAGGCAATCAAAACAGAATATTCAAACCTTATAAGAAATGTTGAGATCTTTCTCAATTGACTTTCAAGGTATTTGGGATCAATATTTACCTCCGGTATAATTTTACTATAATAATAGCTTCTAGTCAAGTATTTATATGCCACTATATGAAACATTAAATTGAAAGAGATGTCACACAACAAGTTGTTGAGATGATGTTTGTGAAAGAAAACTCATAGTCTTAGAACTTGTTGAGGAAACAATGGAAAAGGTGATGGTTATCCAAACCCACATCAAAAATCCAAAATTAGGCAGAAGAGCTATGCTGATAATTGAAGGAAGGATTTGGAATTTCATGTAGGAGACTATGTTTTCAGGAAGGTATCTCTACGGAAGGGTCTTATACGTTTCAGTAAGAAGGGTAAATTGAGTCCCAGATATATCGAACATTTTGAAATTATTGAACAAATTGGATCTACATATTATAATTTGGAAATGCCTCTAAGTCTATCCAAAGTTCATGATGTGTTCCACATATCACTGTTGAGAAAATACATGCCTGACCCAACGCATGTACTCACCTATGATGAAATTGAATTGGAACCTGATTTGTCTTATTGTGAAGAGCCTGTCAAAATTCTTTCTACTAGAGAACAAGTGTTGAGAAACTGGATGACTCATCTAGTAAAAGTTATGTGGAGAAACCATAAGATGGAAGATGCAATGTGGGAACCCGAGGAACTTGTGATGAAGAAACACCTGATTCTTTATATGCAGTAATATTCTAGAAATTTTGAGGATGAAATTATTTTAAGTAAGGGAGAATTTAACACCCTAATATTCCACAGTGCGTTTCATTTTGAATAATACAATAGCTTGTGTTGTATGCAACTTCGAGTTCAAACACACCACAACCAATCAAACTAGCCGTTATGAATAGTAATACCTACTTTTTTAAATTTTACAAATTTTATCTTTCAAAATGGACTTCATTTTTGGATTTGTAATATCAAAATTAGCTTAGAGTGAATTTTTGGTATTTTTCGGAAAACATTCAATTTTTGATGTATAGTGAAAACACCGAGTTATTGTTTAAAACTGACTTTTTATTTAAATAAATATTTTTTTATTTAAATTTATTTTAGGTGAAAATAGATACATAATACCAATATATGTTCAATTTAATTCATTAGAGTCATTTTATAATAAGTTTAGATATATAAATATTTTATTGA
Source organism: Viscum album (assembly GCA_963277665.1). Classification (NCBI taxonomy): domain Eukaryota; kingdom Viridiplantae; phylum Streptophyta; class Magnoliopsida; order Santalales; family Viscaceae; genus Viscum; species Viscum album. The sequence goes on along the minus strand of OY728155.1, from coordinate 1,514,912,991 downwards.
ACTTTTTACCGTTTTTTACCCACCTCCTAAGAGCATTTGAAAATTGGTATAAAACATAATTCTCCCACTTCTGTGAATTGAATTTAAAAAATTATAGAGACACTGTTAATATTAGTAATTAAAATTTAGTTCAATAAGATGAAAATAATTTTTTTGCGAATAGTAACTCTTGACTTTTATTTACCACGGTAAAAAGTAAATAGGGAAATTAAGGCTAAAAATGATATCATAATTACCCTAACACATGTCTTAATTTTATTGGATAAGTATAATTATACCAGAAAAAACCTTAGGAATAAAATATGATCCTCTTGGGTCAACTTGGATAAGATTAGGACACTTATTATTATTTTATTTAAATAAGAGTTAAAAGAGATAAATTCAAAGTTTAATAACTAATTTTTTTAATATAAGTTTACACACAATATAAATTCGACTATAAATATTAATTATAAAGCTAAAAATATTTCTTACATAATTGTATTTTATTTATAATTTTTAGACATTAAATAATTTAATTTATTTATGACACAGCGATGATGTAGTAATTACCTTATTAATGAAATATTAAAATAATTGATATTATAAATATAAAAATAAATGTAAATTGAGACTTTTTATGAATTAAAATAATTTTATATGTTAACATGACATGTTAGGGTTGGTTAAATAAATTTTATTTGAAGTGATAAGGTTTTTATAGAGTTCAAAAAAATGAAATACTAAATAGTGTCAAAATTGACATAATTGAGTTTTTAAAACAAATACTATATTATTAATTGATATAATATTCCTAAAATTATAAGGATCCTTAAAATGACTTATATTAGGTTATATATATTAATAATGAACCACATGGGGTTCTATTTTCTTGTTATATATACAAGGCCCCAGCCTTAAAACTTACTTAATATTGAATTAAATTAATAATTCACATTGAGGATCTTTTCAGGTTTAGATTTTTAGAGAATTAGAACATAACTATTACATCTTAAAAGATTACAAAGTAGACACTTCTACTAAGTCTCCATAATAAAAAAAACTCTTAAAAAGAAATGTGTCTAGTTCCATGTTTTATATAGCATGACATTCCCTTGATCCCATCCTTGACCTTATTCCACATTAAGTCTTGTGAAAAACATTTCAAAAAAACAAGGGGTGAGCATAAAAAGCTCAGTAAGGGATACACAAAGAATGAAAACTGTTAGTTTTTCAAACATCAAGTAAACCATATATACTCTATCAAAGTAATACCTTCACCTTCATGAAGTAGTAAAAACTCTTCACAGAATAAAGTATCATTACTTACCTTTTTGTAACCAAAGGATAACCATAAAATCCATAAAAAGAACACATAACATATATAAAGGTAACTTGGGACATAAACATACTTAAGTGGAATAACCATACAGTCGACTTCCACACATATCACTTAATGGAATAGCCATACGGCCAATTTCCATACATACTTAATGGAATAGCCATACGGCCGACTTCCATACCCAATGCATTGGAGGTTATAACGTAACCACCCGTCCTGGTATTCACGGCACCACCCATCATATGGTTTATAACGTAACCACCCGTTAAAATGTCCAAGTACCAATATAAAATCATAAAACATAAAACCAATATAAAGGAATGATAACATTTCCACAATTCAATCACAATATATCATAAATATATTGACATAATAGAATCATTTATCAAAACCATTTTCAATACCAAAATACATAAAAGAGTATATGGTATTTATTTTATTTTAAAAACATTACGGCTTGTTGAGGAATCCAAAGATCAAATAATACTCACGGCGGTGGAAAAAGGTCGTTGTCACCGCGTACGTTAAAAAAAACATTCCTTTTTGTCGTTTAGTAAAACGCTTCGTAGAAAAAGATTCCTTTTGTATAAAAGTAAAAGTCAAAGGAGTTTATACACCGTATAAAAGAAAGTTGTGTATAAAACGAAATATGCCTCAATGAAAGGAGATTGAGACGAAGTCCCTTACCTTGGGTCTGACTTGACTCGATCGTTCTTTAACGTCCTGAATAATAAACTTGAGTTAATTTATACTTGATTAAGAACCTTTTTAAAGTTAATTATTCCTTTTATATCACTTATTGCCATGTTATAAACATTATGTAACCATTTAAGTTAATAATGTTTGTTTTGTCAATATTTGGTTCTTAAGTCGAAAGTTGACTTCTTACAATTACATGTTGTTCGTGTGGTCAAAAGTTCTTTATATCCAGAATGAAATTCCTGATTTGGATATAATATGTATAATATATATCCAGAATATACATGTATTTATAATATTACATAATCATTTAGAGGTAAGAAATGAAATGCACCGTTCATGGAGACGGTAAGCCGTACGTACGAATGAACGCTACTTTCATTTCCTTGTCATATTAATGGAATTAAAACTAAATGGGAGGTATGTATATTTTAATTCCAGAATTATATTCATCATTTAGATATATCATTAATTATATATATCCATTATATATATGTACTTTTAATAGTACATTACATTTGGGGATAAGAAATGAAATGCACCGTTCATGGAGACGGTAAGCCGTACGTACGCATGAACGCTACTTTCATTTCTATCTCATACTTTAATGGAAAGAAATAATAATTATATAGAGGTATATTATAATTACAGTATAAAATCATATATAATAACTTTAAATCCATCCTTTACACATCCCACATATGGCATTAACGAATCACATCACTTTTAGGGGGCGGTAGTCCGCACTTCCTTAAATGAAGATATCGTTTTTACCCATAATGGAAACTATAAAGGTATGCCAAAAATGAAAAATACAGAAGCTTAAAGAAAACATAAATATATTATATATCATATATAAAAATAGTGACATCATAATGGCCACCCTTGAAGGTGTTAAATGAGTATTGAACAATCATCGTTTCGGGATGCAGAATTTCGCCATCCACGGAAACCGTATGTTCTTTAACCATTTGATGTAGTTGTGTGAGAGTGTAGCTCAAATAAATATTATAAAAACATCCTAGTATATTTAAGATACTGGTGTTGTTACAAAATAAGTAAATAAAAAGAGTTTAGAGGGTTGGAGAAGCAAAATAAAACAAATGAACAAGAGAGAATGGATTACCTTTAAAAGTGTAACTCCTTTTGATTTGAGGCTAAAGGCTTCCTTTGAAAGGATTCTGCCCAAATAGAATCCTCTAGGATGAGGAGAGGGATATGGAGAGAGTAATTGGGCAGGGTTTGGCCGAGCCAAAGGCTTGAGAAGTGTGTGAAATGGGGTAGAGGTGGGGGCCTTTTATAAGAGGAGAGGAGGGGCACTTTTGGAAAGTAAAGAAATATTACTTTATTTGAAAATGTGTTTCGGTTTCAAAAGGTCCCAAATTGATATTATTCGTGGATAAGGTGATAAGGGTTCGAAATCCACTCATCCAATTTGTTTTGGACATGTGTAGGTTTTAGATTTTTCATTATCTTTCCATTTTATTTAAATCGTCAAATAATGATGTCATCGCTGCATCATTATTATGTCATATATAATTTAATTTATTTAATGTTCAAAAATTATAAAAAAAATACTATGATGTAGGAAATATTTTTATCTTTCCAATGACTATTTATAATCAAAATTTGGACTTTCATAACCCCACTCAAAAATTATTTTAGTAAAACAATTTATGTTAGTGTCATTTTCACTTTAACATTAAATAAAAATATATTAATGTCATTTTCCAACTAAAGTGGCTCCATGGGGTCCCCAAGTTGGCCCATGGCTTGTATTGGTCGGCCATGACTCACCCAATATGTTTAGTACAAGTTTCATGGGGTTTTCACATTCTTATAATACCATTTTTACCTTAAACTACACTAATTACCTCTAATCGCGATTAATGAAAAAAAGTTACTATTCACCAAAAAATTATTTTAATCTCATTGAACCACATTTTACTTCTTAATGAAAACCATGTATGTCGGATTTTCAAAATTCAATACACATTAGTGGTAAACTTTCATTTAACTGAAAAATCAGTTTGCTTGATTACCACTTAGTGGTTTCACTATTCATCAAAAATTGAAGTTTTTCAGAAAATTACAAAAAATTCACCCTAAGCTATATTTGATATTACGAATTCAAAAATGAAGTCTATTTTAAAAAATTCAAAACATATAAGTCACATTAATTAATTTAATAATTAATTCCCGCGGTCAGAGCAAATAGCGTGTTTTTATGAAACAATAAGTATCAAAAGATTGACACTAGTTTAAGTCCAATTTCAAAGTGAAATTGATTCCAATGACCACCATTGGATTAACTGGTAAAAATATTTTCTAATTTAACTTTAAAACCAATTAAAATAATAATCTAATCATATAAATAATTTAGATTAAAAAGAGGGTTTGAATTAAAATACAACATTTTACACTATTCATAAAAATATGAACTTTATCAGAAAGGTACCAAAAATTTACACAAAGTAAATTTTGATGTCCCGATTCTAAAGAAGAGTTATATTTGGTCCAAAATAAAGTATAATAGTGATCAAAACTATATTTAATGATGGTTCACCATTAAAAGGTGATAAGTGAACCTTTAGTGAAAATTAAAGTATATATGCCTAAAATTGAACTCTTTCTGTATTATAAGCCTTTATCTTTTATTGGGTAAATGTAAAAACATTTAAAAACATATATAATCATATTTTAGTTATTTCTATCCATTCCCGCCAGTACAACGGCTACTCTTTAACTAACATTTAAAATAATATTATTTTATTACTAGTGTGCTACGTAAGTTTCAAAGAAACTCATCGTTGCGTATCGGGTACGCTATCCAACATAGAAACCCCTTTAAAATAAAATTAATATTTAATTCGTAAATATTAATAATTATGAAAATTCTTTATTCTTTATTTACCTGGGATGTTACATCCTTCCCCCCTTTTGGGAATTGCGTCCTCGCAATTTTATTCACTTATCAAAATAAGTGGGGGTAGTTATCCCTCATAGCATTTTCAGATTCCCACGTTGCCTCTTAATTCACATGGGTTTTCCACAAAACCTTTACCTGATGAATCACCTTATTCCGTAACACTTGCTCCCTGTGGTCAAGAATCTGGACCGGTTGTTCCTCATAAGATAGGTTCTCTTCCAGCTGAACTACCTCTGTACTCAAAACATGAGATGGATCTGGCAAATAATTTCTCAACATCGAAACGCGAAAAACATTGTGTACCTGAGATAAACTCGGAAGTAAAGCCACTCGGTATGCAACTGATCCAACTCTCTCCAGAATTTCATATGGTCCAATAAACCTTGGACTCAGCTTTCCTTTCTTACCAAATCTCATCACACTTTTGCAATGAGAAACCTTGAAAAAAACATGATCACCTACCTCGAAAGATAGATCCTTCCTCCGGTTATCCGCATAACTCTTCTGCCTTCTCTGAGCTATTCTCATGTGCTTCTGAATCAACTGATCTTTTTCTGCCATCTCTTCTACCAATTTTGGTCCCATCAGCTTCCTTTCACCCACTTCATCCCAAAATGCTGGAGTTCGACACCGCTTCCCATATAATGCCTCAAATAGTGCCATCTGTATACTGGAATGAAAACTGTTATTATAAGAAAACTCAACCAAAGAAAGATGTTGGTCCCAACTTCCCTGATAATCCATAGAACAAGCTCGTAGCATATCCTCCAATGTCTGAATTGTTCATTCTGACTGCCCATCTGATTGAGGATGAAAAGCTGTACTAAAATTTAATTCAGTACCCAACGAATTCTGAAGGCCTTTCCAAAAGTTATAAGTAAACCTGGGATCACGATCCGATACAATGGAGAGAGGAACTCCATGTAACCTAACTATCTCTTTAAGATACAAACGGGAAAGTTGATCAAGAGAGAAAGTATCTCGTATAGAAAAGAAATGAGCAGATTTGGTCAAGCGATCAACAATAACCCAGATTTCATTATTACCTCGAGATGTCCTCGGTAATCCCACAACAAAGTCCATGGATATGTTTTCCCATTTCCACTCTGGCACTGGTAAAGGCTGAAGCATCCCTGCCGCTCTGCTTTAACCTGTTGACATGTCAAACACTTCACAGTAAAATCAGCAATGTCTCTTTTCATTCCATCCCACGAGTAATACTCCCGCAGACCTCTGTACATCTTAGTACTGCCAGGATGAAAAAACAACTCATTCTTCAACTGTGAATCACAAGGCACACATAACCTCTTCACAAACCTCAAAACACAAACACAAACTTATCCAAGAACTCATGGAAAATTTTATTCATAAGGTCCATGAATACAGCAGGTGCATTGGTTAACCCAAAAGGCATAACTACAAATTCATAATGGCCATATCTAGTACGGAACGCAGTCTTCGGAACATCTACTTCTTTTACTTTCAACTAATGGTACCCCAACCTCAAGTCAATCTTTGAAAAATTCTGAGCTCCCTGGAGATGATACCACTTCATTCGATGACCCAACATCTGCTGAAGTTGTTGTAAATGATTTTACCACCCCTTTCTGCTTGTAGTCTAGCTGCATTCCCCCAGTTGAGTTCTTCGTTGGACACTCGTTTGCATAATGACCCATTTCATTACACTTAAAACATCTTACCGTTGGCTTTTCATTTCCTGCTTGATCATCTTCCTTACAGTTACGAGCAATATGACTAGACTTACCACACCGAAAGCACTTACCAGACTTGGATAAACATTCTCCAGGATTCATTTTACCACACTTCTCACAGGATGGAAATTTGGTTTTCTTACCTCCTTGATTCTTTGATGAATTCTTCCCCTTTTCCTGCCAACTAGATCTCTTATTCTGTTGTTTTTCATAGAACACATGATCATTGGAAAACTCCATTTCCACCTTCTCCGTACATCGAACAAGTTTTTCATAACTTTTGAACTCACGAGAAGCTAAAGCCCTTAGATACTTTGGCTTTAACCCTGAGTAAAAACGGTTTATTTTACTATCAAGATCTCGTATGAAGTTTGGAGCATACCTTGCCAATCGAGTGAACTTTTCTTCATAAGTAGCCACTGAATCATCCTCCTGCCTCAATTCTAGGAACTGTTTTTCCATCCTACGACGAACCACCTTAGGAAAATATTTCTCAAGAAACATACCTTTGAATTCGTCCCAGTGAAGATCCTCAATCTTATCACTATCCCTTATATTTTTCACCATCGACCACCACCGATCAGCTTCACCTTCAAAACGGTAAACAGCAAGACTAACCTTTTGATGTTCTGAACACCCCATGACATCAAAAATCTTCTCTAGTGCATTAATCCACCCTTCAGCTTGCACAGGATCAGATGATCCTCTGAATGATGGGGGATGTTGCCTCATGAAATGTTCCACCACTGACATGTTCCTCTGCGGTTGATCTGGCTGATCTCGTGCATGGATACCACCACCATTTATAGCCTGAGTCAACTGTGCCATCACTGCAACAAACTGTTCAGTTCCGATTCCGACCATCTCAGGTTGCTGATTTGGAAGGTTATCTTCCTCCTGATGTCGTCCCAACATAGCTGCTTTGTTTCCTCTGAGGAAAACCATTCTGAACACAGAACTATCTTAGGTGAAGCAACATGGTAATCTGTAAATGCTATATCATTTCAATCATATTATAATTTAACACTTTTCTAACTCCTAAAGTTGTCTAAACCGTCCTCTGATACCAACTATAAGGCCCCAGCCTTAAAACTTACTTAATATTGAATTAAATTAATAATTCACATTGAGGATCTTATCAGGTTTAGAGTTTTAGAGAATTAGAACATAACTATTACATCTTAAAAGATTACAAAGTAGACACTTCTACTAAGTCTCCATAATAAAAAAAACTCTTAAAAAGAAACGTGTCTAGTTCCATGTTTTATATAGCATGACATTCCCTTGATCCCATCCTTGACCTTATTCCACATTAAGTCCTGTGAAAAACATTTCAAAAAAACTTGGGGTGAGCATAAAAAGCTCAGTAAGGGATACACAAAGAATGAAAACTGTTAGTTTTTCAAACATCAAGTGAACCATATATACTCTATCAAAGTAATACCTTCACCTTCATGAAGTAGTAAAAACTCTTCACAGAATAAAGTATCATTACTTACCTTTTTGTAACCAAAGGATAACCATAAAATCCATAAAAAGAACACATAACATATATAAAGGTAACTTGGGACATAAACATACTTAAGTGGAATAACCATACGGTTGACTTCCACACATATCACTTAATGGAATAGCCATACGGCCAATTTCCATACATACTTAATGGAATAGCCATACGGCCGACTTCCATACCCAATGCATTGGAGGTTATAACGTAACCACCCGTCCTGGTATTCATGGCACCACCCGTCATATGGTTTATAACGTAACCACCCGTTAAAATTCCCAAGTACCAATATAAAATCATAAAACATAAAACCAATATAAAGGAATGATAACATTTCCACAATTCAATCACAATATATCATAAATATATTGACATAATAGAATCATTTATCAAAACCATTTTCAATACCAAAATACATAAAAGAGTATATGGTATTTATTTTATTTTAAAAACATTACGGCTTGTTGAGGAATCCAAAGATCAAATAATACTCACGGCGGTGGAAAAAGGTCGTTGTCACCGCGTACGTTAAAAAAAACATTCCTTTTTGTCGTTTAGTAAAACGCTTCGTAGAAAAATATTCCTTTTGTATAAAAGTAAAAGTCAAAGGAGTTTATACACCGTATAAAAGAAAGTTGTGTATAAAACGAAATATGCCTCAATGAAAGGAGATTGAGACGAAGTCCCTTACCTTGGGTCTGACTTGACTCGATCGTTCTTTAACGTCCTGAATAATAAACTTGAGTTAATTTATACTTGATTAAGAACCTTTTTAAAGTTAATTATTCCTTTTATATCACTTATTTCCATGTTATAAACATTATGTAACCATTTAAGTTAATAATGTTTGTTTTGTCAATATTTGGTTCTTAAGTCGAAAGTTGACTTCTTACAATTACATGTTGTTCGTGTGGTCAAAAGTTCTTTATATCCAGAATGAAATTCCTGATTTTGATATAATATGTATAATATATATCCAGCATATACATGTATTTATAATATTACATAATCATTTAGAGGTAAGAAATGAAATGCACCGTTCATGGAGACGGTAAGCCGTACGTACGCATGAACGCTACTTTCATTTCTCTGTCATATTAATGGAATTAAAACTAAATGGGAGGTATGTATATTTTAATTCCCGAGTTATATTCATCATTTAGATATATCATTAATTATATATATCCATTATATACATGTACTTTTAATAGTACATTACATTTGGGGATAAGAAATGAAATGCACCGTTCATGGAGACGGTAAGCCGTACGTACGCATGAACGCTACTTTCATTTCTATCTCATACTTTAATGGAAAGAAATAATAATGATATAGAGGTATATTATAATTCCAGTATAACATCATATATAATAACATTAAATCCATCCTTTACACGTCCCACATATGGCATTAACGAATCACATCACTTTTAGGGGGCGGTAGTCCGCACTTCCTTAAATGAAGATATCGTGTTTACCCATAATGGAAACCATAAAGGTATGCCAAAAATGAAAAATACATAAGCTTAAAGAAAACATAAATATATTATATATCATATATAAAAATAGTGACATCATAATGGCCACCCTTGAAGGTGTTAAATGAGTATTGAACAATCATCGTTTCGGGATGCAGAATTTCGCCATCCACGGAAACCGTATGTTCTTTAACCATTTTATGTAGTTGTGTGAGAGTGTAGCTCAAATAAATATTATAACAACATCCTAGTAAATTGAAGATACTGGTGTTGTTACAAAAGAAGTAAATAAAAAGAGTTTAGAGGGTTGGAGAAGCAAAATAAAACAAATGAACAAGAGAGAATGAATTACCTTTAAAAGTGTAACTCCTTTTGATTTGAGGCTAAAGGCTTCCTTTGAAAGGATTATTCCCAAAGAGAATCCTCTAGGATGAGGAGAGGGATGTGGAGAGAGTAATTGGGCAGGGGTTGGCCGATCCAAAGGCTTGAGAAGTGTGTGAAATGGGGTAGAGGTGGGGGCCTTTTATAAGAGGAGAGGAGGGGCACTTTTAGAAAGTAAAGAAATATTACTTTATTTGAAAATGTGTTTCGGTTTCAAAAGGTCCCACATTGATATAATTCGTGGATAAGGTGATAAGGGTTCGAAATCCACTCATCCAATTGGTTTTGGACATGTGTAGGTTTTAGATTTTTCATTATCTTTCCATTTTATTTAAATCGTCAAATAATGATGTCATCGCTGCATCATTATTATGTCATATATAATTTAATTTATTTAATGTCTAAAAATTATAAAAAAAATACTATGATGTAGGAAATATTTTTAGCTTTCCAATGACTATTTATAATCAAAATTGGGACTTGTATAACCCCACTCAAAAATTATTTTAGTAAAACAATTTATGTTAGTGTCATTTTCACTTTAACATTAAATAAAAATATATTAATGTCGTTTTCCAACTAAAGTGGCTCCATGGGGTCCCCAATTTGGCCCATGGCTTGTCTTGGTCGGCCATGACTCACCCAATAGGTGTAGGACAAGTGTCATGGTGTTTTCGCATTCTTATAATACCATTTTTACCTTAAACTACACTAATTACCTCTAATCGCGATTAATGAAAAAAAGTTACTATTCACCAAAAAATTATTTTAATCTCATCGAACCACATTTTACTTCTTAATGACAACCATGTATGTCGGATTTTCAAAATTCAATACACATTAGTGGTAAAATTTCATTTAACTGAAAAATCAGTTAGCTTGACTACCACTTAGTGGTTTCACTATTCATCAAAAATTGAAGTTTTTCAGAAAATTACCAAAAATTCACCCTAAGCTATATTTGATATTACGAATTCAAAAATGAAGTTTATTTTAAAAAATTCAAAACATATAAGTCACATTAATTAATTTAATAATTAATTCCCGCTGTCAGAGAAAATAGGGTGTTTTTATGAAACAATAAGTATCAAAAGATTGACACTAGTTTAAGTCCAATTTCAAAGTGAAATTGATTCCAATGACCACCATTGGATTAACTGGTAAAAATATTTTCTAATTTCACTTTAAAACCAATTAAAATAATAATCTAATCATATAAATAATTTAGATTAAAAAGAGGTTTTGAATTAAAATACAACATTTTACACTATTCATAAAAAAATGAACTTTATCAGAAAGGTACCAAAAATTTACACAAAGTAAATTTTGATGTCCCGATTCTAAAGAAGAGTTATATTTGGTCCAAAATAAAGTATAAGAGTGATCAAAACTATATTTGATGACGGTTCACCATTAAAAGGTGATAAGTGAACCATTAGTGAAAATTAAAGTATATATGCCTAAAATTGAACTCTTTCCGTATTTTAAGCCTTTATCTTTTATTGGGTAAATGTAAAAACATTTAAAAACATATATAATCATATTTTAGTTATTTCTATCCATTCCCGCCAGTACAATGGCTACTATTTAACTAACATTTAAAATAATATTATTTTATTACTAGTGTGCTACGTAAGTTTCAAAGAAACTCATCGTTGCGTATCGGGTACGCTATCGAACATAGAAACCCCTTTAAAATAAAATTAATATTTAATTCGTAAATATTAATAATTATGAAAATTCTTTATTCTTTATTTACCTGGGATGTTACAATATAAGTTTATTAACCATATAATATAAAAATAAAAAGAGACATGGTAAATGTCACACTATTTAACTAAGCGTTAAATCTAAAAGATAAGGTTAATATGATGACCTAAAACTATCTAAAACCTATTGGTTGAGATTTTTTAAACCCATCCGCACATTATCCTCTAAATAATTCATTTTTTTACTATTATAAACCGAAAATTATTTTATTATAAAATAATATTTCAATCTTTTTCTAAAGTGACCCTCACCTCTCTTATAAAAGGGCACTTACCCCTGTCTTAAGTTCACACCTCCAAAGCACTTTATATCAGACAAAACCTTCCCAAATATCCTCCAAACTTACCTCAATTGAACCTAGAGGCCATAAATTGATCAAAAATCCAATTTAAGGAGCCTTTTTGATCAACTCAAAAGTAAACACCCGAAGTAGAGGTAATAATTTCACCCCCCCTCTTCCAAGTTATTTTCTTCTTCCACTTCCCCTTTCATTGTTGTTTCCATACCAAAATAATAAATCTAGTACCTTATACATGATGTGATGTTATTATAAATATGGTACAACCATATTTGTTATTCTATTGATCCTAAAAATGACAAAGTCACCATACATGCATACGTATGACTTAAGGTCTCCACGTCGTGGTGTAGTTTGTTATTCAAACACTTTATTATTTGGATGGGTATAACAATGAGTATAACCTATGTAAATAGTAAATATAACATGTTAATGATTCTATATATATTATATAACATCCAATTACATATGATTTCTTCATCAATATAATGATATTGTCTCTCATGCGTACATACAGATTACCGTCTCCAAGAACGCGATGGGATTATTTCCCCATCGTAATCATTCAAGAATAATTTTCATTTTATGATTAAAAATAATGTTTAAAAACATAATATTATTCTGTATATGAATCAAATACATCATATTCATAACATACATGGCTTACGTAACCAAGCATATAAAGGAAAACAAATCAATTAACACCCGAAGCAATGATACTACTAAAATATTATTAACAAGGCAATATTAGATGTCCATATATGATATCATATTTATGTAAAAAGTTCTTGTATAATTTAATAACAATGGTTTTAATATTATACAGGAGGTTAATGTACCCTCTACCAAGGAAAATTATATGGTAATGGTTAATTTCACAATATCTTTATTATCCGAGTTTGTTTTCACGTAAGTATCTACTGGGACCTCTTTATCATCCACATTTGTGTTTTCTTAAAAATTCATTTCAATTTTTTTTTACTATTTACTAGACTTTGGGATAAAGTCATTTATACCCTTATTTGACCTTATATGTTTTGAAAGGAATCTTTCCTTCATTTTCCCAACAAGGTACTTTATGATCGTTTCGAAAAAATTAAGGTAAGAATGTATTTTTTTTAAATTATACAGTAGGTGCGGTTATTCCCTGTCGTTATTACACCTTTGAAGCTTACCATACAAGCTTATTATAATTTTTTCAAAATAAATATTTCCTTTTATAATTAAACGACTTTTAAAAGATTTCAAAATAGAAATAGATATTTCTCTTAAAAAACACTTGATTTCGTCTATGTCAACATCATATTGATGGATTTTAAGCATGTTTGGAGTTGATTTATTATGATAAAAATATTCCATATTGTATTAAAGGTTTTGTGATATTTTTGACTGTGGATGTGTTATTTTTACACCATTCATGGTTTATGGATAAATTATTGATATTTCATATGCTAATTTTAATATTAATGTTTATGTTATGTTTAAACATTTTCATATGTGGAATAAATTGGACTTAGTAAGTGACAGATGGAGACCACTATAGCACCTAGATACATTGGTAGGTCTCATGAGACAAACTAGTGTCCTGGAAAAAGGCCTTGTAAAAATATTATTAGTAGTGTAGGCACAAGACCTTGACTATGTGGTTATGAAGTCTGGCATTATGCATTCTATCATTATGAAATTGGATATTGAAATTTCGCGTGATTATTAGACTAGTAGAATATCCATATGAACAAGTAAATGGAATTATTTGATTTTATCTATGTTATATTATGCTAAATTTTATGTTTAAAAGGATTTTGTTTTAGTCTTATACATTGCCTTAAATTTTTATGCTTATTTATGAAAGTTTCTGCTATATTGTTATCCTTACTAAGCATCTGAGCTCACCCCTTTCTATGTTTTATTTTTTTTCTAGGATGTGAAGAAGTATTTAATGGTTGACCTGTAGGTATAGGATATGTATATAAGTGTGTTCAATGGGGAAATTTTTTTTTTGATGTTTTTATTTCATTATGTAATGTAAAACTTATGAATGTATCTAGTACATCCAAGGATACTAAACTGATCGGTCATTCAAGACATGATTCCTTGTATCATGCCAATGTTATGTAATAATTCACAAACTCTGGGTAACTGAGGTTGGGGTGTTACATTATTCAATACAATAACAAATATAATGACATATAACCCTCTATAATGACTAGTATTTTTACTTTAGAATATTATATGGATTATTTTTGGAGCTATAAACTATGACAGAGTGAGGTTTGAGGCCCAGTGAGCCTGAAATTAATTTTTTAATTATATTAAAATAACTAATGCACATTTTTCATGCCAAAGTTTAATAACTCTTAAATGGAGGACTGAATTGGAAATATATGGTCATAGTTGAGTTTAGAACATGGGTTTTACACTAGGCACAACATAATATTTGTTGGCATTGGGAATTGGGCATCATCTCCTTTGTGGGAAAATAATTAAACGAATTTAATTATATTTATTTAATTATTTGATTAAAAGGATATCCTAATAATATTCTATATATACATTGTTACGAAAATTTTTAGGATTATCCTCATAACCCAAAAAATTAATAGAAAGTGTTAGAGAACATCTTGGTGGATTATATCATATTATGTTGAGATCGAGGATCGTTGTTCCATTAATGTTTGTGGATCTCACCAATGATGTCACTACAAGACCAATTTTTGATTGTGATCAATCCAAAATCCATTTATTATGTTTGATTTGGGTTATTTCCATCATGCTATTTATACAAGTAAATTTTGTTTCAATTATATGAACGTGAATTTATTCATATATTGAAGGTTGATTTTATTTATGGTTGATTTATTATTCATTGATTATTTCCCAATTTATTTATCTAATTATTCAACAATAAATTGAGGGAAAAAATGAACAAAGGCCAAGGTTTATTCCTTAATTTTGGGTTTATGGATTTCCCCCTCATTTCATTATATGTTTATCCTAGGAAATTCCTTTGGCCCAGGGTTTGAGGAAATACATAGTAATATTTCATTGTGCATCCAATATTTAGTGAAACGAATCAATATCACATTTGCTGATTATGGTCGAGGGTGTGATCAATATGTGATGAAGATGAATTATGATCTGATGTGGATCATAATAGATAAATGGGTTCCCATTCATCCTAATTTTATGGTGTGTATATGGATGGAAATGTGGATGATTCCTGAGCAGTTTTAAAGGGTGGATCATGATAATCAGTGATTGTGAGGGTCAACTAACCCCAGATCATTATTTTCCAGCAAGGATTGTGGCTACAAAAAACTATATTATGTTGAAGATAAGACCCAAAAAGATCTAGAAAATACAAGGTTACATGGCATGTAATCTAAAATTACACACAATTTGGGACCCATTTTGTTGCTCTAGGGTTATTTTGGATGAAGAAAAATGTCACACATCATGTGACCCATGCTGTTTGATCAATGTATATCTTGGAGGATACATGGACATGGTCAGGAGTTCACATGCATATCTAAGTGTACATGGGTTGGTACATGGTCACGACTAGCAATACACAAGCATGAAAAGATAACATGAGTAGTGTGACAGATGACCTCTAAAAAATGTGTATACTTACTTACACATCATGTATTTGGAGGTTTAAATTTCATGCGAGGAAGCACCACATGGGCATACCAGGCGTTGGATGGATATTCTATGTACCCACAGTACATGTTGTGTAACCCATTTCAAGGGTTTGAAGCCCATTATTTGATCATTATTAGACTAGTATCAGTTAAGTGTGTTACTTTGGTCCATCCCATTTACAGGATAGTGTGGCATTACATCTATATCTATGGATTATGATTCCCTTTAGAGGGTGATTTTCATATGGAGTTTGTGGTTTCTCTCCATAAAATTAGAGTGTGATATTATATAATTCCTTCTTAAACCCTAGTTGGGGTTCATGGAATCAGTGTGAACTCCATACATGGGGAATTGATCTTTTATCTTGTATTCTGTATCAGTAGGGGTTGTGGAATAATTGGAATATGATCCCATAAAAAGTGAGTTGAATCAAATTGGTTTTGTGATGTCCCCTAGCAGTCTTGGGTGTGATCCCTAATCCATGTATTGAGATCTCCATATAAAATTGAGTCTTCTAAGGCAGGGCCTAAGGATCATGACATCTTGGTTGAGTGTCATTGATGATAATATGGCTTATGGAGTGGGTTATCTGAGAATGAGCATTTCCTATAATCTTTGATAAAAATATTATGGTTGGCCATCTGGTTATGACTTCCTAGAGGCATGGGGTCCTTCCTAAGTATATCTAGGTTATTTATTGATTGCTATATTTTTTATGATATGATTACTCTTCACGATTTATGTTTACTAATTTAGAGGGTTTCTACTAGGTAATGTTATAAATATCCATACATGGGATCTGTCTAAACATATAGTGTCTTATGTAGATGACTGACCATTTAAGAGAGTCCTAGAAAGATAGGGAATAAGAATATCACAGTGAACCAGACTGATCAAGGTGTGTTCTATTGTTTTCATTGATTTCAGTATTATCCTAATTTACAGGTTGGATATGTTTTCAGTTTCTTTTGGGTGATATTTTATTTTTCACTTTCTTTCAAGTACCTTGTTTTCTTACTATGATTATGGGATTATAGATATATGCATGCATGGTTATCCATTGTATTAAATTTAAGCATTATTCGGGATTGGAGATGTGTGCATCTATACACTTACTTTAGGATAATGCCTCTCATGTGTGTGATATATCTACTAAATATTGGTTGCTGGCCCCTGGCATATTGGATGTGGGCTTATTTTATTCGTCGTTTCGGCCACATCTATCCTAGTTCATGACAGAATGGTATTAGAGTTAGTCAGTTTTACCTTAGAAATAGAGTCTATGATATTGGTTTGGGTTTTATGTAAATAATGTTAAGAGTTTCAAGCTTTGATTTCAATCTATGTACTCCAGTGCGGGTGAGATAGTCGATGTATCCATACACAAGGACTCTGATCACCTACCTTGAGAACTCAATACATATAAACATTGATTATCTCGAAAACATTGGTATATGAATCATATAGAATGGATTTGGGTTTCTATGTCCTTTGAGAGTTAGATCCCCAGATATAATCTTTAATTGAGGTACATAATGTTTATTACAAGATACCTCCACAAAGATAAATATCCATGATTCCACTATGTGATCATGAGGATGATCTGCCATGTGATGAGGCTTAAGTATAGGGGATTGTATCAGAAATACTACCTAGGGGTGGTTTATCAAGTATACCACCACCCATTTAGAAATAGTTAGCACTAGAAGTTCCAGATAAGGATGCATATAGGATAATTATGTTGCATGAGTTCTAAAGGCCTAAACCTAGTAGGTTTCAGGGTGACCCAGAACCATAGGTGGCTGAGGATTTTCTAGAGGCATTCACTCAAATTTATACCTTGTATGTATCCCTTCATATCATATATTGGTTTTCATTGTGATTATTCTTTAGGGATCTTCAAGGACATGTTGAAATTTAGTGACTCTGTCACATGATGAGATAGATCTCTCTTGATTAGACTTATAGTGTCTCTTTGGGGAGGAGTTTTATCCCACCAAATTGTGATCATTATGCATCAAATAGATTCTACATGTAAAGCAGTGTAGTATGACCTTAGTGGAGTTTTTATGAGGTTTACTGATAACTCATAGCACTCCATAGATTTGGTGTGGGATCTATTCTATAGATTTCAAACCTTTGAGATGTCTTAATCCATGATATTAGGGATTTAGTGATATCTCTTTTCATTTACACATATGATGGAGTGTTGGACTGGGCCTTAATGGTTGAGAGATTCCTGGAAGAGTAGGCATCAATAGTTGGTGCTAATAGTGGGACTCCAAGAGATGATACCTTAGAAACAAGTAGATAATGGTTGTCATTGGGATATGGGAGTGTAAGATGCTTGAAGAGATAGTGCCAAGAGAGAGGATCATTGGTGCATGGTTCTCAATATGGATCAAGTTTGCTGAGGGAGAGGTGGGGTTTCTCCTACAATGGCTAGGTACATCTTGTGTGGGATTGTTTGACCCATCGCATAGTTGATCGAGAGATGGATGAGGTGTTGGAACCATGGTCTTGTATGCATGATTTGGAGTATGGTTTGTGTTTTTGTCAATCCTCAGTGGAAGTTCAGAATGTGTACCATAAAAGAGATCATATAGTTCAAGAAGACAACAGTATTGAAGGTGGCGCCGTTTCCCAGTGTTTGCCAAATTTTTGGGCCTGAAAATCGATAAATGGAGAGAAAAGTGTTTTTGGAAAAGAGACATGCACACCGTGTACTCTAAGGGGAGGAAACTTGCGTGCCATACGTTTTTAAAGATCAGAACATGGAAAAATGGAAAAGGGATTAGGGTCGCGCAAGTTTTGGGCTGGTTGGGCAAGTGACCTGCACACCGTGAAGAGACTTGCGCGCCGATGCCTAGGTGGATTGGGAACTTGTGCGCCGGTTGTTCTTCATGATTAGAACAACAAAATATGGAAAAGTAAAGTTGTTCACGCAAGTATTGGTGTGTTCGCACAAGTGAGTAGCGCAATAGAGGCAAGGCGGTTGGAGCTACGCGCCGTGACTTGCACGCCGTGAGGACACTTGCATGACACCACGCAGGGGGTCCAGATTGCCTATAAATAGAGGACCCCCTCCTCATTTGGAACAGAATTCAAGACTTAAAGATTTTTCAAGCTCCCTTCACACAAGTGGTTGAGTCGCGCAAGTGGTAGTTGGGCCGCGCAAGTAGAGGCTGCACGCCGGTTGTTAGTTGTGCGACCAAGGCAGTTTAGGAATCAAAGGCGCAACGTCGTGCAAGTTTGGAGTTGAAAGAGGCAGTGTCACGCAAGTGGGTTGGTGTTACCTGCACGCCGATTTTGTACCGCACAAGTGACTTGCGCGCTGTTCTTGAAACTTATGTGCCGGTCTTGGAGAAGCTCTCCAGGTGAGGTTGTTGTACCCCGGTTCTTTTGGAGCTGCACAAAAACTGAAAGATTTCTAGATTCCTTCAGTGAAAAGTGGGATTGGTATACAAGTGAAAGTTGGACTTCAACAGAGCATCTACATTCAACAGAGGATGCATTCTTTTTCAATGATGAAGAGAACTTCACGTCTATAAACTGAGTGTGCCTTCACCAATGGAAGTGAGCTAGGGGGAGTCAACGGGAGTGACCCGAGGGACGTTGTGAGCTATCCCTGAACCTTTGTAAAGGAAGTGAGCCTGGGACAGAGTGATTGTGCCCGAACCTTTGTAATCCACAGCTAGTGAAGATTAGTGGAATTTGGTACGACCGAAAAATTGTCAGCGTTTGCTCCTTGGACGTAGCCCTTAGTGGTGAGGCAAGTAAAAAAGTGTTGTGTCTTCTCTGTGCATGTGAATGTTTTCTTTCTATCCATTTTTATTATACAGGTTCAACAACATCCTACCAATGTGGGAACAACATCCATCACATTAAAAGAAAAAGTTTTCACCCTGATTTACCCCTCCCCTCTCAGAGTGTCCCGAGGTCCTTCATGAGGGACCTCTGAGGAAAAGGTAGAAGAAAGAGGAGGGAGGGGGATTTTGTAGAGGGTCTAATAGAATATAAGGAGGTGGTTAGAGGTTTTTACTATTTCCACCGCCACCACTAGGTGGTCTACCCAAGTATTTGGAATTTTGTGGTCAGGGATGAGGGCATATACAAGTTTTAGAGGAATGTTCCCTTAAGGCAACAGGGATGATACTTGGTAACAACTATGTTTTTTCTACCTTAACTACAGTACTAATAGACATAGGTGTGAGTAATTGCTTTATTTCTACTTCTATGGTTCGTGACATAGAGATTATGGTTGATTCCTTAGATAAATCCATTCACTTGGAAACTCTGATAGGAGGAAACTCAATGATTGAACACTTATGTCAGCAGTGTGATTTGACCCTTATAGGTAAGATCTTTGTACGCGATCTTTTGGTAACAACTATTATTCCTTATAAATTCATATTATTTATTGATAATCTATGCACAACTCATGACCATATTGAATATTTTAGGTGGAGGATGTGGTGCATCCATAGTGATGGTAAAAGGTTTTACTTTATGGGATAAAAGGAAACCCTAGAGGAGTAGGGCAAGCTTAGGCTCAGGATAGTGCAACTGATTACTCATTAGTTGTTTAGAATGACTATTGGAGTAGTGGATTATATAGAATACTAGTTCAACATAGTGGTGTAAGAGTATGAGGAAATCATTCCTGAAGATGTTCTATGCTTAAAACCCTAATGATATATAGACTGATGCATTGAATATCATCCTACTATGGAATTGATATATGAACCAACATATCAGATATCTCTTGCAGAGCTTTGTGAGATGAGGGTGAAATTAGAGGACTTATAGGAGAAGGGATTTTCTAGACCTAGGGTTTCACCCTAGGAAACACCAATGTTGTTCACCATGAAAGTGGATATGATCTTGAGGTTATGTGTGGATTACCAGTATGTGAACCATGTGATCATGAAGAATAATTATCCACTAACAAGGATCTATTTTTTATTTGATGATTTGGGATGTGAATAATGGTTCTCAATGATTGTCCTCATATCAGGCTGCCACCATCTTTGAGTATGGGATGATGATATTCCAAGGATGAAATTCAGATGTTACTACAACCACTATAAGTACTTAGTGATTTTATTCAATGTTTTGAACACCCAAGTAGTGTGTATGGGACTTAGGAACTAGATATTTCATACTTTATTAGATAGTATTTTGGTGGTCTTACAAGAAGATATCCTAGTGTACTAGGAGTCTAAGGAGAATGCGAGACACATGAGGATAATACTAGACACACTCTGAGAGAACCA
The DNA here is from genome assembly GCA_963277665.1 of Viscum album. Taxonomy (NCBI): domain Eukaryota; kingdom Viridiplantae; phylum Streptophyta; class Magnoliopsida; order Santalales; family Viscaceae; genus Viscum; species Viscum album. Next base: position 1,514,891,976 of record OY728155.1, on the reverse strand, counting down.
TAATTATGGGAAGATCTTGAAGTGTTAGTTTTGGATTTGATATGTTCACTTCCTAGGACTTTTCATCTCATAGGTGGGAGTGGCAGTCGATCTGGTGAAGGTTGAGGGAGTGCTAGCATAGGATCCACCCATGAGTGATAATGATTTGTAGAGTTTCCTTGGTTGTTTCAGGTACTATTAGAAGTTTGTATCCAATTTATACATGGTTTCAGCACCCTGAAATATTTGACTCTAAAGGGGAAGCCTTTCATGTGTACACAAAGGTTCTAGATTATTATTTTTCAGTATTTAAGGACGAGGTTGATAAGCACCCCCCATCTTTAGATTTACAAAGTAGTATGTCAAGTATGTAGTGTTCTGTGTTTCCTTAGATAATGGACTTGGTTGTTTTCTAATGTAGAGTTAGGAAGTTAATGCCTATGGGTCTAAGAAGTTGAGAAAACATGAGCAGAACCACATGACCTGTGATCTTGATCTAGCACTGGTTTTCTTTTCCTTGATGATGTGGAAACACTATCTTATGGGTGATTGGGTTTTCATTTACTATAACAACAAGACTCTAAAGTATATCTTCTCTTAGAATGATATTAATTTGAGACATAGGTGTTGTATAGAGTTTTCCTGGGACAATAACTTTGTTATTTTATATAATAAAAGGAATAGGAATGCGGTGGAAGACTATCTCAGTAAGAAATATTGTTCTTAGTTGATGGATGAGGTGTCAGTTCATTTTGACATGTTTTAGTTTTTCTTAGTATACAAGGATTATTCTTCATATATTCAGTTAATTGTTTTTCCCCACTTCATTTACAGTGTGGTAGGGAAGATCCACATATATATATCGACTGTGAGACCTTACATACTAATATATCGACATGACATTCTCCTGATGGATTTTCGAAAGGTGGTGAGCATGTTATCCTTTTAAGAGAATAAAACATGGTACCAGTGATGTTTCAGAAGGAGGTGATGAGGTAATTTCATACATCCCCTTTGGTGGTGAGTCTAGTAATTTTAATGGTATACCAAGAACAATGAAATTAGTTTTAATGGACATGAATGAAGAAATGTGTTACAGATTCTATCTATCGATTCCTCAGTTGTCAGTATGTTATTTAAGAGCACTAGGTTCAAGTGGGTTTAGATTAACCCATTGAGGTTCCATAGTGGAATTGGTATGGGATATCCAAGGAATTCATGATAGGGTTACCACATATTTCTATAGAATACAATACCATCTAGGAGATTGTATAAAAACTCACTAACTTAAACCACTTGCAAGCTATTCAGAAGAATATTTCAGTAGAGATCTTGGGATGGTTATACATGCATGAGATGTTCAGCTCCATCGACTTACCTAGATGATCATTTTATACCATGATTCTCACTTCATTTCATGATTATAGAGAGGACTGCATGAGTCCTTTGAGTCACAGTTGCATTTGATCATGGAATTTCACCCCTAGATTGACAACCAAACTGAATTGAATATTTAGGTCTTGGAGGACATGTTTCGGGCTTGCATGATATACTTTGTCCATATTTGGGAGGATCTCCTACCCATGGGGGGGGAGGGTTCATACAATAAAAACTACCATTCCACCATTAGTATAGAACCATTAATAGTCTATTATATGAAACCCTATAGGTAACCACTTTTTCGGATTGATCCAGGTGAATTAGCACTCATGGACCTAGAGTTTGAGGAGGCTACTACAGAGAAGGTGAAAATCATCCTAGAGAAGAGGATAAATAAATAGATCCATCGGCAGTACTACATGGACTAGTGATGGAGGCCTCTATAGTTTAAGGATGGAGACCATGAATTTCTAATGGTTTCTCCTCGATGTGGATTATGAATATTTGGATGGGGCGGAAACCTATTATCAATATTAATTATCCCTTTTAAAATAATATCTAGATTTAGTGAGGTGGCATACCACTTATATCTACCAGCGTACTTATACAAGGTACATGACGTCTTCCATGTTTTGCAGTTGAAGAGGTACATTAATGACTTGTTTCACGTAATCAAATGGGGTGAGATAGACATCGAGGATAATGATACCTTTGATGATTACATAATGGAGATCTCAGATCTGCAGGAGAGGATACTTTAGGGGATATCGATTCCCCTAGTGAATGTCCAATGACAGCATGAGAATCTTCATGAGGGGACCTAGGAGTGGGATACATAGATGTGTTCCTAGTACTCTCGTCTCTTTGAACAGTTTCTTTTTTTCATTATGGGATGAAAATTCCAAAGTTTGGGAGAATTTAAAGACACTTATTTTCCCATGTATTACTTTAGAATATTATATGGATTGTTTTTGGTGCTAAGAATTGAGAAAGCATGATATTATGCGGTTTAGTGAGTCTAGAATTAATTTTTCAATTATATTAATACTATGTGCATGTAGTAATCTAGAAAAATTGGAACATCTCATAAACAGAGGCTCAAATTTGAAATATGAGGTCGTAGTTGAGTTCATAATGCACATTTTACCTTAGGAGAAACATAATCTTTGTTAGTGTCAGGCGTTATGCTTGATCGCCTTCATGATAGAATAATTAAATAAATTTCATTATATTTATTTAATTATTTAATTAAAATATAATTAAAATAATCTCATACATATACATATAAATGTCCAATTTACTAGGTTAGCTGCATAACCCTAAAAATAAAGGGAGAGTGTTGGGGGATACCTTATAGAACGACATCAGATCAGACTATGATTGAGGAACATTATGCCGTCAGAGTTTGTGGATCTCACAATTGATGGAAACATAGTATTTTTCTTCATTAGTTATTGATACAAACTCTAGTTTGGATTTTTTATTTGTGTGATTTCCATCCTGTTATTTACCTCAACTAAATGCAGATGAATTCCACAAAGAAGAATTAATTCATGAATTTACTGTTGATTTTTTATGTGGGTGATTTATTGATCATTGATTATTTCCCTCTTCATTAATATAATTATTTGAAAAAATAAAGTCTGAATATGAATAATGGTCAAGGTTCATATCTCTAATTTTTCTGGTTTATGGATTTCTCCCACATTTCATTGAACATTAATTTTGGGAAATTTCTCTGCCACATGATTTGATAAAATACATGGTATTCAATCATTGTGTTATCATTATTTATCTAAATAGGTCTATACAATGAGTTTGGTTCACAATCAAGGGTGAGATCATGGTGCAATGAAAATAGTGTATAATCATTGGTGGATTGGAATGGATCTATGGTTTTCATTCATCATGGTTTGATATTACAACTATGGATTTTATGTGTGGATGAATACAGAGTGGTTTCAAAGGAAGAATCTAAAAAATATGTATGGATGAAGGTTAGACAACACCATATCCTTATTTTTCTGAAATATAGGAGTCAATGATAGCTTGGAAAAATATATAGAGAAGAGTCGACAGGAACTAGAAAATCCTAGTTTACATGGCATGTAATCCAAAATTACATTCCATGTGGTAACCCCTATATCGTGCTGGGGATTTTTCAAAGATGAAAAGGATCACACACTTTGTAACACCTATCAAATTCCATGTGATACCTACTATAATTTCATCAAGTATCTTAGAGGAGACATGGGAATGGGAAGGCCAAGATACATAGACAATACTAGGGGTGCTTGGGCATGACTAGGTGTACACAGGTTAGTTCACAGGTATGACCGAAAGTATAAGGGCACATACCAACATCATAGGAAGGGTTCTAGATGAACTCTATAATACGTTTATACTTATTTAAATGTTTTTTATATGGAGGTTTATATATTGTTTGTGAAAACACCACACATGTAGACTATGGGTAATATAGACAAGTTGTGCACCCCCAATAAACGCAAGGTAACCCTTTTAAGTGTGTTGGAAGACCATTTTTTCTTTAGTATTTGACTAATATACATTGAGTGAGTTCCCTTGGTCTATATCCTGAAGGGTATAGTGTGGTATTATGCCCACATATATGGATTGTTATCCCCTCTAGAGAATGAGTCTCATATGAAGTTTATGGTGTCCCTCTGTGAGACCAAGGTGTGATCCTCTATCATTCTTTCTTATAACCTAGGTGGGATCATGAAAATGGTGTAACCACTCTGAGAATGATGTTGATCTTCAATATAATAGGCCATATCAATAGGGTTTGTGCTATCATTGGAATATTATCCCCAACATAGTTAGTTTATTTTGATTGGGTTTATAGTGACCCATAGTGGTCTCGGGTGTGATCCCCTATCATTATATCGATATAATTAGAGAATAGTGAGTCTTATTGGGTAGGTCCCAATGATCATGACATCTCAGTTGAGTTTCAATGATGATAACAAGGATCATGGAGTGGGTTATCCCAAAATGAGCACTACCTAGAAGCTTCGATAGGAATCAGGTGGTTAGTAGTTTGGTTGTGACCGCATGGAGGTGTGGTGTCTTTCCTAAGTATATTTGGGTTATTCATTGATTTTTATATTCTGTTATAATATCATTACTCTAGATTATCCACGATTAGTTATTTTGGGAGTTTCCTACTGGATATTTTTATACTCACCCCTACATGGGATCTTCTCGCACATGTCGTGTCTTATGCAGATGACCGAACTTTTGATGGAGTCTTAGAGGGACCAGTACGAGGCATATCTTAGTGACACTGACCGATTGAGGTGTGTCCCAATGGTTAAATTAATATAATTCCTCTCTTACATTATATGTTGGACATGTTTTTGGTTTCTTTTGGGTGGGATTATATTTGTCCCTTTCTTTCTAATACATAGTTTTCATACTCTAATTTTGGGATTATAGATGTATGAATGCTTGATTATCATTTGTTTTACATTTTAGCATCACTTGGTCTTGGAGATGTCTGTGTGTGTGTCCTATGTGTGTGATATGAATACCATGTTTAGGCCACCATCCAATGGCCTATTAAAGGTGGGTTTTGGGTAATCATCATTCGGGCCCCATTGGGCCAGGTTGTGACACCCAAATTTAATGAATCTAGAAGAATAGTGGAAGAGAATCATCAAGTTTAGTGTTTTGACCTAGGAAAAAATAATGGTTAATATAAGATATGAAGGATTTGGAACTCTACAATTTAATTTTAAAGAATAATGAAATTAAAACATGAATTGTCGATAGGTAGTCATGAGTGGGGAAGAAAAATGAAGGCTTCGTTCTACTTGGGTTGAATGTGGATGTTAATGAGATGGGAGGAGGGTAGACTAAGCACTGGGTAAATAATGGAATGTTATACCAATGGTTTTTTAAAACCATTGGAATAGACATATCTATACTAATGTTTTCCTAAAACTATTGGTATAACCTTCACATAGACATGATATACCAATGGTAATTGAGAACCGTTGGTATCATGAGACCGATACCAATGGTTCTCAAAATCTATTGGTATAGGTCCATTAGTATAAGACCCTTTAGTGCCTATTTGTATAATTTGGTATAACATGTATTGTATTTTATTCCTGCTCCCCATTTTTTCACAACATTAACATATCATCTTTTGTATATGAAACTAGTTGTTATTATGTTTAATTATTATCATCTGGATGATTTGATTCCACTATTCCATTATATTTCTTCCATTGATTTATTTATTATTCACTATTGTGATCCACTCTAATAAAGGGGTATAGTCTGACCACCATACCACCATAGGCCCTCAGTATTATTCAACACCCTCTAATATATAGGGAGGTATTCTTGAGGCTATATGGCCAATTGGATTCAATTCCTTATGAGAAAATAGGGTCAAGGAGATTACAAACCCACCTTGATTATCCCCCCTCAACCAATTTTTTTCTTCATAATGGATCCCATAGTGTCCAATGCACCCATAGACTCTAACTGCATCCTCCTGTAAAATCCTCTCACACTATCATCTTACAGTCACCACAACATGGAGTATCATTCTAGTCCTCTCTATGCATTCTGAACATTGTTTCTCCCTTTGAAAATATGTAATATAGGCAAGACTTCCAACTTATTCAGGTAAATTTTGATCAAATGTATTTGATTATTGATGTATTTAAACATTTTCAAATTAATTTCTAGAATACATTGTGGTAGTTAGTGTTTGTTAGTTTTCATGTAATATTTTTGTTATTATTCACTATTTTTAAATTCATTTTTTCTCACAATAGTAATTATCTTGGGATATTAATTGGGGTTTTATTTCGATTTAGTAATATTGATAATTACGTTTATAAATTTAAAAATACAAATCACTATGAATTTATATTTTAATAAGTGTATTATTTGATGATTAAATTTATATATATGCATTTTTATAATTAAATATACATTTTTAAATTATATAGTAAATTAAATAATATATATATATATATATTATATTTAAACTTTTAGTAAACATTTATATTTTCATAGTTTTATACATTTATAAATATAAATACTTTTATACATTTTATAGCATATCATATTAAACTTATATAATTTATTTATAAAATTTTATTAATTATATATACTTTTATAGCTTCATATGTTTATAAATTTATATACCATTATATTTTTATATGTTTATAAGATATTATGGTTGTACACTTTCAAAAATTCTACATTTTTATATTATGTTTTTGTACTTTTATAATTTTATAAAAATATAAACTTTTATAAATGATGAGGGAGGCATAACACCACCTTTTTCTATGCTTACAATAAGGAAAAGAAGAATGTGATCCAACCCAAATTTCTAATTGCGGATGGGACATAATCGAATGATAGGGAGGTAGTGGAAAGCCTCGCCCACTCCTTTTTTAGAGACCTTCTCATAGATCCCAATCCTCACATGCCCAGTGGGAACCCGTGGGGGGACAACAGAGTTCCTTATAGACAATTATGAATATGTGTCTCATGAGGAAAATTAACTGATGGAGGCCTTTCTGATAGAACATGACATCCCTAAGGTGATCATGTATCTCAAACCGAAAAGATCTCTAGGCATGAATAGTTTTCCAGGGTCCCTCTATAGAGATGCATAGGAGGTGGTTAAGAAGGATCTTACAGAGATGGTTCAGGAAATATTTAGAGGCAGATCTCTCCCTCGAGTGGCATCTACCACAACACAAGTTCTCATACCCAAAATTAAGACTCCCACTTCGATACTTTGGTATTTCCCAATTAGCATGTGAAATTTCCCATAAAAAATCCCTGAAACCATCATCAACAAAAGACTTGCGGCTCATCTCCCTCGGTGGATCTCTTCAAAACAACTTGGTTTTATGGGTAGCTGCTCTATTCAATGGGCGATTATGATGGCTCAAGATCAGGTCAGAGATATCCACACCAAGGTCCACGGTTCCAACCAGATCATTAAACTTGACGTGAAAGAAGCGTATGACTAATTCGAATGGGGCTTTATCAACAAGATCCTCTCTAGTATGGGATTCTCTCCCCAGGCGGCCGTCTTTTTCTTCCGTTGTTTTAACACGCCTTTGCTGGAAGTGCAGTTCATGGGGAAATATCATGGATTTTTCAAGGATGTATGTGGCCTAAGATAGGGATACCCCTCTCCCCGAGCCTCTTTATCCTCTTACAGGAAATTATTAGCCACATTATCCACAAAAATATGCAAAATGGCAGGATCCTTCCTTTAAAAAGAATATGGATCTTCCCATATATCTCCCACCTCATGTTTTATGATGATAAAATTATTTTTCATGAATGAAAATAGAAGGTCCATTTGTGGAATCATCAAGGTTCTTGGGGATTATTGTCATTAAAGCAGCCATGTCATCAACAAACCGAAGTGAAACATGTACATCTCCTGCACATGTTCTCCAAATCAGGCAACATCCTTATACAACTTGCTGGGAATTGAAAGCAGAGACTAGCCAATGAGGTTCCTGGGAGCTCTTGTTTTTTCTAGGCACCTATGTGTTATTGAATGTTATCACATTGTGAGCCATATCTCAGATCACATTATCAATTATAAGAATAGATACCTGTTCATAGGGGGATAACTTACCCTGGTGAATATTTTCCTCTCTACCACCCCTATCCATGCTCTCTCATCCCTTAAAGTCCCCAAAAGAATCATTAAGAATATCTACAAGATCCTATAATGTTTCATTTTGGATGAAATGGATGAAGAAAAATTCTCTTGGGTTTCATAGAGGAAGATAGTGAGACCCATCCAAGAGGGCGGTATTAATGTTCGACGCCCTACAGACACTCTCATTTTCATGCATGCTAAAGTGGATTGGGATATACATGAGCGTTGATCCTTATAGGGTAAAAAATGCGTAGTCTCCTTTCCAATAGCGCACTGATGGATGAAATGAACCATTCTCCTTTTATGCACACCTTACTTCCCTTGTTTCAGGCCATTCTTAGGCATATTCGGCGGGTCATCGGGGACGGTAAAGCCTTATTTTGGCATGCCAACTAGTCGGGCATTGTCCAAGGCTTCCCGAGGTGTCCTGATTATAATATCTTGTATAGGGAGGCTAGTATTTACCTTTCCATTATTAAGGCAGTGATAGAAAAGGATCAAATGGAGACATTCCATCTCATTGACATCCATTCGAAAGCAGACCAGTGCATCTTCACCCCCTCCATCTCGGGTGCCTTCTCTGCTAAAGCCGGTTGAAGAATATTGATCCCTTCTTCTAAATCAGATCAATGGAACAATATACTCTAGCCCAAGAACATACCTACAATGTTTAACTTCCTCACATGGTGACTTAGGTATGGTTCCATGGCCATCAATGGAAACATTAAAAAAATGTGATATTTCTATGGCTTTACGTTTCCCCTACTGCACTGACCATAAAGAGGAAATAATTATGCACCTCTTCTTGGGGGAGAGGGGGTATGGGCCCAAGAAGTTTTGACGGCCTTCGGTGTGTTCCCTCATATTCCAATACAGGTTTATAACACTGAGTCCTTCATTGCCCGCTAGTTCTAGGGCTCAGGAGATAAGGGGGTGGAATGATCACCCATGATCATTATCATACTTGTAGGTGTCTGTGGCATTTGGAAAGTGAATAACAGAGCAAGAAATGATGGGATTATCTCTTTAGCGAGGGCCATCATCACTCACACTCAGTGCCTCATCCTTGATCTTATCAGATTTGTTGATTGATGTAGAGAAGCTCCCTTATTGCAGTTACGATAATTTTCTTCCCAGGATCTCCCAGTTATAACCCCTCTTAGAAACTGGGTCCAATGGAATCTGCCTTCTTATGGGTTGAAGCTTAACACGGACAAATACTGCTCTGAGGGGAACATGAAGGGAGGAGCAGTGGTTCACGATGCTAGAGGCTCATTTGTTTTTTATTTCGTGATCTCCCTGGGTAAGGGAACCTCCATCCTGGTGGAGGCCCTTTCCTTCCTCTCTAGTCTCACCCTCTTCTACTAGGGGGGAATCAACATAAATGAAGCTAAAATGGATTCCCAAATTCTCCTAAACTCACTACATGGCACTTGTAAAACCCCATGTTCTATCTCATACTGTATCAGGAGAAGAAGAAACATCATCCATAACATCTGGGTGAAGCATACATGGATTGAAGAAAATAAGGTGGCATAATATTTGGCATCAATCATAGTTCATAGTCTAGGTACCTTGTGCTTTTACTATATCAATCAGCTTAAACCTGAGGCATTTGAACTTGTGAGAGGGGATGCCCTCGGATTACATTTTTTCCATCCTCCCTGGTCCCCCTCATGTTTCCCTTCCCTTATATTTGACATTAAATATATTAATGTGATGATGATTATGATCTATACTTTGTACACTTTTATTTACTTGTAAATAGTTTTACAATTTTATAATACCTTAATTTTTACTTTTATAAATTATATTATTATACTTTTATAATTTTTGGATATGTTTCATATTTTATCAACTAATTAATTAGAATAATTAATAGTTATAATACTATATATATTATTATATTCTTCAAAATAATAGTAGTTGGATGTATTCTCTTAATAGAGTGTCAAATGAGTTTCAAAATTATCTTGAAATCTATTTGGGTTTTGTCTTCAATTGTGTTTCATATGTGAGATTATTCGATGTATTTGAAATAATTACATCAGTGAACCATGGTTAACTTTGGATAGGTAAGTTACCTTGTAACTATAGTTTTTTTTCAAATCAATTTTGAGGTTTTTCACCATAATAGAGAAAAATCCCAACAACTAATTTTTTTTGAAAGACCTGAGAGGTGTGGTGTTGAAATGTGATATTTAATTAGTTAACTCTTCTTTCCCAACATGAGTATGATCCCACGATATAATTGGAATTAATGACTATAAATTCAAATTCATGATTAGTCACACATATTTAAAATGAGGACATTGAAAAATTTAAAAATTTGATAGGTAATGTTAGGGAACTTATATATCCTGGTGGTTTGGAGATGAAAAAAAATAATAATTCTTGATGCACTTATTTCATGAAAAAATGTATGAATTAATTAATAGTGGGATTGAATACCTACTTTAATTTATGAAGGACTCACATCATGATGGTATAAACATTCAAAAAATGATTAAGGGGAATGCAAGTTAATTGACTAGTTGATATTTTTTTACAAAAAAATATATGACTACCCTGACGATTATATGATTTATTAAAAATAAATTGCATATTTAGGTGATTTTAAGTTGTGTGGTACATGTATATGGATGAAACAATAATGATAGAAATCCATATAGAGTTCCCAAGAAGGTCATGGGTCACTTTCCTTGGACAATATTCCTCTAATGAATGTTTATGTTATAAAAAATTCCAAAATATATAAGATGGAATATAGAATGAAATGAAATTTGTGAGCATTTAGTGCCCCCGATAGGTGGATTAACATGGAAGGAGTTTACAAAATGTCATACTGAATGTTAATCTAAGATATGTATTATCAGATTGGGGATACAATGTGATGGGTTTAATCCATTTGGATAGACTCATACACTGCATAGAACATGTCGCATATTTATTTATATATATAATATTATTCCTTATATATTCATGAATAAGCCATATAATTTCATGATCAAATTGATTTCTAGGTCAAATGATCCCTGGAATGATATAGGCGTGTATATGTAAAAACTGATAGTGAAGTTGAATTATTTTTGGACCATAAGTTTCCCTATGTTTGATGCTTCAAGGAATGAGTCATTTAAAATATGTGTTTCTCTTATGTATACTATAAATGATTTTCCTTCATATGGAATAATTTCTAGATGGAGAAAAAATGGGAAATAAGATTTTCCAATTTATAGAAAAAAATACACAACTAAGAATATTGGAACACCAAAAAAGTTTCCTTTTTGTGGGACGTATTTTTTTCCTACCAATGAGACCTCCATACATAAATAATTTATTCCAATTTAGTGTTATTATTGTCAAATATATTCTACCTTTTAACATGTTGGTTAATAAATTATTAAGAGATACTGATGGACTAAATTTTGTCTTTAGTAAGGTAAATCTTACTCTTAGAAAGAGATAAGGTATATAGAATGATAACCAATTCAATTGGAGGGAAAAAATTATATTATTTGAATTAACTTATTAGTCCTAAAACATATTGTAATATTATTTATATGTGATACATATTGAGAAAAATGTATGTGAATTTTTCCTTGTAGTAATTATGAATATAAAGGGGAAGATAAAGGATAACTTAACAGAACATCTAGACTTACCAGACTAGGTTATTGAGAAAAAACATACCCAAAACTAATTTGTATAAATAAGTGGTCGGTTCCTCATTCATTTTAAATAATAATATTTGAATAGAGAAAACAATTCCTGCATTTTGGGGTGGGCATGGAATGGTCTAGTTCAATTTTGATTAAAAACTAAACAAAAACATCTAATAGATGTTTAATTCATATAATAAAATTTATTAACCAAGAATTTGTGGTTTTTGTTTGTTTGGATTGTGGATTAACCTATGTTTTTTATGTTAACATCATGTATAGGTATCTATGATATTTTTTAATTATTGGATAATAATTTTAAAGGAATTCATATAATCATCTACATAGTGACATGGTATCATCTTTTACTTGAGATCAAAATAAAAACTTTTCTCATAATGAAAATTATCCGAAAAATAGATCCCATAACAGGTGTAGTTTGATTTGTTGGATCAATAAAAAACTATAAAATTAGTATTTTTAAAAATACATTTGGATCATTTTAACAAACATGTTATATTTTGGCATTGAAACCCAACTTAAAATAAAAAAGTTTTATTCAATCTTAACCATAATCTAAAATATAAGAAAAAAACCATTATTACTGATTGGTTTGGTTTAGTTTGTAGTTTGATTTGGTTCAAGTGGTTTTTTCACCCCTATCTATATGTGTTAGAGAATATTAATGTTCTCTATTTTTATCCAAGAAACATATTTAAAAGAGTGGACACTTAAGTGGTGAAGTTAAAATCATTGACCTCACATGACTATCACATCATATTTCATGAGCTGCTTCTAATAATCAGTCAACATAAGAAAACTGGAAATGTGAGGGTCATTATTAATTTTTATTAGTTATATAGATATATTAATTCAAAATTATTGATAAAATTGATTATAATAACTTGAAATAAGACTCACTAATCACTATTTTTAAATTATTTTTGTCATCTATCTTGATATTCGTACAGATATCTTATTGTATAGCTTTTAATAAAAAAAATTAGGGGGTATTATTCTTTATTATTGGATGTAAACCACCAAAATAATGATACGTATCATGATATATTATGTCATAAATAAGTACCCTAAAATATATATTTTAAATGTTATTTGTTCTAGGAGTGCATGGATTTTTGTTCTTTTTTTTAAATAAAACTTATATGAGGAATATTCAACAAATGAGAAATGAATACGAGAATTATGATAATATTGAGGAAACATTTTCATCACTACTATAACCTGGGGGTTTGTTTGTTTAAGTAGATTAACTAATTTTATCCTTAAGGATATAGAGACAAAAAAAATAATATTGTGTTGTTTAATTATGATGTTATTGATGAATACATCAAGTAGGTATGACTAAATACTTTTCCTTACATTAAATTGATTTGGTGATAATTTTCTATAACTAATGTATTATTCTATAATGCTATAGGAAGTATATGGAAATTATAAATAGAGAACATATTTATTTACCACTTATAATGAGAGGAAAGTTTTATATACATAAGTTTCATAAATACCACATAAGTCTATGACATTAATATCATTTTTTTAAATTACACAAGTGATTACTAATATTAATGAAACTTTCATATATAATAGGCTGATAATTTACCATTTAGTGTGATATATCATGAGACTAGGGAACTTAAATTTGTTACTAAAGTGATTGTATATGTGAGAAAATCAATTTTCATCAATGGATACAAGTTCATTAGTAAAAATTATTTAGTAAACATGAAAACTCAACAAGAAAATATTTTTCAGTTACTGAAATAGTTTTTTATGGTAAATTAGGTGATAGAAAACCATGTTCAACTGATGAGTCATATTATGGTGCAGTGGATATGATATTTATACAAAATTATTAATATAAATTTAATGTTTTTATATTTAAATGTATTTAGTTTGATGTTTTGAATCAAAAATAAATACATATTGATGAATATAGTTTTATATTAGTGGAAATGGAATTCTATCTTAAAACTAGATTAACCTTTAATATTGTAATATCATCCAAGATATGTGTTCTATGTAAAATATTAATTAAATACTTATTATGGTGTTTTTTTGGAATAATACCATGATTTATTTGTTATGATGGTATATATGATATTAAGTATATGTTGACTTATATTTGATATTGATTTACTGAATGCATGTAACACCCCGATATATTAATGATATTTTTTCTTGTGATCTATGTTACATTAAGGTAAGCTTGCACTATACACAACACCGACTTAGCTTGTGGTATACAAAACACTATTCATATAAGGCCCCGGCCTTAAACCTTACTTAATCTTGAGTTATTACAAGATTACACATTGAGGATCTTTTCGGGTTTAGAGTTTTAGAGAATTAGATCATAAAACTTGCATTACATTCCACATATAAACAAAGTGGTTACATAAAGATAGTATTCTTCATTCCCATCAATGGAAACACATTTAAAATAAAACATGGATTATTTCTTGACACATCCTTGACTTTAGCATCTTATCATGTACCTTTCCCTTGACCTATGAAAAAGATTTCAAAAACATGGGATGAGCATAAAAACTCAGTATGGGTTATAAAAAAAACATGGAAAGGAAACATGAGTTCATATATACATAAGAATGAAATCATACTTTACCCATAAAACATAGGCACTTTAACATACCTCATAAAATCATGAATAAATCATAGAAATCATAATACGTAAAGGTAACTTGAGGCCTTCATAACATTCTTACGTAGGGAGTAACCCTCTTGGTTACGTTTAGAATACCCATCATAGTATATTCCCTAAAATCTCTTCGGAGAAACCTTAACGTTTCACTCCTTCACGTTACCCAATGCATTGGAGAGCTATAACGGGCTCACCCGCCCTTAGTTTATCACGGAACCACCCGTCTTCATAATAATGCCCAAGAACCATAACATAATCATATCACATAAAACATGCATAAAGGAAACATAACATTTCCAAATTTCATTCACGAGATATCAATACAACACATTGATATAATAAAAACATTATGAAAACCATTTTCAATACCAAAGTAAAACATGGTATTTATTTTTCTTTTAAAAAAAAGGTATGGCTTGTAGAGGAAGCCGAAACTCAAATAACGGTTACGACGGCGGAGAAGTCGTTGTCGCCGCATACGTACGACAAAAACATTCCCTTTTGTCGTTTAGTAAACGCTTCGTATAAAAAAAGATTCCTTTTGAATAAACGTAAAAGTCAAAGGGGTTTATACACCGTATAGAAGAAAGTTGTGTATAAAATAAAATATGCCTCAACGAAAGGAGATTGAGACGAAGTCCCATACCTTGTATCCGACTTGACCCGACCGTTCTTTAATCTCCTGAATAATAAACTTGAGTTAATCTATACTTGCTTATGAATATTTTTCAAGTTCAGTATTCCTTTTATACCATGTTATGATCATCATGTAATCAGTTAAGTTAATAATGTTCATTTTGTCGGTATTTGGTTCTTAAGCCAAAAATAGACTTCTTACACTTACATGTTGTTAATTTGGTCAAAGGTTCATTATATCCAGAATGTTATTAATGATGTAGATATCATATATGTCATATATATCCAGTACTTACATGCATTTGTAATATTACATAATCATTTAGAGGTAAGAAATGAAATGCACCGTTCATGGAGACGGTAAGCCGTACGTACGCATGAACGCTACTTCCATTTCTATTTCATATTTTATGGAATGGAATCATAATGATATAAGAGTATATTATAATTCCAGTATAATAACATATATAATATCATTAACTTTATCCTTTACACATCCCACATATGGTATTAACGAATCAAATCACTTTTAGGGGGCGGTAGTCCGCACTTCCTAAAATGAAGATATCGTGTTTACCCATAATGGAAACCATAAAGGTATGCCCAAAATGAAAAAAACAGAAGCTTAAGGAAAACATAAACATATTATATATCATATATAAAAATAGTGACATCATAATGGCCACCCTTGAAGGTGTTAAATGAGTATTGAACAATCATCATTTCGGGAGGCAGAATTTCACCATCCACGGAAACCGTATGTTCATTAACCATTTGATGTAGTTTTGTGAGAGTGTAGCTCAAATAAATCTTATAACAACATCCTAGTATATTGATGATACTGGTGTTGTTACAAAAGAAGTATATAAAAATAGTTTAGGGGGTTGGAGAAGCAAAATAAAACAAATGAACATGAGAGAATGAATTACCGTAAAAAGTGTAACTCCTTTTGATTTGAGCCTAAATGCTTCCTTTGAAAGGATTATTCCCAAAGGGAATCCTCTAGGATTAGGAGAGGGATGTGGAGAGAGCAAATGGGCAGGGGTTGGCCGAGCCAAAGGCTTTAAGAGTGTGTGAAATGAGGTAGAGGTGGGGGCCTTTTATAAGAGGAGAGGAGGGGCACTTTTGGAATGTAAAGAAATATTACATTATTTGAAAAATGTGTTTCGGTTTTAAAAGGTCCCACATTGATAGAATTCGTGGATAAGGTGATAAGGGTTAGAAATCCATTCATCCAATTGGTTTTGGACATGTGTAGTTCATAGATTTTACATTATCTTTCTATTTTATTTAAATCGTCAAATAATGATGTCATCGCTGTATCATTAGTATGTCATAAATAATTAAATTTATTTAATGTCTAAAAATTATAAAAAAATACTATGATATATGAAATCTTTTTAGCTTTCCAATGACTATTTATAATCAAAATTTGGACTTGTATAACCCCACTTAAAAATTGTTTTCGCAAAAAATATCATGTTTGTGTCATTTTCACTTTAACATTAAATAAAAAGTAATTTATGTCATTTCCCAACAAAAGTGGATCAATGGGGTCCCCAAGTTGACCCATGGCATGTCATGGTCGGCCATGACACAACCAATGAGGTTGGGACATGTGTCTAGGTCATTTCATTTTATTAAAGTATTATTTATACCTTAAACTACCCTAATTACCACTAATCGCGATTAAGAACTTAATAAGTTACTATTCACCAAAAAATTATTTTAATCTCATTGAACCACATTTTACTTCTTAATGACAACCATGTATTTCGGATTTTCAAAATTCAGTACACATTAGTGGTAAACTTTCATTTAACTGAAAAATCAGTTTGCTTGATTACCACTTAGTGGTTTCACTATTCATCAAAAATTGATGTTTTTCAGAAAATTACAAAAAATTCACCCTAAGCTATATTTGATATTCCGAATTCAAAAATGAAGTCTACTTTACAAAATTCAAATCATATAAGTCACATTAATTAATTTAATAATTAATTCCCGCTGCCAGAGCAAATAGCGTGTTTTTACAAAACAATAAGTATCAAAAGATTGACACTAGTTTAAGTCTAATTTCAAAGTGAAATTGATTCCAATGACCACCATTGGATAAAATGGTAAAAATATATTCTAATTTAACTTCAAAAACAATTCAAAACATAATCTAATCATATAAATAAATTATATTAAAAAGCAGTTTTGATGTAAAATGCAGTATTTTTCACTATTCATTAAAAAATGAACATTGTTAGAAAAATACCAAAAATTCACACAAGGTAAATTTTGATGTCCCAATCATAAAGAATAAGTTTATTTTGACAAACATAGTTTATAAAATTGTCAAAAGATAGATTTAAAAAGGGTTTTCCATCATAAGGCAGTAAAACAATCTTTTAAGAATATTAGTGTATTCCATGTTTAAGATTGGATTTATTTTCATTTTAAGCCTCTAAAACAGTATCTTAATCATTAATAGACATAGATAAAAATATCTATTATTCATTACTTACTTGGGATGTTACATCCTTCCCCCCTTTAGAAAATTGCGTCCCCGCAATTTATTTACTTATCGAATAAATGGGGGTACTTATCCCTCATTGCATTTTCAGATTCCCATGTTGCCTCTTCAATCATGTGGTTTTTCCACAAAACCTTTACCTGCTTAATCACCTTATTCCGTAACACTTGCTCCCTGTGGTCAAGAATCTGGACCGGTTGTTCCTCATAAGATAGGTTCTCTTCCAGCTGAACTACCTCTGGGCTCAAAACATGAGATGGATCTGGCATATACTTTCTCAACATCGAAACGTGAAAAACATTGTGTACCTGAGATAAACTCGGAGGTAAAGCCACTCGGTATGCAACTGATCCAACTCTCTCTAGAATTTCGTATGGTCCAATGAACCTTGGACTCAACTTTCCTTTCTTACCAAATCTCATCACGCTTTTCCAAGGAGAAACCTTGAGAAAAACATGATCACCTACCTCGAAAGATAGATCCTTCCTCCGGTTATCCGCATAACTCTTCTGCCTGCTCTGAGCTGTTCTCATGTGTTTCTGAATCAGTTGAACTTTTTCTGCCATCTCTTCTACCAATTCTGGTCCCATCAACTTTCTTTCACCCACTTCATCCCAGAAAGCTGGAGTTCGACACCGCTTCCCATATAATGCCTGAAATGGTGCCATCTGTATACTGGAATGGAAACTGTTATTATATGAAAATTCAACCAAAGAAAGATGTTGGTCCCAACTTCCCTGATAATCCATAGAACAAGCTCGTAGCATATCCTCTAATGTCTGAATTGTTCGTTCTGACTGCCCATCTGATTGAGGATGAAAAGCTGTACTAAAATTTAATTCAGTACCCAACGACTTCTGAAGGCCTTTCCAAAAGTTAGAAGTAAACCTGGGATCACGATCCGATACAATGGAGAGAGGAACTCCATGTAACCTGACTATCTCTTTAAGATACAAACGGGAAAGTTGATCAAGAGAGAAAGTATCTCGTATAGCAAGAAAATGAGCAGATTTGGTCAAGCGATCAACAATAACCCAGATTGCATTATTACCTCGAGATGTCTTCGGTAATCCAACAACAAAGTCCATGGATATATTCTCCCGTTTCCACTCTGGCACTCGTAAAGGCTGAAGCATCCCTTTCGGTAACTGCCGCTCTGCTTTAACCTGCTGACAAGTCAAACACTTCACAGTAAAATCAGCAATGTCTCTTTTCATTCCATCCCACCAGTAATACTCCCACAGATCTCTATACATCTTAGTACTGCCCGGATGAACTGAAAACGGAGAACTATGAGCTTCACATAACAACTCTCTCTTCAACTGTGAATCACAAGGCACACACAATCTCTTCCCAAATCTCGAAACACAATCATTATCAATGTTGAATTCAGGCAACTTACCTTTCTGAACCAGCTCTACCTTTTTCTGCAACTCACTGTCTTTCTTCTGTGCTTGCTTGATTCTATCTGATAGAGAAGATCTCACTAATACCTGAAACAAAACAGAAGGACTTCCTGCACCAACAACTTCTATGCCAAATTTCATCAAATCGTTAACCAAAGGATCACGTTCCAACCGCAACATTGTTAATGAAGCATTACTTTTTCGACTCAAAGCATCAGCCACTTTATTTGCTTTTCCCGGATGGGAATGAATTGTACAATCATAATCCTTGATTAATTCCAGCCATCTCCTTTTTCTCATATTCAATTCTTTCTGAGTGAATATATACTTTAAACTTTTGTGGTCGGTATATATTTCACACTTTACTCCATACAAATGATGCCTCCAAATTTTTAAAGCAAAAACAACAGCAGCTAATTCCAAATCATGTGTAGGGTAATTTACCTCATGAGTTTTCAACTGTCGTGAAGCATAAGCAATTACCTGATCATTCTGCATTAGGACGCAACCAAGTCCTTTCAATGAAGCATCACTATATATAACAAACTCACCATTCCTGGAAGGTAGTTCCAAAACTGGAGCATTCACCAATCTTCTTTTCAATTCCTGAAAACAATCATCACATTCTTTTGTCCAGATAAACTTAACTCCCTTCCGAGTTAGCTTAGTCATTGGACTAGATAACCTTGAAAAATTTCTAACAAACCTTCGATAATAGCCCGCCAAACCAAGGAAGCTACGAATCTCAGTTACATTTGTGGGTCTTGGCCATTCTTCCACAACTTTTGTTTTTACAGGATCAAAAGTTATTCCATCTTTAGAAACAATGTGACCAAGGAAAGATATTTGTTGCAACCAAAACTCACACTTTCTGAATTTCCCATACAGTTTATTTTCTTTTAAGGTTTGCAAGATAACCCTTAAATGTTTTTCATGCTCCTCTTTACTTTTAGAAAACACCAAAATATCATCAATGAAAACCACCACAAACTTATCCAAGAACTCATGGAAAATTCTATTCATTAAGTCCATTAATACAGCAGGTGCATTGGTTAGCCCAAAAGGCATTACTACAAATTCATAATGGCCATATCTCGTACGGAACGCGGTCTTCGGAATATCTGCCTCCTTAACCTTCAGCTGATGGTACCCCGATCTCAAGTCAATCTTTGAAAAAAACTGAGCTCCCTGGAGCTGATCAAACAAATCATCGATATGAGGCAAAGGATATTTGTTCTTAATAGTGATATTATTCAAGGCTCTATAATCAATGCAAAGTCTCATAGAACCATCTTTCTTTTTAACAAATAAAACAGGAGAACCCCATGGTGATGTGCTAGGTCTAATGAAACCTTTCTCTAATAAATCTTGCAATTGCTCCTTCAACTCTAAAAGTTCAATTTGTGCCATTCGATAAGGGGGTTTTGAAATTGGCTTAGCATCAGGAACTAAGTCAACAGTAAACTCAACTTCCCGATCTGGTATTATTACAGGCAACTCATCAGGAAAAACATCAGGATACTCATTTACCACTGGCACATCATTAATCTGAACAGTTCCTTTATTTTCAACGACGTGTGCAAGGTAACATTCATTTCCATCTTTTACAAGTTTCTCGGCCTCTTGATATGTTATCAAAAGTGAGGGTTCATTCTTGTAAACAAACTTAAAGTCTTTCTGAAAAGAAACTTCTTTAGCTCTACAGTCAATCTTAGCATGGTAAATAGAGAGCCAATCCATACCCAGGATAACATCAAACTCTACTAGAGGTAGAACAATAAGGTTTGCAAGTAGGTTCTTTCCACAGATAAGGATAGGAAGATTCTTATAAATTCTTTTTGCGTCGACACTTCCCCCAGGTGTTTTTACCAAAAGTTCAGGAGTCATTTCTTGAGATGGTATTCCCATTTTACTAGAAAAGGTTTCAGAGATGAAAGAATGTGTAGAACCCGAATCAAACAACACACTGGCATAATCTGAAAAAACAAACAAAGTACCTGATAAAACTTCATTTGATGGCCCGACATCTGCTGAAGTAGTTGCAAAGGATTTCACCACCCCTTTCTTCTTGTAGTCTAACTGCTTCCCATCACTCAAGCTCTTTGTCGGACACTCATTTTCATAGTGACCCATATCATTGCACTTAAAACATTTCACTAACTGTAAATCAAATTTGTTTTTACCTTCACCTTGATCCTTTTCAGTGCAATCACGAGCCTTATGTCCCATCTTACCACATCGGTAGCACTTCCCAGAATTCAGAAGACATTCCCCAGCATGCCTTTTGCCACATTTATCACAAACTGGAAACTTAGTTCTCTTACCATCAGACATTTTTGAAGAATTCTTACCTTTCTCTTGCCACCTCGGTCTCTTCTTCTGTTGGTTGTTATAGAACACTTGGTCATCGGCAAACTCCATTTCCACCTTCTCAGCACATCGAACAAGCTTTTCATAACTTTTAAACTCACGAGAAGCTAATGCCCTTCGATATTTTGGATTTAATCCTGAGTAAAAATGATTTATTTTACTATCAAGGTCCCAGATAAAATTTGGAGCATACCTTGCCAATCGAGTGAACTTTTCTTCATAGGCAGCCACTGAGTCTTCCTCTTGCCTAAATTCCAAGAATTTCTTTTCCATCCTAAGTCGAACAGCCTTAGGAAAATACTTCTCAAGAAACATACCTTTGAATTCATCCCAGTCAAGAGCATCAATCTCATCGGCGTCCCTGATATTTTTAACCATAGACCACCACTGATCTGCTTCTCCCTCCAAACGGTAAATAGCAAGACTAACCTTTTTATTGTCTGAACACCCCATGACATCAAAAATCTAATCCAGTGCTTTAATCCACCCTTCAGCTAGCACAGGGTCAGATGATCCTCTGAATGATGGTGGATATTGCCTCATGAAGTGTTCCACCACTGACATGTTCCTCTGCGGTTGTTCTGGATGATCTCGTGCATGGATACCACCGCCATTTATCGCTTGAGTCAACTGCGCCATTACTGCCACAAACTGTTCAGTTCCAATTCCGACCATTTCTGGATGCCGATTCGGAAGGTTATTTCCTTCTGT
This sequence comes from Viscum album, assembly GCA_963277665.1. Taxonomy (NCBI): domain Eukaryota; kingdom Viridiplantae; phylum Streptophyta; class Magnoliopsida; order Santalales; family Viscaceae; genus Viscum; species Viscum album. Next base: position 1,514,869,949 of record OY728155.1, on the reverse strand, counting down.
ATGCCTTCCCAGCACTGCTTCCCTGTTTCCTCTACGGAAAACCATTCTGAACAAACATGTCTTAGATGAAGCAACATGGTAATCTTTAAATGCTATATCATTTAGAAAAAAAAAATATTTTTGGATAATCATTTAATATATTTCTAACTCCTAAAGTTATCTAAACCGACCTCTGATACCAACTATAAGGCCCCAGCCTTAAACCTTACTTAATCTTGAGTCATTACAAGATTACACATTGAGGATCTTTTCGGGTTTAGAGTTTTAGAGAATTAGATCATAAAACTTGCATGACATTCCACATATAAACAAAGTGGTTACATAAAGATAGTATTCTTCTTTCCCATCAATGGAAACACATTTAAAATAAAACATGGATTATTTCTTGACACATCCTTGACTTTATCATCTTATCATGTACCTTTCCCTTGACCTGTGAAAAACATTTCAAAAACTTGGGATGAGCATAAAAACTCAGTATGGGTTATAAAAAAACATGGAAAGGAAACATGAGTTCATATATATATAAGAATGAAATCATACTTTACCCATAAAACATAGGCACTTTAACATACCTCATAAAATCATGAATAAATCATAGAAATCATAATACGTAAAGGTAAATTGAGGCATTCATAACATTCTTACGTAGGGAGTAACCCTCTTGGTTACGTTTGGAATACCCATCACAGTATATTCCCTAAAATCTCTTCGGAGAAACCTTAACGTTTCACTCCTTCGCGTTACCCAATGCATTGGAGAGCTATAACGGGCTCACCCGCCCTTAGTTTATCACGGAACCACCCGTCTTCATAATAATGCCCAAGAACCATAACATAATCATATCACATAAAACATGCATAAAGGAAACATAACATTTCCAAATTTCAATCACGAGATATCAATACAACAAATTGATATAATAAAAACATTATGAAAACCATTTTCAATACCAAAGTAAAACATGGTATTTATTTTTCTTTAAAAAAAAGGTATGGCTTGTAGAGGAAGCCGAAACTCAAATAACGGTTACGACGGCGGAGAAGTCGTTGTCGCCGCATACGTACGACAAAAACATTCCCTTTTGTCGTTTAGTAAACGCTTCGTATAAAAAAAGATTCCTTTTGAATAAACGTAAAAGTCAAAGGGGTTTATACACCGTATAAAATAAAGTTGTGTATAAAATAAAATATGCCTCAACGAAAGGAGATTGAGACGAAGTCCCATACCTCGTATCCGACTTGACCCGACCATTCTTTAATCTCCTGAATAATAAACTTGAGTTAATCTATACTTGCTTATGAATATTTTTCAAGTTCATTATTCCTTTTATACCATGTTATGATCATCATGTAATCAGTTAAGTTAATAATGTTCATTTTGTCGGTATTTGGTTCTTAAGCCAAAAATAGACTTCTTACACTTACATGTTGTTAATTTGGTCAAAGGTTCATTATATCCAGAATGGTATTCATGATGTATATATCATATATGTCATATATATCTAGTACTTACATGCATTTTTAATATTACATAATCATTTAGAGGTAATAAATGAAATGCACCGTTCATGGAGACGGTAAGCCGTACGTACGCATGAACGCTACTTCCATTTCTATTTCATATTTTCTGGAATGGAATCATAATGATATAAGAGTATGTTATAATTCCAGTATAATAACATATATAATATCATTAACTTTATCCTTTACACATCCCACATATGGTATTAACGAATCAAATCACTTTTAGGGGGCGGTAGTCCGCACTTCCTAAAATGAAAATATCGTGTTTACCCATAATGGAAACCATAAAGGTATGCCCAAAATGAAAAAAACAGAAGATTAAGGAAAACATAAACATATTATATATCATATATAAAAATAGTGACATCATAATGGCCACCCTTGAAGGTGTTAAATGAGTATTGAACAATCATCGTTTCGGGAGGCAGAATTTCGCCATCCACGGAAACCGTATGTTCTTTAACCATTTCATGTAGTTGTGTGAGAGTGTAGCTCAAATAAATCTTATAACAACATCCTAGTATATTGATGATACTGGTGTTGTTACAAAAGAAGTATATAAAAAGAGTTTAGGGGGTTGGAGAAGCAAAATAAAACAAATGAACATGAGAGAATGAATTACCTTAAAAAGTGTAACTCCTTTTGATTTGAGCCTAAATGCTTCCTTTGAAAGGATTATTCCCAAAGGGAATCCTCTAGGATGAGGAGAGGGATGTGGAGAGAGCAAATGGGCAGGGTTTGGCCGAGCCAAAGGCTTGAATAGTGTGTGAAATGAGGTAGAGGTGGGGGCCTTTTATAAGAGAAGAGGAGGGGCACTTTTGGAAAGTAAAGAAATATTACATTATTTGAAAAATGTGTTTCGGTTTTAAAAGGTCCCAAATTGATAGAATTCGTGGATAAGGTGATAAGGGTTCGAAATCCATTCATCCAATTGGTTTTGGACATGTGTAGTTCATAGATTTTACATTATCTTTCTATTTTATTTAAATCGTCAAATAATGATGTCATCGCTGCATCATTAGTATGTCATAAATAATTAAATTCATTTAATGTCTAAAAATTATAAAAAAAATACTATGATATAGGAAATCTTTTTATCTTTCCAATGACTATTTATAATAAAAATTTGGACTTTTATAACCCCACTTAAAAATTGTTTTCGCAAAACATATCATGTTTGTGTCATTTTCACTTTAACATTAAATAAAAAGTAATTTATGTCATTTCCCAACAAAAGTGGATCCATGGGGTCCCCAAGTTGACCCATGGCATGTCATGGTCGGCCATGACACAACCAATGAGGTTGGTACATGTGTCTAGGTCATTTCATTTTATTAAAGTATTATTTATACCTTAAACTACCCTAATTACCACTAATCGCGATTAAGAACTTAATAAGTTACTATTCACCAAAAAATTATTTTAATCTCATTGAACCATATTTTACTTCTTAATGACAACCATGTATGTCGGATTTTCAAAATTCAGTACACATTAGTGGTAAACTTTCATTTAACTGAAAAATCAGTTTGCTTGATTACCACTTAGTGGTTTCACTATTCATCAAAAATTGATGTTTTTCAGAAAATTACCAAAAATTCACCCTAAGCTATATTTGATATTCCGAATTCAAAAATGAAGTCTAATTTACAAAATTCAAATCATATAAGTCACATTAATTAATTTAATAATTAATTCCCGCTGCCAGAGCAAATAGCGTGTTTTTACAAAACAATAAGTATCAAAAGATTGACACTAGTTTAAGTCTAATTTCAAAGTGAAATTGATTCCAATGACCACCATTGGATAAAATGGTAAAAATATATTCTAATTTCACTTCAAAACCAATTCAAAACATAATCTAATCATATAAATAAATTATATTAAAAAGCAGTTTTGATGTAAAATGCAGTATTTTTCACTATTCATTAAAAAATGAACATTGTCAGAAAAATACCAAAAATTCACACAAGGTAAATTTTGATGTCACAATCATAAAGAATAAGTTTATTTTGACAAACATAGTTTATAAAATTGTCAAAAGATATATTTAAAAAGGGTTTTCCATCATAAGGCAGTAAAACAATCTTTTAAGAATATTAGTGTATTCCATGTTTAAGATTGGATTTATTTTCATTTTAAGCCTCTAAAACAGTATCTTAATCATTAATAGACATAGATAAAAATATCTATTATTCATTACTTACTTGGGATGTTACAATTCATGTCTTATGTTAAACAAAATTTCATGTTATTTTTATATAATTCATTTTTTACAAGACAGAGTATAAGTGAATAACTTAATATTGTTATGTAATCATATAACCAAGTCATTATAATAGTGGGTATAAACAATCTTAACATTCTTCTGAAAAAATAATTAAATGAAAATAAGTGAGTTTATAAAAAAATAAAATATCTATTCATGGATTTAATTAATGAAATATATGTTTAATATATTTAATCTAATGTTTAAAATTCATCTTATATTTTTTCTATACATGTTATTAGAAAAAATTCAATTTTTTGGATAAAAGGTGTATTTTTCAGAATATATAGTTTTTCGGCATTTTGAAAGTGAAACCATTTTAAATATAGTTTTTGAAACATTTTTATATTCCATTTGTCAAAATAAACTTCATCTATGAAATTTTTTGTATCGAAATTCACTTTGGTTTATTTTTTTTGTATTTTTCTAAAAGGTTTCATGAATTGTGAAAATAATAATTTTTATTGAAAAAACAGTTTTTTATAATAAAGTCATTAAAAATTAAAATTAGGTGTTGGATTTTTTTTTATTTTAATTATTTGTTTTACCCAATTATGGTATTTGAAATGGATTTTAGACCCATATTAATTATAAAAACATTTTCCATTCTAAAAAAACTTTTTTTAAAAAAAAACTATTTCCCAGACATTTTACCAATTCTGTTTAAATTTAATTCTGTATCTTATTGGTTTTGATTTTTGAAAAATGGATGTGAAATTTTGATTCAAAAGGTAATTTTTTTTTTAAATAGGTATTTTTTATTTTTTTGGCCAAAATGAATAGTAACCATTGTAAAACATGTTACATCGATAAAGGGTTAATTAGTTAATTTAAGTTAAAAATAAAATTATAAAGACTATAAAATAACCCTAAAAATGGTAAAATTTTATTATATGAATTAAAATAGAACAATAAAAATTAATTATTTAAATTATGTTATTTAATGGACAGTTGTCCATGAAAATGACATAAATAATATTTAAATCAATGAAATATACAAACTATCATTTTTTTGTCTTTATTATCTATTATGTGTCCATATGGGGAACAGTTTATATTTTGAGTGAATATAAATGAAAATTTTTATCTTAAGAAGCATATATTCGGGATAAAAAAATTATTTTAGATATTTTGGACCACTTGGGTGGAAATATGATAATTATATTTTCTTTATTTATTAGAATTTTAAAGATTCCACATTCATGTTTTAATAAATATATCATTTTTAATATATGGTTATAATGTATATAAATTATATTATAAATACTCATTTGAAATATAAAATGATTTTATTTATCATGATAATTTATTTTTAATTTTATGCAAATAAATAATTTCCCTAATGACATACACAATGATGATGTATAAATTATTTAATTGATAAAAAATCAATTAAATAATAATTATTAAAATGATAATAAAAATTAAAAGACAATAACAATTAAAAAAATCTTATCAGTGGATTATATCTCAACCGTAATCATGAAAGGGTCAATTTAGTGATCATTTTGAGCAATATGAAAAGGATTCTGAATCTTTTAATATTTTATTTAAAGAGATGTTAAAGTTGTCACATTATTACATTAATAAAGATAAAATTTTTAATATAGGATTTTATAGAACATATATTCAACTATAATTATTGATATGAAATTTAGAACAATTATCTTTACTTTGGTAATTTTGTAATTTATACTCAACAAATAAGAATATTAAATAATTATACAATACAGATGTAATAATTATTTTATTAATGGAGAAACAAAATTAAAGTAATTAAAATATTAAAATAAAAATAATTTGGGATAATAAAAAATATTAAGTAATCTTCTATATTACATTGATCCCTTTGGGAAAAAAATATTTGTTTTGAGGAAAATTTGTCGTCCTTATATTTTTGAAAATCAATAAATTGAATAATTTCAAAATTGAAACTGTTGATTGATTATCAGAATTATGTATTATTGAATTATTTAAAAATCATAGGACATTTTTAAAAACATATAATAATTATTATATGTTTTAAAATTTTCTATTTTATTCATTTATTTTCTAATTAAAATCAAATAAGTAAATATCATACTATTTTAATATTTAATAAATTGTTACCTTAGTTAAAATTAAAATAAAATAACTAAGGGTTAATTGAAATTATAAGGATTAAATTTACATAAAATAATATTTAAAATTTATTGATTAATGAGATTAAAACCTTATCTCATTATATCTTCAAATAAATGAAATTTTTGTGGTATTTGAATTCAAATAGATTTTATTATAGTTTAATATTTTTTGGAGATTCGAAAGGTGATCCTCACCTCAATTATAAAAGGGAACCTCCTCCCTCAATTTTTAACATCAATTTTGACTTAATGATTATCAATATCCAAAAAATTTCCTTTGTTAACTTCTTTAGTCACATTATATTGGTTCTTTTCTTCTCAAAAGACCAACCTTATTGCCTTTAAGAGGAGATATAGAGGGATATCTCTGAAGAAGAGGTAATCTCATTTACTAACTCTCCCAAGATCATTTCATCTTCTATATCCTCTTATTATGTTGTTTCCATTATTAAGTAATAAATACAGTATGAACTATGTACTGATATGTTATTATGGTTATGGAAAAACCATATTCCACCTTCTATACATCATGGGGAAAAAATTCACCATGCTTGTGTACGTACAACCTACCATCTCCATGCCGTGGTGTAATCTATTTTATACCACAACCTTACTTAGATGGGTATAATGATGTAAATAATAAATATATGTGATTATTATAACATGATATGTATTCTTTCACAAATTATATACCATTCTCTTCCATACCATTTGAAAATCATGGGAATGATATCATCACTTGTGTGTATGTACAGTATACCATCTCCAGGATGTGATGTGATTCATTCTAGATGATATCCATTAAATCATGATTATATAAATGAATTGAAAGAAAAAATATGATATATACTATATTGTTATCATTATGGAAATTATATAACTATAATATCAAAAGAATAACAAGAGCATATCTGATGAAACTTGTGCAAGAAAATAATGCATTTAATACTTTATGGATGAGTAATAATGTTATTCACAAACAGATGATAATATAATCATATATGATATCATCAAAATAAATATGATTCTAGAATAAATAAATGAAATTATTTAAATAATAATACAAGAGCTTTAGATACATACAAAAGATATTATACCAAAGGTAAGGGATTATTTTGTCCTAACTTTATTTCTGTGGGACATAGTCCTTACACACCACATATTTCTTTTGTGTGGTGTTTATACTACCCATGAGTGTTTTTATGAATATTATTATAAAGGTTATTATATTTAAATATTCATATAATTTTCTTTATTTTATGAGGTATACAATTCAAATGATTTTAAATTGGTAAGAGATAATTTTGTAATCTCGTTATTATATGAGATTGTTTATACTTAATTATATATGGGAGTATATTTATCATCCATGTCCATGTTTTATAAAAAAGTTTTCATTAAATTTATACTATTCTCCTATACATGTTTAAAGTCATTTGTACAAATTTTTTAACTTTTACTACATGGTTTTGAAGGAATATTTCTTTCATTTTCTATATGATGTATTTTTTGACTATTCTAGTAAATGTATGAGAAGAATGTTTTTTAACTTATGTAGCATGAATATATTTTTACACAGTCAGGACACTATATTTCCATGAATACTAACTTATAAATATTCAAGTTTATTTTAAAATAAATTCATTTATTTTAAACTTTTTTGGTGTTTTGAGAAAACAAAATGTTTTTTAAGAAGATAGGATATTTTCCTCAAGAATTAATTTCAAGTGTTATATCAAAATTATTTTCCATCTAAGATGGAATTATTTAATAGAATTTTGTTTGATGTATAATATCCTTATTTTTTATAGGGTTTTATTGTTTTCAATATGTAATTCTATTTAGTAAATACATTTGTTTTACTTGTATTATGTTATGATGGAATGATGCTTAAGAAACCCATTTTATTCCTTGGATTATGCAATGATGAATGATTTATGATTTTGTTGAACAAGTAAGAATGATTTCATTGTGAGATGGGTGGGAGCAATATCTCCCTCAAATGCATTGGGAAAATATTTATATCTCATGATATAGACCTGACTAGAATAGAAAGTAAATCTGGTTCAGTAATACATGGATGGAATAGTAATTATATCTGGTTCAGTAATACAGGGCTGGAACCACAAGTAAACCCAATTCAGTAATGGAATTTTAACACTATGATAGTCTTGGAAATGAGACTTGGCTAATATAGAAATGATTTTCTATTCATTTTTTTTCCATAATTCCATGTTTTATTCCAATGATATTTTTTAATTGATTGTGTTTCTTTATGATTTATGACTTATAAACTGCCATGATTTATGTCGTGACTCATGATTTTGATATTTGTTATAGATAGCATGATTTTCAAAATTTGTGTTCATGTTTTTACATTGTTATTTTTATGTTTTGTTTGATATTATCTATTTTTACCCTTACTGATCATTTGATCTCACCCTTTTCATAAGTTTTATTTTCCCCAGGACATAAAGAAAAGTTTTAGGTAGGAAAAATAAAGGGGAATATCTTAATGGAAGATGTTGAATATATTTCACCAAGTTAGCAGAATGTGTTCCCAGTTTCAAAAGACACAAAACTAATATGTTATTTAGGCGTCTATTTATGTCATGTATTAAGTAATCTGCAAAACTAATGTAGTGTTAATTTATATCAAACTTGGGTCTCTACAGTTGGTACCAGATTGAAGGTTTAACTAACCTTTGGAAAATAGGATGAGAATACTTTTGTGAGATCCCTAGAGATATTTCGAAGTTATGTCAATGGATGTCCTAAGGATAAGTCTAATTATAGTTCATAGTTCTAGAATTTTTGTAACAATAATGAATAAACTAGGATTACAACTAATATTTTAGATATTGAAAGTATTTTCCCTTGATTAAGTGGTTTTTACAGTAAGATTATTATTGCCGAAGCTTTTCTTTTGGGGTTTTAGAAAATGGATGGAAATATGAGGATTTATGTTAATGGGGAAAATAATGGATAATGGAATGGTATTACTCATGAGAAACCAAATGAAATGGGAGATGAAAGGTGAAATTTTTTTTATGCCTAATCGGGAATATCATAATATAATCAATAATATCAACTTTGGTGAGTTTAATGACCCACCTAATAAGAGAAATATGGATTTTCCTAGTGACTATAGAGGAAAGATGGTTCAATTTTCCTCATGTAAATCATGTGGGAAGAGGTATCTGGGAGAATGTTTCAAAGAAATTGTAATATTATTTGTGTGTGTTAAAGGACACAATTCCAGTAATTGAAAATTAAATGGTTTCATTAGCGATGAATATATTTCTAAGGCAACAATGGTGGTTAAATGTTTAAAATGTGAGGTGTATGGTAATTATGTAAATTGATGAACTAGGGTAAAATCTCAAGAAGAGAATCATCATGGCCATATCAGAAGTATTTATATTGTTGATGATGAAGAGAATACGAATGACATATGATATTAAAGAAGTGGTAATGAATAAAATGATGAAGATTGGTCAAAAGTTTATGAAGATAGTGGAATAACTTCATGTTTATCAAGAATAATATTGTATAAGTAATTTTATGGCATTATGTAATAATGAAACTTCAAAGTATTTTCGAACTATAGTTTTTTATTAGGTATTGAAAATTATATGCTGAATAGTATTGGTAACCATTAAAAGTGATTGGGGTAATATGTTGAAAAAGACATTATTAAGTGAAGGATAACCCATAAAATGATCATAATAATGAGATAATGATATGTTGGTTATAGATAAGTAAATTGGATGGTAATTATTTCCTTATAACTAATTAAGGATTTTTTTAAAAGTAGTTTATGCTATCATGGATGATGTTCATAGCTCTTTAGAATTAAAAATAAGGCAACATTCATGTTTTCACTATGGATATATGGTAATTCATGTTATTTTCAATAGAATACATGATTAAGGTGTTCACATATTTGAAATGTGACCAATAAGAAATACCTTATGATATATGGGAGATAATTGTTAAGCTCATTTAGTTCACCTCTTTCTAAATTTTTGGATTTTTGATTTCAAAGGGATTGTATGGTTATCCATTTATGGAAGGTATAAGTTAAAAAATGGAAGTAGTTTTTTAGATTAAAGTATTATCTAAAAATATGTAAACTTATTCATATTTGATAACTCTTTCTAACCTTTTAGATAGATAAAATGACCTATCATCCAATTTATAGATCTCATTATCTATTAATGCTTTATAAATGAAAGATTCAGCTTCATTTATTTGAAAAAGAGATGAAGAGGAAATTTATTTAGGCATAAGGAAATGGTTATATTATACTTAATCAAGAAAGTATTTATTCTCATTATTAAACTCTAGGGAAAGGATCCTAAAACCAAAAAATTTACTCTAATACCTTCATTTCAGATGAATCGAATTTCCCCTTAAATAATTGCTGATTTATGGCTTTATGATTATTAACATACATTTAACCTTGTTCTATATCAGTCTCTATTAAAACATGATGGTTATATTTCTCTTTCATTTCCATGTTTTCACTTTCCACCTACATTCTCCTTTGTGGAAACCCAGTTATGAATGACTTTGGCTAACCGTTATATTTCTCACATTCATTTTTAAAAGGATGTTTTAGAATCTATTTTTCGGATGTGGGTTACTATAAAAGAACATTAAAAGTATTTATAATTTTATAACCTAGAATAATTTTAAGGGATAAATTAATTTTAAGGGGGGTAGAATGAAATACCTTGAGATTTTTATGATATAATTTTTTTCCGTGTGTTGTACGCTACACCAAGGTAAGAATTCTATATACGCAACATCGTCTTAGCTCGAAGTATACACAACACTATTCTTGGATTATGATACACACAATTTCAAGTTATTTTGATATAATTAATTTCATGCAAGACCGAGTATAAGTGAACAACAAAATATTATGTTACCTTATAACATAGTCATTATAATGAATGGTGTAAACAATATTAAATTTCTTCTAAAAACCATTTAAATGAAAAACAGTAAGATTATAAAATAGTAAAATCACTATTTATGGATTTTAATAATGAAATATATGCCTAATAAATTTAATCTAACATTGATAATCTATCTTTTATGTTTTCTATACATGATATAATAACAAATTCAATTTTTCAGATAAAATATTTATTTTTTAAAAAAATGTAGTTTTGCAATCTTTTGAGGGAGCACCCATTTTATATCTAGTTTTGAAACTTTTTATATTAAATTTGAAAAAATATAATTCATATTTGAAATTGTATTATCAAAATTCAATTAGGATAATTTTTTGTCATTTTTCTGACATGTTTCATGAATTGTGAAAATACTGATGTTTATTGAAAAAATCATATTTTCTTATGAAGTTATTAGCAAGTAAAATTATGTTTTTCATTCGTTTTAAATTTTAATTAGTTAATTTTTATCAAATTATGGGTTTTGAAATGTATTTTTTACACAAATTTATTAGAAAATCATTATCTATTTTATAAGAACATTTATTTATAAAAAACTATTTTTTATGACATTTTACTGATTTTATTTTAAATTTAATTATTAAAATTATGTCTTTTGAATTTTGAAAAAATGATGTTAAATTTGGATTCATAGGCCATAATTTCTTAAATATTTTCCTTTTAGTTTACTTTTCCAAATGAATAGTAACTATGGTAAATTTTGTTACCATAGTAAAAGGTAAATTAGGTAATTTATGTTAAAAATAAAATTATAAAGACTATAAAATAACCATAAAACGGTAAAATGTTATTATATCAATTAAATTATACCCTTAAAATTTTAGGATCAAAATTATGTCCTTTAATTGACACTTGTACATGAAAATGACTTAAATAATATTTAAATAAAAGAAAGATTCAAAGTATCATTTTCATTGTCTTTATTATCTATTATGTATCCACATGCGTAAAATTTCTATTTTGAATGAATATAAATGAATTTTTTAACTTAATAAACATATATTCATGATAAAAATCTATATTTGACATTTTCTATCACCTGGGTCGAATTATGATATTTATATAGTTTTATTTATTATATTTTAAAAATGATACATTCATGTTTTAATAAATATATCATTTTTAATATAAGTTTTTCAGAATATAAATTGAACATAAATACTTATTTGAAATATAAAATCATTTTATTTATCATGTTAATTTATTTTTAATTTTTATGAAATAAATAATTTCCCCAAATTCTTAAACATTGATGATCAATAAATTATTTAATTGATGAAAAATCGATAAAATATTTTTTGTTAAAATGATAATAACCTTTAAAAGATAATAAAAATTGAAAAAATATTATTGGTGGAGTATATAGAGACCATAATCATCCAAGGGTCTATTTATTGACCATTTGGATCCATATGGAATGGATTATAACACTTATAATGTTTTATTTAAAGTTAAGTTAATATGGCCACATTTTTGATTTAATAAATATAAAATTTTTAATATAATATTTTCGAGAAGATATATTCTACTAAAAGTATTAATATTAAATATAGAATAATTATATTCATTATTTTTTTTATTCAACAAGTATGTAGATTAAATAATTATATAATAAATATGTACCCCGAATGGCCCAAAGGCCTTCATTTTTATTACTTTTTGATAACCCCCATTTCAAGGGATGAGGGGAACCCTTACAAGGCCAATAGGCTTAGAGATTACAAGGCCTGTAGGCTTAGGAGATTACATGACCCAAAGGTCTTAGGGAATTCAACCAGACTATCTACAAGGAACTGCCCCTCCCCAACATCTGCATCATGATAGTAGCTCTCCACCTTTGAATTTCTATTTGGCTAGGTTTCTTGTGCAAGCACAGGCTGGTACCAATGGCATAGCCATACCATCTCATTCTAAAAATCCATTTGGTTCTGCTCTGGGGAGTGCACCTACTCTGAATCCTCTTCTAGGGCTACTCCTTTTTTTGTAGTGTGTCTGGGGTAGCTCCATGTGGCCCAAAGGTCTTGAGGTGGCCCGAGGGCCTTAAAGGTTGCCCGAAATACCTACTGACCCAAAGGCCTGGGTGGCCCGAAATCCTTAAGGACTCCAAGCCAAAACCGGTGGCCCAAGGTGAAAAGTTCTAGCGGCTATAGTACCAAACAGTACCTGCTATAGTACTACTACAGTACCTGCTACAGTACCACAATGTTTACAGTTCTAATACAATACCTGTACAGTGTACAGTTCTGCTACAGTCCGCATAGTGTACGGTACTGCTACAGTGGCTGCAACAGTGCCTGCTACAATACTGCTACAGTACACCCCCAGAAATATTCCTCTACTAGGTTTTGAACTTGGGTCTTGTGGATGCACTTAAGGATACCTCACCAATTGGGCTAAGGCTCATTTGCTATAAAATATAGATGTAGTAATTAATTTATTAATGGAAATATCAAATTTGTTTTATAAATTTTTTTTTAAAAAATATAATTTGGGATAATTAATATATCCAAAGAATTTTTTAGATTACCTTTACCCTTTTATTGATATAATATTTTTTTGTGGAAAAATTTTAATCTTGATATTTTTAATAATTAATAAATTTAATAGTGTCAAAATTGACACTATTGATAGTTTTTCAATGTTATGTATTATTAAATTATTAAAAATCCTATAACATTTTTAAAAATATAGATTAATTATTATATGGTCTAAAAATTTATAAATTATTCATTTAGGTTCTAATTTAAATAAAAAAAGTAAATATTAAACTCTTTTAAAATTGAATAATTTGTAACCTTAGATAAAATTAAAGTAGAAAAACTAAGGGATAATTGGAATTATAAGGTTTAAATTGAAATAAAAACTTGTTTTAAATTTATTGGTTGATGATATTACAACCTTATATCATCATAACTTCGAATAAATTACATTTTTATGGTATTTAGATTGATATAGATTTTATTATAATTTAATATTTTTGGAGATTCCAAAAGTTCCCCCCACCTCAATTATAAAAAGGCACCTCATCCATCAATTATTCCCTTAAATTATAGCTTTAATGTTCTTCCATACCCTTCCCATTTCCCTTATCAACTTTTTTATTCTCATCCTAGAGGTTCTGGTCTTCTCAAAAGACTAACCTTTGTGCTTTTAAGAGGATATCTAGAGGGTGCTTGCCGAAGAAGATGTAATATCCTTCACCGACTCTCTCAAGATCATTTCTTCTTGTACTTCCTATAACTATATTATTTATATTATTAAGGAATAACTAAATTATAAAAATTATACAGGTATTTTATTATTATAATGGGAAAAAATTATTCCTCCTTCTATCCATCCTACGAAAAACAAATTCACCACACGTGCATACATACATCCTACCATCTCCACACCATTGTGTAATTTGTTTTTCACCACCACCTTACATGGATGGGTATAATGATGGAAATAATAAATATATTTGATAATTATAACATGATATTGATTTTGTATCAAATTATACACCATTCAATTTCATACCACTTCAAAATTATGGGAATGATATCGCCGCCTGTGTGTACGTACGACCTACTATCTCCATAATGTGATTTGATTTATTCTACATGATATCAATTAAATAATGATTATATAAATGTATTGAAAGATGAAAGATGATATATTATATATTAATATCATTCAAGAAATGATATAACTATAATAAAAGGAGAGGAACAAGACCTTATCTAATGAAACATGTGTAAGAAATAAAGTAGTTAATATTCAATGAATGAGTAATAATATTATTAACAAACAAATGATAATATAATCATATATTATATCATAAAAATTACTATTATTCTAGAATAAATAATTGAAATTATTTAAATCATTATACAATAGGGTTGGATACATAAAAAGAATATCATACCTAAGGTAAGGTATTATTTTCTCAAACTTTTATTTCTAAGGGACATATGCCTTATACACTACCTATTTCTTTTGTGTAGTGTTTATAATACCCATGAATGTTTTCATGACTCTTATTTTTGAGGTTATGAAATTTAAGTATGCATATAATTTTCTTTATATAATGAGGCATACAATTCAACTAATTATAAATTTTTAAGGGATAATTTCACAATCTCATTACTACATGACATTTTTTACAGATAATTATTTACTAGGTAATATTTATCATCCATGTACATGTTTTCTAAAAATAGATTCAATGTTTTTTTACTATTCTTTTTTGGATGTTTAACATCATTTTTACCCATTTTTTGACTTTTATTAAATGGTTTGGAAGGAATATTTCTTTCATTTTCCATTCGAGGTATATTTGAATTTTCTAGAAAAAGTACGAGAAGAAAATTTTATTAATTTTTAAGACATAGATAGATTTTTAAGCATTCATAACACCAAATTTACATGAGTATTATCTTACAATTTTTCACGGATATTTTTAAATAAATTCCTTTCTTTTAAAATTGAATGGTTTTTTTGGAAAATAAAATGTTTTTAAAGAAGAAATGATATTTTCATCAAGAATTTATTTCAAATGTTATATCAAAATTATTTTCCATCTATGTTTGAATTGTTTAATTGGGTTTAGTTTCAATTATAATATCCTTGTTGTTCCTATGGTTGTATTGTGTTTAAGATGTATTATTATTTCTAAAATCCATATTTTTTACATGGATTAGGTTCTGATGAAATAAATTTTAAGAAACCTATTTTATTCCTTGGGTAATGATATGATGAATGATTTCTGCTATTGTGGTACACGTAAGAATGATTTAATTATGAGATTTGTGGGACTTATATATCTCTCCAATTCATTGGGTTAATATTTATATCTAATGAGACAGACATGACTAGAATTAAAATTAAATTTGGTTCAGTAATACAGGGTTTGAACGACAAGTAAATATAGTTCAATAATACAGGGATGGAACAATATGTAATCCTGATTTAGTAATGGTCTTTTTACACTATGATATTGTTTCCAATGTCCTTTTCTAATATGGAAATAAGTTTCTATGATTATGTATTAGAAAAAATTCAATGTTTTATGCCAATGTTATTTTATCATAGTTTGTGTTTCTTTGTGATTTATTTCTTATGAACAACCAAGATTTATTTCATGACTAAATATTTTGATATTTTTTTTATAGATGGTATGATTTTGAAAAATTTATATTTTTGATTTTACATTCATATGTTTATGGTTTTTGGATATTATCCATGTTTACCCTTACTGAGAATTTGAGATCACCGTTTTCTTTTGTATTCTTTTCTTGAGGATACAAATAAAGGTTTTAGTTAAGAAAACTATAGGGGAAGATATTTATGAGACATGTTGAAGATATTTCACCAAGTTAGTATAATGTGCTCCAAATTTCCAAATACAGTAAACTAATATGGTCTTTGGGCATCTATTTGTTTCATATATTAATTATTCCTCAAAAGTAATGTTATTTACATGTACATCAAGGTTGGGTTTCTACAATGCATACTTATACACAAGATAATATTTTTCTTATGTTATTTCAGGCTCCCCTAGGATTCTGCAACATTTTAATGTCAAAAATATGTTTTGGTATGTCAATATTTCAAGTAAAATGACTATAGTCCAATTTTAATATTGATTTACAATTAAATTCATACACTTGTTAATTATTTTAATCATATAGGTGAAGAATATGGAAGAAAATTAAAATGGAAAAATAATCTTTAGTTGATGTTAAAATCAAATAGGTATGTATTTTTGTATTTTTGTTTATTGTTGTAACATGTATTTTTTGGTTTATCATTTGTTTTTATGTTTTTTATTTATTGTTTTAGCATTTATTTTAATGTTTATATATATAAGTAATTTTATGTAAGGATGATTTGGAACGAGTTTATTTTATAGTTAAATTTTTTATTTAGTGTGTGTATATTTAGTGTAACTTGTATATTTATAGGTATATATATGACGAATTATTTCTAGAGATGAAGTGAAATGAGTTAAAAAGTAGTTTTGAATGTAATTTCTTTATTTTATTTTTAAGGAGGATGAGCTTTTTTATGAGTAAGTAAAATGGATATAGCTTAATTTAATAATGGATGTATAATTTTAAATCATACATTGAGTTATTTATATTTTAATTATTGTTTGATGGTGATGAATGTGATAATTAATTATCTATGGAAAAAATATCATTTGGATATGTTAAGACCCACTAGGTCAATAAATTGTTGACATTCCCAAAAGAAATCACACATTCATATTTAATATATTTGAGTTGACTATATAATTATGTTTTTATTAGTTTGAATAGAAGTGTTATAGGAAGGTTTTTTTAATGAATTTAGATTATTTATATATTGTGATGACTGTTAGATATATTTTTATATGTATATATATGAAAAAAATTAAAGAGTATCTTGCATTTTTAGGTATATTATGTATTTTTATGTTATTTCTTTTTTTTGTAAATTTTTTTATTGATATATATATATATATATATATTTATGTATGGATGAATTGGAATGAGGCTTCTACATTGTTGATTTGAGATTTAGTGTATATATGTTAACTACAGCTTATATGTTTTTGTATACAAATCTGAATAATTATATCTAATAATGTAGTGGAATGAGTTAAAAAGTAGTTATAAATGTAAAGTTGTGAAAGATCTGATTTTTAATGAGAAACTTTTTTATGTGTATTGAAAATGATAGTAGTCTAAATGGAGAATTGGTTTACAATTCAATTAATACATTGATCAATTTCATTTTTTTAATTCAACAAAATAGTGTAATAAAGAAATGGATTTTATAAGAACTTTTAGTAAGAACTGATAAATATTCACGTTTATCAATGATAAAGATGAGTGATAATGAAATTTGAAATTTATAAGTTCTTTATTTAGCATTGATAAAAGTCTACCATTATTAGTGATTATTTTAGCATCGATAAATGTTGACTTTTATTAGTTTTTATCCTAAAACTGATAAAATATTTATCTTATTAAATAGTAAATTAATGAGTATATTTTGAATATATATATATACCCACATAATTTTGGTTTTTAAATTTAACATATCACACTATAGTATATATATTTATATATACATATATGTAGTCACAATCACAGACATTTGGGTTTAAGTAATAACATATATATAAATTATATATATATATATATACAGTTAGAATATATATAATTATAAATATAAATTAATATTTTGATGAAAATAATATCTTTGATTTAATTAAATGAATTTTAAAATTGAAAACTAATTATAAAAAAATAATTATATAGTGAATTTTTCATATTTAAATAATAATAATATTATTATATATGGAATTATTTACAATACCAATAACTAATGTTATTTAAATGTATATAATGGAATATGAATTTATATATATATATATATATTTAATTTATATTTTTTTAAAAGTATAATTTAAATTTAAATAATAGATAATTTTTAAAAAAAATTACCAGATAATAAATTTATATATTATTTAAATTAGTAAAATTTATTGAAAATATTTTTTTATTATATATAATAAAATTATAAATTTTATAAATATAACTATATGTTTTTATTTAGTGTAAAATATTTATTCATGTATATAAATAATAAAATTTTTATAAATATAACTAGTAATACTTAAATACAGTTTATAATTTTTAATATTTTTATATATAATAATAATAATATTATATGAATTTCTATATATATATATATATAGTAATTATTAGTATTTATATAACAATATAAATTATCGTCATAGTTTTTATGTATTAGTAATTAATTTTGTTTATTTTATATAAACATTAAAATAAAATTAACATTATATGTGCCGGTCCTAGTAATGAGAATATAGAGATTCTAGAAAGGGGTCAATCAACGCACATAAAAGTTTAAAACAAAATGCAGAATTTGGTGGATGAATAAAAAAACCAATTTAAACCTATGCTAAAAGGCATTAGAATTGTGAAGAGTGTATGCAAAAATAAAGTAACATAGATAGCATATGGATTTTTATATTTGGTCAGATCACAATGATCCTACATATAATATTCATGCCTCTCTACTTTGTGAGAGATATGGAACCCACTATAAAACATCACTTTTGAATGAGGGTGCTTACTTTATATTGCAAGCCTTTTTCAACCCCGGAGGCACAAACTCAAAACCCACCTTTTTCACACATAGATATTAAAGACAAGAACCATCCTTTTAAGTGGAAGAAGTTCTAAATGTGATTTTAACTAGACTTAGGAACAATCAAACCCTCCTTTTCTTTTCCCAGACCCAAGTCACATCTAATTGATGTGCCTTTTTAATTAGTTTATAATCTGCCTGAGTGATCTTTTTGCCCAAGAAAAAATATAAAAATGTTTTCCTCAAAATATTGGCACTTATAGGATTAGATTAGAGAAAAAAAATAATATACCACACTTTTCATACCTAAAATTATAAATCCATATAAACCCACATTACATACATGCTTCAAAAAATAAGTTTATTACACATGTGAACCAATCCACATATTGTTCCATAGAATATTAAAAAGTAAATATATATATATATACATATGATTTAAAATAAAACCATAATTCTTTAAAAACAACAAAAAAACAATTTAAAACAAGGATTTAAATCATATGAAAACTACATTCTTATATGTATGTAAATTTAACTTAAACATGGAAAACCAAACTTTTTTTCTAAAATAAAAATACCATAAACGTTTTAGCCTTTTGAACCACTTCAAAATAAATCAAAAATGAATTAATGTTTATAAAAAAAAGTATGTTAATCCATTTAAAAACATCATGAAATGATGTCCAAACATCGAACAAAATAATATAAAATCAATACATTAATAAGTGTATATGGTTAAATTAAATAAGTTTCAAACAATGATTTAAATAATTAAAATTTTCTCTCTAATTTTTTTTAAAATTAAGTAATAAACATATTCCACAATGTTTTATATAAAGAATAAAAAATTGTGATCATTATAACCATGGAAAACAATATAAAATAAATTTAAAAAATTGTTAAAACAACTAAAAAACAGTTTAATAATTTCTTTGTACTATTTTAAAAATTAAAGAAAACTAACATAATAAATACATTAACAAACTTATAATCATATCTACACCAATAAAACGTTTAACCAATTTTAAATCCAACCTAAATAAAACATTAGGATTAAAAAATCTTATAAAATTTTTTGTAATCAACTAAGTAGAGGTTATCCTCACATTTTAATGCCTAGTACCTTTATACATTTATATACCAAATAGAAAATAATATGAATCATGTGCAACCAAAATTTATGCTCAATAAATTTGGTATTAAAATCACACATAAGAATTTTAAATAATGACATGAAAAAATTAACAAACATGTATATTAAAATAAATTCAAAACACTTATATGAGTCCTATAAAACATCAAAATGGGAAAATGAATCAAAGTTTTAAAAATAAATTAGAACATATGAACATAAAATGATTTTTTTTCAATTTTTTTATTTTCAAGTCTTTTTTTTAAACTACACTAACTTTAAATCGTTATAAATTTGTCCAAAATTTATTTTATGCTCCATAATCCTTGTAGAAATGTTGTTCTAATCATCAGTTCCTCTTTCGACCAAATCACTTTTCATCAAATTTGACATAAATAATTTTCAAAAAAACAAGACCTTTTCCAACTCATTATAATATAAAATCCACTTCCTCTCATACATTTCACCATCAGGTAGGATAAAAAAATAATTATTATATGTAAAGTGTCTCACGTGACTAACTTTCATAGGAAAAACATCATTTTCATTAAATATTTTAATCGGGCCATGTTGAACCATAAAAAATATCTTGATATCATTGATAAATTCCTGTAATGTCAAATCATAATTCACATACACATCATTTTCAAAGTCACTCATGATTTGATCTCTATGATCATGAATAATATGAATAGTATTTTCATTTTCTTCCTCCTTATAATTCACATCCACATATTCATTTTTCATATCAACACTTTTAGCCACATGTTCCTCTACAGATTATTCATTCACTACAGAAACATAACCTCCAAGAGATTTATCATTAAATTAAATATATGAAATCCATTTTACAAATTTTTCACCATAAAAAATTAGATATTGAACCCTCTAATGTTTTTTCCATTTCATTCATTCTTTGCATGATTGTTTTTGTTTTGAGACTAAGAATTTTGAATTATCATTATTGTAGTACGCACAAGTTATAAATTATGATTATAATAATTATAATTCATTTAGGACTATAACATATTTTGAAAAATTATTCTTGTCTTCATTATTTAAGTTATCAAAATATTAGGAAAAATGTTTACTAAGATAATTTCTAACATTTTTAGAAAATGAAAAAAATATATTCTCTAAAACCAAATGAAATTTAGTTTTATTTTATTTTAAAAGAATATAATTTCGATTTATATTTCCTAAAAAATAAATTTATATTTTTAAAATGTAATATATTTTTTAATACAATGTTAACGTTCATTTTTACATAATATGAAAATTATATGGATGATTAGGAAGATAAAATAGCACGTAAATAAATATATATTATTTTTAAAACTAATAAATCAATCGAATAATATGAATCATAAAAAAAATATAAATGTGAAACTAGCCATCAATCAACAAATTTCAAATTTAAAGAAAGACCTAAAATAAAATGATGAATCAAAAATATAGATATTTTATAAAAAATAATCAAAACAATTTATATTAATAAATAAAATTATAATTAAAAAATCATTATAAAAATACTATTAATATATAAAATAATTTCAGATTGTAATTAAGGTTTAAAAATTACAATTGAGATGAGAAAGGCATCGATGAATCTATAATTTAGATAATTTTTAAAATAAAAAAAATTAATAAAAATATAAAAAAAAATTATAATTAAAAATTGATTAAAAAAACTTAATTACCTATGAAAAAATCTTAAATTGGAATTGAGATGGGAAAAATTAAAAAGAAATGTGAAAGGAACTAGTGAATCCATAATTTAGACAATTAATGAAAATTAAACAAAAAAACTAATAAAAATAAAATGATAAAAATGATAAATAAAAATTAATTATAAAAAACCCATAATTACCTATAGGCAAATCAAAAATTACAAATAAGGTGAGAAAATTGGAATTAAAGATGGATAAGACTAGTGAATCCCTAATTTTGAAAATTGATGAAAATTAAAAAAATATTAGAAAAAATTAAAAATAAAAATGTCAATGGAATTATAAAAAACCACAGAACTCACCTGCATCAACCATCTAACAACAATGGTGTAATGCCCCAACCCCAGTTACCTAGAGTCGGTGCATTATTACGCAACATTGTCATGATACAAGAAAATCTTTTCTTGAAAGACTGATCATTTTAGTAGCCTTGGAAATACTAGATACATTCATAAGTTTTACATTACATTATAAAATGAAAAACTACAACAACATTATTTCCATAGATCTCACTCATATCCCCTCATACTATCCCTGTAGGTCAGTCATAAAATACTTCTTCACATCCTGGGAAAAATAAATCATAGAAAGGGGTGATCTCAGATGCTCAGTAAGGATAACAATATAGCAGAAACATTCATGAATAAGAATAAAGATTTAAGGAAATGTATCAGACTAAAACAAAAGACTTTTAAAAATGAACTTCAGCATAATATGGAAAAGATAAAATCAAATAATTCCATTTACTTATTCACATGGGTATTCTACAAGTCAAATAATTATATGCAATATTAATAGCCACTTTCATAATGATGGAATGAATAATGCCAGAATTCATAACCACATAATCAAGGCCTTGTGCCGAACTAAAAATAAGATTTTTTCAAGGACTTATGCCAAAACACTAGTTTTTCTCATGAGACCTATTGATGCATCGAATAGCTATAGCAGGCTAAACACGTCAATTACTAAGTACAATACATTTCTCATATAAAATGGTTTAAATATAACATAAACATTCGTATTAAAACTAGTATACCAAATGTCAATAATTTATCAATAAACCATGAATAGTCTAAAAATAAAACATCCCCAGTCAAAAATATCAATAAACCTTTAATACAAAATCGAAGTTCTGTATCAAAATAAATCAACTTCAAATAAGCTTAAAATCCATCAAAGGTGGTTGACATAGATGAAATCAAAACCTTTTTTTAAAGAAATAACTATTTCTATTTTGAAATCATTTAAGAGTCACATAATTATAAAGAAAACATTTATTTTTAAAATATTCTTATAAGATTGTAAGGGAAGCTTTGACAATGTTATAATGGCAGAAAATAGCCACACCCGTCGTATAAGTTAAAAAAACATTCTTACCTTAATTTTGTCGAAAAGGACATAAGGTACCTTGTTTGGAAAACAACTTTTAGATTCCTTTCAAAAAATATAAGGTCAAATATGGGTATAAATTACTTTAACCAATTGTATAGTAAATAGTAGAAATGTTTTTATATACATTTTAAGTAAAATGGATGTGGATGATAAAGAGATCCGAGTAGATAATTTCGTATAAACCACCTTGGATAATGAAGAGATTGGGAAATTAACCCTTACCTTGTTATTTTCCTTTGTCGAGGGTAGGTTAAACTCTTTTATAATGGTGAAATCATTGTTATTGGATTATAAAATAACCATATACATTAATATGATATCATATATGATCTTCTAATGTTGATTTGTTAACGATATTTCAGTAGTATCATCGTTTCGGGTGTCAGCTGATTAATTTTCATTTATATGCTTTGTTATGTATGTAATGTTTGTTGTGGATATGATGTATATAATTCATATTCAGAATGAAATTAAATCTTTTAAAATTATTTTTAATCATCATATGAAAATTAGTCTTGAATGGATACGATGGGGAATGAATCTCATCACCTTCGTGGTGATGGTAATCCGTAAGTACACACGAGCGACAATATCATTATTTTGATATTAAAATAACATATAATTGGATAGTATATCATATATAACGAATCATAATCATGTTATATTTATTATTTAAATCAATTATACATCATTATTATAACAATCCAAATAATACTGTATTGAATAAAAACTATACCACGATGTGGAGACGGTAATCCATACGTACGCACGTATGGTGACATGTCATTCAAATGATGGATAGAATAATGAATATGGTTGTACCATATTTATAATAATATCACAGTATATAGAAGATACTGGAGTTATTATTTTATAATGGAAATAACAATGAAAGATGATGTTGAAGAAGAAAGGAAATTGAAAGATGTGATGAAATATTTACCTCTTCTTCGGGTTCTTCCTTTAGATTTGGTCAAAAGGGATCCTTAAGTTGCATTTCTGACTAAAGAAAGGACTATAGGATGAATGGAGGAATGTTTAGAGGAAATTTTGTCGGGGTTTGGCCAATACAAATTGCTTTTAAGTTGTGAATTTGAGAGAAGGTGAAGTGTCCTTTTATAAGAGGAGTGATGGGCACCTTAAGAAAAAATTGAAATATTATTTTATAATAAAATAATTTTCGGTTTCTAATGGCTTCAAAATGAATTATTTAAAGGTTAAGGTGGGTATGTGTGTAAATTAACTCAAAAAATAGGTTTTAGATAGGTTTGGGTCACTATATTAACATTATCTTTTAGATTTAACTCTTAGTTAAATAGTTTGACTTTTACCATGTCTCTTGGTATTTTTATATTATATGGTTAATAAACTTAATATAAACATACAAGAGAAACTAAAGTGGTTAATTAATGACATATATAATATTATTTAAGACCTTTGGTTGAACTTTATATTTTTTGTGAATAGAATATCAATTAATAATCTATTATTTGTTTCAAAAACTCTTTTATGTCAATTTTGACACTATTTACTATTTTGTTTTTGTTAAATTTCGAACAGAATTATTACTCGAAAAAAATTCATTTAATCAATCATAATATGTCACATTAACCTATAAAATTAGTTTATGGCATCAAAACTTCCAAATTATGTTTATTTTAACATTAATAATACCATTTATTTGATTCTTTCATTAATAAGAAAAATACTGCATCATCATTGTGTCATAAATAAATTTAATTATTCAATGTTTAAAAATTATAAACAAAATACGATTATGTAAGAAATATTTTTAGATTTCTAATTAATATTTATAGTTGAAGCTATAACATATATAACCTTATGTAAAAATAGTTTTACTAAAAGATATATCCTTATGACATTTTTATATTTACTTTAACTTAATTAATATAAAGTGTCATTATCACTTACAAGTAGCTCCATGGGGTCCCAAAATCAACCCAAGGATTCCCATGGTCGTACATGTATCTTCCAATAGGGTTATAACACGTGTTAGGGTAATTTAATAATATTATAATATTATATTTTTACCCTTATTTACCGGATTTACCCTTTAACCAAGGTAAATAAAATATTTACCGAAGTAATTATTCAAAATGTCTAAAAATAAAATTTACCTATTTACACAATTTGGACCTCCTGATTCTAAATATGGACTCCATTTTTCTAAATTCAAAACACAAAAGTGGAAAATTTTAATTTAAAATTAATTCCTGTTGTCAGAACAAAAAGCGTGTTTTTAAGAAATAATAACTATCAAAAGACTGACACTTACTTATATCCAGTTTAAATGTGAAATTACATCCAATGACCAACATTGGATTAAATGGTAAAAACATAATCTAATTATACTTAAAAACCACTCAATATTATAATTTAGCACTATAAATTATTTTGATTAAAAACGATGTTTTTAATCAAAATTTAGTATTTTTCACTATTCATAAAAAACTGAATGTTTTCAGAAAAATTACAAAAATTCATTATAAGATAATTTCGATATTCTGAACCCAAAAATGAAGTCTATCTTTAAATATAAAATTGATAAAAATTTTAAAAGTGGGTATTACTATTCATAACGGCTAGTTTGATTGGCTGTGATATGTTAGAATCTCGAAGGTGCGTACAATGCAGGCTATTGAATTATTCAAAAGGAAATGTACAATGAAAGATTAGGGTGTTAGATTATCCCCTAATTCAAATAATTTCATCCTAAAAATTTCTAGAATATTACTACATAAAAATATTTGTGTGGTTCTTCTTCATAAGTTCCTCAGGTTCCCACATTGCCTCTTCCATCTTATGGTTTCTCCATAGAACTTTTACCTGACAAGTTGTCCAGTTTCTCAACACTTGTTCTCTTGTATCAAGAAACTTGAAAAACTCTTCACAATAAGATATATCAAGTCCCAGTTCTAATTCTTCATAGGTAAGTACATGGATTGGGTCAGGCACATATTTTCTAAATGGTGATACGTAGAACACATCATGAACTTTGGAGAGACTTGGCGGCATTGCCAAACGGTAATCTACAATCCTAATTCGTTCTAGAATTTCAAATGGCCGGATGTACTTGGGACTCAATTTACCCTTCTTACCGAAACATATAACACCCTTCCATAGAGATACCTTTAAGAAAACATGATCTCTTACCTGAAATTCCAAATCCTTCCTTCAATTATTGGCATAGATTTTCTGCTTACTTTGAGATTCTTTGATGTGGGTTTGGATTACCTTCAACTTTTCCATCATTTCATAAACAAGTTCTGGGACTACGAGTTTTCTTTCACCAACATCATCCCAACAGGTTGGTGTACGACATCTCTTTCCGTATAACACTTCATATGGTTCTATATGAATACTTGAATGGAAGCTATTGTTATAGGAAAATTCTACTAGAGGTAAATATTGATCCCACATATCTTGAAAGTCAAGTGAGAATGATCTCAACATGTCTTCTAAGGTTTGAATAGTCCGTTCTGATTTTCCATCCATTTTAAGGTGGTGTGCTATGCTCAAAAAAAGTTTAGTATCCAAGGATTTATATAGACTTTTTCAAAATCCTGATGTAAAATAGGGATCACGATTAGAAACAATCGATGGGGGTGCTCCATGATGTCTTACAACTTCATTAATACACATTATTTCTAAACATTCGAGTGGTAAATCTTCTCTTCTAGAAATAAAATTTAATGACTTGGTAAGATGATCCACAATGAACCATATTGCATCATTCTTTCTAGGAGTCCTTGGTATCCCCATGACAAAGTCCATTGTAATATTATCCAACTTCCATTCAGGTATGGGGAGAGGATGCATGAATCCTACATGCTATTTCCTTCCAGCTTTCACTTGTTAACAAACCATATATTTTGGCATGAAATCAGCGATCTCCCTCTTCATGTTGTCCCATCAAAAATGTTCCTTCAAATCTCTATACATCATGGTTCTCTCAGGGTGTATAGAGTAATTGGAGCTATGATCCTCATCCAAAAATTCTCTTTTTAGATTAGGTATATCAGGAACACAAAGTCTCTTCCCAAATTTCAAAATTCCATCTTCATATATGAAGTTTCTCAATCTTCAGTTATTCACAACTTTAATCTTCTTTTGAAACT
Organism: Viscum album; assembly: GCA_963277665.1. NCBI lineage: Eukaryota > Viridiplantae > Streptophyta > Magnoliopsida > Santalales > Viscaceae > Viscum > Viscum album. Next base: position 1,514,842,502 of record OY728155.1, on the reverse strand, counting down.
CCTCATCATCATCCTGAGGACTTTTTATCCTTTCCAGTAAAGATAGATTGGAATCCATTTGAAAAGGAATGGATGTTTCTCCTTCTATGGTTATTCCCATATCCATCTTTTCTAGATCCATGTATATAGGATCCTTTTCAACTCTCATCATGTTCGAAACTCCAGGATCCTTTCTACACAAAGAATCTTCCACCTTATTTGCCTTCCCCGAGTGGTGGTGTATAGTGAAATCATAATCCATGAGTAGTTCAAGCCATCGCCTTTTCCTCATGTTGAGTTCTTTTTGTGAGAAAATATACTTCAAAATCTTGTGATCAGTATAAATATCACATTTTCACCATATAGATAGTGTCTCCATATCTTTAATGAAAATATTACAGCTTCTAACTCAAGATCATATGTAGGATAGTTTTGCTCAAGAATTTTTAGCTATCGTGATGCATAGGAAATAACCCTATCATTCTACATAAGGATACAACCAAGTCCTTTCTTTGAAGTATCACTATGAATAACAAACCCATCATTCCCTGATGGTAGAGTCAATATAGGGGCATTGAATAATATTCTCTTCAGTTCTTTAATATATTCTTCACACTCTTTTGTACAAACAAATTTAACCCCTTTATGTGTGAGATTGGTTAATGGGTTTGCCAATCGGGAAAAATTATGGATGAAATGCCGATAATAACCAGCTAAACTAATAAAACAGTGTACCTCAGTTATACTCATTGGTGATGGCCATTCTTGGATTGCCTTGGTCTTTTAAGGATCAAAAGATATTCCGTCCTTAGAGACAATATGGCCATGAAAAGAAATCTCTTTTATCAAAAATTCACACTTACTAATGTTCTCATATAATTCATTTCTTCTAAGAGTCTTTAGGATAATGCGCAATTGAATTTCCTGATCATAATATCTTTTAAAGTATACCAAGATATCATCAACAAATACCACTACAAAGTCATTAAGATATTCCTTGAAACCCTATTCATTAGATCCATGAAGACAGATGGTGAATTAGTTAATCCAAAATGCATTACTGTGAACTCATAATGCCCATACCTGGTTTGAAATGATGTCATCAGAATGTCTTCCTTATTCACACACAACTGATGGTATCTAGATCAAAGGTAAATATTTGAAAAATATTTAGCACCATGAAGTTGGTCAAATAAATCATCAATGCAAGGTGGGGTATAGTTATGCTTTATTATTATAGAATTGATATCCTTGTAGTCAATGCACAACCTCATAGATCCATCTTTCTTCATAAGAAAATGACAGGGGATCCCCATGGAGAAAAACTAGGGAAAATAAATACCTTATTACTCAATTCCTCTAGTTTTTTATTTATTTCCACAAATTCCAAAATGGCCATTCTATAAGGGGTCTTAGATATGGTAGTTGAACCAGGAATTAAATCAATGGAATACTCAATTTCTTGTTTTGGAGGATGTCTAGGTAAATCTTCTGGAAACACATCAACATATTCTTGCACAATAGGTACATCTTCTATTTGAACATTATTTTCCTCACCCACAGTTATTTCATTATCATCCTTCCCAATAATTGAATTTAGTTGAGCTACTAGGGGTGGATCTATATAAGAATCAGGTGGTGACGATTCTGCTCTAAACATATGGTGTTCTTTATCATCATCATAAAAAATTGTACCTTTTTCTCCTTACAATAAATTTTTTCATCATGGTCCAAAAGCCAATCCATACTGATGATTATATCAAATTCAATCATGGGTATGAAAATGAGATCAGTATATAAAGAACATTTATATGCCCTTATGGAGAGTGATTCACAAAACTTGGTTACAATGATTCTTCCCTTATGTGTTTTGACTGACAACTTCTTTATTAAATCAGATTGGAAATATCTTATTTTCATAGAAAACTGGGAAGATATGAAACAATGCGATGATCCAGAATAAAATACAGCATTTTCTAAAATTGAGGAAATATTAAATTACCTTTCACCACATCTTTTAGAGCTTCAACCTCAGCAGTAGTGATAACATAAGCTTGAACTGAATCCCTTGTCCATTTCTGAGGTAAATTTTCTTTAGTTCTTAGGAAATTTATTTTCATAATTCCCCCTTTATCTAAAATTTTAGCATTCAACATTGACAAGATCTTTCTTCCAATTGCAATCACGAGCGTGGTGGCATCTTTCACCACACTTGTAACAGACTCCCATTCCCTTCAGGAAAGTACTGAGGTGTTTCATCCCATATTTACTATAGGATGGATATTCTACTTTTCCATTCTTCCCCTTATTTCTATTTCCATAGTGTTCAACAAATATCTTCTTCTCTTGCTTTCATTTAAAGTTATAAGACTTAGAGAATTCCTTTTCTGTCTTGATAGCACATGAGACACTATCTTCATACGAAGAGAAGGATTGTGAGACTAATTCTCGAAGGAGAAATGGTTTTAACCTATAAAAGAAATGATCAATCATACTTCTTGGGTTACATATATAATTTTCAGCATGCCCCGCTAACCTTGTAAAGTTAGCTTCATACATTGTGACATTTTCATAATCCTTTTGCCTTAGACTTAGAAATTGTCTTTCCATATCTTCTTGATGGTCATGAGTGTTGTACCTCTCAAACACCTCGAGGTTTAATTTTCATGATCACAATCACCCTCTTATTTTACTAATCTTGTTTTAAGTGTTTGTGTTGATAGGCAAAAGGTTGCCAAGGTCTTTGGCCAAGAAGAAGTCAAAAGTGGACTGAAATTCAGTCCACCGGCCAACCGAAGGAAGACCACCGGCCAGCCGATGGAGAACTGGACAAGAGGGATTCCTCTGTCCAGACCACCGGCCAACCGGTGTCACACCAGCGGCCAGCCGGTGGCACCCTCTCCAAACAGTCTCAACCACTGCCTCAGCACCGTCCAACCGGTGGCCTCAGCACCGGCCAGCCGGTGGCACCTGCACAGAATGGCAAGCCACTGTCTTGCCACCGGCCAACCGGTGGCCTCACCACCGGCCAGCCGGTGGCACCTGGACAGAATCCCTCCTCCTTTTTGCAAACACCGGCCAACCGGTGGGACTGTACCGGCCAGCCGGTGGAGCCAGTCAAACTAGCCGTTGCAGTTTGACCAGGCTGGCCCACTTGGCTCCCAACGGCTCTTTTAGCCTCTCCAATGGCTCCGAAGGCCCCCAATGGGTTCCATGCCTATAAATAAAGGCCAAGGAAGCCCCGGACACTTACCGGAACGATACTGAAGCCCACGGACACCTTGTTGATCATTTGGCGTACCTCCGGTGCATTCCTCCAAGGGAACCCCAAGTGCTCCATCCAATTCCACATTCAAGAGCACCCTCAAGAAGCTTGGGAGAGCACGGTACATCAGCTCCATCATCCAATTGGCGCCCAAGTCTTCCTCCAATACAGTTTTTATTTTATATTCATTTTGAGCTTTAAAATTGGGTTTGTGCCTACAAACCCCAAACCCTTTTCTCATCTCCCTTTCTTTTGGGTTTCACACCACCATTAAGGTGTGAAGAGGTTTCTTCAAGCCTTTCCTTTTAAAAGGCTTGAGTTTTCGGTGAGCTAGCCTTCACCCGTTAAAAAGGCTAGTGGGTTCTTGCTAAACCATCAAAAGCAAGTGGGTTCTTGCTAAACCACAAAAAGCAAGCTGTAATAGGTCCTAGTGCTACCTCAAAGCCTAGTGGGTTTCTTGCTAAAACCATTGAAAAGCAAGCGGTAGGAATCTCTCAACGGTTGAGTTGGGAGCGGAGACGTAGGCCGGGTTTTGGCCGAACTCCGTTATCAATTTCTTGTGTTTTGCCTCCTTATTTCCGCTGCATTTCTACTTTGATTCTAATTTGTTTATTTTTTTTTAAAAGGAAATTCACACCCCCTCTTTCCATCATTCCTCGTTTCTTTCCGACCCAACAATTGGTATCAGAGGGAACTTTGAGTAATACCCTAACCCGGTTTCAAATTTAAGATCCATTTTGATGGCATCTACCTCTTTCGCCCCCGAGGGCTACTCTTTGGGTCGGGCTCCATTTTTTGATGGGACCGACTATAATTATTGGAAAACCCGCATGACCACTTTTTTAAGAAGCATAGGTTATCCGATTTATAAAATTGTCATGCAAGGTTACACTTTGTCTACCCCCGACGAATCCAAATGGACCCAAGCAGACATTAGAAATTTTGAGCTTGATGGCAAAGCCATGAATGCTCTTCATTGCGGCCTTGACCGAAATGAATTCAATCGAGTGTCTACATGCACCTCCGCACATGAAATCTGGAAACTTTTGGAGGTTACCCATGAGGGGACCAACAAAGTCAAGGACACTCGATTGGACATGTACCGTCAGGATTTTGAGTCATTTTCCATGCACCCAAATGAATCTATTTCTGAAATGTTTACTAGATTTACTGACGTGTGCAATGGTAGAAAATCTCTTGGAGATGACATTTCTGCAGAAACCATGGTCAAGAAGATCTTATGGGTCCTTCCGAGCTCATGGGCCCCAAAGGTGACGGCGATCCAAGAAGCTAAGGACGTCAAAAATATGCCGGTAGAGGAGCTCATCGGATCTCTCATGACGTACGAAATCACAATGAGGAGGCAAGCACAAAAGGAGGGAACCCCTATCAAAACTCCAAAGAACATCGCCCTCAAGGTACAAAAAGAAGTAAGCTCCTCCACCTCATCATCATCTTCATCTTCTTTATCTTCAAGCGGCGACTCGGAAATGGAGAATCTCGCCCGCCAAATGCACAAGTTCATGAAGAAGCACAAGAAGAAGAAGAAATCCCGCAAGCATCGAAAGCAAGAACCCACCGCAAGATCCGAGCCCAAGGTGAAATGCTACGGGTGCGGCGAAAAGGGCCATTACAAGCCCGATTGCCCACTCAACAAGAAACGGGCCACGCAAAAGGAAAAAGGAAAGAAAAAGGTCCTCAAGGCGACATGGAGTGACACCTCCTCATCATCATCCTCCTCCTCCTCCTCGAGCGACAATGGTAACAAATGCCTAATGGCATTCCATGAGGTAACATCTTCCTCCTCCTCCTCCTCTTGCTCTTCAAATTCAAATTCTTTCAATAATTTGTCTTATGAAGAACTCCAACATGTTAGGGACCAACTTGAAAATGGTTTTCATGAGCTTTCTTCAAAATTTGTTTCTTTGAAAAAGAATTTCAAAAAGCTTTCCTCCGAAAAAGACCAACTTCTCAAAGAGAAGGAGGAACTCACCCTTAAAATCCAAAATTTTCCAAATGTTGATTCCATGGAATCAACCATTAAAGACCTAAGGGAATCCCTAGCTAAGTTCACCCAAGGGGAACAAAATCTTTCAAAATTGCTTGGTTCCCAACGAATTTCTAGAACCACCCAAGGGCTAGGATATTCCAATATAGCTTCCTCCTCCCATGCTCCAACTGTTTTTGTAAGGGGGAGCTCTAGTTTTAAATTTTGTAACTATTGCAAAAAACCCGGGCACCTTATTTATGAATGTAATTGTAAAAATGCCCGGTACGGCCAACCCAAGTCTATTTTTTATTCGGACGAGTTATATAGGAGAAGACCCGCCATGAGACAAGTATGGATTGAAAAATCCCTTCTTGCGAGTCTCTCCGGGCCTAAAATTGTCTCTTTTCAAAATCCCTCTCCCCGGTGATTTGTTGTTTTTATTTAGGGGGAGTTAGGATCTTTTAAACCCGTTTTATTTCAATTTCAAAATTTTCGATTCCAAGTTTCAATTTCAACACTTGGTATCAAAATTTTCATTTCAAAATATTCAATTCGAATTTTTCATTTCAAAAATTTCATTTGGTTTCAAATTTCAAATTTCAATTGGTTTTTGATTCAAAACTTTCAATTCAAACTGTTATTCAAATTTTCATTTCAATTTCCAAAAATTCAATTGATTTTCAAATCTCAAATCTTGTTTTTTTCAAATCCCCTTTCCCTCAATCACGTTTTATGCCCCATTCTATTTTGATAATCACAAAGGGGGAGAAATTTCTTGATTGATTGGGGGAAAAATCTTTTAAAGCATGCCTCTCATTTTAAGTCTTTTTATATTGTTTGTTTCAGTGATTGTGATCATCAAAATAGGGGGAGATTGTTGTACCTCTCAAACCCCTCGAGGTTTAATTTTCATGATCACAATCACCCTCTTATTTTACTAATCTTGTTTTAAGTGTTTGTGTTGATAGGCAAAAGGTTTCCAAGGTCTTTGGCCAAGAAGAAGTCAAAAGTGGACTGAAATTCAGTCCACCGGCCAACCGAAGGAAGACCACCGGCCAGCCGATGGAGAACTGGACAAGAGGGATTCCTCTGTCCAGACCACCGGCCAACCGGTGTCACACCAGCGGCCAGCCGGTGGCACCCTCTCCAAACAGTCTCAGCCACTGCCTCAGCACCGGCCAACCGGTGGCCTCAGCACCGGCCAGCCGGTGGCACCTGCACAGAATGGCAAGCCACTGTCTTGCCACCGGCCAACCGGTGGCCTCACCACCGGCCAGCCGGTGGCACCTGGACAGAATCCCTCCTCCTTTTTGCAAACACCGGCCAACCGGTGGGACTGTACCGGCCAGCCGGTGGAGCCAGTCAAACTAGCCGTTGCAGTTTGACCAGGTTGGCCCACTTGGCTCCCAACGGCTCTTTTAGCCTCTCCAACGGCTCCGAAGGCCCCCAATGGGTTCCATGCCTATAAATAAAGGCCAAGGAATCCCCGGACACTTACCGGAACGATACGGAAGCCCACAGACACCTTGTTGATCATTTGGCGTACCTCCGGTGCATTCCTCCAAGGGAACCCCAAGTGCTCCATCCAATTCCACATTCAAGAGCACCCTCAAGAAGCTTGGGAGAGCACGCTACATCAGCTCCATCATCCAATTGGCGCCCAAGTCTTCCTCCAATACGGTTTTTATTTTATATTCATTTTGAGCTTTAAAATTGGGTTTGTGCCTACAAACCCCAAACCCTTTTCTCATCTCCCTTTCTTTTGGGTTTCACACCACCATTAAGGTGTGAAGAGGTTTCTTCAAGCCTTTCCTTTTAAAAGGCTTGAGTTTTCGGTGAGCTAGCCTTCACCCGTTAAAAAGGCTAGTGGGTTCTTGCTAAACCATCAAAAGCAAGTGGGTTCTTGCTAAACCACAAAAAGCAAGCTGTAATAGGTCCTAGTGCTACCTCAAAGCCTAGTGGGTTTCTTGCTAAAACCATTGAAAAGCAAGCGGTAGGAATCTCTCAACGGTTGAGTTGGGAGCGGAGACGTAGGCCAGGTTTTGGCCGAACTCCGTTATCAATTTCTTGTGTTTTGCCTCCTTATTTCCGCTGCATTTATACTTTGATTCTAATTTGTTTATTTTTTTTAAAAGGAAATTCACCCCCCTCTTGCCATCATTCCTCGTTTCTTTCCGACCCAACAATGAGGAATTTATTTTTCTAATAAAATCTATTTCAAATACATCCATTCCATATTTGATATTTCCTCATCTTCCTCTATGTTTTTAATCAATAACCACCATTGATCAGCATCTCTAGTGAGGCGGTAAAATACCATGAATTTTTTTTTCCTTTTCCCTACTCCCCAAGGTGTGGAATATTTTTTCTAAAGAGTTTATACATTTCTCAGCCACTAATGGATTTTTAATCCCATTTAATGTTAGTAGTTTTTTCCTTATGAAGAAATCTAACATTGATCCTTCACACTATTGATCTGGGTGCTCTATACGGGTAAGGTTATTATTCATAACCTGAGTGAGTTGTCCTAGTATGGTGATAAGATGATTAGCGCCAATTACTTCACCAGCTCCACAATAATTATCTTGAGTATGAGGGAAATACTTAAAAGGATTAAGTGTGTTGATACAATTTCCATTCCTTCCACTAGGCACCATTTATAAACAATGGCATAAACTAGATTGGTTTATGAATCGAAATACATAATTCCAAACTTCTAAAACACTTAACATAAACTTAACAGTTTATTGATATAATCCATAATAATAATAATGTTTTATTTTAATAATTATATACTAATAAACCCTTCGTAATGGTCTGTAAATAAAATGAGAATTATCTAAAGCATATCCCCCGGGAGTGTCGTAACCAAGAGTGTAGCAAAGCCTGTTGTCGTACACTAGTTACCTTTTGAGTCTAGATCAAAGTAGTGTTTTCAGGTGTTACCTCTAGGTACATCTATTCCAGAGCCGCCTCTACCTGCTCGTTTCTAGAAATGGATGTTTTTCTTGGAAAACTCACAAAATCTATACAATACCAAAATTCTAGAAATTTATTCTATACTAATCCTTAAATTCTATGTTAGGGTAATGTGCTCTAATCAGAGTTTATTGAAATCTAGATTCCATGGTTTGTACTAAACATCCTCTGATACCAACTGTAATGCCCTGAACCCAGTTACCCAAAGTCAATGCATTATTATATATCATTGGCACGATAAATAGAAATCATGTCCTTAAAGACCGATCAGTTTAGTATCTTTGAAAATACTAGATACATTCATAAGTTTTACATTACATTATAAAATGAAAAACTACAACAACATTATTTCCATAGATCACACTCATATCCCCTCAAAATATCCCTACATATCAGTCATAAAATACTTCTTCACACCCTAGGATAAATAAAACATAGAAAGGGGTGAGCTCAGATGCTCAGTTATGATAACAATATAGTGGAAACTTTCATAAATAAGAATAAACCTTTAAGGCAATGTATAAGACTAAAATAAACCATTTTAATCTTGAACTTCAGCATAATATGGTAAAGATAAAATCAAATAATTACATTTACTTATTCACTTGTATATTCTATTGTTGAATAATCACATGAAATATCAATAGGCACTTTTATAATGATGGAATGCATAATTCCATAATTCATAAACACATAGTCAAGGCCTTGTGCCAAGAAAGAAAATAAGATTTTTTCAATGCCTTGTGCCAAGACACTAGTATGTCTCATGAGACCTACTAATGTATAAAGAGCTATAGTGGGCTCCAACAGTCACTTACTATGTCCAATGCATTCCTCATATTAAAAGGTTTAAACATAACATAAAAATTCATATTAAAACTAGCATACTAAATGTCAATACTTTATCCATAAACCATGAAAGGTTTAAAAATAACACATCCACAATCAAACATATCACAAAACCTTAAATAAAATATGGAAGTTTTGTATCATAATAAATTGACCTCAAATAAGCTTAAAATCCACCAAAGGATGTTGATATAGAGGAAATCAAAAACTTTTTTAGAGAAATATATCTTTCTATTTTGAAATAATTTAAGAGTCACATAATTATAAAGAAAACATTTATTTTTGAAAATATTCTTATAAGATTGTATGGGAAGCTTTGACGATGTTATAAGGGCAGAAAATAGCCGCACCCACCATATAATTTTAAAAAACATTCTTACCTTAATTTTGTTGAAAAGGTCATAAGGTACATTGTTTGGAAAAAGAAGGAAAGATTTATTTCAAAACATATAAGGTCAAATAAAGGTATAAATGACTTTAAACAATTGTATAGTAAATAGTAAAAATGTTTTGAAATACATTTTAAGAAACATTGATGTGGATGATAAAGAGATCCTAGTAGATAATTACGTATAAACAACCTCAGATAATGAAGAGATTGTGAAATTAACCCTTGCCTAGATCTTTTAGTTGGTCGAGGGTAGGTTAACCTCCTATATAATGGTGAAATCATTGTTATTGAATTATAAATGAACCCTATACATTATTATTATATCATATATTATCTTCTAATATTGTTTTGTTAATGATATTTCAGTAGTATTATTGTTTCATGTGTTAAATGATTCTTTTTCCTTTATATGATTTGTTACATAAGTAATGTTTTTTTGTGGATATTATGTATCTTATTCATATTCAAAATGATATTATGTATTTAAATATTATTTTTAATCATCTAATGAAAATTAATCTTGAATGGATACAATGGGAAATGAATCTCATCGCGTTCGTGGAGACGGTAATCCGTACGTACGCACGAGCAACAATATCATTTTTTTGAAATTAAAATAATATATAATTGGATGGTATATAATATATACAGAATAATTATCATGTTATATTTATTATTTAAATCAATTTTACATAATTCTTATACCCATCCAAAAATTAATGTAATGAATAACAACTACACCACAACGTGGAGACGGTAAGCTGTACGTACGCAAATATAGTGACATGTCATTCAAAGGATGGATAAAATAATGAATATGGTTATAAAATATCTATAATAACATCTAAGTATATATAAGAAACTTGATTTATTATTTTATAATGGAAAAAAACAAAGAAAGAGGAAGTGGAAGAAGAAAGGAACTTCAAAGAGGTGATGAAATATTTACCTATTCTTCGGGTTCTTCCTTTTGATTTGATCAAAAGGGATTTTTAGGTTGACTTTATGACTAAAGTAAGGCCTCTAAGATTAAGGTAGGACAGTTGATAGGATATTTGGGTAGGTTTTGTCCAATCCAAATTGATTTTATGGTGTGAATTTGAGAGAAGGGTAGGTGCCCTTTTATAAGAGGAGTGAGTGGCACCTTTGGAAAATATTGAAATATTATTTAATAATAAAATAATGTTTTGTTTCTAATAGCTCCAAAATGAATTATTTAAAGTATAAGGTAGGTATGGGTAGAAATACACTCAAAAAATAGGTTTTATATAGGTTTGGGTCACTATATTAACTTTATCTTTTAGATTTAACTATTAGTTAAATAGTTTGACGATTACCATGTCTCTTTTTATTTCTATGTTATATGGTTAATAAAATTACTATAAACATTAAATTAAACATTCATTGGTTCATTAATAACATATATAATATTATTTAAGACATTTGTAATAACCTTATATTTTTAGGAATATAATATCAATTAATAATATAATATTTGTTTTAAAAACTCTTTTATGTCAATTTTGACATTACATGCTATTTTGTTTTTTCTAAATTCTTAAAAGCATTATTAATTCAAAAAAAAAATCAATTTAATCGACAATAACATTTCACATTAACCTATAAAATTCTTGGATGGCATTAAAACTTTTAAAATATATATATTTTAACATTTATAATACCATATTTTATTATTTAATTAATAAGAAAAATATTGCATCATCATTATGTCATGAAAAAATTTAATTATTAAATGTATAAAAATTATAAATAAAATAATATTATATAATAAATCTTTTTATCTTTTTAATTAATATTTATAGTCAAAGATATAACAAATATAACCCTATGGAAAAATTATTTTTCTAAAAGATATATGCTTATATCATTTTTATATTTACTTTAACTTAATTAATAAAAAGTGTCATTATCACTTACAAGTGGCTCCATGGGGCGCCTAAATCGACCTAAGGATTCCCATGGTCGAAAAAGTATCATTAAATAGGGTTAGAACATGTGTTAGTGTAATTTATTATTATTATAATATTATTTGGTTTACCCTTATTTACTGGATTTACCCTTTATCCATGGTCAATAAAATATTTACCGAAGTAATTATTCAAAATGTATAAAAATAAAATTTGCCTATTTAAATTATTTGGAAATCCTGATTCTAAATATGGAATTCATTTTTCTAAATTCAAAACATAGAAATGGCAGAAATTAATTTAAAATCATTTTCCTTTGTCAGAACAAAGTGTGTTTTTAAGAAATAATAACTATCAAAAGATTAACACTTACTTATGTCCAGTTTAAATGTGAAATTACTTACAAGGACCAACATTGGATTAAATGGTTAAAATATAATCTAATTATACTTTAAAACCACTCAATAGTATAATTTATCACAATAAATTATTTTTAATTAAAATTTACTATTTTTCACTATTCATCAAAAACTGAATGTTTTCAGAAAAATACAAAAACTTCACCCTAAGTTAATTTCGATATTCCAAACCCAAAAATGTGGTCTATTTTGGTTGATAAAGTTGATTAAATTTCAAAAAGTGGGTATTTCTATTCATAACGACTAGTTTGATTGGTCGCGATGTGTTTGAATCTCGAAGTTGCGTACAACGCAAGGTATTGAATTATTCAAAGGGAAACGTACCATGAAAGCTTGGGGTGTTACAAATGGGTAGGGGATGGGGTCTTAATTTTTGGTTGTAAGGTGATCCCAGTCTCACGTGAGAGTGGGATAGGGATGAGAGTAGGGTAGGGGGGGGGGGTCGAGTGGCCAAGGCTGAAACAACAAGAGAGTGTGGCGGATCCACATCGCGTGAGACTTGGAGTGGAGCAGTACGAGACCAAGAGGTGAGAAGAGTGTGGGGGAGTCAAGTGTGAGACTAGTAGAGGAGAAATTAGTAGCCTAGGATAGGAGGATAGTATAATTGAGGTAGGATCTAAATGGTAGATATGAAGAGAATGGTAGGTTAGGGCTAGAACATGTAGGTTAAAATTTGATTCCCCAAGCCAAGGGGACCATGGGGCTCACCCATGGGTCAAACATAATTTATTCAACATAAAAAACACATAACATTTAATATAGATATCACCATGTGTGAGTTAAGTGATTACAACTCAAGGAAAATAAAACTTAAAGAAATGTAAAATAGTTAATCTAATGAATGATGTATATGGATGTAGGTGGTGTTAAACAATTCAGAGCTAACCATTCACAATAGTTGAAAAATTAATCTGGGGTGTTCTAACTTGGTACCATATAATAACACTTCTTTCAATGTTTTATAACATTATTAATGTGTAAAATTTTTTATTTCTCATCCACCCTTCATTGACACCAACTTCATCTTTATATAATCCTTCTCCAATGGATACTTTAACATTAATTCAAACTCTATGACTCTTCATCCTTAATTAACCAAAATTAAATCTTATCATTGATGTATCATTCTATAAACTCATTTTACAACATATATACTATAATAAAATAATTTTTTTTTACTACAAATATTATAATAATCTTATCATTTCTTTTTATTAGTCACGAAATAAGATTTATAATACTGTGAAAATAGAAAAAAATATATTTTATATGTCATTTAATTATCCCTGAAAATATCAAATGGATTTTCCATGAAATTTAGAACTGATTGCTTATATAAAAGTCTTTGAATAATAATTCTAAATTACTTTCAAAATGTCTCAATAATAATCATTATTAAAAAAATGTACTAATTTTGTAAATCATGCAATAAAAAACACTTTCAAAATATGATTATCAACATTATAATTTCAGGATTTATCAGTTTTATCATATGAATAATAAACAATTTGAAACCACTGATTTATAATATTTGATATTCTGTATGGGGAAACTTTATTTTCCTTTGTGTGCATTTTTTTAAGAAAATAATTAGCAAAATAATACAAGGTTAATTTTTTTAAACTGATGCTACCTTTGTCAAAAACATTAAAAAATCAATTAAAAAATTAAAAAAAAATATTTTTATTTTTTGTTATATATATCGTGTTTATTTTTTTTGAATTATATCCATTAAAATTTGAAAGTGAAAATGTCATGTTTTTAAGAAATAAAATTTCTGACATCTAAATAAACTTTTACTTATTTTATTTATGATTATATTTTATTTTCAATTATTTTTTTTATGCTCAGTATGTTTTTCTAATATAATTTAGATGGTATTTAAATTTTATAAGTTATAAAATTTCATAGTCAAATACATGAAACATAATAATGTTTCAAGTTGGTTTCTTTAACATCGTATAAATAATAAATAATAAATACAATCTAAATGAAATTTTTCACACTTACTCAACATATAAAAAATAATTTAAAATAACAAATATTTCCTAATAAAATTTAATGAAAAGTACTTTTAGTGTAACAATATATTTTTTTTTTCTAAAATTAGTACATTTTTATTAATAATTTTGTTTACATTACTTTCATTTTCAATTTCTTATTATTTATTTATTCCATGTTATTAGTTTCATTTTGTTTCTAATTATATTATATTTTATGTGTTTTTATTTTTTCACTATTTATATATTATGTTTCTATTCAGTAATAATTGTGTCATGTAAATTAGATTGTGTTTATTATATTTATGAATTTTTTTTTATTTTTGAAAAAAATTAGTTGTTTTTTCTATGTTTTATGTTTTTTTGAGATTGTTTTTATACTATCTAAATTATAATTTTTTAAAGTTACCTACATTAAATTTAGTTAATTTTACTTTATTTTAAGTAGTCATCTTTTAATTTTTATAAAATATAAACTGTAAGTAAAATATAAATGAAAATAGAAAAAATGACTATACATGTAAAAATGGTTTATAGTAAAAATAATTTCATCACTTTAATAGATAGAAAATCATATAGATGATAGAATAAATTGTTGATTAAAATATTTTATGTCTGTAGCATGAATGTAAATAAATGACTACAATCACGGTCTATGATGGGGTCCCACCCGAAAATCTTGTTTGTGAATGGGATTCATGTATTGAGATCACCAACCACATCGATAGGGTGGAGTATGATGAGTTTGAGAGGGATCTTCCTTGGTAATTGGAAACATTATTGTTAGATGCATAGGATGTGACTCGTTAGGTGGATGTGTCATATAGATTTCATGATGTGAACCTAATCCTTATCCCATAGTGTAAGTAGAAGTAACTACTATCACCTCATGGGGGAACCATAAAGGATGTGAAGACTCGAGCACAAATGGTGGAGGCATGAGAAATAACCCCTGATAGAAGCTCAGATTAGTTGTACCTAATGAAAACTATGGGTATCCTGACAACAGATTTGGATCCCATGCCTTATGATGCACATCCAAAATAATATGAGGATAGAATTATAGAGGGATAACCTCTCACTATAGAATAGGTGTGGCCTCATGTACAACAAAACATAGTCTACATCATCGTAATGGATCTGGAACATCTGCAATTGCTGGAGGTGGTTCCTGAGAAGGAACCTCAACTCCCTGAGGAGGGACATCATCTCCCTAGGGTGGATGATAAAATATACTATCATGTAAAACATGAAATATTAGAATTATCCCATGAACTGTATCATGGTTTTCTACCAAGATAAAAACCTCCTCCTCCTATGGATTAGACATGGGAATAATATTTTGTAGTTGAGTATGTTATAGTCCAATATGCGATAAAGATATTCAAAATGAATTAAAAAAAGTACAACAAACAAACTAATGAAAATTTATTAACTTATCATATCCTAGATCCCTCGATCATGTGGAATACTATATAATATATAATTTAGTCTATACCATGCCTCAAACTCGAGATTCTCTTCTATATGTAATCTTATAGTATACATACCCTTGATATGAAATGATGCCCTTTTGTGCCAAAGGTCAAGATAATCCGCATTATGTCAGTTCCAATCGATTTCCAGCCACCCTATCAGCTTCATGGAATGAAGTGAAAATTACTATCTACGTGTAAAGGGAATGTGATGAAAAAAAATAAAAACTAGGGCATGAATCTATCAGGATGGTTTCACTCAACAATATGAAAGTGAATTAGAGGAACTACAATAATGACATTGTGAATCTCATTAGTAAAGTATGTGGGAAACTGGTCTAATAGATCCCAATATGGAATCCATGCAATCTGAAATGACATGTGAATTTTTTATAAACATTGTTAATAAAAACCAAAAAATATAAAATTATGAAATTTATTATCCAATGAATGACTATGTATAATTACATTGTTGGGTACTAGACTATCCAACATGAGATAATATGCACCCAAGTTGTGCCTCAACATCCTCAAAATTTGGTGTGTGTGACTCGACCTATAACGTACAAAATAAAAAGTGATAAATAATAAGAAATTTAATTTAATAACTCATAGTAGTATCAGAAAATATTAAAGATGAGTGAATATATTATATCTATATAGATCATCATTCATCACATCTATATGAAGATCATAACTAAAAATAATAAGTGAGAGGGGAGGGACGTGATCCCATGCCCACATCTAAATAGGGATGAAACATCCTCTGATATCATTGTGATCGGAACATCATGTTGTTAATAATGTTCTATAAGTGTATGCTAGACATGAAAATATCTAGATATATCTCTCATCCTGATAAAAATCCTCCAGTAGCCCTAGATACATCATGTGCACAAGCATACCAGAATGATCGATCCACAATATCCCTAAAATGATCCATAATATATATGCACAATCAGGAAACTTGAAATTATTCTAATTAGTTTCAGTGGGTAAATGCACAAACTACATTCCACACAATCCCATAGATATCAACCCACCATCTATATAATCATAATCACCCGTAATGTTAATTCTTAGAAATCAGTGTACAAGATCTGGCCAGTATCTGGGTCCTATAAAATCATCCCCTGGAAAGAAAGACCTAGCAGAACTACAACATCCTCAAGTGTGATGGTAATCTTTCCATTGGGAAAGCGGAATGTGTGTTAATTATGTATCCATCTCATGGTGAGATAATTAAAGAGGTGATGATCAACAAATATAAAATTGGATACATAAATTCCATAGAATCTAGCATGATGTAGGTATTGTATAATTGTAGCTAGAGATGGAATGTGCTGATAATGGTGTTCTCTATGCCCCCAGATCCATAGAACATCATAGACCGATAACATGTCATGTGAAGCATGCCTATACTACTTAGTGAGTATCATAACATCCTCCATATTTAGGTATAAAAATTAAATAAGTCTTAAGTGTAAAATGTAAATAAAATGTTAGGGTCATTAGAATGTTATAATTAGTATAATATAAGACATGACATTTTTAAAGTGGTTTTACATTAAAAACATATTTCTAGCACATATACCAATAAGTTAGGTAAAAAATTGTGTTCTATTGTTTTATGTATTATTTTCCACATGATGGTATATTTTATGATTATTTTCTCACATGATTTCATTATGGTGTATCCATGGATATTTTGAATATGATTTCATGTCACCTCACATATACTTTTCATATTATATGTAATGTGAATATGAAATATATTATTCCTTATGGCCTTGTTTGTTTACATGATCCTTTTTTGGGAATTTTATTTCAATACCATGTTTGTTTTATAAAAGAAAACCAAAGGTAAATTAAAGGTTCATGTGAAGTTGGTGTATTTTGATGTGTTTTAGTTTTGAAATTATTTTCAAACTAGTTTATGAGTTTTCATGGATAAAATACTTAAATAGATTCACAGTGGTATACTACTTGGATTTGTGCCTAAAACGATACAGGTTCCCTTTTTGGGAATATTCAAATTTCATTTTCCAAATATCAGT
The DNA here is from genome assembly GCA_963277665.1 of Viscum album. Taxonomy (NCBI): domain Eukaryota; kingdom Viridiplantae; phylum Streptophyta; class Magnoliopsida; order Santalales; family Viscaceae; genus Viscum; species Viscum album. The sequence goes on along the minus strand of OY728155.1, from coordinate 1,514,825,170 downwards.
TTTCAAAGGCAACTTTTGTTTCCTCTGTTATTTTGGGAATAACATCATGTTTTTAAAGGGGTTTTACATTTAAAATAGATTTTAACATACGTAGGTTATATCGGTTGGACCCACATTATGGATTGAGTCTTTCTTTGATATCTAGATCATATACCAATAATTTATAACCCAAATGGCTTTATTTGTAATTTATTTATGATTTCTTACGTGATGGTATATTTTTTTGATTAATTGCTCACATGATTACTTGATGGTGTATCCATGGATAGTTTGATTATGATTTCATGTCACTTCACATGTAATTATTATATTCCATGTAATGTGAATATGAAAGGATTACTACGATTTTATTGTAAAAAGTATTTTGAAATTTCATAAAATTCTAACAAATTAATGATTTTATATTAACACCACATAATTAATAATATAAAATTATAGCATTATTGGAAATACATCATTATGGGTGGGAGTGTGAAATTGATCAAATAATGTTAGGGAATCATTTCCTATTATGAACTTCCAAATGACATATGCTGTATCTCAAACATGTCCCATGATCTTGAGGCCTCTCCATCTCATTCTGCATCCTTCTGGACTTTGGTCTCCCTCACTATAACCACCTATTGATTTCAGGTATCAATATTGGATGGTCTCCAAGCATTAGGAAATATAAAAATACCACAATATATTTCCATGGTGTAGTATAGAAATTATAAATGGGTTTTATTTGGTATGCTAGATCATCATATACTTATCATGATATGTTTATATAGGCACATGTTGCAGTGGAATGTGATCATGGATACTGTAATGCCTATAATTTTACACATTGACATTGCCTTGCTTCTAGTAATACCATTGATACAAATCCACTACTATTTTTGATGGGGTCTAGCCACTCTTGAACTTCAAGTCGAGAGTCTTCTCAGTGGAAAAGGTGCAACCGATTAACATACGCTTCTTCATTTTGTTCAATCTCTCATTAAAAGTATCTTCTATACCTTATCCCCTATTGAATCCCACCCACAGTCTATTTGTCTCTATCAACAAAGTACTTGAAATAGTGATAAAATGTTTCATGAACTAGACCAGTTATAAGTAACTTGTGAACCCCCTTGAATATTCCAATGATGCAATCCACAATGTTAGTGGTCATGTGTATATACCTCTTTCTATCATCATATGAGAATGTAAACATTTCTCTTGGAATCTGCATCATTTAATCATACAATCTCAGATTATCCCTATAGATTTCTTAGAAACTTTTTTCAAACATTAATTGATTCATATAACATTATTCCTAGAAGCTATCATATTTCACATAAATTAATCATTAGTTAATCATTAATTAATTATCATCTAATAATTCTTTAACCACTCTTTAATAATTCTTTAATCATTAGTTATTAATTCTTTAATCATTAGTTAATCAACCTCTAATAATTAGTTAATTATTATTTAAAAATTAGTTAGTCAATCCTTAATCTTTATTTAATCATTTTTAATTATTTGTTAATAATTCCCTAATCATTAGTTAATAATTAGTTAATCATTAGTTAATAATTATTTAACCATTATTTAATCATTTTTAACAATTCTTTAATTATTATTTAAGAATTCTTTAATCACTAGTTGACTGTTATTTAATCATTAGTTAATCAATCTTTAATCATTATTTAGTCAATATTTAATCATTTGTTTGTCATGAGTTAATCATTGGTTAATCATTCTTCAATCATTACTTACTCATTCTTTAATCACTCTTTAAGCATTATTTATTCTTTAGTTAATTATACTTTAACTATTAGTTATTAAATCATTATAAATTAGTTAATTATTCTTTAATAATTAGTTAATCAATATTAAATCATTAATTAGGCATTCCTTATTCTTTATATAATCATTATATAATCATTAATAAATAATATTTTATTAATTAGATATTTATTTGGTAATCCATAGTTAAACATTACTTAATCCTTAATTAATAATCCCTTAACCACTAGTTAATAATATGGTATTCATTAGTTAATTTTTTTCTATTAATTATCTAATCATTCTTTAAACCAAAATTATTCATCAGTTAATCAATAATTAATCATTTCTTTAGCATTAGTTAATCATTATTTATTTAATATTTAAGTATCCGTAAACTTATTTAATATTTAAGTATCACTAAACCATTATTTCACTAATATTTATAGATAAGCTAGTTAATATTAATTCTTTATTATGTGGAAAATATTTAAAAACTACCATGTTATAAAAAATAATAATTTATTTTAATAATAAATCCATTATTAATAAAAATTATAAATTTTTTACTCAAAATTCATAAATAAATAATAATATTTTATATAATAATAATAGATATTTTTTTTCAAAACTATATATAACTAACTAAACCTCTATGTAAATAACTTATTTATACCTAATTAAAAATAAACCAATTAAATAAATATTTAACATTAAAATAAATAATAAAAATACCTCTAAATGATGCTTCATAAAATTATGCACTCCTTTTATGCCACCAAAACCACCATGCACAATGGAATAAGCATTATGTTAATTATAGAGATAAAGGGAGTGCAATTAGAGAAAGAGGGTTTGAAATGAGTGAGGATAAGGGGTATATGAAAGTGCTCTATTTACAGGGGGTTCAGGGAAAGGCGACATCACCAATACCACCTTTCCCCTTTATTTTCATGAAAGGTGGTATCTCAAATTATTTATTTTTCCTTAATTGAGATGAAATGCGACATCAACCTTGCACACTTTACACATATCAAAAAAACAGCATTTATGATGATTCCATTACACATTAATTTTCAAAAACAAATCTATCCATATTTTAAGAAATATTTAAAAAACATATTAAAAATCTCATGCAACATTGGTTTAAAGATATTTTATCCTTCAATATCTCATTTTCATAAAAATATATCTAATATTACAACATTAATTTTATTTGAGTACTTCATTTAGCTACTAAATTCATAAATCTTATATATGTGAGTCATTGGTGGTGATATGTCGATGTTGTAAAAAATTCTCTTTTATTTCACTTAAGAAATTACTAACACCAAATATTAGAAATATAATAATTCAAGAATAATAAATAAATAACCTAATAATAAAAATAATTAATTGAAAAAATATCTAATATAAATAATTTGATACCTTCTAACATGAAATATAAAAAAATATAAAGAATAAACAGATCTTAACTATGAACGATTGGTATAACATATATAAAAATATTATAGTTAAAAATTAATGGGAATAAATGATAAAGAGTTATAAGGCGAGGGAAACAACACATGAGCCTCAACCCGGTTGGTGAGGACTCCTTAAGTGCATCAAGGTGACCCAGGATCAAATCTAGGTGGAGTCCTATTTCCAAGAGTATAATAGAATTACTGTAGTAGGCATTGAAGGAACATTGTAGCTGGTACTGTAGATGGTACTATAGAATGTACTTTTTAGAACTGTAGTAGCCGGGACTATTCCCTCCTTTAGGCCTTCAGGCCAATGATTTGGTCCCCTTGTCCTTTAAGGCCTTCGGGACACCCCATACCATTAGGTCAGTAAGGTCTTCAGGCAACCTCAAGGCCTTCAGGCCACCTTAAGTGTAGATGCAAATAAGATAACCTATAAGGAAGAAGCTTCTGAGAAAGGATGAGCAAGGAGCTTCCACCATTGCAGAAGCTAAAAAGATTTCAAGAATGAGAGGATATGGGACCTGCCACTAGGATAAGACTGTGTATGCACTAGAAATCCTAGATGAACAACCATCTGAAGGTGGATACCTGATTTCACAATTATAATGTTGGGGAGGAGCAGTTCTATGTTGTTAGTCTAGGTTGTATGTAATGTTTGAAGCCTACGGGTAATGAATTCCTCTAAGGCCTACATGCCAAGTAATACTTACACCTACAGACATTGTAAGGGTTCCAACAAACACCTTGAAAGGTGGATTATCAAAATCAATAAAAAATGAAGGCATTTGGTCCATTGGATGGATGAGGGAAATAATAATTTTCAAAATAATAAATAAGGAAATAGGGATGGGACAAAGATCTACTCAATATTCTCCCCCTTTTTGATAATTACAAAACCTGAATAACTCTCAGTTTTTGTGAAAATTAAAAAGATAAGAAAACATATAGTAGTTCAAGTGAGAAAAAAAACAAATATAAAATATATAAATAACAATATATAGAATTATATAATAATAAACAAATTATTTCAATAGAACTAACATGTTTTATCCGTGAAGATGAAATAATATACACAATATTATTAACAATTTTTTTTATAAATCATAGATAACATATCATGATGAAAGATTTATTCTAGAAATTTAAATAAATAAATAAAAACAATAAGGTATACTCTCCCTTAATCAAAATATCATAGTTTTTAAAAGATTTGATGATGAAATATTTATGTTGAAAATATATCCTTTAACAAAACCATTCTTCAAAATAAATTTTGGAAAGTATTCAGACCAAGTTCTAGGTGCATCTTTTAATACTTAATGATATTTTCAATGATTAAATACAAACCACTACTAGAAATTTTAGTTTTAGAAACAATCATCTGACTTTTTTTGGACGTCACAGTTGCCCTATTGTTAATGGGAAATAGCACCACCATTAGAGGTCTCTATAGGGCCTTCCTAGATGAACATAATGATAGTCACTGGGATGGTCATTAACGACCATCATAAGAATGCAAAACCCCTAAAACTTGAGTGATAGTCATCGATGGTTTCTATCCAACATATTTGTTTTATAAAAACACTTTTTAGAATCTCTTAAATAATAAAAAAAGAAAGATAATAACAAAAATAAAAAATAAAAAACCAATGATTCATATAAAACCAGTAATCCAAATCCTCTAGATCCTTGAAATATTCTATCTCACTACACCTTTTGATGCGATGAAAAAAATAGTTAAACAATGAAAAACAAAATTGATATATTTAACATCAAAATATTTTATACAATTAATATATATATATATATAATAATAATCAAAATAGTTGAAACAATGTTGTGTAAATAATGTAACATAACAATAGAAATGAGGCAATGAAAGTTTAAAATATCTTATTACACTATTTATTAGTTAAATAATGACTATTAAATTGAAAATTAAGTTTACCACATACCAATATATCTAGAAATCATATTGACATGTGGTTAATTCCAATACATCACATATGATTCAAGGAATGATCTCCAAGATTTGTACATCAATCAGAATTATTTTTCCCATTTTGACCCCCAATAATGGGAAATAGGACATTTTAGTAACACTAAACAACATTAACCCAATTTTAAAAAACATACCATTAGGGACCACCATAATTGGTCGCTAATTTTTTTTATAGATCTCTATTTGACCGCTTTTTATAGTCACAATTTCCCCATCACTAAAGGGAAATAACGACTGCTAATAGTGGTTGTTATAGGTGTCCCCAAAATTGTCGATGGATAAAGGCTTTAGTGGCCACAATATGTGGTTTCTAAATATATATTATACCAGAATCCATAGGTGGTCTCTAAATATGATTGAAAAAACACACATTATTGACCACCATAGGCAGTCTCTAACTTGAAGTTTTTTTAAAAAAAATCTACATTATAAATGCCCTCCAGAATAACAAAACCAGAAAATAAAAAACTAGTATCCATACAACATTAGAAACATAAAATATTTTTTTCTCAATCAACCTAAAAATAAAATAGAAAAAAATTAATCCAATAAAATATACACAGCCCCAACTCATCAATTTCTTCCCATGGATCTTATTTGTCTTAACACCCATATTCATTGAATTTAAATTCTGAAATGATTCCCTTATAATAGCAGTGAATAAACACTACACTAAACTAACACGACTCTAAATAAGTCCATAAAAATAGAGATAACCCAAGTAAAGACCAAACCAATTTTTTTTGGAATCCTATCCCAAAACCTAACTGAATCTTTTATTTAATTAAACCAACACCTAATTCTTCATTTATTTTGTGTTATCAATCACATAAAATTTTAGAACTCAACAGAGGACTATATCCTAATAATAATATTACCTATGATACCAATTATACTTATAACCAATTTATAATACTTGAATAAAATCTTAGGATTCTATTGATTCTTCTACATTGTAAACCTTAGGACCACCCAATTTCAACGCAGACTGATGACAACTCTTTGGCATGGAAATGTATATTTCCTCCCCATCGGTGATAGCTTTCCATGAAAAATGTCCATGGTACCTTAGTTCCAAAAAATGGCGATCCTAAAAACTTCCACCCACTTTCTACATGGGGATATAGATATACCACTACATTAAATATGTGGTTTATTGTGTATCAATTTTGTGAACCACTATGACCACCCTTGTAGATGGAAGGTTTAAAGCATGACTCTGAAATGGACACCATTATGACATTTATCCCAATCTAAGAGTACCACCTAAATTGAAAATGAATGAAAATACTCTATGACCACTCAATAAACACTATGAGGCTCTGAGATGGTCACCATCATAGTTTCCTACTCAATTGAAGAGACCCTCTTAAATGTAAACTGTGCAAAAATACGACATTGGTGCCTGGTTTCCATGAAAAATGGACACGCTCCCTTTGTTCCAATCAATGGTCATCCTACCCAAATCCCCCTAATTCCCATATGGTGAAATTGATATACCACGTCATTAAATATGAGGTTTACCATGTATCAATTCTGTGCACCACTATGGCCACCCTCGTAGCTGGAAATTTTTATGCATGACTCTGAGACGACCAACCTCATAACCTTTATCCAAATCTAAGAGTACCACCTACATAGAAAACTAATGAAAATACTACAAAACCACTCAATGAAAACTATGAGCCTCCAAGATGGTCACTATTGTAGCTATCTACCAAATTGAAGAGACCGTCATGAATAGAAATCATGTAGAAATACCTCATAACCACTCATTGCACACCATGCAGATCTAAGACGATCACCCTTTTGGGTTTATACTCATCAAATAATACCCTAGAACATGGAAACCAAGTGAAAATACACCATGATCTCTCACTGCACATCGCATGACTGCAAAATCTGCTAAGTGGGTTTCTGAGCCCCTATTTTCATTCAAAATGGCAGATGAGGAAAATAAAAAGTGATTGAGAGATAGAATAATTCCCTGAGAATCCCATAGGTAATCATATGACCCTAAAAATTACTATTTCAAAGACCCCCCATTTTCTGACAATATTAGTGGGGTTCAATCATCAACCCACCTAGTGAGTAGGATGAGTTCGACCATTTTCCCAAATAGTGCACTGGCAGAGATCAAGCCTCCACCCACCTAGTGCGTCATATAAGCCATAACCCATAGTTCACCTACCACATGGCATGGCCCTCATGGCCGACTGACAATGAATTATGGTCGTAACCATGTATATACCATTTTTTATTCCCCAATCCATGCATATACCATGTGGTATGGTCCTCACAATAAATATACACCATGGTATAGTCCTCACTATACATATACCATGTGGTATTGCCCTTACCATGATATATTCTTCTTTTACATGATTTGACCCATAAATCTAAATATGAGGTATAAATGCCACTTTTGATCATTTTTGGAGTAGATAGTTTTATTTTGGGATGCATAGTCTACTAAATAATTAGCAGTTTTTAAATAGTTTTATGAAAAATGAACCATCATCCTAAAATAAGTGATGAATAATTCAACTAACATAAAAATAGTAAAGAAAATACCATGTTAATAGAAATATAATTCTTATGAATAAAAGAATAAAAATCTCTAGAATATAACCATCTCTCAAATGTCTCTCCATAAAGTGAACTGAAATTAATGAAATTTTTGGAAAATATAAAGATCCACAAGTAGTCATAAAATGTATGAAATATAATTATTCTTTATAGGTAGGTTGAGAGGTTCATGACCAAAATATTCATATAAATTTAAAAAATATAAAACTTATGAATATAATTATCTATCAAACGTGTCTCCATAAAGTGAACTTTAGTTAAAAAAATATGGGTTAGTATAAAAAACCATATGTAGTCACAGAAAGTATGAAATAAAATTGTTCATTATAGGTAGGTTAAAAGGTTAATGACCAAAATATACTTATACATTTAAGACATTTCTTTAATCATTGAATGTAACATAAGAATAACTATAAGCTACCTTCTATATGTGAATGATTTAACTTACAAATACAGTCTCTTGATAATGGAAGGGTGCTCGGTCTAGGACTGTCCCATCTCCAATAAAAAATTACATTAGTTTAATTGAAATTTTAAAAACCCCCTTCTTTAACATTATATCAAAATGATGAATTTAACACAAAGGAAATGGTTTTAAAAATATACTAATAAAAATATCATGGAGGTGACTCTTACCACTTTTTTGTAACTCTTTTATTCAATGTAGGTCCATTGAATCTTCAGTATAGTATGCAGTAGAATCCCTCCATGAGGCCACCCCCAAAAATACCGAACCCACCCTCTTAAAGTCCATATAACATAAATGAAATACACAGAATAATTAAAAATAAGATTATTAATTACATCTTCCTATATCACTACTCCAATTAATGCATCGAAGATCACTATGTTTCTTCCTTATATGAAAAACCTAAAACTAGAAAGATAAAACCCACTTAACAAGAATCATATCAAAGTCAATAAACATTAAATTTACCATCATACAATTATTTCCTATTGCCTTCCATCAGTTCAAATAAATGAAGAACATGATTTTTATGACATTAAAACAATGAAACAGTCATCAAACACAATATAATGTAACTATAAATTCTTTCCCAATAAAAAAATAAAAGCATACAAATGATTTATTTATTTTATAATGACAAACACAACCCCTCTGTTTATCTCATGGAATGAATATATATAAATTGGTACTAAGTAAACATTATAGATCAAAATTTTGGATAATAAAAAACCTCAATCACTATACCAGTTAATTATCTTGGTGCTTTTCCCAGATCTATAAATAAATATTCATTTCTCCTCTTCTATATACATATAATGATACAAAAAAATATAATAATAGGAACATATATTTGATGAAAAAATTAATACAACATTTTACCATATTAAAATAATAAGATTTTAATATTTTGATATTGCTATAAATAATATTTTTACATGGAAAAATATTATTATAGGTGATTAAGTATTATGTATATTTTTGTAGACCAGAAATATATATTGAACACATATATGTTGATTCTACAATATAAAAACACTATAATATAAATGTGAAAAAAATAGAAGACTACTATACCAAAACGAGTAGTGCATAAATTCAATGAAAAATAGACCGAATTAAAAATAAACTAAACATAAAAAAAATCTATCTAATAAAAAAATTATGAATTTCATAACATATGAAATATATGATATAGTGGAATCAATAAATAATATAATTCTTAGTTTTTTGTAACTGATAAAAATGTCACATAAAATATTTATAAACATGCTACTATGTAACCTTACAATTATATTAACATTACATAATCTATTTATAAAATTGTAACGACACTAGCCCAATAAATTCAAGAGAAAAATTAATGAAAAGGGTATTAGATGGAATAAATATAGGGAAAAATTCACCACTACGATGTCATTCAAATAATTACATGGTTTAAAAAAACTGACATAATTATTAATTTATACTATGTCGGTGTATCTATCATTCTAGTAAATTAATGAACAATGCATGAACCATTAAATGTGTTAATGATATTCCACCATTTTTATTAGCAAAAAATCATGTCAAGAAAAAATATTTGTTTACAAAGGGAAAAAACCACGTGTTTCATAGATTAAATATTGAATATGATATAAATGAATCAAAAAGGGAATCATATATCAACCATAGACCAAAATCAGATGATGTTGTAGGTATGTAAATATGAATAATCTCTTTAATAATGTTCTATTTCTCATAATTTCAAAAGTTAGTATAAAAAATTAAAACATCTATCCCACTATAGTAACGATTTGTCCCTGATTTTTATTGTAACCCCAAGTAGTGATTTTCATTGCATCTTCTAGTTTCCATATCCTAATATGCATGTTTGAATTGAAACATCCCATTTCACAAGGGATTTAAAAAAAAATTGAATCCATGATCTTTACAGAGAATATAAGTTGTGTTTAGTTAATCAAAATGTTTTTTGCATTCACATATCTAAAACACATTCAAAATCATGATTACTTATATAAATTAAAAATAATTTTTTTACAAATGAGTCTGAAAATAAAATAAATTCATAATTTTATTTCAAAAAATAATAACAATAGAATTCATTATGTCAATAAAAACTCAAGGTTGTGTTTTATCGTTGAAAATATTGGCTATATTAATTTTAATAGAGTATCTATAAACATTGTTAAATTAACATTAATTGTTTCTTAATGGGTTATAAACACGGGGTTATACCGAAAAGGTCAGATCCAAGCATGCTTGGACCAACAAATTTATTAATAAAAAGAAAAGAGCAGAGAAAGCAGATAGGAAAAAAGAGAGTTTACAAGTCATAATAGTCATAATCATCACACCCATACCTAGTCATGTCGTCAGGATCAGCCGATTCCCATTCTGATTGAGTCTCATATTTTTTGAGCAGCTTCTTATAAACCTTCCTTTTTTCCATTTTCTCCATAGATAACTTCTCGATATCCTTCTTAGCAGATGACCTAGTGGTCACTGTCCTCGGAACTGCAGAGTAGTCTTTCCTTGGTTTCCTTCTAACTGGGTCAGTCCTGACACCCTCACTGTTAGAGATCCGTTTCTTTTCTCCTCGAACAATTTCACTGTATGAAACTATACTCATGTCCCTATCTCTTTCCTTGGCCTCATCCTGAGTGTCACCCCACTTGCAGAGGATTGGTTCCCCAAATCCATGAGTGGAATCCTCCGCCCTTTCCTTTGGTGCATCAGAGATGTTCCCCCGTTTATCAGAGGAAGAAGGTTCTGTCTGGACATTCTGTTGTGTAAGAACGTTCACCGTTAAGGCGGGAGTGGGGCTCGGAATCTCAACATTAGCAGGCTCATGAGCTTTAGGAGGAGCAACAGATCGAGGCAGAGAAGCATCAATTATCAACTCTTTGCCATTCCTATGAATTGGCAGATCACGAGAGTCTGACTCCGGAGGAGGGTGACTGTCCCTGGTGTCAAGCTCAGGCGGGGGCGAATCCTTCATATTCACCTTACGTCGGCATAGATTGGAGGGGTGCCCTCGCATCCCACACTCCTTACATGTAATGTTTTTGCGGCACAACTCCAAAGAATGCCCCACAGCCATGCACTTAGTGCAGAAAAGAGGTTTGTTTTCATATTCAACATCAATAAGAATTTGATCAGAGGGAATAGAAAGTGTTACCGTGTCAATGAGAGTGGATCTAAGATCGACTTCCACCAGCATTCTAGCAAAGTGCCCATACCTGACATTTGTCGTCTCCTTATCAAGACGGATGGGTGTTCCAATCGCCGTTCCAATATCATGCAAGATCTCTGGATGCCAAAGAACCCAATTAAGCCCATGAAGACGCACCCATACCTGGGCGAAAACATTCTTAGCAGTGGAGACGTTAAAGTCAAGTGACCATTCATGCAGATGAATCCATCCTGGCCTTAAAAACATGGACCCAAAACTCCAAGCTTTAAGCATCACGTCAGCCGATGGAAACAAGCAGTGGAAGAATCCCCGCCCAATGGAGACACATTTCCAGTTGTCAAAACCCCATAACATCGAAATCTTACGAAATAGATCTTCACATTTCCAGGGCAGCGCACCTTTAGGAAGAACAATGCGAGCAATCAAAGAATTCTCACCTAATGCCAATCTTTCAGCAATCACACTGGGGTTGGCCTCAACATGGGCTAGTGAGCCCTTTCGAAGAATCCTCCTTGGATCCTCATTCTTTTTCACCGTTGCAGAATCCTTCATAACATCCACAAAGGATCGCTGCCCACGCACGGTGGACAATCCATCCTGCAAATTTCCAAAGTTCATAAACGTGGAAGTCGTCCGCTGTTCAGAGGGATTGCAGGTCACCCCTGTAACACAATCACCCTTCGCAGTAACCCCAGCCGGATGAGGGTAATTCCGAGCAGCTCCAGACTGAACCCAATCAGCCCCATCCCGATCCCGAGCAGCCCCAATCGGATCCCGAGCAGCAACCAGATCCCGAGCAGCTCCAAACTCCCGAACAACCCTAACCGGATCCCGAGCAGCCGACAAAAGCTCCCGATCATCCCCAGCCGGTATCCCGGCCGGCCCAAGCGCAAACCGTCGGCCATCCTTTGATATCTGAGGATCCACCTCGCCGGGAGAGGGTACACCGTGAGGCGACGCACGCACACCAGGTGGAAGAATCGCCGAGTTGCTCGCTGCAACCACGCCGCCCCGGACTGCATCACGTTCACCAAACCGTCGCAAATCAACGCGATTGAAGCCAAGGAAGTGAGGTATCGCCATCGCCGCACCGAAACCCTAGAAGCCGCCATTGATGGTCGCCTCTCGCTGCTCGCTCTCGTCCGCCATCTTCAAACACGGGGTTATATAAAACTAATGATATTAGTTTCCATGGAGGAACCTAGTGTTGGACATTGATCAAACCATTGATACAGAGAAAAAAAAGAATAATACATTCATCATAAACTCTAGTGAAAATCAAAAATAATAATAATAATCAATATTAATAAAAATAACATGGACTATATAGGATTTATTGGTACCATAATTGAATTTAGGCATCAAAAATGATGATAGGAATCATGAATTATAAACACACTCTATCATTGAGTAAAATATTAGTAAAAAATAGAGTAATGGGCCTAATTTATATTGAAACATACATTGATAAAAAGATGAAGGTTTTGTTTTTCCCTTCCCAGATACCCTACACTAATACTCACTATCTAGGAGTCAATGGTTCTAGGGTCCAATTTTCCCAGATCTTTAAGGTCATAATTATTTATTATCTAATAAGAATTATAACCCTTTTTTTGAAACAATCATGTTATAGAAAAATAATACAAAAAATCATCAATATTTTATTTGACAAACTACATATGAATAGGGAGACTCAATGTTTTCTATTCTGACTATTTTGTCTTGATGTTTAAAAAAAATGAAAAACATAAAAGTAATACTTAAAATAATCTAATACTTTTAAAGGAAATAGATAAAATTAAATCAAAGTGTTAAAGAATAAATAATAATATGCAAGTTATGAATATTGGTTTAAAATATAACTTTATTTTCAAAATAAGTACCTTGTGCTTATATATCTCTAGTAATTTCAGAAATAGTAGGTATTTTTTGAGGTAAGATGTTGATTAAAGATAAATGATAATAAAATTGAATAAAATGTATCATATTACAAGAATAATGTGGTGTGGAATTTACCTAATATAATTTTAGTCATAAAATATACTTGAAATAATCTTAATGTTAGTTATTCAATATTGAAGCTAACATATATTTAAAATATATAATTGAACTATAAAAAATTAACAAAAAACAATGAATTAAAATATACCTAATCTAGGCATAGCCTAGTGGTTACACCTTTGAGGGGTCTAATTAGAGGTCTTAGGGTTGATTCTCTTAAAGTACTTATATGCGTTGAAGATTTCCTCATTTCTTTGCATCACCCCTCTCCTAATTTTTTAATATATACATGGTATAATATAAATCCATTATAAAATTCTGAAAATTTTCCTTGATAATAGACATTTATAAGAAATAATCTTTTGAAATGTATGCAATAAAAATAATTTAATAATAAAAATTAAATTTCAGATTTATTTAGATGTAGTTGAAACAAATAAAAAAAGTACATTCAAAAAATCTAAAAGAATTCAATTAGAATACCTATAATCTTGAGAGTTACTACTATATGATTGCATAAATATATATTGATCTTTGTGAAAGTGTAGCTGGAAGAAATATTTTTAGAAAAATTGAAAGAGAAAAATTGATCCAAAAATAACATTCAAGAGAATAATTACACTAACAACTTACTCCAAGCATCAAATAAAATATATGAAAAGCATAAAATACATGTTTTAGAAGTTTTAATGTTACTTAGCTTCCCTATCAACATATTAATTCCAAGAAAAACATCATGAGAAGTCCAAATTTATTAATTCATTATGAAATAACTATTTTTGGAAAAAATATTATATGAGAAGAAGTGAGCCAAAAATAACTTGCAAGAGAATAATTTCACCATCATTTATCTCCAAACATATGATAGCATACCTAAAAATCATCACATGCATGCCACATGAAATGTGAAGCTGCAACCCTTCTCTAACCATGTGAATTACAAGAAATATAACATGAGAATTCCAAACCTATACCCTAGCATGGGAGATTAATCTCTTGTTTTGAGAGAGTGAACTACTAACCCGTTAAACCATTGAAATTTGGATTATAATGGTGGTAATTGATTACTGAATATATATTCCCTTTCTCCTACAGGGATATTATGTATTTCCTATTATTTTAAATTATTAAACTAACCCAATAGAATATATTTTCATATACATACTGTGATAGTTTCAAATTATGTGTGGGAGGGTGAGACATAACATTTTCTAGGGGAGTGTTAATCTATTTCACCATCTTAAAAAAATTAAAAATAATACAAATCCTTAAATAGAAAAAAAAATATTGGTAAAATGACATGTATGATAATAAAATAATCCTTAAATTTAAAAAAAAACTAATTGTGTTTGCTACTCATCGATAGGTTTAATGCATAGGATAATAAAACTAGGATTGAGGAGATGCATTATAGAATATGAATATATATGGAACTTATCATTTAATAAAATAATAATAAAAATTTTATCAATACATATAGTATTAATGTATAGGGTTGTAGTAATTAAAAAAATATGAAGAAAAAATATAAATTTGAAACAAATATAAATGTTTTTGAATAAATAAATAAATAAATAATAATTTTAAAAAAGAAATTAAAATAATGTAATTAGAATACTTATAATATTGAAGGTTACTACTATATGATTTCATAATTACACATGATTAAAATTTGGAAAATTATAATACCTGTAAGATTGAAGGTCACTCCCTTAGATTTGTTATTGTATAATAAAAAAACATAATTTTTTATTTTGGTAAAAAATTGTTGTCTTCTTTACATGTATATATATTATTAATGAATAAAAAAAAAAATTTATAATGAAATTGCATAACTAATTTCTTATTCAATAGCGTAAAAAAAAACTAAGATACATAATTCTCATGGATTCACTACATCTAGATAAATTTATAGAAAAATACAAGAAATTTAACAATGGTACAATTAACAAGAAACATAAATCGATGGAAAAAATATAATAAATTCACCACTGTTTAAATTTAGTTATTTTACTTTACATTGACAACAAGCTCTACCAAGATATCCCAAATATTAGGCTCGTACCTACAACTAGATCCTTGTAGATGAGTAGTGAACTAAAAATATGACTCAAAGGTATGCAAAGACAGAACCAAAACAATCATAAATATGAATTAATCTTATGAATCGATAATTTTAAAATAGCGAAGATCCAAGAATATATACCACATGAATTCTGGATAGGTGATCAAAGACCACGAATCATTAAAAATTTGAAAATAAACAAACTAAACATAAATTATCAAAGGATATACAATAGACCAAGATCCATAATACTAGATCATCATAGTCCAATGTCCAAAAAATCAAGAAACTCAAAAAATAGTTATTTAAAGGAGAGGGGAAAAGGATTCAAGATGATAAGGAGAGGAATCATAGGAGGGTGAGTTCAATCTAGGGAGGCATGGAGATCTTATAATTAGTACTATATTGGATGACTAGTTAAGGAAGAGGTGGAGGGGAAGGTGGAGACCGAGGTAGAGGAGGAGTTACATACTGAGGAATAGGAGGAGGCATAGGAGAAGATCGAGACAGAAACATAGGGGGAACGGTGAAGGTTCCAAAGAAAAATGATGATGGGTGAGGTGAAGGGGAATGAATGGAAAGGACGAGGATTAGTGTAAAGAAGAATATGATGGGAGACAATAGTTACGGGTGAGGTGAACAACAACAACAGTGAGGGGTAGGGTTTCTAAAAGGTGGGGATGGTTATGAGGGGGAGTGGTGTGCATAAGGGGGAGGAGGAATGTGAGATTGGTATGATTTTTTTTTTGAGTCTTGATATCACCTTTGGCGGTCACAATTAGTGGCCAATAGCAACTTCTAATGGTGGTCACCCATTTCAAGGGGTAGAGATGCCCCTATTTCTAGTAGTGCCTATTATTTCCCATCATACCAGGTGACATGATCATATGATGGATGCGACATTGATTCTTATAGATCAAAAACATCATAGTTACTCTTCTTCCATGATTTTATGAAAATAATAGTGTGTTAATTTTTTATGTTGGCCACTTTTACGTGATTTGACACTTAACTCCAAATATGAGGGGAAAACACCACAATCCATCATACCTTGAAATTTGGATATTTGATTTTTGTTCCAATGATTCATATAGATTTTAAATAAATTAAAGATATTTTTCCTAATATTTTATATCAATTAGATATCATTTATTCAGTTTGACCCTAGCACACATGGTTTCCCCATTATTACGAAAAATGATAATAAATGTGAAAATATACTTTAAATTGTACCGACCGATCTAGAAATTATATTGATTTTCGGTTGATTATAATGGATAAAAAATGATCTCATGAATGTTCTTCTATATTTTCACATCAATTAATAGTTATTTCCTCATTTTTCACCCCTTGATGGGAGATAATTCAATTTAATAACACTTGAAAATATTACCTAGAATTTTCCATCATACCGGGTGACATGATCATCTAATGGATCAGGAGTTGATTTATACATACGAAAAATGGCTCAATGATAATTATACCATAATTTAATGCCAATAAAAGAGTGTTTCATGGTATATTGGACCTTTTTACATTATTTCACACTTAACTAAATTTGAGGGGTAAACGCCACATTCAATCAAACCAAGAAATTAAGGAATATGATCCACATTATGATGATTCATTCATATTTTAAATTACATAATGTTTTTTGTCCTAATATTTTAGGTCAATCAAATCTAATATTTTCAGTTTCGACCAATACAAAAATGATTTGCACATTATTAAAAAAACAATAATAATTGTAAAAATTTACATTAAATGATACTGACAAATACATGCATTTTATTGATGTGTGGTTGATTCCTGTAGAGACTCGAAGCTTGACGTACATGGAAATTACAATAATTTTGAGGAATAATTAATACATAACAAAAACAGACACACAAGGATCGTAATATTTTAGTGTCTTTGGAAACTTGGAACGTAATCTTCTAATCGTGGTGAAAGATCTTCAACATCTCCCATAAAGATCTTCCACTTTTTGTTTCCTTACCTAAAAACTTTCTTTTGATCCTGAGGGAAAATAAAACATAAAAAGGGTGAGCTCAAATTCTCAGTAAGGGTAAGCATGGATAAAATAAAACATACCATATACATTTGAACTTAAAAACATGAACATAATGTTTAAACATCAAAAGCTTGAGAAATGACTCAAAACATGGAAGTACGTAAGGCATAGATCATAAAGAAACATTATGAATGATAAAATAGAATGGGAATAAAACATGTAATTGTGGAATCCATTAAGAACATGTAATGATTTCCATAGTAGCCAAGGCATTGCTGCCAAGACCATCTTAGTGGACAAAGTCCCATTCTGAATCGAGTTCACTCCTCATTTTAGTCCTGTAACACTGAACCGGATTAACTTACCATTCCATCCATGTATATATCATGAGATATAAAATCTTTACCCAATGCATTGGAGGGAGATATAGGTCCCACCCATCTCATAGTGAAATCATTCTTACTTGTGCCACAAAATAAACTTAAAACATTCATCATAACCCAAAGAATAAAATGAGTTTCAGAAACATCATCCCATCATCACATAATCCATATAAAACAAATGGATATTTCATCATAAGAAAATTGAAACCATGTAAATCATAGAGACATTATACTTGAAAAATACACATATGAAATAATTTCATCTTAGATAGAAAATGGTTTTGATAAAACACATGAAATGAATTCTTGAGGAAAATATCCTTTCTTCTTCAAAATAAATTTCTTTTCACAAAACATCATGAAATTTTAAAAGAAAATGATTTTTTTGAAAATAGTCATGAAATATTTTGGAGGAAGCTTCATGAAAATAAGTCTTTATAAAACCGTAAAAATCCGTTCGTGCCGTATAAGATAAAAAAACATTCTTCTCGTAATTTTGCCGGAAAAGTCAAAAAGTACCTCGTAACATAAACAAAAGAAAGATTCCTTACATAACATGTAGTAAATTTCAATAATGGTTAAAAAGGACTTTAAACATACATGAAAAACTTTTAGAAAACATGTACATGGATGATAGAAATATCCCCAGTAAATACTCATTAATATGCAATCTCGGATAAAAATGAGATTTGCTGAATTATCCCTTACCTTAGGTCTGATTTGCTTCGTAAGTGTCCAAACAGCCTGTATAATGATTTAAATAATGTTATTGACTTCTTAAATAATCATATTCATTGTTATTATATCATATATGGTTCACTTATGACTTTATATTACCTGTTCTTTTGTAAATTCCATGTTAAAGAGCGTTTTAGTTAAAGTCGTTTCATTTGTCGTCCATGTTTTGACTTGTAATTATTCATATGATTACTTAGATCATGATTAATTAATTACAGAATATAAAACTTGATTTATATATAATATATATTCATAATATACATATATATAAAAGATCGATAAATGGAAATAAATACACTGTTCATGGAGACAGTAGGCCGTACGTACGAATGAACGTTGTTTTCATTTCCTTATTGAGTCGAATGAAATTAAATAGATGACATACATATATATATATATACATAAATCCAGTATCATTATTATGTCATATATTTTATTATTATTCATTATATATACTTTATAATCATTCTTGATTGGTTAATCATGGAAAATGAATCTCATCGCGTTCGTGGAGACAGTAGTCCGTACGTACGCACAAGCGATGATATCATTCCCATGACCATGGAATTGTATTGGAGTGTATTTATACTATTTCAGAATCAATATCACTTTAAAATAATCATATATAGTCATTATTTACACCTTTATACCCATCCAAGTAAGGTGGTGGTGGAAAATAGATTACACCACGGTGTAGAGACGGTATTCCGTACGTACGCACGCACAGTGATTTCTTCTTCCGTAGGATGGGTAGATGGTGAAATAGGGTTGTTTCATACATATAATAACATATCAGTATATGAGTGGTACTGATGTTATTACTTTATAATGAAACAACCTAAGAAGAAGATGTGGAAGAAGAAATAAAGTTGAAAGAATCGGTAACGGACATTACCTCTTCTTTGAAGCGCCTCTTTGAGACCTCCTCTTAGGGCACTAAAATTGGTCTTTGAGGATGAACAGAACATCTAGGATGTTTCTATGGAAGTGTAGAAGATAATTTGGCAGGTTTTGGCTGAGCTTGAAGTCTCAAAGTGGTGTGAGGAAGAGAGGGAGGAGGTGCCCTTTTATAAGGGAGGAGAGGGGCACCTTTGGAATTGTTAAAACTATTAATTTATAATAAATCTATCCCCACTTAATAACCTCTAAAAATGACTCATATTCTAATATTATATGAGATAGGGTTGTACTCGCATCAAAAAATAATATTTAGACATGTTTGGATCTTATTTTAAACCTTATCATTTTGATTTATCCTTATTTAATCTATTTAAGTTTATTTGTGGTAATAAAATTCTAAATTTCAAATTATAACAAATAATTACTTATTTGTTTTGAATTTTCCATAATTGGTTACTTTATGACATTATAGACAATATAAATATAAATCTATAATTTTTAAATATTTTTGTGATTTTTAAACAATTTTATAATATGTTATTTATATAAAATAACAATAGTGTCAATTTTGACACTATTCATTTATTTGAATTTAAATAAAAAATATACAGAAGATATGTTCGAACTAAAAGAATTAATAGATTCATAAAAGCTCATATGTATCTATAAAATTATGGGATCACATTAAATAGTTCATATAATATTTTTTTTATTATTTTGAAAACCATTTATTTGGTTTATCTCTTAATAAAATAATTACTACAACATTTTTGTATAATTATTTAATATACTTATTTTTGCAAACAAAAATTAAAAATAAAATCCTATGATGAAGATAAATCTATTAAATTTCACAATAATACTTTTACTAGAATTTATCATCTTAAAATCACAATATTTAAATTGTTAAATTATGAAGGTGACAACTTTTGCATCATTTAAAATAAAATAAAATAAGTGTCATAATCACTTTTATAAGGCTCCAAACGGGTATATATTTGGTCATTTGATGATTAAGGTGTAGATATACACTACCAATAAGGTTTGGTCAGGTTTGTGGGCCATTTAATGGGTATTATTATTTCAATAAAAACTATATTACTTATTTTTCACTTAATAAATAATTTCTGTATCATTAATGTATCACCATTAATGACAATTATTTAATCCCTCAAAATTCTAAATAAATTATCATGATGTAGATAATTTTATTAGATTTCTGTAGACTATTCATGTTAGAGGTTTTATGATGTTTATCACTAAATTAAAATTATTATACTTATAATATTTAAGAGAGTGACATGTTGTCACTTTCTTTGGTTTTAATAATAATTAAATTATTTTCATGGTCAAAAGTCCATAAAATGAATCTAATACAACCCTTAGGTTATATGGGTCTACTTTTAACCATCCAATAGAATTTTTTCATGTGTTAGGGTAATTTTATAATATTATATATACCCTTAATTACCCGATTTACCTTTAACTACGGTAAATAAAATTTACCATAGTTACTATTCATAATTCCCAAAAATAAAAAGTAGCTTATTAAAATAATTTGGACCCACTGATTCGAAATATGGAATCCATTTTTCCAAATTGAATACACAAAAGTCTCAGAAATTAAATTAAAATTAATCCCGTTGTCGAAAGAAAATTGGTTTTTCTTTAAAACATTGCAAAAGATTGAATTGATTTAACCTAAGAATTTAATGTAAAATCAATGATAATGACATAAATTATATTAAATGGTAAAAATATATTCTATTTATACTTTAAAACCATTCTATATTATAATTTTACCATATAAATTGTTGTGATGAAAAAAGTTGTTTTTAATTAAAATATAGCGTGTTTTTACTATTCATCAAAATATGAAAGTTACCAGAATAATATGAAAAATTTATCCAAAATAAATTTTTATTTCTTGATTTCAAATAAGAATATCATTTTGTCAAATTGAGCTTATAAAAATTTCAAAAACTAGATTTAAAGTGGGTGCACTATCAAAAGGCGGCAAAACTGCATTTTTTGAAAAATACTTATTTTACCCAAAAAATTTATTTTCTTCTTATACCATGTTATAGAAAATGTGTAAGATGAATAATAATGTTATAAAATTACAAAATTAGTTAATACTATTCATAACGGCTAGTTCATAATAATATTATAATAATATATCGTTGTTTAGTAAAACCTGGTATTGCGTACAACACACGCTATCAAGGAAGGTCACGATTGCGTGTAACGCAAGCCAAGTCAGAGTTGCGTGTTGTGAAAAAATCCTTCATTGTTTCGTATAACAGAATCCAACCATATTTCATTTATACATTGAATATATATATATATATATACTCAATGTTGTGTAGAATAACTATTATCAAAATTGTGTGTAACACGATCCAAGAATAGTGTTGCGTATAGCGCAAGGTAATATTGCTGTAGCATACAACACATAACATTAATGAAATTAAAAATAATATTTTTCATAAAATCTCAGGGTGTTACATTCTACCCCCTTAAAATGAATTTCACCCTCAAAAGTTGTTGGGGTTATAAACGGTTTACTACTCAAAAGTTTGTTTAATAGAAACCCACATCGTAAAAAGGAATACCAAAACATGGCTTTAAAAACTAAAGTATGAAATGTAACGGTTACCCAAATTAACTCATCACTGGGTTTCCACATAGCAGAACATAGGTGAAAATATGGATATGGAAGAAAAATCTAACCATCAATTTCTGATGGAGAGTGGTAGAGAACATGGCTATGAAAAAGCCAACAATCAGAAAGCCATAAATTTTTTATGATCTAAGGTACCATCTGATTCATAGGATATAAGGTGATTATGACAACATTTTTGATTTTCAAGATCATTTCCCTAAAGATGACGAATTAAAAAAAATACTTACATGATTTTGGTACAATCTCACTGTTGTTCGTGAATTGAACAATTTCCACTTCATCTCTTAGTGAAATGAAGTTGAATTTTTTATTCGTGATGTGTTAGCAGATCATGTGATAGAATGATGGGTCATTCCATCTGTCTCAAACAAAAGGTTATAAAAGTTATCAAAAATACATAAGTCCATCTATAGTGAGATTAATCATATATGGTTCCTAAAATGGACTTATACTTCATATATCATACTGCTTAATATAATAAAACTAGTTTCTACTAAACAAGGACTTCCTGTAGGCTAGTGGTAGGCAATAAAGGCCAGTCGCACTTCGGTTGTGGGTTGGATTCCCACAGCCTTGTCCGACGCGATGGGCTGTCGCCCGTCCTACAGGTTGTCCTTTTTCAAAATCTATATTACTATAACATCCCATCAATAATATCGAAAAAAGTTCTATCCTAACTTATGTCCAACATAATCCATTCCAATATTTAGGCTTATCTAAAATACTTCGGTCCAAGCTCATAGTATAATGAAAACGATTACATGAAATTTCATCAACCAGGCATGTGAATACCATCATTTATCCCCCATATATCTTGTTGGTCACATTCCAATCATGTGAATACCTTAATCATGTATTCTCTTGAAAAAGGAAAACCCATTAAACCTTAGTGAAAACATGAATGCTGTCAAAAGTTAACTCTTTCCACATAACAAAATCCAAAAATTCTATATACTCAAACCATGATATAACATTCTCCTTATATCAGTCATGAGCTCATGAATACTATCAAACATTTAATTTTCTCCTTATCCCTTCATTATGCGCATATCATCTACATTCCAAAAATATCTGAATAACTTTTCATGGATACTGGTACCATTAATCATACACTTTCAAAACTAAAGGAAAGACAACAGTGTAACAATCCTTAGATGTCTCTTTATTCCATAGTACTATGAGATTACTTATACAACATTACACATGATAAACATGTAATCATTCCACTACCTTCTTAAACCATTAAATGATCTTCAACAATTCTTTCATCTCACATATCATTTGTAGTCTCTTCATCATCATCAACAAAAATACTACCCATACGGCCGTACTGATTCTCTTCATGAGACTTTCCCTTAGGGAATTGTTTTGCATAATGACCGTACATTCCACATTTAAAACATTTAACCATTATTGATGTCGTAGCAATACCATTATCCTCATCCATGGTGTTAACTGAACCTTTTCCATTGCACTTACTAGCTTTGTGTCCTTCTTTTCCACACCCAAAGCATCTTCCAGTTCCCTTGAAAAAATATCCTCGATGCCTCTTCCCACATGATTTACATGAGTGAAATTGAACTTTCTTTCATCTATGATCATCATGAAACTCTATCTTTCTCTTATTAGCCAAGTCAGGAAACTTACCAAATTTTACTTTATTGATCATATTATGAGATTGCTGATTCGGCATAATAGTTATTTTTAGACTTCCAAATCCCATTTCATTTGGTTTCTCATGAATAATATCATTCCATTTTCCATCATATCCTCCATTATCATGAATCATCTTGTTTCCAACCATCTTCTAAAACCCAAAAAGAATAGTGTGAGAGGCAAAAATCTTGATAGGGAAAACAACATAGTAAAGGGGAAGTATCCTCAATATCTAACATCTTAGGTTAAATTATAAGATCGTTACCGTAGTTCTAGGACTATATCCTATACGTATACTTATCCTTAGGACATCCGTAGACATAACTTAGAAATATCTCTCGGGATCTCACTAACATTTTCGCATCCTAGTTTCCAATGGTTGACTAATCCTTTCCTCTGATACCAACTGTAGGGACCCAAAGCTTGACGTACATGGACATTACATTAATTTTGTGGAATACTTAATACATAACAAAAACAGACACATAAGGATCGTAATAGTTTAGTTTCTTTGGAAAATTAGAACGTAATCTTCTAATCGTGGTGAAAGATCTAAAACATCTCCCATAAAGATCTTCCACTTTTTTTCCTTACCTAGAATGTTTCTTTTGATCCTGATGGAAAATAAAACATAAAAAGGGTGATCTCAAATTCTCATTAAGGGTAAGCATGGATAAAATAAAACATACCATATACATTTGAACTTAAAAACATGAACATAATGTTTAAACATAAAAATCTTGAGAAATGACACAAAACATGGAAGTACGTAAGGCATAGATCATAAAGAAACATTAAGAATGATAAAATAGCATGGGAATAAAACATGTAATTGTGGAATCCATTAAGAACCTGTAATGAATTCCATAGTAGCCAAGGAATTGCTTCCAAGACCATCTTAGTGGACAAAGTCCCATTCTGAATCGAGTTCACTCCTCGTTTCAGTCCTGTAACACTGAACCGGATTAACTTACCATTCCAGCCATGTCTGTCTCATGAGATATAAAATCCTTAACCAATGCATTGGAGGGAGATATAGGTCCCACCCATCTCATAGTGAAATCATTCTTACTTGTGCCACAAAATAAACTTAAAACATTTATCATAACCAAAAGAATAAAATGGGTTTCATAAACATCATCCCATCATCACATAATCCATTTAAAACAAATGGATATTTCATCATAAGAAAATTGAAACCATGTAAATCATAGAGAAATTATACTTGAAACATACACATATGAAATAATGTCATCTTAGATAGAAAATGGTTTTGATAAAACACATGAAATGAATTCTTGAGGAAAATATCATTTCTTCTTCAAAATAAATTTCTTTGCACAAAACATCATGCAATTTTAAAAGAAAATGATTTTGTTGAAAATAGTCCTGAAATATTTTGGAGTAATCTTCATGAAAATAAGGATTTATAAAACCGTAAAAATCCGTTCGTGCCGTATAAGTTAAAAAAACATTCTTCTTGTACTTTTGCCGGAAAAGTCAGAAAGTACCTCGTAACGCAAACAAAAGAAAGATTCCTTACATACCATGTAGTAAAAGTCAATAATGGTTAAAAAGGAATTTAAACATACATGAAAACACTTTTATAAAACATGTACATGGATGATTGAAATATCCCCAGTAAATACTTACGAATAAGCAATCTCAGATAAAAATGAGATTTGCAGAATTATCCCTTACCTTAAGTCCGATTTGATTATTAAGTGTCCGAACCTCCTTTATAATGAATAAAATAATGTTATTTACTTCTTAAATAATCATATTCATTGTTATGAAATCATATATGTATCACCTATGACTTTATATTACCCTTTCTTTTGTAAATTCCATGTTAAAGAGCGTTTTGGTTAAAATGGTTTCATTTGTCGTCCGTGTTTTGACTTGTAATTATTCATATGATTACATAGATCCTGATTAATTAATTCTATATTATAAAACATGATTTATATATAATATATATTCATAATATACATATATATAATAGATCTATAAATGGAAAGAAATACACCGTTCATGGAGATGGTAGGCCGTACGTACGCATGAACGTTGTTTTCGTTTCCTTATTTAGTTGAATAAATTAAATAGATGACATAAATATATATATAAATAAATAAAGTATCATGATTACGTCATATATTTCGTTATTATTCATTATATATACTTTATAATCATTCTTGAATGGTTAATCATGGAAAATGAATCTCATCGCGTTCGTGGAGACGGTAGTCCGTACGTACGCACGAGCGATGATATCATTCCCATGACCGTGGAATTATATTGGAGTGTATGTATACTATTTCAGAATCAATATCACTTTTCAATAATCATATATAGTCATTATTTACACCTTTATACCCATCCAAGTAAAGAGGTGGTGGAAAATAGATTACACCACGACGTGGAGATGGTATTCCGTACGTAAGCACGCGCGGTGATTTCTTTTTCCGTAGGATGGGTAGATGGTGAAATAGGTTTGTTTCATACATATAATTATATATCAATATATGAGTGTTACTGATGTTATTAATTCATAATGAAACAACCTAATAAGAAGAAGTGGAAGAAGAAATTAAAGTTGAAAAAATCGGTAACGTACATTACCTCTTCTTTGAAGCCCCTCTTTGAGACCTCCTCTTAGGGCACTAAAATTGGTCTTTGAGGAGGACCAGAACCTCTAGGATGTTTCTAGGGAAGTGGAGAAGAGAATTTGGCAGGGGTTGGCAGAGCTTGAATGCTCAAAGTGGTGTTAGGAAGAGAGGGAGGAGGTTCCCTTTTATAAGGGAGGAGAGGGGCACCTTTGGAATTCATAAAAATATTAATTTATAATAAATCTAACCCCACTTAAAAACCTCCAAAAATGACTCATAATAGAATATTAGATGAGATAGGGTTGTAATATTATCATCCAATAATATTTAGACATGTTTGAATCTTATTTTAAACCTTATCATTTTGATTTATGCCAATTTAATCTATTTAAGTTTATTTGTGGTAATAAAATTATAAATTTTAAATTATAACAAATAATTACTTATTTGTTGTGAATTTTCCATAATTGGTTACTTTATAACATTATAGACAATATAAATATAAATTTATAATTTTTAAATATTTTTGTGATTTTTAAACAATTTTAAAATATGTTATTTTTATAAAATAACAATAGTGTCAATTTGGACACTATTCATTTATTTGAATTTAAATAAAATATATACAGAAGATATGTTCAAACTAAAAGCTATAATAGATTCATAAAAGGTCATATGTATCTATAAAATTAGTGGATCACATTAAATAGTTCATATAATATTTATTTTATTATTTTTAAAACCATTTATTTGGTTTATCTCTTAATAAAATAATTACTACAACATTTTTGTATAATTATTTAATATACATATTTTTTGCACAAAAAATAAAAATAAAATACTATGATTAAGATAAATCTATTACCTTTCACAATAATACTTTTACTCGAATTTATCATCTTAAAATCATAATATTTAAATTGTTAAATTATGAAGGTGACAACTTTGGCATCATTTAAAATAAAATAAAATAAGTGTCATAATCACTTTTATAAGGCTCCAAATGGTTATACATTATGTCATTGGATGATTAAGGTTTATATATACACTACCAATAAGTTTTGGTCAGGTTTTTGGGCCTTTTAATGGGTATTATTATTTCAATAAAAACTATATTACTTATTTTTCACTTAATAAATAATTTCTGTATCATTAATGTATCACCATTAATGACAATTATTTAATCCCTAAAAATTATAAATAAATTATCATAATGTAGATAATTTTATTATATTTCTGGAGACTATTAATTATCGAATTTTTATGATGTTTATCACTAAATTAAAATTATTATACTTATAATATTTAAGAGAGTGACATGTTGTCACTTTCTTTGGTTTTAATAATAATTAAATTATTTTCATGGTCAAAAGTCCATAAAATGAATCTAATCCGACCCTTAGGTTATATGGGTCTACTTGTAGCCATCCAATTGAATTTTGGAATGTGTTAGGGTAATTTTATAATATTATATTTACCCTTAATTACCCGATTTCACTTTAACTATGGTAAATAAAATTTACCGTAGTTACTATTCATAATTCCCAAAAATAAAAATTATCGTATTAACATAATTTGGTCCCAATGATTCCAAATATAGAATCCATTTTTCTAAATTCAATACACAAAATTTGCAGAAATTAAATTAAAATTAATCTCGTTGTCGGAAGAAAACGAGTTTTTCTTTAAAACATTGCAAAAGATTGAATTGATTTAACTTACGAATTTAATGTAAAATAAATGATAATGACATACATTATATTAAATGGTAAAAATATATTCTATTTATACTTTAAAACCATTCAATATTATAATTTAACCATATATATTATTGTGATAAAAAAAGTTTTTTTTAATTAAAATATAACGTGTTTTTAATATTCATCAAAATATGAAAGTTACCAGAATAATATGAAAATTTTATCCAAGGTAAATTTTAATTTCTTGATTACAAAGAAGAATTTTATTTTTTCAAATTGAACTTATAAAAATGTCAAAAACTATATTTAAAGTGGGTGCGCCATAAAAAGGCGGCAAAACTCCATTTTTTGAAAAATACTTATTGTACCCGAAAAATTTATTTTGTTCTTATACCATGTTCTAGAAAATGTGTAAGATGAATAATAATGTTATAAAATTAAAAATTTAGTTAATACTATTCTTAACGTCTTGTTCATAATAATATTATAATAATATATCATTTTTTAGTAAAACCAGATATTGCGTACAACACACGCTATCGAGGAAGGTCGCGATTGCGTGTAACACAAGCCAAGTCAGGGTTGCGTGTTGTGCAAGAATCCTTCGTTGTTTCATATAACAGAATCCAACCATATATCATTTATATATTGAATATATATATATATATACTCAATGTTTTGAAGATTAACTATTATCAAAATTGTGTGTAACACGATCCAAGAATAGTGTTGTGTATAGTGCAAGGTAATCTTGGTGTTGCATACAACACAAGACATTAAGGAAATTAAAAAGAATATTTTTTCATAAAATATTGGGGTGTTACAATTCCAATGGGTCAAAAATGATCCTCAAAATTGTATCATAATTTTTCACGTTGATCAAAAGTTGTTTTCTAGTTTTTGTCCCCATCATGGGAGATATGTCAATTTAATAATACTAGACAACGTTACACATCTTTTTTCATCACATTAGTCAACAAGACATTTTTAAGGACGCGGTGTTGATTCCCACGGATCAAAAACAATATAGTGATCATTCTCACACAAATGTTTTCATATCCAAGAATTGTTTTTCATAGTATATTGGTCCCTTTTTTGTGATTTTATACTTAACACTAAATTTGAGGGACAAACAAAAATTTCAATCATACCATGATATTCAGGTATCTAATCCACATACTAAAGATAACTATAGATTTTAAATGAAAAAAAGATCAATTAAATAATATTTCGTCTTAATAAGAGCTTGTAAGGTCAGTTTTGACCCCTACACACATGACTTTCCTATTACTTCAAGAAAGGTAATAAATGTGAAAATGCACATTAAATTGTACCAACCAATATTAAAATAAGATTGATGTGGGGTTAATTTCAATATATCACAAATCGTGTAATGAATTTTATCCAAACTTTTCACATCGATCAGAAGAAAGTTTCTTATTTTGGACCCCTTGATTAGAGATATGTTAATTTAGTATCCTTAGACAATGTTACACATAATGTTTTGACCATATCAGGTGACACAAAAATAAAATGGATTTAGAGTTTATTCCTACATATCAAAAATAGCTTAGCAATCATTCTATCAAAATTTCATTCCAGTATAAGTGTGTTTTCAAGTATATTGGCCCTTTCCACGTGATTTGGAACTTATCTACAAATCTAAGGGATACACACCACTTTCAATCACACCAAGAAATTAAGGTATCTAATCCATATTCCAATGATTCATATATATTTTAAATGGCCTAAATATTATTTTCAAAATACTTCATGTCAATCATAACTCTTTTGGTTTGTTTTTACCCCTACACACTTGATTTTTCTATTATAAAAAAATGATAATAAATGTGAAAATGTACTTGAAATTATAATGAAAAATAATCACATCATATTGGAATCCAATACAACACAAATGATCTAAGGAATGCTGTCTAATATTTCCAAATTAATCAGAATTCATTTTCATGTTATTTACCTCTAGATAAGTGATAGTCAATTTAATAAAACTAGCCAACGTTATCCATTAGTTTCTATCATATTGGAAAACATGAGAATCTGATTAATGAAGATTTTATGTATGTAGATAAAAATAATTGGGTGATAATTATCCCATTATTTCATGCCAATCTAAGTGTGCTTTCATGGTATATTGACCTTTTTTACATGATTTGACACTTAACTCCAAATCTAAGGAAAAAATTCCACTTTCAATCATACCTAGAAATTTGGGTATACAATCCATGTTCCAAAGATTTATATAGAGTTTAAGTAAAATAAAGATAATTTTACTAATACTTAATATTAATTAAAACTCATTTTGTCAGTTTTGACCCCCACACACAAACATTTCCCATTATTAAAAAATGATAAAAAAATTGGATAATTCACTTTAAATCATACCGACCAATATCGAAATTGGATTGATGTATGAATTATTCCAATATACCAAAAATAATACATGTTTCTCCTATATTTACACATTGAACATAAGTATTTTTCTCATTTTGACCTTTTGATTGAAGATATGTAAATTTAATAACACTATACAATGTTATTCATTATTTCCCATCATACTAGGCGACACAAGAATCTGATAGATATGGTATTGATTACTATATATAAAAAATTTCTTAGTGTCCATTCTACCTTGATTTTATGCCAATACAAGTGGTTTTTTTATTATATTGGTCCTTTTTATGTGAATTCATACATAAAACCTAATTTAAAGGACACACATCACTTTTTATCGTACTGATAAATTCAGGTACCTAATCTATGTGCTATTAATTATTATAGATTTTAAAAGACTAAATGGTCAATGTCCTAAAATTTCATGTCAATTGAAGCTTGTTTGTTCTGTTTTGACTCCTACAAACATGGTATTACCATTATTAAAAATTTGTTAATAAATTTAAAAATATAATTTAAATTCTACAAACCAATCCAGACATTAGATTTATGTGGTTTTATTTTAACATATTAATAATTATCTAAGGAATTCTCTCTATGATTTTCACATTGATCAGAAATCATTTTCTCTTTTTGTCCTTTTAAAGGGAGATATGTCATTTTAATAGAACTACACAAGTCTTGATCTACATGAATTATTGAAGAGTACATGGTCCAAGTTGGTCTATGAAATATTGGAAGGAAAATCTATTTAGGAAACCAATACCAAGGCGAAGTATATGATGGTATCTGAGGTTTTACTTGGTGAATGTTATATGAATTTTTTCCTATATAGAATCATGTAATAAATATTTACCACACACATTTAGCACTATATATGGGTCATTGGGTATTTTGATATATTATTTTTAGAAGACCCCCTATTATGTAGTTTATTATTATTAAAAGGATGTTTGTATCCTCGTATGATAGTTCGTAAAGCCAGTGAACAGCTTTGGTTCAAAATAATAGAAAATCGGTTTATACCCATGCATCTATACCCATAGTTTAAATAACTATGGGTATAAGAGGTATATTTTCACCTATACCCATGGTTTTGTTAAAAGTGTGGGCATATTAGCCCCAATTTGATATTTTTATTGGAACCCCCTCCTGATTTTTCATTTATTCCCTTGCATATCCCCCGAGTCCTAGCCTCTCAGCCCTCTCCTACCCTTCCCGACCACAACCTCCTGCCCTCACCTCCACTTCCCAGTACCAACATTTTTCCTTTCATCTTCTTTCCTCTACTTCTGCATCTGCAGGCACCTCCACCTCCGCATCTGCGGCCACCTCCACCTTGGCCTCATAGACCCACCTCCACCTCATCCTAGCCTCTACCTTCCGACATCCAGCTCTCGACCAAAAAATTTATTCATATTCTCTTCACCTATTCATTTTTTCATTTATTTTAATCCTTATTAATGAATTAAATATTTCTAGTTGAATCCAATCAAAGCATGGTGTAATTCATCTTGAATCAAGGTGATATCTATTCTCTAGTATAAAAGAGGCTGCTGTGGGTATCTAAAAAACCATTATTCTCTATTTTCATGGAAGGTGACCAAAGTATATTGTGTCTTAGTGTTTTCTATATTATAGGGTGAAATTTTGGGATACTCTATTTTAGTTATTTGGTAATTTATACTTATGTAATTTTGGGTTAATTTTTTGAAAATTGATCGAATTTTTTTCTCTTAGGTATTAGTAATTATTTGATTATAGTTATTATATAATTGAGTTTATTTAGTGATATAATTTGTTTCCATAATTTTTAGGAGATTCTTGAAGGTTTTTTGGAGTATGAAATCTCACCTATGGTCTTGGTATGTGATCATTACATATTTGATGAAAAATGAATGAGGCACATTATGAATCACTAGAATTAGGTAGGTAATTGTTTCTTATTTTTAATGTATCTGGATAATGGTATTCCTATGATATTATATATATGTCAAAAAAAGATATTGATTATTAGAAAAACTTGATAGTGATTGATATTCATTTTCAAAAATTATTAATATATTAAATGTTATCTAAAATAGAGTATGGTGTGTGACAGAATTACCATGATTTGAAGGATATTTTTAGTTCACAATGATTTTTTGGTGACATTATATGATTTATTATGAATATTTTTGTACAAAATGTTATTTGAAAGAGAAAGTTATGAATTTTCATATGTCTGGAATAATAATATATTATAATTTTTTTTTTAAATTCTATTTTAACTGAATGGTTTATAAATAATATATAATTTTTAGGGAAAAATTGTAATATTGAAATTAGTTCTCATTTAATTTGACATCATGTTTAAAATGGGATTTCAAAATTATTTAGGTTAAAAATAAGATATATAATTAAGATTATGAGATCTTTTGATGATAATGGATTATTTAAATGAATGTTATTGAAATGCGGTTAAAAATAAAAATTTATTTTCCAAAAAGGTATTTCCCTAATTATGTTCAAGGATTGTGTGGGGTTAAAATATACATGATACGAATTTTAAAGTTTTTATATAAGAGTAACATGAATGGTAATTTAATGAAATGATAATGAAGAATATTGTTTATATATTTTATACTCTAATTGACCACACGTAGATGATTCATAGTTTTAAATATATACTTATGTGTACTCTATTGATTTCAGTATTCCTTTTATGATCTAATTGGATGCCTAAAAAGTCATTATATTATGAAAAAGTTATTTTTAAAACTTCTCTTTAGTGCTGTGTTTAAAATACTTGGATAAGTTATCTCTAATGTTCATTATATGCAATTGTTCATATTTATTACAACAGATTATTTTAGAATATATATTCCTTTTAAAAAATAAATTGATATTTAAGCAACATTTAATGAGTTACCTGTTAATATCAAAAGGGTTTTCAAAATACAATTAAATAAAAAGAATATTTAAAGATAATTTTTTTGAGAAGACTTAAAAATATTGAGGAACTATTTACTTAAAAAATCCTTAGAAAATAGATTTTAAAAAAAGAAAAATTATTTTTAAATAAGACATTAAATTATTGAAGGAAATATTAAAATACTTTTTGAGAATAAAATCAATTATTTTTCATCATGCTTAAAAAAAATCTTTGGTGACACATAGGAGATTTATGGGCTATATAAGGCCCACATGTCACTTTGTTTATAAAATAACTTTGATGTTTTAGTCCACTCCCTATCCATTTTCATTAATTAAAATTCCCATGTTCCAAATTTAAATTAAACATTTTTTAATAAATTTACATTATCATAAATTCCATTAAAATATTTATTTCTAAATTCCCAACATTAGTGTAAAAACAATTTCAAGAGTGAAAAGAAATAAACTCACAGTTTCTCAATGGGAACTAAAAAACGTATTTCAAGAATTTAAACATAAATTAAAAAAAAATTAAGGTATTGATCAAAATAAACATAAAATTTCTTCAAAACCAGTTTAAATAAATATATAAATTTAATCATGAAGAAAATTATTTTTGTAATTATCATGGTTGGTTTATGAATACGTAGAGAAATAAATTCCTTGGCATGAAATATTTTTTAATAAATGGATGGAAAATGAGAATGAATTTGATACAAAAAAATTATTGAATGAGAAATGGTTTAATTAAAATAGGGAATGTCTAAATTTTTGAAATAAAACATTTTAAAACATAAATCAATAATTTCCAAAACATGTTAATCATATTTTAATTCAAAATTTAAAATAAATTAAAACAAATACAATTTTTTTAAAATATTATAAAATAGTAAAATACATTGGAACTTTTTAAAAACAAATTTCTTAAAACAAATCCCTTACCTCATGATTACTATTATAGATTTACAAAAGTCTTATTTTCAAAAATACATATATGTTTTTATCTTCCTGAAAACTAAAATTGTTCCACAATAAACGTCTCAATCTCCCTAAACCACACCAAAAAGAAAATAATTATATTATTTATTATTAAGGTCCATCCTTCTAGCCACATAAATAATCCTTTATATAGAAATCATATATTGTGTATTTATTTAACTTTTTTTATTAAAAAATTATTTAATTACATGTTCATTGTTAAAAAAAACTACATATATAGACCATCTTACATGAACATTTTCATCTTCTTCTGTTAATAATCTAATAAAAAATGTGAGTATTTTAAATGTACTAGCATAGATTGGTATGTTGTTTACCCAGTAATTCCACTTCCACAAGCCAACCACCGATGAATCATACTATATTTATACATTATCACTGCATATTTCTCAATAAAACAAAGTGTATATTTTCATATAACATACTCATGATTGTGTAACAATCAAAAGTTATGAGGAATCTGGTTATGTCAAAGTGCATCATTTAAAATTTTGTGTTTTATTTCATCTACAAAAAAATATTTCAAATATATCACAATAAATATACATCCTTATATATGATCCATCGATAATATTATAGTGTATTGGGGAATAAAATAGTGGCTTGAATTTTACTAAGGTCCATTAAGATACATCCTACCACCATTAATACATGATATCCCATAGTTAAATATATGTATATTGTTGGATTTGTCCATAAATTACATTTTTTAATAATCATATATCATGTTTATGTGGTTTTTAATCATTTCTATATTTTATGTTTGGTAAATGTATTTCTTGTTATTAAGGAAAATTTTCTATGTATTCAATCAACCATTAAGCTAGAATAACTAGACTATCTAGTCAAACGACCGTGAGTTGATATAAATTCTCAAGTACACAAGTGACTGTAAGGACCCAATCGACTATATAAAGAATTTTTATTGAACCTATGATGAAATCTTAAAAATTTAATATTCAAAATATACTAAATAGACCATGTGAGAAATTTTTCGATCATAGGACCATTTGATCGATAATGATAGAAATATCACAATGTACTCATGTGTACATAAGACCAATTAGAGTGACCACACGTTATTTCTCAGAGTGACCATAAGAGTCTCAGAATTTTCATTTAGGGTTTAAGTAATCACATGACCATGTAGAACAACTACATGAATATTTGATGAATCATGGTTGATTTATTGTGCAATATTCAAGATACCACAGGATATGTCAACTGATAAAATGATATATCATTTCTTTTAGAAAATCATAACTATAGTAACTACCACATATTTCATCCAATCGACCACGTAATAAACTGAAGAGATTGAATCAAATTGTTTTTATTTTGGTGAAAAACTATAGATTCCATAACATGTCATGATACTATATGTTTATGTGAGCATATCACATTAAAATATTGAAAATATGATAAGTATTGGTTAAAAAAATTGTTTAGCGAAAGTGAAAACATGAATTATCCTAGGAATCCAATCAAGTATTTTAAAAAGTATTGGAGTTACCAAGGATGATCCAACATGACACACTTGAAGATATAATATCGAAAAGTAAGAATTATATTATAATCTAATATATTTGAACCACCTTCTAAACTAAATTAAATGATGGGTCCGAAGTATTTAATGCAAGGAAATTTCATATAGAGTATGAGGATTAATAAATATGGATTTAAAATGGTTGTATTTAGAGGAATAATTATTTTTATAGAATACTGATATCATAAAAAAAATGATGGATTTTATGAGTGAAAAAAACCTGAACCAGTGAACTATTTTAAAAAATATTTTACTCTTTCTTCATTAAAGCATAATTTCTAGATATGAGAATCCTTTTATATCTTCACATCTCATATCATAATTAAAGTAATGAACCTTCAAGTGAAGAGAAATTGGTAGAAAAACAATGCTTTGATCTTTTTCTCCATTAATAGTTCATTTTAGTCTCTCTCTCTCTGTCTCTATTTTTATTATGTTTGAGTTGTTATTGATTTTTTTTTAAAATATTTTAAAGAAAAAATATTTTAGACAATAAAATATTACTCATGTACTCATACATTATTTCTTTTATATTTTTACTCCCATGAAAACTATAGAGGAGGATATTTATTATCCATAAAATACTATACACGATTCTAACATATACACAATCCATGTTATAGATTATCTCTTTAATTTTGATAAATTTTCTTGGATATGGGTGTCTTTCACGTCGAGATGGCTACATATCAGAAAGAGACATAAATTTTTTTAATTTTTATGTGTGCTTTAAAGGTTTTATTTATTTAAAAAAATATTTTTACGAATATATTTTAAAACTACACTTTGATAACCATCTTTTACAAGTGATATTTATACTATTTTATTCAACTAGTGTAATCATCAAATATTTGATGAATATCATAGGTATTCGAACAGATTTTTGATCAAACTTTTTAGAGGATATTTAAATAAATTAAAGTATAAATACAAAATGTTTTAGTTAACTAGGTGTATTTCAAACTTGGGTATTTTTTTGTAAATTGTTTTATATATAATTTTTTTATTAAATACCCAATTTACCCCATCTTAAATACTCCACAATGACAAACAAATAGTATCATAGTTTTTATATTTCTTTTGTATTTCTATTAATTTATAATTAATTGTGATCATATTTTTAACATAGTGAAAAAAATTCTAGTTATTTTATATTTCTATATTTATGGATAATAATAGTTTTTATGGGACTGCTATATATCGACCACCATATATTAATGGTAAAAACTATGAAAATTTTATAATTAAAATAAAAATACATATAGAATGTTTGGGTTTTCATATATAGACTACATTTGAAGATCAATATGAAAATCCTAAAGCTTATAGAGATGAGTGGAGTGATACTTGTAAGTATATCCATTATTTTAATTGAAAACCAATGACTGATTTATACTGTGCACTAGGAAAAGAGGAATTTAGTAGAATATATGTATGTGATACAACATTTGAAAATTTGGATACCTTATCTACGTACTATGAAGGCGCATCTAGTATCAAATAAATAAATTTAAATACTTATACTATTATGTATGATACATTTATTATGAATTGTGACGAGTCAATTTCTCTAATGTGTCTCACATTTAATGTGATTTTGAATATGATGCATGGAAAAGGTATTATTATTGAATAGAATTATAAATAATTGAGTATTAAATGATTCTCTCCTATCATATGGAGATGAATTTTCATTTCCATTCATGAAT
This sequence comes from Viscum album, assembly GCA_963277665.1. Taxonomy (NCBI): domain Eukaryota; kingdom Viridiplantae; phylum Streptophyta; class Magnoliopsida; order Santalales; family Viscaceae; genus Viscum; species Viscum album. The sequence continues at coordinate 1,514,787,359 of OY728155.1, read as the reverse complement.
AAGGTGATATGAATAATCTACCAATAAACAGCTAATAGGAAAAATGATGATGTATGATGGAAACATAATGTAAATTATAAAATATTAAAAAAATAAATAAATTTCATTCAAATAATATCAATCAAAATTTAATGAACTAATTAATCAATTCTGGACTAGTAAAAGTTATGGTGACTCAGATATTGATGAATAAATCGACCATTTTTCAAGTTGATAGATGATGTTTTATAAAAGAATATGTTCTTAAATAATTATAACATATAAAAAAATTCAAAAGAAAGGTGAATTAAAGAAGGATGATAATTTTTAAGTTTCATCTTATGAGTGTAAAAGTGTAGTACACCCCAAATATGATTTTTTCCAAGTTGAAAACAAGAAATGTAATGAGAAATAAGTGAATAAATATTAAAATATAATTAAGGTAACTTGGAGTGATTCTAATAATAACTCAAGTGACTCAAATACATGTATCAACATAGAATTCTATCAATCGAATTTCCCTTTTGAATATATAATTATGTCATATTTAGTTATGTAATATTATATAATGCACATGTACCACATTATGAAATCAATTAATTTTTATTATATTAATTTTAAATTTACATTTAATGAATTTAAATGGATATAAAAAAGGAATGAATTATATTGGGTTAAAAATAGAAATTAAGATTACAATAATAGGGAAATGTGGACGTATTGGATCCCCTATAATAAATGCACTCACAAAAAATAGTGTATAAATAAAGAAATATTTTAATAATGGAATATAAATTTTGAAATTGAAAATATATAGCCTTGATTGAATATAGTGAATAAGGTATTAAAAAAATATGAGGTATTTTTAGAAAGTAGGTCACCCATATAAACATTTCAAATTTTACTATTAGAAAGGTAAAATAACCTTTATTAATAGTATACTGATTTTTAGAATAGAATCTTAACATATGGAAGTGTAATATAATATTTAGGTATCTTATAAAATAAAAATATTATTTATTTAAATAGAGATACAAGTAAAAATATGTTTTAAAAATTTTAAAATACGTGTTCATATTTTTGAAAAACATAAAGTTTTATTTTATTTGTTATAACTAATATAAATTTTTTTAGGAATGTTTAATTTTGTAAAATGTTACTATAAATTAATACTATGTTTTATTAAAGTGATAATATATTTTTTTATTCCCCAAATTTATTTTAAAAGGGTCAGAAAATTGATAGTAATATTAAAATTGGTTTTTTTAAATATAATTTTATATAGATATTAAATATAATAGATATAGATTTTATTTTCATAAAATAGATTCTATTTTTTGAATATGAACATTTAAAAATTGTTCGGGTGAAGTTTTTGTATTTTTTCTGAAATAATGGAATTTTTAGTTAATAAGGAAAAACAGAAAAATACATTATTTAACAATATAAGAAAAATACATGAATTTTTTATTTATGAATAAGGTAATCACACATTAATTAAAACTATCATGTACTATTTACTGAATTTATACAGAATAAATGATTCAACTGAATGTGTTGATACAAAATATTAAACCAATGATTATAATATTCAAAAAAATTCTACTCCTCCCTTATAAATACCACACCTTATCAATACAACTTATAAAACATTGATTTAACTAATTTATAAAAAAAAATTACCAATCATCTATCCAAAATCCCAGTTCTACTGGCACCAACCAAATACCAATCCATGGAACATCATGAGGTACCTTAAAAGGTGAAAATCAAAGATAGAGGTAAACACTAATCTGAATTTCTTTTAGTTATATTCTTATTATATCACCCATTATATTCTAATTATATATATAAATAGTAAAATAAATATCCCAAATATAATTATTTTTTGTTATTATGGTTTAATATCCATCTTCTGGCCAACTTCTTACGATTCTAAAAGGAGAACCTTATTTAAAATATGGTTGGTTCACCACCCCCATAGACAACGTATATAATTTTCTACACCATATTCAAGGATGGTTATAGAGACAATATTATGTGTAAATATTATTATAATAATTATAGTAGAACTTATTTCATTTTTTCTGAATTTTTGTTAGCCATTTAATTAAATAAAATAATATACTTCATGATGGTATGCAAAACTGAAAAAATGAACTAACCATATAATGTTAGCATTATTACTAGAAGAATAATCCTTATGTACAAAAAAATATCGGTATTTAGGACCATTAATTTTTTTAACTATGAGAATACCATTTTATTTCACTTTTGTAGTTGTATTTTTATTTGAAATGAATTTTAATAATTATCTACTAATTATTTCAACTTGGAACCATACAATAAATTAACTTGGATCAACAATGTCAAATATTATATCTTATTGTAATCCTTATAAATGAATAAAATATAGTAAATAAACTAAATTTTTAAAGTTTAAAAATTAATTAATTAAAGAATTTAATTTATTCCCAGGACACTATGTTCCCAACTATTCTGAAATATTAGTTATGAGATATCTCCAAACCACCCTATTTCCTTTAGGGTTATGATTCCCTCTTTTTCCTCCCTTCTACAACCTAATATTCACACATACTTCTTGAATATTCATGATATATGTCCCAAACATATATATAGATGAATTTCTATTTTCCTGATGGGTATATACATTTTTAAATGAATCCCTTCTCAATTTCTCTTAATAATTAAACCCAATTAAAAGGATCTTCTTTATTTTTTAACCCATTACAAGTAACACTATTTAAAAAAATTTCAACTACCCATGTTTTTTAAAATTTATAATTTTATCATGGAAACCATTTTATTCCATTTCTAATTTTGTGTAAATTATTATAACTTTACCCTCTTTAAAGACCCATTACCCTTTTCATAATTCCCCACTTAAGAGGTACATTTATGAAGGGATTTATTTATAATTTTCATGTCTTCAAAAAAATAGGAATAATTATTCATGAAATATTCTTATGAAAAATGAATAACTCTAAAATCCATTCTTCCATGAAAACCATAATGACATTCAATATAGTTATGCTTTAGGAAATGGTTATACAACCCATTTTTTTCTATGTGAAAACTTACATTTGTGAATTAAAGTTTGATTTACTTATGTAAAACACATATACATTTAAATATTTTGATGGGTGCACATATATAGTGATCCAATTTATTGGATGATTATTTTATGTCAAGAGATGTTATATATGGGATCACTGTGTAAAACTAATATATGATGGGACTCTATCCACCCTATGATGTTGTCTTGGAAGTTTTCTTAACTTATGCTTATGTCATGTTTTATGTTTTTTATAAATTCACATATTTCCATGATCATATGATTCCATGTTTTTTATGTTATACTCCCATATGATTAATAATTATATTTTTCATTTATTATACAATGTTCCAAATTTTAACACATGTGTTATGATTTTTTATAATGTTTATTCCCATATAGGGATTTGTATCTCATAATTTGGAATATGTATTCCCCTAGTAATCTTATACAGCTTTATTAGATTGAACTTATTTAAGAGTTAATTAAGGATAATAAAATAAATATTTCATATTTTATTTTTTTGATGTAATATGACCCTATTATTTTTAATATATTAGGTCTCATGATCTTTTGGTTGTCATTATAGGATGCTTATGTTGAAAAATTTATAATAATATGTTTATAAATTCTTGGGTCTCTATAATTGGCATCATAAATAATATTTATCTGATTTATGAAATTTGGAATAGAATAATTTTTTATAACACATGAGATATGGTTAATTTTATAAAACATCATTAAATTTGTGTGAAATTTGGAGTGGGAGTTTTCTATTAAATTATATCATTATCCAGATACTAAAATTGGATGATGATCTATCATAGTTTTACCTAGGGGAAATAACCTCAAAAAGGGTGTATGGGGTTTAAATCTATCATCACTGAGTGTAGGAAATGTTTTCCTTAATACACATATAATTTAATACTCTTGTGCGATATGATTTGGATAGTTCATTTAAACCTTATAAAACATTAAAAAAGGACTTGAATGGATTTTTAGGTTAAAAAACCTAATAGGAAACCATACCATGGATAACCAAGATTTAAACACAGAGTTTTATATTTTTATATTTATCTGTCATATATAATTTATTCCTTCTATTTTTATATTTTTCCTTTTCATATTATTTTTATTTTGAGTATTCCTATCTTTTTGTTTATTATATATATCATTAATAATTTGAACCATGACAAAATAATGAAAGGTTTGATCATTATTCATTAATGAGCATCAGATATTCTATAAGATCATAGTTAGAAAAGTTTTTTATTTCATTCATGTTCATTCGGACTATTCAAACACAACCTCAAAACACGGTGGTAGAGATATCTATGAGAATAAAAAATATATCAATTATTGAATCCCAAGTATATAACTCATCCCTGGTCAATGTTTATAAACTAAACCTTCCAAAATCTCTCTTTTTACATCTATTAGTGATTCTTGATGCTATATTTAGAATGGATTGGTTGTCCTTATATAAAACCAATATCAATTATCAAGAGATGGAGACCACTCTTCACATACAAATTCATCATATAATTTTATATAAGTTTAAGGTGGAAGATAAATCTTCTCAGTCATGGATATAATTTTAATATGATCAAGAATATATATCCCAAATGGTTGAGATAATGGAGATAATCATTCTTAAATACATTCCTATTATGGGGGGCTATAATGATATATTCCCTATAGAATTTCCTAGTCTTCCTCTAATATGGGAGGTTGAGATCTAAATGGAACTTGTACCCTATAGAAACCCAGTCACAAGATATATAGACGTCATATCATTTTGTGGAAAACTTAATAAATTATAAAAAACAGACACTAAAAGACCATATTATGATAGTTCTTTTGGGAACATGGAAACATAAACACCAGTACATGAGTGAGATTCATTATCTCCCACGTAGATCTTAATGAATACCTCCACTCATTGAAATATCCTACATAAAATATATATTCATAAACTAGGGATAATAACTTAAAAATTCATGAGATTAGATGCTTAGTAAGGCTACACAAGGGACATATAAATCATAACACGAGAATAGAAGTATAAGAACATGATAATCTAGTTATAATAAAAAACCTTTCATATTAAAGACTATAAACATGAATTAGGGAAAAAAGAATGGAATTTCATAAGAAATGAATCATAAAGGGGCCAAGATCACAATCCATAAAACAATAACACATGAGTAAGACATAGAATTTGAGGCGTACAAAAAATCATAAAAAATATTATTTAAATGATACATACCAATAATTAATAATATGTTAGGATTGGGATAATAACTCATGGAACTACTTCATGCTTTGTATAACAACCCATATACCCTATTATTTTTGATTGGTATATAACCTATTTATTCTCTTTATTTCAAGCTTGGGCTATAAGCAGTGTAACTTCTTATTTTTTACTCTTGGGCTATAACTAGCGTATCTTATTGTTTTTGGGATTGGGATATAAATCATGTATCTTACTATTTTTGGGCATGTTATAAATCAACTGTACCCTTTGAGATCATATACAATTTATCATTATTCTATGAATTGGAGCGAGATATAGGTCCCATACTTCACATAATACAGTTATCTATACATGTGTGACAAGATAATAAATCATTCAATATATCAGGACCCAAAAAATAGATGGGTTATATAAACATCATAACATAACCTATGAAATTAAATGGGTACAAAAAATATTTAATCATATCATAACATATGGTAATTATATAGGTTTCATAATTATTTCATCCTATAATAACCATCGAAAGGAAGAGGGTTTCATAAACACCGATCATAGTATAACCCATTGAGGAGAAATGGGTTTCATAAAAATTTATCATGGTATAACCCATTAAATGGAAATGAATTTCATAAAAATACATCCATGAAAAATAGAATATTTAGATAAATAATATGAATCATATACTTGGATTATAAACCTATTAAATCATAAACTATAACCAAGGATGCCATCTTAGATGGGGAAGGATTTTGTAAGATCACTTAGAACATAATTTTCCTTTGAAAATCACCTTTTAAAACCTATAACATTTTTAAAATTCAATTCATTGTAAACACATTAGAAATATATAAAGTAATCAAAAAAGGTTTTGTAAAACATTTCTAGAGGAAAATATCATTTCTTATTTGAAAAAACTCTTTTTAAAACATAAAACATTTTGAAGAGGATTTTCCAAGAAAATAATCTTGAAAAAATATAAACATGATTTAAAAAATATTTACAACCTTTTTGTTTAAAATTATTTTAAAAATTATAAAATAATATTTAAAATCATTTAAAACTTTTTATTTGAAAGAAAACATTTGAGATTATCTAATGGGAGTATTGAAAACAAATTAAAACACTTTTTAGTCATAAAATAATTTTTGAAGAAATTTTTATTTTAAAACCCATATTAAAATCAATTAATTTCAAGAATATTAGGGAAAAACTTTTCTCATACAAAAATACCCTATTAAATTTATGAAGGAAGCATTTAAGAAATGTTGTCAATGATGGGGTTTATGTCCGTAAATGCTGAACATTCCTTTATCACATTAAAGTTTTAGATAATTGCCTAGATAGAAAAATGTAAAAAATTTTCCTTTTAATACCATTTATTAAAATGTTATTACATTGAAAAAAATGTAATTTTAACATTATTGGATAATAGTAAAACATTATTTAAAACTTTTTTAGGAAACAATTTTTTATAAAAACATCGTTTTCTAACCAAAAGGAAAAATAAAGATAGATTTTCTTAAAAACATTTTCTTAATTATTATAAGTACCAAGGAGTGGAAAAATGGTACCATTAATTTTAAAAAATAATAATAAATAGAGTTTAATAAAATTCAATAGATTTATTGAGATTATTATCATTTAATTTGATTAATGTAAGTACAATCATAAAAAATCTCAATAAATCCCATGGGGTGTTAGTCGAGTGGTACCTACTGGTTGTACCCCTCAATCACCATGGAAACTAGCCCAGGATTGAGTCCCACCAAACTCAGACACCGTGCATATTATGCCCAGGGATATTCAAAGTCATTTTCCAAGATGGGGAAGGTACGGTGCACTCTGGGCATGGTGGGCCCCCCAATGCGAGGCGACCATTACCCTACACACATTTTTCCACTTCGATGGTAGCATGTCCATGAAGTTGAGTGGTACAACAACACCGTTAATTGGGAGGTTCAGGGTTCGAATCTTGGGAGTGTGCATTTAAGAAAAGCCTCTCCCCTGTGATCCACCTATCTTGCCGGGTCGCCCAGTCTCGACTGGGCATGAAAAATGATGTGTGACCCACTGTGCTTACAGATTGCTTTGACAAACCATCGTCGATCAGGTTGTCACCCTCTAGGACACTCTGCCATATCGGCTGGAAACGAATCCTTCCCCGACTGGGGCTATACCTTAGGGAAGTGAACCCATTGTGGGGGAGGGGGGTTACCATGTGTGGAGTGTTAAAAAAGTCCACAAATGGGAATTCCCTTTTTAAATATGAATAAACAACCTCGATAAACAATGAGATTATAGCTATAAACTATCACTACAATGGTTACATTTAATCCTAATAAATTAGAAATAATAAAATTAAAAGAATCATAAAAAATCATGAAATTAATAATATTCATGATATAACATGCCAATCACAGTATACACACCTCATATAATAATATAGTTGTAGAACATGGCATGTTTCTCAATGAAGGAAAATATAGTCAAATTTACATTACAGATTTGGTAATTTTTGAACCATAAACCCCATGAAAGAATGGTTATAAAATGGATAGTTAAATATAAATAAATTTAGGTATTATATTCATATAATAAATAAATGTTAAGTATACCCACCACACAAAATAAATGAGTAGTGAATAAGGCATGTATTTCATAGAAATAAAAAGTGAGATGAAATTCCCTTACCATAAGTATTGACATCATTTTTACACGTTTAATAATCCTATATAATAAATATAAGTTTATTATAAACTTAATAGATAACCATATTAATATATTTAATACCATATATAACACACATATGGCATTATATTACCTTTTTAATAACAACTTGATGTTAATGTAATGTTTGGGTAATAACCGCTTTGTTTATCGTTTGTCTTTTGACTTGTTATTATTAATCCTATTACTTATATCATGATTTAATTAATTATAAAAAAAATTATATATCATATATATTCATTATTTAATTATTTAATGAAATAATAAATCATTCAAATACTAAATAAAATATAAAATTCATGGAGATGACTGGCCGTATGAATGCATAGACAATATTTATGTTTTATTTTCATATTAAATAAATAAAAGTAAATGAAATATATATATTTATATAATAAAAATTATTTATAATTATTATTCCATATAAATCATACACCTTTAATATACCCATACTTAATACATTTCATGGAAAGTTAGAATGAATCACATCGCTCTGAGGAGGCAGCAGTCCACACATCAATAAAAAATGTTATCATATTTACACAAAATGGATAGAATGAAGGTATGATTTATATAATAATTATAAAATAATAAATACATAATAAATATAATATATATCATATAAAAAATATTTTCCATCTTAATTCCCATCCATGATATATGGTAATGGAAAAACGAACCAAATGTTTTCGTGAGGTGGTAGTTCGCCTTACATAAGAACGGTAAGTTTACCAATAATATTAATGTTTGTTTATGTGTAGGTTCAAAAATATTTAATAACAAAATATAATAATATATACGATATTTATTTTATTATATAGTAATGGTATAATAATTATTTAGGTGATAGGGAATGGAAATAAAACAACAGAGCCTGTGGAAGGATGTTACCTCTTCATTGGGTAAGTGTTATTGGTTTGCACCAAAGGGATTAAAATGATTGGTTTATTCCAAAATAAAGGCATATAAGTTTATTTAATGTATTTTTTAAAGTGATTTGGGAATATAATCTCTGAACGTATGTGGTTTGATAGGTGTGAAGAAGGGGGAGATGTCTTGGCCTTTTATAAGGGAGGGAGGGGACACACATGGAATTTTGGAATACAAGATTGGTGTACCAAGGTATATATTTAAAAAAAGTCATAATAACCCAAAAAACACAACAATATTAGGTTTATGGACTAAATATTTCCATAAAATTTGTTTTATATTTGTTTTATGTCATTTTGGCTCTTAAGTCTTAGGTATATTCCCTTGTTAAGCATAATTGTTTCTTAATCACTGTAATAAATTTTAATGGATTTCACTAATGTTTTTGGTCAAACAATAAAATTATATTATTAGAATATAAATATTATACTTGTTTAAAATGTTTATATCCATGTTTATAAATTAAATTCATTTAATCAGCAATGTTAGATTTAATTTTAATCTGCAAACAAGGTAAGAGAGTGAGTTTTTAAATTGAGAATGATGAAATTTTCATTATGATTTTCTATATAAATTCAAAATAAAAATGATTATAATTACCTAGATATTATTTATATATATAATGGATATATTTTTAATTTAAAAAAATATTATAATATAATTGATGTATATAAATATATTATATAAAAAAACATTTTTGAATTAAAATTTCATATTTTTCACTATTGAACCAAAAATGAAGTTTCTCATAAATATAAAAAAATCACCCTGAAATATTTTTTAACTTATGAATCAAAAAATAATGTTTATTTTATCAAATTTAGTTTTAATAATTTTCTAATATTAATTTTATTATTGTTCACATTATCACTTATAAATTAGTTATTTTTTAGAAATTGTATTTTCATCCATATAAATACTTAACTGAAAATTATATGTCTTACTATCAATATGATTTATCCATATAAAACATTTATCAATTATACTTATTTTATTATTATTATATATTTTAATAAGTAAAATATATATGTTACAACTATCACGTTTAAATAATTATAATATTACAATGTTGTTTCGTAGAAATTCAGTGTTGCGTGTAACACAAGTCAAGAAAATTTTGCTTGTAGTGAATGATTAAAATGATATAACATTTAATTCAATACATTATTAGTGATTTTATATAAAAAATATAAATTTAGTGATTCTTGAATTAAAAAATATAAAAAATATTAAATTATTTAAAAAAAATTATTACACAAAATCATGGGGTGTTATATTCTACACCCTTTAAAATGAATTTAACCCTCTAAATCTGATTGTGTTATTAATAATTTACTATATGAAAGTTCCTCTAATAGAAATAAACATCATAAAAATTAATACTTAATCATTTTTTAAATATGAAATGTTGGGAAGATAATAGTTACTCAAAGTAACACATCATGTGGTTTCCATATAGCAGAGCATATTTGGGAAGTGAAAATATGTACCTAGAGGAAAACTGTAAGTATTTATTGGGAGTTATTGAGGAAATAAATTCAAAACAAGGGAATGGTAAATGGAGTTTGGAGGGCCTAGACATCATAAATTTGTTATTATTTAAAAGTCCATCAGTACAAAAAAATTAAGTTATCAAGACAATATCTTTTTTTCTAGATCATTTTTTAAATGTTGGATAATTTTCATGAAAATATATACTTTCATGATTTTAGGTAGGCCTCTCACTATGTTGTTTATTGATAAATTTCCACTTCATTTTTTATTTTAATAAATAATAGTGAATTTTTCATCCTTAGAGCATTAAAAGATCGTGATATCTATAAATAGAATAATAGGTCATTCCATATAGAACAAAAAAAGGTTATCAGATGTTATCCAATATGTATAAATCCATATATGGAGAGATAATACATTAATCTCCAAAACCTCATCAAAAAGTTAACATAAACCAATCCATAAATGGTTTTCCTCATAACCCTTCTAGAAGATGAAAATAAAAAACCTTATAAATAAGTTCACTAGATTTTCTTAACATTGATCCCACATATATCGTAATGTAAATCATGGTTGTAACATTATAAACATGTGAATACCCTCATCATATATTCTCCTAAAACATTGTAAAAAACTGAATTACCATAAATCCATTTTGAAAACATGAAATATTCCTTATTCTATTGATTACTTGATTTATTTGATGAATCCAATAATTTATAATCATCATACATGATACCATAGAACTAATTTTAATCAAATCCATTACCAATTCTATGTTAATTAGTACCATACACTTTACTTATTAATATCAAACATATCATTATCCAAAAATCATTATATCAACAGAAAGAATATATTTAGGGTTACTTTTACATATTCAAAATACCACATTTAATTAAATTCACATTTCTACCTCAAAAGAACCATTCAGAACAACCTTTCAAATCCTAAATAAAAAATTATACTAAAAAAACTTATATATATCACAATTCGTATAAAATAATATTTATATTCAAAAACATATATACTTTCTTCATACAATATTCTTCTCAAAAAATTTACGTAGCTTCACCATATTATTCCATAATAACCCATTCATAAATTTTGAAATACAAATTATGTCTTAACATTTATCAAAATAAATTTTATAATGCTTAAAAAAATACAATCAGAACAACACATACCATTCATATGTCATTCGTGGTCTCTTCACATTCAATATAAAAACCATTACATGTACGACCTTATAAATTCTCTTCACAAGCTTTCAACATAAAAAATAAATTTTCCTCATGCACATAATTTCCATATTTAAATAAGTCATAATTGGGTAATTCATTAGGTGGGAAAATATTCCCTTCCATTTCATTACCTAAACGTTTCATTTCCTATTTGTTGTTACTTCCTTTTTAATTTTTTTCTAAAGTAAAACAACATTATGTTCCTCTATGACAGTCACTTATGCGCTATATCCTACTTTATAGAAATGTTGGAAATGGAATCTTATTTCTTTCATGGGTTCCATTATTAAAAATATCAATGTAATCCTCGATCATATTCTTTGGTGAGTCTGAGATTTGGTTAAGGTACACATTTTTAAACATGTTTCGGGAAAAACGATTAGGCATGATCATAATGTCCTTCACTCTAGTGATAATCCCATTTTTCTTCTCATCAAAATGTTCTCCTTCACATTCATCATTAACCTAGTTATTTATGGTTACCTACATTGACATAATCGAAAAAAATAGAGTAATAAACCATTTTCGTATCCAGGAACCACATAATCTGGAAAAACACTTTCTAAATTTTGAAACCTTCCTTAAAATATGACTCCTTTGGTTTATCGTAGGTTATTTCTAGCCAACAGAATTTTGAATCCGTCATTATGGTTTTTGATTATTTTATTTATAATGAAAAAGTTTTCACATAACTATACATTACATCAATTTTGAAAAATACATAAAATATTATACCAAAATATACTGAATGACATTATTATTCTAGTGCCTTTGGAAATAGGGAGAAATATAAACTGATACATAAATGAGTTACATTATCTCCCACTAAGTTTTTCTATAAATAGACCCATCTAAGACACATAAAACATAATACATATCTGTATAACCAGAGAAAGGAAACAAAATAAGGTGTGATCTCAGTTTATAAGTAAGGGTAATCAAGGGGGACATGCAATCATGATCATGATCACAAAGGTATGATAACATGCTCAATAAAATAGAAGATCATAACTTGAATATCAAAGAACACAAACAAGAATCATGGAATAAATCATGGATGTTAATATGACATGAATCATAATTAAATAATTAAAATATTCCATGAAATCCTAACATAAAAATAAAACATGGAATATTAGAGAACATATAATAATTTAACAACCCTATAGATTGGTATCCTAGAAAGGCCTTTGTAACATGGTATTATCTAGTTAATCACCCATGTAACTAATTCAATATTAGAATACCCTCCCACATACCCTCTTGTTTTTGGATTAGTATGTCCTTTTGTGAACCCTCTTTTTCGGGATTGGGATGTCCTACAATATACTATATTTCTTAGGGCTTTATATTCCCTCCTGTGTACCCATTATCCTTATAAATCATTTATCAATACCCAATTAAATTTTGGAATATATAGGTCTCAAAAATCTCATAATGAAATCATATATAATATACCAAAAAAATAAAAAACAATCATACCATAACCCATGAAATAAAATATGTTTCATAAACATTTAATCATATCATAACCAATGGAAAATGATATGTTTCATAATCATTTAATAAAAATCATATCCCGTGAAAAGAAGTAGGTTCCAATAGTATATAACCTGTGTTACAGAAATGAGTGTTATAAGAACCATTCCATCAAAACATAAACCATTCATGAAGAAATATGAATTGAAACTATGGATAATTTCTTAAAAGTTTGTGGGTAATATCTATAGATGTCATATTTGATGGAAAATAACTTATAAATATATTTTGATAACATATATTGAGGAAAATATCTTTTATTCTTTTAAAAAGGATAATTAAAACATAAAAAACCTTCTAAATCAATTTTCATGAAAATTAACTTGAATGATTATAAATAAGGATTTGAAAACCCTTTGGAAACATTTTTATTTGAAAACTTATAACGAGACCCTTAAAATATTTTGAAAACAATTATCCATGAAAAAAATATAAGAAGATTGAATTTTTAAAACTATTTCATTGAAAATATCTTTTGAAAACATTTTAATAAAAATTATCCTTTTAATCATGAAAATAATTATTCAAATAATTGATGGCATGTAAATCCTTATATGTCATATGAGGTAAAAACATTCATTTTTTCATGGTAAAAAAGGTAGAAAAATTCTTTATTCGAAAAGTGATAAGAAGAGTCCTTTAAAAAAATTGGTAAAATAGAAAAGGTAATTTTTTTTGATTATAGGATATTATTATAATATTAACGTAAACTCTTTTTAGAATTCAGGGTTTTGAAGGAACACATATTTCCAAATGAAGACATGGTAAAGTTGTGATTTTCTAAAAACACTTCCTTAACCATCTTATGTATAAATGAGTATAAAAATTATACCAATACATTAATATATCATGAATAAATATGGGATAAGAAATTTCATGAATTTTCTTGAGAGATTTACTATAATATTTCAATAAAAGAAGAATAATCATAAAAAATCCTCAAAATTAAAAAGATTTATTCAATAAACTCTTATAAATTGGTAACATGAAACCATAATACCCATGTAAGAAAATTAAACTATACAAATATTAAAATATCATGAGAGGAAGGATATTTATGATATAACATGTTAATGTCAGTATGTAAAACACATATAAAAAATAGGTGAAAACATGGAAAGATTCTCAAAGAGGGTAAATTTAGATAATACATTTTTACCGTTTGGGTAACTTTTGTAACATAAATACCAGGAGAGAAATAACATAAAATGGATATTTATATACCCATAATTTTAAGTATATAAATATTATAATACATAATGGTGTTTAATACACACAATAAAATGTAATGGTTGGTGAATAAATCATGTATATCATAGAAATAAAAAGTTAGATGACATTCCCTTACCTTGTGTCTTGACTCTCTTTGTACTCATACAAAACTCTTATTTAACAAATATAAATTTATTATAGATATATCTAAAAGAAATATTATTAATTATAATACCATATATGGTTTTATTATGGATTTATATTACCATTATGTTAACAAATCAATGTTATGGTTTCACATTGGGTAATATTCTCTTTGTTTTATCGCACGTGTCTTAATTTGTTATATATTTTGTCCTCATACTTATACAATGATTTATAGAATATTAAACATGACTTAAAGAAAATTTTTATTCAAAATATATTTATTATAATAATCCATATAATATAGAAGTATGAAACGGAACACACCATCTATGGAGATGGTAGGCCGTACGTACACATGAACGGTATTTCCGTTTAATTGTCGTCTAGAAATAAAAAATGAATATATATATATATATATATATATATATTTATATATATATGTATATATATATTATTGTTATATTAGTTTTATTATATAATATATATCATATATATTAACTAGAACCATCCTTAATACATTCTATGTATGGTATGAATGAATCAAATCGCTTTGAGGAGGCGGTAGTCCACACTTTCTCAAATGAAGATATCATATTAACTGTAACACCCCGAGATTTTATGAAAAATATTATTTTAATTTAATTGATTTATTTTTTTGTACACTACACCAAAATTATCTTGTGCTATATGAAAAACTGTATTAGCTTATATTATATACAGACACTATCCTTGGCATGTGTTGCACGCAAGAGCAACCTTCCTCAATAGCGCGTGTTGTACACAATTCTGAGATTCACTAAACAATGATATATTGTTATAATATTATTATGAACTAGCTGTTATTAATAGTATTTACTAAATTCTGAATTTTATTACATTATAATTCATCATACACATTTTATAAAACATGGTATGAGAACAAAATATATTTTTCGTGTAAAATAAGTATTTTTCAAAAAATGATGTTTTTCTGCCTTTTGATGGATCACCCACATTAAATTTAGTTTTTGATATTTTAATAAGTTAAATTTGAAAAAAATAAAATTCTTATTTTAAATCAAGATATAAAAATTTACTTTGGATAATTTTTTGATATTTTTCGGATAAGTTTTTCATTTTGATGAATAGTAAAAATATGATAATTTTAATTAAAAACAACTTTTTTCATCGAGATAATTTATTTCGTTAAATTATAATATTGAATGGTTTTAAAGTATAAATATATTATATTTTTATAATTTAATAAAATGTAAGTCATTAGCAATAAATTTACACTGAATTCATAAGTAAAAACATTTCAGTCTTTTGCAACATTTTAGCTTTTAAAACCCGTTTTCTCAACAGCGGGATTAATTTTAAATTAAATACTGAAACTTTTGTGTTTTGAATTTGTAAAAATGGATTCCATATTTGAAATCATTAGGTCCAATTTATGTTAATAAGATACTTTTTATTTTTAGGCACTATGAATAGTAATTACGGTAAATTTTATTTACCATAGTTTAAGGTAAATCAGGTAATTAAGGGTAAATATAATATTATAAAATTACTCTAACACTTGTCTTAATATAATTGGATGATTATATTTTTCTATAAATCATTCTTGGGTCTAAATGGAATCTAATGTAACCCACTTGTATTTGATTAAGACCTTTTATTTATTTTATTTAAAGGAAAGTGAAATATGTCTCACTCAAACTTTAATAATTAGATTATTTTTAATATAAGGTTACACTGAATATAAACTAGATTATAAAAACTCATTTGAAAGCTAAAATGTTTTTATTTATCATGATAATTTATTTGTAATTTTTAATAAATATTTAATTACATTAATAGCTTATACATTAATGATGTAGAAATTATTTATTAGTGAAAAATCAATAAATAAAGTTTTTATTAAAATAACAATAACTATAAAAAGGACTAGAAACCTGACCAAACATTATATATTCGAGTATATCTATACCCTATCCATCCAAGTGTCTATTTTTGCACCATTTTAAGCCTTATAATACCGATTAAGACATTCATATTATATTATTTTTATTGATGTCAAAGATGTCACCTTCATAATTTAATAAATATATCAATTTAAATGTTGTGATTTTAAGATGATAAATTTAGGTAAAAATATTATTATGAACGGTATTATATTTATATTCATCATATAATTTTATTTTTAATTTTTATGAAACAATTTAGTATATTACAATGTTATACATTAATTATGTAGTTATTATTTTATTAAGAGATATACCAAATAAATGGTTTTAAAAATATTAAAATAAATAATACATGAATAAATTAATATTCCCCATGAATTTTTTTTATGAATATGACATGTTAGTAATATATTATATATTTTGGTTTGAACTTATCTTCTTTGTGGTTTTTATTTAAATTTAAATTACGAATAGTGTCAAAATTGACACTATTGACATTTTATAAAAATAACATATTATTGAATTATTTTAAAAATCACAAAAATATTTAAAAACTAAAAATTGATAATTATATGGTCAAAAAGTATATAAAGTATCCAATTATGAGAAATTTAAAACATTTAAGTATATATTTATAACAATTTAAAATATAGACATTTATTATCTCAAATAAAATAAAGTAGATTAAATAATGATAAATCAAGTTGATAAGGATTAAAATAAACATAACATATGTCTAAATTTTATTGGTTGAGGAGACTAAAACCCTATCTCATATCATATTTGAGTTGAGATATTTTTTGAGGTTTTTAAGGGGGGTTTCATTTTATTATTAATTAATATTTTTATGGTTTCCAAAAGTACCCCTCTCCTCTCCTATATAAGGGAACCTCCTTCCCTCTCCTCTTCACTCAATTTTGAGCCTTCAAGCTCATAAAAACACTAAAAATTTCTCTTCCAAACCTATCTAGGTATATTTTAGAGGTTTTGGTCCTCTCAAAAGACCAACTCTAGTGTCTTAAGAGGAAGCTTAAAAGAGATGCGTTGAAGAAGAGGTAATCTATTCTACCGATTATTTCAAGTTTATTTCTTCTACAACTTATTATTATTTAGTTGATTCATTATAAAGTAATAAAATCAGTATCACTAATATACTGATATGTTATTATAAATATTAAACAACCACATTTCACCTTCTATCCATCCTACGAAATATGAAATAACAGCGCGTGCGTACTAACAGAATATCGTCTCCACGCCGTGGTGTAATATGTTTTTCCACCACCACCTTACGTGGATGGGTATAATGGTGTAAATAAAAACTATATATGGTTATTATAACATCATACAGATTCTGAGATATTATATCATCCACTCCAATTCCATTCAATAATTATGAGAACGATATCATCACTCATGCGTACGTACGGATTACCGTCTCTAGAACACGATGAGATTCATTCTCCATGTTAACTATTCAACAATGATTATAAAGTATATATAATGAATAATAATGGTATATATAACATAATAATTCTACATTATTTATGTATATATATATTACATCTACTTACTTCGATTCATGTCAATAAGGACAGGAAAACAACGTTCATGCGTATGTATGGCCTACCGTCTCCATGACCGGTGTGTTTCATTTCATTTATCTATCTATTATATATATATATATACAGAATATATATGATATATAAATCATGTTTTACATTATATAATTAAGTAAATCGTGATATAAGTAATAATAATATCAAGAACAACAAGTCCAAACACGTATGATAAATGAAACCATTTTACTAAAAACACTACTTTAATAAGGAATTGACAAAAGAACGGGTAATATAAAGTCATAAGTGAATCATATATGGTATAATAAATATTATTATGGTTCTTTTAGAAGTTAATAATATGTTTAAACCCACTATACTGGGGTTTCAGACACGTACGAAAGAAATTGGACCTAAGGTAAGGGATAATTTTGCAATCTCATTTTTATCTGAGATTGCTTATACGTAAGTATTTACTGGGGTTATATTTTTCATCCATGACCATAAAATGTTTTTTATAAAGTTTTTAATATTATTACATGTATTTTTAATGGAATTTTTACCCTTATTTTACATTTACTTTGTGTTATGGAAGGAATCTTTCTTTTGTTTACCATACGAGGTACTTTTTTACTTTTTCGACAAAAGTACGAGGAGAATGTTTTTTTAACTTATATGGCGTGAATGGATCATTACAGTTTCATAAATCCTTGGCATCATGAAGGTTACCCTTCAATATTTCATGTTTCTTTTCAATAAAGTCATTTTCTTTTAAAATTTTGTGGCATTTTGTGAAAATAAAATGATTTTGAAGAAGAAAGGATATTTTCCTAAAGAATTCATTTCAAGTGTTTTATCAAAACTATTTTCCATCAAAGATGAAATTATTTATAATGTTTATGTTTCAATTATAATTTATCTATTATTTACATGTTTTTATTTTTATTATTATGAAATGATATCCATTTTTTTATATGGATTATGTCTCAAGGAGACGATGTTTATGAAACCCATTTTATTCTTTGGGTTATGATGAAATAATTATGTTTATTTTGTGGCACAAGAAAAAATGATTTCATTATGAGATGGGTGGTACCTATATCTCCCTCCAATTAATTGGGTGAATATTTATTTCTCATGAGATATACATGGCTGGAATGGTAAGATAATCTGGTTCAGTGATATAGGACTGGAACGAGGAGTGAACTCGATTCAGTAAGGGACATTGTCCACTAAGATGGTCTTGGAAGCAATTCCCTGGATACTATATAAATCATATAATGTGCTTAATGGTTTCCAAAATTACTTGTTTTATACCCATGTTATTCTATCATGATTAATGTTTCTTTATGATCTATGCCTTATGTACTGCCAAGATTTGTTTTTCAATATTTTAATTTTTAAACATTATGTTCACGTTTTTTTAAGTTCATGTGTATATGATTTGTTTTATTTTCTCAATGATTACCCTTAATGAGAATTTGAGCCCACCCTTTATATGTTTTCTTTTTTCCCTAAATTTAATGAAAGGTTTTAGGTAAGAAAAAAAAGGTTAATATCATTATGGGAGATGTTGAAGATCATTCACCATGACTAGAAGATTATGTTTTGAGTTTCCAAAGACAGTAAACTATTACAGTCCTTGAGTGTTGGTTCATGTTATGTATAAATTATTCCAAAAATGAAATGTAATGTCCAAGTACGTCAAGATTGGGTCTCTACAGTTGGTATTAGTGGAAAGGTTTAGTTTACCTTTGGAAACTAGGATGTGAAAACTTTAGTGAGATCCCTAGAAGATATTTATAAGTTATCTCTAGGGATGTCTCTAAGGGTAAGTATAAGTATAGGTTATAGTCCTAGAATTACAGTAAGGATCTTATAATTTAACCTAAGATGTTAGATATTTAACGTACTCCACCTTGATTATGATTTTTGCCTCTCACACTATTCTTTTTGGGTTTTAGATAATGGCTGGAAACAGGAAGATTCACGATAATGGAGGATATGATAGACAATGGAATGATATTCTTCATGAGAAACAAAATGAAATTGGATATGGAATTCCACATATCATTATTATTCCTAATCAGAAATCTCATAATATGATCAATAATCTCAACTTTGGTAAGTTTCCCAAATCTGCTAATAATAGAAATATGGAGTATCATGATGATCATAGAGGAAAGAAAGTTAAATTTACCTCATGTAAATCATGTGGGAAGAGGCATCAAGGAGAATGTTTCAAAGGAACTAGAAGATGCTTTGGGTGTGGAATGTAAGGACACAAAGATAGTAATTATAAAGTAAAAGGTTCAATTAACACCATGTACAAGGATAATGGTATTTCTAAGACATACACAATGGTTAAATGTTTTAAATGTGGATCTTACAAGCATTATGGAAAGCAATTCCCTAAGGGAAAATATCATGAAGAGAATCATCATGGTCATATGGGTAGTATTTATGTTGATGATGATTAAGAGACTATAAGTGGCATATGAGATAAAATATGTTTTGAGGAATACAATGATGAAGCTCAGTCAATGGTTTAAGAAGGTAGTGGAATGATTGCATGTTTATCAAGAGTAATGTTGTATAAGTAATTTCATGGTACTTTGGAATAAAGAAACATTTATGGATTGTTACATTATTGTTTTTACTTAAGGTTTTTGAAAATATATGTGAAATGGTATTGGTAACCATGAAAGGTTATTCAGATATTTTTTGGAATGCAGATGATATGCACATAATGAAGGGATAAGGAGATAATGAAATGTCTGATAATATTAATGTTCTCAGGACTCATATAAGGAAAAAGTGAAATCATGGTTGTAGTATAAATGGATTATGGGATCATTCGTGTTTTCACAAAGATTATATGGTTATACATGTTTCAAGAGAATACATGATTAAGGTATTCAAATATTTGAGATGCGATCAACAAGATATATCTTATGATATATGGGGGATAAATGATGGTATTCACATGCTTTTTATGTGACCTTTCAAGTAATCTTTTTCTATATACTATGAGATTGGACATATGTATTTAGGATAAGCCTAATGATTGGAATAGATTATGTTAGACATAAGATATTATTATTTAAGGATAGAACTTGTTTTTAGATATTATTTCTGGAATGTTATAATAGTATAGTTTTTGAAAAAGGACAACCCATAGGATGAGTGACAACCCGTCGCGTCGAACAAGGCTGTGGGAATCGAACCCACAACCGAAGTGCGACATGCCTTTATTGCATACCACTGGCCTATAAGAAGTCCCTGGTAAGATAAAATTAGTTATAATTTATTAAGTGATATGATATATGATGTATGAGTCCATTTTAGGAACCATATACGATTAATCTCACTATATATGGACTTATGTATATTTAATAACTTTTGAAAACATTTTGATTGAGACAGATGGAATGACCTATAATTCTACCGCATGATCTGCTAACACTTCACGAATGAAAAACTTAACTTCATTTCTTTAAGAGATGAAGTGGAAATTGTTCAGGGATTTTCCAACGGTGATATTGTACTAAAATCACTAAAGTATTTCTTCTAATTCCAATTTTTCCAACTTTAGGGAAATGATCATAAAACCCAAAAATGTTGTCCTATTGCCCTCATATCTAATGAATCATATGGTACCTTATATCATCACAAATTTATGGCTTTTTGATTGTTGTATTTTTCAAAGCCATGTTCTCTACCACTCTCCATTAGAACATGATGGTTAGATTTCTCTTCCATATCCATATTTTCACCTATGTTCTCTTATGTGGAAACCCAGTGATTAGTTAACCCTATCAAATTTCATGGGAGAAATTCATTTTAAGGGGGGTTGAATGTAACACCCCCAGATTTTATGAAAAATATTATTTTAATTTAATTAATGTCTTGTATTGTATGCTAAAACAAAATTAGCTTGTTCTATACGTAACACTGTATTAGCTTATATTATAGGCAAACACTATTCTTGGTTTGTGTTGTACGTAAGAGCAACCATCCTCAACAGCATGTGTTGTACGTAACAATAAGTTTCACTAAACAACGATATATTGTTATAATATTATTATGATCTAGCCGTTATGAATATTAGTAACAAAATTTTGAATTTTATGAAATTATAATTCATCTTACACATTTTATAGAACATAGTATGAGAACAAAAATAAATTTTTCAGGTAAAATAAGTATTTTTCAAAAAATGCAGTTTTGCCACCTTTTGATGGCGCACCCACATTAAATATAGTTTTTGACATGTTTATAAGTTCAATTTGACAAAAAAAAAATTCTTCTTTTGAATCAGGATATAAAAATTTACTTTGGATAAATTTTTGATACTTTTCTAATAAGACTCTTTTTCTGAAGAATAGTTAAAATACGCTAAATTTTAATTAAAAACAGCTTTTTTAATAGAGATAATTTATATGGTTAAATTATAATATTGAGTTGTTTTAATGTATAAATATAATATATTTTTACCAACTAATATAATTTAATTCATTAGCATTAATTTTACACGGAATTTATAAGTAAAAATATTTCAATCTTTTGCAACATTTTACCTTTTAAAACGCATTTTCTCAACAGCGGGATTAATATTAAATTAAATACAGAAAATTTTGTGTTTTGAATTTGGAAATATATATTACATATTTGGAATCTGTAGGTACAAATTATTTTAATAAGCTACTTTTTATTTTTAGGCATTATGAATAGTAACTACGATAAATTTTATTTACCATAGTTAAAGGTAAATCGGGTAATTAAGGGTAAATATAATATTATAAAATTACGCTAACACTTGTCTTAATATATTTGGATGATTATATTTTTTCCTAAATCATACTTCGGTCGAAATGGAATCTAATGTAACCCACTTTTATTTGATTAAGACCTTTTATTTATTTTATTTAAAGGAAAGTGAAATATGTCTCACTCAAACTTTAATAATTATATTATTTTTAATATAAGGTTATACAGAATATAAATTCTATTATAAATACATATTTGAAAGATAAAAGATTTTCTTTATCATGGTAATTTATTTGTAATTTTTAAGATATATTTAATTACCTTAATAGCTTATACACTAATGATGTTGAAATTATTTATTTAGGGAAAAATCAATAATATAGTTTTTATTAAAATAACAATACCTAACAAAAGGACCAGAAACTTGACCAAAAACTATTGGTTGAGTATACCCATACCCTAAGAATCCAATGTTCTATTTTTGGAACATTTGAAGCCTTATAAAATTGATTAGGACATTTATATTATTTT
Source organism: Viscum album (assembly GCA_963277665.1). Classification (NCBI taxonomy): domain Eukaryota; kingdom Viridiplantae; phylum Streptophyta; class Magnoliopsida; order Santalales; family Viscaceae; genus Viscum; species Viscum album. The sequence goes on along the minus strand of OY728155.1, from coordinate 1,514,763,942 downwards.
ATATTAAATGATGTCAAAGATGTCACCTTCCTAATTTCATTAATATAATAATTTAAATGTTGTTATTTTAAGATGATAAATTCGTGTAAAAATATTATTAAGAAATTTATTATATTTATCTTCATCATATTATTTTAATTTTAATTTTTATGCAACAAATTAGTATATTAAAAAATTATAAACAAATGATGTAGTAATTATTTTATTAAGAGATATACCAAATAAATGGTTTTAAAAATATTAAAATAAATAATATATGAAAAAATTAATGTGCCCCATGAATTTTTCTGATCAATAATACATTTTAGTAATCTTTTATTTATTTTTTTCGAACATATATTCTGTATGGTTTTTATTTAAATTCAATAATGATTACTGTGAAAATTTACACTATTGATATTTTATAAAAATAACATATTATTAAATTATTTAAAAAATCACAAAAATATTTACAAACTACAAATTAAAAATTATATGGTCTAAAAGGTTATAAAGTATAAAATTATGGGAAATTTACAACATTTAATTATGTATTAAATAAAAGTTAAAATATAGAATTTTATTACCACAAATAAATTTAAGTAGATTAAATAATGATAAATCAAGTTGAAAAGGTTTAAAATAAACATAAAACATGTCTAAATTTTATTGGTTTATGAGATTAAAACCCTATATCATCTAATATTCTAATTGAGTCATTTTTTTAGGTTTTTAAGTTGGGTTAAATTTTATTATTAATTAATATTTTTAAGGTTTCCAAAAGTGCCCCTCTCCTCTCCTATATAAGGGCACCTCCATCCCTCTCCACTTCACTCAATTTTGAGCCTTCAATCTCAACCAAAACCTAAATATTTCTCTTCTAAACCTTTCTAGTTATATTATAGAGGTTATGGTATTCTCAAAATACCAACTCTAGTGCCTTATGATGATGCTTAAAAGAGGTGCGTCGAAGAAGAGGTAATCTCTTCTACCGATTCTTTCTGTTTCTTTCTTCTTCAACTTATTCTTATTTTTTTGATTAATTATAAGTTAATAACATTAGTATCACTAATATACTGATACATTATTATAAATATGAAACAACCCCATTTCACCTTCTATCCATCCTACGGAAAATGAAATCACCGCGCGTGCGTATATACAGAATACCGTCTCCACGCCGTGGTGTAATATGTTCTTCCACCACCACCTTATTTAGATGAGTATAATGGTGTAAAGAATTACTATATATGGTTATCATAACATAATACTGATTCTGATATATTATATCATCCACTCCAATTCCATTCAATAATTATGGGAATGATATCATCGCTCATGCGTACGTACGGATTACCGTTTCCATGACGCGATGAGATTCATTCACCATGTTAACCATTCAAGAATGATTATAAAGTATACATAATGAATAATAATTGTATATATAACATAATAATGATATTTTATTTATTTTTATATATATGTCATCTAGTTACTTCGATTCAAGACAATAAGGACAGGAAAACAACGTTCATGTGTACGTACGACCTACCGTCTAGATGAACGGTGTGTTTCATTTCATTTATATATCTATTATATATATATAATGAATAAATTTGATATATAAATCGTGTTTTAAATTCTATAATTAAGTAAATCAGGATATATTTAATAATAATATCATATACAAGAAGTCCAAACACGTACGATAAAAGCAACCATTTTACCAAAACTCTACTTTAACAAGGAATTGACAAAAGAACGGGTAATATAAAGTCATAAGTGAATCATATATGATATCATAAATATTATTTGGGTTCTATTACAAGTTAATAATATGTTTAAACCAAATATACATGAGTTTCGGACACGTACGGATGAAATTGGACCTAAGTTAAGAGATAATTTTACAATCTCATTTTTATCTAATATTTCTTATACGTAAGTATTTACTGGGGTTATATTTTTTATCCATGCCAATAAAATGTTTTTCATAAAGTGTCTAATATTATTACATGTATTTTTAATGGCGTGTTTACCCCTATTTGACTTTTACTTAGTTTCATGGAAGGAAACTTTCTTTTGTTTACCATACGAGGTACTTTTTGACTTTTCCGACAAAAGTATGAAGAGAATGTTTTTTTAACTTATATGGCATGAATGGATTTTTACAGTTTCATAATTCCTTTTCATAATGAATCTTAACATACAATAGTTTCTGGTTATTTTCAATAAAATCATTTTCTTTTAAAATTGTGCGTCATTTTGAGAAAAGAAAATGATATTGAAGAAGAAAGGATATTTTCCTCAAGAATTCATTTCAAGTGTTTTATCAAAACTATTTTCCATATAAGATGAAATTATTTAGATTGTTTATGTTTCAAGTATAATGTCACTTTTATTTACATGGTTTGATTTTTATTATGATGAAATGATATCCATTTGTTTTATATGGATATGTCACCATGAGATGATGTTTATGAAATCTATTTTATTCTTTGGGTTATGATGAAAGATTTATATTTATTTTTTGGAACACGTAAGAATGATTTCATTATGAGATGTGTGGGACCTATATCTCCCTACAATTAATTGGGTAATGATTTATATATAATTAGATAGACATGGCTGGAACTGTAAGTTAATCCGGTTCAGTGATACGGGACTGGAACGAGGAGTGAACTCGATTCAGTAAGGGACTTTGTCTACTAAGATGGTCTTGGAAGCAATGCCTTGGATACTATGTAAATAATATCATGTTCTTAATGGTTTCAACAATTTCATGTTTTATTCCCATTATATTCTATCAGGATTAATTTTCCTTTATGATCTATGCCTTATGTACTTCCAAGATTTATTTATCAATATTCTAATGTTTAAACTTTATGTTTATGTTCTTTTAAGGTCAAATGTATATGATTTGTTTTATTTTCTCCATGATTACCGTTACTAAGCATTTGAGTTCACCCTTTATATGTTTTCTTTTCCCTAGGATTTAAAGAAAGGTTTTAGGTAAGAAAACAAATGGGGAAGTTCTTTATGGGAGATGTTGAAGATCATTCACCATTATTAGAAGATTATGCTCTAAGTTTCCAAAGACACTAAACTATTATAGTCCTTGAGTTTTGGTACTTTTTTGTATTAATTATTCTAAAAAAGTAATGTAGTGTCAATGTACTTCAAGCTTAGGTCTCTACCTTAACACAAAATGGAAATTATAAAGAAATATGATGCAAATAAAGTATAGAACATTAAATTCATAAATATAATATATAACATATTTTATCATTGTTTCCATAATAATGTTCACCATGAGAGGTGGTAATGAATAAATGAACAATCATTGTTTAATGAGACAGAATTTCGCCTAACATGTAAATTGTATTTTCATTACCCATTAAGTGGATTTGGGTGTATGTTTAGGTAGAAATATTTTAATCAAAACATCCTATTATATTAATGATACTGATTTTTTTATACAACAATCTAATAATAATATTTTATGGAGTGGAGAAAGAAAATAAAATAAAGGAGTTTGAGGAAGGTTGTTACCTCTTAATCAGGTAACTCCTATTGGTTTACACCGAAGGGCTTCCTTGGAAGGATTTATTTTCTAGAGATGATTCATGTCGGTGGGTAGGATTTTTGGTATGATATATGATCATATCTATTCTTAAGATAATGGGTTTGAGAGGTTTAAATAAGTGGAGGATATAAATCATTTTTAGATTGGATAAAGAGTGTTACTTCTGTAAATATTTGGAAAAGGAATTATACCCATGTTTTTTCTCATGAAAGTGGATCCCATAATGGTATAATGTCCAAAAGGGAGTATAGTGTAAAAAAATTTCCATCCAATGGGTTTCATACATGTTTCTATGTTGGTTTGGGTCTTAAACTTATGGTTTAGTACTTAGTTATGCTTAGTTTTACCTTCATCAATCTTATAATTTCAATCAACTTCATTAATATTTTTAGTCAAAAAAATAAGTTTACCTTATTAGAAAATATAAATAATTATTATTCCAAATATGTAATACATTTTTAAGAGTAAAATTATAGAAGTGATCGAAATTAATTTAAATACTAATCATATCATCGGGTTGAAAATGCATGTTATTAAAATAAAAATATTCAAAATATTGCTACGTTTTAATACCCAATTTCAATACAAAATAGATATAAATGGCTTAAATTATATTATATTATAAAAATATAATATTATTAAACTTTTAAAATATTTAAATATAATTCAACCTTATAAATAAATAAGATGAAAAAGCAGTCTTGAACTAAAATTTGGTATTTTTCACCATTCATTAGAAAAATAAAAATCATAGCAAAAAACTTGATATTTAACCGAACCTAATTATAATGTTTTTGTTTCAAATATTATGTTTTATTTTTTTACTTATTAAACCTATAAAAGTGAAAAAATTTGATTTAAAATGGGTTCTCTATTGAAAGGCAGTAAAAATGCCTCCATAAAAATATTGGGATTTAATCATAAAATTGTGTATGTTCTTATCTTATGAACATGAAATATATTAGATGAATATAAAAATTATTTTATTGAATGTATAAAATATTTATTACATTAATATCATTCACAAATTTTAATTAATTTAATTTATTATTGTAAGATAAATTTGTGAAAATAAAAATACAAATATTTTTCTTTATATTCAATCAGTTTTCATATTCAATTATCATTAGTTGGTAACCTATGAATTCATATTATATTTTTATAAACCATATAATTTCAAAATTTAGTTAATAATATTGAAAACCTCAAATTCAATAGCTATGTTATATCTCAGTATATTATGTTATAATATTTTAATGATGTACTACTATTCAGTAAAACACAGTCTTACATGTTAGGAAATCCATCAAGGAATGCCATTATTGTGTGTAACATAAGATAACATTTGTGTGACCTTTAGATAATGATAATGCTTTTGTTTCATGAAGTTAATTATTAACTTGGTGATTCACATAACACAAGTCAAATATAGTTCTTTAATATAAAATAGGATATCTTCAGTGTTCCATGAAATAAAAATCATTAAAAAGTTAAAATTAATTTTAAATAAATAAATCACAAAATATTTGTTTGTTCAATTCTACCCCCTTAAAATTAATTTGTATCAAAAAAATTTGTTTTATCAAAAGTTAATTACTTGAAAGTTTTATTCATAAAAATCTACATCACAAAAATGAATATAAAAAGTTCCCTTATAAATGTAACGTCGGAACCATAATGGTTACCCAAGGTAACATATAACTAGGTTTCCACAAACTAGAAAAACATTTGGGAGTTGAGATTGGACATAGTTGAAAAGTGTGAATATTTATAGGGTGTGATTGAGGTCATCAATCAGAAACAAGTAAATTATCAATAAAAATTCAAGGGCCTCAAAGGCATAAATATGTGATGGTTTAAAAGGCCATAGGTTCAAAAAAATGAAGGTATTAAGATTTTTTTCTTTTGATCAATATCTAAACATTGAGTAATTCTTTTATTGGCCAAGAATATACGTAAATATTCTTAATTGATATATTTCTAAATAAGTCATTATTTATTCATACCTTTATCTATTTCTAATTCATCCATTTCATTATGAAATGGATTTCCAAATATTTATTTTGATGCCTAAAGTGATAAAACACATTTTAGTATAACATAAGAACTATAAATGAGTGAAAAGTATAACTATTTATATATAACTATTCATGAAAATCAATATGGTCAATACATTAATTTATAAACATAAAGAGTAACACAACTAGTTAATTATTCATAATTATTCATCAAAAATAATAACACAATGACTCGAATATTGTGTAGACCATTGATTATTGGGAAACCCTTATCATCCTCTGGTCATGGGTTCATGACCCGCAGCATTTCTAGACATGATTGGATGTCACCTAACATCTGTGATGTCATTTTCTAAAACCTCACTAATATTATTTCAAAAATAAATATGATAGACAGACTTGAAATATGGTCTATTACTAAATAGTATTTTAACCAATGATTTCAACATGATCTCAATACATAAATAATTCCTCTGATAATTATCATTAATTTTCATGAATGATTACCATTATAAGCCTTCTGAAAGACGAAAATAAAAAACCATTGAATAAATTTCATGAAATCGTCTTAACATTGATTCCCTCATATATGAAATATTATACCATGATTTTCACATTCAAAACATGTGAATAAACTCATCATATATTCTTTTTAAACATGATAATTACCTAAATTACCATAAATTCTTCTAGAAAACATACCTAATTCCTTATTCCATAGATTAATTTATATATTTCATAAATCCAAGATTTTGTAAACTAAATCCATGATAGTATAAAAATTTTGTCAACAAGTCCTTAATTAGTTCCAAGGTAATCAGTACCTTCCAATTTACTTACTCATAACCCATATATCTTTATCCAAAAAATTACAATAACATAATGAATATATTAATGGTTATCTTTATATCAATCACGAGTTTTTCATGGACATAACCTTTCTATTATATCACCTTTCGATTCCATCAGAATCATTAAACATATTCTTGTAAATAATTGATGAAAAAACATAAAATTTATAATCCTTATATATTTCTCCTTTCATATAACATAATTATATAATACAAATACATTAAAAAAAATTTATTCCACTTCATCCATATCCCATTAGAAAAGATACATCCTCATATTACTTAATATCTATTTCAGGTCATATTTCAACTGTAGTTTCTCTATCACCGCTAATGTTACCATTAATCAATCTACATGGATTATTATATTCATGAGATTTCCTCTTGGTACATTGAGTTTCATAATGACCATTTATTCCACACATAAAACACTTAACCTTCAATGATGACTTAGGGAGGCCAATATTCTCATCCATTTCAACAATAAAACTCTTAATTTTTCACATGTAGTCACTTGCTATGTGTCCTTATCTTCCATAGTCAAAAAATCTTCTTATTCCTTTAATAAATTCACACAGGTGATACTTTCCACATTCCAAAGACAATGGAATCAAAATCTTCTTTTCTCCATGGACTCCAAGACAAGAACTCTCAATGAAAACATTCTTTCTCTTCCTTTAGGAGTCCAAGAGTTGGTTATGGTACATGTTGTTCATCATGTTCTATGAAAACTAATTAGGAACGATAAAAATATATTTCAATACAATGAACATATCACATTAATTATCATCACCAAATCAACCATCACATTCAACATTAATCCAGTTCCATCCAGTTCCTGCCATTGACTAAAACTAGTTGAAGTGTTTACATTACTTATCATCGGAAGAAACCACATATTCATTAAATGAATAACTTTTAGGAAGTCTATATCAAGACACATTACATAATCTATGAAAACCTAGGATCATCCTAGGTTATTCATAGTAGAATTATATTTAAATACTTCATGATTTTTCATGAATAGGTTTTTGAATTCCCAAAGCATAACCCATGGGAGTGTCATAGTAGGCATGAAATAAGGCCCATTTTCATTGACCATTTTACCCTGAGTTTGGCCAGAAACATATTGCGGGAGTATTTACCCTAGGTACATCTATTCCAAAGCCACATCCACTTATCGTATCCAGAAAGGGATTTATTTTTAGGAAACCAATCACACTATCATTTAGAAATGTTGTTGAATATTTTCCTAAACATCAAATCATCCTTATACTTATCCTTAGAGACACCCCAAGACATATCATTAGAAATATACCTAGAGATCTCACTAAAGTTTTTTCATCCTAATTATCAAAGGATTACTAAACCATTCATTTAATACCAACAATAGTGACATATTATTGGTATAAATATACATTAAATCGCTTTGGAAGAATACATAAAACATTATACAAATAGACAACCAAAGACAGTATTATCCTTATTTCTCTGAAAAATAGAAACAAAAATACAAGTATAGAAACGAGCTATATTATCTCCAACTATATTATTCATGACTCAAACACTTATTTGAAACATACAACACAATAAATATCGTTATACCATGGGTAAGGAAGCATAAAAGGGGTTATCTTAGTGGTCACATATGGGTAGACATGGTAGACATGTAAGCATAGTCAGGAGTATAAGGTTATGAGAACAAGGTCAAGAAAGTAGTAGATCATACCATAAATATCAATGATTATGAACATGAATAATAGAATAAAACTTTATAGTTCATAAGACATGAATCATAAAGAAATAAATAACATCATCCATGAATTTATAAAATCAGAATAAAACCTAGAATTGTGGAAAACACATAATCATATAAAACCTCTAGGTTTAGGTGCCCTACTAAGTCCTTTGTAACCTATTATGACCGGTTTAATCACCAATGTACCTACTTCATTCGTTGGACTAGCTATCAGGTACCCTCCTATTTGCGAATTAGGATGTCCTCCTGGGTACCCTGTGGTTTCAGGATTGTGATTTCCTCTAATGTACCTTTTTTTTGGGCTTGGTATGCCCTCAAGTGTACCATTTGAGCTCATACAACAATTATCATTACCCATTGGAGGGGGATATAGGTCCCACCTATCTAATATTTAAATCGAACATACATGTTCCAAAAAATCAAAGACAATCATATCATAAAACATGAAATAAAATTGGGGACTTAAAAATGTAATATTATCATATGCTATGGAAAAATATGGGTTTCATAATCATTTCATCAAATGAATAACCCAGGAAAAGAATTGGGTTTCAACAGAATATAGAATATTATATAGAAACAGGTGTGGAAATAATCATTCCATCAAAAAATAATCCAATAATGAAATAATATGAATTTAAAAATTGGATTATTTCTTATAAGAGTATGAGTAACATCAAAAAGTAATATCTTAGATAGAAAATAGTTTGGAATGATATTTTGGAATCATTTCCTAATGAAAATTTATTTTATTTGGTAACCTTTGAAAAATAAGTAACATAAATGAAATATAATTAAATAGATATGTAAATACCCACAATTTTAAATATATGAATCATATAATATACCCATGGGTGGTATACACATCACACAAAAAGAATGGGTGGTGAATAAAGCATGTATCTCATAGAAATACAAAGTGAGATGAAATCCCCTTACCTTATGTCTTAAATCTCTTCATACTCATTCAAACTACTTGTATAATAAATATATATTTATTATACGTATATAAAAGAACCATATTTTTAATTATATACCATATATGTTATTATTATGGCTTTATATTAACCACTTGTTATCAATATTATGTTATGTTTTCACTTTATGAAATATCTGCATTGTTTTTTCATTATGTCTTAAATTGTTATATCTTTAGTCCTTATAAATATATCATAATTTAATGAATGTAAACCATGGTTGGAATAAAATTTATATTCATTATATTTGTATTATAATAATCCATAGAATATATAAGTATGAAACGAATACACTGTTCATGGATATGGTAGGTCGTACATATACATGAACGTTATTTCGGTTTAATTGTCATGTTGAATGAATCTAAAATAACTATATATATATATATATCATGTTTGTAATATCATTATAATATCATATACATAATATGTATTCACTAAACCCGTCATTAATATATTCCATGTAGTGTATGAATGAATCATATTGCTTTGAGGGGGCGGTAGTCCACACATCATAAAAAGAAAGTATCGTATTAACTTAAAATGGAAAGTATAATGTTATATGTTGTATAATAATTAATGAAAATAAATGAAATAAATAAAATATATAACATATGAAAATATATATACCATCATAATGTCCAACTTGAGAGGTGGTAATGGAGAAATGAACAAATATTGTTTAGGGAGGTGGTAGTTCACCGTAAACATAAATAGAATGTTCATTACACATTTGATAGAAATGAGCGTATGTGTAGTATGAAACCATAGAATTACAAAATTCATAATAATTTAATAAAAATATTTTTTATAAAAGCATGTATAAGAAATATTTTATGGAATATAGAAATAAAATAAAGAAATGAGTTTGAAGGAGCGTATTACCTCTTAATCGGATAACACCTTTTGGATTGAACCAATGGGATTCCATGTTAGGATTTATTCAATATGGATGATTCAAGGATAATGGTATGACTTTTGGGAATATATATTAGAATATCTAGGCCAAACCTTTGTGGTTTTATTAGTGTAACGAAGTAGAGAAGAGTAATCCTTTTATAGTTGAGGAGGAGTGGAACTATTGAAAATCATTGGAAAAGGAATTCCATCTGTTCTCTCTATTCGAGTATAATGATAGCCTATTTAAAAAAACCATTCTTCCTAAAAATTGTTACTCGTTGGAGGGTTCCTCTCGTCCGGTGATAGATTCGATGGCTAAGGGGGCTGTTACAAGGATGTTTTTTGTGCTGCGACTAGGTAACAGTGCCCGAAGGGAAAAAGTTGTTCTCCTATAATGTCATATGTGATTATCTGGAATACATAGGGTATGGGGGTCATTCATAGTGGGATTTATTTCCCTCTGAATCAAGGAATATGAATTCTATGATGGTGGTGGTTCTGGAACCCAAACAAAATCTCAGTAAGATTAGTGTTTTTTCAAAGAAGTCTGGGTTTGGCTGTCACTTACATGGTAACCCGGTTAAAAGAAACATCTAGATCTTTTGGAAGAAAGGAATTTAGGTGGAGGTTTTTCAGGTAATGGAGAAATTTATTTCAATTAAAATTCATTTTAGAGGGTTGTAATTTCTTTTTTCCTTTTTTTATGCTAGCAAAGATATTCTGGAAAGGAGGATCTTATGGGAGTATGTTAGTTATTTTGAGGATGCTGGTTTATCCTTGTTTGTTAGCAGAGTCTTCAATGCCATCATTGATATCTCAGTGAAGAAGGGTGGCTCTATGATGTGTAATAATGGTATGAATGATTTTAGTAACTGAATTTCCAATAAGGGAATCTTGGATCTAAGTTTCCAGAGGAACAAATATACCTGGTTTAATAATCATAGAGGTGGATGTAGAATCAGGTGCAGACTAGATAGGTGTCTTTCTAATTTACTGGGTTTGATCTTTTTTTCTAGAAGCTCGGTAGTGCATCTACCTTATTAACTTTTGGATAATTCACCGCTACTAGTAGAATTGAATGATGGAAATGTGGATAGTAATATGTTTAGGTACTCAGTGAATTGGCATAGTATATAGGGTTTTATGAAAATAATTAAGGATTCCTGGGAGCAGGAGATGAATGAGAGAGCTTAGGTGGGACTTTATAGACGTCTCAAACAACTCAAGAATGATATTATCGAGTGGCTTTGGAATTCGGGTACTACTAATGACTCAGTGGAGGATATGAAAGAGTTAATCGACCATCTTGAGGATATGCTTCAACAAAACTGGGATGAGCTAATATAAATTTGGTTATGTGATAATCGATCCTTTCTTTCACAAAGATTGTTGGAGGTGGAGAAGGATTTATGAAAGAGAGCTAAGGTTAGGTTGGTTAAAGAAGGATATCAGAATAGCGGGTTCTTCCATGCGTGCTTGAAAGAGATCCATTGTTTAAAGGTTAATATACGGTTAGAGGATGATTCTTTCTTATCTGATGTTGCTGGTGCTGGTAGGATGGCGCTTTCTCCCTTCGAGCGGTTGCTGGCGGGTGACCGGGAAATGCCTCGGGGAGAGGACTCAGATTTGTCAAAATCATGAGTTTTTTCTTGGGAATATTCCTAGGAAGACTGAGGGGGAGGAAAATAGTTTTTTGAAGGCTTTACCTTCTGGTGAGGAGGTATGGAAGGTGGTTCATTGTTTACCTCCGTAGAGTGCTCTTGGACCTGACGGTTTCCAGTGTACCTTCAATGCTGCTGCATAGAGCATTGTGGGTCTGATGGTTATCAAGGCAGTGAAAGACTTCTTTTGGGGAGACCCTCTTGATAGGGGAACATGTGCCTCTTGGGTGGTTCTTATTCAAAAAAGTGAAAAACCCAACTGAAGTTGAACAATATTGTCCAATCTACCTATGTAATGTATCGTACACAATCTTAGAAAGTCTCATGGAGAGGAGGAAGAACAAGGTGTTACTGAATATTATCTCTCATGAACAACATGGTCTTGTCTAGGGTAGAGGTATTCCGGGGCGATGGGAGTTTCTCAAGAGTTTTTGGAGGATGCGAACAAGAAAGTGGTTAGTGAAAATGTTTTTATTCAGGTGAATATGGAAATAGAATTTGATAAACATGAATAGACCTTTATTATTGGGGTGATAAGGAAGCTTGGGTTTATTGAGTGGGTCTTTGATTTTTGTTTAGGATGCTTCTCCTCCCCTTGGATCACAATTTCACTTTTAGAGAAAGGGGTTAGGTTTTTTCAAGAATGTATGGGGGGTGAGGCATAGAGACCCTCTGTCTCCCACCTTATTTATCATTTCTCCAGAGGCCTTGTGTTTTAGCCTTCATAGAAACATAGTGGATAATAAAATGCTACCCTATATCTCTAAGGCTTCAGATGGTTCCTCATCTCATATCATGTTTGCTGATGAAATTCTGATTTTTATTAATATAAAGAGGTAATGCTTGGTTTCTTTCATGAGGCTCATGGAGGATTACGGCAATCTAAGTGGCCATTGGATCAATTCATGGAAGAGTAACATATTCATTTCTAACAAATGTTCTAGAAGTGGGTAGCGGAACATCCAAGACATCCTAGGGATCCATCAGAGTCAGTTTCCTATGAGGTATCTTCGGGTTCCTATCTCTCCCGGTGATGTGAAAAAAATTATATTCGATGATCTACTTAGTAAAATGGTTGGAAGGATATGAAACAGGAAGAATAAGTTCCTTTCTTTTGGGGGTCAGGTGGTGTTTCTCAATAGTATTATTTCCTCAATCCCCATGTATGTACTGTATATCATTTCTCCTATGAAGATGATCATTTCTTCTATGAAGGTGATTATGAATAAATTTATATGGGACACTAATGGAATAGGGAGGTCTCATTGGGAATCATGGACTCAGATGGCGAAGCCGATTGAGGAAGGAGGGGTGGGCCATAGAGGCTTATCGACAGTTATGCAATTCATGCATGCTCGACTGGCTTGTAATTTTCTTATTGGGAACTCGATGTGGGATAAGACATTAAGAGTGTAATATGGTATTAATTAGGAAGATTGGGATAGAAGGAAGCTTTCAAGATTAGAGAGGACAATGGTAGCACTTATTGATGTTCTGTAGGGTTTCTCTCGATGGGTGATGGGGCGTGGGGATATAAAATTATGGGGGGAGAACTGGCTTGAAGAGAAACTATTTTCTCTGTGGTTTCCTTAATTGGATATGTCATGGAGGGAGACATGCCTCCACCCCAGGTTAGCAGAGTACATTCTAAAAGAAGACCAAAATGAAGTCTTAGGTGGAATTATTTTCTTTGATAAGACCGCTCAGTTATGTTTTATTGAATCTAGCATAGGGTTGTTCAAGGGGCATGATTACCGTGACCTCCTTTGGCCGGGAGGGATCTGAGATGAGTGTAGTGTTTGTATGTGGTGTAAGGATCTTCCTACAAAGTTGATTTTCCTAGTATGAAGAGTGTGAAATCATACACATCCAACAGAAGATAATATTCAAAGGAAAGGGGTACTGCTGGCATCGCGATGTTACTTTTGTAGCAATCCTTAGGCGGAATCGGAGAAGCACCTGTTTACAAAGAGTTAATGGGAGGTGTATCTTTGGAATACAGTGGAGAGATGGGTAAGTTTTCTACTTCATGTGATTCTATGCAAGACTTTTTTGGGTCCTAGTTTGCAGGTGCGGAACAACAGGGTATGGGGAGCAAGTTATGCTGCATAATTCTTATAGTGATATTCTGCACTCTGTGGGAGGCACGAAATAAAGCCAGATTAGAAGGACAGATCTTGGTTCACCTTCTTCGGGTGAGAATTAGTGGGTTTCTACATGATTTAGGTTCTGTGGTGAAGGGTGTGTTACAATATGATGTTATTTGTATTCTTCTTAATAGTCCTATATCTCACCGTGATATTCAAGTAGGTTAGGTGCATTGGCAACCTCCAATTATCGGGTTGAACCTTAATTTGGATGGATCCTTTTGGAATGGTAAAATGTGGGGGGGGGGGGAGTATCGTGTGGGACAAGAATGGATCTTTTTTGGTGGATTTTAGTAGCTTTTATGTTCTGGTGAAATCATTGGGTGTAGAGGTGAGGGCGTTGCACTCCGACCTGATGCTTTTTAGAAGGGTTGGCTAGATGACTTTGGAGGTGGAGTCAGATTCTGAGGTTTTGGTTCAGGCATTATGGGGGGTAGGTGTGATACCTTGGGATTTTACCTACATTGTTTGTGTATGTGCTTTGTAAATTTCTTGTGGAGGTGTGGTTCGACATATATATTGAGAGGCTAACTTCGCAGTTGATGCTCTTTCTCGCGGTAGTTGTCTTGAAGATCCTTTGATGATTTTTGATACAGTGGGATCTTTACCAGAGAAATTCATTGGTACTATTTTGGGGTATGCTTTAGGGCTTTACCATTATAGATTTCCATGATCTCTTGTTGTGTGTAAGGTTTTTTTAAAATTGAATAAAAAACAAACTTCAGTTAGTCAACTTAATCGATATAATAAAATTTAGTTACCTGAAGTAATATTTTTGGTCAAAAAATAAGATGAAATTATTATAAAATATAAATTATACTTATTACAAATATTTAATCAATTTTTCCAGATTTCAATAATATTTTTGGAAGAATGTAATTTTAAATCAATCCCACAGTTGGGTCAACAATACATATTTGTATAGTAAAAACATTCACACGGTTACACATATTTTATACCAATTTTGAACATGAAATTCATATAAATGACCTAAATTGTTATAATTGTTAAAATATTATCTAATTATAATTTGAAACAAATTTATAATATAATTTATTCTTATAAATAAATAAAATTAAAAAGATGTTTTGAACTAAAATATATTATCTTCACTATTCATTAAAAACAAATCCTCACTGAAAATAAAAAATATACCGTAACATAAATATTTTATTCTTATTTAAAATATGAAGTTTATTGTGAAATATTAAAATTATAAAAGTTCCACAATAAGGTTTATAATTTGTTCCCCATTAAAAGGAAATAAAAATTCCTTAATTTAAATATTGGGTTTAACCACAAAATTGGGTTTATTCTTATCTTATGTCTATTAAATCTATTGGATGAATATAAAAATTATTTTATTGAATATATAACATATATATTACATTAATATAACTCAGTAATTTTAATATATTTTATTTATTATTGTAAATTATCTTTATGAGCATAAAAATAAAAATATTTTCCTTTATTTTCAATCGGTTTAAATATTCATTTCTAATTAGAATATAAACTATGAAATCATGTTAAATTTTTATAAAACATATAATTTAATAAATTAGTTGAAACTATTAATAAAATCTAATTTCTCAGCTACATTATATCATATTTAATTAAGTAATTACATTTTAAAAATATATTATTGTTCTTTAAAACATGGTCTTCTATGTTATAAAAGCCATCGAGGAATGTCATAGTTGCATATAATGAAAGATAACCTCAGTGTTCTCTATAAAGAAATAATAAGTTTATGTCTCATGTTTTGAATGATTAACTTGGTGTAGAATATAACATAATATAAACATAGTGAATTAATATTGAATAAACTGTCTTCAGTTTTGGTTGAAATTAAAAATATCAAAATGATTAAATTATTTTGAAAAAAATAATTTACAAAATATAAGGTTGTTATATTGTGAAGTCCCAAATCATATACCTAGAGAGTGTAAAACTGGGTGTTCAGTAATGACCGCTATCATTTACCAGGTTATGATCAATTCATGTCTGATGCACCATATCAGAGTTGTTACTCCTAGGTGAATCTCTACCAAAACCACATCAAATTGTATTATCTAGACATGGATGTATTCCTAGTAAACAAATAAATTTATCCATTAAAAAATCCATGGACATTTTCTATACTTTACCTTATCCTTAGACTTATCCTTAGACATTTCCATAGAGTTCACACTATGGTTTTATCATCCTTGTTTCCAATGGCTGACTAAAACTTTTCTATGATACTATCTTTAACAACCTAGTCTTAATGTACATAAACATTACATCATTTTTTCAAAATACATAATATATTACAAAATCATACACTCAAAGACAATATTAGTTTATTTCTTTTGGAAACATGAAAAAATAAACACTAGTACATAAAAGAGATATATTATCTCCCACTAGGAACTCAAAGACTAGCACTACTATTAGAAATATTATTCAAAAAATATATTTTTATAATGAATGTATGTAAACATAAAAATATGTGATATTAGATGATCGGTAAGGTTAAACAAGGGACATTATTACGTATAAACATGTGAATATGGGTTTGATAATGTTATCATATAATTAGAAGATCATACCCTAGATATAAAAGATCATAATAATTAATAATGTAATAAATAATGGTAGATTATATGACATAAATAATATGGGGTTCAGGAGCATAATCCATGAAATCATAACATAATAGTAAAGAATTTATTCTTTTTATACACATAAGGAAAAAAAATATTTTCTAAAGGATAACTACCATGTCCTCCATAATATTATTGGCTTTGGATAATAACTTATGGACCTAATTTGGACTTGGGATAAAAACATATATACTCAATTATTTTAGGATTTGGATATAAACCATGTACCTACATTCATTCGGTCTTGAGATATAACCCATGTATTTTCTTTTTTGTGTGCATGGGTTATAACCTTTATATCTTCTTATTTTTATGATGGGGATACAACTAGTGTTTCTTATTATATTTGAAATTGTGCTAAAACCCAAGCACCCTTTCTGGTTATATATAATTTATCATTAACCAATGAATTAGAGGGATATATAGGTCCCACCCATCATAACATAAATTCATGCATAAATGTGACACATGATTATAAAACTTGCATCATATCATAACGTATAAAAAAGATTTGAGTTTCATAAAAAATATTTCATAACCCATGAAATGAAATGGATATTATAAAAATCTATGAATATTATAAACTGTGGAAAATAAATATGTTTCATAACTATTTCATCCATGAATAACCCATGAAAGGAAGCAGTTTTCATAATAATTTATCAAGGCATAACCCATTGAAGAGAAAAATGTTTCATATGAATTGATAATTGTTCAAACCATCAAAGATAAAAAAATTTCATAAACATGAACACATAAAAACACATACCATTCAAAGAAATAATCTGAATGGTATCCTTGGATAATATCACTAGGTAATAGTATTTTATAACCAATATGTCACCTTATATGGAAGACTATTTTGAATCATCACTATGAATATAAAATTTATTTGAAAATATATTTATAAAACATATAATATTATCAAAATTAATATCAATTAATAAATATTTAGAACATATATATGAATCATGAAAAATAATTGAAAATATTTCTAGTATAAAATATCCTTTATTATTTGAGAAATAGCTTTTAAAATCCTATGTCATTTTGAAGACCATTTTTTCAAAAAATATCCTTTAAATTTTTTAAAGAATAATGAAAACATTTGGAAAACCAATTTATTTTAAAATAATTTTTAAACTATTAAAATAATCATTAAAATAATCGAAATCCATTTCTTTGATAAAATCCTTTTGAAATTATATAAAGGTTTATTTTTAATTAAATTAATACTCTTTTAAAAACTAAATTTTTTTTTGAAAAAAACATTTTATTTTAAATACCATTTTAAAATAAAAAATATAAATAATATTATGAAAAACATATATTACAAAATTACCCTTATAAACATACAAAGGAATAATCAATTAAATTTTAGTCATAATGGAGGGTAAGTACATACATGAAAAATATTCCCTTTTCACATTAAAATATTAGAAATGTGCCTTGATCAGAAAATGACAAGAAGGTTCCTTTTAAAAATATTAAATAAAAAGGTAATAAATGGGTAAATGTTTTCTTTAAACATCATAGGATAGAAGCAAAACATTTCAGAAATTTTTTTTAGAAAACACAGTTATCGAAGAACACATATTTTTAAGTAAAAGTAGAAATAATGTTATTTTTTCATGAGATTTTTTCTATAATTATCTTAAGTTACAATGAGTTTAAAAAATGGAACCATTACTTAGATATAATAGGAATAAACAAAGTATAAGAAAATCGATGAGATTTCATGAGATATGGATTGTAATATTTCATCAATGTAAGCATAATTGTAAACAATTGTGATAAACTATGAGATTTTAGGTATAAACAATTACCACATTGACAACACTGAATCCTTTTACAACATAAATAATAAACAATAAATGAATCCTAACATGTCATTAAAATTATGGTTTTATTGATATAACATGTCATAGGATGTATATACACCTCATAGAAAAATATATGTGCATAACATGTCATGTGACTTAAAGAAGTGAAATTGATAAATAATTACTCTACTGACTTGGTAATGTTTGAAAAATTGTAATGACCTAGTCCATCCAATGATTGGGATATTTTCTAATTTAGCTCTAGCCCACACAATTTTTATTTCCCTTGGTTAATGCCATTAGGCATTCCTCTAGAAAATGCCTCATGATGGGAGAGATATACACAACAACTTATAAAGGGGTGCTTTGTTCCCCTCATCCTTTGATGTGGAATTTCAATAATACACCCCTAGATGGTCTCAACATCCTCTCTAGTTCATAAAAAGGACATTGGATTTGATACAATTTTAATGGCCACATCCATCCCATGATCATGATTTTATCCACATTGGGCCTGGCCTGCATGATTTTACATTCACTGGGCTCTAGCCCTCATGTAACCCCAGGAAAATGCCTCATGATGGGATTGGTATCCACACAAATTTATAATGGGTTGGTTCAGGCTCCTCATCCATTGGCATGATATTTCCACAATTCCCCCCAATAATGGGCCAACATCCTCAATGGCACATAAAATTGACACTATCCCTAATAAAATTTGTAATGGCCTAGTGCATTCTAGGATCTTGATATTTTCTACTCAAGTCCCGGTCCACACAGTTTTGATTTCCCTATGCTCTGGCCTTTGGGAAATCCCTTGGAAATGACCTCATTATGGGATAGGTTTGTACACCACCTTATAAAGAGTTTCTTTGTTCTCGTTATCTTTGAATGTAGGATTTCCATTATACCCCCCTATAAGGGTCCATCGTCCTTGCTATCTCATCAAATGGAAACATGCTCTAATGAAATTTGTAATGGCCTAGTCCAGCTCACGATCATGATATGGTTCACTATAGTCCTAGCCCACATAGTTTTTCATTCCCTGGGACTTGGACCTCAATAATTCCCTAGGAAAAGGCCTCATAATGGGGGTAGTATGCACACCACATTATAATGGTGACCTTTGTGATACTCCTTTATTGATATGGGATTTGAATAATCGATTACAACAATTTCACATTAAAGTATGAGGATCACAAATCAATCCTTTATAATGTGTTGTGGACACTTATACCATCAAGAGGCCTTTTCATTGGGAATACTTGATGGAAAGAGCCCAGGGAAATATCACCCGTATAGGCTAGGACCATAGTAGACAATATCATGACCATGAATTGTAAAGGTTTGTTACAAATAGTATTAGATATAGTGTCCATTCGATATTCCAGCGAGCTTGTTGGGCCCTAATAGGGGGAGGATTATAGAAATAACACATCGATAGAGTAAGAGCATAAAACACCACTTTATAAGGTTGCATGGATACCTATACTATCATGATGAATTTCCTAGTATAATTCATGAGGGCTAGATCCTTGGGAAAGAGAAACTGTGTGGGCTAGACCCATAGTGGAAAATATCATTATTGGGGGATAGATTGAGCCGTTACAAACATAAAACCCGTGAAAGAAACATAGTAAAATGGATATGTAAATACCCATAAATTTAATTATAATAATCATATAACACATCCATGGGAAGTACAAAAAACACAAAAATTAAATTAGTTGTGAATAAGGTATGTATCTCATAGAAAAAAGGTCAGATGAAATTCCATTACATTAAGTACTAACTATTTTTTAAATGTTCAATCATCAAATATAATAAATATATGTTAATTATTAAAATAACACAGAAATATATTCATATATATAATATCATGTATGACTAACTTATTACTTTATATTACACGTTTATTAATAATTCCATGTAAATGTAACATTTCAGGTAATAAACGCTTTAATTATTGTACGTGTTTTGAATTTTTATTATTGATAATTTTACATATATCATGATTATATTATTTTAAGAAGGTAAAAAATTATGTATATATCATATATGTTAATTAAATAAAGATTTAATATAATCTATGAAAGATAAATATATTAAATGAAATAAACTATTCATAAAGAAGGTAAGATGTACATACACATGAACGCTATTTCTATTATATTATCGTATTTAAGGAAAGAAATTAAATGGTATATATATATATATATAATAAAAATATAGTAGAATTATTATTTCATATATATCATTTATTTTTAATAATCATGTCCATAATACATTCCATGTAATGTAAGAATTAATGACATCACATAGAGGAGGTGGTAGTCTACACTTCCACAAATGAAGTTATCGTATTTACACAAAATGGAAGGCATGAGTGTATGTATTATATAATAATTCTAGAAGCACAATATATATATAATAAATATAATATAAAATATTTATTCCATCATAATTCCTAACCTTGATTGATGGTAAATGAAAAACAAACAACATCATTTTGTGATGCGGTAGTTTTCCGTACACAAGAAAGGTATATTTGTTACCCATTATATGGATATGTGTATAAGTGTACATCAAGAAATTGGAATAAAAAAATATTAGTGATTTTAGGATAATTAGGTTATTATATAATCATGGAATAATAATAATTGGGGTTGTGGATAATGAAAATAAATCCAAGGAGATTGAGTTAGGATGTTACCTCTTCTTTGGGTAACTCCTTTCAGTTTTTATGAAAGAGATTCATTAGATGTATTTTTACCTAAAAGGAGGATTAAGGGTATAATTTGGGGGGGGGGGGTATATTAGAAGGTTAACTTGGAATATATTGGATGAACAAAAATGGTTTGATAGGTGTGATAAAGTGGGAGAGGTTGTGGCCTTTTATAAGGGAGAGAAGGGACACACCTTGCAATTTTGAAAACAAGTCAGTTGTACCCACATTTTTACATAAAAAATCACCACACTCACCCCCACCCTACCTAAAAAAATATAAGGTTTATTTCTGTAATATGTCTATAAAATGTGTATTAGACAAGTGGATATGTAATTTTTTAATATTAGGTTTATTCCTTCGTGGAGCATATTTTTCCCTCATTAGCTTTAAATAATTTTAATCACTTTAACTAATATTTTTGGTAAAAAATAAATTTAATATTATTATAATATTATAATTATAATTATTATAAATTTGTTTTCACGTTTTTTGAAATATTATTCATAGAAGTGAAAAAAATAAGTTTAATTCCAATATCCTAGATGTGATAAGAAAGCGAGTTAGTAAGGTGAGAATGTTTAGAAGTACATTAACCATTTTTATCTAAATTTAAAATAAAAATGATTACAATGACTAAATTTGATTAATAAATGTATAATTTATCTATTGTGACTATAATTAATAATTAAAAAAATGTATCTATTTAAAAAAATTATATGAAAATGTCATTTTGAATTAAAATTATGTATTTTCACAATTTATACAAAAATAATGTTTCCCAAAAAAATAAAAAAATAACCAAAAGATAATTCTGAATTTTTGAATTCAAAAAATAATTTTTTTATCAAATTAAATTTCTAAAATATTTCAAAAAAAAAATTTATTCTTTTTTACTGAAAGACATAAAAGAAGTTATTTTAATAAAATCGAATTTTTAAACATATAAAGACATAACTAAATATTCTATGTCTTATCATCAATATGATTTGTTTATATAAACCATTATAATGTATATATTAAAATTATTTATTAATATTCATATTACTATGATTAAATTATATGTTATAACTATTCCTTTTAAGTAATTATAACAATAAAATGTTGTTTTGTAAGAGCATAATGTTATATGAAACACAAGATAAGTCGATGTAGCATGTAATACAAGATTATCATGATATAGAATATAATGAATGACACCCATAGTAATTTTATTTCATAATTGATATATTCTATTTGTTTCTGAACTGATTTTTTAATAAGATTAAATTATTTTAAAAAATGATAATTTCACAAAATCTCAGGGGGTTACATACCTAGATCTCTCCCCATATCCAAGACTCTCTAAAATATGGACACCATTACTTTAAAATAAATAAAGTTGAATTTACAATAGAATCTAAACTAGTGTATTATATGTCACATTACTTCACTATAGAGTGTACTGGTCCTCTTTATCAAGTAGAATTATAGTTCAATGTGTGTCTACATTGATTATCATGAAATCAAAAAAATCATGATAAAGATCATTTGTACCCTGCAAAAAATAGTTGACATTTTTGATCAACCACAAGAGGGCCAATATTTCACTAAGGTGTAATTTTTTCACGATATCACTAATTAAAAATAATGTATAAAGATATTCAGAAGACTACATTTCTAATGAGGTATGAACACTATGATATTTTAGTGTTTCCCATAAAACTCATTAATGATTCATAAATCCTTAGGGACATAATGAATAAAGAATTTAGAGATTACCTTAAAAAATTAGTTGTATTATTTATAGAGTATATTTTGTTATACTCCAAGAGAAAGCAAGATTATAAGGATAATCTTAATCCTTTTTCTAAAGGCTTTGTGAATGGTGACTCTATATGCATAGTAAATTAAATATGTGTTCTAGATGAAGGATGTATCATTATTTCAGAATGATATCACCCAAAAAGGGTTGTCTATAGACCCTTCTATAAAAAATAGATTTAGGAATGGCCCAAACAAAATTTTTTAATTGAGATCCAAAGTTTCCATGGACTAGTATTGTATTATTAATTATTTTTGAGAAAACTAACCAGTTTGTGAAACCCGCTAGCCAATATGAATCAAAAGGGAGAAATGTTTTTCAAGAAGGATTAATGTGAAGAGGGATTTATGGAATTGGAAAAGATGCTCATCACTACACCAATCTTCACTCTAAACTCTAGTGAGGAACTATTCATGGTATACAATTATGCTTCAATGAAGGTATTAGTCTCTGTATTAATGACAAATGAAAAAGTGATTAAATATTCCTTAAGGAAGTAGAAGTTTAATGAGAAAAACTATCCAAAAAATGGTTTTTAGTTTATTGTAGTAGTATTCTTATTAAATATCTAGTGGTATTATCATCATGGAGATAATTGTTGGATATATAAAATTATAAGAGCCTAAAATATATATTTTGATAGAATGAGATTAATATGATTCAAAAAATATAGTTAGAGATGATTAAGGAATATGACTACTCAATACACTAAAATCATGATAAAGAAAATAAATTTGATGATATTCTATGTTGAAAGGATCCAACAACATTATCAATGATGAGATTTGATAAGGATGCAATCTTCTTAGACTTCCAAAGGATGGAAATGAGAATTATAGAGGAAGGAAAATCAGAATTCCTTCTCAAATGATTGATCAACAATTACTCCCAGAGAAGATAAGGTAGTAGATAAAATAAAATATTAGTCCTTAAAGATTAAAATTGATGAAGAATTTGTTGAAATACTTGGGCCATGAATATGTGTACCATCCAATCCTGAGATAAAGAAGGATTTATTTAATGATGCAAAAACCCAACCTTCTCAATCCACCCAGGGAAAAAATATATGTGTCAAGAAATGTGAGAGAAATATTTGTGATAATATATGAAGAAGGTGACTAGAAAATTTGAATAAAATAAATCAGTATTTCAGTGAGTGAAGGATAAAATAAAAAAGTCCAAGGGGATAACAAAACCATTACCCATACCAATATGGAAATGGAAAAACATAGAATTTGTCTCCGGTATTTGAAATAAGTTAAGAGGAAATAATTCTATATGTGCATTGTGGTATAATCTTAAAAATACTTATCAATTAGTTAAAATTAAGGAGGAATTACCATTGGAGTAAATTTCAATGATATAAATTAGAGAAATGGGGAGGCAATATGAAACACCACTATTGATTGTATATGAAGGTGATTCAAGATTTAACTAAAAAATACAGACCAACCTCCCATAACCTCTAAAAATAGAGATGAAATTAAGGATGAAATATAACTCCAAAACTGATTACAAATCTGAGAAGACTGTCTAGGAAATTTGGTACATTGTTGAGAGATTTTTTAATAGACTTCAATTGATTAAGATAATAGATACTTCCTCTAGTTGAGATATCATAGAATAAAATCTTCCATTAATGAATATAAATGAATCCATAGGAATACCTTTATTGTAATTGGTGATGAAAACCAGTGTGTTTGGATGATGTTAGTGAACAAAATCCGATGAGACTGAAAATGCTTGAGGAAATAGTAGAAAAGTTCAATACCATTCAACAATGCTTCAGGGCATCTCAATGTTGATAAAAGGGATTTTAGGACAATAATTGAAGAGACATGAAGTATGTGGTGGTAGATGATGCATTACTGTTCACATCCCCATGTAACAGATTCAGGAGGATTTGGATGAAGGGAATGCTATGTCATAGGTACATCATCCCCTTTGAAATTCTTGATCGCATTAAAGATGTGACATATTGACTACCATTACAACCACCCTATATCAAGTAGATGATGTATTTTACATATATATCTTTAGGAATTAAAAACCAACTCCCTCACATGTGATTAAATCATAATTTGTATAACATGAAAATGATTCCTCTTATGAGGTGAATATTGTGATTATCTTGGAACATTGATATAAAACTCTTGACAAAAAAACTCCCTTAGCCAATGTACTATTGTGAAACCTTAACTACATAGAGGAGACATGAAAAATATAAAAATAAATAAATAATTATTACCCTCACATTTTTACAAATTATTATAAAAAATTAAAATTTAAGGGTGGAAACTTTTATGGGGGGAAGAGTGAAAAATCCCAGAATTATATGAATGCAATTTCCCTTATGATTATATAGTTGTGTCATATTTAGCATGAAATATTATAAATCTTTCTAAAATCACATGACATAAAAAATTATTATTTTTTAATATTATAATTAAATTTAGACAACTAAAATGGCAATAATAATTGAAAATATTATGGTGGGACAAAAAATAGAAAATAAGATAACACTAATTAGAAAATTTGGATATACTTGATCCCCTAGAATAATATCACTCACGAACAACACTGTAGTAATGAATCAAAATACTTGTAATGTAATATGAATTTATAAAATTGAAAATATTTATCATTAAGATATTATAGTGAAATAATAATGAATGAAATATGGGGTATTTATAGAAATTAGGGAACTCTTATGACCATTACAAACTAACCATTGGAATATTAATCCAACCACTGGAATAGTAAGATGATCATAAGGAATATTAATAGATAGATAGAATAGTATCATCACACATGGAAATGTAAAATAATATTAATATATATTATAAAATTAAAATATGATATATTTATATCTCGATAAAAGTAAATAAATGTTTTCAAATTCACAAAATAGGTGTTCGTATTTTTGTAAAACACATATGTTTTATTTTATTTTTTATAAAATTTTTTATGATATAAAATAAGGTTAATTTTTTTAAAAGTGTTTTAAATATAAACATTATGTTTTATTATGATGATAATATAATTTTATGAGACTATATGTAAATTATCATTGGTTTAGAAAATTGATCATAATATTAAAATTGGAAATTTTAAAATTAATGAGGTCATTTTTAAAAAAATAAATTTCTAATTTTTAGAAATGTATTATCATAAAATGGATTCAATTATTGGAATATAAATAATGATTTGGTGATAATTTCTATTTTTCTTAAATATTTTAATTTTTGGGGAATAGTGTAATACAACTAAATTTTAAATTTAACATTATAAGCTAAATAAAAGATTTTTTGAGTCATTGACGATGAAAGTGCACATTATTTTGAAATAACATGAATAATTTGCTACTTATACTCATTATAACAAATATTATCGATATCCTTGAGAGAAAATAATAAACTAATGAATATAATTTTAAAAAATACCTCTATCATCTCCTTATAAATACGACCCCTCACCACCCCTTCTCCTCACAATATATAAGACATCGAACTTGTAAACTTTATACCTAATTACCCTGATAATCTTCTCCCCCACATAAAAGTGGTTTTTCCTAATCTAAATACCATTCTAAGGTGCCCTAAAGGGTATCTCAAATGTTGTTAATTAAAGGAAGGGAGGTCATAAAACTAAATTTCTTTTAATTTTATTCATCTTATACCACCCCATATAATTTACATAAATCTATAAAAAATAACATAATTATATTATATATAATTTATGTTATTATTATTGTGTAATATCAATATATTACACATTTATTTAGAATCTATAATGAAAACTTTGTTTACAATATGCTTGGTTCACCGCTTCTAGGAGCAACGTACTGGTTTTTATCCACTGCCTTCAAGGCTGGTTATAGAAACAATATTATGGTAAAATATGATTACAATAAATATATTATAACTTATTTATGTTTTTTAAAGTCTTAATAACTATTATATTTAATAAAAAGAATATATTTAATGTTGATCCTTTAAACAACCTAAATTAACTAACCATATAATGCCATAATTTTTTTACAAGAATAATTCCTATGTATGAAAAAATATGGGTATTAGTCGAATTCCAAATTAATAAAGTACATGAAAATAATTTCATTTTACTTCTATAGTTGTAGTTACTTTTGACAACATATTTTTTTTATTATCCGTAAGTGATCTGACTATGGATCAATAAAATGAAATCCCATAGAAAAATGAAATTAAAAATTGAATCTCATTGAAGTAGTTATAAATTAATATAATAAAATATAGTAAAAAAATATAAACAAAAATGGTTTTGAATTAATTAATTAATATATTTTATTTCATTTTCTATGACGTTATGTGAAAGTGTAGAGTGATTCTATTATATAAGGTAAGTGATCTTTCCAAATCATCCTATTTCTATTGGGGTTATG
The DNA here is from genome assembly GCA_963277665.1 of Viscum album. Classification (NCBI taxonomy): domain Eukaryota; kingdom Viridiplantae; phylum Streptophyta; class Magnoliopsida; order Santalales; family Viscaceae; genus Viscum; species Viscum album. The sequence continues at coordinate 1,514,736,644 of OY728155.1, read as the reverse complement.
ATTTATCTCTTTTACCTCACTTAATTAGATTAATATTAGTACTTAATTCGTCTATATTTTTTATATATTTCCCGAAAAAATATACCCATCTTAATTCATCTTTACATGATGAGGATATCATTGTTATAAATGGTTCCCTTTTAAAATTTTCAGATTAGAAATCAAAATTAAAGGGAAAATCTAAATTTCATTCCCCACTATAAGCAACACTTGTTAAAACATTTTAAAACACCCATATTTCCTAATATTTGCAAAATTATCATGGAATTTTTTTTTCTATTCATGTTTTGGAGAAAATTATTATACAGTTTCCCTCTTTAAATACTCATTACCTTTTTTATAAATCCCAACTTAAGAGGTACATCTCTAAGGATATTTTTCAACAATTTTTCACGTATTCACTTAACTTAGAGATCTTTTCTCATGAAATTTTCTTATGAATATCCAAAAATTATTAAATACCTTTTTCTTAGAAATCATTATGATATGCCACCCATTTATTCTTTGTGATATGGTTATGGAACACATTTCTCTCCATGGTTAATCCGTATATTTATCCTTAAGTTTAATATCTTTATATGAAACACATATATATGTACATGTTATAATAGGTGTGTCTATATAGTGATCCAAAGCATTGGGTAATTTTTTTTCTCTCATGAGATGTTATGTATGCTGATGTGGCCATTAATTAGGGTATTCTTTTTAATGTGTATTATGTGTTATTAATCATAATTTTCACATAAATAGATTAATTATAATATATTTTTTATTTTATTTTATATTATTTAATTAATGATAATTATATTATTTTTAATTGGATTTTTGGTTTAAGTTATATAATATTTATTCATTCAATTTTTTAATGAAAGAATTTTTTATTTTTCTAATTATTTTTTGATATATTTATATTTTTATTAATTTCTATATAATTATATTTAGATTAATATTTTATTTCTCATTAATTTTTTTTATAAATTAATAAATTTTTAATTTGTAAATATTGTATTTGAAAAGGTCGGGTCTGATGCGTCATTTTATTATTTTTTAGTAAAGGCCACTTATTGTCTGGGTAGAGGGGGACCCATTACATATCCCAAAGGCCCAAGGCCAAGTGGCCAGAATACAAGGCTTGCAAGATTATTTTTTTGGCCCAAAGGGCCCTTTAGTGAATAGCATTTCTACAGTTCCCAAGCAGCGACAGTAACTACTACAGTATCCCACAGAAATTATTTCATGCCTCGATTCGATCTTGGGACTTTTAGATGCCAAGAAGGAACCGTTATCACTTGGTTATAAGCTCCTTGGCTTTGAATATTGGTTTTAAAATAGTTCAATTAATTAAAATTTTATTCGACTCTTTAATAAGATATATTAATTATTATTTAATTATTTTAATTGATTAATTATTCATTTAATTTAATTTTTAAATAATATAATGTTATTATTTTTAGGTATTTCTCAATACCCCATTTTTATCATTCTTGGCTTCAGGTTCGTCTCGGGTCACTTGGGGAGAAAATTTCAAATTTTTTGATTTTTCTGGGATATATAGGTTTAGCTCACAATTTTCCCAAACAATGTTCCGACCCTGGGTAAACCATGAAAAACCAGATATATGGGGTTTGAAGAGTTGGGGCATAGTGTGAAAAAACATCTTCCCACCAAGTAGAAACCATACACCCCATAATAGGGAACCATGTTTTAGGGGTATAGTTTGACAAGCTCTGTGACCCTAGCATGCTAATCGCGCAGACACTATTTTTTTTTCAAAAAGATATTTTAAAAATTAAAAAACACTCTGTAACCTCCTAATCAAACCTAACTCTAGGAATTGCATTTTCCTTAGTATTTGGAGCTCTTAATAACCCCTTTTTTTCCTCTAAATATATTCTTAATTGGATCAAATCTTGGAGAAACCTATTCGATCCCTCTCTAATAAGTGATTTTCCCCATTCCTTATCTCCCCCTCTCTATTTCATCCCTCCATATGTTTTTTAGATCATATTTTTAATGATGGATCTAAACTAATTTATTTTAGATAGTCAATCTAGGTTTGTTTTCTATATCTCCATTTACATAGTTCTTCGTTAGAAAATTCCACTACAAGTGTAGTGATACATGTTTCTGTGATAATAGTATGTGGATCCATTTAGATATTCAATTTAATAAACCCTTCAATTTAATGATTTATTTATATTTCATTCAATTAAATTATAAAAACCCAATTCTGTGTGAATTGGAATTTGAAATTTGTTTGGCATGAATTATGGGGAACCCCCCCCCCCAATTACAATGTAATTGGAAATAGGGATGCGATTAAATTTTGATATAAAGCGTGAAATTATTTTTTGTAATTTAATTTTTATAAAAATTGATTTAATTTATTTGATAAGAATATGTGATTGGTTTTATTTTTTAGATTTAATGAATTAATTATAATGTTTTATTTTTGTGGTTAAAGATATATTGGAATATAGAAATATGAAATGGGGGGATTGTATTTTAATCTATTTTGAGATAATTTCCCCATTATTGATTGAATGATTGAGAACATGAGAGCCTGAGTAGTTAGTGTTTTATTTGGGACAATTATTCTAAAATAGCAATGTCCTGTAAATATATTGGAACATTAAAACTCTAAAAAACCATAGTTTTAAAGATCTTCTCTCCAATGGGGTGTTGATAGGTCTTACTGGGCCTAATCTTGAGGGATGTGTGTTCACATTTCTATGTTCATAGATATGAGATGTGTGAGGATCTCATAGATTGGAGTAATCACAACTTAGGAAATATGACCATGTTTATTATTGTGATTATTTGATATATATTTTATTTTTTGAGTAAATATTTTACTAATTCAGAGTGATTTATATGAAATGTTAAATATTGAATGTTTACTTAAGAAATTGTTTCAATACATCTTGTGAAATGAAAACCATGTTTTAATTTAAATATAAAAGTGTATTTTCAAGCATGTTTTGTTTAAAATTGAAAGCATGATTTTTTCTATTTGTTATGGAATCTTATTATGCATCCATTATTGGGACTATATTGGGATTTTAACTCACTCCTAACATTTCCTTAGGCCATTTTTATAATATATTCATCTATGTTCGAGTTATGGGATGGTTCCTCTAGAAGGAGGTGGATGTTCTTCACACTTTGGAAATGGAGTGGTCTGTCCATTAAGATATTGAATTTATATTGTCTATTTTATAGTACTTTGATGATGTACTTTTTGGGTTTTTTATACCTTTTTAATTTATAGTACTGTCTCCTTTGGGATTTTTCTTTGAGAATACATACATGCTTCTGTTTATTACACTTTTTATGTGGAAAACGCATTCCTTGTTTTATATTATAAGATTCCAGGTGTGGGTATCCAACCCTTGGGGATCGGGAGTTACCTTCAGGATATATTGGGATGAAATAAAGTTTCAAGTCACCAGGTTATCTGAGTTGATTCATGAAAAAGTTGTATCATAGGTGCATGCTTTTAATCTATTTGTGATGATAGTATATAATTAAGAGATATTATCAGGACATACGATGTAGTTGTGGGGGAGTTCCTAACCATATCTCATTGTAAAGAGACTAAAGTCACCAAGGGTGGTTTGGTAAAGATGTATTGAGGATTATTTTTATTCTTTTCACTACTTTGGAAATGGATTTGATAAAATCCAAATACTTCTTCCCTATCTAATGGGATTAATTTCCCAGTATCTCTTTTTTAGTTTTGATTTGAGTAATCATATGATGTCATCGTTATTTTTTTCTAAGGTTATTTTTCAATATTTCATTGAGAAGAAATGTGAATAGTTTCTAGGAGGAAGCTACTGATGAACCATGGTGAGTGAATCCTCCCATGGACCAGAATCCCATTAAGGTTATTGTTATTCTTTTACAAGCATTGGAATAGGCACCTGCACACATTCTCATTTAGGATCTAGTTGTGGAACCATAGAGGTATGAATTCTAAAATCATTCTCAGGATTTCCTTCACTTGAATACACATGTTTTCAAGGATTAAAAAATCCTCAAAAGGCTATAGATTGGATGAGGTGAATTGAGATTTTGATTGAGTTGTTGGACATGACTTTTGAGATCGTGGTGAAATGTTCCACCTTTAATCTATAAAGTCCTAGATGGAGATTGTGGGACATGATGGTGACATAGAAGAATAATGAGGGATTATAGTGGAAGTAAATTAATTATTTTATCAAAGTCTAGTTCAATATAGTGTCTATGTTTTATGATAAATATATTAAGTGTTTTTATTCCAACATGAGCATGCTGATTGGACTATGAATTATCATGAAAATTTATTTTCTATTCCTGTTCAGTTTTCACCTGAGATCATATCAAATAATAAGATGAAGAATAAATAGTTTGAGATAGGACATTCATCTTATCTTTTTTCATGGGTTATTATTATGATTCTCTCATCTATTGTTGATGATCTAGATAGAGCTTTGATGGATGAGTTTGATCTGTTTGGTAATTCGGTGTTGATGGGAGTTCTGTTGTATCCTATGGATGTTATATGAATTCCTTTAATTGAAAGATAAAACATGATGATTCTCTTGGTGGTTCTTGATAGTTGGTTTCTTCCAATCCTCATGCAGTTCTAGGAATATACACATTGATTTTCTATAGTCATGGAAAGCCTTGTAAATCAAAATGTGTTGAAAATGAGGAACCTAATATATGAATTTATTGTGGATGCTCATGTCACTTGTATAAGTTATTTCATATCTATTCAAATCCATGTAGTTGTACAATATCATAATCACATAATATTATTATGGTTCAATCAAATAAATCATAGTCATAGGGGTTAAATCCAAATGAATCTGGAATGATGCTTTTTCAAATAGTGTAAGATTATCTATATGAATCTAATACGATTCCAGTGACTTGGAGGGGTACCATAACAAAAGAATAATTATAATTGACTTAATTATTCGAAATTAGTACATCATAATTGTTAATTTTGACACATATTTTCAATATGATAAATATTCCTAATGATATTTTATCTTATGAGATGTATGTTACTACACACCTCAAAATGAAGAGATATATAGATCGTTATTGTCCTTAAATTTTCTCATTTTTTAGATGTTAATCATGCTTCGTATTTTTTGGTTCTCATCATGAAACCTCTTGATGTATTTTTTTCTATGGATCCTCTCATTGCTAATAAAGTCTGAATTGATTATTACATTTTATGGTTGTTTTTTACTTCACCAGACAGGGTGTGCCTTATCTTTCATAGAGAATGGGACCTACAATCGAGGAGATCCAAAATAGCTTACCCAAAGTTGGGAAAAGTAATATTAGTTTTTTGTTTGATCTGGTGTGATAATCCTTGAGATATAATGTACCTCTAGTTTTCATTGTATTTACAAACATTTTTTCTTCTATATTATCTGGTTCTCCACCAGTAGGGGAGGTAGAGTTTTTTTGATCTAGTATATTGTACTCTTACATTATATATTATTTATTACAACATGGAAGTAGATAAAATGAAAGATATGAAAACATAGTTTGATAATATTTTAGATAAAGTCACTATACACCTGATAATATGACCTTGGTCTATTCCTTTTTTCTTTGACAAGAAATATGATGTGTCACATCACCTTTTCTTTTTATTATATAAAACTCAATTAGGTTAGGGTAAATAACAACTATTTGTTCCCACAGACTGAAGATATGTCTAACTAGTTAAAGGGGTGAAGTGGTTATCAAAAATTAATTTTCGATATGGTTATCAATACTTGAGAACCAAAGAATATGATGTTCATAAAATTACCTTATAGAGTATTTAGATCCATTATGAGTACCTTTTCATTACATTTGATCTAACAAATTATCTTATATTCTTTTTGGATTTGAGGAAAAGAATCTTCTTCGAGTATCTTGATACATCGTGGTGTTCTTTATTGATGACATCCGGGTTTAATCTCAGTCTATGGAAGATCATGTTCTTCATCTGAGATAACTTCAAGACTTTTTGAGAAATCAACAACTTTATACCATGCAATCAAAATGTGATTTGTGGATTCTAGAAGTGATGCTATTGGGACACATGGTTACTAAAAATATTATAATAGTTTATCGTAAGAAGGTGAATGATGTTATGAAGTGGGAGTAACCACGAAATGTTTTTTATATTCAGATATTCTTGGGTATAGATAGATGTTATAAATATTTTTTTAGTGTTATCTCATTTTTGGAATCTATGACGAATGATCTATCTCTGATGGGAGTGAAGTTATCTTGGGATAAAAAATGATATATTTTCTTGTTGAGGTGAAAAATATTTTTGATTATTCCCCGATGTTCACTCTTCTAGTGGCTCTGCAATGCTATGTGGTTTCCAGTGACACATCATGTTTGGGTTTTGACTGTGTTCTTATATACGGTTATCATGTCATTTCTTAAGGATCTTGTAAGTTTATGTCACATGAGAATAATTATCTAACCCATGAACATGAATGTATAGTTGTAATTCATGTTCTTATGCGTTGGGAGCATTACATTTAAAGATAATGGTTTACCATGTATTCTGACCACAATATCTTGAGTTATATCTATTATAAAAAATTTTCAACTCTCTCCCAACAGTATTTGGTGGAATACCTATAGTCATTTTAATTATAAATTTGCTATACCCTAGGGAAAAGTAATGACATTGAAGTTTTTTCACGCATAAAGTGGCTGACCTAGGCCATAAAAGAATCATAAGAACGGTGAAACATGATGGATAATTTTGAAAAAAATCATATTAGTGTTCAGAAATTAGGGTATGAGGTTTCCTTGGATATTTTTTAGTTTACCTCTAATCTTCTAGAGATGATTCTTCTAGAATAGTTTCTTGATGATGAATTCTATGACAATTGAATATCTCTTTATGGTGTGGAGACTATCATTGAGCGGAAATTCCCTATTAAGGGTATACTATGTGTATGGAATAAGTATTTTGTATCTTTTCCAGTGAAAAAAATTTTATGGGGAATTTACATAATTCCCAATGGGATATGAACCCAAGAACCATTAAGATGTTATATGACATGTGGTTATGATTATGGTGGCCAGGTAAGGGATGGTTTATTACTGATTCATTCTCTCATTGTTTTACTTTCAAACATGTCAAGGATGAGAACCAAAGACCATCATGTTTTCTTCATCCACTTCCAGTGCCGAAATGAAAGTGGTATGATATTTCAATGGACATTGTGGTTGGGTTTCCACGTACCCAGAAAAACAAGAATGTGATATGGGATGTGATCGATAGGCTAACCAAATCGTATCACTTTATACCCATTCATGATAAAACCATATATTAATAGTATAAAATTATCTATGTAATATATATTGTATATTTTCACAAATTTATATCTTCTATTGTCTTTGATAGTGATCCCCATTTTACATCTCACATATATAGAGGCATTCAGGAGGCATAGGGTCTTAATATTGTTTGAGTACAAAATATCATCCACTGATAGATAACCTAACATATAGGAATATATTTATTCCTAAATATATGCTTCACACCTATGTGATTAACTTTATTGGAGGTTAGGATAACCATTTGGGATTACTTATGTTTTCTTCTGACAACAGTTACCATTCCACAATCATAATGGATCCTTTTAAGGATTTTTAAGGTTGGAATTTTAAATAAATATTATGTTGGATGGGAATCAATTATTTTTCCTTGGTTATACTGATCTTGGTGTAAGATATGACTACAATGATTTAAATGATTAAAAAAAATATTGACGGTAAAAATCCGGTATATATATTAATCTAATCATCACAGTAAAATCTTGGAATTCTTAATTGGTGATCATGGGTTTATGAAAGTTACACCTTCATTGGGTCATCAAAAGAATGGGAGGTAATGGAATATTGGTCATCCTTTTATGGGAACATTTGAGTTTTTTGATTAGGTGGGGAAAGTGTCTCTCCATTTATCCCTTCAACCAATTTTAATGTAGACACATAACATGTTCTATGTATCATAGATAAAAAAGTATCTTTCTATTCCATCTAATGTTTTGATTTGGAGTGATCTAGAAATAAATAATGATTTATCTATGACTGAGCATATAGTTAGGATAGTTAATTATAAACACAATGTTCTTCATGGGAGGCTTATACCTTCATTTTGAGTGCTATGTAATTAAATTTCTGATACTCATGATACATAGTAGATAGAGGGATTGATGGGAGATTTGTGGCTTTATTATTTTGGTATGGAATCTTATTTATAGTATTTTTAGGGCAAAATATTCTTTAGTGGGGAGGTTGTAACATCATGTTACTTTTTTTAGGTACTCCTCAACCCCTCCTTTTATCATTATTTTCATTGGATTTTTCTTAGGGCTCTTAGATAAAAAATTTGAAAATTTTGAAAAATTATGCATTGTACATGGTTGGTGCATAGTTTTTCCAAATGATACACCCACCATATTAAAATGTGAATACCCAAACAATGGAGGTTTTCATGGTTGGCACATAGTATGATAAATAGTGAACCCACCTAGTTGAAACCAAGCACCCCAATATAGGGGCACAAAGTTAGGGTCCACAACCTGACTAATGGTGTGACCGTGACTATTTAATCATCCAAACAGTGTTTTTTATTATGAAAAATATTTTAAAAATTCCAGTAACAATGTATAACATCCCATTGGAGCCTAAATCCAATAATTTCATTTTCTTAGGTCATGGGATCTTTCAAGAACCACTTTGGGCTCCTCTAAGCCTATTCCAAAGAAGATCAAATCTTGGAAAACCCCATTCATTCCCTCTAAGGTAAGAAATATTCTCTTATTCCTTCTTTCTTGCTCTATCATTCATTCTTCTATAGGGTTTAGTAGATGATATTTTTTTTATGGATAGAAAATACTATTTTTGTATATTGAATCTTATTTTCATTTCTAGATCATCATTTCCATCATTAATTATTGGTGATTCCCATTGTGGGTGTTGTGATATTGGTTTCCATGATAAAGGTATGTGTTTCCATTTATATTTCTATTTAATAAACCATGGAATTTATTTATTTATTTATATAAATTTAATTTAAATTATGAAATCCCAATTTTGTGTGAATTGATATTTGAAATGGGTTTGGAATAAATTTTTGGGAAAAGCCCACAACTCCAATGGAATTGAAAATCAAGGTGTGATTTGATTTTATTGAAATTATAAAATTTATTTTTGAAATTGAATTTCAAGAAAAATGGATTAAATTGTTTTAATAAGAACCTAAGATTGGTTTTATCTTGTAAAATGAATTAATTGATTTGAAAAAGGTTTTTTATTTTTAAACTGAAATTTGCATATTGATATTGGTAATAGAACGACTGTATTTTAACCTATTTTGAGATAATTTGACCATTATTGAGTGATTTATTTAGAACATGCACACCTGGGTAGTTTGTGAAGTTTTTGGGACAAATAAATAGTATGTTAATAAACTTTATATTTATTGACACTTTAAAACTCTAACAAAAACCTAGTTTGGTTGATCTTATTCCTAGAGGGATGTTGATGGGTATAACTATGAATGAGCCTGGGGGATGGCTATGAACATTATTATGATCAAAGATATGAGATGTTTTAGGATTCTATAGCATGGAAATATCATTCCTAAAGGATTATGTCCATGTTTCTTATTGTGATTAATTAGTATATATGACATTATTTGAGAAACTATTTTACTATTTCCTAGTGATTTATATAAACCGTTTTATATAAAATGTTTACTTCAGCTAGTTTTGGAAATTTATTCATCTAATGAAATGAAATGCATGATTTTGATTTAATTAATAAGTGTACGATAATGCATGTTTTTTTAAATTTAAAGCATGATTTTATCTATTTTTATGTAATGTTATTATGTAACCCTTAGTTAGATCGTACTAGGATTTTATATCAAACCATACATTTTCCTTCAAGTATTTTTAGATTATATTCCACTAGGATTGAGTAAAGGGATGGAATATCTAGGAGAGTTAGATGTTCATGACTCTTTGGGTTTGGAGTGTTATTACATTTGAGATGTTCGGTTTATCTTTTCTATTTTATGTTACTTTGATGATGTAATTTTTGGGTTTTTATAAATATTTTTATTTTGGTACAATCTTCTTTTAGTGTTTTTTTAGCATACTATACTTTTTTTCATTCACTATTTATGTGAAAAAACCATTCCAAGTTTTATCTTATTTGATTCTTGGTGCTAGTCTCCAACCCTAGGTCATCGAGAATCCCCTTCAGGATTTTTCGGGATTGTTGTTAATATCATGATACCAGGGTATTCAATCCATTTCCTAGAACATTATAATTTCAATTTTTAATTTTTTGTTTTATCATATTTTTTTCATTTTAATAATTTTAGAGTTACTAATTTCTATTAAATTGTAATGTTTGTAATTAATTTTTTAATAATTAAATTTAAAATGAATTAATTTGGAATCATTTGATAGAGAAAATTTGATATGGAATAGATTGTATGTGTAAATTAACCAAGGTCACATCAACATAAATATTGGGGGAAGAAAACACCACTGAAGATTCTAAAGAAATTGATCCCAGTAGACTTGATCTAAATAATATTGATTCCTTTATAGTTAATAACACTGATCCAGACCATTTTTATACTACCATGCTTGAATGAAATTTTTAGGGCTAGCCTCTGTTGAATCTGAATCTTCACTGTGGAATTAGAAATACTGATTTCTAGAGTGGGATGTAATGAGGTTGGATTGTAACTAAAGAATATAATAAGAATTGGAAGACTTTTTTATTTGGTAAAAACCAAGTGAAGCCATATCACATCGTACCATAGATCGATTCCAGTTCAAATTAATTGATCGAGGTTTAGGTTGGAATCATGAATCCACGACCATGGAAGACAATTGAACGCCCCACAGATGAACGTGTCGTGCTTGAATCAGGGGGTTCCAAATCCATTTGTGCATGAAGGTGAACCCTGAATCCCAAAATTTATGTTTCATGAATCTGAGTATCAGCATTCTTGTAATTTTATTTGGGGATAACACAAAGGATGATTCATGTCCAATAAGATGAACCCACACCAAATGAAACCAGCTGAGTCCCATTAAATGTATGACCAAGGATAAGGAATATACGAGTAATGAACGATGAGTTGTTGAAGAAGAAATATGTTTAGTCAAGAATAATTGTGATTTCAATGATTTTGGAGCTCAAGATGATCTACTAGCTCAAATAAACATTCTTAAAATATTAATTGGAAAAAACATATGATTAATTTAAATTCATGTGATAAGCATAAGTAGAGAGTCCAAAGAAATATGAATCTAGATGGCGATATATAGAAATCCATTTTTTATAGACCACATGAGGGTTTTTCATTTTTCAAACAGGGGTACTACTCATGTCATTTGTGGGTTAGTAAATTCTATGAACAACAACCCATGTCCAGTGGAAAAAGAGGTGATCGAGTGAATCTTGTGGAGAACTCGAAAAAATATAATTTGAGTCTCAACATATATTCATAGACATTTCACATTGATATATACATCTTGGAATCAGAGTAATCCATGAATATATATTGATCAATAGAGATCATGGAGGATAGGTGGAGTAGATTATCACTCATCATGATCAATATTTTTGGGGAGATCTCTTCTCTCCTAACATTTTTCATTTATTTCAATTGTAATTAAAACTGAATACATTGATGCATCTTTAATAGAATTTATTTTTGATATTTTTTTATTCATAGGTTTGAAATAATTCTGGTTTAATTTTTTACATATTCTTCATGTAATTTATTCTAATATTATATTTGATCAGTGAGATTGACTTTGAAAAGTAACATTGTCTTGTACCTCTTGAACATAATTTTAAAACATTAGAATTGATTAATTGGATTAAACCTCTAAATATTTGTTCAAAATTATATTGGATGATTCTTGATGTCGTGATATCTAAGGTTAATTCGTTTACTCTATTTGTGTCTTAATGAGTGAGATTAATTGAATGAATTTTTGAGAATGAGATTTCAGTAATTTTTTTATCAAATATGAAATCCATTTAAACTAGTTGGAATTTTATTCCCCTATATACTATCTATATCATCTATCTAAATTTCCTTTGTCAATTACTAATCAATTTTCCTTCATCATGTAGATGAAAAAACACTATTTCATCATTAGTTGAACTTCATGAAATAGAAAATAAAAAAAAAATCCTTCACTGCTTATCGTGTGTTTGTTTTCCAATTTTGGATACACAATCACATATTCCCTAACCTGTGGGTTTGAAACCCTACACACTACTATATATTAGTAAATTAGAGTTACATATAATTAATATAAAACATATTCAATGACATGCATGTCATTTTATTGATGGATCCACTGTTGGTGATTTTTTAATTTTGAGGCTTGAGAGAGACTCATAGCATTTTCAGACTCAGAGTTACACTTTGTAATTAGGGGAATCATGATATAGATATTAAGTACTATAGATCTTGGAGGAGAGGAGGAGTAGAACATAATTTATCATGATCAATATTATAGGGGAGATATCTTATCCCTTGTTATTTTTCATTAATTTCAATTGTAATCAGAACAAAATAAGTTGATTGTAGAGATCCTGTAATGTCCCGGTTCGGGGTTCCACCTAGAGGTGCCCCGTACCCATTTGGTCACATGGCATCAAGCACATTTCTCTAAAATCCATAGGCTACCGACTAGCATTTAGGTACTTGGATGTGATAGTGGGGGAAACTATGCCCTCATTAGAAGAGTAGTGCATCAGAAATAAAAAAGATAACAATAGTGGAAGCAGTAATAACATGCAATAAGTAAACATCGATAGAATGAAAGTAATAATCAACTGAGGAATATATATAAATGAGGAATGGTACATATGTCTAGAAAATAAGCCAAACAGGTCATAATGTTTGAATACAGTACTAATCCATGATTCAAAAAAAAAACAAATAAACTCCAGCAGAATCAGAAGACTCAGCTTGGTCCCATGCTTTCCCGCTCTACTGTAATCAAGTACCTGAAGTAGAAGCGCACTTGAACATATCTATTACTATAGTAATATAATATATTTAGGCCCAAAACCATGACCCAAACATGGTGTTAGATTAATCCAAGTAGGAAACCACCCAATGATCTGTGCCTAACAGTCATTGAAAATATATATATGGAAAAAAATATGCAAAATGAAGCAGTAAACAAGGATGAACTCAAAAGTAAACAATCCTACAGTTTTAATTGCATGCATTTTCATATATCAAGTAATAATATGATCAAAACAAGTAACCCTCTAGGATTTACTCACATCTTATCCCCTCAAGTTCAAATAAACAATCACAAGTAACCCTCTAGGTAAGTTCTCACAGCCAAACCCCTCTAGTTTAACTTATAAAAGGTTATAATGACCTCCTGGGTAGCTCACATTGTCTAACACATTTTGTCTCACACAAATGAAAACTCTATGAGGAATAACTCACTGTCAATTCCCCCAATAGTCTTTTAATGATAAACTAAAGAAACTCTGAGGAATCAATCAATGTTATTTCTCCATGTGGTCTCATAATGGTAACTATAGTCACTCTGAGGGATCACTCAACTTCAATCCCCCCTATGGTCTCATAGAATGATAATGAAATAATAGACACTTTGGGGATGCCCTAAACAACAATTCCCACTGTGGTCTCTCTAAACCATCTTCCCACATCCATGTGTAATTAAATCTTTCCCAAACGATGTTCAGTAGCCAATGTAAGCCTAAAATTAATACATGGAAAATAGCTACAAAGCATATCACAATAGCAGATAAAGTCCCTCCATCCTAACAATATTAAGCATCGAAATCAATAAGCCTAATAGGGAAGGCTAGAAAAACTACTCAATATCAAAACAAGTATGGGAAACACATCCATATCCTAGAAAAAAACCCTATTCACCATCAAACAATGTCAACTTAGGCACACAAGGAATAACAAAGATTAAGAGGGAAAAAATCCTTAAACATGCAATACCATGTTATAGGGTATTGGGACCTTTTGAACATAAAATTCAATTACTAACTACAGAAAGGCACAAACCACCTACATCGATGTGGTAATATTGATATAATCTGGTGTCAACCCTTGAATTTATCTATAACATGGTAGATCTACAAATATATCAAAAATGTTCGACCAAGGATATATCATGAGAGAGGAGAAATCAAGATATGAGACTCTATATGAAGGAAGAACTCACCGATATGATTACAACGAAACCAATGGTGTTTGATTTAGAGAAAATATGGTGAGTCAGGGGATCAAAGAAGAATCGTAGGCCTCAACTGCTCCTAGACGCTACGAGTCGAGAAGTAGCATTTTATGAGAATGAGAATAGACCCCAGTGCAACAGAACAATTAAAATGAAAAGTACATGGCGTGTTCTATAAAATTACAAGGCATGAACTTAACTTAACTAGCCTCTACTTTAGGTTGTATCCAGGTCACCCTACACAGCCTTGTACTCGGCCATTAAACGGTCACTACAGAAACCGGATACATGGCGTGTACTCCAAAGTACACGACATGTAATCCAAAGTACACAGCGTGTACTCTTTAAATTTACAGATTCTCTTCTTTTTATCAAAAACACTAAAAAAGAAAAACCCATACCCAAAAGTAAGATCTAGGTTCATACAAACTCCCCCCCACTTAATGAAATTCATCCCAAAATTTCCCTAGCAAGGAAGCATAGAAGAAGAGTCCTCAAACAGCTTCGACCACTTCAATTGTATGTCTACCTCCCTATCCCATGCCTCGTCTAATACTAGCCCAAACTACCATATCACTCATACTAGAGGAACATACTATCCACGGAGAACCTTCACACCACGATCAACTATCTGGATAACTTTCTCTTGGAACAATGTGTCCACAACTAGCTCAACCTCCTTGGGTTGAAAGACACGAGACATGTTTGAGAAGTAACATTGTAGCTAGGAAACATGGATGAGGTCTTTCATATCCCAGTACCTCTGAGGTAAATGAAATCAATAGGAAATCAGCCTAACTATCTCCAAAACCTCAAATGGTCCAACATATCTCAGCAAATGATTTCCCTGTATCCTAATCCTTTTGTGTCCCAACTTCTGTGTGACACAAAGTAAACCCTGATCTCCGACCTCGAACTCTAGAGGACATCTACGTCAATCAGTATAAGACTACTCTCATTACTATGTAGTATTCATCCTCTTTTATATCAACTCTTTATGTTTTTTGGTCTCTTGAACAAGATAAGGTCCCAATATAGCTACCTCTCCTACCTCCATCCCACATAAGGTTCATCGGAATGGATTATCGTACAAATCCTCATAAAGTGACATATGAATAGTTTCTTGAAAACAATTATTATAGGAAAACTCCACAAGAGGTATGTGATTATCCCAAGAACCTCCAGAATCTAAGACGCATGCTCGAAGCATTTCCTCCAGCACCTGTATTATATGCTCAGACTGGCCATCTGTTTGGGTGTGGTAGGCTATACTCATAAGTACCTATGTAACACACACCCTCTGTATTCCCTATCAGACCCGAGAAGTAAAACATTCATCCCTATCTGAAACGATAGAGTGTGGAACTCCATGTAAACGTACAATCTCTTGGATGTACAACCTTCCCATATTATCGACATTGAAGGTCTCCTTGATTGGAAAGAAGTGATCAAAATTTGTGATTCTATCAATGGAAACCCAAACCGTGTCATTATCCCAAAGAGACCTCATAAAACATATCATGAAGTCCATCACGACATTATTCCACTTTCACTCGAGAATGGGTAACTACTGCAAAAGCCCTACTGGTCATTGATGCTCTACCTTCACCTACTGGCAGGTGGAACACCTCATCAAAAAACTAGAAACATCTCTCTTCATACCTGACCACCAATACAGACTGTGTAAATCATGATACATCTTGGTGACACCAGGATGAATTTCCCAAGCTATGGAATGAAAGTCACACATTATCTCCTTACATATGTCAGCTGACACCTATACATGCCCATGAAAATGCAAGATCTCATCCTAACTCTTGGTCCATCTAGGAATAGGTTCATCTCCTGAAAAACTCTCCCATAGGAATGGGCCTTTAGAATCTAATAGCTTCCTAATTCTCACTCATTCAACAATAGTAGAGGTAACACCTAGAGAAGAAAGAATGGTTTCCCACTGTCTATCATGCACCTCCAAATTCATCTCATAGAACATAGGTATATGTTTCCACTCACTGCAGGCCTGCAAAACTACCTGTATCTGAGTCCTCCTACTCAACGCATCAACTACTATGTTGCCTTTCCCAGACATGTAGGCATGCTCAAATTAAAAGGACTGAAGGTACTCAAACAACCTTTTAGTATCAAATTAAAATTGCGCTAAGTGAAGATATTCTTGAGAATTTTGTGATTGGTGAAAACCACAAATGATCTCCCAACAGGTAATGTCTCCAACAACGTAAAGCATGAACAACTATAGATAACTCGAGATCATGCATTGGGTAATTCATCTCACGTGACCTCAACTTCCAAGACTCGTACACAAATATTCCTTCACAATACATAATAACGTCCCCTAGAACGATACCTGATGCGTTATAATATATAGTATAGCTATTTTCTAGCTCTAGAAATATTTGTATAGGTGCTGAAGTTAACCTCCCTTTCAACTTCTGAATGACTGACTCACAAAAAACTGACCACAAGTACTTCACACCCTTCTTAGTTAGGCCCATCAGTGGTACTGCTAAGCTTGAAATGTCTTGTATGAAACATCTGTAGTAACCAACCACCCCTATAAAAAATCATACCTCAAATATGTTCTTCTATTACAACCAAGAAACTACTACTCTCACATTCTCTGGGTCTACTAATACTACTTTCTCTAAGATAACATGACCCAAAAAGTGAATCTGGTCCATACAAAATTGGCATTTTGAGAGCTTAGAATATAATAGATTCTCTCTCATTGTACTCAAAACTATCTGACGATGTGAGGTATGGTCATGTCGAGTGAGAGATTTCACCAAGATATCATCCATGAAGACTACCACAAAAGAATCCAAGTATGGATGGAACACTCAGTTCATCAGTGACATGAAAACTGTAGGCATGTTCATGAGACCGAACGATATAACCACATACTTCTATAAACCATACCTTCTTTGAATGGATGTAAGAGCTATATATGATGGTATAATGTGAAACTGATGATAACCAGATATCAATTCAATATTATAGAACACTCAGGCTCCTAAAAGTTGATCAAAGAGAACATCAATCCTTGGAAATGAATATCAGTTCTTGACATCAAACTGTTTCAACTTCCAATAATTCAACAAATGTCAGAGGTTACCATCCAAATTTTTTTCAAATAGGATAGGAAAACCTCAAGGAGAAGTTCTAGGTCAGATGAAAACTGTTGCTTGTAACTCCTCCAACTTCTTCCTAATCTCATGTAACTATGGTTTAGCCATCCTATAAAAATAAATGGACAGTGGTGTCGCTCCTAGCACAAGATCAATAGAAAAAACCACCTCTCGCCCTGGAGGAAAACCTAAAAAGTCAACTAAAAATACATCCCTAAAATGATCGACCACTTGAGGAAATTCCATATTTTAATTCCCTTGGTAATATAGATATAGTCTAGTAATATTGGCTATAACCCCTACCAACCCATGATGGTCGGGTCCTTCTCTGCTTTCCTAGACATCCCTTTCACCCTTGGGTAACAAAAAACCACCCTCTGGTGATGTAAAACTCACCCTACATTGATAATAGTCGAAAATTTCTTAGAATGGAACTAAACAGTCTATCCTAAGAATGAAAACATATACTGTCATCTCTAGGACATAATGGTCCCATAAGAAGTGACACCCACCAACCTCAAGAGGGAACTCCTTGAACTGACATACACTAGTCGTTCTTGTCTCCAACAGAGTGTCCAATGTCAAGAAATCAGCAGAAGTAAAGATACAAAGACCAAGGCTCTCCACAACAGCAACATATATGAAACTATAGGAAGACTCTGTATCCAAAAGTGAATAAGCTAAAACTGGGGAAACTAGGATCTTACCTCAAACTATAGAGGGTCTGAGATCCTTCTCCTACTGGTTTTGTTGTACTGCAATATTTTGGGCTGTATCATGGCCTTGTGACCCTACCTAACCACCCTGATCTGATCCACCCTTTTGTCAATTAAAGCATTCTGAATGGATACTATGGCCGCGACCTCTACCTCGGCCTGAACAAACAGAAGATCTCCAGTTCCCAAACTAATGTGAAACTGTTGGTGCTTCTCCCAAACGTATTGTCATAGAAGAACCCATATCAATAACTGCTGGTGAGAAATTTCATAAAACCACTGAAGATGTAACATCATGCAAAAAGATAGGCTCTCAAATGGGTCTCTTGGGAAATGTGGCCTCATATGTCTACCCTTCCTACACTGGTAGTATACCACCTGGATACCTAAAGGTGTATCTCACATACTCCAATTTCCATGTGTAGACACCCTGTCGTGCTTCCTATATCAACTGGAGAAGCACTAACTCTGGATGTCAAACTGCCCTAGCCCAGAGCTCTAGAATCCCTCAGATTATACTCTGTGATCAATGCCTAGTTGACTATAAAATATATAGTCATCAAATTGAAGATTTTCACCTAAGATCAGATTTCATTCAGGAAACCATTTTCAATATTCCTCACCAGGAATAGATTATCAGCCCTAGAATTGTTGTGATGCATTGTTTCTCCATGAAGTAAGTATAATACTCCATAACTGAGAGAGTACCCTATTCCAAACTCATGAACTCCTGTAATCGATCATCCCTCAATGTGACCAGGTAGAAGTAGTCATAGAAGGTATGTTGAAACTCACCCCAAGACAAAACCTGCTAGCATCCTACCTACAAGATCACATCCCACCATTAAATGAAGGAATCCCAAATAATATTAGTAGTGAGCTTCACTATCCTCTTTGGCGGCATCTCTAGATGCTCAATGATAGATAGCCTAGCTTCTAACCATGATTCTGCAGCCTGAGGTCCTCTATCCTCTTATAAAGTGGGAGGATGTTGTTGTTGAAAGACCCATGTAAATTCTACCATAGATGGGAAAAGATGTGGTGCTCCCTATAAGGTGTGCATGAACCTCATGAATCCCTATTGAAATGGTGCATCGACACCTATGTCCAGAATAAGGGATGGTTCCATGACGGGCACGATTGGAGGATCTCTTTGTAGTCCCTGATCATCCATGTTCGGTGTCTGATCACTACCTTGTATCTAGCATAAACTCTAAGGAAATCTCAGTGGCATGAATCTTCAAGGAGAATTGAAAACCTTAGTTCAAGTTTATCAAGGACTAAACTTATATGTGATTGAAAAGAATTTGATAAAGAAAGAATTAAATTTCTTCAAAACATGGATACACAACGTGTATGTCCCCTACACAGTGTGTTCCATTAAGCCTTCACATGGGTGTGAACTCTTGCCAACCTTGGTCGTGTAACACCCCATACACACTGCATGTTCTCCTAACATAGGGTGTTTACTTTAATCCTCTTCCTATGCCCTCTTTATTCTACACAAAATAATCCACATGGTTCTCCTAGAGAAAGACTACATGGTGTGTTTGGGCTAGACACAACGTGTTCTAGAAAGAACATCACTGACCCGTGTTGTTAGTCACATGGGCCATTACATGACTGACTCTACATGGCGTGTTTGTTCTAGACATGGGATGTACTAACTACCCATATCCCACCTGTTTTGTTGGTCACAAGGATGAACGCATGGTCTATACACACGACCTGTACGTCCAGTATATGACGTTTTCCACTAAAGATTTCCCAACCCCATGTCTCTTCCCACACAGGTAGCGACACAATTAGAGACTACATGGCATTTACATACATTACATAGCCTGTACATAAGAAAAACACATTATTCCTGAATATAATGACACATGGCATGTATTAATAATTACACGCCATGTTTTCTGGGGTATTCCAGATAGTAAGCCTCAGAAACTACGCTGAAACCCCTAAAAACACTATAAATAACAGTAAAGTGCCAAATTTCGATCTATGAGGGCCCATACGCCTTGAAAATCAATGTTTTGCATCACATACATGTCATATAAAAACATAATTGTGCAATGATCTACCAAATTCTGGTTCATGAGGGAAAATAACACCTCAAGAACCAATGTTTGGAATTCATTCAAATGAAACCTTACAGGATTCAATACCCTATAAAAATAGTAGGTATTCTATCAAATAATCTATCACAACAACATGACTATCTATCACAACATCTATCACAATAACATGAAATCATTAATGCACCCTAAATGGCATGACAAGATTGCATGACATGTGATCTATAGCAAGTCACTATATGATGCTTGAGATGGAATACCCTTATCTCATCAGGTTGCATCAAAAATAGAACCTCAATAATATGAATGATAAAAACACAAAATAAGTGAATCACTCAATAGTGAAATAAAACCAACTGTAATAATTGAAAAACTAAAAAAATTGCAATATACAAGTTAAATTAGTTATTTCCCTATACACGGGTAGCTACTCCCTCGCACAGCTTATTACCATGTACCTATTTATTATCATCCCTAGCTATATGATCTGAATAGAAAGTCATGAACAAAATAATTCCTCTGATACCACTTTTTAATGTCCCAGTTCTAGGTGCTGCCCATATGTGCTCCGTACCCGGTTTCTCAGATGGCCTCAAGAACATTTCCCCAAATACTAGAGGCTTACGACTATCAGCGAGGACCTTGGGTTTGATATTGGGGAATCTATGCCCCCATTTGCAGATTAGTATAGTAGAAATAAATAGATAACAATATAAAATGTATTAATAACATGAAATTATTAAACTCTGGATGAATAAAAGTAATAAACAACTAGAGCACATATATAAATGATGCATGCTCCATATGTCTAGGAATGTAGCCAATCAAGTCATAATGATAGAATATATTACTAATCCATGATATAATGAATATAAATAAACTCTAGCAGTATCATAAGCCTCATCTTGGTCCCATGCTCTCCAGATCTACAACAATCAAGTACCTAAAGTAGAAGATCACTTTTCCTTATCTATACATACAACAATATTATCTGTGTTGGCCCAAAAGCATGACCAAAATAGGTTGTGAGACAAATCCCAGTAGGAAACCACCCATATATCTTTTCATAACAGTTAGTGAATATATATATATAGCAGGAAATAATAAAATGAACCAATACAGAAGGAAGTCATAAGTAAATATTCCTACAGTTTTAATTACATTCATTTTTATATATCATGTAAGAAGTTGATCAAAACAAGTAACCCTGTGAGATGTACTCACATCCTATCCCATATGTTTTAACCAAATAATAACAAGTAACCCCTAGGTAAGTTCTCATAGCCTAAACCCTTTTTTCAACTTATACAAGGGTATAATGTCCTACTCGGTAGCTCACATGGTCAAACCGATTTGGTCTCCTTCAAACAAATTCTCTTTGGGAAAGCACTCACCATCATTTCCCCATATAGTCTTTTAACGATAAACTACCTACACTTTGAGGAAGCACTCAGTTTCAATTTACCCTGTGGCCTCATAATAGTAACTATAGACACTTTGAGGGAGCGCTCAATGTCAATCCCCTCTATGGTTTCATAGCATGATAAAGAAATAATATGCACTCTATGGAAGAAATCAACATCAATTCCCCCTATGGTCTCACTACACCAGTATCCCACAGCCCTGTGTAAAGCAATTGTGCACAAACAATGTTAATCAGCCAAAGTAAACCTAAATGTACTACTTGGATAACAACTACAAAGAATATCACATCAGCAAATAAAATCAATCCATCATAATAATACTAGACATGGAAAGTAAGAACCCAAATAGGCACTTCTAGACCAAACATTCAATATCAAAACAAGCATGGGAAACACATTCATAGCATGGAAAATAACACTACTCAAAATCAAACAACCTCTACTCAGGAACACAGTTCATAGCAGGCATTAACAAGGCTAAAATCCCAAAACATGCAATACCCCGTTCTAGGGTATTGGGAACTTTTGCACATAAAATTAAATTATTGACTAAAGAAATGAACAAAACACCTACCTCGATATTGTAAGATCAATATACTCCATTGTCGACCATAGAATCAATCTGGAATGCAGTAGATGTACAAATACGTCAAAAACGTTCTACCAGGGAAATCTCACGAGAGAGAAGAATCCAAGATATGAGAATATAGAAAATGCAGAACTCACCGATGTGATTCCAAAGAAACCAACAGTGTTCAATTTAGATTATAGAGAGTGAGTTAGTGGCTAAAAGAATAATCGTTGGCCTCAATCACACTTGGATGAGACAAATCGAGAAGATTTATTTTATGAGAATGAGACATGACCCCTTTATAACATAACGATTAAAAAAAGTACATGGCATGTTCTTTAAATGTACACGGTGTGTACTTGACTTAACCAATCATTGTTTCTGGTGGTCTCCATGTCACCCCACACAGCCATGTACTCAGCCATTACACTACAAGTACATGGTCACCTATGAAAACCAGATACATGATGTGTACTCTAAAGTACATGGCGTGTACTCCTTAAATTTCCAGATTCTCCTCTTTTTCTCAAAAATACCAGAAAAGAAACACCAATACCTAAAAGGAATATCTAAGTTCTTAAAAATCTCTATGGGTTTATCCTCATCAATTTTTTTTATATTCAAGGGTGATTAATTGGACCAATTTTTAGGACAAAATTTCAATAAAATTTCTTGGAATGAATAAATCCATTGAATCTAGCAATTATTAAATCCCATTACACATAGTATTTATCAACCTTATCAAAATCTATTCTCAATTATTGATAATTTCTCTTGGATAATCTTGTTTGAAGAAAAATATTCATCAATAGACAATACTCATTAAATAGAATGTTATAAACAAGAAAATTGTATCATCATTTTCTTTCAGTGTTTATTCAAATTTTCATTACATGATCACATATTCTATTTCATGTGAGATAAATAACATATTCAACACTATACATTAGTAAATAGGAGTTAAAACTAATTAAACTAAAATATATTTAATAAAAATTATATCATGTTTTTGATAGTGTGACTTTCATGAAATTTTCAATTCTAAGGCTAAAGAGTGAATCAATGTATTTTCACACTAAGAGTTAAACTTTGGAATTGTGGGAATATGGAAATTAGAGATTGATCAGTAGTGATATTGGTGGAGAGGATGAAGTTATGAGTAATCATCTATATCAACATTTTTGGGGATATCTCTTCTCACTTATTATTTTTCATTCATTTTAATTGAAATTGAAACTGAATACATTGGTTGTTCTTGAATTGAAAATTATTTTTAGATAATTTTTATTTCTTGTGGATTAAATATAGATGATTTTATTTTGAAAAATTCTTGATTTCATTTCATGAAATATAATAATTGATTGGTGAGATAGATTCTAAATATTAAAATTGTTTTGTGTCTCGATTTTTTTTTCAAAACATTATAATCGATAAGCGATATTGACTCTGTCGAAATTTCATCAAAATCCATTCCTGTTGGATGATTCTTGAAGTGGTAGGATTCAAGGGGCATTTTTATGAATGGTATTTCTATATTTAAAGGATATTAATAAAAAATATTAAGGTTTTATTTCAATAAAATATCCATGAAGGATGAAATCCAATTAAACTATTTTGAATTTAATTCTGCGATCTAATTTTTCCACCATATTTCTCAATTTCTGTTCTCATTTCATAATATTTTTTATTACTATTCTTGTTCAAAAAAAATCATTTCATCATCATTTAATCATCATTAAATACTAAATTAAATAACAAATTACATCCACTACTTTCAGTTGTTTTTTTAAATTTTGTTTGGATGATCACATATTATATTCCCAATTGGCTGGACCCTATACACACAACTATACATTAGTAAATAGGAGTTAAAAAATAAATAAACTGGAATTTATTCAATGAAATCCATGTCAATTTTTTTCCATTTCTAGGTAAGTTTTCTTTTGACCAAATTTTCAAAAATAAATCATTAAAAAAATTCAAGAAAATCATAAAACTAATATAAATATTTAATCTGTCAATAGTTGTTTTCTCATTTTTTTCTGAGAGTTGTTCATTACTGAAATATTTGTTACAAAGCTTTATTTATATACAAAAGTAAACAATATTACAGGATAGATACTTTTATTAATGAATTAAATAATAAAAATAAAAGCATAAAAAATAAGAACAAAACTAAAATAGAAAACATAGGTGGGAGTGATCCTATTAATAATGACTGAAATTTTCAACCAAAAATAAATATTAAATAAAATAAAGGCATAGGATAAGTTATTTTCTACTCCCTCATGTATCTAAAAAACCATCATCCTTAATAATTTTTCCAAGAGCCCAAAACATTGAGATTAAACAATCAAGTCATTCACTATTCACTTTATTTAATGGGCTATCTAATGAGTATATTTTTTCATTCATTAGAGGGTTTTATAATATAATGAAATAGTTACCTCTACTATGGATAAATGAAAATTAATTATAGATGAATGTGTTTCTATTATTCATTAAATGGAAAATATGAAATTGGTTGTTGAGTATAGATGGTTTTTTAAAGGATGAGATCAGTTTCTATAATATCCTAACTAGGTTTCCATGTGATGGTGCCTTGATCTTGTTGGTTACATGACCTTAAGTGTGCCTCCCCAGATTATAGAGGATTTTGACTTGCGAATATGGTAATATTGAGATATCATAAGGGGACTATACCCTCTTTAACCAAGTATCACAAATAGTAAATTAAACAGATAATATCCAATTGATGATAAATAATAACTACAATAATACAATAACCAATAAAGACTAGTATAACACGATAAAACAAAATAGGAACCAATAAAAAAATCAATTTTTTTTGTGTATCATGCCATATTTGTGTGAAGTGTAAAATATAAAACCAAAAATAAATACATCAAAAAATCACATGTGGGTCCTTGAATCATGCCTGGTTCCCTCATCCATGATCCTTCCCAACTAAGCCATATAATATAGGGATCGTTACCTTATCCTGTCCTATAAACTTGAATTATATTTGAGTACTGATTGGGCATCCCAAGTACAGTGTGCGTATAAATCAATAGGCCACCACCAATGACATCTAAAAATAAATAAAATCAATAATAGTGTATGAAGTTTTATAAATAATAAAATAACATAACAAAGTAAATGGTTTCCATATTAAATTATTATTTTTTAATGACATAAAATCCTCAATTTTATGATGAAACCTAATCCATAAAAACCTTCTTTAGACCATGCATTATTATAAAACATTCCCAATGGATATCAAATTAAACTTTAATATGGGTCTCTATTAATCAAATAATTCCAATTTCACATTCAAACAATGGGGGCCAACAGTAGCATTCTGGAACCTCATGGGTCTTCAGAGTAGTAGTCTCTATCACAAAAATCAATGGTCACATGAGTTCATAAATATATTGTGGCCTATAAAGGAATTATTAAACCACATGGGTATTTGGAGTAGTAGTCCCTATCACACAACTCAGTCAAAATTATCACATTTCATGGTTCCACAAATAAAACCATTTATCCTTCAATTACACAATTTATTTTTCAACCCATTCCACAATTTCATTTACCAACTGATAACAATTTATAAATCATAAATTCAATCATATTACCACCCCATAAGAACCACTATAAATATTAATTATATTGACAGACCCCATAGGTCACTAACAATTTCATAAACCATTAATCAATCATGTTCATAATACAACTTCTCACTAATTTAAATATCACATAATCATGTGAATTCATTATATAATGGGAGGAATCAGTCAATTAATTAATCCAATCTAGAATGTAATTTTCAATAATATAACTTTAAATTTCACAATCACTTACATGGATTAGTAATAATTACTATAGGCTATGAAATTTATAACACCTACCATAATATCATTGAAGAACATTATCTAACCCATAATCCCAGAATTATTGTAGAATGATATAAATCCAAGTGGTGATGATGATCAAGGACCAAAAACTAAGATTCATATAAAACAAATCATAACCATAAAAACCTAGATCTAAACAAATTTCCAATGGATGAAATCATCCATCCAAATTATGATAGAAATATGGGGGATAGAAATGAAACCAATTAATAATGGAGTCACATACCAACACAGAGTTTGCCCTTCAACTGAATAACTACTATTATAATAAATGGGTTTAAGGAGCATTAGAATCATCCACATAGATTAAAAAATTGTACTAAATAGGTTTGGGTTAAACATGGAGAATATGGGTTAAAATCTAGGGTCTGGGAAATTTAATTAAAATTTTAGGAGGAATAAAACCCACATGAATGGTTTCATATGCTATGGCACACAATTTTCCAAAATGTGGGCCTTAACCATGCACATATTATTAGGGGTGCATGGTTTTTCCTAAGTGGTTATTGGTTTGAAAACCTGTGTTCCGACAATTGAAATTTCCACTATTTCGGGGTGCAAAATTTGGGAGGGTGGCCGTATGGTTTGGACAAACAATACACCAAACATGTACCACGTCTTTTTTCTGTAAAATAGGGAACATAGTTTCCTATACCAAACCCCACAGTTTTACCTAACCATGTTGAAACCATGAAAATCCCATTTGGCTTCCAAAAAATTTCGATTTCACCTAAACGATACCCAAAGTAAAACCCAACCCATAGATAAAAAAATGTGGTAATAGTGTTCCTGAAAAAGTGTACAAGGTGTCTCTAGAAAGGCTAGGATCCTACAATATCACTACATTATAATATCTCTCTATCAAACTATACTCCCAATAATATATATGATTGTGGTCTAAAAAGGATTGGACACTGAGCCCGCATATATTATTCTCTCTCCCATGTTTCCTCCTAAAAACCTCCATGCGTCCACAATACTCAGACTCTCGGGAAGGTCTCTCCCTTAAACACTTTCTCATTGTCAACCATAACAAAAATTAGGTGCTCCCCAAAGGGAGCATTGACCTCATGCTCAATGTAAACAACATTGATCACATAATAAGGATAAGGGTGAAAATTCAAAAGTTGGGACACATGAAAAGCATCATGAATATCCCTATACCACTATGGAATATCCAATCAAAATTCAACCAACCCAATTCTCTCTGCAATATCAAATGTTATAACAAACAAAAGTGCCGAAATTCCCTGCATATGATCCTATGGTGACCCAACCTAGGTTTCACCCAAAGTAATATACGATCACCCACTATAAACTCAAGGGGTCATCAACATTGACTAACATATGAAATATGCCCACTCATAGCTATTTCCATATCTTTTCAAATCAACTAAACCAACTCTAACACTCTTTCATGAGTCTCGATCAACAAAAAATAAGACTCTCCTTACTCTATCCAATATAGATATGATCTACATGTCCTACCAAACAGTGCCTCATATGATTCCATTTAAATAGTCTGCTGATAACTATTATTATAGGAAAAATTAACAGACACTAAGTTTTTCTCAATAGACCGACCAATGTTTAGAATGAAAAACAATAGGATATCATCCAAAAAAAATATATGTTCCTCATATCCATATTTCTGTGGGTTGAAATCAATACTTATATACACATGTTACCTAGGGAATTCTGTAATCATATCCTGAAGCACTAAGTGAAATGTGAGTTGTGATCTTAAACAATACTCTATGTCACCCCATAGGAGAATAAAATCTCCCAAACATATAATTATCCCAACTAATCCATCGATAAGGTCTCCCATATTGGAATGGAATGTTCTAACTTTATCAACGGTTCCACAATTACCGTAACAATTATTTTTTAGGAATCACCAAAAGTATCACCATGAAATCCATGGTATCATCATCCTACTATTATTTTGGAATGGGGAAGGGCTGTAGTAAACCCCTAGGTATTTGATGCTCTATTTTAACCTATTTACAGGGATAAAATCATGTCAAGAAACCTACAAATATCTTTTTTCAATCCTGGACACAAATAAAATCACAGGTCACAATACAATTTGGTCATAGAAGGATGCACCACCAACTTCATGGAATGAAATTCATTCCTCAGATCCTCTTACATACACATTATCACAACAATATGACCATAAACATAGATTATCATATCCTAATTTATAGTCGAATCAGGATTTTACTCCCCACATTCAAGGATTTCCCTCAAGGACAGACACTCCATGTCCTAAAACTGCCTCTCCCTCATACATCTCATATGTTTGTATTCCATAAATACTGATATGATATCATCTTCTCATAGCCTTTCCAAACTGAATCATACAGCTCGGCCATCAAATTCCTTATCTTCAACACATGACTATAATATTAAATTTCCATGGTTCTTGACTTCCTTCTTAAATCATTAGAAACCCTATTTCCTTTCATAGAAATATATGGTATCTCAAAATTAAAATGTTGTAGATAATCAACCCACCTAAAATTTTAGAGATTCAAATATCACTATGATTTTTTGGTTGGTATGGAAATTAAACCTTTCAACCAAAATATAAATCTTCCTACAATTTAAGGCATTAACCAATTCCTTTATCTAGAGATGGTGAATAGGATAATTACATTCATGTGGCCTTAGTTTTCATGACCCATATTCAATAACTAAACCCGCTGCATCAGAACTACTCATGTATGATCCTAGGAACATCCTAAAACATTGTATACTCCACACCTAGCCCTGGTAGGATCAAAATCTACGCAGTTGTCAAATGCTTCTTTAACTCTTGGAAATAATTCTCACATGTTCGTAACTATTCAAAATTGATCCCATTATTGGTTAAGATCTAATGTGGTGATGCCATGTAGGAAAATTATTGGATGAACTTAAAATAATGACCCACAACTACCAAAATTCTATGGATATCAAAAACATTCATATGACGTCCCATAGAAACCCATGCCTTCTTTTTCTCTATGTCTACTAACACACCTTCCTCTGAGATGACGTGACCTAGGAAATGAACTTGATAAATACATATTTGAAACATAGATTTATTGGTTTATATATTATTCCAACTCAATAAATATAAGATTATTTTAAGATGTTGAGAATGATCCTCATGAGTCTTGGAGTACACCATGATGTCCTCCAAGAAAACAATACAAAATGGACCCTAGTACGGGTAGAAGATTTGGGTCATCAAGACCGTAAACACAACATGATTGTTCTACAACCCAAAAAACCATAAGAAAGTTATATAGTCAAATATAATTGAAAAATAATATATTGGTATATTAAAAGGTCTTACTCTTAACTACTAATTCCCAGATCTCATGTCAGTCTTAGAAAAAACACAAGATCCTCTACCAATTGAAGAGATCATTGATATGAAAAAAAGGTACTGGTACTTTATAATCATCTGGTACAACATCTATTAAAAAACACATAAATTAATATTTTTATTATCATTATTATAAATAAATACTAGATAACCCTGTAGAAATGTACTCAGATAGATAAATCACATACTCATCAATTCCTCCAGTTGAGTCTTAACTTCCTAAGCTCTGTAGGTTCCATTAAATAAGTTGGAGAAGAAATTGGTTCATATCTAGAAATGAGGTTAATTGTGAAATCAACATCCATAACAGGTGGAACCCTGAAGAAGTCTTTAGGAAACACATCATAGAACTGGTCCACTATGGGTGGAAATACATTATGCTTCACACCCCTTTATAAAAATAGACTTGTAACTTGGGCAGTGAGATCCCCAAGATGTTGATGAACTATCCCTACATGGCCTTCCTAGATATTCCATTCTCCTTTATGAACATAACTGGAAACTATAGGAGATATAAAGGTCACTATACTATGTTAACAGTCGAAGTGATCTTGGTATGATACTAACCATTTCATACACAAAATTATGTCCAAACCGGACATGTAATGTAAGTAGATATCCAAATAGAATTGATAATCCCCAATATAAATACCATATAATTTTACATATATTATTACAAAATTTTATACCTAATTAACCAACAAATAAAATACAAGGATAATAATTTCTATTCTCTTTAGAAGATTAGATACATAATTTGAAATCATGGAACCAAAATATAAAATCTATTTTATTTTATCTTCATAATGAGCTCCATAAATCCTTTGATCCCTTCAATCTGTATAATATAACCTAGGGAATACAAAAAAAGGAATGAGATAAAAAACCCACTAAGGGAAATAGTTATAAGAATAAGGAAAAACACATGGGTTTGAAGGAATAACATGATGACATAAAAAGGCAAGAAATGTGATAAAACATATGTAATAATAATATATAGAAAAAGGGATCATTTAATCACAGAATAATAGAAATTTAAAAAATATATAAAAGAACACATATTCATGAGTCATGGATAACCAACACGACCATTTAACATGGAGGATCATGATCCAAGGCTATCCACTAAAACATTTTCATATAGTTGAGAAACGAGTCAAGGCTAACCTACATGACCATTGAATATGAATTCTCAGATACTAAATATAATCCATTCTATTGGAGAACTATCTTGGTGAATCCATTATAACATGTTTATGAATATTTGTGCCATGTTATTAATCACAAATAAGTAATCAATCATAACCATTAGGATTACCCACTGATAAAATTGTTAAATCAAAATCATGTCAAAAGTCTTAACAAAAGAGAATATCATAATAATTACCATGAAAGACTGGATTTAGATCATTTATGGACACTTATAAGGGAAAACAGAAATAGTTTATTACATGAGATGTCAAAAGTAATTAGAAACATGTAAAAAATTTATTTATGAAACCATATAAATGAGCTGCATTAGTGAGGTTGAAGGAAAAAATTAAAGATTATGTAAAACATAAAAGGCCTTATTGTTTTTTTAAAACTATAAATGAACAATGATATTTTTTAATGATAAAAATAGAGATTTTTAAATAATAACAGAGTATTAAAATATTTAATTGAGTGCTCTTTCATATTGGTAGGAAATCATGAAGTTCACTTTAATCGGTTACTCTTTTCAGGAAGAATATAGAAGAGTAACATTTTAAAAGAATTATTTCCCCATCATTGTAGGATGACCCGAACTAGATACAATGGTATCCAATATATAAAAAATATAATATTTATATAAAAACTAAAAACAATTACATTGGGGGTAAGGAGAGATAAAACACATCCCGAAGGAAAAATGGAGGTTTTTGGGAAAAATCCCTAACCTTATTTTCAAATGTGTTCTGAAATTTAACATAAGATCAAAAATAATAAAATTTAATTAATTAATTAATTAATTATGGTCCTTTTATACATGTATTTCATTTAATATAATTTTATTATGTTTATTTATGGCCTTTTTTATGAGTTATAAGAAACAAATTCATTTTTTGGGAGTGTTTCTTTCCTTGGTTTTCATGATCAGTTAACTTTTATATGTGTGTGGAATATCTTGTAAAATGAGAATAGTCTTCCAGAACAGAAATTATATGTTATTTATAAAAATAAATAATATTAAATGTAATTATATATATAATTTTTTCTATATTTTAGGATGAATAATTAGATATAATTTTAATGATAATCGTTTAGATTTGTTTGGTTTTTTTCGATCATCACAAACAATTTTTGTTTTATTAATTAATATTATGTATATATAATGGTTTCAGAACATTAAATAACACACACATATATATATTAATTTTATTAAACATAAAAATGGTTTTATGAACATCCTTTAAGGTGGTAATGGAAATTTAAATGTTTTCATCCTTGAATGCGATAAATCAACTCATTACAAACGATGTTTTCATTTTTAGAATAAAAAGGGAGGGGAAGAGAATTGATGATTTATTATTCCATTAAAAAAATAAAATTCCAGTATATAGAATATGATGGAGTTATCATGTCACATAGATAATGGGAGTTTAATAGAGGTAATAAAATTAAAAGAATAGAAAATAAATTTAAATGAAATTAAAAGAAAACAAATGTAGTGTTTACCTCTTGAATTATTCTACATGAGAACCTTTTTAGGAGAATTGGGTTTGAAGTTTTGTTGTTACCAATTTCACTTATATGTGTGGGATATTATTGAGAAGAGTTTTTTGTATAATTAGTACAAGATTAAAGGATTTAGAGGTGTGATGAAAAGAGGTGGTGAGTGGTGGTATTTATAGAGTAATAGAGGAGTGATTTTTGATTATTTAAGTCATTTTATTATTATTTTTAGATCAAAAAAATAAATATTATTGATTTTTATGACTAAATAATTTAATTAATTCATGTGAGTTTGAACTAATGGTTCTTAAATCATCTAATCATTATCCATGACTCAATAATTCATTTATTTAGATTATACAATCAATTACCATATTTAAAATTCAACCTTGAAAAAAACAAAATTAAGCCTAACAATTTGTCAACATTTATTATTAAAAGCAGTGTTCATTTTATTAAAATAATTTTATAAATATGATAAATTTAATTTTTATTTAAAATCATCATTTATTTAAAAAATAACAATTTTATAATTATAACATATTTTATGACACTTTGGAAAATTAATTAAAACTCATAAAAGAATCCTACAATCATAAGACAACAAAATATTAATTTATGAATCTATTTTATTAAATAAATTTTGTATTAAGTCATTATATTAAATATTAAATTGTAAATAACTATTAATGTTCCCAAAAATATCAAAACATAATTTATCATTTTTAATAAATTTATTTACATATATCAAGATAAAACTATTTCATATTTTTATTTACAAGATTCCAAAATTTCATTTACAATTTCATAGGTAATGTTACTATTCTGTTGGCTAGATTACTATTCTAAATGATTACATTACTATTCCAAAGGTCAGGTTACATTTCCATCAGTTGAGGGTTCTTTAATTTAAATAAATACCTCTTATTTAATTCTAAATTTTTAAATATTATATTGTTTTCTCTGAGTGATGTTATATGATTTATGACATAATTACAAGAAGGTAAATTTCATTGACATAATTCATGGTCGTTACATTCTCCCTCCCCCCCCAAATAAAATTTATCCCTAAAAATTTTATTTTACTAAAAAAAGGGTAAAATAGTTGAGGGTACTTCTCCTTCATTGATTCCTCTTGTTCCCATGTTTCCTATTTGTACATGTTGTTCCACTATAATACTTTTTCCAGGTTAGTAGTATTTTTGAAGAAAAAAAACGTTATCTTTTTTGTTCAATTTCATCACTGACTACTCAATGTAATAGAGTTCATTATCCAATTGTACCACCTTTTAATCAAGTTTATCTAAGGTATATACATACTCAAGAGGGATACATGGAATACACTTTAAACATGAGACATGGTAGGTGGATGTTCAAGTCGATAGGATACAACTAAAAAATGATCAAGAATCCCAAAGTGGTTGATGTAGCTGGGACTTAGCATTCCTTTTTTCTTAATTATAATTATTCGATTCAATGGAGATACGTGGAAGAATACCATGTATCCGAACATATAATTTAGATCATTTCAATAATTATATGTATAGACCTTCAGTCGACATTTGGATTCCATGATGTGTTGTTGGTTGGTTTTCAAATTTTCTACCATTTCTAAGGGCACTTCAATTCCCATCAGCTTACATTCACCAAATTAATTATTGGGATCTGTTGTTCAATACCTTTTCCCATTAATGGCTTCATATGAATCCATTTGGATGATTGAGTGGAAAATATTTTTTTAAGATAACATGAACTTAGGATGGTGGTAGTCCAATTTTCCCTTGAAGTCCATAAATCCATCTCTCAACATGTCTTTATGTGTCAAAATTTTATTTTTATATAGGATATTTGATTGAGTATGATAGGTCGTACTGATGTTAAACATTGTTTTTAGAGCATGTTGGATAATTTTTCACAACAAGGAGGTAAATGTCAGATCTCGATCAGATACAATTGATTCTGGTACTCCATGCAGTCAAAACGCTTATCAGATGTATATATGTGAAATTTGATCCAGTTATAATTCCTCTTGAATTGTGATTATGTGAACTATCATTTTAAAAGGATCCCCAATAACCCATATTTCATTGTTACCTATTTTTTTTTAGATGTCTGGTGATAAAATATATGTTGATGTTTTCCCAATTCTATGTTGGTATTTGTAATGGATGCATCATTCCTTTGTACATTTTCCTTTATCCCATCACATTCTAATACAATATAAACATTAATATAATCTCAATAGTCTCTTTCATCATATTGTCCCACCAATAGTTTTTTTGGAGATCTTGATACATCTTGGTGATACATGGGTGAACAGAGAATGTTGATCTATATTCATCATTCAAAAGTTCAATCTTTATTTCCAAATTAGATGGTACACATAGTCATTCCCCAAATCTAATGACTATTTCCTCATTCGTTTTTGAATTCTAACAATTTACCATTTGTGATAGATTGTACTTTCTCTGAATTTTCTCATCATTTCATTGAGCATCCTTTATTTTATCCACGAGAGATGGTTGAGAAATCATTTGAGAATGTATTGATTATGTTCGTTCCATAATGATTTCCATGTTCATCCTTTATAGGTGTAGGAATATTGGATTATTCACAATTCTCAATATTGATAAAGATTCAGGATACTTTCAACATTGAGAACCCAAATCATTATTTAATTTTGTAGGGTGGTTGTGGATTAAGTAGTAATAAAATATGATGAGTTATAACAATGTTTTCTAGAACATATTTATCTCATTCTATGTGAATATATATGTGTGACTTTTATGATCAGTGTATATATCACAATTCCCCCCATAAAAATAATTTCATCGGTTTCTTAACACAAATATCACAACATCCAACTCAAAATCTTGTATTGGGATGTTTTTCTCATAAATTTTCATTTTCCATTACGCATAGGTTATCACATTACACATTTTTATTAGTATATAACTTAATCCCTTATTTGAAGCATGATTGTTACTACAAATATTATCCCACTTGTTGGTTGTGTGAGAACTAGTGTAATGATAAGCCTATTTTCATCTCTTTGAATATGTATTCACATTAACTGGTCCAGTTAGATTTCACTCCCTTATGAGTAGTCTTGGTTAGTGGGTTTACCAATCATGATAATTTTTCACATATCAATAATAGAAGCCCTATAGGACCTAGAAACTATAGAACTAAGTTACACATATTTGTCTGGGACACTCCTCAATTTCCTTTTTCTTGGATGGGTCAATTTATATTCCTCCACTAGTGATAATATTTCCGAATAATGAGACTTTATCCATCCATAACTCAAATTTACATGTACTTTTCATTTAGTTTCTCGCTTCAAAAATTCATTAGAAAATTTTTAAAATTCTTATAATGTTCCTCCTTCCTCATGGAATATATCAAAATATAATTATGAAATACTACCACAAATTTTTCAATATAACATCTAAAGACTATATTCATTAAGTATATGAATATTTATGGAGTATTATATAGTCTTATGAGAATCACTATGAACTCAATGTGTTCATACCTCATTAGAAAAGAAGTCTTTAGAATATCTTCAATCTTCCCCTTTATTTGGTGATATCCAGACTAAAGGTCCGCCTTAGGGAAATACTTATCCCCACATAGTTGATTGAAAAATTCGTCCATCTATCATTGGTTGGAAATATTTTTCCATTATCAATATTTTATTTAAGTCACAATAAAAAATTTAGAGTCGCATTGATCAATCCTAATTCATCTCAAATAGTATTGGTTTACCCCATGGTGAAGCACTCGAGTATATAAATCCCTTTCTTATATTCTAATATAACTACTTCGTCAGTTCTTCCAACTCAATTGTGACCATTCTATAATATTTCTTTGATATAGCTACATATCTAGCTATATGTTAAACTAGGAAATTAACCTCTCGATCAGGTGGAACAAAATAAAATTCCTTAGGGAACACATCATTGTAGTCCCTCACAATGGGCATGTCATAAAGAATGATTTTCTCCATTTTATCCACCATTTGAGACATATAAAGTTTCTTATAATTATATAATATCCCTAATTTAGATGATTTTTTTTGGAGGAGATTCATCTTCCTCCCCACACTTGTAAAAAATTGGATGATGCTTCCGGATGTGAACAATGTTCTCCATTTATTAACAATTGATGTTTGATTTGTATAAAGATATCCAATCCGTGGACAATATAGAATCAAACTACACCAAATTATGTAAAATTAGATTATCTGGGAGATTAAATCAACAAAAATTAACTAGTATGGAGTTATACATTTTTGATTAAATAATTTCTCCATTTTATATCATCATATAAAAATCAACCTCCATATTTTGAGATGATGTTTGTATAGTTCCACGAAGCATAAAAAATATAAAAGAATTCATAGAAACAAAATCAAATAGTACATTATTAATTATTGAATGAATAACTTGTTTATATCTCACCACATCATTTTTGGTCACCACATTAGTAGTAGTGATAAAATTTTTCCTTCCCTACTACCATGGAGGTTGTTGTTGTTTATTTCATCCAAACAACTGTTGTCTTAGGGAAATGATTTTCAAAATTACCACATTTCTTGAAGTGGAAACACTACACAATAGGTTTGGTTTTGATCGGAACCTTCTTTTACTATCCAAATTAGTTTTATTTTTCATATCCATTTGGCAGTTATTAGCTAGATTCCCGATTATTCTAAATTTAAAGCATCTCAGTGTTCCCTTTAGATAGTTCCTAGGATGCTTCATCCCACAAGTATGACATGTTTGATGTTGGGTTTTCATTCCATCATGGGATTTATCTTTTCGATCCACCCATATTGATCTATATTTTCCTCTATTTATCTCTAAGACCATGAGACCATTTAGAGTCTCCAGACTCCATTTCATCCATAAGGGCACAATAAACAATCTCTTTATATATATCGATTTACAAATCATCAATGATTTTTGTAGAAATATATATAGTATGTTAACAAAGTGACCCACATTTCTTTTAGTGTTCATGAAAAATCCTACGGAATATTTTTCACATCATATAATGTTTTCCATGTATGCCACGATAAACACATATTCCATTACCATTAGTTTGAGGAACTCTCTTTCCATCATGGGATGGATGGTTGGGGGGAAATATTTATTAAAAAAAAATTCTTCAATTCCACCCAGTCCATAGAATTAATTTTGTCCTGGTAATTTGTGTTCTAGATCAGTGTCCACCACTAATTAGATTCCTTATAAAACTGTAGACTACCATCAGACATTTATATTCTTCTAATCACTTGGGTACAACAAATATATTCTCAATGGAGTTAATCCATTATTATCTAAAGAGGGTATTAAAAGATCAACTAAACATCAGAGTCCATTGTCCTAAAAATTATTTAACCAAGAATTGTTTTTTTATAGGAGAATGATGGAGATCCATAAGATTCAAGTAATTATTCCTAACATGATCAAGTTGAGAAAGTACTTTAATAATGTTTTGATATCCTATTCCCATCATATATGGAATTTCATTAGGGAAATTGTCACATTGTTGATCAAATTGATTGTTGGAATGAGTTCATCGATTCCTTGACACTAGATGTGAAATGAAATTACTAATTGAGGGTTTTTAATAATTATCCAATAAGAATTAAAAATAATTTAACATAAAAGGACAAACTTGTAAATGAAAATTGTATCATAACATGTGATTACCTATGTTTTAATATAGGATATCTATGATGATAGAATTATCCATAGGTATATTACTAACATTTTATATCCATAAAATAAAAAAAAATACTAGACCTTACTTTCATAAATAACTATAATGCCCATATACTTTTACCCATATTACTAAATTATTTTAAGAATAATTAATGAAAAATTAAATGCCACATATTTTGATGTCTACTGTCTTTTTATGAATTAATTAATAATTAGAAAGCCTGGAAAAAATCATCTTTTATTTAATGTTCATAATGAGAAACTAAATTCTTTTGATCCCCTACATCTATATAGGATAACCTAGGGAATACATAAATAAAGGGATGAACTAAAAATCTCTATAAGAGTAATAAAAATATGAACAGATCATAGAACATGGGTTATAAATCATAACATGATGAAAAAAATAATGAAAACATGAATAAACGTATGGAAGCATAAAATATTGAACACATGATCGTGTATTATGGAATAATAAAAATGTTTCAGAAACAAAAAAATGACTTAAGCATGTGTCACAGTTAACTACCAGGACCATTTTACATGGAGGAGCATGAGTCAAGGCTAACCACCCTGACTATTCCACATGGAGGATCATGAGTCAAGGCTAACCACGAAGATAATTTCACAATATTTATCCTGTGAATAAACATTACCCAATGCGTTAGAGAACTATTTGGGAACACCCCTAATTACTTTTTCATGAATATGTGTTACACATGGAGAATCATAAATTTGTAATCAAACATAAATGTATGGGATACAAATGGAAAGAATTAGGATTCATAGCCATGTCAAATGGTATAACAAAATGGAATATCATATTAGTGTCTATGAAAGAAAAGACATAAATTATAAAATAAAATTTAAAATGGGAAATAGTTAAGGAACATGATAAGTGTTTTCATAATGAAGTGAACATGTGTAAAAATAATGGTTATGAATTTTTATAATTAGGCCACCTTATTGTAGTTTAAGGGGAAATTTGAAAGATTATTTAACATAGAAAGGGCCAAATAGATTGTATAAAAACCAAAATGAACCAAGAATGTTTTTAATGATAAAATGAGTTATTTTAGAAAAATATTGTTGGCTTATATTAGATAACGAAGTTAACTTTATAATGTTTAAGAAGTTAAGAAGTTCCCTTTAATTGGGCCTATTTAACAGGAATAATTGATAAGGTAACCTTTTTATTAAATATATTTCTCCATTAAAGATGGATGAATGGGTATGAATACATGTTTTTGGAAAATATACACATAATTTAGAAGAATAAAATACAAATAATGAATAATTACATTAGGGTAAAGAGATAGAATTCGTAACTTGATGAAAAAATAGAGGTTTGGAATGAATCCCCAACCATATGTCTAAAAGTGTTCTTCACATCAAATTAATGTCTTGTACAACAAAATTATATCTAATAATTTTTTAATATAGAACCTATTATAAATTTTTTTTATTTATTAAAATTTTATTAAGTTAATTTAAGTTCTTTTTGAGGAGATATGATATATAATTTTATCTTTTTAGAGTGTTCATTTCTATGGTTTTAATATTTTGTTCACTTGTATACGTGTATGGAATATCATGTAATATGAGAATAGTTTTCCTAAATTGAAATTCTATTTTATTAATGTTATTAAATAAATTTAAACGGTCATATGTAACATTTTTTTCAATATTTTAAGATTATTCATTAGATAAAATGTTAATATTAACCATTTAGATTATTTTGGCATTTTTTTAATCGTAAAAAATCAGTTTTGTTTTACTAATTAATATAAATATATTTACTAGTTATAGAACATTAAATAAGATATAATACATAAATTTTAATAATTTTTATCAATAAAAATGTTTTAATGGCTTCCCTTGAAGGATGAAATGGAATTTTAAAACTCGTCATCCTGGAAATCCATAAATCAAGACCTCATCATTGATGTTTTCAGTTTTATAATAGAAGGGGAGGTGAAGAGAGTTGAAGATGGGTTGTTCCATTATAACAACTGAATTTTAATATCTAAATGAAAATATAGTTATCATTTCACTTGTATAAGTGGATTTTATGATAGGAAAAGAAAATAAAAAAACAAAAGAAAATGAAAAGAAATTAAATAGAAAAGAATGTGGTTTTTACCTCTTGAATTATTCTCCTTTAGAACCACCTTAGGTGATTTAAAAAGGGTATTGGTTTGAGACCTATGTCTCGTGGACATAGGGGAGATACATGGAAATATTTTTAGTAATATTTTTTACAAGATTCAGGGTTTTAAGGGTGTGAGGAAAAGAGGTGGTGTTTATAGTTGAGGAGAGGGGTGTTTTTTTAATAATTTATTCACATGATGATTATTTTGGAATCATAATATGAATGTTATTTATTATTAAGATGAAATAATTTAAATTAGGCATCATATTTCATTAAAAAGGTGCTTACATCATCTACAAATCATCCAAGACTCAATATTTCATGTATTTGGCTTATACTGTAAATTATTGTATTTTAGTATTCTAAAAAAATCAATTTTTTTGGAAAAAATAATAATATTAACCTTAATAATTTATTGATATGTAGAATTAAAAAATGGACACTATTTTATGAAAATAATTTTCTAAATATTAGAAATTTATTTTTTATTTAAAATCATCAAATATTCAAAAAAATATTGATTTCAAAATTATAATCAATTTAATGTCATTTTGAAAACTTAATTAAATCTAGTAAAACTATTATATAATCATAAGAAAAAAATTATTAATTTGTGAATCTATTTTATGGACGTAATTATTCATTTAAATTATTATATTTATAATACAATTATTATTAATGTTTTTTCACAAAAAAACAAATACATAATTTATCATTTTAAAAACAATTATTTACTTATATAGAGATAAAAATATATCATATTTTTTTATAAGATTCCTTAATTTTATTTATACTCTCATAGGTGATGTTAATATTTTATTGTAAGGGTTATTTTATCAATGGTCACATTACTATTCCAAAGGTCATGGTACTATTCTATTGGTTTAGGTTCCTTATTTTTTATAAATACCTCTTATTTTAATTATTTATTAATTTTGAATTGTGTTCTATAAGTGACTTTTTATTATTTATGAAAAAATTATATGAGGGTAAATTTCATTGGTATAATCTGGGTAATTACACCCAAACTCGAGTGAACACCCCTTACATAAACAGATGTCCATCAACCGCACTCATAAGGGTGTGTCGATCACCATAACCCCACTAATGAACTCCACCACTTGAATCATAATTTCCAGAATTTATTTATATATAAAATAATGAGAGGATACTATATCAAATAGTGATCTAGGAAATGTATAACCTATAAAAATAGTACCTCTAACTGTCGATGGCCCAACCTCACTATCAACAAGTGTAGGCTGAACTACATGTAACTGTCCTATCCCACATACCTATACTACAATATAATTTCCCCCAGCTATCCAACTGTGATGATACAACCCTCTTTCCAATAAGTACCATTTCCACTTCCTTCACCACCATAGCTAGTATAACACCAACTTCCTAACTTATATGAGGTATAAGAACCCATCATAGTGTTCTAAACTTATATGGATCCTCTATCACTACCCATGGGTTGATGGTTTCTACAATACCTGAACAGGTGACCCATCCTCCTAAAATATTGAAAGTTCACTTGTGGTCAAGGGAATTATCTTTGAATGGGTCCTCGACCAACAATAGTAGTGGAATTATATTCTATTTCATATCTAATTAACCGATCCATCTCTGTCAAAACACTATTTTCAATATTCCTAGTTGACATTATCATAGAGATGGTTTATACTCTAAAAATACAAACCACTGTTCATCTAGATGATACCACATTCAATAAAATAGTTTCCTCTGTCATGTTAATATAATAAATGAGAGCCTCAACCACTGCTTATGAAAACTTCTCCAGCCTAAAGATGTTAACATAGGACGTAATCCCACATTTTAGCTCATTCTAATAAAATTTATTCATAGTAGTATAATATCTTAGAATATCTGAAAAAATGCATTTAATGTCAGTGAAACATCTAAAAAATTCCATCACGAACATGATCCCCAAGGTCAAACAAATAAATTGCACTGCCCTCTCTTTCCTAAGAATCTCAGGGTAAAATTTCTACAGGAACCTTTCCTGAATTTCCTTCCACACAATGTTCTATAGCTTTCCACCCATGTCTAAATGTCTCACAAATGCTTCAATTAATCCAATAATATATAAGTATCATGTTTTATTCTATTATCAGTAGGTCACTCTAAGTGGTCAGGTATAATCTAGATATACTCAAATCAGAACTCACCTGCCTCATATCAACCCATTATGGTGAATGTTGGAGGGTGCCAAAAGTTATAACTCCTATTTCAAGTCAATCATGTTTCCAAAAAACATCCCTAGATATATATCTATAAACTTCACAAAGTGAGAAACTAATCTCCCATCCCTTCACTCAGAACTACCAAGGCCTCAGGTTCCACTGGAGGAGGCACATTTCCAGGCCAATCCTTCTAACTTCCAATCAACAAGTTAGCTCCAAGAGGCATATCTCTACAACAAAAATCACATGTATTAGGACACCTGATATATTATTAACACATATTAATATTTGGGGTTTATGTAAAGTTCAATAATTCACCCCCAATGTGGCCACATGGTCAAAATCGTGACATTATCACTATTTGTAACCATCATTCACCTATGTGAAGGATGACATTGTGTAAAATAAGTCTATCATTCAATTTTATCATTATAAACTCATTTTTAAACTAATATTTGCCTCATTTAGCATCATTTAAAAATTTAAAATTTCATATTAATCACTTCATTATGTTAAGGTCAATCAACAAGAAAAATAATTTTATTTTAACCACCCATCCAAAAAACCTACTTCTCTTTGAATACCTAAAATGATTCATGCCACAATAAGTCATGAGTTCCTAAAATGATTCCAGATTAAAAAATAATCATTAAATACTATTTGATGAATAAATGATATTAGAAAATAATAACATCATAAAATAAGTTCATATGTTAAGGTGATATGACCTTCAACTATAACATCAAATAATAAGAACATCAATCCCACCATGGTTACATTGTGTTTCACCCATACTATAGTTAGAAACTCCCATACACAAGCTCATGAACAAGGAAAAAATCATCCTAGTATCCTATATACCATTCCAAAAAAGTACAAAAAATGAAATAAAAATAAAACCTCCTTTCATACATCTTTATAACATCTTAATTCATGTTCCACAGGCTAGATCCCTGAGCTAGTTGGTTACGTGACCTAAGTTATGCCTCCCTTATTCCATAGGATAGTAACTAGTAGCAAGGTTCTAATGGAGACCACTTTCCAGAGAATATACCCTCTTTATCAAATCTTAAAAAAAATATAAAAACAAACAATAGCCAATTGAGGATAAACAATAACTAGAATAAAGACAGTGAAAACTCCCAAGCAATTATCCACATCATTTATGGTTCCCTAATCCCTGATCCATACCAACTCATCCACCAATAATAGGGATATTTCCATTATCCAATCACATAAACATTATTTCTATTCAACAAATGATCTGGAAGATTAATAATGGAGTGAGTAAAACACTATAGGCCACCACCGATGGTCTCTAAAACAATATTGAGTATGTAAAAGTGTATAAAATTTTATAAATAATATAGTTTCCACATTAATTTTTTCTTCAATAACCACATAAAATCCTTGGGATCATGATGAAATTAAAACCATCAATAATTTTATTATCCCTTTCTAGATTCTGAACCATCCCCAAGGGATATCAAATTTTATTTGGTTATGGGGTTCCATTAATCAAATCATTTGAATTTAACATTCAAATAATGGGGAACTCGAGTATAATTCTGGCACCGCATGTAAAGACCCGGAAATTTCAAGGAAATTTTTTTTTCATAATTTTCTTTGGAATTTTACAAGAACACAGTTTCTGACAGTGCCTGATTCTGAGGCTCGGTGTGCCCATAATCAATTTCCGAAGTTTGGCTCGGGTACGTTCAGTGAACGAACGAGCGGAAATTTCTAACTTTTGAATCAGTTCCCGGAATCAAATTCTGAGGGCACCGATGGAACCGTAGCGCCGGTTTTTGCTTAGGAATGCCTTTCCTGGAGTTGCGTTTTCTTGGGAGAAGTTGTTTATTAAGGTTGTGGTTTAAGTGTAAAGAAAAATAAAATTTGTGTTACAAATTTTATTTATCTTCTTAAGTGATTATATCCTAAGTGTGGAAGTTGGGGTGGAATCAAAAGTTCCTAACTAACCAAGTGAGGATTAAGGTGAGTTGGGGCCCACATGAGCCCCAACCCTTCACCTTCCCCTTAACTCTCTTCTACCCCCTTTAAACTCCCTTGCACTTAATGTGCCAAAACCCCTCAAATTCCTAACTCCTTAAACTCCTTAACTCCCTTGAACCCCCCCCAATTAAATGTGACTCTTCACTTCCACCTTCATTAATTTTGGAGCCTCTCCACCAATTAATGAA
The DNA here is from genome assembly GCA_963277665.1 of Viscum album. Classification (NCBI taxonomy): domain Eukaryota; kingdom Viridiplantae; phylum Streptophyta; class Magnoliopsida; order Santalales; family Viscaceae; genus Viscum; species Viscum album. The sequence continues at coordinate 1,514,692,106 of OY728155.1, read as the reverse complement.
GGATGTAACTTAATGAATTTGAATTATTTTGAATTCATTAAGCTAACACAATAATAAGGGGTGTTGTTTTATTGTTTGGGGTTGGCTAAATCTTTGTGATAGAGTCATGGAAGGATTGAAGAGAATTCCACCCTCGACGAAGAACACGAAGGACATCTCCAAACATGGAACAATGTCTTCTCGACGAAGAATGCCTTTTCCAAAGAAGAACGTGAAGTTTCCAACGTCGATCCCTTCTTAGATGCCTCCTTCCCACTCCTTCCGGAATAAAGAAGGGAGGGCCTTTCACGAAGAACGCCGACGTCGTCAACGGCTTGTCTTTTCCGATGTCGACGAATCGCCGCCGCCTTCCCACGACTTCGTCAACACATAAAGAAAAGCGAGGTAGGGGTTTGTTGTTGCTTTATTTAATTATTTTCCATTCTTGGTTCTAGCATGACAAACTTGAGGATGAACGTTTAAGTGTTATCGTCTAACGAGAGGGGGACCGGACCGCACAAACACGGCCGAAACCCCCTCCTTTGTTCTTGAATGTTTCTTGCGGATGAAACGAGATAGCGTGGTGCCCTCGCACCACGTGGGAATCACACGGAAATTATTGCGCGGCACCGTCGCGCCGCGCCGTGGAAAGAATTATCATGAACACGACGCCGTCGCGCCGCGTCGAAGGAAACCGAAGACGCCGCGGCCGGAGCGGGGCCGCGGCGGAGGGGCGCGGTGCCGTCGCACCGCGCCGGATGACGAAGGCCGCAGCCGGTTCCGGGCCACGGCGGATCGTGATGACCGGCGGCCAGCCGGGCCGCCGGTGCCGGAAGACGGAAGAGGACCGGCCCTTGCCGGTCCTGTTGACAATAAGCCGGTCGGCCAGGTCGGGCCGGCCGGGTTGGTGGAAACCGGGGGAATTTAATTCCCCCGGGCAGTTATTTGGCCCCCCATTATGAGGGGGGCCGGTTTCACAAAAGGGGGGGGGGCAGGCGGCCCCTTGTTTCTGGCAAGCTCGGCCTTCGGCCCGGCTGGCAGCGCGCCTGGCCGGTTCGCCGCGCCTGGCCACACCGGGCCGGGCCGCGCCGGGCCGGTCCGGGCTATGCTGGGCCGGGTCGACCCCGTCCGGGGCGGGTCGACCCGGTTCGGGTCATCCGGGGGGGTCTCGGGCCGGGACGGCCCGGGCCCGAAACCCCCGTTACCGAGCGGTTTGGTCAAATGCCCGTATCTTGGGCTACGGGCCTCCAAACGACTCATCGTTAGTGGTAACGCGATCCTTGGATCGAGACGGTCGTTTCGGTATACTATACTCAAGGTGCACCGTCCTTTTCGGGAGCCTACGTGGTTAAAACTCCGTAGTTAAGCGTGCTTGGCCTAGAGTAGTGATCAGGATGGGGGACCTCCTGGGAAGTTTCCCAAGGTGAGTGTGAGACGAAAAAGCCAATAACTCTCAGACCGGGCGTCCGATTGACGTGCCGTATGTTGCGTTGAGTTCCTGTTGACGATACGGAACTTTTGGAATCCTCCGCCCGAGTTTTGGATGCAGATGGTTAGTGGCCGGGTTGGATCGCACCGAAATCCAACCGGGCCCCTAGAACGGAAAAGCTGATATCTTTTTGACAGAAAGTCCGTTTGACGAACCGTCAGCAGCGTTGGTGATCGCGTTGAGAAACGGTCCCTATGAGTTATCCTATGAGAGTTCGGGGTACATTTGAGATACGGCCGGGTTTGGTTTGCTCACGAAACCAACCGGGCCCCTGGGACGAAAAGGCTAATAACTCACAGACCGGGCGTCCGATTGGCGCGCCGTCTGTTGCGTTGAGACCCCTATGACGTGGCGGTCCTTTGAGATACTTCTTCATGGGACTTTGAGATACTTGGAGTATCGAAATGTAGCTCATGGAGCGGACCCTCCTAGTGACGAGCGTGCGGAGTACGGAGACCGTGTAGCTGGGTGAGACCCGACGACTGCTGATCGAACGACTCGGAGTGTTACAGAGGTGCTCTTGGTTGTAGCGGCACATGGGAGCGCTTGGTTGTAGCGGCAGACCCACGAAAGAGTTGCGCTTGGTTGTAGCGGCACATGGGAGCGCTTGGTTGTAGCGGCATACCCACGACAGAGGTGCGCTTGGTTGTAGCGGCACATGGGAGCGCTTGGTTGTAGCGGCAGACCCACGACAGAGTTGCGCTTGGTTGTAGCAGCACATGGGAGCGCTTGGTTGTAGCGGCATACCCACGACAGAGGTGCGTTTGGTTGTAGCGGCACATGGGAGCGCTTGGTTGTAGCGGCAGACCCACGACAGAGGTGCGCTTGGTTGTAGCGGCACATGAGAGCGCTTGGTTGTAGCAGCTGGCCCGCAGTACTCGATGGGTGGAGTTCTTCAGCAGTCTTAGGTTAGTGAGCAGTACCTCGGAGTCGTGACAGGACCACTGTACACTCCAGAGACGGAGCTCTTCAGCAGTTACGGTTTCGATAATGAAAATCCTGGTTTGAGCTGAGACTTTTGACCTTGTGTTTACCTCATGATTGAGATGGGTCACTTTCTAACTTAGGCATATGTATGGGCATATACCCAGGTAGTGGTTATCCGTTGATTTCACAATCCTTGTGTTTCCTCATGATTGAGATGGGTTACTTGATAACTTAGGTATATGTATGGGCATATATCTATGTAGAGGTTATCTGTTGAGATCTTCTTTGTGGTTATCCTTTTTGGTTTAGTGAGACCTTGAGGGTCTCGGGGTCCCTACTGAGTATCATTATACTCACCCCTGCACGGGCTATGCCCGCACCTCGTTGTGTTGGTTGCAGACGACGGGCAGTGCTGACAGAAGCCGAGTGTTCGAGGACAGGATAGTACCTGGAGGTGGACTATACGAAGAGATGGTACCTGGAGGAGGACCTCACGACGAGGCGGTACCCAGAGGTGGACGTGACGACGAGGCGGTACTCGGAGGTGGACCACTGGGCGAGACATACTCGGAGCGGACGGTGGGACCTGAGGAGCAGAGGAGCTATCTGTACCCACCCTTCAGGTGAGATTTCCAGTGGACAGCTCGGCGTAGCAGCTTTACTTTTCAGTTGGTGTTTTCCCTTTCGAGTTGTACTTTACAGTTGGGCTTGTATTTCCGGCCCCTTTTTACTTTCCGCAATTACTGTTGTACTTAGTTTTTACTTAGTGTTTACTTCTTCAGCTTGTACTCTGTGGTGCTTGTTTTCTTTTATAAAGGCAATGCCTTCCCAGTTATCGGGATTTTACGCCTTTGGTGCTAGTCGCCAGCCCCTGGCCTATGGAAGGCGGGCTTGGGGTAGTCACAGCACGGGCCCCAAGAACGGGTCGTGACAAATTGGTATCAGAGGAGTTCGGTTCTACCGCAGAACATATAACTCCGATGTTTCTTTCTGTGAAGCAATAGTGTTAAGGGTACCGAGTGTGGTTTTCAGTTCAGGGAGTCCAGTGTTGGTTCGGCGGCGGACGTATCCGTTCACCAGGACCCTGACTACTGATTTCCGACTTTGTACACAAAAACACTGATTGCGTGTGTGTTTCCAAAGTTTTTAAGTCAGCTCAAACCAGGTCAGCTCACCAGGTATAAGACGTTGACCGTGTCGCATCTGTTCAGGATGACTCCACGCAGACAGTCAGTTGGAGTTCCGAGAGAGTACTCGATGACGGCTCACCGAGCGACGAGGCTCTGGTGCAGGGCCCTTTTTACTATGTTGGCACCCTCGGGTGGTGTACCAGTACATCACCACCTGTTGGGCAGCAGATGCCAATGACTATACTAGCAAACTGTGCACGCTGGCGGAGCGCATTGCACGAGTTCCAGCAGTAGAGGCCTCAGAAGTTACGAGGCGAGGCAGATTTCCAGACAGCAGAGCAGTGGCTGGAGGCGATTGCTAGAGTTTTCCTCCTAGCTGAGACATCAGTAGAGAGGATGGTGGACTTGGCCACTAGTGTTTTCCAATGAATGACCATGAGGATGGTCCGCATAGTGACGAGGCTTCGGTACCTGAACCGATGCCTGAGATAGTGCCTTTGGGTAGTGTGTCAGCTATACATCACTACCAGTTGGTCAGCAGTTACAACCGGCGGTACCGGTAGGTGAAACATGTAAGTTTACTGCCTTACATGTGTTCTAACTTCAGATACCCTCATGTTCCGAGGTGAACCAGACTCATAGGTGGCTGAGGACTGGCTTGAGGAGGTGGCCGAGAATTTTCTAGAACTTTTACAGTTTCGGCGGGACGACGTGTTGATAGCTGAGAATTCATCGAGGCGTACCGAACATATCGGGTAATCGATGGAAGCGTTTCAATCAGTGCAATAGAGGTCGGACCTCTGAGCATGGTATGTTTAAGGGCTTCCGAGCCAGCACCTTTTCTCTATGCATTTCTACTTAGGCTAGAGTGCTAGAAGGAACCTTTGTGGTTGAGAATTCTTTGCTGATCGAATACAGCCAGAGAATGTTAGAAGTTTGGAAAGCAGGAAACTGACACCATTCTCGGAGACTTGGGCATGTAAAATGTTTCAAGAAGAGGAAATTTTAAGGACAGATGAATCTGCAGAGCAGCAGACATGGAGGCAGAGCTTGGAGAGCAGCTTGTGGTGGTGTACATTTCAACATGTTACCATTACCCGCCTTTGTAGTCCCCGCTAGACTCAGGGAGTTGGAGAGCAGGGAAAGAGGGTAGCTGCTTGCGGTCATGGAGTGCGACCAAAAAGGGGCTCTATGGATGATTCGAAGTGCGGAATTTATCTTCTACTAGCTTCCGTAGCCACATGCATCGAAACGAATCATCCCTTCCTTCCATGAATCTAGTCCCAGACCTAGAGAATCCGGTTAAGCTGTTGACTTGACCCTCACGTCTGGAGATACCTTTGGGAGGAGACTCTATAGTAACACTTACGCCGACGGTGTGATCTGACCCTTGAGGCGAGAGTCTCGGTTAGGACCTCTTGGTGGCAGCGTCGAGGCCTTACGACGTTAGTTTGAGTATGTATTTGGCGATCACTGTTTATACTCAAATTGACGGTATTAGGCAAACGTTGGGATGGGTTTTCCTTGGTCGGCGAAAAGGAAACCCTGGGCAGCACAAGATAAACTCATGCATGGGAGGGTGTAGCCGATCATTCTTGGGTCAGCCAACCTTACCCTCGTGGCAGCAGGAGTTTTGAGTTTCAGTTCTAACCTAAAAAGGGAGACCTTTAGAGTTCGAGGATGGAGACCACGTTCTTATATAGGTCTCACCTCGACGAGGTTTACGGAGATGTAGCCGAGGCGGCAAGAGATCTCCGAGGTTCAATAGACCTTTCTAGGTCCCCAGCAGGGTAGGCGAGGTGGTTTATCGCTTGACCCATCCACCTCAGTTGCACCAGGTGCACGATGACTTTCACGTAACTCAATTGAGGAGATACGTGCTTGATCCTTCACACATCATCGACCTCAGGGAGTTGGACGTCGATGATAGAGCGACATGCACGGAGGTTCCAGTGGGGATCAAGAATAGACAGGAGCAGATCCTGCGAGGATGATCGATTCCTTGGGTGCACTTCCTTTGACAGTACGGGAACCTCCAGGTTAGCACATGGGAGCGGAAGGCTCAGATGCATGCTCTGTACCACTTTTGTGACCCTAGTTTGTGATGAAGCTTTACGGGGACGTAAATCCCTGAGGTGGGAGTAATGTAAAGACCCGGAAATTTCAAGGAAATTTTTTTTTCTTAATTTTCTTTGGAATTTTACAAGAACACAGTTTCTGACAGCGCCTGATTCTGAGGCCCGGTGTGCCCAGAATCAATTTCCGAAGTTTGGCTCGGGTACGTTTAGTGAACGAACGAGCGGGAATTTCTAACTTTTGAACCGGTGCCCGAAATAAAATTCCGAGGGCACCGATGGAACCGTAGCGCCGGTTTTTTCTTAGGAATGCCTTTCCTGGAGTTGCGTTTGCTTGGGAGCAGTTGTTTATTAAGGTTGTGATTTAAGTGTAAAGAAAAATAAAATTTGTGTTACAAATTTTATTTATCTTCTTAAGTGGTTATATCCTAAGTGTGGAAGTTGGGGTGGAATCACATGTTCCTAACTAACCAAGTGAGGATTAAGGTGAGTTGGGGCCCACACGAGCCCCAACCCTTCACCTTCCCCTTAACTCTCTTCTACCCCCTTTAAACTCCCTTTCACTTAATGTGCCAAAACCCCTCAAATTCCTAACTCCTTAAACTCCTTAACTCCCTTGAACCCCCCCAATTAAATGTGACTCTTCACTTCCACCTTCATTAATTTTGGAGCCTCTCCATCCATTAATGAAGGATGTAACTTAATGAATTTGAATTATTTTGAATTCATTAAGCTAACACTATAATAAGGTGTGTTGTTTTATTGTTTGGGGTTGGCAAAATCTTTGTGATAGAGTCATGGAAGGATTGAAGAGAATTCCACCCTCGACGAAGAACACGAAAGACATCTCCAAACACGGAACAACGTCTTCTCGACGAAGAATGCCTTTTCCAAAGAAGAACGTGAAGTTTCCAACGTCGATCCCTTCTTGGATGCCTCCTTCCCACTCCTTCTGGAATAAAGAAGGGAGCGCCTTTCACGAAGAACGCCGACGTCGTCAACGGCTTGTCTTTTCCGATGTCGACGAATCGCCGCCGCCTTTCCGCGAATTCGTCAACACATAACGAAAAGTGAGGTAGGGGTTTGTTGTTTCTTTATTTAATTATTTTCCATTCTTGGTTCTAGCATGACAAACTTGATGATGAACGTTTAAGTGTTATCGTCTAACGAGAGGGGGACCGGACTACACAAACACGGCCGAAACCCCCTCCTTTGTTCTTGAATGTTTCTTGCGGATGAAACGAGAGAGCGTGGTGCCGTCGCACCACATGGGAATCACACGGAAATTATTGCGCGGCACCGTCACGCTGCGCCGTGGAAAGAATTATCATGAACACGACGCCGTCGCGCCGCGTCGAAGGAAACCGAAGACGCCGCGGCCGGAGCGGGGCCGCGGCGGAGGGGCGCGGTGCCGTCGCACCGTGCCGGATGACGAAGGCCGCAGCCGGTTCCGGGCCGCGGCGGATCGTGATGACTGGCGGCCAGCCGGGCCGCCGGTGCCGGAAGATGGAAGAGGACCGGCCCTTGCCGGTCCTGTTGACAAGAAGCCGGCCGGCCAGGTCGGGCCGGCCGGGTTGGTAGAAACCGGGGGAATTTAATTCCCTCGGGCAGTTATTTGGCCCCCCATTATGAGGGGGGCCGGTTTCACAAAAGGGGGGGGGGGGTAGGCGGCCCCCCGTTTCCAGCAAGATCGGTCTTCGGCCAAGCTGGCAGCGCGCCCAGCGCGCTGCCTTGCGCCCGGGCCGCGCCGGGCCGGGCCGCGCCGGGCCGTTCCGGGCTGTGCCGGGTCCGGGGGGTCTCGGTCCGGGACGGCCCGGGCCCGAAACCCCCGTTACCGAGCGGTTTGGTCAAATGCCCGTATCTTGGGCTACGGGCCTCCAAACGACTCGTCGTTAGCGGCAACGCAATCCTTGGATTGAGACGGTCGTTTCGGTATACTATACTCAAGGTGCATCTTCCTTTTCGGGAGCCTACGTGGTTAAAACTCCGTAGTTAAGCGTGCTTGGCCTAGAGTAGTGATCAGGATGGGTGACCTCCTGTGAGGTTTCCCCAGGTGAGTGTGAGACGAAAAAGCCAATAACTCTCAGACCGGGCGTCCGATTGATGCGCCGTCTATTGCGTTGAGTTCCTGTTGGCGATACAGAACTTTTGGCATCCTCCGCCCGAGTTTTGGATAAAGATGGATAGTGGACGGGTTGGATCGCACCGAAATCCAACCGGGCCCCTGGAACGGAAAAGCTGGTATCTTTTTGACAAAAAGTCCGTTTGACGAACCGTCAGCGGCGTTGGTGATCGTGTTGAGAAACGGTCCCTATGAGTTTACCCTATGAGAGTTCGGGGTACATTTGAGATACGGCCGGGTTTGGTTTGCTCACGAAACCAACCGGGCCCCTGTGACGAAAAGGCTAATAACTCACAGACCGGGCGTCCGATTGACGCGCCGTCTGTTGCGTTGAGACCCCTATGACGTGGCGGTCCTTTGAGATACTTCTTCATGGGACTTTGAGATACTTGGAGTATCGACCTGTAGCTCGTGGAGCGGACCCTCCCAGTGATGAGCGTGCGGAGTACGGAGACCGTGTAGCTGGGTGAGACCCGACGACTGCTGATCGAACGACTCGGAGTGTTACAGAGGTACGCTTGGTTGTAGCGGCACATGGGAGCGCTTGGTTGTAGCGGCAGACCCACAAAAGAGTTGCGCTTGGTTGTAGCGGCACATGGGAGCGCTTGGTTGTAGCGGCATACCCACGACAGAGGTGCGCTTGGTTGTAGCGGCACATGGGAGCGCTTGGTTGTAGCGGCAGACCCACGACAGAGTTGCTCTTGGTTGTAGCGGCACATGGGAGCGCTTGGTTGTAGCGGCATACCCACGACAGAGGTGCGCTTGGTTGTAGCGGCACATGGGAGCGCTTGGTTGTAGCGGCAGACCCACGACAGAGGTGCGCTTGGTTGTAGCGGCACATGGGAGCGCTTGGTTGTAGCAGTTGGCCCGCAGTACTCGATGGGTGGAGTTCTTCAGCAGTCTTAGGTTAGTGAGCAGTACCTTGGAGTCGTGACAGGACCACTGTACACTCCAGAGACGGAGCTCTTCAGCAGTTACGGTTTCGAAAATGAAAATCCTGGTTTGAGCTGAGACTTTTGACCTTGTGTTTACCTCATGATTAATATGGGTCACTTGCTAACTTAGGTATATGTATGGGCATATACCTGGGTAGTGGTTATCCGTTGATTTCAAAATCCTTGTGTTTCCTCATGATTGAGATGGGTTACTTGATAACTTAGGTATATGTATGGGCATATATCTAAGTAGAGGTTATCTGTTGAGATCTTCTCTGTGGTTATCCTTGTTGGTTTAGTGATACCTTGAGGGTCTCCGGGTCCCTACTGAGTATCGTTATACTCACCCCTGCACGGGCTATGCCCGCACCTCGTTGTGTTGGTTGCAGACGACAGGCAGTGCTGACAGAAGCCGAGTGTTTGAGGACTGGACAGTACCTGGAGGTGGACTATACGAAGAGATGGTACCCGGAGGAGGACCTCACGATGAGGCAGTACCCAGAGGTGGACGTGACGACGAGGCGGTACCCGGAGGTGGACCACTGGGCGAGACATACTCGGAGCGGACGGTGGGACCTGAGGAGCAGATGAGCTATCTGTACCCACCCTTCAGGTGGGATTTCCAGTGGACAGCTCGGCGTAGCAGCTTTACTTTTCAGTTATTGTTTTCCCTTTCGAGTTTTACTTTACAGTTGGGCTTGTATTTCCGGCCCCTTTTTACTTTCCGCACTTACTGTTGTACTCAGTTTTTACTTAGTGTTTACTTCTTCTGCTTGTACTCTGTGGTGCTTGTTTTGTTTTATAAAGGCAATGCCTTCCCAGTTATCGGGATTTTATGCCTTTGGTGCTAGTCGCCAGCCCCTGGCCTATGGAAGGCGGGCTTGGGGTAGTCACGGCACGGGCCCCGAGGACGGGTCGTGACACCGCATTGTTATTTGGAGAAATGATACATATCCCACAAATCAGTGATCACATGTATACATCAATATATTGGGGGATCACAGAGGATATGTGACACCTTGTGGTTATTTGGATCAACAATACCTATCCCAAAACTCCAACATAATTATCACACTTCAGGGTTCCATAATTCCAACCATTTATCATCTAATAGAAAAATTCATTATTCAACCCATTTCAAAATTTCATTTATTAACCATAAATAATTTATAAATCATTGATTCAATCATATCGACACACCCATGGGGTCTTTATCAATTTCAATTATATTGGAACACCCCATGGGTTGCTGAAAATTTCATAAAACATTAATCAATCAATTCAATAATCCTATTACTCACCAATTTTATTATCATATAATCAAACAATTTCATTTTCACATGGGAAAATGAATCAACCAATTAAATAAATTTAGAATACAATTTTACATTATGGAAGCTGAATTTACTCAATTAGATACATGTATTTATAATGATGAATATGGGATTTTTAAATTTACCACCTACCTCAATATTGTTTATGGATTTTTTCCACCCCAATATCCACAAATTAATACGGAGCAATATAAATCACAACAATACAAAATATCTAGGGTAAAAAACTAATATCATGATAAAACAGAACACAACCATTAAAACCTATATCTAAACACATCACTAGTGGAGGAAACAATCCTTCCCAAAGAAAAGTGAAAGATGATAGAAATAAAATAAACCAAATGAGAAAGGAATAGATTACCAATGAGGAGTTGATCCTTCCACCGGAACTTTGATTCATCAAAAAGGGATTATTGGAGACTTGGAATCCTCCTGGGAGCATCCAAAATCAATGTAAATAGGTTTTCTAGGAATGGCAGTGAGTAGTGTATAAAACCTAGTTTCTGGAATTTAATTAAATTTTTTAGAGGCATAAAATCCACATGCTTGTTTTCCTATCCCGAGGCACACTTTTTGGAAAACTATAACCCTTAAACATGTATCTCTTTTTAGTGGTGCATTGTTTCTCTTAAATGGAACACAGTTTGAAGAACCACGCTCAAACCATGACGAAAAACACTGTTTATGAGTGCATGATTTGGGAGGGTGGCTATGAGGTTTTTCCAAAACTAAGCACCAACCATATTCCACACCCTATCTCACCAAAGTTGTTTGAAATGATTCTCATGAAAAACCACACAATTTTCCGTAACATTTCTCCCACTCGGCGTAGACCCTTTAGGTTCCAAAAGTCACTAATTTCACCCAAAACAACACCAAAGTAATACCCAAACAATAATAAATATAAAAAGGAAAATATTACTAGAAAAAATGCATGAGACATATCTAGAAAGGATGGGATGTTACAAGTGTACAATTTTTTTAGGATGAAATTTTATCCTCAAAGTCATAAGTGAGAGTTGAGAACCAAAAAATATAAGTTTTTTTTCAAGATGATGGAGAAACATTTTATGAGGATTGGGATATATTTGGGGACCTTATTATGAAGTTTCCTCATTTAAATGTTCTATCTGATGTTCTCATGGATACCTTTTATGATGGACTTTCTTCCTCATAACATAATTTTATAGAATAGTAAGTATATGGTAATTATAATGAAAAAAATGATGAGGATTATATAACTGTTTTATAATCATACATTGAATAAGAGAAAAAAATTCTAGGAGGAAAAGAGTGAATATAGGTTGAAACAAAAATGGTTTTGGGAGATATTCGAATGCCCAACAAGCTCAAATAATAGATCAACATCAATCATTAAAGAATTATTTTTAAAAATGTAGTGTAAATCAACTGGACTGTCAAAACCAAATTCATAGAGATCAGTGAAATTAATGTGATGTGTTTAGGCATAATGAAATATTTTATCCAAATTTTTATATTCCACCCCAAAAATATGAAAATGTAATTTTTTTGGATATGGTCATAAGATTCCCTATTAAGATGACCATTTTTCAAAAAATTACAATCATGGATATTAGAACCATTCTAATTAATCTTGGAAAGAGTAAAGAATGATTAGACAACCTACTTCCCCAGGTTACCAAAACCAACCAAGACAATAATTTCCAAATGAAAAATTTATTGAACCATCCAATTACTATGGAAATTTTGAGTGGAAAATTATTAATGGGATGATTTAGATGTTAAAAAGATTTGAATCACAAAAGGATAAATTTGACTCTAAGAAAGAACAAAATGAATCTGATAAATATGAATCTGAAGCTATAATGAACAATTTGGAATTAAAATTGATCCACTTAGTAAGATGCATGATATCTATATGTTGTTGTAAACTTCCTAGCACAACTAAAATAAACTATTTTAAGAATTTCATGGAAGTGGTCATGATAAGTGAATTAAAAACGAAAATAGAAGATGGAATATACCATAGGAGTCCCTAAACTAATAAAAATGGTGAATATAGAAGTCAAAATCATGATAAAACATAATCTAGGAAAGAAAAAAAATTATAATGATGAAAATATTAATGCTTCACCCAAAAATCATGTGGAAATTTATTTAAAACCTAAGTAGAATAAGGATAATGATAAAATTGTTTAAGAATTTGTGTAGATTATTTCTAGTATAAATAATTATTCTCATCCATTACTTTCCATGAAAAATTAAAACCCAAGATTAATAACACTAATATACATAACAAATTCCTTGGTCTTTTAACCAAACACAAATTGAATATTCATTTCTTAAAATACCTGATTCAGATTCCTTCATATATCCATTATATTTAAAAAATTATGCAATAAAAAGACGTTTAAATAATTCACCAAATATATTCTCAATGAAGAGTTTGGTTTTATTATTCAACATAAAATTCCTCTAAATATTTAAGATCCATGGAATTTTGTGATTACTTACACCTTATGGAATAATGGATAACTGATCTATATTTGGGATATTAGTGATGGTATAATATTTTAAAATTCTCGTTGCTTTAATAGTTGATATTAAGTGAATTTCAGGAAACTACTATTATTCTAAATTATTTAGACTATTTATTCACACTTCCCATAGTAAGGGTTGATGATCTACTGGTTGAAGATGGAACGTTGTTTCTGCCAGCTAACATTCTTTTATTGGACATGGAGTGTGATCATAAAGTCCTTATTATCATTGGTAGGATTTTTTTTTCATTGGAGGTGTTGTTATAGATGTATATAAGTGAAAATTAATATTTTATGTTTAGTGAGAAACACAATGAGTTAAATGATTTTATAAATATTAATGAACCAAATTTCAGTGAAAGCTATATTACAGTTGAGTTATTTGAAATATTATAACTCTTTAGAACCTTTATAATAATATGAAATACATCCTTTGGCTGAAAAAATAAATTTTGAATTTGAAAATATAGTTAAACACATTATTGAGTCATATCGAAGTTATATTGTTGAAAATTTTATTTAATTAGATTACAGTCATGTTCTATCATTCAAGAGTGACGTTGAGAATAAATATTCTTTCAATAGTGAAAAACTAGTTTTAATTAGGTATTTAATCAATTTCAATAATGATACGTAAATAATAAGCTTTTCGGCATCGGTTTTTTAAAAAATCGATAGAAAAAATCAAGCACAGGCTTGTTTTCCAAGTCGGTTTGTTACTAAAAAACACTGAGAACTACATATGGGTCCATTTTTTTTATTGGTTTTAATGAAAACTTCCCCCAAATGTTAATTTTTTTAGATAATTAAAAATATTACATGTCCAAGTAATCAAAATACCTATAATAAAAACACAATATACATCAATCAAACCACATTTATCAGTGACTAATAATCTATAAAATGTTATATGATTTTATCTAGTTAATCAAAAATCTATATACTAATTTTTATTATAAAGTATAATTAAAATATAGATACATAATATTTAAAACATGATTAGTATTTTTTATTGTTGAATAATTCATTTGATATCATTATTTTGAAAAACATATAATAACAAAATAATTGCTTATTTGAACATATGTTATTTGGAAAATGTAATATTATTAATAAACATTAGAATATACATACCTCAAATCATAATTAGACTTAAAAAATATTTCACAAAAAATCATTGAAGATGGGTATGTTTTGTTTGGGTATAATAATAGTCATCATTTAATGTCTACACTAACGTTTAACGATATGAGATAAAAGAAAAGAACACTATGAAAGAAAATATAAAAAAATTAACATAACCAACCATATCAAAATCAGTAGTTACCCCTTTTGTGATTATCTATTTCATGAATCATAGATCATAATAACCACAATCAATCTGTCTTTGTTGATGATGAAACTATGGTTATAAAACATAATCATGATAATAAAAACCAATATAGATGTATTAAAATATCATAATAATATAAAATATAAAAAATATTGGCCTTTACATCAACATATTGGATTTAATTTTCTTTCATTGTTGACATGTGTTTTTTGTTTCATTTTTTCCATTAACTTCATTTTCTGTATGTATGAACTAATAATATATTTATAAACAATGAGAATTAAACATAACGAGCTTATGAAAAACAAAAACTAATTACCCATCAAATAAGGTGTAAAATCATTTTCAATCACTTATTGATATTGATAAAAACCAATATATGCTTCATTCAAATGTGAAAAATATTCCTAACATCTATTGCCTGATACAACACAAAAATTAAAGAAATATTTAATTTATAATGATCATTAGTTCATAATTATGTTTATGTTATTACTTATCATGACAGGGAAAAAATCAACACCCAATCTCTGTATTTGATAATCTCTAACATATATATGAAACTCTATTAGGATTCGTCTGATATTACAATTCCATGGAAATGTATTCTGAATTTATGAAACCATAAACTCTTATGCTTTAATTTTCTATATAAAGCAGGTCTAGATAGCAAAAACATGTTGTGGCTAGGGTAAATAGTTCCTCAACTCAACTAATTTTGTTCATGTGTCGTAGTATAGCATTAGGATCAATAATATCATGTACATATACTCTAACCTGACCAATCATCCTAGGTTGGTGATGTACAAAACCCCCCAACAAATGTAAGAGTCCTAATACTAAAATTTTATATGAGGAACTATAGAAAACAACTAATGGTAAATGGTTTGGGTTGACCGAGGAGGTTGAGGATCAAAGTAGGGAGGTTGGGTATGGTAGTCTGGCAGGTATGGCTATAGAAGCATCAAAGCCTACAAAGTAGGCTGGGAAGTTTAGGAAGTCTGCGTAGACTGTGACTGCCTTGTCAGGTGTTCAAAAAAATCCTTCTACATGGATGATTTATTTTGATCATCCATAGATTGTTTCATGTATTTTAGATTACATATAAATGATTCTATTTATTGGTATCTTAATTTCTTACTCTGACCAAAAAATTTCAAAATACTAACACCCTCTTGACATCCTCTAACATGGATATGGTGTTCTGCCTTTCCTAATGTAGTGGATATGATTTCCATCCTACCCTGAGGAATAAAAGAGATATGTCTATCTTGCTCCTGATATTCATCATGAAATTAAAAATGAAAAATTAATATTAGTTTTTATAATTTATTAAATTTAAAAATTCATTACAAATTAATAATACATGATTTTAATTTTATCATTTAGTTCTTTATCCTTCTCTAAAAGATAATTTTCATTTTTTCTTCTTCTTTCTCTATTGTAGTTTTCCTAGAGAGTGGGGGGAATTGTAGCACCAAACTGGACCTCATTAGAACCACTTTTGAAGTGACCTTTTAGTGTATCAAACATTTCCTCAATATTTTTTTTGCTCAAAAAAATGATACCCTCCACGTGAAACATTATGAGGGTATACATTCTTCAAATGGATGTCTTGATGGTATTTACCAGAGGCATATTATACTATAAAAACTAATAATAAAATATATACACATACACAGATATATGAAGTTTTAAAATTTAACATAATTATTATATTAGAAAGGTATCTTTATGTCATCTAGAAACAAATTTCATCCACATATCTGCATCTATAAAGAGATACTTGAGGAATGAGTTTTCATTTTGTCTTATTCCAAAAAAATAATTTTTTGTTAATTTTTGTTTGAAATCTTTACATCTTACCACCACCAACATAAGAAATATTTTCTTAATTTCATTTGTTTAATAAAAAAATATCCTCTTTAATTTAATAAAATAAAAGTTATCCATTTAGTATATATCAACATTGAAAATTATTAAACAAATAAATGAATCGAGATATTATACCATTACGACCTCTGAAGTTTGATATTTTTCCATTAGGCCAGTGGCTATCCAATCTGGATATAATAAAGTATTACAATAATGGCCTTGTATGGATATATAGATAATAAATTGTGTTTAATTTTGTCATGTTGAATTATTATTATCTTAAAAAGTAGTATGCAATCACTTGTCTCCACAAGCAAGTGAATGTTTTGGTTAACATGTAATGCAATGTTTACAAACTTGAGAAAAAATTTCATAAATGTAAAAAAAACATGACTCAACTGCTGAGGTCTCATCATTAGTCATACAATTATATTTTTAAATTAATTTTTTTTCATTAGATAATTATATTAATGGATAATTAATAATATGAAAAAAGGTAAATAGATTAGTACATATTCCTATGACTCTGTATTGGTAGCTTTCATTAAAAAAGAAAATTACAATAATTTTTTTGTGGAACTGCATATAATTTGTATATTTAATAATTATAAAATAGGAAAACTGATATTTTTAATTTAAAAAA
The DNA here is from genome assembly GCA_963277665.1 of Viscum album. NCBI lineage: Eukaryota > Viridiplantae > Streptophyta > Magnoliopsida > Santalales > Viscaceae > Viscum > Viscum album. Next base: position 1,514,675,739 of record OY728155.1, on the reverse strand, counting down.
GAACAAACAAGTGTCATTTAAAGAAACAAATAATGATGTTATGATTCATATACTAGAAAAATATAAAATTTAAACTATTAAATATATGCATTTATTTTAACACTATAAAAAAATTTACACATTTAAATATTGAATATTTAGTAAATAATATAGTTTTTACATTATGAAAATTCTAAAAAAAGAAAAATAATGTAAATAATTTCCAGATTAATTAGGAGAGTAATTTTTTTATTTCCCATATCCCTTCAGAATGATCATTTCTTACTGCATGTAGTATGTCTCTATTATAATCGTTTTTTCTAAAAATCATGTAATAGATGAAGAAGTGTCATATACCTAAATAAAATTATCATCATCAACATCTTCATTATCCAAATATATTTTTTTTCTTTTCAAAATGATAGACCAGTAATAATTAGATGGATCAATGACATAAAATATTTATTTTGAATGTGTGGCCATGATAAATGGTTCCTCATTTCAACTATTATTTTTTTCAAATCAACCAGTGGAAACCATATTCATCATTTTTCAAACCACTATTGCAACCCAATTACACTAAAACATGGTGACATGAAATTTAATATTATATATTTTCCATATTTATTCAGGCAATAAAAAATATGTTGTTGATGTAAAATTTTTTGTTTTTTCTTTATCACTCGAAAAATGCAGTTCTTTAGTGAATACCTTTACCCCACTATTATGAACGGTACTCTGGTCATCTAGATTTTTTGTGTGTAAAATTTGTAGCCATTAATATCCAAACTAGACCATGTAATAACATTAAGAGACGATCCACTTCCATCCACTTTAATGAATCTAATGTAGATATATCTATGGTGAAATTGTCTTTAAACTATGAAACAAATGTCTTTTTATGCTCAATCATCATCCAATTTTCATTTTTTTCTGATATCATAACTTTAATTCAACAATATGTGATGATACATATGATTGAACCTCATCTCTATTGTTTATAATATACAAATTTGTATGAACCACTTCATCACTTGGAATGAACTTTACCTTTATTCCTCAAATCCCTCTACCTTCACTATAAACTGTCATATATCCAGAAACAGGGAAAAAATATACTCCACCTCATATAAATAATCTGTACAGAACTCAATCACCTCTTTAGATGATTATTTTTGGATAATAGAGGCCTTTGGTGCATAAGGATTTTTATCATATCCCTTAAATTTTCATACATCTTTAAAAAGAATAGATCCATCATAAATAAATAGGACCACATATTCTAATATGACACACCAAATGAATCTGTAGATGAAACATTATATCAAAAAACGTAGGTAGGAAATACATTTCTAGTCGAAAAAGAATAATATCTAATTCATTCTCTAACACATATAAAAAAATTGTATCATTTTTTTTCTATAAATGGATTTATGAAAATTACATAACCTAATGATTTTATTTCTAGTAGTTGTTAGTAATATACCACACAGTGCGAATGGTTTAATTTGTTTCATCAATACATGAAAATAATGAGAGTTCATACAAATAATTGTACAATACTTCAATAACACCAAATTATTCACATTTTAAGAATAACCACTAGATAATTTAATAAAATGAATACATTGAAAAAATATCATATTTCCAATCCTTCAAAACATGTGACAAGGCAAAGGTACATATGTTCTATTTTCTTTCATAGTGGGAGGTAACACCAAATTTATTCCCATTGATATCAAGTCCAATACAGCATGAAATCCATATTTTATCATTCCTTTTATGTATAAAAAAATTTCAAACAATCTTTAAAATATGTTTTTGTCAACAAAAATAACATTGATGTTATGTATTATCACTAAAAATTACAAATAATGTAGTTTGAAGAAATAGAATTTTTTTCTAGATATTTTTTGATGAACAAAACATTATTTCTATCTAAAACTCAAATAAATATTTTTCACTCGGCCATAGTATTCATCAATTGAAAATGGTTTAGGGGTAAGGTTGTATTATTGTAAACCTTTAAATTATTTTTTTTCAATCTACAATATGGATGAGGAATATGAAAAAATCATTGTTGTCTCATGTGAACTGTCTTTCTTCCATTCTGAAATCGACAATATAAAGTCTATTGTTCACAATGTGGACATTATTTTTGTCCACTAATACTATATCCTGATATATTTCTATATAAAAGAAAGTCATTTATAGTGAACATTTTAATATAATTAAAAATAAATTAATCTTTCCTTCATGCATCAAAATCTTTAACACCTATATCCCATAGAAGTATCAAATCATTAATCTACGGTCAAAGATACAAATCAATATCATTTCATGGATGTTTTGGTCTAGAAATTATTATGGCCATCATAACTTATTTTTTCATCATAAATTGATGTGGTACCTAGTTGTAAACTACCTAAAAAATAAAACATGAACTATTTTGGCTACAATGGTGTTGATATGGATTCATTCCATCAATATATAATCCCATTCTATGATTTCTCACATCACATCCAAAATAATGAAATAAATTATCAAATCTCTTCTACTATGGTGAATCAGAAGGGTGATATAAGTTACCATCAAAGATTCAATCATCTAAATTCCATCATAAATTTTTTTCATCCAATGAATTTTAAAATAGATGCTTCAAAACAAGGAATGATTGTATAGATCCAAATTTCATTAGCAGGAGAATTGAATCTGGTACCTAAGAATGAATCATAGTTAAATTATCTAGATTTTATAAAAAAAATATTGTACGATATCATTATAAAGAATAAAAGTTAAATTTATCCTGACATTAGAAGATTGTACCTAATAATGAATCTGAGTTGAATTTCTCATCAATCTTATAGTGTGATGTCCCATATGTATGGAAACTTGATAAATATTTATATTCGTTCCTATAAAATAAAAAATCAATGGGCAAGCATGTATATTTTTATAACTCAATCCCATTGGGCATAATATTTTATTTACCTCATAATTGGAATCTATAATCCCATCTCCTTATAAAGGTAGATCTTTTAAAATCACAAGTATGTTAGAGAAACTTTTATCAATACAACTATTTCACGATTTCAATTTAACTTGTCTCAACACTGCTGATAACACTGTATATTTACTACAATATAGGAATAGTGGTGTCCCTATATGTCCATAAAATTGTTTAGTAGTTTCTATTTTTTATGGTTTCAACACCTAAATCATGAATCAATTCTTCAATACGATCCTTATCCTCTTTATTAATATTTTCATAAACATTAGATGTTTAATTTTCAGTGCTTTCACCATTCCAAATAAAATGTATATAATTAAGGATAAAACCCTATAAAACATTATTATCCTTCATTTATCAAGTGTTTAACATTAATATATTCAAAAAAATCACACATGTACATAAAATAAAATTAATGTTTTGATGATTTCATTTTCAAATTTCCAAGAATTCATCAACTCCTTTTTCATATTCACTAGTGGTTCTTTATAAATTTATCCAATTATGATCCATTCAATACCTGATATTGAGATATAATTTTTGAATTTATTAAAAATATAAACATTGATATATATATATATATAAACAAATAAATTGTAAATAGAAACAAATTCAATAAATACTACTGAGAATCAGATAAGAAACATCATATATGAATAACATTTACAAAATAGAAAAGACTTAATTTTCATATTATATATAAGTATCTTATTGATATTATAATTTAATTATTATCAATCATCTAAAATTTATCAATTATTTTTTACATAGTTATTTCATTAGTTTGGGGTTGCGTGCATCAAAATTATTGATGATTATATTAATTTATGGTTAAAAAATATGCAGTCATTACATGCGATTTCTATTTTATTAGTGAACAACACCACCATATAACATTATTATTTTCATAATATCATCAAGAATATTTTATTATTTCAACTAATACTTATTTTCTCAAAATTAATAAAATTTATAGTATAATTTATAAATCATAATAAACTATAATCTAAAAAATGAAAAAACTCAAAGAATATAATTAAATAATAAATATATTATCTTCAAGAATTAATATAAAATTTTAAATTAGGAGTTCCAAAAGAAAAATGGACACTTAATCCAAATTTAGATCCCTTGAATGTGTAGGAATATTAAAAAACCAATATTTTTACAAAAATGATTTTAAAAATAAATAATAAAGTTGAAAAAAATCAAATCAAACCATGGTTGAATGTCTGCTAGAAAATGGTTTTTGAGGAAACAATAATTTGATGGATGATGAATAAAATTACAGATCGGTATTTATTAAAAATAATTCCAAAAAACTCAGGCACATACATTTTTCATTGGTTTATAAAAAACAAACTAAATTTCTCCAATTTTAAAGCCAATATTTCTACTAGTTTATGATAGAACATAAAAACTTCTGGAGAGAACATAAGGCTAATTATCCATATAAAATAGTGCTAAACAATTTGGTAATTTTTTTGGAGAGATAATAAAATAATTTTATGATTTTATCTTGATAATTTTTTTTGTTTTATTTGGAAACTCTTGAAAATGGGAATTCCACTTTGGAAAACATTGTAGTAAACCAAAAAATCGATATGAAATTCAAAATATATCTACCATTATAACTAATTATGAGAAATTTGTTGAAGATCATGCATCTCCTAGGCCTAAGATACTTCATTAAAGTAAAAAATCCCACAATTTGGGGATAAAATTGCTCCCAATAAACTTGAAATACTCATTTCAAGGTTATAATTCAAAAATGACATTAATTATTTCTAAATAATTGAATGAAAATCAACTGGAAAATTTATTTGGTGTTATATAGAAATTAGAAACTACAACAAGTTGGTCTATAGCTTTTATTAATGGGATTATCCCTTTTCTATGAATATATAAAATTCCTATGAAACCATGCAAGAAACCCAGAGTATGGTTTCAAAGAAGAATAAACCATATATAAAATATTTTTGCGAGAGAAGAGGTAATCAAGATGCTACATAATAGTATTATATACCCCATTTTTGATAGTTCCTAGATCAGTTCAGTCAAAGTATTCCCATAAAATAATTTCCAATGTAGTAGGCAATGAATAAATGGACAGATTAACATTTTAACACAACAAAATGGAGATTATATATAGATTTTAGAAAGATGAATTCATCTACTAGGAAGGATAACATTATTATTCCATTTTTAGATTAATGTTTTAGACTCTGGTTGTAAATGAGTTATTTTTCAAATAGATGATGACTATGTTGACAACAGAATCCATAAAGTCCAAGAAGATCAATAGAAATATACATTCATATGATCTATTAGGAAATTATCCTACCAGTGAATCCCCATTGGGTTATGTGGTGCTCAAACCACCTTTCAAAGGAACATTATGGATTTTATTATTGATAAGATATATTATATTATTAAGGTATTCAAGAATGAATTATCCATTGGTGATATCATAATTGATAGTTATTTATGAAATATTGAATTGGTTATATATATATTTTTAAAGAATAACTTTTTTCTAAATTGGTAGAAATGGTTGTTGATGGTAACTCGAAGAATTATTTTGGAACAAAAATTATTTAAGAGGGGACTGTAGGTTGATATTTATAATATTAATGTAATTCAGAAATTCCCCCTTCAAAAAATGTAATGGATTTCAGATGTTTATTATAAAATAAAGATTTTGTACCAGATTTTTATTAATGACATTTCTAAAATCATAAATCCCTATTATTATTTGAGGGTCAAAGATGGAACTGTTTTTATGATAAACCTTTTCTGGAATCATTTAATTTGATTACATAAAAAATAAATTCACTACACATCTTACCAAGAAATGATTAGAGATTTAATTTTAAATTTTTTTGTGATGTATTGATATTTTTTTTGGTAGTGTATAATTTCAGATGAGGGAAAATATATTACATATTGTTTCACATGCACAGATACTACTATATGATGTATAGAGGAATTATACCACTATAGAGAAGAAGTTTTTATATATTGGGTATACTGAAGATATGTTTAGGTGATACCTTTTAGGATCAAAAGTGATAATATTTACATATCATTATGACTTAGTGTATCTACTTCCAAAAAAGAGGACAATATTAGACTCATTATGTGGATTCAATTCTTACATGAGTTTGATATGGAAATTAAAGATACAAAATGATATTGAAATTTTTTTGAATATCATCTATCTTGGTCATGAAATCCCATTGTGTAGATCCTTGGTAGATTAAATATTCCATTATTGATGAAACTTTACTCACTATATATATTAATAAGTCTTCTTCATTTTTATATTTTGACAATTTCTTGGTTTAAATATTTATTCCTAATGATTTTTCAAATAATCATAGGAAGTGTTCATTTTAGAGATTATGTAATATCCTTTTGATAATACTTTTTTTTTATAATTTTCATAATTAGGTCTTGATGAGTAGAGTGGTATAAGGGGAAATTATGCAAATTCTAGAGAATCATCACTCCTCACCATGGTATGTTCAAAATGTTGGGGAAAGAATATCACAAAAAGTACATGAAGATAGATTTTTCTGTACTACAGTTTTAAGGATGCTATGAATTTTCTTTGTGGGTTCTGATAGTTGTTATAAATTAAGAATATTGTTAAAAAATAAATAGTTACATCAACAAAGTATTCTAAAAGTATAGATTTTTTATGTTTGGTGCTTGGATTTTATGTGACCATTCCCATAGTCAAATGTGAATGAGTAAATTTAATTAGCTAAAGACAATGTATATAAGAAGGTTGAGGAAGTGGAATTTCCCAAAAGTCAATCCATTTTAATGATAAAATTTACTAAAAATAACACCAGTTCATGGTTTGGGGTGCCAAGGGCTTTCATTACTGACAGTAAAACCCATTTAAAAATTTTAGAACTAGAATAATTAATGAAAAATAATATTTCTACCAATGAACATGATTTTATTACTATATATAATCCAATTCATATATAGAAATTTCAAATTGGGGGACAAAAGAGATCTTAGAAAAAATGGCCTTATTTATAGGGAGGATTGGTCATTGAAATTACACGAATCATTTTGGGCCTATATAACTACTTTCAGACCCCCATTTGGTACGTCTGTATATAATATTTTATTTGGGAAATATATTAATCCACCAATTGAGGTACATAACAAGTCATATTGGGATGTGATGTCTTTAAATTTTGATTTTACACTTGTTTGAGTGTGGAGGATTCTAGAGGTGAGTGAGCAAGATAAGATTAGGAGACAGTATTATGAAAATTATATGATCTAAAAGGAGAGGTTTAAGGAATTTCATGATATCTTCATTCAAAATAATGAATTAATTGTTAGAAAAAAGATTATAATCTTTAATTATAGACAAACGCTTTTGCATAAGAAAATTGATATTTAAGGTTTCTTAACCTTTCACTATTCTTAGTGTTCTGAATAATAGAGATATTGATATTATTTGGGAGGAAAATAGACCAATTATCACAAATGAGAAGATAATCAAACTGTATTGTAATGGAAATAAAAAGGGATTGACTATAATATCATTTCATGAAAACCTAGTTTTCATTAATGTATAACTGAAGACTTTAAATTCAGTGCATCCTGGGAGTCAACCAATGGAATTTCTATGTATTTACATTGATTTTATTAAAAATAATGTGATTTTGGGATTTAAATTTTTTATCTATTTATAATGATTTTAAATTATTGGTCTTTATATATATTTTCATTAAAAATGTTGTTGGTGTAAAAAGAAAAGTAGAGTTCCCAATTATTTACAAATCAAAATGATGCTACATGTTGGAGCATCATAAGATAACAATTATATGAACTCAACATATAATATTTAATTATATATGATCTTAATCATTTGAATTATTTTTTTAATATTTTTTATTTTATATAATCCTTTTCAGAATTAACCGTAGTATTGCACACAAATCATTGAGGGAAGTGCTAATTTGGGATAAAATCAATGAAACATTCTTCAATAATTAAGGGGGATTTATTATTTTTTATTTCAATATTTTTACTCTACTTATTGTTATCGCTTTAGGTTTTATTTCATGTTTGTTTGTTTAAAATTTATATCCAATTTATTTGAATATATTAATAGTGTGAAATTAAATGTGGGGGAGTAATACGCTTAAATTTTTTTGTTTACATTAATGTGTTTTGTTTTGATGGGTGGTTAGCATAATAATTTATATTTTATTGGAAATCAAATTGAAACAAATTTTCAAACCTTTTTGGAACCTTCTTCACTATAACTAATGATTAAATTCATTGTTTTCTCTTTATTGAAAAATTATTATGACTATTCCTTAATGATAATACTATTATCTTTTTTATATGATTGATAAATATTAAATGTTTTAAACATAATTTTTTCACTTCCTTATGACCCATTAACATAAATTAAAATTTTTTGTATTATAAATTACAATGAAATTTAAATTTTTCATTTTTTTTCTATCACCATTGACTCAACATTGAGGAAAAATTAGGGTTTAAGTGTAGGGGATGGATTTTAATTTGGGCTAAATTATACTTTTTTTATCCTATCAAAACCCCTTTATAGTTTTCAAAACTAGTTGTCTTTATTTTTTATCTCCCCATTCAGTCGGTCAATATTTTTATTAAATTTGAATGTTGGGATTTTATTTTGTATAGGTAATTCATTATTAACTAATGACTTTAATTAATTAAATCATACCCTTCCCTCTTGAAATAATTTTTTGTGGTCAGAATTTAATATAATGTTATTAAAATACCATTTAATTGAATATCATAGATTGAATAAAATTTATAAGAAAAGTATATACCTGATCCATGAAATATAAATCCTAACCGAAGATGATTTTCAAAACATTATTCTTTCATTATTTCATTCTGTAAGCTAAAAATATTGGATGAGTTATTTATTCATCAATTTATTTATTGAACATACTCATCTTTTCATTTGTGTTGAATTAATTTTTTGATATATTTTTTTGTGTATTCTCACCCAGAGTTAATTAGATGTTTATAATTATCAATAAAATGCAGATTGATGTTTGTTTTATTCATTTTAATTTTTTTCATAAGAATCAATTTTTAAAAATATTAATTAAATATTGAACTCAAGACCCATTATTTTGAGTGGGAATTTATAAATTTTACTTAAAAAGACTCATAGGGGAAAATCATTTTTTATTTGATCATTTATTTTTGACATTATAGTTTTTTTAATTATGACATTTCTCAATTTCCACAAAAATTGATTAATAATTTTTTGTTGATAATTAATGATTATGGGTGGGGTATTCTGATGAGACCTTTAATTCTGGTGTTTTCCATATATATTTTAGTGTATTATCCATGATTTTAACCTTAATTTATACTTTAATAGACCAATTATAATATTGTGGAATTTTTTTATTAAAATAAAAAAAATTTAAATTATTTTGTTTTGTTTTTTATGGTTTATATTATCTAAAAATTATGCTTTGAATTATTCATTTCAATGATTTCTCATTTTTATAATTAAATTTTAATTTTTTTTGTTTTTATTAATTACTATGTACTTTGAATAAGATAATTATTTCCATTGTTATTAATTTTTTAATAAAAGTTTAAATGTTTAATTAAAAAATATAGTTTTTAAAATAATTTACTTCGTTATAATCTTAATCTACTATTTAATTAAATGTATTGATTATTTTTTCACTTTATAATTTATTTATTATTTATTAATTTATTTTTGGATATGTAATTCTAAATTGTAATTTTTAATTATATCAAGTTATTAACATTTTAATAACTTAAGAAATAATAATTTGTGATTAATTTTAATGTTTGTAATTATTTTTGGAATGTTAAAATTTAAAATAATTTAATTTTTAGAAATTTTATTTTAAATTAATTTGTTTAATTCTATTATTCTCTGCATGGTAGAATCTGAGGGAAAAACTTAGGGCTCATTCGATTTTGACAGTATGTGTTAATCACATTTACATTTTATGTATTATGATCAAGTTAAAGACTTTTAGAGTGACCATGGTTACCCCTTAAATAATGAATAAGGTAAAATGATTTGACTTCATGTTTTAAGGCTTCCAATAGAAATCTGGGAAATAAATGCAGAGTACACAAGAATAATTCCATCAACCACATGTCCAAAAAAATGGGTGTCAAAATTTTTAAAAGGAAATCAACATGGGGAATATGCATTAATTGTTCTTGAGGCATATCTACTATGAGAAAAAAATGAATAAAATTTTGATCTACCAAGAGACTCCAAAACCTATTTTTCATTCACCATATGTTGTAAATATGACCATGGTTTCTACAAAAAAATATGGAAGAAAACACCACTAATGATTCGAAAGCCGGTATTTTATGTCAACCGAATTAGAAGAATATTGAGTCCTTCCTGGTGAAGATCCCTAAGCCTAACTATTTAAAGACTACCAAGATAATATATTTTTTTAGGACCAAATTTTGATGAACATAAGTATTAACTATTGATGAATAAATTAAAATATTAGTTGTGTGACACATATAGTTTGGACAATAACTTATATAGATACTATGAAATAGAAGAGGAATAGTGTTTCCAAAAAATAGGTGAATCATTACTAAATTATAATATAGACTGAGATCAGGTTGGTGTAGTCATTCAAGTCCATTGATGTAATCACGACTCACCAAGATTTGAAGATGATCAATCCCCACTATAGATGAACTGTTTGATCATGAATCAAAGAGAATTGAAGCTGGCTGAAAAAAAGATGATCCATTATGAAAACCCTAGGTTGTATAGTAACCCATGTATCACTGATCGTGCAAGGAGATCTATACTGAGATGAGAAAATGATTCACTCTTCATTACATGAACCCACACCAATTAAAACCATGATTTTCCCATTTAATGTTAGACTACAGTCGAATAACATAAAATTTTAGTAATACATGTTGCTGAAGAATACCAATGTTGAGTCAATCCTGAATTTTATTATAAGGATATTGGAGCATAATAGGTGTTTCTAGATCAAATTAACCTTTTAAATATGACAACCCTGCTTTTTTATTACACAATTAAACACAATTTTTTACATAAACTTCACTTGATACAACAAAGAATATCAATAGGTCCAGTGTATTTGGGGATTAGGATCATTACATAACAACTTAAAACATTAAATACAACATATTTATTGAAAACTTCCTTTACATGACCACTAAATTCACTTGTACATAACATTGCATGGGATAACCAGAGGACATGCATAAGAAATGGGTGAGCTATAAAGCCCAGGAAGGGAATAATCATGGAATAAAATGATGAACACAAAACATGTTATGAAATATGTATATCAACAGAGCATAAGAGAATCATAAACATAAAGACATGATAAAGCATGATAATCAGAAAATGGAAATGTGGCAACAACACTTAACATGGAATTTGTATGAGCCAAGGCTGATTGCACCTAGAGCATGAGTAAACCCTCATTGCACATGAAGCACGAGTAAAACCTTGTTGAAAATTAATTATCTTGATTAAACAACAATTTAACATGATGTATCATGATACTATACTTTACCCAATGCATTGGAGCACTATAAGGGAACACCCTTTTTAAACATTTCATTTCATGCATAAGTGTGCCGCATGGATAATATATCATGGATTCATAAAACATCATCATTTATTCAACTATTAAGGAATTTGGAACTCATACATGAAATTTTATAATCAATAAGTAAATGTATATGAATCTGAATACCCTTGATAGATAAATGAGCATGGTATTCACCACACAATGACATTGACTTGGAAAATAGGTGCAATTTCAACAGGATAACGGCATGACGTAAGAATTAATAAAAATGGTTGATGAGAGAAAAAGGGGTGTCTCATCTATGTACATGAAATGGAAACTATGGAGGTCATATAGATACATGTCCCAATAATTTTAATGGAATTTAGATTCATGATAAAAAATAATAGATTGAATGTAAGTGATGAGAGATAAATTCCATTAGGAATTTCGGCATAGCAACGTGTGTACATGGGAGGAATTTATTGAGAGAGAAAAGGGTATATCATAATTCAAACATAAAGAAGGAATTATCAGGGAGGTGTGAAACAATACCCTGACATTTATAATTGAAATTAAAATGGCATAACAATTTAACAAATTTTGGACAAAATGAGAAAGGAAGAAAAAACCTTACTTGGAAGTGTGCTTCCAAAGGCCTGAGAGAGGCTTCTTAGGATATTGGGAAACCTTGGGAGGTTTATAGAGAGAGTATGGAAGAGGTTTGATGAACTCAAAAGGCTTTGAGTGAGGAGGAAGTGGGATCTTGGGTGGGTTTATATAAGAAATGTGAGGGAATTCATTATTATTTTGGTTTGGGACACCTCACATTAAACTAATCCAAACTAAATACCATAACATGGTTTTTGACCATGGTTTTTGGAAAAGGGAAGTGGAAAACAATATTTTATAAGTCAAAAGTCTTAAATTCTTAAAATTATGGGGATACTTATGTGGATGTGAGTCACACACCCTAGGAAAATAGTTTTAAAAGGCTAAATTTTTAATAAGTCTTGAAGGGTCCACTAAAGCTTTGTGAAATAAATAAAACAAACCCAAAATCACATTATTTTATTGTTAAAACATATATTGGACGAACATAAAATTTATATTATTTTACTACATCACAATAGGGTCATTATGATGTCATAAGACAAAATATATATTTAAAGGGTATTAAATTTTTACCCAAAAACATGGTTGTCTCAGAAAATTATGAAAAATTCACTGCTGGATAATTTTGACATCCTGATTCCAAAAATAATATTCATTTTATCTAAATAATTTTTTAAACATGTTATGTTTCACTTTAAAAAATCTGACATTTATGGAAAATTCATATGTTTTGACAAAAATGGATTTCAATCCATAATGAAAATTACAATTTAATTCATAACATTATACAATAATTTATATTTCATAAAAATTAATTTAATAATAATAACAATTATAATATTTTTTTAAAATATTATTTAATTCAAAAATCCATTAATTCATCAAAATAGATTTCTTTGTTGAACATTAACTAAAAATTCTATTTGTACATTAAAAACTATTTACAAGGTAACTGTAATAAAATGGACGTATATTCATTATTATATAAAATAATAATGTACATAACCATAGTGCTATGGTCTTGTTACATTACCCCTTATAACACCTGCATATGACTGAAGAGTGAGGTGTGTGATGGTGACAGAATCTTGGGGTGGCTTGGATAACATTGCTCGAGCGTTAATCTCTATCAACATCTAATTATCTCGTAGGTGGTCCTGCTTGAGCTTAACATTTTAAAGCTTGGCTTGGGCTTGGTCAAGAGCGAAGCCCAGAGACACAACCTCTTTTCCGAGCTCTGAAAAATGGGCTTCGTATTGGGAACATCTGCTGGATGAGGCCATTGCTTCCATTGCCTATGTAAATTGGATTTGTTAAATCCGTATATTTATACTAATCATGTGATCACTGTTCAAAAAATATATTAGAAATGGTAAAAATTATTAACTATATTTTAAAATCCCAAAATATAAAACCAAAGAAGTTTACATTTTATATAAAAATTTTACATAAGGAGACATTTAATTAGAACAAAAGCGATTTCCATTAATGAATGTTTGGGTCATTACAATCTTCCCCCCTTAAGAAATTTTTCCCTCAAAATTTTTTTTTCCCAAACTAAAACAGATGTGGGTAACTCTACTTCATCATATCCTCTGATTCCCACGTCACTTCTTCAAACTTGTTGTTCCTCTACAACAGATTGGCGAGGGGCATTGTCTTATTTCATAGGACGTTTTCTCTACGATCTAAGATCTTCACTGGTTGCTCCTCATAAGAAAGATCATCCTATATATGTACCACCTCTGAAGAGAGTACATGTAAAGGGTCCAGTATGTACTTCCTTAAGAGGGATACCTGAAAGACATCATGTACTTTGGCCATGGTAGGTGTATGTTCTGGTCGATAGGCTACAACCCTGACACGATCAAGAATCTCAAAGGGGCTGATGTACCTTGGAATTAACATCCATTTCTTTTCAAACCTCATGAACTTATTCCATAGAGATATGCATAGAAATACTATGTCTCTAACTTTAAACTCAAGGTCTTGTCGATGGTTATCTACATAACTCTTATGTCGACTCTGCCTCCCTCGATATACTGCTGAATGGTTTTCACCTTCACCACCATTTCATTGACCATTTCTAGTCCAAGAAGCTTATTCACTCTGACCTCATCCCAACATACCGGTGCTCTACACCATTTCCCTTAAAGGGCTTCATATGTTTCCATTCGGATGCTCGAGTGGAAACTGTTATTATTAGAGAACTCAACCAGAGGAAGATGTTGATTCCATCATCCTTTAAAGTCCATTGACCATTCTCTCAACACGTCCTCAAATGTTTGGATAGTCCACTCAGATTGGGTATCAGTTTGAGGATGATAGGTTTTACTGAAGTTCAGTTCAGTATTCATAGCATGTTGAAGAATCTTCCAAAACATAGAGGTAAATATTGGATCTCAATTGGACACAATATATAGTGGTACTCCATTAATCCTTACCACTTCCCTCATATATATCTGTTCCAGTTGATCTAATGAGAAATCCTCTCAAATAGAAATGAAGTTTGAAACCTTTGTAAGATTGTCCACAACAACCCAGATTGCATTGTTTCCTTTGGATGTATTCAGAAGTCTGGTGACAAAGTCCATGGTGATGTTCTCCCATTTCCATTATAGTATGGGAAATGGTTGCAGTATCCCTATAGACTTATGCCTCTCTGCCTTCACTTTCTAACACATCAGGCAATTTGATGTACATTTAGTGATCATATTTTTCATATTATCCCACCAATAATGATCTTGTAGATCTTGATATATCAATGTATTTCCTATGTTAATAGAGAAATTTAAACTATGTGCATCATCCAAAAGTTCCTTCTTCAACTCAGGACTTGATGGAACACATATTCATTTCCCAAATCTCACAATTCCTTCTTCATTAACATTAAACTCTGATGATTTCCATTTTCTAATAGCTTCCACTTTTTCCTAAATTCCCACATCATCCTTTTGAGCATCATTTAACATTTCCAAAAGTGATGGTTGAGAAATCATATGTGAAAGGATTGATTATTTTCCCTTATTTATGATTCTCATGTCCATCTTCATCAAATATAAGAAGATTGGATCCTTTTCAATTCTCAACAATGATAGAATCACTGGGCCCTTTCTACATAGGGAATCGACCACCTTGTTCTCTTTCCCAGGGTGGTAATGGATTGAGCAGTCATAGTCATTTATCAGTTATAACCACCTTCGTTGGGGAATGTTCAACTAATTCTCTGTGAATATATACTTAAGGCTTTTATGGTCTGAATATATTTCACACTCCCCCCAAAGAGATAATGCTTCCAAATTTTCAAATCAAATATCACTATATCCAACAGGAGGTCATGTGTTGGATAGTTATGTTTATGAAATTTCAATTTCCTTAAAGCATAGGCAATGACTTTGTCATTTTTCATCAACACACATCCCATTCCCTTCTTCATAGAATCACTGAATACCAAAAACCATTTTCCACTTGGGGTTAAAGTGAGCACAAGCACAGTGATAAGCTTCATTTTCCACTCCTTAATGCTTTCTTCACATTCTTCACTCCAAGAAAACTTTACTCCCTTCCAAGTTATCTTGGTAAGAGGGTTGGAAGATGATGAGAAATTTCTCACAAATCATTGATAATATCCAACTAACCCCAATAAGCTAAGGACATTCGTTACTCATGTTTGCCTCGACCATCCCTCAGTTGCATATGTTTTGGGGGGATCCATAGATATCCTATTGCTTGAGATGATATATCCCAATAATGAGACCTCCTTCAACATGAACTAAAACTTTCTGTACTTTTCATAGAGATTATCCTTCTTCAAGTTCTCTAGTATAGTTCTTATATGCTCTTCATGATCCTCCTTGGATTTGGAGTATATTAGAATTTCATCTATAAAGGCTACAACAAATTTGTCGAGGTAATCTCTATAGAATATATTCATCAAGTCCAGGAATATTTCTAGAGCATTAGTGGGTTTGAAAGTAATTACTATGAATTCATAGTGCCCGTTTCTTGTACGAAATGATGTATTGGGTATATCTTCCTTATTCAACCTTACTTGATAATATCCCAACCACAAATCCACCTTGGAGAATTATTTTGCTCCATGAATCTAATCAAACAAGTCATCAATTCGTGGTGGAGGATACTTGTGCTTTATCATGATTTTTTTGAGATCACAATAATAAATGAAAAGGTGAATTGACCCATCCTTCTTCTTAACAAGGAGAACTTTTACACCCCATGGTGAAGCACTTGGGTGTATAAGACCTTTATCAAGATTCTCCTGTAGTTGTTTTTTTCACCTCCTCAAGCTCCACAATAGGCATTATATATGGAGTCTTGGATATTGGAAATTCCCTATGTATAATATCAATTGAGAATTCAACATCTCTTCTAGGAGGAAGAAAAAGAAAATCCTCAAAAAGAATTCAGCGAATTCCATCAGAATAGGCATGTCTTCAGGGATGGTTGCCTCTTTTGAACTAATCATCTGAGCCAAATACACATGATCATAGGGCATTAATATCCATGCTAGCGATGATGGAGAAAAATAAGGTTCATCTTCCTCCTTGAACCTGTAATGAATCGAGGGTCGATTCTCCACATGGAGAGTGATTTCCCTCTAATAGAAATTTATGTTGGCTCTATATAAGGAAAGCCAATTCATGGATAAAATTGCATCAAATTTCACCAGAGGGAGTATGGAGTGGTTCATCGGGAGGTTCGATCCATATATTATGATAGTGGAGGAGTTATATTTATGGGAGCAATGATTACCCCATTTGTCGTACTCACTAAAATCATCACTTCCATGAATTTTTGTGGTGATAGGATTGTTCTAATAATATTTAGAGATATAAAAGAATACATAGAACCTGAATCAAAAAGTATATTCACTATTCTTGAATGAATAACTTGAGTACCAGTCACCACTTCATTGTCGGGGCTCACTTCTGTAGTAGTGATGGAAAAAGATCTCGCTTTCTCCCTTAGAGGATGTTGGTTTCCTCCAAAAACCATTGGAATAGGGAACTTATTTTCAAGATTCCATAGTTCTTTGAAGCTGTAGTAATGATCCACGCGTTGAGGTTCAAACGGGGTGTTCCTCTCCCATGTCGCAGCTGTAGGTCTTTCTTTCTAATAGTTAATATCCAGGTTCCCTTCTCTGCCACACCAAAATCATTTCCACATGATACCCCTGAGATTCTCTGATCTCTATTTCAACCTTGAGGGCACATCAGACAATTTCCTCATAGCTGTCGAAGTCACAGATCACTAGCTCTTTCTGCAGGCTAGGTTTCAGCCCACCAAAGAAGTGGTCAACCATGAATTTGGGGGTAACGACAAAGCTGAAGGTGTATTGTGCAATACATGTGAATTTTTCCTCATACACTTCAACAGATTCATCATTTTTTTCTCGAGGGAAAGGAAGTCCATTTCCATCTTAAGCTGGAGGGTGTGCGAAAAATATTTATTGAAAAACATTATCTATAAATCCTTCCATTCCAATGCCTTGATCTCCTCCTCAGGCTTCATATTTTTGATCAACGTCCACCATTGATTAGCTTCACCCTCCATAAGATAAGTATCTAGGGGAACCTTCTCTTATTTAGAACATTGAAGGATGGAGAAGATATTTTCAATGGATTTGATCCATTGTTCAGCGATTGAGGGATCAAATGATCTATTAAAAGTAAGAGGCCTTTGTCTCATTAAGCTCTCGATAGTAACTTGATCATTCTTGGGTGGGGGTGGGGGGGGGGGGGTTGAACGTTCTTCTTGAACCATATTTCTATTAAAATCTGGAGTTATCTGAGAGGGAAGCATAAAAATGTTTGCGATTCCTACTCCCATTGGATTGGGCATCTCATTAGTACAATCATCACATTGATCTTCACATTAGTTTATAGCTCGATTCCTCCTATTATCGGCCATTGGATGGAATAAAAGGAAGGTTAGGGGTAACACATAAAGGGTAATACAAGGACAAAACTGATGACTTATAAATAACTTTTATTTCCTTATCATATGAATCTATTGGATTTAGTCTATGTTAACCATGATCTACTTTCTAACATATATTCTTAGGGAATTTTTTTAGTCCCATAATAATGGATCATACTATGCTTTCGAATTTACCAAATAATATCCCCCAGGAGTGTTGTAACTATGAGTGCAGCAAGGCCCATTTTTGGGCACCAATTCCCATTCGAGTCATACTCAAAGTGGTGTTTTTGAGTTTTAACCCAAGGATACTTCTGTGCCAGAGCTGCCTCTACCTGCTCGTATCCTGGCAGGGATGTATTTTATTCATACACCACTTAATCAATACTCACCAAAACTTAGGGATGTTTTCATTATAAATAGTATTGTCTATAAGGCTTTACTATAGTTTTATAATCCTAATCTTCGAAATAACTAAACCTCTCCTCTGATACCAACTATGACAACCCTGCTTTTTATTACACAATTATACATAATTTATTGCATAATCATCACTTGATACAACATAGAAGACTGAGAGGTCTAGTGTATTTTGGGATTAGGATCATTACCTAACAACTTAAAATGTGAAATGCAATATCTTTATTGAAAACTTCCTTTACATGACTACTAAATTCCCTCGTACTTAGCATTGCATGGGATAACTTGAGGCCATGCATAAGAAAAGGGTGACATATAAAGCCCAATAAGAGAATAATCATGGAATAACATGAATAATACAATACATGTTAGGAAATAGGCATATAAATAGAGCACAAGAGAAGAATAAACATAAAGTCCTGATAAAACATGATAATCATAACATGGAAATGTGGCAACAACAGTTAACCTGGAATTAGCATGAGCCAAGGCTCATTGCACATGGAGCATGAGTAAACCCTCATTGCACATGAAGCATGAGTAAACCCTCATTTCCCGTGAATTAGAATAAGTAAACACCCATTACACAATAATTATCATGATATTATACTTTACCCAATGCATTGGAGCTCTATAAGGGCACACCCTTCTTAAACATTTCATTTCATGCATAAGTGTGCCACATGGATCATATAACATGGATTCATAAAAATTCATCATTTTATCCAAGATAAAGGAATGTTGAATTAATACATGAAAGTTTATTATAAATATGTAAATGTGTATAAAGGTGAATACCCTTGATATAGAAATGAGCTTGGTATTCGCTACACAATGTCATTGGCTTGAAAAATCAGTGCAATTTCGGCAGCGTAACGGCTTGATGTAAGAATTCATAAAAATGGTTGATGAGAGAGAAAGGGGTGTCTCATAATATGGACATGATATGTAAGGTAATGGGCCATATAGATACATTCCCCACTAGTTTTAATGTAATTTATATTCATGATACAAAAGAAATGCTTGAATGTAAGTGAGGAGAGAAAAATTCCTTTCAGAATTTCTTCATAGTAACGGGTGTGCATGGGAGGAATTTATTGAGAGAGAAAGGGGTATATAATAATTCAAACATAAATAGGGAAGTATCGGGGAGGGGTGAAACCATACCCCTATAGTTATAATTGAAATTAAAAGGGCATAACAATTTAGAGAATATTGGACAAAAATGAGAAAGGAAGAAAAACCCTTACTTAGAAGTGTGCTTCCAAAGGCTTGAGTGAGGCTTGAGAGATGCTTATTTGGAGCTTGGGGCACCTTGGGAGGATTATAGAGAGTAGAGGGAAGAGGTAAAATGAACTCCAAAGGCTTTGAGTGAAGAGGAAGTGGGATCTTGAGTGGGTTTATATAAGAAATGTTAATGAAAATATTATTATTTAGGTTTGGGAGACCTCATAGTAAACTAATCCAAACCAAAAAACAGCCCATGGTTTTTCCCATGGTTTTAAGAAACGGGATGTGAAAAAAAATATTTTATCAGGCCAATGTCGTATATTCTTAAAATAATGGGGATTCTTACGTGGAGGTTATTCACACTCCCAAGAAAAACAATTTAAAAAGACAAAATGTTTAATAAGTCTTGAAGGGTCCAATAAAGCTTTGTAAAATAAATCAAACAAACCAAAAATAACATTATTTAAATGTTAAAACATATATTGGCCGAACATAAAGATTATTGTATTTTATTACATCACTATTGGGTCATTATGTTGTCATAAATCACATTATATATTTAAACGGTATTAAACTTTTACCCAAAAATTTGATTGTGTCAAAAAATTATGAAAAATTCACCATTGGATAATTTTGAGGTCTAGATTCTAGAATTAATATTCATTTTATCTAAATAATTTTCTAAATAGGTTACTTTTCACTATAAAAACAAAAACCAACATTTATATAAAATTCATTGATTTTGACAAAAATGGATTTCAAACCGTAATAACTATTACAACTGCATTCATAAAATTACTCGATCTTTTATATTTAACATAAATTAAAATAATTATAATAATAATATTTTATTAAAATATTATTTAATTCAAAAATCCATTAATTTATCAAAATATATTTCTTAGTTGAACATTAACTAAAAATACTATTTTTTCTTTAAAAACTATTTACAAGGTAACAATAATAAAATGATGGTATATTCATATTATATACAAAAATAATGTAAATAACCATAGTTCTAAGGTCTTGTTACATATCCCCTTATAACACCCACATAAGACCGAAGAGTGAGGTGTGCGATGGTGATAGACTCTTGGGGTGCCTCATATAACATCCCTCTTGTGGTAATCTCTAACAACTTCCACTTATCTTGTAGGAGGTCCTGCTCGAGCATAACATATTAATGCTTTGCTTGGGATTCGTCAAGTGTGAAGCTCAAAGACACAACCTACTTTTCGAGCTTTGAAAAATGGGCTTCATATGGGGAAAGCCTATTGGATGAGGCCATTTCTTCCTTTTTCTGAGTAAATTGGATTTGTTAAATCCCTATATTTATACAAATCATGTGATCACTGTTCGACGACTATATTAGAAATGGTCACAATTCGTAACAGTATTTTTAAATCCAAAAACATAAAACCAAAGATGATGATATTTTATATTAACATTTAACATAAAGAGAAATTTAATAAGATCAAGAGGGATTTCCATTAATGAAATTTTGGGTTGTTACATTAAAAATATAAATTTTAAAAAAAATGACTAATTCTAATTCAAAAGTTAAGAAGAGGAAATGAGTCCAAGGAAATATGAATTGATTCATTGATATATTTAGACGTGTTTCTAATAGACCATGTGTGGGTTTGTCATGTTTTTTACAAGGGTAGTTCTTAACTCAAGTGGAGGTTAAAAAATTATATGACCAGAAACACGTGTTTAGGGAAAAAAGAAAAATAAGAGTGATTTAAGAGGAGGATTCCAGTGAAATACAAAATAGCATTGTTAAAAAAATTCAAATCCTCTAGAGTGAATAAGATACTTTTCACATTGAGAGCTATAATTTCAAATAAGGATAATCTGAGAATAGATATTGTGCTCCAGATAGCATTGAGGAGAGGAGGAGAAGAAAATAACACATCATGATTAATATTTTAGGGGTGATCTCTTATATCCTAATATTTTAAATTCATTTAAATTATAATCGGAACAGAATACTTTGATTTTGATCAATTTGAAAATTATTTTTTGATAATTATTTGTTCATGGTGAATAAAAATTATTAGTTTTATTTTTACATTTTATTTGAGTAATTTCTTTAATTATTTTAATCAATCAACTAGATCCACCATGAGTATGATTATTTTGTTCCCATAGAAAAAAATTTCAAAATATCATAATTTTCGTGACCCGCCTTCACCAAGATGAGAGAAGGGACATCAGGTTGCCAAAACCTTCCTTATTCAAGTTGAAGGAGAGATAATGAACCTCGAGACCCTCCTTCAATAGGTCCCAGTGTGGCGACTAGCACCAACGGTATAGAATCACACACAATATGGAAGACATTACCCCTTTTATTTAACAGAATCAAGAGATAATATAGTAAATACTAACAACAGCAAAGTATAGGTAAAGCCAAAACAAACCAATCTCATATGCATGTTCCAAAAGTAAAAGATACAAAAGTATAAGAAAACCCCAAAAAGAAGTACCAAAAGAAAGAAAAATAGCAACAACAACTATCCCAACGCCTGAAATAGTATGAACCTACATGATCCATGATGTTCTCCTAGAAACATGAAAATAGTTATATATATATAGGGTCATCATAAAAGTATACTCAGTAGGGAAAACCAAAAGATCTTGTACACAAGTGGGGAGGCATTCTAATGCCCCATGAGAAAAGAGATAACTGAAAAACCTAGCAAGGAAAACTGCCCTCCATAGCCTCACCAAGGACCAATCTCTAAATAATGAAAGTTAACAAATATATTAGTAATAACATGTCGATGTTTGGGTACCCCGTGACACTTCCCCATAGGTTATTGAAGACATCCTATGCATCGAACCTCTCCCACCATTCTCACCGCAGTCCCACTTCCACACCCCGCCCGCACACACCTGGGTCACAACCACATGCCCCGCCCGCAAACACCTGGGCAACAATAACCATGCGTAACCACGCGTAACAACACCCACAAACACCTGGGCCAGAACAACTACTACCACACCCCAAGACACATGGGACTCATCCCGAAGACACTTGGGAAACAACCCACCCACACACACCTGGGCAACCACCACAACTACACTGCATGAAGAATCTTGGGCTATAATTGACCTCAGACCATCACATCCAACCCGATGAGTCTTGTGCTATTCGGGAAAGGGAGCATAAAACGATCTAATAACTAGCCACTCATAGGAGTGTTTGGAAAAACACCCTCCCCAATGAAATGTTGATGTTCGGCACTAGGTGCTCAACTTGGGTGGGCGCGAATAAGAAACATAAGAACTACAATTTTATAATATATATAATAAGCACTCATCCCAACCTAGTAGTTCCAAAACCAACCTAAGCACAAACACCCTCATTACTATTCATTCACAAGAAGCACCAAACTTAGAGTCGTATCACCAATTATCCAAGAAAGCAATTCCCCATTGAGCCCATCCATGTTTTCATGTTCAAGTGACACCATTTAAGTAAATTCTGCACTACTGGGAAACTAAAAAGCATAACCACACGCCTGAGAAAGAGAGAAACAACCAACCACAATTTTAAGCATTCACACCAGTTCTATTATGAAGTCACAACAACAAAGGGTTCCATGAGATCCCTCAAAGTATTGGAACCAGACCAAGCCTCGAGTTACAACCCCACACAGCTTCAGATTCACAACCAACAACCGCGTCACAACAAAGGATCCCATCCCCATTCACATCACCCCATAAGCATCAAGCAAGACAACACACCTCCTACCAAAACAGAGTATGGAAACTTCCAGGTTCAAGAACAACATTCATTAGGTTATTCTTTCTATTGGTTAACCAGGGTGACCATACAAGGATTGAGGTTCACTTGGAATCCATTTAACCATCTGAGTTGAGGTGTTTTACCAATTTCTATGTTACAGTTATTTAATCATGTAAATATCTAGTAGCACAGAAGTTCATTAATGCACATGGAAAAACCACAAACAGCCATGATTTTTAGTGGGCGTGAGACTGTACAGTTCAAAACACATAATCAAGAATAAGAAAATATAGTAGAAACAATGACCACACCCCCCTTCATTATTTAAAAGTCCTCTTGTTATCTTTATTAATGTTTGGTTTCTTCCTTCCTGTAGAAACAAAAGCATACCCACCCCTCATGATACACATTAATATAGATGAAGGGAAAACCCTAATTGGATGATCAAAGATTGATGTTTCTCTCGACATGCCAAAAAATGGGGATAGACAACTTGTAGGGGAGGAACGTTGGGGACTCCAAGGGTGATCAGAAAGGCTCCAGCACAGGCACACCACTTGCCTCAAGAAGGGGAACTCCAAATGCACAAAGAGGAAAACGAGGCTAGCCAAGAGAATAAGAAATAATTTCTAGCATGATATAAAGATGAGACCAAGCATTACTCGATATCAAGATCTTTGGCAGCTTTAAAGGTGGATCATGCTTTCACCACGCGGTTGGTTGGTTACACATGACATGATTAATTGTTATTTAATAACTCTCATCCAAAAAATGTGGAAAGAGCTGTGACATTAAGGATATTATATAAACAGAGGGGAACGTTACACATAGCTGGGTCCGTTGAGGGTCTCCCCACTCTTAGGAATTTAAAACATTGATCATGGGGATAAAAATGGGCTTGAACCACTTCCAAAAGGTTTTAAAGGTTTAAAAGTAGAACTATGGGAAAAATTTTAGAGGAATAACTTGATTGGGTTGTGTGGCACTGATCTTGTCGCATAGATCGGTTACACACCGATCAGTTGCCCCAATCAGTGGCACACCAATCGGTCACACACTGATCAGTTTCCCCAATCGATGGAACACCGATCGGTGCCACTGATTGGTGACACACTGATCAAGGGAACCCCGATTGGTGGCACGTATCAGTGACACACTGATCGGCGGCACTTATCAGTGACACACCGATCAGTCGCACCGATTGGACACACCGATCGTGTCGCCCCCATCAGTGCCACACTGATTAGTCGCACCGATCGGTGACACACCGATCATGTTGCACCAATCGGTGACACAATGATCTGTTTCACTGATTGGGGACACACCGATCGTGTCCCACTAATCGGCCGCACCGATCGGTCGCACATCGATCATTTTAACAACGATCAGTCACACATATATCGGTCACACCGATCAGTCGCACCAATCGGTCGCACAATGATATGATGTCCTACCACCGAGACTCCACCCTTAAGATACGTAATTTGGCAAAGGGAAGGACCATGAGGGTTTGGGAAATTACAATAATCAATTGGCATGATTGATTCAATTAAAATTTCATCAAAATTTATTGATGTTCGATGAATAATTCTTTAGAGATCTCTAGGGGTTAGTCATTTTCAAGAATTTTCTCTTGATGAGGGTGATTAATAAAACCTATTTTGAAGGATGTGTTTTCATTAAAATTTCCACGAATATATAAATCTATATAAACCATTTTGAATTTATTTACCTTAGTTACTATCCCTATCATCAATTTCTATTTCCATTATTGTTGCTTTATAATTATTTATTTCCAAACTTATTGGAAAAATAGTTCATTGTCATTTTATCCTCAATAAATAGAAAAAATAAAATAATACATATAATTTTTCTTCTACTTTCATTGGTTTTATTTTCATATTTTTGTTTGCACAATCACATATTCCCTATAGGTTCTAAACCCTACAAAAAATTATGTAATGTTAAATAGGAATTAAAAATAATTAATGTAGAATGTATTAAATAAATTAAAGTCATATGGTGTCACATACATGTTAAATTTTAAAGTTATTTTTCATTTAATTTACATCCTTGATTTGTTTTCGGGGTTTTCCATGCATTTTTGAAGGAAATGGTTGGTTCCCAAAATTTGGGCCAACCCAAGAGCCCATTTCCATATTTGAAAGTAGATTTTGTTTCTTTAATAAGTCCTTCGTTTTTCAACCCTTTTCACCTATTCAACTTCAAAAATGACCTTCATTTAACTATTAAATCCACCAAGGAATTTTGGGCCCCTTAAAAATTCATTAGCATCTTAGATTTGGGTGATCAAATTAGGTATTAGGCCAACCCGAAAACCCATTTCTAGTTTTAATTTTTTAAAATTCTTTCATAAAATATTCATTTTTAATCCATTTTTGGTTATTCAACCACTCACCTACTCCCACTATACCTTGTCGCACCCCCAAATTCGTTTCCCCCTCTTTGGAGGTCGTATTAGTCCAGAATTAGGGACAGACTTCTCAAGTTTCTAAAATCATCCAGATTTATCAAGTAAGTGACTATCCATCTAATATCCTTCCCTTTCCTGAAGTTTTACCTTTTTATCATGAATCCCTAAATGTACAAGATCTAGGTCTTCATACCTAGGGTTTTATTTTGAGTTTCCTGGTCTAATATTCTGGTTTTAGGTTTGATCTCACTCCCTCGTGGTGCGGTGGTGGTGCGGTTGAAGTTTCGCACTAGGATTTGCGGTTCATGAATATTTTGTTAGGTGATTCCATGTTTATGTAGACTTTGGGTCTTAGAATGATGTATTTATCATACTTTCAGTTTTATCTCATTTTATTATTGATGCAAAAATTAGTTTTGTTGGTGTTTGTTTTGCAAATGAATTTTTAAATGCAAATTTCATGTGAAATTGGAGGGGGTTTTCATGGGAATATTTTATTAGTTTATTTGGGAATCCCCTATTAATACATAATTGATTTTATTGAACTATAATAGGGCTTCCAATAATGTTTTTAATTTTATCCCCTTTGTTTGTTTCTATGAAAATTGATTTTAATTGTGTTTGTGGAACATGTGAACTTTAAGTCCCATGTTTGTGTAAAAAATGGAGGTTTTTCAAAGTTATCATTTCTTGGTTCAAAGGGGCTGCCATAAAAATGATTGTTTTTTAATAGAAATGTATTGGTCTGAATTTTCTATTTTTGTAACATTATGGTGTGCACATAGTGTGCAATTTTGGTCTTAAGGAGTTTGGTGTGTGAAACATTACGGGATTTGGATTAATTGTTTTTTAAAAAATCTAAGGGTTTTGTTGTGTGTTTTAAGTGGTATAAAATGGGATATATAATATATTATTTTAGTGTTACCATTATTGTTGTGTTATAATAAAATATATTTATGTTTCATGATGAAATTGATTGAGCACAAAAGGGGAAGCCCAGGTACCTAGGTGGGGCGTATTTGTACTAGTACAGCTAGTGGACCGGATGGGTTTTGACCCTGTTTCACTTAGAATTTGGATAACGACAACTCTAACTAATCTATGTGGATTATTATTGGGGAACACTAGGTTATTGGTATGTTCCATACTAGTAGATCATGCATGATAACATATTTTTCTATGGTTACTTTACACTGAGGTCGAGGTACTTAGGGCCCGAGACAACCTAGTGCCTAGGGCTGTTCCCGATTTTGTTGCTCATTGGATTTGTGGTATTTAACCATATAATAGGGTGTGTTTGGAAATACATTAAAATAGCTAATATTTTTATTTTAATGTGTTAACATTCTGAAATTCTCAGATAGAAAACTGTTTTCAATTGAAAGTTGCTTTTCTTGGAATTTTAAAACTGTTTCACCTTGTGTATTAAAATTGCTTGTTTTGTTGACACTGTATTACATGATCTTTGGAATAATCTAGTGGTATCCTATTGGTCTTAGTCTCACACCCTACTTACACACCTTGGGTGTAATTAGACCTTGTTATGCTTGAATCAAGTAAAGGGAAGTCTATGGGTGACGGTGGTTCAGGGAGTTAGTCCCCATCGCTGGAGCAGAGTTATGGAGAAGGCATGCGGGTGACGAACCCCTTGTCGTGTTGAGTCCATGAGGATGTCTTGATGTTGTCATTATTTGTATTTGGACAACTTTTATTGTCTTTAAACAAATTTATTTTGATCTGGTTTATTTAAGAATTGTTTATCATGAAAATTCCAGATTCTAATTATTAATTTTTTTTATGTTTCATGCTTTAATACTCAGGTAAATCATTCCCAAACTAGATTTTTTGATACCTGGGCACTTGTTCCAGCCCGTGGGTATAGGGAACTCCCTTTGGTCCTTTCTATGGGCTGAGTTTGGGGACGTTAGTGGTGGAGACCAGATCCGGTTTGTGACAAAATGGTATCAAAGGAGGTTAATGTTTTTGTGTTATATTTCTATTTTGGGATGATTCGGGATAGACAGAAGCTTGGACTGTCGGGGCTCGGGGTTTTGGTTGTGAGTAGGGTGCCTGGCCTGCACCTCTAATGTAAAACCATGAGTTACCAGAGGATGTTGGAATTTACAGATTGACTTCACTTCTAGCTGAGACGTGTGGGCTGAAAACCACATGTGGACATCCGGGGGATGTCGAGTAGTTGTTTCCTTTATTACTAAAATGTGTTTAGTTTATTTATATTTGATGTATTTGATTAAAATTTTCAGAATTGTGGTATTGACTATTATTTTGTGACTATTGCATTTTGTAGCAACATGCCTCCCTGGAAAGCTCCCACCGCCCACAGGAGGAAGCTATAGAGAGATCTCCCACACCGATTGATCGGAGGCTCATGGAGGCTGTGGTTCGGGCTATCAAAGATTTGGGACAGGGACCATCTCTAGCTCCTATTCATGTTAGGGTAGAAGAGACAAGTCCTAGAAAAGATAAAGCATAAGAGTTTCTCAAAAACAAGCCTCCAACCTTTGAAGGTAGCTCGGAACCCCAGGAAGTTAAATAATGGGTCGAGAATATTGAGCATAAGTTTGAGTTCTTGGAAACACCCGAGGAGCTCAAGGTGAAGTGTGCCTCCTTTTTATTGGAGTATGCCAGCCATAAGTGGTGGGAGTTAGTGCTTTAGTCTGGGAAGAATGAGTAGATGAGCTAGGTAGATTTCAAGGTTGTCTTCAATTAATAGTACTGCCCAGAGGTGTTGTCTTATGCTAGGTCTAGAGAGTTCATGGAACTTTTTCAGGGGAATCTATCTGTGATAGTGTATGCCAACCGTTTCGCTGAGTTGGTTCGGTATGCTCCATAAATTTTCTCTAATGAGCAAGTGAAGGCCCAGATGATTGAGAAAGGCTTGCGACTAGATATATACTCCCAGGTGTTCTTGTTTAAGCTGAAGACCTATGCTGAGGTCATTGATTAGGAGTGCATTGTGGATATTGATAAGAAAGGTAGGGATGGTTTCTATGGTTCAGTATCAGCTGTGGGAAGTGGCAGCTCCTCATCGAAGAAAAGGAAGTGGGATGATCTTGTGAAGAAAGGAGGTGGCAGTTCAGGCCACTCTTCCAAAAAGTTTTCTTCTGCAGCTTCTGATGTGATATCGGTCATGTTCCCCCAGTGTGGGAAGCCTGGGCACATCTGACCAGAATGTGCACTTCCTTTGAAGCCATGTTACCAGTGTGGAGGTATAGGGAATTTGTAGATTTTTTGTGGTGTGGTACGTTCACTTCTGTGTGGGGCTGGGTCAGTGGCTTCAAGAGGAGTTTCTGCACAGTCTGAGCCGCCAGGGACTAGGGGATCTCGATTTGGCAGCTGTGGTGGTAGGGATAGGTCATCTTCTGGGCAGATCCAGTTTAGGGCACAACCACAGAATAACGGTTTTCTTCAGGCAGGGACCAGACATCTCCATGCGGTGGATCAGGAACCAGCAGGATCAGAGGCAGGACTGTCGACAGTTAGACGTACAGTTTTGATCAAATATTCTATAGTGGCTGCTATTTTTGATACTGGTGCCTTTGTTTCAATGAATTCATCGCATTTTGTTTACATTCTGAATTTTCCAACTAATTTGATGTCTTTCACGATGGATTTGGTGACACCTCTGGGAAAGAAGGAGCAGGGTCTCAGGTGCCCATCGTGTGTGATTTCTATGTCCGGGGTCAAGATGGAGTGGGACCTCTTGGTCTTAGAAATGGAAATTTTTTATTTCATACTCGAGATGGATTGGATAGTACACTTCCAGGAACACTTCGATTGCTACAGACGACATGTGAGTTTCATGGCACCTGATGGGAGTTGTCAGGTTTTTCATAGAGAATGGGATCCTCGATCAAGTCGTGCAGGGCCTCCACTCCCAGAGTTGGGACGTGTTATCTTCCAGTTATCTTCGATCATTCTAGAGGATGGTATTTACCCTAAAGGTGCACTACCTCATGTAGTGAATGAGTTTCCAGAGGTATTCCCTGATGATTTTTCAGGTTTTCCCTTGGAGCAGGATGTGGCGTTTTCAATTGATCTGGAACCAAGAACACAGCTGATATATCTTCCCTCTTATCACATGGCCCCCACCAAGCTGATGGAATTAAAGATACAGTTGAAGGACTTATAATTCAAAGGATTCATTCGCCCAAGCGTCTCTCCTTGGGCCTCTCTTGTGTTGTTCGCGAAAAAGGCTGATGGATCCCTCTGGTTGTACATGGACTACCAGAAGCTAAATATGGTAACAATTAAGAATAAATACACTTTTCCTAGAAAAGATGATTTGTTCGATCAGTTGAAAGGGGAAAAGTTGTTCTCAAAGATAGATCTGCGTTCAAGGTATCATCAACTTCGGGTGAAAGAGTCAGATATCCAAAACACAGCCTTTCGAAGCAGGTACGACCACTTTTAGTATTTGGTCATGCCCTTAAAAATTGATCAATTATCCAACGGTCTTTATGGCACTCATGAACAGGGTGTTTCATCAGTATCTTGATTCCTTTGTTGTAGTGTTCGTGGATGACATTCTGGTATACTCTTGCTCTTAGGAGGAACATGAACTTCCTTTGAGGATCATTTTGGGTACATTACGGGATCACCGCCTCTATGCAATGTTGTAAAAGTGCACTTTCAGGATCAGAGAGGTGAGATTTTTGGGGCTTGTGATCTCAGATCACGGAGTTTCAATGGACCCTGAAAAAATTAGTGAAATCATGTCGTGGGACAACCGAAGAATGTGTTTGAGATCAGGAGTTTTCTTGGCTTTGCTAGTTATTACAGGCGATTCGTTCAGGATTTCTCACGGATTGCTTCACCAATGACTGCCCTCACCCGAAAAGGGGTGAACTTTTTATGGGGTCCAGAATGCCAGGCATCGTCCGAGGAGCTGATGAGCCAGTTGACTACCAGCCCCATGCTGATTTTTCTAGAGGCTGCAAAGGGATATGTGGTCTATTGTGATGTGTCAGGTATGGGTATTGGGTGCGTGATTATACAGGATGATCACATGGTCGCGTATGTCTCTTGAAAACTTCTACCACACGAAAATAACTACATGACCCATGACTTGGAATTGGCAGTGGTGATGCATTCTTTGAAGTCATGGCATCACTAACTCTTTGGGAGAAGTTTGTGGTATACTCCGATCAAAAAAGCGTGGCTTATATCTTCTCTCAAAAGGACCCCAACTTGAGGCAGTGTCGCTAGATCGAGTACTTGCAGGGGTATGACTTTGAAATTGTCTATACCCCAGTAAGGGTAATGTAGTGGCCGACTCCTTGAGCAGAAGGGTACCAGTGCATGCTTTGAGGAAGTCCAGTGATGGGTGGGCATTGATGGGGCTCTTTTCTCAGATGCATGTGGAGACCAGGGAACACAGTGGAGGGTCATTCTTGGTGAGTGTCTAGTTGACTCCTTATCTATTAGAGTTGATTCAGTGGGAACAACCCAGTGATGAGATTTATCAGCTGTCGAAGATGTTTCTTCATGGTGGGAAGACATCCTCTGATTGGTCATCATTTCCTGAGGGCATCTTGAGATTCAAGGGCCGTTCAGTAGTGTAGTTATCTCTGTGGAAGGTGGTGATGCAGGATAGCCACCAGTCTCAGTGGGTTTTCTATCTAGATGCCACTAAGATGTATTATAATTTCTGTCGGCAGTTTTGGTTGCCTGGTATGAGACGAGACATAGAAGACTTTGTTTCGAGGTGCTACACATGCCAACAGGTGAAATAAGAGCACTAAAGGCCTTCTGGTTTACACCAACCACTACCCATTCCTACCTGGAAGTGGGATGAGGTCTCCATGGAATTAATTGTGGGATTACCTCATACACCTCGGGGTAAGAATTCCATTTGGGTGGTGATTGATCTTTTGACCAAATCAGCCCAGTTTATTCCAATAAAAGATACAACTAAAGTGTATGAGTTGGGCCATTTGTATCTTCATGAAGTGGTGAGACTCCATGGTGTACCATCGGCAGTTGTGTCAGATAGTGACCCCCACTTCACTTCTCGATTTTCGGAAGGCCTTTAGAAGGCCTTGGGGTCTCAGATTAAGATGATCACGACATAACACCCTCAGAAGGATGGTCAGACAGAGCGGGAGAATCAGATTTTGGAGGACATGCTTCATGCATGTGTCCAAGACATTAGAGGTTCTTGGGATAACCATTTGAGATTGGTTGAGTTTTATCATAATAACAGTTACCAATACTCAATTCAAATGGCCCCTTTTGAGGTGCTCAAAGGTCGGCCCTGTAGGTCCCCCCTATGTTGTGCTGAGGTAGGAGAGACTTCACTATTGGGGACAAACCTTGTGCAGGAGACTTCTGAGAAGGTCAAGTTGACCAGGTAGCACTTATTGACAGCTCAGAGTCTTTATAAATCTTATGCGGACTGGAGGCATCAAGACCTAGAGTTTTCTGTGGGTGAAAAGGTATTCTTGAAAGTGGCCCCTCATCTGGGCCATCGTTAATTGGGGAAGAAAGGTAAGCTAATGTCGTGGTATGTCAGGGCCTTTGAGATCACCGAGCATATTGGCAAGGTGGAATATAGGTTGGTATTACCTTCTCAGTTTACTTCCATCCATGATGTCCTCCACGTTCTCAGTTGAAGAAATACAACTCGGATCCGTCCCATGTGTTGAGTTGGGAAGAACTAGAGATAGATCCTGACTTATCTGTTGCGGAGAGGCCGATGAAAATAGTGGACTCCCAAGAGAAGATAATTCGAGAGAAGTCTATTTCATTAGTTTGGGTTCTGTGGCAGCATGGGATTGATACATATGAGACATGGGAGAGAAATTCATGGGTTGAGGAAGAGTACTCGTTCTTATTTTCAAATCAAGCTTTATGTTGACTTTCCAGGGCGGAAAGTCCTTCATGGTGGGGATAATTGTCACATACTTGACAAATTTTATGGTATTTTTCATTTAATTTACATCCTTGATTTTTTGGGGGGTTTCCATGCATTTTTGAAGGAAATTGTGGGTTCCCAAAATTTGGGCCAACCCGAGAGCCCATTTCCAGTTTTGAAATTATATTTTGTTTCTTTAATAAATCATTCATTTTTCAACCTTTTTCACACATTAAACATCAAAAATGACCTTCATTTAACTATAAAAACTGCCAATGAAATTTGGTCCCCTTAACAATTCATTAGCTTCTTGGATTTGGGTGATCAAATTAGGTATTGGGCTAACCCGAAAGCCCATTTCCGGTTTTATTTTTTTTAATTCTTTCATTAAATATTCACTTTTTATCTTTTATAGGTAATTACACCTCTCAAATTCTCCAACTATACCTGGACATACCCCCAGCTATGTTTCCCCCTCTTTGGTGGTCGTATCAGTCGGGAATTAGGGCCGAACATCTTAGGTTGCTAAAATCATCCAGATTTCTCATGTAAGTGACTATCCATCTAAGATCCTTCCTTTTCCTGAAGTTTTCTCTTTTTTTTCTAGAATCCCCAAATTTACAGAAGCTAGGGATTCATACCAAGGGTTTTGTTTTGAGTTTCTTAGTCTGATATTCTGGATTTAGGATTGATCTCACTTCCTTGTGGTGTGGTAGTGGTGCGGTTGAAGTTCCGCACTAGGATTTGCGGTTCATAACTCTTTTGGTAGGTTATTCCATGTTTATGAAATCTTTGTGTCTTAGCATGCTGTATTTATCATAATTTCAGGTTTATCTCATTTTATTATTGCTGCATAAATTAGTTTTATTGGTGTTTGTTTTGAAAATGAATTTTTAAATGAAAACTTCATGTGAAATTGGAGGGGGTTTTCATGGGAATATTTTATAGGTTTATTTGGGAGTCCCCTATTAATACTTAATTGATTTTATTGAACTATAATAGGGCTTTCAATAATGTTTTGAATTTTATCCCCTTTGATTGTTTCTGTGAAAATGGATTTTAATTGTGTTTGTGGAACATGTGAACATTAAGTCCCATGTTTGTGTAAAAATGGAGGTTTTTCAAAGTTATCATTTCTTGGTTCACAAGGGGCTTCCCTAAAAACGATTTTTTATTTTAATAGAAATGTATTGGTCTGAATTTTCTGTTTCGGTAACTTTATGGTGTGCACATAGTGTGCAAGTTTGGTTCTTAAGGAGTTTGGTGTGGGAAACATTAAAAAATTTGGAGTATTTGTTTTATTAAAAATATAAGGGTTTTGTTGTGTGTTTTAAGTGGTATAAAATGTGATACCTACTATATTATTTATGTGTGACTAGTATTGGTGTGTTATATGAAAATATATTTATGTTTCATGATGAAATTGATTGAGCACAAAAGGGGAAGCCTGAGTACCTAGGTGGGGAGGATTTGTACTAGTACGGCTAGTGGACCGGATGGGTTTTGTCCCTGTTTCACTTAGTATTTGGATAACGAAAAATTTAGCTAAACTATGTGGATGATGATTGGTGACCACTAGTTTATGGGTATGTTACCTACTAGTGGCTCGTGCATGAGATCAGATTTTTCTATGGTTACTTTACACCGAGGTACGAGGTACATTGGGCCCGAGACAACCTAGTGCCTAGGGGTGTTCCCGATTTTATTTCTCATTGGATTTGTGGTATTTACCCATATACTGGGGTGTGTTTGTAAGTACATTAAAGTAGCTAACATTTTTATTGTAATGTGTTAAAATTCTGAAGTTCTCGTATTGAAAACTGTTTTCAATTGAAAGTTTCATTTCTTGGAATTTTAAAACTATTTCACCTTGTGTATTAAAATTGATTGTTTTGTTCACATTGTATTGCATTCTCTTTGGAATAATCTGGTGGTATCCTATTGGGCTTAGTCTCACACCCTAAGTACATCCCTTGGGTGTAATTAGACCTTTTTATGCTTAACTCGGGTAAAGGGAAGGCTAAGGGTGATGGCGGTTCATGGTGTTAGTCCCCATCGCTGGAGATGAGCTGTAGAGAAGGCTTGCGGGTGATGACCCCATTGTCATGTTGAGTCTATGGGGATGTCTTGATGTTTTAATTATTTGTATTTGGAACTCTTGTAGTGTCTTTATACAAATTTATTCAGATCTAGTTTTGTTAAGAATTGTTTAGCATGAAAATTCCAGATTCCTATTATTAATATTTTTTTATGTTTTATGCTTTAATTCTCCTGTAAATCATTCCAAAACAAGATTTTTTGAAACCAGGGCACTTGTTCCAGCCCGTGGGGATAGAGAACGCCCTTCAGGCCTTGCTATGGGTGGAGTTTGGTGCCGTTAGTGGTGGAGACCAGATCCGGTTTGTGAGAAAATGGAATCATAGGAGTTAAAAGTTTTTGGGTTATATTACTATTTTGGGATGAGTTGGGATAGACTAGAGCTAAGACTATCAGGGCTTGTGGTATTGGTTGTGAGTAGGGTTCATAGCCCGCACCTCTCATGGTAGTCCATGAGTCACCAGGGGATGTTGGAATTTACAGATTGACTTCACTTCCAGGTGAAATGTGTGGGCTGCAGACCACATGTGGACATCTTGGGGATGTAGAGTAGTTGTTTCTTTTAAAACAGAAATGTGTTTAGTTTATTTATATTTTATTTATTTTATTACAATTTTCAGAATTTTGGTATTGAATATTATTTTGTGACTGTTGCATTTGGTAGAAACGTGCCTCCTTGGAAAGCTCCCACCCGCCCACAGGAGGAAGCTGGAGAGAGTTCTCACACACCGATTGATCTGAGGCTTGTGGAGGCTATGGTTTGGGCTATCCAATATTTGGGAAAGATACCAGCCCCTAATACTATTCCTGTTAGGGAAGAAGTGACAGTTCCTAGAAAATATAAAGGACAAAAGTTTCTGAAAAACAAGCCTCCTACCTTCCGAGGAAGCTCAGAACCCCAGGAAGCAGAAGAATGGCTCGAGAAGATCGAGTGTATGTTTGAGTTCCTGGAAACACCGAAGGAGATCCGGGTGAAGTGTGACTCATTTATATTGGTGGGTCCTAGCCGTAAGTGGTAGGATTCAGTGCTTCAGTCTGGGAAGAATGAGCAGATGCGCTGGGTAGATTTCAAGGCTGTCTTCAATGAACAGTATTACCCTGAGGTGTTGGCTTATGCAAGGTCTAGAGAGTTCATGGAACTTGTTTAGGGGAATCTATCTACGGTGGAGTATGCCCACTGTTTTTCTGAGTTGGTTCGGTATGCTCCAGAAATTTTCTATAACAAGAAAGCGAAGGCCCAGAGGTTTGAGAAAGGCTTGTGACTAGAGATATACTCCCAGGTGTTCTTGATTAAGACGAGGACCTATGATGAGGTCATTGATCGGGCGTGCATGGTAGAGATTGATAATAAAGGTAGGGATAGTTTCTATGGTACAATATCAATAGTGGGAAGTGGCAGCTACTCAGAGAAGAAAAGGAAGCGGGATGATCTTGTGAAGAAAGGAGGTGGTCGTTCTGGCCACTCTTCCAGGTAGTTTTCTTATGCGGCTTCTGATGTGAGATCGTTCATGTGACACTAGTGTGTGAAGCCTGGGAACATCCGACCAGCATGTCCACTTACTCCGAAGCCTTGTTACCAGTGTTGAGGTATGGGGAATTTTTAGCGTTTCTGTGGTGTGGCACGGGTACTTCCGAGTGGGGCTAGGTCAGTGGCTTCAAGAGGAGTGCCAGCACAGTCTGAGCTATCGGGGACTGGGGGATCTCAATTTGTCAGCCGTGGTGGTAGGGCTAGGTCATCTTCTGATCAAAGCTAGTTCAGGGCACATCCACAGACTAGCAGTCATCTTTAGGCAGAGACTAGACAACTCCATGCGGTGGATCAGGCACCAGCAGGATCCGAGGCAGAACCGTCAACAGTTCGAGGTACCGTTTTGATTGCATCTTCTTTATCTGCTGCTCTTTTTTATAGTAGTTCTTCTGTTTCATTAATTTCTACACATTTTGTGGACATTCTTAATTTTCCAACAGATTTGATTTCTTTCATGATGGAGTTGGTGACACAGCTGGGAAAGAAGAAGGAGCATGGTCTCAGGTTCCCGTCGTGTGCACTTTCTGTGTCAGGGGTCGAGATGGAGTGGGACCTCTTGGTCTTAGAAATGGACCTTTTTGATGTCATATTCGGGATGTATTGGATAGTACACTTCCAGGAACACATCGATTGCTACAGACGGTGTGTCAGTTTCATGGAACCTGATGGGAGTCGTCAGGTTTTTCATGAAGAATTAGATCCTTGGTCAGGTCGTGCAGGGCCTCAACTCCCAGATTTGGGAAGTGTTATCTTCCAGATATCTTATATTATTCTAGAGGATGGTCTTTCCCATGAAGGTGGACTACCTCATGTAGTGAATGAGTTTCCAATGGAATTCCCGGATTATTTTCCAGGTTTTCCCCCAGAGTAGGATGTGGAGTTTTCGATTGATCTGGCACTAGAAACACAGACGATATCCCTTACCTCTTATTGCATGTCCCACACCGAGATGAGGGAATTAAAGATACCGCTGGATGACTTAGAATTCAAAGGATTCATTTGCCCGAGCGTCTCTCCTTTGGCCGCTTTTTTTTTGTTCGCAAAAAGGCTGATGGATCCCTCTAGTTGTGCATTGACTACCAAAAGATGAATAAGGTAACAATTAAGAATAAATACCCTTTTCCTAGAATAGATGATTTGTTCGATCAGCTGAAGGGGGAAAAGTTGTTCTCAATGATAGACCAGCATTCAGGGTATCATCAACTTCAGGAGAAAGAGTCAGGTATCCCAAATAAATCCATTCGAAGCAGGTAAAACCACTTTTAGTATTTCATCATGCCCTTCTGATTTAATAATTCTCCAGTGGTCTTTATGGCACTCATGATTAGGATGTTTCATCAGTATCTCGATTACGTTTTTTTGGTGTTCTTGGATGAAATTATGGTATACTCTAGCTCTGAGTAGGAACATGAACATCACATGAGGATCATTTTGGGTACATTACGGGATCACCACCTCTATGAAAAGTTGTCAAAGTGCACTTTTTGGATCTGGGAGGTGAGATTTATGGGGAATGTGATCTCAGAGAATGGATTTTCAGTGGACCCAGAGAAAATTAGTGCGGTCATTTCATGGGATCAACCGAAGAATGTGTTCGAGATCAAGAGTTTTCTTGGCTTGGCTGGTTATTACAAGCGATTCATTCTGGATTTCTCTTAGATTGCTTCACCGATGACTGCCCTCACTCAGAAAGGGGTGAAGTTTGTATGGGGTGCAGAATTCCAGGAATTGTTCAATGAGCTGAAGAGGTAGTTGAATACCGCCCCCGTGCTGATTTTTACAGAGGCTGAAAAGGGATATGTGGTCTATTGTGATGCTTCAGGTATGGTTCTTGGGTGCGTGCTTATACTGGATGAACATGTGGTCGCGTATGGATCTGAACAACTTCAACCACATGAAAATAACTACCTGACCCATGACTTGGAGTTAGCAGCGGTGATGCACACTTTGAAGACATGACGTCACTACCTCGTTGGGGAGAAGTTTGTGGTATACTCTGATCACAAAAGCGTGGATTATATCATCTCGCAAAAGGACCTCAATTTGAGGCATCGTCACTGGATCGAGTACTTGCAGGGTTTTGAATTTGACATTGTCTATACCCCAAGCAAGGGTAATGTAGTGGCTGATGCCTTGAGTAGAAGGGTTCCAGTGCAGGCTTTGAAGAAGTCCAGTGATGAGTGGGAAATGATGGGGCTCTTTTCTCAGATGCATGTGGAGACTAGGGAACACAATGGAGGTTAATTCTTGGTGAGTGTCTAGTTGACTCCTTCTCTATTGGAGTTGATTCAATGGGAAAAGCCCAGTGATGATCTTTGCCAGTGATCAAAGAAGATTGATTATGGTGGAGAGACATCCTCTGATTAGTCGTCACCTCTTGAGGGCATCATGTGCTTCAAGGGCTGTTCAGTAGTGCAGTTATCTCTACGGAAGGTGGTGATGCAGGATAGACACCAGTCTTAGTGGGTTGTCCATCTAGGTGACACTAAGATGCATTATGATGTCCGTTGGCATTTTTGGTGGCCTGGTATGAGACGATACATAGCGGACTTTGTTTCAAGGTGCTACACATGCCAGCAGGTGAAAGAAGAGCACCAAAGGCCTTCTGGTTTGCTCCAACCACTACCCATTCCTCCTTGGAAGTAGGAAGAGGTCACCATGGAATTCATTGTGGTATTACCTCATACACCTCAGGGTAAGAATTCCATTTGGGTGGGTATTGATCATCTGACCAAATAAGCCCACTTTATTTTGATAAAAGATACAACTAAAGTGGATGAGTTGAGCCATTTGGATCTTCAGGAAGTGGTTAAACTCCATGGTGTACCATTAGCAGTTCTCTCAGATAGTGACCACCGCTTCACTTCTCGGTTTTGGGAAGGCCTTCAGAAGGCATTGTGGTCTTAAATTAAGATGAGCATGGCATACCACCTTCAGACAGATGGTCATACAGAGCGGGCGAATCAGATTTTGAAGGACATGATTCATGCATGTGTCCTAGAATATGGAGGTTCTTGGGATATCCATTTGAGATTGGTTGAGTTTGCTTATAATAACAGTTACCAATCCCCGATTTGAATGGACCCTTTTGAGGCGCTCTACGGTCGGCCATGTCGGTCCACCCTATGTTGGGCTGAGGTAGGAGAGACTTCACTGTTGGGGTTGAGCCTTGTGTAGGATACTTCTAAGAAGGTCAAGTTGATCAGGAATCCCTTATTGATAGCTTAGAGTCATCATAAATCTTATGCTGACTAGAGGCGTCGAGACCTAGAGTTTTCTGTGGGTGACAAGGTATTCTTGAAAGTGCCCCTCGTTTGGTCCATCGTCGATTGGGGAAGCTAGGTAAGCTGATGTCGCGGTATGTCGCTCCCTTTGAGATCACCGAGCATATTGGAAAGGTGGCATATAGGTTGGACTTACCTTCTCAGTTGACTTCCATCCATGATGTCTTCCACATATCATAGTTGAACAAATACAACCCGGATCCGTCCAATGTGTTGAGTTTGGAAGAAATGGAGATAGAGCCTGACTTGTCTGTTGTTGAGGGTATGGTGAAAATAGTGGACTCCCAAGAGAAGATACTTTGAGGGAAGTCTATTTAATTATTCTGGGTTCTATGGAAGCATGTGAATGATACACATGATACATGGGAGGGAAAGTCATGGGTCGAGGAAGAGTAGCCATTCTTGTTTTCCAATCAAGCTTCATGTTCACTTTTTAGGGCGGAAAGTACTTCATGGTGGGGAGAATTGTAACATACATGACAAATTTTAAAGGTATTTTTCATTTAATTTACATTGTTTATTTGTTTTGGGGGTTTTCCAAGCATTTTTGAAGGAAATGGTGGGTTCCCAAAATTTGGGCCAACTCGAGAGCCCATTTCCAGTTTTGAAAGTATATTTTTTCCTTTAATAAATCCTTCATTTTTTAACCTTTTCACCCATTTAACTTCCAAAATGACCTTCATTTAACTATTAAAACCACCAAATAATTATGGGCCCCTTAAAAATTCATTAGAATCTTGGATTTGGTGATCAAATTCGGCATTGGGTCAACCTGAAAACCCCTTTCTAGTTTTAATGTTTTTTACTTACATAAAATATTCATTTTTTATCTTTTTTCAGTGATTCTACCTCTCACCTACTGCCACTGTACCAGGCTGCACCCAAAACATCGTTTCCACCTCTTTGGATGTCGTATTAGTTGTGAATTAGTGCCAAACTTCTCATGTTGCTAAAATCATCCGAATTTCTCAAGTAAGTGACTATCCATCTAAGATCTTTCCTTTTCCTGAAGTTTTACCTTTTTTTCATGAATCACCAAATGTACAAGAACTAGGGCTTCGTACCTAGGGATTCATTTTGAGTTTCCTGGTACAATATTCTAGTTTTAGGTTTGATCTAACTCCCATGTGGTGCGGTGGTGGTGTGGTTAAAGTTCTGCACTAGGATTTGTGGTTCATGACTCTTTTGGTAGTCGATTCCATGTTTATGAAATATTTGTGTCTTATAATTATGTATTTATCATACATTCAGGTTTATCTCGTTTTATTATTGCGTAAAAAATTATTTGTATTGGCATTTGTTTTGCAAATTAATTTTTAAATGCAAATTTCATGTGAAATTGGAGGGGGGTTTTCATGGGAATGTTTTATTGGTTTATTTGGGAATCCCCGATTAATACCTAATTGATTTTATTGAACGATAATAGAGATTAAAATAGTTTTTTTAATTTTATCCCCTTTGTTTGTTTATGTGAAAATCGATTTCAATTGTTTTTGTAGAAGATGTGGTCTTTAAGTCCCATGTTTGTGTAAAAATAGAGGTTTTTCAAAGTTATCATTTCTTGGTTCACAAGGGGATGCCCTAAAAATGATTTGTTGTTTTAATAGAAATTTATTGGACAGAATTTTCTTTTTTTGTAACATTATGGTGTGCACATAGTGTTCAAGTTTGGTTCTTAAGGAGTTTGGTGTGTGAAACATTACGGGATTTGGAGTAATTGTTTTATTTAAAATCTAAGTATTTTGTTGTGTGTTTTAAGTGGTATAAAATATGATAGCTACTGTATTATTTGTGTGTGACCAGTAGTGGTGTGTTATATGAAAATATATTTATGTTGCATGTTGAAATTGATTGAGCACAAAAGGGGATGCTCGGGTACCTAGGTGGGGAGGATTTGCACTAGTACGACTATTGGACCGGATGGGTTTTGTCCCTATTTCACTTAGCATTTGGATGACGACAACTATAAATAAACTATGTGGATGATGATTGGGGACCACTAGGTTATGCTTATGCTCCCCAATAGTGGCTCGTGCATGAGAACGACTTTTTCTATGGTTACTTTACACCGAGGTACGAGGTACTTAGGGCCCAAGACAACCTAGTGCCTAGGGGTGTTCCGGATTTTGTTGCTCATTGGATTTGTAGTATTTACCCATATACTAGGGTGTGTCTGGAAGTACATTACATTAGCTAAAATTTTTATTTTAATGTGTTAACATTATGAAATTCTTAGATTGAAAACTGTATTCAATTGAAAGTATCATTTCTTATAATTTTAAAACTGTTTCACCTTGTGTATTAAAATTGCTTGTTTTGTTCACATTGGATTGCATGCTCATTGGAATCATCTAGTGGTATCATATTGGTCTTAGGATCACACCCTACATACACCCCTTGGGTGTAAGTAGACCTTCTTATGCTTGACTCAGGTAAAGGGAAGGGTAAGGGTGATGGCGATTTAGTGTGTTAGTCCCCATTGCTGGAGCGGAGTTGTGGAGACGTCTTGCGGGTGATGAACCCCTTGTCTTGTTGAGTCCATGGGGATGTCTTGATGTTTTCATTATTTGTATTTGGACCACTTATAGTGTATTTAAACAAATGTATTAATATTTGGTTTTATTAAGAATTGTTTAGCATGAAAATTCCAGATTCTAATTATTAATTTTGTTTTTATGTTTGATGCTTTAATACTCAGGTAAATTAGTCCCAAACTAGATTTTTTGATGCCCGGGAACTTTTTCCAGCCTGTGGGGATAGGGAATGCCCTTTGGGCCTTTCCATAGGCCAAGTTTAGTGCCGTTAGTGGTGTCGACCAGATCTGGTTTGTGACTTATGGGATGAGGAAGAAAACCTAATCCATTACGGGACCCTATCCACCATGTAATAATATCTAAAAAGTAATCCATGACTTATTATAATGTTATGTTTTATGTTTTTTCTTGGTTCTCATGTATCTATTGTCATATGATTATGTGTTATTTACATTATTTTCCCATATTTTTATTCGTGATAATTTTATTTTATCATATCATGTTATATGTTTTATGTCACATAATATGATTTGTTATCATGTTTATTACCGTGTTAAGATTTTTTGCTTGCCGAATATTTATCTATTACACTGGTTATCCATTGATTTTTTATGAGATCAATGGGGTATAGGATATCATTATAGATAATTTTTTAAATATGTTTTGTTTTATTTTCTTTTTTTATTATTATGAACTATATCATATAAATAGAGTAGGGCTCATGATCATTGGGTACAGATTATAAAAAGGTTATGTGTAAAATCATATAATAATATGTGTGAAATATTTGGGTCACTATTATATTATCTGAGAAGTTAAAACTTAAAATATTCACCGATTCTTCTCCAATGGTATAAACTATCACTTATGGTCACATTTTCTCTCTCCTAAGAAATTAAAATCATGATGAAATTGATATTTCAAGTGAATATATTCTTGAGTATTATAACATGATAAAAGATATCATTAATTTGTTACAAGAGAAATATATGAATTTAAATAAACAATATGATTTATCTATAGTTGTTAAATCCCTCCTTATCGTTAAAAAAGAAAAGACTGAACTACTTCCCAAAAAAATAATGAATTAAAATTAGAAAATGAGAATATAAATAAATTATTTAATGGTTTTGTAGTAATAATTGACACCCTCAAATTTTATTGGGCTTTTCATGTTATACCCACAATGAGATATAGTTTTTTCTATCATCCTTAAAATACATTATATAACAATTTTAATCCCAGTTCAAATACTGTAAATAAATATTTTGTAAAGAATATAGTTGGATCCTCTAAATATGGAAAAATATAGTTTGGATAAAGAATAAATTATTTATCTATTGTTTTTTTAAATATTTATAAATTTATGAATAAAATTTTCAAAGAGATGTGGATTCCTAACACTATATATTATAATATATATGGTTCCATACAGATCTCAGTATCAAAATCTATGTATATTTGAATGATTAAAGGAATCCTGTATGAAAATATCCAATAAAATGAAATGGTATTTAGACATTGATTGTTCTATACACATGATATTGGAATTCACATAATTTTAATAATACACCAGAGCATATGGTGTTTATTTCACCTTTGGTGAAAATAAAAATGGAAAAATTATCATCCTTGGTTAATTTGGTAAATATAAAACATTTTTAATTTTTAATGTTTTATTTTTTGATTGTTTAATTTATAATATTCCATGTATATCATAGTTAATTGATAATGGTTTTATGTCTGCTTTGAGAGTAATTCTTTTAAAATTCATAAATATATTATTAATTTTGTGTTTACTACATAAAAAAGTGAAAATGTTTATTTAATTGATTTAAATTATTTATTTTTTGATAATTTTTCTTTTTTAAATTCCATTCATCATTAATAATTATTGTTCCATATGATACTATGATACTTTAA
Organism: Viscum album; assembly: GCA_963277665.1. NCBI lineage: Eukaryota > Viridiplantae > Streptophyta > Magnoliopsida > Santalales > Viscaceae > Viscum > Viscum album. The sequence goes on along the minus strand of OY728155.1, from coordinate 1,514,631,499 downwards.
TATATTCTCCCTTATGGTGATATTCAAAAGGGTGTAGTCCTGGATATAACTAATCTGTATTTCTAAAAAGAAAAGGTGGGAAATCCCTATCAAAAGTGAAATATAATTAATGTGTCTTTCAATCCAAAGAAATAGGATTTAACCTCTCGACTACCAAAACTAGTTCACATGGACTTATATAGCCCATATTAATATTGTAGTTTAATAGGTAAATATTGTTCATGTATAATTATTGATGACTATTTGATGATTACATTGGTATATTTCTTGACTGAAAAATGTGAGGTTTGCAGTTATTTTCGAATGTATTCAAATTTATAGAGAAGTATAGTAGAATTACCATTAAGAGTGTGAGAAGTGATCATGTTAATGGGTTTTAAAAACATGATTTTGGATCCTTATTCTCACAACATTGATACAATAACAATTTCTCTACTCAATGAAAACATCAATAGAATGGGTTGGATGAAAAAATGGCACTTGAGACTTCAAGATATATACAAGATCATGTTTATTGAATTAAACATACCCACATTTTTTGGGTTTATGTTATTAATAAAACTTTTTATGTAATTAATACAATATTGATAAGACCACATTTAAGGAAGACTCCATATAAATTAAGGTATTCAAGAAAGACTAAGAAAAATCATTTAATTGTTTTGTATTAAAGTGTTAAATTTTTAATATAATTGATAATTTGGTTATGTTTACATCCAATAGTGATGAATGAATTTTAATAGGTTTTTCAACATATAGAAAAAAATATAGAATTTAATAGAAGAAAAAAGATGTGGAAGAATATGTTCATGTCACATTTGATGAAACTGAACCACATGAACCTAGTTTTTTCTTAAAAAACCCAGATGATGTTATAAAAAAAATTAAATATCAATAAAACCTAAATTACCATAGACCTTAACGCTGATTCTCTTAAAACATGTACCAATAAATTCTTTTTAGAGGAACTAAACCATAAGAAAACCCTAGAAGAATCTTGTATGCCTATATATAATAGAACTCATAGAGACCATACATTAAATGTTTTTATTTGAGATTGAAATAGATAAAATCTAAGTAGAGAATCACATAGACACCAGGTTGAATAACAAGTATTTTTTTCATATCCTTACCCCAATAATATTAATGAGTCAAATAATGATGAACATTGGGTGATGGATACACAAGAATAATTTCATTAGTTTAAAAGGAATTGTGTTTTAGAACTATTTGAGAGACCTAAACAATATCTGACCATTGTCACAAAATGGGTATATATAATCAACAATGATGAACTATAAATATTATTTAGTATAATTATTTATTTGTATTCCAAGGTAATAGTCATGAAAAGGTATTGACTATGAGTAACCTTTTCTCATGTAGATAAACTTGATTCAATTATGATACTTATTTATTATGATAACCATCTTCATTTTAAATTATATCAAGTGGATATAAAAAGTTATTTTCTAAATGGTTATATTGTTGACGATGTTTTTATTGAACAAACCCAGGGATTTTCATATCCTTATTTTTAAAATCATGTTTTAAACTAATGAAAGAATATAATGGATTAAAACAAGCACCTAGAGCTTTGTATAAATAACTCAAAACATTAATTAATTTCAAATGGTTTTAAAAAATGCATTCTGATCCCACCTTATATATAAAAATAACCTCAAAATATTTTTTGGTATAAAAAATAAATGTTGAAAAAATTATTTTTCATTCTTCTATAATTTTTGTACATATCAAATTATCAATATTATTGGAAAAGGATTCTGAAATGAGTTTAATGGGTGAACTAAAATTAATTGTTGGTTTTTATATATTTTAAAATAAACAATGAAATATTTTAAACTAGAGTAAGCACACTAATGATCTTTTAAAACATTTTTTCATTGATAAATCAAAAAGAAGTTAGACTCCAATGAGAATGACGTATATATTGGATCTTGATGAAACTAGAAATATTTTTGACCAATCCATTTATAAAGGTATGTTTAGGAGTTCACTATTAATAATATCTATTTGGAATTCCATTATGTATAGTATTTTTATGTGAGCACATTTTTAGGAAACACCATGGAATGTCATTTAATTAATGTTAAAATAAAATTTTTAATAACTCAAAATTAAAACCAAATTATTACTATTCTATTCTAGATGACATGATTTTGATTTAATTATCTATTTAGATAAAAAAACCGAGACTTAAATTTACATAAAAAAATAAACTCTAGAATATGTCATTTGTTGGGAATGTTTCTATTATTTTGGGTAGTAAACTGAATCCATTTACATTATCCACTATTGATGATGAGTACAGAGTTGTAGGTATTTGATGTGGATAGATTATATAGATGAAACACACTTTTCTAGAATATAGATATCAGTTTAGACATGTCTTAAAATGTTTTAAAAACATAAGTTCTATCAAAATTTTGGAAAATCCCATATCTCATTCCTGGGAAAATAACTTAGATATGAGAAATAAATTTTAGAGAGATTATTTTTCAAAAGGGGATGTCACTCTTGAAATCATTAGCATAGAACAATATCTTGCTGACATATTCAAAAAGCATATGGATTGTGAGATGTTAAATTATATCAGACATGAGTTAGGGATGACCAATCATGTACAACTATTTATGTTGATATATATTTATTATATTCATCTATTAAATGCATTTGATTAATATATAATGTGATGTTTTTCGTATATTAAATACATAATTAATTATTTATCTTTTCTTTTAAAGATACCATTTTTCTTTTTAAGTATTTTATTTATATTTTATTTAATATCATATAATTTATTATACACTAATACATAAATTATTCTAATATCTTAAATTTTAATACGAATCATCATGTTCTATTACAACCCATGCTAAGGCCTCTTTAAACCATACCAAACCCTAGCCTTCCGACCAGAAAATCACAATTGCATGTGATTGAGATGAAGTGATCATTTAAGGAAGATTTTCCAAATGCATATAATGATTTTAGATGATCAATGGAATAAAAAAGTGGAACAAATAATGTCATTAATCAACACCATTTTGGTGAGAAGACATTGTACATAACGAATTAGATGTTGTGTCATTTAGAGAGTGTCCTTATCGAGTTTGGAAAATTATTCATTGACAATGATAGAATGACTAGTTTCTGGATGATAATTGACTCTAATATCCTTAATTAGTGAAGGAATGTTATGTGAATAAGGTTTTTGAAGTTATAAATCATCTAGATATCATTATCATGATTATTGATAGTCGTGAATTTTTTATTCTTATCTTTTTTGGATGAGGGATTAAAATTTACACATCAATGTGAGTTTTTTGATTACCAATGTTTTCATCCATTCATTAATTTACATTTTTAGGTTAGAAATAAATTAGGAATATTGAACACTGATAAAAACTCTTAAAGGCCTAGTGATAGTGAACATAATACAGAATTTCTATTATTGATGATGTTAATAAAACATTCCATCTTCCATAGAATGGATGATTTCAATGATATCTGGAATCAATATATCTTACTTCCATATATTATGGTCCATGGGATTCAGATTAATTTTCCTGGATTTATAATTAGTCGTAGGGAATAGTGGAGTATGACTTCGTCAATATTTAATACCCTTTCTTATCACAATTTTATTTCATTACTACCCAAACATAAGAGACTTATTACTATGGTTGTATATAAGTCAAAACATTTAGGTGGTATTTTTATTAACCAACCCACTTATTAGAGGATAATAAATCTATTGGAATCCATGTGAAAATATATGGGTCGTTGGGGATGATCTGTTTTATGATAATTTCAATCTGATAACAAACCCTACCACAAAAAAATGACACAATAGATCAAGGATTGGTTCCTGAAAATATAGTTTAATTTGATTATTTATCTTATGAGAATAGATCACTGGCTACTTCTGATGTTCATAATGATTCCAAAAGGAATAATGAATGGAGAATGGGATACTCTCAAAGTCTACAAGATTCCAAGATTCCAGCAGTTCCAAATGTTGAAAAATCAGTAAGGGAGGGTGTAGCAACTCCTTAGGGGTAGAAAACACCTAGTTCAATGTTATTTCTAATAGAGTGATAACGATGAAAATTATTCCATAGTTATTCCTCCCATGATTGTGTTATGGGAGACCCAATATTTGATTCTTTACCTTCTAACTCTCCTCTAATTAACACAGATCCTCTTGATCCTAATGATTAAAAGAATGATAATAATGGTGAAAATATACCTCAACATGGTGGAATATTTATTTTTGTCATACCAAATACCACAAATAAGGTTGGGTTGGATCCTTCCTCTCAAGTTAATTAGGAAAAGGGTAAACTAGATCTTCTACAATAGCTATTGTTTTCTTCTCCTCAATAAACAACTCTACCTTTTTATATATGTGACATAGATAAAAATTTCCATGGTGATTCCATTTATGATGCATCTCCATAAACTAATGATATAATTCTTAAATATTTAAATGATTTTGTTGAATATATTGTGAATCTATATGTTGATTATTTAAATAATTATGTTTATATATTGAGATATTTTGAGTTAAAGTTCAATGACTCAACTCCAAACACTTTCCCTACTATATCTTCTCAATCTACATATTATCCACCATATCTTATAACTACTAATTTTACATAAGTCATTACCTCATCTTATTTCACTCAATTCATGAATAATCTTTTAGATGTATTGAAGGAATATTTTCTTCGTATCACCTGTAATAATGAATATGAAAGGTAATCTAGATAGGATGTATCTCTCAACAATTAATAGCTCTTATATACATTTAATTCTACTTCTCCTCATCACGATGAATCTTTTTCCCCGGGATGAGAATCTTATCAAAATATTTGAGCATGAGGAAATCCAATGTCAACTATACAGTGTTAAGGATATAAATAATCATGTATAGATGGATGTTTCTACCCATGGAGAAAATTATTAGGATATGTTTAAATAATAAAAAATGATGAATATTAATGAAAAATATGGCATTAACAAAGATATCAATTATTATCTCAACATGACATACACTAAGGTAGATTAGAAGACTAAATTTTAAACCTTAGCTCTGGATATTATGATCCCATCCTTAACCACAACCTTAAAATATAATTAAGAGAATTTTTATATTAATAAACCTCTACTGGATCAACAGTTGTTCAAGAATCATGAGTTTTTATGTGTATTTATCAGGATTAAAGAGTTATGATATAAATTACCAGGAACATAGAACCACACATGTATATTGTCAATGATGTAGTTATATCACATCTGACTCTTCATAAACCCAATTCACATCCTTATCCTTACTGAGATAGTTTTTCCACTATTTCATCTTCTATATACACTTCTAAACCAAACAATACTTCTCCTTCTACACCCCATAGAGGTCTTTTTGGTCTAAACCTTCTTAAATATGTTTACCAAATTCAAAAAGATTCTCAACCCATTTTGATTACAATAGATTCCTCTTACACACTCTAAAACATCTCCTACTCCTGTTTTCAGAAATGGTGAAGACCCAATTGATCATTATACCATTCATGTCTTTGATGACTCAAATTCTACTTACAGACTCTGAGAGGGCCACCTATTAAAAAATTATTTTTGAATATCAATGAAATCACTTTTATAAAAATATTGTCCCTTTCTTTTCGGATCATTATTTCTTTTCTGTCTATATTTAATTTCTCAGCCTTTATGGAAATATTTTTTATAATACCAAAAGGGGGATTAATTAATGATATGTTAATAAAAAATATAATTGTATGTTGTAGAATATTTTAATATTTATTTTGGATCTTTAATGAATTTTATTTATTTATTTATACTATAATATGTGATCATTAAGAAAGGGTACATTTGTAGTTTTTCTAAGAAATTACTTATTTTACTAATTATAGATAATTTTTATTTTTTTCTAAAACATTTTTCGTGTTATGTAAGTCAAATAGTCTTTTGGAAATTAGGAAATATTTTCTAAGTATCGGATCGACCAAAATGCTAGAAAAGCTATAAAAGTGACCGTGAATCGATTGAAATTATCTAAGTGATAAAAAACTACATGGAATTGGTTAATTATAGAAATACATTTAATAAACTGTATAAGAGACTCTAGAAATGTGATGATTCAAAAATAACTAAAGTGAACATATGATAAATGCAGAGACCATGATTCAAATATCCCAAAGTTGTTAAGATATCTCAATACCAATTTGAGAAACCACAATTTATGTCTCAAATCATAGATATAGGTCTCTAAATTTTCACTAGGTGTTAAAGAGACTAATTGAACAAGTGTATTGACATTAATATTACTAAATCAAACATGGTGTTTTTCTCATAAAATCCTCTATAAACAAAACAATATGTTAACTGACAATTTGGTATATCCTTTTATTAAGCGTATAACATGTGTTAGATCAGCTACACGTTACATCCAATTATCCACATGATATATTAAATAAACATTATGAAAATAATGAGATTTTGTAAAATTAATATATATTATTTAAGATATCAAGCTGAAACAAATTGAAGTGAAGCAATAATATGATTATTTTGAAAATAAGATAAGTGTTGGATTGACAAAATGTTCAGTGAAAATGAATATATGACTTATCATGGTAATCCAAAAAAAATAATCACTAAGTGAAAAAGCTATCATATACAATCCATCATGTCACATATCAAGTGACTATATCAAAAAGTGGGTGTTATATTTTAATATAATATATTCCACCCACAATCTGTGTAGAATTAAATGCTTTCTTTGAGGAATTTAATGAATCTAGATTTCTTGATGAGTATAATGATCTATAATTATGGATATATACATGATATTTTTTTGAGGAAGACATATTTTTAGAAAATATTTATGTCAGATAAATAAATTGAGATTTTAGTAGTGAAAAATGAAAGCAAGTGATCAATTATCAATAATATGATACATTTTTTTTTCCATTTTATCATTTTCATAATACATGAAAAAAAATTTATATATACTCATCCCATATCAAAACTGAAGTATGTCAGTGAGAAGAGAATTTACATTGGTAGAACTACTATGCTTTAATCTTTTTCTGCATCGATATTTCACATATTTATCTATTTTAATTACTTTTATGGTATGCATAAATTTTTAGTAAATATATTAAAGAAAAAAAATCCTATAGATGATTAAAAATTACCCAAATACTCTTAATTTATTCTCTTCAAATTTTTAATCCCACCTAAACTATGAATCTTGATTTTTATTAGCCTGTATGACTTTATGCCCTGTTGTAACCAACACTTGATCTAGGTTGTGGATCATTATTTATTTTTAATAAATGATTAGAGAAGTGGGTGAAAATCCTTAAATAGGATTATATACCATCTTGAGAATAAAAGTTTTATATTTTTTTAATTACTATGCGTGATTTAATTATTTGATTACTTTTTTTAAAACTATTTTTGTGGGAAAATTTTAAGAACTGTATTTTGAGGGCTAGATTTTATATGTGATATTTCTAATTTTTAATGCATGTTGAATAATATCAATATATAAAAAGATTCTCGATTTTATTCTAATTATTTTCTGTTCAAACCTTCAAGATGTTACTTCAATTAATTAAATTTGATATACCTACTGTATTTATATAACATAGTGAAATTCCAACTGGGTGATATTGTTTTTTAAATTGGTTTAATTTTAAATTTTTATTTGATATTCAATTCACACCATATTGAGTACTCCACTATAAACAACACACTCACAGTCCCACAAATATCAAGTAACATTAGAATATAAAAGGATGAAGATAATGATTCATCATTTTACAATTTATTACTTTTCTTTTCACCCTTACTCAAATTTCATCCCACCATATTTGTGATGATTAGTCTACCTTGATAAAAAATTCATGTATATATATATATATATATTTATATTTACATCACTTGTAGATACTCTAAAACATCAATTTGAGGATGTATAATATGACAAAAAAAATGTTTTAAATGAATTTATAGATGTTTTATATTTCGATGGACAACTGTTACCTATAGTACTAATCCCACATTAGACTTTACTTTGGGTATAATTTTTTTATATAACAAGATTTGGAATAAGTAGTCATTTATGTTCATAATGTATTGGTATTATATCATTTGGTCCACTGTGCTAGCTTACATGTCGTGTAAGGTAAGCACCAAATCCCACCATTCATGTCAAACAGTGTGCTTCATGCCTTACTATTTATTGTCCTTAACATCAACTAAGATCATACCATTCTCAAACTAACCTAATAAGTCAAACATATGTTGTTTTTGGCCAAAACAATTTTATACTATGTATATACATTACTTTTCTGAAAACATAAACTATATAAATATTTTATCTAATACACATTAATATAAATATTAATTATATTAAATTATTCAAATATGTTAAAAATTGTTTTTAATTAATTATAATTATAATTAAATTAATTTTCAATACGATATTAAATATTATATTACTTCACAATTTATAAATTTTAGTAAATATATTCATTTTTTATAAATAAAACATTAATTTTGAAATCATTTTTTATCATTAATAAAATTTTTATTCCTCAAAATATATTACTATTAATATTTATATACATTTCCCAAATTAATATCTTATATGAATAATACTTTTAACTTATCAAATCCTAAATATGTCATTAATTATATTAATTTCAAACTAATACGATTCACCTATATTTATATTAAACTTGAATTAATATATTATTTATTCTAATATATATATTTCCAACTAAATGATATATTACTATTGGAATTTATATTTATCATATATTATAATTTATCATGAAATAAATATATATCATTAATTATTAATTTAATTAATATATTTCCCATAAGTCCATATAATTGTTTCATTAGAAAATAAATATAACTTTTGAAATGTGAAAATTATGAGAATAACTTTTTAATTAATAAACAATGATTCTTATTATTTTATGAAAAAATAAATAAAAACATAGTCAATGTATTATTTGTTATAACATGAATAAATTTATTCTATAATTTTTGATGTTTATAGATAAATGAATTTAATTTTCAAACAATGAATTCATGTTAAAATATACTAAGATTTTTTAGGGAAAATATATTTAATGAAAAATTAAATATAAAATCCTAGGGATGTACATTTTCTCCCTTAAATAAATTTAATGATCTCATTTTTAGTTTCTCTTACTATTGAAAACATATGAGGTTGTTCTTAATATACTCTTGATATACATTCTAATAAGTTAAGTACTAAAAAATTAGGGTAAGACTCCTTTTTTACCTCATGGTATGTCTATATTTTTATTTTTTACCTCCTTTTATCCCAAGGAAACATTATTTTTCATTTTATTAGGGGATTTTAAGAAACATATATGTCATAACATCATTTTTTTATCTTATTCTCAACTAAATTTTAAAGGAAACCTATTTATAATAAAAATAACTGATAAACACATTAATATAGAAATAAACCATAAGTATCATATCATTCAAAACATTATTTTAATCCAAAATAACCTTAATAACCTTAAAATCTAATCCAAAAAACCCCAAAAGTCTACCAAATCCTTAGTTAGATCATAATTTCTCTAATATTATATTTCAAGACTATATATAACCACATAAAATTATAATTTTAATGTCCTTAAAAACATAAACTGTAGTCATGTAATAATATGCTAACTTTTATGGTTATCTAATCATTTCCTTTAATACCAATTGTGATTCCATGGACCCACACTCCTAAATCAGGTGTTGTAAACAAATTACATTTTATTCAAATATAATGGATTTGTTATTAAATTAAGGGAACCAAATTTATAAAATTATATTTTTAATATCATTAAATAATATAGAGTAACCACATTCCTAATAATTTTTTTAGTTTTCGGGTTTTAAAGAATTTTGAATTTTATTTCATATCAAATCCATATTTTTTTTAATTATTATATTTACCATTAATACAAATTCCTTGAATATAATCCCATATTCAATCATGATAATCCACATAATTGAAACCTAACATTATAATAACCCATGTGATAATAATTTGAAAACATAAGATGAGAAACAAATATCAGTAGAGGTTTTGAGAAAAAATTATATTTGTTTTGAAAATAATGAAAAAAATTTAGATGTTTTTTATTTTTAAAAAATAGTTATAGTTTTATAAATGTTTTTAAAAATACCCTTTAAAATAAATTAGGTTTTCAGAAAAAAAAATTTCTTAAAGTGAATTATTTCAAAAACATTATTTCGTATGATTTAGAATATTATGTACTATTTTTTAAAAAAATAACCATTCAAAATATTTTTTAGAATTATGAATTCCATTTTACAATCAAAATTAAAGAATTTAAGATAATAATAAAAATTTCATTATAATAAAATCCCATGAGTTTTGAGTAATCATAACAAAAATTATGAGGCCACATTGAACAATGAGGGTATATATAGGGCCTATTTGTATGTTTATAGATAAATTACCTTGTGGTTTAGCTTCACCCCCACCCCTTATCATTTTTTACAATTAATAAGTGCCAAATTTTAAGAAAATATTTTTTTTGTAATGTGCCCTCATCATAAATTCCATTATAACATTTCAACTTCTGTTAGTATGGAAAATAGCATGAATTTCTCAAAAAATCAATTATAATATTTTTAGGTCCATTAGTTAGAGAAAAATTCTAATCTAGTGTACATGTGAACCCATACACACCATTTATAAAACTTGTTCTTAGCATAATATAAAGATAGGTGATCATTTCAATTTAATAACAATATATCACAAAACAACCATTTATCTTTCCTACAACATCAAACACCCATATTGAAAAATCCCAATTATCCCAGAATATAAAAAAATATAACATCCCTTAATAGGGATACTTATTATAAGCATTCAAACATCGAATATTTCCATCAAATAAAAATGGCAATGTCCTATGTATTTTTGGTTCCATAAAATCATTAAATGTTCCAAACAAGCCCTGGAATCATTTATTAATGATTAAAGAAATAATAATAACTTTTCAAAAACAAAAAAATGATTTCAAATTTGATTACATTAATACATATAAGATGTTAAAAAATTTCTCAAAAAAGAAAAAAATGAGCATAGAAAAAAACATCTTTTCCATCATCCTGTAAATCAAACATTCATATAATTTAAATAAAACTACCAATGATATAAATAGACATTTAAATTTTAAGAGTATGCCTTTAAATATTAAAATTTAATTATAAAACAATCAATATGATAAATTTTTTTATCATTTGTTAAAAAATGAATAAAACAAACATCCCTTAATGAAGCTACCTGAATATAAGTAATATTATTTAGGATATTAAAATCTCATGATAGAAGAACAACCAATAATAGTAATAATTTTAAAGAGATATGAATGGGGAAACTACCTCAAATCTCATCAATTTTAATTATAATAGAGGTAATCCACCCTAAAAATTCCAAATAATTGTTATTAAACCAAGAGAGATCCAAACAACCCATAAAAATACCCCAATTAAAAATAACCATAGATTGTAGTTTATGATGATAGTTCTTCTTTAACATTCAAGGATATAAGCGCAAGATATAAGAAAAAAGGTGATCTTACATTTAATAACTAACCTAATGACATAAATAATCGTTACAAATCCACCATGGAGTATGAGAGAATCTAATGACATGTTTCTAGGAGTTTTTACTATTGAATGAGATGGAGAAAGACCCACAAAGTTGTTAAATCAAGTAGGATAATAGTATTAAATAAATTCTATTTAAACTTAGCTTACCCCATTAAGGGTGTGAATCAATATCGTTTATGTGAATGGAGATTCACACAAAATATTCTCACTAAGAAATTCTACCTCATTTTGTAAATAGATTCCACCCAGTATGGTGAAAATTTTGAAATGGGACTGATGACTGTATTGTAAAAGTGGTTCATGTAATGAAACCTTATTTCACAACACAAACTACTACAATATGAAGATTCCAACAATATGACCTCTCTATAATGTCCAAAACATCTGAAATATAGTGATAAATAATGGAATAAGTTTAAAATACCTAATAAAATAAATAAAGAAGAATTTAAGGTCAGGATGTGACAAATCACATTAAAATTTGGGTAGTTAAAGCATGTTTTCCCATTATAGTAAATGAAAGGGATTGATTAAGTAGTTTGTAGAATAAATGAAGTTAATTGATTACCCAGTTTGTCATGATAATGTCTTATATGCATTGTGTTAAGGCACTACAATAGTGGGATACTCACAACTAACATTTACCACCACATAGAAGATGGAGTTTTTATTACCCCATATACTAGAGTGGAGTCCTCCATCCATGGGTATAATATTTTACCAATATATCCAGGATATGGAGTTATATTCACTAATTTATATCTTACAACCCAATATTTTTATGAAATATTTCTCTTCAAAAAAATTTATTTATTCAATAGCTTACATTACAAACAACAACGAGTTTAGATGATCCACATAACATTATTAAAATAAAATGAATACTTTATCACCTAATTGTTTGATTTAAAGAAATTAATATTAAAAAATAAATTAATAAATATATATTTTCTACACATTTATAAAATGAAATTTGGATTATAATAAAAAACAATCATTATTGGAAAATAAAAGATATATTTTTCTTTAAAAACAGTATTTTAATGCGTGGAATGTATTATAAATCAATAAATTAAAACAGTTCCTATTAGTGAATTATTTTAATTAATTTTATTTATTATTTAAATTAATAAAATTTTCAAACAAACAGAAATTATTTTTCATAGCATAGGATAAGAATAAATCCACATTTATGCTTAAAAATTCATTTTCTCAAAAAATACATTTCAGTTTTATTTTGAGCACTTATATTAAAATTTGTTTATTAAACTTATAAGTGTTGAATTATATCAAATTAATTACATATTTTGAATTAGGAGGCCGAAGTTTAGAAAATATCCTATTTTATTGTTAGTCAACATGAATTATTTCTACCCTTATCACCTTATAATTTAATTTGAAATGCTTAATGGATAATATTTCGTGAAAATAACTTATATTGTTTTTTCATCAATGAATGTTACAAAATTCCCCTATCATTTCTTTTAAGATCTATTATATATGCAGATAAAAAAATTAATTTCTGAATGAATGTAATTGTGTATATTTATATTAAAAAAATTACTTCAAGATATAAATTTATTTTTAATTTTTAGTTATTATATAATGACCCAAATTGCTTAGGCAACACCAATGTTTTATTCCTAAAAATAATAAATAAATATAAGAAATGATTGATAAAATATTAGAAGAAATGAAATTTGATCCAATTAATAAATTAAAATATTTTATAGGTTAATATATCATAATAGTGTTTTTTATAATATTAGTTTTTTATTAAAACATTTTATGTATGTCTTTTAAGTTAAATTATATGAATATTTTCTGAATTGACAATAATAATATTTTATGAGAATAATATTTTATTGAATCACTTAAAAATCATTAAATATAAAAATAAGACAAATGGGATAATATATTGTCTAATATTTCTCTTATTTCATGTTTATAGGTTGTTCAGAACCATTTGGATTTATAATGACTTAATTATATTTAAATAATTTAATAAATTCAAATAGTGCCCCACCCCTCTCTTGTAAAAGGAAAGATCTTGTTTCTCTTATTCACACCACATTGATCCATTCATCTAGAAATAAAATTTATAATTATATTATACACATATATATCCAAAATATTTTAGTTATGATCTTCTCAAATGTTAAACAATATGATATTTAAGAGGATATATAAAGGAGTTCATTCTTTGAAGAGGTAATCACCTTAACCAGTATATTTCTTTTATACTATTTAAATATATGGTACGTATCTTAAAATAATAAATTCATTATATTAATTATTGTTTAACTTTTTTATTATTATGAAAACATCATTATAAGCTACCTTTCCCAAAAAAAATATGTGAAATTATCACTCATGCATATGTTCAACTTTCCGTCTCCAATTGAGATATAATTCATTCTTCATCACTATATTTTATGGATGTGTATTATGATGGGGTTTATTTTTATATATTTTATTTATAAAATAATTATATTTCTATAATTATAATATCATTTCCACATTCTTACCATCCAATCCGTTCATAAATGATAACATCCTTCATGCGTATGTGTGGACTACAACCTCCACGAAGTGACAAATTTCACTTTTCATGTATATTTTACATGTATGGTAATTAAAATTAATTTTATGAATACATACTATATATATTAAATAATAATTATTCATTATATCTTAATTATATTTTTACATTGTTTATTTCCATACATTATAGAAATTAAAGAAACATTCATACGAACGTATGACCTACCATATCCAAGAAGAGTGTAATTTAATTTTATATCTCTGACATTTTTGGACAACTATAAATATTTATAAAATGAATATATATGATATTTATATAATTATTACTATTTTTGAGGTTAGTTAATGAAGATAAATGTATAAGGGTTGGAACTACTGTTCTGAAATACTCATGATAAATGAAATAGATAACACCCGAAAACAATGATATTAATATAGATTTTTTGGTAAAAGGGGAGGTGAAATTTTATAAATGGATCATATATGGTTTTATATGTATGATATTTAATATAGTATAGAATTTTAATATGTTTTTTTTATTATACATAATGTTGGATTGGTTTTGAATAATGGAAAACTCTAGGAAAGTGGGTTTCATGTCACTTCTATTTTATCAAAGCCAATCCATAATCACCACTTGTTTGTTTTTAGGATGTATATACTACCCATAAATTTATTTTTTGATTTTTATCATGAAAATTTTTAGATATAAATATCTATATAAGGTTATTTCGTTCAGGGGTCTCAGGATTCAAAATTTACCATTGTGGTAAGGGTTTCATTTCACAATATCACCAACATTTTTGGTTGTTTATGTTTAAGTATTCACTATGGAATATTATTATACCATATACATGAATAATAAAAAAAATTTAATTAATGTTTATTTTACAGTTATCCTATAAATATTTAAAATCATTTTTACCCTTGTTTTTCTATTTAGCCAATGGTTTGCAAGGAATCATTTTGTTATTTTCCAAATCCAGAATGTTTTTAAACATATTCAGCATGAAATAAATTTCCCACCATCATGGTGCCTCAACGATTTAATTATTGTTTTATAATTTTTAAATTTTATTTTCAAATAAAACGGGTTTTTATTACATGAATCAATTCTATATTTTAAAAATTGGGTTTTTAATTTCCAAAGCTGATTTCCTCAAAAAGATTTTGTTGATATTTTAGTTATATCTCTATTCATCAAATAGAATAACCCTTGATTATATTTATTATTTACTTGTGTTGTGATCCTAGGATAATGGATTAATTATTTATTTTGATTGATTTTTTTATGTTGAAAATTATTATGAATCCCATTTTCATGAGTTATGTTATGGTGAAGTATTTTTGAGAGCCATATCTTTTCACAGGTTTTGATATAATGAATGTTATTTTGATCTTATGGAACTCATATTTATGCTATTTATTATGTTTATGGTGGGACCTATATTTCACTCCTATGAATTGGGTAATTTATTATATCTCACGAGATATTTATGAGAAATAATTTGATGTGTGTGATCTGTTAAGGGAAACAGATCCATGTGCTTGATTTTTTATTGTTAATAAGTCACTTTGCTTGGTCAAATATCAGAAGAAGGTGTTGATACTTGATCATATGGCCATGCTAGATAAACTTGATATATGAAATGATGTCTACACTTATTATGATGATAGAAAAATTTATTATTGAATTTTTTTTCGTGATTTTGTTATGAGGAGTTCTCATTCTTATGATTCATCTCAATTAAAATGATAATTATTTAAGAAATAACTCATGTTTATGATATTTTTCATATTTTTTATGAAAGTTTTAATTAATGGTCATGACCTCACACCCTTACAATTATCTTATGATTTTATATGACGATCAATTGATATCTACCAAATTTACCCTTACAAAGCATTTGAGATCACCCTTTTCTCATGTATCCCTTCCCCATGAAATGATGATTGATTAACAATGAATACCTATGTAGAGTACTATGAGGGATGATATTTATGGGAGGTATTAATGATCCTTCATAAAATAAAATATTTTGAATCTAGTTTCCAGAGACTCTTACCCTTTACAATAATAGAATTGATAGTATTTTTAGTTACTCAATGTTAATATTAATAGATAACAAATATATAAATATATTAAAAGCATGGGACTATTTAGTAGGTATCATAGCAGGGCATAGTGAATATTTGTATATTACGTTTAGAAAAATTTTATGTAAACCCTTGGTATCGGTCTAGGTATAAGATTAAATCATAATGTTTTGGTAATGACCATGAATGGCCTAGGTTAAATAGAATGTTTCATAGAATATGGTTCCATAATTTAGACACTCTATACATGTTTATTGAGAATTATGTGGTTCTCTATAATGAATATTGTTTCAAACACTACTATTTTTTGTTATAGTCAATGGAAAGAACTCAAATGACTCTTGTTAGTGTATAATGTGGTAGAAAATGAAATGATTATATATTTGAGAAAAAATGTTGTGGGAACTGAAATACAGAATTGAAATTCTATACTCAAAAAAAAAATTTAGGATATGAATCATATAGACATTCCAATAGAGAAAAGGAGGAACAAAATGAAATAAAATATTTAATGAGGAAAGAAAAATCACATTTTAGTGGATATTTTGATCCAATAGTGTCTGATAAATGGATACAAATCATTGGGAAAATAATTCTTATTCTTCAGTGCTCGAGGCATGAAAACATTGTCTGAACATTTATCTTGTAAAAGGTATCGAAGATAAATAGGGGAATATTATCTAGAATTGAAGGCAATGGAATGAAATTGAATCCATATAATGGGATGAGTTTGAGGGGATATTTTTAGTAAGAAATTTCCATGTATTCTATGTACAAAGATGGAGAAGTAATATCTTGAGATCAAGTGAATGGATGATAAATCAATTTCTACCAATGGGGAAAATTTTACATGTCTTTCAAGGTATGAACTTGGTTTCATTATCTTCCCTGAAATTAAAATTTTTCTATTCATTAGTGGATTAAGACCAAGTCCACAAAATGAATAGGAAATAAGATACTACAATTTCTATGATGAAATAATTTGAGGTAAACTCAATAAAGAATTAGAAATTATTGATTCCCACCATTCCCATGGGTTTGATAAGAAAAAAAAGATTGAGTCTCATGAAAATGTTAATAAATGAAATAGTGGAAAAAATTACATCTGTATATGTGCAAGAAATGCGAGAATAATCATTATGGAAAGTATTTAATTGTATAGGGATGTTATTAAAATTTTGAAAGGCGAGTTATAAAGATGATGAATGTTAATGTTTATGAATATAACAATTAATGAAACAGAGGAGAAAAATACTACAACTATTGCACCACCAATGATCTAATGCTTAAAATTTATGGAATACAGTCATTATTCAAACTAGTGTACGAATCTAAAGGTTTTTTATGATCTCCATTAATAGACTCATATACCCAAAGACAAAGGTCAATATCAGGAGATCACGACTACTGATGTGGGTTATGATAATTAGGTGGTGAGAGGTACACTTATCATCCAATCTAGAATTTCTAATGATTTATTTTATTCTAAATCCACCCAAACTTTTATTTCTAAAAAATTTTCTAATGGTTTCACTACATCACTTCAACATTTAGATATTGAGTAATAAATGAAATCTTCTAATAAAAATATTATCTCAAATAAAGTCTATAGTTCCTCTAATATTGAATATTGTGGGAAATATATTCCCAAAAGTCTTATTTTTCTCTATTTAGTTGAATTATATTTGATTTTGGGCATGCAATGGATTTCTTTATAAGGATCCTATATCAATTTTTGAGTAATGGATGTAAAATTTCATATTCTGAATAAACATATTATCAGTTATCCATGTGAGGATAAATATGAACATCCAATGGAAATTTATTCCATCATATTAGTCTTCAATACCTATACATAAAGGTTATCTATATCATATATTTAAGGAAAAATAAATATTAAGGGCATACCTATTATTCAAGAGTTTGTTGATATTTTCTAGAAGTATTGTGTGGGATTCGACCAATTTGTGTGTTGAGGTTTAAATAAAACACTTACCCATGGCTATACCAATTTCCAATAGTCCTTATAGAATGGACCAAATTTAGTTACATGTATAAATTAATAAACTATAGGATAATCTTGAAAAGGGATTAATTTAGCCAATTGTGCCACCTTGGTGTTTACCTATTATTTTTTTCCTGAATAATGATATAATAATGATATTTTCAATTTATTATATCGAAGATAACAAGACAACAATTAATATGAAGCATCCTCTACCCTTTATTTATGATTTATTTGATCAATAATGTGGATCCTAAAACTTTTCATGATTGAATTTCATTCTAGATATCATAAATTAAAGTTCAATGATGAGGATATATAGATTATAATATTCCATACATGGTATGGACACTATGAATTTTTGTGATTACTTTTGGCCTTAACAATTCTCCCACTATCTATATGGTTTTAATGAATAGAGTATTTAGAGACTGCCTTGATTTTTTTTTGGTCCACTTTATGGATGATATTCTTATATATATATAATGTATGATAACTATGAAAACTTAAGGATAATACCGAGGACCCTAAAAAAGTATAATATTTTGGAAAAAATTCCCAAGTGTGAATTTGGCCTCCTAAAGATTCATTATTGGGTCATATAAACTCAATTGAAGGTACAATAGTAGATCCTTCAATGATATATATTATTTATAAATGACCTATACCAACCACGATAACTGAAATCCATATTTTTCTTTTTGTGGATGGATATTATTGAAGTTTTGTGTGATATTTCTCATTGTCATGTAATCCACATACCATGTTGACATGAAATAGGGTTATATTAAAATGGGTAAATGAATGTGAAGATAATTTGAAGGATCTAAGAAAGAAGGTTGGTGAGTGTACATATTCTTACACTACCCTATAGTAGTGAATGGTTTCTAATATATATAAATTTATTGAAGAAGGTACTAAGAGGAATCATTATGAAAAATGTTGTGGTTATATATTATTCCTCAGGAAACTTGAAGTTCCATGATAAAAATTAACCAACTAAAATTTTTTATTTATCAACAATTATATTTTCATTAAATTTATAGATGGATTATATTAATCGATAACGGTGTGACATATATACTGATCCCAAAATTTTAAAGTATATTTTCACTCAAAAATAGATGAAAAATTTCAAAGCAATATGGTTGGATATGATTAATAATTATGAGTAATAATTACATTAACAACCTGAGAAAATGAATTTAGTGGAAATTTATTTGAGTTAAAGGATCATGATAGATTATCTATGATAAGAATCACAAAATATCCCACATTTATATACTTAGAGGGTATGCATATTTAAAATTTAATGGAATGGGAGAAATTTTATCTTTTATAAATGAATGTCCATCCATACATCCATGTGATAATTGAGGATGGAAAAAAGAAACATGTTGAGCTAAAAAAGAAGGTGTGAAATTTTCTTGAGTTAAATATTGATTGTGAAGGAATAATAAGGTTCAAGAAACATTTTTATGTCCAATATATACCATATTTGTAGAAGGACCTATTAGGTAGGCTCACTGTTTATCATTATATATTAAACATGGAAGAACAAAGATGTATAGAGACATGAAAGATAATTTTTGGTGGGCTGGAATGAAATGAGTTATTAAAATCCATTTTCTCACTGCATGGTATTTTACAAAATTTTTTCCAAGAGATAAAAGTCTACTAGGATGTTATAACCATTAACCACACCAAACCAGAAATTGGAAAACATTACCATGGACATTATTATCGGAATCCAAAAAACATCTAAAGAGATAAATGATATATGGGTTATATTTGATCACCATATAAAGTTATCATGTTTCATTTACATTGGATTAGATCACTATCTTCAAAAAAATTCTTAGAAATACATTAAAAAAATGGTAAGATTGGATTTTTTATCCCTATCAATTGTATCTAATTAAGATTATATGTTTACTTCAATGATTTAAAAAAACATAAATAGGATTTGGATAGAGGGTAATTTTTTAACATGACATTTCATCCTCAAGAAAATGGTTACTGTATTAGGATAATTCAAACTCTATAATAAACTTTGATAGATTACTCTAGGGATTGCAAAGGTTGTTGGGATTAACACCTTCATTTGGTATTTTTTTTAAAAAAATTGGTGTCAATCAATTATTCTGAAATATCCTTATGAATAAATATATAATATAATATTCATAATTATAATATGATGGACTGAACATGGAGAAATAAATATATTGCGACCTAATCAAGTAATGTAATTGGAATAAAATGTTATTTCAACACTAGTGTATTAATGAGTCAATAAAAGAGTTATGATGAAAATCATCAGTTATATATGGAATTTAAATTTTGTGAGAATAGTTTTCTAAAAATCATCCAATGGTATACTGTTTTAATATTATATAATAATGGAATGATAAGAGCTTGGTAAGTTACTACTTCTAAAAATTCCTGATCCTATCAGGATGGTAAAATATTTATTTATGCTTCTAATGAATCTATCTCAGGTTCCGGATGTGTTTCATATTTCTCTCTTGAAGAAGTACATAACTTTTCATTAAAACGTAATAAAATAAAATATCATACCAATATATCATGATATTTATTAAAAGGAAAAATTGGTTCATAGTTTGGATCTTAAATACAATATACTATAGAATAAGACCAATCACCTGGACAAAGTTTTATGAAAAAAACTATTAATTTGAGGAAGATTTGTGGGATCATCTGGAAGTGATGAGGTTGATTTATCCTCTTTTATTTGTATAAGAGTGATGAATTTTGAGGGAGAAATTCATTTTAATAGGGCTATAATGTAGTATCCTGATATTTTTATGAGGCATTTCTCTTTAAACAATTTTATTTCTTCTACAGGCCACGTTACACTCTATAGTGAGTTTAGGAAAACCTTGTTACATTATTAAACTAATATTTTCCCATTATAATCTAATGAATAGATTGGTGGATATGAATAGTAATAACTAAATTATGAAAAAATTATCTTCTAGAAATTTATAAAACGAATTTATGATTACATTTAAAAATAAATATTATTTGACAGTAAAAGTGTTATTTTTTGGTAAAATTCATTTTATGTGTGAAATGTAATTTATATCAATAAATAAAATATATACATATTAGTGAATTATTTTAGTGAAATATATATATTTTTAACATGATTAAAATTTATAAAACTTCAAAAAATATTTTTTTATGAAAAGTATAACAATAAATCTATTTTTATGCGTAAAAAGTATTTTTTTCTAAAAAACTGCTTTGATGCATTTTTCAAAAATAATTTAAAATTTATTTTATCTATTTCTATGTATTAAATTATATAATTTTAATCGCATATTAATAACTATATGGTTTAAATTTTTGAAATTATCGCTTTTTATTTTTGGTCAACATGAATACTAAAGGGGTAAAATTCTATCACCTTGGTAAAAGGAAAATAGGGATAATCTAGATTAAAAATAAGTAATAAGGTCACATGTTTTTATCCTAATTTTTAATGGATCAAGGAAATTATTCCCTTATAACCGTAGTCTAAAATTTTATTATTTAATTGGGAATGTTTTAGTAAATATAATTAATATATTATTAAAATAAATGAACATTAAAAAATGTCACTCCGTTTTTTTTTAATATATATTATGTTCTTAAATAGAGGAAAATTAATTTATAAATGAATATAATTATTTAATATGAGAATAAAAAAACTATTTTCATTATATTAATTTATTTTAAATTTTTAGTAATTATATAATGACTCTAATTTCTTATGTGATAATAAAGCATTATTTCTCCATTTAATAAAATAAATTTTTTTTAAAAAATATAATGAAAAATAATTAGATTCATTTAATGTGTTCATGTAATTTTATAAGATAATATAACATTTTATTTTTATCTTATAATATTATATTCAAAATAAAATTTGTTATTTATGTATTTTAAGTCAAATTCGGTGAATAGTGTGTAAATTGCAAATAATGATATTTTATGAGAATAATATGTTAATAAATCACAAAAAAATTATCAAATTTAAAAATAGGAGAAAGTTTATAATATATTATATAAAATTTTATCCATGTACTATTTTTAGGTCGTTTGGGACCATCTCTCTTGATATTGAGTTAAATATATTTTAATCTTTTAAGAAATTCAAAGAGTGCCCCTCCGCTCCCTTATAAAATAGAACCTCTCCATTATCTTATTCACATCATAATGAGACTTAAAATGTGAAAATACTCTAATAAATTATATTATCCACTTCACTATTAAAATTATATTTTTTTTCTTGTAAAAATTCCATATCTTGGGTTCTTTAGAAGAGATATAAAGGAGTTCATTACAAGAAGAGGTACTCTCCTTAGCCGATCAAATTATTTTGTACTCTCTATTACCGCATATACATATATGATGTTTATCATAAAATAATAAATTATGCATCCTCATTATTATTAATTGTTATTATGATAATGAAAACACCATCATACACCCTCTTTCCCATCAAAAGAGAAGTGAAATTTAGTTATAATATCTTCTATACCTTCTTATGATCCTATCATTTGGGAAACGATTACATCATTCATGCGTACGTGTGGACTACCACCTCCATGATGAGACACAATCCATTGTAAATTTATATTTTAATTTTATGATAAAGGTGATAAATTTTATGAATATATATGACATATATTATATAATAAAAAGTCAATAAATTTTAATTATTTTTTACTGTTTTTCATTTCACCAGTTGAAAAAAATTAAATCAACATTCATGCATACGTATGACCTACAGGCTCCATAAATGGTGTAATTCATTTTTCTATCAGTAAATTTTATGGACGAATTTAAATTTATATATAATTTATATATATTATATTTTAGCTGGACAAATATTCATTATTTAATGTAACCAAGATTAATGTACAGGGATTATAACTACTAATCTGAAAACACATGATAAATGAAATAGTAACACTCTGAAATAATCATTTTAATAAAGAATTATTAGTAAAATGTGTATTGATATGTTATAAATGGATGATAAATAATGTTAAATTATTGAAAATACTTTTTTTATAGAATTATAAAAATATTAAATTTATTATATATGATATTAGATTGATTTCAATAAAAGGATAACTCATGTTAAGTTATTTTCATCTCTCTTTTATTTCGGTTGGACACATTCCATATTCAACACATGATTATTTTTTGTGGTTTATATAATACCCATGAATATATTTTATGATTATTATAATTAAAATTAGATATATATGAATCTATATAACATTCTTTATTTCATGGGGTTCATAATTCAAAAGTTACCAAAGTGGTAAGGGTTTTATTTCACAATATCACCATAATTCAGATGTGTTTATGTTTATGATTCTAATGGGTAACATTTCTCTTTCGTAACTTTTATATGTAATTTTTTTAAATAATTTCTTATAATATTATAAAATTATTTTTTAAATCAACATTTCCCATTTTATACTTCTAACAAAATAGTTCGAATGTTATTTTTTTGGCATTTTTGAAAAAAATTAGTTTGTGGATTTTTTCAAAAAATTATAGAAGTAATAATTTTTTAAATGAAACATAATGAAGAATAGGCCCTAGAAGTGGATCAGAGAAACAATAGTAGCAGCCACTAGAAGTAGAGAAAACAGGATTGGAAGAACGAAAGGGTATGGAAGCCACCATCGGAACCAGGCACTGTGCAGCTTTGTACGGGGCAATGCTAGCCGATTTGCAATGAAAGGTGGGGAGCTAGGTGATCAATGACCCAGAAGTTGGGGGGGGGTAGTTCAAGTGGGATAGGTCTATGGGTCATGTATTGGGCATGGTATGCCTATGGGCCTTCGTGTCATGTATTGCGGGTCAGTCGGGCCTTGTGACTTGCACCTACGAGTCATGTACTAGTTCCCCTTCAACCCTTAAAAGGGGGATTATCCATAATACAATAAAAAATAATGCCTTCGGCCCATTCGGGTTTAAGAATGTTTTAATGATTTTTTATTGGTACCTCTATTCATAAAAAAAATCCTCAATTAAACTTCTTATTTACTAGGGTTCTGATTCACATATACGATGCTTATTATTTATCTAGATGAATTATATTTATAATGACTAATATTTATTACACCCATTTGTATTGGTTTTTCTTTTATGATGTGTTTATGAAACACATTTATTTTCATGGGTTCTGATATGATGTGTTTTTTATGATTTTATGGATATAATATGTATTACGTTCATTAAGTGAATAGTAGTAAATATATATCCCTGTAATTTACTGGAAAATTTATTATATCTCATGAGATAGTCATGTGAAACTAGTTGATGTGCTAGATCCATTCTAGGAAACCAATTGAAGTGAATGATCCATTATGGGAAATAAGTTGACGTTCTTGATCCATTATAGAATAAAGGTGTTGTTTCTTAATATGATATTCTTGGTAGATAACATAATATATGAAATGGTTTCTATACTTATTATCACACACAAACATTTATGACATTAATTTATACTTCATTACTGGATTACGATGGGTTTTTATTCATAGGATTCATTTATTTTTAAGTGAATTTTTTTATGACATAACTTATTGGTTTGATATTGTTCATATTAAGAATTAACATTGTATGTCGTGGTCATGATCTCATACCATTATACTAATATTATTCTTTCATATGACCATCAAGGTATATCTCCCATATCTACCCTTACCGAGCATCTAAGATCACCATTTTCCATATGTTTCCATTCTCTAGGTTTTGATGAATGTTTTTAGTATAGTATCCCTATTTAGAGTACTATGAGGTAATATATCTATGCGATATGTTTAAAACCATTCATAAAATAATAATATTAAATATCTATAATTCAAATACTCTATAATTTTATGGTTATAATATGTGTTTTCTTTTGTTATGGATTGAATATTTATCTAATTATATTTTATATTTATGTATAAAAATCTTGGTCCAATATAAAATCAGGGTGAGGTTATTTGTTCATGTATTTATTAATCTCGATGTGTTGGGGCACTATTCCCTATCCATGGAGTTGGTACTCCCCTGTGTGTCATACTGTGGTCATATATAAGGGTGAGTACTCCCAAATTCGATATTTTTACTACTGAATGAACCACAATGCCATATTATTGACAGAAAATGGTAGATTTAATGTTTGTAGAGTTTGTGTGATTGGACTATAGTTTTCTATCTTTATTAGGTTTCAAATTACATAAATTATTTAATATGGAGTTTTTTAGAATGAAAACACTAGGATAATTTTCACCTATATCCATTTAATTATATATAGAAAATTATGTTTTGTTGAATTAATTTTATAAACTATTATAATGATTTGAAGGTATGAAACTGGGTATATTTATAATCATCAATTGATGGAAGTCATTCCAAAAACATGTTGTAATGTGTAGTTGACGCATAGTTTTGTATTGGAATAGAAGGGGGAGGAGTAGGTGGGGATGTTGTATAGAGGATCCTAGTGATTCTTATAGCAGGGGATACCCATGTTGATGTTATAATGATGTAGAGTTTTTTAGTTCCATTTTTAAATATTGGTATTTATCCTAAGATTTTTGTCTTTATACTTCTATTAGTTTTTTCCCATGGTTTTTTTTCATTATTGGGATGTTTATCATGGGTACATACAAGATATATTATCATGGGTTCATATATACATAGTGCTACATATTTATATATATTTTATCATCGTGATGTGTTTATATTAAATCTTTACTGGATATGATATCCCATATATGTGATAAGAAATCCTAGTGTAGTCAACAACCACATGACTATCAGTGGTGGGGTTGGGATGGAATAATCGGCAGCTTGTTGACCTATGTGGGGTCATAGTGGGTGGAATATGTTAGAATGGTATCAATGATGTTTGAGAATTAGGGAAGGATTTTAGAGTTATTAATCAAGTGGGAAATGGTTTGGGATAATTGGGGAAACACTATTAATGGATCATGAGGTTGGTTAACAGACTAGGGAACCCAATAATTGGTGTGGGTGAATGACTTAACTTGTCACTAGTACATTGATAAAATGTTATTTGATTAAAAAACTGAGATATTGGTTGAATATTTTATTAGGATAATACATGATTCATTTTTTTATATTTATGAACTCAATCACATTTCTCTTGAGTCATATAATCTATATATTATATAATAACCATGGGTTCATCTTTTTTATTGTAGTTTGACATGCCATATAGACTTATCTCATCATTACTGGAAAAGTTATATTGAGACCCTTCTATCACCAAAATCTTTATACACTAATAATTTTAGTGATGAGGCTTCATTTCAGGGACTTAATATGTTGGATTTTCCATAATGGTGTAGTAGAGGGTTGATCTCACTGCAGTTGAGTAGAGAGAAAACTCAACCATATTATATAGGGTAATCTCCATATAGTTGGATGAGGCTAGTGGCAGATTGATTGTGTTGTATGAATATTATAGATAAAAACATAGTATATTTTATGGAGACTGATGGATTTTAGTACTATAGGATTAGTTATATTTTTCTAATCATATCGTTTTTTTTCTGGTCCACACACCCACTATAGGTCTTTCTAGGAATTTTCAACATTGTGTAGTAAGATATTGGTGGACTTTAATTGTGAAAAATAATTATGATTCTACCCTATACTACATGGATATATAGAGATTTTTAATAGATTAATTTTATCTATATACCTTGAGAAAGCAATTATTTTAGTAGTTATTATACATTCAACAAGGTATTATGCTAATATATAATAGGATGTGAGGATTATATAATGTTTGAGGTACTCCTAAAATATGATTCCAAATGGGTTTACTAAATCCCAAAATATCTACTGTGTATTAAATGATATATTAGTGTTTGGAATGTACCTCCATTTAATCCCATTTATTCAGGGATTTTGGAGAGAGTTCAAAAAATCATTGATATTCTATATGATATGAAAATATGGATTAAGGTATGTTTGATTATTCCTAAGAGTCATAAATAATTTTTATGTAGTTCCTAGATAACAGAAAACAATAAAATAGTACATTCAAAGGAATTTTCAATCACAATCTTAGATAATGTGATTGATTGTAGAGGGATCTCATATGGGGTCCAACTAGAAAAAATGTAGGAATTTTTATGCCTACAAAGGATGTGAAAATCTACCTACAGTTTCATCACATAGAAGTGTAACTCATTAGAATTAGTGTGGCATAGTGGATGTTTCATCAAAGGATAGAAATGGTGTCCTATAAATAAAAATCCATTGCAAGGAACATATTACAGTGGGATTTAGTTTGAACCCCCCCCCCCCCACCCACCCACCCACACCACCAAGTGAACAATGATAGTATTAGGGTGGAGGTCGAGGTAGAGGGCATATGACGGAGAAAGAGGAATTCATGATGGAATCATCTGATATGGTTCAAGATATGATATGAATTTACACTACCACAAATCTTTTTCTCATTAATATAGGGTTTATCTATTTTATTATTATTTTATCCTTTTGTTCATGGGATATATATTTTAATAGTTATTCTAGATGTATAACATTGTCTAGAGACTCCTGGGGGTTAGGTTCAACTTATCCCTCATTTGTTTTTATCAATGTTAGTGTACACTCACGAATGAGATATTATATTGGAACCTCATCCTAGATGATATTAGGCCTCATGAAGTTATTCTCAAAATTGAATTGTTATTTATAATCTAGACCTGGGAAGATTATTATTAGTGTAATTTTATTTATCCCTATATTGATAGATCAAAATTCACATTTACTAGTGAATGATACCAACAAAATTTATCAGTAGGTCTAAACCACAATGAATTGTAGATGATAACCTATGAATTGATGAGTAAATCACTATAGGTAACCAATTATATGATAAATTAGATACCCATAATCATAGATGAGTATATGGATGTTTTCTTATAATAATTTCTAGGCTTCTGCCTCATCAAAAAGCATGTATTAGTATCAAATTACACCATGAGACCACAAAAATATCCTAGAAAACATATATGATGGACCTTGATGAGTATATTGAGTTAAAAATGTAATTATAGTGGATTTTAGAGAGAATATTTATTAAACCCCATGTGTTCCCCTGGGAAGATCCTTTTTTATTCACTAAGAAGTTGTATGGGATCCTGAGGATTTTTATTGACTATCTTAACTAGAATTAAGTTGTAGTAAAAACTAATTACCCTCTCTTAATGATCAATTCCATATTCCACAAATTGTAAGGAATAATATGGTTCTCAAATGTTGATCTTGATTATATGTATCATTAGATGTTGGTACATGAGTATGACACCTAGGAGATGATGTTCATGTATCTATATTCTCATTGTGAGTTTTTAGTGATTCTTTTTGGAATGAAAAACATCCAAATAGTGTAAATTAGAAACATGAACAATATTTTCCACCAGAAAAAGAACTAGTTCATAGTGGATTTCATCAAATACATACTTGATCAGTCACATATGAAGGAGAACCGTGATGAGAATATATGGATCATCCCATACATACTTCATGAGAATCAACTATATTGAAAAACTTAGAAGTGAATGTTCTAGATTTGGGAAGTTCATTCCTTTGGGAATGTTAGTCGAGAGGGTGATATTCAATTTTATCACACAAATGTTGAGGTATTTATGGTTTGGAATCAATGTAATATATTGTTTAAGGTTCATATAATTCTGGGAAAATAAATATATTATTATATATTTGTGTTGGAATTATCCAATGTTACAACCCCTATAGATTCTCATATATAATTGGGGAAGTAAAAAATTTTCAAATAATTTAACAAAATCTTTTGAGGGGTTGAATAAAATAATGACATGAGGTATTTTATTGTGATTTACTATGGAAGGAATCAAGTATGAGGTAAAATGGAATGCATCTTGATTTTGGATGGGTTTTGTACTAATGCATATTCCAAATAACATAATTTATAGGTCTCAGACCACATGAAAATAACTATGTGACTCATGACTTACAGATTCTAGCAATTGTGTTTTCATTGATATGGTTACAAAATATCTTCTCAATGAGTTATTTGTGGTCATCATATCTATGAATATCCTCAAATATATGTTTTCATAGAGGGACCTCATTTTGAGGTAGATGTGATGGATATAGTTCTTACAGGACTATGAATTCATTATATCATATAATCCAATGAATGAAAATGTTGTAACTAATTCCATTAGGATGAAATATACTACTCAACTAACAGAGGATGTTAATGAGAAGTTTCTATAATTATTTTTGGTCTATATGGATGAATGATACGTTTCTTACCTTGATTATGTAGTGTTGACCCATACACTTCTTCATCAGGTGATGTAGACTCCATATAGGGATATAAATTGTGTGGTTTTATGATATCAGATTCTCTACAGAGATTTAATTTTGTGATTATCTAAATATAAGGGGCATGTTATCCTATTATAGGGACGAACATAACCTATGAGGTATTTTGGGATTTTTTACCACCCCATTGGAATTAAATCCCATTGTGAAAAACAAGTACAATTATCATAAGATTTAATTTTGGTGTCCATACATGAATAAGATATTGGATAATTATTATCCGACATTCCTTACTTGTGTATAAGTGAAGGATGAAAACCCAGTCATAAAGGGACTGAGCTAACACCTTGTGGTTCTAAATTAGAAGTGGGACATTATATTTTGGTATTTATTGATTGAAAATCCATTATTATATAAGCATCATGACACTATATATTTGACTATTGACTAGATGACCAATTCATCTCACTTATTTTCCATCTAGGAACAATGTATTGTTGTGAGTTTGGGATGTATAAATTTAAATTTTATTATGTTATTTCATATATAATCCTCATTGATTGTCTCCAAATATGATTACAATTTCACATCTTAGTTTTGAACGTTTTTTCTTGTGGATTTTTGGTACCAAAAAATTTTCAATAATGAATTTTCACCCCCAGATAGATTGAAATGCTTAGAGGAATATCATATATACTGAATATAGGTTGTGAGTTTACATGTTATATTTTGGTAGGAGTATAAACATTCAATTCCTTGTCTGGTTGAACTTTTAGGTCACCCCTTTACTGGATAATGATCGAAGAGTTATATCTTATGGCGAATGAGATAGTTTGATTGATGATGGAGAAGGTGTAAATAATATAAAAGTGTATGAGGAGAACATGGATCTCTCAAATGTCTTATATGGATAGAATATGGGATCCATAGTGTTATAATATGGATAAATTGTATTCTTTAAGGTCTTGTCTCAAAAGGGTGTGAGGAGGTTTGGATAGGGATGAAAATAATACCTAAGGATCATCAGACCATTCTATATTCTGAGCAGAGTTTGTGAGGTTACTTATCACAGAGAATTACCCCTAATTGACAGAGTGTACAACATTTTCATGTGTTTCATCTGAGGTAATACACACATGATCTATCACACATTATTGACTAGGGTGAGATATATTTTAAGGGTGATATGTATATTATGGTGTAACCAGTTTCCTTCAAGGATTGGTAGGATAAGTTCTTTCATGGGTGAGTGATTTCCTTCATTCACTCATTGAGAAAGTATGAAAGTATTTATATGATTTGTTAGGACTGTGAGAGTCAGATAACAATTCCCCACCACTATATGTGAGTAATTCTATTGGGGTAAATTATTTGAAGGTGAAAATGATACAGTTAACCAACTTCTTAAAACAAATTATTTGATAGTTTTTAATAATATTCTTGGAGGTCGTATCAAGGATGGCTCATTTAATTTAATCCTTTGTAAATTTCAACAATATAAAATATGTAAACTATTTTATTTTTTACATATGAAGGTAGTCATTTAATATCTACTATATATAGTCACATAACAAAACACCTGAATAATGGTTGTTTCCAGAATAGTGATTCTTCCCTAGGATAGGGATATGTTTTATAGAAATACATTAAATCCCATGACTAAAAATTAGTTTGAATTAAATTAAAAAAAAAAAAAATTTCAAATGTTGTACGGTGTTATGTTGTAGTGGAATGTATTGGTGAAATGGAAATAGTATTCCATGGTGAAACAGTGGGGGATAGGGGATTCTGGAATATAATATTGTTGGTTTTTCAATTAAATTATGAAATTATATTTATTTTGATTATAAATATATTTTAATAATTGTAATTTGAATTGAATTAATGTACATTTATGTGTATAAATTATATAAAAGAAATATTTATTTCCTCCAATAATATTTCTATTCATATTAGAATCATTTATCCTTTCCCTCCCATTTTTTTCTTTGGTGGAAGAATAATTTTTGTAAAATCCAACTATTTCTCTCTCCCTCTCTCCATCAGCACAGAGGGAATTATTCACAATCTACATACTAGTGATGACAATGAAAACATATTGAGGTAGACTTATTTAACAAAATACTAACCTCTAATGAGGTAATACTTATATTTATGTTTTTGTTCAGCTATTTCTTTAATTATAAAATAAAATCCACTAAGGAAGAACATGATTAAATTAAAAAAATACTAATTATATATTTTATAATGAATAATATTTATATAATTAATCATCTTATCTCACGTAATTAATAAGGAAAAGTATTATTATATCGAAAATATTTTTTGTGTGTCACTCTAATAATTTGGTTATTATTATTACAAGAATGAATATTTTATTTGAAAATTTATTAAATAATTGAATCAGATTATTTTTTTAATGCATGGAGAAATTTTTTAAAATATTTATTATATTTTCCTTTCCTTTAAACTATGATGATAATTTTGTATTGTAATTAGTATCATGGGATGAATTTGGGGTTGAAGCCTCTATGTTTTCCAAAAATTAAATTTCATGAATTATAGGTTGCTTGTTTCTCTAATGGGGGTTGTTCTTGGGGAAAAAACTGTTAAAAATATTTATATTCAATAGATTATTTATTTAATTAGTAAATAATTATTTGAATATTCATAACGTTTGATATATTTTCCACCATGAAAAGAAACATTATTCTTACAACATACTTGTGTTATTTAACAAAACTATGTGAGAGTATATTTTTTGATAATTAAGTATTCCTCATAACACCATCTTAAGAAAAATTTATATAATCTTTATACTTGTTAGAATATAGTACTTTTATTGATATATAGATCCTTCCTTTTCAATTCATATTTATGAAAATGGGGGAAAATATGTCAATGGTTGGCTGCAAGCCTATGACCTGATGTGAGAGGAAACTACATTCCATGTACATATAGGTATACACCATCTATATAAGGCTACATGCCACGTAATCCATATACATGGCCACATGAAGCTCGAGATGGAAAAATATAAAGACACAACATGTAATCTCAAGTACACACTGTGTACTATTTTTAAATGATTAAATTATATAGTAGAATTTTTTCCTCAGATGGACAGAATGCTTGTCTAGGGTCACGAACAACATCACTGAGAGTCATTTACCTCCTAGACTGATCATATGAACCATGTTTTCTTTATCTTCAATTGAATTTGACCCTCATATGTGAGCACTCTATTCCCCTCGATCATTTTATCCTGATTTCGTCTTTTGATTAAGATATCAAGGGTTGATATTTTTTGGTTATTTTGTAGATCTACCCCATTATTGGATGAATCAATGCTCGACGCCGGATGAGAAGAGTCGTACTAAAAGGAGAAAGGTGGTTTTGTGCCTTTTATAAATTTTCTTCAAGATTATATATGTTAGAGTGCCGCATTTTTACTTTTAGACTATCGCTTGATTGAATAATGAACCTTGTTATTTTCTATTGATGAATAGGTAATTGATTAGATGATTTGAAATCTTGTTTCGGGTTGTGAAACTTGAGTCTGGGCGACCCCATTTTTGTGTTTCCCTTGGATGGCTATGTGGCTGAGAATTCCTATGAGGATTGACTTATATTCCTATTCATGGGTTGTTAAAAATATATTTCTCATCATATGAATTTACCATGTGATATTCTTATTTTTTTAATCATTGTAATTATTTAAATTTCATAATAGGCTAGTTAGATGTCTTCCCATGTGAGATATCATTGTTTGGACATGTAATAGTTTAATTTTCATGTGTTGGTTATTATGTAAATTGTGCCCATGTTAGTAGTTTGAGTTAAATCCATGTGATAGATTAATTCACATGTTTTTCTCCTGATACGGAATATAAAATTTATTTAAATGATAAAAACTGGTAATTAGGTGTGGGAAAGCCATAGTTTAGGTAAAAAGAAAAGTTCTATCTCGTGTGACTAAATTCATCTTATATACCATGGGTGAACCATTATCTCATTTAAAATATATTGGATGGTCTTAAGAGGTTAATTATGAAATGTTTTTGAGGGAGCCACAATTATGGTGGTCTGGATCATTGAATATTATTTTAAAATGATAAACAAAACCCAGTGTCCATTGACGGATACCCATTCCATGCTCTATTGGAAAATGATCAAATGATTATTGTGTCATGAGATGATGGTTACGTTTATATGGGGGGGGTCTTTAGGCCTATCCCAGACCACAAAAAATTATATAATTCATGGAACATGATAAATGAAATAAATGACTCATGATGCGTCCTCCAATCCCAAGAACAAGCTTGGATATGGTCTTGAATTATACATGTTTACCACTGTCATCTATGAAATCTTTTGTTATTAATTTTGAGAACATATTGTTTGCTGCTTTACTACTGTACACTACATGTTAAAGATATTCATTGATAGATTGGAACCGATCTTTGGTGGGTGCCTATTGGTATTTAGAATCACACTATTTTTGGGTCACACTTGGGGCCCAAACAGATTATATGATTACATGTATAGATCCGGGAAAGATCCATGCTACAGGTACTTAATGTGCTTCTTTGGAGTAAGAGGGCATGGGACTAGGAAAAAGTTTGTCATTCTTCTTAGTCTCTTTTTTTCCTTGTTATTTTCAGACTTATACTGTGTATTACTACAGTTTAGTTGTTTGGATTATTTTCTAGAACTTGTTAAATGTTGCATCATCTTTGGTATTGAATGATGATTGGCTATTTATCTTATCGGTATTATACTATTTATTTCAGGTATATGTTGTTTACTTATTCTGCTACTATTTATTATTAGTTTGATATGTTATCGTCTATCAATCAGGGCATACTTTCACCACAATCACACCCTAGGTACATTCTTCTAGTCAGTTACCTCTAGTGTTATGGGAAATGTGCATGATGCCATTTGGCCAACCAAGTACGGAGCACCAGCTGAGTGGCATCAGGATTCAGGATGTTACAAAGTGGTATCAGAGGATTTAATTCCAAGGATTTGTTTACTATTGTGGGATGATGTAAAGGAAATGGGATCTCGTAATTAGTTGTGCCTGAGAGTGGATTCCCTATGCACAGAGAAAATTAAAATTTCCTCAAATTGACTTTTTTATTTTTTGTATTTTGTGTTGTTATAGTTGATTTGATTTCGTTGTTGGTTGGAACACTTGTTTTTGAGGTTATTAATGATATAATTGTGGTATTATTTGTTTTAAACCCAATTAGATGAGGTAATTTCATCTCATGCATCATATAGAAACTTTTTAGAAATCAGATTAGATGAATTATTTCCATGCCATTTAGAGAGAAATATTGATTTCATGAAATTGTGATAGATATCGTGCTAGATATGCATGCTATTGTGATACATACCGTGATAGTTATGGTTGTTGTTTTATATGTGTATTGGTACATGTTATGGATGAATAAGTTGGATTCTAAACATTGATCCATGAGGAGTATGTGACCTCATGAATCAGAAATTATTTGATTATGTTTTCACCATGGGATATAAATTATGTTGTTGTCTGCTAAATGTGGATTACAATATTTGAATCGTGGAGAGTATTCCCCCCCATGGATCATAATTTTGAATACTGTTTCTTTATTTTGCAAAAATAGGGGTTCTAGGGAATTTATGGAGGCTTACAATACAAAATCTTAGACAACATGACGTGTGGTACTATGAACACACTCTATATGTTCTTCTATTGGAGAAGAAAGAACATTTCCATGTACATGAAAGGTTCTATACGTACATGCCACATGGTAGATGACCATGTCACTGGCTGTGTGAGAGAAAAATGGGTTAATGTTTTTTTATCTGAACACACCATGTTCCTTACGTACACTTCATATTGTTATACATAGGTAGACATGTGTGGCTCTAGTAATGTAAATGAACAAGGCTTGGATAGAATACCTAAGTACCCACTGTCTGTAGTCCTAACACTCCATGTACCTAGGACCATTACAAGACAAAAAATAAGGAGTCACATAACCATGTGAGAGTTTAAAGGGACACTCCATGTGTCGGAATGACATGATGTGTACCTAGGGTGTTTACCCACCTAGGCAAACTGGAGTATAATACCATGTAAGGGATTATGTGTACACATCGTGTTTAGGTTATAAATATTGTGTACCAAAATTTTGTGAACATTGGGGGCTCTTATTCTCTTATTTAGTTCATACACTATTGAACAACACACCATAATGAATATGTTTATACTGAGGATTATGGGATGTATTTTACAGAGTAATTTCACCAAACAACCTCCAGTAGTATGCCATGAGGGTGGTGATGATCATACCCTAGAGGTGGTAGCCCATAGACTACCAGTGGAACCACTATTCATGCCAGTTGTGGCACCAACTGTTATACCAGATGCAGTTTTTAATGCAATTTTCTGTGAAAGATTTATGATGTTCATGAAAAACATTCATTAAACACCACAGCCTGCCACATAAATGGAAGGACTACATGAGTATTCCAGCAGAAACATCCACCCACATTTTATGGGAAAGGTGGGACACAATCTTTAGGGTCATGTATATTGGAAATGTTACCAATTTTAAAGCATCATATAATGCCTTTTAAGAGGTGGGTGAATCTCACAACTTATATTCTACGAGATTCTGCCAAGAGGTGGTGGGATGTTACCACATTGATGGAGTGTCAACGAGACATGACATGGGGAGATTTTTAGACAATCTTCTATGGCTACTTCTATCCCGAGATGATGAGGGCTGATAAAGACTACGAGATTATGCATCTGTATTAGGGTGCTATATCATTTATGGATTACTCTTCCCTCTTTACTAAGCTCCAGCACTTCACATTTATTCATATGGGTGACGATATATCAATGGAAATGCAATTTGAATATGGTATCAGGAACGACATCCACTTGTAGGTGAAAATTTTTCGTTTGACTTATGTATCTTCTATAGTTAATGAAGCACCTATTACCATGTGGAATTAGAGGGAATATGGAGGTGAAAGCCATGGAAGTTCGATACTGAGATGTGGTATTGTTTAGACAGGTAACAGGAAATGTCGTATGGAGCTTACACTCAGTGAATCTAGTACTCAGAACATATCTTTCAGTAGCTAAGTGAGGTGTATCCAGTGCATAATAATTCATAATACTAGACAACATTTCCCGATAGACCTAGTTGAGTTCGGAAATTGAAAAAATATGGGCCAGTTATAGTTGTTTTGAAGGAAAGTTTTACTAGCACCTAGTGGGAGATGGTCTCTACCAACTCCATGTTCAAGATCAAGGTCCCCAACTTCTCACTTTTTAAGGAACATGAAGATGTCAGGCCATTTAGTCCAATGTAGTGGTTGTGGCCATGGTAGAAATACCCCAAGATCTTAGAGATAGTAGTTCAGGTTAGCTCAGTGTTGTCAAGTAGTGTCTCTGGGACGTGGTATGGGCCCAACTTATGCAGTTTAATAGACCCAAACAAAGTTGGATCCCAATCCTTCTACTATCAGAGGTATTATTTTACTCACCTCTATTCTCTATTCTTCACTCTTTGATATAGGTGATTCACATAGTTTCATATCTATTTCCATTACTAAGATTGTAGGGGTCCTTTGTTTTACATTTGACAACATTTTGAAACTAGACAATCCATTAGGGATTAGAATGGCATGTGTGTTACAGTGCAAGGAGTACCCCATTGAAATTGGTGGGTGTCACATTGTTGGGGATCTTTATGTATTAGAGATGATAGGATTTGATATCATACTTGGAATAGACTTTTTAGTATCATTTCAAGCGTATGATGATTTGTATCACCGTAGGGTAAGATTTATATTACCAGAAGGAAGATTGTTTCTATACAATGGGGAGTGGGATATCTAGGAAATCTTAGATGCACTAGATCATTGTGGGTTCAAGGGGATAAGAAAATTTATTTCCATTTTATATCTAGATGACTAGGGAAAATTTTAGATAGATTTCCCTCTAGTAGTTTGTTTTTTAGGGATTTTCCGACAAGAATTTTCAGGTTTATCTCTAGTAAGAGAGGTAGTATTCTCAATCGAGCTACTATCAGGAGCTACACCAATTTCCATTTAACCTTATAGGATGGATACAATAGAGTTGAAAGAGACCAAAAGGAAGTTATAGGATTAATAGACTATGGGTATCATCTGACACAGTAATTCATCAGGGGGTTCACCAGTTCTTTATGAGAAAAATTAGGATGGTACACTCTGGATATGCGTGGATTATCAAAAATCAATCCAGTTAATGGTTAAGAACCAATATCATCTTCCATGAATAGATTATATATTCGATCATATCTGAGGAGAATGGGTATTCTCTAAGATAGATTTAATATCTTGTTATCATCAAGTACATGTTTTACCTTTAGTCATACCTCGTACCACATTTCGTAGCAGGTATGGACAATATGACTAATTGGTTATGTTATTCGGTCTCTTGAAAGCACCGCCAGTTTTCAAGGCACTAATGAACTGATTCTTCCCTCCATACATTGATTATTTTGTGGCGGGTTTCATTGATGATATCTTGGAATATTCTCACAATTGACACGACCATTCCACACATCATGAGATCATTTTGAGTACAGTAAGACAGAAGTAGTTATATGATAATAAATCAAAGTGCCAATTCTAGATGGATCAGATTCATTTCTTGGGTCACTTTATCTCGGATACAAGAGTATCAGTGAACCTAGAGAAGGTGAGAGAAGTGGTCACCTAGGAGCAGCTCAAGAACGTCTTTGAGGTGCGTAGTTTTATAGTGCTGTATGATAACTACATGCATTTCATACAAACCTTCTCATGCATAGAACCAGCAATGATGGTCTTGAAAAAGAATGGTGTTATGTATAAATGGATAGATTCTTGTGGGACAAACCATCATGTGTTGAATGGTAGATTAATGTTAGCACCGAAACTAATTTTTCCAGAGCTAGAGAGATGTTACACTGTCTACTATGATGCATTAGGTATCAGGATTAGAGAAGTGAAAATGTTGGGGGATAGAGTCATTGCATATAGGTATTGGCAGTTTAGGCCACATGATAAGAACTTTTAGATGAACTATCTCAGGTTAGACATAGTTGTTCATGCTTTACATTGTTAAAGACATTGCCTATTGGGGGGAGCATCTTGTGGTATACACAAAACAAAAAAGTCTCTAGTACATCATTACCCATTGTGATCTAAATCACTGGTAGTGAAGGTTGTTTGAGTACCTTTAGTATTTTCACATTGAGATTTCCTAAATGCTAGAAAAAGAAAATTTTGTGGCTTATGAACTAAGAAGGTGGGATCAGATTTATGTCTTTTCTAAATCTTGTAATGAGTGGAAGCTTATGGAGTTGTTCTCTGAGATTCATATGAAGGTGCATGACAGTTAGGGAAATACATTCATTTCATCATTAGATATGACTTCTACCCTCTTGGACATAGTGAGGATGAGTTAGGTATCATATCCTAAGGGCCTAGTCATGCTGAAGAGTGTATGAGGTGGTGATCCACATATTGGATGGATGATAGGTGATGATGAGTTATTGTAGGTCCTTGGACTTGTATGGGATTTAGTGAACATATGTGAGGATTTGATGCGGGAGTTAAATAATTCTTCTTGGTTAGTAAATCTTGGAATTACCAAGATGTACCATGACTTACACTATCAGTACTGGAAACTAGGTATGAAGAGAGAGGTGGCTGGTTTTGTTACTAGGTGTTTCACCAGTCAGCAGGTGAGGGTGGAACATCTACAGCTAGCCGGACATTTATAGTAGTTACCTATTCCGAATTAGAAATGGTATTATGTTATGATAGACATGTGATGTTATTAATGAGGTTTCCCCATGATAAGGATGAAATTTGTGTGGTTGTTGACAAACTTACACAGGTTTCTCACTTCGTGGTGATCAAGGAGACCTTCAGTGTTAATGAGCTTGAGATGTTGTATATTCATGAGGTGATAATACATCATGAGGTCCCTTTTTCTTTCATTTTAGATAGTGAAACACTCTTTACATATTGTTTCTAGAATATTTTTCTGAGGGAACTTGGTACATTGGTGATCCTGAGCACAACATTCCACCCTCAGACAGATGGCCAGTCATATCATACGATATAGGTGTTGGAGGACATTTTGTTAGCATTCATCCAAGACCTTGGGGGAACATGGGAGAAGAATATTCACCTGCTTGAATTTTACCACAATTACAGTTTCCAGGTGACAACAGAGAAGACTCTTTATGAGGCGTTGTATGGTAGGCCATGTAGAACACCCTTGTTCTGGTTGGGGGTAGGTGAGACATCTTTACTAGGACCACATCTCGTGCAGGAGACTTCTGATCATGTCCAGTTGATTCAAAATTGGATGGGTATTGCATATCCTCGTCTGAAATCTTATACTGATCACCGTAGATAGCCTATAGAGTTTGAGGTTGGGGAACTATTTTTCATTCCTGTTGCACCGAGGTTTGGACATAGGAGAATCAAGAAAAAAAGTGAGTTATAACCAATATATGTGATTCCTTTTGAGATTGTAGAGGGGGTTATGCTGATTGCCAATCTATTGTAGATAACTTAGATATATGGGTCTCTACACAACATCTTCCACATTTCTCACATGTGACTTTTATCTTTGGACCTATCTTACATCTTTCATCCTGAAAAAGTGTATTTTTCGGAGGGCATATACTTTGAGTAGTGTCCCATTAGTATTGTTGATTGTATCACAAAGGTTCTTTGTGGCTAGTCTGTTCCATTTGTACATGTTTTATAGAATCAAAGCCAAGTGCAAGATCAAACATAAT
Organism: Viscum album; assembly: GCA_963277665.1. Classification (NCBI taxonomy): domain Eukaryota; kingdom Viridiplantae; phylum Streptophyta; class Magnoliopsida; order Santalales; family Viscaceae; genus Viscum; species Viscum album. The sequence continues at coordinate 1,514,590,891 of OY728155.1, read as the reverse complement.
AGCGGGAGGCTCAAATATGATCACAGTGGCTATATTTTTTCTTGGATATTTCTTCAAGACCCTTTGATATGAAATTTGGGTACACATTTCATTAATAATGGAATTTTGTAAGAATATGGTTCTTCCATTCAGGTATAGATACATCCCTTTTAGTTTATATTTAATAAAATTGGAGAAAAGATGCAAAGGGATGGATAAAGTCCTGTTACGTGATGTTATTGGGAACTAAACGGTTTGTACTTATATACACACACTGTGTTTAGAATGCTACATTTTTTGTAATATTAGTACACATACACATAATGGTTGGTTCGGGAAACTGTATGAACAGGATGTGTAATTTGAATTACACATAGTGTACTTTTTTTAAATTATTAAATAGGTAAGTGGTGTCATTTTTCATTAGATGGAAAGAAGGCTCATCCGGGGTCTCGAATAGCAGTGTCGCGAGTGATTTTCTTCCCCTATTGAGAAATCGAACCTTGTTTCCTTCATTATCGGTTGTGTTTGAACCCAATCAGTGAGCTCAAAATTTCTCTTAATCCTTATTCCTATTTTTTCTCTCTATTGATTTTTCAAGGGTTGAGATTTTCACCCATTTTTTAGATCTACTCCATCCTAGGAAGAATCAAATCTCAACACTAGATGAGGAGATTCATACTACGATGAGGTAGGTGGATTTGTGCCTTTTGCAAATTGTATTGATGTTTATATATTCTAGAGTGCCGTGATCCCACATTTAGGGTGTCTCTTCATAGAATAATTAACCTTTTTATTACCTATTTATGATTAGGTAATTGATTATATGTTTTGAATTCTTTTTTTATGGTTGTGAACCTTGAGTTAGGGCCTCCCCATCGGTGTAATTCCCATGGATGGATGTGTGGATGAGAATGCCTACAAGGCTTGACATAGATTACCTCTCTTCGGTTGTGAAAATTGTATTGATCATTATATGAATTTCTTACATGATATACTTATTCTATTAAAACTTTTAAATGTTTAAATTTCATAATAGGATTGTTTTATAACATCTCCATGCGATTTATCATTTTTTGGCCATGTAATAATTTACTTTTCATGTGTTTGTTATTAGGTAAATTGTACCCGCATGAGTTTTTTATGTTAAATAATTGTTAGAGTATAATTCACATGTGTTTCTCTTTAGATGTAATATGAAACTAAGTTAAATGATAAAAAGATGTAATTAGCAGTGAGTGAGCCATAGAATTAGTAAAAATACATGGTCGTGCTCATGTGACTAATTTCATATTATATACCTTGGGTAAACCATTATCTCAGTTAAAAGATAATGGACAGGCTTAAGAGGTTAATTATGTAAATGAAATGAGTGAGGCATTGATAGGGTGTTCAGGCTTATTGAGTCTTATTTTAAAATGTAGGCTGAACCAAGGGTCCATTGAGGGATTCAGAAGATGAGGTCTATTGGAAAATTATTAAATGATTATTGTGTCACGTGTTGATGATTACATTTATATGTGGGTTCATCAGGCCTATCCTAGACCTCGAGACTTTATATAATTCACGGAACATGAATAATGAAATATATGACTCATGACGCATCTCCCAAACTAAGGCACAAGCATGGATTTAGTATTCACTTATTCTTATTTACCATTGTCTTCTAAGAGATCTGTTGTGCTTACATTTGAGTACAAACTTTTTACTTCTTCACTATTTCACACTACCTATTATATATATTCATTAATAGATTGGTACATTCCTTTGGTGTTTTCCTTCTGGTATTTAGTCTCAAACCCTATTTGGGTCATGCTTTAGGCTCAAGATGATTATATTATTGTAGGTACTGATCAAGGAAAGAACCCTACTACAGGTACCTGATTTGATGCTTAGGAGTTGCAGGGCATGGGATCGAGATGAGTCTTGCAATACCTCATAGTGAATTTTTGTTTCTCTTGGGATTTTGATAACTTTATCATGTTTTAATACATTGTACATTTTTTGTATCTTTTATAAAACATGGTACATGTTACATCATCTTTGGTATTGAATGATGCTTGGTTATTTATCTTACCATTCTTACACTTTTTATTTTGTTTATATGTTGTATACATCTATTTATATAATTTATTATTATTCTTTTGTGTTACACTCTGCCAATGATGATATAGTTTCCCCACAATCACACCTTAGGGCCTTGCTGCTTGTATGCTACCTCTGGTGTTTGGGGAAATGCATTTGAGGCCATGTCACCAACCTAGTTTAGGGCACTAGTTAAGCGGCATACAGATTTTGGATGTTATAGTACTTAAGTTTTATTATGTTTTCATTATAACATAACAAGTAAATAAAAAATCAAGGGATTAGAGACATTCAATCAGTAGTGTATGGGAATCTTGTAATGGAGACGACTGCAATATTTATACTGTGGAGATAAATATTTTTTTGTAAAACAATTTCAGTGACTGCATGATGTGTATTCTCATGTTACATACTATTTTTTTTCCTTGAACATTTTCAATATTATAATTGATACCACATGACATGTGACTCAAACAAATTCATTATGTTTCTTGTAATTGACGATACTTGGTTGTATGTGACATAAAATATCACAAACCATGTTAAATTAGGTCATATGATCTGTATCTAAAAAAAGAATACTTTCTTATGTAACTGCCTATGTGATGAATCTATATAATGTATTTATAAGACATTTGATTAATTTAACCACAATTTTTATATATGTTGATTTTTCCTAGTATGAAAAAGATATACATGCAAAATGCAAGAATTCAATCACATGTTGAGTATTTCACAATGATTCCATGCATAACTAGGCAAGAATTACATTCCATGTACATCACTAAACACACTATGTAACATTACTTCACATAATTTGAGTTTTGATAGAGCATGAACATATTTTATTGATATATTTAAAAGCCACACACCCTATGGGAAAACTATTTATTAATATATTTATAGAATTATTTTTTATTTTTCAATAATGTTATTGTTTTTTACATCTGGGAAACCCTTTTTTATTATTTTTTCATGTTGAACATAATTGCGTGATCCTCTCAATCATTGGAATATATTTATGTAGTTTTTAGAAAATTTATGATCTCAACTTTTTTATGGTGAATATAGGGTTCATATGAGTTATTTGTTATAGACATGTAGTTTAGGTACTTCACTTTGGGTTGGGGAATTATCCTCCATGGATGGAGTTTAGTTACTATGAAGGCAACCTATTGAGGATATGTAATAGTCCCTTATATGATAAATAGAGTTAAAAATACTCTATATATTAAGGTAGGGTCCTCCAACAATGGAGAAGATATTTCCACTATGTGATTGGGATATTGAGTTAGTATTACACTATTTTTTGGGGTGTTTTCCTCCATTATTTCTCTAGTTCAACCATGTTTTGGAGAATAGTTCTGCATTAGTAGAGTTGATACTCACCCATGTGTCAGGGCATGATACCACATAGTGTTTGGGTACACCCATAATTGATCTTCATACTACGCAACACATTGTGTTCCCACACTACTAATACAAATAGGTGGAGTTACTGTTTTTATAGTTTGTGCATTTAGGATATAGTGGTAATATTTAGTTAGAATCATTATTTAGATTAATCATAGAATTATGAGTTGCATGGAAATAAAATCTTTCTGATTTCGATAGTCCAATTTAATTTAAACATATCTATATATTTTAAATGAGGTAAATTACTTTTTTAAATTTCTCTTTATATTTTGATGAATCCAATTTAGTTTATTTACTCCCACCATAGAACATTATTCCTATGATCACATGTTTTTTTAACTAGGTGGCACATATTTTAGTGTCAGACATAGATGGTGAGTAGATGGGTGAGTTAGTGTATATAAGAGTTTGGAAATTCTTGTAGCTGGCAGTTTTAATGTTGATATGGACACAATATGGAGTCTATATATTACATCATTTTCGGAAAATATCTTTCAAGATATGTTGATATTTTTACATTTCCTTATTTATGACTATGGTCTTTATAATATATCGATATTTCTCAGGGAGACATGTATTATGTACTTGTTATGGTACTTTTATACATTGTTTTCCATTTTTATATATTATATCATGGGTATCTGTGGAGAATTATAATATTATAAGATAAGTCCACTGATATGATTATTATTCCTTCTTGGTGGTATCTTATAGGCCTAATACTATTGAATGTGGGCTTGGGTAGGAACCCTTGACTGACTACCAACCAGTTGGGGTCCTAGTTTCTTTATTTGTGTCATCTTCTAATAGTTCATACTTTCCTATAATTGATTATTCACATAACCCATGGCCAACTGATGTATGGATCATAGTCATTTTCACCTCATTAGACATGATCAGAGAGAATATTCATAAAAATAAAAAGGTACTAGTCAACAAATATTTACTAGACCCATTGGTCATCTCACTGCCTATTAATTATAAAAACTTCATAGTATCATTATAAATAATGATGGAATTAAAAAAATAATTAAATGGTAAAAAATAGAGGACATCTACTGAATTAAATTTCATGAAACAATGAATTACAATATAGTTGTAAAAGTGGGATAAATGATTAAATATCAATCGATTAATAATCACATGATTAAATATGTAGGGAAAATATTTAATGGGGCCCGACCACATGAAAAAAATCAAAATTCTTATACCCTGCCCAAAATCATATCAGTAGTCCTCATTAAAGCTACCATCCAAAATACTAATAGAGAAGATAAGCTCAAACCCATCTATCAAAATTCATGATAGAGAATTACTCCTATTTTCTAATTGTATAGTTCTTTGAACATATTCTAATTACATATATTTTATAACATCTTTATCATAAAAAAATGTGTGTATAATGACCATGGTATTACCGATGATTGATCCTCACATGGATGGTTTTACAAATACGAATAAATAAAACAAATAATATTTAGTATATTATTAATATTATGGAATTATAAAATGGTTGTTATATTATTAATATTTAATATTAAAAACCACAATCATTTTAAGCTCCCAAAACAAGCATATTGAGATGTGCTTCCTAATTTTCAATCATTTTTGAAAATCTATTAGACTATGTAACATATATGAAAATACAATATAAATATACTCAACCATTACACTTTTATAGATTATAATGATATTTGATAACAACATTGATCATTACCATATTAAATAAGTATTTTCTGTATAAGATGAATAAATAACCCCAAACGAGTAACAAGAGGCACATAAATATAATAAATAAATATAATATAATAGTAATTAGATACATAAATATTAAATAACAACTATCAATGTTATACAATATTCAATTAACATATTTAATTTTATTATTTAGTAGATCATATTATTATCCAAGTAAGTCCGGAATTGTGATAAGGGAACTCCCCATACTCTTTTATCCCTCTTGTTAATGATATCTCCCTCTCCCTCTCTATCAATCATTATTTCACTTATGTTTCTTATATTTTTAGTGTAATATTTTATTTTTATATAGTCTTTATATTACAAATTATTACTTATGATATTCATGTGTTACATGGATATTTCCCAATCTATTCGTTAAATAAAATCAATACAATATATCTTTTATTTTTTATTCATTTTCTAGTATCACCCATTTAAAGGATATCATATTATATGATATCTAAAAATATACAATATTTTTATGAAAAAATACTGGTTAATTTTCTCTTTTTCTGAAAATCCAACACTCTAATCTTATTTAATGTTTAATTACCCATTTTAAATTTTTTTAAGAGTTTCATTAATTTTCCTACTCTTCTGACCATTTATTATGATTTTTCTATCACTTGTGATTCGTATACATGACCTATGATTCATTATTTGATGATTTATATTAAAAATACTTTGATAAATTCTTTTGGAGGAAAAATTTATGATAATTTCAATAATTATTATTTGTGACATGATTGCATAAATCATTTCCTTATCAATGGGTTTTAGCATGGTTATGATTCATGTAATGTTACTTTTATATATGAAACAAATATGCAAGAAATATTAACATTAAATGGGTGGGAAATAAATTATTAAACCCCAAATATAATTGAAAATTATTAATAAGTCTAGAGATCATTATTCATGTACATGATGCAATTATATTTGTCCACAATGTTATTTATGTGTATGGTGTAGATTAATTTTTTTCATATTATTATGATTTCATAGTGGTGAGACGAGAATGATTTTTATGATAACATGACAATTGAATGTACTTAATATTTTTTATTTTTAGATTAAATATCCTCAAATTTTATTATCATACTTATTTTGTGTTTTTGTTATATGAATTTTGATTTTCCTTTTTTAAGATTTTATGGTATGTTTATTTACTCTTATCATATCTCACCCACGTGATTATCTTGATTTTCCCCTGAAAATATTTTGACATCATACTTTATTTTATGTATTTCCCTAGGATAGACCATGTAATAAAAAATTAATGATAAATCATGGATATTAAAATAATGATATAAATAATATAATATTTAGCTTATTTTTATGTTTATGTATTTTGTATCAAATTATTAAAATAAATCATACATGTATATTTTTCAGTGCACAATATGGATATTTATATTCAAAATGATTCAATCTTTTTTATATATGAGATATGAGTCATTATATTTGGAATTTGACTATGGCCTTTTTATTTTTGATAATTAACTAACCATATATGAAATATGCTAGAATAGAGTAGTGATTTAAAAATTTTCTTTATATGTTAATAGATTTCCAATTATACAATTAACAATTTAAGTATTATCATTATTAAATAACATTTTATTTATCAAAGGGATTTAAATAAGAGGAATCATATCAACAACTTATATAATGGTTAATGTAATGATTTCCCATATAATATGCCAAATACATTGATAGTGGTATTTGAGAACCTCATGAAGTCACTTGCTCAATTGACTCGAGTTATGAATAATAAAATGAATAATAGGAAGTTTAATCCTTTAAGAAAAAGGAAAAAAGTCATGATTGAGTAATTTATACATCAATGTCCTCCACATTTTATTCAATCTAATATCCTTATAATTATAGGGAAATATATTGATTTTAATGAGATGATATAGTTTTTCTTGTAATTTTTTGAGTAAGATATAGCAATCTTGGCGATATATCTTTTACAATGAACATTGAAGCTATGAAATTCAATGAACTAAGAAATGTGTCATTGATGATAACCTATGAAAAAAATTAAAATCCATGAGAGGGAGGAATCTCTTATACTAATTGAATTTTTAAGTTGGATCATGAGATTGATGTGTTGACATTTATACTAGTAATTAAATCATCAATTGTGAATAAGTTATTTGATTAAATTAATACCCATTATTTTATTTTTTGAATGTTCTATAATAATTTTCAAAAACCATCTCAATATATGATTCTGAATTATTTTTTTAATTATTATGTGGTCGAAGCATTATATATCAATTATAAAACCCTGCCATGATTAAATTTTTTGGGGAGAATCATAAAGAAATTCATGATGTATTCCCTTTGATATAGTTAAATATTATAATATTCATGGATTATTTGACTCTGTATTGAACGACTATAAACTAAAGAATATGGAAATCAATTTATGAATGCCAAACCATCCTATAATTCTAATAAAGTTCAGGATGAACTATGAATTTCAATTTGAAACTAATTCTAAATTATGGGTACTATTTTATTATGATAATGAATATATATCACTAATGATAAATAGAATATAAATGATTAACCATAAACACATTCTAATAATGAGTGAATATTTTACTATACTCCCGGAAGAGTTTATTAATATTTCTTATGATCAAGAGATTACATTATGAAATAATATAATCCCAGAGACCTACCCATATTGAAGAGGCCCTATAATATAGACCCCATTTAACTAGAAGAGTTAAAGAAGAAAATAAAAGATAAACTAGAAATGTATTTTACATTATTTAGTGCATTAGAATGTTGTTCCTTTGACCTATTTATAACAAATTATGGTGAGATAATAGTTCTTTATATTGATTATCACGAGGTTAATAAAATCATGATAAAGAAAAGTTCTTCACTACCACACACATAAGAATTATTTGATAAAAAATATGGGAATTATTACATATCATAGATAGATCATTGATTGGAACACCATCAACTAATTGTGAATATGGATGATATTACAAATTCTACCTTGTATATGAGATGTAGACACTATGAGTTCATTATAATTCTATTAAAAATCAATAATTTTCAATTGATCATTATGTACATGAAGAATATAGTGTTTCCATATTAACACTATACAATTTTAGCAGTCATTATAGATTATATTCTCAAATACATGAAGATAAATTAGGAATATGATAATACTTAAAAAAATGCTTAATATTTTGAGATAGAATAGGTTGTATGAAAAGTATTTTAAATTTGATTTTGGGATGGAGGAGGTGACATTGAATGTGAATTTTATAACATGAATGGTTATATCTATTATTCCTTTAAATACAAGGCTAATAAAGGAATGACCCAGATCAATATTTATAATTGAGATATTTAGTTTCCATATATTAACAGGGTACAATAATTATTTTTTGGGAAACGAATAATGATTGAAAAACCCAAAAACCAAGATAACATATAAAAGGTCTAAATTTCTTTAGGACATATGGATACGAAGATAAATTTATAGAGGTAAATAAGATGTTATTCATTACACATAGACTCTTACAATTCTCATATAGTGATGGATTTGTTATATATAGTCATGATTCTATGTAGGGATTAATTCATTCACACATATAAAATGATAATGAGATAGCCTATGCATAAAAAATGCTGAGGGTGCATGATTTATATTATCAAAATCATGATTTATAGTTTTCATTGGTAATATCTGAATTGAATAATTGCTTGAATTATCTCTATAGATAAAATTTTAATATATATACTGATCAAAAATAGTATAAATGATATACCCACATAAAATATTCATATAAAACACCAACTAAGATGGTTAGATTTGATAAAAAACAATGGATTCTATAATCCATTAATAATTTCAAAATACATATAAGGAAGAAGATGCTCTTAGTAGAATATTTCTTATAATGCTATTTAGGATGAGGATGAAATGTGATCAAATATTCTTAGACATATAATGTATGGATATGGGAGTCATAATTGAAGGTATAAAATCCAACCATTTTGAAATGATTTTTCAATCATATATACAGGATACGATTATTTATTCTCAAAGAAGAAGATACAATGATACAAAATAACATGGAAAATTAAAGAAGGTGAAAACGTACATGTTCAAAATTATTAAATATGTATTTTTATGATTTGTGAAATTATTTATATATCATTAGAACCTATGAAATGGAAGGATCTATTAGATAGTTCTTATAGATCAAAATTCACTATCTACTTAGTGTGGAAAAAATTTATAATGTTCTATTAGATAACTTATTGTGGGACAACATGAAGAAAAATATTACTGAATATAAATTAACGTTCATTGAATTCCTGCAATTAAAGGAAGAATGAATAATTTCCATGTGGATTATTCATTCATTACTAATATTACCATGAATATGGGAAAACGCCATAATTTGTTTTCCATGATCCATTTGATGATATATATAATAAACAATGTCATATGATCTATGGTGGAAGATATTTTAGATATAGATAACCACATCTCCATTCATGAAGTCTTTTCAATTAATCAAAAATAAAATATATTCTGTACAGAAGGGAGGAGCCAAAATAAAACACTAATTTTGATTGAATATGATGAAGATTTGATGCCTACCTATATATAATTATGGAGTGTTCAAACTAAATCACACATAGATTTAGATTTGAATAAGATATATCACCATAAAATAGATGATAAATGTGAAAGGATCATTAAAAGTTAGAATGAAATTATTAGATTATACAACATAGAATTTATATATGGATACAATAAATATCATTCTATACCTCAGATGCCGTAAAAAAATAGTATTCACTAAAATTTTCAGATGTATCCTTTTGATTCCCATTATTGGAAGAAGTTTTGAACTCCAATATAGTATGATAAAATTGGAGAGTGTAATCCATTATGAGAATAATTATTCAATGAAATGATAGAGATGTTCCAAGCTATTTAGAAACAAATTAGAGAAGCACAGAGTGAAAAAATAGTTATATTGAAAACTGTTCAAAATATATTAAGTATTTGGTTGTACATATTTGATTTATTTTTCTATCAATGTTAAATCATGTCATGAGGATTTCTATTAAGTTAAATCTATATCCTACTTAAATTTTCCCCATTAATATTCATGATTTTATTAGATTTATGGCATATCAAATATCACTCACACCTAACATGACTCATGTAAAGGGTGTGTGAATCACTCTTCCAGAATTACATATCCATTCCCAGACATGTTATGGTTCCATAAGTGTTTAATTTGGGGAATGATCTATTATATAGGGAGAATTTTTTGAAAATATATATTTTTTTAAAAATAATATCTATGAAAAATGAAAACTCAACTTGCTAAAGAACTATAGGGAAACTATAGTATCGATTGGAAACATTTAAACATGAAGATATAATGAAACATATATATGCTAAGAATATTTAATATTAATTTATGTTTTGGAATTTCAAGGATTAAATTACTAAATAGATGGAGAATTCAATTAACCATACATATATATTTATGAAATTTAACACCATAATACATTTCCCTTATATTCATATATATGTTATTAAAAAATTAATACTATTTTATTCCATTAAAAAAGATAATTGAATATAAAGGATATATATACTCTATAAAATTAAAAATAGTTTAATTAGATAATGAAAACATGTAAATAACAAGAATAGAATATTAAAATACATAGGATCATGCTATTTTAGGAATATAACACCCAATAAAAATATTGTGAAAAGGAAACCAAGGATTATAAATATAAAAATATTTTTATAAGTGATGAATTTTAATCCTTGAGAAGAATTTTAGTAGATAATGAATAATGTAAATAAGAGTTACTTATAGTATGTTTATGAATTATTTGACTATTGGGATAGTACCAAATGATTTGGAATAGTATCTAAATATTATAATATTAATAGAGAATTGGTAATGTTAAAATGTGTTCTGAAAAATATTTACCAAGCATAAAATGATAAAATATAAATATTAGAATACAATAAAATAATTAATTAAATTATATAACTAAAAGAATCTATAACTTTAAATTTTCAATAATTGTTTTAATATATTTGGACAAAACATTAGGTTAACATCAAAATTTAAATATTAGAGTAACATATTTTAAAATTTATCTTTTATAACATAGGAAACATTTTCTGAATCATCACATTAAAATAATCTTATAGTGTATTTTTGCAATTTCTCTAAATTTTTTATTTTTTTATGAATACTAAAATACTTTTTTATTCCTGTACTATAATATTTATGATATCATAATGGTGTAAAAATAGAAACGAATTCTATAAAGTTTTTACATGTCTTAAAATGGAAATAATGATTAAAATTATCTATTTTTAAAATAAAGAACTTAATTTCCAAACCAATCAATGAATTTCTAATGTCAAAATTATAATTTATTATAATAATTTTTTTGATTATTTAATTTCAATTAAATATAAAAATGATTCCATTGAATTTTTAAAGTGTATAAATTTCATTGGAATCAAAATTTTATAATAAAAAATGTAATTTTTTAAAATAAGAGAAAATTTAAAAGGAATGAGAAAACTTAAAAATTAATCATTATTTTATTCAAAATATCGCATGTACTTCACCTATGAATACACCCCATGCCACACATTTCCCTTCAATTTAAAAACCAATTTTTTATGACAATTATATAATAAAATCCCATTCTATAGCCTATATAAATATACTTTAATCTATGTCTTAAATGAAAGATAAATCCTATAATACATATTGTGTAATCCAAAGGAGACATGTCAATAATTAAAATTATGTCTTCCATTTCTTACACCATTCAAAATAATATCCTTTTTCATTAAAATAAAAAATTCAATTTTTTTATAAAATAATATTTTATCAAATAATAAAATGTGTAATGATACTGTAATATGAATTATCTCATCATGTAATATAAAAAAATGATAACAATATCTTTATTGAAATATTTCTTTAACAAGTTCTCTCTTTACAATTTATGGGATAACCTGAGGACATACATAAGAAGGAGGTGAGCTATAAAGTGTAGTAGGGGAATAAATTTTGAATAACTTGAATAAGTTATTACATTCTAGAAAATGGGCATACCAATGGGGCATACAATATGTTATAATCATAAAAAAGCATGGTATATGTGACAACAATGTAAAACACTACATCATAAACATAAGTCAAGGATAACACACAAGGAATAATGATGAAAAAATTAACATTATGGACTAGGTTCACTCCCATATACATTTCATAAAGTCTAATGAGATTAAAACATTACACAATTAATTAGAGTTTTACATAATTCTAGGTGCACCCGTAACCCGTCACCCTCATTTCATTTTCTTTCTTAAGTGTTTCATACAGATCATAAAACATGGAATCATATATCTACATATTTTATTCTATTATTATGTAATGTGGAATAAATACATGGATTTACCCTATAAAATAAGTAAAAGTGTATAAATTTAACCACCCTTGATAGGAAATTAGTATGGGTGTTCACTACACATTTGTTTGGCATGGAAAATCATTGTGAAATTTCCCCAATATATTAGTGTTACTTAATTATTCAAAAAATGTGTTGATGACTAATAAAGGGGTATATAATTATTTTCACATCATATAAATAGTAATAGGGATATGAAAAAAAATAACCAAACATTCAGAATTTGAAATATAAGCCATAGTATAATGAAGAAACATGAATAAAGAGAAGTAAACGATCCCTTACCTTGCGAGTTCGAATAATAATTCATGGAAGGAGATTATTATAAGATTGGGGGCACCATGGGAGGACATTTGAGTGGTTATGGAAGATTAGGGGAATTTTACAATAATTTTTAAAAATGATAATTGGTATTTTGGGTGAGTTTATATAGTTTAATAGAGGGAATTACTTTATTATTTCTGAAACATAGGTTTTGATGACTATATAATAAAATAACTAAAATGAAAAACTTTCACATGATTTTTGAATTTTTTTTATTATAATGATTTTGTTTTATCATTATTTTATTATTCTATGGTATGAATATATTAAAATATTACACTTGGAGCAGTGGAGGTAAGCCAAGCTCTTAAAGAAATGATTGTAAAATAATAATTTATACTATAGGTTTTGGAGGATTCATAATGCCCTTATAAAATTAATAAAATTTAATAATAAATATATTATTTTAATTTGAGAACATATATTTTTTCATGGATACCTTTTATAATATTTATTACATCACATTTTGGTCCTTATGATCTCATAATACACACCATATATTTATACAATATTTAATTTTTACCAAAAAATCCAAATATCTTATGTAATTTTGAAATGTTCAATGTCGAATAATATTGAAGTAAGGATTTAAAAAATAAAATAAATTATATCAAAATAATTTTTTAAATATGGGAATTTTAGCTTTTAGAATCAGATTCATCATTTATTAAAAAAAACATAGGTTTTTGACATTAATAATTTTCAAATCCTAATAAAAATTACATTTGAACTTATTAAAATTAGAAAATAATTTATATTTAAGAAAAACATTCGTAATAAAAATATATCATTAAAATAGTATTTATTTAAAAAAATTACTAATTAATCATGAATGATGTCATAATTGAAATTTAATACTAATTAAAAATAATTTTTTTATTTTATTGTACAAAAATAAAAAACATTTATAAAGTAACAGTAATTGGTAAATGTAAAGAGTATTGTATAGAAAATAAAATATAAAATTTTATAATATTATAGTCTTGATATATATCCATTTAATACCCCAAAAAACACCCTATGAATATGTTTCATTATGGTGGGACTTTCATGGGGTGGTTCGACGTTAATGGTTTGGGTCATGATCTTGATGAGCTTGAATTTCTCACATAAACAGTTTATATCATTCTTAAGTTATTGGATATATTCTTGGGATTGATCACGAAAAAACTACATTGATGATATCACCCATGGAATCTTTGATAAATGGTCTTCTTAGTGTACAATACTTCTAGTTGAGGCTAGAACATCCTTTGTTTGTGAAATTGGATTTGTTAAAACACTATATTCATACTAATCATATGATCACTATTAAATAGCTATATTATCAACAGTTATTATGCTTAATGGACTTTAAAATTTAATAGTATATAATAAAACAAAACAATTGAATTTTTTTCTATATCTATAATACAATGTAATACATTTAATTAATTTATATGGTAAATTTTATTTATAATAGTTTAAGTCATAAAAATATTACGCCTTCATAAATTTATCTCTTGAAATTTTCATTTCACACAATAAAATAGATGAGGGTAACTCTATTTCATCACTTTCTCCAGTTCCTCAGTTTCTTCTTTAAACTTGTTGTTTCCCCATAACACTTTGATCGTGTGCAATGTCTAATTCCGTAGAACATTGTATCTATGATCTATGATCTTAACTGTTTACTCCTCATATGATATATCATATTACAATGTCTCCAAATATAGATTTTGTATATGTGAGGGTTCAGGTCTGTAATATCTCCGAAAGGATACATGAAATACATGATTTACTTGAGGCAAGTTAGGTGTGAGTACTAGTCGATTTGCTACCACTCTGAAGCAATCAAGGATCTCAAAGGGACTGTTATATCTTGGTCTAAGCATTACATTCTTCTCAAATATAATGACTTTATTTCATAGAGATATATAGTGGAATGACACATCTCAAACATCAAAATATAGTTCTCTTCTAAAATCTTCAACTTAACTCTTATATCGACTCTGAGCAGCCTTGATGAGCTGTGGAATGGTCTTAACCATTTCCACCATTTCATCAATCATTTCTGGAGCATGTGGTTTTCATTCCCCAACATCAAACCATCATGAAGTTTTCCTAAACCTATTCCCATAAAAGGGAATTATATGGATCCACATAGATGTTTGAGGGGAAACTTTTATTCAACAAAAACTTGATAAGAGAAAGATGTTGGTCGCATCATCCATTGAAGTCAATCATGCGTGATATCAACATGTTCCTGAGTGAATGGATAGTTCTATCAGATTGGAATTTTCTATGAGGGTGATAAAAAATTATGAAGTTAAACTCAGTATTTGGATCATGTTGGAGACTATTCCAGAACATGAAGGCAATTCTAGTATCTCGATTATATACAATTGATAGTTGTATTTCACACACACTCACTACTTTTTTAATGTCTATCATTGCATCTTAATCAACTTAGAAGTCCTCTCAGATAACCATGAAGTGTATAGTCATTGTAAGATGATCCATCATGAATCATATACCATTAATTCATGTTGATGTCTTTGCAATACCAGTGATAATTTACAAGGTTATTTTCTCCCATTTCCATGTTGTTATGGGTAATGGTTGCATCATTCGCTTAGACATTTTTTCTATCCCCTTCACCTATTGATAAACAATTCATCTTTATGTATATGTTGTGATCTCCTGATACATATTTCCCCACTAATGGTTATATCAAAAGTATAGAAACATATTTGTTCTTCTTGGATTGATGGAGAATGTTGAGTAATGTGGATCATCTAATATCTCCTTCGATGACATTAAATTTGATGGAATACATAGTAATAATCAAAATATCATAACTCATTCATTATTACATTAAACTCCAATTATTTTTCATTTCTCATAGCTCTCACTTTTTTCTAAATTAATAGATCATATTTTTTAGGATCTATTATCTTCTCTAGAAGGGAAGGTTGAGCAACAATTTGTGAAAAGATTTCTTATTCTCCATCGATTACGATTCCTAGGTCCATAACACTTCATTAACTTTTGCAGGATGGTAGTGGATTGAGAAGTCATAGTCATTGATTATCTCTTAACATCATCATTGGTGTATATTCTACTATATCTATTTTAATATAAACATGAGGATATTATGATCCATATATATTTCACGCTTCTACTAAAAGAGATAGTTCCACCATATTTTCAAAGTGAATATCACTGCATTAAACTCCCAATCATGTGTTGGGTTGCTCTGTTCATAAACATTCAATTTCCATGAGGCATGTGACCTCCCATTTTTATTAAGCATCATCACACATCCCAATACCTTCTAATAATCACTAAATACATTGAAATATTCTCTCCTTGTGGGATGTGTAATAAATTATGCAGCGATAATACCCTTATTTAACTCCTTGAATCTATCATCACATTCATTATTCCAAAAAAACTTGAATTCCTTGAAATTTATCATGATTGTAGGGTTTGAAAATGATGAAAATATTATCTCAAATCGATTATAGTACACATATATTCTATGTAAACTAATTATTTATATTATTTATTTGGGCCTCAACCATCCTTTAATTTCTTTTTTGTTTAAAGGGTCTATATTTTTCCTATTACTTGTGATAATATGCCAAAATAATGAGACTTTCTTCAACTTTAAATCACATTTTTGTACATGGAATGAAGCTAATTATTTTTTATGGTCTTTAGAATAGTGATTAGATTATATTCATTGTCCTCCATTAATTTAGAGTATATTACAATATCATCTATAAAGAGTACCAAAAAATTGTTTAGGTAATATCTAAAGTCTCTATTCATCAATTACTTGTTGATTTATAGAGCATTAGTGATTCTGAATGGCATTACTGTGAACTTATAGTGCTCATACCTTGTACGAAAAAGATGTCTTTGCAATATCCTCTTTCTTCACCAATAATTAATAACACCTTAACTACAGATCAACCTTGGTGAATTATTGTTCTCCCCATAGTTGATCAAACAAGTCATCAATATCGAGTGTATGAAACTTATTCATTATCCTGATCTTGTTGAGCTCAGTATAATCAATGAAAAGGCACATTAACCCATCCTTATTCGTAAAGAAGAGGACTGTTACACCCCATAGTGAATCACATGAATGCATAAATCCATTATCCAGATTATTCTATATCTTTTTTTGTATTAATCAAGTTCCACAACATCAATTCTATATATATTTTTTTATAATGGTAACACCCCATGTATAAGATCAAATGATAATTGATCCTCTTAGATAAGAGTATGGAATGTCATTTCTTTGGGAAACACATCCGTTTATTCCCTCATAATGGAAATGTCTTCAAGGATGACCCTTTCCTTTGAATGAACCATTTGAAAACGATATTTTTAATTATAAGTAAATAAAATTCATTCTTGGTATTTTATTTCTAAATAACATTAATCCATCTCCTTACATATATAATGAATTATAGGGTTATTCTTGATATATATAGTGATTTTCTTCTCAAAGAAATTTATATTATCTCTATATATGGAAATCTAATCCATACCTAGAATTGCATAATTTTTCATAAAATGGAGTATCATAAGGTTCATTGGGATTTTTAACCAAGAAATTCTCAAAGGGTACGAGTTATATACTTTAGAAGCAACAATTTTCCCATTTAATTTTTCGCCAACACCTCTACTTTAATTTTTTGGTGGTATTTGAGTAGTTAAGACTAAAATTTAATGACATGAATGAATGAATAGAACAATAATAAAAAAGTTCATTCACTATTACTGAATGGAGAACTATTGTACCTATTAAAAATTTATTGTTAGGATCCACCTCAATATTCGTAAGAGAGTAATCTCACCCTTTATTCCTTGGTGGTTATTGGTTTTCCTTGAAATAACTTGGCTAGGTGAATTGGTTTGAAAAGAGTCTAGGTTCTTTAATGTTGAAATAATTCACAATGTGTTGATGGTAGGCTAGAGAATTCCTTTCATCCATCACATTAGTTGGATTCTCCCTCCGGTAACCGTAAGAAAGGTTTCATTAATTACTGTTCCTAAAGAATTTACTTATTTCCCTTAGGAAATTTCTGTGGTGTTTCTTTATGAACTTTTAAAAAGTGGTATGGTTAAATTTCCTAGAACCATTATATATCTCCATCAGACTACCATAATAAAACTCCACCTTCCTCTTATTATCCCTATGATACCCTTATGATTCACGAATATCCATTTAAACATTAAGGGAAGATCATAAATTTTTTACATTAATATCAATGTCTCAGATTGCCAAGGATTTATTTAGAATAGGTATTATCCAACAAAAGTGGTACGCATCCTTGAATACAGGTGAAATTATGATTTCAGAGGTATATCAAATATGTTTTGTGAATTTTTTTCTTCTACACGCCGATAGATTCGTCATGTTTTTTTGTTAGGGTAAAGAAATAACTTTCCATTTTATATTATAGAGTGAGAGAAAAATAGTTATAATTTTTTTTCCAAAATTACATCCACCCCGTTTCATTGATTACTTCCTTATTCTTTTTATTCTTTACCTATTTCAACCACTGATAAGGTTATCCCTCCATATGATAAATAACAAGTAGAACCTTCTATTTCTCAGAACATTGAAGGATAGATAAGATATTATAAATGGTTTTAATCCATTTTTTTATTATCAAGGGTTCATATGATACTTTGAAATTAAGATTCCTTGGTCACCTAAAAATCTCAATTGCATAATTTTCTTTTTAATAGTATTTTTTTACTGCTTTTGATTTAATATTTTTTTAGAACATGATTCTACAAAGACAATATACTCACAAAGTTCACGATTCCATATCCCATTGGGTTGTATGTCTCATTGGGGAAGTCATCACATTTCCATTCACATTTGTTATTTACCATATTACTCCTATAAATGTACATTTTCTAAGATAAAGTAAATAAAAGGGATAGTTGTTTTTAAATAATTATACACATAAACGAGAATCCAATGAAATTTAAGGGATATCTTATAAAGAGAATATATTTCTTACCATATGTATTTATATGCTTCAGTATACGTTATCAATGATCTATTTAATAACATATACTATTATGGGATTTTTATTCCATTAATTATGGTTTGAAATTATATTATGAATTTATCAAAAACTATCCCATAGGAGTGTCAAAAAAATTTGTGTATCAAGGCCCACTTCCGTTCACTAGTTCATGGTCGAGTCTACCTCAACGTGGATTTTTTAGGCTTTACGAATATATACATTTGGCTAGAGCCACATCCACTTGTAGTATTTATATGGGGATTTATTTTATTTATAAAACTATTAATATATACTTTAAAAACAATTAGGGTCATTTACATATACTTATTTTTATCCCTATGCCTTTCTCTAATGTTTTCCATTCCAAATAAAAAACACTTTTCCATTCATAAAAACATTGAAAACCCTAATCATTATTACATATTAATTCATGATTTATTACATAATATTAAACATAATACAACCTTATTGATAATTATGTATAGTATCTTTGGGAATTAGGTACATTACAAGAAAAATTAAAACAGGAAGACAAAATATTTAATGAAAACACCATTATCATGTTTGCACTTTAAACCGCATGGGAAAACCTTAGGAAATACATAAGAAAGGTTGATCAATAAAGACTAGTTAGTGAATAAACATGGAATAAAATAAATAAGGTAATAAATTTTATAAAAAAGGAATATCAATGGGTCATAAAGGAGTGATAATCATTACCATGAACAATGAGGCAAAATATATCTTTTTAATCATAAAGGTAACATGGGAAACATCGAAATAACTTAAATAACTTCTTCATAACCATATTTCAATGATAAATTCCAAGAAATAATTATGGTAAAATTAAAAAGATATATTAGGTTCACTGAATAATCCCTTGAATTAATAATCATTATAATAAAACATTTTCCAATGCAATTGAGCACTATATAATTTTCGGATCAGCCATCACATTCATTTCATTCTATTACTTAAGTATTCCATGTATATCATAAAAAATGGAATAATTTATCACACTATTTTATTCAATTATCAAGGAGTGTGGAATACATACATCTTAGTCCCCAATAAAATGATAAATGTTTATAATGGTGAAAACCATGATAGGAAATGTGTATGGGTAATTACTAGACATTTTTTTGGCATGGAAAATCACGGTGAAATTTCATCACCATAACGTGTCACATAAAGATTCATAAAATGTGTTTATGAGAGAGAAATGGGTCTCTAATAATTTGGAAATAAAATTGGAATCTTTGGGGACATGGAAAAACAAATCCCATCATTATTAATTGGAAACGTAAGGAATATGATATTTAATTAACATGGATAATGTGGAGTAGGAAAGGATCCCTTACACTAAAAGTGTGATATGAAATGCTTTGGAAGAGTTTATTGAGAGATTGGGGGATCCTTGGGAGAACTATATAGATGGTAGGGTATATTAATAACGTCATCCATGTATTTTTAGTGAAGATAAATTTGAGGATTGTGCATTTATATAAGAGAAAATATGGGTGTTCTTTATTATTTCTCAGACTAAGTTTTGGACTCTATATAAAAAATAACCAAAACCATAAAACATCCAATGGTTTTGCCATGTTTTCTTCCAAATAATGGTGGTTTTAATTATTTCATTAGTACCCAGGATAAAATTAGTAAAATATTAACTGTGGTGATTTAGAGGCAAGTCATGATCTTAAATAAATGATTTTAAAACATTAAAACATATAATACGTTTTGGTGGTTTCATAAAGTATTTATGAAATTAATTATATAGCCATAAAATAAAATTATTTTAAAAGAAAAATATATATTTGGTCATGGATACCCATTATAGTATTAATTACACCACTTTTGGTCCATTATTATGACATAATATACATCGTATAGTTATACTGTATTTAATTTTAACCTGAACATTTTACTATCTCAACAAGTTTTAAAAAATTCATCATTCAAATTTTTTTACATTATAATTATTAAAATAATATTTTTTTCAAGTTAATTTTTTTTAAATATGTGTATATTATATTTTAAAATAAGAATCGACATTTATTGAGAAACGTTGGGTTTTTTGGACAATTACAGTTTTTGAATCCCAATAAAAATTATATACATCATAATAAAAACTATATGATCATTTATATTTAATAAAAAAAATAATAATTTTTTTTATTAAAATGTAATTTATTTCCGAAATACATTAATTCATCAAAATAATAATCTTAAATGATATTATATACTACTTAAAAATTGACTTTGTTTTTATTGAATTAAAATCAAGATTGTTTATAAAGTATTGATAATAAGTAAATATAAACCTTATTATATTGACAATACAATAAACATTTTATAATAATATGGCCATGATACATATTCAATTAATACACTATAAAACACCAAAAGTTTAAGGTGCACGATTATAAAACTCTCATGGGGTGGTTCGACGTACATGGTTTGAGTTGTGATCTTGATGACCTTGAACTTCACCCATAAACAGTTTCGATCATACTTATGTTGTAGGATCTTATATTTTGATTTATCAAGGTTAGAGGCTAGTGATTGTACCTCTCTTGTATATAATAATTAATGGGATTCATAGGGTACAATCATACTGGTTGAGGTAATCACTTCCTTAGGTGTCAATTAGAATTTTTAAAACCCTATATTTATACTAATATTATGATCACTATTCAAAAATTATATTATCAGTTGTTATGATTTTATATGTTCTCTTAAATACAATTATATATAAGAAAATAAATATTTTCATTTTTTTCTATTACCATAATACATATCTAGACATTTAATTCAATCGTAATGGGAGTTTATTTATTAAAATAAATATCATTATATTTTTATCATTTACAACACTATCTTTGGTTTTAACTACCTATATCAATAATTTTATTAGTTTAATTATACAACCATATATGGATGGTTTTAAAAATAGGTATCATAGAGAAATATTATATCAATTCTTTTATTATTATTTTTAATGTTAAATTAGGAAATATATTAATTATATGTAAAATAAACCATCAAGATCAATTTATAATTCGAAAATGAGTGTACCGAGATGCATTTGCTAATTTAAAACCATATTGAAATAGATGATGTAATATGTATCTTATATGAAATTGTAATGATATATAATCTCTAAATTAATCTGTATATTTATTATTCAAATATTTTCAATCACTATTAAACATTGTCTTATTATCGATGTAGTTTTCCAAGTAGTTAATCATTCAACTTCAATCAATCAACATGAGATACAACAAACTATTATGTGAATAGAATATGATAATAAATGGATTATAAATGATAATATAAATATTATTAAGGTAATATAGTATGTAACAAACCCTTGAAATTCACCAATTCATGATGTAATCAGAGCATCCTTGTGAGTTGGGACAGGGGTATGGGAACACCAACATGTTCCTTTCATCATTCAGTGTCTTATCACATCATTCCTTTATTATTTTCACTCATGTCCCTTTAATTACTATTATAAATATTACATATATATATAATATTAATTTTCCTCGTTAATTTCATTTCATATGTATGTTTTTCTAGATCCCTTTTTAGCGTATTCTATAACGAAAACTCAATAAATTAGAACATTTCTATTTTTTTCATTTTCATGTAAAACATGTTTAAATTATATTATATTCTATAATATAAATAATAATTATTAATTTAAGGGAAAATATTGAGTTAGTTTTTTAGGAAAAACATTGGTTTTTATCTTCTTTATTAGTTCTTTACTAATTTCTCGAAACATAATTTAAGAGGTTCATTACAATACCTACACCATTACAATACTATTAAAATTATTCTTTGAATTCAACTATATATTTTTGAACTATGTTTCTTTATTTAACAATAAGAAAAATTTATAATCACTTATTTCATTTTTAAAATTTATTATATTTCACTTTATTATAATTTGTGCCACAACTTTTTTATGAATTTACATCTCCTAAGAATTATCATGGTTATGCATTATGGATAGATTCTTTTCTATATATAAAATATATACATGACATATTATCATGTGATGGTTATGAAAAAAATTATAAAATACCCATATTGATTAGTTAATATTTTACATATCATGAATTCATAATGCACGTGTTTGATGTGGTATTCTTTTTTTCTACAATGTCATTCATCATCATGATATAGTTATCTTTGACCATAATGTTATGATGTCTTGTGGTTGTACATTACTTTTGCTAATGATGACATTCATTAGATATGTGAAAAAATTTATTATTCTCATGTTTATGGTATTCCTATCCTATTATCATATATAACCTATAATGATTAGATTTTATTAATGATCATTCCCTTTTATTATTCCATGTCATGACTAATGAAACTTCTCTTCTCTAAAACACATGATTATATTGACTATTACCATATAAGGATTAAATAAATCCTTTAATTTTATAAATATCATCAAGATATCCTTTAATGTGATTTATTTATTATTAAATCTAAGAGTTTAGTATGATGGAAAATATAAAAGGGTTTCTGGTTTATTTTTATAAAGAGGTTTTATATATCCAATCATCCAAATAAATTTGACCTCTAGATATCTGGTTGAACATTGTAGATATTTGTTTTTAAAATGATGTAATATGATTTTTATGATCTATGATTCATTTTATAGTCACATACTAGATATATGGGAAAACTACACTCCTTATATTGACAATAAAAATCGTTCATCTCTCATATTTTATTCCATAACTATATTTTTATCAAGGATGACCATAAAACTGGGACCGAAATCCATGGTCAAACCTTAATACATCTACTGAATAGTATGATCAATATATATGACATCAGATGATGGTGATATGTTATGATCCTTTCCTATAAGGAACTAATAAGGACTCAAAATCTTCTGGGATATCAATACTACTTAAAGTATTATCTCAAAGGATCCCACAAGATGACAAAAAACTCCATGTATCACATTAAGTTTTTAGGTTAACCAAATATTTCTACAATATATATCATTTTTAATGATATCTCAATGTTCTTATAGATCTATTCAAAAAATGAAAACAACTATGAATATCACATTATCCTAACCATCCCATTACCCAAGGGATGCTTCATACTATGTTACTTATGATATTATGAAAAAAATGGGAGAGTGGATGAAATGCATGTAAACCATAAAATATAGGGTTTAAACAAGTATAATAACATTTTAAAACATGGTTTATCCCTTAAAAACGCCAAATGGAAGGAAAATGATTTTAAAAAAACCGTTCATTTTTTTTCATTTAAAGAAAAATGAAAAACCATTTAAAATGGAATAACATACTAGAATTAAACATTATTGGATCATAGAAAAAAACCATGAAAAATTTAATTGGATGGTCTCTAATTTGTTTTGAAATATCATTTAAATATATCTCTATAATCACCATTTTATTTAAATTCCCTTAAATACTATTTATTTTAGGAATCATAATTAAATACAACACCCCTATTAAATTACAATAAAGGGTTTATTTAAAAAATGAAATTTAATATTAAATACCTTTTAAAAAAAATAAGTATGAATAAACATTTAATATATAAAAACATTATGCCACAAATCAAACCATAATGTTGGCAATTGATACCCATTTGAACATGGGGACACATGCATGCTATTTTACATGTTACGGGGTCGTTTTTGATTGTTAGATCATCTTAATAATATCCCACTAATGGGGTGGTATCATACATTTTCATTCAAACATTTTAATAATTAAAATAATAATAAAACACAAACATAATATCACAAAATGATCCAGATAGTCAATATATATATTTTATCCATCCAAATCTTGATTCCAATATAATTTTAAAAATCAGTGTCATCTATTTTCAGGCTAATGATATCATATATAATCAATAAAAAACAATAAATATATTATTAAAATAATTTAAAACTAATATACCCCAGTGTTTTAAGGCTATAAAAACTCGCCAGATAGTGTAAAAATGATGGATCTCTAAGTGAAGTGGTTCAGTCCACTCCAAAAATACACAAGAACCTCAGATAAAAAAACCCAAATATAAATCAGTAATGAATGATCATTTTTATCAATTTTTAAGAATAAAATGTAAATACATTTAGATAAATACTATATCAAAATTTCCTAAAACAAAAATAATTCATGATTCTTTTATGAACTACACATGGAGACCCCATCAATACGATGAAATTTCACTATGGTCTATTGTAAATGCATAAATAATCGATAAATTTGATGAATAATAAAAATTTCTGTTCTAAGAAGATGAATAAGGTTGGTTGGAATCAAAAGAAAAGACTATAACTGATTATTAATAATCTCCCAAAATCTCATGTTAAATGTGTAAAAGAGGATCTACAGTGATGAAAATGTAGTAGGGGAAACTGAAAAAATGGACCCATCTGATTCCACTATTATCTAAAAACTCAAGGGGTTGACATTCAAAATATGTTTATTCCACCAATTTTAAAAAGGGATTTGATTCATAATAGATATTTGATAATATCCCACTGGGTAATGGGTAGATCAATCGGTACTCGATTAAAGACTGCTAGCTATCTGGTGGCCATACTGGTGGGACTGCCCCACTATTCACTCAACTAGGTACCCCTTGGTCATAGATCTTATACCTAGTGGTATAATGTTACCATATCCCACATCCATCTTAGAAAATGATCAATAAAAAATGATTTTAGGTATTTTCCCAGATTTCCACCACAAATATATTCAAATACTCTTATTAAAAATCCCTAAAATATTGTTACATCAAAATGAATTCTAAAAATTGAAACTCATTGATCCACTAAAATGATGTAATAGACCCTTCTTCTAGTTCACCAATATGTGAAGGAATATTTACATACAATCAATATAAATTAATTAAAATCGTATTTCTGAATCATCTATGATTGCATGACCATAAATCTTTACCTATGTTGTCCATCAATTCATCACAATCTCATCATGTTATATCTATAAACTCTAATCTAACATTTTATGTATAACTCCAACTACCAAATTAAATATTTTTTGGACCATATTTACCATTTCATTATTAATCATATTAATATTTCCATAATAACCATAATATGTTTTTCAACATTTTAACTACACTTCCAAATGGTTATCACAAAATTCAGATCCACTCACCCAAGATCACTACCCATAATAAACAATAATCCCTAAAATAGGCCACAAAAAATTATAGGTGAAAAAAAGAATAAATAAATACATCTATATTTTTATTTTATCCCCACAATAATGAATTACTTTAAAAATCCAATTTTATCTAATTATTCTCACAAACATATGAATTTACAACTGAAATTAATCCAAATTATGGAATCTATAAAATTATAAATGGCCACATATGACTTCGCTAGCCCGATATGAGACATCTACCCATTACGGCCAAACAATGTGTATTTATCTAACAATACATATAGTAAAATATAAATACATAATTGGAAATACATAAGTCACATCTGGTGTAAATATTTAAAAATAAAGAAACCCTACTATACACCATTATTTTCATATTTCTAAAAAAAACTTGTATTAAATTAATCATGAAAAATATCGTTTATATTTCTTAATAAAACCCTAGAAAACCATGTTTTCTTCGATACAATTGAAAATATTAGATCTATGGACTTGTTATAAATTTCCTCCAAATCTATTTTAATATCATAGATCCATTTCTAAAATCAAATTTAAAGATAATGTTTATTATTATTAAATTCCAAAAAACCCCAAAGATCCCAAAATCCCACAATATTTTACAAAAAATATCATAATCATACATTGTTCCACCAATTTTTTTAGATTAAACATATTATTTTATCCAGATATACAAAAAAACATATTACCATTTACCTATATTTGGTAAAAAAAACAAGAAATAATCAACCAAATAACAAAAAAACCCCTTCCAGTCCATATTAATCTAATCATCCTTTAAAATATATTTATGAAAATAATGAATAATTCTTTCCATAAATTAATAATTAACCATATAAATGAAATATTTCAATCAAAAAAAATCCATGTGTGTTCACATCATTCCCTAAGAATGATAATATTATGATGTATGAACAATGAAACTCCCTCCCATTCAATACCTATAAAAATATTTTGTCTCATATACCTCTTATAGTCTTTATTGGTATAACACATAAATTAAATTGTAAGGCCTAATACCGAACACTGTAAAATACATAATAACATAGGTTTAGATACATGATAGACAAGAATTCTCTCATTTTACCTATTATGTTTTTTATTTCAATATCCACCTCTAAATGAATTTTTCTCATCAAAAAACATTCTCTAATATATGATTGTAATCCCCAAATTTGTTCACCTAAATATATTATGATCTTGTGATTTCATGTGACCTAAAAAATCTCTACCCATATTCTAGATGAAGTAGACTTGTAGTGAGTTCCTTAAATGTTTATTGGGTGAATATGCCCAGAAATATAAATCAATATTTCCAGGTTTGAATCTATAGAAACTTATACAATAGATATTTGTATAAGATATATACAAGTAAATTATCAAACAAAAAACTAGGATCCATAGGGAATCATACAACCTAGAATTTAAAAGTAAAATAATATATATGATACATCCCTAACCATAAACAAGGGTGTGATATTATATGATTATTTAATGTCTTAATGTTTGGTGAAAGATGACACCTAAGGATATATATTTTGGAATGGGTCCTGAGGTGTATTATATCAATACATTATTTGGCCTAGGGTAGGTTGATTAGGGTGGGCATGATTTGGGTTTGGTCTTGGGTTGGGGTAGATTAAATTTCTCTCATCCTCAGTTTTTAGTTTCTCTCATAACTAATTTAAAAGTGTTTTTTAAAAAAAAATCTAATTTGTGAGCATAAAAATAGTATTTATTTATATAATAGGAATAAATATAATAATAAATTAGTCCCCCAGTGAATACATATTAACTATAAAATAAATGTAATGAAATTTTCCCCAACTCACATTACCAACTCCTACTAATTCGAAAAACTCAAATACCTTTCTCATCCCAATTAATGTGTTTAACACTAAGGAAATATCTATTCCTCAAAGAAAAAATGAATATCTACCAAAAAACATTAAAACCCATTCCATGTATATTGGAAAGTGATAATATAAATGACCTTGTCAGATTCCCCTTATAGGGCTCAATATACTAGGTGTCAGTTCCCATGTAAATGTGCATTTATGTATAGAGAAAAAAATGTATGATAATTGATAATACCTCACTAAAGACATATCACATGAATATTCATATGCGTTATATGTACATTCTATATTGGTGGGAAGAAACTCACATAAAAAAAATAGTAAATAATCCCTACCTCATGAAAGGTCCAACCATTCTAAATTCAATAAAGATCATACCCTTTTAATTGAATGAGGTCTCCCTCATAGTCACACTCATATGATCATATATTATGATTTATTAATCACATAAACAACACAAAGTCAAAAACATCGATGACCCACTTGACAAATTAATCATTTCACATCCTATTAATAATCAAGAACCCCAAAGTATCCTCCGAAATATCAATGGAATTAGGGAATAAAATAAATGGGTATTCAATTAGGGTCCAACAGTTAAATTAAAAGGCATGTTAAAATAATGTAAATTAGTGATGTTCCAATGAATCAAATACCAACTAAAAAAACCCATGGTGAATGAAATAGGAAAATAATGAATTTGTTCTAAATATTTATAAAAAATTCCAATACGAATGACTTACACATTTTCTATATATAGTCCTCATATGAGTGTTATCTTAAACTACCCAAAGAGAAAATTCAAATTAATCGCATATTCCAGGAATCAATATATGAATTTAAAGACCCTAAGAGAATTATTAATGGAATTCATTTGTATATATCATTATTTTATAAAAAATTATGTTATTAATATTATATTTGAAGTTGTACAGAATGTTTTTAATATTAATGGAGATTTTGGGGGAGGTTTTAATGAATCATTGATTTTTTTCTTATGATGTATATTTATTATATATGATTGAAACTAACAATGTAATGAATTTTTATTTAAACATTAATTTTTCTATATATAGACGATTTAATGTTGTTATAAAAGAAATGTAATAAATGATATATCTATTTTATGATAAAAAAAGTATTGGAAATGCGAAGAGTGCAAATATTTTTTTAAATAAGATAAATATATTGGTGCGTAAAATATTCTAAAAATATGGAAAATATTTTCCAAAAATGAATAAGTTAAAAAATTAGTTAAGACTACTATGATTCGTGAAATGTTTTATATGATATGTAATATTTTTATTTGAGGTGTGGTAGTGAAATAATACAAGTATATTGATACGTAAGATATTTGGAAGTTGTAAAAATAATTTCCAATTAGTAAGGTAATATTAGGGCATGTATAATATTTTTTTGTAGAGTAAATAATATATTTTTGATTTATATACCTTTATATATTTTACATTTTACCCAATAGTTAGAAAATATGTGAAGATAAATAATTTTTTGATGATACTTCTAGAATATAATTTGGATGACACAATGACGTTCTTCAATTAAATTATCACAAGATGATAATTATGTTTTGATGTGTGCCAGGTTTGTGGATGATTAAAATAATATATCATTAGTCTAATATTATATAATATTTAAATGAAAATATTTAAATATTATAGATGGTTATCAAATGTAATGAAAATATTCATTATTATTATTCAATAATCTTATATGTTAAAATTGGTTTCAAAGAAAATTGATATAAAAATCATGGGGAATTTTCCCATCTAATTTTTTTTGAGGATATTTATGGAGGGTAATTGAGTAAAAATTTGTAAATGAAATATTAAAAAATATTCAGAAATAATTGAATTTTTGATTTAAATTAATTCTGGATCATTCATAAAAACATAATTAAGCAGAATATAAGAATTAAAAAATAAGTTACTGATAGATATAGGGACTAATATTCGGGATTTTAGCATTTTGAGGATAAATATATAGAGTTTGAGTGTTTAGTGATTTGATATTAAGAAGAAGAATAGTTATTTTATAATACTAGTGTGTAATGCTGACTATCATGGATTTGATGTAGAATATTAGAGTTTTATGTTCTTAAATATGGTAGATATTTTAATTTTAATTTACTTAAAATAATATTAGAATTATTAAATTTATTGTTGAATAATATAAGAGTAAAATTTACATAACTTAGTTCATTTATTAATAATATTTGTATACAAGAGTGATCTAGTTTAAAAAAAACATACTCAATAGAATAAAACGAACTATCATAGGTAATTTGATGTTGATCTCACCATATGGTTTACACTAAAGTGAAATATATTAGTGTATATGTTTGTTATAACATGGTAACGTCTCAAATAATAATATAACAAATTCTATACACTAGTGGAAAATATATGACTCTTAATTAAAATAACCATAAAAAGCCATAGGTACCCACATAGAGATAAAAAATAGTAAAAATATCACGTGATAGTATTTTATTTTTTATTACATTTCTATCCGGTATTGTGTATTGGAGAATCAAAAATATATAAACTTATATCATAATGAATAACCAGGGTAAATATATTTATTGGGTAAAATTTTAAAAGTAAAAAAGTTATTTTATAAAATTATTCAACAAATTCACCCCTGTTAGGTGACTGCAAAAACTCATGAACACATAAACTTGTATTAGAGAAATCAGGTTCTCTTTGGTTAAATCTATTTTTTTCATTCTTAGTGATTCGATCACAATAATATAAAGTGTATATGTGATTTTTTAATAAAATATCCATAGATAGAATATTCATTTTACTTCTCTATCGAAGAATAAATGACGGTTTTATCCAAAACCATTAATTAAAGGAAAAAAACTGACGAATAAATTGAAAATAAATTCGAAAGATTAATAAGATATATCAAAACTACATAAAGGTAATTATATTGGTATTATTTTAGATAAATTTATATTTTTTTGACACTATTAATGAAACTTACTCAAATAGTGAAGAGAACATGCATGTTTAATCACCTACTTATTTTTATGCTAATGATAAAACCTAGTTTAAAATTATTCATATTTAAGTCATAACATATATAATTGTATACATCAAAGAGAAATATGAAAATAAATAATACATGGAGTTAGAGAATGATTCAATAGAAGATTAATTGTCTAAGAAGGTACAGAAGTAAAAAAGATAATGACAATCATATTAAATACAATTCGTAATATACATTAATTTCCAATCAATGATATTACATGGCTAAAGAAGATCTCAAAAAAAGTATTTTGGGAGAATTAATTAAGGTAAAATGTTTTTATGAAAAGATCCATACATGGGAATAAACACATAAAACTACCATTAGTATTTAAAATCCTAGTTGAAAGTCATGGTAAAAATAGTAAAAAATCTGGACTGATTTTTGTAAGAAGTAAATAAAATGCATGAAGAAAAAATATATAAACTAATGAAATAATATAAATATATGGTGAAATCACATGAAGTCTATAAGAGTTATTTAAATATAAAATGTATTGAGTTGGTTGTACATTTATGAAATCTATAAATCACCCATACATAATCATTATAAGAATAGAAAAAATTAAATTCTACCAAGGAAACATTAAGAGGTTGTATTTTTTAAAAAATAATTATTTTATTGGAAACACGAGATTGAGAACATCTAGAGAAACATCAACTGAATGTTCATTGAAAAGGGTATCCCATGATCTTGTTAAAATTATTTACATTAATATGGTATTATATTATATTATATATTTATATATATAATATAGAAAAATGTGTAGACAAAAATATAGGGAACCCATCAATGTTTTAGTGATGGATATAAAAATGTATTAATATAAACTATCCATGTAGATCCAAAAATGTTAATGAATCTACCTATAAATAGTTAGTAATTTAACATAGATAAACTATGTCTATAAAAAAATAAATATTGAAAAAATTTCTGTTATATTAGAGGTTTGATTATAAGTATATCAAATACTACAAAAAAATGAAAATTTATGATGTTTATATAAGGCCTATGTTAAGGGGGAGTTTTGTTGATGTAAATTGTGATTTGAATACACATAATTAGATTAAATGTAAATTGAAAAATAATTTTTTCAATTAGGTACTTAATAATTTTGATAAATTCATAGAAAAATGTAACAAAAAAGGTTATAATTATCAATAATGCTATTATAGAACAATCAAGTACAACTCATAGGATAATATAATGATAATAAAAAAAAATAAAGAAACGATGAAACAAATAGATAAGTATTCATTTTAGAAGATAAAAAATAAGTGTGTTGAGCCAACTACACTCACGAAATGATCTATAAAGGATGTTTAATTAATAAGAAAACATTATTATACTATGGAAGGAAATAGAACATCATATATCAATTTAATAAATCCATGATGTTTAATAATCAATTAAACATGCTAGATATAGAGAATGAATCATTCCAAGGGATGAATATAAGTATAGTTTTGCCACTAGATTTCTAAGATGAGGAACAAGAATTTAAAAATAATTTTTCTAACAAATAAATCTCTAATTACACTAAAAAATTATGTGGATAGTGAAAAATATATGTGAATAAAAAAAATTCATGACATGTATTCTTTGAAAAGGGAAATTATTGATGAATAAAGGGAAGAAACTAGTGACTTCATGTTACAAGCCTAAATCATTGAAAAGTGAGTCCTCACATAAGAAAGAGGTTGGGGATATTGCAAAGGAGTATTAGTGATAAATTATATATTTAATTACTAGGAACAAATGGTGATATATTAAAATATATAGTTGACTGAATGCTATGATTTTTATAAAATATAAATTGTAATCTGTCCTGGTGAATTATCAATGGTATCATTTTTTCTCCTAAAAAAACATTAAGTGGTATCAAAATATTATTATCGTATTTAATTCATTAATATAACCAATAATTATGAATTTTATTTGAATGCATATCTCTAGAGGAGATGGAATGGAGATATGTTAACAATGATATGCTATTTCATATGAATTTTTAATTATAGACATCACTTTAAAAAGTTGATTATAAGGTATTATAATCACTTCTCTCTTCTTATTTTTTTCTGATTTTAAATATGTTTTTAACGGTGAGAGGTTATTAAGATTTAATAAGGTACAATATCCAATTTTAAAATCAGTTTTACCATTCCTTCAATGTTTGTGTCACACTATGGACAGTTCATGTATAACTTTTTTGTCATGACCCACCTTCACCAAGATGAGAGAAGGGATAGCAGATTGCTATAACCTTCCTTATTAATTTTT
The DNA here is from genome assembly GCA_963277665.1 of Viscum album. Taxonomy (NCBI): domain Eukaryota; kingdom Viridiplantae; phylum Streptophyta; class Magnoliopsida; order Santalales; family Viscaceae; genus Viscum; species Viscum album. The sequence goes on along the minus strand of OY728155.1, from coordinate 1,514,557,348 downwards.
AAGGAGAGATAATGACCCCCGATACGTGACTTCAATAGGTCCTGGCGTGGCGACGAGCACCAAGGGTATAAAATCACACACAAGATGGAAGGCATTACCCTTTTTCTTTAATAGGATCAGGAGATAAGATAGTAAATCCCAACAACACCAAAACTGGGGGTAAAAGTAATACCAAAGAAAACCATTCTCATATGCATGTTACAAAAGTAAATGCTAGAAAATAAAAGGAGACTACAAATGTAATGTAGCAAAAGAAAAGAAAAACAGCAACTGCAACTGTCCCAACGCCTGAGCTATTACGGCCCTGCATGATCCCTGAAGTCCTCCTAGAAACCTGAAATTATTTTATATACGTAGGTTGAGAATTCAAGAATACTCAGTTGGGAAAAACCAAAGACTCTCATGCACAAGTGGGGAGGCATTCTAATTCCCTGTGAGAAAAGAGATAACCAAAGCACCTAGCAAGGAAAACTATCCACCCAGGCCTAACCAAGGCACACTCCCCAAATAACGCATGTCAAGTAATATATAGTAATAGAACATCGAGGTTCAGGTACCCTGCGCCACTTTCCCACTGGTAATTGAATACATCCTATGCATAGAACGTCTCCTGCCACTCTCAACGTAGTCCCACTACCAAACCCTACTCGCAAACACCTGGGCCAGAATAACTACTGCCACTCCCGAAGACACCTGGGCCTCATCCCGAAGACTCTTTGGAAACAACCTGCCCGTACTCACCTAGGCCAACCACCACAACTACCCTGCCCGAATAATCATGGGCTATAATTGACCTCATCCCATCACAGCCTACCCAAAGAGTCTTGGGCTATTCAGAAAAGGGAGAAGAAAAATATCTAACAACCAGCCACTCATAGGAGTGTTGGGAAAAACACCCTCCACCATGAAATGGGGGTGTTCGTCACTATCTGCTAAACTTGGGTGGGCACGAATAAGAAACATAAGAACTACAATTATATGTATTGTTAACAAGCACTCATCCCAACCTAGGTTTTCCAAAGACAACCTAAGAACAAATACTCTTATTACTGTTCATTCATGAAATAAAGGCACAACACTCATGACCATGTCACAACTCATTTCCAAAACCAATTCCCCATTTAAATCATTCTTGATTTCATGTTCAAGTGATCACATTTAATTGAATTCTACACTAATGGTCCACTAACATGCATAACCACAAGCCAAAGAATGAGAAACAGCCAAAAACAATTTTCAGCATTCACCCCGAGTTCTCTTGTGAAGTCACAGTAACAAAGGGATCAGTGAGATCCCTCAAAGTACTGGAACGAAACCAAGCCTCGAGATACATCCCCACACAACTTTAGATTCACAACCAATAATTGTGCCATAGCAGAGGATCCTATCCTCATCCACATCACCTCATAAGCATCAAATATAACAACACAACTACTACCATAACATAGTAGTGAAACTTCCAGGTTCAAGCACATCATTTATTAGGTTCTTTTTCTATTGGTTAACCAGGGTGACCACACAAGGATTGATGTTCACTGGGTATCCATTTAACCAACCGAGTCTAGATGATTAACCAATTTCCATTTTACAGTTATTTAATCTTTATAGAAGACATGGGTTCATTAGTGCATAGGAAAATACCACCTACAACCATGATTTTCAATGGGCATAAGCCCACATAGTTCACAACATATATCAATAAAAAAATAATACAACAAAATTGTCAAACACACCCCATCATTCTTTAACAGTCTGTTTATTATCTTTGTTAAGGTTTGGTTTCATCTAGCCTCAAGGAAATAGTAGTGTACCCACCCCGCATGATAAACATTAAGGATAGATGAAGGAAAAATCCCTACTTGTTTGATCAAGGATCAAAGCTCCTCTCCACGCGCCAAGAACTGTGGATGTGCAACTTGCAGGGGAGGAACGTCGGGGAATAGAAGGGTGAGAATAAAGGCTCTGGAACAGGCGCAACACTTGCCTCGAGATGGGGAACTCAAAACGCACAAAGAAGAAATGGAGACTAGACAAAAGGAAAAGGAAGAAGGAATTCCATTATGATATAAGGATGAGATCCTATTGTTATAGGATATGGAATTTTGAATGGCTATAAAGTCGGATCGTGGTTTCACCATGCGGCCGGGCAGTTACACCTGATGAAATTAATTTTCTTTTATCAATTCTTCTTAGAGGGGTTGTCATAATGTCTATACATTAAAAAATTTTCTTTATCCATAAGTAAACACATAACAGGGGTGGAGCTGGATGGTACAGGGAAAGGGTGTGACACCAAGGAAAAACCACACATTTTTGGTATGTTTAAGGTTTGCCCGACTCTTGGGAGAATTTTAGATATTATTTATGAGATCTAAATGGTTTTGAAAGAGGGAATTAAATATTATTTACGTAAAAAGATATGTTGTAGGAGTGGAAAAGTTAGGAACTAGAAAATAAGTCTGTGAGGACATGGTGCCACCGTCATGGTGTCACCCTTACAGTGCCACCATCACAGGTGCCACTTTGACCAGTGTGCGACCATCACAGTGCCACCGTGAACAGTGTGCGACTATCATGGTGCCACCGTTACTGGTGCCACCATCACTGTGGCACCATTTTGGTGGAGCTGAGTTTTGGCAAAGTAATAGACCAGGTGGGTACGTGCCATTACATTAGATACCTCTCAAACTGTTCTCGTCCTCGAGAATCAAAACTAGACCTGAATAAATGAGGGGTTCCAAAAAACCACATCGAAAGATACCTCTCATGAGTGAACCTCATAGACATCTAGGAGCACCTCTCCCTCAAGTAACCAGGCAACAATCGAGGTTCAAACTATCCAATCATATGGGTTAGGGAGTTTTTTCCTCCATGTCAAGATATTATCCACTTTGGGTGGCACTGACTCACCCGCATGGGTTTAATCAGATCCACCTTAATGCGTCTTGATTAGGGATTAGGTCCTCCCCTACCCATAATTAGGACTCTTCACACACATTCACAGAACAAGGAAAACTGCATGTTCCATAGTTAACAAAGTAAAGTGTTCCATCACAAACAAGTACAAACAAAACAGAACAAAACTCAAAATAGCTCTAGGTACTTGGCATGTATCTACGTCTCCAATTCCCAAGTACTTTCCTCAATCCTTCCATGCCTCCACAATACACGAACCAAATGAAGGGTCTGTCGACAGAGAACCTTCTCCCCATAATCCTTGATTCTCATAGGTATTTCTACAAACATCACTTCATCCTCGATATCCAGCCATTCCCACTCGAGGACATGTGAATCGTCGTGTACATAACGTCGGAGCTGAGACACATGGAAGAAATCATGAAGTCTTAGCAGCAGTAGTGTTAGTGCAAGCTGATAAGCCACTTAACCGACCCACCACATCACTTTGAATGGTACAATGAACCTGGGAGAAATCTTACTTCCCATGTCGAACATCTGTTGACAATGTCGAGGGGAGACCTTTAAGAACATGTAGTCCCTGACCTCAAACTCCAAGGGTATCCTCCTATTATCGGTAAATGAATTTTTCCAGTCCAAGGCCGCCTTCATCCTCTCCCACATAAGCTGAACCTTCTCTGTCATGTTCTGCACCACTTCCAGGCCAACAACACCTGCTTCCCCAACATCGGTCCAGCACACGAGTGAGTGACATGGCCTTCGGTACAAAGCTTCGAACGAAGCCAAGCCCATGGTAGAGTGATCCATATTATTATAGTCAAACACTACTAGAGTAAAGTTTCTTTCCCATGATCCTCCATACTTTAGAATACATGCTCGTTGCATATCCTCCGTTGTCTGGATGGTGCGCTCTGTCTGTCCATCTGTCTGGGGATGGAAGGCAGTGCTAAGACATAGTTGAGTGCCAAAAGCATGCTGCAATCCCCTACAGACTCGTGAGGTAAACCATGCATCCCTATCTGAGACTATTCACCTAAGAACTCCATGAAATCACACCACCTCATCCACGTACCTCCATGCTAAGGAATCCACTGCACCAAACTCCTTGATCACCAGAATGTGAGCAGATTTCATCAACTGGTCCACCACTACCTAGATAGCGTCGCAGCCTCCTTGAACCCTGTGTAGCCCTATGACGAAGTCCATCAAGATGTCATCCCACTTCTACTCAGGGACATATAATGGCAGCAACAAACCACCTAGAATACGGTGTTCAGCCTTCACCTACTAAAACACTTGGCACCTGGACATGAAATCTTCCACCGCCCGCTTTACCCCTAGCAACCAAAATTGACCTCTCAATCCCTGGTACATTTTGGAAGCTCCTGGGTTTACTACTAGGGGTGAGTTGTGGAACTCACCAAGAACTCTCTCGTGCATCGCCTCTGGAACAAACAACTTCCCTCGAAAAAGCATCTGATTCTGAACATCCTCTATCCACCCTTCTGAAGCATCGACTTGGTTAGCCCGATCACGCATCACATCACTTGCTGAGTCTCTCCACTAAGACTCCTCCACCTGCCGTAGTATAGAATACTACACTTTCATCTAATAAAGGCAACCTCTACCACCATCCATCCTCGTATCCAGGTGCAGGGCAGCCAAATCCTCCATCGCCTTCCAAGCATCTGCCGACTCTCGAACAGCATCCTTCTGTGACTTCCTGCTGAAGAAATCGACCACCACATTCCCTTTTCCTGAGGAGTAGGAAATATAAAAGTCTTAGTCCTCAATGAACTCCATCCACCTTTACATCCGTAAGTTTAGGTCCTTCTTGGAGAAGATATACTTTAACCTTTTGTGATTTATGAAGACCACGAAGCGCTCCCCGATGATGTAATGCCGACACAAATTTTGTGGGAACCTGACCAGTGCAAGCTCCAGATTGTTTGTGGCATAATTACACTCATGAGGATGTAAATTTCTAGACCCATAAGAGATCACCCCTTTTCATTGCTTCAGCACGCACCCAAGGCCTTGTCCGGAAGCATCACAGAACACCTCATACGCCGCTCCTTCTTCTGGAAACCTCAGTACTGGGGCACTTACCATCTTCTCCTTCAGATAACCGATGGCGGACTTGCACTACCCATTCCACACAAAATCCCGGTCCTTCTTGGTCAAGGATGTCAAAGGTTCTGCAACACAGGAGAATTTGGGAATGAACCTCTGATAGTAGCCTGCTAGTCCAAGGAAACTATGAACTTCTGCCACGTTCTGGGGCACTGCCCATGAAACAACTGCCTCTACATTCGATGGGTCCACCTCTATTCCCTTCTCGGACACCACATGCCCAAGGAAGTGCACTTCTCGCATCCAGATCTTGCACTTTGACAATTTACCATAAAGTTGGTGTTGTCTAAGGACCTCTAAAACCATAATCAGGTGCACAGCGTGATCCTCCTCTGATCTTGTGTTAATCAGGTTGTCGTCAATAAACACGACTACGAACTGATCTAGGAATTCCTGGAAGATGGAGTTCATGAGTCCCATTAACACATCTGGAGTGTTCGTAATGCCGAACAACATGGACACAATATCAAAGTGCCCATATCTGCATTTGAAGGTAGTCTTTGAGATTTCACCCTCCTTCACCCTCAAATATTGATATCCATACCATAGGTCGACCTTAGATAACCAACATACTCCCCTAAGATGGTCAAAGAGATTATCTATCCTCAGAAAAGGGTAGTGATTCTTGACCATCACATGATTTAGTCTTTTGTAGTCTATGCACAACCTCAGACCAAAATTTTCCTTCTTTTCAAACAAGACTGGAGCACCCCATGGTGATGCACTTGGTCGAATAAACCCCTTCTTCATCAGTTCATCAATATAAATCTGCAACTCCCGTAACTCGGAAGGTGTCATCCGATATAGAGCCATTGAAATCGGACATGCACCAGATTGAAAGTCTACCCTGAACCCAACATCACATTGAGGGGGTAGAGTTTCCACCTCTTCAGGGAAGACGTCCATATACTCCCTGATGACCCCTAGAACTTCCACAATTTCTGCATCCCCTGACTCCACTGATAACTCAGCTAACGAGAAAAGGAGGGGCTCCTCTCGCCTACTGCTTTTTTGGAAAGCTCGCTCGTAGATGAAAGTTACACGTCGGCCGCCCAAACCTGAAAACACAACCCTTCCTCAGAAGCAGTCAATGACGGCACATATAGAGAACATCTAATCAATTCTTAGGATGACATCGTATGGATGTATCTGCAATAGTAGAAGATCCTTGATAGACAGATGTGGCCCTATCATCAGTCTACACCCTCGAAAAACATAAAACAAGTCGGTCTGATCTCCAACTAGTGTGCTCAGCACTAGGGGAACTGGAAGTATCTCAGCGTCTAAATCCAAATCATGGGATAGAATGGGTGAAAAAAAGGAGTGTGAAGCTTTTGTATCAAACAAGGCATAAGAAAGAGTACTAAACAAGATAATCGTACCTCGAATGACCTCTGGACCTACTGGAACTGCTGCCTCTACGACATGTAACTTACCACGCATAGCTCCTCTCCCTCTCGGCTATCGGCCACATCCCTGACCATTCCCTGGTCGAGGTCCTTGAGGAGCACCCTGAGGTCGGCCTCATCTTGTGATGCTTGCCCTCGATGGAGTGGGATCTTGCTGCCCCTGCTGCTGCTACTGCTGAAAGGGTCCAGCTAGAAACTGTTATTACTGAGGTGGGCGTTGAACCTGCCCACCACCGATGTACTGCACTCTTTCTGGGCACTGGTTCTGATAATGACCATGGATTCCACATATTAAGCATCTCAGCCCTGCGCCTGAAAGAAAAGGGAGAGGGCCGGGAGATTGGAACTGGATCTACTGAGCCCTGCTTCCTACTGGTTGAAACCTAAAGGTTCCTGATGCTGGAGGCCTGCTACTGAAGGCCTTCCCCTTCAACGAGCCCAATTGGATTCCCCCCCACAATATACCTCCCAGCGTGTGCATTCTATCCACCACTTCAGCCTTCTTCAGGACCTCCATGTATGTTGGTAAGGTGAAGGGAGTTACAATAAATTGGAGAGATGGTCGAAGTGCCTCCTCCAAACATCTCACCCGAGACTCCTCATCCAAAAAGAAGTCGGGAGAAAAGCGAAGGATATCCTTAAACATGATCCCCATCTCTCTCATTGACATACTCCCCTGCTGGAGGGAGAGTAGTTTCACCCTCTTTTCAGCCTTCATCGTGGAAGAGAGGAATTCCGATCAGAACTCCTTCTCGAAGTCAGCCCATGTCACCTCAGCCTCCCTCTTCTCCCCAAGATAATGCGTCCACCATTGATGCGCTTCTCCACGCATCTGGCTTACATCCAGAGGAATCCAGTACTCCGTCGGAGCCTGGATCAACCTGAAAGCTATCACCAGCTCTTCTAGATAGCTCTCAGTCTCCACATCAGAGATGCCTCCCTTATACTTCCCGAGGGTCTACCACTGAAAGGCACATCCTCCTCTTCTCGGTCAGCCCTCTGTCGACCAGCCATGTTGACCTCCTGGGCCTCAATCACTCACTCTACTCACGGTTTTCTCCCAGGTGCCATAGATGCAAGGTAAAGAAGGAATACCTAATCCCGAGTAGTGTAGAATATTGTTCTTAAATTTTCATAGACTTCCTATTCATTTTAAAACCCCACATACCCATGAAACACAAGAACACAAGTCATTATGATGCATGTACCTTCCCTAGGGTCTCTACCCTGCAATCAGTGTAGCCTTACTTGGTCGTTTGGTAGGCCTAGAGTCCTTGCATCGGATCATGGGGGGCCCTAAAATCCCATGTCCTAGCTGGTCTTCCCTAGACTATTTCATGCACCATGATCAGCCAACACTGTTTCCCTACCATCCCATGAAATCATCACTATACCTAACCCCAGAATCCATTTTATCTCTCAATCAACCTCTTCTATGATACCATTCTGTCACAACCCGCCTTCACCAAGATGATAGAACAAGCAACATATTGTCATACCCTTCCTTCATCAAGTTTAAGGAGAGATAATGACCCCTGAGACCCGCCTTCAATAGGTCCCGAAGTGGCGACTAACACCAAGGGTATAAAATCACACAAAAGATGTAAGACATTACCATTTTTCTTTAATAGGATATCTAGATAAGATAGAAAATCCCAACAACACCAAAACTGGGGGGGGGGGTAAAGTAAATCCATATAATACCATTCTCATATGCATGTTACAGAAGTAAATTCCACAAAGTAAAAGGAGACTAGCTACAAAGTTAAAGTTTCAAAAGAAAATAAAAAAAAACTGCAATTGTCCCAATGCCTGAGCTAGTACGGCCCTGCATGATCCCTGAAGTCCTCCTGGAATCCTGAAAGTTGTTTATATACATAGGGTGAACAAACCTGTATACACAATAGGGAAAACCAATGACTCTCGTACACATGTGGGGAGGCATTCTAATGCCCGGTGAGAAAAGAGATAACCAAAGCACCTAGAAAGGAAAACTATTTACCCAGGCCTCACCATGGCACACTCCCAAAATAATGCAAGTCAAGTAATATATAGTAATAGTACATCAGGTTCGAGTACCTTGTGCCACTTTCCCACTGGTTATTGAAGACATCCTACGCATCGAACCTCTCATGACACTCTCACTGCAGTCCCACTGCCACACCCCGCCCGCACACACCTCGGACACAACCACATATCCTGCCTTCAAACACCTAGTCCACAACCACCACGCATACCACACCCACAAACACCTGGTCTGGAACAACTACTTCCATACCCAAAGACACCTGGGCCTCATCCCGATGACTCTTGGGAAACAACAATCCCACACTCACCTGGGACAACCACCACAACTACCCAGCCTGAAGAATCTTGGTCTATAATTGACCTCAGGACATCACATCTTGCACAAAGAGTCTTGGGCTATTCGAGAAGGGGAGCATAAAAAGAGCTAATAACCAGCCACTTATAGGAGTGTTGGGAAAAACACCCTCTACCATGAAATGGGGGTGCTCAGCACTGTGTGATAAAAATGGGTGGGGCGCGAATAATAAACATAAGAACTATAATTATATGTATAGGTAACAAGAACTCATCCCAACCTAGGGTTTCCAAATCCAACCTAAACACAAACAGCCTCATTACTATTCATTCATATAAGAAATGCACAACACTCACGGCCAAGTCACAACTCATTCCCAAAACTAATTCCCCATTTAACTCATTATTGATTTCATGTTTAAGTGATCCCATTTAAGTGAATTCTAAACTACTGGGCAACTAACAAGCATAACCACAATCCAGATAAAGAGATACAACCAAATAGCAATTTAAGCATTCATGCCTGGTTCTCTTGTGAAGTCACAACAACAAAGGGATCAGTGAGATCCCTCAATGCACTGGAACCAAACCAAGCCTCTAGATACAGCCCCACACAACTTCAAATTCACAACCAACAACTATTCCATAGAAGAGGATCCCATCCTCATCCACATCACCCCAAAAGAATCAAACAGAACAACACACCTACTACCAAAATAGAGTAGGGAAACTTCCAGGTTCAAGTACATCATTTATTAGATTCCTCTTTCTGTTGGTTAATCGGGGTTACCACACAAGGATTGATGTTCACTGGGTATCCATTTAACCAACTGAGTATAGGTGATTAAACAATTTCTATGTTACAGTTATTTAATAATCACAGAAGAAAAGGGTTCATAATGAGCAAGAAAAGACCACCAACGGCCATGATTTTCAGTGGGTATAAGCCCACACAGTTCACAACATATATCAATAAAAAAAGAGTACAACAAAATTGTAAAACACAACCCATCATTATTTAATAGTATGTTTATTATCTTTGTTAAGGGTCAGTTTCATCCAGTCCCACAGAAACAGTAGCGTACCCACCCCGCATGATACACAGTAAAGATAGACAAATGAAAAATCCCTACTTGGTTGATCGAGGATCGATGTTCTTCTCCACGCGCAAAGAACTGGGGATGCACGACTTATATGAGAGGAATTTTAGGGACTCCATGGGTAAGCTAAAAGGCATCAGCACGGGCACAACACTTGCATTGGGATTGGGAAATCAAAAAGCACAAAGAAGAAAGGAGACTAGCCAAGAGGAAGAAGAAGAATAAGGAACCCCCCCTGAGATATAAGGATGACATCCTGTTGTTACGGGATATGGAATTTTTAATGGCTATAAAGCCAGATCATTGTTTCACCACATGGTTGGGTAGTTACACATGATGGAATTAATTTTCTTTTAACAATTCTCCCCACGTGGGTGTTCATAATAGCTATATGATAAATAGTTTTCTTTAACCATAAGGAAACACGTAACAGGGGAAGAACTGGAAGGTACAGGGAAAGGGTGTGAGACCGAGGAAAAACCAAATGTTTTGGTAAGTTTAAGGTTTTCCCGACTCTTGAAGGATTTTAGATATTATTTATGGGCTTTAAATGGCTTTTAAAGAGGGCATTAAAGTAACATTATGTTAAAAGTTATATTGTGGGAGAAGAAAAGATGGGAACTAGAAAAGAACGTGGCGAGGACACAGTGCCACCGTCACGGTGTCACCCTTACGGTGCCACAGTCACTGGTGCCACTGTCACGGTGCCACCATGATCAGTGCCCCCATGACCGGTGCCACTATTTCGGTGGAGCCGTGTTTTGGAAAAGTAATGGACTAGGTGGGTCCGAGCCATTACATTTTTTTGCTATATTAGTCACTGATATTTTCTAAACTAGTCATTTCTAAAACAGAGTCAACGGTAATGAATTGATGATGTGTAGTAATGTTAAATGTGAATCCACCAATATATTATGAAGAAAAGATTTTTTTAATGTTTTATCTTTTTAGAAAGAGAAGAATATTTAAAAATGGAGAACAAAAGGGAGAAAATGATTTTGAAAATTATGTACGTCAAATAGATGAATTTAGTTTTTACCCCTATATTATAGAATTGTGTTTATTATAAATAAGGGGGTGAATATTAGAACAATTAAATGTGTATAAAAAATATTGTTTTGTTAAAATGATTATGTATTGAAGAAAAATCCAAAGGGGGAGACTGAAAATCTCAATTGTTTGTGGTTTGTTTCAATAAGAATTTCAATATGTGCTGGGTGAAGGAGGAAGAACCCAATAAATATTACTGATGGTACCATCCTTAACATATTTAAATGGATAATTCTTATTATATTAATAGATTCAAGAAAATTTCAATTTTATAAACTTCATGTATATTAATTATATATCGGTTCTTAAAAGTAATCAATGAATGATGTTAATGATATAATGAATCACATTCTACAACAGTTTCAAAATGACTTAGATATGTTGGACTCCAAATAGTTTATAAATCTATATTAAAAACCATAAAGGAGTATAATGGTTTATTTTAGGGTATAAAACCCATCCATAGAGTACCATGTATAAAGTATACATACAATTGATAAGTACATCTAGAATGATGCATTGGATGTGTTATAAATTCTGAGAGAATTAAATTAGGAAACGATGGTTCTTGAAACACACACAGATAATTATTTCTGTATAGTAAGACTCTTGGAATTTATATATACAATGTTTGAAAACACTATATAATTTCCAAATTCATATATTTTTTAGATTATTTGAAGAGGCTTCATATTCTTATAGGTGATTTCAAAATGTTTTGAGAGGTTTCTATCATCTTTTCATACGTATGATTTTATAAGGATAAACAATTGGGATAAGATGTTCTATATGTAATATATTATTTCCCCATGAACAAGAAAATTGGAAATCTGATGAGTTTCCATGAGTTGTATGATATTTTCAGTATTTCATAATATATTTTTAAAAGATGAAAAAATTTAGGTAATGGACTTGAGTATAAGGTGATAATAAAAATTTGATTTTTTTGTAAGTTTTTAGTATGATATAAAATATTTTTTGAGAATAAATAATTCAATTTATAATACTCAAATAGATATATAGTTTATTCAGGAAATATTATGTAATGCGTTTGATATTTTTTGCATAAGTAATATATTATATGTTGCATAAGGAATATAAATGTAGATAAACATCATTTATTATTGTACAAAATATTTTTATGTTGCAAAATTCTCTTATCATAATATGTAATAGAGTTAGATTCATTTGTAATATATTTTTATAAAGGATGTGGAATTTTAGAATAGTTATAATCATCATTGTGATTATCACAAACCAACCTAGATCAACAAATAATGTCACTTGAAATGGCTTTTCATAAGGCCTGACGAGATTTCCTAATCACCAATGGCTGATGAAAATCACCATGGTACCCCAAAAATAACCACATAAATTATTTCACTCTCAAGAGATATAATATTTGATAGAAACAAATATAATATCATGAATATATCCATGATACATGAAATGTCCAAAACAATCAAACCAATGATGTGTTGTCCAACAAAAGGATAACACAGTCAAAATATTAAGACTGATATTATAAAACACAAGGACCCCAATGAGCCCATATTCATGTGGCTATATGTCATTACCATCCAAACCCATTAGAAGGTAACACAATTTAGGTTAGTCACCCATTACACATCATGTTTCCCATTTGGTATATCCTACAAGATAGAGGTTGTATACACGGAATGTAAAATATAGGACATGGGAACAATACCTCAGTAGGATACCACTGAGGAATCTAGACAATGTCTCTTCAGATAGATCATTTCTTCATTTTTCTAATAGATATCTAATACATTTCTAGAATAAATATTTTTTCATATAAAATTTTAAAAAACAAACTATATTTAAATACAGAATGCAATATGACATCTAATTTTTCCATGACTCATTAGAAATTTATCTAAAAAGGTTTTATGTATCCATATCAAAATAAATTGATGAATAAAAATATCAAATAAATAATAAGAGATTTTTTTCTCGAAGAACCAAGGAAATAATCATAACTCAAGGGTATATGCAACATTGAAAAACATGACTAGTAGTTGACATAAGTGACTCTTAAAATATGGGAACATAGTTTCCTAAGAAAAGATACACACTAGAAATCCATAGAATCATAGGAACCAAACAGAGTGATATCTTACACCACTAGGGATCACAAATATCTAGTTTCCCCCCATACAAAAAGCTATTACTAATGTTATAATACATTTACATTTCATTCAAGATATCAAATTAATGATTCATAAAGTATTTTCCAAGAAAAAGCTTTTTTATTTCATGAAAAAAAAATTGAAAACATTTTATTTTGATATACCACACCCCATACATTCATAAAAAATTATATATTCTTTTTAAATAATCTTTAAGAAATTTTTATAAATATAATGTGAGTATCAAAATGTTTTCAATTAAAACACCCCTTTAATAAAACAATTTACATTTCCCTTAATGTAAAATTTAAGACTCATGGATTTAAAATTATAAATTTCACAATTCAAAAGTATTTAAACACAATTATCATAATCTATCAAAGGAATAAACCGTAGAATATAGACACCTACCTTAATAATGATGAAAAGGTCATTTCCATCAAAACTGGTGATTGAAAATGAAGATATATAGTCCATACAAACCATGGTCAATAAAAAATATAATCAATTACCGATAAAACCATATAAATCCATTATTGACATTACATTAGTGTTCTATTGAGATAATAGGAAAAGAGATCAAGAGATACTTTCAGAAAAAAGGATAAATTGGAAGAATAACTAAATATAACTTAATTAAATCAAAAAAAAATGATCTAAGATCACTAAATAATCAATATTATAATACCCTAGAGAATAATGGGTGGTCTTATTCAATTTAATGACAAACTATATAGGGAATATCATTTAAATGACAATATAAATTGGGGAAATTATCTATTATAAGAAGATAGGATCTAGATGCATGCCTTGGATGAATGGTTTGGAAAACTATACACTAACATTGGGGTGGACTTAGTCTTTTGAAAATCTAGTAACACACATTACTAATAAAAGAAACATGTTTTGAATACATGTGCTCATTCTATGAAACAACCTACGGGCTATATCACATACTTTACATGGAGACATGAACATTGAGAAAAACTATGCTCCAAACCTGAAAAATACGACTAGAATCCCTATATATATATCACATAGTTATAGCATGATTACTAAAAATCATTTCCCTAACCCATATTTTACCCCTATTTTCCCCAAAACAATAAATTTTCATATATTGGATCTTGAAACCCTCTTGAACCTGTCAATAGATAGTCTAAGACCAAAAATAAACTAATCTACAAGTATATGGTGTCGAAATACTCTCCACCATATATTATTTATGTCCCATAAAGGTTGTGGATCAGAAAAATGAAAATTTGTAAGTCCCTTGCTACGTCATGATATCCACATTCTACCATGTCTCATCGTTTTCCACACCACACTGACATCTCTTTCAAACCAATAAGATTATATTTCCACATATTACATTATCATATTATTAAAATATTGTTATATTCCTTTCAATTAATGAGGTTTTGGTTTCAATATAAAAATAATCCCACTAAATATTATGGGACATATATAGATGATACTTCTTTAGATGGAAAATATGGAATATATAAGGGATATAATTTAAAAAATCTGGCTTGTACAAATGATGAGAAACCTTCCTGTGTCAATTGAAAATCTCAAATAGGTCATCATAATGAAGTGATAACTCATCTTAACTCCCCAAAAATCTATATATCAATATAGGGAAAAATATTAGGAAAATCCAATCACAGAGAAAAACCTCTAATGGATGATGATTATGATCGACATGCGATTTTTGGAATCTCGGAGTTGTCTCTATCTTCTTTCTGATCAACTAAACTATATCCTTCATCTCATAGATGTAGAGCAGTCCAATCAAGGAACATTATTCAACCTCTTCCCAATAAGTATGTTATTTATAAGACCTTTCATTAAATTTATAAAATAGTGTTATCCTAGTCAATTATTGACAAATATTTTTATTGGAAATCACAAATAAGTGTAAAATTTTCCTCCATGAACCATTGAAGTCAAAAAACACATGCCTTAATAATGTGTTTATTAATCTTAATGGACTGATTAGATGGGAAATCCATTTTTGGGTAATAATTCATGATTTAATTTAATTGATAACCCATCACATACTATAATACACTCCAAAACCATGATGTGAATTGAAGGTACCTATATGAAATTACTATTTATGAATCACTATAATATCAAAAAATATCTAACACATACAAGTTCCCAACATCTTATACCTTCATCGACCCCATCATAAGTTATAAATTCTCCAATTTCATGATTTGATCAATATTCACCCAAAAAACAACCATACAATACAGAATATGATGTAGTCCAATCAATGGGTCCATAGATATCTCATACCACTTCCATACTAAAATGGGTAAGTTTTTTTAGAAAAATAACATGACTGTGATATTCTGACTTTATTTTGTAACACACAAGGTACTGTGATAGATAACTAAAAAATAAATCCTTTAATTCCCACCCACAAATAATGAATTTTCTAGTCATTATACATCTTGGTTGATCATGTTTTTATAGAAAAATTGTATTTGTGTCCATTATCAATAAAACACAATCACAAAGTCATCAAAAAAAACATCTAACCTAAGAAGTGAAATAATCTATCATGAGGCTGTGGCCACACACTTATGTATTTGCACCATAAATATTCTTGCTAAAGTGTAGAATCTATACATACATCAAGAATACAAGTTGAATATCCTCATCAATAGGTGATCTAGTCCAGGAAAAAGTTGTTAATACCTATATATATTCTATCTCAACATTGAGCTGCATATCAAAAGAGAATCCCATCATGCACCACTCTTTTAATGGTTTCTTCACTACATGAATCAAAAAATTTATTCTTCATGAGTATGTTACCACATTCCTTTATCAAGGGGTTGCATCAAATATCAAAAGCTGTATGATGGTGATGCACCTAGTGTCTATGTATCATGTTCAAATACCTATTGGTAAAAATAAAAATGAGACTACTATGGTCTGAATACACTTTAAACCAATCACCAAAGAGGTAGTGACACCATGTCTTAAGATAATTGGTAACTACTTCCAACTTAAGATCATTAGTGATATAATACTACTCATGAGGGTGTAACTAACAAGATATATAAGGTAATATTTGTCTCTTCTACATTAAAGCACAACCAAACCCATGCCAAATGATTCATTGTAAACATCGTAACTTTCACTCGACATAGGAACAATCTTGAGTAGATTTTAAGTCAATGTCACTTTTATCTCTTTAAAATCACTTTGAAAAAAGTAGATTTGAACAAAATTCTATCCTTTAAATGGTCATCTATTTATTAAGAGATGCAATATCGTTAGAGTTCTGAAAAAAGATACTATAATGGCCAACTAATCGTATAAAAATAAATTTATCAAACAAATTTTTGTGCTACTCCCAAGACATCACTTTCTAAATATTTTCAGGAACCACTAATACAACCTTATCATAAATTAAAGTCCCCATAAATTTCACCTATTAAATCAAGAACCTAATTTTGTATAGCTACCAGTAAAGATGATGTTCCCTAATGGTTCTAGGGATAAATGATAAAAATGATACCACTCTGATTTTGAATAAAAAAGGATATAATCCACAAAAAAGTACCATGAAGGAATCCATGTATAAGTGGAATATTTTATTCATCAAATCCACAATCATCACATGGGCATTAGTAATGAAAAATAACATAACTAGGTTATAACAACCATATATTTTAGATCCTTTAAAATACATACTATGTTTTATAACATATAACACATGCCATACCCAATTTAAAAAACACAAAATATTAATAATACATTATTAATAAGGCTATAGAAAACATTAAATTGGTAAAAAAATAGTAGTTAATACATTAAGAATGTAAATAGTTAATATGAGTTAATATTGAAAAATCTAATTTCAAGAAAATAAATTTTCATTATATTATATATTTTCATTTAAGAAACTAAATCTAAAAATTTTATAATATAAATTTGATAAATTAAAATTAATTTCTTGAAATCCATAAAAAAATGATCTTAAATGGTATTATTGATATTTTTATAAAATAATCCATTTTTTGTTGAAAAATAAAAAAATTGATTTTGTTAGTACAAATACTTCTATATGAATTAGAAAATTTTAAAACATCAAGATATAAAAATATATATTTATAAAGTAAAAAAAAATAATTTTAAATTAATATTCCAATTTATAAATCCCATGACTATTATTTTATAAAATAAAATAATATTTTGAAAACACTATTTTTCATGTATTTCATTTATTTAATTTACAAAAGGAGAAATTAGGTTCTGGGATTATATTAATGTCACATAACACTTATTTAAATAAATTTAATCTTATTAATATTTTAATAATTAATTAAATCAAAATTATTTTCCTATATATAAATGGTTTGTTATAAAATACAGTTTTCTCAAAAATTGGGTGTTTCGTATTATATTCCCTAACCAAATATAATTTAATTAAATGATTCATATATTTTAGATATCAATAATCATTATATTAAATAGAAAAAAATAATTTTGTATATATAAGGTCTGTGTTTTCTTAAGGGTAACTTTTAATCTTTTTCTAAATGGTTGATTTTTAGTGAAAAAATGTAGGACTTACGAAAATTATTATTTCTATGATTTCATCACCATGTAAGAATAACATGGAATATTTATAAAATAATAAATTAATCAAATATGAAATTAATAAATAACATTACAGATTTTTAAATATTCTTTTTTCATAGAGAATATATATAAAAAATGTATAGATCTAAATAAATATGTTACTTAAAAGTATGAAAAAATAGTTCTTTATATTTTCATTAAATAAGTTATTTTCAAATTTCAGTTCTATTTTTTCATATATTGGAAGCCTCGTAAATTTTATAAAATTCATCATAAATCATTTTATGGAAATAAACTTAGTAAACATGATATATTTATCATTGACACTGTAATAAACATAACAAAGTTATTTTTCAACAAAATGTTTTGGGTGTTAAAGTTTTTTCTAAATTATCATTAATAATTCAAACGGAATGAAATTTTATTAGATATAATGATTTTTAAAATATGAAATAATATGTTTCAAATTAACTAATGAAGTGTTTTTTAATCTTTTTTCTTTAATGTTGGTTACTATGTTCAAAAATAAGTAACCCTGATAAAATTCAACATGGTAAAATGTCTTTTAGTAAAGAGAAAAGCACATAAAATGATAAAAACATGCTTAAAATTGGATTTTGTGGTGTAAATCAAAGAAAATTACTCATTTTTCTCTTTTTGAATCCCTTGACCCTTTAATAGTGAAATTAAATTATTGAAATTAATTGGTTAATTCAAAAAATATCCTTATATTCACTTATAAAAAGGCATCACTTCACCCACATCAATACTCACCACTCATTATAATTCCTACTTAAAACTATTCCATTTTGAACTCAATATAACCTTATACCACTAAAATAATCCCATGGACACTAATAGTTTTCAAACTGTCATCAATTTCAAGGGGAATTACAAGGAAATATAATATCTCCAATGAGGTTAGAGTGGGATCAATTAAGCATGGAATCATGGTAAGTATTTCTTTTTCTGAAATTTGAATCCTTTGATAAATGTTTTATCCATAAACCATATTTCGTATTTAGTGGTTTAAATGCATCCACATTTTAATTTTGTAACATCATCTTCTAATATTTCATGATATCTATTGTTCTATTTAATTTTATATATCTCATGTGTTTTTTATTCCAAATATACAATGGTTTTATGAGGTTTTGGTGGGTAAAATATTTTCCATCAGTCTTAATCAGCCTCATTTTACTATTATCGTCCTTGATTAATACATATCAATATATCTTGATATTATATTGTATTTTCACCTTTTTAATGGGGAAACCATTTTTTAAACCAAATTATTCTCCCAATACGAATATAATATCCATTAATTTTAATATATTTTCCTTCTATACCCACATTTTTACTTACCACCAATGTTATCCTTCCCATAATGGAAACTCAATTTTGTTATCTCTATTAACTCCTTTATTCTCCTTAATTAATTTTAATATAAATAATTCATTATTCTTTTAATGATATGGGATTTCAATCAAAGGTATTTCAAAATATTCAAATATTATCCATCCTTTCAAAATAAAATTATTAATGTTTTTATCTATAATATTTTTTTGATAATAATTCTGTATTTTAAAATCACCATTATTTAATATTCATTTTAAAATATTATTTGTCATCGTTTTTTCAATTAACATGTTTTAAAATATTTATACATTTTTAATAGCTCCAAAATTTAATTTCCCTATCAAAAATACGTCCATTTCAAATGTCTTTTCTTTCACATTGTTCATGGATTATGAAATCCATAAGTGGAATAGTAACTGAAACTCCTTTCTGTGAGTTATAAATTTATTATTCAACATATTTTTTATAGACAATACTTTTTAAATTATGTTATCATTTCATATATAGGGAGAAATATCTTTTCAAATAAATCAATTTTCAGGAAATGTTTTCTTTTCATTGTTTATAAAATCCAAAGAGAGATTTTGAAAAAAGCCTCATACACATGAACTTTACAACAAAGAAATAATCATATTTTCATAATGTTATTTTTATAGTTTTTTCCACTATATTAAAATGATCATTCTCTAATGGATTTATGATCCATGTTTCACCCAATATATTCTTTAATTAGGTGATTATTTTGGGGTAGTCATTGTTTCAGTATCAAAAAAATTTAATTCATGATGTTATTTGTATGTGTAATGAAAACATATTATTTATAAATATTTAATGATTTATATATATATGTTCTACGAAAACAATTTTATTTCAAAGGGTCTTTTATATAATTACTTGGAAATTCAAGGAAGCCTATTTTATTTCTATGGGTTATTTTATGATACAATGATATTTTTCATGATGCAAAACATGTATGGATTATGAGATGGGTGTGGCCTATATATACTTAAAATGAATTGTGTAATAGATTTTATCTTTGGAGATATAAATTTTTAGTGAATAGGTTATAAACTACCCTGGTTAACAAAGGGAGAGTGTGATGAAATTTATCACAAATCTTGATTTTATGTGTGGCTTTATTGGTGGGTAGCTCTAACCACCTAAACCTTTATTAATTGAAATTCCTCTTGATCAAATTAAATGTATTATTATGTATAATGGTTATATAAAATATGTACTTCTTTGGTTTTATGTTTTTCTATTTTAAAATTTCGTTAAGAATATTGATCATTTCTAATATAGTCGTTGAATAGTAATCAGATGATTAGTATAAATATAAGGCTTTATAAAATCCAATTTACTCAAAAAAAGTAAGATATGGCCTTATATAGTAGATTTTCTCTATACGAATCCCCTTTTTCAGATCTCGGAAAGGAGGTGGTGTCATTGGGCTTCACTCTTAACTAAGCCCAACCTAAGTTTTAATACGTTAAGCTCAAATAGAACCACCTACGGGAGTAGTGGAAGTTGATAGAGATTACCAAATGAGCGATGTTATCCGAGACACCTGAAGAGTCTATCACCATCACACACCATACCCTTTGGTAATATGTGTGTGTTAAAGGGGGTTATGAAATAATACCATATCCCTATGATTATTTACATTATTTTTATAGAGAATATACATTTTTTAATTATTGTTACTAGGTAAATAGTTTTTAATGAAAAAATAGAAATTTTAGTTAATATTCAATTAAGAAAAATATTTTGATGAATTAATGGTATTTTTAATTAAGAAATATTTTCATAAATTTTTTTTACTGAATTAATTTTTATTAAATATAAATGACCGAATAATATTTTTGAATGAGTTTTTATTTTTTTTTATGGTTTGAAACCTATTTTTCTCAAAACCAATGAATTTTTGATAAATGTTAGTTTTTTTATTTTAAAAGTCAAAATTCGCATATTTAGAAAATTATTTAGATAAAATTAATTTTATTTTTGGAATTTGGATGTCGAAATTATTCAACAATGAATTTTTCAGAATTTTCTACGACAGTAGTATATTTTGGTAAAAATTAAATACATTTTAAATATATAATGTGTTTTATGAAATCATAATGACCCAATAGTGAAGTAATAAAATACTATAAACATTATGTTCTTACAATATATGTTTTACCATTAAAGTAATGTGATTTTTGGTTTATTTGATTTATTTTACAAAGACTTAGTGGACCCTCCAAGACTTATAAAACATTTTATAATTTTAAAATGATTTCCTTGAGAGTGTAACTCACCTCTACATATGAAATCCTAATAATTAAAAAAATTCGGCTATTTTCCTTATAAAATAATTTTTTCCACTCTCATTTGAAAAAAAATATGGGCAAAAACCATGGGCTGGTTTGTGGTTTTGATTAGTTTATTGTGTGATGACCCAAACCTAAATAATAACGAATTTCCTCTCCTTTCTTATATAACCCCCCATGATCCAACTTCCACATAACTATAAACTGTTAAAGCTAGACCAACCCCTTCCCTCCACTCTCTAGAATCCTCCCAAGGTGATCAAGTTCTCATTAATCCTCACTCAAGCACCTCCCATGCCTTTGGATCACATTTCCCAGTATGTGATTTTCTTCCTTTCCCATTTTTTTCCAACTTTCTTTATGTTGATATGGCCTTTTAATTTCAATTAAAAATATTGGGGTATGATTTTACACCTCCCATATACTTCCCTCATTATGTTTGAGTGATGTAATACCCATTTCTATCTCATTAATACCACCCATGTACACCTGTTACCATGCTGAAATTCCATAAGGAATCTCTGTCTCCTCATTTACATTCAAGAAATTATTCAATATTATGAATCCAAATTCCATTACTTATGATGGTATATATATCTATATTACCCCATTACTGTCCATTTTCATGTAAATATTATGAGTCAACCTTTTCCCTCTCAGCAACCTTTTTTATGAAGTCTTATGTCACGTCGTTATTCTTCGGAAATTGCACCTCCATTTTCAAAGAAAAAATCATTGTTTAGTGATTACCATGCCCATTTTTCTATCAAGGGTATTCACCATTATGAAAACTTACTTATTGTTAATGGATTTTAATATATTAATTCCAAATTTATTTATTGTGGAATACATTATGGTGTTTAATGAATCTATGATGTATGATCTTGTGGCACACTTATGCATTAAATGAAATGTTTACGAAAGGTACACCCTTATAATGATCCAATGCATTGGGTATAGATTAGTATCATGATACATCATGTGAAATTAGGGTTTAATCATTATAATTAAAGTGCAATGTCGGTTAACTCATTATCCATGTGCAATGAGTCTTGTCTCACACTAATACCATATTAAGTGTTGTTGCCACATTTCCATGTTATCTTATTATATCATTCCTTTATGATCATGTTTCACTTATGATCCTTTGATATACATATTACTTAACATGTACTATATTCTTCATGTTATGACTTTTTTACTCCCATTCAAGGATTTATAGATTACCCTTTTCTTATTCATGTCCTCAGGTTATCCTATGAAACGCTATGTACAATGGAATGTGGAGGTATTGTAAAGGATGTTTTCTATGATGATGTAGAGTTTTTATGTAATTATTTATTATTTATTGTTTCTAATTTCCCAATACACTAGATATATCGATCCTCAGAGTTGTCTTATGTGAAAGTTTATGTCATAAGTCATTTTTAAGTGTGTAATAAAGAGAAGGGTTGTTATAGTTGGTATTAGAGGATATGATTAGTTATTTTAGGGATTTGGATTAGGAAACCCTATTGAAATATGTAGGGATAAGACTAAGTAAAATAAAAACATACCTATTTTTTGGTGAGTATTGAGTATGTGGATTATCAAGAAAATACATCCTTGACTGGATACAGGTCGGTAGAGGTGGCTCTGGCACATATGTACCTAGGATTGAAAACTCCGACAATGAGTTTCAGGCTTGACCTGGGGTATCATAGTTCACAACAACGGGCCTTGCCCCACTCTTGGTTATGACACTCCCAGGGGATATGATTTGGTAAATTCAAAAACATAGTATGAAATATTATTAATGGAATAAAAAAATCCCTTAAGAATATATGTTATAAACTTGATCTTGGATAATATATACTGAAGCATATAGATTCATAACATAAGGAAATAAATGTTATTTTTAATTCATACATTTTGGTCCTTGTATTACCATTTATGTGTTACCCCTAAATAACCTTTTATTGTTTCATATGGATGGAAATATAAGGACTTATGCTAATAACTGATGTGATGACTATTCTAATGAGATACCCAATCCAATGGGAGCAGGAATCATGAACTTTTTCATGATACTCTATCAGTTAACTCAATATTTGAATATAAACATGTGTCAAGAGGAACATTTAACCCCCCCTAAGATAGAAAAAATATAAATGGATATATTCACAAGACAATTTTCTCCAACATTTAATGGATCATATTATCCCTCAATTCCTGAACAATGATCAACTCCATTGAAACGATACTCTACATCCTTCAAAGTTCCGAACAAGAGAAGG
Organism: Viscum album; assembly: GCA_963277665.1. Lineage (NCBI taxonomy): Eukaryota > Viridiplantae > Streptophyta > Magnoliopsida > Santalales > Viscaceae > Viscum > Viscum album. The sequence goes on along the minus strand of OY728155.1, from coordinate 1,514,533,710 downwards.
TTCTTCCGAATTCTTATCGTATGGAGGGTGTAGTTGATCAATGGTGAACATTGATCAAAAATTTGATTCCTAAGGAGGAGATCATGGCATTGGAATAGAAGTATTCCCAGATGATGTTTTTTGATAAATATCTTTTGTGAACCCTCCGACTTAATATGGAATGGGACTTCTGTTACCTCAAGAAAAAAAGACAACTAATCCATTGGAGAATTCGATAAAAACTTCCAATGGCTTCCACAATATTTATCTGGCTTTTTAATTACCCATGAAGTGAAGGTTTACCACTTATTTGGTGGGATGAATCCTAGACTATGAAAATCAATGGTGATTTATAACCTCAACAAATATGAGGAAATTGTCCATTGTACCCTCATAGTAGAAATGGATATTGTTGAATCTCAGGGGGAATCATGGGGATAAGAATCATAAGGTGGAATTTAATTTTGATGTTCTATTGGATAAATCAAATGTTACTATGAAAATTCAGCACCCCACATTCCAAAGGAGCGGAAATAAGCACCCTAGAAATTTCTTGAAGCAGACGAGGAAATGCTTTTTGTGTAGATGAGAAGGGAATCTAGCCTTTAACCACTGACAAGAGAAACCCATAGCTACGACAGAGGAGAGGAACACTTCATTTGACGCTCAACTCACTATTAATTTCTATAACATCAATGAACTAGGGAACCTTGAAAATCAAAGACCTAAGCGAAGGGTTTTGGAAGGCGACCAACAACCTCCAATGCAGAAAGGGTGAGATTTTTCCATCACTACCTCCGAAGTGAACCCCAACAATGTATTGGTGACATATATACTAGTTATTCATTCAAGAATAGAAAATGAAATTTTTGATTCTTATTCTACACATTTTTTATATACCAATCATTTAGTTGAACAATACCAACACCACCAAAAATCATGGAAGTAAAGAATTTAGTGAGTATGAAATACAGGGTAATCATTGCATCCCTTGAATATAATTCCTCCCATGTCATAATTCTGGATTTAACTTCCTGAAAAACCTCATCATACCCCCTTTGGTGGAATTTTATGCAATTATCAGCATGGATTGGATTTACTTATATTGAGCCAACATAAATTGCCATGAGAGTGAAATCACTCTATATATTGAGAATTGAACCCTGATTTTTTACATGTGCAAAGAGGAATATGAATCATATTTAGCACCATTATCTCAAGAGGGGATATTAATATACTCTGAGAACACATATCCAGATCAGATGATTGAGTCTATGGAAGCAACAATCCTTGATGACATGCCTATTGAGAGGGAATTTGCATAAGTGTTTTCTGATGAATTTATGTGTCTTCCTCCTAGAAGAGATGTTTAATTTTCAATTTACCTTATTACTATGGTGTTTCTAATATCCAAGATTCCGTATAGAATTTCTATTGTGGAGTTTGAGAAGCTGATGAAACAACTATAGGAGAATATGTATAAAGGGTTTATACACCCATGTGCTTCACCATGGGGTGATCTAGTTCTCTTCATCATGAAGAAGGATGGGTCAATGCACCTTTTCATTGATTATCATGAGATTAAAAAAATACTGATAATGAAAAAGTATCTTATGTATCAAATTTATGACTTGTTCAATCAGATAAGTGGAGCACAATATTTCTCCATTGTGGATATGAGGTCGGGATATTACCATGTAAGTTTGAAGAATGAGGATATACCCATGACTGCTTTTCGTACATGATATGTTCACTATGAATTCAGAGTAATGCTTTTTGAACTCACCAATGCTTCAATAACCCTCATGCACATGATGAAGTGAATCTTTTGAGATTACCTCGAAAAATTAGTGGTAGTCTTTATTGATTATATTCTAATACACTCCAAAACCAAGGAGGAGCATGAGGAGAATCTATGAACTGTACTAGAGACATTGATAAAGGAGAATCTAAATGAAAAGTACAACAAGTGTGAGTTCTAGTGGAAGGAAGTATGATTCTTGGGTCATATCATCACAAGAAATGGGATATTTGTGGATCCCTTCAAGACAACTTCAATGGTGGGATGGTCGAGTCCAACATCGATAACAGATATTTGTAGCTTCCTAGCATTAGCTGGATATTATCTCTGATTTGTGAGAAATTTCTCATGATTGTCCAACCCTATTAACAAGATAACTCATAAGGGAGTAAATATTTTTTAGAGTTATGAATGTGAAGAGAACATCATGGAGTTCAAAAATAGGATTATTACTGCACCCGTACTCATATTACCCATAGGTGGTGAAATATTTGTGGTATTTAGTGATACTTTGAAAAATGGAATGGGTTTTGTGTTGATTCATAATGAAAAATTCATTGCCTATGCTTCAAGGAAATTTAATGTTCATGAGGAAAATTATCTAACACATGATCCGGATTTGGCTTTTGTGATCTTCACTTTAAAAAATTATTGGCATTACCTCTTTGAGGAGAAGTTTGAAAAATACACATACCACAAAATCCTTAAGTATATATTCAATATAAATAGTTGAATATGCACCAACAAAGATGGTTAGATATTATCAATGACTATGACTACTCAATACACTACCACCCCTGGAATGAAAACAAGGTGGAAGATGGTCTATGTTGAAAGGACCCAGTGGTTCTATCATTGATGAGCAATGGAAAGATTCAAATATTGTTTGATTTTATAAATATGGGCATGGGAATCAAAAATAAGGGAACATAATCAATCCTCTCAAAAATTATTTTTTAATACTATCTTTTGGAAAGGTTAATGGATTTTCAAAAGTATGATGTGGGAACTCAGAAGAAGTTGAAAACTATGAGAAAAGGGAAATCCTCGGAGTTCAATGTCAATGAAGAAGGAAATGTGAAATTTGGGAAAATACTTTGTGTTTCATCATGTCCAGAGCTGAATAAGGATCTTTTGGATGATGCACATATTTCATATTTCTCCACTCACCCAGGAAGCAAAAAGATGTATTGAGGTATTCAAGATCATTATTGGTGGGATAACATGAAGAAAGAGATCACTGAGTATACATCAATGTCCCTGGTGTGTCAACAAGTGAAAATTGAGAGGCAGAAGTCTAAGAGGATGATGCACCCATTGCCCATACCAGCATGTAAATGGGGGAACATCACCATGGAATTTTCCACCTGACTAGCAAAGACATCCAAAGGAAATAATGCTATATGTGTTGTTGGGGATCTTCTTAAAAATACTGCACACTTCATTTGTTATTTGGGATGATTTCCCACAGGATCAACTAGCACATATATTCATCAGAGTCGTGGTAAGGATACATATAGAACCACTATCAATTATAACAGATCGAGATCCAAGATTCACCTCATTGTTTTGGATGATTCTTCAACATGCTTTGGATACTGAGCAAAACTTCAGTATGACTTATCATCCTCAAACCAATGGCCAATCTGAGTGGATAATTCAAACACTTAAGGACATGTTGAGAGTGTGCTAAATGGAATTCAAAGGAGGCTGGGATCAACATATTCATCTTGTTGTGTTCTCTTACAATAATAGTTTCCACTCAAGAATCCAAATATATCCTTATGAGGCCATGTATGGGAAGAGGTGTAAAACACGAGAATGTTAGGATGAAGTTGGGGAGAGAAAACTCCTAGGTCCAGAAATGGTCGATGAAATGGTGGAGAAGGTAATGACCATCCAGCAACACATTAGAGCTGCTTAGAGTCAACAAAAGATCTATAATGATAATCATCGATGAGACCTATATATTGATGTTGGAGATATGGTGTTCCTTATTATATCATCATTGAAGAGAGCTATGTGATTTGGGATGAAGGGAAAGATTAATCCAAGGCACATCATACCTTTTGATATCCTTGATCGCATTGGAGTAGTGGCCTATCGACTAACACTCCCACCGAAACTATCTCAAGTACATGATTTTTTCCATGTATCACTCTTGAGGAATTACATACCTGGCCTATTTCATGTACTCAATCCAGATGTGGTACTATTGGAGAATGAAATCTCCTATGAAGAAAGCCAGTGAAGATATTAGATCATAAGGAAAATGGTCTACGAAATAAGTCAATACCCCTCGTCAAGGTGTTGTGGGGAAACCAAAAGTTTGGGTAAGCAACATGGGAATCAGAGGAAGTGATGAAGCATAATTACCCACATCTTTTAAAGTGGGAAGAGGATATTTCAATGGTTAAATTTCTCAAGGGGGGAAGATTGAAACGAAACAAAACTTTGTTAATTGAAATTCATCTTTATCTAATTAAATGTTTTATTTTATAAAATGGTTATATAAAACATGCATTTCATTACTTTTAGGTTTTTGGATTTTAAAATACCATTAAGAATTGTGACCATTTTTAATATAGTCATCTAATAGTGATCACATTATTAATATAAATTTAGGTCTTTAAAAAATCCAATTTACTCAAACAAAGGAAGCAGTGGCCTCATTGGGCATCCCTCTTGACGAATCCCAATCCAATCTTCAACACGTTAAATTTGAACATAATCACCTATAGGAGAAGTGAATGTTGATATAGATTACCACCCGAGCGGTGTTATCAGAGCCACCCAAAGAGCCTACCACCATCGCACACCTTACCATTCTGTCTTATGAGGAAGTTATAAGGGGTAATGTAACAAGACACAAGCCCTATGATTATGTACATTATTTTTTATATATAAAATATAATTTTTTTAATATTATTCGGTAAATAGTTTTAAAGAAAAAATAGCATTTTTAGTTAATATTCAATTCAGAAATCTATTTTGATGGATTAATTGATTTTTTGTAATTAAATAATATTTTAATAGATTATTATTACTAAATTACTTTTTATTAAATTTAGATGCCCATATAATTTTATGAATACAATTGTAATTTTTATTATGGTTTGAAATCTATTTTTATCAAAACCCATGAATTTTCGATAAATGTTACTTTTTATATTAAAAGTAAAAATTCACTTATTTAGAATATTATTTAGATAAAATGAATATTATTTTTGTAATCATGATGTTGAAATTATCCAATTGTGACTTTTTCATAATTTACTGAGACAGTCGAATTTTTGGGTAAAAATTAAATACCGTTTAAATATATAATGTGTTTTATGACATCATAATCTCCGAATAGTTATATAATAAAATATTAAAAACATTATATTCATCCAATATATATTTCACCATTTAAATAATGTAATTTTTGGTGTAATTTATTTATTTTACAAAGCCTTAGTGGACCCTCCAAGACATATAAAACATTTAACATTTTAAATTTATTTCCTTAAGAGCGTGACTCCCCTCCACATAATGAAGCCTAATATTTGAAAAATTTAGGTGTTTGGCCTTATAATAAAATGTTTTCCACTCACACTTTTGAAAAAAATGGGCAAAAACCATGTTCTGGTTTGTTGTTTGGATTAGATTATTGCGTGGTGACCCAAAACTAAATAATAAATAATTCCTTCTCCTTTTCTATATAAACCCACCAAATCTCTCACTTCCTCTTCACTCAAAGCCTTTAGAGCTTGACCAACCCCATAACTATTTCTCTAGAATCCTTCCAATGTGCTCAATCTCTAATGAACCCTTTCTCAAGCCCCTCCCAAGCCATTGGGATCACACTTCTAAGTAAGGGATTTCCATCCTTTCTCATTTTTGTACAACATTATTTATGTTGTAATTCCCTTTTAATTTCAATTAAAAATATTTTGGTATTATTTCAAACTACCCCAATACATACCTCCTTATGTTTGAGAAATGTGACACCCCTTTCTATCTCATTAACTCCTCCAATGTACACCCATTACCATGCCAAAATTCTGTAAGGAATTTCTCTCTCCTTATTCACATTTAAGTAATTATTCTGTTTTATGAATCCAAATTCCATTAATTATGTTAGTACATATATCTATATGACCCTAATACATTCTATTTCATGTAAATATGATGAGACACCCTTTTCTCTCTCATTTACCATTTATATGATGTCTTATGTCACATTCTTATGCTGTAGAAATTGCACTACCATTATCTGAGCGAAAATCATTGTGTAATGAATGCTATGCCCATTTATCTATCAAAGGTATTCACCTTTAAAGATATTTACTTATTGATGGAATATTTTCAGGTATAAATTTTACATTCCTTTACAGTGGAATAAATTTTTATGTTTAATGAATATAGGTTGTATGATCTTGTGGCACACTTATGCATGAAAAGAAATGTTTAAGAGAGGTGTGCCATCATAGCACTCCAATGCATTAGGTAAAGATTAGTATCAGGATACATAAAATGAAATGAGGTTTTAATCATGATAATTCAAGATCAACAAGGGTTTACTCATGCTCCATGTGCAATTAGCCTTAGCTCATGCTAATAACATGTTAAGTGTGGTTTCAACATTTCCATGTTATCATGTTATATCATGCCTTTATGTTCATGTTTCACTTATGCTCCTTTGATATGCCTATTAAGTAACATGTACTGTATTATTCATGTTATGTATTTTTTAATAACTTATTGGGATTTATTGGCCACCCTTTTTTATTTATGTCCTTAGTTTTTCCCATGAGTTGCTATGTAATAAGTAATGTAGTTTTCAGGTAAAGGAAGTTTTCAGTAATGATGTTGTGTTTTTATGTCCTATGTTGTTATCTAATATTCCCAATTTACTAAGAAACTAGACCTATGGATCCTTAGTGTTTTCTTAAGTGAAATTTATTGTAATAAGTCATGTTTAAGTGTGTATCATAGTGTAGTGTTGTTAAATTAGCTAGACTCACAATGAGTAGAAATACGATATTTATGATTGGGCCACTTTTATTCCTATGTTCCATGACCAATATTATATCATTCATGTTTTATTTTATCATACCATGATAAAAGTTTTACCATTTGATATTTTTTATCGATAGTTTATGCTGATGGTTAAAAATTATTGATTTATGTTCATTTAAATTATATATTTTTTAATTATTTAGTTTTTTCCATATTCTTATGATCTATCCATTATAGCCTTTGTTATGTAATCCATTAATTAACATGTTTTATCACCATTTATTGTGTTTTCCCCTTCCATAGGAATGAAAAAACATTTGTTTCATGGAATGTACACCACTAGAAAAAAATTTATTTGTGACAAGTTAATTTTTATGGGGAATATCCCCATCAAAAATAGTCCTAAATAAATAAGTATATGGAAAAATAAATTAAATTTTTTGTCACAAATAATAATTATTTGCAAGGGAGTATAATATCTATCACAAACACATTTATCTTTCCTATGTGCCATCCCACAATAATCTTTTTTAGGATGGATAATAATTATAGATTTTTATATCCTTCACTATTATCCATCTCACATGAAATTTTTATGATGATTTATAAATAATGTCGCAAAAATATCTAAAAATATTAACATTTGGGAAAAAAATTAAATTTCATTAATAATAGCCCATCCAAATTAATAATAAAATAACAATATCTGACCACTTATTCCGTCCTTTTTCCTTATTCTTTCTCTCGATCATGCCACTCACTAAAGATCATCCTCCTTTTAAAACCATTGACACTGTAAATTTTTTAGAGATATATGTTTGAATCATCTTGTTATAGACATATTTTTATCTCATATATCATTATTTTCGAAATTATTTCTTTTAATATTACATGAATTAGTTTGGGAAACCTAAGTTAAAATATTTACCCAATTTTTCTGGTATATTTAGTTTATAGTGTTACTTTAAAATTGATGTTCCCTATTTTCCTGTTCATAGAGTCCCTATGAGTTATTCAAATTTATTTTAGGTATTTTCCTTATTTTTTGACCATTAAATTTGACATATTTTTTGTTTTCTATCTTGGGTTTCTGAATGGATATTATTTTATGTTATTATTAGAAATATGTTTATTATGGGAATTATTTAGGGATATCTGATATTGACCGAGTATATATAAATATATTCAATTGGTCAATTGTATTGTATTCAATTGGTGATATGATTTTTTTTAAAATTATGATAATAATTTAATTGTGGAAGTGATTTTATGTTATGGTTGATTTTTACATTTTTTTAATTCTTGTGAATATATTTTTTTAAACATTTGAATATATATATATATATTATCATGATAATATAAACATATAATTTTTTTTAAAAAAGTTATTTATTATATATATGATTTTATGTATGTATGTATATATTAATTTAATATTTATTTTTTAAGGTGTTAAAATATATTTATTTTATTAATATTATTTAATAAATCATGAAATATATATTTATTTTTATATGTATATAAATATAAATATTACCTGGAAAATATACAAATATAAACATTTACAAAAATTCATCGGTTGTTATGTAATTATTTATATGAAGACATGTGTGTTTTCTAATTGATATATATATATATATATATTTGAATGCATTTATATTAACATGTAAATATACATATTTAAACATTTTAAAAAATATAAAAGATTTTGTTATATATATATACCTATATGTATATAAGAATTTGTTATTTATGCTTCTTTAAGAAAACATATAAAAATAAATTTGAGGAAGAAATTTTGTAATTTCTTATATTTAAATATATATATATATAGGTGAATATACATACATGAACATTACAAAAAAATGTTTATGGGTTTTGATATGTATTTATGAATGTATGTATGCATGTATTTAGATTTGATATTTATATTAGATTAAAAAACATGAAAATATAAATTTTATGTAAATATATGTGATTATGTAATTATGTATTATATATATATATATTATAATAAAAAATAAATGAGTGAATTATAAAAATCAAGACAAAATTAATTTAATGAAAACACTTTAACAAAATGTTATTTATGGGATATTTTTATTAAAAAATGTTATGCAACTTATTTTAATGAAAAACACTAATAATTATAAATAAGTATTATTTAAGAGAAACATCAATAATAATAATAATAATAATAATAATAATACCATGTAAAAAATAGAAAAATACGAATAATTATTAACAATTCTTAAAAATTAGTAATTTAAAAAAATATATTATTAATTTTAATAATTATTGATAATCATGAATGAATTTATAATAATTAAGAATTCAGTAGAAATTAATTTAATTAAATTAGAATGTGGCTAGAACCACAACTGAGTGGTACTGAGTTATGGCTCCACATATAGGGGGGATGGGGGATCAATTCCCCCTCCAATTCACATTCACGCCCCAAATCCCGGGGGGTGTTGTATAGGTTAATAGTAGATGTTTGTAATGTGTAATGAGGTTATCAAGCATTGGAAACCCTGACAGTCATGATTTGATTGTATGAAGGGTATGATCTATGTGAGTGGTGGGGACTTTCATGGTATGACCTCATCCACAAAACAACGATGAGGATGCAATCAATGTGAGAGGTGTCACCACAACGCGGTCTCAGTAAGCACTTGATCTATACAAGAAGTCTTTGGTAGGAATAAGGGGAAATAAACATTAAGAGGCATGAGAAAATAGTCTTCAAGGGAGTATAAATGGTGAGATACATGTGCTGGTGAGCTGTTTGGGAAGCCTTGTGTGGAAATAGATGATGTGAGTTGTAGTCTTTTCATACTCGTTGGGTTCATGGAGTGTGTATTTGGACCTTCAGGTGTGGTATTAGGATATTGTGTCCAGGGCGGAATAAGGTCATTTATTGGGATCCCTCTAGCCAAAAAATAGAGGTTTTTTTATTAAATAAAAAAATGATGGATTCATATCTACATGTTAAAAATGAATGAAATATTCTTGTAAATTACAAACAAATGTAATAACTTTTCAATTTGGATAAATTAGGATAATTTGTCATAAATTGTGAAATAAAAAATTGAAATTCTATTAATTATTAAAAAAGTAATACTTTTTAAAAATCCTGTAAAAATAATAAATAAATAGTATCAATTAATAAATAATTGTAGGAATTAAAAAAAATAAAAATTATTTATAATAATTACTATATTTTTTCCATACCGTGTAAAAAGTTATAAAAAAATACAACTTTTATAAATTAAGTTTAATTTATATAAATGTAGTTTTATTAAAAATAATTCATATTAAATATGAAGTAATTTTTAATAATCAATAAATAATTAATCAATATTAGTACTAAAAATTAAATGTTAGTATTAATGACTAAATATTATTAATAAACTGTAAAAGATAGAAAATTATGATAATTTGTAACAGATTTTATGTATAATTTATATGAAATATAAATTATACATAAATATAATATAATAATAATATTTTAATTTTTTCACAATGAGTAATAATTATTCTTATTTCTATTATTTTTAACCTCAATTTTGGACTCAGAAAGTAGACATCAGTTTTCACTATGTGACCATAATTAGATAAAACACCAAAAAAATCCCAATAGATCTTGTATAAATCCTACCTATATAGATCATGTTGAAAAATTCATATAATTTCCAACTTTAAATTTATAATTTTTTCCATTTAAGAAATTCAATCTTAGGATATTCGAAACATTTGGAAATGTTTTACTACATCTATCTAATATAAGTAATCATAAATTATATTTTTTGTATCAACATGGTGAACATAAATAAGTAGAAAAAATAATTTTTTTGGTTCCATATCCATCATTTCTGTATTTTTTATGTGAGACTACTGGCTCATCTATTTGGGATATATCAACTTATAATGATATTCCAAATCCTGAATATAAACCTTCTCAATTTTACATTTTTTTTTCAAATCTTCTAAGGAGGCCTTATTTAATGGATGCTAGATGAGAAAACATTAATATGTTTCAAATTTTATGTCTATTAAATTAGTTTTTGTAATGTCCAGTAGTTTTTTTAATCAAATATTATCTTTGTTTAAAACATTCTTTCTTAATAGAAATATATTACTTGTATGTTTCTATGAAATTAAATGGTTGATCCATAATTTGGGTCTTAGTATCAAAAGATCCATGAATTTTCAAATGAATAATTATTTTATTATGTGGATTGCGAATCATTTTTTATTTGTCTAACATGTGGAGAATCTATGTATAAAGAGACACAACAAGGATGGTATATAATTACTGTGAAATAGTTGATGGATTTTCCAACGATACATAATTTATAGTGTTTATTTATGTCGTGTAATTTAGATTCATTGATGACATGGAATAAATACAACATTTCCCTCAGTAAAATCTTGAATCATCCATGTGATGGTTATTCATAGATAAAATTGATAAAATTCATCATTTTTTTGCTTCAGAACCTCATAATATATGGTTAGGTATTTCTACAGATGGGTTCTGTCCATTTAGTTCTTAAAAAGTCAATATTCTTGTTTTAACTTTTTCATTACTTCATTGTACTTATGTCCTTGGATATTGATTAAGGAACAACATATATTTAGTGCTTTTAAATCCAATACATCTGAAGATGATTACCTATGATTATTTGAAGCCACTAACTGATGTGTTAATTTAATTATGGAATAATAATGCAACTATATTTGATACAGAAACATTTGATAATTTTAAAATCATGGTTTCATTAATGTGGAGATTTAGTAAATTTTTGACATATGATATGTTATCTGGATAGAGTACACATGGTCTAAAATCATGTCCATACTTCATGGATAAGAGTATATATTTTTTTCTTGGTAATGAGATATGTCTTGTTTATTATTAATGTCATCTAATATTTCTTAATACATATAAGTTTTTTCAAGGTAAAATAAATATTTTATAAAATGTAGAATTTAAAAAGATGAACCCCCAATGGTTATCTCATGTATTCAGGTAAAATATATCATCTATGCATTACCTTCTATTTCCGTTTTACTAATCATATGTAAACAAAAAATAAATGGTTTTGGGAGAGATCATAATTTGATAAAGTGGTTTTTTTTAAAACATTGCATATTGGTATAATTTATTAGTTATTCACATGTTGTATGTAATGAATATTGATAAAATTTCATTTAACATGTTATATATCAATTTGGACATTCCTAGTACAACTAAATATAATGTAAAGGCATAGTTATTTTTTTATAATTTTGAAGATGTCCAGAACATGAATAATATGAAGAATAATGATCACAAAATTTAATGAATCCAAAATTATCTAACGCACATTATATATATTTTTTACTATTAATTCAAAGGATTTGGGGTTTGAAGTTATTAGATGATTATTATTCTAATTTGTCCTAGTATATCTGAAATTGGCATATTACTAGGTTAAAATTTCACTACTTCCATGTCATAATTGAATGACTACTGACTGTTGGTCTAATAGGGATATTTAATTCTATAATACATGATGTGTTGAATAAAATATCTTATTTATTTCATGATATTTTTGCAAAAACAGTTTATTATGAATCATTTATTATCTGACAAAATGATATTGTTTTAATTTTTTTCTAAATTGAAGAAAAAATTATGTCCTTGATTCTTTTACTCAATGGAACATTTAATATTGTATTTAATATATGAAGATAAATGTGGACGGATAATACAATTAATATATATGTAATCATTTGAGATATGTATGAAAAAATTAAATGAGAAAGTACAAATCAAAACATCATTTGATGGGTTAATTGTAGAAGCATAGATGTAGGATGAAATATAAAATTTATGCCGTTTTTATTTCTAATAAGAATATCCATAAAAACATAACCAAATGGGTTATAATGAATATAATATTATTGATGTCACATAACAAAAAATTTAAAATTTTAATTATTGTTATTTTTTAGTGGTTATCATGAACAATGGATTTTATATAAATAATTGAATAGAGTTCCTACATATGGTATGCAGAATTATAAATAAATTACATGATTTGTGTTGAATTTAAAATTTTTTATTAAATTTTAAATTTGAAATAATAGATTCAATTATTTACATTATTTTTTTTTGTATACTACATTATTAAATTTTAAAAAATAATTTATACTAATTAGATATTCATCTGTTAAAGAATGAAATGAAAACAATTTTTTAAATTAGTTTCAAATACTAGTTAGATATGTTTCATTTGATAAAACATTAAATAAATTCTTAATGACATATATTATTAATAATTGATGTTCTTTGTATTAAACACAACATGAAAATAAAATTTGAAGTCCATTATGTGTGCTAAAAAACCCTACATCAAATTTATTAAAATATTGAAATGGGTATGTAGTTAATCTATTTTGATTCTATACACACATATATGGTGAATCAAATAAATCAATGTGTAATGGTATTTTTTAAAGTATATAATAATAAATAATGTTTAGTTTACTTTTATGGTATGATGGAAGAAATAATTGAGATATGTTATTTGGAAATAAATTATATAATAATTTGAAAATACCATTGGTTTGAAACTGATTGTGGGCAGTGAGTTCATGCACAACACAGAGTTTTTGAAATAAAATATAACTATCTTATTTCATCAAATAAACCATTTATGTTTGCACATTGAGAAAATAAATTTTATTATAAAAATTACTATGCTATTTTGAGATATTTCCATGACTGGTGGAGTGTAATAAAATTGACATCTCCTGAAAATAATATTATTTAAAATTATAATGGTTATCAAGATGTGTAAAAAATTGAAATTTTTCAATTAACAATTCAAAATATTCCACTTTCATGTTGAGATATAAATATTTACGATGAAACTAACCAGTTAAGGGTCAATGATATTGATAATGTAGATGATGTAACAAAGGTTGATGAAACAGAATGCCATATTGAAGTTGACGATGATGAAGATGAGGATCAAGAAATATTCCTTGATGAATACGAGGAAGCATATTACCATTTAAGTGTTATATTTAGGTATTTTTTTTTATTTTTTTTATTTTATGTATGTATTAAAAATTGTTATGATTTTTTATTTCACATGGATGGACCGGATAATCTATTTTATTCCTTCATTGCAGCGAATTTTTTTTATATTTTATACCCATATTAAATATTATTAACAGCTACAAGTATTATATTCTTCTTGTTACATAATATATTTTTATATAAAATATATATATTAACAAATATTTATAGGATGAATTATTAATTTATTGTATTTATTTATAAGTAATTATTATATTAATGTTTTCATTATACTTTAAATTTAATATATATATTACAAATGATTTACATGTTAAATTATTATATCATGGTATTGATTAATTTTTAATAATTTATATATATATTCTAAATTTATTATAGGTAATGTTATTTGTTTCGTATTGATGAAGATTCTCCCGACATTCTATTTCATTGTCTCATTGATGCCAAACTTCCTACTATTGATCTTGATTCATATGATTTGAAGGATTTTGTGCCTATTAAAAGGGGAATCATCTTGCTCAATTGATGATTTGAGACATTTTTCCCTATATATTCCTATATCTTGAATTTTTTATTCATCTATAGATCTTTTCTTAATCATTCAATATATTAATTATATATATAATATTTTTATTAATTTTTATGATAAAAAATTGAATATTTTTATATTAATTATTTGTTTATATTTAGCAGTTAGGCTACATGGTGAGATTCTATGAAATTATTTTTCTTAGCCATGGGTGTCATGTGATCAAGATCCCATTACCATTCGTCTTTATATATTCAACCACAAGATTATATATTATTAAATAATATTATTTAAAATTTAATTCAAGATTGAAAGAAAATTAATTGTCTTGGATAAATTATGGTTTTTGATCACTGATATCCTGAGAGATACAATTTGAGAGGAATAAAAGATTTTTATTCATATACATTTTCATTGTTTTTACACAACCTAAGAATTAAAGATATGGATATATCTTATCCTACATTTTTCAACTAGTCTTGTATCTCCCATCGACCTCACTATATAATAGTTCATGTATGGGAAGTATTGTGATCCAAATTTCTATGAGAATCATTTTATTTTATGTCATCATCTGGAATTCATATTCAGGGGAGGCAGGCGGTCATGAATTGCGATGAATGTTTCACATCGGGAGTACATCAATGACATTTGGTAAGAAATGATATTTATTAATTAATATATACTTTAAATGTAATTTTTTTTTATATTATATAGTCTTGTAGTAACCCCTCTATTATAAATTTCAATATTAATAATAATATGTAAGCATTTCCCCATGCAAGACAAATTTTAGGATACTAATAACACCATATTTTGGTTAGTAATTTTCTTAAAAATTTTTACTAATATTAATTATATTGTTATTATAAATTGTAATTTTATTTGAAGGAAACTTATAAGGTTATTACTTCTCAATAAAACTAGAGTTAATATAATGGAAAAGTAGTTTCAACTTGTAAGTCAGGTTCTCATGATGGGTATTGGATATAGTGAATTCTCATGGCGCTGAGAAAGGCTGGGTAAACATTATTTGTTCAAGACTGAAACCTACAGGTTATTATGGAACCTATACAGTGTCATTATTTATCACAAAGGGATATCGTGGAGATTAGTCATCATCATCTAATACATAGATAATAAACAGATGAGATCTTAGGATGATATGCTATAATGAATATATAGATATAAGGAAGAGGATTATGAGAAGGAGTGTCATAGACACGAGTAGATTTTGGAGTATATGTGAAAGATTATGTGTAGAGTTGGCATAGAGTTTCCTCCCTTAATCATTCAATTTATCTTCCTCTACATGATACTAGTTTATCCTCTATTATTTTTTATAATTTTTTTTATTTTTAATTTATAATCATATTATTAGTGAAATGATGCATTAATGGTATTTTTATTTTTATTATTTTGATTTTTTTAATTTCTTTAATTTTTGTTAATTTAATTTATTTTAAAATTCTTGTAATTTTAAAATTTTATTGTATCTATTATAAATATTTATTTACTATGTAACTATAAATATTTATTGGTTAAAAAATTAAGGAATTATTTTCATTAGCATACTACTTCATAAAAAATAATTAGTATTTACTATGGCACATCACAAAATAATTTATTTACAACATTGTTTTTTAGACAACCCATTAGCAATAGACTCTCTTCACTTGTGTATTTTTACCATTGTAGTTTGTCGATAATGATCCATCACAAAAACATAAAACTATAGAAGTGGTCTAAAAGAGAATTTATAGTATTGATGTCTTTTCATAATACATAAAATACGTCTCTGTATCTTTATTGTCTCTAAGACAATAATCCTATTAGACCTTGAGTTGTGAGAATATTTTTGCGATATATTATTTATGATATGAGAATTATGTATTACTAAATCCATGTTTAGATAGGGTCTCTACAGATGGTATCAAATTAGGTTTTAGTAATTTTAGAAATTTGTTTAGTAATTTTCAATATTAGTTTATATATTTTTGGGGATGAATTCATTTACCTTTGGTATTAGGGTTAAAAAATCTTATTTAAAACCATATAAATTTGTCTATGAATATTGTTATCATATTGAATATTGGTAAAGTCTTGATTAAATGGGTTTCCCTAATAATACAAACATTTTAGTATACTATTAGTGAATATAAGCATTGGAACAGTTGATCCTAGGGGTAATAACCCAATGATGGAATATTAGGTATTAACTATATTTTCACATAGTTTATGAGTAAGAGGCCTAAATACACACCTAGTTTAACCCTACCAAATATATTATTTAATTGATCATATTATCTTCATGAAACACAAAGATTTATTTATTTCCTAGTTACATTAAGAATCATAAGATAACCCAACTCAATGTAACAAATATAATACTAATATTGATGTAGAATGAAATAAATGAATAATGGGAATACATGAGAATGTTAATTAAAATTATTTTTTAATATTGAATTAAATTTTATGATTACGATAATATACATTTATTGAATTTATTTTCCAGTAATGACAACACGTTTTGTTTATTAGTGGTTTGAACTACAAGGCGGCATGGGTATATTTGAAAATGCATAGATTACCATTGCGAACTTCCCATTTTGATGGTAGATGGAATAAGAAAAATTATGCTTATTAAAAACATGATATCATATAATATGTTTGATAATGTGTACCTATTCAAATTCAAAAACACACCAAATATTATAAATATGTATTCTCATGAAATACCGAGTGACGAAGATGATAATGGAATTATTTTATATTTTATATTTATTAAAAAAATTTGAAGAGGAATAAAGGTAATTTATTCAATGGGAATATAATATGAATTAATTATAGAAAAGGGGGTCATATAGTATCAAACTCTCCATTTAAAATGAATAGTTCATTTAACAAAAGGAAATAAGACAGAACTCATCTGAGGGAACAATAAACAATTCAATGTGTTTTATGTAGGGAATTCATATATCATCCTTGTTAATCCCATAATACAAGGATTGTTAAGAACAATATAAATTTAAAAGCTACTATAACCAGGAATAAAAATCATCCTATATAAAGATTATCAATAAATAGGATAGTTTTAATTAGGTTTCAATTACCCTCACCTCGAATTGGTTAATGTAATCTAGTGTGGCCCATCTTTCCACACTGATATCACCGAAATAGAGCATGATCCTATTATGGATGACCATTACCATATATTCTATGATGACTACTTCACTAGATAAAACATTAATAATTTTTTTGTAGAACAAGAGTTTACAATTTTCATTACTAAAACATCCTTGTTGATTCTTGAAACATTATCAAATTCCCTATCCAAATGAGTTCCAAATTTATCACATATAAAAAACTTCTCAGATAGAACACATTCACCTATGATCCAATTTCATCACAAATTCTATCATGAAAACATCTCTACGAAGAGATATTTTCATATTCCAATTATAGAACAAAATATTTCAGGATGATGAAATTTTCAATATAGTCCAGCAATAGTAGGCCCTCCTACGATAGGTGCATGAACTCATAAGAATTTTCAACCTGAAAAGTCTTGGTATAAAAATGTATTGGGAACATGATCTTGAATTATGTCCATGATAACTCCCCCACATGCACTGTCTTTTCCATAATGTCCCATCAATGCTTGGTTGGTCAATGATGCCTATATTACACTTGCTTCACCATCTTATCTGTAGGAGTCTAATAAAGCTTATAAATAATCATGACTTACTCAATCATTAACTTTCCTTCCTGGTGGAATGCATCCCTAGTGAATGCAAGTAGATGCTGCAAATGAAACACTCTTATCAGCTCAAATATTGAAGGCGTGGTGAAAATTGCCTCCTTATCCTTGGATCACAGGATCCTTAAGATTTTTTTGTGAATCTGAACATCCATATGATCCCCAGGATATATAGGATGCTCTAGTTCAACTATTTTAGGAGGGTGATAATTTCCAATATCTTCATTCTCAAATAAATCATGACAGGGATACATTTTATCTAAAAGATAAACACACTCTTTAGAACAATGGATATCAAAAATTCAACCTCAATAGGTGAAAAAACAGAGAACCACAGACTACTAGTTTCTCCAAACATCGATTTAATGTATTTTATTATGACCAAACAATTAATTTATTTCATTTAATTCAAAATATATAACAAATATATGATTTGGTAGTTTAAAAAGGCAAGCATATATCTCATGAAATAAATACGTACCTACCATGAATAATGATTTTCAATATATATCATTTTTTAAAATCAGAATGAATTCATACACATCCCATTCCATACTAGACCATGAGTATAAATCTCTAGAACAAATGAAATCATAAAATAATAACCTCACAGAACATGTGAATCACTCAGTGTAAAATGACACTAATTGTAAATAAAATTATTATAAACTGAAATCCACCTTTGGGAAAGGAGATTTTTACCATACATGGGTTATCTAATCCCATGAACATGATCATTAGGAGGTCTCAAAACATCCTAGTATACTTTCTATCTTTCCCAAATAATAAATAAACCAAAAAGGAACTTCTACCTATGATGCCACTTTCTAATTTCCCATGATCCAAAAATCTCTCACATGAAAAAATGGTTTGTTATGACGCCTCAAGTGCACCTCCCCATACACCAACAATTTCAGAATAGTAATGGGGGTGTGGTATGTATTGTGGGGAGATTATAACCCTAGGTTAAATTATTACAACACATCATAAATAATGAAATATTTACAACAATAAAAATATCACAGCGAAGAACTAATGAAAATAATAAGATATTGTAGAACCAAAAAATGAACTGAATAATATAATAAATAATAAAGTAATAATATAATGACATAATAGAATATAACTAATTATTATATAAACTAGGATAAATTCCTTGAGGGGTGGGGGTGGGGAGGTTTAATTTGGGTATTATATATTAACACAACTCCCCATTTTGATCTTGATTCCTTGTTAGAAAAAAACTATGGCCTATCATTCCTAAAAAACATATGAATAAAAATGAAAAAAATGAACTAGACAAAATAATTTTATTGGTTCACCCTATTTGGTATATATCCAAGGAGAAAACAATGGAAATATTACAACTTAACAATCCCCTAGTGCTCACTTCCAAATAATGTTCGGGCTAGATCACAACTATTCCCATGTGACTCCCTTTAAAATGTCTAGGGATTACTCCCTACTTCCCAAGGATCACTCACTCAATATCACATTCACTAGATCACTAATAGTGTAAAGGATAACCTTCATCCTTTTCCTTTTATCACTACTCTATAAATGATTCACTTACAGTTTAGGGACACATATGTCCCTTCATCAGAAGAAATGAATCCATACTCAATTCTAGACAGATTCCCTATTGAAGTACTACTTTAATTTACTTGATTAATACCACTTCTCAATATATTTACTTGGAAATCCCTTCTATTTCAAAAAAATATTTCTTTCACACATCCTTTGGTTGAATTCCATGCAACTCTACCTCTTTGCACACAATATTTATTTATGGTCATCAAACATCCCACTTTCTTGTAACATTTGATTGTCATGTAACTTCATCATGCACACAACTGTTACAATTTTCATGAAATTTTTTTATATTTGAAACACATGTTATTTTATTCAAAAAAATAGTTGGTTTCATTACTTCACCCAAATATTTTTTATTGTAAAATTTATTATTTTGTAGAACCTCTTACGTGATTCAGAGCCCTGATATTCTCTAAGTGTTAAGATGCTGAAATGGGGGGGGATTCCATTTTTTAAACTCCACTAAACCTATGAAATAAATACCTATATGTAGTCCTGTATACAAGAAAAAAATCTTTTAATATCATAACTAAGGGCATGTTCACAAAATCCATTGAGCTCTGAACATTTCAATTTGATGTCATTTTTTTGGTTTCATAAACTTCCTACGTGCAACTAAAATGTCATGAAAAACCCATATTTAAAAAAATTTAGATATCACAAGCACTTTTTCCTTAGAAAAATTTTGATGTGGTGAGGATAAAATACCAATTTCATGAAACTTTATTCATAACCTTCACTCTTGTGAGAAACAATTTAGTTTTATGAGAAATTACTCACTTATCCAAAAACACTTTTTTGCATCTTCTAGATTTGGGACCCATAAAATATGGAAAACACTAGGTAGTCATGACACCTTGTATTTGGATCTTCTATAATTACTCTAGGGTATTCAATTTTTTCATGTATCTTTGTCAACATACCTTGTTAATAATATCTCTAGAACTCAAAAAATATCAATAGAAACCTACTTTTTAAAAAAAATATCAACCAAAAAGTACTACAATGTTACATTGGGAGATTTTTTCTGAACATAAATGTCTGGATAGATGTAATACTCATAAAAGAATAAGTGGATCAAATAAAGACTCAACCATTTGTAGTGCTGAACCCCATGTCAGTTTGAACTCCAAACTCAAACACATCTAGTATGCAGACAATCAATAACAATATCCTTTTCTATTTTCTAAACATTCATCCATATAATCTTATCAGGTACCAAAATGGATGCCTGAATAGTGTGTGAGTATAACTTATTAGGTCGACACCACCGTGTCTAATCATAACAAGAATAATAATAAGTTTATTAAATAATGAAATAACCGTGTGTATTAATTAATTAAATAAACTAATTAATACCACATCAAATTGCTTTGTCACCATGAAAACATATCTCTCAGCTTGTCTAATAATCATAACAACCTAAAACATATATCCATCATAAAAAATATCCTTCCTTAGCTCCCAGATGGAATGTCTCTTAGAATACATTATGACCATTACTCACATTACCTAACAACAATGTTATATAAATCACATAAGTATTGGACAAACACAATATATATTCCATTGTCTAATCAATCAATGTCGATCTTGGTATATAGTATGTTCAAACTGTGTCAGCATAATGCCTGGTGTATATGCATTTCAGCATGTCTCAGAGCCATGACTGGAATATAAACATTTCTTTAAGTCTACGGTCCAAAATTGATATATAGGAATTTCAATATTTAATGTGGAACAACACCCCATATAGGAAATCACCAATAAAATTGTGCTAACACCCCATATAATAATTATATCATTGAATCCTAGCACCAGTCACAACGACAATCATTTCACAATATCACATCATAAGGATAAATATTGAATTATAAACATTACCATTTATATTCAATTACAATTTTCATTTATCAATTAGTTATAAGCAATAAAAATCTATTTATATTAATAAATAGTCCATTCTATGGTGAATATATATTAACAAATCATCCAAAATCCATCACATGTTAGAAACACATTATGGCCTTAAAATTTAATTTATAATCTAGTGTTTTCTAACCCGAATGGTAGCCATAACCCAATTCAATGACCAATTGTATCCAAATGGATTCCAAATAATAATACAATTCATAATTTAATTTATTCAACACATGATATTTTGGTTCAATTACAATATTGAACATAATTAAAAATATCAAACCATAGGGTTATTTTTTATACCAATTACCTTTACACTTCAAAGAAACCAGAACATCCAATTGAAAACATAAAAAAAATAAGAAGGTGAAAAAGATCAAAAAAGTATCCTAGATCATAATTGATCAAGATCAAAACCATAAACACCCACAGTAGAGATTCTACCATAATGACTGCAGAACACATATAGGGAAGGGAAAACCTAACCAAAATCGCGTACCAGGGAAAAAATTCATAAAGGGACATATAAATTAAATAGAGGTGATCCAACATATTTTATAAGGTTCCCTTGGATTATAAAGAATAGGCGACATTATGGAATGATAAACAAATCACTCGCATATCTTATTTAAAATTTCTTTTTGGGAAATTACACGACATGTATTTTAGTAACACATTGCGAATTTATATATATATATATATAGAATTGAAAAAACCCATTTCCTTGAAATAATTTTAAATAATCTCAAACATTACACAATCTTTATTTCTTACATGATCTGTTACTAGTTCATTACCTATATTTTCTTCAAAACATGTGTCTTGAAGAGTTTACATGGCGTGTAATACCTATACTCAACATGTTATTCTCTTACAGACTACATTAATCACACTTTTTTATATAGAAGGATATAAAACATCCAAAGACATCCAATCCCATAAAACACTCATAAACAAATTTAACACATTTATACATAGAATCCATTAATTCAAAGAATCATACATCCTCACAATTTATGAAATTTTCATTAGAAAATGTCCCTATATATGAACAAGACTCGACTAACATAAATAAAAATATTTGAAGAAGGATGTACATATAAAAATATAGGATCATACACATTTGATTATGTAATTTTTATTTTTTATGAAACCCATATTATTTCCATGTTTTCATTATAAAAAATAAATGATTTCTATTTTGATATTCCATGAAACCAATTTTATTTACAATGGTTCTTTATATGATGATTTTGAAATGTCATGAGACTTATTTTCTTTCTATTGGTTATTTTATCATATGTTGATTATTTTTACGTTTCGGAAAATTGGATGTATTGTGAGATGGGTGAGACCTATATCTCATTATAAATTTACTGGGTAAAAGATTATGTCTTATGAGAAGGAAATTTCATGTGAATAGGTTAGTGAGTAGCAAGATTCACAAAGTGTGAGTGTGATTATGTTTAGATATACTCATTATTCTATGTGTTAATTGGTTGTAAGATAGATAGGTCCTAGAGATTTAAAATCCTAAATTTAATAATATACAACATTATTTCAATCCTTTCATAACACATGATATATGATTCATGTTTTATATTCTCATTTCATGGTAAAAGTGTTATCATCTATGATTTTATGCCTATATTTCACTCTTATAATTATTACTTACTTATATATGTTTATTTAAATCATATAATTTGTTTTTTCTTGATTTAACACATTATTATTATCTAACTATTATATAATTTATTATATTACCACATACTGATCATTTGAGCTCACACCATATTTTATTCCCATTTCCCCTATATTTTAATAGTATTTCCTCTCATGGTATTTCTATGTATAGATTGATATGATTAAAAAATGTTTATAGCATGTGAAATAAATATTTTTATGTTTGTTGTCTCCATGACAATGAACTAATTAGTCCTCGAGTTATGTAACTATTCATGTGATTTATTATATAAATCATGATATTACTGTATTATTTATTTCATGTTTATATAGGGTCACTATAGTTGGTATAAAATGATGGTTTATTTATTTTTGAGAATATTTTTTATATTTTGTAGATTAGTTTACTTGGATATGGTTTTATGGTTAGAGAACCATAGAAAAATCCTTATTGTGGAGTACAAGTATTTGATGATATTATAGAATATGGATAATTTCTTTACTATATAATTTTACCTAGAAATATGTCCTTATAAATATATAACAAGTTGATGCATGTCCTGACATAGTTTTAAAGATTGGTAATATCCTAAAGAGGGTGTATTGGGTATTAACTCAATCATCACATAGTGAACGAAAAAGAAGCCTAATTACACACCTAGATTGAAAATAGTAAGGAAAAATACATTATTTATCATATGGAGTTTATGATCCACTAAAAAAGATTCTTTTCCTAGTTACTTTGATGAGAATAAAACAACCCAAAAATAATGTATCCTAGTTCAAAATAATATTTTTATTGTGAAAATAATGGAATAATGTGATAATGTAAAAATATAAAAAACAACATATTATATGGTTGAATAGATTTTTGTGATTATGATAATATACCTATATTTTAAATGTTTTATCAATCATGAAAACTCTTTTTGGTTTTATAAATGGTTGTAACTATAATGTATCGTCAGTGAAAAGTAAAATTAGTGGATTTCTACAAGGAAAAACAAATTAGAATGTATGATATAATGAGAATACATGTGAATATTCCACATCCGATGTCATATAATGTGAATAAAAAATTCACATAATAAAAGTCCCAAATGCACCAGATAATAGAATGGTATAGTCTCATAAAAGTTCAAGTAACATAGATGATAAAGGAAAACATGAATAATTTCCATTGTGTCAAAAAATATTTAAAGAAACATCAAGGGAATTACCACAAGGGGATTCAGAGATTCTTTAATTGGTTAAAACGGTTTCATCGAGCATAAAACTATTATAGAGAAATTAATAGTTTAGTTATAACAAAGAATGAGGATAGAAATAATTCAATGGAGATAATAACAATTCAATGTATTATGTGTGGATAACTAAAACATTATCAAATTATATACCCCAATCCATGGATTGTTTAGTATCTTAGGAACCCATAACCTACTAGACATAGAGAGAAAGGAAAAACCAATGAAATGACCAACGGTGTGGAGGATAGTGGTAAGTATTTTTCACATAACCCTACCCTATATTAGGGGATATATTTTAGTTTAATCAACCCTGTTAGATATATGTTGTTATTTTAAGATCATAAAGCTAACACCATCAATGATTTAAATCATAAAAACTACATTTAGTGTTATGATTATTATATTTGTTTAAATAATATTTATGAAAATCATAATATCCTCCTAAAAAATAGACACTATTTAAAGAATTGAATGGCTATATTCACAATGACTACACATTAGTTTCTATAATATATAATAACACATTATAAATCAACTATAACAGTCTATTAAAGCATGGAAAACATTGAATTATCTATGAATAAAACTAAATCCATTAAATTAGTAAAGGATGATAATGGAGAACGGAGCTTGCGAATGGCTATCCTGCAAACCCAACATCGTGATTATGGGAGATGACTATTATTCAGATTGTGGAATCTGTTCTACAATGGCTTCCTTTGATCCAGATTGGGAAAAATCATTTGAAAGGGACACACCTAAGGGGATGGTGGTCACAAATCCATCCATGGATGCCACTTGGAACTAGCAACAACCTATCAAGGGGATCTCCTTTGGTGTGGATCATAAAGGCCTAGATCTGAAAAATTATTCCTCAATTACTCCCCTAATAATTAAAAAGCATGAGGATGGAGGTTATCTGGTTGATGCAGAACCTGAAGCCTTACTATAGAGAGAGAAAATATGTATGTTTTTGGATCTTGGATGCACTTCCTATCTTCAAGGTGATAAACTGTGGCCAACAAATGATATAAAACCAAGGATTGGTTATTGATGGGGATTCACCAATTAGAAATTACTTCCAATTAAAAGAGGATATTTTCACATTATCTTGTACTCACAAGAAGAGTTAGATCGTGTATGGAGGCATGGCAATATATATCGGAATCCAGGTGTCCTTTAGCTATCCACTTGGGATTACACATTCAATCCATTTACACATAGAAATTCCATGGCATAAATATGGATTCTATTTCATGGGCTAATCTTGTATTTTTGGCACACTAAAATTTTAAATGATCTCACCTATTTCATAAGAATCCCACTAAATATTGGTTAGAGAACATTGAATAGTGATTTGGGACAATATGAAAGAATCATGGGGGAGTTTATCCTCGATTATAAATTTCCTCATGTAATTGATTTTAATTCCTAGGACTACAGAACTGAGGTAAGGATTGAGTTTGAACATAGGCCCCCTTTTTTAGATTATTGTAAAATCATCGGTCATACTGTTATCAATTGATGTGGATAAGAAAGCAAAAACATCCCCCTAATGATAATGATTGGGCTAAAGTTAGGAAAGGTAGAAGGAATAATAAAATAGGACTTGAGGTTGAAAATTCTATCAAGAAAAAGAAAAATGTATTAGAAAGAGTGATGATCCTTCTACCTCAAGTGCCCCCCCCAGAAACATACATGGGCAGAGATGGTTGATATGGAAGAATCTGGGATAGAGGAGGAGTATATTTTTGATGAGATAGTCTCTATGCTCCTTGAAAATTTCAAAAATACCATCCAAGCTATTACTATTGAGAAGAATCTAAATGATAGGAAGAGAAAAAAATGTGAATATAGATGCAAACCAAATTTTGTATAAACCTATTGTTAACAATGATCACCTATTGGTAGGGTTGTACTCTTGGTCCTATCTTGAAAGTTTCATCTTCCGATTTAGGAACCTCAAAAATACCACGAGACTCTAACTCTGAACATATACAGTCCAGTAAACAATTTTCTTCCAAATTTGTAACATGCAGTAACAGATTCATGGTGGATTCTGACCCATCTATTGATGGCATCTAAAACTCTAACAGATCTAGAATTGAGGAAGCTAGAAAAGAAGTTTCTATTGGAGAAGACAAACCTCCAAGATTTCCAATAGTTCACTGCATAACAGGGAAGGATGATGTGATGACCATTGAAGCAAAAGAGTTAAGTGTCCTTGCATACAAACTGGTTCCTTTAAATATTACACAGAGCCTACTAACCTCTATGAAGCAGACTTCAACAAAAGTTAGTACACATAATGAAGAAAATGGAAATATTGATCTCAAGTAGAAGGAGGAATTAAATTCATCTCATGGAAGCACAACAGGGCAGGGAGTAAGTACTGAAACTGGATTAAGAAAATCTTCTCACAAGTCGAATCCCCATTAAATTGTACAGGACATGAAGGGAACTAGGAATAGATTTACATATATGCATAATACAGGGGTTAGTTTATTAAAAATTCAATGATCTTTACATGAAACTATGATGATAACTTCTTTATGTTACTCCAGCAGTATAAAAACCGTTAAAAAAGAAAACACATAGGTGGATACAAAACAATATGAGGAAGACACCCAAGTTCACCAGGAAGGAAGCTCAATAGGTATGAAAATAAATGATGCTTCTCCTAACCCTTCTAGGTACTTTCAATAAAGGAAATAAAAGGAAAAAAATATCTCTCTCAATAAATTAAGGAAATAAAAATGGCGGAAGAACTCCGGAGGTAACAATAATAAGGGCCTCAACCCTAAGTGTAAGTATAAATGAATATTTTCTACTGTAATTGTCTGGGTATTTCTAATCCTGATACCATCACAACTTGTAAGAACTTTTTATTTACACATAAACTTATTCTTTTTTCTATACATAATCCTAAAATTTAATTTACTTCTGGTTTTAATAGTTTGGAGAAATACAGTTACAATTTTATAGGCGCTTCTTCTAACAATAGAACTTATAACTCCTTGTGGGTATTTTCTCATATCTCTATAAATAATTTCCATATTTACCATGTTGATAATAAATCCATAACATGTGAAAAAAATTCCATGTGGATACCTTCTTTTGTAATTTTGTGTATGCTTACAACAGATATCAGGATAGGAAAATGCTATGGAACAAAATATCCCCCCTTAACAACACTATCCAAGACCCTTGGGTCATTGTTGATGACATTATTTCTATTCTTGGACCTAGTGAAAATTAGAACAATTACATTATAATATCTCCACTAAAGAGTTTAAAATTTGTATTGAGGAGAAAAACCCGGTAGAGATTAGTCTATTTGGTGCTAAATACACTTGGTATAGAAGGCAACACAATATAGTTTTAGCAAGAAAACTTGATAGAGTCTTCACAAATTTCCAGGCTCTTGATAAATGGAATTCCATTTCTTGTATTACATTGCCTAAACTAAATTTTGATCATCATACCATTTTGATGAGCCTAAAATCTAGTTACACTAATCACATTCTCCCTTTTAGGTTCAACAAAGCATGGAGCACTGACTCAGATTTTAACAGGATTGTTAGGGACACTTATAACTAAATTAACTCTAATGATAACTTTTCCTATATCATGAATCTTAAAATTCTAAAACAAGAAAAAAAGGTTTGGTGGAAAGAAAAAAATACAAAAAAATGATATTGAAATTAGATCCCTAGAGAATGATCTAACCCAGATTGAAACTAATTTAACTCAAAATGACATTACTATGGATCCAACTCACGAAGTAGAAATTCACAATAAACATAAAACTCTTCTAGCTCATAAGTATAATATTAGGAAACAAACTCTTAGATTAAATTGGATTAAAGATGGGGACAGAAATACTAAATTCATTAACGCTCTCCAAAGGGCCATAAAAGCTAGCAGACCTGTCGTTGTACTTAAAAACAGGGATCTCATTTTTTATAATGAGGAGGCATTGGACAATCATGTCACTAAAAATTTTAGTAACCTCTTTAATGGGCCTTCTCAGGATAAAGATATCAAAACTGATATCATTCTTATCTTGGTTGGGGGCAATGATAACAACCTTTTGAATAATATTCCAACTGATCATGAAATCTAGGAAGTGGTCTTTAGTCTAAAACTTGATAGTGCCCCTAGCACCGATGGGTTCACTAAAGCCTTTTTCAGCATAAATGGGACATTGTTTCCAATTATTTTTATCGCTTGGTTATGTAATTGTTAAATAATGGATTCCTCTCATATGGTGTCAATGCTCAATTTCTAACCCTCATTCCTAAAGTGGACAACAGATCATAAATTCATGTTTTTATACCCATTGCTCTTACTAACACTATTAATAAAATTATATCCATGATTTTAGCAAAATAATATCTCCCATTTCCAATAAGATTGTATCCTTGAATCAATTTGTGTTCTTAAAAGGATGAAATATACACGACTATATATGCCTTGCCTATAAAAGTGAAAACCTGTTTTAAAAGAATCAAAGAGGGGGAAGTGTGGCCATTAAATTAGATATTAGGAAGGATTTTGATACCATTGATTGGAGTTTCATCTACAATATCTTATATAGTTTTGGATTTATTGATAACCTTGTTAGAAAAATAAAAAACCTTTTTAAATCTGCATACATTTTTGTTCTAATCTATGGTCCCCCTAATGGTTTTTTCACTTGTATAAAAGGTATGAGATATAGAGATCCTATTTCTTCCTTCATTTTTATTATTTCTGAAGAATATCTTAGCAGACTAATCATGGATTATATTAATCAAGGAATTATTTAACCCATATTTTCCTCTATAACTATAATTGTCCCCTCGCATCTTTTATATGTGGATGATATGATTTTATTTCAGCAAGGAGATAATAAAAACATAAAAAAATATTGAGGATGTCCTCTCCCACTATGGGGATGTCTCTGGTCAATCCATAAATTGGAGTAAATCTTTTATTTTCATTGGGAAAAATTTCCTAGCTCCTAGAAAAATTGATGTCATGAATGAACATGGGATAAAGGAAGAATTACTCCCATTTAACTATTTTCGGATCCCCATCATCTTGGGGAAACCCAAAAACACTTACTTTTCAAACATTTTTTATCAGGTTAGTAACAAACCCTCCTCCTGGAAGAGAAAAACTTTATCGATGGAAGGATTAATTTTTCTTATTAAGCACACTATTGTTTCTAAAATGGTGTATTCTACGATGGTGTAAAATTTTCCAGCCGACTTATTAAAAAATATCAACAGAAGCATATTTTTCATTCTTTAGAGGAAGCACTCTAGAAAGGAAACTCATCACTATTATTTGGAAAACCTATTGCACTCCCATTTATAATATAGTGCTAGGTATAAAGAACCATAATAATTTCTATGAGGCCCTTAAAGGTAAACTTACTTGGAATATTATGAACAAAAACTCTCAAGCATATTATTTTCTTTGTGCTAGATTCTATAACAACCTTAGAAGATGAAAACACTATTATATGGACTCCTTGATATGGTCTTCAATCAAGAATAGTTTTTCTAAAATCATGGCCAATTATAAATGCATAGTGAATAGGAATTCCTCTATTCTTTTCTAGTTAGATTACTAGAATGGAATACCTCTTTGTTGCATGGTGGATCACATCCCTTTGTCTGCAAATTTAAACATCACCATTAATGATTGGCTGAGTTCCCCTAATGGTAATTTACATGATGAAATCTCTACTTTTATTAATAAGTATACCTTTATCAACACTAAGTATTTCCTAGTTTGGAGACTAACTCATAATGATTTGATAAATTCTATGCATTATTATAGGCATTATATCACTGACAACACCTAATTTTTTCATGGTTAAAGTATTTTATCAAAAAATGGTTTAGGACCTCTCGATACTCTCTCGTTTGGAGGATTGATCATAATAGAATTACTAGTTATTATAATCTATATATGTGTGGTATAAAACATTGATCCAAATGTTTCATGTGTAACCAACATAGAGAGGACACTGGTCATCTATTTTTATCTTGTGTTACTGATTCTACTTTATGGGCTTACATTTTTGACATTTTTGAATTTAGGTGGATAGGTTTGGATTTAATTGGATTGTAGATTAAAAAATGCACTTCTATGGATACATCTCCTCAAATTCTCTATCATTTCATTATTGTTGTGAAATAACTGATGCATCTTATCTAGTATGATAGAAATTCAATTGAGCACAAAAATAATACATTCAATTTTCGTACTGCACAGATTAAAATATGCACTGTGATCATGGATGTAGGTGTCATGCATGAAGGGACCTACCAAAATTCATTCAAAGATTTATGTATCCTCACACGTCTTGGGATCAAAGGATGATACATCCCGATAAAAGGTCTGCTGGAAGTTTTCTGGCAGCCCCCTATTCCTAGATGGATAAATCTAAGTGTTGATGGCACAACAAAAGAAAACACTGGACCTTCTGGCTATAGAATCATATCTAGAAACTACAATAGAGACATTCTTGGATGCTGTTATGGTTCATGTGGTAATGTCTCCTCCCTAGAAGTGGAGATGTTCAGTGTCATCAATGCTGTTGATATGATAAGGAAAAAAGGCTAGAACAATGTGTGAATTTAAAGTGACTCAATGACCATTGTTCAGGCTCTTAGACATGGAACAATTCACCTAGCATGGACCATTACTGCTAAATGGATCATCTACATACATTACCTATCCGGGCTAAATCATATTATCACACACACCTATAGAGATGCCAATAAAGTGGTGGATGGCCTTTCCAATAAAGGTGTTGATAACAATCACACGTGCATGGAGATTTTTTCAGAGGAATTCACCAATCTTCACCAAAATGATTGTAACAAAATCCCATCCATTAGACTTGGGTAATTTTTCTTCATTTATCTTAGGGATCTGGTTTTTGGATCAGGGCATCATCCTTTAAGAAAAACAAAATCCTTCACATAGGACTTAATAACCAATGATGAGATACATTTCCTTGAAATATACTGGGAAAACAATAGTTTTGTAGTCTTACAAATATCATTATTGATGAAATAACATTATAGATAATATACCAAGGAATTTCAATTTTTTACCACCTATAATTATTCTTCCAAGAAAATGATAATTACAGTGCGAAAGAAAAATTTATTTTATAGGGTAGAATGTAATGAATCATGATTTTATATCTTTTTTAAGAGATAAAATGTTCTATAACTTTTGTAACATTATATACTAAACATATACGTACCAAAACATATTAAAACGACATTATTAAAAAAAAAATAATAAACACCAAAATGGAAAACCATTAATAGTTATTATATTTAGAATGTCAATAATTAATATGAGTTAATATTGAAATAATTTTTTAATAAAACAAATTTTCATTATATCATATATCATATTTTAAGAAAAAAAATATTAATTTTATAATATAAACATGATAAAGAAATAAAATTATCTCTTCTAAACATTATTATCTTACTTTTATTTTTTTTATTTTTCCATAAAAATTGATTTTTATTTGAATAATAAGAAAATTCTAATTTTTCTAAGTGTAAATTTTATATGACATAGAATATTTTGAAAATTTTTTGATAAGAAAAATGAATCCTTATAAATTAAAATAAATCACTTGAAAATAATATTCCAATTAATAAATCACATGTATATCAATTTTAAAAAACAAAATAATATTTCTTGAAAATTATATTTTGTTTGTTTATTTAATTGAATTTATGTTTTGAGAAATTAGGTTTTTGGAATAAATCAATGTCAAATAAATTTTATTTGAATAATTATAATACTTTTATTATCAATCAAATAAATAAAATTTAAATTGTCTTCTAATACAAAGTCATTATTCATAAAATTAATCTTTTTTTAAGAATGAGAAATTTCACGTTAAATTGTATAATGAAATCTTATTTTAATAAATTATCCTTATATTTTAAATAGTTGTATTTATATTATTTAACATAGAAAAATTTTATATTGTAATTATCATGGATTTTTTATCTTATTATAAAATTTTTATCATTTTCCAAAAAGGTTGTTTGTTAGTTTAAAAATACAAGATTTGTAAAAATTATAATTTCCATGATTTTATGAATATATAAATATAAACTAGAGGATTTTAGAACAATTAAATCAATAAAATATTAAATTAATGAATAAAATTATTCATTTTAAAATATTATTTATACATAGAAAACTTATCCCAAACATTTTCATAATTAAAGTGAAATGTGATGTTAGTATAAAGAAAATAATTGTTTTAGTCTTCCCTTTAATATTTTATATTATAGTTGAGGATTGATTTTGTATTATCCTAGAAGCTTTATACCTTTTATTAAATTCATAATAAACCAATTTATGGATATTAAATATATAAACATGATAAATATGTCAAAAAATAAATTCTAAATATTAATATCATTACTTAAAAAATTCCCATGTATAAGTGTTTTTATTTTAAAATTTAATCTTTATTCTAGTATATATATTTATTGATAAAATAATTTTAAAATTTTAAATAATAATATTCTAGTTATGAAATCATTTATATCATAAGGTTATCCACTAAAAATAGTTATTATGTTTGGAAATTAGATTCATTGGTAAATAATAACAATGGTAAATAGACTTTTAATGTGGGAGAAATTCCAAATCATGTTAAAAACATGTTTCCAAAAAGATATTTGAGGCCCAGATTTAATGAACCCCACCTAATTGACTCGATTTTACCTTTCTGAATACATTTAACCTCTAATAGTGAAATTAATTCATTTTAATTTACAAGGTATTTCCAAAACAACTATTCTCTTGATTTCTAAATGTTATTAATTAAAAAACATATATACTCATATCTCCATTGAATTAATCCTTGAAACTATGCCATTTTACTCTCTATAGACACATATACCATGAAAATAAACCCATGGTCCATGATATTTTTCCTTATACCTTCATTGTGATGTAAAATTCCAAGGAAGAATCAAGTCAGTAATGTGGATAGAGTGTCATTATCTAAGAAAGGAATCAAGGTAAGAGTTTTATCCTCAAATTTTAATCCTTTGTGTATTTTTAATACTAAACATAATGTTTAAAAAATAGTAAAAATGATTCCCTATTATAATTTGGCATCGTGAACCTATTTTATTTCATAATATTAAATATTTTATTTACTGTTATACATCACAATAGTTTTTTATTCAAAAGATAAAAAACATTATGGGGTTATCATGACTCAAATATTTTTCCTTAGGGCATAATCACTCACCTTTGACTATCATTATTCACAATTTATCTCTTCCAGCCAATGGTGATGTAATTTTATATTTAAAACTTCTTTTTCATGGAACTCATGATTCACAAAAAATATTCTTCCTTGATGATTATATTTTTTTGTAAAAATTTATTTTTATATGATTGACTTCAATGAATTTTAATATTTTTTCATATATATTAATATTTTTTACTCACAACCATTATTATCCATTTCATAATAGAAATTGAATTTTTTCTCTCCCATGTTATCCTTTTATTCCCCTTAATTAATTTTAATATAAATAATTCATCATCCATATAACTATATGAGATTTCAAGAAAAGTTATTTTAAAATATTTAAATTTCATTCCATCCTTTAAAAGTAAAATGGTTTTTTTCTACTCTACGATCCCTTTTGAAAACATTTGAATATTTTAAAATATCCATTATTTAAGATTAATTTTACAATAAAATTTTTCAATGTCATTTCACTTAATTTATTTTGATAAACTTTTTATCCTTTCGAAGGATTCAGTATTTAATGTTTCCTTAAAAAATAATGATTTTTCGAAAGTCCTCTCTTTCCCTTGATTTAAGAATTATGATATCTATAATGGACCAGATAAATCATACTCCTTTCAAAATGTAATACAATTTCTTACTGAATGTCATTTTCCATTACATTCCATTGTATATGATGTTATTTTTTTTATTTTTGGGAAAAAAGAGTCTTTAACCTAAATCCATTTTTAATAATTTTCATGATTTCATTTTTGTTAAAATAAAAGGATAAATTTTAAAATGACATGCATAACTTTGAATATTACAACAATGAAAATAAAATTATTCAAAAAATATTTTTACTAGTTTATTTACATTATCTTATAATGATATAAATCTAATGAATTCATGTTTCATCTTTCTCCCTATATTTTATATAATTATATGATTATATTGGGGAGATAAAGTTTTCAATATTAGGAAATTTAATTCATGTCATTAATTAGATGAATTATGAAACCAATATCATATTCATGGTTAATTTATGAAAATTAAATGATTTATTTTTTAGATGTTCTGTGAAAATATATTTTTTACAAGGGTTTATTATATTAATAATTAGAAATTTCATGTAAAATTTTTTATTTCAAGGTTTCATTTTAATATATTATTATTATATTCATGGGAGAAAATGTATGGATTATGTGATGGGTGGGGCCCAAATCTCCTCCAATGCATTGGTTAATGTTTTATATCTCCTGATAAGGAAATTACATGTGAATAGATTATAAATTAAATAGTTTTACAATGGGTGAGTGTGTTGGTGTTTCTCTAAACTCCCAATTTTAGGTTTGAATGGGTTAATGATTAGTAAGGTTCAAAATGAAAAGAACTCCTATAGTTATTATTAGGTAACTTTTTTTCTTATGGTTAATGATCTCAATTATATGATTTACATTTTATTCTATAATTCCATGTTAAAAGTGTTTTCATTCAAGAAATTATTCATATATATCATTACTATGGTTAACAACATTTTATTTATGTAGATTTAATTATAATATTTTTCATTATTCAAGTTTTTAATTTTCTTATAATATAACCATTATATCCTTTATTATTTTATCCATTACATATAATTTTACCTCACCCATTATTATGTTTTCCCATTCCTCAATATTTAAATAAGATTATGCCCCACAAAATTTATAAGAGAGGATTTAGATTATAGAGAAATGTTCAAATCATGTAAAATAATTATTTTTATATTTCTACTCACAAAGACATAAAAACTATAAGACATTGAGTTGTCTCATGGTTAGTGTGATATATTTTCTAGATCATATGATTAATGAAATATTTAAATATAATTTTATTATGATCACTACACAGATACACATAATACACAAATGTGTTCCTAGAAGATATCATTGGAATAATATCCTCACACACACTCAAATAATGGTACCCTAATATCACATAAATATTTGGAAACAACCATGCTCCCATGACATGATAAAAAATAGAATCATCTCTTTAAAAGAGATATTTTTTCTTAACTATCACATGGTGTAGTGTCTAATAAGAAAATTGAAACTCACATCGACTTTCATATAAAGTGAACTGGAAATGCCTAGCATGAAATGCTATGATGAATAATCCCCTTATCCTTAATATCTTGAAGAAAATAATTTAATTATTTCATCTTGTTAGGTTTTATAAGATATAAATATAAATAAAAGGGTCTCATCCGTCAAATAAATTCTTTAGAAAACCTGAATTCCCTTTTAGGATAAAACATTAGGAAATCATCTAGGAAGTCTTTAGAGTAATCACCTAATACCATAAGAATAGGGACACTAATACATGGATTGACCACATTGTGAAAAATATCTAATAACTGGAATGATATCTCCTCCACACTAGGAATGATGTGAATTTTTCTCCACGATATAGGATCTCACTCACCATGAATGACATGAGTGATTCCATCAGATGAATGGCCAATGATGATAGCAATTGACTTGATCTTGATATATAATCATCAAATATATGATAAGGATAAGATAAAAGATAACAAGAATAAAAAATAAAAATTCCCATATGGTTTCAGGGATGAAAATCATGACTAGACACTCAAGACATTCAAAACCACACTCTAAAATAATTCCAATAGGATTGGAAAAGGTCATAATGAAAGGAATATGTTATGATTAAAAATCCAACACATTAATAATATTAGATAAGATAAAGGAATTAGTATAAAACCCCATGATTTATGGTATGTATCCTCTTAAATAAATTCAATTAATTTGATAACATACATTGCACACAAAATTATATAATATAATATAAATCTAATAAAATCAAATAGAGATCATAAATAAAACAATATGAATGAATAATGAATGAAATAAGAGGACTTTTCTTGAAATTAATGAACATATAAAAATGAAAGAGTAACATTACATTTAGAATAGTAATATGACCATTGGGAATAGTAATTTAGAAAATAAAATATTAGCCTCAACTATGAAAGTATAAATAAAATTTTAGCATCTTATTAATGAGAACATCGCATAATTATATCATAATAAAAGTAAATAAATGTTTAATAAATTATTAATTAAGTGTTGATATTTTTTAAATATAAATGATGATTTTCAATGATATAATTAATATATTGATTTAAAAAAATATCCATCTTCCTAAAATTGAATCATAAATTAACATTTTGTTTTATTGTGATTATAAGTTACATTTATGATGCATTTGATTATTTTTTTAAAGTATTATAAAAACAATTGTAATTTTAAAATTGATATTTTTTAACTAAATGATGATTTTAATTAAAAATTTGATTTCTAATATTTAAGAAAATATTCTCATAAATTTTTGTTTATTTTTTAATTATATAAATCTAAAAATGGTTATGGTGATTTTTTTGTATTTTTTCTAAAATAGTTTCTTTTTTGTTGAATAGTGAAATATAGTAATTCACATTATAAGATGAATACTTGAGTTATTGAATTATAGATAATGTATGGATGATGTTTTCACCACTAATTCAAAATCACATCCCAAAGTTACTATATTCAGGAAAAATTATCATCAATTTTCTTTTCATGTTCCAAAACAATAAAATAATGAATAGAATAATCAAAAAATGCGTCTCTCATCCACTATAAATACCACACCTCATCACCTCTTCTACTCACCCCACCTTATCCTAGATTCATGTCCAATTTATTTCCAATCATCTTACCATGTATCTCCCCCTTGTCTATGATCCTTTGGTCTTAACAAAATTCCAGACCCAATTCCCTTAATGAGGTTCTCACCCTCAATCCTGCCCTTCAATTTTATTTTATTTTCGTTTCTTCTTTTATCATTCCATCACCTCCAATGATGAAACAAGCCTGATAAATATAGTGTCTTATATATAATTTAATTTTATTATGTTAATGTAAAATTTTCCATAAATTATATCATCCTTTTCTTTTTATTATAAAATGAAAACATCATTTCTGAGTTTCCGATTTACCGCATTCATCGAAGACGTGCTTTCATTTTTAAATACTCCTTCATAGATGGTCATAAAACCATTTTTTGTTAAACCATATTATAATATATTTATTAAAACTTAATTAATGTTATGGAACTATTATATATATATAATATTAATTAATAAAAAAAATATTTTTGTTGATCGAATAAAGGAAAAAATAATATCAACAGTTATCACTAACATTTTTTCTAATGATTCATCTAAATTAAAAATAAATGAATCAAATATATAGAAATTTAATATTATGTTGGTTCATTAATGACATGTGATCCAAATTTTAGAAAACTATTATCATTTTACTTGATTTTTGATGCATGTATTCTAGAATACTGATCATGAAAACCAAAGAAATGAACACTCCCAAATGATAAAATTGTTTCTTATAACTCATCAAAGGGACAAAATTGAACTTAATGAAATTATAATAAAACTAATACATGTAAAAAATGTTATGAATTAATTAATTAATTGATTTAATCTGATTATCCAGGATATTAATATCAATTGTAGAATACATTTAGACATAAGGTAAATGACATCACATAAATTTGAAGTTCACTTAGACATACAAGGTATTGTGAAACTATTAATTTTTATGTGTTTTATCTAGTACCATTTTGATATCATTTTTTATTTTAAATTAAATTCTTTTAAATAACCATATTTTCTTATATCATGGATATTATTATTTTCTAATCGGTTTATAGTTTTTACATATGGTGTTTTCTTTGAATGATGAAATATTATTAAATTGGTATTTATACACATTACAGATATTTATATAAGTCAAATTTTTCGTAAATTGATTATATGTATGAAGAATGATTTGAACTTTTAATTAAGGGTGAGGACCACTATATCTCTTTGATGCATCAATATTTCTCATGAGACAATACTGTTGGTGACAAACCCTTCGTGTTTGTTTCCAAGAAGAATTAGATGGGTTTTTACACATAGGAATAAATTATATTGATGTTATAATGGTTCAAGTTCTAGATACATGACATACATCAGATAATGATATTATTCATTCTTTATTTAGTTATTACTTACAATGATATTTTCAATATGAAAAAAAATTATGGATGCATTTTTATTCTTTATTTATTAAGGGAATGTGTACTTAAGATTATGTATGTTTCCATTCTGTATATGCCTTATTGAGTTTAAATCACTTGTAATTATATCATATATCCCTCCACAACTATTTGATATCACCATTTTATTTGTCTTACTTCCCCAGGATGTGATGATGAAATCCTTTAATAGGTGATAGGAATCATTTGACATTCCTTTGTAAAGTTTTATGTTTAATTACTAATGTAACAACTAAACCATGTATGTATCTAGTTTCTTCAATAAAACTAAACAGATTGATCGTTATTTATTTAATCTCTTTTATCTATTCTATTTTATTAATAGAACCACCGACTCTATGCTACTAGTTCAGGGTACATAATGTTGGAATCAAAAATAATTTAATATAATCCTCAAGAACAGATTTAGAAAAAAGTGTTTAGGGAGGATAAAAAATAAGATAAACATTGAGGATAAGAATAGAATAACATCCTATAATTATTTATGGTAGATATTATGTGGGTATTTCAAGAAACAAATCCTTCTCTAAATATTAAAAGTGTAAGTGGTTCTGGACCAGATGTACATATAGGTAACAACTACGACAAGCTGCATTGGGCCTGACTCGACATAACCTAACACATGATAATGGGCCTTAATATTCACCTGGATTGACACTCCCATGGGATATTATTAGGATAATTAACATTATATTTACATACCATTATAAAATATTTAAAATTAGATATTTTCCTAATCAAACCATGATTATGATTAAGAGAATAACTATGCATAATTTTGTGATTTATGTTAAGTGTGTTTACAGTCCAAAATTATGCATAACCTAATTTAGTGTATATAATTGTTTAGAAATGGTTCAAAACAAAATTAATGGAATAAATACACATAAACAATGTAGGGATTTCCCGTAAAGAAGGTAAACAAAGTTTGTGTTGGAGGTAATCAAATTTTTCCTATATTAGGAAAACATACCCATGTTATAATGAATAACCATAATAAATATATGTTGTATAATTTCATGTGGATTAATTCCGAATATTTTAGTGGGACAACTAACCCAGTGGTAGATGTGTTTTGGATCAATTCCCTTGTCATGATATTTCTAGAATTGGGATTTAATTAAAATTAAATAGTAATACTGGAAGTACATTCACTCAAGGGTGATGATGATCAATGGTGGTCTTTAATACAAAATACTAAGAAGGAAGATTAAATATAAGACATGTAATAGAGAAGTTTCAAATAAATGTTCTTTAACAAATAATTCTGTTATGCAAAAAGAATTGAAATAAATAAGAAACTCTATATATTAAAGAAAAGGAATAATAGATTGTTGCAAATCATGATGAAACACTCACAATAGTAGCCATGTATGCTTTATATTAAGAACATTATATTAAAGACAAGATTTATCATTTCATTTAAGGTATTAACCAATATATCGGAAGGGAACATGCATCTCAAACATTTTCATCATATCATGAAATTGTATTAAGTTCTATAAAAATGGTGATGTAATCTTCTAAATCTTATATGTTCCAGAGAAATCAAGAGAACAATAGGTCTTATGATATACATGGAAAGGGAGAAGTTTCAATGAATAATAGGTGAATAAAGAAGTTTTCATTATGCAAAAATTGTGGAAATATTCCTCCTAGAAAATTCTTGAAAAGAATGGTTGTTTTTTATTAGTGTGGTAAAAAGGGTCATCGAGAAAATTTTTGCAAGGGGAAGAAACAAATAAATGTTGTTCAATATTTTAACTATAATGAAATTGAGAATTACTCAAATAAATGTCTCAAGAATTAAGTAAATAAACCACCCAAGAAGCCAAATTGAGATATCCAATCTTAGGAAATCAGTATATATGAATTAGAAATACCTAATGATGTTGCGAAATGTACATTAATACTATCATCAAATATTACCAATGACTTATTTGATTATGAAGCATCAAAATCTTTTATATCTACCCAAATTTCCATGAAAACAAGATACTTCCATTTAGATTTAATAACGAAGTTATTAGTTAAAACACTTAAGGGAACCCTCATTCTCACATAAATGTTCCTATAAGATTCTATTGGGGGATATAATCATTCATTTTTTGCTGAATTTATCATCATACCTATGTATAAATTTTATATAATCCTCACAATGGACTGAGTATCAAAATACAATGCGAGAATATATTGTATGAAGAACAAAATTACAATTTTTGAGGATGAAGTAGAATCCATTATCTTTAGAGAGAAAACATCATTATCTAATTCTTATCTTGATCCACCCCTTATAGCTCTACTAAATGAAATTCTTTAGTAGAAAAAAAAATCTAGGGATGAGGAAAGTCATCTTCAAATTGCGTATGTATAAATTATGTTGGAATACATTGATGTGTTTCTATATGGAATACATGGACCCCCCCCCCCAAATTATGAAGTTCAGTTTACCATTGAATTAATCCATGATTCAAGAACAATAACAAATACTCTTTATAGAGTGGAAATTGTGAAATTAGTTGAGATAAAGAAACAAATAGATGATTTTAGTAATAAGGGATTTATTCCCCTTAGTATTTATCTATGGGAATCCCATCTTCTTTTTGTTAATAAGAATGATTTATCCTTTAGTATTTCTATAAACTATAGAGAAATAAATTCTATTACAATAAATAACATGTATCCCCTAACTCGAAATTGATGATTTATTTGATTAACACCATAGAACTCCATATTTTTTAAAGATTTAACTTTGTTCTGGATATTATCAACTGCATCTGAGGAGAGAAGATATTATTATGACAATATTATTAATAAGGTGTGGACATTATGATTTTACTGTAATTCCATTTGGAATTACTAATTCACAATATATTATCATATTCCTGATGAACAGAGTATTCATGGAATATCGTGACAATTTTAAGGTAGTATTTATTGATGATATCTTTGTATACTCCAAATGATATGTGGACCATGAGGGAAAGTTGCATACTTTTTTGAATACTCTTAGATAAAAAGAGTTATATGGGAAGTTTTGAATGTTTTAATTATGGATTCAAAGAGTTTATTTATTTGGACATATATTCCCTAAGAATGAGTTCTATGTTAATCATGCGAAGACAATGGAAATACAATAATAACCTATGCCAAAAAACACAATCAAGGTATTTAGTTTTATTGGTCAGAATGTAACTATTTCCATTTAGTTCACATGATTTCCTGATTAGAAAACACCTTAT
Source organism: Viscum album (assembly GCA_963277665.1). NCBI lineage: Eukaryota > Viridiplantae > Streptophyta > Magnoliopsida > Santalales > Viscaceae > Viscum > Viscum album. Next base: position 1,514,491,392 of record OY728155.1, on the reverse strand, counting down.
CCAAACTCAGATATAAAGGGGTTATGTTCATTTGGAAAAATTATTATATAGAATATTTCAAATAATTCATAGGATGATTTCGTCAGTGCTCCAATTTTGACTCTTATTTTAGGAAATTCTGGTTTTGTGATAAACAATGATTCATAGACAAAATAAATGGGTTGCGTCCTTATGAAAAATTATAAATTTATTTCTTATGCATCAAGGGATTTGAAGAATAATAGAAAAAAAATTATCCAACTCATAATTTTAGTTAATATCCATAATCCTTTCCCTAATGATGTTGAGATAAATTTTTTTTGATGAAGGATGTGAGATATATATGGATACAAAAAGTGTTTTAAAAACATCTTATATATAAAGAAATCAACATAAAGAAAAAGTCATGGCTTGAATTACTCAATGATTATTATTTATCAACACACAAAATTCCAGGAACCATAAATAATTTGGTAAATAAATTATGTAGGAAATATCATGGAATTTTAACCCAAATAAGGATTGAGTAAGATCATATATCCATGGATTTAATAAATATAGAAAAATTAATTTTTAAGGAAATGGAAACATCAATCCATTTAAAAATTATTTCTAAACCATATTTACTCGATAAGATAAAAACATTTTCATTCTAGAGTGGATAATTTTCAAATATAAAATAAATACATTTAGGTTGGATGATTGGAAGACTTATTGATATAATATAGAGTTATGAAATTTTTAAATAGGTCTTTTGTTCAATATATACTTGAGAAGAAAGGAACGTATAAATGATTATCATAGCTTAAATTTCTCTATACACCATGGTAGTACCAAAATTTATAGATATCAGAATGTGCATTTTTGGCAGGATAATACAAAGTGTAAAATCATTGTCTATGTGTCAAGATACCTAGTTTATCATTAAGTGAAGGTTGATATATAAAATTCTATATTTTTCAGGAAGACTCTATCTATTCTAATGTAGAAGTGGGATGTCATCACTATGGACTTTGTCACTGAATTTCTAATGACTCCAAGAAAGAATGATGAAATATGTGTAATTGTTGACCAAATTAAAAAATATACACTTTTTATAACTATTAGTAAGATTAACCCTTGAGTTCATAGAAATACCTTATATTAATAAATTCATAATTATACATGGTGGACCTCTATCGATTGTGTCTGATTGAGATCCCTATTCTACATCAAAATTTGGGAAGGGTCTTAAAAATGATTTGGACTCTAAGGATCATTTGAGAAAAACATATCACCCTCAAAATGAAAGAAATTTTGAAAGGAAATTGAAATCTATAAGACATTTTTAGATAATTCTCACTTGACTTTTATGGTTGGTTGGATTAGAATTTACCTTGGTGGAATTTTCATGAAATAATAGTTTCCAATATAGTATTCACATGGCTCAATATGAAGTAATATATGGATGGAGATGTCATACTACAACTTCATGGGAGTAAGTTAGTGATAGGAAACTTATAGGCTTAGATCATATTTATGAGACAAAATCAATTGAAGAGACTATTCAGGCTCATATAAACATTGATCAAAGTATAGAAAAGAGTTTTGGTGAAAATGGGAGAAATGATTTGTAATTTCTAGTGGGTAATCATTTTTTTCTTAAATTATTTCCATAATGGGGAACTAAGCCCCATTTTAATTACACCATTTTAATTTTTAGAAATATTCAGAACTATAGATTACAGATTAGAAATTCCACCAAGTCTCAATAATTTCCAAGATGCATTCCACATATCATTGTTAATGAATTATATGATAGACCCAATGAATTTAGTCAACTATGAATAAATAGGATTGGATCATTATTTTTTATACTATGAAAATCCTATTGAAATTATTGATAAATGAAGGAATGTATTGAGAAATTGGATGACTCTACTGCTAAAGGTTCTTTAGAGAAACCATAAAATGGAAGAAACAATGTGGGAACATGAATATTTTATAAATAATAATAACCCACAACTATTTAGTGGGAAATATTCCAGAATATTTTTACGGATTAAAATTTTAAAGGATGTAAGAATATAACACCCTTATATATTATGGTATGTATACTCTTAAATAAATTACATTCATTAAATTATTAAAATTTTGTAAAAAACTATTTCACATAGTAAATATCATATAAAATCACATAAACAACACTAATATAACTCTCTAAATGTATAATGAGTGAAACAAGAGGCCTTTTATAGAAATTAAGTTAAATAGAAAAATAAAATAATATCTTGAACATTGAAATAGTAATGTGACCCTTGTGAATAGTAATTCATCTAATAGAATTGTAACACCACCTGTGAAAGTATAAATAAAATTTATACACCTTATTAATGGTAATATGATCAAAATATATCATAGTATTATTAAATAAATGTTTTAGGAACTATTACTTAAGTGTTTTTGTTTTTTATAAACATAAATTTTTATTATCAGGTTTATAATTAATAAAATGATATAAACTAAAATTTATTTTCATAAAATATATTAATAAATTAATTTTTTTTCTGTTTTATGATTATAAGTTAATTTTATGAGATATTAGTTAATTTTTCAAAGTGTTAATAAATCCGTTATAATTTTAAAATGGGAATTTTTTGAGTGAATGATAATTTCTATTAAAAACTAAATTTCTAAAATTTTGAAAGTTATTTAAAAAAAATTTCAATTTTGAATTCAATGTGTTGAGATATGTTTATGGTTAAATTTTGGGATTTTTCTAATATAGATTTTTTTGTGAATAGGGAAATACAATTATTCAATGTATAATTTAAATACATGAATTATGTATCCATTGATGATGTATAGATGATGTAAGTACCCCTGGCTATAAATCACATACACTATTTACTATATTTAGTAAAAATAATCATCACTATTTAATTTAATGATCCAAAATAATTAAATAATGAATAGAATAATAAAAATCACTCCTCTCCTATATCATAAATACCACCTCTCACCACCTCTTCTCCTCACTCCACCAAGACCATGAAGATTTCCCTTTTTGGCGGAATACTCTTTCCATGTCTCTTCCCTACGTCTAAGAACCTATGGTATTAATAGAAAGACCAGACCAAAGTCCCGTAATAAGGTTCTCAAGGAGAATAATCAAACTTGTAAAACCCATAATCCTTCCAATTAATTTGCTTTTATTTTCATTTCTTGTATTATACTTTGATTGCCTCCAATTATAAAATATGAATTATAACTATAGTATCATATATATACTATAAATTTATTTTTTCAATGTAAAATCAATCCTAATATATCCCCCCTCTTCAATTTATTCTAAAAATTAAAACATCATCTGTGAGGTGCCGATTACCACATTCATGGATGATATGATTTTGTTTTCAATTACACCTTCATGGCTAGTCATAAAACAATTTTTATTATTATAAAAGACTATAATATATGTATTTAAACTTATATAATATTCTGGAATAATTATATCAACATAATATTATTTAATAAAACATTACAACTTCATGATGATCAATAAAATGCCAAAATAATATAAATGATTACCACTAATGTTTTATCTAATGACTCATCCTCATAACATATTATGGAATAAAATATATATAAATTTATTATTATGAAGTTTAATCAATAATATATAATTTCAGTTCTGGACAACAAATCACATTTTACATGATTTTCCACATATGTATTCAAGTAAACTGATCCTGAAAACGAATGAAATGAACACTCTCAAATGATAAAATTGTATTATATAAATCATCAAAAAGACCATAAATGAACTTGATAAAATTATAATTAATAAAACACAAGTATAATTGGTTATGAATTAAATAATTAATGTATTAAATATGATTATATAGGATATTAAGATCATGTTAATAACACATTCATAAATAATGTATGGGACTTCGTCTCAATTTCAATTTTATTGAGACTTACATGGTATTATGAAACCATTTTTTTATCTACAACCGCTTTGGGAACATTTTTCATTTGAAAAAATATTCATATTAAATATCTATATTTTCATGTATCATGGTTATTTTTATGGTTTATCTCATATACGATTTTTGTATACAATGTTTTCTTTGAATGTATAAATATTAATAAATCAGTATTTTTCAATAAATAAGAATATTTTAATTTGTAATATTGTTTATTAATTTAATATATGTATGAATAATACGTTGAACCTATAGTCAACGTTGGTGCCAACAATAACACATCAATACATCAATAGGTCTTTTGAGAAAAATTATTTGGTTAGTGTAATGTCTCGAACAAAGACTCATTAAAGAGTTTTCAAAAAACTCGGTTCTATCAAACGGTACCACCAAAACGGTGGTACCAGTCAGGGTCACACACCGAAATAGTGGCACCATGAGGTGTGTCACCTTGATGGTGCCACCATAATGGTGGAACCATCACAGTTCCACACTGAGTCGGTGGAACTGCTTACAGTGGCATTGTGAGGGTGAAACCATGATAGTGGCACCGTAACCACGACATCCCTTACATTGTTTCAGCCAATGTTGTCCCTCCCTTGTTTCTTTTTCTAGTTCTTCTCCGAAAACATACATTTTGTTGTAAAAGTGTTTTTATATCCCTTTCAAGTAATTATAATCCCATAAATGATATCTAAATACCCCACCAAATCCTATTGACCCTTGACCTAACACAATGTGTGGCTTTTTCCTTGATGTCACACCTTTCCCCGTACCTTCCAGTTCCACCTCGGTTACATGTTTCATTCTGATTAAAGGAAACTATTTAACACACACATGTTATGAACACCTCTCTGATGAGAATTATTAAATGATAATTAATTCTATCTTGTGTAACCACTGAACCGCGTAGTGAAACCATGATCTACCCTTAAATCCATTCATGATTTTAATATCCTGTAACTCCAAGATCTCACATTTTTATTGATCAAGAATTGGTTCCTTATTCTTCTGGGGTTGGCCTCTTTTCTTGGTGCCTTTGGAGTCCCCCTTGCTGATGTTATAGGTACGCATGTACTGGAGCCTTTCCTACTCACCCTTGGAGTCCCCGAAGTTCCTTCCATGCAATTCAAGTATCCCCAGTTCTCAATGCGTGGATAAAAGCTTCAATCATTGATCATCTAAGTATGATTCTTCCATTGTCTCTCCATACTGTGTATCATGCGGGGTGAGTATGGTAATGTTTCCTTCAATAATGGATGAAACCAAACCTTACCAAAGATAATGAATAGAATTTTAAACAATGAAAGGTTGTGTTTGATGATTCTGTTGTACTCATTTATCCTTAATTATATGTTGTGGATTTTATGGACTTATGTCTACTAAAAAATGTGGTTGTTGGTGGTCATTCCTTGTGCAAGAATGATCTTCTATTTTTCTTATTAATTCTATTATGGAATGGTTGTAACATAGAAATTGGTTAACCATGTATACTCAGTTGATTAAATATATTCCCAATGAATAATAATCCTTGTGTGGTCACCCCAGTTAACCAAATAGAAGAAGGAAAATTTATTAAAGATGTGTTTGACTCTGAAAACTTATTTTCACTTTCTTGGTAACATGTGTGGTTGATCTACTTGATTCTTGTGAGTTGACATGGGTGGGGATGGGATCCCCTATGGTGGGGTAGTTGTTGGTTTGTGAATATAAGGTTGTTTGGGGCAGTATGGTGGGGCTTGGATTGGTTATATTACTTTGAGGGATCTCACGGATCCCTTTTGTTGTTGTTACATTACAATAGAACTGGGTGTCAATGCTTAATCTACTACTTGGTTGTTTTTATGTCATTTGATGGTGTCTATTCCAGTTAGTTTCCCGATAGTGATGAATTACTTAAATAGAATCATGTCAATATGAAAACAAGAATGGGTTTAATAGGGAATTGTTTTTCGAGAATGGTTTTTTACTTGGTTATAGTTGTAGTGCTTTTTATGAATGAATAGTGACAAGGATGTTTGTGTATGGGATAGTGTCAGAACCCCTTGGTTAGGATGAGTGATTTTTTACCTATATATATAATTTAGTTCTTATGTTTTTTATTTCCACCCCACCCATGTTAAGAACTACATGTCAAACACCTCCATTTTATGGGGGAGGGTGATTTTCCAAACTCTCCTATGAGTGGATGATTATTATCTCATTTTTAGATCCCTTTCCCAAGTATCCCAAGACTATTCGGGCTGGCTGTGATGGAATGAGGTCTATTATAGCCCCAGATTCCATGGTCATGGTACATTGTGGTGGTTGGACCAGGTGTGTGTGGGAAAGTTGTTTCCCAAGTGTCTTTGGGATGAGGCCCATGTGTCTTCGGGCCTGGTGGTAGTTGTTATGGACCAGGTGTCTTTGGGTGTGGCCATAGTTGTTCTATCCCAAGTGTCTGCGGGCATGGCTAGGGGTGGCTATGGACTAGGTTTTTTGGGTGATATGTGAGGTTGTGGTATACCATGTGTGTGCCGATGGGGTATGACAATGGGGTTGCGATGAAAATGGTGGGATAGGTCTGATGAAAAATATGACTTCATTAACAAGTGGGAAAGTGGTGCGGGCCATGAAAACATAGATGTTTTATCATTATACATTACTTGACTTGCGTTATTTGGGGAGTGTGCATTGGTTAGGTTTTAGTGGATAGTTTCCTTATTAAAGGCTAGGTTATCTCCTTTTCTCACGGGGCATTAGAATGCATCCCCATATGTGCATGAGAGATTTTGGTTTTCCATACTAAGTATACCTATATACTCACCATATGTATATAAAATTGCTTTCAGGCTTCCTAGAGGACTTCAAGGATCATGCGGGACCATACTAGTTCGGATGTTGGTGCAGTTGTTATTGCAGTTTTTATTTTTGTTGGTATTTACCTTTGGATTTTTCTTGTATTTTAGTACTTATTATTGAAACAAGCATATGTAAAAGTATTTTTTGGCCTTTACTTTTACTTCTAGTTTTGGTGTTGTTTGGGACTTTCTATTTATCTCTCGATCCACCTAAATAGAAAGGGTAATGCCTTCTATTTTTCATGTGATTCTATACTCTTTGTGCTAGTCACCACTATGGGACCTATTGAAGGTGGGTCTTGGGGGTAATTATCTCTCCTTAAAATTGAATAAGGTGGGGTATGCAAATCTATTGTCCCTTCCCCCATCTTGGTGAAGGTGGGTCATGGAAGAATGGTATCAGAGGCGAGGGTTGAGAGATAAGATGGAGCTTCGGGTTAGGCACAATGGGGATTGCATGGGATGGTTGGGAAATAGTATTAGGCAATCTTGGTGTGGGAAATTGGCCATGGAAGACTAACTAGGACACATGATTTTAGCCCCCCCTGTGATCCGATGCAAGGACTCTAGGCCTACCAAATGACCAAGTGTGGCCACACTGATTGCAGGGTAGAGACCCTAGGAAAGGTACATACACCATATTGACTTGTGTTCTTGTGTGTATTGGTTATTTTGGGTATTTAAAATGAATAAAAAGTCTTTGAAAAATCAAAATCAATATTTTTCACTACTCAGACTTAGGTATTCATGGTTTACCTTATATCTATGGAATCTGGATGATGACCACGGGTATTGCGGGTGATCGAGGCTCAGGTGGTTGATTTGGCTGATCGGTAGAGGGTTGACTAAGAGGAGAAGGAAGATCAATGGAAGAGGATGCTTTGTGGCATATAGAAGTAGAGCCTCATGAAGTACGAGGGTAGCGTCTCGAATATGGAGACAGATAGATGGCTCGCGATGCTGGTGATATCTTTCAGCTTCATCTGGGATCCAATGGAGTACTGGGCTCCTCTTGTTGTAAGCCATATATGGGGTGTATCACGTCGGTGGTGAACACTCTATCATGGGGAAAAGAGGGAGGCTGAAGTTCCATAGATTGCCATTGAGAGGGTGTCCTAGGCAGAATTCATCTCTTCCACGATGAAGGATGAGAAGAGGCAGGATCTACTCTACCATCATCAGAAGAGTATATTGGTGAGGGAGTTGGGTATCATGTTCAAGGATCGCCTTCACTTTATTTTGGACCACTTTCCAGATGAGGAGTATCGAGTGAGATGTTTAGATGAGGAACTCTGACCTTCCCTTCAGTATGATTTTACTCCCTTCACCCTACTGATGTACTTTGAATTACTGAAGAAGGCTGAAGTAGTAGAGAGGATGCACACGCTAGGAGGTGTTCCATGAGAGGGGTTCTAGTTGTGCACGTCAAAGGGAAAGATTTCCAACAGTAGGCCTCTTGAGTCAGGGCCTTCCAATCTTCATCCAGTGGGGAACCCTACCTAGCAGTTCCAGTCTTGATCTCTTGGTCCTCGCCCATTCCATTTGGGCCTAGAAATGAGATGATTTATCTATGGAAGCCATGGGAACCTTTGGAATCGGTGCTTGGACTGAGTTCTGTACTGTGGGGGTGGGTCGGTACAGCACCCACCTCAGTAGTCGCGGTTTCTAGCCAGGCCATTTCACTAGAAGAAATAGGGACATCAATCTCTCACCCCTCTGATAGCAGACGCTACAGGAGGAGTCTGACCTGAGGGTGCTCCCTAGAGACCTTGACCAGAGTGTGGTCAGGGAGGCGGCTGGAAGCCAAGCTGCAGAGGAACTGGGTTTTGGTAGTTACATGCCTCAAAGGCCGCAGTTCAAGCAGTGCTGAAAGTCATTCGATGTACGATCATCTTGTTTAGTACCCTTGAATGTGCCCTGTTTGATTCATGAGCTTCACACTCCTATGTTTCACCCATTCTATCCCATTACATGGGTCTGGAAACAAAGACACTTTCCATACCCCTAGTTTTGAGTACGCCAGTCGAAGCTTAGATCATATTGTCTCGTGTTTGCTGAGAATATAGACTAATTTTGGGACCCCATCAGTCTAGTGGGGACCATATTTTACTGAAAATGCGGCCATATGATGTGATTTTAGGCATTAACTGGTTGTTATATATATGGTAAATTATGGACTTCTTATGAAGAAGGATCATGTATTCAGATGGGGGAGGACAACGTGTGACCTTCATCGGTGAGCGGGGTTTCCAGGAGGGTAGCCGGTGAGTGAACCCTTATCATTTCTTGGTAAAAGAACTGTCAGTAGAGGTGGTGGATACAAAGATGGTGGGTGTCTCATGGATGTTTAGTGATATCAAGGAAGTATTCTCTAAGGTGGTGACTCTACCCCCTCGATGTGATGTTGAGTTCTAGATAGACGTGAAACCCAGGGCCCGTTCGATTTTGATGGATCCCTATTGGATGACACCTTCTAAGTTACAGGAGTTACAGATTCAGATTAATGATATGATGAATAAGGGTTTTGTTCGACTAAGAGGGTCACCATGGGGTTCTCTTTCTATTTTCATGAAGAAGGAAGTTGGTGGTCTCAGGTTGTTCATAGACTACTAGAGACTAAATCAGGTAATGGTCAAGAATCGTTACCGTCTCATGAGGACAGACTTCCTTTTTGACCAGTTGAAGGGGGAAGGATGGTTCTCCTAGATCGAGTTGTGATCAGGATATCACCAATTTAGGGTGAAGGAGGGTGACATCTCAAAGGCTTCCTTCAGGTGTAGATATGGGCATTTTGACTTTGTGGTCATGTTGTTCGGAATTTCAAACACACCATCCATGCTCATGGTGCTCAGGAACTCCGTTTTCTAGGAATATCTAGACCAGCTTGTAGTAATGTTTATTGACAACATCCTGATCTACTCATGATCAGATAAGGATCACGCTGAGCATTTGAGAATGGTTTTAGAGGTCCTACGATAGCACCAGCTCTTTGGGATGTTGTCTAAGTGAATGTTCCGGACATGAGAGGTGAACTTCCTTGGATATGTGGTGTCTGATAAGGGAATAAAAATTGATCCATCAAAGGCTGAAGAGGTTGATTATTCACTACTGGAAATCGGATCTTTCCCAACACTCATATACACCCTTTCCCAACGGTTCTCCCAAACCGTTGGGAAAGGGGCCTCAAAACACCCCTTTCCCAACGGTTCTCCCAAACCGTTGGGAAAGGGGGGGGGGGGGGTCTTTCCCAACGGTTTGGGAGAACCGTTGGGAAAGGGGCCTCAAAACAGCCCTTTCCCAACGGTTCTCCCAAACCGTTGGGAAAGGGGGGGTCTTTCCCAACGGTTTGGGAGAACCGTTGGGAAAACTCAGCCCCAAATCCAACATTCACCCCCTGGAAATTTCCACCTATCCCAACAGTTTTGAGAACCGTTGGGATAGGTCTATCCCAACGGTTTTGAGAACCGTTGGGATAAATTCTTTCATTTCTTCCAGGTCTGCTACCTTAGAACATTATATAAATCTAAATTTTAAATAATTATTATAATACATATATATATTTATGAAATTATGTTTACAAAAGTGATGTTAGCTTAGTGGTTAAGTCGTTCGATTATAAACAAGGGGTCGTGGGATCAAATCCCAGCACATTGTTTTTTTTTTGAAATACATTTACCAACGGTTTTATATCCGTTGGAATAGATTTTCATATTACTTATACCAATGGTTTTGTAAACCGTTGGGATAGGTCTATACCAACGGTTTTGGGAAAACCGTTGGTATAGACCTATCCCAACGGCTTACTTCGCAACGGTTCTCCAAACCGTTGGTATAGGCTATACAAACGGTTTGGAGGCCTATACCAACGGTTCCAAACCGTTGGTATAGGTTAGTATTCTAATAGTGATTGGGTTGTACCCAATAATGTGGCAGAGGTTCATAGTTTCCTGGGACTAGGAGGTTACTACTAGAGATTTGTACCCAACTTCTCCCGAGTTTTAGTACCTTTGGAATCCTTGACCAAGAAAGGCCAGGCCTTTATATGAAGTGATCAGTGCCAGGAAATGTTTAGTTATCTGAAGGGGAAGCTGGTCAGTGCCCCAGTACCGAGGTTCCCAGAAGAAGGGGTGACATTTGAGGTGTTCTGTGAGTCTTCAGTCAAGGCTTGGGGCTTGTGTTGATGCTGCAGCAGGGGGTGATCTCTTATGGGTCTAGGAAGTTATGTCCCCATGAGAGTAACTACACCACACACAATCTAGAACATTCAGTGATAGTGTTCATGCTAACGTTGTGGTAGTAATACCTCATCAGGGAGTAATTTTTGGTCTTCATAGATCACAAGAACTTGAGGTATATCTTCTCCTATCAGGACCATAACTTGCGACATCAGAGGTGGATGGAGTTTTTTCTGGACAATGACAACTAAATCCCTTAAAATGAATGTAAAAGAAATGTGGTGGATTATTCCTTGTACATGATATTTTATAAAGATGTGGATTGAGATTCAGAATATGCTTGGAAGGCAATGGAGGAGTTGGTAGCCCTACACCTGGATGCAAAGTAATATGGTGTTAGAGGTTGTCTATTTAATATGATAGTGAAGTAATTTCTATTTTAGTAGGTCGAGGAGTCTCTGTGGGGAGACTCAGAGAGTGAAGTGATGTGCGGTCGGGTTAACCCAGGAAATGCTCTGGTATGGTGGTTGGAGGATGGTCAGAATCTAATTCATTTCTGTGGGAAGATGTTTGTCCCAGAGACGATGTACGAGAGAGTTCTTGGTGAGTTCCACAACTCACCCCTGGCTATGCTCCCAAGAGTTTCCAAAATATATCAGGGATTGAGGGGTTAGTTTTGGTGGCCTGGGGTAAAGCGGGTAGTGGTAGGGTTTGTGGTGAAGTGACTCATGTGTCAGCAGGTGAAGGCTGAACACCACATCCCAGGGGGTTTGTTACACCCTTTAGATGTCCATGAGTGGAAGTGGAAATACATCTCGATGGATTTCATCATAAGACTGCACAGAGTTCATGGGGGTTGCAATGATATTTGGGTAGTGGTGGACTAGATGAACAAATCAGCTCACTTCCTTGCAATCAAGGAGTTGAGTGCAGTGGATGCCCTAGCACAACAGTATGTAGACAAGGTGGTGTGGTTGCATGGAGTTCCAAGGTCTATAGTCTTCGATCGGGATACCTGTTTTACCTCATGAGTATGGAAATGATTGTAACATGCTTATAACACCCAGGTGTTCCTCGACACTACTTTCCACCCCCAGATAGATGGGCAGACAAAGTGCACCATCCAGACGTTGGAGGATATGCTAAGGGAATGCGGTTTGGACTTTTGGGGATCATGGGTGTGACACTTGACTCTTGTAGGGTTTGAATAAAACAATATCTACCACTCTACAATTGGCATGGATCCATTCGAAGCATTGTACGGGAGGCTGTTTCGCTCATTTGTGTGCTAGATAGAGGTTGGGGAAGCATGTGTTCTTGGACCAAAAGTGAGGAAAAGCATGACAGAGAAGGTTCACCTCATATGAGAGAGGATGAAAGAATCCCAGGACTGGAAGAAGTTGTATATTAATAATTAGAGGATATCATTCGTGTTAAAGGTAGGGGACCAAATTTTCTTAAAGTTCTCCCCTCGACATGGGAAATAGAGGTTTGGATAGGGGAGTAAGCTTTCTCCCAGGTTTTTCGGGGCCTTCAAGGTGTTGCGGAAGGTTGGTGAAATTTCTTATCAGCTAGAGCTACCACCACCATTACTGATATTACATGATTTCTTCCTTGTGTCTCAACTCCATCGGTATCTTCATGATGATACACATGTCCTGGACTCGGGAAATCTGCATATCGAGGATGATGTGATGTTTTTAGAGAGACTAGTGATGATTGATGGTCATGAGGATAAGGTTCATTGTTGATGAACAATTCCCCTGGTTCATGTGTTATGGTGGCATGGTGGCCTCGAGGAGAGTACTAGGGAAAGGTAAGCACATATGCGTGCCCAATACCTAGAGATGTTTATAGTTTTATCCTGTTTTGTTTCGTACTTGTTTGTAATGTAGTGCTTTACCTTGTTAACTATGAAATGTGTTGTTTTTACTTATTCTTTTAATGTGTGTGAATAGTCCTAACTATGGGGAAGGAAGGACCCGATGCCTAATCCAGATGCATTAGAGTGGATACGATTAAACTCGTGTGGGAAAGTCATTGCAGCCCAAAACGGATATTATCTTGTCATGGGGGTACAGATTCCCAAATCCATATGTCTCAATTGTGAGATATTTATATGTTGTGTGCTTACTAGTGGGATATGTTTTCCTAGACATCGAAGAGGTTTTCTCTTGATAGGTATCATTCGAGATGGTTGTTTGGACTCCTCTCTTTTCTTTTTTCTAGTTTTAATTCTCAATTGTGAGAATATTTTGAGAGGTATCTGATGTAATGGCTCAAACAATGAATCTTTAACGAGTTTGCCAAAAACACAGTTCCGTCAAAAGTTACCACCAAAATGGTGGCACTGGTCATAGTTGCACACTGAAATGGTGGAACCAATGACGGTGGCACCGTAAGTGTGTTACCCAGTGGTTAAACCGTAAAGGTCATACACCAAAATAGTGGTACCACTGGCTGTGACACCGTGACGGTGGAACCATGACAGCGGCACCGTAACTATCACACAACGAAACGGTGGCCCTGCTTACGATGGCACCATGATTGTGGAATAGTGAAGGTGGAACCATGACCATGGAACTACATATGGTGTCTTACCAAACATTGTCCCACCATTGTTTCTTTTTATAGTTCTGCTCTCGCAATGTATCTTTTGATGTAAAAGTGTTTTTATACCTCTTTACAACCATTAAAATCCCATAAATGATATCTAAAATCTCCCCAGATCTAGGATACCCTTGACCTACCAAAACGTGTGGCTTTTTCCTTGGTGTCACACCTTTTCTTGTACCTTCCAGTTCCACCCATGTTACACTTTTCCCTCTAATTTAAGGAAACCATTTAATGTACTCTTGTTATGGCCACCTCTCCTATGAGAATTATTAAATGATAATTAATTCCATCATGTGTAACCACCCAACCACATGGTGAGACCACAATCCAACATTAAATCCATTCATGATTTTTATATCATGTAACTCTAGGATCTCACCTTTTTATAGCTCGAGAATTATTTCCTTCTTCTTGGGCTGACCTCTTTTATTGGTGTGTTTGGAGTCCCCCCTCCCGATGCTTGTGAAGCTCTTTTACTAAAGCCTTTCCCACTCCCCCTTGGAGTCCTTGAAGTTCCTCCCCTATAAGTCAGGAATCCCCAGTTCTCAAAGCATGGAGAAAAACATCAATCGTTTATCATCCAATAGGGTTCTTTCTTTGTCTCTCCTTATTGTGAATCATGTAGACTAAGTATGATAATTTTTCCATCAGTAATGGAAGAAACCAAACCTTAAAATGATAATGAAAAAACATTTGAAGAATTTAGGGGACTAATTTATGGTTATATTTTACTATATTATCCTTGATTATATGTTGTGGATTTTATGGTCTTATGTCCTCTGAAAATTGTGGTCGTTGGTGGTCCTTCCTTGTGTGCTAATGACCATCTGTTTTTTTGGTTATTCTATGATTGAATAGATGTAACATGGAAACTAGTTAATCATGTAAACTCGGTTGATTAAATGGATTCCAAACTAATATGAATCATTTTTTGGTCACCCCAGTTTACCAAATTGAATATGGAAAATCAATGAAATATTTTTTTTGAATCTGATAACTTCTTTTCTCTTTCTTGGTAACATGTATGGTTGATCTTCTTGATGCTTGTGGGGTGACATGGGTGGGATGAGATCCCATGTTGTGGTGCGGTTTTTGTTTTGTATATCTAATTCCATGTGGGGCCTTATGACGAGGCTTGTTTTGGTTGCATTACTTTAAGGGATCCCAAAGATCTCTTTTATTTTTGGGACTTTACAAGAGAACCGCGCGTGAATGCTTAATATGCTTATTTTGTTGTTTTTCCTTCCTTGGATTGTGGCAATTCTTGTTTGTTTCCCAATAGTGAAAAATTACATAAATGAAATCATGTGAATATGAAAACAAGAATGGTTTCAATGGATAATTGTTTTTTGGGAATAAGTTGGGACTTGGTTGTAAATGTTGTGGTTTTTATTAATAAATAGCAATGCGGATGTTTGTGTACGGGGTAGTGTTGAAACCCCAAGGTTGGTATGAGTTCTTGTTTACCTATATGTACAATTTACTTCTTAGGTTTCTTATTCGTGCCCCACCCATGTTGAGCACTTCGTGATGAAAACCCCCATTTCATGGGGGAGGGAGTTTTTCTCAACACTCCTATGAGTGGCTGGTTATTACCTTCTTTTCTTCTCCATTTCCCAAGTACCCCAAGACTCTTCGGGCAGGTTGTGACATCCTGAGGTCCATTATAGCCCAATATTATTAGGGTAGGGTATGTTGTGGTGGTTTTACCTAGTGTCTGTAAGCTGGTTGTTTCCCAAGTGTCTTCAGGATGAGGCCCATGTGTCTTCGGGCATGGAGATAGTTGTTCTCACCCAGGTGTCTTTGGGAGTGGTGATATTTGTTCTGACCCCGGTGTCTGTAGGCGTGGTTATGGGTGGCTATGGACCAAACTTTTGTGGGAGAGATGTGAGGATGTGGTATCCCAGGTGTGTGCTGGTGGGGTATGGCAGTAGGACAACGGTTAGAATGGATTGAGAGGTCTGATGTATAGGATGTCTTTAATAACCAGTGGGAAAGTGGTACGGGGTACCCAAACATTGATGTGTTATTACTATTACATTACATGACTTTTGTTATTTGGGGAGTGTGCCTTGGTGAGGTTTGGGTGGATAGTTTCCTTATTAGGTTCTTGGTTATCTCCTTTTCTCAATGGGAATTAGAGTGCCTCCCCACTTTTGAATGAGAGATTTTGTTTTTCCCAACTAAGTATACCTATATACTTACCCTATGTATATAAAACTACATTTAGTTTTCTAGGATAACTTCAAGGACTATGCGGGACCATACTTGTTCAGACGTTGGGTGAGTTGTTTTTTCTGTTTTTCTTTTCTTCAGTATTTACATTTGGAGTTTTTTTTGTATTGTTGAACTCATTATTAAATAATGTATATAGGAATAGATTGTTTGATATTTACTTCTACTTCTAGTTTTGTTGTTTTTGTGGACTTGTTATATATCTTCTGATCCTACTAAATAAAAAGGGTAATGCCTTCTATTTTGTGTGTGATTATAAACTCTTGGTTCTATTCTCCAGTCTGAAAACTATTGAAGTTGGGTATCGTGGGTCATTATCTCCCCTTAAACATGAAGAAGGAAGGGTCTAGAAATCTGTTTTCCCTTCCCTCATCATGGTGAAGGCGAGTTGTGGCAGTCACAAACCCTTCATGAATTTTTCCTAGAAGAAACAAATAGTTTTTTACTAACAGAGATAAACCATTTTTGTGGTATAATGGTTCACATTCTAGATACATAATATCCAATAAATAATCTTATTCTTCTATCAATAATTAGGGATTACCTTCCATGATATATTCACTATGACAAAATATGTTGATGAATATTTATTCTCAGTTTGTTGATGGAATGCGTTATTTAGATTATTTACCTTTCCATAATGTAAATTCCTTATTGACTTTACTTCATTTATTATTATTTCATATAAACCATACCTAACATTTAATCTCACCCTTTTATTTGGATTCCTTCCCTAGGTTGTGAAGATGAAGTCCTTGAATATGTGATAAGAAGCAGTTTATTTTTTTGGTTATGTTCTATGATTGATTACCAATGTAATAATTGATCTCGGTATATATCATGTTTCTTTAAGACTATTAAACTTATTGATCCTTGGTTATGTGATATATTGTATCAATGAAATTGAAATAAAATGAACACCAACTCTATTCTACTAGGGTCAGGGTTCTTATAGAGAGTTTCACTTGAATCAAACAATTTTGTAACCAAAGAAGATAGAATAAATAACATACCTCTCACAATAGCTAGTGAAACCTCTGAATCCTCTTATTAAAAATTCATAATATATAGAAATCATTCATCATCCCATCGTTTCTTCAGAGCCTATCCATTACACATGTAATGAAGTTGAGATCCCACCCCTTTAACTGTATCTAATTTAAACTGAGAGCCCTTGGTGAAGGTGGATCCAACTCTACTACCTTGAGATGATCACTCATAAAAATGATGAAAATGAGAATATTTAACACACACATGGCACACCCTAGGTGATATTATTCAATAATGTTTTAGGTGTCCCATGATTCCATACATGTAACTGACCAATTGAATTTTTCTTTATGTATATTTTACACTCCTTCTACTACCTTGTTGTTTGTAACCTGGGTCATCATGAAACACATAAGGTATATTTTCAAAACAATCACATCTTAAATATCAGATGATATAAATGAATTATTTTCACCATTATCGAATAAATCCACAACCATTAATGATATATTAAATACCATACCAATAACAGTATTCTATTATACTTATAAATACTTTGGTGCACACTCTATTGCACATATACTTACTTCCTCATCCAATCCATTACATATAACTTGATAATTAATCATGGATTTATGGTGATATACTACCACTTTAGCTGCATTAGATTCAAATATGGAGGCCCTAGATAAGGAGGATCCAACTCTACTACCATGGGATGCTCTCCCATAAAAATGATGAATATGAGTATATTTACTAAACACTTCACCCACCATAGCTTCTTTTATTCAAGCATGTTTGAGGTTTCCCATTATTCCATACTAGTAATAGACTAACAAAGGTTTTCATGATATCTATTTCACACTGCTTAAACATCATAGGTCCTGGTCACCCTACTACATCTTCAATCCATAAAATGGATTCTATGTACCTCATTGTATCACTAGTGCTCTTAATAGTTATTTCTTCCCCAATATAACTAAATATTCGATATCAACCTTATTAAAATCCTCTTCTATATGGGTTGAAACATAAGAATCAAAATTTATTGAATATTGGGCCTCAAAAACATCTCTAACCTATGTTCATTTAGACATTCATAAGAATAAGTCTTTTGTGAAAGTTGATCCAACTTAGTAAATCGATTAGCATAATCTATGATTGAAAGATATATGATCTATAAATAAATGAATTCCCATGACTTTGAATCTATCTTTGTATCAAGACAAACTTTTGATTAAAGGATTTTAGAAAAGTGGTCTAGGAAATATATTCAAGGAAATTGGCATAGATAATTGATTCCCACACCTTCCTGACCATTTAAGTGTATACGTAGAAAAACCATCCATGGAGTTTTGTAGAGTTTTTAGAATGTGGAAAATAATATCAATCCTTTAT
Organism: Viscum album; assembly: GCA_963277665.1. NCBI lineage: Eukaryota > Viridiplantae > Streptophyta > Magnoliopsida > Santalales > Viscaceae > Viscum > Viscum album. The sequence goes on along the minus strand of OY728155.1, from coordinate 1,514,473,188 downwards.
ATATATTCCAATGATTCCTAGGGTCTCTTATCACCATGAATGATCAATAAATGTTTCTTAGTGGATCGTTTAGCATGATCCAAAAACCATTCTAGTTCTTTATTAACGACCTTTTTAATGTACTAGATCGTTTTTACTACACATTCCACCAAAGAATATTCAACCAGAAGATTTTCCTAGGTAGATTTCACTATGGATTTCTCATTATAATTTAGTGATATTATTATTGATGGATTAATATTATATTGAAAACAATAACATTAACCATTTATAATTTAATTATACTAATTTATTAAAAACTAATTTTAGAATAAAAATAAATTAAAATGGGTAAAACTAAAAAAGTGATGCAAGATAATCATAACCTTTCCATGATTGTGAGTTGTCCAAGAACAAACCCACACTACCTATTGTGTTCTGAAAGGCTTATCTCTATTATATCAAAAATCCCTAAACAACCAAGTGTGATTTAAAAAAACAAACATTTTCTTATATCATGATCTGAGACTTTGAGACCAATTTTTAATAGACTAACTCAAGAAAACCGAAACTATTACATGAATTAACCCACCACAATTCCTGACATGTGTTACTAATCTCCATGGGTTGGGAATAAGATCTTAAGTATCATACAATGAAAAATGGGAATTATTTTAGCCATAATAGATATATGAAAATTTAGTAATAAACATAATATGAATAATATTTCCAATATACATCATGTGTTAAAAATAGACAATCCAATTAGGTCACATCCAATAGGTGGATAACAAGGAAAAATACTAATGGCCAACGAATTGAAATTAAAAGAAACCGATGAGCATATCTCCATGAGACTATATGTCACCACCATCATAACCCACCAAATGGAAACAAAATCCATGAGATCTATCCACTATATGATTCACATTCCTTTAAATGTATCTCACAAGGAAAACACTATAAATTCCCATATTAATAATTTGGGTGTGGGAATTAAATCTCAGTTGCTCTAACAGAGGAATCTATAAAATTTCTATTCAGAAGAATTAATTAGTTATTTTTTTAATATTTATTTGAAACAAAGGAAATAACATGGATTCATAGGATATTTTATATATTATATATGGATTTTCACGTTGAAAAAAATGAGCTCATAATTTCAGATAAATTATTGAATAAATATATCTAGAAATTAAATTTCATATTTCATTGATTATTATTCAGTGCATAAAATATCAAAAATTAGATTAAGATTCATGATAAATTATTTACAAGAAGTTCGTTAAACTATGAATAATAAAATTATACTTTGATGATTTCATTGAATGAAATTAAAGATGAATCTTATACTATATTTTCATATATTCCTATACTATAAATAAAAATAACACTATAAGTAAATTAATTAAAATTTGATTATTATATATATTTTAACATTTTATTCTTGCTGATTTTATGGAAAAAAATATATGATTAATTATTCAAATAGGAAATGAATAATTAGGTGTTCTTTGAATACCACTAGAGACAAGCACTTAAGCATAAGGAATATTATTGATATAGTTACAAGATCATATGGTTACATAGTGAAAATGAGATGGATATAAGAATGCAGATATTAGAGGATAATTTATATTTTGAAAATATTTAAAATATATTCCTTTATTTATAGAATATAAAAGAAAGAATATGATATCGGAATGTGTAATGAGAAATAGATACATTATACTTCATTTGAGAAGAATAAATTTCTGGTTGTTATATAAGTTGGATAATCCAATGAGAATATAATAATAGATCATATGAATTGAGTTATATAAGGAATAATAAGAATTAATAGTTTCAAAAACCTATCATATGATATCTAATATTTTGTAATACAAAGTGGAAGAAACAATAAGACAAAATAAAGAAGGGTGATGTAAATTTTTGTGACTAGCCATTAATAGTGAAAGACATTGAAAGTTATATAGAGAGGAGTCAATAACATGATTTTGTGAAATATATGATAGATTGGTTATGTTTATAGATGAATTTTCATGAAGTTATAGGAATATCTTAATGTAGTTAAAATCTTTATTTGTGTGGACGATTTTATTTTTGTGATTGCATGAAAAATAAATAATATTTGAAGTATTCTTTAAGATGGGTTATTTAATTTGTATTACCATTTGGGAGAGTGAATACTGTTCCGAGTAAGTATAATCATTTAATTCCCATTGAGATAAAAAACCTATATAACATATAGAAGAAAGTGTTTTTAATGATAATTTATCTTGGGTATGAGATGATACCTTCAACAAAATTATAGAAATTATGATAAATATGTGAATTAGACTCGAGATAATCAAAAAATGGATTAGGTTACCACAATGAGAACAAATATTATGAAAATAACTTGTGATTTTATCTAATTTTTTTATTTCATTTTTAATGATAATATGTGGTGATGAATCATAAATTGATTCGTATATACATTAACCGGTAATAGGGGTTCGAATATTGAGAGGGGTAAAAGTATTAAATAAAAAAATCAACTCTACATAATTTGAACAAATAATTAATCCCCCTCTTAGGTGACCAATCCTAGTATTCTCTTCAACTATTATAAATATTAATCCATGGTTCTGAAAAATAATGGGAGCTGAAAAATTGAATGAGTGAATGAATGGAGTCTGAGAGTATCTAATTCACCCACCCAAATATTTCTTATCACCATGTGATGAATTTATCTTATAATCATTGTGTTATCTGTTATTATGGTTCAAATACCCTTATCATTAATAAATGATATTGTTTGTTGACTCTGTTATGTGAATGTTAGAAATTGAAAAAGATTTATTAATGTTTAAAACATCAATGGTGTATATTTAATGGTCCAGTGGAATTACTGAAGGGTTTTATTTGTTATACATTATGAGTTATAAAAATACAATATTTTTTAAACTATAATTTATGCTTTTGATAATGTTTTCAAGATGATTAAAATTTTAAATGAATTATTGATGATGCTCTGATATTTTTTTCACATTTTAATGAATTCTTGACTGTGTAGTAAATTGAAAAATTGAGTATTTTTCATATATATTTATGTTTTTATATATACAATTTGGAGAAATAATTAATGTCAAGGAATACATAATGTATCTACTTATAAATCTGATTACTATAGTTAAAAAGTCATAAGTGAATTTCTTTTTATACATAAGATAATTTTGCTTTTATATAATATATTCTTCAGAGATGTAAAATACATTATTAGTGTGAAGATGTTGGAAGTTTATAAGAGGCTATCGTGATGTGTAACATATTTTATATAATATATAATATATTTCTCAATGGTCATGTAGTATAATTGGATAATCTTGTTGATACTTAATATATTTTACGGTTTCATAGTAACTTTTTTTATAATGTCTGAGATAATTTATAAGAAGGAATAATATTAGTATCCACTTAATATGATATTTATGATGTGTATGATTTTTTTAATCTAACTTATGATCCAATTATTAAAAAATGTTTTATTATGAAGAATTTCTGGAAGATAATTCTGGATGTAAAATATCATAATATTGTGTTATTTTTCAATTCATATACTCTGAGATTATAATTATGTTGTGATCCAAGATGGTTTTGTGTACAATTAAAAGAAGTAAATGTTTCAATAATATAATATAAATTTAAAATGAAAATATTTATAGAGAATAAATAGTGATTGATATCGATGAAATTTTTTACATTTTAATTTAATCTAATTATATGTAAAAATGGGTATTACTGGGAATTGAGTCCGTGATTGTGGAGAAAAGACCCAAATAAAAAATTGAATAATGTTTTTCTAAGAATATCATGAAGTTCAAATTAGTTGTGGTATTTTTCTCTAACATGTGTTGGTACCTATTTTTTTTAGTTTAATTAATTATATATGATAACAAAATGATCGATTTAGAAGATGTCTTGAAACAAGAAACTAAGAGATATAAATATAGAGACCATGGTGTTTAGTATTGTAAAGTGAAATATATAGAACATAATTATTTATTGATTTGATATTGTGAAATATAAGAGTGTGGTTCTAGAGGCAATGATCATGGAGAATTTATTTTGATTAAAAACATAATATCGGAGGATTGATTTTTTGAATATGTGAGCATATTATGAATGAGTTTATTTTATGGCCTTGGGGGTAGATCAACATTTATTCGAAAGAAACATTTTGTAAATTTGATCTAAAATTGTTCATTTCTTGGTAATATTTTATGACAAAAATACTTAATGTAACAATATTTATACATGATGAGAGATAAATAATTATCCAAGGGAAGTTTATGTTGACCAAACACAATGTTTTATTTTGTATAAAAGTTACCGATGTTGGGTTTGATTATAGTATGGTACCTTATCAAACAAAACTATACTCAATTCTATACAAAAGATGGAAATATTTTTCTCTAAATCAATATAATAATAATAAGTAGTAGGAACCCTCATTGGGAATAGACCATGTATAGAATACCGCATACTAATCTTTAAATTATATAAAACATTTTTATGAGGTATTGGTGGGGAATCATAAATATATAAACATATATATTAGCTTATAATATGGGATGGAATATTTAGTGGGGAAATTTTTTAAAGGGAAAATGAAAATCAGTAAAATTAATTTCTCTAATTCTCCACCTCTCGAGTGACTGCAACCATTCATGGGACCTTGGATATTTCCTCATACAACTTGATGGAAATGATATATAGATACACAAAAATCACACTAATAATAAAAAATTATTATAAATAAAGATAATGTGTTGTCTATATAAATTTTCATAACTCAGGTGGATCCCATTAAGGATGCAGATCAACTATCACCAATGCATCTAGTATTATTATTTCTTCAGTTGCCCACCATATCACCTAAAAGAAAATATGTTATTGATCTATGTATGGATACCTAGTGAGAAGATTATATCTTGAGAGACGGATATTAAAACTATGAAAAGAAAATAGCTTATATAATCACATAAATAAATGTAGTCACATATTTATGAAATATTTAAGACACTGTGTTCATCCTAGATTGCACGTCTCAAGGTGTCATCTCCCAATTAATAGGTCTATAGTGAATGTATCTATACTTTTATAGATATGTACTGAATCATTCTATCTAAAAATGGTCCAATCTAATAACAGTCATGAGTGAAACCTATAGTCCTATTATAAATAACAAAAAGGAGGTATTAGTAATCTCTATATCTATCCCTAGATCTATATCAATGATAATAACAACACTGGATCCATTTCTAATGGATCTAGCCTAGGACATCAATCTAGTAACACTAGAACCAATTCCCACCTCAACCACTAGGGTTTTCCAAGAGGCACTTCTATGCTTAAATTTTAGAGGACAACCACTATTTAATAATATTATAATTAACTGATGTGTATTCATTATATTTATAAAAAAATCTCACTAAACACCATTATTCCCACAAATTGTTTGGGGTATCTCAAGAGTCCAAAAATAAAACTCATTATAAAGTATATATAAAGGTTAATAAGTAATAATATTGAAGATAAAACTGACCTTGAATATCTCCCTAACCTAATAAACCTATTAACCAATGGAAGAATACTATTATGGATCCTATTCAATCGTGTTCAACAATGTAAGAGGAGATGATATGCATGGAAATATTAATAATGTGTAACAACTTGGTGTGGTTCAATTTACTATAATTATATTAATGTTTCATTGTACCTTAAGAGTGCGTCCCTATTTTCTAGAGGCTTTTGACTAGTATCAGGGTCCATGGTTTTTTTTGGTGAGACTATATCATTATATAAAAGAAAATAACAGTGAATAAATTAATAATATCACACATCAAATAAGCAATGTAAACATAATTAAGGTAATGAATAAATAAATAATACATGACTCATGCTATATCAAAATGGATATGGTGAAATTCTTATAAGTCGTACATAAAAATAGATCCACTATTGGTGGATTATATATATCTGGGTCCCAAAAGTAATAGAACTATATGAAAATATTGAAAATTCAAAAACTAGTAGGGAGTATTAGGATAGTTTTATCTCCAATGCCCAAACCTAGAAAATAGAAATAAATTATTGATCGTAAGGCCTTTTCCCATGTACTTTCCTATTTTAGGACATTTTATCAGGTACTAAAAGAAGATTGAAAAGTGTTTGAAAATGACTTAGTAGCCCACTAACAATGATGTTTATAAACATAACTAGTTTGAGTAAAAGTGCATGATTTTGGGAAAAATAAATATGGGAAATTGTAATAAATACACCACACTAAATCTTCAATTCCCAAAGTGGCACATCAGATCATCCATACTAGTTTCAATCTACGTTAGATATATCTAATCCATGTAAGTCATATTAAAAACAAATTTAAAGAAAATATAGCTCCAAAAAATTTCAAATGTATTAGTTTATGTAATTATCTGATGTAATATCTTGATCCCATGAGCAGACTCAGTATCACACGTGTTATTGGGTATACATTGTAGATCCTATGTAGGTAATACCTAGAATCAAGTTTATCATTAGTCATCTCCAAATACTATAAATAAATCCTAGGTATATCATAAATCACAAGGAATGACCAGATACTAGCTGGTGATCCCATGAATCTCAAAATTCACAATGCATCCCTGGGTTTGATGAGGTAATTCCATGCATCTCATAAATCATCTTGAATCACTAAATAATAGGATGTAATACTAGGTATATATTTTAAAATATTAACTTATTAATTTAATTCATGGGATCCTATTATTTATCCTCTTAAAGAGAAAAAATACTTAGTCACTAATTAGTTCATATCACCTCTGAGGTCCTGTAGAAGAATTACCATTATCCTAGAAAATCATGATAGCATCAATAAATAACAAAAGTTCTATGTCTACTCTGACCAACAAACTAATCATGAATTGTAGAATGATTTAATCATGAAAACTAGGGGATGTAATTCATTTAATTATATTTTTTTTCAACCACATATGAGGCTAACAAGACCACACATAATACAAACATATGAAAAATATATTACATCACGGGCTGAAATAAGTACAACCAAACATAGGCTCACAGAATCCCACTCATGATGTATCGATCTCTAATTTATTTTAGATTGAGGGAATTATAGAAACCCAAGAAAACCATAAAATAGGGTATATGTGACAATAAATGGAACAGGACTAATAGATACTAAATTAAATAGGATATGGAATGAGATAAAAATTAGATTTACATATTTCCCACTCTCAGAAAAAATATTTTTTTAAGTGGAGGAGGATTGATGGATAAATCCGTAATATCTTAGTGAATAGTATGGTTCCAAGATGGGATGATATTCCTAGTCTATAGTTGGGAAGATAATTGGGGATTTGGTGTTTCAAAATCATCAAGGATATTTTGGAATTTTGGAATTTTTTAAGTCACCGAGCAGACCACATGGTTTGTATGTATGATTTTCTAAACCATGTTCCCACTATATGGTCTAAACTATCCCAAAACCCCCAAACCAGATTATTTAGAACACATTTTAGGAAAACCATGAACATAACATGCTTCCATTTATATTTTCTAAGGTTTTACAGGGTTTCCTAGATGAAAAACGTGGTTTTAAAGACCATGAGGTAGTTGTGAAAACTAAACTATGAGGATCTTCACCCAAAATATGGTTTGGGTGAAAAATTATCACTAGTTTTGTGCATACCACATTCCCAACATGTAATACCCATTTCTAAAATTTTAGAACTCCAAAAATATATAACACCTATGAGATAATAACATTTAACTATAAAAAAATCATTAAAACATTCCTGACTAGAATAAAATACATGAATTTGAAAAAAAATAAATACCATATGATGGGTTGGGGTTTTAAAATAACCCAAAAATATTATAGTTCACCATCAACCTGCACTCCCAAAAATCATCGGGACTCATTGGTGAATAAAATTAGCTATAAGTCACATATATATATAATTGAAATATCTGCATATCTTATTGGATACATCAATGTTTACAGAGTTATCATACTATAGAATTCTCATTTCTATGCAAGGTTTTCCCACCAAAATTAACTATAATAACTATTAAATATTCAAAAAAAGCATCATCACAAAGAACTATATTATTTTTTCAATCACATGTGAAGGAATGGGATAATACCCATAAAAGGATCCACATCATGATCATGAATGGATCCACATACATGGGATCATCATTCTCTTCCCTTTACATACACTAATTCTCCAATATCGATGACACCCACATGAATACATGGTCACAGACCTCAAATTCCATAGGATAACCTCATCCATCAATATATGAAATTTTCCTACTATAATCATTTAACAACCAATTCACGATCAACCAGATTCACTATAATTTCTTATACATGAGATAATATGCCACAAATATTAACTTTCCAACTCCAAGCCAACATAATGGTAAATGAAAATGAATAACATATAGGGTCTCAAAAGGAGCCATCTAGATCAACATTTGATAGATTGTATTGTCTATATAATAATAAATTTTGAAATATCTCTCCCAAGAACCTCTAATACCTATGAATTATGATCTTAGTCTATCCAATAGAATCCCGATATTGTGCTCAGATTTCAGATCTATCTATGTTTGGAAATCCATTATTATTCATATTTAAATTTCCAGTGCCTTCTATAACCCTATCTAGAAGGACTAAGTAAAATGGAAATATGTATTGGAGATAATTCTTTAAAGAACACCACAAAAACACACAATCCCAATAAAATATATCTTTCAGAGCTTATCCACTGAAAATTTATCCCATTTTAATAATAAATCAGCCACTTTGGTTAATCTCTCCTAAATCACCCATAATGAATTACATCTTTATAGTGTATTTGATAAAATTTTTAAAGTTTCCATGATCATTTAATCCCATATACACTCATGAATGAGTATAAAATGTAGTAGAAATGTTGTTTTATGGTGCTCTGGATTCACCTACAGAAACATGGATCACCATGAAATGAAACCTGCAATATCCTTTTACATTCATGGCACTAATACTAATTGCATGTATCAAATTACATATTTTAAATACTAGATATAATAAACACCAAGTGGAATGTGATTCCTTCATCATCTTCTCACCCATTATCATAGGGACCACAATATGACCTCATGCATAAAAAATATCACCAACATCAAGGGACCTATCCGATTGAATATAGACAATACTCTCTATGTTTTATTAGAGAAATATTCAAATAAAGAGTGTGTTCCTCCATTATCCTAAGGTAAAATTGTATATATTTGATTAAAATAACATCAAAAGCTTCCATATTTAGGTGAAAACCCCCAATTAATTTAGTCCATACATATTGGAAGTGTGTTCAATTGACAAAAAGACATCATCAAGTACTTATAAAGTCCATAACTTCTCCTAAATTTCATATAAGGTATTTATAAAATCATAAATATAAACTGCTGATAAACCTAACATAGTTAAATATTTTAGAATACTCCAAATCATCTAATTTCATAAAATATATGATTGATATGAGGAAGGGGATATCTATTTTTGATTGTTGGTTGGTTTTTCTTTTGATATCCAACTCATTATCTCACAGATGCATTTGAAATCATGGGAAATCGGACTAACACACCCTAAGAGGACACACTAGGTCATATAAAATAATTTCAATTTTATTTATCCAATTTATATTTTACCTATAATATCTTCATAGTCTGTATCTTTATGGAGTGAATAAAAAATAACCTTTTAACCACACATAATCTTGATAATAAACTCAACATCACAGTTGGTTGGAAACCCTAAGAAATAATTTGGGAATAAATCCTAAAATTGGTCAACAATTTGTGGGAATATTTTATTCTAAATTATCCCATATTCTCACACTATAATTTATACTTGGTTTATAATCTCACCCAGTTGATGATAATCAGTTCTTTCATGAACCATTCGTAAGTCTCAGTCCCTTTCATGGATATAACTACAACCCTTAAGAGATATAAATTACCCCTGTTGATGATATAAATCAATATGAAATCAATAAAATACTCACTAATACATAATGTGAATAAATTCAAATCTATTTATCTTTAATATAAAGAGATACAATATTAATATGTACCCACTAATCACAAGTCTATGTTCCCATCACCAGAAAATTACCTTAGATCACACCCATAATGGAATGATGAGTAACAATATTATATAGAAATACATTATATATATATATATAGGAAAATAATGAACCAATAATATATAAAAAAATTACATTATCCTATATAAAATAAATATACTTATAATGTATAATACCGTAATATCAAGTATTAGATAGTATAAGGTCCAATCACTGGATCAATTAGGGTAGGCTGAGTGACATGATACAAGTTTGTTCCAAGATTATATGGACCTTATTAGGTCCGTATTTATGTGAAACTCTGTTGGTACTACTTAAACTATCTTCAGACACATGGTTATCCACCCCTCCATGAATTTCTGGAAGAACTCTAGTTACTCACCAACCTGGCATAACTGATGCAATTGTAAAATCTCATTCCTTCCCTGATACATTATCATTGGACAACTATAGAGTATTTTTACTAAAAATAAAGAGGTGTAAAATTATCCCACATCTAGAACACCACTATTGGATGAAATCAGTTATGATTAATATGGTTAGGCCCACTGCATTGCTAGAATTGTACTTGTAACACTTTGATATTTTAGAATATATTGTCTTCAATAATTTTGATGACTTTGATTGATTGTAGTGAACAAAACATCAAAATTAAAATGATAGTGATTGTTTAAATGAAGAAATGAAATAAATTATTATATATTTAAATAAAATTTATAGAATAATGTACTTTTTAAAAATGGAAAAATTTACTTTTGGAATGATCATTAATACTATAGAAACTGTAATTGAACTATTTTTTAATTATATGTTTTTATTAAATTTTACAATTTATAGGAATGTGATCAATATAATTTATATATATATTGAACTAATAATTAATAAAATTATTTATGTATATCCATGAAATGTTAAATTAATGATATGTATTATTAGTCCAATAAATATTTATTAAAAAAAATTTCTATTTAAAACATCTATTTTATTTAGATATGTTTTTAAAGGCTAATTTATCTTATTTTTAGTATTAAAACTATTTAATATAATTTTTTTAGATGTATAAAAATTAATTACCCTTCATAAATTTATTATCTAGTTTTATAAATTAAGATAAAATCATTTGAAGTCAAAAAGATATTTCTAAAAAACTATGTTATTGTGCACAATATATTTTATCTTAATAAATTAAATTAATCATTTTTTATAAATAAATTTAGTTAAACTTGTAGATAATATATTAAATATAATAAATAAATATTAATATAATTGTTTTTATTAGGGATGTAATAATAAGAAATTTATTTTAATGCATGATAGGTCTTTTTCTTAAATGATTTTTATGCATTTACTCCTCTAATGTTAAGAATAATTGTTCCACCTATTAGAATTGAATATTATAGTGGACTCCATATTTTTAATCATGAAAATAAATATTAAGAAATAATAAAAACTTAATTTCTATCTATAATGAATAGTTACCTAGGTAATGATCTTGTCTCTATGATATGAGTTAAAAGTGTTAATGGGTTGTTGAAACTAAGATACAATGTTTCTATTATGCCTAAAACATCCATAAATTTTTTTTAGTGTATTTATATATTATATTATTATATATTACAAAATTTTTTCCTTTTGATCCACTTTTATTTAAAAATTAATTTATATTATTTTGAAGTTGAGGGTATTTTCATGGGATCAAATCCCCGGATTTATAAAATGAAACCTCATATTCTCAGTTTTCCATGCCACTTGAGCACATAATATCAAAAAATATAGAACAAAATTCCTTAAAAACACAATTATGCATGTCATATTGGGTCTTTCTCTCAAAATACATATGCTTGAAGGCTCTGAGTGTACGAAAAAGGATGTTATAAAAGAAAAAATGTATAAGTCTTAATCTAATTTATTCAAGTTTATATCTTTAAATAATATATTAAAATATATTATTACAATAATAATATAATTTAAGGTGAATATTTATTATAATTATATGTTATTATATTTATAAAAGTATTCCACCATCTTTCCATCCAATGGAACATGAAAACCTTGCTCGTGCGTACATAACAAATATCGTCTCCCTGAGGTGATGCATTTTTTATCACCACCTCAAATGAGTAATTATATAGTCATATTTACATAATATATGTGATATTTATATCCAAATTATTATTATTTTAAGGTAAATTATTATTTACATTTATTTTTTTTCAATTGAAAAATGAAGACATCACATGTGCAGAACTACGTGTTAACGTCTTTATGAGGTGATGCCACTCATTTTTCATCATCACCACAATTAGATGGTTTTGATATTGAATATAATGAATTAATGTGAAAATAATGTCATTATTAATATTTTATATTTTATTAAGACATGAATAAGGTTCAAGGACCATAATTCTTGAACCAAGACGTATGTGTAAAATAGAACAATTGGTACTCAAATATAGATTTTAATTAAGAATTCTTAACACATAGATAATTAAATATTCATAAGAGAATTATATATACTAAGAATAGTTTGATTATATTTCTTGAATATATGTAAAATAATTATATATTTAATATATAGTGGGTTAGAGTGTGTACAAAAAAAGTCTGCACATGAGGTTAGGGTTTCCTCTTATCAATTTCCCTTAATTGAGAAATGTTTTAAATTCACAACCATAATTATTTTGTGTGGTATATATAAAACCTAGGAGTTTATTTTTTTTTATTTTTTAAATGAAAATTATATATATATATATATAAATTCAACTATGTTTCTCCCTTTCATGATTTTTTGACTGAAACATTACCATACTTGTAAGTATTTAGGTCAAAATCTCAGTTCTTTTTCTGAATTATTTATGTTAAAATTTAAATTTTATAAAAAAATTTATTATATATCTATTAAAACACCATAAATTTAATCTCTTATGTTTATTTATTAATTATTAAATTATTCATTCAACTTTCACGTTCTTTGGTATGACAAATGTCCAAAATAATATTTGTAAGGATATCTGACCATATTTCTCTTTTCATTGTCATTAATATTCCTATTACATATTTATTTTCTTAAAAATATTTTATGGATGTTTTAAATAATACATAAATTAATAATAATTTTATTTTATATTAAATTTAACTTATATATACATCATTAAAATTAACCATTTAAAATTTTCTCTTTGTGACTCAATTGTGACTTTTTACAAAATTAAGAACAAATAATATTTTATCATTTAAAGATCAACAACATTTTCCTACCATCATGACCATTATTTTTCATCAATTTTTTGAAAAATAATTTTTTTCTATTAAAATCTCTTTCCCATAATTCACTGGAATTTGAGTTTTAAAAGGTTATAAATAATTATTCATTTTTTTTCAAAGAATATTCATAATACTTTTATAAATCAATTTCCATATATAGTGACATACTTTATGAATTTTTATAATTAACTATGTTTATGATGTTATTATATCATCCACTTATAGTATTCTGGTCTCTAATAAATATTTTGTTTTAATCATGTTTCATGAATCCCATTTATTTCTCACACATCGATGAAATAATAAAGGACTGATAAATACTATTATGTTATTATAGAATGTATAAAAATGGTTTATTATTATGTGATAAGTGGGTCCATTATAACCCTATAATTAATTTTTTTATGTTTTATATCTCATGAGATGAAAATGGTAGACAAAAGTTTTTTACAAAACCAATGTTGTATGAGAGGTTTATCTAATCCTAATAGGATACACATGTGATAAGCCCAAGCCAAAGTCATATAATGTCAGTTGGAAACTGATTAAGAATGTAAAAGGTTAGTTATCCCAATACTATTGTGTCTTGAATTCTAGGCTCAATATACTTTACTTATGATTTAAATATTTATTAGAATGGGGTGTGAACCCAGTTCACTATGGGACTTTATCGACTATGATTGTCATGAAAACGAACAATAAATAAGGAAATGATTTTTTGTGATTATTTATATGAAACAAAATTATGTATTATGATTATGAAACGATATCATGGATCATGATTGATTATTATTGGTTCCACACTCTCATGAATCATTTATTTTGTTATAAAAATTCATTATTTCATGAAAATTGTTTTATGGACTATGAATTTTTTGTTATAATATTATATATTATGATCATATTCTCATATCCTTAATGTTATCTTATAATAACATATGGATATATATTGATATCTATCATGTTTACCTTGACTGATAATCTAATATCATCCTTTCCTTTTTTTTCATTTCCCATATTTATGAAGAATGTTTTTTTGTAAGAAATTTAATTGAAGGGTATTATTTGAGAAAATATTTGGTGGAGATATTAACTATATTTCATGAAATATATTTCTAATGTATCGAATATCTAAATACTTTAATCCTTTATGGTTATGAGGCATGTATTATTATAATATGTATTTAATATTTATCCAAAATTATGCAATATATATAAGTAATGCTTAGGATACTTTAATTGGTATCTGATTCCGTTTTAGTAATTTTTATAGATTATGTTATGAATAATATGTGGATAAAACCTAAGATATAATATGATAAAGAAAACAATTATATGATATTAAAGTGTTATATTTCATAATAAGGTGTCTAAATTTATTATATCTTAGGAATAGTTTACATTATAAAACGATTAATCACTCTAATTATTGAGGCAGGATGCCCACACTATCATTTTGGTTGTAAGTAAATGATGTGAACCTTAATTATATAGATAAATGTATGAATATTACATATCCATGAGATTTAAATGTATTTTTTTTACAGTTCTACCCACCCTTTTATATATGATGAATTTTTTATGAGTATCTTGTAACTGAAACAATTATTAGATATTAATTTATCTGTAAAACAGTTAATTGTACATTGATTTAATCTCTATCCTACAACATATAACTAATAAATATCTTTGGGAATGTGATTCATAAAAATATTATTATTCTTATCATATGTTAATTAAATATGTTTCGATGCATGTATTGAATATTTATATATATATATATATCACATATGAATTATTAAATTAGGGAATTTATATTTGTTTCTTTATATAAATATATGATCATATATCATATATTATAGGTCATATTTGGTCTCCTTCCCATGTCTGATGATGGTGTAGGGAATGGCCATGACCCCGTTTCCCTTCTTTGAGCCGTTTAGGCCAGGGAGGGGAGCTTAATATTCTCCCTAATGCTAGCTCCCTTCTCAACTCTCTTTGTTTTCCCATTTACAAATCTGTCATCTCTCCCCTTGTTTCCTTCGATTGAAATAACCACCAAGGTGAAAGCCTTCACGAATTTTGCTCTATCGGTACCTATTTCTTCTTTGGAGTTCATAGATGCTTCCTCTCTACTAGATCTCACTTGGGATTCTTGATTCGTAAATAATCACCCATCGATTGATGTGTTCAACAGGTATGTATTTTCTTATATGAATTTATAGGATCGTGCGATTGTGGGCCTTTTAGAAAATAGAAATATTTAGATATGTTTATCAAACAAAAAAGACCCAATTTATTTATATATGATCTTATATTTATGTGATAATGATGGAGAACATCTAATGGAAATTACTTCTATTATATGAGTCTTACTACCTATTCAGGGTGGGTAAACGGCAGGGGGAGAAAACCAATATTGAAGATATGCCTATATTTCAGGAATATGGAAATGTGTTTCCTAACAAGTTTCTTAGTCTTCCCCTGAATACTATTGCTGATTTTTAGTAGAACACATAAATTTTTCTGTTCATATTTTATAATCTCCTTATAGAGTTTCCCAAATATATTTACATGAATTGAAGAATAAACCCTTGGTGAATATAGGAAATTTAATAATACACTCTATTATGTCACTATAGGGTGAACCCATTATTATTATTATTATTATTATTATTAGGAAATATTGGTATATGGATTTTTTGTTGATTATTTGGAACATTATATGATGACTATAAAGAACATTTATCATCTACCATGTATTGATGACTTGTTTGATCAACTTTTTATGGCTCAACACTATTCAAAGACTGATTTACAATCTAAATATCACTAATTATAGTTTGAAATGAAATATATATACAAGAAAACCATCCATATTAGGTACGAAAATTATTAAGTTATAATTATTTCATTTTTACATACTAATTCCCCAGTTATCTTCTTAGTTATAATGACTAGATATTATAATTATTATATTGATTTATTTGTGGTAATATTTTTAGATGATATTTTCATATATTCAAAGTGAAATAAAGAGAATGAAAATCATTTTAGGATGGAGTTCAGTTCCTAGATAATTTTAAAGATATTTTCAAAATTTATCAAATATGAATTATGGATATATAAAGCATAATTATTGAGTCATGTAATTACAAGGAAAGGTATATCACTATAAACATTAGAGATTGAATTTATTAAACAATGGGATGAAATAAATTATCTGATTCAGATCCATTGTTATTTTGGATTTAAATAATATTATATATAATTAATAAGAAATTTACCTAGGCTATAAAATAAAATGACCGTGTAAACAAGAATTGGAGATAAGTTCCATTTAATAGATGAATGTAGAAGAAATTTTATGGACATGAAGATAAGGCTAGTCAGTGAACCTATGATTAGAATAAACTATAATGAAGAAGGTTATTAATATATAGTGATACATAAAATAAGGTAATGAGATACATTCTCAAGTAGAATGGCATGTTAGTACCATAAACCTCATGATAATGAAAGGTTTATGAGAAAATTTACCTGAATCTTGATTTTGAGATGAAAGTGGTTTTTTTCTTTTAAAACATAGTTGAATTATCTTTATAGTGAATGGTTATATATATATATTGATCATAATATATTGAAATATATATATATATATTCATATATGAATAGTTGAATATGTAACAAATTATTTGGTTAGAGTTGAGTTAATATTGTGGATGCTCAATACATTACCACCATGGGAAGGAAAATAAGGTGGATAATGCTCTAATATATAAGGATTGTGTTTTAAAATCATACATTTTGAATGAAAAATATCTAATAGTTATAGAGTTATTGACTAAATACCTTGAAATCAAGATAATAGGTGAGAAACAAAATCCATAACATGTTAATTTCAACGATCCATTCGAATGAAGATTATGTATTCATAAAATGAAGAATTGAAGCTACAAAAGAATGTAATTATTATTCTAAATCTTAACCCTAATCATGATGGAATGATAAGATTAAGGAAATAGATATTGTTCCCTTAATTACAATAATTGAAAGAATTTATATTTTTTAGAGTACATAGATCATCATTCTCTTTTCAATATTGATTTATAGACAATGTTTGAGATCTCAAATAGATTTTCCCATCAGAAAATATAATAAGAGACATTGAAAAGTACGCATCTTGATGATTATTATGCCATTTAGTTAATTATAATTGTCATCATTTTAATAGTATGATTAAACTATTAGCTATACCTATATGGAAATATAAAATTAACCATGTATATCTTTATAGGTAACTATATGAAATCTAATGAATATAATAAAATTTTTGTTATAACAGATCACCCAAAAATTCATCACATTTAATTATTATTATGGAATATTTATCACTTAATTAAATTTATGGGATATAAATTAAGTATTTTGTGATATTTTATTTTTTACCACACTCAATCGTATTTTATTAAGATCATAGACCAACCCTAATGTTCTAGAGAAGTATTTAATAGGATTTTAGTATGTAGTGGAACATTAGCACTGCTGGTCACTCTCAATATGATGGTCAATCAGAGAGGACCATTCAAACCCTAGAATATATTCAAATGATTTTTTAATGGATTTGATGGTTGGTTGGGATCTGTACCTTTAATTGGTAGAATTTTTTTATATAAATAAATTTTACTTGAGGATTCATAGTCTAACTTATATAGTATTATATATAAATAATTGAAAGGAACTAACATTGTATGATGAAGTTTCAAACCATATTCTATTGAGTCCTACGTAAGTTGTGGAAATGTATTATATGGTTAGAGCCATTTAGAAGCTTATAAGATTATCTCATAGATAAAAAAATTATATGATGAAAATTGAATGAAATATATAGAGGTTGATGATTGTGAAACGTTTTTCCTAAGAATATCTCATTAGAAGAATTTCATGAGGCTTTGAATGAAGGGGAAATTGGTCTGTTGATATATCAAACTCTATAATATTATTTATCATATCTGGATAGTCCACTGTCAATTTGATCATACACATATGATCTAACCAGTTCATGACATGTTAAATGTATCTATTTTGAGGAATAAAATACCTGATCATTCACATATAATATAGCTAGAGTTTTTATAACTTGAGAATAATATTTATTATGAGGAACAACTTGTGGGGTTTCTTAATAAAATGGGTAATTTATTGCTAAAAAATACCACTCATGTTGTCAATGTTTTGGGGTAAAACCATAACTTAGATGAATCCATGTAAAAATATAAGGATGTAATGAGGTAGGATAATCCTAATTTGTTTCTTTAGATTAATATAATTTCAAGGAAAAAATGCTTTTAAATGGGTGGAATAAAACACCCCTATATTTTAGAATATATTCACTTTAATAATTTTGATGTGTTTATTGTATTTTAGTGCACATAAAATCAAAGATAATCTAATATCTATTTATTAAAATATAAAATATCTAAATTATAAGATATTTAAATAAAATTTCTAAATTTAATTAAATTGTAAAAAAATTCAATTTCACCTATGTAACTGATATTAATTCTCTTTGAAACTATTTCCAAATTATTATGTAGAATAATTATTTTTCTAGTTTAATATTTTTGAGGATTTATAATAATAATAATTTTTTATAAATATATTAATAATTAATAAAATTAATTATGGTTATCCATGAAATAGTTATCTAATGGAAAGGAATTCTATTATACTAAATCATGGATAAATGGGAAAGTGTTGTTCAGAAACATTGATTATTTTTATATATATTATTTAAAAGTTAATTGAACTTATAATCAACCTAAGAAATAAATATATTTATAGATTTTTAAAAATGAATGATCATTCGTACATTTTTTATTAATTGGTTCTATGTTAAGATAAAGTTATTTGACGGTTGAGATATATATTTTTCTGAAAGATATATTCTTCAACAAAGAAAATTATTATCTTGATAAATTAATTTAATAATAATTGATAAGTTATTTTAATGAAATATATTTATAATATAATAAATTAATTAATTAAATTTCATATCAAATTATTTTCTAAGAATGGGATAATTATAGATTTATATTTTTGCTTTAAATGCATTTTTATAATATTTTTTTCGGGTTTTGTGTGGGGATATTATAATTAATTTCTACCACGTATCAAAATTGAGTCTTGTAAAATGTATTCCATATTTGAAATCATTATAATAATTATTTTTTAATATGTTTAACTTAATGCTTATTAATAATGAATACTTTCTAGTGTAAAAATAAATCTCGATAGTAAGAGTTAATAGGGTTAACATGGGTGGTTAAACTATTATATAAGGATTCATTTATCATTAAAAATGTTATAAATATTATTTTTGAGTATTTTGACATGTATTTTTCATATATTTTTATCTTAGTTGCATTTTTTCCTCTTTCACATAAAAATGAATTCTATTATTATGATGATTAGGGTATTTGCAAGGGTACGATTTCCTTCACTTTTAAATAGGCACCGCCTATTCTCAAATCTCCCCACTGGCTGAGCCCATTAGATTTTCCATGAAATAATTAAATTATATAAAAACTCTCATACTCATTAAATATAGGTTCTTTTTTCAAAAAATATCAATCCTAGATGGATTAAATTACAATCTAAAGGAATATATCCAAGGACGAGTAATAAGTATTAACCTAACTATTTCATGTTTATTTCTTCTTATACCTCCATAAAATATATTATAACCCTATGAATATATTTTATATAAATATATTTAATTTATTAAAATTTTAATATGTTAATGGTACAAATAATTTATTCCTCATTTCTATCTAATGGAAAATGAATACACCCCCATTTGTACTTGTCGAATACCACCTCAACAAAGTGATGTAATTCCTTTTTTATCACCACCTCATATGGATGAATATATTGATGTTTTTAATGAATATATATTATTTAAAAAAGAATTATGATTAAAAAAATTATATTATTATATATATTCATTTTCTTACATCCATTGAAAAATGAATGCATCACCTTTGTGTACATATGGACAACCATCTCCATGAAGTGATATAATTAATTTTTCATTGTCAGATTACATGGATGGTTTTGTAAGTGAATATATTGAAAAAAATATGGTATTTATAAAATTAATAATATTAAATATATATGGTGAAAATATCACCAATGTTTAAATAATATAATAAAAAACTAAAATATTAGTGGATAGTAGAATAGTTTACATAATATAATTATTTTTTCTAAAGAATGTCTTATAAATATATAGTTGGGAATATATTAGGGAATGATATATAACGAGATAAATATGAATTTTAATTTAATTGATGTATTATATGAAAAAAGATTATATAGGAGGTTATAATGCATACAAAGAAAGTGTAGTCTTGAGGTAAGAGTTTCCTCATCTCAATTTCCCTTCATTGAAATGTTCTATATTCACCACTTTTTTTATTTTTTTGGTTTATATAATTACGATGAATTTATTTTATGATTATTTTCAAAAATAATTATGGTTATTTATGAATCTATCTAAGGTTATTTCCTTCATCAGTTTTTTGTTATAATTTTACCATATATGTAAGTGTTTAGGCTATAATCTCACTTATAATTGGGGTTTTTTATGATTCAAGTGACATTATAGGAAATTATATGTTCATTATCTAACATAACCAAATATATTTTCATATCCCCTATTTATTTTTTTGGTTTGAGGTATTCATTAAATTTATCCCTCAATGGTAATCAAATAGTCTGAAAGTTTGTTTTTAAGAAAATTGTAAATTATTTCTATTTTTTTCAATAATATTTCAATTCTATATCTATGTTTCAAAATAGTTTTATGTGTGTTTTTTCTATAAATAACTAATTAATAATTATATTTTATAATACCCTTTAGTTTATTTTTGAATTATTTAACTGAATCATTTAAAACATTTTCCATTGGAATTTCATTTGGATTTTTTTCTAAAGTAATAATAGTATTTTTTTTAATGTTTAAGTATCAACCACATATTTCTATAATCATGACCGTTATTTTTTATCAAGAATGATTAAAAAATTTCAATTATATTTCAATGAAAATAATATTCTTGGATTCTATGAAATATTTGTTTTAAAAAAATGTAAAAAGAAAATGACACTTCTTCTTGTTTTCAAAATAAGATTTCTTAATGATCTTATAAAATTATATTTCATAAAATTCAACAAAAATAAATGATTATCAACAATCATAAGGGATATGATCTTAGGATACCATAAATTACTCTATTTTGATGTCTTATGATGATGGTGTTTTAATAAGGATTCATGAAACTCGTTACATTATCATGGGTTACATAAATTATGATTAAATGATAAGTTATATAATATTTATGTGGAATATATGTGAATGGATAATTATTATGATATAGGTGGGTCTGTTATAGACATCTACTCTATTAGATAATTATTTTTATCTCATTAGATCAATATGGTGCATATGATGTTGTCCCAAGCCCAAGAGCATACATTCTTGATTAGCCCACACCCAAGAGGGTACATGGGCTATTTTACCAATCCCCAATGGTTAACAAGTAACTATTCCAATCATACTATCTGATTAATGTCATGTTTATTATGCATTAAATAATATTTTTATGTTTATACGACTGGGGAGTGAACAGAATCGACTTTGGTAGTCTTTTCACTAGAAAATCGATGGATATGAGCCTTATCTAAAGAAATTATTTTCTATGGTTTTGTTTATGACACACATTAATGTGACAAGATATGTTCTTATTATTATGATATTCTTTATTTCATGATGAATGATTATTTCATAAGTATACACTCTTATGAATCATGTATTTTGTTATAAAAGTGGTTCATTCAAGGACTCATATTATATAGTATATAGCCAATTGGGTATTATCTCATAAATTCGGATCATATAATAACATCCTTAAGGTTATGTTATGCTCAATTATGGTTATTGATTAATGCCTCACATGATAAACATTATCGTGAATCTGAGCTTTGAATTTCTTATGATTCTATTTCTAGAGGTTATGTCGAATAGTTAGGAATAGGATATGTCTAGGGAGGGTACCACGTGAGGATAAATCTATTTTATACATTGAATAGATTTAGTTAAATTAGTTGATTATGTATTTTGTGTCAAAAAATATTAAACTTTTATGGTTCTTGTGAATGTATTATTATAATATGAAATGATTATTTCAATTAATTAACATAATATTTTTGTAAGTTATACTTTGCTAACCTCATCACTAAACTGTCTCCTTGATAAAAAAGAAAATAATAACTACCTTGGATACTCATCTTAATTCTTCCATTCATTGAACCTTCCAAATGAGGAATCATATTGCATAATGACCCATTTCCAATACCTCTAGTAAAAGAAACCTACCATGAAGACTAAAAACATATAGGATCCTCTCAGTAATATGTTCATGGGTTACATCCTCTTCAATGGATCAAAGGTGAAATAAATTCACTTGAAATATGATCCCATACCTTTAGTTATCCTCAATGTATGTTCATCTAGCAATATTATCCCCACTTAATATAAAAATAATAATATATATCCATGAAGCAATCAATTTAATACATAACTAACATACCATCATATGTGATGTGTATAAACTCTTTATACATTTATAATCATAGGGTCTAAGGGAAGAAATTATCAAAGAATCAGTTATGTAATTTCTTCCAGGACAATCCCACATGATGATTATCCAAGACTATAGTTTACCTCATATGCTTCACTACACCTATAAGCATAGAGATAATTAGATTCTCCCTCCTCTTTGGGTGTGATTCTTGCTGGTAAAATATCATCTGGACAAGATCTATCAAAATATCCACTACCCAAGGGCTACCCTTGACTGAATGAAATTGTGGTTGGTATATCTGAAATAATATTATCAGATCATACATCATAGGAATGACATGCAACACCATTTTTTCTATTTAATACATCACTCAATATAATCTATCATAAATATGTACGTATATAGTCACTCTTTGTGCTATATGAGGATCTGTTTATAATTTTTTTTAGGTTTTCTCTCCCCTTCCCTCTTAACACTCCACTATTTTTCACTATGGTGGCATATCTCTAAATTTGAAAACATCCATATTAAAAAAATTATGTAAAGACACTCAATATCATATTTTATAGAATTAAATATTAGGAATAATCTCCCCCTATTATATATATCACAAAACATGAAGGCATAATAATCCAAGAATCCTTAATTTCCCCATCAACACATTCATAGGGTCATCATTATATATATATTGGATCATTATTATCTCACTAATTCCATTACACTACTAAAAAGAGTTTTATAATCTGTATATTTTAAATGAAATTTCAGTTATATGTTATAGAGGAGAACACATTATATGATCTAGTTATCATTTTATAACCAAATCCATGTAATAATAAAATTAAGTAATGATGTATAATATTTTTACCCATTTTAATTTTTGGTTAAATAGGATTCCACCATCATGTTATATTGGCACACTTCATATAATTTACCGGTGAAACATTAAATAACAAACCCCTATATCATATTAAAGTTACAAATCTTATAATATCATGAGAATTAAAAGTGAATCATATGCACTAGTAATGATACATGAACTCACAAACTATATACATTATAGGACAAGGGTGGAAATCCCATGAATCATAATCCAAAAATAAAGGTTATTACAATAGATAGAAAATTAACTTTGTATTCTAAAATCACTTTTTATGGAATGTGAGAAACCAGTCCCAGAAAATCTGGAGGTGAAGCCTAATAGGAGAAAGAAAAGCCATTAAATAAAAGCCTCAACCTATTAGAAATTTCTTCTCTATAAATATAGTAGTTAATAAGCCATACCATAACAGTAGGGTCATTGATTATAGAATCTTCATTAAGACACTCCATTTTGTCCCAGGTTCGAATATAATATTCTCTATTGAATTTACCATCATTGAAGCATCTCATCAGAAAAATATATTGGTTGTTGATCCAATCCACCTGGTCGCTATTGAAATCTACTTGAATAGGTCTTCCCATTATCTCTGCCTCTTCCTATGGGATGTTGACATAAATAACATTCTCCATCATCTCCTCCTCAGTGTAAAGGATAAGTTCTCTAGAATCCTTTTCTATTATAGTAAAGTTTTCATTATTGCTATTTTCCCAAACTGTAACTTGGGGATTATCCTACACAATAACAGGGAGGTACAAAGATATCTCCTTCTCACATGTTATCTATTTTTTACTTGATCATGTTTTCATCAATTTTGGTAAATGTGAGTAGTCCTTGCATCCTTTCCCCTTGTTCTTCTTAGGGTTTCACCTCTTTATGATCCTTAGGATCCCCTTCAAACTCCACAGCTTTTTTAATCCTTACTTTTATCTATAAAAACTCCAAAAAATGTTTTATATCTTATCCACACTAAAAAATATATGAGAAAATAATATAATTATATAATACGACATTATAATTCATCAACAAATTTTACTCTATAAAAACTTATTAGACTATTACTACACCTCATGCATACCTTATTTTATACTATAGGCAACCAAATAGCAGTGGGGGTATATGTTATATCCATTGTATGACATGATAAGACAATAATTTCATATATTTAATCTTATGTTCCGTTTTTTAATCCCATAATTTTGAGAATATATTATGTTAATATCATATTTTTTATGATTTAAGAATAATCAGATGTCTAATAGATAAAAGGATTAAATCATGAATTTAAGTTATTTATTTTATGTTCTAGAATTACTCAAATATATAATACACTTAACAATTTTTTTGATAAATAATTTTGATAAATATAAGATAACTCTATGTATTTATGGATGTTTTGTAAAAATATATAATTTTTTAATTTCTTTAGGAAACTAACCACAAGTTGATTTTATTATAAAGTTAATTTTTAGTCTTATGGTGGATCTATTGACCAAAAAAAGAGAAGATATATTTCCCCTTCTATTAAATGAATGAAAGAGAAAATGAAAAAATGCCCCAAATATACTACATGAAGAAAAATGTCTGGCCATACATTTCAAACTTTTACTAATTCGAAAACTAAGATACCATATATTTATATTAACCTAATATAGAATTTGTACTGACTATATGAAAAATATTTTACTAAATACTTGTATTATTCACTTTGTGATTTGTTTTCTATCATATATTCAATCCATTAACCCCAAAATACCTGACTGACCATGTAAAACATAAGAGACCATGAGAATGGATTAAAGACACACACTATTTAGTGTAAAGGTCATCCATAAACATATTAATGGTGTTTATAGAATATGTAAAAGTCACCAAAAAGTTTTATAGTATGTGTAATGGTAGATTAGATACTGAAAACCCATTGTAAAAGTAAAAAAACACATTAGAGTTTCATAAGTGTAACTCTATGATTCTAAAACCCACATAAAGTTCATCACTTTCATCAGAGGAAATACACTACACTTCAAGATAAAGATATTAGATTCCATGTCTCTATGTATTCCAAAAATAAGATGATTATATATTGATAAATTCTATTCAAATCATATCTAAAGGAGAAATGTAAAATATAGAAAAAAGTCAAAGTAGAATCCATCATTGTTTTAAAGATATATAAATTGAGATTTTAAATGATGGCCGTGGTGAAGAAAGAGAGATATTCTATATTTTATAGTGCGTTGATCACATAGGTATTAAAAAGGTTGTTTTAAGGGAAATACACATTAATGTATTATAAAAATTAGTTAATCTAGGGTAAATAAATCAAAACATTTATATTGGATCTATTTGTGTGATTAAGGGAATTTTTTGTCGTTCGTTTCTCATTTTATTTTTCATCTGATATATTATTTCACTTTTATCTTTTATCATTCTTCTTTATTTCACCCCAAATATATGGCTAATATTTTGAGTTATTGGAGAAGGGTAGGATCTCCCATATAATGTTTTAGTCTACTCTTTTTAATGAATAATACTATTTCTCTCGTTAGTTGAATTCAATTCTCATTGGATGATTAAATACATAAGTGTAATTGTGTATAGGTTTTAAAATTAGTTTAATATATTTTCATACATTGATAAAAAAATCTCACTGACTTCCTACAATAATTTTTAAATATAAATAAGGTTACATTAGGATATGATTACTTAGAGATTGATAGAATGCATATGAGTGAATTGAGGTACTTGTGGATTTACTAGGAACACTAACACTCAATTATGTTTTGTACAGATAATTTTTGATGTGGTGGTTGTGAAAAATTTACCAAAGTTTTATAGTAAAATTAGTCTCTTATAGCACAACATGGGTTACTGAATCCTTAGAGACCAAATAATAATCCTAAAGAAACAAACATTTTATCGAGGTGATTTTTCTTTGAATTTTCCAACTAGTGTTTAAATATATAGTATTATTAAATTATATTTATAAATACCTATGTGAATTCAATTTAAACAGAACTATTTTATCATCTGTTAAATCATGGGTTGTATTGGATGGATTTATTTTTAAATTATTTCAATGTCATAAATTCAATCACTTACTACAATGAAATATGAACTTACCAAATCAATCAAATAATTTTGAGTATTTAATAACCTAAGGCTAATAACATATATAAAAGAATGATCATTTTTATTATAAAACCATGGAATAGGGTCATTTTGGAAATTTTAAGTGTATCATTAAATTGAGTTCAAAGGAGAAGGTATATCAATGAGTGAAAATCTCAAAAATAAAACTGATTAAGAATTATTAAAATGTTAAATAACATCCAATACATCCCATTTATACTCTATTGGATCAATATGTTATAGGGTTATACTTCCATTGATTCTATTTTATCAATATATGAAGGTAGTAGAATCATGTGAGTGGAATTGTTGAAGAAGAAGAAAACCTAAATTACAATCACTCCACTATTGTGTGATAAAACACACAAGTGCTGGTGTGAATAATTTCAAACCATGATTAAAGGTATACCTATTATATTGAAAAGAATATAATAATATAATATGATGAATGAAAATTATTGATAAAAAAATATTAATGAAAATAGACATGAGAAAAATTTATGATGCGATTCCAAAATGAAAATAAGAAATTACAATTGAAAGTAAAAAAACATCAATAGAATGGAAAAAAATGATACAAATTCCCTTCACGACTAGATCTATATATTGGAATATTTATAACATTATTCCAACCGACCATCAATACATTCCTTCCCAATTAATTGACATTGTTAAAAAGATTGTGAGAACATCACGATAAATTTGATGTTTCAAAATTGAACAAGGCAATCTTCCAGAATCTTCCCTCTTATTGACACATGAATTTTAAACTAAATATGGTTGAATATGAATGGGTAATAAAATAAAAATATCTTCCTGAATGTTTCCTTTAATAGTTGTCAAAATTTCAGGAAATTTGGACCATCCTTTTTAATGTTACGGTTGATCTAGTGGGATGACTTTATGGGCATTCAAATATGGCTAACCATTGAAATGTCTACTTGGGATCCCTTTATCTCCATGAAAATATCAGAATTATTTATGTAAATAGTTTAATTAAATGATACCCAAATTATTTTCTTCATTAAAAATTTTAGCTTCTTTGGGATCTTATTGTGTTCCCCACTTTTGTTTGATGGTCTATAGGCCTGTTATGATTTGTATAGAAAATCTATGCATCCATTCCTGAAAATCATCATCTTCTCTTGGGATTTATCAATCAATAATAAAAGAATTTTTTTTTTTAAAAAAGTGATCAATAATATCAAAAAATATAAAATACCAAATAATTAATGAAATTAATTCCAAATAAAACATGAATGACTGGGCACAAATTTTCTCATTAAACATAAATTTCACTTATAGTGATAAATGAAGTTCAATTTATAAAATGCACTAAAATTTAAGTTTTTGTAATTTATAACACATTAACATTAAGATACAATCAATTAATATTAGATCATTTATATGGTGAATCACACCACTAATTTATACTTTTGGGTCCCGAGCACAAATTAGATCCAAAATATGAAAATGAATTCCTAATTTAAAAAAATGTAACAAATATTTCTCATAAAATATCATTCCAAACAATAATGAAACCTTTAAAAATAATTTCAAACAAGATAAGTCCACAAAAATATCCCAATACCGATCTAATTCCTTTGTTAATATTCATCTTCACAATTCGTCCAGTTTCAATTAAGCATGATGATCTACTATGAATCACAAAAGACATGGGGATCTTTTTCCTACACAAGTGGAAAAATGGAAGTGCAAGGTGGGGATCACATTAAACCTTACTACAAGTATCCATTTAAAAAAACATTGACCCACAATATTTAAAAAAAGACTAATTCTTTGTAAGAAAACTATGTCTTCACAATCGCTAAGTGGAGAATGATAAACATATTTTCAATCCATGCTCTATAACAGATATATAATTCCAAACTCCGGACATGAAAAATATAGAGTCACGATGCCCAAGAGTCAGATACACCAAATTTGAAAAAAAAAACTCTGTGTGGTATTTATTTAAATTTTTCTACGATATTCAAATTAAACAAAATGTAACCCCAAAATCTTAGGCAGTGATGAAAGGGACCCAATAACTCAAATTTTTACCCAATAAATAGTGGACAAGAATTGAGGTATTTTGATTAAGTGGATAATAATTTAAACTTTATAAAATCATATCATACAACCACCCTTTCCAAAAATATTTCTCATAAAATTAAACATGCATTTTAATCATAATAAAGGAATTCAAAATCATTTTACATGCAGTTTTTTGGATTCCCAATGTAAATTAACAAATGTATGAATAATGAATTTATTTCTTTTAAAAACCAGATTTTTACTCCCCCAATATGGAGTGAAACTACCGTATCATTTTAAATATATATAAATAGAGATATTATAATCGAGGTAAAGGTGGGGGAAAATTGATTTTAAATAAAATCATAGAATAAAATCACATATTTTGAAGTTGATGTCCCATTAATATATAATTGATTACTTTGGATGCAAATCACGTATAGATTCCTTAGGGTTTATTGATGGTTGTTTAGGAACATTTTAAGGAAATGGATTTATTTTGAAATACTAAAATTCAACCACACCAAAATATCACACACGAGAGACATTAGATCACATTATAAACCTCAAGGGGTTACCTTGAGAAAAAAACAACCAAACACACACAAATAAATTATTATATGTGTTGCCTCCTAGAAAAAGGTTAATTTAAATTAGTTATATTGACTTTTCCCCCTATATTAACCAATAAAAACACTAAAAATTTTTCAAACCCCATTCATATCTACTAAAACATGATTGAGATTGAGTCTTTTTTTAATATTTTTTATGGACAATCTTATGCTTAAAAATGAGTGTGAAAGACCAAGGAATTTTCATAATAGTTGACCTAGATACTTATGTTTTGTTTCTAAATACATCTAGGATAATTCCTATATTATTGGATTCAAGAGAGGGTGAAATTATAATTTTATTATCATCCCATATGATGAATTAATTATTAGAGGATGTAGAGACCTTGAATTCAATGTTGTTTTGGTAAACACATTCAAAAATTGGTGGGGAATTTTATTCGAACTAACATCCATTTCTATAATTTCTTAATAGAATTTGTTCTTTTTGAATTAATGTTCCAATCAAAAAGTTGGAAAAATCAAAGTTAGTAATGGGTATGGTCTCAAAGATTGCAATTTCTCCCAATAGTTAATTGATTTGTATTTTTGAGAAATAATTAATGGGTAAATGTTTGGGAAAATCAATCCATGAATAAATATTTTTGTCATGTGAATATAGAAAATCAACTTCATAATAATTTAAACATAGTTCAAAAATTCCCTCTTGTTTAATAGGTTGAAATTCAATATTCCCTAAAAAATCACATCATTTTCTTTCCTGAATTTCTTAAATTCTAATGTGGTATTTTTAACATTATTCTTTTATGTTAAAGACTTTGATTTTTTGGGAATCATTAAATCAAGTTTTTCATTATTTTTCACACTCATGAAAACTCACATCTTGTATTTGTTCATGAGAGGATTTTATCTAACAATATTAATATATCAACATTGTGGAAGGGACATCCTACGAGGGAATGAGTTTTTTAAATGTTTCAATGCTTTGTATTTCCAATATCAATGATGATACATTCGAATTAATTTTATCCATTTATTCAAAAAATTATTAAATAATGTTTTGTGGATTGGTATAGATAAGTGTTTTGACATCATGGAATTAATTTTGTTTGTTCTCATTAACCATACTTCAATTTGTCAAAATTTTATCCTTTCAATGTTCAATTTTCTTGAGGATTTTTCATCTCATTAGGTGTGGGGTTATCATTCTAGTTTTCATCAATGAAATTTTATATGTGATACAATTTCCATTTTTTATTTTCAATTTTATTATAACTCTAGTTTATGATGGGGTAATGCTTTTGATACTCAATTAGATTGCAATTAAATTATGATTCAGAGTGATGAAATAAGAAATGATATGTGAAATAGGGGTGATAAAATAAAATTCTGGTTGAGTGAAGGATGTGAGTGTCTATGATTATATACATGGGTCCCTATAAATGCTTCCAATGTTTGGTAACTCCCACATTTAGATATGTTTTCTGGTAAAATCGGACATCTGTTACACAAAAAAGTCTTATTCAATCCTCAGAGTCCAAAGAAAAGTAATAATGAAATAAAAATTCTCTTGAGGTGAGTTGGCTATGATGTTTCAAACATTTCTTTTGAATTGAATGGATTATTAAAATATATTCTTAAATACCTATGTGAATTTAATTTAAAAATAATTATTTGGGATTTGTTTATAACATGGGTTGGATTGGATGGATTTCATTTTAATTTTTTTCAATGTCTTAAATTCATGCGTTTCATTCAATGAAATTTGAAATTACCAAATCACTCATAGAATTTTGAGCCTTTACTATTATAAGGATAATAAAATATAAATTTTTAGTATCATATTGATGATCATTCCAAGGTAGATAACTATTTTATCACTCTGGATGTGTATCCTTAAAATTAGTGAGTTCATAGTAGAAAGTAAATCATTGAATGAAAATATAAAAGATATAATTGATTAATAATTATTAAAATGAGAAATAACATCCAATAAATCCCATTAATAGTACCTTGGATCAACCCCTTTGAGGTTTAGGCCTACATTTATTCTATTATATCAATTAATTTGGGTAGTAGTCTCATACGGGTGGAATTGGAGAAGAAGAAGAAAACCTGAATTATGATCACTCAACTATTGTGGGATAAAATTCACAAGTTATAGTGTGAATAATTTGAAACATTGATTCTATTGTATAAATTTAATATTTAATAGAAATAAATAATATAAAATTAAGAATAAATTTTATTGATAAAATGTGGTGAATGAAGAACTTGCCTGAGAAAAATTGTTGATGCAATTACTAAATGAAAGCGGGATTTTACAATTCAAAGTTAAAAACATAGATAGAAAGAAAAATATGGATAATTATTACCATCACCACCTGATCCTTATATAGAAATATTTGGAACCTTATGTAAACAAAACATCAATACATTATTTCCCCATTAATTGAGAGAGTCAAAAGGATGAAGAGAATATAATGGGGAATTTGACGTTTCAATATTGAAAAGGAAAATCATCCAGATTCATCCCCCTTGTGGAAATGTGAATTTGTAACTGAATATAGATGAATCCAAAGGATTCATCAAAGTAAAATATCTTCTTATATATTTACTTTAGTAGATTTCATAATTTTTGGAAAATTATACTTGCCTTTTGAATGTTATTATTGATCTAGTGGGATGACTTTATGGGTGTTAAAATTTGGACCACAATTTAAATATCAACTTGGTATCCCTTTATCTCCATGAAAACATCATAATTAGATCTTTCCATAGTTGAATGAAATGATCCTGAAATTTTTCGTTTTATAAATTAATTTTTTTGGAATAATTGGTCTTCTATTGTGCTCTGTACTTTTGTTTTATCTGCCTTAGCCCCATTATGATTTGTACAAAATATTTCTACATTCATTCCGAAAAATTTTTATCTTCCCTTAGGATTAATCCATTGATCCTAAATGAAATAATGTTCCAAACATAGTGATAATTCATATACCAAAATATCAAATTCATTAAAATAAATATATAAATCCTATAATAATTGGATTGATTGGGAAAAAATTTTCACTTTAAACATGAATTGTACTTGTGATGAGAAATAAAATTAAATTTCTAAAATTCAATAAAATTTATTTTTATGGACTTTGAAAAACATGAATATTAAGACATAATCAATTAATATTATCCAATTTCAGTGTATAATCATTTTGATTAGTGACTTTCATATTCATATAAAGAGTGGTTAACAAGGAATTGATAACTATTAGATGAATCTTCACAATATCCTTTAACCTAACATGTTTAGATAAATCAATTGAGGAACCTAACACTAATAAATTAAATATGGAAGAAGTATAAGCAATTTAATGACTATAAAAATTACAAGTGTAGTGATGGAACCATACCAATCAATTTTATCCATTTATATTTTTCATGTTCTTTTTTCATTTAGGTTTTTTATTTCAGGAATCACAAACCCAAATCATAACACCATTTTCTTTAATAAAATAAAATTTTTCAACTATTTTCTATAAGAAATATTCTCCAAGATACTAATTTGGTTCCCAATATTATAAAGTTTCATTTATGAAATAATTTATTTTCCTAAATCCCATGATAGGTCATAATGAAAAAATTGCACTATTTCTAGTGAGGTAGTGCCATATAAAACTAATTCTAACATTTAATGATAAGGAAATATAATAAAACATTAATAGGGTTTGGTTTTTAATCATAAATTATTTTTACAATATTAAGAATCCTAAATTATATGAAATATGTTGAGGAAGTTAGTCTTAAATACATGTGTGAAACCTTAATTCTTTACTCTAATCCTAAAGATAAGGATTTAAATAACAACTAGACCCTCAATGATCAATTTAAATCTCCATTTTCTTGTTATAAAACTCAAATTGAAATTCTCAAACAGAACAAAGTGGGAATGGAAGATTGGTCTAATAAAAGATTTATTTATTTTTAGGGGAAGAACAAAATAAAAAAAGTTATTAGAATTCACAAATATTGACCCATATCTGAAACATCTAAGAGTGGCTTACGAATAAGTGGAATGTATGACATTCACTTTCTCACTAAAATAGACTATAAAAGAATTGTTACAAAACCTAAAACTAAAATATTTTTATCATTGGGTTGAATAATAGATATGATTAATTCAAATATTCATCTGTAACTCTAGGATTATACAAATAATGATGGAAATATATTCCATCAGGGAGACATCTATAGATACTTTCTATGAGTAATAACAGAGGATTAAGAGGTTATTTTATAGTTATCCATATCTTTCTATAGAATAGAACTATTCTCTTTTTGACCTATTATCATGACCTACTTCTTAATGATAGTAATAATTTAGTGGAATTAAATGAAATGGATTTGATTAATAAGGTTCTCAAAGAATCCAAAGGATGATAGAAATGATTTTCTAAAACTCAAAATAATAATGTATAAGTGTTACCAGAACTAGAGGTATCCGTGTGGTAACATTTTCCAATTGATAACCTTTCATATAATATAATCATGAAGATATATCTATTTTAGTGATAGATTTCACTATAAGAAAATTCAATATACAATAATCTCCAACTAAGGTATTTTCTTTATGATCACATCTTAGTCATTTCAATAACCAATTCATTGAGTTATACAAAATAGAATATTTTAAAACAACATTTAATCAAAGGAAATTTAAAATATGAAAAATAAGTTTTGAGAGATATTATCCATGTCTAGTATGAATGTTACAATTAGTATTACCGAGATGAATCCCCTTACCAAAATTATTACTCAATATATCCTCTCACAAACAACAATATGAGTAATTCTAGCACCCACCCTTATGATCAAGAATACACGTAGTCCTACAAAGCACCAATTTTCTATTAGAATAATCCCTCAAAAAAACCAAAAACCAATATAGAGATGCCAATATATCAATAAAAAGTATTATTTGTGAAGGAGAAAAAGAATAGTGTAGATAATATTCCTTATGTAGAGGAACAATTTTCTGAAATTATTTAAAAAAACTGGGCTAAAATTGTATCCTTAATGATCCCTAACCCAAAGGATAATGTGAACATGATAAGTAGTAGATGTGGAATAAAAATTAACCAGATTTCTAACCTTAATTAGTGAAAAAATCCCTTATTAGTGACACAGAAAGAGATGAAAAACCTAAAACTGAACAAACACAAAGTTACTTGAGGTACATGATATAGATGAATCCACATACAACCAATATAGAAATTCTTAGAAGATTTCAGACAACTAAGCCATGGAATAATCAATAAAATAAGATGAAGTAATAACTATACAAAAAAAATTAAAGAATAGAGACAACATTACTAAGAAAACAATGATATAAGTTATATATCCCATGCTCATTCCAATATAAAATAATTTAGTCTAAAAATATCTAGTAGGAATAAATCTAAATAGAAATTCTAGAAACATTCAAAAAATTAGATATTAATACTCCCCTTTTAAAATAACTTATACATATTCCCAATTTTTATAAATTCATTAAGTATCCTTTCACTAAAACCTGGTGATTTTGGTGGAATGAAATAATTAATTAACGACCAAAATTTCATGACACATGGACATTTTTTATCACCTACACTATTGGATATTTTCATTTCTAGGATGCCCTATATGATCTCGGTTCTTTAATAAATGATATTACAGATTCTATGTACACAACATTATAGAAAAGTTACATAAATAACTAATGAGAGGCTATGAATATAGAAAATTGATACACTATATATCCAACTATATAATTGGAGGATATACTTGTAATACTCCAAAAACTTATCTTCCCTGAAAATTTATCTATATTAAAAATTGATGAAGATATAATCCCATCACATTGACCCCTAATTTTTGGAATTAATTTCTTGTAGATAGCGAGTACTCTAATTAATGATCAAGATTGAGAACTCATATGGAGTGAAGGAAAAAAATATCCATTTTAGCATATTTTAATCTATGACAAACCCATCATCTAACCACTCGCTCTTCACAATGTCCCACTTTGAATAGTATTAACCAACAGAATATTCTTGTATGCTTAATGAATGATAGATTCATGTGGAAATTCTAATTTCTTGATATAAATAAAAATAATAGAATTTTAGCATCAATGAAAATATAACATATGATTATCTCATAAGGGTTAATTTAGTCTTTTAATGATGAATAATATTACATGTAATCATTTTTCATGAAATAAAATTAATAGAAATAATAACCTAAAATATGATCTCATACCTCAAAAAACCCAAAGTTGGAATTAAAACCATTTAAAAGAAATTTGATCTATGTTTACCTAATCAAGGGATACAAAATAACACTTATATTTGATAATAAATTTTTTATAACCTATTAAAATAAATTTACCAAATTTTTGAATTTTAAATGTGCAATATATAGTGTAATCATTGGGTGAAATTCAAGGAATATGTCTTAAAATATACTCTTATATAATTTTTCTAGGATAAGAATACATACCTACTACGGATACCCACAGGAGAATAAATCCCATTAAAATTAATATATGTCAAATAGAGATTGAAAATTTATTGGTAATACACGTTATTTTTTTAATGACCCATAATCTTAGTATGTAAATTTACATAAATAAATATCATTAAAAATATATTTTTATACCAAGAATGTGAAATATGAACAAGAAAACCAGGATACATAAATTAAATATAAAGTTAAACAATACATATAGACTATGATCATTAAATTTAATGGTATGAATATATGTATCCACCTTTTTAAAATTATTTTTAAATATATATTAATATTATTGTAATTTCATGGAAATACTCTTGTTTTCTTTTTATGTAATTTTATATTGAAATTATTGTCTATAAAATTTAGAACAATAATTTTATATAATTAGTTTTATTTTTTAATTATAAATAAAAAAATTATCCTAATGGTATTTTTGGGTATTATTCTTATATAATTAGGATTTAGAAAAATAGAACAAACTGTAATCTTTTCCAAAATTTTGATTTTTATTACATTATTAGTACATGAGAAAGAGATATTTTTATTTACTAAAATACATATTTAATGAATTAATTGATTCATTTTAGATATATTTCATTAAATTTATTATTTTTATGCTTGAATTTGTAAACAAAAACGTAATATTATAATACTAACAAAAACATTTTTTAATATTTTCACTATTTTAGAATTTTAAAGGTAAATTTTGGTTTTTTATTTATTTGAATGCATCAAATTTTTTTAATAAATTAATTTATGTCATGAAAGTTGAAAATGATGATAAATATGGATTATATATACATTCTAATCTTGAAAACCAAATTGTTCCAAAAAATATGTTTTATATGATATGTGGGAATATATTAAAATTATTGACTCACATTATTAGAAATTTTATTTGATAACGTGTTTTTAAAATTTTATACAAGATTTTTGAAATTGACTAATTTTTTTATAAATTGTGGTCATTACAATTATTTGCAATTCTTATAAATTAATTATCACAAAAAAAGTAATATTGGTCAAAATTAATTTTTTCTGATTAAATGAACCGAATTTTTTTAAAAAAAATTATTTGAAAAGATTTTTTGGAGTTTTTTATCATACAAAACAAATCTTATCATCTAATTTTGTCCCTTTCTAACCATTTTACCCTTTAATAGTAACATTGCATTATGGAAAATGCAATGGGTGCATCCGAAAATGGCCTCCCAGAATCCATCCACCACTTAATGGTATAACATTACCTTCATATTTAATTATAAAACACCAATTTTCTTCTACCTAGAACTATATCCCTCTTTCTTAATCATCTATTCACAATTTTTTAAAATAAGTCCTCTATATCAATGAAGATTTATAAGAAATTGCTGAAACCCTCGACAAAAGTATTACAACCTTCTTAATCACTTATTTTTAATCTTACCATCTAAAAGGGATTATAAACACCTTAATAAAATTAAATATGCATTATTAAAACACCAAAATTTATTTATATTGAATTAATCAGCTGAATCTATTCGTTTCCATCCACTAAGAAAAAAAGAACATCAATCATGCGTCTATGCCAACTACCACCTCCACGTATCATTTTTATCCATTTTTTTCATCAAAGTCTATCAAGGATGGTTTTAATGATGGTGATAATGAAAACATATTATATATATAATGTTATTATTATTATTGTTATAGTCAAATTTATTATCTTCATATGCCACACTCATTTTTTCTGAAATGAAAACCTCAACCATGTGTACGTGCAAACTACCACCTCTATGAAGTTTCATTTTTCAATTTTTGTATAGTATTTTTATTATATTTCAATATCTATTAACATAAGATTCACCAAATTAATAAAATCAAATTAATATCACTTTAAATATATAAAAATTTTATTATAACCTAATTTCTCTATTATCATGTTGATCCATTAAATTTTGGTACGTTCATATTGGATAGGTTTAACTACCTACATATAAAATGTTAAAAAATAATATCATTGATGAATATGTGAACATAATTACTGATTATATATAATATAAATAAGTGAATAATTATTTTATTTTTGTTTTAAAGTTTTAATGTTATTATAAAAATCATTAATTATGAAACAAATTCATGTTCATTAATAATCACCCAAAAAAGAACAAAACAAATTTAATCTTTGATGACCATAACCAAGATACCCCAAGAATTAAATTATAAAATTATATATAATCTAAATAATTAATTTTATATCCATTAATTTCTTTTCAATGATGGAATTTCTGATAATAATGAGAAGTAAACCAGTGAGTATAAAACTAGTTGAAAGTGATCAATATTACTCACACTAGAAATTAGAATTAGATAAAAAAAGTAATGTAAATGTATATAGAAAATATGTATTATGTTCATACAATATTAGGGATATTAATAAGGTTATTAAATAGTTTTATATGGTTTTTTGTAGGAGGTTAAACCAATTCCATGGAAATCATGTGTAATGGTAAGGATTTCTAATCTCAAATACTCACCCCTTGAGACATATACCCAATTATACAGCATGATTAATTTGAAGTTATGTATATATTTACCATGTAATATTTTTTATCACAATATTATCATTTTCATGCAATTTTATGTTCCATTTGAAATAATATCCTCTGTGTAGATTTATTTAAAATTTCTAATTTCGTAAGGGATTTATAAACTCAAAATTCATTCATTGATTTATATTGCATCTCCTTCAATTCATTTACCAAATATTCACTATATTATTTGAGTTTACATGATATTATATCTTATATAATTGAGTAAAAGTTTTTTCTAATTAAAGTAAAATTCCATGAATTGTTTTCTTTTAACTTTTTTATAAAAAAAATAAAGATATTTTTGGAAAAGAGACACATGACTATAAATTTTATATTTGTGATAACAAAATAGGTTTTAGGAAAAATATATTGTGTTCTTTTATTTTATTATATATTTTCAAAAATATTAATCTCCAATTGTTTCTATTTTAATTTTATACCAACATTTTTATTCTAGTATTTGATTATTTTTGGGTGATCATGCTTTTGATATCAATCAATTTAATTCATTTTGTTATACTATTTGTACATGTTATGAAACCCAGTTTTATTTCCATGGGTTATTTATTATATAAAAGGGGAATTATTTTCATTTTAATACATTTTGAAACACATTTTTTGTGGGTTCTTTATGAATGGTTAATTATATTCTTTTAAAAGGTTTATGAAACCCATTTTATTATCATGGGATCCTTATGATTTTTTAAGTGAATGATTTTCTAGTTAAACTTATATGTATAGATGAGGGTGAGTTGGGTCCTATATATCACTCTAATTCATTCATTAAATGTTTTAAATCTTATGAGATACCTATATCCAAGGGCACAATTTAGTTGTTCGGAAGTAGGGGTACATTTGTGTTACTCATGAAGGTGGTATATACACTACTAAAATTATGTTCTTTCAAAAACATCGGTGAAAGTCTATGACTTGTTAAAGTAATTCATCCCTATTCTAATGTTTTTTACACAATTTAAATATATTATCAATTTTGATAGTTCCCTCACAATTTGAGGTTTTTTGTTTAATGTTATAATACATATTAGGGATTTAATGTTACCTTGTTTGTTTTTTAATTTAATTTTATATTCAATTTCAATTTAATATCACTTATGTTTTATAATTACCACTCATGATGATA
The DNA here is from genome assembly GCA_963277665.1 of Viscum album. Lineage (NCBI taxonomy): Eukaryota > Viridiplantae > Streptophyta > Magnoliopsida > Santalales > Viscaceae > Viscum > Viscum album. The sequence continues at coordinate 1,514,433,209 of OY728155.1, read as the reverse complement.
TGATATATTTCTTCTGATCATGTTATTTATTTTTCATATAAATTCAACCTTGAGGAAATTTTTATTCACTATGTATTGTGTATTTGAGCTATGGAAGCTCAAAAAATCCAATAAATAAATTGATATTATGATTTAAATGCGTTAAAATTAGATATTTACATAGAATATTGTTTTAAAAATAATATTATAAAAGTTTCCAGTTAAAAATGAATATTGTTTAACTAAATATATTTCAATGAATTTAAAGGTTTTATTTAAAAGCTAAATTTCTTGATTCTAGAAATTGGATTTTAAAAATGGATTTTTTATTTTGAATTAGGTTTTTAAATTTTTGATAGAAAGACAACATAATTTTTTTGATATATAATTATGTTATCAAGGAAAAAATTATAATATCACAATTATTGTTAAAATAGACTATATGGGATTAAACTAAGAGATAAGGAATAAAATATTGATAAACTCATTTAAATGTGATTGGATTATTGTATTTGGATTATATAAATTCTTATCATTGAAAATAGATTGATTTTTGGTCAGTTGACCATTTATATAACTTAATATCAATATAACACAATGAATAAATCCAAGATCCCCCCTCCCATAACATAAAAAAAGGGAACAAAATATTGTCATTTCTTCAGAATATTTGATCACTAAATTTTATCCAATAACTACCCAACTAACTACTCGATTTTCTTCCATGTGTCTTTGAGTTCTTTTTCTCACCAAAATATCAATATGAGAAGCCTTAATGTGTAAACCAATTGAGTTTTTTAAATAAGAGGTATGATCTAAACTTAGTGTTTATGTTAATTATCTATTCAAATTAATTTAAATAATATTTAGGAACAATAAAATAATAATATAAATATCTTAAATATAATAAAATGTTATTATGATTAAGGTTAAACCTATTTCCATCTTATTTCCCATCTTATTTGAAATTAAAACATCGTTCTGGCATACAAGTGGACTACCACCTCAATGAAGCATTATTTTTCATTTTTCTTAAATATATAATAGAGAAGGATAAAATGATACAGAAATAAATATATATGATAGTTATGAAAAAAATTCATAAAAAAATCATTACTTATATTCTAGCCTTTTTTCTGTTGTAAATTGGTAACGATGATCATGCATACGTGTGGAATACCAAATCCACAAAGCAGTGTTAATCACTACCTTACACAAATTTTAATAAGGAAATAAATTATTAAAAAAATATAACATATATAATACATATGTGATATAATAAAATTAAATTTTTATTTACATTATTTCTTTTCCTGCTGCTATAAAAATGAAAATGGTGTTCATGTGTATGTACAGAGTATCATCTTTATTAAACTATGTGGCTCATTTTTCATGATCACATTAAATGGTTTATTTTAATTGTGTAATAAATTTATAAATATGATAATTATAGCGTGTTAAATATTATTAAGATAAAGTGACCACAACCCCTTTTACCACTACCAACACATCGATGTGGTTTTGATGTTATAGACCTAACATTACTAAAATATCTAATGTGATCTTAATCATTTTAGTTACTAAATAAGAAATGGTAATAAATGATAAAATATTAATAATAATAATAAAATGAACCTTAAATTTTTATTAATAATGTTTGATGCTAATATAATTTTATAATTCAGGATTTAGATATCATTCATAGCTTAAAAGTTTTAAGGTTATAGTTTTTTTCATTAAAACCCTATTTTCATGTATTCCTTTTGAATATTTATACACAATATCAATGATCATTAAAACTTGTCAAGAATGTTATAATTTATTATTAATTTTATAAAATTAATTTTCAACTATATATAGATTTTTTGAAAATGTTTTATAAGTGAATCTTTGAAACTTTTTCAGTATGGGTTATTTTAGATTGTTTTATAAAACTGAAGAAAATGTCTTTTAATATATATATATTGACTTCCTTTTCAAACCAAAAATACCATTATTTATTCTAAAGCCTAATATTTAAGATAATACGGGTTTTCAAATATTATCTTATTCCCACTATTCTGGGTATTTTTCATTTCTTTTTCTTAATGAAAAATTATATATATCTTTACAATTAAGAAAAAATAGGGGTTTTAACTATGGGTTTTAATGATTTTTCAAGGGTTTTATGATGAAAAAGTGAAATATTATAAATTTATTTTTCATGATATTGTAATTATTTATTATAGATGATGGAAGGATGTCCTTATATAGCTCATTAATATGGGTGATCCCATTATAGCTCTATAATGCTTTGGGAAGTGAATTGAGTTTGATGATGAAGACTGAGAGAGATAATTGGGTGGGTTAATAATATGAAAATAAATTGGATTTTTTATATTGACATGGGTTAAACATAAGTGAAAGTGGAATATGTATATGATTTTCTATATTATCACTATTAACAATATTGAATTTGGAACACTGTACATTTGCTAATGTGTTAAATAATTATTTATTTGAAATTTTAAATATAGAAACATATTCTATTTTGGAATATGTATATGTAAATTTATCAATTTTAGAAAGAATTAAGGAGTATCATAAGTATGATCATTTTCTGTATGAAATAGTTGAATCTTTAAAGAATGGATATTTTCCCAATTTTATTGTGGATAAAAATGTGCTATTAGATTTGGAAGAAGTTTTTATGTTCTAATTCATTCCTGGGTGAAGAGGGAATTGATATGTAAGGATCACTCCTTATAATTCTATTTTAATACTGAAAAAACTATGATATATTTTCCCTTGGGAATATTATTTTCAAGATGGAATTGAGAAGTATATTGGAAATTTTACCATTAAATATCTATCTTTTTAGAAAATTAATGTTAATGAACAACCCTTAAAGGGTATAAATCAGTGTTTAATAGTGCCTAAATGGAAATAAGATAGTACATCCATCAATTTCATGGTGGGATTACCATAGAAGTTTCAAGATAATAATAAAATTTGGGTTGTTATTGATCATAAGAGTAAATCCCTTAATTTTATGATTATTTAAAATACTATGACATTGTATAATCTTTATAGACATTATATTGATGAATTATCTATATTATATGGGTGTCCTTTATTAATTGTGTTCGATCATGATCCCATATTCACATTAATTCTTTCTAAAGGACATTAAATTCATTATGTTCTAACTTAAATTTTATTAAAACTTTTCATCTAAAATATGATGGACAGTTATAGCGAACAATTTCAAAATATAGAGGATAAGCTTCAAGATTTCTCTTTTGGTTAATAGGGATGTAGGAATTAACATATTACATAATAGAAATTTTAATATATTAATATTTACATTCAAGTAAATATATGGAACCTTTTTGATGAATTATATGTAATTTTCTGTCAAACTCTAGTATGATGGGAAGAAGTCAGTGAATGGATAGTATTGTGAACATAAAATAGAGAATAAATTGTATAAAAAGAAAATATCATTAATAATAACATGATGATATGTCTGAGTTGTTAAATGATTTATACATATCATAGGAGGCAAATATATATTTTCAGGAAGGAGATATATTTTTTATTAATTTTTCTCCATGTAAAAGTGTAATTCATTTCTGAAAAAATAGGAAGGTATGTCAATGTTTGTTGTTCTTTATGAAAATCGGGTAATTTTTAGATCGGTTTCATATCGAGTAGATTTACCTCTGAGTTAATATCTAGTACTTGATGTGTTTTACTTTTTATTGCTAAGAAAATTCATACCTAATTCCATTCATTTATTGAGACTTTATGTAGTATAATTAGAAGAAAATTATTTCTATGAAGAAAATAATGTTCATATTATCGATCATTGAGAGTAGTTATTGGGGAATAAGGTAATTAAATAGGTAAAAAATTTATTGAAGGACTGTATGTCTGAAGAAGAATCATGTAATTTAAAAAAACCACTATGAATGAAAAATAGTTTCATTTTTTTAAGTATTTAGAATAATTTTGAGGGTGTATTTTCGTAGAAGAAAAAATTTTACAACGTGGGAAATCTTAGAATTCCATCTCTATAATGTGGTGTGATCTATTTTTCATCACCTCCTTACTAGGAGAGTCATTATGGTGAAATAAAAGAATATATATAAATTATATAACATATTTTTGATTGTTTAAAAGTAAAATATTATCTACTTTATTTCTTTTCTATCCATTATATAATAAAAAAGTTTTCATTTGTACGTTTGGATTACCATTTCCATTAAATAGTGTGGCTCATTTTACATGATCATCGAACATAGTTCATTTTAAAAGTGTATTTATTATATAAATATGATCATTATAACATATTTAATATTATTTAATTAATGAAACCTTAAACCATTTAACAATGGTTAATAAATTGATATTATTGTGAGGTTATCATCCTTAAAATTTACAGTGCAAACATAACCATTTCATTAAATAAAAAAACATGATAATTAATGGAATATTAAAAATAATAATAATGAAATTAACAATAAAAAATATTTAAACAATTATAAAACCATATTAATTTAATTATTTTGGATTTATAGAATGTAAAATCATATAAGGGATATTGGGTAAAATGATATTCATTAAATGTTCCTTAAATGTTCGTATTTATAGTCACTCGGTTTCTAAATTTTATTTAAAAATATATTTTATAATTTTTTAATATTTTAAAAAATGCGACTTTATAAATTATTATTAAATGTGTTATTTTCAACTTTACTCAAAAGTAAAAAATTAAATTTGTAATGATTAATAATTGAACTCATTTTACCACCATCATAGTTATTATTCATTATTAATAATCATCTATAAGTTTTTTTCCCAAAATTTATACATTCAAGATGTTCTAGGAATTTTAGGTTTTTATTTTTTTAAAATAAATTTGATAATTATTATTATGATTAAGATAAAATTTAAGGTGTTTTTCTTAAAGGATCAAATGAGTTTTTAAAGAAATTTATTATAAATAAGTGAATGATTTAATTTTTTTGTACATTTTATAGTACATGTGAATTATTTATGTTAACAGGTGATCCAGATATAACATATAATGATAGGTGTTCCCGATAGAGAACTACCATGAATTCAGTATTGAAAAATATTTCAAAGGGAAAATGAGGAATATAAATATATAGGTTAATCCAATACTAGTTACTAGGATTCAGTTATTATAACATGGGTAAAGGATGAGTGAAAATCAGTTATGGATATAATGGTCAAAGATACATATATTGTTCTTGAAAAAATGGTTTTTGTTGAACTATTTTGAATTCACAAGGTAAGAAATGTATCAAGGTGAATTATTTATTTTTAAAATTAAAATTTTCCAAAATTTGAGGATGCCTCAAAATTATTTCATGGTTTAAATTTTTCATTCTAATGGAGTTCAATGGTTTTATTTGAGAAGTGTTTATTTTCTCAAGTTGAACTATTATATCTATTGGTTTAATGTTTTATTATTGTAGTGGAAAAATTAATCATGGGTTTTCATGTCTTTCCATAGAATATTATGATTCCTTTATTTTAATATCCCTTAATGTGTATTTTTTTCACATCCCACAATATCAAAAAATTTCAAAAGGCCTATTGATGTGTAGAAACTATTATGAAGTCTATATTGGAATAAACATAATTAAACTTGAATGAAGCAAGTGATTCTTGAATAAAATGATTGTTTTAAAATAATAATAATGTTTTTAATAAATATTCATCATGTTTTTTTATTCTCTATGTAATTTATGGTTTTTATTAAATATTTAAATCTATAATCATTAAATATACAAAAAATGTAACAAAATGAATCCCTTGTTATAAATCATAAAATTATCGGTTTTTATTTCATATGGAAATATATGAGCTCAAATAATTCTTATTTTATCATTTCTCAGGTTTTGAGTATGTTTTTTACTAATTATATGTTTACATTATGGTTTATTATACTGATCTACTAAATATATAATTAAAAATATTGTAAAATAAGATTATTATTTAGCTAATATCCAAAATCATCAAACCTATTGATATATGTGATATTAATATTATATTTTATGAAGTGTAAAGTTAAAATTATGTAAAATATTTAAAATAATGTCATGTTTATCTTAAGGGTTTATAGTTGGAATTAAAACAAATTTTTAATTATTTTTATATAATAGAGAATACATTTATGAGAAATTCAGTTATAAAACCATAGTCTAAATCATATATTTGAGTCTAGGTATATAATTATATCATGAAATTTTAGTTATGTATTGAATCTGTGGGTTAAAATGAAAAGAAATCCCATTTTGGATATTAGAAAATTGATAATGTTTTGGCATAGATTCATTAATGGGGAACTCACCTTGAATGAGGTTGATTGAGTGTTGATTAGATCTACACTCTGAAACATAATGAGTCGTTCTAAGACCATACACATTGAAAGACTCTCCCTATGTATATTATTTGATGATTTACATTCTCTTTATGAACCCTTAAAGAATAATTTTAGGATATTATAATGAAATATTTATGTATCCTAATAGGGAGTAGATAATGAATATCTTACAATGAATAACCTACATTAATTCATTAAAATTTCTATCTTAAATAATATTTTTAATTATTTATTCATTCCTTATATAATAATTGTTTTCTTTTAATATTATTTATTCTTATCCTTTACTTTTCATTAATTTAGAAATGTTTAGAGCACGGTGAATATTTATTACTAATGGATGTAATGGGAAATGTAATTATTTCCCCAATGACCTGCTATGTGGGAGGTGATAAGGTGTAGAAAATCTCATAGAAATGATCACACAACTATCAATGACTATGAATAATAACAAAAAATCTATAGATCTTCAGATCAAACTAAGGAAGCAGAATCCATCTATTAAGTCATTTATGAGAAAATTTATACCCAACTTATTTGGATCTTCTAATACACTTTTTTCTATATAATGAATAAATGTGATGGGAATTTTTTTTCAATTCTTTAGTGTTAAAAAAATATGATGCTTGTTTTGGAAATCTATTCTTCAGACTGAGGAGATAAATAGTAGAGGAATCATATTCAAAATAAAATGGAAAAAGGAAGAATTAACATCTCAAAAATTAGAGGAGATCCAGAAATTGTTTTTCATCATGAACAATTAAATCTTCAAATATATATGGAGATATAATTCATAGATATATAAAAATAATGAAGGTTATATTGAAACTTGTGAATAAAAGTTCACTAGGTTTTTGAATTATGACTCTGGTTATATCTCTTAATCTGAATATAAGATTGACCCATTATTTTTAGCTTAAAACAAAGAAAATTTATCGGTATTATAGATATGAAATTTTGGAAGGTATGAGTAGATTTATTGATGTATGTTTAATGTAGTGATAGTAATTGGGTATTCAATTTAATTAATTTATGTGAAAATAAATGGAAATTATCATAAATTTTTTAATGGTAAGTCACAGTATCAGATGAAATTTCAACTCACCATTATCCAAATGTCTGATGTAGAGAGCCCAGGTTATAGCCTCAGAGGATCATGGATTCCTTTTATGTTTGTTAATGTACTCCAAGGAGCCTTAAATTTTGAAACAATGGCCTAGATACTGATTATCACAATAGAATAGAAGAAGGATACAAATAAAGATACACCAACACTACAATTGTTAAAGTGAAAGGAGTTTGGTCATTATGAGAATAAATGCCTCAAGACATAGGCCAATTAATAATATAAGACCATGAAACCACCCAAACTAAGGGAAAATGTAATTTTATTCACAATAACTAGTGTTGAGTTAGATCATGATAATAAATTAAATAATAGAAAACTCATTATCCACTCATGATTTATAAATTAATTATTTTAGTTTGGTTGTTCACATTCTTTTTTATTATATAATTTTTATAAAAAATTTGATTCACTGCCTCAATCATTGGATAATTATCAATTTTTGAAAAACCATGGTGGTGAGATAATATAATATATGGTATATAATATTCACAAATAATGAGTTTTTATATGGAATTTATTAAATTTTTTTATAACATTGGATGAATTTGATATGATTTTGGATATGTGTTGTCTATTTCAACCTATATCACATATCAATAGTACTAATAAGTAGATATCCTTTAATATTCATAAAATCTTGTGACTAAATATCTATAGAAGGATGATTATGGGCTCCAGTGGATGAAAATTCTATAATACATGTTATGATACAAAATGATGAGAGACTCATGACTAAAATGAATAAATATGATGTTAAAATTGGAAAAATTAATTTTATATTTTATTATGTTGATGAATTTCTAGATGATAAATTTGGAATTCATATTGAGTGTGAGGTTCAGTTTTAAATTGAACTCATACTAGTATAAATTCCAATCTCAAAAATATTGTATAGAGTTTACCCTATTGAATTAGAGTAATTAAATAAGATACATAAAGATAATTTTAATAAGATTTTTATAAGCCCAAGTGAGTCACCATGGGTTACACTAGTCCTATTGGTCAAAAATAAGGATGAAATAATTAATATTTGAATTAATTATTATGAGCTTAATAAAATCATGATAAAAAAGAACATATTTCTAACATATATTTATTATCTATTCATTTAATTATGGGGATATGAATACATATCCAATAATAAAATTATATTTAGATATCATAAATTGAGGGTAAGGGGAAAATATATATGCATGATATCTTACTGAACAATGTATTGACCCTTTAAATTTATAGTGAAACCTTTTGGAATTAAAAATTCAATTTCTATATTTATGTAATTTATGAATATAATCTTTAGATATTACATTGAAAAATTAATAAAAGTCTTTAGTGATGATAACATTATATATTATAATAATAAATGAGAAGATTATGAGTATTTTATAGTTATAATAATGATATTTTGAAAATAATAATCATATTACATGTTCAGTAACAATATTGTTTTTGAAATAAAATGTATCATAATTAGTTTACATTATCCCTAGTAAGTGTTTATTTATGGGCATGTCAAAGAATAAAATAATTAAAAATGGTAGAGACCAACCTCTACGATGGAGATCTCGAGATATCTTTTATTAGACCTGTAAATGACTCGACACTAGTAGCCAAAAATTAGTGGTAATATTTTTACATTGGTTCTGGATACAATCCATCACATCCCAAATAAATGAATAGTTTATTATTGATGGAAAACTTTATAAATACTTCAATTTCAAAATATATTTGAAAACATAAAATACAACATAGTATTTTTCTTAACAACACCATTGTGACCATAGGAATATCCATGTATAACAGTCATAATACACTTCCTAGAAATCTAGGAAAGGAATCCTAAGAAATGGGTGAGCTTATATACTCTGTAAGGGTTGGTATACACGAGAATATATCTTAATTACATAAAAAATAATCTATATATAAAGGTAAAAATTAGAAACACATTCCATTTAACTAATAAATCGAGCACAATGTATAGTATGGGATGAATAAATGATGGTCAAACAATTACATATAAATAATGAAATGATCTTGAAACATATCCACGTATATCATAAGTAACCAAATAATCCATTCTAAATAAATAAGTAATCTCATAATGATGGAATGGATAATTTTGGACATCATAAACATTCCATCAAGTTATCTTTCTGAGACACCATACATATATAGTTAAGGCCTTAGCCAAATATCCAAGATAATGTCACTCATGAGATATATAGATACATAAAGGGGATATAAAAGGTGCTAATAATCACATAATAAGTCCAATTCAATGATCATATTAAATGGTCAATATATATTCAATGTAAAAATTCATATTAAAAAAACTAGCATATTAAATGTTAATAATTTACATAATCAACAAACATAATCATAAATAATCCCCAGTAATATAAATAATGGTATCAAAATAGTACATCTCTAGTTAAACTGATCATAAAACATTAGGGAAACAATATGGATGTTATCATTATAAAATATCTATAGCTATGCATCATTAAACCAAGGATTATTTGTTATGAAGGAAATAAATAACACAATAATTCTATTAAAAGAATTCTCCAGGAAAATATACTTTTTACTTAGAAATTAACTTATATAAAATAAAAATATCTAAAATTTTTGGTAATTAATTCATTAAAATTTGATAATGTAAATTTGTAAATAAATCTTGACAAAAATGATTGTTTATAAAGGTTGGAAATTCCATACATGTTGTTAACCAAAATTCCTATCTGATTGTTGTAAAATGTCAAAAAAAACTTGTATGGAAAACAATAAGGATATTCCTTTAATTTTTTTGTAAAAACATGAAACATGATAAAAATTGATTTTTTCTAAATCATTAAATAATATTAAAATATTTTTTGAGATATTTTTTAGAAAACATGAACATGGAAGATAAATATTCTAGATCGAGTATAAAAACAATTTTATTTTCCATAAAAATTAATTTTGGTATATTGAGTACTTAAAGAGATGAATTTGAAAGAAAAAATGAAATTAATAATAATAAACTAAGTATAATAATGTATATTGAGTGTAATTTATAAATATATAATAATATAAATAGTGGTGAAAAAACATAAACAAAGCTGAATAATGTTGATATTATGAAATAAACCCATATCTCAGTCCCTATTTCCTTATTAAGTGTTTGAAAATCATAAAAAATAAATACATATTTTTTTATAAATATTTTTCAAAACCATACACATATATATAATATGAAATTTAATTTTATTGTATCTTTTTTTCACCTTTTTATTATTATTTTTTGTTAAAATTACAATTTCGTTTAATAACAACTTCGTTTTTTCTGCACGCATTGGTTTATTAGTTTTATTCCTTGTAATTTTATCATGTTTATAAAATAAATTTAATGTTAAAATTTTTATAAATAAGATATAAATTAACTACAAAATTATTTAAAATATTCAATAAAATTTGTAGTTAAAAAATGAGTTACGCTATTCATGGTGATGGTAGTATAGAAGTACACATGAACTATGATTTAAATTTTTTAAGGATGTGATGAAAGAATGGTAAATAAATATTCGCCATTAAAAACCATTATTATATTATATAAATTATATATTTTCATCAAATAAATCCTTATTAACATCCATGGTAAAATAAGATGAAAAATAAATCACATTGCTTCGTAGAGTTGGTAGTCCAATATACACAAGAGGTACATTGTATTTTTTCCAATGTAATAGATACCAATATGTTTTATTTGATATTATAATTATATCAGAATATTTATTTCATAAATATAATATATATACATTAAATCCATAATTATTTCTACCTATGAGAGGTGACAATGGGATCAAATTACATCAATTCACGAGGTTGTAGTCCTCCATACACATGATAGATATTGTCGTTTTCTATTTGACATAAATGGAGATGGATATATATTATTACTCTAACATAATTACATATAAATATATTTAATATACTGGTGTTAATATTTCATCATAGTAAGAGTGTTTTTTAGAGGTTACATTAATAAATATAATAAGGACATTAGGTTAAGAATTATACTTCTTCTTTAGAAAATATATTTATGTTTATACTTGAAACCTTCCTAAAATAGTTTTATAAAAAAAATAGGGAATCTATGCTATTATTAGGGACTTATGTAAGATATGTGGATAGTTATTTTTATAACCAAATTACTCTCAAAATAATTATAATAGAGGATGGGAGAAGTCCATTTATGAGTGCGGAAGAAGACACACTTTGAATTTTTGAAAATAATAAGATATTGAAAAGTTTTACACACATAAAAGCTTCCAAATTAAATCCATATATAACCCGATATACTATCAGGTATAAATATGTTTATTAAAAATAAATTTGAAAAATATTTTGGTCATTTTATCCCTAATATTTTTATTTTAACCCTAGATAAACCAGTTTTACCCTTAACCATAATAAATATTTTTTACTATTTACTATGAAATAAAATAATTTAGTCTTATTTAATGATATTAATTATTATTATTTAAAATTTTGAGTAATTTTTAACAATTTAAATTATATTATGTGGAATAATTTAATTTCAAATTTATCCCATAAACACATTGGAAAATAATTTTCCCACGAAAATGATTTCCTCATTAAGAAAATGGTTTTTATCAATAATCAACAAACCATTGATTAAAATTAAATATATTAGTTTATTTATAATTTCAATTAAATAATTTAAATTTTAATAATAATTTTTGGAAAAATGGATCTTTTTAAATTCTTTAAATTAAAAGGCAAGTTTCAATAAAGATTAGTATTTTTCTCTATTCATCAAAAGAATCATCTTTTCAAAGAATTATAAAAAATTAATTCTAAGAAAATTTTGAAATTTTGATTTCATTTTTGTTTCATTTTTTCAAATAAAGCTTTCAAAACGTATCATGAATTACATTTAATAAAAAAAATTAAATGATGAGGAGACAAATTCTTTGAAAAACTTAAGTTTTAATAATAAAATCATATTTATTATAATATCTTGCGTAGAAAAAATATGTGATAAATTATAAAACATTTTATTGAATATATAATATAAGAATTATATTAAAATAATTCACCAAGAGTGATTGATTTAATTTTTTAAAACAAAAAATTCATTCTAGGCATAAAAATAGTTTTTTAAGATTTATTTTCCTTTGAAATGTTTTTTATTTTAATTTTTAATAAAGTCACTACAAATGAATTTATTTTATACATGTGTAAACCATATATTTTTTATAATTTAGTTAGTTTTACATATACCCACCAATTTATGATCAATGTTATAAGGATATACTATTTTATTATTCATTAACCATCATGGTTTCATGTACCACAAGCTATTGAAAAGATTAAATTTATTTTTAAATAAATTATATTTTAATGTATTGATTTATTAAATTCCTCCCCCATAATAAGTTTTTATCAACAAAATTTAATTAATTTCTTGAATTTCACCTCAGGAACAGATTGGGAACGTTATTTATCGTAATTTCTTTTGGCTCTCATGTCATCTCTTATATATTATTATTTCTCCAAAGTACCTCTACTAGTTGAGTCATTATATTCCTTTTGACTTATTCTATAGTATCCAGAATATAGATACTATCCCCATAGTATGATATATTGGGTTCCAATTATATTTCTTATGAGGTGGTCACATGCATTAGTTATTTCATTTAGTTTATTAGTAATGATATATAGAACACATTATGTACTTTAATGATAATTGTTGTAATTTCAAATTGGTAAATCAAAACTCTAATTCATCCTAGGATTTGAAAAGGTATGATGTAACTAGATATGGAATTCCATTTCTTAAAAAAAACTTATATAACCTATCTCTTTAGATACTTTTAAGAAAATTTGATCTCCAACTTGGAATTACATATATTTCCTCCAGTTATCAATATAGCTCTTTACATACATTTATATAAATTTTAATCATCTATACCTTTCCCATTTTCACCCTAAATGTTTTAGAAGAAATATTATACCTTCACCATCTTCATCCCAATAAGTTTGAATATGACATATCTTACCATATAATGCTTCATATTGTGACGTTTGAATACTTGTATGGAATCATTTTTTATAATAATACTCTACCGATGGTAAATACTGATCTAATTTATCTTGAAATTTATCAAATAATGAAGGGAACATGTATTCTAATGTTTGAATTGGCCTTTTGTACTATCTATTTTTTAGGGTGATAAGCGGGGCTCATACAAATCTCAGTATCAAGATATTTATAAATAATTTATCAATTTTTTCTATAAATTATGGGATATAATAAAAAATAATATAATTATGATCAACATAAATTATTTCAAATTAACTAATATAGAGTTATTCAAGGAATTATATATGTAAAAATTATCGTATAGTAATGAAATATTTATATTTTTTAATGTGTTCAAAAATAGCTCAATTTGCATCATAATTCCTAGGAGTGATTAGTAATCTAGCGAAAATGAATATTTTTATGATATCCCATTTCTATATTAGAATAATTAAGAGGTTTAATGAATCCTCAAGGGTATTATCCCTCATTATTCACCTATTGATGAACCAAAAATTTTAATGCATAATTAGTAATTTTAGCCAACAAATTATCCCTAAAAAAGATTATTTGAAATATATATACACACCATTGAACTACTAGGGTGTATAAAACTTTTTATCAATTATTATCATCCAATATTTAACACATTAACTCTTGTACTTATTGAACACATATTCACTTTACAAATTTATGAATTCCATCTTTACAAATATTGTGTGCAAATTTACTATTACTCACTACTATAATATTATTATAATAATTCTCAACATTTGGTTAATAATTTTTTATCTCTTCTAATAAATATTATTGGGAAATAATTTGAAAAAGGGGTTATGTATACACATCTTTAATAATTCCCATATCCATATTTACTAGATCCATGAAAATAATAACCTTGCATATCCTTTTTTTGGTTTAGAGTCTATAATATTCTCAACTCAATGCATCCACTAATTTGTTGTACTTCTCTATTTGGTAGTTTATTAAGAAATCATAATCCATTAATGGATCGAGCCATTATCTTTTTATCATGTTGATATATTTTTGAAAAAATGTGTATATCAATCTTTTTTTATCCATATATTTCTCACACATTTTACCATTGAGGTAATGTCAACATATATTTAATGATAATATTATTACTATCAATTAAATATCACGAGATTGATTTTTGTGTTCATGAATCTTTAACATCAATTATGTATATACCATAACATTATCTTTCTTTATAAATAGTCATTTAAGTCCCTTATATGATGGATCACTATATATAACTAATATATTATTAACTGGAGATATATACAAAATTAGATAATTCACCAATCTCCTCTTCAATTCCGTAAAACATTTTTAACAATCCATTTCCCATTTGAACATAACACAGTAATGAGTAATTTTGGGTAATGAGTTTTATAGTTAGGAATATTTTTAAACAAATCACTGATAAGAAAACCAATCCTATGAAACTAAATGCCTTATTTACTTTCATTATTATAGGTCATTATTTGACTACCCTATTCATTACAATATTGACTAAGGATCTATAATTATAGGTAATACGACCAAGAAAAGAATCTTTCTGAACCTATAATTCAAACTTGATAAATTTACCACAAACCTATTTTCTTCTTAGAGACTCAATAAGGATCTTAAAATTACCTTTTGGTCCTCATAGATCTACTATTACACCATGATATCATCTATAAATACAACAAAGTAGTTATTAATATGTTACTTAAATACTCTATTCATGAGATGCATAAAAATAGAGCACTCATTAGTTAGTAAAAATGGAATTAAAATAAAACCAAAATATCCATACATCATTCTAAATTAATTCATTATAATATATTTTTTCATTGTTAATCATTTATGATACCAAAAACAAAGGTAAATCTTTGAAAAATATTGAGCCTTGTGATGTTAATTAAATAAGTCCTAAATGAGAGGTAGGGGATACTTTTTATTTATTGTAAAAGTATTTATTTCCCAATAATAAATGTAGATCCTCGTAGATCCATCCTTCTCTATATTAAAAGGAAAATTTGTTACCCATATATATTCATAATGGACTATAAATATATTATGAAAAAAAATCCCCCAGTCGGTTCATCAACTATACTATTTTCATAATGGAAATTTATAGGGATATTTTTATATAGGTATTTCATTATTTAATAAATAAATGGAAAACTAAATTTAATTTTATAGTGGATTTCTATGTAATTCCATAAAAAATACATCATTGTATTCATGCAAAATAAGTACATCAATAATTTGAAGATTACCTTTTCCATATTTATATTAGGTCTACACTTCTTCCATAAGGATATCATTAATAAATTCATTTAGGGTAAGATCTATACATTAATTATATAATTAATTTTCCTTTATAAATATTATAAATTCAAAATATTCATCATGAATCATAATTTCCTTATCTTTGTAATAAAAAATTTCGTCATATTTTAATAGTCATTATATAGAAAGATTTATATAATAATAAACCATAGGTATAATAAATATGTTAGTAAATAATGAATTTTTATGTGTCATAATGGGTATTAATTGAAACATCCTTATTTCATTGATCTACCTACTAGAGTTTTGACTAATAACTTCCTTCTTATAGTTTTAGAGAAACATCTAATTTTTGGGTAATCATTGATGATATAAAAGGGTGAGAATATCCATAATCAAGTAAATATTTATCTAAATTTTATGATATTATTATATTACCTTCTACCATATCATTACATATATAAAAAACAACTATTGTGATCATATAATCTCGTCCTTTATCTAATGGACTTTTCTGGGGTAAGTTACTTTGATGTCTGGGTCAATTGTCTTTATAATGTCCCATATCCTTACTTTTGATGTATTTTACATTGGTATATTCCTTATTTCCCATGAAATCAATAGAGTGAAGTAATTTTTCTCTATACTTATAGAAAATTCTCATTCCCATTAAGAAAATTCTAGGGTGTTACTTTCAACATTTTTTACAAGTTGAGAATTATAACTTTCGGGTCATCCCCTCTATTGTATTACTTTTTTTCGGAGTACTCATCCACCCTCTTCATATCATTATTTCTTTTGAATTCATAAGATTTGAAATATTATTTATCTATATTTATAATGCATTATACTATTTCATCATGTGGTGTGAATTTTTTAGAGACTATTACCCATGAAAAGATTTACTTAATCCCATCAAATAATTTTTTATACTTATCTTTGTAATATGTTTGCATTCTATAGTATAACTTTCCAATGTAGTAAATTTGGATTCACAGTTATAAAAATATTCATCTTTAATTGGTCATATACTCAAGAATTGTATCTCTATTTCCACAAATTTCATGGGAGGAAATGATGTTACAAGATGATTAAATTAAAATACTTCCAATACATGATCTTTATTTCCTAATCATTCAAATTATTTCAAATTAGTAACAAAAATTATTCCAAATACTATAAGATATTATATAAATCCATTAAAATCATGCCCCATTCATTACTTCCCAAATAATTAAATATCTTTCTCCAATGAACATACCCATTTTATATCTACAAAAGGATTTATTGAACAACTAAATAATGGAGGTTTCTGATGAATGAAGTAGTTTTCATTGTTACAATGCATTTTGGATATATAAGATTATCCATTTGAGAAATTTTATTGGTAAAAAACACAGTCAACTATAGAATTATAGTTATATTTTTCACTCCAACTATAGCTCCAGTTCCTCCATAATTATCTTTACTAAGAGAAAAATCCCTATTTGAATAATGTGAAATTTATTGTTTTGATTCCTTATACTAGGTTTCATTTCTAAAAAATGAAATATATTTCACTATATCATAAAATTATAAAACATAATATATAATTAAAAATATATTGACACAAATAACCTAAATTAACAATTTATTTCTTAATTAAACATAGAATCATATAGATGGTTTCATTGGGATGATTCTCAAGTAAAAATCACATTATAAAATACATTATATTAGTTTGTAAAGAAAATGTGAATCAACCAAATAATATCCCCCATGAGTTCCAAAATAGGTGTTCAAAAAAGGCTCATTGGCAAACACTGGGTGAAGATTAATCCAAATCTCAATGTACCCTTTTCATTGTTCTTACCTTAAAGTACTACTCTATTGTATTCTCTAGAAACTTATGTATTAATTGGGAGACCACATAATTTATACCATGGAAAACATTATAATATTTTCATATACAAATAATTATCCTAATTGTTAGAAATATATTCTATAATCTATGTTTTCCATTTTCAGTTTCAAAGGTATCTCCAAAACATGATATCATTCAAATTATAAAGACCCTAACCCTAGTAGCCTAGTGTCGGTGGATACATTATTATATTTTAAGTATATACAATTTATCATATCATAAAAGAGAAATATTTTATTAGTATAGAAAAACTAAATACATTCTTGAATTTTACATTACATTTTAAAACAAAAAATAAAACATAGTATTTTTATTAAGAACACTATTGTTCCCTTAAAAATATCACTGCATATTAGTCCTAATACGATTTATGAAATATTGGTTAAAGGAAACATAAGATTGGGGTGAGTTCAAATTCTATATATAGGTATGTATATAGTGGAATCTATTATGATTACATAATTCATAATCAATATCTCAAAGTAAATAACAGAAAATAAATTCCATTAAATAAATAACTTTAGCATGAAGAATAATATTGGGTGAATAAATGATTATCAAATAATTCTATGTAGATGATAAATGTTTTCTGAAAATTATACCTGTGTATCATAAATAATAAAATATTCTCATTTATATCATTGAGTAATCTCATAATAAGGGAATTCATAATACAAGAAATCATAAATGTACTATCAAAACCTTTTGAAAACAAAAATATACATAAATGGGTAAATTATCTAACAGAAGAATATATTTTATGTCATGATACTTATAGATGCATAAATGGGATATAGTGGGCCTTGACCATCACATAAATAGTACAATAAATTCCACACATGAAATGGGACAAGAATAATCATTGGTAACGTTATTATTGAAAAAACTAGATTATGAAATATTAACAATTTACCCTATTAATAAACATAGTCATAAAACATATTTAGTATTATAGAAAATGGTATCAAAATAATACATCCATGTTCAAGGTGGTCATAAACCATCTCGATAAATAATAAGTATTTTATTATTACAACAGATACCTAATATATCATAAGAATAATAAGTATTATTTTCATTAATAAATTGAAATACTATAAAAATCCCTTTAAACATTCTTGAAGAACATATCATTTTCGATTTTTTTATACTAAAAAATTATAGAACATTGGGATAAAAATGTTCTTTGAAGAGAATGATGAAAATTTGTAATGGAACAATCTAAGAAGGGAATGTTTGTTATGGTTGTAATTTTATACACGTTGTTAAAAAATTACTTTCTCACTATTGTGTAATGGTCAATTAGAACCTCATTCATAAAATGGATTGAATATTAATTTTAAATAGTTATTTTAAAAATAATAACCTGTGTAAAATTTTATTTTAATATTCATATGATAATATTTAAAAAAATTAAAAATTTATAATAAAATTGGACATTGAAGATAATGACTCCCTATTGAGTAGAAAAATAATGTCGTTTTCCTTGAAAAAATTATTTTTGTATCTTTTGTAATTAATGAGAGAAATTTGAATTGAAAATTAGTATTTTATAAGACTAACTAGATTATATTAATTATTATTGGGTGTTAAATAGAAATATTTATTTATTCCCCCTGACAACATAATCATAATCAATATCGAATAATGATGAGATTGTGAAATTAACCATTTACTATGGTCAAATTTTCTTCAATTGTGATCAATCGTGATTTATAATAAATATATATTTATTATAAATATATTATGTAATTATAATAATTTATATCATTCCATATATTATTTAATTATAAATTTTTATCACATTTTGAGTAACTATTATTTGTAAAAGTCAATATTGTATCATATAACTACTTTTTTTTCAGGTATATTTTTGCATGGTAGTTCTGCTAATTGTATATTGATAATGGTCCTGTAATCATTATAATTATAATCATGACATAAATGTTATATATATTCCTTATTTATTTATTTATAAGAGTCCATAAATGATGTATATTGAAAAATGTGTTACACTCTTGATGAAGATTGTAGGTAGTACGTACACATGAACAATGTTTTCACTTTTTTACAGACTGAATGGTTGAAATATAAATAAAAATTAAACATTAAAAATAATTTTTATATAATATAAATAATACAATTTAATTAGCTATATACTTATTTCCATCCATGTCAATATAAAATTAAAAATGAATTACATCACTTAGAGGATTTGTTAGTCCACACATACACATGAGCAACATTGTAGTTTTACAATGGGCTGAAATTAAATAATATATCTGTGATGTAATAGATATAGAATTATAATTATTTAATATATATAATATATATTCATTAAATTCATAATTATATCTATCAATTAGTGGTGGTGATGGAAAATAATTAAATTGGTTCATGAGGCGGTGGTTCATCGTACGCATGATTTATGATTTCATTTCATATTAGATGGAATGTGATATGAATATAAGATCTAAAACTAATATAATAAAATATAATTATATTTTACATAGTTTTAATATAATTTTATCATAGTTCAAGATAATTAATAGGGGGTTGAGGATGAAATAAAACCAATATTTATAGATAATAACAATACCTCTTCTTCAAGGAATCACTTTAGGATTACACCTAAATCCTTCCTAGAATTATTTTTTGATAAAAATAGAGAGTATAGATCATGTATATGGATGTGAATATGGTATTTTTATATATATTTTTTAAAAAAATTGAATTTTATATGTGGATATAATAGGGTATGGGTTCCTATTTTATAATTTGGGGAAGGGGAACACTTGGAATGGTTTGAAAAGAATATGGTATTCTGAAAATGTACACACACCAAAAGGAAAAAATTGGATAATTGTGAATCCTAAGATGAGATAATTTCTATACATGGCCATAAAATAGAAATTATATATTTTTAGGTTATTTTGACCCTTTTCTTTTTATTCTAACCACCGATAATCTTTTTTTAACCATAGCCACTATAAATAATTTATAATATTTTTAATATTAATTAAGATAAAAATTATGTTGAACATGTTAACTAATATATATTAAGTTATATTAAAGTATTTATTCTATTTTGATGAGTTAAATTCACATATGTGATAGAATATAATTTTATAATAAACCTACAAGCTTGTTAGGAAAATATATTTCCAAATTAACAATGTTATTCTATATTTAATTTTTTTATTTCAAAAATCAACATAAAATTGATTAAAAGTGACTAAATTGAATTAATTATAAAATATATTAACTAATTTTTCAAAATAATTTTTAAAATATGTATCTTTATAATATCATTAAATGAAAAGATGGTTTTTAATGAAAATAATTAATTTTTAAATATTTGTCAAATAAATAAAAATTCCATAAAATTATAAATAATTATTTTTATATTAATTTCATTATGATGATTTCAGATTTTAGTTTCATTATTTAATTTTTTTTCTAAAATTGTAAATATTTATTTTTAAAAAAAAATTTGAAAACAGAATGAATCTAATTTTTTTGAAATCTATAGTTTTTAAGCATAACATGTGATTTATTCATATGTCATTCCTAAAAAATATATTATATCAATTATATAATTTAAAATGAATATATAATACATAAAAATTTTAAAAATTTTAATAATATTGAAGAATTTAATTTATTAAAAACCACATTTCTCTCATAAAAATAAATTTTCAAAAAAACTTTTATTTTACTTTCAGATGTTTTTTATTTTGATTTATAGTCAATTTGTATCCAAATAATTTATCTTATAGATTTGTAAAAAATATAATTTTGAAAATTTATTTTCTCATATTCATATCCACTAACATAATTGATAGGTTATAATGTTATACTATTTTATTGTTTATTTGGACGTGGTGTTCTGTGGACCATAAACTATCGAAGAGACTCAATTTATTTTAAAAATGAAATATATTGTAAATTATTGGGGTCTTATAAGATTTATAATACCAGTATTTTGTGAAAAAAAATTATAAAGATAACCCAATCCATTAAAAAGATAACTTGGAGGGAATTATGTTCTATTAAATTGTGGAATGTGGGGAAAGATTCTAGGATATTAAAAAGTGATTGGTCACTGCACTTATACTTACACTACCTTATAGTGGGTATGGGTTATTTATATGTAGTTATTCAACCATGAAGGGTTTTGGATTCATTATTATGTATAATGATAAGGTAATTTCATATTAATCAAATCATTTAAATACTATTGAGCAAAACTACCAAACAATTGTTCGTGGGTTATTGATAGTGGTATTTCTATTGAATTTTTTTCATTATTTCTATATTGAGAACTGTGATATTTATACAGCTCATAAGAGCATGATATTTATATTCTCACAATGATATTTCAACATGTACCAAAGTAAAAGGTTAGATGAGATAAATGAACACAATTTATTTATACATTACAGCCTTAGAAGGGAAATCAAGGTGGTTGATTCCCTAAAGATGAATGATCATTCTATCTTATCCATGAAGAGGAATAGAAAAGAATAAAAATTAGTATTTTCAAAAGTAGAATATTGAAATAATAATGATTGGGTAGAAATACTGTCATTACAATTTTAGTGTCATGAACTGACACACATGGTCCCATCCAAATGGTGGTAGGATGAGTGTGACAAACTGAACCATGCCTCTAATAGCACAAATGATTGTGAACATCCAAAAGTATGAATATCCCATATATTGAAGGTATTAGACTAAGGTACATGTATACACACACACATCTCTAATCCCGTACAATTATAAAATTAAATAAAATAGTAACCATATATTGATATGTGAAAATTACACAATCATAATGTGACTATAATAATAGAAATAATAAAGGGATAAAAAAATTCCATAAAAAATATAATGATTTCCAACCATCTAGAATGAGGGGACTAATGTGAAATTGGAATCCTATTATGAAAAAAGTTCTATTATGAATATCTATTACCAATCATATCCTGGTCCTATAAAGACCCCACCAAATTACATATTATCTACAGATGACACAATATGTGTTGGAAGAGCCCATGAATGTGTGATTATAATAAAACTTAGTAATAAATCGTAAAAGAAACAAAGCATAAAAATTAGGATATTAGTCATCTCATCACAGGGTAATGTTGATCAGAAAACGAGATACAATATAATACAATCTATATATACTCATGGTAGACAAAATGTCTTAGGATAGGGTCACAGTCACACAGCCATCCTAGAATTCTTTCTCAAGATACAAGATAATGTACATCATGGAGAACATGCTCCATAGAATTTGTAATGTTGAAGTAACTCATATGATATTTCATGATCATTGGTTCTCTCTAGGAAGATATTAGTTCTAAAATTTATAATTGATCGATACACAGATAGGTGATCACCCCAAAGTCCATGGAGTACACTAAAAACCCTAACTATATAAAGCCTATAAGTTGGGATCTATGCACGTGTATTTTCATCACACCCATTCCTATAACCCCACATAGGTTATAATATATAATTGAGGATCCCTCTCTATGCCTCATGGGGTATTCCTATGACTCTAACCCCATAGATGGGATCTGATCTAATGATCATTACTTGATTCCTCAATCTATCATGATGAGGGATGAACCAAGGGAATGCACCCTAAAGTATATAGTCCATAAAAAGAGAGTAAGGATATCAATCTTACCCAGAGAGATTAAATTATGTGTACTAGAAGTAAACATATTGTCTATCTTACATCAGGTATTTATGTGAGATCCAACTTGTGCCCGTATACCTCATTTTTCTTCTGTGTACCAAGACGTGTCAGGGTTCTTACATTTGTTCGAGGTATCATTCCATCACCACACATCCATCCTGGAAACATTAAACACCAAATATATCCTGAATTATCATCATATCTGTTTGACATCTATCACATTAGAGTTCTTGAAACAGAACCTATAGTATATATCTATGGTTCCAAATAACTTTTCTATAGTGACTGGCTGCTGGTTATTTCATAAAATTCCATTGAAACAAAATTATAATGATGATCGAATTAATAATGTAGAAATAAAAGAATAAATTACAAGATTAGGAATAAACCTCTAGGATGTCCTTGATTCATTTCCATTGGAATGATGAATAACGATCTAATAATCATTTAATTATCAGATTCTTATTTCTATAAAGATAAGGTAATGATTGTATATAGGTATATATCATGAAATTAATTTTTCCGAAGATTAATTCATGTTATACTTTTGTAAGAAAATTATAGAATAAATTAATTATATGAATTTTTACTCCCTCAATTTCGGATCAATAGTTGGTAAAGAATAGTGTGTTCCATCATCATTGGGGAGATTCCCAAACTCCATTAGCACTATGATCGCCGAACAATAATCTGATATCAGTCACACACGAATTATACTCCAATAGATCTAATCTCAAACTGTAGGTTTATGTGGGTAACCCAATGTATTTTTTTATAATCATTATTATATAGAGGATTCCATGTCATGGAGTTATAATAAGAAATAAATAAATATAAAAACTAATTAAATTACCTATCGTTCAATGAATTAATATTTATGAAAAGAACAATGCTAAAAATGTTATTTCATACCTAGTATAAAACACATGTTTTAGACTAAATGATAGAAATTAATTTACCATCCAAGTCCCTATTCTTTACTTATTCCACAACTTTAAGAAAAAATATGCATGTGTGGTATTGATATATTTAACATTTTTATGAAATGATTTATATGATCATCAAGCCTCAAAATCTCTTGGAATCACATGCCATCTCAATTCATGGCTACAAAACAATTACTAGATATATTCCAAAACCATTAATGGGAAAAATATTGATTTTATATTATACAAAATTGGGGTTTTTTAACCATAAAAGTGAAAAATACTACAAAAATGTATGTTTACAAAGATCACGTGTCTTTGTGCCACTCCCATGTCATTTTATGATGATTCTTGTGCTTCTGTTAGGTATAAAAAAATAGAATAAATCTATTAAATATTATATTCTGATACTAATCCATGATATCAACCATATACTTAACAAAGGTAGCACCTTTATTGATGTTCATCTCTCCCCCAGTCTATAATATGCGATATTTTGTGCACACATTATCATTAATATGTGGAAGACATCATGTACCTAGTTAAAAAACTATTTTAGGTTGACATATTATACCACCTCAATGTCCATATATAGTATATGGAGAGGTAAAATTAATCATGGACATATCTTCCCTCCTCGTAAAAATATCCCCAATCCACATTGTAGTGATACACTAAAAAACACAAGATGTTACTCCTAAAACATTAAAGGCCTCAGTCATAGGTCATCATATGAAATTTGATGGCTCTGTGCAGTCCTTATATTTTTCAAGGTATCTACAACTTCTCTGCTATTGATCTCACCATCTTCTAGCCAATTAATACTGACTCACTAAGATTATTTAAATATAATTATAACCCATATTTTCACCTATATGAATCCTCAAATAGGGCCATACTAATGGTGGAATGGAAACAATTTTTGTACACAAACCCCACCAACAGTTTTGGATTCTCCTAAGTATGATTAATTCTCAGAAATTAATCCCAAAACATGTCCTCCAGAACCATAGTGGTCCACACAGTCTGACAATCTATCTATGGTTTAAAATATAGTATCAAGAATAAATAATTCCCAAATATCCCCTTTAATGCCTGTTATAATTATAATGTGAAGCAAGAATCATGGGTAGAAAGGATCTTTAAAGGAAATTTGTGATGATAGACTACCCCATGCACATAAAGGCATCCTATGATCTCTAATAAACATTACAGTTGAATAACATTGAAGTTGATTGATATGGTTAGTCAGTGAATGATCAACTAGATGACATAAAATCCTCAAGACAGCCTTGGTATCCCCATCATGATTTTCATAGATATAGCATATCACTCCCACCATGGAACATAAATGGGTTTAACTAAACCATCTATAACCAGGTTCTCAACCTTAACTTACTGAAAATTGAGGAGTCAAGGGAAAAAATCCACCACACACATCTTCAATCATAGCATATATAATTTAAATCAATGGTCCTAGTACATATTAGCCACACAGGAATGGACCTGCAAGGGCGTGTGTTAAGCTCTCTCAGAATTTACTCACAAAACATAGATGATACCTGCGTCTATCCTCTAAAAATAATAAGATGATCCCCACCTACTTAAAATCCATCTCAATTTCATACAATTATTACACTAATAAATAAGTTCTCACAAACAGTATCACATTACTGAACCTCCCTAAAATTCATTTGAAGTGGTGGATTTACAACCATCAAAAGTAGATACATCTTACCAACCTCACACACTATGGAAATCTTCAATGAGGTTGACTGATCTGATGACTTTCTTATAAACTATGAACAAATTTACATGTTGGGAGAATATTCCATATCATTCCCCATTTATGGATTATAGAGGATCTCAATGACATAATATAGGATAAACTAAAGAAATCACATCTACCTAAAAACTCATTAAATGAGAAATATAGTAGTGAAACTTTTGATCATAATATATTTTAAAATACTCACACTTAATGTAGTATCTCCATATATTTAGGGAAATAGATATCAATTAAAACTATTAGTTGTGGCTTTATTAGTTATTATTATTGGGTATCAACTTTTAGGACCCATAGGTAATCACTACACACCACTACATTAGATCATATCCATTTTTGTTCCCTGAGGCATCACATTTCAATACATACTCTACATCCTCCTTTGGAAATATTTAGAAGGGGGGGGGGGGGCTCATCGACCACTGGATCAACTCCAGAAAAGAATTCTTGAACCATTCCACCCACATGAATAGTTGCAAATTCCTTCTCAATGTAATAAATTGAGATTATATCCTAGTGATATTGGGAAAAAAATGTCCTATAGTAGCCATCCAAACTAAGTATTAGCTTTCTCTCTGACATTATATTGTGTGGCACCCAAGAAATTACTGCCTCGACCATCACTAAGTCCACTTCTACACTAACTACTGAATTGACATGTCCCAAAAATTTTACCTCCCAAATTTATAAATAACACACTGAGATATTCCCAAAATAATTGTTTTCTTAGATTATGTACAACACCATCCTCAAGTCTCTCATTTTCTCCCCCTAAGATTCTGATTATTTGAGGATATCAATGATTAAAATCCCGACCAATTAGTGAAATAAATGATAAAAGATCTAGTTCATGAGTCCTATGAACACTACTGAATAATTTTTCTGGAAAAATTAATCAAAATGTACCCATAATGACCTTAACAACTTTGGAGTATTCTATTTAGTATATAAAAATCTCATAGATGAAGATGGTGGTAGCATGACCTAAGGTCTATCATAAAGTATCATAACCCCATCTTAATTGATTAAAGAGGTTGTTGGTCATCGATAGTGGATACCTATTATTCAATGTCAGCTAGTTCAATCGATGGTAATACACACAAAACCACAAGATCCCAAATTCCTTATAATACAACACTTGGGATACTCATGGTGAAATAATGGGTCTGATAAACCCCTTATCCTTTAAGACCTCTAACTACATATTCTTCTCAAGATTCGACGTTGGAGCCATCTAATTTTGGTGATGTGGATATTAGGGAAGTTTTGAGGTGAATTTCAATTAATAATTATACATATAAATTGGGATGTAATCAAAATAACTCCTCATGAAATATGTACCCATACTCTACCACCACTATAGAAATATGAAATCCCATAATATCCACTCTTATAAGGATAATACATTTCAAAAGGTGATTAATTATATGTATCCTCCTATGTATGAGACCATCCCTCATTGTCTGTGTTTCCTTCCTTCCCATGAAAAAAAGTCTTTCAACATTTCCAAAAAAAATGCATCATTAACCAAAAATATTTTTTCAATGAATGATGTGTGGATATCCTATATATACCAAATATGAAGTCATAAGAAAACATCTCTAATAAATATTGATCACATAAACATCTATCACCTCTAAGAGATAGGTCACACTATCATTAGAAGTGTATTATTACCGATTCAACTCCAGTAGGAGTCTCTAAAAACAAGGGTAGAGCTAAGGGATCATCATGAATATCTAAGTCTTGAATAAGATAAGTGGAAGCAAAAGAGTGTCTCACACCTGTGACTATCAGTACTATATCTAAAGTGGATAAGACACAAATCAAACTTCTAATAATATATAGACCATCTAGGTCATAGGACTCCACTACCTAAAGGTATCCTCATCCATAAACATCAAATCCCTATGTAAAATCATGATATTTCAAAAAGACAATTCTATGTTGGATAACATACAAGATACGAAACATTGACCATAGAATAACAGTGAATTATAATTATTTAAATGTGACCGTTATAAACAAGATATTAAAATGGAAGGAATGAATCGTATTAAAAATAATATGGAATATATATAATATTCATACTCGTTATTAATGAGATACTTTATTCTTTTTCAATAATCCCTTGATTTTTAATAATGTCATTTTATTCTTCAAAAATATATATTTTTTTAAAAATGGGGTTTATTTGATTTTATGATTCAATATTATAATTAGATTTTTGAAATTTTATAAAATATATTTAAAAAAATGAATTTCATAATTCTATTCATATTTTCAAATTTATATTCTTAATTATTTTAGAAAATTTTCCTAAAAAAATTAAATTTTAATAAATATTAAAAAATAAAGATTTTATTGAAAATTATATTTTATTTTAAAATATTTAAAAATTATAATTTTATTTTGGATTAGTTTTAACATATAATTTGATTATTTTTATTTAAAATAATTAAAATTAATTTTTAGAAATTAATTTTAAACATGAAATTGGTTTAAAAAATTATATACACAAAACAGAAATTTGGTGAAAAACTATTTTTCATTTCATTTTTCTGATTTTATTTTAAATTAAATAATGTAACTTTTTTGTTTCTAAATTTGAAAATTTTATTCCATATTTCAAGAAAGGAGACCAATGTATCATAAATATTTACCTCTTATTTTTTGTTAATATAAATTGTAACTTTAATAATATTTGTTACCATGGTAACGGGTAAAATGGGTGAATGACGTTAAAAATAAATTAATAAGGGTTATAACATGACCCTAAAACTTACAATAATATTATATCAGGAGTGTATTTGGTCCATTATCATATAATATTTTATTATATGATATTTGTTCTCCATTTAAATATTATTATGATCTTTATTTTTTTATATCAAGAAAAGTCAATCATGTTACACTCTTTTTTTAAAAAAATGTAATATTTTTAATATGGGGTTATCTAGAGGATATTTTTGACTAAAAATGTTCCTTTGAAATATAAAAGACATATATTAATGATGGTAATTTATTTATTATTTTATCGTGAATAAATTTTAAATTTATGAGCTTACACAACACTAACGCCATAATTATTCAACTAAAAGAAAAATAAAATAAATGATATTAAAAATATTAAAATTAATATAATTTGAAAAAATATTTTGACCAAAAGAATTGTAGAAGACCATGACATGTTAAGGATATTATAATGTAATGTTTTTTAATAATAAGTTTTTTATTGATATTATTAAATTCAATGTAATGAATAGTTCTAAATATTAAAATTATGTATATTTAATAATAAATAATATTTGATTAAATTATATAAAATTACCAAAAATATTAAATTTTCCTAAATTAATATGATATTTTTTATAATATCCACCATGATACTTTTATATGACCTTCTCCGTTTATAGTTTCCAAATTGAGCCTTAATTTATAAAAATCCTCTTTTTCATGGTAATTTTAAAACATGTTAACAAAGGATTAAAACCAAACTAAAATGATTATAAAATAATAAAAACCAATAAAATTATTATTTTTTGAGATTTTTTAAACCAATAATAATTTTAGATTCTAAATAAATAATTTTAATTTATTTATTATTTTAATAAAAGTTTATATTAATTTAATATTATTTTAAATTCCAAGAGTACCCCTTCCCTCTCTTGTTAATGGGAACCTCTTATTCTCAATCATTCCCTCATAAAAAACATTTTTAATCCAAATTTAATTGAACAAATACCTTTATATAATCCCTAAAATTTTTAGAATTCATTTTTATGTAGAACATCATCCTTAGTGATCTATATGTATTATGATAAGAGGTTGTCAGAAGAAGAGTTATCATTCTTAATCAAGTGCTTCTGTTTTATTTGTGATTACACCTTCCAAATATATTAACTAACCATGATTATATAATAATAAAATTATATTCACTATACTGAGGGTTTTTTGTGTTATTTATGTATCTATATAAATCTAATCGTCCATAAAATGGGAAACAAAACCGTCATTCGTGTGTACGACACACTATAGCCACAAGAACGTATGTGATTCGTTTTCTATCACCATATCTCATGAATTTATTTTAATGATGGAATCAATGTTTATATGTGATATTAATGACATATTTATCATTATAAATATAAATTATATCATTTACATTCATACCATTGCATTAACTAAAAAAGGATAATGCCATTCATGAATATGTGTGGACAATAACCTCTACGAAGTGATATAATTCATTTTTCAAAACCACATCACATGGATTATATATATATGTATATTTAAAAGAATAATATTATAATAATTATATTATTAAAATTATTTTAATATTATATAATACTTACCATCCTTCCATAATGACCATTAAAAAATGGAAACATTACACATGCGTACGTATGACCTACTGTCCCCCTAATTGTATCAAAATTTGTTTATTCTTTACCATCCTTCATGATAGGTTTTAAAATTATATTTGATATATAAAAATTATAATTTTTTCATTATTATTTTTCTATATATGATGGATCAATGTCCTCTTTAACCATAGTCATGTTATCGAAGTCATTTTTGACTTGTATACAAAATATCATCAAAAAGTATGATGTGCACATAATTAATTAAGTAATTAGATATAACAATGTATTAAATAAAATAATAGAATGAATTGTTTAATAATGGATTTTTATAAAATATAAAATTAACATAAATTTGATATTTATGAACAAAAATGACATATAATATGTGTTAGACTCGATGTAAGATACTTTATTATTAAAATATTCTTTTCATGTTCCCTTAAAACATCCTTTTTCCTATATATCCATTTTTTATAAAAATGTTTTATAAATGGGTTTTATTATTCCCATACGATCTTTAATGTAATTTTTATCTATTTTTTTAATTTATTAAAAAAAATTGAAAAGAAACATTTTATCATTTTCCAAATGAGGTACTTTATGAATTTTATAAAAAGGTATGGAAGGAATGTTTTGGTAACTTATTTTAAATGATAATTTTTTTATCCATTATAACTAATAATTTATTTGTTCATAATTTCATATTGTACATGTTTTTTTAATAAAATTTTTTTTACACTGTATTTAAATAGATTGTTTTTCAAGAATATGTTATTTAAAAAATGTAAAGGGTATCATGATTTATGAAAGTGTTTTTTATTTATTTTTAAATGTAGTTTTCAAGGGTTTTAACATGACATGGTAATTTGAAACTGTTAAATATATTAAATATTGATCCCCATTATAGGTTAATATATGATTTTTATACCCATTTTATTCGAATATATATTTTTTTCATCCCCATTAAATCTTATGACATGAAATGTGATCCACGTTTAATCACTCTAATTAATTGGGTAATTAGTATGTTATATGGGGAATTATATAGTAAACCAAATGGATGGTTATTACAATTTTTAATAGTTTGATGATAATGATATCTCAAGTAACATTCATTACATATCTTTTCTTTATAGTGAGTTTTGATAGAAATAATTTATTTCAAAAGGAATGATAAACATTATTTATTATAAAATAATGATTATAAACTTTTTGGTTAAATGGTATGTTTTTAAGATAAAATATTGTGACAGGTTTTCATTTTTTTCAATAGACTAATGGTTTTTATATTTTTAAATACCACACATAGCTTTTTGAGATCATCCCATGTTTTTTTTAAAAAATCACATGATTTAATGATGGGTATGTGAAGACAATATTTTAGGTTTAATGTCTTGAATATATGTCTTAAGAAGTAAAAATGTTTCAATTTAAATGGTTTATATTATATGAAAATGGTTACAAATGACAAGTTTCCACTTTTTAATATATATTTTAATTATATAAGAGTTATGAACGAATTCTTTAAAACTCTAAAATGTAAAAGTTCTAAAAAATGGAATCGAATGAATTGATAAACTAAATATCAAGGTTTTATAATGTTCAGTGCTAGGTATTTACACTCTGGTCTTTGTAAAAACCACTAGAAGAGGTAGTGGTAATTGGTTAAACTGTCTACCACCTATTGTTACTCTACCCACTTCTCTTCCATTCCCACAACCCTATAGAACTCCCATCTCCTAACACTACCCATATATGGGATGAATATATAATTTCTCCCTATAAATAGTATAATTGTTCAGAAAATACTATAGGATATATCCTTGACCATCATAAGAGTATCACTACCTCTCCCTGGGTAGCTTGAATTATCAGGTGATCCCAGAACTACAAACTCTCTCTCTTGAGATCTGCACATAAAATGTATCACATGTTTTTATATGTGCATGTATGACTAGATACCCATTGTTGAAGTCTAAAAACCTATTTTCCTATAATTATAACATAGAAACAGTTTATTCTTGGAAAACAAATCTCTAAAAAATGAAGGCACACTATAGAACCCCAACATAAGTAGGAATTAAAAAGAGGTATCATGCTAGCCTAGATATATCTAAATCTACCTTTATAAAAGGAACATTATTCTATGATATGATAATGAACCATATACATCAAATATTAGGGGTGGTTAGTGAACATTGATGAATACTAAGTCACATTCATGATTCCCTAGTGAATTTGCATCAACTTCTCAATGTGAACTACCCGCAATGTTTCTAGAGAGAAATCATCTCTTAAAATTAATTGAAACTCCATTAATGAAAGATTAATATCATTGTATGATAGATCCACTAGGCCCCACCATTGCCCAGTAGATAATAATGAGGAATTTCCTCTAAGACCACAAAATGTTTTCCAATTGTCCTGAAATTGTGAAAGACTCATGTTACTCCCTTGAGCAAGTCATCAGTTTCTTTCGGGTCATTCTCACCCCAAAACCTAAAGGGTCTCCATCATTGGGACTTATTAATTTCTCTTAGTTTTGATACCTCATAAGTTGGTACTAACAGTACAACCATCCACTTAATGGATGTAAACCCATTGAGAGAAATCAAATCCTAAACAGGTCACTATATTAAATCCTCATTACTCAGTGGACTATCTTCATGATCCTGTTTTGGAATACTAGATAGAAATTATCAGGGAGGCATCACAGAATAGAAAAGATGTACCAAGATCCTTAGTATATATAAGGATCTTACTAAAGAAGGATATGGAAACCACAACCCATTCATATATGGTGCCTGTACCATGGAATTCTCTATGAACACTGACTACAAGTACTGAGTCAACAAATCGATTATCATTATAATAATGAATAGATTCACCAACCTCCAAACCATATCTAGTTACTGGATCCCAAGAGACGAACTCGAATCATATTAAAAATGATTCATTAAATCACAAATTAATCCTCACAAAAATAAAAATATACAATCTATGGTCCTAAGAATAACTCCTTTGATACCACTATGTCATGACTGGACCCACCAGTGCCCACCTAGATAGTGATAAAACATGCATGATGACAGCTTGTAGGGTGTTGTCTAATTA
Organism: Viscum album; assembly: GCA_963277665.1. Taxonomy (NCBI): domain Eukaryota; kingdom Viridiplantae; phylum Streptophyta; class Magnoliopsida; order Santalales; family Viscaceae; genus Viscum; species Viscum album. Next base: position 1,514,399,503 of record OY728155.1, on the reverse strand, counting down.
ATATAGGGCTACAAATATTTCAATTTTTTTTAAACTAGTACAAAGTAATTGAAAAAGTGTGGTACTTGGCCACTTCATGTTTAAAAATTATGTAGACAAGGTGTATTCTATAAATTAATCCGAATAATCTAAAAAGGTGGTTGACTGATTGGTTTCAGCGAGATATATAAAGAATGTGAGAGACAAAATAAGATTGGTTTGTTTAAATCATGATTTATGGCATGATTGTGTTATATATTTTTCAGGTTTATGATATGTTTGATCTTATAAATAACATTAATCTCTTTTGTTTAGGTGTAGGAGTCAATATATGCTATATTAAATGGTTATGAAATCATATCCTCAACATAACAATCCACCTTTTACCTTGGTGACAAAGGATAGGGAATAGATCAACTTAGTTTTTCATAATACCATTTTTAATCATTGTTTTCAGGAATGTGAAAATATTAATGCCTTTATTCTGGGCAACCAGTGGTGACATTATAAAAATATTCCATTCATATTCAAATACCAATGTTCATGAAAAAAAAGATATTAAAATTTATTTAATAAACTACAACAATACAAATACATTAATAAGAAAATAATACATCCAACATCTCCTTTCTAGGTTAGCTACATTACCCATACATAATATGGTGTTTACCACATCATTATAATGAAAAGAGGCTAAGGGTTAAAGTAGAAAAAAACAAAAACATAAATAAAATATTAAGATTAAATTTTTGATGACCTTGCATATAATAATATCTCACTCCATGATTTTATCTCTTTATATATGGAAAACAAAAGTAGCCCACACTATTTATATAATATTATGGGGATTAGGTGAAATTTAGTTTTACATTAATGTAGATAATAATGGTTCATGGTTCTTACATTGAAATAAATGGAAGTATTAGGTTTTTAGGGATGTCCTCTATGGAATAATACCTTGAATCTTCTCAGTACTAGATCTGTGATAGGATTTCCAAAATGTGTATTTATTTTTCTATGTGAAAATATTGAGACCTCATCTAAATGATTTTTCTCTACATCACATCTAGTCTTCAGTTCATGTCCTATACTATTTTCACATCATGGAATTTTGTTACGATGTGAATTTTTTTCATGATGGGAATTATGAAATTCTGGCTCCATTATAGATTCATTTCTCCAAAACCACACTATAATTCAAAGCATCAATGCATGATGTTTCTTCATCTCATGATAATTGTATATTTTATCCCTTTTATTTATATTGAAAGTATCATTCCCTAAATCGTGAAACATGTTAAATATTCCCAATATTGGAAATAATATAATTTATATTTTGAAAATTAATGTATTAAAACACCCAAAATATATTAATGAAATACATCGATCCAGCCTCTAATAGGCCAAGGGGTAACGACCAATACTAGTATTCATACCCCACATATATGTGTCATTGTCCTATGTTACCTTGTATTCATGAACACATATCTAGGATTCTAAAATTTTGAAAGTAAATATAGATGAAACCAAAAATTCATGCACATGAAACCCACAATTAAGGTGTCACCACAATACTAGAATACATAAATTGGAAAATATGTGACCAAAAAAATTGTGAATAAGTAAATCCTACAAGAATGAGGGGTCTATAATCAAATCTGACAAAGGTTACAAGCCATGATCTGTTTATCCATGTTATTCCCTGTTTACACTTTTTCTTCCAAGGATCTCATCAAATGTCATGTCATCCACATAAGATATGACATGTGTAGGAAGAACCCATACATGGTTTTGTATAATAACACCTAGTAGGACATCCCAAAAAAACCAATCCTAAGAATCATGAAAGTAATTAGATCATTATAAGAGAATGGAAATCTGAAATTGAGACAAGCTACAATCACATTCAGATACACTCAAAAAAGACAATATGTCTCAAAGTAATGTCCCAAACACAAATCCATCATTGGAATCCATGTTGAGATATAAGATAATGGTCATTTGGGGGAACTTTATCCCCTAGATAGGTATCACTGATGGTTCTCATTTGAGATTTATTTCATTTTGGGTCTCAATGGGGTGATGTATTTGATAGATATCAAAAGAGATGAATAATAAGATAGGTGATCACACACAAGGATATGGGGGACACTAAAAACCCTAACTCTATTAACATGCTATGTAGGTGATCAATACCTATGTATATTGTTCATTCTAATTGATATCACCCCAAATAGTGTCTAAGATATGATTTATGATACCATCTTGTGCCTCATAAAGAATTCCAACAACTCTATCCATGACAGACCATATTGAGGGGATCAGATATTATTCTTAAGACATGATACCTCACTCTACCATAAGGGGGCTTAATTGAGGGAACTCATTAGAAGGAAAATGGTCTATTCATAAGAGTGAATGTTTCTAAATATATTCTAATTAAAGTACATGGTTTGTAATGGTGTTAAATTGTGTCTCCTACCAACCTCAATTCTATTCATTTTCTTTAGGCTATTCCTTTATACCATATTCCATGAATGTGTACCAAACTATGATTGAGTGCCTATCTGTGTCCCAGTATCATGCCATGCCTATGTGATTTGGACATGGAAATTTACTTATCCATTTCTATAACTATGTACCATATATATGTCTAGGTACCCATACATGTCTGAGTACAATTACATTACTTGGAAATTTGGCCATGCCCATGCAACTTGATATGATAGATCTTATATACCCATAAGTAACAGGATGCATAACAAGTACATGTCACATGGAATGTGACAAATGTCTAAAAATGTTTTTTACATTATTTCATGCATAAAATCTGGCCTCTACATCTGGTTATTCATTATGTGTGATCATACATTACACATCGTGTAATGTGGTCTTTTATAAAACACATCACACATAGGACATGGTCCACTCATGAAATTTCAAACCCGATGTCCACCACCAAATCAACTGAAAAATATATATAGGTTCATCGAGCCATACAGTCTTCTATTGGATAGATTATGACCACTAGAATTTATTTACAAAGCAAAATCAACCATATCATGCCACCACCACATGTCCAAACGAGAAATGTGAAACAACAATCCAATATCAATCTATCATCATTTATATCTCAACTTCATCATATAATTGATATCAAACATGAACCCTTATTTTCGATCTGTACCACTAATAAATGGTTTCAAAATTATTGATTACTTTGTGTTTTTGACCCACTAACCAAACCAAATACAAAAAAAATGATGAGAAAATTTGTGTTGAGTGGCATTATCCTAGAAAGGAAAATTATCACCAATTCTGGGAATTAGTGTTATATGCCTTAGGTTCTGGGAGGACTTGGTATCAAAAACCTTGTGATCTTCAACCTATATCTGCAGGACTAGTTTATGTGAAGAATCATCAATGACAATTCTAACTCTTTGGGATTCCTAGGATTTATATTTTTGGCCAAAATGATTAAAGGAAATTTGAGCTACATTATGTCCTCTGTTTTTCATGGTCATAAAATAATTTTTCTTAAATTTAAAATGAACTCTCATTTACTGGTTAATGAGAATTCCACCCCTAGGTTCTAGAAAGAAAATTGGACTGGATCTCCCCAAATTGATGGTTTAAACACCCTATTTCTAGAAATTTAGTATTACATCTCCATCAAAGACTTGTTGGGAATATGAACATTCTTCAATTTGATGATGAGCAGTCGTCTCTTCATATAACTTCTTGAAACAATTTTACATGATCATAAGTGAACTAAATCCAAATGGAATGATATATTACAATATTTATTATAATTCCTTGAATCATGATAAATGATAAAGGATTGAGAGCATACAAAATTGATACAGGCATCTGGATTTATACTGATTTTTAGACTCTCCCTCTATAAGTTTCTGATTGATGTTAATATATAGTGTGTTTTTATATCACTCTCTTCACAGGGTATATTGTGTCATCAATGTCATTAGGATGTGCATACCTTATTCTGGTGTATCTATACTATCACCTCTTTATGGAGAGATATTGTTGAATTTATTGAGTTACATCCAATATAGACTAAAAATTTAAGGACTTTCAGTTTGCTTTGATAGGTATTCCAACATCCAGTCAAATCATGATCCTCTTTAGTGTGGCTTTCATGTGGTTAATTCATGTTATCTAAAGAAGTGTAAATAAACTCATTTACGAACCTATGACCTTCAACCCTTAGACTACCATTATAGATACCATGATGGCTATACACAATGCCTACATGTTATATATGGAGCCCTTTAAGAAACTTTCTCAGTGATATCTCTATTATAAGAAATATGAGTATTTGTGTGAATTATCTAATTTTTTTTGGTATTCTATAGTTTTTCTAGATCCCCCCCCCCCTTGTGGATAGTATTAAATACAACATTGATGGAACTTCAAGGAAGTGTCACAGGTCCATCAATTTATGGGATTGTTTTCATGGATCATAATAGTGATGTTGTGGAATGCATATATGGTATTTGTGCCCACGTCACTATAGTAGATGTACAAATGATAGGATTTTTCAATTATTTATCAGGTTAGTGAATAAGAATTTAGAGAAATATATGATTCAAGTTTGATTAGATATCAATAATCTAGCATGTTAGTCTAGGATAAATCCCCAATTATTGGATGCTGACAACAAAATGGGTTAACTATCTTAACATTAGTTCATAAATGAATAAAATAATCTCACATATCATTCATGAATCTAATCACCTTGCAGATAAGATTGTAAACCAAGGTGTATTAGATGAGGTTTTCACCTACTCAACTAATATTCATTGTGACATGATTCCAATTTTTCAATGGAAAAAATGTAAATTTCCTTCTTCCAGACACTTTTAACATTTCTTTTATATATTAAGACCCTTGGAGCACATTTTTCTAAAAAAACAAATAAATTAATTTATTATGTTACCAATCTATCCACAATTGTAATTTTAGAAAAACATGACACTACAAAAGGTTATATCAATCCAAGTGTAAAACTAGTGTCATAGACTCAATGAAAGTATTTGATTTCCCTTAAATTTCATTATTAATGTGTTATTTAAATTTTTTATGAAACAATTTGTTCATGTGATTTAAATAAATTTCGTATTTTTATTATATTAATTTTGGGCTCACTGGGCCTTGGAATATCATGTTGTATCATATTATTGGGTATAAAATGATACAGGATATATTCCGAAGTGTTAAATAAAAAATAGAGATTTTTTAATGACTTCTCAACCATCCGTTCTTTTAATGATGAAATTATCCTAGAGATATCATGCGTAGGTGAAAAAAATTAAATGGATATTCCAAATTTAAAATTTTATAATGTCAGGGTTATAATGTATGAAACCTAGATATATACCCATTAGCAAGATAACTAAAGTGTAATTTTTTTAGTAAAGATCGTATCTCATCCTTCTCTATCAAACCAGGTAGTATGAATGTGTTTCAATTTCAAAAAAAATACAATGGGATTCTATAAAGAGGAAAATCACATAAGAAATATCTCGATACTTGGTATGACATCAAGTTAAGGCTAATTGAATAATGTTTAAAGTTACATTATATCCATTACCCATACTAGTATAGAAATTGGTAAACATTTCCATGTATTTAATTTTTGGAATACAAAGGATATCTAAAAGCTATATTTACATTATGGTTTTAGTCAGATGGATTACTATGTTAACACATTTTACTTGAATCAAAGAGGAGTTATCTCTTTTCCAACTCTCTAAGATATACATAATGGAAGTGGTAAAGAAATATAGTGAGTTAATATCCATTAAAACTGATAGGTATCTAAGGTTTACCCTTATGTTGTCATGAATTATTCATAATTCATTATATATAGAGTGGAGTTTCCCCTATAATTTTCCCCATAAGAAAATGGTTAAACTAAGAGGATTATCTAAACTCTATAGGATATTTTGAGGACACATTTTATTGAATTATGAGGATTTTTGGATCAAAACCTCCTCATAATAGAGTCATTTTATAATTATAGTTTCAATGATAGCATTGAAATGGAACCATATGAGGCTCTGTATGGAAATAGATGTGGGACTAAAACAAGATGGGATGAAGTTGGAGAGATAATATAGATAGGTTATGGTTGTTCCTATAAAATTATATATCAGGTTCAAACTATTTAGTAGCATATGAATATTTCACAAGTTCCATAAGAACTATTTATATATTCATTAACAAGATTTAGAAAATAAATTAGGTGACTATATGTTCCATTGAATATATATATAGAATCTAGTATTGAGATTTAGGAAGAATGGTAAAATGATCTTTATTTACATCAATCACTTTAAGATCCTTGATTGTGTCACGGAAGTATTTTTTTTCTTATCACCCCCCTCGAACTAACCCTAGTATATGATGTGTTCTATGTATCTCTTTTGACAAATTAAATACCCGACCCTTCACATGTACTGAACATGGAATCCATGAAATTAGAATATAATTTTTCACATGAGGAATAACTAATTGATGTCATGGATCAATGAGATAAAGTGACAAGGAGTAAGACCAATCATCTTGTCCCTTTTATATAGAGGAATCCTTTGTTTGAAGAAGATACATTAGAACCTGAGGATGTAACGGGTCAAAAGTATCATAACATTTTTTCCTTCCACTTAATAAAAATTATGAGGAAAAAATTTCTTAACGGGGGTGGGGTGGGGTAAGAAAACAACAACCCACAATCTAAGTAAGTATGTTTCCTTAAATAAATATCATGTTAAGTGTATTTTCATACACACAATTCTAAATAAAAAAAATATTAGTTAATAAAATAAAATAATTAATTGTGAATGGTATATTGTATTTATTATATTAATGGGTACTATTACAAGTAATAACCCTATAAAAACTATGTAAAAAGATATATTAATACAAGAGTCAACTCTCAAAAATAATTTCATTTTCAACTTCTGATCTTTTCTATTAAAATTAATTTCTATATAATTTAAAACATGATCTGATATAGTTATCTTATTTTTAGAATTATATATATAATTATCCTAGATTATTTATTTTGATTATTTTAAAATAATCAATATTTAGATAAAACTTGAAAAAATAAAATCTATTCGAAAATGATGTATTTTATAACATTATAAGTATAAAATAAAGACATAAATTTTTCAAATAATAAAATTTTTATTTATGTAATAATTCTATTAATTTTAGTGTTATCGATATAGTTTTATAAAAACCATGTCAAAAATCATAAACTAAAATTAATATCTATATTAGAATAGAAACATTTTCTAATATTTTTTTAAAATAAGAATTATAATAGTAGTATATAATTTTAAATTTATCTGAATGATACAAATATTTTTATTCTAATAAATCATGTTATATAAAGAAAATTGATAATGTTGATAACTATGGATCACACATTTGTTTTATTCATTAAACACAATTTTTTACTTAAAACTGGTTATCTATGATATGAGAATATATTTCAAAAGTAACACCTCACAATAGTATAAATTTTATATAATATAGTTATTTTAAAATACGAAAATAGAAGGTATAAAATATGTAAATAGATCAATTTTAATTTTTTTCATTGATTTGAGTAATGAAGGTTTAAATTAAATTTCCCCGGTAAAATTAAAAATGGAAAAAAATAGATTTACTAAGAGTAAATTAAAGAAAATATGTTGAAATATATTTACAAATAAAATATTGGTTTGTTGATCAACCAATAATCACCGCACCATCAATTTTTTTCCCTTTATGATATTTTTAAACCTGACTCGTAACATTACATTAGTGAAAATTTAAAAGGGAGCTTTCAAAATATACTCCCCCTTCCTATATAAACAGAGATCATTCAACCTCCTCATTATACACATTTCCATTAAAATTTTAATCATAAATAATTCTATATTTTTTAACTAAAAGTATATCTCACTTAATTAATAATTCATTCACCATTACATAACTTAATCCCTCCATTTCCAATGATATTTCGAGGATAAAACACAAGTTCATGATGTAAGTAGTACCTCCATAATAATATTTTAATTGTTATATTCCTATTCAAACCATTCATAACCACCTTTATATAATGACATAAAAATAACTAATTTACCATCATGTTATTATATTAAAGGATCATATCATATTTATTCATTTATGTACACTATGAAAAATAAAATAACATCAATTATGGGTAATAGCAAACTACCCCTCCACGAGTCAACATATTCTTTTTTTCATAACTATTTATAAATGATGGGTTTAAAGGTGTGAATGATAAACCAATATGATATATATAAATAAATTATGAATATATGAAATAAATTTATTATCTTCCCTTACACCCCCTAATTTATTTGAGAAATTACAACATTAACCATGTTTAAATGAAGTGTAATGCTCATCAAAGTAAAACCATTCATTTCTCATCTAGTTTTTTCATATATAAGAAAAAAATTTCAAATATTATTCCAATTTTTAATAGAATTTATATACTAACATTATACATCTATAATAATGATATTATAACAAAATTACCCCATAATAATGCTTATATATTAAATAATGGTATGTTCTTATCGGGTCTATTTAACAACAGACATGGATAATAATATATATTAATATCATGGATTACTATGATAACATGATTACCAATAATTAATGATAAAAATAATGAAAAGGTTATTTTATTTTGGTTTGGGAATGGTAAAGAGATTTATAGAGTCATTAATTAAAATAGCATCACATGTTCATCTAAAATCATAGAAACAATTTCATCGGTAATTATATATTTAAGAATCATAACCAAAACTACCTTATAATGTCAATTTAACATAATAAATAATTAAAAAATTCATTTAAAGTAACATTTAATATCTGGGATTGATTAACATTATCAGTTGATATAATGACAACACAATGATTATAAAACCATTTCAAAATGATCAATATTAATCACACTCGAAATTAATGATGCATAAGAACTAACTAAGAAATATGTATAGAATAATTATCTATTATGAAAATAAAATAATATATATTTGAATACGGTTATTAAATATGTGATTATGATAGTTATTTTGGTTATAGGAGATGTTAATTCACTTTTTTTAGGAATTAATAGTAAATGTAAGACATTCTTCTCTCAAATTTTCAACCCTTCTAAATTAATTCTTATTTAATATCATTATTTATTAATAATTGTATCTCTAATTCCCCATTAATATTGTGTATAATGAACCTATCATTATTGATGTTATTTAATGTTTCATTTGAAATCATATCTTTTATGGGGTTTTCTTTGAAAAGATAGAGTGTCGTAAGGGATTTGATCAATCATAATTATGTCTATTAGTTCTATGAATTATAGAATTTATTTCCTAAATGTTCACTAAAATCATTAGTTTTATATGATTTTCTATTATTTTTCTTATTATATAATTACTTATATGCTTTTTGAATTGAAATCCACTTCTATGAAGTATTTAATTTTCACTTATTTCCAACAAAAAAAGGATATTTTTTTAAAAAAAGTGACTCGTGATTTTTACTTTTATATCAATGATTAAAATATGATTTCAAAAAAACTACTATAATTTCATTTTCATTATACTCTCTATCATAAAAATATATTAATCTTTAATATTTTTTTTTTCATGTCACATCCACCATTTTTATTTAATTACGTAATTATATTTCTATAGTCATGTTTTATATAGAAATCCAATTAAAAAATTTTATTATACTATTTAGAAATACTATGAAACCAAATTTTATTTACATGTATTATTTATACTAAATGAGGTGAATTAGTTTCATTTAAAATTATTTTTTTTTTAATTTTTCTTGGTTGATTATGAAATGTGAATGATTTTCATTTAAATGTTATAGGAAATTTTTTTCCATGGGTTCATTATAACATGATAAGGGTTAAATTTAAAAGTTAAACTCGTATGTATAGATGATGACGGGTGGGTCCTATTTCACCCTCCAATTCATTAGTTACATGTTTAACTCTTGTAATATATCTATTCACGACCAAATTTTTTTTTTTCACAAGAATGATTACATGAGTGAGTCTCAAGGATGTGATATATATGTAATTACAATTATATTCTTTCCTAATAATTTTTATAATTAGTATGACTCATCAATGTAATATTCCCTTACCCTGATGTTTGAGATAATGATTTAAGTTATTATTATTTTAAAAATTATTTTCTCTTGATCTAGGTTTTATGGGAAATTTTTTAATCCATGTTATGTTTATTAGGTTTCATTGTTGTTCTTTTATAAATTTATTTTATTATTCAATGTCCTTTGAATCATTTTATTGATTTATTATTGTCACACTTGATGATATGATATTTCTACTGTGATTATGTTTTCATCTTATGAAAAATGGACTTGTCCTCAATGAACTGATTATTCACACACATACTAAGAGTTTGAGATCACCCTTTTAATATTTTTCATTCCCATATTTATAAGGATTCATTTTAGAATTAACACATATAGATTATAGTCCATTATAGTGATTTTATGATGAATTAATCTCATAAATTATAAAATAATATCTATATGTAGATATATTCTAAATAAAATAAAATATTAGTCTTTGTGATATTAATACTACCATTTATGAAATATAATGTTTATATCATGTAATTGATATAATATAAAAGAATTTTTATCTATGGTGTCTATAAATTTTCTATTTCTGAATCACATTGTTTCTCTCTAATTCATGTAGTTTCTAAGACAACTAACCTAAACACAGTTAAAAATTAATAAAATGAATTAAAAACTATGAGAATTTCTATCTTTTTTATAGTGTTTATACATTATAGGATAATAAACCAAGTTAATAGGAATGACCAATTGTCAATCCCATTCATAGATCGAATGTTTATTAGTTTATAAGGGAAAACACATTATTTATTTTTAGATATCTTAATCAGATATTATTTGGTATAGAGGACTTAGAGATAACAACCTTTACTTTCCCCTTAGCCATTTTTTCTTAGTAGAAAATGAATTTTGGGTTTGTCAATGCCTCATTTACATTTCAAATATATATGATAAGTACAATATAAGGCCACATAAAAAACTACAGGGTGGAATTATAATATTATTTCAATATTTTAAATAATTATTTTTAACATTTGTTTGGTAATATGGAATTTTTTTTAGAAAATTCATTAAAAAGAGTTTTAAATTTTGAATATTTCACTATAGAGTGGAAATAGGAATAGTCTTAAAGAATTTCAAATCAAGAAAATTAATTGTGCTATATAAACCATATAACAACCCAAATATTTTATGGTATGCTTCTATTTAATACATTCCTCTCATAGCTTATATTCCATGAATTACTATGTTTTTTGTGAATCAAAACATTAGAGAAGAAACTTAAAATCTATCCATTGAACAGAAATTTTCCACTTCTATGTTTTGAATTTTGAAAAATAGTCATCTAGAGTTGTAACCAGTAAGTCATTTGGAGTCTGATAGAAGCAACATTATTTTTTGATGAATAGTAACATACCCTTATGAATAGTAAAATTAATTTTATTATGACCCTTATAAATAGTATCTAATGACAATATTTCATTTTCTTAAGGTAATAAGATATTGAGATCTTAATTAATTTTTCAATGTGATATAAAACTAATTATTCTTTTTAAATTGTTATTTTTCGATTTAACTATGATTTTATTTAAAAATTAAATTAAAAATACATAGAAAATTATTTTCAAAAATTGGATTAAATTTTTGAATTCTACATGTTGAAAAATGGTTAGGATTAATTTTTGGGATTTTTCGAAAATACATGAATTTTTCATGAATAGTAAAAATACAGTTTTGAGTTTTTGGTAGTTTAATGACATCATAATAATGTCATAATTAAATATAAAAGTATGGTAAAATTTTGTATATAAACTTATGAAATGAGGTGTCCCAAGTTTCTAAAACCAGGGGCAAGCCCATGGTTTGGAAAAAACCTCTAATGAGGTGTCCCTTTGAAATTATTAAAAAAAATACCCCTCTTTTTTGATAAATAACCACTCATCCATTCGTCTTATTTCATTAAAAATCGCTCATCCTAAAATATATGGTGGTGTTTTTTCTCTAGGATTCCTCCCAAGGTGTCCTTAATCCCCCAAGGTCCCATCCTTCAAGATCTACGAGATACTATACAAGGTAAGGGAATCCTTCATTCTCTTCTTTAAGTCGACACTTCTTTTATGTTAGCTATTTGAAATTCCTTTAACATATGTTGGGGTTTGATTTTATTTATTCTCTTTAATTTAATTTTGATTTAAATATGATGATATACCCTTTTTTTCTCATCATTTGGTGTTATGAAAATTTTAGTGACGCCGTTAGGCTGCTGAATTTTCATAAGGTATCTCTCAACTTTTCTTTTATTTTCAAGATCATCTCTTTTCTTTTTCTCTTATCACATCCTCTATCCAAATGACCATGATAAACTCCAGTATCATCTATATATTGGAATTATATCATGTTAATAGAATGACGATCATTAATATTATTACTCTCCCCTTTTTATTTTTACATGTGAAATCAACCTCCATGAGGATCCAATTTATAACCTTTGTAAACGACAGAGTTTTGTTCCTCACTTTCTCCTTCATTACTGGTCATGAAACCATTTTAATGGTTGAATAAAATCAGAATATATTTATTTCATCTCATTAATGTTCTATAATCTTTACACACTAATAATATGGAATAATTATACAAAACGAGTTCATTGTATACAAAACTGTCGAGTTCAATCCATGCGTTTATCAAAAACTATTAACTAATGATTCATCCTAACGTTTATAACCAATAATAACTATAAGATAATTTATATATATTTAATTTCACTAATAATATATATTAAAAACTCTTTATATTTATCTACATTTCAAATGAACTTCCATTCATGAAAGCAAGTAAACGAATCATGAAAACGAAGGAAGAAAATGCTTCCAAAATAATAAAATTGAACATCTTAAACCCATTAAAAGGGCCATGAATGAACCTAATAAGGTTATAATAAATATATTACATGTATAGGAGGTTATTTAATTATTAATTAATGAATCTGAATTTGATTATTCAGGTAATTAAAATAAATGTAGAACACACTCGAGCAAAAGGTAATGGGTTTCTCATCTCACTTTAATTTCTGTGAGATTTCCATTGTTCTCCAATTATTTCTTGTATGTGGTATATGTGTACTTAAATTTGATATATAATTACATGATTTTATTTATAATCATGTCATTAAATTATTCATTTTATGTCTATTATGTTTTCATCATATGAATCGTCTGATTACATTATGGTAAGGGTCTTTGTCTCAACTACCATTTTGTTGTGACTAACTTTGTATTCTGAACCTAATAATCCCTATGTGGTGTACCTACTGCCCATTTGAGGTCAATTTCCGTTTGAAATTATATTTTTATTAAATATACATAATCTCATATCATGGATATGTTTATTGTCCAAATCGTATACCATTTTACATACGATGTATATTTGGAATGTTATTTTAACTATTGAAATATTTATGAATCTATATTCTCTACTCTATACAGATATTGAAAAGTCATTTTGATATTGTATTTAATAAATATATAAAGAATGGTTTGGATATTAAGTGGTGGGTGGGGCCCACTAAAACCCCTCGATGCTTCGATAGGTCTCCTGAGACAAATTTTTTGGCGACAACCCCTTCGAGTTTGTTTCCAAAAATCAGACAGGTTTTTACCCATAGAACTAAACTGTTTTAACGGTATTATAGTTTCATGTGCCAGATACATGACAAAAAATTAATAATAATTCTCTTTATTCATTTTCAGTTATTATTATTATTAATGAGGTTTTCACTATGAGAAAATCTATGGATGCTGTTTCATTCTTAGTTTATTAATGGCATTAGTTATTCATTTATTCACTATCCCATATAGATTATGTCAGATTGATTGTGATTCACTTATTATTTTTCTCATGATTCTACTATTTTTAACCCTTACTGAGCATTTGAGATCACCCATTTCATTTTTTAGTTTCAACAAGTGACAAAAGAGAATATTATTTATTGAGTTCTTGTTGATGCAGTTTTTAGTTTCGTCATGTATTGTATTTTGTAAACTTTTCCAATGTAATTTGAGTAACATATATGTAGCTAGTTTCTTCAAGACTACTAAACTGATCATTCCTTCGATATTTTCATACCTTCTAACCATGCCAATATCACAAGTAATGCACCGACTCTAGCCTAGAGGGGTCAGGGTGTTATAGTTGGTATTAGAGGAAGTTTAGAAGAAAACTTGGAAACTAGAGTTGGAAATGTATAATAGGGAACAAAGCCCTAAGGTATTATTTGTGGATAAATATACAAGAAAGTCCTGGTATTTTGGTAAGAAATATATTATGTGAATATTTTAAGAAATACGTCCCTGTCTGGACACGAGCAAGTAGAGGCGGCTCTGAAACAGATGTATCTAGGCGTAAAACCCAAAAACACCACATTTAGCTAGACTTGAATGGGAACTGGTGCACGAAAACGGGCCTTGCTATACTCTTGGTTACAATAATCCCATTGGATATGCTTAAGATAATTCACATTTTCTTTACAAGGCATTACGAAGGAGTTTAATTTAAATTTTTCCTCAGAGAAATCATAATTATAAGATTAGATATGCGTAGAATTTCTATATATTTTGAGTGCTTTTATATCTGAGATTCATAAAAATATATATTGTATCCCATTATTTAGAAATGGCATCTAACAGAAGAAGGTGAATTCATACTCATGGGAAAGGTAGGGATCTTCCCACTGAGCAAGTCAACATGGTCAATGTTGGAGCAGATCATATCGTGACCATATTGGGAAAACATACTCAGGTTGTAATGAATAACCATTACACAACTATATCAGATCATTTCATGCGTAAGAAGTCCCCATCTTTCATAGGGACTACTAATCCAGTGGTTTTTGAGAAATAGATCATGTCCCTTGAAAAGATTTACATGGGATTAAGATGCAATGAAAATGAAATGGTAGTATTGGAAGTATATTGTCTCAATGGCGATGTTGATCAATGGTTGTCCTTGATTCAGAATAACACGGAGGAAGAAGAAATAGAAGATATGGAATGGAGGACTTTTAAGGAAATATTCTTCTAAAAACATTTCCCTTGTGAACAATGAACTGAAATGAAGAAGACATTACTTATCTTAAAAAAAGGGAAGAAGACAGTGTTGCAGAGTATGAGGTTATTTTCACAAGGCTATCCAGGTATACCATAGATTACGTACATGATTCGGTTGGCAAGATTTATCATTTCATTGTAGGTCTTAAGCCAAGACTTTTAAGGGCATTGGATTCTCAATCATTTTCATCATATGATGAAATTATATCAAGTGCTATCAAAATAGAGAGATAATTTTCTAGATAAAATATTTTCAATGGAAAACAAGATAGGAATCGGTACTCTGATAACAAAGGAAAAGGGGAAGAACCAAAGAATAGCAAGGGAACAAATATATTCCCATTATGTGAGAACTATGGAATGATTCATCTCGAGAAATGCATGAAAGGCATGAGAGTTTGCTACAATTGTGGAGAAAAGGGACATTGATCTAATGAATATAAGGGGAAGAAACAATTCAATGATATTAAATGCTACAATTTCCTAGAGATGGAAAATTATGAAAATGAGTGTCTTAAGAGCCAAGGAAACATGCCTCAGAAAAATCCAAGAGAACAAGGGAGAGCCTATATGATTACAACCGTAGAGGTTGAAATTCCTAATGACGTGGTGACAGGTACTTTAATTTTTTCCTCAAACTTATCCAACACTCAATTTGATTCTGGATCACCGCATTCATTTATATCTTCCCAGTTTTCCAAGGAAATTACATATATCCAATTTGATTTAATAAAGGAGCTGTCAGTCAAAACTCCCAGGGGATTTATCATTGCAACAAAGGCATGTTGACTAGACCCCTCCTGACACCAAAACATGCTTTAGTTTCTAACCTTATCATCATACTGGTGACTAAATTCGATATAATTATCAGTATGGATTGGCTATCAAATTATTATGTGAAGATTTATAGTAAGAATAAGGAAGTTACAATTTTTGAAAATGGTGTAGAATCCCTTGTCTTTAGGGAATAAACTTTGCCACCTGATTCTTATCTATAACCACCCCCAGTAGCTCTATTGAATGGAATACATTGAGAGGAAGATAAACCAATATCTATGGGAAAGGAAAGACATTTTCAAATTGAAGATGTCCACATAGTGAAAGAGTACATTGATTTTTTTCTAGAGGATTTACCTGGACATCCTACAGAGTGAGAATTTGAGTTCTCTATTGATTTAAATCTTGATGCAATACCTTTATCAAATACTTCCTATAGAATGGCCACTATGTAATTAGTATAGCTAATGAAACAACTAGAGGATTTGAGTGAAAAATGATTTATTCAACCTAGCATTTCTCCGTGGGGAGCCCCAGTCCTCTTTGTCTAGAAGAAATATGGAATCATGAGGATTTGCATTGATTACAAGGAAATAAATGTTATTAGAATAAAGAATAAGTATAATCTGCCTTGAATTGTGGTATTATTTGACCAAATTCATGGAGCTCAATACTTTTCAACGATTGACCTTCGATTCAGATATCATCAGTTGTGTGTGAGGAATGAAGATATTCCTAAGAGAGTATTTTGGACAAGGTATGGGCATTACGAATTTATAGTGATGCCTTTTGTACTGAAAAATGCACCCTATATTTTCATAATTTAATGAATAGAGTTTTCAAGGAATATATTCATAACATTGTTGTGGTATTCATCGATGATATCCTCGTATACTCAAAAAGCTATGAAGACCATGAGAATCGGTTATGGGGAATTCTGAGACCTCTTACAAGAAATAAATTATATGGGAATTTTAGCAACTACAAATTATGGCTTCAATAAGTTTCTTTTCTATGACATATTATGTCTAAGGATGGAATCATAGTTGATCCTGTGATGAAAAAGGAAATCCAAGATTGGCCCATGCCAACAAAAATAACTGAGGTACGTAGTTTTGTTGGCGTAGTAGGTTATTATCGGAATTTATTTTAGAATTTTCCCCAACTGGCTAATCCGCTAACCAAGCTCACACGTAGAGGAGTTATGTTTTTTTGGAAAAAATAATGTCAAGAATACTTCGATGAATTGAATGGAATATTGGTCAATGCTCCAATTTTGGAACTTCCATCTGGAAGTGATGGATTTTTAATATACAACGATGCATCAAAGAATGGACTGGGTTGAGTCCATATGAAAAATGGTAAAGTTATTTCTTATGCATCAAGACAGTTGAAGAGTCATGAGAAAAATTTTCCAACTCATGATCAAGAGTTAACAACTGTAATCTATTCTTTGAAAATATGGAGGTATTATCTCTACGGAGAGAGATATGAGATTTATATGTAACACAATAGTTTGAAATACATTATCACAGAAATAGAACTCAACATAAGGTAAAAAAGATGGCTCGAGTTACTCAAAGATTACGATTTTTCAATACACTACCACCCAGGAAAGGTGAATAAGGTGGAAGATGCATTAAGCAAGAAAGATCATGGCCTTTTGACTCAAATGAGGATTAAAAGGGATCTTATGTTCAAGGATCTACTGAAGATGGATATGGGAATTGTTAAGGTAGGGGAAACATCACTCTTTAAAATGATTACTAAACCATATTTATAAGAGAAGATAAAAATTTCTCAATCTGATGATGAGAATCTGCACAAGAAAATTAGTGTTTTCAAGGATGGGAGACTGGCTGACTTCGTGTATGAAGAAGGAGTTCTGAAATTTGGGATGAGGTTATCTGTTCAATCAGTACCTGAGCTAAAAAGGGAACTATTAGACGATGCCCACAGCTCAAATTTCTCTGTACACCTGGGTAGCACCAAGATGTACAGAGATCTGAAGGAATATTTTTGGTGGGATAATATGAAGCGAGAAATTACAGACTACGTGTCAAGGTGTATAGTTTATCAACAAGTGAAGGTGGAGAGACAACATCCCAAAGGAGTGATGCAACCTCTACATATTCCTATGTGGACGTGGGATCACATTATGATGGATTTTGTCACCGAACTACTAAGGACACGTAGAAAGAATGATGCTATATGGGTAATTGTTGATCGTCTCACTAAATCAGCACATTTCCTTCCAATAAGAAAGAATTTACCACTTGATTGTCTGGAAATACTTTATATTAATGAAGTTGTGAGACTTCATGGTGCACCTCTATCAATTGTCTGTGATCGAGATCCCCGATTTATGTAAAATTTTTAAAAAAGTCTCTAGAAGGCTTTGAATACTGAGGTTCATGTGAGTACCTCATATCACCCCCAAACTGATCGACAATCTGAAAGGACTATTCAAATACTAGAAGATATGTTGAGGTCATGATCTCATGACTTCAATGGTATGTGGGATCAATAATTTCCTTTAGTGGAATTTTCATACAAAAATAGTTTCCAATATAGTATTTAAATGGATCCATATGAAGCATTATATGAAATGAGATGTCTAACTCCAACTTGTTGGGATGGAGTTGGTCAGAGGAAACTAGTAGGCCCAGAACTTATTGAAGAGACCATGACAAAGGTGAAGAAAATGCAAGCCCATATTAAAGAAGCCCAAAGTAGGTAAAAGAGTTATGCTAACAAATGGAGAAAGGACTTGGAATTAAAAGTGGGGGATCATGTATTTCAGAAAGTATCTCCATGGAATGGTGTCTTAAGGTTCATTAAGAAAGGGAAACTAAGCCCCAGGTATATCAAACCATTTGAAATTTTGGGAAGAATCAGAGCTGTAGATTACCATTTAGCGATGCTGCCAAATCTCTCCATATTTCATGATGTGTTCCACGTATCTTTGTTAAAGAAGTAAATTCCAGACCCAATGCATGTACTCACATATGAAGAAATAGAACTGGAACCTGATTTTTCATACAGTGAAAAGCCTATCAGGATTCTTGACATAAGGGAGCAGGTATTGGGAAATCAAAAAACTCGCCTAGTAAAGGTTATTTGTAGAAACCAGAATATGGATAAAGTGACATGGGAACCAGAGGATTTCATGAAGAAGAACAACCACATCTTTTTTTTGGACATTATACATAAAATTTCTAGGACAACATTCATGAAGGAGGGAATAATATAACACCCCAAAAATTTTATGGTATGCTTCTATTAAATACATTCTATTCATAGCCAGTATTACATGAACCACTAGGTTTTTTTGAATCAAAATATTATAGGAGAAACTTATAATATATCCATTAAACATAAATTTTCTACTTATATGTTTTGAATTTTGAAAAATGGCCATCTAGTGTTGTGACCAGTAAGTCATTTGGAGTCTGACAGAACCAACTTGATTTTTTAATGAATAGTAACATACCCTTATGATTAGTAAAATGACTATTAATATGACCAATATAAATATTATCTAATGATGATATTTTATTTTCTGATGGTAAAAAGATAATGAGATATTAATTAATTTCTCAATGTGATATAGAACTAATTATACCTTTAAAATTGTTATTTTTTGAATTAACTATGATTTCTTAAAAAAATTAAATTAAAAATTATTTGAAAATTATTTTCAAAAAATGGAGTTCATTTTTGAATAATAAATGCCAAAAAAATGGTTAGGGTAAATTTTTGGGATTTTTTTAAAATACATGAATTTTCATGAATAGTAAAAATAAAGTTTTGGGTTTTCTATATTTTAATGACATCATAATGATGTAATAATTAAATATAAAATTATAATCAACTTTTTTATAGTATCTTATTACATTAGGTGTCCCATGTGTCTAAAACCATGGTAAAATACCCTGGGAAATCCCATGGTTTGGAAAAAACCACCAGTGAGGTGTCCCTTTGAAATTATTAAAAAATTGCCACTCTTTTTCTAAAACTACCCACTCATCAATTCATCTTAATTCATTAAAAATCCCTCATATTATAATCACGGGTGGTTTTACCTTTCTAGGAGTCCTCCCAAGGTGTCCTTAAGCCCCCAAAGTCCCATCCTTCAGGATCTAGGAGTAACTCTACAAGGTAAAGAAATCCTTCATTCTCTTCTTTAAGTCGACACTTATTTTATGTTAGCTATATGATATTACTTTATCATATGTTGGGGTTTGATTTTATTTATTCTTCATAATTTCATTTTTATTTAAATATTATTAGATTCCCTTTTTTCTAATCATTTTATTTTATGAAATTTTAAGTGACACCATTAGGCTGCCGAATTTTCATAAGGGGTCTCTCAACTTTTCTTTTATTTTCAAGATCATCTATTTTATTTTTCTATTATCACCTCCTATGTTCTAATGACCATGATAAACTCTAGTATCATCTATATACTGGAATTATATAATGTTAATGGAATGACCATCATCAATATTTTTACTCTCACCTTTTTATTTTTATAAGCAAAATCAACATCAATGGTGTTCCAATTTATAACCTTTGTGGATGATGGAGTTTTGTTCTTAAATTTCTCCTTAATTAATGGTCACGAAACCATTTTAATGGTTTAACCAAATCCGATTATATTTATTTCATTTCATTATTGTTAGGGAATCTTTATAAACTCAAAATATGGAAAAATAATACAAAACAAGTTCATTGTATACAAAACTGCCAATCTAAATCCAAGCGTTTATCAAAAACTTTTAACTAATGATTCATCCACAATTATATAACCTATAATAATTATAAGATAATTTATATCTCTTCAAGTAACTAATAATATATATTAATAGCTATTTATATTTATCCACATTTGAAATGAACTTCAATTCATGAAAGCAAGTAAACAAATCATGAAAACAAATGAATAAAATGATTCCAAAAACATAAAATTGAACCTCTTAACCCCATTAAAAGGGCCATGAATGAACCTAATAAGGCAATAAAAAATCAATTAAATGTATATGAGGTTTCGTAATTATTAATTAATGAATTTAAATATGATTATTCAGGTCATTAAAACAAATTAAGAACACACTCAAGAAAAAGGTAAGGGGTTTCTCATCTCACTTTCATTTCTGTGAGATTTCCATTATTCTCCAATTATTTCTTATATGTGTTATATGTTTACTTACATTTGATATATAATTACATGATTTAATTTATAATCATGGTATTAAATGATTCATTTTATGGCTATTAAGTTCCGGTCATATGAATCGGCCGATTACATCGTGGTAAGGGTCTTCGTCTCAACTAAAATTTTATTGTAACTAACTTTGTATTGTGAACCTAATAATATCTATGTGGTGTACCTACAGCCCATTTGAATTCACTTTCAATATAAAATTATATTTATATTAAAAATCCATAATCTCATATAATGGATAGTTTTATTGTCTAAACTGTATACCATTTTACATATGGTGTATATTTGGAAGGTTATTTAAACTATGGAAATATTGATGAATCCGTATTCTCTACTCTATATGAATATCGAAAATGAATATTTATTATGTATTGAATCAATTTATATTGAATTATTTGGACATAAAGTGGTAGGTGGGGCCCACTAAATCACATCTATGCATCGGTAGGTCTCATGAGACAAATAAGTTAGTGAAAAACCCTTCGAGTTTGTTTCCAAAAATCAGATGGGTTTCTACCTATAGAACTAAAACGTTTTAGTGGTATTATAGTTTCTTGTTCCAGATACATGACATCCAATTAATAAGCATTCTCTTTATTCATTATCAGATATTATTATCAATGAGGTTTTAACTATGACAAAATCAATGGATGCAGTTTCATTCTCAGTTTATTAAGGGATTTATTTATTAATTTATTCACTATTCTATATTGACTATGTTAGATTGATTGTGATTCACATATTATTATACTCATGCATCTGATATTTGTAACCCTTACTGAGAATTTGAGCTCACCCCTTTAATTGTTTACTTTCAACGGGTGATAACGAGGATATTTTTTATTGAGTTCTTGTGGATGCAGTTTTTATTTTCATTATGTATTGTATTTTGTAAACTTTTACAATGTAATTTGAGTAACCACTATGTATCTAGTTTCTTCAAGAATACTGAACTGGTCATTCCTTCGGGATTTCCATTCCTTCTAACCATTCCAATATCACATGTAATGCACCGACTTTATCCAAGAGGGTTCGGGTGTTACAAATTAAAAATTGAATAGTTAAATAAATTATCATAAACAACTTGTTTAAAATATATTAAATATTTTCTAGGATATGTTATGCTTTATATGCGTTCCATCAAGGAAATTAGTAATATTTCTATCCCTAAATATCATTAAATTTCAAATAATATTATTTTTATTTTAATATTAAATATTTTGAAGAATTCATTATACTAAAGTGTTTACTAATTGTCCAGCCAATCAAGTATCCACAGAGCTAGGAGATCCATTCTAAGTTACATTATGATTCTTTAAACCAGGTGATTAGGGAAGTGTTATCCGAAGGAATTAAAGGAAATCCCTAGGTCATTTTTTATGGCTTAAGTAAACTATAATAAAACTTGATGAAGTATATGTCAAAAAAGGATTTCCTTGTAACTTATTATACTTTATAAAAATTGTGATATTATTTTCTTAAAACTAAGGACCATGCATCACTAAAATACTTAATAATTTAGAAGGAAAATAAAAATACAAGACTTTTAGATTAATTTTATTACATGATGAATTGAACCTCTATTTTTATAAAAAGAATAGAGAAAATAATTAGGTAGCTGATTAGCTAAATAGATCAACCTACATGGATAATACACAAATTCCAGGCAAGGAACTACTTAATGACCGCCATCAAGAAGAATATAATTATTTGGATAAAGGTGAAGTGACCCAATGTTGAAAAATGGAAAATTATTTTTTGACATGATAGGTATTATCTCCTTTAAATACCCATATAATTATAAAATGAATTGTGATTTTACATTTAAGAAGAACCATAAAGTTGAATATTTCCAATGATCATGCATTGAGAACATGTTTTCCATTAAGGGATATAGTGTCTGATTTTCAAATTTCATCACATTCTAGAATTTCTAGTCCATTTTGGACTTCATGGATATATAATTAATTTATTATAATCAAGATTTATTTATAGTAAAATGTTAAAACATGCACATGAGTTTCATAAAAAATGTAAAAAATCCCACTTTAAGGGAAATATTTCTATGAGATATAAAATGCCCCAAAATAAATCATATTTTATGAAATTTTGGAAAGTTATGGATTTTAATTTATGGAACACTTTCCCATATCTTGTGTAAACTATTAAATTTTACATGGTATATATTACGTATTAAAATTGGTGGAATCTAAAGCTACCTAAACTAATTATCCACATGTTGTGGGTTTTTTTAATAACAATTTTTGTATAATTATATTTCAATGGTCCATCATCAATGATAAAAGGACCAAACATTAAAAAAATATTAATATATGACTTTATATTAATATATAGAGTACATCAAAAAATATACAATTGTTACTATCCATAGAAAAATTGTCTAACTGTTGTGTCCAATAGGTAAATCAATGGAATTTTTGAGAATAATTTTAAAAACCTAGAAATGAATTGAGACAATGATTCAATTAAACCTTATTTAAATATAATACTACTTATAAAACAACCATTTGAATTATTCCCTAACAATTTATTTTTGTGGAAAATTTTCACTTACCTATGGATTTTGAACATAATTCCTTATGATTTATTAAACAAGTGAATCTAGGTTGAGATAAATAATGAAATTTGAGTGTATTATAACTATATTATTTTAAATAAATATGTTGGGAATAATTTAAGAATTAAAAAAATTAGAAATAAAGGATAATACTAGCTCATAGAAAATGTATTCATTATAAACACTTCTGTATTGGAGACCAAGTACTATAATGAAACTCAAGGCTAATTCTAATTCTAGGTAAACCTCATTCTAGACAGGAAGTCCCTTTAATGATTATTAATGAGTCCCATTTTGGTGTTTTATAGATTAATAAATAATTAACCCATAAAAAATCAATATATATATGAATGTAGGCCAGAAAATGGAAATGAGAATCTACACTAAGAAATAGTGGAGGGGTTCACACTTCTTCTCCCTGTCTATTATTGAAAACCCATATGTTAGTACACCTCCTTAAATTTTAATTTCATGATGTAAATCCATTTAAAATATTAATAAATGATATATAAAATTGAATGATTTTATTAAAATCCACAATTCATGTTTGGGGGAGGGAGCCTTTGAATTCTATGACTTTTTAAAATTTATGTCATTAATTTGTTTTATTTGTATTAACTTATTTTTTACATTAATTTTCATTTTCATTTTATTTTTTATACCAATTAGAATAACTAAAATACCCTTACAAACCATTAATCGACGCTAATGTTCAGAAAAATTATTTAACACTCCAAATCAACTTCGATAAATTACTATATGAAATTTCCTCATAATTTTATGTGAAGGAATGACATTAAAAAATCATTATTTTTTTAAACTCATACCTTTAAATCCCATCCTATATTTTGAACACTTAAGATAGAGGTCTCTGAACCAATTTTAAAATTTCTATTCCAATTACCTTTTTCATGAGTTAACTAAAATATACATGAATAAAAATAATTTTATGATTAATATTATAAACACCATATCTTATTCAAGGAACTTATGCTTAAGTAATTTAGTTGTTAATTTGATTGAAACCCATTTTTTAATGAACTAAATTCTCTGGATTACATATAAAACAATTATTTTAGACCATAAAACCCAAGAATAACAAATATATGTTTGAAAAGATTATTCCAAATATCTATATATACCTTTACATAGAATATTTTTCAATATCTATGATTAATTTAATTGTAGGGGGAATAAATTAAAGGATCTATAAAATCTGTATGAAAAATTTTGCATGAATGTAATGATTAATTTACTATAACATTTTGACTAATATTTTGGGAGAAAAAAATCACCATGTGTGAGAATAGGAAAAATATATTAATGCCATAAAAATATGGATATGAATTTCTCCCATTTTTTTAATCTAAAAGGGAATATATTTCTATTAAAAAATTATTTTTATAATAAATTCAGTAATGGGCCAAAATCATTATTGCTAGTCCCATTTTGGATTTTATTGTGTTGGAGGTGTTAAGAGGATGAAGGGGTGGAGTTAAGATGGATTTTTATTTGTAAGTTAGGATTGTTGTGTTACGCCTTGTGCTATGTGGGGGAGTGAATTTAAGAGACGATGTAATGGTGTAGACTAACAGTTGCAGCTGTAACGACCCAAATATTTATCAATGGAAATTCCCTTATTATAATTATGTCAAAAAATCACATTTTGAAACACAATGACACATTATTCTTAAATAAACTACTAAATAATATGTTACCTTAATAGTCTATCCATAAAAAATAATTTTTCCACTTTTGTGTTTTGAATTTCAATAATATGACCTAATAATTTGCAATCGGTAAGATATTTAGAGTCTAATAGGAAAAACATAATTTTTGGTGAACAGTAACTCACTATTATGAATAGTTTTTTTACCATTATGAATATTAACATGGCCCTTATTAAAAGTAAATCAGATAATTGAATAGAAATCATACCAATTATAGTATAAATAGTTTTTTCATATTATAAGTGAAAATATGATAAAATTATTTCTTAGTATAAGTCAATAAATATTTTAAAAATAGTTAATTAAGTGTTGGTATTTTTATAAGTCATAAATATTATAAAACTAATTTAAATGAAAATTTATTTTCACAAAATTTATTCATAAAATAATATTTTTAGGTATTATGATTTATGATAAATTTATGTGAAATTAAGTGGTTTATTAAAGTGTTTTAAAATTATTTTTAATTTTAAAATTTTTAGTTTCCAAGTAAATGATGATTTTGATTAAAAATTCAATTTCTCAAATTCAGGAAATTATTTTCTAAAAATGGAGTTTTTTTTAAATTCTACACATTGAAAAAAGGTAATAGTGAATTTTTGTGATTCTTATAAAATACTATATTTTTATCTGAATTGTAAAATACAATAATTTATGATAAATGTTCAAACCAAAATTTTGGAGTCATGATTGAGACATGAATGAGGTATGTGACCTTTGTTTTGAACACACAAGCACTAATTACTATATTTATTCACAATAATGATCCATATTTATTCTCTTGATAAAAATAAAAAACTAATAATTAAAATAATAAGAAAACACCTATCTCATCCACTATAAATACCACCCCTCACACCCTCTTCTCCATGCACCTCTCGATCTTTGAGACATTCCTATATTCTTCCCAATACATTTCCCTTATCCATCCCAAATTTCCAATATCTCTTGGCCTCATCAAATGTTAGAGCCTAGGTTCCCTGAGGAGGATCTCAAGAGAATAATTCAAGAGGATATTAACATTAGGGAAGCTTATAGACAAAAGCAAAGGGGATTTCTCAAACCCAACTCTCTATCTATGGGTTTTCTCTCTTTCACCCAATTTTTTGTATGGTTATTCCTTAAAAATAATTTCTTCTTCATTATCTTATATTTGTTTTGGATATACATGATTTCAATTAAATTTTATGAAAAAAACAATGTTTTCAAAAATAACTCTTCTTCAAAAAAAAACATTTTACCTCACTCTCATGTTTGAGGATTCTTATATCAAGTATGTTATTCCCTATATTATATAGGAACCCCATGTTTCTGAATGTATGATTATTATATGAAATTAATTCCTTTACATTGGTTATTTATGTTAATGATTGATATATTTTATATATGGAATGCATGATAATGTAAATGTTATGATATAACGGGTACAACCCGAATTATATAGCGTGATGTAATTGTCTTGATGTGGTGTGTGTGCCTATAATTATATAGTGATCCAATTTATTGGGTAATGTTAAGAAAAACACGAGTAAAATGAAATATGTGTGTACATGATGCTATCTTTTTTCACAACTATGTGTGGTATTTGACCACTAACACATAATGATTCGGTTTTATGCATTACCACAGTCCAAGTTTTATCTTAATTCATACCCTCATATTCATTATCCAATGTCTATGTTATGATGATAATGATTATTCTTACCCTATGTAATATTGTTTCATGTTATTATTGGGCTTTTAGATCACCCATTGTTTATGTATACCTTAATGTGAGTACAATTACTATAGTTAATTCATGGGAAAATGATAATTTAGATATGAAGAAATTAAATAAATTTTTATGTTTCATTTTATAAAGTTTTGAATGGTCCAATTTTTTCCAAAACACTAATCATTTAGATCATCAATGTGTAATTAATTTATGTAGTTTATCTTTAAAATGATGTAATAGTAATTTTAGTAAAAGTAGAATTGATATAGTTGGTATGGTATATAGGTTTACTAAATTTGGGAATTAGGATTAGATTACCATAGTGAAAACACTTAGTATTAAATAAGTATAAGTGAGCACCCCAGAAGATTTTTTTTATAAAATGATAAAACTACAGATCCCATAAGATATTCCTTTAGAGATAATTTTAAAAATGGATAGATTATTTATGACTTGTTTACATATGTTTTGTTATAACCTTTTCTATTTTAGAAAACTGTGGGAACTAGAAGAGACCATGCCAACAACCTTTGTGATGGGAAATGCAGTGATTTCTTGAACAACATCACCAATTCTTTGGGAGGTGGAGTTAAAAATTTTATAGAGATTCTTGCCCAACTATCTTAGGTTATGATCAAATACCTTAATAATGTTGAATATCCACCTCCACCAAAGAGGGATCAACTGACAATTGAGTTTTTGATGTGGAATTGACCACTAATGTTTAGTAGATCATTTGATCCACTAATTGTGTAACAGTGGTTCAACTCGATGGAGATGATATTTATTATTCACTATTCTAAGATAAACAAGGTGAATCATGTTATTTATCGTATAGATTGAAAGTCTCATCAATGGTAGGCTTTGATTAAGAACACCAAGATAAGGGACTAAATTGAAGAGCTAGGTTGGGAATACTTTACCATAATTTTTATTAATAAGTATATCCCTCATACTCTTTAAATTAATATGGATAGAGAATTTATAGATTTGAAGCAAATAAAATGAAAATTTTTCAAAACCTAAAAAAGAAAATTTCACAATGTTTGCAAGGTACGGTTCAAGTTTTGTTATCAATAATGATATAAATATTGATTGATCATTTAGTATTTTAAAACCATACATTCAATAAGATCTTGAAATTCAATACATTGGGAGTAATTAAGAAGTTATTCGATGTGCTCTAAAAATGGAGATGGAGTGTGGAGAATGGTCTTGTGGATATGGTGATAAGAAATGAAGGATGGTGTTTCCAGATGGAGGATCTAATGACAAAGATGGAATGGAAACACAGACACCCACATGTCAAAAATGTGGGAAGATGCATCATGGTAACATTATAAAAGGTATAGGTAAATTCATCAATTGTGGGAGAGAAGGCCACAAATATTTTGACTATTGAATAGAGATAAAAATTATAGATAATGTGGTGGATGAAAGGAGGGAACCACCCATATTCCAGTGATACAACTGTATGAATTAGAGGAAATATAAAGTTCATTTCACCAAACCTTGATCTCTTGAGGGTAATCAGTGTCATCACCCACAAAATATAACAGAATAAGTGAAGGCATATTCCATCACTAATATAAAAGTGGACAAGAAAACTATTTATTATAAGGTACACAACCTATTCACTCATGAATGAAAAAAAGTCTTATTTCATTCTAGTTCTATGAATTCCATTATATCTTCCCATTTCTCTATAACTATTGAATTGAATCATTAAATCATTGATGTAGATATATTGATAAAAATACTAGTGGTGTAATCATTTCAACCTATGTGTTAGACTCTTCACCTATTGTCGTATTTGTGGAGATTGTTCCAAAAAATTTAAAGATAATTTCCTTTTTGGAATTCAACACTATACTGGGGATGTATTGTCTCTATTTATATAAAACACATATAAACTATTAAGAAAAAGAAATATCATTTTATATTCTAAACCAACCCATTCTCCACTATCATTGTAAGGATGATCGTGAATCTCCTTTGAAAAATACTTCAATGGTGTGGGTTTTTATTCTCTTTGAAGAGGAAAACCTCAATAAAATGGTTGAGTCAAAGAAAGTTATCCATTTAGGTGGAATTCCTATTGTGAGGGAATATTGTTATGTATTTCATGAAGAGTTACCTGGACTACCCCCAGATAGTAATATATAGTTCTCATTAGAAATCCATCCTGAAGCTACTCTTATATTAATGTGTCCTTATAGGATGGATCCCATCGAACTAGAGGAGTTAATAAAGATGTATCCAGAAAAAATGGACAAAGGGTTCACATGACATAGTGAATCACCTTGGGGTGTTCTAGTGGTCATTGTCAAGAAGAAGGATAAACCTATTCTATTTTTATAGAATATTGGGAACTCAACCTGGTCACCATAAATAATAGCTATAACATTACAAATATTGGTGAATTATTTGACCAGTTAAGAGGAGCTCAGTACTTCTCAAAGGTGGAACTCCTTTATGGGTATCATTCGCTAAAGGTGAATAAGAATGATATTTAGAATACTTCCTTTTGTATAAGGTATGAGCACCATAATTCTTTGGTGATGACCATCATTCATACTATGACCCCTTCAATATTCATGGATTGGATTAATGGATTATTTAAACCTTACCATGAAAAATTAGTGGTAGTGTTTATTGATGACATTTTAATCTAATCAAATAGCGTGGAGGAAAATGATTAACATATAATAATTGTGTTGGAAACATTGAGGAAGGACAAGTTTTATGCTATGTTTAACAAGTTTGACTTCTGGTTGCAGTAATTCATGTTCTTGGGTCATGTGGTCACAAGAGAGGCATTTTTTGTTGACCCAAAAAACCCAAGGAATTAAGGAATGGCCCAGACCCACATGGGTAATAGAAATATATAGTTTTCAAGTCATACAAGGGTAGTATAGATATTTTTTAGAAAAACTATCATGATTGAAAAACATGCTAACTACAATAACAAGGAATGGGGTAAATAATGTTTGGATGGAAGAATGTGACGAAATATTCAAGGAGTTAAAGATAATTCTGATCATTGCACATGTAATCACATTACTGATAAGTGGATAATGTTTTTTGATATACAATGATTCTTCCTAGAAATTATTGGGTTGTTTAATCCTGGAAAATGAATATTTGATGACCTATACCTACAAACAGTTGAAGATCAATGGGAAGAAATACACTATTCATGATCTAGAGTTAGATGATGTGATCTTTTTGTTGAAAATCAAGTTTCATTAATTCTATGGTGAAAAGTGTGACATATATACTAATCAAAATAGCATAAAGTATATATTCACAAAAAAAAGATCTCAACTTGAGTCAAAGGATATTGTTATATCTAATCAATGACTATGATTACTCTATTCAATATCATCCTGGGAAGGTGAACAAAGTAGCTGATGATCTAAGTAGAAAACAACAAGCTCCTCTACCCTTGTTTCAAATTGAGAAATATCATATCTTATTGTACATGAAATTTATGGATTAGAAAATAATAATGGAATGGAATAAATCATACCTTTCTTAAATGATTGTGAAGAAGTCTATGTTCAACATTCTCAAACAATTATGGTAGAACCGAGATATACTGTGATATTTGATAAAAATTCTGGTGGGACAGTATGAAGTAAGATATTGCAGACTATATCTCAAGGTTCATGATATGTGAACACATTAAATAAGAGAAACAAAAATCCTAAGGGATGATCCAACCATTTCTTATACCCATTTGGAAAAGAGAGAATGTCACCACATACTTTTTCACAAGACTCTTGAAGACATTCGAATGAAATATTGTGTATGGGTTGTGGTGGACCGAATCACCAAGATTTCTCACTAGATTTATATTCAGGATGATATCCTACTTAAAAAATTTATATGATATCTATACAATAAGTGGTGATACCACATGGGGTTCCATTCTTAATTGTCTCTGATCGCGATCCCAGTTTCACATCTAAATTCTATAAGAGTCTTCAACATTCCTTGAGTACAAAATTTAATTTCTTCGTAGCCTATCACAACCCAAAAATATGGCCAATATAAAATGACTATTATTATGCTTGAAGATATACTACGATCCTGGTTATTATAATTCAATGGTGGATGGGAGCAATATCTCCCATTTGATGAGTTCTCCAAAAAAAAATAGCTTCCACTCGAGTATTCATATGGATTCATATGAGGCTCTGTATGGAAAGCCATGTAGAAATACAACCTTTTTTGATGAAGTTGGGGAAATAAAGATACTTGGAACTAATCTTGTACATGAGATTATAGAAAAGGATCAAGTGATCAAAAAACCTATCAAAGGTTCTCAGATTCAGAAAAAGTGCTCTGCTGACAACCATCGAAGGGACTTGGAGTTTGACGCTGGAGATAATGTCTTCCTTCAAATATCAAAATGGAAGAGATTAATGAGTTTTGGAAAGAAAAGAACGATATTCCCAAAGTACATTGGCCCCATTTATATCCTTGATCGCATTTGATCCATGGCCTATTAGCTTCCACTTCTATAGAATATGAATCGTGTTCATGATGTGTTCCATGTATCACTCTTGATGAAGTAAATTCTAGATCCCTCACATGTATTGAACATAGAGGTGGTTCATATGGAAGTTGATCTCCATTATAATGAGTAGCAAGTAATGATTCAATAATGGAGAGATCAGGATCTATGAAATAAGACAACACACATTGTAAATGTGTTGTGGTGGAATAATAAGTATGAAGAAGCAACTTGGAAATCAGAGGAGGTGATGAAGGATAAGTACACTAACTTGTTATTGTAAAACAAAATTTTGAATGTTAAATTTAAAAAGGGGGAATAATGTAACGACCCAGTATTTAACCAATATAAATTCCCTTATAATTCTACTACATAAAATCATATTACGAAACGTAATGACACATCATGCTTAAATGAACTACTAAATACTATGTGACATTTATATCCTAGATGTTAAGCATAAATTTTCCACCTCAATGTTTTGAATTTCTAAAATCTGATAAATAGGATTATGATCAGTAACAGATTCGGTGTCACATAGGAAAAGCTTCATTTTTGGTGAATAGTAACATGCCTGTATTAATATAAATATTACGCTTATGAATATTAATATGAACCTTATGATTAGTAAACTATCCTTGTGAATAGTAATCTTACCAATTATAGTATAAATAAAATTCACACATCTTATAAGTGACAATATGATAAAATTATATCACATTATTAATTAATAAGTATTTTAAAAATTATTAATTAAGTATTGGAATTTTTAAAAATAAGAAAAATTTAATGATTAATTGAAAATAATATTTATTAATAAATTAATATTTTTGACATCTTTTTATTTTAAAATAATTTTATTAGACCTTATGAAATTTTTCAAAGCGTTATAAAATAAATTTTATTTTTAGAATTTGTATATTCTAAGTTAATGACGATTTTAATTAAAAATTAAATTTATCATATATAGATTTTTTTTCTTAAAATGGATTTCATCTTTGAATTATACACATTGAAAAATGGTATTGATGAATATTTTTTATTTTCCAAAATACATTAATTTTTGGTGACTAGAAAAATATGATAATATACAATATATGCTAAAAACCCAAATTGTGTAGTCATGCTTGAGTCATGGATGATGTAACGGACATTTGTTTTGAACTTACATGCACTAATTACTATATATTTTCACAAGAATCATCTATATTTCTTGTCTAGTGAAAAATAATAAACTAATGATTAAAATAATAAGAAAAAACTACTCTCCCCCACTATAAATACCACCCCTCATACCATATTCTCCTCAAACATCTCAAGCTTTGTTCATCACCTATATTCTACCAAATACTCTTCCATATTCCCTCCCCCATGTCCATGATATCATGTTCTCATAGAAATACCAATATAAGTTGACTTAATGGGGATCAGAAGAGGAGAATTAAAGAGGTTATTAAAATGAAGGAAGTTTTTAGAAAAAATTTATTGGGATTTCTCGAACCCAACTCTCTTTCTTTAAGATTTCCCTCCTTCACCCAATTTTAACTATGGTTATTCCTTTAAAATCATTTCTTCATAAAAATATTATTGTTTCTAGGATATACATGTTTCCTAGTGGAGTTTATGACCAAAATAATATTTTTCAAAAGAACTCTTCTTTAAAAACACACCTTTTAATTCTAAATCAATGTTGATGATTCCTATATCATGTATCTTATTCCCCCTTTATGTTTGGAACCCAATGTTTATGAATATATGATTATAACATGAAATCCATTCCTTTACAAAGGTTATTTGTTTTCATTATTGATATATGTTCTATGTGTCATGTATGATATTGTATATGTAAAAGTGTGACAGGTGCACCCAAAATTATATAGAGCAATATAAATGTTATGATGTTATAGGTGAACCTAAAATTATATAGCATTCAAATTCATTTGGTAATGTGATGAACCACATTAATAAAGTGAAATATGTGTGATAATGATGCCAGATTTTTACACAACCCTTTTTGGAAGTTGTCACTAAGACATGATGTTTCATTTTTATTATGTGCGACATTCCAAGTCTTCTCTCAATGATTCCCTTAATTATTATTATCCCATATCTATGTTATTATTATAAGGACTATTATAACCCTATGATAAATTATTTCATTTTTGTATCTATCTATTTACATGGATTTTATCTCACCCCTTTTTGATATATATCCTTAGGTGATGACTTGTATTAAGGAGAATTCAAAGGAAAATAGGAAGCTAGATAAGAATGAATTAAATAATTGTTTATGTTTAACTTTTAAATGTTATTTATGGTCCTAGTTTTCCCTAGACAATAAATATTTTTATCCTCAATGTGTAATGGATTTTTGTGTATTATCTTAAAAATTATTTATTAGTAATGTAAGAAAATGAAGGGTTTATATAGAATCATAGAAACTAAAGGGGGAGGATGGGGTGCATATTCCGATTTTAGTACCCATATAGACTATTGAGGGGGAGAGGGAGGATATGGTGTGAAGTAATGGGAGTTATGTGTTGTTTTTTTTCAATTGTAGGGTCACTACTCTATGTAGATGAGTTATAAAATAACCTCCTTATTGATGATTATAATTTTGTGGTGTGGTGGTTTCATTGGAGTACTATTATTTTCATAATTTAAATCTTATTAAGAAAGGATTGAATAAATATTCTTAGATGTGTCATTTACCAAGTACATGGTGGAATAGTATATTTCCTCACCAGTATTTTTTAAGAAGTCTACACCTTTTCATCAAGGATTAGGGAACCACACTGTGTGCTTCAAATGTTTAGTTTGACTATAAATTCTCAAACCTCTTTTAAAATTATCTTTCTCCCAGAACTATCTCTCTAACTCTAGGTCCTAGGTAGATCATTTTTTAATGTCTTTTAATCCCCATTAATCAGAATCAACTCACTTTCTTCTACATATTTATTCACAATGATCTGAGGTAATTTATCCCTATTTTTATTTTTATTTCATGTGTGATTGGTTTTATTTTCTTATATTCTTACCTAAAATGGTATTGAGGATGTTATTCACAATTTTAATAGAGTTTAATTTATTTTTTTAAGAATTTATATAGCATGAAATCCTTGTAGGGATATAAATTCCTTGCATTCTAGGTGATCTGAGATCCACATTTTTGTTTTTTTCTAGTTTGAAGAATGTTTAAAGAATTGGGGTTGTAGATTCATTGATTCTACTTATTTTTATCTATAATCATAATTTTAAAAAACCTTAACTCATTTTTAATAGATTAATTAACATTAATTAATATTAGACTAAAAATATAATATGAATTGGTTTTTAGTTGTAGCGATTACATGTGTTTATATAATGTTTATGACTTGTAGCTTTATTTGCATGCTAGTGTGATATTTTTAATTATATTATTTATTGTTTTTATTGTGTCTAAAAATTTAATAATGAATGTAAATATTGTTATTATTGTGGGATAAATGATAAATGAGTGTTTTTTAATTATTAGAGTTCATTTTATAATTTTTTAAAATGGATGTAATGATTAAATGATGATTAAATAATATATACTTATCAATATATAATGCCTCAATATTTCCATGGATATCACCTATGATAAATTAATTAGTTAATTAACTATAGTAAAAAACTGATTTCTTGGTAAAGATAATTTTTTGGTACTGGTCAAGCCCATATTCTTATTATGGTTGGATTCATTGATTTTAGGGCTCAGATTCTCTATTAACTTTTTATTTCTTGCAACCTTGTGTGATTTTTATAGTGGATGATCCTACCAATGATGTATCCTATGATCCTAGTATGGATGATAGTTTTATTATAAATGTGTGTCAATTCATATTTTATTTCAATATTTGGCACCAATGATGG
This sequence comes from Viscum album, assembly GCA_963277665.1. NCBI lineage: Eukaryota > Viridiplantae > Streptophyta > Magnoliopsida > Santalales > Viscaceae > Viscum > Viscum album. The sequence continues at coordinate 1,514,363,804 of OY728155.1, read as the reverse complement.
GAGGATGGATCTTGATATGCATAGTGGCATCATGTATAGGACTTGGACTGATTGAGTGGGTTGAAGATGGGACATCCTAGAGTTTTTGAGGATGAAATATGGATCCTATAATGTTAACGAATCTATTTAAAATTTAATATGGCTTTTTTTTGTATTTTTATTTCATTCCTCGTGTCTCAATGTTGTAGGTTTTTCTTTTTCTATGCATTTTTTTAGAAAATTGAGTGGAGTACTAGAGAACCTATAATTATGTAATGATTATGAATATTAAAAACTTCATCCCATGGGGTTGGAGGCATAATAGAATTCAAAATGAAGATAATTATAGATCAACATAAGAAATTTTTATATTATACATGAAGGGAACATAATTTTAAGGAAATTAATCTCATTGTGGAATGTTTAAAATAAATAATGTAATTGAAACACCCGTCAAATGATTTTGTTCACATAGGATATATTATCTTTAGTCTTGGAAGTTATTTTTATGAGAGTTGAAGGCTTCAGTAGAGGTTAACAATAGGTATTGTACACACTATGGATTCGAACTATATATATCTTTATATATATTTTTTATTTCAGAGAAATCTCAACCCATATTAGTAGGAAAAACATAAGCCGAGTGGATTATCAGAGGATTATCCCTAATACTATGGTTATTGAAGAATATATGGCTAACTAAACCCTCTTTCTATGTTCTCTTATCTTCATAGTATTATGTTACTATATGCATGGCGGTTACCTTTATCATATATAAATGTAGAGGTTTATCATGTATTGTGGTTTTTTGACAAACATATATATTTGGATATAGTATCATAAGAATTATTATAGGTACGTTGACTATGGGTTGATACGGTTTGAGATATAATACATGATGTATTGTTTGTGGTATATCCTAGAAACAATGTGGTTACTATCTGGAGTTGTGGTTTTTTGTGAGGGGGTGATGTGATGCATGGGTTGAATGTTGTCTTTTAGTTTCCAAAATATTTTCAGGTAATATTATTTATTGAAGATATATGACTTATGATTCATTAAATTGGGGAAGAGATGAAAAAAGTGGGGTAGTGTTTGAGGTGTACCTTCATTTGAGGTTTTATTGGATATTATATTAGTACCTTTTTGCGATACATGTCAAGGAATTCATGTTGATGTTGGGAAATTATAATACATGATTAATTGATGATTTAGTTTCAATTATTTTTTCACTAGGATTTATTATTAATTTTGTATCTTTAATATAAGAGTTTTGAAGGAGGATCCTATAAAATATAACTTCTATGCTCACTCTATATAGATATATTTTTTTACAATACCATACGAGATGGTTCATGGTTGGTGGGGTCATTTATAGTTCGAGGAGTTGTTCAGGAGTTGTTTGGGATTCATGCTTACTTTCAAGGATTTTGTTTTTAAAACATATAGTTTCCAATAGTTATCTCATTTTTTAACATTACATTCTGACATTGGGATCTTTTATTTTTTATGATAATGGTTTGTTTGGTGGTTTTATATTATCTATCATTCTTCATTTTCTACTTAGAGGGTAATGGATCCAATTAGTATTTATGATATAACCACAGTGCTTATTATGAACCTCTTGCCCATAAGAGGTAGTATTTAGGTGTCATTATATTACTTTTTTCTTTATTTTCCCTAGAAGGTTAAATTTTTGGGGTGGATGTTAGGACATAGTGTTATCAAAGTTCCAGATTGAGAGATAATAGTAAGTTTAGAGAAAGGAACTGGTGAGGAAAACATGGTTTAGTGGCGAAACAGTGTCATATAAGTTTAGTATTTGATATATTCAAGGGAGAATAGATTTCATTTGTGTATTTAGAGCCCCTAATGATCTTGAAAAACTAAATTTATATTTTCAAAGACTACTAAATTAATTGATATTCATTTTGTTGTATAGACATATGAAATGATCTGGAATCATTCTTATTTGTTCATTTATCCAATGCGGGATGATCTTTGGTTAATTTTCAATGTTATTTAAATAATTAATCTTAAAATATCCAATATTATAGGTTTAGGATTCCCTAATCTCTTTTTTTAGATATAAATAAATTTTGATACCCATATTTGTTTCACAATAAATATATTCAATAGGATATGCCAAAATATCTCTATTGAATTGACATTGATGATGATGGATCTAGGAGGAGAGAACATTGTGAGTTTTAGATTCACAGCTTGAAGAAGAATGGGAGATATATTTTTGATTCAGTGAAAGAGGAGTATTTTATAAGGGTATAAATATTCTTTTGTTTGATATGTTCTCAAAAGTATCACGACGTTTCATTAGAGATGATGATGTTTTAATGGGAAGTCAGGTAGTGGTGGTTCTTGCCCCTAAAAGATCTTGAGGAGATAACTATTTCTATAATAATTTTTGAGAATATTTCTAAGGGAGATTTTTTATATGACCATAGGCAAGTCTTTTAATTTTATCTTCTTATCCATCTATAGGGTATCTCCAACGTATGGTAGGTTGGGACCCACTTTTGGAACCTTCCTTAATATTCTTTTAAAATATAATGTGATGAGGAGGCTATGGTGAATCATTTTAAAGAGGATTTATATACACATATACAATTTCATGATAATCATCTTTTGGTACTGAAATATCATGAAATAATAGATAGAGAATAGTTTGTTGAGAGGAACCTATAGATGATAGGATTATAATAAGAGGGGAGTTATTAAGATTCTCCATCTAGTAGAGTTGTGGTCCAGATTTCATAGTTTCCTAGAAATGGGGGTTTCTAGATGGTCTGGGGTAGGTCCCATCCCTTTTAATATTGTTTCCCCACGGTTTGAGGATCTCATTTACCTTTCATGGGTCATGTGTTTGTTTTTATTATGGAGGGTATGGTAACCAGTGGAATGAGTGCCTATCAATTCAGATTTTTGGAGTGGGGGTAGTATTATTTTTTTGGCTCCATTGTTGGTGCAATTTTACCTAAGGAAGCTGAATTATGGTTATCCAGGCTTTTATCAGTAGATGGGAGACATTTAAGTCCATGTACAACCCCATGATTCTACTCATCCTCGAATAATAGAGTGCATCCATAGATGTGGTCTATAATATTGTATGAGATGTTATATATTAGGTTGAGGTTAGGTACATGGTTTAGAGTTTCCATTTCCAAGTGAGTCGGACATCATTAATGGTTCTATTTTCTTGTTTATAACTTGGGTGGAAACCTTTTTTTGATTATGGAACTACCTACTCCATTATTTCACATGCTCTGGTCCATGCATTCTAAATTGTGTTCAAGAGACTTCTAGTTCCTTTCGAATTTACTATAGTTGTAAGATGTTATGAATATCTATGTGATGTATATAGAGTCATTGATCTAATGATGGGTAAAATCCCATATTGGGGATAAATACTATGTTTTTAGATATATACATATGAAATTATCATCATAATACACTAATTGTATTTCGTTCATGTTCTCATGGATTAAATTATGAGAAAGATAGTGTTCCTTGATTCATATAGCTAGAATTCTATGTTATTTGGTGATTGAAACCCTTGGAATGGATGGAGGAATATTATATATCTATCTAACATGATGGATTATTTTATGTTGAGATCATTGGAGGTTCAACAAAAGTGTTTCCTAGGTTTATGTAACAATAAACTAATGTATTTATAGAAGTGGTTGTGGAATTACCCCCATGATGGGAGATCATGTTTTGGATAGAGCTACATCCAGGTTATAATCTGATCCCAATGTCTCCATATAAGATATAGTATTCTGAGTTGTATGAGCTATGAATATAGATCAATGATCACTTTCACCAAGGATTTCATTGGATGATCTTCTAAACATGGGGTGCTACAGTTTTGTTTTCAAATAAGGCCAATGGAATTTGATATCTGTGTATCAATTATCATCACTTGAATCATGTTACACTAATGAACTGCAAACCTATAAAATGTATTCATGATTAATTCAATCAAATGATGAAAACTTCTTGGTTCTAGAGGATCATATTGTGGTAAATATATTTTCAGATTTGTGTAAATGAAGATGATATGCTGAAGACAAATTTATGATTTTTATGTTAAATATTAATTAATTGAAATGTATTTTTGTGTGAGTAATCATTGATATATATTTAAAGTATTGATGAATTAAGTATTATATTAATTAATGTACTAGTACATGGTGGATTTTAATGATGAAACTCTAATATACTCCATGACATTAGAAGATAACAGATATCATATTTGGATAATCTTGGTGGTTCTTCATTATTAGTATATATTTGGGAATTTTTCTCTGTGTGATTTTTGGGATTATAATTTATATTTTATGGGAAATTATGTGTCCTAATGTGGTGTATCTACTGCTCCTTATATGATCTAGGTGGTGGTTAATTTGTATAATTCTATATAGGTGAATCGTTTCCTCGATTGTTTTGGCTATTATAATAGGTTCATGCATAAATTATCTAATATTTCAGCTTATTTGTTAACGTTAATAAGACAGGATCAGAAATTCAGAATGAATGATATTTTTCATCATTTATTCGAGTATTTTAAAGAGAATTTGGTTCTTGATCCACTTCCCAATTTTCCATATGTTTCAGTTTAGTTTATGTTATTATGTGATAATTGATGTCTTTTATTGGGTAGTGTTATGATTCATGAAAGAGAGATTGGTTCTTAAGGGTTGGAATATTTACAAACCAATTGCAAAAAACTATTCCTCCCATGATCATGAGTTTATAGTCTTTGTGTTTTCCATGAATTTTTTTTGGACTCACCTCATCGAAGAACACTTTTGTGTATCACCATTCAAAAGATCCCAAGGTATGCCTTCTCCTAGCATGACCTAATCATGGGACAATGAAGGTCTGTGAAAGTCTTATAGGACTATGAATTAAATATTTTATCGACCACACTAATGGTTAATGTTATATCCAATGTCCAAATTAGAAAGTCACAAAGTCATTATGTGAATGAATATATATATTCCTGAAGTGTGATGTAAGATCTCTCCCTGATGCACCATGATATAGGAGTATTTCATGGTAGTGGGTTCCATTTTAAAACACTAGTTTACTCACCATTATTTCATTATGTGGAGGAGTCTTAGATGGTGATTTATGAGTTGTATGTTTGGCAGGATCGAGTTTTCTATACTAACACCCTTGATAGATGGTTTAAGGATAATCAAAATTAGGTGTTTTTTCAAGGAGTCTTCTTGTTCCTTCTGTGATTCAAAAGGTGGTTCTCTATAGGATTAAAAAGATTCACCATTCTTTGAGAGGTGAATGCTTTTAGACTAGGTTGAAGAATTTAGTTTCAGATTTTTTGTCTGGATGTTTATTCTTCTAGAATTAGAAGGATAAACAAAGTGTTCATGGTGGTTTTCTCCATCGATTAGATTTTCAGAATTGGATGTGGGAGGACATATCAATGGAATTTATCAAGATTTTAACCCAATATAAGAGAGTATGTTATAGTTTATTTGTGATATTTGAACATTTTTCAAAATTTTCTCACTTATTAGGGATTAGGAAGTCAATTTTTATAGAGGTTTTATCAAGTAAATATATAGTGGTTGTGGTGATAATAAATGGATTCCCACTGATTGGCATATATGATTATGATCCTTATATCACCTCCAGGGTGTAAAGAGTAATTCAAACTGTTTTTTCAATCTTGGTCGTACATTACAACATATTTGCATCCAAAAAAGTATGGAATGAAAGATAAGACTATCTAGACCCATTAAGACATGTTTAGCAATTGTGTCCCAGATATTTTAGGGTCATGGACGTGGAACCTATCTTTGGATCAGTTTTCTTAATTTTTGTAACTCCACTATTGGTATTTCACCATTTGAAACTCTTTAAATCTGAGATTAACTTTCTCCATTATGATTTACTGGGGTTATAGAGTTTACAATTCTTGGGAAATAATTTCGGTAAAGAATGGAATAGATGCTTGGGGTGAATCTTGATAGGATAAAAGTATCTCAAGATTTTTGGATGTCCTATATTGACTAAAGGAGGGGGAATTTTGACTTCAGTTTCAGAGTTAATGCATTCTTGAATCTGAGACCTCATAACATGAAATGCTGCTTCAGATTTTAGAGTATTTCTATCCTATAATTGTTGTTCCCATTAAGGTATTGGATCATATTGGAACTTCCACATATCTTAAAGCACTTTCCCCTATATATGATCCATATTCATGATGTCTTTTATGTGTTTCAGCTTCACCTAGTTCAATATAAAAATTCTCACATCATTTATTTGGGTGATTTCATTGTTAACGATGATTTAACCTTTTAGGAGTGGCCTATGGAGATCAATTACTTAATGGAGGATGTGTTGTGTAGATATTCTATTCTTGTAGTTTGTGTCTTTTGGAGGCATTATAACTTGGGGGAGATCAACTGGGAACACGATTCACATATACATAGTTATAATCCTATATTTTTCAATTCTTTTTTCTCTTTATGTAATGATTTTTTTACATTGAAATTTTTATAGTTTAATGGATGGTTCTCTTTCCGTTGATGTATTTCTTAATCCTTGCTATTATTTCGGAGGTATATCACCGGAGAAATAATTTCATCGTTTTGTTCCTTTTTTACTCTACAAGAGGTTTTTTCTCATTTTATGTTGATATTATTAATAGGTATCTCATGAGGTATTTATTGGGTTAATGAATCTTATTCCTTTTTTCAGGATTTTAGTTTTAAATTATCAAAGGTTATAATTTTTTGAGAGTTAAAAAATGCATGTTTGTGGATCTTTATAGCATAATAATTCTTTTCATTATTAATTTGATGTGTTTTTACTAGGCTTATGGGATGTAGGAGAGGAGTTATAAGAGAAATTCACATGAAAATATGTATTGTGGTATAGAGACTTGAGATACACAATGGAGACCATTCAGGTGATGATGTTGTGGAATAGAATAAACACCTCTATATAGAATCTCTATGGGGTGCTTGGATTATTTTACAAATTTATATACCCCAATGGTGTGGTGGTTTAGGATGTAGTGTGGAATCTTGAGGGGAATGTATTTGGGTATCATCAATTTTTAGCGTCACAATGTGATGAAGTTATGTTTTGGCATACCCTCTATGATAGTTATTAGAATTTTGTGGAATGGTATTCCCTTTTCACATATATAAATTTTCATATTTATGGGATCTATATAATGGAAACCAATGTGTTTATCAAATTATTCATTGACTATGAATACTATAATATGGTTTATTACCTTGTTCTATTGATTTTCCTTATATCATCAGCGTTGCACTATGGTGTCTGGTGCAGCTTTGTGGTCATATCATTTAAAGTTTACCTATAAATTCCCTAAACCCCATAAAAATTTCCATTATATAACCATTATATATCAAAACCTCAGTTTCCACGAGATATTTTTTTGAAGGACTCTGATGCCCCAGTGATCAGATTTGACAACCATGTTCTAGAGATTGATTTTTGGCATTCTGATGTTTATTTTCCCATGTCAGTTGTTTGTTATTCTATGATAAGTTCAATTTTATCTTATTACACTTTTCATGATTTAATAGATGATATACATTTTAAAATGAAATTTCATTTATTTTTTAGTGTTTTCGTGGAAAGAAATCCTTATAGGGTTGTAGATTATTTCTTGGAGAGGTGAACATAGATCTTTGTTTTGGATCCATTGGAATTAAAAGAACATTGAAATCCTTGAGGTTGGATATTAATTAATTAAACTTATTTTTATGTTTAATACTAATGTTACAATGATTTTACCTTTTGGTTAATGCTGGAATTAACTATAATGAATATTAAACCTGAAATAAAGGAAAATTATTTTTATTTATAATATGGTGTATAATTTTTTATGATTGAAAATTGGTTAAAAAATATAAATCTACTTACTAATGTGTATAAATGATAAATATGCATGTTTAGTTTTTATAAATAATATTATAATTCAGGAAGATGAATGTTATTTGTGAATCATGATTAAACCATCTATTGTTGTCGGTAGTTGATTCCTTATGTTTAATATGGTTCTAGTATATGATTAATCAATCACTTGATTCAATATAGTAATAAATTAGTTATTGATAATGATATTTTTTAGGGTAGTTAAAAACCATTTTCTTATAAAGGACGTAATCTTTGGTTCTGTGGCCCTGATTCTCAGTTAACTAGTTAATATTTTCTTTCTAGCTTGTATGATTAATCTAGATGAGGATCCTTACTATGAAACATGATGTGATCATGGAATAACTGATGCATTAATGAGAAAATGGTTGGGATTCCTAGTTTATGCTTGTAGTTGGTGTTAGTGATGGTGTTATGAATGGTGATATTCATAATGTTGTGGAGGATAGTTGCATGGTTGATGGAGAAGGATGAATATGGTTTTACCCATTTTTTATTCAAACTTAGATTACTTTTTATTAATGTATCTATTATAAAGGATATATAGATTTGATAATTGTCCCTTCATTCATTTCCCCACCACATGATGCATATAGTTATTCTTGGTCTTCACATATTTTTTGTAGCTTTGTATGATTAATAGTACCTAGAATTATGGAATTATTATAAAAGTTGAATAATTTAATTTATGAAGTTGGAGGTATAATGTATTGCAGAAAGATGAAAATTCTTGATGAACCTTGAAAAAGTATGTATCATGCCTGGATGGAATTTAATTTGGTTTTAATTAAAGTAAATTTGGAATATCATGAAGAAATTATTTATTTTTATGTTTTTTGAAATTATTTTAGGCTTGTAAGAAATCTAGTGCTCAACGTTGGTATCTTGGTGTCCGAGAAGTGATGGATATAGTTGAGGTTGAGGCTGGTTGGTTTCTCATTGTGTGGTTGTGATCTCTTTATATATCTTTATATTTTGAGATATCATATTCTACCTCACCCATGACGATATGGTGACCTACACTCAGTATACTATGTGATGATTTTTTATCCAATGTATATATTAGTTAGGAAGAAATGGTTGACTGCCCCCACTTTCTCTAATTTCTAATCATGGTAGTATTATGTAATTTAATTAATGGTTGTTAGTTATCCACTATATGATTGTAGAGGGATATAAAATCTTACAGTTATTTCACATACATGTATCTCTAGATATGATATCTTAAAGAGTATTTTAGTATATTTTTTATGGGTTGTGATTCTTGATGAGATGTCCTTGACCCGCACTTCTAGATCTGGTGTAAAAAAATATTGTTTTTTGTTTAATAAAATAACTAACTTCAATAGACAAAAGGATATCATCCTTTCATTTTTAAGTATTTTTTGGGTCTTGAGTTCTGGAGGAAGAGTGATAATTTAATCAAAAGAAGACCTCACAAATATATATTTATTTAAAAAAATTCATACTTCAAAGGAAATTATGTCTATACTCTAACTAAACCAAATAATCATGTATCAACTCCAAATTCACTTATAATCTTAAATATCTCTATGAAAATAATTTTAATACATGGGGTGAGTAGAAGGCTCAATAAGTGGTTTTAAATTTCATTCATCCCTTAATAAATAATACCAAAAAAATTGTTCTTTGAATGAAAAAACCTTCAAATACTACAAAAAAATTTTTAAATATAAAATTATTTAATCATAAAAAATAACATTCCACTTCAAAAAAATGACTATTTTTGTTAGAATTAATTAATATTTAATAAAATATTTTTTATATATCATTAAAATAGAAAAATGGATTCTCTTAAAACCCAAACCATGAATAGAACTATGAAATATCTCATTAATTATACATTTTTTCTTTTAGAACACTTCAAAATAATCAATTACAAAAATATTAAATTTATATTTCATAAAAAACTCATCAATATTGGAAAAAACTATAATTAAACTTAGATTATTAAATGATATATGGGGCCTATCCATCACACAGTAGATAATATCCCAGGGGGTTTTGAGCCCACTCTCCACCCCTCATCATATTTGAAAATTCCTACTATTGAATTTTAATAAAAAAAATTGACATTTCCCAATGTTCTAATGGTTATTAAAAAATATATTTTAAAAACACAAATTGTGATAGTTGACACACACACATACATAAATATAATTATATATAACGTTATTTCATTAATAACCAACCAAAAATCCCTCATAAGAAAAGTATAAACTATGCTAAAATAAAACATACACTGAATTACCAAAAATAAATAAATAATACATGGAAATATAATAATTTATAAACCTCCAACATCAATGATAATTAAATAAAATTATTACCATAAGAAATGATAATTTGAAAACTACTAAAATATTTTTTTAAACAATCACACATAATTTTTTTGAATAAAAACATAATATAATGTCCTTGAAATAATTTACTCTTTATTAACTTTTATGTATTCTTTCCCATCACAAAAAATTAAAATTAACATTTGAAAATACAAAACTAAAATAATTATTTTGAAAATATGGGTTCCCTTTACATAAATTTTTATCCTTGAAAAAATAACTATAAGTAAGTATTATATTTTAAAAGAATATTTCATTAAGATGAATTTCATTCCCTAAAACATTTATTTCAAAAAAAATCCACCTAAAATGTTAAATATGAAAACAATTCTCCTTAAAAATAGTGTTTTGAAATTTATTTTAAATATTAAATTTATGATAAAATGTAAGAGGGTTTGAATGAAAACATAAAACAAGAATTAAAATATATTTCCATTTACCGAGGTAGCATCATTACCATATTCCAGTTCCCTTATTAAAATCAAACCCAATGTACTTGATGTCCTTCACTCACCCCACCTCTCCAAAACCTCAAAAACACATCAATTTTATGAAAAAACGTATGAATGTCTCCTTTATAACCAAAATTAAAGTAAAATACAATTATTTTTATCATTATTATTTATCTTTTCATGAACTGTCCCCCAGGGCCCATTCTGTGACTACCCCAAGCAGGCCTTCCATAGGCTAGGGGTTGGAGACTAGCCCTTGAATGTAATATCCCTAAATTTGGAAAGAATTGACTCAAAACCTATATACACATAGATAGGGAGAAATGTTCCCAAGTAAAACACAACAAAAAAGAAAGATATAACCACAACTAAAAACTACTGTGGAGTTTTATAGGAAGTACTAAAATAAAAGAGGCTAGTATACAAGCCCACCCATAAAGAAGGTACAAAAAAAGTGAAAAATAGCTCATGATATCATCTTTGAGGGATCTTATCTGTAGGGTAGGTATAACTCATCTCCGCGACTCCCCACGCCAACCTGTCACCTCTATGCACCGTCTAGTACTGGCTCCCAAGTCTCGATCAAATATTTCTGTCATCTACACTGGAAACAACAAAGTAAGAGTGAATCCCATGATGGGGTGAGTATAAAAATACCCAGTAGGGACCTTGAGGCCCCCAAAGGTCACCCAGAATTTTACCAAGGAAAAACCACAAATCATGATCCTAATCACAAAGCACATTTAAAGACCTAGCTCAAACCAGATATATAAATTAAAGAACATAATATGATGATGATTAGTCATAAATCCAATACATGTTATTCCATTGAGAAGTCCCACTACAGAACTACAAAGAAATATCTATGTCACTGATCCACATAGTTTCATAAGTCACTGATCCACAAAGGGTCGTTAGTCATCGATCCACACATGTTCGTAAGTCATTGTTCCACGATTGGTCGCTCAAACGTTAGTCCTCATCAGGTCGCACTAATACTAATCCACACAAGTTCTTAATTTTTTAGTCCACACAGGGCCATAATTCATTCATCCACACAGGGTTGTAAGTCGTCAACACATATAGGGTCGTAGTTTGTTGATCCATACAGGGTCATAGTTCACAGATCCATATAGAATCATAAGTCATTGATCCACACAGGTTCATATGTCACCAATCCACATAGGGTAATAAGTTTCTGATCCACGATAGGCTTCACTAAGGCTGGTCCTCTTCGAGTCATGCTATTTGTGATCCACATTGAGTCATTTGGATGCTGATCCACAAGGGGCCGTATGTCACTTGACAGCCAGCCACAAGTTTCACACACATGGTGTGCTTGAGATTCCAAGAAAACACTCCTTGAGATATCAGTCACACATCAACCACCACTAAGTCCCATTAAAAGGTAACCTGATGAACCTCTATGTTATAAGGGTTCCAATGCTGCAGACGACAAATCAATTTGCTGCCCAGTCTGTATGTTATAGGCATTTTAGTTCTGGTGGCCTGGATGGATTTGAGTATGATATAACACCACCATACTCCATCATTCCCTAAAACCCAAGTGGAGTATCTCAAAAGTACCTCCTCGTCCAAAGGGTTTCTACAACGCAGACGGTTCATCAAAACGATGTCCAGTTTAGGACATATATCCCTTTAATTGAAAATGGACCATAAATGGGTTGAGGTTAGGTCTGACGCGACCCGGTCAATTGGGCCAGACCCAGTTCAACTGGGCCTAGACCGGCCCACCCAGCTGGGTCCGACCTTCTGGGCTACTGGATGGACCCAGCCCGCTAGCTGGGTGCGACCTCTCAGATGGTTGTGGGGGGCTGCTTCCCTACCGAATATACTAAATCCATTTTTTCCCCATCAAAATTGATAGTTGGCACCACTCCACCTTACACATCCACATGGACTGGTAAATTGTGGGACCCACATGGCACATGTACGCCCTCCACCCAGCACAGGGGCTCGAAGCATTGATACCTCCTCTGCAGCGTACCGCATAGCTTCAATGTGGCCAGTGAGAGCTAGCTGTCACAACTTCCGCATAGGTTCATCATAATAAAAAGGAGATGAAAAATAAAACCTTTAAATATAACCCTTTCCCAACAGTTGTCGAAGTTACATTCTACATTGGTAGAAGACATTGTCAGTACTTCATCAGAGGTTCCTCTCATGAGTGACCAAAACCCATTCCAGATCATTTTTTAAATAAAAGAATAATCTCCCATGCTGAGTTTAATATTTTGATTCATTAATTAACCATAATTAATGATTCAATTAAACAGACATGAGTTTTCGTTAAAAACCCAAAAAAGAGTTTTAAGACATTAAATTTCATTTTTTTAATGTTTGAAGTTGCACTGCAGTCCCACCACCATCACTCAATTGTTAAAAGGAAATAATAAAATAAATTTCGAGTTATTTTATTAATTTTTTTGACATCCAAAAATTATCATTTTCATCCAACCATTTCTAGTTGATTTTAAGCTTCCCCTAAGGAAATCTGGGGGCTTCGAATTCAATAGTGCCCTTGGATTTTTACTCAAAGTACATTTTCAAACTATAGAAATCACAACTCCCAAGTTTACAAAATTTTCCTTAAAAAAGTTCAAATTTCTAATCTGGGATCTCTGGGCCTTAGAATCACGTACAATCAATTTTCATAGACTTGTAATAATCTAAAATAACAAAAAACAAATTAATGGAAAATATGGGTCATTATCACCTCCACACCTTATGGATTTATTTCCCCAAAATACATAATAAAGATATTGAAACGAATGAGGGTAATGAGAACATACTTATGCCTCCTACTCCAATGTTCTCTCTTGGAGGTTCCCATGCTTGCACCAAACCCACACAAGAGGAATCGGCTTCCCACAAAGGACTTGCTCATGTTGATCCTCTTTCTCCACTGAGAACTCCATGAACATCACCACATCATCGATGAGTAGCTCACCCCAGTCGATAACGTGCGATGGATCATGCACGTACCTCCTTAGCTATGACACATGAAAAACATTATGCACCCAGTGAAACTATGGGGGAAGATTTTGGAATTACACCACCTCAAATACACTTTATAATATTTGGAAGTGTCCAATGAACCTCAAAGATAGCTTGTTTCTCTGGCTAAATCTCCCCAATCCTCATTTGGGTGAGACCCATAGGAAGACATGGTCTCCCTCCTTGAACTCCATGGGCCATCATCTCTTATCAGCATAAGACTTGTGCCTACTCTATGTAGTCTTTATCCACTCCTATATGATGTTAACCTTCCCCATGGTAGCACGTACCAACTCTAGATCCAAAGTGTTGAATCCCCTTGGTCTATCTAGTATAGGTATGTTCTGCAAGGTCTCTTATACAAGGCCTCCAATGGTGCCATGCCGATGGTGGAGTGATAAAAAATATTGGATGAAAAATCTATCAGGGGAAGGTGGACCTCCCAACAATATCCAAAATCAAGGATGCATGCATAAAGCATCTCCTCAAACATCTATATGGTCTTCTCCATCTAAACATCTGTCTAAGGATGAACGGTGGTTCTCAAGCGTATCTGAGTCCTGAATGCCTCTTATAATCCCTTCCATAACCTAGATATAAAATGAGAATTAGGAATTAAGTTGATTGTTAATGGAGCATCGGTAAGCCACACTATATTTTGTATGTAGAGGTATCCCAAGCCCTCTACAGATACCATCTCTCAGGTGGGTAGAAATTTGGATGACATGGTGATCAGTCAACGGTCACCCAAATGGTATCGTGGCCCCTAAACATAAGTGGTAGTCCCATCACAATTTCAATCAAGATATTATCCCATTTAAATTCTGGAACCTCAATTGGATGTGATTTGACTACAAGAACCTGATGCTTGACATTCATTTGCTAACAAGTGAGGCATCGTGAAACGAACTCCACCACTACTTTCTTCATCCCTGGTCACCTGTACTAACTTTCTAGTTCCTGGTACCTCTTCTCCACACCAATATATACCACTGAAGGGACTCTGTATAACTCTCTCAAAACCACCTCTCGTATCATCACTGGAACCATGGTACATCCCCTAAGGATGATGTTCTCCCCACATTCAGAAAATCCGTCAGGAGATTGTCTTGATAATATCATAGCACATCGGGTCTCATAGTCGACACCCCCAAGATCTGCCTCTCATACTCACTGAAAGAGTTGTGGAGTGGCACTCATGGACTAGAGGTATGCTACTCCATCACTATAAATGAAGGATAACCTCAATTAGGAAAGCTACATTATTTCCTCACTCAGCAACTGTATCCCAGACCACATGCTGAGTGCATCTACCATCATGTTCCCCTTCCCATGAGTATAAACTATCTCAAAGTCATAATCCTGGAGGAACTCCAGCCTTCAAGATTCTATTTGGTTCAGGTCCTTCTATGAGATGATATACTTAAGACTCTTGTGATCAGAGTAGACAGTAAACTACTCACCCATCTTGTAGTGCCTCCACATCTTCAATGCAGAGATCACTACTGCTAACTCAATGTCCTGGGTAGAGTAGTTTTGATCATGTTGTGACAACTTTGTGATCCATAGATTATCACCACTTTTTATTGTATTAGGAAACATCCTAGTCTAGTCCCTAATTTGTCATAGTAGACTACATATCTAATTCCCTATTCTGGTAGACTCAAGATGGGGGCACTCATCATTCTCACTATCAACCCCTAGAAACTTTTCTAGAATCTCTCTGTCCACAAGAATGGTTGTACCTTCTTTTTCAAGGCTGACAAGGGTGCGGCTACTTGAGAAAATTCAGGTACAAATATCATGTATAACCCACCCAATCCCAAGAAACTCCACATCTCAGTCACACTCCTGGGTGGATCTATAGCATGAACTACATCTATCTTCAGTGGATCCACTGCAACTCCAGACTCTAAGATATCATGACCTCAAAATTAGACCTCCCATATCCAAAACAAGAACCTCGAGAGATTACCAAAGACATATTGCTCTTGAAGTGTATCTCATACTATCTGTAGTTGAGTGGTGTCCTCCTCCTCCAACATTGAGTACACCAAGATTTCGTCAATGAAGACTACCATGAAGCGATCAAGATATAGTTGTATGATCCTATTCATGAGTCACATGAACACTGATGGGGAATTAGTCAGGCCAAAAGGCATTACAAAGAACTCTTAGTGTCCATACAAGCATCTGAATACCATCTCTGGTACATCCACATCTCGTACCATGAGATGATAATAGCCATATCTAAGGTCTGTATTCAAAAACAACTGAACTCCCTTTAGTTTATTGAAGATATCATCAATCTTGGGGAGTGGATAATTGTTTTTCATTGTCACGTGTTTCTGGTACCGATAGTCCATGAAAATCCTCAAACTCTTATCTATCTTCTTGGAAAAAAAAATTAGGGCTACCCCTAGAAAAACACTCGACGTTATGAACTATTTACCCTGCAATTACTTCAGTTGTACCCTCATGTCATGGTGCTCCACAGGGGCCATCTGATATACTATGGTAGATATCAGTGTTGTCTTGGAGTATAGTTAGATGTTTAAGTATAGTTAATCATAGAACATCACCAGGAAATACATCAACATACTAGTCCACCACTACAAGATAACTCAGAGTCCTCTTGTGAAGTGATCTGAGGGTGAGGCTAGCCATGTGATGAGTGATCTGCTACACCCTCCTCCGAGAAAGTCCATCCTAAGATGCAAAGTTATCTTTATCACTGTTAAAGTAAAACATGACCCAATCCTCATGGTCACACCACACATTTCACCTAAAAAAATCGATCTTGGCTTGGACCATGGATAAACATTGCATACCCCAGATTACATCATAAAGCCTCGACGCTGCTACTATGATATCTCAACATAATCTCTTGCCTCTTAGAGTAATGTCACACTTCCTACACTAATCCCAATTCTTAAAATCCCCTCCTATAGGAGTCTCTAATCCTATGGAACGAGGCAACAGTGCTACCGAAATCTCCATGCTCCGAATGAGAACTATTGTAATAAAAGAGTGACTATAAGATAAGTTTATAAGAACTATAGACAGGGTGGAGTAGACACAGATCGTACCTCGAATCATCATTGGAGCACCATGGTCATAGGCCTTAGCTGCCAGAATCTGAACACATCCATGTCCACCTGCTCCCTGAGGTCGGGGTGGACCACCTAGAGGTGGTGGCGGTAGAACCTCAAACTGTCACACATCGCCTGCTGCATGTCTGGATTCTCTACCACATATGCCTCCCTATAGAAAACCCCTATCAAATCTCTATCTTGGAATCAGTAGTACCTTCACCATATTATGATCATTAGTATGGTGGTTTGGGTATTCACGAGCCATGTGACCCTACTCACTGCATGAGTAGCACAATCTAATCCTTGGCTGACCTCCTTTGTCCCGTGATCTCCGCACCTCCAAACCTACATCCTGGGGTCATCCACCATATGGTCTGGCCTGCTTGGGCCCTTGCATCATCCACCTACTACCTGGTGTAGATGACTCTGCCATGTTTCATATGGTGGTGGATCTCGTTGTCGGTGCCTGCTCAGCTAGGAATCTCTCAACCAGAAGTGCTCACTCTAGCACTCCATTTTGCGTTGGTATATTGAGTGATATCATTGACACTTTGATCTTAAATAGGAGACACTTCTCAAATGTATGTGCCCTAAAGAAAGGGTCTCGTACCATGTCTGTGGAGTAGTGGGAGAGGCCAGTGAATCTCGCCGAGTACTGGGCTACTGTCAGGTTTCCCTACTGTAAGTGCATGAGCTCCTAAATACACACATAGCATAGAGTCTCTGGAATGAACATTTCCCTAAAGAGGCTTTTGATGTACAAGTAGGGTAGGTTCACCTTATCGTGCATCTAGAGTTTCTGGATCCACCATCTCCCTAATTCTCCCCCAAAAGAGACTATTATCTAGGATTACCATCTGTTCTACTGGCCAACTAGGTAGAAAACATAAGCCATAGTCTTCAGCCAGTCCTCAACCGTCTGTGGATTGGTCACACCTTGAAACCATGAAGGCCTCCGTTGTTGGACCTCGTGCAGTGCGCTATGTTGGCATGCACAGTCTACTAGTGGGGTTAGTGGGAACTGCTTCCCTACCAGTGGCGGTGCTGCTGGAAAACCACCAGAAGGCACCATAGCTGTAAGAGGGCCCTGCACCAAAGTCTCATTGCTCGATGGTCAATCATTGTGAACTCTATCTATAATCCTAGCTTTAATTCTATGTGGTGGAATCTTGAAAATAAACAGATTCACCATAGTAAATAATTTTATACCTGGTAAGATGACTCAAAATAGATCCAAAATTAAAACATTTCAAAGACACACGCAATCAGTGTTTTCGTGTATCATGTCGGAAATTAGAACTCATAGACCTGTTGTATGGATACGTCGGTCGCCACACCAACACTGGACTCCGAAAACTAAAAACTTAACTCATGAATCCTAACATTGTTTCTCTGTTGAAAACATAAACACATAGTTCTTATGGTATAAATAAAGGCTCTCTGACACAACATTGTCAAGTCCCATCCCCCAGAGATCATGCCGTGACTACCCAAACCCACCATCCGTAGACCAGGGGTTAGATACTGGAACCTGAATGGAATATCCCTAAAATTAGAAGGAATTTACTCAAAACTAGTACACACACTCATAGCACACCGCGCACATGTCGAACACAACGAAAGAAGCAACATATAATCACAACTAAAAAACACCACTTGGTGTAAAAGTAAGTACAGAGAGTAAAGATGCTAGTATACAATCCCAACAAGAAATAAGGTAAAGAAAAACAACACCTGAGATCATATGACAATGATCCTACCTCAAGGGTAGGTACTTCTCGTCTCTGTGGCTCCCCATGCCAAATTGTCACCTATTTATAATGTCTAGTCCTAGATCCCAAGTCTCGGACAAAGATGCCTGTCATATGCACTAGACACAACAAGGTGAGGGTGAAGCCTATGTCAGGGTGAGAATAAAAATACCTAATATGGACCCTAGAACCCCAAAGGTCTCCCAAAATTCCACAAATGAAAAACCACAAAGCATGATCCCAAACACAAAACACAAGTAAAGACTCATCTCAAACCAGGTATATAAATTAGGGAACATGAAAAATGATGATTACTTGTAAATATAATACATATTATTCCATTGAGAAGTTCCACTACCGAACCACGAAGAATTCGCACTGTCACCGATCCACATAAGGTCGTAAGTCCCTGATCCATACATGGTTGTAAGTGGTCATTCCACATAGGGTCATATGTCACAATTCTAAGATGGGACTCTCCAAGGCTGGTCCTCGTTGGGTTTTACTATTTCCAATCCACACAGGGTTGTATGTCATCAATCCACATAGGGTTGTTATCCATCGTTCCACACAGGGTAGTAAGTTTTCAATCCACATAGGGTCCTAAGTCACCAATCTACACAGGGTCATAAGTCGTCGATCCACACATGCTTGTAAGTCACCATTCCACATAGGTTTGTAAGCCATTGATCCAAGATTTTTCATTCTAAATATGGTATTTTTTGGGTCACTCTACTACTGATCCACACATGGTCATTCTAATATTGATCCAAAATGGTCATATATCACTTGAAAGCTAGCCACAAGATTCTCGCACCTGGTGCGCTTGAGTATCTGAGACACTACTCCCAATGATATCAATTGTACCTCAACCACCAAAAAGTCCCAAGAAGAGGTAACCCGATTTACCACCATGTCAAAAGGGTTCCAATGCAATAAAGGTCACATCAATCGGATACACGATATGTAATTTATGGGCATTTTAGTGTCGAGGGCATGGTTGGATTCAAGTCTGATCCAACCTGGCCATACTCCATCATTATCCAAAACCCAAATTAAGTATATCAAAAGGACTGTCATGACCTAAGGGTTCCATCAACATAGACTGTTCATTAAATAGATTCTAGAATTATGAAATATAGACCTTAATGGAAAGTGGACCGTAAGGGGGTTTGGGTTTGGTCCGACCCGGTTGGACCAACCCGACATGCCCAGACATACTCGACTTGGGTCGATTCATCTATGCCCATCCCGAAGGAGTCGGGCTGTAGGTTTGGCCTACTGGGCAATGGCCTCAGCCCGCTGGATGTGGGCTCAGACCACTGGGCTGCGGAACCCAGCCGACCCACCTGGCTGGGCATAGCCCACCGAGCCACTGGACCAACGCGGCCTTCTAGCAGGGCGCGACTCACCATATGGGTGTGGGGGTCAGTTCCCCTCCCAAATGAACTATGTTCATTCAATTTTTTACCATTAGTGGCATGATTTGGATCTTTTACAACTGATTGGTTTTCATTAATCGGTCAACAATGGGACCCATAGGGTGTTGGTCCGTCCTTCTACCACCATCGTGGCTCGGAGCTACGACACATCGTCCGCAGTACACTGACATGGTGTGCAAGCCAACTTCAATGCGGCCGATGATGGTTGGCCTCCCCCTTAGTCCTTTGTGGGGCCATCAAGCGCTACCACCTCCTCGCGGACGCCTGTGCCGCCGTGCCGGTAGAGTTTCCACAAGCTACCGGTGAAGCTTTGGTAGTCTGATTTTCTTCCCAACTTCACCTACGATCCTTTTGAGATATCGCCATCATTATGGGACCCCCTATTTCATCTTGTTTCTATATCGATCAGTCTCCCATGAAGAATGCAATCAATTATGAGTTTAGCAGAGGGTTTGGGCCTTGTTCAGTTCAGCCCAAACCCTCCACGTTAGAATCATAACAAGGGGAGGGTTAATAATCATAAAAAGGAGATGAAACATAAGACACTTAATCTAATCCCCTACATATAACTCATTAGAAGATGTGGCAGATGAGGGAGATGAACTCGCGTTCGAAGGAGTTCGTCGTCACCCTTCATTAATCGGTGCGAATCTTCTATTATTCGTCAAAGCCCCATTCTACATTGGTGGATGAATTCATTGGAACTTTGTCAGTGGTTCCTCTCAAGAGTGACAAAAACCCATTCCCAAGAAATTTTTAAATAAGATAATAATCTCCCACATTGTTTTTAATATTATGTTTCATTAGTTAACCATAATTAGTGAGTCAATTAAACTCACAAGCATGCTCATTACAAATCCAATGAAATGAGAGGTTCAAGAAATTAAAAGTCACTTATTTAATGTTTGACATTGCACCACATTCCCACAACCATCACTCAAAAATTACAAGGAATTAATAAAAAAACTTTGGAGTTATTTTTTTAATGTCCAAAAATTAACTTTTTCATCCGACCCATTCCAGTCGAAGTCAAGCTTTGGCTAAGAGAATATCAGTGCTACGAATTCAACAGTGCCCTCTGATTTTTAATCTAAGCACCCATTAAAAAGATAGAAATAATTTCTCACACATTTTCTAAATGTACCTTATAAAATTTTAAATTTCTGTTCTAGGCTCTTCGGGCCTCAGAATCACGTACTGTCAATTTTCACAGACTCATAATAATCCCAAATAATATATATATATATATATATATATATATATGGAAAATTATGGTCATTAAAATTAAAATTATTATTATTATTATTATTATTTCCTTTCATTCTATTTTTGGAGATCCTTAAATAGTGATGACTTTGTTTCCCTATAAAACGTTTCCATTAAGTAAATTGATTTTTTTTTATTCTTATTTGTTATTATTTTCATTATTTTTTCCTTATTCGACTATTAAGTCTATATATATATATTCACAATATATCATACCCTTTTTTATCTAAAAAATATATATATATTATTTAATTTTTTAAACATATATATATATATATATTATCTCTTATTTTCTACTCTTTACACGCCAAAAAATATACACATATATATACACACACACATTATATGAAATAATTGTATATATATATATATATGTGTGTATAAAAATATATTTATATTATTATTTATCATTTCATTAAATGTTCCCATGAATGTATATATATACCCTTTGAAAACATTTTATTTATTTTTAATATAATAAATTTCTTAAACATATATTTTCTTGTTAGAACTTTATATATATATAATTCATATATATATCATATCATTTATAAATCCTTTTATATAGAAATAATCTTTTATTTTTATATCAATTACACACACACATATGTATATGTTGTTATATGGTTATTTTTTATGCTTACTACATATATATATATATATTAATTAGCACATTCCATATATCTTATATAAATATATAATATATATATATATATATAAATGAACATAAAAATTTATTCCATAATATATATTTATATATATCAACTCTTATATTAAATTTAAAATAACTTCTATTAAATTATTCTTTTTTGATCACATATTGTGTATATCACTTTACTAAACAAAATTATCTATTTTTAATTTTATAAAAAAAATCTATATGTACTGTTATATCCATTTAAAATTAGAATTTTATATTTCTAAATAACTTTAAAATATGTTTACTTTAATAAAATATTACTTATCTATAATTAAATTTTAAATGAAATTGAAACATATATATACATTCTATTAGAAATTAACATCATAAATAAAATATTAATTTATAATTCAACCTTATAAAATATAGTTTCAACTACAATAATATTATATATCGATTGACATAAAATATAATATATTTATATATATTTGAAAATAAGGTTCATTACATTATCCACCCATAATTTCATAATTTCCCCAATATTTTATTTATTTAATCTCAATTTTTACGTCCTAAATAATATAGGGAAACATATATTATTATTGTTTTTTTCATGTCAAGATTACCTTGGGTTTGGTATAGTTAATTTGTATATGATTTTTATAATAGTTTACTACAAAAAAAGTTATCTATTGGAGGAGTAATCTACTGATTCAATACACTTTAACACTATAAAATCAATGGATTCGAACATAGAATTCCACGTCTGTAATCATAGTAGTCACATTAAATCTATTCTCATAAAACCTAAAAATAAAATATATAATTATTAAATTATCTTGAAAATCCTAATTCAACATTTTTTTATACATTTCTTTTTATACCAACAAAGACACCCTAGACCTACACTCTCAGATCTGTTGCAAAAACATAATATATTAATTTTGTTAAATAAAAAGTAATAAATAATTTGAAAAAAATTATATAGAATTCACATTTTCTAGTATCATTTAGTTTTATATATTTTAAGGATTTGAGAAAAAAATTACAATAATGTTCTCACTCATATATTGATTTTTTAATATGAATACTTCTACAACAATTTCATCTCTGACCTAGCTAAAAAAATAATCACATCTGAACACTATAATCTCTTCTACTCATCAATTTATCTTTGAAAATAATTTTTGAACATTGGCTGAGAAAAATATAAATAATGGTTTTTATAATTGATTCAACCATTTTATGAAAACAGTAGAAAAAATTATTAGAAATGAAACCTTTCAAAATCAACTATTTTATATAAAATAATATTGATACATAGAATTAATTATTCCCTTTCAAAAATAATTTTATTGTTTTTCAAAAAAAAAATTAAAAATCATAAAGAAAATATTTTTTGAATAAATTTAAAATACTAAAACCACTTTTCTAAAATACCATACGTCAAATAGAACCAATATATATCTTAAAAATAAAACATTATCAACTTTTATATTACATAAAAATGATTTATTTTTTAAATAATCATATTATATTTCAGAAAACAATTTGTAATCTTGGAAGAAAAACATTATGTGAATTGAATAATTTAATTCTATATAGGTCATGCCTGTCTCTTATAAAAAAAATATTCCCTTGAGGTTTGTGTCTAATCCCTATCCCTCATCCAATTTCTAAAGTCCATACATAGAATTTTAATAAAAAAATTATGATCTTGTACAATTTTTTTCAAAAGATTTTAAAAAACACATATATTGAAAAACGAACTAAGAAATTGGATACATATATACAAATATATATATATATAAGTATATATATATAATAGAACACCCATAAAAATATATATATATATGTTTATTTAAAGGCATTTCATCAAGAAGAAAAAAACTATAGACATTGATAATGTAAGAAATGCATGAAATCCCAAAATCAACCGAAATAATGTATGACCATAAAATAATTTATATATAAGAATCACCACTTGTAATTAAATAAGATTATTTTTACATGAATTGATGATTTTAAAAGTGCTAAATTTCATTTTAAAACACTATCTTAAAAAATAACAAGTAAAATTGAAAAATAATAAATTTGATAGAATTAAGAACATATAATGAGGCTTTGGAAGAATTCTATATTATCAATATTTTAAAATATTTTTAACCATACATGAAATAAAAACAATCATTTTAATGGAAAAAATAGAAAATTAAAAAATTTAAAATGGGGGTTCCACTTATAAATAATATGATCATTGAAAACCGACATGGAAAAAAATTGGAATTTTTTATATAAATATACCTAAGGAGGGAATTTGATTTTTATAATATTAATTTAAAAAAAATTCATTTTCAAATGATAAATTTTAAATTTTATCACATCATAATAATTTTTGATATAAATTTATTAATTAAACATTAATTAATAACATAAGGGAATTTAGAAAAAAACACAAAAATAATAATTAATATGTCATTTGAATTACCAATAATACAATAAAACCAATTTTATTCACTCTTTATTGAATCTAAACCCCTATTACATGACCACCTTTACTAACACTTCCACTCTGAAATAAAATAAATGTAAATTTTCTGATAAATCTTAGGATAGATTTATTAGGTGAAACACTCAAGGATGATGGTATCCATTGTTACCCAACATCAATATTGAAGTGATTTATTATTATTATCAACATAATTATGTTTATTTATTAATTTTTCACCAATTATTTTAGTGGACCCTCAACTAGTGATGACATTGTACAATTGTAAAAATTTTCCACTATGAAAATTAACAATTTTTATTTATTATCTTTTTCATAGTATTAATTTAATTACATAACTCTAAAGGATATTTATATATTTAATATATATATATGTGTGTTTTTTGTGTGTGTGTGTGTCTATATATACAATACTTATTGTGAAGCCCTATATATATATTCTTTATCCCAAACACACATACATTTTTATATTTTTTATACCCATTTATTAGTCTACTAGTCACACAATTATATTTATATATATCGTTAGGTGTGTATGTGTATTGTATTTGAAAAAATCATACATATATTTTTGTATATATACATTATTTCATTGTTTGGCTTAAATGTTCCTATATATGTGTATATATACAACCTTTGGTGGTGTGTTTTCTAATTACTTTTTTTTATACATGAAATGTATTATATATATATGATGGTTTTAGGTATATATATACATATAGTGTGTATGTATATATATTATCAATTTATAACCCATTTTTATAAGCATAGGATTAAATTAATTTATTATATATATATGTTTATAGATAAACATATATGAATATGGTTATTCTTTTAGTTAATTTGATATATATATATATATATTTATTTATTTATGTAAATATTTACAAGAACATATTAAATGGTTTCTATTTCACATATATATATGTATATCACAAATAATATTATTTGTTTTATATATTTTTTATGAAATTAGTATTTGTCACATATAATATTATGTATATCAATTTTCAAACTAGATTATCTATTTTTTTAGAAACATAATTTTATATGATATGGTATATACATTTAAAATTATTATTTTATTTATCTTGATAAATGTCAATTTCATTACATTAATTGAATACTATTATTTATCAAATTGTTTTTAAAAACACACACATACATAGATATATATATTCAAAACATAAATTAACATGATAGTAAAAATTAAAATTTTTAATACAAAAATAAAAAATATAGTTACATTTATGATTATATTATTTCTTGAATATAACAAAATAAAAATATATATACACGAAATCCAAGGATGTGAAATTTTAGGTAAAATACATGACTTACAAGTTGTGGTTACTCCTATAAAATCTAATCCATTACATTCTAGATATGTTGTTGTAGATGAAAAGATGGTGTGATTCTTGGGGTGCATGAATTTTTATAGTTTTCCATGTTTTTCACAAATGATTATTTATTGATGATAGATGGCTCAAGGCATGTGACATTGGGGTGGAGTAGAAAATCAGTGGGGATGTGGTAAAACAGTACTATCATTTGGTTTTATGTTGGATATTATTTTATTATATGTATGTGATTCTTTTTTCTGGATCCATAGTGAGGATAATACTTTTTAATTAATGTTAAATTTGTATGTTAGTTTCACTTTTTTATTCAAGAGGTTTTTTGTTTATTTCGTAGTCTTTTCATGAAAGGATATAGGGAGGATTATAATATATATTACTGTAATGCTCTCCCTATATATTTTTACACTCTTTTTTGAGGATCGTGTGAGTTAATTGGTGAATTAGATATACATTTCTATCTCATAGAGTTATTTAGGTTTTTTATGTGCTTCAAGGTGGCTGTTAATGATTTTTTTGGTACATGTAGTTTTTTTAATGATGATTCTATTTGTAAAAAACAATGTGTATGCATTAAGATATTTTATTTTCTTTCAAATATTTTAGAGGTTTTATCTTATCTATTTTTCCCCAAGTTATCTTTACATGATAATGCCTCCAATTTTTTGTGTGTTATATACCCTCAGTGATTCATGTTAACACGCATACTATTGGGGGAAATGTTCGTGTGTCATTCTCTATATTATCTCATTATCGTCCAAGGAATTGTACCTTTGTAAGGAGGGGTTATGACAAATATAGTTACAATTTTTTTGAAACAATTCTATATAAAAGTGGGATAGAGGGTAGAAATTTCTGATGCTCTAAGGGGGAAATCCCACATAAGTAGATGGAAGAGATTTTGGATGTTTTCTTGAATTGAAACATGATTTCAAATATTGATTGAATTATTTGGTGATGAAGAATGTTTAGGAAGGACATGGATGCAATAGAAGGAAGTAAAACATATCATATCTTAAGGAATTATAGGTTCCACACCTATAATAAAAATAACAAAGTCCCTTGCTTCCTTAAAAATAATATCATAAAAAATAAAAGAAAAAATGAATCTAAATCATGCAGGAGGAAAACAGTTGAGGAATGTATGCCACTGCATAATTGAAAAAATGGTGTGGTATACCTGTATATAATTCAATTATATAGATATATGTAAGTGAATGGGGTTTTTATGGAGAAATACAATATTATAGTCAACTGAAATCATTCATTTTTCTTCATTTTTGAGATAACCCCCTTGTATAGCGTCAATAGTTTTACTTCTAAATACCACCAAACCCATTTCCATATAATGTCCCTTAATAAAACCCCATGATACTAACAACAAATTAACATAAATGATGAATATAAAGAAATTGATCAGGTCTATAGTGGAACTTTTTTTAACATGGAATGGGAAAACATTTATTGAAAATGATACTTGAGTGTTGAGTGGGATATTCTAGGAAGGGAGAATATGTTTGTATGAGGGGATATAAAAAGTAGTAATTAATTTAATCTTATTAATGCATAAAATTTTAATGAAAACATATAGGAGGCTTGATAACATGTGGGATATGGTTTCAAAATATAAATCATCATTGGATAATAATTTTAGTTTTTCATTGACAATATTTTTTAAATTAAATTATCTATAGTCCAAGGATTATGTTTTGGGGAATTGAAAATATAATATCTTCATAAATTTTATCATCTCTTATAATAACATCAATCCAACCATTCTGATTATATCTTTTTTTAATATCACATTATTATTATTAGTATTAATCTAGAGTTTAATTGATAAAAAGAATAAATTAAGAAATTTAGTTTCTTATTTGGTGATTGTAAATTACAAGAATAGATCAAACACATAATATTGGCTATTTGATTATTAATTTTGGTAATAAAATGTACGGGACTATGTTGTTATATCACATGATAATGCAAATTTTTGTGCTACAAGTGGGTTGGTGGAAGTCTGTATTCGGTTCAATGAAGTTTGGGAGATGATAGATGGATGTTGTAGTAACTCAAATAATGAATCATGGTTCATGTTTTGAATAATTATTTAACGAACTGAATTATTATTTTTGACATAATTTAGGGCGTCTTTCATGGTGAAAATCATGATGTGAGACATCGATTCATAACCTGAATTTATGAGGGGTTGAATTGGAAAAATATATCTTTGAAAACTCAGTGAATGAGTATGTAGTTAATGATGTGAAATGATCCTAGTATTATAGAATACGAGTGATGGATTTTTATCAGAAATTAATCATGATACATTCATGAAATAAATTAAAGATTCACTCTGTGAATGTGTCTTTTAGAATGCCTATAAAAGTTTTAATACCCTTGAATTATCTAAAACATATCTTATTTATCCAAACTCAATGAAATCCTAAGGATTCATTTCATGTTGTTTTTAATCCCTATCATTACGGATTCATCCATGGTTTCACATGTTTGATGTATAGTGACATGATTTAAGGTTTATATCATTTCCTAGGGTTTCTTCTCATTTCATATTTTTTCCTCCTATTATAACATTCAATGAGATAGATGTTTATCTCCATATCA
This sequence comes from Viscum album, assembly GCA_963277665.1. Lineage (NCBI taxonomy): Eukaryota > Viridiplantae > Streptophyta > Magnoliopsida > Santalales > Viscaceae > Viscum > Viscum album. The sequence continues at coordinate 1,514,335,350 of OY728155.1, read as the reverse complement.
TATAGTTATTTTCTGGTTTGGGGTAATTATATGGTGTGACACCCATAGGTACCCTTGATACATTGAAGGGTAGGTGATTGTAGATTTTTTATAATTGTTTGGTTCCTTTTAGAATAACATTGAAAACCTTATGGAAGGGGATTCATTTATTTTACTTGTTTTCCTTTTCAATTTTAATATTATAATTTTTTATCAAATTGATCAATTTTGGTATTAACCTTAATTAATATTAAAAAAAATAAAGAATTGTTTTGGGTTCTTCGTGGACACATGTATTTATACCATGCTAATGGATTTCTTCTTGATTTTCATGATAGACACAAATTTAATTTATTGCTACTCTTTATCATGTGATTTATTCTTATCATCTAGACAAAGATTATAAATATAGTAATTATTGGGAGATAAATAATAAATAGGAATGTTAAATTTTATTGGTTCTTTCATATGAATGATGGAAATGATGTTTTGCATGTTAAAAGATTAATTAATAATTTCTTATATTTTGATATATTATTTTTTCAGTTGTCTATGGTTTTAAACTATGATAAATGAATCATTTATTATAGGATGGTCGAGAATTGGTAGTTTGGAGGAGGAAAATTTGTATTGAAAGGTGATCACATTTTATTATGAAAGCTTGATACCATTGTTTTTAGGCCATGATGACCTCATAAATGTTTATATTTTACTTCCTACCTTGTGTGATTCATCTAGACGAGGAGTAAAATTGTGAAGTGTGATGAATGAATAAGACAGATGATGGTTTGATGTGAAATAGGAAAGGATTCCTATGTTCATGATAGAAGATGAATCCAATGATGGTGGGATGAATGGTGATATGCATAGTAGTGTCGAGGATGAAATATGGACTAATAGAGAGGGATAAAGCTAGAATTTCTTTTTGTTTTTTTTGAAATATGGGATTCATTCATGATAATGAATCTAATTTAATATATGACTATCCGGGTTTCTGGTTTTTTTAATTTGTTACACCAATACTTAACTGAGGAATTTTTTCTTATTCTATGAATGTTTTAAGGTTGCTTAAGAAAATTACATGAGTAATTAGAAATAACTATTTGTAATGTAAAATGATTTATCCAATGTGGTTTGATATATAACATATTATTAAAATGATGATATATATTAAGGAACATTTTAAGAGGTTAAATAATTCTGGTAAAATATGGAATGTTGTTAATGTTTATTTAGATATGAAATGTGTATCTAATAGAAATAATTTCATGTTTCTTGAAGTTTCAATATTTTTATAGGACATCTAGTCTTTAAGAGTGGGAACCAATGGAATGAGAAAAGATAGTTAATGTTTTGATCATGGATATTTAGTTTTCCTTATTTTTGTTCTGAGATATATACAAAATATTTCTTTATATTTTTGGATTTGATACACTACACGACCCATGTCTGTAGAGAAATGAAAACAAAGGTCTCTGGTTTCTATTTTCCATAACATCTAGGTTAGAGATGATTGATGGATAAATTACCCCACTCCCTAATCACTTAATCTAGTAGTATTATATACTTGTATGCACGATTATTATCTTTTCCATATATCTGTATAGAGTTATAAATTGGATTATGGTTATTTTAAATACATGTATCTTCAGATATAGTATCATAAGGATTATTATTGGTATGTTGAATATTGGCTATGATTGATTGAAGTGTAATACATTATGTATATGCTATGGTGGATCCTGTAAACTACTAGATTACTATCAAGATATGTGGATGTTGATGATGATATTTTTCAAAACATGTGTGGCATGTTATTATACATTTCTTTTTTTGCACATGTGGATTATTTAGAGGGATATGGATAAAGATGTCCAATGTCGGGGTAAGAGCTAAATCTGGTGTGGAATTTTTAGTGGTGTAACTTAGCTATTTATTATAATGGATATAATATTATTACACATATGAGATACCTAATTATAGATTGATTGTGTGGTTGGGAACATATCATTATAATTTAAGTGATAAGTTAGTTTAATTGTTTATTCAACTAGATTTATTATGATTTATTTATCTTTTTCCCACAAATTCATGAGGGGTTTCCTACTATGAATACACATTATTCTCACCCTATGTATATATAAATTATTTTATACATTGTAGGATCTAGTTGGTTATTGGGAAATATATTAATATCTTGTGTTATTGTTTAGGATATATTTGTTCATGAGGTCACCACTATGGATTTTTCTTTCAGTACTTGTTGTCTCTTTTGCAATTGATCAATTTATATAACATTAAATGAATATTATAGAGTCGTTTATTTATCATGAAAAATATTTTTTTAGTTTTCTGATCTTATCAATCAATCCTCGTTTTATTAGAGGATAATTCCTCGTATTCATATGAATTTTATACCCCTAGTTCTCATTACCGATCTATGGCCTATTGGAGGTGTGCATCGAGAATAATTATCTCTCTACACTCATTATTGAATTAAGAGATGTACCTTTTGGGGGAGAGGGTGTGACAAAGTTGTATCAAATGTGATGATGCTAGATATAAAGGAGTCATGTGGTATAAATTGGAGAGGATTTTTTGTGTTTGTGTGAAAATGATGTCATCTATGCATAATAAGATATGTAAAATTGTAGATCAATATTTTCATAGGTATTTGAGCCCTCTTTAATTTGATGCAACAAAATTCATGTTTAATTTTCCAACTATGAGTAGTGATACTAGTTGTTTGTTATAGAACATGAAAAGGATCTTGAATAATTCTTGTTTGTGCATGTGTTTCCAATGGGTAGACATTAGATATAAGTAGATATCCTCACAATGTTTTCATTGACGATGTTCATTAGTATGTACCAACATATCACCCTAGATTTGATGTTGCTGAATGTGACATTTAGAGGAAACTCCAAAGGTTTAGTGAAAGAGTTATAAGAATTTTGAAGGCTCTATTTTGGATTTAGTGAGAGAAGAATGGTTGATATAGGTAGAGATAACCTTCAATTAAATCCCTTATGTGAATAAGAACTAGGATTCATTGGTTCTAGTGAAGCTGTGTGGGGTAAACAAGAATTATTGGTTCTTATTCCTCAAGGATCATGTGCAGTCATCTGTTTCATCGAATATGTTATGATATTAGTTTGGAGTTGAGTTTCTTTCTTCGACTAAAAAGAGAACTAAACATCAAGATCTATATGCCTTTCGACATGGGAGAATTGGAATATGAGATTTTGGGATCTATATCATGAATCATCTCTAATATTCTTCAAACATTCATCAAATTTGGAGGCTAGGATGGGTAAATTATTAAAGGATTTATCTCTCAAGATACAATGATAAGATACACAGTTTATATTGTTGATATATCATGACGTGTTGGTGAGAGTATAGTTCATTGAGAGAATGTTGGATTTGAATATATATTCATGAGGCTGGAGTTATTGGGATTATCTATGTAGATGAGTTATAGTAAAATCTTCATAGTTTTCTAGACAAAAGGGAATTCAAATAGTCGGGGCAAGGTCCCAACCCTCCTCATATCATCTCACTAGGGTTGGAAGCTCTCAAGCCTCAACAAAGGAATCAAATGTTTTTCTTTTTGGGTAGGTCATGGTCATTAATGTAAGGATTTCCCATGAATTCTACCCAAAAAACATGTAGGTAGTGGTATACTTCAGGTTCTGCCATTATAGAAGTGTCAATAAAGGTCCACCACCATGGATATTAAACCTTTTATTACTAGAGAGAATAAATGGAAGGTAGAGAAAATCCCCATGATTCTCTATTTCCTCATAGTGTAGAGCATGATTGTGAAGGTGGTCTTCATTAAAGCTAGAGAGGACATGAAATAATACTTGGTAAGATACAAGTTCTAGGGTTTATAACACAAGGTGAGAAGAACATTATTTGTGGTATTATTTTATTATTTTCAAGTTTGGTTCATGCCATACTTGATTTATAAGCTATACACACCTTACTTATCCCCCACCACAGTCTTAATTTTGTTACATGAGTTTAAGATACTTTCTATATAGTTATCATCGACAATGCCTGTTAGGTTGGTATGTAGTATGATTTTCTGCTATGATACCAATTGTAGGATCGAAATGATGATATATATGCTCAATACACAAGAGGGGGGTGAATTGTATACTTTAATAATTCTTTTGTAACTTTTAATGTTGGTTAGAAACCTTTCTATTGTTTAACAATGTTAAACAAGGTAAATTCACAGAACCTCTACGTTCTACAAACTTTCTTGATTATGGAAATGTGATTCCGAGAATTTATTTCTGAAAAAGTGATTCTAGAAACGAAACATAACAGAAGTTTACAAAGATAAAGATTCTACCATAAAGCATATAGAATCTCAGTAAATTACAGTATACATGTTTAATAAAGTATAAGATAGTTATAATTTCCACAATAACCAAAATGTAGTGTAAACATGAAACAATACAAGTAACAAGTAGAAAATCATTTTACCCAAAGATGAGGGTATCCAAAAACTATGGATAAATGTCCCGTGATTTATAATTTCAAGAAAGTCTGTCTTACCCACACCAGGGTAGGCCCTCGATACAAAGTTCGTAGTCTTTCTTGCTATCCCCGCATGACCTAGAACTTCAAGTTAGTCAACACCTTTGTCTTTCTATCCTTAGAAGCCCTCAAATTCACTCAGCAACATTCGGAGTCTCATGAAGAAATTCTGAACAAGATGTTTAGTATGCACAAAGAAATAAAGTCTCTCTCTCTTTAAATCACTTTAGAAGCATGTAATCTCTATATTGATTAACTTATTGTGAGCTCGTTCAAATGAGCTCCTATTTATAGGCACATTCTCAACGGTCGGCTCCCTCCTCCAAAGGTCAAATTTTTTCCATTGATTCTCAGAGGGACCTGCACACGAGTCACTCAAACAACGGTTAGTTAGTAACTAAATGAACACCATTGTTTTTTAACCAATACATGTGTATGAAAAAAAATTGTTTTCATGAACAAATTAATTTTTCAGAATGTAAGGAAAAATAAATGTTCATAGTCTAACCAAAAAAACCATTTGGTTTTTATAATACGTAAATATTTGGATTCTTTTTTCCAAAGAATTCATAACCTAAATTCTATAGAATTCTATATTCTGAATTTTAAGGAAATTCACAGTCTGAATTCATCAGAATTCATAGTCTATACTTTATAAGGTTCGGAGACTGATTTCAGAGAACTCCGCGTCTTAACTAAGAAATTTTGGAGTCTCAATTCATAGAAATTGATGTCTAAACTCAAAAAGATCAGATTCTGAATTTAGAGAACATTGAGTCTAAACTCAGAATGTTTGGAGTCTGAATTCAGAGAACTTAGAGTTTGAACTCAGAAAGTTCAGAACATGAATTCAGAGAATTCATAACATGAATTCGGATCCTGAAAATATAATTATCTATATCTAATAATTCATAAGAGTCTGAGGTTTTGGATAAGAAATAGAGTTTTCTATTTAGACAAAATATGAACAATGAAAAATATGGTAAGGATAAATTTCGTTGGGGAAGGAAAATTTCTTTATGAAAGTAAAGTATAGGGTAAATGAAATTTTCTTTAAGATTAGGTGTTTTTGATTTTCAAAACATTAAGTAATAGATAATTCATCTGGAAACCTTATTAACTCAAAAATCTCCCAAATCATGAACGACTAGAAAATTCATAATTAATCCTTATCGACTCAACAATATCTCCCTTTTTGGAAAGCACAAAAATCATTACAAAAAATAATATAAGGACTTATAAAATATTTTTCAGGAATTCGAAAGTAAAACATATCTCCCTTAACATATGGGAAAATATGAATATGACTAACCCCCCCTTAGTATTTGGACACAATAAAAATTGTATTATAGATTTTCGGAATGAGGCTTAGCATTTTATTGCAAAGGAAAATCTTCTTGGATAATAACTCCACCTTATATGAACTCCCCCTTACTTAGGAAAATTTATTCTTTACGTAGTATTCTTTTTTTCCTTTCTCCCCCTTTGTGATTTTCAAAAATAATTAAAGGGAATGGAAAAGAAAATATGGTACCTAAAATGCTAATACTAAACATCCAAAAGAAGAGAAACCTAAAATTTCAATAAGATTGGAAAAATTTGTACAAGGAATACCAAAAAATATTTGAATTGAACAATTTTATCCTTCCTTCTCCTTCAGCATCAACTACTTCACAATAATTTTGAGCTTCTTGAGCTCCTTGTGATCTTCCTCTGCTTGTTTGAGAATCTAATCCTGGTCTTATGATTTCTTCTCTAAGGATTTGATTCTTTCTTCCTGAGATTTAAGAACCTCTACCTGATCCTTCAAGGCTTCTTATTTCTTATAAATTTTCTATTATATCTCAATCCTAATATCCCTTTCTCTTTTCCAGCTTTGAGAAATTGAATACAACTTCCCATTCAGATCGTTCACTTCGTGAATCCAAGAATTCTATTCCAGGGTTAGCTTTTCCTTAAAACTATTTGTGAGAACTTTGATCTTTACATCTTCAATGTCAAATGCATCCTTTACACTTTCTTGGAATTCATTAAGAACTCTCATGTATTCTATAGATTTCTTTGACCATCATGTTATTTTCTAGAAAGATCTTTTGTGGGCTTCTTAGTTTATGAAAAAAGATTTTAAATCTTCTTCATGCTTGATACACTTATCCATCACCATGGATACTGAATCTGATTTTTTATTTAAGGAGTGTTGAAGAATTTGGCTTCTCGAGTCCATAGTGGGAAATATTGGAATAGTTGCAACAAGTTTCTTCAAATACTGGACTACGAAATCATGTCCAAGAGAGGACGATTCTGAATCTGAAACATTACTTAGTGATGGATCTTTCTTTATTTCAATTTCCTTACTCTTCGATGATCCAACAACTTATTTCTTCTTCACAATATCTTTACTAGGTGTATCAACAAAAACCTATTTTCCCTTATCAACCTTCGGAATGGCTTCCTCTTCGTTAGGGGATTCGTGTTCACTATCAGACAGCTGCACAGTTTTATCTCCATCTATCACTACCTTCTCATCACTTTCCTCATTATCCTATGCATGAATGAAATCTCTATTGATGCTTTCTTCTTCAGATAGGTTGTCAACTTTTTCTTCACCCTTTTCTTCATACTTCCCAAAATTAAAAAGATTTGATTATTCGTCTTGAGAATTTCGGATTCGAATTTTCTTAGATGGACTTTTATTCTCCTGAAAATATTGTACTTTATTTATGTGATCTTCAGTAACATCACTGGATTATTCTTATTCCTCTACATCTTCTAATTATTCTACTTGGACTTTTTTTATAGTCACATATTTCATTCCCGGTGTCTCTGTTAAAACATCTACTAAGAAGGATTCTGGTATCATAATTTTCTCAGAGTCTTTCTCAACATCCTTCAGAAGAGAATGCACAATATCTTCTTCAGTTATCTTCTTCTTTGGTATCTTTTGTTTGTCATTATTTTCAAGCTCATTAGAAATATTTTCCTTTAAAGATTTTTCTTCAGAAGGATCCAAACCAAAGCTAGGCACCCCTAGTTTTTTTATCCTTTTCTTCCCTCCATTTTTCTAATACATCATCTAGATATTATTTTCTTTCTTATTAGGATTTGGTGGTGCAGATTGGTTTTCCTTATCCTCTAATGATTTTCTTTCTTTTCTACTTCTTTCAGCATCCTCTTCCTTCCTACCTTCTTAAAGGTTTCTGTGGCCTCTTGTTTCTTCGATAAGGCTTCTGCCTGCTCCTTCGAAAAATCATAAAATTCGTCAGATTCTTTAGAAAATCAAACATTAATCCTTCTCAGAGTATCATCACTTACCGGCATGAATTTTCAATTTATTTTCTTAGAACTATAAGGAATTTTGAAGGACTCTAAACACCGAAAAATCTAATTGAGAGAATGGTTGGATACATGATAATCTGAGACTTTAGATTTCCATTCTTTATATTCTCAATTGTAATCAGAATATGCTTAACCAAGTTAATCTTTCTTAGATTCACCAATAAATACAAGATATAGATGTCACTTTTCTTTAAACTATCCTTATCCCCTTTTCTCAAAATGATGATTCCTTGAACCCATAATTCAAGAATCTGGAAATTTTGTAGATAGGTGAACAATCTTCGGAGTCTTTACATCTGAAAGACTGAGACAAGTCATTGATTTTTCCTTAATGAAATTCCTTGAACATTAGGCAGCTTTTGTGAGTAGAACTCTGCCTCACCCTCATAAAGAACTCCAATCAAGAAGGTTTCCTAGGTGTAAGAAAGAAAATAAGTCTTCCCATAGCTCTTGAAAGAAAATTTATCTTTTCCTTCTTCCTTGAAAAAACTTTCTGACTCATAGAATTCAACCAACAAGTCCAGATAAACTAGATCCTGAGCTTCTGGATTCAATACGCAAACACTCTCCCATTCATTCAGCTAGATGTTTTTTGAGATGATAGAATCATAATTAGAAAATAAATTTGGATGTACCAACCTTTCTCTTTAAATCTACCATTCAGAAATCGTCTTCATAGTTGACATGTCTTTTTGGGAAGATACATCGACATACATTTAGAGTTGAGGAAACTATGCAAAATCTAGGACATTATTATGTAGGAGGGAAGGTTTTTAGCATGCAAAAGCTTGGATTTCAATTTGGGACAACCATCGGGGATCCTTTATATAGGAAGTTGGAGAGACGGTTCAACTTTTATACCCAATCCAACGGTTGAGAAACCTTGTGATCAGATCTGAAGGTTGAGATGATAACCAGAAAAAAATATTTATAGAATCCGATCTTTTGAGGTTTTTTAATAAAAACTTTCAGATTTTAGAAAATGAGAATAAAAAAAATTAAAAATAGATTAAAATACCAACAAGTAAAAGATGATTACAAAAACATAAGAATGGAAACATACCTTTCAGATTTCTAGGAAGATTATTTTTATTGAGGAAAATTCTTCTTGAAGAACTTTAGATTATAAATATTTTGACTACGAAAACTTTCATTACGAAAAAATTTAGAAAAATTAATAACGAAAAATATAACTATGATTTTTTCATTAAAAACACAAATAATTTCCATTAATAAAATTTTAAAATACAAAAATTTTCATTAAGGAAAAATTTTGAAGTACAAACATCTTCATTACGAAAAATTATGAAGTACAAAATTCTTCATTAATAAAATGTAGAAAATTGTCATTACTTAAATTTAGAAAAAAACTAATAAAGATATGTACTCCCCGTATGAAAAGGAGTTTGTTACTATAAGGAGATAGGTTTCAAAAAGAAGTTAATAAGAAAGATTACCTTACAATTATCATTCCCTACATATATTTAATGTATTCAATTCTATCAGAGGGTAATGATTTTGTGAAAATATCATCAATTTGATCTTGTGTTTTGATAAATTGAAAAATGATATCTCATTTTTGTGTGTGATCCCTAAGAATGTGATGCCTAATATCTATGTGTTTTCTAGGAGGGTGATGTGCAGGGGTTTTACTTAGAGTAATGGCACCAGCATTATCACACAAAATTTGTGTTTTGGTAAAACTCATACTATAGTCTGTGAGTGTGTGTTGCATCCACAACACCTAAGCACAAAAAACATCCAGCTATTATATATTCAGATTCAGCAGTAGAAAGTGCTACTGAGTGTTGCTTTTTGAAACACCAAGAAACAAATGACTCTCCTATGAAATGACATGTTCTGGATGCAATTTTTCATTCCATTATACATGCACCAAAATCAGCATCTGAAAAACATTTTAAAACAAAATTATTTCTAGAATTATAAAAGAGTTCTAGATCCATGGTTCCCTTTAATTAGAAAAAAATCATTTTCACTGCCTTTAAATGATACTCAATACGATTGGATTGATATCTTTCACATAAGCATACTGAAAAAATTAAGTCTGGATGACTAGCTATAAAGTAATGTAGACTTCCTATCATACCTCAAAAAGATTTTTGATCTATTGGTTTCCCAGCTTCATCAAGATCAAGTGAATTTGCGGCACCAATGGGAATACTTATACTCTTAGTGTTTTCATATCCATACATTTTAAGAATATCATTAATATAATTATATTGGGATATATAGATTCCTTCTCATTTTTGAGAAATTTGATAACCCAGGAAAAATATTAACTCACCTGTCATACTTATTTCAAACTCATATTTCATTAGATCCAAAAAGTAATCAGTTAAAGATTGAAGAGTTGAACCAAATATAATTTCAACAACATAAATTTGAACAATAAAAATATTTTTCTTATCTTTCTTTATAAAAAGTGTTGGATTCTCATATCCCTTAACATAATAATTTTGAATCAAAAATTCTATAAGTCTATCATACCATGCTCGAGGGGCTTCCTTAAGTCCATACAATGCTTTGGTATGTTTGTAAACATGCTCACGATGTTTTGTATCTTCAAAACCAGTTGTTTAACAAAAACTTTGTCTTAAAAAAACCAATTAAGGAATGCACATTTAACATCAATTTGAAAAAGTTTGAAATTGTAGAATGCTATAAAGGAAATTAGAATATGAATAGATTCAAGTCTAGCTACAAGAGCATAGTTTTCTTAATAGTCTATTCCTTCGTGTTGATTATATCCTTTAGCAACCAATCTAGATTTATTTATTACTATGATTCCATTTTCAACACACTTATTTTTTAAGACCCATTTGAATCTGACAAAAAATGTTTCTTTAGGTCTTCAACCATGGTCTAAACATTATTCATTTTGAATGCATTTACCTCATATTTCATTGCTTTTATCCAATCATCATCTCCTACAGCTTCATCAGTGCTTTTTGGCTCTAATTAGGAAAGTAATGCTAAGTGTTATACATAATTTATTAAGGAAGTCCTAATCATTAAGGGTTGATTTACATCACCAATGATATTATCACTCGGATGATTCTTTAGAAACAACTGATTTAGATTTTGTAAAACCTATTCATCAACATAGGGTAGAAAGTCTTTTGGGGTAAATGCTTCAGAAATATTTTCTTGAATATTTTCCTTATCAAAATGATCTTTTAACAAAGGTTGATAATTAGTTGTTGAAAAAATATACAATGATTTTGGTTGAGGTTGTTTAAAAACAAAATGATTATTTTCATCAAATTTGACAGGCACTGTTTCTTCAATAGTACAGGTAATGTTTTGAAAACTCTATAAGCCTTAGAAGTTGTGAAGTAGCCTAAGAAAATTCCTTCATCATATTTTGGTGAAAAATTGTATAAATTATAATTAGTATTTAGAATGAATAACTTGAAACCAAAAACCATGAAGTAGGAAAGTCTAGGTTTTCTACCATTTAATAACTCATAAAGAGTTTTATTAAGAAAAGGTCTAATCAAAACATGATTTATAGTACAACAATAAGTACTAACAGCATCAGCGCAAAAATGTTTATCTATTGAATATTCACTCAACATGGTTATTATTATCTATTGAAGAATTCTATTTCTTCTTTCAATGGAACCATTTTTTTAAGGTGGTCTGGGTGCTGAGAAGTTATGAGTAATTCTTTTTTTACCACAAAAGGTATCAAAATCAGAATTTTGAAATTCTCCTCCATGATCAATATGAATAGTTATCAAAGGAAGTTTTTTCTCATGTTTAACTTGGGCTTTAAGAATTTTGAAATAAGAAAAATCAACATATTTATTTTCTAGAAAATAGACCCACGTAAATATAGTTTAATCATCATCTAAGACAAAAACAAAATATTTGCCTCCAATGATTCTAGTTTTGGTTGGACTAAAAAGTTCCATATACACTAACTGTAATGAATCAGTGGTTGAGACTTCACCGACTAATTTAAAACATGATTTATGTTTTTTTCCATATTGACAAAGATCACAAACTTTTGTAGAATCAAATCTAAGCTTCGGTAGATCCTTATCTAGTCTTTTCTTATAGAGTTTGCATAGGTTCCTAAGGTTACAGTGTCCTAGCCTTCTACACCACAAACAAGAATGATCTTCCATTTCACTAAGTCAAGGTAGGTCTTGGCTCTTAAGATCTTCTAATTTTGGTGTATAAACATTATATTTCCTATTGGTAGAAAGAATGAACTCTTCCTTGGAATTGTGTACTAAGCACTTTTCATTCCTAAAATTCACAAGGTAACCTACTTCACATAATTGACTTATACTAATTAGGTTGTGCTTAAAAACCTTAACAAATAAAACATTTGAAATCAAGGTTTTTCAAAGAAGAACAATGTTACCTATACCAATAATTTATCTCTTAGCATTATCTCTGAAATTTACTTTTCCTCTTTTCATCTTGATAATTTTTTCAAAGAAGTTTTTATTACCAGTCATATGCCGTGAAAATCCACTATCCATATACTAAGTATTTTTGTTGGTACTTTCTTTGTTTTCATAAAAATAAAAATGTTAGAATTTCAGAATCCAAACTTTCTTGGATCTGGAAACATCAGAAAGGAAAATTTTAGGTATACATATTTTCTTAGAGAAATAAGATTTATGAAAATATAAAGACTGGGTTTTGTTTAAGGAACAATTTTTTCCCAATTCCCACCACACTGACACTTAATGAAGAATGGAGCACATTGAGGAAAAAAATAATTTTTACTAAAAAATAGTTTTGGAAAAGTATAACCAAATACATAATTATTCCTTAGAGGTCTAATTTGGGAATACATCTTATCAAAATTTTCTTTTCCTAAAGTAATGTTTAACAAACACTTGATCAAGGAAAATATATCTGACTTTAGTCTAATAACTATGTTCTTATCTTCAAAAACATCAGCTTTATAACTAGAGTTAGACTCGACAACATTTTTCTTAGAAATTAATTTTTCTATATCATTAATAAGTTTATTCTTCTTAGAATTAACATCCTTAAGGTTTCTTGAAATACTTTCAAGATCCTAGATTTTCTTATCTAGATCCTTAGAAATATCTGATATTTCCTTCATAAAAATAATATTTCTAGAATTTTCCTTATCAAGATTTTTCATGAGTTTTGAATTCTCATTCTCAAGGAGATTAGAAAACTTAGACACTACTTAATAGGTAGGTAAAGTATTATCTTTATCAGAAGAAGATTCTTATCTAAGGATTCATAATATTTATTATCACCATAATTAGCATTCAAGGATACATTGGTCATAGATTCATCATTGTGTACCTTAGCCATTAAAAAATGATTTTAAATAGGTAGTCTGGATATTAGACAAAGATTATTCTATCCAATCGATTCATAATCCAAGGATTCATTGGAAGAGTCTCCACCACTGGCACTCCAGGTGTCATTGGATTTAAACACTTTCATAGCTTTATCATTGTTGTACTTATTTCTATTTCTCTCAGAATTCTTTTCCATTCTTTCTTTTAATAATAGGAAAATTAGTTTTTGTCCAGCTCTTTATCATTCATAATAAGTGACTTCCGAGTCATTATTATCTTTCCTTTCTTTCTTCTTGTATTTATACTGAAAGTCTTTCTTCCCAACTATCTTGTTAATCCTTCAAGAAATATTATCTAGTTCATTCTCAGAATGTTTACTTTCACTAGATTCAGATTTAATAACAACCTTCTTAGATTTAGATCTTGTAACTCTATTAGGAGTCTTGGGTTTCATATTATTTATAGTAGTAGTAAAAGAAACACTTCCATTCCCATTCTTCTTCTTAACATTATCAGAATCTATCTTCATTATAGTCTAATTTTGAAGAATAGTTCCAAAAATATCATCAAGATTAATATGTGAGACTTTCCTATTCTCATCTATAGCTGTTCTCTTTGATTCCCACTCATTTGGCATGATGTCTATGATCATGTCTACAAGTGCCTCATCATAAAAAAAATTCACCCATGGAATTTAAGATATTGACTATAGTCAAAATAACTATTGTACCTTACTAATAGGTTCTCCATAAGAAAAGAAAAAACCATGGTACTCAACTCTAAGGATATCCATTCTAGTTTCAATAACTTTGGATGTACCAAAATGTGTAACATAAAGATTCTTCAAAATAAAATTTCCATCTTCACAAGAAGAAATATGGTTATATATATTCCTTGTCATGGAACACAACAAAGTATTGTGTACCTTATAGTTAAGTTGATATTCTAACTTCTCTTGATTAGTAAAATTTCTGACTTCCTTATCCAGAATCATGTAATCTCTAGTAAGTCTTAAAAAGTTTTCCACTCCAGTATTAATAACAAAAGTCTTCATACGAATCTCAAATATTCTTAATCATTCCCATAAAAAATAGGTGGTCTAGTAGGATTTATGATGTCTATGGATCCTACATTCTTTCCTACGATCTTAAAAAGATCCTTCCACACAAACTTGTTAGTAAGGAAAAGTTTTTAAAAAAGGATAAAAATATCCTATGAAAAGAAAATATAGAACAATGAAAAACTTGAGCAAGAAAACTTATATGTAAATATATGTATTTCAGAAACCTATTCTGATACCAATTGTTAGGTTGGTATGGAGTATGATATTCTCTTATGATACCAACTACAGGATCGAAATGATGATGTAGATGTTCAATATACAAGAGGGGGTGTGAATTGAATACTTTAAAAATTCTTTGGGAACTTTTAAAGTTGGGTAGACACCTTTCAACTATTTAAAAACGTTTAATAAGACAAATTCACAAAACCTCTAAGTTCTACAAACTTGATTGATTCTAGAAATGTGATTCCAATAATGTAATTCTGAAAAAGTTATTCCAGAAATGAAACTTAACAAAAGTTTAGAAAGATAAATATTCCACCTTAGAGAGTATACAATCTCACTAAATCAGAGTATACAAGTATAAGAAAGTATAAGATAATTATACTTTCCTCAACAACCAAAATGCAGTGGAAAACGTGAAACAATATGAGTAACAAGTAGTAAATATTTTAACCTAAAGAGAAGGGTATCCAAAAACCATGTATAAAGGTCCCTTGATTTTTACATTCAAGAAAGTCTGTCTTACCCATACCCTGGTAAGCCCTCTATATGAAGATCAGAGTCTCTCTTGTTATCCCCACAATCTCTCAAACATCAAGGTAGTCGAAACCTCTGTCTTCCTATTCTCAGAAGCCCTTGAATGTACTTAGGAACATTCAGAGTCATACGAAGCAATTATAAACAAGATGTTCAGTATGCACAAAGAAATAAAGTCTCTCTCTCTCTCTATAAATAACTTTAGCAACTTGTAATCTCTAGATTGAATAACTTATTTTGACCTCGTTCAAATGAGCTCTTATTTATAGGCACATTCTCAATGGTCTGCTCCCTCCTCCAATGGTTAAATTTTTTCTTTTAAGCTCAGAGGGACCTGAACATGTGTCACTCAAACAATAGTTAGTTAGTAACTAAATGTATGACATTGTTTTTAACCAAAACATGGGTAATAAAAAAATGGTTGCTTGAACTAATACATTTTTTAGAATGTAAGGAAAAATGGAAGTTCGAATTCTAACCAAAAACCATTCGGTGTTTATAATACATAAATATTCAGATTTAGTTTTCCAAAGAATTCATAACCTGAATTCTATAAAACTTAGGAATCTGAATTCATAAGAATTAGGAGTCTAAATTTATACTATTTAGCGTCTGAATTCAAATGAATTTAGAGTCTGGTCTTCAGAACGTTCAGAGTCTAAATTCAGAGAACCCAGTGTCTGAACTGAGAATGTTCGGAGTATGAATTCAAAGAACTCGAATTCTGAAGTCGGAATGTTTAGAGTCTGAATTCAGAGAACTCGGATTCTGATCTCATAAATTTTGGAGTCTGAATTCAGTGAACTCGGAGTCTGAACTCAGAAAGTTCAGAACTTGAATTCAGAGAATTCGGAACCTGAATTCAGATCCTGAAAATAGAATTCCCTATATCAATGTATTTATAAGAGTCAAAGGTTTTGGATACGAAACCGAGTTTTTTATTTAGAAAAAATATGAACAATGAAAAATATGGTTAGGATAAATTTCCTTGGGGAATGAAAATTTCCTTATGAAATTTTTTCTTAATGGTTGGGACTGAAGCCTCATTTATTATTTAAATCAAAGACATCTTTCAAACTGGGTAGAGGGGGACCCATTACATAGCCCAAAGGCCCAAGACCAAGTGGTCTGAATACAGGGCCTAAAATCCCATTTTTTGGCCTAAAGAGCCCTTCAGTGAATAGTACTATTACAGTACCAGGGCTAATACAGTACCTGCTACAGTACCGCCATCGCTACAGTTCCTGCTACAATTTTTCTACCGCTACAGTGCATCCACTACTACAGTTCCATGGATTCTACAGTACTGCTACAGTGTCCTGCTACAGTACTGCTACAGTACCCAGAAATTATTCCCTGCCCGGATTTGATCATGGGTCTTTTGGATGCCAATCAGGAGCCTTTACCACTTGGGTACAGGATCATTGGAAAATTTCCTTATGAAAGTAAAGCATAGGGTAAATGAAATTTTTCATAAGATAAGGTGTTTGGGATTTTCAAAACATGAAGTAATAGAGAAGTCATAAGAAAACCATATTAACTCAACAATATCCCCAATCATGAAGGAATGGAAAAGTCATAAGGAAACCTTATTGAATCAACAATGCCTCTTAGAGGATGATATAGTTTTAATGATGTATGTAGTTATAGTGAGATAGAGTTAGGGAGTCACCTATACTTGGGATAATAAATATGATTATAGATAATACAATTAAGAATAATTGTCAGCATGGAATGACTATATTCAGTATAGGATATCATGGATTACATTAAGATTTAGATTGTATTATATGATATGGAAAGAGTTTTTGTCTTGTTCATTGCTAAACAAGACCCTCAGATGGGTTGGTATATTTCGAATTCCTTATCGTCATTGATATAGAGTTGAGGTTGAGCTTGTCCTGTGTTTTTATAGAGGTTTTTCCTAGGGTTTTTGAAGAGTACCCTAATATATTTCTTATATAGGTTGTGACACTACTCCCTTGATAAGAGATAAACAATTGGAAATATTTATTGTTGTGAGATTCTCCTATCTCAATGTATCTCTATGGGCTGACTAATATTGAGATATGGGAGATGGAGATGAAAATTGGAGATCTATTTGAGTGATATTTTATTCATCTGATCATAACACATTGGGGTGCCTTGATTATGTTCTTAAATATGGACGATGATTTTTTTCATCTATGTATTGATTATATTCACATGAATTAGATTACTAAGAATAATCACTACCCTATCATTAGATTGATGGTTTATTTGATCAGTTAAATGGTTCTAGATGATTCTAAAAACTATACCTGTGGTCGGGATGCCATCAAAAGTAATTAAATGAAGATAATATTCATAACAATATTATTTTATGTCATTATGGGAATTATATGTTCATTGTAATATCATTCATTGTAATGAAATATCCACCCACATTCATGGGATAGATGAATTTATTTTACTATGAGCTTCTGGACTGGTTGGTTTTAATTGATGACATCATTGTGTACATAACATTTGAGGTGGAGAGAAAAGGGCATCTCTAGGGAGTTTCAGGAGTTCTTCATCATCAACAGTTGTTCATGACGATATATAAGCATTAGTTCTAGGCATGCGAAGTTCTACTATTGGTAAATTTCATATCCCATTATGGAGTATCCATGTGTCTTCCAAATTTTTAGATGGTCATTTCTTGGGAATCCCCCACGAATGTTATAGAGGAGTGAAACTTCCTCAGTCTATCAAGTAATTATAGGAGGTGTTTACCTAACTTCTCTTATGTTATAAATCCTCTGACATCCCTAACCAGAAAGGATTATGATTTATTATTGAATGACCAGGGAAAGGTATCTTTAGTGTATCGTAAGGAGAAGTCAGTTGACACCTTATTTCTTTGTTGGATAGGGGAGGGAGTTAAATTTGAGTTTTTCTTTGATGATTCATGTATTGGGTTGGGTAGTGTCCTGATTTTTTAGATGGTAGTTTTTATGGAACATGATAGTTAGGACCACATGAACGTATTTTTTCTACCCATTATATCAAATTCAAAATTACCATGTTTGTTTATTGTTTTTTCAGTAATACATCATCAGTGAATTCATTGTGATATTCACTAATCATAAGAACATTAGTTATGTCTTCTCCCAATGTTACCCAAACAAATGAAATTGATAGTTCCTTAAATTATTATAGGATTATGACTTCTTTATTTTTTATACAATGGGATAAAGTAATTTTTCAGATGATGTGATAAATTGAAGTTCATGAAGTGGTGATATACATGAGTCTAGGGATTCATTCAGGAGTTATTAAATAACTCCCCAGAATGCATCATGATATGCGAGTGTTTTTTTTAAGGGGATTTCTTTTTCAGATGATGTTTTAGATGTATTTATGATATAAAGTGGATTATTCCTAGATGGGGGTTGTGATGTTGATATATATTGAGATATATATTTCTATGGGGATTCCCATAATGTTTGTTCTGAGGATGATCTAAAATGGTGGTTATTTCTGGTTATTCATTTCATTGGATTGGAAATGAATGAGTTAGTTCTTTTTTTGTTCTAAAATTACCCCTTATAAGAACATATTGGAGTGAAAAGTATTAATCATGATATAATAATTCAATCTTTGGTGTCCTGGTTTTAAGAGTTTACTTACAGAGTTTGTTCATGGTTGTTTCACCTGTTGAAATGTGATGGTTGAACACCATGTTCTCATTTATTTGGTTTGGCCGTTAGATGTTCCTCAGTGGAATTGGGAGGAAATTTTTATGTACTTCATTACTCAATTATGAAAATCTCATGGAGGTTATGACTCTATCTGGGTTATATTTGTCCTTATAATAATATCCACTAAATTATTTGTGATCATCGAGTCAATATCACTAAAGGTAACGCCAAGGAAATTTTAGGAAGAGGTGGTGAGGCTTCAGGGAGTCTCAAGGGAAATAAACCATCACCATGCACACAATTTCACCTCTAGGGTGTTGAAAGGTCTTCAAATTTATTTTGCCTATTAATTGTTCCGTAGTAATGATTTAAAAAATGATAGTGAAATAGCGTTATCAGTCAAGACTCATGAAGATGTGTTTCACATATGTGTCCTGGATTTAGGAGGTTCCTGGGTGATCCCCAAATTGTTTTTTTGGTTTTTGATCTAAATTTTTTTCAATAAACCATTCCAATGTCACCATCATTATATTTTTATGGCCAAACATGATATTCACGATTATGTGAAACTGAGTTTGGTGTTACTTTAAATATTAGTCCATGAGATGTTTAGAATGCTCCATACAATGTTTATGTTATCCTCGGGTAGTTTAATGTAGCATATTATCATAATAAGTCACATTTTGCCCATAGGTTTTGTCCTATGGAGTCCAGTATTTGAGACTAGGTGTTCATTTAGGTGAATCCTCATCATGGCTAGTGATGGTTTGGATATGAGAGTATGATTTCTCAATGGTTTGTTAGACCATCAATGTTTTAGTAAATATAAGTTCCATCGTGTATCAGATATCACATCCCACATAGATGGTCCATATTCAAGATTTCATTAATGTTTTATAGAATCTCCACAATCTTCATAATTATTCACACTTTATTAATTTGTAGAGATCATTATTGATGATGTTTCTACATTCGTGTAGTATCCTGTAGAGACCCAAGAACTGTAGAAGATTTGTTTCATGAGAATATTATTGACATAGTTTTGACCTATGATGAAAAAATGGTAAGGAGATGCTATCCAAAGAAAGAATGTAATTGATTTGTTCTCAATATCCCAATTTGGTTTATGATCAGTTCATATTCTTTAAAAATTTATTTCTTATTTTGTTTTTTTATTATAGGATAACTGTAACTTCATGGATTCCATAATTTTTTTAATTTATCATGTTCAAGTGGTATCTCCCCTAAGACAATGTTTGGATGTTTATTGAGTGTATTTCATAATTTATTTAGAATTTTTTCTCTATGTGAGGTGGTTTTTATACAATGATGGAGATATTATTGAGAGAAATCTTGCAAGGTGGATGTTTAGGAAACATTTTTTCCTTCCCTTCTATCTGGGTATAGTTTTAAATTATTTCTGATGAGAATTGTTTCATAGGTATCTCATATAATATCCAAGAACCTTCTATCCGTTTAATTTTAGAGTTTCCTATGTATGAGGTACATGGATGAGTCCTGTAGATTTTTTGGTGGATTTTGAGAGATAGAATTAGAAGCATGAGGAATTCTTGATGTGAATCATAGTTCATAACATTAGTGAGTAGTTTGTATCATAAATGGTTATTAACGGCTTGACTATGTGTTGAAATCACGATTTAATTCATTGAATGAACCACTAGATAAAAACATAAATGATTAAGGGGTAGAATTTGGTACATATATCTTAAAAACACTTGGTATTAACATTTTTATGTTGACATTAAATGATCATAGATATATAGGATATGGGTAATGATTTTTTTAGTGGGAAATAATCTGGATACATCTACAATTTTAATTACCCATTCATATCATGGATTTAAATTTGTATATAGACCTAAGAAACATGTTTTACCATCAAAATATTTCAAAAAATTTATATTTCACAAAAATCCTATGAATTAAGATGTACTCTTTCAGGGTTTTTTAACATTCCTTTAATTTTGGATTGATCCCTAACATCCCACGTTCAATCCAAAATGAACCGAGTTGAGTTTTCCCCTTTTTCAAGTGATTTATTTTATTTCTAGTTTATTCCTCGCATACTACCTTTTCATGATATTTTGGATGTTATCCTACAATATAATGGAGTTATTTTGATGTATGGTGGCTTGTTATTGGGAACCACCCTTAAGGACCATCGATTCCTTTTGGGAATGTGATTTGATTTCTGTTATTGATTTAGCATTCATGTTTGTTGAATATAAAAAACCTTATGGCATGGAATTCATTTATTCTATATGTTTTTATGTGAAGTAATAATGTTATCATTATTTATCTCATTATATAATGGTAAAATTAAAAGAAATGAATATTAAACCAAAATTAAATAAATTAATAGGTTTTTTTTCATAGTGATAACATGTGTCATACAATGTTGATTACTTGAATTTCTATTTTCTCGATAGTGTACAATATATTGTTTACTCTATGGTTTATCTTGTATCTTATACGAGAAAATTGAATAAATAATGTAAAGATATAAATTTTTATGGGATTTATAAAAAAGATTCATGTTTAGTTTTAACATGTCTTCATTATAATTGATGGAAAGAGAAGTTTTGTTCAATTAAATTTTAATTAATAATTTCATTGCTACTGATAGTTGATACCTTGGGATTGCTATAGTTATAACTTTTTATAAATGAGTCTTTTAATGGAAAAAATTGTTTATTTTTCAATGAAAATTGTTTGGGGACATGTGAACCTATTTGATTATGAAGGTTGGATTCCCTGGTTATATGGAATTGATTCTCTAATAAATGTTTTTTTATTATTACCTTATGTGATTTATTTATATGAGAATAATTTCTATATGAAATGATGAAACATTGGGATCGATTCTGTTTTGATGAGTAATGTGTAGGGATTCCTTGGTTTGGGGTTGCAGCTAGAGATTGTGATGAGAGGATGGATAGTGACATGCATTGTGGTATTAGGGATAGTGGTGACACTGATGAATTTAATTGAATATATGATATCACGTTTTTTTTATTTCAGAAACCAGGGATGATTACTTGGTAATGAATCTTATTTAAAGAATGATTGTCTATGTTTCTTGATTTATGTGTTCCTTTCCACACTAATTAATATGGATAGGTGTGATTAGTCGTCATTTCTTTATGGTAGATATGGATGAATGAAAGAGTTCCTGAATATATGGAATAATAATGTAAAATAACTTAGCCCATGCAGTTGGAGGATTAGGAAATATCAAAATTATGATAAATGAGGAAGAAATATATCTGAGATTAGAATATTCAGAAAGGGTATTGAATTTTTTTGTTAATTATATAGTTATGAAATGTTTAATTGAAATAAATAAATTAAAGTCACTTGAATTATTTCTATTCTTATATGATATATATTCCTTAGTGGTGGCATATGGTTGTCTAATAGATGATAGTTGGTGTTGTGGTGAATTCATGGAAGATTCATTTAGTGTTTCTTTGAGAAATATATATTCATGTATGTTTTGTGATTTCATAATCTACCCAACCCATGTTGGTAAAGAGGCTGACAGCAGTGAAATATTGAAGGTGTTTTCCCCAATATTTAGGTTTGTAAAAATGGATTGAAAAATTACCCATCTCCCCCATTATATTATATTTGGAGTAATGTGTGATAGTATGAATGATGGTTACCTTCCCAATATATATGTATATATGGATGTAAAGTCTTGTGGTTATTTCAAACACATTTGTCTCACAATATACCATCTTAAGGATTATTATGTGAAAATTTGGTATAGGTTATGATGAGATTGAGGTATAATACATGATGTAAAGGATTTGGTGTCTCCTAAAAACAACTTGGTTACTATATAGATATGTTAATTTTTATAATGACATAAGTTTATGAAAAAGGTGTATGTTATTATACATTTTCCTTCGAAACATGTGGATTATTTATAAAGATATGGCACAAGATGTGAGACATTGGGGAAAAAGTGGAAAACCAGTGTAAAAGTGTTTGTAGGGTTCCATCATTATGTATAAGGTTGGATAATATATCATTACCTATATATGATACATTAATAGAGAGACATTGTGAGACTAAGAACATTATATACACATTTAAATGATTAATTAGTTTTAATATTTATTCATTGGGCTTTTGTATTCCTTCTTTATATTTTTATGAGAAGATCTAAGGAGGATCGTACTGAGTATATATGTTATACTTGCTCTATGTCTACATAAAGTATTTTTCAGGCTTACAGAAATTTTCTAGTGATCAGGCTAGACATAAATAACTCTTAATGTAGTTTATGAGCTAGTTGGGACACCTAGTCATTATCCATGATTTTTTCTATTGGTTTTTTGTAGTTTATTTTGTATCTTTTTAGTTTATACAATATTTCATGCATGTATTGAGTTCTTTTATGTATCATGAGAATAAATTTTTAGATGTATTATCTTATTTCTTATTCCTTTTCTTATTATAGAGAAACAAATCCCATTCATGTGTTTGATATACCCTCAATGTCAGAAACCAACCCAAGTGTATTGGGGGTTGAATTTTGGTTTTTATATCCATATCCCTTAAATTTTAGCATAAGATTAGTAAATTTGGGGAAAATGGGTCATGAAATTGGAAGGTAAGTTAATGTAGTTAAAGATGTAATATGAACATTTGGTAATACAATAATTTCTACTGACAATCGACCACACATTGAGTCTAACGTGCGTTTACTTGTTGGTTATTCAGTTGATCCATTGATTGCGTCGTATATGCATTGACTATAGGAAAAAACATAAAAATATATTAAAGAAATCATAAGAAGTAAACTGATTGACCATTAATCTCAACCTTCTTCACATTATAGACCCATGCGACCATATGTTCATATGTACCTACAATGAAATTTCAAATGACAACATTGAAACGTATCAACTGACACATGTAGTACCCTCCATGTGGTAACATTTATATCACATGATCCATCCAGTAACCTCAATGAGTTATGAACAAATGTGTGAAGGTTAATGTATGATGATGATGGATCAACCACAAGAACTATACTATGTAAAGGGTATTCATAAAATGTATAAGGGTGATTTAAATTTCTAAAATGTCAATCATCACATTTCATAGGATATATATGGGTATATTTATTACTCCAAGACCTATGAAATGAATAAAAACTATTCCTCTAATGTTATGTAGGGGAACCTACTTGCTTCCAAAACCCAGATATGCGTAATCACATTATTTGAGAGAAACCCAATACACATCAATTTGATGTTATGGTAATAGATTTTAATGAATATGGAAAATATAAGGTTTATAATTGGATAACATATAATAAAATAATAGTTAAAGAAAACATGTCAAATAAGGAAACTGAATATTTAATAGGAAGAATTTTATTTTTTAGAGATTTAAAAATCAGGATTCTTAATGAATATCTTGTTGAAAAATAAAAAAGTTTGAGATAAACATGAATAAATTATACATTGATATCATGTTTTAATTAATAAATCTCACAAATTGTTACACAACATTAGGTATGATTGGTTTAGTGTCTTAGATACTTGAAACATAAAATCAATTATTTCACATGTTGTGAACGTTTCTCTATAATATAAATCCAGTATTAAAGATTCTATCAGGTGTATTCTTATTCAAATACTAAGGAATTGAGAAAATAAGAATTATCTAGCTTATATGATAATTAAAAAATAATAAATCAATGGACACAATGGAAAGATCCTAAACATAAGGAAAACATTAATTCAAAAAATAATATAACTTAAAATAACATTAAATAATAAGTGTTATCGATAATATTTAATGATATAAATTACTTCTCAAATGGTAAAAATATTACTATGGCATGATAAAATAAATCAAGAATCATATAAAATGAACCATTAAAATAGGAATGAATGTGTTTCAATCAAAAAATAGAAGTTCTTATCATTGTGAACATCACTACCCGCGAACCTGTTCAATCGTAAATTTGTGAATAGATATAAAAATTGTCGCACTCACCCCTTATGAATATGGATACATGGTATCCCTTTCACATAAAATTTATATCTCATCATACATAATCCTTTACCTAATTATTTTGAGTTCTATAAAGGTCCCACCCAAATCATGTTTAATACATAACCACCATTATGTGGTTTATAATGATACTAATCATCCTTGTGTAATAATGGATCCATTGATCACTTATTTTTACATATTTGTTCCGTTGGAAAATAAATCATTCAACATATAAAAAACAACTCATAGAAAGAAAATTTGTTTCATTAAACACATCATAAAGAAGTTATGGAATGAAAATGTGTTTCATAACATTTTCAAATTTCATCCTATAAGGAAATCATTAATAATTCATTAAACACTAGGAATAGGATAATCCCATATAAAATAAATGGGTATCCAATGATAGAATGTGGAATTCTAGTTAGATACCCACTAGTTAAGATAAAAAATATTGTATTTACACTATATTGATGAATTTAATATTGTTATGTATATAATTTTCATAATAAATTGATGTATATATTCTAGATGAACACTAATCCATTAAAGAATCTTAATATTGGGTATTTAAATGGGGACGATATTACAAAAACATATTTTTTGCAGAACTCTAATTTCTAGGAAAGACATAGGTAGTGATGTATCATTTCCCTGAATAAAAAGAAAATAATATAATAATCCAAATAAAAAAGAGTGATAATTACATTTTGGAACCATCTTTAATCAATAAAGTGATATATCAAAGGAAAATGGCTTAGATAAAAAATATTTTATCGAAATATCACATTGGAAATAAAAAATATCAATGATCTTTTAGAATAATTATATTATAAATAATTTTTAAATCATAGATAAAAATAATTGTTCTCTTAGAAATAATTATGATATAGAAAGAATGTTTCAAATAAAATTTTGATTCTGAGAGAATGATTTTCCCCCACAAAAAAACATTAAAAGGGATAATTTTAAATATTTTTGTATAATATGGGAGTTATGGGTAACCATAATCTCCCAAACCTCTCTAGTACTTTATATTGTGAAATGTAGTGATTGATGTGTTTTGGGAGGTCAAAGTGACTTATTTCAAGTCCTTTCAAAATATCTAGTTTTCAAGTTCTATAATAGTATGTTGCAAAGGTGAGATGTGCTGGTGAATTGTGAGGGTGATTTGTGAGGGTGATTTGTGAGGGTGAGTTGTGACACTGACTCACAATAGTGAATCAAGATGGTATCTCACTGAATGGTATCTCATCAAATGGTATCTTGTCGAACGGTGAATCTTCCAACGTTGAGTTGTGCAATGGTGAGTTTCCCAGTAGTGAGACATCCAATGGTAGCTCATCCCGTAGTAGGTCATTCCATGGTAGCTCATCCAGCGGTAAGTCATTCAATGGTAGATCATATAATGGTGAGTCTTCCTATGGTGATTCATCCAATGGAACCTCTTATTGGGGTGAGTCATTGAATAGTGCCTCCTCCAATGGTAGGTCATTCCAATAGTGAGTCTTGAATAGTGTTTCCAATTTTCTGTAGTTTTGTGTTTTATTCATTTTCTTTGACATATATTTTTTTAATACAATATTTAATGGTTTTTAGAGACATTTTGAACCATATTTATCTTCTAAAAATATAAATCTCCCGTTAACTTACAAACTACATGGTCATCACAAAGATTCACCATTAATGGCTTTTAAAAACCATTTATCCTGATGATTTATGATATGGCCTTCCAAAAGTTGAGATCTAATCTTCCTTGTTTTATTCCCTTTAACTTTGTGTGAGACACCCCAAACCTCTCTTTCCTCCAAAGATATTCATTCATTTTTGATGTAGCGTTTGGGCCATGTTTTCCATGGAGTCGCTTCCTATTGCATTCACACCCCCAATTTTATTATAACCAAGATGTGTTGATCATCTATTCATCAAAGTAGGTTTCCATCACCTCTTTATTTATTTTTTCATCATGTGAGGTGGGTGTATCAACGATTCATGATAAGACAGTTTAATACATATTAATAAAGATAATTAAACTAGAAAAAAATCAATCTGGGGGGTCTAGGAAAAGTATTTTTTGATATAATTGTATTTTATATTTGGGTGTTGTTGTAAACAATATGGGATAAAAACACTACTAAAAATCATGGTTTTTGGGGTTCTTTGTTTGATTATAGGATGGTCTATAGAATTAATTCTAGTTATTTTCCACAGAAAGATAATATATGAAATTTCCAAAATCACATGTCCCTAATTAATAAATAAATTTCCCAATATAATAACTTCTATGATAACCCGTGAAGTGAAAAAGTTGAATTAAAGAATGTTTGACTTCTTAAATATGAATATTCCTTGCCTTGGTTCGTACGGTGGTGTTTTTTCCTTGTATTGTTCTAACTTGTGTTATAGTCAGGTTGTGAGCATGGCTTTGTAATGTGGGGTGGTTTGGGTGGTGTAATGGAATCTCAGCTTGAGATATTGAATGATTTTGGAATAGATTAGAAGGGTTGTACAATAGGGCTATGAATGGGTTGTGCATTTATATATTGTTGGGTGCAGTTGTGAGTTGGCTGTTTTCTCTATTAAGAGGATGGATTGGGTGAGATGACTTAATATATTGATGATGGTATTTGGTGGCATGGGATATTTTTCAATAATAAAAAATAGATATATTTCTTGTATCTCGTGATTGGTATGTTTTCTCATGAAAGTGTGTTCAATAGATTTGATTTTGAAGTGGGATAATATAGAAATTTTCTTCTTCCTATGAGTGACTTTTATAATGTGGCTTAGTTTGTGTTGTGCCTAGTAGTTTTCTAGGCTGTGATTGAATGAATAGATGAATTGTTAATAATGAATGAGTATTGGTTAAATAAATTGGATGGGTATATGGATTGAGTTTCTGTATGGTAGTGTGGTACTACATTTACAGGTAGAAATAAAGAGGTACTATGAGTTTTTTGTTGGTAGAAACAACATAGGTTGGGCTAGAGTGTTTGGAATCATATATGCATTACTTTTTTCTGTGATATTTCTATAAACACCCCACCATAGTTTAGAACTATATTCACAACACCCCCATAGTCATGGCGGAGGGTGTCTTTATCAAACAACATATTGTGAGAATGGATGACCAACCACCCACTCTTCACTAATCCTTCATCTTTATAGTGATAACCCAAGATTCATAAAAAAAATTATGGATTGTGGGTCCTAGGTGTGTGCAGGTGAGTGTTGCTTTCCTATGTGTATTTAAGATGATATTAGTTGTGTTTTTATATGTGTCTTCAGGAGGACATGAATTGAAATTTCCCATGTGTATTTAGGATGATACGTGTTGTTCTTTCCCATGTGAATTTAGGATGTGTCGTAGTATGTGGCCTATTTTTATGTGGGTGTGATGTGATGTGGTATAGGGCCCAGGTTTCTGTTGGTGTGATGTGATGTGGATCATGCCCCCAATTATTGGATGAGGAGTGGTTGTTAGGCCCTTGTGTGTGTGGGAGGGTTGTGACGTGGTTGGTTTTGGGGGTTTGGGAGCGCCATGACATTTGTCATTAGGCATGAGAGAATAAAAAAGTGGGAAGTAGTGCATATTTCACATTAAACGATGTGCTTTCTATATTACTTTATAATGACTTGTGTTATGTGGTGAGAATTCTGTGGTGAGGTGGGTATGGTTAGTAGACCTTATTAGGTGTTGTTGATTTGTTTTTTTCCTAATGGGAGCATCAGTATGCTTCTCTGAATTGTGCACAAGAGGAATTGGTTTTCTGACAGAGTGTACTTTTATGCTCACCATATATATATATACTACATTTAGGGTTTGAGGAGAATTATGTGGAATGTGGCTAACATTACTAGAACATACATTAGGAATGGTTTTCTTTTTCTACGTATCCTTTCTTTTGGTATTCACTTTAGAGTATCATTATGTACATAATAGTTGTATTTTATACATGAATTTGGGATGTATTTTAGATTTCATTTATATATATTTTACTCAGGGTTTCCTTAGAATGGACCATATTGTCTCATGGTTGTGTTTTCTTTGAAAGAGATAAAGGCCACCAATTTTGTGATATTGTATAACCTTGGTATTGGTCACTACCACGAGGCCTACTAAAGGTGAGACATTGGGTTTATTATCTCCCATTCTTCATTTCCAGCACAGGAGGGACATATTTGAAGGGAGGGGTTCATGATTAAATGTTAAAATATGGGTTTTGGTTACAATATAGGATGATTTCTAGAGTGAGTAATAATGATAATTTCTTGGATTTATAGGGAAACAGTGTCAGGTGATCTTGGTGTATGACATAGGCTTGGGAGGACAAGGTATGATACAAGATTTTAGGGTCCCCCGTAATCCAATGAAAGGACTCTGGTCTATAAAATGACCTAGTGAGGCTACACCATTTGTATGTTAGAGAACCTTAAATTTACATGTATCATAATGAATTTTGTTCTTGTGTAAATTTATTTTTTTTGTGGAATTTGAAATTAGTAAAGAAATGAGTTAAAATGAGTTAAAATGAATATCACTAACATTCTATACTACTCAAGCTTAAGAATTCCATGTTTATCGTTCTCATCCATGGAACCTGATCATCATATGTATGTGTCTTGGGTAGTTAAGTCTCAGTAGGTCAATCTGGTTGATTGGTGGACCGTAGAACCAGTTTAGGATGATGAAAAGTGGTTGAGAACAGTATGTGGTTTCTAGTGGATGGCCCCAAGAAAATATGAGGGTGATGCTTCAGACATGGGGACTAAGACCTGTCTTGAGGAGATTGAGAACACCTTCAGTTCTGACTTGGATCTAATAGAGTATTGGGTTCTATTGGTAGTTATCCAGCTGTGGGTATCTATGCATATGTGTTGGTCACTATACTTAGGATAGTGGAAGAAGGATGATATTCTGTGGATCTATTTAGAGATGGATTTATGAGAAGAATTGACATAATTTTCCATGAAGGATTAATAGATATTGGAGTTACCCTCCCTCTAGTAGGGGAGTATATTTGTATGAGAGATTTTGATTTAGTTCAAGGATCTCTTTTTTTCCCCAAATCTATTTCTAGCTGAGGAGTCACATGTGAGATTCCTAGAGGAGGCACTTCGTCCTTATATCAAGTATGTGGTTACTCACATTACATTGTTGACACACATAGAGGTTCAAAAGAAGGCATGAATGATTTAGAGGATGCACTCAGAAAGTGTTATAACATGAGATGGGAGCTAACATGGTTCTTTGAGATGCAAGGTTACTAGTAGAAGGTCTCTGGTACCATGGCCATCAAGGTCTCAACTGGTGGAGAGTCAACAACAATAGTTTCTTCTTCAAACTTATGGTTCTCATTCCTTTTTTGCAGGCTTGGGGTTGAGAATTTTATTCTATGGGGTCCATTACCATATTTAGAGTCTATTCATATTGTATTATAAATCTCTTTATAATGTAGGATGAATGGTTTATCACTAGCCTTAACAACAATTTCCAGTTATGAAGTTACAGTAGTAGGGACAGTATGCTAATGCTCCACCAAGGGGAGATGGAGTAGGTAGAGGCTAACCTCAGGGTGTTCCTATGGGACCTTGACTGGGGAATGGTCATGGAGGTGGTAATCAAAAGAGGGGTAAAGGAGTTGTGGGTGAGTTCTATTACGCACATCAGAGTCAGTGGTTCCTGTAGGACCAAACATCGTTAGAGGAACCATTAGCTTGTTTAGTATCCATTCTTGTGTTTTTTTATTTAGGATCCTAACACTCTTTTTTCAAATAATATATTCCATTATATGGGACTACATTTATAGAGTCTTGTCATGCCTTTGGTGTTGATTACGCCAGTCATAAGTCAACCCATCTTATTTGATGTGTGTTGGGGATATAAACTTATGATGGAACTACATCAGTCCTTTGGGAATCTATTCATTCTACAGATGATACTTTAATATGTCATTCTTTACATCAACTGGTTGTATTATATGCATTATACTATCAAATTATTTTAAAGAAGTGTTTTATTTTAATACATGGATGGCTGGCATGTGGTTTTCAATGGTGAGTGGAGCTTTCATGTAGGTGGTAAATGTATATAGACTTTTTTTCCTTGTTAGATGATCTATTAGTGGAATCAATAAATTATGGGATGGTAGATTTTACCATATTTTTTGGGGATTTCATGGATGTATTTCCAGAGGAGGTTGTGACTCAATCCTGTTGATGTATTGTTGAGTTTGGGATACACTTGTGTCCTAGTGCATCTCTGATTTCAGTGTATCCTTATCAGATGTCACCCTTTGAGTCATATGAGTTGAATATTAAAATTGATGATATAATGAAGAATGGATTTTTCAATCCTATTGAGTCATCATGGGAGGCTCCTGTGTAGTTCCCAAAGAAGGAAGACAGTGGTATGAGGTTATGTATAGACATCCAGAGTTTTAATCCGTTGGCAATCAGGACCTGTTACCATATCCCAAGGATATATGATATATTTGACCAGTTGAGTGGGGAATTTTGGTTTTCTAAGATCAATCTATGGTCTGGATATCAACATTTGAGGGTAAAGGAGGTCTATATCCTGAAGACAACTTTCATATGCAAGTATGAGCACTTCAAGATCATAGTTGTGACATTCAGTGTCACAAATTCACTAGATTTATTCATGGGGATTATAAACACCATCTTCTGTATTATCCTAGACACGTTCATGATCATATTCCTTGATGATATAATAATTTTCACGAAGATAGGGGGGAGAATACTGAGTGTCTCAGAACATTGATTGTTGATTCCTCTACACCACCATCTCAAAAGAAAGATGTTTATGTATAAGTTCAAGACATGAGAGGTGATTTTTAATGAGTATGTGGTGTCCGAAAAGGGTGTGGAAGTTGACCCATAAAAGGTTTAAATGTTTTTTTATTAGGAATCACCCACTAATATAAAATAATTTCATATTTTTCTTAGTCACATGGGCTATTATTATATATTTTTACCAGATTACTCTTTATTTATAGATTTTTGACAGCTCTGACATTAAAGGGCCAAGATATTCTATGATTAAGTAGTTCAAGTAGTGTTCTACTATTTAAGGGAAATTTTTTTACTGATCCATTGATTCGATTGCTAAATGAAATGGTGATGTTTTAGGTGTTATGTGATGCCTCCCATATGGGGTTGTGATGTGTCTTGATGTAGCAGTGAGTAGTGATCTCTTATGGTTCCATGATGATATGTCCCCATGAGTGTAACTATTTCACCAATTATCTTGATTTATAAGTGGTCTTATTATTGTGTAAGTATTGGCACCACTACCTTATTAGTAATTGATTTGTGAACATCAAATATCATAATACTTTGAGGTATATCTTATCCCACAATGATATGAATCTGTGGCTATAGAGGAGGATGGAGTTTCACCTAGACTAAAATTTTTAGATCTCCTAAACGTCATGAAATGGGAATGTTGTAGTAAATGATTTTATTAGAATGTCACAAAATGATGTCATTTGAGAATATTCAAATTCTTGGAATGTGATGTAAGAGTTTGTATCCTTTCACTTAGATATAGGAATGGATGGTGGTAGAGTTATTTTGTTCCAAAAAAAATAGTGCATACTTCTCTAATTCATATAGTGGAGGAGTCAATAATAGAGATACTCAAATGTATAGGTGTTTTGGGATCGTGTTATCCATGGGGATTCTTGAATTGGATGGTCTGAGGATGGTCTAAATAAAAAGTTGTTATGTGGGAGATTTATTTTTCTAGTTTCAATGCATGAGAGAGTTCATTTTGGTTTTAATAAAACACCCTTATATATACACCCATTAGTTTCCAAAATGTACTGTCTACTAAGGATGTAGTTTTGGTTTCCCATGATGAACCAAGCAGTTGATATGTTTATGGAAAATTATTTAGTGAACCAACAGGTGAAGGCTTAACACGAT
Source organism: Viscum album (assembly GCA_963277665.1). Taxonomy (NCBI): domain Eukaryota; kingdom Viridiplantae; phylum Streptophyta; class Magnoliopsida; order Santalales; family Viscaceae; genus Viscum; species Viscum album. The sequence goes on along the minus strand of OY728155.1, from coordinate 1,514,302,681 downwards.
GTTCTAGATGGTTTATTGTAGCCCTAGGATGTCCCCTAGTAGAAATGGGTTGAAGCCTCAATGGATTTATTCATGGGGTTACCCATGGACCATGGAGGATACGATGCTATCTGGGTAGTAGTTGATCAGATGAAAAAATCATCTCACTTCATAGTGATTAAGGAGTTAGGCATAGTGGAAGTCTTAGCCAATAGGTATGAGGATTAAGTGGTGTGGTTCCTAGATTTCCAAGGTCCATTTCCATAGATCATGATGTTTCTTTTTACCGCATGAGTATATATGGGATCACAATATGCTTTTGGAACCAAGTTATGCCTTAGCATTCTTTCCTCCTTCGGATACATGGGAAGATAGAAAGGATTATCCAGACACTGGAGGATATGTTGTTATAATGCATCTTATAATATGGAGAATTGTGTGTGTGACACATTCCCTTAGTAGAGTTTACTTACAATTATATCTACCAAACTTCCATTGTAATTCCTCCTTTTGAAGATCTATATGGTAGACCATTTTGTTCTCCATTATGATGGAAATGGGTTGGGGAGATAGTTGGTCTTAGTCCCATGGTAGTGAAGATAATGATAGAGAAAGTCAAACTTGTTTATGAGAGTATAAAAGAAGTGTATGACCAAAATAAGTCTTATAATAATCGTAGGAGGAGGCCCTTGGAGTTTGAGGTTTGGGACCACATGTTCTTGATGGTTTCCAATTGACGTGGAATGCAGAGGTATGTTAGGGGGAGAAATTAGTCTCCTAGCTTCGCTAGTCCCTTCGAGGTGTTGGGATGAGTCGGTGATGAGGAATACATGTTGGTGTTTCTACCATAGTTGGATAGGATCCACAATGTCTTTCACATCCCTCAAATCCATCGGTATCCTCACAATGAATCCCAATTAATTTACTGGCAAGAATTTCATATCAAAGATGACATGATGTGCATAGAGCAGTGAGTAGAGATCGTTGATCATTGGGAGAAGGTGATATGTTGGAAGACCATTCCTTTGGTTCACATGTTATGGAGGCATGGTGTCCTGGAAGAGAGTACATGAGAACAATAAACACAGATGTGTTCCAAGTACCTAGAGTTTTTTTGAGACTTCCCTTATTATGTTTTACCTTGAGATGTCATTTTTGAAAAAAAAATTATGATATAAGTTGATTTTATTTGGGGTGAAATGACTTTGGTAAAATTCCTAAAAACTTCTTGACACCATTCTAAATTAGCTTGGTTAAATCGGTATACATCATGATAAATTTTTCAGAAATCAATAATAATATCCAGCTAACCAATGGAAACTACATATATCTATCATGTATGTTGGAATCAGTCATCCTTAAATTTATTATTTTTTGAAGGATCTATTGATATCTCATTTCTTGTGGTGATGTGACCCAATAATAAGGATTTTGAAAATCCTAGCTCACATTCTATGTACAATGCATAAATCATCTCTTATCATAATGTCTTTATATAAGTTGTAAAATTCTCCTTATTCTTCTCCATGGTTTTGGAGAATATTAGAATATCATCTATAAGGACTACATAAAATTTGGTAATGTAATATCTAAATACCCTATTCATCAAGTCATTGAGAATTTCTATAGCATTAATGCTTCTATGTTGAATTACTATGAACTCATAGTTCCGATGCCTTGTACAAAAAATTAGTCTTTGGGGTATTATTTTTCTTCACCTTCACATTGTAATATCCTTAACATAGATCCAACATGTAGAATTATTGTGCTCCACATATCTGATCAAAAATGTCATCAATCACTGTATAGGATACCTTTTTGTTCCGTGGTCCACTTGAACTCACAATAATCAAATAAATTGAAAATTGATCTATCCTTCGTCTTAATGAAGATGACTGGTGCACCCCTTGGTGAATCGCTAGGGTGTATGAACCCTTTTAAAAAATTCCCTTTTAGTTGTTTCTTATACTCCTCAAGATTCCAAATTTCTATTAAATATGGATTCTTGGATTATTTCAATGGCCAATGTATATGATCGATTGAAAATTCAACCTCTCAGATAGGAGGAACATCAGGTAGTTCCTTTATAAATAAATCATCATATTCCCTGACAATAGGAATGTCTTCTAGGATGGTTATTTCATTAGAATAAATCATTTTAGAAAGATATTATTCATCATTGGTAAATATTATCAATCCATGATATATTGGTGCTAAAGAATATTTATCCTCATTATTACACAAGTATATAATCGAGTGTTGATTCGTAAAACAGGGAGTGATATCCTTCTCAGGGAAGTTTAAGTTGTATCTATATATTGAAATATAATCCATACACAAAATTTTATCAAATCCCCCCAATGGTAATATGAAATGGTGCACTGGGATGTTTATCCTAGAAATTATGATTGTGGAGGAGTTATATACTTGGGGTGAAATAACTACCCCATAATCTATTCTCACCAACAACTCTACCTCTATGATTGGTTGTGGTGTTTGAATAGTTTTACTAAAATATCATTATAATAATGAATTTTTAGAAAATGAATCAAAAATTTCATTCACTATTTTTAAATTAATAACTAGCATACCTTTTACAACATTTTTGGGATCCACATTCGTGGTTGTGGTAAAAATAGATCTCCCTTGGTACTATAGAGGTTGTTGGTTTTCGTTGAGAACCCTTAGATTCATGAAATGATTTTCATAATTCCCTGGTTCCTTGAATTTAAAGCATGGAAAAAATGAACTTATTGTAGACAAGAGAATTAATTTCCATGATCACATTGGTTGGTTTCTCCTATTAGTGATCTCTAGCTAGGTTCCCTTCCTCCCCGCACCTAAATCATTTCCTCTCCCCCCCGTAGGAAATTTATGGGGTGCCTCTTTATTCGCATTTGACATGTTGGTTGTTAAAATTTCTAGATGAAATTAGATTTATCCATAAAACTAGATGAATTAAACTCCACTTTCTAATTCTTATCCAGACGATACCATATATATTTTTCACTCAACTTTTTTACTTTGAGGTAACATCAAACAATTTCTTCACAATAATCAAATCTCTAATCGACAAGGATTTTCATGGATTGGATTTTATCTCCAAAAAGAAGTGGTTAATAAAGAATTTTGTGGTAGATAAAAATTCAGAGGCATATCATTTAATTCTACTGAAAATTTCCTCATACTCTATTATATTTTTTTTCTTTTTTCTTTGGGGAATGGAAGTACCTTTCCATTTTAAGTTTGAGAGTGTAATGAATTTTTTTTCAGAAAACATTTTATAGATATCCTCTTAAGCCATCACATTAACAGTTCCTAAAGATTTATATTCTTGATCAAATTACACCATTGATTTGATTCTACATCCATATAATAAATATCTATAAGAACAATCTCTTGTTCATAAAATATAAGGATGAAGAAAATCTTCTCAATGGAGTTGATCCATTTTTTCACAATTAAGGGATTAAATGATCCACTGAAACACAACAACATTTTTCACATAAAGGAACCAGTATATAATAACATAGTATTAAATATATATTTATATTACATCAAATTTATAGAATACATAAAATCATGACACAAATAGAATCCAAAATACCTTATTAATTATTTCCTTGTGAATCAGCAATATATAGTCAATGTTACATAAATGAACTACATTATCTACCACTGGGTTCTTTATGACTTGAACCCTTCTTAGAAACATCATACTCAATTCACATGTACATAAATTGGGGAAGGAAGCATAAAAGGGGTAATATTTTATGCTCAGTAAGGGTAAATAATAGAGACATGTAAACATATACACGGTCATAGTGGTACAAGATCATGATCCTAACATTAGAAGATCATAACCTACATATCATAAGATTAGAAACATGAATTATTAAATAAATATTTATAGTTCATAATGAATGAATAATTATGATATAAAGACATAATACATGAAATCAAATCATTGGATTAAGACGTGGAATTTCAGTATACATAGACATTTGATATCATTCTCAATAAGTCAATATGCATAGATAGAACATATCTAGGAACTTCATGGGAACTGCACCTACTGAGTGGAACAAATCACCATACCCATTCATAGTTCAATCCTTATAAGGGGTCAGATTTCCCCATATCCCCATAATGTATCAGTTTCCCCTATCTTATATCTTTATGGTGACTATACATAATTGGAGGGACATACCACCATACACAGTCACAATCATTTTGTTGTAAGGGATTTGGTTTTCTTATCTTCCCATAGTAGATCGAGGCTATAGAAATTATTCCCATCATTATGCAATTAGATATTAATCTTTACCCAATGTATTGGATTGAGATATAGTTCCCACCCATCTCATAATAAAATCATCCACACATGTGCCACACGGTAAAAAAATCTTTCATCATATAATATACCAAAAAATGATATCTCTTTCACAAACATCATACCTTAATCCTATTAAATGAATTTTTTAGCAGCAACATTTGATAACATCAATACCTATGGAAAATACATTGGTTCAATAATCATTTAACCATAGCATATACTTGGAAAAGAAGAGTGTTTCAAAAGCATATAACCTATAAAAGAGAAATTGTTGAGATAAGAATCATTCCATAAAAACATAAACCATTGAATAAAGAATATGAATGGAACCTTTGGATAATTTCCTAGAAGGGCATAAGTAACATCAACAGATGTTATCATAGATGGAAAATAACCTAGATGGTTATTTTGAAAACATTTATTGAGGTAAATATCCACTATTCCTTCAAAAGAGTATCGTTAAAAAATAAACCCATTAGAAAAAAAAATTTGAAAATAAAAATCGAAACATATAAACAAATCCATCAAAACATTTCAGAAACTTGTTTCATTGAAAAAATATAAAGGGAGTTTGAAAACGTTTTGAAAAAAAATTTCTTTCAAAACATATATAAGAATATTGAAAACATTTTAAAAACATTTCTTTTAAAAAATAAATCTAAAATCATTTTCCAAAACCATTTAGTTGAAAACAAATTGAAATATTTTAATGGATTCCTGAACTTTTTTTTATAATTGTTTCCTGGAAAATAGTTTGATAAATTATAATGATTTTTTTAATACTATTTTAAATCAATTTTCTTTAAAAAGAGTTGAAATTTTATAAAGCAATATTGAAAAAAATGTCATTGAAAATTAATTTGAAAACCCATAAATAATTTTTTTAATATAATTTTAATAATTTTAATTGTTAAATAAGATTAAAATATAATTTTAAATATTCATTTAAAATATTTTTAAAAAAATTCATTTTATGAATAAAACATATTTCGGAAGAAAATGATAATTGAGGATGGATTTTTTAAAAAACACTTTCATGATTATAATGTGTACTAAATACTATAACAATGGTACACATACATGAAGAAAAGATTGATAAACATATTATATGAAAATCCATGAGTTTTCATTAGATATTAAACATTACATTTCATTAATGAATTCATAATCGTAAATAATATCGATAAATAATGAGATTTTAATAATAAATAGTGACCATTTAGGTAACTATAATACATTATAGATAGAATAAAATAAATTGAAGCTTAAAATATCATGAAAAGTGATATTCAATAAATAAATTGTCAAAATGAATTATATACCCTTCCTATAATGATATAGATGCATAACATGTCATGTGTCTCAAATAAGACATATTGAGGCAAATTTGCATTACAGATTGTGTAACTTTTAAAAAATAACCCTCAGGAAATAAATATCATAAAATGGATATGTAAATAACCATAAAAGTATGTATATTAATCATATTATACCTCCATGGGTAGTATACACACCACACCAATTAATTGAGTGGTGAATAGGGCATGTATTTTATGGAAATAAAAAGTTACATAAAATTCCCTTACCTTGTGCATTGATTCTCTTTGTACTAGTAAGAACCTCATGTATATTAAATGCTAATTTATTATAAATCTTAAAAATAACCAAATTATTTTATCATATTCCTTATATGTTTTATTATTACATTTTATTACCATTTTTTCAATAATTATATGTTAAGGTGATTCTTTATGTGGTATTCACATTGTTTTCTGCATGTGTCCTAATTTGTTATATCATGGGTCCCTATACTTATATCATGATTTAAAAAAATTTAACCATGATATAAATATTATAATTATTCAATATATTTTTATTCTAATAATATATATAATATATATTTATGAAATTTAATACACAATTAATGGAGAGGGTAGTTCGTATGTACGCATGAACACTGCTTTGGTTTGGTTCATGTATTGAATGAAATAAAGTAAATAAAATATATGTATATGAATATTAGTACATAATATCATTAATGTAACATTATTATTTCATGTACTTATTAAATTTTCACTAAAAATATCCTTAATCAATTCAATTTAGTGTGTGAACGAATCACATCACTTTGAGTGGGAAGTAGCCCTTACTTCCTCAAAACAAAATTATTGTATTTACACAAGATGGAAAGAATGAGGTTAACTTATAAATAAATATTAAATAATAATAAATTAATTATTAATATCATATATATATCTTGTATGTGTAGGTAAAAAAATGGGAACAAACATACTAAAATATTGAGTATTGTTTTTTTGTCATAAAATCATGGAAAAATATTATTTTAGAGAGTGGATAACAGAATGAAAAGAAAGGATCTTGATGGAGGGTGTTACCTCTTAATCGGTAACTCATTTTTGTTTGCACCAAAGGGCTTACTTCTAATGATTTACAGCCAAAGGGGGATTCAAATAGTAATTTATGGTCTCTAATATGATTATTGGGAATATAATTTCTTAATATATGTGGTTTTGGATTTGTTAAGAAGAGGGAGATGTGTTTTCCATTTATAGGGAAAAGAAATGACACATATGGAATTTTTGAAAACATGTTACGTGTATCAACTTTTTAAACTAAAAAATTTCATAAAAGCAACCAAAATAATTATTTTAAGGTTTATGGATGGAATATTTCTATAAAATGGGTGTTGTAAAAGTGTATAGGTCATTTAGTCCCTTATGATTAATGTTTATTCCATTTTAATTCTTAATTTTACCTTAATTGCTATAAATAATTTCAATTACATTCACTAGTATTTTGGGAAAATTTATTTTGAACAATTTAGAAATTATGAATTATTCTAATTAAAAATATGGAATAAATTTTTCCAAATTCCAATCATATAAGTGGTATAAATTAAATTATATTATATCTCATCTATGTGACGTCACTATGGGGTTTTTGAGTAAAAACATCCAAACTTTTGATATATTTTTATAGTAAATATCAATGTGATATTGATTAGAATGAACTAAATTGGTATAATTAATAAATTTTTATTTAATTAAACATATAAATAAATTTAAAATATAATTTAACCATATAAATAAATTATATGAAAAGGTGGTTGTGAACAAATGTTCATCATTTTGTTACTATTGATTAAAAACTCAAACCTTACAGAAAAAAACAATTTCCATAATATAATTTTATGTTTCTTTTTCAAATATGATGTTCATTTTGACTTATATATTTTATATATGTTCTAAAAATAGTATTCAAAACATGTTCTCCACTAAAAGGTAGTCCAAATTCCTTAATATGAAATATAGTATTTTATGCACGAAATTGGGTTTGATTTTATCTTAAGCCTATAAAATATATTGGGTGGATAGAAATAAATTTGTTTAAATGTTATCTATATATATATCACAATAATATCATTCACTATTTTTTATTATTTTAATTTATTGGTGTAAACCAATTTTGTTTCTAAAATAAAATTTTCCATTATATTCAATTGGCTTTCATATTTATTTCTAATTAATTTTCTACCTATTAATTAATTTTATAATTGAGTAAACCATATAATTTCATAAGTTAGTTAACCGTTTTCATTACTAATAATTTTATGTCTAGGATATATTAAATAATATATCATTACATGGTAAAACATGGAGTTTCATTTTACCAAAGCCTTTGAAGATTATCACTCTTCCATGCAACAAATTTTAACCTTGGTGTTCCATGTAGAGTAAGATAAAATTTATGCCTTATTTATTGAATGATTGATATTTTAAAATATAATGAAATTCAAACATAGTTCATTAATATAAAATAAACTATTTTTAGTATTGTGTGAAATAGAAATATCAACAAGACTAAATTAATTCAAAAAAGTATTTCACACAATCTATAGGTGTTAAATTCTACCCCCCCCCCTAAAATGATTTTCCCTTGAAATTATTATGTGTTATAAAATGTTTAATAAAGGTATGTTTGATTCATAAAAACCCATATTATAAAAATTAATACAAAAACTTCCTTTTTAAAAGGAATTTTTGAACCATAATAGTTACCCAATGTATCATATAACTGGGTTTCCTCATATGAGAACATAGGTTTTATGTGAAGACATACCAAAGGAAGAAAAATATAAATACCTTGTTCTGGAAGAGTTTGATAGAGAATTTTTTCATAAGAAATTTAATAATAAAAAATCAAAAAATCAATAATTATTTAAAGGACCATTTGATTCATTAAAAAATATGGTACAAGGATAACCTTTTCAGTTTCAAAATCCTTATAGAATGGTTGAATATTTTTCATGATAAGTTTTACATAATTTATTTCATTTACATTTATTATTAAAATGTCACCCTTTTTCCATTCCATGACCAATTCACATTTTACCTCATTCTCTAGAAAGAAAGGTGATATTTTCATTCCTAAAGAACTAATAGATCTTGAGATCCTCGATAAGTCATCATATCTCTCTTTTGGTTATAATTAATAAAAAATTGTTATATAATTCTTAAAATATGCATAAGTATTTATTTGGTGAGATAAAACATGAAAATAAAAAAAAATCATCTGATGTATAACATAATATCCCATAAATGGTTAACCTTATAAGACATCTGAATGATGAAAATCCAAAACATTGGAAATAATAAAACTACATCATTTTAACATTGATCCCCCATATATCCCAATATACTATTGGTAATTAACATCCAAACATGTGAATATCCTCATTTTATATTCTCTTGAAAAATGTTAAATACCTAAATTATCATAAATCCTTATTGAAAACATGCATGATTCCTTATTCTAGAGGTCACAGAATATATTGCTTAAATCCAAGATGTTGTAAAATTCATCATTTATGAAAGCGACCACTTGTTCATCAAATCCATAATCTGGTCTAGATTAATTAGTGTTATCAAATTTATATTTTCCAAATTAATTATCTCATTATCCAAGTTAAAAGAAATGTTAACGACATCTTGATCTCATTGAGGGATACATTCCCTTAATAAAAAATATCAAGTTTTTAAGTTTACATAATCATTAAACATATAACTTTCAATTCTTAATGAACACTTATACTAAAAATAATTATTTATTTCATGATTAATATAACATAATCTTTGAATTACAAAACAAGAATATATTATTCATCCAACAATATTCTAAATCCATTAATCATGGTTCATTAAATTATTCATTAATACGACATTCCTAGAAAATGAAATATGAATAATGGATTATGGTTCATCATCCTAATCTATTTATTCTTAATATGTTTAATGTAAAAAACAATTTAATAACATCACACAACTTTCACATGTCATTTTTGGTTTCTTTATCATCATATGTATGACTAATACTCAAACCACATTCTCAATTCTCTTTATTATATTTCCACTTGGGAATTCTATTTAAATAATTAACATAACTTACTACTATGAAACATTAAATGTTCTCCATGTTAATTATATTTCACCCCATTGACAAGAACCATAAATCGTAGGGTGAGAAACACATATCACAGAAGAAAACCAAATAATCATGAACTATTACTTTTAATATATATAAATCATTTTGAATTCCTTATTCTATAATGAATATGGTTTTTCCTTGGATATTTATCGGAAATATCCGTTTAAATCCTTCAATATGGTTCATGATGTGTTTTTCAATTCCAATATAATATATCTAAGGAGTTTCAAACCATGCATGCTGCAAGACCCATTGTCGTGTACCAGATTACCCTGATTTAGGCTGGAAACATCTTTTTGGAGTTGATAGACCTAGGTATATATATACTGGAGACACATTTATTTATAATTCCAATAAAGGGAATTATTTCTTGGAAACCACTTACATGATCATTTCACTGAATTACATGAGATTTTACTAAAATTTTATTTTTTTATTAGATATATGAATATATAGGTCCTTAGGGTTATCACTATGTTTTTCTAATCCTAGATTCCAAATTTTACCAAAAAAATTCAATAATACCAACTATAACAACTCATTATTAAACATACATATACATTACATCAATTTTTTTAATACATAAAACATTATACATTTAGACACACAATTAACATATTATTATAGTGCCTTTGGAAACATGTAACTATAAACACTAGTATAAAGGACACCTACAATATCTCTCACTAGGTTCTTCATGACTAGTACCCTACTTAAAAACATCATAAATAATACATATTTCCTTTATATTGGGAAGGATACATAAAATGGATGAGCTCAGATCCTCAGTAAGGGATATCAAGGGGGATTCGTAAGAATAAACATAGGCATGGGGTATGCAATCATGATCACAAAATTAGAAGATAATAACCATGAATAGCAAATGGCAAGAAACATGAATTATGGAATTAATTATGAAAGATCATAATACATTAATCATAAGGGAAAAACTACTGAATCCAAGAAATAATATATTATCAATATGAAATAGAATTATGGAATATATAAACATGTGATATTGTTCCCTATAATTCATGAAACAAATATAGAACTTATTAGAGAACATCATGGGAACATCACCTACTAGGTGGGACACACTACCATCCCCTGTCACAGTTCATTACATGTAAAATAGTTGGTTTCCCCATCATCCCATAAAAGAATATGTTTCTCCACCTTCCATATTCATATTGACAACACCTACTGGGCAAGACACACCATCATCCCCAGTCGCATTACTTTAAATGTAAGGGATTTGGGTCCCCTATCTTACCATAGTGGATCAACCCCATTCCCATGATTCTCATAACTATATCGTGTGATATAAATCATTACCCAATGCATTGGAGGGAGATATAGGTCCCACCCATATTATAATAAAATCATTCATACATGTTCCATAGGGTAATAAAATTTTCATTACATCACAACCCAAACAAAGATACAGGGTTTTATAAAAATCCTATAGTAATCCCATGAATTGAAATGGGTACCATTAACATTTAGTCACATCATAACCAATGTAAAAGATATATGTTTAATAATCATTTCATAAAAGCACAACTCTTTAAAATAAATGGTTAACAAAAGAATATAACATGTGGAAGCTAAATGTATGTCACAAGAATCAATCAATCCAAATATTAACCATTCATAAAATAATATGAATGGATCCTTGGGTTTATTTCCTAGAAGGGCTTGAGTAACATCATAATATGTTATATTAGATGTAAAATAACTAAGAAGGTTATTTTTAATACATTTCTTTAGGTAAATATATATTCTTTTTTGAAAAAAGGATCATTAAAAGATAAAACTTTTGAAAAATATTTCCTTGAAAATAATAATTAAAACATATAAATAATTTTTTGAAAACATATTTTAAACCTTTTTTATTGAAAACATAATAATATAGCTAGAAAAAAACTTAACACCATTTTCCTTACAAACATTTAAATAAATCATGAAAATATTTTGAAACCCATTTTTTTAAAATATCTTCAAAACATTTATAAAAATATTTCCTTTAAAATAAATTGAAAATTTATAAAATATTCTTGAAATTATTTTCATAAAAATTTATTTTAATACAATATGAGAATATATAATTATTTCCTGAACACATTTTGATAAAACATTTCATCGAAAATTGTAAAAAGTTTATGAAGAAAATTTAAGAACGTTTTAATTGATAATATATATAAAAAATAATAAATAAATCAATTAAAATCATTTAAATAATTTTTAATTTTTTAATAATATTCAAATATCATTTGGGAACATTATTTGAAAACATTTTTCAAAAATGGGTTTTTGAATAAAACTTATTTCTGACCAAAAAAATATTTACGGTCATATTTTCTTAAAAATAGTTTCAAAATTATATTATGTTACAAAGAGTGGAAAAAGGGTAAAAATCACTGAATTAGTAATTAATAACAAAAGGATAAAAAAATTTATGAATTTTATTTATATATGGATTATGAGATTTCATCAATGGAAGCATCATCATAAACAATATTGATAAACAATGAGATATTAACAATAAACTATTACCAATTTGTTAACTCTAATTAAGATGGTAAGAAAAAAATTATTTACTGATTAAAATATGCATAAAAAATATATTAATGATATAAAATTTCAAAAGTAATTTTATATAGTTCATATAAATATATAGGTGTACAACATGACTCGTGCATCTTTAAGAAGGCATGTTGGGACATCAATACATCATCTATTTTTTATCTTTTGAAACATAACCCCCATGAAATAAAAATAACAAAATAGATATTTAAATATCCATATATAAAATATTATAAAATATAATACATAAATGGTTATTATACACACCACATAGATTAAGTGAGTGATGAATAATTCATGTATCTCACAAAAATAAAAAGTGAGACGGTATCCCATTACCTTGTGTCTTGACTCTATTTGGGATCATAAGAACCTCTAGTATAATAAATTTATGTTTACTATAAATATTCTAGTGATAAATATTCTAATATAAATTTAATTTCATGGTTTGATTATGAATTTATATTACCTAGTTGTTAACAATTCTATGTTAAGGTTACACTTCTAGTAATATTAAATTTGTATTTCACGTGTCTTAATTTGTTATATCATTGGTTTTTATACATATATAATGATATGAAAATTTTAAAATGTGATATAAATTTATTAATATTCAATATATATTTTTCATAATAATCTAATGAATATATAATTAGTAAATGGAATACATCGTTCATAGATAAGGTAGGTCGTACATACGCATAAATGCTACTTACATTTTATTGATGTATTGAATGAAATGAATGAAATGAATGAAATGATATATATATATATAATTAAATAATCATTATTATTTCATATATATCAAATAGTTTAACTAAACACAACCTTAATACATTCCATGCAGTGTGTGAATGAATCACATTTCATTGAGAGGGTAGTAGTCTGCACTTCTTCAAACAAAATTATCATATTTACACAAGATGCAAATCATATGAGTGTGTTATAAAAAACAAAAATATGTAAAAATAAATTATAAATATCATATATAATTAGATTTTACATCATAAGATTCACCATGATAGGCAGTAAAGTAAAAAATGAACAATCCTCATTTCACGAGGTGGTAGTTTTCCAAACACATAACAATATATTTTTTTACCTTTTATATGGAAGTGTGAGTATGTATAGGATGTATCCTTAGAAAAAAAATCCTTGTATATTTATGATAGTTTTGTTTTTATAAAATTATCTAATAATAATAGTTTAGGGAGTGGAAAATAAAAATAAAAGAAAAAAGCTTTAGGGAAGGTGTTACCTCTTAATCAGGTTACTCTATTTGGTTTGCCCCAAAGTGATTCCTTGGAAGGATTTATAACAAAATATAGGATTAAGGGATGAAGGTATAGTTTCTAAAAAGTGTATTTGGAATACATTTTCCAATCCAAAGTGGTTTGATAGGTTTGAAGAATTGGTAGAGTTTGTGGGATTTTATATGAAAGGGAATGGACAGACATGGCATTTATGAAAGAAAGGTTGTTGTACCCATGTTTTTTTCTAAACCAAAGTCCAAAAAACCCCAAAAAAATTAAGAAAGTTATATTTCAGAAATAATTCATTCCAATTTGTGTTGGAAAAGTTCATATATCACATCATCATTGTATGTTTAACATTTATTACTTTATTATGGTTAATTATACTTGAATTTCTATAATAATTTTTGATAAATTTGACAATTATTTTTTAAAATAAACTATGATGACTTTATTTGAAATTATAAATTTTTTTTATTCCAAATATATAATTGTTTTCATATTTTAATCACAAAATTAGATGAAATTAATTTATATTTAATCCCACTGATGGGACAACATTACTTGTTTTTATTGTAAAAACATCCAAATTTTTGATATGTTATTATAGTCAATATAAAATTAAAATAGATTAAAATAACCTAAATTGGATTAATTTATTAAAATTTTAACTAAATAATCTTTAAAACAAATTTTAATAACAAATTTACCCTATAAAGAAATTAGACGTAAAACAAGTTTTGAACTAATGTTCAATATTTTTTAAGTATTAATTAATAGATCAACACTTGTATAAAAATAACAAAAATTTACCCTAACCATATTTTTATGATTATATAATAGTGATAAATATTATTTTTACTTATGAAATACATAAAATATTTTAAAAAATGATTTTAATGTATGTTCTTCATTAAAAGGTGATAAAAATGCATTAATAAGAAATATAATATTTTTAGCATAAAATTGGGTTTGTAATTAACATAGGTCTATAAATTATATAGGATGTATATAAAAAATATTTTATGTATTATATAATATATATATTACATTAATATCACTCACTAATTTATATTAATTTAATTAATAAGGGTAAATAATCTTTGAGGTTATAATAATATTTTTTTATATGGACTCGATTTTCATATTCATTTATTATTAATTTGTACCCAATGAAATCATTTTATATTTTTTTGAACTATTGTTATTCATAATTTAGTTAACCCTTTTAATAAATATTAATTTAACGACTATGTTATATTAAATAACATATGGTTATTTGGTAAAACTCAGTCTAGTATTTTATAGAATGCATCAGGGAATGTCATTGTTGTGTTTAACAGAAGATAACTTTGGTGTTCTATGTAGAGAATGAAAAAATTTATGTTTCATTTACTATATGATTAACTTGGTTTTATGTAAAACATAAGAAAACCCATTAATTTAATATATAATAAACAATTTTTAGTTCTGTTTGGAATTAAAAATCTCAAAATGGATAAATTAATTCGAAAAAATTATTTTATAGAATTTATGTTTGTTACATTGTCAAAATATGTTCCATATTAGGGGGATTTAAAATCCTTATGGTCTGTGTTTCCATTCAAGAACACAAGCCAACTGAGATATTATCATCAATAAGATTGTGATTACTACTCTAATAGAGATGGGAATCTCGTTGGGGTTGACATCGCAATGCCTTTCATGTTTATTTTTTACCTGGATCCTCCTATTTTTGAACATTGGATAGAATTAAAATAAAAATGGGGATGAGTATTTTTTAAAACTAGTAAACCTATAAAATATAAATCCAATGAAATTAATGGGATAACTTATAAATTACATGTATTTTAAAAAACATATGAATTTCTATGCTTTAATATATTTTATTCATGGGAAATTTCTGAACATATACTATTATATGAATTTTTCCCCTTAATAATGTCCATCATTAGATTATGAGTTTACCAAAGAATATATTTTGGAGTGTCAAACCAGGTGTGTAGTAAGGAAAGTTTTCATGATCTAGGTTTCGCTTAGTCAGGCCCAATGCACCTTGTTGGTGTTGTTACCGAAAGGTACATAAGATCTAGAACTACCTCCACCTGTATAATCCATACATGGATGTATTTTCATGATAAAACAATTATTTTATATTTAAAAAAATTCAGGGATATTTTCATATTCTTAGTATTATACCAAAGGCATTCTCTAAAGTTTTCTAATCAAAATCCCAAAAATAACTAAACATTTCCATTGATACTAACTAAAATAATATTTTTCATTATTAAACATTAATAAATTATTTATTACATAAGATTAATATTAATAAAACCCATAATAATGATATTTCCAATGTATTTGGGAATTAGATAAATTACATTACAGTTTAAAATAGAAAAAACATTATATTTATTGGTAACATAATTAGCATAATAGAACATGAAATTACATGAAATAACCTTGGGACATACATAAGAAAGGGGTGAGTAATAAATCCCAGTAAGGGAATAAAAACGAAATAACATGAATAAAATAACACTTGTAAGATAATAATAACATCAATGGGTTATAAAATTATAAGGCCTTATCCTTAATCATTAATTAATTTTGGGATAAGTCAATAATTTGACTTCAGTTCACATCGAGGATATTTTCAGGTTTATTGATTTAGAGAATTATGTCATAACATATAAATAAAAAATTAAATATTATATATAGACAATTCTAATCACTGTCATTTTTTATAAAACAAAAACAATTTGAAAACAAAAATGGTATCATTTCATTTTTTAACAACATTACATTTCCATGATCCCTTCCTTGACTCTATTCTTTTTTATTTCTGTACCAAAAATTTCAATACATGGGATGAGCATAAAAATATAAGCAAGGGATACACAATTAAGGAACAATTTTTAGCTTTGAAAAAACATTAAAACCATTAATACTTTATCATAAACTAATAATTTTCACCTCTTACAAGTAGTAAACATTATTCACTAAAAAAACACTCAATTAATACCATTTTTTTACCAAAATATTAATTTAATTCCCATAGTAATTAATATATAACATATAAAGGTAATGTGGGACATAAAAATACTTGAATGAAATAACCATACAGTCGACTTCCACACATATTACTAAATAGAATAGATATACGGATGACTTCCATTCAAATTCATTAGAGGTTTTAATGTAACCACCCATCCTTGGATTATCACAGAACCACCCATCATTTTTTTATCACGTAACCACCCATCATTTTTTTATCGTGTAACCACCCATCAACTGTCCAAGTACCTGTATATAATCATAACACATAAAATATTTAAAATATTAACATTTCACTAAAAACATTTAATCTACACGCACAAGAAACCAATTCCTGATATTGAAATATTAAATCCTTTTCAAAAACATTTTTCAATACAAAAACACCCAAAATGTAATAAGGGATTTCATTTCCTTTAAAAAAATAGTAAGGCTTATAGAGGAATCCAAATATCAAATAACGGTTACAGTAGTGAAGAGTTTATTGTCTCTGAATATATTAAAAACATCCCTTTTGGTTGTTTAGTAAATTATTTGTAGAAAAAATATTCATTTTGAATGAAATTAAAAGTCAAATTGGTTTATTATACACTATATAGAATAATTTTTTTTATAACATCAAAATACTCCTATGTGAAAGGAGATTGAGGTGAAGTCCCTTACCTTTAGTCCGACTTGTCTCATTAATTCTTTATATTACTAAATAATAATACAAGGTTAATTTATAATTTTTTTAAAACCATTTACATGTTTATTATTAATTTTATATTACTTATCATCATGTTATAAAAATTAAAAAATTATTTATGTTTATATTGGTCGGTTTTTTGATATTCGGTACTTGAGTTGAAAATGAACATGTTTGATGTAAATTTTCAATGTGGTGAATAGTCCATCATGTCAAGACCATTATTCATGTTTTAAATATCAAATATATTTAATATATATGTAATTATTTTAGCCAAAATATTTTGATATAATAAATTAAATTCACCATTCATGGAAACGGTAGGGGGTACGTACGCATGAACACTAATGTCATTTCTTTTTCATATTAACAGAATAATAATCAAATTATATAAATGTATATTATAATACTATTAATATATTTATATCATGTATCTATGATACTTTTAATAAAAACAGCCTTTATATGTTCCATATATAACATGAATGAGTCATATCACTTTAAGGGGGAGGTAGTCCACACATCCTCAAATGAAATTAACATATTTATACATCATGGAAAGAATAAAGGTATATTGTAAATAAAAATTAAAATATAATAGAGATAAATTAAATATAATATATATCATATATAAATATATTTCCGTCTTAATTTCCACCATGAGATGTGATAGGGGAAGATTTAACTATCATCATTTTGTGAGGTAGTACTTTGTCGTACACAGAAACAGTATGTTCATATCCATTATATAGAGGTGTGTGTACTTGCAGTTCAAATGCATCTCATAACTACATTGTATTATATTGAGGATAATTTTTCTATTATGTAATCTATAAATAAGACGATCATAGGGAGTTTAGACATAAAATAATGGAAACAAACTTGAGAGAAGAAGATACCTCTAAATCAAGTAACTTCTTTTGATTTGTGATAAAAGGCTTCGTTAAATTGCCTTCTGCCAATGGTATGGCATCTAAGATGAAATAAGGGATGTTAGAAGATTATTTTTTATTAATATTGATGCTCTAAAGTGATTGGGAGGTGTGATTATGTGGGTAGTGATGGTGGTCATTTATAAGATGTAAGATGGCCACTTTAGGAAGGTCTTGAAATATTATTTTATTATAAATATAATTTCAATTAAAAATGTTCCAAAAATAATTTTAAAATAAGGAGGATGGGAACGTTAGGAATTTATTAACCATATATCATAATCATATATTTTTATGAATTTAATATCATTTAATTAACTATTTAATATTTTAAGTTATGAATTATGTAAATTTTGGACACTATTCCTACAAGATTTTTTTACAAATTTTTAACGACTTGATTCCTTCAGAAAAAACATTGAATCAATTTTACATGGATTATTAAACTATATAATTCATGTATGACATTAATTATGTAAAATAATATTTATTTTAATATTTATAATGTCATTTATTTGAATCCTTTATTAATGAAGTAATCATGTCATCATCATTGTGTGATTATAAAAATTATTTATTTAATATCTAAAAATTGTAAATAAAATAAAATGATGTAAGAAATATTTTTATCTTTCTAATAATTATTTATATTATAAGATATCAATTATATAACCCCATATGAAATGATTAGTTAGAAGATACATGTTTATGTTATTTTTATCTTTAATTTAAAATAATTAACATAACATGTCATTATCACTCCCAAGTGAATCCCAAATGCCAAAGGTATAACATAATGATGATAATGGTATAAAATAACACATCCAATAGCATTTGGAAACGTCTTAGGGTGTTTTTATGTTTCTAAAATATTATTTGTTTACCCTTATTTACCTCATTTACCCATTAACCATGGTAAATTAAAATTATTACCAAATTTACTATTTATAATGTCCAAAAAGGTACTTATTTACACAATTTGGACATTTTAATTCCAAATATTGAATAAAGTTTTTCAAATTAAATACATAGTAATTGTATTAATTAATTTTAATTTATTTCCCATTTTTAAAACAAGAAAGCATGTTTTTATGAACAAAACATCATCAAAAGATTGACCTATGTTTATGTCCAATTTAAATGTAAAATTACCAAACATAGACAAGATTGGATTAAATGATAAAAACATTATCCAATTAATATATAAAAAAAATTTAAAGTAAAATATATCTATATAGATAAATTAGATGAAAATATAGTTTTGACTTAAAGTGCATTATTTTTCACTATTTATAAAAATATGAATTTCAACATAAAAATACAAAATAAATTCAACCAAAGAAAACTTTTATGTACCATTTCTAAAGAAGAATCTTATTTTTTTCAAATAGAACATATAAAATTGAAAAATAATTTTATTTCAAAGGGGTTATCCTTAAAAATAAAGTAAATGAGATTTTAAAAATATTAGAGTATTTAATGCTTAAATTTGGATTCATTCTAATTTGAAACCAGTAATATTTGTTGAGAAAATAAAAAACTGTTAAAAACATGTTTAACCATATTTTTATTAGTTTTTTTCATTCCCTCCATTACAATGGCTAGGCACTAACTACCATTTAAAATAACATTATTATTATTTTATTATTTTTCGGTATAACTCAATGTTGTGTGCGACATATGATTTCAGAAAAACCCATTGATGAGTTTTGAGTATGGTATCATATAAGGCGTCCTCTTTACCAAAAAATTAAAATATTATTCATAAATATTAATATATATGAAAAAGTATTATTCTATAAATACTTGTGATCCCACAACATTACCCCCTTTAGTAAATTGTGTCCCAGTAATTTTATTTACTTATCAGTTGATTCAGAAGCACATAATTGGGGGTATACTCCCAAAAGTCTCTATACATCTTATTACTACCAGGATAAACTAAAAATAGAGAACTATGAGATTCAAATAACAACTCTTTCTTCAAATGTGAATCACAAGGAATACATAATCTCATTCCAAACATAAAAACACGGTATTTATCAATGTTAAATTCAAGTATCATACCCTTCTGAACCAATTCTAGCTTTTTCTGCAACTCAGAATATTCTTTCTACACTTTCACAATTTTGGCCGATTTAGATGATTTCACTGCCCCCTAAAACAAAACAGAGGAACACCTGATACCAACAAATTCCTATCCAAAATTCCACAAAACAAATAAAAAATATTCTATTTTCAAATATATATTGGCTAATGTTGAATTTTTCTTTCATCTCAAACAATCAATCAAATTATTTTTCATTCCTAGGTGGTAATTAATTGTGCAATAACAATACATGATTAATCTCATCCATCACCTTTTTTCATGTTTAATTCATTATGTGTGAATATATACATCAAAATTCTGGGATCAGTACATATTTCACACTTTACTACATACAATTGATGCCTCCAAAATTTTAATAAAAAACAAAAAAATCTAATTAAAAATACAATGTAGGTTAATTTAACTCATGTGATTTCAACTAAAGAGAAGAATAATCAATTACATGATAATTATGAATTAGGAAACACCAAAGTCCTTTCCATGATGCATCATTATTGATAACAAATTCACCATTCCTGGAAGGCAGGGCCAAAACTGAGGCATTTACCAATCTTAATTTTAGTTCTTAAAAAAAATAATCACATTATTTTATCCAAATGAACTTAACTTTATTAGGTGTTAGCATAGTTAGTGGGCTATATAACCGAGAAAGTTTTTCAACAAATCTTCGATAATTAGCCGCCAATCCAAGAAAACTAAGAATCTTTGTAATAATGGATGGTCTTGGCTACTTGATAACAACTTTTGTTTTAGATGGATCAATATTTATGCCATTTTTTAGAAACAATATGACTATGACATAATGTTTGTTGCCACCAAAATTCACTCTTATTAAACATTCAATATAGTTTCTTTTGATTTTACATTTTGAAAAAACAGTACTTTTGTGACTTTAATTT
Organism: Viscum album; assembly: GCA_963277665.1. Taxonomy (NCBI): domain Eukaryota; kingdom Viridiplantae; phylum Streptophyta; class Magnoliopsida; order Santalales; family Viscaceae; genus Viscum; species Viscum album. Next base: position 1,514,281,336 of record OY728155.1, on the reverse strand, counting down.
TCCTCTTAGCTTTTAGAATATACCAAATCATCTTCTACAAACAAAACCTCCCTTTATCACTTGAGTAAACTGATCCATCACAAAAAAAACTATTCAATAATGATTCTAACCATCTCAGGATGTTGATTTGGATGGTTATTTCCCTCTGTATGCCTTCCAAACACATCTTGAATGTTTCCTCTATAGAAAAATATTTTATACAATTGCAAATTAGGAGAAGAAAATTTTTGATATTCAAATTCTATATCATTATTACCGTAAAGTAAAAAAAATTTATAGATATTCTATTAACAAAATTCTAACTCCTAAAGTTATATAAACTAATATTTGATAGCAAATAAAAGGCCCTAATATTAATCATTACTTAATCATGTGATAAGTCAATAATTTATCTTTAATTCACATCTATGATCTTATCAGAATCAAATATTTAGAGAATTAAGTCATAACTTATACATAAAAACATAAATATTTCAAGTATACACTTCTACTCACTATCCATTTTTTTATAAAATAAAATCTATTTGAATGAAATATGGTATCGTTTCATCTTTTAATAGCACAATATTTCGATGATCCCATCCATAACTCTATTGTTTATTAATATCTGTGAAAAATATATCAAAACATGGGATTATAAAAAAAATTCCAGTAATGGATACACAATGAAGGAAAATATGTCATTCTTGGGAAAACATGAAAACCATGAATATATTATAATAATGTAACACTTTTCACCTTTAAAAATGTATTAAACATAATTCAACAAAAATGAGCTCATTTCATATGTATTTTTGTAAAAAATAGATTACCATAATTCTCATAAAAGGAAATATAAAACATATAAAGGTAAATTGGGACATAAACATACATAAATGTAAAATCATATTGTCAACTACCACACAAATCACTAAATGAAATATCCATACAACTGACTTCCAAACACAATAAGTTGTAGGTTATAACGTAACCTCCCATCAATGGTTTATCACAAAACCAACCATCATTTTGTTTATCACGTAACCACATGTCTTTGACTTATCATGTAACCACATATCAGATGAGCAAGTACCATTATGTAATCATAACTCATAAAATATTCCAAATTTTAACATTTCACTAGTAACATTTCATTTGAAATCACAAAAAATAAATTCAAGATTAAGAAAAATTCAATTCATTTGAAAAACCAATTTCAATAGAAAAACACCCAAAAAGGGAATAAGGGATTTTTTAACTTAAAAAACATTAACTTGTATAGAGCAAGAAAAATATCAAATAATGGTTACAGTGGCGAAGAGATCTATATCACCACATACGTTAAAAAAATAATTTTTTCATTTGATAAACACTTCATAGAAAAAATAATCCCTTTGAATAAAATTAAAATTCAATGGGATTTATTATACACCATATAAATGAAGGTGGTGTATAAAATAAAAATATGCCTCAATGAAAGGAGATAGAGACATAGACCCTTACATTGAGTCTGATGTGTCTCTTTCATTCTTGTTATTCCTAAATAATAAACTTAAGTTAATATATACTTGATTCAAAAAAAAATTCATATGTATTTTTCATTTTATATTACTTATCATCATGTTATAAAAAGTAAAGTATTATTTAAGTTTGTATCGGTCGGTTTGTTGACATTCAGTACTTGAGTGGAAAATTAACTTGTTTGATGTAAATTGTCTATCTGGTAAATAATATATCATATCCATAATATTTTTCAATAATTAAATATCATATATATATATATCAAATTTATGTGTACTTATAATATCAATAATATATGGGGATAATAAATTAAAGGCACCGTTCAAGCAGACGGTAGGTCCTAAGTACTCTTGAACGTTACATTAATTTCTTTTTCATATTAAATAAATATCAATCAAATTATATAAATTTTTGTTATAATACCTATATTATATTTATATCATTTATGTCTCATAGTTTTGATAAAACCGTCATTTATACATTCTCGGTATAACATGAATGAGTCATATCACTTTGAGGGGGGTGATAATCCACACATCCTCAAATGAAATTAGCATATTTAAATATCATGGAAAGCATAAAATAATGTTTTAAAAAAGATTAAAGCATAGAGACAAACAAAATCATATATATTATATATAAATATAGTTCCATTATAATGGCTACCATGATAGGTGGTAGGGGAAAATTGTATTATCGTCTTTTTGTGAGGCAGTAGTTCATCTTACATAGAAGCAGTATGTTTATATCCATTAAATAAAGGTGTGTATAAGTGTAGTTGAAATAATTATCATAAAAATATCCTAGTATATTGAGGATACCAATGTTTTTATTTAATCTAATAATAAGAATATCATTGGGAGTGGAGACAGAAAATAAAGGAAAAGAACTTGAGAGAATATGTTACCATTAAACCTGGTAACACTACTAGAAATCATGCTTTTCCAAACACCTGTATACCAATGGTTCCTTTGAACCATTTGTATAGGTGTTCTTTACCATCAATTTATGCAAAATGTTGGTAAATATGGGTAAAAATTGTGTTTTCCCAACATTTTGATAAAAACCATTGGGAAAGATATAGTTTTCCCAACAATTTTTAACAACCGTTGGGAACATTTTCCCCAAATTCAACAAGGCAGGTGACCCCCACCCCAATTCTAGAAGTAGACCCCAATTCCAAAATCCACAACTCTAGAAGCACTGCCCGACTCCCAGAAGCCCTTGAGAACCCCCAGCACAGCTGCACCTCTTCCATCCGATCAGCTGCCAGGTTAGACTCCTTCCACCTCTTCTCAAGGATATCCTTCCACATATTCTCAAGGATATCCTTCTATTCTCAAGGATACCATTATTCCCTATTTCTAGGGATTTTTAAATAATTTATGATTCATTACTCCCTGAATCGTGTACTCAAATCACTACATCGGTGTTCACATTGTCCAATTAATGTTTTCATTACTAATATACATTTATTAGGGAATGATATCTCTTTCTTGTATTCTAATATAAATAGTCATTGTTTTTTAATCTCAATGCTTCAAATATTAGAGATTTATGTATATAAACTCATAAGAAATTTTTTGTAATATTTATTCATAGAATTTCATGAAAATCACTCCTTTTATTAAAATCATGTCAAACATTAAGATCTTATTCATATTAATTTTTGTACACTGTGTATTACATAAACAGTATATATCATGTTTCTATCAAAATATTTATATGTATAAAATGACACATTGTTCACTTATCCTTTGCACAATAGAACATATGGAGTATCTTCTTGATCTTTGCAAAATAGTATGTGTTCCCTAATTATTCTTCACAGAAGAAATAAGAAATACTTAACCATACAATCCAATGTACTTTATGAATAAAAAATACTTAACCGAGGATGAGAATATGGATGATGATGAGGAAAATGATGAGGACAGAGATGGCGGTGAGGATGAGGCTGATTTTTCACTCTGGATAATTTTGAATTAAGTACAACTCTATGTTTTTGACCAAATATGGAAGACTAATGATGTTATAATGGTTCTAAGGTGAGTGAATTTATATGAGATTTTATAGGTTATTGTGAGGAGTTTCATTCCCTTTAATTGATTGGTTTATATAACATAATTTGGTGCTGCATATATTATGTAATTGGAATTGGTAAAGTAAAATGTTGGTCTCGGATTTCTGAGTTGGTTATTTGGATGGTATTCTCTATCAAATGTGGGTATACCTCTATTGAATATCGTTGTATTTTCTAATTGTCACGCCACAATTACTCCGTGGTCACTACATGTCATTCGGACCCACGGTTTGCTTGACACAACTGAATATGTGTTTTTCAGGTGTTTGGCGCGCTTGAAAAGCGTGTGTGGGGTGGTCGAAATTGGCAAAACGACCTCAAAATTCCATTAAATCATACGACAACAAAGGGTGGGTGAATTTTGAAATGGTCGGCCAGACGAGACGTCAATCGGAGGTGTCGTGTGACCGCGGTGTCCAAAAACGCACTTCACATGTCGTAAATGGCTGAAACAGGCGTTAACGGTCAAATGCATCCCAAACGACATCGTAATGACTTGAAATCACAAGAAAACACCCTAATTATTATTCTTGAGGTGTAGGATGAGATGACACATCATTTGGACCCGCATTTTACGTGGCACAACTGAATATGTATTTTTTAGGTGTTTGGAGCGCTTGAAAAACGTTTGTGGGGTGGTCGAAACTGGCCAAACAACCTAGGAATTCCATTATATTGGATGACAACAGATGGTGGGTGAATTGTGAAATGGTCGGCTAGACGGCACGTCAATCGGTGGTGTCAAGTGACTACGGTGGCTGAAAACGCACTCTGCGTGTCATAAATGGCCAAAACATGCATTCAATGGTCAAATTCATACCCAACGACATCGAAATGACTAGAAATCACATGAAAATGCCCTAATTACTATTCGTGAAGTGTTCTAGGAGACAACACGTCATTCGGACGCGCAGTTTGTGTGGAATGGCTGAATATGTGTTTATTTGGTGTTGGCATGCTTGAAAAACGTGCGTGGGGTGGTCGATACCTGATTAATGACCATGTAATAAAATGAAATATGAAGAAAACAAATAGTGGGTGAATTGTGAAATGGTTGGCCAGAGGTCACGTCAACCGGAGGTGTCGTGTGACCGCGGTGGCTGAAAACGAACTCTGTGTGTCGTAAAAGGCCAAAACAAGCGTTTAACAGTCAAATGCATGCCAAACGACATTAGAATGACTTGTAATCACACGAAAACACTCTAATTAGTATTTTTTAGGTGTATGAGGAGACGACACGTCATTCAGATGTGAGGTTTGCGCAGAACGATTGAATGTGTTTTTTAGGTGTTTGGCGCGCTTGAAAAATGTGTGTGGGGTGGTCGTAACCAGCCGAACGACCTCAGAATAGCATGAAATCAGAAGACAATAATGAGTGGGTGAATTTTGAAATGTTTAGCTAGATGTAACGTCAATCAAAGGTCTCGTGTGACCGTAGTGGTGAAAACAAACTTCACATGTCGTAAATGGCCAAAACATGGGTTTAATGGTCAAATGAATCCCGAACGATATCAGAATGACCTGAAATCACATGAAAACACCATAATTATTATTTTTCTGGTGTAGGAGGAGACGAAACATCATTCAGACTCTCTTTTTTACACGGAACGACTGAATATGTGTTTTTTAGGTGTTTGGCGCGCTTGAAAAACGTGCGTGGGGTGGTCGAAACCGGCCGAATGACCTCGGAATACCATGAAATCAGACAAAAACTAATAGTGGGTGAATTCTACAATGGTTGGCCAGACGGTATGTCAATCGGAGGTGTCGTGTGACCGCAGTGGCCAAAAATTCACTTCATGTGTCATAAATGCCCAAAACAAACGTTTAATGGTCAAATGCATGACGAACGACATCAGAATGAATTTAAATTAAACGAAAACACCCTAATTATTATTCTGGAGGTGTAAAAAGAGACAACATGTCATTCGGACACGTAGTTTTCACATTACGGATGAATATGTATTTTTAGGTGTTTGGCGTGCTTGAAAAATGTGAGTGGGGTGTTCGAAACTGGCCGAATGACCTTGAAATACCTTGAAATTAAATGACAACAATGAGTGGTTGAATTTTGAAATGGTAGGCTAGACGAAACGTCAATCGAAGGTGTCGTGTGATTTCGGTGGCCGAAAACGCACTCCGTGTGTTGTAAATGGCCAAAAAAAGCATTTCACGGTCAAATGCATGCTGAAGGACATCAGAATGACTTAAAATCAAACAAAAACACCATAATTATTATTTTTGAGGTGTATGAGGAGATGACACATCATTCGGATGCATGGTTTGCATGGCACGGCTGAATATGTGTTTTTTAGGTGATTGGCAAGCTTGAAAAACATGTGTGGGGTGGTCGATACTAGCCGAACAACCTCGTAATGCCATGAAATCGGATGACAAAAAATGGTGGGAGAATTGCGAAATGGTTGGCTAGACAGCACATCAATCATAAGTTTTGTGTGACTACAGTGGCCGAAAAAGCACTCCGGGTGTCATAAATGGCCAAAACATGCTTTTAACAGTTAAATGCATTCTGAACAACATCAGAATGACTTGAAATCCCACAAAAACACACTAATTATTATTCGTGAGGTGTAAGAAGAGATGACACGTCATTCAGACGCATGGTTTTCACGGCACGACTGAGTATGTGTTTTTTTGGTGTTTGGAATGCTTGAAAAATGTGTGTAGGGTGGTCTATACCAGCCGAAAAACCTCAGAATGCCATGAAATCAGACGAAAACAAAGAGTGGGTGAATTTTGAAATGGTCAGCCAAACGGCATGTCAATCGGAGGTGTCGTGTGACCGCAGTGGCTGAAAATGCACTATGTGTGTTGTAAATGACCAAAACATGCGTTTAACTGTCAAATGCATCCCGAAAAACATCAGAATTACTTTAAATCCCACGAAAACACCCTAATTATTATTTGTGAGGTGAAGGAGGAGATGAAACGTCATTTGGACCTACGGTTTGTGCGGCACGGAAGAATATGTTTTTTTAGGTGTTTGGCGCGCTTGAAAAACATGTGTGGGGTGGTTGAAACCGGCCGAACGACCTCAGGATTCCATGAAATTGGATAACAAAAAAGAGTGGGTGAGTTGTGAAATGGTCGACTAGAAGGCTCGTCAATTAGAGGTGTCGTGTGACTGTGGTGGCCGAAAACGCACTCCGCTTGTCGTAAATGGCCAAAACATGCGTTTAACAGTCAAATGCATGTCATACGACATTGTAATGACTTGAAATCACATGAAAACACCCTAATTAGTATTCGTGATGTGTAAGAGGAGACAACACGTCATTTGAACAAGTGTTTTCCGCGGCACGGCTGAATATGTGTTTTTTAGGTGTTTGGCACGCTTCAAAACGTGCGTGGGGTGGTCGATACGGGATGAAAGACCTCAGATTGCCATGAAATAAGATGAAAACAAAGGGTGGGTGAATTGTGAAATGTTCAGAAAGGCGACACATCAATCAGAGGTGTTGTGTGACAGCGAAGGCTGAAAACGCACTCCGCGTGTCATAAATGGCCAAAACATGCATTTAATGAAAAAATGCAAGCCAAAAAACATTGGAATGACTTGAAATCACATGAAAACACCCTAACTATTATTTTTTAGGTGTATGAGGAGATGAAACACCACTCTGATGTGGGGTTTGCGCAACACGGCTGAATATGTGTTTTTAGGTGTTTTGCGCACTTGAAAAACATGCATGGGGTAGTCGAAAATAGCCATACGACCTTGGAATACCATGAAATTAGATGAAAACAAATATTGAGTGAATTTTGAAATAGTCAGCCAAACGACACGTCAATCAGAGGTGTCGTGTGACCGCGGTGGCCGATAACGCACTCCGCGTGTCCTAAATGGTCAAAACATGAATTTAATAGTCAAATGCATGCCGAATGACATCCAAATGAATTTAAATCACACGAAAACACCCAAACTATTATTCATGATGTGTACATGGAGACGACATGTCATTCGGACATGCAGTTTGCATAGCATGGCTGAATATGTGTGTTTTAGGTGTTTGGTGCACTTGAAAAACATGCGTGGGGTGGTTGAAGCTGGCCGAACGACCTCGAAATACCATGAAATCAGACGACAACAATGAGTGGGTGAATTGTTAAATGGTTGGCCATACGGTACGTCAATTGGGGGTGTCTTGTAACCGCGGTGATCGAAAACACACTATGTGTGTCGTGAATTGACAAAACATGCGTTTAATGATCAAATACATGCCGAACGACATCAGAATGACTTGAAATCACACAAAAAAACACTAATTATTATTTTTGAGGTGTAAAAGGAGATGACATGTCATTCGGGCACTCATTTTGCATGACACAACTGAATATGTTGTTTTTAGGTGTTTGGCGCATTTGAAAAACGTGCGTGGGGTAGTCGATATCGGTCGAATGACCTCGGAATGCCATAAAATCAGAAGAAAACAAAGGATGGGTGAATTTTGAAATGGTTGGCCCGAATTCACGTCAATCAGTGGTGTCGTGTGACCGTGGGGGCCAAAAATGCACTTCATGTGTCGTAAATGGGCAAAACATGCGTTTAATGATCAAATCCATGTCAAACGACACTGGAATGACTTGACTCACACGAAAACACCCTAATTATTATTCTTGAGGTTTACGAGTAGACTTCATGTCATTCGGACGTGTGGTTTGCACGACACGGGTGAATATTTGCTTTTTAGGTGTTTCGCACGCTTGAAAAAACATGCATTGGGTGGTCGAAACTAGACGAACGACCTCGAAATACCATGAAATCAGATTAAAACAAATAGGGGGTGAATTGTGAAATGTTCATCTAGATGGCACATCAATCAGAGGTGTCATGTGACCGCGGTGGCCGATAACGCACTCCACATGTCGTAAATGGCCAAAACATGTGTTTAATAGTCAAATACATGCCGAACGACATTGGAATGACTTGAAATCACATGAAAACACCCTAATTATTATTCGTGAGGTGTATAAGGAGACGACACGTCATTTGGATGCGCAGTTTCCACGGCACGGCTGAATATGTGTTTTTTTGGTGTTTGGCACGCTTGAAAAACATTCGTAGGGTGGTCGATACTGGCCAAATGATCTCAAAATTCCATAAAATTTGGCGACAACAAATAGATGGTGAATTGTGAAATGTTAACTAGAAGGAACGTCAATCGGAGGTGTCGTGTGATCATGGTGGCCGAAAACGCACTCCGCGTGTCGTAAATGGAAAAAACATGCATTTAACGGTCAAATTCATGTCAAACGATACCGAAATGACATGAAATCACACAAAAATACCCTAATTATTATTCATGAGGTGTACGAGGAGACGACACATCATTCGGATGTGCGGTTTGCGTGGCACGGTTGAATATGTGTTTTTAGGTGGTTGGCACGCTTGAAAAACGTGCGTGGGGTGGTCAAAACCAGCTGAACGACCTCAGAATACCATGAAATTAGAAGAAAACAATGAGTGGGTGAATTGTGAAATGGTCGGCCATACATCACGTCAGTCGGAGGTGTTGTGTGACCGTTATGGCCGAAAAATCAATCTGCATGACGTAAATGGTCAAAACATTCGTTTAATGGTCCAATGCATGCCGAACGTCATAGGAATGACTTGAAATCACACGGAAACACCATAATTATTATTCGTGAGTTGTATGAGGAGACAACACGTCATTTGGACCCACCGTTTGTACGGAATGGCTGAATATGTGTTTTTAGGTGTTTGGCGCGCTTGAAAAACGTGTGTGGGGTGGTCGAAACCAGCCGAACGACCTTAGAATGCCATGAAATCGGATGAAAACAAAGAGTGGCTGAATTGTGAAATGTTCGGATAGAAGGCACGTCAATCGATGGTGTCGTGGTACCGTGGTGGCAAAAAACGCACACTGCTTGTCGTAAATGGCCAAAACATGCGTTTAACTATCAAATGCCTGCTGAAAGACATTATAATGACTTGAAATCACACGAAAACACCCTAATTAGTATTCGTGAGGTGTACGAGGAGACGACACATCATTTGGACACGCGATTTTCACGACACGGCTGAATATGTGTTTTTTAGGTGTTTGGCATGCTTGAAAAATGTGTGTGGGGTGGTCGATACTGGCCGAACAATCATAGAATGCCATGAAATTAGATGAAAACAAAGGTTGGGTGAATTGTGAAATGGTCAGCCAGACGACATGTCAATCGGAGGAGTCGTGTGACAACGGTGTTCGAAAACGCACTCCGCGTGTCGTAAATGGCCAAAACAAGCATTTAATGGCCAAATGCATGCCGAACGACATCAGAATGACTTTAAATCACACGAAAACACCCTTATTATTATTCTTGAGGTGTACGAGGAGAAATAATGTCATTCGGATGTCCGGTTTTCATGGCACGACTAAATATGTGTTTTTTAGGTGTTTGGCGCGCTTGAAAAACGTGCATGGGGTGGTCGAAACTGGCCGAATGACCTCAGAATACCATGAAATCAGACGACAATAAATAGTGGGTGAATTTTTAAATGTTAGGCCAGATGGCACATCAATCAGAGGTGTCGTGTGACCGCGATGGCCAATAATGCACTCTGCGTGTCGTAAATAGATAAAACATGCATGTAATGGTTAAATGCATGCCGAACGACATCGTAATGACTTGAAATCACATGAAAAACACTAATTTTTATTCCTGAGGTGTATGAGGATACGACACATCATTTGGACTCACGGTTTGCACGACACGGCTGAATATGTGTTTTTTAGGTGTTTGGCGTGCTTGGAAAACATGCGTGGTGTGGTAGAAACAAGCCGAACGACCTCGAAATACAATGAAATCCGATGAAAACAAAGGGTGGATGAATTTTGAAATGGTCGGCCAGACTGCACACCAATCAGAGGTGTCGTGTGACCGCGGTGGCTGAAAACATAATCTGCGTGTCGTAAATTGCCAAAACATGCGTTTAACAGTAAAATTCATTCCAAAAGCATTCAGATTGTGTTGATACTTTAGGAAAACTATCCCTGGGTCATTTTTAACGTGTACAAATTGACCCCACCTCAATCTGAAGTGTGGTGCGTTCGAAACCACCCAAAGTTTCTCTCTTTTGTTTAAAATGGACATCATTTTAAGTGAAAACAACAACTGACATACGGAAAACCAACCAAACACATTCAGATCCAGTTGAAACTTTAGGAAAATGATCCATGGGCCATTTGTGACGTTTATGAGTCAAACCCGCCTCAATATGAAATATGATGTGTCCAACACCACTCAAAGTGCCTCTCTTTTGTTTAAAATGAACATCATTTTAAGTGAAAACAAAAATTGTCATATAGAAAACTGACCAAATGCCTTAGGATTATGTTTAATCTTTAGGAAAAATATCCATGGGTCATATGTGAAATGTACGAGTCAACCCCGCCTCAATATGAGTCATGGTGTGGTAGACACCACTCAAAGTGTCTCTCTTTTTTTAAATGGACATCATTTTATGTGAAAACAACAACTGACATACGAAAAAATGACCAAATGCGTTTGAATTTAGTTTATACTTTAGGAAAATGATCCATAGGTCATATGTTATGTGTACGAGTCAACCCCATCTCAATCTGAGGTCCGGTGTTCCCGGCACCACTCAAACTGTCTCGCTTTTATTTGAAATGGACATGATTTTAAGTGAAAACAACAACTAACATATAGAAAGCCCACCAAATGTATTCGGATTGTGTTGATACTTTTGCACAATGATCCATGGGTCATATGTGATGTGTATGATTCAACACTGCCTCAATCTGGGGTGCGGTGTGAATGGAACCACTCAAAGTGTCTCACATTTACTTGAAATGGAGAACATTTTAAGTGAAAACAACAACTGGAATACAGAAAACCAACCAAACACTTTCAGATTCTATTGATACTTTATGACAGAAATACATGAGTCATCTATGACATGTACCAGTCAACCCCACCTCAATCCAAGGCATGGTGTGGCTGGTATCACTCAAAGTGTATGCCTTTTGTTTAAAATGGACATCATTTTAAGTAAAAACAACTGGTATACAGAATCCCGACCAAAAATATTCAGATTCTCTTGATACTTTATTTTGGGGTTATTAGAATCTAATTTCTGAATTCAATCATGTATGTGTTATAGAAAATGAAATTTTGTATGTATTCTTAATTCTGTATAACCCACCCCCCTAGACACCCCCATCCCCCGTGGACAACCCCTTACCCCTGGACACCCCCACCTCCTGGGACACCCCGAACCCCTTGTATGTCATATTATATATGTGTTATATATAATTCAGAATTCTGTATGCAACATAAATAATTTTGTATGTGTTATTGATTCATAATTTATAATTCATTACATAATTCATTCTTCTTGTATTTAATTGAGAATTCAATTATGAATTCTGTATTGCATAGGGTAATTGGGTTCATATACATCGTTATAATTGTAGTGCATTCTATGGTTATAACAGTATCATGTTTTTATGTGCTTTTGTGTGATATAGCAGGTGTTTTTGTTACTGTTAAGAGTGTATGGAGGTGTGTAGTTTAGTGTGCAGTGCAGGATATTTTAGGTGGCTGGGATGTGAAATTATGGTAATACAGTATATCAACGGTTTTCTAAAACCGTTGGTATTGTGCTTTAGATATTTTTACCAATAGTTTTAGAAACCCGTTTGTAAAACATGGAAATACTCCTATATACCAACGATTATTTAAATCATTGGTAAAATAGGATTACACTGCCAGTATTTCCAATGGTTTGTAAAACCATTGGCAATACTCCAATTACCATCCCTTTCCCAATGGTTATACAAAAACCTTTGGTAATGGGCTACTGCCATGCCTTACATTCCAATGGTTTTCCAAACTATTGGTATACTATATACCAATGGTTTGAAACCGTTGGTAAAGGATTAATTTATAGTGTTGTAACTTCTTTTGAATTGAGATAAAATGATTTCTTGAATTGCCTTATTCCGAAATTAATGCTTCTAGGAGTAAAGGAGGTATTTTGGGATATTATTTTTTCATATTTTTGATGATCCAAGGGGATGGAGAGGTGTGATTATCTGGGTAGTGGTGATGGCCTTTTATAATATTAAAAAGGGGCACTTTAGGAAGGTCTTGAAATATTATTTTATTATAAATATAATTTCAATTAAAAATGGGCCGAATCTCATTTAATTATTATAGAGGATGACATTGGTTTGAATACACATCATCCAATAATATTTAGAAAGGTTTTTAATATAATTTTATCCTTATCATTTTGTTTTAACCCTTATTTTATCATGTTGAATCTTATAGTGATATCAAGTTATTTACACATTATGGGATAATACAATTACCATATCATGTAAAAAAACCAAAAAAGAAATTTATGATATATTTTCTATTATCTTAAACATTTTGACAAATCATATAATTTTAGGAATTTCATATCATATAATAAACTATTTTATATTTTATGTTATGAATCATGTCATTTTCGGACACTATTAATACATGAATTTTTTACAAATTCATACAAACTTGATTCCTTAGAAATAATGTTGAATGAATTCTAACGTGTCATATAAACCTAGAAAATTCATCAATGAAATTAATTATGTCAATTAATATTTATTTTTATATTTATAATAACATTTATTTGAATCCTTTATTAATGAATAAATCACTATATCATCATTGTGTCATAATTAACATTATTTATTTAATGTCTAAAAATTATAAATTAAATACCATGATGTGGGAAATATTTTTAGATTTCTAATTCATATTTATAGATGATGATATCAATTTTATATCACCATATAAATAAAATTATTAAGAATATACATGTTAATGTACATTTTCCCTTCACTTTAAATTAATAAATATAACAACTCATTTTCACTCTCAAGTGGCACCCAAATTCCAAAGGATCGGCATAAGGATGATCATGGTCATAAATAACTCATACAATAGGATTAAGACACATTTTAGGGTACTTTTATATTATTAAAATATTTTTTACCCTTATTTCTCATATTTACCCTTTAACCATGGAAAATAAAAAAATATTGAAGTTACTATTAATAATGTCACAAAATAAAAGTTATATATTTAAAAAACTTGGACATTATGATTAAAAATTTTGAATCCATTTTTACTAATTCAAAACAAAGAAATTGTAGTAATTAATTTAAAATTAAATCTCATTGACAAAACTGGAATGCTAGTTTTTTTGAAGTAAAAACTATCAAAATATGGACATGTGTTTAATCAAATTTAAATGTAAAATTACTTCCAAAGAAGAAATTTGTATTAAATTATAAAAACATAATATATTTAAACTTTAAAACTAATTAAAATTATAATCTAACTATATAATTAAATTTTATGAAAATAATGTTTTAATTAAAGTGTTGTATTCTTCACTATTCATTAAAATGTAAATTTAATCAGAAAAACACTAAAATATCAACCAAAGATAATTATGATGAAATTATTCTTGAGAAGAAGTTTATTTATTCAAATATAACAATTAAATGTTATATAATTATATTAAAATAGGATTCCATATGAAAAGGTGGTAAAATGAGATTTAAAAAATGTTAGAGTATTTTATACATAAAATTGGATTCAATCACATTTTATGCCTCTAATATTTATTTGGTAAATGTAAAAACATTTAAAAAACATGTATAATTGTATTTTTATAAGTTATGTTCATTACCACTATTACAACAGTTAGGTGTTAACAACCATTTAAAATAAAAATAATATTGTTGTATTATTTGTCGGTATAACTCAATGTTGTCTCTAATGTAAGATTTCAGAGAAACATGTTTGTGTGTCGAGTATGCTATCAAAAAATGCCTCCCCATTAACATTAAATTAATATATTATTCATAAATTGTAATAGGTATAAAAATTATTATTCTATAAATACCTGGGATCCTACAAAAAGAACCTGAATTATAAGGAATAAAATGACATATAAGTCTTCACATGGGAAATGTGGGAACAACTTAAATCATAGTATCATAAACACAAGTCAAGGTTAAATACCAAGAAATAATGATTGAAAAATTGACATAGTGGAATAAATTTCACTACCTATCACAAAATGAGGTTTCATGATACTAATACATTGGATTTCTATATAATTCTTGGCATACCCGTCACTTTAATTTCATTCTCATGATTAAGTGTTCCACATAGATAATGCAACATGGATTAATTAAATATAACATTTTAATCAATAATCATGTATTTTGGGAAAATTACATGTACTTCCCAAATAAAGTAAGTATTTTTTGTATAAATTTGAACACCATTGATAAGAAATTGTAATGGTATTCACTAAAAAAAATTTTGGTATGGAAAAATGTTGGGGAAATTTTTTCCGCATTACGATGTCTCTTAAAAATTAATAAAAATGGTTTATGGGAGAGAAATGGGTCTCTAATAATTTAAAAACCAAAATTTAAATTAAAATTGGTATGAAAAATTTTATTATTACTATTGTAATTTGAAATATAAGGAATAAGATAATAAAGAAACTTGAATAAAAGAGAAAATGAATTGATCCCTTATATGAATGTGTTACTCCAAATTTTTGGGTGAAACTTATTGGGAGATTGATGGAAAAATTGGAGGATTATTGAGAGGTTTTGTAGGATTATTGACGTCCTATAATGATTTATAGTGAAGATAAATGAGATCATTTGTGGGTTTATATGGGACATGATTGGGTATTTCATTATTTTTTCTCAAACACAGTTTTTTGACTCTATATACTAAAATAACCAAAACCACAAACTTTCATAAGGGTTTTCCTATGTTTTGTTCCAAATGGGAGTGGTTTTCATTATTTTAAATGATTAAGGGCCTAAATAGAGTAAATAAAGACCATGCTTATGTGGAAGTGACTCTAATGCTTAAAGAAATGATTTTAATACCATAAAATGTATTAATGGATTTGGAAGATTCATAAAGGATTTATAAATTAAATTTAATAAACATAAAATCAAATAATCTTATATATAAAACATATATATCCTATTTCACACATTTAATAGTATTTATTACATCATATTTTGTGTCATTATGATGTTATAACACAAAAAAATATAATAATCTGGTATTTAATTTTAACCCAGAAATTTGACTATATCAAAAAATTTGGAAAAACTATCCACTGGAAAATTTCGACATTCTAATTCCAAAAATAGTTTTATTATTTTCAATATTTTTTTTAGAAAATGTGAATTTTTATTTTTAAAATAAAATTTTCATTTATTAATAAATTCTCAGTTTATCTAAAAATATGCGTTTTTGAACCCTTATAAAAATTACATTTGACATCATAAAAATTATATGACAATTTATATTTCATAAAAAATATTTAATAATAATAACTTATTATAATATTATATATTTAAACAATAAATTAATTCATAAAAATAAGATCCTTAATTGATTTTATATGTTACCCAAAAATATAATATGTGCTTTATTGTATCAAAATAAAAATAATATATAATGTAAAAATAATAGGTTTAAAGCATATCAAATATTATATAATAAATGATGTAAATACTCATATCACTAGGTTATTGATACATATCCCTTTAATACACCATCAAAATCCCTAAGAGTATTGTGCACGGTGGTGATACTTTCCTGGGGTGGTTCATCATAAATGGTTTCGGTCATGATATCAAAAATCATGATACTTATGTTTTCTAATCACATATTTAGATTGGTCATGGGAAAATCCTAGTGTTGTTATCTCCCTTGAATGCTCCAATAAATGGGATTCATAGGGTATGATCCTACTCGTTGAGGCCTACATTTCATTTTTCTATGTAAATTGGATTTGTTAAAACCCTATATTTATACACATAATAAGATAACTATTTAAAAACATTATTATCAACATTAAATATGAATGATTTCCATTTAAATTGGATATTATATAGTAAAACCAAATAAATTTAGTGTTTTTATATCAATATTTCATAATATGACATTTAATTAAAGTTTAAGGAGAATTTTTTTTATTGTAGTCATTGTCATTAAACCTTTTATGTGATCCTCAGTGTGTGTATATAGAATTGATGTTTTATTTGAAGTCCGGAGATATGTTTTTCATTAGGTAAGAAATATGAATAATATTGAATAATAAAGTGGAGTTACCCATGTGGAGTCTCTGGATTGGGATGGTGCAGCTTGAGGATCATCGAGACTAGATATGTGGTTTGTTTCAGTATTTGTATTAGAGATTATTTTTTTTTTATGATTATCTCCATGAAAAACCACCTTTTTTAGGACGTTCGTTATTTAATTTTTTATGACTATATGTCACATTACATTTATTACATTATATTATTGCTTCAGTTTATTTATTATTCATAATTTAATGTTCATAATTGTGTATGAGTTTGGTTATATTAGGAAATTATTTTACACTAACAAGAGGTTATAGTCCCCTGCATATTTTATTCCTTTTCTATAGTTTGGTATCCTATGCAAATTGGGGAGTCACAACTGAGGCCTTCTGTAAAGCCAGGTCCAGTAATGTGTCAGGTCAACCAATGACAGTTCATTACAAAATAAAATTAGAGTTATTTGGTTTTATGATATGGGGAGTTCAGAGATAAGATGTCTTGTAATGTGCTTAAATTTGGGATGAATATCATACTTTTGTATCGTGAACACATTTTATGATAGGAATTTCATGTTATCTAGGATTGGAATTTCTCTTCTAGATTGTTGTATTATTGATCATTTGATTTCACCTATTATGATACACCTGGGTCTTTGAATTTAATTTTTATCCTAATTATTTGGATCTCATCCCATTGGATAGATTATAATTTTCCTAAATCATTTAGTAATATAGGATTCATATAATGTTTTCCTATCTATTGTGTTTTACTATATATATTTTCCTCTGATGAGACATAGTGTGGATCTTATGGTTATATGTTCTCCATTATTGGAGATGTAGTCACTCTAATGAGGGATGTAGGAGACCAATGTGTGTGATAATTGGGATTAGAGTGCCTCATTGGTGGTTATATAATGTAAAGGTTGTCTGTGGGGTTGTTTGATTGGGATCAAGTTACATTGATCTATTGGATCCCTTTAATACTCAAGTTAATGTTTCTTTAGAGGGATTTTTATTTCCATGTGTTTTCCATTAGGTCATGCTATGGGACTTCTATTACTTCTATCACTGATGTATTGGGCGGTAATGGTTATTATTATTTCATGGATCCATTAATTCTTCTATCAAAAGGATGCGTCCAGGAATGAAGATTGTGGGGGTTTGAGAGCTGGAGCGATGAGAATGCTCCCAGTCTCATCGTTAGCTTGAGAGGCCTGGTTTGGTTATTCCCTTGGAAGTGTATTGGGGGAATGGTTGGATTATTATATCTTTGGTTTGATTCCCATGTGGGGGTAGTCGTGTTTTTTATCATGGTATGATATAGATTCCCAATTTTTGAAGAGGAGTGCTAATAGTGCACTAATTTCTTGGAATTGACCTGTGTGAGCAGAATGGTAAATTATTTTAAGGATATTAACTTAGTTTTTTTAGTTTTTAGATTAAGTGAGATGGAATCCTAATAAACTTTAGATAATGGTTTAAGGAAATCCTTGTTGTTTGGATTTCACCATAGGCCTTCATGGGTCATTTTCCTCATATTATATAGGTTTTTTATTGTGTAGGTTGTCGGTTTTCGTGCCACTGCTCATGTGTGAGCTATTTGTCAATGTCTATAAATTACATTTGGTGATGGACATTGTGAGGGTCGTGTGGTTTTCCATTTGGGATGTGGGTGAGGATAAGGATACACCTATGGTGGGGAGCTTCTGATCGGTCATGGTTTAATGTGCCTCATGTTGGATGATAGTTATGCATGTTTTAAAACATGTAATTTTATGATCATGATATCATGGGTGGTGCTAGTGCATTGTTTTTCATGGCTTCTAGTTTTATACTAAGCATTCTTAAGAGTAAGAAGTGTTTGTGTTAGGTATTTAGTGACAACGCATGCTATCAGGGTTTGGGAAAATCATTAGAAATTAGATCCTTATATTCAAAATTGTGTTTTAGGAGAATATTTTAATTTCTCATATGAGGTGATCATAGATAAATTTTCTATCAACCCCATTGCCCTAAAAAATGGTGTTACCCTTGAAAACCAGTTTGGTTCAAATCTGATCCATTTGAATTTTCATGGAATATTTAATATATAATTAATTTGATATTAATTTATTTATGCATGTTTTTTTAGTAATATATTTTAATCATATTTATGGATTTTGATTTTATCTTCATTCATTATATTTGAATAGGTGTTTTCAGGAAATTGATAACCTTGCATCTGGCGGATTGGCTAGGTTCGGGCCCCTTCCATTTCTTTTTCATTCTTTTTTTTTATTTTATTTTTTCCCCTTTTTGTTTTTTCCATTCATCATTTTTATTTTCATTTATGAAGCTCCCCCCATAGAGTGTTAGTTTGGTAATGTATGTAGATGGATAAAATATAGTAATAGGAAGAAGAGGAGGCACCAAAATGGTTCTCCTGTCATGTTGGATCATTCTGTGATAATGGAAGATAATAGATTAGACCGATGTATTGCTGGTTTAAACCCTAAGTAGGATCATTATTATGCTAAAATAATTAATACTTTATTTTGTTAATTATTTTTTAACCATATTTGGGGTTTTCAGGGACACATTGGTGGTGGATCTATTCTGTTGGGGGAAGAATTGGGCATTTCGGGCCATTTCAGTGGCTTCCCTATAACACCACAAAGTTTTATAAACAAACTAAAATGCATGAAACAATAATTATCTACATAATGACACTTTATTTTAATAATATTTTTATAAACTAGCTATTAAACTCAATTTATCTACTTTTAGGATTTTAATTTTGAAAAATACACGTCTACTGTATTGATCAATATGTTATTTGGAGTCTGATAGAACAAACTTGATTTTTTGGTGAATTGTAATATACCATTATGAATAGTAACATGAATAGTAACATGACTGTTATGAATAGTAAATCATATTATTTTTTCCCTTAAGGTTATAAGATGGGGATATCTTGATTAATTTTTCCAGGTGATATAAAATTAGTTATAATTTTAAAATTGTTATAATTTGAATATAACATGATTTTATTTAAAAAATAAATTAATCATATTTATACAATTAATTTCAATAAATGGAGTTCGTTTTTTTAATTTTACACCTTGAAAAATGGTTGGGGTGAATTTGTGTGATTTTTCTGAAATACATGAATTGTTGGTGAATAGTTAAATTCAATAATTACAAAATATGCCAATTAAATAAATTTGTGTATCCTAATTGAGTAATAGATGATGTTAATGGACATTGGACTGAACTTACATGCACTTATTCTTGTTTTTTCTAACATTAATCAATGTTATTCATATTCTTGAGAAAAAATGGTAAATTAATCCTACAAATAATGGAAAACCCCTCCACTCATCCACTATAAATACCACCCTCAACCCATATTCCTATCACACATCTCAAGAATAGTGAACTTCCTATGTTCTTCCAAATACCCTTCTCAAGGATCCTCCCCACGTACAAGACCTACTCGTATCACCAAAAATCCAAAACCAAATCCCTTAATGAGGATCTCAAGTAGAAGATCTCAAAATGAAAAATCCTCTTTTAATTTCTTGTGTTTTCTATTCACTTATTTTATTTTCTTATAATCAATTCACCTACCATTATCCAAGCAGAATTAAAGCTAAAAAATATTATATATGTTGTATTTTACCATGTTTATCGGAAATTTCATCAACTTACTTGTTCTCCTCTTCCTCTCATTCTAAAAATATGAACCTCATTCGTGACGTATAGATTTATAGACCTCATGGACGATGTGTGTTCAATTTACATTACTTTCTTCAGAACAAGTAATAAAACTATTTAATATTTTGGAAAATATTTTAAATTTAATGATATATCCTCTTTCTTGTTAGGTAGTTAACATATGTATAAAATATTATGTTATATTGTGAAACTTTTTTGTGATTATCAAATATCAACAAAAATAATCTAAACATATATCACAAAATATTTCTCAACTGATTCTTCCTCCAACCATATAACAAAAATGATTTATAGAATCAATTTAATTTATGGAAACATATTAATACCATTTAATTTCACTTCTATAATTTTATATCCATATTAAAATATAATCAATTACAAACCGACAATTGAAATTATTTAAAGGACGCCTCTGAAACAATGGAAGGAAGAAAATACTAATAATTAAGGGGTGAAATGATGTTTTCAAATGATCATATTAGGTGTTATAAAGATGAATATGTTTCTTTGAGATATTAAGAACTTTATTTTTTCCATCATACAGGATATTTAAACACATTTTATGTAAGATTAACCTGATGAAAGGGAATTCATAAGACAATTTCCATTCTTCGGGTCCACCATATACTTCATTAATTATATGGTAATAAGATTATATTGTGTAATTAATTTTGTTTATATTATGTTATAATATTTTTTATTTCTATTTTAAACAATTATTATTTTCATTATATTGGATTTTCATATAAATTTTATGTTATTTTTCAGGGACATTTTTTATAAAATATTCTTTTAAACATCATGTTTTAAAAAATTCAATGTGATTATTTTTATGAAAATATTATTCTTTTGATGATTATGTTATGGTGCTTTGGAATTGTTTACGATTAATTTTGGGACCTATATCTCTCTCCAATGCATTATATATGTGTATGTTTGAGGTCAGTCGTATGGTTACTCCAAGTGTAACTGCGATGGTTACACAACATGTTTTTTGTGTGGGTCGCAATGTAAGGTAGCTACGAGGGTTAAAAGTAATATGGTAGTTGAGAGGGTTATAATATTATATAATTAATTCCCCAATAAACTTTATGGTTTTATTTATGTTATTTATTTTTTTCAGAAGACGATGGTACATAGAAAAAAATACAAATAAACAAATATTTTATAAGAAATCTGTTACATGAGTCATAAAATTAAATCAGATTACAATCCTTATCATGAGGAGGGAGTAAATAAATAGGGAGATCATCATGCCAGATAATTTCCTAGTTTACTCTCATATTATCAAGGCCATATACAGCCATGTTTTATTCATGATAAATTTGAGTAATGATGTAGTTGATGTTGAAAAGCGAGTGGGTGAAATCCATCCATCATGTTTTAATTGGTCACACAAGATGTGTTAGACCAATCCAAATCACATGAAAAATAATGGTTGAATATAATTCAATCCATAAATTATTTTAAACATAGTGTTGTGTGAATGAAATTGCATGTATCATGATCATCATTTTGGCCTCTAGATAATAGGAAGTGTCGTAAACAACTAAAAAACATCTGAGGATCTAACTAAGGTGATTCTTGAAGATAGCACCATAACCCATAAGACCCATATTACCTATGGAGGAACCATCCACATTTAACTTAATCCCACCAGGAAAATATTCTCACATGAAAACTTCAAAAGTGCATCTTTTTTGGAAGAAAAATCCACCACTCTAAAGGTATCTCATATTTCGAAGGACACTCACAGAGTTATTGCAGTGGCCCTTTTGCATCAATGCTACTTTACATATGGAAATATGGATCTTCATCCAACCTACATTATGGATGAATGGGAAATTATAATAAATAATATAATTTCTATCATACCAGATCACATGGAGATGTTTAGTAACAACTACAAGGAAGATATTATTAATTTGATGAGAACATTACATTTCTGCACATCTGATTAGTTGAGTGTTGATAGAGTAAACAATCGACCATATTCAGAAAAAAATGAAAAAAATATAGTTCCAGTGAGCAGAAGTAGTGGAATAGGAATGAAATACATGATTTATATGTTCCCAGTATTGATTACAGAGTCTATATTTAGAGTATATTTGAATTAAAAATGATTGAAGGCACTCGTCTATGGGAACCTTATAGTGAGAAAGGATCCAAAGAAGAGTGAATCTTGAAGGATTTGTCCAAAGTTTTTTAAAATTATCATCTAAACAAACACATTTTAATAATTACAAAAAAAAATTATTATATTTTTTTGAACTATGCATACCATCGTGAGAATGCTCCCAAAATACAAAGTCATTGGTGTTTTAGAAGTGGTAGTTGTCAATGAAATGCATAATAGTATTTGGTAGATGATTATTTTGATAATTTATCATATCAATAATTCAATATTTGGTACTCTCAGGGCCTAGATCACAAGGAATTATAAATATTAAGGGTGTGGTCGTCTAGTTATACATCCAGAAATTCATGGAGGAATCCTTGGAAACCATCCATATGGAATTATTCATAATGCTGGAAAAATATTACTCTATGGATAACCCAATAAAAGAGCTGAGAAATTCATATTTCCTTTCATAAGACTATAAGGAAATCATTTTTTGTGAAAATATATATAATCATATTTATTATAGACAAGGTGCCAAGTGATTCTTTCTTGAAGGGACTCATTAATTTAGATAAATTTTTTGATTTAAATACCGCATTTGTAAATAGGTTTGTAGTAAGACGACCAAGGAATGGTTACAAATTTTCCTTTTAGAGTGCTACCTATCCAATTAACATTTTTTATTGTGGAATTAATTTTGATTTAGTCCAATGGGCCAATTATAAACCATCATATAATAAACATTTTTAAAAACAATAATAGATTTGGAAATGTAGATTATTCCTACCAAAGAAAGAGATTTACTTTTCCAAGAATATAACTGCATAAGAACATGGTTAAATATTGTAGAAATGTAATAGGACTTGGATCTACCCCAAAAATTGGAATACCAAGATATGTAAAAGGAAAATTACCTTCTTTTATTCCTATGTCACTAATAATATTATATTTCCAACAAGGAGGATTGTTTTTTCCAATGAAGATTGAATATTTTTCACAACTAATGGCTAAACCAGAAACCTTTTCATAGTGAGAGTAGTAACATTTGATGTTTCAAATATTTCTTTTATCACCATGTAAGAAAAGGATGATATCATAATCATATAACAGCTGTGTGAGAGCATTCAGATTCATAGAAACATGAAGGGGATTTAGTTTTTTCTGGTCCACAAGATGAGTGAGCAGGTGACTAAGGTAGTATTCCACAAGAGAGAAAATGATGTAAGAGAGGTTTTCACCTTTCCTAAACCATTTGGTGAATTTAAAACAGCTCATGGGAGATCCATCAACCAGAATCGAAAGAGAGGATAAATTGAACATGGTTCTGATTTTAATGATAAAAGAATCACTAAAAACAATACGGCATATTAAAGAAAAATATCTATTCCATGGTATCAAAATATGTTTTAATGTCACGTTTAATGGAAATAATAACTCTTATTTTCGATTTGATTAAATTTTTCATGCACTCAGAGGAAAGAAATTTTTTGTCTTGTATTGATCTACCCTTAATAATCCCAAATTGATTCTATGAGACTATGTTGTCTGTGATAGTTTAATGTCTATTATCAATGAGTTTAGTAATGATTCTATAAAGGGTGTTAAAGAGGGTAATGGGACTAAAAAATGATTCTTAGAAGATGTTTCCTAGTATTGGAATAAAAGAATGAAATTTTTCATTTAGACCATGAGGAAGGTACACTATTAGATAATAATGATTTGATAAACATGAAAACATCAAATTGAATAATTTCCCAATAATTTTTAATGAAACCATTATTTAAACCATAAATTCCCATAGGACTATCTTGATTCAAACTAGAGATAGTGTCTTTAATTTCATTATCAATAGGAGTGGATAGAAGAGAGATTTATCTTTAA
This sequence comes from Viscum album, assembly GCA_963277665.1. Lineage (NCBI taxonomy): Eukaryota > Viridiplantae > Streptophyta > Magnoliopsida > Santalales > Viscaceae > Viscum > Viscum album. The sequence continues at coordinate 1,514,256,850 of OY728155.1, read as the reverse complement.
CATTGACCACTATCAGAAAGACCTTAGTTAAAGTACCTTTTTTTCAAGGCCATTAATGATAGATTCAATGTAAGATACAATGTGATTAGAAATTTCATCATCACTTTCTTAAAGGCTGTCCCCATATTTTAAAAATGTTAGCCGTCTACAAGATTTCCTGACTCATTGAAGTGAGTAATAGAACATAGTATTCCTATCACCATCTGATAAAAAATTAACAATAAAATAATGTTTTGTCATGTCTCTTTAATGATCAGCAATTCATTGAGCTTTACCAAAATGTCGATTTAATGATTCAGATCAATGTTGAAAACAGATCTAGTGTTATTTATGGATGTTTATATTTCTCATCTTAAAGAAGAAGGATTTCATTGTTAAATTTCTTTTCCATAGAACTGCACCAACCTTTGAGAATCAATTTACGACATTTTAACTTAACAGAGAAATAAAATGCATCATTTCTATGTGTCATAAATGGTAGTAATTTTTTAGGATATCAGAACATTTAGGGTTAGAAAACCACATATTTTCTAACTTGAAATGTAGCCAGGGTTTCACATTTTTGGTGGAGAGATTGACCGGAATGGGATGGTGGTCAGAGTGCATCTTGTGAAAGGTGGTGATAGAGATGGTGTCCCATTTATTTATATAATAAATATTTGTAAAGGGTCTATCCATTTTTCTAGCGACCGCCCTTTTGCAATTCCTTCAATAACAAGTATATCTCTCCCTAGTATGATTTATTTTAGTAACGTTGTTGTCTTCAATTGATGTTTTAAATATTATCATGGATTTAGAATCATGATATGGATCAATTTTCTCTCTTGAGATAAGAATATCATTTAACCCCCAATCAAAAAACAAGGAGTATTAATATTTGTTCCTAGATAGTTATTGTCATTCCAAAGAGGCCTTTATCTTGGTATCTATTCTTAGTATAAACAAATGAGCAGAATAAAAAAGTTTTATAAGTAATAATTTCATATGTAAATACATTCTGAGAAACATTAAAAACAATAACATTATGTAATGAATCTTGCAAGAAAATCTAGATGGATTAAACATAGGAGGAGTTTTTGGTTTCAACTAGAAAATAATAATCATTTTAGAACAAATGGGAGTACATAGAGGGAAAATTAATATCAGAAGAAATCCTTAATGGGAAAATAATTGATTTCGTGACTAAAATTCATGATTAGGTAATCTTTAAGGTTGAGACCTTATATTTGGGGTCACATTATGGTTAAGATAACATTTGGGGATATGTTGGTGTTGAAATAATACTATAATTGATTTTTACTATATGGTTAATTTAAAATGTTATAGAATTTAATTATTACCATGTTTCTTTGACTATGAAATGTTTTTTCAGAATGATTTTATATAGAAGAAACAGTGAAGATAAAGGGGAAAGGCACCGATAGAATGATATCCTTCTAAATCTATGGCCTAGAATTGTAGGGATTGGAACCCAACGGTTTGTGATAGTAATGGATCACATGAAATAAGCAAAAAATGGGGGTGGAATGCATGAAATAGAACAAATAAAGGTACCAAAATGAAACATGATGATATTGGAACATTTTATGAGGCATCCACCTCATGCTTTTAGAGGATCTTCTGACCCTGTAGCCGTTGATTTATGGACTAATATACTTGAAAATATATTCAATGTTATGGGATTTTTGGATAATCCACAGGTATGTCTTCCCATTTATCATTTGGAAGGAAAAATCTTATCATTGGTGGTAAATGTTCTATAATATAAGGGATAGAGTGGAGATTGGAACCACGAAGTAGGATGAATATAAATGTCTTTTCCTTCAAATATATTTTTTGATAGTGGTTTGACTTAGAATGGAGAATAAATTCCTTATATTGAGGGAAAATGAGAAATATTCAGGGGTAGTGTATGGAGAAAACTTCTCCTGACATGAAAGGTAGATTCCAAGTCTTATTCAAGATCATGATAGAAAAATCAACCATTTTATTCAGTATTGAATCCAATATATCGAAGTCAATTGGATTCTAAATAGTTCTAATGTAATGAGAAATTTTTTCAATGCTCTAAGAGGGTAGAAATGGAGTTCCTTGATGATCAAATTTACTTTGAAAACAAAGAAAATAAGAGGTCTATATGGAATGGAATGGGTAACAATCAGTCAATGAAATATGATCGTAATAAATTTTAGTTTTCGGTTTCTTAAAAGTGTGGTAAAAAGAACCTTGGATAATTCCTTAATAAAATTGAGAAGTATTTAATGATATGGTAGTTTTTTAAATATATTTTTATATTGTAATAAAAATAAACCTAATATTAATCCATATAAGAAAACTATAATGTGTTTCAAATGTGGTGAGGTGGGTCCTTGTGAAAATTCCATCCCAAAGAAACATTTGAAAAACGGGAAGAAAGCAGACTATTGGAAGAAAAGTATAGTGAGATAATTTGAGACTAAATTAACAGATGTTAGGAAATACAAGGAAGTTGTATCTGGAACCTTGTTTTTTTACTTAGATTTTACAACAGTTATGTTTGATATGTGGTCTACACATTCCTTTATTTCTGAAAAAAGATTCTGGTAAATTGGAAATATCACCACAACCAATGAGATCAGAACTTTTTGTTAAAACAACAGAGGGAAATATTATAACAAAGATCTTTTAGAAGAATCATTGTACTATTTTAAGTGGGATGAATTTACTCGAAATCCTATTTTTCCTTAGTAGTGTTTGATGTCATTATGTGTTTGGATTTTCTTTCTGTTTATCATGCTAAGATTGATTATAGAGCTAAGGAAGTCATTTTTCAGAAAGTATTATAGTTGGAATAGAAGATTGATCCAATACAATTGATAACATATAATGAAGTTTAGAAACTATTTAATGAATGAAATTAATGATATATTTCTCATATTTTTGAAAACAAGGGAACTATTTGGATTGATGATGTGCCAGTGGTAAATGAATATCGTGATGTTTTATGAGTGAGTGACCAGGTGTTATACCTGATCGGGATGTTTAATTAAAAATTAACATATTTCTTGATGCTAATCAAATTTCAAAACCCCCTTATCGGATGGATACAATGGTACTCATTTAATTGAAATATTAATTGTAATAGTTGGTTGATAAAGACTTCAATCATCCTAGAACATCACCATTGGGTGCCCCTATTTTTTTGATAAAATGAATGATGGTTACATGATAATTTTTATTGCTTATAGAGACTTGAATAATATCACTATTAAAAAAATAAATCACTTGCCTCATATCAATGAATTTTTTGATTATATCTTGGGAGAAAAGTATTTTTTAATGTTTTACATAAGGTCAGGGTACCATCTATTGAATGTAAAGGAATTAGACATCCCAAAGAATTCACTCCAAAATAAATATGGTCATTATAAATTTGTTTTTATGCCATTGGGGTAAACTAATTCCCCTGTTGTATACATGGATCACATGAATATAATATTTCATGATTTATTAGAAATGTTGGTAGTTATGTTTCTTTATGACATTCTAGTATTTTTTAAAATTAAATAAGTGCATAAAAAACTTCTAAGGGTAGTTTTTAAACCATAATGGAAAAGAAACCACATATAAAATTCAGCATGTGTAAATTTTGGTTCAAATGTCTTTCTTTTCTTGGTTATATTGTAAGTAAAGAAGGAATAATAGTTGATCCTTTCAAAATAAAATTGGTTGGTGAATGGCTAAGACCTAAAAATTTTATATAAAATCATAGTTTTCCTAGATTAGAAGGTTATTACTGAAGATTTTTTAAACAAATTTCATAGTAATCATATCCACTAACTAAGTTAACAAAAAAGGGGTCAAATTTATTTGGATAGAAAAATGTGATGATTATTTTCAAGAATTGAAGAGAAGATTTTTGAATACTATAGTTTTTTATCGAACTTCCAGATATGGTGATTTTTTCATCTATAATGACTCTTCATTTAAGGGACTTGGTTGTGTTCTGATGGAAAATCATCAGGTAAATATATATGCATCAATCCAAAAAACTCCCCATGAGTTAAACTATCCCACACATGATTTGGAATTAATAGCTTTGGGTTTTTCTTGTAAAATTTAGAGGCATCATTTATATAGAACCAAATTCCAAATATATACTGACCATAAAGTTTGATATAAATATTCAGTCAGAAATAATTAAATGTGAGGTGGAGAACATGTCTTGAATTGAAAAAGGATTATGATTTCAAGATCATTTACCATCTAGGAAAAGAAAAAAATGTAGAATATGTCTTGTGTTGAAAAAATTATGAATCGATAATAATGTTAATATTGAAACATTACCCATTGAATAATTATTTAATGAATTTTATCTTAGAAGTTGTTGGTGAAGGAAATTCTTCTATTTTTTTCAGGTTTCACTACAATCATCATTGTAAGAAAGAATTAAAAAAGTACATAAGGGAGACCATGAGCTATAGAAAATTTATAATTGGTTAAAATGGTTAAGACATTGGAGGATATGTTTAATCTTGTCCAATTTAATACTAGGAAATTTGGGATCAATATTATTATTTTTTTGAGTTTTCATATAGTAAAAGTTTTCATCCAGTATACAGATGAAATGTTTGGAGGCATTTTATGTGAAGCGGTTTAGAACTATAGATTTTTGGTCTGATGCTTTGGAAAGGAAGATTATGGGACCAGAATTAGTATAGAAAGTGGCTAAGAAGGTGAACATGATCCCACAAAACATAAAGATAGTTGAGATAAAGTAGAAAAGTTATATAGAGAACTAGATGAAATACTTTTACTTCCAAGTAGGTGATCATGTTTTTCTTACAATAAAAACAAGGAAATGTTTTATGAAATTTTTTAACAAATGAGAGATAAGTACATGGTTCATTGGATCTTATGAAATCCTAGAAAAAATTTGAAATTTTTCTTACTGAGTAGCTTTTCCTCTGAGCTTATCTCAGGTACTCAGTTTTTCTCATGTTTCAATGTTACAAAACCTGAGAAAATTTGTGTACCTGAGATAAATTATTTTCTATATTTATCCCATGTTTTCTGCCTAGAAGTATTTTTTCTAGATGTGAGCCTTTCATAATAAGTGAAACCCGTTCAGATTCGTGATTGAAGAGGAAACGTATTGTAGAATAAGGTAATCCACTAGGTAATGATTTTGTGGAGAAACCACATTTTCAAGAAAAAACATGGGAATGTGAAAATTATATAAGGGAAAGTTACCCTCATTTTCTAAAAAAGTAAATAAAATTTTGAGGATTCAACTTCCAAAAGGTGGGGAGAATGTAACACCACAAGGTTTAAAAAAAAATAAAATACATGAAACACTGATTCTCTACATAATGAAGCATTTTTTAATAAAATAGTTATAAACTAGAGATTAAAAAAAATTCCACTTATATGATTTGAATTTTGAAGAACAGAAATCTACAGTTCTGATCAGTAAGTTATTTGTAGTCGAATAGAAAAAACAGGATTTTTAGGTGAATAGTAACATACCCTTATGAATAGTTATATGAACAGTAATATGACCCTTCTATATAGTAAATCATATTATTATTTTATTTTCTCAATTTTCTAAGATAATGAGATCTTGATTATTTTTTCAAGGTGATATAAAATCAGTTATAGTTTTATTTTTATTTTTTTAATAAAATGTTATTTTATTTAAAAATTAATTTAATATAATTTTAAGAAATATTTTCAATAAATGCAGTTTTTTTATAAATATAAAATTTTAACAATTTCTTGGGGTGAATTTTTGTGTTTTTTCTGAAATTCATTATCTTTTGGGGAGTAGTGAAATTCGATAATTATGAAATAATCTAAATAAATGAATTTTTGCGTCATGATTGAGTCATGGATGATGCAAATTTCCATTGGTTCAAACTCACATAAACTTTCTACTATATTCAGTCACATTAATGTTGAATATTTATAGTCTTTATAAAAAATTTTAATCTAATGATTAAAATAATGGAAAACCCTTCCTCTCTTCAACCATAAAAACAGACCTCACCCCCCCCCCCCTCCTCTCTTCCTATCACACCTCTCATGCATTATTAATTTTCTCTGTTCTTACCACTCCCTTGAACAAGGATCTTCCCCATATACAAGACTTTATGGTCTTGGAAAAATGGCCAAAACCAAAGGCCTTAAAGATGATTTCAAAGAGAATAGAATAATAGGTAAAAATACTTTGCCATTTTCTGATGTTTTCTTTTCAATTTTTTTATTTTCTCATACTCTCTTCACCCCACTTATCCTAGAGGCATGAGATTTCTAGAATCATATATATTATATAGGAAATAATTTTTATAGAAAATAATTTCAACATACTTAATCTACTCTTCCTCTTATTCTATAAATAAAAACATAGTTTGGGAAGTGTTGATTTACAGACATCAAGGAAAATGCATCTTCAAGTTCTATTAATACCTAAAAATATTTTTATAAACCTAGTTTAATTGATGAAAAAAATTATAAAGTGAATGATATATCATCTTTCATGTTCTAGAGTTGTCATATATGCAAAATATTATGATATATAATTAAACTACTTTGTGTTTATCAATGGACCCCCAAATTGATCTAAATGAGTGATTGAAAATTAAATTATTATTATTCAAACACTTTTAAGGAAAAATTACGAAAACATGAGTTCAACTACAAAAGGAAATAAAATATCCCTTGAAATAAAATTTAATCCAATTATATTTAATCTCTTTAAAAACATTCCATGAGATTTCAGTTACCAGATTGTGGTGTTTAACCTTTATCAAATATTGAAAATCAAATTCCATCTTGTCTCATGATAGGATGTACTCCTCAAGACTAATTATCCCATTATTGAATACCCCAATAATAATCATTTCATGATTGTCAATCTAGTCTTATTGATCATAGTTGGGGTTCACCCCCAATGGCCTCCCCATCATTCTAACAGCTTACTCTTCATTATCATTGAGATATAAAACTTGTTCGACCACCTCTTCCACTGATCTGATAAGTAGTTAAAAGGATTTCTCAAGAACAAAATCAAAATTCTCTAGGTAACTAGAAGCATCACATTGTGCCATATTTCCATTCAAAATCATTATTGAGTGATCCTCCATTGGCGGTAGTTAATTTGAATAATTCTTCTTTTCATTACGGGTCCCTTTCGTGTCCACCTAGGGCTCAGAGACCTATATCCCGAAACACTTTCATCTACTTCACCTACATAGGACACACACCTAAATTCTTCTGGCCCATCCATGGATTTCCAAACTATATCAACCTCATACTCTTGGACAGATTCATCAATCAGAAACCATTCAAATTGATTTCCCAACTCGATGGATGCCACCTCTCTACAGGGAAATACACTAATACCTCCCCTGGGACACACCGCATCTTCATATGATGCACCCAAGTTAGGTTTTGTAGATTCACCATTCACTCCAACTTCCCTATTAGGAGTAGGATCATCTCTTTCCATCATAGAAAGAGCTACATGAGTTTCCCTTTAATCCCTTTCCCTCTCAAAATGGGTTTCATCTATAACCCTTTCTATAATATTTTTTGTAATGAATTTTGTTTATATGGTGTAATATTTTGTGTATTTATAGTTGATTCACATGTTCTTTTCATTCTACTTGATTCTCATATCAATTATATATTACTTGTAAGTGAATTTTCCTAAAAAAGTCTTCAATTAAACATCATGTTTTACAATATTCCAAGTGAATGTTTTTATGAATGTGTTCTTATTTGATGATAATGTTAGGGTTCTTGAGAATTGATTATGATTAATGGTGGGACCTGTATATCCCTCAAATACATTAGGTATGTGTATGTTGGAGGTCTCCTATGTGGATACTCCAAGTGTAATTGTGTTGGTTACATAATAAGTTAGTTGTAAGGGTTATATTATAAGGTATCCGTGTGGGATACAAATCATAAGGTAGCGATGATAGTTAATATATTATATAATTAATTCCCCAATATACCATTATGGTTCTATTTATGTTCATTATTTTTTTTGAAATCTAGTTGAAAACCCATGGTTCAAAATATAAGTATATATGGTTGAAAAATATGTCTTTCTAAAAATTATTTCAAACATTTACAGGTATTAAGGGAATAATATATTATTTCATTCTTTTTATATCCCTTACTGAGCTTTTTGTTCTCATCCCAAGTATTTAAATTATTTTCAGAGTTTATAAGGATGTGCAAGAAAAAGTGTGAATCCAAATTAAAGGTTATGATGATTTGTCAAAGGAAATTTATTTATTTTTAAATGTTATATATATTTGACAAAATGATACAGTTTTTATGGTATTCGCACTGTATAAATGTAGGATGATATGTATTTAGTATATCCCAATTCTCTAAATCTATATACATGAAAAGATACTCAATGTGAAATGAATATATTACAAGGTTAAAATTTAATATAAAGTAATTTTTAGGGTTGGGACATTATATTCCCCTTCAAGGGATCCTATGTACACAATGTGTAGTTTTATCAATACAAACAAATTTTTCATCGTATTTGGGTAATTTTATGTTTTTGGAACTACATGAAATGTACTTGGAGTGCACACCATGTACTGGGATTGGGGGTGTGGTAGAGTACTTGTCCATACACACCGTGTGGGGGTACATAGACATGTAGGGCGCATGGATAGTCCCCATGTGTGGTTCATGTCATATAGTCATTCAATGCCACGTGGTGTACAAAGTTATTTACATATTTTGGGACCCAATAATGGGGTACGTGAGGTGTACTCGTTCATTTTACATGCCGACTATAGATGGGGTACAGAGGAAGATACCCATATTTCGGTATACACTATGTATCAATTTTACACACCATGTATATTTGAGAAATAAATCCTGAGTGTCCTGAGGAATATGACTAGGTAGGACTTTTGGGGTTATATATTGTGTACCCAAATAAAAAACTATTTTATATTTCTTACTTAGTATTTTTTTTTCATCACAGTGTTTGAAATAGTCTTGTAAGTATTATATTCTGAGCTTTTTTTTAATGTAGATCACGATAATGGAATCCTTTGGGTGATCAAAGGATTCCAAAATAATTATTGTTACTATTAATTCAGTATGAGTTTTTTTGGGGTATTTTTTGTAGAATCCTCTAGTGGGTTGGGTGTGAGTTGTGAGGCCAAGGTAAGGGTTGCAATCTCAATGATCAAAATGGATCATGTTTTCCTTCATGATTTATTTGAGTCTCTTTTAGAAATATCCTAAAAGACAAGATCATGGGTTATCTTTAATGATATATTGGATTTTCCCTATATGTCTGGACCATTTCATTAAGGGTAAAGTATTTGAAGATAATATTTCGTGTTTGAGGATCATAGATGCTAGAAATTTTTAGTTAGGTTGCTCCATTGGATGGATGTTTTTGTTAGGTATCTTTGTATTGTTGAGACAAGCCTTTGGGACACTTGAGGATGCCTTTGTTGATAAATTTTTGATTATTTGATTCAGGATATAGTAGTTGGGTTTATATAATTCTCATGAGGCATGGGGTTATTTGGATACTGTTGTAGTTGATTTGGTAACCATGGATGGGTTGTTTTCTAGGAATAATGAATGTGGTTTTTCTTTCATGGAATTTTCCATAAGGATTGGATTCTACTGAGAAACCCTAGTAGAGGGTATCCTACGTCTAATGTGGTCATGAGGAATATTTTAAATACCCATTTTTGTAGGATTTATGCTTTTGGATTGCATTTATGGTATCTTTGTTCGATGTGGATTAATGGGGGGCCTCTAAGGGCCTTTTAGGTTGTCTCTACACTATTCAACTCCCATACATGTGGTTTAGCAATAGGTATCCCTTATTGGGTGTCCTTGAGGATATTTTGGGATATTTCTATGGCAATGGAATGTGAGATTGGGTGAAGCTAGTGTGTCACTAGATAAAATTCACTTTATGCTATGACCACATGGGCCATAGTAGTCTTGAGTTCAAATTTGGCTATGAGGTGGAAATTTTAGATCCCATGCTCTCTATTTATTGGATGGTGAGATACAAGATGCTGAAGGAGTCACCCTACATTGTTGATGAAAGAGGATCTGTGCTTCTAATTCAAATTCTTGGATACTCAATTTGAATTTGGAACACCCCACATTCTGTTTTCCATTGTACATTGTGTTTAGGATATTTATGCTAACAAATTCAATATGATGATGAGCAACTAGGGATATTTTGGATCCTGAATTAACCTGATTTTTTTAGAGTTCTGTCCTTCATTTGATGGCTATGGTAAGATGGGTTTTAGTATCTAATAGATGATATGTAAAAGTGAAACCCCCATCATGTTGATTGTTTTTCTTGACTAGCTTAGCTTTACGATTGTGAGGTACTGAGGAACTCATATAATGGGTTTTTTGTATCATGGTTTGGTTCTCTTCGGTCCATGGATGAGGTACGATCCCAATTTTTTTATGGTTCCCCCTTGTGGGATCCACAGTTAGTGCCAAATTCATACTATATTTCCTTTGAGATAGAGAATTTCTTTAGTTGTATCAACATATATATTCTTGTAACCAATTATAATCAAGGTATTGGATTTCTAGAGGCTGATAAATATGTTTTCTAGTCATGGATTCCAATGATTATTCCCTTTCATCTAACATTTGTTCCTTTTTTATTTATATTTATTGGATATCCTATGAAGATCTGGTGGTTTCATTGGGTTTCATTTATTTTTATTAGCCATAAGATATAAATTATTTGGTGTGGTCGATAATGGGTTATATTTACCTTATGATTCAGGCAGGAACCTATCGATGGTAATTTTCATTGTGTTTTCCCGAATTCTTTTATTTCTATATTTTCTTCCATATGCTATTAGTTTTTTAATAGGATGGGAATTTCACATGATCATGAAAATGTTATGAGAAGTAATTTATTAGCTCACTCTTAGTATTTTACTAATGGGAATTATTTTTCACACCCTGTATATACACCTCAGTGTGTTTGTAATATTTTTGTATGATTTTGGTCTGGATCACTATTTGTATGACATATAGTTTTGATGGCCACTATTGAAGGATCATGCCAAACTACTCATGTAGTGTCTGAGTCTTAGGCTAGTTCAGGTCAAACATCTTGGAGATTGGGTATGTGGTTAGGCTCTGTGTTGATAATAGAGCCTATTTTATTTATTTTTTTTATTTCTTATTTTGGATATTTGGTCACACAATGGGGTGACTCACTGTTGTATTTCTTTAATTCTTGGATTTTATATGACTTCATATAGACTTAAATTTATTACATCATGTTTCTTCATTAGTTTTTTTATTATTTGTATTCAAATTTTATTCCTTTTAAATGAGTTTTTTTATTTTAAATATTTTTTTACACGGACTAGTGTTTATATTCTCCACACTACACCTTTTAGATCCTCTCCACTGGTTAAAATCCATAAGAATTTGGGGAGGTGTGCTTGAGGCCTTTAAGAGAGCCAGATTAGATGAAGAGTTATGTTAACCCATGATAGATCATTATAGGGTTCCTTTCATACCTAATAATCATCATAGTGAAACTTTCCTGAAAGTGAAAACCCTTTAATAAGTTACAGTTAATGGATTTGGTAATTGATGGAATAAATATTTTTTAAGTATTTTGATATTCTCATGTAATACCTATTTATTCCACTGTTGTTGATTTCACTGGTATGATGGAATAAAATCATCATTTATTGTGAGTAAAACATCCCATGATTTTTATAAATAAATATGAAATATTTTTTGATTAATATTCCATATATCTGACAAACAATTCTTGAAGAATGTAATGATATAGTGTCTTCATAGGCTAGATACACAATTTTCTCATTTCATAAAATATCATCAATATCTCGCACAAATATCTCACTATTGAGCACTCTTAAAATAGACACCCTATATAAAACCATTCTTTATAACATAGAAAATGGAAATATATGAAAGGGTTATCATAGAATCTCAGTATGGGTAAACATGGGTGATATCAATCGATGATCAAATGAGAGAATAAGATAATCATAAGGGTATGAGAATATGAATATAACAAAAAATTTTTTTACACAATCTATCATGGATCATAAACATGAGTCAGGTCATAATTACATTTCAATTAAAAAATCATGAACCATAATAGTGAGAAATTGACATATAATAATCATGGACCCTATGTATATGTCATAAAAGTGTGGAAACATCATAATTATGGAAACCATTTCTTATTTTAATATTAAAAACCATTACTATAAAAAAAAATTATGTAATAGGTGTCAATTCATGGTTCCCATAGTGAATCAATCACATTTACTTTTTTCCCATATTGGATTAAGCACATCCACTTTTTTCCCATAGTGGATCAAGAACACTGAATTGTTTCCCATATTTGATCAAACTCAATGACTTGTTTTCCATAGAGGATCAATCACATCAATATAATTCTCATAATTAGCTCATTATATATAATAATTTACCTAGGGCATTGGAGGTATTTATAAAATATATCCCACCAATCACATAATTAAAACCATATATGTAATTTCTATAAAATAATTAAAAATAATATCAACGTCCCATAAATATTGAAATGAGAATAGTTTTCATAAATATTTAATTAATCCAAAATTTAATAATTTAAGGAAAATTAATGATTTTAATAAACATATCATCATAATAATCATTAACCATCAAGATGAAGAATAATGATGGTACAATTGGAACATATCCCTAGTGAACCATAAGAATCACCAAAGGTTTCTTTCATTGATGAATAGATATTCCATAAAAATATCATCAATATATTATTGAGGAAAATATCCTTTCAACTTTGAAATTATCATTTTCAAAACCAAATATTTAAATATTATTTTAAAAAAATTGTTTAAAATAAAATTTGGATTGTATAGTTGGTGATTAAAATAATTTAGTGTTAATGAATCGAAAAAAATTAATTAATTTCATGAATGGTAAAACAATATAATTTTCACATTTTCAGTAAAAAGTCAAAAAATTACCTTTTACATAAAATGAAATGAATATTAATTTATGTTTTTTAAATTTAAATTATGGAAAAAATTAATTTAAATAATATTTTATAAATATTAAAAATATTCTTTAAAACATTTTACGAAAACATATATACAGATGAATAAGGTTTTGTGAACAAAGTGTTAAATAATGTCAATTTTATTTAAAATCATTATTTTGGGATGATGATTACAAAAAAAATGGGAAAATGAATGGATGAAATTTAATTTACATAAATAAATATAGGGTATGAGAATTAATGAGATTCTTTATAGGTAGGTAAAAAATTTCATCATTGGAAGCATAATTAAAGGAAATCCCAATAAACAATGAGATTGTGACATATATCCCTTACCACTTTGGTTAATTTTGAATCGTAAGACCAATTAATTTAATAAACATATATAAAGTTTTAAATATACATAATTTATTATCATTTATCAAAAAATAAATTCATGGATACCATATATATCTCATAAATGAAAGAAGTGACTAATATGTCATGTATCTAATAAAAATAAATGTGAGACGAAAATATCAATGCTCAAGTATAGATATTATTCATACAAGTTAGATAATATTATAAAATAAATAAATGTTTATTATAATAATATTCCAATAAAAATTATATATATAATACTATATATGATTTACTTATAACTTTTTATCACCCATTCAATAATTATTCTTTATTAAAATAACTATTCTATGTAATAACTTCTTTTTTCATCTATATTTGGGTTTGGTAATTTCAGTCCCAAAAATTTGAAAATATTTTAATTATGGATATAAATCAAATCCTGATATAAATATCATATGTATTCATTTTATAAATATTTAGTGTAATTTATAAATTTATAGTTAAAAAAATTAATTACACAAATCATGGATATGGTAGGCTCTATGTATGCATGATCATTGTTTCAATTTTTTAGACTAATAGAACTAAAGAAAGGTATGGAATAATTAAAAATTATATAATCCTAAATATAATATATATATATATATATTACATATTAATTAAATTTATCATTATTACTATCCATGTTAAAATAAAACAATAAGCCACATTACTTTATGGAGGTGGTAGTCCTCACATATGCATGTGCAACATTTTCATTTTTCAAATGGTTGTATTTTATGATTGTAAATATAATATTATAATAAAATAAATATAATTATTTCATAAATATCATATAATTATGTTAAATCAATAATTATACCAATCTATTAGAGGTGGTGATGGAAAAAAATTACAACGGTTCACAAGATGGTGTCCGACAAACACAAGATCGAGGGTTTCATTTCCCATTTGATTGAAGAGGAGATGGATGTAGGTAATTAAATTATCGAAGTAAAATATAATTATATATAATATACTAGTGTTATTATTTCATAATTTTAATATATTATTTTACGGATTTATAAGAATAAATAAAATTAAAAATCCAGGTTTACAACTATCCTCAACTTCAGAGTACCTATTTAAATTTCTACCTAAAGCCCTTCTTGGATGGATTTAATTTCAAAAATATGACTTTAGGTATCGGGTAAGGATGTAAGGAAATAATTTGGTAAAATATTGTCTAAAAACATATATTTTGAAGTGTTAATAAGAGAGGATATGTAGTGTCCTTTAATATGTTGGGAGGGAACCCACATGGAAATTTCATTAAAAAATACAAATTGATAAAGTCATCCTCAATCAGAATGATTTTGATTATACATATATTAAAAGTGGGTATATAATATAATAAATATTTTTTAAATTCTACATTATTTAGTTATGTTTAATATACAATCTTACCATTAACTGTTGATTTAACCCCCCCCCCCAACTAGTTTAAACAGTAACCATAATAATAAATTTTTACTATATTTTACTATTAATTATGAAAAAAATTATTTCCCTAATTAATATATATTAAAAATAATTATTCCACATATGGAAACCATTATATGAAATTATATTAATTTAATTGGTATAATTTAATTTAATAGAAATCCCCAAAGTGCGATGAATATTAAGTTTTCCAAAGAAATTATTTTCTTATGTGTAAAAAAGTTTTACAAAAAAATAATAAATAGAAAATTGATTTAAAAACATAAATTAAATTAATAATAAATTTGATGAACTAAAATTACCATTAATTACATTTTAATAAAAAATAATCATTTTGAATTCATTACGATAGAATGCATTTTTAAATAAAAGTTAGTATTTTTCAATACTCATAAAAATTTTAATCCTTTCAAAAAATTATCAAAAACTCACTTTAAGATAGATTGGATTTTTATCAAAAATTATGTTCATTTTTTAAAATATAATTTTTCAAATTGGATTAAATTAATTTTAAAATATTTTAGCAAAATTTGATGAAATGAATTTTTAGAAAAATATAGTTTCAAGCATAAAAATAATTTATTCTTATACCATGTATAGAAAAAATATTACATAAACCATAAACCATTTTAATAGATATATAATATAGAAATTTCATTAAAATCATTCATCTATAGTGTGTAATTTAATTTATTATTATAAAAACTCATTACACGTATAAAAATAGTTTCTAGAAAATATTTATCTTACACATAAATGATTTTTATTTTCATTTAAAACCATTCGGTAAACAATGAATTTAATTTATAAATTTATAAATAATATTTATTTAGAATCTAATTATTTGTATTCATATAAACCAATTTAATAAATCTTAAATGACAAAATTCTATATTATGATTCATTAAAATCTAGTCTTACATGTAACACATACTATTATTGAAATTAATTGTTTTTTAAAAAATCATAAAAAAATTATGGGGCCACATTAGTCCCCGTTAAAATTAATTTCACTATATATATTCTATTACTCTAATAAAAAAACTATGTAAAATTATCCCTCATTATATTATTATGTTTCCATGCATCTTACACAAATTCGTGGATTTTCTACAGAACATTGACCATGATACTGGCATCGTTTAATTGAAATGTGTCTCTATAGTATATAATATTTTATAATTTTGTTCATCACATGAGAGATATTTCACTAGTTGTATAACCTCTTAGTTTAGTACATTTGAAGGTTTGGGAAAGTACCTTCGTAATAGATATACACAGAACACGTAGTGTATTTGAGAGAGGTCAGGTGGAAGTTCTAAGAGAAAATATATCGTCCCTACTCAATCAAGAATAATGAAAGGAATAATATTCCTTGGGATATTTTTACCATTATTTCCACACATAAAAATCTTATTACAATGATATATTCATTTAGAAAACTTCCCACCAACATCAAATTCTAAATCACAGCTATGATTGTATGTATAACTATTATATCGGCTCTAAGACACCTTGATGTGTTTTAGAATGGTTATGAAATTCCCTATAATTTTCTCATATAGAACTGGCCCCAATATATTTATCATCCAAATTCATCTCAACATTTTGGAGCTCTAAAATTTATTCCACTTTGTTATTTATAAGGATCCATCTAAATAATCTTGTGAAATATATTATAGATATAAATCCCGAATGGAGGAAGTTATTGATCCCAACAACATTTGTAATCCATAGAAGAAGATATTAATGTATCTCCAAGGGTTTGAATGGTTCTCTCAGTGTAAAAATTTATTTATATATGATAATAAGTAATTAAAATCATTCATATTTTGAGATATTTCTTAAAATTTATCTTATACATCGAGGTAAACCTCAAATCCCAATCAGATATAATTAAATGTGGTAATACATGCGACCTTTTCACTTAGTTAATATAAATTATGGATTTTTGGTCAAGAGAGAAATATTATTTGATAGAAATAAATTTTTATTACATATTAAGGTGACCAAATACAGCCAAAATAGCATTATTTCTCTAATATGTTTTTGGTATCTGATGAAAATTCCACAGTGATGTTTTTTCATTACAATTGTGGTATGGTAAATGGTTGTAGAATCACATTATAATTATATATCTCATCCATAACATTATAACATACCATGAACTAATATATATATTCAAAAATATATCTAATCATTTTTTACCCCCATAAATACTCTTTAAGATCTTTATACAATCTTTTACATCTAGAATAAATTGATAATAATGAATTACATGATTCATCAAATAACTCGTTATTCAAATATAGCATAGAAAGAACACATAAATAGTTCTTGAACATTATCATTCTTTCATAATCATGGTAAAATAATAAAATTTATAACATTTTCAATCTTTACATTATAATTTGGTGCATTTTTAACTTCATACGAATAGATGGTTGAACCATCATTTGAAAAATATAATATTTCCATACATTTTTTAAGGTCTAAAAATCCATTCCTTGAATATTGATGTGCCCGCATTCATCATTTAATACACATGGGATATATTATGATTATAATTTATTTTAATCCTAAACTAAACTTGCTATAATTTTTTAGTATAGAGATATTGTTGGGTTGATCTCATGGGTAATGTTTTAAAAAAAAGGAACCAGGTATGAAAACCCTATGTATCAAATTCACCAATATTTGGTTTTCATTTTGGACTCGATAATATCTAATGAGTTAGACAAAGTATTTAGAAATAAATTAGTAATAATGGTCGATTATGTGGTTAAATAAAACAATATAACATCGTTCCAAACAATGAATGATCCTAAGGTCTAGTATGTGAAGTGTTTCATAGATAACTAGTTGATTATGGTTTATCCAACTATATCAATCTAAGATGAAACTATTCCTTTGAAAAAATGTATCTTCCAAACTAGATTCATTAAACAAAGATTCTATGGTAGAATGTGTCATATGGTAATGGTCATAACCTACTTGACTCTAATCAGGAAAGGTTTATTTATTTAAATAACCCATGGTTAGGGTTCCATAAAACAAAATAATAAATAGTTTTTATGTGACCTGATTACTATATTTAGGGTTACCATTACATGATTTACATATTCATTAAGTTTACAACACCCCTATTCTCAAACCATACCCTAAGAAGTTTAACTGGTCATGATGATGCTATTCCAGATCGAAGAAACAATTGAAGATATTCTTGGCAGATTAAAAAAAAGTTGAAATACGATAGTTTGTAATAGAGGCTTTAATAATTAGGATGTTTGAAATCAAAACATGTAATAAATCAGTCAACCACAAACTTGAATTGGAAAATAAGTACAAAAATTTTATATAATATTATATCGAAAGGAAATAAAAATGGTAAATGGATGTTGAATGGTTAACAATGATGAACATAATGAAGAACATGTGTATAAATCTTAATGTATATTGTATTCAATAAAAACAACAAAATGAATTTTTATACTAGAGTGGGAAGAGAAGATAAGGGATAAAAGAAAGAGAAAATATGAGAAAAAAGAAAGGAAATAAAATTTATCAACTACGGTATTCACACAATAATGTTAATATATAGGATTTTACACGACACGTAAACATTTGATGTCATGTAATGGTGATCCAAGGGTTTCTAGAAGTATTTTGCATCTTTTATTAATCTTATCCTAAATCTATGGGTTCTAGAGATTTTAATCACTCCATGTTTTGTACTATGAACTCATGACATAGTTCTTCTCAGGACATTAACATTATGAAGGATGTGGCCTTTTAATATTCTGTGATGTGTACTGGAGATTCACGCCTTGTAAGCATTTCTTGAATATTAATTTCTCCATGACATACTTTATGGATCATGAAATTTAATGAATTATTTATACATTCATTGTAAGTGATTCATGCATCGTAAAGATTAATTTTTTCTACTTTTCATATATTTTCTTTTGGAATAATTGAATCACATTGTCTATAATAATCAACACATAAATGGTGAATTTGAGAATAATGTATATATAATCATTAATTAAATGACCATAATATTTTTATACAATCATGTATTATCAAATTCTCAGATAGTTTAATAATTTATTCTACTAAATAAAAAATCATCTCAATAAAGATTCCAAAAGAAAAAAAATTAAAATAAGAAACATAGATTACAAAGAGAAATATAAAACTATGTGTAATATGAAAAAAATTAATCCTACAGAATCAATCTTGAAGGGAAAATTATTCAAGCCTCATGGTTCAGTTCCTTACTCTGATCATTAATATTTTAATTACAATTTAGAAACTTTTTCATAAATTTTATATCTGTTTATTCATTTACAGCATAATGAATTTTCTCTAATCACTTTGGGTAAAATTGAACTTGAGTAATGATTATACCATGAACACATATTCTTAACTATTGGATGTAATTGGTTTATCAACTCCACTATATTATGAAAAATACTGAATTACTTAAGAAGGATTTAGGAAAAAGGTTAATACAACTACATGAATGGGGTATGGTGGGTAAAAAGTGAAAATCATATTTTAATAGATGGTAAGATCTAATGATTAATCCCTAAAATGCAGGAAAAGTGCAATGGTGTGGTTCCTTCGGGATCAAGTAGTTTCTATTCTCCAAGAAGCTCAAACCGGATCCATGAGTATTTCATTTATGTATAAAGAATTTACCATGTTCATATTTTTTTAGTTTTTGAAAATAATTTTTAGGGTAGGTCTGAAATATCTTTTGTAACCACATATAATCCTTTATGGGATTAATCTTTCTTGAAATAGTGATTTTTTAACTTCCTAATACAAAATACAATTTCTTTTTCTTTTTCTTTTGTTATTTCAAAATGGAATATGGTAAGCATAAAATTCCCAAAATAACAAATGGATCTTTATAAATAAATCTATTAAAGTACCACAATACATATTCTCAATTAGAAAATCACATTTATATCAACTAAAAGACTCCTCCACACTTGTTAAAAGTATAATCATGCATAAAACCAAGAGAATGGTAAGAAAGAATAATCAGTACGGAATAGTTGCATCTTAAATAATCTATTTATGGAATCTATGGGTTAACTAAATGAATTATAAAATGAGGGTCTTAGGAAATTCTGAATTCTAACAATATTACCAAAATAAACTTAATATTTTAATTGTTCAGTCATACGATTAATAATTTTTTAATTGAATTTTTCAATGGTCTACATATCCCATGTGTCACTTAGGAAATATGAAAGGAAAAGAAATTGAAAACATATGCTCGTAATTAAATTGGTAATGAGAGTATACAAGAATATATATTAATCACATAGTTTATAAATCTATGAAAAATTCAATTAAGTGAAATTTGAATTTTTTTTTAATTTTAATTAAACTACTATACTGAGAAATAATTCTATGAATCTAATAAAATGTAAAACATGGATTTCAAAAACATCCAACATGTATTTTTTTTTTATTTAAATGCGTGTAATGAGTTTTTTGGTTTATATAATTATTCTTATGGAAAATTTCTCCAAGGTAAATCAAAATAATAAAAAAATCCAAGTGTATTGATAGTGAATCTCAAGACAGAATCCCCACAAAAAAATGATATATCTTCCCTACTATCTTGAAAAGTATTATGGTAGAGATATCATAAATATATCATAGTAAATATGAAATGAATATATTGAAAATGAATTTTAGATAATCGAGGGCTCCCTATAATGATAATAATTATATGGGGAAACATGATGAATCTTAAGGTCAAATAGAGTTACCTATATAATGGGTTGGAAAGAAAAAACATGCACTAGATAAAATGATAGACCATATTGTAATTTTTTGAAAGAACCAATATGGGATGGTGCCCGTCATGAATAGGAGTTGAAAATAAAACAAATACATGAAGATATGTGCATACAATATAGTCCAAAATGACATATAATAAAAATAATTCTATCAAAATGAAAACATAAAATATTATATAGAAGACTGAAAATTAAGAAGACACTTGAAATATGTCTTCACTTTTATAAAGAGATAATAAAATCATTGTAATACAGAGTGATGGAAAAAAATAATTAAACATTTTTTGTCCATCTAGGCTTAAGTCCTCTATCACCTTCATGAACTAGTGGTTGTATGATCAAGATCACATGGATTCTTTGTGGGATTAACAACCCCAGGAGCATACTCACAATGGATATAGTGCATAAGGAATATAACCCATGATTATAATAGTGTTAAAATTTGATGAGAAATGGTCTCCTATTATAGCTCCTCATGATGTCACAGGACATCATCCATATTTGGATTCATATATAGTATGAGGGAATACACTAATAGAATAGGTGCATTGGTGACCATTGAAGATAAATAGTAGCTAGAAATGGCTACTATAACAGTGTATTGAACAGAAAAATAATCCTTAGAACAATGAGGAAAAATTAGTATCCCGTGTATTTAATAAGTGAAATGATACATTAATTTTGTGGAATACATATAATACTAATTAAATTATCACTCAAAAAGAGAACAAAAATGGGGGAAAGGACTGTGATATATTAAGATCCATAAAAATGATCCAACTTCTGATTTAAATTCCCCTCTTGAATAGAGGGTTCCTCTATCTAGATTGGGTAATCATTTATATAAATTCAGAATATGGGTGGTATATTAACTAATTGTGGGGGTTCCGTGGTGTGGATAACTATCTTAGTAGATAGTAGTGGTGGTGTACCAATCCTGAGTGTCATTGTTGATATAGAATTTGGATTAACTAATGGAAATATAGTGGAAGGTGGTAGTGATGGGCCCTTGCCCTGCCAGGCCTATTCTTCCATGACCTCCTATTGAGTATTAGGATATGTCAGGTAATATTCTAGGTTGGAAGAGGTTGTGGTGGGTGTAGAGATAGTGGTGTATGATTGTACAGTGTGGTGTTGAGTTTGAGCAGTCGTTGTTTTGGATGGGGATAATGGTTTGGTAAATAGATAAAATCTATAAATGGTATTCCAATGTAGTGGGCAACACAATGTATATTCTATAATATGGTAAAATATATCTCCCAGATATTCTCTAGATAAGATACGGTGGGTGCTGTAGTGGTCATGTTGGTGGTGGAAGGGTAATGAATATGGGTGGATCTGCAGGTAGGTATAGTATTGGTCATAGTCGGGGCTAGGATGGATATCTAAGTGGTATGTGTGCTTGATGGATATGATTTGGAAGGATCATGTGTTGGGTAAAATACATAACTTCAAGATGACTCTAACCAACCTCAAAGAATCCTCACACCCATCGATAGATGGCACCATCCTTCTTCATTTTTTGTTTTATGTTTAGTAGGAGGAACTTGATGGAATCCATGGGAATTAGATATGTGAGGGGTCACAAGGGGTTGATAATACTGAGATGGTGATCCAAATGATTAATCAATTACCATCCCATCAGCATACCTATTTTCCTTTATGCATTCACTATGAAATAGAATGAAAACATTGATTCCATTTTGGGGGTAGGGATTCCCATTGGAGTAGAATGGATGAGGAATTCAAAGTGGATGATGCAATCATAAAACACTTCTTGAGAAAATAGGGATGGATTTAATGTTCAATTTATAATTTAGAGTATTACACCTCAATGTTTTCTAGAATTTGTAATCCAACGGTGGTTCTCACTATGAGTTCCCAAGAAATCATCCCCAAGAGTCGTCATTCATATAACATGAATAGATCAAGATGAAAAGTCTATAACACATTGGAAGTGGTAAATTTGGTAGATTAATTAACCAATCTAATACCAAAATCTATGAAGGATATATTTTTTAGTCTTCCTCCAAAATAGAAGGTGATTTTATCCATGGACACTATGAATGTGGGGAAGAACATGAGGTAGTGATGTCTCCTAAAAAACATGGACTATGGTGGTTATGTTCATGCGGTCAAGGAGGTGGATGACATTTGGGATGACGTGCAGGCATGCGAACATTACCAGATCAAATGTTTTTTAGACTATATAGGCTTCTCCTACAAGTGGATCAACACCACATGGTGCTTTCGGTTGGAATAAAATGAAGTATGTGGTGCCGGTGGGGGTGAGTTGAATCCTATGAGTTTTTTGATGTTGAGTGGGAGTAATCTTTGGATGATGATTCTATGGAGGCCGAAGTGAAGGTGTAAGAGGATGAAGCAAGGGTGATTGAGGTGTGTAAACCCTTTAGTGCTTAACTAGAGGTGGATTATCATGTTCGAGAACTAGACCAGTAGGAGGAGGGAGAATCGTTATCCTATGTTCCATTAGAGGAATGATTGATCATATTAAATGGAGAGGAAGAGAGGGATGGTTGCAAGTGAGAGGAATGAGAAGGTTTTTTAAAGGGGAGAGGTAAGGGAGAGGCACGGCCTAGGGGTTGGGGTTCATCAGGTGAGAGTGGTAGAAATGTAGAGTTGTGTGATGGGAGAGGGGAGAGAATCATGAACACTGGGTTCACGACATAAATAATATATGAAAAAACATGCCAGAAATTTGATTACACAATGTATAATTAATAAATTAAAATATTTCTATCTGTGAGCCACACATGACATGTATTTGACTACAAGAAAAGTAATTAGTTTTTTTTTCATTTATTGACCAGATCCTAGTCCGTAGGTCATAGAATTTCTAGGGTATCCTGAAACATATTATATTTAATTATATCTTATGGTTTTCTATCCTGGGCTGCATCATTTAATTTCAGGAACTTGACAAAGTGGTGCTTAGATGCATTTTAATGTGATGAAACACCCCTCGTGGACTATTTTCTAATAAATATTCAATCTTTGAACATTGAATTTTAATGGGGGGGTATACTCCTTATTGAAATTCGTTGGTCCAATAGGTGAATTCATGTATGACCACTAAGGGTCCTGATCATCTTGATATCATCTTCTTGGGGAACCGTTATAATCAGGAGTTAAATAATAAGATGTTATTCTCTAGTACAAAAATCTGTCAGGTGATGTAGTACCCTTGTATTTTTTGTAACATTATAAATCTTATCATTTTCATTAGAATCCTTTTTTATCTCTTCCATTTCTTCCAAATGTGTCATCCTAAATTCCCTATCCTTTTTACAATCCATATTAAACTTCATAATTTCCATATATAATTGATAATGTAGTTTTACAAGTAAATAGAAAGGTTTTTTCATTCACTAATTTGAAGGGGGTAGTATTAGTGAGTGTTTTTTAAATATTTTTTTAATCCTAGAGTGTGTCATTTAACTTTAGTCTCCTTTCCTTTATTTTTTTTGGTAATTTTAGGGATTTTTGATTTCGTTGTTTGATAATTCACCTTTCCTCTATGTTTGTAGGTGTTACAAAGTTCTTATGTAGTATCATATTTCATACTCCCCACAGATTAAATTTATTGAATTATTATTAAAATCTTTTCCATGATCAATAATGAGTAGTCTACAAAATATGAATCTTTAAAACACATATTTCTTTATGAAATTCATGAACACATTTTCCATTTCATGTGTGGTTGCTCCACATTCTACCAATTTTGATATTTAAACAATTCCAACATGGATATAGAACCTTCTATGGGAATAAGGTAATGAACCCCTGATATTTATTACCCACACATCAAATAGTTCTACTTCTATTCCCACATTTTTAGGGAATTTCATTTATTTTTCCAATGGTGCTAGTTCATTGGCATCGATCACTGGTCTAGCAATAATTTCCTACATCTTGGTGAAGTGTAGGACAAAAGAGTATAATTTGTATGATTTTTTATACTCTGAATTTTGTACCATGATCAGCTCTTATTTTTTATGTTTGACACATGTCCAACACACATTGGATCACATCTAATGGGATGCTACATCACATTAAGTCATCAACATAGTGCTTAAAAAATAGAAGCTCATCTAATTAGTAATGCGAAGTCCCAACTAAAAATATAAACCTTTATTTCTTGGAGATTTATGAGTAAATTAATACCATGGAGATATTGTTTAAAATCTCATAAAACCATGGGTGTTCTTTTTTTAGGATATAAAGTGTTTAATTATAGATGTCATCCTCAAGGTCTATATTATTATATTACTTAAAGAGGGGAAATGGGAGTCTATATTGATGATTATTGAATCCATTATCCATCCATTTGGTGTCTTTCATGACATTGTAAATTTATTGCAGCAATATTTTATTTCATATCAATATTGGGTTGGAATAATTTTTACTCATCAAAATTTTAGGGCTTCAGGATTAGACTAAATAATCACCTTCGACAAAACTAAGTTGAAAAAAAATGTTTCATATGAAAATATTAATTCTTGGAGTTAATTTTAGTGGTTTTTAGTTTACCAATTTATCATTCAAGGTGTTAATAATATAATAAATTGGATATAATGGGGTCTGAACTACTATCCTAAGACATCACCAAAAGTTAAGTCTCTTATGTCGTACATCATCTGAAATTTTCTATCCTAATATAGTTAAATGATAATTGGATAAACCACCGTGGTTTCCTATAAAAATTTGATTTTTCCATTGAAAATATTCAATGAACTCAAAATTGATATCATTTCCTAATAGGTGACTCAGAGGGTAGTTAACAATTGAAAAATATTTCACAATTTAATGGTAGAATAGTATTGGGCCTAGAATGATTCATAGACCTTTAATAGTTTAGGAATCTGGTATATCTCTAAAGAAATTTATTTTTGTGTGATCAACTTCTATATCATCCTTGGGTATTTTTTTTGTTCAATAATTATTCCCCCTTGACCATAAAATGAAATTTGATACAATTTAAAACTAAAAACTACACTTCAAAGTTTTTATGGACTAGTTCACGATTTCATATGCTCATATCGAAGGATCTTCCATTACTAATAATTAATCAATAAAACATCCATGAACACCTTACCTATATCATGAAACATATATTTTATAAACCATTGAATTTTCATTAGTGCTTTACATATACCAATGACATGAATATATAAGAGATGTTACTAAAAGTCATATAAATGTTAATCATCTGGATCAACAACAATATTATTGTATTCTGGATATTCATTTATGAAATAGTAAAATTCATGTCGTGTGAGTCTCTCTATGAAAACATGTAGTAGAATATCCCACTCACAGTCTCTAATTGAAAACATTATTCCAACATGCCTATGTTTCATTACATATTTCATAGCTACCTCTTTCATTAGGGGGTGAGTCTCTTTAAGAGATGCTGTTTTGTTTTCCCATATTCTTCAATAAAATTTTATGAGTAAAAAATGCGAGGTTTATCCTTAGAAAATAGATATTTTAAGTCATTGTAAGAAATTGGCCAAGTTATCCTCTTATAGATTTGTTTATTATGTGTTACCAATGACTTGAAGTGAAGCTATTTTCTCTATAAAAGATTACTCAAGCGTGCTTAAGAAAGGATTAATCTATTATTTTTTGGATGAATGAATAAGGGTATGATAGAGAATATCATGTACCTTATATTTGGTTCTGTATATTTTGATTCCTCAAGGTCATATTCCTCTAACTAAATGGGAGATTGGTCGTTACTATCATCCTCGATGTTTATTTAATCATTTTTTTTATTTTGAAAGATAGTTTGGTCATCAAAATAGGCTTTATATGATTTTACATATTTAACTAGGTCAAACACTAATTTTCCTTTACATATTATAAATATGTGTCTTCATGATTCACAACAGTTACTAATTTTTAGTTGGATAGAAATGGAAATCCTAATATAATCAAAATATATCCTCCTTTTATTTCCAAAATTTGGATTTGGATGTCTATTGGGATAATGAATTTACAGATTTTGACTAGGACAACCCTGAGATTTCATCAAGGATAATTAACTATTCGATTATCTAATTAGAATTACACACATATTTTCTTGAGTTTCTTTATTTACAACTTTCAAAATACACTCATTTTCATTACCTTAGTGGTACATCCAACATTTCACAATGATATTCAAAAGTTTAATTCTCTTATGGTGTATGGAATTGGAAATCTCTAAAGATCTATTTTTATTAGTTTAATTTTTTGCTAAAAAATATTAGAGCATTCATTATTTAGCAAAATTAATTCAAGGTGTTCAAACTTACTCTTATTGGAATGTAGTTACATGAGAAATTTTTCATATGAAGGAATTTGAGAATAGCCTCATCAAAAGAGTTGATTATGTGAAATTATATGATCATCTCCATAAAATTAATATATTTTCGTTTGATATTTATTTTTATAACTCATCTCAGAAATGGGTATGTGGTTTATAATATTGTCTTTCAACATAGATATCCTCTTTGGGTTGATTTTATGTCAAATCTGTTGTAGGAGGTGGTGATTTTCATGGTTTTTATTATTCATTTTGATTTTCTATTTTGTTGTCATATTTTTCAAAGAACATTTCCATTTTCATTGGTTCCTCAGTAATTTTTTTTATACTCGTGGTTTCTTAAAATTTAGCACATTTTCCTCCTCAGTACCACTCCTTTTCTTATTCTATTGGATATGTCTCAGTATTACTATGAAGGGCACCTATCAATCTATCAAACAAGGCCATTAAGAGTTGACCCTTTTGGGGATTGTGATTTTAGAGGGAAGCCCTTTAATTTTTCATTCTTGTATCTATATGTTCATTCTATAGACTTAATTTTGAATGAAGGATATGATAAGATTTTCCAAATTTTATTCAAGAGGTGTGACCAGTTGTTCTGGTGTTTATAGATAATGTTTAAATTAGCGAATGTGTTACATCCTAATTTTTTATAATAATCATAAAGACATCGCATGATAAATTATTAAGAGTAAATAATGATTTGTGAGGGAAAAATATGTATTTTTTTTAAATTCATTGTTGAAGGGTGAATATCATAGTTAACACTCTTGAATACTCAATTGACAATTTTTAGAGTCAAACATTAAGTTAGTGAATGTTTATGAGGTCTGTAAAGGGCTCGACGAAGACAAAATAAAAAAATTAAATATATTATTTTAAGTAGGGTAAATTTATTCAAAATAAATGAATAACTCCAAAACACTATTTTGTATCGTAGAAATGAGAAAACCATTGGATCCAAAACATGGTGCTTACCAATTAATGTATATAACACTCGAGGTCATTGGGGTTTTAGAGGCCTCACTCACTAAAATAATTTATTTAATGATTTTTATTAGTTTATTTATGAAAATAAATTAATTTTTTCTGAATGGTGCATCTTGTGATAAAACTAAGACCACTATTGAATTTAAGTCATGGTTTTTACCCTAGTAAAGGGACTAACATCAGATATTAGTATATATTTGGATTATCAACTTGCTAATTAATCTTTATAAGTAAAGTGTTTAAAAAATTAAATTATTGGACATAATTTTACATCTCACAAACGGTGTGTCACGCGAAAATTATAACACCACCATTGTGTCTAAAATGGGGGGGTTACCATAAAAATGTTATGGCATTCATATTTAATGAGTATACAATTATTATGCCCACAAAAATAATTTTTTTTTGTAATTGAATTGAATTATTTAATTTATTTATTAAATTAAATGTGGAAAACATTTTTCATCCACCATCAACCTCAGACAGACCACTATTTACAAAAATGGGAGTTTTTTACACTACCTTTTTTAATAGGCTTTGACCAAAAATTGATGGAAAATATTTCCTACATAAAACCTAATGACTATATGTGATTTTATTTTTTAAAAAATGTATTGAAGATCATGTAAAATTCTTCCAAAATGGGAAACACGTTTTTTTGAAACCTTATAAACACCAAGTGTTCAATATACCTTATAATCACACTACTCAACACACAAAACAATATTTGACAGTGAGTGAATAGATTCCAAGAAGTAGTTTGAGAATCTATATTGTTTTTTTCCCTCGGAGCAACCTCCTCCCCCGTTATGGCCCCTTGCAGAGCACCTAGAGGTAAGACTCTTACATAATTTTTTTTATTTTAGTAAATGATGAATTTAAAAAATTGTGTTATAACCCATTAAAAATATTGTTTTTATTAAAATAACATGAATATTTAGTTTTATAAAAAATGATTTTTTTGAACTATAATATGACAATTAAAAAGTAATGATACTCAAAATTTACCTTTATCGGGCATATGTTATCTCAAAGATGATTTATTGTAGATAATTGTTCCAAAGCATCTGTCTATGATTTAGATCCCTTAGAGTTATGATATATATAAGGCTATTGTGATATTAATAAACAATAATTCTCTCACAATAAAGATAATTTATCCAATATTTAATTTTGTGAACTGCTACTTCCAGCTCCATGTCATTCATAGGGTAGTTCATCTCTTGGTGTCATTGCTGAGAAGACCTCTAGGCTACTAAATGTTCTCCATGCATTATTACTATTCCTAGTACAACTCTTGATGCATAATAATGAACTACATAACCAATCCTAGGATCCAAAATTCATAGTACTTATGTTGTCATCATCCCTTTATTTAGCCCATAGAAGGCCACTTCACACTGGTATGGCCACTAGAACTTTACTCCCATATTCATCAATGTGGTCATGGGTGTCGATTGGTGGGAGAATTCCTTGATAAACATTTAGTAATATCCTTCCAAACCAATAAATCTCTTAATATCAACCACATTTCGGGGATGAGTTCATTACATGACTGCTTAGACCTTCTCTGGGTATACTGATATACTAGTTTCAAGAAACATCACTTAAATCTTCTAAAAGTCACACATTGGTAGCTTAGCATAATTCCCCTGAGCTTGGAGCATATTTAAGACTATCTCCAGGTACCTAGCATGTTTTTCTTATGTTGTCAAGTGGATTATGATATGATTTCTGAACACTAGGATAAATGATTCCAAGATTCAATGAATTATTGTGTTCATGATGTTCGTGAATTCTTCTGGGGAATTCGTCAGCCTAAACGACATTACCAAATACTCATACGGACCATATCTTATCCAAAACACACTCTTTGAAAAATACACCTCTCTAACTCACAACTGGTGATATCCCAACATAAAATCATTCTTGGGGAACCAACAGTATCCCTAAAAAATTATTGATCTGGGGTAACAGATATCAGTTGTTCACTGTCACTTAGTTGAGCTTCTAGTAATCAATGCATAATTTAAGACTATTTCACTCATTCTTGGTGAAAAAGATAGTTTCACCCCATAGTGAAGCACTTGTTTTGATAAGTCTCTTCCTCTCTATGTCATTAAGAAGAACATTAAGTTCCTTCATCTATGATGATAGTATATGATATGAGGGTATTTAAATGAGTTTTGCACTAGGCTAGAGCTCAATCTTAGAATAACTTGTTAGTTCATCAGAGTTTCTACTAGGTCAATAATTCCCAAAAAAAAATATTACTACCCATTTATCAGTATCCATAGAGCTTCTGATGCTCTAGATGGATTAATAGTACTAGAGTTGAAAATAATGAAATTTTAGACCATAGCCCTGAATTTATATGCCTATAATAGGAACTAGGAAAAAAATACTTCTATTTGGGGCGTCCCTACTACCTATACCACAAAGAAGGTGTGGGAGAACGCTCTGCATTATTCTCCTACACCTTTAGTGGTAATGGTTATGCCTCTCCCAATGTGGATGTGTTCTGACTAACTTCCAAAGTAGTTCTATAATCTATTTAATTTAGATTTATTTTGTAACATGAAAGAATCGCTTCATAAAAGAACATATTTGATAGGATGAACCCTAATCAGTCTATGGGATCACACAAGGTTTTCCTTGGAGTTTCCCCTTAACCTAGGATATGCCTATCCTTGCACTAACCAGTGTTTCCATCACTTCACATTATTTATATTCATCATATATATAATAAGAAAACAACACAATTTTATCAACAAATTAATTCAAATAAATATGTACCCCACAACATGACAATACATAAATATCGCACACAAAAATATATCCAAAATAGATTTCATAAATTGAGGAATTAAACTAATGATTCACTATGTAACACAACAAAATGTATATATATGAAATGTGAATCTAAATCCCTACTCAAGATGCATGAACCCATATAAAATATCATAAATCCCATATAACCTCATGAGCATCACACTGGGTGTATTTAATCAATAGTATTGAGAAATAAAATTTCTTACATTTTTAAAACTCAAAGGTCCACTATGTAGTGTTGGCCAAGCACTGACATAGTTCCCCTAACTAGTCCCAACCATTCTAGCTCATGTATAACACATCTTAACCCCAGATAAAGAGGATGTATAATTTAGTTAAAATCTGATCTCTGATACCATTTTGTAATATCCTGACCCGAATTACTAGGTCTGAGTTTGGGGGTTTACCCTAAAAAGGGTATGACATTCATGCCCAATGGGAAAACAGTTAGATTTATGATAAAACTTTCTTATAGTTGAATTAACTAATTTGATTTTTTTATTTAATTAAACCTAGAAAACATTTTTTATCCTTCTTCAACCTCACAAAGACCACTATTAATGAAAATGAGATATTTTTAGATCTTCGTTTTCACTTTGTTTGACCCGAAATAGATGGAAGTGACTTCATACAGAGAAACTAATGACTCCACATGAATTTAATTGTTGAAAAATGGATTGAATATCACTTAATAAATTTTCAAAATGAGGAACATGTTTTCAAACCCTATAAATACCAAGTGTTTTATACTCCTTATAATCACACCAATCAACACCAAAAATAATATCTGACGATGTGTGAATAGATTTTTTGAAGTT
Source organism: Viscum album (assembly GCA_963277665.1). Lineage (NCBI taxonomy): Eukaryota > Viridiplantae > Streptophyta > Magnoliopsida > Santalales > Viscaceae > Viscum > Viscum album. The sequence goes on along the minus strand of OY728155.1, from coordinate 1,514,225,155 downwards.
GTTTGAGAATTTTTTTTATTCCACTAGGTGGAATCCCACCCCTTATGGAACGCTTCTGCATCACCTGGAGGTAAGCCTCATACCTCCACATTATTTTTTAAATTTAAATAAATGTTTTATTTTAAAATTTTCAATATAATCCAATAAAAATCATGGGTTTATTAAAATAAAATTTATTGTTTGTTTTAGATAAACAAATAAAATTTCCAAAACAATTACATGACTATTATATAAAATAATTTCATGAAATTATACATAATAATTATGAGAAAATTATCATGCGACGATTATGTCATTTTCAATGGATAATTTAATTGATTTAATGGAAAATTAATTTATCAGTGTAAGCATTAAATTTAAAATTTGAAAATCATCATTATTATCACTTATAAGTTATCCAATGAAGATAATTATCATCACATATAATTTCTAAAATGATAATGTAGTAATTAAATTTATCATTTCATGTGATAAAATTAAATTACAAGTCATGATTTATCATTTCATGTAACATTTTAGAAAAATAAAATAAATATTTTATTTATCCTCACACATGATAATGTTTAGTTAAAATTCATGACTTATCATTTCATGTGACATTTTAGAAATGATAAAATAATTATTTAATTTTTTAGTGCATGGGATAAAATTAAATTAAATTTCATGATTTATTATTTCACGTGACATTTTAGAAATGATAAAATAATTATTTAATTTATCATTACATGAGATAAACTTAAAATAAAATTAATGAATTATCATTTCACAAGAATTATTAGAAATAAGAAAATAATAATAAAACTTATCATCATAAATGAAAAAATTAAATTAAAATTTGTGATTTATAATTTAGCGTGAAATTTTAGAAATGATAATATAATTATTTAATTTATCACTGCATGTGACAAAAATTAAATTAGATGTAATGATTTATCATTTCATGTCGTTTTTAAATGGTATAAGTGATAATTAAAATTTATCAAAATGTGAGATATATTTAATGAAAACTTCATAATTATTCAAGAGAGGGGAAGAATTTTAACTTTTGTTTTTTTCATTATTTTTAATGAAAATAAATTTTATTATTCTTGGAAATCATTTAACATACCTCCACCACTGATATTCCAAAAGATCAAGACATTGATGTAATGACCTAACATCATAAAAAATACAAGAGGTTTTCCTACTGTTAACGTAGGATGTTCGTTCATTTTTTTGGAATTTTTACTAATTATTGTCTTTAACAATATGACTTATAAACATGTTTAAATAGTGAATGCATGTGGGTATTCTATGAGTATCTTTTATCTATTTATTCACATTACAATGTGATTGCATGTACAAAATGTTTTACTTAATCATGATGATGTGATTATTCATGCATATATATATACATATATTCTTTTATCATATGCATACATCATGGTCTATTTTTTAAACCAAGATAGGTGGACCATCGACTTTCATTTTCCTTTAGAGGAGGGATTCTCATGACTAACAAAAAGGGTCCAATGCATGGGGTAGCTACATGAAGATTCCTTTGGGAAGACATGTAGTGTAACATTGTGGGTTTTTATCCTTTGTAGGGGTGTTTTGCATGATTTATTAAAAGTTTTCAATACATATGAAGGCACATGATGGTGTCTTGGGATGCATATGTCTATCAATGAGGGATATATTTATGCCTTGAAGTTTGCTGTAATGGACAATAGTAATATGTGTTATACACTAGAGGAGGGATTCACATGACTAAAGACTATGGTTCAATGCATGAGAAAAGCTCAAAATGATTCCTTGGGATGCACTCAATGAAGTGGGGATTGACTTTTTCTGGGTTCCTAGTATGTCTTTTTAAAAATGGGTTTCATTGACTAAGGGTTGCGATTAGATCTCAGTCCTCATCACATCAACATGAAGATTATGAGAAGCAGATTGGCCCTCGTTTTCCTTGAAAATACAAAGAAACATATCCTCTTGCAGAACATCGATACTATCAGATGATGACACTGAGAAACATGATTCATCAACCTATTGGTTAATCATTGATTCATCTGACACTGTGGTTATCCAATATATCATAAAGCTGAAGAAGGTACACTCGGGGGTTGTGGACTATTGGTTAGTGAAAACCACTCGATTTTTCTTTGTCTATTTACATCATATTATTTATTATAGAATAAAATTTTATTTTGATCACATTTGTCATAGGAGGAATTGGTGGTGTCTTACAAGGTCTTGTACTCACACCCTAGTTGGGAGTTTTGGTGCTCTTGTAGAATTTATGGCTGGAGTCCCGGTGAAGAGAAATGTCCCTATGGTAGATGGATGAGAGATAAATCATGGGGGGAAGTAGACCAAGATAGGCAAAGTGGATGTCCATAGAAGGCTATTTATTTACTTCTGGTTTTCATTAAATCTTACATAATTTTTCGCATCACTTTCGGAGTCGTTTAATTGCTTGAATGTAAACATTAAATTCCAAATATTTACTCAAATAGATAATTTTTTTTTATTATTTGATCCTATGACATGGTAAATGGGGTATAATTTCCTAATGTTCCACTTGAGTCTCTCGATGCCAGTAGGAAATGCCTTTCTTATGGGAAGGCACACATGAGGCTACGTAGCATTCCAGTTCAGACCCACCGATTCAGGTTGGGATGTTACAAAATGGTTTTAGTTGTAAAGTTTATTCTCACATGTTTATCCACATTGTATGGGGTTGGGACATGTTATACAATATTTATGATGGTTGGGACTCGGGCAGGTGAACTATGTCAGTGTCTAGCCAGCACTACATAGTGGACCTCTGAGTTTCAAAAAAATGGGAAATTTTATTTTTCATAACTATTGACTAAATTCACCCAGTGTGATTCACATGATGTTATATGTGATTTATGAGAGTTTTTTTATGTCCATGCATCATGAATAGTAATTTAGCTTCACATGACAAATATACACCTATTCTTGTGATGTATAGTAAATCATTAATTTAATGCATTGATTTATGCTATCTATTTTGGATAACATATATTGTGTGATAAATCCATAGTGTCATAATGTGGGATATATATTTATGGGAATTATTTAGTAGAAATGATCATGTTGTTGTGATAGTATATATATGATGACTGTGAGAAACATGCAGGGATGGAAACCTGGGTTAGCACTCGGTGGGGTATACCATGGGTTATGTCAAGAATCCTAGGAAAAACATATCTGAACCCATTGACTGATTAGGATTCATCATAACAAATCTATGTGTTTATGAAGTGCTTAATTCATTCTACCAATGATTTTCCTTGATGTAGCTTATATAACTACTTGGGATATCGGCTGAAATACTTTTTCAAGGGGAGAGGAATCAACATTACCACTAGAGGTGTAAGATAATAAAGATGAGATTCCTCCCACAACTACTACGTGGTACAGGATATAGGGATACCTCAACTATAATTCCATTTCTTAGTTCCAATTCTTGGCATATGAGTTCAGAACAATGATTGAATATTCCATGATTTTCAACTCCAGCAATATTTATCCTTCTAGAGCATCAGAGGCTTAGGATATTTACAATTGTTTTGTAATATTTTTGGAAAATTTCAACGAAGTAGATACTATAAAGAACTGAAAAGTTAATATCATATTTAGATCATGACAGGTGTGTATCCCATTTCAATACCCCTATAGTGTATGGTTCCAATCAAGACGAAAGAGCTCAATGTTATTCTTAATGATATAGAAATTTTGAGACTTGCGAGAACTAGTGCTTCTCCATGGGGTGTAACTGCCTTTTTGTCTAAAAAATCCAGTGATGGTTTTAGAAAAGAATTGATTATAAGAGAAATATATAAGTTAATGTGAATAAAAATATCTATCATTTAGGATTAATGATTTTTTAAGGGAGCTCTTTGGTTCTTGAAGAATGATCTTGGGTTGGCATATCACCATTTTTGAGCTAGATATTTTTTATTTTCACAGATGATGTTTTAGAGCATATATAGACTATATGAGTATTTTTTGGTGTCTTTTTGGATGGAGAATACCCCCGAAGTGTTCTTGAATGTCATGAAAAAAAATCATTCATCAATACATGGACACATTCATCCAAGTTTTCATTGATGATACCCTAACCCACCATAAAACATTAGAAGAACATGTTAGACACCTAGATATAGTAAATAATATGCTACGACCTCAAAAAAATTACTCTTAGAAATCAAACTGTGTCTTCTAGATGAGAGAGGTGAAGTTCAATAGACATGTGGTGTCTGAAACTAGTATATCATTAAACCTAGAGAAGGAAAAAGAAGTTATGTCATGTAAAAATACATGAAACCAGTTTGAGATTAGGAGATTTATAGGTTTGGAAGGATATTAAAAATGGTTTTTCTAAGAATTATCCAAATTTTAAACATCCATGACAGCTTTGAATAAGAATGGAGTATAGTTTCGTCGGTCAGTATAGTGTGAAGATTCCTTCCTTGAGAAAATGAAAAGGCTAAAAACATCTCTTGTACTGGTTGTTCAAGAGACTCAAATTGGATATGGAACATATTTTGAAGCATCATTAGTTTCTTTGGAAGTAGTACTAATGTAAGCGGAAAATATATTAGCCTATGGGTCTCATTAGCTATAACTCCATGAAAAGAAAAAAAAATGAACTTGAATTGGATCTGATAATTGTGGTCCACACACTGAAATGATTTATAAATTATCTATTTGTTTAGGGATTTATTATTTATAGTCATTAAAAGATCCATTGGTATATATTCACTCAGAGGGATCTGAATCTGAGGCAGAGGCATTGAGTTGAGTATCTATAGACATTAAAATTTGATATGAAATATGACCTTAGAAAGGGAAATGTCGTTATAAGTACCCTTAGCCACATGACCCAGGATGAGAAGTAAAATGGTGAGAAATAATCAGAGGTGCAGTGGCCCTTTATGTCTTGTTAAATGACTGGAGGTTTGATACTTCAAAGGATCAAGGATCTATTATTTTTTCTCCCTTACTTATTATATCTTCTCTTATGGAAAGGATGAAAACTTTTTAGGATGTTTACTCAGTGTGTAATACGATGAGTGAACAGATCACTAGAGGTAACCATATACCTAAATGGATGATGGATAGTTAAAACGTGATATTTATTCGTGTAAGAGCAATGGTTCCTACTTCCATTAGAGAGGAACTAATGAGGGATTATCATACCTCTAGGTGGATGGTACATACCAGCATAAAAAAGATGTAATGTGACTTCAGAAGTTAGTTATAGTGGAAAGGGATACACACTAGGTGGTGGAAAATGTCACTGGGTGATGGAGTTTAGAACACATTACATCTGAGATATTTTTAACTTACATGGAGTTCCCTTGAGAATTGTTTCTGATATAGATACATGTTTTACATCACACTTTTGGTAGGGATTTCATAAATCCATAGGGACTCAGCTATGATTGAGCACAGTATACCATCCACAGACTAATGGATTGTTAGGTCATAATAGAACTCTTTCAACTGAGTTCTATAATTGGGGGTAAAGTGGAAATTATTATAGTACTTGCAGGATGGTAATAATAGATTATCACCAATATAAAGATGTTTTTCAACATTGATGCTTTGATTAACGTCTTCCCATACGAGTTCTATATGTTCAAGGCATGATGGAAACATATAATAATATATGTGGATACCAACTCCCTTGATGAAGATGAATATTGAAAGTCATGGATATGATCATGGAGCTAAGGAAGGAAATGTTTATGCAATAGGCCTAGCAATAAATGATGGTCATAATTATCATGTTTTTATATGAGGTATGGATTGAGGCCTATATTTTTTATCTTCTTCTTATTTAATACTATCCTTCCCTATATTTGTGAGCGATGACTATACATGAATTACTGATAGAGTTAGGCTTTGATAACATACCTTTCTCTAATATATCATCGAACGATGAAACAAGACCATAGTATTTAAGAGTGTGGTGGTTAGTAATATTTTTAAGATACTGATAAGGGAAATTCTCGGTGAATGTGAAAAATGGTGTACCATCTAGGCCTCCATTCTCACTATTGAGGTCTGTAACACATGTTCTATGTATCACAGCTTTATAGGTGCCTAATTGACCATGCGCCTATCACAGATTTTGGGGATGCTATGTTGGGGATTGATCCATATTGTGATAAGAGTCATTTTGTAACATATTTTGATTTGAGGAAGTGTTGAGAAGAAATAAGAAACCACTGGTTCAAATTCAAAGGAAACATGGTCTAATATAGGAAGAGACAAGAGAACGTGTGTCAGATATTCAATTTTAGTTGTATGAGTTGTCCGAAAAATATAACTAGAGATGCTTCTCGAGAAAAATAAGTTGTTAGAGTAGTATAATTATAATATTTTCAATTTTTAAAATAATCATAAAACCCTCTTATGATAAATTATTAAGTGAATAATGATTTATCATAGAAAAATATTTATATTTTTAAATGCAACGCAGAAGGGAAAAAATCCTAGTTGACATTCTAGAATATTCAATTGAAAAATTTCAAAATTAAGTACTGAGTTAGATCATGTTTTTGAGGAACGCAAATCCTTAGTAAAGAAAAAATAAAAATATTAAATATTTTATTTTCAGCATGGAAAATTTATTTCCAATAATTAAAAAACTATAAAACAAGGCTTCTTATGACAAAACTGATACCACCATTGGGTCCAAAACATAAATTATCCCCTTTGAAGGGTATAACAGTTTAGGAAATTAGAAATTTTGTGGCCAATCTCCCAATAATAATTTATTTAAATATTTTCAATAGCTTACTAGTGAAAATAAATGAATATCTTCCAAAATGTGGATCGGGTGATAAAAATGATACCCCCATTGAATCCAGAACAAGTTTTTCCCCTAGTAAGAGTATTAAATTTGAAGCCAATGTCGATTTGGATGCCCCACTAGATAATTAGTGTTAACAAATATAGTGTATAAAATATTAAATTATTGGAAATAGTTTTCAATCTCACAAATGGGGCATTACATAGAAATTATGACATCTCCATTATGGTTGAAATGGGGGGTTTACCCTAAAAACAATATTATATTCATAAAAAATAAGTTTACATTTATCATTCTCATAAAAAACTAGTTTTTTATAATTAAATTAAATAATTTAATTTATTACATTAATTAAATGTATAAAACATTGTTCTTCCACCTTTTACCTTATACAGACCACCATTAATGATAATTTGAATTTTCTAATCCACTATTTATCACACGGTTTGACTTGAAATCAATGAAAATTATTTCATACATAGAAACTAATGACTCTATATGAATTTATTTTTTGAAAAATAGATTAAAAAATTGTGTAATAATTTCCCAAAATGTGAAATGTGTTTCTTGAAACCCTATATGTAACTAGCGTTTTAAATCTATTTAATCACAACAATCAACACTGAAAAAATTATTTAGTGACTAACACAGAGATTTCCAGAAGTCATTTGAGAGTACGTGAAGTTTTTATTCCATCGGGCGGCCTCCTACCCCATTACAGCCCCCTTGTGTAGTGATTAGAGGTAAGAATCTTACCTCAGTTTTAGTTTTTTTTTAATAAATGGTGGATTTAAAAATTTATCATATAAACCTATAAATAACAATGGTTTATTAAAATAAAATGATCAATTTATTTTATAAAAAATGATAATTATTTTCAAAAACAATGACATTAAAATTATATAAGATAATTTCAGGAAATTGTGAAAGATAATTATGATAATATTATCAAGTGATGTTTATTTTGTTTTATCATAGGATAATTTAAATTATTTAATGTAAAAATAACTTATTAACATAATTAATAAATTTAAAATTTTAAAATCATAATTATCATCCCTTTTTAATTAAACAATGAATATAAATATCACCACATATAATTTTAAAATAAGAATTTCATAATTTAATTTATCAACAAAAGTGATAAAATTAAATTAAAATTATTGTTTTTTATTTTCATGGGACATTTTAGAAATAAATAAATAATATTTAATTTATCAGCGCACATCATAAAATAGAAATGAAATTCATGATTTTTCATTTCATGTGACTTTTTAGAAAGGATAAAATAATTATCTATTTTATCATGATACATGATAAATTTAAATTAATATTTATGATTTATCATTTCATGTGACATTTTAGAAATGTTAAGATAATTATTTAATTTATCATCGTACGAAATAAAATTAATTTAAAATTCATTATTTATCAAATGAGGTGACTTTTTAGAAATGAAAAAATAATTATTCAATTTATCAAAGCCAATGAAAAAAATTAATAAGAATTTATGATTTATCATTTTTGTGTAAATTTTTATAAATGATAAAATAGTTATTTCACTTATCAAAGTACATGATGAAATTAAATTGAAAGTCATGATTTATAATTTCATGTTGTTTTTTTAAAAGGGTAAACTGATAATTAAAATTTATTAGCACTTGTGATAGATATAATGATAACTAGAGAATTATTCAAGAGTGATAAATAATTATCACACGTTTTCTTTTATTTAATTTTAAATAAAATAAATTTCATGATTCTAGGAAATAATTTTACAAACCTCAAGCACCAATATGCCAGTAGCTCGAGGCATTGACGTATCGCCCTATGGTAAGAAAAACTACGCGTAGATTTCCATATGTTAAGGTATGACATTCCTTATCTTTTTAGGCCTATTTATTAATGATTTTCATTAATAAGATGATGTAGAAACATTTTTGAAAAGTGAATTTTTGTGGGTATGCAATGAGTTAATTTTACCTGTTTATTCACATTGATGTGTGATTACATGCACAATGTGTGCTACTTACTCACGATGATGTGATTATTCATGAATAAACACACACACACACACACAGATATATATATATATATATATATATCCTGAAATGATTTTTATACCTCATAGTTTTTTTGAAACCAAAATAGGTGGATGATCGACATGTGTTATACCTTGGATGAGGGATTCACATGATTGATGATGATGGTCCAGTGCATGTGTTGGAACCTGATGATTCCTAGGAGATTCCATCTAGTGGACCGTTGTAACCTATGTTATCCTATGAAGGTGTATGTGCATGAATGATGACTAGGGTCCAATACAAGAGGGGGGAACACATAAATTATTTAGGATGCACATGTCTGACCACAATGGATACAATGATTCATTGGAGTATAATGTAATAGAACTTGTGGACTTGTGTTATCCTTTAAAGGAGGGATTCACAAGACTAATGATGAGGGATCAATGCTTGGGAAGGGAATATTATGATTACTTGGGATTCATGCAATGAAGATGGTACATACTGCTCTTGGTCCTCAGTATGTCTTCTCGACGTTGTTCTTTGATCACTAAGGGACACAGTTAGCTCTCAGTGATCAATATGTCAACATGATGATTAAGGTATGATGATTATCTTTCATTTACATTAAAAATACATCGATACATATCCTCTTGATGAGAGTCGATACTTTCATATAACAGTGCTGGGAAATATGATTCATTAGCCTAATTGATAATTATTGATTCATCTGACACTGTGGTAAACCATTCTGATATAGATCTGAAGTAAGAATGGTCAGTGGTTTTGGTATCATTGTTAGCGCACAACTACTTGGATTTGGTTTTTTTATTTACTTTTAATTATTTATTATGTAATACACTTTTATTTTGAGCAAATCAGGGTTAGGACACAAGGGTGGTTTTTTACTGAGTCTTTTACTCACACCATACATTGGAATTTCAGTGTGCTTGTAGATTTCATTATTAGAGATCTGGTGAAGGTAAAGTGACCTATGGAGGATGTCTAAGTGATAGATCATGGAGGAAACATAAACCATCATAGGCGGAAGGGTACTAAAAACATTTTATTTACTTCTGTTTTTCCTTATTTTGATTAATTGTTTCTTGCAATTTTGGGATCCATTACATATCTAGTATGTCAACCTTATATTCAAAATTTTTATAATGATTTATTATAATATTCATTGGGTTGTCTGATCCTATGATATGGTAAATAATATAGATTCTCTCCAATTTTCCACTTAAAACCCATTATTCTAGTTGGAAACCTTTTATGTATAGGGGGGATGCATGAGGCTATGCAGCATTCCATCTTAGACCTAACAATTCAGGTTAAGATGTTACAGCTAGCCTCTAGGAGGGAAATTATTTTGAGGTGCATGTTGGGGAGACACTCCTTGGATATATATCTAGGTGTATCATGGTTCTAATGTGGTTCAACACCATTTAATTTTTTGTATTACACATGATTTTTTCTATGACTATTGAGTCGGCCTCTGTTGATAATGTTGTTGCCGATTTTTTATTTTTTGGTTTTCTAATTTTTATTTAATTAAATATAATTTTTACTATGTTTATCATTGACTCATTCTCTATAGTCTTGATATATGGGAATATTGGTACATGTTTCATCATAGTAAATCTATGTTGTATGAGTTCGAAGGGGTGTTAGTCTATCATGTTGCTAGAATAATTTTGACTTCCTTGTCAACACCTCATCATGTGTAGTGAGATGGGTGTTTTCTTCAAGTTGGTGGATTACTTGATATAGTGTTCAATGATCACTCTACCATATAATTTAATTATGTCATAATGTTTCCAGTAGTTTTCAGTCAATATTATGTGTTTTTAGAATTACTCTACCATCAATGGTAACATCTAATAATGTATGAGTAGTTAGTTGGAGACCATTATAGAAGGTTTTCATTAGTATCTAAACATCTTTTCCATGATGTGGGGATATACTAGTAAGTTTCATAAATCGATCCCGAGTTTCTAAGTATGATTATAAATCTATTTGAGAATAAATTTGGATGTAATTCCAATGTTTCCAAGTATCTATAGTTGGAAATTATTTATATAATAATTTCTTATTTAATTCATCCCATGTCGTGATTGACATGATAGATTAACTTTTTATCCATTTATTGGATCTATCACAGAAGAATAATGAGAATAAAAGAAATTGTATTGTACCATATGATATAGACTAGTTCTGAATGTTATCAAAGAATTCTAGGTAGTTAGAGATGTATTCACGAGGATCCTCACTGTAACGTTTTCTAAATCGACCCATGTTTTGGATTGTAAAGATGATTCCATGTTATATTTCAAATTTATAATCCTTGAATGAAGGGAACACAATATTGGGTGTGGCATTATTCATTGTAGAGAATAATCATTAAGGGTGAGAACTAGTTCCATGGATGGTTGATTTCCATGATGTGTTGGGGGCACATATTGCCTGTTGGGAGGGTTGGGAGGTGATGGAATACTGCACTATTCCATACGTAAATGGAGGTTCCCAAAAAGATTCCATTCAATTTTTGGAATGAAGGTAAGAAGGACTCGGTTGTCAAGGATATTTTAATTTGTTAGGTGGTTGGGTTGCAGGAACTAGGTTGGAAGAGGAAGGAAGTACTGACATTCAAAAGAAATAAGAAAAAATAAAATGATAAAGGAGAATAGGATATAAAATCCTGGGTTCCTTTCAAAAGTTCTTATAACAAAGAATAGTAAAAAATTTATCGTGCAATGGTACTATAATTTTGATTCTCCCCTATATATTGTTTAATTTTCATAGGCTATAGTCTAATAATAATTTATTTTTATCCCCAATAACACTTCATATAATGACATATTATAGTGATTGTGTTGGGTGAATCCCATAGGGAATGTTATGGTAGACAAGGATCCAGGACATTAAACCATTTTTCTAGGGAACCTGATCATTAGGGTTATATTCAATATTGGATAAATTCTATTGATTTTATGTTAGGATTCATGAAGAATGTAGGGTTCATGATCAATTTTATGGTTTAGGTAAAAAGGATATAACCGGTCCTAACATGAAATGATCCTAAAGAATTAGATGAAAAGTGGTGCATAATGCACCAATTGATTATTATAAAACCAACTAGATATATCTAAGATGAAACTTTTCCTTTATCCAGATATAGATAACAACCTTTATTAATTAATCCTAGTTTCTATAGAAGAATGTTTCACTTACTAATTGTAATAGCCTACTCGATTCCAATCATGTAATGTTTGTTCATTTAAAATTCTCATGGTTTGGGTTTCAAAATAATTTAATAAAAAGTTGATATGTGATTTAATTACTAGACTTTTTTTTTAAAATGTTACGATTTAGAGATTCATTTAGCTCAAAACACCCAAACTCCCAACTCATACCCTAAGTGTATTATCTGCTCATGAGGGTAATATTCAAGATCCAAGAAACAATAATAGTAAATATTGAAATATTAATAAAATAGTATAAAAGGACTATTTTCAAAATAGGGTTCAATAATCAAGTAGTTCAAAATAAAAAAGTAATAAATCAATAAATGACTTACGTGAAATAGTAACGGAGAAAGAACATATTGAGATGTTTTTGTTGAATGAAAAGGAAAATGGTAAATGGACATTCAATGGGTAACATAGATAAATATAATGAATAAAACATATTTAACAATCATTTTCACTTTTATTTAATCAAAATAGTAAAAGGAATCATTTAATGTTGAGTTGGGAGAGAATATAAGGTAGAGAAATGAGAGAGAATGAGTGAAAAATAAAGGAATAAAATGATTTGTTCCTCTCTCTGCATGAATGAAAGTAAATATGTGGTATTTTATATGATGTGTTAAATTATGAGGTCATGTAATCACAATTCATGTTTTTTTCTAAGTATTTTGGATCAAGCACACATCACTAAATGAATCATTCGGTTTACGAGCCCGAATTTCGAGAGGCTATAAAATCATCAAAAATTGCCAGACCCATAACTAGTCCATCTTCCCATAATATATCTATATACCCTATTGGTTGATGCTCAGTGGTTGCTACACATATGGGTTTCAACGAGTTCCTGAGTTTGAGTTTCACCATGTACATCCCCACATTGTATGTTTCCATCTTTTCATTGTAATATTGGCCCTTTTCCAGATTAAATGGATGGTTTTTCCTCAAATAATATAAATATACATATAAATATATTATTTCATTACTTAAATAAATATATTATAAATTTATGAATATTTTAATATATATAATTATTTATTTATAATTATATAAATACATTTTAAAAAAATTGTAAATTATTTATAATAATTATAAATAAATAAATTTATAAATATCATATATATATATATATTAATATATCTATTTATAAATCTTTATATAAAAATATATTCCTAACTTTGTTAGTGAATATATAATCTTCAATACATGTGTTTTAAAATTGATGGAATTAGAATAATTAAAAATGAGTAGACACTAAAACTAATGAAAAAATTTAGATGTTTAATTCATTTAATATAAATAATTTAAAAAATATGGATACATATATTGATGTAAATATCAATAAATATTGAAAATTTAAATAAAATTAAATAAATATAGGGAAAAAATAGTAGAAAAGGATGAAAATCAAAAATAAATTAAAAACTATAAAAGTTAAAAAATGAATAAATAATATATATATATATTAATATTATAAATAAATAAATAAAATTTACTTACTAGGTAAATAATATATTAAATGAACAATGTTATGATTAAATTATAAAATATACTAAAATTTAAATAAATTATATAAATATTAGGTGCATGTGTTTCTATTTAATTATTTATAAATTTCGTAAATATTTGTGTGTGTGAATTTTATATAAAATTCATTAATTACATAATTTTTGGGAAATAATTGTAACACAAAACTTTTGATAAATATTAAATTTCAAGATTAGACTACATTAAAAATGAATAAACCACTAATATATTTTACTAATTATATATTTTTAATTTTCTATATTTTTATATTTAATATATATTAACTTTTACTATTTATAGTTATTATATATATAATATAAATAAGGTTTTTTATTAATTATTTTTTCATTAATATATTTTGAAGTAATTTTTTTAGTGTGTTCATTATTTATATTTTGTTTAATTATTTGAATTTATTCATTTTTAATTTTGTTGTCTAATATTTATAATTTCATCATTTTATATATCTATATTTAATATACACAACTTATTAATATTTTTAATCTATACATATGTATATTAAATTTATTCATTTTTATCAATTATTAATTAATTATTTTTTTAATTATGTTAATTTACACAGTTTTAATTTTTAATTTTCTAATTATTTTATTTTATTCAATTTACATCTCTATATATTTATTATTTAGTATTTAGTAATATATATAATATATATGTATATATATATTTAATTTATTCATGTTTATCAATAATTATTTAATTAATATAATTCGTAATATATTTTTTATATTATTTCATTTTATTCTAGAACATTATGAGTGCTAATAATATAGCACTAATATAGGGTACCATTTATTGGCACTAAAATTAAATCACTGATAAAACAATTCATTTATCAATGATAAATTAATGCACTGATAAAGGTGGCCATTATTAGTGTTTTTTGTTAGTGGTAATAAATTCCATCATTATTAATGGCCTCTTTTGTAGTAGTGGGGGCTTTATTAATACCAAATTGAATCACTATATATTCATATTTTCAAATCATTGTATAGAACGATGTCTTGGAGATATCCTCATTCTGGACCCTTAATTGATGATATCCAAAATGAAGGTTAATCCTGGGAATGTATTGAGCTCTGTTGAGTTGATTAAAAATTCATCAATATGGGGTAGAGGATTCTGGTTCAAGATTATGTTCTTTTTCAGTTCCCAATAATTTATGTAAATTATCATCGATTTATTCTTCTATATTATAAAATGAATAGGTGCACCCCAATGTGAAAAACGTAGATAATTCAATCCCATTCCAAGATTCTCATAGAGTTCCATCTTCAATTCCATCAACTCAATCAGGGATATTATTTATAGAGTCTCTTAAATAGGTTTAGCACTAGGTACGAGTCATATAAAGAACACAAATTTATGATTCTACTGAAGACTATGAAACTATTCTAGAGAGACATCAATAAATTCCCACACAATAGGCATGCCATTGTTTTTTCGTTTCCTGCAAACCATCTAAGATAAATAGAATTCACATATAAGAATTAAGATAAAAAATATGAAATAATTTCCATTGGAAGTATTCATTCATTCCTATATTAAAAATGATCATGGGATTATTTGGAAAATTAAACATGACTTCACTTCCTCAGTAACTGATATATGATCCATATAAATAAATCCAATCAATGCTTATAGTCACATAAAATTCAACTATAGGTATAATCAAGAAAAATTTAGGAAAAAATTTTCTTTAAAAGTCAATCAGGTAGGAACTAAGGAATTGAGATATGAATAATTCACCATTATGAATTTTCACTACTTACCCATATCTAATCTTTAAGCTGGTAATTCAACACCCTTTTCAAAATAAATAGATATAATATTGGTTGTAGTGCTATAATCAAATAATGAATTAACTATTTTATTTTTTATAATTAGTCTAACATTCAAAAAATATTTCTTATAACCCACATTAAAAATTCAAATTATATTATATATACCTTCTTCTATTATCTTAATTGTGTTATAATATTGATCATCATCACAAACCATTGGATTCTTTCACTAATTAGTATAATGCCCATAATTTTTGCATTTTATGTATTGGAACGTTGGTGGTGAATCAATTGGTGTCTTCTTCTCTTCTGTTACATTTAATATCCATTCAATTACTTTCATATTCTAAATTTATATGAACTTATTTTAAAAAATTTAATCACCTAATATTTCCATTCAATAAATTACCTTTATGATTCTTCCCACATTTCTCACATGTATATGGATGTAATTTATTTTCACAATGTGATTTAATTGAGTTTTCATGAGACTTGATATGCAATTTTTTAATCAAACCCATGGGAATGATGTGAATATCTACATTTCATTTTATCATTGAGTGCACATCAAATGATTTCTTCATTGCTACTGAGGTCCCTTATAGCTAACATGTTTGAATGACTTGGTTTTATCCACCAAATTATTGCCCAATTATTTTTTTGGGATATTGATTAAACCAGAATCCTACCTTGCAAGAATTGAGAAATATTCATTATAAGTACCGATGGTGTCATCCTCCTTGTGTTTATGATAAATTATTTCATTTTCCATAATTGTATGTACAATATAACGGATGTTCATACTAAAAATTATCCTCGTAAACTCATCACATTACATAGAGTCAATTTATTCCACTTTTATTGTAATATTAGTTAGGTTCAACTATTTATCTTCTTTTCCATCTAGATGATGAATATATTGAACAACCATTTCACATTCCCAGCACAAGAGAAAAAAAATATTCTCAATGGTTATAATCCTTCACTAAACAACTAGCGTGTTATAAGAACCACAGAATAATGGTGGATGTTTTCTCAACTAAATTGTGTATTATTTCGTCCTTTTAATTTTTTGAAGATCAACATGATTCATGGCCTAAATATGTTTGTGTGATCTTAATAACGAGTGTCTGTGTTGCACCTCCCTCATCATCTTTTTTCTCAGGTGGAAATTAATTTCATTTTACATTAAATTTAATTCTATCCTGAGGTATTCTAGTTCCATCAATTGACTAAAACCAAAAAGAAAGGTGTGATAAACAATAATCATTATGGGAAACACATAATCATGACAATTTTATTGTATGTATGATTCATGAATCGATATGTTTTACTAATGTCATTATGGTTATCTTTTATTCAAACCCATCATAATGGTTAGTAAATAAAATGTTATTAACCTATCATATCACTTAATTGTGACACACAAGGTGCATGGTATGGTTGCAATCCATGTGCATCATAATGATGGATGAGATATACATGGAAACTCTTTTTGGTAATCATTTATTCCCCTCTGTTAATTTATTCTTCCTCGTTCATATCTTCTTCTATACAGTGTGAGGTTGTCCAAAACCTTGGGTGTTCATATAGCTTTATTTTTGTTCTCTTTCATACGTATAGGGTTTCATTGTATTATATTGGTTTTAATGGAATCAGTTGAGATTGGGTTAGGCATCTTACATCACAGGTTTTGAATTATTTTTTAGAATGATGTTGGATAACTTATGTATGAGCCTTCAAATTGAAACTATGATTTCATGGGTGATTTGGCATGTGATCTCATTACACTATAATGTTGGAAAACATTATAGGTATGTTTTTATGAATGAAAGTGTTTTTTTATTTCAATACAACTTATCATGGGTTTCATTTATTAAATCATATATTAATATTTTTTGAAATGTGAATAACCATGGATGTTAGTATTTATTTTCTAAATAGATGAAAATTGTTAGTTTGAAATTAAAAATTATTTTTTATCTCTTTACTGGTGTTTCAGATAGATTTCTTTGCATTGAATGGGTTTTTCTCCTCACGTTACCAATCTACATTTCCCTAAAACTCCCAATAGTCTCTCCATCCGTAGTTGAGTACTAACCTGTATTCCAAATGCAGGTATTCATCTAGGTTTTGAGGCCCAATAACTCTTAGAGACTCACATTAGTTGAGAATATGTGAGTTCTGGATCACTAAACCATTTTTGGGGGAATTTTTTCCTACATTTAGAGTCTCTTATAGATTTAAGGCATGTTCATAAATCTCTCCCTAATCCTAATATGGGACCAGTTTCCCTGAAAAAATGAATATAGGTCAATTATCTTTTATGTAAATCAGACTGGGATATATCAGTATATACATGAGATTCACCACAAATTTTAATAGTTGGAAATCACTTATGTGTTGATGTCACGTGAAAAAGAGCTTAAATCTATGCTCTCATGTGTGGAGGCTATTGATATTTCGAATATGGGATTGATCCATTATGAGGCATTCTATGTATCAAGGTTATTTAAAAAATCATAACCAATTTAGTTCGATTGGTGTAGGTAATTACACACTAAGGCTTCCATATTAATGATTCCTAATGAAGATCTCATTTAACCCCTCATAGCCCACATGATCCATGATCACTATGAGAAATAAGATGGAGTGCATGATCCACCTCATGGCATGTGTATACATGATATATTTAATTGGATTGTCCTTGATATATTTGGTGTGGAGCTGGATCCTTTAAGAAGGCATCCTATGTTTCCCAGTTATAATCGGAATCAAAGCCCCAGTAGTTACTTAAGTCTTGGGTTTACACACTGATGCAACCCCATTTATGATGCCTAATGAGGTGCTCTTTGCATCCACCTTAGCCCATGTGAGCCATGGATGTTGTGAAAATACAAGAGGGAGTGAATGATCAACCTCTTGGAATTTGGTGTGGATCTACATATTGGGTAATTCCTTGGGAAATTTTATGTGGAGATCGATCATCTAAGGAGGTTTCATACGAATCCTGCTTGTGGAAGGAATTAGAATCCTCATAGTTCTTTTAACCTGGGACTTACACATTGAGGATGCCCAAATAAATTGGCATTCATATCTATAAGGTGTCCTTTAATCCTATTGGAATGCCCTAAGAGTCATCATGTATCATAGATCAACATATATGGGGGGTTTCATGAGTGTCATGGTGATGAGCTCCGAGGGGTGTCACTTGTCTTGGATGACACCTCGGGGAGACATCATGTGTCCAGGATGGTATATCCAGAGGTGTGGTGCATGTCATGTCTGACACCTCATAAAGAAATTAAGAGTCTGGGATGGAATGTCCAGATGTGTGCTGCATGTCTTGGATGACTTGTTAAGGAGACACTGTGAGAGTGGGTTGACACATCGATAGGTGTCGCAGGTCATAGATTACTCATTTGGGGGGTGAGAGTTGGGTCGTCATATTCATATTTTTCGATGAGACTCGGCTGATGTGAGTAAGTTCCATCACATGAGTACAGTGATGCATCTGATGGAAGTCACAAGTCAAGGGTGACAAGCCCACAGGGTTTGCAGGACCCAGGTGTTTCTCACAGAAGGTTCTCAAGACCTGTTTTGACATGTATAGTGTGTTTTTTATGTCAAAAATGACTTGACTAATAGATTTCATGAGATTTTGGTGGCATGACTTAGTGATTTCATGTGTCTTTGGATGAATCATGTGAAACCCATGGAGTTATGTGATCATTTCCTCCACTTATGTTTTTCACTTTGAATCCCTACTTTTTCCCTTGTATTTCAAGTGCATTATCTTGGTTTTGTGTTACTTTGTTTGGGTCTCACATGATCTAGAAGAAATGTCATGTGGGATTCACATGTCTTGACAAGAGTCCTTTGTGTGATCCTTGATTGATCAGGTGAATTAATTTATGCTTGATTTATGACTACTCTGGCAGTCCACCAATGTATTACCTGGTGTAAAGTTGGTCGACCAAGTGATTATTTGTGCATAGAATCCTGGATCTAATTGCAGACATGTATAGCCTCTAGAATCTATTCAATTGACCAACACACCAACTAACTATCCAACCAACCATTTATTTGATTTGTAGTATTTAATTTATAAGAACTTCCATTGTGCATACTAGTTGGTCTATGTTGGGCATCAGACATGAGTCCTGGCTAGAGTCAACATTGGGTTATGCATTATGCAGTTTCATGAGTCTCTATAGTGGACTGCGTTCTATGGCCCCACCTGATTTTCAATGGTCATGGGCCCATTAATCATTTATATGATTACTGTCGATTATTGAAAACTCACACCTTGAATGTCTTCCATGCCATTATATCAACATGTCCATTGTTCATCGTGAGATCCATGTGCCTATAAAAGGGCCCTCACGGGTCCTTGTATGGCTTATCTTGAGGTCTTGCGGCCTGTGCCTAGGGTGCATTTAATTTTTTCCAAGTTTTTTAGTGATCGTGAACCCTGATTGGCTCCCCTTTTTCCATCTCTTTCATTTAATGTGATGAAGGTTGGGGGTTATACACAATTGGATGTGTGGCACTGAGGGTATTTCCTCTATTTTTTTGGAGATGATTCGTGTGACCAATATGGGTTTCATAGTGATGTTTGGGTATTTCACGGACAAATCTATATGTTTATCCATAGAATTTTGTTGTGTTTTGTGGACATGCACTAGGTCATACGTGCAGCGAAAGTGATAAGTCATAGGGACCGCGTGAGGAAACATAGTTTTGACAATAAGGTCTTGCAGTCTCTCTCGGGTCACTTAGGGTGCATTCTGTATGTATTTCAGCAAATAAGGACACCACTAACCTCCTACATTTTGATCCCATTTGTAATATTTGACAATGGGTGGTAGGTACGCGTGTTTTCTCAAGTAATGTGCATGATTTTTATTGAATTTTATGGTGGTGTCTTACATGAGCAATGTGGATTATATGATATTGTGCAAGTATTGTGGCCAAAACAATGTAGTTTTTCTTAGAGGACCATAACGTTGTCTGACGGTTGTAATGTGATGCGACTAATGAGTCTAAGGGGATCTGTGAGATGCACCAGGTAGGTCAGTGTGGGTCATCTGTATTTAGGGATGCACCGCATGTCTTCTAATGACTGCAAATCCCTCTCGCCTCCTTCTATTTATCTAATTAATTCTATGGGTTGAAGTCTCAGAGGTCTCATGAGATGTCTTGGACATCATCTAGGGATTTTATTCTTCCCAATGATACTTTGTTGTGTGACCTTATTGACTATGTGGAGTATTTTCCTTGGGATGTCTCTTACCTATATTTTCAAGGAATTTCTGATGATTTTTTAGAACATTCCCTTGATAAAATGTTCTACCGTGGGGGATCCTCATATGTCCTTCACCTTTTAGACACTATCTTTGAAGGGCACTTTATGAGGAGGGATTTTTATGGCTTGTCGCATGCTAAGATCCATGTATGGAGACTACATGTGAACCTGAGGTGGTCACACAACTGTGAGCCTTTTTAGGGTCTCTACAAGTCTTCGACCATCAACATATCCCTTTCTTTCATGGGATTGATAATACCCATTTTTAGTAATTTCATCCTTTGTGATTTTTTTTCTACTGCTTATTTGGATGTCATCAACAAATTCACCCCTGTAGGAGTAATGTCTGAGGGTATAAGGAATCAGTACCATGGACAATTAGATTCGAACTAGAGTCCTTGATGGTGTTGTGAACATATTATTTCATGCAATTTTCAATTTACTAGGGGGGATTTAATATTTTAGGAGACACCTATATATAGGGGGTGGAGGAGTTTTCATTCCACCAGCTACCTACTTAATGATAGTGATACCATTTCTTCCATGTCTCATGTCATGGCTGAAAACCCTAATTTTGAGACATGTTCGTGTGTCTCAATCATGAGTCTTGAATTCAATACCTCCTCTTGTGGAATATGACTTCCTGCTCTGTCACCCGTCTATATCATTCACATACTACACATCATAGATCTCTCTGAATTTGGAAACTATCATTTGGACTACGTAGGTTCCACTGGCTCGACTTATAAAATAGTTCGCATGACCATGTCCATTTCAAGCATTTACCAGCCTTCAAGGAGGAAATGTGGCACACATGGGGCTTTTCAGGGGTTATTCTCCCTATAAGTCCTTTGAAGTCTAGGAGGTTCTCAAGAACCTATATATGGTTCATGAACCCTTGTCAAAGTCATGTCATACATAAGATTCCATTGGTAAATTTTCATGCCTTTTCATCTATCAATACTTCAAATTGTTTTTCCCACATGTTCCATATTTATTTTTTGGATAGCTTATGTATCTGATAAATTATCCTTGGCTGTGGATAATCAGTGGTCCCAGTTTTCTATAAATTTCAAAGTTGACCCTCGCTATCTTGCACGTTCTGATATCAAGAAATTTTGGTAGTTCCATTCACCAAGCTTCTAGGATAATACCCTATCCAAAAAACTAGAAATATATGAGTTTTTTATGATGTATGACGTAGTTATTCCCTCACAGGGATTTAATATTCCATCTCATTGGGTATTTAGTTCTACCGACTGCGTTCAGATGTCAATTATCGGGGATGACCACATGGTAATTTCCCAACCTTAGGGTTTTTCCTATCCACTAGAGAACTCCCCCATGAGCCTATATGGCCATGATCTTATTCAACAACATATCACCCAGATATTTTCAATCATATTTTCCACTTCCCTGAACATTGCTGGCATTGTGTGGTATTCGAAGTGGGATATTCAAACCAGTATCAATTTCTACAATGAATGGGCATGGACATTCAGGGTATGATAGATCTATATATAATTAACTAATGATTTATATAGGGTTAATCTTAACAAATCCATGTGCATATCTCAATTCATTATCTTCCACTATCTTAAACTCCTCTCGGAAAAGATCAAATGTTGGTTCATAGGGACTAACACATTCCATCTTTCCCATGGTGATGTGGGAATCAGCATGTGGTATATCTATCATTGGGGAGGTATTCCTCCTCTTAGATATGTATAATTATTTTCTCCCCTCTTAAGACATTTGGGATGATCTGCTACTCACTCTGGCTTCATCCAAATAGATATTTTTCCATTAATAGAAGAAAATGGGGAGTGATATGATAGTGTAATTGATCGTTTCCTTCACTGATTATATCAAAATTTTACTTTATATCAATAGGGATAAACTGAGCCCTATTATACTTTGTCTTCATTCCTCCCAATACGTTCATGATGAAGATGGATCATATTGGGACATTTTTTATACTGAGGAATATACTTCATGGGGATACCAAGTGAACCCAATGGTTTTTCTGGACCTTAGTTGAGAAGTTTTTCTTGACATGTTTCTAAATGTATGGCTCTTCATAGATAAAGATGTGCAATCCAGAATTTTTTTTAGCACCTCAGTGATGTTTTGATGACTCACGGAAGGAATACACTTCAATTTGGTAGTATCGGTCCTTGCGCAGATTTACTAGATGTTGGTCCATATCCATCAAGGAAAAAATCCCTAAAAAATTGTTGGTCCTCTTAAATTTATGATTGGTTAGATTAGGGAGTACATTTAATGGTATAAGTACTGAAATACATCCTGGATTCTAGATCCCATATCTTATATAAGGCTTCTGTAAATCTATGGAGTTGGTCCAATGTTTCTAACCTCTATAGAGGTCAATGGCGTGTTGTGTTGGTCTGACAGTATTGACTTTTCTATTTCATTTATATCATCTGGTACAATCATAAAAAATGGATTCATCTCTCTTTATGAGAGACCTTATAATGTGTCCCTTCATAATGGGATCCTTGCATGTAGGGTGGAAAAGTGTGTTATTTGTGAACTATATTCACCCCATCGGTTTGCTCGACAATTTGGTTGTGTGAATATGTTTTCCCCCATTCCCTTGACTATTTTCCATGGGGAATGAAATCTTTTAATCATCCACAAATTTTGAAAGATGATATCTCTTGAATACACCGAGGCTATAATTATATTTCCACCCACTGATGCTTCAGCCTATCTAACCCAGGATTATGACCAGGCTTGGACGATGGTATATCTCGATGTTGTGTGAGGACATATAGTCCACCATGTGGAAATTTCTCTCACATTTCCAATTACTCTATCTGATGTATTGATGGACTTGACTATGTATGTGGTATAGGTCTCCAGGAAACATTCAGGTTCTGATGATAGCTATTCTGATGGTGGACGAGATTTTGTTGAGGTGCTCAATTCTCTCATTCTCACTACAAATGATTCACCTATTGAAATAGGGACATTTGGATCCTACCCTCCTATTTAATCATTAATATTCCTTTTATTCTATCTCTCTACCAAACCTACTTCGTTATCTAGTTAGGTTTGATCATATTATAGTCATGTATGGTAGCACATCTAGGCCTTAATTACTGAGACCCCTCTGGGAGCCTACCATCATCAAGGGTAGAGACTTCAATAATTATTCCACGAGATATGGGTATGAGGATTTCATCAATGACCACTATTAGAAATTATAAAATAGACCATCCTATCCCAAAGTGACTTGGATGCACAAGAGAGGATCATGAATGATCTTGCGAATGAGGCCTCTCTAGCCATGCAATTACACGAGACAATGGAGAACCTTGAGAAGGGTCTTCCAATGTTGTTTGAATTACACTATTTGATGGATGTTTGTATACTGTATATATGGAGGTATGAAGAGATTATTTCTTTTCTTCTACCTAATATCTGGACATAATCAATCTCATTTTCCACTTCTTGAATGAGGGTTGAGGATATGACTATTATAGTCGATGTTCATCGTACTGTGTTATAAGTGGAGGAAGCGAGTAGAGTAACACTTCATCACAGAATTGATGTATCCCTAAAAACCCTCATGGATCATGTTAGAGTTGTGACCATATTTTACTATATTTCAGTTTCTTTGTAATGTAATCCACACTGATTGACTACATCCCATTTTTTTTTTGTGGTTTTTGGAGAGACTCAAAAATCTGGAGATTCTTCCCCCTTTCCCTGACATGAATGGATGAGATTTTCATACTTTATAATACTATTCTTTGTATAGTAATTTGAGGTTCAATTTCATTATGAAACATTATAGAAGTCCATTTATTTCATTATGATATATGTAAATGAATGTTTGATGTTCGAGCATATCATCATGGTGGGAGATGTGTCTCGAATGATGGGTGATTTTCATATACGTAGAGAGAAGCTTTTGCAAGATAGGATCATGTAACAAGTCTCATTACAACTATCACATGATTTAGTTTTGGTTCTTTTAGCTCAGACAATTTTTTATTTATTTTAGGTTCATTTAACTCAGACCATCTATTGGATATGGAGCCAATATACCAAAAATCACTCAAAATATAATGGGATACTAAACTATACTGTGATACTGATAAGGATCAAGAGTATAGGACTTTCAAGGTCTATGGAAGGTTTATGAGGTTAATATGATTGAGGAGAAAATACAAGGGAATATAGGTCCACCTGGATAGTTTTAATGTCGGTGGCATAAATCACAACCTGGAAGCTTCAGCCGAATGATATGGAATGGTGTAGAAATTCCCAGTATATCCCTTGAAACTATGGGGTTGTCAGCTTCCACCACGGTATCGTTGAGGCTCACAAGGATTAGGAGGCCCTTTTTGTTGGTCCAAGATACCCCATGTTGGTGGATCTTATCCCTTATGTGTTGGTATCATGGCCGGGTGGAGTGATCTATTTTCCTTTCTTAAGGCTATGAGATATTTATGATGGAACAAAAATCCATATGATGAAGTTGGTTATGGAGGGAAGGCTATCCATGAAGGCTTATGGAACCCTAAGAAAACAAAACACATAATTGAAATGCACAATCCCTATTACACATGGGTATGAATCTTGAGATGTGATCCATAAAAATGTTCATGAATGAAGAGATGAATTCCATATTTTAGAATGGGTATAAAACATGGTGATGCAACATTGATGATATAAAATCTGTTTGGATAAACTGATGGGGAGACTGTAAATTAGATTCCAAATTGAATAGGTCATGATAAAGGAATTGGATAGTCATTTAGGGGTATCCTATAACCAAATGAGGTTTTGGGTTACACATTGGTGAAATTAGGGTCACAATAATCAAAAATACCATAACTCCCTACCATGATATCTCTATTTGGAGGGTCTGAGCCCTAACATAAATAATGTAAAAAAGTGGATAAATCACATATCCTATTCATGGGAAATGAATGGTTTAATAAAACCAGAGACACAAAAAATTATGATGTGAGATACAGGGAAAATATAAGCTTCAAGGAGAGATAGAGCATCATAAAAGTTTCACCCCCACTTGTCAAATATATTCTCATGGTGATTAGATGTGAAAAATAACTGCTCTTATTTATTCTTCGACTAGGGGTTCTGGAGAGAATAAATAGGCATTTAAAAGGGCTACATTGTATACCTTATGATCTTTATGACTCATTCACATGTGCCCTAATTTTTTCATAAACTCTAGAGATTATGTGTTGAACGAGAGACTACAAAGCCTTTTCCCAGGTCATCCTTCGCTGGTTTTCATCTAGAAAAGTTATTTGTATATTTATTTATAAATTTAAGTTCATGCGGTTTGAACCATTTTGGGTAAGAGTTTTTGGTTATATAGATTTTCCAAAGTGTTAAAAGTTTATGGTCATGCCACTTGGACCAGGAATAGGGGATGATAGACAGGAGGTATATTACGATAACTAGGGTCAAGAGTTCTCCAACATCCATCGGAGGGAGCGGTGTATATGTTGTAAATCATGGATCAAGTTTCCCATGTCCATAGTGTTGATATGGGACAGTCGTACAAGGAGATTTTTAGATACACTGGGGCATTGAGTCTTCTGTGATGATTCCATGGATCATGAGAATTGGAATTTTCATCTTCGGATTCACGTATCTGATTGAAGTCTATAGGCACATATGTAGGATTCATGGGAATGAATGAATATTCAAGTAGAGGGTACATGAATCTATATTTCCATTCCAAGGGAAATAGAATGTTAATGTT
Organism: Viscum album; assembly: GCA_963277665.1. NCBI lineage: Eukaryota > Viridiplantae > Streptophyta > Magnoliopsida > Santalales > Viscaceae > Viscum > Viscum album. The sequence continues at coordinate 1,514,198,638 of OY728155.1, read as the reverse complement.
ATCCTGAGACACTCACGTCCTAATGTGTGGGGCATGGGTTGAGGTTCTTAAAAGGTTGATGAAGGCACTCTGTTATTGGGTTAGCTACGGTATGGATCTTTTTGTCCTTTGATAAGGAAGTACTATGGATGATGACCTTTACATTTTATAATTATTTATTGGGATGTACTTCTATTTAGCTTGACTTTTTGTGGTGAGAGAAGATGTCATTTCATGTCATGCAGTGTGGATGAGGGTAGACCGATATGAAAAAATACAAATGTATGAAGTCCATGAAGTATTGGGCTTGAACACCATGGGGTATCCCACTTACCCAAGATGGTTGGGAATCAAATTACATGTTTTTGTGGGAGAACCATAGATTTTAATGTCATGTTGGAAATATTAAGGTATTACCAATTTAAATGAGGGCCAAAGAGACCCACACCATGCAATGATTCTCTAAAGGGGATTAGACTAAGAGGTCTAAAAGAAGGCTAGTTTCAGACTACATGGGGCTGGACCTAAAGAAAAAATCACAAAACATTCATATGTATAACATAAATATGGGAAACAATCCATATGTATTTATTGGGTGGTTGTTCAGTATAACTTCATGGGGCAAGGACTTATCTTCATAGTTTATTGTTGCGTGTGAGACATTCCATTCAGTTTAATGTCATGTGAAAATGACAAAGGTCACCTAACATGAATGAAATATAATTCATTGGCTAGGCCCCAAAGAAAGTGTTTGGGAATTAGTACATATCTCACAGAGAATGAGAATCAAGCCTCATGTAGTATATAGAATGTTTGGGTGGTGGGAGATTGACAATAGTGATGGCGTTCTTATAAGAAGAGGTCTATAAGAGCATACAATTTCATGTTTTGTAGGGTACATAGACCATTTAGTTTAACATCATGCTGTATAGACTCAAGAAATCCCCATAATATCCTTATATATAGGATGATAATGGGTTCATCCCAAGCCTTTATACACTATTTTTTGTGGAGAATCCTTTACCAAAATTCCTAATCCCTCACGAGCTTTGATTGATATGAGAAATAATGAATAATGAGGACCCCTAGAACTATATAGGGGAACCGATTATACAATGAGAGTATTTTATATCATGTGGTGTCTGAGTGGATCAAGGTGTCCCTACGTATCTCATTGAAAATGAGAATCAAATCATAAGTTGTTCTAGAGAGATGCTTGATTTTAACATCTTGGGGAAAAGAATTATCTTTATAGTATACTGTCATGTATGAGACATTACATGTAGATTACAACTATTCATCACGGAAGAGTATGTGACTTACAAAAACATTGATTCATTATTTTTGGAGATTTTTCAATGTATTTCTTGAGAAATATCGCATTGGTGGGTGGTTGGACACTATACCCATACATAGTGACAAACAAATAGGCTCCATTATTATAGATCGTATAAATGAAATACGGTCCCTCCCACTAGGGTTCCAACATAGGGGGTTCTTCTACGGTATCATTGGGGTTCTATAAGCTAGCACCAATTCTATTTGGAAGAAAGAACAGAGGAAAAACTTTTTATTGAAGGCATGTGCTATCAAGTTCAGGTGGATTTTTCAAATGTACAGTGTGCACAACCTCTTCTCATCTAGATGATCTAACTCATCCATACATTTTTTTGATTGCTCATCATCTGAGAGTTTATTGAAAATGGATATTTGGTGTGAAGGTAGCAGGACTTCAATGGGTAGAACCTCCTCATCCCCATACACCAATGAGTATAGTGTTACATCTATACTTGTGTGTGTGGTGGTACAGGTTGACCATAAATCATCAAGGTGTTTTTATAGTAAAGAATTATTACCCTTTTTCACCATATTTTCAAGAATATCTAACAGATTATTTTTGAAGGCCTCTATCTATACATTTTACAAATCATGATAGCATAACGAGTGATTGTATTTGATGTTGTACTTCTGATATAACTTCTCCAACTCCATAAAACAGAATTTGGTGTTGTTTTTCATCAATTTCAGGTGATGGACTTCAAACCAAGTGATGATGTAAGACTTTATGATGTCTATGATACTCTTCATCATTATTTCCTCTAGGGGTATCTCCTCATACAATTTGTAGACGAAGTCGGTACCAGTAAGGATGTACTTGAACTTATTGGATGTGGCTGAGGGATATGGCCCCAAAACACCCATCAACCAAATTGTGAATGTCCAAGAGTATTTATGAATGGTTATTAATTATTAGGGATGATGGATGAGGTTTTCATGAATCTGGATCACCTGACATTTTCTAGTGAATACCATAGAGTATTGTATCATGGTTTTCTAGTAATACCCTATCATTATGATCTAGTGGGAAATCCTGGTTCCAGATTGGTGGGTTCCATAGGACCCACATGGAATTATTCTATGAATACAATAATTTATACTTCTACTATGCATATGAGGATAATTCCATCGAATACAAACTCGTAAAATATTTTCTAATAATTTTTACCATCATGTAAGGTGATGTTTGCCGCTTGGAGTTAGATCTGTTACTTTGCAGTATTATCCTTGCGAGTGTCCCATCATGAAGATAGATAATTATGTTCTTCATCCACCCATAATTTCTCATTGGTTCGTCGTTCTCTAGGGTGGCGTTGATCTGATCGATTTCATTCATATCACACATAATGATTGATGAGACTATTCTTTGATGTGTAATGCATTATATTGAATCCTCGTGATCACGGTCTTCTAAGATATATGTTTCATTGGATAATACATCAGTGTGATCATTCTATGATCGAAGTATATAATGAAGTTTGGGGTCAAATGGGAATTCCACCATTAGTCCCCTAACATAGCCATTGATATGGGAATGTTGATCCTTTTTTATGGAATATTCCTTTTTTATCTTCTTTATCACCATCTCTAAATCCCCATTGATGTTTAGGTATGATGTGTGTAACTATAAAACTAGTTTCAAAATAGTTTTGATAGATGGGTACTCAACCTCATTATTGGTGCAGATTTCAGCAAGTGAGAAAGTATAGGGTAGAACATCTTTATTTGGGGACACAAATATAACCCCTAGTCCAACCCAATTGAGTTTGGGGTTCTCCATTCTTGTACTGATAGTAATCCGATAGGAACATTAAAAATACATCTTCATTGTATAGGGTGAGTAGTGGGAAAATAAAACCATATAATCAAGGATTTCAATTCCCTTTGGTGTATTTTATGGAGCGGGGTGTTTTTTGAGGAAGTCATCCAAGGGGTTCCCTTTTACTGACATCTAGGATATGAACCAGATTTCATATTTCTTTTGGATGAATTCCCACTGAGAAAAACTCATGGTAAATATAGACCATCCAATGATGTATTTGAGATAGTCAGTATGAGATACTATGTGGATCTCATGGTTCTTCAAGTAATTCCCCAACCTTTTAACTCCAATGATGACGAAATGTAGTTCTTTTAGACATAAGAATGTATTTTCTCAACACCAATCATAGTCTGAATGATGTATTAGTGAATATTTTCACTTCTTGTAATATTCTTTTGAGTGATGAGGGAACCCAGTTAGTGTTCCATGGTGGCCACATATATTATGATAGGCCTCCCCTCCACTAGAGGCATCAAAACCAGTGGGTGCAGTGGGAATTGTAAGATATTTCTGGGGGATTTTTAGAAATCATCATACCATTTTTAGGTGACTCCCTTCATCTTCCACATCATGAAGGGGATGATTTTTTTCCAGGATGTCTATAAATCACCAAATATAGGAAATGTTCCCTTTGAGACCCCTCAGTTCTTTAAGGGTCCTTAGGGGAGACATTTCTAGGATAGCACTAGTTTTCTTTGGGTCAACATCAACACCATGTTTGTGTAAAAAAATACTATGGAACATGGATGATGCTACCCCGAAATATCACTTTAGAGGATTCGAATTTAGACTGCGGTGTCACAATTTAAAAAACTAATTTTTATAGAACCCTTAATTGATCACATCAATATTTATATTTGATGACTAGGCAATCGACATAACACTTGATTATATTCCCAAAGATAAGCTTAAAAATAAAATGCATGGCGTTCTGATATGTGGCACCCTCCTTATTTAATCCAAAGGGTAGGACTTTGTAGAAGAAGTTCCCTTGGGGTTCCCTGAAGGTGGTTTAATCTTTATCCTCAGGGGACATTTTTATCTGATTATACCCCACATACACATCCAAGAAGTAAAGATCTATTAATACTGCAGTGGTCTTGATCAAGATTTTTGTGATTGGAAATGAAAAATTTTCCTTCAGTGAATACTGATTAAGGTCCTTAAAATCATTACAGACACTGATGTACTAATTATTTTTCATGAAAGGGGTGAATTTTTCATTTATTTTTTCGTATTTCAGCTATCGTGTGAAGTTTTCTTTGATCAAATTGTTGACCTCTTCCTCTAAATTTGTGGCATGGGAGGGGTGCATTATTCTGGCTCCCAACCTGATGCCTTGATGATATCCAGGTATTCTGAGATTGTGTGTAGCTATATATTGATTCAATCAAGCCATTTCTTTTTGGTTCTAGGAAAACAAATATTAATGCTGCTTCAAGAATGCAATTTATATCTCCTACTCTTGAGGAGGCATGACTGTGCTAATCAAAGTAGGTCATGGATATTCTTCTGTCTTTATGTTTATATGTCAGATATCATATATGGTTGTGGAAATAACTTAATTGAATTTTGGAGTAGTGTTTCAGATATCATCTTCATCCTTTTTTATTCCGGAGTCCATTGGGACAACTCTAAGTTATGATGGAAGTTTGGAGGTCTCTCTATCACTAGCAGGGTGAGGAAGATTATCAAGAGAAATGCCATCATCTCCCATCATCAGGGATACATAAGGGATATGCTGATATTGATTGTTTCTGAAGAAAGAGGAGGGTTGGACATCTTGTTATTGGATCATTATTTCGACCATGTTTATGGGGAGCACGTATTCCTCATCAAGCATGATGAAGGGATTTATAGTGGTGGTCCCCAATCCATTGGGGGTCGAAACATGTATAACACCATACACTATTTGATTTATCCTCCCCTCATGTAGAGGACTAGTTTAGCATATATGGATCCATGAGTTTGGAAGGGGGGTTTTTCCATGGTTTATTCTTACCATTCCATTGATGGCGTACTTCAAAAATTGATATCATTTTGATGGGACTACCAAGTTGCCATTGACCCAGGCCCTTACAAGAATGACATTGTATTCAGTGTCTTGTTGGATTACCATGAACATGAAATCCGACATGAGCCCCCAATATTGGGTCTCTAGTATAATAATTCTAAGGGATATCGTAATACCCCAGTATGGTCATCTTTGTAGGAGATAATAACTCTTTTCTATAGCACAAATTTTAGAGGTTCTAAGCTTGGATGAGATTTATCCCAAATCCAATATCTGGTAAAAACCTTTGGAAGATGATATTATTGAGCCTACGGAAGATTTATAGGGGTCTGATGTGTCCCTGGATTGCCTCTTCTTGATCTTGTTCAATGAATTATATGGAGACATAACATAATAAGTACATGTTTCCTATTAGATAGAACTCTTCTATAGTGACTTTTTTGTCAAATTATTGTGGGATTCGGATGGATTCAATAGGTGACTCCCTGAGATAATTAGAAATATTAATCTCATCAATTATTGATAGCTTGGATAAGACCATAGATAGATGTTTCATAACATCATACAGCTATGCTAGAATTCACTACCTCCCAGTATGTGGCTGCTTCTGGGCATGAAGTTGAGGATTTTGAGTGGATGAGGTTGATGAACTAGGTGAACCCATAGAGGTCGATGGAAAATCATACACCCATGGGATAGGTTGTTTCATCCTTTACTGTGGATTATATTGATTAGTTTGAACCCCCGCTAAACAGTTACACATGACAATTATTTACGGGTTGCTACTGGAGGGATCTAACGCACCTCCTTACATCATTCGAACCTACTGGAGTTCTTTACTGTGAGTATTAGATGCATATGAGTCATTTGTGGAGATATAACTAGGATACTGACTCCGAACATATATTGTTCTTCCTATATCCTCTACTTCACTACATGCGGGGTCCCATTCCCATATTATATGTGGGAAAACCATATCTGGGGGGGTGTTCTCATCATCAGATAAGGGGTTTATCAAGTTTATCATTTTGATAGAACTGAATATGATTTTATCTCTAAATGATGATTCCATTTGGTGGGGAGGTGCACATGTTGCAGATTTTGTAGGGAATAAATCTACAAGAGTTATAGACAACTTGGTAGTGGAATATGAATCTCCCTCATATATTTCTTCCTGCTTCCGGTTTTCACACCCACTATTGGAATGTATATTAGAATCATCTTTTTTTGGTGGTGGAGCTGTTGCGTGTTAGTGATACTATAATTTCAGTGTTCCTTGGGCTCAATCAATAATTTTTTAAGTCATAAAATTGTCAAACTTTTATTCTTCAATGGTAGTAATCTTCTACCATCCTTAATCATCCTTTGAATAGGAATGGTTATGCATTCCACCTTCTATAGAGAATTGACACATCTCACCTATCTAGAGTCAATCATACCTTGAAGGAAATCCTTAAAGATGATATAGTTATAGATATTATGACATAGAATTCCATGGAAAGGGTAGTAATCTAGACCGTTAGTGAGATTGAATTCATCAAGATTCCTGGGCTTCAGAATCTTGAGCAGGTTGTGGTCCATGGATGCCAAGAAGTATCCCTGGACTTGCTCACATTGAAATGAGTACTTCTTATTCATCATCTCCTAGAATCCTAGGCAGAACTGGTTTTTTTTGTATCCAACCGAGGGAGAATCTATGATTTCCTCTAATCAGTAGATGGTGTTAGGCAGTTTGGAGCTTTCCTGGGTGCTTAGACCATTGCGAGCGTAAGGGTGAAAGCTCCAGCTTCTACTTTTCTAGACTTTTTCCCCTGTGCTGTGAGTGTGATCCAAGACATGGATCAGGTTCAATGAATAGGTTATTCAATACATTATGCTATTTCATAAAATTCTAAGAATCCACCTGGATATTTAATGGGGATTAGGGATGTTTATAGCTCATCCATGAGATTTTCCACAGATATTTCTAGAAGTTGTACTTGTGATAGAGGGATGCTAAGAAAATAGGTCATACCCTTCAACCTTTCTATGATGTTAGACACCATCTCATTATCACACTTTATTCATTTCATCAATTCAATGATCATTATATTCCATAGTTTTTAACTGAATTGGTAAAGGAGGAAATAGTGAAGGTATTCCCATCCTATGATATACCCTACTGGAAGACTGTTATACTTAATGAAGATTGGCCCTATCAATTTCTGTAGGTGGAACCTCAATTTTTTTTTCATCTGCAGATTCTGAGGTCCCATAATTGGCCCACACCAAGAGACAAAGTATGTGAGATTTTTTTCAGGATCCCCTATAATATTAATGATGGATAAGGTAGTATTGCTAAAATTAGGTGGAGTCGGGGTATCAACTACCCATTTGGGGTATGGATTCTTTTCATGTTGCACTGGCATACATCGTATTTCCCTGTATTCCATTAGAGTAGCTAGATATTCAATGAAATTGAGAATATTTTGGAGAACTACCATTTATTTCACTTCCCATCCATGAGGAGGGGTTGGGGATGATGAGGTGGTCCTAATTTCATCTCTAGTTATCCCTCTAACACTCCTATGACTAGGGAGTTAACCTAGTAATGAAGAAGATTTCTTCATAGGGGAGGGAAACTCAGATTGTTTTCAACATCCTTGTTTATGTAGATGGGTTGTCCATACCCAGAGTCTATTTGATATCCAGATGACAATATAGCTGTAGGATCATCCATAAGACTGGGAATATCATCCTATAGTTGGAAGAAATTCACGGAGGGAATATTTCCCCAGAGTAACTCCTCATTGAGATATTGGAGAGCTCGTATCTCACTCTCATATTTTAAAATTTTCTCTTCTAATGATTGAAATATAGTCATGGGTTCTTTATTCCCGTTATTTTTTGAGGTTTTCTACGAAGGAGGTGGAAAATCATTAATTGGTGGTGCCAAATTTCTTAAGCCTTATTTGATTTGGGGGGCACACACCTTCATTTTGTGTGTCCAAATAACCCTCCTCTTTGGATATAACATCAATATTGTGATCCTCTACATCTGGATCATGAGTGATTTATTCCATGAAAGAAGTGGAAGCATTAACTATCACATATTGAGCAGTAGTGTTTGGTATATTTCTTTTCATATGGTAAGATGACTCTTCATGTCTTTCATTGGGGATGGTACTTGAACCCTTGGTCTTTTTGAGTTGTTTTGTCTAGCGGCCCTAGAAAGGCTTGACTAATTTCAACATATGTTCCCCTCTTTTAGGTTTATGAGTGGTGACCATTATGGAATTTATCGATGGGGATACCGAATGAGATTCAATGAACAAAGTTTTTTCTTGTGATGGTAATAACTAGTTGTATGCCAATCGATTATCTTTTCGTCCCAACATCAAGAATATTGAAACCTTCATTGGTGGTGATGATGAAAAAAAAATCTCCCATTACTAGAGAATAGAGATGATCTATAATCGTTGTTGATGTCTCTAAGGTCCTTTTAGGGGATGAAGAATTTGGAGGTGGTGATTCAGATATAAATTCCCCCGGATCATTGGGCTGGGGTTTGCTACTAACTACTATAAACACATCGTAACTTTTCTCAGGGACTAATGACCCGAGAGGTGTAGGTAGTGGGAAATGTTATCATAGGCCAAGGGGGTTATTCCAATACTACATGGATACCATAGTGGATGTTTTTGTGGTCTCTGTGATGTGGAACAATTTTTCTTCTATGAGAGTCAGGTACAATGATAGCACATGATGAGGATTGGACATTACATATAGTTTTTCGGGTGATCACAACTTTGTTCTCTGTGTTAGGAACATCCTCTTATTATCTTGAGGGGTACAATTTGAATTCATATTGGCTATCCTCTCTCTGCATCTGTGATTTCATATAATTCTTAGAGTGGGAAAATTCTGTTATAGTGACCAAGTAGCTCGATCATTCCTAGGTCCTCTGATTTTGTCGAAGGCTATAAAATTTGAGGATTTATGCTCGAGGGAATCTATTGTTACAAGGGAGTGGAAAAGTGTAATTATCCATTTATCTCCCCATCCTTGAATTTGGATTCTTATTATGGATTCAATGATCAGATTAAAAATTTTATTGATTCCATCACAGAAGTCATGTTGTAAATTTGTGTTGTTCTTTTTCAATTTTAGATCCTGGTCCATATAGACAATAGCATGGTCAAGCTATATATAGAGTATCTTGATAGTCTGGAGGTGAAATTAGATTCATGGATAATAGAGATTCTAATTCTTCAGTCATTGATTAGTGGCCACCATATTCTGGCATAGCTATGTAATGCACTCATTTTCTAAATCATTGGGGATATCATTGCTAAAAGTAGAAAGGGGCCAGAACATGATGGGTGGGATGTTTTCGAACAACTATCTCCATATGTCAATATTATATTTTTCATCATCAGACTTACAAGCCTCTATCAAGTCAAACCACATAAGATTACTCTAATGGTAACCTACAAACGGGGTTGGAGTGCTGCTGGATGCCAGTGGGGAATTATATGCAGTTTTTCTAAACATTTCAAGCACCACTTCTTATGAAGGTTTCAGTGTTTGGATCACCTTTCTATAGGATGTGTCTATGAAAATAGAGGAATACATTTCCCTTTGGATATAAATCAATGGGGAGGTTGATAATGGTGGATGTTATGAGTAGAGTCCATGTGATCCATCTACACATTACCATATAGAGTAGTATCAAGGTAATTAATGTTTCCTACTTCCACTTAGATAAAAGAGTTTATGGACGCTTGAGGTGTTGAGTGTGTCTAGAACATCATCAAGGATTATAGAATTGAGTAGAATATAAATAATAGTCATGTTCTTCTTAATGGTTGGATTATGTCAGCCTGCCTTTGGTGGTTGTGAGGGGATATGGGCCTACTATATAGAAGTTTCTGGAATTTTCATATAACTGCCTGGTTTTGTGGGGATATGAGCCCATTTCTCAGAAGCTATCAGAATATGTCAATGTGCTACCTCATTGTTGACAGGGATATGATCATGTCCAGATGTGTGCACCATTCTCACTTGGTAATCCTCAGTCGGATTGAGAATATAAACCTATTCCGAATATGCATTCTCCACCAGAATATATAGATGGACCACCAGAATAGGATAAGGAATATGAGCCTCCATATGTATTACTTCATAAGGATGATGTCACAACCATTTTTTAGAATAAATGTTATGTTTCTTGATTTTTTTCCCTACTATATTATGCCACGTAGGTTCACATATAGGAATATAGGCATGCCCTGAGGCTTGTGACACTCTCACATGGTTAGCCTCTCTGAGAATGGGGATGTGGGCATGATCTTGGGCCTTCAGATAATGTTGCAGGACTTATTTGACATGTATGTTCCCATGTCCTGAGGTATGTTCCATTCTTAACTAGTTTTTCCTAGTTGGAATACAATTATTAGCACATTAAAATTATACGCCCTTCATTGGGATATACCAGTAATCCTCTCAGGCTGGAATAAGAATATGAAATTTTTTATTAAACAATTTAGATAATGATGATCCGAGTGTTGAGTCTCCCTAGCAATAGATATAGGAGTATGCACTTATAAGTTAATCTGCAACACCAACAGAATATTCCTATATAGTTCTTCATCTATTGCTAAAATGTATTGTTTCTTCAGAATTGTGTTTTTAGGAATATATTCTTGGACATCCTCTGTTTCCATAACCTATTGGAAGATGTTTTCTATTGAAGAGGGGATATGCATCCACTTTTGTCCTCCATGTGTCATTAGGAATTTCCCATGGGCTTCATGCATGGATGTAGGATTATGATCCTCCCCCATGATTTATATAGGAATATGACCATTGAATTTTTCATGGTGAGCATGAATATAAGCCCCTGGCTGGTTCCTACTAGAGTATGTTGGCAGGTGTTGTTGGAAGGAGTGGGTATAATCACCCTTCCAGGGTATCTAACATCTTCTTCCTTTGATGAGTCTTTATCGACGAATCCCATGCATGGTGTCCAAGATGGATGTCTGTTGAAAGGTGCCCTCAGTAGGTGGATGATAGATACCATTATGATGATGCTGGCAATGGTAGTTAGCAGACACCATCCTCAGTGCTCCCTAGACTGTAGGAGAGCTAGATATGGCCTTATAATCCACCTTCATCAGGTACATAAGGTGTAGGTTTTCATGCATTGGGGATAGTCTCCTAAAGTGATTCGTCATGAAGGTGAGGGACACTAGCCTAGTGGAGACATTCTTCGAGTGACATAGAATCACCAGTTGCCGCACATATAGAATCTCACTAGAATATTCCACACCTGGGATCATGATTTATCAGTGGTATTTAGAATAATCATGTTATATATTTATTATTGGAGGTATCCTACAGGTGAGACCATTTTAGGACCCGTGGGGGTCGCAGTACTAGATGAACTGCTAGAACTAGTGAAAGAAGATATATATATTTTCCAAGATCAGGAGTCTAGAAGAATTCAGATTATTAAAACAAGGTCACCAGTTAGTTCCATGTGATTGGAATGATAATGATCAATAATATATTCATGGTTAACACTAATTTCATGTATTCCAATTCCATCCATTCTATTTGTGTGGACTCATCAACACGAGGATGGAGTTATAAGAATCCCAGTTTACATTTGTCTTACTTTTTTTCTTGAATATAAATTACCAAACAATGTAACCCAAGAGGTTCACGTAGATCCTATCAGATATGTTCACATTTGAGTGGAATGAAACATGGCTCGGTTGATTATAACCTGGTTGTTTTGTTATATAAAATATTCACATTAGGTTCATTAAATTTGTTTCGGAGTGATTTCATGGTGTGGAATGGGTTTCGCTTTCCATGTTACCAATTCACTTTTCCCTAAAACTCTTATTGGTTCACCCATCTGTAGATGAGTATGGTCCTACTTTCCAAAGTCTATATTTCATCTAGGTTTTGAGGCCCAAAAACTCATAGGGACTCACATTAGTTGATAGGATGTGGGGTCGTTCTCATCACACCCTTTTGGGGGGGAAATTTTTCCATCTCTGTGACTCTCTTATAGATTTAACACATGTCTGTGAATATCTCTTTATTCAAAATATTGGACTGGTTACCTTGAAAAATTGGATTTGTGTCGATTCTCTTTTATGTAAAACAGACTATGATTAATCTTTATGTAGCTGAGGTTCTCCATCATTTTCCAATAGTGGGTAATCAATTATGTGTTGAAGTCACACAACCAAGTGCTTTGGGATATGCCCCCATGTGTGGAGGTGGTTGATATTCCATAAATAGGATTAGGGCATTATGAGGCATCTTGTATATCCATGTTATTATAGGAATCAAGAAGCACATAGTTTAATTGAATTTGGGACTGATTCACCAATGTTTCCCTTTTTATAATGCCTAATGAGGTGCTCATTGCATCCCCAAAATCCCATGTGATCCATGCTTGTTGTGAAAAACAAGCAGGAGTGAATGATCAGCCTCATGGAATGTGGATAGAGGATCTTCATATTGGGACATTCCTTGATATATTTGATGTGGATATCAACCCTTTAAGAAGGCCTCCTACATATACTGATTGTAACTAGAATATGAGCCATCATATTTCTTTAAGGATAGTGACTAAAAATTAATGCTGCGTAATTTATGATGCCAAATGAGGTGCCTGTTGCATCCCCCTAATCCCACATGATCCATTATCATTGTGAGAAACAATATGGAGAGAATGAGCAACCTCATTTCTTGTGGATGTGGGGTTTATATATTGGGATAGTCTATGAGATATTTGATATGGATCTCGAGACTTTAATGAGGTGTCCTATGTATTCTGAGGTGTCACAGGTCTCAGATGAATCATTCATCGGGGAGTGCCATGATAGCTGGTTGTTCATGTCTAGATGTGTAGACAATACTCATATAATGTGATGAAGCCCCATCAGATGAGTGAAGTGATGCATCTGAAGGATGTCACACGCCTTGGGTGAAAACCCCCTAGGGTTTGTAGGACATGGATGGTTCTCACAGAAGGATCACAAGACCTGTCCCGACATGTCTAGAGTGATCTGATTGTCCTAGATGACAGGATGAAGGGATGTTGTGAAATGTGGGTTGCGTGATTTTGAGTTGTCCCATGTCTTCAGATTGAACACATGAAACCCACAGAGGTCTCGGTTTATGTCTGCTTGAGTTTTCCACCTAGAATCCTGTCTTTTTTATTTGTTTTTTGAGAGTCTCGGCATGGTTCATTTTCAGTTTTTTTGGTTCTCACATGTTCTAGAAGACATGTGATGTGGACTTTTCATGTATTTCAAAGAGTCCATTTTGGTATCTTTTATTGGCCATGTGAAGTAATTTATGGTTGGAACATGACTTCTATTGGGTTCCATCAGTGTATTACATGGAAGAAAGTTGTTCAATCACATGATCAGATGTGAACAGAAGCCTATGATCTAATCATCGATGTGTGTAGCGTCTAACATCCTGTCAATCAACCAAAACACCTCCCAATAATGCAACCACCCATTTTTTTGGTATGTAGCAGAGAATTTTTAAACACAACCATCCCACATACTCACTACTTTGTGTGGGCCATCTTATGTTAGTACAAACTGTAGTCGACATGGGGTCTATCATTATACAGGTTTCCTAGACTCTACTATGAACCGTATTCTAGGGAAATACCTAATTTTCAAGGGTCATGATCCCATCCATATTTTTTTGAATTAATGTTGATTATTGAATAATCACACTTTTATGGGCTTCCATGTCATCATGTCGATATATCAAAGTGTCTTCATGAGATCCATGTTCCTATCACATGGAACATGTGAGTCCATGGATGGCCTATATCAGGGTTTAATTTTCTATTCATTGGGTGCACTAGATGCATCACATGTCCTTTGGTGACTGTGAACCCTTATCGCCTCCCCATTTTCCATATCCTTTGTTTTATGTTACGTAGGTCGGGAGTCTTGTACGATTTCTTATATGGCGTAGAGGGTATTTCCTATATTTTTTGAGATGAGTAACGTGACCTTTATGTGTAAAATGGGGATGCATAAGTATTTCATTGAAAACCTACCTGGTCATCCTTAGAGTTTCATGGGGTTTTATTGATATGTGTTAAGCCTTTCGTACGGTGAATCTAAAAATCCATAGAGACATCACGAGGTGAGGCGGTAGTCACATTGAGGTCTTATGGTGTCTTGTGGGTCATTCTGGGTATGCATCACATATCATTCAGGGACTATGGACCACAATCACCTCCCCCCTTTTGGTCCCCTTTGTTTTATTTGATAGGGTTTGGGTGGTACGTGAGTTTTCTCAGGTAATATCCATGAATTGTACTTGATTTTTTATTACTGTCTCACATTAACAATGTGGATTATATTAGAGTTAGAATGTATTGGTAAAAACAATGAATTTGTCCTTAAAGTACCACAAAGTTATCCAGCAGTTCCCATGTGATGTGGCTGAAGAGCTGAAGGGGATCTACAAGACACACCACATAGGTCAGGGTGCTCACATGTCTTCAAGGGTGCACTGCATGTCCTCTAGTGAACACAAACCCCTCTCACCTCCTTATCTTTATCTTTTTTGTTTTATATGATGAATTCATAGAGGAATCTCAATATTTCTTGGACATCATTGAGGGATTTTATTATTCCCTATTATTATTTGGCATGTGATATTTGTGACTACTGGGGGTATCTTTCTTCGGATGTCTCTGCCCATGCCATTTATTTGATTTTGGATGTTGTTTCACGAACTTTTCCATGAATACTAGAAGCCTCATAGGATGATCATCTTTCCTTCATCTTTCAGTCATTGGAGAGTAAGGGAACTTATTGAGGATGGTTTCATGGTGCTTGCCACGGGCTAGGATCCATGTATGAAGACTTTTCTTGTCCTTGAGGTGTTCACGCAATCTCGAGCCTTTTACGGTCTCTACAAGTCTTCGACCATCCTCTTATCCCTTTATTTCATGGGAAAGATAGTACCCATGTTCTAGTATATGATCCTTTCAGATTTTTTTGTTGGTTCTCATTAGGTGGGTTTTAACAAATGGATTTTCGAGAATGGCCAAATGGTGTGTGTTTTGTTTCAAAAATATTTATCATGATATTTCTACCCCTTTTATGTATAAAAATGGAATAATCTACATTTTCAAATCTAGATATATATCATTTTAAATATTTTCACATGGATTTGGAACTTGTACATTTGGAAAAGGTGTATTTATATTTATATCATGTTTTATATTTGTGTAAGCTTAATTTTTTGTTTCGAACACAAAATATATGGTATGAGATGTGGTTTTTGAAATGATCAATTTCTATTTATAAAGGGTTAAAGCTCAGTTGGAACATTATAGAGATTTTAAAAAAAGGACCAGAACTCTAATGGAATCCAATATTTCAATATTTATTATTGAACATAGATTGATATGATTTGAATATTGGTATTATTTTATGAAAATATTGATTCACATTGATAATTTAGAGAGGTGATGTATAGTTTTATTCATTCTTGTAAATGTTATGGGATTGAAACATGGTTTTCCAAAAACACCACACTTATGTAATTTGTTTGTGGGAATGGCCCATGGTAATCTGGGGTACCTATGTTGTTGCACTAAGGACTCATACTCTAGGAAAGCTAACCTGGCCTTGACCAGGTCTCCCTAGTAGGTTTATGCTACAACACTTTCAAAAATACATAGCGATAAAATGGGTACCACTATAAAATTAGAACCATCCTCTATATAATCTAGTGAATGAGAATAATAATTATTATTATTCATTACAATGGTTGAGAGGATACTAGGACCCTAATAATCAAGCTACATGGGACTTTCCATGGTTATTTCTATCATTAACTCTTATTTCTATGTTACTATATATATATTCCCATTACATTAATATCTAAAATAATTGCAATCTTTTTCTACTTTCCATTTTTTTAGAACCTTATAATATTATAATGTTATATTATTCATTCTCTCTAATACAATTACATTATCATCAATGTCCAGTTTATAAATGGATTATTGAGAGATCTTTCATTCATTGGATGATTGTTTTGGAAATCATAAAGAAAATTGTTTTCTAACGAATTATCCAATTACTTATTTCTAAAAAATAATTAAATTCCTTGTATTTATATTTACAAACTATGATGAAATTATCATACCATTAAACATAATGAAAATATAGTGGTTTTTCTTTTGGAAAACCTTCATGGATTTATTAATTAAATATCTTTATTATATTTTTTTAGTTACAGGTTTCAACTCATCTTTTATTCTTTCCCAAGGGGCGTTGTTGTTTTTGGATAGGTTAATTTTATAATCACAATCAGGAAGTTATTTTTTGTAGTTTAGTCTTACTTTAGTTTATTTTATATAATTATCTATTTATTCATTTAATTATTTAATAAATGAAGGGTAGATATAGTTGTTAGTGGAAAAATAAATTTTTTTTGGGGTGTATTTGCCTTATTGTAGAGTGATATTGAAGGGTGAGGAAGGTTTTTGGTTCTCTTGAAAATTTAATTATTTTCTATTTTTGATATAATAGTGATATTCTATATATTTTTCTCTATTAGGAATGTACGATGCATAAACAAGTCATCCTAAAATTTTATTTGTTTTATGATTCATTTTTTTATTTTTATTAATTAGGTGAAACTATTCCCATGTGGTTCTTCAATGATATATAGGTACTTGGGACAACCTATGGGGATCAGGCACTCCCTTTTGGCCTTATTTTAGGATGGTTTGGGAAACTAGTGAAGGGAGGACTTGGGTTGGTTAATTAAATGATAAATTATTGATCTGATTTAATTTTTCATGTACTAATTTATTTTAAAAGGTGGAATATATATCCTTTTAATTATTTTGGAGAGAAAATTTATTATTAAATAAAAAAGTGTATAATGACTTTAGAGGAAATATCCAAATGTAATGGATCATGATTTGATTCTTTTGATTTAATATGTAATGGTCTTTTTGAAATCATAATTATTAGATAAATATAACAATGAGATATATAAGGGAAATAGAATTATTAGACCTTATGAATAATGGTAAATCATTAATTGTAGACTCTACATAAAGGTAATCTAAAACCTACGTAAAGGTCAAACATTCAATGTATATAGTACATCAAAAATCATATAGGGGCTTTAAGGTCATAAATGACATTTGAAAAGGTAATTATGAAATTTAAGAGATTAATGAACATTAAAAACCCATTATATAATGCTGATGAGGTGAATTTTAATGTTGTGTGAAGGTAACCCCTTATATATATATATTTTTTAAAAATTCATTGGGCTCTGTAAAGGTAAAAAAGAGATTCTTAATGGTCACTAGAGTTCAATTGTCCAACATAATTGTCATCTAAAATCTATATATGTGTGATTTATTCCTTCCTAAACATTAAAAATGTTACCATATGTGGGATATTATAAATGAGATGTATCAGAAGTTGGTGTATTCATCCACTTGACTCATGGTTGGTTGAGTTTGTACATGTGTTTGATCTATAGAGATATTCAATAGATCCTTCCAGTTGATACAATAACCACATGTATAAAAAAATTTAAATTAATCATTGATCCATCAACTACATGATTCATTTAAATTATCTTTAAATATATAGTTGATATTGATAGTCATAGTTGTCCAGTACATAGAGATTTTTTAATCATATTAATTGTTGAGTTCCCAAAATAATTAATTTAGGATATTTTTAAATCTGTATATATTTTTTATTCTAATTCATGTTAAAATATCTGGAATACCTAATCTATTAAATTATTATAGATACTATGTAAGAAAATAAGATCCATAGAATATCTATTAACCACAATGAAATGAAATTCCAAATATCATGCATATTTCCATGATATAATTCTATGATGAAGAAGATAATCTCGTTCAAATGTGATATGAGAATACAAATAATTTTTTGGAATATTTAAATGAATAGGAAGATAATTATAATTAAATTATCACATTTTGTAATAAAGTAATTGAGTTATGAAATATATTTTTTGGGAACATGAAATAGTAACACATGCATTACAAAATACTATAGATTATATGAATTCAAGGCTAAGAATTGATTTAGTTAAATTATAAGGAATATAAAATGGTGTTAACTCTATTTTATACAAAATATAAATATATTTCTAGTTTCATGAAAAATAATAATAAATGTTTCTTGATTTAGTGATGATTAATATTCTACAATTCAATGAGAGTAAAAGTGATGAACTAATACAAAAACATATTTCATTCCTTTTGTATTGAATACAAGAAGAGGTTGTCCCAATAATATTCCAAATCACTGAAGAAGAAGAATAAATAAAAAGGGAATTTGATAAAAACTAATATTGATCACATTTTTAACAAAGTAATTGGGAGATTTATCTTACATGCTTGTTTCTATTGAAGTCTAAGGAGAAGTGTATTCATTCTTGATTCTAATAGTTGTATTCATAGTTGATAAGACTAGATATACTACCTGAAATCATCTACTAAATATGTATGATGAATCTTGAGGTAGACCATCCAATTAATATATGTGATGAGGAAGATCTTTCTATATAGTTCAATAGGGCCTTATCCAGCATTAGTGAAATAGATTCAAGGAAGTTTGATCCCATTAAATTATAAAAGGTATATAAATCCCAAAATTTTATTGATAGTAGTGAGTTATTGGATAAAAAATGTAAGATCATAACTATTATCTTTCTTTCACTTATAATCAAAAGATTTATACGCATGTGGGATAATGACAATAATATTGTATCTATATAGTCATATTTAGAGAGTTGAACATCATTAAAACACTGTAGTGTTCTCCTTTATTCATATCCTATTATATATTTATGTTCAAACTAAAAGATAAATAATGGGAGAGAAATCCAATCACTGAATAAATATAATGGAATGGAGGGATAAATAATATATATTAGTATATTTCCACAAATAATTTACCCCCACCCCTCAATGTTGATAACATCCTTATAAGAACATAACACACACATATTTATGATTGATATAATAAAAATATGTAATAACTTCTGTGTAAGGTAAACATATTATATGTTTATTTCTAATACACATTGTTTCATTTATCTTTCAAAAATAACTTGGTTTATGTTTTTTACATCACTTATATTACATCTAACAAGTATTTTTATATCCATTTGAAACCTAATTATTGTATCAGAGCTTAACATTCCATTATATTTGAGAAATATGGCTTAGAAATAAATATGTTATACTTATATTTAATATTTTACTTCATATCATATAATAAAATATTATATTTGTTCTGGAATATTAATTAATGGATTATGCTATTTATATATCATTAGTAGTGACTTTGTGAAAATACCAATGATTTTTATTAGTCAAAGGATATGAATCCCGACTATCATATTTGAGGATAATGATTTACCATGTATTTGAAACCAATAATTCTATCACCTTTATGATATCTAACAGAGTAATAAAGTACGATATGTGATATCATCAAATATAACCAGACTACGAGTCCTAGAATAAAACTGATAGAACTAAACCACTTTATTAACATGACTCTGACAATCATACCTTATTGTTTCCTAGGATTGTGAAATACTATTATGAATAATAGTATAAAATATTAGTTGGATCATAAAATTTGATATATTTTTCCATAAATTAAATTTTAAATTAAATTCTATTATGTAGAAATTGTTTATAAATAATGATAACTATTATTTATATTAATATATTATAAAGTGTTTATACATTAATAAATTATAATGATTTTAAAAATAAATAAGTAAATGTTTTTTAAATATTTTTTATCGATATTCGACAATATTATGTGTTAATATTTAAAAATGAAATTTAAATATTATGCAATTCCATATATCATAGAAATACAGTGTTGATTTGTAATTTATAATTATAATTTATAATGTGTTTATAAATTATAAAAGTAGGGTAAATGTAATTTTTTTAAAATATGGTTTCTCCATATTACATAATAAGAATAGTTTAAATTAAGGGGACTTATATGGGAAATTAGTTAAACCAAATAAAATGGGTTTTTGATGAATGATTTGATCATGGAAAAAACAATATGAATTATAGGTTATTTACATTATATAAATGACTTAAATAATGTAAATTTAAATATGATATGATTATATTTCATGAAATATAGTATATTTGATGTAAAATTGAAGATAATGATTAAAAAAAGATTTAATGTTATGAAATGAATATAAACTGTTTATATTCAATATTATAAAATTTCCATTCAAAGGTATAATATAATAAAGGGTTTTTTATTTTGATTTATGTATAAATTGTCCATAAATCTTTTTTCCATTTTTTAAAATGTTAATTGGTCATTTATTTATATGTTATTCCTTCTTTAATGGAGTAAAATTGTTTACACTATATATATTTTTACTCATTATTTTAATGTTATTAATTTCTTCTTTGTTTTGACCCACGCATTTAATGAGCTACATGCTAGGTAAGATAAAGTATTTTTTCCATCTACATTGAACTTCATTTTATTAGATTTAATTTATTTTTTGAATGTAGTTTATACATATTTGGTGTGAGTGCTATGATGAACAAAAAAATTTCTTGAGTAATGTATCCATGTGTAAATGGTGTTTTGTTGGACTTCACACTAGTCGAGTAGAATTTTTCTTTATTCTAGGAAGTCATGGGTGGCTATCTATGTACCCAATCATACTAAACTATTGATTTTGAATTTCAAAAAAGTTATAAAACATTCAATTAAATGTAAATATACGTTATATATGATATATATTTGGATATGTGGAAGTATATTTGGCTTATATGTTTTGGTGAGTAACAAAAACAAAGGGTTTTTTAAATAGTTAGAAAATAATATGTTTTTAACATATTTATTTGATGGATGGATTGTGATTCCAACCTAAATCACAAGAATCATTTAGACATAAATGAATTAACAATTTTTAAGACAATGAAATTAAATCCCATTCAAAATAAAAAAGTGTTATATTTCTTCAAAGAGACACTTGTCAATACCTTGAAAATTCAATATGGGGGACAATGACGAGTAGGAACTCATTAATTATATTATGTATAGAATGAAATAAATTAGGAGAATCAAACAATTAGGATCCTTATTTTATGTGTTTTCTTTTGGATATACCTTTTTCACATCTTGTCACAGACAATCCTTCCTCTTAGGCTCCAAAGATGAATTATAGAAGACCTAAAAATAAATTTTTGATCCCCACACACTGAAAACAATGAGCCAAGATTCGAACAATAAAAAGTGGTAATGATTTTATGAAAAAAAACATAACACATGGCATATATATATAAATATATATAAATTAATCATTAAAATAAATATTCCATAAATTAATGTGTGCATATAGTGGAAATACAACCAAAGGTTCCAAGATAAAGATAAGGTACATTAAAAAATTACAAATAGTTGACACTCTAAACAATCCATCACTACTATTTGATAAATATGGACAAGAAACCATAGGATCACAATAAGAAAATCATGCCCAGAAAACCCAAAACATCACCAACTCATTGTAGTACCTTTCCCATTAACGTATCAGATAAAACTATGTCTACAAACCCCCATGGGATTCTTCATGGTGTGAGATAAACATGAAAAGTAATATCCCACCAAAGTATTACATAAAATGTATCTATAAAATAATATGAATATTTTTATTTTACATAAAACATGTAATGATATGTAATAAAATAGTATTATATTTAAATCATCATAAAAAATTCCACATTTTATAATTTATTCAAAAACCGAGAAATAAAATTTCAATGAATAATTTACATAATAAATTTACATATGTTAAAGCATGTATTATAAAAAATCCAATAATATATAAAGATAAAACATAATGGTAAATTCCCATTGGATAACAATGGTTGGTATAGCTAGATAACTTGTACAAAAAATAATGACTACTATTTACTTATTTCCCTAGTGTCAATGCATGAAATAATTCAGTACATAAGAACTCACTAAAAAGTGAACAACATACAACATCATAATAATTTTCATATAGCTAATTATTTATGATCTAAGAATTGAGGAGCACCTAAAAAAATTGAACCACCATATAATTTCACTGGAAAATGCCTAATACATAACCCTCCACCTAGGTAGCCAAGGGTGCCATGTGTGGCATACATAACCAATATTTAAAGTGATTTTATGTTTAAAATGTAAATCCAAAAGACGCTTTTTAATGAAAAAAACATTTTTTATACATCACAATCCATTAAATAATGCATTTAAAACTCATTTATTTAACTAAAATGAGTGAAAAAACTATATTTTCTAAAACAACATTTTTTACACATGTATAAAAAATAAACAATGAAAATGATTATTAATTTATAAAAAAATTATTAATCATATAAAATAGAAATTTTATAGAACATATGGAATATATTGAACTGAATACAAAAAATCGGGTCACATATAGCCAAAAATGGGATCCTGGAACCAGAAGGAAAGTGAATTCAAAAAAATAGAAGTCCCTAAATAATTATTCAAATATATTAATTTCATGGTTCCAAAATAAATGTTGTTTTTGGAGATTTTTTGTCAACAAATATATAAAAATAGCCAACCGCACCAAAAATGATCAGAGAACCAGCCTCCAAAAGATATACACATTAAGGATATAAATCGGATTGAAGAAGGTTCACATAATAATCATAGTCTCTTAGAAACATATAGTGTAATCACTATAAATTCCAAGAGAAATATATGAAATAACAAGATATTAATAAAACATACCAACTTAAAAACAACTGATTAATTTGGGATCAAAACTCCAAGAGAAAGAGTCTTGAACATAAGGATTCATCAGTAATCTCATGGAGATGTCCTAGGGCTCAGAGAAAAGTGAATTAAGGTTAAAAAGAAAGGATAATGGTGACTAAAAAATTTAATCTATAGGTAAAATGAATTCATAACTAGAACTATTGGAATAGATGATTCACCAAAAAAACATCTCCTTGATTGAAATCATAAAAACAAAGTTCATGTTGTGAATAATATCTCATACCATAAAACATTTTCATGTAAATAAACCAAAATTATTGCTTTTACATAGAATACATTGACATAAATAAGGTATAATCATGTCATGAAGTAATCCATATTTCCAATTAAAAATTATTTGAGTCATCTCCTCATCCAACTACTATTAACAAGACTGAAATAATTTAATTACACACTTTAAGATAAATAAAAATGTAAATATAGTAATACGTTAAAATTAAGGATGATAAAAACTAAGAAGGGAAACCATATCCCTTAAGATTCCAATAGAATATAGTTAATTATATATATATATATATATATGATGTAATTAAATAAATATTTATCAACTCAGTTATATAAGAGTTATATATGATATAAATAATAATAAATTTCAATTTGACATTGTGATAGATTTTTTATATGTCATTTAATTTAATTCATTAAAAAATGTTTATCTTGGCCTAATAATGGATGTAATGCTATTTTACAGGGGTCATCTTTTTTAATGAAAACTAATTTAGTAAAATTCTTTATCAAATGGTAGTAAAAATTATAGTCATATAATAAAATGATAGATAAGTAATGTCATTTTCATTACCATAAAACATGACATTGAGATTATTCCTACAATTCCAGACACCAAATTTAAGAAATAACTATGATTGGAAACATATGATAAGTTATTAATTAAGAAAAAGATTCTATTTTAGAGGAATTAACATTCAAAATAATTGAATACTGATGTTATTCAACAAGTGAATCTTGATTTATTCTAATGAGTGTAAAATAGTATTTTTTTTAATTTAAAATGAATTTAATGAATGATTTACAATTTAATATTTTCCACATATACTAACTACAACTGATTATAGAATTGAATCTCAATATGTTCTAGAATTGAAATAAATTTATAAGACTAGAGGATTCCTTAATGCTTGTAATGGTTATGGAAATCATCTTATTTTAAATAATGGAATTTTTTAGACAATATGAATGAGTTAAAGAAATTTTATCATATATTAACAAATTATTGAATATAGGTGAACTGAGAATATAATGTGAAGTTTATTTGGTTGTACAAATAATACAAGTTGTTAAAATTTCAAATTAAATTCAAAAAATTTATTTAAACTTTCCAATAATGTTTGGTTATGAAACCAGTCAAGGCCATTGAAACCAAAAGGTAAATTATGAATGGAACTATAAATGATTCCATGAAATTAAATTTTATGAATACCCAAAGTTGTTTTTTAAACTACATTGAAATTATGTGTTTGGAATAAATGTTATAAAAATTAATTCTTTAGTTTTATAGGGTATTTAATATTAGTTCTATACATTAAAAATGTCGTTAATATACCACAGTTCAAAATAAATGGAAAATTTTATATAGCCTATATTTTAAATTCATTATATTGAGAAAAGTTCTTTGACATCAATTCTTTGAATATTAATATATTTATCAATATTATATGGATATAAATAATTTATTTTGGAAGTT
Organism: Viscum album; assembly: GCA_963277665.1. Taxonomy (NCBI): domain Eukaryota; kingdom Viridiplantae; phylum Streptophyta; class Magnoliopsida; order Santalales; family Viscaceae; genus Viscum; species Viscum album. The sequence goes on along the minus strand of OY728155.1, from coordinate 1,514,173,865 downwards.
ATATCACCTCAAAAATATGATAATAAAAATTATTTATTAACAAATATTTATTATGAATACCATTAGGTAATAAATTAAATATATAATTTTCAGGATTAATTAGTTATATATCATCATTTTAAAAGAGGAAATGATTAAAAAATATTATCTAATAAATAAATTTATTATTTAATTGTTCACAGAATCATGAGTTTATGTGTCACTACCAACGAGCATGTACCCTAGTGGTACAGGCTCATGCTTGGCATCCAAAAGACCCAGGATCAAATCCGGGTAGGGGCGAATTTTCGGGCACTGTTATAGGGATGTAGCAGTGGTGAAAGTGTAGCAGTGGAGACTGTAGTAGGTACTGTAGTGGCGGAGCGGCTGTAGCATGGACTGTAGTGGTGGTGGTGCTGTAGAGGGCACTATAGCAGTGCGGGTACTGTAGCATTACTGTTCACCGAGGGGTCCTTTGGGACAAAAAATGGGCTTTCAAGCCTAGTATTCAGGCCACATGGCCTTAGGCCATTGGGATATGTAATGGATCACCCTCTACCCAGAATAAATATTTCTTTTTGTTAAATAATAAATTGAGGTTTCATCCCCAACCTTTTAAAAAATGAGGGTATGTGTCACCACTACCTATTTGTAACACCCAGACCTCAACCATTGAGTTAGAGACAAAGTTTCAAAAGACCTCATTAATGCCTCATCTTATGTAGGATTATTTCATCTTGAAGTGAGGATGTTTGTTTTTTAGTTGGGATATTATACACTTATATTCTTATCATGGAACAAAAAGTAATTATTAACATTATAGATTAATAATTATAGTAACATATTGAAATGTGTACTATGTGGAATAAATTTCATAAAATTAAATGTAATTCCAAATTAGAAATACAAGTTAAATTATAAACTGAATATATATAATTATATAAAATTTTAGAGACCTCTAGATCCTATCCTAGGATTTTGAAATCTTAGTACTCCTCTGCTCAGATGTCCACCACAAGGCCCTTTCCATTCATTTTTCCTTTATCCATGGAATCTATAATAAAATGAAATACTAGAGTAGTGTTTGAGTAAAATACTAAACGTGACACTATCAGTACATCCTTATCCATGTTTTATCAATTATAATATTTCTAATCCATTAATATAATAAATTCACAATGAGCATAACATTATTAAAAAAAATTGAGTGGTTGGGTGCAATCCAAGCCACCACAAACCCCTAGCCACACCGACATCATATCCATGTTGTAAGAATAAATAAAGCTATCGATAAATATTGGATCTACTTATAAGGTTTTTTACATATCACTCGGTATCCTCAAGGCATCATGTAGACAGTTTTCTTGGTATCCACAAGGCATAGGGTTAGAACACTACTCGGTATGTAAAAGGCATCGAGTTTCAGCATGTTTTTATGAACCTTTGTTGAATTGAGTTATTTTAGTCTACAAGACTCTTGTTCATCACTATTGACATTAGTTCACATTACAAATACTCTCCATATATTAAATATTCAAATAATGATGGTCAACAGTCATGTATATAAAGTAAAAATTCTCAAAAAAATGATTGATGATGCTAAATGAGGTATTACCTGATAACCAACATAGAATGACATCGTGATATAAATCATGGAATGAAGTCAACATGTGAATAAACATAACGAATTTAATTTAGATATTCTTTAAATTCCCAATGAAACAAGGTTCATAGATTCATATCATGACAATAAACACACCCACATGAAATCACCATCACGGGAAACACCATTGTGTTAATACAAGAATCATATCATGAATACAAGTGTATAAGGGAGTCCCAAAAATACAATGAATGACCTACCATATGAAGAATAATGATTTTAGGAAAATCTCTAACATCCAAGTTTAATTTCAATATTAAATGTATGTACTGTTTCTGATTCTACATGATTCAGAATGTTGATCATCATAGGTATTTTAATTGTGAAATGGTTTAATTATATCTGAATACAACACAATGAACAATTAAAAAATTGAATTAATATTTAATCCCTTATCATTGATATTAAAACAATGACACAAAAAATACATCAACAAAGTTTAATTTTCTTTCATGATCCTACATGATTATAATTCCATAGTTAAATAAGTTTTTCATGGGGTAGTGATTTTGATGGGTAACTCCTTGGGAAGTTTCCTAGGTTGTGTGTTTGTGATGATAATTCACATTAGAAAGAACATGCGTTGTACTATGAGAACAGTCATTGGTTTGATAACCCATTTTTCATGTGAAGGTTCCCTATGTATGGGACCAAATGTGTCTGTGTGGAAATTAGGTTGCCTATAGGGCCTAGTTTTTATATTTTAATTTGATAAGGATCCCAAATGTAAGTGTGGTGGCACATCCTGTGTTGATTTTTAGGGTCCACAATAAGGAAATTATTCTATAAAGGGGTAGGGGTGAATGAAACAACCTATAGTATAGATCATGATGGGTGAAATCATGGGAAGTTTTCCAATATGTGTGCTAGTGAGGAAAATGAACCACATAAAGAACATGCATTGGCCTATGGGGATAATGATTTCTCTAATGACCCATTCTATCTTGTTGGTGGGCTATAGGGTAGGGAAAACATGTGTCTTGGGAGTTTTGGGTGGATATGGGGATCAATTGTTACACATTAGTTGTATATTTTAATGAACAATGTCAAAATATTCAGATAAAAATTGATCCATAGAAATATAATTCCATATATGATAAAGAAACTATATTTTATTTGATAAATATTACTTCTAAATTTAAAAAAGATATTCTTCCTAGAAAATGTTATTAATTTCATTGAATGATTTTATAAAGATAATATAGTGTCTACGAGGCTAGAATAAGTTTGATAAACTAATATAGGTACAGTTTTATTGAATAATATTTTATAAAAGTCTATTTTTTTATATTCACTTAATTACATAAATATTTTTCGATATGTTACAGTAAATACGAATTTAATGAGAATCATATAGTTACCTTTCTAATGTTAATATCACTATTTCCAACATGTTTATGGAAAAAATTAAAAATTAATTATAGTTAATATACTAAAATTGGTTTATGGTTTCGTAGTAAAGAGGAATATAAAGAGTTGAAATTATTAACTCTAAAAAAGTGAATTAATATTTATCCAAATAAGAATAATGATGCAATAATGGGTAACAATTAAAATAGTTACATTATTTCAACGATGAGTTTGAGGTAAAGGGTTCTATTGAAGTTGATGGTAAAAATAAAATGAGTTATAAGGAAAATGAATTGTGAATACCATAATAATTGATGTTATGTAATTTAGAAGTTTGAATTTCTTCATAAAGATAATGATTTAATATATTATTCCTAAATCTCAATATTAAAAAAACTTTCTTTCTTCATATATATTACTTACAAATGATTTTAGTGTAATCTTATCATTAGATGAACAAATTTTGATATATTTAGAATTAATATAGACACAATGGTATCAAAATACCTTATAAATAACAACAAATATAAGGTTGATCTATCAATTAACCATATATAACATGATAGATAGGTTTCTATGTATGGTTCTTAGGTATTTCTAAATGTATTTTTTCAATATAAAATTTATCATATAAAATAAAATATCTATATTAATATTATTTCATGTTAGATATATATATATATATATATATATATATACATTTGATAATGTAAAACTATAACTATCCGCTCAATGTATGAAATTCAGTTATCACTAATTGATGTTATTCAAGGATTTTATAGATTATGATGAAATTTTAAGGTAAATCTGAGTAATATTGTATTATAGAGATAAAAAAATTACCATCAAGAATGAAGAATGTTTTTGTACATTAAATAACCCACTAGGTACACCACATAGTGTATAAGACACCATGCCATTGGAATATTATGTCTTTAGGGACCGGGTTTGGATTATCAACCATACAGGGTTGATGAGATACCTAGCATTATAACCATAATATATAGATACCATTCATTCACAACATGTATGGATTATATAATAAGGTGATGGTTGGGGATGTTGCTAACCATGTTGTGTAACGGTTATCATATAAAATGGTATTTTTTCTCTTTTATGAAAATAATGGCATATAGGCCATTGATTGCCAAAGATTGATAAGTGTGTGATGACACATAGATTATATATATATTATATGATAACCATTTAAGATAAGGGTACTATGTTATACTAATTTATAATGGTGAATGAAAGGTGATGTATTCATCATCATGCGGATTTTATACTAAGGGAGTCAAAAATTTATGAGTTTGATATATGGGATTGAGATATTTAGAGCCCCTTTATGGCTCAATGTCTCAAAAATAGTGAATATACTATAATAAAAATGATCATGTCATGTGATTTATGGAAACATGGATAATAAAACAAATTTTTGATGATCAACAAATCATGTTTCTTTATAGCTTTAGTATAATTGATTCTATTAGATAAGATACTATTATTATACAAATATAGATATGTGGATTTATATTTTTTTCAATGATATGATGTCTCAGGGGATCACACAATATGGTGGACTAAATGGGGGTTTAGTTTCACTAAGAGATATTCTCTAGAATTATTTTAGAGTTTTTGGAAAAATTGATTGATATGTGAAATCACAGGGTAGTTCATATGAATTCATACCTAGTAAAGATAATGGGATATTTGGAAAAAATGTATTATAAAATATCCCAATTTGGATGGTATTTTATTTCCCATGTTATTAAATATAATATGATATACTCTAAAATATAATAGAGACTATGATTCATTATATCTTTTTGATAATCGAATGAGATATTACCTAAATATTTTTTTGAATTTTAGGCATTTAGATTTATCATATTCTATGATAATAGTATATCATAAAACTTATAGTCATGATACTGCCAATTTATATCATAAAAAATTATAGGCATATAATATGAATTTTCTATAAGTCATAACATATGAATGAATATATTATAAGGAATTGTATTTGAATTAATGACACATTATTTGATAATAATTGTTTTTGCTGTAATGACAAATCAAATAACATTTAAAAAAATAATGAGTTTATTTTGATTTATAATAATCTTATTATAGTTTTTTAAAATCATTATATACTAAAATTTAGTATAAAATCATTGTATATTTTAAAGTCATTTTTTCTGAATAAATATTTTTTATTATTATTGCTAGTTTAATAATAAATAAAATTCTACAATGTCATTATTTTTAATAAGATAAAAGTAATAAAATATCTAAAATAAGTTGGTTAATATTTTTAAAATTTTATCCTTTTATATTAAATACTCATGAATAGTAATTTTGGTTAACTTTATTACCTTGGTAAAGGGTAGAACATGTCAATATAGATAAAAAACAAGTGATAATACCATTTTATTCAATATTATTTCTTATTGGATGATTTTAATTCACCCATTTACACCTCGGGTTCTATATTTGGTTGTTTAATGGACACATTCCCATTAAAAATAACTGTATATTATTGAAATCAAAGAAATCCACATAATTTCATATTCATTGTCATAAATATCACTAATGTCTCGACATTAGGAAAAATTATATTATGAAAGAATATAAGTGACCATTTTAATTTTAATAAACTCATTTCATTATATAATTAGTTCATCACTTTTCTAGGCCACTTGGATAAGATTATAACCTTTTTAATATTTATGGGTCTTTTCTTATTCCTCTTTAAGAAATGTTAATGTTATTAGCATTCATTTTAAAACATTTACATGCAATATTTAGTTTGAGAACAATAAAATGGTTGGTTATTTCATTTATTTGAAGAATGGATATCAAATATAGAAGGGTTTTATGGAATGAAATTGATATAATGAAGGGATGATTCATTTATTCCACGTTTCTTCATGGTGATTAGAACCCAATTATCTCTCCATGTGAGAAAATTTACATTCTTCTCTCTCATATTTCTATTATGGAATTTAATTCATTCATTGATGTTAAGGATTATATTGGAGTTAGTTTGGTTGGTGCCAAATATACCAAATACAAAAGGAATTTTAAAAGAATGGTTTCGAGCAACCTGTATCAATATTTCGTTAATGAAGAGTTCCTTGTGACATGGAACTATAGTTCCACTAATATAATCCCCAAATTTACTTTTAATCAGCACCCATTACTTTTCCTCTTCAATGGTATGGATTTGAAATTTCCCTAACCCTTTCACATCAATAATGGTTAGGAAAACCATAGAGAATATGATAATATCATAATGAATTTGTACAACCAAATATATTGTGAAAATGGGGATTCTAATTTCATTATTAAAATTGACATTTTAAAAGTTAAATATAAAAACATGGATTAAGGCCACTTATAGTGCCATGTATAAATAAATTTACACTCTTAAAGACTCCTTTCAGTAATTTCAAGAGGTATCCAAAATAGTTGACTTCAATATTGATTTATATATATAATCTATCATCATTTCCTAGTTGAATACTCTTCTAGAATTAAATAAATGGTTCTTAAAGAAACATTAAGAATAATGTTTTTCAAATAGGGGTGTAGGAATACTATATTATTAAACACTATTAATAGGGTTGGGAAGGTAGTATTCTATTATATTTCATGAATTTTTGGGATCAAATCATAAGTATTAGTGACAGTATTACTAATCACATTATAAACTATTATATTAATCTATTCAATGATCCTGGATTGAGGGAGGATTTGATTGGTGGTATTATTCCTAGAATATCTTCTCATAAGGTTAATATATATCTTAATAGTATCCCCTAGTATTTTGAGATACAATATGTAATTTTTAGCATCAATGATAGTAGTTATCATAGTCTAAATAGTTTCAATAATTTCTTTTTTCATAAATGTTGGGATATTATTAAATATGATATAACAATGTAGGTTTGTTGTTTCTTTATTAATGGGGATCCCTTATATGTAATTAGTGGAAAATTTTTATCCTTTCTTTCCAAAAATGAGAATTATTGTGAAATTTAGATCTTTAGTATAATTTTCCTAGTCAATACCATGTATGTGGTAATTATAAACATTATTACTAATATCATGAATAGAATTCTCTAAAAAAAGTCTCTTGGAATCAGTTTGTCTTTATTAAAAGATGATCTGTCTATGATATCATTTTTCCTTCTTTATAGTGATTTAATCTTCTGAGGAAATTCCCTTGAAGAGGAAACATTACTTTAAAGAATAATATTAAGAGGGGTTTTGATATGCTAGACTGGAGTTTTTTGTTTAAGGTGCTAGGTGATTTTTGTTTTAGAAATACCAATATTAATTAGGGGTATTCCCTTCTTAGCTCTACTAGCATCAACGTGCTTATTAATGGCTCCCATAAGGGTCACCTAAAATTACATAGATGTATATGTTAATGGTATCATCTCTCATCTTTTCTCTTATGGATTATTGAGGATTATCATAATAGGATTCTCGCTCATTTGGTGTCACATGGATTGCTCAATAAAATCCAATCAACCTTATCTCTCACATCCCCAACACATCTCTTTTATGCATATTATATTGACCTTTATTGTAGGGTAATAGAAAATTAGGATACTTAAAAAATCTATAATTTAATATAAGATTATTTATAGGAAAAATAATTAGATGTAAAAAACCCTACATCTCATATGGGAATAGATTTTATATTTCTAGGAAGATCTTCACCCTTTTGGAGATGGGAATCAGAGAGGGTTAAATTACCATCAATTACTATATTGTTCCATTATTTATGGGGAGACTGATAGATGATTATTTTGTTGATATTTTTTTCATCTCAATGGAAAACTCTAAACATTGAAGGTAATGTTCCTTTCTATGGCCGGTAGAATATTCATTTAGAAATTTATCATAATACTAAATTGGTTTACTACATTATGGTCTCTAAATGGCTGATAGTTTTGATTATGCATCTAAATTTTAGAAGAAAACACATCATTTGGTGTGGTTTAGTTTATGAAATAATGATTTTCACCATCCCTATAAAGAAATGTTAAAACTAATTATTTAAAATTTTTATGGGTTTCGAGAACATCATAATCATCAATGATTCTCTCCAAGATACTCACTAGAAATATCAATGACAGTAATTTTGATTCTCTGGGTTTTTATAATGCTAGATTCATGAAAATATTTAAGTAAGAGACTAATTATTTTCTTGAATCCTCTATTTTTCAAGTAGTAAAAAGATTCCATTCAAAGAATCTTGTCATGCTCTATATGGATTGTAAATAGGAGCCACATTCTAATATTATTTCTGGATAAATTTGTTGGTTATTCTCTTATTGATGAATTTCATCACCATGGGTCTAATTATGATTTTATGATTTATATAAACGTTTTTTTATTTTCCTTAACCAACACTACAAGATTAACTTCAATGTATTCTTAACGATTACAGATTTGTTTCTTACTCCAACATCTTAGTTTGGTAGACAGCTAGAAATGGACTTGTCAATAGTTGATCTTTTTCTAGCATGTATCTAGGGATTAAAATATAGATTAAAATTGGATTACCATCTTCAATAAGGCCTGTATATGGAACTTTTGGCTTTATATTATATAAAAATATGGAACACAACCAGTTACCCATTGAATGTGTTCTATAATAATTTGACATCTCCTATTTCTATTTGTGAGTTATATGAAATTAGAACAAGGAGAATTCATATAATCTCTTTCTAAGACGTGAAACTATATTTTTCATTTGGAATCAGATCCTAGACACCCTCATTACTCATGGGAAAAAATACTCTTACTTGAAACCTCTCTTTCACTACTACAAATTCAACCCAGGTTCTACTCATGTCCAATGCATATTCTAGGTTTTAGTGCCGAAAAATTTAAATCTATTTGGTCAATATATAATGCATTTCTTCATGCTAGTAAGAACTTCTACCTTAGAATTTATTTGTAGAAGATTATGTTATAATTCAATGTTGTGTGTCTTATATAGATTGGTCGTTATGATAATTTTTTATAGAACTACATAACTCTAAGAAAGTTGGTCATACCTGGTAACTACAGGCCAACATTGTGAACTATTCAAGTATTTAGGTACCCCTCTCCCTTAGTGGATTAAAATCATTATATTTGAAGCTTGTAATGGAATTTTGGAGCCCTTAGGGTGTGGGGGAATCAATCAACATAACGATGAAAACATCATGGATTGTTTTTATGGCTCTCGTGGAATGAAATTTTCAAATGAAGTAGAGACGATTGGAATTATCAAAACTTTGTATTTTTCAAATATGAATGGTTGGAATAATCTCTCATTGGAATGTGATTCATCTATTATGATACAATATATCTGAAATGGTTTGTTGTATCATTCAAGGAGGCTTATAGATCAATGGATATAATTATTTAATGAGTTAATGTGTCTCAATTTCATCGTTACACATTTCATTTGGGGGGGGGGAATATGGTTTTTATGGGATTTCTAGAGAAAGCATTGGTATGAATCCCACTTGGCCAGATTCAATTCTGGTGTATTTTTTTCCATATTGTGAAAGATATTGTCTAAAACTACCATGATTTAAAATTTTATAGTGTTTATTTTTATCAACAAATGCATTGGCCATTTCGTGGAGAGGTTCGTTAAAAATATAACTGTAAATTCCTACACAACACATATAAAGTAATTATTCAATTAAATGAAAAATCCAAATAAATGTTAATAAATATATGAAAATAAATATAATTTTAATTAATAAAGGATCCAAAAAAAATTAATAGATTTTTATTAAAAATAATCATTGTATTAAAAAATATTTTTTGATGATATCTATTTGTCTAGAATTTTTTTTATGTCAATGTAATGAATGGTGTTCTAATTGAGAAAAATTATATTTTAGTAAAATAATAGTTTATTAAATTGATTAAATCTAAAAAAAATAAAATAAGGATAAAAGGGGTAATTTATTTTCGAAAATATAATAAATTCTACATTTATTGTCTAATTGAAACATTTAGAGTAAAATATTACATCGTTTTAATTTTGAAATTTTTTTTACCGTTGTTAAAAATAATATTGGTTAACTAAGATTCAAACAAAATGTTAATTTTTAAAATAAAAACAAAATATTTATAAATAATATTTTTTTAAAATATGAAATTCATATTATATCTATTATTATGTTCCTTTTACATTTAGTGGTATTATGATAGAAACTGAAATTATTATAATTTTATATTTTAGGAAATTTAAAAAGTCCCCTCACCTCATTTGTAAAAGCGATCCTCCTCAATTATGTCCTTAAATCACATTAGGCCTTCTACCTCAACCATAATATTCTAATTTATCTTATAAAATTAACTATCTATATTATATTGGCCCTAGTATTCTAAATAGTCTAACCCTAGGGACCATTAGATCATAAACAATGGATTGGTTTGGAAGAAGAGGTAATCGCTCCACCAAATCACATTATATTTTTACTCTCTCATACCTACTATAAATCTAATTAGTTAATAATAATATAAAAATAAATATATTATAAAAATGGCTAATATTTATATTGTTATATAAAAACAATTATACAATTTATATCCCATAAAATAATATGGGACAACACCACTCCTATGTATGTAAAACATCCAATCACCCTGTAGTGATACAATCCATTTTTCATCACCATCTAATATGGATGGGTATTATTATGGGTTTAATTAATATATTATATACATATGGTATTGTAACTATTATTTTAATATTAATTATTATTTACCTTTTTTATTACATCAATCAAAAATGAAATTATCATTTATACGTTTATAAAACCTACCATCTTTATGAGTGTTGTAATACCTTTTTTGATTTATATATTCTATGAGAGATTATAAATAGGATTATAAATATTTAATATGATTTTTATACCATGATTAAAATTCTAAAAATGATGATACCATAAGAAAAGAAGAAAGGAAAAGAATTATAAAAAGAATCATGCTGGGAAAATGAAGTCATTCTCAAAAAAAAAGTTGATTTTAATAAAAAATTACTAATTAAAGGATAATATGATTTCATAAATAAATAATACATGATATGATAAAATTTATTTATTTGAATAAATTAATAAAAATAAATATTTATTATAATTTAGGTTTGATCGTGAATAGATAATTTAATGAGTTGAGGTAAGGGAAATCATAACTCAATTTCATTTCAAAGAGTTAAACATATACTTAATTGATTATGGAATACTATGATTATGTGTGAAATGAATTTTTATTATATTAATTTATAGATCATCTTTTTTATTTTTATTTATAGATGATTCTCATAATCAATTTTTAACATTCACTTCAATTTTATTTGCAAGAGAATATTATCTCACATTTATTTATATGGGGAACATGTATTATAAAATACTTGTTTTTTGTGGTTTATGTACCAAACATGAATATATTTTATTATTGTTATCCTAAAATAATGGGATTTAATTATCCACTTATGTTTCATTCATTAATGGGTTTTATTATTTTTCTGATTAGAATGTTGTATGTGTTTGTTTAACAGTCTCATCATTTTTTGGGATTTTATATTTTTATGTCCTCACTATGAATTATTCTCTTCCATATCCATGTTTTCTAAAAAAAGTATTCAAAATGGTTTCTAAATTTTTTTATTCATGTTTACCAGTTTTTACCTTTTTTTAAATGGTTTGAATGGAATATTTTTTCCATTTTACAAAAAAAGTACTATATTAATTTTTTTTTAAACATTGAATGGTTGTTTTTTTATTATATAGAATGAGTGTATTTTTATGATTTCATGATACATTAATTATTTTAACATTATTATCAAATAATATAGGTTTGATTTTAAATAAAACATTATTCCACTATAATTGCATGACTTTTATAAAAAATGATTTATACTAGAAATGATATTTTCTTGAAGAATTATTCGATGTTATCTTTAGAAATCAATTTTTATCTAATATAAAATTATATTATTTTACTAATTATTATATGGAGATGTAAAACATGTAATAAGTATGTATTCATTATTAGGATGGTTTATGTTTATAATTAAAGGATTTTTACGAATCCTATTACTTTTCCACGGGTTTGAGATGATGAATTGTTTATGAAACCCATTTTATTTCGTGGGTTGTGATAAGATGATTGATTTTCATCATTAAGGAACAAAGATGTATGGTTCTTGATTATGTGATGGATGGTTAATATATATACCTATAACTCATTATCTAATGATTTAGGTCTCATAAGATAGAGATGGTTGGAATGGTCTTGATCCCAATTCTGTTATATACGGATTTAATGAGAATGAAGATAGTTTAGTAATACTAGGATTGAAGGGGAGTTAATCCAGTTTAGTAATACAAGGATGGAATAAGAGTGACCCTGGTTCAATAACACAGTTCTAGAATGAGGATTGAACTTTGTTTTGTAAGGGAAGATTCTTATTATGATAGTCTTGGAAATGGTCCTCGACTTCTATGGAAATTATTTTATATATGTATGTGTATTCCACAACTCCATTACCTATGTTATGGTCTCATGGATTATTCTCTTTGATTATTTTATGATTCATGTTTTATGAACTTCCAATCATTATTCCATGACTCCTGATTATAACCATTTATATAAAAATTTTATTTTAAAATCTTATGCCCATGTTCTCAAAACCTTACACTCATTTTATGTTTATCTGATCATTGATATCTTCTGTTGTTTATATATTCTTAATGTGAATATGAACTCGCATTTCCTTATGTTTCCATTACTTAGTTTTCCAATAAATGTTTTATGGTTGATATGATAATATATGATAAATTGAATACTGATGTTCTCAATGATAATTTTATACCGTATTTTATATTTTAAAATGTATTTGAATTTGATTTTTATATATATTTTATAAATACTACTACAATATTTGATCCCTTAGGATGAGATACATTATATATAGTTCTAATGTAACAAATTAACCACCTACTCTTGGTTAATAGATTTGGGGAATTTATAATTGTTATTAAAGAAATTTTTATAAAATACATGATATCTCGATTTAGGAAAACATAGATTTGAGAAAATAGGAATATGATTTCATTGATGGATATGAATAGATGAACATAATAATGTTTTGGTATGGAATAAATTAAATTTTTTATCTATATATATATCTATATCAGCATACTACAAGTATATGTGGTTCTGGAATATATATACCTAGGGTTACCAACCCCAAAAACACTATATTAAGCTAGACATGATTAAAAACCAGTGAATGACAATAGACCTTACTATGGACCAGGTTTAACACTCCAAGGGGACCTGATTATGATGATACAAAAAAGTTTATAAAAATTTTATAAGGATTATAACATGGTTCGATCAATGATGACATAGTTTAAACTAACGATTTCATTCATTAGAAAAAATTTTGTCATGATTTATATATTATATTTCATGATTATATGGGTTCCCAATATTTTTTTCTTCCCATAATATGATTTTTAGGTTTTATAAAATGGTTGGAACCTATGGGATTAATATTAATGGTGAATTTGATAGAAAATTTAATGATATTCTTCGTCGTTCGAAAGAAAAAACATTATTATTATTTATTCTCAACAATCTCATAATATTATTAGTAATGTAAACTTGGTAGAGTTTCCCGATTCTCATAGTAATATAAATATATATCTTTATGGTTACCACAAAGGAATGATTATTTAATTTTCTTCAAGTAAACTTATTGGAAGACACATAAAGGAGAGTGTTTCAAAGCAACTGGAAGATTATTTGGGAGCTGAAAATAATGACACATAGCACATATTATACAAGGAAAATGAAAGGATTAGTAAAATAAATGGATGAAAATAATGGCATTACTAAGGAATCATTAATAGATAAATTTATTAAATGTGGAATTTATTTGAATAATGAAAATTGTTTCCCTAAGGTGAATGATCTTAAAGATAATCTTAAATTATGTATGTGAAATTGTTATACAATTGTCAATTAAGATAATGTTAATGTAATATGAGATGAAATAAGTGTTAAGTAATAAAACTATGAAGCCTAGGTAAATTTTTAATAAGTTAATGAAATAATTGATTATTTATATATATTAATTCAATAAAAATGTATAATAATTTATTTTATAGTTTTATGTAATAGAGAACCATCTATGGATTGGTCCACAATTTTTTTATTAAGGTTTTGAAATAATATTTTGAATGGTAATGGTAACAAAGAAAGGTTATTGAGGTTGTTAAGATATATTTTTATAGAACACATGATTAAAGGAAAAATAACCCTCAATATATGCATGGTGTTGGGATAATAATAAGATAATGGGTTGATTTAATATGATCAAATAAAATGGATATTATTTACAAACATTGAACTGAAGATTAATATGATGTCAAGATAATTTATGATAAAATGTATTTATTTTATATAATATTTGGATTTATGTTATTAGGATAGAGTTATGTTTTGAATACTTTCATGTTTTCATTATGTTTTTATTATATTTCAAGTTATTACCATATTCTAAGAGATTACATAATAATGGTATTCACATGATTATTGTGAGACAATTAAAAGTTATGAAAAAATGTTTGGGGGTAAATGATAAGATGATTTTGGAAATTTAGTGATCTTATTTCTAATGTTTTTGGATTTTAATCTTCTAGAAGTATAATAAGGGTAACCATTTATGAAATTTTTTAAGTTGAATTTTATATGTGGTTTTAGAAAACAATATATTAATTCAACATCAGAAGATTTACATTCATTGGATAACATGTACTATCCATTTCTCTATAATTATAACTAGATACATATGTGATGAATTATCATACCGTTATGGATTTTATGATCCATTAATTCATTGGGCCTTATAATTTTGGATTCATTTTATAGAGTAAAAGATGATGCTGAAATTGATTAAGGTGCAACTAGTGAGTGAGATTTTACTTATGAAATGTACTCTTTAATTTTATATTTTCAATTAAATTTTACATAAAATGTTATCCTATTATCATCATTAACTATTATATCCATGAACATTTTCATCCCTATTTGGGCTCTGGTTTTGTGGTCATTAACATTATCATTAACATGTCTTATATCACTCTCTGTAAGTTCTTGGGTTTTATTTTTTCATTAAAAATTATTATTTTATAATTTTTGGAAACTTGTTATATATTATTTCATTTAACCCTTCTGTTTTTAACATTCCCCTTTTGAAGGATCTTTTATTATTATTTTTACGATGTGGGTTTCTATGTACAAATTATAAAATGTTAAAATAGTGATTACTAAGATAAATTTAGAAGGATAAATTCATTTTAGGGGGTTATAATTTAACACCCTAATATTAAAATTAAATAGTTCTATTTAAATGATTTTTTTCTTCGATATCGTATATTGCATGCAATAGTGAGTTTAAACAAACAATGAGTCATTATATCATATGTCTATTATTAACAAGACATTAGATTGATCTTAAAGAATATGAAAAAGTATTTTCTGAAATAAATATAAAGGTATAACTCAATATTAATTTATTTTTATTTTATTAGGAAATGGAACGTGTTTTTTTTGCAAATTCACTTTATTCATCATAAATAACATTTTCTTCAAAACTAATTTTTTCTTCTTTTTATGAGTGAATAATAATTTATTAAAGTTAATTGAATTTTAATTTAAAATATAAATTTCATTTTTGAATTCATAAATTCTAAATATTTTTCAAATGAATAACCAATAATTTTATGAAAATATTTATTTTTTGAGAAATAGTGAAAAATATTGGTTTTATTGAAATCACTATATTCATTTAAATTATACAAAATGTCAAATTATGTTTTAGAATATTTTTAAATCATAATTAGTAATTTTTTATTTAAAATATTCTAAATATTATTTTTGGAAAATATATTATACGAGAAATTAGTATAAACAAATTTTACATTTAAAAAAGGGTATTTTCCTAAAAAATTATTTTTCATTGCATTTTTGCGGTATAATGTAACATTATCTTATGAATATAATTTGCATTGATTTAAAATTTAATTAATTAAATATTTATAATTAGTATGTTCAAATTTGGGTAATTATTTCCCTTTTAATTTTTATCAATATGAATTGTAAGTATGGTAAAATTATTTACCTCAATAAAGGTTAATATTTGATAATATAGATTAAAAATTAGTGGTAAGGCCATAGTTTCTCATCATATATATTATTGGATGAAATTAGTTAGACCTTTAAAACCTATGGTTCTAAATTTATTTATTTAATGGACACTTTTCCTTGAAAATGACAAATATATTATTTCAATCAATAAAAGTCCGGAAATGACACTTCATTTTCCTTAAATATCTATAATTTTTCAACATGGGGAAATGTAGAATATGGATAAATATAAATGACCATTTTGAACATAATATACTTATTTTAATTATATAAAATATTTTTGACTTTATAGGTCCACTTAAAAGAGATTATTTCATTTTCATTATTTAATTTAATAAAAATTCAAAGACATCACATTCATGTTTTTAATAACTATAAATTTATTAATATGTGTTTAAAGATAGTATTTTTTCAACTACGAGTATTATTTGGAAGGATGAAATATTTATATTCATCATGGTTATTTAATTATAAATTTTAATAATTAAATAATTACTGTAATTTCCTAAACAACACTGATCCAAAAATTATTAATTTAATCTTAAAATAAAATAAATTATATTAAAAATATAACTATAAATAAATTTGATTTAATTAAGGTACTTCACAAATTTTATAGGCGATTATGACCTATTATGGATTTATTAAATTTTTTTTTGATGATAGTTTGACGTATTTATTTCCATAAATTCCAAGTAATGAATAATTTCAAAATTGAAATTAATGATATTTTATGAATATATTACTTTTTGTAAATTATTTAAAAATAATTTAATATTAAATAATGAAAAATGGGATAATTTATGGTATATAATATCATAAATTTTAAATTTATGGACTGATTCACACAACAAAAGAAAAAAATACAACCTTTTAATTTTTTAAAAGTTGTTACTATAGTTAAAATTTAGATAAGTTAACTAAGTGTTAAACAAAATTAAAAGATACAATGTTACAAAAAAATGTATAAATTGTATTTTTAGATTATATTACAACTATATATTATATTATAAGAGGGAAAATGTCTATTTTTTGGTATTTGGATAGAAAATTAATTTATTATAATTTATTCATTTGAGAAATTCCAAAAGGTCCCCTCTCTAAATTATAAAATTGAACCTCCTATCTCACTTAATTATGCCTATTTAGCATTATATATCAAAAATAATATTAAATTTATCTTCCAATCATCCTTAGAAACATTATATCGGTGATTTTATTTTCAAAAGACCAACTGTAGATCCCATTAGAGGAGATCAAAAGGAGACATCTTGAAGAACAATTAATCACTCTAACCTACTAATTTATTTTTATAAGATTAATTAACTCGTATAAATAAATTATTTTTATAAATAATTAATAACTTTGGTATTATAATTTTGACTAATGGTTATTACTATTATGAAAAAAAATTATACACACTCTTTCCCATCAAATAAGAAGTGAATATATTGCTCTTGTGTATGTTTGACTTATCGTCTCCCCATGGAGATATGATTCATTGTCATCACCATCTATTATAAATTTGTATTGTGATGGTTTTAATTAATATATATGATATATAATATATAATAATGATTCTGTAAATACAAATTATTATTTTCATTTCTTTCATTCAACCAATCGAAAAATGAAAATAGTGTTTATGTGTATGTATAGCGTACCGTCCCCATTAAAGGTGTAATTCATTTCTCTATTTCTACATTATGTGAATTTTTATAAATTTATATATATTTATTATATATAATTTATAACATTGATAAAATTATACAAATGATGATACCAATATCAATGTATAAGGATCAAGACTGCCGAAAATAAAGTTTCGTGGAAAACGAAGAAGTTATCAACCATTAAAATTATTTTAATAACAAATTTATAATGAATGGGTAAAACTGTTTCATAAATAAATAATAAATTTTTTGATAAAATTTAGGCTTTTGAATAATTTTATAATAAATTCATATTAATTATACAATAGGTTTGAATGTAGACAAAAAAGGAAACTCTTGAGGAATGGCAGTTCTTAACACATTTTCCTTTTGTCAAGTAATGCTTATTATTCATTGATAATGTCATAATAAGAATATTTTTAAAATTAATTTTTATTATCTTATGTTTTAGTTACACTTGACTTATCTCTGTTTATATCTGATGCACAAAATCAAATTTTAACGTTCACTTCAATGTTATTATTGAGGGAATCTTGTGTCACTTTTATTTTTGTGGGACACATTCCTTATACACTATATGTTCTTTTTATGTGTATTATAAACCAAAAATTAATTTATTTTAAGATTACTATATTTAAAATTAATGTATTTAGATATCATTACATGTTATTTTCATTCATGTTGTGTATGATTTGACATATTACAATGTGGAAAAGATTTAACTTACAATATCATCATTATTAAGTTTGATGATATTTAAGTCTCACCTGTGGAATATTTCAATTCAATTTCAATGTTTTCTAAAAAAATTTCAAATTAGTAATTACTATATTTTTAATTCATTTTTCATATGTTATGAAACAAATTTAAAAAAAATATTTTGAAAGTAATTTTTTGTATTAAAACAAGGTTTTTTTACATTTTAGACAAATATATGGAAGGAATGATTTTTATCTAATATAACATGATTGGATTTTAAAATAGTCTTGTTAAAATAATTCTTTGAATATAACTATATAATAATACAAATTTAATTTCAATGAAAATGTTTCCTTTCTAAATGCATGGAATATATATAAAAATATTTTAAAATTTAATGGATATTTTCCCCGAGAATTATTTCATGTGATATTTAAAATTATTTTTTTATCTAAGATAAAATTATTTTAGGTTACCTATTATTTAACAGGGATGTGATCCATAGATAAAATCATTATTATTTAGTTGGATGTTTTATTTATATGATTACATGATTTTTACTAATCTTATTATATTCTATGGGTTATGAGATGATGAAATGCTTATGAAACTCATTTATTTTCACAGGATCTGATATGATTATTGATTTATGTCCTTAAAGAAATCATATATATGGTTTTCATTATGTTAATGGTGTGACCTATATCTTTCAAAAATGCACTGGCTAAATATTTTAATCTCATGAGATTAATAGGGTTGGAATGGGAGTGAATATAACATCCCAATTAAGTAATGAATAATAGATATTTTTATCTATGTCTATTAATTATTTATATAGTGTTTTAGAGGCTTAAAATGAAAATAAATACAATCTTATGCATGGAATACACTAATATTCTTAAAAGATTGTTTTACTGCCTTTTGATGGAAAAACCTTTTTAAATCAAACTTTTGACAATTTTATAATCCCTATTTGTCAAAATAAACATATTCATTATTATTGGGACATTGAAATTTACATTGGATAAATTTTTGGTATTTTTCTGACAATCTTCATTTTTTAATGAATAGTGAAAAATATTGCATTTTACATCAAAACTGATTTTTCATTTAATATAATTATATGGTTAGATTATCTTTTTAATTGGTCTTAAAGTGTAATCTGAATATAATATTACCATTTAATCCAATGGTGGTCATTAGGATTAATTTCACTTTGGAATTGGTCATAAACTAATGCAAAACTTTTCATAGATATTGTTTCAAAAAAACCCGCTATTTGTTTTGACAACGCGAATTATTTTTAAATAAATTATTGAAATTTATGTGTTTGTAATTTGGTAAAATGGATTAAATATTTGGAATCATAAGGTCAAAATTATGTAATCAAGACTCTTTTGTTTTTGGACATTATGAATAGTAACAACGCTAATTATCTTTAATTATCTTGATTAATGAGTAATCGGGTAGTTAAGGATAATAAAATAATATCATGATAATAAAAAATGACACCAACATGTGTCCTATTGCAACTGGTTGTCTCATGGCCGACCATGGGATACCTTGTGCCAAAAATGGGGGCCCCATGGAATCACTTTTGTGAGAAGGTGACTTTTTATCTTTTTATTTTTAAAGAATGTTAAATGTGACAAAGAATGTATCACCTAAGTAAAATATTTTTAATTTTTTCCACATAAATGATATTTTGGACTATAAATATTCATTATAAATCTAAAAATATTTCCTACATCATGATATTTTTTTATAATTTTTAGACATTAAATTTATTAAATTATTTATGACATCATGATGATGCAGCGATTACCTCATTAATAAAGGATTTAAATAAAATGGAAAGATAATGTAAAATCTAAGATCTACACATGTACAAAACCTATTGGGTGGGTATATTTCGAACCCTTATCACCTTATCATCGAATTATATCAATGTGGGACCTTTAAAATCCTAAACCCATTTGAAAATAAAGTAACATTTCTTTACTTTCCAAGAGTGCCCCTCCTCTCCTCTTATAAAAGGCCCCCACCTCTACCTCCTTACCCACACTTCCAAAGCCTTTGGATCGGCCAACCCCTTCTCATTTTGCCTCTACACTTCCCTCTCTTACTCCTTGAATCCACACTTTGGGCAGAAGTCTTCCCAAGTAAGCCTTTGAGCTCAAACCAAAGGGAGTTACCCGATTTTAAGGTAATGTCTTCACTTGTGTTCTTTTGTTTTATTTTGCTTCTCCAACCCCATAAACTCTTTTTATTAATTTATTTTGTAAAAAATCCAGTATCTTAAATATACTATGATGTTTTTATAAGAAGGATTCGAGCTACACTTACACACACCTACATCTAATGCTTAAAGAACATACTATTTCCGTGGATGCCGAATTTATGCCTCCTGAAACGATGATTGTTCAACATTCTTTTAACACCTTCAAAGGTGGCTATTAAGATGTCACTATATTTATATATGATATATAATATGTTTATGTTTTTCTTAAGCTTCTGTATTTTTCATTTTGGGCATACCTTTATGGTTTCCATTATGGGTAAACGCGATATCTTCATTTAAGGAAGTGCAGACTACCGCCCCCTCAAAGTGATTTGATTCGTTAAATGACATATGTGGGACATATAAAGGATGGAACTATGATATAATATATAATATTATACTAGAATTATAATATACCTTTATATCATTATGATTCCATTCTATAAAATACGAAATAGAAATGAAAGTAGTGTTCATGCGTACATACAGCTTACCGTCTCCATGAACGGTGCATTTCATTTCTTACCTCTAAATGATTATGTAATATTATAAATTCATGTATATAGTGGATATATATGATATATACATCATTATTATAACTCTGGATATAATGGATACATTAACAACTTGTAATTATAAAGGGTTTATTTTTTACTCAAGTACCAATGATCGTTAAAACGACCGTTATTAACTTAAATAATTACATAGTGTTCATGACATTGGAGTAAGTGATATAAAAGGAATAATGAACTTAAAAAAGGTTCTTAAGCAAGTATAAATTAACTCAAGTTTATTATTCAGGACATTAATGAACGATCAAGTCAAGTCGAACCCGAGGTATGGGACTTCGTCTCAATCTCCTTTCATTGAGGCATATTTTGTTTTATACACAACCATCTTTTATACGGTGTATAAACCCCTTTGACCTTTACGTTTATTCAAAAGAAATATTTTTTATATGAAGCATTTACTAAATGAAAAAATGGAATGTTTTTTTCATACGCATGCGGCGACAACGACTTCTCTACCGCCGTGACCATTATTTGAGTTTCGGCTTCCTCTACAAGCCATACCTTCTTTTTAAAAGAAAAATAAATACCATGTTTTACTTTTCTTTTATTTTGGTATTGAAAATGGTTTTCATAATGTTTTTATATCAATGTGTTGTATTGATATCTTGTGATCGAAAGGTGGAAATGTTATGTTTCCTTTATGCATGTTTTATGTGATACGATTATGTTGAGGTTCTTGGGAATTATTAAGAAGACGGGTGGTTCTGTGATAAACTAAGGGCGGGTGATCCCGATATAGCTCTCCAATGCATTGGGTAACGTGAAGGAGTGAAATGTTAAGGTTTCTCTGAAGAGATTTAGGGAATATACTGTGATGGGTATTCTAAACATAACCTAGAGGGTTACTCCCTACGTAAGAATGTTATGAATGCCTCAAGTTACCTTTATGTCTTATGATTTATATGATTTATTCATGATTTGATGAGGTATGTTAAAGCGCTTATGTTTTATGGGTAAAGTATGATTTCATTCTTATGTATATATGAACTCATGTTTCCTTTCTATATTTTTATATCCCATACTGAGCTTTTTATGCCCATCCCATGTTTTTTTGAAATGTTTTTCACAGGTCAAGGGAAAGGTACATGATATGATGATAGTGTCAAGGAAGTGTCAATAATGAATCCATGTTTTATTTTAAATATGTTTCCATTGATGGGAAAAATGAATACTATCTTTATATAACCACTTTGTTTATATGTGGAATGTAATGAAAGTTTTATGTTCTAATTCTCTAAAACTCTAAAACCGAAAAGATCCTCAATGTGTAATATTGTAAATACTCAATATTAAGTAAGGTTTAAGGTTGGGGCCTTATAGTTGGTATTAGAGGTCGGTTTAGATAAATTTAGGAGTTAGAATTCTATTAAATGATTATCCAAAAATATATTTTTTGAAATGATATAGCATTTGAAGATTACCATGTTGCTTCATCTAGGAAATGTTTGTTCAGAATGGTTTTCCGCAGAGGAAATAGGGAAGTAGTGCTAGGAAGGCATACAGAAGGAAATAACCTTCTGAATCAGCATCCCGAGATGGTCGGAATTGGAACTGAACAGTTTGTTGCAGTAATGGTGTAGTTGACTCAAGCGATAAATGGTGGTGGTATCCATGCACGAGACCAGCCAGATCAACCACAGAGGAACATGTCAGTGGTTGAACATTTATGAGGCAACATCCCCCATCATTCAGAGGATCATCCGACCCTGTGCCAGCTGAAGGGTGGATTAAAGCACTGGAGAAGATTTTCGATGTCATGGGGTGTTCAGACAATCAAAAGATTAGTCTTGCTATTTACTGTTTGGAGGGTGAAGCAGATTAGTGGTGGTCGATGGTTAAAAATATCAGGGACGCTGATGAGATTGATGCTCTCGACTGGGATGAATTCAAAGGTATGTTTCTTGAGAAGTATTTTCCTAAGGCTGTTTGACTTAGGATGGAAAATCAATTCTTGGAATAGAGTCAAGAGGATGCCTCAGTGGCCGCCTATGAAGAAAGGTTCACTTGATTGGCAAGGTATGCTCCAAATTTTATCCGAGACCTTGATAGTAAAATCAATCATTTTTACTCATAATTAAAGCCAAAATATCAAAGGGCATTAGATTCTTGTGAGTTTAAAAGTTATGAAAATCTTGTTCTATATGCTAAGAAGGTGGAAATGGAGTTTGCTAATGATCAAGTGTTCTATAACAACCGACAGAAGAAGAGACCGAGGTGGCATGAGAAAGGAAAGAATTCTTCAAAAAAGTCTGATGGTAAGAAAACTAAGTTTCCAGTTTGTGATAAATGTGGCAAAAGGCATGCTGGGGAATGTCTTCTGAATTCTGGAAAGTACTACTGATGTGGTAAGATGGGACATAAGGCTCTTGATTGCACTGAAAAATATCAAGGTGAAGGTAAGGCCAAATTTGATTTACAGTTAGTGAAATTTTTTAAGTGCAATGAGATGGGTCACTATGCAAATGAGTGTCCGAAAAAGATCTTGAGTGATGGGAAGCAGTTAGACTACAAGCAGAAAGGGGTGGTGAAATCCTTTGCAACTACTTCAGCAGATGTTGGACCATCAAATGAAGTTGTATCAGGTACTTTGTTTGTTTTTTCAGATTATGCCAGTGTGTTGTTTGATTCGGGGTCTACACATTCTTTCATCTCTAAAACCTTTTCTAGTAAAATGGGAATACCATCTCAAGAAATGACTCCTGAACTTGTAGTAAAAACACCTGCGGTAAATTTTGAGGCAAAAAGAATTTATAAGAATCTTCCTATCCTTATATGTGGAAAGAACCTATTTGAAAACCTTATTGTTCTACCTCTAGTAGAGTTTGATGTTATCATGGGTATGGATTGGCTCTCTATTTACCATGCTAAGATTGACTGTAGAGATTAAGAATTTTCTTTTCAGAAAGTATTTCAGTTTGTGTACAAGAATGAACCCTTACTGTTGATAACATATCAAGAGCCCGAGAAACTTTTAAAAGATGGTAATGAATTTACCTTTCACATATTGTTGAAAACAAGGGAACTATTCAGATTAATGATGTGCCAGTGGTAAATGAGTATCCTAATGATTTTCTTGATGAGTTGCCTAGAATAATACCAGATCGGGAAGTTGAATTTACTGTTGACTTGGTTCTTGATGCTAATCCAATTTCAAAAACCCCTTATCGAATGGCTCAAGTTGAACTTTTAGAGTTAAAGAAACAATTGCATGAGTTATTAGATAAAGGTTCATTCGACCTAGCACATCACCTTGGGGTGCTCCTGTCTTGTTTGTTAAAAATAAAGATGGCTCAATGAGACTTTGCATTGATTATAGGGCCTTGAATAATATCACTGTTAAGAACAAATATCCTTTGCCTCATATCGATGATTTGTTTGATCAGCTCCAGGGAGCTCAGTATTTTTCAAAGATTGACCTAAGATCGGGCTACCATCAGCTGATGGTAAAGGAAGCATATGTTCTGAAGACTGTGTTTTGTACAAGATATAGCCATTATGAATTTGTAGTAATTCCTTTTGGGCTAACCAATGCACATGTTGTATTCATGGACTTAATGAATAGAATTTTCCATGAGTTCTTGGATAAGTTTGTGGTGGTTTTCATTGATGATATTGTAGTGTTTTCTAAAAGTAAAGAGGATCATGAAAGACATTTAAGGGTTATCTTGCAAACCTTAAAAGAAAAGAAACTGTATGGAAAATTCTGCAAGTGTGAGTTTTGGATGAAAACAATTTCTTTCCTTGGTCACATTGTTTCTAAAGATGGGATAACCATTGATCCTGCAAAAACAAAGGTCGTTGAAGAATGGCCAAGACCCACAAATGTAATAGAGATTCATAGTTTCCTTGGTTTGGCAGGCTATTACTGAAGGTTTGTTAGAAATTTTTCAAGGTTATCTAGTCCAATGACTAAGCAAACTCGGAAGGGTGTTAAGTTTATCTGGACAAAAGAATGTGATGATTGTTTTCAAGAATTGAAAAGAAGATTGGTGAATGCCCCAGTTTTGGCACTACCTTCCAGGAATGGTGAGTTTGCTATATACAGTGATGCTTCATTGAAAGGACTTGGTTGTGTCTAAATGCAGAATGATTAGGTAATTGCTTATGCTTCACGTCAGTTGAAAACTCGTGGGGTAAATTACCCTATACATGATTTGGAATTAGCTACTATTGTTTTTGATTTAAAAATTTGGAGGCATCATTTGTATGGAGTAAAGTGTGAAATATATACCGATCACAAAAGTTTAAAGTATATATTCACTCAGAAAGAATTGAACATGAGACAGAGGAGATGGCTAGAATTAATCAAGGATTATGATTGTACAATTCATTACCATCCGGGAAAAGAAAATAAAGTGGTTGATGCTTTCAGTTGAAAAATTAATGCTTCATTAACAATGTTGCATTTGGAACGTGATCCTTTGGTTAAGGATTTGATGAAATTTGGCATAGAATTTGTTGGTGCAGGAAGTTCTTCTGTTTTGTTTTAGGTATCAGTGAAATCTTCTCTATCAGACAGAATCAAGCAAGCACAGAAGCAAGACAGTGAGTTGCAGAAAAAGGTAGAGCTGGTTCAGAAAGGTAAGTTACCTGAATTCAACACTGATAATGACTGTGTTTTGATATTTGGGAAGAGATTGTGTGTGCCTTGTGATTCACAGTTGAAGAGAGAGTTGTTATGTGAAGCTCATAGTTCTCCATTTTCAGTTCATCCTGGCAGTACTAAGATGTACAGAGATATGTGGGAGTATTACTGGTGGGATGGAATGAAAAGAGATATTGCTAATTTTACTATGAAGTGTTTGACTTGTCAGTATGTTAAAGTAGAGCAGCAGTTATCGAAAGGGATGCTTCAGCCTTTACCAGTGCCAGAGTGGAAATGGGAGAATATATCCATGGACTTTGTTGTGGGATTACCAAAGACATCTTGAGGATATAATGCAATATGGGTTATTGTTGATCGCTTGACCAAATCTGATCATTTCCTTGCTATATGAGATACTTTTTCCCTAGATCAACTTTCCCGTTTGTATCTTAAAGAGATAGTTAGGTTACATGGAGTTCCTCTCTCCATTGTATCTGATCATGATCCCAGGTTCACTTCTAACTTTTGGAAAGGCCTTCAGAAGTCGTTGGGTACTGAATTAAATTTTAGTACAGCTTTTCATCCTCAATCAGATGGGCTGTTAGAATGAACAATTCAGACCTTGGAGGATAAGCTACGAGCTTGTTCGATGGATTATCCGGGAAGTTGGGACCAATATCTTTCTTTGGTATAATTTTCATATAATAATAGTTTTCATTCAAGTATACAGATGGCACCATTTGAGGCGTTATATGGGAAGCGGTGTCGAACTCCAGATCTCTGGGATGAAGTGGGTGAAACAAAGTTGATGGGACAAGAATTGGTAGAAGAGTTGGTAGAAAAAGGTCAGCTGATATAATAACACATGAGAACAGCTCAGAGTAGGCAAAAGAGTTATGCGGACAACAGGAGGAGGGATCTCTCTTTTGAGGTAAGTGATCATTTTTTTCTCAAAGTATCACCATGGAAAAGTGTGATGCGATTTGGTAAGAAAGGAAAGATGAGTCCAAGGTTCATTGGACCATATGAAATTCTGGAGAGAGTGGGATCAGTTGCTTACCGAGTGTCTTTACCTCCGAGTTTATCTCAGGTACACAATGTTTTTCATGTTTCGATGTTGAGGAAGTATATGCCAGATCCATCTCATGTTTTGAGTCCAGAGGTAGTTCAGCTAAAAAGGAACCTATCATATGAGGAACAACCGGTCCAGATTCTTGACTACAGGGAGCACGTGTTACGGAATAAGGTGATTAATCAGGTAAAGTTTTTGTGTAAAAACCACATAATGGAAGAGGCAACATGGGAATCTGAAAATGCAATGAGGGATAAGTACCCCCATTTATTTGATAAGTCAATAAATTGCGGGGACGCAATTTTCTAAAGGGGGAAAGATGTAACATCCCAAGTAAGTAATGAATAATATATATTTTTATCTATGTCTATAAATGATTTAGATACTGTTTTAGAGGCTTAAAATGAAAATAAATACAATCTTATGCATGGAGTACACTAATATTCTTAAAAGATTGTTTTACTGCCTTTTGATGGAAAACCCTTTTTAAATCAAAATTTTGAAAATTTTATAATCTCTATTAGTAAAAATAAACATATTCATTATGATGGGGACATTGAAATTTACATTGGATAAATTTTTGGTATTTTTCTGACAATGTTCATTTTTTAATGAATAGTGAAAAATACTGCATTTTACATCAAAACCGCTTTTTAATTTAATTTAATTATATAGTTAGATTATCTTTTTAATTGGTCTTAAAGTCTAATCTGAATATAATTTTACCATTTAATCCAATGGTGGTCATTAGTATTAATTTCACTTTCGAATTGGTCATAATCTAATGCCAAACTTTTCATAGATATTGTTTCAAAAAAACACGTTATTTGTTTTGACAACGAGATTTATTTTTAAATCAATTATTGCAATTTATGTGTTTGGAATTTGGTAAAATGGATTACATATTTGGAATCATGAGGTCCATATTATGTAATCAAGACTCTTGTTTTTGGACATTATGAATAGTAATGACGGTAATTATCTTTAATTATCTTGATTAATGAGTAATCGGGAAGTTAAGGACAATAAAATAATATCATAATAATAAAAAATGACACCAACATTTGTCCTAATGAAACTGGTTGTCTAATGGCCGACCATGGGATACCTTGTGCCAAACTTGGGGGCCCCATGGAATCACTTTTGTGAGAAAGTGACTTTTTATCTTTTTATTTTTAAAGAATGTTAAATATGACAAAGAATGTATCACCTAAGTAAAATATTTTTAATTTTTTCCACATAAATGATATTTTGGACTATAAATATTCATTATAAATCTAAAAATATTTCCTACATCATGATATTTTTTTATAATTTTTAGACATTAAATTTATTAAATTATTTATGACATCATGATGATGCAGCGATTACCTCATTAATAAAGGATTTAAATAAAATGGAAAGATAATGTAAAATCTAAGACCTACACATGCCCAAAACCTATTGGGTGGGTATATTTCGAACCCTTATCACATTATCCTCGAATTATATCAATGTGGGACCTTTAAAATCCGAAACCCATTTGAAAATATAGTAACATTTCTTTACTTTCCAAGAGTGCCCCTCCTGTCCTCTTATAAAAGGCCCCCACCTCTACCTCCTTACCCACACGTCCGAATCATTTGGCTCGGCCAACCCCTGATCATTTTCTCTCTCCACTTACCTCTATTACTCCTTTAAGCCTCACTTTGGGCATAAGTCTTCCCAAGGAAGCCTTTGATCTCAAACCAAAGGGAGTTACCCGATTTCAAGGTTAATGTCTTCACTTGTGTTCTTTTGTTTTATTTTTCTTCTCCAACCCCCTAAACTCTTTTTATTCATTTCTTTTGTAACAACTCTAGTATATTCAATATACTTGGATGTTGTTATAAGAAGTATTCTAGATACACTTACACACACCTACATCTAATGGTTAAAGAACATACTGTTTTCGTGGATGTCGAATTTATGCCTCCCGAAACGATGACTGTTCCACATACTTTTAAAACCTTCAAAGGTGGCCATTAAGATGTCACTATATTTATATATGATATATAATATGTTTCTTTTTTCCTTAAGCGTCTGTATTTTTCATTTTGGGCATATCTTTATGGTTTCCATTATGGGTAAACGTGATATCTTCATTTAAGGAAGTGCGGACTAACGCCCCCTCAAAGTGATTTGATTCGTTAAATACCATATGTGGGACGTATAAAGGATGGAACTATGATATTACATATGATATTATATTGGAATTATAATATACCTTTATATCATTATGATTCCATTCTATAAAATACGAAATAGAAATGAAAGTAGTGTTCATGTGTACGTACGGCTTACCGTCTCTATGAACGGTGCATTTCATTTCTTACCTCTAAATGATTATGTAATATTATAAATGCATGTATATACTGGAAATATATGATATATACATCATGATTATAATTCTGGATATAATGGATACATGAACAACTTGTAATTATAACGGGTTTATTTTTGACTCAAGTACCAATGATCGTTAAAACGACCGTTATTAACTTAAATAATTACATAGTGTTCATGACATGGAAGTAAGTGATATAAAAGGAATAATGAACTTGAAAAAGGTTCTTAAGAAAGTATAAATTAACTCATGTTTATTATTCAGGACATTAAAGATCGATCGAGTCAAGTCGGACCCGAGGTATGGGACTTCGTCTCAATCTCCTTTCATTGAGGCATATTTTGTTTTATACACAACCTTATTTTATATGGTGTATAAACCCCTTTGACTTTTACATTTATTCAAAAGGAATATTTTTTATACGAAGAGTTTACTAAACGACAAAAGGGTATGTTTTTGTCCTATGTATGTGGCAACAATGACTTCTCCGCCGCTGTGACCATTATTTGAGTTTCGGCTTCCTCTACAAGCCATACCTTCTTTTTAAAAGAAAAATAAATACCATGTTTTACTTTTCTTTTATTTTGGTATTGAAAATGGTTTTCATAGTGTTTTTATATCAATGTGTTGTATTGATATCTTGTGATTGAAAGGTGGAAATGTTATGTTTCCTTTGTGCATGTTTTATGTGATATGATTATATTGAGGTTCTTGGGCATTATTATGAAGACGGGTGGTTCCGTGATAAACCAAGGGCGGGTGAGCCCGATATAGCACTCCAATGCATTGGGTAACGCATAGGAGTGAAAAATTAAGGTTTCTCCGAAGAGATTTAGGGAATATACTGTGATGGTTATTCCAAACGTAACCAAGATGGTTACTCCCTACGTAAGAATGTTATGAATGCCTCAAGTTACCTTTATGTCTTATGATTTCTATGATTTATTCATGATTTGATGAGGTATGTTAAAGCGCTTATGTTTTATGGGTAATGTATGATTTCATTCTTATGTATATATGAACTCATGTTTCCTTTCCATATTTTTATATCCCATACTAAGCTTTTTATGCTCATCCCAAGTTTTTTGGAAATGTTTTTCACAGGTCAAGGGAAAGGTACATGATATGATGATAGTGTCAAGGAAGTGTCAAGAATGAATCCATGTTTTATTTTAAATATGTTTCCATTGATGGGAAAAATTAATACTATCTTTATGTAACCACTTTGTTTATATGTGGAATGTAATGCAAGTTTTATGTTATAATTCTCTAAAACTGTAAACCCAAAAAGATCCTCAATGTGTAATCTTGTAATAACTCAAGATTAATTAAGGTTTAAGGTTGGGGCCTTATAGTGAACCTGGTTCAGTAATACAAGGATGGAATTTGAGTGAACCAGACTTAGTTATACAAGGCTAGAAATAGAGTGAGACTAATTAAATAATACTAGGATGGAAAGGTATTGATCCTATTTCATTGATACCTGGATATAATGATTAGTGAATTTTGTACTTTAAGTTACTTTTTCTACTATGTTATTCCTAACAATAATCATTAAAAATTATGGAAATGATTTTCTATTTTTGTGTTTATATAAAAATTTCATGTCTTATGTTATGATCTAATAGAACATGATATTAAATTAATATTTTATTAATTTATTATGAACATCCTATCATTATTACAGTAATCATGATTATGTATTATTAAATGAAGGTTATGATATTCAAATTTTATTATCTTGTCATGATACCCTTACACTCATTTTATGCTTATGTGATCATTGATAGATTCCATTGTGTGCATACCCTTATTAGTACTATGAGCTCACAATTTCTAATATTCACTTTCTCAAGGATTCAATGAAGTGATTTATCATTAGTATGATAGGATATTCTAAAAGGAATAGTTTTGTTCCTAAATGGAAATATATTTTTTATTTCATGGTTTCAAATGTAGTAGAAATTAAATTATCTATCTAGTTTACATATATTACATAAATATGTAGTCCTTCATTATGTGATACATTTTATCTAGTGATACTGTAATAAATTAACCATAGCCATTGGGTTACTAAGTTTTGGTCCTTTACATTTTTTATGAGAGGATGTTTAGTACAAGCCATGGTAACTAGACATTGAAAAACATATATTATATAACATTAGAATAATATTAATTTTGAGGATATTTTTATATGAACATCATAGTGTTTTGCTAAGAAATATATTTTTTATATTTATCAAGAAATTATCCTTATTCTGGTAACTACAAGTGGTCTTGGTTCTAGAACACAGATATATGTGTGTAACAACCCTTAAAACACTGTATTGAGCTAGACATGATCCGAAATTGGTGCATGATAATATGAATTTCTACACACCATTTTTAACACTCCTGGTAGATATAATGTTGATAATTCAAATATTTTTTACGAACCATTATAATGGATATTAACAAGGGAAGATCATGGATGACAAATGTTTAACCTGAGGTGTCATTTATAAAGAATTAGATTCATTATTTAGACATCATATCTAATGATTATGTTGTTTCCCAATATGATTATAGTTTTTTGAAATATTATTTATGGATTTAATTAAATGATTAAATCAATGAGGATTCATGTTAATTATGCATGTGATAGACAGTGTAATGATATTCAGCATGAGAAACCAAATCAAATGCGATTCAGAAGGAAAAACATATTTATTATTAATAATAAACTATCTCATAATTTGATGTATAATCTCAATAGTGGTGAGTTTCTTAGCCCACCTAATAAGAGAATGATATAGTTTCATGGTGACAAAAAATGAAATATTGGTTAATTTTCCTTATGTAAAACATGTTGGTAGATTCTCAAATAAAATGTTTCAAATGAACGGGTAGATTATTTAGGTTTTTAAAATAAGGGAACAATGAAATTAATTGCAATGTAAAATTCAAAGGATAAATTAATGGAATGGAAAACAATATTTTTATTCCAACGAAATCATTAAGAGTTAAATTATTTAACTAAATAATGAATGGGAATTATGAAAATCAATGCCCTAGAGGGAATATCAAAAACACAATCGGAAATCTTAATGATTATTGGATATATAATTGAAGATTAAGAGAATATTAATGTCCTATGAGAGAAAATAAGTTTTATGAAATAAAATTATGAGGCCTAGTCAATTTTTTAATAAGTTTGTGGTATGATTAAATTATTCTGTACTAGAATTAAATAATATTTTTGTATAATTTTATTTATAGTAGTTTAGAATAGTGAAACATATAAGGATTTCTCCACTATAGTTTTTCTTTAAGGATTTTAAATAATATTTTGAACATTACTAGTAACCATGAAAAGTTATTGAGGTGGTAAAGTGGTATTTTTGGGGAATACATATTTAGGTGAAATATAACCCTTAATACGTGAATTATTATTGGATAATAATTAGATAAAGAAATATTTTATTGTCATATAATTAATTTGGAATTAATTGAAAATCATGAAACAGATTAGTAATATGATGACATGTTGGTTTATGATATCATGGATTAAGTTGATATTATTTTTGTATTTATGGTATGAGGAATGAGTTAATTATTGAATGAATTATTTTTTTCACTAAGGTTTTATGGTAATTCATGTTATTACATTATTTAAAAATAATATACAATAATTTTTTCACAAGTTTGGTGTGTGAAGATTAAGAGATATGTCATTTTTTGGGGGTTAAAATGTAAGTTATTTGTGGAAATTTAGTGACCTTATTTCAGATTGTTTTAATATTTTATAATTATCATAATTAAAAAAATTTATAAAATTTGTTTTGGTTGAATTTTGGAAAATGTTTTAAATATTATTTTATTAACTCACTATATGAGGATTTATGAATTTTTTATAACCTATTATAAAAAAAAAATCTCTAATTATAGCTGGAGTTAGAAGGAATGATTTATCATCCCATTGTGAATATTTTGATCCCCGCGTTATTTAGGCATTATAATTTCAATTTTATCTCTTAGAGTAAGTTATAAATTGGAAATTTATAAAAGAACAAAAAAATATCTATATTTTACTCATGAAATGAAATAAAATAAGGATATATTCTCAAAGGATTTTGAAATAAAATTCTGTCCTGATATGAATGTTTTTGATGATATCAGTGGCCCATTTTAGAACAACTTAGTCCCCGGTTTTTGGATGTTAATATTATAATGACCATGATATATATTAATATCTATTTGTTATTGGGGGTTTTTCCCTTAAAAATCCATATTTTACGGTTTTACTGATATGTAAACCATGTTATGTGTAAATTAAGGTAACCATTATGTTTCCAACTATCCATTTTTAAGAGAATTGTTATTATTCATTCTTATGATGTGGGATTCTTCGAATAAATTATCAAATGTTAACCCTTTGAGGAAAGATATTAATTTCAATGGTAAAAATCATATTAATGGGGGTATAATTTTACACTCATATATTTATATGAAATATTTTTCTTTAAATGTTTATATTTCTTTGATACCTTGTGTTGCAAGAAACAATGGGTTTAAACAAATGGTTATAATTTTTTAATCTCATAATGTAGTCATAAATTATGATGGAATGAATAGTAATAGATAATTTATTCAATAAATATAATTTTATAAATAAAAATTAATGTATTGTTTATTAATTAAGGCATGTCACACAAGTTTTTAGTAATGTTATTTTATTCTTCGGAAATATGTTTTCTTCAAAATTGATTTTTTTATTTCAACGAGAAAATTTTATTTGTATAATTTATGGAAAATGTATTTGAAAAAATTAATTTCATTTTTTAATTCATAATTTAAAAATTATATGAAAATTATTTTTTTAGAATTTTCTAAAAACATTTATTTTTCAAGGAATAGTGAAAAATAAAGGTTTTTATTTAAAACTATGTTTTATTTTAATGTTTTTACAAGGTCAAATAATGTTTTAGAATAGTTTTAAATTTTAATTAGGTCATTTTTGTTTCAAATAATAAAAACATGGTTTTATAATATATTTTATACTTCAATTTAGTATAAAAACATTTTATATTTAAAAAAACTTCTTCATAAAAATTGGTTTGCGTTTCGTTTTTCTGGATTTCTTTTAAATTAAATTATGAAATTTTTTTCATATTAAAATAATTAAATATTTATAATAATTTGGTTAAAGTTTAGTAATTTGGATCATTTCATTTTTATTCAATGTGAATAATATATGTGGTAAAATTTATTACATTGGTAAACGGTAAAACAAATTAATATGTATTAAATATAAGTGACATGTCCATAAGTTTTAATCATATTTATAATTGGATGGATTTAATAATAAACAAGACACTAAATTCTATATAATTATTTTTTAATAGGGAATTTTCCATGAAAATTACTTATATATTATTTAAATCAATGACAGTTGCAAAATGACACTTTCATTGTCTTAAATAACTCTAATGTGTCAACATGGGGATAAAGGTAAATTAAAAACTAATATAATTTACCATTATAAACATAATGAACTTATTTTACTTATATAATTTTATTTATGACTTTTCGGGCTCGCATGGATGAGACTACAACCCTTATAACATTTTATTTAATTAAAATTGAAAGATGTCACATTCATGTTTTTAATAAATATATCATTTTTAATATTTGGATAAATATAAGATTTTATAATCTGTGAAAATTATTTAGAAATATAAAAAATTTATATTCATAATGGTAAATTATTTTTAATTTTTTTAATTAAATAAATACCCTATTTTCCAATAAAATGCTGCTAGAGTAATTATTCAATTAAATTAAAAAATAAAAAATGAAATTAAAAAAAATAACTTGATATAAATTTCATTAATTGTGGTACTCCAAAAATTTAATGTATTATTTTTTCATAATTGGTGTGTATAAATTTTTTTTGTTTTATGGTATATTTTTGTCTTCATTTTCTTAAATTCGAAGTAATTAATACTGTCAAAATCGACACGAATGATATTTTATGAATATAATGATTTATTAATGTTTTTAATAATATTGATAATATTAAATGTAGAATAAAAGGATAATTATTTGTATAAAATATTATTATTTGTCTATTTATGGTACAATTGAAACTTAAAAGTACAAAATTACAACCTTTTGATTTTGAAAATGTTGTTATAGTAGTTAAAATTAAAATAGATAACTAAGCATTAAAATGATTAGATTTAAAATAACACCAAAACATGTTGAAATTACATTTTATGATGATATTATAAAATTATATTATCTTATATTAGAATCCATGTCCATTTTTTGGTATTTCGATAGAAAAATGTTTTATTTTATTTCGTTTTTTTTGTTAAATTCCATAAGTGCCCCTCATATCAATTTTTAAAGGGAACCTCCTCCATCAATTATTTAAACCACATTTTACATTATATATCACTAATGATCTTAATATTTATATTCTAGACATACCTATCAACATTATATTTTTGTTGGACTTCTCAAAAGACCCACCCTAGAGCCCATTAAAAGATATCTAAAGGAGACCTTTTAAAGAAGTTGTAATCGCTCTAATTGATCCCATTGTTCTTCAAATGATACGTAACTCCTCAAAATAAAAGATTTTTATGTCCAAATAATATCGTAATTATGTAAAAAAAAATTTATTATTTTGAAAACAAAATATTATAATCCATCTTTCCTATAAAAAAGTAGGGAACATATCACTTGTGTGTATGTACAACTTATCGTCTACAGATAGCGATACAATTAATTTTTCATCACCATACATTATGGATTGGTATAATGATGGGTTTAATGATTATATATTAAATATATATATATTATATAATAATTATTCTTTAAATATGAATTTTTATTGACCTTTCTTTCATTCTACCAATTAAAAAATGAAAATACTGTTCATGCATACATACGACCTACCATCTCCATGAATAGTGAAATTTATTTTTCTATTAGAGCATTATATTAATGATTATAAATATCGATATACTTGTTATATAAAATTTTTATTCCATGATTAAAATTCATGAAAATAAAAGAACTTGATGAAATTATATGGACCAAGACTGCGGAGAAGAAACATGCTTGGAAAACGAAGCAGTGGTCACTCAGATCAGTGATTTGGATAAAAAAATTATTTATAAATTATTTATATGATGTTATAAGTAAATAATAACTAATAAAAGAAAATTATTTTAGGGAATAATTTTATAATAAATCGATATTTTCTATATAGGAGGTTTGAATGTGAACAATGAAAGCCAAGACTTGATCTAAGGGAATTCTTAACTCAATTTAAATTTGTTGAGTTAAACTTATACTTAATTGATTATGCCATACTAAGATTATATGTGAAATTTATTAGAATTATATTAGATCTTATTTACACATGTTTTATATGGGAATACAACTGATAGAAATAAAAAAATTAATCTCGGTTCAATTATATTTTAAGGGATTTTTTCTCACTTTTATTTCTGTGGAACAAATTCTATATACAGTACTTGTTTTTTTTGTGGTGTATATACCACCCATGAATGTATTTTATTATCATAATCCTAAAAAATATTTTATTTATATATTATTATATGTTTCTATTTTCCTTGGGGAATTCAATTCAACTTACTAAAATGTGGTAAGGGCTTATTTTACAAGGTCATCTTTATTAATGATTCTTTATATTCAAGTATCCACTAGAGAATATTTATCATCCATTTAAATGTTTTATAAAAATAATATCAATACAGATTTAAGATAACTTTTTAAAAAATTATTTTTATCAATGTTTGACCTTTTTTACAAAATGTTTTGACATGAATCTTATTTAAATTTTATAAACAAGATACATTTTGACTTTTCAAAAAAAATATGAAAGGAATGTTTATTAACATATACACAATGTGTGGATTTTTTCAATTTCAGGATGAAATAACTATTTTAAGGTTAATATACATTACTAAAACGTTACACTCATATAAAATGCATTACTTTTCAATTTTTTGACTATTATAAACAATGATTTTAAAATTCATAGGATATTTTCCTCAAAATTATTTCATGTGATGTTTCAAAATCATTTCTTATCTAAGGAAAAATTATTTGATTTCAATTATTATTTATTGGGAATATAATCCAATTATACCATCCTTATTCTTTCTCTGGATGTTTTTTGTTTATAATTTAAAGGTTTTTATGAATCTGCTTACTTTTCCATGGGTTATTAAATTAATAAATATTTATGAAAACCATTAGTTTTCATGGATTTAGATATGATGAATGATTTATGTCATTGTGAAAAACATTTGGGTAATTTTCATTATTTTGTAGGTGAGACCTATATTTTTTTCAATAAATTGGGTAAATATTTAAATCTCATGTGAAAGACAGTTATGTAATGAATGTAAACACAGTTTAATAATACATGGCATAAACTTGAGTGAACCAAGTATAGTAATACATGGTTTGAATGGAAGTTAACCTCATTGATTAATACAATCCAAAATGGGATTTAACCGAGTTCAATAATATAGTTATAGAATGAGTCATGAAATAATTTCAATAAAGAACTTTTTTCACTTTTAGATTTGTGTGATTGATCCTTCACTAATATTGAAAATATGTTCTATGCTTTTTTTTATTCTATAATTCCATTTATTATGTTATGATATCATGGATTATATTCACTATTTCCTTTAAGAATCATTTATTATGAACATCCAATATTAATTCCATGACTCAAGATTAAGAATTATGAAATATACGGTAATATATTCAAATTTTATCCCCATGTTCTAATATGGTTACCCTCATCTTATGTTTATGTGATCATTAATAAATAACGATGTTTTCATTTCCATACTGGGAATCTGAGGTCACCCTTCCTTATGTTTCATTTACATAGTATTCCAAGAAGTCATTTATGATTAATATTTTGAAGTCCCGAAATCGAATGCCACATAACTTGTTCCTCAAGCCTAGTGGTACACTGACCTCTAGCACATATCCCCTTAATTAAGGAACAGCCGACTAAGAGTGGGAATGTTAAGGTAAATCAGTGGGGGAGAATATACACCCCATGTCGGAGTACACAATGGATGTATCAACAATGTACAATAGAAAAAACATAAACAAACATACAAATTATGTAAAAATAGGAAGATTGAATTATATAACAAAAGCCTCATAGGAAGTGTGTAACAAATATGGGAATGTAAGGAAATCCAGTACAAAATGGTAACAGAATACTTGAAGCAATAATAGTAATACAAAAGTAAAACTAGAAAAAAAATCATAAAAAGTATCCATATCATCATGATCATATAATCGATCCTCTTTTTCTAAGATTCATCAAAGCTAAATGGTTAATAACCGGACAAATGGTGTTCTCCCATATCCATACATATAGGAAAACAACATTCTTAGGTGGAAACGGCATCCCAAGTAGGGTGTGATAAAAATCTCAGTATCCCACCACCAATAGTGACTACGTGTAATATGAGTGATGCTTAGAAGTAAATAGTGTACATATTATAGATGAAAAGTAAATTAATATTGTATAAACAATTTACCTCCCACTTAGGTTCTGAAGGAAAACTCAACAGGTTTACCTACTTCATCTCAATGCGGGTTTGTCTTAATAAGTCACTAGGCATATATATAGTGTAAGAACCCAGTTCTTGTTTCTGAGGTACAGGTTTCTTCTTTTCTCTTTTACTTAAGTGTTTTTGAGAAAATGTTGAAAATGGGAAAAATTCTAATTTTTGGAAAGT
The DNA here is from genome assembly GCA_963277665.1 of Viscum album. NCBI lineage: Eukaryota > Viridiplantae > Streptophyta > Magnoliopsida > Santalales > Viscaceae > Viscum > Viscum album. The sequence goes on along the minus strand of OY728155.1, from coordinate 1,514,134,587 downwards.
ACATTCCGTGACTTTTTCCACACGCCGTGTACTTTTGGTCATGTGGGATAAGTACACAAGGCGTGTGGTTGTGTCGGGGATGAAGGGTGTAGGAACTAACTACACGTTGTGTAGTGGTCCTGTACACACCGTGTAGTCAGTCGGTAGGAAAATAGTAAGGTGGTGGCCAGCTGTGTGACAGAACAGGTAGTGTACTCAAGGAGACATGCTGTATAGTCATGTCGGCAGGTGAATTGTGCCACACTGGTGGGAAGCCGCCAGAGGAACAGTTAAAAAAAGAGGAGTACAGGTCGTGTACTTGGAAGTACATGTCGTGTACTTTGTTTTTTCCGCATAAAATGGGTAGTATCCTCCCCTATTCACAGGGAAGGCTTAAAACCAGAGGAAGGAGTGGGAGGGGACGACCGAACCTTTGAATATCCTTCGGGTGTTCGTCTGGAATCCTTTTCCACCCCGGACAATCTCGTTATAACCGCACGGGTAAGCCCTCCACTCTCCTTAAGTAGTTCTTTCCAATTCTTTCCCTAACAGAAGTTATTTACGTTTAAATGGGTTTTATTCTTTGTTAGGTTTACATCGTTTTTGGGCATTTCTGGAATCGACATTTGTGTATAGAGCTCGTTGGCGTATCAGGTAGGTGGCTTGGTGTTAATTTTTTTGACTGATATGCGTTTTGTGTGTTTTGTACCACAAACCCATGTTGGGGTGTCGTGTGGCTGAGGCCGTGATTATTTTGAATACCTAGAATTTAATAGGTGATTAATTGTGATATTAAAATGTTTTTTGGGAAAATTTCTAGGTTCCAGGACCATCCCGAGGGGTGAATTCCTCTATTTAGCCGTTTGGCCAGGATATCTGAGGGTATGCCTTGTTTAAATTATGCATTACTTTTTCCTTGAAAGGAATTGTATTCAAATTGCATGTTTATATGTTGGGCATGGCCCGGTTACTTATGCCTGAGGGAGGTGTTTACTATAGCCTGAGGGCATGACTGTATTATCCTGAGGGAAACATTCTATATCTTCCTGAGGGCAACCTTTCATGCCTAAGGGCTTGAATTCTATGCCTGAGGGCGACACTTCCTATGCCAGAGGGAAAATTCTGTTATGCCTGAGGGCTATACCTGCGGGTAGGATTCTACTTTCCTGAGGGTAAGGTTTTGCTTGTCTGAGGACGTGGACTGTTTACTTAGTAATTCACTGTGGTGATTTCTAATATTTAATGGATTAAATGAATAATAAAAATGGAAATTTAATTGTTAAGTTAGTTACTTTTCAGTACTTATTACTTTATTACATTTTACTATTGCACACTGTTGTTGCATGCTTATACGCAGTTGGGTACGGGCCTTTGGTGGGTTCCTACTGAGATATATTTCTCACACCCTATTTGGGTCACGTTTTTTGGCCCAAACTGATTATGTTTCTACAGGTGTGGATAGGGGCAAGAGTCCCAATATAGGTACATGATTTCTGCTGAGGAGTAGGAGGGCAGAGGACCGAGCCTAGGCTCGCGATTCCGTAGCCACCTGTTTTTCTTTGTTTTGCTGTACTCTGCTTTTGATTGTACTGTATTGATTTATAACATGTTCTGGATATTTTCTTAGAACTTGAGACATGTAGCGTCATTATTTAATATACTATTGGTTATATCCACTGCTGTTGTTTATTCAGTTGTGTGTATTTTACTGCTTCCGTTGTTGATGTATGTTTTATTTCGTATTCCGCTGTGCTACACTTTTAAAAATGACGGCATAGTTTCCCCACAATCAGGCATGGGCCCTCGCTGCTAGTCGGCAGCCTATGGCTTTTGGGGAAATGCACTTGAGGTCACGTGGCAAACCGAGTTCGTGGCACCCGTTGAGTGGCACCTGGAACTGGGACGTTACAATGTGGTATCAGATGGATTCTTTTCTTTGACTTACTCTTTGGAGCCTTAGTCAGGTATAGGACGAATGGTAGTTGGTAATAAGTTGTGCCTGGGTGTGGCTAACCCACATATAGGGAAAAGACAGTCTACCTCATATTTTGCAATTTTCTGATTTTGAAAATTTTACAGTTGATATGTTTTCACCAATGGGTGACGCACTTGAGATTATGTTGTTATAATTTATTTGTGGGTTCTATTTAGTTACAACCCGATGAGATGAGGGTATTCCATCACATGCATCATGTAGGCACATGCTAGATATCACATGCCATGCATAGTTTCCATGCCATGTAGGTGCATTAGAAATTTCATGTTGTTGTGATAGTTGTTGTGCTAGTAATGCATGTTGTCGTGATAGATTCTTTGAGAAAATATGTGCTTCGTGATAGGGTATTTTTGTGTGAGCATGTTTATAAAATAATTGACGCCAAACTTTGGTTTTTGTGGAGTATGGGCCCCCATTTACTGGAATATGGTGGAGCATTGACTGTTTATTTTGTTTTAACACAGATAAGATGTCAAACTTTGATTCGTGGGGAGTATGGGCCCTCACGGGTCGGAATTTGACACTTAGGTGTTGTTTTTCTGTATTTTCTGGTTTTCGGGGAAGTTTCTGAGGCATATTGTCTAGAAACCCAGTATACATGCCATGTAGTCTTTTTACACACGCCGTGTATGACCTTCTGTTCAGGGAGAAAAATGAAATTTTTATGTACATACCGTGTACTCTGAGTACACGCAGTATACTCTCTTCCCATGTCACAAACCGTGTGGGCGGAGACACGAGGTAGGGAAAGGCTTGGGGAAAACACATCATGTGCTGAATGTACATGCCGTGTAGTGTTGACCCGGAGTCCGGCGTGTAACTAACAACATGGGTCGGTGAAACTTCTTTATAGAACACGCCGTGTCAATTCTGAACACGCCATGTAGTGTGACCTAGGGACTTAGCCGTGTAACTAACAGCATGGGTCGGTGTCACCTCTCCTTAAACACACCGTGTACCTATGGGACACGCCGTGTAGTCTTGTCAAAGGAAAGACTGTGTGGAATCATCCGTGTGACTGGAAAACGGGGTGGTGTACACACCATTTTCGGGTGTAACACGCCATGTAGTTTCAAGCCGAGTAGTCATCCGTGTCACAAACGACACGGTCAGTTGGAAATTTCACCATACACACTGTGTAGATGCTAAACATGCCGTGTAGTTTTGTACCACGGGAGCCATGTGGCTTAGCCGTGCAGAAGGACCCGTGCAGGGGAAGGGGAGTCAAGTACATGTCATGTAGTAAGTATACACACTGTGTAGTCTTGTTTTGAAAATTTTTAATGCCTTCTTCATCCTGTTCCCTTTTTTGGGTTTCTTCATTTTCGATCATTAATAAACTTGTTCAAAAGGCATGTTTTCGACCTTGTAGTGTCATGCCGCCAAGACGACCATGCATTGTTCTCCAGGAGAGCGGCAATGACTATACTCCAGAGATGGTGGGCCATGGGCTACTAGTTAATCCTCTAGTAGAGCCAGATGCGGCGTCGACCATTATACCGGATAGAGGCACGGAGGCACAGTTCTGTGAAGGCATTATGCGGTTAATGCAGACCTTTCAGGGAGCACCGCTGGCTGCCACATCTATGGTTGAGTTGAATCGTATCTTTCAGCAGCAGCATCCGCCTATGTTTTTAGGGGATGACGGACCACAGGCTATAGAGTCTTGGATAGGATCGATGCAGACTATTTTTTAGCATCTTGAGATGCCTCCAGGGCGGAGGGTCAAGCTCGCGACATATATGCTGCTTGATTCCTCCAAGAGGTGGTGGGATGTTACCACCCAGTCAGAGCATCACAGAGAAATGGTGTGAGAATATTTTCAGGCATTCTTCTATGACTTCTTCTTTACAGAGATGCTGAGAGCAGATAGAGCTTGAGAGTTCATGAATCTGCAGTAGGGTTCCATGTCGGTGATGGACTATTCTGCTCTCTTTACTGAACTTTAGCACTTTCCACCCATGCGGGTGTGTGATGAGATTCTGATAGCCAGATGTTTTGAAGATGGTATTTGTTATGACATATGAGCGCTGGTAAATGTTTTCAGGTTACCTACTGTACATTATATTTTCAACTAGGTGATGATGACCGAGAGGAACCTTCGGGAATCTGGTGGTGTGGGCTAGGGTGGTTTAGCACCAGTTACTAGTACTATTTCTACTTGCAAGAGGAAGAGGCAGATGAATTTCTCTCAGGGTGGCAATACCATCCAGATAGTTTCTTCAGGTTGGTCGGTTACGTGCTACCAGTGCATTAGAGAGGGGAAAAAGAGACCTTAGTGTCCACATAATCATGTGGAGTGTCGAGCATGATGCAATATGGGTCATCTGCAGTGCTTTTTTAGGGTGTATCCACCAGTGGTTAGTGAGAGGGGTTCTGCGTAGACTCTGTGTGCAGGAGCAGGACCGGTGGATTCTTACCAGTAGGGGAACTGGAAAACATTAGGGCATGCAGGTAGAGATGGTGGTAGTGGCCATGGTATCCCAACACTAGGATCTCAGAGGTAGTAGGGCGGGATAGCTCAGGGTATCCAGGATGTGTCACAGGGCCGCGACACTGGGCAGGCATATGCAGTGCAATAGACCTAGCAGGAGTAGGATCTCGGACCTTTGACAATCAGAGGTCCTATTCTAGTAGCTTCTATTCTATCTTCAGTACTTTTTAATACGGGTGCTACACATAGTTTCATATCTGTACCCGTAGTGGAAAGCATTGGGATCTGTATTTATACTTCTTCTGATATCAAGACAATAGACACACCATTTGGGACTAGAACGGCTGGTGTGTGTTAGTGCAAGGAGTGCGCCCTTGAGATTGGTGGGTATCACTTTCCTTGGGACCTCTATGTCTTAGAGATGATGAGATATGAAGTCATTCTCTGAATGGACTGGTTGGTTCCCTTTTGAGCCTTTGTAGACTGCTATCGTCGCAGGGTGTGTTTCATGTCAACATAGGGTAGAGAGTTTCTATACAACGGCGAGTGGGATGTTCAGGCAAGTCGAGCTGGACCAAAGCATCATGGGTGACGTGGAGTCATAGCCCAGATTTCAAGTTTATATCTGGATGACCAGGGGACTTGTCAGATGTATTTCCCTCCAATGGTTGATCGTTTCAGGGATATCTTCCAGGATGACTTTTCAGGTTTTCCTTCGGAGAGAGAGGTGGATTTCTCTATCGAGCTCGTGCCAGGAGCAGCACTAGTGTCCATTCCTCCTTATAGGATGGCTACACTTGAACTGCTGGAGCTCAAGAGGTATTTAGAGGAGTTACAGGCAAAGGGTTCCATCCGACCCAGTACATCTCCATGGGGTTCTCCAGTCCTTTTTGCGAAGAAGGCGGACGATACCCTTAGACTATGTGTGGATTATCGGAAGTTTAACCAACTGACGGTCAAGAACCGATATCCCTTACCAAGGATTATTGATCTTTTTGATCAACTTCATGGAGCAAGAGTGTTCCCGAAGATTGACGTGAGATCTGCATATCATCAGCTGCGCTTTAGACCATCTGATATACCACTCACACCTTTCAGGAGTAGGTATGGTCTATACAAGTACACGGTTATGCCGTTTGGACTCACGAACATGCCAACAGTTTTCATGGATCTGATGAATCGTGTGTTCCATCCTAATCTGGACTCTTTTGTGGTAGTATTTGTGGACAACATCTTGGTGTTCTCTCACACTCGACATGACCATGCCACCCATCTTGAGATCGTATTGAGTACACTGAGAGAGCATCGAATATATGATAAGTTCCCAAAGTGATACTTTTGGATGGACCAAATTCACTTCTTGAGACATATTATCTCAGAGGTAGGAGTTTTAGTAGACCTAGAGAAGGTGAGAGTAGTAGTTTCCTGGGAGCGGCCTAGAAACGTGTTTGAGATACGAACTTTCTTGGGGCTGGCTGGTTACTATAGGCTCTTTATACAGGACTTCTCCTACTTTGCAGCAGCATTGACAGGATTGACTAAGAATGTTGTGAAGTTCATTTGGTAGAAATATTGCGAGACAGCCTTTCTAGACCTGAAAGGAAGGTTGACATTAGCACCGATCCTGATACTCCCAGTGTAGGGGTAGATCTATACAGTTTACTATGATGCATGAGGTGTTAGGCTAGGAGTAGTGTTGATGCAGGGTGATCGAGTCATTGCGTACGGGTCTCGGTAGTTGAGGCCACATGAGAGGAATTACCCGACGCATGATCTCGAGTTAGCTGAAGTTGTTCATGCGTTGCGCTGTTAGAGACACTATCTACTGGGAGAAAATTTTGTGGTTTTCACCAACTACAAAAGTCTCAAGTATATTTTTACTCAGCGTGACTTGAATCTGAGGTAGAGAAGGTGGGTTGAATACCTTCAGTCCTTTGATTTTGAGCTTGCCTATACACCTGGTAAAGATAATGTAGTAGCTGATGCACTGAGCAGGAAGACTCAGATACAGGAAGTGTAGGAGGCCAGTGGTGAGTGGAAGCTCATGGCTTTGTTCTCTGAGATGCATTTGGAGGTTCATGGAAGTCAAGGGCAGGCTTATCTTTCCTCTTTAGCTGTGACTTCTACCCTCTGGGATAGAGTGAGGATGAGATATCTATCTGATTCAGAAGGCTTAGTTCTACGGGAGTCGGTGGCAAGTGAGGACCCCCCCTCCTGGTTGGATGATAGGCGATGATGAGGTTCTGCGTTTCCATGGATGAGTATGGGTTCCAGGGGATATATTCGAGGAGATGATGTGGGAGTTTCATGATTCAACTTGGCCAGTTCATCCCGGGGTTACCAAGATGTACCATGACTTGAGACGTCAGTACTGGTGGCCGGGTATGAAGAGAGATATAACTGGTTATGTTACGAGGTGTACCACTAGTCAGTAGGTGAGGCGGAGCATCAAGGACCAGCTGGGCTGTTATAGCAGTTACCCATCCCGGAGTGGAAATGGGATGATATCATGATGGATTTCATGACTGGGTTGCTGAGGTCACCTAGAGGCAATGATGTCGTGCGGGTGGTTGTGGATAAACTCGCGAAGGTTGCTCACTTTTTGCCGATCAAAGAGACCTTCAGTGTTGATGAGCTCGGGAAGTTATATATCTGAGAGATCGTACGCCTTCATGGGGTCCCTCGTTCTATAAGTTCAGATAGGGACGCCTGTTTTACGTCTCGTTTCTGGCAGAGTTTCCAGAGGGCACTGGGCACACAAGTGCTTCTGAGCACAACATACCACCCTCAGACAGATGGCCAGTCAGATCATACTATACAGGTGCTTTAGGACATGCTGCGAGCATGCATCCTAGACTTTGGGGGCTCTTGGGATAAGCATATACCCCTATTCGAGTTTTCCTATAACAATAGTTTCTAGGTGACTATTGAGATGGCACCTTACGAGGCTTTATATGGTAGGCCATGCCAATCACCATTGTGCTTGTTAGAGGAAGGTGAGGTGGCTTTATTGGGACCACATCTCATGCAGGAGACTTCTGAGCAGGTCCAGTTGATTCAGAAGCGGATGGCTACCGCGCAGTCTCGACAGAAGTCATATGTCGATCGCTGCAGACGACCCTGTGAGTTCGTGGTCGGTGATCAGGTTTTCTTGCGTGTTTCTCCGAGGCTGGGAAACAAGCAGATCAGGAGATAGGGTAAACTTTCACCGAGGTATGTAGGGCCATTTGAGATTCTGGAGAGAGTCGGGCTTGTTACCTATCGGTTGCAGTTATCGCAGAGGTACCAGGCCATGCACAACATCTTCCATGTATCTCAGTTGCGCCGTTAACATTAAGACCAGTCTCACGTTTTTCAGCCAAAGGAGTTTTATCTATAGTTAGATGCGTCCTTTGAGGAGAATCCGATATGTATCGTTGATAGGTGCATGAAGGTTCTCTGAGGCCAGTCAGTTCCTCTCGTACGGGTGCTATGGAAGCATGGCCAAGTGAAGGATGAAACCTGGGAGCGGGAGACTGATGTACATGCTCAGTGGCCGAAGTTGTTCATGGCTATATCTTTACCACCCTTAGAAGGTAAATTTGGGGATGAATTACTTTTAGGGGTGAAGTTTGTAAGAATCCAATTCTTGTTTCTGAGTAACGGGTTTATTCTTTTCTCTATTACTTAAGTGTTTTTGATAAAATGTGGAAAATGGGGAAAATTCAAATTTTTGGAAAGTACACGTCGTGTACTTTGTCCACACATCGTGTACTTGTGTCCATGTCGGATAAGTACACAGGGCGTGTGGATATGCCGAGGATGAATGGTGTAGGAACCAGCTACATGCCGTGTAGTGGTCCCTTACACACCGTGTAGTCAGTCGACAGGCAAATAGTAAGCTGGTGGCCAGCTGTGTGACATAACACGCCATGTACTCAAGTAGACACGTAGTAATGTCTACAGGTGAATAATTCCATGCTGGCGGGAAGCCTCTAGAGGAACAGTTAAAAAATGAGGAGTACACGCCGTGTACTATGAAGTACATGTCGTGTACTCTATTTTTTTTTTGCTTAAAATGGGTAGTACCCTCCCCTTCTCATAGGGAAGGCTTAGAACCAGAGGAAGGAGTGGGGAGGGATGGACGGACCTTTAAAGATATGTCGGGTGTTCGTCTGGAATCCAGTTTTTCCCCTGACGATCTCGTTGGAACCGCACGGGTAAGCCCTCCACTCTCCTTAAGAAGTTTTTTCCAATTCTTTCCCTAAAAAAAGTTATTTACATTTAAACAGGTTTTATTATTCTTCACATCTATGTCATTCTTGGGCGTTTCTATAACCGACATTCGTGTATAGTGCTCATTAGCGTATCAGGTAGGTGGATTGGTGTTAATTTTTCCAACTGCTGTTTGTTTTGTGTGTTTTTGTACCACGAATTCATGTTGGGGTGTTGTGTGGCTGAGGCTGTGGGTATTTTGAATACATAGAATTGAATAGGTGATTAATTATGATATTAAAATGTTTTTTGGGATCATTTCTTGGATCCAGGACCATCCCGAGGGGTGCATTCCTCTGTTTAGCTATTTGTCCAGGATACCTGAGGGTATGCCTTGTTTAAATTATGCATTACTTTTTCCTTGAGAGGAATTGTATTCAAATTGCATGTTTATATGTTGGGCATGGCCCGGTTACTTATGCCTGAGGGCGATGTTTACTATAGCCTGTGGGAGTGACTGTATTAGCCTGAGGGCAACGTTCTATTTCTGCCTTAGGGCAACCTTTCGTGCCTAAGGGCTTATCATTTGTGCCTGAGGGTGACACTTCCTACACCTGAGGGAAAATTATGTAACGCCTGAGGGCTATACTTGCGGGTGGGATTCTTCTTACCTGAGGGTAAGGTATTTCTTGTCTGAGGACATGGACTGTTTACTAGAAATGCACTATGGTGATTTCTAATATTTAATCGATTAAATGAATAATAAAAATGGCAATTTAATTGTTAATTTAGTTACTTTTCAGTACTGCTAACTTTATTTCATTTTACTATTGCACACTGTTGTTGCATGCTTATACGCAGTTGGGCACGAGCCTTGGTGGGTGCCTACTGAGATATATTTCTCACACCCAGATTGGGTCACACTTTTCAGCCCAAATAGATTATGTTGTTGTAGGTGTGGATAGGGGTAAGAGTACCTATATAGGTACATGATTGCTGCTGAGGAGTAGGAGGGCATGGGACCGAGCCTAGGCTTGCGATGCCGCTGCCAGCTGTTTTGCTTTGTTTTGTTGTACTCTACTTTCGGTTGTACTGTATTGATGTATAACATGTTCTGTCTATTTTCTTTGAACATGAGACATGTAGCATCATTATTTAATATACTATTGGTTATATCCACTGATTTTGTTTATTCAGTTGTGTGTGTTTTACTGCTTCCGCTGTTGATGTATGTTTTTTTACGTATTCCGCTGTGCTACACTTTGACAAATGAAGGCATAGTTTCCCCACTATCAGGCCTGGTCCCTCGCTGCTAGTCGGCATCCTCTAGTGTTTGGAGAAATGCGCTTGAGGTCACGTGGTGAATCAGGTTCAGGGCACCCATTGAGTGGCACCGAGAACTGGGACGTTACATATAGGATATCACTGGCACGATGTCAGAATGCCTCTCATCCATTTATCTATTTAGTTTCTAGTGTGGGTTAATAATTCCTCCCACTCATATAAGATATTGGCATGGGGTAAAAATTACTCCAATCCATGTAAAGGGTATAACTAGAACTGGGTAAGAATGCCTCCCGCCCACATATATAATAGGTTATTAATGGTGTGGGGTAAGCATGCCTCCCACCAATACATATCATAAGTGGAGTGGGGTATGAATTCCTCCCATCCACACATTCATATTAGCTCACAATTATAATAATGAAATAAGAATTAAGAACATATAATATAAGGAAAACCGCTTACATCATTTCAAAATTTAACAATCAAACAAGTTAAGAAATTCATTTATAGTAATCCCCACATAAGGAAAGAACATTCCATTCACTAAATCCATTCCATTCATGAATTTATTTTTATTTTGTCTTGGACATCTCATCCCTGCCACCATACAAGTTATACCATTAAATTATCTTAACTAGGCAACCCATTTCAAAGGGTCGCAAGCCAAGGGAAAAGGACATGACAAATAGTCATAGTGTCAAATTTTCAATTCTAAGACTAATAGGACCAAACACCCATGGGATGTCTTGGTTTGATCAAAATACCCATTGGATGAAGGTCAGTTCAACATACAACCAAGCCTGAAGCATTAAACATAATTTGACATTTTTGGGGAAATTAGCCTAAAATGGAAAATTTTGGTCGAACATCCCCATAGGATCACATACAGAGAAAGGGTGAAAAAATAATCCCAAAACATGAGTCTATTAACCTATTTCATAGTACTATGTTATATTATAAATGATGAAATCAACATAACATGGGGGTTTTCAAATGGTTGATCAAGGCACAATGATATTAAATAAAAAACTCCAAAAAATCAATTGGAAAACTATGTGCCTACCTAACTTAGGGTTGTATATGATGCCTCATTGATTATTTAACTCAGATTATGATAAGGTTATAGTATATATTAGTTTATTTCCAACACCCTTGTGAAAATCCAATGCTTCTCTAAGGTTAAGAATCAGTCACCCGATAGAGGAGTAATAAGAAACTAGGATGTACAGAGATTTAGTGCTCAAGGAAGATGAACAAGAGTTCTATACATAGGAAGAAGAATATAAAAAATTAAAATATAAAAAAAGAGGGTGGAGGGGTTAATTTATTCATTTTTTTCTCAAAACATGGCGCACATGGTAACTATGCACAATTTGACCAAACCATGTGACCACCCTGCGTAGATCACTATATCAATGAGCACACTGCACAACCTCTATGCACGGTTTCTCTTACCATGCATAGAACATGAAGATTTTCTCTCGACCCCACTGTATCTACAACACGGTCATGCACCTAGGTTTCATGGTTGTAGAAAACCCACTCAACCCATCTATCTTTCCCCTTTTTGGAACTACGGGCTCTGTAAGTACCCCTGACACACCGTAACCTCCTTAGCATTAGTAGTAGAGCTCACATGGACCATTTAAAATATCCAAAAAAGAAAATATAACTATATGTAACTTGGTCTAAGAGTCATTTCATTACAACCTACCCTCCGTATAGAAACTCATCTCCAAGTTTCCCTTCTGATTGTAAAGAGGTAATCTTAGCAAAGAGTTATAGACACTATGATTGTATATCTCCTTCATGCTCCCAGGTCTCATCCTTTACACGGATGTGCATCCATATCACCAATACAAGAGGAATATACCATTGTTAGAGTGTATTCATGCTCTGATCAGCAATACAAATTAGATTCTCTTCCAAAGAATCATCCATATCCATCTCAACATCACTAGGATAGAATATGTGAAATGGGTCAATATTATATCTATAAAGCTCAGATACATGAATGAAATCATGCATTGACTGATATCTCTAAGGAAGTGATAACTAGTAAGACACTTTTCCAATCCAATTCACAACCTTGAAGGGTCTAACAAATATCGGTGATAGATTACCCTGGTTTCAAATACGTCTATTTTGAAACCTGGTCTAGACAATCATTAAAACTCAGTCCCTAACCTCAAACTCTAGATGTCATCGTAACCTCTTGGCGTAAGACTTTTGTATAGATTGGTTTGCCTAAATACTCTTTCAAATCAACTGGACTTCCTCTGAAGTATCCTACATGAGATAAAGCCCAAGAACATCTTCTTTTTTGCCCTCTAACTAGTATAGAGATGAGCGAAAAGGCCTACCATATGGGGATTCATAGGGGGCCCATCACAGTGGTAGCCTGAAATCTTTTGGTATAAAAAAACTCGATGAGTGGATTGTGATTCTCCTAAGATACCCCAAATTCGACAACACAAGAATGGATTCTATCCTCTTTCACAGTATTTGTACACTCCATCTTCCCATTGGCCTAAGGTTGATAGGTCATGCCCAAAAGTACCTTCATACCCAAGGTCTTCTTTTATCGTTTCTAGAACCCTGATTTGAAATGAGAATATCTATCAGAAATGATATAATGATGGGATTCATGAAGATGTAAGACCTCCTTGGCATAAAATCTTCCCATATCATCTGTAGAAGAGGTCTCTCACACACTTTAGAAGTTTTTGACCTTTATTAGATGGTCAATGGGAACTGAAACTACATCATTTCCACGAGGTGATCTTGTTAAAACAGTATTGTAGTCCATGTAAACATAATACCATTTCCACACAAGAAAGGAAAATTGTTGAAGAAGCCCTGACAGGACCTAATGTTTCCCCTTCACCTATGGATAGGTGGATCATAGTGTAATGAAACCATTTATCCCACATTTTATACATGGCCACCAATAATTACATCATAAATCATGATACATTTTTGTGACACCCGGGTGAACCGCCCATGCCGAGGCCTAGAAATCCCCCAACAAATCCTCTCAAATGTATGCAAGGACCCATATATTCCCACAAAAAAATAGATTATAATCTATATAGATAGTTCAACTTGATAATTCATTTCCATATAAGACACTTTCTAGTACCACAATGACTTTAGGATAAGATAGATGTCTCGACCTCAATCATTCCAGAGGAGTATATGTCACCGCTAATGATGATATAATAGTCTGACCATGGTCCTCATGTACCTCAACATTCATATCCATGAATAAGTCCATAAGATTCCATTCATCACCGGACTCATGAACGGCCTGTTCCAGATTCTTTCAGCTTAGAGAATCGGCTAATGAATACCCCTTTTCTAGAGTGTAGACAAGTTTGTCAACATATTATTGATGGTATTGACCCACCTATATGGCCTTAGATCCCAATCTCACTGAGTGAAGATGTATTTGAGGATATGTTGGTTTTTTAACACCACAAAACACTATCCCAACAAATAGTGTCTTAAACAGCGTTAGTTGTGAACAACATCAGTGGGCTCGAGGTTGTATGTCTGGTAATTTCTCTCATGAGACCTCAAGTGGCGAGATCTGTATGAAATGAATCACTCATCCTACATCATAATAGCTCCATGAACTATACATGATGCGTCATAATAGACTATATTATAATTTCATGGATCTAGAAGAATCAGTATCAGTTTTAAAGTATGTCTTCCCTTCAACTCCTGAAAATTTGATTCATAAGATTTAAACCATTTTAATTCCGCACCCTACTTTGAGAATCTTGTAATAGGAACTCCAAGGTATGAGAAATCATAAATGAATTGTATGTAGTATTCCAAAATCCATAGGAATCTATGGATATCAAATACTTTCTTGGGATGCTCCTAGGAAACCACAACTCTCACTTTTTATCTGTCAAATGAAACTCCATACTTTTAGATGATATGTCCTGAGAAGTGAACATTATCAATCTAGAAGTTTTATTTTCTTAGCCTAATTTATATTTGATGCTTCCTCAGCATATTTAGAATGATCTGAAAGTGGTTTTTCATGGTCATGTCAATAGTGATAATACACTAAGATATAATCCAAGATAAAAACCACAAATGAATCCAAGTATTTTTAGAAAACCCAATTCATAAGATCCATGAAGATAGTAGGTGTGTTCATTAGTCTAAACTACATAAAAAGGTTCTCATAGAGACTATACATTCTCCATAAACTTGTGCGATGTATGTCTGGTGTTCTGAAAATTAGATAATGAGAGCCCAAACTTAGATCTACCTTAGAAAAAACCATCGCTCTTAATAGTTGTTCAAAGAGGCAATCTATTCTAGGTAAGTGATACCGATTCTTTATATTCATACGATTTAACTGATGTAAATCCATGAGAAGCCTAATGGTGCCAATAGATTTCGTGGAAAAGAGGACAAGTGAAACCCAAAGAGATGCTCTTGGGTGTACAAAACCATTCACTTCAAAATACTCAAACTAATTCTTGAGTAAGAGAAGTTCCTTAGTTGTCATGCTATATGGGTGAATATTCATAGGTGTTTCTCCTAGAACAAGATTAATAGTAAAATCTAACTCTCACACCATAGGTAGACCAGATAAATTATTAAGAAAAATCTCTCTGAAATGAACCACTATAGGTGAAAAAACAAGTGGATTCAACACCTGATCATCAAGGTAATGACTGAAAACCTATGTGGTAACACAACCCAACCTCTACTGCTTGGGACTTTCTCATGCCATAACAATATCCCACCATCCCTTCTTCACCTACATAATTCCCTATGGTGATTTAAACCTCATCCTCCTATGATAACAGTCAATGTGGTATTATTAGGGAACTGAGCAGTCCATAATGAGAATTATATTGAAACTCATCATGTCAAATATATAAATTTTCCATTCTGAAAGGTAACCATCGATCTCAAGTGGGTAATTCAGAAAGCGGAAAACTCCCTCTTAATTGATACATAAGGGAGTATCTGGCATCAAAACACTATGATAATATTGTATGTCAAGTCACAGACTCTCTGTGGTTTCCCCAGATATGAACAAGTTAAGAAACGCATGTATCAAACAAAGTAGATACTAAAGTGGAGACTACAAGAATAGTACCTCTTATAGTAGATGGTCTAGTTCTCTACGCTTGCAGCATAGGTTGGATAACATTTAAATAGCTGATACTTTGGCCAAGAGTTACTTCATGATTTCCCAGAGTAGACAAGCTCTGCAAGTGCTGATAATCATAAGCCTGGTTGCCTTTACCTTGACCAACAGCACAGCCTAACTGACCGGTGGTATTCGAGCTGCCTGCCTATCATGATCTGGTTGACCTCACTCTTGACTGAGGAGTAGGTGCATATCCCTCCTCACTATGGAATATAGGGAAAAATTTGAAGAAATGGTGGTTATGGGACATCTTTCCACAACCTCTTCACTCCATTGGATTCCACGTATACATGCTCTTTAAGTGCCCTGGTGATCTGCACTAGTGACAGATAGGGTAACCACCAATGAAAAGAACCTAACCACTAATAATCTTGAAAGACTCTATGAATTGTCACTTTCACCTATAATAAGATCCATAAGAAGCCTTTGGTGTTTAACCATCCTATTTTTCACCCTCATAATCTCTAAAATTTGGTTATGTTATTAGGGAATGGTTGATGATTTCTGAAATAGTTTTCTGCATGAAAACATTGAATTGCAACTGAATGGTGTAACATAGTCCGTCCTAAGGTTTCCATGCATCAATTATATCATCAGCAGGAATAGAAGGAGAAAAACACAACATATTAGTGAAATACGAAGAGTAATTCATAGCTAACATGCCCCCAGTTACAGATTCATAAACTCTCTAGCTCTGTCAGACCTCAATTTTTGGGGAGAGATGTAGTCATAGAACATAGTCTAATAGTCATCCCAAATGATGTCTCTATGTTGTCCTACTTGGTTGATGTCATCCCACCACCTCTTGGATAAGTTTTATAGAATTTAAGTAAATAGATTGGCCTGTCACCCTAGATGCATACCTAAGAGCTTGATGAT
Organism: Viscum album; assembly: GCA_963277665.1. Lineage (NCBI taxonomy): Eukaryota > Viridiplantae > Streptophyta > Magnoliopsida > Santalales > Viscaceae > Viscum > Viscum album. The sequence continues at coordinate 1,514,118,630 of OY728155.1, read as the reverse complement.
AGATTAGAACACCTCAATTCATTACTCCACAGAGAGTGGCCCACCATATCCCAAGAATATAGGGGTTTTTTTTAAACTCATCAGTCAACTCTACCATGGTCGAGGAAGGTCGCGCTTCTCCTTTCTTATTTTGCATCATAGGTAAGAATCCCTCTGAAAACTGGGTGTCAGTGCCCATATTTAGTATAGGAGAAGTAACCACATGCTTCTTGACTAGAATAACAGCATGATGATCTTGTCCCACTACCTCAAGAACACGATATTCTCCACATTTATCCACCAAAACTTAAATATTCCATAGTAGAATAATGATACAATGCCAAACAAACATCTCAAAAATTATTTTATCATTTTATGGGGATGAATTCATGAAACTAAGAAAGGTAAAACATGCTTCCTATAAGAATTAACAGTCCTCCTTAACTGCTTCAAAATCTTGGTCTAGTTGTTTTAATAGACCATAATAGGCCATAAAGATGGAAAAACACCCACGACCCACTACTAAGGTTGGGTTCGGGTCAAATTCATATGTCAGGAAAGTGATAGATGGTTTTTATGAGTTTATATGTACATTCAAATGGATGAATCTAATGATATGTCATTTTCTCACACATAAGAGCCTAGAAAACATATGTGTTAAAATATTAATCTCACTTGGATGTCATTTTAATTAAAAACTTTCTTATCCATGTGATTTTAACATTCCTCAATTGGTTGATCTAGTTGGAATGTCATTTCCTTATCTATAATGGCCCATACACCTTATGAATCAAAGAGTAGAACCCACTAGACTCACACCATAGAAAAATATAAATCATACAGAAATGTGTTAGCACAAATTTATATATTTAAAAAGGCACAACAACATAAAATATGAAATTCCTACTGAAAAATCAATACAGACATGTCAAAATGCATGGCCTATTCATAGTGTTTCTATCAGGATGCATATTCTAACACATAAACAATTTTTCATTAGATTGACAAATGAAATCAAAATTACAATATCATCAATATCAATGACATCACAAAACATGTGAAGAACCTAATGGTGAAATGATATGAACATTAATTACAAAATCAATAACAAAAATAATGTATGAAACTTTGTCCTTGCATAGTACATGGTTTTGTGATGCACATGCATGAATTGTGACCAATTCCCACACATTTTAAATCTCCAATATACTATCACCAAATAGTAAATAAGTAATGTAACCCCATTGATACTACTTTTTGATGCCTCAAACCAAGATTCCACGTAGCCCGTGGCTTGAGCCCGATTGGCCACATGACCCCTAGAGTGTCTCCCCTTAAGCCAAGAGCTTCCAACTAGCAGTGGTAGTGTGAAGGTAAATTAATGAGGATACAATACCCCCATGTCATAGTACACATCGGATGTAACAAAAACATACAATAAAAAACATAAATAGAAAGACATATGAAGTAAGCAATGTAAGACTAAATAATATATCAATAGCCTCATAGGTAGTGTCTGATATAGATATGCATGAATGACATGCTGGTACAAAATGGAAAAATAAAAAAATAAATATAAATTCTAATAAAAAAGTAAAAAATATTAAAAACAAATCCAAAAACTAATCAATAACATCACAAGTGAAATTCATATCCTCTCCTCCTATGCTCCATCAAAGGAATAGGGTCCACACCCACATGATGTGTGTTTCCCCTATCCATACAAGTAGGAAAAATTTCTACTAAGGTGGCATGGGCAGCTCGGGTAGGTTGTGAGATAAATATAAATAGGCCACCACCAATGATGTATACGTGTAATCTGAGTGGTTCTCTTGTGTAAAAAGTGTGCAACTAATAGTAGGAAAGTAAAGTAATACTAAATAAACAATTTAACTCCTTCTCTGGTATAAAAGGGACACATAGTGGATTTAAAGGATTCAACTCAATGTTGGAATTTATAAATAAGTAAATTGGCATATATATTGGTTATCACTGAAATGAGGTAAGAATAAATCTCATAAATACATATATAAAGTATCTAGAATGGGGTAGGAATGACTCCCACACATAAAAGATACTGTCATGGGGTATGAACTCATCCTATCTATATATAGGTTATAATTGGAACAGGGTAAGAATGACTCTCACCCACATATACTAGTGGTTATCAATGAAATGGGGTAATCATTCCTGCCACCCATAAATATAATATGTTGATTACTGTATAAATTACTCCAATACACACATTCACATTATCTCATAAGCATAACAATCAATCTTCATTTTTTATTATAAACAAGAATCATTTTAAAGGAAAAAGTAAGAAACCCCATGAAAAAACAAAGTTGTTAAAGGACAATTTAAGCATATTGACATTTTTATCCTTAATAAGTTCCTAGGAGAAATAAGTTATTGATATTTCTATATTTTCCTTTATAAGATCTTCAAATCGGCACACTAGTCTATCCTACACTTGTGTGTATTCCTCTTGGTTTATTTTCCCCACATTGAGACCTCTTACTATGATATGATTCGGCTTGTCAATCCAGTCCCTCTGTTTACTATTGATGTCCACCTGAATGGTACTTTCCAACATTTTATTTCCATAATATATTAAGACATTAGTCACATGATATTACACCTCCATTTCTTCTCTAGAATATAGTAGTAGCTCCACCTGTGGCTCAGCATCCAAGCATTTATTCTCCTGTCCATCCCCGGTGGGAACAACCCCCTCAACTGTAGTGGCTACAACCCATGATCGAACTACATTTCCATGTATGATGAGAACACATTCCTTCACTTGGGCCTTCACCTTCCTGGTAGAGAGGGTATCCATTGATGAAGGTAGGTATGAATAATCCTTGCATATTTTCTTCCCACCACACCAGTTGTTCCTCCTTATCAGACTGCAAGTGTCGCTACTATTGAATGCATGAGGACTTACTCCTAACAGCTGGATAGAAGAGTTATCACCAGACTCCTCCTATAGGATACCCTGATCCTCATTTTGAGGTATTATCCAATCATCCTGCTCATTCTTCCCTCCATCCTTCAAGATCCCAAATTAATTACACATCCTTATACCAAGAATGAAACTCCTCAGGGATGACCTGATCACTAGATATGGCTCAACCTGAGAACTAGAAAATCTATTATTCTCAAGTCTTGTAAGAAAAACCTCCATGTAAGAAGTTGCCTTGGGGGATTTGGACTGTCCTCACTACCCATTTGAGTTCCCACAGCTAGGTTAGAATCACTCCCTATCAAGCTCACCGCACCTATTGAACTGGAAGAAATTGGGGGATCCACAATAGCTTATGGTTAGGGTCCCTCCTCTTCAACTCCATTAAGACTCAAATCTTGTTTTAAATGGGAAAAAATATCAACAACCTTTTGGTCTAACTCTTTTATCATCTCACTCTTTAATGCCACTATTAAAACCACGGGACCCCACTGCTAGAGCTGAGACTCCCAGAAGTTGGACTCAGCAACATGAAATTCCGTATAATCTATCACCTTTGAATTAGCCTAGTGCACCTCCTCATAATCACCCAGGTGTTAACTATACCACACCTGGACTACAGGATCAACCTGCACCTCTAATACCTCAGAATTAATTACCATAGTTTTCCTAACTCGGATCCTATGATGGAACCCAAAAGCTAAATGGCCTAGTATGTGGCATCCCAAGCATAACACTGGCCATGATTCAAACACCACCCTCTATTTCCATCTAAACTCTTATCCAACCTAAATCCATAGACACTACACTGGAGGTATTGAAATATCAACCTCAACACATACGCATGGTAATATAGGATGAAAAATCACTATCGTGCAATCATTATAGCACAAAAATCATCCAACCATATTCCCAAGCATACATATAATAGAAAGGTTCTGGAACGAGAGTGGTAGATTGGGAATGTTTACCCACACCACTGAGGAGGGTGGGTCATGATTCATGATGAACTTTGGATACCATTTAAGGAGATGAAAGCTTCATCTGTTGAAGACACAAGGAGCGCTGGATGAGGCAGCGATCAGGTCATCCTCCAAGGAAAAGCTGATGATTAATTGGCACCGATCAAGAAGACCCACCACTGATCTATCTAGAATACCCCGTGACTTGAAGAGAAACCTGTCAAATGTGTCCACTGAGGGATGGTAACCCCTAAATCGATCCACCATTGTCAATCTGTGATGTTTTATAGATGTTTTGAACTCCTTGGCAGAATTTGCAAGCTGGGGCAATCCTTCATGAAGGTCAAGAACCTTAGGGAAAAGATGGATCGACATGAAAGGAGAGAGGGAGGCCAGGTTAGTGAAAATGGTGAAGGGTTAAATCATGAAGGAGTAAGGGAAATCATTCCCCCCTCCCCTCGCTAGGGAGGAGGGGGTAGATCCACAATTAGATCCACTAGGGTATCACCACTGAAGGGATGAGAACATCGGGATCTGAAAAAATTTTCCTTGATCTTGCACACCTTCTCCCCACCAAAATTCTAACAATGACATAGGAATTTACAATATATAATATAAGGAAAACCATCTTAAATCATTTAAAAGGTTAACAAGAAAAATAATTAAGAAATGCATTTATAGTAATCTTCAAACATGGAAGGACCATTAAATCCCTTAACACCATTCTATTATGGTATGTCATTTTAGTATGTCTAGACTATCTCATCCCAACCAATCCATAAGGTCTACCATTTAATTTTCCCAACAAGGAAATCCATTTTAAAGGGGTACAATACACTAGAAGAGGTCATGTCAAATAGCCATAGTTTCGAATTTGAAATTCTAAACATAAGAGGACCAAAAACCCATGGGGTTTCTTGGGTTGATCATAATTTAGAGGGAAAAGCTCTGTTAAATTTAGAACCAATATTGGATGAAAAAACCATAATTTGACATTTTAGGAAAATTTTCCTAAAATAAATGATTTAGGTGGAACACACCCTTGGAAGTCCATAAAAATCCTATGTGATAACAAAATACCTAAATGCGAGTCAATTAACCTATTTCATCACACTTGTTTCAATGAGACATGAATGAATCAAATCCACATTGGAGCTTGGAAAAGGTCGGCTCATGACACAACATGATTAAATATGAAATGTAAAAAACTAAATTGGAAAACTATGTGGACACCTAACTTAGGGACATATATGGTTCTTGGATGAGTATCAGTCATAGATTCAGAACATGTTGGAGTATATTTGAGTTTTTGTCCAACAAACTTTTCTTATCCAACACTTTTCTCTAATCAATAATTGATTTTCAGATAGAGGAGTAGCAAGAAACCAAGAGGAAGAGGGTGTAAGAGTTCAAGGAAGAGGAATGAGGGTTCTTTCTGTAGGAAGGAGATATAATTAAGAAATTATAACTTAAGATGTAATAGGAAAAAATGTTAATTTTTACTCATAATTGGGCACACATGGTTTTTTCAAACCGTACACACACCATGTATAGATCCCTTCCTCACTGTGCACATAACACAACCTCTGTTCCTAGTTTCACAGAATATTTGTAGATCATGTTGATGGGATTAGGACCCCAAATTTAGAAACTGCATGGTCATGCACCTAGGTTTCACAGTAGCACACAAACAATGGGGCCATGTATTCTTGTGCATTTTTAGAGCTCTGGGCTCTGGAAGTGCCCCAAATGCTCTCGTAACATCTATAGCATTGTTAGAAGACATCAGTGGGAACATTTAGAATATCCATAATGATAAAATAATGATTTTTACCTTATTCTATGGGTTGGTTCAATACAAAGATGCAGGGATATTCTAAATAGAATAACGACATTCTCAAAGGGGATTCTATGCTATATTTTATGTTTTAAAATGGATTTATAATTCATGTATGTATTAGAATTACCAAGACTAATAAACTATTAGGTCCATAAAGATGAAATAACTTGTATAAAGTGAAAATGTAATTAGGAAACCAATACCTTCATGGTACTAGGGTCAGGGTATTTAAAAAATTCATTGTATGAGAGAATATAATTTCCTAAAAACATTGTGAATAACAAATCAGAAAAAATAAATAACACTAAATGATCACAATACTAAATATTTAATGGAAACATACCAAAATCATGCTTTAAATTTAATTATATATGTTTTTTCAAATATAATACCTCTAAAAGAATGCATATATCATCATCAAACACCCATAAATAAATTAAAAAAAATTATTATAATAATAATTTATATGCACTATAAAACCGTTAAAATTCACCAATAAATATATCAACACAGAGACTCCACAATAAGGGGTTCGATCAAAACTCAATTCATAATGAATATTAAAGACACTATATAATTTTGAAGGACCTATAAATAAATACATTGAGTGACAAGCTTCATGATGAGTGGAATGAAAAAAATATAGTGTGAACTTCTTATGAATCATTTATCCACTACACATGTTGTACCAGTTAATATTAATAAATAACACCATGATCCTTTGTAATCATATAAAAAATCCCAATAATCATCCAATGAAAATAAAAAATATGGGGAATAAGAATGAGGTATAAAGAAAACAAATGAACAACCACTAATAAATGAGACCCAATCACTCAAACATATTATGATTATACATGTAAAGAGAAGCCCCATTGGAGAGAAGGGATATCAAACCTAAAAAATGAGTTCTAATGGTAAATATATGGTGATTTCTTCATAAAAAATAGTACATGACAATATAGGGTACCAGAAGGATTCCATGGAGTTCCTAGTGTCTCAATAAGTACCCAGTAGAAGACCATCTACCACCCAATGGATAAAATGGTGTGATAACTTCATTGGTAACTCTATTGGGTATTTGGTTAACATTTATTAGGTGCCCAATGGAACATAGTAGCTTCACACCACCTCCATGTAAAATAATAAATAAATAAAACATATTAAAATACATTTATATTTACATTGTAACCAAAAATATATAATTATTCTTTTTAAAACATGTTTGCAGGTACATTTTATTAAAATTAAATTATAATAATTGAACATTATTATAATTCAATAACATATGAAAGAATAAGTCATTATAGATGGCCCTTATATATATTTCTCATGACTATCATAAAATGTAAAATTAATCCATAGTCTTGTGAATTCTATATTATTTTATTTTTATAAATAACTGCTATATTTCAAACCTTTCATTAAACTATTGAAAAGATAACCTTATATGCTAAATTAAGATAAATCCAAAAAAATATTATATTGAACAATTTCTTAGAAGTGGAAAAAAGATTATGTAGTTTGTTGGTTGGAGTGGATACTCAAGAGGGGGGTGAATTGAGTTTCAATTAAACTTTTCTGTTAAAAACAATGTTTATTAAAATCCCCCTATTTCAAAAACAGATTAAACTGTAGTGAATTTATACAGATTATAAAGGTTCAATTAGTTTCTCAAAGATTGATTAGTTCTCAGTTAACTTAATCTTATGATTAAATTAACTTTTGAAACTATCTTACTGGTTTATAATAAATATAAACACTTGCGAGTTTAACTATCAAAGTAGCTTTGAAAATAAATTATATTTCAAAGTAGTAGCAGCGGAATATGAAATAAATATGTAAAGTATGGATATAGTATGTAGCTAAAAACACAGAGAATTAACCAAGAGGCTCAGTCTCAAGTCGAGACATAGTCCTCTCAAAAGTTTATATAAAAATGATCCACACCCTGGATCGGGGTTAACAACAGTGAACACACTGTCCAGGTCACAAGACCTCTACCACAGTTCTACGTGGGAAAACAAACAACAGCTCAGAGCTGTCCAGGTCTCACAAGACCTCTACCACTATCCACAGTGGGAAATGAAGTGTAAAAAGGTTTGCTGAGGATTTACAGATCCTCCAGTGAAAGTACAAGAGTCAGTGTGTGTGTTTAATACAGTAGATAACAAACACTGCTCAAAATGTAAAACAAATGTATCACAGAGCAGATATGTAGAGTTTAGAAATGGCTCTGGTGATTTCAGTGTAGCTATGGACTCTTTTGTATTTGGTTAGAATTTATTCTGAGTCCTCTTCTCATTTTTGTTTGAGAAGAAGCGTGTCGTATGCTTCTTGTTCATAGGCAGTGAGATGTAGTAGATGAAGTTCTTCAATCGTTCTTTTGTATGCACAGAACTCTCTTTGAGTAGGCTTGATTGTATATGAGATTCTGTATAATCTCTTGATATGTGTCTTCTCTTCTACTTAGTTCTGCTCAACTTGCTTCTTGTATTCCTCGTATGTTCTCTGAAAAATATCCTTAGTTTTTTTCTTTTTTGCAGCAGAGTCTTCTAATATTTATATCACATGCTCCGGATGACAGAAGAGGTTTCTTTTCAGCAGGTACAAGGTACGGTTTCCTGAAATCCAACAACCTTTATTAATTAATTGTCAGAGCATTAAAATATACCTAATATGACCGTTGGTTAGATTAAATAAAGATAAAGATAAAGAAATTCAAACAGTTGTTTATGACTATTGAAGAATCAAGTGATTGGTAGGTCATCAGCATTAGTGAGTAATGATCGGTGACTCAGATAGATCAGCATCGGTGAATCAGACTGATCAGCATCGGTCTGTCATCTGATCGGTGGGTCAGTTTGATCAGCATCGGTGAGTCAGACTGATTATCATCGGTCTGTCATCTGATCGGTGAGTCAGTTTGATCAGCATCAGTGAGTCATTTGATCGGTGGGTCATTTTGATCAGCATCGGTGAGTCATGCGATTGGTGTCTTATCTTGATTAGCATCGGTGTGTCATTTGATTGGTGACTCATATTGATCAGCATCGGTGAGTCATTTGCATCGGTGAGTCATTTGATCGGTGGCTCATTTTGATCAGCATCGGTGAGTCATGCGATCGGTGTCTTATCTTGATCAGCATCGGTGTGTCATTTGATCGGTGACTCATATTGATCAGCATCGGTGAGTCATTTGCATCGGTGAGTCATTTGCGTCAGCGAGTCATTTGCATCGGTGAGTCATTTGCATTAGTGAGTCATTTGTCTTCTGATATCGGATCAGTGCGATCGTTGTCCTTTGATATTGGATCGGTGATTCCGATGTCCGTTGATATTGGATCGGTGCTTCCGATGTCTGTTGATATTGGATCGGTGCTTCCGATGTCTGTTGATATTGGATCGGTGCTTCCGATGTCTGTTGATATTGGATCGGTTCTTCCGATGTCTGTTTAATCCAGAAGACTTCCAACATACTTTGTAAGTCAATAAGCATAGACAAAAACATGATAACATATTCATTAACAGATTGTAATTAAGTTTATGAGAAATAAAACCAGATTAATCATTAATGGTATGTGATGATTTGTGATTATTAAAACATCAATCATAGACAGAAATCAACAATCTTCCAGAGGGCTCAACAATTTCCCCCTTTTTGATAATCACAAATCTTTATCATAAAATAAAAATAATATGATATATCATCAATAAAAACATAATGAGAATTAAACCATAAAGAGAATAAAGATAAAGAGATATATAAATCTCCCCCTTAATTTAAATTTCCCATATATATTATACAGATTTCTCTCCCTAAGATATATACATCTCTCATATATATATAGATCTTTATCCTCCCCTTAGATATATACATATTTTCTCCCCCATATATCTCTCCCATACATCATTCTTCTCCCCCATATATCTCTCCCATACATCTTTCTTCTCCCCCTTTGGGATAATCAAAAAGGAGGGGAAACATATAAGTGAATGTAAAAGAAGTCTGCATAGAGTATAGAGAAAAAAAATATTTTATAAAGTACAGAATATTACAAGAATCACATTGTTCACCCTATCAAAAACAATACATAACTATTTGTTGGGATACAAAGGGGCTTTGCCTTTGTATTTGGGATCAATAGTGGGTAAGTTTGAAGGCTTGGAGGCAGGCTGTACTTGGCGAATCTGAAGTGGTGGTAAGACAACTCTGGCAGGTGTAGGAGCAGGTGTCACAGAGAGTTGTTGTTGAGAAACAGGAGCTGGTTGAGAAGCTTTCTGAGGGACTGGTCTTATCTGACATAGAGCTTGAGCAACAGATAGCTGATTTGGAGCTACATCAGAGACACTGAGAGGTTCAGAAGTAGGAATTACTATTGCAGTGGCCTTTTCAATCAAATAGGGATTCAAAAGATGAATGAAGTCTTGAATGACTTCTGCCCCACACTTCATAGCTTTCTCAAAAGAATCTTTGTTCTCCATGAACTGTGCTAAGGTTGGGGTAAACTCTTGCAACTGGCGAACTTTAGTTTTGAAGGCCTGAGTGACTGGAGGTAATTTCAGATTCTCTTCCAACACCTTGAAGTTTGCAGCCATCTCATGCTTTGTATAAATCTTGGAAAAGTAATTATCAACTTTCTCTTTGATCTCTTGCAGGGCTTTCTTAGCATCTGCTGAATACACCAATGCCATCTTCTGACTGTTATCACCGAGCTCTTGCATTTTCCTCAAAGATTATAAGTCATGAATTTGTCTAACAGCAGCTAACTCATCATGCACAACTTCTCTTAGAGCTTCTAGCTCACGGGTAGTGATCTTGGTTACCTTGGCTGTACTGGCTTGGCCAACTATGTGAGTTATCTCAGCTTTCAACTTCCTCAGGTCAGACTTGTTGAGATGTTCAATCAAATTTCTCAAAAGTTCCATCATACTAGAGATGGTTGATCTGAATTCGCTTGATAGAGATACTAAGCCGGTGTGAAGATCCTTCATAGTCTGATTCAAAGAGGCTATGTGCCTGCCAATAAGTTCACCAGTATTGGCCAGGTCTGGCTTCACAGCATTAGATACTCTTTGTGAGAAGGCTTCCAATAAATTTTCAGAAACATGTAGAGACACTTGAGTAAGGGCATTGGAAATTTCTTCTCTAACTGTGTCTCTCACAGTGGTTAGCAAATAATTCTTAAGCTTATCAATATCAGCTTGAGAGATTCCAGAACCAGGTAAATTAACATTTGTAGGATCAATAGCAGGAACAGACCTTGCTTCTCTTGGGAGGCTCCTCTTCACAACTGCATCATATTCTGGAATTTCTTCTTCTTCTTCAGAATATTCTAAGCCCAACACAGCATAACCAGGGTAGTCATCCCAAACAGCAGCACACAGGGTGTATTTTGGTTTCTCATAGCTTGTTGTTCCACTAATTGTTGGTGAATCAACCTTGCCACTGATATGTATTTCTTGTACTGACTGAGGTGGTTCTATTTGATCTACAGCAAGACCATCCACTGGTCTGTTATTACCATCAACAGCAGCCTCAACATCATCAGCATGTCCATCATCACTCTTCTCAGAAGCTTCACTGTGATATTCTTCAGTATCAGAAACTTCTTCATCACCAAGAATAGGTTCTGATTCTGGTAGGGCTAAGGGTGGACTAGAAGGTCCAAATTCTATTCTTCTTTTGGGAATATCAGTGTCAGGATCACTCCTATAATCAGGAGATGACATACTTCCTTCCTCAATCTCAGCTTCTTCTTGCTCTTGGGCTTTGGTGGCCTCATCCTTTCCTTCTTCTTGCTCATCATCATCAGAATAAACTGGTTCCTCATCTGGTTTCAAGCCAAGGTATCTCAAATCCTTTGGCCTCTTGCCATGATCTATGGGATTGTAGGCTTCATACAATTTATCTTCATCTGCAACCCAGCACTTCTTCCATGGATTTCAATTGATTTTCATCCTCTTGCAGATCTCTTTGTTGAGATAGAAGGTATGATCTGTTTCAGCAACTTCATCATCTTCATCAACACATTCTAGATTCTTGATCATGGTAGATATCATCTTTGAATAAAACAAGGCAGTGTCTTTCTTGGACGGTTTCATCATACCAGCTATGTCTACCATCACATATCTACATAAATTTATCTTTTCATGGGTTTTCAGCAGAAACAATAGAAAAACATCTTGAAACTTAACAGCTGCAAAATCTCCTCGGTTAGGGCAAAGTTTGTGTTGAATAAACTTGAATAGGAGTCTGCTTTCACCATCCAGCTCTGAGGATGTGATTCTCCTAGATTCTCTATTTCCAGTCAGAATCTCTAGATCTAGCTCATAAGAAAAATAGTCAGTGATGGGAGGTATATTCCCAGCATAGTCCTCATATCGACCTTCATGAGGTACATTCAAGCACTCAGCCCACTGCTTAGATGAGAAGGATATTTTCTTTCCTTTTACCACATACGACATCCTGGCAGCCTCCACACCATCTAGATTGATTTTCATATTCATGTAGAACTCATGTACCAGCTTCGGGTAGTCTATTCGAGAGTTTTCAGAAAACCAGTCTATCCATCCTTGCGATTCAAGAACTTGCAGCAGTAGTGACTTACTTGACAAAAGCCATGCAGAGCTGACTTCTCTTTCTACAGCAACAATCCGAGTTTCCAAGTTCAGATTTACTGATCGTTAACAGCCACTACTCGACTCGTCTCGAGCATGATTTGAAGGTACATGGCTATCTGGTCCTTTGCTCGGTCTCTTTTTCTTAGCCATTTGAAGATTTTGGGAAGGAAGGAGTTCGAAGGTTCAAAGTAGAGGGGAAGAGAGGTTGAAAGGTTCAGCAAGAAATGAAAGGTCAAAGGTTTAGGGAAGATAAATAGCCGCGTATCATTTATTTTATCATTTAGGGTTCCCATAAAAAGTATAAAAGAAATTTACTAATTAATTACAATATAATAAAAAAAAGTAATAAAAAATAGATAGGTATGACAGATCAGTTGCACTGATCGGTTTGACAGATCAGTTTCAAAGATCAGTTTCACAGATCGGTTTCACAGATCGGTTTCACAGATCGGCTTCACAGATCAGTTTCACAGATCGGTTTCAGAGATCGGTTTCACTGATCGGTTTCACAGATCGGTTTCACAGATCGGTTTCACAGATCGGTTTCACAGATCGGTTTCACATATCTGTTTCACAGATCGGTTTCACAGATCAGTTTCACATATCGGTTTCACAGATCAGTTTCACAGATCGGTTTCACAGATTGGTTTCACAGATCGGTTTCACAGATCAGTTTCACAGATCGGTTTCACAGATCAGTTTCACAGATCGGTTTCACAGATCGATCATACACAACTCTTGTTTAATAAATTTCATTCTTTCAGAGCATAAAGGCTTTGTGAAGATATCAGCTAATTGATGTTCAGAACTAACAACTTCTAGAGAAATATCACCTTTCTGATAATGATCTCTTAGAAAGTGATGTCTGGCATCAATGTGCTTAGTTCTAGAGTGAGACACAGGGTTCTTAGATATATTGATTGCACTAGTGTTGTCACACTTAATTGAAACATGTTTAAAATCAAATCCATAATCCAATAAAGTGTGTTTCATCCACAGAATTTGTGCACAGTAACTACTAGCAGCTATGTATTCTGCCTCGGCAGTAGACAATGCAACTGAGTTCTATTTCTTAATACACCATGATACTAGGGATTTTCCAAGCAAATGACATGTTCCAGATGTGCTCTTCCTATCTAACTTACATCCAGCAAAGTCAGCATCTGAATAGCTAGTTAGGTTAAATGATTGTCCTTTTGGATAAAACAAACCTAAATTTATAGTATACTTAAGATACTTAAAAATCCTTTTAACAGCCAGTAAGTGTGATTCTTTATGATTAGCTTGAAATCTAGCACACATACATACACTGAACATAATGTCTGGTCGACTAGCAGTAAGATAAAGTAAGCTCCCAATCATACCTCTGTAATTGGTTTGATCCACTGGTTTCCCAGCTTCATCTATATCCAATTTACAGGTAGTACTTATAGGTGTATCACTTTCCTTATTACTATCCAATCCAAAACGTTTTAAAAGATCCTTTTTATATTTAATTTGATTTAAAATAATTCCATATTTAGTTTGAAAAATTTGAAAACCAAGAAAATACTTAAGCTCTCCCATTAAGCTCCTTTCAAATTCATTTTGCATAACCTTTGAAAAATCAGTACATAAGGAATTTTTAGAAGATCTAAAAATAATATCATCAACATAGATTTGTACTATTAATACATCTTTTGATATCCTTTTTATAAAAAGAGTGGGATCAGAAACTCCTTTTGTAAATCCTTTTGAGATAAGAAAGTTTGAAAGCCTTTCATACCAAGCTCTTGGAGCTTGTTTTAAACCATATAAAGCTTTAGAAAGTTTGAAAACATGATTTGGAAAATGAGGATTTAAAAAACCAGGTGGTTGTTCTACAAAAACATCTTCAACAATAAAACCATTTAGAAAAGCACTTTTGACATCCATTTGATATAGCTTGAAATTCAGATGTGATGCATAGGCAAGTAAGATCCTAATAGCCTCTAATATAGCTACAGATGAAAAGGTTTCCTCATAGTCAATTCCTTCTTCTTGATTGTAAACTTGTGCAACTAGCCTACCTTTATTTCTAATGATGTTTCCAGATTCATCAACCTTGTTTCTAAACACCCATTTTGTGCCTATGGTCAAAGTGTCCTTAGATCTTTCTACTAATTTCCAGACTTTGTTTCTTTCAAATTGATTTAGTTCTTCTTGCATAGCCATTACCCAAAATTCATCATTGATATCATCATTGATATTTTTAGGTTCTAACTGTGAAAGAAAAGCTTGATGTTCAACCTGATTTCTTAGAGAAGCTCTAGTCTGTGTTCCTCTATCTAGATTTCCTACAACAGCATCTAAAGGATGGTTCTTTAGAGTCCTAGATGGTCTTGAAAAGATAGGGCTAGAGATTTCAGATTCATCTACAGATTGAGGTTCAATAGAAGCAGGTTCTGGAAAATTTTCAGAACTGGATGTTTTAACTATAGGTCCATTGTCTTTATCATTGAGATTCAAACCAGAGAGATCATCTTCAAGAGAGATTTTAGGTTCATGTGGATCAGTTTCATCAAATTTGATGTGAATATATTCTTCCACACATTTGGTTCTTTTATTGAAAACTCTATAGGCTTTACTAGAGATAGAGTAACCAAGGAAAATTCCTTCATCACTCTTGGATTCAAATTTGTCAAGATTGTCTTTAGTATTGAGAATTAAGACTTTGTAGCCAAAAACTTTGAAGTAGTTAACCTTAGGTTTCCTATGGTTCCACAACTCATAAGGAGTCCTCTTAAGAACTAGTCTGATCAAGACTCTATTAATGACATAACAAGTTGTATTTACAGCTCAGCCCAAAAGTAAATAGGCAGTTCATATTCATTGAGCATGGTTCTAGCTATTTCTTGCAGAGTTCTATTCCTTCTCTCTACTACACCATTTTGTTGGGGTGTCCTAGGGGCAGAGAAATTGTGACTATAGCCATTGTGTGAGCAGTAAGAATCAAACTCAGGATTTTCAAACTCACGACCATGATCACTTCTCAGGGTCTTAATCTTGAGTCCATAACGATTTTCTACAGACTTGGAGTATTTAACAAAGTAAGAACAAGCTTCACTTTTGTGAGCTAGAAAATATACCCAAGTATATCTAGAAAAGTCATCTATAAGAACATATACATAGTGCTTCCCATTCAAACTAGAAACTCTATAAGGTCCAAATAAATCCATGTGAACCAACTCAAGAGGTTGAGAAGTTGACACTTCTTTCTTTGATTTAAAAGAAACTTTATGTTGCTTTCCTTTTTGAGAGGGATTACAAACTTTGTCTGCTGGAAATTCAAGTTTGGGTAAGTCTCTAACTAAGTTCTTCCTAGAAAGTTTTCTAAGTGAGTGCGCATTGCAGTGTCCTAATCTTCTGTTCCAAAGCCAAGACTCTTTATGAAAAGCATTTAAACAAGGAATATTCTGCTTAGCTAAAGAATTTAAATCAACAGCATAAACATTTTCATTTCTTAAAGCAGAAAATACTAAAACATTTTTAGAGTTAAAAACATTGCAAGAATCATTTTTAAATTTCACATAAAAACCATCATCACACAACTGAGAAATTCTTAACAAGTTATATTTAAGTCCGTCAACAAATAAAACTTTAGAAATCAAGATTGAATCAGTGTTACCAATCTGGCCTAAGCCGATGATTTTTCCTTTTGAATTATCACCAAAAGTGACAAAGCCTCCATCAACTTTTACTAAGCTCTTGAAACATGAAAAGTCTCCTGACATATGTCTTGAACATCCACTGTCTAAGTACCATATCTTCTTATGACAGCTCTTCAAGCAGGTCTCCTACAAAACAGATTTAGATGGAAGATGATTTTGGTACCCACATCTTCTTGTGTCCAGACATGTTAGCCAATGATACTTTAGGTACCCATATTTGTCTAATGGGTCTCACATAATTTGTAGAATTAACATTCTTTGAAAGATAAACCTTATTAGATCCATAACTATGAATATAAATGGTTGAGGTATATGAAGTTCCAGAATTAACTATCTTCTGTCCAGATTTAGGAATGAATCTATTTTTGGCAACTTTTCTTTGTCCAGGTTGGTATCCTATACCAGTAGTATATCTAGGTGCAACTTGCTTTCCTAGCATTTGTGTTAGAGTATTCTTTCCATTTGTGATCTTCTCTAAGTCTTTTCTGAGTTTCTCATTAGACAATTTTAGTTCAGTATTCTCTTTAAGCAACTGAGCATTCTTTTCTACTTCTATATCCAAATCAGATTTATGCTTAACACTTAAAGCATACTGCTTCTTTAAACCATTATATTTATCTTTAAGATCATTACAGGTTTCTTCAAGCATATAAAAATATTCAAACAGTTCAGATTTAGACATGTTATCACATTCAGAATCATCTCCAGAATAATATGAATTTGAATCAGGAGTTTCTGAGGTTACCTCAGAAGTGTTTGTCATGAAACACATGTTGGCTCGATTCCTTTCAAAGTCTGAAGATTCAGCTTCACTTGTGTTGTCTTCTAAAGCCCTACAAGTAGCCTTCATGGCTTTCTTGTACTTGTTATCCTTGTATTCATAATTCTTTCGGTATTTTAGCTTTGGACAGTCTGCTTTTATGTGTCCTTTTCTTTTTCATTCATAACAGACAACTTCATCTGATTTATTAGACTTATTCCAATCCTTTTTCTAGTGTCCTTTGTTATCATACTTGCCTTTGTAGTTTTACTTTCTGAAAAACTTCTTCTTCCTATATAATTTCTTAAATCTTCTAGCAGTTTGAGCCATCTCAACATCACTGTCAGAATCATTCTCACTTTCCTCACTGCTTGAACTTTTATTGATAGCTTGAGGCTTTTCCTTATCCTTATTCTTTGAGTTTGTAGTCTTGAAGGCAATAGACTTCCTTTTAGGCTCATCATCTTCTTCTTTGTTTACCTTGATTTCTTCTTCATACATCATCAACTTTCCAATTAGTTCCTTGACTGGCAGTTCTCCAATGTCACACGATTCTCTAATGGAGACAGAGGTTCCTCTCCATCTTTCAGGTAGACATCTCAAAATTCTCATGATTTGTTCCTTTGCTGGAACATCCTTTCCCAAATAAGTCATTGTGTTGACAATTTCATTGAACCTGAGATACATATCAGAAATGGGTTCATTAGGCATCATCTTAAAATTATCATACTTAATAGTATAGGTATTCAATCTCATCTCCTTAACATTAGTTGTTCCTTCATGAGAAACGGCTAAGGTATCCCAAATTTCATATGCAGTTTTACATGCAGAAATTCTATTAAATTCATCATCTCCTAGAGCATAGTACAAGGCATTCATAGCTTTACAATTATTATTGTAAGCAGTCTTTGTAGGTTCATCCCAAGTAGATCTATCAGTACTGGGAATTTTGTATTCAGCTTCAATGGCAGTCCAAATATCAAAGCTCATACTTTCTAAGTGAATTTTTATTTTTATCTTCCACTGAGCATAGTTGTTTCCATTAAAGAAAGGTGGCCGGTTAGTAGAAGCACCCTCAAGTCTATTATCCATGATATCACAAAAAGAATTTTTAAAGAGATAAAAATTTAGAAATTACAGAAATTTTAAGAACTTTAAAATACAACTAAAATCACAGTTGAAAAACAGAGTACTTTAGAAAATATTTTCCATCCTCTGATACCAAATGTTGGTCAGAGTGGATACTCAAGAGGGGGGTGAATTGAGTTCCAATTAAAATTTTCTGTTAAAAACAATGTTTATTAAAATCACACTATTTCAAAAACAGATTAAACTGTAGTGAATTTTACAGATTATAAAGGATCAATTAGTTTCTCAAATATTGATTAGTTCTCAGTTAACTAAATCTTATGATTAAATTAACTTTTGAAACTAACTTACTGGTTTATAATAAATATAAACACTTGCGATTTTAACTATCAAAGTAGTTTGAAAATAAATTATATTTCAAAGTAGTAGCAGTGGAATATGAAATAAATATGTATATTATGGATATAGTATGTAGCTACAAACACAGAGAATTAACCAAGAGGTTCAGTCTCAAGTCGAGACTTAGTCCTCTCAAAAGTTTATATAAAAATGATCCACACCCTGGATCGGGGTTAACAACAGTGAACACACTGTCCAGGTCACAAGACCTCTACCATAGTTCTTCGTGGGAAAACAAACAACAGCTCAGATTTGTCCAGGTCTCACACGACCTCTACCACTATCCACAGTGGGAAATGAAGTGTAAAAAGGTTTGCTGAGGATTTACAGATCCTCCAGTGAAAGTACAGGAGTCAGTGTGTGTGTTTAATACAGCAGAAAACACACACTGCTCAAAATGTAAAACAAATGTATCACAGAGCAGAGATGTAGAGTTTAGAAATGGCTCTGGTGATTTCAGTGTAGCTCTTGACTCTTTTGTATTTGGTCAGAATTTATTCGGAGTCCTCTTATCATTTTTTGAGAAGAAGAGTGTCGTATGCTTCTTGTTCATAGGCAGTGAGATGTATTCGATGAAGTTCTTCAATCGTTCTTTTGTACGCACAGAACTCTCTTTGAGTAGGCTTGATTGTATATGAGATTCTATGTAATCTCTTGATATGTGTCTTCTCTTCAACTTAGTTCTGCTCAACTTGCTTCTTGTATTCCTCGTATGTTCTCTGAAAAATATCCTTCGTTTTTTTCTTTTCTGCAGCAGAGTCTTGTAATCTTTATATCACTTGCTCCGGAAGACAGAAGAGGTTTCTTTTCAGCAGGTACGAGGTACGGTTTCCTTACATCCGATAACCTTTATTAATTAATTGTCAGAGCATTAAAATATACCTAATATGATCATTGGTTAGATTAAATAAAGATAAAGATAAATAAATTCAAACAGTTGTTTATGACTATTGAAGAATCAAGTGATCGGTAGGTCATCAGTATTAGTGAGTAATGATCGGTGACTCAGATAGATCAGCATCGGTGAATTAGACTGATCAGCATCGGTCTGTCATCTGATCGGTGAGTCAGTTTGATCAGTATCGGTGAGTCAGACTGATCATCATCGGTCTGTCATCTGATCGGTGAGTCAGTTTGATCAGCATCAGTGAGTCATTTGATCGGTGGCTCATTTCGATCAGCATCGGTGATTCATGAGATCAGTGTCTTATCTTGATCAGCATCGGTGTGTCATTTGATCGGTGACACATATTGATCATCATCGGTGAGTCATTTGCATCGGTGATTCATTTGATCGGAGGCTCATTTTGATCAGCATCGGTGAGTCATGCGATCGGTGTCTTATCTTGATCAGCATCGGTGTGTCATTTGATCGGTGACTCATATTGATCAGCATCGGTGAGTCATTTGCATCGGTGAGTCATTTGCATCAGTGAGTCATTTGCATCAGTGAGTCATTTGCATCGGTGAGTAATTTGTCTTCTGATATCGGATCGGTGCGACCGTTGTCCTTTGATATTGGATCGGTGCTTCCGATGTCCGTTGACATTGGATCGGTGCTTCCGATGTCTGTTGATATTGGATCGGTGCTTCTGATGTCTGTTGATACTGGATCGGTGCTTCCGATGTCTTTTGATATTGGATCGGTGCTTCCGATGTCTGTTTAATCCAAAAGACTTCCAAAATACTTTGTAAGTCAATAAGCATAGACAAAAACATGATAACAGATTCATTAACAGATTGTAATTAAGTTTATGAGAAATCAAACCAGATTAAGAATTAATGGTATGTGATGATTGGTGATTATTAAAACATCAATCATAGACATGAAATCAACAATCTTCCAGAGGGCTCAACATAGTTGTTCATAATTGAGAAATTCAATAATACTAGGTATGGATGGGATAATGGGTGAATAACAATATAATGAAGAAAACGATAAATAAATCTTGGAAATAAACCATAAAAAATCATGGGAGAAATAGAATTCATTGAAAACATAGGTGAAACTGTGTAAATACACTCATTAATTATTAATGTGTGGGAGGTAAACAATTATAGAAGGTAAATATAAATTATATTCAATAAATATTCCAATAGATATAAATAAAAATTTCCTTCACCAATGAAATTTTATACATTGAATTGTTTTAAAATTTTCAAACGGAGATATTGAATTAAAAAGATGTTATTGATTTGTTTGTAATTTCTTGTGGAATGGATCACTCTAGGATTGTCTAATGGAATATACCTTTATTTATAAGAGATCAATAGAAGAAATCTATCACTTATACCATGGGTTATTATAAATTTTAGAAATGATTATGAGATTTGGTACTAATGAAAACATAATTCCAATATTCATATTTAAGAACATGTAATTTGAAATAAAATATATTGTAAAATCATCACATTAATTCATTGATATAATAACTAAATATCAACATATAATTAGTTCATTTTTTATTTTAATTATTTCAAATTATTTATTTCCCACTTATTTTATAATTATAGAGATATTGGAGGAATTTTTATTTCATAAATTACTCAAAAGACAAGTCACATTTATTCAAAATGTGTCAATTAATGTAAATTAAATCCTATTAACATTGAAAAGTTGTTTAATAATTATTCATTATTAAATTAATGGTATGTGTGAAGCATATAAAAATATAAAAGGGATATCATGATATCATTTACCTATAATGTTAACAATAAAACCATCAAATTATATCTCTATAAAGATAAATAGTTGACACAAGTTATTTTTTAAATGGGGGATAGTGAGGTTAAAAAATTAGATTAAATAGTATAAATAAATTTAAAATGTGTGGTTATAAAACCTATAATAACATTCCTACATGTTTCTAGTTTCATAAAACATTAATCAATAAATCATTGAGTTTAAATAACTCTAATGTACACTGAGATTCTCATTGTTATTAATAAGGAAACACATATAGAGATCATAAATTCATATTAAATAAAGGATAAAAATATCAATTTATATACATAATTATTATAGATGAAGAAATATATTCTATCAATCATATTTCATATCAAAATAACTTCGAAATTTTTTTCTAAATGATTTATTAAAGAAATGGGGAAATGCAATCCATCAACCAATAAGAAAAATGAAACCTCTAAACATGGGGTTATAAAGAAATAACTCATTAACCTATTTTTTTGATGTATTATTTTTCTATTTCTTAAAATTGAATGTGTGAGTACATTGGATGTTATGTCATATAAAATTTTTATGATATTCATAAAAAATAAGAGCATGAGATTATTTAGAATTTGAAAAAAGTTTTCTCAGTATTTCTTCATAGACTAATGGATTCTAAAAAAATAAAAGGGGGAACCAATTTATATAACTTTTTGTCAATTATTCATACATTATTCATATGTAATTATTATTTATTTATTTAATTATGGATACTCAATATATAATAAAATTATAACTGATATTAATGATAAAATAATTGCAAAATTTATATATCCTAATAAAATTTACATATTTATATATATGATGTAGTTTTTGTAATTCCCCAGAAACCATTTTGTGATAAATGAAACATATATTTCATTATATGAAGGTATAGTTCTAAGAAAATATCATAAAAATTATTAATAAGTTACTTGAGCATTTTGAGGTGAAGTTACTCTTTTTAATCTAAGGAAAATAACAAATTTTTGTTAAGGAATGTATTTTTTTTGGTAATGAAATCAAAAAATATTGGTTATAAGTAGATAAATATTGGTTTATAATCATTGAATAAATACTAGTGTCTATATCAGTGATTTTAATATTTATCTTTCATGGGAATATATATTTTTATATTAAGTTGGAGATGGATTTCTCTAAGAATTATCAACAAAAAACATATCTCATACAAATTTATTTCTATTTTATATTGATGAATATAGAAAGAAACCATTAATGATGGAAAAAAATAAATTTTCTGTAACATAAATCATGATTTTATCAAAGTATGAAGAAGAATTTGAACATATTTCTGAAGCTATAAAGTAAAATTTTAGTTCGGTTCTTGGATAAAGATTTTATAATATCTTTTGAACAATATACTATAAAATTCACACCAAAAAATATACACAAATGAATCACACCACTATAGAGACGGAACTTTTTTTACTTTTATTCACTTTATAATTGTTTAGAACTAATCATGTTCTCTCTAATTTTGTAGTCTAAATGAATCATTTTCCCTCAAGTACTTATTAATGAAATTGGTGTTAATGACTGAATTATATAATGAACTATTTTACTAAAGGAGTTAAAATATATTAATTAATGAAAAAGTAAAATAAAATTCAAAGGCTAATTATTTATCATGTCTGTGAAGACTGTATATTCATAAAAAACAAGTTATAGATATTCATGATGATTTATGAACAAGAGAATATCTAATAAAAATATATTGACATGACTATGGATATAACAACCCATTTCACATCTTATAGATTATTTATTTTCATTTATATTATTTTATATAATTCTATTATTTTATACATTTTAAAATGAATATTTTATTTTTTCTTGACCTTTTTGTGTGTGATGCAGATAAACAAAATGACTTGGTAAACCATGAAAAAATTGTGCAATTGTCTATATATTCAAATATTTCCATTTTTCATGGTTAGAACAAAACTAGTTAAAACATGAAAGATCCTATGAGTTGATGTTTCATGAGTTGTTTAGGTTCTAGTATCCTCTTTATAGCTGGTGAACATATCAATAAATAATGAGACATTATCTTAAATGTTATGTAGATCCCTAAATTTGTCAAATCAATAGTTTTTCTATTATCCAAAAAAACCCCTCTATCATGAATTATGTGTCACATGATCCCCAAATGACCCCCTATCCATGGAACTCCTCTGTTCATCTTAATCCCCTTCTTCCATGTCAATTAAATGTGGTTACTTCCTGATTTTAGGTGAGAAATTCTAGGTAAGAACTACCCTTGTTTTCTTACACTATTTCATCCTTCTTATTTTCCTCTATATTACTATCTTCATATCGACCATAATATATAGTGTTGGGCATGATATATTTATTTATTCTTCATGGATAGGGAATTAGATCCATTTTTTTATCCGCCTTAAAACTAGATTGAAATCTATGAACCTTCGAATGTTGATTTGAGATAGGACTTCACATGATTGAACAAAATAATTGTACAACAATGAATTTATTTTGATTTAAATTAATGATTTATTTTTATAGTAGTATTATTTAATATTTAAATATTGTTTTTTGGACAATCATGTTATATTAAATTTTCAATCTTCTATATAAAATGTTATAATTTCAGAATAGGTTGAGGAGTTGTTTATGTTAACCATGTACAAATAATATTTGATAAATTTAACAAAAGATATTCAAAATATAAATTTTGAATAATAATTATGGTCAAGTATTTCAATGTTATTTTTTAAAGGATTATAGTATCATGTCAAGTACTACCTAAAATTCCAGTTATTGTTAATTTTTTTCAAAATTCATTTAAATTCTTTTTGTTTTATATATTTTTACTAGAATTTTTTGGGATAGAAAATAAAATTAAGTGTGGTTTTTTGACTAATTTATATTTTAATGAAAATAGGATAATTCATTAAATAAATATAAAAAATAATTTTTTGTTTTTTTAGAGAAATGAATTATTCTATTTGATTATTGATTATAAATAAATTTTTAGATGTTATTAAAATAGTTACATTACATTCTAATATTTTTATTTATGTACCTATTGTAATATTTAATTTTCATGCTAAATTATTTTATACAAGGCACCATATTTGATTCCCTTACTCTTGATTCTATTTATGGGTTTATTAATGATAATGATGGATTTATTGGGGTTATTTTTATATGACATCATTGAAGATGGGGGTGATTTATTATTATTATCATTCTATTTTGATCATTTTTGTTCGTTTAACTAATATCCAATATTGTTCATTGTAATTCTAGGATATTAAATAGAATACATGATGATGAAAAACTCTAGTGTATCTTTTTTATAAAATGAGTTTTATTGGGCTGCAGAATGCACATAGATGGTTTTCAATGATAACTTCACACTCTTTGGTTAATGGAATTAACCCCAAGATGTTCAAAAAGACTATCTGGATTGACAGGTTCTTATATTCTGACCTAATATTATTCTCAGTAGTTCATGATTTGTTTTCATTAGTGATAAGGTTAGTGGAACTTGACACTTTTACATTGATTAGGGTTTGATGTAGGGAATATCTCTCTTTGGATTGATTTTTCTACCCATTTATTATATAAATGGATGTATCATTACTCTGTCAACTTTCTTTATCTACATCATGACATGAGATTCATATTTTTTAATATTACCTAGACATTGTTTTTAGAATAACATATTTACAATTGTTTTTAAAGTTTTATTGAAACCAATTTGACTTAATAAATTTCATCTCGATTTTCAAAATGTATTCTAAAATGGGTGTTTTAGTATCAAAAATTAGATTTTTTTGATAGAAAGTGTTTGATGAAAAAATTTTCATTAAAGGAAAGAAAAATAAATTTTCACAAAATAATGCTAGAATTTATATTGTTTTCTCATTCATTTTTGTGGTATAAATTATCTTGAATTCTTATTTCAAAATTTCTTAAAACGGGTCATTAATTAATTGTTCGATAAGTAGAATGGTGAGTGGTGATTTATTAATCTTGATTATGCTCAATCCTATTGTACATTAGTTTTAGGAATTTGGTTCATATCTCCACTAGTTATAGATAATTTAATGTGTTGGGATTTTATAGTTACCAATGGTCTCTAGAAGAAATGTCTATTTTTTTGTTTTGTTTTGTTCTGTTCTGTTTATTTAACCGGTCCTGTAAGCCTTTATATTATTCAATTGAGTTTTTTTGTGGATAAAAATTATATATTTTTAGACTTGGTGATATTGCTGGAATCTATTTCTATATAAGTATTGGGGTGAGAATATGGATTATATTTACATTAATATTTGTAATATTTATGTCTACTTTTTTGTTTTTACCTATCTAATTTGGCATGAAAATATTATTTATAGATGGGATGTCTTGGATTTTTTTGGTGATATTACTATTTTTATTCAACTTTTATTGAATGGTGAAATCATTTCCATTTATTTTTTCTCATGTAATTGGTATTGTGTCTTTCATATGGGAAATAGAAACACCTCTCATGTCAATGGTGAGTTAGGTTTAGTGTTTACTCAGGTGGTATCCCATGGAGGTTCATTAATTTTGAGAAATATTTATAAAGAGAGGAATTATATCCTTACTACACATATAATTAAAATAATTTGTTCCAGTATATATAAAAAATTACTTTTTTGGGTACTTTATTATTTAGATAGTGTAGATATTGAAGTAAAATCTAATGTATAAATGTGTCAGAGGTGATCTAAATTAATTTTTTTTAATTCATGTCTGACCATAACACACATTGGGAATAAACTATTATTGTTAAACATCCTCTAAAATTTATTTTCTTATCCAACCTTCCACTAATGTGAAGATGAAACCATAATGGGATGCTATCACTTCTACATGGAATATACTATATAAATGAGCAATGAAATACTTCCAAAACCAATTCATTAGGTTGAAGTGTTGGATTTAGGTGGAATGTAAAAATTTATACACTTTACAAATTCCATAGATAACACATTCATTATGGAATATATTGAATATTTTTTAAATGGGTAAATGGTGATTATACTTAAATAAATAAAACAATGTAGGTTATGATGTTCATAAATAAGAATAAGTTTTGTTATTATTGAGTACCCTAGTTACAAACTAGGGTTTAGGAAACACACATCAATAATCAAAGAATGAGTCGATTACTTAATAAATATGAAGACTGATAAAATAAAAACACCATATATCACCAAAAAACCCTAAGAAAATATATAAATCTAAGTTAAGAACCAATAAAACACAAGAAAAATGTAGTGAAATCAATCTATAAGAAATAATCTGTTATGACCCAACATGAAAGATCCTGAATTGTGTCTACCCCATACCCGGATCAAATAGGCCAGTTTCTAGTGAATAGCATTGAGTGTTCATATCAACGACATGGGAGGAATTACCATAATGTACCTGAACACCCACCCACACATCTCCAATCCCATATATCTCTAAAAAGAAATAAAACTGATAACCATGCATGCATACATATATAATACCTAAATCATAATACGATAAAATGGTACTGGAAAGAAAAGGACAAATAAAATCCCACTAAAAAAACATAAAAAATATGATATTATATAATAGCAGATGATTCATATCAATGCAACCACAAGAACACACCTTAGTATATTTGGATCACTAAGCTCATCCAGGTCATGTTCCCTCTAGGACTTCATCAAATGGTTTGTCATCTTCATAAGACATAACACGTATAGGTATATCCAATGTAGTGGTGAGTATAAAATACCCAATACGACACCCCAAAACACTAAAAAAATATAATCAAAAGTAGATATCTCATATCTAATTGATAAGAGTTAATACATAAACCGAACACCCAGATTTACTCAAGAAGGACGCCGCACCTCCAGATAGTCACAACCAAAATGCCAGAAATAGGATTCTTCCTAAACCATCTCGAAAATGATCATTCCATGATAAACTAATCAATGAGAGATTCTATAATCATAGACTCTCATCCAACAGATTCATATTATTTTTAACAACCAAAGAAAACTTAGTGGTCTTTGAAGGCTATGATCCATAGATTGGAGAAACAACTAGGACCTCTGGGGGATACCACGAACCCAATCTGGACTATACCACTATGAAGGGGATCATATAAAATTGATAATGGGAACTATACTAAAAAGTAATTCAATATGTTTGACCAACACCCCATACATATAGGTCATATCGATTCCAAAATTACCACCTAGGGTAAAAGAAGAAACGGTAAAGGTTCGCACTCCAGTATCATAGAGGGACCCTAAAAACATTATCTAAGACTCATCCTATAGAGGAGTTAATAATCCAAATATGTGGATATAATTAAAAAATTTACCTTAAGGGGATGGACCAGGGGAACACACTCATCCAATAATAGTCCAAAATGAAGAAACAAAGGTCTCCAAATACCGTAAAAGTGTGTACAATATATGTTTCAAGAACTACACAACATGTACAGTGATATTATGATCTTCACATGTCCTTATGTATCACACAACATCTAAAACATGAAATTCACATTATGTATGAAATCAAAAATGATGTGTAGTGGTTTATTGGTTTCATTCATGTATCATCTGTCTGTTCCCATGTACCAGTACAAATGTTCTTGTACCATCACATGTACTACAAGCTATGCATGTATACACATGGAAGATTATGTGTACTCAAACCTACCCATTACCATGTATCATCTGTGATACACATGGATTTGAAAACATGAGACACATAGTGTGTGAAAGTGGTTTCATAGAATGTGATATTTTTCTCTCCATGGATACCATATTGCCACATTGGGGGGGGGGGTCCCACAATGTCTATAATTACGAATTACACATCACACAACCTATGATTTTCTTAAATACATGGATTTTATCTTCATCTTCACAACCACATCTATGATTGTAATTCCATATGAGGAATGAATAATTCTGCGGGGTGTTTGAACCCATACCATCATTGATCTTTAGGATCCAACCTTCAAAACTACATAAGTGATTAAGCCATGCCCCATAAATAAATACATTTTCGATCCATGATTATAAGAAAACATCAATATATTATGATCCATATATGATCATACACCAATGTTATAGAACCTCAATCAATCCCTCATTCACAAACTGCACCTGTGGTATTGATTAGGTTCACTGATGAACGATCTCACAATGATCATATATCTTTCACTCATCGAACCATGGATCACATGAATTTCCCATGATGAACAAACGAATACATAATAGATAAATATATAAATCAAAATATATGAGGAATGAACCTATGGATTTTATCATTTATGGACATAATCAATTATCGAGGGATATAATTAATTAATATGGATAGACCATAAAAAATCATACATAAATAAATTCAACTGTAAATTAGTGAATCAATTTGTATCAATGGAACTGGAATCAAGTTTGAAGGAGAGAAATATCCTAGCTAAATAAAAAATTGAAACATCCAATTTATAGATTTGATTTATCACTAACAATGAACTATCATGTGGTTCCATCATTAGTAAGATCCACAAACATTGTTGGTGCATGATCCATGATCTAATCTCAATTTGATGTCATATACCATTGATCCTCCAATGATTAATCTCTAATAGATCCTTTTAATATCTAGTTTATGTGGGTAACCCTTTGAATTGATTCATATTTATGTATTTATAGAGAATTTTTGTGCATGAAAAATTAATATAACAAATTAAATTAAATTTATTTATTTATTTAAAAGGATCTACATTGACCATCCTGTAGGCAAGCGTCTGACACAATCCATGGTTATGTAGCTCAATGGGTAAAACCTATACTTGAAACTCAATAACAACATCATAATTCCAATATAATTCACAATTTAAAAACAATTCATATTTTTGATGAAAAATGTGCATGTATGATGATATTTTGTTAAATTTATTTTAAATATTAATCCCAGGATCAATGGTCCTTTATTTCTCACATCATCTCCTCATATGCTTCCAAAAATAATTTATAAAATATTAAAATTTTATACATGGATGAATCAGAGTAATTAAATTCCCCCCACCATAGGTATTTACATCCTAAGAAGAGAAAATACATCACAAAAAGATGAGGGTACTGGGCTCTTATACGGGTCTCACACTCCTAGGTTCTCTCCTCAAGATTTTCATGATTCCCCTCTATGTGAATTAGTGTAGTAATTCACCCATTATGTATCCTCTCATATCAATCCTTGATCCCTACAAGATAAAAAACAATGGTATATCCATCCTTGATGCCCATCATTCCCCATTAGGTAATGTGTGATGGTTCATGCCCATACCTCTATATTTGTGACAAGTGGAAGATGTCATGTACACTATTCAACTACAGTGGTACAACTATGTGGTACTCTACCTCGCAATCTCTATTCTCTATCTGTAAAGGGATAATGGACATATGATATAGCATGCATCCCCATTTAAATAACCATAATCCATGTCAACATTAGAACCTAATAAATGTATGAAATTAGTCCTCAAACTTCAGAGGCTTCCTTTATCCATCCTTATAAGACTTATGACAAATAATTGCAATCCCCATCCCCTCATAGATGACATAAACCATTATTATCATATATTTCAACAAAATTGGTTCCATGATGGATAAATCAATAAGATTATCCTGAAAAGGGGTTTCATATAGGTTCTCACATACAAGGCCTCGAATGGTTGTATAATTATGATGTAATGGTAGATGTTTTTGTACAGAAGCCCCGCCAAGGGTAGGTTATCCTCCCAATTAAAACAAAAACCCATCATACAAGTCAGTTGCATGTTTTATAGTACCTGAATGGTCCAATCAGTCTATCCATTAGTATGTGGGTGAAATTAAATTATCAAACACAACTAATTCCTAACATCCTCCAAAAATTCTCTCTTTAATCGTGACATGAAAAGAAAATCAAGGTCAGAAATGATCGTCATAGTAACTCCATGGTTCCATAATATCTCTTATTTTTACAAGAATCCCAATATCTATACTAAACTATTATCTCATCTGGCTAGGATATTGTCCAACATGGTGAGTAAATCTATGATCACCAAGATTACATGTTGTGGATTGTAATACATTTTATCCCTATCCTAAATTCTATATATATCCAATCCCACATATAATTTGGAATCTCAAGAGGTGAGGTAATCCCACTGGATCTTAGTGCTCAAACATCACTTGTTGATACATGTGGAGTCAAGAGAAACACTATTAAAAAAACTCATCATGCCTGGAAACCAAAACAAATATCATATATATTTATACATATTTTATAAACATGGATATATAAATACATGGGATGAATAAAACTCACTCATCACATACTCCATCAATGTCACTAGTACTATTATTTATCTTCTGAAAAGGAAAATTTGATTTCCACCTTTAGAATATCCAGTAAGGGAATTCTCAGTGGATATATGAGTAATTATCAACTCAATGTCAGTATATCCAAATTTATATTATCTAACACACTATAAAAGTGGTGGGGTAAAAACCATCAAATGATGATATGAAACACCATCGCTATCCACTAAGGAAAAATATAATGAGGCTAACTACACTAACACCTAGTCCAAAATTTGAGAACAATATATCCTTCTAAGAAAATCTTCCACCAATTTACACATGTTAGGTAATAAATTGTCTCGATTTCATTTTACTTGAGTAACTAGAACAATTGACTTTATATCATGTTATGATTCTAATGAGAGAATATATATTTGATTCTCTTGAGGTTATAGTAGATGATAAACTTCTCGCCCATCTGATTGTGTCACCATGTCATTAGGGCGAGGACTACCACTGCTAGATAATGATTGTGGGTTGTGTAGTTCATCTCATGAAACATCAAATTCTTGGACCCATAGAAAATCATTTCATTCCTCTAAATCCTAACAAAACCATGTATGGTCCTGGTGGAATTATATAAAACTTTCTACTCAACACCCCCTTCTAGAAATCTCATAATCAGTGAGCTCATTAACCTCTACCTAACATATATAAATCAATTTTATAACCTTTTCATATATATGAATGGATGACCCTTTCAGGTCATGGATGTCAAGGGAACCTCCACTCTAGAGAAAATGGGTACAAATCTCCGATAGTACCCAAACAACACAATGAAACTCTTCACATTGGTACCACTCTTCGGTTTCTCCAAATCATGCAATAACATTGAATTTTTTGTGTATAATACCACTCCATACTTTGAGATAATATGTTCCCAGGAGTGGACACCTTGAATCCAAAACTAAAACATCAGGAGATTCCATTAAAGCTAGTTCTCCAATATTGTATTAATGAAATTCTTCAACTTTCTCATTTGATCCTCATCAGATGTAGAGTACAGAAGGATATCATTGATGAAAACAAAAATAACAAGTCTATTAAAGGATGAATGATCTGGTTCATGAATCCCATGAACAATAATAGTGATTTCATCATGATAAAGTGAATAACCACATACTCATAGTGACAGTATATCTATATTCATTATATATTTCATATATCCACATCCCGTACTCGTAGCTGGTGATAACTTAATCTGAGTTCAGTATTAAAGAACTATTTCACCCCTCAAAACTAACCAAAGATGTTGTTGATCCTTGATATGGGGTAATTATTCATCAATCACACCATGTTCAATCACCATTAGTCTACACATAACCTCATTCTCCCATCTCCTATCTTGTAGAATAACTGTGGGTATTTCCTAGGGGGAAAAGGTTCATCTTACAATTCTCGTATCATGTAGGTACTCTAACATCACCATCAGATTGAAAATATATATTGGAGAAATATGATATGATGTTTTATATATTGGGTTTATACTAGATTGTAATTAAATGTATATTTCTAGCTCTAATTGGGTAGGAAAGCTTAGTACATCCTCAAGATAGATGCCCTCATACTTCTCAACCATCACTGGAAACTAGAATCCAATAGAATTTATTTAAGTATGAGTCACAAAAATAAATTTATGAGTAATCAACTTCACCATCGATTATCTAAGACCATCATAATCTACCAGGGCTCCCTTTTCTCCCATGAAATAATTCACCGTCCAGACACTATAAACACACCACATTCTCCACATAATATAGTATAGATGGACATGAACTATGGATAAATCATCCATACATAAAATGATTTAATAAAGACTCATAAATACTAAAAAGATATCCCTAAAAAAGATATTACCTCTAATAATTACATCAAACTATTTGGGGAAGTGTGTAATCACGAGTCATGTCTGGTTAAAGTATCCAAATTCAATGGTTGAGACAAAGGATCAATGAGAATCTCTAATCCAAAAATTAGAGAAGTGGAAAGAAAAGATTGAATTCCAACGTATTCAATCGATACTATATTTAATTTAGAAAATAAATGGATCATACCTCATATCATCCCTTGGTCCTTGAGGTCAAAGAACTCTATAACCCGCAGGACATCCTCATTCCTAAACTCTATCTCACTAATCATGGTGTGGTCCACCCTAGAGTGGTTCTTGTAATAGGAAAAACCTCTGACCACATCCTACCACTCTACTATCCCCTCTTCCACATCAACCTCCATAAGGACCTACCTAATCCGACCACTATTTCTACCTCTATATCCCATAAATCATCTCTGTATTAGTTGTATTATGGGTAATGAAATCTAGTATATGATGTCTGTAACCATCACAGGAAAAACACCACCATTACCTTGACTGGATCACTCCATAATAATATCTCTTCCCCATTATTCATCTATCCCAGGGTCATATCCTTAAGATTCTAATAAGGCCAAAACCTTTTGACTAAAATTGGATTATTTATACGATGTCTCTGCATCTAGGTGACTACTACTAGAACCCACTATCAATGCTTTCTCTATAAGAACGCTGTCCACCACTGAGGTCCACTCAAGTACATCGGCATATGGGGTAATTCATTGATATAACTAAATCCAGGATATCCTTGTGCAGTTCCAGCACAATGGTATGAATTATGAATAATAAATCATTCACCATATACATTGAGTATCATGAGATATTAGTAAACCTCATTGAATACCCCTCCATATTCATATTCCCCTAATGTATTACATAACCTAGTGAGTGTGTATTGATTGAAATTTTTCTAGATAAAAAGTCTATGTAATGAGATGCTATTATTCTAACGATAATTGATTTGTCTCATAATGTTACTGAGTCCCTATGATACAACCTTTCCCAATGTATCTTGAAATAATACCCAAAATGAGGACCACCATCTAATCGGGTGGCATCCTCAATTGGAGAAAAACATGAGCCACTACATATAGCCAGTTGACATCAACCTAGGGGTCTAGATCACACCAAAAAAGGTGAAAATTCTTACTTTGGATATAATTTTGTTCAATCATATTTTTTTAAATCCTATGTTAATAATTCCAACACTAGTTTATTTTTTCGATGGGTGGTGTTATAGATGGTAAACCACATAAAGGTATAATTTTCAGCACATGTCTATTTACTAAAGCCTCATCCATTGGTGGATAATCCTTGCGATCACAATGTTTAATAATAGATTGTTGTCTTTAAAGATGAATCCTAAAAGAAACAAGATTTACCATGATGAAAGAGTATATTAGTGATCATATTGAAGAGGGACATGGATTCCATACCCAATTATTAAATGATGCATGTACTAATGTTCTCCGTATAACCAATTTGTATATGAACTAAGTCAAAAAGAAGGTTATCTAAGTTATTGTGTATGTATACATCATACGTCACACAAATACTAATGTACCTATAATGAAATATTCAAAAAACATAAAAAACAATTTCCACAAATCCAATCCAATCTCTCAGACACTAGCCATAGGGTAGAATTTGTTCTGATACCACTATATCATGACCTATCCTGATGTGGCCTAAACCATTGCTACCACAATCATGCATCCAACAAGACAAGGGATAGTGAAAAATGTCTAGTAGGAAAATCACATACAATGGAGGCCTTTCTCTAACGCATCAATGAAAACACACACATATTCTAGAACATAAAATGATAAAATTTAAAAAAACTGATAACTATTTATTCATAAATCTATAATCACACAATCAAAATATGATAACAGGGTACTGTAAAAAAATGTATAATACAAGAAAACTAAACGAAACTAAAAATAGGTTCATCCTATATAATAGAAGTGGAATATTTTCTATAAAACCACTAGAACACACCTCAGCCTATCTAGATCACTATACTCTTCCTAGTCATGGTCCCTCTAGGAATCCGACAAATGTTTGGTCATATGAATAAGTCATGATATGCATAGAAAGATTTAATGTAATGGTGAGTATAAAAAATCCTGGTAGGACACCCCAAAAAAAACCAAACACAAAAAACCAATAATAAACATCTCATAATAAGGACATTAATTCCAATGCATAAAAAATAACCATATATTCTCTGGAAGGACACCCCACCTCTAAGACATCACAACAAAACTACCATCATCATGATTCTACTTGAATCTTCTCATCAATTTTTGATACATGATAAACCACTAAACGAGACATTCTATCATTGTAGAAACTGATCCAATTAGTCAAGATAATTGGGCCCCACCTATTAAAAATTACTAGTCTCTCAATATCACTATCAACAAATTGGGGATCACACCTAGGACCATTGACGAACACCACAAACCAATTCTAGATCAACACACTATGTAGTGGATTTTATACCAATGATACAAAAACCATAATCTAATGACCTACTAAATTGAGGATCAATAACCCATTCATGGAGGTCACATTAGTTCCAAAAATCCCACATAGGGTATAACATTAAATGATATAGGATCAAACTCAAGTCTCATGGAAGGACAAAAAACTCTATTTGATACATATAATCCAAATGAAATTATAGTAAAGATATGTGGATATAATTTTACACTATTCCCTTGAGGTATTTGACCAATGAGACAAACTAAAATAATAATTTTCAGATCATAATAATTCCTGGGATCTGAACACCCTCAAAAGGGTAAACATGGTGGATATCATGACATACAAAAAATATATCTAGAAAACCCTTGGGCAATAAATTTGTTTATACCTCACACAAAATGTAATCCTAGAAATAAATATTCAGTATAAAATAATACATGAGGTGTAGAGGTTTTTTTTACCTTTATGGCTCCATATTTTTATGCCCATATACCTTTGTTAATGATTTTGTAGCAACTCGTGTACACCTAGTTGTTCCTGTGTACACCTACTTGTGTCCATGTAGTTTGGATTTCCCGTGACCATATATCATTTGAGAAACAAAATAATATAAAAACACAAGCCATATAATTTGTGACATATGAAACATTCCATGTGAACTTTTTGTCTCCATGGAAACCCCAACACTACACCAGGGGTCCCACATGGTGCGCAATTTAGGTTTTCACATTGTGTAACCCAATATTTTCGAGAATTTGCATATATTCTTTACATTGTTTCCACCACTTCCCTTTTCAAGATTCCATTTGAGGAATTATATATTACGATTCATTCAATCATTTAAATCATTGATCACCAGGATTCATCCTTGGAAAAGAGTTGGGTAACACCCACACACACCATTTGTTTACACACACTTGATCCGAGATGAAAATACCCCTTCATTCCATTTTGATCTGCCTATAATCATACACTTTTTTCATCTCACCTAGATTGCATTATAGATCATTAACTGAACCATGCTATTGATATATTTCATTGAAAATAGTCACACAATGATCATATACCTAGTATTCATCAAACTTTGAGCCAAAGTAATTTCCCAAGATGAATGTGAAATGAGGAAAGGGATAAATCCATAAAAAATGTTGTGAGAAACAAACCTTGACCTTTGATCATCTTTGGACTCAATCCATTGATAAAGGAATTTGTTAATGAAGAGAGATAAACCATTGAACAAATAAAATCATTCATTGATTCACGAATTAATTCCTTTTAATGTGAATTATCATTATTTGACATTGATAAATAACATTATTAAATGTCACAAATCATATATCCTATCTATAGTTCAGATCAATCACTAATTCGTAACAATCATGTGTTTTGTTCACTGGAAAGACATGAGCTTTCCATTGTCACATGATCATTAATCTGATCTTAATCTGATTTCTTCATCCAATGATCCTCTAATAACTCCTCTCTAATGACCCTTCTTAATTTATTTCATATGCAGCTAACCCTAGTAATTGAGGTATAAATCAATATTTTTAGAAATTT
Source organism: Viscum album (assembly GCA_963277665.1). Lineage (NCBI taxonomy): Eukaryota > Viridiplantae > Streptophyta > Magnoliopsida > Santalales > Viscaceae > Viscum > Viscum album. The sequence goes on along the minus strand of OY728155.1, from coordinate 1,514,082,271 downwards.
TTTGATCACAATAAATTAATATAGTAAATTACTTTTATAAAAAAAATTGTTTAAAATATATTACCTAAAATTGAGCCCAACCTGAGAATAAGATTTTCTCCGCGGTTATGTCACTCCTAAAGAAAAAAACTATATTTTGGAAATAATAGTGATCTCAAATTTCTAATTTATTCCTCTATTTAAAAGTTATTCCACATTTTTAGGAAAACTGGGTATGAGCGATATTAATATCATTAAATTTTTTCAAATATTAATCCCTTGATCTCTTAGAATCAGAATCTCATTTCATATATATTCCTCACATCAAAGAAAATCTATATATTTATCTAAATAAATAAATTAAAAAATTCGATTCAATACACCATCAATGAATCTCAATGTTTCACTCATGTATTATTAACAATTGGTTGATGTTTCATGTGATGCATAACTACATTGGTTGGTGTATAGAAATCTATGACCCTTACCAATCGATATAGAAAATGTTTCATACTAGAATCCATAATTGTAAATCAAAAAATCCTCAAGCTATAATGAATTGGTTTTTTATACATTGAGAAGATTGAATAGATTAAGAGGGACTCATATGAGGATTCTTTATTTAGTAAGAAATATTTAAATGTTCTTTTGAACATTAAATTAATAGAGGAGGGTTTTATAATATAAATAAGGTATTCTAAGATAACCCATGGTTTATGTTGTATATCGGTAAAGATAAATAACACTTTTTTAGACTCATTATAGTTATATGGGTCGATCTGTAGTGAGAAATATAAATCCCTATACTCTGAGTTATATCTTTTATGATGAGTTTTATAATTATCAAAATTAATAGATACATTTATTAAGTGAGGTGCACCCCCCCCCCATTATATTCCATTGAGGAATCCAAATTATGTTTCATTTAAGAATTTTAATAAATACCTTACTTATTGTTAACCTATATATGTCAATAAAAACTATAAAAGAATTTTAATTTATTAAAATAAATTTTTTATATATTTTTTCATAGATTTAGGATATATTATTAATAAATACAATGTAAACTCCTTTTATCCACATTAAACCTTTAAATAACATTATCATCATGGAAAAAGAATTACTAACATTGAAAAAATATAATAATCACAATTGAAATGAATGGAAATTTTTTTATGCTATAACTATTTATGATGTGGTTATCATCCATTACATTAAGGGATTTCTAAATCCAAATAAATTGTACCACAAGAATAAAACAATATGTCCAATCACATCAACTAATGTTATTTTAGCCACATAAAATCCATTTTTTACATTAAACCTAGGATAGAAAAATTTTATTGTCTTTATTATTTTAAATTTTTTAGAGGGAGAGTTATACTGAGAAAAATGAAAATTACATTAATAATATATTTTTTCATAAGATTTTTCACACCATAAAGAAAATAATCCACATATATCCATGAAATATTTAAAGTAACCTAACTAGTTTTTTCTTATATACTTCCAAAGCCAATAAAATAACTAGTCCACACATATGGTTGAAAAATATTCCATAGAATATAAAATTATATTATTCCAACAAACTATTAAAATTACCATGTTGTGGTATATTAAATATTCATATGTTAGACAATGATAATGAATTTTTATTTTTTAAAATCAATGTAATATAATGTAATATAAAAACAATAACTAAATTATTTTTTCTAATCACCAAAAACCATGTTATGTGAACTTTTATTTTTCCAATTTATAATAAATAGTTTATATTTTTAAAATAAGGCCATGATTTTCACCATTCAATAATTTTTATTATGGAAAAGAATATTTCATGTAACTATATAATGGAAAAAAATTACACTATTACACATATAAATATCTAAATCTAGTATTAAACCCCTCCATGAAAACTTTACTATAATCCTCAGGATCATAATATTTTATATTATATTAATAAATACTAGTATATCATGATAACAATGATTTCTTAAATAATAAAATTATCATATATTTTAATATCTTTATGAACAACAATCTCTAAATACGTATATGATACTGTAACTAAAACATTCAAATTTTATCAAAACCATGTAATTTATTTTCAATGTTTACAAATTGAATACCATAAAAAATACATCCCTAACATAATAATTTACAATAGATTGAAAAATATATTCACTACCTACTCATACAATGACATATAACACTTCAATGAAATAGTTTATCATCTTACCTTCATTATTTAGTTCTCTAAATTATTCCATTATAGCCTAAAAACCATTAACATTCATAAATCAATATTATCACCACTTCCAAATTTTAAAAACCAATGATAAACCCTTATAACCTAATTAAATTCTCATAAAACTCATTATATAAGAAAATAATATCTGTAATACATTTTAAAAGAAATCCCTTTAAGAAACATGGTATACATTTTTATTCTATTCAGTATCTATCTTCCAATGTAAATCGTTTAACCCTTTTTGAAGAAACCGATGCAAAAACTAGAAAAACCACCAAGTCAACATTGAAGACTTACTATATCACATAATAACACTTTTTCCATGACTCTTACCCTAAAGAATATTTATTCTCATCCAAAATCCATCTATCTATACAATTTTATGATAAGTCATACCATGAAATTATAGAGTCAATATTATGTTGTAAAATAATGTAAGTATGATTTATTTATCCATGATAATTTTAATAAATTTTTATGAAGGACCTACTAAGAAAACAATTGATTAATGTCTATTTAGAAACATTTTGGATGTTAGGGTTGAGTGTTTACATGGCATATAAATATAATTTATATCTACTATGTCCTATATGTACATAATAAAACAATTTATATAGAAAGAATTATCAAAGATGGTGAATGTATAAAACTATTAATTACATTAATTTACTTATATCAAGTTAATTTTAATATCCCATATATACTACACATTGGTTTAATGTCACATATAAAATACATAATCAGAAAATATATTTATAAAATAAAATCATTTTAAAACAATGAATCTACTAACACGAAGAGAACAAATCCAATGATCTCTTAATTTTATGTATTTAATAAAAGATATCACAATATCAAAAATAGATAAATTTAATAACTAAGGGAAAATAAATTAATTGAATTTAATTATTCTACATTACATCATTTGAGTCACATAAATATTTTTTTAGAACTCATTATCATCTTATATTTAGTAATGAAGAATAAGACAATAAGAACTGCAATGAACGTATATTAAAAAATACTACTATATAATGATTAGTGTGTTTGGATAGAAAAATCACCACATGATATTAAAAAAATATTGTTTATTGATCAATATAATTGAAAAATTATTGGATTGTTCGAAAATTATGAAATAGTTGTGTGCTAATGAATTATGGGGAAAAATATGAAGAATATCATGGAGTGAAATATCAAAAACACATAGTTTAGGGATCGATTCATGCCCATTTTTAGTATATAAATCCCTCTTAACATGTCACTCCTTTATAGACTTTTTTGAAAATGAAAATGAAAAACGTTTAATATTTATTATTGGTAGTAAAGTTTATCTTTGAAATAATAAGATTGAAAATTAAAATGTAATGGATTTAGGCATGGGCTTATACCATACAACTAAGGTCACCTAAACTATCCTTACAACCAATAATTTTTTGTGATTCTTTAATGGAATCGATAATACATTTATTTTTTTCTCTAACTAATACGTAATATTATGATTACCCTATTTCATTAATAAAGCAATGTCTTCATCAATCCTATATTCCACTAAAGTGGATTGTATACTAATATATACTACGATATTTTCATCAATATTTTATACATAATCCTCCTTACATTTGTAGGGTTATCAATAGTTGTTATAAAATATGATAATTTATAAATAGGATGAGAATAAAAATGATGAAAAATAAAATAACATCATATTTAACTCAACCAATAAATTCATTTTTTTAAAATCCCTTGATAAACCAATCCTAATGGGGGAATATTCAATGATTAGATGATAAAAATATCAACTACTTGGGTGAATATTATGCCCCATGTTTCTCTAACTATCACTTATTTAGTGAATCAACCTTTATTAATTTAAATCAAATTAAAAAAGTATGATTTTCATGAGATGTTGGATATGAGAATTATTAATTAAAGAAAATTATTCTCATTGATGAGCCTCTAGTTTCCCATGATAATTAATTGAGAATAAGGGATAAGGAGGAAGATTATTTTAATTATAAAAAAAATATTAGGTTTCTTTTAATTTAATATTTTATATTTCTTTTTTTCCATATATATTTACATATTTAATTTATTTTAATTCATTTTCAAACATAAATTAACAAAATACTTGATCATTCATTATCTTGATTCTATAATTCATGTATATTCACATAAATTCTAGAATCGAATAAAGAAACACTATGATGGAAAATTAACCAATATAATTTAAAAAGGAATAAATAATCAAAATATGCAATAAACCCAAATTCAATTACAAGTAAATAAAATGAAATTTAATCAAAGGTATAATATTTTAAATTATTAGTTTATATAAATTTTCCTTTTTGAAAAAAAATAAAAATAAATTATTCCACATCCACAAAATATTAAAAATTTATGAAAATGTTTGATTAATTTTTAATAGAAGATTATCAATAAAAAATATTTGAAAAATTTTGATATAATCATTGATTTAATAGTGAAATTAGATAAAAGTTTATATTTATTACTGATTAAAAGATTATGAGAATAATTCAAATAATCTAAAATTAATTTTTCAAATACAAAAAAAATATATAAAGTATTATTACTATTTTAAATTTATTAAAATAAAAGTGGAACTACAACTTAATGCAATGAAACTAATTATGAATGTTATTATTGATATTAAAAAATATATTTAGTAATTTAAATAAAGAAAAATATAAATTATGTTTAAATTTATCCTTAAAAAATTTAAATATAAAGATATATATATAAAAAATGAATGGATAAACTTTGATTTACCATTTTGGATGACATATTTTCCCATTCCATTATTATATATTTTAATTCAATTTTAGAGGTTAAATATAGTGGGGATATTGGAAATATAGCGAGTTTTAACTCAATAGATTGAACTAAAAATATTCTATCTTATATAAACATTTAAAAGGATACAAAAACAAAACTAACTCTTTCCTTATTCTAATTTATAAATTAAAATGATAAACATTAAAATACCATTATTCAAAAAATATTTGATATTTTATCAATGGCAGAGTCAAATAAAATTATTAAAAAATAATATATTATACTTTAACCTTGATCTTATTATTGGTTAGGAAAATAAAATTAATGTGTATTTTTGTTTATAATCATGACTAGAAATCATCATTTTTACAGGATACTTCTTCAATTTTTATTATTGCGGTGAATTATTATTTATATTTCTTACGATATATAATTAAAAGGATAAAATTAATCATGTAAGGGGGAATTTATAAGTTTATTTTTTTACATAAATAATGAAATTAATTTAGTTGAAGATGTTCATGATACTAAATAAATATATTTATTTTATTTTTTTGGGAATATTTTACTTTAAATTTACAAGTGGGGATGTCGTAAGTATTTTGAAGAATGAAATAGGAATCCACTCCCTAGAGACACATTCAAAATTCCCCGGTTTGTATGATCCTAATGAAACATTGACCTAAAAACAATCTATGAAAAAAAAATTGGATGGATACAAGTAAATTATATGATTTACTGATTTTGTAAATGAAAATGTTATGATTAATGTTGTATAAAAAGTTCCAGGGTTGTTTTTATAAAAAATTTACATAAAATTACTTTTCAAATGATTAAAATTGACTTAAAATGTTGTTTTAAAATTTCTAAAAAATGTATATGATTTGGTAACCATTCTAAAATTCATCCATTAATGCATGGATATAATTTTAAAATTTATGTAGAAACCATTTATTTATTAATGATAATGAGTTTCCTATTTTTTTAATAAGAGACACATTCACCATGCCATAGTGATGAGTAATAGGTCATATTGTTCTAATAATAATATCAAATTTGGTATTATAATCATAAATAAAATAATTTAGTTTTATAATGTTTGTTTCTATTATTAACAACTACAATATTTAAATATTAATTACAATTTATTTCCATTTTATTTTCATATTTAAAATATTTTACTCATTCACGATTGATGTCTATTAAATGATGAGTGGGTAAACAATTTAATTGGTTAAATATGATGTTAAAAGGATTAGTATATAATTTTTTAATTAATCTTATGTTATGAATTGTTGATTAAAATATTATTATCTTCTACTATAATGATTTATATTATTTCATATTTATTTATTACAAAATTAATCCATATGAGAGGAATTAAAAAATAATATAGTGAATTAAACATTGAAGAATGTTGTAATGTCTCAGACCTACATGGTCTATTATGTTGTTAAGATCCAGTGATTGGGGTGTTATTAGAGGAAATTATGGCTCATTTGAAGAGTTTTCCCAAAATTTATAGTTTTTCCATCGATGATTCGGGCATCAGTGAGTCAAATCAGTAGCTCAACATCAGTAGGTTGGTGTTGGTGACTTGAGGCATCAGTCGGTCATGAAGTCGGTGAGTCAGGGGATCAGTGAGTTAGGGTGTCAGTGGGTTAGGGCGTCAGTAGGTTAAGGCATCGATATGTTAGGTTTCGGTGAGTCCGGCATCGGTGAGTCGCCTTAGTGACTCACTATCGGTGAGTTGCGTTGATGTATAATCATCGGTGGCTCATCCATTGGTGGATTTGTCATTATGGACTCACATCGGTGACTCACCCATTAGTGATTCATAACCATTTTTTCCTTGTTTTTGTATTTTTCCCCCTTTAATGATTTCTTTGATGTTAAATGAGTTAAATTCTATATATAATGATTTTTTCAGCCATTTCGAATGGTATTTATCATATAAAAACTAGAATCCTTGTTTTACTCATAAAATATGTGGTCCTAACTGTGATCCATCTATAATGTCCTTTGAAATAATTTTCCCATATATTCAGAATCATGATTTCTAAAACTAAAATACTCACTTCCTTTGATCCCTCCCTCATTCTATTGGTGCATCAAGAACTATTTTTCTGTGAGGAGTTGTGTGCCTATGTTGTATCAGCCTATTCGGTTTTCCCATTTATTCCTTCCCACTACTCATGTGACCCCCTATTTTTGGCGCTAGGAATAATTTTTTATCATATCTTGTTCCATGCAGGGATCCCATCATCAATATTTTAATTGTCCATCATGCAAGGTAGGCGTACTCATGTAACCTTTTGAATACAGTTGTACACATATTTAACAAATATAATAAGAGGTAATAAATAAGGGGCTAGAATGATGATGGAGATCACTTTGTTTTATATGATATCATTGATTTTCGACGGATTTATGCCTTCTGAAAATCCAAGCTATTATTAGTCTAGGTTTTTACACATGAATGTCTTGAAAATAATTTTTTTTAATACTCCATGGATGACTACAAAATAATTAAATTTGCTAACCATATTTTATTAAATAAATCAATTCCCCAAGGTCAAACTTTTTCTGTGATAACCCAAGGTTTATGAAGTGGAATTAAAGCATGACTATTTTCTAAATATGAATAAACCTTTCCTTATTAGTGTCGTTGTGCACTGTGTGTGGTTCGGTTTGGCCTTGTGTCTGGGATGTTAGTGTGGTGGTGTGTCTAATTATGTGGTCTTGTGTATGTGGAAGTATAAGAGATGTGATCATCTCTAAGGCTCAATTATTGATTGATTTTTGAATGGATGAACTTGTTATGTAGTGGGACTGTATCTAGTAAGTGGTTCAGCAGAAGGGCTATAGGATTGGGTTGTGACATGTTCATGTTTATGGGTGTGTTGGGTATAGAGATGTTATGTAGTGGGGATACCAAGTGGGGGTTTGATGAGTTATGTTTGGGGGGGGTTACTTATTGGTAAGATGGACAATGTGACATTATTTTTAAAAATGATGGTGGAAGTGGTTGAATCGGTGTCCCAAAAGGAGGAGTGTGTAGTGGGACTCCATGCTGGTTGAGTTTTTTATGTTTTTTATGATTAGATGTTAGAATGGATAACATTACCTTGGTCCTTCTTTCCTTGTTTGTAATTTTTAGTGTTTATTAGTTCCTCGGGTATGGATGGAACAAATAAATGTATAAATTGATAATGAAAATTGACTATTGGCTAAAGGATTTGGTTTGGGTATGTTTCGAGTTGTGGCTTGTAGTGATGTAGTGCCAATTTATCGGATCTCAAATGTGACTGTCATTTATGATGGTATATGCTTGTATGGTTGGAAGCTAGGGATGTTTGGGTGAGGGATGGTAGTTGTTTTGAAAACCCATAGGTTGGGCTGAGTGTTGGGTACCTATATATATATATACAATTACATACTTGTGATTCTTATATACACCCCACCGGTGTTGAGAAAAATGTGATGGACACCCCATTATAGTGGGGGGGGGGAAGGTTTCCGTTTCCAACATCCTTGTGGGTGGAGGATTTGATGGTTATTACATCTTCTCTTCCCCCTCTTCTAGGAATTGGAATCCCTAGACTCTTCTGGTAGGTTGTCATATGGTTTTGAGGCCCAGGTGTCTTCTAATGAGGTGTGATTCCCAAATGTCTTCAGGTGGAGTTTTTTAGTCATTCATAGGTGTATTTGGGATGGGTTTTTGGTTTGTGGCCAAGGTGTTTATGGGAGAGATGTGATTTTGTATGTTCCTCAGGTGTTTGTGGGAAGGTTGTGACAGTAGGGCTTGTGGAAGATCATAGTACCTTTAGGACTTTCACTATTAGGGAAAAGCAGTTAACCAGTGAGAAGTGGTGTGGGTTACCCAAAAATCAATATTCTTACTACTTTACATTACATAAGTTATTTTATTTTTTGAGCTTGACTTGGTGATGTTGGAGGGATAGTATACCTTATTAGGTTCTTTTGAGTTTTTGTTGTATTCTCACATGGGCATTAGTGTGATTCTTTCACTTGTAAACGAGCGACTTTGGTTTTCCCATACTGAGTAAACTTTTATGACCACCCAACATATATAAAATTGTTTTTCGGTTTCTAGGGATTATACAAAGACTGTGCTAGAACATAATAACTCAATCATCGGGGACTATTGTTATGTCACTTCGTAGTTTTATTTTTTTATTTACATTAGAGTTTTAATTTAATATCTAGCAGTTTTATATTAAACAACAATGTGGGTTATATTTTTTTTACTTATATATATGTGTCTTGTAACTTTTTGAGGTTGATAAATCTTATCTCCCAATCTTGGTTACTATAAAAAAGTGTAATGCCTCCACTTTTTGTGATATTTTCCTACCCTTGGTGTTGGTTACCACCCCAAGGCCTATTGGAGGTGAGACTCGAGGGGTTAATTATCTCTCCTACATATTTAGGAAGGAATGTCTCGACATCTTACTATCCCTTCCCCCATCATAAAGAAGGTTCTTCATGACAGAATGGTAAGAGAGGATGATGGTTGAGATATAATATGGCATTTTGAGTTAGGAATAATAATGATTTCATGGGTTGGTAGGGAATAATTGTTAGGTGATTATTGTGAATTACATAGGCTAGGGAATACTAGGTTGGACACAAGATTTTAGGGCCCTACGGGATCTGATGCATATACTTTGAGCTTACTGAAATACCAAGTGAGGCTACACTAATTGTAGGGTAGAGACCCTAGGAATGGTACATACATCATGATGACTTTTGTTCTTGTTTATTTTGGTAATTTTCAAGAAGATAAGATAAACTAAAAGTTAAAATGAATCTTAAATAAATTTCCATACTAATCAGGATTATTAATTTCATGTTTCTCTTTTTTACATATGGATCCCAAATATTGTCCACGTGTGGCTCAGGTAGTGAAGACTCATAAGTCCAATTCGATAAATGTACAATGGGTTGATCTATAGGGGGAGGATAATTATTGATATAATATACTTCATAATTTTTAGCGATATACCCTTGGAAAGTACGAAGGAAACATCTTGTGAATGGAGATGGAGGGTTATCTCAAGGAGCTACTGAACACTTTAATATTAATTCGCAGTATGAAAGTGTATTGGGTTCCCCTAGTAGTGATCTATATGAGGGGTTAAGTACATCAGTGGGGGATGATCGACCTCGGGTAGAGGAAGGAGATAGATGTTTCATGGGGTGAATTTGAGAAGGAGTTCCAGGGGTAATTCCATTCTTCTAACATGATGGTTGAGAAGTGGTTGGATTTTCTCTCCATCTAGTAGGGGAGTATTTCAGTGGGGGAATTGGAGATAATGTTCCATGATCTCCAAAATTTCACTCTATATCCCTTTCCCAATGAGGAGTCTCAGTTGAGAATCTTAGAGGAGGAACTCTATCCTTCTCTCTAGTATGTGGTCACTCTCTTAGCCCTACCGACATACGTTGATGTTCAGAAGAAGGATAAGGTAGTGGAAAGGATGTACTCATAGGGAAGTTTACCGCGAGAGGGGATCCATATGATTTCATCAAAGGGGAAGGTTGTTAGTAGTAGGTCTCCGATGTCGAGAATATCTAGGTTTTGGCTAGTGGGGATCCTACCCTAAAAGATTCAGTTCTGGCCTCAGTGTCATCATCCTTTTACAATGGGCTTGTGGGCAAGGGGTTTCTCTTATGGATACCGCGAGCACCTACAGGGTCAGTTCCTAGTTTGAGGTCAGTATGGTTGTGGTGGGAAAGTCCATTTCCCACCTCAGTAATAGTCTTCGGCCAGGCCGTTTCAGCGGCAGGTATAACAGGCTCCTAGTCCACCAAGGGAATATGGTGTAGGAAGAGGATGACCTCATGGCATTCCACATGAACATTGACAACATCATTCTTAGGGATGCTTCCGATAGAAAATGGGTAGAAGAATTGGGAATGTATATTATCTTTTTGAATGGGTTGCAGTTACAGTAAGTCCAAAGATCATTTGAGGTATGATCATTTTGTTTAGTACTCTTGTTTTCTCCTAGTTTGATTCAAGATATTTTCACTCCTTCATTACACACTTTCTAGCCTAGGATATGCAATTGAACATAGAAAGGATTTTTGTTCCCCTGGTACTGAGTACACCAGTCAGAGATCATACCAACATGTTTGATGTATTTTGGGGATGTAGAATGATGTTGGGGCCACATCGGTCCAGTGGGGATGCATTTATTCTACAGATGCAGCCATATGTTGTTATCCATGGCATTAATGATTTGAAATCTATATGTGCAGTTATCAACTACTTATGGAGAAGAGTCATGTTTTCTGACATGGGTGGCTAGTCTGTATCAATCGTATGTGAGAAATGTTTTCAAACAGTCATTCAGCAGGTGGAACCATTCCTTTCCTTATTATTCGAGCTATGTAAGTGGTATCATTGGATGCTGGGATCATGGAGGTTTTTAGAGTTGTTATGAAATTCATGGATATTTTCCTCAAGGATTTTGTCAGGATATCCCCTCCCATGTGACATTAATTTCAGGATAGACTAAAAATAAGGTTCTAATCTGATTCTGATGGGTCCTTATGGGATGTATCGATCAGAGCTGTGAGAGTTGCAGATCAAGATTTAAGATCTGATGAAGAAGGGAATTTTCAAGCCCAGTGTGTCATCATGGGACACACCAGTCTTGTTTAATAATATGGTAGATGGTGGAATGAGGCTATGTATAGAGTACCAAAGGTTGAATTAGGTAATGATCAAGAACATTCACACTCTCCTGAGGATAAATGATATTTTCAAAAACTTGTGTGGAGCATATTGTTTTTATAATAATGATATGTGGTCTAGATACCACCAGTTAATAGTTAAGGGGGGTGCCACCCTAAATATTGCTTTTAGTGGTAGGTATGATCACATGGAGTGCATGTTTATGTCGTTCAGGGTTATAAATGGACCATATCTATTAATGAGGATTATCATCTCTGTATTTCGTGAGTTCTTGGACTAGTTTGTTTTCATATTCACTGATGAAATATTGACCTACTCAAGCTCAGGGTATAATCATACCAATTCTCTCAGGACAGTCTTAGTGGTCCTTCGACACCAAGATCTCTAAGCAAATTTATCCAAGTGATTTTTTTGACACATGATTTCCACTACCACGGACATTTGGTGTCTCATAATGATGTAGTAGTGGATCTATTGTCCAATGAGCCTGTACCCGAGTGGTAAGGGATCTTGCTTCGCATCCAAGAGACCTTGGTTCAAAAATGGGTGGAGGTGAATTTCTGGGCTACTGCAGTATTACTGTAGCAGGTAATGTTCGGTACTGTAGCAACCAGAACTATTCACCTGATTTGGGCCTTCAGGTCACCGGTTTGGGCCAACTGGTCTCAAGGTCCTTTGATTCATCAAAGGCCTTCATGCCACTGGGAATTTAGGATACAAACACCATAAAGTAGCCTAGTTCACACAGAGTAGTCCCTAGAAGAGGATAAAAGCTACAAGAGTAGCATACACCAGAAGCAGAGCTAATCGGATTGGCATAATGAGAGGGTATGGAAACCTCAATCGAGACCAAGAATCAAGCATCTTTTTACGGGGCAATGCTAACCGATTAGAAATGAAAGGTGGAGATCTATGGCAATCAATGATGTAGAAGCTGGGGAGGGGATGTTCTATTGGGTTGGGCGAACAGGTCATGTATGGTCATGGTATGCCTCTAGGCCTTCAGGTCATGTATTGCGGGTCATGTCGGGCCTTGTTCCTTGGGCCTATGAGTCATGTATGGTTTCCCCTTCAACCCTTAAAAGTGGAATTATCCATAATTAAATAAAAAAATAAAGCCTTTGAGCCATTCATGAAATGGATCCATTGAAATTATAAGTAGTTGTTTCTTTGGAATCAACCAAGAATGTGGAGTATGTGTATAGTTTTCTTGGTCTGGAAGGCTACTACTAGAGATTATCCCCCGGTTTCTCTCAATTATAAGCTCTATTAATGGATTTTACCATAAAATACAAAGAATTTTTGTGGGTTGAATTGTTCTAGGAAGCGTTCGACCATCTGAAGGGGATGTTGGTCTGTTTACCAAGGCTATAGTTTCTAAAGGAAGGGGTGTTGTTCACTGTGTTTTTCAATGCTTCCTCTCAGGTATTGGGGTGTGTGTTGATGTAGCACTGGGGAATGATATTCTATGAGACTAGGATGTTAATTCTATATATAAAACACTATGCCACCCATGATCTGGACCTATAAGTAGTTTTTTTGCACTAAAGTTGTTGAGACATTACTTTACCGGGTAGCGCTTTGTGGTCTTCACAAATCACCAGATCTTGAGGTACATCTTTTCCAAGTGAGATATGAACTTACAGTAGTATATTTGGAAGGGGGTTTCTACAAGATTGTTATTTTTAGATCTCCTATAACTTAGAAAATGGTAATGTTGAGACCAATGCTTTGATAAGGATGTCACAGAAGGAAGTGGTTCAGGAATATGTGGAAACTTGTAGAGAAATGGAGTTAGAATCCTTGAATTTAGATGGATAAATCGATATATGTAGATGTTTCCAATTTTTGATGAATTCATAGTCATCTCTGAGGAAAGAGGTAGAGGAGTCTCAGAGGGTAGACATAGAGGTGGAGGTAATGTGTGATCTCTTTGACCAAGGTGATGCTTTGGAGGGATGGACACAGGATAGTTAGAATCAGATGTTATTCCATGAGAAGTTGTTTATTCCTGGGACAATGAATGGTGGATTTCTCAATGAGTTCCATATATCTCCCCTATTGGCACACTCCTGGATTTACAAATTGTACTATGGCTTGAGGGAACAATTTTGGTGGTCCAGGATGAAGTGGTAAGTGGAAGAGTTTATTGCAGTGTTCTTTCTGTTCTAGAAAGTGAATTCTTAGCACCATGTTTCTGGTGGTTTTTTCATGCCCCTAATTTTCATTGAGTGGAAGTGGGATGATATCATGATGGATTTTGTTACATGATCACATAGGGATTAGGGAGGATGTGGTGAAATTTGGGTGGTAGGTGATATGTTGACCAAAACTGCTCACTTCTTAGTAATCCAGGAGTTGAGCACTGTGGATTCTCTAGTACAGAGGTATGTGGGTGAGGTGGTGCAGCTGCATGGAGTTACAAGATCCATCATCTAATATTAAGATTCAAATTTTATGTAGTGAGTGTGGAGGGGATTGTGGCATACCTTTGTCACTCAATTACACCACAAAAATTCTATCCTCCATATGAAAGATGCAAAAATAGATAGGACCATCTATAAATTTAAAGAAATGTTCTGGACTTGTGTTCTAGAAATTAGTGGGTATTTGGTGTTAAATTTTCCCTTCGTATAATTTTATTACAATAATTTCTATCACTCTTAAATTGGTATTTTTTTCATTTTAATCTCTATAGGAATGGTCATGTCGTTCTCCATTATGATAGATAGAATTTGGGGAGGTAGATGTTCTTGGTACAGATGTGGAGTAGAGTATCATAGAGAAAGTAAATATTCCGTGTGAGAGGATAAGGTCACACAAGACCGTCAGATTTTATATGCTGGTCGTAGGAGAAGGACCTTTGAGTTTGAGGTTGGAGACCATGTGTTCATGAAGGTTTACTATCGGCATGGGTAGTAGACATTTGGAGAGGTATTAAGCTTTGTACCAGGTTCTTCCGAAATTTTTAGGTGTTTGGGATAATTAGTGAGGTGGTATACAAGTTGGTATTTCTCCTACATCTGATAAGGATCCCCAACATCTTTAATGTCTCACAACATTGTCAGTATGTTCACAATGAATCTAATTTCATTGATTATGGAGAGTTGGATATCAAGGATGAAGAAAAATTCATGGAGTAGCTAGTAGAGATCCAAGATAATCATGAGAAGGTTATTCATGGATGCACCATTCCATTGGTTCGTCTATTGTGGAGGCATGGTGGCCTGGAGGAGAGTAATTGGGAGTGAGAGATGAAAATGTGTTTACATTGCCCATAATTTTTTGAGTATTTTTTGTGTGTTTTGATCTATGATGTAGTGCATGGGTGCTTCTTGTTATAAGATGGTTTGATTCCTTATTCTATAGTGTGTGAAGGATTCCTAACATGTAAAAAGGTGGATACCTGATTCCTAATTGAGATGCATTAAATGAGAGGTGATTAAACTTTTACAGGTGACTCACTACCTTCTAGATGAGATAGTATCATGACATGGAGTAAGGACATACCTAATTCATATCTCAGGATTATTGGTGAATGTGTTAGTTATCATCTAAATGTCTAGGGTAGAATAATTTTGAAGAGTTATTCATGGATGTTGAGGTTTCACTCCATCATTTGAACTACAAAAGGTGGTTGACCATTCACATGTATATTACAGGGTGTTTATTCAGACCCCAATTTCTTTTGGGATTGGTTTTGAATTCTTGAGGGTGATAATATTTTGAGAGGTATCATATGTAATGTATCGGACCTTAGTAGTCCATTTAATTATAAAAATTTAGTGTTTGGGGTGTTCTGGGGGGCAATAGTGGCTCATTTCAATAGTTTGTCAACATTTCTATTTCTTCCCTCGGTGAGTCACGCGTTAGTGAGTCATGTCGGTATCTCAGCATCGGTAGGTTGGTGTCGGTGACTCTTGGAATCGGTAGGTCAAGGCTTCAGTGATTTAGGTCATCATTGAGTCAGTTCATTAGTGTGTTAGTGCTTCAGTGAGTCGAGGCATCATTTAGTCGAGGTGTTAGAAGATCGGGCGTCGATGAGTCTGGTGTAGGTGACTTGCATAAGTGACTCCTTGTCGGCGAGTCATGTAGGTGTCTCAAACATCGATGGCTCATTATCAATGTCTCATCCATCAATCCCTCAAATCAGTGACTCACCCATTGGTGATTCATTTCTAATTATTCTTGTTTTTTCTTATTTCATCCCTTTGACAATTTCTTAGACGTTAAATGAGTTAAATGCCATATTTAATGTTTTTTGGGTCATTTGAAATGGTATTTAATTTATTAAAACAAAAAATCTTCCTTTTAATCCTAAATTTATTGGTGTTGAACATAATATAGATTTAATGTCATTTGAAATATTTTTTTATGTATGTTTAAGATATGGACTTATTGAAGCTCAAACATTCTCTTCATTTGACCCCATCTGTTCTATCTTGGTGCATCGAGAACCATTCTTCCTAGAGGAGTCATGCACCAATTCTATAATAGTATGTTTAGTAATACCATATAGTCCTTACATCTACTTCTGTGATCCATTGTTTTAGTGCAAGGAAGAATTGTTTATCTTCTATTGTTCAAAGGAGGGATCCCTTTGTCTCTCTTTTAGTTGTTTATCATGTGGGTTTGGTGTACTCATGTACCCTTGAAAAAAAGGTTGGAACCAAATATAGTGAAGATAATAAAAATTAATAAACAAGGGGTTGGTAAGAAAATTATGATTTCATCATTTTTTACGATATCTTTTTGTTTGTAAGGGTTGTATGCATTCTGAAAATCATGGCCTCTGGTGGTCCATGCTTGTGCACTTGTGTGGATTGTGAATACCTTTTGTTAATACTTCATGAACAATCGTAAATAATCTATTTTGTTACCAAATATATTCATTTAAATAAATGGATTCCCAAATATTGAAATTTTTCTATGATAAAGTATGTTTTATCAATTAGAATTAAAGAATGAGTATTTGCAAAATCTGAATAAACATTGCCTTGTTGGCATGGCTATATATTTTGTGTTATTCTTGTTCATCCTTGTGTCTTTATGGTAGTGTGGTTCTATATCTGGGAGTGTAGTTTTGTGTGGGGGAGGTATGATAGGTGTGATAGTATCTCATACTAAGAGATTGGTTGGTTGTGGAATGGATTAACTTATTTTGTAGTGGGACTGCAACGGGGTAGTAGGGCTGTAGAACTTGGTTGTATCATGTTAATGTTTATGGGAGTGTTTCAGATGGTGATTTTATATAGTGGGGTTTCTTATTGGGGGTGTTATGAGATGTGTTTTGGGGTTTAATTATTAGGGGGAAGGAATGGGAAAAAATACATTGATGAATGATGGTGGAAGTGGTTGAATGGGTGTCTAGGAATGGGGAGTGTGTAGGAGGACAACAAGATGTTTGATTATTGTTCATTTTTTTGAATGGTTATAAAAATAGATTCCATTATATTGGCCCCTATTTCCATGTTTGTATTTTTCATTTTCTGCAAGTATCTCGAGTAGGGATGGAATAAATAAATGAATAAATTGATAATACAGAAATAAAAAAGGAAAAAGGAATTGGTTGGGGTTTTTGTTTTGAGTTGTGGCTTGTACTGAAGTGGAGTTCAATTATCTACTTGCATAAGTGACCATTGTTCATTATGGTATATGCATCTAGGGTTAGAAGCAAAGGTGGTTTTTATTTGGTTTGGTTGTTATTTTGAAAACCCAATTTTGAGCCGAAGTGTTTGGAACCTATATATATACATATAGTTCCTTGTGATTTCTATATTCACACCACCCAAGTAGAGCACTATGTATCGAACACTACATTGTATTGGGGGAGGGTTTCCCTTCCCTAAAATCCATGTGGGAGTATATATGGATGGTTATTGGCTCTTTGTATCTCCCTCTTCTTGTAATGGGTAGCCCTAGACTCTTTGAGCATGTTGTGGTGTGGTTGTGAGACTAGGTGGTTGCAGGAGAGGTGTGATTACCATGTGTCTTCGAGATGAGTTTTGTGGTGATTCCCAAGTGTCCAAAACATGGGTTTGTGTTTTGGGGACTTGGTTTTTATTGGTGGGATTTGATGTTGTATGTGGCCTAGGTGTGTGCGGGTAGGTTGTGGTAGTGGGTCATGTGGAAGTGTGTGGTAGCATCAGGATGTTCACATTTAGGGATGAGTTGTTAACCAGTAGGAAATGGTGTGGGGTACCCAAATATTAATTTTCTTACTACTTTACATTACATGATTTTCATTATCTGGTGAGTGTGCCTTAGTGAGGATGGGGTGGATAGTATACCTTATTAGGTGCTTTTGAGTTTCTATGAATTTCACACAATGAAATTAGTATGATTTTCCCACTTGTTCATGGTTTACTTTGGTTTTTCTCTATTGAGTATACTTTTTGGATCACCCTATATATATAAATATAATTTTAGGTTTCCAGGGAGATTACATGGATAGTGCTGAACCATACTAGAGCATATTTTGGGAATGGTTGTATTGTCATTTCTACGTTTTATTTTGGTAATTACATTGGAGTTTTCATTGTATTTATAGCTATTTTTCCTTAAACATGCATGTGGGGTGGATTTTGGTTTCTTTATATATATATATATGTGTGTGTGTGTTAGAGTTATTTTAGGTTGATAAATATTATCTCTAAATCTTGGTAACTATAAAAGGGAAATTCCTCCCTTTCTTGATAGATTTCCATGCCCTTGGTGTCAGTGCCACCCTAGATCCTATTGGAGGTGGACTTGGGGTGTAAGTACCCGAATCTTTTTTTCATGTATATTTTTGTTTTTATAATGTTTTTGAGAGAAAGAGGAGTTTCTAGATATTTTCTAAGTACACGCTGTGTACTTTAGGAGTACACGCTGTGTACTCGATTACTATGGGTAGTCAGGTGCAGGCCTTGTAACAGTCATGCACATGGTCGTGTGTGGTGACCTAGAGACCGCCTAATTCAAAGGCTAGTGAAGGCAAGTACACATCTTGTAATTATAAAATACACATCGTGTATTTTTTTTCATTAAATGTACTGGGGTCATGTCTGACAAACAGAACCGTCTACTTCTCTACCTAGTTCACCCGAGAGAACCTGTACAACCGCGATCTTCCTCCAAGCCCCTGATCGAGCATCTATTTTTCGAATCAACCACTGTCTATTGCGTTGTAATGACCTTGGTATTCTCTTAATTTTGTTAGAGATTCGTTTCCTGATTCCTTCTCTTTCTCAGGTTATCTTCGGTTGAGTATTTTTAGTGTTTTGTAGATCTACGGTGTTCTTGGGAAATTCAACGATTGAGGTTCACGTATATCAATCCTAAAATACTGAGGTAGGTGGTTTGCACCTTTCCGTTGAATGACTTTGAGATATATGTTCAAAATTTCCCAATACCCATGAATGGGGTATCGCGTGTTTACCGTTTTATCCCTAATAATCTCCTGATATGCTTGTATGCTTGAATAGAGGATAGTTGAATGTGAATAGGGTTATTTGTTTTTCTTTTGAGGTGTTTTCCCATAATTTTTTTGTTATGACCTTTTGTTAATGCTTAGCCTATTAGGATACCTTGTTTTTCTAATGCATAGTATTGTAGGATGGTGTGACTATTGCTTTGACATTCTGTTAAGCTGTATACTGTTTATCCAAGTAGTTCTTGAGGTTTACATTGGGTGATATGCATTGCTATGCTTGCTTGACCTACAGAGGGTTGTGAGAACCTCGTGTAGTAGACCATAGAGAGAATGGATGTAAGGGATTCTCTAGAGTGTCTGTTTACTTTTATGATGCAATACCACATAGGTAATTGACGTAAGTGCTTCCTCGGAGTGTATGTAGTTCCTCGACATGGGCCATAGGGGGAATGTGATGTAAGTGCTTCCCCAGAGCGCCTTTAGCTACCAATAAAAGACTATAGGAGGAATTGATGGTGAGTGATTCCACAGAGATTCTATGCCTAAGATGAACAAGAGGGGTAGACTGGTTGTGCTTCCCAGAGGGTTGCTTGTACTTGTTTGGTTGAACCCGATGGGTTGGTCTATGAGTACTTCCTAGAAGGTTACCTTTTGTGTTTAGTTATAGGATTATGTTTCTAGGTAGGACTAAAGTGAATAGGTTGTAAGTACTTCCCAGAGGGTTACCTATTTGTGTTTACCTTCTTTGATTAGTTTTTGCTTGATTATCAATAGAATGCATTGAAACTATGGATTGGTTAATGCTAAGTGCTTCCTTGTTTAATATTTCCTTTAGTCATTACCTACCTTATATTCACTGACAATTAGGCACAATTCTTTTGGTGGTTTTCTAATAAGATTCAGTCTCACACCCTATCTGGGCCACGCTTTTGGGCCCAAACAGATTATATTACTGCAGGTATATATAAGGGAAACCTCCCTTCTACTTCAGGTACTTGGCTACTGTGGAGCTGGAGGGCATGGGACCATGCTGAGTCTTGTGATGCTGAGGAGCTATTTATCTGTATTTTTTTGTACTTTGGTTTAGTACTATTTTTTATTCTAGCATTGCGATTTGTTTGGCTGGTTTCCTAGACATATGTATCAATTGTCATTTTTATATAGTGATCCAGCTATTTATTTCTTCAGTCTTCCATTGTTTCATGTTGTTTGAAATTACTATTTCTCATGTTATTGTATATTTGTTTACTTCCGCTATGTTACTCTACCAATGAGGGCATTGTTTCCCCACTATCACACCCAAGGCCCCCATCGCTAGTCGGCAGCCTCTGGCATTCGGGAAAATGCGCTTGAGGCCATGTGACCAACTGGGTACGGGGCATCTCTGGGAAGCTTTTGAAACCGGGTCTTTACAAAGTGGTATCAAAGGTGTTCTTTTATTCTTGACTTACTATTTGGAGCCTATATTCACGGATAGGATGGAATAGGTTCTTGGTAATAAGCTGTGTTTGGGAGTAGCTAACCCGTGTACAGGGAACAACCAATTTACCTCGTTAATGTAATTTTTCTGGTTTTGCAATTTTACAGTTGATTTCATTTTCACAACTGGGTGACTCACAAGTATTGTGTTTTTATTGTTGATATTATTGGGGTTCTATTTCTATCACAGCCCGATGAGATGACAGTATGCCCTCTCATGCATCATTTAGGAACTTGCTAGAAATAACATGCCATGCATTCTTGCCATGACATTTAGGGTGAATTAGTGATTTCATGTTGTTGTGATAGATTTTGTGCTAGATATGCATGTTTTTGTGATATATTCCTCGATATAATACCTATTATTTGATCAGTTATTGATTGTGTAAGGTTTTTTTTGAATGAATGCCAAACATTGGTTCATGAGGTGTTGTGGGCCCTCATGGACTAGAATTTGTTGGATCATTTCACTGTTATCCTTATTTATAACATGTATAAGATTCCAATCATTTATTCGTGGGGAGTATGGGCCCTCACGGATTGGAATTTGGAACTTAAGGGTTTATTTTAGTGTTTTTTTGGGTTCTAGAGTAGTTTTTGAGGATTACTGTCTGGAAAAACCCAGAATACACGTCGTGTAGTTTTGAATACACGTCATGTCTTCTTCTATTCAGGAAGAAACTTTTTTTAAAGTACATGCCATGTACTATACGTACATGCCATGTAGTCTCTAACCATGTGGGAAGAGACACGGGATAGGGAAATTCTACGGGGAACACACCATGTACCAGCTTTACATGTTGTGTTGTGTTGACCTTGTGTCCACCCATGTGACTAACAACATGGATGGATAAAACTTATGAGATACAAACCATGTCACTCTTGAACACGTCGTGTAGTGTAATATTGGAATCCGGCCATGTAACTAACAACACGGGTCAGTGAAATCCTTGCAAATACACATCATGTTCACCTGGAACACACTGTGTAGAGTCATCCGTGTAACTGACCATGTATTCAACAACACGGGTTACTGAATCTCATCTAGTACACACCATGTCTTGCAAAAATTGTCATGTAGTCTTGTTCTAGGAGAACCGTGTGGCCTAGATGTGTAAAGGAACTTAGGAAAGGGAAGAGGATTCAAGTACATGCCATGTGTAAGGACAACACATGGTGTGTTTGGGGTGATACACGACCAGTTCTAGCATAAGTACATGCCCATGTGAAAGGATAACGGGAACATTCTGTTTATTAATTATACATGTCATGTAGTATTGTTTTGTAAAACATGAATTCATTATTTATCGTGTTCCCTTATTACACTTTCAGTTTTTATTCCGTGATAATCTCGATCTAAGGTGTGGGTTTGACTTTGCAGATTCATGCCACCGATATATCCTCTGGTTGTAAGCCAATTGCAAAGAGGTGATCATACACTGGACATGGATGATCAGGGACTACCTGTAGATCCTCCTATTGTGCCAGTCTTGGCACTAGTTGTTATACCGGATAGAGGTGTGGATGCACAGTTCAGGGAAGGCTTTATGAGGTTCATACAGTCCTTCCAAGGAGTACCACATCTTGCCCCATCTTTGTCAGAGCTGACATGAGTTTTCCAGCAGCAGTATCTTCCCACCTTCATAGGGGAAAGGGGACCTCAGGATACAGAGTAATGGTTAGAAGCCGTGTTTTCTATCTTCAAGCACCTGGAGATGCCTCTGGAGAGGAGGGTCAATATCTCTACATATATGCTTCGGGATTCTGCCAGGAGATGGTGGGATGTGATCTCACAAGCAGGACACCAGTAGGTCATGGTGTAGGATGAGTTCTAGCATGCTTCTATGGGTACTTCTATCTAGATACTTTGAGGGCCGATCGAGCCTGAGAGTTCATGAATCTAGAGTAGTGTACTCTTTCTATTATGGATTATTCTTCTCGATTCACATAGTTTTAGTGCTTCACGGCTATTCCAGGATAAGATTAGTTATTCCAGGAAAGGATGTTTGAGGATGTTCTAAGGCACGACATCCAATCTCAGGTGAACATATTTAGGTTGACCTCTATCTCTTCCATAGTGAACCAGGCATTGATCATGGAGTGAAATTTGAGGGATTCTGCTGTTGTGATCCAGGGTGGCTTGACATCTGGAGTTAGTATCCCTCCTAGTCATAGAAGGAAGCGGCGTAGGGAGTCTACACGTGGAGATCTGTGGAGGTGAGAGATAACTTTTGGTATCCGGTTTGTGTGATAACAATATGGGAAGAGTGAGCATATGAGGCCACATAACCTGAGAGAGTCGGTGGAGTGCCGATCTTGGGGCAAGATGGGTAATCTTCGGTGCTTCTGTCAGATCTTTTCACCAGCATCTAGTGACATGGGTTATTCTTTGAATCCTTTTTCAGGAGAAACACCTTCAGTTCCTCCACAGTTTGGGAACTAGATATCTTTCAGCCGTTCAAGCCGAGGTGGAGGTTGTGACCGAGGTAGCCAGTTGCTTGGATTCCAGCAACAACAGGGAAGATCAACTCAGAGTGGTCAGGCAGGGTCACATGGCTACGGTGCTGGTTAGACTTTTGTAGTGGAGTAGACCCACCACGAGTAGGATCTCGGACCCTCTAATGTTTTAGGTACGATCTTAGTTGCCTCAATCTTAGCTTCTGCTCTTTTCGATATAGGGGATTCCCATAGATTTATATCTATTGCTATTTTGGAATGCCTTGGGCTCTATATCTTTACTTTTGATGATGTCTTGACATTAGACACTCCATTGGGGACAAGAACAGCTAGTGTGTGTCGGTGTATGGAGTGCCCTCTAGAGGTTGGGGGTGTCACTTCTTTTGGGAACTTTATGTCCTAGAGATGACAGGCTATGATGTCATTCTTAGAATGTACTGGTTGGTTCTCTTCCAGACAGTTCTCGATTACTATAAACGTATAGTGAGTTTCACATCACCAGAGGGTGGATCGTTTTTTCATAAGGGCGAATGGGATGTCCAAGTGAGTATATCAAGACCAAATCATCATGGGTTAGGAGGAGTTACTGCCCAGATTTCTAGTCTATACTTGGATGACCAGGGGACATCATAGTTGAACTTTCCTCCAGTGGTGGATCATTTCAGTGACGTATTTCTAGAAGACTTGTTTGGTTATCCTCTAGAGAGTGAGGTGCAATTTTCCATTGAGCTTGTGCTAGAAGTGGAACCAGTGTCCATTCCTCCTTTTAGGATGGATACAACAGAGTTACAGGAGCTCAAGAAGCAGTTGGAGGAGTTGTAAGAAAAGGGTTTCATCCAACCCAATACTTCTCCCTAGGGTTCACCTATCCTATTTTTGAAGAAGACAGACAGTACCCTCAGGCTTTGTGTGGATTATCAGAAGCAGAACCAGTTGACGGACAAGAACCGATATCCCTTAATGAGGATTAATGATCTCTTTGATCATCTTTGAGGAGCTCAGGTGTTCTCGATGATTGAATTGAGATCCAGTTATCATCAGTTGCATGTTAGACCATCTGATGTACCTCTTACATCCTTTTGGAGAAGGTATGGTCTATATGAGTATGTAGTTATGTTGTTCAGACTCATGAACGTACCGACAGTTTTTATGGCACTGATGAACTGAGTGTTCCATCCATACTTGGATTCCATCATGGTGGTGTTCATGGACGATATATATGCATACTCTCACACTCAACACGACCATACTACCCATCTCAAGATTGTTTTGAGTACACTAAGAGAGAATCAGTTATATGATAAGATCTCAAAATTCTACTTTTGGATGGACCAGATTCACTTCTTGGGTCATGTTATCTTAGAGACTGAAGTATCAGTAGACCCAGAGAAAGTGAGACCAGTAGTTTCATATGAGAATAAAAAGAATGTATTTGATTTGTAGAGTTTTCTAGGGCTGGAGGGAAACTATAGAAGTTTCATACAGAACATTTCACGCTTAGTAGTACCGCTGAATGGTCTGACTAAGAAGGGTGCAAAGTTTTTATGTTCAGATTCTTCTGAGTCCTCCTTTCAGTAGCTGAAAGGGAGGTTGACTTTAGCACTGATACTATTATTTCCAGAGTTGGGTAAGAGTAATACTATGTACTTTCATGCATCAGGTATCGGGCTTAGAGTAGTGCTTATGAAAGGGTAAGGATTTTTCATGTATGGGTCTCATTAGTTGATGCCACATGATAGGAAATTCACGATGCATGATCTCGAGTCGGCTGCTATTGTTCATGCTTTACGTTGTTGGAGACATTACATTATTGGAGATCGTTATGTTGTTTTCGCTGACCACAAATGTCTCAAGTACATATTCACTCATCATGATCTGAATTTGAGACAACGAAGGTTGGCTGAGTACCTTCAGTCCTTTGACTTTGAGATTTTCTACATGCTGGGGAAAGGCAACACAGTGGCTGATGCGTTGAGTAGAAGGACTCAGATACAGGAAGCTCAGGATTCCATCAGTGAGTGGTGGATTATGGATCTATTCTCTGAGATGCATTTGGAGGTGCACTATAGACAGGGATAGGCTTTTCTTTCTTCTGTAGTTGTTACCTATACACTGCTTGATCAAGTGCGAATGAGGTAGCTATCAGATTTAGAATGCCTAGTCCTACGAAAAAGCGTGTCAGGAGGGAACCCTATTCCTGGATGGACCATAGGTGAGGATGAGATCTTGTGTTTCCAGGGGCGTGTATGGGTTTCAGAAGACATACATGAGGAGCTGTAGTGGGACAATCATTCCTCGGTGTGGGCAGTGCATCCTAACATCACCAAGATGTATCGTGATCTACACCATCAGTATTGGTGACCAGGTATGAAGAGAGATGTTGCTGGTTTTATCATGAGGTGTTCCACCATTCAGCAGGTGAAGGCAGAGCACCATCAACCAATATGGATTTTTCAGTAGTTACCCATTCCATAGTGGAAGTGGAATGATTTCATGATGGATTTCATGATAGGTTTACCAAGGTCGCTTCGAGGGAATGATGCGGTATGGGTTGTCATTGACAGACTCATGAAGGTTCCTCATTTTTTCCGATCAAGGAGACCTTCATCATTGATGAGATGGGACAATTTAAAATTTTTGAGATTGTACATCGACATGGGCTTCCACACTCCATTGTTTCATATAGGGATGCACACTTTACTTCTCGGGTCTGGTAGGGGCTATAGAATGCTATGGATACACAGGTACTTTTGAGTACATCTTACCATCCTCAGACAGATGTCTAGTACTAGCCTATGATTTAGGTGATTGAGGACATGTTTTGAGCATGAACTCTTGATTTTGGAGGTTCTTGGTAGAATCACATACCTCTTGTGGTGTTTTCCTACAACAATAGTTTTCAAGCAACTGTTCAAATGGAACCTTATGAGGCTCTGTACAGTAGGCCATTTTGATCACCTTTATGTTGTATAGAGGTAGTAGAGGAAGTTATGATGGGACCTCGTCTTGTCCATGAGACCATAGAGAAAATAGAGTTGATTTGGAAGAGGATGGCTACTGCACAGTCTCGACAGAAGTCTTATGTTGATCAGCGGAGACAACCTCAGGATTTCGAGGTTGGAGATCAGGTTTTTCTATGTGTCACACCGAGGTTGGGACACAGGAGGATTAGGAGACAGAGTATGCTTTTTCCAAGGTACGTCAACCCATTTTAGGTGTTGGAGAGAGTTGGGGTGGTTGCCTACCAGTTTATGTTACCTTAGAGGTATCGGGCTATGCATGACGTCTACAACGTTTCTCATCTTCGACGTTACTTCTCAGACTTGTCTCATGTCTTCCAACCTAAGGAGGTTGATTTGGAAGCGGATTCATCATTCGAGGAGCATCTTATATGAATTTTCGATAGAAGTATGAAGGTTATCCATGGTCGTTCTCTTCCTCTGGTATGAGTGCTATGGCAGCATGGGCGAGTATAGGATGAGACATGGGAGAGGGAGACCGATGTACGATCGCAGTAGCCAGAGTTGTTTGGGGATTCTTCTTCTGTACAACCTTGTTAGTGAAATGCGGGGACAAATTTCTTTAAGGGGGGATTTTTCTAAGAACCTAGATCTTCTTTTTAGATATTTTTTCTTTTTCTAGTGTTTTTGAGAAAAAAGAAGACTTCCTGGAAATTTTCTAAGTTCACACTATGTAATTTATGAGTACACGCCATGTACTTGGTTACCATTGGTAGCTGGGTGCAGGCCATGTAATGGTCATGCACACGGCCATGTGTGGTGACATGAAGACTACCTAATGTGGACTGCGATGAAGTCAAGTACATGTCATGTACTTGTAATGTACACACCGTGTATTTTCTTTTTTTCATTAAACATACTGGTGTCACATCTGATAGACAGAACCATCTATTTCTCAACCTAGTTCATCTGAGAGAACCTTTAGAGCCATGATATTCCTCTGAGCCCCCAATTGAGCATCTGTTATCTGAATTGTCCATCATTGATTTCATTGGAATCGCCTCGATATGCTCTTCATTTTTCCAGAGCTTCATTTCCTGATTCCTCATCTTTCTCAAGTTATCTTCAGTTGAGAGTTTTTAGAGTTTTTTATATCTATGGTGTTCTTGGTAAATTCTGGGCTTGAGGTTCACGTATATCGATCCTACAACACCGAATTAGGTGGTTTGTTCCTTTATGTTAAAGTAATTTTAGATTTATGTGCAAAAGATCCCAATATCCATGAACGAGGTCTTGCGTGTTTACCATTTTAGCCCTAATAATTTCCTACTATTCTTGTATGCTTCAATAGATTAATTGAATGTGAATAAGGCTATTTTCTTTGATTTGGAGTTTTTTGACCATTCATGTTTTAGTTATGACCTTTTGGTACCGCTTAGCCTATTAGGCTGCCTTGTTTTTCCCATGCCTAGTATTGGAGGATGGTGTGACTGTTGCTTTGACATGCTGTTATGCTGTATACTGTTTAGCCAAGTTGTTCTTGAGGTTTACTTTGGCCGATGAGCATTGCTATGATTTCTTGACTTACACAGGGCCATGGGAACCTGGTGTAGTAGACCATAGGGAGAATGGAAGTAAGGGCTTCTCTAGAGTGTCTGTTTACCTTTATGATGCGATACCATAGGGGAAATTGACGTAAGTTCTTCCTCAGAGTGTCTGTAGTTCCTCGACGTGGGCTACAGAGGGAATATGAGGTATGTTCTTCCCCAGAGTGCCTTTAGTTAACAATAAGAGACTATAGGAGGAATTGACATTGAGTGTTTCTCCAGAGAGTCTATGCTTAAGCTGAACCAAAGGGGTAGACTAAGTGTGCTTCCTAGAGGGTTTCTTGTACTTGTTTGGTTGAACCTGATGAATTATTCTATGAGAACTTCCTAGAGTTTTAACTTTTGTGTTTAGTTATTTTCTTATGTTTCTAGGTAGAATCAGAGAGGATATGCCATGAGTACTTCCCACAGGGTTGCTTGTTTTTTTACCTGTTTTGATCAGCTATTTCTTGATATATGAACTGAATGCATTGAAATTGTGGATTGGTTACTACTGGGTAATTCCTTGATTACTGCTTCCTTTTCTCATTACCTTCCATATATTCACTGACTGTTAGGCACAAATCTTGTGGTGGTTGCCTACTTGAATTTAGTCTCACACCCTGTTTGGGCCATGCTTTTGGGCCCACCCAGATTATATTGTTGCAGATATAGATAAGGGCAAGTGCCCTTCTAATTTTGGTACTTGACTATTGTGGAGCTGGAGAGCATGGGACCAAGCTGAGGCTTACGAGGCTAAGGAATTGTTTATCTATTTTCTTTTGTACTTGGGTTTAGTACTATTTTTCATTCCATCATTGTGATTTTTTTGGATTATTTTATAGACATATGTGTCATGCATCATTTTTATATATGTGCTCCAACTGATTATTTCTTCAGTCTTCCACTATTTCTTGTTGTTTGGAATTACTATTGCTTCCGCTATTGTATATTTGTTTACTTCTGCAATGTTACTCTGCCAATGAGGGCCTAGTTTCTCCACTATCAAATCCAAGGCCCTCACTGCTAGTTGGAAGCCTCCGGTATTTGGGGAAATGCGTTTGAGGCCATGTGACCAACTAAGTACGGGGTGTCTCGGGAGAGCTTCTAGAACTGTGACATTAGATGGGGGGTCATTATCTTTCCTTCTACTTTATTAAATAAGGTTTCGACATTTTTTTATTCCTTCCCTCATCTTGTAGATGGAAGGGCATTTCAAATAGTTTGAATTTAATATTTTTTAAAATCATATGAGATTAATGGACATCATATAAAATATATTTATAGTTCAAGTGAACTAAATTAATTATAGTATTATTATTGAATATTTATTATATTAAAGCTTAGTGAATTTATAATGTAAAAAATAATTTAATAACAAAAAAATGAAAAGTAAATTTTATTTCAATACGTATTAGAAATACATCTTTTGAGATTGATGTTCATATTCTTTAATTTACTAATATTTTTTAATAAATATTATTAATAATCATTTGGATATTAATCAATTACAATAAAAATGTATTTATTTATTTAATAATGAGTAAGTTAGAAGAATTAATATCTCAATTTCACCCACATTCCTCAATCCAGTTTTTTATATAGACAAAAACATTTTAGTTAACTGGTAACCTTCAAAACCATACACTGCAACACATAAAACCAAAAAACCCAAATTCATCATTCAAATTTAAAATTTAATATTTCAAAATCCAAACTATCATCACCACCTCATGCCACATCTAACCTCATGTCATCTACCCTATGATAAATCAAACTCATCTTCACAACAGATCACTTGCATAGAATGAAATACATAATCCATCATCATCGTCATTAAATCACTGACATCATCATCTAAAACACACACAAATTAAACACCAAAAATCCTCCAAACCATTCACATTGAACAACATCAAGGGAGATAACAACCACACCACCATATAAAACCAAAACAGATGAAAATAAACTACCAAAACCATGATGTTTAAGTTGCTCTAAAATCCCTCAGTATGTAAAAGTATAAGTTATTGAACATGTAAAAATATATTATTGAAAAAATAATTTATATAATATTATTATATATGATATAACAGATATACACGACGTGCCCAAAGATTGAGGTAAGGGATTCATTTAAAAACATACATCTTCGAGATAAATTTTCAATTATGAATATAATTTTTTAAATGGTGATATACTATGCTTTTACTAGTTATATCTTGAATAAATAATACATAAATATATATTTTTTACAACTCATTCACATCATTAATGAGTGTTTTTATTCAAAACATACCAATGCAGTAATGGTATATATAAATATTTAATTTTAATCTGGATTGTTTATACTTGAATTCATATCAAATGAGTTTTTTTTAAAATTATATAATAAAACCATTAAATTTTTTGATACATTTTATTTTCATGAAATATACATAAAATGTTACAATTTTCTTCACTTTTGACCATAAAACGATTGAGAATAGTTTTTTAATATAAATTTGAATTCATTTTTCTACTTGGCCGATAATTCATTATCTTCTTATATCCATGTTTTAGAAAAACAATTTCAAGAAAACATTTAAAATACCACAAAATATTTATTAAATACATTTTTACCAGTACTGGCCTTTTAAAAAATTCTTTTAATCGAATATTATTGTCATTTTCTAAATGAGGAACTTTTAAACGATTTTACAATAGTGTGAAAGGAATATTTCTTTTAACATACACTGAATGTATATAATATCCTACCAACATGACCTATAAAATAATATAATCATCGTTAATATGTTTCCATAGTAATTTTTAATGAAAACGTATTTGTATAATATTTTGTAAATTTTTAGATTTTGAAGAATTGAATTCCAAATGAAAAGTGATTTTTTTTTTCTGAAGAAGTATTCATTGTAATATTCTAAAGATATATTCTTCAATGACGATAGCCCTTGATATTTTGGATTACATCTAAATTATGTACATATGTCTCTAATATATATAACTATATTATTCTCCCATAAATTGATTAGTTAATACATTCCTTATATTTATCTCTAAAATTATTTAATTATGAAATTTCTTATGATTATGATATATGACAAGATTATACAACTAAACTCTTTACATGTGTAAATATGATGTTTATGCCTTATGATTGATCTCAATTTTAATAGAAAACATAATCATAATCATGTAATGATGGGGGTTCTAAGATATTTTTTTAATTAATTTTGAAATATTTTTAGTCTCATAACACAACTTCTTGGGACAGGGGATCAAAACTAATTCATTATGGGACATTTTTCACTATGTGATATTTTTTAGGTAGTTATGCTTAAATAATGTTCATTTCATGTAATGTATCATTCATATATTTCCTAGGTTACCATGATATTATGGTATCATGTTACTTATATTTTGTATCTATAAAATTACTAATGAGCCTTCAGTTTTATAATATCATACCTTTGACTCCCTTGTTATATTTTCTTGTCATGCTTATTCCATTACAAGAATTTTTATCCCACAACTTTTTTATATATATCCCCTAGTTTATCCAATGTGGTTTTTGAAGATCTAAATGATTTATGATGTCATTATAAAGAATAAAATAAAGAAGTTTCATTTTAGCCTCGCTTTTATGTATTGTGATCACAACCTTACGAAGACAGTAGGTCTCATAATAATTTTATTGCAACGGGTTATAATTAATAGATTTTTAAGTTATATAAAATAAAAAAATATGTTGAAATGATATGTTATCTATACATATACCTTAATAAGTTCATTTTCATGAGATAATTTAAAATAAAAAATTTAAATTAATATTACTTGGTTCACCTCCAATGTTGAGGCTACAAAATGAGTTTGAAAAAAACATTGTTATCTCAGACGAATCGCTATCATAAATACATGGATATAATTTCTTTTCGATTGTTCCACAATTACTCATGGATCAATTACTATATAATTATATTTATTATTATCATTATAATACATTTCCCAATATAAGTAAATTTATTACACCTATGATATGAATATGATTTAATATACTCAATATTATTGATCATATGAGGATATGAAACACCTTTTAAAATTTGTGAAATTAATTAATATACCATAATATAATTAATACACAACAGTATCCTAACATCTAAAGAACTCTCACATTATTATTTATCTACTTATTTTTTCTTTACCATTCTCATAAGACATTCAATATCTCTACATATAGTGATGAACAAATCATTAAACCAATATTCCATTGAGTTTATAATCAAAATTAAATATTAAAATGTATTCAAATATACTTATTAATTTCATTATAAGATAATTTAAAAATCCCATTTGTTCACTAAAAATTCTATATAATAATATGATAGGAAACCTAATTTTATCTTGTTCTGAGAAACTAATGAAGTTTATTTTATTCATCATGATGATTTTTGCAGATAAATTATTTACTGAAAAAAAATATTTCTATAAATTAGAAAGTCTTTTATTTTCATCCATTTTTAATATTTTGAAATATTGACAAATAAACGTCCCAAAAAAATATAATCACCATGATATATTATTTTTACTATAGTGAAACTATAATTATAGTAAGGTGTGTTTAATTATCCTTGGTTGTATTATATAGGAAATCTAAATTTATTGTTTTTCAAATTGGAATAATTATATAATTTTTTTATTCATCAAAACATGTTATGAAATATATTTTAAATATCCCATCATTTCTATAATATAATTCATAATAAGATTCCCCTTTCATGGGAATACTATACCATGTAATAAAAATAATTATTATGAAAAACCATATTAATATAAATTTATACATCATAAAGATAGGAATATTTATATATAGTAAGACATAATGTTGAAATCCTCAATAAATCATCTTATATAAGATTTGAAAATCCATAAAAATTCTCTAAATAATTGTAAATAATAATATAAAAATTTTATTTACCATTATTTCTAAAGAAATCAGTATACATTGAAAAATATATTTTAGTATTATTAATATCATATTTCTTTAGTTCCTTTGATGAAATTAAAAACACCATTTACCAACATTGAAATATTAAAATAATTTCCATTCTTGTGTTGATTGATACAATGTAAAATATTATCATAATGATGTTTTTCAATTTTTAATCTCACTAAAAGAAAATTAATTGATGAATGATGCAGAATATTTTTATTTGGTATATCATGTTTGTTCTACAAGCATTGATTTTTATTTATGAATAGGATACAAATAATGGATTATATCGAATTTTCTTTTATTAACCTTTCTTTACTTGTTTTGAGAAAATATTGAGGCATTTTAGTTTTTTTGTTATTGATTGTGTTTTTTTGGGAAATTTAATTTCATAAAAAGGTTATATTAGAAATTTAAAAAGTTAATATTCCGTAAATATACTAATATGGTAGAAATTAGTTTTTAAATCAAAATACATTAACAGAATAAGAAATTTCATTTTTTTATGAAAAAATAGAGTTGATTTTACATGGGTAGTTAAACCAAATCTTATTAAACTAAATATTCACACATGGAAATAGTTTAATGAAATATTTGATAGTGGATTTAGAATTTAATATTTATTGATATGCAATTGAAATCTATGGGACACTATTTACACCTTCCAGGTAGAACACTCAAGGTGGAAATCAATCACTCAGGGGTAATTAATTATTAATATAATGTTATTTTTTATTGAAAAATAAATTTTTTATATGTCTATATAATGAAATATATATTTTTTTACAATGCTTTGTTTGAGTTTATTTAGTGATACAGATGGGTTAATTACTATTGAGAATTTTAATTATCATAATTATTAAAATGTTTGTTTCATAATTTATATTTTATATAAAAGTCAATATATGTATATATTGAAATAATATATATATATATATATGTATATGTATATATATATATATGAGTTAAAAATATTTTTATAATTCTTAAAAAAATGTGGTGGGTTATTTCATGTGCACATAGACAAAAAGATACAAATTATAATAAATTAATTATATCATTACCATAGTATACTATGATGTTTAAGGTCCAACTAGAGTGCATTGTCGAGAAAATGTAAGTATTTAATATAATTAACTAAAATTTTAATGTATTTTTTTTGTAAAAATTTAAATAGGAATGCAGTAGTTTAATGAAAAACATCATATAAGAAATTTTAAGGATTTTGATCTACTTTTATTTACATTTAATAAGATTTTAGTTAAATTTTTTTATTAATAAAATTTAATATATCAATATAAATAAATATTTGAAGGAAAAAATAAATTTAGAAAAAAATATGAATAAATCAAAATCATTTGAACTAATATTTCTTATGTATTGGTGAATAGATTTTTAAAATTTAAAAAAATGATTATGGCGTGAAAATAAAGTCCAAATTATAGTAGTATTGTTTTATTTTCATCACGAAGTTCCCTAAAAATTGAATGACGAATTGAGAAGGTAGTGAATCAATGGTGGTTCATTTTTATATTTATATTAATTTTAATTATATTGCATTATAGTATTAAGGTTAGATGTATTTTGTTTACTTTAACCATGTTATGTAATAAAATAATTATAAAATAATCATTAGTTAAAAATAGTTATAAATTTCATATTTCACCTATAAAATAGATGATTATTTCTTTCATCTTACCATGAAATCAACTAGTTCATAAATAATTTTCCAACATCACCGTAATAACTAATCCCATAAATGAATTATAAGGGTTTGAGAAAATTATTCAACATTAACCCTCATATTATGTCACCAAACCAATACATGTATCCCTCCTGGTTATAGAGATTGTAAAACAGAAATTAATTTAGGAAAAAAGAAAATGTCAGTTGGATCTATGTCAATAATAATGATCACCTTTTATATGATATGATTATTTATTTTCCATCTAAGACTAATAAAAAATCTATTATATATATATATATATCTTCTCATTGAAACTCTTATTTTTTATAACAATAAATTTATTTGAAAATCCAATAGATCGTTGTATATTCAATATATATAGACTAATTCATTATCTACACATATTATTTCTCATTAGAGTTTATTTATTAAATTAATCCTTCACTATGGTAGAGAATCATTCAAATTATTCCAAATCATCAATATTCTTCATTATTATTGATTAACTATATTCAATTTCTTATATCTTTTTCTAAAAGCAAATCATGATAAATAGAAGTTAGTTTTTCAAAAAAAATATGACAAAGAACCAAATTAGTAATAAAAAACTAATACTCACATCACATATTATTATGTAAATAATGCATATTAGATCCATTACATGTTTCAAGATTACCAAGACTATTTGTTTAAAATTTTATTAATTGATTTACATCGATTAGAGTAATATTTACCATTAAGAACATGATAAATCGATATGAAATTTCATCTACTGAAAAAATAAATTTCTTTATGATTAATTCATATATCCACATTGAGTAAATAGGGAACTCTTTATGATTGTTTCAAGTGTATTTTATGTTTTTTGTTAATTATATATGATTCACGTCAAGAAAATAGTTAGTATCTATTATAATTCAATGTGATTAGTCAATTGGTTCTATCTCTCATATCATTCCATTTGTGAAAATTTTCCTTAAGAATCCTCTACTATGAATAAATTTAACATATATATTTCATGAAAAAAAATCATTATATTTTCCAACTATATATCATAAAAATTCACTATATTTAGTTTCTCTATAGTTTTATCTCACCATAATGAATTGTATCAAAAAGCATTTATAAACATATATCACACAACAGTTCTAAAATAATACATTTCATTCATTATTGGTTCTATATCACATAGAATATACTATAATGAACAAACACATGTAAATAGTATGTTCTATGAGTAAATATACCACATTATAGAAATTTCACACCATGATTAATAGAGGCAGTCGATTAGTAATGTGGGGGATTTTATACATCATTAAAGAGATATATAACCATAAAAATCATAATCTACACTTTCATGATATTGACTCTAATATCATCATAAAATAATATATTCATGAAATATCAAAATATATATTTAATAAAATTATTTGTCTTATTAAACATGGAATAACCCTGCTCAGATATCCCTAAAACCTAATTATAGAAGATAATGCCTCATAGTTATCCTCAATGGTTGTACAAATTGGACAAAATGTGTGAAGAATTTGAATATACCCTATTATGGATATACATAGAGTGAAAATGATAAATGTTTATTCTATTAGGTCATAAATTTATGTTAATGTGGATTTAGAATTTAAAATTCACCAATGATTATTTTTCTGGGAAAGAACTATTAAAATTTATATAAACTGTAATATTATGCCACATAATGGATTTTAACACCCATTTCCATCAATTATACAATATAATATCACATCAAGAATGATAAATTACTTAAACACAATAATTAATACTAGGTAAACAATAGGGAAACAAAGAGGATGAATTAATTACATATATTAGAGGAATATATGTGAAAAATAGTAATTTTATAACATCAATAGAAAATCACGCATAACCATATCAGGAAAAAAATGATTATATAACTATTATATCATCCAAAAAATATATATAAAACATATTAAAGAATTTATTCATATCAATATAATAATAATTTCAATAGTACCTATAAATAATTCATTCACATCAAGAAAAACATATCGACACAAAGAAAAAAAATCCTACATATTATACCCTATAAGGATTAATCCATGAAATGAATTCATTAATACCACCACTAAATTTATTTAATTTATTTAATATATCATTTAATCAAATTAATGTTTACTAGGATATTATTTAATTTTCCCACTTCTATCCACAATAAAGAGAACATTTCTAAATGATAAAAATATAATTTTTCAATATATAAATTGACCAAAAAATAGTAATACATTGTACTAATTTATATGAAAAATTTTGGACCACCTGAGACACCAATTTCAATCACGTGTCAAAAAAATTCACACTCTAACCAAATGGGAGACAATACCATTATAATATCTAATAAGTAATCTTAGTTATTTAGAATGTCTATCATTCTCAAAATAAGGAACATATTTTTATTTAAAATTATAATGACACTTGATAAACCATTATGACCCCATTCATTAATAATTTTCCAAATATGAAAATGAAAATCTCACTCACTTAGCGATCCAAAAAAATTGTTTGATAAAATATTTCATCCTAATAATAATAATCTATGAGAATTTATTTATAAATATATATTCACTCACACAAATAATTTGGTCCAATTAACCCAAGTTCCAAATCCCCCTATATACACCCACACACATACAAAAATTAAAGATACTATTATTTATAGTGTTACTATCCATAGACTATTTATTTTCACTAGTTATAAAATATAATACCAAATAATCAGGACTCTGGAGATCTACATAAATCCATCCAATTTTACTAAATTTGATAATTTTTTCTATATGATTATACAATGAAAGAAATAATATAGTAAACAATATTCATAAAAATATTCTTATATTATGGAATAATATCCCATAAGAAGATCATCACTATATTAAAGTGAATTAGAGGAATAAATGTTGTTGAGTGGATAACGAAACAAGGTTTATTGCTGCTAACAAAGGGTGGTCTTTTCTTTCATTATACCATTAGAATAATAAAAATAATATCATTATTAAATACATGATAATAATAATAGAAATGTATATATATATACACACTTGTAAATAAAAAAAATTGTAATAAAAATAATAAAAATTATTGATCCAAGGTAAATATATATATACAAATACACACACACACACACACAAATAACATTTCATATCCATATTACATAATTACATTATTTTCCCCATAAATGAAAAAACAGACACAAAATAATCCTGAAAAAAATTCAAAATTTCAATACTAATAGAAATAAAAAATTCTAAATGATAAGTATTTCCCATATATTTCTGTTACAAAAATAATCCTTAATATATCACAAAAACTATTGGGAATTCATTTTACCTCCTACCAACTAATATTAATTATTGTTATATGATAAAATATAAGAACTCATAACCAAATTACCTATAGATTCTAGATAAATTCCCCATTATATAACTAAACATTATTACGAGGTTATGCATTCAAAAAAATGGATGAAAATATTATTCCTTTAGTCACATGGAAACATTAATCATTATAAGATGAAAAAAAATCATCCCGATCAGTGATCCATGGAATATGACCCATGTCCTGCTAAGGGAATGGGTTATTTGGAGGGATAAGTTAACCCTACATTTATGTATTAGATAGATAACCATTAAATAATGGATTGATCAAGGGGATACCTAACTTCATTCTTCAGGTAGAGGACATGAGCTCTGTTAATAATGTTATCAATTTTGGTGATCCCTGATTCCTTGAATCATCCAAAATGCAAACACATGGGAACCCAGATCCATGTCTTATTGTTATGGTTTTAATATGAAAATTCTCAATGAAATTGTTTAATATTAATCTATTGATCCAATATATTTAAAAAACTAAAAATAAAAAAGTTACCCATCAAATATAAGGATACCAACTAGAATAAATAAATCAACATATGATTTCCATATATTGCTAAGATATTTTAAAAATAATTCATCACATTCTAAGATATTGCAATGAATATAAATTTGATTTACTTTTCAAGTAAATAGAACATCATTGTTATAATAGAGACAAAATGGATAACCACCCTTTTATAGACCCTATTATCTAATTTGAATTCCCTAGTGTATATAAAAAATGAAAAAAATAATTTCAAAACATGGGCACATTATTATCATAAATCATCAATTATAAGTGAATTCATTACTAGATAACTACATATCAGATTCACATTGAGGCCTTTATACTCATCATTCTATAACATGATAGTTATCTCGAAACCATCAAAGATATAAATC
This sequence comes from Viscum album, assembly GCA_963277665.1. Lineage (NCBI taxonomy): Eukaryota > Viridiplantae > Streptophyta > Magnoliopsida > Santalales > Viscaceae > Viscum > Viscum album. The sequence continues at coordinate 1,514,043,632 of OY728155.1, read as the reverse complement.
CTTCAAAAACCATAATTAATAAAGATAATGCAATTTAGAGTGCAAGATTAGTCATATGGGAGTCTCAATGAGTTTTGATCATAATAATAATAAATATAGAGTCATTAGGGTTTTATTAGACTTCCTATGCACGTATGATCCCCAAGAACAATCAAGAGGTTCTATGTGGAGTCTCTAATTTAATATCTGTGAGTATGACATGAATGAAAATTCTTATGAGATAGATGTACCGTACAACATCATGTCTTGTAATATTGACAATTTTGGAGTTCTAAATCATTCCATGAGGAAATATTATCCATGAATGTGTGGGAATACAGGATAACATTATATATAATGATATAACAGACATATATTAATTATCATTTTTCTTAATAATATGATGTTATTAATTGTAGTATGTTTGCTAGAACATCAACACTCATGATTAATTGCCCACATCAATTCCCACTTGTTATTGTTTGACATTTTAATTATTTTAAAATAAAATAACTATGTAGCTCTGGGATAAATATTTAGTTAATTGATTATATTATGGTTATATAATTTATCAATATGGAGATGGAACACATGACGCTAGTGTCATCCAAGATAGGACCCCTAAAAGTTAAATATGAAATCCCCAATTAATCTCCCTCACCATCAAATGCCAAATCTAGACACTATTCTCAAAATATCCTTATTTATAAGGGAATATAAGAATATGATCTTTATAAATTTACTCCCCATTTCCTCCTTATAGCCATGGATTCACAGTCCACCACCTCTCATGGTGATGACCTCATGTTCAAGGATTTTTTACAGTACCTAGTTCATGGTCTGTAGTTCAAGTGATTCTATAGTGAAATCCTGCCACATACATTTTAAGACGGTCAAATAACACATATAAAAACATTTTTATTTGATAATAGTACTAATTTAAAATAGTTAAGAATCTATTAAATATTAAATTATGTTATTATAAAATTTTATTACATTTTCAATGAAATGAAAAAAATTTATAATCTGAGTAGAGATGGGTGGATATAGTAATCGTACCAAGCTGGGGACCACTAGTTCTATCTACAATTTGGAATAGTTTCTTAGAATTTAATACTAATGTGATCAAGGAAGAGAAGGGGTCCACCAATTTATAATCAAAAGGCCTATTAGGCATCACAACCCCAAAATACCATTCATTATCCCTTCATTAATCAAAATAACAAAATAAGTAATACAATATGGTAATACAATTACAATTATTCCTTTGTAAAATATTTTATTTTTCCAATAATGGTTGTGGTTCATGAAAAGAAATTATTCATATTGCTAATATTTGCGTCACACAATGCATTAAAAACTATTAAGATGCAAATTTAAATGATACCATTAAACCCTTAAAAGGGGTATTAACAAAAATGAATAAAATGAAAGCCTTCGAGCCATTCGGGATAATGATTAGTATATGAGGTAGAATAATTATATTGAATTCTAAATTTTCAATAATGAAATGTATTTAATTTAATATTTTATACATTATTATCTCCCCAAAATATAAAAAATCACTCAATAATGAAGGTATTAAGATCATCTTGTCATAAATTCATCGCACATACTCTAAAAAATTGTAAATTAATCTACAAAACATTCACTATAGGGTTTCTTACATCCTCAAAAAAAATTGTTCAAATTATTATTAATCTCTATTAGTAACTCAAGAAATGTAGAATCTTCCTTAAAATTCATATCTCTCAAAATAATTATGGTTGAGTATTGTACATTATATCTATTTATTTGTTATATATATCAAACTTCTTAGACACGAGGTTGTTTCTGGTTTAAAGAACCCCTACAAGCATTCATTAGGATCTATAATATAATAATAACATTTGAATAGAGGTTAACTAACTATTTGATATTCCTTATTCCATTTCCTAAGGAAAACATTAACAACACATATTCACCCTCATCAAATATAATTGGCACCCATCTATAGTCCAATTTTTTAAAATTTATAATGTACTCATTTGTATTTGAATGATTATTAACTCATTTCTGTTATTATATAAACTCAAGAATGATCATCATTAAAACAAAAAAATATATTTAATAAAGAGGGTACATGCATGGTCTAAAATATATATCCTCAAATAATACAATTCCTATAGCTAACTTATGTATTATTGTACAAAAACTCTAGCATGGGTAGATGATTGTCCAAGACCCCCCAAACATCAATCATGATTACAACAACACTTCCTCAAGATCTGAGCCTCTACTCTATTTATATAAAACCCCATATTTTAGTATTAATTTTCCACTAATAATTCATATGTGTTTAATAACATGTTTGACATGTATAAAGATTATAAAATGAGAAATTATTTATTTCATCAAGGTAGAATATTATAACATTATATGAAATAATAATTCATAATAAAATAAATATATTTTTAACATTTTTATTATTAATATAAGTCAATAATAAGATTATGTAATTATAAAAGCCACAAAAATGATGTATTATTTTTCATTCTTTCATAAAAAATATAGGTGTAATTAAAACTATAGAATTAATTCAAAACAAAAGAAATATAAGATACGTTATGAAAAATAAATAAAGAAGTCCTGTTCATTTTAAAATTGATATATTGAAGGATATATATCATAATTTAAATTGAAAATATGACCATTTTGTGGTAGTTTAACATATATATATATATATATTAGAATATGTATGTATATATATATATAGTCATTAGGTATACATATAATCAATTTGTATATTTAAATTTTTATATTTTGAAAATAAATATTTGATAAAAGTTAAAATTATATTAGAAATTAAATGTGTAACATCTATAAAAAATAACTAATTATAATCAATCAATTATGGAATGATAATGATTAATAAATGAATAATTAAATAAAAAAATTATTATATAATAATTATTTTTCAATATTTTTTTATTTTATTTATAAATTTATAATATATAATATTTTAATTTAATAAAATATATTTATTATTTTAAATGAGGATTTCAAATTATATAATAAGGATAAGTTTAATTTTCAGAATGATAATAATTAACCAAGGTGAATAGTGAAATACATTAGTAAATAGTACATGATATAAGGTTTCATATATGGCTACAATGGTGTGTAAAATTATCAAAAAAATAACATAAATATATATAATTAAGGGAATTGTAGTCCTTTTTTACATTAATGATCCATTTTCCAACTCAATATGATATTTTATAACAATTAAAGAATGATTTTTTTTCATATATACCACTCAAACTCAATTATAAAATTACCCCATCTCCACCCACTCCAAACCAAACTTATTGTAGTAATTAATCTATAATTTCATCCCAAAATTCATTATTTAAATTCATTTCTAACTTTTGGGTTCTTCTTTTTATATTAATAATTCTTAATTTCTTGATCAATATAGAAGTTATTTAGAGAACAATTGATTTTTTAAAGGTAATGAGTTCTTGTTGATGTTTTTATTTTTTGGTATTATATTCCCCAACCTAAAATCTATTTTAACACTCTAATATAATTTATTTAATATTAATTTTATTTTGTATAAATTGTTTTATAGTAACGTTCTTATATATTCTTAAATAGTTCTTCATTATAGAATGTTCATGTTTGGGCTTATTTATCCCCTTACATAAATGAAACAATATTATTTTCATCATTTTTATGATTGATGGTTATAAAGACATAATTAATTTTATTATATATTTTTATTGATAAAATTATTTTTTTATTATGATTCTATATTTTTAATAAAATATTTAAAAACATTATTGAAATAGTAATATCTGATTATATAAATAATCATAAATGAGAAAATAAATTACAACTTATATGAAAAAAATAACTTGAACATATAAGGAATTAATATAAATTTTCTTATGTCATTGAAACATTATGATTATAGTAAATTTATTGTTATTGAGATTATTTTATTATTAGGGCAGAAAGATAAATAATTTATCATAACCAAACATGCATAAAATAATCAAAAAACATACATATTGTGATGAAAATATACATTAACCTATATATATCAATATACATAATATAATTGACTAAGATAAATGTTAATATAAATTAATATGGTTCTTAAATAGTGATTAATAATTTAAATTTTTTTACATAGGGAGTTATGGGGAATTTGAGATTATAGGTTTTATTAACCCCCCCCCCCCCCCACCCCCAAAGGTACCCTTCTTGAGCCAGCAATGATAGAAGCTAGATGATGATGGCCGAAGCCCTCCCCAATTGGGAACAACTTATTAAAAAGATATGAGGTTATATCATACACAAAAAGGGATTAATTACCCTCTAAGAGTACATGAGGAATAAGATATAATATGAAAACACCATAGAACACCTGATCAAGGTAAAATAAAATATCTAATGTACATGCATGTACACTCATATTGATTGAAACAACATGTGCAAAAAAGAAAATCCTTGACAGAGACATTGAAGCCCAAAAAACTATTGAATAACTCCACATGATTGTAATATCTAGCCCAATAACCCACTAGATCCTGAGGACATGAATAAAAATTTATATATGTTGAGGTTGGTCATAATATGTATATTTAGTAGTATCATACTCATAGTATATAAGTTAAAAGGTAATGAATTCATGTAATACCTCCGAATTTCTGGAATTTCTTTTGACAATTAAATGGGTTAATTTAGAGACTATGCATTATGAAAATGTGCAATTCTGAGGCCTAGAGATCCCTGAATGATTAGTGGAGAAATGTTATTTTTTAAATAGACGATGTGAGAGATTTTCATTAAATAGTGGAATAACACTTAAATGGGTGACCAGATTAGATATCTGGGGGTATTGTTGTGTTTATGATGGTGTTTTTACCCCAAATACAACATAGATTTTGTCGGTGTGGGCCACCATTGAGAAAAACTAAAAATGGAATAAACATTAAAAACTAATTAAAAATAATTACTTTATTTTTCAAATCCTTATAACTCACGAACTATGACTTGGATTGAAAATTTGAGACCAACATTGATCATGTGAGTGTATGCTTTCCTTAGGCCGAGTCTAACATTGGCTAGTTTGGGTCAATAGTGGAATGTACTTTTACATCATAAATAGAATAAATGAATAATTTTATTTTATTTTAAAATCCATATAACTAATAAATGGTAACTTCTATGGGAAATACGATAGTACCATTGAGTTTATGAAGGTATTATTACCTTAGGAATAGCCTATCATTGAACGACGTGAGAAAGATTGAATGTAGGTTTTTGGGACGTAACCATAAATAAAATAATTTAAATAAATGCTATTTTATTTTTGAATCCTCATAACTCACAAATGGTAACTCAGATTAAAAATCTGATATCACCATTGAGTTCATAATGAGATGTTCTTCTTAAGTTGGACTTAACCTAAACTAGTGTGGGCCAAGAGAAAAAGTTATTTTTCAAACGTTTTAAGGAAAAATAACATAAACGTAAAAAGTTTATTTTATTTGAAATTGTTTTGCTGTAATGTGGTGATGAGATGACAGTTTCATTCCATAAATGGAACCACATAATGATGCTACAATACAAAGTAAAAGAAATGTTTTTTCATAAATGAAACAGCATAAAGGTGGTGACTCACAATAATATTAATAATGCGACACATTTTTTCACATTTAATGGGATAAGAGTAATTAAATATGATATATGAATCTTCCAAATACTTATAAGTATCTGAGGGATGATTCTCCAACAACGAACACAGGTGAATCAGAAAGAGGTGAAGATACCCTTGGTGGGCGATTCAGAACCACAGATTGAGATATGATGAAGAATGATCATCCTCACGCAATATTCTTTCCCATGTGGGGGGTTTAAATTCATAATAAATTTTTCATTTTCTGTTCTCCCCTCTAAAAAAATCTTGTATTAACTCTCTAACATGTTGATCTACGGATGGTTAATATTTTCAAGGATGATAAAAATATTTGTAGGTTGATGTCATGATTAAATACTAGTTATTTATAATTATATTCTTCATGATCCCGCTAACTGGAACGATCCAAGACTGGAATGAACAAAGGTTGGGTTGTTCAATTTGGGTGTTCATTGTGATCCCCATGTCTCTCTATCCTTGTTCTTCATGGTTTAATAGATGATGGTGCATTAAATGCACATGCTCTAGGCAGAAGGGTCGTGGCCATGTGGGTCATGACACTGGCATTAGACTGTGACACAATTCCACAGTGATGGAACCAAGCCACAACCCAATTCCATGTTGGCAGCACCAGGTTCGGTAACCCGGATATAGAGGGAGGCGAAAGGCGTCACACTATTATTGGGCCATGACGGTGACATTAACCAAATTCATGGAGTCCTACGGAAATCCAGACATGTGACAGAGTCTGTCCGCATGAGTGGATCGATGCAAGATGGCAGTGCCGCTTAGGCACCATATTGTAGGAGTGACCAACATGTTGTTGACCACATAGTGTAGCTGTAACATGATCATCACCACACCAAGTGCGGTGGGGAGGGGTATGACCTTAGCTGGCTACGAGCGGTACAATCCAAATGCCAACCACGCATCTAGAAAGGGGATTAACCAGGCCGCTGGGCAGCCTGAGCTTGGAAAGAACCTGCCCGTGAGTTGGATGTTGGGCCGGATTAAACCGGGTCACTAGGCAACCTGGTGGGATAGAGCCATGACCATAGCAGTCCAAGTCTAGCAAGGCCTAATGGGACTAGTTTAGGGGATAGTCCGGACAGGGCTAGCCTATACCTAATGGGAACCTATTTACTAAAAATCCAACATGTTTTAGACCGAGCATCCGATTGACGTTCTGTTTGTGGAATTGGAACCCTCGATAGGATGAAGTAATTTATCCTTATCTAAAGAGGATTTAATGGAAGTTTAAATTCGAATAATGGATTGAGGAGTGAATTCTCCCAGAACCAAGGACACTATGTACGTGAATACTATAGCTACCAGAGACCCACTGACTACTGACAAGTGATTTTTTTAGACCCTGCATGCCTAGATGATAAGCATCCCTATGTGGACCAGCTACAAGTAACTCTATGTGAACCAGCTACTAGTAGCTCTTTGTGAACCAGCTATTATAGGCCATGTGTGGACCATCTTTAAGAGGCCCCATGTTGACCAGCTATGATGGCCTATATGGGGAGTGTCTCTTTGTGACCCGGAAAACCCACAGTGGGGAGCATCTCAATGTGACCCAATAGATCCATGGTACTCATCAGAGATGAGTACCTCGGTATTCCTATGTGTACTGTGTTACGACAGATAGTCTTAATTGACATGTGTTGAGTTATACCTATTGTGAGTTGTCTTCGATGTGTGGTATTTATTGTTTAGTCTTTGTTGTGTGTTCTTGCGGTGTGGTTGTGCTTTGTGACAATTCCTTTGTGGATCGGGGTCCCTACCGAGTATTGTGTTACTCATGCTTGCACGAGCTTCACCTGCACATTTCGTGTCCTTTGAAGGCGATTGACGCTTCGACGGAGACCTTGGTGGTCAGGGACCAGGTTGTGCTAAGTTAGATAGATGGTCGGACGCTTCGATAGAGACCTTGGTGGCCCAGGACCAAGTGGTGATAAGTGAGATGGGACGGACTAGAGTACTTCTATGGAGACAAAAAGCTACACTTCACCTACCCTTAAGGTGGGTTCCTAAGTGGACAGACCGTGGTAGTTGTGCATTTGTTTTTGGTTTTGGGTTCTTCTTCTATCCCATTTTTACTTTCAATTTATATTGTACACTCAAAAGTTCTCTCTGTGATAGTTGTGGTTTATTTTTTGTCTAAAATATATAGTTTGATCTCTATAAGTGTGTACAGGTTTTAAGTCCAATACCTTCTCTTTTATGGGATATGAATACTCGGTGCTTGTTTCTAGACCCTGACATTTGTAAGGAATGCTTGGGGTAGTCACGACACAGGAATTAGGTGACTGGGGATGAAAAAGAGGTATTAAAGGAGATTGGTTATACCAAAATAAATAAGAGTCTATAAATTTTGATGGGGCAATAGGTTTAAATGTGCTGAGTTTGGAATTTATGCAAGGAAGTATGGTTTCGGTGTGGCAGCCAACGTATCCATACACCAGGACCATGAATTCCATTTTCTAACATGATATGAGGAAAAATTGGTTTCATGCATTCTGAGTGTTTTCCAATGATCTTTTTGATTCAGAGTCAGTTCACTGGGTATAATAAATTGACCATGGTTCATCTGGATTCTATTTCAAGATTCCTCAACACATATAGCTATCCATGATTCTAGTGAGTGTCCACAAGGATGGTCAATATCTTGATGGGGATTCGGTTCAGGGATCATTGCTTGAGATGGTACCTTCGAGCGGAGTCCAAACAATACCACCTCTTATTGGTCGATAGTTATTATTGTCTCCACCAGTGGAGGACACACATAGGCTCAATTCCTTACATGTGTTCCAGCAACAGGGACCTCCCAGGTTTAGGGGAGAGATAGATCATCAGGTTGCTGAGGATAGGCTAGAGGTAGTAATGAGATTCATCCCCTTGGTGAGGATTCCACATAACTAGATGGCGGTTCTAGCCATGATCCTTCTTTAGGGTGGAAGAGTTGTAAGATGATCTAAGAGTGAAATTGGAGGTGGAATAAATTTCTACATGTTATAACCACCACCCAAATGTGGTCCCCACTAGGCTCATAGAGCTAGAGAAATGGGGAAGCAGGTAGAATCATGAATCCATCCTTACCCGTGTAGCATTATATTTATTGAGTTTCCAAATCCCTACTATGGTGGATGAGTAAGAGGACACCTTTCCATAAGATGTTCTAGGACTACCTCCTCACATAAGAGTAGATTTATGCATTGTTCTTTATCCTAGGAATACAGTGATATCTAAAACTACATATTAAATGTCTCTTATAGAGCTCCGAGAGTAGAGGGTACAGTTGGAGGATTTTCGGAGCAAGGGGTTTGTAAGGCCCAGTGTTTCACTATGGCCAGCCCTAGTGTTGTTCGCCAATAAGGCAGACAGAGGTGTGAGGCAACGCATGGACTTCCAGCACCTAAACCAAGTGAACATTAAAAACTATTATTCTTTATCGAGGATTGATGACCCCTTATATTAACTGAAAGGAAAGATATGGTTCTTGATGCTAGACACTAGAAACGCCATCACCGGCTTTGAGTATGAGATGATGACATCACAGTGACGGCTTTCAGATGTCACTTTGACCAGTACATGTACGTAGTGATGATTTTTGGAATGGAGAATGACCCAGCATTGTTCAAGGGACTCATGAACAAAATATTACACCCGTACTTATACCGGTTTGTATTGGTCTTCATTGATGACATCTTAGTGTATTCAGCATCCAGGGAGGAGCATGTGATACACCTAAGGATGGATCTGGACACACTCTAAGAGTACCATCTTTACGGAAAGATCTTGAAAAGTGAGTTCTATTTTTGAAAGGTTCACTTCATAAGACATTTCATATTAGTCGATGTAGTAGCGGTGAATCGAGAAAAGATTGAGGTGGCACTTTCTTGGGAACCACCAATGAGTGTTATCGAGTTGCAGAGTTTCCTTGTGCTGGTTGGGTACTGTCAAAGTTTTGTACCCGACATATCCAGAGTATCAGCACCCATGATGGTATTTCCAAATAAGGTAAAACCCTTCGTGTGCATAAAAAGATTCTAGTAGATAATTCACCATTTGTGGAATATCATGAAAAGTGTCATATCTTGAGGTTTCCATGTGGAGGGAATCGATTATGTGGTGTTCTGTAAATCATCAAGAATCAGGCATGGTTGTGTCTTGATGCATGGGAGAGAAGTTATTGATTGTGGATAATGAATGTTGAGACTAAATGAGGAGATCAATGAGACTCATGACCTTTAGTAGTCAATGGTAGTCTTCGAAATGAAGTTAAGGAAACACTAAATTAGGGATGGACAATTCATCATTTTCTCTGACAACAAGATCTTAAAGTATATATTTTTTAATAAGGATCTGAATCTAAGACAACAACATTGGCCAAAGTTCCTGTAGGAATATGACTTTGATATAGTCCATACTCTTGGGAAGTGGAACATGGTGGAATATGATCTCGACAAGATATCAAGTTCATAAATATTGATCAATTCATCAGAGAAGTTGTCCTTGCTTCTAATGTCCTTTGTGGATAGATTTCAAAGAAAAATATCTTCATTAGATGGTGGTTTACACTCCCCACTTTTATATGATACATGGAGGCAACACTTGGATATTCTAGCTGTAAGACCACACATGGCCAAATGTCTACAGGGCATGCCCCTAATGGATATTTGATTGGTGGGGAGCACATCAACCTTTTCATAGGATACACTATTGTACTAGTGGAATTTTGGGGGGAGGTGTTGAGGGAGTTACAAACATACCCTGTTGCAGAACATCATGGTGTGGAAATGATTTTTCAGGAATTATAATGTTATTACCGGTGGAAAGGGATGAAGAAGGATGGGCACCAAGTTCCATCAGGTTTGACACAACCCCTCTAGGTACCTGAGTGGACATGGGATGAGATGTTGATGGAATTAATGATACGAATACCCCATATGCCCATGTGGAAAAACACCATTTGGGTGATCATAAAATGAATCACCAATATGGACCACTTCCTTCACATTGGAGAACATGGGTCAGTGGAGATCTTGTGGAACCTCTATGTGTAAGATATAGTTTGACTCTATGGAGTCACATCTATGATAGTCTTAGATCATGATGAACACTTTACAAACTAGTTGTGGATGGGGTTACAGGAGGCATTTGAGACATAGTTGTGTTTGAGAACCACCTTTCACCCAAATACATATGGTCAGATAGAGTAGACCATACAGAACATGGAGGACATTCATCATGCTTACATTATTGATTTTGATCGTTGTTGGGAGGACCACATAGAATTGATGGAGTTTGCATAAAATAATTTATACCACTATACCAAAGGTATCACTCCAATTGAGGAATTATACAGATGACCTTGAAGGACACTTTTATGCTGGACAAACCTAGGGGAATCACCTCTTATGTGACCAGATATGGTACAAGCTACCACTAAGAAGGTGTAGGACATCTAATAGCGAATGAGGACTGCACAGAGCCGATAAAAGTCATATGATGATAGGTGATGGAGACCCTTGGAGTAAAAATAGGGGGAACACATATTCTTATGGGTATATCCTTGACAGTTGATATAGTGATTTGTTCATGGCAACAAGTTGTCTCTAAGGATCATCATACCATTCCTTATACATTGTAGAGTGGGTGATGTGGGATACTGCTTGGCTTTACCGCTGAATCTAGTGAGGGTTCAGGACGTCTTCCATGAATCCCATCTTAGTTGATATGTTCACAACCCTTCTCAAGTCATCGAACATGGCTAGATGGAGATTGATTATGGGGCGACATTCATGGAGTACCTGGTGGAGATAGAGGATCAACATGAGAGTATCCTTCATGGATGATCAATTCCTATGGTTCATGTTCATTGGAAGTGTAGGAATCTCTAGTAGAGCACGTGGGAGTGGGATTATCATATTAATTCTCAATACCCCCTTTTTATTTGATTATCCATTGTTTTGAGCTTATGAGGATGTAAATCCCTAATGGGAGGAGTAATGTAATACCCCAAAATTCCACAATTTTATTAAAGTTAAATCGGACTATTTTGAGACTAGGAACTATGACGGAGTGTGATTCCAAGTCATAGAGTTCCTAGAATGATCTATGAAAAAAGAAGTTTTAAATAGTGTGCATGAGCGGTTTTCTTGAAAAAGTTAAATAACCCTTAAATGGGTTCCCAGATTAGATATTTGAGGGAACAGTTGCATTATGTATGGGGGTTTTACTCTAGCCGTGTCTTAATTTTAGATGGTGCGAGCAACCATTGAGAAAAAACAAAAATTGAATAACTATAAAAAAATAATTAAATAAAATTATTTTATTTTTGATATTCATATAACTCATGAATCAGTACTCAGATAGGAAATATGAGACCATCATTAAGCTCATGATTATATGAAATTATTAGGTAGAGCCTAACATTGGGCCCAATGGGTCAGTAGTGGAATATAGTTTTTTTGTAAATAAATTAAGTGAATAATGATATTTTATTTTCAAATCCTTATAACTCATAAATGGTAACTAGGATTGGAAATTAGAGAGTAACATTGAGTTTCTGAGGGTATGCTTCCCTTAGGTGGAGCCTAACATTAGCTGGTGTGGGTTGGCTATGAAGGTTGGTTTTTAGGATTTAACTATAAATAAAATAATTTAAATAAAAGTTATTTTACATTAGAATCCTCATAACTCAAAAATGGTCACTCTGATTATAAATATGGGACCATAATTTAATTCTTAATTACAATTTTCTCTTTAAGAAATACATAATCTCGACTAGCATGGGTTGAGGGAAATATTTTTTTTTAATGATTTGAGGAAATAAAAACATCTTAAAATGTTTATTTTATTGGAAATTGTTTTTCTGAAATGTAGCTAAAATATGACTGTTTCATTACATAAATGGAACCACATAATGATGCTGCAATGCAATGTAACAAAAACACTATTTCATAAATGAAATAGCATAACAGCTATGTCTTAGCATAACAGAAATACTAAGATGCATTTTTTACATTTAATTGGATAATAGGAATTGGATATCAGATTTGGACCTTTCAAATCCCTCAGAGTCTTTAATGGAAAACTCTCCAATGGGAAACACCGATGAATTAGAAGGAGACGATGATATCATTAGATAGATAATTGGATCTAGAGATCGATGGACCATGAAAAATGATCATTCTCATGCAATGTCCTTTCCCAGGAAAAGGTGTAAATTATTAGTGATTTTTTGTTTTTCTATTCTCCCCTCTAATTAAGAATGTGGATCAAGTATCTAACAATCTGATCCCCAAATGGTTAATATTTTTGGGGTTGGGAAAACTATTTTCATATTGAAGTCAGTATTAAATCTTATTTATTTATAGCTAGATAATTTGTGATCCCACTATGTGGAATGATCCCAGGCTGGCACGAACAAAGGCTTGGTTGTTCAATTCAGGGGTTCTTTGTGATCCCCTCAAACTCTCTCTCCATATTCATCATGGAATAAATGATGATGGTACATTGGCTATACAATATTAATTCGGAAGGGATATAGTCAGGTGGGTCATGACACTAGAAAAAGACCATGGCACATGTCCTTGACGATATCATATGTCCATGACACAAGTCAGCGGTGGAAACACCGGGCCATGGCACAAGTTCGCGGTGGCGTAACCATGCCGCGTAAGTAGTTCCAGGTCGCATCACCCTGACCATGGTGGCAGGCGGGATCCATCTCTTAGGTAGCGAACTGCAGGGGTGACAGGAGTCGCTATCACGAAGGCTAGAGTCATGGTAGAGCTAGTCTAAGGAAGTGGACCATCCTGTGAGCGAAGCACCACTCGAGAACTGTATTAGAGGAGCGGCCCACCTATTATAACCAGTGGTATGTAGTTGGAAAATGGTCTCTACAAGACCGTGTGTGGATGGGAGGTAGGCGACTGTGTGCACCTTGAACTAAATGATTAGAGTGTGTCTTGGTAGGCGAAGAACCGACTCACCATGCGGGCTGGGCTGGTGACATGAACCAATCCACTGGGCAGCCCAAGATGGGGAAGTGATGGTCCACTGATACTTGTTAGGCTGACGGGAAAAACCAATCCACTAAGTGGCCCGAGATAAGAATGAATCCTCCCACCATTTGCAGGTAGGGTTGGATGAAATTGGGTCGCTGAGCGACCCGACGGGCTGGACAGACGGCTGAATTGGGTCGTGTTCTACAAGGCCCAATGGGCCTGGCCTAGAAAAAAGGGTGTTTCAGGAAGGCCCATACCCATTTGAATCATGTTTGGTCAGCTGAACAGGTTCGGGTCATGCAGGACCCCTAGACTAGGTCGGTTAGGACATTCTGTCCAGGTCGGACCAGGCCTAGACACAACCGACCCATGTTTACAAAATCACCAATATCATTCTGACCAGGTGTCTGATTGGCATGCCGTTTGCAGAGTTGGAAACCTCGCCATGAGGCAATTATTTTGAAATGATCTAAGGTGGATTTCATGGAAGTTGAAATTTGATGAATAAATGAGGATTGGATTCTCCCAGAATTCAGTGCAATATGTTTGGGAATCTTACGGCTGGTTGAGACCCTAAGGATACTAAAGAGCAGGTATAGGTAACCCTACAGGCCTAGATGATAACCATCCTTATGTGTACTAGCTACAAGAGGTTGTGTGAGAACCATATAAAAGATTCTCTATTTAATCCATCATTAAGATTCCATGTGCGGACCGGCTATAAAAGGCTCTATGTGGACCAACTATGATTGACTATGTGAGGAGAGACTCTATGTGACCCTACAAACCCATGGTGGGGTACGGCTCAATGTAACCCAGCATACCCATGGAACTCATCAAGGATGAGTACCACAACATTACAAGGTGTTCATTATTACAAATGATAGTCTTTCTTTCTATACTTTGAGTTATACATGGCGTGATCTATCTTTATTATGTGGTATTTTCTATGTGGTCTCTTTTTTGTGGTCTTTGGTGTGTGGTCAATATTTGTGACATTTACTTTGTGGTTTTTGGTCCCTACTGTGTATTGTGTTACTCACCCCTACACGGGCTTCACCTTCACATGTTGTGTCCTATGAAGGTTATTGAGGCTTCAACAGAGACCTTGGTGGTCTAGGACCAGATGGTACTCAGTGAGACGGGATGGTCGGATGCTTAGACAGTGACCTTGCTGGTCAAGGACTAGGTGGTGCATAGTGAGACGAGATGAATGAGTGTACTTCTAAGGCTACAGGTAGCTACCCTTCACCTACCCTTCCGGTGGGGTCCAGAGCAGCGAGACCATGGTAGTTGTACATTCCATTTTGGTTTTGGTCTTTCATTCTGGACCCATTGTACTCTATGTTTTCATTGTACTCTCTGTAGTTATCATAATGACAGTTATTCTTACATGGTGATTACATTCCACAGTTTGAGATTTATTCATGTATAATGGTTTTAAGGAAAATTCCTTCCCTTTATTGGGATATTCTTATTGAGTTCAAGTTTCCATCCCCTATCCTATGGGAGGCAAGCTTGGGGTAGTCACGACATGAGCCCTGGGGTATGGGTCATGACAATGCATGTAACATCCCAGTGAACACCAAGTTAAGATGAATCATCGCATAATAAGTCTTGCTATGTTCCTATCCAAAATAAGGATATATCCTCAATAATTTCATTCACATAATCATAAAATTTATTATTATAATAATGTGTCCCTATACAACTTCCCCACTAGTTTGTTTCCCTTCCACATCATCTCACATCCTGGTTCATGTCTCTCTCTTAATATAAGACAACCCAAAGACACATGGCCTACCATATCATATTATTAACCCTGTATATAATGAAATCCCATTAAGGTAAACCATTCATCACTTTCATCACATAATATTCTCATCCCATACCACATATCTGGATATAAATCATGTAGTTTTTGGGATCCACCATAGTCTGTATACATAGTATTATACCTTAATCCTTAAAAAACCATAAATTACATAACAATAATAATCCATAGAATAATATATCTAGAGATAACTATATATAAAATAAAAAAAATCCAGTATAACAATCTAAAAATATATATGTTAAAGGAACACATCATGCATAATAATAAATAAAACTATTTGGAGAAGAGAGTGGGGAAAGAGGGGGATGCTTGTTATCTATTCCTAGCTTACCTAGATGTTTGGGAAAATACCCTCCCAAAGACTGAGGGTTGTTAGAAACCCTAAAAATATGGGTTTAATGATTTTTTAAATCACACAAAATTTAGTATATATATATCACAATCATGGTATGGGAAACTATATATCCATATGCTCGACAAAAAATACTATTTGATGGACACCAGACATACACTATTAAGGACTTGATGTCCTATATGAATTCAAATATTTTAGAAATTATATTAATCATTTACAATAAAAATATTATAGTTGTATTAAATATTTCATTATACATTAATTAATGGTAAACCATTACAACATTTTGTTAATTATACACAATGGATAATGCCCTCCAGGCATTACCCAACTGATCTCATTGTTCATCAAAACCCATCTGCATTCTGGCATTCTATTCTAGAAATAATCCCAAGGGTTAAATCAATTGTTATTAATATTTATTCCATTCATACAATAATTATAAAACTAATTATATGATACCATAAAATAGGCATAAACCAGCACAACCACCTACATAATGTAGTGGTGAATGGAGAGAAAAACAAAAAGAACTACCATACAACCTTTTATGTAGATTTATTCTGAAGAAATAATCTACGATTATATATCACTAAAAAATGACTATTCCTAAATTTAAACTATTCCATACTTCATAAATTTGTCTTTTAAAACACCATACATATCACAATTCATCCTTATATATCAATATTATCTACTACATCAAACCCAAGACCCGCTTCCCATGTCTTGACAACCCATCATCCAACCCAGTCTGACATCACAAGACATCACTAGGATCACATTTAAAGAAATTATAGCAACTCAAATTTTTGGACATAACTATTTCATCATTTTTAAGATAAAAAAATATTAGTGATACAATCCACGATCAAGAGGTTTATTGTCTATGGAAAATTGAGCTCATACCTAAATTTTAAATAATAAAAGATTAATTTTGTTAGAATCTTCTCTTAATCCTTATAATTTTTTTACAATCACCTTATTACATTTAGTCACATAAGGATATACACAATAGAATTACATGATCTAAAATTATAGTAAGAGGCAGACTAAGGGACATGGACCCATAATACATGTGTTAGAATATTATAAAATATCATATCAAATGAATAGTATCATTTTTATGATCATAAGAGAATCATTTTATAAATACATGGCTTAATGAAGAAAACTATTATAAATGAAATTATATTTTTAGTAATTTAAGTATTTATTAATTATTGAAAAAAATGAATTTCATTTCCTATTTTGAACAATTTTTTGTCCCTTTAGATTTAAAATTTCAGAAACCATCACTTCCCTTGATTATATATCCATGTAATAGTGATCATATGATTAGTATATGTATATGGTTATGATAATGACCATTGATTCAAAAAAAATAAGTGATGTCCTCAACAATTATGATCATATGATATAAAGATCAATTATAGAAGCTTCCAAGGGAGGTAGAAGACATGGGATTTTCCCTTGTAAAATCTATTTACATGATTCAACAACTAAATTAGGAGAAAAAATATTTATGAGAGGAGTTCAAGGTAATCGAGATCGTGACCAAAACCGTGCTTGCCAAACCACCCCATGAAAATGTAGGCATCAAACACCTTACCCTTAGGGTGTTCACTAGAGTAATAGAGTTCTATGTATCTTGTCTCAAATTGAATAAATATATATATATATATATATATATAATTTTATATTAAATAATGTTTATATTTATTACGTATTAATTTTACATTATAAATTATAATATTATGAGTTAGATAGAAATTTATATTTTAGTACGAGAAAACATGACTTGAATTTTTAGGTAATAATCAATTTCAATTAAGATATTTCTTTCTAAGATTTTATTAATTTCAAAAATAAATTAAATTTTATATAAAATAGTATTATTAAATAATATTTATTCTATATAGTTGATAATATAACTCTAAAAAGTATAATATAATATTTATAGGGGTCTGAAAACAATTAATGTAAAAAAATAGTATATTTCAACAAATAGGAATTTTGAAATTAAAAAATATATTTTCATAGTTACAGATTATATTGGATAAAATAAATACTACTTTTTATTTCATGATGTAAAAAATATCCAATAATGAATTTTTCATAATTTTCTATGACAGTTAATTTTTTTGGTCAAAATTAAATTTGGTATGAATATAAAATATGTATTATGACATCATAATGACCCAAAATATATCTAATATATTCCATAAAAGGAATCCATGACCAAAATATATACTATATATTAAGGTTTTAATATAAAATCCTTATGCACATTACTCACTTCTCCATCACTAAGGAAATTTTTTAATGATTTATGTTTGTAGCCTAATGAAATAATGAAATATAATCCTATTTAGAAAAAATCATTGGAAAACCCCATAATAAGGCTATTGGTTTTGTTTAAATTATTTTTTAGGCTCCAAAACCCAATTTTATGAAATAATAAATAACTCTAATATATTTTACTAAATAAACCCACTTATGCTCCCATTTACCCTCACTAAATAACACTGGATCACGAACTTACTCAATCCTTTCTTCTCTACAAATATCCCAATGTTTTTAAAATCTCTCAATTAGCTCATCCCATGTTTTCGAGAAACACCCTCTTAAGGTAAGGAATCTTATCCTTATCTTTATTAAAGAACCTTATATATTTTATTCCTTTTTTATTTCCAATTATTGATGTTGGGATATCTTTTGACACATACATAATTCATTACTTTTTATTTAAAAATGATTAAAGTCCACTCTAGTTATCGTTAAATAATTTTAAGAATCATTTTTTACAGCCATTATGCTTCTAATATCAAACTATGATTTGAAATACCAAATTATGGTGAAGTGAATTACCATATCCATTTTCTCCCAACGGTATTCACGTACACTTACCAATACTTATTTAATGGGGAATACATGTTTTTAACTCACACTAAATAATCATAAGGTTAATATATATGAAATACAAAATTATATTATATAATAAATCTGAAACCCTTATACATGTACCTGATATTCTTATGATTTTTGGTCCATGATCATGATCCAAGGCATTGGGTGATGTTTAAATCTAATGATATCCATAGTAAGTTTTAGAAGAAGATATACTAATCACACAATGATATGATTTTAGGGTGTTTAACCATGAGTTATTTCTACGAAACCATTTTTATGTTGTCTCCATATTTCCTTATCACCATTATGAAAAATTTTATATCACGCCTCACTGTTTTGGATTTTTAATCTAACATCTTATGTTACATTTTTATGCCTCTTGGTCCAAAAATGTTTCTCTACCCCAGTCCATTCATTGTTTATTCCCTTACTGTGACTTATAGATTAACACTTTTTTTATGTATGTATCTAGGTTATCTCATAATATTTGAAAATTGAAATGGAAATTTTTGTTATGTCAAGTATTTTTTCAGTAATGTTGTTTTTTAAATGAATAAAGTTGATATGTTATGTAACTAATTACTAATGAAATTATATATCATGATATTTTGGGATTGTATAATATTTACCATTATGTAATTAATCATAAACTATAGTATAATAAAATATATGTTTTATAAAATGGAATTTTTCATATTAAAAAGAATAACACATAAAAATATAAGGGTCAAATAACACATATAAATGTGAACAATCCTAGCATCATTTTCACAAATAAATTTTTTTCATAAATAATAAAATCATAAATTTTGACAAATATATCATCATGTTAATATAAAATACAGATTAAGAAATGAAATCTATAACATTACTCAATTATTTGGAGTTATATATAATTTTCATAACACCCATAACTTTATAAATTCTTATAAATAATCCATACCACGTAGAACAAATTAAAATTGTTATCATAATGTAAACCCTTAAAATAGAATGACTTCTGTAAAATATTTCACATATCATAATTCATTTAATGAAAACTAACATTACTAAATTAATATGGGATATCCTAATTTTTCAAGAATGATCATTTTCTTTTTGGAAAGGGGAAACAACTAAAGAGTACTCAATAAATGTTTTGGAAATTGAATAATTTTTTGAAGAAGCAATGTAAATGGATTCGAAAATATTTTTCTTGGGTATAAACATGTGCATCAATGAAGTTGAATAAAAATAATATTGAAATAAACTATTTTGGATATTATAGTAACATTCATATTTAAATTAATTTGAAATAGGTGATAAACCATAATAAATCGTTTGGGATTAAGAATCCCCTTACCATAAATTTTACATTATTTCATAACTTATCCAAATCAGAAATAGTAAAAATTTGTTTATTAAAACATGTAATAAGATGTTAGTTTTTTATTTTTTTAATACTATATATAAATTATAATCGATGAATTATATTTATTATTTCCTTTTATTAAAGTGGAAACATTTTTATATCTAGTTTTCCAAAAAAAATTCCCATTTTTACTTGATTTTAATATTTTGTTGAAAGTAATTTACACATAAGTAAAATTATATAAAATAAGGTTAAAATAAATAAATTTTATAAATTTATATAACATTTAGAATTTATTATAACTATATATAAGGTTTCTGATAAGTAAATAATTAAAAAAATATTCATTGGAGGTTTACTGGATGCTAACAAATCGTTATCCGAATAGGAGGTGAGAGATGTATAATATATGATCATATTAAAAATAAAAAAAATTATAATATATTAACACTATATAGATGTTTTTGTCATAACATGTAATTTTTTTTATAATTCATGATTTATAAAATAGAATGGGTATATGAAATTAGGAAAAGGAAAATGAAATAAATGGTCGAAAAGACCATAATTATTTCATGAAGTGGTTACTTTTTATGTCGCATAAATTGATGAATTATTTATGTTTGATTATTAAAATACATACATAAGTATTTTAAGGGGATTAATATAGGTTATGTGTGAATATAAATGGATTTGGTATGTAAGGGAGGGGTGGTTTTCCCTGGGGAGGGAGAGGGGTTTTTTATACTAGAGGAGAGCGGTATATTTATAACAAAATATTGAAGAAAATATTACATCCTTGGTAAAACCTATAATAGTAAACATTGGACAAAATGAATCATATATAACGAAAATAAAATTAGTTATTGAATTACAACCCTTTTATAATCTAGATTCACTATTTTTTTTAAAAATAATGTCAAATAAATTAAAAATTGTTATTTCAAGGGAACACTTATGACTTTTGACATTGGAAAATTATTTTTTTCTTTATAGGTTATGTTTATCCTTTTTAAATTAACACTTATATTAATTATTTTTTTATGAACTAAATAATTTATTATTTATGAATTAATTATTTAATTGTCATTATGTAATCAATCATCCAATGTTTTGGAAATATATTTTTTACTATTCACATAAAAATGAAATATTTAAAGGTAGTCAACAAATCACCACTTGGAAATTTCAGAAAGTTAATTAAGAAAATAACATTCAACTTATAAAAATAATTTTTTATCATAGTTAATTATAATTTTTAAAATATAAATTATTATTTTTACAAAATATATTAAATATATTTTATTAAAAAATTATTTTATTTTATTTTTATTTTTAATTATTATATTTATTTTAAGGAATTATAATTTTTTAGGGAATCAAGAAAGGTGAGTGATATTTCTATGTAGAACTATTTCTTTATGGTCAATGATTTTCACTGGATTCTGTTCATAATATAGGACATTATTTAGTTATACTACCTCTGGATTCAATACATGTGATTGATCGACTATTTACTTTCCCATGGGGGACACATGGAATACATCATGAATATGAGGAATATTTGGTGGAAATGAAAGACAATAGGTCGCTGCTCTAAAGTGGTCAATGATATGAAATGGGCCAAGATTCCGATGTATAATCTTCCATTTCAATAAAAACTACATGACTCTCTTCTATGTCCTTATTCAAAGGAGTACATTTCCTCCATCTTTTAACTACATGTCTCATCGATGGTTTCCATCATATCCCTTTTATAGATGTTGAGAAGCTTTTATATGTTGTTGTATGGATTGATAATTCTCTATCATATCATACACAAGATCATGCCCATATATTTTTTCTCATCAACATCATCTCAACAATTAGGAGTTCAACATCACTTCCCATAAAAAACATCATATGGGTCTATTTGAATAATTTAGTGGATATTATTGTTGTATGTGTAATAAAATATTGGGTGGATTAGATCCTCTCCTCCATTAATTTCCACTAAGAAGTCTCTCATCATTTCATTAGGTTTCTAAATGGACCATTTAGATCAGTGATCAGTTTTGGGGTGATAGAACATACTATAATTTTTTTTAGTATTAGATCATGTTGAATAAGTCTATAAGGTTTATAAGTTAACCTTGGATCGTATTCATAGATGATCCAAAGTAGTTCCCCATAAAGCCTCAATATAGGCTTTATGTTTATCCTAAGAATTTTGTCATGGAAATACCAACACAAATAAAAATAATGTGGGAATTCTTTATGTATTGTTCCCCAAAAACCCATATCACAGTCCTTACTTTAGATGTATTTGGGAGACCATTAAAAAATTACATAGTGATTTTTTCCAAATTCCATGTGTGTAGTGTAATGGATTCATCATCCCCTTGGAAATTTATCATTATTCATTAATATTTTAGCATACTAATAACTTTTGAGGTGTTATATTCAATCTAATTCATTATCTCACTTGATGTTCTCTCAAATGTCATGATACATCATTGATGTTCTAGGATCAAAATTCATTATCCCTAGTGATGAAGACACCCAAAGCCTAGTCTCAAATCGAATACCACTATTTTAATTGATATGGAACTCATGATGTTTCCCTTTATTTATTGAATTCATTTTCATTTTTTAGATCTAAATCATCCCTTTTAACTTCTCGAATCTCCATTTAGGTAGATGGTTTGGAAATCATTTGGGAAATATAGGAAATAATACATATTATATTGATTTTTCAAATAAATCCATTATATATCCAGTAATATATTACCTTTATCAATCCACATCAAGGATAGTTTAGTATATGATTTTCTGATTAGAGAATAAACTACCATGTTCCTATTTCCTAGTTGGAAGTGAATTGAGAAATTATAGTCTTTGATTAGCACTAACTATATTTTCTAAAGTATATTTATCTCATTATATATGAATATATAATTCACAATATAGTGATCTATATATATTTGACATATCCAAATGTGGAGGAAGGTCCACCAAATATTTATAGTAAAGGTCACAGATATTAACTCCATATCATGAATTAGGTAGTTTTTCTCAAAAATATTCAGTTTCTACGAGGTATAGTCTATCCAATTGTCATTATGCATTAGTAAACTTCCAATACATTATATTAAACATAATTTTATAGCACATAAACAACTTCATTTTATGGTAGTCTGAGTTCATTTATAGTGATTATCCTTTTCTTGATCTCTTTGTTGATTTCACTAAAATCATTGATCTAGAAATACATTACTCCATTCCATGTTTATATAGTTAGTAATATAGGAAATAAAGACATATTTCCAAAAAAACATCATAAGTAACCATATATTCCAAGAAAACTACATATTTCATTGACAGTATTGGGTTTGGTCCATTCTTGAATTTCCATTTACAATGAAGTGTCTATTTAAATTTCATCTCATGTAATCACATTCCCCACGAATGTGACTCTTTGAATCCAAAATTCAAATTTTATAAACATAGAATAAATTTTTACATTTCATTATTTCACTAGAAAAATCCTTATATACTCTTCCTTAACCTCCTTTATCGTAGAGTAAATGAGAATATCATTGATAACTACTACCCCAAATTTTACACAACAGGCTCTAATGTAACATTCATCAACTCAATGAATATTATATAGGAATTAGTATGTATGATGTTATCACTGTGAACATATAGTTTCTATACATTATATAAAAGAATATATTTCATGTATATTTATTCTCTACATACAGATTATGATTTCTAGAATGAAGATACTATTTTGAGAAGTATTGTAATCCTCTTAATTGTTCAAACAATTCAATAATATATGGAATGGGTACTTATTCTTTATGGTGATAATTTTTAGCTCCCGATAATCAATACAAAGGCTCATTGATCCATAATTTTTCTGAAAAAAGGAATTGTACAACCCATAGGTGATTCACCAATATGTAGAAATCCTTTTTCTCTATTCACTTATAGATAAATCTTTATCTCTTCCAGGTCAATATGGGATATCCTAGAGGGGAATTTGGTTATATGAGTGTCTCAAGGTATTATATATATTTATAACACTATCTCATGATATGATGGAAGTGAAACTATATATGAAATTAATTAATGTATTCCCTAATAGTGGGAATTTCCTCATGGTTGATACATTCTTCAGATTCCACCATTTGGGAAAGTTATGATTATTCATGGGGGTATTATCAACCACAACATCGAGGGATTATCTAATGGTGATGCATGATATTCCTTCCATTTATACAAGATCATATGATAGTTCAAAATATTAAAATTGATTTCTTTTTCCCAATAGTTAATGTGTGATATATATAATTAGCGGCAATATATGCCAATTATATCATAAAATTACACGAAGGGTAGGATGATGAGATTCGTTGGATAAATCATCCCACATAAGATAATAAGAGAAGATTCCCACACTTGGTTTCCATTTATCCAACCATTTTGTTTTTTATGGATATCTCTACTTCAATGTATTGAATATTTCATTCACTAGTTATAGAAAATTTGCAGTATATAATGAATGCATAGAATAAGAATTAAATTAAAACTTTTATATTATTTATTGAATAGTGCTATGGCTTTTATAACTTCATATTCATGTTTCTATTCAGCTGTGTTGATCCCATTAGCTTCCACATACTCCTTTCTCTTTTCAGTTTGTTGGTGTGGAATACTCTCAATGACCCATGGTTTAGTGAACTTGATTTCATAGTGAACATTCCCCATATATTTAGTGTAATAAACCATGGGTGGTTTCTTCATTTACTCTATCATGATGGTAAATTTTTTCATGTCTCTTCAATATTCTTGAGCATATGGAACTTCTCTCCTATAATAGAATCAATTAAATTTCCCTTTACTAAATGATGATTTTCTCACATTATTGACATGATAATAGTTGGATCTTATTTCCCCTTTTTTCATTTGATCCATTAGTCAAAATCACAAAATTTGGTTTCTTTTTTCCATACACATGGTACCATTCAACAAAATCTATATCTTCATTGAGGGAACATGAAAATACTTCTTCATAACTCCCAATTCGATGAAAAGATAGAGCTTTCTAGATGGGTTGGTTTAACCCACTAATGAATTTGTGTATTTTTTTCATTTTTGACAACAAAACCCAAGGTACATCTTGATAGCTCTGTGATTTTTTCCTCATATTTCCTGGCCTATTCACCCACCTATTTCTTAACAACATGGAATTATCTCCCCATCATCATTTGAATATTTTGATGGAAATACATGTTAAAAACCATTTTTTTAATGTCTTCACACTAATTTTATTCCATATCATCTCTCATCCTATTATTCCTTATTAATTCACACTATTAATTATCATCTCAATGTTGATGTTATATGACTAGAGTGACCTTATAATTCTCCAAAAAATAGTCTAGAAATGATATTCTCCCTTGATTTTAACCAATATTCCATAGTAAATCACATAAGAAGAACCAATGATTGTTGTTGGTTTTTATGAAATAAAAGAAATAATAACTAATCTACCCTTCTTGGGTGAAAGTATACATTCCATATGATTCTGGTTATTATTCATAGCCTGACAAATTTTTTTAATAATCAACAATATGTGGTGAAACCCACCTCATATGGCATTGGGGATGTCATTTTGAAAAAAATTCCATGCCCCTCATATATGTTGTCATTATAGTTTCTCTAGGATCCCTCAAAATTTAAAATGGATTCAAAAAAATTGTATGTCAACAAAGAATGAATAAATAATTTATTCTTGTACAAAAATTAAATATAATTCAATATATTATAGTATCCATATGTTTATAATTTTTTATTTATGATTCAAGGATCATGTACTTTAATACTTAAATAACATTAAGTTGAATAATTACATTATTTTTTTATCTGTCATAATGGTTAATATAGATATTGTAATTAATAAAAACATATCCCCATTAGTGTCAATAAAAGTGGGCATCAATTCCCATTTTTGAGAAATATGTGATTACAAATTTAATGCCTAATGAGATAATTTTGGGTCTATTTTCCCTAGGTACAACTATTACATAAGAACATCCACTCATAGTATCCAGATAGATATTTAATTTCCCGAAAAATGAAATCAAATGCTATACCAAAAAAGGATATTTATCTTAAAACCTGATCACATACATATTGTTTTAACTAAAATTTTCTAATACCAATTCAAAATTAAATAAATCATGCTCTGATACCAAATATATTGAAAAAAATTTTCTTACATAATTATTACATCACTTTTAATATAAATATCATAATAATGATAAAATATCAAATACAAAGGATTGGTACCATGGGAAAAATAGTCTCAGACATTAATTTTAGGTAATAAAAGTCTTAAATTATTTAAAATCATCTAATTTATCCTTATAAATATCGCAATATTTCCTTAGTACATGTTTTCACCTGAGTATATACATCAAATAAAGGGTAAGCTAACCCCCTTAAATAGGAGCAATATGAGACATGAGTCAATAGTAAGTGGGTGAGCATAATCCGCAACATTATATCAAAAACATAGGATAACCATAATAATCACTGTGGATTTTTTTTTAAAATAATGGAATATAGAAAATGAAAACTAATAAAAAATCCTAACATAGAAGTAAAATAACACACATAGTTGTGAACAAATAAATAATATCCATCACACATATCATGTGTCCATAAATCATAGGAACATAAATGTGAAAGAATATGGCATCATGGTCATTCATAATAAAAATTATATCTTGAGATATATAACATTACCCAATACATTGAAGGGATATATAATTCCAATCCTACCAATGACATCATAAATGACAATAAATCATGCATTCCACATAAATTGCATAACAATCATTCTTATTATATAAAAACATTGAATTAAAAGTGTTTCATAAAATAGTTCAAATATTATATTTAATGGAATGAACATTTCGATTCCTAAATGAATATGTGAGATTATGAATTTATGTAAATGATCATTTTCTTATTTTCAATGGGAAATAACTCTATGGGATTCAATAGTTTGTTTTTCAAATTAAAGTGTTTTTGAGGAAAATTTGTAAATGGTTCTGAAAACATTTTTAAATGGTAGAAAAATATATTTCTCAAAAATATTTTCTAAATAATTTTAAAAGAAACTAATTTTTATATTAGGGAAACCTTCATGAATAACTCATTGTGAAATTGGAGATAAACCAAAACAAATAGGTTCTGTATTGGAAACCCCTTAACTTTAATCCCACATTATTGTGTCACTTTTCAGGATTTGGAATAATAAATATAAGTTTATTAAATAATTGGAATAGAATTTAATTGTTTTCATTTCATAAAAAATTTATTAGTTATAATCATTAGGTTATATTTATTAAATTCAATTTTTTATGGAGACCATTTTAAAATCTTTTTTTCATTAAAATATTTATGTTTTATTCAATTTTTTTATTTTTTTTCAAGATAATTTATAAATAATTAGAATATTTTTCAAGAATATTAAATTAAATATATTTTTAAATTTATATATCATAACTAATATATAATAAATATATCTTTGGTTTGTGATAAGGAAGAAATTTATAATATCACCATTTGTAGTTAAATGGTTATTAATGGGATATTGTCTGAAGAGGATCCATGATATGTATAATATATGATTATATTAAAAATAACATTTTAATTGTATATTAAAATTATTAAGATCATATTACGATATTATATAATTTGTTTCACATGGTTTTAATTATAAAAGTGATGATGTATATAAAATTAGAATAAGAAAATAAAATAGATGGGTGAAAGGACATTAACATTTTCTTGAAGTGGTTCCTTTTCTATGACCCTTATCAAATTGAATGGCTTTTGTTTTATCACACTATAACATACCTATGTATTATATGGGTAATAATAGTGGGTATATGTGTAGGTGTTTATCTTTGATAAGTGAGTGTGGTGTGGCTTCCGAAGTGGTGGGATATGGGTTGTTTAAACTTGAGGAGTGTGGAATATTTTAAATAAAATATTTATTAAATTGTGTTTCAAATGTAAACCTTATAATTGGGTTTTATTTGACAATATGAATAATCTCAAAAGATAATATTGATTTAGTACATTGTGACCCTTTACTAACTAAATTCACAAATTTATTTAAATGGAAATGGTAGTAAATGAACAATTGTTATTTTAAGGGAGAAAATTTGTATTTTGATATTGGAAAATGGTTTTTAGGTTTGGAAATTATATCTTCTGATATAAAATAGACCATATATATTATTAGATTAATTTTTGAAGAACTAACCAATTTATTATTTATTAATTCATTATAGCATCATCATTATGTCATAAAACATGTGTTACATGAAAAACAATATTTTTATATTTAGATAAAAATGATAAATTGCATAAAATTACTAAAAAATAACCATTTGAAAATATCAATGTGCTAATTTCAAAAATTAAATTCATTTTTCGAAAATAATTTTCTAACATAAGTATTTTAAATTTTAAAAATAAATATTCAAACTTTTAGGAAATACTATAAAATAGATCTTATTGAAATTTTTATTATATTTTCAATGAGTTTTTAATCATGTAATTATTTTGTGAAATTCTGATATTTATATTTACTTAAATAAGTAGTAATATATATAATTAATATGAAATATTAATATTTTTAGGAGAAATTATTATTCAAAAATTCATGTTATTATTCCTAATGCTTTAGTTACATTTCTAATTGTAATATTACTTTTTAAATGTTCATAATACCTCATATAAATACTACACAATTACATAATTCACTAGTCACTCCAATTTATCCCAAGATTATATATTTTTATTTTCCAGTATATCGATTTGTTTACATTTTCCTTCACTTCACCAGTGTTGGTTATGGGAGAAAATATTCTAGTAGATTTAAAGGATTTGAATTTTCTCATTCTACTTTCCCAAATTTATATATTTTGTACAATGATAACATTTTCAATTTTCCCAAATTATTTTCAGACAAATTTAACGATTATCATTAATGTAATAAGTATTTTTTGGTTTCATTATATGTTTTGTTTCATAATTCTCTAGAATATAATATAAGACAAATTTATTTCTAAAAAATATCATTTATAAGTTTTGGGTTGATAAAATATTCCAAAAAAAGGAACAAATAAATTCCAAATGGTATCTATGCTTTAAAATTCAGGGCATCCATCCTTCATAGGTAGAAATAATATTTCATGTCTATAAAAATTTCTTTATAAAACAACCACTTTATTACCGCCATTGATTAAATGATTCATTTTCTACAGGTTATAACTACTTGCATCCTAAGTAATCAAATATAAATATCTTTGAATAATTTAATCATTCTTTCATTGAAAACATCTGGTTTCATTAAAAATTGAAATAATATTAGTTTAAAATATATCATGAATCATTTTGATTCCATTAAATTATAATAACAAGGGTATCATAAAACATTCTTATTTATTATTTTTTATCAATAAGAATCAATTTTTTTTAAATGATTAAAATATATCATAATTTATTTAGGAATTATTCAATAATATATTTACATTCTATATCCAATTTCATAAAAAAAAATTTATTACCAAAACATAAACATAGATAACAAACTATCTACAAATATGCAATGGAAAACATTAACATTATTGAAACACATGCGATCACAAATACCATAAACATATCTTTCATTGTTTATAGCTTAATATTCATGATGGTTAATTCTACCATCACAAAAAGTAATAAAGCATTAAAACTTTACGGTAGTATGTAAAAATATTTGGAAAATATAAGAATCCCCAACCTTGAGGCTTTCGATATTCCTCGATCGAGAATTTAAGAATAACATAGATCTCTGATCACCTCTACCACAAGGATTATAAATCCTTCATGGATGCATCACCGTAAGTGAACCAACATATCCTTAATATATCCCAAAATAAATAATGGTATCAACTAACATATCATGGAATGATATAATGGGAGGAAACAAGACCGATCAAAGAAGAAACCATAATTGAATTAGGTAACTCATACCTTTAATCACCTTAGATAAAACATGTTATGTGATTGATAAATACCAATCAAAAGGGACTCAATACACATTGATATTTAAACTATGGTCACATAACTTCTTAGTGAATTCGGTTGTAGTTTTGAAAAATAGAGGGTGTGTTCTGATTTACAATCACATTGATAGATTAATATTCAAAATGGTAATGGTTCATTCTCATAATGAATGGTTTGAGTTTTAATACTCACCAAAAATCATGTCACCTCGATTTAATAATCATAGATCAATTCATGTCATGAATTTCATTGTCACACCAAGAGTTCTTATGGATGTTTTTAGCGATGTCAATCCATTACCCTTTCACATTGTTAACTAGAGGCTCACATCCTAAATCAAACCCTTTGAACTTCCTTTTCATAGGACATGAATCACAAATTTGTGCTACAAACTACTCCCTCACACTATGAATACCACATTACAACATGAATTTTCCCTAGTAAAAATTTCGTCTCTCAACCCACACTAATCTTACAATAATTTTCTTATAAGAACAAAAGACATTAGAAACATGAAAATGAAAAGTATTGAGGGATATGATACCATATATCAGATACTTCACAAAAAATTATCATCCACAAGAATTTAAAAGCATACCCATATATAATGAAATAAAAGATGTCATCCAAATATCCACTATGTGAGGTAACTTTCAAAAATATCACCATTATAACAGAATAATAACCTCACATAGAAGAATAATGCAAAATAATATACAATAGTAACAAGATCCCAATCTCTCTGTTAGGGGATATACCTCTTTGTAAATGGAAAGGGAACAAGAAAGTAATTAAGGGGGAGTGTTCCGTGAAATATATTAGATAAATGATAAGAAAATAAACCAAGAATCATTATTAAATAAGTATTAAGTAACAAAAATCTAACGATATTGAGTGATTATTTATGACTCACGTTCCAATGTGATATCCCTTATGCCACTATGACGATAAAGGACATGAACAAAGGTAATATCACATAGACAAAAATCCTTCTCCCAATTGTCCTGGATCTCCAAAGGCTACTCCAAAATGTTTGTATCATAATCATTATCAATATAGACCCAATTGATGATGTTAGATTCATCATGATGAAAACAATGATATTGAGATACAATAAAGACATTGTTATTCCATATCTTTTTTGGAATATGTTCTATCTAATACTCAAAATATACAATAGTATATAACACCTCGAAAGTCCCAACAAATCATGGAAAAATATTACTATAATGACTAACCCTTCATCACCCAAGATATGGATCTACATTTAATAACAAATAAAATGTCAACCTCCAATGGTCTCCTCCTATAGTTGGAATGCAACTTATTAGGATCCTACACAGCCATATTCCACTCAAAAGTCACCTAAATCATCTAAATTATGATATGTAAAATTTTAAACATAGTAATTGTGGAATCATTAAACCATATCCTACACCATGATAACAAAATAGTCAGCACAAAAAATTATCAATTGGTTTCATTAAAAATGGAGTGAAAATAATTTTTTGTTAAATGTACACCAAAGGTAGGGGCCTTATTCATGTTCCTCAAAAATATATCACACAAGAATGAAATATATCTACATGATTATAGATAATTTTTTACTTTGTACATTTGTCTATGAACGAAAATTATTACTAAGACAACTGAAATCCAAAAGTAGGTAGGAGAACTCTTAAGGAATAAGAGGTGAAACGAGTATCATGATCATATATGTTAATCCTTAAGACTCTAGGTTTCCACCCCAAAAACGAAAAATATTTCCTCAAAAAAATTAATTAAGATTCATTTCCATGATCTCTATAAATTGGATTAATCATAAAATGGTTCACTGTAATTCATAGAGAATCAAATGCTCCCTGAGATAAAGGTAAATTGGGAAATAATTACCAGGAAATTTCGTCCCTCTTCCACTAAGAAATATCAAATGACTGTAGAAATAAAATAGGAAGATTGTCTTCTGTATTAACCTTCTAGAAGACTAAACCTCAAGAAAAAAACACTACAATTGAACATTTTAACCTAGGCCACCAAAAGTTTCCTCTCAATGCTTAGTACATATTTGTTATATATGGAAGTATTACTAAGTTTGAACTATGAAAATCACAAATATACACTTCATTCATCACCAGTGGGATAAGAAACATCACCTTAAATAATACTAGGTCCTTATCACCCTCAGACCAACCATCAGGGGCATCACTATAGATAACTCAGTTTCTTACAAACTCCCCCTAGGAATCCCCCAGTTAGTAATCTTCCAGTTACTACACCAAATACGACACCACCGTCATATAAAAAATTCATCATCTTATAATATCCTCTCTATATCAAGATCCATAATAGAGATATTTTTTATTACACTCCATTAATATCAAGACTAATGTATAATATAATTGTGTGACTTATTGAATTATGAATTAGCGACACCATTACCTTTTCATAGTGTCCATGAAATCTCAATTCCATTTTACTATAATAATTCCACCCACCATTTTTTATGAAGAATAGATCAAACTGGGAGAAGATATACATAAGGATATTGTGATTTTTGAAAACCAAAAACACTCATCATTGATGTAATGAAACCAAAAATTCAAGGAAAATCATATTTCTTCATACTTGAGATCATGTGAAGTATAGTTACTCTCAAGAGGTTGAAAATACTTAGAACCATAAGAATAAATGTATATATATATATGATTAATATACTTCCCAAACAAAAAATGTTAATCACAATAGAAAACATAAACTAAACTTCTTATTATTAAAATTTAAGTACATGAGAATAGATCATCAACTTCTTTTGGGTACTCAAAAGCCACCAAAAATAATTCAATCCACAATAATATATAATAATTTTCAGAAAAGGTTGTATTAGGTTTCATAATTTTGGATAATTATTCAATGAAACTCTTATAATTACCGTAAACATGGATTATTCTCTACCCATATACAAAAATCATATGGGATTCCT
This sequence comes from Viscum album, assembly GCA_963277665.1. Classification (NCBI taxonomy): domain Eukaryota; kingdom Viridiplantae; phylum Streptophyta; class Magnoliopsida; order Santalales; family Viscaceae; genus Viscum; species Viscum album. Next base: position 1,514,010,388 of record OY728155.1, on the reverse strand, counting down.
AAGAAACAACTACCTCAAACACTGAACAATATATAGATAAAAAACAGTTCTACATGATCTTCTCTATAAAAATAACATCATTATCCTATTATTCACACTTTATGTCATTCTTGAATGGATATAGATAATGATGAACTCCAAAAACTACCCAAATATACCCAACATGTTTCTACATGGATGTATAGAGCTCAAGGATTTCATCGATGAAAACCATCATGAAATGATCTAGGAACTCAAGGAATAAAATGTTCATCAACCCCATGAACATTGATGGAGAATTCCACAAACCAAATAAATATTATCATGAAAACATTATGACTATAATGAAAAAAATCATCTATATATACCCATCATTAATAAACATTAAATGATATCCTGATCATATATTGATCTTTTAGAATAAACTATAACATATCAGTTGATTGAATATGTCATCAATCTATAGAAGTGGCTAGAAATTAATTATTATAATGTATTTCAATCAACAATAATCAACAAAAAAACATATAATTTCATCATCCTTATTGGTGAACAAAAGTGGCTCATCATAAGGCTATATGCTTGGCAAAATAAAATATGGCTAGAAAGGTTTATTGATCTATAATTGTAAATACCACAACATAGAAGGATTTATCCTATATAGAGACATTAATATCGGAGAAGCACCCTACTATATCTCAATCCAAAAATTTATCATTAGGCGATGTGGTATGTATAAAACTTCATCATAAAATAAATTAATGTGTTCTTCCAAATCCCCCTAAAAAACCATCGACTAGTCCAATGATGAATTGTGAATTTTCTTTTCCATCAAGGAAGATAGGGATGGACCATGTCTCTTACACATCCAATGGTATCACTCAAAAATTAAAAATGAATAATCGTCATCATAATAATAGAATACAATATGGATCCTTAAGTAATACTTAATTTATCACATATAATACAACTATTCTATGAAAAATATGATGCTTTATGTTTATGTCGTGAAATATAGGAAGTCTGTCAAAGAGTGATGTTTCCCTATAAATATTTCAAAGTATCTATATAATAAATACAGATAATATATAATTTCAATTGGAATAGTCAGCTCTAATGGAACTTGAATCCACTCTACCTGATGTTTAAAATCTCAGATCAAGGAATAAGATATGAAGAAGTGTGTAGCTCCTAAATCAAATAATTCATGCATGCAAGATGAAAACAATAAAATGACACCCTGAATAATGTCTAGATAATATGTTTTTGAAATATTTAAAACAAGTATCTAAATAGGAAATTATCTATAACATATATGACCCTAATGATTATCACTTACATGACTATGCTATACCCACCGAGGATGAGGAGAATCATGGGGTTATCATATATTATCCACATCTCTCCTATATCGATTGAAAGATGAATCTACCTACTAAAACTGCCTCATCTAAAACTAATACAATGAAAGAACATGAATTCGAATACAATCCCCACTAATCCTACTTAGAAAGTTCCATAACTCACCCCATTGATTACCCTGGAATACAGATAATGAACAACCATTGTATCCCTTTGAATTAATCTGAGAGCTTAAAACCCCAATGAAAAAATATGATGAGTGTTGGGACCTACCCGAATCTATATAAAAATGATCCCAAACCAAAAAATTGAAAATCACAGAACATAACTCATCTGTGTAGGGAATCCTAATGAATCCCATCCAATTATGATCATGTCCTAGATAGTGTTCTCTAAATTACAATTACTCCTATAAAAACAACTAGAAATATCAATAGTATGAATGGGATGACCTGGAAAAATATCTCTAGATTCAAGGCCTCCATGAAATGTATCACTTTAGAATCCACTTCAAGAAGTGAGTCCAAATCATAGAAGGTATGGGTCCTGATATGGATCCTAGAATTTAACATGCTGGAACTATCTAATCAACAGGTAAAAAAAACTTTGTGACCAACAAACTTCACTATTGACGAATAAAACTCTACCCAAAACTGGTCTCAGAAAATATCCTATGACACATCCAAATTCTCAAAATAAAATATGAATAATAATCCCAATTACCACAATACCACATCATAACATCATCACTGCCAAGGAAACCTAGTTCACCTTCTTACCACATATCAAACTGAATGACATCTCCACATCCTCCATATTGAATCATCATCAAACCAAACACTATGGTGATCCTCATTGACATCATTCCAAACATCCTCAATGAAATATTGAGGTAGGAATCAACCTCAATCTATTCTTGTAGAAGATCAAACTATCAAATTTTCGTTATAAAATAATATGGAATATTTCTGATTTATCAATTTATTATATTTCATCGTAATCCCATAGTCTAACAATTTCAAACATGTGAGCAAAGAAAAATGATACATGAACCTCCCTAGGTATCTACCCTTAACTAGTATGAATTAACATAATAGGCTTAGTAAACATAAATGTACTTTTAAGGAATCACATTTGTAGGAAAATACTAGTGTCCTAACCAGTGTACCAATTTTTAAGTGCATACTAAACATAGATGAAACCTTTTCCTTACTAAACAATGTTATCCTCACATGTTCCTACTTTCTAACTACATCTAATTCATCAACATGAACCATTGATAAAATTCTTTCATGAGGCCTTCCCCCACCAAAGTAACTATTCCTAGGATGAAAATTATATAATTAAGATAATGACACCAAAATCCAACCTCTAATATTTCATAGAATAGTGACAAGAATCAAAGTTATATCATACATAAAAAGGGGATGCATTACCCTCTATAAAAACATGGGAAATGATATATAAAATGAAATCACCATAGAAAAATATATCATGTTAAAATAATATATCCCAGGTATATTCATGTAATTTCATTAAAAATTAATCTATAATTTCTAAATTTAAATCCTCATAAGTGGCCACACATCATAAACAGATCATAAACAATTCCACTAGTATTTAATTTCTAACTCAATAACAACCCACCTCATTCCTTTTAAAAAATTAGTTTATGTATATATATAAAATGATAATTATATATATAAATAGAAGGATTCTACCTAGAACCTCACATGTAGAAGATAATGAAATCATACTAAATCCAAGGGAACAACAAGTGAGGCTACCTCATCACCTAATCATTCATTTAAAGTTTCTAGGATCAATAAGGATTTATAACGATGAATAACATGTTAGAAATAAAATCATATAATTTCAAAATAAGGTAACCCATTACCACTTCTATAGTAGTTTACCTCTCTCCCCCAACATCGCTCATCCTAATTTTTGTTTTTCTGAAAGAAATATAACCTATGTACACTTGGTCTATTGTAAAATATCATGTAGCACAAGAAATCAAGACATAAAATAATCACAGATCATGATCCACATGAATCAGACAATTTCAGTATCCCATTCCACATCTCTATATAGTAATTTAGTAGTTTCTGGGAGCCACCACAGCCTAGTCTTCATGTTTTACACCTCAATACATAACTTTCCTTACATTACATACCTACAATAATTCATAGAATAACATATCTAGATATACAAGTGTGTGACATTATTAAGAACCATTAAAAACATCTATACAGATATATTTTATATATACTATAGTGAAAACCATAATATAATATTATTAGAGATTAGGGAAAGTGGGTGTAATTAGCTAACCATTTTTTAACAACATAGACATTGGGGAAAACACCCTTGCAGATTTCACTCGGTGTCAGTAACCACAATACCATGGGTTGGGTATTTTATGAAATAACATAAGATAAAATATAAATTGTTCACAACAATAATATGAGAAACCACCTAGCCTTATTCTTGAAAATATTTATCATCTCACAAACACTTGGAAGCCATTAAAAATAACTAAATAATCCATAACTATAAAAAAAATCATGAATACAATTAATTCGTTACATTGAACATTTCATTGATAAATTAATTAATTCATTATAAATTAATTAATTTTACACCATTACCACAATTAATTAGTTATTATACAAGTTCCATTAACTCTAGGAATAATATGATTGATCCCACTGTTCTTCAATATTCATTAACTCTGTAGCATTCTGTTTAGCAGGTAACCCCGTGGGATAAAACATTAATTATTTATCAGCATTCCATATTTCCATGTAGTATGGGACACATCTGAAGCGACCATAAAAATTGAACCAAATAGGAACATAAATTTTCATCAGACAATGGAGAATGTAATATAGAAGAAAGAAACCTAGCCATCTTTCATTTTAAACAAATTATTTATGAAGAAATCAACCCATCATTTTTCACAAGAACCACAACAGGAATTCACCTCTTTAAATTGTTCTATGATTAGATATAATATTCTAAACACCACGATGCATAAAACTATCTCTAGAGATATCTACTATGAAAAAATGGGGTCTCATCTACAATGTCTCACCAAACAATCATTTATCCTAGAATAACATAAGGTCTCATTGCAAGGATCATATCTAGGTAAATCATAAAAGGTGGCATGAAAAAACTTCAATACAGGCCCAAAAATCGAAAGCATAAATCATTCATAATAATATGAGACCACTCATGAAAAAAAATTCCATATTAAATAACTGTTTCATTAACATCTAGTATAAACTAACTCATTTATCATAGGTTACAACCACATACAACTTAATGAATAAACTATCAACAACAATGAATTATTTTAACATTATTTCTTGCATAACATATAGTTATTGAAAAAATTATGACTGATATGTTTTATAACTTAATTAAGATTCAATTGACTTCAATAAAATTATATGAATCGATGGTTTCATTAAACATATATCTTTATATTTTTCGGTCAAAAAGAATTACTATATTTAAATAGTTTATCATGCCTCATTTTTTATTTAGACCTAAAACATTACTAGAATTAAAATATTTATTAGTTTTCATAATAAAAAACATTCAAACCAATTCCTAAATATATATTTAACAATTTCATGAAATGGAATAGATAAACAGTTAATACAGTAGAAACACAGGAGATCACAACAACCGAAAAACATCTCATTTATTATTTTTTGTTTAATATTCATTTAGGTAACTTTAATTGTCATAAAAGGATAAAAATAATGGTAAAAGTGTTATTTTATATAATAATAATAATAGAATCCATGAATCCTCTACCTCAAGGGTTTCATCATTATTTGATTAATAATTGAACAATTAATTTTTTTTATGATCAGCTATTATACAATGAATCTATGGACTCTACGGATGTTTTACCATAGTGTAACAAACAAAGAATCAATATAACCACATAATAAAAATGGATATCAATAAATATATCATGGAATGATAAAATAAGAATAAAAAAGTCTCATTTGAAAAAAAAACATGAATACAAAAGTCACCACAAATCAACAAAGATCGAATGAGAGATTATGAGGATCAATTAAATTGGTAATAGATTCAAAACTCATTGAGGGATATCCTCTAGTTTCCTAGGGTTCATGAGAAATTTATGGAATTTAGAAAATTTATGGGGAAATTGTATTTATATTCACACTTCTAGGTGGTTATTCATGGTTTGAAATGTTCTTTAATTTTCTGAATTGTTCTATTTTTAAGTGTCACTGAAAAATGAATCACATCGATCCAGTATACCTTGATCAATTCATGTCAATAAATCCTTGTACATGTAGAAATTTATCGAGTGATTTTTATTCTAATTTGATCTTTAATCCATTCACATAATGAACCGATGGTTTACATTGTATATCTTTCCTCATAGACATCCTGTCCTTAGCCTATAAATGACCACATCGGGTGACAAAATTCTCACTCACATCGTGAATGACACTTCACACACTGAATTCTCTCTCATTCATTATTTGATCTCTAAAATACCACTAAAATTTCACCATTATTCCAATAATAACCATAGATATCATAAACACAGAAATGAATGAGCTAGATGGATGTAGACCCTTAAAGTAGGGAGTAAAGGAAAAGGGAATTTTCAGTAATACACTTCTTATATAGTATTATTTATACTCCATATTTTTATTCTTTATGTGATTTTATGGATATAATTTATATCCTTTCATCTATTTATATTAACTTTTCATTAATTTTTTTTATTAAATTTTAATTTTATTGAAATCCGAAATGGGGACCATTTCTCTCTTCTTTTTTGTTTCTTACATGGTTATTTTCTTCAATATAAATATTTTTTTTATTTATGTCTCATATATGAAATTATTAATTATTATATGTTATTTAAAATATAATTTCTCATTTATCCATTAAATTTAAATCATTTAATGTTAATTTAGTTATTTATAAAAGGACAATAAAATATAGATTATATTTTTTCCTAGTCAATATAAAATGTCTTATATTATTATATATTTTTTATCACGATTAATACCCTTTGATGTTATACTCATTTTATAAAAATTATTTTTCTCTATGGATATAGTTTTATGGTGTCATTCAAGTTTTCCATTGCATGATTTATATTTACACTACATAAATTTATTTATATATATTGTTTCAAATCATGGTTTTATTATATTATGAGTTTTTTTATGATTTTTTAATTTTGTTATTGTTCATATGAAATAGATTTGTAGGGATATATATATGTAGTGTTAAAAATGATATATCCTTCTAACGAGTTGGATAAAGCTTAATATTTGATGGAATCATTATTATACAAGACATTTATAGAGAACATAATCTACTTTATTATGTTATATGGGTGGTTTTAGTTGTCCATAATGTAATTCTTGTCTTGTTAGTTAGATTTAATATATTCGTATGATAACCTATAATCCTTAAAATTCTATATTCCTAGGTTTTTATACATCCTTATATTTAAAATTATATTTATATTTCGTATAATTTCTTTAATTGAGTAGTAGTTCCTTATTTTTTATTCGTAAAACAAGATTTATTTTTATTCTTATTTTTTCATTTTAATATCAAACCATAATATTTTTCATTATGTTCAGCTATATCTTTTAAATATATAAACAATATTTTTCACTATTTTTTTTATTTTTTTTATTTTGATAGGTAATTAAGAATAATATTATATATGCAATAATTAAATGGGGATCAAATATAATAAAATTTATAGACAAATATAGACTATATTTTACAATAGTTTTTTTATATATCAAATCACTATTTTCAACAATTGAGAATTATTTTAGAGTTATTTTGATTTTTATTTTTTAATGTATAAAAATTTTAATATATGTAAACTATAAGTTGTATATTTATGTGTCATCTTATTTGGTATCAATGTATCGTATTGTTAATTTTAAAGATTATTCTATGTAAATTAATAAAATAAAAATTAAATAATTAGGAGTTTAGTTCTAAATGGAATTTAATAAACCAATGGGGTCATTTTTTAGGATATAAGTTGAATTATTTGTATATTCATCTATTTTATAAAAGTGTGTTTATTCATTATTATTATAGAACACTACCTTTTTTAGGTTTTTTTATGATTGGAATAATGTGTAATAGAGAATATAATGTAAGATTTGAACATTGTAACCATTTGCCTAATGAATATCCTAATGGGAATAGATAATATATGAATAATATCTTGCCTTTTCATACCCATTTATCTTAGATCATTGGAAATAACTTTAACCAAGTGAAATATTAAAATACACTAAATAAGAAACATATTTATTTTATTTCATTCAAGCAGGAGTGTCTGTTATCCCTTTTTTGATCATCCAATAAGCTAATTTCTATGAAATGAAATAATTTTAGAAAAATGTATTTAATTTTATTAAATTTTCATTTTATGAAAATTTGGTATAATATTAGTATCATTCCAAAGATAAAAATGATCAATAGTAGATACAAGTCAAGAACACAAACAGTAAGAAAAAACTTACTCTATGTAATATGTAGAGTTTAAGAAAAATATTTTATTCTAACTCTTAAAATAAAAATAGGGAATAAATTATATGGACTTTAGAAAAATAATTATTAATCAATTATATATTATTACTTGAAACTCAAAAGACATAAAAAGTATGTAATATGTTTTTTAATTTTTCCAAGAAGTAAATGTGATCAATTCTTCTATGTATTAAAACCATATATAGGAATATAATTAGAAATAAGAGACATTTTTTGTTATAGATAATTGGTTAAGTGTGATCTTAATTATTAAAAAAATATATTCTTATTACAGTAATGTAATTTTGGACAGGAAGAGGAAAAATGAGTTTCATGGAATCATAAATGACTAATCCCATGTAAGAATTGTGATTTCACTACCTATATATTTCAAATTTATGAAAATAGTACATGGGGAAATTATTTAAAGCAACTATAAAATGTATTATGTTTTTAAAATTTTAATTTTTAGTACATGATTTCTAGATAGATAATAATATGCTAATTAACACTATTATGTCGAAGAATGTTCCAATTTATCTACTAATTCATGGGTTAATAATGAAATCTATTACACAAATACAAGGGTTAATAATAACAAATAATGTTACACCCCTATACAAATGTTTAAAATATATTTTTTTTGGTAATTATAAATACAAATGGAATAATCCAAGGATTAATAAATAAAATAAATGCATGTAATAAATATAACCATTGAATAAATGAAAATCTTATGCAATCACTATTACTAAAGCGGATCATAAAAACCAAGTGGTTAATGGTGTAATTACTATCAAATCAAGAACTATATAGGAATTATTTGATTCTGATTTTCTAAACTCGATTATATACATAATGTTTTCTATGTCGATTAATTCATAACCTCAATAATTGGATATTTATGTATCAATTAAAAATTTGTAGTTGTGTGATGATTGATGCCCTTTTATACAACTCTTAATTTATTTTTTATGGAAAGTAATTTGTGAAAATTTTATTATTTATCCCATTTATAAATTTGTTGTGATATTGAATATGTATTAACTCTATATACATTGTTCTCCTATTAATTTTTGAGATATGTAAATGTAACTCCATATCCCAAATAACCATGATCATGTATTGATGTAAGAGTTTTTTTACCATTATATGAAAATATATTCCTCAATATGGATCATAATATAAAATTATTCTAGAGGGTAACATCATTATCTATTTGATGGGTATCCAATAACCTTCATGATGATTATATCTATTTTAGATGCACCTATTTCTAGGGGAGGTGATTTTATCCACTTCGGATTATTGTGATCTTGATTAAAACTTCTCTTCTTTATCTCACCCAAAGTATTTACTGGTAATTTGTGAAATTCTATTACCCATTATGTTTTGATAATTTATGATGGTATTACTATGATTATTATCTATACTTTCTAGTATACTAAGGGTTTATACCTGATTATTTTATCCTTAGATTTTAGTGATATGGAAAATAAGTTCGATGAATCCTAATTATTGAATAATAAAAATGTTTTCAATCTCAAAAAAACCACCAAATCCTTATTCTGCATATAGATAAAATGGATTTATCACTATTATAGTCTGAAATAATATGCTACTTCAAATCATTCTAGTTCACCAAGTTGATTTAAACATTCAATTTTAACCCGATGGTTGACCCTTTTTCTTTTGAGATTTGTGTTACATTTCTTTGACTTCTACATTCCATTTAAAATATAAAAATACTTCAATGAATATGTAATTAATTTTGTGTTCCCTTTATATAGATAAATTACCATTATCAATCTACCATTATTTTTCTCCTTGTATTTTTGTTGATATTGATATATTTATGTTTCTTCAAGAAAATTTCTATAATAAAATTTTTAATTAATTCCATTACATGAAATATTTTTTATTCTTGTTAAATAATTTTTACTATCATTCATGCTCTCACTATATTCATGTGGATCATCATGGAAATTGGACCTAACCTACATAGGATGTTACCAATGATGTTGCGCATCCCCATAATATCAACTTCCACAAGGTTATTTTACTTCGATTAATGTCTCCCAATGTTTTTATGGAGGATTAATATTTATATATATATGAAGGGGGAAATGATACATTTATCCATGCCATGTTCAACCCAATATCCTAAGTTCATATTTGTTATACTCAAATTTTTATGATGTAATTGACCACCATCATGGGATTCATGATATTATTGGGAATTTTGTTCAAACAAACTAGCGATTATCACAAGAGCCTACTAATTATAGTACCAAATCATACAATAATCGTAGTTCAGATCTAGGGACCCAATCCGGGGGCCTGGAGGAGTCACACAGAAAAAATTCCTAAGAGTGAGAAAAAAATATTCCCTGCATGGAATGTTCCGGGATTCACAAGAATTATTAGGTGTGGGCATGATATATTTCACGGACCCACCCCGTGTGGTTGAAATTTCACACTGCCGACCTCAGCGCACAATTATTTCACGCCAACCAATTTTATGCACCCCCGAATGCCTATAAATAGAAGGTGACCCCATTGAATTCTGGGCTAAAGAATTTGAACCGACTCTCGTGCGCAAAATTCTCCTTTGGTGCGCTCAAACATAGATTTCAGGTACATTTCTCTTCACACCAGGTCACCCCTTAGTCTACCTTCATGTGATATCCCCTTGGTTTAGACTAAATTCCAATCCCTTAATGGTCCTCCCCCTGTGCTCAATCCCTTATACTTGCACGCAGGTCGGCCAATCGCGTGCAATCCCCTTCAATTGCATGCACCCCCAGTCATTACGCGGAGACTCTCCCAATTGCGCACAATTGGTACTCCTTGTGTTCAATCCTTTCTAGTAACGCTCAAAGCCCCATCTCCACTTTCATGCTAATCCTCACCGATTTCACGCCTGCATGGTGTTTTTCACACAGGGCTGCTTATTTCACGCACAAGTCTCAATGGTTGCGCACAAATCACAGGGACCCCTCACTCCGATGCTTCCTGACCACCTCGTCACTTGCTTGTACCTTTATGTGAGTGCCCAATGATCTTCTTATGGATGCCATTCACGGGTGCCTTTCATCCCCCGAGCATCCACATCACACATCGTTTTCCCGTATGACCTTCTAGGCTCGTATGATGTAACCTCAAAGTCCTTGGGATGCTTTTTCCCATTGCGTTACTTCACCTCAGGCTTCTTCACTTAGGCACTCTAACGGCTATTGCTTCTTCGCATATCCACGCTAACATGGAACCCTCTATGGTTCTCTCTATGACACCCCCTTGCTAGGGCTTTGCTTATCCCCTCTCTGCACCAAGGAGAAGAGGGTATCAGTTATGTAAGTCTTAGGGTTGCGGAGTAAACCCACCTCATCTGAGCTACATGATATTAAACTACCAAACACCATCGTCCTCAACACATGATGTTAAACAGTGACCTGGTCCTGTTCTTCACACGCATGTTCCCCTACCTTGGACATTCTCCACACCCACTCATCTCCACAGGGATGTGATCACCCCTCAAAGTGGATGATATCCTCCTTATCAGAGTGGTGTTTTTCCGTAGGGAATGAGTATCCACCTTGGTGTAAGCCCCTTGATTTTCTTGTAGAAGGCATCATCCCAGCTCCTCCTTTCATATTCAGTCCCTAAGGCCAACGAAGGCTATGGTAGGGAAAGGTTCTTCTACATTATTCATTCCCAAGTCCCTCTCCTGTTGCACTTTGTCTCCTCAGGCCTCCATCCTTGAGTAAGTCCCACCCACTTCTTGGGCTTTGGACCATGCATAAGCCCCTGTTTCCTCTTTGGGATGCTCCATGCATAAGCCCCACCCCACTTCCCATGGAATCACCTTTCATGATGTGATCGTCAGGTCTCTACTATATCTTGTTTCTCATATCGAGCATGACTCATGGGAGCTTAGAGAAAGCATTGACCATGAAAAACATCTTGGGCCACCTCAAAGTGTAAGCCTCAACCCATACCGAACTACGAGGACTTTGATCCATGTCAAGGCATGGTACATAAAGAAGCCTCCACGATGTTCAATCCCACCAACCAAACACCTTGGCCCGCCTTAGAGTTTAAGCCCCAAAACCCTCCTGAACTACAAGGACTTTGATCCATGTCAAAGCATGGTATGTAGGAAGCCTCCATGAGGTTTAAGCCCCCAAACTAAACACCTGGGGCCACTTTAGAGTGTCAGCCTCGGACCATCCCTAACTACGAGGTCTTTGATCCATGTCAAGGCATGGTACGTAGGAAGCCTTTGTGAGGTTCAAGCCCAAGAAACATTGGTCCCGAACTTCTCCGTGTCGGTGTGCCAAGCCCCATTCAACCCGAACCACGAGGACTTTGATCCATGTCAAGACATGGTACATAGGAAGCCTCCACGAGGTTCAAGCCCACCACCCAGTCATTCCGACCATCTTCGCGTTGGTTCACCAACACCTTGGGCCGCCTCAGAGTGTAATCCCCATCCCACTCTCAAACAACAAGGAATTTGATCCATTTCAAGGATGGTGCGTGGGAAGCCTCCACAAGGTTCAAGTCCAACACCAGGTTGTTCCGACCACCTTCTTGTCGGGTTCACCCTGTCCCGCATGACGTTAAACTGTATACCCCATCCTGAACTACATGGACTCTAATTCCCTGCCATGGGGATACGTAGGAAGCCTCTTCGAGGCTCAAGCCCAACTTTACCATCACCCTTGTGATGGCCATATTTCATCCCCCCTTCAATTCATTACTCATCCTGATCCTCACCCGTTCTGCCACATCTTGGTGAGATCATGCCACCCCCACTCCCCATTCCCACTGACAACATTCAAGAATCCACCCACGTGTTGGCTCCAATATTGGTGTTCCCTCCAGGGGTTCCTCTATATGATCCACTCTAGTCAGTGTTCTGATCAGTCCGGTCCATCTCCACTAGATGTTAAACATGTAGAATACCCTATGTTAAACATAGTAAGCCGAGGAAAACCTCAGATACATGCCCATGGAATATGATTCCCCGCGTTCTATGTGGGATGCCTCAGGCTTCTATACCCTTGAGAAGCCATATAATAAGGGACAAAATACAGACATGCCAATACCCCAGTGTCCAGACATGCCAATGATGCCCAATGTGACTACTCCCCTAACCGAAGAATGCTGCCCTTACTGGACCCCTTGGAATGTCCTGATAGAAGCAGCGTAATTAACTGGAGTCCATGAAGATATGGCTCCTGGATGAGTTTCACGAACAACGTCTTAAGTCTATAAGGGAGACCTGGACTAGGTGATAAGCTCTGAGGAGGAATCCACATAAGGAAGAAGTGGCATCCCATCATCATGTTTTGATCAAGGAGTAGACGTCCCTGAATAAGGAGCTGATGTCACCCGCCTTTGGAAAGTGGAAATGCGGGGTAACAGCTGTGCATCCTCCAACTAACAGATGTGCGCGCCCTGGTGAAAGCATCAGAAACAGAAATGGTGAAACTGACATAAAGATCTTCCCTTCATCATAGAGACTAGTAGCGCTCCGGGCATCAGTGGATTACCATTTCACTAGACCCCATCATCCAGCACCAGGTCCCATCAAGTGAGTAGTGGGCCTGACGTGAAACTCAACAAAAGTTGGGGCAGTCAGTAGATTGAGCATCCCGTTCTATGATTTTGTCAGCGTGGCTCCCTCTTACCATCCACAGAAGGCATAATGGCATCAGTGCACTGGTTGTTGATTTATTTTCTTATCAGTATTAATGAGTTCATCTCCCTAATTTCAGGAACCAAGTTGTTTCATCTGGAATTTGATCACCACCTACCCACAGGCGCAGGGGCAGGGGAAATATCGTTGCGGCCACCCTGCATGGTTCTGCCTCTCCCATGACAGCCTCAACTACCACGACTACTAAGCACCCACAACCCCTCTCCCCATCCAAAATTATCTAGAAAATGGTAATTAATGACCTTGTACACAGGTATGAAGAGGTGGGGATCATCCCCACCAGAGATATGGCCCGCCTAGATCTCGAGGTAGTTGCTTCTCCCCATCAATGTCACCCCTAAGGGCCACGCAGGGAGCCGCTGCCCCCCACCATGACATTAAATCATTTTGGGAGCTTGTCCCCGGAATGACTTGATAGCTTCCTACCTACACCGATGAGGTAAGAGATGTCCAAGTTGGCCCGATCAGAGTCATGCTCCAAGGGGTCTAGGCAAGGACTCCCACCAGGCTGCGTCAATGCCGCCGCCCGGTTCCCCAAGCCAAGAATCAGGTAATCCACGTACCTGCACCACCAGCTCCAGTTCATCTGACCCAGTGCCAGCGTTGGGTGCAAATAGAAGAGGACGCCCTCTGTGGGACGTCAACGTTAGAAACTACCATGGCCCGAGCCACCTCTGAGTCTTATCCCAAACACCCTTAATACGTTGATTAGGGGAATTTATACGCCCAAACTGGATCGAGGCCCCAATGGCCCCACGGGAAGGCTGGGTTGACTCTCTCAGTCACCAGCACGGGTGATGGCCTCTGCGGACCAATCCACAGTAATACCACCCAGTGAAAAGGCCCACTCCATACTTTCACTATGGAAGATTCAGGTCCTCTCTACTTCCGACCTCATCTTGGAGGACTGCATTGCGCCACCTTCATCCCAAGTGAGGGTCTTCCCCATGACAGCAACATTGGGGTTCCCTCCCATGCTCACTACACTCGGTACGTGGTCCCTCCCCCTACCACAGACTGCAGGTATGGAGACATTGCACGTCCAGTCACTCTCTATCTTGGAGGCCCTCCTCATGTCCCTTTTGACATATGCCTCGGTGCTCCGCGCACAGGAGACCACCCTGGCGGGAGCTCTCTCCACACCAGCACTAGTATGGTCGAAGGACCTCCTTGTGCCAGAAGTGGGCCTTACCCCAAAGAGCCACCTAGGGGGAGGAGAGCAAGTGGGAATCACCTTAAGTGAAATTCTAGGGAGGGCCTTGTAGGAATCAAACTTATCTGCTTCTCAGACTCTGAGGGGGAGTACGACTCTGCATTGGATCCCTCCCCTCAGTCCTCCGAGTCGAAGTTTGGGGCAAGAACGAGGCACATCAGCCTCATACTCCTAGAATTCAAGGTCCATAGGATACCTGTCTCCCTCCGAAGGTATATCCAGGAGGACGAGAATCTGGCATGTCCCTAGGGACCGACCACGCAGTCGCCACCATCATCTCTGGAAGCGCCCTCTGCCTTAGCTAGAGACTGTGGAGAGCTATTTTGGGTGTCAATGGTGGAAGAGCCACGACATAAATCACCCTCGTCAGATGATGATGTTGTGTTAGGAGATTTAGGTTCCATTCCATCCTATCATGACATAGTGGCCAGGTCACTACAATCCTCAGAGGACAGCCTGAGAATTGGCGGCCAGTCAGCCCGCTCGCCATATTCTCCACCAGCAAGCCCACCGTCCCAGCGGTCTACCATAGTACCACTGTCAGTTCCTCAACCACCCCTAGTTGAAGAGTGGAGAAATCAAGGGCTAGACCCTGAATCTGAGCCGATGAGCTTCTGTACCATCCTCGTAGTGGACCACTTCCCTAAGATGTTTTGGCTGGTCGCAAGACCAAATTTTCATGCGCTGGAATCACTTACCCCGGAGGAGTTTGAATGTTTCTTCCAGAACCTTTGGGTGACTCACTTCCTCCTTCACCACTAGTGAGTGTCTTATCCGAGGACCCAAGTGCACCTAGAAGACATCGGCAAATAGTGCTGTCTGGTTGACCTGGCCACACTCCCTGTGGTCCAACACCCCGAGTCACCTGGTTACCACATGGCCCTCCAACAACAATGCGTTCATAGTTTCCAAGTACTCTGCAATGTTATTAAGGAGGTGACCCCCCACCATGCAAGTCCATGGATGGGGGATATACGCTTCCCTCCTCTTTTGTTCTATTCACCGTCATCCTAACTCGCTAGGCGACATCAAGGACATTCCCCCGAGAATAGTTTTAGTCAAATGACTGATCTGTTGGGAGGGGAAAATGAGATGAAACTTCTTGATGGGAACTTCCTCCCTGAGGACATGCCCCCACTACTAGACCTATCGAGGAGGATTACTCATTAGAATAGGAACCTCTTAGGTCTCCCTACTCTCACCAAGGCATTGGTACTCATCCGTAATTTTCGTAAAGGAAAGGAGCACGTCGGAACTGTCAAGCACTCTGACCCATCTTTTTTAGTGTAGAAAACAGAGGAGGACCCCGGGAAGGCCACATTGTGCCAAAATATTGCTGAGTAGAAGAAGTTGGTTGATGAAATCCTAGCTGAACGTGTTTCAGAGCGACGAACCGACTACGGTGATCGTAGGCCAGGGCAGTAGGGGTAGGAACAACTACTCTTTGGCGAGCTGCCCTAGGCAACCCTGATAATGTCTCTCCCATGGACAGGACGGAATTCGTAGCTCAGGGAAAGAGGGCATGGTATATATCTCCAAACCCTCATGAATGGTGTGAAAATCCAAAAAACCCTACTCAGGATCCCCCATCCACCTCAAGGGTCGCTCCACCAACTACTCCATGAGACGCTGAGCCTGCCTTCTGCATTTAGGAACCCAAAAATGCACTCGTTATTATGGACCCCTATCAAGATAGGGAACCCCATTCAGATGATCCAATGGCCGTGCTCATCTCCCACCGAGAGACATTGTATACGTGACAGGTGGAAATCCCACAAAATGGAAAGCCATACCCGGCAGGGGGTGGATGATATGCCAGCACCCCCGGGATTTGGGAACCCCACCTTCTCCCCTTTTAACGGGACAGAGGACCCATCGCAGCACCTAGCACACTTAAACTCAAGGCGAGGTCCTATGCTAGGGACTCCAACATAGCAAGAGGCCACCAAGCTCTACTGTTTTGTTTATACACTGGACGGTTCGGCATTCGTCTGGTACAGTCAGCTCGCCGTCGGATCAGTGATCAGTTGGGAGGACCTTCGTAGGCAATTCCTTCCCCAGTTTAGCTCCACCGCCTAGAAAACGAGGATCATAGACCTCTTCAAGTGAAAACAAAGGTCTGAATAGCGAGTTGCGGACTTTATCGCCTAGTGGAATGGGCTCACATACTCCCTTGACATGCAACTAACTCAGGAGGAATTACTGATGATGTGAATAGGGAACATCAAGATGGAGTTGGTTCCCTCCCTGATCACCCAAAACTATTCTGGAGGGTTTTGAGACTTCTAAAATAAGGCCCAGAGCCTCGAAGAATCACTGCAACAGGCTAGACAAGCACGTCTGTTGCCCCCTGTGATCCCAACAAGGAGGGCTGCGAGAGCAAAGCCCGCCGCGATGGCCCAAATAGAATCTCCTAGGAAACTAGAATTTATACCAGTGAATCCATCTCCACAGCCTCGCAGAGGTCCGCCACCATGGGCACAACATCCATCCCAACAGCGACCACCTCAAAAATCAGCAAGTGTCCCCGCAGAATGCAACCCCACCGCCTAGGCGAGAAAATTAGGGTCTGCCTCCCCGACAGGCCCCTCCAGCAATATGTTAGGTCCATGATCCTAGGGCCCCCTTTCTAGACAGAAGAAACCAAACATACTCGTTCAATGAGAATCAGGTTACCAGTTACTTCTGAAGCACCTTGGAACAGGGAATTTTATGCTTTCCTGAGTGCAGAAAGCCAGAAGAGGTGAACCTCACTGATCGCCCCAACTACTGACCTTATCACCGAATCCTAGGAAACACCCTCAAGTAATTCTTTGTATTCAAGGACTAGATAAAATACTGGATTGGCAAAAACATATTCAGTTTGGGCCTGGCCCTGGAAAAAGTGGCGGGTGTCTTTGTGAGCCCAGATAGCAGTAGCGGCAGCGAAGGCGAGTGGCGCCAGGTTTCTGACCGTGGGTCTCAGAAGTATAATTACTGGATAGAGTGTAAAGCGGTCGCCTATGCCCATGGAATTATCCGTGCATGCCCGAATCAGCCTATGCCTTCAGAAGCAACGACCACATCTTCTGTATCATCATCTCAGCCGAACTCTTCCCATAAGATCAGGCATCAGTGGTGCAAGAAAAAGAAATGTGCCCCACCAATTCCATCATCGTCTCATACTCTCAGTGACTTCATGCCCCCTTGAGATTGGGATTACCCCCAAAATCATCCCGGTGATTGATCACTCTTCAAGCGACAGTCAAGGGTATGTTTTGGTTAACACTGTCGAGTTGGTAAACCCCTATATGACTCCTGACGAGGGGGATAACCAAGAGAACCTCCCCAACATCCCCAGTCGACGCCAACATTGGTAGAGCCATGACCATATGGGTCGTCAGGGCATTTCAGTTGGCACCTCTAGCTAGGCCATGCATGCCACTAAGACCAGATAGCAGGCCCTGCGCAGAACTCAGCATGCACAGCCTCTTCATCTGGTGTCGACAGGCCCACCTCCACCACTGTTTGTGCTACTGGATCAGGTATAACCACTTCTGTCATGTCGTGACCAGCTTCACCCTACTCCAGGACAAACTTAGTCATCTGGTCCTCATCTGATAGCTACTCTTCAGGCTTTGATTAGTGAGCAGCGGGATATTCTCAGTACCAGTCAGTCATCGGTCCGCCCGGCAGGGCCCTCCATGCCTCATATCACAGAGCGACTTTTTGCAAGCAGAAGTTCATTCCTGGAATGGAATTATGATGTTCTCAAGAACCTCAATGACATCCCATAGAGGATTTCCATCCATGAAGCCCTTTTCCTATCTCCAGATACGCACGAAGCACTCACCAAGGCTTTAAGAAGCCCCCACCAATTTAAGATGGAGGTAGCAGCTGCAGAAGCCTTTCATGCTGGAATAGTTGAGAATGATGAATGTCTGGCCATCATTTCGTTCTTTGGTGAGGATTAAGGCTCCCCCATATAGGGTCACATCCTCCCATTGTACATCACATGCCAATTTAATGGCATGAAGATTTGCCGCTATCTCATTGACACCAGCTACGGGATCAACCTTATCTTGACACGGACACTGCGGAAGCTAGGGTTATCTGAGGATGACATGACTCCCTCCGATTTATGAATCCAGGGATACGATAGGCTAGATTTGACCCTAGTTGTAATGATCTGTTTTAATACCCAGTTCGGCGGCCTAGTTGTTAGCACCGAGTTTATGGTTGTCTCCCCAAACACCGTGTATAATGCATTGATAGGTAGGCCATGGATCCACCTGCACGTGGAGGTCCCCTCATAGTATCACCAGTGCCTCAAGTACTCCCTTAATGGTTGAGTGAGGATACTCCAAGGTGATACATCTACTTTAGCCTCTTGTTAATCCCTCTATTTAGATGCTAACTATTACAAGAGAAATGATAAACAAGTCCAGGCAAGTGAAGTACAGCCCTTCATCATTAAGACCAACCCTTGGGTGGTCCTAAATGACGCCTAAATCTTCCTGATACATCGGTTAGAGGACACGATCCCTGATATAGGGCAATGTTTTGTTTATTTCTGGGAAAAGGGGGAACCATGCTCCCAAATGCAGGTGGTGTCGAAATATCACTTTGTATTCTTATAAAACTCAGGCCTCAGTGATCCCAGAGCCTCCCACTCCCATCAGGTATCAGAGCGTCCAGCTCATGGAAACAACAGTACATCATACTTGTCTATTTCCCCGGGATGGAATAAGCCGAATTCATCCAACAAGCCACAACTGCTTTGATATTATCAAGTGTGGACCCTTGGGCCAGAGACCAGATGTGATCGGGTCGACATCCTTCATTACTATAGTCTCAACTATGTCGGAGTTCCCCAATGCAATAACCACTGCCGCTCAAGCCGGTACCAGCCTCCTATCAGGTTATTCTAAACCAGATTAAGATTCTCCTGTAAGAAATCCTTCCTCTAAAAGTGAATAAGAGGATCTGGAGGATGCTTCCCCTACCTTTAAAGAAGGCATCTCCGACACAGTCGATGAACTTATACAGGTGAACCTTGGCAGCGAGGCAAATCCAAGACCCACATTGATCAGTGCCACCATGTCCCTTGAGGAGCAGAAACAGTACATAGATTTCCGGAAACAGCAACGTGATGTGTTTTCCTGGAGTTACGACGATATGCCAGAAATAGATCCTCGGGTATCCATCCTCTGCCTCGGTCTCCCGAAAAATCATCGTAGGTTCAAGCAGCCTCCCTAGAAGACGCACCCTTCTCAAGATGACATGGTCGAGGCCGAAGTTGACAAGCTCATCTGTTCCAGATTCATCAAGGAGGTCCAGTACCCCATGTGGCTAGCCAACATAGTTCCATTCAAGAAGAATAATGGACAGATCAGATTCTGTATCGACTTCCACGATCTCAACAGCCATTGTCAAAAGAATGATTTCCCCATTCCTATGACAGAGCTCTTGATTGACGCCATAGCTGGCTTCCAAGCCCTATCCTTTATGGATGGTTACTCTGGATATGATGAGATCCGGATGGCCCCTGAGGATGAAGAGTCCACTACTTTCAGGTCTCCCCAAGGTACTTTCTATTACCATGTCTTTCCCTTTTTCTTGAAGAACACACGTGCCACCTATCAGCAGGACATGCACCGCATATTCATGCCAATCCTATAGACACTGGTGGTGTGCTTTGTGGATGATCTAGTGGTCAAATCCTACTAGATCTAGGACCATCTCAAGGATCTTGAGAAAGTGTTCGGCTTTTTCCGTTCCTGCCACCAGAAGATGAACCCACTGAAATGTGCCTTCTGGGTCACCTCTCGAAACTTCCTTGGCTTTTTTGTCCGATACCGGGGCATTGAGATAGACCTAGAGAAGATCAAGTCCATCGACCAGATGCCTCCCCTGAGTAATATTCTGGAGCTTCTAGGTTTCCAAGGCCACTTGGCCTACATAAATTGATTCATTGCGAAATTGGATGACAAGTGTGAGCCCTTCTCTAGGATCATGAAGAAGGGAACCACTTATGAGTGGGACAATGAGTGCCAGAATACCTTTGAAGAAATCAAGCAACATCTTCTCTAGCCTCCAGTCTTAATGCCACTAGTCTCCATGAAGCCGTTGGTCCTCTATGTCACCTCCCTATATCGGTCCCTCGGCACCCTTCTCAAAAATAAGAACAATGAGGGGACAAAGAATAGCCTCTACTACCTCAGTCGCATGCTCCTTGATAAGGAGACCAAATACTCCCCCATCAAGAAGAGCTGTCGTGCGCTTGTGTTTTCTATACAGAAAATGCGACATTAACTGCAGCACCATGAGGTATAGTTGGTGTCCCGAGTAGACCCATTGAAGTACATCCTAAGCTTTCCCATGTTGGCTGGTCGTCTATCACGGTGGGTGGTAATCCTACAATAGTTCGACATCAGGTATTTTCCCAGAAGGCTATCAAGGGATAATCATTGGTAGACTTTCTAGCTGCCCATCCAACCTCTATGGACCAGCCCCTAGACCTGGATTTTCCCAAGGAGGCAATAATTTTTTAGATCATGTCATCCCGTGTTGGAAGATGCACTTCAATGGTGCCTCTCGAAGCCCCAACGGTAAGAGACTCAATGATTCAAAACTCAAAAAAGTGGGTCAGGGTATTTTCTTTATTACCCCAGTGCAAGCCATTCTTCTATACTCATTCCTATTGTTAGAAGCCTGCACCAACAACGAGGAAAAGTATCAGGCTCTTATCACTGGCCTCGAGCTAGCCCTCGAGATCGATGTGCCCCATTTTCATGTGAAGGGGACCCCAAACTAGTCATCAAGAAACTCAACAGTGGCTATGTTGTCAGGAATCCAGAGCTCACACCATTGTTGGAATGCACTCTCCAGCTAATGTTCTAGTACCCTTCTCCACCAGAGGTTACCCTTGTCCCTCGGTCATAGAACAGTTGAGCGGATGCTTTGGCCAGCTTAGCTATGTCACTTGGAGAGCCCAAACATGATGATCTGATTATCCACGTGGCACATCAGAGATTCATTGCTCCTATTACCCTGGATGGCAATGATGGCCCACAGGTAAGCCATCTTACCATCGGCACCTCTGCGTCAGGACCCTCAGGTCATCCGGATGTAGTGATCAAAATGATCACCGATTGGAGGACACCCTTGGTTGAATACCTCCAACATAGTAATCTCCCATCAGACTAGGCTGAGCACGACTGAATCTGATTCCGTGTGCTATAGTTTACCCATCATAGTAGTCCTAGCCTTGAGAAAATCATCTACAAGTGCGGGTTTGATGGTGTTCTCCTCCGTTGCATTCATGGGGTTGAGATTCCAGAGGTCATGAAAGAGGTTCGTGCCGGTTCCTGCGGTGCCCATCAGGATGGACCAAAATTGTCTCACCAGATCCATAGATTAGGTTATTTTTGGCCCTCCATGAACCATGACTACCTCAAGTTCACCAAAAGGTTCCAAGCATGACAAGTTCATGATAACTTTGTGCGTCAGCCACCCGAGCCTCTACACACTACCAAGCACTCTTGGCCCTTTGCAGTCTGGGGATTAGATGTCGTAGGACCATATCTACTGGAAATGGCTTGCCAATGCTGGTTTATCCTGACTGCTACAGATTTCTTTTCCAAGTGGGCAGAGAATGTTCCGCTCAAGGAAGTCAAGGCTTGTTCTATCATTGACTTTGTGAGTTCCAATATCATCCATAGGTTTGCAGTTCCTCATTATTTAATCACCGATAATAGCACCAACTTCTGAGAAGATGAGTTGAAAAAGTTGTACGTGAAGTAAAACATCTGATCTAACCATACCTCTCACTACCACGCACAGGAAAATGGGTAGATCGAGGCATTTAACAAAACCCTCTCTAAAATCCTACAAAAAATGGTTGGTTAGAACAAGAAGAGTGGTCCGGATAAGCTCCCCAATGACCTCTGGGATTATCAGATGACTACTCGTAATTCCAACTAGGTGACCCCATATTCCCTGGTGTATGGAACTAAGGCCATCCTGCCCATTTAGATCTAGTAACCCTAATTGTTCACAGCAGTCTATGGCCAGAAAGCGCTGGATAGAGTGGCTGAAATCCATCTATCTAAATTGGAATCACTTGACGAGAATAGGATTTGTGCCCTACACAATCAAGAAAGGCATCAGAGAAGGATAGCTCGAGCCTTCAACAAGAAGGTTCGCCTCCACTCTTTCCAGCAAGGCGACTTGGTGTTGCCATTGAGAACACCAATGATACCTAGTAGGAAGCCACCTGAGTTGGAGCCCAAATGGGTAGGACCTTTCATTGTTCATAAGGTTTACCCCAATGGAGAATACTCCCTGGTGACCTTGTATGGTGAGCGTATAACCCCTCACACCAATACCAAGTTTCTCAAGAAATACATTGCCTGAGCCATGCCGGTCCTACATGACCTTAAACTGGATGGTCCAGCATGACCCTAAACTGCATGCTGGTCCTACATGACCCTAAACAACACCGCAGTCCAACATGACATTAAACTACAAAGTCCAACATGACTTTAAACTGAACAATCCAGCATGATGTTAAACTGCACCTCCAAGAACTACATGTGGCTTGATTCCCTTCATTATGGGATATGTAGGACCGCCTGAACATTTAGATTTAGGGTCCAGCCCCATATCCTAAGGGATCTGCCAGTCACCTAGGCCCCTTGGCCTGTTCCCTTCCATGAGAGGGATATATAGGTGTGGTACATGGTTATTCCCTCATTTGCGTTGGGTTTTTGGCAATCATGCCATGCCCCCCCCCCCCCCGTTCTCCAATGAGTCTGCCATCTCTTTGTTTTATAATATTCATTGCGAGTTGGCCACTCTCAAGTCGAGCCCCTCGACCCTTTATAGTGGTTCTCCGATGTGTCCAAGAGTACTCTGGTCTAGGACCTGGAGTGTCAGATTCAACTTGGGCAAGTTCCATTCACTTGTCAGGCTTTGTGTACCTCTTCATTTGGGATACCATTATCTTTCACACCCAAAGGGACCTCCAAAACGGCATGGATTCTAGGCCTAAGGGATATACTACCATTACGGGCCAACATCCCCTGAGGGTTTTATACAACAAATTGATACAATTCCTGCATTCAGAATATAGTCAGTGGTCGATGCTCATTTTTTTCCCATTTCAGGCTAACACCACATGGATGCTGTGTTGCGAACATGGTGAACATTAATCCTCTGTCGACATGACAATCCCTTCATTCCTTGAATATTGGTTACATTATTCACATTATGTTCCACCCCATTATGTCCAGGTAGAATTTCGACACACTTTGCACTATCCCTCAGTGCACATCTACATGTCAGGGGGACAAAGCTGCAATACAACATTCTTCGGGGCTCTCGTGGTCCGAGTTTTAAGACCTTAAACTAAGATCTTCTCCAGAACTAAGTATGGCTTGATTCCCATACTTATGGGATACGTAGTAATTCCAAGACATTTTGTATCGGGTCCAGCCCTGGGAATCACAAATCCCATCCTTTCCCACTATTATCCCATTGGCCTGACCCCTTGGGGAGTTTTGTAACTATGGCATTTTCCCGGAACAAGTTCAGGATGTCCCTTGATGACATTGTGAAGTGACGGTTCCCTCTCTAGAGAGGTCATATCCTAATGTAGGAATGATACATGATCAGATTAATGTGCCTGTCTAGTGTGCTTCCACCATGGTGGCATAATTTCGAGAATGTTGGATTCTATTCAAACAAGCCACCACATCACCTTCCACACTTTGGGTACCCTTTATTCGGACCCTCGTCCTCTTTCATGTCTGGAGGGACCCCCTAACAGTATGAATTCTCAGCTTATGGTCTGCATACTATCCTAGTCCAATGTTCTAGAAGACTGGTGGATGATATTTTGAGTTAGGTCCCGTGTTTTGAACATGGTCAATGGTCGACCCTCATCTGTTGTCCCCATTTCAGGCTAACGCAATAGGGATGCTATGTTTTGAACATGGTCAATAGTTTTCCTTTATTTCCATGCCCCACCCACAGTTTTCTGAATTTGGGATAGCGTGATTCACCTTGTTTATTCCCCTATGTTCAAACGGATTCTAATTCCCCTAGCATTTCCCCACTCATGCGCTAGAACACATTGAGAAGATGATACATCGATCGGTCTAAGGTCCTCTTCCTTTGATTGGGGCCTCCCTCCTCTCCTCAGAAATCCAGATTCGAATCTAGAATGCTCAAAGCTTAGTTGATTCTCCCACGATCAAATGAATTACTAGTATGAGCATCCATTGTTTCTCACATTAGGTACGGCCCATGTGATCTTAGGAATGGATTGTTATTTATTTTGGGATTATGGTTGAGCACATTAAACCAATGTAACAAGTAAATAAATTTTTCCATAAATAAAGTTCAAAATAAGAAGCAGTAAGGAGAATTAATTTTATGGGTTCGGCCAAAACAGGGCCCCTAAGGGTCAGCTTCTTGGATGGATCATTCCAATGTCACTACCTTTTGGCTGGTGGCCTCCAGGATCGCTTCCCTACCCCTTAGGACACTCTCTTCTTCAGCATCCATGAAGCATAGTTTGTTCAACCTATCCTGTGTCCTCACCTATTCAGTTTGAAGTTCAGTCATCTGGTGACTAACTTCCACTATTTGTTCTTGGGCGTTTGCCAGCTGGGCCCTCAAATTTTCCATGATATCTGAACAGTTTGTGATGAATATCTCCTTTTCTCTTTCCTGTTCTTTGAGGCATCGAAACTCATGTTCTACCTTCCGAAATGCTCGGGTACGCTTCGAATACTCTCGAAACTTGGTGATGTTGGAGCATCGGCTACTCTCACACATATTCTAGGCCATGTAGTCACTAACCTTCAAGTGAAGGAATTGGGCATCTGTCCCTCTATAACACAGGAAATGCAGCCAGGTATGGATTGATCCCATCTACTTCAGCCATTCCGTCAGAGGCTGACTGAGAAAACACCTTATGCACTTCCACCCTTTGTGTCACTTCATCCATCTCTCTTTGGACTCTTCTGAGTTTGAATCATCAATTTCCTTGGAATCAGTGGGCCGATAGACAAGAAAAACAACCAACAGGCTAGCAATAGGGTCTTCCTCAGATATTCCTCCAAGGGAGTTGGGCTCTTCGGGGTCTGAGTCACCTTCCTCTCTCACCTCGACCCTGGTGTCACCTTTGTCAACTTTCGGCCCTGCCCTAACGGCAACGCCACTGGTGTCCACCGCTCTCTGCTTGCCAATTGTCAGGGCCGACTTGGTTTGGGGGCATGTCCTGGATAGGGTAGTACATTTCCCATTGACTCGCCTGCAGATGGTTCAGGCTCAGTAGCCCAACGAGCCTCCAATGTCGTGATCACTATACAGACAAGGAGCGCCCGGATCAATAGAGTCCTCCGACGGAAAGTACCAGTATCAAAGCAAGGGACTTATAGGGATCCAAGGAACCAACCTCTAATGTTTTGGCCGCTACAAGAGCTGTCATAGTGGGGTATTCCTTGGCGCTCATCAGTTCAATAATGGGCATCGGTGCCCCACCTAGTTCCATTGGCACTTCCCCCAATCTTTCCACTGGAGACTCTTGATCAGCACCAATATTCACCTATGTAAGATAAGAAGGGTGGATCAGGGATTGCAAATGATATCAGATAAAAAGAGGAGGATAGATAAGGGTTGAATCATACCTCGAGTAGTTCAGTCACATCTACATTAGAGCCAACGTTCTCTCCACTCTCTCGGAGACTCCCTTGGTGGGATCCCCTTGAGACCCTTCATCTTTGGGCTCATCTTCTCCTTCACCTTCTCCATATGCCTCCTCCTCTTCTGTCTCACCATCCTCCGGTTCATCATTTCTTTCATCATCCTCCGATGACAACATTTTCTTATCATTCTTCTGGCCAAGAATCACTTTCACCATGAAAGATGGCTCCTCATGCAGACCACGTTGGCGTGCATACATGTCCATGCCCATAAAAAATGTATGTCGTCGATGAAAGTTCACTCTATTGACAACCCAAACAAGCCTGATTTCTGGCATCTAGATCTCATCTCGCACTATCTTCTGCCAGTGGGCTTTAGTACTCACCAATTGCCACAGGGTTAGCTAGCCCGACTATAGCATCAGGAAGATTGTGTCATGAGAAGGTTGATGTAGATATCTTATTTGCTTCCCAATAATTTATCTGGTCGCTTCATGGGACCCTCCTTCTCTAGGCGATGAGGGCATGGCCACGCCATGCAACGTCCTCACTGCTGATGTCCCAGCCTGTGCGGGCCCCATTGTCTGACGTAATTCTGGCCTTCCCCATCTAATGGCACTCTGTTTGCTCTCTCAGGGCCCTTCTTCCACACTGGTGACCTTTAGTTTCCAAACTCGCTTCCTCAAAATCCCATAAGGTTATGGTAAGGCCCAATGTTTGGGATACTTGGTTGAGAGGCCACCGTCAACTCCGGTGGGAGAAAAGTTGATGACGTTGCCAGAGCCATAGGTCACGGACAACAGCCACATTTGGTGAAGAACTTATGGATGCCTTTCTTCCCAGACATCTATGTTTACTTTTTTTGGCATCCTATGGAGGCACGCAAACTACCTGGCTAACCTGGATGGAATGTAAGGATCACAGAAGATCTTCCCATCAATCCGGGCCACAAGCACCCAACCTATGATGCTCTAGAAGTACCCCCTCTTGTTGAGTGAGCCCTGACCATTGTCTGTCATATAGAAAGTTGGGGTGGGGAATGGGATGAAAGTGAAGTTGGCATGATTACCAATTCTGATCCTTACTCCCTCCTAATTGAGCATAATCAGCATGACCCCAGCAATGTTATGTAGGGAAGGTCTCAGGCCATTACCTAGGGGACGGATGGAATTTGGGAAGGTATATCAACCACAATGAGCTGCAACCTAGCCATAGAAGATCTGGAAGGGGCCACAAATCCTCTTTGGTGACCCTCCTCTCAAGATGTGTCCCAAGATGGCGTACAGACAAGCCTGCATGGGGACCCCCAGATTGAATCTTTTGTTGGCATCCATAATGCCAGCCACCACCAGGGTCGTGGGACGGACTCCCATCCTTGAATCCCTCACCAGTAAGAGTCACCCACTCAGGAATGTGGTGAGGAATCCGAAATATCATACATTCGGGTCCCGATTCTCATTTATGCTAAATCCCCACGACTAATAGTTCCCTTCCTCCCGGATCCTCCAGTAGGATCTACTCTTGCTCCTCTATGCCATGGTTGGACACCGTCTCCCTCACCTTGGCATCTTGACTGTCAGATATCCTTCCAAGAATAGGCTAAATCAGTCCTTGTACGTGATTTCCTTTAGTAAATCCTTGACCCCCAGCCTCTCCTTAGCCAACTCCCATAAGTTCCATGTCATCATGGGGGTTCTTGATCTGTCTCCCCAAGTGCTCATTAGTGGAAGGAATTCATCATATTGGTGTCCCTCCAAAGGGATACCCCTGAAGCGGTGAATGTCCCAAAGACTGATACTAAATTCCCCATGATGAAGATGGAAGGTATTGGTATCAGGGGACCACTGAGTGAACAGCTCTGGCCCAAGCTTGTGCGGGTGGTAGAAGTGAAATTGTGATGTCCACACTACTTCGAACAAGACAATGTGTCATATCTAGGCCGTAAATTGGTCACATGTATGGAGAACACAGTACAACCAGGCCCATTCACTGGTAAAGTTGCCTCTAGACTGCAGGTATGAGTCCTCCATCTAGCCTTTAGACTCGTCAGTAACGCTCTGATGAAAGGTTCTTGCGTAGAGGGTCGGGGAACTCTCTACAACAGGTTCGCTCCTTGAAATGGTCCTAGTCCTGGGATTGATGACGTAAACATCCATATGCATAGTTTCCCAGGTAGGATGATCATTTTTGGTTATGTTGTATCAAGGGAGATCATCCTCACGGGTCACCCATGACCACTGTGTACCAGCCTCAAAACCCGGAAAAGGGACCTCCTCCAAAATACTGAAGTCCCATAGTGGCAGATTATTAGACAGGGCTTACTCCTTTTGTGTGGGGGTTAGTATATTAAAAACTGAATGTTAATTGGAGACAATCCTTTGGGTTCCATAAACCTCCCGTTTGGTGACCATTTCAGCCCTTCGAGCAGTGACTTCTCCCTCATCAGCCTGGTTTTCAGCAATCTTCTTCCGACAAGAGCATGAGGAGTTGGTGTGAAATATGAGAGGGTGGTGTGGAAAAATAGCAGCCGTCGTGAAATTTCAGGATGTGGCGTGAAAAACCCTAGGTTTTCACATAAAACTATGGCTGATCTCAGTGGAATTACGTGCAACCGGAGCGGTTTTTCACACAGGGTTGGAGAAATTTTCACGCATGAGAGCTCGGAGGCTATCGCATGAGAGAATTAGTATGGACCATGGGACCCGTGTAAGCTTTTTATAGGAAAATCCTAGAATACGTGCAATCACGAAAAGCATATTCCATTCACCCTTGGGTTTTGCGCACCGCTCTAGGTTTTTAGTGCACATGGACCCCACGAAGTTATGCATTTCGGCATTTCCCCTGGAATCCGACCATTGCAACCCCTTGCCGATCTGATTCCAAGGGGTGGAATTTGTAGATGCCGAAAAATGCTCAAGGGCTGAAGCAGGTTTCAAAATGACAAAGCGAAGTCATATTTGGATCTGGGGACCCAGTCCAGGGGCCCTGGAGGAGTCACGTGGAATAAATTTCTATGTGTGCGAAAAAAATTCCCTGTAAGGAAAGTTCTAGGATTCACGAGAATTCTTCAACGTGGCCACATAATATTTCACGCCCCCACCCTGCATGGTTAGCATTTCACACCACCGAACTCAGCTTGCAAATATTTTGCCCCGACCTGTTTTTTGCGCCCTCGAATGCTTATAAATAGAAGGCGACCCCTTTGACTTCCGGGCTGAAGAATTTGAACCAGCTCTCGTGCGCAAAATTCACCTTTCATGCACGCAAAGATGGCTTTCAGGTACAATTATTTTCACACCAAGTAACCTTGGAGTCTACCTTCACGTGACATGCCCTTGGTTTAAACTGAATTCCAATCCCTTTGGGGTCTTCCCCCTACACACAATCCCTTCAACTTGCGCGCAGACGGGCCACTCGCGCGCAATCCCCTTCAATTGTGCGCACACCTAGTCACTGCGCGAAACCTCTCTCAATTGCGTGAAATTGATACTCCTTGCACGCAATCCATTCCAGTCATGTGCAAAGCCTTGACTCCACTTGCACGCTAATCCTCACTAATTTTGCACTAGCACAGTGTTTTTCACACAGGGCTGCTTATTTCACGCGCAAGTCTCAATGGTTGCGCGCAACTCCTCGGGACCCCTCACTCCGGTGCTTCCTGAACACCTCTTCACTTGCACGTAACTTTGAGCGAGTGCCTGATTCTCTTCTTATAGATTCCATTTGTGGGTGTCTCTCATCCCCTGGGAATCCACATCATACACCGTTTTTCCGTACGGC
This sequence comes from Viscum album, assembly GCA_963277665.1. Lineage (NCBI taxonomy): Eukaryota > Viridiplantae > Streptophyta > Magnoliopsida > Santalales > Viscaceae > Viscum > Viscum album. The sequence goes on along the minus strand of OY728155.1, from coordinate 1,513,980,057 downwards.
CTTCTAGGCTCGTACGCAGTAACTTCAAAGTCCCTGGGACTCTTTTTCTCATTACGTTGCTTCGCCTCATGCTTCTTCAAATAGGAATGCTAATGGCTATTTCTTCTTCACATAGCCACTCTAACATGGACCCCTCGATGGTTTACTCTATGACACCCCCTCACTATGGCCTTGCTTGTCCCCTCTCTACACCAAGGAGTAAAGGGTATCTGTTATGTATGTCCTAGGGGTGTGGAGTGAACCCACCTCGTCCGAGATGCAAGACGTTGAATTAAAAAGCACCATCGTCATCAAAACATGAAGTTAAACTATGACCTGGCCTCGTGCCTCGCACGCAGGGTTCCCCGCATTGGACATTCTCCACACCCACTCGTCTCCACAGGGATGGGATCACCCTTCACAGGGGATGATATCCTCCTTATCGGAGTGGCGTTTGTCCACGAGGAAAGGGCAGCCAGTTTGGTGTAAGCCCCTAGATTTTCTTACATGAGGCAGCATCCCTACCCCTCCTTTCATCTTCGGTCCCTAGGGCTAGCAAAGGGTGTGGTGGGGAAAGGTGCTTCTCCTTTTTTCGGTCCCAAGTCCCTCTCCCACTGCACTTTGTCGCCTTGGTCCTCCATCCTGGAGTAAGTCCCAACCACTTCTTGGGCTGCGAACCATGCATAAGCCCCTGTAAACTCTATGGGCCGCTCCATGCATAAGCCCCACCCCACTTCCCATGGACGCACCTTTCATGACGTGATCGTCAGGTCTCTGCTATCACTTGTTTCTCACACCGAGCATGACTCACTTGAGTTTAGAGCAAGCACCGACCATGACAAACACCTTGGTCCATCTCAGAGTGTAAGCCCCAACCCATCCCAAACTATGGGGAATTTGATCCATGTCAAGGTATGGTACGTAAAAAGCCCTCATGAGGTTCAAACCCACCAACCAAACACCTTGGGCCGCCTTAGAGTGTAAGCCCCAACCCATTCTCAAACTACGAGGACTTTGATCCATGTCAAGGCATGGTACGTAGAAAGACTCCATGACGTTCAATAACACCAACCAAACACCTTGGGTTGCCTCATTGTGTATGCCCCAACACCCACACGAACTACAAGGGCCTTGATCCATGTCAAGGCATGGTATGTAGGAAGCCTCCATGATGTTCAATCCCACCAACCAAACACATTGGGCCACCTTAGAGTGTAAGCCCCAACCCATCCCGAACTATAAGGTCTTTGATCCATGTCAAGGAATGATATGTAGGAAGCCTCCATGAGGTTCAATCCCAACAACCATTGGCCCCGGCCATCTCTATTTCGGTGTGCCAAGCCCCTCTCAACCCGAACTACGAGGACTCTCATCCACGTCAAGGCATGGTACGTAGGAAGCCTCCCCGAGGTTCAAGCCCACCACCCGGTCATTATGAACACCTTCCCATCGGTTCACCAACACCTTGGGCCACCTCATATTGTAAGCCCCAACCCACTTCCGAACTATGAGGACTTTGATCCATGTCAAGGCATGGTACGTGGGAAGCCTCCATGAGGTTCAATCCCAACACCCGATCTTTCTGACCACCTTCACGTTAGGTTCACCCTGTCCCGCATGACATTAATCTTTATACCTTATCCTGAACTACATGGAATTTCATTCCCTACCACAGGGATACGTAGGAAGACTTTTTGAGTCTAAATCCCAACATTACTGTCGCCCTTGCGATGGCCATATTTCATCCCCCCTTCACTTCATTACCCATCAAGATCCTCACCCGGGCCACCACATCCCGGTGAGATCATGCCACCCCCACTCATCATTCCCACTATCATTATTCGGGATTCCACCCACGTGTTGGCCTAAATATCGGTGTTCCCTCCAGGGGGTTCTTCCATCGGATCCACTCTAGTCAGTGTTCTGATCTGTCTGGTCCATCTCCGCTTGATGTTAAAATTGCGGCATACCCTGTGTTAAACATAGGAAGGTGAGGAAAAACTCAGATACATGCCCATGGAATATGATTCCACGCATTCGATGTGGGATTCCTCGGGCTTCCGCACCCTCGAGAAGCCCTATAATAAGGGACAGAAGACAGACACACCAATCCCCCAGCATCCAGATACGCCAATGTTTCCAAACGTGACTACTCCCTTAACCGAAGGTTGCTGCCCTGACCGGACCCCTTGGAAAGTCCTGACAGAAGCAGTGTAATTAACTAGCATCCATAATGATATGGTTCTGGGAAGAGTTTCACGAACAATGTCTTAAGTCTATAAGGGTGACCCAGACTAGATGACGAGCTCCGAGGAGGAAGACATGGATGGAAGACCCGACATCCCATCATCCCATTTCGATCAAGTAGCAGACGCCCTTGAATAAGGAACGGATGTCGCCCGCCTTTGGAAAGAGGGAATGCATGGTAACAGCTGCACGTCCTCCACCTGATGGATGTGCGCACCTTGGCGAAAGCGTCGAAAAAATTTATAAATTAGGTTAAGATATTAGAGGGTTATGGCCTACATTATTGCTATTATTATCTCAATAAAAGAATACTTTCTAGTTGCCTATGAAGAAATTTCCATGCATTCATCTCTGATAAATAAATATTATTCATGTGTTAAATTAAATAACTAGTTTGTAGTATTGTTGGATAATATCATAGATAAATTGGAGGGGTGAAATTCATAGGGTTAATAAGAAAGGGGGAGGTTTGGGATCCTAATTTAAATATTAACCCAAAATTAAATTACAATTAAGTACTATGAAATGATATTTACATCAACAAACATATAATTATTGATGAAAATATATAATATATATTAGAAAATGAAAAGGATGAACATGAATAATAATTCTTCATTTATATTTTACAAAATTGAATAAAAAAACATTATATATAGCATGTAAATAAGTATCTCTATGTAGAAATACATGAATATATATATAAATTTCTAACCTATATAAATAATTGATTATTTTTTCTATTTGAAAATAAATTGTTACCAAAGATATTAATACATGTACACTACGGTTCCCGATGCACTACTAGATATGGATATCCCTGAACTAGAGAAACTAGTCACTCATTATCATAGGGATGATATTGTCATTACTAAAGCTGGAATCCTCTATAGTTTTATGTTTTCATTCACACTTATTTCTATAAAAGTTAGAAATCCATCTGTGATTACTTTATAAAATCATTGTTTGATGAAAATAAATTGAAAAATTAAAAAGGGTATTCTACAATTATTACCAAATGAGGTTTATAATGATAATATAAAATTAGAATGATTTACTTGGGTCCTTAATAATGATTTCAATGTCTTAGTTTATTGGAAGGCTAAATAAATCAATGTTAAAATGTAAAAATAGGTTTTCTATATGAATAATACCTTACAAAATTATATTTATTTTCCTATATGGTGGAATAAAACTTCAAGGTCAATACCAGGCACAGAACAAGGTAGGTTACTTTGAAATACATGTGGCCACATCTTGAATCAAAATCTGGATGATTTTGATGACAATTTATTTTTATTTTATTTGGGTTATTTTTAATATTTTTTATTTCTACTTGGTTTTTAGTTAACATGAATGTCGTTTTTGAGAATTAAAAATCTTATATTTACTAAAATATGTGTAATAATACATTTTAGCGAGTGATACATAAAAAAATATTAGTAAGAAACTCCAAATTTAATATATTGTCATTCAATGATAATATATTGATGTATTTCTCAATGGGTTTCTTGGTCACCCCGAATTTTATAATGTTGAGTTTTAAATTAAACTCTTAAATTTATATTTATTATATCAATGATTACATATATAATAACCATTATATTATTCTAATAATTGTACATAAAATATTAAGATAACTCTAACAGAGTTTTTATACACCCATGTGCTTAACCTTGGAGAACAAAAGTCCAATTTCTTATGAAAAATTACATGTCAGAGAGGATTTCCATTTACTTTCATTAACCTAGGATTATCATGATCAATATAACACCCATTATCATTTTATTATGTTTATATAATTTAATTTTTGGTTTATTTTTTTTAATTTTGGCCCTTACTTTTGGAAATTTGTGAAACATTTCACTATTACATGACTATTATGCATCGTTAAGGGGAATTCATATGATTTACCATATGAATAATTATTTTATTTTATTTTTTTGAATTTTTTTTCTAAATATGTGCTGCACAATTGGGTTGAAACCATGTAAAATATTTTGGAAACCATGAAATCATTTTTTAGCTAAGATTTTGTGCACACAATATGTTCATGGTCATTGGAAATAATTCAAGTATCCATTTAATATTTATAAAATTTTGGAAATGTAACACCCCGAGCTTCCATGATACGCTTCGCATTCAATAATGCAATAGCTTGCATTGTACGCAACTTCGAGTTCTAACACACCGCAACTAATCAAAGTAGCCGTTATGAATAGTAATAACCACTTTTTAAATTTATAGAAATTTTATATTTCAAAATGGACTTCATTTTTGTATTCCTAATATTGAAATTAGCCTATGTTGAATTTTTGGTATTTTTTTGAGAACTTCTATTTTTTTATGAATAGTGAAAAATACATAAAAAACACTTTTTTAATAAAAATAATTTATAGTGATAAATTATACTATTTCATGGTTTTAAAGTATAATTAGAATATATTTTTACCATTTTATCCAATGGTGGTCATTAGAATTAATTTAACATTGAAATTAGACATAAACAATTGCCAATCTGTTGATATAAATTGTTTCTTAAAAACACGCTATTTGTTGTAACAGCGGGAATTAATTATAAAATAAATTAATTCAACTTATATTTTTTGGAATTTTTTAAAATAGACATCATTTTTGAAATCGGAATATCAATTATATCTTAGGGTGATATTTTGGCATTGTTCTGAAAAACTTCAATTTTTGATGAATAGTGAAACCACTAAGTGGTAGTTAAATAACTGATTTTTCGTTTAAATGAAATATTACCACCTCTGTGATTTGATTTTAAAAAATCCGACATACATGGTTGTCATTAAGAAGTAAAATGTGGTTCAATGAGATTAAAATAATTTTTGGTGAATAGTAACTTTTAAGTTCTTAATCGCGATTAGAGGTAATTAGTGTAGTTTAAGGTAAAAATAATGTTTTAATAATATGAGATGAGCTTGACACATGTCCTACCCTCATTGGATCTGCCATGGCCGACCAAGACAATCCATGTGTCAACTTGGGGACCCCATGGAGCCACTTTATTTGGAAAATGACATAAATACCTTTTATTTAATGTTAAAGTAAAAAATGACACAAACATGAAATGTTTTACTAAAACAATTTTTACATGGAGTTATATAAGTCATATTTTTGACTATAAATATTCATTGGAAAGCTAAATAGATTTCCAAAATCAAATTTTTTTTATAATTTTTAGATATTAAATAAATTAAATTATTTATGACATTATTATGATGCAGCGATGACCTCATTATTTAACGATTTTAATAAAATGAAAAGATAATGTACAATACAAGGCTTATACTTGTCCAAAGACTATTGTATGGGTAGATTTCGAACCCTTATCACCATATCCACTAATTATATAAGTTTGGGACCTTTAGAATCCGAAAATCATTGTATAATAATGTAAAATTTCCTTACTTTCCAAGAGTGCCCCTCCTCTCCTCTTATAAAAGGCCCCCACCTCTACCACCTCATTCACACATTCAAGCCATTTGTCTCGGCCAAACTCTGCCCAAATACTCTCCCAACTTCCCCCTCTTACTTCTGGAAGCCTCACTTTGGTTAGAACTCTTCCCAAGGAAGCCTTTGGCTCAAATCAAAAAGAGTTACCCGATTTTGAGGTAATGTCTTCTCTAATGTTGTTTTGTATTATTTTTCTTCTCCAACCCCCTAAACTCTTTTTATTCATTTATTTTGTAACAACACTAGTATCCTCAATATACTAGGATGTTTTTATAAGAATGATTCGAGCTACACTTACACACACCTACATCTAATGGTTAAAGAACATACGGTTTCTATGGATGGCGAATTTCTGCCTCACGAAACGATGATTGTTCAACACTCATATAACACCTTCAAAGGTGGCCATTAAGATGTCACTATATTTATATATGATATATAATATGTTTATGTTTTACTTATGCTTCTGTATTTCTCATTTATGGCATACTTTATGATTTCCATTATGGGTAAACGCGATAATTTCATTTTAGGAAGTGCGGACTACCGCCCCCTCAAAGTGATTTGAATCGTTAATGCCATATGTGGGATGTATAAAGGATGGAGTAAATGGTATTATACACTATATTATACTTTAATTATATTATACATTTATATCATTATGATTTCATTCCATTAAATACGAAATAGAAATGAAAGTAGCGTTCTTGCGTATGTACGGCTTACCGTCTCCATGAACGGTGCATTTCATTTCTTACCTCTAAATGTTACGTAATATTATAAATGAATGTATATACTGGATATATATGATATATATGATATCTAAATCATGAATATAATTCTGGAGATAATGGATATTCTACCACATAAACAACTTGTAATTATAAGAAGTTTATTGTTGACTCAAGTACCAAAGATCGACAAAACGACCGTTATTAACTTAAATAATTACATAATGTTCATATCATTGTAATAAGTGATATAAAAAGGATAATGAAATTGAAAATGGTTCTTAATAAGGTATATATTAACCCTAGTTTATTATTCAGGAGGTTAAAGAATGGTTGAGTCAAGTCAGACATGAGGTAAGGGAACTTCTTAACCCAATTTCTATTCTTTGGGTTAATCTCCTACTTTCAAATTATGTCATGATATTATTATGTCCTATCTTGTATTTTTACATTATTTATGTGTACTTATAGTGAATACACATTATAGATGTACTTTATTTAAAAAAATGATCTTTTTAAGGCCTTCGTCTCAATCCCCTTTCATTGAGGCACATTTGGTTTTATACACAACTTTCTTTTATACGGTGTATAAACCCCTTTGACTTTTACGTTTATTCAAAAGGAATATTTTTTATATGATGCGTTTTTCTAAACGACAAAACGGAATGTTTTTCATTCCGTACTTATGCGGCGACAACGACTTCCCCGCCACCGTGACCATTATTTGAGTTTCGGCTTCCTCTACAAGCCATCATTTTTTTTAATGAAAAATAAATACAAAGTTTTAACTTTCTTTTATTTTGGTATTGAAAATGGTTTTGAAAGCGTTTTTATTATATCAATGTGTTGTATTGATATCTTTTGATTGAAATATGGAAATTTTATGTTTCCTTTATGCATGTTTTATGTGATACGATTATGTTATGGTTTATGATATGTTTAAACCTATTCATATAAGGAATGTATTGGACTTTATAAGTGACTGGTGGAGCCCGCTATAGCTCCTCGATGCATCAGTAGGTCTCATGAGACAACTAGACGTGGAATTGGCCGAGGCCCTTTCCCAATTTGATTTATGGTTTTGGCAGAGGCCTTAATCATTTTAGACGTCTTGGCCGAGGCCTTGACAAAATGTTTTAGAATGTCTGGCATTATTCATTCCCTCATTATGAAAGTGGTTATTGATATTGCATGTGATTATTCGACCAGTAGAATATCCATGTGAATAAGTGAATGGAATTATCTCATTTTACTTTTGCCATATTATGTTGATGTTCAAGTTTAAAAGGCTTTTGTTTTAGTTATACATTGCCTTAAATTTTTGTGTTTATTTATGAAAGCTTCCGCAATATTGTTATCCTTACTGAGAATATGATCTCACCCCTTTCAATGTATTAATATTTTCCAGGATGTGAAGAAGTATTTTATGAATGACCTGCAGGGATAGTCAGAAGAGGATATGAGTGTGGACTATGAAGACTTTGTTATTAGTTTTTCACTTTATGATGTAATGTAACATTTATGAATGTATCTAGTGTTTCCAAGGCTACTAAACTAATCGGTCATTCGAGACTTGATCTTTTGTGATCATGTCAATGTTACGAAGTAATGCACCGACTCTGGGAAGCTGGGGTTGGGGCGTAATAGTTGGTATCATAGGCAGTTTAGTACTAACCTTGGAAGATAGATTTAGATAAACTCTGATTAGAGCACATAGCCCAAAGATAGACTTTGAGGATTAGTATAGAAGAACTTCCTAGAATTTTGTTACTGTAGAGATTTTGTGAGTTTTCCGAGCAATACATCCCAGTCTGGATACGAGCAGGTAGAGGCGGCTTTGGCACAGATGTATCTAGGGGTAAAACCCGAAAACACCGCTTTGAGCTAGACTCGAACGGGAACTGGTGCACGACAACGGGCCTTGCTGCACTCTTGGTTACGACACTCCTGGGGGATATGCTTAGGATAATTCTCGTTTTCTTTACAAAACACTATGAATTGTTATGAGTATATACTTCCTTAAAGAAAACCTTTTTATGATTATGGATTATATCCATAAATAGTTCTATTTATGTTAAGTATTTTATAAGTATGGAATTATATATTTTGATTCATAAACTAATCTAGTTTATGCCATTGTATAGAAATGGTTCCTAGTGGAAGGAATGGAAACTGTATCAATGCACGAACTCTGTGTAGGGATTGCCCTCCTGCTCAAGATAATTATTGTGGATCTGGAGATACAACTGGTTCTGATCAACTTATTACCATACTGGGACAAGTCACTCAAGTTATGAATAATAACCTTACTCGTATGGATCACCCTGATCCACAATGTGGAGGATCAATTTTAGACCACTTCATGAGGCAACAACCACCAACATTTAATGGGGGTACAAATCCATTAGTAGATGAGCAATGGATAAACACCTTAGAGAAAATATTCCATGCCTTGGGGAGTAGCGAAAGGGAGAAGGTTATCATGGTAGTTTACCGCCTCACTGGAGATGTTGATCAATGGTGGTCATTGATTCAAAACACAAAGGAAGATGATGATGTATCGAATATGTAATTGAGGGAGTTCAAAGAGCTTTTCCTAGAAAAATACTATCCTGGTGACCATTGAGCTGATATGGAAAGACAATTTTCGAGTCTGAGACAAAAGGAGGATGAGAATGTCGCAAAGTATGAGTCCAACTTTACAAGGTTAGCAAGGTATGCTGCAGATTATATACGTAACCCAAGAGGTAAGATTGATCATTTCTTTTATGGGTTAAAGCCATTTCTCCGTCGAGCTTTAGTATCACAATCGTTTTCAACATATGAAGATATTGTCTCATGTGCTATCAAGACAGAAAAGGAATTATCTAAGTCTTATGACAACAAAGTAAAGCAGGAGAATAAGAGAACGGTGGAACAAGAGACATATAAAGGGAAAAAGGGAAAGAAAGATTTTCCATTATGTGATAATTGTGGGAAGAATCACCCTGGTACTTGCCTAAAAGGAATGGGGGTTTGTTATAAATGTGGGGAAAAAGGTCACCAAGCGCATGATTGCAAGGGAAAGAAAGAGGCTATCAATGTTGAATGCTACAATTGTAGGGAAATGGGGAATTATGCAAATGAATGTCCTAAGCGTTAGGGAAACTTACCTCAGAAAAGGCCAAGGGATCAAGGACAATCTTATGCTATTACTACAGTTGAAGCAGAATAACTAATGTATTGGTGCTTTTGGACTCATGGATTATATTCTGGTTATTAGAATAATGTGATATAAATATAAGGATTGTACTGTAGTACTTGTTGATTTCAGTAATGTTTTAATATGATGAAGGTAATTATATTTTTATTATGTGACAATAAGAGAAACTTTACTTTGTTTGGGGAATATGATAAATTGATTTTGGAATTAAGAGACCTTTTTGAGAAAGTCTGGACAGAGGTATTTTTGATAACTATAAAGGTTGGAGTGGATTAAGTTGATCTTTGGATAGTATTTTTTAAGGTTAAAAAATTTATGAAGATTTTTTTTGAATATTATAATACTATAGTTTTAGGAAAAGGACAACCTGCAGGGTGGGGCATAACCCGTCGCGTCGGACAAAGCTGCAGGAATCGAACCCACAATCATAGTGCGACAGGCCTTTATTTCCTACCACTAGCCTACAGGAAGTCCCTGGTTATTAAAAAATAATTTTACTAATCTAAATGGTATGTGTTAACATTTGGAACCTTATACAATTAGGATAAGTATAATACTTTTGAGTTCTATTATCTTTTTGAGTGAAAGATGAGTTGAAGGTTGAAACTCTAATTGTCAAGCATAAATATATATATACCTATCTCTTATTCAATGAATGAATTAATTCTTAAACTTTAGTAAAGGGATATTAAAACAAAAAAATTTGTTATCCTAATACCTTATGTCTTGTTGAACTGATGATATTTTAAATCAACATAGATTGAAGGCTTTGAGGCCCTCAATTTGACAGTTGATTGTGATTGATGACCTCAATCACTCCCTACAAATATTTACGTTTTTCCTCCAATTATATATCTCTAATTGCCACCAATGTTCTCCTAATCGAGATCATAATTGGGTGGTGACTTTTTCATTTACCTTTCCCTCTTATTAAGGCTAAATTTTATTAATCTTATTTCCGATGTGGGTTTTCCACAAAGGTATTTTCTCTTTTCAACCTTTTATTTTCAAAGAAAAATTTCAAATTGCGAGGACGCAATTTATTGAAGGAGGGGAGAATGTAACACCCCAAGCTTCCATGATACGCTTCGCATTCAATAATGCAATAGCTTGCATTGTACGCAACTTCGAGTTCTAACACACCGCAACTAATCAAAGTAGTCATTATGAATAGTAATAACCACTTTTTAAATTTATCGAAATTTTATATTTCAAAATGGACTTCATTTTTGTATTCCTAAAATTGAAATTATCCTATGTTGAATTTCTGGTATTTTTCTGAGAACTTGTAATTTTTTATAAATAGTGAAAAATACTTAAAAACAACTTTTTTAATCAAAATAATTTATAGTGATAAATTATACTATTTAGTGGTTTTAAAGTATAATTAGAATATATTTTTACCATTTTATCCAATGGTGGTCATTAGAATTAATTTAACATTGAAATTGGACATAAACAATTGCCAATCTTTTGATATAAATTGTTTCTTAAAAACACGCTATTTGTTGTGACAGCGGGAATTAATTATAAAATAAATTAATGCAACTTAAATTTTTGGAATTTTGTAAAATAGACATCATTTTTTAAATCGGAATATCAATTATAGCTTAGGGTGAAATTTTGGCATTGTTCTGAAAAACTTCAATTTTTGATGAATAGTGAAACCACTAAGTGGTAGTTAAATAACTGATTTTTCGTTTAAATGAAATATTACCACCTCTGTGATTTGATTTTCAAAAATCCGACATACATGGTTGTCATTAAGAAGTAAAATGTGGTTCAATGAGATTAAAATAATTTTTGGTGAATAGTAACTTTTAAGTTCTTAATCAAGATTAGAGGTAATTAGTGTAGTTTAAGGTAAAAATAATGTTTTAATAATATGAGATGAGCTTGAAACATGTCCTACCCTCATTTTATGTGACATGGCCGGCCAAGACAATCCATGGGTCAACTTGGGGACCCCATGGAGCCACTTTAGTTGGAAAATGACATAAATACCTTTTATTTAATGTTAAAGTAAAAAATGACACAAACATGAAATGTTTTACTAAAACAATTTTTACATGGGGTTATACAAGTCATATTTTTGACTATAAATAGTCATTGGAAAGATAAAACAATTTCCTACATCATAGTATTTTTTTATAATTTTTAGACATTAAATAAATTAAATTATTTATGACATCATTATGATGCAGCGATGACCTCATTATTTAACGATTTTAATAAAATGAAAAGATAATGTACAATCCAAGGCTTAAACTTGTCCAAAGACTATTTTATGGATATATTTCGAACCCTTATCATCTTATCCACTAACTATATAAGTTTAGGACCTTTAGAATCTGAAAATCATTGTATAATAATTTAAAATTTCCTTACTTTCCAAGAGTGCCCCTCTTCTCCTCTTATAAAAGGCCCCCACCTCTACCACCTCATTCACACTTTCAAGCCATTTGGCTCGGCCAAACTCTGCCCAAATACTCTCCCAACTTCTCACTATTACTCCTAGAATCCTCACTTTGGGCATAACTCTTCCCATGTAAGCCTTTGTCTCAAATCAAAAAGAGTTACCCGATTTTGAGGTAATGTCTTCTCTAATGTTGTTTTGTTTTATTTTTCTTCTCCAACCCCATAAACTCATTTTATTAATTTCTTTTGTAACAACACCAGTATACTAAATATACTAGGATTTTTTTATAAGAATTATTCGAGTTACAATTACACACACCTACATCTAATCGTTAAAGAACATACGGTTTCTGTGGATGGCGAATTTCTGCCTCACGAAACGATGATTGTTCAACACTCATATAACACCTTCAATGGTGGCCATTAAGATGTCACTATATTTATATATGATATATAATATGTTTATGTTTTACTTATGATTCTGTATTTCTCATTTATGTCATACTTTATGATTTCCATTATGGGTAAATGCGATAATTTCATTTTAGGAAGTGCGGACTGCCGCCCCCTCAAAGTGATTTGAATCGTTAATGCCATATGTGGGATGTATAAAAGATGGAGTAAATGTTATTATACACTATATTATACTGGAATTATATTATACATTTATATCATTATGATTTAATTCCATTAAATACGAAATATAAATGAAAGTAGCATTCATGCGTACATACGGCTTACCGTCTCCATGAACGGTGCATTTCATTTCTTACCTCTAAATGTTACGTAATATTATAAATGAATGTATATACTGGATATATATGATATATATGACATATAAATCATGAATATAATTCTGGAGATAATGGATATTCTAGCACATAAACAACTTGTAATTATAAGAAGTTTATTGTTGACTCAAGTACCAAAGATCGACAAAACGACCGTTATTAACTTAAATAATTACATAATGTTCATATCATTGTAATAAGTGATATAAAAAGGATAATGAAATTGAAAATGGTTTTTAATAAGGTATATATTAACTCTAGTCTATTATTCAGGAGGTTAAAGAACGGTTGAGTCAAGTCAGACACGAGGTAAGGGAACTTCTTCACCCAATTTCTATTCTTTGGGTTAATCTCCTACTTTCAAATTATGTCATGATATTATTATGTCCTATCTTTTATTTTTACATTATTTATGTTTACTTATATTGAATACACATTATAGATGTACTTTATTTAAAAAAATGATCCTTTTAAGGACTACGTCTCAATCCCCTTTCATTGAGGCATATTTGGTTTTATACACAACTTTCTTTTATACGGTGTATAAACCCCTTTGACTTTTACATTTATTCAAAAGGAATCTTTTTTATATGAAGCGTTTTGATAAACGACAAAATGGAATGTTTTTCTTTCCGTACTTATGCGGCGACAACGAGTTCTCCGCCGCCGTGGACATTATTTGAGTTTCGGCTTCCTCTACAAGCCATCATTTTTTTTAATGAAAAATAAATACAAAGTTTTTACTTTCTTTTATTTTGGTATTGAAAATGGTTTTGAAAGAATTTTTATTATATCAATGTGTTGTATTGATATCTTGTGATTGAAATGTGGAAATGTTATGTTTCCTTTATGCATGTTTTATGTGATACGATTATGTTATGGTTTATGATATGTTTAAACCTATTCATATGAGGAATGTATTGGACTTAATAAGTGACGGGTGGAGCCCGCTATAGCTCTTCGATGCATCGGTAGGTCTCATGAGACAACTAGACGTGGAATTGTCTGAGGCCCTTTCCCAATTTGATTTATGGTTTTGGCCGAGGCCTTAATAATTTTAGACGTCTTGGCCGAGGCCTTGACAAAATGTTTCAGAACGTCTGGCATTATACATTCCCTCATTATGAAAGTGGTTATTGATATTGCATGTGATTATTCGACCAGTAGAATATCCATGTGAAGAAGTGAATGGCATTATCTCATTTTACTTTTGCCATATTCTGTTGATGTTCAAGTTTAAAAGGCTTTTGTTTTAGTTTTACATTGCCTTAAATTTTTATGTTTATTTATGAATGCTTCCTCAATATTGTTATCCTTACTGAGCATCTGAGCTCACCCCTTTCAATGTTTTAATATTTTCCCAGATGTGAAGAAGTATTTTATGAATAACCTGCAGGGATAGTAAGAAGAGGATATGAGTGTGGACTATGAAGACATTGTTATTAGTTTTTCACTTTATGATGTAATTTAACATTTATGAATGTATCTAGTGTTTCCAAGGCTACTAAACTAATCGGTCTTTCGAGACTTGATCTTTTGTGATCATGCCAATGTTACGAAGTAATGCACCGACTCTGGGAAGTTGGGGTTGGGGCGTTACAGGAAATGTTGTCCTCCAAATTTTAGGATGGTTTGGTAAACCATAACTCCAAACTAGGTAGTGTTTAGGGGGTGTTCAGTGAAATCTAATGGGTTGGGGAAAGGATTACCGAACCATGTGGCATAACTTTATATATATTCGGTGACTTTAAAAATATGGTTTTTCGTTTTTATCAATCTTGGATTTTAAGGGTGGTTTCCCCTATTACTTAACCTCTTGTTAAAATAGATTTCCAGTATCTCAAGGGATCTTGATCCCTCCCCCTTTTTGATTTCAATCTTGTGTGACTAACTTTTAAGTTGAGTACTCTTAATAAGGATTTGAATCCTCTTTGTTTCCTTGTCTATATTTCCCCTCTTCCATTCTACCTTGGTTTATTAATCTCATATTAACCAAAGTTATTTCTAGGGTTGATTTGTGGGTTTATTATTTTTTGGGGATTTTAGGTGGTAGGGATCTGAGGGGTCTTTTTTATTTTTAGTGAACAATCCATTGAATACAATTACATCCATACTGGTTTCCATTGAATCAAGGTAGTTTATTTTGTTTAATTAATTTATTTAGAATATCATTATATGATCTATGTTTCTAAATTTTTTATTTGTTTTTTTATTACTATATGTTATAGTCAATTGGGGTTTTATAATTTATTATTATTATTTATTCATTGATAATAATGTTTATTTCATGAGGTTTAAATTTATAAGTGTTATATTTTAATTAAAAGTGTTTATAAAGGATTAAATGTATTTTTATATGAATTTTGTGTTTTAATTTTATTTTACATTATTTTAACGATTGATTATATAAATAGAAGGTTTTTTACTCTTGACATTTTTTTATAGGAATGGTTTGGTAATGAAAGTAGATTTGAATGGGGTTTCAAATAGTTATTGAATAAGAATTTTTTTAATGGGATTTTAGAGGAGAAATGATGTTGATTTGAAACTGTATTCTATTTTGATATGATGATTTTATAACTTCCCAAATAAAAATATTTTAATTAATATGTGTCCCAAGATTATTCCTCCATCTATTTTCATTTTATTAATTAATAAATATGATATGTTTGGGGATATTCCTCAAGATAGATTGGAGCTGAGGTTGTATTTATATTATGCTACTACATTGATCATATGACTTGTATGTTTTCTGAAATTCTATTTTTCATTAATTTATAAATATTGAAATTTTTCAGAGGTTCGAATTCAATCTTGACTATATAGTCACATTCTACTAGAGTCCCCTAGTTATTTGTTAGGGATATTGTGGAGTTCCCACAATGATGTTAGGTTCGTGATAGTTGTTTTGGTTACGTTCTTAGGGATATTGAGACAATCATTGGATTATTTTATTATGATGTATGAATTTTGATATTTTATGATAGTATATTTATCACATATGAGAATATTAATGATTTTTTGGGCCACATTGAATTTTAGAAGTGAAGTGGTGAATGAATCCAAACTTCATGGATAGTTTTCACATTTGGGTAAACTATGTAGATAATATTATTTTTGTCCTAAAATCATTACAGGGTTAGTTTCATGGTTCGTGAAAAGTTTAAAAGCCCATCTATATAAACCATACATAGTGCCATTTGTCTTATATAATTTTTTTCATTTTCTTATTTTTCAACATATTTTCTCTAATAGATATTTGTAGTGGTTTGAGTTTATATTATGGATCTTATATTGTAAGGTTGATATTTTATGATATTTTTTGAAGGATGTTCAGAGATTGATATTTAGAATTACTATTATGATTTTTTTATTTAGAAAAAAATATTTTTGAAATGAATAATGGATATAATGTGTGGGTTTTCTTGTGAAATAGATTTTATAGTGGATGTGTATGGATTTTTATGAGCACACTTTTATTAAATTTCAATGATTTTTATAAAATAATAGGATTTGTTTTGTCTTGAGTGTAAATTTTTATAAAAATTTCATGTTTTTTTATTAAAATTGATAAGATTATTTGATTTTTAAAATGAGGTTGTTTAATGTTTTCATTTATAGTTTTTTAAAAGAATATTGGATTCAAAATTAAAATTTGATGTTATTTTGGGTAGATAAGTGTATTTTTTCTAATAAAATGATTCAAAGTGTATTTTATTTTGAAATTTTTTTAGGATGTGTTTTGGAATGTGGATGAATAAATAGGACACATTACTATTTTTATAAAGATATATTAGGTATTACTTTCACAATAATCTATTTTATGTTGTTTGGTGAGTTTTATATGTCCTTCCTTGAGTGAATAGTTTTAAATTTGGGATACTGCTGTGTATTTTTATTAATTGAACAAGGAAATGTTATGGTTTATGTATTTTATATTTAGAATATGGATCCCAGAGAACATATGATTAAAAGTGTGAAGTATGTTCATTAAAACCATTGTCATGAAAGATCTTGTCATTATACGAGAGTATTCCATCAACTTATCAAATCTAAGAAAACTCAGAATCATGTGGAGGATCCAAATTCCATCGATTCCTTAGACTGTTTCCATGAGATGTCAAACTAGAGTTATATGATTCTTGGATATGGAGTTTTAATAGTTGATACTAATATATCACCACATGAAAACTTAGTTGATGTATAACTTATTGTAGAGTTTAGTTTAGTTGTATCAGTTCATGAATGTTGGGATTTTCCATATAGTACAAACCTTGATTTTTTTGAGCCCTAGCCTAAATGGGATTTTTATTTGATCTATTTTATTTAGCTAAGGATGAATTGGATTTTTTTTATTTATGAGTTAATATCCTATTAATTAATAGTTAACTTTTAGGATAATAATGAATTTTGGTATTTGGTTTCACCATTTGAGATATATTTATCTTTTTTTGTACCATGTTATGAGAAAAGGAAGTCTCTAAGGTATTCTTGTTTCATGTGATATGTGTGATTTATATATTTATGTCATAATTTTTTGTTTTCCATATTTACTATGCATATGTTATTAAAATTTTTATCTCTATTTGTGAAATATTTATGTTATTTTATTTCTAATTATATTAGTGTGTCAAATTTTGAAGTAGAAATTTGAAGATGGATTCTTTGTGTTTTGAATTTTGGAGATCATCATGTCCATGATAGTGGACTAGGACCACTGTGAACATAGGGTAGTTTATTACTTATTAATGTTGGTTCTCATTTTTATAGTTCATTTTGGGATGGTGTAATGTGTTGTACGACTTAGAATACCTATTTAGTATAGTGAACCGATGTCGAGATCCCATGTTGTGTATTGTTGGGGATTTTGATATTCTTTATTTTATTTTTATTGATGAGTTATTTTGGGTTGTTTCCTCCTAGATAAGATTCATATCATTTCCATGTGTTAGTTTTTTAGTTTTAATTGAAATTCTTATTCTTTTGGGGGGATTTCCTTATGGTGAATTCCCCTCCTTTGTTCAAGCATTTTATATTAATTCCAAATGGTGGTGACACCAAGCTCAGTATATTCTCCATAGGGGTATTACTTCACGATAATATAAGATCTACTCTTATAGACTTCCCATGGAAAATTTATATTTTCTTTAATTTAGTTGTTTTCTTCATTTGGATTTTATTTTTTTATATTCCCCTATCAACCCACATTATTCATGGATTTTTATTAAGTATTTTATTAATGTAGTAACACATTTAATGAGAGTTTCTATGGGTATAAAGTTCCATGTTGGGTATAGTGTGACATATAGTGTCACTATATTATGTTTGTATTAATTAATTTTAGGATTATTTTTTTCTATGTTTTCTGGCCTTATTTTTGAAAATTAAATAAATATTACTCTATTCCATGGTTATTGGACATGTTTTATTCTAATTTAAAAGATTAAACTTATGTAATAGGGTTTTCATTTCTATTTGTTCAATCACTGTTTTTAGGCATGGGTAGTACATGGTTGATCCCAACCATGTTAAATAAAGTGGAAAATTTGTGAGACATTTCTTCAAAGATTTTTGGATTTCAATTTTGACACATGTAGGGTAATCTAAAAGGGTGATTGTATGATTGTACTTTAGATTGCATAGTACTATTTTGTGTGTTTGGAACATAGTATGGTCAACATTAGTGCCTTGAAAGGTAGTTTCTCATTAAATCCATATGGTTGGTATAGAGTTTTCCAAACTATTTTTTTCTAACCATTCAAACTATTGAGGTGTATAAAACATTATCTTTTCTCTCATTGCCTATATTAGGTTTTAGGATTTTTTCCATTATTTCTTCCCGTATCATTTGGAAGGATTTATCAGATCTGAATGGATTTCTTCCCTAACTCACACAGTGATTTATAGATTTTATTACCTTATTCCATGTGCATTTCCCTTGGTACGACCCACTTTTAGCTTCGTTACCTTATTTTTAACCATGTTTCCTTTCTCCCTTGATTTATTCCACTACCACAACATCTAGGTGATGCTAGGGTTAGATTTTAGGTGTAGTTTTTTTTAATAATTATGGTTTTGGATGCTTGGTCTTAGAGGGGTTGTGTCTATAATTATGAGATTTTTATCCATTGGAGGTGATTAATTATATGTTGATTTATTTTTAATTGAGATTATATATATTTTGTGATTCGTTTATTTCAAATATTTTTTGATTTGGAAGGTTTTGAAATTTTTGCAATAATATTTATATATGTGATTGTCAAATGTGTTTTTATTATATTTTTTGATTTCTCTTTCACATGGAATAAAGGGTTATATTATGGGGTATCGATTTCAAAAAGAATTTTTTTCAATTCCTTGTATTTTAAACATGTTTTAATGGATAATTTTCAATGAGCTTGGTGTTATAAGGGTATTTGATCTCATTTTCCTAGGAATTGAGTGTATGGATGGTTTTGTTTTCTTTAACAATTTTTAATAAAAAGTGAATGTATTTGAAAATTATTTTAATGAGGTATAAAAGGTTTTTCTTGATGAATGATTTTGAAATATTATTTTTCTGAAAAAATTAAGAATCATAGAAACCAAATAATATTTAAAATAGTGTATTTATATTATTCTAATGTTGAATATTTTGATAAATATGATACCCTCAATGATCCCCCTTTATTTTTTGATATACATTTATTATATGGATGACATGGATTAGGCTATTTATTTTTATGGATATAGAGGTGATGTGAGATATTTATTATGATACTAAATTAGTCATATATGATATTTAATTCACCACCTCATTTTATGGTATTAATGCTATACTATTATATGGGTGTGAGGATGATATTTATCCATCAATTTATTTTCACAAGATAATAGTTTCCACTAGTTATTTGTTATGGATAATGTGGAGTTCCATAGATTATGGTATGTTAAAGCTTCTTAGGTTCATTTTTTTGGTTGAATCATAGTACAATAATATGTCCCATGTAATAATGAGTACCAACATCTTACTTTTAGTACTATTGTGCTCCCCATGATACTTGAAAACCACTATTTAGGATCACTTTACTTTTTTACCCTAGTTTTAATGACATGGAGGGAAACATAAATTACTATAAAATCATGATTACTCATTTCTCATTTTTTATGTGGTTCAGCGGTGTTTCATTTTACCATTACAAATAATGGGATTGTTTCATTAAAATTTTATATTTATTTCAAAATTATGTTTCTGATGTGTTTTAAAACTGAAAATATATTGAATATTTTTATTTAATTTTATGGGTTTTGATGTAACATTATCAAATTGATTATTTTAATTTTTGTGGAAACAAGGGACACCTTCATTCCTGGTACTATACACTTTAATTAGAAATTTTGAAGAAAAATATTACATGGGAAAAAGTTGAAGAAATTAAAGATTATTTTGATTGTTTTTTACATGTTTTAAGGGTATACAACAACTAAAAACTATGAACTTTTTCACGGAAACCATGTAAGAGTATTAGGGAGTCACTTGGAAGGTACATGGCTGGTCATGATTTTGAAAAACCATATAGATTCCACAGAAAACTCGTATGAGTAGATTTAAGGGAGAAAACATGCATTGACTGTGGTTTTTCAAACTATGAAAAAATATGTGAGGGTGGGTCTATAGATAATAGTATGCATGTTGTCTAATTATTAATTGAAAAATAGGTGTCTCCTAATCATGTGACATGCATTAACTGATCTGAAAATTTGAGATTAACACATGTTCTTGCATCCGAAATCACATTTTTATTCGACACTATTAGGATCTCTGACTTCTCCCTTTTAGAAGACATCTTTATCAAATCCCTTTGATATGAAAATTTATTTTTTAATCAATGTGTTTTGGATCTCTAGAATCAATGGAAAGTCCTTGTTATTTGTAAATTTCTCTAGATCAACTCATCCCCTATATAAAAAATACATAGATATATTCTAGTATATATTCATATATGATATATTATCTATCTTTTGAAGATATTTTTTTTGAATCTATGAAGGTAAAAATTCCCAATGATTGATCAAGATTTTTTGTGTTATGTTCAATATTTTCAAAAACATTTGTGAGTATGGTGGCATCACTCTCACAATACTTTTTCTAGAACAATATCAATTGACATATAAATAATTCTATATTTTATATTTTAGAAAATTATCATGGTTTTAAAACCTAAATTATTGGTTTATAAGTGATACACATAAGGTTTTTTATAATATTCATTAAATAAAATGGCTATCATAATTAATTGTTTTTGTTAAAAAATTGGAATCTGTGGTTTGTGTGAGTTCATGAAATTGAATTGTGTAACCTTGTACATTAAAACATGGGTCCACTTCCAAAGTGGAATATAATATAATACACTTGGTGAGGACTTTGTTATGGGAGGATTAACCATTAACGAGTACTTGGATAGTCATTTGGAATGCATTGTTGTGTAAGATGTGTGTATAAGGTTTTGGAAAACTATTTAATTTATTGATAATGGAATAATTTATATTATTATATTATTTTTAATTTTAAATATTAATATATGAGAGGTAACTTATTCTTGTTTACAGTGGTGAGTGTTGGGTAGTCACTGGGGATTACCTACTGATTTTTGTACTCACCCCCGCCATTATACTAGGATACTATGATGAGTTAATCGATGTAGTGTACAGATATACCAGTAAAGTAATGGTGTATTACATCACTAAAAAATATTGTGATATTTTGGACTTGGGACATGGATTCAGATATTGGATCTTATTTAGTTATATTCTTGTGTTGATTCCACATCAGTTTCACTGAGTTCTTTCTCCCTTTTTTCATTATAGTATGGTTCAATTTGTTTTCCATCTTGTACACTAATATTTATTTTTAGTTTTATTTTTTTCATATTACAAAAAAGAATAATTTAGTGTCAGTTCTCTTTGTTTTCTCTATATTGGGGTTTTAATGATTCATGAAAATTAATCCCCCAATGATCTAGTATTCCCTATAAATTTTTTCCCCGCCATTGGTGTCCTTGGAAAATCACTTAATATTTGTAGTCCTTATGGCATGCCCTAAGACAATGTGTTGGGATTGGATTCCATAAATTATATTAGTGTTGGTTATTCCATCATCACGGGATGGTAGTATGAATATAATAATGTCAATATTGGAATTTTAACACATTAAAAAGTCAATAGTATCCTATTTATCATGAACTTCAATTTACCAGGGTGGTCTTGTTACAAAATTAATTCAAGAAAATTCTAGGTGTGTTTTAATTTATTCATCATGGGTTCAGTCATTTATTTTACTACATCATGAATTAGTATTCCTAAATTCTGTTATGAATAAATTTAACATATTATGTTAGTTTTTTTTTGTAAGTTGGTGATATTTATTGTATCTATTGATGATTTTTAATATATAATTACTCTAGATTTAGGTGACTTATGACCAGGTAGGGAATCATTATATTTTTTGATAGAATAGAATAATTATTATAACTATGGAAACTATTGGGGGATGTATCCGAGAATGTAATTCAACCTAATCTATATGTCAATTATAATCTTATCTAGATCATTTTCTACGCATTTAAATTCATGGATAGGGGAAATCACAATCCATAGACACACCATGAAAATTTATCTATAGGCACAAATAAATAGTATCCAATGATATTTTAGAGAGATTCAGTTCTCGAACAAGTGGAGTAATTACTATGGATGTTTAAGAGATATTTCTATATAGTTTGATTTCTAAAGGAAATGAATGTGAAGAAAGATATTTATATGATATAGGATTTTTATGGACTGTGGTGGGATATTATTATCCAAACTAAACAACACTAGTACAAAACATGGATAGGGTATGATAAGTTTTTTTCAATGAATTCACTCCCCAAAACTTCAATATTACATGGAAAATAGATTTTCTAGCTTTGAAAAAATAAAATATTCCCCTTGTTGTGTATTCATCTGAATTCATGAGGTTGTATAATTTTTATGATAACTTTTTTACTAGTTATAACATAAAGGAAATGATCATTGAGGATGGAATATGATCTAACATACACTCTATGATGGTTATCTAATGTATTGACAACTATACTAAGATAGTGAATGTGGAGAAGGTTGATAAAAAGGTATCTTTGGAATCTATTAAGGTGGAAACACTTTTACATAGAATATTATAAGTGGGAACTCTATCATGATTAAAAGAGGAGTGTGGGAAATTAATATAAATAAAGTAAACCACCAAGAAACCATTCAGTTATTTCAATATCAATTACACCTCATCATAATATTTAGTCAAAATTTATCAATAAAGATCTTATGAGAATATCAAGAAGGAATGTGAGATGCCTCTATAGGAATACCATAATTATAAAATTTTGGGATATATAAATTATTATTTTATGATGTCTCTAAGACCGAATGATAATAATGGTTTGAACATATCCTAGAATTATTATGCTCATATAGGTACATCAATATGAAATGAAATCACCCAAAGAATAGGGAAATCTAGGACGAATCTCGTATCTCACTAAAAACTCACAACTAATCATAGATAAAATTAAAAGAAAATAAATAATTTTCCGGATCACCTATAAAGAGGTTGTGTAGTGATAAAAAGATGATCATGGAGGATCAATATTGAAATTTGATGGTTCAAGTAACTCTTCATTTGAACGATACATTAATGAAATATTTTCTTGATACTAATACATCATAATCTATTACTTATTTATATGTTGTGGATCATATTAAATTTAATATGGAAATTATAGCTCATGTTGTGAAACATCAATGGCCTTTCCAAAAATGAGAATATGAAAACATTAAGTGTGTGTTTTATTGTATAAATATCAATGATTTTGATGTTTTTTGGTATATATATTTTGATTAGATGGAAATATATAACCCAATTTTGGTAAATGGATTGGTTGATATCCTTCAATGATAACATCAAATGTTCTACCTAATAGGCTAGTTTGAAATTATCTAATAGTGTTAAAAATCTATTTATAAGTGATTTGGATGAGAATTTAATCATATTAGAAACATTGGTACATGTTTTTGGGACTATATCTTACCAATTAGCTATATTTACTTTGGAAACTAGTTATTCAATCAAACATAGATATTTTTATACAATCTTGGACTGATTTTCTGATTTCATTCCAAACCAATTTCTACTTTTCCACCTAAAAGTGATATACAAGTTTCTATTGATCTTCAACTAGTGATACGAACAATTCCACATCCATACAACAAGATGGAACCAATATAATTACAGTAGTTTAAAATATGATTTGAAAAATTGGGTGAAAATTAATCATTAGACCTATTATATCATCATGTAAAAAAAATAAATTTTTTATAAAAATAAGATATAATTATTTATATTTGTATTGATTATCATAATTTAAAATCATAGATGATAATGATTTGATATCCACTTTAGAAAATTGATGATCAATTGAGTGGATCTAAATGGTTATCTAAGATTGACATACGATCATGGTATCACCAACATGATATTATGAATGAAGATATTTGAAAATTTTCTTTTTCAATGTCATTTTGGCCATTATGAATATTTGATTATTACCTTTAGTCTAAAAGGTTCACTATTAGAGTTTTCTCATTGATTAATCAGATGTTTTTAGGTATATTTACTTTTTTATTGTGGAATTCAATTATTATAATCTACAACTAATATCAATCATTAAGAACACTAGGGAATAGTTCTAGGAATCATGTTTAAACACTATATATGTGCTAAAATTTCAATGTGTGTTTTTTTGGATAAAAGAAAAATGATTCCTGAGACATATCATTTATAAAATCTTATCCTCCATAGATCTAGAGATGGTAGACTCTTTTCTCTATTTTGTAACCTATAAAGAACATATTTTAGATTCATAGTTTCCTCAACTTCATATGGTATTACAATCACATTGTTCATGAATTTTTACAACTTACCTCTATGATAGATGCTTTGATAAAGATATTTTTACTTTACAATGATATTATTTGTTCCACAAATATTTTAAAGAGGTAATGTTAGGGATAATGTTAGAAAACATCATCATGATTTTGGTGTCAAGAAAAGGATATGTGGCATATTTTTTTGCCTCCATATATGGTTTGGGATATATTATCATTTTAGGAGATCATATTTAAATTATTTTTCATGATAGTTACTATCTCTTGATAGTAATTACTTGAAACAATATTTGGATTTTTCTTTGGTAGTCCATGATTTTAATACTGGGTTTCATTATATCTTTAGTGAAATGTTCATAGTATTCATGGATCATAAAATCATGAAACAAATCTTCTCAAGATATATTTGAATCTAAGGGAATGAATATGTATATAATACCTTTAGATGTTTTAATTTGACATGATTTATAAACATGGTAATTAAAAATAAATAGATGATGCGTTCAGTATAAATTTAAATAGTTAGATTGCAAAAGAGGATTAAAATTAGTGGTAGTTAATGATCATGATAATTTTATGCATTAGTATTGTGCTAAATAGGGTTATTTTTTCCACTTTATTACATTTTATCATATTCTTAATTTGATTTAACTACATAAATACGCTCAAAAATATCATCCTGAATGTATAACCATGAGATGAAAACTCAATTTATGGGAGACCATTGAGGGATGGATGCTGGATGAGAGATATATGTTTCATTTTATAAATAATATTAATGTTCCTCTAAAATATAATTAATTTTTTCTACTACTATTCTTGTGGCGATATTAATCATTGAATTCAAAAGATATATAATGTGTTGTGAATAATGATATGGTTGGATAACATAAAAATAAGGCTGAAAAATATTCCATCATATGCCCCACCTATTAAAAAGTCAAGGTATTTAACCAACTACTTGTTGGTATGTTGAAATATTTATATAGAACCATTTTGAAATGGGAACAGAGATAAATTTTTTATTTAAGAGTTCAACCATGAATGTATTAGAAACATGACACGATATGGGGGATTTTGGATCGGCTGACGATGTTGGATTATTTCATCCCTATATAGGAATCCAATATATTTGAAGACATTTTAAAATCTTATATTCATGAAGTTATAATGTGCCACATCATGCCAATTTAATTTTTTTATCAAGATCCCCAGTTTAGTTCTCAATTTTAGAAATCATTGTAGTAAGTATATGGATTGTAGTTAACCATGAGCATATCATATCATCATCAAAATGATGGATAGTTAGAATATAAAATATAAACATTATAATATATTATTAGAAAATTTCTTATGGATTTTATAGGATATTAGAAGTATCAAATACTATTAGTGGAGTTCTCATTGAATAAAAGTTTGTAGGAATCAACCCATATACCTAATTTAGAAGATTTTTCTATCCATCCTTTATGTTCTCTACTTTTTTGTTGGAAATGGGTGTAACTTTAATTATAGTATATATTTTTGTGCATGAAATGATATATAATATTTATATGTTTATGAAGAGTATGGTGACATATCAAATATTCTCAAAATTACAAAATGATGATCATCATCATCCATTATTGTTTGATGTGGGTGACCATGTTTTTTTAGTCTCTCAAATCCTATGGAATTATATTTTTGGAAAAAAATTAAATTGTATCTTTGTTAAATTGGCCTTATTGATTCTTTAATTAATGAGTTACGTGTTTATTATTTGTATTGAACTATATAATTATGATCCATGAAATTTATATTTCAGGTATATCTATTTAATAAGTACTAGGCTAATCCTGACCATATTATCCAGTTGAACTATATTGATCTTGAGCTAGTTTTTATACTAATTATGGTACTGATAAGGATTTTTCATAAATAGAGGATGATATTGTGTTGGAAAAGTATTAGTTTTCCATGAGACTTATAGAATCACAAACATATTTATAATTATATGTGGGAATGTGAGAAGGAAATTATGGAAAATAGACAAATATTTTCCTAATCATGAAAAAATTATATCATTATAATGATATAAATACAAATGTTTTAGTGAATGTGACACTATTATTATAAGTTAAATTACCATTTCATTAGGTTTCTTGATGTCATAAAACATATGGATTCAATTTCATGATTTTATGGATGGTTTCGGACTATTTTAAGGGGTTTTATCGGGGAATGTTTTGATCATTAAAGTAAAGATTCTGAACCTTCTCTAAAAAACTATGCATGAGGTTATTGGAGTCACTAGAAGTCATGTGATTAGTGCTTGGTTTGGACAAACCATGTGGATACCAAGGAAAAAACTTATGATTTGAGATAGTGGAGAAAACACGGTTAGTGTACATTTATCCATACCATAACAAGTTGTGTGAGATTGGTGGACGAAGATACTAAAATGTTCAATGTATGATAAACTTTGGTTCTTATCCACATTATTTTCATTAATTGCTTTGAAAATTTCTGTTTAAATCAGTTTCATTCATCGAGACACATAATATTTTTCTTTTCTCTTAGGTTCATAGGCACATCCCCTTTTATAGGAATCTATGGAGATCACCTTTGATCCAAGATGATTATTTAGGAAAATATTACATTGGATCACCAGAATCAAAGAAAAGTGTAATGAATCAATCTTATTAATTATATTTTTTTCCTAAATTTGTGTGTTATTTTATATTATACTCAAAAAAACTATATCCTTTAATTAATGAAGTGGGTATAGTTAAAATTAGTCTTTTGTGTTTCGACTGTTATATGATCGTTGGCCAATATGATCGTTGGAAACTATAATCTTAACGTTGTGTTTTTATAAATATAGTTTTCATGGTTAATTAATATAGAAAAAATATTGAATGGCCTCATCTAGTAGACTTGTGCCATATGAAGCCCATCTGTCAGAGCTTGGGAAGGAGGCAGCATCACTGGGCTTTGCTTTGGACCAATCCCAATCCGAACTTCAACATATGAAGCGTGAACTGAATCACCTAAGGGATAAGTTCAAGATGATAGAAATCACTACTCGGGCAATGTTGTCTAATCCAACCCATGATTCTATCACAATAGAAAACCTTACACTTATGTCCTATGCTTCTGTTATAAGTGGCTATGTAATGAGACCATATCTGCATTCGGTAATCCTTTTATATAAATAAAATTTTTAAATTCTTATTATGGAAAATTTTAAAAATTTCAAAAATCCAGAAAAATATAGGATGTGTATTATTGATGAATTTAGGAAAAAAGGGGTATTTTAAAATATTTTTATGTTATTTAAATAATTAATAATGTGAAATTATTTTCCAAAAATTGTCTTCTACAGTTGTGATCAGTGAGAAATTTAGAGTCTAATAAGATCAACTTGTTTTTAGTGAATAGTAAAGTATGAATAGTATCATACCCATATGAATAGTAATGAATAGTATTTAATAGTAAATTGGCCTAAAAATAGAAACTTCACCCATGAATGTATAAATACTATTTAAAAATCTTAAAAGTGAAAAAATGATCATAGTATAAGTTTTGGTATTTTTGTATGTCATAAATATTTTATTTAAAATTTTATAATTAATTTAATAATTTAAAATGGAAATATATTTTAATAAAATGTAATCATAAGTTTTCACTATATTTTATAATGGTTATAGAATAATTTTATGGGACCTTGATTACTTTCTTATGGTGTTACAAAATGAGTTATTGTTTTAAAGTTGCATTTTTTGAATATATAGTGATTTTATTTAAAAATTAAATTAAAAATATTTAGAAAATTATTTTTATAAAATGTATTTCATTTTTTAATTCAGATCAATGATGATCGGTTCGGGTGAATTTTTGTGATTTTTCTAAAATAGTGGAATTTTCAGAGAATAGTAAACATACAGTTTTGAGTTTTGGGTGTTTAATGACATCATTAATGATGTAATAATGATTTATGCTTTTGGGTCAAATTATTAATAGTGATAAATTCTATGAGGTTTCCCAAGTGGCCAATACCATGGGCAAATACAATGGGTAAGACATGGTATTGCAAATACCGCCGATGAGGTGTCCCTTGGAAATTAATAATTTATTCCATCACATTTCCTATAAATACCAAGCCATTCCCTCATTATTTTCATTCCAAAATCCTCCTCAAAGAATTTATGGTCCCTTTACCTCCTATGGAGTCCTCCCAAGGTTCCCTCAAGCCTCCCAAGGTCCCGACGTTCAAGCTTTCGAAGTTACTCTTCAAGGTAAGGGAACCTTTCACCCTCCTCTTTTATGTCATGAATTCTTTTATGTTATGTATTATAGTTACATTTTATTATGTGGGGGATTTTTATTCTATAGTACTATTAATTTAATTTCCAAATGACGATAGAACCTTTCTGCTCTCATCAATTGAGTTTCTGAATCTTTAAGTGATGCTGTTAGGCTTCCGAATTTTTTGTAAAAGAAATCACATCATCTTTTTGCTTTCATGTTTCCTTTTCAGGTGTTGTGTCATTCAAATATCCATAACATGATTTTATTTTGTACCCATACATTATTATGAATTATTTATGGGTGGGTGACCCTTGTCCCATCTCTTTTCAATGTATTATAATATCTTGTTATATAGCTGTTATGCTGCAGAAATTTCACCTCAAAATTTATATCTCTTTCTCTCAATAAAATCTATTGTTTTATTTATGTGAATACCCAGACCTATTTAGTTTCTATCGGTGTTCATAGATAAAAAAATGATATATTTGATTCTATAATTGACATACATATAACCCTTGCTCCCTTTCCATGGGTTATAAATGATGTAATGATCAGGTTTTTAAGAACTTTTAAAACATCACAAATTTGAAATGAAACCCATTTCCTTTATTCTCTATGGGTTATTTATGAAATGATTGATTATGATATTTGTGGATCACATGAAAGTAAAAACATATTAATGGGTTTCCATGATTTCTCTCCAATGCATTGGGTAATGAATTTAATCTCTAGAGATGAAAAGTTTCACGATACCTTTGTGAATAACCTTGGTAATTTTTATTACACCTTGGGGATAAACCTTTGTGATATGTTCATGAATGTATAAATTAAATGTTTTATCCACATATTAAAGTTATGTTTCAAGTTATTTTCATTATTATATTCCTATTCTTTCATTTCTCTTATCTTTATGTTTTCTATCAAGTTCATATTGATATCACAACTAAAATGATTCCCTTGTTTACCCTTACTGGGCCTTCAGCTCACCCTTTCCTTTGATGTATGTCTCCAAAATATGAGATGCAGTAATTTTACATAGTATGAATCTATTATGATGCCTTAAGAGTGGATTATAAGAATTATTTATGTTGTTTTCATATATTATGTTCCTAATTTCCAAGATACAAAACTTTAAAGATCCTTTGTTTGAAAAATGTAATGAAAAGTAATGTAATAAAAAGGCGGGATGCCATAGTTGGTATCAAAGGATAGTTTAGTTACTTATGGAAATTAGGCTATTAAAACCTTATGATGAATCCTATAGAAAATTTTCAAAATAGGAAAACTTTCTGGTATTTTGGTGAGTATTGAGTAAGTGTTTTATCAAGAAAATACATCCTTGTCTTCATATGAGCAGGTAGAGGCGGCTCTGGAACAGAGCTACCTAGGAGAGAAAACTCTAACAAGGAGTTTTGGGCCTGACCCAGGGAATCCTAGTACACAACAAAGGGTCTTTCTACACTCTTGTTTATGACACTCCAGAGGGATTTTTTCAGTTAATCATAAGCTTTTTATGAATCATTATGAAGGATTTATAGAGAAATGTAATTGTTTAAAAAAAGTTTTAAGACATAAACATCTTTATTGTTAAAAGATTTGTAAATAAAATATGTTTCTCACTAAGGTTATATTCTTTTAGAAATGGTGGAAAATAGGAGGAACTGTGCAAATGGTGACAACAATGGACCATGCACTGACGGACCTCCGATGGAAGACAAAATGGAAACATTCATGCGAATGATGAACCAACTGACTCAAGTTATGGGAAATAACATGAATCAAACTGAGAGATTGATCTCACCACAAAGGGATAAACATTATGTTGAGTTCATTATGAATCAATTACCACAAAAATTCAGTGGATTGATCGACTCATTGATTTCTAAAGAGTGGATCAGCTCTATAGAGAAGATCATTTCTATGGTCTGCTGTTCAGAGAAAGAGAAGGTCACCCTAGCTTTCTATCGCTTAGAGGGAGAAGATGATCAGTGGTCGGAAATTATTAGAAACACGAGGAAAATAATGGAGTTTGAAGTTATAGAGTGGGAAGAGTTTAGAGGGATCTTCTTCAGTATGTATTTCTTTCATTCCATGAGAACAAGAATGGAGAAGGAGTTTCTCGAGCAGTAGCAGAAGGAGAATGAATTTGTGGGAAGCCATGACATGAACTTTACAAGAATTTCTCATCATACTTAAATCTTTTTCATGGATACTAATGGTAAGGTTGATAGATTGTTTGGTGG
Source organism: Viscum album (assembly GCA_963277665.1). Taxonomy (NCBI): domain Eukaryota; kingdom Viridiplantae; phylum Streptophyta; class Magnoliopsida; order Santalales; family Viscaceae; genus Viscum; species Viscum album. Next base: position 1,513,948,715 of record OY728155.1, on the reverse strand, counting down.
ACTTAGACCTCATCTGTAGAAGAATCTAGCCAACCGAGACTATGACAGCTATGAGGAGATCATACGGAGTGCAATGAAAGTTGAACTGAAGTTCGGTGAGACACAGTGGTCTCATAAATCAAATTACAAAAAGAGATTTATGGAGGCCAGCTTAGGGAGGATCTTTGATCAATGAATATGAGGTAGGAAAGTGAAACATCCCACGTGTAATAAATGTGGGAATAATCATTTAGGGAACTACATGATCGAGAGTGGGAAATGCTAAAAGTGTGGAAGAGATGGCCATATTGTGAGGAATTGTCATTGTGAGGAGAAACCTCAACTTCCAAACACTAATGACAAGGGGAAGATAGTGCAGGCCCTACCTGATGTACAGTTCTTTAATTGTTGCCAACTTCGGCACTTTTTAAATCACTGTCCAAATTTGAGGGCAGTGGAGGGAAACCACCATCAACCTTAGGAAAGTCCAAGGGGGTAAGGTCATGCTTTTTCTATCATGACAGCTAAATTTGAAGCTCCAAATGATGTGGTAGAAGGTGCTCTTATTGTTATCTCAATGTCAGCAAGTACTTTTTTTATTCTGGTTCTACACATTCCTTTATTTCCTCCAAATTTGAAAATAATTTAGAATCTACCCCTGACTTGATAAAATTATAGTTATCAGTCAAGACTCCTAGTGGGATTATTCAAGCAACGTCAGTGTTTAGAAACTCTAGTATTTACTTTTGTGAGAACTATATTATCTAAAATCTAGTAGTCATTCCCATGCAAGAATTCGACATTATACTAGGGATGGACTGGCTCTCAAAGTATAATTCTAAGATCAAATGCAGAAGTAAGGAAATATCTGTAGTCTTGAATGGACAACAAACAGTTATTTTCCAAGGAGATATATCTCAACATGATATTTGTTTAGAAAAACCAACTATATACTTCTTTATGAAATTGATCGGTGAAAAAGAAGAAGTAAATGATAGTTTGAGGATAGAAAATGTCCCCATCATCTAGGAATACATTGACACATTTTTTAAGGAGTTTCCTGGACCTCCCCCAAAACGAGAGGTAGAGTTCTCTGTTAAACTCAAAACTGGATCTCATCCAATATCAAAGAACCCATATAGGATGGAAAAATGGAGCTGGAGGAATTAAATAAACAACTCCATGATATTTTAGAGAATGTTTTTATCCAACCGAGTGTGTCTCCTTGGGGAGAAATTTTTTTCTTTGTAAATAAGAAGGATGGATCGATGCAGCTATGCACTGATTATAGAGAACTGAGCAGGATCACAGTAAATAAAAAATACCCTCTTCCAATAATTGATGACTTATTTGACCAACTTTGTGGGGATTAATTCTTCTCTAAGATTTATCTTCGATCTGGTTATCATCAATTGAGGGTGAAGATATAAGATATTCAAAATACTGTCTTCTGATCAATATATGGTCATTATGAGTTTGTTGTTATGCCTTTTGGACTGACTAATGCACCTGCTATTTTTATGGATTTGATGAATAGAGTCTTTAAGAACTACCTTGATAACTTTTTGTTAGTTTTTACTGATGATATTTTGATATATTCCAAAAGTCATGAGGAGAATGTGGATCATCTAAGGGTTATTTTCTTAACTCTACGGAAGGAGAGGCTTTTTGGAAAGTTCAATAAATGTGAATTCTGGTTAGAACAAGTTGCTTTCTTGGGGCACATTATTACCAATAAAGGAATCACAGTTGACCCTACAAAGACAAAAGTTATAGAGGAGTGGCCTCAGCCTACAACAATAACAGAGATTCATAGTTTCCTTGGATTAGCGGGATATTATATGAGGTTTGTGAAAAACGTTTCACAACTTTCTTATCCATTAACAAAGTTAACTCGAAAAGGGGTCAATTTTGTCTAGACAATGGAGTGTGAGGAAAGTTTCCAAGAGGTGAAGAAGATATTGGTTACGGCTCCTGTGTTAACTCTGCCCTCAAGTGGAGACATATTTGTTATTTTTAGTGATGCATCTCTAAAAGGTCTTGGGTGCGTCCTGACACAAAATGACAAGGTCATTGCTTATGCATCTCGACAGTTAAAGACTCCTGAGTACAACTGTCCTACGCATGAAATGGAGCTAGTTGTGATCGTTTTTTCTTTGAAGATACAAAGGCACTATCTTTATGGGGAGAAATGTGACATATACACAGACCATCAATTTTTTAAGTATATTTTCACACTAAAGGAATTGAAAATGAGACAAAGGAGATGGTTGGAACTTCTTAAAGACTATGATTGTTCAATTCATTATCATCCTGGAAGATAAAACAAAGTTGCTGATGCATTAAGTAGGAAATACCCAGTGGTTCTGTCCATTATGAAGATTCAAGGAGATCCTTTGATCAATGACCTAGTAAAATTGGACCTGGGTATTATAAGGGATGGGAAATCATCCACCCTAACCCAAATGATTTCTCAACCATCATTACTAGAGAAGATCAAGAAATATAAGAAATAAGATCCATTGTTACATAAGAAGTTTGAGTCTGTGAAGGATGGGATGTTTCCTGAGTTCAATATTTATCACGAAGGTGTATGGAAATTTCGTACAAGACTATGTGTCCCATATATTCCAGAAATAAAGAAGGACATGATTGATGAAGCTCATAGTTCTACTTTATATATACATCCTGGATGCCCGAAAATATATAGGGACAATCGTGATCATTATTGGCGGGATAATATGTAAATGAATATTACTGACTACACATCAAGATGCCTGGTATGTCAACAAGTGAAGGAGGAGTGAAAATTTACTAAAGGGGTATTACAACCACTACCCATACCAGCATGGAAGAGGGAAAATATAACTATGGAATTTTTCACTGCTCTCTCGAGAACTTCCAAAGGAAACAATGCGATATGGGATATTGTGGACTATCTCACAAAGACTTCCCATTTTATCTCCATTTGAGAAGATTTCTCTCTGGATCAACTTTCCAGGATTTACATGAAGGAAGTTGTAAGGTTGTATGGAGTTCCACTTTATATCGTACCAGATCTTGATTCATGGTTCACATCAAAATTATGGAGAATTATTCAATAAGCTCGGTGCACTGAATTGAATTTGAGTATGGACTATCACCCCCAAACTGATGGCCAATCTAAAAGGACTATTCAAACACTCAAGGACATGCTGAGAACAAGCTCAATGGAATTTAAAGTTGGATGGGATCAACATCTCTCTTTAGTTGAGTTCTCTTACAACAGTAGCTTCCACTTGAGCATTCAAATGGAACCCAATGAATCTCTATATGGGAAGTGAAGTATAACTCATACTTTTTGGGATGAAGCTGGTGAGAGAAACCTTCTTGGGCCTGATCTTTTGCAAGAGATGACAGAAAAGGTCCATGCAATCCAGCAACACATTAAGGCTTCTTAGATTTGGCAAAATAACTATTCCAACAACCATCGAAGGGACTTTTAGTGTGATGTTGGTGACAAAGTCTTTCTTCATATTTCCCCTTGGAAGAGATTTATGAGGTTTGGGAAAAAAGGGAAGCTCAGCCCTTGGTACGTTGGACCCTAATAAATCATTGATCATGTGGGAGCAGTGGCCTATCAGCTTGCACTTCCCTTCAAATATAGCACAAGTTCATGATGTCTTCCACTTATCCCTCTTGAGGATGTACATACCTAAATATTCATATATACTAAATCTTGAGGTGGTACAATTGGAACATGACCTCTCTTATGTGGATCAACTAGTGGAGAACTTGGGTCGTAGAGACAAGGTTCTACGCAACAAGGCTACCCACCATGTTAAGGTGTTGTGGAGGAACCAAAAATGTGAAGAAGCCACATGGGAACTGGAGAAGACTATGAGATAGAATTACCCACACCTTTTCTCATTAGAGGGTATGAGATAAAATTTCATTGATGAAATTTATTAAGGGGGGAAGAATTTAACGACCCAAACTTTTTAATTATATTTGTTTCCGAAATTTGTATGTTATTTTTTTTGTACTCAACAAAACTATATCCTTTAATTAATGAAGTGGGTATAATTAAAATGAGACTATTGGGTTTTGACTGGTATATGACCATTGGTCAATATAACCATTGGAAACTATAATCATAACGTTTTTTTTATAAATATAGTTATCTTGGTAAATTAATACAAAAAGATGATTGCATGGCCTCATCCAGTAGACTCGGACCATATGAAGCCCATCTGTTGGAGCTTGGGAAGGAGGTAGCATCACTAGGATTTGATCTAGACCAATCCCAAGCCAAACTTCAACATATGAAGCTTGAATGGAATCACCTAAGGGAGAAGTTAAAATTGATAGAAATCACCACTCGGGCAATGTTTTCGAGCCACCCCAAGATTCTATCACCATCGCACACCTTACACTTAGGTCCTAGCTGTTGTTATAAGGGGCTATGTAAAAAGACCTTAGCTTCATTGTGTAATCCTTTTTTGTAAATAAAATTATTATTTCTTATTATGGAAAATTTTGTGAATTTCAAATATCCAGATAAATATAGGATGTGTATTATTTGTGAATTTAGGGAAAAGGGGGTATTTTTAAAAAAATGTATTATTTAAATAATTAATAATGTGAAATGATTTTAAAAAAATGGTCTTCTACAGTTGTGATCAGTGAAAAATTTAGAGTCTAATAATATCAACTTGTTTTTTAGTGAATAGTAAAGTATGAATAGTAACATACCTGTAAGAATAGTAATGAATCGTAAATTGGCCCAAAAAATAGAAACTTCACCCCTGAATGTATAAATACAATTTAAACAACTTAAAAGTGAAAAATGATCATAGTATAAGTTTTGGTATTTTTGTAACACCCCAAAATTATAAAGGGTTAAATGACTAAATGATATGAATCATGTCAACAAGGTGCACCTTCCTTTTCAGGAACCTACATGATTAGAACTCCATAATTAAGCATGTTTGTCCTGGAGTAGTGATCTGAATGGGTGACCTCCTTCTGGGAAGTCTCCCTGGGTGTGTGCGAGTGTGGAAAAAGAATAATAGAAAGGACATGTGTTGGCCTATAGGGATAGTCATTAGTCAGATGACCCGTTCGGGCATGTGGGTGGGCCCAGGGTGGGGACCACATGTCTGTAGGGAAAATGGTGGTACCTAGCGGGCCAAGACCCGACTACCATGTTAAGGCGGGGTGTTTGTGCTGTCACTAGGATCCAGTTGTCACATTTGGTATCAGAGGTGGTACCCAACCTTAAGTGTGGTGCACTACCTAGGTTGAGATGTAGGTCCCACAACGAGGAAGTTGTGCTATAAAGGGGGGGGGGAGATTGTAACACCCAAAAATGATAAAGGGTTAAACGACTAAATGATATGACTCATGTCAACAAGGTTCACCATCCTTTTTGAGAGATTACTTGGTTAGAACTCCATAATTAAGCATGTTTGACCTAGAGTAGTGATCAGGATGGGTGAACATCTGGGAAGTCTCCTAGGGTGTGTGCGAGTGAGGACAACGCACACTGTAAAGGACATGTGTTGGCCTGTGAGGACAGTCATTAATCAGATGATCTATTCGGGCATGTGGGTGGGCCCCAGGGTGAGGTCCACGTGTCTGTAGGGCAACTGGTGGTACCTGGCAGGCCAGGACCTGATGGCCATGTTAAGGCGGGGTGTCTGTGTTGTCACCAGGACCTAGATTTCACAATTTTTGTATGCCATAAATATTTTATTTACAATTTTTTAATTAATTGAATAAATTTAAATGGAAATATATTTTCATTAAATGTAATCATAAATTGTTACTTTATTGAAATATGGTTATACAATAATTTTATGGGACTTTGATTACTTTTTTATGGTGTTACAAAATGATTTGTAGTTTTAAAGTTGTATTTTTGGAATAAATAAGGATTTTATTTAAAAACTAAATTAAAAATATTTAGAAAATTATTTTCATAAAATGGAGTCCATTTTTGAATTCATATCATAAATGTTAGGTTAGGGTGATTTTTTTGGATTTTTCTGAAACACATGAATTTTTTATGAATAATAAAAATACGGTTTTGAGTTTCAGGTGTTTAATGACATTATTAATGATATAATAATTATGTAATCATTCTGGTATAATTATGAATAGTGAGATATTCTATGAGGTGTCCCAAGTGGCCCGTACCATGGGTAAATTCCATGGGCAGGCCAATGGTTTTTCAAATACCACCAATGAGGTGTCCCTTGGAAATTAATAATTTATTCTGTCTCTTTTCCTATAAATACCAATCCATTCCCTCATTATTTTAATTCCAAAATACTCTTCAACGAATTTCTGGTCTCCTTAACACCTAAAGAGTCCTCCCAAGGTTCCCTCAAGCCTCCCAAGGTCCTGACCTTCAAACTTTCGAAGTTACTCTTCTATGTAAGGGACCCTTTCACCCTCCTCTTTTAAGTCATGACTTCCAATATATTATGTATTATAGTTCCATTTTATTATTTGGGGGATTTTTTTCTGTACTGAAGTCCATTTTATTTCCAAATGATGAGATACCCTTTCCACTCTCATCAATTGATTTTTGAATCTTTAAGTGATGTCGTTAGGCTGTCGAATTTTTTGTAAAAGAAATCGCATCTTCTCTTTTATTTCATGTTTATTTTTGATGTTTTATGTCATTAAAATATCAATACTATGATATTATTATTTACCCATACTATATTATGAATTATTTATTAGTGGGTTACCCTTGTCCTCTCTCTTTTTAATGTTTTCTAAAATCATGTTATATAGTCGTTATGCTGTAGAAAATTTGCCTCAAAATTTCTATCTCTTTCTCTCAAGAAATTATATTGTTTTATTTATGTGAATACCTATACCTATTTAGTTTATATGGGTATTCATAAATACAAAAAAAAACGATTTATTTGATTATATAATTTACATACATATAACCCTCACTCCCTTTCCATGGGTTATAAATGACGTAAAGATTGAGTTTTTAAGAACTTTTAAAACGCCGCGATTTTGAAATGAAACCCATTTCTTTATTTTATATGGGTTATTTATGAAATGTTTTATTATGAAATATGTGGCTCACATGAAATTAAAGAAATATTAAGGGTTCAACCTCTTAGAATTCCAACGTATTGGGTAAAGAATTTAATCTCTAGAGATGACAAGTTTCACAATACCTTGGTGAATAACCTTAGTAATTTTTATGACACCATTGGGATGAACCTTGGTGATATGTTCATGAAAGTCTAAATTAAATGTTGGATACAAATATTAAATTTATGTTTCAATTTATTTTCGTTATTATATTCCTATTATTTCATTTCTCTTGACTTTATGTTTTTTATCATGTTTACTGATTCCCTTATTTTCCCTTACTGGGCCTTTAACACACCCATTACTTTGATGTATTTCTCCATGATCTGAGATGTGGTAATTGTACATAGTATGAAACTAATATGAAGCCTTATGAGTGGTTTAGTATAATTTTTTATTTCGTTTTCATGTATTATGTTCTTGATTTCCAAGACACTAGACTTTAAAGATCCTCTATTTATAAATTGTAATGAAAAGTTATGTAATAAAAAGGCGGGATTCCATAAAAAGACCTCATTTTTTCAAAAAAACAAATTAAATATATATGCATATGTTCTCCAAAATTTACATCAATACAATATTTTATATAATTATATATGTTATATGATGTATTTTTTATGATATCTTACTTGCATCTATGAAGGGAATAAGACTTAAGGCTTGATTAAGAGGGTTTTTCCATTCATTGTTTTCTTCAACTGTGATGAGGTAGGGGAAATATCTTGTAGTATATGTGTTTTATAACATAAATGAATGATTTATAAATTATTATCTTTAAAATTAAAAAATAATTCATGGTTTTAGTACCAAAATCCTTATTTTCTTAATAATACACATAATGTGTTTGATAAAATGATTGAAGGAAAATGGCATTCAAAGAAATAATTTTTGATGTTAACATTGAATTTTTGGACAATGTGAGTTCAATAAATTTCATTATATATCCTTTTTATTTTTAAAATTGGGTCATTTCAATGTGCTATATGGTTTATTACATCAGTTGATGATGTGGTGATTAGACTGGTCATCAATTATAAGTATTAGGACTTTCATTAGGTATGTATGAGAGGGCGAGTTTTGTATTGTTTAAGGAATGTGGTTATTGTTTTGGAAACATGTTTATTTACATTACTATGAAAAGGTTTAAAGAATAATGTTCTTATAATATGTATATATATTTGATAAATTTTCCAGGTTCAATGTGGTATTTGTTTAGAGGTCTTTAGGGATTACCCAGATCATTTTATACTCTTCACCGACGTTGGAACTTTGGTAAGTTTCTAGATGGTCTATACCAAGATCTATAAAAAGGTAATGATTCATACTTATTCACTTATTAATCATGATTAAGTTGAATTGTGACTTATTTTTAGATAGTGGAGATTTCTTGTAGAGATTATTCAGCTGATGAAACATCTATTTTATTTAGTTTAATTAGACATTATTGTGTCATATTTGTAACCATTTTATTCTATTTGATACTCTAAAACTAAATTTTGGATTAATTAAATTTATATTACCTTACATGAATCATTTGGTATTATTTATTTATTTTTTATTCTTATGGTTTATCTTTTTCTCAGATAAAATCATCCCGCGTCTATATAGTATACCCTTGGCACAAACATTGAGCCTTTGGTGTCCTTAGGATTTTAACTAAGGTTAATATCACCTCTGAACCTACCCAAGAAAATGGGTTGGGTGGGGATGTTATAAAATAATTTTATATTTCCAATATAGTTACTAGGGATATGTTTTTAAGTGGTTGATGATAAAAAAAATTTCTAATTTTATTTATAACTGTCATAAAATTAAATGAATTTGAAAATTAATTGAATAAAATCCATGGTGGGATCCTACAAGGATTCGTTTCCGTCAAATACTTCATATAATATTCGATGTATTCATCCCTTATAGTTTTTTAGAATGAGACTCGGTTTTTATCATTAGTCTATGACTGTTCATATTTCATGGTGATGGTTAGTTTGGATTTAGCACATGGATGCATTACACAAGGAGATATTCATCCTAGTTTTTTTTACTTTTACGATTATCTTATATAAACCTTGAATAATTAGGCATCTATGATTTATTTATGTGACATTATCTCCATTTTAATATCTTGGTTATGTGATGTTTCATTTATTCAAACAACGTGCATTGTTTAGTTATTCCTCTTAATGTATGAATTTTTATTTATTGTTCATGGGAAATTGATATAAAGGTGGGTATTATCACATTTTAGGATGAATCAATCATGTGATTATTTGGATTTAGATTGTGAAATTATTTCCAATGTTTATGTTATGATATATTGGATCTTTTTTCTCACCTAGGTTGATCGATAATTCATCTCCATTTGTCATGGACCGACTCATCTGGTCAGTTATAGGGTGAACAGGGCTTGTTCATAAAATTCATGAACAAGTATATCATAAATTTTATTGGTGACTTATTCCATCCATTTTATGGGGAGAAATACATTTCAAATGTAGTTATTAAATATAAATTTCATCAAAAAATTGTTTAAAAATTTTGAAATGTTATTGTTAAGATTCTATATAATATATAGACACTATGAATTCTTAGTTATGATTACCTGGACAACCCTATGGATTTTATAAGTATATTCTTTAATGTTTAACTATATAAATTTATGTTTATTTTTTTAGGATATTATTTTATATTAAATGGTAAAGGAAAAATAGTAAGTGAATTTGGGGAACTTGTTTTTAACATCAAACAAGTTGAAAATATAAACAAAATCTTAGAAGTGTCAATTTTTGTTCTAGAATGTATCATCCATTGCTTTTATAATCACAAGTGAGGGTATATATATGGATCTATATAATATATAATTGATTGTGGAATTTACCATGAAAAATACTAAAATATTGTTTCATACTTCTCAAATATTAATATGATGTTACTAATTCTTTTTGAAAAATTTCTCAAAATTATGAAATAAATTAATAAAATTAAATTCTATGGGAGAAATTTTTTCCATAAATGAATAATTTAACGAAGACATAAATGAGAATAAAAATATATTGGCTACTATAATTATACATGTATGAAAAAATAGTTTATAAGGGGAATTTATATACATTTATGTTTTAAAGAAGTTATTGGGTTGTGTAAAAATACGAAATGTAAATGTGGTTGTTCAGGCCTCACTTCTATTAGAAGAAAATAAGAAAAATAATCTAACCCAAGAGTACAAGTTACCAATAGAAATATATTCATTAAATATTTTGGTTTATTATGTTTGTTTTAAAACGTGTGGATATATATATATATGTGTGTGTGTGTGTGTGTGTGTCTGTGTATTATAATATCATGAATTATATATTAATGTAGATCGATTTGAGCTTTTAGTTTATGGCTAAAAATACATCAAAAATGAATTTAAGAGAAAATGATTTCCAAATAAATGGAATTTAATGTTTTTATAGAATATATCAATAACATAGTTATATAAGTTTATATGTTTTGGTTTCTTGTTATTATAAAGTTATACACATGTTAAAGTCTTTAGGGACTATATAGTTTGTATTTATCAGTTAGAAAAAGTTATGTTCTTATGCAGTCCATCAATAAGACACTATATTCTGTAACAAACTGAGATTTTTTTAAAAAAAATATTTAAACAAATTTAATATTAACATTAATTTTCTTTAAATGAAATAATTATTTTATCCTACATTACATGAAACACTATGTTTAGCTTGCGTTAGACTTGACATTGGGTTTCAATAAAATGTGGCATACTATTAATATATTATTTTTTAAAATGAAAGTTATCAGCTAGAAATTTTAATAGATAGTATGAATAGGGATATAAAACTATCAAAATATATGGTTTAAAATTTTATATAAAATTAATTTTTAGTTGGATTATTAATTATAAATTAAAAAAATAAAATGCTCGAAAATATATGAAATATTTTTCAGAATTTTTTTAGAAAAAAATAAATTCCACATTAATTAATTAAAAAATAACAGTTCTTGTGAATTATTTTATAAAAAATTATATTTTATATTTCAAATAAAATTTTTAACATTCATTTAATTTTTCATTACTAGACAATAGATAATAATAAATCCAATTTTATTCTTTATAAATGTATTTTTTGAAAACTATGTACTTTCAAATTTTGTGCACTTATTTTAAATATTAATTTTGGCACATATAGATATATTTCTACAAAAATAATTTTTATTTTTAAAATCATCATGTCAAAATATCTTTGGTTGAATTTTTGATAATTTTTTGAGAAGTTAAATGTTTTGATAAATAGTAAAAAATGCTGATTTTAATTTAAAAATTAATTTTTTTAAATTATTTATCAAGTTAAAATATATTTAAAATTGGATTTATATTATAAATTGTTAAATTATATATATATATATATATATATATCAAATTTTGGTCTTATGAATCATTTATATATATATATTTTTGATATAAAAACATTATAATCTTTATAACATTTTTGCTTTGAAAACCTTTTTTCTCGTCATGTTTGTGGGATTTATTTTATCATAATATTTTAAAGTTTTATAATGGAATATAAAAAATGGCTTAAGAATTTGGGATAAGAATAATATATACTATCTATTAAGTTGATATTAATTTATGAAGATAATCAATTATAAAAACAGTAAAATTATTTTCCATAGTTTAGGTAGAAATGGTTTTACTGTAGGGTAGAATGAAATAAATAAGGGTTAAAATGACCTAAAAAGTTTTCTAAAATTGATTTTATGGTCCTTTTGCACCCTTCAAGGTATAAGGATCTAAGGTAATCAATTTTTTTACCCTTTTCATGGGAAAAATGTGGGTAAGCCTATTTTTTCAAAAATTACATTTCTTACTCTAACCTCACATATAAAAGACCCCCCCTCTCCAATCCTTTTCACACGTTCAAATATTTATTGGATCCCAAAATACCTACCCAAACCAGTTACATAAAAACCTTATATAATCCTAAAATAATTTTTTTAAATAAATCCAACATAGGAAATATTTTTTTGAAAACATAAGGAGGATACCACAATAAGAGGTAATGTTCATCAGTGATCATTTTTATTCAATTTATTCCTCCACCGCCTTAAACTATTTTAAAACCATGATGATATAAAAAAGTATATAAATTATAATTATATTTTTTATTTAATGAAAATTACATTGAAACAATAACCAATTCAATGAAATGTGTTTTGAAATCATTATTTATGTTTACGATGGACTACTTCCTTGAAAACTGATGTTATTTGTTTTTCCATTGTGACCTCTTATAGTTGGGTGTGATGATGTATGAAATTATATATATTATAATTATAAAATAATTATTCTAATTTAGTAATTAAATCATACATACCCTTTTTTACTTCACATTCTATATGTGTTATGATGACACCACTCATGTGTGCATTTGACTACTACCTTGCGAAGCACTGTGATTTTTTTTTCACTAGCTCTTTACATGAAAGATAGTATGGATAAATTTAGTTGATATTTGTGATAAAAAATTAATATTAATTATAATCATGATATATTAATCATTTTCCAAATATAATATATCATTTTATTTTTTACATCTTCACTCACTGAAAGATGATTACATCAATCATGTACGTGTGGATTACCTCCTTCACAAGGCGATGTGACTCTCTCTTTTCATAACCACAACTTATGGATGATATTAAAAAATATATTTAATGAAAAAATATGTTATATTTGTTATTATTATCAATATTGTTGGATAAAATATTACTTATATACTTTCTAAAATATCATTGATTAATGGAAATGTTACTCATGCGAACATACGACCTACCATCTCCATGATCGCGATATACTTCATTTTCCAAAAACACCATTCATTATTTGTATTAAAAGTATAATTTATGTATAAGTATAATAATAATTTAATTATTATTCATTATGATATTATGGAACCATTCCCAAAGTCATAGGAATGAAAAATAAATCAAAACATATACAAAAAACAAAGCAGTTTTTAAATAAAACATGATTTTAAAAAGGAATTGGTAATAAACCTGTAATAAATGGAAATAAAAAAATAATATATGGTATAATATATATAAATATTGTTTGAAAAACTATTTATAATAAAATTATATTTATTATACCAATGATTTAAATGTGTACGAAGGAAGTGAAGACTAAATGTAAGGGATTTCCATTTCACTTTTTCCTTCTTTTAGAAACAAACCATATTACCCTTCCATTTTATTGATATTGAGTATATAATACACATAAATTCTTTATTTTATTATTATGAATTTAAATATTGTGACTTTATTATTTAATTAAGGCTACCAAGGTGGTAATGATTTTATGTTATAATATCATTGTTTATTGTGATTATTTATGATTATATATACAAAGATAAAATAAAATGATCCATATCTCAAAAAAAATCATTAAATTTAAAAAACAATTTTTGTGTAATTATAATAAATTCTTTATAATAATTTTTTTCTTTATATGTACCCAAGCATTCGAAACAATTTTTTTATTAAATCTATTTTTATTTTTCACTTCGATTGATAACAATTTTTCGACAAAAACCATTTTTTTAAAATGTTTTCAAAATAATTGTTGAAATTATTTGAATTATTGATGAAATAATTTTTTAAACATTAAGGAATTTATAAAAAATTTTGGAAGGAAAAATCATTCCATTTTTGAAAAAATTGTCATTTATCTTTTACCAAAAATGTGAAAGGAATATTTTTTTAATGTGAATAGAATGAATGATATTTCACACCATCAAGACCACATCTTTGTTGTAAATAATACTTTATAAGTACTAAGGGTAAACTTCTAAGAAAATTATTTTAAAAAAAAATAATTTATAATTTTTTTAATGTGGAGTGGTTATTTTCTTCCAGAAATTTTTTAATTGGTTTTCTATGCTTCATTTGTTACTTTAAATGGTTATATAAAAAGAAAATGATTTTGAAAATGATTTATTTTTTATGGAGAATTTTTGGATTTTGAAATCTTATTTTCCTCAATAAATGTTCCCATTGATCTTTTAAAAATTAATTTCCTCCTAATATTAATTCAATTGATTATTCTTATTTTTTCATGGGATATAATAAAAATAAACCATTCATATTATTTCTCTGAATGGTTTATGTTTGTTCATAATATATTTATGAAACCCATTCCTTTTCCTTGAGTTTTATGGTGAGAAAAATCTTCAAAAACCCACTTATTTTCATAGCATCTCTTATGATGAAATTATGAAATAATTATGAAACCTCTCCATTTTCTATGGGTTATGATATGATGAAATGTATATGAAACCCATTTCATTTAATCTGTTCTGATATGATGAATTTTTATGATCTATTGGCACACATGTATTTTATTTTATTTATTTTATTTTTGCGACAAATATCTCCATCCAATTCATTGGGTAATGCATTATAATTGATTAGCTATATAGGACTGCAATAGGGATTGAACTCGATTCTGTATGGGAATGATTCCTCTATAATAGTATTGGGAGTGAACCTTGACTACCATGATGATTTGGAGAGTAAACCCATTCAACTTTGATAAACTCATTAGTGATACATGGAAAATATATAAATGGTTTTCTATTATTAGTTTTATCTCATTATACCTTTTCTTATGCCAATATTATGATCTAAAAGATCGTGTTTGTTTATTTCATTTCAATTTATATCATATGAACTACCAATATTTATTCAATGACTCAAGATTATGATCGATGACATGTGGGGAAGTATTTTAAAATGTTATTCTCAGGTTCTCAAACACTTATTTTCATCTCATTCTTACATATCCCCCTATGTACCATTACTGATCATCTAATAACTCTTTATCTTATATTTTATTTCCACCAGATATAATGAACGTTAGTTTTGTAGGGTATGTTTATGAAGAGTAATAAATTAGAAAATAATTATAAAATATTTTGAATATCTTTCAAAAAAATTAAATATTGTATACATATTCTCTAAAGTTACAAAATATTATGGTCCTTGGGTGTGTGTTTGTGTAATGTGTGGAATATTCATCTAAAAATACATAATGCCTATAAATGAAAACATGGGTTCAATATAGTTGGTATCATAGAGAAGGTTTATTTACTAGTTGGAAACTAGGATGAGAAAAAAAATAGTGAGATACAATCTGTTACCTCTTATGATATTTATCGGGTTAAATTTAAAGAAAAGATTAAGCACGATTCAACATATAGTTAATTATCCTCGAATTGCGGTGATGGATAGATCAAGTGGTATCAATGAAATTACATCTCTATTTAGAATATACAAGATGATATTATTCTAGAATAAAGGTAACTACTCGTAATAACATATAAAATTGTGTATTGATATAGACATTATGATCCCTTGTTCGATGAAACTGGACCTTGTTTCATGATTAGATTGACACTCTCCTAGGATATGATTTGAAAAATTAAAAAAAAATTACATACCAACATAAAAAAATTAAATATTTAATAACTATTGATAACCTAGGATAAACCATTTGTATCATTTATTAAAAATAATGTGTCATTACTTATACATCATATAAGTGATTTTTATTGATTATGTGGTTTTCCACATTTAATAGTGTTTCTCACAATGTTTTTTGGTTTCTATCAATGGTGGGAATAAAAATAAATTACGTTATCATTGAATCTGATAGTCAATTTTTTGATGATAATCTAAGTAGTTTGATCACTAGAGTGATGGATGTTTTGATTATGCATAACTAGTTATCAAATAAAATTGTTAACAATGAAAACCTCAACCAACTCTAGGACTCACCGAATAAGAGAAGGATCGAGTTAACTCAGGGTTTTGGTTGTTTTGATCATATAGTAAAAAAGATTTCATTTCCAATATTTTGATAATGTTGGAAGAAGAACTCATTGGAATATTTAAGAGAGATGATTATATTTTTTGGGTATTGAAAATAAGGACGCAATGATTCTAATTGAAAAGTAAAAGTAAACATTTCATTTCACTCAATGGATGAGAATAATTGTATCCTTAAGTTTTCATCAAATGTTAAATTATTTTTATGTGGAATGAATGTGAATTATGAAAATCAATTTCCTAAGTGTAACAAATTGTTCTTGAGGACAGAAAAGTCACCCCACTTTAACAAGCCTGTCGAGTCCTGGACCTCCAGGTACCACTAGTTTCCCCATAGACATGTCATCCCCACACACCCTGGGGTCCAACCATGTTATTTAATGGATCATCTAACTAGTGATGGTCCCCAGAGGCCAACACATGTCCTTTCTAGTGTTCTTTTTCTACACTCACACACACCCAAGGAAATTTCATAGAAGGTCACCCATCATGATCACTACTCCAAGCCAGGATTTCTTAACTGTGGAGTTCTAAGAATGTAGGCTCCGAAAAAGGTAGGTGCACCTTGTTGTGGGCCCTAAATCTCAACCCAGGCAGTGCACCACAATTATTTATGGGTTCCTCCTTTTATACCAAATGTAACAACTAGGTCCCAATGAAAACACATACACTACACCTTAACATGGATTTCGGGTCCTTTCCCACCAGGTACCACTAGTTTTCCCACATACATGTCGTCCCCACCCACCTTGGAACCCAATCCCATGCCCAATCGGGTAATCTGACTAATGAGAGTCCATGTAGGCCTAAACATGTTCTTTCTAGTGTGCATTGTCCTCACTCACACACACGATGAGAAAATTCCCAGGAGAACCCATCTAGATCACTACTCCAAGTCAAGAATGCTTAACTATAGAGTTCTAATCAGTCAGGTTCTCAAAAAGGAAGGTGCACCTTGATGACATGAGGCATTTCATTTAGTCGGGTCCAGTCCCACTAGGAGCCACTAGTTTCCCCACAGAAATTTCATCCCCACCTACTCTAGGGTGAAACCACATGCCCAAACACCTCATCTGAATAGTGAGAGTCCCAACAGGCCAACAAGTGTCCTTTATAATGTGATTTTTCCTCACTCACACATAACTTGGGAAGTTTACCATAATTTCACCCATCCTAATCACTAAACCAATCTAGGATTTCGAAACTATTGAGTTATAATCAGGTAGTCTTCTGAAAAGGAATGTTCACTTCATTGTGGTACCAAAATCTCAAACTCGGCAGTGCACTGCACTTATGGCTTGGTTCCTCCTTTGATACCAAATTTAACAACTGGGTCCCTTTGACATCATATACACCTCGACTTAACATGTTCATTGGGTCCTGTCCCACTATGTACCACATGTTTTCCCCAAAAAATGGTCCCCACCCACCATGGACCCAACCACATGACCAAATTGGTCATCTGACTAATGAGAGTCCCCACAAACATACAAATGTCCTTTCCAGTGTGCTTTTTCCTCACTAACACACACCCTAGGAAACATCCTATGAGGTCACCCATCCCGATCACTACTCCAAGCCAATGATGATTAAATGTGAAGTTATAATTAGTTAGGCTACCGAAATGGATAGTGCACCTTGTTGATAAGAGGCATATCATTTAGTCATTTATCCCTTTATCATTCTGGGGTGTTACATTCACCCCCCCCCCTAGAGAAAAATATTCTCATTGTGGGCCCTACATCTTAGCACAGGCTGTACACCACACTTAATGTTGGGTTCCTCCTTTGATACCAAATGTAACAACTGGGTCTTGGGGACAACACAAACACCTTTCCTTAAATTGTTCATTGGGTCTCGGCCTACCAGGTACCACTAGTTTTCCCACATACATGTTGTCCCCACCCACCCTGGTCTCAAACAAGTTCTTGAACAGGCCATATGACTAGTGAGAGTCCTAATAGTCCAACACATGTACTTTCTAGTCTGTTATGTCATCACTTGCACAACCTGGGAAATTTCCTAGAAGGTCACCCGTCATGATCACTACAACAAGCTCGAATTTATTTTACTAAGGAGTTCTAATCAGGTAGGCTCCAAAAAATGAAGGTTCACCTCATTGTGGTTCCTAAATCACAAAACTGGTAGTACACCACATTAATTGATGTGTTTCTCCTTTGATACCAAATCTAATAACTGGGTCCCGGTTACATCACACACAACCCGCCTTAACATGACCGTCGGGTCCTAGCCCACCAGGTTCCACAAGTTTCCCCACAGACATGTGGTTCCCACCCCCTAGGGTCCAATGACATTCCCAAATAGTTTATCTAACTAATGATTGTCCCCACAAGCCTACACATGTTCGGTCAAATGTGTTTTTTACTCACTCACACATAGAGTGATGAACTTTATAAGAGGTCACCCATCCAGATCACTAGTTGAAGAAAAATATTCTTAACTGTCAAGTTCTAATCAGGTAGGCTCCCAAAAAGGAATGTGCACCTTGTTGACCTGAGGCATATCATTTATCCATTTAACCCTTTATCAATTCGGGCTGTTACAGTCACCCCCCCTAGAGAACATCTTCCTCATTGTTGTCCCTACATCTCAACCCAGGCAGTGCACCACACTTAATGTTGTGTTCCTCCTTTGATACCAAATGTAACAATTGGGTCCTGGTGACATCACAAACACCCCAACTAAATTGGTCTTCGGGTCTTGTCCCAAAAGTACCACCAGTTTCCCCATATAAATGTGTTCCCCCACCCACCCTAGGGCTAAACCACATTCATGAATGGTTCATATGACTAATGACTGTCCCAAAAGGCCTAAAAATGTTCTTTTCTGAGTGATTTTTCCTCACTCATACACCCTATGAAAAATTCCAGGAGGTCACCTATCTAGATCACTAGTTTAATCCAACAAAGCTTAACTATGGAGTTATACTCAGGTAGGCTACTGAAAAAAAGGTGCACTATGTTTACATGAGAAATTTCATTTATTCATTTAAAACTTTATCAATATGGGGTGTTACATTAACCCCCCCCCCCTATAGAGCATAACATCCTCATTGCAGGCCCTATATCTCAACCCATGTAGTGCACCACACTTAATTTTGGGTTACTCCTTTGATACCAAATGTAACAATTGGGTCCTGGTGACACCACAAACACCTCGAATAAACATGGAAATCTGGTCTTGGTCCACCAGGTGCCCCTAGTTTCCCCGTAGACACATGGTCCCCAGCCACCCTGGGGCCCAACCACATTCCTGAATAGGTCATCTGACTAATGAGAGTCCCTATGGGCCTAAACATACTATTTCTAGTGTTATTTTCCCCCACTTACTCACACCATAGGAAACATCCAAGAAGGTCACCCATCCAAATCACTACGCTTTTCCATGAATGCTTAACCATTGAGTTATAATCAGGTAGGCTCTCGAAAAGTAAGGTTCCCTTTGTTGACATGAGCCATATCGTCCACTCATGTAACCATTTTTCATTATGGGGTGTAACATCCCCCCCCCCCACAGAGCACAAAAACCTCATTGTGGACCCTAAATCTCAACCCAAAGAGTGCACAAAAATTAATGTTGGGTTCCTCCATTGATACCAAATGTGACAATTGGGTCCCGATGACAGCATATTTACCCTACATTAACATGGACTTCATGTCCTGGACCACCAGGTACCACCACTTTCCCCATAGACACATGGTCCCCACCCACTATGGGTCCCAACCACATGCATGAATGGGTCATCTAACCAATGTGAGTCCTCATATTCCAAATAATTTCCTATCTAGTGTGTTATTTCCTCACTCACACACACCCATTGAAATGTTCCAGAAGTACACTAGTTCGGATCACTACTCTAAGACAAGAATTCTTAACTGTGGAGTTATAATCATGTATGCTCTTGAAAATGAAGGTGCACCTTGTTGACATGAGACATGTAATTTATTCATTTAACCCTTGATTATTATGAGGTGTTACACTAAGGGGAAAT
This sequence comes from Viscum album, assembly GCA_963277665.1. Taxonomy (NCBI): domain Eukaryota; kingdom Viridiplantae; phylum Streptophyta; class Magnoliopsida; order Santalales; family Viscaceae; genus Viscum; species Viscum album. The sequence continues at coordinate 1,513,928,725 of OY728155.1, read as the reverse complement.
ATGATGAAGAGAATCGGCATAATGGTAAATGTAATGGTTTTTCTTTTGACAATTAAGAGAGTAAGAATGAAATATCATAGGATAAAGGTATTAACAAACTGGATGATTAAGCTTGGTTACTATTTTGATAATAAGGTTGAATAATTTCAGTTTTTATATATTTTAATTTCATAATTAAAATATATAAAACATAATATATCTGAATTGATTGTATTAGTACATCATTACAGATATTTAAGAATACATTAAATGGAATTGAAGGACTGGAAATGTGATTTAATCGAAAGGTGATATTTTTATTAAATGATGGAACCCATAATATATTCTGGATATTTTTATAATTATATTGGGATAAAGAGATGAAGGACATGAATATGTAAATTGGATAGTATTGATTAGCTTGGAACTGAAAAATAATTTTTTCACCAAATGGTTTTTTCTATCATTTATGAGGATTATAGAATATTTGTATTTAAGGAATATTTCCACTAATATGAGTTTCATGAAAAAAAATTAGGAAAAATGTATGTTTTTAATAATGTTTTATGGTAATTCATGTTACTAGCATGTTTCATGAAAATAAATGGAAAAGGTATTCACATGTTTGGTATGTGAAAATTAATAGATCCTTAATGTTTTTTTGAGATAAATGATAGGCACATATTTTAAATTTACTGACATTATTTCTAAAGGATAGGATTTTAACCATTTTAAAGGTTCATGAAGATAAAAAATGTATAAATAGCTTACACTAAACACTAGATGATGTTTTAGTGATGAAAATATTACTTTATCATATAAAGATTAATTAATATTGGGAAAACATTGATAATTTTTTAATTAGAAATATCAGGAATGACTTATCTTTCTATTATGGGTCTTGTGATCTGTTACTAATTTATTTATAAAATATACATCTTCATTTCATGGAGTAAGATATGAAGTTGAGAATTATTGAATTAAATCCAAAGGATTAAATTGCATTTATTATATAAAGGAAAGATAATTCTTAGTTATACAAGTTGATTTCAAATTATTTATCATAACCTGATAGTAACATTTCTACTTGTGCTTCCACTAAACCTATCTTGGGATTAATATGTGTTCTATGTATCTACCATGATGAATTATCAACCTGGTTAATCATATATACTATAATTATAGGTCATACATCTAGATAATGATGTTTTTTATGAAGAATAAAGGATATAGATTATCAATTGAATGGATAATCTTATATGAAACAAGACCACTAACCTTGCCCATTTTTTAAGAAAACCCGTTATCTTAAGGAATCTATGTGGGAAACTTATTAGAAAATAAGGTAGAATTACCCTCAGTTGTTGGTACCAAAGATATTAATTTTGAGAGATAAATTTATATTAATGGGGGTTGAATGTAACACCACAATATTTTTTTTAAAATATTAGTTTTTAAACAGAAAATTAATATTTTTGATATTTTTCATTACACAAAATATTGATTTTATCTTGTATTACCAACAACACAGAGTTTATCATATGTTACACACAACATTTATTTTAAATGATATATGATAAACTCTTAAATTTTTTTTATGTAAGATGATAATTTTCTTCAAGGCATTGGAATGGTTGGTATGAATTGGATTAACTAAATTATGAAAATATATTTTATGAAAAAGTCCATAAAATCATTTTTTTGGAGAAAAAATTATTAAAACTAAAAATATAAAACAATATATAAATATAAAGGAAATCATCTTATACAAAATATTTATGGAAAAAAAAATTCTCTATAATAAATTAAGTAAACCACTTTTTTAAATGTTTTTTAATAAAATTTCCAAATTATATATCCTATCAAATTTATAAAATCCTCTATTGTGGTTTCTAGAAAAGAGATAAGAAAATTTTTAATTTTACACATAAAAATTATGTTTTTCTATAAATTAGTTTTGTCACATTTTGAGAATTTATTTTAAAACTAAATTTTTAAAAATATTGATTTTTTAAATAATTTTATTATTTTAAATAATAATATAAGAATTATCTTAGGATAAATAAATGTTAAATTTCTTGAGAACATAATATTTTTTATGAATATATAAACATAATGAATTTTAGTGGAAATATGGATTTTCAATAATAAAATTTATAAAATTTCATAATTTTTTAATTTTTTTAAAATTAAAATCCCTTCAATTATATGAAAATTAATAAAAAATAATTCATTGGAGTCAATTTTATATTTAATTTGGAAATAAATGCATTGAAAACATTTGAAGATTATCTCTTTGATACCTAGCTTTCTCATCATGTATGAGTGATTAATTTTTAGTTAACATTTTCTACTCACGTGATTGTAATTTGGAAAAATGTATTGAATATTATAAATAATAATGATTTATATTATATAATAAGTTCTACTTATTTTTTTATCATATCAAATATGAAAACCAGTAAAAATTATTTCCTTGGGATATGGTAAAAATGGGTTTAGTAATGATTAAAGTAAAACCATAAGGGTTAAAATGACATAAAAACATGTATAAAATATAATTTTTCATTATTTATTCCATAAAATTTATAAGAATATATAATAATATATTTTTACCCTTACTTCATGCAAAAAAATGGGCACAAATTTTTATTTTTAAAAATTACTTGTGTGCTACTCACCTCACTAGTAAAATCCCTCCCATTATCCTTCATATTAAGAGAATAAAAACATTATAATTCCTAAGATAATGAAAAAAATAAATTCCTTAAAAAAATCATCTAATAATAGAAGCCATAAAAATTTTTTAATAATCACCTAGAAATAATTTTGGTGTAAACATAAGAAGTATACCCGAAGAATAGTTAATATTCTTCAACATGTGTTTTTATTTTATTTTTTCATCCACCTCCTTGAATGATAATTAATACAATGTGTTATCATAAAATTATTATCTTGAATATAATGAAGTTTTATATGATAAATTCATAAACTATAACCGTATCCACTTCTATGAAATATGTTTTGAAATGTCATTCATGTGTACAGAGGACTACCGCATCAAAATCCCATGATATTTTTTTCCATTACCACCTCTCACGGTTGGGTATGATGATGGTTATAAATTATATATATATATATATATATATATTAATTTTATAACATAATTTTACCTATTTATTCATTATTTAATAGATAAATTTTTTACTTTCAATTTTTTATGGGCTATGATAATGTCACTAATTTTTATGGCGTACTACCTCGTCGTGAAGTGATGTGATTCATTTTTTCACTAACCCCTTCAATGAAAGATAGAAAACATATTTTTAATTTATATTGTAGATATAAATAAAATAATTATCATATTAAATAAATATTTATTATTCATAAAAAAGAATACATCATTTTATTTCTTACCTTTTTACTCACTAAAAAAATGTGAGCATTGATCGTGTATGTGTGGACTATAGCCTTCACGAAGTGATTTGACTCTCTCATTTCATAACCACACCACATGGATGAAATTTATAATTATATTTAACAATATAATATTTTATATATGATATTTTTATAATTATGTAAAAATAAATTATTACATACCTATTTTTCATAATTGTTTTTGAAAAATAGAAATGTTATATATGTATACATACTACCTGCCATCACTATCATCATAACATACATAATTTACCAAAACCTTCTTTAACGATTGTTATTAAAAGTATTATTTATGTATAAATATTATTTTAATTTCATCATTATTATTATTTATTTGATATAACCAATATCGAAATTATATAACCAAAAATAATAGAGAAAAATATATATGAATACATAGGGTTTATTACCCAAAACATGGTTTTAGCAAAGAATTGGTAATAAAAGTTTAATAAATGGTAATAATTAAATAATATATGTTATAATATATATATATATGGTTCTATAATATATTTAAATCATACATAGATTTATTATATATGATATTTGAATGTGTATGAAAGATGTTCAGACATACGTGAGGTATTTCTCTCTCACTTTTTACATTTGTGAGACATAGGTTATATTCATTACCTACTTATTTTATATGGTGTATATAATAGCAATGAATTTATTATATTATTCATATCCTGAAAATAAATTGGATGTACATATATTTTTTAGGATCTCTTTTCAATGGGGATTACGATTTAAAGCTACCAAGGTGGTAAAGATGATACATTATAATCTCAACATTTATTGGTGTTTTTTATGATTAAGTTTATGATGATAAAATAATATCATAAAACTCTAATGAAACACCATAATTTAATAATCATATATTAAGGTTATGAGATTATTTTTTCCCCTCATTTTCCTATTTCAATATAACCATGTGTTAAGAATATGTTTTTTAAGAAAAATTATTTCTCTATTCAGTTGAAAATTATTTTTATTCTAAAACCATGTTCTCTATATATTTATTATTTTTAACTCAAAAATTAATTATTATATAATCATTTACACATTATTAATTTTTAACAAATAATTTTAAATGAATTTTCATTTAAATTTCCTAAAAATTAATATTAGGATTTTACCAAAAATATAATTTTAATATATTCTTGAGAAAGTATTGAATGAATAATATTTCTATCATTATGACTAGATAATTATTTGAAAACATCCATTAGATGTTTTATATTTTAATTTTAAATAAAATAATTTTCAATGTTTGAAAAATTATTTTTCAATGTGAAAATGTTATTTTCATAAAGATATTTTTCAATTATTTTTACAAGATCCCATATATGATTTCATGTCTATTTTCAAGGAAATAGATTTTGAAATTTTTTTATATTTTAATTTTCTAAAAATAATTATAAAGATACATCCCTCAATAAATGTTACATGTTATATTTCAAAAATAATTTTTCATCTAATATGATATTAGTTAATGATATGTATACATTTCTAGGGATAAGATAAAATAAAAGGATTATAATTATTTCATTGAATTGTTTTAAGTTTATATGATAATATTTTAATGAAACACATTCTTTTCAACATTTTCTACCATGAAAAAATTATTATGAATATCGCATTGTTTTATAGTTTATGATATGATTAAATGATGAAATAATTATGAATGTTGTCTCCTTTTCATAGGTTATTATTTGACGAAATGTTTATGAAACCCATTTCATTTAATTGGTTTATAGATGATGAAATTATTATGATCTTAATTAAAATATATGTATTATTTTTATTACGTGATTTTTGGGACCTATAAATCCCTGTAATTCCTTTGGATAATATTTATATCTCATGATATTGATATGGATGGAATAGGGAGTGAATCCAAGATCAATAATATAATTTGACTTCTATTATGATCTAGGTATTTATCCTTTACTACTATGATGGTTTGGGGACTAAACCAATTCTACTTTTATATCAATGTATGTGATCCTTGTCTACTATAGAATTGATTTTTTATGGTTATTTGTATTCCAAAATTCTATGTCTTATTCCAATGTTATTCTATCATGGATCATGTTATATGAATTCATAAGGATCCATAACTTATGTATATGAAAAATTTATTACATGACCTATGATTATGGTCTTGAATATGATGGGCATGTTTTTCAAATGTTATTGTCACATTCTAATACCATTATGTTCATGCTATTCTTACATATCCTCATTTTTTACAATTTTTGAGCATCTGAGATCACCATTTATAATATTTAGTAGATTTAATGAAGAATAATTTTATGTATCATATGGTTGTAAAGTTTACTAAATGGGAATATTTTTTTACATATGTTTACAATCCTTAATAATATTAGAAAATTTTATTCCAAGTATCTAAATTCACTAAACTATTATAGTCCTCTAGTGTGTGATAGTGTAATGTATTTAATATTCATCTAAAAATATTTAATACATATATATGAAAAAATTAGGTCACTGTATATTTCATTATTCCTAGGGGTATAAATACACATTGTTTTTCCATTTATATTTTGTTTTTTATTTTGTGATTATTTTGATATTTTTAGTGGAAGTCAAATAATACCAACTCACATTATCAAAATTTATTTTCATTATATATACATGATAAAAGTAAGTTCTAAATGATCATACTTATGAGATAATCTATATAAATTATATCATTTGATCCCTTTATTTAATTGGGAAATTCTTGAGGTGTTTTCACAGAAATCTAGTCAATGATGAATAACCATCACATAAGGGCTAAAAGACATTCTCAAGTGAAGTTATTAAATAACAAAAATCTTGTTTGGATATTCTAATAAGAAAAATGATTTTATTCTACCTTAGTGATGAAAACACATGATGTATTTAATGGATCATGTGACCCACATCTACCCAATCTAGATTCATTCAAGAAAACACCATGATAAAAACGAGACAAATGGGATTTTATCCCTTAAACATATATGCCATCCAAGGAAAGAATATCATATATATAAGGATCCAATAACATGAACCTAAACTATTAAAATCAAAATACTTGGGTTATAATTCATATTTTATATGAATATAATGGATTCCTCCCTTTGGTTCAATAAGAATATAAAAATATGTCAACAATATAACATTCACAACTATCCCATCAGAGGTGGTATCTTAGATTCATAAACACCATCTTAGAGAACACCAAACCTCATAGAATATTTCTTTTAAAATCCAAACAGTGATCACCCATTATAGAATTTAAATAATTATTTCCTTTATTTGATAATCATATAATCAACTATCCTTATATTAAAATAACAGTAGGAACAACATTCCATATATGATGAGTATAATATTGTTTATGGGATCAACATAAGATTCAAAATTGATGGAGAATAAGATGAAACATTCCCCCCTATGGGATGTGAATAGGATTTCAAATATAAGTAGCACAGTATTCCTCATATGATGGGAATAAGATACATTACCTAATTGTCATAATATTCCTTATTTGATGAGTAGATGATTCCTTATGGGAAAATAAAAAGATTATTTATATGATGATCATAAGATGTATTATATTAAAATATTTGGATTCCCTTTTAGCCTAATTTGAGGAAGATAAAGAAATAATTCCTTCCATGATCTATAATCATATACCCATTTTTTCCATAGGTGAAAAAAATAAGATTCTTCCAGAGAATTAGATAATGAAGATAGATAAAGTTAAATCCAAATACACAGATTCCTGACATGATTATCCCCCCCCCCCAATGTTTGGTCATATAACTTCCCCAGTTAAATGTGATATAATTAATTGATATATACATAGATATGACTTTAAGAACAAGATTCATGAGAATGTCACAAATATATGGTATAGTCCATGACTTGGAAACAAGATTCTTAGAAATATGACACAAATTCACATCCCATCATTCCATATAAGTTCACTGTCAACATAAAAAAAATGGTCAATTTCCTCTAACCATTAGAAAAATATAATATATGCCCCAATCATGACTATCCTAATAAAATATGGTATAATAGTCCTACTAGAAAAGTTTAGAATCAATATTTATAAACCCAAAATGACTTTATCTTCCTTCAATAGTGATAAAATTAATAACTTTGGACATTAGGTATAACCATCATTATAAATATACTAATGGTTATCATGGAATCCTATATATTTATGAAAGATGGGTTTTCTCTAGGGGTTACCCCTACCACTTCTCAATGTGATGTGTGGTGGAGATTTTTTTATGATTATACTGATATATATTAATTATGTCATGTTATATTTCTATTACCATATTCCCAGGTAGTAACTAATGTGTCATGCACATCTTATGTGATCTCTTTCCCCCTTTCCACAATAGTGTCCATGCATTGTGGGTCATAAATTCCATCTTCCACTGGTATTATATGTAAAGTGTCATCCCTACTCAACATATAGACAAGTTGGATCTAGAATGCATAAAACCATGATAACATACTGAATATAAAATATTATAAAGGGGGAAAAAAGATAATATCACCACTATAAATCATTTTAGGAATCTGACCCTAGAGTACACTAACAATGCCTTTCCTACTTTTAAAGAGCCATGAGATTTATAAGGGGCCCTTACATCAGTTTCTACCATGGAATCACAAGGTATGGATTCTATAGATCACATTTACATCCAATGAAGGTCCACCTAGCCAGTGGCGGAAAAAATTGCTGTTTCTCCCACTGAACTCACACTTCATGAATCAGTCACATAGTACCCTTGTAGAGGGAGTATATTATCCCTTTACCATGAATTAATGCTCCCACTATCATTTCCACTGTGACTTCCATCACCCCCATAATTTCCACCGCACTCCCCACAATCTCATCTTCCTGATTATAAAACATATATTTAGACTTCAATCAAGACTTCAAATACTAAAAAAATTGAATTCAACTATATTAGCCACCAAAACTAACTTTCACTATAAAAAATACTTCAATGTGACAATGAATTTCATAAACCCAAATTTCCTCCCCTGGGTGAAATAACTATGAGTCATTGTAAATGTTTAAAAATGACAAAAACAAAAATACTATTTGAAAAAATCACTATAATGAAGGTATAATAAATGGTATCAATGAAAAATCTCACATTATCGTTTAGAATCATATACCGTAATGGATTCAAAGTATATTTTTGTTCCACAGCCATCAAAACCCAAGGGTAAGAACTCATCAGTTGGGGGTATAAATTCTATATTCTAAAGATAACAGGGTTCCAATAACCCTTCACATATACCTAGACATAGATTATATTCCATCATCCGTATATGGACTATCCATGATAATGCCCTGAACACTATCATTATTCTTACCATCTACTTATGTACTAAAGGTGACGAGATTTAAGGACATGTCCTGGTATTCTTAAATGAGGAGAAACGTCCCCTAGAAATAAATTTACCAAAAAATCCACCCAATATTATGATGTAGGTTTTAAATATTGTAACGACATATAGTTATAGTTCAATACACCTTAGTAATACCTCTTTAATACAATAGTTATGAAATCCTAAAAGATAACACTTATATACACAAATGTCTAACATAGAACATCCTTATCTCCACATCTCTATGTTACCAAAAAACTCTATATGTATGTCCATAGTAATAAATAGAAATATTATTCTTCCAGAAATGATGTGGATGAATCATGTTGGATTCTTTTAGCACTAACAAGAATCAGTTCATGTTCATTACTCATGTAACTCACAAATTTCTATCTTAGTGTTACTTTCTAATCATAAGGTAGCATACCATCAGTAGATCCTCCAAGAAACATACATCTACCATTGTAACCTATATATTTCATTACCTAGGTGTTTTTAAAAACATCACTCCCCCAAAAAAGAGTTTCAAAAGGGAAAATATACTATTATTATGGTGGACATGTTTCTTGATTAAGTTTGATGATGCTAGACTGATTAAAAATTGAGCATTGAGATACTCATTGTACAACACCATATCATCGAAGTAAAATCTATATATGTTTATATAAAATAGCATGGGAAGTATTCAGCCCTAAAATCTATTCATATTTAATGAAAATAGTAGGATCCTAATACTATACCTTCTAATGAAATCAATGATTCTTCACTAATAACAACTACCATAGTGAATTCCATAATAGTCAATCCCCCTAAAATCATGAAGTGTTATACTTATCACATGGTAGGTATAGAAAATATTACCCACAATGGACCAACCATAATAAGAGACCATTCTATAGAGGATTCCACAACTATCTGATGAGATGTGAAATTGTTCTTGGATGTATTAATAATATACCATCCCTACACACCCTTTAAAAAATCGAAAAACTAATTGGTTTATTTGTGAATTATAGTATCCCAAAATCCACCAAGACAACCACTATGGATTCATGAATGACTATTTCGATTAAATATCATGAACTAGTTATAAACTGATTCCTAAGATACTCTAACGATAATCAACTTAATTGTGGTTATTTCCAAGATGACCTTTTTGGTCATCCCAAAGTTTTTCTTAATTGATTTCCCTCATTAGATCAACAAGAATTGAGGCATGGTACATTGAAAGCCTAAGATTTAGTTTTGAAATCCTCATGGATTCTCTATGTTGTCCCCATAAGACCTCCTACCACCATATTATTACAAATATACATAATGAGTATACCACATATAGAGAGGATATAATTATGAAAAGGTACCCAAAATTTAGTTGCATAGTTCTCTTGCTACTAAAATGGATGCTAAAATGGTTTATTAGGATTAAATACATCTCAAATTTAATCTATACCAAAAATGTCGGGGCCATGTTCCCATATCTTTAAATTTTATGATCCTAATATTTTCATCTTTAAATGGATCATGTGACCATAATCATGACCTCACTGACATCACCACTAGTTAAAACCCATAATTAGTTACCGTAGATATATATGAGGTTGTTTAGCTTTTATTACATTTTCTATATATTTGTGGAATATTTTTTTATATTAAATTTCATATTCCATGGTCAATCTTTTATTGTGAGGTTATTTATCAAAATTCCTTCTACTAGTTCAACTATACCTTAAAAAGAAAAGTTTCACTAATCAATCAAATTCAAATTTATGAATTAATGAATTTCTCTCTTGAATTATATTACAGTTTAAATTCCTTCCATAATCGCTCAAAAAATAACCCCCAAAATAAAATATTTTTGATATGTGTGTGGAAAATTACAATGATGAGACAGACCCTGATCTTATCTCCATGAAGTACCCAGGAGAGTTTTGGGTGATATCTCATATGGAATAGTGTCTTTAGGTGAAAATGTTTTTTATGATTAAAATATCTCATTCAACACATCCCTCACATTTAAAAAAGAAAATATTGTATGATAAAACTAAAATTATATTCACTCTAATCCCTATAATGATTCAGTTCTCAGTGGCCTTATAGAACAATCCCTGATAGGTGACATCTCGTCCTATAAATATTTTTGAGGGAACCAATTAGAAAATTGTATAGAAACCATTTGAATATAAAAATAATGGGGTATAATCCTTTTGGGATGACGAATTTCAAGTATTATCAATATATTCCATGGAGTTAAAAATTTTCAATAATCCCAACATCACATACATCTAAATTAAAGTAGTGTTCAAATGAATTGGAGGTGTCTATATTATATATGATCACTATATTAAATTCATTGAGGCTAAATCAATTTTTTGTAGAGGGTTTCATGGGGGAATTGAAAAATTAAACACCCATTAAATTTTTTTCTTTTTTTAAATAGAAATTTAATTTATCCTATAGTTTCTGAGGCCCATAGTCTAATATTAATAGTTTTTTGTGGTGTAATATTGGAGATTCACAATTCTATGCAACAAAATCATTTGAGAAAATCTGGTTCCTAAATCAATGAATAATTTCTAACACTAGTGACTGATCATAGGTCATTGGGTAAGAATTTTATCCTCCCTAACTCTTTGGGGATATGATCCCACACTTATTATCTTAAGTGGTAGGTAATATAGAAGGATAAGGGAATTTTTATTATTATAAAGTGGAATCTTTGGGACCCAATCATGACAAATATGGTTCCTATTATAATAAAATTATTTTTTAAGGAAGCATTTTTCATGAATTTAGGGGCTTTATTATCTTTTCAATTATTCACTGTATGTTAAGGAAAGATTTATTTTTACTAGAGATTTTTATCTATATAATATTTTGTCCATATGAAGTCTGAAAAGTACAGAACTCCCTATTTTTGAATTTGATTTTTCTCTATATTTGTAATATTTTTTGGGTTCTATACAAATTAATATATCAGTAGTTATATTATCCTAGATTGTAGAAGCCTGATTCATTATGAAACATAGATTCTTCACACATGTATAGAAGGAAATATGGAAACCGATTATATTTCATAAAAATACCAGTAGATGGAGTACCATATGATAGACGAGTACAGTGGTTCATTGTAATTTGATTATATGTTTATTGTACATGGGGATTATATCATGATTTTCTAATTCAAAACATCATGAACATTATGGGTCTTTTTGTAAAAAATAATGTATCAATATTTTTAGTCATGCTTTCAGACATTTAGAAACTATAAAAGGATGAGTTAATAAAGACCCAAAACAATTTCCATAACACTCGATGCTTGAATAAAAAATATGGGACAAAATTATCTTTATTAAATTGACCCAGAACATGGTTGATCTTGACAGTCTGGTTGGTTGATCATAAGGTGCATATTACATTAATTTCTATCACTATGGATGATTATCATGTATTCAATGATTGATAGTTGTTATAAAGTTGAGGTGAATTTTTTTAATGATCGGGTAGCCTAGATTTAAACTAAATGAACCATGGGATCATTTTATTGTGGTGGAACCAGCCAACAACAATACTATCTTATCAACCCTCTCAATAAACAACCCCAACATCATGACCCTTAAGAGCTCAAAGGATTCAGTGTTAGCATCACAAGGATAAAAAATAGATTTTTTTTGTATCAAATATAGTCTTCAGTCTCATGGATTTCATTCTTTTTATATTGTAATGGATTTCAACAGGACTTCATCTATTTTATGAGTTTTATGATGGGTAATAGTAGCCTACATTTATAAGTTCCATAAAAAGATAAACTTATATACTAAACCCAATAAGGGAGAACTTCTATCATATACAATTGAATCACATTACTAATTCACTAGATCTATTGAAAAATATTCCACATGCATGTATAAAAATATATAGACATATTAATGAAAGTTTTATTTATACTACTAAGACAATAATGAATTTATTATGAGATAGTGTAAAACTACATTTAATAGAATATTGAATCAAATATTCATGTACCATTCAATTTTTTGATTTCCTAGATGAGTCATAATCCTCAAACCATAAGTAAAATTAATCTGGCGAAAACCATGTTACTCCAACGAAGCCACCTAATCCCTAAAAAATTTTAGTCAGATAATGACTCCTTTGGAGTAGAATAAAGCTCCTAGAATAACAATTCTATGATCTTAGTAATGTCTTCAGTATACTAAATTTTTATCAATACAATATTTGATATATATATGAAAGGAACTTCATATGTCCCTCATCAAGTCTCAAATGATCCATTTTGATATTGAGAGAAAATTGGATTCCACTAAAGCATATAATATAGAATAATGTGAAAACAAAGTGTGTCATCCCATCAGAATCCTTTCAAGGGAAGATAAGGTAAATTTATGTATGACTATATACACCATGTTTAAATCACATAAATGCTCAATATAAAGGATAAATACTGACTCATTTTGAATAATATCCCTTTGATAAACCTCTCATAACATATATGTTGTATAATCTAGAAAATAGAGATTCTCATCTAGCCCCATCCAAATAGAAAATCCCTTGAAATGTCAAGGTGAGAATTTGATTATCAAAATTATCCAACTGAAGACATAGTTTTGTGACATGATATTCAATTATAAGATAATGGTTTCCCCATATGAAAACACATTCAACCCCCCATAGTGAAGTACTTTCCTAAACCTAAATGCATCTATCTAGTAATTATATCCACATTGCAAGAAATAATCCCTCAATGTTCATACGTGGGTGTTCTATAAGGATTATATCCCTTAAATTAATTTTAAACCCTCTATATTGTGATAGGTATTAAATAAAAATGATAAATCACCAATAGGATGACAGATCTATGTGCGTCAATAGCCTTGAACACATCATATGCATGTCAGTGGATCCTAGGGATGAACTAAAAAGAAAATTTCTGCTTTCTATCCTACAAATTGAAGTAAGAGGTATATAACTATAAAATCATGTCACTATTATAGAGTCAATAGAATTCTCCATGGTCACCTACTACTTGTATAAGGTTTAAGTGATTATAAATCCAAAGGGACCCTCCCATATTTCATGTTAAAGGTGTTTTACCAATTCCAATACATCATTTCTTCACATTTTTGTATCGTATAGTAGAATTGACCCATAAGTGATTGATTCAGATATTCTGTTTTGAAATATTGTGTGGACCACATAAGAAGATATATCAATGACTAAGAATCATGAAATACACTTATATTCCATCAATAGAAAGGGATTTATATATGAATATTTTTTATGATTATTCTCAATAAAATGAATGTGATTCCACTGTATCACCTATTCTCAAGGAGTTTTACTCATCCTCCAACCCTTAAACTTGTAATGAGGAAGATATTAATAAATATTGTTATTAATTTGAGGAATTAGTTTCTTCTACCATTGTTGAGATGATATAGGTAATACTTTATATATATGGATACCCCATGTATGATGCCAATATATTCCATTATATATCTCAATTTGAAAGATAATTACATCAGATTCTTGAAGTAGATCCATAATTTAATTTCCTAGAACTATAAGTATGTTTTCTGGCTTGGTGTCTAGGTCACTATTCATTGTGTAGGCCTACCCATCTAACACAATTGGTACATGAATAATATCATAATTAAGCACCCCTACCATGGTGTTATGGTCGAGTTCAAAGACAATATACTACTTAAAGTAAACTACATCAACGAGGTAAAGTACCCCAAGTGGATAGCTAACATTTTCCATGATAGATATAAGAATAGTAGATCATAGAATTTCTCAAATTTAAAAATCTAAAATGTTAATACCAGAAGGATGATTTCCACATTTTGATCATATAATTATCAATCAGTGTAATTTCTAGCTTCCAGGACCAACCATTAATAGTTATATACTATGGGTATAATAAACTCTAGATTACCTAATTATGATGAAGTCACTACTGTTATGGAACATTAGGAACTATAATATCATCCAGATATTCTCTTTGTCTTAAAAAATATCAAATAAATTTACCAGTGGTATATGCATCAAATCGTCAATGTCATTTTGTGAAATATGGTGGAGTATCTTTTTGATGATTTTTTGGTAAATTATTTCTAACACAAGGACTATTTCAGTGATCTAGATATCGTTTAAAAATTGATCGATTACTAAAACCTAAAGATGATGTCCTAAAATTTTGGACCCATGGTCACCTATGAGACATTAATTGGATTTATTTTTTGGAATTTATGCAAATAGATCGACCTAGTAAAAAAATAATGATATAACTAATATGTCCCCTTTACATAATCAACTTGATTTTAGGGTCTTTTTTTAGTGTCTGAAATAAATTTGGAATATTTTATCCACCCTAGAAGGAATGTGCAATCCCCTTTAAAAGATGATGAAAAACGGATCTTCCTATGGTGGGATCAAAAATATCGTAATTCATTCTAATACATCAATTTGTATTTTTTACCCTTATATTTTAATTCGTATTTTCTAAATGATACCATTTATTCTATAAATTATATATCTAGAGTGATCTCTTGACACACACTTTTCTTAGAAGAAAATTAATGTTAAAGAGAAAAATCTATATTACCTTAACCACGTGATTCTATAAACTAAGCCCATGTTTTCATCATCATAATTTCATTAAAAATAAAAGGAAATGTTTAATAAAAAGGGTCCAAAAAGAAAAGCCCTCAAGGAAGGATGGAGTTATGGAGGACTAAATTAATACATGCTTAGAGAATCCCCAATAATCAGGTTCCTCCATTCAAGAGGAAAATAAAACACATTCATGGGAGAAAATACAATGAGATCCTATAATGTCATCGACACCAGATAATTAGCGACCATTTTCTCCTCCTGCCATGTTGGAGAAATGACAGTGTCACTTTTGATGATGTTCCTTCATCTCCTCAGTATATAGGTTACTGATCAGGGGGTGTTACGCTTACCAAGCGTAAAGTTGTGAAGGATGATAGAATCAGTCTCAATAACACCAAGAGTGTTTCACCAATGCCAACAGATCTGTAGACCCATGATCATATCAATGGACTCATCCATGAGGGATTTACCTCTACCAAAATTTGTACCAATGGATAAAATTCCATGCCATATGGGATCTTGAACCAGACCACTAACTTTCTTGTGATTTGAAGTGCAGGAGACATCAAAGTTGAGATTGAGTTTATGCGGGTGGGGAAGCAATCTAACCCTTTGAAAAGGATTTGGAGGGCTCCAATCAGGTAGTTCTTCCTTAATAATGTAAAGATAGGGGGCCACCTCCATTTGTTTCATGAGAAAAACAAATCCAGGAGGAGAAACCTGGCCCTTGACACTAAAGTTCCACCGAAGTACAGAAAACCCTCATGCCTTGCTTGTTTTCATGCCATCCAAATACATGAGAAGCCTGAGATAAGAATCATGGTGTGGGTATTTTTTCAGGACTACTTCCCAAGCACCATGAAACCACCAAGCAAGATAGGGTAGGTCCCTCAAATCTACAATAGAAAATCCCATGACATCACCAAAATCCTTCCACACCTAGTATGCCCCAGTCTCTGCTAAAGAAGAGGTTCATAGAGTTTTTCTCCCTATGGGCCATGAAAAATAGATAAAGGGAGGCCAGTCTAGTGATTCAGTGCTTCACATTCTCATCCATAGACAGTGACCTGATCCTAATACACCAAAGAAGAATATTGAATTTAATAGGGACATATTTAACCTAAATAGTTGAGCCCCATTGATCATGATTGTTCACACTAGTATACACCATCCTGGAATCTTAACAATAGAACATTCCTAGAGACTATGTAGTTAAAAAAGAATGTTATTGTTCATTCAAGGGATGAATCATATCAAAATATTGACATTTTATACTATCCAACACAATACTGATGAACTTTGGGTACCTTCTCACCTCCTTGACATTGATTTGGTTCACTAGGAATCCTGGAAATCTAATAATAGAGCCAACCCAATTTTGGTTCCATAATGAGATGTCCCCCATCCCCACCACTTATATGGAAAGAGGTTTAGGTATTCATCTATTTATATATAGATATGTTCATTAGTCTTTTAGATTTAAAATTTATGTCATTATTTGTATCATCACATCATCTAGTTGATCTCCCACATTGACCTAATATGTATATCCTAAATAATTCCAACTTCACATGATGATTATCATGGTGGGAAGTTATCCATAAGTTATTAGAAATCATTTTCATCCAATAAAATGAATCTAAAGGGATATCTTTGATTAGTTGTATTTTTTTAAACCCAAACCTAATAGAGTTACTCCTACTATTTAAATGTCTTGATAATGAAATCCCATATTGGTAGATGAATTTGATAGTTCCTATCAAGGAACAAATAGAAGGAGGATAAATCAAACTATGACTAATACGGATGAACATATATATTTTTAACACCACAATAGTTTATGAATTATTTCCTTTAAAATAAATTAAATCTATTCAATGGAATATGATGCACGCAACACTAGGTTTAAATGAAATAGGATAATATGTTAAAATATTATTCATACATGAACATTTTAACATATCTTTAGATTTTTAGTTATAAATATGATTTAATAAATTTTGAATAATGTATATTTTAAATATATTCATTAGTTATCTACCATTTATGAGTAAAAATAACAATAATTTGAAAGTAAACGAAATGTTTTATGCAAAATTCTATTTCTCTCAAATAGAATACATTCATTGTTTTTTGTAGACTTATGATAAATTTTATAACTAAATTTATTTTAAAAAAGTATTTTATAAAATATAGTTAAATTTTTAAATCATAATATCAAATTTATCTAGGCACAAATTTCCCTTATTTTTCTAAATAGTTTTATTTTTCGATTAATAGTGAAAATACTAATTTTAATTGAAAACTGCCTTTTGATTTAAATTATTTCCAATGATAAATTATATTTTAATTTTGATTTATATTAAAATTAGTTTAATTATATTATATTAAATATATTTTAGGTTAGTGTAATAAAATTTATATTAATTTTTGATATTTAAACCGTTTATACTTATTTGAATGTTATCCTTGGAAACCCGCTTTTTCGTCGTGTTTGTCAGTATAATTTCCATATGGATTCTTAAAATTATATTATTTTAATTTGGAAAAATAGATTCAATATTTGGTAATCAGGGAATGTTTTACTTTCTTGTATGGTCAACATAAATTTTAATCATTATGAATCGTAAAAAAAATAAAAATTTAATTACAGCGGTTATGGTAAAAACTGATTTATTGGAGGATAAACTAATAAGACAAGGTTAAAAAATGACATAAAACATATCCCATATCCATGTTATAGAACTATTACTACCATATAATCTCTAAGGGTGTATAATGAATGATTTATGAGTCTTTTGTGATGATACAAACATGTATTTAATTGATTCTTTTAAAAAAACTCATGTGTTCCCTCTCCCCCACATATAAAAAAGATGCCCTATGTCATCCTCTATTGACACATAAAAATAAATTTTTTCCACCAATAACTACACAAATAATTTAACTACTCCCATAAATACATCCTATACCTATTTTGTTGATAAAAATCCATCCTAGGAATGGTTTTTGTGAAAACCTAAAGAATATCCTCGAAAAAAAGAAGTAACATTCATAAATGAGCGTTTTCATTTTATTTATCTTTTCACTTCAATAAATTATTTTTTAATCATTTCAATATGATAAAAATAGTATATAACATATAATGAGATGTTACTATGTAATTTTAAAATTTTATATCCATCTCCACTTCTATTGAATGGGAAACGAAATCATCAATCTTGTGTACAGTGGACAATCACCTCAAGATCCAATGAAATTTGATTTCTAGAGAAACCATTAAAGATTGGATATAACAATGGATTTAATATTTATATTTAATATATTTTATAATTAAACTATATCATTTTTTATATCACATATACCTTCTTACTTTCCAATCCTCTTAAAATATGATAACATCGCTCGAGTGTATGACAAACTACTACCTCACGAAGCGATGTGATTCATTTTTCACATGAAATATTAATGGAATGAATCATGATAAATTAAATTAATATATTTTATATATAATAATCGATATAAATTATATAAAACTAATAAATCAATCTATCCCTTACCCTTTCATCAGTTAAATAAATGATATATTCACTCATGCGTATGAATAACCTACAATTTCTATGAAGTGATGCGACTCATTTTCCTTTCCAAACATTATAGAATGGTTATAATAATATATATAATCAGTAAATATGATATTTATTACATTAATATTGTTATATTGATGAAATATTCCTATCTCGAATACATAATCCTCCTCGTTCATTACAAAACATGTATTTGAAAACAAGATATTTAACACTCAAAACAATAAAAATAATGAAATATTATTATCAAATGGGTGGTAAAATATTTCAATATGATCATATATGATATAATAAATACGATTATGGTAATTTTATAAATTAATTACATTTTTAGAAACATTATAATATATTTTTAATCACGTTAAACTATAGGAATGTGTGAGGTAAGAGACATTAACTCAATTCCCCTTCATTAAGGAATATTTTATTATTTTGCACTTAATTTCTTTTATATGGTGTAAATAATACCCATTTTACTTTTACAATGATGAATCCTTCATGTATCATGGTATTTTATATTTCAAATTCAATTATATCATCGAAAATTATTTTACTTGAATGTTACCAAGTGGTGTGTGATTGCATTTCAATTTCCATTTCATTGAGACATTATTATTAATTCAAACATATAAACTTTGACATCCTGCATATAATGGCCATTTGTTTTATTTAAAATTAAGAACTATTTATTAATGATTATTCATTATTAATTTAATTTTTATTCTTCAATTGTTAAGAATTTTAAAGTTACAAATTGGTAATTTGTGTTATCCATTCTCGTTTTCTTTTGTGATTGTTTACATTATCTTGAAAAAATCACATTCCTATTATCATTTTTCATTAGAAATTACATATATATTTGATACAAATGTTATCTTATCATGGATACTATTATTTTCTAGACCATATACCATTTATCGACACAATTTTTACTTTTAGTTATTTTTAATTAATTGCCGAAATATTAAAAAATCATTATTATTTAACAAATACATATATTGGAAGAAAAAGCCTATTATTTTATGACATAAATCTATTATTTTATATATGATGAATTATTTTGAAATTATTTTATAGGTTTGGAATGGTTATATAAATTCCCCTCATGCATTGATAAGTCTCATGAGGCAAATTAGTTTTCCAAATCAAATGGGTTTTTAACCAGTAGTTTTAAATTATCTCAAGAAAGGTATTAACTGTAGAGGTATTCATGATTCATCATATCACTATTTCTAATAATCATGCTTTTAATTTATTTAGAATATATTTATTTTTATAACCCATTATATTTTTTAAATGATATTATATATAGATGAATTTCATTCTCATTTTATTGATTAAAAAGAATTTGTGTTAAGTTATTTACATTTCTATGTTGACTAGTCCTTATACAATTATTATTGTCAAGTTATTAATTAAATATAAAGTCTTTTCAATTTTTATCCCTTCCATATTGATTATTATTTTTTGACTCTTGATATATTATGTTGTATATAACCCTAATTAATCATATGTGCTCACCCTTATTTTTTCATTTCTATAAGTCTTGAAGATGAATCATTTGAATGAGTTTCAAGGACGTATATAATTTTATTTTGATATTTCCTATTTTAAATTTTAAATGACTACTTTTTATAATTTTTTTATCTATCTCTCCATAACTTCTAAATTTATCATTCATTTGGGTTTGACTCCTTTTATCTATTAAAGTTTAATAATATAAATACATGCTCTGGGATATTGTAATTGGGGTAGTTACAGTTGGTGTTAGGTAATGTTTAGTAAAAAACATGGGAACTATATTATGGAAAACAATGATTATAATTCATAAACCGATGATAAACATTGAGAGTAATTATAGACAAATATCCTAATGTTTTTATAAGGATGATATTATTTTATATTTACATGAAATACATCCCTCTATAGATACTAAAAATAGTTGTGGTTCTGGACCAGTTATACATAGGTGTAATAAAAATAAAAACGGTGCATTGGTCATGACCCTATCATCATCCAGTTCATGATTATAGGCCTTACTATACACTTGGATTGAAACTCCTGAGGGATATTTTTGGGATAATTCATATTTTGTTTACAAACCAATCTGATAAATTTGAGAATAAAATATCTCCAAAGAAACAATGTATAATATTTTGATATTTTCAGTGTATAAATTTTTATTATATGTAATTTGATTCACAATATATGTAATTCTAGATTTTGATTTGAAATTAATAATTTTATGATCTAATACAGTATATTCTATTGTGGAAAATAAATTCTTTAAAGTAAGAAAGGTATCAATACTCAAGACCAATGTTGAGATTTCCCTAATGATAAATACAATACAACTGGTATTAGAACAAAGTATTCCATGGATATATTAGGTTAGATTAACTGGTTTATGAAAAATATCCTTTCCAAGAAGGATCAACATATTTCACAACATGATTTTACTATATTGGACGGCTTTATGTGATAGAATCTTCGATCAATTAGTAAGGATGATAATATAATTGTTGTTGAGTGTTGGATTATGTCTCTTGAGAAGATATTTATTGAATTGGGATTGGAAAAGGTTACAATTTTAGTTTTTTTCTGAAAGTTGATTAAAATCAATGGAGTTCAATGATCCAAAATACTATGGAGGAAAGAGAAATATAACTCATGTATTGAAAATATTATTTGGAGACCGTCTTAAAGAAATATATCTCTCATGGAAAAAAACTAAAATGAAGAGGAAATTTTTTTATCTAATAAAAATAAATAATATTCTATCAATTATTATGAGTATATGATTACAAGAATATTCATATATTATATGGATTATATACACAACATAGAGTGCAATATTGACCTTTTTTTGAAGGCCTTAATCCATGTATTTGAATATCACTAGTCTTTACCTTTTTCCATGCACTGAAATTGTATTATGTAACATAAAAAATGAAAATCAATTCCCTATATCATACATGGTTATGGTAAATAATGAAAAAAAGTGTTAAATTAAGCACAATAAAAAGGGAATGCATCAATAAAGAAGATAATAAATAAATTTTCAACTTGTGAGAAGTATGGAATGAATCATCCTATGAAATTTTATATGGGATTTTGAGTATTTATATGTGTGTAAACATGGATCACTATGATACATATTGAAATGGGAAGAAATAAAATTATTCTATTCAGGGTTTTAACTATACAATGATGCATCACGATTCAAATGAATTTCCCATTCATCAAGGGAATCTATAATAGAATAGGCCATATGGACCAAGTTTATTCCATCACTACATCCAAGGTGGAAATACTTAATGATTTGGTAGATCTTACATTAATCATATCATTGAATATATATTATTATTAATTTTATTTTGGATTAGTGAATTTTATTATTTAATCCAACTTTTCTATGAAAAATATATAATTCCCTAAAACATTAAAAAATATTTTTTCCAGTCAAAAATCAGATTAGAAGACTCACTGTAAAAAGTATATTTTAGGAATTTTTTATTATAATGCATAAATATGATTTATTTTTGACATTATTATTATAACATTGGATGAAATTGATATAATCCTTGGTATTTATTAATTATAAAATAGTGTTTGAAAGAAAATTTTCATTAAGATTCCAATTTGGATTTGTGATGAAGATATAAAATTCTATATCTTTAGAGTAGAGATATATTTATCTAACAAATTTCTAGATTTAACTCTAGTATCTCTAATGAGTGAGAATTTTGGGTATGAAGAGAAAATAAAATATACGTATTGTTAAGGAAATATTCAAGTTGGGAATGTTACTATAGTACATGAATTCAATAATGTATTTCCTGAGGAATTACCTGGACAAACCCCAAATTTTGATGTTGAGTGTTCTATTGATTTATTCCCATATGAAAGACAAATATTATTTACTCCCTATATAATATAAACTATTGGATTATTGGAGTTCATGAAATAACTATAAGAGCTTTAGTATAAGGGATTTATTCTCCCAAGTGTTTAACAATGTGTAAACTATATTCTATTCCTTATGAATAAATGTGGATCCATGATACTACACATTGATTATAGATAAATAAATTCTGTTGTGATAAAGAACATTTATCCTCTACCTAGCATTGATGAATTATTCTATCTACTTCATAGATCCCAATATTTTTTAACAAATGACCATTTTTTAGGTATCATAAATTATATGTTAAAAATGATGAAATTCTAAAAAAAATTGAAGGGGGTATAGAGATTATTATTTTATATTTCATCCATTTATAATGAGTAATGTACCCTCTATTTTTATTAATATATTTAAATAAGTTTTAAATTTATATGTAGATAATTTTTTCCAAATTCATTGATGATATATTGATGTATTCTGAACATTATGAGGAGTATGAAAATCACATTAAGATCATAATTTAGAATTTTATAAGTAAGTGATTATATAGGAAATTTGTTTTGTGCAATTTTTTGGCTTCAAGTTGTTTCTTTTCATTTAAATATATTATAAAAGGATAGAATCATAGTTGGTAATATAAAGTTCCCTTGGTTTTGCAAGCTACTATCATCGATTTGTTAACAATTTTTCAAGATTGGATAACCTATTGTCCAATATTATATGTAAAGGGGTTATATTTTCTTGATAATTTAATATGAAGAATGATTTTATGAACTAAATAAGATATTGGTAAATGATTTTGTTTTGACTATACCATCTATAAATGATGAGTTTTATATATATAGTGAATCATCGAATAAGGGGATTGATTTTTTCCTAATAAAAGCTAATAATTTTATTTTATATTCATAATTTCAATTGGCAACTTGTGAATATAACTATCCAACCAATGATAATGAGTTGGTAGCTATGATGTATTCATTGATGATAATGAGAAATTATCTCTATAGTGAATTAATTGAGATATCAATGAATCATAAAAACCTAAAATACATATTCTCATTGAAAGAACTCAATATGATACAATAGATATGGATCGATAAAATCTTGGATTATGATGGTTTTATATAATACCACCTAATGAAAAAAAGGTAATAAATTTATTGAGAAGAAAATATCATGGATTTTATACCCAAAAATTAATCGAGTGGGATCCTATGTTCATATATATATATTAATGATAAATACTGTAATTATTGAGCAAGGGGAGAAATCACACTTTTTTCAAATGAACATGAAACCGTCATTTATTGAAATGATAAAATTTTCTCAATCAGATGTAGAGAAATTTCAAATTAAAATTAAGGATACAAATGAAGAGAGATTAATATTTTTTTTTGATAATATAGTGTTCTGAAATTTGGAATGTGATTATTTGTTTCATCTATAACTATTTTAAAAATGGAATTGTTGGATGAGGTGGATAGCTCAGATTTCTTTATACACACTATTATCATAATGATTTGTAGATATTTCATGGAAAGTTTTTTGTTAGATAACATGAAGTGAAAAATTAATGATTATGTGTCTGGATGTTTAGTTTTCCAATATGTGAAAACTATGAGACAGATTCCTAGTGGATTCATTAAAACTCATTCTTTTACTCTATGAAAATGGGATGAAAATACTATAGATATTTGAATATGTATACCAATGAATGATTAGAAGAATTATAAAATATTGGTTATTCTTTATTGTCTTACCAAATATGCACATTTCCTCACTATAATATATTATTTACCATTGTAGATCCTTTAAATGACTTATATTATGAAATTGTAATGCATCAATGTGAACCAATTGTGATCATGTCGGGTAATGATCCCCAATTTGGTTCTATATTCTCAAAGATTCTCCAATATGTTTCTGATACCGAGATTAATTTTAACACTAACATCCACCCATAAACCATTAGACAATCAGAACACAATAATTGAAACAATTTAATACATGTTAAAATAATGTTAAATTGACATTAATAATTTGTGAGATCAATTTTTAACTTTGCTATATTTTTGTTATAACCACGGTTTCTATTAATATATTAAAATGGTCTTTTATGGAGAATTTAATAAAAACATATTTCACACTAAAACTTCTTTGTATGATGATGGGGAAAAGAAAGTTGTAGGCCAATAATTTTTTTAAGAAAAAACTACAAAGGTAAAAACAATTCTGGATTATATTAAAGAAGTTCAAATTAATAAAAAAATGTATGCTATCAATCAAAGGAAATATTCATATTTTCATTTGGGAGATTAGTTTTTGTTGAATTTATCTCCCTGAATGGGTGTTATGCAGTTCATTAAGAAAGATAAATTAAGACCAAGGCATGTAATACCATTTTTAATCCATGATATAATTGGATTTTTTTCATATCATTTGGAAATGAGACCATGTCTCTCAAAAGTATATGATTTCATATATATAACATTGTTATGTAATTAAATTCCATAAAACATTTATCTACTCACCTCTAGTTAACTGAAATTAGAATATAATCTATCTTACTAAGAAGAACCTGTATGTAATATTGACACTATAGATCAAGTGTTGAGGAATTGGATGACTTCACTTTTATAGTTACATTGGAGAAATCAAAATATTGAGTAAGAAACATGGTAATTCAATGATGTTATAAATAATAATTAACTTCATTTATATTTATGGAAATATCCATGAAATTTGAGGGATGAAATTCTTATTGAGTTAAGAATTTAACAGCATGATACTTTATGATTTTTTTCGTAATGACCCAGGTATTTATAGAATAATAATTTTTCATATCAATTAATATTTATGAATAAAATATTAATTTTATTTTAATGGGTACACTTTTTCTGATTGAGTACTCAATATGCAAGAAGGGGATTCTTTGAAATCTTACGTTGCACACAACCTTAAGTTATACCAAAAAATAATTTAATAATATTATTATTTTAAATGATAGTTAACACCTAGACATTGTATTGGAGATAATGAACAAAAAAACTAAATATTATTATTAAATGTCATTACAATTATCCAATACATTTTAGAGGCTTAAAATAAGAATAAATCTGATTTTAAGTATGAAATAACCTAATATTCTTTAAAATGTTGATTTACCACCTTTTGATGGAGAAACCTTTATAAATATAGTTTTTGTCACTATTATATGTTACATTTGAAAAAATAAACTTCTTATTTAGAATTTTGGAATTAAAATTTACGTTGGGTAAAATTCTGTTTTTTCTGATAAAATTCATTTTTTGATAGATTGTGAAAAATAATACATTTTAATTCAAAACTACAATTTAACCTAATTTTTTTTATATAATTATATAGTCATTTAGTTGGGTTTAAAGTGCAATTAAATTATATTTTTATCATTTAATCAATGTTTTGTTATTTAACGTAATTTTAGTTTGAAATTGGACATAAACACATATCAAGTTTTGATAGTTTTTTACTTCTCAAGAACATGTTTTTTCATTTTGACAACAGAAATTAATTTTAATTTAGTTTCTGAAACATTTATGTTTTGACTTTGGAAAAACATATTCCATATTTTGGAATTATTAGGTACAAATTTTTTATATATGGAAGATTTATTTTTAGACATTATGAATAGTAGAATCTGAAAATATTTCATTTACCATTGTTAAAAAGTAAATCTGGTAAATACCAGTCAAAAATAATATTATAATAATATTTCATTACCCTAAAATGTGTCCCAACCCTACTGGATGATACAATACAGACCATGGGAATCCTTGGGTCGATTTTAGGACCCCATGAAGCCACTTTTAAGTGAAAATGGCATTTTATAAAAATTAATTTAAAGTTAATGAAAATGTAACATAAACATATATCTTTTAGTAAAACAAATTTAATATGGGGTTATGTAAGTGATATTTTTTATGATAAATATTCATAGTAAATATAAAAAAATTTCCCACATCATGGTATTTTATATACAATTTATATACATCAAAAAAAATTATTTGTGACCCAATGGTGATGTAGTGAATATGTTATTAATAAAATATTTAAATAAATGAGATTATAAATATTAAAATAAATTTATTTTGAAACTTTTTATTCCATAAAAGAATTTTTTGGATGATTATAACTTGTTATATTTTATTTAATGTAGGTTTTATAAATAATAAAGTTGTTATATATTTTTTAAAAGTATTGATATGAATAGTTTAAAATTGAAAAAAATGCGTTTTTAAAAAAATTAATATTTTATTAAAAGATAAAATAATTCTAAAAATATAATATTTTTCCAAATGACTTATGTGGTGTTAAAAATTTAATTAATGATCTATTTTGGGTCTCTTGGCATTTTATTGTAAATATATTAACCATATATAATGAATATACAGGAGGAAAAGTTTCAAGTTAAATTAGTTAACTATGGTTTAAAGTTAAAAGATAAGGTTTATTTTATGCAATAAACCTTCCTAAAACTCATTTTATGAGAGGATTATGAATAATAATCATCTTATCTTTGAATTAAATTAGTTTGGGAGCTTCTTAAATCTAAATTCAGTTTATAATAAAATAATATTTTCAAACATTCCTGAAGAGACCCTCCTCCCCCTTAATAAATATCATCAACTTTAACCCATTACTTACAACTCTAAAGCCTCTTGGATATTTGAAACCCTACACCAATAATCTTCCAAAATCCCACCCTTCCTCTTAGAATATTTTTCCTAGTCATAAGGCAATTCTAGAAAGCCTTTTGGTTTAAACTGAAGGAAGTTACATGATTTAAAGGTAACGCCTTCTCTAAAGTTCTTTTCTTTTATTTTCATTTTTCCCTACATATTCTCTTATTATTATTTGTTTACATAAAAAACTAGTCTCCAAAATATACTAGGTTTTTTAATGATAATGACTCGAACTAAACTTCCACACACCTCCATCAAAATGGATACGAACATTCTATTTCTGGGGACGGGGAATTACTGCCTCACGAAACGATGATTGTTCAATTATCTCCTACCACCTATCATTATTTCCATTATGATAGAACTGGAATTATATATGAAATATATGATATTTATTTTATATTTAGGATTTTTTTATTATTATTTATAAAATACCTTTATTATTTTCATGTTGTATATATACGATAATTTCATTTTAGGAAGTGCAGACTACCGCCCCCTCAAAGGGATGTGACTCGTTCATGCTATACATGGAACGTATAAACAATTTAAGTAATAAAATTATATAACATATATAAAATATATATTAAAATTTAATTATTTTATAACTATTTATCATTTATTTTTCATTCTATTAAATATGAAAAATAAATGAAAGTAGTATTCATGCGTACGTACGGCTTACCATCTCCCTAAACAGTGCATTTCATTTCTTATGTCCAAATGCTATTGAATATAATCAATACATATATAATAAATATATATATGACATATATGATATGTAAATCATGAACATAATTTTCAAGATAATGAATTTTTTACCTGATGGAAAATTTTTAATTATAACAAGTTTATTTTTGACTCATGTACCCAATATCAGAAAAAACAACCGATATTAACTTAAATAATTATGTAATTTTTATAACATAGTAATAAGAGATATAAAACAAATAATAAACTTGAAAATAGTTCTGAAGAAATTATAAATTATCTTTAGTTTATTATTCTAGAAATCAAAGAACGATTGAGTCAAGCGGTACATGAGGTAAGTGAACTTCTTAACACAATTTCCATTATTTGGGTTTATATTTTCATTCTTGTTTATGTCATTATACTATTATGTGAGAAATTAAGTTTTATATCTTATAATGTATATATACTTGATTTATGTGTGCTTATAGTGAATGCACATAATCAATCTATTCTATTTACAAAATGATCTTTGTAAGGGACTTCGTCTCAATCTTCATTCGTTGATGCATACTTTGATTTATACACGACTATCTTTTATACGGTGTATAATCCCCTTTTACATTAAATTTCATTCAAAGGGAATATTTTCTTTATGAATAATTTTACTAAATGATATAAATAATGTTTCTTTTTAATGTATGTGGTGACAATGACCTTTCTGCCGCTGTGAGCATTATTTGATATTTGGCTTCCTCTACAAGCAATAGTTTTTTTAAAGGAAAAGTAAATTCCATATACCCTTTGTTACATATTTTGGAATTGAAAATGTTATTGGGAATAGATTTATTATGTTAATATATTGAAATGTTATTTTTTGATTGCAATTTGGAAATATTATCTTTCCTTTATGCTTATTAATATTTTATGATTATGTTATGGATCTTAGGAATTGTTTAACTATATAGGTTGTTATGTGATAAAACTAGGGAATTTGAGCCCGAGATATCTCTCCAATGCATTGGGTAATGTGACATAGGTAAAATTTATTGTTTCTCCTAATAAATTTAGGTAATATACTGTGATGGATATTCCAAATGCAACTATCTTTGTAACTATGAATGCTACAATGTAAGTATCCTATGGATTCTATAAGTTAACTTTATGATTTATGATTTCTATGTGTTATTCATAAATCTTATGATTTTTTTTGTTATGTTAAAGATATTGTGTTTTAAGATTTAAAAGTATGATTTCTTTGATTTTTATGAATTCATGGACTAATGTATTATTTACTTATTTTTTATACCTTACTAAGTTTTTTATGCTCATCCCATGTTTTTGAAATGTTTTCTACAGGTCATAAAGATCAATTGGGTCAAGGATAGGATCAAGGAAAAGTCATGCTATCTAGAACATGGAGCTAGACATGTTTCTTTTTTTACGAATTTTTTTTATGAAAAAATGGATTCTGAGTAGAAGTGTCTACATTTAATATTCATGTAGTTATGTATAAGTTATTACCTAGTTCTCTAATTCTCTAAGCCTAAAATGTTCCTCAATGTGAATTATTAACTTAATTAACAATTATGTAATGTTTAAGACTGTGGCCTTATACTTGGTATCAGAGGTCGGTTTAGATAATGATAGAAGATAGGGTGTTATTTATGCATAAGTGACATAACCATAATTGTTTGAATATTAGAAAGAGACATAGTTATTTTAGATAAATTTAATGAGTTTAAGATAACATGAATTAGTATATCTTATTATTTACCCTCCTTATAAGATATTATATATTTATTTTACTAATATACTCAGCATTACTTTTTCGGTTTTAGTAAATGGATGGATCTATTTGGAACCCATGTAACAGTGGATGTGAATTAAACTGTGACAGCTTTCTAAATAATTAACTGAATGAAATAGGAGTTTCAACGAGAAATCTTGTGGTTATTCTCAACTAACTATCTAGAGTCCTGATTCACCACTTGAACCTTGGTGATTTTTTTAAATCATCATATATGAGAGAAATGAATCTCAATGGAAGTTCATGTAATAATCATAAAGGTAAGTATATTCAAAAACCTATGTGTCATGGATGTGGAAAGAAACACTTAGGAAAATGATTCAATTGGACTGTAAGATGTTATAGATGTAGTAATGAAGGTCATAAAGAAATAACTTCCCCTGAAAAAAAAAGAAGCGTCCAGTTGACTTCAATAATGGGAAAGAAGTTCATTCAAAGGGATCAATTGAATGTTTTAAATGAGGTTTGCACGGTCATTATAAAAATATATTTCATACAAAGAAGGTTCAGGAATGGGATCAACCAGTCCGTACAAATATATGTTTACCAATACCTAATTCCATTCCAATTGAGGATGAGGAAACTTGCAGTGACCAATGAAAGGTATGTATTATTTCTTAGATGATATTTTGACATTATTAAATCATTAGATATAATTCTTGATTTTTTTTAGGAAATAATTATTATAGAATAAGTTGTAAAAGAATTTTTAATGGATCATGAAGAAAATTTAATGAGTAAGAAGTATTCATATAAGGAAATAAATAGTTATAGTTTATTTCATGATGATGAAATGCTTAAAAGTATTAATTCTCTTTAGATGATGGGATTACATTGGATGAATTTTTCTCAAATGTGTATCCCTGAAGTTTGAAATTTGAAAATGTTATTCCAGAAAGAATTGTCTTTTCTTTTGTAGACATGTCGGATAACCTTAGGTGTTCATATGATCTTATGTTTTTTGAGGTGATAAATGGTTATTACATTTTGGGATGCAAAATGAATGGCATTATGTAACATTTGAATATAAAATATGTTTGGGTTATTTTGAGTAAATAATATTTTTTTAAAAGTGTTATAATAAGGATATAGTATTAGAAAATGGACAACCTATAGGATGGGTGACTACTTATCACACCCGGTAAGTCCATGGGAATCATACCCATAACTAAAGGGAAAAAAGGGTGAATCGCCTACCACTGGCCAACATGAAGTCCCCGGTTAGTATGACTAATTAATTTTAGTTAAATGATTTTATGCATCAAGAATAAGTTTATTTTTGGAACGTATGTTTTTTCAAATAGATATCCTTAGTATAGGAAAATGAATTGGTAATTAAGTGATAAAGATTATTTAGGAAGATATTTTCTCTTTTGGGAACACTATATACCTAAAAAATAGAATACTATGGGATTTCATTTGTGGAGTAAGGGTTGAAATATTATTTTGGAAGAATATATGTTTTTATTATGGAATTATTGTGATTTGGGTTAGTTATGTAAATTATTAAACTATAATTGAGAATATTTGATTAAGTTAATTAGTTTTTAGTATTCGACTTTAATAGTAGTTGATGTTATTTGGAGATAAATGTTATGATTTACCATGGAAGACTACATGATAAAATCCTTTTGAGTTTTGGGTTTCAATATTAGTTTGGATTAAATTGAATAATTTTAAGGAAAATTGTGTATTGAATGATATTTTCTGAACTTTAGGTACTTTTTGTTGAATTATAGTGATTAAAAGTAGTATTTTTTCCATAAATTATTATCCTTTTTAGGGATCCTATGATCTTGTACTAACCATTTTGGTTTTTTTTAATGTATAAAGACAAGGGAAATATATTGTTCATCTTTTGTGGATTATATGATTATATAAAAGTTGATTCTAGCACTTCAGGTGTGACCAAGTCATCTTGAATACTCATC
Source organism: Viscum album (assembly GCA_963277665.1). Taxonomy (NCBI): domain Eukaryota; kingdom Viridiplantae; phylum Streptophyta; class Magnoliopsida; order Santalales; family Viscaceae; genus Viscum; species Viscum album. Next base: position 1,513,896,608 of record OY728155.1, on the reverse strand, counting down.
GTTTGGGGAAAAGATGAGTTTGTGGTGGAAATTTATTAAAGGATGAAACTCTACTTGAAAAGTAAGTATATTTCTTTATGTTAATAGTCAATATCTTAAAATAATTCCTCAAATTTATTAATGGGAACCTAAAAAAACGTTTTTTTTACTTTTTCTAATGGGGAATCAAAGACCCTTTAACCAATCACAAATTTGTTGTTTTCTGGTGGTTAACTTTCTCTTGATTGTGTTTTCTATCACTCTCTATCAGAACATGACACTTCTTTTCTCCTCCATATCCATGTTTTTATGTAATCTTAGTATGTGTTATCTCGAGTAACCTTTTTACTTCTCTTTAGTTCTTTTAATGTTATAGTTTTATTGACACTTTTTCTGATTTGTTACTTTTGATGAAGATTCCAAGCCCTATTTTAATGTTGTGAGGATGTAATTTTCAAAAGGGGAGAAGGATGAAACTAACCAGGTATTTATTGAATAATACTTTTTTTATATCTATTCATATTTATGAATAAAATGTTAAATTTATTTTAAATAGGATAATTTTTCTGACAGCATACTCAACATGAAACAACGAGTTTCTTTGAAATCTTACATTGCACGCAACTTTATGTTATACCAAAAAAATATAATAATTTTATTATTTTTAATGATAGTTAACGCATAGAAGTTGTATTGGAGAAAATGAATAGAACTAACTAAAATAATATTATTAAATTTCTTTACACTTATCCAATAAATTTTAGAGGCTTAATATAAGAATGAATCCAATTTTAAGTACTAAATACTCTAATATTCTTTAAAAGGATGATTTATCGCCTTTTGATGGAGAACCATTTTTAAATATAGTTTTTTCATTTTTATATGTTTCATTTCAAAAAATAAACTTATTCATTATAATAGGGGCATAAATATTTAATTTTGGTAAATTTGTTCTATTTTTCTGGCAATTTTTTATTTTTTTGGATGAATAGTGAAAAATAATGCATTTTAATTCAAAACTGCCTTTCAATCTAATTTATTTATATTATTAGACTATATTTTAAGTTGGTTTTAATGTTTAATAAGATTATATTTTTATAATTTAATAAAATTATGGTCATTTGAAGTAATTTTACATTAAAATTGGATATAAACACAGGTCAATTGTTTGGTTGTTTTTACTTCTTAATAACACACTTTTGATTTATGACAACGGGAATTAATTTAAATTATTCTCTTCAACTTCTATATTTTGAATTTGAAAAAATTGATTCCATATTTTCAATCAGGATGTTCAAATTGTGTAAATAGGTATCTTTTATTTTTAGTCATTATAAATAGTAACTTTAGTAAATATTTTATTTGCCATGGATAAAGGGAAAATATTATAAATAAGGGTAAAAATAATATTATAATAATAATAAATTACCATAAAACATGTCCCAACCCTATTGGATGATACATGTTCGACTAAGGGAATCCTTGGGTTGATTTTGTGATCCCATAGAGCCACTTTTAAGTGAAATTGACATTTTATAAAAATTAATTTAAAGTTATAAAATGTAACATAAACATATATCTTTTAGTTAAAGAATATTTATATTTTGTTATATAAGTTATTGTTTTGACTATAAATCTTCATTATAAAGATAAAACTATTTCCTATAATAAGGTATTTTATTTATAATTTTTAGACATAAAATAAATAATATTATTTATGACACAATAGTGACATAATGATTACCTTATTAATAAAAGATTTAACTAAATGAGATTATAAATATTAAAATAAATTTATTTTGAAACATTTTATGCCATACATGAATATTATTTATGGTAATAAATTTTTATATTCGATTTAATGGAGGTTTATCTAAGTAATCATGTTGTTATATATTTTTGAAAAGTCTTGATATGGATAGTTTATAAATTCACATAAATGAATTTTAAAAAAAATTAATATTTTATTAAATGATAAAATAATCCTAAAATCTATGATTGAGACAAAGAAAATATATGATGTTAAAATTTTAATTAATGATTCATTTTGTGTCTCTTTTTATTTTATTTTATGTATATTAACCATACAGTATGAATATACAAGAGGACGTGGTAAAAGTTAAATTAGTTAACTAAGGGTTAATGCTATAAGATAGGGTTAATTGTATGCCATAAAATTGTCTAAATCCCATCGTATAAGAGTATATGGAAAAATACCCACCTTATCTTAAATTTAAATGAGTTGGGGACCTTCTGAAACCAAAATTTAGTTTATAATAAAATAATATTTTCAAACATTCAAAAGGAGCCCCTCCTCCACCTTATAAAAGGCCATCACCTCTAACCCATTACTTCAAAATATCAAGCCACATGGCTCATCCAAACTATGTTCTAATAATATTCTGAAATACCTCACTTATTCATATAATCCTTCCTATATGAAGAAGGATATTCAAGAAATCATTTTGGTACAAACCAAAGGGAGTTACCCAATTTAATGTTAATGCCTTCTCTCAAGTTTTTTTCTATTATTTTTCTTCTCCACTCACTGTGATATTCTTATTATTTTTTTACATAAAACCCCTATTATCCTCAATATAATAGTTTTTTATTATGATATTTATTTGAACTACTCTTCCAAACACCCCCATAACATGGATATGAACATACTATTTTTGTGGACGGCGAACTACTGCCTCACGAAATGATGATTGTTCAATTATCTCCTACTACCTTTCATTGTGTCCATTATGATGGAACTATAATTATATATGGTATATATGATATTTATTTTATCTCTATTATTATTTAATTCTCATTTAAAAAATACCTTTATGCTTTTCATGTTGTGTATATATGATAATTTCATTTTAGGAAGAACGAACTACTGCCCCTCAAAGTGATATGACTCATTTATTCTATAAATGGAATGTATAAAGGATTTAATTAATGAACTTTTTTAACATATATAAAATATATATGATAATGGAAATATAATTTACCTATTTATCATTTAGTTTTAATTCCTTTAAATATGAAAAAATAAATTAAATTAGTGTTCATGCGTACGTATGGATTACCATCTCCATTAATGGTGAATTTAATTTCCTATGTCCAAATGCTATGGACTATTATAAATAAATATTTAGTGGATATATATGATATATATACTATCTAAATCATTAATATAATTTTGTAGATAATGAAATGTTTACCTCATGGACAATTTGTTATTATAACAAGTTCATTTTTGACTCAAGTACCCAATATCGACCAAACGACTACCATTAACTTAAATAATTATGTAATTTTTTTAACGTGGTAATAATTGATATAAATGAAATAATAAACATGAATTTTTTTTGAATCAATTATAAATTAACTTAAGTTTATTATTCAGTAAATTAAGGAACGAGCGTGTCACTTCGGACATGAGGTAAGTGAACTTCTAAACCCAATTTTCATTCATTAGGTTGATCTTATTATTCTTGTTTATGTTTTTCTATGATTATGTGAGAAATTAATTTATATATCTCATCATGTATTTATACTTTCTTTATGTGTGATTATATGAATACTCATAATCGATCAATTTTTTTACAAAATGATATTTATAAGGGACATCATCTGAATCCGCATTCACTAAGGAATACATTGATTTCTACATGATGTTCTTTTTTATGGTGTATAAACACCTTTGAAATTAAATTTCATTCAAAGGAAATATTTTCTCTACAAATTGTTTTCATGAACGAAAAATTGAATGTTTTTTTATCGTACGCGGTGACAATGACCTTTTCGCCGCCAAGAGCATTATTTGATGTTTGGATTCCTCAAAAATACGTAGTGTTATGAAAATGAAATTTAAATAACATATACCCTTTTTTACATATTTTTCTATTGAAAATGTTTTTGGGAATGGATTGATTATGTCAATATATTAAAATTTAATATTGGGATTACAATGTGAAAATTTTATCATTCCTTTATGTTTTTTCATGTGTTATGATTATATTATGTTTCTAAAAAATTGTTTACATATCTGTGTGTTTCCATGAAAAACCTCAGACGGGTGAGCCTGAGATAACTCTCCAATGCATTGGGAAACATAACAAAGGTAAATTTTAAGGTTTCTCCTAAGATATTTTGGTAATATACTCTACTGGGTACTCCAAATGTAACTCCCTATGTAGCTATGAAAGCTACATTGTAAATATGTTATGGATGCCACAAGTTACCATTGTGATTTATGATTTATATGTGTTATTAATAAATGTAATGATTTTGTGTGGATTGTTATGGAGATTATTTTTTAAGATTAAAAAAGTATTATTTTTTTATTTGTATGTATTCATGGAGTAATGTATTCTTTTCTTATTTTATATCCCTTACTAAGATTTTTATGATCATCCCATGTTTTTAAAATGTTATCCATAGGACGTAAAGATTAATAGGGTCAACTATGGGATCAATGAAAAGTCAATCTATCTAAAACAAGAAACTAGACATGTTTCTTTATTTATGAGTTATTATTTTATGAAAAAATGGATATTGTGCAGAAGTGTCTACATGTAATATTCATGTTGTTATGTATAAGTTTTGACCTAATTATATAAAGCTCTAAACCTGAAAAGATTATAAATGTGAATTATTAACATAATTCAATATTATGTAATGATTAAGGATGGGGCCTTATATTTTTTCAATAAAATAAATTTAATCCCTTTGATAGCATGTATTCCCACAACATCAGGTTTAAACAAAATATGACACTCTGTTAAAATATTATTTTAACACGACTATTATAATATAGTTGTTAAATTTTTTGGTATTAATAGGACTAGATAAATTATAAAAAATATATATTCTAAAAAAATCATTAGTTATATATTTATTATAAATACATATCAGAATCATTTAAAAGTAAAAGGAATGTTTTTTAAAAAATGGTTTTTTTAAGAGAACGGTTTTGTAACTTCTTGTGAACGTATGATAAATTTAATTTTTGAATCTTTTTTAAAGTAAATTTTAAATAAAAAAAACATTTTTGAATTAGTATATCCAAATTATTTTAGTGTGAGTATTAGTTATTTTTCTGAAAAAAAATCATTGTTTTATGAATAGAAAAAAAATACTAATTTTTTGAAAGATTCATTTTTGTTTAAATTATTCAAAAACATAAATTATATTTAAAATTGTTGTAAACATTAAATTAGTTCAAATATATTTTATTCAATTAATTTTATATTACTAGAATCAATTCCACATTAAATTTTTATATTATAAACATCTATAATTATGGGCATCTTTTTATTAAAAACTCGCTCTTTAATCCTGTTTGTGGGGATAGTTTTAAATGAGACATTCCACATTTACGAAATGAATTTGTAAAAAGTGATTAAATATTTGGAATTAGAATAATTTATATTATATAATATTTGAAAATTATTTTTTACTGTTATAAATATTAAATGTAAAAAATCAATTAATGTGGTAAAGGTGAGATATGATTTACTGAGCATAAAATAAGAATATAAGGGTTAAAAATGAAACAAAACATGTAGAAACACCATTTATGGACATTTATTGATACTATAATCACTAAGTGTTGATAAGTTTCCATTTTAGAGGGTTTTTAATGATTGAGACATGGTTGTAATTGATTTTTGTTATAAAAATTGAAAGTGTATCCTCACTCCCACTTATAAAAGGCCTCCCTAACTCCTATCCTATTCAAACATTAAAATCCATTAATTCCAAAAAATGAATACCTAAATGAAGATATTACTCCCATAAAAAATATCCTCAATTTTTTTATATGAAATTCATCATGGAAAGGGTTTCATTGAAACCCTAAAGAAAGTATCTGAAGAACTGGAACTATTCTTAAATGATATTTTTCTATTTAATTTTTATTCAACATATCAAAACATAATTTAATAATGAAAATAAAACAAAAAAATTATATTTAATATAATAATATCTTATGGTGTTTTTATAATAACCAATATCCAACCCCAATTCAATGAAATTTCAAAAAAAAATCAGTGATCATGTACACGACAGACTACTGCCTCACGAACCGATGTCATTCATTTTCCATAAAAACCACTGAAGGATGGATATAATGATGTTTATAAAATTTATATATAATATTTTCTATATAATTAAACTTAAATAATTATTATATAACATATAAATTCTTACTCTCCATTCTGTTTAATATGTGATAACATCACTCGTGTGTGCGGCGGACTACAGCCTCGTGAAGTAGTGTGATTGGTTTTTGACTTAAATATTACATGGAATGTAATGATATTAAATTTAATGAATATGTTTTATATATATGAATATATATATATTATAAAATTATTACATCATACTCACCCTTATTCATTCAACCATTATGGGAATGATATCGTCACACGTTCAAGCATACGGCCACTTGTCTCCATGAAGCGATGCAACCCATTTTCCATGGAAAAAATTAAAGAATTGTTATAATAATATATATAATGTGTAAATATGAAATTAATAACATTATTATAATTATATATATTACTTATTATTATCATATATAAAAGAACCAAAACATTAAAAACCCAACATGCCTGATAAAACATGTTAATTAACACCCAAAACAATGAGAATAATGAAATATTATTAACAAAAAGTTATTAATGGTTATAAGAGAATCATATATGATAGTAAAAATATTACTGTGGTTCTTTTATAATTTAATAACAATCCCTAAACAATTATTCATGAGGTTAAATAGTGCTCATCCAATGGAAATCTTGGTGTAGGTCATTGCATATAAATTTCCATTTATTAGAGAAATTTTTATTATTGTGCCTTAAATTTCCTTTATATATTGTACATAATACTCATCATACATGTAATATAAATAATTATTCATATTTCATGGTGTTTTATGATTCAATTTTAATTATTTCATCCAAGGGTATTTTAATTGAATTTTACCATGTGCTAAGAGATTTCATCTCAATTTTAATTTCATTGGGACGTTTTTGTTAATATGAACATATTCACTTTTACACGGTATATATACTTCTCATACAATGTAAATAAGATGTTTAATAATTATTCATGAGTATTAATCTTTTGTTTAATATTTTTATTTATGGGTTTCAAATATAGTGGTTACAAAAGAAGAAAATATTACTGTGTATTCTCAATTTCATTTGTGACTCTAAAATGTTTCCTAAAACAATCAATTTATTGTCTTCATTTTTCATTGGTAATAACATTTATATTAAATATAAATATTATTTTTATAATTTATATTATTATTTCCTAAAATTTATAAAATATTTACATATTTTTTTACTTTGATTATTCTAAAATCAATTAGGAAATATTGATAAATCTGTATTCTTTACTCAACAAGTAAATTTTTATATAAGGAATATCTATTCATAAATTAAAAATATTATTAGATATATGATGATTGAATAGTAAATTAAGTTATGTTTGCGTACTGGTTATAGGTATCCCCTTAATTCATTGAAAGGTCCCATGTGAAAAATCAGTTGGGCAAATAAGATAGGTTTTTACTGAGTATTTTAAACTATCTTGATATAGGTAATTATAGTTGAGGAATTCATGATTCGTGATATCAGTAATATTAATTAATTAATTAAAAATATTATTAGATAAATATGTAATTAAATTTAAATGAATTTATGGTTGGTTATTAGTTTTAGAGAGCCCTTCAATGCATCGAATGGTCTCATAAGACAAACCAATTGGCCAAATAAGATGGATTTTACACAATATTTTAAACTTTCATGAAAAAAAGTATTTATAGAAGACATATTCATGACTAATGAGATCATGAAATAAAATAATTATTAATTTCCTTCATTTATAAATTATTTTTTATCAATATCCATGTTATTTTCTTAGTGATAATATTTACGGATGGATTTAATCCTCAATTTATTGATTAATTTACCTCTGTGTTAAATTATTGATCATTACATATTTATTATGCCTTATACGATTATGAAAATCAAGTTACTAATTAAGTTTCATGTATGTTCAGTTATTTACCATGGAATATTTATTATTAATTATTAATTCATGATATATTCAATTGTATGTAACCCTTATTGATCATTTAATATCACCATTAGTTTTTTTCCTTTCCCATTGTTATAAATATGAATATATTGAATGAGATTCATGGATACAAAGAATTGTGTTTTGTTTTGTTTTATTTATTATTCAAAATTTAAAATTTCAATATTAATTTATATAGTTTCATAAAATATCTAAACTAATATATCCATTGGGATATGACCCATTTTAAATATGAAAAGGTAATAAATTAGATGTAGGATTTGGGTTACTATAGTGTGGATCATTACAATTTTACCTTATTTATCCCTCATAAGAGATCATTTAAAATCCATTCCTTCCTTTAGAAGGATACACAAAAAATAACATTTATATAATACATAATTACTAGCCTCAAACTATCACTTGATATTCAAGATCCTCAATTGCACATGAATCATGAAACCAAGATGTTGATGATGAAAATCAATGGTGACTAAAGAATCAGGAGGTGGGAAATCATATCCTATATCGGTCGCACACATCGGTTGGTGGATATATTTACATTTTAACCAAAATATTCCGATGTTTTTTGGTCTCATGACGATTGGGGAATTACTTGGATAACTTGGGAACATCTCTTATTGATTGAGACCATTGTGAAAATCTCATCCATGTGTATTATAAAAGAGTGATCTACTATACCCTCAACAAAAAATGTTGAAAGTTAAAAAATCTCATCACTGGTTTATCCTTGGTATGGACCTAAAATTTTTTCAGGATGGAAAAATAATCTACTAGATAACTCCATTTTTTGAGTACCTCCAAAATTGGACACTTCGTTTCATCATAGATGAGTGGGAATGAATAAATAATAGGGAAATGAATTTTATACTCTATGACCACCAAAATTCAAATAAGTACATCTATAAATATATTTTTCCATGAATACTTCTGCATTATATTCTTTTAAAATAATTTCCTAATGTCTTTTAAGGCATTAATATTATGAAATATAAGGCTCCTCAGTTAGGACTTACTCCCTCCAACCAAATTCAGATACTAGGATCATGTTGGTCCACCTTTTTTCATGATTACATGGAATTCACCAAGAGGTGTCACACATTCTATGTCCCTTGAAAATCATAGATAAAAATCCATAGTTATTATAAACCACCATGTACTCTTGGTCTTACACTATAAATGGAGTAAATGTCAAGGGTTCTCTCCCATTGACAATAATATATCAGATAATGATTATTCTTATTACCCTATATTTATTTTCAAAATGAGTTGAAATTATACCCTTGGATTTGGAAATACCCATTCATTGTTAAATTTTACGAAATAAAATATTACACATTATATTAAGATCCCTCACATAATACTCATGGATAATGCCTCAAATTTTAAATCATATGATCTAAATAAGGATTATGATGAGCCCCATATCATGTGTAACTTGTATCCTCACTATCCCAAATACAAAATATAAAGATTCATGTATTAAAATAGGATATATCTAAAATTATATATATTAAGGTTCTATTTTTTTGAATTGATAACATGAAATTAAATCCAATTAACTAAATGGATACAAAAAAATAACTCAAACATGTATTCACTTGACCCCTTACACCATGATGTACGAAACATACACTGTGATTCCAAATGTGGTTCATCTATAATCAGAAAGTTGTCTATAAATGGTTGTTAAAGGATGAATGGAAACATGTCTATTAAGTGTAGTATAAAACCATTTATGAAAATATTCCTCAGGACATTGATGGTATTAAAAACCACTATAATCATGTTTCATGAGAATAATAAATAATAGATATCATTATATCATTCCTCCAAGGTGACATAGTGAATCATTGAGGACAGAAATGATACCCTGAAGAACGATGTTAATTTTTAATCCTAAATGGGTGGATCAATTAACTATTTATCATGATTACTCCAATAGTATGTAATTATTGATTACTATAGTTATGACGAACATTAAACCTCACACATATGGAAGGTCCCTCAATAAAAAACATTATTAGGCCTCACATGGATCCCATTTTCTTGTCACGTGATATTAAACTACATAACACAATTACAGTACACCGAAATTCAAGATAATCAACAGTGTGATTTTCATATGAATGTAAATTATAATATTCCATGGATACGGATAAAAGATCATAAAAGGAACATTTTTTTCCTTATCATTGGAACATAAAATAAAATATTCCATGGTATGGGATTCACAACATTAAAAGTCACATCATTGTTCTAAGACACATGACCTTAAAAGGAACTTCATCTAGTATGAACTATATAATCTTAAACTATACTATCGTAGGGAACACATTGGGACCCCAATTTATTTTCACATTTCACTATTATGTCTCTTATGGGTTTATAATTTTAAATTTTACTAAAATTAACACTTTCATATATTCCCCACAATTATATTTTTATTCACCATCAGTGTGACATATTCATAGTGTCATAGTTCTAGAGTTCTCAAACTCTATATCAACATATTATATCCTTTTTATGCAATACCTTGTAGCTTTGGGTTTTAACTCTCAATTATCCTATAATATATGAATAGAGACCAACTCTTTTAAAATGATATCTCATTTTCTCTAATCCCACACCATATATGGTTTAGTGAACATTTCCAAGTTGTAAAATACTTAATGAAAATATGAGTGTCTCTATCTTATTAAATTATCCTGATGGATAGACTCATGTATATTTTCAACCATTTCGAGTGGATACAAGGGGATAATTTTCTATGGATAGTCAATAGTGGTTAAAATAATCATATCTTACATTTATCCTTAATTTAAACACTCAGAGTTAAAATTTAACCATTATTCACACCATTGTTTATATGGAGTTTCAACACACATATTTTTACCCCTTTTTTATCATTTCTCATTGGTATATAGAATAACTCTTGCAGAATATCACCAAAAAGAGTAACCTCATTTTCAATTCCCCCTCCAAATTTCAGAGGTCCACTCACACGAGTAAATAGAACATTTGAACACCAAAAAATCATCCCATACCATGAACTCCTCTAAAATACCATTGATCACATATTACCCACTTCATCATACACTGATAATGACTCTTTTGGGATTAGGAATTTTACTACATATATCCAAACATGATTAGGTAACATCTTGGATAGAAGTAAGGAACCCTATTAGTGATAGATGCATATTATTAAAATACATATAATATAATCCAAGAAGCACGAAATTAAATCTCAAATTCCCCCTTAGTAGATTATTTAATAATTTAATCTTCCGTTAATGTTATCCACATAATAAAATATTAAATAACATGTTCCTCAACTTTACCACAGGGAATTAAATCAAATGGTTTTTATCCTCACTATAAATTATTAAAATTCATCGTAAATGTCCATGTATAATATTAAACAATATTGAACCATCTCATCACATAAAATTAAACTATGTTTTCTTTTACTCTTGTCCTTAAAGGAAAACCCCTTATAGTATTATCAACCTTATAACATTATCACCTTTTAGTGTTTCCCATAAATTTCACCACCATTGATAACTATGTTTGTATTGATTTTTATTACTGTATATATTTATTTTCTCCGTGATTATATAACCTAAGAGCTGTCATATAAAAAAATTAAATTTTATCATGGTTTTTGGGCCACTCATTAAATTATTATCAAGACCCCTTAAACTGGTTAACACTTATACAATGCCCCTATTTTCATTCCTCCACTTTTATGTGCATGAACGAGATCAACATAGAGCATCCAATAACAATGTTTAGTTTGATTACCATTATCTATGATATGTAGTGACACCAGGGTCTCATAACTCATGTCTAAATACAAATACAATATCTCTTATATCTCTTCCAGTTCTTGTATTATATATTACATCATTCCACTAGCCTCTGAGCTAGAATTTACAACCAAGATGATTGTACAATCTATAAGACCTTGATCATTTGTTCTTCCATGGATTAAATATTACAACCATAAACTTGTGAACCCCCATGGTATGTGTGACCCCATACTGTAGCTCCTCTATGGTCTAATATATACGAAACTAAACTCCATAACCCCTATATTATAGGATGTAAAAACCTAATCTCTAGCCGCAATGGTATGATCTATGTAACCTAAAACTATATATATGTGGCTATCAAAACCATATGCTCAGAAGATTATGATCAAAACTCATTATCATGTGAATCATCTGGTTAGAATTTCCACATAGTCTATGATAATATATACCTGAATCCCCTCCATCTATTTGGTATTCCCCATTGGTATAATCAATGCATAACAATGTTACCACATAAGGAATAAATTATTCAAAATAATATTTCTATTCTATATATAGATTTTGTTGTAACATGAATCTAAATTTTCATTATCCTATCAATTATAAATTCACTCCCTATGTGTCTATGGTGATGGATTAGGTGTCCCAATATTAGCTATACTCATATAAAAGGCACCCGTCTCATAGGAAACATCCTATAAGTCAATGACATAAAAAAATTACCTTGGAATACATGCATGAAAATATTATTTTAAATTTTTCCATCAATTGAGGTTGTACATTAATGATTAAACCAATATAATTTTTCCATATTGTTATAAATATACTACCTAATCTTATACTTTTATTCAAAACCTAAAATAGATAACATACCATTCCCCCAATTCATTTTTTAGGAAGAGCTCTACCACTCCAGGTGTTTTCACCGATGCATCTCTAAATGTTGGTAGAGTGATCCAGTCATTCAAAATCATACTAGCCAGAACCCCTCATATACTTGGGGTGTTCCATAGTGGCAAATCCAAAATTCCAACCCAAAACATCCACCCCTATTGTGAACTCTCATGTAATATGAAATATCTTCTATGTGTATGTTGTTTACCACACCATTATTTACTCGTGTGGGTTTAAATAACTAAATTGGTTTTTATTAACTTGATTGAGATGAAATGTTTTCAAAATAGGGAGTAACAATAATTTTTAATATTTATTAAATATAAAAAATGTAATGTATGGTCTTCCATAAGACAGAGAAACTCTTTTATTAGAAAACTTCATATAAAAGGGATTGAGTTATCACTAACTATAACTCAAATTTTTATTTTTTGACTAGAGTCAACATCATAATATATTATGGATATCGCCTATATCTTGGTCTCTATTTATATATTTCCCTGGATACACCATATTGGGATCTCGTATAAATGGACATGGAACTCCATCACACAATAGGTAGTTATGTCAATTTTGAAATGAGCTAGATATAGTTGAGTCCTTTTGTTGTCGATGATGTGCCCCTATTTTACCACACTTCAGCACAATGGATTTTATGAAATGAAATATTTTATTATTCTATATTTATATTACAGTGGTGGATTTTAATATCCAGAATAGATCTGGTATAATTTTTTCTTTTAATATTATAATGATAATGCCTATTTTTAGGTTCTCAATCATTAAATGTTTTTATCCTATGTAGAGAAAATATAGAAACTTCTATTTTGTGAGAAAATTAACGATTTTGGTGAAAATTTAAAAAAATTATTAAAATTACTTTATATGAAATAGATATAAAATTATCAGAACATTTGATTTATTTATTCAATGTAGATCATTTGGATAAACTGCATGTAAGCACCATCCCAAAAACATATGCTGTGTTTCCCAAAATATTATGTTAAATCTAAAGGTTCCTGATGGAACCACCCACTACCAGTTTATATTTTTTTATGCTTATTATTGTGGAATACTATGAAGTACCCAACGATTCTAAAGAGGGTAAATACATTACCACTTATATTGACATTTGATTACCCAATTTAATAGGTTTTTGAACTGAGTTGTGCCAAATTCAACAATCAAACATTCCAGAACCTCAGATGATCCACTACTGAATAATATCTATCCACACCTCCAACTAATGGTTTTTTTAGCTTCGTCCATGATCATAGATCACCATTTTTTGACAGTAATAAAATACTATTAAAATTAAAGATTGAGGAGGTCAAATTTTCTAGGACTAAAATTTGATAATCTACTCGATAAAGAATCATATCCATTCTTGGGATGCCTATAGAACTAAATGAATCGAATGTTGTGGCATTATGGTTTGGGAATCTTATATAATGGTCCAATGAGCTATGTATTCCAATATACTATGTCATCTAATTAGATACTTCTTCTAGTTGGTTATATAGTATAAATGGATACACAAGAGACAGTCACCTACGTGACAAAAATTCCCACATAGTCCAATCATATACTTTAAAAAATTGACACATGTTTCTATTCAGATATTTGTGAAATTAGGTATGTAAAAGGAATATAAAATGTGAGGGGAATTAGATACTTATATAATCACTTAAATAAATAAAACCGCAATTTGGTACCAAGAATCTCAACCATGATTAGAATTCCTTGACTAAAGATGGGGTAAATAGTAAGAAACTTCATTCTAGGAAGGATATTTTTTCACGGAGAAATTAGCCATCTCCTGAATAGTATATATCTATGAAGATAGTGTTAGAGGGAAATAAATATTAGTAGGGGGTTATACTTATATATGGATATGGGGGGATAGACATGTCAAGGGAGAGATCAAGGAGGTAGAACATGGGGGCACTTGATCATATAGTTTCTAAAAAATACTTTGAATCTGTTTTGGGGGAATTAATTTTCTTGTTGTTGTTTTATTCCATTTCCCTTTTTTAAATATTTTTATAATTTAATATTTTTCTAATAATGGATGTATAACTCAAACTAAGAAATCATATCGAACTAGTGTGTATATTATAAACATTCAAGTGTCATGTATAGATGGAACCTACACTTTTTAGACTAATCGTGTATTTTATGAACTTTAATTTTCAAAGTTCAGTGATACATATTTTGGATATATTGGTTTCTACATACATACCAGTTAGAGGTTCATCTGAGAATAAAAAATTATATAAAAGGGTAGGTTATAGTTTTCCTTCACTGAGTGGATTAGGGGAATCTATGGTAGAGAAAACAATAAATCCACTTATCTACTAGTATTAAATTTGAAATACATGTCCATCCCCTTTTCCCTAGATCCAACCTCACTTGTCCATGAATGATGGAAGAATAATGATATATATATATATATATATAATTATAATAAACAACCCATCCAATAAAATTCAATTATTCTTATTCAAGAATTATCCTTACCATCCCATGATCAGCACCCTCTACACACACGCTTATGTTGTTATTTTTGTTTCCAAACTCTATCCCAATGACTTCATCAACACCAATTCACTCACCATTCCACATTTTGTTGCTTGTTTAAATTTTTCCTTTTTTACATGGGACAAATCAACACACCTTATATTATTTTCCTTATATATAGATTTTCAAATCTTCATCATTATAGTTGTTATAATTACACTTTATAAATAAATAGTTTTTCCTAGGCCTATTAATTTCATAAGATTAGTATTAATGTTTTTTCACCATTAAATAAGATAGGAAAATGTTATAAAAAAATATGAAAATGAGAAAATGCTTTAAAAAATGGACAGAATGAAATCTAGGACATCATATGTTGACCTAAATTAATTTATCCATACAATAAAATAATGATTTATGTAAATATCAATAATTACTTTTCAATAAAAAAATCATATAAAATACATAAAAAATATATAAAACCTTAATTTAGAAAAAAAAATGTAAATTTTAAAACTCAATAGCTAATAAATGACTAAATATATAGAGTAAATCATAGAGAGGTATATGTAACATGAGTCTCAAAAAATTCATAATGCATTAGGCAGACCCCTAGGTCAAGAAACTATGAGATTAGGTAATATCAAAATTCCATGATATAACATTGTCGTTGATAAATCAATGAAGAATCACTAGAATTTATCAAGGACTTCAATTAAATAGTGTAGAAAATAGAAATTTAAGGATTGAGTGGTGAAGAATTAAGGTTGAGAGTGTTGAGATTTTTATTGAATATAAATTTTAAAACATAGTTCCAACAAATGGATAAATATAGTTTTTATTCATGGGACCAAAGGTATGATGTATTTGGTAATGAAATTTTACTCAAGTGGAATTATTTATGATATTAAGAATAAAATCACTAGTTTATTCTTTAGGTGATAGTAAATTATTCCATGAAGTTGGGGACCGATTACATGGGATACTTCTATAGTGGACCAATAATTAGTTCACACAACTATTTATCATGGACAACTTTTATAATAGTCTCACACCATATCATCAAACATTGGTCGATCAGTCTCCTAGTATGTGTTTCACTTATAAAAATACTAATCTTATAATCCATCCTTTCAACAAAATGGAAAAAAATCACAACAAAAATGTTTCAAATAGAGAGAAATTGTTAGTTTGGAAACCAACCCCACTATAAAAGAAAAATCACAATCTGGTATATTTTTCAATGAATATCCTCAATATACTCTTAGGGATAAATGGCATCGATATGGGATGTCATTTCCATTAATAATTTTACTATGAAAACATTGATATGTTAACCAAAGTTTATGAAAATGATAATTTTGATGTGTATTGTCATAGAATGCAACTAAGATATTTCATTTTCTCAAATAAATTTAACCAAGGATATTTTAACCACCAAAA
This sequence comes from Viscum album, assembly GCA_963277665.1. Classification (NCBI taxonomy): domain Eukaryota; kingdom Viridiplantae; phylum Streptophyta; class Magnoliopsida; order Santalales; family Viscaceae; genus Viscum; species Viscum album. Next base: position 1,513,879,848 of record OY728155.1, on the reverse strand, counting down.
CCATTCATGGAAGGAGTTATGAGTGTTGAGCCCTACTTTTCCCATATATTTTCAACATAATATGAAAAATTTCCAACCAAATACAAGGGATGAGAATTATACCATACAATTTGAATATGAAATAATGTTATAGTATCTTATGGGAAGGTTTTATGAGAAAAAAAGAAAAAGATTATTTTAAAAGAAAAAAAAGAATCTTGTTTTAAAAATATAGTGTTTCAAACTAGACAGTTAGTCTGAAATTCAAGTCTTAGAGGTAATGGAAAACTACCCAGTACTAATGAGTCAAATACTAGGAAAAATTCCATTTTTTTCATAATTATGAGGGCTCTATAAAATAAATAGAATGTTCAAAAAAACCGAAAATGAATCCACAATAAAAACATGGTGAAACTGGATACCTAGCACTATATGATGATCAATTTGAAAATATGAACAACACTACTAAATGCTGGTTGAATCCTATATTACCTTCTAAGAAATCACATGGGAAAACCTAAAAATTAAGGGAAATAAGGGGATAAATGTTGTTGAGGAATTTGAGTCATTTTTCACCACTTTGAAGAAATTTACCATAATTATCTCATTTCCTCAAAGAATTAATAAGGTAGATTAAGGTTATAAACTATTTAAATTACTAAAATATATGAAGAAACTAAACATAAATATTACCTTGCATGAGGATCTTATTAAAATACCATTGTATCTAAAATTAGTAAAGAAAATTTTTTATTACCAGAAAACTATATAATAATTTTATACATGTAATCTCAAATTAGAGTGTAGTTATGTCTTACATAATTGGATGCCTCCCAAAAGACAAGATCCCAGGATTGTTATTGCATCCTTCCACTATTTTAAATAGAATCACTTTATTTAATTTAAACTATTATTTAGGAACAATTATAAACTCAATTACTTTAACATTATCCCAGAAATTAAACATTTGAGTCTCAAAACCCACAAATATAGTTGAAAAACATGCAGATCAACCCATTACCCACCATTTTTGAAGGGTATATGACTTTTTAGTAGGAGTTCGTAAGCTCTATTTTCCCACTAATTTTATAATTATGGATATGGAGGGTCAAAATTGGTAATTATAATTATTTCAAGGCCCATTATTTCTATGTGAGTATAATATAAATTTCAAAGGGAAATTTTATTTTTATACATGGTGAATTATTGGAGGAATTTAAGGTCTTTTTTAAAGTAATTTACCTCACTAATACTATATCATTCCATGAGATCCGTTTTTTCAAGTAGATGAATCAATTATTGAAGAGGATGATGAGTTTTTATGGATTCTTAAGGAAATCAATATGACCCCAAATTTACATATAGAGAATTTTATTGGGGTTATTTCAATCATGGATGGGGATCCTTTAGTGAAATTTGAAGGAGAATACTATGATGTGATTGATTTATTTGTTGTAGAACATAATTTAAACCCATTAAAGTTTTAATTATTTGATTAGTTTATGGTTTGAAGATTATAGTGTTAATGAAGAATCATTTTACACATCATTATAAGAAGAAACATGAGAAACTAGGACCACCCAAACCCATGTGTCTTCCATAGAGACGTATTCCTCCCACTATAGAGTTCAAACACATTCTTATTTATTTTAAATAATAATTTTTATGATTCAAATTGACATTAATATTGCTAATTTCTTTTAAATTAGAGGGTTTTGGGGAGGATTACATGTTTGGTGTTTTGATAATGTTTAGTTCTATTGTCGACTGGTATTTTCTAGATATAAAATGTAGAAGTTCATCATTATGAATTAAAAAATCCAAAATAAATGTTACTCTACAGTGTGTTTGGAATATAAAACAATACTAAACACATATATAAAGGAATTTGTCTATGAATATGTGATTATACATCAAAATACTAGAATAATATTTCTCATTTTAGACAGCCCATGTGTATGTCCTATTTAGGTGGCACTTATTTAGAGTAGACATACTATGAGTTCTAATGAAAAGGATGATCAAATTAAAAACACAATTTTGAAAAAATGGAGGGTTGGTATAGACAATAAGATTCTTAACTCTACTACCTGAAAATATTATTTTATAATTCCATTTCTATACCAAATATCTAAATTTCCCTATATTCTATATGGTTTATGTGGTTTTATTCATATTTCAATCATTCTTGATAATCACAATAAAACCAAATTTACCTATCCATTTGAGAAGATTTCTCAACAAAAAATTGACTATTGGTCAATGTGTAACTCCTTAACATTTAAAAGATTCAGAATGACCATTTGGTTAATATTATTAAGATATTTGTGGATTTTTTTTATGTGTTTTCTAACATAGGTCAAGTTTTCCATATTTTTTAGAAATATATGGAAAATAATATTTGATGTTTTAAATCAATCAAAATAGTCCTAAATATGGAAAAAATCAGTTAATTTTTTGATAGAAGAATTATATTGCATCATAATGTTTTTATGGATGGTTTATAGGTTAAAAATTTTAAAAGTTAAGTAATGATAAATCTACCTATATCTAAAAATTCCAAAGAAATCATATGAATTTAATACATTCTAGATTTTATAGGAGATTCATGCTTCATATTTCAAAGATAACTATTCCACTATTTACCCTGATTATTATTGATTCCCCATTTTCCTCTGATAAGAAGTGTTTATAATCCATTAATTTTTTTATGGAAAATATCATTTATTCACTACTTATGTCATCCATTGATTGATAATATCTTTCCAAAATTATGTGTGATTCTATTTAAAAGGAAATGGAATATGTTCTTAGATAAAGTAAATTTGAATGTTATATTTGGAATATTATTCTAGTCAGTTTCATGATAATGTTTAAAGGATTTACACAACATCATAGGGCAAACTCAATATGGTAATTTTTTATTTAGATAAATTTGAGAAGTATTTGATTAAATCTAGATCCATTATCTTTACAATTCATTCAACTATTAAATACATATTCTCTAAGAATGAATCTAAGACAATATTTATGAGATAAGTTATAATATTACAATAATTTTCCATAGTAATAAAGGTTAAATTTGAGGATATAAATGTCATGTCCTTCAATTTTTATAGGTTTCCCAATAAAGAAAATAAAGACATAATGGAGATAAACACTTATTTACTAGATAAAACTATTTTTTTTGGTTTTCACTGGGAAACTTCTATATTTTTCTGACATTGTTAACATTCTCACTGCTAGAATTACATCATTGTACTTTTCTAACAATTAGAGAAATAATAGTATCTCGATTATTATGTACCTTTTTTAGGATGATCTTATGTTGTTAAAAAAGGATCTCTAATGGAATTATTAGAATAATTGTTTTGAGGTTGAAACAAATACCATTCTTTATATTTTCCATTTATCTTCTTGGGGAGGACTTCATGGTAGTGAGACAATAACTATAATGTTTATATAATCAGTATTTTACTATCCTACACTATTTAATGATGCTTGAAGTCTAGTTATAGGGTGAAAAAATTTCAATCACTATATAATGTAGCTAATTAGAATCATCTATCCAAAAATGAGTTTTGGAAGTTAATTTTTTTTAATTTGGGAAATGGAATTCATGGATCTGTTCCCATACTCATGTGAAAATTAATAAATCATGTTTGTTGTTGAATATGAATTAAATTAGGTTGTGTAAGTGTTTTAAAAACAACTAGTCTTGTAGGAGAGTTAAATTTGTTATGAAACATATTTTCTTATAGTTTTGAGTGCCAAAAAATTTAATTGATGGAAAATAATATCAAATTAAAAACATTAAATTATATGATCTAATTAAATGTATGGTTGTGTAAAAATAATGGTTCAACCATCCATCTATAGTCTAGTGGAAAATTTGAAATCTCAAATAAGGAAATGATTTTTTTAGAAAAAACTATGAGAATCTGTAGGATTAGATGGTAATTAATGTTGGATAATTGATTATTGTATTATAGGACTACCTTTAAAACCCCAATATGTATATCACAACTACAGCTGATTTTTTTATAATCATTACATTTCCCTATAGAGCTATAACTCAATTATTTTTTTGAATTAAAGGATTTAAATTCATAATTTAAGACTATTGGGTAATGAATGTATCTTGAGTTATGTGAATAAGATGAAATCATAAGAGATTCATTAGATAAATTTGAGATCTATAAAAAAGAAATGAAATATTTTAATGAATCTACATCTCAAAATACAGTATTTCAGGTGAAAATTATGATCCTTATCTACAATTATTGAGTATATTTTTTTCAGGTAAACTCATATTTAAGTGTTTAATTCCATTTATAATTTTTTGGGTTCTTGTTAATGGGGAATTTGATTTATTTGATAATGATAACCTACCATTTTTTTAGTGTGAAGAGAGTGAACAATAATTTAATGGGTATCCAAAGGGTTTGGATACCATCATCCTCCTTCGATATTAAACAATTTTTTTAGTATAACTAAATACACTAAAGTCACTTTTTTATGGGTGCCAACCAGTGAACTTTCCTTTTTTGTTCATTTGATTCTTCTATTACAATTTGTTTCATTTTATTTATTGCATGTATTTCCACTTCTAATTTCTTCTATATTTCAATTTCTAATAGCTAAAAATTCTAGTATGAGGGTTATTATTCTAGTAAAATAACGTACATTGGTTTCCTAAATACCATCTATCATTATTTTATTCTATGGGAGTGTTAATTCTTCATATTACCAACTTTTTTAACTTTTACTTATAAGTTTTATGTTTGGGGTAGTACCCATTTTTTATTTTTAAACATGAAATTATATTTGTTTTCAATAGTTCTTATCCTATTAATGTATAGTGTGTTAAAACACGGTTTGTTCTTATATTATAAAACACTTTGTTTCCAATAAAATGTATTATACTAACTGTGTTGTTTTGAAAATTAATTAATCCCCAACAAATCTAAAAACTTATGAATTGAAAAAATATTATGAATTCTTTTGTTCTCCCACCCTATGGTACAATATTGGTTCCAATGTTGGGTTTTATGTGTGGGGAGAGGTAAATTTTTTTTCTATAGTCATGATTTTATTCTACATTATAAAGACACCCATATATTCTTTTTTCATATCCCACAAATTTTTAATTTCAATAAGTTTTTAATATGTATATTAATTCTTTTGTTTCTCAAGATTTTAAAATTATGTGTTCAATGTGATCTCATAGGTGGAAAATGTGACAGAATAATTGATGGATTTCACTGCCCCTGAATTTGTGACGATTGAGTGATTTTCATGTGATTTTTTTCAAACATATTTATTAAGATTATGTTAAAAAAACTAGGAAATTGAGGTTTTATATTTAAGATTCTTGTGGAATTTGAACTATAACGTGAGTATTCCTGTTCTTAAACATGAAACTAGATACATATCCAAGGTAATATAGAACATCTTAGGGATCTAATTCAATTGGGAGTATTATAAATCATTTAAAAATATAGTGAAATGGTAAATTGGTATCCCACACTGAATATTTGATGTTAGGGTTCCAATTTCATTTCTATAAATAAATCCTAAATCAATAATTACTTAGGATAATGTTATCCACCAATTCATGCCTATAAAAATTTCAAATAATGTTCCCTAGTAATAAAATGAGTTTAAGAAAACAATGAGAATATTGAACCCAAATTAAAATGGGGATAATTTATTTAAATGAAATATTTTTAGTTATATCAATGAAGTGGTAATCAAAAAATTGGTTTGAGGTAACTAGGGGATATTAATTTTTTCACTTATGTAATATATTTAATCCCACTTTGTTCTAACTTGTCTTTATTCCTGGAATTAGTGTTTATGATTATCTAGAAATATGATTGTTTAAATATCAAATAAGACGAATGACCTTATTAATGATGAATGACTAGATTATTTTATTTAATTTAATCATATGTAGTATAACCTATATAGGATGATCACAATTTTTTCATCTTGTAAATAAACTAATTTAATAGAATTTTATCCTAAGAGTAAAAAGGATTAGGTGTGTGGGAGTTCGATGTGGCACTATGTTATAAAATTTTATTCATTGATTTTTATGATTTTCATATATTTATTATGTTAGTTTTAGATTATAATGGGGGATTTTTTATCATTAAATAATTTGGTGGAATTTTTTAATCATTGAATATTAAAATGAAAATTTCTATATTTATGTGATTAGTTGAATAAAGTTTTTAACTGATTTAGTGAAAATATAGTTTTAAATATTTGTGTGAACTAATTAAATATTTTGGTAAAAATTGATAGAATATATTAATTTCTTTATAAGGGATATAAAAAATAGATGAACTTATATTTTCCTTGTTCAATTTCAATCATTTGGATCAAATTCACATCATTCCTAGCCCAAAAACATCTAAACTATGAGTTTTCCTTAGATGTGTTTATATGTATAGGTTTTTTATGCCCCCACCCTATACTATTTATCATTTGGAGATGATTTTTTATTGTGTCATACCATAAAGAAACTGATAATGTTTAATAGTGTGAATCAATTATATCCAATTTTGACAAGGGGTCTATATTTTATGTGGGTCTCAAACTGAGTATTACAAAAGTTTTCACACAAGTGTGCTAAATCATAAGTCAAGCCACTATTTAAGAATCAATATCTACATCTCTTGTTTAATTTTTATGGTACTATTTCCATTATGGTCGAGAATTTTTTTAATATGGTTGGTTTATTTTGAATAAATAAAATATTTGGGAGTTCACATTTTCAATGATTGGTCTAATAAAATCCCATTGAGAAGATATCTTAATCATTCCTACGGTGCCTCTAATACTCGATGGACTAAATGCATTTGTAGAATGGGATGGAACCATATATTAGGGTAAAATAGGGTACAACATCCAAACTGCTATGTGATCCAATCGAATATTTTGAAATGGAGGGTACACGGTCAAAATTGATGCTTGAGATCAAATTGCTTATGTGATAGAAATGCATACATATTCCAATAATCTAAATCAAAAAAAAATTATTTCTAGTTCAATTCGGGTATTTGAGAAATTAGTTACATCAAATGAATTTTCTATATTAATGGAATAAACTAAATGGATAATCACATATATAGATCAAATAGATTAGTGGTGCCATTCAGCTATGTAGGCCATTCAACTATGTCAACTAAACAGCTACATGGATAAATCATCTACGTGAATGAAATTATTACAATTTTACTTCAAGATAAATAATACTATGTTAGAAAAAGGGAATTATTATTTTATGAATTTACATGTATAGATCAACCAAGATATTCCACCAGAAAATAATTTCCATGACTCCAGATGGGGTATATAGTAGGTGAATCACTTTGAGTAATTAGTTTTTTAAGGAGAAAGTTGAGATGGTATTAATTGGATATATTTTTGATGAGATAGATATATCATATAAATAGTGTGAAATATCAATATGATGTGGGTTTAAGTGAAATTTTGTGTCTGAGATTGAAGAGGATGAAAATGTGGCTTCTTGATACTGATGTTTCCATTAATGTTTTTGAATCCAATGTTGGGGGATTGTTTTTTTATGTGTGTAGATTTATTCTATTCTTATATTGTAAATAATATTTTGATTTCTTAATTTTTTTACAATGTATTGAATGATAAAACTACATAATTATATTTAACTGGTGAGTATACTAACATCATTCATGTTTTAGGTATAACTAGTACCTACCCTTTTCCCAATACTAAATTATTTTTCGTTCCATTACATACCAAATATTAGTGAGAGATGTTTTGGATCTGTTATTACAAATTTAATTACTAGATGGAGGTCTATCATAGAATAGTAAATTCCATGAATGCTTAGGTTATCTAGTAGCTTCATTGAGTGGATTACTGGACTCCACAGTTGAGAAACCATAGAGTCCATTTATTTACTTGTTTGGTATTCAATAGACATGAACAATCTATTTTTATCATCTCTACTTTAACATGTTTATAATTAAAGTAATAATAAAAAAAACTATTTTTATAAAATAATAATATAAATACCATCCAATAAAATTCAATTCTTATTCTAAAAGGCTTATTCTTAATAAACCATGATCTCCACCCACAACAGTAACACGTGTATAGTTTTTCTTATTATCCTCCCTCTCACCGACTCATCACTGCTATTGAAGTCATCATTACATCCTTTGTTTATTGTTTCAATTTTTTTTTTATTCCTATTTTATTAATATTCTAATAAACCCAAATTAGATTAATTTCATTCCTTGTAGAACCTCCCATGCTCTATACTAAAAATTTCATTAGTAGGGTTTCTAAATAATTAATTTGTCTTGGACATAGTGACATCAAAGGCTTTGTAGTCAGTCAATCACTTCTCCATCATGATCAATAACACATATCACTTGAACACATATGTATCTTTCTTTCCAATATTTTACCAAGTCTCCATGATAGTTTCTATAACATTAGATATATACATGGATACAATAAAATGAAAAAAATATTCCTCCAATTGATCCCTCTATGCTAGAAATTCATAGGCCATTTCTAATATGGAAATATAGTGAACCCTACCTATATTATGTTAACCAGCTATTCGTGAAGGTTTCCCCTCCACCTATCCATCTAACCAACAATTTGTGGGTAATGATACTTTAAAGTTTATTCCTTGAGAATCATTATATCACTAGGTTCTTAACAGTGAAATCAAACTTCGATTCATGTTCATCATCAAGAATAGATTCACACTCATAAAATTACTTGAGTATTGGATAAAATCCATTATCTTAAATATCCAATGGGATGAGATATAGTATGTAAGATAGGAATAGGTTACAGGTTTCCTCCACCATAGGTGCTGAATCTACCTTTAGGATCATGAAAGGATCCTCCTATGTGATCAGAACATTCATGAACTATTCCAATAATGATGTGGTTATATAAAAACTATTATGATATATTTTTAAGTCAGTAGTCTACAAAGGTTCTATGTTCATTAGTTCAAGGTCATTCTTTTCCAAAACAAGAAGTTCATCAATCCATTACTCCTCCATGGGGATGAACAATACCATAAGAACACAAGAATTATTCAAGGCTATGTTAATAATAAAACTATGTATATTTTTAGAACAAATAATTACGTTATAAAAATATTATTACAAGTAAATATTCCCCTTATATTGGAAAGACCTGTGCTCGATGAACCTATCCTCGCTCAACCATCACACCTTCAAATATAATATTTCCTAAATTATTATTGGTAAACTCCACAATACAATACCATTAAAAATTGGTGAAAATCTTAAAATTCATCATTAGAGGAATCTCAACCTATAGTTATGTCCCTACAATAGGAAAATATGGCATGTTATCCAAAAGTGACCAAACATTCAAAGGGAATGTTTTTAGATTTTACCTTGTGACCCCATCATTAAATGGATCATCAGTACACTCAAACATCACACCATAGTGATAAAAATGGATTCCCTAAATAATTATTAGTCAAACCAATAGAAAGGCTAGGGAATAAAGGTATAATCATCCTACATCATAGCCCATTTTGAGTTTCTCAATGTCTTTCCTCTATGCTTGCTTCAATGGATTCTTCAAAATATCCTCACCCATTGAACCCTGAAAAACCTCCAAAAAAATTTTAACATTTCATGATATAATACAATGATTCCATGATATTTTCAATATTTTAGATTTACTAGGTCAATAAATATTTCTACATACTCCTCATCAGAGGTGACTTACACCCCTTCCTATAAAGTATCCACCCAATCAATGTAACTTCCCCAAGAGTATTTGACACTAAATAATATATTCTACACCTATTCATGTAGAAATACATTTATCAATCCTCTATATAAATACCCATTCATTCACCCAAACATCCAGCTAGAAAATACACCCATTTGAAAAGAGGAGTATAATGACCATAATGTTCGTCAATGTAGTATGTGATTTCTATTGAAGGAGTTGTAAATATTGTCATGATAAACATAATTCTAAGAAGAATTATCTTTTAATTCCTTGGCCTAGGTTACCTAGACAACTCTTGAGAAAAGGTAATTATAAGACCACCTGAATACCTACCCATATTCTATAAGCTTTTGACTTGTGAAATGGTACTAATATAGATATTGTGAGACTATTCCATCTAAAACAAATCCGTAGTGTCATTATTAAATCTATTTAAATTTTAGAATGACCCATATATATAATGATAATATAAAAATATGGTATATTTAAATCATAGATCCAATAAAGAAAATGTAGTCTATAATAGTAATATGTAAATGTATCAAAATGATACACAAATATATAATGGTGATGTAGTAGAAAAATATCACATATCATGAATTTTCTATGTTATAAAATTGTACACATACATGTACCATCTAAAAAATAGGTGTAAATAAAAATACAAGTCTCAATCCAAACTAACATAATAGTCCACCAAAATCCTCAACCTAAATAACCTATTAACTAAGACACACAACATGAACTTTTTAATTCATATTCCCTGAGAGAAAACAAAAATTTCCACCCATTTACATTAAAACCCATGTTGTGAATGTATGTAAGGGGGTTTTAGATGTCCAAAGAACAATAAAAATTTCCTCTAAAATACTGCTCATTTCTATGATCAAGTTCCATATATAAAGTTGATTATTTCTTTTGAAACATAGACTCCCATAAAATTAATGGATTATCTATGAAACATATACAATGGGTCATCATGTACCAACTATGAAACCTTTATTCAAGAACACACCAGTATAAACTATTACTCGAGTGCCTCTAATCATGTCCCAACAATAAAATGGAGGAATCATGCCTTGCCCTGAATCTAGTACCAAGCAACATATTTATATTGACTAGTTTTGTATTATAACTAAACATATAACCTCCTGAATTAAATATACATATCTATATAACAAAATTAGCCACCCATGTGAAATATAATGATCCTCAAAACCATCTACTAGCTATATATATTTCTCATTTGGAACCAACATACTAACTAGGAGTTTCCCACACTAAACATGGAAATATCTACCTGGGGGGCACATCCAATTTTGGAACCTTGTTTAACATCATATAACCTAGTTGTTTTACCCCTAATCAGAATGTGGTATCAAGACTCTATTACCTAGTGATCGTATCCCACCCCCGATGCATGTCCCTTTCATTTTAAAAGAACAAAAACATAAATAATAAAACACTTACACTCAAGGGAAATAGATCTCTCCAAACTAGTCCCACATGAACCCATTGAATCCCACTCTACATACTTTGTTATATCCTATATATATTTAAGTAATTACACTGGAGACACTCTCTCATACAAGTGTTAGGTTGGTATGGATTATGATATTATCCTATGATACCAACTGTAGGATTGAAATGATGATGTAGATGCTCAATATACAAGAGGGGGGTGAATTGTATACATTAAAAAATCTTTGGGAACTTTTAAAGTTGGTTAGAAACATTTCTATTGTTTAACAATCTTAAACAAGGTAAATTCACAAAACCATTAAGTTCTACAAACTTTCTTGATTCCTAAAATGTGATTCTGAGAATGTAATTCTGAAAAAGTGATTCTGGAAATGAAATTTAACAAAAGATTACAAAGATAAAGATTCTACCTTAAAGAATATAGAATCTCACTAAATCAGAGTATACAAGTATAAGAAAGTATAATAAACTTATACTTTCCTAAACAACCAAAATGCAGTGTAAAAATTGAAACAATACAAGTAACAAGTAGTAAATCTTTTAACGCAAAGAGAATCATATCCAACAACCTTGGATAAAGGTCCCTTGATTTATACTTTTAAGAAAGTTTGTCTTACCCACAACAGGGTAAGCCCTAGATACAAAGATCGGAGTCTGTATTGTTATAACTACATGCCCTCAAACTTATAGGTAGTCGGCACCTCTGTCTTCCTATCCCCAAAAGCCCTCGAATGTACTCAGCAACATTCGGAGTCACATGAAGCAATTCTGAACAAGGTGCTCCGTACGCATAAATAAATAAATTCTCTCTCTCTATAAATAACTTTAGTAGTATGTAATCTTTATATTGATCAAATTGTTGTGAGTTCATTCAAATGATCTCCTATTTATAGGCACATTCTCAGCGGTTGGCTCCCTTCTCTAATGGTCATATTTTTCCTTGAATTTTAGAGGGACATGTTCACGTGTCACTCAAGAAATGGTTAGTTATTAACAGAATGCATGACATCATTTTATAACCAGAACATGAGTAAAAAAAGGTTTCTTAAAAAAATTCATTTTTTGGAATGTAAGGAAAAAATGAAAGTTTGGAGTCTAATAAAAAAACCATTCGGTGTCTATAACACATAGATATTCAGATTCTTTCTTCAAAGGAATTTGGAACCTGAATTATATGGAATTCTAGAGAAAGAATTTAAAGGAAATTCAGAGTCTAAATTCATAAGAATCTGGAGTCTGAATTCATGATAATTTAGAGTCTAAACGCAGAATGTTTAGAGTCTGAATTCTGAGAACTCGGTGTCTGAACTCAGAAATTTCTGAGTCTGAATTTAGAGAACTCAGAGTTTGAACTCAGAGAATTCGGAATCTGAATTCAGAGAACAAAAAATCTGAACATAGAATGTTCAGAATCTAAATTCAAATAACTCATAGTCTGAACTCAGATAATTCAGAATCTGAATTTAGAGAAATCAGAGTCTGAACACAGAAAGCTTGGAGTTTTAATTTAGAGAATTCAGAATCTGAATTTAGGGAATTTGGAACCAGAATTTGGATCTTAAAAACAGAATTCTCTATATCTAATTATTTATAGGATTTTTATTTTTTGGATATGAAATCATATTTTACTTATAGATAAAATTAGTTAGGTTATAACATGAACAATGAAAAATATGTAAGGATAAATTTTCTTTGGGGAAGGAAAATTTTCCTTATCAAGTAAAGTCTTAGGGGAAAAGAAATTTTTCATAAGATATATTGTTTGTGATTTTCAAAAGATAAAGTAATGAAGAAGTCATAAGGGAACCTTATTGACTCAACAATCTCCCCAAACATGATGGAATGGAAAAGTCATAAAGAAACCTTATTGGCTCAACAATATCCCCCTTTTTGGAAAGCACAAACATCATTACGAAAAAGAATATAAGGACTTAGAAATTTTATAGACTTGTAATTAAAACTTATCTCCCTTAACATATGGGAAATGATGAATATTATTTAATCCCCCTTCATCTTTGGAAACACTAAGGATTGTATTCTTGATTTCCAGATTGCGACTTTTCATTTTGTTGCATACATAAATCTTCTTGAATAAGAACACCTCCTTAGATAAACTGCCCCTTGATTTGGGAAATTTCTTCTTTAATTAGTATTCTTTTTTTCATTTCTCCCCCTTTGTAATTTTCAAAAAGGATTATAGGGAATGGAAAAGGAAATGTTGTACCTAAAATATTAGTTCTAGAGAAACAGAAACATAAAGAGCAACCGAAAATTTTTCATTATGATTGAAAAAAATTTGAACAGGGAAGGAATACGACAAAAGATCATAATTGAGAAAATTTATCCTTATTTCTACTTTGACATCAACTTTTTCACAATGGTTATGAGATTCTTGAGTTCCTTGTGATCTTCCTCTATACATTTAAGAAGCTGATCCTGATCCTCAGTTTTCTTCTATAAGGCTTTGATTCTTTCTTCCTGAGCCTTGAGAGATTATGTCTACCCCTTTAGAACTTATTCTTGCTTGGAAAATTTTTATTCAAGCCCAATTCATAGATCTCTTTCTCTTTTCCAGCTTTGGGAAACTGACTATAAATTCCCCTTCAGGTCCTTTACTTATTGAATCTGAGAATTCTTCTCCAGAGTTAGCTTCTCCTCAAAATTGTTTGTGAGATCCTTGATCTTCACATCATCTGTGTTGAATTCATCCTTGACACTTTCTTGGAACTCATACATAATTATCATATATTCTACGGTTTTTTTAACCAGCTAGTCATCTTCTTGTATGATCTTCTTTGGGCTTCGTCATTTATGAAGAATTTTTTGAAGTCTGCCTCAAGTTTGGAACATTTATCCATCACTATGGATACTAAATATGAATTTTGATTTAGGTAGTGTTGAAGCATTTGAAATGTCAAGTCAATGCTGGAAAATATTGGTATAGTTCCAACAAGCTTCTTCAAATATTGAACCACGAAATCATGTCCTAGAGAGGATGATTCCGAATCAAAAAAATTCTTGGTAATGATTCTTTTTCTATCTCAGCAACTTTCCTCTTTAAAGATCCACCAGCATCCTTTTTCTTAATCAAAGCCTTGGTGGGTGTATCAACTACCACCTATTTTTTTTTTATCATCATTCGGAATAGGTTCCTCTTGGTTAGGTGATTCATGCTCACTATCTGATAACTAAATGATTTTATCTTCCTCTACCTCCTCCTTCTCTTCTCCTACCTGACAATCTTCTGGATGAATAAAATGTCTATTGATGCTTTATTCTTCACAGAGCTTATTTACTTCATCTTCATCCATATCATCAACCTTTCTAGAAGTATCAAGATTTGATGATTCATTTTGAGAGGTTAAAATTGAAAGCTTCTCAGAAGGACTTTCCTTCTCATGAAATTCCTCAACTTGAATTATCAGATCTTCAGTATCACCACTGCTAGCTTCTTATTCTTCCTCTTATACTGCTTCTTCTACTACTTTTTCATGGGATTCTTTCACTTGTACTTTTTCTAGAGTCACATATTTCTTTCCCAGAGTCTTAGGTAAAGATTCTACTAAGAAGGATTATGGTACCGGAATGTTTTTTGGAGGTTTTCTCAGCATCCTTCAAAATAGATTGCATCATATCTACTTTAGTAACAATCTTCTTTTGTTTCTTTTATTTTGCTTTCTTTTCAAGATCATCAACAGTCGTTTCTTTTAATGATTTTTCTTTAGTAGGATCCAAACCAAAACTGGGCTCCCCTACTTTCTTTTTCTCATTGGCTTCCCTCCATTTTTCTACTACTTCATCCAAATATGATTTTTTTTCTTCTTAGGATTTAGTGATGCGGATTGGGTTTCCTTGGCCTATAGAGATTGTTCTTTATATTCTACTTCCTTCAGATTCCTCTTCCTTCCTCCTTTCTTAGAGGCCTCTTCTACCTCATGTTTCATTGAAATTGCCTCAGCTTCTTCCTTAGTTAAGTCATAGAATTCTTCAGATTCTTTAGAAAATCCAACATTCAAACTTCTCAGAGTGTCATCACTTACCAGTATGACTTTTCCATTTCTTGTCTTAGAACTACAATGTATTTTGAAGGACTCTAAACACTGAACAATCAGAATTGAGAGAATGGATGGATACATGATAATATGAGCCTTCATATTTCCATTCTTTATATTCTCAATTGTAATCAGAATATGATTGACCAAGTTAGTCTTTCTTAGATTTACTAAGAAATTCAGGATATACATATCACTCTTCTTCAAAGTATCCCTGTCCCCTTTTCTCGGAATGATAAATCCTTGAACCCATAATTCTACAATCCGAAAATTTGTAGATATAAAATTTTTGGAGTCTTAACATCTGAAAGACCAAGGTATTTTATAGCCTTCACCTTAACAAATATTCCTTCTACATCCGACAGCTTATGAGAGAAAAACTCTACTTCTCCTTCATAAGGAATTCCAATCAAACTGGCTGCCTTGGTATAAGAAAGATATTAAGTCTTCCCATAGATCTTCAAAGAGAACAAATATTTTACTTCTTCCTTGAATAAACTTATTGACTCGTAGAATTAAGATAACAATTTCGGACAAACTAGATCCTTAGCTCCTAGTTTCGATACACAAACACTCTCCCATCCATTCATTTTGATGTTCTTTGGGATGATAGAATCATACTTAGTAAAGAAATTTGGATGTACCAACATTTCTATATAAAACTTTCATTTAGAAATAGGCTTGATAGTTGACATGTCTTTCTGGGAAGAAACTTCGGCAGACATTCAAATTTTAAGGAAACCTTGAAGATTCGGAACGGGCTTTTGTAGGAGGGCAGAGCTTCAGCACGCATGAGCTTGAGTTTCAATGTGGGATGACCATATTGGGTCCTTTATATAGTCATGTGATGTGACGGTTCAACTACCGTACTCAATCCAACATTTGAAAAACGTTCTGATCAGATCTAATAGTTCAGATGACAGCCGGAAAGAGATTTTGGTAGAATCTGATCTTTTGAGGTTTTTAAGAAAAAAATTCGGATTTAAAATTAAATACGACCAATTTAAAAACAGATAGAAATACCAACAAGAAAAAGGTGATTACAAAAATTTAATAAAGGAAAACATACCTTTAAGATTTCTAGGAATATTATTCATATCGAGGAAAATTCTTCTGGAAGAACTTCAGTTTTTGAATATTTTGATTACGAAAAATTTTACTATGAGAAATTTTTATTACAAAAAACTTCAATACGAAAAATTTTAATTATGAAAATCTTCAATACGAAAATCTTAAGTAAGAAAATATTCATTACCAAAATCTTAAGTATGAAAATTCTCATTAAAAAAAATTTATGTGAGAAAATCTTCATTAAGAAAATTTTAAGTATGAAATTATTTATTACTAAAATTTTAAGTACCAAAATATTCATTACGAAAATCATAAGTACAAAAATCTTCATTGTACAAATTTTAAGTACCAAAATCTTCATTACAAAAATTTTAAGTGCCAAAATTTTCATTACAAGAATCATAAGTACAAAAATATTCATTATGAAAATTTTAAGACTTAAAATGATTTTGGGGAAAAAAATTATTAAAAAAAATGTACTCCCACTATGAAAAAGGGTTTCTTACTATAAGGATATTGTTTTAATAGGAAGTTATCATGGAAGATTACCTTATGTTTATCATTCCTAACTTCTATTTAATATATTCAAATCTATTGGAGGGTAAAGATTTTGTAAAAATATCTGCAAGTTGATCTTCTGTTCTGATAAATTGAAGATTGATATCTCATTTTTTTGTGTGATCCCTACGAATGTGATGCCTAATATCTATGTGTTTTGCAAGAGAGTGATGTGTAGGGTTTTTGCTTAATGCAATGGAACTAGTGTTATCACACACAAACTTTGTTTTGGTAAAACTCATACCATAGTATGTGAGAGTGTCTTGCATCCACAACACTTGAGCACAAAAACATCCAACTGCTATATATTCAGCTTCAGTAGTGGAAAGTAATACTGAGTTTTTCTTTTTACATGACCAAGAAAAAAATGAATCTCTTAAGAAATGAAAAGTTCCTAATGTACTTTTTCTATCCATTCTACATCCACCAAAGTAAGAATTTGAAAAACTTTTTAAAACAAAATCATTTCCAAAAGCATAAAAGAGACCTAGATCAATGGTTCCCTTTAAGTAGCAAAAAATTCTTTTCACTTCTTTTAAATGAGATTCCTTAGGATTGAATTGATATCTTTCACATAAGCATACTAAAAACATTAAGTCTGGATGACTATCTGTTAAGTAAAGTAGACTTCATATCATACCTCTAAAAGATTTTTGATCTACTAGTTTCCTGGCTTAATCAAGATCAAGTGAATTTGAGGTACCAATTGGAGTACTTTTACTCTTAGTGTTGTCATATCCATATTTTTAAGAAGATATTTAATATACTTATGTTGGGATTTATAGATTCCTTCTAGTTTGTGAGAAATTTGAAAACCAAGGAAAAATGTTAACTCACCCATCATACTCATTTCAAACTCAGATTTCATTAGATCCACAAAGGAATCAGTTAAAGATTTTTAAGTTGAACTAAATATAATGTCATCAACATAAATCAGAACAATCAAAACATTTTTCTTATCTTTCTTAATAAAAAGGGTTGGATCAGCATCTCCCTTAACATAATTATTTTGAAGCAAAAATCATGTCAGTCTATCATACCAGGTATGAGGGTCTTCTTTGAGTCCATACAAAGCTTTTGTATGTTTAAAAACATGTCCAGGATGTTTTGTATCTTCAAAACTAGGAGGTTTTTTGACAAAAACTTCCTCATGAACATAAAAATTAAGGAAAGCACATTTAACATCCATTTAAAAAAGTTTGAAATTGAAGAATGTTGCAATGTAAAGTAGAATACGAATAGATTCATGTCTAGCTACTAGAGCATAGGTTTCTTCATAGTCTATTACTTCTTGTTGATTATATCCTTTAAAATCCAATCTAGTTTTATTTCTTACAATGATTCCATTTTCATCACACTTATTTATAAAGACCCATTTTACTCTAATAACAAAAGTTTCCTTAGGTCTTTCAACCAAGTTCCAGACTTTATTCATTTTGAATTAATTTAGCTCATCCTGCATTTCTTTTATCCAATGATCATCACCTAAATCTTCATCAGTGATTTTTCGTTCTAATTGGGAAAATAATTCTAGATGTTCTACTTCATTTATTAAGAAACTTCTAGTCCTTACAGGTTGATTTACAACACCAATGATATTATCACTAGGATGATTCTTTAGAAACAACTGATTTGGGTTTTTTAAAACATGTTCATCAACATAGGGTAGAAATTCTTCTTGGGTTAATGCTTCAGAAATATTTTCTTAAAAATGTTCCTTATCAGAAAAATCTTCTAAAAAGTTTGATAATCATTTTTTTAAAAACACATCTGAAGATATAGGTTGAGGTTTTTTAAAAACAAAGGGATCAGTTACATCAAATTTTACATGCAATGTTTCCTCAATAGTATTAGTATTTTTTGAAAACCCTATAAGCCTTAGAAGTTGTGGATTAGCCTAAGAAAATTCCTTCATTTTATTTTTTTGAAAATTTGTGTAAATTGTAAATATTATTTAGAATGAATACCTTGCAACCAAAAACCTTGATGTAGGAAAGTCTAGGTTTTCTATCATTCCATAACTCATAAGGAGTTTTATTAAAAAAAGGTCTAATCAAAACATGATTTACAGTAAAACTAGTAGTACTTACAACTTCAGCCCAAAAATGTTTGGCTAATGAATATTCACTCAACATGGTTCATGTTATCTCTAGAAGAATTCTATTTTGTATTTCAACAATACCATTTTGTTGAGGTGTTCTGGGTGCTAAGAAGTTATGAGTAATGCCTTTTCTACTAGAAAAAGTTTCAAAATCAAAATTTTGAAATTATCCTCCATGATCACAATGAAAAGTTATCAAAGGAAGGTTTTTATCATTTTTAACTTTGGATCTAAAGGTTTTAAAATAAGAAAAAGAATCATATTTATTTTCTAGAAAATAAACCCACGTAAATCTAGTGTAATCACCAACTAAGAAAAATACATAATATTTACCTCCAATGCATCCATTTTGTGTTTGACCAAAAAGATCCATATGTACTAACTGTAATGCATCAGTGGTTGAGACTTCACTGACTGATTTAAAACTTGATTCATGTTTCTTTCCATATTTACAAGAATCACAAACTTTTGAAGAATCAAATCTATGCTCTGGTAGATCCTTACCTAATATTTTCTTAGAGAGTTTTCATAGGTTCCTAAGGTTACAGTGTCTTAAACTTATATTCCACAACCAATAATGATCTTCCATTACACTAGGTCAAAGTAGGTATTGGTTCCTAAGGTCTTCTAAGTTTAGTGTGTAAAAATTCTCTTTCCTATTGGAAGAAATAATGAACTCTTCCTTGGAATTGTGTACTAAGAACTTGTCATTCCTAAAATTCACAAGGTAACATTCATCACATAATTGACATATTCTAATAAGGTTGTTCTTAATACCCTTAACAAATAACACATCTTAAATCAATGTTTTTAGAAGAAGAACAATGTTACCTATACGAATAATTTATCCCTTAGCATTATCTATGAAAGTTAATTTTCCTACTTTCATCTTGATAATATTTTCAAAGAAGTTTTTGTTATCGGTCATATACTGGTAACATCAAAAATCCATGTACCAAGTATTATTGTTGTAACTTTCATTGTTTTCCTAAAAATAACAATGTTAGACTTTCATAATCCAAACTTTCTTCGATACAGAAACTTCAAAAAGAAAATTTTTAGGTATCCACATTTTCTTAGAGAAATAAGCCTTATGAAAAACTAAAGACTGGGTTTTATTTAAGGAACAATTTCTTGCCCAATTCCCACCACATTGATACTTAGTGCAGAATGGAGCACTTTGAGGAACAAAATAGTTGTTAATAAAAATCAGTTTTGAACTAGTATAACCAAAACCAGAATTATTCCTCAGAGGTCGAATTTGAGAATACATCTTATCAATGTTTTCCTTACCTAATGTAAATTTTGACATACACTTCCTCAAGGAAAATATTTTTGACTTTAGCCTAAAAAATAATTTCTTATCTTCTAAAACATTGGTTTTAGCAGTATAGTTAGTCTTAAAAAAAATTTCTTAGAAATTACTTTTTCTAGGTCCTTAGAAAGTTTATCCTTCTCATAATTAACTTCCTCAAGGTTTTTTAAAATAATTTCAAAATCAAGGGTTTTATTATCAAGATCTTTAAAAAGATATGATATTTTCTTAGTAAGAATAGAAATCCTAAAATTTTCCTTATCAAGATTTCTCTTGACATTAGAGTTTTCATTTGTAAGAATCTTAGAAAGCCTAGACACTACTTCAGAGGTATGTAAAGTATTATCTTCATCAGAAGAAGATTATTCATCTGAGGATTCATAATATTTACTATCATTGTAGTTAGAATTTAAGGATACATTGGTCATAGATTCACCATTATGTACCTTAGCCATTAAGAAATTATTTTCGATAGGTACCCTAGATATTAAACCAGGATTCTTATGTCCAAAAGATTCGTAATCTGAGGATTCATCAAAAGAGTCTACACCACTGGAACTCCATGTGTCATTAGATATCAAGGCTTTCTTAGATTTATCTATGTAGAACTTCTTTATATTTCATTCAAAATGCTTTTCCTTTATATCTTTTCTCTTAATCATAGGACAATCAGGCCACATATGTCCAGCACTTTTACATTAATAACAAGTGACTTCAGAGTCTTTCTTATCTTTCCTTTCTTTCTTCTTATATCTATACTAAAAGTCTTTCTTCCCAAATATCTTTTTCATCCTTCGAGCAAGATTAACTAATTATTTCTCATAATGTTCACTTTAACTAGATTCGGATTGTATGACATCCTTCTTAGATTTAGATCTTGTATCTCACTCAGGATTCTTGGATTTCATATGATTTGAAGTTGGGGTAAAAGTAACACTTCTATTCCCATTCTTCCTCTTAACATTCTCAGCATCTCTCTTCATTATAGTCTCGTGTTGAAGAAGAGTTCTAAAAGGTTCATCAAGAGTAATTTGTGAGACTTTCCTATTCTCATCTATAACTATTCTCTTGGATTCCCACTCATTTGGCATTATGTCTATAATATTGTCTACAAGTGCCTCATTATCCAAACCTTTTTCACCCATGGATTTTAAGCTATTTAAAATATTCATAAATCTCTATTGTACCTTACAAATAGTTTCTCCATATGGAAAGCAAAAAAGCATGGTAATCAGCTCTAAGCATAGCTCTTCTAGCTTCAATAAATTTGGAAGTACCAAAATGTGTAACTTCAATCTTCTTCCAAATGAAATTTGTGGCTTCACATGAAGAAATATGTCTATATATATACCTGGTCATGGAACACAATAAATTATTTCATACCTTATAGTTAAGTTGATATTAATACTTCTATTAATTAGTAATGTTTCTAACTTCTTTATCAGGAATCTTGTAATCTCCAGTAATCATTACAAAGTTGTCCACTACAGTATTGATTAAAAAAGTCTTCATACGATCTATCCAATATTCGTAATCATTCCCATCAAAAATAGGTGGTCTAGTAGGATTAAAGTTTTCAATTGAGCCAATGATCATTCCTGTCATCTTAAATAAAAATATTTCCACACAAAATTGTCAGTAATAAATGTTTATAAACAAGGATAAAAATATCCTATGAAATAAAAATATAGAACAATGAAAAACATGAGCAAGAAAACTTATATGTGAATATAAGTATTTCAAGGAGATTCTCTGATACCAATTGTTAGTTTGGTATGGAGTATGATATTATCCTATGATACCAACTGTAGGATCAAAATGATGATGTAGATGCTCAATATATAAGAGGGGGTCAATTGTATACTTTAAAAATTATTTGGGAACTTTTAAGTTGGTTAGAAACCATTCTATTGTTTAAAAAGTTTAAACAAGGTAAATTCACAAAACCTCTATGTTCTACAAGAATGCTTGATTCCAGAAATGTGATTCCAAGAATGTAATTCTGAAAAAGTGATTCTGGAAATGAAAATTAACAAATGTTTAAAAAGAAAAAGATTTTACCTTAAAGTGTATAGAATCTCACTAAATCAGAGTATACATGTATAAGAAATTATAAGAACGATATACTTTCTTCAACAACCAAAATGCAGCGTAATAATTGAAACAAGACAAGTAACAAGTAGTAAATATTTTAACCTAAAGAGAAGGGTATCCAACAACCTTGGATAAAGGTCCCTTGATTTATAATTTCAAGAAACTCTGTCTTACACACACTAGGGTAATCCCTCGATACGAATATCAGAGTTTGTATTTATATCCCAGCAAACCCTCAAACATCAAGGTAGTCGGCACCTATGTCTTCTTATACCCAGAAGCCCTTGAATGTACCCAGCAACATTTTGAGTCGCACGAAGAAATTCTGAACAAGGTGTTTAGTACGCACAAATAAATAAAGTCTCTCTCTCTCTCCCTAGAAATCACTTCAACATCATGTAATCTCCATATTGATCAACTTGTTTTGAACTCGTTCAAATGAGATTCTATTTATAGGAACATTCTCAATGGTCGGCTCCCTCCTCCAACAGTCTAATTTTTCCTTGACTTTCAGAGGGACCTTTACACATTTCACTCAAAAAATGGTTATTTATTAACTAAATACACAACATTTTTTATAACCAAAACATGAGTAAGTAAAAATATGGTTTCTTAACCAAATTAATTTTTCGTAATTTAACGAAAAATTAATGTTTGGAGTCTAATAAAAAAATCATTAGGTGTCTATAACACATAGATATTCAGATTATGTCTTCAAAGGAATTTGGGACCTGAATTCTATGGAATTCCGGAGTATGAATTTCAATGAAATTCGGTGTCTGAATTCAAAAGATTTTGGAGTCTGAATTCATAAGAATTCGGAGTCTAAACTCAGAAGGTTTGGAGTATGAATTCAGAGAACTCTGACTCTGAACTCAGAAAGTTCAGATTCTGAATTCAGAGAACTCAGAGTCTGAACTCAGAGAATTCAGAATCTAAATTCAGAGAACTCGAAGTCTGAACATTGAAAGTTTGGAGTCTGAACTTAGAGAATTTAGAATCTGAATTCAGAGAACTCAGAGTCTCAACTCAGAAAGTTCGGAGTATAAATTCAAAGAAATAAGAATCTGAATTTAGGGAATTCAAAACCAGAATTAGAATCCTGAAAACATAATGCTCTATATCTAAGTATTTTTAGGATTCTTAGTTTTTGGATAGGAAACATTATTTTACTTATAGATAAAATTAGTTAGGTTATAACATGAATAATGAAAAATAGGTAAGGATAAATTTTCTTTGGGTTAGAAAAATTTTCCTTATCAAGTAAAGTCTTAGGGAAAATTAAATTTGCCTCAAGATAGGGTGTTTATGATTTTAAAAACATTAAATAATGGAGAAGTCATAAGGAATCCTTATTGACTCAACAATCTCCCCAAAAATGAAGGAATGCAAAAGTCATAAGGAAACCTTATTGACTTAACACCAAGAACATTGTCTATTATGCACCAAGGTTATTCCACCATGGAACCTCAAACACATAACACACATACCAAAATTGTTGGCCATCTTACAAGACACATCTCGCATGATCATACTGGGCCTCTAAAGAGAATGACCTTTCATCAACACTAAAACCATATCAAGTTAAATGGATGATTTTCATTCTATGATGGTACTAATGATCATAACGACACATACAATGCTCCAAATAGTCATAGGGTTAACATAATACATGGATATCCACTGGTTTTTACTAGGTCACATCTTAAAATAGACACCCTATATGGATTAGATAATCCCATTAATATATCTATTACCCAGACTATCTTTTTGTTCATAACATTCCTAAATGTCTTTTGTGGTCCATAAAAAATAAAAATGAACTAGAGACATGATTTGATTATTGTGATTCTATACCCCCAAAAAAAATTTCCTCAGGCTAGCACTTACCCAACCTTCATTCAGACTATCTTAAATCAGATACAACATGTTGTATTCAATAAAATCATGATAATATATAATAAAATCATCTTCAAATTCATGGAATCCATTAAGTGATACTTATATATCAAGGAATAACATCACACTCCCCATGAAAAAATTGACCCAGATGAATGTGTGGGAGCACTATGGTGAAATAAAATACCTTCAAAACCAATAATCATATTTTTAAATGTCAAAAATCTTGTAATCATAATGGATGTGGTGATATAATGGAAGGGAACTAAGATTGAATCTAATTTACTATACCATAAAAACATCAAGGATGTAATGAACCATAATCATTTCATTAAAGGATAATGGTCTTCTTTTTTGTAGGTGGATTTGATGATCTAACAAATCTCATATCCCAAGAGTATAGAAACAAAAAATTTCTACACTCTTGGTTCTGTAACATATGTAGAAGAAACATATATCAGAAAGTGGGTGAGATCACACTGGAAGATGGATACAGGTTTAAATGAAACATTAGGAACAAGACCAATCTAGATGACACCTGCAACTCATTTATTACTATGCAGTTTTGGTTCATATGTTTATTAGTGGACCTGGGTTCAGTTCTGAAATAGTGCAATAATTGCCAATACATAGGGATATTAATGGATAATAGGTGGTATATTTTTTCTACTCAAATTATATATAATCATGGTCAATGGGTTCACATTATTATCCTATTATAATCACTAAACTCAACATTAATGGATCTTTTAGTCCCAAACACATGCGAGGGGGGTGTTTTTCATGACTCTAATGGTTTGGTTGTTATTGACATAAGTATCTTTTTCGGTTAAGGAGATTCACTAATTATAGATTTCAATTATAATATTAAAGGGATTGAGGTTTTTATGTCCTAAAATATCACTATGTTTATGATTGAAACACAATTTTCCATTATCTATAACTCTATTCATGATATCTCAACCACCCCCACATTCAGATGTGTAATAACCACGTAACCAATATACTAAATTTCTTCACACACGACATGATGGGAAAAATGTATCTATCTTTATTGTTCAATTGAATTGAAGATAATTAGTATATGATGTATTCTAGCATGATATCTCTCCCATTGAATATGTTGATATTGTTCACATAGACACCATCAGATTACATTACTTAAAAACAACATAATTTCTTAGGCTCATTATTATATTAATAAAAATTCTCTACTTTAGATGGATGGATATCTATCATAGAAATAGGGAATATAAAAAATTACAAATTCATTAGAAAATGGGAAATAATACACATGAGTTCAAAAGAAAAAAATAGCTCAATTGGGCCCTTTTGGATTTATTTTTAAAACTAAGTCAAATCCACTTTTTGAAACCATTTTAATAGGATTCACATGCCATCATATACATGTTGGTACCATGAATAATACCAAAAAATCACTCATTAGAAAACCCAATTTACATTTGAAATAACATTTCAAAATAATTTCCAAAAAAATCCTTTTACCTATAAAATTCGCATTTAAAATCATCCACTTTTAAAAATAAATTACTAAATAGGGAAACCCTTTCTCTATTTCAATTCCCACTCAACCCACCATTAAATCCATAGTGAGGTCTATCGAAACTTTTTTTACCAAGGTGTCAAAATCGAAAACTTTAATCGGGATAAATAGTCCATGTGTAAAATTTGGACGACACAAGATTATCCTAATTTATAGAA
The DNA here is from genome assembly GCA_963277665.1 of Viscum album. Classification (NCBI taxonomy): domain Eukaryota; kingdom Viridiplantae; phylum Streptophyta; class Magnoliopsida; order Santalales; family Viscaceae; genus Viscum; species Viscum album. The sequence goes on along the minus strand of OY728155.1, from coordinate 1,513,853,783 downwards.
AAGATAATACAATTCATAAAACATAGATATAGATAAAATAATGATGGGATAAAAATATAAAATAACCAATTGATAATGTGGATGAAATAATTTAATGGAAACCTATCTCAACTAATGATCTGTAAATCTATATCGAAATAATTCTAGACTAATATAAGTATCAAATAACATTTATAATAAATATATATAATCGAATAAAAAACCAAATATTTAAAACCAAATACCCCAGATGTCATAATCAACACAAAATTCACTATAAGACATTATAGCATAAATATCCTAACTAATGAGTTGTGGAACACTCCTTATAGTCACCAAATTGTAAACCACACAATAAACCTAGTATAATAACATGAATCAATGGACAATTTGACCATAAATAAAAAAACACTAAGAAATACACTAAGAAATATACACAAGAAAAACTATGAAAGACAATAGATGTGCCAATCAGTTATTTATATGGATTAAATAAAATATTTTATTCCAATATACTCCCATGATCCTTTAGGTTTAGGGTTTTATATAAATCAATAAAAAAATAAGGAATAAACCAAATTTTATTAACTAAAATTAATTTTTACACCATACAAGAAACTAGTAAATCCATAAAAATTCTTCTACATATCCCACAAATTATATAAATAACACACACTTCATGCAAAAACAAAAGTATTACCTATCTGCATACCATATGCATATAGAAACATAATAAAGGGTTGATCTTAAGTGTGATATAATGGTAAAGATAAGTGATAATAATAAATGATGATAAGTTATCATAAGATATTGATATTGGTATAATCTTGACACATAATAATGTTATACCCAAAAATCCATAGATCAAAGATCATGGAATAAGTCATAGAATAATATAAGAACATTTCATAGAAATTTCAAATATTAAAGAGTCGTAAAGATAAGAATTTTTCATACATTCATAAAATAATAACCATTTTAAACATTTTAAGAATAATCATTATGCACAAACCTTAGGAAAACCCCACATAAATGTATTGATTATATTAGAAAAGAGTCAAAAACATAGAATTCAATATTTAAATAATATAAAATAAACTTTGAAAGGGGACATAATAATAATCATAGAAAACATTGTGAGAAAACACACTATTCCTAGGGCTTTGTGAAAAAAATTCATTATGTCAACACATTAGAGTGTAGTTAAAATAATTAATCCCAAAAAAGTTTGAACTGCCATATTTTTTCTATTCCATACTATTTAATATAATATCAAACATAACCAATTCATTGGAGGGTGATATTGGACCCAACCCATCACTATCTATACATATGAGTTCTACTTAAATATCGATCATAATTTAATAATTTATCCATAGAAATAAAATGTGTTTCATATTATTTTCAAATTGGATTCATGTAACAAAACAATCATATAAATATTAATAATCATAAAATGATAAACCGAAGGAAGTTATGTGGTTATGAAATGAAATTTAGTTACCTTATTGGTAAATACCATTCAACTAATATAATGAAGTATTCTATATTTAAATCACATAGAAAAAGGGAATATATTTTATTCAATAATTATTCTAATCATTCCATGTATGTGAATCTGGGAAAATATTTGAATGCATAGAATTAATATTAGTGTATTTATATAGTAATGGAAATGTAAGGTAAATAAAACATATACATAGTGGTCCATTAGGAATGAAAAAAATCAGTGATAGATTATTTCATTAATTAGACTCAATATTTCATAAACCATCTTATGAAGGATGGTGGATAGTATTATTTATCCTTAAGGAAGAATAATTTAACTCAAATTTGGATGAAATTGATGGGAAACACTTTTTGGAGTTTTAGATAAAATACATTGAAAATAATAATTAGGCTATATATTTTAAAATAATTTCAAAAACAGATTTATTAAAAGTGGAAAATATAATTAGTTTTATAAAAACTTAATTTATATATAGAAACATTCAAATAAAATGAAATATGGGTTGAATAGATATATTCCCAATGAAACATTAATAGATATTCCATTTATCAAAAATAAAAAATATTGAAAAAGATTAAATGAATTTACATTAAAAATAAAAATAAATTAATATTAGTGGAAAAATAAATTTATTCAATTTTTGAAACAAAGATAGGGATATCTAATTTTTTTTGATCCAAATATAAAATATAAAGGAAAAATAATATCCTTTTTGTTATACTAAAATACCGTTGTTCAAAACAATATCGTATGAAAATATTAATGAATATTAAATTTAAAAACAATATATAGAATAAAAAAATATCTCCATAAATAGCCATAGGAGAAGAAAATTATTAGGACATTGTAATGAAACAAAATAAAAAATTCCCATGTGAGTTATCATATTTGAGAGATTTCAATTATAAAATGATAAGGGGAAAAACATTACATCTTGAGATCAATAATGTCCAAATAGATAAAGAGATTTAAATTTACCTTTAAATAAACATAATAAGAGAAAATTAATTATACAATATAAAAAATATCATGTATATAAAAATTATGAATGAAAATTAGTGCATAAAGATTAGTATTTCCCAATAAATTGTAATGAGGCCAAGAAATCTTTTCAAGATATATAATACTTTTGGAAAATCAATATTAAAATTAGTTTATTAGGAATAATTATAAAACCCTATAAAATAAAAATGTAATACATTATAATTTATTCATTATATATAATAAATCAAACCCGGACCAATAGAGTTCTTTAACAAATCCTTCAACTCAACTAAAAAAATATTGTTCGCAAAAACAAATACGAATTTGATGTCTTGTGAATCGAAACCCCATGATATAAGGGACATAGAATGGAACCTTATGTACCATGAATAATATGGTAATCATGATAATAAATGTATTATTTTAATTTGTTGCACCATACAAACAAATACATGGAGTATAACATGAACATGTATCAAGTAATTGACATTTGAGTCCAATATAACCTTATAACCTCATTATCCATTGAATAAAAATCAATTAAATATGGAATAGGATATTTCTATTTAAAACCCATGAATTAAATAAATATTTAAAAAAATACATTAGATAGAAATATGACAATATCAAATATATCATGGTTTATAATATGAAATATATCTCAAGAAATTAATTTTAAGATAAATAATTTCATAACATTATAATAAACTTCCACAAAAGTGCTTGAATCTCCAATAAAAAATATCCAAATAACCAATTTCATAAAATTTTCTTTATATATATATATATATAATATTTTATAAATATTATTTATAATTATCCTCTATATGTATATTAGTTTTTATCTATTTTCAATATCTATTCAGATTAGTCTTGATAGTTTTGGACTATTTTCAAAATACATGTGATGTTATATATTCTTAACCGAAATTTCATCATTAAAATGTCATAAAATTAATGAATCTATATGATATATAATTATTTATATTTTTATAATTTCATTCTAATATAGTTTTGGTGATGATCACTAATGGTTAAATTAGTGATGAGCATGTTCGCATGTTTTTTAGCAAGAGGACATTGATATCTTAATTATTATGTTTAATATTAATGTTAGAAATAATAATAAATAAGTACTTAATTATTTATATCATATTTTATAACTAATTCTATTCTTGTATTTTTTCATGAAATAAATTTTTATAATTGTTCATGTAGGTTTTTAGAACTATCCAAAAATAAACATACCATAATGTCACGACCCGACCCAACGGGGCTCGAGCCGTGACTCCCCAAGCCCGCCTCTAATAGGCCAGGGGCTGGCGACCAACGCCGAGTAGGCTATCACACACATGGGAGGCATTAGCCTAAGGTACCTGTACACACACACCCACAAACACCTCCATGCAACAGTGCAGAGATATAGAAACTGAAAAGTAAATGCATGCATACAATCTATCCCAAACCAGAGTGCAGCAGCAAAAGTACAAAGGGCAAAACAAGGCCCACCAAAGAAAACTACAAAGCACGTCCAACCTGTTATGAAGAAGGGGAACGCTGCCACAAACACCCGCCGGAAAGATCCCTCGGCACAGCTCCGGTAGACACCCCGGTCAACTCGCTCACTAAGTTCTACCTGCTCCGGGTTCTCCTGGGACTCCGTCAAAAGGCCTGTGGTATGCACAAGATACAAATATGTGCGGGAAAAGCCCGTGCAGGGGTGAGTATAAACATACTCAGTAGGCACCCCAAAAACCCAAAACCCAAGGGAGCAACTGAAAGGAAACAGTCCACTCAACCCAGCCAGAGGGAACCCAGACGAGAGAGAAACTCCATCTCGTGACCATTCTCGGCTAAACACAACTAGTCAACTCAGCTTAGCTCAGGTGTATGCCCATACATACACCTTCAACAATCCAGATATACTCAGCTCAGGCCACAAGCCACAAGAGGTACCGACCTCATCACTAGCAACTGTCCCAACCAGGAGAGTACACCACACGAACACTGTCATACCAGATGACACTCATCTGAGAGATACACTCATCGGGTCCCAAAAAAACATCTCAGACACTCACCCGAGAGACCACGCTCATTAGATAACATCACTGAGGAAACATCGCTGAAACAACATAACCACCAAACTCCTCATATAGGGGATCAGCGCTAGGGTCCGCTAGGGGATACCAAGACCCACTCCGGTATACGTAGCTCACAGATAGGGGATCACTCCCAGGGTCCGCTGGGGGATACCATGACCCGATCTGGCATACGTAGTTCTCACAGATAGGGGATCACACCCAGGATCCGCTGGGGGATACCAAAACCCGATCTGGCGCTCGACAGAAGCTCCACACTCAGATAGAGGATCATCATCCATATAAAGATGGTCACGATGATACCGTAACCCTATCTGGTATAACTCGCGATGTAGGGGATCGAACCGACGATGCCACAAACCTACCGAAACCACGCGCTGAGTAGGGGATCGCATAACCAACGATACCACAACCCTACTGACACCAAGTGCTGAGTAGGGGATCGTATAACCAATGATACCACAACCCTACTATAAACTTCATGCTGAGTAGGGGATCGTATACCCGATGATGCCACAACCCTACTGAGCACGGCCCACCGCATAGGAGATCATATTTCCGATGATTCCACAAACCCTACGGGGTTGAACTGCTAGATAGGGGATCGTCGCCTGTGAATAAGCGGTCACAGTGATACCAAGAACCCGATCTAGGGTAAAGATTCTAGAGGATCTGCTCCGGGCCCACCGGAGGGATACCACAACTCTAACAGTTTAAACATCCCATCGAGAGGATCACAAACCCAAACAAAGGTTGTGATGCCACACGAACCCTCGTAGGAACGAACCAATGGAGAACCCTCAACCACTGCTGGTCCAAACGTCGCTAACCCGAGCGACCCGCCACAATGCCACATTATGCACCTCTTAGGCCAAAACCGAGGCCACCATCGCGTTCCATGCGGAAAAACACGCAGCATAGGCTGTTCACTCGCCCGAAACGGAGCACCGGTGAAAAAGGCACTATTCACCGTAGTTAGCTCGTGCGGGGCCCACACAACGATCCCGAAACTCATCGAGCGGACCATACCACGACGATCCCATCGAAAAAACAAGCGGAATCGACAACTCGCTCATCCGAAACGGACACCCGGTGAAAAATATACTATTCACCAAAGTCCAGCTCGAGTGGGGCCCACGCCTGGATTCCGAAACTCATCGAACGGAATGTACCATTGCATTCCTCTTGGAAAAACACACAGGATCGACTATTCATCTGCCAAAATCAGACTCCTGGTGCAAAAGCTGCGTTTCTCCGCAAACGCCAAAACCTGGCCTCGTGGGGCCCGCACCCCGTTCACAGTCCCAACACCAAGAAACCATCTCAAAAAGTCTGTCGTACCATCAGGGTCTCAATGCCACTGACGGCACGTCAATCGGACGCTCCGGGTAGAAGTTACAACGGCCTGAAGTCGTAAAATAATAAATAAATATTATTTTACGCGATGTTTCTAGCTCCCAGGCCACGATCCCGAAACATGAAACCCTCGAACCCACACCGGAGGGTTCGCTTCGTTGTCAGGGTCGCGTCTCCATAAACGGCGCACGAATCCGGCTCTAGGTTCGCAAGATACGGGGGTTTAAAGACCCCCGTATTGTAAAAGAGGTCGGACCGGCCGCCACCGTCGGCCCGCCCTGGCCGGCGGCCCCCCGCCGCGCGCCACCGCGCTGGGCGGCCGGTGCCGCACCGGTGGATCTTCCGCGGACCGCCGGGGTCACCCCGGTGGTCCGTTTTGCGATCCAGAGGCGTCTACACGACCCTCGTGACCCGATCTACACTGCTACGGCTTCAATTTGCAGAAAAACGCATCAAAAACGGGATCGGGGGTTAAAACTCAAATTTTCCTACCTCGCAGGCGAAACGCCGACGTTCTGCCTTAGTTCCGCGCTCCATAGGTTCCGTTGCGCACTCCTGGAATGTCCGCCGTCGAATTCCGAGCTCGTGGATGCATCGTTTGCTCGATTTGGCGGAGCGGCGGCGAAGAACGGCGAAGAACGTCGAGAGGAACGATAAGGGGGGGGGGGGGGCGCTGATATTTATATCAGCCGCCTGCCGACGCCAAACCCGCCTCGGACCCGAGGGCCAATGCGAACAAAAGAAATGTTACTCCTATGGTAAACGTGTCGTTCTGAATGTAACAACGGACTCAGATTTTCCATCCGAGACTCCGTTCAGAAGTTATTCGAGCCGACGCTCGCACACTAACTTCGCTACTTATTTACGGAAACGCCCCTGGTGGTGTTTCTCACCGCAGGCCCGCGCCTGCAATGTTTACACCTCGCCTAGGGTAAACGGCATGTTTCCGACGCAACTGTTCCCTCATATTCCTGTTCTGAGCTACCGTTTAGGAGATATCACACCCCCGCCACGTGCATAGTATAAAAATACTTAATATTCTTATAAAATTAATTCCAGGCACACCGGGCCTCGGAATCGCACGCCGTCTTCGCGCCTAGCTCTGGAATTATTCGCAGAAATATTCCAAAGTCTGACAGGACCAAGAACCCGAGTCGCTACATCCTCCCCCCCTTAGAACTTTTCATCCCCGAAAAGCCCTAAGCACAAGGAAAGTGAGTGGACTCTCAACTGGGTCTCACACACCAGCGAGCTCACCAACTAACACCCATGCCCGAACACATAAGTTAGAGGGACTCATCCACCACACCTCAATACTATCCGCTTTGGACGGCACTGTCTCGCCCTCATGGTTTTAATTGCGTCACAAAAACGCGTCTCGGTGGGGGAAGGATCCATCTACCTCACGCATTCGAAGCATGCAGAACAACTCCCACACAGGGTCTTACCAACGCCCTGAACAAAACTCGAGCAAGCAACAAAAGGAAAGAGTACCGCTAAACAGTGTCTATCAAACTACTGTAGTAAGTAGAAAAGACACAAGGCGTACCTCTATCCATCCGCGGTGCCTCTGGGTCGACTGCCTCTAGGGCATGCAGCTATCCTCACCCTCGACCACCAGCTCCCTGAGCTTGGCGTGGACCACCTGGGGGTGGGGTTTGTGGCAACTGGTACTGCCTACCACCGCCTCCCGCTACACCAGCTCCGCCGCCACGTCCGCCGCCCTACGGACCTCCTTGCTTGAGACACTGCCTCTGCCAAGGCAGTCCATCGACCGGCTCCCCTTAGCAGCACGTCGGGTCGGACAATCTCTAACAAGATGTCCCCGACCATTGCAAGCATAACACCGCCTCTCCTACGGCTGACCAAAACTAGCCTGCGAGCCCTGTGAGCCCTAAGGCTTAGATCCTCCATCCTGGGGTCGCCTCCTGAAATGTCGACCACGTCCTGACCCCTGAGTATTTCGTCGGCTACCAGATGTCGATCCGACTGAAAAAGTCTCAGCCCTCGAGTGCCCAGCACTAACAGGGGGAATCTGCTCAGCCAAAAAACTCTCCACCACCAACGCTCGCTCCAACACTCTAGCATAGGTGGGAAGGCACAAGGAAACCACACCTGCTCGGATGTCCCTACGTAAGCCCTGCTTGAAGGTCCGAGCCCTAAAGAACGGGTCTCGAACCATATCCAGGGAGTAGCGTGTCAGGTCTGTAAACCTCGTTGAGTACTCCGACATAGTCGTGATCTCCTGTCGAAGCTGCAGAAGCTCCTGGATCCGCACTGACCTCAGCGTCACCAAATAAAACTCCTCCCTGAAGTGCCGCTCAAACTCTGCCCACGTGAGCGTCTCCTCTTCATGAGACTGCATCACCAAACTCCACCATCGCCCGGCAGAACCATGCAAAAGGCTCACCGCTAGGACCACCATCTGATCTGGAGGTATCCTCACTAGGTGGAATACCCGGGTGACTGACTCAAGCCAGTCATCAGCTGCCTGGGGGTCTGGATCACCCCAGAACCTCAGAAGTCGCTGCCTCTGGAACTCGTGCAGCGCACTCAGCCGGCGCGCAACCTTATCCTGCACTGCCGGCACAACCAGCTGCTCGATAGGTGGCGGCTCAACTGGCAGACCACCTGGAGGTGCAACCTCAGAACCTGCGCCCTTCTCCACAGCCTCTATACGGGGCGGGTCGTCAGCACAATCCTGCTGTGGAACCCTCGCTGGCTGTCGTCGTGGAGGCATCCTGAAAAACATTCAAGACGCACAATAGTCAAAAAGTATATATGGAGAGCTTACTCAAGAAGGATAAGGAAATACCCAAAAACCCAGTCCTATATGATGCATGTACCGTTATGTCCCTGCGACCAGTGTACGAATGTCCCGAGTCGAAAGGCAGGTTATTAGAGTCCTGGTGTATGGATACGTCGGCCGCCGCACCAACAATGGAGTCTCTGGCCTGAAAGCCGAACTCGAAACATCCTAACACTATCGCTATACAACCCAAACAAAACTCACAGCTAGACCAGCTACGCTATGAGATCCCGAAGGTGAAACCTCCTCTGATACCACTCTGTCACGACCCGACCCAACGGGGCTCGAGCCGCGACTCCCCAAGCCCGCCTCCAATAGGCCAGGGGCTGGCGACCAGCGCCGAGTAGGCTATCACCCACATGGGAGGCATTAGCCTAAGGTACCTGTACACACGCACCCACAAACACCTCCATGCAACAGTGCAGAGATATAGAAACTAAAAAGTAAATGCATGCATACAATCTATCCGAAACCAGAGTGCAGCAGCAAAAGTACAAAAGGCAAAACAAGGCCCACCAAAGAAAACTACAAAGCACGTCCAACCTGCTCTGAAGAAGGGGAACGCTGCCACAAACACCCGCCGGAAAGATCCCTCGGCACAGCTCCGGTAGACACCCCGGTCAACTCGCTCACTAAGCTCCACCTACTCCAGGTCCTCCTAGGACTCCGTCAAAAGGCCTGTGGTATGCACTAGATACAAACATGTGCAGGCAAAGCCCGTACAGGGGTGAGTATAAACATACTCACTAGGCACCCCAAAAACCCAAAACCTAAGGGAGAAACTGAAACGCAACAGTCCGCTCAACCAAGCCAGAGGGAACCTAGACGAGAGAGAAACTCCATCTCGTGACCATCCTCGGCTAAACACAACTAGTCAGCTCAGCTCAGCTCAGGTGTATGCCCATACATACACCTTGAACAATCCAGATATACTCAGCTCAGGCCACAAGCCACAAGAGGTACCGACCTCATCACCAGCAACTGTCCCAACCAGGAGAGTACACCACACGAACACTGTCATACCAGATGACACTCATCCGATAGATACACTCATCGGGTCCCAAACAAACATCTCAGACGCTCACCCGAGAGACCACGCTCGTCGGATAACATCACTGAGGAAACATCGCTGAAACAACATAACCACCAAACTCCTCGGATAGGGGATCGCCACTAGGGTCCGCTAGGTGATACCAAGACCCACTCTGGTATACATAGATCACAGATAGAGGATCACTCCCAGGGTCCGCTGGGGGATACCACGACCCGATCTGGCATACCTAGTTTTCACAGATAGGGGATCACACCGAGGATCCGATGGGGGATACCACAAACCGATCTGGCGCTCGACAGAAGCTCCACACTCAGATAGAGGATCATTGTCCATATAAAGATGGTCATGATGATACCGGAACCCTATCTGGTACAACTCGCGATGTAGGGGATCGAACCGACGATGCTGCAACCCTACCGAAACCACGCGCTGAGTAGGGGATCGCATAACAAACAATACCGCAACCCTACCGACACCAAGCGCTGAGTAGGGGATCGTATAACCAACGATACCGCAACCCTACTATAAACTTCATGCTGAGTAGGGGATCGTATACCCGACGATGCCACAACCCTACTGAGCACGACCCACCGCATAGAGGATCATATTTCTGATGATGCCACAAACCCTACGGGGTTAACCTGCTAGATAGGGGATCTCCGCCCGTGAATAAGCGGTCACAGCGATACCAAGAACCCTATCTGGGGTAAAGATGCTAGAGGATCCACTCCGGGCCCACCGGAGGGATACCACAACTCTAACAATTTAAACATCCCATCGAGAGGATCACAAACACAAGCGAAGGTTGTGATGCCACGAGAACCCTCGTAGGAACGAACCAAGGGAGAACCCTCAACCACTGCTGGTCCAAACGTCGCTAACCCGAGCGACCCGCCACAACGCCACATTGTTCACCTTCTAGGCCAAAACCGAGGCCACCATCGCGTTCCATGCGGAAAAACACGCAGGATAGGCTGTTCACTCGCCCGAAACGGAGCACCAGTGAAAAGGCACTATTCACTATAGCTAGCTCGTGTGGGACCCACACAACGATCCCGAAACTCATCGAGCGGACCATACCATGACGATCCCCTCGGAAAAACAAGCGGAATCGACTACTCGCTTGTCCGAAACGGACACCCGGTGAAAAAGATACTATTCACTGAAGTCCAGCTCGGGTGGGGCCCACGCCTGGATTCCGAAACTCATTGAACAGAACGCACCATTGCGTTCCTCTCGGAAAAACACACAGGATCGACTATTCATCTGCCAAAATCGGACTCCTGGTGCAAAAGCTGCGTTTCTCCGTAAACGCCAAAACCCGGCCTCGTGGGGCCCGCACCCCGTTCACAGTCCCAACACCCGGAAACCATCTCAAAAAGTTCTTCGTACCATCAGGGTCTCAACGCCACTGACGGCACGTCAATCGGACGCTCCGGGTAGAAGTTACAACGGCCCGAAGTCGTAAAATAATAAATTAATATTATTTTACGCGACGTTTCTAGCTCCCGGACCACGATCCCGAAACTTGAAACCATCGAACCCACGCTGAAGGGTTCACCTCGTTGTCAGGGTCGCGTCGCTGCAAACGACATGCAAATCCGGCTCCCGGTTCGCAAGATACATGGGTTTAAAGACCCCCGTATTGTAAAAGAGGTCGGACCGGCCAGGGCCGGCCGCCGGCGGATCTTCCGCGGACAGTCGGGGGCACCCCGGTGGTCCGTTTTGCGATCCGGAGGCATCTACCCGACCCTCGAGACCCGATCTACACTGCTACAGCTTCAATTTGCAGAAACACTCTGCAAAAATGGGATCGGGGGTTAAAACTCAAATCCACCTACCTTGCGGGCGAAACGCCGACGTTCTGCCTTATATCTGCGCTCCAGAGGTTCCGTTGCGCACTCTTGGAATGTCTGCCATCGAATTCCGAGCTCGTGGGCACATCGTTTGCTCGATTTGGCGGAGCGGCGGCAAAGAACGGTGAAGAACGCCGAGAGGAACGATAAGGGGGGGGGGGGAGGGCTGATATTTATATGAGCCGCCCGCCGACGCCAAACCCGCCTCGGACCCGAGGGCCGATGCGAACAAAAGTAATGTTACTCCTAGGGTAAACGTGTCGTTCTGAACGCAATGACGGACTCAAATTTTCCATCCGAGACTCCGTTCAGAAGTTATTCGAGCCGACGCTCGCACACTAACTTCGCTACTTATTTACAGAAACGCCCCTGGTGGCATTTCTCACCGCAGGCCCGCACCCGCAATGTTTACACCTCGCCTAGGGTAAACGGCACGTTCCGGACGCAACCGTGCCCTCATATTCCCGTTATGAGCTACCGTTTAGGATATATCACACCCCCTCCACGTGCATAGTATAAAAATACTTAATATTCTTATAAAATTAATTCCGGGCACACCGGGCCTCGGAATCGCACGCCATCTTCACGCCTAGCTCTGAAATTATTCGCAGAAATATTCCAAAGTCTAACAGGACCAAAAACCTGAGTCACTACACATAATTAGTTATTGAGTAAGGTTAAGAAAGTTTTTTCTTTTGGAATAATATCAAGAGTAAATATTTATAATGATATTGTGTATATTTATTTCTGTTTTTGAATTATATTTGAAGATAATTTAACAATTAATAATGAAACTAGATTATAAATGAGGAACATTGCCTCAGGGAGGTAGTAGTCTACATGAACACTTGATTGATGTTTTCTGTATTTATTAGGTCAGTTAAAGGACTGAATAATGGATACTATAATAATACTATTGTAATTATATTGACACTAATTATTTAGTTATATAATTGTGTATAGAGAATGTCACGAACCGAATCTTGTTTCCGCCAAAACCAGAACCAAAGCCAGCCTGTGACATGACCTCAAAAGGCGTTCCCTATCCCCACGGGCTGGAAAAAGTGCTCAGGTATCATTAAGTTAGGTTTGGGAATGATTTACCCAAGTATGAAAGCATAAAACATTAAAAACAATCCATAATATAAATCTGAAATTTTTGAGCCAAACAAGACTTAAGTAAAAACCAGAACTGAGTACATTGGTTTAAAGATAATACAAGTGGTCCAAATAAAAATAATTATAGCATCAAGACATCACCAAGGACTCCACATGACTAGGGGTCATCACCCCCAAGCTATCTCCACAACTCCGCACCAATGATGGGAACTAACACCCTGAACCGCCATCACCCTTATCCTTTATTTTACCTGAATCAAACATAACCAAGTATACTTCCACCCAAGGGGTGTAAGTAGGGTGTGAGACTAAGCCCAATAGGATACCACCCAATGATTCCAAGGAGTAAGAAATACAATGTGAAAAATCAAGCAGTATTCAAATGCATGGAAAAGTAGTGTTAACATTTCAAGAAATGAAACCTCCAATTGAAAATAGTTTTCAATCCAAAATTTTCAGAATATTAACACATTAAAATAGAAATGTTAGATACTGTAATTTACTTCCAAACACACTCTAAGACATGGGTAAATACTACAAATCCAATGAGCAACAACATTGGGAACACCCCTAGGCACTAGGTTGTCTTGGGCCCTATGTACCTCGAACCTCGGTGTAAAGTAACCATATAAAAATATGTTCTCGTGCACGAGCCACTAGTAGGGAACATACCCATAACCTATTGGTCCCCAATAATCATACACATAGTTTAGTTAGAGTTTTCATTATCCAAATGCTTAGTGAAACAGGGACAAAACCCATCCGGTCCACTAGCCGTACTAGTACAAATCTTCCCCACCTAGGTACCCGAGCTTCCCCTTTTGTGCTCGATCAATTTCAGCATGCAACATAAATAAATTTTCATATAAAACACCATTACTGGTCAAAAACAACCAAAACTGTAGCTATCACATTTTATACCACTTTAAACACGCGACAAAACACTTAGATTTTTCATAAAACAATTATTCAAAATCTCGTAGTGTTTTGAACACAAAACTCCTTATAAACCTCACTTGCATACTATGTGCACATTTTTTAAGTTTTCAAAACAGAAAGGGAAGCCTACTACATTTCAGTGAAAACACAGAATCATTTTTAGGGCATCCCCATATGGTTCAAGAAATGACATCATTGCAAAATCTCCATTTTTACACAACACAACTCTTAGAATTTAATGTGGTTCACGAACACCATTAAAACCAGATTTTGCTGCAACAACCACAAAGGATAATCATTAAAAACAGTATTTTTATCCCTATTATAGTTAAATAAAATCAACTAATTACTTATAGGGTATCCCCAATTAAACTAATAAAACATTTCTATGAAGAAACCCCCAATTTCACATGAAATTGGCATTTAGGATTCATTCTAAATAAAAACACCATTAAAACAATTTTTTCAGCAATAATAAACTTAAATAAGCATGAGAATACCATAAAAACAGTATCCAATTCACAAATATTTCATACACAATGTAATCACCTACCAAGACCAAGGAAACCCTTGAATCCTTTGTGCGAAAACTCAAACGCAGCACCGCCGCACCTCAAGGAAGGTAAACCAGACCTGAAACCAGAATTTCAGACCATGAAACACAAGATAAAACCCTAATTTTTAAACCCTACTTTCTGGACATTAGGAACCTCAATTATAATGGAATAAACCCTAAGTACATTGGATTTAAATCTAAACAAATTAAAATAAGAAAGTAGGAAAACAACTTACTTAAAATATCTTGTAGAAATCGCCCCTAAAAATACTAGTATCTGATTCTAAAAATACTCAAACCTTTAATTTAGGTTCTAACAAGGATAATGAGATCATTTAAGAATTTTAATGGGGGAAAAATAGTAAAAATTGAGAGAGTTATGATGGAATGAACTTACCTCTTCAAATCTGGACGATTTGAGGAAGCCTATACAGTTCGTCACCAAATCGCGATTAACCAGAGCTCCAAAGAGGGGGGAGAGAGAATGGTCGTGCTTTTGGATTCAGTGGGCTTGGGTTACACTTTGAATCACCGAAAAATCCCAAAATATGAATTAGTTATAACATAATCAAAATTTATTTTTAAAACAAGAATTGGGCTTTCAGGCAGGCCCAACCCCTTACATAAAAATCCAACTAAACCCTGGTTATGGATTTATAAAAGCTCCAAATTACCTTGGTGGTGTTAATAGGTTAGGGGAGGTCAAGTAAGAATTGGAATGGATGAAAAATGTTTAAAAACGAAAAAGTTATAAAAGATACAAAATTTATTTTTTAATATGAAATTGGGCTCAGAGTTTGGCCCAATTCATGAATACTCATCTATTCCTCCCTAAAATCGAGGGAAACCCCCAAAACAAAGAAAGGATGTAAATTAAATGAAAAATAAATTTAAAATATGTCTTGTATGTGACAATTCTCCCCACCATAAAGCATTCTGCCCCCGGAATGCCACAACAAGACCAGATGCAAAAGCAAAGCCCAAACGATAGACCAAGACAGACTTCCTTGCCACGTTTTCACCCGCTTCAAAAAGGACGAACATATCCAGTTGATCAAACAAAGGAAGATAATACTCTCACCAACCAAAAATATACCGACTTACTTAAAATTATGAAACACATTCAAAACACATCCCAAAACAAACTGCCTCAAACACTACAAGACGACACACAAGCAATCCACTTGAAAAGAACAACGAACTCGAATAACGCTACCACAACATTACGTAAACAAAACCATTGGGTGTTCTCCAACCCAAAATTTACCCAAGTAACAAATTTTTGGATTGATATACTTGAATGATACTACCTCTTACCTAGAATACACCAAGGAGAAAACTGAGTCACTAGTACGGGGTGACCCAATCCGGACATCCCACCACCAGGGACAACTCAATTTCTAAGACAGAATAAGGATAACAACTGGGGAAGGAACGAACGTTCTCCCCATCATAAGGGGTAAACTAACATTATTACTTTTCCAAGAGAACACACATGATACCCATTACGGGTCTCCCCACCATAATAACAAACACAACTTTCTTTAAGATAAAATCGAGACACTAACAGGGGGCTCAAATAGAATTCCCAGCATTAGGGTTAGATTAATATCAGAATTCTTCCAATGAAACTTACATGAGTCCCATTGTGGGTATAACCCAAACAAAACCCAACAATCTTAACTAAATATTATGGGATATCAAAAAAAACAACAGAATTTTACGGAGCTGGCATGGCCGCACGGTTGGTTCACACGGTTTGGGGAAACTGTGAATTAACTGTGCGGATCATTCTGTCCAAAGAGGAAACATCACACAGTTTCCTTGGCCAAGGATCATTGACATGCGGAGACCATACGTTAGCTACTGTCTCTTATTACATGGTCCCCTGGGTTGGCACACGTTTAATGCTAACCGCGCACAAAATATGCACTTCAACCTGCCTAACCCAAATTTAACACTATTCTCCAAAAACACAAGGGACCCCAAAGGGGAAAAAATCAACTCAGGGTATGACATGGGAACAAGGTACTCACACCTATTTCCAAAAAATGTGAGAAATTGGAACAAGAAGACGACGCCATAGGTTTAACTATTCCTATCTTTCATATTGAGGATATGACCTTGACCAAAAGTTTGAACGACTCTAGGATTTCCCCTAACTACGCGCCAGCTTCTCTCCAGGGCCTATGGATGGAGCTCAATGGATTGAAGAATCTTCAGGATCGCAGTTAGGATTTTGAAACCCCTAAACTGAACATCTTCTTCTAGTTCCAAAAACAATTATACTGTAATCTCAGATGGTCTCATTGAGACATGATACACTTCAAACCCACTTTTCCCCAACACATCATTTTACCAAAACAAGAACATAGAGGATGCACACACATCGCCCATTTTTTTCTTCGGATGCTAAAAAGTGGAATGAAAGGACATATAGAAACACATTCCTCTAGAACATAGGATTTAGAATTTCCTATAGAGAGACACATATCCAACAAAAATAGTGACTCTCATAAGATTTCACAATCTTCACCCTTATAGTCAAATGAACACATGACATCACAAGGCATCACCGAACATGACCATTGTGGATAAAATAAAACACAAGGAGGGGGACCTTGTACTAAGTCCCAAACAACACATGATTCCAGCAAGTGTCCATAATATCCACTCTTGGCCAGATCTTGCACACTGGTGGCCTAACATGAACTCTTGCTTCAATGAGACTGATGAAAGACCCAGAGGCCCTATAAGACATCATTCTACACTGACAACCCTGAACTTCATTGACCTTAGACAACTTAGGAAACATAAGAAACTAAGGTCTATTTCAACCTCCCACAAACACTTTCCCATTATAGGGGGGTCCACATAATTGAAAAAGAAGAGGGGTAAACACAATCTCCAAACCTCAAGAATAAAGCCCTTATGTTGATCAACTGGAGGATCATCCAACGGTGAATCACCATAGGCCAAACATGAATCATACATTAACACTTTATTGGGGCGTACCCTAGCCTACAAGAAAACCCAAGGACCCAACCGATCTGGTTATTTGGTCACAACAGACCACAAATTTGAACCAAACATGTGAGGGAAGCCACCACATTGGCCTCCAAAACTTTTCCTCAAAAGAAACCACTGACCAACACTTCATTCCAACTTATCAATGAAACACCAACCTAAAACATAGTTCAAACAAGAGGGGTTATTGAACTCGAAACATCCCACAATAATAATCTCAAAAACAAAAAATCCATACCTCCCAAACATACATTATCAAAACACAACACTTTCCTTCAAAAACATTATTTAAAAAAAATAGTGTTGCTGGGTTGTGCATTTACCAATAGTATCTCATGAGCCTCACACATGCATGTTTACATGCCACACTGGGAAACCACCTCATATCCATCCATATTCACAAATAAACCTATGCATGTGGTCACCCTTGAGAGCACTAATTACCAAAAATCAAACCTTTCCTCTTTTTAAAATCAAAACTTTTAACCACACTTTCCCTTTCTCAAAAAATAGCCATAATATCAAAAACCAATTTTTCATCTCACAAACCAATTTAGAAAAGAATCCACAATTCAATAAAAGCACATATTCATGCCTTTCACAATCATTTCAAAACATTTCAACCCATTTTAAAACACTTCTAATTTCATGAAAAACACCATTTCATAAATCTCTATTTAATTAAGAACTCAACTCTTCTCATTTCAAGACAAGGTTCTAAATGTTCATAATTTTTTTTTGTTCAGTAGTCACCAAACCCAAAATCCATCTTCAACCCAAACACAAAAATTCTAGAACACTTAATTCAATCCAAAACACTTTTCCATGGTTTAAAAAAATTCCACTAGAAACATATTTTCAAAACCCTAATTAACATAGTTCAGACTTTCAAAAGTGGTGTAAACACATAATTTACCCTTTTGAAATAATTCTGAAATTTCATTTATAGGCATTAAAAAAATAAATAAAACCATTTTCACTTTACTAGAAAATAACTTCACAAAAATTCACACTCCTTAAAGTGAAGTCATTTTTTTGCTTAAAAAAACCAAGTTTCCAAGATTCCAAAACAAAGAGAAACAAGACAATGTGAGAGGAAACTAGTTTCAGTGGGTGAATTGGACATGTGGTTGGCAGCCATATTCCAATCACTTCACCATCATAGAGAGTATCCTATGGAAATATCCACGGCTCCACATGGCTTTCCAGGCCCTACGAGCTCACTGAGATTATTCTCCCAACTATCTTTTTATTTCCCATAGTCATCATTAAACCAAGAAAACCAAAGGAATAAGATAAATCCATACTTTCCATGGTGACTTGAATCCCATCATAAGGTATGCTGGCCAGGCACACTACCCATGACTAAAATTTCAAGTCCCGAAAATCCTAGCTCCAGACTATGCTGACTCTTCCCCAAATAACATGACCCAAGGAGCGAACCTCATCTGATACCATTTTGTCACAAACCGAATCTGTTCGCCGCCAAAACCAGCACCAAACTCATCCTGTGACATGACCTGAAGGGTGTTCCCTATCCCCATGGGCTGGCACAAGTGCCCGGGTGTCATTAATTTAGGTTTGGGAATGATTTACCCGAGTATGAAAGCATAAAACATTAAAAACAATCCATAATATAAATCTGAAATTTTTGAGCCAAACAAGACTTAAGTAAAAACCAGAACTGAGTATATTGGTTTAAAGATAACACAACTGGTCCAAATAAAAATAATTATAGCATCAAGATAGCCCCAAGGACTCCACACGACTAGGGTTCATCTCCCCCAAGCTATCTCCACAACTCCGCACCAAGGATGGGAACTAACACCCTGAACCGCCATCACCCTTAGCCTTTCCTTTACCTGAATCAAACATAACCAAGTCTACTTACACCCTAGGGGCGTAATTAGGGTGTGATCCTAAGCACAATAGGATACCACCCAATGATTCCAAGGAGTAAGAAATACAATGTGAAAAAAGCAAGCAGTTTTCAAACGCATGGAAAAGTAATGTTAACATTTCAAGAAATGAAACCTCCAATTGAAAATAGTTTTCAATCACAAAATTTCAGAATATTAACACATAAAAATATAAATGTTAGATACTATAATTTACTTCGAAACACACCCTAAGCCATGGGTAAATACTATAAATCCAATGAGCAACAACATTGGGAACACCCCTAGGCACTAGGTTGTCTTGGGCCCTATGTACCTTGTACCTCGGTGTAAAGTAACCATAGAAAAATTTGTTCTCATGCACGAGCCACTAGTAGGGAACATACCCATAACCTATTGGTCACTAATAATCATCCAAATAGTTTATTTAGAGTTGTCTTTATCCAAATTCTAAGTGAAACAGGGACAAAACCCATCCGGTCCACTAGCCGTACTAGTACAAATCCGCCACACCTAGGTACTCAGGCTTCACCTTTTGTTCTCAATCAATTTCAGCATGAAACATAAATAAATTTTCATATAAAACACCATTACTATTCAAACACAACCAAAACAGTAGCTATCACATTTTATACCACTTAAAACATGCGACAAAACACTTATATTTTTCATTGAACAATTCCTCAAAATCTTGTAGTGTTTCGGACACAAAACTCCTTATAAACCTCACTTGCATACAATGTGCACATTTTTCTAAGTTTTCAAAACAGAAAGGGAAGCCTACTACATTTCAGTGAAAACACAACATCATTTTTAGGGAAGCCCCATATGGTTCAAGAAACGACATCATTGCAAAATCTCCATTTTTACACAACACAACTCTTAGAATTTCATGTGGTTCACGAACACCATTAAAACCATATTTTGCAGCAACAAACACAAGGGATAATCATTTAAAACAATATTTTTATCCCTATTATAGTTAAATAAAATCAACTAATTACTTATAGGGTACCCCCAATTAAACTAATAAAACATTTCTACGAAGAAACCCCCAATTTCACATAAAATTGGCATTTAGGATTCATTCTAAATAAAAACACCACTAAAACAATTTTTCAGCAATAATAAAATTATATAAGCATGAAAATACCACAAAAAAAATATCCAATTCACAAATATTTCATACCCAATGTAATCACCTACCAAAACCAAGGAAACCCTTGAATCCTTTGTGTGAAAACTCAAACCCATCACCGCCGCACCACAAGGAAGGTAAACCAGACCTAAAACCAGAATTTCAGACCATGAAACACAAGATAAAACCCTAATTTTTAAAACCTACTTTCTGTACATTAGGAACCTAAATGATAAGGGAAGAAACCCTAAGTACATTGGATGTAACTCTAAACAAATTAAAGGAAGAAAGAAGGAGAACAACTTACTTAAAATATCTTGTAGAAATTTCCCCCAAAAATACTAGTAGCTGATTCTAAAAATAATAAAAACTTTAAGTTAGGTTAGAAAAAAGGATAAGAAGATCATTTAGGAATTTTAATGGGGGAAAAGAGTAAAAATTGAGAGATTTATGAAGGAATGAACTTACCACTTCAAATCTGGACAATTTGAGGAAGCCTATGCAGTTCGGCGCCAAATTGCGATTACCCAGAGCTCCAAAGAGGGGGGAGAGAGAATGGTCGTGCGTTTGGGTTCAGTGGTCTTGGGTTCCACTTTGAATCACCAAAAAATCCAAAAAATTGAATTATTTATAACAAAATCAAAATTTATTTTTAAAACAGGAATTGGGCTTTCGGGCAGGCCCAACCCCTTAGATAAAAATCCAACTAAACCCTTGTTATGGATTTATAAAAGCTCCAAATTACCTTGGTGGTGTTAATAGGTGAGGGGAGGTCAAGTAATAATTTTAATGGATGAAAAATGTTAAAAAATGAAAAAGTTAAAAAAGATACAAAATTTATTTTTTAATCTAAAATTGGGCTCACGGTTTGGCCCAATTCATGAATACTCATCTATTCCTCCCTAAAACCTAGAGAAACCCCCAAAACAAATAAAGGATGTAAATTAAATGAAAAATACCTTTAAAATATGTCTTGTATGTGACAGAGAAATAATTTAAGAGAAATATTAAGTACAAAAGACTATGGAGTAAGAAAATACTCAAGTTGCGAACTTTAGATTTATCTTGTAAATATCCTAGAATATGAAGACAATAGTCAAAATAATTGAGACCAAATACATATGAAAATGAGAGAAAACTATATTTTGAGAAAAAATTTACATTTTAATCATGAAATTAGAAATTATTGATGTATAATGATGTGTGGGGAGTGAACCACTTTTATATGTGTAGCGAACATCAATTTTAGAAGTACCCATCACATTTCCAACATATAATTTCACTATGAAAGGGTTAATGGATCCAAATGATTACGAAATGGAGGGTATGAGGCTCAAATAATATGAATCTAATAAATTCACATTTTGTTATTTCTTATAAAATATTTATCCCTTTTAAACATAGTTAAACTCCTTTTATAATTATCACATTTACCACGATAAATAATTTTTAACCTCTGAAAATAATTTTAACAATAAAATTTAAAATTTGTGTAATATAATTTTATAAAATGATGATTAAAAATATGAAAAAAATAAAAAATATTTAAGGTTTTGAAATTTTAATTTAATAATTAATACAATTGAATTAAGAAAATGTTTTTTGGAAAAATATTGTTGTAAAGAATAAATTTTTTTGTGTAGGTTAATATTAATAATGTTATAAATTTTTAGGACATAATTTATTTGATTATAAAAAAAATATATTTTTTTTAATAAAATATATGTAGAACCTAATATTTTCATATATAATGTTTAATTACAATAAAATACTGAAAACTATTTCTAAATTTCAATAATATTTTACATTAGTTATAAAAAATAAACAATGGATTTATATGTCAAAATTTTTTATTTATAATAAATAATTTTTCCTTTGAAATACATATATTATTAAATAAAATCTATGATAAAATTTTATGTCCATATTATTTATTCATCATGTCACAAAATTTTCAGTTTTGGAGACAGTTGTGTTTTCACTATTTATATAAAATTCAACTATTTTATAAAATCTCAAAAATTTATAATATGAAAATATTGATGTGATTAATCGAAAAAAAGTTAATTTTTTCAATTTTATTATTTAAAATTTTATAAATACATCTTTCAAACGAAATTAAAATATATAAAGGAAAACAACTTTTCTTAATAAAAATAATTATTTATAATATTAAGTGCTCCACATATAATTTTTAAAATTGATTAAAATATTTTTATTCACTAGTGGTTTTATTATTCATTCATTTTACTAATAATATTCATATAATAGTTCATGGATTTTTTATTTTATTTTATAACGAAACCAACTATAAATCATAGTATTAATTTAGAGGAACAAATATTCCTAAATCTAATGGAGTTAGAATATATATTCCTTAATTAAATTGAACCATCAAAATTTTAATTATTAGTCATTAAAAAATATTTAACGAAACACATATGGTAGATCTATCATAGGAAAAAACATTAAGATATATTTAAATTTTTCAACAAAGGAATCATATCATATTCATTAAAATAGGCTTCTCCTAAATATTTAGCTTTTATCGAACTATTTTTGCGAAGATTCTAGAATTATTTAGTATCATTGTTAAAATTATATAATTTACCTCTAGAGGGAGTTTTTTATCATAATTTCATTGATAGACTATTTTTGGTTGATATGAAATTTTATTTATTTTTTCCAAATAATTGATCCTCTTAATGGAGATAACAAATAATTTTCAAATTTAAATTTATCCAAAGGAAGAATAATATGTCTTCCATATTTCCCATAAACATAAACTTGTAATGAAATAATAATAAAACTTGTTGTTTTTCATTGATAAATAAATATTCCCATTTGTAATTTAAGTATCTTAGGAAACTTCCTACATATATTAGAGTGCCTAAAATGAAACTCCAAAAAGAATTCCAAAACAATATAGGGGATTATAAGTGTACATTAATCAATATTATCCAACTTATTGATATTAATCACACAATATTTAATTTTTTATATTTTTATGGGTGGTTATTTATGCCTATTACACTTGGTAGACCTATTCTAGGGAATCAATTTTCATAATTCCTAAACTCCATGAATTTGAAACATTGAAATGTATATGGAATATATTTTTATAATTTCATATATTCCATTCCATTTTTCATCCCCTTTATTTCTATTCAAAAATTATGATCTCAATAGCCAATAAATCAACACTTCAAAAATTTTATTATATATTTGAGGGATTCACTTGGTTACCTATGAAAAAATTTATGACATGATGAAAATTTTATATTCATTCCTTCATCATCATAATCATACAAACATCCATGATACACTATCATTCTATATTTTGTGATGTTTGATAATTTAAATGTGGTATCACTTTTAATTATAATTCATCAAAGCTAGTTTGGATGAATGAAAATTATATACTACATATATCATCCCATTTGGTTTATTATTGATATAATATTTTCATTTTAAATGGTTTCCTCTATTAACATGATTCCTTTTATCATTATCCATTACTAAAACAAAAAGGATTTATAATGAGTGGTGAAAAATTGACACTGTTAGAGATGTATTGAAGGATAATTATATTAAAAATTAAACCCCCTAATGTCTTACATGTTGACATAATTCCAATAGAATTAATTTCAAACTAATAAATTGTTTATCAATAAATGTTTCTTTTGGTTGGGTTCTCTAATATTCCTCAAACTATTTCTATTATATCGTAAATCCTTAATAACGGATTGTAAAAATAATATTATTAACTATAGAATATCCATCAGGAATGTATATCTTGTTGTATAGTCATGTGACCACTGATTGTCCACTAGAGTGGGTATTGAGATGAAACAAAAATTGAATTTATAAATGGAATTAACTTTTCTTGATTCTATTCCACACTCCCATTATCTTTCTTGTGTAAAAATAGGGACACAATTTTTAGGAAAACCACCCAATATCTACTTTACAAGAAATTATGAATTTCATATAACACTATGAATTATACCTTATGATCATATATTGGGGTTTAACAAAATTTCAATTTTCATAACCCCTAAAATATTCAATATTACCTTAAATAACCTAATGGGTTATCTATATATTTGAAATTATTATCAACCATAACACATCACCACATTGTGAAATTTAAATCCTAATCCAATAACATAATAATCCATAAATTTATCCAAACCCTACTATGATTCCAATAATAACATTCCGTATATTTAACCATTCAGTAATTATAAGACATATTGTAAATATTTTATTGACAATATAAATTAATTTTTTTGGATTAGATTTTTATATATTTAGGATAGGACATTAAATAAAAAGTCCCATGTCTTTTTAATCGACTATTAATTCTGACTACTATATATGATATTTATTAATATATAACAAGTTTTCACCACATTACAAATATTATCTACACAATATAATCTTGTAGAAACATCATACATATTAATTTCCTTCACAACATGGGGAAATTTAAACGTAATAAGGGGGTGAGTTATGATATATAGTAATGGTTAGCATAAGAATTTAAAAAATGTTATAAGTGACTATAAGGTGAGATATGAGTTTAATAACAACACAAAATGATGTTATTATTAATATTTATTGTTATTCATAAAATAACATAGGTCATAGATCATGGGATATGGAACTTCATAACATAAAAATATATAAGGGAATAAGCATCAATCAAAGTGGAAAAACATTAATAATACAGATTATATGCATAAAATAATAATCCCTAATAATGGGAGAATAATATAAGTGTGTGTAATATTAATGTAAATATTCAAAAATATGGAATGTAATATAGACAAAAAATAAAAGAAATTTAAAAAGGATTCACAATAGTAAGAGTTTGAAAACTTCTTAGGGATCATAGTATTCCCATTCCTTTATGAACAATCTCATTATATCGATGAATTAAAATTTGATCAAACTCTTTATTTCAAAAAATTTGAAAACAAATTAATTATATCGACACTGGGATATATCATACGATAATAAATATAAACTATTAAATAGAGGGTAATATAAAACCCCACCCATCAGAGTCTATACATGTGAGTGCCACTTAAAATTTAGTCATCGTATCATAAATAACCAATGGAATTAAAATCGATTTCATATCAATTTTTAAAATGGATATAGATATAAAAATCATCAAAAATCCATTAATAATCATAACATCATAATACAATGTAAAATAATTAGTATCCAATGAGAAAAAGTAACGTTTTTGGTAAATAGAATTCATTTAATGTAACTAGTTATTTGGTATTTAAAACATGTATTAGGGGAATATAATTGACTCAAAAAAATTTATAAATCAATAAATTTAGGTAAATCTATGGGATCACCCACCATCAATAAATATAAAATATGTTATTCATATAGGAGAAGAAATAGAATAAAAATCTGGCTTATACATAGTGGATTATTAGGAAGGACAACATCATTGATCGATCACATTATTGATAGAGGAAAAAAATTTAATAATCCATCCAGATTTATGAATGAGGATATAATTATTTTAATAATATCCTTTATCAATAATATTAAATTTAAATGGTTTATAATATAGATAAAAATATCTTTTTATGCTTTTTTAATAATCCCACACAAAAGAATAAATATATTTGATGTTTTACCGTAACTTAAATGGAAATATATTATAAAATTTGATAAAAAATAATTTCATATAGAAACCATGAATACATAGATAGATAGTTTTATATCAATTGATAAAGGTGAAACAAGATACATTCACATGGGAACAGTAGGATAGATTATTTTTGTTGAAAACAACCAAGAAGAAAAACACTAAAATTATTTTCATTTAAATCATTTAAAATTTAAGTAATTTTAGATGAAAATTATGTTATATAAATTTTTAAACAAATACAAGGATATCCATAATATGTGGATTCAATGATAAAGTATTAGCGATATATAATTTCCTTTTCTTCAACATTAAATACCTTTACTAAAAACCATATCTCCAAAAAATATCATAGAGAATCTAGTTTAAAACAAGATAAAGAGGAAAAAAATCTCCCCAAGGTTAACCATAGGAGAATAAAATTATTATTATATTAAAAATAAATAAAAATATAATATCAATATATGAGTTATCACATTTGAGAGATGTTGGTTAAAAATGTAGTTGGAAAAAAATCTTAAGGATTAAGTAACATATATATCAATCCCCTTTAAGGGGAGAGAGAATGAAATTTATATTAAAATAAAATGATTAAAATAAAATTCATGTTATTATATAAAAAAATGACTTTATATAGGCAAAATAAAAGTTAATTGGGTAATAATAGGAAGAATGTCTTAATAAATAGTAATTGATACGAAGAAACCCTTTCATGTAACATAATATTTGAGGAATGAATCATTTGTAAATGTGTTTATAAATATTAATTCAAAAATTATATTAAATAAGGATGAAATAGAATATAATGTTTTAATTATTAATAATAAATAAAAAATATAATTGTATTATTCATTAAAATATATTATAACACAATAGAAGTCATTTAAGTTAGAAAAAACCATTATGCCTTTGGCATATAGTGAATGAAAACCCAAGGATAGAGATAAAAATATATATAACCTTAATTAACATGAATATTAAGATAATTATGATATGAAATTTTCTATGTGATGTATTTAGACAATAAAAAATAAAACATTGTTTATAACCTAAACATATCTAAATGAATTGAAATTTGAGACCAATAAAGTAATAAAATCGTTGTATCTTTTTAAATAAAATTCCATTTAAAGAAACGACATGAAAAATTTATTAAAACCCATGAATTACATGAATATTTTAAAATATATAAAATGTGTAATAATCACACTATATCAATTTTATCATGTGATAAAATATATAATTTTTCTCAAAAAAAATAAATTTGAGACAATAACCTCTTTACCTTAATTCCCAATTTCCTTAAATGCACATCAATGTTTTACATAAATAAATAAAAATATTAATCACTAATTCCCAAATAATATCAATATCTATATAATATTATATTTTTTTTATAATTATTCTCTATAAGTATATTAGTTTTTTAATATCTATTTTCAATATCATATGTGCATAATCAATCTCGTTTTGAAATATTTTCATAATAGAAATGTTTTTAATCATTATTCACCTAATGATAATAATTCATAGATAATAAATGGAACATGAATTGTAACATTATAATTATTTATAATTCTATAATTTAATTCTATGTTTGTTTTTGTTAAGGTATGTAAAAATAAAATCATAGATTAGCATGTTTCAATAATTTTTAACAAATTTATGATTGCTTCATAATTATTGATTTTAATATAAATTTTACAATTATATAACCAAAATAAAATAACTATTTACTAAATAATATAACATATTATAAATAAATAATATATATTTTTCATCAATTGTATTATTTCTTATATTGTTTCAAGAAGGTGGATAGGTGAACCAAAACATTGATATACAATTATTAAAGCATTTTTAGGGTTTTGAATTTGGTTTGTTTTGGAATAATATAATTATTATAGAATCATGCTGGATATATTAATTTTTATTACGGTGGTTAATCATATATTAATGGTATTAAGTAAATAATAATTAAATGATAAGAAAAATGTGATAGGCTTCATTGTGGCTATAAAAGTTTGTAGCATCACAAGATGGATGATGCTCAGTTTATCAAAGGGGTATGATAAGAATGAATAATAGTTTATAAATTAATATAATAAAATTTCAGTATATTAATAAAACTTCTATAATTATATTATTG
Organism: Viscum album; assembly: GCA_963277665.1. Taxonomy (NCBI): domain Eukaryota; kingdom Viridiplantae; phylum Streptophyta; class Magnoliopsida; order Santalales; family Viscaceae; genus Viscum; species Viscum album. Next base: position 1,513,825,630 of record OY728155.1, on the reverse strand, counting down.
TGTCTATAAAAATTTGGTTTAATAATGATACGAATAAAGCTATATGGAATATGAAACACTCGCATTGAGAATGTAGGATTTATCTTTGAAATACCACTTAAAAATTGTGGCCTTATGATTATAGACATTTACAAGATGATAATGAACATGAGATTGGAATATATTAGGTGAATATTTACAATTTTTCAAGATTAAATTAAAATGTATAGGTGTATCATGATGTGGAAGATTCGATCACTTTTCCAAAGTGATGAGATCACAAATTTTGTTAGAACCTATCACATTTAAATAAGTCATGTCACTATTTAAGGGTTGGAGGTTATAAATTATTAAAATAATATAAGGGGGGATAAATTTACAATCCACATATTATTTAAAATATTGTATAAATTTTTATAAAATGTTATATCTCTTTTACAATTAGTAATACATTTATAACCATTTTACTTTTACCATGTTAACTACTATTTTTAACCTGGGTAATAAATATTAATGTCTAAAGTAAAAATAAAACATCATTCCAAACTTTGATAGGTTGAAATAGAATTATAATATATATATATGATTAAGAAAATTTCATTTTAAAATTCATACACATGACTCATAAAGACAATTATTAGAAAAATTTTATAACATTAAAAGTTATTTATATGATAAAATTTTTATTTACTTAATTATATATGAAATAATTTTCATTATTATAAAACAAATAATTTTATTATGGCTACTAAAAAATGAAAAATATAATTTTTTCATAAATTTATTTATTAAAATAAAATACTAAAAAATGTTTTTGTATTGGAATAAATTGTTACATGAGTTTTAAAATTTTAACATAGGTTTTATAAGTTCATAATTATCTTTTTAAATGCATAATGTTACCACTTAAAAATTATTTTTTAATAGAAAATGTAAATATATTTTTAAATCATTTTTATATATTGATAGTCATAGACTTTTAACATTTCTAAAAAACTATATTTTTTAGTATTAAAATAAAATACAACTATTTTGAGAAAATTATAATGATTTATATTATGATTACATTGAAATGATGAATTGAATATAGAATCCAATATTTTGAAATTAAAATTCTAAAATTTTCAATTTCATTATTTAAATGATAATAAAATATATAAATAAATAAATAATTTAATAAAATAATGACCATTTAAAACATTTCATATTCCTAATCCCATTTTTTATAAATTCATACTAGATTAAAATATTATTATTTACTATAGGTTTTATTATTAATAAATTTTCTCAATAATTTTAATTTAATATATACAATTTGTTTTATTTTATAGTTTCTTATTAAAAAAATCTCATAAATAGTGTTTATATATAGAAAAAAATCCAAAATCACTAGGTTTTACAAAAAGTTTGGATGGTAGTGTGGATGCCTCCTCTCAGGACATCCTCTAAAAAAACATGTTAAATACCCATTAACTAAAAATATTTTACAATTCTCTAGTAAAATGATACCCAAAAATTTATAGATTATAAACTAAGAATAAAGAAATGAAAAAAGAACATCAGAGAAGAAATTAAAACCCTAACTTGAATTTGAATGATAAAAACCCATCTACAAGTCTATATTAATGAGAGACAAATTAGAAGAATATGGGAATGGGGGAGGGTACCACCTCTCTAGTACACATGTGACCATCCAAGTACAAATAATGATGAATTTTTTAATTAGAACCCCCCAAAAAATAACACCTTATCCACAAAAAACATCATTTCACTCTGTACATGGTGTTACTATAGGGTTTGTGGGATGATGACCATTTAGTTATAGAGAAAACCCCATGAATATTATCATCATGGAATGACCCCCTAGGGAACAGAATCATATTCCATATAAGAAACAACCACCTAAGGCCTAATCCATTCAAAGTATGAACTTGTCGCTATTGTGGAATGATATAAAAAAACACCATAGATCATCATGGTGTGACTCAAGCATCATGATGATAACTATAGAAGTTTTATAAATTCAGGATCTTGGTCACACTATCCAAAATTAAATAACACATTTTCGAACCCAAATCAATACATGAGCCTCAATCCTAATCCAAAAAAATCTCTTATAGATGTTTCAATGATAATAATTCTAATCCAATTTTCATATCATCAATCAAACCATTCCTAAGACAAAACATTCAATATTATAATGAAATTATAAATTCATAATGATGTTGGTAATTACAAATACAATGGTTTTAAAGTGTCCCCCATAGTTACAACTAGGTTAGGTACAACCAATAGTGGTCTTAGATATTCCAATATTCTATAATGGTTGTTTCATCAAGTATCTCCCAACTTTTTCATGTGTGGATTACTAGGGAAATAACGGGACAAAACTATGAAGTCTTGGAAGCTTCACTATTCTATAAGAATCTCTTCTAGGAAAACACATCATCATAATGTATTATTTCCATAAAGTATTGGCTTGATCATCATCAATATGTAAAAAACTTGTTTTCTAATGCTTGAATACCAATGCACTCTTTAAGCCACCTAAACATATGCCCCTCATTATTTTATAATAATTTCCTAAACCATGTATTGAAGGGGTCATTTTGATTCTAGATTCTCTCACTCTCCTATTTTACCCTTATATACTATAAGAACAGAGTATTGAGTTCGTATGCATTTTTACTTCCAATTACCTATCTTTTATTGTAACTCTTAAATATTCTCTAGTCAATTATATATGAAGGAATATTTCAAAGAAATTAGAGACTTATCATAAGATTTAGTTATTAACCTTGATTTATCTTCACACTATGTAGCTAATTAAGATCTCATATCAGGTACTACACCAATAATGGCATCATCCATGGATACCACCTTTGATATTATAGAAAATATTTACATGTTATAATGAAATTTTAGCAATTATTTGAACACTTTTTTGATCCCATGGGAGATATGATAATATGAAAAGAGGTGTAGTTATGGAAACTATGATTGAATATGAATCTTCTTATTGAGTACATTAATGTTTTTTGAAATATTTTTAATTTTCACCATAAAGAAAATATAGGCCATCATGTTGTCATTGGACTACAACTACTACAACAAAAAAAGAATTTATTGAAAACCAGAGACAAAATAATTACCACCTAATCTAACATTTGAAAATAGAAATTTCGACGGTTAAATTCATTATAGAAACTATTAAATCAATGAATCTAATAATATAGGCCCTCTACGATTGTAACAAAAACATATTTGGGTCATAGATGTGTATTTATTTCATAGCCTCAAACCACATTAATATTTATAAAAAAATGAAAAATAATGTAAACCCGATATTTAGTATAGAAATTAAAATGACATGGTTGAATCAATATGGAAGAGATAGTAATATAACATTTATTCAATAATTGAGACTAAAAACATAAGTATGAATAAAAATAAAACTACATGAGTTTCAAATGCAAAAGTGGTCAAAATGATGGAGTAAATATCATAAAAATTTTAATAGGTTCTAGGAAATTATAAATATGAGTTAATTGAGTAATTATGTTTAAAATAATTAATTAGAAATTGTATTGTTTTTTGGTACTGTATTTATGTAATCCCTATGGTTTGAGTAATTACTCTCTATCATCAAAACTCTAGGTTTCTCATGGCCACGTACTCTAGTTTATAAATAGGATTGGGAACGAAAAAAGATTTTTCAACATAGACTATAGTTAATTCAATGGTAATAAGAAAAACTACACACTATTAAATATAATATAATTTCACTCCCTAAGAAAAAATTAATGGACGTTCATGATGTATTGAAGAAGGGATATCATCTATGAAATATATATGAACCAAACTTGAATTAAAATTTTATAATATAATAACTTTTTTTATTCAATCCACCTTCATTACACATTCCATGTAATAATTAAATCACCCTCTCTTGAAATCCATGAGTTGATGAGAAGAAAAGTCTATGATCCTCTAGAAAAATACCTAACCAAATATCTCAATTGTAGTAGTTGTAACCTTTATGTCTCCACAGAGTTTAGTCAGTTTACAATGGATAAAACCTCTTATTTGTAGTAAAACATCACCTAAGGAATTATTTTATCCTTCTAAAATATATCTAAAAAATTCAAAAAACTATCTGAATTTTACTCTAAGAAAAATTTTCCATTGATATTTCAAGATAATAAAATTTTATTTATATATCACCGCAACTCTGATGACAAAAAACACGTATTGTAGGAACAAATAGGGACCTCAAATTTATTTCCTTTTCATTTCCATATAGATCACGCAACATCTTATTACCATAATGGAATGAACTAATACCCATGAATCTTCAAATCCTATATTCTCAACCATGAAACATGATATAGAACCATTCATGTCCTAAAAAATTCTATGAACCTCAATAATTATTATATAACAACAACAATGTCATGAAAATGATGGGTGACACATGAGTAATTTCATCCAAATTTTATGAGGTATTCAAACATATAAACCATCACCAAACCTTATCAAATTATCCTATATATTAATTTAGTATTACCCCAGTAGGTGTGATATTGACATCATAGATATAATATTCTTCCATGAATTCCCATATCCATTATAGTGCATTAATATCTACCATTATTTGATGTCAATATTTCTTCATCACCATCACATAGCTATAACTCATTTTTTTTTAATTATAAATCCCTCAAAAAAACATCAATAGATGCCATCCCTAACATGTAGGGAGTTTTCATTCACACAGGGACATCTTTAGACTGAACAGTAGCTTGAGAAGTTCATCAAATTTATTCATGGAATATCCATACATCAAAGTGGTGGAAAATTGACCAAAATCAAAATTCCCCCCATATATCAATATAGGTACACAATATTACTCTAGATAGAATGTAACAAACTCAGTAATATTAATGTCATAGTGAAAAGAATACTATGATGGTGGGATTTTATTTGCTTCCATACACTAGAAATTTTTGTGCATAATAACTAGATGATGAGTTGTTACACATTTTAGTCGTACAGGGGGCTACTACATCATTATCCAAAGGGATACATCCATATATTATATGAGCAGTTATTGGGTTATCCCAATCATTATTCTCCTTCCCTAGTACTACCCTTTATAAGAAATCCTCTATCATTATACTCACATAGCCTCATACTATCCCAGGATCACTAATTATAATAACTTCCTATCCCTGAATATCATTGAAGTTGTTTATTTGATTCAGCATGGTTAACCAAAATTCTGTAGGATAGATAAGGTTGGAATATTTTTCTTACCCAACATGTGTTTTATTAATTTTCTATTTTTCTTAAATTCCATTCTTTAAACTTTCTCCATTTTTTATAAATATTTTCCATTTTATCACCATCTCCACATAATCAATTCCTATAAAAAAAATATATTAAAAAATCACAATGAAAATTATTAATTTTCTAATAAAAATTAAAAAATTTATATAAAAATATATTCATGAAATTAAACTATAATATTTTTTGACAGTTTCTCCCATACATGGATGAAGATGTTGATCTAGTGATCGTGCTTCAATAACACCTCTATGATAATTATTATAAAACTCAAACCCATGATATTTCCTCTATCTAGATATTACTATCCACTAAGGAGGACTAACTAGAATATTTCCTTCTAGAAATATATGGCTTTTTGGAATATATAGACACCCCACTATATGTGCTAGTCTTCTTCAATGAGGAACCAATAACAATTGATTTTTCATTATTCTTGAATACTTTAAAAATACTTCTACAATACAAAAAACATTCCCTCATAAATTTCAATGAATACCCAGAACAATATCTTGATGTGGACAGTTAGATGTTGGAAAGGCTCCCCCTACTATGTGTTCCTCACTGCCAACAATAGTGCATTTTTCTGCAGTGGGGTCTGGTCTTTGTCCTTTAATGAGAACATCACCAATATGACCTTCTCATACATAAACCTAATAATTGGGATCCCTCCCACATTATAGAGATTACACATGATGAACCTTACGTCATCATAATATAGGTGGAATTTATTTCTAACTATATACCACATACTCAATTTCTCTAACATGAAGTTTGGATTGATGTAAAAATAAAATTTTGACATCGATTAAACATTATATAGACTAAACTTCTAAAGTTTAACCCTATTCTCCTCACAATTTATCTAAAAGTAATAAGACCATGAACACTCTTTCATGGAATTTCCTATTAGAAATGGGTTCCACTGATTAGTCCATATTTTTACCATGAACACTTCATTATTGACTTTATAAATGAGACTCCACAAAAAATAGGACAATAGCTAGTATTGGGATCACACAACATGTCAATGGAGAAAATAATCCATATGATTAGTTCAACCAATATTTTTTCCCAATGGTTATGGGACCTAAAGTTGGATTCTAAGATTATCTTATCATCTTGCAGGGTGATATTAAATAATGGAAAACATTGGTATAATGGATACTATCTCTATTCTAGATTGAGTAGGGTGACCAGCATCATAAGAGATTGGGGAACTTTATCAGTTGAATAAATTATTATTTTAAACACCATATCATAGATCCTTGAAATAACACACAAAGCTTCCTTTATGTGAATCAAGTGAATCATGTTTATGAAACTATGTTTTCTGTAACTATTTTTCAAGATTCTTATTTCCACTTACACATAATTTCTATTACATAATACTTAATGAAATATTTTGATAAGTATCAATATCATTACAAATATTATTTGAATTTTAGTGGAATTTTATATAGACTGTCACAAAAGATGTGAGATATGTGATAAGATATAACCATCTATATTTACACCAAATTTCATTTTTCCTCTCTAAGGTCCTTAGTTATTTTTATATTTTAAGGTTGGACACATGTTTCAGATGAATGGAAAAAAAATCAATCAATAGTTAATACTTCCCTTAGAATAAATCCTACTTTCCATCATTAGATATTATTTTTATGGGGGATGGATTTTATATTCTTACAAGAATGTATATGAAGGGTGAATGAGGAAACATTTCTAAAAGATGTGGAATCAGAGAACTTTTATAAACTCTTTCACAAACCCAATAATACGAGTCTGTATCATTTTTTAGAACACAAGAATATAGTTTCAATCATTTTCAAAGCATATTCAACTCCATATAGTATGATGTTCTTCATGATTATGTTGTATACATGTAATACTTATGAAACCCATATAGTTTTATAAGATAGATTCTATAAATAAAAGTAATCATAACATTCTCAATGGTTGTTCTTCGTTTTTGGGATGGGTTTTTGGATTTATAGAGGATTTAAAAGTGTCTCAACTGACACAACCACAATTTCCATGCCTCAAATAATCCAAATGGAAATTTAATAGGCTCTAAAATTTGGTTAAATTATTGAAAATATTCTAACTTAAGACATTAACTGAATTAGAAAATTATGTTTATGATTTTTTAAAACAAATTATATGATTAAGTGCCATTAATTGATAGATAAAATCAATGTGTATGAAAATTTCATGTGGAACACCCATGTTTTACAAAATATTTTCCATGTAAACATATTTTATAACTCATTCATAATAGAAAACATCTAAAATTTGTAATAGATCTTGGGAACCTCAACTACATAATTGGGAATCATTTAAGAACACTAGAAATACACAATAAGAATTGTGTCCTTCCATCTCCATGTCTACTCTATAAACCATGGGCTCAGAAGTATATGTGTTGGTATAATACATATCATTGTTAAATCTATGAAATAGTTGAGAAACTCATTGTGTGAGCCTTAATCAATCCCCTATTTTCACTCTTTTTATAGGAAAACCAGCCCTTCCTTATGAAATTAATCTACAAGGGTTGGTCTTATCAACCAAACTTAAACTATGAAACATGAATTATGATGGATTTGATTCATTTTCTAATGGGGATTGTATATTAGATCGTATAAGATCACTACAAATATCTATATATTTTAATATCATTACTGACCCAAATATCCCCAAATAGGATATATATTTGAAGCTTAATCTCCTTCCTCGAGAGCACTGAACCATCTAGAAGGTTCCCACTTAACTATAAACAATTACTATCACTATTATACATTATATATTTAATTCCCTTCATATGAAAAGCCATATAGGATCAATTTTACAACTCTAGGTTTCATAGTTGGATCATTGGAATATATTTATATATATCTATTGATTTTTCCAAGGTGTTGGAACTATGTTTTTGGTGTTATAGTAACAATAAATTAATATATTAAAAATACTTTATATATAAAGGCATGAACATGAATCCTTTCAAAATTATATTTTTCCCATTGATTGGAATCTTATATAGAAACCCTAACATAACTTTTATTTCTATAATGTAGGCCTTTCCCTAGAAATTTTATATGTTTTATTTTCATTGGAAATGTCATTTAAGGAAACACTTCAGGGGTATGTTAAATAAATTAATTGAATAATTTTTATATGTATAAAATTTAAAAATACATCCTTACCCTCTTAAAATTTATCACTTTGGAAAACCTCTAGGGTTAGCCACGTAACCCTTTGGGGATTATAACACACCAGTAACTCTTATATAAAGTTTTCTCTAAGTAAATAATTATGAGTAAAAACTAAAGAAAAGAGACATCTTTTTTATTGAATAAATACATTATAACTAGTACTAGAACCATTTACTCAGACTAAGAAGGTGGTAATATTAAACCTATAATAATCATAATAAATAAATAAGGAAAACATGTAACATACGTAATAACTTTGATTTCAAATCCAACATCTTTGTGATTTTTGATGAGTATAATACCAACAAAGAGTATGAGAGTGAGATAACCAATAAACATAAAAATATGCATCATCATTATGGTTATAGGATCTAGAAATTTGATGATTTTTGTTAAAATAAAGCATTTTTTAAGGTTATGTATTAATACATAAAATGACTATTTAATATAGTTGATGAAACCTTTTAAAATAAAATTCAAAATAACCATTTTACTTATATATCTGTGTGCGTGTGTTTAGGTTGTAACTAATTAATATTAGAATGGATTCATTTAAATAAATATATTTATAGGATTTATAAATAAATTTTTTTGATCTATATTGATAGCTAAAAATGTTTTCTTTCAAAGTTATATATATTTGTGAAGGATTTTCTTTTGTATAATGTATAATACTAGTTAATTTAGTGAAAAATATAACAGTTTTAAAATTTTACATTTTTGAGAAGATAATATCTTAAATACTCCCTCGATAACTCATGTAATAATAATCATCATAATCATCATAATAATAAAACATATATATAATTTTTTAGAAAGCAAGTCTATATTTTGTAAAAAAAGGTTTTAATATAATAATATATTATTAATTATAATAAATTAATTATTTTACTATAGAAAATATATATCTAAATACATGTACATTAAGAAATAGACTTTAAAAAAATATAACATATGATCTTTATATTTTGTGGAAATTAAATAACACATTACGTTATAAATTTTTATAAATTTTTTATCATTTATAATGAACAATATTAGATTATATAATATATATTTTTATTTTTATAATGAAAATAAGTAATAATAATATATATACTTATATTATTATTTTAATTGGACAATTATTAGGTTAATGGAATTAGTAATAATAATATATATACATATTGTTTTAAGTATACAATACGTAATAATAATATATATACTTATATTCAGTTCAGTGGATAGCGTCCTCCAATGGATGTTAGTGAAGCAGGGATCTGGCGTTGCACTACTTGTTTTCGAGGATCATTCTACACTATAAATGATTCATGTGGGGAACTTGTGACTCATGGTGGTTGTGTACAGATTAATCCAAAACACACCCCATGTTATCCCTCCTATCAACGAAGGTTGGGAGGCATGAAACCCATTCTATAATCCCATGATGTCTTCAAGAACCGCATTGCTCTTTGAATCATCCACCTTTAAATTAATTGAATCAAATATTAGTTGGAACCTAGGATAAATATTAATCAGATAGGTATGCAAGGTATTTTAAAATTTCAAATTATGTTTTAGGGTTCTAAGTTTGTTATCTCCAATCTGAATTGGGTAATCTCTAATTAAAATTTTTATATTATTATCAGGTAGCATATCCTACTGTTCACACTGGGTTTTTTTGTTCATAACATGTATTTTGGGTGTTGAGTATTTGTATTTAAACTGTGCTACATTAAAAGAGGGTCGAAGGGGGGGTTTCATTCTGTAATATGATCAATTCATTATAGTTTTTTTGTTCATAAATAAATATACTTAGCATATTTTTTTTCTTTTATAGCCATTTTAAAGAAATATTCTTAATAGGCTCTCAAAAACCTAACATCCCATTAGTTAGAAATTGTAAGGGATTTTTTTAAATAAAATGGTTTTTATATTTTTCTATCAAATTGTTATAATCAATTAGAAGTATTCAATTCATGATTTATAGGGTAATTATTAATTTATAGTTTCCCAGTAGAATGGGAAATACATAATTTTCTTATATATATTTCTTTTTAGTATTCTTCATATGATTGTGATTTTTTCATATTTTTTTATGTGAAGGTAAAATTTTATTGTCTCTATGGATATAAAGTCTACCCTAAATATTCCAGAGGGTTCTTCATTTTAGGTATTATTAAAATTATTCTATTATTTTATTAATATTTACCTCTTGATTCATTTAAAAAAATTATATTATAAATTTGTGATTTTAATAAATATTTTATGAAAAATGTTCTTATTTATTTAAGGGTGCTTCTGAATTATTTATTTTTAACATGTAAGTATTTTATTTTATCAACAATTTATTTGACATACCAATTATTTTTATAATAAAAATAAGATCATTTTTTGTTCTTCCTTAATGAATCACATTGGTTTTACATTAAAATTGTTATACATGAAATTTATTTGGTTTGTGATGTTTATTTCATTGAAATTATTTTGAACAATTAAATAACCTCAATTTGGGTAATAAAATAAAATTAATATTATATATTTTAAAAATTAATTTATTTAATAATAATGTTTCATAAGGATATATAAAAATAAATCTTTATATATATACACACATATCATTTCATGATAAAAATAATGTTTCTCGTGGATTTATCTTTATATATTTAATATAGATGTTTAAATAATTTTAATTATGTATTTATAACCCAAAGAGATGTTATCTATTTATTAAAAAAAATATAATTATTTACTTTCAATACAAATATGTGGACACATACATAAATTTACAAATTCATATGAAACATTTTTTTCTTAAAGACATGGGTATATTTATATATATATACATATGTTTTATTTTAGGTAACAGGGATTTATAAATTGACTATAGCAGATATATATATATATATATAAAAGTATGTATTTATGTTTTAATTTATGTAAAAGTATTCTATTTTTTATGTTTAAATAAACGTATGTATATATATATATATCAATTAATGAAAAAGTGTTTTTTTTAACTTATTTGGATACCTATATTCATGTCTGGGGGTATGGAATCATGGTTTATTAAAATGTCAATATTTATGTAAAAAATTGTGTGTGTGTGTGTATATATAAATGTAAAACTATCATATACATATACATGTACAAGAACTAATATTTACATATGTCCTTTCTTGTAAAACCACTATTAGTCTGGCACACTTTTAACCAAGTAATTACCATTTAGGGAAAAGATATCAAAGATCATGTTTTTAAATAATATTCATGATATATTATATAATGTTTTTAATTACAAACAATCACACTTGGATATTTTGTGAATGAACGAAGGGTATGAGGATTTAACCCAAACCCTCATGGGACATTTGGCCAATCATATGATGGTTTCACCCTAATAGCACTTCAATGCATTGGGTAATGTTTTATTCTAATGAGATGTCATGTATGGCACATGAGAGGTGTATCCTAACAAAATTATATATTTATTTAGTTACTGTATCCATCATGTGACTATGTTGACCATGTATCCTGAGTAAATATATAATCCATGTTATGAGAAAAGTCAGCTTTTTAATTAATTATGAATGCCTATAATTTTTCTAGTGAATTTTTTATAATTATAAGAATGAATGAAAATTATTTTCTATATGTTATATATATATATATGAATCATTTTTCCTAAAAAATTATTTTAAAATGTATAAATGATTTATTAAATATTCATTAAGGAATTATATAACATGTTTTAACTTTTTATATTGAATTGTAAAACAATGTTTTATTTATTTAATTTTTGAACCCCGTTACTAAGAATTTTTTCACTCACCCTATGTTTTAAAAACCAATTTTCATAGGGTATAAGGACATGTAGAATTGAGATGGTGGTTGGCGTCCCATTTCATTATTTAACCACTGTAAATTATAAGAAATATTTTAGAATTTTCATTCATAGGTTGTGTGATGAAATTATTCAATGCATCTAGACCCCCTAAAACAATAAACCTTCGAAATATAATGTTGATAATTAGAAAATTAATTAAATTATATATATATATATATATATATTCCAATGGAATAGGTTTATGGGTTATCATTAGTATAGAGTAGTATGAGTAGCAACTATAAGCATTGACGATCTTGAAAAAGTGGATTGATGAAGAATGATCATAGGTAATGATGAGACAAATCATTAATATTGAGAAATCATAAAAACATCACTATATAATGTAATATTCACCAAATATTGATCTTTTAACAAGGTATGGATAATTATTTTATGAGTTTACTCCATCGTATTCTGGATTGTTGATCATAGAAAATATATCTTCTTAAATCCTGATTTTTTATTCCCCATGTGATTTGTAAATTCAATCAATGTTCTTGATAAAGATTTTTTTGTAGTTTTTTCTTTATTAGTTTGTATATTCATGATCATTTCTCAGGATTTCATCATTAAATGATAATTATAATATTATTTTTGTTCATATATCATCTTCTTTGTCCACATTCTTCATTGTTGATCCATAAGGTTTTTGATTCGATATTTTAGGAATGCTTTAAGAATGATCATACCTCTAGATGCATGATGGTAATTAAAATGAACTTGTATTGATTATTTTTTGATATATTGAGGTTGAGAATAAAATTATAGGTTATGGATCTAGGCATCAGAAACCTATTTTTCTAATGGGAGGTGTGTAAAAAAATTCTTGGGTGTCCTGAATCATTATTTACAACTACCAGGGCCAATGAATTATTGTTTGGAGGAATGAATCAATGATTTATGTGGTTTGGGAAAGATTAAAGAGGCTCTCAGAGGGATTTCTTAATATCCAAACTCCTTTTTTGTTATGGGATGTGCTATAGGTCTTGTGTGTTTCATCAAAATATATATTCATCATCCATTAGGGATCATAAAAATGATAGAAATTGATTTTCTTTCAAAATCATGCCTCGGTTAAAGAATTTTGTAATGATAGAACCAAGAACTAATGATCTAGTGATACGATATGAATAAAATTTGTCTATTGAGAGAAACCCAGTTACATGCCATGTAAGACTAAGGAACACAATCCATGTTCCTTGAATATTATAGAAGATAAGGTTATGGCTCACTATAAATACCACCCGCCATTTATGTGACCCACACATCCTGTGATATTGGAATGGTTTTACCAATTGTGTATTAGTGGTAAAAACTCATTCAGTCTATGTAGTCTACATTATATGCACCTTAGATACACCAAATGTACCCCAACATGGAAAGTGATTCCATGATCAGTGGGGATCATGACCTGGATTTCAAGTGGCCATATAATTCATGTCATGTAGATTTCATATTGTCTATATTTCCTTTTTCTTATATATTTTTTCAATTATACATCGATAGTATTTATCTTTCTAAGACTTGATGTGCATGGAAAAGGGGCAGTCTATGTACAATGAAAAAAGTATTCCACCTTGTGTATCTCATTATTTATGACATGGATATGGGTTTCTGAGTAGCCTATCTTGAGTCATTTTCGGCAATAATATGGGATAGTGGATACCACTTTTCAATCATATATATGATGTGATGTGATTCTAGTGGGATACTTTTTTCAATGATTCTCAATAGATGTCAGTGATCAGGATTAGTCATCAGATAGATGCTAGGTTGGGTAGTCCCTTACCTCACTAGGGTGAGGTTCCACACACAATATATAGGTAGATTTGGTACTACTCCACATTACATAGGTTTTGGGTCATCTATATATATAGTAATACTCCCCCTTCTTCAAGCTCTAAGAAATAGTTGATCTTATACTAGATTTCATGCTCTTTCGGCTATGCAGTATAGTGGTGAGTTATGGGCCCTCCATCCTCATGTTTGTGGGGTTTCATGTGGTTCATAGAATTGGAGATGGGGCCTTTAGAGTTTCATATATACACATAATTCATAGCTGGATGTAAGGATAAATATTAAATTTCTCTTTTTATTTGGGTTTCATTATGAGTATATTTGATTTTGGGTTATATTACCCTCTTTATTTTCGGGTTATGTTTATAATTTAATTTATTTAATCCCTCTCTTTTTCTTGGAATCCTTCATGAAATGTATATACTCACAACTTTATGGAATTTTCCCTCACATTTTACATCTTCTACAGATGAAAAATATATTAATGGTTACTATATTAGACCTATTATTAGTGGAGTTTAAAAGTATATGGTGGTGTGAACAATGTTCGGTGGTCAAACACTAGGATTTGATTCATTATATACTATGATTTACCCTTTATAGTTTTTTTAATTTTTTTCTCCAATATCACTAGTTGTGTGTGTATTTCACCTTATAATCTTTTTTTACATTGTTTCACTTTTATATATATCCTATCGATTGTTTCATGCATTATTTACTTACTAAAGGATACTTATTTTTCATATATCTTCACTGTTTCATATATTTGGGAGTGTGCATGTGCAAAGGTACATTATGATGAGACCCACCTTTTTCGTGATGTGCCTACTCGGTGCTAGTCTTGAGTCCTTGGATTATTAAGGTCACTCTTGGTGTGTCACTCTCATCTTACTATAATCCTAGGAAAGGCTATGGTAGGTTGAGTCATGATATATTTATATCAATTGTGGTTCACTCATAGTAATAATGTATGTACTTAGTCATGTTATGATGAATGGTCTTGGAACTTGTGTAAATGATGTTGAAGTGTGTCGAGATTGGATCTTAGTATTGGGAACCCAATGTTGGTGTTCCATCCAAAATATCCACACACTATGACTCGATCTACCTTTTTGGTGAATTTGAATGCTAACAAACTAGCTAATGGGAAAACAAATATACATGAATTAGTTAGGATTGGGTATTCTGACTTATAATAACTAATTGAGTAATCTCCAAAGATATTCTATTCTACTATGGTACATCTTCAAGATGTGTTAATGATGAATGAAATATTTGATTCTAATAAAATATCATGGATAAGACCATTTGATTAATAATGGCTTGGTATATGGTCCTAGTCATGAGGTGTTTTCTATAGGAGTGAAAATAGATGTTCTAACACACAATTATTAGCACAAGGATCCAAATTTTGTTGTAAAAGAGGATTATTGTTATCATGTTGAGAATCCGATAGCTCTATCATGTTATAATGACATTATAAAAGGATCAGAGTATATAACGAGTTCCAATTATAGTGACCGCTTAGGTATCATAGTGATATAGACCCATAGGATACCTAGTATTAGCTGGATGTTGATGTTTAGATGTCCTTCCTTGCATGGATCCCATAAGATTAGATAGGTGTTCTTGTAACTAGTTCTTTAGGGAAACTTGGGACATTGGTGGATCCTTGGTTAGTTATATAGTATGTGGATTTTATCATACATGCAATATGGACACTTCCCCCATCAAGATGAATTATCATATGGTGTGATTTAATTCCTTTTTAGAGATTCAGTTTCATAAAAAATGTATAGTTTCATTGTGTGGTGGATGGGTTCCTTTTACTTGTATGTTCAGAATTTCATGATGTGCTAAAGTGTCATGGTAAACCCTAGATACAAGGAAGTAGCAGGAAAAGGGAATGAAAACTTCAAAAAATAGAGTCTTTGAATCCAAAGATGTCTGGGGATATCTAAGGTACAACCTATTAATTATTTACTTTATCATAAGGTTTAGTAGGAAATGGAATATTCTAATCCTTCCTTGATGCATACCATGTGTTATACATGGATACACTAGTGGGAAATTTATCTTAACCCTTTTATTTAGATACTACTACACTGAATGTATTATCCTATAAACTTATATTATAATGGTGTGACTTGACTATCAGAGGATAGAGATTCTCATTTAATCTATTCATAGTTTTAATAAGTCCTTATTTTTTTGTATGGAATAAATTAATATTATAAATGATTTGATTTTATTTACTAGTTAGTGTTTTAGTTTGATCAAGTTGGACAGATGAGTTTTTCTTTTGTTGGTGATAGGGAATATTAGGGGTAATATTCTATGATTATATGTAAGAAGTTAAAACTAATTTCTCATTATTATGCTATTATAACCCTTGGATAATTAGACACTATGACCTTTTAGTTACATGTAGTGATGAATGGGTATCCATATGTCATCCCAAAAGGCAATCCAGGATTACCTCCCCAACAATTTTTCATATTACACTATTAATTGAACACCAATACCACACAAATATCTCTTATAGAATATGGTATTGACCCTACTAATATCTAGAAGCTGAGTGTACGTAATTGTATATCCTTTATGGGAATGTCTTTATCATCCCCAACATATTTCCTTGGTAAGCTCTGATGATGTTGGTCAAGAATGTGAATAGTGGCTCAAGGCATTGTGTTGTTTACCATCACATGAACCAGGTGAAAATCAAGTATAATTACCCATATACATTTATTAATAAAATATTTGAACAGTTGATTGGTGAGATATTATTTTCAATTATTTATCTCAAGTTGGACTATAACTAGTTGTTTTCTCAATAATATGGTATTATAAAGGTTACATTCTAATATATCTAATAGAATTACGTGTCCCAAGTGATACATTTTTGGAGTGATGAATTCCCCAACAATGTCCATCATATTTATGAACAAGATCATTCATCCTTCCATGGACTGGTTTGTGGTTTTATTTGTTTATGAAATTATCATTAACTCCATATATGAGGAGGATTATATATATTTATTGGGGATTATCTATGACTGGCATCGGGAGAACAAATTATATTAAAATAATAAAATATCATTTTAGAGTCATGATTATTCACATTCTAGGGTATTCCATATCAAAGAAAGGTTTAATGCAAGACCCATTAATGGTCAATGTAATCTAGGAATTAGATCCACCAAAGATCATGTCAGAGGATTAATGCTACTTTGAATTGGAATGGTACTATCAAAGGAGTTGTCACGTCCTATCTTCTTCAATATGAGGGAATAGATGGAAAAACGCCCTTCCATTCCTTCTTCATGGAGAATAGAGATAATGAACCCTCGAATCCCACCTTAAGTAGGCCCTAGGATGGCAACAATCACTAGGGGTATAGAATATCACATAAATGGAAGGCATTACCCTTTTATAGAATACGATAAAGAGATAAGATGGTAAATCCTAGAAACACCAAAGAAGAAAGACAAATGTAAAGCCCAAAATCCATTCCCTTATACATGTTCAAAATAAACTGATACAAAGTACAAAAAAAACATTGAAGGGAAGTGCCAAATGAATGAAAAGAAACAACTTCAACTATCCTGATTCTCAAGATGGTAAGGTCCAACATGGTCTCCAATGTCCTCCTATAAACTTGAAAGAAGATTTTTAAACATAGGGTGACTATATAAGAATAATCAATAGAGAAACCAAAAACACTCATGCACAAGTGTGGATACATCCAAATTACCTGTGAGAAAATAGAGGAAACAAAAACACCTAGCAAGGAAAACTATTCACCTAGCCTCATCAAGGCACATTCCCACGTAAGACAATCCATGTAAAATAACCGTAAGAGCAAATCGATATTTTGATACCCCTCATGGATTTCCCACTGGTTATTTAGATAATCTTACCCATCAAACCACCCCCACAAGTCCCACTATAGTCCCATTGTCGCCCCCAACAACAAATATATAGACTATCCCAACTGCAGGTTTATCTCTCCTAAAAACACCTAGGCCACCATAACCACACATCCCTCTAGCAGACACACGAGCCACCACAACAACACTTCCTTCTCATAGACACATGAGACTCATCCCAAAGACACTTGGGAAACAAACATGCCTACACACACCTAGGACAACCCACCACGACACACCCTGCCTGAAGATTTTTAGGCCCTAATGAACCTCAGGCTATCACAGCCTACCCGAGGAGTCTTGGTCTACCTAGGAGATGGAGAAGAAAGTAGCTAATAACCAGCTACTCTTAGGAGTGTTGGGAAAACAACCTCCCCCAAGAAATAGGGGTGTTAGACATGAATTTATAAACATGGGAGGGGGTATATAATAAATACAAGAACTAAATTTTATACATATAAATTATCAAGAACTCATCCAAATATAAGGGTCCCAACACCAACACCTATCCCATACACAACCACCCTTACTGCTACCCCTACATGAACATGTATGAAACACCCATAACCAGATCACAACCGACTTCTAGAAAATTGCTATCCATTGTAATTGTTTTCATTATCATGTTCAAATGATTCCATTTAAATATTCCTTCACTACAGGGGAACTAACAGGAATAACCACAAGACAAAACAGCAACTGAAGAAAAACAACCAAGTATTATTTTAATCATTTACTCCCAGTTCTCTTCTATGTAACAACATCAAAAGGGGACCTTGTGAGATCCCTTGAATTACTGGAATGAAAATAATCCACAACTTAACGGGTCCATAACATTAACCACTAGCTTCCCACGACCTCAGATTTAGAAACCAAAAAACACTCAACTAGATACTTCATTCCCATCTGTATCACATCACAAAGCATCAAACAGAACAACCAAGCCTATTACCAAAACATATCTAGGATATTTTAAAATTTATCTAACACCATTCATTGATTTCCTTCTTTCTGTTTGGTTAACTGGGGTGATCACAAAAGGGTTCTTATCCATTGTGAATCTATTTAATCAATTTTTTTAACACAATTAATCATCTTCCATGTTCCAACCATTCAATCACAAGGTTATCCATTACAATAGGGATTTATTAGTGCACAAGATGGGACCACCAATGGCCACAGTTTTTAGTGGACATGAGCCCATACAATTCACAACATAAAAACAAAGGTAAAAAGAAGACAACATTATCATTCCCACCCCTTAATTCTTCAAAAATTAGTTTATTGTATTAGTTAATGTTGGTTTCATCTACATCCCAAGGTAACATCATCATAACCACCCTGCATGATGCACAGTAAAGTGAGACGAAAGAAGAAACCCTACTTGGATGATCAAGGATCAATGTTTTCTTCTTATGGCAAGAACAATAGATGACGCCTCTTGTGTGAATAACAATAAGGATGAGCGGGAAGGGATCTTGCATGGGTGCATGACTCATCTAGGAAGAAAATATTCAAGAACAATAAGAGAAATGAAAAAGTAAAAAGGAATAGAGGAATTTGAATTAAGAAGAGGACAGATCCTAAAATAAAAGAGACTATTTAAAAGTACATAAAATGGGGATCATGAATTGTCCACATGGCTTGACAGTTTCCATTTTTGGGATTAATTGAGAATTAATAATTATCCTCAGAAATGGTGGAGATAGACTAGGGATTGTTTGTGAGTTGAGAGCTTAGCTTTAAGTAGACAAATGCATGTAACAGGGGTGAAACTAGAAAAACTAAAAAAAACTAGAACGCATGGAAAACAGTTTGACACCGATAAAAGGCCACACGTATTTGTAAATCAAGGGTCTCCCAACTATTAAGCGATTTAAATTATCATTTATAGGATTTAAAACAGCCTTAAATTACTTTAAAAGATTCATTAAAACACATTTACATTAAAATATACATTACAGATGTGAAATAGGAAAGTCCTGGAGAAACAGGAAATGACTCGCTGAGGGGAGAGTCACTGGAACACTGGTATAGATGCCCTAAAATCAGTGGGTTTGGTACCACTTAAAATTAGTGCCACTAATGGCTGATCATTGCCCCTATTTCCCATCGGTGTCAATAATGGATTAGTGGTGCCTCCAATGCCCATCGATGCCACTGATGGCTGGTCAGTGCCACTGCTAGCTAATCGGGTCTACTGATGCCCATCGGTGCCACTGATGGATGATCGGTGCCACCATTCATTTACCATGAAATTTTGAAAAATCAATAATGAGTCACTTACTGTCCCCAGAATACCTCAAAAATCAATATTTGAAAATGTAATGGACAAAGGGGGTCTGATTCATTACATCAGATACCTCTCAAACTATTTTCACCCTCAATAATTCAAGAGTAAACCTGAATAAAAGATGTCTAAACAACCATCCCTTATGATACCAGAAAGTAATAAACCACCTCGTGTTGAATACTAGAGGGGAAACTTTATCTTCTAGGATTAACTCTCTCATCCATCTTCTGAACAACAAATGAATCACTACCGCTCCACTCCCCCATGTAAAAACACAAATATAGAAAGGTCGCACCGTTTAGATAGATGGGTTTAGGATTTCCTTCCTCCTTCTCAAGATACTATCCTTTTTTGGCTGCACTGACTCATCCGAATGGGGTTAATCGTATCCACATTAATGCATCTTTATTAGGGATCAGGCCCTTCCCTCCCCATATTCATAACTTTTTACACAAATATAGAACAAGGAAACAACATAACATACAGGAAGGAGGGTCAAACATTACATCATAAACAAGGCAAAATAAAAACACAATATCAAAACTCAAAACAACTCTAGGTATTGGGAACACATATAAAACTCTTATTCCCTGGTAATATCCTAGAGGCCACCATGCCTCCATAATACAAGAACCAAGGGAATTGACCCTCCACGAAGCACATTCTTTTTACAATCCTAGATTCTCACTAATTGATCCATGATCATCGCATCATCCTCAATATTCAACTCTCCCCAATAAATTACATGGGATTTTTCATGTAGATACCGATAGAGCTAAGATACATAGAATACGTTGTGGATCATCTCTAATGGTGGTGGTAAGTCCAACTGATATTCCACCTCGCTGATTGATCCCAACACCTCGAAGGGTTGAATGAACCTAAGATAATGTTTAATCCCCCTTATATACCTCCATTGTATACATTGAGGAGAGAACTTTTAGAACACATGGTCCCTAACCTCAAACTCTAGCAGTCTCCTCCAATGATTGGCATATGACTTATGTCAGTCCTGATCTTCCTTCATCCTCTCACGCACATGCTAAACCTTCTTTGTTGTTCTCTACAATGCCTTTGGGGTATGAACACATGCCTCCCCAACCTCTGTACAACACATGGGTGAATGACATGGTCTTCCATAAAAGGCTTAAAATAGTTCCATGGAAATGGTAGAGTGATAGATATGGTTGTAAGAAATCTCTACCAATGGCATGTTTCATACCCATGATCCTCTAAATTCCAGAACACGTGCCCAGAGCATATCCTTCAACATCTGGATGGTCCTCTCCATCTGATCATCTGTATGAGGATAGAAATTAGTGATAAGGAATATTTGGGTGCTAAACTCTTGATGCAATACCATCCAGACTAGTGAGGTAAATTGTGTTTGCTGATCCAAGTTAATGGTTTGGAAAATTTTGTGCAACAGAACAACTTCACCGACATACTTCTGTACTAACGCATCCACTGTGATCGACTCCTTAATTTCTATGAAGTGATTTGATTTTATCAATTGGTCCACCAATAACCATATAGAATCATAGACTCCCTCATACTTAGGTATTCTTATAACATAATCCATATATACTTTATCTAACTTCCACATGAGAATGTCTAATGGCTGCAACAAACCTCATGGAACGCATTGTCTAGCCGTCACCTACTAGAACACTAGGCACCATGCCACATACTCTGCCACTTCCCATATTACCTTGAGCCACGAAAAATGTTCCTTTCAGCCTTGATAGATCTTGAAAATTGTTTTGCGCACCGCCAGGGATGATATATGGAACTCATGGAGAACCCCCTCACGCATCGTCTCTTGGAAAATCATTTTCCTGAAGAAAAGAATCTGATTCTGGATGTCCTCTGACTATCCTTATGGATAATTTATCTAGACAATTCTATCACGCATCACTTCGGTCTCTCAGTCCCCCCACTAAGACTCCTCCACCTACAAAATCATAGTGGATTTCATTGTCATCTTGAACAGATATCCTTTACCACCGTCAACCCTTTTATCCAGGTGAATAGAATCCAAATCTTCCATCATTCTCCATGCATCCACACACTTCCAAACTGCTTCCCTCTACGACTTCCTAATCAATGAATCATCTACGATGTTACGCTTTCCTAAGGTATAGGAGATATTGATATCGTCATCTTGAAGAAAATAGGTCCACCTCTGCTGCCACAAGTTCATGTCTTACTGGGAGAAGACATACATCATACTCTTGTGATCTGTGAAGACCACAATGCATTCCCCGATGAGGTAATTCCCCCACATTTTCATTGAAAACACCACCACTACAATCTCTATGTCATGGGTGGCAGAGTTACGTTCATGAGTATGTATCTTCTTAGACACATAAGAGATCACTCGCCACTACTGCATCATCACAGACCCCAAGCCTATACCAGAAGCATCAGAGAACACTTTGAATGTCACCCCTTCCTCTGGAAACCTCATCACTGGGGAACTGATGGGAATCACTTTCAAATAAATGAATGTTGTCTGAAACCCCTCACTCCATATAAAAGTATGGTCTTTCTTGTTTAAATTTGTCAATGGAGCTGCAACTCAAGAGAAACCATGTAGGAACATCTGGTAGTAACTTTTCAAACCCAAGAAACAACAAACCTATACCACGTTCATGAGTGGTACCCAGAAATAAACAGCTCCAACCTTCGATGAGTCTACTTCTATTCAGTACTGGGACACCACATGTCTATGTATATACACCTATCATTTCCAGAACATGCACCTAGACAACTTCCCATAGATCTGGTGGTATTATAGGTCCTCCAAAAATGTCCACATATGATTGGTGTTATCCTCCTCTAATCTTGAGCAGATCAGTATGTTGGTAATGAACATGACCATGAACCGGTCCAAATACTCATGGAAAATAGTGTTCATAAGCCCCATGAACACAGCCGGTACATTTAAAATGCCGAATAGCAAGACCACGTACTCAAAGTGAACATACTTGCATATAAAATAATTCTCAAGGATGTCACCCTCATTCACACTCAATTGGTGATATCCAAATCACATTTCGATCTTACAAAACCAATTGGATCACTTCAACTAGTCAAAAATGTAATTGATCCTCATGAGGGGGTAATGGTTTTTGACCATCACCTGATTCAGTCTTCGGTACTCTATGCACAGCCCAAGACTACCATCTGCCTTCTTTGTGAATAGGATTAGACTACCCCATGGTGATGCGCTTGGTCGGATAAAACCCTTCTTCATCAGGTCATCAACATGAATCTGCAACTCCATCAATTCATAAGGCACCATCTTATAGGGATCTATCGAAATCAGATGAGAACCATCTTGTAAGTCGATCATTAACTCAACATCACATTGAGGGGGGTAGAGTCGCAAAGTCTTCATGGAATATGTACAGAAAGTACATGAAAATATTTTCAACTTCCACCATCTCTGAGTCAACTAATTCCACTGATATATATACTAATAAGGAAATATGGGGCCCCACACGCAGGCTACCCTCCTGGAAACACTACTCACAAATAAAAGCTACACACTGGGCACCCATATCTGAAAAAAGGAACCTTATCTAAAATTAGTCGATAATAGAGTGCATAGAAAATAGCCAGTCGATGCCCAAGATGACATCGTATGGTTGCATTTTTAATAGAATGAGATCCCAACTAGACTGATTCGACCCCAACCTCAGTCTTCATCCTCGACAAACATCAAACAGGATATAACAACCTCTAAATTCAATTCATAACACATGGGCCATGGAAAGTCTCTATACTTATAGACCAAATGAATGGGATAGAATTGGGGAAAAAAGGTTTGAAAAGATACAGAATCAAAGAAGGCACAAGACAGAGTATTAAATAGACTGATGGTACCTTGAATGACCTCTGGCCCTGCTGGAACTACTGCCTCTATGGTGTGAAATTTCCCACACCCAAATCCTCTTCCCCTAGTTGGTCATTAATCTCCCAACCATGCCCTTGTCAAGGTCTCTAATGAGTACCTTGAGTCCAGCCTCCTTCGACATCATCCTCCCTCAGTGGAGTGGGTGCTCGCTGCCCCTACTACTGAATGGTTCTGGCTTTCAACTACTACTGCTAAGGTGGGCATTGAACATGAACACCCCACTGTATTTTACTTGGATAGGGAACTAATTACAAAGATTCCCATGACTGACATGGTTAAATCATCTTGGTCCTAGGACTGTAGAGAAAGGGCGAGGACCAGAAGATCAGAATTGGAACTGTTGAGGTCGACTTCTAGCTGGCCAAAACCTGGAAGGCCTTGATGTTGGAGGCCTACTGCTGATGACCTTCCCCATTGAAGAACTCAGCTGGGTCCCCTCTCACATAACACCTCCCAGAGTGTGCATTCTATCAACTACTTCAGCCTTCTTCTGGACCTCCATGTAAGTTGGTAGAGTGAATGGAGTAACAGCTTACTGAAGAGAAAGTTGGAGTTCCTCCTCTAAACGTATTGCACGTGACTCCTCATCCAGAAAGTGGTATGAAGAAAATATATGAGATCCTAGAACTTGATCCCCAACTCCCTCACCAAAATACTCCCATGTTGGAGGGAGATTGGATCTTTCCCATTTTCAGCCTTCATCATGGAAGAAAGGAATTCTATCCAGAACTCCTTCTCAAATTCAGTCCATGAAACCTCAGTTTTCTTCTTCTCCCTGAGATAAACTGTACAACACGAATGCGCATCTCCTTGCATATAGCTCATGGCTAAAGGATCCAAACACTCTGTTGGAGTCCGGATCAAGCTGAAAGTGACTACTCGCTCCTCGATCCAACACTTTCTCTCGATGTCCGAGTCATTTCCCTCATACTTTCCATGATTTTATCGCTTGAAGGCACAAAAATATTTCTTCCACTAGTCGTCCTCCTCCACTCGATCAGCCCTTCACTGATCAACCAGATAAACCTATTGGGCCTCAAATAACCACACTACTCATGTATGACTCCAATGATCCATAACTGCAAGGTAAATAAGGAATGATTAAGCCTGTGTATTGGGTAATTTAATTAGGGTCTGCTTTATTATTTATTTTGATTTTTCCCCAGACACCCCAATTCAAGTAGGAAAACAAGTCATTATGATGCATGAAACTTTCCTAGGGAGTCAACCATGAAATCAATGCAGCCTCACTTGGTTGTTCAGTAGGTTTGGAGTCCTTATGTTAGATCATGGGGGGGCTAAAATCTAGTGTCCAATATAATCTTCCCTAGCCTATTTCATGCACCAGGATTGCATAACACTATTTCTCTACCATTACATGCAATCATAATTATACATAACCCTGAACATAATTCTATCTCTAAACCATCACCAATGATACCAATATATCCTGACCCACCTTCTCCAAGATTAGGGAAATAAAGGGAAAATGTTATTCCATTCCATCTTCAAGGTGTAGAAGAGATAATGACCCCCCCCCCCCCCCCCGATTTTGACCTTCAGTAGGCCTAGGGGTGGTAACTATCACTATTGGTATAGAATCTCACATGAGTGGATAGAATTTCCCATTTTATATAATAATATTAGGACATAAGATGGTAAAATGTAGCAACACAAAGAAATATAAGATAAAATAAAATCACAAAATCCATTACCATAAGAATGTTCAAAATAAAATGATACAAAATACTTGAAAAAATCTAAACAAAAATACCGAATAAAAGAAAATCAGCAACCTCAGTTATCCTGACGGTTGACCTAGTGTAGTACAGCACAGTCCTCAAAGACCTCTTGGAAACCTGAAAGAATTTTTATATACATAGGGTGAGTATATAGGTATAATCAGTAGGGAAACCAAAAACTCTCATGCAGAAGTAGGGAGATATCCTAATGCAATGTGAGAAAATAGAGGTGACCAAACTACCTAGAAAGGAAAACTATCCACACAGCCTCACCAAGGAATACTCCCCAAATAATGAAAACCATGTAAAATAATATTAATAGCACATAGATATTTGGGTACCCCACATTGCTTTCCCACTAGTTATTTAGAAAATCTTACGCATCAGAACTCCCCCACAAATCCCACTATAGTCCCACTACTTCCCCCAACAATAAAAATCCAAAGACATCCAAACCGTATATTCATCCTTCCCATAAACACTTGGTCCACCACCACCACACATACCACCCATAGACACCTGGGCCACCACAACCACAATTCAGACATGCAGACACCTGGGCCTCATCCCAAAGGCACTTGGGAAACAAACCTTCCTGCACACAACTGGGCCAACCCACCAGAACACACCCTCTCCCATGTTTCATGGGCCATACTAAACCTATGGTCATAAAAGCATGCCTAAAGTTTTTTGGGATCCCTAGAATATGGATCAGAAATGAGATATAACCAAAAATTCTTAGGAATGGAGGGGAAAACACCCTCCCCCATTAAATGGGTGTGTTTGGCACAATGTGTTCAACATGGGTGGGGTTTATATAAAAAATAAAAAAACTAAATTTTATACATATAGATAATCAATCACTCACTCTAACCTGATGTTATCGAAACCAAAACCCATCCCACACACAACCACTATTTTTGGTACTCATACATGTAAAAGTACACAAGAACCACAACTAGAGGAAAACCCACTTCTGAAAATAGTTCCCTATATTACATGTTCTCGTTAATCATGTTCAAGTTATTCCACTTAAATATTCCATCACTAACGGGAAAATAGAAGCCCTAAACAAAATAGAAAACCACAACTGAATGAAATATCCAAGAAGACATTTAATAATTTACTCTCGATTCTCTTCTAAGTAACAACATGAAAAAGGGATCTTGTGAGATCCCTCGGCATACTGGAACCAAAACAAGTCACATCAAAATAGGTTCATAACATTTACCGCCAGCTCCACATGGCCTCTGATCCACAAACCAACAACCTCTTGACCATAGATCTCATTCCCATATACATCTCCCCACAAATAATCAAACATAACAACCATTCATATTACCATAAAATATCAATGAAGTTTTAAAATTTCACTTACACCGTTCATTTAGTTCCTTCTTTTCGATTGGTTAACCGAGGTGATTACAAAAGGGTTTTAACCCATCGAGCATCCATTTAATGAACCAATATTACATGATTAACTAGTTTCAATGTTTCATTCATTCAATCACATGGTTATCCAAAAAAAATAAGGATTCATTAGTGTACAATAAAGGACCACCAACTTCCATGATTTTCAGTGAAAATGAGCCCAAACAATTCACAACAAAAAAAACTAATGTATAAAAACAACAACATCATCATCTTTCCCACCCCTTAATTCTTTAAAAAGTCCATTTATTATCTTAGTTAATGTTGGTTTCTTATACATCCTAAGGGAACATCATAATACCACCCCCCCCCCCATGATGTACAATAAAGAGAGTTGAAGGAAGAACCCCTACTTGGATGATCAAGGATCAACGTTTTATCCATATGCTAAGAACTAAGGATGAAAGACTTGTAGTAATAACTCTAAGGCTATGTAAGAAGGGCTCCAGCATGGAAACATGTCTCGTCTCAGTAGGAAATCTTGATTTCCGCTAATAGAAATGAAAAATGAAGAATTAAGAGAGGACATCGTCTTATGAAGAGGACAAATCCAAAAATAAATGATATTATTTCAATGTACTTAAATGTCAGAACATGGATTGACCATGCGGCTCAATGGTTTGAAACATTGGGATTAGTTGAGACTTAATATTTCCTATGAAAAATGGTGATTATGGACCAACTAACAGCTGTGAGTTGATATATTAACATTTAATGAAGTAAGACACATAACAAGGGTGAAACTTGAAAAACTAGACAAAAACTGAAACCCACAGAAAAATGGTTTGACACTGATAAAATACCATATGTTTTGGTAAATAAGTGGTCTCCCGACACTTAGAGGATTTAAAATACTATTTATGGCATTTAAAATGACCTTAAATCACAATAAAAGATGTATTAGAACACTTTTATGTTGAAATAGATATTACAAGGTTGATACTATAACATCCTAGAAAAAATGGAAGTAGTTCACCGATGGGTGAGTCACAAACACCCCAACACTAATCCACTAGCTCCAGTGGGTGTGGCACTATTTCAGATCGGTGCCATCGATGGTCGATCGGTGCGGTCGATGGCGGACTACTACCATTGATGTCCGTTGTTGCCACTATTGGCCAATTGGTGCCACTGCTGGCCGATAGGTGCCACTGATGCCCATTGAAGCCACTGATGCCCATTGGTGCCACTAATGCCCAACGATACCATAGATGTCGATCGGTGCCACCGTTTGTTCAACCTGAAAATTGGAAAACACCTCAATGTGTCACTGATGGTCCTTACGATACCTCAAACATTAGGATTTGAAAACGTAGTGGACCACGGTGTTCGGGCCATTACAGGATAATGGTAGAATTTTTTAGGAATCCTTACCATTATGACTAGCTTAGTATGGAATGGGATATTGCTTACTTAGACTATGTAGTGTCTGATCCTATGGTAAGATAATGTATATATTGATCAGGGCTCTTTTGTTGAAACTTCCTGAGGATGGGTTCATATCAGTGGTTTTGTATGATTAATATAGAGATTATCTCAAATTATTGTTCATTAAAAAATATTTAGTGTTTTTTTTATTATAGGTAGTTTATACCCTATGATTATTACTACCTAACCCATGATATGGTTTTGATAGTGGTAGTGTTAAACTAGAATATATGGAGGGTTTATATTTTTAGTGTGTGTTTCAATTTTTTCTATAACACTAGAGCCTCAAGAACGTTTCTACCTAGATAGAACACTAAAAATGATAGATACATTGATTAGAGTTTATATAGGTCTATAATGTTCTGATCGTCTAAACTCATGGGGAGGAAAATATGGTGGCAGATTCCCTTTGTAAGAAATGTGATTCATACTTGGTGGAGGATCTTCCAGATTATTTTTCGTTGTTATAGCTAACCCTGGTAGAGTAGAGGGGACAATACTATCTCCAATAAATAGTGTTGACACCACTTCTTATTTATTTTGTTTGAGGGGTAAATTTTGAAATGTTCACTAGGATGTTCAATGAGACCAAATATTCTCAATAAATGCATTTTGTAGATTTTCTAATGGTGGAGAAAATGTTATCTTTTTCAAGGATGGGTGGCAGTTCTGGTCATGGTAAATGTGGAAGTATTGAGGGAGTTTAATTCCTTCCATTTGGAGTTATATCTAGGAGTTTAAAGATTCACCATGATCATTTGTGGCAGTTTTGGTGGGATGGAATGAGATAGAGTGCAATCGAGTTTGCTTCTCAATGCCTCACATTTTATTAGGCAATGAACAAACAATAGGTTCTAGTAGATGTGACATAGCCTTTATAAATTTTTTAATGGCCATGGTATAACATATTAATATATATTTTGTGATGAGGATTCCATATAGGGAGAGATTTCAGGATTTTGTCAAGGAAATTTTTTACCAAATCCCATAGTCGAGACACTTTTTTAATATTCGAGAGGAGAGTTTGGTATAGTGTTTTGGGATTATTTGCATACAAGACACCATCTAAATTCATGATAAAACCAAAATGATTATCTATGACTCTGATTCTTGAATTTCATTATTGTTATGGACTATTTGGTAGGATTATTTCAAAAGATAGTTATCGATGAGAACAAAAAATCACTCCTGGAAAGATGGTATGTTTTGATAAACTTGCTTATTTTTATAAATCATGATGAGATTATTCATTTTGGTTTTTAGATAGAGCTAGGAGGATCAATTACCAATGTTGTAGATAACTTATAACAATAAATATCACTATACTATTAGCATGAAACCAATAAAGGAAAATTATATGATACCCAACATGTTATCCTTGCGGTAGACTATGATTCATGATACATCTCATGTTTTCCCATAACTAGTGTAGGAATGATCATTAAAGGGTTCTGGTGATTCATTATCATTTGAGGACAACAATAAATTTTCATAATTCTCACATGGACCAATATCTTACAACATTATATTTTGAATAGGGATACCATACCTTCTTTTGAGTATCCCCATGATGTAGATTATGGTGTCCTGTTTAGTGTAGTAATATTTTTCTCATGTTACATCGGGCCATGCAAGACTCTATATAGGTTTGTAAAGTATTTATAATACTTGTAATTACCCCCACAGTTAGACTAAGATGAGGATTTCTTCTAACTTTAATGGATATGAAATTCAATTCACAACCCCACTCACGTTATCGATTGGGATCTTCCAAACACTAAAGATGGAGTCACCTTCTTAGAGAACTCTATGGTGACTGAGGATCAACATGAGAAGAACCTTTATAGGTGGACCATTCCATTGGTTTGAGTTATTGGAATTATGAGAATTGGGATGACAGATCCTGGAAGAATGAGAGGTTAATATGGGATAGTTACCCTTATTATTTTGTATATCTTGTTCTTTTCAAGGAGAAAATACTTGAAGGTAAGAAGAATGTAACAACTTTAATTTTCAATGTTTGATCCCTTGAATATTTTTACATACATATAATTATTTTTCAAAGGACTTGGATCATTGTTTTCGGTTTCTAAGGAACAAAAAATTAAAATATTATAAATATTAAATATATTAAATCACATGAAAACATATTAATAGAGTAAAATATTTTACCATTGATTGAAAACTCAGATAGAAAATATGAGACAATGGTTTCTTTTTAAATTAATGCAATTCCAATTGCATGAAATAAGCTTGTCTGGTGTATAATTTTCCATTAATAGAAGAAAAAACTAGAAACAGTAAATAAATCAATGGAATAATTTATTTATTTTATTAAATGTGAATACCTATCCTTCCCTTGTTTAATTTCCCTATTTGAAAAAAACACTAGGGAGAACCACATAACCCTGGGAAGGATATAGGAGGAGGATGATATAGTGTTGGATTTCATTGTATCAGGATTGTAGATCAAAAAAACTATAATTGGGAATCATGATAAAAATGAATAATGTAGTGAAATAATCAAAAAAATAATTAAAAAAATTGTTATTCTCCAATAAACAAACTTTTCTTGAGTAATGGATTGTTATTTTTATGTACTAACTCCCTTTTATTCATTATTATTGAGTAAAGATAATATATATGATTAATTATTAAAATTATTTCCCCACATGATAAATAATATTATTAGCATTCTTGATCCTAATTATTTTTTTCATTATAACCAAGATTCAACTTTCTATGGTACTACATATATGATTGTGGTCTTGGATAAAATTGGATAATTATAATTATAACATTTTTTTATTCCTCTCTAATATTTATTTATCATGTTCTTCATCATTGGCTAAGGTAGTTGGTGACTGGAATTTTCAAGCATGGTTTGAGCATGATCAAACAAACGTATATGTGAGGGTCTTTTAAAAAGCCTCTGGATTGATATTTTATGACGTATTGAGGTGGATCAATAGATTATGGGTCATGGTTCTGGTTATTTAAACCCCATTTTGGTGAAATGAGATAGGAAGTATCTTTTTTGGGTGTCTAGAATACCAATTCCTAGACATTATAGGACAAGAATCAATGATTGGATGTGTGACCCTTTGAAAAAAAATGGTATCGGTGAGTCTATTGTGTATTTTAGTTGTTGTTCAAATGATCAGTACTCATTTTGAAATGATGATAGGTGAAAATTATCTCATATGAGACATTGAAAGTTCTATTCTTTGGACATCAGTGATTAGAAAATAATGGTGATTTGTATTCTCTTTCCAAATCAAGCCTTTGAAAAAGAGTTAGTTAAAGAGAGGGGAAAGTGATGAATTAATGGAACATGTGAAGGATATAGCATCTTTTGTGAAAAACATGATTTTATTCAATGTAATGTGAAGGAACAAGGGACATGTTTCTCAAGATCATAGTGAGGTTGGGGTTTTGTTCATCTATAAATATCACATAGCATGTATAAGTCCCTCAATCCATCTGACCATGGATGGGTATCCCATCTATATACTTTTGGTAGACTCTCAAACATTCTGTGTGGCCTAAATTTCATATACCTTATCTATACCACAAATACCCCGACTCATCTAGTGATTTTGTGTTTATTGAGGAACAAAACATAGAGTCTGGGGGTCCAATATTCTGGTTGACTTAGATGGAAAAAAGTGTGGATTTTATTTATCATGCTGAGTAGATATGTGGAACATCGTTAATATTTTTATTTGTGATACACACCATGTTATCTAGTGGGACAACATGTACTACCCCAAAAATCATCTACCTTTTATATTTAATTATTCCACACTCAAAATTGGTCAAACATGTCGTCTATCCTAAGTAGTTTTCATTGATGGATTTGATGGGGTCCATAATTTTAGAATTATACATATGATATGAGGTGACATGAGTGGGATTCTTCTTCATGATATTATCAGCTAATACCAATGATAAGGATTAATAATAAAAGATATATCGAGGTCAGTACTCCCTTATCTCACTAGGGAACGTTTGACACATACTATATATATAGGTAGAGGTCAGTACTCCTTAAAATAACATAGATCAATATTCCTATATCTATTGAGTGATACAACCCATAATTTTAGGTCCAGTGAGGATCTGGTCCTCTTCTAGAGTAAGTGAACTCTCAATTTCAGTACATAGTGGCATGGTGTGGGACCCTCAATCTGATTTATCTAAGGTTGTGTGTGATATATGGAATCATAGATGTGATGATTAGAGTTTCAAGAACACATAATCACTATAAATATATGGATTTAAATATCTAATAACTCATATTTTTTGGGTTTCTATATGATTATATATAATTATGGGTTGATTACCCATTTCCCTTATAGATTGATTTGACTATTGTATTATTATACTTCCGAATTTATTTTCAATTAATCATATTGGGTATTTATAAATTCAATCTTTTATGGGTTTTTTCCTTACACCAAATGTGTCATATGGAAACAAAATAAATAATAGAAGTGACTATGGTGTACATAGTATTATTAGAGCTTTAGATTACATGGTAGTGATTTCTGTGTTTGGTGGTCAAACTCTAGGATCTCAAACTATGCTCTCCCATATGCTACCATTATTTTTTTCATTTTGATGTTCTTGACATATCTTTTTGTGGTTGTGTATTTTAACATTTATACTATTTTTATACCTTGCTTCACTTTGACATGTATGATAGAGGGTGTTGAATTAATGGTTTACTCACTAGAGGATACTTTATTATCACATATTTTCATTGTTTCCTTGAGTTGGGTGTGTGGGTGTGTATAGGTACATTAAGATATGGCTTCCCATATTAGTGATATGTCTACTCGGCACAAGTATCCATCTCATGGACTATAGGAGGTGATATTTTGGTTTCAATCTCAGTTTACCATTGGACCATGTTACCCCCCATTGGACTGGTTCATTAAAATCATGAAACCTTATTCAATGTGAATATGAGGACCAAATTTCCTTTTTTGATGAGAAATGGATAACCCATTCAGATTATTAATTCTCTCCTATGATATGAGAATATTATTTTTTATTTCATAGGAATAGAATGCCTTTTTTGATGAACATATGATTCATTTTGTTAAGAGAAACAGATTCCTTATGTGATAAGAAGTGGATACCCTTTTTTATTAGTATAATATGACTTCTTTGATGAGAATATGAATACTTATGTGATGAGAATATGAATCCTTATGTTAAAAGTATCAAATTACCTTATTTCTAGACCAGATAAAGATAAAAATAACCTTTATGGATGGATGTAAACATGTATACTTGTCATTTTATATATGTGAAGAGTAGAATTTATGGGCATTTCACCTATCATAGAGTATAAAAAAATATTTCTCATAGGATAAATTTTGTAATTTTGGTAACCATAGAGTTGTATCTTGTAAGGATTTCTCAAAATCATTATTTAGTTAAGAAGATGGGGGAATTATAAAATTCATCGGTTGTAGATAAATTTAAAAATACTTAAGTAAGAATATTTTAAGTAAGATGATGATGAAAGTGATGGGTTAGAGATAATTTCCATGTACATGTCTATAAAATTATATAGAATAATACTTTTTTTAATTTATTCATGCTAGATTCTTCATTTGATTCATTGATCACCCTTAGTTGAATATTATTATTATGAATAATCACATAATGATTTTTTCTTAGTCAATATTCCATTCTATGTCTGTGAAATGATAGAAATTTACTCCCAAAATGAAAAGGGAATTTATAATTGGGTGGTTGTTTTATTATTATCTTCAAATAAAAATGACTGATTCCACTCACATGATAGTAAATTTCAAGACACTCCACACCAAATTCAGCATATACATTCAAGATACGTTTTAATTGATTAATGAAGATTATAAATTGTTAACAAAATTAGTAATAAATAAAGAAATTAAAATTTTAATACACAATTAAAATCATCAAATAACCATTAAAATAGAAAATTAATCAACAAGATATAGGTATAGAGAGATTCACTCACTATGTTATTTATGTAAGTATTACAATTCATATCATCACCTTTCATGATGACTCATTTTTTCTATCCATTTTTCATTAAACATAGATACAGGAAGGAGGAGGAGAAATTGCATAACTTAAATAACATAGAAAATAATTTAGAAATAGGAAATAAAAATAGCAGGTTCTCTATAAGTGTTCTATGATCCAAATCCACCTATAAGATCTCTCTTCTTCTTTTGACCTCATTAATTTATTCTAGATATCATTTTCCCTCTACTTCAGATATACTCAAACAGTTAATATTCACACCCATATAAATCTTAAATACCATCCCCTTTTATTTATGAATTCTACACAAAATCCTTGAATTAATTTTAGATTTTCCCTATATTATCAAATTATATCAATCATAAAATATTTTTGATATTATATGATGTATTCCTTGTGGAAGGAATATCAATATTCCGCGAAAGATGATGTGAAATCCAAAATCAATGAATTATTTATGAACTTCATAGTGTCCAATTTTGATAATTTTCTCTCATTCTGAAAATTCTTAGAATTCTATATAGTAAAATATCCTATATGTGTCTAAATTCTCTTATATGTATGAGATTTCTCTTATGTATAGATTAAATTTTATACAAGTAATTGAAATTTCATATCACTTTTATGATCTATTGTGTATTATTTCTACATTCTTAAATGTCTAACAATGTCTTTAAATTCTATATGTGTAGATGATATTAATTATGATTAGATGAAATTTCATATGATGTATAACATTATTTATTTGGAAAATTTTAGAAAACTCAAGTGTCTTCCAAATATTGAATGTCATAAACATAATTAAATTGACTTATATGATAGAAAAATATCATATAGGAATAGAAAATTTCCTCTTCAATATGATTTTTCCCTTGAATTTTTTTTTAGTAAAAAAATTTCATATGAAAGAATTATTGGACTATTTAAATAGATTTATTTTTTACTTTGAAAATATGTTCCAAAAATTTATCAAAAAATGTTCAAAATAATATGAAATCAAATCTATAAATTCAAAATCATCAATAGTCATACTGTGATTAGAAAAACACCTAATTATTAGTGTTGGATTTACACAATTAATTATAGATATTAAATATTGATAAATAAAATAATTTAAAATCCATTTAAAAAATAATATTTAGATAACTCAACACACTAAATAATGTGGTATTTTAAAAATGATTCCGCAAAACTATGACACAAAAATCTTATATATCAATGAAAAATATATGAAAATATTAACTAGGTCAATTCTTTCACACTTAATCCTTGTAATAATATGAAAGGTAACTTTATGAAAATTACAAATGTCAATATTTAAACATGTATTCTATATAATTTTCTTCTCCAACAACATGGTTTACATTTTAATAAATCTTATTTAACAATCCTTGTTCCATTTTCTTTATTAATTTTATTGAATTGATTTACAATTATTTTATCCTATCATGTACACTTATATAAAAATTATTTTAAAAAATAATCAATCATGAGTTTTATGAAATATATTTCTTATTCCAATATAAAGAATGATTCACCGCTGGAATGATTATTTTCTTCATCTCCATCCAATAACTCCTATAATTTCTCATATCTTAAAGGGATTTTAGAGTTGTTATATAGATAATGGTTCATGTTTTTAAATTGAAAATATGTTCATGTATATTGTGGATTTAATTATTTATTTTGATTCAGGATAGATTATTTTTAGTTTCCTTCAAGAATAATATTATCCTTTCTAATCAGATTCACTTAATCTATCTCTACGCTTTTTTGTTCCTGAAAGAACCACTAATACCAATATCAGTTTAATAGTCATAAAATTACCATATCTTTATTTCATTAAAAATATCCACTTTTTACATTGTTTGTACTCTTAAAGATAGAGAATGATATTGAATTATTTCCCATTTGGGAGTGAGTTTTTGAATTCCCTGTATTAGAAACCATAACCCTCTTTTTAATTTGTTCTATACACTTTGTCTAGTAGTAGCCAAGCTACCTCAAGTAAATCCTATACACAACATGTGAAAGAATAATTTAACTCAAATTTACCTCTAAAATTTTATCTATATTCTTATTAATCACACCATAAATATCATTATAAATAATTATATATTACTGCCATTTTTTCGCTTTTGAAATTTTTGTAGTTTAAATTCAGATATAGAATATTATTTATGATAGAATTTACAAATGGAAGGGTATATACTTTTTAAATCAATCAATAGAAGAAATACATGAAATATTTAGATGATACCCAATCCAACTCGTAGTCCCCCAATAAATTAATTTACTCACCAAATAGTTGCATAACATTTTTAACACTTATCTCTTCTGTTCAAATAGATTCATCAGAATAGGTTATTACAGGTCACATTCTCCCTCCCAACACATGAATCAAACTTAGATCATTTATAAACTAATGTTTTAAGGTAGATATGTATTTTTTTCCTGAAATTTTGATACATAAAAAGTTAATTCATGGTTTATAAGGGTTATAAGGGTTAAATATCAATAGTAGACAAAAATATTGAATTCATTAAAATGAGGTCTTAAAAATCAAAAGAATACCTAAATAATTTATAAAAATATATGTAAATGCTTTATAGTTTTGACTAGATTACTCAGAATGGTCTAGTTATTCAAAAATTGATTTTTATATCATGGAAAAATGGATTATAAAAATGATTTCAAAATTTTTATATAAGATACATAGGTATGTGGATGAAATTTTTAGAAAATATTCATGGATTGAGATCAAAAAAAACTATGTGATTAAATGAAAATAAATCACACAAAATTTAAAAACTTGTCCATTTCATAATTTATGAATGGTTATTAAATTACTTATGTAAATTCCTCTACTATTTCAAATACTAAGAAATTTTATTTTCATTAAAATTAATCTCATTTGGTTTAATTAAAAAACAATTCAATTAAAAAATTCCCAAAATCATTAAAAGAGAAAAAATATTGAAAACCAATTTTTTAAAAAATAATAAACTCAAATTTTATCTCCCCTATACTAAAATGGTGTTTTGTACGTAATAAATTCAAGTAGATTAAATTTTTAAATATATTTTATATGGAATCATAATAAGAAATACAATTTCAAGGATAGGTGAATCCTAATGAGTTTTAATGATAAACAGTTTGGAGGAGTGTGATCTCATACATTGTATGTTAAAGTAATTTTCTAAGTAACTTATTTTCCTTATTAAAATTAATAATTAATATCTTATTATTTCGTAATACAATGATATAAAAAACACAAATGGTACACACATAAGATACTATAAATAGACCTTCCCATCCAGAATAATGTTTACCTAGTATCGACTTGTGTCTTGAGTTATAAAACTATACACTATCACATATATGAATGTACTTAAATTGTACAAAAATTTCGTTATCAACTATAGTTAATTAATTGTAAATTATTGAGTTCTAAAAATATTCTCTTTTAATTTTCAATAACTTTTGAAAAATTATTTTTCTCTCATTTATAGTACCATCTAGACCATGATTTACTTCACTCAAAAAACCACTATATTTTTTGTCTATTTCCCTAGGTAGGTTATAAATAATTTTATTGATCAAAATTTATAGACTCTTTCCAATAGGGGGTTTTTAGTCAATATTGGAGTCCCATGAGGATTATTATAACCTTTACATATAATATATCCTATTCAGTTTGAAATTTTACCATGATTCCTATGATTTTAATGTCGAAAATATCAACATAGCCATATTTTTAAAGATGGTAAGGTGGGGATGTATTGTAATATACATAATACCTCCCCATAAATGCTTTCATGATCTTATTTAAATTATTGGTAACTTAGTTAAAATGAAATTCATTTTTAATTCCAAACCTAAAAAAGATTTTAGGCCTAAAAAATGTAAACAAAACATTAGCATCAACAATTTTTAAGGCATTGGATTCAATGAGTTTAAAAATATTATCAACTACAATATATATGTATGAGTTCATAAGATTCATGTTCATGGGTCCCATAATATCAATTTAATTTTTTTAACATATTTCTCAAAAACTAAAAGTATTTTATATTATTTCTTTTCTTTTTGAAATATTTCTAAAAAATTATCATTTTTTATAAATTAATGTGTATATTTAAACAGAGTGGGACAATAAATTCTTAAATAATAATTTTCTTATTATCATTTTATACTCCATGATACCTTCATACTATTGAAAATGAAACATAAAATAACATATTGATGTTTATTTTTATGTAACAAACTTGTTATAACGTAATACCACATGTATAAACATTCCCAAATATAATATTTTTATATATATTTTTGTATTCAAATTTGATGGTTATTTAGATGATACAAAACATGAGAAGTTTATAAATAGTTAACAGTGTTAAAATACCAATTACCATATCCCTCACCAAAGTGTAACTACTCTAATAGAATTTGATCATCCATTAGTTCTTGGTTTTTAATTTTTACATCATTCAAGATAGGAACCATGACAAGGTAATTTAATACTTGGTTCCAACATATTTTTATATCCTTGATCTATATATTCAACTAATTAGGTAAAAAAATCCATCCAACAATAATTTTTTTACATTATTCATCTTCATCAATTACACAAAAAATGTATGATCAATGATATCGATATCTTTTCATCAAACTATGTATATTCAAAATTTGTATAAATAAAAACATCTAGAAAATCTATTTAGTGTTTTTATAATTGATCTGGGTAGTATTAATGGTTTTGGAATAACAAAAAATCACATTATATTTCCCATCAATAATTTGGGATAGAACTGATTTTATGACAAGGATTGAAGAATCATATGTAGTTTTATGTTTTTCTATAAGTTTTGTGGTGTCATTTCTAGTAGAGTGAACAATAACCATTTTACCTCATTAAAATAACACATGTTTATCATTCCCCATGTATGTATCCCCATAATGATTCAGAGTAAGATGTCCTAAAGGAATCTTTTAATTTTTTATCAATTTATAATTAATAATAAAACTAGAGACTATATTTTGTAGTCATGAAAGTTTTAGATCTACGTGTATCTCTCCAAGGAATTTAATCCTTAAAATATATAGGTGCTCAATGTAGATAATATTCTTGAATACATGAGGCTAAGATATAAAAGTCTCTATAAGATTAGTTTTATATAGAGAATTTGAGATCTTTTATCTCTCTTTTCATGCATTCTCTTCATAGTGGTCATAAAGGTGAGACATCATGTTATAAGAACCCATGTCCTCATGTTGCATAAAAATATCCTTGGTCATGTATGATTGTATGAAACATTGAATATATGTAGCGTCTTTGAAATTTTTCCCATATATATAATACTCTATTACTATCCTCATACCTAAGTGCATCAAGAATAGGTTCTTCGATAATATATAATTGATTTTTGTGGTGTATGATAAAACGCATATACCTTTTCCACACTAAAAAATATGTGCTGGTGAGATGGTTATGCATCTCGATTATGGATCACAATCATATGTTTGAAGTCATATTTATTTATTTTTTCCCAAATATGATAAATATACATTTAGTACATTCCCAT
Organism: Viscum album; assembly: GCA_963277665.1. Classification (NCBI taxonomy): domain Eukaryota; kingdom Viridiplantae; phylum Streptophyta; class Magnoliopsida; order Santalales; family Viscaceae; genus Viscum; species Viscum album. Next base: position 1,513,785,044 of record OY728155.1, on the reverse strand, counting down.
ATAAAATTTATTCAAATAATTAAATATTATATTCATTGATCACCCACTATTTTATCAGAACCCAATATCAGTTATCATTTTCTACGAAAAATCTAATTTCATGGAAATTTTAGTAGAAAGTATGTACATTACACTTATCTTTTCCCAAACATTTCTTAGTCATGAAATAGTAAGAGTTTGAAGTAAGAAATAAAAATTCCAATGGCATTAACTCACAGTTCCTTTCTCTGTTGATTTGAAACCAAAAACCTAAAATTCATAAATTACATTTCCTAAAATATTTCCTTTCAGTTACACCAATTCTGCTTTTGGTATTCAATACTTTATTTGAACTAATTTTAGTCAACCCAAAACATCATGGTAGGTTTCCCCTAAAATTGAAAGAACCCCAAATTTAGTTGGTTAAGCGCATTGAACTATGGTTTGGTTTTAACTGAATTAGTGGGAGGCTATAAGGACATAATATATAGTGGATTGTTCTTATCTTTAATGAAAAAAAATCAAATTATTATCTTTTTTAAATTATTTTTAATATTAAGTGCATTTACATAAATTATTGACAATCCATTAGATAATATTCACACATAATCCAATTTATTTTAATTCTATCTTATATTCATTCTAATTAATTAATTTATGAGATCATGAAAAACATCCATATTTAAATAACCATACAACTTATTATAAATAAAATAATAAAATGGTTTGATCATTTTCTGTTACTAACTATTTTTTTACATAGATAATGATAATATAACTATCAACCTTGGGGAAAACCCTTAAACCAATTATGGTTCATGTTAGAGCTTTTCATCTCTTTGCATATGTATCTCCCTTGGATTTCCCTTACCAAGACTCCAAATTGAACCGTCTCTACTAGCATAGGAGATCCATCCATTACATATGCTTTTACGGACATGAAAATAAGGGGATGTGGTTTTCATAAAAGATAGTATGGGTAAAGAAGCCCTTAATAAATGAGATAAGTGGTGAAACACATGCCAATAATTAAATTTCATAATAAATTAAAAGAATATAATCCCATAAAATGGTATTGGACTAAGGTCAGGACTATACACATGAATGGAAAAAATTATGAATTTAATAAAATTTGTATCCAATTATTAACCATTATTATTTATGATAAATCATGAACACATAAATTAATTATCTTATATAATTAATCAATTATTTTATCTTAATTATCATCTGAATTTACATGATATTTTTTATCGATTATTTTTAAAAAAATAAATTTATTTATTTAAAAATAACTATGTTCATAAATGTACCATTAAGGAAACATAATGAATATCTATCCAAATCTACCCAATATGTATTATACTTGTATACTTTTTTAGTCTTGTGTCATATGATATATAAGAATTATCACATAGTTTGTTGTTATATATTCTCTCAACCACTATTTTTTCTAGCCCCTATGACATCTTCCTCCCTTTAAGATCTCTTGATCTTTTATAAAAAATGTATTTTTTGCCATATATGTACATGGAATGTACAATCCACCTACATGATGTGAATTTTTCTCACCGTATATCCGAGGAACATTCCTAGGGACCTAGTGTTAAAAAAATTCTATAGAAAAAGTTCTATATCATAAAATTTATGCAGGTTACACATCATGTGGTTTTTTAGTTACATGGTCACCAATCATGTAGGTAGTGTATGATGATACATAGACCATCTGTGACTAAATGACTACACACCATGTATGTGGGCTGCATAACGTGAACTCCGACTGCCTGTGCGAAATGATAGCCCAGTCAACCCACGGTGTATAATTATGTTCTCCATTTATTATAAAGTCTCATTCCAGGAATTAATTAAAAATTAATTATATGTGAATTGAACAATAGAAAATTGTGTACAGATCTTGGATACACAGTGTGTGCTCTCATGTTATCTGGCTAGATTCTATGGCACCTACAAATCAGTTCTTCAATTTTATTTTATTTAATAAAATTAATTTATTTACTTACATATACGATGCCTAAAAAAGGAATAAGAAGATATCAAAAATCATATGAATGAAAAATTAAATATTAATTAGAAACTAAAAGGAAATGCTTAAATAAATCGATGATCTTTAAATAATTAAAAGTAGTCATGTGACCAATATGATACCGATTGTTGGTTTTGGGTGTATCAGAAGTGTGTGATGGGTCATTAATGACTTTATCATTTTCATGAAAGATGATAAATTTTATATTTACATGATGATAAATCCCATGATCAATGAACTTATATAAAATAAAATAAAGATGGTTTAAAATGGAGGAACCAATAGCATGATTGACAGACATTATTAATAATTCATTTATTCAGTTATATAATTAATGCAGAGAATTACTTCTTCATTAATGAATCTGACAATAGATAGTAAAATTTATGTTATTGCATTGTATTAATTAAGTGTGGATTCCCTCTAGCAGTGATCCATAAATGTTCCACTAATCTCCAAACATCACTATATGAATCTTCAAGTGATATCCTGGAAGATATTTTCTCTTGCGTCATTTACCTTTAATTGCCACAATAATTAGTTCCAAATCATTACCCTTAATATATCCTAAAAAGATATTGGGAGGTAGAGGAATATATCTTTATATTCTTGGGAGAATTAATGGATAATGTATCCCTCTAGGGAATTGATAGGATTCAATGATTTCACTAAGTGCAAAAAAAGTGGATCATTTGAAAAAGAATAAATTGGGTTCATATATAACTAGGGTTATAAATAAATAATTTTAGATATTCCATTTAATATTTTTTTAATGACTTGTGGAACCTAATGTTTGAAATAATTTTAATATTAATATTTCTCAACATTCACCAAACTTAAAAATTAAAATTAAATATTTTTTAATCAAAAAATATTGATTATGTATTATGTATGACCAGACCTAAATACATGCCCTCCATTTTTCCACAATATTTATAGTCCCCTGAATAATTTATATTTATTTATTAAATAAATATCTTAGTATTATTCTCTAATATATTAATATACATCATATTCACTAAATAGAAAATAAAAATTTATTAATTATTCCGCTAACATAATATTATCTAAAATAAGTAGTCACGTAATATATGAGATCAAAAAACATGAATAATTATTAACCCATTTATGGGAATAATATTTATGGAAAATTTTAAATATTGAACAATAATATAAATTATTTAACTGAGATAATCGATACGCATTGTGTGTGACCCTCTAGGCCTATTTCATGGTGGAATTAGGTGATAAATCCAAAGGTCCAAGGTTTTTATCTACAAACACACCAAGGAACTCATAGAGAAATATTTTAATGCCACAATTATATAATACATCATACATGTGCTTGCAATGTAATATAATCCCTTTATTGTGATATCCTTAAGAAATTAATTTTCATACCAGTTCCATCAACCTATGTTCTCAATTTCTCATTATTTGAAATTTCAAAAATCAAACTTGCATATAAAAGACTATGGGAATTTATTTTTTATTCAATATAATTTCCATTAAATAGTATGAGATATAAACTTACATTAAATAATATAATGGAAAAATCCATTCTCACATTATTCATTAATGAAATATTACTCATGAAACATGAATCATAACTAACCTTATCATGAATATATGTCATTATGGTTTCCATAAATATATAAATGAAGCAACATATAATACTTATTTATATTAATCAGTATGTTAAAGGTTCAATAGAAAAATCAACATATAAGAACATCCTATGACACATATAAGTGAAGATTGCCTACTGGAGGGTCTAGTTCTCATAATATCTTATACTAGATATTACTATGGGTGTACACCATTAGATGGTGCATAAAAACCATCTTCTTCTCTACCCCTGATATCCTGAATCATTTTTTCCTTATAAATATTTTCTCTGTCCATATAACATATAATTTAATAATATAATCATGGAATATGTGCATTATTATCACTACGGGGAACTCATATGACCTATCAGTGAGATATATACTCATATGGCCTTATCACATACTTTGTTACAAAAAAAAGAACAATCATGACCTAATAAAGAGTTTATCAACATTCGAAACAATGAATACATGTTATCATATTGTACCTTAAAGTATTTTATAGGTCTCATGCTCCAATATTCATCATGTCATTTAATCTACAATTTGGTCAATAAATTGGATAATAAAATGATCTATTCCAATTAAAAATTCAAATATCTTATTGTGTATAAAAACACTCTAACAATTCCTAATTATCATTGAAATCAACTCATTCACATACCTACAAACTATAAGAAGAAATGTTTTGTTAGGAATTATGTTCTTGGGTATGACCCATTATAAGTCTGAAATGGGATAAATTATGATTGTATCTAATATATTCTCATCATCCAAACTCGTTTCATTTAATTTTGTGGGATTTTTATACATTATTCAAACCTAATTGGTCATTTATTTTTTCCCAAAAATAATCCTATGTGAATATATTTTGATATTAATTCCTTTATTGTCACCTAAATTCTAGCATATTGATTTCAATTTCTCTCATAGAAACACAGTAAATTTATTTTTTAGATTTTGGGTTAGATTATTATAAATAATGGAAAATAGACTTTATTATTAAACTAGGCATATATATTTTCAATCAGTGAGTAGTGGTTTTATTTATTTATGTGTAGTTGGTAATAAATATGAAAAAAAAATTGGGATCCTAATTTTTATTATATTGATTTTTAGGATACAAGATGACATAAATGATTCCTCAATTTCAAGTAAATAATTAAATCCATAAAGTAATTATTTACCACGTCAACTAATATAAAAAATTAGATTTATATATTCATGATTATCTTACTTCCCAATGGAATTATTAATCATTTATTGTCTTTCTTCATTTACCACATCCTAAAACATATGTATATCTTCAATAGGTTCATAATATAGGGTATAGAATCATCTTTGAGGTGAATATTATGTTATTGGTTATCTCTAGGAGTTATAAATGTTAATATTTATAGAGTTGTATCCAAACTCCATTCATAGTCCCCCCTATGAACACTAATGATCATCGTGGTTATTTGAAAGAAGGAACATCATAAAATAATTAGTGAGTGTATTGATTCTCTATATTAATCAATTTTGATAGAATATTAGTATTATGAAAAAATATTTTAATAATCTCAAAAAAACATCCCTTAAGACAATTAGTAGAAAATTAGTGGATCAATTATCATGTTGAACAACAATGGGATTTATTTCTACCATCATTATTGAAGTGAAACCCAACTAAGACATTTTATTTTTCTAATATCCTAAATCACGTAATGAATTAGAATAATTTAGCAAAAACATGGTGAAAGGTAGAAAAATTTCCCTAGATATTGACATTTATAGTGATGTTTTCATGTGGTCAAAGATGTTATAGTTCTTCATATGTTTACCCTCTAATTATATTTATGTCTACAATTTTATTGTGAAAAGTTATTTTAGGAACATATAAATTTTTTTGATTTGTTTGAAATCATCTAGATGGTGTGTATTAATATAGTGGCCCAACCCCAGATAGCCCAGAATTGGTGTCTGCTATCAATTACATTGGCATGATTACAATAATCAAATATCATGGGATTGAGAGATTAATAGTACCATTAAACTAAATATGTAAATGAGTCTTGTATTATAAATTAATACTATAATTATAAAATAATTTTTTTCCTTATAAATATACTACAAAGAATAATTTATTCCATCTACTAATTTCTAACATATATTTTGTAGTACACTTACTAGAATCATGGGGAATGAAACATAATAAGGTTGATTTCAAATTCTCAGTAAGGGTATAATATAGAGAAAGAAATAATGAATCAATGGGTATAATAATTATGTAATGGTAAATAATAGAACACACATACAATATAATCAAAAAACTTTAAAGGAAGTGCATAAAAACATAGAATGGTTATAAATAGAAATACACACCATTTAAAAATGTATATAATGAAAATAAATTTGGAATGGTAAGAAAATAACACTCATTCCATTTAATAAATGAACTAAAAATTAAATGTATCTATAGATATTTCGATGCAATATCTCATGGATGAAGACTAACGAAAAATAAATGTGGGAAATTATTAATAATTGGACTCCATTTTTCCTTGGTATAATGAACCATTACCATCAAGACCGTTCACATGAAAAATAATCATATTTGGTAGAAACCCATCTAATTTTTAAAATGAATTCATCTCATGAAACTTCTAATACATCGAGGATTTTTCATTAACTAGTCTCCATCCCATAGGGAATGACCTAAATGGTCCCAAACCTATTTATTGCATGTCCAAAAAATTCCTCATATTGAATAAACAATATGCCCTATAAAATACTTGTATTAAACAACGTCTATGAAATTATCAATATTTATCCAAATAATCAAATAAAATTAAATGTATACACAGTATGAATAATGGTATATAGTTTAGAAAATAATCATATCCCTGAAAAATGATACATATATTTTTAGGAAATTCAATGTCAAATGATAAAAAGAAATTCAATACTTCAATGGAAATAAAATTAATCAAGGAAGAGAAATTGAATACTATAATTAGAAAATTAAATCACACTCCATCCATAAGAATATTGATAATGGGTTTAATACAAAATAAACCATGTGGAGTAAAATAAAGGGTTTGTGTCGTTGATAAATGGAAACATTATAAAATGATATTTTAAAAACACTCCTGAACAAAATACTCTTTTTAAACCCTTTTTTTAAAAAAAATCTTTGAATTTCTTTAAAATATTTTATTTTAAATGTAACCTTTTAATCATGAAATGGAAACTACTAGAAATTTTAGATATAGCCACGAAACAATATCCATGGTTTTATAGGTCAGTGGATATAGCTTTTTTATTGCCACAATTTAATGAAAACTTCATGGCTATATCCATTTTATCTCACAGATGCCCTTTTTTTGATCAATATCGGGCTCCTCCTCCCCCAATTTGCAACCCTATCACCATGAAACCATCCTCCTCAATGACCTCTCCTCTTTCCCGATGACCTCTCACTGTTGCGCCCTCCTCCCCGATGACATCTCTCATAGCGACACCCACCTCCCTGACGACCTCTCTCACTGTGGTGCCCTCCTCCCCAACGACCTCTATCACTGTAGTGCCCTCCTCCCCAAGGACCTCCCTCACCATGAAACCGTCCTCCATGACGACCTCTATCACAGTGTCTCCCTCATCCCCGATGACCTCTCTCACCACAGAGCCCTCCTCCTTGACGACCTCTGTCACTACGGTACCCTCCTCCCCAACGCTTCAAATCAACACCACCCTCCATGGTATTTTATGGGTTTATTTATGATTTCAATCACACACTTTTTGTCACAATAGATCACTATAGGCTAAATTATCATGACTTCAATGTAACTCTTGTATTACAAAGTTATATTCCACTACATTTGTCATTTGTAGACCAAATGATCATGTTTTATTCATCACTGGAAAACAGAACCAATCCCCATATATCATATTTGATATCTATAATATGTTTTTTATTTCAGGTTATGTATGGGGTATATATTCTCTCCAAAAACCAAAAATTTGGAATGTATATATCATTCAATGAACCATTAGATACATTTTTCCTTCTGATACCATTTCATATTATTCTATGACCATTTAGGAACTTCTTCTACTGTTTGATACTTATAAGGATTGTTTTGTTTAGAATACTCCCTTTCAACATAAAAAACTAAAAAAAATCTTTTCTATATGTTAGAAGATGTTTTAATCTAATGAAATCCTTGTTTATGGGTCTTAGGAGTCACCTCTTGTTTTACTCTAGTGGCCATGTAGGCATCCATGTGTCTATATAATTCACACAAAAAATAATAACCGTTAAAATAATAAGATTATGATGGAAAAAATTAGGATTATTTTTTTGTTTGGTTTCTCCCTAAAAATCATTTTACATGTACTAATCATATTGTATTTGTCTAAAATTTTTACAATAAAAACACCTAATATTTTGTTTCATTCTCCCATTTCTGTCAGCTTTATATTTAGGATATTAAGATTATAACAATTTCACTTTCCTCCAAATTTTTTAGACCCATGTTATGGAATGAGGTGTGGTTTTATAGTCCATTTTATCGCATTACATATTATATTTACCTTTTTTTATGGTAACATACCTTTGGAAAGTAAATACTCACATTAGAAGAAAAAACACATGGGATATATTTTTATTCAACTAGAACTTGTTTCATTGAGTAACCCAATATCATGTCAGGTGTAAAAATTCATTATCATTCATTACAATTACACCACCAAACCCTAACTTCTACATCACATTATTCATACCACCTAACCTATTATTTTATAGTATTGTAAAAACCATCATTTATTCACACTCGTTTCTCCACATTTATCTTGAGATCCACTACTTTTTTATGTTAACAAAAATTCCAATTTTCAATTTTTCATTCTATTCTATCATTTTTTATTTCTCAACCTCTTATTATTGTATATAGTGATTTAGGTTAGGAAATAATAAATTTAATTTCAAGGTTTTATCCCTCTATTTGTGATGTTATTCAAGGGATACCTCAAAAAACACTTTCATATCAACTCAACCTAATAAATCATTGTTATTACTATCGTTCCGGTCAATTTATGTTCAATCGATAACATTCACTAGTGAATCATAACCACAGTACCTACAATTATCAACTACTTCCACTTTATACTCAGCTAAAATTTTATTTTCATGAGATTAGTGGATGTTGTATGTTTATTATTCTATTTAATTACACATTGTGAGTTTTATCATGACTTTATTGTTGTAATGTTTTCATGCATTAAATTTTTCATTAAAATCCTGATAACCTTAAACCAATATATTATAATGAAATTATGAATATATATACTACCAGTACTATGTGATATCCTATGGGTAATGGGAAATATTTTTTGAAAAATAATTGATGAACTAAAATCCATAATGATGATGTAGCATATAGAAATATGACATTTTAATTAGATTATTCATTATATTATATTGAGTTATTTTTTATTGAATATATAATGTAATGTTGCATTGATGATATTATGTTGAATCATATGTGTAATAAGAATTTATTTAATAATGGTAATATAATGTAAATTAGAATAAATATAGGAAATATATATTCAATAACATGGAAATGTTTTTCTAAGGCTTGTTCTCTTGAGATGAATTTAAGGATTATTTCATGCTTAGAATGATAGTTCCTTCATTTACATTTAAAAAGGATAGTTTATATGAGGTTTAATTATCATATTTATGTGATATTAATAGTTTTTATTAGTTAATTGAGAATATTTGTTACTTTTCAATCATTTTTCCTCCTTTAGAGTGATTCCCTTTAGATTTGGGTTAGGTATAGAGAAGTATGAAGGAAAAAGATAAGGCCAAATGTTTTTTTAGGGTAATTCCATTACATGTGTCTTAGGATGAGGTGTTTAAGACATTAAGAGATATGTGGGATTATTTATGAGAGTTTCGGGTAAGTCTTAATGATGGGATTAATGATAGATTATGGTTATGATTTAGGCATTTGATTTGATGTATGGGATAGTTGTTTGAATTGGGTTTCATTACCATCATACCTTATGGGTTGAGCAAACCATTTTATTTTGTTACATACCTCTTTGTTCGTTGGGTTTCATATGGGGTATGTATATACACATACCTACATGTGATTTTTCTATACATTTCATTTCTTTTACAGATGGTAAAATGATTGGATTTGAATTTAGTGGAGGGGGTGAGGGTGTCCATGGGAGGGGGTGGTGTGCAGGGGGTGGGGTTTGTAGTGGGGAGGGGGGAGTGGGGGGTGTGCAGGGTGAGGGGGTGTATAGTGGGGTGGAGGGGTTGTTCAGGGGGGGCTATCTAGGTGGGGGATTTCCATGGGTGGGGGCTGTCCGGGGTGGGCTATTTAGGGTACATATAATCTAGATGTGGTTGGTTACCGCTCAAGGAAGGAAATTCATGTAGGTTCTATGGTGATAATGACCTCTAGAGTTCACCATGGGTGATTAGGTATTCTAATGGTTATAAAAATGTTTAGAGAAAAGGAACATTAGACAATATGGGAATTTGGTGCCATGATTTTTTGGTATTTTCAACATTGTAGATAAGATCAGAATCATGCCTTACATGTTACCTCCTACACTATAATATTATCTTTTATTTCATGTATCATAGATCTTGAAGTATGATACAGATCATCGATATGTGGTTGAAAATAAAGATAGTGAGTTGATGGTGGACACATCATTTGAGTAATGTGTAGTTTATTTCATGGATTGGATTAGGAAGGTGTTATGAGGGAAGACAATGCCTCTTGTTCAAGTGTTATTCCATCATTTTAATATTAAGGTGGAGAACATGGAATATGGGTTAGATATATGAGATCAGTAGATTAAGTTGTTCATATAGGATCTCTAGAGACACTTATCTAGGATGATAATCCCTTAAGGTGAGTGTCCAGGGTGAGGGGGGGAGGGGTGTGCAGTGGGGAGTGGTAGTGGGCGTGTGTTCAGGGTGAGGGGGGTGCTGCAGAAGAGGGAAGGGGTGTGCATGGGAGGGGGTGTGCATAGTGAGGGGTGTGTGAACTAGGGAGGGGGTTATTCCATGATGGGGGTGTTTAAGAGGGTTGTCTAGGATGGAGGGGGTGTCTAGGAGGGGGGTTTCTAGTCCAGGAGGGGGTGTACAGGGTACAAGGGAAGGGGGTTGTAGTGGCTATGCAGAGGATGGAAGCATGGGTTGTGCAGGGTGCAGGAGGCAGGGGGTTGCTGGTGTTAGGGGTTACAGTGGGTGTGTAGGGGGTGAGTAGGGTGCCATAGGAAGGGGGGTTGTAGGGGTGTAAATGAGGGGGTTTCCAGGAGGGAGGGGTTTCCAGAAGAGGGGGTGTGTCCATGAGGGGGGTTTCCAGTCCAGGAGGCATGTGCAGGGTACATGGGAAGGGGGTTGTAGTTGGTGTGTAGGGGTGGATATAGGGGGAGTGTAGAGTGCAGGAGGCAGGGGGTTGTATGGGGTGTGTTTAGAGGAAAGGGGTTACAGTGGGTGTGTAGGGGGTGTGTAGGGTGCAGGAGGCAGGGGTTGTAAGGGGTGTGTAGGGGGCAGGGGAAGGGGTGGAGGGAGTGTGTAGGTGGAAGGAAGTGTGTAGTGGAGGGGGTTTATGGGTTGTGTTTGTGTGAGTAGGGGTCATCCATGTGTGTGTAGGGGGAAGGTATCTACTTTGATAATTTTTATTGATGTAATCTAGATAAGGGCAGAAAATTAGATCATTAATGCTCTGTAAAACTTTTAAAAACAATTAATCGATGACCAGAGTTTGTATCCTAACATCAATGACATTATTGATTATATATGATCAGAGGAAACGGAAGGTAACTACACAAAACATTCCTTTAGTACATAACATACATTCATTCATATTTATTCAAATAAATTTTTGGTCATTTGAATATTCAATTCAGATATTTCATTAATTATTTGTTTGTATTATTAATTTTAAACATTATTGTATCTATAGATATACATGTTGGCTGATTTTTTTGGCAGTGAACTCCTGGATCATTACCTATTATTCACAATTAAAATTCCATGTAAATCAAGAGTTGTATTTTCTTGAACTTTTTTTAGTTTGGTATTAAATATTTCTAAATCCATATGACACACATAATTATAAATACTACAAAAAATGAGTAAATACACATATAAGGCACAAATGGACCATTTCTGACAACACATGTTCTATATTTTTCCTTTTTTAGGGGTTTTATACAGTTGAGGTAGGTGATGGGGATTTTTTTGGTATTCTTTTGTTTCTATAAGATGTTCTAGTTTTCTGATCTTATCTAGGGGTGCAAGGTGGGTCAACAATGGGGGGCTGTCTAGGGGGTGAAAGGTAAGGGGGTCTTTCCATGGGTGTGCTAGGGGGTCAGCATGGGGGTCTGTCTAGGGGGAGCAAGGCAAAGATGGGGCTGCCCGGGGGTGAAAGGTGAGGCAGTAGGGGTTATTTCTAGGGGTTGCAAGGCAGGGAGGGCGGGGGGGGGGGGGGGGGGGGGGTTTCCTCGGGGTACAAGGCTTGGAGGGGGACTGTTAGGGGCATGGCACAAGGTGGGTTAGTATGGGGTGTCCAGGGGTAAAATGCAAGGAGGGGGGGTTTCCATGGGTGAAAGGTGGGTCAGTAGGGTGGTGTCTAGGGGGTGCAAGGTGGGTTAGCAGGGGGTTTCAGGGGGTGAAAGGTAGGGGCTATCTGAGGGTGAAATGTGGGTTAGCAGGGGGGTTTCCTTGGGGGTGTAATTGTAGGAGGGGTCTATCTAGGGGGTGCACGTTGAGTCAGAAGGGGGGTTTTCAGGGGGTGCAAGGTGGGTCAGTAGGGGGTGTCTATGGGGTTCAAGGCAAGGAAGGGGGTTTTCCAGGGGGGTGCAAGATTGGATAGTAGGGGGTGTCTGGGGGCAAGGTGGGTTAGTAGTGGGGGTTTCAAGGGGGTTTAAGGAAAGGAGAAGAGTTATCTAGGGGTGCAAGGTGGGTCAGAAGGGGCTGTCTAGGGGGGTGCAAGGTGTGTTAGTAGATGGGGGGTTGTCCAGGGTGTGCAAGGTAAGGAGGGTATTTCTAGGGGGTTCATGGTGGGTCAGTAGGGGGTGTCCAAGTGGGGTACAAGTCAAGGGGGTGTGTCCATGGAGGGGGTGCAAGGCAGGGGGTGTTTCTATGGATGGGGTGAAAGGTGGGTCAGTAGGGGGTATGTCCAGGGAGGTTGCAATGGGGTGGGCGTGTTCTAGGGGGATCTGTCCAGGGGGAGAGTTGAGGGGGGCTTTTCAGGGGGAGGGAGGGGCTGTAGGGGGGTTGGAGGTGGGGGAGGGGGGACTACATCCAGGGGGAGGGGAATGTGGGGGTGTTTTTTTATGATATTGGAAAGATTATAGCCATAATTTTAAATATTTCATAAAGCCTTGTATCCATGGTTTTGAATTGTGGCTATAGGGCATGTGTGGATTAATGTTTTTCCACTGTTTCAAACCATGTCTATAGGGATTTATCCACAATTCGAAACTGTGTCTATAGGCATTTATCCATGATTTGAAACCGTGGTTATATCTATTACCCTATTTCCAAATCAATACTACCCACGGTCCATTGAACTGTGGATATAACTTATAACCATTGTTTTTGGGCATATAGACATGGTTTCAAACCATGTATATATACAAAATTTAAAATAGTGTAAGATTCAATGAAATGATGTAGGGTAAATCTATATGAAATTTATAAGGTAAAAAGAACATTTATTTTTCATATATAGTGGTTAGTAAAATTCCTTCTTCATAAATTAAAAAGAATATTACTTTGAAAACATGGGTAAAGACAAATAAGATACTAAATTCTTTTCCAAATCATTTTAAAAATAGTTTAGAAAACGTTTTAATAAAACATGGTTTTTAGATGAAAATAGTTTCTCTAACTAAAGTTATATACAAATTTGGGTTTTCTGTAAAAAACTTTATAAAAAATTTTGAGTACCAAAGAGTGAAAAAATGGTCCTAATAAATGAAAATGGTCATAAAAATCCATAGTATAGAAAATTAAAGTATTTATTGATCAATGGAAAAAAAATTCTTGAATAGAAATACCATTGAAAGATCATTAATGTGATTATTGTGGAAAATAATCATTGTACATTCTAAAGTGCCACATACCACATTGAAACATTTTCAATCATATGTAGAAAAAATGAATAATATTAAGAAAATAATATTATTATTAGAATAAATGGATTTATGATATAAAATTTGATGTTATTATATACACCATATAAATGAAAATATATTTATAACAACGATTAAGTCACAATAGAATGTAATTTGAGATGAAAATCACATATCATGTTTTTTCTTTTCAGGTGAACATCCTTTATATTACTATATAATAAACATATGTTAATTATATAATTTATTCAGAACCATTTTCACATATATCATTACTTTTATTTCACCTGTTACTATTTTTTATACAATTACTTAATCAATTAAATTTATGTCGGGTGTTTTAACCAAATTCAGTTTTTGTGTCAATAACGACTTTGGTCGGTCAACTATGGTGAAAGGGTTATTTATATAACATCTATAGAATAATAATATTGACATAATTTTCATATTTAAAAACAAAATATACATATAAAAATAATTATGAAATATCATTATGAAAAATGAATCAACATTACGATGATAGAGAGAGTTGGTCAAACGTATACATGAGTAACATTCTCTTTTCAAAGTGATCATTATGGAATGAAGTTAAGTATATTTATATAACTTTATAATGATAATTATGACCCAAATACCATATTATTTAATCACACACACACACATATATATATATATATATTTAAATTTCATGTGATTAAAAAGGAATCAAATAATGTTGAGGAGATGATAGTTCACGCGTCCACAAATGATATTATAACTTTTTAAGCATGTGAAAGGGTAATAAAGAAAATGATAGAAATTATATTTCCAGAAATTTAAATATCTTATGAATATTATATAGTATTTTTTATGTCAAAAGTTTTGATTTAAAACCATCCTTTTTATGTTACATGTATAGTGTGAACGAACCACGTCACTTTGAGGGGGCTATAGTCCACACATCGTAAAACGATGTTATCATATTAATGTAAAACAGAATGTATTAAATTTTTGTGTTATAAATGTAATAAAAAATTATTAATTCATAATAAATATCATATATTAATTATATTAATAGAGTTTCCTTCATAATTTCACCCATGAGAGGTGGTAAAGGAAAAATAAACAATCATATTTTTATGAGGCAATAGTTCGTCGTATACTGAAATAGTATGTTTGTTACCCATTAGATATAATTCTGTGTAAGTATAGATCTAAAACATATAATATAAAAATACTAGAATATTTATGATATTTTTTTTGGTATAGAAGAATTTAATATGAATATATAATGGGTTGGAGAATGGAAATAAAACTACCATGCTTAAGGAAAGATATTACCTCTTAATCGGGTAACTCATTTTTGTATGTACCAAATGATTACTTGGATGGTTCTCTAATGATAATGAGGATTAAATGTATATGGGAGTGATTTCGTAAAGTAATTTTTTGAATATATCTTCCAATACAATGTGGTTTGATAGGTGGGAGGAATGGGGAGATGTGGTGGCCTTTTATAAGGGTGGAAAAGGACTCACTTAGTATTTTTTAAAATATGTTTGGTGTCCCACATTTTACCTAACAAACTTCATCCAAAAAAACTAATTAATAGATGATAAATTTCCAAATTATGGTTGTAGAATTGGGTTTTCACAGGTTTCTAGGTCATTTGGGAATATGAACTTAATATTTTAGTCTGTTTTAAAGCTTAATTTTACCATAATAATTGTAATTATGTTTAATCACATTCACTAAACTTTTTTTGGTGCAAAAATTGGTCTTATAGGAATTTAAAAATTATTATTATTCCAAATAAGGAATAAATTTTCCCAAATTACAATCATATAAGGGGTATAAGTTGATTTAAATTTAATCTTGCAGGTGGGACAACGATAGAGGTTATTAAAGTAAAAATATATTATTGTTTTCTATGTTTTAATAACCAATTTGAAAATGAAATTTATTCCAATGATATAAATTGAATTAATTGTTATAAATATTTTATAAATAAACATTAAAACCTTTTAAAATTATAATTTACTCTTATAAATAAATTAGATGAATAGGAATTTTTGTATTAAAATTCTATGTTTTTATCTATGAATTGAAAAATGAAATGTTTCAAAAATAATATAAAAAAATTTACCCTAACCTAATTCTAATTTTTTTTCTTTTAATTTTTTATTTTTTATTTGAATATTAAATCAATTGTAGAGTCAAAATTTATTTTTTAAATGGTTTCACCAAAAATAGTTGTTGAAATTTCCCTTATAACAATGTAGGTTTTTAGGTGTAAAATTGAGTTTTTTCTTATATTATGTATGTTAAACATAATTGAGGAATATAAAAAATATTTTATTTAAAAATAATATTTATATTGCATTAATTTCACTCAGTAATTAAATATTATTTTATATATTATCATAAAATAACTTTTTGAGCATAATATTATTTTTCTATAAAAATATTCACTTTATATTGAATTTCTTCTTATATTCCTTTCTATTTAATTTGAAACAAATTGATTCATTATATTTTTTTATACCAGTATTTTATTAATTTATTTATTATTATTCATAACTTATATTTTAATGGCTAGTTTATATCTCATTATATTTTAATAAATTTTTTTGATAAAAGTCAGTCTTTCATGTAATGCAAACCATCAAGGAAAGTCTCTTGAATGTAATTCACATGAACTTGGTGTTGTATGAATTAAAATATATATAATATATATTAAATATTAAATATATTATAATGTTTTTAAATATTAAATTACCTTCCATTCTTGGTGTTGTGTGTCACGCATGTTATCAAATATAAGGTTCTTACTTTAGATTTTATGGGCGTCACATTCTCCAAACCTTATTTAAATTTTTTCCATGCAATTTAAACTCAATCATGGTGATATATTGTTTGATACATAGTCTGTTTGAGATCCCATATCTTGAGAATGGATTGTAATTAATCCTCTATAAAAGAGATAATGGAAATTAAAAAGGTTCCATGGACTACCACGTCAGTGGGTCTCTATGTATGAGAGCATTAGTGGAATGTGGGGATTTGTATATACAGTAAAAGAATAAATATTTAAATAGAGTTAATGATTTCATCAATAAAAAACAATTTAATGATCAATATAAAGATTATGGCCTTAAATCCATAAATCTGTGATGATTCAGAAGTCATCAGTTTAACAAAAATAAATTTATTAGGACATCATTTTAGTATGAATATACTTTTCATAATGTTGGTGAATTATTTTACTACCAAGTAATGTAAATAAATTTACATAATCTAATAGTTAATATTTTATATGTTCTATCCTTAATTTTTTTTCTTATTTGATAAAACTCTAAATCATTACTTTATTCCAATAAAATAATTACTAATAATGACATGTTTTGCCTAAAGTACTAAAAGAAAAATTTAAAGTATCATAAGTCCTATAAAAGAGTAAAAAGTGATAAAATTTTCCTTTAAATATCTTTAAAAACAAATATGTTTCATATATTAATCCCAAATAAATTAAATTCATACTACAGGTTCACCATTATCATTTATTCGTCAAGTGTTTTATCTAAAAGCAATGAAAAATTAACCATGACATTAAGTAGGTAAGTGGTTGGAATGAAACAGTTATCTTCCTTCGGTCATGGGTTCATGTCTCACAAACTTAATGGATTTTATTAGATTTCTATAGGATTATAGGTTGTCCTATTCAAAAACCAAATTATAATAATTTCCATAATAAATATGTTGGACATCCATGAAATTTTATCATTAAATAAACTCTTAACTATAGTTCTAAATATAATAAAAAATAAATAAAAACATCATCAATTTTTTTCCACATGGCCCATTCCATGGCCTAATGATTAAACTAGGTCATTAATTATCAATATAATTTATAATTATTTGTAATGAAAATTTGAATTATCCTAATAATACCCCCTTGTAGTTCCAAAAGAGATGCATACTAAGGACCATTTTTGTGTACTAGGTTACCTTGAGTGTGAATCATAACACATTTTTTAAGTTATTACTCCTCAGTACAACGATTTCGTAACCACATCCACTTGTAGTATCTATACATGGATGTATTTCAAGGAAAACCTAAATAATATCCACCTTAACTAATTATAGAATTTTCTTCTATACTTATCCAAAAATTCTACCTTAGGGTTATGTTATATAAATTATGTTTTCCTAAATTTAGTTCCCATGGTAACTACTAAACATCCTCTAATACCAACTATATCGGAACAAACCCAAATATTCTAGGGTCAGTTACTTTTTAATAATTACAAAGAATCAAACCTCTAGGGACCGAGAGTTTAATAGTCTTGTTAGACCAGATACATAAATGAGTCTTTTATTACAAATGAATACAGAAATTACAATATAATTTTCTTCATACAAATAAACATCAAGGATTCCTTTATTACATCCAGTAAATACCTATATATCTTTAATAATACGCTTCTTGGATTCATGGGGAATGAAGCACAATAAGGGTGAGCTCAAGTGCTCATAAATGTTAAGGTATAGAAGAAGAAAGAACAAATCAGTGATAACAATAATTATATAATGGAAAATAATAGAACACATAGAACATATAATCAACAATATGAAACAAGGGTGTATAAAAATATGGAAAGGTGATAAATGAAAACACTTTCATTTAAAATAACTATATTAGTAAAAAAAATATGGAAAGTAAAGAAACATACACACATTCCATTTAATCAATGAACTAAAAATGAATTGTATCCATATATATGTATACACATGATCTAATGGATGGATAGTAACTGAAAATAAATGAGGTAAATGGTTAATTATTTTATTCTATGTTTCATATGTATATGTAACCATTACAGTCTATAAATTTCACAAGACCGTCTAGAATATTGGGTAGAATCACATATAACCTTCAAAACTAATTTACCTCATGAGATTACCAATGCATTGTGGGGATTTCATTAACTGAACCTCAAATGATAGGTCTTTCATTAAATGGTCCCCAACCCATGTATTGCATATCCAAAACATTCCCCATATCAAATAAAAAATACACCTTATCAAATATTAATATTATATAAAGAATATGGAATTATAAATATTTCCTCAAATAATAAAATAACATTCAATGGAAACACTGTGTAAAAAATGTTATACAGTTTATACAAAAAATATATCCATGAAAAATGATATGGATATTTAGGGAAAATTAAATTTCAAGTGATCATATCTAATTTAATATTTCAAGGGGACTAAAAGGAATCAAGGAAGTAGATGTTGTAAGAAAATGGTTCTTGTTTCTAAGGTACGGGTTTCTTCTTTTCTCTTTTCCTTAACTATTTTTGAGAAAATATGGAAAATAGAAAAAAATCCCAAAATTTGGAAAGTACATGTCGTGTACTTTTGGCCGTGTGGAGTGAGTACATAGGGCGTGTGGCCGTGTCGGCGATGAAGGGTATAGGAACCAACTACACGTTGTGTAGTGGTCCCTTACATGTTGTGTAGTCAGTAGATTGGAGAATAGAAAGACGGTGGCCAGCTATGCGACAGAACATGCCTTGTGCTCAAGGAGACACGCTGTGTAGTCACGTCAGCAGGTGAACAGTGCCACGCTGGTGGGAAGCCGCCCGAGGAATAGTTAAAAAATGGGGAGTACACACCATGTACTTGGAAGTACACACCGTTTAGTTTGTTTTTTTACATAAAATGGGTAGTAGCCTCCCCTATTCATAGGGAAGGATTAGAACAGGAAGAGGGCTCGGGAGAGGAAGGTCGGAGCTTCGGAGATCTTCCAGGTGCACGTCGGGAATCTGATTCCACCTCCGTCGATCTCATTGGAACTGCACGGGTAAGAGCTTCCTTCTCCTAGTGTGTCTTTTACCAATTCTTCCTCTAATGGGAGTTATTTTCGTTTAAACGGTGTTTCTTCTAGGTCAGATCTACGTCATTTTTGGGCAATTTGAGGATCGTCGTTCACGTATATTGTTCGTTGGCGTTAAAGGTAGGTGGCTTGGTGTTTATTTTCCAAATGTTGTGTGTTTTGTGCATTTTTGTGCCACCAACCCATGTTGGGGTGTCGTGTGGATGAGTCCATAGCTATTTCAAATACCTAGAATTGAATAGGTAATTAATTATGATAACAAAATGTTGTTTGGGATCGTACTAGGATCGAGGACCACCCCAGGGGTGTGTTCCTCTGTTTAGCCATTTGGCCAGGATACCTGAGGGTATGCCTAAAAAGTAATGATTGTAGAATTTCCTTGAGAGGAATTGATTGTGAATATTTATTTACATGTTTGTCATGGCCCGGTTACTTGCACCTGAGGGTAGTGTTTTACTTAGCCCATGGGAAATGTTTTGCTTAGCCCGAGGGCAGTGTTTATCCTAGCCTGAGGTCAACTTATTCTGTGCCTATGGGCAGTTGATTCTATGCCTGTGGGCGACACTTACTACACCTGAGGGAAATATCCATGTGCCTGTGGGAAGATTCTTGTGTTGGATACTCTTTACCTGAGGGTAGGGGTTTATGTGTCTGAGGACATTATCTGTTTACTTAGAATATTCACTCTGGTGATATTTTTAAATTAAAGGATTAAATGGATATTAAAATGAAAATATAATTGGTTAAGTTATTTACTTTTTAGTACTACTTACTTTATTTCATTTTACTACTATACACTATTGTTGCATGTTTTACACACAGTTGAGCACGAGCCATTAGTGGGTGCCTACTGGGAATTTATTTCTCACACCCTGTTTGGTTCATGCTTTTTGTCCCAAAAAGATTATGTTGTTACAGGTGTAGATAAGGGCAAGGGTCCTTATACAGGTACTTGATTTCTGCTGGGGTATAGGAGAGCATGGGACCGAGCATTGGCTTGCGATGTCACGGTCTGTTCTATTTTTATTTTCTGTACTTTTACTTCAATTGTATTGTATTTTTTGGGTAACATGTTCTGGCTATTTTCATATAATAGTGAAATGCTACATCTTCTTATATATATATATATATGACTACTGGTTTCCCTTTTGGTTATCGGTTATCCATTTCAGTTATATATATTGTTGTTGCTTCCACTATTATTGTATGTTTATTTATATTCCACAGTGCTACACTTTGACAAATGAGGTCATATTTCCCCACTATCAGACCTGGGCCCTCGCTGCTAGTCGGCAGCCTCTGGTATTTGGGGAAATGTGCTTGAGGTCACATGGCGAACCATGTTCGGGGCACCCGTTGAGTGGCACCCGGATCTGGGATGTTACAAAGTGGTATCAGAGGAGTTCATTTCTCTGACTTAATATTTGGATCCTTAGTTAGGGATAGGACGGGAACGGTAGTTGGTAATAAGCTGTGCTCGGGCGTAGCTAACCCGTATACAGGGAAAATCCAATTTACCTCGTATTCCAATTTTACTGATTTTTCAATCTACAGTTGAATAGATTCTCACCAAAGGGTGAAACACTTTTGATTGTGCTATTTATATTTTATCTGTGGGTTCTATTTAGTTGCAACCTGATGAGATGAGGGTATGCCATCTCATGCATCTTTTAGGAACATGCTAGAAATCACATTCCATGCATATTTCAGTGCCATGCAGGTGTATTAGAAATTGCATGTTATTGTGATAGATATTGTGCTAGAAAAGCATGTTGTTGTGATAGCTGCTTGATAGATACCTGCTGTTTGATAGGGTATTATTGTGTGATCCTATTTATAGAATGGATGCCAAACTTTGGTTTTTAGGGAGTATGGGCCCCCATTTACCGGAATTTGGTGGATCATTGACTTTTTATTATGTTATAACATAGATAAGATGTCAAACTTTGATTCGTGGGGAGTATGGTCCCTCACGGATCGGAATTTGACACTTAGGTGTTGTTTTCCGATATTTTCTGGGTTTCGGGGAAGTTTCTGAGGCATACTGTCTGGAAACCCAGTATACACGCCATGTAGTACTGTTCACACGCTGTGTATGTTCTTCTGTTCAGGATGAAAAATAAACTTTTTGAGTACACACCGTGTACCCAGAGTACATGCCGTGTAGTCTCTTCCCGTGTCACAAATTGTGTGGGCAGCAACACGGGGAAGGGAAGAGCTTGGGGCGAACACGTCATGTACCAGATGTACATGCCGTGTAGTGTGGACCCGGAGACCCGGCCGTGTAACTAACAAACATGGGCCAGTGTAGTCATTTCTTGAACACTCCATGTCAATGAAGAACATGTCGTGTAGTGTGATCTAGGAACCCGGCCATGTAACTAACAACATGGGTCAGGGTAATCCTTTCAAGTACACGCTGTGTGTATATAGAACACGCCGTGTAGGTTGAGTCATGTAAACCGGCCGTGTAATTAACAACACGGGTCAGTGGAGCTCGTCTAGTACACGTCGTGTAGTCTTGTCCGAGGACAGACCATGTGGAGTAAGCCATGTGGCGGGGAAACGAGGTGGTGTACACACCGTGTGTGGGTGTAACATGTCGTGTAGTGTCAAGCTGAGTAGTCGGCCATGTCACAAACGACATGGGCAGTTGGGAAATAACGCCATACAGTCCATGTAGATAATATACACACCGTGTAGTTTTTTTCAAATGGGATTCGTGTGGCTTAGTCGTGCAGAAGGACCCGGGCAGGGGAAGGGGAGTCAAGTACACGCCGTGTAGTCTTGTTTCGAAAATTTTTAATGCTTTATTCCTCCTATTTCCTTTGGGTTTCTTTATTTTCGGTCATTGTTATCCTTGTTCTAAGGCGTGTTTTTGACCTTGTAGTGCCATGCCACCTAGACGATCGCGCATTGTTTGCCAGGAGAGCAGTAACGAGTATACTCAAGAGATAGTGGGTCATGGGATACCAGTTAATCCTCCAGCAGAGCCAGATGCGGCACCAGCTGCTATACCGGACACAAGCACAGAGGCGTAGTTCGGTGAAGGCTTATTGGGGTTCATGCAGACCTTTCAAGAACCACCGCAGGCTACCACATCTATGGCTGAGCTGACTCGTGTCTTTTAGCAGCAGCATCAGCCTATGTTTTTAGGGGTGGAAGACCCCAGGATACGAAGTCTTGGCTAGGATCGATGCAGAATATTTTCGAGCATCTTGAGACACCTCCATGGTGGAGGTTCAAGCTCGCAACATACATGTTGTGTGATTCCTCCAAGAGGTGGTGGGATGTTACCACCCAGTCAGAGCATCATAAATACATGGAGTGGGAAGATTTTTAGGCAGTCTTCTATGACTTCTTATTCCCAGAAATGCTGAGGGCAGATAGATCTTGAGAGTTCATGAATCTGCAGTAGGGATCTATGTCAGTGATGGACTATTCTTCTCGCTTTACCCAGCTTTAGTGCTTTTCACCCAAGCTGGTGGGCGATGAGATACTGAGAGCCAAACACTTTGAGGATGGTCTTCTTTATGGCATTCGAGCACTGTTGAATGTTTTCAGGTTGCCTACTGTACATGCTATTGTGAACCAGGTGCTGATTACAGAGAGGAACCTGCGAGAATCTAGTGGTGTGGGCCAGGGCAGTTCAGCACCAGTTATTGGTACTATTTCTAATTGCAAGAGGAAGAGACAGATGGACTTCTCATAGGGTGGCAGTACCATTCAGAATAATGCTTCAGGTGTCCAGGTCATGTGCTACCAGTGTGGTAGTGAGGGGCACAAGAGGCCACAGTGTCCACGAGACCTAGTGGAGTGCCGATCTTGCGGCAAGATGGGTAATCTACAGCCCTTTTGTAGGGTGTTTCCATCGATGGCTAGTGAGAGGGGTTCTATGCAGACTCTGCATGCGAGAGCAGGACCAGTGGCTTCTTACCAGTCATGGAACTGGAATATTTCCGGGCGTGTAGGAAGGGATGGTAGTCGTGGCCATGGTACCCAGACACCAGGATCTCAGAGGCAGTAGGGCGGGATAGCTCAGGGTAGCCAGGCTGTGTCGTAGGGTCACGGTACTGGGCAGGCATATGCGGTGCAACAGACCCAACAAGAGTAGGATCCCGGACCTTCTACAGTCATAGGTACAATTCTAGTAGCTTATGTTCTATCTTTAGTACTTTTCGATACGGGTGTTACACATAGTTTCATATCTGTACCCGTAGTGGAGAGCCTTGGGCTCTGTGTTTCTACTTCTTCTGATATCATGATGCTAGACACTTCATTGGGGACTAGAACGGTTGGTGTGCTTCAGTTCAAGGAGTTCCCCCTTGAGGTTCGTGGGTGTCACTTCCTTTGGGACCTCTTTGTCTTAGTGATGACAGCTTATGATGTCATTCTCGGGATGGAATGGTTCGTTCCCTTTCGATCCTTTATAGACTACTATCATCACAGGTTGAGTTTCACATCACCAGAGGGAAGAGAGTTTCTATACAACGGTGAGTGGGATGTTCAGGTGAGTCGAGCTAGACCAGAGCATCGTGGGAGCGGCTGAGTCACAGCCCAGATTGTGAGATTATATCTGGATGACCAGGGGACTTGTCAGACGGACTTCCCTCCATTGGTTGATTGTTTCAGGGATGTCTTCCTGGATTACTTTTCAGGTATTCCTCCAGAGCGTGAGGTGGATTTATCTATTGAGCTTGTGCCAAGAGCAGCACCAATGTCCATGACTCCTTATAGGATAGCCACGCCTGAGTTGCAGGATCTCAAGAGGCAGTAAGAGGAGTTATAGGCAAAGGGTTTTATTCAACCCAGTACTTCTCTGTGGGTTTCGCTGATCCTTTTTGCGAATAAGGCGGGCGGTACCCTCAGACTTTGTGTGGATTATTGGAATCTGAACCAGTTGACTGTTAAGAACCGATATCCCATACCGAGGATTGACGGTATTTTTGATCAACTTCATGGAGCATGAGTGTTCTCGAAGATTGAATTGAGGTAAGGATATCACCATCTGTGCATTAGACCATCTGATATACCTCTCACATCTTTTAGGATCAGGTATGGTCTATACGAGTATACAGTTATGTCGTTCGGACTCACGAACGCACCAACAGTTTTCATGGCTCTGATTAATTGTGTGTTCCATCCTTATCTAGAATCTTTTTTGGTTGTATTTGTGGATGACATCTTGGTTTACTCTCTCACTCTACATGATCATGCCACCCATCATGAGATCATATTGAGTACACTGAGAGAGCATCAGCTATATGCTAAGCTCTCAAAGTTCCACTTTTGGATGGACCAGATACACTTCCTGGGTCATATCATCTTAGTGGAAGGATTTTCGGTAGACCCAAAGAAGGTGAGAGCAGTAGTTTCCTGGGAGAAGCCTAAGAACGTGTTTGAGATACGGAGTTTCTTAGGGCTGGCTGGTTACTACAGTAACTTTATACAAGACTTCTCCTGCTTAGCAGCGCCGTTGATAGGCTTGACTAAGAAGGGTGTGAAGTTCGTTTGGTCCAAAGCTTGTGAGAGAGCCTATCAGGACCTGAAAGGAAGGTTGACATCAGTACTGATCCTGATACTCCCAGAGCAGGGGAAGAGCTATAAAGTTTACTGTGATGCATCAGGTATTGGGCTGGGAGTTGTGTTGATGCACGATGATCGAGTTATTGCGTACGGGTCTCGGTAGTTGAGGCCACATGAGTGGAATTACCTGAAGCATAATCTCGAGTTGGTTGTAGTTGGTCATGCGTTGCGTTGTAAGAGACATTATCTTTTGGGAGAGAATTTTGTGGTTTTCACCGACCACAAAAGTCTCAAGTATATTTTTACTCATCGTGACTTGAATCTGAGGCAGCGAAGGTGGGTCAAATACCCTCAATATTTGATTTTTAGCTTGCCTATACACCTGGTAAAGGTAATGTAGTAGCTGATGCACTGAGCAGGAAGACTCAGATACAGGTAGTGCAGGAGGCCAGTGGTGAATGACAGCTTATGGATTTGTTCTCTGCGATGTATTTGGAGGTGCACGACAGTCAGGGGAAAACATAACTTTCCTCTTTAGTTGTGACTTCTACACTCCTAGATGGAGTGTGGATGAGACAGCTATCTGATTTAGAAGGCCTTTTTCTACGGGATTCGGTGGCAAGCGAGGACCCTCATCCTAGTTGGACGATAGGCGATGATGAGTTATTGTGTTTCCATGGACGTGTATGGGTTCTATGGTATATACGTGAGGAGATGATGTGGGAGTTTCATGCTTCGGCTTGGGTAGTTCATCCTGGGGTTACCAAGATGTACCGTGACTTGAGACGTCAGTACTGGTGGATAGGTATGAAGAGAGATGTAGCTGGTTTTATTACTAGATGATCCACCTGTCTGCAGGTGAAGGTGAAGCATTAGAGGCCAGCCAGACTGTTACAGCAGTTACCCATTTCAGAGTGGAAATGGGATGATGTCATGATAGATTTCATAATTGGGTTGCCGAGGTCACCTAGAGGCAATGATGTTGTGTGGATTATTGTGGATAGACTCACGAAGGTAGCTCGCTTTTTTCCGATCAAGGAGACCTTCGGTGTTAACGAGCTCGGAAGGTTGTATATCCGAGAGATCGTATATCTTCAGGGGGTCCCTCATTCTATTATTTCAAATAGGGATGCACATTTTACATCTTGTTTCTACCAGAGTTTTCAGAAGGCACTGGGTACACAGGTTCTTCTGAGCACAGCTTACCACCCTTAGACCGATGGCCAGTCAGAGCATACTATACAGGTACTTGAGGACATGTTGCGTGCATGCGTCCTAGATTTTGGGGGATTTTGGGAGAGGCGTATAACCCTAGTCAAGTTTTAATATAACAGTTGTTTTCAAGCGACTATTGAGATAGCACTATATGAGTATTTATATGGTAGGCCATGCCGATCACCTTTGTGCTGGTTAGAGGTAGGTGAGGCAGCTTTACTTGGACCACGTCTTGTGCAGGAGACTTCTGAGCAGGTCCAGTTGATTCAGAAGTGGATGGCTACTGCGAAGTCTCATCAGAAATATTATGTTGATTGCCGCAGATGACCTTTGGAGTTCGTAGTCGGGGATAAGGTTTTCTTGTGTGTTTCAACGAGGTTAGGACACAAACGGATCAGGAGACAGGGTAAGCTTTCACCGAGGTATGTGGGAACATTTGAGATTCTGGATAGAGTTGAGCTAGTTGCCTATCGGTTACTATTACCGCAGAGGTATTGGGTCATTCACGACGTCTTCCATGTATCTTAGTTATGCCGTTATCATTCAGACCCATCTCACGTTTTTAAGCACAAGGATGTTGATCTTGAGTTAGAATCTTCCTTTGAGGAGCATCCGATTCGTATCGTTGATAGAAGCACAAAGGCTCTCTGAGGTTGGTCAGTTACTCTCGTACGGGTGCTATGGAAGCATGGCCGAGTGCAGGACGAAACCTGAGAGGAGGAGACCGACGTACATGCTCAGTGGTCGGAGTTTTTCACAGCTATATCTTCACCACCCTTAGAAGGGAAATTCGGGGATGAATTTATTTAAGGGGGGAAGTTTGTAAGAACCCAGTTCTTGTTTCTGAGGTATGGGTTTCTTATTTTCACTTTTCCTTAAGTGTTTTTGAGAAAATATGGAAAATGGAGAAAAATCCCAAAATTTGGAAAGTACACGCCGTGTACTTTTGGCCGTGTGGAGTGAGTACACAGGGTGTCTAGCCGTGTGGCGATCAAGGGTGTAGGAACCAAATACACATCGTGTAGCGGTCCATTACACGCTGTGTAGTCAGTCAGTAGGCGAATAGTAATACGGTGGCCAGCTGTGTGATAGAACATGTCGTGTGCTCAAGGAGACACATCATGTAGTCACGTCGGTAGGTGAACAGTGCCACACTGGCGAGAAGCTACCAGAGGAACAGTTAAAAAATGGGGAGTACACGTTGTGTACTTGGAAGTACACGCTGTGTAATTTGTTTTTTTCACTTAAAATGGGCATTAGACTCCCCTGTTCACAGGGAAGGCTTAGAACAGGAAGAGGGCTCGGGAGAGGAAGGTCAGAGCTTCGGAGATCCTCCAGGCGCACATCGGGAATCGGATTCTGCCTCTGTCGATCTCGTTGGAACCGCACAGGTAAGAGCTTCCTCTTCCTGGTGCGTCCTTTACCAATTAGTTTCCTAATGGGAGTTATTTTCCTTTAAATTTTGTTTCTTCTACGTCAGATCTATGTCGTTCTTGGGCGTTTCTAGGATCATCGTTCGCGTATATTGTTCGTGGGTGTTAAAGGCAGGTGGCTTGGTGTTTATTTTCCAATTTTTGTGTGTTTTATGCATTTTTGTGCCACGAACCCATGTTGGGGTGTCATGTGGATGAGTCCATAGCTATTTTAAATACCTAGAATTGAATAGGTAATTAATTGTGATAACAAAATGCTTTTTGGGATCGTGCGTGGATCCAGGACCACCCTAGGGGTGCGTTCCTCTGTTTAGCCGTTTGGCCAAGATACTCGAGGGTATGCATTAAAAGTAATTATTATAGAATCACCTTGAGAGGAATTTCTTGTGAATTTTTATTTACATGTTGGGCATGGCCCGGTTACTTGCGCCTGAGGGCAGTGTTTTACTTAGCCCGTGGGCGTTGTTTTGCTTAGCCCGAGGGTAGTGGTTATCCTAGCCTGAGGGAAACTTCTTCTGTGCCTGTGGGTAGTTGATTCTGTGCCTGTGGGTGACACTTACTATGCTTGAGGTCAATATCTGTGTGTCTGTGGGCAGATTCTTGTGTTGGATACTCTTTACCTGAGGGTAGGGGTTTACAAGTCTGAGGACATTATCTGTTTACTTAGAATATTCACTGTGGTGATATTTTTAAATTAAAGAATTAAATGGATATTAAAATGGCAATATAATTAGTTAAGTTAGTTACTTTTTAGTACTGCTTAATTTAGTGAATTTTACTACTTCACACTATTTTTGAATGTTTTACACACAGTTGAGCACGGGCCTTTGGTGGGTGCCTACTGGGAATTTATTTCTCACACTCTGTTTGGGTCATGCTTTTTGGCCCAAATAGATTACGTTGTTGCGGATGTAGATAAGGGAAAGGGTCCTTATACAAGTACTTGATTGATGCTGGGGTGTAGGAGAGCATGGGACCGAGCATTGGCTCATGATGCCGTGGGCTATTATATTTTTCTTATTTGTACTTGTACTTCAGTTGTATTGTATTTTTTGGTTAACATGTTCTGGATGTTTTCGTAGAATAGTGACATGCTACATCTTCTTATATATATATGACTGCTAGTTTCCTTTTTTTTATCGGTTATGTAACAACCCAAGTAAGTAATGAATAATATATATTCTTATCTATGTCTATTCATGAATTATATAGTGTTTTAGAGGCTTAAAATGAGAATAAATCCAATCATAAGCATGGAATACACTAATATTTTTAAAAGATTATATTACTGCCTTTTGATGGAAAACCATTTTTAAATCAATTTTTTGACAATTTTATAATATCTATTTGTCAAAATAAACTTATTATTTATGATTGGGACATTGAAATTTACATTGGATAATTTTTTGGTAATTTTCTGACAATGTTAATTTTTTAATGAATAGTGAAAAATACTGCATTTTACATCAAAACTACATTTTCATGTAATTTAATTATATGGTTAGATTATCTTTTTAATTGGTTTTAAAGTTTAAATAGAATATATTTTTACCATGTAATCCAATGGTGGTCATTGGGATTAATTTCACTTTGGAATTTGGCATAAACAAGTTCCAAACTTTTTATTGATATTATTTCTAAAAAAACCCGCTATTTGTTTTGACAACGGGAATTATTTTTTAAATTAATTATTTCAATTTCTGTGTTTGGAATTTGGTAAAATGGATTAAATATTTAGAATCATAAGGTCAAAATTATGTAATCAATACTTTTGTTTTTGGACATTATGAATAGTTACGACGGTAATTATCTTTAATTATCTTGATTAATAAGTAATCGAGTAGTTAAGGATACTAAAATAATATCATAATAATAACAAATGACCACCAAATGTGTCCTAATGCTACTTGTTGTGTAATGGCCGACCATTTTATGCCTTGTGCCAAACTTGGGGACCCCATGGAATCACATTTGTGTGATAATGACTTTTTGTCTTTTTATTTTTAAAGAAAGTTAAATATAACAAAGAATTTATCACCTGAGTAAAACATTTTTAATATTGTCTACATAAATGATCTATTGAACTATAAATAGTCATTGGAAATATAAAAATATTTCCTACATCATAGTATTTTTTTATAATTTTTAGACATTAAATAAATTAACTTATTTATGACATCATGATGATGTAGCGATTACCTCATTAATGAACGATTTAAATAAAATGAAAAGATAATGTAAAATATAAGACTTACACTTGTCAAAGACCTATTGGATGAGTATATTTCGAACCCTTATCACCTTATCCTAGAAACACATCAATTTGGGACCATTTAAATCCGAAACTCGTTTGAAAATAAAGTAACATTTTATACCTTTCCAAGAGTGCCCCTCCTCTCCTCTTATAAAAGGCCTCCACTCTAACTCCTTACCCACACTTCTCAAGCCTTTGGCTCGGCCATGATATACTCATTGTTTCTCTCCACATCCCTCTCCTAATCCTATAAGCCTAACCATAGGCAGGAAGCTCTTCAAGAAACCATTTTGGTTCAAACCAAAGAGAGTTACCCGATTTAAAGGTAAAGTCTTCTCTAATGCTCTGTTGTTTTATTTTGCTTCTCCAACCCCCTAAACTCTTTTTATTAATTTATTTTGTATCAAAACCAGTATATTACATATACTAGTATGTTTTTATAATAATTATTCTAGCTACACTTACACACACCTACATCTAATGGTTAATGACCATATTGTTTCCGTGGATGGTGAATTTCTGCCTCACAAAACGATGATTGTTCAATATTCTTCTAACACATTCAAAGGTGGACATTAAGATGCCACTATATTTATATATGATATGTAATATGTTTATTTTTTCCTTAAGCTTTTGTATTTTTCATTTATGTCATTCATTTATGGTTTCCAATATGGGTAAACGCGATATCTTCATTTTAGGAAGTGCGGACTACCACCCCCTCAAAGTTATTTGATTCGTTAATTCCATATGTGGGATGTATAAAGGATAGAGTTAATGATATTATATATTATATTATACTGGAATTATAATATATCTTTATGTCATTATTATTTCATTCCATTAAATACGAAATAGAAATGAAAGTTGCGTTCATGCGTACGTACGGCTTACCGTCTCCATGAACGGTGCATTTCATTTCTTACCTCTAAATGTTATGTAATATTATAAATGCATGTGTATACTGGATATATATGATATATATGATATCTACATCATGAATATAATTATGTATATGATGTATATTTTACCACATGAACAACTTGTAATTATAAAGAGTTTATTTTTTACTTAAGTACCAATGATCTACAAAACTACCATTATTAACATTAATTATTACATAGTGTTCATGAAATGGTAATAAGTGATATAAAAGGAATAATGAACATGAAAAAGGTTCTCAAGAAAGTATAAATTAACTCAAGTTTATTATTCAGGAGGTTAAAGAACGATCGAGTAAAGTCGGACCCGAGGTAAGGGACTTTGTCTCAATCTCCTTTCATTGAGGCATATTAGGTTTTATAAACAACTTTCTTTTATACGTTGTATAAACCCCTTGGACTTTTACGTTTATTCAAAAGGAATATTTTTTATATGAATCATTTACTAAACGAAAAAAAAGGAATGTTTTTTTGTTGTACGTATGCGGCGACAACGACTTCTCTGCCGCCGTGACCGTTATTTGAGTTTCGGCTTCCTCCACATGCCATAACTTTTTTTTAATGAAAAATAAATACCATGTTTTACTTTTCTTTTATTTTGGTATTGAAAATGGTTTTGATAATGTTTTTATTATATCAATGTGTTATTGATATCTTGTGATTGAAATGTGGAAATGTTATGTTTCCTTTATGCATGTTTTATGTGATACGATTATGTTATGGTTCTTGGGAATTGTTATGAAGACGGGTGGTTCCATGATAAACTAAGGTCTGGTGAGCCCAATATAGCTCTCCAATGCATTGGGTAACATGAAGGAGTTAAACATTAAGGTTTCTCTAAAGAGATTTAGGGAATATACTGTGATGAGTATTCCAAACGTAATCATGAGGGTTACTCCCTACGTAAGAATGTTATGAATGCCTCAAGTTACCTTTATGTCTTATGATTTCTATGATTTACTCATGATTTGATGAGGTGTGTTAAAGTGATTATGTTTTATGAGTAAAGTATGATTTCTTACATGGACTAATGTTTTCATTTCGTACTTTTATATCTCTTACTGAGCTTTTTATGCTCATCCCAAGTTTTTGAAATGTTATTCACAGGTCAAGGGAAAGGTACATGATGTGATGATAGTGTCAAGGAAGTTTCAAGAAAGAATACATGTTTTATTTTAAATATGTTTCCGTTGATGGGAAAAATGAGTACTATATTTTATGTAACCACTTTGTTTAAATGTGAAATGTAATGCATGTTTTATGATCTAATTTTCTAAAACTCTAAACCTGAAAAGATCCTCAATGTGTATTCTTGAAGTAACTCAAGATTAAGTAATGTTTAAGGATGGGGCCTTATAGTTAGTATCAGAGGTCGGTTTAGATAAATTTAGGAGTTAGAATTATATTAAATGATTATCCAAAAATATTTTTTTATGGTCAAATTTAAATGATATAGAATTTGATGATTATCATGTTTCTTCATCTAAGACATGTTTGTTCCGAATGGGTTTCCGTAGAGGAAATTGGGAAGCAGTTCTAGGAAGACATACAAAAGGAAATGACCTTTCGAATCAGCATATTAAGATGGTCGAAATTGGAACTGAACAGTTTGTTGCAGTAATGGCACAGTTGACCCAAGCGATAAATGGTGGTGGTATCCATGCACGAGATCATCCAGATCAACCGCAGAGGAACATGTCAGTGGTGGAACATTTCATGGGGCAACATCCCCCATCATTCAGAGTATCATCTGACCCTATGCTAGATGAAGTTTGGATTAAATCACTGGAGAAGATTTTTGATGTCATGGGGTGTTCAGACAATCAAAAGGTTAGTCTTGTTATTTACCGTTTGGAGGGTGAAGCAGATCAATGGTGGTTGATTTTTAAAAATATTAGGGATGCTGATGAGATTGATTCTCTCGACTGGAATGAATTCAAAGGTATGTTTCTTGAGAAGTATTTTACTAAGGATGTTCGACTTAGGATGGAAAAACAATTCCTAGAACTGAGGCAAGAGGAAGACTCAGTGGCTGCCTATGAAGAAAGGTTCACTCGATTGGCAAGGTATGCTCCAAATTTTATCTGAGACCTTGATAGTAAAATCAATCATTTTTACTCAGGATTAAAGCCAAAATATCGAAGGGCTTTAGCTTCTTGTGAGTTCAAGAGTTATGAAAATCTTGTTTGATGTGATGAGAAGGTGGAAATGGAGTTTTCCGATGATCAAGTGTTCTATAACAACCAGCAGAAGAAGAGACTGAGGTGGCAAGAGAAAGGAAAGAATTCTTCAAAAAGGTCTAATGGTAAGAAAAATAAGTTTCCAATTGCAGATAAATGTGGTAAAAGGCATGCTGGGGAATGTCTTCTGAATTCTGGAAAGTTCTACTGATGCGGTAAGATGGGACATAAGGCTCGTGATTGCACTGAAAAAGATCAGGGTGATGGTAAGACCAAATTTGATTTACTATTAGTGAAATGTTTTAAGTGCAATGAGATGGGTCACTATATAAATGAGTTTCTGACAAAGAGATCGAGTGATGGGAAGCAGTTAGACTAAAAGAAGAAAGGGGTGGTGAAATCCTTTGTAACTACTTCATTAGATGTCGGGCCATCAAATGAATTTGTATCAGGTACTTTGTTTGTTTTTTCAGATTATGCCAGTTTGTTGTTTGATTCGGGGTCTACGCATTCTTTTATCTCTGAAAACATTTCTAGTAAAAGGAGAATACCATCTCAAGAAATGACTCCTGAACTTGTGGTAAAAACACCTGGGGGAAATGTTGAGGCAAAAAGAATTTATAAGAATCTTCCTATCCTTATCTATGGAAAGAACCTATTTGCAAACCTTATTGTTTTACCTCTAGTAGAGTTTGATGTTATCCTGGGTATGGATTGGCTCTCTATTTACCATGCTAAGATTGACTGTAGAGCTAAAGAAGTTTATTTTCAGAAAGACTTTCAATTTGTGTACAGGAATGAACCCTTACTGTTGATAATATATCAAGAGGCCGAGAAACTTGTAAAAGATGAAAATGAATGTTACCTTGAACATATCATTGAAAACAAGGGAACTGTTTAGATTAATGATGTGTCAGTGGTAAATGAGTATCCTGATGTTTTTCCTGATGAGTTTCCTATAATAATACCAGATCAAGAAGATGATTTTACTGTTGACTTAGTTTCTGATGCTAATCCAATTTCAAAACCCCCTTATCGAATGGCTCAAACTAAAATTTTAGATTTGGAGTAGAAATTTCAGGATTTATTAGAGAAAGGTTTCATTCGACCTAGCACATCACCATGAGGTGATCCTATTTTATTTGTTAAAAAGGAAGATGGTACAATGATACTTTTCATTGATTATAGAGCCTTGAATAACATCACTGTTAAGAACAAATATCCTTTTCCTCATATCGATGATTTGTTTGATCATCTCCAGGGAGCTCAGTTTTTTTCAAACATTGACCTGAGATCAGGGTACCATCAGTTGAAGGTAAAGGAAACAGATATTCCGAAGACCGCGTTTTGTACAAGATATGTCCATTATGAATTTGTAGTAATGCCTTTTGGGCTAACCAATGCACCTGCTGTATTCATGGACCTTATGAATAGAATTTTCCATGAGTTCTTGGATAAGTTTTTGGTTGTTTTCATTAATGATATTTTGGTGTTTTCTAAAAGTAAAGAGGAGCATGAAATACATTTAAGGGTTATTTTGAAAACCTTAAAAGAAAAGAAATTGTATGGGAAATTCAGAAAGTGTTAGTTTTGGTTGCAACAAATTTCTTTCCTTGGTCACATTGTTTCTAAAGATGGGATAACTTTTGATCCTACATAAACAACGGTTGTTGAAGAATGGACAAGACCCACAAATGTAACTGAGATTCGTAGCTTCCTTGGTTTGGTAGGCAATTACCGAATGTTTGTTAGAAATTTTTCACGGTTATTTAGTCCAATGACTAAGCTTACTCGGAAGGGTGTTAAGTTTATTTGGACAAAAGAATATGATGATTGTTTTCAGGAACTGAAAAGAAGATTGGTGAATGCTCCAGTTTTGGCACTACCATCCAGGAATGGTGAGTTTGTTTTCTACAGTGATGCTTCATTGAAAGGACTTGGTTACGTCCTAATGCAGAATGATCAGGTAATTGCTTATTCTTCACGACAGTTGAAAACACATGAGGTAAATTGCCCTACACATGATTTGGAATTAGCTTCTATTGTTTTCACTTTAAAAATTTTGAGGCATCATTTGTATGGAGTAAAGTGTAAAATATATACCGATCATAGAAGTTTAAAATATATATTCACTCAGAAATAATTGAACATGAGATAGAGGAGATGGATATAATTAATCAAGGATTATTATTGTACAATTCATTACCATCCGGGAAAAGAAAATAAAGTGGCTGATGCTTTGAGTCAAAAAAGTAATGCTTCATTAACAATGATACATTTGGAACATGATCCTTTGGTTAAGGATTTGATGAACTTTGGCATAGAAGTTGTTAGTCCAGGATGTCCTTCTGTTTTGTTTTAGGTATAAATGAAATCTTCTCTATCAGACAGAATTAAGCAAGCATAGAAGCAAAACAACGAGTTGCAGAAAAAGTTAGAGTTGGTTAATAAGGGTATGTTGCCTGAATTCAACATTGATAATGATTGTGTTTTGAGATTTGGGAAGAGATTGTGTGTGACTTGTGATTCACAGTTGAAGAGAGAGTTGTTATGTAAATATCATAGTTCTCCGTTTTGATTTCATCCAGGTAGTATTAAGATGTATATAGATCTCCGGGAGTATTACTAGTGGGACAGAATGAAAAGGGATATTACTGATTTTACTCTGAAGTGTTTGAATTGTCAACAGGTAAAAGCAGAGCGGTAGTTACCAAAAGGGCTGCTTTAGCCTTTACCAGTACCAGAGTGGAAATGGGAGAATATATCCATGGACTTCGTTGTGGGATTTCCGAAGACACCTCGAGGTAATAATGCAATCTGGGTTATTGTTGATCGCTTGACTAAATCTGCTCATTTCCTTGCTATACGAGATACTTTTTCCCTAGATCAACTTTCCTATTTGTATCTTAAATAGATAGACAGGTTACATGGAGTTCCTCTCTCCATTGTATCTGATCGTGATCCCAGGTTTGCATCTAACTTTTGGAAAGGCCTTCAGAAGTCGTTGGGTACTGAATTAAATTTTAGTACAGCTTTTCATCCTCAATCAGATGGGCAGTCAGAATGAACAATTCAGACTTTGGAGGATATGCTACGTGCTTGTTTGATGGATTATCAGGGAAGTTGGGACCAACATCTTTATTTGGTTGAGTTTTCTTATAATAACAGTTTTCATTCCAGTATACAAATTGCACCATTTGAGGCATTATATGGGAAGCGGTGTCAAACTCTAGCTTTCTGGGATGAAGTGGGTGAAAGGAAGTTGATGGGACCAGAATTGGTAGAAGAGTTGGCAGAAAAAGTTCAGCTGATACAGAAACACACGAGAACAGCTCAGAGCAGGGAGAAGAGTTATGCAGACAATAGGAGGAAGGATCTCTCTTTTTAAGGTAGGTGATCATGTTTTTCTCAAAGTTTCACTATGGAAAAGTTTGATGTGATTTGGTAAGAAAGGAAAGCTAAGTCCAAGGTTCATTGAACCATATGAAATTATGGAGAGAGTTGGATAATTTTCATACCGAGTGTCTTTACCTCCGAGTTTATCTCAGGTACACAATTTTTTTCATGTTTCAATGTTAAGGAAGTACATGCCAGATCCATCTCATGTTTTGAGTCCAGAGGTACTTCAGCTGGAAGAGAATCTATCTTATGAGGAACAACCAGTCCAAATTCATGACCACAAGGATAAAGTTTTGCGGAATAAGGTGATTCTTCAAGTAAAGGTTTTGTGGAAAAACCACATGAGTGAAGAGGCAACATGAGAATCTGAAAATGCAATGAGGGATAAATACCCCCACTTATTTGATAAGTAAATAAATTGCGGGGATGCAATTTTCTAAAGGGGGGAAGGATTTAACATCCCAAGTAAGTAATGAATAATAGATATTCTTATCTATGTCTATTCATGAATTATATAGTGTTTTAGAGGCTTAAAATGAGAATAAATCCAATCTTAAGCATGGAATACATTAATATTTTTATAAGATTGTTTTACTGCCTTTTGATGGAAAACCATTTTTAAATAAAAATTTTGACAATTTTATAAGCTATATTTGTCAAAATAAAGTTATTCTTTATGATTGGGACATTCAAATTTACATTGGATAATTTTTTGGTAATTTTCTGACAATGTTCATTTTTTAATGAATAGTGAAAAATACCTCATTTTACATCAAAACTACATTTTTATCTAATTTAATTATATGGTTAGATTATCTTTTAAATTGGTTTTAAAGTTTAAATAGAATATATTTTCACCATGTAATCCAATTGTGGTCATTGGGATTAATTTCACTTTGGAATTGGGCATAAACAAGTGCCAAACGTTTCATTGCTATTATTTCTAAAAAACCCGCTATTTGTTTTGACAACGAGAATTATTTTTTAAATTAATTATTTCAATTTCTGTGTTTGGAATTTGTTAAATATGATTACATATTTGGAATAATAAGGTCCAAATTATGTAATTAAGACTCTTTTGTTTTTTGACATTATGAATAGTAACGACGGTAATTATCTTTAATTATCTTGATTAATTAGTAATCGGGTAGTTAAGGATAATAAAATAATATCATAATAAAAACAAATGACCACAACATGTGTCCTAATGCTACTGGTTGTTTCATGGACGACCATGGTATGCCTCGTGCCAAACTTGGGGACCCCATGGAATCACATTTGTGTGATAATGACTTTTTATCTTTTTATTTTTAAAGAAAGTTAAATATAACAAATAATGTATCACCTGAGTAAAACTTTTTTGATTTTGTCTAAATATATGATCTATTGTACTATAAATAGTCATTAGAAAGATAAAAATATTTCGTACATCATAGTATTTTTTTTATAATTTTTAGACATTATATAAATTAAATTATTTATGACATCATGATGATGCAGCGATTACGTCATTAATGAACGATTTAAATAAAATGAAAATATAATGTAAAATATACGACTTACTCTTGTAAAAGACCTATTGGATGATTATATTTCGAACCCTTATCACCTTATCCTCGAAACACATCAATGTGGGACCATTACAATCCGAAACTCATTTGAAAATAAGGTAACATTTTATACCTTTCCAAGAGTACCCCTCCTCTCCTCTTATAAAAGGCCCCCACCTCTTCCTCCTTACCCACACCTCTCAAGCCTTTTGCTCGGAAAATCTCTGATGATTTTGTCTCTCCAAATCCCTCTCTTCATCTTAGAAGCCTTAATTTAGGCAGGAAGCTCTTCAAGAAACCATTTTGGTTCAAACCAAAGGGAGTTACCCAATTCAAAGGTAAAGTCTTCTCTAATGCTCTTTTGTTTTATTTTGCTTCTCCAACCCCCTAAAATATTTTTATTAATTTTTTTGTAACAATAATAGTATCTTCCATATACTAGGATTTTGTTATAATAAGGATTCTACCTACACTTACACACTCCAACATCTAATGGTTAATGAGAATACTATTTCCGTGGATGGAGAATTTCTGCCTCACGAAACGATGATTGTTCAATATTCTTCTAACACCTTCAAAGGTGGCCATTAAGATGTCACTATATTTATATATGATATATAATATGTTTATTTTTTCCTTAATCTTATGTATTTTTCATTTATGTCATACCTTTATGGTTTCCATTATGGGTAAACGTGATATCTTCATTTTAGGAAGTGCGGACAACCGCCCCCTCAAAGTGATTTGATTCGTTAATGCCATATGTGAGACATATAAAGGATAGAGTTAATGATATTATATATGATATTATACTGGAATTATAATATATCTTTATGTCATTATGATTTCATTCCATTAAATACGAAATAGAAATGAAAGTAGCATTCATGCATACGTACGGCTTATCGTCTCCATGAATGGTGCATTTCATTTCTTACCTCTAAATGTTATGTAATATTATAAATTCATGTATATACTGGATATATATGATATATATGATATCTAAATCATGAATATAATTCTTTATATAATGGATATTTTACCACATGAACAACTTGTAATTATAAAATCTTTATTTTTGACTCAAGTACCAATGATCCACAAAACTACCATTATTAACTAAAATAATTACAAAGTGTTCATGACATGGTAATAAGTGATATAAAAGGAATAATTAACTTGAAAAAGGTTCTCAAGCAAGTATAAATTAACTCAAGTTTATTATTCAGGAGGTTAAATAACGATCGAGTAAAGTCAGATCTGAGGTAAGGGACTTCGTCTCAATCTCCTTTCATTGAGGCATATTACGTTTTATAAACAACTTTCTTTTATACGGTGTATAAACCCCTTTGAATTTTACGTTTATTCAAAAGGAATCTTTTTTATATGAAGAATTTAATAAAAGACAAAAGGTAATGTTTTTTTTCGTATGTATGTGGCGACAACGACTTCTCCGCCGCCATGACCATTATTTGAGTTTCGGCTTCCTCTACGAGCCATAAATTTTTTTTAATGAAAAATAAATACCATGTTTTACTTTTCTATTATTTTGGTATTGAAAATGGTTTTGATAATTTTTTAATTATATCTATGTGTTATTGATATCTTGTGATTGAAATGTGGAAATGTTATGTTTCCTTTATGCATGTTTAATGTGATACGATTATGTTATGGTTCTTTGGAATTGTTATGAAGATGGGTGGTTCCATGATAAACTAAGGTTGGGTGAGCTTGATATAGCTCTCCAATGCATTGGGTAACATGAAGGAGTTAAAATTTAAGGTTTCTCCAAAGAGATTTATGGAATATACTATGATGGGTATTTAACATGTAATCATGAGGGTTACTCCCTACGTAAGAATGTTATGAATGCATCAAGTTACCTTTATGTCTTATGATTTCTATGATTTACTCATGATTTGATGAGGAATGTTAAAGTGATTATGTTTTATGAGTAAAGTATTATTTCATACCTGGACTAATGTTTTCGTTTCATACTTTTATATCCTTTACTGAGCTTTTTATGCTCATCCCAAGTTTTTGAAATGTTTTTCACATGTCAAGGGAAAGGTACATGATGTGATGATAGTGTCAAGTAAGTGTCAAGAAAGAATCCATGTTTTATTTTAAATATGTTTATGTTGATGGGGAAAATGAGTACAATCTTTTATGTAACCACTTTGTTTAAATTTGGAATGTAATGAATGTTTTATTATCTAATTCTCTAAAACTCTAAACCTGAAAAGATCTTCAACGTGTATTCTTGAAGTAACTCAAGATTAAGTAATGATTAAGGGTGGGGCCTTATAGGTTATCCATTTCAGTTAAATATACTATTGATGCTTCTACTGTTATTGTATGTTTATTTATATTCTGCTGCACTACACTTTGACAAATGAGGGCATAGTTTCCCCACTATCAGACCTGGGCCCTCGTTGCTAGTCGGTAGCCTCTGGAGTTTGGGGAAATGCGCTTGAGGTCACGTGAAGAACTGGGTTCGGGGCACCCATTGAGTGGCACCTGGATCCAGGATGTTATAGATGTGAATACTATACTTTTACAAATCAACCTTAATTCATCCACATGAATATAAAGGATGCTTTAAATACAACATAACCGAAGTATATTAAAATAAAGTGTTGTTTTCTTTAAGAAATGGGGACATTAAAAAAATATTTTAAAAAAATTCTTGAGGAAAATACCCTTTTATTTTTTAAAATACTTTTGAAAAACCATTTTTGGATAATCACATAAAAAAATATTTTATTTAAATATTAATATATTAAACATCAAATTGAAGCTTCAATGAAATGATGGTGGGTAAATTAATACAAGCCATACGAGGTAAAAAGAACATTCCTTCTGTATGGTTAAAGGTTAGAAAAAATCCATATTTTGAAAGAGAAAAGAATATTCCTTTGAAAAAATTGGTAAAGTAAAAA
Organism: Viscum album; assembly: GCA_963277665.1. Classification (NCBI taxonomy): domain Eukaryota; kingdom Viridiplantae; phylum Streptophyta; class Magnoliopsida; order Santalales; family Viscaceae; genus Viscum; species Viscum album. The sequence continues at coordinate 1,513,743,929 of OY728155.1, read as the reverse complement.
GAGTATAAATTTATTTAAAAAATAATTTATAAATTTTTTTGAATAATTTGTTAGAAAATATGGTTTTTAAGATAAAATAGGTTCTCCAGCTAAAGAGTGATAAAAATTCATGTTTTTGAACAACATTTTCCAAAAAAAATTGAGTACCAAAGAGTGGAAAAATTGTACTTGTAATTAAAAATAGCCATAAATAACCATAGGATATAAAATCAATGGTTTCACTAAACAATATTCATATAATTTCCTCAAATGTAAAAACCATTGAAATGTCATTAAATTAATTGTTGAGGAATACAATATTTAAACATTCGAAAGTGTCCCATACCACATTAAAACATTTTATATCATAAGACCTATGAAGAAATAATATTAAACAGAACATATAATATCATTATAAAAAAGTTAATCATGATATAAAATTTCAAAGGTATTATATAAAAAATATAAAATAATCTAGGTGAAAAACAATAACTAAGTCTCTATGGAATATAAATTGTCACTAAAATCCCTTAAATTTTGTTTATTTTTAGGTAAATGTAAATTAAATTGTCGTATAAGAAACATATTTTCATTATATACTTGTTTCAAAACCATTTCAATGTTTATAATTACGTTTATATAAATTATTATTATTATTTATACAACTAGTTATTCCATTAATTTAACATCGGGTGTTTTGACCAAATTCGATTTATGTGTCAAAACAGACTTTAGAAGGTCAACTATGGTCAAAGGGTCCCTATATAACATCTAAAAAATAGTAATAACTAAAAAATTATCATATTCATAAATTAATAATACTTTTAAAAACCAAAATTAAAAAGGGTTATGAAAAATGAATCAATGTTACGATCATGCAGATGGTAAGCCATACATACGCATGAGCAACATTCTCAGTTTTCAATCACCCTTATAGAAAGAAGTTAATTATAATTAAATCTCTCTAGAATGATAATTATAACATAAATAACATATTATTTAATCATATATACTATTATATATAATTCATGTAATGAAAAATAAATCATATCATAATGAGTAGGCGACAACCCACACTTCCACGAATGACATTATCACTTTTTAAGTGTGTGAAAGTGTAATAAAGAAAATGATATGTATTATATTTCATGAAAGGTAATAATTTAATAAATATAATTTATATTTTTTATCTCACATGTTTTTAATTTAAACCACCTTTTACAGGTTCCATGGATTGTTTGAATGAATCGCATCGCTTTGAGGGGGCTATAGTCGACACTTCCCCAAATGATGTTATCATGTTAACATAAAACAAGAAGTATTAAATTTATGTGGTATAAAATTATTATCTAAGTATAATGACATATAAAGTATCATATATAACATATATTAACTGATTTTCCATCATAATTTAAACCATGATAGGTAGTGAAGGAAAAATGAACAGTCATCATTTGTGAGGCCGGAGTTCGCTGTACACAGAAATAGTATGTTCGTCACACATTAGATGGAATTGTGTGAATGTGTAGGTTGAAAATTAAAATAATAACATACCAGTATATTGATATTTATTTATTTATTACACATGAATATAATAATTATTTATTAGTGGTTGGAGAATGGAAATAAAACTAAAAAGAATAAGGAAATATGTTACCTCTTTGGCAGGTAACTCCTTTGGGTTAGAACCAAAAGCTTCATTGGATGGATTTATGAAAAAATAGAGGATTAAAGATATATTATAGGTATTTTTAGAGTATATTTATTCCTATTTTGGTTGATCCTATGTGGGTAGAGAAGTGTGAGGAATAGGGAGGTGTGGTGGACTTTATAAGAAAGGAAAATGACACATTAGGTATTTTTGAAACGATGTTCGGTGCACCCACATTTTTACATAAAAAAGTCATAAAATTTTCAAAATAAATTAACAAAATTATGTTTAATTACTTATTTATGTCTATAAAATGGGTGTTTTACATTTCTATAGGTTATTTGGTTCCTTATGTAATTGATTTAGTCCTTTATTAAGCATAATTTTTCCTTAATAATTGTAATGAATTTTAATCACTTTCACGAATGATTCTGGAAAAAAACAAAGTTGGTATTGTTATAAAATATAAATTATTATTATTACAAATATGGAATCCATTTTTCTAAATTACTTTCATAGACGTGGTAGATTATTATTTAAATTTAATCTTGTAGGTGGGATGACAATGCATATTTTTTTATGTAAAAATGTCTGAATGATTGTAAAGTTTTTGTAATAAATTTCTTGGTGAAATTGATTCCAATGAAATTTATTTTATTAAATTATAAATTTATTATCTAATTAATGTTTTAAACCAATTAAAATTATAGTTTAACCTTATAAATAAATTATCTAAAAATTAGTTTTTATCTAAAATTTAGTATTTTCATCTATTCATAAAAAATGGAATGGTTCATAAAATTAAAAAAAATCACAAAAACCTAATTTTTATGTATCAATATAAAATATTAAGTTTATGATGATATATTAAATAAAATAATTTTTCAAAATTCATATTTAATATGGGTTCACCAATAAAAGGCGTTAAAATTTCCATTATAAAAATTGAGGTTTTTATGTATAAAATAGATTTTGTTCTTATAATATTTATATAAAACCTAATGGATGAATACAAAAAAAATTATTGAATATTTGATATATATATTAAATTAATATCACTCAATAATATTAATTAATATAATATATTATTATAAAACAAATTTTTGAGCATAGAAATAGTTTTATTCAAAAATATTTACATTATATTTAGTTGCTTCTTATATTCATTTTTAATTAATTTCAAAAAAATTAATTTAGTATATATTTTTATAAAACATAATATTTATACTTTAGTTATTATTATTAAAAAATAATAATTTGATGGATAGTTTATATCTCCTTATATTTTAATAATATATTATTGTTTGAACAATCATGGACGAGCGTGTAACAAAAGCCATTGAGGAAGGTCACTCTTACGTTTGGCGCATCCTTAATCAATGTTTCATGAAATTAAATATATATAATATATTCTAAATATTAATTATATTATAAAGTATCTTGATATTATATTTCCTTATGTTCATTGTGTCGCAGGTCATACATTCTATAGAATACAAGGTTCTTAATTTAGATTTTTAGGGCATCACAATTATGTTCTTTAATGATCATAACTTTTTGAAATGTTTTCATAATTTATTATTAAAATTATATTTATTGTATCTCTTTGTATTGTATCATCCATTATAGAAAATGGAGTGGATGGAATTTATTATCCCTTTACCAATTCTTGAGGTGTCTCTGGTGTTTTATGGTTCTCTTTAGACATCCCCATTACTATTTATTCCATTATTCATAATTACTATCGGCTTATGTACGGATTACATGAATGTATTTAGAATATATATATCCATTATCATCATTATTTAGTTGATTTGGATCAGTTTTAGATACATATATTTTTCAGACATTATTAACACTTTTGGTTTTCATAAAACTAACATTCCCTTAGGGGCTAGGAAATATTTTTTCTCGATGTTTTATTGTGTTCATGGACAGAAAATCCACTATAATTTTCAAATTATTTATTAAATATTAAACTTTATATAGAATATAATTAACATATTATTATCTCTTTTTTAATAGGGCTTAGTTTTTGGAGTAATTATAATAAAAAAAATTCAATAGAGATAATTAGGTTGGTTGGTTGGTTGTTTTGTTATTAGATTGTCAATAGGGTTATTGAAATGGTGGGTCTTGGTATAATTAATGTTTTTTATTATAAGGTTTTGATAATTTTAAAACAATTTGGTAGCTTGATCTATCATATTTCAGATAGTTGCTAAATCCACATATTATATGGGAGTTGTCTTTCCATTTATGAATCTTTTTTTATTATTTTTTTGGATTGGTGTAATATTTTTTTTCAATGTTATATAACTGGCAGTATTGGTTAGTTATTAAAGTGTATATTATAACAAATGAGATGAATCAAAATCTCCTACATCATTAATACCTCTAGTATTAATTGAAAATTTTTAGTAAAATAGGGTGTTTTCTTCCACCTTATAAATAATCAACTTGGATTATATTATTTATTTTTCTATAAGAGATACCCTATATTAGGAATCCATTAGGTTTATTTAATTATCTAAAAATCCATTGTAAAATAATACATTAAAAGGATTATATAAAATATATTAATGTGTGATTATACCACAAAATTTCTTGATCCTATTCTAGTACTCAGAAATGGTTTCTTTTAAAGATTTCATGATTAAATTATTTTTCTTTATGTGGTAGTTTATATGAATATAGGAATAAATATTTGAAATAAAATTCTTTATAAGTGTTCTAAGTCATGAAATTTATAGGTTTTTAGGATGTACATACATTCTATATAATATCCTTTATGTGAAAAGTGGAATTCTATCCACTGTACATTATCCTTAAGAACTATTTTATTCTTCAATGTTGATAACACTCAAGTAAACACCTTAATGATTTTATTTCAGTATTCACCAACATGACCAAGATTCGTTTGTAAAAAATTTATCAAAACTATTCTCAATTTGATTTTATCATTCATATCAGTTATGGAAATTTTTTTATTAGTATTTTAGATGTATGGTCAATATATATCCTTACTGATTCATTTGGGTTTCCTACCATGTGGTTAGTCCCGCATTGAGTACATATTACCACACATGTATATAAAAAAGAAATCTTTTAAATTTTTTATGGGTAATATAACAACATATGTTTTGGTAGAATTATTTTCTCTATGTGTATATGAAAATGGAAATCTCCATCATATAAGGGGTTTGTTATACAAAATATAGTTAATTATTTGTGAAGTACTCTCTAAAAATAGATCCATGTTTTCACATGGATCCTATCATGGATAATGGAGAAATAAAATAACTTTACTATGATATATATAGTATTTGATGTACCCCACACGTTTTCTATATATAGGAGGTCATAAATGTTTTTTGGTAGTTAGGAAATTGGGTTTGTTTTAATTTTTTTGGTTTTAAAGAAATGTATAAATACGGATTCAAGTTTATTGAAAACATGATATTGAATAATGTCATGGTCCAGGGTTGTATATCCACGTTTAATTAGACCATAGTCTCAAAACTAAACCTATATATAATCTTATTAATTTATTATTGACATATTAGAAAATTAAATCATCAAACATTCTTGGTTGAATGATATTTTATAAACTTGTACTATAGTGATTGTTACTTGGTAAACCTCTCATCAAATTTCAATGAGGAGTCATAAAAACACTTCTTAAAAAACAAGGAAATAAAAATTATGATTTTTTTATGAACTATTGGGTTAATTATTTATGATGGAGAAAGATTATAAATTCTCAAAAAATGTGTTAAATGAAGATAATTTTAAGAAGATAATTATTTTAATCAACATATCAAATATCAATTGAAACCTAAAATCAATATAATGTAGAGAGATAATTTTATTCATTATGTTAATTACTCATGTATAATAATGGATCACCTATAATTCCCCAATAATTCAAGCCTCACTTGTCAAATTTAATGGTAAAATATTTATATGATAGGGGATATGGAACTACTAAACTGATGTAATGTTCGAGATAATATAAAAATAGTAATTATAGTATAAGGTTATCTTAAAGAAATTTCAAATTCAAATTCCCTAGAATATCTCTCTCACTAATCTTTCCACATCCCCTTCTTGTAGTTCCAAAAATTCAATCATCATTATCCATGGATACAAATATAATATTATTTCCCCATTTAATCTTGAATATCGCCCTTTTATCATGGAATAATGTATGAAATACGCAACTTCTATTTTAGCATATCTTTATCTAAAAAAATATCAATAATAGAGCTTGATTTATTTTATTCTAATTATTACACATGGTAGAGAATAGATGTTCAATAGAATCTTAATGTTTAATATTAATGGCACAACTTATTAGAAAAGTTTTTAGTAGCCATGATTCAAGAGTTTTTCTTATATAAAAATCTCTCATAATTCTGCAATGTAAATTATCAAATGTGTGGTCAAATTATTGTACACATTAGTGAATTACCCTACACATGGATGAAGAGTCATATGAGAATCCCAAATTTAATACATGTATGAGTTTTTTATTTGATAGATTTCTGATTACTTAAAGATCATATTATAAACAATAATTTTATTAGAAAAGATGAAATCTCTTATATATAGGTGAAATATTTTATTCCATGTAAATTTTTCAATATCCAAATTTTATTGATCATAATTATATTTTTTTATTAGAATATCGTATGTTTAAATTATTTGACATGAGTGAAAAAAATATCATACATAAATATTTAATTTATTACACCATAAGATTATTCATAGTTAAAAAATTTTAACATTATAAAAATCATTCATAAGAACCATATGAAAATTTTCTTAATAATATTTCTTAATTGGGAATAGTGTTTTTAGAATTTATTCAAATATTATCCAGATTTTTTGAAATCAACTATGGTATTTCAAAATAACCTCTAAACTTATTTTAATATCCTGAAAACATTTCAAATTTAATTTAGTATTTATTATAATAATTCCAATTTTAAATATTAAATTAAATATCAAATTTAAAGCTATCATATAAAAAACATAAAATTATTAACAAAATTAATAAATTTGATATTTATAAAATTATTGATCAAAATGCAGGGACAAAAATCATAAATAATAGAGGGTATATATAAAAATTTATGCTATGTTAGATTCAAGTGATGTATTTAACTGATTTCCACATGGATATGGATTTTTGAATGTGGTTAATTAGTATGTATTAAATAAATTAAGTAGTCCTATACTAGGTAATATTCTCCTCGGACAGATGATTAAACGTCCATTACTAATGTTTTGATCAATAGTTTCATCATTATTACCTCAGTGTTAATAATAAATCCCCTTTGAAAGATTATAATTTAGGAATTATAATACAACTATCAATAAGAAATATAAAATATTTTCCTATAAGAATGTATCAAAAAACATTATCCAAAATAAAGTGGTTTGAATTGATAATAGTTTATGGTTACTCAATACATTACCATCCAAGGTAAGAAAAAATGGTGCTTTATATTATAAAAAAATGGATAATTCTACCTTATCTATTATAATGATTTAAAAATAAATACGTTTCATACATCAAAAAATAACAAACATGGAAATAATATGGTAAGGTGTGAATTCAGATAATTACCAAATTAGTTTTCAACTATTAATATATGTAAAGATAATATAGGAATTATTGGATGATTTATATCTATAAAATATGATACAAATACTATATATTAAATCCATTAATAAGAGGATTTTATAATATTTAGAACACAAAAATGTGTCCCATCTGTCCAAAAACTGAAGAATTTGTTTTCAGGTGATTACAATAACTTAGTATCATCTATTTAGATATAATGAACAAATATTTATATGATATTTACTATCACTTTTAGGGGTAAATGAATAAGAATATCATAATGATTAATTTTATAATCTATTATTGGTATAAAACATATTTTCATGGGTAATATGAACCTATTATTAAAATACTTATAAAAATTGGAGAACATCACCATTGATTTCATTATAATTATCTAGAATTCATTAAAGTGTAACAATGTCCTTAGGTTTATGGTAGATCCCATTAGAAATTCAATGAACTTTAATACTACCTAAGAGGGTTTCTTACACGATCATCTCAATAAGATATATATATATATATAAAGGGTAGGGTTATGATTCATGGGGACCACATTCAATTACATCCAATCAAGGCCTATGTTACACATAAAATATTACATGAATTCATCAATAATAATTTAATAAAATGAGATACATTATTATTACTGTTAATCATTAAATTTTTTTTCTATAAATGAAAATGAATCATAATTTTGTAGAAATTTCAATATCAATATTGTTTGATTGAAATAGAGGTTGAGATCAATATCTTTTAATATTTCAGTTTTCATGTATTAGTAATTTCCACTCAACCATTCAACTGAAACAATATAAGGATCGATAAAAATGAGATATAAAACAATAATAGTTTGGGATGAAGTTAGATATTGAAATATATTTAGATATAATATTGAACAAGATATGATAATGAATAGTCAAACCATATTGTTCCATATAAATGTATCCTAAATGCACCAGATGTGCTATAGTTATAATCATCGTTGTGTTTAATTGTTAGATATTAAATAATGTCTATTATTTTGAATATCAATGAAGAATATGGATATTATATTTATGAATAATGGAATTTTTATCCATATATATGTAATCCCATTAAATATTTTTAATGAAGTATGGATAAAAACTTTTCAAATAATTCTTCCAAAGAATCTATTAAAAGTTAACTTCATGTTTGATATACCACTTATGAAGAATTATATTTTAATAATTAAAATTTAATTATTAGAGATGAGTTAAAATAGGAGTATGATGTTGATTATATGGAAAACTAGTGAATATATTAGATAAAAAATTAAATATGAGGATACAATAAAATATACCCAGTAGAAGATCTCTGGTGAAATCATTTGATCAAGGAAGTGATAAGGGAATCGAGTCATCTAATGATGAAAATTTACAATTATATATTTTCATATGTGGAGTCATATTTACAAGAAAAAAAAAATTATGGAGGATAAATATAACATTGATATTATAGTATTATAACACCCATATATTTAATGATATATTTATATTCAATAGAATTTCCTTGATAGTTGTCTCTATATGAAATATTGGGTTAAAATGAATTATTATACAATATACTGTTAAAACCCAACTATTAAAATTGGTGGTATGAATAGGAATAACCACATTTTCAAAAATAAATATAAACATCTGACTCGATACAAATTTTTTGGATTAATTTTTAAGAAACATATGGACAAATTGTGAAGACCCGTAAATTTCAAGGAAATTTTTTTTTCTTAATTTTCTTTGGAATTTTACAAGAACGCAGCTTCTGACAACACCTGATTCCGAGCCCCGGTGTGCCCGGAATCATTTTTCGAAGTTTGGCTCGGGTACGTTCAGTAAACGGACGAGCGGGTTTTTCTATCTTTTGAACCGGTGCCCGGAATCGAATTCTGAGGGCACCGATGGAATCGCAGCGCCGGTATTTTCTTAGAAACGCCTCTTCCGGAGTTGCGTTTTCTCGGGTGTAGTTTTTAATTTTTGGGTTTTAAGTTATGAAATAAAATAAAGTTGTGCGACAATTTTATTTTTTTTATTTCACTTAAGCCACTTGGAAGCCACTTGAAGCCACTTAAATCTGCTTAAGCGGAGTTGATACAGATAAGGTGCTATCCAAAAATATCCTACCCCCTTGGTAGGATATTTTTGGGGTGGGGCCCGCACGAGCCCCACCGTTCCTTTTCCGCTAAGTAACGCACCCGCGAAAACCCGTCATTATGAAAGTCAACTGATGCATTTTCTTAGATTCTTAACGCACCATTTAATTGGGCAGTTTTATTCGTTGAATTAAATGGGCGGTTTATTCATTGAAATTAATTCTATGAATTAATTTCATTCGTTTCTTAACACGTTTTTGTTTTGTTGGCATGTTAATAAAATAAGGCCAACACACCCTCCTTTGGAAATGATGTGTTAAACCTTTGAAGAACCTCTAAGAATTCTTCGTCCTCCTTTACGAAGAACGTGAAGAATGTGAAGAACGCCGGTATCCAACGAAGAACGCCGTACCCGTAGAAATTTACGACGCGACACCGTGTGCCGCGACACCGACATTTCCTCTTCCGCGACGTACTTCGACGACGTTCCTTAATCCACAACAAAAAATCTTCGATCATCCGTTGAGGAGAGAGATTGCGGTTCTTTAAATTTCTTTGTGGTTAAAACAACAATATGGATTTAATTATTATTAATTAAATATATATGTTCATGAACCTCAGAGTTCGTCGACGCGCACCGTATTCCGTGACGACGCGATGCCCTTCCGCGACGACGCGACGCCTTCCGCGACACGACGATCGCCCCCTTCCGCAGCGATCAATTCCGCGAAGAACGTGCGTGTGACACTTGACGAAGTAGGGATTTTATTTCGATTTTTTACATTCCCGTGTTTGTTTCCATTCAAAATGAAGAACCCAGCTCATAAAAACAATTTTGATTCATTATAAATTGTTTTGGGTTATGTATTCATGTGTTGAATAATTCTCTCGTTGTTATTATCTAACGCGGAGGGTGCGGGCCAAATGAACACGGACCGACAACCCTCCGTCGTTCTTTGTGGTTGTGCGGATTTGGTGGGCGATTACAAAACGTGATGCAAGGGCGATTTGATGATTCCGCAGTGAAGAACGGAACCCGGGAGGAACAGCGGCGCAGACGGGAAGGAAAACGGACCACCGGAGCAACTCTGGTGGCCCGCGAAAGCTATCGGCGGCGGCGGCCAGCGGACCCGCGGCTGCACGGGTCCGGCTCACACGCACGGGACGTGGCGACATGCCACGTCCGCTGATCCAGCACGTCCCCATGCGGGGCCGCGGCACCTCCAACCTGCGGGGGAAGCGCCCCGCGGCATCCGCGCCGCTCGGCCGAGCCGAGCCGGACCAGCCGGCCGAGCCGGGCCACGCCCTGGCCTGGCCGGACTGGGTCCGGCCGGGTTGGACCGGGTCGGGTCGACCCGGTTCGGCCGACCCAGGGGGGGTCAGGCCGGGTTCGGCCCTGGCCCAGACCCCCGTCTTCGGACCGTTTTCGGTCTTTTGCCCGTAACATGAGCTACGAGCCTCCGAACGACGCGCCATCAGCGGAAACATGATCCTTGGATTGAGACGGTCTTTTTGGTATATCACACTCAAGGTTTCGGAATACTTTGTGTTCGGCCGGGTTGGTTCGTACACGAAACCAACCGGGCCCTCGGAGCGGAAACGCTCATATCTTGAGCTACAGACGTCCGATTGACGTGCCGTCGACTTTGGTGGATTCCTCTAAGTGAGACAGATCTTTTGGCATAATTCTCCTGAGGTTTGGACGCAGTTGGAGTATGGCCGGGTTGGTTTTTCCCTAAAAACCAACCAGGCCCCTGGGACGAAAAAGCCAATAACTCTCAGACCGGGCGTCCGATTGACGCGCCGTCTGTGACGTTGAGTTCCTGTTGACGATATGGAACTCTTGGATACATCAACTTCGGACTTTGTTTCAGTTGATGTATCAGCCTCTCGGCTGGTGGAGCGGACCCTCCCGAACGAGCTTGCTGTGTGCGGGAACCCTAGAACTGGCTGCAACTGCTGTTGTGACGACGACGACTATACAGAGATCCTCAGTGGATTCGACTATGACGATGATGAAAAAAAGTACGGGAATCCTCCGTGTTTTCGGCAGTAACTACTACGGTATATCTTGGGATACATCAGCTCTGGACTACATGTCAGTTGATGCATCGACCTCTTAGCTTGTGGAGTGGACCCTCCCGGAACGAGCATGCTGTGTGCGGAAAACCCTAGATCCGGTTGGGACTTGACGACTGCTGATCGGACGACTCGGTGTGTTACGGATAACACGACAGAGGTGCGCTTGGTTGTAGCGGCACAGGGGAGCGCTTGGTTGTAGCGGCAGACCCACGACAGAGGTGCGCTTGGTTGTAGCGGCACAGGGGAGCGCTTGGTTGTAGCGGTAGAGGTGCGCTTGGTTGTAGCGGTAGAGGGGAGCACTTGGTTGTAGCGGTAGACCCACGACGGAGGAGCGCTTGGTTGTAGCGGCACGAGGGAGCTCTTAGTTGTAGCAGCAGGCCCACAGTACCCGATAGGTGGAGAACTACAACAGTCCAAGGTAAGAGGGAAGCGCTTGTTTGTAGCGGCATAACCACTATACTTGATGGATAAGGAGTTTCCCAATAGCTTTGGGTTCAACTTCATGATCGATCATGTGTGGGTCTTTGCGAGGGTTAGTACCTACAGATCCTTGTGGGTCCGACGGCTTAGATGAATCAATGGTTACATCTGATCATCTCTAACGTCATACGAAGAAGTACCTGTGTGAGCTGAATCTTGTGTTGAACTATCCTATGTGGATTTACTGTTTACTCTCCTTTGTGGAATGTGTTGTGTTATCCTATGTGGATTTACTGTTTACTCTCCTTTGTGGAATGTGTTGTGCTATCCTGTGTGGATTTATGTTTTGCTTTCCTGTGTGAACCGGGTTGTGCTTGGGCTCGGATGTGGAGCCGAACGGGAATTAATGACTTGGGTATATGTATGGGCATATACCTAAGCAGTGTCGGATATTACTTCGTAATTGTATCTTATCCCTTGTCATTTATCCTATGTGGATTTCAGGATACCTTCGGGGGTCTCGGGGTCCCTACTGAGTATCTTATACTCACCCCTGCATGGGCTATGCCCGCACTTCATTGTGTTGGTTGCAGACGACAGACATCGCTGATCGTGGTGGAGGCTTGCGGAGCAGGATGGTACCTGGAGGTGGACCATTAGGCGGGACGTACTCGGAGCAGACGGCTGGACCGAGGAGAAGTGGAGGCTTTCTGTACTCACCCTTCAGGTGGGACTTCCAGACGATGGATCGATGCTACGGATTTTCTTTTTAGTTGTTGTTTTTTCCTTCAGTTGTACTTTACAGTTGGGCTTGTATTTCCGGCCCCTTTTACTTTCAGCATACCTTGTTACAGTTTTTGATTAGTGTTTACTTTTCCGCTTGCTTACTCTGTGGTGCTTGTTTACTTTACAAGGCAATGAATTCCCTTTTTCCGGGATTTACGCCTTGGTGCTAGTCGCCATCCCCTGGCCTATAGAAGGCGGGCTTGGGGTAGTCACGGCACGGGCCCCGAGGACGGGTCGTGACAAATTGGTATCAGAGGTGGTCGGTTCTACCGCAGACTCTGGTCTTTCTTCTATATGAAGCAATAGTATTTAGCGTATTGGGTGTGGTTATCAGTCCAGGGAGTTCAGTGTTGGTCCGACGGCCGACGTATCCGTACACCAGGACCCTGACTTCTGATTTCCGACTTAATGCACGAAAACATTGATTACATGTGTGTTATAAGTTTTTTGTGCGATTACTTTGTGTCAGCTCATCAGGTACACTGTTCTGACCGTGGCGCACCTGTTTCTTTGCAGGATGGCCCCACGACAGCAGCCAGCTAGGGTTCCGAGAATTGTGCATGGCGAAAGCCCGCCGAGCGACGAGGCTTCGGTACAGGGCCCTTTGACAGCAGAGGCACCGGTGGTACCTTTACCCGGCGAGCCACCGATGCTACCAGCCCCAGCTGCTGACGATGCATGTCACCTTAGTGCACTGCATGAGTTCCAGCGCCAGCGACCGCCCAGGTTCCGTGGGGAGACGGACCCTCAGGCCGTCGAGGACTGGCTGGAGGCAGTTGTACGGGTTTTCAGATTAGTGAGGACACCAGCAGACCTCATGGTGATCCTCGCAGCGAGCCTCCTGCACGCGGCAGCAGGCAGATGGTGGAGCATGATGCTCCAGGTGCACGACGAGACATCTATCCTCTGGACGGACTTTGAGAGCATCTTCCGCTCTGAGTTCGTCCCAGCCACCCTCCGTGCGGTGCGCATTCAGGAGCTACTACAGCTGCGGCAGGGCAGTATGACAGTAGCCTAGTACGCGGCAAGGTTTACTGATCTCTCACGCTACTCCACAGATATAGTACGAGACCCGTTCTTCCGGGCCCGGACCTTCGAGCAGGGACTGAGGCAGGAGATCAGGGCTTCGATGATCTCCCTCAACATTCCGACTCAGGCAGGATTGTTGGAGCGAGCCCTCTTAGTGGAGAGTTTCCTTGCTGAGCAGTCTCCAGCAGCAGGACCCACCACTTACCGGCATGCGGCAGAGTCTTCTGCAGTGGGTAGTAGACAGATGACGCAGGGATCCAAGAGGACTAGACCTATAGGTGGTCGACAGCATGACTCGGGATCGTTTGTGCGAGGCACTCGGGGTGGACAACGACTTGCCATGAGAGGGCAGAGTTAATCCTACGGCGGGATTGGTCACATGGCTCGTGACTGTCTGACCCGCCATACGGATGACCAGCAGATGAACGAAGGACCCCCCAGGCAGAGGTAGAGGTTCGATCAGGGCGGGCCGCAAGGAGCAGGTGGCCATGGCAGGGGAGTTGGCCGTGCAGCTGGAGGTGGATGACACTTCGGGGTGTTGCCACCACCACCACCAGGAGGTCCACCCCGACCGCAGGGAGTTGGTGGACATGCGAGAGCTTAGCTTCAGGAAGCTGAGGCCATCAATAATGGAGCTCTGGGAGCAGATGGACAGGAGCGGGACTAGCTCCAAACCTAGAGACTTTTGTTCATGTTGCTTCTAGTTTTGTTTATGAATGTTTGTAGATGCTTTGTGTCTTTGTACTTGAGCTGCAGTAATAAAAGACACCTTTTCTTGTGGCATTTACTTTCCTGTCCTCTCTTGTGTTGTTACTAAGAGGTTCCAGTTTAGACTGTTGACTTGACCTTCACTTGTGAGACATCTACTGAAGGAGACACAGTTACCACACACTGATGCCGACATGTGTGACTCAACCCTTGGAGGTGAGAGTAACGGTTGGATCTCTTGGTAGTAGCGTCGAGGCCTTACGACATCATCCTTGGTATGGATTAGTACCATCCATTTCGGGATTAACTGTATTAGGCAAAGGAAGTGGTTCATCCAGGGGATGAGACCATATTTCTCTTATCAGCAAAGAAGAAATCTTAGCAGCTCTTGTGGGACCGGAGAGGGTCCAGACCACGACAGAGAAGGTCCAGGTCATCCAGGAGCAGATGAGTATAACTCAGAGCCGACAGAAGTCCTATGCTGACAGGAGGCAGAGGCCACTTGAGTTCGAGGATGGCGACCACGTCTTCATGCGGGTCTCACCTCGAGGTGGATTACGGAGGTTTGGCCGAATCGGCAAGTTGTCTCCACGCTTCATCGGACCCTTCCAGGTCCTCAGTAGGATTGGCAAGGTGGCTTATCGCCTGGCTCTACCACCACAGTTGCGCCAGGTGCACGACGTCTTCCACGTATCTCAGCAGAGGAGATACGTGCACGACCCGATGAAAATCTTTGACCATGGAGAGCTAGTCTTTGATGATGGGGCCAATTTTGCGAAGGTCCCAGTGGAGATCGAGGATCGACAGGAGTGGGTCCTACATGGATGATCGATTCCTCTAGTGCGCTTTATATGGCAGCTCGGGAACCTCCAGGAGAGCACTTGGGAGCGGGAGGCTCAGATGCGTGCTCAGTACCGCCTTTGTATCCCTATGTTTGTGGTGAATCTTTACGGGAACGTAAAGCCCTGTGGTGGGAGTAATGTAAAGACCCGTAAATTTCAAGAAATTTTTTTTTCTTAATCTTCTTTGGAATTTTACAAGAACGCAACTTCTGATGGCACCTGATTCCGAGCCCCGGTGTGCCTGGAATCATTTTCCGAAGTTTGGCTCGGGTACGTTCAGTGAACGGATGAGCAGGTTTTTCTAACTTTTGAACCGGTGCCCGGAATCGAATTCTGAGGGCACCGATGGAATCGCAGCGCCGGTATTTGCTTAGAAACGCCTCTTCCGGAGTTGCGTTTTCTCGGATGTGGTTTTTAATTTTTGGGTTTTAAGTTATGAAATAAAATAAAGTTGTGCGACAATTTTATTTTTTTTATTTCACTTAAGCCACTTGGAAGCCACTTGAATCCACTTAAAGCTGCTTAAGTGGAGTTGATACGGATAGGGTTCTATCCAAAAATATCCTACCCCCTTGGTAGGATATTTGTGGGGTGGGGCCCACATGAGCCCCACTGTTCCTTTTTCGCTAAGTAACGCACCCGTGAAAACCAATCATTATGAAAGTCAATTGACGTGTTTTCTTAGATTCTTAATGCACTATTTAATTGGGCGGTTTATTCATTGAAATTAATTCTATGAATTAATTTCATTCGTTTCTTAACACGTTTTTGTTTTGTTGGCATGTTAATAAAATAAGGCCAACACACCCTCCTTTTGAAATGATGTGTTAAACCTTTGAAGAACCTCTAAGAATACTTTGTCCTCCTTCACGAAGAACGCAAAGAATGCGAAGAACGCGAAGAACGCTGGTCTCCGACGAAGAACGCCGAACCCGCAGAAATCGACGACGCGACGCCGTGTGCCGCGACACCGAAGTTTCCTCTCCCGCGACGTACTTTGACGACGTTCCTTAATCCGCAACAAAAATCTTCGATCATCCGTTGAGGTGAGAGATTGTGGTTCTTTAAATTTCTTTGTGGTTAAAACAACAATATGGATTTAATTATTATTAATTAAATCTATATGTTCTTGAACCTCGGAGTTCGTCGATGCGCACCATTTTCCGCGGCGACGCGACGCCCTTCCGCAATGATGCGACGCCTTCCGCGACGCGACGATTGCCTCCTTCCGCAGTGGTCAATTCCACGAAGAACCCGCGTGCGACACTTGACGAAGTAGGGATTTTATTTGGATGTTTTACATTCCCGTGTTTGTTTCCATTCAAAATGAAGAACCCGGCTCATAAAAACAATTTTGAATCATTAAAAATTGTTTTGGGTTATGTATTCATGTGTTGAATAATTCTCCCATTATTATTATCTAACGCGGAGGGTGCGGTCCAAACGAACACGGCCCGACAACCCTCCGTCGTTCTTCGTGGTTGTGCGGATTTGGCGGGCAACAACAAAACGTGACGCAAGGGTGATTTGATGATTCCGCAGTGAAGAACGGAACCCGGGAGGAACAGCGGCGCAGATGGGAAGGAAAACGGACCACCGGAGCAAATCCGGTGGCCCGCGGAAGCAACCGGCGGCGCCCTGGTGCGCCGCCGGACAGGGCCGATGCGGCTGAAGCCGCGGCGGCGGCGGCCAGCGGACCCGCGGCCGCGCGGGTCCGGCTCGCACGCACAGGACGCGGCGACATGTCGCGTCCTCTGATCCAGCGCGGCCCCATGCGGGGCCGCGGCACCTCCATCCCACGAGGGAAGCGCCCTGCGGCATCCGCGCCACTCGGCCGAGCCGAGCCGGACCGGGTCCTGCCAGGTTGGACCGGGTCGGGTCGACCCGGTTCGGCCGACCCAGGGGGGGTCGGGCCGGGTTCGGCCCGGGCCCAGACCCCCATCTTCGGACTGTTTTCGGTCTTTTTGCCCGTAACATGAGCTACGGGCCTCCGAACGACACGCCGTCAGCGGAAACATGATCCTTGGATCGAGACGGTCGTTTCGGTATATCGCACTCAAGGTTTTGGAATACTTTGGGTTCGGCCGGGTTGGTTCGTACACGAAACCAACCGCGCCCTCGGAGCAGAAATGCTCATATCTTGAGCTACGGACGTCCGATTGACGTGCCGTCGACTTTGGTGGATTTCTATAAGTGAGACGGATCTTTTGGCATACTCCGCCTAAGGTTTGGACGCATTTGGAGTACGGTCGGGTCAGTTTTTCCTTAAAAACCAACCGGGCCCCTAGGACGAAAATGCCAATAACTCTCAGACCGGGCGTCCGATTGACGCGCCGTCTGCGACGTTGAGTTCATGTTGACGATATTGAACTTTTGGATACATCAACTTCGGACTTTGTGTCAGTTGATGTATCAGCCTCTCGGCTCGTGGAGCAGACCCTCCCGAACGAGCTTGTTGTGTGCGGGAACCCTAGAGCTGGCTGCAACTGCTGCTGTGACGACGACGACTATACAGAGATCCTCAGTGGATTCGACTACGACGATGAAGAAAAACAGTACGTGAATCCTCCGTGTTTTCAGCAGTAACTACAACGGTACATCTTGAGATACATCAGCTTCGGACTACATGTCAGTTGATGCATCGACCTCTTAGCTCGTGGAGTGGACCCTCCTGGAACGAGCATGCTGTGTGCGGAAAACCCTAGAGCCGGTTGGGACTTGACGACTGGTGATCAGATGACTCGGTGTGTTACGGATAACACGACAGAGGTGCGCTTGGTTGTAGCGGCACAGGGGAGTGCTTGGTTGTATCGGCAGACCCACGATAGAGGTGCGCTTGGTTGTAGCAGCACATGGGAGCGCTTGGTTGTAGCGGCATACCCACGATAGAGGTGCTCTTGGTTGTAGCGGCACAGGGGATCGCTTGGTTGTAGCGGAAGACCCACGATAGAGGTGCGCTTGGTTGTAGCGGCACAGGGGAGCGCTTGGTTGTAGCGGCAGACCCACGATGGAGGAGCACTTGGTTGTAGCGGCACGAGAGAGCGCTTGGTTGTAGCAGCAGGCCCACAGTACCCTATAGGTGGAGAATTACAATAGTCCAAGGTAAGAGGGAAGCGCTTGGTTGTAGCGGCATAACCACTATACTTGATGGAGAAGGAGTTTCCCAATAGATTTGGGTTCAATTTCATGATCGATCCTGTGTGGGTCTTTGCGAGGGTTAGTACCTACAGATCCTTGTGGGTCTGACGGCTTAGATGAATCAATGGTTACATCTGATCATCTCTAACTTCATAGGAAGAAGTACATGTGTCAGCTGAATCTTGTGTTGAACTATCCTGTGTGGATTTACTGTTTACTCTCCTTTGTGGAATGTGTTGTGCTATCCTATGTGGATTTACTGTTTACTCTCCTTTGTGGAATGTGTTGTGCTATCCTGTGTGGATTTACGTTTTGCTTTCCACTGTGGACCGGGTTGTGCTTGGGCTCGGATGTTAGAGACGAACGGGAATTGATGACTTGGGTATATGTATGGGCATATACCTAAGCAGTGTCGGATGTTACTTCGTAATTGTATCTTATCCCTTGTGGTTTATCCTATGTGGATTTCGGGAAACCTTCGGGGGTCTCGGGGTCCCTACTGAGTAGCTTATACTCACCCCTGCACGGGTTATGCCCACACTTCGTTGTGTTGGTTTTAGGCGACGGACATCGCTGATCGTGGTGGAGGCTTGCGGAGCAGGACGGTACCTGGAGGTGGACCACTAGGCGGGACGTACTCGGAGCAGACGGCTGGACCGAGGAGCAGTGGAGGCTTTCTGTACTCACCCTTGAGGTGGGACTTCCAGACGACGGCTCGACGCTGCGGATTTTCTTTTTAGTTGTTGTTTTTCCCTTCAGTTGTACTTTACAGTTGGGCTTGTATTTCCGGCCCCTTTTTCTTTCAGCACAGCTTGTTACTGTTTTTGCTTAGCGTTTACTTTTCTGCTTGCTTACTCTATGGTTCTTGTTTACTTTACAAGGCAATGCCTTCCCTTTTTCTGGGATTTACGCCTTGGTGCTAGTCGCCAGTCCCTGGCCTATGGAAGGCGGGCTTGGGGTAGTCACGGCATGGGCCCCGAGGACGGGTCGTGACACAAATTTTCCAGTAATGTATTTTTATACATCAAAAATTAGTTCTCTTTAAATTTTATTTATTTATTTTTCTTATAAATAGTTATAATTAATTTTATAAAAATTTATAAATCTTATTTATTAAAAGTATTGTTCTAAAATTGTAATACAAAAAAATCCTAGGAATAATTTTTGATCATTTTATTAATAGTTTTATTTTTGAATGAATAATGAAAAATATTGATTTTAATTTAAGATTCAAATTTTTTCCATATACATTCAAAGTAAAATTATATTTTTTGGTTTTTATAAATATTTTTTTAGTCCCTTATGATTAAAAATATCCAATAATGGGTATTGTAATCAACAATATGGTATAAAAACATTTTTACAGTTAAGAATTTTTTTCCTAGAAAATATCTTTTTATCATCATTAGTGGGGTTAATTTTTAATTACAGTATATAACTTTTAAGAATTACATTTTATAAACTAGATTCCATATTTTTAATAAAGAAGATCGTATTTGGTAAATATTTCCCTTTTAATTTTTTTTATAAACATTAACCTTGTTAAATCTGTTTCACCTCAGTAAGGGTAAAATAGGTAATACATGGTTAAAATGTTAGGAGGAGGATGTAATATTACAATATAAATTTAATGTATAATATTTTATGATTGTATGTCTACCATTATCATCCATTTATTTAAATTACTTCCACATGGTGAAATTATTCATTGATATTAACCATTATATTAATTATAAAAAATATAAAAAAATTTCAATCTATTGACTTTAATATCTCTAATTTTTTTAATAATTATAAAATTTGTTATGTTCATTTTATAAATTATTATTGTAAATATAAATTATATTTAATTATCTTTTAAATTAATTTTAATTTCCATTGATTTCATTAAATTCTTTCATACCACTGACATAATATTTAATCAACTAATAGAATAATAAACCAAATGATTTTAAAAATATTAAATGTAAAATAGTTTTGGTGATTTATTATGTTCAATAATTTTTTTGATAAATATAATTTAAATTTAATGATCTAATATTTTATATTCAAATTTTTTCTTTGTATTTATGTTGTTAATGTCGAATTAAATGAATAGTGAGAAAAATTAAATTAATGGAATTTTGTGAAAAATAAATTTTTTTTAAAATAATCATAAAAATACTATGTTCTGAAAATTTAATGAGTAATTTTTTAAAATATAAACTACTATCTATGTATTGATCACTTTACCTTTTATAGTGGATTTTCTGACACTTAATGAGTGGAAATATTTAATATTTTAGAGAAAGTTTTTGAATTGTTAATGTGGTTTTAATGCTATGAGATAATAGTTAAAACATAACCAAAACTAGTCCAATATTTATTATATTAGAGTATTTAGACTCATACCCATATTATATTTTAATAATATATATTTTTATTCATTTCCAATGAAAATTAAAATATAGTAATTTAATAATTTATGAAAATCCATGAGTGTCCATTCTTCCTCCCACAAAAGGGAAGTTTTTTTAAGTCTTCCTCACACTATAAATCCTTTTAAATTAACCAAAAATAGAAAAATTAAATTATATAATTCACTATATATTAGTTATAAGTTCTTTTATTCTTAAAATTCAACTCCATGAGCCCCTAATAAGGGATCTAATGTAGGCCTACTCATGTTGAGGTAATTTTCCTACCAGACCTATTTTAGTTTATTAATTATTATAACTTAAATTAATCTATACTATTCATCATAAAATTAAAAAATAAATATCTCAAATACAAATAAATTTCAATATTATTATCAAAACTCCATTAATTGATCTCTTTTTCATCAAATGTAAATAGAAAGTATCAATTGTGTGTGTGTGTTGACTACCACCTTGGCATAATGAAACAATTCATTTTCCATCACCTACTTTCAAGACTAGTTATAGTAATGGGTCTAATTTTCATATATTATATTTTTGAAATAAAAATGATTTTGTAATTACAATATCATATATATATATATTCTTATCCTCCGATCTATTGTAAAAATATATTGTTACTCATGTGTGCGTGTGGACTACAACCTCAACAAAGTGAGGTGATTAATTTTTCATTTGGTAGTTATATGGTTGGTAATAAGGAATGATTTAATGAATATCTATTATATATATGGTATAATAATGAATTTTTAATGTTCAATTATTTGTTATATATCATTCATTTTATCTGTTGAAATGTTAAAACATCGTTATTGGTTATGTATCATCTACTATCTCCATGAATGGTGTAATTCAATTTTTTATCTATACATCAAATGGAATAATCTCTATTTATCTATAAATAATGAATATATAAGTTATTTCTATCATTATTAAAATTGAATATATTATTGAACCATCATCAATGGTCAATTATTGGAACTACCGAACTTAAGTTCTTGTGAAAAATGAAATGGTTCATACATTTAAATGATGATTTTAATACGAATTTATTAATATTTGGGTGATTGAAATAAAATAAGTAAATAATATATAGTGTTATATAATTGTAAAAGAATCAATTTTAAAATTATAATCAATTTAAATTTATAATATATGAGTTTAAAAGTACTTATGAGGCAAGTAGACGATGGGGAAATGAATTTATATTATAATATAATTTTATTTACGGATTGTTTATGTTTGAATTTACATTAGAAGAAATTAAATTAAAGTTATATGATAAAAACTCTTAATTTAAATATAATATGGATATTAATCAAATGTTTCTATAATATTACCATTTAACACTATTGTTTTGTTAAAAATATCTTGAAAATTATTTCATGAAAAAATAGATCTTATTTTCTCTTTTGTCAGAAATATTTTTCTTTCAGTTCCATGTTTTCTAAAAATATTTTCATGAACTTTATTTATATGAAATTATAAATTTTAAAGTCATTTTCATCCTTTATTTGAATTTTTTAAAATTTTTTATAAGTAATCATCTTGTCATTTTCAGAATGAGTTACTTTTTACTAAAATGCAAATTAAATTGTTATTTTAAAGTACACAACAATAAAATAATTTTACACTGTCCTGATCCCTTGATGATTTGAAGAATTATTAAAAATATGACAAATTTCATTTCAAATAATATTTATTCATTAATATTTTGGAAAATATTATATTTTAATAATTGATTTCAAAGTGAAAATGGTATTTTTATCATGAAAATTGTCATCGATCATTTAGGGTCATTTTTTATAATGATATCACTTATTGATGTTACTGAGGATGTGATCTGATGACACCATCGTTATTATTTTTATATATGTCTTATGATGATTAATTACTAATGTTCTTTATTCATTATTCAATACATATATTTATTAACTTATATAAATTTTGAGAAATAAATTTTATGATCATTAAATGTAATAAGAATACATCGGATATGAAGGTGATGGGTGGGAACTTTTATATATTTCCCTTAAATGTATTGAAGTGAACCATGAGGATAAAAAATTACCATGCCACTTGATATGGGAATTTAGTTTATAGTTACCCATTTATTATGAATAATGTCACGGTTGAGATTCCATGACGATACGAATCATGATATCTTGGCAGAGATGCCTTAATCATTAATTTCTATAATTATGCATTTCCATTATAGTATTCATACTAAATTTGTTTTATTTGATAATATTATCTCTTTATAATAATTAAAATCATGTTTTGATTGAATGTAATGTGTTATGATTATCCCCTCTATCATATAGATTAGTCTTTATTTAATCAAGATAATATCCAATATACGAAACCCGTAATGAAAATTTTAGATAACTCATTATGCACATTACTCTCCCAAATATTTGAATAAAGGTATTAAGAATTTCAGTTAGAATGGAAGAATATTTCATATTATATTTTTTTATTTATATTTTTAATGTTATATTGGAATCATGTATATCTATATTTTTATAATACTACTAAATTGATCTATCATGAATAGTGACAATCATTGTAACTTATAAAAACATAAAAAAATTAAACATCGGCTCTGGGTTATTGGAGTGGTGGGGTTTATAGATGGTATCATAAAAAATTTAGTAAGAACCTAGGGAATTTGATTTTAATTGGACATAGTTAACATGATAATGATGATAAAACCTAACTATAATTGATATATTTTAAAATTTAAAGGATTTTAATTTTATAACTAAATATTCATTAAATTTATGAACTAACATAGTGTGTCCCATTATTTTCATATAGTGCATAAAATAATATTTGGAATCAAAAACCATAGTCAATGTAGGGATTGTCCTGTAGACAAATCTAATATCGATGGCATTGGAAGTGAGAAGATCATAAATATATTAGAGTTTAAACTTAGGTAAATAAAAATAACCATGCCCATATAGAACACCATATTATTCAATGGTGTGATTCACATATCTTGTATTATTTTATAATAAATTCATAATAAATATTTTAATGTAATTACTAATACTTTGTCAGCTTAAAAAATGCCTATGTCCCTCAAAATCATAATAATGGATTTGAGATGTAATTAAAGTGAAAAGTTTACTCTAGTAGTGTATTGTTTGATATGAGAAACTAATAAATTGAGGTTATTTATCTTTAATAGTAATTATGTTGAGAAACAAAACTATATATATAACATTTAATTTGATATAGTTTGATAAATACATCCCTTGAGAACAATGAGATGAAATAGATATGATGTTTCTCACTTTAATGTATAAGGAAGAAGAAGATATGTAATATTATGAGGAAACATTACTAGATTCTTTAGTGATTATATAAACTATATATAGAATCTAGAAAGAATGACTGAACATTTATTTTATTGTATTAAACCCAGTATCCATCAAGCATTGAGTTTCCAAAAGTTTTCATCATATGATGATATAATTTCATGTTCCATAAAGGAAGATAATTATTTTCTTATGTTTTATATCTCTATGTGATGTTAGGAAAATAAGATGTTATAATACCATGGAAAAATTAATGTGTTATCCAATAATAAATCATGTATGAGATTTCTATAATGTCATAATCATTCAAACAAACACCCTAGTATATTATTAATTGGAACATGAGTTTGTTTTATTTTTAAAGAAAGGGGTCATAAGGATCTATAATGCAAGGTAAAAAGGTAAAATAATACTATCAGGTTAATCATATATAAATAGATGGATAATTATTAAAACCAATTTCTCATGTTTCAAGAGAACTTTTAATAGAATTATCTAAGGAGATAAAAATATGGTTATTAAATTATTACAGTTGAAGTTGGAGTTTCTTATCATGGTATTAAATTTCCACTTTTCATCTTCTATGAATGTGAAAATAATTTATTTCATTCTAGTTCTACCTAATCTTTTATATCAAAAGAATTTTATTAGGTTAATATATCATGACATGAATTATTAAATTTTGAGTTAGAAGTGAAAACTCTTAATTGTATGAAAATATCATCCAATATATATTGCTCCTCCCTAGTATAAGTTTGTGGGAATGTTCTTCATATAGAAGTTTGTAATATATTTCTACTTATGTTCAATAATATTTTTTTCATGGAGAGACATGGTCAGTATAAATCAAATACCAACTGTCAGGGAAGGTATTTTACATTTGATATTATGTATGCACTTATGATCGTCTATAATTTTGATTATGGACATAAAATCTCAATGAAAATTGCCTCTTTTATATTTTCTTTCAATGTAATCATGATGGATATTTATCTTAGATGTTTTGGGAAAAACATCAACCAGAATATGCCTATTGTATGGATGTTTGTTATGTCTTTCTAGACGAGTTCCCTAGTATTCTATTGAATCATGAAGTTGAGTTTGGAATAGAAATTGCCCCTTTTGCTATAGAAATTTCATATATTCCACATTAAATTGAATAAATTTAGATGTAGTAATTAAATAAAAAACCCCATGAGAATATTGTTAATGGTTTCATTTAGACGAGGGCTTCACCTTGAGGTGTACCTATTTTTTGAGAAGAAATATGTGTCAATTCATCTTTTCATTGATTATCAGGAGTGTAACAAGATATATATCAATAAAAATTATTCTACACCCTATACTGATAATATTTTTAATAAATTATGAGGAGATAAATATTTTTAAAAGATGTATCTTCGGTCTTGATATCATTAGATAAGTTTTAAGATAAAAGATATACCAAATATATCCTTACATTTGAGGTATGGTCATTACGAGTTTATAATAATACCATTTGGAATTACAAATGATGCTACTTTTTTCAAAAATTCAATGAAAAATATATTTATAGATTACCATAATTTTTATATGCTTGTGTATATAGAAAATATTATTATATCTTATATGTAAATGAAATAACATGAAGTACATATGTTGATTGTGATGATGACCCTGATGAAGGATAAGTTATATGCTAAATTTGAAAATTGTGATTTTTTTTGGAAAAGTATCTTTCTTATGTAATATAATTTCAACTGAGAGTATATAATTTGATCAATAAAATATTTGAGTTATAGACTAACGGTCTAAACTAACCAGTATAACATAGATTCATTATTTTTTTTTGTTGGATGAATAATACAGACTCTTTGTAAGATATTTCTAATGATTATATAATCCACTATTCATGTTGAATTGGATGTGGGTTTCATTCTTATGAATATATGAAGGTGAGAAAAATTTATAATAACTAAATATAATGTTGGTTAGTGAGCCGATTCTTATACTACCCAATAATGGAGAAGGGTTTGTGATATACATTGATATATCAAGGAAGGGATTGGAATACATCCCCATGAGGAATGTAATGGTGATAGCTTATAACACTCAATAATTGAAGACCCTTGAAATAAATTTCATTACTCATTATTTAGAGTTTAAAGCAGTATTTTTTACAATAATTATATTGAGGCATTTTATATATGTAAAATTCTACGATATATACATATAGGGAATAAAATCATAGAATACTTATTTATACCGAAAGGGTATAATATGTGCTATGGAATATATTTTTTAGTTGATCAATGATTACGACTACTAAATACATAACATTCATTGGTAAGTGAACATGGTGTGTCATGCTCTAAGTCAGAAAGATCAGGCTAGTTTCTCACGGTGAAGATTGAATGAGATCCATTTTTTTATTTTTAGAAATTGATCTTTAACTAATTTTTAATGGTGATATATATTTTCATTCATAAATTATTCTTCAACTATCCATCAATGATTGGATTAATAAAAAATAAAAGTAAGATGTTTAATTATAGAATAAGGTGATTAATGTTCTTGAGTATACTCTGATCATGTAATAATGATATGTTTAAAGAACCATCTCTTATTTTTGTCAATCCAAGACATAAATAAAGAGCTATTGGATGGATCGCACAGTTCATCAGCCACTATTAATCTTGAAATAATGAATATGTATAATGATTTGAAATTATATTAATAATTGGAAACATTAAAAATTATAGTGTTGTGTATGTATCCCATTTCCTAGTATTTCATAATGTTATGGATGAGTGATAAAAGTATATGGGGATGTTATAACAATTACATATACCAGAAAAAAATGGAAAAACATTACAACTAATTTCATCATTAGACTCCACAAAACATCTTATAACAACAAATATATATGGTATATAGTTAGACACCTTATGAAATTAGTTAATTTAATTTATATTTTAGAATATTTATCTTTTGATCACCTTCATAATTTAAACATTATGAAATTTTTGAGATTTCATGAAATACAACTTTTTGTCATATTATATTGGGATATTAGGTTTACCCCAATGCTTAAGTGAAGTATTAAATAGGATTTGGATACAATGTGGATTTTTAGTACTACTTATCACCCTCAAATAGATTATCAGACTTCGATGAAAATTTAAAAACTAAAAGAAATTTGGATAGATTACTCTAATTATGTCAAATTTGGTTGGGATCAACATCTTCCATTAGTGAAATTTTCATTAAATAATTTCATTATATCATCCATTTAGATATATCATTATAAAGTAATATATAATAGGAATTGTAGAACACTAATATTCTTGGATTAAGTCAGAGAAAGAAAACTATTATAACATGATCCATTAGAGGAAAAGGGAAAAAATATATCAATTCAAAAACACATAAGTAAATCATATAGTCGACAATGAAGTTATACTAAAAATCATCATTGAGATCTAGAGTTCAACATTGGTGAAAAGGTTTTCCAATGAATATCATATTGGAAGAAGTACATGAGAAATAGATGTAAATGAAATTTGTGCCTTAGATATATCAGTCCCTTTAAAATTCATGACTATATAGAGATCATAGCTTATCGCTTGTCTCTTCTACCAAATCACTCAAAAACTCACGATTTATTCCATGTATCTCTCATGAGGAATTAAATACATAATATTTCACATATACATAATTTTACGGTAGCATAACTAGAGAATGATATAAATTTTGAGGAATAACCAACGAATATTTTATATCATAGATGGAATGATATATGAAATAATTACCCTCATTGGGTAAATGTTTTATAGAAAAATAGTAAAATTAATGAATCAACATATGAAATTAAGGATTTCGGGAGGTATAAGTATCCTTAATTTTTTTAATTAGCATAATGGATTTTCTATGTGAAACTTTTATAAGGGGTATAATGAAACATTGTTATATTTTAGGATAATTGTCTCTTTGAATAAATTTCATTAATAATGTTCCTTACATGTAACCCTGAGCGTAAATAAAATGTTATATAACAAACCATTATAACCTAGATATTATGATTAATGATATTAAAAGGAATAAAAACATTATAAAAAATTATGTAATGTTCCTAATGAATCAATGTATTAATTAATGCTTGGAAAAAAATTAGTAAAGTCATTCAATGCTTCAAAAATAGACTTTCACTAAAATTGATTTTAATTTATTATTGTGTGAAAATATTATAAATAATTTTTTTACCATTTAGAAATTATATTTGATAATAATATATTTATTTTCAAAATTATCTTATCTAAATTATATTTGGATGAATATTTTATAATTTTACAAAAGTCTAATTTATCAATGAATAATGAAAAATACTAAAAAAAATTTGAGGACTGCCTTTTGTTATAAAGTACAACAAAAATTCATTATAGATTAGATTATTTTAAAGATTTAATTTTTTAATTTTCATTAACCATATTAAAAATTTATATTAGAAGAAACACTATAATTGAATTTGGAAAACAGTTATAATAAAAATGGAATTTTTCTTGAAAATCGATTTTCATTATGTTTCACTGGTTTATTTTTAAATATCACTAATCTGAATTAAATTTGATAAAATGGATTAAATTTTTGTAATATAGAGTATCGAATTTTTTAAATTGGTCCCTCTAATATTTGGTCACCATGAATATTATACTTTAAAAATATTTTCAACATCCTTATGTGTAAAATATATAAAATGGAGTGAAAACATTAGGATAAGCCTTTAAAATTATTATAAAAAGTGATTTTATACTATTGGATTATTTTATTTGAACAATTTTCATCAATTTATCTATTTTATAACTACTTGGATCAATGTTTCATCAATATTTACCTTTATATTTTTTTAAGGAAATAATAAATAAAAAATACAACTCTCTTGATCTTAATTTCTAAAATATTTATTCACATGAAAAAAAACAGGAGATGTTTATATAAATTTTAATTATAAATATTGTTTATTTTTTAAAAAATGGTAATTTATATTAATTTTTAATTTATTAATTTATTTTATTATGCATTTCTAAAAAAATCATTAAACTAATAGTAAAATAAAATAAATGATTTAAAATATATATTCTAAAACGAATTGGGTGGATTATATAGTTCCATGATGATTTTAGATAAAAACAACATAATATTAAAAGTTTATAAGTTTATATTCCAATTCCAATATATTCTAGATGTATTTAATGTGAAATTAATGGAATAGTGTCCAAAAATGATAGTTATGGTATTTAATGGAAAATGATATTTTATTACATTATTGAAAATTCAAAAAAAAATAACCATCTGTGTTAATCAAATATGAATGAAAATATATACTATTTTCCATGTATGGGTCACTTTTCCTTTTATATAAACATTCTTGATCCTTTAATTATAGAAAATATTAATATTGGGGTAATGTTAAAAAGGGTTAATAATGGTTAATGGTATGAGATAAGGGGGAGAATATAGCCAAAATTTTCCCAAATTTTATTGGATAGAATTATTTAAACTCATAAAAATATAATATTAAACTTATGTCAATTTATAGTTATATATAGGGTAAATTTAATTTATAATAATTTAATTCTATAATTAATACCATTACTTTTCCTCACCCATATTATAAAATAGAACCACTTATCCTCTATTACTCACAACTTTTAACCATCTAGATCAATCAAAACAAGAAAAATACTCCAAAAATTCCATATAAAATATGTATAAAGGTTGGTCCTCTTGAGATAACTTTCCAAGATTTTTTAATAAGGGATCTAAAATATGTCTACTAAAGGAGAGATAATCATCCTACCTGACCTATTTCAAATTATATCATTTAGAACTCCTATAAATTTATGATATTCATTATAAAATAAAACAAATATGTATCTAAAATATAATAAAATGTTTTTATGAATATGTAACAAAAAAAGTTCACACTATTTTCCATAAAATGGGGATTGAACGTATCATCTGTGTGTATGTGTGGACTACCTCCTACATATAGCGATATAATCCATTTTATATTACTGTCATTCTTGAATTTATATTATTATGTTTTTAATGTTTATATATATATAGATATATTATTTTTATGAAATAATAATTATATTTGAATTATAATATAATATATTCCTATTTAACTTCCCATCTAATAAAAATGATAAAGACACTCAATTGTAAGTGTGGTGTACTTACTCTACGAAGAAATGTGACCTATTTTTTGGTTCCTCTTTAAATTTATGGTAATAAAGATATATTTAATAATTATATCTTATATATATAATAAAATAATTTTTTTAGTGTATGGTTATTATTTAACAATCTTTATTTCCAATGCCAAAAACTAAAATAATCATTAATGTATATGTAAGTCTTACCATCTCAATGAACTGTGTAATTAATTTTCAGATATATAATTTCTATCTATGGATATATATATATGTATATATTTCATATATATGATATTCATTTCATTAACAACATTTTGATGATGATGGAACCATGATCAATGTATAGGGACCAAAACTACTGAACGGAAGTTATTAGAAAAAATTAAATGGTTAACACCAAGAAATAATTCTTTTAATAACAAATAATTAATAAATGGTTTTTAATAATGTTATAAATATATCACAAATTATATTATATTATGAAAATGAATTTTTTATTTAAGTAAAAAAAAATTACTTATTATATATGAGTTTGAAAGTGTGGATGGTCCATGTCAAACCTATGGTAATGGATTTATTTTACAATTTCTTTTTATTTTCATATTGTTTATGATTAAATTTAAATTGAGGAAATTTAACTTATTGATATCTAATAAAAATATTTAATTTTATTCTCATTTTTTAATTCATGTAATTTTCATGTAATAATACAATATTCCTCAATTTGGATATTAAAATGATCAAGAATGTATTTTTAAGAAAACAATTATTATTTCTACTTTTGAAAAAAATATTGTACTTCCATATCCATGTTTTATAAAAATATTTTCATGATTATTTTTAATAATCCATTAATATTTTTTAATCCATTCTTCTTAATTAGTTATGTTTTAATTTATTTTTAATTAACAATATTTAAATTTTTTTAAAATGTCCTTTTTATTGAAAATTTATAAGGAAT
Source organism: Viscum album (assembly GCA_963277665.1). Classification (NCBI taxonomy): domain Eukaryota; kingdom Viridiplantae; phylum Streptophyta; class Magnoliopsida; order Santalales; family Viscaceae; genus Viscum; species Viscum album. The sequence continues at coordinate 1,513,712,648 of OY728155.1, read as the reverse complement.
CGTCTAGTGACGTACAAAAAATAAAAATAATTTCCTACTATTAAGATCAGTCCATGAGTTGAATATTTATTACATATTTTAAAGATTATTTTTTAAAAAATATATATAATATTTGGGAAGTTTTTATAATTAATAATTGATTTAAATTGAATGTGTTATTTTCCTTAAAAATATTTCAAGTGATATTGTAGCTGTATTTTCAACTAAGACATAACCCACAGATGTTTCTGGTGATATGATCTAATGATAAAATCATTATTATTTCTCTATATGATTTTATAAGATGATGTATTAATGTTTCCTTTTATTGATACAATATGGTTTATTTTTCTCTTATAATATATTTTGAGAATGGATTATTTCGATAATTGAATATAAAAGGAATTCATAGGACAAGAAAGAAACTGGTTGTTCCTAGTTAGGGATATTCCCTGGATTCATCGATGGGTTTCATGAGAAAATAATATGATCAATATTTATTAGATGGCTATTTTGATTCCAATTTCCCATTTATTATGAAATATGTCTTGGTTGATAACCCATGATGGTAAGATTCATTATAAATTTGATGTGAGGAATTGATCAAGAATATCTACAATTATGAATATCCATTATTTGTAACTCATTTATTTAATGAATTAATTTGAAATGTTGGTATTATCAATTTATTATCATTGAACTGAATTCATAATTGAATGGATTTTTTTATGATTATCCACTTTACCATGTTGATTATACCGTGTTTATGAATGGTAATTTACATTATACATAACCCTTCCTAAGAGTATGATCTCACCCTTTATATGTTTTCCATTCCCTAGTATTTATAGAACAATATTGTGAATTATATGAATGATAATTGTCTTGATTTATTCATCCTTATTCCCTACTAGAAAATCATACTTCCAAGAATAATTACAGAAAAAATAAAAAATCCATTAAAAATAAGACATATATTTTGATAAATAAGTTAATGAATATTACAAATAAGTTTTAGTGAATTAAGTATTGTCATATATATAGGAATGGAAAAGGGTAGTATGATAGTTACATGACCATTGTAATTTTATATAGTAACTGGATATATATAAAGTTAATGAGTATATTGTAATTTTTTTAAAATTCATATAAATTTTTTTTAAAATTTAAAAATGTATTGAATTTCAAAAATTTAAATTTTATAATAAATAATTAACATCCAATAATAAATCAATTATTTATGACAAAGAAAAATTTAATTACTCATTATATATGAATTTTTTTATATATGATTATTTAAATATTTTTTATTAAAATTTAAAATTTAACATGCTCATTTTTAGAGTTTTAGATGAATAAAATTTATTTCACATGTGGTTTGATAATTTCTAAATTATTTAAGTGGGCATTTTTTTGGGAAAACATAATTTACATGACTAAATTTTGGATTACGTCAATAAAAATTAAATGATGTAAAATTATATAAATTCTTAAAATGATGTATAAAATTCTAAAGATAAAAATAAATAATTGATTCATAATTGTATTATATTAATCCATTTAAATGACACTTTACAACTCCGAATCACATTTTGTAACCCTTATGGAATGAATGATTGAAAAATATTACACTCATACTCATGTAAAAAAGGACTATCCATATATCCATTTTAAATCAAACCTATTTCAATTTTTTATGTCAAATTCATATGAAATTATTATCTTATAATTTTTTCTATTGAATTTGGGAGCTTCTAGAAATATGAAGAAGTCTTAAATTCTTCATTCTGAAATAATTTATTATGAGAATAAGTAAATGCATCATTGTTTGTAATGAGTTTTTTATTTCATTTTCAATTATATATATATATATTCTTATTCATAATAAATATAATTTAAAATTATAATTTAGTATAATTAATACTGTTATATTTCTATAAAAATTATATTCAAATAATATAATAATATATTTTCCTCATTAAATTAATATATCGTGTTCTTGTTTGGGACGATTTGACCACCCCAAAAAATGATAAAATAAAATTCACAATTTTTTCACCATGGATGATTATAAAAACATAAATAAAAGTAATATATGTTATTAATAAATAAAATATATTAGTTTTTTTATGTTTAATTATTATAATATTATTCAATTCTATGGGGAAATAATTGTTTATAATTTTATGAAAAATTGCAATTGTGATAATAATTTACCATCAACTTGAGTACCATACCCACCACATCAATAAAATGAACATATTGTTTTAGGAATCAGTGAAATATTAATATTTCATCATAATTACCATTATGGGGATTACGATCTTTTGGGAATATAATGATAATCAATACCTCCCCATAGAAACAACCAAGAAATAATCAAAGTTACATTCATACGATGATCAAAATATACTATTAATTATTAATATATATGCTATAAATGAATATAATTGACTAATATAAAATTTAAAAACTATATATGTTTATAAAAATTATGATATAGAATCTGGTTTTTATACTATAAAGAGTTAGATCTCATTATATAACATTAGGAGTAAAGGTGAGGGGAATATTCATAATCACTCATTTTAATTAGAATAATTATATTCTATATCAATATTTTTCATTCTGTTTCATCGATATATTTTATTTTATTTAATCTATTTTAATTTTCAATATATAATTATATTGATTTTAATGTACTTATAATGTTTTGAATATAATATTTTCCTCACTTCCTTCTAGGTTCTCACATGGACTTTTTCTATGAAAGTATTATACATATTATTTATACAGATTCAATTAGATGGTATATTCTTCTGTTCTATTTATGATTATTTTTTATTTCATTTGTATATATATTTGAAATCATTTTTCAATACTAATGTTTTTTATAAAAAAATCTTAAAAATTAAAATGATACATTTATATATTAGTTCTATAAAATTTAAAATCATATTCTAATGGATTTTTTATCTATATAAATATAATTTAATGTAATACTCTTTTTATATTTTTTATAATTAAACCTGGATATACTTTTATGGTATCATTCAATTTCTCTGTATGTATGGCTTATTTTTATACCACTTGAAATTTTTCATGAAGCTCATTTTATTTTATTTGGTAAATTATGTTATGTTTTATGGATTTTTATTTTTTCTATTCATGTACAACACAAATATCATGATATGTTTAAGTGATGTATATTAATGAAATTATATAATACCAAAAATAATTTTGTAAATAATTATATATATTGATATACTTATTTTATGGGATCGTGGTAGTTATCCCAGTCTGTTTTATTTTTATGGTATTGGTGGTTATACTTGAATGTGTCTTATTATATCCAATGATTATTTATATGTCATGTTCCCATATTGGGATAAATCATTATTCTAGGATTCATATTTACATTCCATTTTTTATGATAAATTTAATATTATTTTCTTAATTATTTTTTTGAAACATGATTATATTTTTCAAAGAGTTATATTCATTTTATACCCACACCATTTAAATATTTATTATGATATACAATACTGATTTGATTGATATATCATATTAATTTTTACACCCATTGAATTTTAGCCCTCAATTTTATTCTATTTTCTACTTCTCTATATAATGAAAAATATTATAAAATATTATATTCTATCAATAGATCATTTAGGATGAATTTTATGTAACTAGTTTTCATAGTTTCATTAAATAAGATGGTTATGTTATTTATATAAGATAAAAATAATATTTTGGGTTATGGTTAGAGTGATTTATTAGTGAGATTTAATTTATAATATAGTAAACTGATGTAAAATATATCACTGTAATTTTTGGATCATCTCAGTATTGGACCATAGGTTTGACGATGGAATGTCTTACATAACCATAGTTTACTCATGAAGTCCTCCATTGAGCTCCTATATAGTAAAAATTTTATTTAATCATGTAATAATAGGTAAAAATTAATTTATAATTCCATAAAATATATACTATATACTATATATTGATACTAAAAACACTATAGTTGGACTTTTCCTGAATAATAAAAAAGTGAAAAGACTTTTTAATTGATCAATGATTGTATAAATGACAACATGACCCACTACAATACAAGAAATTATAACTATGAATTCATTTTACATATTATCCAACATAACTTGTGGAATAACCATAATTCAGATGAATCCTCATAGAAAATAGTGATAATACTTCCCTTGATTATATTTGAGGCACCTAGATATGAAGTTCACAACATTCACCTTTATTCATGGCCACTAAATATATCAATAGAGGTCTCCACACATCTTCACGACACCTAGATATACTATAAAGTGAGAAATATAAATATCACTAAATGAATCCACTTGATGTTTATTTAGAACTTAACCTCATCCCTTGAAAAGGAATTATTTCACTTCACCTTTAAAAATTCTTATTTTTATATCCGACAAGAATATTTTGAAGAAATGAATTTTCAGACTGTTTTGAATTTTCTCTTGAACCGACTGTAGCTTGGTTAATAAAGGTATGACTCACCATAAAATTCCTATAACTTGAGGAAGTAGGAAATAATGGAATCCTGTGGTTGGGAGGTCATAGGAGTGAAACATAGAGTTTTTGGATAGACTGGTATTACATTTTGTAGTCACAGTCCCACCCACAAACAAATAGGGCACCAGTGAATATCTAGTGAAAACCTAGAATCTATTCAGTTGTTAATGGGTAGGTTTTTTATAAAATGGGTTAAAATTGGTCATTTAACCCCCTCAACCCATCTTACCCCCTTTACATAACATTATGAGCTAATTTCACCTCATTACAGTAATGTGGATCATCCCACTCATGTTCCTCACTTCATGGTTAATATATATTAATCCACCACCAAATATTATACCATTAAAAATGTAAGGATATTGGTAAAGATACCACTCCACATATATCATTTAACTATTTTCTTTTCTCCCTGAGATTTTATCAATATGCGATATCATATGCTATATTTTTATGGATTTTTTTATGGTTCCCCATTTTTTATTTTTAACATTAGTCAATGTTCATCAATAGATTATTGATTCTTTCAAAACATGAGATAGGTGGTCAACTTTCTTTACTATAATATACTATCACTTTATAATCCATATTTTGGTTGTTCTGTTTTTGTGTCTTAATCTATCCTTTTATTTAATTTCTAAAAATTATATTTACTTAATTCCTGGAATGAGGTTAATTTTATCACCAAAATATGAACATATAGTTCAGTGATCCACCCATTTACTGAGGCTATAACATGTGATATTTATCTATTAATCTTTTCTGTTGGAATTAATTGAAATAAATTATGACTCTCATATATTTTATTCACTTGGAGTGGCTATGTAATGAATTTAAACATTTTTAATGGACATTGTAAGGTTATGTAAGACTCTTGTCCTATTTAAATGAGTCTCCCATGAGGTTTCTTTAATTTATATATATTATTTCTAGAATAGGGTGAGACTCAATGTGTCAAATGTACTATAAAACTACTCAAATGAAACTATACAGTTTTAGGGTTATTTTTAAGATCATGAACACCCCTTATTCAATAAACCCTCGAATTAATATGAAGATTCTTTTGTAAACATTACTAGCTAATAAGATCTGAACACAGGGTACTTAATTTAATATTTTGAACCTATATTGATCGTGGATTCCTTAACTTAAATCAAGGACCTAGAAACCTAATATCACTTAGGATATAGGGTGTCCCTATATACTAGATAATAAAATTGTAACTTATAAAAATATCTTATTTAATTAATAATGTTATCTTCGGGAGGTTTATCCTTTTAGATTCCTTGAATTTTATAAATTATTTAAATGGCATGGGTGACTTGTGATTCCCATCATTATGTATGATAACATGTAAATTATGAATATAAAATCAATTTAGGTAAAAAAATAATGGAAGACAAAGGTACATTTGAAATGGAAGGCCTTGAGCCATGAAGTATGATTTGTATTTCAGTTTTTCCTCTCCCCTTAAATTGTATTTTATTCCTTGGGAGACGTATTATTATAATTAATTTGGATATAGTAAAAAAGGATGCATTCTATTATAAAAACATGGATTTTAAATTTCAATGTGATGATCAAACCCTATGGATTTAGGGTGATTAATTATTATTTTTTCTTGGGGTTATTCTACCTTAGATCTAGTAGATGTCATATATTTCTGAATTCCTCAACCTAACATCATAGATTCCCTTTGAAACACTCTATGAATTGGAATTCTTGGGTTATTCTCATGGATTTTGGTAGATGTTATGGATTATATACTTGGATCCCAATTAAGCCCCTTTAATAAATTACCAAGGGATTTTGTCTTGTGTTGGGTTAGATGCCTATATATAAAGTAGAATACTAGGGGATCGTCCCTCATATTCTACAATTAAGCTATATAGAATTTCTTGATCACTATGGTTTGGATCACTAGTTCACATCTAGAATGACATTTATATTTTCTTGGATTATTATTGTTATATTTCATGGGAATTCTTAGTCCCTTTCCATGGATTTACCAATGAAACCTGCTCATTGATGATTGGGCTATATTCCATGGGTCCTGAAACCCCTTTATTAGGTCACATGATCTAAGATAGACATATTAGGTCTTATTAGGTTGTATTTCATGATGCGCATGGATATTAATATATTATTATTTATATACATGGAATAATGTTTTTAAACATAGTGAATGGAAATGCATTCGACATCGCTGGTGGTGGCCAATGATTTTTACTCAAACCCTTCTCAGGTCACTTCTTGTTAGACAAAAAGATATTGTACCTACAAGTTGGGATTAGTATGATTCCTCTTTTCTTTAACTTTTCATGGGTTAGTGATTGGAATGAGATGTGTATACCAAGAATATACTCAAACTACCTGTAGGAGGTGGTTCATATAGTTTATTTTTTCACATAACCTTATTATATGTGCATCCCCTGTTGTGAGTATTGACATAATTTTTTCTATAGCATAATATATTCATGGATAATAACATTTTACTATCACTTTCTAGGTTTTCAATTTACTATTATCTTTATATTATTAAATTCATTTATTTACACTATATTTATAATTATGTAGAGTATACAGTCTCCCCACTGCACCATCATTAGACCATCACTAGTAGTTCGTAGACTCTAGTTTATGAGGAGGTGTGATTGAGGGAAGGATTCCCTCCAATTTAGTTATTATTAGTGAACCAAGTTAGGGATATCAAAAGATGTATAGGAGAGATTTTTCCAAACTCTTACTATTTTTGGATAGAAGACAAAAGACAAGGAATGAGTCATAACATGGTAAATAGCTTGTTTCTAGGAATTTTCAACCAACCCATAACAAAAATACCTTATTTTCATGGATGTAACTATTGATCATAATTTTTATTATTGAAATTTATTATTATTTCACCTTGAGTTATTTATTTTCATTTGTCAAGTTATTAATTTAGGCTAATTTTACTCTTGGGTTTGCATGACGTGAGGGCATATTTTCATGCATCATTCTAGAATATAGGATTCACATGACATTATCATTCTATCATTTATTTAATTGTAATAATTTATTTCATGATTTCTTTTCCTTGATATAGTAATGGATTTTTGTTGGTTAAATAATGTTTAAATCAACCTAACGATGTTCACTGATATAACGAGATGATGAAAATATATCAAACCATCATGAAATAAAAAAAATTAAATATTATAAAATAATTAACGAAAATCCTATAATGACAATCATTTAATGTTAAAGGAATTAAAATTTATTTTAATAAATCAATTCATTTAATTATGTATAGATGTTACATGGTTTTCCAATTGAAATATATAAGTTTAGTACATTTATAACATGGGAATGGAAACCCATATAATTGATTCCTTATATAATTGAATCAACCAATTTATGTAGATCTCAATAGTATTTTATATAGTGTCCAACTTGAGGAATATAGTTAAATACTCTTCAATAAAATCAATAAATAATTAATGGGTTTCACCTAATTTGGATGGAAATTTCAACATATATAGATGTTACCTACATTATATGGAAATGGAATCCCATATAACTAAACCCATGATGACATGAAATGACCCAAATGGGTCAATATTATCTTGATGTTCCATATTAATTAACTCCCATGTCATATATTTAACAAATGGATTCAGTTGTTTAAAATACTAATTTCAATAAAAATATTATTTTCCCATGTATATTTTTGCTAGAATTATACTAAGGTGAATCTTATGACCCCACAATCTTGAGGTAGATTATTTTGATAGATTATTCTATTATTATATAAATAATAATATGATGACTATTGGTTATCTCAATACGATAATTTTATACAATATGTATTATTTGGACTCATGGCTTATGAAAAATCTTTAATAGATAAAATATGCATGATCCAATTATATGTATTGAATAACATCTCTTAAGTATGTGGTTATAAAAATATTATTATTGTGGTATTTATAGAATATCCTTTCATTAGAATTTGGATATTTATCATGATAATATATTGGTATCTTTTATGTTTTACATATTGGTTAGTCGATAGATCCTAGTGATCATTTAGGGAAGACCCTAATTTTAGAGATGATTCCCCTTTTTAAGTGGTGGTTTAACCCATTTTTATAGAATCCTTAGAGATATTAAGAATCTATAGATGATTGTGTTTTGTTTTTAAGTATGGAAAGCAATTTAATTATATCATTTAGTATTATATAGATAACTTAGTTTGGGGAATGATTCTAGAGGTTAATAGGTGGTCATGTGTAAGTCGAGTCTAGTATTTATTGTGAGCATCATGTATGCTTTATTTTAGTTTTTATATGATTCCATGGGTATGATTATATATTTATTTATTCATTAGAGTTTAATTAATATGATTTATGACTTATGAATTCTTCCTCCTAGTTAAATGGTCATAAAAAATAACTTGACCCTTAAGTTTGATTTTTTGAGTATCATATCTCATAATATGAATGCATGGTGCCATTATTTAATCATATTCTCTTTAAAAGAAATTATAAATTAATTATTTTATTAAGAAATTAGGTTATTGGATATGAATTTCCACAACATAATGAATATAGGATTGAATGAATAGTGATTATAGTTAAACTAAATACTGAGTCTGTAATTTCAAATAGTAACACACATTGATGTTGAATTTTCCATGTAATGATCATACCATAGTTATCATATGATGTTAAATTATCATAACTATGATTATATAATTTTTGTTTTAATAATGGATAAATTCAAAAGGTATGAATATAAGAAATGGGTCCATGGACAACATAGTGATTTTTTCAATGATAAACCATATCAAATAATATATAAATTGAGAAATATAAGGATGTAATTTATTTAATGGGGGAGACTATAACACCCTGATATTTTAGAATAATTTTATCTCTTTAAATTAATATAATGGTTGATACCATCATTTATAAAAAACACCAAAGTAAAAATATTCATAAAAATTGGATGAATATAATTATGAATAGGTGAAAATAATATATCTTATAGTTAATAAAATTATTATAATCAATTATAAGTTCATAAAAAATAGAATTATAAATACCTCATGTTTTAAAAGAGAATTTTTATCAAAATGGGGGTCTGAGAGGATATTTTATTGTCATTTAAGATATATATTAATAAATGTTAGAAATTTAATTTGAAAAAATAATTTTTTTTGATTAACCACGTAAATATTATATTTAGATTAATTTTTTGAAATTTTCTACAATAATTTATTTTTATGTGAATAGTTAAAATATAGTTTTTATAGAAATTGTATATTTTTGGAATTTATCAATATATAATCCAAAAATAATATTTTATTAAATATTTTAGTTAATAAAATAAGTATTGAATTTTAAATAGTATGAAGTTTAAATATTATATAGAAAATAAAAACCCTATGTTTAATTTTTAGAGCACAGGTAATATATAATTTCAATTTAAAAAAATTTCTATATATTTTAGTTTATTGAATCAATTTTTTTCTATAAAATTATCTTTTGTATTTAATTTAAAGTATAAATGTTTTCTAAGAAGAAAATATATTTCATGTAAATTTAAAAAATTGATAACTTCAACTTACACATAAATATTAGGATTAAAAACACAAATTAAAAAAAAATGTTTTCAATCACGATGTGAGCAAATAATGAAACTAACATACCTAAACATTGTGGATTATTTTTGATAAAATTAAATTATATATTTGAAATAATATTTTTAAAATTAGCTATTATATCAAAAATATAATTTTTCCATCAATATTAATTACTGAGGATAAAAACGTTAATTTCAACGGTGAAAGTTACTAATTTTTTTAAAAATTATTTTTATGCATAAAATGGAAAAACATTTAAAAATGGGAATCCAAGTGTTTATATAATAGTTTTATAAACAAATCATCCCCTTAATTTATTTTAATCCATTGGATCCATGACCATATAGTAGTGACATAACATTGTTTTAATTTAATTTGTACTTCAAAAATGATTATTCACTTCACCCAAGAATGGGGATCACTTCCAAAACATAATGATAGGCCAATACCTTAAATGTTCATCTTAACAATATAAAATTTTTAAAATCATAGAATCCTCTCTCAATTTCTTAATCGTATAATCTCTCTTAGTTAACCTAAGGCCACTATTTCCATAGATATTTTCAGGAGAAGTCCCATGTTATCAATAGGAGTATTTTATCTCTTGATTATATTCAGGATAATAACCCTCTTAAAAACATTTTATATCCATTATAATATAATTAAATATATAATATTAATATAATTTATTTATTTATATTAATAAATCAACCATTATTAAATCTTTTTTATACAGTAAGGAAAATAAGCCAACATTGATTGGGAATATATGCAGATTACCACCTCCACGATGTAGTATATATATAATTTCATCTATTTTCCTTGTTAATTACTAAAAAGTCCAAAAATATAGCTTAATGTTTTAAAAATATTAATAAAATTATTTTTATATGTAATAATTATATTTTTCCAATAGAAAAAACATTCATTACCATACGAATCCATTAATTATAGTATATTCATTTTTGGGTCATTCAAAACATATAATTGAAATATTATATAAAATAATACACTAGATTTATTTGATAAATTAAATAAAAAAATATATGATTTTAACGAGAAAATAATTATTTTATTTTTATTTTAAAATGGTAATAATAATATTAATCTCTTTAATTAAAATTGAAAATTCTATTCATAAAAGATCATTGAAACATTATTATTACAAATTTCATATTTATGGATCATAACCAAAAATAATATAGAATTTAATTATAACATTATAACTAATTATAAATAATCAATTATAGTACCTTTTATAATCATTGAATGATGAAATTTTGGAGGATAATGATGAAAATCCTCGTTATTATGAAATATGTTCACTATAATTGTGATTACCAATAACTGATATTGAAAATAGATAACAAATATCTAATATATATGAAGATAAAAAATATAAATTCATTAGATAAAAATATATGTACAGGAATAAGTTTATGAAATAGTTGATTATGATTGTTATTTTTTTTAATGAGATTCAATGACTTTTGTGGAAGTCAGGTATTATGTTAAGGGAATTATTGTTTCAAAATTAATTTCTTGATACATATTTCATATTATAAACCATAGTATCTTTGATTTTATGTAATTACTTGCTATTTTATTTATTTTATCATATTAATTTAATTCATGGGGGTGTAATTTCCATTTTATTATCTTTATTTAAATAAACTTTAACTCAATGGATAATGATGTTTAATAGGTTTACATATATCTAATTTAATTCCTTGAGTCATGATTATGTCACACACCAAATATTTTTTTGGTATGGTTTACCTACTACAGATAGTACATTTAGAATAAAGATTCACTTATTATACAAGGTACATAAGGTTCTATTTTATGATCTCCCATTCATGGGTTTTCAATTCAGTAGATTCCAAATTCATAAGGATTATTTTTATAACTCAATATTCAACCATTGAGTTACGAGATTTCATATTAAAATATATGGTCTCTAGTATGTCTTATTATACATGGTGAATAATTTATAATTTGTTCCCTTTCAATATTTTGTGGTTTTTAAATTATTTTTTTATGAACAAATTTTTAAATTCCACTTAACTCAATGATTATGTTATATGAAAAGGTATTATGGTATCAACTATAATTTCTTGAAAAAAAATTCTTGTTCTAAACAATTTACTTTTATATATTGTATCTACATTATATTTGATACATAATATGATAAATAATATTTTATTCATCGTATTTCATGTTTAATTTCTAAATCTATATTCTTTAAGGGGTTTGATTTAAATATTTCTCAATTTGTAATATTTATTTCATGAACTCATTTTATAATCAATATCATTTAAATATGATAACACTTCTAGGGAATTTTTATAGTCTCTATTTACAATATCATACTTAATTTTTTCTCCTATTTGTATACCTGGTGATAATTTTTTACTTTTTATCTTATTTTATATTTCATTCTCTATATTATTATTAATCTATGTATTGATCCACAATGTTATTTTATGAAAAAAAAGGAACTTCTTCTTTACTCAAATTTTATCATAAAATACAAAAGATTTCAATATCTTTATCATTGTTTATAAATTTTAATTGGTTAATTTTAATTTAACTTTACATTATTCACAACTATTTTAAAATAAAATAAATATATAATTTTTATATAATAATTTTTTATAATTATTTCAAAATATCAATTATATTTATTATTTGCAAAGTGATTTTTCTAAAACTCGGAATATGCATTTTTCGTTAATGGCATAATCCGTAGATATGTATTTCTCATGATTAGATATATTATTTAAATTATACCATACTCCTTAATTATTTGGATGGATTATTTAATTTTCATTTTTATCAATGTTTTGATCCACCACTACTTTTGACTTACCTAATTACTCATATAATATATGAATGATTATTTCTAATTCCTTTACTTTAAAAATGACCAAATTTTAATTACATGACTATCTTTTTCACCTAGATTCCTTATAATGATTTATTTAAAAAATAATGGAATAAATTGTATTCCCATTAACTATACAATCCACATATCATACAATTCATTACTTCAATTGAATTATATTTACATATTAATCTACCTGATTTAATTTGATTCCCATTTACTTCTCATGGGATTACCATGTTATCACTATTGATGGAGTTATGAATTTTCCCTTTTTTAAATCTATTTTTAAATTGATAGGAAGACGATTTTATTTCATTAGGTTCTTTATAATATGATGGTTTATTTTTATGTGGCTAACATATGTATGAATGATTATGTGGGTTGACATATATCTCACTTAAATGATTCAGTTATGTTTGATATCTCATGTGATTGTAAGAAATGTAACAATGAGTTTCTTAAAAATGTAGTGGGATGAATGAGTTTTCTCACATTTTAATTTGTGGACATAATGTGTTTGTTCACAAATTTTATTGAAAAATGATTTCTATCATAAGGTTTCTTATGATGATATTTTTTCAACGTTTCTAGCATGATTTTCCTTCAATGATAGGTGAAAGTTCATGTATATACATCTTATATAAGATATTATTCACATTTTTGTTATGATTCAATGATTTTTGATTATTTTTTATGTATCTACGGAAAGTTATTATTATTATTCCTCTTTTAAATGTTAGAATTAGATGATATATTCTACTATTATTTCAGGAATTATTCAATGAACTATAATATATGACTTCTTGGCCTTAATATTATTATATATCATGATTATATTCATATGGTCATCTTATACTGAAGTGTGATCTTTGACTATTAGTTTTTATATTTAGACATATTGTGTAAATGAGCTAACCCATTTATTAGGCTTTCGTTTAATTATGTTATAATGAATAGAAATCTATATGACATTTCTAGAAGATTATATTATGTAATGAATTTTTGTGATATGATAATGATTTGTTATGGATTTATTAATTTATCATAGAGTGGGAAAAGGCTTCATTTTTTATAAATTACATGAATTTTTCTAGTAAATTTTTTATCCTAATTGTATAAAACATAAATCATAAAAGGAAATCAGTATGTATTGTAATTAATTATTTTACTTTTTTAATATAATTATAATGCTGATAAATCAATGGTATGTTAGATAATTTATTGGTAATATATATGTATAATAGATTGTGACGTTAAATGGGGTACCTTCCACTACTAATTCAGATAGAGATCCAGATATTACCTCTCTATTCTGGAGTGATTTATTTGATGTGGTGGGATCTCAGTTATGGTTGAGTATAGTCTATTGTCCATAAATAGAGGGAAAAATGAAATTTTTGATCTAATTCTTCATGGATATGCTTGATTTTTAAATCTTTTACATTGGATTTTTATTGTACACCCATCATTATTTATATAAATTTACCTAGAATAATTACTATTGGGATTCAACTACGATGGTTCCTTTTGATGATATATATGGTCAACCATATTTTCTCCTATCATATATAATAAGGTGGGTAATATCACTATTATATTCCCAAGTTTCATGAAGAAGATTAACAACTTGATTTCTATAATCTGGAAGGGATTTCAAAACATATATAGTCATCATAAGTATTATGACTATCTTCACTATTATCCATTAGAATTATCTATTATTTAATACGTTTCATTAATGTTTCTTACACTAGTTTTTCATCCAATTTATATAAATAGGTGAAGTATTCATTAAGGTATTTTATTCCCTTTTAAATTGTTAATATTATGAGGAAAGTGGGATATCATTTTTTCCACTTAAACTAAAATTAATTCATGATTTTTTCTATACTTACAAACTAAAAAAGTGTAATCCAAAACTCTCATGTATTTTCAATTTGGTAAAGATCAAGTTGGATCATTTTACATTAGTGACATACCATTTTTATTTTTTGACACCTAGGGGAATGTGTAACATGGGAAATGTATCATGTTTATCTAAGTATTATGTAATCATATGAGTTACTCTTACAATACTTGGGATTGTAAAATAATTATGGGGGTATAGTCGCTTCATCTGTTTATTGATAATTCTCCTAACTATCTTTTGTGGGAAAACTATTATAGTGGAGATATTTGTCACAACATAAATTTAATTCTCATGTATATATTTTCTATTTATTAGAATTTGTTTACTTATTTATTATGTGTTCTTAGTTCTATTGAAATTTTTAGAATTTTGAAGAACATGGATGCTAAATAATAAGTGAAAAATTAGTAGTGAGTGTGTTATAAACATGAAATTTGTGTGTAATTTTTAAAATTTTGGATCATGATTATTGGTTCATGGTTTAACTAAACTTGTATTCTAACCATGTAGGATCCAAGGTGAGGTAGTGGAAATCCTTATGCCTAGAGCATATTTAGGATAATCATTTGACATAACCAAGATTTCTACTCAAAATTAAGAAATTTAAGTTTCTACATTTCCACTCACTGAGTTAACCGTATGTATCAAATATTTCTTAGTAGTCATGATTTATCTTACCCTAAGAATATTATTTCATTCCCCCTTTAACTCTTGGGTTCCATTTTTCTAGTATTTCTTCTAATATCTTCTTGGAACCCTCGTTTAAGGTTTTCCTCTCATTCCTATTAGAACATTTCACCATTCCCTCAGGGTTCTTCACCTTCCATATGGAAATAAACTAACTGGGATTGTTCAATCCAATTTTAATATTGTTTGTTTTTCTAATTAGGGTTTCATCAAGTTTACATAAGGACATAATATTTCATCTCTTATGGATCCTACCTAGTTTCTAACCAATTTAAACTTATAAAATTTTAGTGGCCTCATATTTTTTGGTTGTTTAATAAATTTAATATGGTTTTCTAAATTTATAAATATTTTTAAAAAAATCTTCAAAAAATAATAATTATAAGAAAATTTATTTTTTTTTTATTCGACTATAAATTTTTTCCATTTTCTTTTTATGTTGAAATAGATAGATATGGAATTCTATGATTATTGAATAAATTTGATTTTGAAATTGAATTAAATCTAAATAATAGAACATGAAACCCCTTATTAACTATTTGAGAAGTATAATATCACAATATATCATCGTCATTCTCCCATAGGCTTTGGACTATGCTATAATACAAAGTATATATTTAGAAATTGTTTATGGTCCCATGGTTAGGTGTCATTTTTCTACTAAGAATGTGAAAATTATCTCCACAATAACATTACATTAACCATAAATGTGTTTGTTTAATAGTTTAGAGTATGTGGATCCTATATTGAGGCACCAAATATACTAATCCTTGGGTGTCCCCATAGTTCTTGGTTTTTTTCTTAATTTTCTTCAATAATTAATTTTAAATACTTTAATCATATTATTATTCATTATTTTTTCAAGATAGAATACTTAATTTTTTAAAAAAAATCATGGTACACTTATTGGTATACTACAAAGAAATATTTTTCCACAAATACAGAAACCCAATGAGTGTATGTAAAATTTTATTCAAAAAATATTTAACAACAATTCATCACTTCAAAGGTGGTGGTAACTTCAGTTAGTGGATCTTAGGTTATGAAGGTGGAATACATAGAGGTCGACCCTCATGTTGGATAGATACGTGTATCTTTTTTTATGTTTTTTATCATTAGTTATATCACACTATCCCTCTTATGTATTTTTTATATGATATCATTCTGATATATTTTAATGTCTATTTTGATTTTCTTTTTTCCAAGATTCAATGTCTAATTTACTAATGTGTTGGAGTGGTTTCTTTGGGATATTATTTATATTTTTTTCAAATAGAGTATTGGTCAAACCATTTCAAAAGGTACATCCAAGATTCCCATGATCTATATTATTTCTCATGGTGATCCATAATTCCATATGTTTCTTTCCACCGACAAACTTGGGTTCCCGATTTAGTGTTTGCATTGGTTGGTTTATAACAGTTATATATAAAAATATCACTTCTATGTTATTTTCAGAAATCATATTTACATTTTTAAAATCCTAAATCAATTTTAAAATGTAAACATGGATAAAAATATATTTTATATTGACTTATTCCACTTTAAAATATATAACTAATTTTTAATTATAATTTTTATCCAAATTCAAACTTATTGGATGAAACGTGTTCTAAAGGGCACATAATTGAATTTTCAAAATACAATAATTTAATAAACATTTAGAAAAATTCATTTACTCTAAATTATAGAGAATTAAATTATGAAAACCTTCCCTTATGTATAACCCTAGACCTGGACTCCCAAAATTTGGTGTTTATAAACACATTATTTACAAACAAGATTTGAAATGAGTTGAAGTGACATAATTTTAACCATATATAATTATAAAATCACCAAAAAATATTTTATCATATAAATTAGAAGGATATTTTTGATTTAATATTTTATAGAGTTAAGAGAAACATTTAAATATAAAATCCATTGACTTTTTCTTCATAGAGATGTTTTTTCACTATATAAGAAACAACTAAATCCATCATAAATCTTCAAAATATCCCAAAAAATTATTCACAAATGATAATTTTCTAGTCATATCATGTGTAATATATTTCATCATAACATTGGGAAATGTAAACCTATTAAGGGTGAGATCAAATGATTAGAAAGGGTAAATTTATCTATTAGAAATCAAGGATTACTACTGAGAATTAGATGAGAAAAAAATAAATTGTACACATGTATAATAAAAAATAATTCCATATTATAATTAGACTTAAATGGTAATATATCTGTGGATATAAATGGAAATCAAAATATCACATGCATAATTATTACTGGATCCTCAATGTTGAAATGAATAAATTTATATAGCTAATTCCATGACATATTCCAAGACAACAAGATCTTTAAAATTATGATCATACCATAGGGGGCTTTTTTATAGGGAATTTTTTATTCTGTCAAAGAATACATCAGAATAAAAAAATCTATCTAGTATCATTAGCCCAATAGATACATCATCAGGAAATTTTGTTCCCCGTCAGTCACTAATTAAGTATAATTGATCAATTATATGATTTAAGGAGTAATCTATCCATTAAATTACCATTAAACCCTATTAATCAATAAAAATTAATGTTTAAATAATAAGCGCACATATTTTCAATATTCCCTAAAAAATAAATGAATTAAATTTATATGATAACCACCCTAAAACTAAAAACATATAGAAAAATGAGGTATAAATTTATGTCTAAAATTTAAGAATTAAATCTTAGTGAATATCCACCAATCAGATAAAATTAAATGTGTACAAATAAAGGGCATTAGAACTACAATCATGCGTACAACATAAGGAAATTTTACAAGAAAAAGTTAATGATGCTTCATTTATTTATATAACTAAATATTAAATATGACATAAATTTAATTATGTTTTATGGCATAATTTATATAATTTCTTTAGTCATGAATAATATATATCAAAGGGTAATTACTTAGATTAAAAAAAATTGTAGTTGTAGAAAAATCTCATCAGAAATAAAAAATATCCCTAGATTTTTGAAAAGTTTATTTTATAAAACTAATAGAGTATTAATTTCATTGAGTAACCCTCAAGGTGTATAGTGGAAGATTCAAGGAAAAGAAAAATATGGTTGAATAATTTTCTAAATGAAAAATTTCGAAAATAGATATTTTCACATTTTGATGAAATGAAACAATATGATAAGAATTAAAATTTTCATTCATACCTTTCAAATATGTCATGTAGTATAAATTTTAATTAATATTTTATTTAACATATATAAGGATATTCAAAAAAGAATCAAATTAATATAGTCATGGAAAAGGGAGGTTCCCCACTGATATGAAGTTGTGTGGTTAATTAAAATTACAAGAAACACATCAGAATAAATATGAGTCAAATGGAAATGAAATATTGGGGGGACTTGTAAATATCCATGAATAACCAATTATAATATTTAGTGGTTTTATAGGGAATAAATATACCATAAATGGATTATTTCTCAGAACTAATATTTATTTGAAAATATGTTTTCCATAAAAACCCTTATAATTTGAGTGGAATTTTAATTAAGAATATTTAATGGGAGGTAATGAAATTGAACATAAAATTCACTCGGTAAACTAAAATTCATGATATATTATCTCAAAATTTTCAGTTTATACAATATATAAAAAATATGGTTTAAAATATTAATCATGTATTCTAAAACTCAAAATGATTCAATAAAACCCTTATGAATTTAGAATCAATATAATCATAACACATTGAAGGATTAGAATTTTAAATGTGAAATTAAATACCATGAATAATGAGATAATATTGATACAGAATATAATTATTATAGTATGTATAGTATATAATAAAATACATGGTTTATACCAAATATATATATTAATGAATTGAAATTTTAGGTAAATAAACCCTTCCAACATTATAAAAAAATGATTCAAGACCCCATGAATTGTAGAATATTATATAGAAAATTAATTGATATAAATAATGAATAAATATTAGTATAAAATATAAAAAGGGATGATAGTTCATAAAACAATATAAAACATAGTTTATAATAGAATCATTTCTCAATGAATTGAAATTTGAGACAATGAAACCCTTATGATCCTAGAAATACTTGATCTAAATCCTCTTGAAGGATATGATTTCAAATGAAAAAGGAAATAATATGAAAAATGTGAGAATGATGATACTAAAAATTAAAAGGGTTGTACATACACTATTCCAATGGAAATATGGTGTATATTAATTAATATGTCACAAGGGGTGAATAATTAATACAAGAAACTGTTATGACTAACATAATTATGGATGGAAGAATCATTTTATAAAAAAATATAAAGAGTAATTTTATAATTCCATAATTAATGGAGGAAATAAAATTAAAATTTTTCAGTGGGTATAATAAATAAAACATGGAATAATAGAGTTCAATAAAAAAATTTGTAACTCAATGAAAGTAAGTTTAGTTTTCATAGAACATTACCATTATTCCTTAAATCTAATAAAAATCATAAATAATATGTACCGTAAATATAATTATCTTACAAAATTATTTAATAACATTATAAATATGTATCATATAGTTATTGATACTTTTCAATACAAAATAATTCATCTTATTAGATAAATATTCAGAATATAAAATAATGATGTATTCCAGAATCATATATTCATTTAGTAAATTCAGAAAATTGGATATATATATATATATATATATGATGTGTTTATAGGAAATATACTTCATCTCCCAAATAGATCATCACAAATGGAACCCATATTAGTTAAATATAACATAAAAGAAATATTCATATCCCTAGGAAGGGAAACAAAAGAAATGGTGAGCACATTTACCCCATAACGAAAACAATGGATATATCAATTATTGTTTTTCCATAACATGATAATAAGATTATAATAAATCATGAAAACATTTTAAAACCAGTCAAATTATCTAATAGATCATAATCATAAGTTGTGGAATAAATATTGGTTGTTCATATGACAACAGTCAAAAATGAATCAAACAACATAAGTTATTATAGGATAACAATAACATAAGAAATAAGGTTTGGAATCAAGTAAGAATAGAAAATAATTTCTTTAACCAAGGATCATATCCAAGAATATCATAGTGAATTGGTTTAATCCCCATTCCATTATATCCTTAGTTAAGGTTAACTCCTTTGTCAATATTATTGTACAATTCCATTATTGAACTAGTTTAATTCCCCTTTCCAATAATTATTATTTGATGAGATATCCATCATTACCTAGTGCATTAAAGGGATATATAATTCTAGGTCTAACCATAACATTATATAAATAAAATTTTTTTACGCCACATGATCATAAAATATTCATTATTTCATAACTCATGGAGGTAAATGTATTTTATAACCAATTCATCTTTCTATCAAAATATAAACCATGAAAAAAGGGTCTCATAAAGGTTTCTTCATAACTTTATTATTAAATAGGAAATAAAAAAGTATCATAGAATAATCCTTATATTATCATCATCATTATATATAAAAAGAATAAAATTAGATGGTATCATTGGATCATATACAATGTAAATCACTGGTAACATCAAATTATGTTATAATAGATTAAAAATGCATTTATAAAATCACACTAACATTTATTAAAGAAACTATAGTTTTAAACTTGATATCCTTTATTTAAAATATAAAATTTATACAAAATTAATGAAAAACATATTGTTTTAAAATAAATTTTGAAACATATTAATGAATCATAAAAACATCAAGTGGGCATGATTGTGATAAATTTTGTTCACTCCATGTATATTAAAATAATGATTTCTTTCACATTTTCAATAAAATGTAAAAAGTACCTATTTTAATAAATAATAATAATAATATTCACCTTTATATATATTGATAAAATTAAATAATGGTTAGAAATGATTTTAGAATACTATATGAGATTATTAAAAAATATTCATGAATCTATAGTAGTAAAACACGGTTATTGAAGATAAATAATTTTTTATTGAAGAGAGAAATAAATTATATTATCTATAAAAGTGTTCTAATGGTCTATTTAGTTCATAAAGAGAGGAAAATAAAAATAAAAAATTTATCCCTATATATAAAAATAGAATAAAAATTGAAGGATTATTATGACATAGGTTATAAAATTTCATCATAAAAACAAAATAACGATCAATCCCAATAAACAATGAGATTATATCATAAATCCCTCCCCACTTTGGCAAATATCTATTAAAAACTCATTAAATAGAGAAATATATTTGAATATGTAAATACCAATTATTTTTGAGAAAAAATCATAAAATACATTCGTGGTATGTATATTCACAACATAATATAATAAGGTGGTGAATATGGAATGTGTCTCACATAAATAAAAGTTATACAAAAATTTCTTATCACAATTTTTACTTGCATTGAAAGATCTCTACGAATGGCCCGAAGGCCTTCTTTTTGTATTTTACTATAGATAATCACCCTTTTTAAGGGTTGAAGGGGAACTCGTACATGATCCCTAGGCCCAAGGCACAAGGCCCGACATGACCCGTAATACATGACCCGAAGGCCTTGAGGTATACCATGTCCATAACATGACTCATAGGCCCAACCCACTAGAACTGCCCCTCCCCAGCTTCTGCATCATTGATCGCCTTTAGCTCCCCACCTACATTGTTGATCGGCTAGCATTTCACCATACAAAGCTACACAGTGCTTGGTCTCGATGGCGGTTGCCATACCTTCTCATTATTCCAATCCGATTATCTCTACTTCTGGTGACTGATACTGGTTCTCTGATCCTCTTCTCAGGTCTTCTCTATGTGAACTGGGCTGCTTCATGGTCTTCAATTGCCCTAAGGCCCTGTGGCTCGAAGGCCTTGGATGGACCGAAGGCCCTTGAGACCCGTAGGTCCAAACAGGTGGCCCAAAATCCCCAATTATACATGCTTAGTTATGAGTTACATCACACTATGGAGGTGGTAGTCCACATATAGGAACGGGGGATGTTATTATTTTATAACATATTTAAATGATGTGGATAATGGTTGTTCTATTATAATAATTATTATTTTTTATATTAATGATAATGAAATCATTATTTTAGAATAAATATTATTAATGAAGAGTGGTTTTATGAATAAATAAAATTATACATGCTTAGTTATTAGTTATACCTCTTTGTTGATAAACATATCTTGGTTTACACCATAATCCTCGAAAGGATAGATATGTGTAAATACAAGAATATCTTGGATGTTGGTATGGAATCAAAACAAATTATTTATGTAGTGAATTTATAACATAGAAGGCTCAAAAATTGTGATAATGAAGGAGTGGATATTCCCTTTTATAAGTAAGGGGATGGGAACTCTTGACATTACATAATGTATTAAATTAATATAAATTAATTTTCATTGAATATTTTCTCCAAATTGAAACCGTTGATGAGAAATAAGGATTTTTCAAAACCCAATTAGAAAAAAAATTGGACATGTTTTGGTTATTTTTTCACCATTATCTATTAGTTTAAATCCCCGTTAATGCATTTTTACAATTACTTTGAAAAGGAATTTTTCTAAACATTAAGTGTTAATAATATTACCGTAAAATTAAAAGTGGCCCAAAAATTCATGAGGATTGATATGTGTAACAATATCAAACTCATTTTTATGAAAATAGGTACAATGACCCAGAATTATCATACATAGATATCATATATTAATATATTAATATTCATTAGATAGAATAATTATCTACAACACAATCATATAGTACTAGTGTCTTTGGAAACATAGATATGTAAAAAAACTAGTGCATTACTAAAATAAATAATGAAATAGTATCTTCTTCATTACTATAACCATTCCTTTATGTATGATATTTAATACCAATCTTCATAAAATCAAGAATGGAAACATAAGAAATGGTAATATTTAATGCTTAATAAGTGTAAATATGTGAGATATCAATTATCACTTAAACATTAGACGAACATAAAGGTATCAGAATGTGGGAATAAAATTTAAAGATGATAAAACCTCTATCATAGAAAGTAATATTGGTATATTAAATAATTATTGTTAGATTAGAAGAAATAATTCATAGATTAATCAATAAAATGTTTCATGAGAGTATAACATTGGTATAAGGCCTGAGTTTTTGGCTACACATAAGCATAAAAAATAATTTACTTAGTAATAAAGGGTTTTTTATGAGACTATCTATCACGACCCCCTTCCACCAAAGATGCCCCTCCTGAGCTGGAAATGGTTAAAGGTAGATAATGACCCCCCGAGTCCCGCCTCCAATAGGCCCCGGGGTGGAGACTAGCACCAAGGGTATGATTTTTCACAAATATGGGAGGCATTACCCTTTTTTTATTATTTAAGATCAGGAAATGGGATGAGTCAAACACCAAAAGAAAAGGAACAAGTAAATAACCCAAACCAATCCCATATGCAGTTTTAAACAATTCTAAACCAAGGTACAAGTACAAGAAAGCTCAAAAGTACAATACCAAAAGAAACAAGAGTACATCAACTACAACAACTCCAACTGTGCTGACTAGTAGGGTCTCGCACAGCCCTGGTAGTCCTCCTAGAAACCTAAAAGTAAATGTAGGGTGATCATATGAGTATACTCAGTAGGAAAACCTAAATCTCTTGTGCACAAGTGGGGAGGCATCCTAATGTCCTATGAGAATATCAGAAGAAACCAAAACCTAGCAAGGAATTCTATCCACCCAACCTCACTAGCCACGCTCACCAAAAAAACACAAAACAACAGGTAGTAGTAGTATATAAGATCAAGAGTATTGGGTACCCCGCACCATTTCCCAATAGTTAGCTGCTCTTCCTAATGGAGAACATCCTGACACTACCATACTCTTCCTGCCCGCACACACTTGGGCCTCAAGAACCACATATACCGCCCGTACACACCTGGGCCTCACAACCACGCATCCCGCCCGCACACACCTGGGCCTCACAACCACGCATCCCACCCGCACACACCTGGGCCTCACAACCACATATCACGCCCGCACACACCTGGGTCTCATCCCGAAGATTCTTGGGAAATAGTAAACCTTACCAAAGATTCTTGGGCTAAAACCACCCCAATCGAAACCTACCCGAAGAGTCTTGGGTGTAAGGTCGCCTCTAGCCATCACAGCCTATGGGAGAAGGAGCAAGAGGGAGCTAGTAACTAAGGGGGAAACACCCTCTCCCATGAAATGGGAGTGTTCGGCACTAAATGCTCAACATGGGTGGGATGTGACAAAACACAAAGATATAGATATATATACGTATACCAAACACACAGCCCAACCTATGGCTTCTAAACAGAAAACTGAGCATGTGCCTCGGAACTGCTATTTCGAAGCATGCATACAACAAACATCCCCAACCCATGTTACACACTTCCAGAGAACAAGGAAACAAAATTCTCACAACCAACAAGACAAGAATTTCATATATAAAAGGTACAGAGTATAACATCAAAACAAATCTCGGAAGAACAAGGAAAACACAGGTCAAAACAACTCCAGGTACTGAGCGTGCATCTGAGCCTCCTGCTCCCAAGTGCTCTCCTTGAGGCCGCCAGGCCTCCACAACACACAAACCAAAGCGATGGTTCGTCCATAGAGAACCTTCTCTTTATGATCCACGATTCTGACTGGTTTCTCCTCGAAGGTTGCATCGTCTCCCATATCTAACTCTCCCCAGTCGATGATGTGATAGTCGTCGTGTAAGTACCAAAGAAGCTGGGAGACGTGGAAGACGTCATGAACCTTCTCTAACTGAGGTGGCAGGGCCAGCTAATATGCCACCTCACCGACTCCCCTCAGCACCTTGAAAGGTCCTATGAACCTAGGGGAGATCTTACTCCCCTTCCCAAACCTCCTTTTCCCCCCGTCGAGGTGAAACCTTCAAGAACACATGATCTCCCACCTCAAACTCCAAGGGCCTCCTCCGACGATCAGAATAAGACTTTTGTCCATCCTAAGCCGCTTTCATCCTCTCACATAAAAACTAGACTTTCTCAGTGGTGCTCCGTACTACCTCTGGCCCAAGAGCACCTGTCTCGCCAACCTTTGCCCCGCAAATGGGTGAACGACATGGTCTTCCATACAAATCCTCAAACGGTGCCATGCCAATAGTAGAGTGGAAGCTGTTGTTGTATGAAAACTCTACTAAAGGCAAGTGTTGCACCCATGATCCTCCAAAATCCAGAACGCATGCCCGAAGCATCTCCTCCAACGTCTAGACAGTCCGCTCTGTCTTCCCATCAGTCTGGGGGTGGAAAGCAGTGCTAAGGTGTAGCTGGGTGCTAAAAGCATGTTGTAACCCCCTCCAAACTCGTGAGGTAAACCGAGTATCCCGATATGAGACAATAGTCTTTGAAACTCCATGAAAACACACCACCTCATCTATGTACCTCTGTGCTAAGGTACTCACCAGGCCCGACTCCTTAACTGCTAAGAATTGAGCTGATTTCGTCAGTCGATCCACCACTACCCAGATATCATCATAACCACCCTGAGCTCTGTGTATTCATGTGATGAAGTCCATCGATATGTCATCCCAATTCCACTCGAGGACATCTAAAGGATGCAAAAAACCACTGGGAACACGGTCTTCAGCCTTTACTTGCTGACACACTAGGAACTTATCCACAAACTCTGCCACTGCCCGTTTCACCTCGGGCCACCAAAACTGTTCCCTCAGGCCTCGGTACATTTTTGAAACTCTCGGATGTACAGCCAAGTCTAAGCTATGGAACTCACAGAGAACTCCCTTACACGTTTCCTCTAGAACAAACAAACTTCCATGGAAAATCATCTGGTATCATCTGTCCTCTGACCATCCTTCTAGAGAGTTTCCCTGATCGAAACGATCCCGCATTACTTTTACCTCAGAGTCTCCCCACTGAGACTCTTCCACCTACTGCAACAAGGAGGACTGCACCGTCATCTGAAACAAACATCCTCTAACACCCTCTACCCTTGCATCCAAGTGCAAGGTAGCCAATTCTCCCATCGCTTTCCAAGCATCAATGGATTCCTGAACCACTTCCTTATGCGACTTCCTGCTTAGGGAATCAGCCACAATGTTGCCCTTACCTTCAATGTAAGAGATCTCAAAGTCATAGTCTTGGAGGAATTCGACCCATCTTCGATGTCGTAAGTTCAGGTCACGCGAGGTGAATATATAATGTAAGATCTTGTGATCTTAGAAGACCACAAAGTGCTCCCCAAAGAGGTAATGTCACCACAACTTCAGTGCGAACACTACTGCTGCCAGCTCTAGGTCATGGGTGGCATAGTTACGCTCGTGAGGGCGTAACTGCCTAGACCCATAACAGATCACTCCCTTCTTCTGCATTAGTATGCACCTCAAACCAAGGCCAAAAGCATCACAAAACACCTCATACAACAACCCTTCCTCTAGAAACTTGAGTACTGGAGCACTGACCATCTTCTCCTACTGGTAGTCAAAATATTTCTGGCACTGCTCGCTCCATAGGAAGACCTAGTTCTTCCTAGTCAAAGATATAAATGGAGAAAAACCTCGAGAGAAGTTCGAAACAAACCTCCGATAATAACCTTCCAACCCTAGGAAACTATGAAATTCTTCCACACTCTTGGGTGCCGCCCAAGAAACAACTACCTCCAGCTTCGACGGGTCTACTGATACTCCATGATGAGACACTACATGCCCAAGGAAGTGAACTTCTTGTGTCAAGAACTTACACTTCGACAATTTCCCATAAAGCTGGTGGTGTCGAAGGACTTCCATGACTACCCTGAGATGATAAACGTGCTCCTCCTCTGATCTTGAGTAGATCAGGATGTCATCGATAATCAAAACAACGAACCGGTCCAGAAACTCTCAGAAGACAAAGTTCATAAGTCCAATGAACATAGCTGGTGCATTCGTAACTCCAAACGGCATCACTACAAACTCAAAGTGTCCATACCTGCACCTGAAAGCCGTCTTTGAGATGTCACTGTCCTTTACCCTCAGCTAATGATATCAAGATCGTAGATAAATCTTATAAAACCAACCTGCTCCCCTCAGTTGGTCAAAGAGGTCATCTAACCTTGGAAGGGGTATCGGTTCTTGACTGTCACCTGATTCAACCTTCGGTAGTCTATGCATAACCTGAGACCACCATCTGCTTTCTTCATGAACAAAACTGGAGCACCCTATGGTGACACGCTGGGTCGAACAAAACCCTTTTCCATCAGATCCTCAATCTGAATTTGTAACTCCCACAACTCCGAAGGTTCCATCCGATAAGGGGCCATCGAAATTGGATGGGCACTAGGTTATAAGTCTATCCCGAACTCAATGTCACATCGGGGGGTAGAGTCATAACCTCCTCAGGAAAAACCTTTAGTAACTCCCCAACAACCTCTGGGACATCAATCATATCTGTATCAGTTGAAACCACTGATAACCCACCTAACAAGGAAAGGAGAGGCTTCACATGCCAGCTTCCCACCTGATAGATCCTCTCTCCAATAAAAGATACACGCTGCCCATCCACGTCGGAGAACATGACTCTTCTTTGGAAGAAGTAGATAACGACACTAATATAAAACAACCAGTCGATGCCTAGGATGACATCGTATGGCTGAATCAGTAGCAAAAGAAGTTCCCCACTAGATCGATGTGGTCCCAACATCAGCCCACATCCCCGGAAAACACAAGATACGTTGGTCTGGCCTCCAACTAGTGTACTCAGCACCAGTGGTACGGAATGTCTCTCTACATCTAGTCCCAAAGCTTGGTATAGAATAGGTGCAACAAAGGAGTACGAAGCTCTGGAATCAAACAAGGTAGAAACGAGAGTGCTGAACAAAAAAAATCGTACCTCGCACCACCTCTGGTCCTGCTGGAGCTGCCAACTCTGCTGCGTGCAACTTTCCATGCCCAGCTCTTCTGCCTCTCTGATGTCTTCCACCTCCCCGACCACGCCCTGGTTGAGGTCCCTGAGGAGCACCCTGAGGTCGGCCTCCTCCCGCAATGTCTTCCCTTAGAGGAGCAGGGTCCTGCTGCTACTGGAAGGGCCTCACCGGCAACTGGTGCTGTTGAGGCGGGCGTTGAACCTGCCCACCTCCACCGTACTAAGCTCGGGTCGGGCACCGACTCTGAATGTGCTTGAAACCTCCACAAGAGAAACACTTCGGACCTAGGCTCATGAAAAAGGGATGAGGACCTGATGATCTGAACTGGAACTGCTAGGGCCTTCTCTCCACTGTCCTGAATCTGGAAGGTCCCGTCGTAGGAGACCTGCTGCTGACTGCCTTCCCCTTTGACGAACCCGGATGGATCCCCTCACATGGTGCACCTCCCTACGAGTGCATCCTCTCTACAACCTCTGCCTTCTTCTGTATTACCAAGTACGTAGGAAGGGTGAAGTGGGTGACAACATACTAGAGTGAAGGACAAAACACCTCTTCCAATCGTCTCGCCTGAGACTCCTCATCCAGAAAGAGGTCTGGAGCGAAGCATAGAAGATCTTTCAACTTAATCCCCAAATATTGTACTGATATAATCCCATACTATAGGGAGAGTAACTCCTGCCGCTTCTCCTCCTTGATCATGGAAGAAAGGAATTCCTCTTGGAATTCCTTCTCAAAGTCATCCCATAGAACCTCTTCCTCTATCCTCTCTCCGAGGTAGAGCGTCCACCACTATCGCGCCGCACCTCTTAGCTGACTGACTGCTAGGGGAACCCAGTACTCCCTCGGAGCATGGATAAATTTAAAAGCAATCCCTAACTCCTCAACCCACCCCTCCGTCTCCATATCTAAAGTACTACCTTCGTACTTCTTGAGGGTTTTCCGCTGGAAAGAACGAAGAGTCTTCTTCCACTAGCTATCTTCCTCCTCTCAGTCAATCCTCAACTGATCGATCGCCTGACTCTGCTGGGCCTCAGCTGTCTGAGTCACCTGGGGACGACGTCTAGGTTCCATAGATGTACAGTAAACAAGGATTGCCTAAGCCCAAGTAGTAAGGAAATTTCTCAAGGTTTTATTTTATCATTTTATTTAAATTTCTTTCCCAGAACACCCAAAACAAGTAAAACACAATCATGATGATGCTTGTACCTTCCCTAGGGTCTCTACCCTGAAATCAATGTAGGATCACTTAGTCATTTGGTAGGCTGAGGCTTTGCATCGGATCATGGGGGCCCTAAAATACTGTGTCCTAGATGGTATTCCCAGGCCTATGTCACAAACCAAGATTAGCCAACATTGTTTCCCTACCATCCCATGAAATCCTCGCTGTTCCTAACTCCAAACATCATCATATCTCTCAACCATCACCTCTGATACCATTCTGTCAAAACCCCCTTCCACCAAAGATGCCCCTCCTGAGCTGGAAATGGTGAAAGGGAGATAATGACCCACATGTCCCACCTCCAGTAGTCCCTGGGGTGGCGACTAGCACCAAGGGTATGAGTTTTCAAAAATATGGAAGGAATTACCCTTTTTTATTATTTAAGATCGGGAAATAGGATGAGTCAAACACCAAAAGAAAACGAACAAGTAAATAACCCGAACCAATCCCACATTCAAATTTAAACAATTATAAACCAAGTTACAAGTACAAGAAAGCTCAAAATTACAATACCAAAAGAAAAAAGAGTACAGAAACTACAACAACTCCAACTGTCCCAACTAGTAGGGTCTCGCACAGCCCTGGTAGACCTCCTGGAAACCTGAAAGTAAATGTAGGGTGAGTATATGAGTATACTCATTAGGGAAACCTAAAGCTCTCGTGAACAAGTGGGGATACATCCTAATGTCCTATGAGAACAATAAAAGAAACCAAAACCTAGCAAGGAATTCTATCCACCCAACCTCACCAGCCACGCTCACCAAAAAAACAAAACAGCAGGTAGTAGTAGTATATAAGATCAAGAGTATTGGGTACCATGCACCATTCCCCACTAGTTAGCTGCTCTTCCTAATTGAAAACGTCCTGATGCTACCACACTCTTCCCGCCCGCACACACCTGGGCCTCAAGAACCACATATCCTGCCCGCACACACCTGGGCCTCACAACCATGCATCCTGCCCACACAAACCTGGGCCTCCCAACCACGCATCCCGCCCGCACACACCTAGGCCTCACAAACACGTATCCCGCCCACACACACCTAGGCCTCATCCTGAAGATTCTTGGGAAATAGTAAACCTGTCCGATGATTCTTAGGATAAAACCACCCCAATCAAAACCTACCTGAAGAGTCTTGGGTGTAACGTTGCCTCATGCCATCACAACCTATGGAAGAAGGAGCAGGAAGGAGCTAGTAACTAAGGGGAAAAACCATCTCCCATGAAATGGGAGTTTCGGGAACTAAGTTCTCAATATGGATGGGGTGCGACAAAACACAAAGATACAGATATATGTACGTATACCAAACACACAGCCTAACCTATGGCTTCTAAACAGAGAACTGAGCACATGCCTCAACACTGCTATTTCGAAGCATGCATACAACAAACAGCCCCAACCCCATTTAGGTTTTCATGTTTCAATAGAATCAGTTTATTTGTTCCTTAACTACTGGGAAACTATCTACAACCAACCTCATCGATCATTCGTAAAACATATCACTGCCATCCACAATTTAAGTTAGGAAAACACAAGCAACACAACAAGTCCCTTATTATTGACCAACCAACCCCAGTATTATTTTTGTTCCATTACCATGCCCCACCATTCATTAACTCTTCCACTTTCATTTATTATTCACAACCCATAGTTCTTTCACATTCAAACCCATCCCTACAGCCCTGCTGCCAACCACCATAACCACAAACACACCGAAACTCGTACATTGATATTCATCGCAGCCTCATTGCCCATCACCATCATAGCATTCACACCAACCCACAACCAATCCAACCACAACCCCGCTGCTCACCTGATCCACAACAACCCACAAAACACCCCCTTCACATTAATAAACCCTAACCAACACCCACATGTTTATTATTTCAGTTTTTTCAACCGGGGTGATCACACAAGGGTTCCAGATTTTCATTTAATCAGCCAACTTTACTTGATTAACCAATTTCCACATTCAACAAAGTTTCCATCCATGATGGTCTAGAAATATAGGGTAGCATTTAATTTCATAAGCGAAGGCCCCCAACGACCATGATTTTTAGTAGGCATAAGCCTATTCAATTCACAACATAATATCATAGGATATAAATAATGTAACTGCATTCACAAATGTCCCAACCCCGTTATATAAGCTAGTTATTATCTTTATTAAACTGGTTCAAATGTATTTCATGTAAACAAGAGGACACTCACCCTGCATGATGCACAATTTAGAGAGACGAAGGTAATATCCCTACCTCGACAGGTTCTTATCACAACGCTCCCCTGGATCAACTTTAAAAGACGTCTTTCGGCGTCCGTTGCTTCTGGAAAAACCCAGAAAAACCTCCTCAGGTGGAATATGGGAAGGAAGGTATGAAGTAAAGACAACGAATCCAAGCCCAGAAGTTCCGCCTCATCATTACGATCCTGTGGCCGCTGACGGATCATAAATCAGAGTTCAGATGAAGAAGTTATTGAAGAAAAGAGCCTTGGAGTCTCTTGGGAGAGCTCTGCTCGAGGGAAAGGGGAGGAGAGGACCCCTCCTTTTATAGGCATGAAAAACTAAAGTACACGGCATGTACTTTATAGTACACAGCGTGTACTCGACCATTTCACATAGTCACCACGTGGCTTCCAACACAGGCTTCAACATGGCACGCGGCTGTTGACTGGTCAACACACGGTTTGATGGTAACGCATATGTGGGGAGACACTACACGACGTGTAGTATTGGTTACATGGAATGTACTCATTTATTTCACATGGAAAGGACACAGCTTCAACACAGAACATGGTCGTTGACTGGTCAACACACAGTTTGAAGGTAAGGCGTACACGGGGAGACACTACACGGAGTGTAGTATTAGCTACACGTTGTGTGCTAATTTATTTCACACGGCAAGGAAACAACTTCAACATGGGGTATACCCGGAAAGGTGGTACATGGAGTGTACTCACACTACATGTCTTGTAGTTACAAAATTTTGAAAATTGTGGGAAAAGTCCCTTCTACTCTCCAGAACACTTCATGACCCTCTTTTCGACAAAGGAATGGGCCGGAGAGGTTCGGGCCATTACACTATCATCGTGGATGGGGTTTAATACGAAACCATCATATAATTCATAGTTCACTCTGAAGTGAATCGTATTTGGAAAGTTTCCCTTACTAACCTATGGTATTTCCCTATCCCATTCACATTTATCGCATGAGATATTTCTCATTACACAATGAATTATTGGGACATATAATTCTGTAACCACCAATAAAATAAAAAAAATCATACATTTTATTAAAAAATTCATAAATATTTCAAGATATCATTATCCATGGAATGAGATCCAGTTTTATATGTATTTAATCATAGTATAAACTATGAAAAATAAATGGATTTTTTAAACATTTCATCAATTATATCATAACCCATGGAAAAGGAAAAGGTTTAAAAAATCAATTCATAAAAAACCTAATCCATATTGATAATGAATAATGATGGTATAATTTGATCATACCCACAAAACATAATAAGAAATATCAAAGGATTGTATCTGAAAGGTAAAATTCTTTTAAAAGATCACATTGAACATTTTTATGGAAAATACACTACTTTACACTAAAATCACATATTTAAAATATAATAAATTTCTATATATTAATGGGAAAACGTTTTGAAAATATAATTAGAAAATTGTAATGAAATATTCATATCATTGAATAGTTAGGAATAAAGGAAATTATTGTCATTCCGTATATGTTTAAAGATGGAATTACTTCCACACTTTTGTAAAATAAAATAGGAAAAACTAATCCGTAAAATGGAATGAATAATCCTTTAAAACTATTTTCATAGAATCCAATAATGGGTAAAAATTAATTTTATAGATAATGGTATAATATTAAACACACACTTGAAAAAATATCTTGAAGTCATAGACATGGAAAAAAGGATATTCGAATGAAGATAAAAATAAATTTGGGTTTCTTTAAAAAAACTATTTCATTCTATTGAACTCATAAATAGACAAAAATAAATGGAGATAAATGTAATATCTATAAATAAAAATAGGAGAATAAAATTTATATGTTTCTTGAGATGTAGATCATGAAATTTCATCATCAGGAATATAATCATAAAATATTAGGGTAAACAATGAGCTTGTAATATAAAAACCGTACCTGAGTTCTGAATTATATATTATGTGTTCAAACATCCTATATAATAAATATATATTTATTATAAATAAATTTATAAGACATAATCATATATATATAATAATATATTTTATTTACTTACAACTTTTTATCACTCATTTATTAATAATTCATTTTTAAAATTACAATCATGGGTGACAACTAATTTTTATTTAATGTTTTTATTTTTTAGGTAGTTTTAGTTTTTGTAAATTTATAACTATTATATAATCTTTATATCCATGATAATGATATTAACATCATATATATTAATTATATAATTATTTATATTCATTCATAAATGTTGTCAGTAGAATAATAAATTAAACAGTTCATGGAAATAGTACGACGTATGTAGAATGAATATTTTTTCATTTTTGACTGATAGAATAAAATAAATGAATATAATAATTAAACTTTACATAATAATTATTATATTATATATATATTATACATTCATAAAACTAATCCTTATTACAATCCATGTAATACAGAAATAAAAAACAATTCACATCACTCTATGGAGGTGGTAGTCAACACAAACACACATGGTAGATGTTATATTAAAATTAAAAATGTATAATTATGATATAAATAACATATATATACATTAAATTAATCATTATATAAATATATGGGATTAATTTATGGAAAATGAATTACATCAGTCCATGAGGTGGTAGTTTACTTTACACATGATCGATAGTTTTTTTCTATTTGATAGAAGAGGATATCGAAATATGTTTTTCCATTAAATTAATAAGATATCTTTATATGGAAGGGGATTTAGGTTTTATTATAGTATGGATATATAATATTTTAAATATGTGTAATAGTAAATAATTCAAAAACATGTGGTTAATAACTATACCACTTATTTAGGCAACCACTATGGGATAATATTTAAAGCCATCACATGATGGTTTTATAATCAAAACACAAATTATAGGTCATGGGGAGTTCATAAAGGAATGGATCGGGTTAGATATTTACCTAACTAAAAGGAATATTATGTTTGGGGAGTAGAGGATAGGGGGTGTCCATTAATTAGTGGATGAGTAGACCCACTTGGGAAATTAGGGAAGAATAAAATATAAAAACATAATATTAACACCAAATTGATGGAAATAAAACATTAATGAACATTATATGTGATAGGGTTGAAATATGGCCTGAAAATAAAAATTTCAATATTTCTTTGGTTGTTTTATCTCTTTTCTAGTTAGTTTAACTGATGGTAAACATGTTTTAACATTAACCGTAATAACAGATTGTTACTATTATTTCGATTAATTATGAAAAAAATTAAGTTATACTTATTAAATAATATTAAGTATTATAAATAAAAATAAGGAATCCAATTTATCAAATTTAATTTAAAGAAGTGTATTTATTTAATTTATAATAAAACATCAAAATGTTGCGAAAATCAGTTATATAAAAAAATATTATGTTAGGAAAGTATTTATATAAAAATTAAACATAAAATTAATTCTAGTTAAATAAGTTATATTAATAATAATATAATTCAACAAATCTTTAAAAAAAATTTAAATGAAAATCTATCATTTTAAATTATTTAAAGGAAATTTTAATTTTTAATAAAAATTAGTACTTTCATTATTAATTAAAAATTTTATGGTTTTAGAAAATTATGCAAAAATTTTTATATGATAAGTTTTTGGGTTTTATTTTAAAAATGTATCTAATTTTTTCAAATATTATTTCTAGAAGGTGGAAAATGTATTTTAAAATAATTTCACAAAAAGTGATGAAACATATTTTTATAAAAAACACATTAAAAATATAATATTGAATCTATTCATATCATATCCCCATAAAAATATTACATAAATTATAAAACATTTAATTGAATATATAATCTAAAAATTTAATTATAATAATTAAAAAAAATTTATTTATTTATTTGATTTTAAAAAAAATACATTAGACACATAAAAATGTGTTTTCAAAAAATATTTTTTTAAATTTCAGGAGTTTTTTATTTATATTTCTTTTAGATTGATAACCAATGAATTTATTTTATAAATTTTTAAACTATAAAATTTTCATAATTTTTTTTCTATTCCTACCCTTCAAATTTAATGGATCATTTATAATTGTATACTATATTATAGTTCATTTCGACTCAAGATTTTGTGTATAAAATGAAATGAGATATATTAAATTTATTTAAAAGAGAAATATCATAAAATATTTGGGTGTTATATTCTAACCCATTTAAAATATTTATATTCTTTGAAGTTTCATTACTGCTATAAAACATATTTGGATATCTATACCTCATCACATCATCAGTTTCCCATGTAGCATCTATGGATTTCTAATTCCTCTGGAGAAATAAAAATAGACGAGTAATCTTGTTTAGTATTACTATACCCCTAAAAATATAGGATTTATAATATATTTTCATCATTATAAATATAGTTTTCTATTAGTGTGAACAATAATTTAGCTATATGTGATTGTTCAATTATTTACTTCCACCTGGGAGATATAAGGAACACAATGTAAAATTGTGAGAGGTTAAATGAAACCCCTATGGTGAAAAACTAGCATCCATAATCAATAAGGATTTTTAAAATGGGAAAATATTCCTAGGGATCATTTTTTATATCTTCATGAATCTAATAACATTATTCAATGGAGAAATTTATAGAACTACTTTTTCACTAACATGAAATTCTAGATAACTTCAATAATTACGAGAACAAATTTTTTGTTAACCCTGATATTCTTTCATTGGATGTTAAATAGGTCAAAACTTCTCTTCTATTTTCTTAGCTAGCTCAGGTACTAATATCTTTCTTCCTATAAATTCATTCCCATCAGGTTTAGATTCTATATTTCTAACTATGTATGGATTTATAAGGTTCATTTTTAATGATCACATGAAAGTTATTATTATATGAAAAGTAATATATAGAAATGTGTTGGCCCAAGCAACCTTTGAAATGAATTGTAAAATAACTCATCATATCCTATATGTTTTAACTTGATCTAGAAAACTGACCATCTATCCGTGGATAGTATGTGGTATTGAAACATAACTCTATATCATGAACCTACTAAATACCTAGAGAAAACATCATTGTAAACAATGGATCTTGATTAAATACAATAGAATTTAATACTCAATGAAACCTTAACAATTCCATAACATAAATTTTGGGAAATATAATTAATGGATAAGTGTTATTTCACTATCATTAAGTGTACTAAAATCATAAGGCTATAGACTATAGCCCATAAAGATGTATGAACTTTAGATATTTTTTGTAGTCTAGAATAAAAATCCATTATTTCACATTCACATTTCTATTATATCATGGTTAATGGTTGTAACATCACCATAGACTAAAATATTTATGCCCTATTTTACTGACATATGATGCACTGAGATATATACTCATTAAAATATCTCTTCATATTGTCCCATTATAAATTCTATTTTAGTTCCAAAATGCATCATTTTACTTACATGATGAATATCGAAAGATGAACTATGATACACATAAAATAGATCCATTAAATCAAGTATGGATTAAAAATTAACAGTGTTATTGATACATATTACCCCATCACAATCAATGAAAAAATCAAGAACCTTTTTTACTATCTTCTAATGTATATCATCATTCTTCTATCCCTCCTTAATCATCTTATGGATTGATATTTGGACACCAATTTTATGAAGATAAGATATTCCCATATCCTTAATGATTTGATGATATGTTCATGGAAAATCCATATTTTTTGGATCATTTGTGTTCCCCATTATAGATAATCTAGCATGACCCTTTGGAATCAAATCATGATCCAAATTGTTCAATTTCTTAGGGTGGTAATATATTGAGAATAATTCATCATTAATCATCTCTTACAGTATTATCTGGAACATATTCATCTCTTTTTGAGTGAATATTATACTTAAAATTTAATGATCATTATATATATACGTTGAATCTTTATAGATGAATATAATACATCCATATATTTAATGAAAAAATAACCATATTTAACCTCAAATGATTATTTTAGTAAAATTTCTCCTCAACCATCAATTGGTATAGAGAATAAGATATATCAAAATAATTTACATGAGAAAACATTCAATTCCCTTCTTTAATGTGTCGTTAAAGATTACAAACCCTTCTCCATTATAATGTAATGTAAGATCACGTTCACTGAATAATATTATCTTCATCTCCTTAAATATTTCTTTAAATTCATCTGTACAAAGGAACATGGCTCCCTTCTAAGTTAAAATGTTTCAATTATTTTATATTTAGGAAAAAAATTACTTAAACCATCAATAATATTCTTTAAAACCAAGAAAAACATCATATATTTGTCATATTATATATCCTATTCCAATTTTCAATAACATTTGTCTCTGATGGATCCACAGATATATACTCAAATAATATTTTGTGACCCAAAAATGAAACATTTTTTACAGAAAAAATTCAGATTTTTAAAATTTACCATAAAAATTATCCCTTCATAGGGTATTCAGAACAATCCTCAACTACTCATCATGCACTAATATTATTTTTAATATTTTAGAATATCATCTATATAGAGTAAAAAACTGATAATGATAATCTATAAAAACTTTATTCAAAAAATCAATGATAATAAAAGAGTAATTAATATAAACAAATCACATAACTATAAATTCATAGTGTATATATTGTGTATAAAATTGTTTATTGGGTATATCCACCTTCCTAAACCTTGATTTCTGATATCTAGATCAGTGATTAATCCTAGAAAATTATTGACATCAACACAGTTGATCAAAAAATCATCGATATAGGGTAGAGTATACTTATTCTTTATATAGATCTTGATAAGTTATTTATAATTAAAGAAGAGTTCATTGATCCATAATTCTTCATACCCAAAATAATTGTTATATCCAAAGGT
Organism: Viscum album; assembly: GCA_963277665.1. Classification (NCBI taxonomy): domain Eukaryota; kingdom Viridiplantae; phylum Streptophyta; class Magnoliopsida; order Santalales; family Viscaceae; genus Viscum; species Viscum album. The sequence continues at coordinate 1,513,673,719 of OY728155.1, read as the reverse complement.
GATACACTTGGCTTAATAATTTACTTTTCAAGGTACTCCTGGAGTTTCATCATCTATTTTGGTAACTCTATTTAGGTTATTATATTAGGAGTTTTTATTTAGGTTTGGCATGGTGTATGAGATTTAATCAGAACTCAACACCATAATTTAGTGGAATACTAGGAAAATATTTTAGGATGACATTAAAAAAATACCAAAAAGTCAGTGTGTCATTGATATTGAGTTTCAACCAAAGCTAGATGAGATAAAAAAACATTTTAATATTAATGAAGTCCCATTAAATAGAATTATTTTCATTAGAAGATAATATTTATCATCACACCGATTGATTATCATAGTTTAGTTTATAATATAAAACATGACTTCTCTTTCTAAGATATTAATGTGGGTTATATATATATATCTAAATTATTTTTGGGCCTGAGATAAGATCATATTCAACCTATATAATAATAACAAGATTTTCAGAAATTAAATTCCTAAAAACATCAATAGTATAATAATCATAGACATGAGATGAATCATCATACCATTAGGGGGTTTTATTTTTAATTCAACATTTAATTGTTATGGGTGGAATTTTGAAACCCCTAAAAAATTATTCATATAAAATAATGGGTTTATTTATAGTCAAATAAGACATTGGTTATGCTAGAGTGGATAGTATGTATAATTTTCAACATGTTTTCATCATAACACTGATTATATATTGTGATACTATGATATTTTCCCTTGTATACAAGCTTAAGAGGTTGATGAAATAAATCATCACCATTAACCATCAAGTGTAATAAATGGTAAGTATATTTTATATATTTCTTTCATTTCAGACATTAGATTATTGTGGATAAATTTATGGAGAATTATACCTATTTTCATTATTAGAAAACATCTTCACATCACATCAGCTTTCGTTTTTCTTGATGAACATTCTTTAATCAATTGTACCATTTACCAAGACTCTGAAAATAATTTTTTCTTTGCTTCCTTCCACAAATAAAGAATAAAGTAAGTATAGTCTTATTCTCTCTACATTATTGTAGATTTTACATTGATGTATATATTTTTATTCTTATTAAAATTATTATTTGGATGGGTAAGTTTAATCTCTTATTACACCGTTATATTATATCAAAAGATTTCTTTGGCCTTATGGCTGTTGGAGGAATATAAAACAATTTCTTCAAATACACTAATGCCCCATATGTATAATTCACTTTGGATAATTTATTTTAATCCACTAAAGAATCAGTCATCCATACATACAAGTAAAATGATAGTTCCAGAATCATAACATAGATGTCTTGTAAAAGTTTTCTCATAGATTCCAATAGATTACTCATCCTTCTACTTTATCTTATAGAATCACATCACCATTTTCAAATGATGAATGTTAGGAAAGTACATATTGATAAATAACATATTAAAGACATAAAAATACATGGATTAATTTACTTCATGCTTACTTTTATCTTTGATTAGAGTCCACCCTTGATCTGCTTCACCTTCAAATTGAGAGATAGCCAAGATAAAATTTTAATGTTCTAGACACTGGGGAATAGAAAATATATTTTTGGTGGTATTGATCATTTTCATTGTGACTATTATATCATTGGACACACTAATAGAATGTGTAGTTTTATTCCTGAATGAATCTTTACAACATTTTTACCTGATTTTCATTTTTTAGTATCCTATAAAGATTGATAAATTGAAAATATTGTGTATTAATAGAAATAACATTTTTCAGTGTAGCTTAAATAAAATTTATTTTATTATGAGGACAATCATTTCATTTAAAATCACATTTAGTATTAAATTTTTTATTTGGGTTCCTACCATTGATTGAAACAAAAAACATAGTGTAAGGAAAAAATAATAGTGGGAAACCACACAATCATGGAAAATATTTTATAAGATGTATAAAACATGAAATTATTTTTTAAGTATATTAATTATTAGGTTTATAATAGGTTATTCATAGTCATAATATATTCATATCCATCATGATGGTTAAGAAATAATATGATAATTAATATATATATCCCTCGGTAATGTTAAAATAGGTTCACAGTAATGGCACACTCACAGTTAACCAGAATGATTGTTGAGATATACTCAAAAAACTCTTTCTGGGTTTATTTCACCTAAATGTATCAATTATAAAACCATGTATACCTATAGTATCCATATAGTTTTGTTTTTATAAGAAAACAACACCCTTTTCATTACATAACTTAGGAAATTCTTCTCTCTCTAGGACATTACAAAGGGTTCTCACTAATTTTTGTTATCATAGTTTCAAATGGTTACCTATTCCTGAATATAATACCAACTATAGTGACCCATAATATTTATACATATATATATCACATCTTAATTGATTAATATTAATTACATATCATAATTAACTACAAAGGAATTATATAGGTCTAGTGAATTTGAAAACAAAGATACATAAACAAATTGATATTTTGTGAACTAAACCATATCCCAATATTTTATTTTTAAATGGAACCCTTCTATGTTATATCATACATAATTCATTTCTAGATAACTATGGTAAAGGAAACATTAAAAAGGGTGTTATTTAATTCTAATTAAATGTAATAAAGGGATATATAAATTATCACAAAAACATAACATGAGCATAAGGTTATCATGACATGATAATAACATTTTAAAACTATAACATACATCTAATATAAAATAATCATGAGTCATTACATAAATCGTAGAAGTAAAATAGACCTGAATCATAATATAATAAAAAAACATGATCCATGATAGTATAACATAGGTATAAGGCATGATTTTGTTTCATACCTTTAAACATAGAAAATCAATTAATTAATATATAAGGTTTACTTTTGAGGTTATTATAGTAGATAAGATTCACTCAAAGAACCATTATTGTGGTCAAGGATCACTACTAATGCTATCATAGTGAATATATCCCCTTACTATATAGGGTTCACTCCCCATTCCTATCATATTTATCTCATGATATATCTATACTTACCAAATTCATTGGAGGGATATTTATATTTAGGTTCTCCAATCTCATAGTAAAAATAATACAGATTTATTTAAAAATATCATAAGAAAACCATCATAATATAACCTATTGAAAGAAATTGGTTTCATAATAATTTCATCATGGAATAATCTATGGAAAATAAGAAGGATTCATAATCATTTTAAAAATTCATTATATGATAACCTATTGAAAAGGAACAAGTATCACAAAATTAATGTCAAAATAATACTAAAAAATATAGATTAACGAATAAGGATTGAATCATTAGATCATATTTGAAAAAAAAAATTATGAAATTTTAAAGGATTCCATCTGAAATGGAAAATTATTTTAAAATATCACAGAGAATATTTTTTGAAGAAAATATCTTTTTTTTTCCTAACCACTCAATTAAAATCTATAAAATTAGAAAATATTAAAAAATATATTATTTGAAAATAAATATGGAAACATTTCAAGGAAATATAAAATCATTCAATGGTTATGATGGCTAGAAATTCCATTCATTTTGTATAAGTTTTAATAAAACATTACTTTCACAGTTTTGTAAAAGAAGTCAAAAAATACATCATTTGGAAAATTACATGAAGGTGACATTAAAATAATTTTTAATAAATATAGAATGGATAAAAATTCCATTTTAAAATAATCTGTAAATATTAAGAAAAACTATATAAAACATTATGAGTATTCATGGACATGGAAAGAATATGATTTTTGACCGAAGATAAAAACAAAAGGTTTATTTCCTTAAAAACATTACTTTTGTCTCTAAAATTCACAAAGAGAGGAAAATTGAATAAAAAAATTTATCCTCCATAAATATACATAGGATAATAAAAATAATGATTTTATTTAGTGGTATATCATGAAATTTAATCATCATAAAATTAATAATAGACAATCCCAATAAAAATTTAGATTGTAACTTAAAACCCTTGCCTCAAGTATAAAATCCTTTGTACGTGATAGAGCCTCCCTTATGATATATATAGATTTATTAAACATATATTACTAAACAATAATATTATATATCCTACCATATATTATTTAATTATATTCTTTTACCTCAAATTTATTATTAATTATTTATTAAAATAAATGTCTTGGGTTATAATTACTTTGTTTTTGTTGTTTGTTTTTGTTTAGTAGTTTTGTTCCTTGTCTATTGATAATGGTTCACTACTCTATGAAATTTTAATTAGTATATTAGTATCATATATTTCATTATATTTTCTTTTAGATTCATCCATAATATATATATATATATATTAATTACACCGTTCATGGAGATGGTTGGTCAAACGTACGGATGAACACTATTTTCATTTTTTAAACTATGTAATGAAAGAATATTAAAAAATAATTCACCATTAAATAAAAATTATGATATCATACAAGTTTTATATATTTAAAAATAAATCCTTATTACTCTCTATGTGAATTGGAAATGAAAAAAATCATATCACATTATTGAAGTGGTAGTCCCCACATAGACATGTGTGACATTATCTTTTTCCAAAACGTTGAAAGTTATGATGTTAAATGCGATATTATAATTCCAAAATTATAATAATTTCATGAAAATAATATATATATATTTATATTTATATATATTTATTAAAAAAATGTCCATAAGTGATAGGTGGTGGTGGAAGAATAATTATATTTGTTCACGATGAAGTATTATGTCTTACTCTGGATAAATAGTTTTGTTTCCCATCTAGTGAAATTAAATATAATTATAGGATATGAAATTAATATAATAAAAATGTATTATATGGAAAATAATTTTTCTTAATTTCATCATCATTTATAATGATTAGAAGTAGTTCTAAAAATAAATAAAATAAAAATGAATGGTCCAGTAGTATACCTATTTTTCAAACAAACACTTTAGGTGAGTAAATAAGAAAATTCTAGGATAATTATTTGAAATTAATAAAAAAAAATTGGTTGTCCATATGTATTTATGTAATTTTCTTGTTGTTATTTGACACACTAGGTGTTTCTTGTATTGGGTTGAGGAGGGGATAGGGGTTTTCATTATATAAGTGGGTTAGAAGACCCACTTGAATTTTTTTAAAAAGAGTAAAATATATTTACACATTATTCAAACAAAATGGATCAAAAATATATCATTCAAAAATAATATATTATATAGGGTCTAAATAATTCCATAAAATAAAATTTATTTAGGTTTTTATGTCATTTTATCTCTTATTTATTTAATTTAACCTCTGGTAATACTATTTTATCCTTAAACAGGAAAACACACTAGTAATTTTTTTTACCATTCGTGATGAAAAAAAAATATATTTTACTAATAACCTAATATTTATTATTATTATTCTAAAAATTTAATCTATTTTATCAAATTCAATTAATAAATTTGTTGAAATTTTATTTAAAACTAAACCCACACACGTAACGAAAATCTTCTTTCTAATGAAAAACTTTTCTTATGTATAAAATGTTTTATATTGAAATTCTATACAAAATTAATTACAATTAAATAAATGTGATTATATAAAATACTATACAACTAATTATGCTTTTTAAATCATTTTAAAACTCAATTGAGCTTTTTATATGCATTAAAAAATTATATTTTTAATAATAAATAATATTTTTTAGTATTCATCAAAAATCTAATCATTTAATAAAATTATAAAAAATATAATATATGATAATATTGACATGTGTATTTCAGAGATAAAAATAATTTTTTCAAAAAAAATATATAATAATCATATATTAATTTTAAAATATGTGAAAAAAACATGACAAGCCCGCTTTTTAGAAAAATGCAATTTTTGGAATAAAAATAGATTTATTCTTATCTAACACAAAGAGAGATATTAGATGAAGGAAAAAAATATTATTGGATATATTGTATAAAAATTTCATTAAAATAATTCACTATTAGAGATTTATTTTTTTATCCTGATAAAAACACATTTGGTGCATAAAAAATATTATAAAAATAATTTATTTTACATTAAAATGATTTTAACATTGATTTATAATCAATTCAAACCCAATCAATTTTTTTTATAAATTTTTAGAAAATATATTTTATTATAATTTAGATAGTTCTATTCAGACCGTCTAATTTAACTACTTGGCAATAATGATATACAATATTATTACTCATCAAGACTCGGGGTTTCATGTATCACAAACTATCAAAGAAAATAAATTTTATAAAATTAGGTATCTAATGTTATTATGATATAATTTTAAAAAAATTAAATAATTTATAAACTAATCATAATTATAAAATATTATTAATGTCAAATTATAAATTATTCATTTACTTTGACATTCAAAATAATATGAGAAAAATGAAATTGGAATCTAATATTTTCACATATCTTAAATGTGTTAAAAATAACTATAAAATTATTGGATATAATAATTAATCCAAAAACGTTTATTAATTTATTATTTTTAATATCATTTATTTTATTTTTCGATTAATTGAAAAACCACTATATCAACATTGTGTAAGATTTAATTGTAAATATTCAATCAAAAAAAACTATGACATAAAAATAAAATAAAATTCAAATAATCACTATGAAATGAACATGAATTCTATTTTCCGTATAAAAAACTTTTAGAGGTATTTAATTCAAGATAGTGACATTTTGTATCTATTCGTTTCTTAAAATAATATAAATTTCATAAAAAATAAAAATATACAAAAGTGGAAGTTTTTTATAGAATTGGATGATAATTTTAAAATTTAAATCATCTAATATGATGAAATAAATTTTTATCAAAATTTAAAAAAAAATTCCAAAACACACAACCTTGATTACCTGTTTTACCCTTACAGAGGTGAAAAATATATACCAAGGATACTATTTATAATGAAAAAACATATAAGGAGACTATTTACAAAATTGAAAAATAATTAATCCAAATAATTGATCCAATTTTTAGGATTTAGTTATTTGAAATGGAAGAAATCCATTTTAAATTAGTCAAGTAAAACACAATGAAGTATATTTTTGAGAAAAAACATTTTTAGGATAAAAAATTGACTTTATCTAATATCATGCCATGAAAAAAATAGTTGAATATTAAATAATTTTATTGAATATATTATATTTTCATCTAATTAATATATTTATCAATATATATTTATCAAATTTATTTAAATTAAAGAATCATTGCATGTATAAAAACAATTATTCTAAAAAACATATCTATTTATACCTGAATGGTTTTATTTTCAATTTTAAATATTTAATAACCATTTATTTTTTTATACATATGTAAATGTTTTTATAATTAATTTATCCCTATTCAACCCTATATATTAAGATATATGTGATAACTATCACATTAAATAATAATATTTCAATAGTATAACACAATTTTTAAAACATAGTGATTATGTAAAGAATGATATCAACAAAATAATACTCATTCGAAAAGAAATAAAATATAATATAATGTTCTTCCATTATACCCCAATAAAATAATTTTTTCTAATTAAATTTAATTAATATAATAAAATATATTTTATTATTGTTTTATCACCTCCTTGGGTTCTAATGTAGACTATTTCATTTTTTATTTCCTCCATAGAACATTAACCATGTGAGTAGTCTTGCTCTGTAGAAATTTTTCACTATGGTGAATGATTTATACTAGTTTTTCTTCATTACACTCAACATGGTTTATTGGTATAACCTTTTATTTTATTACATGTGAAGGATCAGGTAAATAATTCTTTAGTAGATATGGATGTAGAAAATCATGAACCTTAGAGGTGTTCGGTGGAATTTCCAAGTGATAATTTTCCATCCCTACAAGATTTATAATTTCAAAGGGGATAATATAATATGGGGTCAAATTTACCCATTAAATGAATCACTTATCCATATTTGATGGATAAATTCTTCAAAATAGATTATCACAAATTTTAAAATAATGATTTTGGTGACCTTTAATGGTATAACATTTTATTAAACTCTAATCCACCATGATGGGATGCTGAATGGATCTAACCATCACTACCATTTCCACACCTATCATAAGTATCAATAGATTTCATTCTCCATCTTCATCACTGTATAATGGATTTCAACACTACCTTCAATAGAGAGATTCATAAGGATCTATATGAATGATCGATTCAAATATATTTGTATAAGAAAACTCACAGAAATTTTTTTGAGCCCAACCACCTTTGAAATCCATAGAGCAATATATCAGAATTTCTTCAATGATTTGAATAATTCTCTCAAACTGACCATATTTAAGAGGATGGAAACAAGTATTCAAACACAACATTGAATATAGATCTTTCTGAATACTTCATTAGAACATTGAGATGAAACACAAACTTTGATTAGATATAATTTAATGTATTACTCGATAAAACCATACCACATCTGTAATGTGTATTCTAGAAATTTTATTAAGAGATAAATATTATCATATGAAAATTAAGTGTACTAACTTCATATGGTTATCATTAAAACCCAAATATCATTACTTCTCTTAAAATGTTTTGGGAAATCCATGATAATTTTTTCCCATTTCCATTGTGTTATATTTCATGGTTGTGACTACCCCTTGGACTTTTATCACTTATTATTAACTTTTTGACATAAAATATAAGGACCCGTCCTTAAACCTTACTTAATCTTGAGTTTTTTCAAGAATACACATTGAGGATCTTTTCAGGTTTAGAGTTTTAGAGAATTAGATCATAAATCATGCATTACATTCCACATTTAAACAAAGTGGTTACATAAAAGAGAGTATTTATTTTTCCCATAAATGGAAACATATTTAAAATAAAACATGGATTCTTTCTTGACACTTCCTTGACACTATCATCATATCATATACCTTTCCCTTGACCTGTGAAAAACATTTCAAAAACATGGGATGAGCATAAAAAGATTAGTAAGGGATATAAAAATTTGTAAAGGAAACATTAGTACATGTATACATAAGAATTAATAAAATCATACTTTACTCATAAAACATAAGCACGTTAACATACCTCATGAAATCATAAGATTTATGAATAACTCATAAAAATCATAAGACATAAAGGTAAATTGAGGCATTTATAACATTCTTACGTAGAGAGTAACCCTCATGGTTACGTTTGGAATACACATCATAGTATATTCCCTAAATCTCTTCTGAGAAACCTTAACGTTTAACCCCTTTGCGTTACCCAGTGCTTTGGAGAGCTATATTAGGCTCACCCACCCTTAGTTTATCACGGAACCACCTGTATTCATAAAAAATTCCCAAGAACCACAACATAATCATATAACATAACTTAAGCACAAAGGAAAGATAACATTCCCACATTGTAATAACAATATAACATTTTAAGATATTGAAATAATTAATCCATTCTAAAAACCATTTTCAAAACCATTTAAAACATTTAATAAAGAGATTTTTGAATCAAAGTGTCTCATACCACTTTGAATCTTTTAACATTTTAAACCATTAATATCCATATAAATAAATCCTTAAAACCATTTTGAAAACATGGATATTAATGAGAAATATTTATAATAATAAATCATTAAAACATTTAAAACGATATTTTAGTTAAAGGGTTTTTAACAAAATGAAAGACACTTGAATACAATAATTGAGGAATAACATTTAATCGTAACTTTATAATATCATGAGAATAAATAGATTCATGATATATTATTCCAAAGGATAGTATATACACTATATAAGAGTGAATAGGTTCATAACAACAATGAAGTCACAATAGAATTGTAAAATGAGATGAAGTCCCTTATAAAGAAGGTATCCTTAAATTAAGGATAAATCAATCTCATAATTATGTGTGACAAATATAAATACACTATATATAATTGGATATTAAGTTTAAAACAACCAGAGGTCATTCACACATATTCATAGGATTACATATCCAATAACTACAAGTTGAACCCAAAGAAATCGAAATTGGGTTAAGAAGTTCCCTTGGTAAATTCGACAGCCTAACGGCGTCACTTTAAAATTCATAACACTAGTTGATGAGAGAGAAAATGGTATCTCATCACTTGGACATAAAATTTACATCAATAAGGATATATAAGAACATATCCCAACATAAAAATATGTAAATTAAAATACATAACAAAATAAGTCTTTTTAAAAGAGGAGTGTCAAAGGTTCCCTTACCGATTTGGGCAACTTTTGAAATGTACACCCCATGAAGAAGGGTCATAAAATGAAGATGTAACTACCCATAAATGAGATTATATTATAAAAATAGTAAAATAATGGGCAGTAAATACACCACACAAAAGTAAATAGTGTCCAATGTAGCATGAATCTCACGGGAATAAAAAGTGAGATGAAACTCCCCTTATAAAAATTCGGCAGCCTAACGGCACCACATAAAACTTCCAAAAATGGATTGATGAGATAAAATAGGGTATCTCATCATATTAACATAAAATTTACAGAAATAGGAATATAAAAGAAAATACCCCAACATAATAAATAGGAGCTTAAAGTAATTTACATAAAAAAGAGTACTTAAAAAGAAAGAGAGAGGTGGGATCCCTTACGAAAATTCGGCAGCCTAACGGGGCCACTTAAAAATTCTAAAAATGAATTGGTGAGAGTAAGAGGGGGTATATAATTATATGAAAATACAAATTACATTATGTTTAATATAAAAGAACATCCTCCAACTTAAGAACATGGAGCATAAATTAAATGACATAAAAGAGGGTACTTGAAAAGAAAGAGAGAGGTTGGATCCCTTACAAAAATTCAGCAGCCTAACGGCACCACTTAAACAATATCAAAATGAATTGATGAGATAAAGAGAAGGTATCTCATCATATTAAAATAAAAAGGAAAGTAGTATGAATATAAAATAACATACTCCAACATAAGAACATGGATCATAAAAATAATGACATAAAAGAGAGTATTTGAGAAGAAAGAGAGAGGTAGGATCCCTTACCTCAAGTCCGACTTGTCTTGTTCATTTCATTATATTCCTGAATAATAAACTTTGGTCAATTTATAATTTCTAAATTTAATCCTTTAAAGATTATTATTCAGTTAATATCACATATTACAATGTTATAATAATTGGTTAATAATGTGAGTTCATATCAGACGTTTTTGTCGATGTTTGGTACATGAGTCAAAAATGAATTTGTTTGAAAATGATTGTCCAGGTAGTTATAAGTAAATAATATCTAGAATAGTATTAATGATTTAAATATCATATATATCCATTAAATATTCATTTTATACTATTCCATAACATTTGGAGATAAAAATAAATGAAATTCACCATTCATGGAGATGGTAGGCCGTACGTACGCATGAATGCTACTTTCATTTCTTTGTCATATTAATGGAATTAAAAATAATTGAGAGATATATATATTATAATTCCAGTATAATATATATTTTTTATAGGTCACATAATTTCATTAGTTTCATTATTTATACATTCCATGTATTGCATGAACGAGTCACATCACTTGAGGGGGCGGTAGTCCACACTTCCTCGTATGAAATTATCGCAATTGCACAACATGCAAAGCATAAATTTATGTTTTAAATATAAAATACAGAAGCATATGGGAAACATAAATATCATATATATCATATATAAAATATAGTGACATAATAATGTCCACCATGAAAGGTGTTAAGAGAAGATTGAACAATCATCATTTCGTGAGGTAGTAATTCGCCATCCACAGAAACAGTATGTTCTTTAACCATTAGACAGAGGTGTGTGCAAGTGTTGCTAAAATAATTAACATAAAAACATCATATTATATTTAATATACTGTCTTTGTTACAAAATAATGGAATAAAAATAGTTTAGGGGTTTGGAGAAGCAAAATAAAACAAAAGAACCCAAGTGAAGACATTACCTTTAAATCGGGTAACTCCTCTTGGTTTGAACCAAAAGGGTTTCTTGAAGAGCATTCTGCCAAAGGTGAGGCTTCAATGATGAAGTGAGTGATGTGGAGAGATGAAATGGATAGTTTTTGGCCGATTCAAAGGCTTTAGATGTGTGGCTAAGGTGGTATAGGTTGGGGCCTTTTATAAGAGAAGAGGAGGGGCACTCTTGGAAAGTTATAAACTATTACTTTATTATAAAATGATTTTCGCATTTAAAAGGTCCCAAAAGTATATATTTCTAGGATAAGGTGATACGGTCTCAAAATCCTCCCATCCAATGGGTTTGTGACAAGTTTAAGACTTATATTTCACCTTATCTTCTCATTTTATTTAAATTGTTCATTTATGAGGTAATCACTGCATCATCACGGTGTCATAAATAAATTAATTTATTTAATGTCTAAAAATTATAAAAAAAATATCATGATATATGAAATCATATTATCTTTCTAATAAATATTTATAGTCAAAAATATGACTTGTATAACCCCATTTCAAAATTGTTTTTGTAAAAAAATACATGTTTGTGACATTTTAATTTTAACTTTAAATAAAAAGTTATTAATGTCATTTTCCAACCAAAGTGGATCCATGGGGTCCCCAAGTTGACCCATGGATTCTCTTGGTCGGCCATGACTAATAAAAGAGGGTTATTACATGTTTCAAGGTCATTTCATATTATTATAACATTATCTTTACCCTAAATTACACTAATTACCTTTAATCGCGATTAATAAAACAAAAAAGTTATTATTCACCAAAAAATTATTTTAATCTCATTGAACCACATTTTACTTCATAATAACAACCATTTATGTTGGATTTTTGAAAATAAAATCACATAAGTGGTAAAGTTTCCTTTAAACAAAAAACCAGTTTCTTTAACTACCACTTAGTGGTTTCACTATTCATCAAAAATTGAAGTTTTTCAGAAAAATACCAAAAATTTATCCTAAGCTATATTTGATATTACGAATTCAAAAATGATGTATATTTTAAAAAATTCAAAATATATAAGTTTCAATAATTAATTTAATAATTCATTCCTGCTGTCAAAACAAATAGTGTGTTTTTATGAAACAATATCTCTTAAAAGATTGACACTAGTTTAAGTGCAATTTCAAAGTGAAATTAATTCAAATGACCACTATTGGATTAAATGGTAAAAATATATTCCAATTACACTTTAAAACCTATTAAAAATATAATCTAACCATATATTTAAATTTGATGAAAATGCAGTTTTGATGTACAATGCAGTATTTTTTCACTATTCATTAAAAAATGAACAATGTCAGAAACATACCAAAAATTTATCCAAAGTAAATTTCAATGTCCCAATCATAAAGAATAAGTTTTTTTTGACAAATAGAGCTTATAAAATTGTCAAAAGTTGTATTTAAAAAAGGTTCTCCATCAAAAGGCGGTAAAATAATCTTTTAAAAATATTAGAGTATTTATTCTTAAAATTGGATTCATTTGGATTTTAAGCCTCTAACATTTATTGAATAAATGTAAAAATATTTAACAAACATATGTAATCATTTTTTAGTTATTTCTGTTCATTCCCTCCATTACAACGGCAAGGCATTAACTATTATAATATTATTATATTATTAGTGTGCAACGTAAGATTTCAAAGAAACTTGTTGTTGCGTATTGGGTACGCCATCAAGAATAGAATTCCCTTTAAAGTAATATTAACATTTTATTCACAAATATTGATAAAAATTAGAATGTAATATTATTTATTTACCTAGGATGTTACATCCTTCCCCCCTTTTGGGAATTACGTCTTTGCAATTTCAAAATTGGGCTTGGAAACTTCATTGAAAGTCCCACATCGGAACAAGAGTCGGTAAAACTATCACTTTAAAAGAATGGGAGAGAAGTACAAAGGTCACCCGAGTTAACCCATACTAGGATTCCACGTATGAAAATATAGATATGTAGGAGAAAACAAAGGGTCTTGTTCTGATGGAGAGTGATAGTAAACATGTCTAGGAGAAAGTTAACCACAAGAAAATCACAAACTTGTAATGGGTTAAACGGTATTCGATTCCCTAGTAGGAAAAGTTAACAGACAAAATTTTTGTTTTAAGTTACTCTTAATTGAGTAATTTATTTTTTATCTTAACTAAATCATAATGAAACATAATTACTTGTCACGTAGACTTTCAACTTTTACTAGATTCCTTAATCAAACTCATATTTTCTCCAAAAGACGAGTATTTAGGAAGACTTGTTCGCATTAAGAGTACTATAATCAACTTCTTGAGAATCACCTAATCCACAAAAGAGAACTATATATTTCCCATGTATTTAGATATCAACAAAAACCAAAACAAAAAGTTTAGTACGAGGTCAGATAATATCCAAAAAGGATTTTTTTTACAAAAAGAAAAACTACTCCTAATCTCCAAAATTTGTCAAACAAAACCCAAAGTTCAACGAAGACCATTTAGTAAACAATTTGTCCATAAAATTCTTCAAGGTAAACCCAACTAAGATTGAAACCCAAATATTTGAAGGATTTAATCACATAGTCTCACAAAGTACAAATTAACATTTATCTCCAAATAACATCAGTTGCTCTTAAAGTCTCATATTGAAAAGTAATTAACCTAATCACATATCCTCCATGATAGGTTAATAATTTCCATAGATAACCCAAAATAAACCTACTATTTATTCATAAAATCATATAACTAAAAATAATAATTAGTCAAACTAACCAGGGACATCACGTAGTCTAGTGGTAGGAGATAAATACCAGTCGCACTTCGGTTGTGGGTTCGATTCCCACAGCTTTGTCTGACGTGACAGGTTGTCACACAGTCTGCGTGTTTTCCTTTTTCCAAAACTATATAATTCTTAAAACATTCCCCAATAAGAGATAAAATCTTCAAAAATACCCAATACATAATTTAACCTCAATTTTACCTCATGCCTTTCATCTTCTATCACAACATATAGTAACCCAAAATTACCTCAAAAGTAAGGATCATATAAACCCTAATGGTTACCTTTATAATTATCACATGAACTTCCACATCGGGTTGGTTATCTCATACAAGAAGCATTAGAGAACTCACCAAGGTTTAATTGGTTGATCATGACTCCTGATAGTTGGTTTAGAATAACCATGAGATTTCTCATTGAATCCCCCATTTCATCCAGTCTCTTAATCAGAGAACCACCAAAGTTTCCTTCAAACTCATTGTCACTTTGGTGCCTGCTAGATCCATCCATTTACTAAAACCAAAAATGTTAGTGTGAGTATATAAACAAAATCATCATGTACTAAAGAGGAAGATAAACACTAATATATACTTATCCAAGTTATCTCAAACTCATTCCAACCTTCAAAAATAAAAATGACACTATATAATATAATAACCATTGTAGTTATACGCAACTTGTCACTTATGCTTAAACAACACCCTAACCTCTAAAGTTATCTAAACTGACCTCTGATACCAACTATAAGGACTCGGCCTTAAACCATACTTAATCTTGAGTTATTTCAAGAATACACAATGAGGATATTTTCAGGTTTAGATTTTTAGGGAATTAGATAATAAATCATGCATTGCATTCCACATTTAATCAATGTGGTTACCTAAAAGATAGTATTCATTTTTTCCCATCAACAGAAACATACTTAAAATAAAACATGGATTCTTTCTTGACACTTCCTTGACACTATCATCATATCATATACCTTTCCCTTGAACTGTGAAAAACATTTCAAAAACTTGGGATGAGAATAAAAAAGCTCAATAAGGGATATAAAAATTCGGAAAGGAAAAATTAGTACAAGTATACATAAGAGTCAATGAAATCATACTTTACTCATAAAACATAATCATTTTAACATACCTCATGAAATCATAAGATTTATGAATAACTCATAGAAATCATAAGACATAAAGGTAACTTGAGGCATTCATAACATTCTTACATAGGGAGTAACCCTCATGGTTACGTTTGGAATACCCATCATAGTATATTCCTTAAATCTCTTCGGAGAAATCTTAACGTTTCACCCCTTTGCATTTCCCATTGAATTGGAGAGCTATATCGGGCTCACCCGCCCTTAGTTTATCACGGAACCACCCATATTCATAAGCAATGCCCGAGAACCATAACATAATCATAGAACATAACTTAATCACAAAGGAAAGATAACATTCCCACATTGTAATAACAATATAACATTTTAAGATATTGAAATAATGAATCCATTCTAAAAAACCATTTTCAAACCCATTTAAAACATTTAATAAAGAGATTTTTGAATTAAAGTGTCCCATACCACTTTTAATCTTTTAACATTTTAAACCATTAATATCCATATAAATAAATCCTTAAAATAATTTTGAAAACATGGATATTAATGAGAAATATTTATAATTATAAATCATTAAAACATTTAAAATGATATTTTAGTTAAAGGGTTTTTAACAAAATGAGAGACACTTGGATACAATAATTGAGGAATGAAATTTAATAAGAACTTTATAATATCATGAGAATAAATGGATTCATGATATATTATTCCAAAGGATATTATATACACCATATAAGAGTGAATTTATGCATAACGACAATGAAGTCTCAATAGAATTGTAAAATGAGATGAAATCCCTTATAAAGAATGTATCCTTAAATTAAGGATAAATCAATCTCCTAATTATGTGTGAAAAATATAAATACACCCAATATAATTGGATATTAAGTGTAAAACAACCATATTTCATTCACACATATTCATAGGATGACATATTCAATAACTACAAGTTGAACCCAATGAAATCGAAATTGGGTTAAGAAGTTCCCTTGGTAAAATTCAACAGCCTAATGGTGTCACTTTAAAATTTATAACATTAGTTGATGAGAGAGAAAATGGTATCTCATCACTTGGACATAAAATTTACATAAATAAGGATATATAAGAACATATCCCAACATAAAAATATGTAAATTAAAAGACATAACAAAATAAGT
The DNA here is from genome assembly GCA_963277665.1 of Viscum album. NCBI lineage: Eukaryota > Viridiplantae > Streptophyta > Magnoliopsida > Santalales > Viscaceae > Viscum > Viscum album. The sequence goes on along the minus strand of OY728155.1, from coordinate 1,513,656,717 downwards.
CTTTTTAAAAGAGGAGTGTGAAAGGTTCCCTTACCGATTTGGGAAACTTTCAAAACGTACACCCCATGAAAGAAGGGTCATACAATGAAGATGTAAATACCCATAAATGAGAGTATATTATACAAATAGTAAAATAATGGGCAGTAAATACACCACATAAAAGGAAATAGTGGTCAATGTAGCATGAATCTCACGGGAATAAAATGTGAGATGAAAATCCCCTTATGAAAATTCGGGAGCCTAACAGTGCCACATAAAACTTCCAAAAATAGATTGATGAGATAAAATAGTTTATCTCATCATATTAACATAAAATTTATAGAAAGATTAATATAAAAGAAAATACCCCAACATAATAAATAGGATCTTAAAGTAATTTACATAAAAAAAGAGTACTTAAAAATAAAGAGAGAGGTAGGATCCCTTACGAAAATTCGGCAGCCTAACGGCGCCACTTAAAAATTATAAAAATGAATTGATGAGAGTAATAGGGGGTATCTAATTATATGAAAATAAAAATTATAGTATGGTTAATATAAAATAACATCCTCTAATTTAAGAACATGGAGCATAAATGAAATGACATAAAAGAGGGTACTTGAAAAGAAAGAGAGAGGTCGGATCCCTTACAAAAATTCGGCAGCCTAACGGCGCCACTTAAACATTCTCAAAATGAATTGATGAGAGAAATAGAAGGTATCTCATCATATTAACATAAAAATGACAGTATTATTAATATAAAATAACATACTCCAACATAAGAACATGGAGCATAAAAGGAATGACATAAAAGAGAATACTTGAAAAGAAAGAGAGAGGTAGGATCCCTAACCTCAAGTCCGACTTGTCTTGTTATTTTCTTTATATTCCTGAATAATAAACTTTGGTCAATTTATAATTTATTAAGGTCCTCTGTTAAATATTATTATTCAGTTAATATCACATATTACAATTTTATAATAATTGGTTAATAATGTGAGTTCATATCAGACGTTTTTGTCGATGTTTGGTACATGAGTCAAAAATGAACTTGTTTGAAAATGATTATCCGTGTAGTTATAAGTAAATCATCTCCAGAATAGTATTAATGATTTAAATATCATATATATCCAGTACATATTCATTTTGTTCTATTCAATAACATTTGGAGATAAAATTAAATGAAATTCATCTTTCATGGAGACGGTAGGCCGTACGTACGCATGAACGCTACTTTCATTTATTTGTCATATTAATGGAATTAAAAATAATTGAGACATATATATATTAATTCCAGTATAATATATATTTTTTATATGTCACATAAGTTCATTAGTTTCATTCTTTATACATTCTATGTATTTCATGAATGAGTCACATCACTTGAGGGGGCGGTAGTCCACACTTCCTCGTATGAAATTATCACAATTGCACAACATGCAAAGCATAAAGGTATGTTTTAAATATAAAATACAGAAGCATATGGGAAACATAAATACCATATATATAATATATAATATATATTTACATCATAATGGCCACCATGAAAGGTGTTAATAGAATATTGAACAATCATCATTTCGTGAGGCAGTAATTCGTCATCCACAGAAACAGTATGTTCTTTAACCATTAGACGGAGGTGTGTGTAAGTGTAGATCAAATACTTAACATAACAACATCCTAGTATATTGAATATACTGTTGTTATTACAAAAGAAATGAATAAAACTATTTTAGGGGTTTGGATATGCAAAATAAAACAAAAGAACACAAGTGAAGACATTACCTTTAAATCGGGTAACTCCTCTTGGTTTGAACCAAACGGGTTTCTTGAAGAGAATTTTGCCAAAGGTGAGGCTTCAATGATGAATAGAGGGATTTGGAGAGATGAAATGGGCTGGGTTTGGCTGATCCAAAGGCTTGAGATGTGTGGCTAAGGTGGTAGAGGTTGGGGCCTTTTATAAGAGAAGAGGAGGGGCACTCTTGGAAAATTATAAACTATTACTTTATTATAAAATGATTTTCGGATTTCAAAGGTCCCAAAAGAATATATTTCGTGGCTAAGGTGATAAGGTTTCTAAATCCACCCATCCAATGGGTTTGTGACAAATGTAAGACTTATATTTCACCCTATCTTCTCATGTTATTTAAATCGTTCATTTATGAGGTAATCACTGCATCATCACGGTGTCATAAATAAATTAATTTATTTAATGTCTAAAAATTATAAAAAAACTATCATGATGTAGGAAATATTTTTATATTTCTAATTAATATTTATAGTCAAAAATATGACTTGTATAACCCCATGTAAAAAAAATTAGTAAAAAAATACATGTTTGTGACATTTTAGTTTTAACTTTAAATAAAAAGTTATTAATGTCATTTTCCAACCAAAGTGGCTCCATGAGGTCCCCAAGTTGACCCATGGATTTTCTTGGTCGGTAATGACCCATCTAATAAGGGTAGGACATGTTTCAAGGTTATTTCATATTATTATAACATTATCTTTACCTTAAATTACACTAATTACCTTTAATCGCGATTAATAAAACATAAAAGTTACTATTCACCAAAAATTATTATAATCTCATTGAACCACATTTTACATCCTAATTACAACCATGTATGTCAGATTTTTGAAAATCAAATCATAGAAGTGGTAAAGTTTCATTTAAACGAAAAACCAGTTTCTTTAACTACCACTTAGTGGTTTCACTATTCATCAAAATTTGAATTTTTTCAGAAAAAAACCAAAAATTCACCCTAAGATATATTTGATATTCTGAATTCAAAAAAGATGTCTATTTTATAAATTTCAAAATATATAAGTTTCATTAATTAATTTAATAATTCATTCCCACTGTCAAAACAAATAGCGTGTTTTTAAGAAACAATATCTATTAAAAGATTGACACTAGTTTAAGTCCAATTTCAATGTGAAATTAATTACAATGACCAATATTGGATTAAATGGTAAAAATATATTCCAATTAAACTTTAAACCCAATTAAAAATATAATCTAACCATATATTTAAATTAGATGAAAAGGCAGTTTTGATGTACAATGCAGTATTTTTTCATTATTCATTAAAAAAGTGAACAATGTCAGAAACATACCAAAAATATAACCAAAGTAAATTTCAATGTCCCAATCATAAAGAATAAGTTTATTTTGACAAATAGAGCTTATAAAATTGTCAAAAGTTTGATTTAAAAAAGGTTCTCCATCAAAAGGTGGTAAAACAATCTTTTAAAAATATTAGAGTATTTATTCTTAAAATTGGATTCATTTGGATTTTAAGCCTCTAAAATTTATTGGGTAAATTTAAAAATAGTTAACAAAAATATGTAATCATTTTGTAGTTATTTCTGTTCATTCCTACCATTACAATGGCTAAGGGTTAACTATTATAATATTATTATATTTTTAGTGTGCAACGTAAGATTTCAAAGAAACTCGTTGCTGCGTATTGGGTACGCCATCAAGCATAGAATTCCCTTTAAAGTAATATTAACATTTTATTCACAAATATTGATAAACATTAGAATGTAATATTATTTATTTACCTGGGATGTTATATAAAATGCAGTTGGATACATACTATGTAGTATCTCTTTTTATTTTTTCCCCCATGAAATACTATTTCTAGTCAATATTCATTTTCAGAAATCCTAGACAAATAGAGAACATTAAACTATGATATTCATCCAACAACTACATATACATGTATAGAATGGATGGAAAACATACATAGTTCTTGAATATAATCATTCCATCAAAATCATGGATGATCATATGAAAATTTTTTACATTCTTTTGCAGTTCTACATCTTTCTTCTCTACCACTTTAATTCATACATGGCTATATATTTGATCATTTATTTCATTAAGAGAATATGTCTCCCCTTCCATCAATATTTCTAGTTCCATAAAAATATTTGATATTTTGTGATCCTCAAAATATCTAAACAAACATGATAATTTCACCAAATATAATCTTTCACCTTATTCACATTTCTGGGGTGGTAAAGTATTGAGCAGTCATAATATATATTCTATTCCAACCACCTTATAAGGAATAATTTCAACTCTTCTTATATGTATATATTTTTTAATCATTTATAATCTATATATAACACCTTTATCTATAAATATAAATCCTCCAAATATTAATGAAAAATTATCCAATTAAATACAAATCATGATTTGGGAATTTTTTTCTCATAGAAAATCAATTTTTATGTCATATAAGCTATCACCTTATCATCATGTAGGATAAAACATCTCAGTACCTTCATTAATTATTTACTATATACCACACAACCTTATCCACAATACTATAGTTTGACCATTGGTGTGCTGAAAATACTTATCATTAGTTCCTTGAATGTTTCTTCACATTCATCTGTCTGATGGAACTCAGATCCCTTCATTGTTAACTTGGTGAGTGGAATCATAAACCAAGAGAAATTTTACACTAAGCAACAACAATCTTGTGTAAAAAAATAATACTATTTTTATCAAATATAATGGTTAGTATAATTCAATGTTCAATATCTTCTTTCTTTTATGGATCTACTGATATAAATCACTTGAGATTATATGACACAAAAAAATGAAAAAAATCCAAAATTCACACATTTTATGTATTTCATATTGGTTATTTTTCATCAAATACTTCAGTAAAATATTAAATTATTCTTCATGAACTTCATTTCAATTATATTATTTAATGATATCATCCATTAAGACTACTAAAATCTAATAATAGTATTCTCTTGACACTAAATTCATTAAAGCTGTGAAGATAAAAGTGGAATTAGTAAGACTGTGTAGATTCACTATAAATTCATAGTGTATAAATCTTGAAAGGGTGGTTATATTTAAAATTTCTTCACTTATATCCCACTTCTACATGTATTCTAATATAATAGCAATCTTTAAAAATTATTTGTCTCCATATAATTGATTGAACAAATCATTAATATGATGGAGGTGATAGTTTTTATTAATTATAATGTTGTTCAGTTTCAGTTAATGAATAAAAATTATGATTTGTAAATATTTTTTTCTTAACAAAAAAGATTAGGTTCGCCCCATAGTGATAAAATTTTTCAAATTAATCCCTTATAAATATTATATTGGAATATCAACTACAATCCATAAAACTCAATTGGGTATGTTCTATATAGAGTCTTTTAAATAGGTGAAGTACCATGAATGAGTTCAATTCAAAACTATAATTAATTATTTCAAAGAATACTAAAGAACTTATTTGAAAAAATATCAACTAATACTCATAAAATTGGAATATATTTTATGTTGTGTTTCTCAGCAGCCATCTGAGATAAATAAAAACTCTCAATATAAATGAAGACTCGTATAACTAATGTAATTTATATTGTATTTTTATATATTACATCACATTGATATTTTATCATAGGTAGTATCAAAATATTAAATGTAGATCCCCTTCCTCATCTATTACTGTGGGATTTTTGTAAATAAATCAAATCCAATCATAATATTAAATAAAATTAATTAAATGGAAGAATAACTGTATTTCTAGGAATAAAATATAGTTAAACATTAATTAATGAAGAATCATATAATTGAGATTCAATCTTTATACCATTATTATTTTTCACTAGCTGTTCAATATTTAATCATTAGGGTATAATTATGAAACCTTAAAAAATATTCAGATATAAAATTGTGTATAGATCCAAAATCAAAAAAGACATTAGTAGCTCTATAGTGGATGGTATACTTACATTTAACCAAATCATTTTCCCTATATTCAATAGTGATCACATGGGATTTCCTATTTTCATGGGAATTAAGAGGTTTCTAACATCTATTGTTATCACTAAACATAATATTAGAGCACCAATTATAATAAATCACATTCTCCATGTATTTAATACAATATGGTGTTTTTGTTTCATTTTATGGTGCATTCTATGGTGCTTTATATAAATAATTAGCTATCATCTTATTCTCATCACTTTGGCATTATATTTCTAAATTACTTCCTTCCCACACGTAAAATATTTATTGGTTCCCTTAACAAAAAATCATCAATTATTATTTTCATTCATTGAGCATAAAAAAGATCATCTTATACTCTCTATGGGTTTTATAATTTCCATTGAAATCAATTTTTCATTTATTATCCAAATCGGGATATTTCTGGGAAATTATAATCTCCATCTCCACCTTTTTAGCACAAAAAAACAATTTATTCAATGCTAATTAATTCCATTATGGATAACACCCTTCCAAGACATGATTTTAAGGAACTGAAATATCGATCATTTTTAATTTCAGAATGAATGATAATACCTGAAGCGTAAGTTACATGTCTTGTAAAATTTTTATCACAGGTATAAAATGATTCATCATCCATTTTATTTTTCTAAAGGATTTCATCTCCATTTTTTTCCAAGATCATTTGGAATGTACATATTAGAATATATTCTATTAAACTCATCACACTATATATAGTAACATTAATTATATCAACTAATTTTATTTATGGTAGACCATATTTGATCTACTTCCCCTTCAAAATGATAAACATATAAAATAACATTTTCATGATTATAACACTAAAAATTGGAATATATATTTTTTGTGTTACTTTTGTAATGCTCGGGAATTAGTGTATTAAAAGACCCACTAAAACATGGTGGATGATTCCTCTTAAAGTATTCAATAGAACAATGTTCTCCCTGTTTCTTATTTGGATAGGTAACATGATTTATAACATGAGAAATTATCATGACTATAAAAATCATAATTTTCTTTCTAAATCCCATAACATTGTGGAACTTGATTGGATAATCATTAAATTCTCCATCACAATTAGTGTTAACATAGTTCCTTTAGAATGTAGACAATAAATAAAACCAAAAAGAATATTATTTTTTAATAATAATCAAAGTGTAAAACCAAATAATCATAAAAAATTATTTATAGGATGTATGAAAGAAGACACAATATTTTTAATATATAAAACTATAGTTTTACCATTTTTCATCCTTGTTCATTACCAAAAACTTACAATGTTATCTTTTACTTATAATTATCCATATGGTTTTTGATAATTTTTTTCATCATAGATCCCAAAGGTAACTAAGAAATTCTCTAAAACTAACTATATGGACCCACACATTTCATACATAAATATTACTTCCTATTAGTGTAATATTCAATGCATTACATAATGATTCTTTCTAGAATAATATAGTATTAAAGTATCTAGAAACGTGGATATTGAAAAGACAAGTTCATGAGAGATATATATCATCTCCCATAGAGTTATTCACAACTATAGAACATCATTTTCATATAAAAATGAAATATTTATTCTTATCCTCAAGAAGATAAATATATTAAATTTTGAGATCATATCCTCATTATAGTCAATCATTGGATATATCAATGATCATGAATTTGTAACATCAGTGTAAGGGTATTATAACATGATCATAACTTTTGAAAACCATACCCAACATGTCATATATAATAGTCTTGACTAATATAATAATTCTTGGAATTTTATAATACATGAGTAATTAATGACTCAATGAACATAAGCTATGATATAATGACATCAGAAAAAGAAATAAGTTTTTTCATACACATAAGTATAGAATTCCATTTCGATAGTCAAGTATCACATTCAAATGCTATCATAGTAGATTGGGTTGACTTCATATTATAATTTATCCTCAATCAAAGGTCATTCCTAATAATATTGTAGTATAAAACTTCCCTTTTTAAATAGTTTTCACTCCCCATTCTATTTCTTATTATCTCATGAAATTTTTTTAATGTCTAGGACCTCCTTGGTGTATTACTTTGAAAAAAATACATTGTTTGAGGTGTTTTGTGAGGAAACAATATCTCATTTAAATAGTTTTAAAAAATTCTATTTATACATCAATAGGATGAATTGGTGACTCATTATTGGTAGCTCAGTGTCGGTAGCTCACCATTGGTAGATTAGTGTCGGTAGCTCAGTGTCGTTAGGTTAGGGCCTCTGTAGAGCAGGGTGTTGGTAGGTCAGGGAATCGGTTGGTTAGGGCATCGGTAGGTTGCAGTGTCAATAGGTTAGGGATTCTATAGGTTGGGGCTTTAGTAGGGTGTGTAGTTTCTATATTGGGGCATCGGTAGGACCAGTCATTAGTAGGTTAGGGTGTCGGTAGGTCATGCATTGGTGTGTGGCATTTTGGAGCAGTGTCGGTGAGTTGTGTCGGTGACGTACTATTGGTGGGTCACGTGGGTGACTCATGTTAGTGATTCGCATTGGTAAATCATGTTGGTGACTCACTATAGGTGACTCATATTGGTGACTCAACCATTAATGAGTCATTTCCTTATTTTCTCAACTTTTACAGTTTTTCCCATCTTTTGTTTTATATAATTTAAATCGATTTTAAAGCTATTTTTGAGCATTTATAATGTCGTTTCAAAGATTATTAATTATATGTTTAATATCCTAACACTGTTAGAACATTGAAATAGTCAAACATTGTAATCTTGATCGTGATCCCTATTTAATGGACTTTGTAACCATATCTCTTCTATTGATATAGAATTTGGATCTTCTAAGTCAATATCTTTTATTCCTACTGTGTTTCTATTTCCTCTTGGTGCACCTAAAACCTTTCTTCCACAAGGAGTTGTATCATTGCTTTAGACGTCAGTTGTGTTTTACCATGGAGTCTCCTACTGCTTGCACAACTGCCTATTTTTGGAATGAGGAGTAGTTGATTTTCTGTTTTCCATGTTAGGAATTTCTTAATCACTCTTTTAATTGTGTATCATGTGGGGTGGGTAAACTTATGTATCTTTGAAAATACGGTCAAATCCAAATCCAAATTAATGGTAGAGTGAAGTTGAATGGACCTATTATAATAACAGGTTTTTCTACCTTAGTAATTAATAAGGAGTGGAGAAGATTATGATGATTCTTTTATTATTTTATCTATTATCATTGATCCATGTTGTAAATTGTGTTGGTCGTATGCCCCCTGTAAATAATAGCGGTTGGTGGTCTCTATTTTTGAACCTATCTCATGAATACATGTCTTTAATCTTTTGTTCAATGAATATGAACAAGAAATATTGATTAATTAGATATATCTAGTTAATTAAATATATTATCCAAGATCAAACCTGTTCTGTGATTACCCCTAATTTATTAATGTTGAGTTAAAGAATATTGTGTTAGATCTGAATAGCCTTTCCTTGTTGGGTGTGGTTGTGTGCTTTTTTTGGATCCTTTATATCTTGTGCTTTGTACAGGTTGTGTGGTTCTATTGTTGATATAATTGTAAGAACCCGGATCTTCATTTCAGGTACACCTTTCCTTTTCGGGATTTTTTGAGAAAAATAATGTTTCTAGATATTTTTGAAGTAGACGTTGTGTACTTTCTGAGTACACGCCGTGTACTCTTTTCCCGCTCGAAGCTGTGTACTGGTTGTGTCCGGGTCACACACATGGTGTGCAGGGGTAACGTGGAGGCAGATTTTGGCAGAGTATGGAAAGACCTAGTACATGTCGTGTACTCTAAAAGTACAGATCGTGTACTTTATTTTTTCACTAAACGGACCGGGGTCGCACCTGACGCATAGAAACGTCTTCTTCTAGGTTCTGTTTGTCTGAGAGCTCCAAGGATCTGTGAATCTTCAACGAGCCCCCGCCTCTCCATCTGTTCTCTTATTCGAGCTCTGTCGATTGCATTGGAAGCGCAGCGGTGAGTTCCCCATTCTGCGTGAGCCTTGTTTTCCAATTCTTTACCCTTATCTACTTATCTAAGGTTGAACGTTTTATGATTTTTCTCAAATCTACGACATTCTAGGGAGAATCAGTCATTTTGGTTCAAGTATAGCAATCTCCTAGGATCTAGGTAGGGGGTTTGTGCATTTCTATAGAAATTCGATGAGTATTTTTTGCAAATTACACCAATACCCCTAAACGAGGTATTGCGTGTTCATGTTTTTCCCTTGTTGTGTTGCCTGCTTTACCTGATTTCTAGAGTAGATATTTTCCTATGATTATGGTAGTTTTTACTGTACTCTAGATGTTTGTTATGCTTATTCTGCTTGTTTGGCGTTTTTCCAGTTTCCATGCCTAGTTGTAGGATAGTGGAACTATTGCTTTGTTATGCTGTTGAGCCTTAGATTGATAGCCAATTAGTTCTTGAGGTTTACTTGGATGATGCATGAACGTTGATCCTGTTTATTTCCACACAGGACTTTGAGAACCTAGTGTAGTAGAACTTAGGGATAATGGACATAAGGGATTCTCCAAAGTGTCTTTTAATACGATGCGAGACCACAGGGGGAATTGACGATGAGTGCTTCCTCAGAGATTCTATAGTTCCTCGACGTGGGCCACAGGGGGAATGAGACATTAAGTGCTTCCCTAGAGAGCCTTTATCACGATACGAGACTATAGGGGGAATTGACGGTGAGTGCCTCCTCAGAGAGTCTATTCTTAGCTGAACCAGAAGGGTGAGACTGTGTGTGACTCCTAGAGGGTTTCTAGTATTTGTAGGTTGAACCATAGGGGTTAGGCTATGAGAGTTACCCAGAAGGTTACATGTTTTCTACTTGTTGTTGGTTTTTACTTGTGTAATTTATATGTTAGAACTATGAATTGTAGCTGCTGTGTAATTATTGTTTACTATTCCTGTAATTTACTTTCCATGTATTCATTGATTTTTAGGCACAGATCTTTGGGTGGTTTCCTACTAAGACTTTGTCTCACACCCTGTTTTGGCCATGTTTTTGGGCCCAAGAATACTATGTTGCTACAGGTATAGATAAGGTCAAGTTCCCTTCTACTTCAGGTACCTGACTTGTTGTGGAGCTCGAGAGCAGGGGACCAAGAAATGGCTTGCGATGCTGAGAATTTTACTTTGTTTTTCTTTTGCACTTTGTTTTTTAGTTGTACTTTAGCATGTTGGTTTGTTTAGTATTTTCCATAGATATATGTACCATGTTTCATCATTATTATTTTATACATTGCTTCCACTGTTCATTTCAGTTGTTTTATGTTGTTTATTGTTTTTGCTATTGTGGCTGGTTGTTCTTCCACTCTATACTTTACCGAATGAGGTCATAGTTTCCCCACCGACTCACCAAGGCCCTCGCTGCTAGTCAAAAGCCTCTGTTGTTTGGGGAAACGTGCTTGAGTTCATGTGGTGAACTGGTTACGGGGCACCAATGGAGGGGCTCTAGATTCGGGTCGTTACAAAGTGGTGTCAAAGGGGTTCTTTTCTCTTGATTTACTGTTTGGAGCCTTTACCCAGTGATAGGATGGATTTGGTACTTGGTATTAAGTTATGCTTGGGAGTATCTAACTCGTGTACAGGGAAAAGCCATACTACCTTGTTAATTGTAGTTTGCTGGTTTTGAGATTTTACGGTTGATGTGATTTCACCTAGAGTGATTGACATGCTTTGTGTTGTTATTTCTTGACGATAGTGGTTCTATTTCTGTTACAACCTGATGATATAAAGGTATTCCATCTCATTCATCATGTAGGCATTTGTAGAAATCACATTCCATGCATTCTTGACATGCCATCTAGGGTGCATTAGCGATTGCATGTTGTTGTGATAGACTTTGTGTAGATTATGCATGCTGTTGTGATAGATTCTTGATAGAATCTCTACTGCCATTTTAGAAGATTGTTTGTTTCCTAACTTTCTTAAATGAACGCCAAATTTTGATTCTTGAGGTGTTATGGGCCCTCTAGAATTTTAAATTGGTGGATCATGATCCTGTTTTCTCTTGTCTATGACTGTAGGAGATGGAAATCTTTGATTCGCAAGGAGTATGGGCCCTCACGAATCGGTATTTGGCACTTCCTTTCCTTGTTTTCTGTGTTTTCTGGGGTTCTATACAGTTTCTGAGCTACTACCTAGAAAAACCCAGAATACACGGCATGTACATTTTGACTACACGTCATGTAGTTTTTAGACTGTGTCACTGACCGTGTGAGCAAGGACACGCAGTTCTAGAAATAACTTTAGGAACACGTCGTGTAGTTCGAAGCTGTGTACCCGGTCGTGTCACTAACAACACGGGTCCGGGAATCTCGGGTAGAACACGCCGTGTTGTAAAGGAACACGCCATGTAGTCCTGTCCAGGTACCCTATCATGTCACGAACAACACGGGTCGGCGTTACCTTCTCTTCAACACGCCGTGTTGTTTTTGGAACACGTTGTGTAGTCTTGTTCAGTTACCCAGCTATGTGTTTAACAACACGGGACAATGTAACCTTCACCTATACACACCGTGTTTGTTCGGAACATGCCGTGTAAGGTTCAGCCATGTAGACGGCCATGCGTTTAACAACACGGGCTGCCAAAGCCTTGTCTAGTACATGTTGTGTTTGTTTAGAACACGCCGTGTAGTCTCAGGTTAAGTTGGACCGTGTGGGTTAGCCATGAAAGAGACTTGGGTAGGGGAATAGTTTTCCAGTACACACCGTGTGTTGGGTCAACACGCCGTGTAGCTTGAGGTGTTACACGACTTGTAGGGTAGGAGTACATGCCCATGTCAGTGGCTTAAGAAGACACGCCGTGTAGTTTTTATACACACCGTGTAGTCTTGTTTTGTAAATTTGTGTGTTTTTCTTCCCATGTTCCCATTTTGTACTCTTGTGTTCTCTATCCTTTTTTTATGATCTATGGTGTACTTTTGATCTTTCAGAGCTATGCCTCTGAGACATCCTCTAGTTGTACGCCTGTCATCAGGCAGTGTTCAGACGCCAGATATGGCTAATCGGGGACTTCCTACCGATCCTCCAGTCGGGCCAGCCCTGGCACTGGCTGTCATACCAGTTGTAGGTGCTAATGCACAGTTTAGGGAAGGTTTTATGAGGATGATTCAAACCTTTCAGAGAGAACCACCTCCTTCCACGACTATGGAAGACATGACGTGGGTTTTCCAGCAGCAACAGCATCCTACTTTCTCGGGGGAAGGATTACCTCAGGCTGCAGAGTCATGGATGGAATCCATGTTGACTATCTTCGAGCATCTGGAGACACCTCCAGAGAGATGGGTCAAGCTCACTACCTACATGCTCTGAGACTCCTCCAAGAGGTGGTGGGATGTGATCTCATAGGCTGGTCACCAGCAGGTTATGGCTTGGGAGGAGTTCTAGCACGTGTTCTACGACTACTTCTACCCGGAGACCCTGAGGGCCGATCGAGCTCGGGAGTTCATGAGATTAGAGTAGGGTACTCTTTCTGTCATGGAGTATTCCTCTTGTTTCATCGAGATTCAGCGTTTCACACCCCTCCGGGATGGGACTGGGGTGTTCTTAGCAAGGAACTTTGAGGATGGTCTTAGGTGGGAGATCCACTCGCAGGTGAATCTCTTCCAGTAGGCTTCCATCACTTCCATCGTCAACTAGGCGCTGATTGTAGAGCACAATCTAAGAGAATCTGGAGCTGCGAGCCAAGGTGGTTCTGCTTCCAGATCTAGTTTTCTTCCAGATGACAGCAAGAAGTATCGTAGAGAGTCTACGCGTGGTGATCTTAGGAAGCGAGATGCATCTTCAGGAAGCCAGGTGGTATGCTACCAGTGTGGCCAGTCAGGGAACATGAGGCTGTAGTACCAGAGAGACCCTGTGGAGTGCCGATCTTACGGCAATATGGGTCACCTTCAGCATTTCTGCCAGGTTTTCTCATGAGCAGCTGGTGACCAGGTTCTTCCATGACTCCTCGTTTAGGAGCAGCACCACCATTTTCTCACCAGTTGGGTAATTGGAGTTCTTCCAGCTGTTCGGGCCGAGGTGGAGGTCGAGGCCATGGTGTTCATCCACCAGTCCCTCAGCACCAGCAGGGAGGTTCAGCTCAGATTGGTCAGTCAGGGGCGTAGGGCCGCGGTGTAGGCCAGTCTTTCGCCATGGAGAAGGATCTCGTCCCTTCTACAATTCGAGGTACGGTTTTAGTAGCCTCAGTTTTATCTTTAACCCTTTTCGATACTGTTGCTACACATAGCTTTATCTCTTTTGCGGTCGTGGAGAGCTTTGGGCTCTGCATCTTTTCTTCTGCCGACTCGTTGACACTAGACACACCTTTGGGAATGAGGAAATCTAGTGTACGTCAGTGTAGAGAGTTCCCTCTCGAGGTTTCAGGGTATCTTTTCTTATGGGATCTCTATGTCCTATAGATAACAGGACATGATGTCATTCTTGGTATGGACTAGTTAGTTCCCTTCCAGTCATTCGTTGACTGTTATTGCCGCAGAGTGAGTTTTGTTTCACCATAGGGTGAGTCTTTTCTTCATAGAGGCGAATCGGATGTTCAGGCGAGTCAAAAAAGACTCGAGCATCATGGTCTAGGAAGGGTGACAGCCCAGATTACTAGTCTTTATCTGGATGATCAGGGGACCTCAGATTTGGACTTTCCTCCAGTGGTGGCTCATTTTAGGGACATCTTTCTAGAGTAATTTTTGGGTTTGCCTCTGGAGCGTGAGGTAGACTTCTCTATTGAGCTCGTTCCAGGAGCAACAACGGTGTCCATTCCTCCTTATAGGATGGTTACACCTGAGTTGCAGGAGCTCAAGAAGCAGTTGGAGGAGTTGTAGTAAAAGGGCTTCATCTAACCTAGAACTTCTCCTTGGGGTTCGCCTGTCCTATTTGCGAAGAAGGAAGATGGTACCCTTCGGCTTTGTGTGGACTATCGGAAGATGAACCAGTTGACGGTCAAGAACCGATATCCCTTACTGAGGATTTATGACCTCTTTGATCATCTTCGAGGAGCCCGGGTGTTCTCGAAGATTTACTTGAGGTCTGGTTATCATCATTTTCACGTTATACCATCAGATATACCTCTGACAGCCTTTAGGAGTAGGTATGGTCTATATGAGTATACAGTCATGTCGTTCGGTCTCACGAATGCACTTGCAGTTTTCATGGCACTGATGAACTGAGTGTTCTATCCTTACTTGGACTCCTTCGTCATGGTCTTCGTGTATGATATCTTGGTGTCCTCTCACACTCGACATGACCATGCCACACATCTTGAGATCGTTCTGAGTACACTGAGAGAGCATCAGCTTTATGCTAAACTTTCTAAGTGCCACTTTTGGATGGAACAGATTCACTTCTTGGGTCACGTCATCTCAGAGGGAGGAGTATCTATAGACCTAGAGAAAGTGAGAGTTGTAGTCTCCTGGGAGCATCCGAAGAACGTTTTTGAGGTACTGAGTTTTCTAGGGCTGGCTGGATACTACAGACGCTTCATTCAGGACTTCTCACACCTAGAATCATCGTTTAAAGGTCTGACCAAGAAGGGGGGAAAGTTTTTATGGTCAGATTCTTGTGAGTCCGCCTTTCAGGAGCAGAAAGTGAGGTTGACATCGGTACTGATACTAGTCTTACCAGAGCCAGGAAAGATCTATACATTATATTGTTATGCTTCAGGTATCGGGCTAGGAGCTGGGCTTATGCAGGGAGATGGAGTCATTACATACAGGTCTCGTCAGTTGAGGTCACATGAGAGGAACTACCTGATGCACGATCTGGATTTGGCAGTTTTTTTTCTTGTTTTACGCTGTTGGAGACACTATCTTCTGGGAGAGCACTTTGTGGTCTTCGCTGACCACAAGAGTCTCAAGTATATCTTCACTCAGTGTGATCTGAATCTGAGGCAGCACAGGTGGGTCGAGTATCTTCAGTATTTTGATTTTGAGCTTGCCTATACGCCAGGAAAGGGAAAAGAAGTGGTAGATGCATTGAGCAGGAGAACTCAGATTTAGGAAGTTCAGGAGGCCAGAAGTGAGTGGTAGCTTATGGCTCTATTCTTTGAGATGCATCTGGAGGTGCACGACAGACAGGGATAGACCTTCATATCTTCTGTAGTTGTTACCTCTACACTACTTGATCGGGTACGGATGAGGCAACTATCAGACTCAGAAGGCTTAGTCCTGCGGGAGAGTGTGTCAGGAGAGGACCCTCTTCCTGGATGGACAGTGGGCGAGGATGAGATCTTACATTTCCAGGGATGTGTATGGGTGCCAGCAGACATACATGAGGAGCTGATGCGGGATTTTCATTCCTCAATTTGGGAAGTTCATCCTGGTGTCCCCAAGATGTATCGGGACCTTCATTGCCAGTATTGGTGGCCAGGTATGAAGAGAGATGTTGCCGGTTTTGTCATGAGATGTTCTACTTGTCAGCGAGTGAAAGCCGAGCATCAGCGATAAGCAGAGCTTTTGCAACAGTTACCCATTCCTGAGTGGAAGTGAAATGATGTCGCGATGGACTTCGTGACTGGGTTACCGAGGTCACCTCAGGGGAGTGATGTTGTTTGGGTTGTCGTTGACAGGCTCACGAAGGTTGCACACTTTTTTCCAATCAAGGAGACCTTTAGTATTGATGATCTGGGACGACTGTACATCCGAGAGATTGTACGTCTAAAGGGAGTTCCACACTCCATTGTTTTAGATAGGGATGTGTGTTTTACCTCTCGGTTCTAGAAGGTACTTCAGAAGTCCTTGGGTACACAGGTACTTTTTATTACATCATACCATCCCCAGACAGATGGTCAGTCCGTGCATATGATCCAGGTGCTTGAGGATATGCTTCGAGCTTACATTCTAGACTTTGGCGGTTCTTGGGAAAAGAATATCCCTCTAGTGGAGTTCGCCTACAACAACATTTTTCAGGTGACTATTCAGATGTCACCTTATGAGGCTTTGTACGGTAGGCCATGTCGATCACCCTTATGATGGCTAGAGGTAGGAGTGGCAGACTTGTTGGGACCTCGTCTTGTTCAGGAGACTTTAGAGCAGTTAGAGTTGATTCAGAAGAGGATGGCTACAGCACAGTATCGGCAGAAATCTTATGCTGATCAGTGGAGACGACCTCTGTAGTTCGAGGTCGGGGATCAGGTTTTCCTGCTTGTCACACCGAGGTTGGGACACAAAAGGATTCGGAGACAGGGTAAGCTTTCACCATAGTACGTCAGTTCGTTTGAGGTTTTGGAGAGAGTTGGGATGGTCACCTACCGGTTTCAGTTACCCCAGAGGTACTGGGCCATGCATGACATCTTCCACATCTCTTAGCTCCAACGTTACTTTTCAGACTTGTCTCGTGTATTTCAGCCCGAGTAAGTTGAGCTCGAACCGGATGCATCGTTTGAAGAGCATCCCATCCAGATTGTCGATTGCATTATGAAGGTTCCTCATGGGCAGTCTGTCCCTCTTGTACGGGTGCTATGGAAACATGGGTGAGTACAAGATGAGACCTGGGAGAGGGAGGCCTATGTACGATCGTAGTGGCTGGAGCTGTTCGGGGTTTCTTCTTCTACGCCTCCCTAGGGAAATTCAGGGACGAATTTCTTTTAAGGGGGGAAGTTTGTAAGAACCTGGATCTTTGTTTCTCGTATCCCTTTCCTTTTCTATAGTTTTTGAGAAAAATAAAGTTTCTGGAAATTTGTGAAGTACACGCCATGTACTTTCAGAGTACACATTGTGTACTCTTTTCTCGCTCGAAGCCGTGTATTGGTCATGTCCGGTCCACACACATGGTGTGTAGGGGTGACGCGGATGCCGATTTTGGTAGAGTAAGGAAAGACCTAGTATACGCCGTGTACTCTAAAAGTACATACCATGTACTTTTTTTCACTAAACGGAACGGGGTCGCGCCTGACACACAGAAACGTCTTCTTCTAGGTTTTGTTCGTCCGAGAGCGCAGAGGATCCGCGAATCTTTGACGAGTCCCCGCCTCTCTGTCTGTTCTATGATTTGAGCTCTATTGATTATGTTGGAAGTGAAGCGGTGAGTTCCTTGTTCTGCGTGAGCCTTTTTTTCCAAATCTTTACCCTTATCAAGTTATCTAAGGTTGAATTTTTTGTGCATTTTCTCAGATCTATGATGTTCTAGGGAGAATCAGTCATCTTGGTTCAAGTATATCGATCTCCAAGGATCCAAGTAGGTGCTTTGTGCCTTTCTGTAGAAATTCGATGAGTATTTTGTGCAAATTACACCAATACCCCTAAACAGGGAATTGCGTGTTCTTGTTTCACCCTTGTTGTATTGCTTGCTTTTCTTGATTGCTAGAGTATATTTTTTTCCTATGATTATGGTATTTTTTACTATACTATGGATTTTTTCTATGCTTGTTCTGCTTGTTTGGCATTTTTCCAATTTCCATGCCTAGTTGTAGGATAGTGGAACTGTTTCTTTGTTAAGCTGTTGAGCCTTGGATTGATAGCCAAGTAGTTCTTGAGGTTTACTTGGATGATGCACGTGTGCTGGGCATGTTTATTTCCAAATAGGACTGTGAAAACCAAGTGTAGTAGACCATGGGGAGAATGGATGTAAGGGCTTCTCCAGAGTGTCTTTTAATACGATGTGAGACTATAGGGGGAATTAACGATGAGTGCTTCCTCAGAGAGTATGTAGTTCCTCGACGTGGGCCACAGGGGGAATGAGACATTGAGTGCTTCCCCAGAGAGCCTTTAGCACAGTATGAGACTATAGGGGGAATTGACGATGAGTGCTTTCTCAGAGAGTCTATGCTTAGCTGAACTAGAGGGGTGAGACTGTGTGTGCCTCCTAGAGGGTTGCTAGTACTGGTAGGTTGAACCATAGGGGTTAGGCTGTGAGATCTATCCAGAGGGTTACCTATTTTCTACTTTTTTTTTGTTGTTACTTGTGTACTTTATATGTTAGAACTGTGAATTTTAGCTACTTTGTAATTCTTGTTTACTGTTCCTGTACTTTACTTGCCATGTATTCATTGACTGTTAGGCACAGATCTTTGGGTGGTTGCCTACTGGGACTTTGTCTCACGCCCTATTTGAGAAATGTATTTGGGCCCAAGCAGACTATGTTACTGCAGGTATAGATAAGGGAAAGCGCCCTTCTACTTCAGGTACCTGACTTGTTGTGGAGCTGGAGAGCAGGGGACCAAGCAATGGCTTTCGATGCTTAGGAGTTTACTTTGTTTTTCTTTTGCACTTTTTTTTTAAGTTTTACTTCAGCACGTTGGTTTTTTTACTATTTTCCATAGACATATGTACCATGTTGCATCATTATTATTTTATACATTGCTTCTGTTGTTCAGTTCAGTTATTTTATGTTGTTTATTGTTTTCGCTATTGTGTCTGGTTGTTCTTCCACTATATACTTTACCGAATGAGGGCATAGTTTCCCCACCAACTCACCAAGGCCCTCCTTGCAATTCGGTAGCCTCTGGAGTTTGGGGAAATGCGCTTGAGGTCATGTGGCGAACCAAGTACGGGGCACCGGTGGAGGGGCTTCAGATTCGGGTCTTTACAATAATAGATGTGTGTGGATGGTTTATGTGTGAAATGGAATTTTAGGTTGGGAGATTGATTGATTTGTAATGGATGAACTTTTTGAACATTTTTTTAGCATCTGGGTTGTGTTATGGTTGTTGGGAATAGTCTTTTCATACAGTGGGACTATAATCTCGATGGGAATGGTTTGGGACTATAATCTAGTTATTGGGAATGGTCTTTTCATACCATGGGACTATAATCTGGTTGGGACTGTAATATGGTTTTTGTTTATATGGATGTGGTTATTTTCATGTAGTGGGTCTACCGAGGATGGTTTGGGAGGGATAATTGTTTTTGAATAAGGATGGTGTTACATTACATGGTCATTTGGACCAAAGTTTATAGATAATTTTTTGAATAATTAGTGGGTTATTATGTTACTTTTTGTGTGTTTTTTTGGTATTTTCGAAGTTAGTGATGGAATAAATAATTAAATGAATTTATTTAATGCATAGTGATAATTGGTTGAATGAATTGTATGGGGTTATTAATTAAGTCTGTGACTGGCTGTGTGGTTATGCGTTATAGGTGGTAGTAAGGTATGTTTTTGTGTTGAAAGGTTGTGTTTTTTAAAAACCCATAGGTTTTGATGAGTTTTTTGTATATATATACTTGTATTTCCTTGTAATTTCTATATTCACACCACCCTTGTTGATCTATATGTAACGAACAACCCCATTTCTATGGGGGGTGTCCATTCTCAACATCCTAGTGGGAGGATGGATGGATGGTTATTGGCTCTTCTCTACTCCATCTTCCAGGAATTGGTTTCTATAGACTCTTCGGGTAAGTTGTGGGGCAGTTGTGAGACCCAGGTGTATGCATGAAAGGTGTGCTTCCCAACAGTCTTCATGGTGAGATAGGTTATACTTTCCCAGGTGTCTTCAGGGTGAGGTTTTGGTTTGGTGGCCCAGGTTTACGTGGTCAGGATGTGGTGTGTTTTTGGCCTAGAATCTTGAGGGCCGGATGTGGTGTGTGGCATAGGTGTGTGTGGGAAGGTTGTGACACTTGGGCTTCTGGAAGAGTGTTATAGTTTCCAGAAATTCACCATTAGGGATAAGTATTTAACCAATGGGAAGAGGTTTGGGGTACCCTAACATTGATGTGATTACTACATTACTCTATATGACACTCATTATTTTGTGAGAATGCCTTGGTGGGGTTGGGGTGCATATTATGCCTTGTTAAGTGATTTTGAGTTTCTTCTATTTTTCTCACAGGGTCATTAATATGCTTCTCCCACTTGTGCATGATAGAATTTTTCTTTTCATACTTAGTATAATTTTATGATTACCCATACATATATAAAACTCTTTTTATGTTTCCATAGAGATTACCTATATTGTGTTTGACCATTCTAGATTAGGCGTTAGAAGAGTTTTTGTGTCTCTCATTTTCTTTGTTCTTTTGGTATTTACTTTGTGATTTTTCATTGTAATTCTTGATTCTTTACATTAAAAATTCATGGGGGGTGGATTTTAGCTTCTAATATATATATATTTATATTAGTGTTTTTATAAGGTTGATATATCTTATAACCTGATCATGGTTACTATAAAATGTTAATGTATCACAATTTAGGAGATTTATACATCATTTGTGTTGTTTTCCACCCTGTGGCCTACTGGAGGTAGGACTCGGGAGACATTATGTCTTTTTTATCTTGAATAAAGAAGGTCACGACACCTTTCCATACATTACCTTATACTAATGAATGAGGATTATGACAAAATGGTATCAGAGGTGATGGCTGAGGGATAAGATTGAGTTTGGAGTTAGAAATAGTGAGGATTACATGGGTTGGTATGAAAATTGTGTGAGGTGACCTTGTTGTGTTACATAGGCTAGGGAAGACTGGCTATGAAATTGGATTTTAGGTCCCCTTGTGATCTGATAAAATGAATCTAACCATACCGAACAACCAAGTGAGGATACACCTTTTTCAGGGTAGAGACCTATTATAGGTACATTCATCATGATGACTTGTGTTCTTGGTTGTTTTTTGAGTTTTAGGTAAATTAAAATAAAAAATTACTTAAAATGAATCCTAAATATATTACATAATTCTCAGGCTAAGGAGTTCCTTGTTTGAATTTCAGATATGGAATCCAGTCCTCATCCAGTAGTGGATCAGGCAGTGGAGGATCAACAAGGAAATCTAGATGACCAGAGGAGGGTTGATCTAGAGGATGAGGACACTCAGTGGTAGAAGATGTTACATTCTTTTGAGAAATAGACATTAGGAAAGTATGATGGTACTGTCCGGACATAGAGATAGAGAGATAGCTCACGGAGCTTGAGATCACTGTTATCTTGAAAGATGATCTAATGGAGTAATGTGTTCTATTGGTGTTTAGTCATATTAGGGGAGTTGTAAGTCACTGATGGATGGTGTACCTAGGGGAAAGGAAGGAAACTTATATTCTATGGGATGATTTTGAGAAGGAGTTCTGGGTGGAATTCCTTTCTTAAATCATGATTTCTGAGAAGAGGAATGAGCTACTATCCCTCCAGTAAAGAAGTATATTAGTACATGAGTTGGGTATCAATTTAAAGGATCTTTGTTGCTTTTCTATTGTTCTCTTTATTGATGAGGAGTCTTGGGTGAGATGGTTAGAGGAGGCACTCCGTCCTTCTATCCATTACATAGTTACTCCCTTCACCTTTCTGATAAACCTAGATGTCCAGAAGATGATATAAGTGGTTGAGGGTATGCACTCATGAGAAGGTATACCATGTGAGGGGATCCAACCAGTTCCCACAAATAGAAAGGCTTCCAGCTGAAGGTTTCAGGTGTTTGGGCCTTCGAGGTTTCGGCTAGTGGGGATTCGATCGTAACAATTTCAATTTCTACCTTCAGGTCCTTGGGACTGAGGTGTTTCAATTGTGGAGACCGCAAGAACCCTCCAAGTTAGTTCCCTGTTCATGATTAGTATGGTGGAGGTTGGTAGGTTTAGTGCTTGTTTTAGCTGTAGTTTCCAACCATTCCATTTTAGTAGTAGGGATAGTAGGCTCCATCTCCACTGAGGGGAGATGGAGCAAGAGGATACCGACCTCAAGCTGTTCCTTATAGACCTAGACTAGAAAATGTTTGAGAAGGTGGTCAATAGAATAGGGGCAGAGGAGCTAGGAATTGTCAATTGCACATTATAGGGGAAGTAGTTGTAGTAGGGACAAGGATCATTCAAGGTACTATTAGTTTGTTCAAAACTCATTTCTTGTTCATTTTTTGATTTGGGAGAATCACAATTCTTCCCTAAACTTGATCTATCCCATGCATTAGGACTAGACATAGAGATGATTTTTGTGACCCTAGTGTTATGTATGCCAGTCAAAGGTCACACCAGCTAGTTTGATGTGTGTTCACAATGTAGACTGATGGTGGGACAACATGAGTCCTATGGGAACATTTTCCTGTTACAGATGTAACCGTACAATGTCATCCATGGAATCGACTGGTTGTACTCTAGGAATGTTGTTATCAATTTCTTCATTATAAGATTCGTGTTTTCAAATGTGAATGTTCAACGTGTGTCAAGTGAATTAGTTAGATGGGAATTCGGCATGTGGAGCCTCATCTTTTATTTTTGGCCGAGTTATCATTGGGATCAATGGATACTGAGATTAAGGAGGTTCCCAACATTGTTGGTACATTCTTTGTATGACTTCCCAATTAGGTTGTGACTCTACCCCCTCGACATGATGTTGAGTTAGGGTTAGACTTGAAGCCAGGTGCTTCTCCAATATCAACAAATCCTTATCAGATGGCACCATCCATGTTGTGGGAGATTCAAATTTAGATCAACAAATTGATGAATAAGGGATTTATCCAACATAGATTTTTACCATGGGGTGATCTATTCTTGTTCTTAATGAAGGTATATGGTAGTATAAGGTGGTGAAAATAATTTTGGAGGTTTAATCGGGTGACAGTCATGAACTGTTACCCTCTTCCAATGATAGATGTTCTTTTAAACAAGATGAGAGGAGCAATTTGGTTTTCCAAGATTGATTTTCGGTCTTGGTATCACCTGTTGAGGGTGAAGGAGGGTGACATCCCGAAGACTTTATCTAGGTGTAGTTATGGGCTCTTCAAGTTTGTGGTTATATCATTCGTTGTTACGAATGCACTATCCATGTTTATGGAACTTAATAACTCCATATTTTGTGAGTTCCTAGACCCATTAATTGTCATATTCATTGATGAAATTTTGATCTACTCAATGTCATAGGAGGATCATACCAAGCATCTTATTATTTTCCTAGATTTCCTTCAATGCCACCATCTTTACAAAAAAAGATTCAAGTGATTTTTTTGGACATGGTAGGTCCAATTACTTGGACATGTGATGTATCAACAAGGTGTAGCAGTGGATCCTTTGAAGGTATAGGAATTTGTTTCTTGGTAAGAACCCAAGAATGTGGCATAGGTTTGTAGCTTTTTAGTTTGGAAATTTATTACAAGAGATTTTTACTTGATTTCTCCCAAGTAGAAGCACCATTGATGAATCTGACCAAAAAAGACCAATCATTTATGTAGAGTGAGTGGTGTTAGACAGATTTCATCTATCTGACAGAGATGTTGTTCAGTTCTCCAGTACTCATGTTTCCATTGGAAGGGGTGATGTTCAAAGTGTTTTGTGATTCTTTACATCTAGGCTAGGGGTGTTTTTTAATGTAGAAATTTGGAGTGGTATATTATTTGTCATGGTATTTATATAACCATGAACATAAATATTCCACCCATGATCTACAGCTAGAATAATTTGTGTCTTCACTAATGTTTTGTGACATTTTCTCATTTTATAGTGATTTATGGTCTTCACCGATCACATGAGATTGAGGTATAACTTTTCCCAGCAAGAGCTGAACTTGCAGAAGTGGATGTGGATGGTGTTTCTCTAGTATTATGACTTTGAGATCTCTTATACATCATGATATGGAAATTTTTTGTCTGATGATTTGAGAAGGAGGTCACAGAAAGAAGTTGTTCAGTAATCTATGAACACTTCTAAGGCGATGGAGGAGATAGATACCTTTCACTTATATATAGGAAATGATGGAAACTGAGGATTTCTATTTTAGATGAATTTATAGTCATCTTTGAGGTTGAAGGTGGAGGAGTCATAGTGGGGAGACTCATAGTTGGTAGTGATGCTTGATTGCATTGACTATAGTTATGCTCTAGACGGATGGTCAAAAGGATGGTAATAATAAATGTTGTCATGTGAGAAGTTGTTTATTACATTAGAGATGCCCGAGGGAGTTCTATGTGAGTTTCATAGCTCACCCCTAGTGGTACACTTGGGAGTTTCTAAGATTTATTGTGTCTTTAGGGAATAGTTTCGGTGGCCCAAGATGAAGCGTACAATGGCCAAGATTGTGGAAAAGTTCCTAGTGTGCCAGTATGTGAAGGCTAATCACCGTGTTCTCAGTAGTTTGTTGTATCCCCTAGAAGGCCTCGAGTGGAATTGGGATAAAATACAGATGGATTTCATCACATGATTACCGAGGGTAGAGGGAGGATGTGATGAAATCTAGGTAGTGGTGGATGGATAGATGAAATCATCTCACATCTTAGTAATTAAGGAGTTGATCATAGTGGATTCCTTGTAAAGAAGATATATGTATTAGGTAATGGGACATCATGGAGTTATGAGATCCATTGTGTTTGATCAAGAATCACATTTTTTCTCATGATTCTGGAGGAGATTTCAGCATGCTTTTGGAACTTAGTTACCCCTCAGCATTGCATTCAACCCTCAAATAGATGGCCAGACAATGATTACCATCCAAATAGTAGAGGAAAAAATTATATAATGCATTTAGGACATTGGTTTCTCTTAGGTGAGAAATTATCTCTGGGTAGGGTTTTCTTAAAATATTATTTATCACTTATCCATTGGCATGGCTTAGTTTGAGTCCTTTTATGGGAGACCTTTCAATTAACCTTTGTGTTGGATAGAAGATGGGGAGGTAGTTGTTCCTGTTCCTGATATGGTGTATAGTATGATAGAGAGT
This sequence comes from Viscum album, assembly GCA_963277665.1. Lineage (NCBI taxonomy): Eukaryota > Viridiplantae > Streptophyta > Magnoliopsida > Santalales > Viscaceae > Viscum > Viscum album. The sequence goes on along the minus strand of OY728155.1, from coordinate 1,513,631,368 downwards.
GTTTAGAATTCCCATGAAATAATGAACATAGAACTTGACCGAATGAAGTCGTATTTTGGACGTAGGAGGAGGCCCTTGGATTTTAGGTTTGGGGGAATGTGTTATTCGGGTTTTTCCCTAAACATGGGCATCAAAGGTTTTGATGATGGAGAAAAAATTATCCTAGGTTAATTGTACACTTCAAGGTGTTGGGATGAGTTGGAGAGGTGGTTTACTAGAGGGAATTGCAACCGAAGTTAGAGAGGATCCAAAATTTCTTTCATGTCTTCCAACATATTCAGTATCTTCATGGTGACTACCATGTCATCGACTAGGGAAAGTTTGATATCGACATCGACTCAACGTTCATGGAGAAACCAATGGATATTTAGGATTTTTAGGAGAAGGTGTTTTGTGGAAGGAAAATTCATTTGGTTCACGTGTCTTTGACGTATGGTGGCATGTAGAAGAGTACTTGGGAGTCACAATCACTGATGCATGCCAAGTACCTAGAGTTGTTTTTAGTTTTTCTTTTTTTCTTTACTTATGATGTAGAGCTTGAACATTTTTTCTATGAGATGAGATGTTTCCTTTATCTTTAATATGTGATGAAGTCCTGAAATGTAGACAAGGGGTGGAAGATAATTCATAATCTAGATACATTACATGGTATGCGATTAAACCCATTCAAGTGAGTCAGTTCTGCCTAGAGTAGATATTATCTTGACATGGAAGAAGTAATTTCCTAATTCATGTGGCCAAATAGATGGTGCTTATATGGAGTATCTTGTGTATGTTTGGGTTAGAATATGTGGTAGGATGTTTTCATGGATTTTGAGTTTTCATCCCACCATTCAAACAACATAGGGTGGTTTATTCTTGAGAGGTATCTTACTAGGTGGTTGTTCACACCCATCTATATTCTAGGTTTGGTTTTGAATTATCTAGGGAGATATTAGTATAATAGGTATCTGATGTAATGACCTAGACATTCCCAATCTATTACAATGTAAAAATCCAGTGTTTGTGGTGTTTTGGGAGGCAACGGTTGCTCATTCCAAGAGTTTTCCAAATTTCTAGTTTTTCAATGATAGGAAACATCATTGACTCAATGTTAGTAGCTCAAGATTGGTATCTTATCATTGGTATATTAGAATCAGTAGATCAATTTCGTAATGTTAGGGCATCGATAGTTCAGGGAATCAATAGGTAAGGGCGTCGGTAGGTCAGGGCATCAGTAGGTCGGCGCATCGTTAGGTCAGGGTATCAGTAGGTTTGGCATCAATAGGTCAGAGAATCGGTTGGTCAGGGTGTCGGTAGGTTCATGCATCAGTATGTCATGATATGTTGAGTGGCATGAGTGAGTCATGTCGATGACTCAATATTAGTGGGTCATGTCAGACACTCATGTTGGTGAGCTGTATCAGTGACTCATGTTGGTGACTCACTGTTAGTGACTCGTGTTGGTGACTCAGCCATCAGTGATTCATTTCCAATTTTCCCAGTTTTCCCAGTTTCTACCCTCTTAAATTTTATTTTATTTAAATAAAATTTAAATCCTTGGTTGATCATTTATTAATCCATTTCAATGGGTATTAATTATGTCTTTAATATCCTAATGCTCATGGGACATTGAAATAGTCGAACTGTGTAATCTTGACCATGATCCTACTTTAATGGACTTTGAAACTATCTCTTTTCAGTTAATATAAGGTCTATCTCTTCTAAGATGAGATCTTATCTTCCCAATGTGTTTCTATTTCCTCTTGGTGTGCGTAAATCCTTTCTTCCCCCAAGATTCGTATTTGTGCTTTATAAGTCGTTTATTTTTTCCAATGGAGTCTAAAACTACTTGCGCAACCCCAGTTTTTTGAACAAAGTGGAGTTTTTGATAGTCTATTTTTAATGGTAGGAATTACTTTTCCCCACTTTTAATTGAGTATCATGTTCAGTGGGTAAACTCATGTATCATTGAGAATATTTTTGAAATGAACTATACATTATGGATATTGTGAAGATGAACAAACATGTTACCATAAATGTTTTGGCTACCTTAGTAATAAATAAGGGGTGGTGAAGTTGATGATGATTTTTGATTTTTTTATCTATTATCTTTTATTCATGATGTAAATTATGTTGGACTTATTCCCTATGAAAATCATGGCTCTTGGTGGTATCTATTTTCCTAGCCAACACATGAATACATGATGTTAATATTTTTTTGGGAATACTATAAACATGAAAACTTAACTAATCTTGTATATCTAGTAAATTAAAATGATTCAAAAGGATCAAACCTATTATATGATCACCCTTTATTTATCAAAGTGTAATTAAAGAACAGTTTGTCAAATTTGAATACCCTTGCCTTGTTTGATGTGATTGGGTGATGTGTGTGGATACATTCTATCTTGTGCATTTTATGAGTTCTGTGTTGTTGTAGTTTATATCACTGTAGTTTGTGGGTGGTTTAAGGGTGTAATGGACTCTCATGTTGAGTGATTTATTGACTTTGGATAGGATGAACTTTTGGAACAGTGGGTCTGCATCCCAGTTTTGTTATGGTTGGTAAGAATGTTCTTTTCGTGCATTGGGACTACAATCTTGTTGAGTTTTTTTTGTTTTTCTAGATGTGGTGATTTTTATGTAGTAGTGATGCCAATGATAGTTTGGGAGTGATAATTTTTTTTAAATAAAGATGGTGTTACCTTGTGTGGGTGTTTGGTCTGAAGTTTCCAGATACTTTTTTGATGTTTGGGTGGGTAATGACGTTACATGTGGTGTGATGTGTTTGGTAGTTTCCCACATAGGGATTGAAAAAATAAGTAAACAATTTTTTTTCATATAGAGTGATAATTGGTTGAATGAATTTATTGGGGATATATATTGTGTTTGTGGCTAGTTTTGTGGCTATGTGTTAGAGGTGGAGGGAAGGGAAATTTTGGTGTGGGAGGGTTGTTGGTTTTGAAAACTCATGGGTTGGGTTGAGTGTTTGGTACATATATATACATGTTGTTCCTTGTGATTTCTCTATGTACCCCACCCATGTTTAGAAATACGTGTCAAACACCCCCATTGTTATGGGGGAGATTTCCCTTTCCCAACATCCCGAGAGAGATGATGGATGGCTGGTTTTTGGATCTTCTCTACTTCCTCCTCTTGGCATTGGTATCCCTAGACTCTTTGAACAGGTTGTGGTGAGGTTGTGAGCCCCATGTGTCTGTGGATGAGGTTTTCTTCCTAGGTGTCTTTAGGAGGTGATAAGTTGTACTTTCCCATGAGACTTTGGGGTGAGGTTGTGGTTTTTTGGACCAGCTATCTACAGGCGGGATGTGGTGTGGTTGTGGCCTAGGATTTTGTGGGTAGGATGTGGTATGTGACCCAGGTATGTGAGGGTAGGTTGTGACAGTGGGGCTTGATAAATATCATGGTAGCACCAGGATGTTCACCATTATGGATGAGTAGTTAACCTGTGGGAAGGGGTGTGGGGTTCCCTAACATCGATGTGTATACTACATTGCATTACTTGACTTGTGTTATTTTGTGACCTTTCCTTCATGAGGTTGGGGACTATAGTATACCTTGTTAGGTGATTTGGAGTTTCTGATGTTTTTCTCACATGGGTGTTAGTATGATTCTCATACTTCTACACAAGATACTTTGGATTTTCCCATTGATTATACTTGTATGATCACCCTATGTATAAAAATTTGATTTCAACCTTCTAGAGAGATTGTGTGGACCGTGTTGGACCTTACTAGATTGGGCATCAGGATAGTTGTTGTGTAACTACTTAGCTTTGTTCTTTTGGTATTTAATTTGGTGTTTTTCATTGTAATTAAAGTTTTTTTCTTTAAAAATTCATGTGGGATGGATTTTGGAATCTTCTATATATAATATTTGTATTTTTTTTGGTTGATATATCTTATCTCATGATCTTGGTTACTATAAAAAGGTTAATGCCTCCTATTTTTTAGATTTATACACCTGTGGTGATGGTCGCCACCCTGGATCCTACTGGAGGAATAAATTGGGGTCTTTATTTTCTATTAATCTTGATGATGGAAGGTCATGACACCTTTCCATCCTATCCCTCGTCATGATAAAGGAGGTTCATGAAAATATCCATCATTACCAAATGCATTAAAGGACATCATTTTTTTGGGACCACCCATCAAATAATTAAAGTCATGAATATGTGTTTCATAAGATCATAAAACATTTATCATTATATAACGCATGAAAGGGAAATGGGTTTCATAAACAATTTTTCATAGCAGCATAACATAACCTATGGGACTGAAATAGATATCATAAATGTTTCATCAAAACATTACTAACACTATGGAAATAAATGGGTTTTATATAATCATCCATAAATTATCATCATTATAATCCATTTGAATTATCATATTGGAAGTTATATTTCAATAAAACCCTCATTAAATCATATGAAATATGGAATTATTCTATGAAAGAATATAAATTCCTTTAAAATTACACTGAATCATTTCATTAAGAAAATACCCAACTAAATGTGAAATGGATTCTTTAAATTTGATAAATTTCATAAATATTAAGTTAAAAATTTTAAATTCAAATAACTTTTAAAACATGTAAAATAATATTTCATTCATTGATTTTTTATGAAAGAGGGTAATTCTTCATTCATTTAGTGTTCAAGAAAGAGGGTAATTCTATTCATGTCGTGTACGTTAAAATAGTGATTCCATTCACATATTTGGCAATATATTAAAGGTACCTTATTCCAAAAATAAAAATATTATATATTTCAACCCATTTTGTAAAAAATAAATCCAGATAAAAATGGCATAAAAATTTATAGGAGACTTTAAAAAATGAATAAAGGTTTAGAAAACATAGATATGGAACCGAAGTATTTTCTTCTGAAGAGAGGAATAAATTTTTTTTTCCTTATAAATATTTTATGCACATTGTTAGAACATATAGAGAGGAAAATTAAAGTAAAACATTTAATCTTCCTAAATTACTAGTGTACAGGAAAATTTATGACATTTTTGAGATTTATTTCATAAACATTCTTCATCAGAATCATAATCATGAATAGTCCTACTAAACAATGAGATTGTAATATAAATCCATCACCACATTGGTAACATTATAATATAAAAAAATGAATGGGAGAACCTTAGATGGAAATTTAAATAACTATATTTTTCATGATAATAATCATAAATTTTAACCATATGAAGTATATACACAACATATAATAAACAAGTGTTGAATATAATAGGTGTTTAATAGAATTAAAACTGAGACACAAATCTCTTACCTTATGTTCCAATTACATTAAATATAGTACAACCTTAGGTATAATAAATATAAACTTTTAATAATTATATACCAAAATCATTTACATATATATAATATCATATGTGGTCCCCCCTATAACATTTTAACGCTCATTTAATAATAAATTATTATTAATTATGGTCTTTCCCATGTATTAACTAATTAATTTTTCATCAAAGCTTTATTTCTAACATTCTGATCATTATACATTGATCGTGGTTACATCATATCTATAATTTTACACATTATATTAATATAATATTATATATATATATCCATAAATGAAAGATATGAATCACACGGTTCAAGGAGATTGTATGTTGTACGTATGCATGAATGTTGTCTTCATGTTCTGATGGTTGAAAAAAAAGATGAATAATAATAAACCATTGAAAAAATAATTATTATATTATATATATCATATATATGAATTAAATATACTATTATTAGAATTCATGTTATGTGGAATCAAAAAATCTCATCGCTTCTTACAGGTGGTAGTCAACACATACACATGAGAGAAGTTTTCATTTTTTTAAAGATTAGATGGTGGTGGATAATGTATTTTATAACTTAATAATAAAAATTGTGTTTTTTAATATATTAATGACATTATTTTGTAATATATACCATATGTTTTGGGGAGGCATGTTAAAAAATAAGTATGAAATCAATCAGTTATGAGTTATACATTTTCATTGAGAGTCCTCTATTTTCTTAGACCTTAATCCATGAATTGATGATATTTTGGAAATACAAAAAACTCTAGTATTTGAGGAAGAATGAAAGGAATATATTATATAAGGTATTTTATGATATAATATTCCCATTAATTCTGAATAGTTAATGAGATATGGTTCCCTTTTTAATGTGAGGGGAGGGGAACACTTCATGTTACAAAATATTCTAAGATAAAATAAATTAATTGTCATTGAAAAATGCATCAATATTAATATAGTTTCAATATTTGAAGAGTATTATTATAAAAAATATTTAAAAAAATGACATGTTTTTGTTAATTTTACCGTTATCTATTTGATTTAAACCCCCATTAACCCTTTCTGAGAAATACCATGAAAAAATAATTTATACTCTTTACGGGTAATGAACGTTAATATAAATGGAAAATTGACCCATAAATAGACCATGAGTGATATTTTAGACCATATAAAATTCATTTTCATGGATATAGTATTTGTTTGAAATTTTAAAAAATTAAAAAATTATTTTTTATTGTAAAATATGATTAATATAATTTTTGGAACTTTTCATTTACTTTGATATTGAATCAAACATGAGAAAAAATGAATTTTACTCTAAACCATTCACAAATATTTAATTTTTTATATTTATCTATATAATGGAATTTTTATAAAGAGAAAAGAATATAATATAGGAAAAAAAGATATAGTCATGGAACACCCAAAAACCATAATGGAAAAGTTATGGTGTTGGAGATCAAAAACCAAAGCATCAAAAACCACCCAATGAAATAAGGTGGGCTCTGGATGACAACAGAAGGATCTTCCTTGCTTTCCAAATCAAAAGGTTGCACCAATCACTCCTTCTAATAACAGCAATGATGCAGACCACTCCAGGCTAAGAGATCGGCTCTCCAAGAATGAAAAATAGAAATAGAAGTCATGTGCTTTAAAAATCCAGAAATGTGCCAACTTCAGAGAACTCATCCACGCCAACGACCCCCTATGAATGGCCTAATTTAATTAACCATCCACTACATGTAGAGAACGTAGTTGCTAAGGAGGAATGTCGGCAGTATCCCCAGCACAAGAAGTAGCATGATCACTCCCTGGTTGAACCCCCCAGCTTCTGCATTCTGAATTCCAGTTGTAGAAATTCTCAATGATGATCAAAAAACAGGCCACTCCATTCATGTCAACATCAAATACAGAGGAATAGAAATTAGAAAAAAAAGTTAAAGGAATAAGAAAAAAATAGATATGTTGAATCCCGTTATAAAAGAGGAAGGATGTGATAGGATCAGTAAACATGCCACTTCATTCCTGTGGGAGAAACATAAAAACAAACCACTCCAAGGAATCTGAAAGAAGGAAACTAAACAAACAGGCCCTAAGGAGTTAAAACAAAACTCAAAAATGAAAAAAAAAACCTTACATAATAGCCTCAAACAAAGATGATCATCAAACATATGAATCAATAAAATATAATTAAGGCACCACAAATGACATTTTAAAAACAAATTAAGATTAAAAATAAGAGATAGCTTCCATATGTCTAAAAATGGGAGACTTATCAGAATCCCTTTTAAGAAAAGGAAGAAGATCACCAGGAACTTGATCGTACCAAGCAAAATCCACTCCATTAACACAATTATTTTCAAGACCATCAACAACTGAATTGTATTCCCTATAAATGTGAGTGATAACATGGTTCAAGGAAAATAAAGTATTCAAACAATTAATCCAATGATAAGTTAGCTTCCAAGACAAGGGAAAAAGACCCATCCTTATAGAAAAAATGAAAACAGTAGAATTGCTCTCGATCCATAATTTATCTCATCCATGATTCACATCTTGTTTCATATCAATGATGATTCCATGTATTTCAGCCTCAAGGGAAGTGGAAAGGACACAAGAACCATAAAAACAACCAAGGACATCCCCTTTATGATTTCTGAAAATAGCACCATAACCAGAGAACCCTGGATTACCTCTTGAAGCTCTATAAGAATTAACTTTTAACCATCGAAAAAGAGGTTCCTTCCAAAAAACTTCAAAAGTACCATGTGGAGGCCTAAAATTTCCCTTAACACCTATCTGGTTTAGAACAGACAAATCATGAACCGAGTTGAAGAAAAAATGATTCCTCGATATTTCTACATTAAGCATAGCAGCAAGAATAGATGATAAAACCCCACTAACTAAGAAGTAAAAGCAATCATGAATCACCTTTTTCTAGAAAACCAAATAAAATGAATAAGTTCAATAGCAGAAACCCTAAAAATATCCAACAATTGTGGAGAAAGTGAATTTAAATGCCAGCCTCGGAGGAAATGTTGGATTTGGGACATATCATGCATATGGATTTGAATGATATCATAAAGAGGATTCCACATGGATGAGACAATAACACAACTATGAAACAAATGATCAATATCTTCCCAATGTAGATGGAAAATCACACATGAAAAATAAATAAAAACACCACATTTTTTAAGGAAACAATCAGTAGGAAGCTTCCCATTAGCCAGTCTCCTGGAAAATACTGACCAAGAAGCCCTAAGAATGGTCTTATAAAGATCCCCCATCCACTTATAACCTATATTTAAAGATAAATAAAGTCTATAAAATTATTTAGAGGTCAGTAAGACATTGATAGTAGGTTTCCATGCCCAAAAATCCTCTCTATTAGAGAAGCGGTAACTGTTGATAATATTAACAATATGATTTGGGAGATGCCCCATATTATCAAGCTGATCTTTAATTGTGGCATCTAGATCAGCATTTAAATCATCATTCATCAAGGAATCAAAAAGGGGAAAGCTAGTCCATTTGGCCTTACAAAAGGATAAAGATGAATTCCTTGAAACAAGACATCTGGCATGAAAGTCAATAGAAGAAAAAATTGATTTAAAAGCATGCCAAACAGATGAATCCATATGACTAAAAACCCCATTCCTGAGTCTATCCCTGAATTTATTTCAAATAAATTCAAGAGACTCGGAATTACTATTGAAAAACCTCTATATAAACTAAACCTGTAAATAATCATTAAACATATCAAGATTTTTAATACCAAGACCCCCTATATTATAGGGTTTACAACAATTATTCCAAGAGACCGTGGCTAATTTCCTCTGCAAAATATTACCACTCCAAATGAAATTTTTAATAGAAACATTAATTCTATTGATGAGAGAGACTAGCCACTTATAGACTATGAAAGCATAAACAAACTTAGAAATAATCACAGCCTTAACCAAACAAACAATACCTACTACGGAGAGGAACTAACCATTCCAAATAGCAAGATGTATTTTGATTTTAAAAATAATATCATAAAAGTAACATGCTTTAGGCCTCCCCAAAAACATAAGAACACCCAAACATGTAAAGGGAATAAATCCTTCATGAATACCCAAATCCCTGATAATTATTTTCTTCTTGGAAATAGGAAAATTCCTACCAAAGTAAACAAAGGACTTACTCCAATTAATCTCTTTCCCAGAGACTTTTTCATAATAAAAAAGGTCCCACTTAATATTGTTAATATTCCTCTTATCCCCTTCAGTGAATAGAATAATATCATCAACATAAAACAAGTGAGTGTGAACAAAAATTCTTCTACCAACACGAATAGACTTCAGTTTCCCATTTCCAGCCATAATAGAAGGTAATCTACTAAGATAATCCTTAGAAATGGAAAAAATTTTGGCTGAGAGATGGTCACCTTGTCTGACACCTCTAGAACAAGAAAAATAGCCCTTAGGGTATCCATTAACAAGGATAAAGATCTGAGCTGACTCAAAAATGATTTTAACCCAATTAATGAAAACATCATCAAAACCAAAAAAAATGAAGAATGTTATAAATGAAATTCCAATTTATAGTATCAAAAGATTTCCTCACATCCAATTTGAGAGCAATATTACCATCCCTTGTGGATTTCTTAATAATTTTAACACGTTCCAAGGTAGTAATAATGTAATATTGAATAGACCTACCCTTAATGAAGCCAAAATAATAAGGAGAAACAATCTTACTAACAATAGAGGACAACCACATAGCCTAGATTTTGAAAAAGATTTTAAAAATTTTATTGATCATGGAAACTGGTCTGAACAAATGAATCTCATTAGCATTATCTATATTTGGAATGAGGGAAATGAATTGAGCATTCAGACCCTGAGTAAGAGAGTCTCCATTAAAAAAATGAGTAACCAACCCGCAAACATCAACATGAATGACATCCCAATATGTTTGAAAGAAAAAATTCACAAAACCATCAAGACTAGGGGAGCTTTCAAACTTTACAATAAAGTCTGCTTCCTTGATTCAAAATTCCAAAGGTATAGATGTAAGGTTTGAATTATCCTCTTCGTTGAAAAGACTCAGAATAATACTCTCCAATGGATAAGAAAGTGGGACATAACCATTGAATAGATCCTTAAAATAAGTAACCACATGATTAGAAAGATCCTCTCTTTTGTCAAAGACATTATTCCCATTTTTTACCAAAGGAAAAGGCCTGAAGACATTCCTAATTCTCTACAAAGAGTTGAAAATTTTATAATTTCTATCACCATATCTCTACCAATTAGCCTTAAAATTATTTCTTTGCAAATCATATTTGAGATTCAACAAATTATTTATCTTGGAAACAAGTTGAGTCTCACTAAAAACATCATTAGAGAAGTCATTTGAAGAATTCTACACCTGCATTTATTGAAGATATTCCTCAAGAAATGAAATTTCAGAATCAAGGGAACAGAAAAAAAATTACTCCAGAATTTCAAATTTCTTTTAAGGAGTTTTATCTTGATAACACAAGAAAAATCATTATCCATTCCATTTTAAGAACTCCAAGTTCGTTTGAAAATTGTTCTGCACTTAGGATGATTAACCCAAGATTTATTAAATTTTAAAGGAAACGAAGTTTTGGGATCCTTACTCACAAGGTCAACCAAAATGGGATGATGATCAGAATTAATTCTAGAAAGAGTTATACAAGAAATAGATCCCCATAAATCAAGAGAAGAATCATTAAAAAAATCCCTTTCAATTATGCTTGAAATAAATCTATTCAAAACTTTCTTGTACCAAGTATACTTAGCCCCAACAAGGTTAACTTCAATCAACCCATTATCATCAATGTAAGATTTGAACTCTCTTCAAGAAATGAAATTATTCATGGCTCCAATCTTCTCATCAGAATTCTTGATGGCATTAAAATCTCCAAGTATAGACCATGGACCAGATATGGTAGAGTTGAGAGATCCAATATCCATAAATAAATTCTTACGGCCTTAATAATAGTTATGGGAATAAATAAAAGAGAAGAAATGTGGAATCCCTTGAAAATTGAATGAGCATGTGACATGCTGATCAGTATTAGAAATCAGGGAAATATTAGATAAAGAACAATGATCCAAGACCCATAATCTTTTAGTATCCGATGAACATCTGTTAGATTCCACAAAATGAAAAACTAGATTTTCAAAATTGAAAATATTGTGAGAGAAAGATCTTTTAGGTTCAGAAAAACCAATGAGAAGAGGCCTATGATTTTGAATGAAGAGACTAAAGGACCTCATAGTGTCATGATTGGCCAGTCATTGGAAATTCTAGAACATAAGCTTCATTTAAATCTATGACTGGGAAAATTTCCCCCTTTTTTGACCCCAATAGTTACCTGCTTTCCAAACATAGGAGGCCTTCCAGCCTTTCTCTTAGGACAGGAAGCCACTTATAAGAGATCACTTATATTCAAAGTACTGGTGGTTCCTTATCCTACAATGTCACATAACCACTGATGAAACAGAAACCTCGGTTTCCTTGACTCATGTAGAAGTACCACCTATTGAAAAAAGAACCTCAATCACCCCTTCTAGTGAAGCAGATTATTCCATGAATGAAGAAGGAATTTCCACTCCCATTATTGAAGAATCTGCAATGGGAGAAATAGGAGCCTCGATCAAGCTATACAAAACCACAATATCAGGCCTGGAAGAAACTCAAGCCACATGAACTGGTGAAGTGACATGTGTAATAGAGGACAAAATAGATTCAGTAAGGACCTTGGAAAATCTAGCAGTCTCCCTATCCTGTAAAGAGACCATAAGCACACAAATATTATCCTCCAAATATTGCCTCAATAAACAATCATCTATCTCTTTTTCTGAAAAAAAAAATGTTTTAAATATCAAAAGATATATTTTGTTCCAAAATGTGATCCTCCATGCATGTGTGTCCACTATATTTACCCATTTCCTGACCAATCCTAGCTTGAGGACTACGCAAATCAGGGATACTACCTTGTTTGACATCTTTAAAGATATCTTCCCAGGATTTCTTAGAAGTAACAATAACTCTAGAAGGACCAGGTATATCCTTTGAGGGACACTCTTTTTCCACAAAGACTATCTTATTTGTTTTATTCCAGTTAACCTCCTTCCAATCCTTCTCTTTGGGGACCTCATTAACTTTCTTTTGAAGCATCCTAAAATTCAATACAGAGTGACCAACAATCTTGAAAATATCACAAAAATGATAAACACGTTCATATTATACTTTAACATCAATCTTATTACTATTAGTAATCAAGATGACATTATCTGGTCTTTTATATTCCAAATTATCCTCAACCAGAATTATATAAAAATATCCATGATCTCCCTCTAATATTTTGTTATATATTATAATAGGAGTGTCAATATATGAACTAATGTCATTAAGGATCTTAGTATGCCAATACATCCAATTCAACCCATGAAGTTTGATCCAAATCTGTGAATTAGTTTTCTTATTATTAAAGGGATTAAAATTAACATCCCATTCGGATAATCTCAATGCTCCAGGTTTGAGATATAGGTTTCCAAGATCCCATACTCTATTAAAATAATCCCCTGATTAAATAATTAAATGATAAAAAACCATCCAAATAAGAATCAATTTCCAATTTCTAAAACCCCAGCAATGAGATATTCTATTTTTAAGATCAAGGTAAGACCAGGGTTTATCTCCCTTGGAATAAATTATGCGACCAAGAATTTAAAAGTTACAAAGATCAATATGTTGTTGTAAATCCTCTGGATCTGAGAATATAGAAAAATCACCATTTTCATGTCTGCAAATGTTAGAGGAATGAGACGTACATCTTTTTCTCAGATCAGAAGAACCAGAAAGAGCTTCGGCAAAAGAAACACCTTTCTTTCTCAACACAGAAAAATTTGCTCAATATAATGAAGATCCAAGACCCTAAGTTGAGAGGTGATAATCCTTGAAAGAAAACTCTCATACATGATTTAACGAATCCATGATGGGAATTAAGTAAAACTCCAGGATCAAGTGAATACACCATTTCTAGGTTGAAATAAAAGTTCCTCTTCTCTCTACATCAGTGCATCCAAATCCATTAATGTTGTATGCTTATATTTATCTATAAAATGTGTTTACTTCAATAATTCATCCAAATTGTATTAATTTTAATATTTCTCAAATCATTTATTTTATATTTCTATTAATTGAATAAATAGTTTGTCTTTATTACATAAGATTTTAAGGTAATTTTTCAATCACTAAAAATACTAATATGAAAAAAATGAATTTATATTTGAAATAAAAATTTAGAATAATACATATCATAGTTTTACCCTCATGTAATATTTTTAGAGATATTAATGTCCAACATGTGAGATTTTATATTTATTCTAATAATAAATTAATAAAAAAAGTCATAATCAAAAGGGGAATAGCACCAATTGGCTATATTTACAACACTATGATGGTAATAGTATAACTAAGCTCATAATATTAGACAAATACATGTGTTAAAGACATCGTAAATCCTTATCCTAGATTTCTCACATTGTTTTACATATTTTACACTTACTGAGGTGAAAAATATTTACCATAGGTACTTTTTATAATGAAAAAAATAAAAGTGAGAAATTTACAAAATATGAAACTCCTTTTTTAAAATATAATATCTATTTATAAAAAATAAATTCCTAGATGTGGCTGAAATCTATTTTAAAATAACTATTTAAATCTCAACAAATGCTATTTTTTCGAAAAAATAATTCTACGAAAAAATAATTTTCACTATTATCCCATGCCTTGAAAAAACATATGATGAAAACTAAAATAGTTTATTGAATATAATACTTTTTTAATATAATTATTCAAGATAAATTAATCTAATTTAGTTAAATAAATCCACATTTTTTTATAAAGACTATTTTTTAGAAAAACTACTCTATTTCCCTTCAAATACATTTATGTTCATTTTGAACATCTAATAACCAAGGAGTTTATTTCATAAATATGAAAAAATAAATATTTCCCAAAATATTTTTCCTTATTTATACCCATAAATCCATTGGCTAGGTGATATCCATAACCTTAAATAAAAATATTTCAATAGTATGACACAATTCATTTAAAATCAGTGTTGCGTACAGAGAAAGCTATCCAGAAAAACTAATTCAAAGAGAAATGTAATAAATTATATGGGTGTTACATGTAACCATTTATAAAATTTATTTATAATTATTCTCTAAATTTATAAACCTAGTTGTTACCTATTTTTTATATCAGTTGTGAGTGATCTTAATCGATTTTAAGAAGTTTCATAATATTAGTTGTATTCATTATTCTACCAAATTTAATTATTCAAAGGTGATTAATGTTACTATATTTTTATATAGTTATATATAATGTTATTATTTCATTTTATGAGAGTTATGGATATAATCCTTAAAGATAAAATCATTAATGAGTTTGTTTTAGTAAGTGTTTATGAACTGTGGATCATATTTTAATTAATGAGTTGGATTCCCCACATGTATTGTAACCTATAACTGGGCCTTTACCTTTATGTCATGATGTTACTAACAGTCTGGGTTCTCTTCCTAACCCTCCATGGCCTCATCCTATGTATTCAGATCTTTCTTGGTGGAATTCCACTAAATACCAATAACATGGTTAAACAAATATAATAATATATACAATAAAGAAATAGAAATCTATAAAAAGAAACCTAATTTCACTACCCTTACACTCCCCCATTGAAACCATATCAAATGGCATCCATCCTTAGGTCACCATACCCTCCCACATCAAAGCCAGGTATTACATATAAATCTGAACTCATGGACCCTCTAATACCAATAATGGAATGAGGAATCACATATCAATCTGATGTTGCTGAGTTAACTTCCATAAGAGATCATATTCTGGAAAAAACAATTTTTCTTCGTTAAATATATTTTAAATATATAACCCCCAATAATCATCCATTCCTGCTCCTAATAAATCTAGGACCACACACACACGTGCACAAACATATATGTGTGTGTGTGTGTGTGCGTGTGTGTGTGTGTGTGTGTGTCTGTATGTATCACATCAAACATAGATATCATTAAAACTGCATCCTTGGGATGGCTGAGTAGAATACATGAAAATATAATCTAAGAAGGAAAAAACTATTTATCATCCTTTTTTGACACTTTAAACAACCCAATCCATTATATTTAAGACCAAGTCCATCCCAGGCCAAGGGTCACATATCAAAACTAATAATAATCACACCCAAGTGCACCAATAAAGGTGAAAATCATATCAACTATAAAAACACATATCAGAACAACAATTTCCCACCCCTATAACCATGATCCATCAACCATGAATGGGGTTCAAAGAACCCAAATAGGAGCTCTAAAACTAGTTTCCACTACATCCTAGTTTGTAGTCTACCATAACCTAAATAATAAGACCCAAAAAGACCAAAAAAATAATCTCATTTGATACCATTTGTAGAACCTTGACCAATTTTTCCACCCAAAAATTTCTCCAGGATGGTTTACCATTATGACTAAAGCATTCCACCCTATATTCCAAAGGCTTCTTAATAGTATCAATGGTATAAAGTACTGATAGTTAGGATAATACACCCTCTGGTAATTCTAGTAGTAAAGTTCTATATTTTTATAACATGAAAAAAGAATATCATAAAACAACTAAATGAGTAACCCACTATAGTGGAAGTAAAAAAAATATCAACATACCATTTATAGTGTAAAACCATTTGTAGTTACTAAAAAAAGAAGATACCATTTGGATAATCATGGTTATAGGAGTCATCATACATGAAAATAAATAAAGGGTGTCTCTTATGATTGACCTTAGTACATATATATATATATAAGCATGTTTATACAATAGGACTACATATATGTAAACTTTTGTTGATTCAAGAATCCATGGTCCTACCATAAATCCCAGGTTAATAGATCAGTATGATCATTAAAGTCTAACTCATGAGCTGAAACCCCTACCCTTTTGCAGAAGTATACATTCAACATTTTTCCCAATGGTACCATGTAGGCTGTGAAAATAAATTTGTTTACCCCACCAATAATGTGTTCCTAACATAAATATGTGATAATGTGGGTTTATACTAAAAATAAATTAGTAAAAACATCATATATATGACATTCTTCCTGTGTGATCAACAAATCAAGGAAGAAATCACCTACTTCATAAATCTCTTGTATTCCACGTGCCCCAAATTACATATATGGAATACAGTGACACATATGCATGTATTTGACTCTAGTGTTGAGTATCCTTATAATAAAAGAGAATCCATCCCCTAATGTGTAAAAATATGGAGAGCCCTTAGTAATCTCATGTAAATGTACCACTGGAACCTCTGCCAACCGAAACCTTACATCCAGATGAATAACTGACTTCTTAGTGGAACCCCAACCACATATATGGTCCCTCAAATCTCATCTCAAAAATTCCTATCAAATTGAATCCCAATAGCTGAGGCAGAGTGATATATATCATCTAAATAATAACACCACCGATTCGACAACTGATGTTTCATGGAATGACAATATCCATCAACCAAAATAGTCTTGCCCAACTTCCCCAATATACGGAAAGACTCAAACCCTAACTAATGGCATCATCACTATAAACTGATGGATCCTCACTATACATGTGGATTTATAAGACAATAACCTCAAACCTCACTAATGGTCAACTCCATCCTAAGGAAAATATAACGAAGGCCTCTATGCACATGACTATTCAATGCCACCTTATCATCTACATATTATTTGTGTGTATATGAATCCTATAACATGTCAGCTAATCACATTGAGAATTAATCACCAAAAAGGTACATAATCCATATAATCTTTATACCCAATTTCCCTACGGCCATGTTTCTCATCCCGATAGTTAACACCATTTAATATCAAACAATCCATGCTTGTCACCTGATGACCTCATCACCTCAACCTGATGACCAATTCTTAAAACCTATGATCAATATCAATCATAGAATATTGGCATCACCCAAAAAAATAAACCATGTGACCTCATCCAAATTTTCAACACTATATTGATCCTCGCTATAATCCAATCATGATACAATTAAACTCATCACAGTCATCATAAAAATATTTAATTTGATTAAATAAACACCCTGGTCTAATCTGCCCAAGGTCTGAAGCCTCTCATGAGGATCATGTCATTTTTTTCATGTGGAAGCATTCCCATAGATATATAAAATAGTCAACTAATTAATATAAACTAAATTAATTAATAGAATATTATCTTACTCAGACTACCCAATGTTGATCTCAATAATTCACCCCCAAACCCAAGTAAAATCAATGATAAATCTATAAACTACCAACCTAATATGTGTAGACATCCGTTTGTAAAATATTAACCTCTAAATTATACTAATTAGCAGTAAATCATTATTTTTGGTAAACTCCCTAAAAATATGTTAAAAGGGATCAAATGGATTTATCACATCATATGGAAAGTCTGTATAAGAATATAAGATAGAGGATAAAATCCATTACTGATGTAGTTCCAACACACGTGATGAAAAATGATTCAAAAATTTGATGGGGGATTTGGATCAAAGCCTAAGGGAAAAGGAGAAGAGGTCTCTCTTATACTATGCACATGGGTGGAAGAGTAAAATGGATTGGGAAACATATGTAGAGGCTCAGGTATTTTGGTATATTTTCCACATTATGTTACCCACACAATATCACAGTATGTTTTGGCTAACCGTGTTCTAATGGTGTTGTAGGCACTATCTATATTCAACATTTCAAACAGTTGGCCCCCATAGTTTCTAATATCATGATCCAACTATGCATGAGATTCCATGGAAAACTGTAGAATGCACCACATGATTGTGTTCCCCCACCCAAACTATTTTGTAAACCTCTTCCAATGACACTAGAAGAATGCTGGATTTATTTAGGTGACCACATGATCTTTCCAAACTATTTTCTTCTACATGTGCACCTTGAAAATTTGGATTTTTAGTCCCTAACACTCTCAAAACCCACATAAAATTCTTAGAAACATTCCTTGAATCGAAACTCATATAAAACCAAGGCCTTGGTTCAAATGAAACCTTTGAATTATGATATAAATATCAATAAAAGAGATGTCCCACTCACCAAACTCCAAAAATTCAAATGTTTTGAGTAATTCAACCCACTCCAAAAAACACAGGACATTACATTTATCACTTAATGGATACACACAAGATCCATTAATCCTCATTTAGAGTAAAAAAAACTAGATATTGAAATAAACATTGTGATATCATAGGAAAGAAAATAAAATTATGATGGAATGGATGGAGAGTTGTGGTATGATCCAAATTTGGAAAAGAAATTATTCAGGATAATGATAATACTAGAATATGGGAGTACCAACTTTCTAATGTGTCAATAAATCTGTGATCAGTTACATTGACATCTTGATCCCATTGCTATGAGTTAAAATATCCCCACATTTCACAACGTCCTATATTTAATGGAATAATAAATGAAAACTCTTTTTCTTTCATTATATTATTCTATTATATAGTTTAGTAATTAGAACTATAAAGCCTCATCCTTAAACATTAAATATTCTTGAATTAAGTTAATAATTCACATTAAGGATATTTTCAGGTTTGGGGATTTAAGGAATTAGGTTATAACTTATACATAACAACATTAATATTACATGTATAAACTTATACTCAGTATCCATTTTTTCATAAAATAAAAACTCTTAAAAAATAAACATGTTAAGTTCCATGTTTTAGACATCATTAATTTTATTTGATCTTATCCTTGACCCAATTCATCATTAATTCCTATAGAAAACAGTACTTAAACTTGGGATGAGCATAAAAACTCAGTAAGGGATATAAAATAAGGAAATAATACATTTTTCCATGAACACATACAAATCAATTAAATCATACTTTTCAATCATAAAATATAATCTCTTTAACATACCACAAAAAATCATAAGATTTATGAATTACACATAGAAATCAAAAAACATAAATGTAAATTGTGGCATCAATAACAAACTTACATTGTAGCTTTCATAGATACATAGGAAGTCTCATTAGGAATACCCATCATAATATATTACAAAAATATCTTAGGAGAAACATTAATGTTTACCTCTGTCTTGTTAACCAATGCATTGGAGAGCTATCTTGGGCTCACCTACCCTAGGTTTATCATGGAACCACCTGTATATGTAAACAATTCCCAAGAATCATAACATATTCATAACACATTAATCAAGCATAAAGGATAGATAACATTTATACATTTCAATAAAAATATATCATTTTAATATATTTAAATGATCAATGTTTTCTCAAAATCATTTTCAACACCAAAATACATAATTATAGTATAGAGTATTTATTTTCCTTTTAAAAACATTTCATCTTGTTAAGGAATCCAAATATGAAATAAATATCGTGGTAGTGGAAAGTTCATTGTCACTGCGTACATTAAAAAGAAATATTCCCTTTGTCATTTAGTAAAATGCAACGTATAAAAAGATTCCCTTTGAATGAAATTAAATGTCAAAGGGTTTTATACACCGTATAAAAACAAGTCGTGTATAAATCAAAATATGCCTCAATGAATGGAGATTGAGACGAAGTCCCTTACCACTTTAGAAAATTCTTGAATAAAAATAATTAAAAAATAACATTAAAAAATCTTAAAATATCATTATAATAAAGATATTCATGATATAATATGTCATATAACAATAGATAAGTCTCAATAGAATATAAATTATGACAAAATCCCTTACAAAGATCATATCCTTTAATTAAGGATAAGTCAATGACATAAATATGTATGAAAAATATAAATACACCCAATATAAGTGAATATTAAGTGTAAAACAATCATAGGTAATTCACACATATTCATAGAATGACATAATCAACAAGTAAAAGATTGACCCAATGAATATAAATTGGATTAAGAAGTTCCCTTATGAAAATTCGGTAGCCTAACACTGTCACTTAAAAATTCATAAAATAATTTGATGAGAGAGAAAAGCATTTTTCATCACATAGAAATAAAATTTACAGAAATAATTATATATAAGAACATATCCTAGCATATTAAAATGAAAATTAAAAGACATAACATAAAAGAAGTCTTTGACTAAAAGAGGAGGGTGAAATGTTCACTTACCTCATGTCTGACTTGACTCATTTGTTCTTCCATTTCCTGAATAATAAATATAAGCTAATTTCAACATTCCACAGAAACTTTTTCAAGTTTATTATTCATTTTATATCCCTTATTACCACTATATAAAAATTACATAATTATTTAAGTTAATATCGGTTGTTTTGTTTATATTGGGTACTAGAGTCAAAAATTAAATTGTTATAATTACAAATTGTCCATGAGGTAAAAATTTCATTATCTTCATAATTATAATCATGATTTTGATGTCATATATATCATATATAGCCATTATATATGTATTTAAAATTGTCCATAGCATTTTTACATAAGAAATAAAATGCACTGTTCATGGAGATGGTAAGTCGTATGTACGCATGAACGCTACTTTCATTTCATTTTCATAATTAAAATAATTAAAACTAAATGATAAATAGATATATTATAATTAAATAATAATATATATGTTATATATGTTACATATGTTCATTAATTATATCATTCATACATTCCATGTATAACATGAACGAGTCATATCACTTTGAGGGGTCAATAGTCCGCACTTCCCCAAATGAAATTATCATATATACACAACATTAAATGCATAAAGGTATGTTATAAATGATAATTAAATAAGCATAGAGATAAAATAAATATCATATATATCATATATAATTCCAGTTCCATCTTAATATCTACAATGAGAGGCGGTAAGAGATAATTGAATAATCATCATTTCGTGAGGCAGTAGTTCACAGTCCACATAAATAGTATGTATGTATCCATTTGATGCATATGTATGGAAGTGTGGTTAAAATACTTATCATAAAAAAAAAATAGTATATTTAGGATACTATTTTTCTTATTTAAAAAAATAATAAAAAGAGCATATGGAGTGGAGAAGGAAAATAGAATAAAAGAACTTGAGAGAAGGTGTTACCTTTGAATAGGGTAACTCCCTTTGGTTTGAACCAAATGGAATTATTGAATTGCCTTATTCATAAGGAAATGATTCTAGGAGGAAGTGAGGGATGTTGGAATTTTATTGGATCATGGTTTGGATGATAAAAGATGCTTGAGATTTGTGAGTAATGGGTTAGAGGTGATGTACTTTTATAAGGGGGAGGGTCTCTTTAAGAAAGTTTCAAAATATTATTTTATTATAAACATAATTTCGATTTCAAAAGGTCCCCAACTAATTTAATTCGAAGATAAGGTGAGTATTTTTAGATATACTATCGTTAAATTTGTTTTAGACATCTTTATAGCATAAACATAACCATATCTTTTAGCTTTAACCCTTAGTTAAAATTTAATTTTTATCATGTTCTATTTTATATTCATTCTATATGGTTATTATATTTACAATAAAATACCATGTGACCCAAAATATATCATTAATGCAATTTTTTACATCATATATTTCATTTGGATGAATCTTATATTTTTAGGATTATTTTATCTTCTAATAAAATATTAATTGTTTTAAAAACACATTTATGTCAATTTCTAAACTATTCATATCAAGACTTTTAAAGAATCTATAACAACTTGATTATTTTGAAAAACATACATTAAATCAAAGATAAAAAAGTTATACTCATCCATAAAATTCTTTTATGAAATAAAAAGTTTCAAAATAAATTTATTTTAATATTTATAATCTCATTCATTAAAATTGTTCATTAATAACGTAATCACTACATCACCATTTTGTCATAAATAAATTTATTTATTTGATATCTAAAAATTAAAAATAAAATAACATGATGTAAGAAATATTTTTCTATTATAATGAAATTTTATATTCCAAATGATCACTTATATAACCCTATATAAATTTTTTTTTCTAAAAGAAATATGTTTATGTTATAGTTTCCTTAACTTTAAATTAATTTTTGTAAAATGTAATTTTCACTTAACAGTGGCTCCATGGGGTCCCAAAATCGACCCAAGGATTCCCATGTTTGTACATCTATCATAAAATAGGGTCAAGACATGTGTTAGGATAATTTAATATTAATATAATATTATTTTTTAACCTGATTTACCAGATTTACCCTTTAATCATGGTAAAAAAAATATTTACGGAAGTTACTATACATAATTTCTAAAACTAAAAGTTACCTATTAACACAATTTTGACCTTCGGATTCCAAATATGGAATATATTTTTCCAAATTAAAAACATATAAGTTTCATGAATTAATTTAAAATTAATTCTCATTGTCAAAACCAAAAAGCGTTTATTTAAGAAGTAAAAACTAATAAAATATTGGCATGTGTTTATGTTAAATTTCAAAGTGAAATTACTTTCAATTTCCAAAATTGGATTAAATGATAAAAATATAATCTAACTACACTTTAATACAAATTAAAATGACAGTCTAATCATATTGAATTAAATTAAATTATTTTTCGCTATTAATCAAAAAATGATCTTTATCGGAAAAAAACCAAAATTTTATCCAAAGAAAATTTTGATGACCCAATTACAAATAAGAAGATAATTTTTATAAATAGAACATATAAAAGTTACAAAAAATATATTTAATAAGGGTTCTCCATCAAAAGGCAGTAAATCGACCTTTTAATGAATATTAGAGTATTTCGTGCTTAAAATCAGATTCATTCTTATTTTAAGCCTCTAAAATTTTTTGGATAAGTGTAAAGACATTTAATAATCATATTGTAGTTAGTTATATTTATTCTCTCCAATAAAAAGGCTAGGCGTTAGCTACCATTTAAAATAATATTATTATTATATTATATTTTTGTATAACTCAAAGTTCTGTGAGACATAAGATTTCAAAGAAACCTGTTGTTGCGTGTTGAGTACGCTATCATAAAAAGTGTCCTCCTTAAAATAAAATTAATATCTTATTCATAAATATTAATAGATATGAAAAAGTATTATTCTATAAATATCTGGTTCATTACATCCTTCTCCCCTTTTGGAATTTCATTCTCACAATTTTAAAATTGGGCATGGAAAATTCATTGAATGACCAAGCTCAGAAAACAAGTCAATAAAACTATAAATTTAAAAGAAATAAAGAGAAGTAAAAAGGTTTACATAGATAATTCATACTAGGATTCCATAAAAACATGGATATTGAGGAGAAAATAATTGTCAATTTCTAATGGAGAGTGATAGAAAACATGATTAGGAGAAAGTTAACCACCAGAAAACAACAAACTTATGATAGGTTAAACAGTTTTTGATTCCCTGGTAGGAAAAGTAAATGGAAAATGTTTTTGTTTTAGTTTACCTTTCATAAAAATGTTGAATAATTTTATGAGATTTATTAAAAACGTTAGGAAATATACTTACTTTTCAAGTGGAGTTTCATCCTTTAATAAATTTCTAACACAAACTCATATTTTATCCAAATGATGAGTATTCATGATGAATTGGTCACACCTGAAGCACTAGAATCAACTTCTAGAGAATCACATAATCTAAAGAATATTAACTATACATTCCCTTGTCTTTATACATTAACAAAAACCAAAATGGTTAGTACATGATTAGACGATCCCCAAAAAGGATAATCCTTTATAGAAATAAATACTACTCTTAATCTCCAAAATTCAACAAACAATATCCAAAGTTCAAAAAAGACCATTCAATACACAATTATTTTTAAATTATTCAAAGTAATCTAAAATAATATTTAACCCCAAAACATAGAAGGATTTTATCATGTAGTCTTCTATGATATATCTTAACATTTATCTCCAAATATCATCAATTACTCTTAAATTCGCATACTGAAATATAATTAACTTGATCACATATTCTCAAAGATAGGTTAATCATTTCCAAAACTAACCCAAATCATGATAAGTCCACAATAAAAACATATATTCTTCCAATATAATATTTCAACCATTAATCCAAAAATGAAATCACAAAGTATTCTATTTTCCATAGGCATATAGTGTTCCCAAAAGAGAAAGTGTCTTCTAAAATAACCTTTATCACTTAATCACCAAATAATTTTCTCATACTAAGGATATATATTTGATAAAACATAATATCCCAAAATAAACTTATTATAGATACATAAAATCATTTGACTAAAAACATTAGGCATACTAACCAGGGACTTAACATAGGAAAGTGGTAGGCGATGCGCCCTTATCGTCCTTCGGTTGTGGGTTCGATTCCCATTGACTTTTTAGATGTGACGGGTTGTCACCCATCCTATAGGTTGTTCATTTTCTAAAACCATGTCATTCTTATAACATTTTCAAAAATAAGATAATTTTCTCAAAAATAACCAGAACCTATTTTATCCTCAAAGGATATCTAATACCTTTCATTTTGCATCCCAAAATGTAATAAACATTTTTTCACCACAAAAACAGAAGATCATATGAATACCTAAGGTAATCCATTATTTCTACGAGAGAAGAGATAATTATTTCTTAAATAACATTTTCACATATCAAACTTATGGGTTACACATACTTGAAAAAATCTTCCAAATTAATCCCATCATTAAAAGATACTTAACACTGTTAAGCATTTCATCATCCTAAAATCTACCATAACTTCTAAATCCCTTATATGTAGACTACTTACTCATTCAAAATTCTTCATGATACATTAACCATTATTTTCCATCTTATTCTGTAATACTTATTTCCAATAAACACAATCATGAATCATACCTTAAGATTCAATGTTGTCAAAACATCAGCTAAGAAATAATCCTTACCATTCATTATTGATTGAAAATTTCCTCATACTCAATTGGAATGGAATTAGGTATTGGTAAACATACATTTTTATGGTCTTATTGGTCCCATTATCGAACCTTATTCATAGGAAATATATTTGTGTAATGACCATGCACACCACATTTAAAACATTCAACTGATCCCTCCTAAAGAACTTATTTCCCTTTCCTGGATTCAATTGGACAATTTCTTTTTTCAAGAAAGTTTATTGCTTTATGACCTTCATTACTATATCTATAGCATCTTTTTGTCCCATTGAAGAGTTTTCCTAGGTTTTTATTTCCAAATATTTGACACATATGTTTTTGAATATTTTTACCTTTATGATTATGACCTGAACTTCCATTAGGATTTGTTTCTCACATATATGATTCCATAAAAACAATCACCAAGGTTCAATGAAGTTCCCAGTCAGGATCTAAGTATCACTGAGAGGGGGAGGGGGTGAATCAGTGATATCTTTTTCTTTTTATGTTACCTTCTAATTTAAACAACCTTCTCCTCCTATTAAAGAGTTTCTTCTCTAATAAACACACATAACCACAAGAACACAATATTTACAAGGTTCACTACTCAACAAGAGTAGCTACGTCCTTGGTATGGTATGAAAATAATCCAGTACCACACAATCTACTAGAATACAATCCTTTGATGTGAAATACAATGAGTAGGATATACCCTTACACTCATGTAGCACTTGGAAAACAATTCACAAGCGTCTTTGCACCCTCTTAGCACAAATAGAGAATTAAAACATTTCAGTGCTTCTTTACAATTGAACAGTTGTATTCTCTGAAGTACAGATCTTCACTTTCCTACCCAAAAACTGTTAAGAACTACCATACGCAAAACTGAATATGTGCGAAGACCCCAAATTTTTTGCGCAACCTATAGGGTACCTTCAGCGCAATTCAAATGGGGTGCGCATAAAAATTCACTTTTGGCATGAAAAACGTTTTCACGCAACTTCCCTTTTTCTGTGCAACTTTCAACTTTTTGCGTAGCTTCCCACTTTTTCACACACCCTTCTTCATTTCACAAAAACCTCTTTCTTTTCATGCAACTCACTTAGCTCAATATTTTACACGCACAAGAGCTCAAGATTTATTCTAAGTGTTGAGCATTAACAAACAAGATGGGTTCACAAAATATTTATAGGCATTTTTACCCTACACGTAAAACACTAATCCACACATAAAACCCCCTTCTTGCATGTAAAAAATCCTTCACGCAACTTCATATTTCACGCAATGCTCCAATATTCCACACACCTCATGCCTTTTCCAATTTTCGAGCTTCTACTCTCGAAATACCTTTTGCACGAAAAGCTTCATTCTTCTATTTCGCGCACCACTCCAATATTTCGCACAGCCTTCATTTTTCACGCGGTACGGTGATATTTCATGCATAGATATCTTTTTCATGCATCCTGCAGATATTTCACGCATCCTTCTGATATTTCACACATCCCACTAATATTTTGCGCATCCCACACACATTTTGCGTGACCTTCATTTTTTAACGCACTCGGCCCATTTTTTCACACTATATGCCTTTGTTATTTTTCGATGTTCTGACCATGAATCATGCCTTGCACGCAAAAATCTGAACCATCTTCAATCTTTCACGCAACATCCATTTCAAAAAAAACATCTTCATCTCCTGATTTTCAGGCCCTAAAATTTGGCAAACACTGGAAAACAATGCCACCATAAAATGTGCTTTTGTTCCACCTCCATATTGTCCATTGCTTTGTCATTTCTCTCTTCACTTCTTTCCATAACCATTCTTCACCTTTTATCACGAATCCCACTATCTTGATATATATCTTTTGATAGACCAGATCTGGAATCCTCAGAATTACAATGGGAAGTACTGAAACTTCCTTATCTTTCAGCAGCTTTACTCCTTCCAATCAAAACTGTATATGACTGGCATCATCATTTCTCCCTCTTTCCATCAATAAGTCTTGCATCACAAGTTCTCTTAACTTATGATATTTTTGAAATACATATCAGCAAAGCATTGTCTGGTTTTAAGTCCTTTACAGTGTGAATTGATTTATCTTCTTTGACAATAAAAGACAACACTCTGCAAACGCTAACTCTTCAAACTTCTTTCTCCATCCAACTTGGTCCCAACATTCAAGTGGTAAATAAAGACTCCAAATAGTTGTTTGATAATAAACACAAGAGTTATCATTATAGATCCCATTTCATTTGGTTACTTACTCAGAAAACCATCACAGTTTTACTCACATCCATTATTACTTGGGTTCCTACTAGATCTAGCCATTTACTAAAATAAAAAAAGGTCAGTGTGAGTGTATTAGTAAAATAATCATATAATATATTATAAGGAGGGTAAATACTAAGATATACTTATTCATGTTATCTTAAAATCATTCAATTTATATAAAATAACTATGACTCATTCTAATATTCTAACAATTATGGTTTTATCACTTATGCTTAAATAACACCATAACCTCTAAAGTTATCTAAACTAAACTTTGATACCAACTATAAGGACCTATCTTTAAACATTACATAATCTTGAATTAAGTTAGTAATTTACATTGAGGATCTTTTCAGGTTTTGAGCTTTAGAGAATTACATCATAAATTATACATAACAACTTGAATATTACATGTAGACACTTCTAATCATTATCTATTTTTATCATAAAATATAAACTATTATAAAAATAAACATGTCAAGTTCAATGTTATAGAATACATGACTTTTACTTGATCCCATCCTTTACCCGATTCATATTTAAGTCCTACGGAAAACATTTCAAAAACATGGGATGTGCATAAAAATCTCTGTAATGGATATAAAATAAGAAAAGAATACATTAGTCCATGAATATCTAAAAATCCAAGAAATCATAGTTTTCAATCTTCAAACATAATCTATTTAACATACCGTAAAAAATCATAAGATTTATGAATAACACATAGAAATCATAAATCATAAAGGTAGCTTGTGGAATCCATAACATACTTACATTGTATCTTTCACAGTCACATAGGGAGACACATTTGGAATACCAATCACCATATATTCCATCAATATATTAATAGAAACATTAAATTCTACCTCCACCACATTACCCAATGAATTAGAGAGCTATCTTGGGTTCACTCGACTGAGGTTTATCATGAAACCACCCGTATACGTAAATAATTCCCAAGAACCATAACATATTCATAATACATAAAAAAAAGAATAAAGGAAAGATGACATTTCCACATTTCAATAAAAATATATCATTTGAAGATATTGAAATAATCAATTTTTTCCCAAAACAATTTTTAATACAAAAATATGTAAAAAGAGTATTTTGTATTTATTTTTCTTTAAAAAACACTTCGGGTTGTTGAGGTAGCCAATTGTGAAATAATGCTCACAGTGGTGGAAAGGTTGTTGTCACAGCATACATTTAAAATAAAAATTCCTTATTTCTTTTAGTAAAATACTAAATAGAAAAATATTACCTTTGAATGAAATTAAAACTCAAAGGGGTTTATACACTTTATAAAAACAAGTCATGTATATATCAAAATCTGCCTCAATAAAAAAAAGATTGATACGTAGTCCATTACCACTTGAGAAAATACATGGATAAAAATAATTGCATAATAACATTAAATTAAGTGTTTAATATCATGAGAATAATAATATTCATGATATAATATGTCATATAATGACAAATAAATCTCAATGGAATTTAAATTGAGACAAAATCCCTTACAAAGATCATATCCTTATATTAATACTAAGTCAATGGCCTAATTATGTGTGACAAATATAAATACACCCAATATAAGTGAATATTAATTGTGAAAAAATCAGAGTTCATTCACACATATTCATAACATGACATAATCAAGAAGTAGAATATTAACCCAAAGAATGTAAATTGGGTTATGAATTTCTCGTACGAAAATTCAGCAGCCTAACGATGTTAATTAAAAATTCCGAAAATGAGATGATGAGAGAGAAAAGGGTATCTCATCACATGGAAATAAAATTTATAAAAAAATTATATGGAAGAACATATCTTAACATAATAAAATGAAAATTAAAATTCATAAAATAAAATAAGACTGACTAAAATAGGAGGGTGAAAGGTTCTCGTACCTCGTGTCTGAAATGACTCGTTCGTTCTATAATTTCCTGAATAATAAAGTTAAGTTAATTTATACATGCTTAAAAAACTATTTTTGAGTTTATTATTCCTTTTATATCACTTATAACTAAGTTATAAAAATTAAATAATTATTTATGTTAATATCGTTCATTTTTTCAATATTGGGTACTTGAGTCAAAAATGGACTTATTATAATTAGAAATTATCCCTGAGGTGTAAAGTTTATTATCTCCAAAATTATATTAATTCTTTAGATATCATATATATAATATATATCCAGTATATATGTATTTAGAGTATTCCATATCAATTGGATATAAGAAATGAAATGCACAGTTCATGGAGACAGTAAGTTGTACGTACGCATGAACGCTACTTTCATTTCTTATACACATTTAATGGAATTAAAGCTAAATGATAAATATGTATATTATAATTCTATTATAATATATATTTTATATATGTTAAATAAGTTCATTAATTCCATCATTTATACATTCCATTTATATAATTAATGAGTCATATCACTTTGAGGGGGTGGTAGTCCGCACTTCCTTAAATGAAATTATCGTATATATACAACATGAAAATAATAAAAGTATGTTCTAAATGGGAATAATAGAATAATATAGATAAAATATATATCATAAATATCATATATAATTCTAGTTCCATTATAATGGTCACAATGAGAGGTGGTAGGAGATAATTGAACAATCATCGTTTCGTGAGGTAGTAGTTTGTCGTCCACAGAAGCAGTATATTCGTGTTAATTTGATATAGGTGTGTGTAAGTGTAGTTATAATAATTCTCATAAAAAACCTAGTATATTTATGATACCATTTTTCTATGTAAAAAAATGATAATAATATCATCGGGAGTGTATAAGGAAAATAAATGGAAAAGAACTTGAGAAAAGGTGTTACATTAAAATTCGGTAACTCCCTTTGGTTTGAACCAAAAATATTTCTTGAAATTTCTTTTGCCTATAGAAAGGATTATATGAGGAATAGGGATATTTTTTAAGCTTATTTTAGTAGACTCTAGATTATACAAGAGGCTTGAGAGTTGTGAGTAATGGTTTAGAGGTGATGGATTTTTATATGGGGGAGGGGCTCTATAGGAAAGTTTGAAAATATTATTTTATTATAAACTAAATTTAGATTTCATAAGGTCCCCAACTAATTTAATTCAATTATAAGGTGACTATTTTTTAAAATACTCTCATAAAATTTGTTTTAGACAAGTTTATGGAATAATATTAACCTTATCTTTTAGCTTTAACCCTTAGTTTGCTGGTTTAACTTTTACCATGTCCTCTTGTATATTCATTCAATATGGTTAATATATTTACTATAAAATGTCAACTGACCCAAAATGGAAAATTAATGAAATTTTTAGCATCATATATGTCATTTTTAAGAATCTTATATTTTTAGGATTATTTTATCATTTAATAAAATATTAATTGTTTTAAAAACTCATTTATGTCAATTTATAAACTATTCATATCAAGACTTTTAAAAAATCAATATAAACTTGACTCTTTCAAAAATCATACATAATATCAAATATAAAAAGTTATAATATTCCCTAAAATTCATTTATGGCATAACAAGTTTCAAAATAAATTTATTTTAATATTTATAATCTCATTTATTTAAATCATTCATTAATTAGTTAATCACTACATCACCATTGTGTCATAAATAACTTTATTTATTTGATGTCTAAAATTTATAAATAAAATTCCATGATGTAGGAAATATTTATATATTACTAATGAATATTTATATTCTAAATTATCCCTTATATAACACCATGTAAAAATTATTTTACTAAAAGATATATGTTTATGTTACATTTTCCTTAACTTTTAATTAATTTTTATAAAATGTCATTTTCACTTACAAGTTGCTCCATGGGGTCCCAAAATCACCCCAAAGATGCCCATGGTCGAATAGTTATCATAAAATAAGGTTAGAACACATGTTAGGGTAATTTAATATTATTTTAATATTATTTCATTACCCTTATTTACTATATTTATCCTTTAACCATGGTAAATAATATATTTACTTATGTTACTATTCATAATGTCTAAAAATAAAAGTTGTGTATTTACAAGATTTGGAAATAATGATTCCAAATATGGAATTTATTTTTCCAAATTAAAAACATTGAATTTTTATAAATTAATTTAAAATTAATACCCGTTTTCAGAACTAAAAAACGTGTTTTTATGATGTAAAAAACTAACAGAAGATTTACATGTGTTATATGTGAAATTTCAAAGTGAAATTACTTTCAATGAACAAATTTGGATTAAATTATAAAAATATAATCTAATTAAAATTTAAAACTAGTTAAAAGGATAGTCTAGTCATATAAATAAATTAGATTAAAAGGCGGTTTTGAATTAAAATGCAGTATTTTTCATTATTCATCAAAAAATGAACATTGTCATAAAAATAGCAAAATTTTACCCAAAGTAAATTTTTATGCCTCAACTATAAATAAGAAGTTTATTTTTTTCAAATAGAACATATAAATGTTACAAAAACTAGATTTAAAAAAGGTTTTTCATCAAAAGGCAGTAAATCGACCTTTTAAAAAATATTTGAGTAATTCATGCTTAAAATCTTATACATTGTTATTTTTGTCCTATAAAATTTATTGGATAAGTGTAAATACATTTAATAATAATATTGTAGTTAGTTATGTTCATTCTCACCAATACAATGGCTATGTGTTACCTATCATTTAAAATAATAATATTATTATATTATTTTTCAGTATAACTCAAAGTCGTGTACAACATAAGATTTCAAAGAAACCCATTGTTTCATGTTGAGTATGCTATAGGAAAAAGTTTCCTCTTAAAAATAAAATTAATATCTTATTCATAAATATTAATATATATGAAAAGGTATTATTCTATAAATACTTGGGTCGTTACATGAACTGTATGGAATCATTGAGGATGATAATTGGTTGAGGGTGTTTCAATTTTGTATTAAGGGGAATGACAAGTAACATTTTTTTAGATTAGAGGAAAACATGTTTGAATATTAGTCATAGGTTTATAACTCATTTTTCAAGAAATTTTAACCATGTAGATTAAATGATGTATTAATGAACTAGATCATAAGTTGCCATCAAGATGGCAGAGAATCCTTTCAGGAGTCTTGGGTCTCATTTATATATTTTCAACACAAATTATCCCAACATAATTTCCATAATAATGTCCCAATGGATTTATGATATGAATATTTTTTTATTATGTTCAAATTATTATAGAACAGTCAGCCAGTGGAAATCAAAATGAAGTAAAATGATGAGTAGTTGAAACATATTTCCAATAACCATTCCCTAAATTCACTAAATTGAAATTATAAAAGAATAATATTGAGTAGTATTGGAAAAAATTATGTTTCATTTATATATGTGAATCCATTATTGGCTAAAATAAATGACTAACTACATTATAGAATGAAACAATGTTTAAAATATAGTGTTAATCATGTGGGCTATAAATAATAGGATGAATCCCAATGAGATTAATTCTCTCAAAGTGGGGTGTTTTGTCATAGTGAAAATATTTTCCTGGAAATTGATATACCATAATAAGAAAAATAAATTTTTTAATTTATGGGATATGGTCCTAGTATGAATGTTAGATATGACAACTTCCTAATCAATTATAATGCTAGCTATAAGGACTATTCCAATCCATCATATAATGAAAAATGAATTCTGATGCAACCTACTACCCCTAAATTCCTAAATTATCCTAGGAATCAATTTCCAAATCAATAAAGGGATATTTCAACCCATTACCAAGGTAATTTTGAAAAAATAATTATAGTATAGAGGATATTTTAAAAATATTTTACTCAAAAGAGGCCATATCTGACTCAAAAGGTCTCATAGTGATTTATAAAAGGATAAAATAGATGTGAAAATTCATAACCTTGAGTTGAAAATAGGTCATTTAGCAATAAATTTATTTTCAAAACATAAATTAAAATTAATCATTACAACTTAAAGGAACCCAAGGGATAGTTCAATGGATGTGGATCTAAGAAGAAGATTAAAAACACAAGAGGATGTTATATATAGACATAAAAACAATAAACTAAAAATATATAAGATTCTCAACCCCAAAATAAAAACATCATTTAATCTTTAAATATGGGAGAAACTGCTGAAACTCATGTAAATCCAGTTGTTCCACCTAAAAAATATGAATAAAATTATTTGTAAATGAAAAATAATAAAAGAAAAAATAATGTATCAAATAAATTGTGGAAATAAATTATGTTCATATGAAATTTTCCCCATCCAACCATTTCCTTAAAATATTTAACAACTAAAATAATGAACCATAATTTCTCAAATTCCATTTTATTTTCCATAATATTAATGTGAATTTTTCATTTTATCTATGTCCCAATTCAAATTCATTCATATCTGAAATCACTCAAAAAATTATTTCAAATAAGAAAACTTTTGAAGTGTTTCGAACATGAATATTCACTAAATATTTCATTTTTTTAATTTAAAATAAAATTCATCCAAATCATATATATTCTATTTTCTTTGTCATCTATTACACATTAGAAAATAGTGACCTATAAATTTTTTGTCTGATATTGGTTCTAGTATCATTCAAATTAATTTATTATTATTTTTATAGTTTATATTGGGTAATTTGGAACCCATCACTATTATTATACTATTGGATAACTATTATTTCACATATCTTATAGGTAGATTTGACTATTTAGTTGTTGGATATGGAATATCATTTCTACTAGATTAAATTTTTGTGTTAGATATGAAATGTAACAAGGAAGTCCCTGTCATTTTTGGAAGGCCTTTGTTTTAAACTAGATGAGTTGATATTGATATTTATAAGAGGTATTTAATATTTAATATATTGAGAGAGCAGTATATTTTTTCATTAAATTTCAAGGAAGCAATATTTGGAGAAAAATTATCATGAGTGGATTTTTTATAAGATGATGATACTTGTGATCATTTAGAAGAGTTTTAGAAACAATATTTTTTGTATAAATTCCTTTGGATTTTGAAAATGATGTATCTATTCATTATCAAAGTTTTTAGGAGGTGAATAAGAATAGTTTTATTGTTATAGATAACATCTATGATCCAA
The DNA here is from genome assembly GCA_963277665.1 of Viscum album. Taxonomy (NCBI): domain Eukaryota; kingdom Viridiplantae; phylum Streptophyta; class Magnoliopsida; order Santalales; family Viscaceae; genus Viscum; species Viscum album. Next base: position 1,513,596,716 of record OY728155.1, on the reverse strand, counting down.
CTATGAAGAATGGTGATGAATATGACTATTCATTGTCTGAAAATAAATAATTATAAAGATAACTTGAGGCTAATTTCTCTTATAAAAACAACATTTAACAATTTAATATGTTTGTTTTTGAAATATTATAACAATTTTATGATTACTATTTGAAAAATATCTTGAAAAATAATTTGTAAACTCTTCTGTGTAGGTTGTCTAAATTGCAAATCATTGAAGAAAAATAAAAATTACTTATAAAATTCAATACAGTTCTAATTTACAAACTTGTTTTTGGAATCATGTTAAAAACAATATATGTTTCAAGAATAATTTTCTTATTTTTATTGAAAAAGAACTTACTTTGGAGCTAATTGAGCTCTTAGGACACCAAAAATACACATTTTTAGGTGAAATCCCAAAAAACCTATTATTATATTTTTTAAACATAATGAAAATCAAAATGAAAATTTGATGGGTGTTCTGAATAAGTTAAGAAGACCAATAGGTTTCTCTATGGATGATATTAAATCTATTAACCTATAAATTTTCATTCCTAGTATTCTTATGGATCCCAATCATATACTGAGAGTTGAGGTTCAATGGAGACTGAATTCAAACATAAAAGCTATTATGAGAGAATAAGTAATAATTATACTATCTAAAAGAATCATTTTTCATATTTAGGAGATTCCATAGGTTTTTCTAGTCCATGTAGTTCCCTATAAGGGAGGTTTCACTATTTATATAAATAAAAAAATATCTATAGAAAAAATACTAAGTGAATAATCTATATAGATTAAGAAAATTTGAATTTTACAACTAGAAATGATCATTTTGCAATTCCATTTTTTTATCAAATTCATTAGGGGAATTCTAAGAATGGGTTATTTTGTTTTTTATACGGTTATATTGGTTACAACTAGATTCCCATAGATCCATAAGTCTAAGAGAAATCAAGATTCATAATAATATTTGATACATTTGGTTACCATTTAATTTCCATTAACTTATGTGGTGCACTAACAAACTATTAATTATACATGATGGAAATATTTTCAAACAGGATTGAGAGTATAATTGGGCTTTTGTGGAATAAATTTTCATTATAGGAAGAATTATTGAGATTTCTTTTCAAAATATCTATTTTTTCAGAGAGATACCTAGAGAAAAATGATGTTATTAATTAAAATAGATGAAAATTCATAGTCACTAAAGGAATTTTATTTTATCATAGGTTTTCTAATATGGGTGTTGTTAAATATATTTCTATGTTATATTTCATTCAGAATCCCACCCCTCTTGTAAACTTAAAGAATTTGGAAGCATTGTTGTATATATTGATTAGTACATAATATTAATAAACGTTTTTTATAAAATCATTAGGTCTATTTTATCACTATGAGATAAAGATATATCATTATTGTATGATAAAAAATATATTGAATAATTTAATATTATTTAGAAGAAACTCACTTCATCACCCATAATCACTACACCAGATTGGAAGATTCCATTTTATATTATGTTTTATGTTAGTGATGTGTCTGTAAGATAATCATTTGGACAAAGAAAAGTTAAGAAATATCTTATAGTGTGTTATACTATCTAATTTCTAGATAAGGTTCATTGAAATTATAGAACAACTAAGTATGAGTTTTTTTCTATATTGTTTCTCAAAAAAAAATTAGTAAGTACCTAATAGGAATCAAATTCAATGTATTTAAATATAATTTTTCCATAAAATACAATCTTTCAAAATAGATTAAAACTCTGGTTGATTAGATGGATATATTTCTTGTAGTATTTTGACTTATAAATCAATGATAATCATGGAGATAACAATATTGTGGCTTGTCATTCATCATGATTATTTAATATTAAAACTAGTGATCTTAGTGAGATATATTATGTGTATCTACATGAAAAATGTCTCACTAATTCTGTTAAAAAAAATATGCTATATAAATAGATTTCTTAAAAAATTTCACTTCTACAATCATTACTAAGAAATTTAAATAAATCAATTGAATAAATTAACTTCTGGACTTATGTATTAATATTAGGGTGACCCACTACTATTTAGGAGATATGATTAAGGTATTCATCAGTGATGTGTACTTGAAGAAAAATTGTTTCCTAGTTTTTTGAGTTGTCACTCATCATCATGGGGAGACCATCATAAAAGAGGGCATACTACATGAAAAATTCCTTCAAGGTGAATCATAATGGAATTAAGTGATTATTTATTCTAGGAGTTTTTATATTGAATTTAATATGTGTGATAATCCATGAAATGTGGAAATAAAGTATGATCTACCTCAAAAAGTAATTTTAGAGGTTGAGAATTTTTATGTTTGGAGTTTGGACTTTAGGGGAAAATTTATATCCTCCTATGGGAATGAGTACATATTGGTGGATATGTATTAAGTTTATATTTTTTAAAAGATACTCCACATAAAAATAAAAATGCAAATATTATTATTGAATTTATCAAAAATAATATATTTTCTTGATTTGGGGTTCCAAAATACATTTTCACTACTAATAGAACTCAATTTAAAAATTTTAAGTTAAATTATTATAAGGATAATTATAGAATAATTCCTTAAATTTGTAAATTTTACAACCTAAAATGTATTTTAAAAGTTTAAATTTCAAATAGGGATATAAAATAGATTGTAGGGAAAATTATGTCTAATTCATGGGGTGCCTGGTCATTTATATTTGTGGAAGCATTATTACCCTACATAAATTCATTCAATGAACCAATTTGGTTGTTTTAATATAAGTTTATTGGTAAATCTATTCACATACCTATGGAGTTTTAACACAAGTCAATTTTGGAACTAATATCTTAGAAATTTGAGATTAAAATAATAAGTTAGAAAATATTTCTTGATATGAGTGAACTCGATGATTTTAGGAGAGATTTATATAAAAATTATACAATTTTCAATGGATAGAATAAATATTTTAATGTTTCTTTAATCCACATTAATGATTTTTTGACTTGTCATGTGGTTATAATCTTCGATATTAGAATTTCACTTTTTCATAAGAAGCTTAAAATCATTTGTTCTAGACTATTCACAATCTTCATGGTTTTATTCTATGGATTTGTTGATTTTATAGGGGCATAGAATCATCAATTATTTGTAAATGGAAAATGAATAAAGGATTACATTGAGGGTTTGAAAAATTGGATAGATTCCATATATTTCTTAATAATTACAAAATCAGTGAGTTTGGATGAAGACTATAAATTTAGAATATCATGAGATACAACCCATTATTTCTTTTGTTGTTTTATTATAATTTTATTAATAATAAATTTTATTTTTTTCTACCTTGGTTTAACTTGATTTATATAAATTCAAGGGAAGGATACTTTTTTTGTACATGTACCTCATGGGTGTGATTTCAAACTATTAAGTTGTACTCATATAAATTCTCATTGAGAAGTGGACATTCTAGTTGGGAATATTAGGATTAAACATCCCTTAACATTTTCTATGGCTTTTTTCATGAAATATAATTTATGGTATCTTATGTTCATATTTTAATTTTTTAGGTGTCCCAAATATTAAAAAAGGAACAAAAATCAAATCTTTATAGGGGTTTTTGTTTTAATTATTGGGGAAAAAGAGATAGTTGGGTGTTATAGTTGGATAAAAATCGATCTGTGTTTAATTCCTTTCAATATATTCAATTTCCATAATTTTTGTAAAATATGAAACATATTTTTCACTAAAATTATTAAATTTCAATGGGTAAATAACATTTTAAACTTGGAAGATTCAATAGGTAAATTTAGGGTGGATAAATGTTGATATGAATTTATCAAATACATTCTATTATTATTTGGTGGTTGTTTTTCTAAATGAGTTAATTTTTTAAAAATGGTGATTTTTTTAAAAGGTAAAAATATTATGAATATTTTATTGAATTTTGATATATTTTTTTACTTAAATGGTTGAATTATACATTGATTTTTTCTACATACCAGGATCCAATATTTTCTTACTCGGGTTTTTAAATTGAAATGATAGTTTTATAAAAAAAAGTGATGCGAATGGAATTGATTATTGTCATTCAAAATATTTTATCAAGAATTTTGTTCTCAGGTTATTGATAGACTATAAGATATGAATATATATATTCATTGTCAAGTTGTCTTAAATTTTTATGTGTTTATTGTATATATATTTTAAATATAATGTGGTATAATATTTTTTAGGAACTATTTTTCCCACGAAATGTCTTACAATTTTATTTCATTTGTAGAACACCGTAATACATTTTTTCATAAATGAATTAACTGTTTTTATTGAGAATAATATCTAGGATTTTATTAGGTCTATAAGATATATTTTTTCTTCTTCATAATTGAATCCAAATATTTCCCATTAATAAATATATGTCTTTCATTGAAATAAAATTTTTCTTTCCAATTGAAGAATATGCATCATAGAATTTGGTTGGGAGATATAAGTTAAATTTTTTATTTAATGTGTGATAAATTAAACTACCCCTATTAGATAAATTATATTAAATTCCCACATAATATACTTTATGGTCTATGAAAAAGATAATATCTCAAAAAAAAATTTATCCTTCATGCTTTGTGACCCATGGTTGGTCCAACTGAATAGGATACTATGGAATTTGAAACTAGACATTATCACAAAATTGAATACATTATGAAAGAAAAAATATGAAGTGGGAACTGAAAATATTTCTCTTCAATGATGATGAAGAAAACTAGATAATTCTTAAATATGGATATTCAAATAACCATATTGATTCACCAAGGATGGTGAGATTTTATTTTCTAGGACAAATGTAGAAAAAAAATGACAAATTGAGTCCTGGTTAATGTTTATAGGGAAACTGATTGAACACCATTGTGTTCATTGACAATGTATTTTATGATTATTAAGAGGCCTAAGTATAATTATTTAGACTTATTTATTCATAATTCAAATCCACTATCTATGCAACTATTTATTCTTATTAGATCTTGAAGAAGATGAGTAATTGAATGTGTATGAGTTTTATAACTGGAATGAGTATGATTTTATACTCTAATGAGGTTTGATGTTTAAATGAATCAATTATAATATGGAACTATAGATAGTATAAATTTATTTATTAAAATTTTTTCTCAATGGATTTAAAATTTTTAACTATAATTTGTGAAATACATTCAAGGACTTGTTATTGGACCTAACACATTCGTGATGGGAATGTGATTGAAGTTCAATAAAGGAGTTCTTCTGACTAATGATATATTTGATTGGAAAAATACAACCCATCAATAAAAATAATAATTTAACACTAATATGTTTAAAAATTTCAGAATAGTTTTGTTCTATGATTTAATATAGATTTCAAAAGGATGGGGGTGTGAGGTTTGGGGGTTTCTGATTTTCATCACAACTTGATGAAGGTGATATCTTCCTAAACATGGTTCTATTGAGAGTATATGTAGAAATTGAAATAATGTGATGATAAGAGAAGAAGAAAAATTATACCTTCATCCTATTAAAAAAATAACTACATTTTATTGAATTTTTGAATGATAGTGAAATGATTTTGTAGTTGAGAATTTACTAATTTTTTGTTCAAATTTTCATGTTGTGCATTTAGATTTCCGAAGATGATAGGGACCTCTGGTACTCTGATTTTTATGGTTGAGTAGTTGATTAAGTTTTCCAAAAATATATTTAGCATTAATATTAATAGATACTTTTTGGTGGTTGGTGCATATGGAATTGAGCTAAAGTAGTTGATATATTAAAATAATAATTGCAGAAAGGATGAGGTGAAACATAAAATAATTAAATATTTAGTGTGATGATTCATTTTCATATTACCATACTTGTTTTATTTATTTTATTTTATTAATATGGTATTGATATTAGGTTTCTATTTAAAAAATTAATCATTTAGTAGGGAAGTGAAATTGGCCTATAAGGTTATCAAACATTTTTCGATTGAATAAATTATTTCTAAGGAGATAACTATTTAATAATTTTGTATTCAATTTATAAAAAATGGGGTGGAAAAAATATATTGGATATTTAAAGATGTTAGCATAGTAAAATATTAGGTAGAAGCAGTTCAGAAGTAGCAGGCTTTGTGGGAGTCAATTTCATTGGATAAGATTAATTAATTACCCCCATCCTTTTATTCATTATTTTTTTTATTTATTTATAATTATTTTATAGTTTATGTCATTTTATTTTGGTATAAAAATTGATCATGGAAATTTATAAGGAAATATTATTTCCATAAATAAATATCACATGATTTTATATTAATATTCAATATATATAATAAACACACACCAGAGGGTCATAATAGTTTAGTGTCAGTGGATGCTAGAAACACAATATTCTTATTTGATGAATGATAATCAATATATTCCACATATATCTTTTTAAATTGTACTCATATTAGGCATACCCTATATAAACCTTTCATCATAACTTGGGGACAGAACTATAGGAAAGGGTGAGGTCAGATTCTCAGTATAGTTAAACATTTGAGATAGCAATCAATGATCATATGAAATCATTAGATAATCATAGTTTTATGTGACCATGAACATGACTTAAGTGTTCATACCCAATATTAAGTTGACCATAAATGTAATTCATGGAATAAAACATTATTGTTTCAGAAAATATGGCCTATAAGGGTGAGACACCATTAAAAATTCCCCATGAACCATAAGATCATGTCATAAAGGTGTGAAACCATCAAAAATGTATAAAAAAATTCATATGTCAAGGTTAAATACAATAACCATAAATATATAGGATCAATACATATCACCTATTTCCTATTTTGGATTAGGAAACAACTATTTCCTATAGTGTATCAGGACTCACCCATTTCTTATAGTGGATTAAGCCCATATCCTTGTTTCCCATTGTTATCTCATTATATATAATTATTTACCCAATTAATAATAGGGATATATAGGTCCCATCAATCATATAATGAAAAAAAGTATTATGTGTTTCCTAATATCATGAATCATTCTTCATAGCATTTCATCGAAACTGATGAAAATAAAATGGTATTTATAAACACTTCATTAATTCCCTTTACCAAAAACCATTTAAAATAATTAAGTTTTATAAAACTTTCATCATAATAAGCATTAATCATATATAAAAAATGTTTGGTATCATTCAATATTATCTAATTAAAATGATAAAATACATCAAAGGATGTCATCTTATATGGAAAATTATTTTGAAAGATAACTTGGGATATATCTTAAAGAATGTATCCTTTCAAATTTCAAAAATATATAGTAAAAAATAAAATAGTTTCAAAATCATTTTCATTGAAAACAAACTTGACTCTTATAGTGTGATCCTTAGAAAACATTTAAATAATTTCTTAAGGAAAATAACTTTTCATTTATAATTAGTTTTTAAAAATAAAAAAGTAAAAAAACTTCTTTTTGAAATCCTTTTCTTTTAAAATAATTGTTAAAACTTATAAATAAAGATTTAAAAATTTTAGTGGTCCTAATAATGGTAAATATCATTCACTTTAAAACAAATATTCCTTTCACATTTTTGATAAAAGATAAATGGGCCATTTTTTTAAAATTGAGATAACAATTACCTATAAAAAATTGAAAAAAAATAAAAAAATAGATATAAATGACTTTTATAAATCCCAAAGGAACATTGAAATGTTTTTAAAATAATTTTTAAAGAACTTGTTTGTGGAATAAAGGCTTATCCATCAAAGAGAGAAACAATGTAATTTTTCTTTGAAAACATTATTGTGGTCTCTATAGTACATAAAGGTAGTAAAATTAAAGGGATGCATTTATTTTAATTAAAAATACATAGGATAACTAAGTATATTAGTTTCTTGAGATAAGGATAATATGATTTCATCATTGGAATAATAAAACTAAAAAATCCTCATAAATGATGAGATTTTATCATAAAACACATACAACAGTGATAAATTTGAGTCGTAAGAAAAATGAAATAATAAAACTAAATGAATCTAAAAATATCAAGAGATTAGATAAATTCAAAATATTTAATTTAAAAGTTTGTTATAAACCCTTTATAAAATAAGATAGGTGCATAAAACAACATATGTTATAAAGAAGGAAAATTGAGGCAAAAATCAAGTACCTTAAGTCTTGAATTCAATTATACAAGTTAAAATATCTTGTATAAGAAATATATGTTTTTTATAAATATATTAAATAACCATAATCATATTAATTATACCATATAATGTTTACTTATGTCCTTTCATTACCTGTTAAGTGACAATTCTTTGTTTAAATTAGGTTTCTTGTAATAAATGCTTTATTTTTCATGTGTGTTTTTTGATTGTTATTTTTTTGACCTTTTAATTTGATCAAGGTAAAATAATATAAATAATGATATCCATGATATAAATATCATATATTTTCAATATATATATATTTAGTAATCCATAAAATTTTGAGATGGAAAATGAAATACATTATTCATAGAGATGGTATGTCATACGTACACATGAACAATTATTCCTTTTTAGTAAAGGATGAAATGAAAGAAAGGTAAATAATATATTACCATTAAAAATAATTTTTAAGTCATATATATAATATATATTCAATAAATTTACCATTTATTACCTTTTATGCAATGTTTTAGTGAAATATTAACTAAATCGCTTCACATGGCAGTAGTACTCCATACACACGAACAATGATACCATACTCTCTACAAAATGGAATGTAATAAGTTATATATCAAATAATAATTATATAAGAATATATATTCTAAAAACAACAAATATATATAAATTATATCTATCATCATCACTAATAATTTCAAGTGTTGATGGAAAACATGTCATATTGGTCTGTGAGGTGGTAGTCAATCGTACACAAAACTGATATTATTGTTTCTGATTTGAGGGAATAAAAGATGAATGTAGGAAATGAAAATAATATAATAATAAACAATTATGTAAATTATAATTATGTTATTATATTATCAGGTTTTAATTCTATTTTCATAAGGTGTATAAACATAAAATATAAAAATAATGATTGATGAATGTAAACTCTTCTACAGGTAACCTTCTTGGTTTTGATCCAAAAGCCTTCATAGAATGGATTTGTGATAAAAAAAGACTTATGGGGTGATTTTAAGTAATTAAGGAAGTTATCTTGATATTTATTTGATGATCCATATGGGATTTTATGTGTGAATATGAGAGGATATTGTGTGGCCTTTTATAAGTGTGGTGACTGGGACAGTTGTAATTTTGTAAATGAAAAATTTTTACCCATATTTCTATAATAAAAAAATGAAAAAATGGAACATTATTGAAATTATAAAATATAAGGACCACATAACTCTATAAAAAAATTTATACATGTTTCTATGTCATTTTACCCATTATCTTTTTAGTTTATCCCCCAGTAAAGCCATCTTCTCCTTAACGAGGTAATTAATTTTTACTACTTGTACTATTCATAATGGTCAAAATTTAAGACAAACCTATTAGAAAATATTAATTATTATTTTTCAAAATATTTGATTCATTTATCCAAATTAATTTCATATAAGTGGTGGAATTTAATTTAAATTTAATCCCACAAACAAAATGAGAGATTAGTTTTCCAAAGAGAAAATTTTCATAAATATAGTAATTGTTAATTTCTAAATTCCGTATGAAAATTTTCCCAATGAAAAATGATTAATAATTATATAATTGAACATATTATAATATTAAAATACTCTTATAATAATTTTTAGATTTTTAAAACATTTATCCTAGAAGACTATTCTTATAAAAGACAATTTTTTTTCATTATTCACTAAAAAAATAATTTTTTTTGAAAATTCTCAAAAATTAACTCTAAATAATTTTTTACATATAGAAATAAAAAATATACAATAATTTTTTATATAAATTTAAAAAAATTGGATGAAATTAAATTTTTTTATTAATAAAATGAAATAAAATTTTTTTTTTAGAAAATGGTTTTTTAAAATTATATAATAATTTTGATAAAATAAAGTAGCTTTTATTGATATGTTTTAATTATATAAAACTATTATAATTAATATTGAAAAAATATTTATTATTATTCATATCTCTATGTTTAATGGTTAGGGTATAATGATCACGTTGAAATAAAAAAATTAATAATATATTGTGGTTTATTTAACTCAGTGTCATGTGTAACAAAAGATATACTCATTTATATGTGTAACAAATGATATCAAGGAATTAATATTTTTTCAAAAAATAATATCTCATAAGAATGATGGTTGTTAGAATCTATCCCACTTAAAATTAATTTCTCCCTCAAAAGTCATTACTCACATACAAGAAAATGATTATTCTTTTTCATATTCATTTCCTCAGATTTCCACATAGCTTCTTCAAACTAGCGGTTTCATCAAAAAAACATTTTCCATCGGTGTGGTATTGTTTCATAACACTTTCCCTTCATGATCAAGAATATATAATATATATTCCTCATAAGATATATCCTTATCCAGGGGTTGACCCTCTAAGATCAGTATTTATAAAGAAATAGGTATGTAATTCCTTAGTGGAGATATGTAGAACACATGTTGAACTTGATGGATATTTAATAAAAACACCAAACGATAAAATTATATCGTGACATGATCAAGAATCTCAAAGGTACTACTGTATCTAAGGTTTAACATTAAATTATTTCTAACCCTCGTAATATTATTTTGTGGATACATTTTTGGAATTACCTTTAACCAACATCAAATTCTAGATCATACTAAAAAATGTCAACATAACTTTTCTACTTAATCTCAGTTTCCTTAATGAGTTCTGAATAGATTTACCATTATTTTCCATTTTTTAGATTTCTTATGTCATAATAAATTTATTTCTCCAAATTCATTCCATCACATTGTAGTTATAAACTACTTTCTATATGGGGAATCAAAAGGATCCATTCAAATATTCAACTAATATCTATTATTATATGAAAATCCATCTAGTAGAAGTTGTTAATCCCAACTACCTTTTAAATGCATAGAAAAATATCTCAGAATATCCTATAGGGTTGAAATATTCCCTTTTTACTTACTATATAAATAGGATAGTAGTTAGTGATAAAATAAGACTATATATACATAGCATGTTGAATACTTCCCTGGAACATCGAGGTAATCATTATATCCAAATCAGATTAAATAGAATTTAGTACTTCATGTAATCTTACCACTTCCTTAATATAAATTCTAGAAATATGGTCTTGGGGGAAATATTATCTAATAGAAACTAAGTGTACTGACTACATAGGGTGATCGACTTGAACCCATATTTACCTCAACATCAAAGATAAGATAAACCCTAAATGATAACCATAAATTTAATCGTATTCCCAAAAATGTAAAGGAATTTCCCCCTAAAATATTTTTTCCCCTAAAACATACACAATACCAAAGGGTTGTATCTTCATAAAAGTATCCCAAAATATCATATTCTTGATAAAAATTGATCTCATAAAACCTCTAAATGTGTGTTAAAAAATTTTATCTTCTGATCAAACTCAAAATCATAAACTCATGATGGTATCCATAACAATTATATTAATCTTAGTTTGACACATATACACTTCAAAATTATCATTCATACTTTCTTCTAAATAAATAGTCTTATCTTATAAATAAAACTTTTCCATTTTATGATTGTAATATTCCTTGTATCAATAAAATATGAAATGTGATTTCATTATTCTTGAATCCATGTAAATTGAGAGAATCAATGATATTTCACTAAAGGATTAAAAATAAGATTTTAATAGGTAACGTTCATAAAAAAACAATCATAAAATTACCAATTAATGATTGGTGGATAAGTGTTCCCCAATTATCATGATCCACTTTATCCGTTGTTATTGCATAAGCTTTTCCCTTTTCCTTTTTTATATTAGAGGTATTTGTGGCTTGTCATCCTCATTATCACATCAATTGGAGAATTTATTTTCATAATGAACAAGATCCATACACATGAAGCACTGGAGAGTGTGTGTTGAATTATATGGAATCCACCTATCCTCCATTACATTATCAAAACCATTAATAACATTTATAAATTCACAAACATTATAAACCTCATTTACACAATTAAATAACATCATATTTTCCTTTTAATAAATTCCATTGATGCATATTATCATATTTCATTATTTTTTATGGATAGAAATTCAATCCACCATGTGATTTATTCATGTTTTCATAATACCCAATCTTCCTTTAATTATCAAAGAAATTGGAATAGTTGTAATATTAAATATTCATCTCAACCTTGAGTACACAATGACTAATATATTTTTAGATACTGAAGTCTCTAATAGAAAATTTATTTTAGATACATTGTTTTAAGCCACCATATAATCAAATCAATATTGATTTATAGACTGATGATGAAACAAAAATATTACCTTAATAGTCTTGTAAAGTTATCTTCATATGTATCAATAGATTCATCCACCACCTACTTATGCTCAAGGAATTACATTCCCATACTTATACCTAGAATACAGGGGAAGTAATTAATAAAAAATAACCTCTAAAACACATCCCATTCAATAGAGTCAATTTCAACATATTCACTCATATTCTTAATAAGGGTCTACCATTGATACAATTCACCATAAAAACGATACAAAACTAAATCAAAGTTTTCATATTCTAATTAGTGGATAAAAAATATCTTATCAATTGTGCTGACCCATCACTCAGGTATAAGTGGATCAAAAGACCCACAAAAATAAGGTTGATGTTGTCAAAAGATAGATTCAACAAAACATTGTTCCCTCCTTTTATTTGTTGAATGCTGAGTATAGTTAATGTTATAAGAATGTTGATTTGGAATAGCAATAAGGTTCTTCATCCCAACTCCCAAAACATTTGGTTTCTCATGTGTAAAATCATTACATTTTCCATCACATTCACCATTAACAACGTTCCTTCAAGTTCTATCCATTTATTAAAACCAAAAATCATAATCTGAGTAACTCCAATCATAGTGTAAAACCACATAATCAAAAAAATAACTTATATGATGTATAAATCATTAAAAATTATACTAACACATGAATCATTATGTTTATACTAGGAAATTAATATTCATAATCTATTTAAAAACAACTTTTTGTTAAAGATAATGTCAATTAATCAAATCATATCCCCCTGGAGTGTCAAACCTAGTGTGAAAAAAATCTTGTTATTGTGCAAAAGGTGATGATTGAGTCCAACTCAATGCACCATTTTTAGTGACATTACTCCTAGGATAATATGGTCTAGATCCACACCCACATGTATTATCTTGACTTCGGTGTGTTTATTTCAAAACTTCATAATATATTTTTTTAAATACTATAGGACGTTATCTTATATATAGACTTTTACCTAGGGATTATAGTAATGTTTTTCCAATTCTAATCTCCAATGATTGACTAAACCTTTTCTCTAATTCCAAATATATGTGAATAGAATTTCTATAAATAAATATCCCATTCCTTTTAGTGAATATTAAATACATTTAAAAAATACACTCCCATGGACATTAATATTTTAGTTCATTTACAGATAATAAAGACAATATTATTATTTTATGAGAGATATTCAATGTCTCACACAATGATTTTATCAAACAGTATTCCTCTTAGGCATACCATAACTAAACCATTGTTCATAACTTGGGGATGTAAACATAATAAATGGTGTTCCCGGATGCTCTTTAAAGGAAAACATAGGAGATATCAATATTTTATCATATGAAAGAAAAAGGTAATCATAATGGTATGTGATTATAAATATAACATATGACTGTAATACCAAACTTATCATGTATCATAAACACAATTCATGGAATTAAACATTATAATTTGAAATAACATGGACCTGAAGAGTGAGAAAGCATATTAAATCAATCATAAACCATAAGATCATGTCATAATGGAATAATACTTGTCTATTTTGTGGACCATGTTTATTTGAAGCATCACTTGAAGCTAAAATGATTATAGTCATAAAAAAATTATCCTTTTCTAAATACAAAGGTTGAAATAATGTTTCATTTAAAACAATTGTGCTATTATTGTTTTTTAAATTAGTTATGGCTTCATTAATCCTTCATGAAGTCTCCCAACATGATGGATGGAATTTATTTGTTTTCTCTTAGGAGTGATATATTTCATTACACATTATTAAATAGTGGTGAATGATGGTAAATATGGTATCTCCAATAAAGGTATTCACATTAATATTGCATGGATGGATGATATTCCTTCCAATTTGATGAATTTTTATAATGATTTTTGTAAAATACAATCACTCAGACTCATGTAGTATATTTTTATTTTAATAAATATGAATTTTCCTTTTGTCTAAGAAACAATTAAAAACAATAAATACCCACTGCATTTGGGGGAGATATAATTCCCACCTATCTCATTATGAAAACCATATGTGTGCCACAAATTCATAAAAAAATTCAGAATAACATCATATCATAATTAGTGTAATGAAAATTGGTTTTAGAATCATTTCAACAATTCTCTATATCATAAACCAAAAAAAATAAATGGGTATCATAAAGTTTTCAAAAAATATAAACATTAACAATAAACAAAATGAAAAATGATTGTATAATTCAATACTATTTATTGTAAATCATAAGTGACATAAATGGATGTCATCATAGATTGAAAGTTATTTTGAAAGATCCTTTGGATCATTTCTTAAGAAAAAAATGTTCACATTAAAATAAACATTTTAATACATAAAACTTTTTCTGAATAATATTCTTCTAAAATATCTATACAAACATATACATGAATATTCAAAAATAAATTATAAAATTTCATGAGGGAAATAACCTTTCATTGATTTTTTTAAAACAACAAAAAAAAATTGAAATCCATTTCATTGAAAACAATTATTTAAATTTATAATGGATTATTTAAATCAATGTTTTTTCATGATGGCTGTAAATACCATACACATTAAAATAAAAAGTCCGTTCATATATTGGGTAAAATCCAAATGAGACTTGTCTTGAAAACCCGATGATGATTCCTTTTAAAAATTTCTATAAAAAATCCATACAAAGTTAAAAATAGAAGTAAAAAAATCATAAGATCGTTAATATATTTTGAAATCATTTTTAAAAACAATAATATAGAAGTATAATGGTATTTTAACTAAATAGATAAATAAATTCATTTTTCTTCAAAAACATATCATGGTCTCTTGAGTATATAATGTGATATCATGTTACCCACTTTCTTGTATTTTATTTCTAATATATTATTTTCATCTTGAATTGGGTATTTCATGGGACTCTCAAGGTTGGATAAGATTTTTTGAGAAAAATAACTTATGGTTTTGGGATATATGTTTCCTCAAATTAATAGATTTTGGGTATATTTCGGTTAATGGATTTGTGGGGTTATTCCCAAGTATGGGGAACACCATAGTTGGTATGAATATTTTTGTATATGAATTTAGATTTTATTCTATTGGTAGTGTGATTAAACAATGTATAAAAAGGGAAATGCAATATGTACATGGTCTCCAGATAGAGTTCCTAAAAAATATAAAAAATTTATAAGAGTACACTCTGTTAAATGGTTACATTATGTTTAATGATAAATGAATGGGTTTTAATAAAAATATGATGAGTTATTTTTGAAATAAATGAGAATCATCAATTATAATAACTATAATGGTTTTACACACCATGTAATCATCATGTGGTCCACTATTAGGCTTCTATATCATCTTATTTTTCATTCATTCCTTTGTATCTCTCCTTGATCTTGACCAAGATCCCTTATCTGCTGATTTTTAGAGCCTTCTATTGATCTGGAATGATTCTTTTCTAGTTTCATCATTGCTTATATTGTGTTATGTCTCTTCGGGTGAGTAAAATTTTATACATACTCAGTAATTCAATCACGAAGGTACAACTGTATTGTATTATTGGATATATTGACCCTTGGTTATGTTTTATATTATTTTTCTCTAAAACCATTATGAGATCATGTTCTTGGAGAAACTCATTGTTATTTGTTGTGTGATGGTGGTACATTCTTTAGTTATGTGTTTTTTCTTCTCCCCTATCATCCCTTTGGTAGAATTGGATTATTTTTAATATTTTTTAGATTGATTATAGAGCCTTATTTGTTGGTTTTCTAATTTCATCTTGTTGGTGGACCTATTATTGGGCATGTGTGGCCCTGAGTTGTGAGGTCAATGATGCCATATCTATCCCAGTATGGTGAACTACATTCCTCTTATTTTTACTAATAAATGATTTTTTAAAATGAAATGCAATGATATGAATGTTTTTTTTTGTGTGGAACAATTTTTTTATAATATATGGTTCTCCCCTCGATTTTTTAAATGGAAATGGTTTTTCAAAGCATTGTGAAATTATCTTATGAAACTGTTTTCAATGCATGGCTTAATGGAAATGGTTTTATGAGTTTATTTTAAAACTAGAGTACATCATATGCCCTGTGTACTTGGATGCACGGTATTATTATAGGTCTCTTCCTATATCATTGGGTTTTATCATGGGGAATTACTCTTCTCTTTATTCTTGTTTTTCTAGGTTCTTGTTAGACCTATTGGGATGTTGAATTGTTGGGGTGTTCTTATGTTTATTAGGCATGATTCTTATTCGAGTGTCATGATGGATATATGTTTTTATTTATTTTTTTAAAGTTCCCTAGATATCCCGACCTAATTTGATCCCTGAAATGATGTGATATATTCTTATTGGCCAATTCAAGAAGACTTTGTTATGTAGTATTTTTTATAATACCGTAGGTTTTATTTTATATGTTATGCATGATTTGTTTTGTTTTTACATGATATATCTACTATGATATATGGATATGAAATGCTTTTAAACTGATTTACCAGCTTTATAATGAATTTTGGGAAAAAATTGAAATTAAACAGTTTTCTTTGATTTTGAAATAATAATCGTTAAAATTTTATCATTAATTGTTTTATTTAATGTTTAGTATTCTTTGATTATTGTTTAGGGACATGATATAAAACACATGGGATGGATTTTAGTGATACTATTAGATCACACCATGATTACCCATTTGGTAATGCATATACCTTTATATATCATTTGATGTAGGGAAACTGAAGATTCCACATTTAGATAGTGAGGTTTTGTATTGGTTGTATTGGGTAGCATGTGTTGAATTGGTGAGATTCTACCTACAATATCACATGTAGTAGTTTTTTTTCATATTTTATTATTTCTTTGTGGTTGGATCTATAAAAGAATAGTTTTTTACAATTTATTTTTTTAGTTTCCACTATTTTTTTATTTTTTCCATATATTTTTCTTTTTTAATGTTTATTCTATAATTTATATATATACCATGTTGTTTCTTTTAGTTGTGTGAAATGTTACCCTCTATTTGTTGTTTGATTAATGGGTACTAGTCACCAACCCTTAAACATCATGAAAATCATTCAAGTATGTGATAGATTGGGATAGGTACTATTTTTGGAGGGAATGTGGGTTGGTTTGTTAATTTTTTTATCAATAGTGGTTTGTCTTCGAGATTATATATCTTGGTACATTTGGTAGATTGGATATAATATTATTGAAACATGATATGTATATTATAGTCAGTTCATATCCATCACTTATTGTGATGAGACATAATATAACATGGTATGTTGGTATCTATGTAATGGGTTTTATGTTATTGATGTTAATCATAGTTTTTTCTTATGGGTTTTCTAGTGTGAACTGATATTTTTATGTTGTCTAATTATATATTTTATTTTAGTGTTCAATATTATTCCTTAGAGAGCTGTTAGGCAAGTTCCTCATGAGGGTTTAGCTGATTCTCCTCAAGGGAATACTCTTATGGGGTAGAAAATTATTGAGGCTAACATGTGGGTAGTTCAAATCATAAAATTGAATACTAAATTGTATAAGATGTAGTTATTGTGATACAACCATGATATTTAGGAAAAAGATAATGATCATGATAGTTATTGGATGAAAATCCACCATCCTTTAAATGTATGAATGAACCTCAAGAGGTGTATGACTGGATTGATATGAATTATAAGATATTTTCCATACTAGATACACATGAGAGTGTTAAGGTGAACTATGCGAGGTTCAAACCCTAGGGTACCAAAAATCCTTGGTTTCATTAAATGGTACAGGTGGATATGCATGTGGACTTGGATTGAAAATGTTTGATAAATCTCTTCTTATAGTAGTTTAGTCCAGAGTTGGTAAAGATAGTGATTTCATTAGAGTTCCTCACTTTATTGTAGGAAAATCATTTGGTGTTGGAGTACATTAATTAATTTTCTAACATAGTTAATTTTTTAACCATAGTTTGTGAAGAATGACTAGCTGAATGATCAAATTTACCTACTAGGTTTGAAATTAGATATCATATCACATGTATTTATGATAAAATATTTGAACTATGAGGAGAATGTGGACATGGGATTGGTGGGAGAAATTAATATGAAATACAAGGTTGTATATTCTTCCCTTTATCTTCCACATAGTGGGAGAATTAGTGATGTTCCATAGAAAAAATGGAAGGGTCAGAATCATCATAGGAGTGGTGGAAGTTGTTCTTAGTATCATACCACTTATACAACTTATGTTTCTACTAGTGGTGTGGTTATTACTTGCTGATTGTCTAGAAAGGTCACACACACAGGAAATTCACGTCCATCACCAGGAAAATTTTGTACAATTTGTGTATAATATGGTTATATTTTGTGTTTCTAGTAGGCTATGCCTAACCCTAGATATGATTAGGGATCATTAGATCCAAAGGATACCATAGGGATGTCAAATTTTATAATGACAATAGGGCTCCATCCATAGGCTTTAGGAGTGAATAAACAAAACGTTGTAGATGAGATTCCAAAAGAGGTATATATGGGTCTAGTGATAGTGATAAGTCATATATTTATTAAATCTTCATTATTAGTTTCTCTATTTGGTACTAGTATATCCCACTAATCTATATATATCTATTTTGATGATATTATTATCCTTCCAACAGAGCTCATTTCCTTTTTTATAGAGTTAGAAACACCTATATGGAAGGGGATAGAGTAGTGGTTTTTATTTCAATCATGTGTGATAACTATAGTTATTTCCGAGTTAGTATGGTATATTCTTGTTTTTTATTAATACTTGTTTTATGTCATCATCAAGATAGATTGGATTATTTGCCACCATAATGAGGCTGATTATTATTATCGGTGTGTCTCATTTCTTTCAGATGGTGGTAACTTGTGGGTGTTTTAGGGAGAGTGGGATCCATGGTCCGGTCATGCATTACCTTCACACCTAGAGATCGAGATTATTTTTTTGTGATAGCTATTGTTCTCAATAACATATCTTCTATTATTGATCTTCCTATAGTGTATTAGTACTTTTCCAAAAAAAATCTAGATGATTACTATGCGCTTCATCCAAAAAGGGAGGTAAAATTTATGATTGACATGTTTCTAGGTATGCATTCGATATCCATACCTTCTTATCATATGGAACTAATGAAGCTATGTTATAGAAGGGTTTTGTTCCTAATAGTTTTTCACCTTGGTTAACCGTGGGGATCTTTCCAATAAGGAAAATTGTTCACTTTGATTTTATACCAACTATTGGATGTTAAACCAGGTAATAGTAAATAACATGTATCTGTTTCCACTTTTTGATGGTTTTTTTATTTAATTTTGGAATAGTGGTTCTCAAATATTATTCATTGGTTAAATTATCATCATATGACATTTCAAAAGTTTGATACACCCAATATGGCATTCTAGAGAAGCTATGTCCATTTATAATATCATGTGATGTTGTTTGGCTGGAAAATAACTCTGAAATTTTTCATTGATGGGATGAATCAGATATTCCATTAGTATCTCGACACATAGATGGTAGTGTTTGTGGATAAAATTTTGGTATGTTTGAGATCTGAGCACCAAACAAGAACAATCGAAATTTGGTTTTTTAAATATTATAGAGTCACCATTTTTATAAAAATAATTAAAAATGAAACATTTAGATTCAGGAAGGGTAAATCTCAAGGAACATGATTTATGAATATCTCTTATCAGTTTATGATAATATGGTAAAGGATGTTTTTCATGAGAAGAACTAGATATTTTCTTAGAAATTTAGATCATCAATGGTATTTCGGGATATTATCGACAGTTCTTCAAGGATTTATCTAATTTGGTGTAACCATTGACTTATCTTACCAGAGAAGTTGTGAAATTTAAATGGGATGAAAAGTGTTAGGAGTATTTTTATGACTTGAAAATACATATGACCTTATATCCTATTCTGCTCTTCCCTGGTCATAGAAATCGGTATGTGGTTTTCTACAAGGCATTTGTCCCGTGTTTTAGTTTTGTGATCATAAAGTATGATCATGTAGTGAAATATGGATATCATTATCTTTGACTGAATTATAATAATTAAACCACTCATGATTTATCACTTGTTTCATTTATGATTTTGAATAAGTTTTGGAAGCATTATATTTTTTGGGAAAAGTTTAATGTCTTCTCTAACCAGTTGTGTTTGAGTTATATCTTTTTATATATATGGATTTTAATCTAATATAGTTGTGGTTTGTGGAATATCTTCATAATTTAGACTTTAATATCAACTACACCCCATTTTAGGGAAATTTCATAGAAAATGTTCTTATTAGGGAAGGGTCATCACAAATTGATTAGGAATTAAAGGAAGAGTGGAACCTTGAGGGTATGTTTTTGAAGTTTCATCTGGGTGATTAGGATGATGTTTTAGGCTTTGTTATAACTAGTGATCAGTTTTCATCATATCTCCATGATTATATTTTGTAGATTCAGTAGTAGTTTGTTGAGTTTAGGGGAATTTGTGAAACCCGATATGGTGGGGAGATCGTTTTGGCTAGGGCTCTCTGTTCAGATGATATACATTCTTCTGGGGATCTGTTTATTATCACAACATCTATGAGGAATTATTTTTTTTATTTTCATTCTTCTAATTGGGAAGCTTATATAATAACTATGAATATTTATTATTTCATTAGAACATTATTCGAGTGGATGTTTATAACTCATGAAATTTATGATTTTGTGTTTCACTATTATGACTACCAACAGATAATGAAAGAGAATTTGAAACATTTGGTTCAGCTTCATACACTTTCGTTGAGGTTTTAAAAATGGAGTGTGGTATCCATGGAATATTTTATTATACTACCATATAATCACCTAAGGGATGAACACTATCTAGGTGTAGACTTCTTAGTTAAAAAATTCATCACATTTTTTTCAGACTAGGGACATCACTAAAGATTATGATCTGGGTAACTTGCATATACATGAAATTGTAAGGCTATATGAAGTTAAAAAACATTGATTTAGAAAAGGAGTCTATGCTTACTTCAAGGTTCTGGAGGATTTTCCAAGTATCAATTCTGTAACATCCCAAGTAAGTAATGAATAATAGATATTTTTATCTATGTCTATTAATGATTAAGATAGTGTTATAGAGGCTTAAAATGAAAATAAATACAATCTTATGCATGGAATACTTTAATATTCTTAAAAGATTGTTTTACTGCCTTTTAATGGAAAACCATTTTTGAATCTATCTTTTGACAATTTTATAAACTATTTTTGTCAAAATAAACTTATTCTTTATGATTAGGACATCAAAATTTACTTGGTGTGAATTTTTGGTATTTTTCTGACAATGTTCATTTTTTAATGAATAGTGAAAAATACTGCATTTTACATCAAAAATGATTTTTAATCTAATTTATTTATATGATTAGATTATCTTTTTAATTGGTTTTAAAGTGAAATTAGAATATATTTTTACCATTTAATCCAATGGTGGTCATTGGAATCAATTTCACTTTGAAATTGGACTTAAACTGGTGTCAATCTTTTGATACTTATTGTTTCATAAAAACACGCTATTTGCTCTGACAGCGGGAATTAATTATTAAATTAATTAATGTGACTTATATGTATTTAATTTTGTAAAATAGACTTCATTTTTGAATTCGGAATATCAAATATAGCTTAGGGTGAATTTTTGGTAATTTTCTGAAAAACTTCAATTTTTGATGAATAGTGAAACCCCTAAGTGGTACTTATAAAAACTGATTTTCCGTTTAAATGAAATTTTACCATCATTGTGTTTTGAATTTCAAAAATCCGACATACATGGTTGCCATTAAGAAGTAAAATGTGGTTCAATGAGATTAAAATAATTTTTTTGGTGAATAGTAACTTATTAAGTTTTAATCGTGATTAGTGGTAATTAGGGTAGTTTAAGGTATAAATAATGCTTTAATAATATGAAATGACCTCGACACATGTCCCAACCTTATTGGTTGTGTCATGGCCGACCAAGACAAGCCATGGGTCAACTTGGGGACCCCATGGAGACACTTTGGTTGGGAAAATACATAAATAACTTTTTATTAAATGTTAAAGTAAAAATGACACAAACATAATATGTTTTACAAAAACAATTATTACATGGGGTTTTAGAGATCATATTTTTGATTATAAATAGTAATTGGAAAGATAAAAATATTTCCTACATCATAGTATTTGTTTTATAATTTTTAGACTTTAAATAAATTAAATTATTTATGACATCATGATGATGCAGCGATGACCTCATTATTTAACGATTTAAATAAAATGGAATGATAATGAAAAATCTAAAACCTACACATGGACAAAACCAATTGGATGAGTGGATTTCGAAGCCTTATCACCTTATCCTCTAATTATAGCAATGTGGGACCTTTTGAATCCGAAACTCTTTTTAAAATAAAGTAACTTATCTTTACTTTCCAAAAGTGCCCCTCCTCTCCTCTTATAAAAGGCCTCCACCTCTACCTAATTTCACACACTCCTCAAGCCTTTGGCTCGGCCAACCCCTGCCCATTTAATCTCTCCACATCCCTCTCCTCATCCTAGAGAATTCACTTTGGTCAGAATCCTTTCAAAGGAAGCCTTTAGGCTCAAATCAAATGGAGTTACACTTTTAAAGGTAATTCATTCTCTCATGTTCATTTGTTTTATTTCTCCAACCCCCTAAACTCTTTTTATTTACTTCTTTTGTAACAACACCAGTATATTCAATATACTAGGATGTTGTTATAAGATTTATTTGAGCTACACTCTCACACAACTACATTAAATGGTTAAAGAACATACGGTTTCCGTGGATGGCAAAATTCTGACTCCCAAAACGATGATTGTTCAATACTCATTTAACACCTTCAAAGGTGGCCATTATGATGTCACAATTTTTATATATGATATATAATATGTTTATGTTTTCCTTAATCTTCTGTTTTTTTTTCATTTTGGGCATACCTTTATGGTTCCCATTATGGGTAAACACGATATCTTCATTTTAGGAAGTGCGGACTACCGCCCCCTGAAAGTGATTTGATTCGTTAATACCATATGTGGGATGTGTAAAGGATAAATTTAATGATATTATATATGTTATTATACTGGAATTATAATATACTCTTATATCATTATGATTCCTATCCAGAAAATATGAAATAGAAATGGAAGTAGCGTTCATGCGTATGTACGGCTTACCGTCTCCATGAACGGTGCATTTCATTTCTTACCTCTAAATGTGATGTAATATTATAAATACATGTATATGATGAATATATATGATATATATGTTATCCAAATCATTAATATCATTCTGGATATAACGAACCTTTGACCAAATTAACAACATGTAAGTGTAAGAAGTCTATTTTTGACTTAAGAACCAAATACCGACAAAATGAACATTATTAACTTAAATGATTACATGATGTTCATAACATGGTATAAAAGGAATAATGAACTTGAAAAAGGTTCATAATAAATTAGAGATTAACTCAAGTTTATTATTCAGGAGATTAAAGAACGGTCGGGTCAAGTCGGATATGAGGTATGGGACTTCGTCTCAATCTCCTTTCATTGAGGCATATTTTATTTTATACACAACTTTATTTTATACGGTGTATAAACCCCTTTGACTTTTACGTTTATTCAAAAGGAATATTTTTTATACGAAGTGTTTACTAAATGACAAAAGGGAATGTTTTTGTCGTACATATGCAGCGACAACGACTTCTCCGCCGTCGTGACCGTTATTTGAGTTTCGGCTTCCTCTACAAGCCATACCTTATTTTTAAAAGAAAAATAAATACCATGTTTTACTTTTCTTTTATTTTGGTATTGAAAATGGTTTTCACAATGTTTTAGTGTTGTATTGATATCTTGTGATTGAAATGTGGAAATTTTATGTTTCTTTTATGCATGTTTTATGTGAAACGATTATGTTATGGTTCTTGGGCATTATTATGAAGACGGGTGGTTCCGTGATAAACTAAGGGCGGGTGAGCCCGATATAGCTCTCCAATGCATTGGGTAACACGAAGGAGTGAAACTTTAAGGTTTCTCCAAAGAGATTTAGGGAATATACTGTGATGGGTATTCCAAACATAACCAAGAGGGTTACTCCCTCCGTAAGAATGTTATGAATGCCTAAAGTTACCTTTATGTCTTATGATTTCTATGATTTACTAATGATTTGATGAGGTATGTTAATGTGCTTATGTTTTATGGGTAAAGTATGATTTCACTCTTATATATATATGTACCCATGTTTCCTTTCCATGTTTTTATAACCCATACTGATCTTTTTATGCTCATCCCAAGTTTTTTGAAATGTTTTTCACAGGTCAAGGGAAAGGTACATGATATGATGATAGTGTCAAGGAAGTGTCAAGAATGAATCCATGTTTTATTTTAAATATGTTTCCATTGATGGGAATGAAGAATACTATCTTTATGTAACCACTTTGTTTATATGTGGAATGTAATGCAAGTTTTATGATCTAATTCTATAAAAATCTAAACCCGAAAAGATCCTCAATGTGTAATCTTGTAATAACTCGAGATTAAGTAAGGTCTAAGGCTGGGGCCTTACAGTTGGTATCAAAGGTCGGTTTAGATAACTTTAGGAGTTATAATTCTATTAAATGATTATCCAAAAATATTTTTTTTATGGTCAAATTGAAGTAATATAGCATTTGAAGATTATCATGTTGCTTCATCTAAGACATGTTTGTTCAGAATGGTTTTCCGCAGAGGAAACAGGGAAGCAGTGCTAGGAAGGCATACAGAAAGAAATAACCTTCCGAATCAGCATCCTGAGATGGTCGGAATTGGAACTGAATAGTTTGTTGCAGTAATGGCGCAGTTGACTCAAGCAATAAATGGTGGTGGTATCCATGCACGAGATCAGACAGATCAACCGCAGAGGAACATGTCAGTGGTGGAACATTTCATGAGGCAACATCCACCATCATTCAGAGGATCATCTGACCCTGTTCTAGCTGAAGGGTGGATTAAAGCACTGGAGAAGATTTTTGATGTCATGGGGTGTTCAGAAAATCAAAAGGTTAGTCTTGCTATTTACCGTTTGGAGGGTGAAGCAGATCAGTGGTGGTCTATGGTTAAAAATATCAGGGACGCCGATGAGATTGATGCTCTCGACTGGGATGAATTCAAAGGTATGTTTCTTGAGAAGTATTTTCCTAAGACTGTTCGACTTAGGATGGAAAAACAATTCTTGGAATTGAGGCAAGAGGAAGACTCAGTGGCTGCCTATGAAGAAAGGTTCACTCGATTGGCAAGGTATGCTCCAAATTTTATCCTAGACCTTGATAGTAAAATCAATCGTTTTTACTCAGGATTAAAGCCAAAATATCGAAGGGCATTAGCTTCTCGTGAGTTTAAAAGTTATGAAAAGCTTGTTCGATGTGCTGATAAGGTGGAAATGGAGTTTGCCGATGATCAAGTGTTCTATAACAACCAACAGAAGAAGAGACCGAGGTGGCAGGAGAAAGGTAAGAATTCTTCAAAAAGGTCTGATGGTAAGAGAACTAAGTTTCCAGTTTGTGATAAATGTGGCAAAAGGCATACTGGGGAATGTCTTCTGAATTATGGAAAGTGCTACTGATGTGGTAAGATGGGACATAAGGCTCGTGATTTCACTAAAAAGGATCAAGGTGAAGGTAAGAACAAATTTGATTTACAGTTAGTGAAATGTTATAAGTGCAATGAGATGGTTCACTATGCAAACGAGTGTCCGACAAAGAGCTTGAGTGATGGGAAGCAGTTAGACTACAAGCAGAAAGGGGTGGTGAAATCCTTTGCAACTACTTCAGCAGATGTCGGGCCATCAAATGAAGTTATATCAGGTACTTTGTTTGTTTTTTCAGATTATGCCAGTGTGTTGTTTGATTCGGGGTCTACACATTCTTTCATCTCTGAAACCTTTTCTAGTAAAATGGGAATACCATCTCAAGAAATGACTCCTGAAATTTTGGTAAAAACACCTGGGGGGAATGTTGAGGCAAAAAGAATTTATAAGAATCTTCCTATCCTTATCTGTGGAAAGAACCTACTTGCAAACCTTATTGTTCTACCTCTAGTAGAGTTTGATGTTATCCTGGGTATGGATTGGCTCTCTATTTACCATGCTAAGATTGACTGTAGAGCTAAAGAAGTTTCTTTTCAGAAATACTTTCAGTTTGTTTATAAGAATGAACCCTTACTTTTGATAACATATCAAGAGGTCGAGAAACTTGTAAAAGATGGAAATGAATGTTACCTTGCACACATCATTGAAAATAAAAGAACTGTTCAGATTAATGATGTGCCAGTGGTAAATGAGTATCCTGATGTTTTTCCTGATGAGTTGCCTGGAATAATACCAGATCGGGAAGTTGAGTTTATTGTTGACTTAGTTCCTGATGCTAAGACAATTTCAAAACCCCCTTATCGAATGGCACAAATTGAACTTTTAGAGTTGAAGGAGCAATTGCAAGATTTATTAGAGAAAGGTTTCATTCGACCTAGCACATCACCATGGGGTGCTTCTGTTTTATTTGTTAAAAAGAAAGATGGTTCTATGAGACTTTGCATTGATTATAGAGCCTTGAATAACATCACTGTTAAGAACAAATATCCTTTGCCTCATATCGATGATTTGTTTGATCAGCTCCAGGGAGGTCAGTTTTTTTCAAAGATTGACCTGAGATCGGGGTACCATCAGCTGAAGGTAAAGGAGGCAGATATTCCGAAGACCGCGTTCCGTACGAGATATGGCCATTATGAATTTGTAGTAATGCCTTTTGGGCTAACCAATGCACCTACTATATTCATGGACTTAATGAATAGAATTTTCCATGAGTTCTTGGATAAGTTTGTGGTGGTTTTCATTGATGATATTTTAGTGTTTTATAAAAGTAAAGAGGAGTATGAAAGACATTTAAGGGTTATCTTTCAAACCTTAAAAGAAAAGAAACTGTATGGGAAATTCAGAAAGTGTGAGTTTTGGTTGCAACAAATTTCTTTCCTTCGTCACATTGTTTCTAAATATGGAATAACTGTTGATCCTGCAAAAACAAAAGTTGTGGAAGAATGGCCAAGACCCACAAATGTAACTGAGATTCGTAGCTTCCTTGGTTTGGAGGGCTATTACCGAAGGTTTGTTAGAAATTTTTCACGGTTATCTAGTCCAATGACTAAGCTAACTCAGAAGGGTGTTAAGTTTATCTGGACCAAAGAATGTGATAATTGTTTTCAGGAATTGAAAAGAAGATTGGTGAATGCTCCAGTTTTGGCACTACCTTCCAGGAATGGTGAGTTTGTTATATATAGTGAAACTTCATTGAAAGGACTTGGTTGCGTCCTAATGCAGAATGATCAGGTAATTTATTATGCTTCACGACAGTTGAAAAATCATGAGGTAAATTACCCTACACATGATTTGGAATTAGCTGGTGTTGTTTTTACCTTAAAAATTTGGAGGCATCATTTGTATGGAGTAAAGTGTGAAATATATACCGATCACAAAAGTTTAAAGTATATATTCACTCAGAAAGAGTTAAACATGAGACAGAGGAGATGTCTAGAATTAATCAAGGATTATGATTGTACAATTCATTACCATCCGGGAAAAGAAAATAAAGTGGCTGATGCTTTGAGTCGAAAAAGTAATGCTTCATTAACAATGTTGCATTTGGAACGTGATCCTTTGGTTAAGGATTTGATGAACTTTGGCATAGAAGTTGTTGGTGAAGGAAGTCCATCTGTTTTGTTTCAGGTATCAGTGAGATCTTCTCTATCAGATAGAATCAAGCAAGCACAGAAGCAAGACAGTGAGTTGCAGAAAAAGGTAGAGCTAGTTCAGAAAGGTAAGTTGCCTGAATTCAACATTGATAATTATTGTGTTCTGAGATTTGGTAAGAGATTGTCTGTGCCTTGTGATTCACAGTTTAAGAGAGAGTTGTTATGTGAATCTCATAGTTCTATGTTTTCAGTTCATCTGGGCAGTACTAAGATGTATAGAGATCTGCGGGAGTATTACTGGTGGGATGGAATGAAAAGAGATATTGCTGATTTTACTGTGAAGTGTTTGACTTGTCAGCAGGTTAAAGCAGAGCGGAAGTTACCGAAAGGGATGCTTCATCCTTTACCAGTGCCAGAGTGGAAATGGGAGAATATATCCATGGACTTTGTTGTGGGATTACCGAAGACATCTCGAGGTAATAATGCAGTCTGGGTTATTGTTGATCGCTTGACCAAATCTGCTCATTTCCTTGCCATATGAGATACTTTCTCTCTTGATCAACTTTCCCTCTTGTATCTTAAAGAGATAGTCAGGTTACATGGAGTTCCTCTCTCCATTGTATCGGATCATGATCCCAGATTTACTTCTAACTTTTGGAAAGGCCTTCAGAAGTCGTTGGGTACTGAATTAAATTTTAGTACAGCTTTTCATCCTCAATCAGATGGGCAGTCATAATGAACAATTCAGACCTTGGAGGATATGCTACGAGCTTGTTCTATGGATTATCAGGGAAATTTGGACCAACATATTTCTTTGGTTGAATTTTCATATAATAACAGTTTTAATTCCAGTATACAGATGGCACCATTTCAGGCATTATATGGGAAGCGATGTCGAACTCCAGCTTTCTGGGATGAAGTGGGTGAAAGGAAGTTGATGTGACCAGAATTGGTAGAAGAGATGGCAGAAAAAGTTCAGCTGATTCAGAAACACATGAGAACATCTCAGAGCAGGCAGAAGAGTTATGCGGATAACCGGAGGAAGGACTTATCTTTCGAGGTAGGTGATCATGTTTTTCTCAAGGTTTCTCCTTGGAAAAGTGTGATGAGATTTGGTAAGAAAGGAAAGTTGAGTCCAAGGTTCATTAGACCTTACGAAATTCTAGAGAGAGTTGGATCAGTTGCATACCGAGTGGCTTTACCTCCGAGTTTATCTCAGGTACACAATGTTTTTCACGTTTCGATGTTAAGAAAGTATATGCCAGATCCATCTCATGTTTTGAGTCTAGAGGTAGTTCAGTTGGAAGAGAACCTATCTTATGAGGAACAACCGGTCCAGATTCTTGACCACAGGGAGCAAGTGTTAAGAAATAAGGTGATTCACCAGGTAAAGGTTTTGTGTAAAAACCACATGATTGAAGAGGCAACATGGGAATCTGGAAATGCAATGAGGGATAAGTACCCCCATTTATTTGATAAGTAAATAAATTGTGGGGACGCAATTTTCTAAAGGGGGGAAGGATGTAACATCCCAAGTAAGTAATGAATAATATATATTTTTATCTATGTCTATTAATGATTAATATAGTGTTATAGAGACTTAAAATGAAAATAAATACAATCTTATGCATGGAATACACTAATATTCTTAAAAGATTGTTTTACTGCCTTTTAATGGAAAACCATTTTTGAATCTATCTTTTGACAATTTTATAAACTATGTTTTTCAAAATAAACTTATTCTTTATGATTGGGACATCAAAATTTACTTTGTGTGAATTTTTGGTATTTTTCTGACAATGTTCATTTTTTAATGAATAGTGAAAAATACTGCATTTTACATCAAAAATGCTTTTTAATCTAATTTATTTATATGATTAGATTATCTTTTGAATTGTTTTTAAAGTGAAATTAGAATATATTTTTACCATTTAATCCAATGGTGGTCATTGGAATCAATTTCACTTTGAAATTGGACTTAAACTGGTGTCAATCTTTTGATACTTATTGTTTCATAAAAACACGCTATTTTCTCTGACAGCGGGAATTAATTATTAAATTAATTAATGTGACTTATATGTATTGAATTTTTTAAAATAGACTTCATTTTTGAATTCGGAATATTAAATATAGCTTAGGGTGAATTTTTGGTAATTTTCTGAAAAACTTCAATTTTTGATGAATAGTGAAACCCCTAAGTGGTACTTATAAAAACTGATTTTCCGTTTAAATGAAATTTTACCATCATTGTGTTTTGAATTTCAAAAATCAGACATACATGGTTGCTATTAAGAAGTAAAATGTGGTTCAATGAGATTAAAATAATTTTTTTGGTGAATAGTAACTTATTAAGTTTTAATCGCGATTAGTGGTAATTAGGGTAGTTTAAGGTATAAATAATGATTTAATAATATGAAATGACCTCGACACATGTCCCAACCTTATTGGTTGTGTTATGGACGACCAAGACAAGCCATGGGTCAACTTGGGGACCCCATGGAGACACTTTGGTTGGGAAATGACATAAATAACTTTTTATTAAATGTTAAAGTAAAAATGACACAAACATAATATGTTTTACCAAAACAATTATTACATGGGGTTTTAAAGATCAGATTTTTGATTATAAATAGTCATTGTAAATCTAAAAAGATTTCCTACATCATAGTATTTTTTTTATAATTTTTAGACTTTAAATAAATTAAATTATTTATGACATCATGATGATGCAGCGATGACCTCATTATTTAACGATTTAAATAAAATGGAAAGATAATGAAAAATATAAAACCTACAAATGGCCAAAACCAATTGGATGAGTGGATTTCGAAGACTTATCATCTTATCCTCGAATTATAGCAATGTGGGACCTTTTGAATCCGAAACTCTTTTTAAAATAAAGTAACTTATCTTTACTTTCCAAAAGTGCCCCTCCTCTCCTCTTATAAAAGGCCCCCACCTCTACCTCATTTCACACACTCCTCAAGCCTTTGGCTCGGCCAACCCCTGCCCATTTACTCTCTCCACATCCCTCTCCTCATCCTAGAGGATTTCCTTTGGGCAGAATCCTTTCAAAGGAAGCCTTTAGGCTCAAATCAAAAGGAGTTACACTTTTAAAGGTAATTCATTCTCTCATGTTCATTTGTTTTATTTCTCCAACCCCCTAAACTCTTTTTATTTACTTCTTTTGTAACAACAAAAGTATCTTCAATATACTAGGATGTTCTTATAAGATTTATCTGAGCTACACTCTCACACAACTACATCAAATGGTTAAAGAACATACGGTTTCCGTGGATGGCGAAATTCTGCCTCCCGAAACGATGATTGTTCAATACTCAATTAACACCTTCAAAGGTGGCCATTATGATGTCACTATTTTTATATATGATATATAATATGTTTATTTTTTCCTTAATCTTCTGTTTTTTTTCATTTTGGGCATACCTTTATGGTTCCCATTATGGGTAAACACGATATCTTCATTTTAGGAAGTGCGGACTACCGCCCCCTGAAAGTGATTTGATTCGTTAATACCATATGTGGGATGTGTAAAGGATAAAGTTAATGATATTATATATGTTATTATACTGGAATTATAATATACTCTTATATCATTATGATTCCATTCCAGAAAATACGAAATAGAAATGGAAGTAGCGTTCATGCGTACGTACGGCTTACCGTCTCCATGAACGGTGCATTTCATTTCTTACCTCTAAATGTGATGTAATATTATAAATACATGTATATGATGAATATATATGATATATATGTTATCAAAATCATTAATATCATTCTGGATATAACGGACCTTTGACCAAATTAACAACATGTAAGTGTAAGAAGTCTATTTTTGACTTAAGAACCAAATACCGACAAAATGAACATTATTAACTTAAATGATTACATGATGTTCATAACATGGTATAAAAGGAATAATGAACTTGAAAAAGGTTCGTAAGAAATTAGAGATTAACTCAAGTTTATTATTCAAGAGATTAAAGAAGGGTCGGTTCAAGTCGGATACGAGGTATGGGACTTCGTCTCAATATCCTTTCATTGGGGCATATTTTATTTTATACACAACTTTCTTTTATACGGTGTATAAACCCCTTTGACTTTTAAGTTTATTCAAAAGGAATATTTTTTATGCGAAGCATTTACTAAACGACAAAAGGGGATGTTTTTGTCGTACGTATGCGGCGACAACGACTTCTCCGCCGTCGTGACCGTTATTTGAGTTTCGTCTTCCTCTACAAGCCATACCTTATTTTTAAAAGAAAAATAAATACCATGTTTTACTTTTCTTTTATTTTGGTATTGAAAATGGTTTTCACAATGTTTTTGTGTTGTATTGATATCTTGTGATTGAAATGTGGAAATGTTATGTTTCCTTTACGCATGTTTTATGTGATACGATTATGTTATGGTTCTTGGGCATTATTATGAAGATGGGTGGTTCCGTGATAAACTAAGGGCGGGTGAGCCTGATATAGCTCTCCAATGCATTGGGTAACGCGAAGGAGTGAAACGTTAAGGTTTCTCCAAAGAGATTTAGGGAATATACTGTGATGGGTATTCCAAACGTAACCAAGAGGGTTACTCCCTACGTAAGAATGTTATGAATGCCTCAAGTTACCTTTATGTCTTATGATTTCTATGATTTACTAATGATTTGATGAGTTATGTTAATGTGCTTATGTTTTATGGGTAAAGTATGATTTCACTCTTATGTATATATGTACCCATGTTTCCTTTCCATGTTTTTATAACCCATACTGAGCTTTTTATTCTCATCCCAAGTTTTTTGAAATGTTTTTCACAGGTCAAGGGAAAGGTACATGATATGATGATAGTGTCAAGGAAGTGTCAAGAATGAATCCATGTTTTATTTTAAATATGTTTCCATTGATGGGAATAAATAATACTATCTTTATGTAACCACTTTGTTTATATGTGGAATGTAATGAAAGTTTTATGATCTAATTCTCTAAAACTCTAAACCCAAAAAGATCCTCAATGTGTAATCTTGTAATAACTCAAGATTAATTAAGGTTTAAGGCTGGGGCCTTACAAATTTTGAATTAGGTCAGGTTTGTTATAGCTTACCTTCAACAGAAAGATCATCATATAGAGCATGTTATTAAAATTCTTGAGGAAATTCTATGTGACAATGTCATGGATTTTGGTGGATCTTGGGATATTCATCTAGAAATAGTTTAGTTTTATTATAATAAAATTATAAGTTTTCAGTCAGAATGGATCCTTATGAGGATTTGTATGGTCTCTATTGAAAAGCATATCTTTTTTTGGGCATAGGTGGGAAAAGATTTTTTCTTGGGACCATGTTTTACCCATGAGATGTCTACAAGTATTTAGGACTTATGTCAACATATGGATACAACATAGATTCCTAATACGTATAACTTAGATATAGAAAATAATCCACTTTAGTTTTTTATATGTTACTTGGTTTTCTTGAATGTTTCTCCCCAATTGGGTCACCATCAGTATGAAAAACCCAAGATTTTTATTATAAGATATGTTGTACTATTTGTGGTAATTGATCATCTTGGCAATGTTTCTTATCGGTTTTCATTATCATCATAGCTAGTAGGTATTAATTAAATTTTCCACATATTCACTTTCATAAAATTTCATCCAAAACCATCACATGTTTTTATTTTGGAGTAGTTTTAGTTAGAGACAAATGTTTCTTACTGTTGAGAATATAGTTTAGATTGTTCACTCTTAAGTGAAAATCATTCTTGTGAAGTCGTTTCCATTTTTCAGAGTGTTATGGAGGCATGGATCGGTTAATCATTATACTTGGGAGTGAGAGTTGTTAATGATAGATAAGTGGCCAAAACTCTTTACCAAACTTCATTATTCCACATGACTTCCCAGTGATGGAATGTGTGATGGTGGGGAGTTTGTGACAACTCCTTACTCACATTTATGTATTTTCGTCCATGATTCTTTTTTTCCTCTTGAATTGGGTATTTCGTGGGACACCTAGGGAAGGATAAACTTTTCTATTAAAAAATTACCAAATATTAGGTGATATATGTATCTTTGAATTAGTAAAGTCCTTCTATAAGTGTGTTAATGTATTTGGGGGGTTCTCCTCAAGTAAGGAGAATTCAAAAGATTTTTTGAAGTTTTTTTGAAAGAATCTAGATTATATTATATATTCTAGGAATGTAATTGGAGTTTAATAGTGTCACATGACTTGTACATTGTCACCCAACATAATTCACAATATTTTTGTAGATTATTAAAGGAAGAAACACCATTTAATGCTTACAATATGTGTAATGATAAAATATCAAGTTATAATTAAAAAAATAAATAAGTTTTTTCATTGTACATGATCCTTTTGGATTAAAATATGTGAAAAGGGGATACACACCATGTGACTACCAAGTTGTCATATTTTATTGTGTTTCAATGACTGATTTTTAATTTATTCTTCCATAACCCTCCTTTATCTCAACCAATATCCATTGTATAGTGATTTTGAGAGCCTCCATTCAATCCATATTAATTTGTTTCGAATTTTATCACCGTATCAGTAATGTTTCATCTCTTTCGATGATAAAACCTTTCTAATTCACCATGTATACCCCTATGGTTGTTTTGTTTCATTGATTAATTGAATCTATTGACATGTGGTGATGTTTCATCTTGTTTTCTCTAGATTTATTTTGTGATATTATTCCAAGGTCTATTCCTTCGTGGGTGGTGGTGTGACTGTGGTACATTCTTGAGGTGTTTTTTTCCTCTTCTACACCAACCCTTTTGTGAAATGGGATTAATTATAAAATGTGTAGACTGTTTCTTGGGCCTAAATTTTTGTTTTTATTTTATTCTTTTTGGTTTATCCCTTTTTTGGGCATGTGAGATCTCAGTTCTTAGGTATGTGGTTCCATATTTTTACTTTTTTGGTGAACTATATTTCTCGTGTTTTTTAAAAATTGTTTTATCAAATGAATTGTAATAGTATGAATATTTTATTTTTTATGCTTGGAAAATGGTTTTTATAAAAAATTATTTTCCTCTAGTTTTGGTAAATTCAAAATGGTTTTCAATGAATTTTGAGATAGTATTGGGAAATGGTTTTGAATTTATTGTTTTATGGAAATGGTTTGATGAATTGATATGGAAAATAGGGTACATGAGAAGACTTGGGAATAAAGTTGGAAGGTATTGTAATAGGTATCATCAACTATTATGTGGTTTTTTCCTAGTTCTTACCGCTAATCCCAAGGAATATTGATCTAGGGAATTGTTAAACCTGTTTGGGGATTCACTTGAGGAGGTGTTCATATGATCCTTTGACTTTATGCATATGTCTAGTGGAATTATGTGTACACCATTAAATTTTTATAGTATGAGTGTCTAAGCTATCCTGAACTAGTTTGATTCATGGTGTGATGTGACATGTGACTATTGTCTCATTTAGGCATATTTTGGGTTTTATTATTTTCTTTTTGTCACATATATTAGATATAATATATGATCCATGGCTTAGTTTTTTTTATATGATAGGTCTATTGTGAAATATGGATATGAAATAATTTGAAAATGATTTACCTACATTAGTTGGAAATATTTAATAAATAGAAAATAAAAATATGTTCCCATTATTCAAATATAAAAATAGTTAAACTATTATCATACATAGTTTTATTTAATATTGATCATGGATGTATTTTTGTTAAAAGAAGTGATTTGGAAAACTAGGCTGGGATCCTACTAATACTATTATCTCACACCATGAATACACCTTTAGTGGTGCATAGAACTTTGTATATAATCAATATTGAAAAATGAAAGGAATTGAAAGCGGGAGGTGAGGTTTTCTATCAATTGAGTTAGGTAAATGATGGTGTCATGGTGGGATTATTCCTACACTATCACATGGTGTAACTTCTATTCCTATTTTGGTAATCCATTATAGTTGGATAATGTTTCCACTATTGAGTTATTTGGATTCCATTATTTGTTTTTCTATATAGAATATATTTATCTTTTTTATATATTGTATATACATGACATGTTGTTACTTAAGGTTGGGAGAAATCATTCTCTCTGTTTTTTTAATGATCGTTATCAATTCGTAACCCCTAGTGATTAGAAACACCCTTTAGTTATGTGATGGATTTGTTTGGGTACTAGTTCGAGAGGGTATTTTGGTCAGTTCACAACATATGGAGATAATAAAATTAAATTAATGGATTTGGTTGGGTACTAGTTCAAGAGGGTATTTGGGTCAGTTCACAACATATAGAGATAATAAAATAAAATTCAAAGATGTATTTTCATTAAAAACCCCAAGGATAATAAAATTCATGAGTTTTTTGATATACATATCATATGAAATCTTCACTAAAATCATAAACATAAACATTTATGATAAACGATGAGACTATATCATAAAACTCGTACCACTTTGCTAATATTGAAACATAATCCCTATAAAATAATAAAATTAACTCAATATTATGATATCATAAAATCCTGATATTAAATGTAATTGGGTATGTATATTCACCTTGTAAAAGAATATAGGTTTATAACAAAACATATTCCTCAATAAAGGAAAATTGAGACAAAAATCCCTTACCTTAAGTCTTGACATCCTTCTTATACAATCCATCATCCTATATAGTAAATATAATTTTATTATATATATATTATATAACCATTATCATATTTATAATTATATATAATATTAAATTATGACATTTAATTACTAGTTTATTAACAATTTATTGTTTAAATTACATTTCATGTAATAATAGCTTCATTTTTCACACAAGTTTTGGTTTGGTATTTTCTGTCATCTTAATTTGATCCCGAATAAATCACATCAAAAACATTAACCATGATATAAATTTCATATGTATTCATTATATTTTTTTTATTAATCCATAAATGTTATAGATATAAAACAAAATACATCAATCCATGAGATGGTAGGTTGTACACACATATAAGTGCAATTACATTTTTCATGATGGATATAATGAAATAAATATAAAAAATATTTTAAGCTTAAATAATAAATTTTATTTCATATATATCACATTTATTAATTAAATATTCCCTTATTACCTTCCATGAAATGTAATTGTGGAAAAAAACAAATCTCTCCATGAGGAAGTAATCTACCATACATTGAAACAATGTTATCGTATTCTCTAAAAAATATAAAATAAGTAAGTATATGTGATATGATACTTCCATAAGTATAAATATTTTACGTATAATATTTATATATATATATATATATGATATCCATCATCATACACAACTGTTAATGGATTATACAGAAAATATGTCACATTGGTTCGCAAGGTGGTAGTCCACCATACACACGAGTGACATTATCATTTTTCATTTGAGGGAAGAGGAGAATGATTTATTTCATAACCATTGTATAAAACATCTCACCATATGTAATATAACATTTTTATTATATTATAATGGTTTAATAACATCTTAATGAGGTTAAAGAATAAATTAAATAAAAATTTTCACTAAATAACATTACCAATTCTCCATATTACCTCATTGGGTACGCACCAAATGCCTCTATAGGTTTTATTTTTTTTATCAAAATAAGGATTTTAGGATGATAAGATGGAATTAAGTAATGTATTTGGTCTTTTAATTTTTAAATAAAAATGATTTGGATGTGTGATAAGGAGAGGATATATGGTGGCATTTTATAAGTTAGTTGAGTGGAACACTTATAATTGTTGAAAATAAAAATGTGTACACACGTTTTTCTCATAAAAAAAGGCACCAAAAAGAACTATATTTCATAATATACTGTATAAGGTATAAATTTTTCCTTAATATGGGGTTCTTAAAAGTTTTCATTTCATATTACCCATTATCTTTTTATTTTAACCACAAGTAAACACATTTTCACAATAATTGTGGTAATTAGTTTTTACTAATTTTACTATTCCTAGTAGTAAACAGTAATTTAACTATATTATAAAATAAAACTTATTTTGTTTCCAAATATGGTATCTATTTTTTACAAATTCAAATAATATATTTAGAAGAGTTTAATTTAAAATTAAACCTA
Organism: Viscum album; assembly: GCA_963277665.1. Classification (NCBI taxonomy): domain Eukaryota; kingdom Viridiplantae; phylum Streptophyta; class Magnoliopsida; order Santalales; family Viscaceae; genus Viscum; species Viscum album. The sequence continues at coordinate 1,513,558,370 of OY728155.1, read as the reverse complement.
TATATGCGACTAGAAAGCGGTATTCCAAAGAAAAAAAATTTATAAATATAGAAATTTTAAATACCCCCATTCAATGTAGAATTTATTCCAATGAAATAAATTATCTGAATAAATATATAATTTAAAACAATTATACTTTAAAAATATATTTAAAAATTACTAATGATTTAAAAATTTCTAAATGAATGGTCAATTCATAATAAAACCCTATATCTTACACTATTCATTGAAAATTTTATCTTTTATGAATATTACAAAAAATTAACTCTAAGATAATTTTGACTTGTAAATTTAAACAAAAATATTATTTTTTCATATATTTTTTCATAAATGTGTTAATAATTAATTTTATTATTTTTTTCACAAGACTCAACAAAAACAAATTTTCAGAAAATAGTAATTTCATAACATATAATAACTTTTCTAAAAATTAAGTACCTTTTATGAATATGTTTTATTTATAAAAAATATTTATCATTAAAATTATAAATGTATATATCTTAATAAATACCTTTATTTTTACAGATAGGTTATAATAATAACATTATAATAATATAAATCATTAAAAAATCTCTATTTTTTAAAAATTAGTTTTCAGTGTAACACAAGTTCATGTCAGTGTTGCATGTAATTCCATCTATCACTGAAATTTAATTTATTCAAATATAATAATTTATAAAAAAATTGTATTTAAATAATTATATTTTTTATATTTTATATATTTATTCTATGATTGTGAAATCATTTCAAATTTAAATCAATTTCATTATTTTTTGTAATTTAATGAGTTCCGTATCTATCTAACTAAAAAACACCTAATTTTTTGTCATTATACTTGACCTATACTTTTAATATTAAGTTTTTATTGTTTTTTTAATATAACATCAAAAAATGAAATTAATAAACCAAAAAATAGCAATTTTCATCCCATTTAATCCATTATTGTTCTTTTATCATCTATTTTCATTCATATATTAGTATTTATTTCTCATAGAAATCATTTCCTTCCAATCATTGTTTGTTTCTCATAGATAATATATTTATTTATGATGATTTCATTCAATTTTTTATTGTATTTTTTTCATGGAGTGCACTAATAAATTTCATTCCTAGGGGATTCAATACCTAGCTCAATGATATCTAGTTGTTTATTTGGTTTATAATTTGGGATATTAAATGTAATATCCATCAAGGTGTAACACCTTATCTGATGAAATTAAAATATATTTTAAGAACTTGTACTAGATGAACTAGGTTCTATTTGGGTTTGACCTAGAAGTAGTAGTTATCTTGTTTCACTACTTCATTTTCAAAAATATTCTTAGAATGATTTTTATTAATGTATCATCACATTTGAAATAATAAAAATTATATTTATAAATGTATCACATTCTAAGAAATATAAAAAATATATAAAATGAAAATAAATTTTTTGAGGTAATAAATATAAAAAAAATAGTTGGATTCTTAGAAATAAATTATAGACAAAAAATGAAATCTGATTTAGTTAAACATGATTAAATAGTGAAAAATAATGTTTCCTGGTAGAAATAATTTTCAACGTTTATTAAGAATAAATCATGGTAGTATAATATAACAAAAATACACAAAACAAGACCAATATAAATTATATAAATATAAAAAAAATTAAATTATAAATAATACAAATAAAAAAAGAAAAAAGTCTTCAAAAAATATAATATTTAACAAGGATGTATTTCCTTAAAATAATGAAGAATGTATATATCAATAAAAGATACAGATTACTAGTTTATATTAACTTTTCCATAAATAATATATGCTTATATAGGAGAAAATATATATATTATATATGAACATGTTAATACAAACCCCTATTGGTTCTCACTATGTCATAGATATCATTGGTAGGTACGCATCAAGGAATGGAATCCTACACATTTAAACCATTCAATTAGTAACATGATGCATGAATAAAAAATAAAGGTTACCTTCTGAAAAATCATAAGATGAATTACATGAGTTTTATTCCTTCAAACATGATACAAGCAGATAAAACCATAAGGCATAATGGTAATTCTTATTGAGTAACTAGACATCCCCTAATAACAAGATATTCCACCATAAAGTAGTTTGTAAACTATTTTAAAGGATAAATATCATGTATTTATATTCCTAGATATTATTTAAACTATAAATTATTGATCCCATATAATATCATAATACCAATCTGATAATAAATTTTATTTTCTATGACCCAAATAACTGGTACAATGCCCATAAAACATATTCCACCACCACAATAAAACTCATTATTCCATAGAGGATAGAGAACACAAAAAGGACTTCATATATATTTGGGTAATGATATACCGAATTTTTAACTAAAATAATTCATCTTCATTCTATAAAAAATATTGGGCATTATCTATTTGTTAGTTGAATTTTAAATAATTAAATGTGAATTTGAATAAGTACAATATAATTAAATTTCAAAAATTAATAAGCCATCAACAATCATTGGGAAGTATATAAAGACCAAAAATCTCATAATACATTATTTAAAAAAATATCCCATGGAAAATAAGATATTCAAACATGGCACATTATACGATACTCTAAATTAGGACTAGGTGGAGAGTTAACCATTCCCCTAAACCATTACCAATAGCTTCAAATATAATGTTGGAACCATCCCCACTTTCTTAAAACATTAATGATCTGTTATGTTGATCAAACAGATACTAATACATATATATACATTAAAATTATTAAAAAAAGTTGTATATCCACTAAGGTGTCAACCCATTTTTTGAGAATAAGATAAATAGTAGGGAACCAAAAACAATGCCTACAAATAACATTGATATAATAAGTTAAATCTCAAACATTTACTCAAATTTTTATATGTATATAATAAAATGGCGTGGAAATAAAAAAAAAGTTATATCATTAGATCAAAAACAAGTATATTAAAAATACTTATATTAGTTATAGGTGTTATCCCCTATATTGTGTTATTTCATACCAATATAACCTACACTAATCCATAAAATGAAATATGAGAATATAAAAAATAACCAATCCATATGGTATGAAAACAAAATACTTATAAATATCTTACTGATTTACTCATATTCAAATATATAATTAGGTAATTATACAAAAAATTAATGGTCATAGTGTCTCATCCATTATATATTGATTTGGCCGAGCTACTCTTAGATATCTCACATCACATCCCATGGAACACTGGAATGGGTATAAGGGGTCAAGGAAATATAATTCCATCCAACCCAATGTTATGGTAATCTTATAGTGTATCAATTAACAATATATAAATATATGGTTGGTATACATGCTTCTAGATTATGTAAAAAATATTTGTGTTATACACCCACATAACTAATATAGGAAACATTAATGAAAAATAAGAAGAATTTGACATTCCTAAAAAACAATATGACTATATCAATACTATCATCAATATATATATATATATATATATATATATATATAAGGTTATTTGGGGGTAAAATTACATTTAAATACACACACACCACACATTGGTCGAAAAGCCAAGCCATAGCCCCCCCCCCCAAGGGGATATCACACCCATCAAGCCTCATTTATTCAATACATGCTAAGTAGGACCAATGGACATGAAACCCATTGCATAGCCCATAGGCCCAATGGGATAAAAAAACAACAATAGAATTCATTTATAATAGTAGTCAATAAAAAACATAAGATAGACCACATGAAGTATACTAGTCTGATAAATTAGTAAAGTCTTGAATTAATAAACCATACTACAAACATCACAATAGAACCACATGGGATAATATACAAAAACCACCAAGACATACTAAATTTTGTGCTCAAGACAACATATCCAAGGGATATCCTATATTAGTTTCATTATTTTAGAAAATTATATTTATTACCATTATATATGTTCATGGTTACACCTTATATCCCAACCCAAACATTAATATTTTAATATATCACATCATATAATTAAGATTCAGTTATATCCTCATATCAATAATGTATAGATTAATACATACTAAAATAATATTAGATAAAAATATACAAGTAAAAAAATGGTAAAGTTTAAGAAAATTAATAAAATTGTAGTTTTAAAGTATACCATTTTCAATATTGGGTGTTGAAAAAAAACTCCATGGAATTTAAAAACCATAGGAATTATCTATTTCTAAAGTGATATAATTATTGAACCATTGGTATTATTATAATATGTATCTTCTTTCCAACTCGAGACCTTATATAATGTAACCACTTTCCACCTCAAAAACCAACCACCATGTCACCAGAAAAGCATCATCATAACCATATTTTATGTGTGGATCCTTAACATATTACCCATTAAGGATTATGTTAGAGTAGTTTTTTCTTATTTTTGGATATATTATGGTAGTCATGGAAGTAAAAATTAGTTTCTTAAATAATAAACCATGAATATTTAGTCAAAGGATAACCCCTTAATTTTAATCTCCCTATAATTTTGTTTGAGTCTAAAACACCCCAAAGATCATCATTTTATCTATATATTATTATTAATCAAAAGGCATAACACCATGTGATTGGATGGATTTGTGACAAGGACTAATAATTTATACACACTAAATATATCAAGGATGATTTAATAAAAATTATTCTAGAATGTTAGGTATATCAAAGGGTATATGGTATATTTTTTTATCAAATTTTATAAATAAGAAAAAATTTCCATAACAAATTAATGGGAATTTAATTTTCAAACATTTTTATATTTTCTATGATAATTTCATAATATTATATTTCATATCCTTAAAATACATTTGGGTTAAATTATTAACATACAAAAACCAATACTATAAATTTTATAATTGTAGCCTAGTAATTACTCAATGAGTTGAGACAAAATTTAATTAATTGACCCTTATATAATCATCATTCATACACTAACTAAAATAAAAAATTAATATCACCAAATAAAAATTCTATAATAATTTACATTCAATTATTCACAAAATTAAATGTATCATAATGAAATATAAATTAAAAAATATATATAACAAAATAATAAAAAGGTAATAACCAATGTATATATTATTTCATAATAAGATGAAATTATTATATGAATGATAATCTCTATATCTATGTCCAAAATAATAATAAACATAAATAAATCACTGTTAAAATACTCCATAACACAATATTGATAAAATATAATTAAATGTATTACATTGATTCTATCTATCACATCTAATAAGTGGGATAAACAGTATATTGGGATTTTTATGAATATAGCAATCTTCTAATGGTTTTGATTGGATTCCATGAAAATGTGTGGTTTTTGATTTGATTTTATTATATTTGGAAGTTAAGATAGGGTATTTTGTAGACATGATTTGTGGGTTTATTGTCAATTTTATTCTTATAAGGTTGTTTAAAAATTAATTCCATTGGTATTTTGGATTGATTATTTGAAAATATAATGGAGCCTATATAATGTTTAAAGATGTTGGAGGGGAAATGAATTTGCAGAAAAACAACTATTTCACTACACATTTGGTAACACCATAGAATTTGTTTGGAAAAAGTTATATCTATAATATATATAAGTAGTTCTATAGAATAGTAAAATGAACCTTTCATGAGTGTCTTCATATAAAGGGACATCAAACTTGTTCAAAGGTAAACATCAATACATGTAATGGTAAGATCATAATGAAAAACATGTGTAATGGTGTTTTTATTTTCATACATTGTTGTTATGTAGGGATATGTCATAGGGTTTCCTTGGGGGTATTCATGTAGGGGTATAACATGACCTATGGATCCTAGATTTTGTAAAGTAAGATAATATTATTCTATAGAGTGATGGGTTAGGTTGTAATGTAACCCACATAATGTTAATCTAAAATTTAAGAATATAATAAATGGTAAATATTATATTTCATTAGGATAGAGGAGAAAATTGTACCATAGAAGCTCGAGCCACTGTGTGAAAGAGATTTTGTTAAGAAATATTAAACCACGATTCATGGTCACAATAATTACTGAGATACTATATATAAATTAAAAGAATTAAAAAATGAGAAATTACCTTACACTACATTATAATTCATGTCATACTGGTAGTTACAGATGTTAGAGTTATGTGTGTTCATGTGACATGTAAAAAGGGATATATCATAGTTATTATAATGTGGATACATCCAAGCTACAAAAACATATTATGATATAACAGAGGTGATTTAGTAAATGTGGATGAATTTATGCTTTATAAGTATAATGTTCTCCCTATTGTAGAAAATAAACTTTGTCATGTTGATTATGGTGATCAAATATGTTTGCGGAGTTGTTGGCATAATCATGGGCGGTTTATTTAGAACTTAAATGCATGGGACTTATATATCTGGTCTTTTATTTAATGTTATACAATTTGGAAGAATTATATGTTACATTATTTAATTGATCTCACAATCTATGTTTTAGTGAAATGTGTTATGCAATGGTGAATCCATGAAGTGTATTACTATACCATAGAATATGGGACCACATTCTAGTTTAATTTTTTTATAGAAAACTTGAAATTTGATTAGTGGGAGTTATTTCATGAAGTTTTAGTGTTGTAAAAATCCTTTAATGTAACTAAATGTACATAATACATGTGTGGATAACTAGATGAAATCACAAGAACTAGGAACATGAGTAGATTAATCTAAACCATCCGATTAAAGGATACATGTTATAAAAATACCTACTTCTAATTCTGAAAGAAATTAATTCATATCATATTTAATGATTCATGTTTTATATATGGATAGAGCAAGTTTTTGTGGTACTATAAAAATTAAGAATAATAATAATATGGAATATAAAAAATCATTGATATTAATTTTGAATATATGGAACTTGCTTCAAGTAGAGGTTTTCAATGATTCTATGTGATGAAGTATAAGGGGACATGAATAACACATATACTTAATACATGAGGATGAAACTATATTTAATTGTATTTTTAAGTCTCATCTCGAATAACTTGGTCTAGGATGGAGTGAAATATTACACCATGCATGACTCACAATATTCTATAGGACACCAAATAGTGTTTATAGTCTAAAGGAAACACGGGGCGTTATTCTATTAGGAATCATATCCATACGCCGTAATGAAATAAAATATACATAAGTAACTCAACATCAAAATAGAATAAATGATAAATAAGATTTCATAATAGAGTTAATGTTAGGTCATAAACATTACAAAACATAGACCCCAAAAGTGTTTGTTAAACTATAGTATAAGATCAATATGATTATAAATTATGATACTACAATAATAGTATGGAGTATATCTAAGTGAGAACTAATAACCCCATACTTTATATCCTCAACTCCCTATTGTTGGGCCCTTTCCCTTTACTATATCCTTGATCAGGAAGAATCCATGCACATTGACATTCCCATATAGGGTGGGAGTATAAACCCAGTAGGAAACCACTGACTCATCCTCAAAAAAATAACATGAATTAGGAATGTATTATATTATAATATGGAAGTTTTAAACATAGAAAAAAATTATGTCTCAAGAATTAATGAATTAAAAAATCCAATATGAACCATAAACACACATTCTATGTATCTATATTAGATGTAAAATCATACTAATATCTTGAAATAGAGTCTACCATAATGTCATTTCACATATCTATGAGTAGATACAAGGATATTGAGTCCCATTTTAGGATACAAGGTCATCATGAAATGTCTCTTCATGGTTGATGTCAAATGGTTGTCCCACCTAGCCTTTGCATTGTGTTAGGAAACAAGGATGTTTTATCCTCTCTCGTCATTAGGTTATTCTACAAGTCCATCATATCCCACCTCTACATCACATCATGCAAGAAGGACATTATATCCAAAAAATTACTTTAAAAATGATACATGGTTTTCATACCCCTATCTAGTGTCTTGGTCTATCATCGTCATTATTCAAATTTGCACTTGCTTTCCCTATAAGGTTTAACCAATCCAATATGTCCAACCCACCACATGTTACTAGAATCAAATACACTAAAGGATAAACATTCATACATAACTAGAAATGAAATAGAAATCCAAAACATTGAGATTAAAGTATGAGTATTAATATATATACACACACATATCCACACACACTTGTGATAAAATATTATAAATTGGTCTCATGGGATACACATTCACATACATATGATGGAACTCAAGACCGGGTCAAAACACAAAAATTTATACCATCAAATAATTCATATAATCTTTTAATAGTGTTCTAAATACTAAGTGGATTCATACCTCACGAATATCGATGTCTGCATTATTTTCTTCCCGTAGTCGATTCACAAATCACTCCCATGCTCTAATCATATCAATCCCTTACACTGAGGGTCCTTAATATAGTTTACAACATATCATAATGATGGTTTTAGGGTAGGGATCAATAAGTGAATAAAAACAACAGGGTAAATGCATATCATTTTACTAACTAAAATCATTGGAAACAGATGATTTATTACTGATCATAGAATAGAACCCATCGCTACAGGAATAGTGACTATAGAAGAGAAATTGAGAATAGCATGAACCTCAGCCAACATGAAAACGACCATGGTGTAAGTAATCATCCAAGTCAACTAGTAATAAATGGATTGTCATCCAATGATCCGCTCTAGGTTAATCTTAAAACCATCATTAGCAGTTAAACTCATGTAGGGATGGGGAATAATTGAATAAGAGGGAAAAAATAAATGCTAATTAAAAATTGTTAGTTGAAGATGGTATGAATTTCATCTTTAAAACACATACAACCCACAAACCATGGGGGAAATCTCAACCAATTGAAATTTATAAAACCATCTCCAAAAATGTGTAGTGATCCCCACTACACCCATTTTGGCTTGTCACTCTATACCCAAGAGGTCCTCAATAGTAATCCAATACTTTATGGGAGAAACTCTGATCCCATTTTGGACTCACCATTCTTCCCTGCATGACATTAGTATGTGTCTCTAACCATGGATGGTGGGAAAAATTCCAAGACTATTTGGTTGATACCACACATAACTAGGGTGTTCTGGTCTTTCCAAATTCAAAAAAGTAGTTTCCATTTATAAATTAGTTATACCTTAGTTTTTTCATACCTATAGTGGTTCCAAAAATTTACAAAGACTTTTTTTAAAATCCATTTATCCTCCAACACTTATGACCCAAAATTAAACCAGAAAAAGGCCCAAGATTACATATCATTTAATATGAAGTTCTTCATTAATATAGATATTTAAGTACTTCACATCCTCATGAAATACCTCTAGAAGTCATTCACAAACAACATAGTCTATTGATCCCATACATCAGACACCCACTACTAAATCTCTAATTAAATCTATCCATATTTCTAAAATCCTTGAACATGTTTATGTGTCTTCCCTTGAAATAGATTATCAATATAGTCTATAAACCGCACTTTTTTTCTTCAAAAAACACATCTAGTTCTAACTCAATGTACTCATATTTATTCACATGAACATGATCAAACTCGTAAATTAGTAGCTGATAAATAAAGAACACATAATTAATTTCATGGTAACATGAAGGAAGATAAAAAATCTAGGCCACTACACTAATACTCTTGAAAAAAATGGTTCAAAAATGTCATTTCAAAATTCCCTTTTCACCCACAATTATTGATTCAGAAATTGAGGAGTCACCCACAAGAGAATTATATTTGTCAAAGTAAACATAAAGGGCCACATATTCTTGGAATCATATGATAATTATCTAAACTAATTGGTAGATAACCATATCTAGATCCATTTTACTCTTTCACAGGTCTAAATTACCATGCTTGACCCAAAAACAAATACATTAACAACTTTCTTATAACATAGTGGTGATCAATATGGTCAACCATAGTGAGACTCAAGATGTTCCATGTGGTTTAAATCCTAGTATCCATTATTGTATGAAAACATAACCATTTATAGGTGATCATAACAATCACCATCATTGTTTTGGAACCATGCTTGTAGCATTTTTTATAAGGTATAAATAAGCCTATTTGATTAACCATTATTCTACAAATGATATTCTATACTTATTTTCAACTAGGTACCAAAATCCATTTATATTTATTTCTAGAAATTCAATGTCAAATTAATTTATCTACATAATATGATTCTTAATGGAGATCCATGAAGTTGTATAATCCCTCATACATAAATCGTTACCCACACCTAAAAAGAGTGAGTCTCTTGAATCAGTATGAAATTAACCACATTCATCATCCAACCAACTACCCCCCAAACAACATCCTGACCCCTCAAGGTCCTGGGTAAACCCATAATAAATTCTATTATCATGTTGTTCCACTTACACATAGTTATCTGATGTTTCTAAAGTAATTTAGAATTAATATGATACTCAATTATTACCATATAGTAGGTGAGGCATCACGAAGAAAAAATGATGATGGATCTCTTCATACATGGACACTAGAAATGAAATCGAATATCCCAATATATATTTATATACCCAGAATGCACAACCCATATTGAAATATGTGTGTATATCATCATATACTACCTCAAGAATTCTACCAATAATAACCTCCCACAAATATATATCACACCATTATCATCCAAGGTCCACCCTAGGTATGGTTCACTCTAAATTAACCATTCATACACCATTGTACACACATTATCACACACTTGTATAGAATTTAACTAGTCCACTATAGAAGATGTTATAACCAAAGACTCACATATCATAACTCTGTTATCCTCATATGAATCTACTAGTCACTCAGCTACCAAATTATAAAAACCAATCCCACTACAACGGATTCCTTTGAAAATCCTATGTCTCTGGTATTTTACTTATGTGAACATCTACATTAAAAACTACCTTCCCACAAGAATTTTTTTTCTCAAAGTTAAATGTCTACATATACTTTAACCATCACATTTGTCATCCCACTAAGAGAATATATATTACATTATTGTGTGTTATGTGTGGATAATAAACCACTCATGGAATAGATAATTCCTATGACATTTAAAATCATAAACAAAACATTCTAACACTTTTTCATTCATCTGGAAGTTTTAATCGTGGGGTTGTAGATGAAATTACACATACATTACTGCCCCATTCTCTTTATGAACATAACTTCGAGCTGAATAGTTAATGTTTCACGATATACCGAATATCAAATCATATGATATAGAAGTGTCAAAACTAGATAATTCATCAATAACACCATCAACTATAAGAGGGACTATTCACCCCAATCATACCACTCAATCATAAAACATTTATAGTTTTCTCTTTAATAAACATTGAATAATAGGATATATCCTTGATAAAATTTCAATAGTACCCCATAGTCCTAAGGAAACTCATAACCTCGAATATATTCTTTTGATATTACCATGACATAAAATTATTTACATTATTTGTTTCAATAAAATATCCCCCCATAAAATTTTTCATTCTCATGGAGCCACACCTCTAGAATCCAAAAGGGGAACTTTGACAGGTTGGAAAATAGGTGATGTTCTTAAAGTGTACTCAATATATTATAATGTTTTATAGAAATAATAATTGAAAACCATGATTATATTAGGAAACCATCCAAATATATTACAATGAAATAATCATGATATGTATGGAAAATATTTCTCATGATAGCGATTATCACCACAGGAGAGTTATTTCACACAAAAGTCATGAAAAGATATTCACACAGTCTATATAGACTCGTAAACACCGCCTTCCGAATATCATCATATATTATTCATAAATGATGCTATATTGAATTGATATTAATCATGGAAAATCACTACTCTCTCAATAACTATAAAAAGATCATAAATCATTGGTAAAGAGTATATTTTAATCATCATTAGCTAATTTAGCTTTATTTATAAATAATGATATGTATAATTCCATCCATCATCATGGATAAAAACACTGTAGAACCCCAAGGATATGAGATGGGTTTAAAAAATCACTTTGCCTCTAAATACACTGACCACACTAGAATCTCTATCGAGATAGATGTTTCCATATGATAAGGTTGAGTGGATATAGGTCTCTCTTCATGAATATCTCAATATATAATCTAACTCCTATATATGGAGTAATACTTGAGAGGTCATCTTAGAATAAACCGAATTAATTATCCACCACAGAGCATGCATCAAGATCCAATCTTGCCACTTGCACCACAATAGCATTATGCTGACTTAGGTCTGATTCTGTCATTCATGATCTGACATCCCACTCACAGGTCAACAAAACCTATCTCCTATTGGAATTCATGTATCCTATAATAACCAATATGAACTTAATAACTATTTATCAAAACCTATCTCCTATCCATAATTCCTTAAAATAGAATTGTTAAATTTGTATATCTATCTGAATCCATGAAACATGATTTTATGTCTTGGAAAAAAAATTAATCTAATTACCAAGATATAAATAGTTGAATACCCTATCATGACACTTAATATACTGTCGAATTACAATATTTATATTCTTATCTCTCTATGAATTATTACTATAATTTAGAGACACAGAGGATGATAGTGCTATAAAATGGTCCAAGTAAGAAGAACTAACTTCAAACCATATTGAAGCTCCATGAACATGAGTTGAAATTATATATTCTGCATGTTATGGAATAGATCCTCAAATAACATATCCTTTATGGCCTCCTAATTAAGATAATAACTCTACCATTATACCTCATAATATACCACTGCCACCTGAAGGGGCCCCAAAGTATAAGGAATCCAAAATTACCCTTTTATCCATAGGAGTGTATGCCAAATCAATTAATCGCTTGATAATTTGAATCTATAACTCATAATCCAAAAGACAAGTGGTGCCCTGGAATACTAGGGGATGATTGATCTAAAAATATCAAGAATAATAAATCATATTCATCTATGTCCCTCCTCTATGAGTAGGTGTAATCTCTACGACTCTAGGATAAGGTGGTTTACAACCTGAATAACTACAAAAGGAATAATAGATCACTCATGTACATCCTCCTGCATATCCGAAGGTATAAATAGTGCATCCAATCATGATAGGATATATCAGATGTATTTGAGGTGTTATTTGATTGAAATTACATGCGAAAGTTTAGAACACCTATAACCACGTGATAATGGAAAAAACATGAGATGTTAAAAACAGAACATAAGGGATTTCTATTGTAATACCCATCATATAAGATAACCATGAACATGGTATATCCCTCCTAGTTTTACACATGTCTCATGCATAGTCCATAAAATTTTCATTTGAGTGAATGTAATTTATATTTACAACATAACAGCACTCTCATGTTCATCTAGCTAATGAAAACAGATATATATCACAATACATGGGAAAACAGATATATCACTAAATAATGTATTTTAATTAAATAACATATATGATTATCACAAAAGGTATATGTATGAAATTTGATAGTTTTATTTATATTTCTAATTCATGAACATACCCAAATCCTATAAAATTTTATCAAAATATTTATCTATGTTATCTCATAGGTCTGTTGCTCATGAGCTAACCAGCAACATGAAAACTCCCATACTAAAGCTTCACATAGCCTTTCCCCTTTTTACCATGTCTGTGAAAAACCATAATAGACAAAAATATACACTTATAATACATCTTTTTAATACCCTAACCTATATCACGAAGTTTATAATAGAGTTCCACCCGTATTCATGCACACATCCCTATACGCAAGATGTTATCAATTAGAGACATTGATCTAAAGGAAACTTGGGGAGAACATTCAATCAGAAATCATATCCATACACCATAATGTGATAAAATAAACATATCTAACTCAAAATTATATGGGAAGAAATAATTAAAAATATACTATAATAGGTACCATGAAAAGTTATAAAAATAATAAACCGTGGAACCCCAAAGTGGTATGTCAAAAATAGAGTAAGAAAAAAAGGAATCTCAATAAATATAGTAATACAAAACTATATATTCTATCTTAGTATAACCTATGAGACCCATGTACCATTTCCTATTCTCTCTATCACTAGGAAATTTCCCTTTCCAGGATCCCCGATCTTTATGTCTACATTCACATCATGATTATAATGCATATAGTGACTATAAAACCAAAAATATACAAAAAAATGAATCTTTAACATAAGTTTATATCCATAATATGTTTATTCCATGATAATAATGATTTTAAAAATCATGAAACAATCAATATGAGTAATGAAGTTGGGTTCTAACTAAGACACCATGAACCTAGACCATAGAAATGTCAAATTGAGTCCTGAAGGACAATCACAAATAAGTATGGAACTATAGTCAAAAACAAGTTCAACTCATGTATCAATAAGTTTTCACAAGCTTAAAAATTATTTAATCTAGAAAAAATTCCATCAACACCTATCTAATTCAAGAGTTAGGTTATAAGGCCATCACACCGAAATTTGCAATAGGTTGAGGATACACATCAGTTCAATATCTCATATCCATAAATTTATTCCATAAGGCATCTATATCCCAAATAGGTATTTGTTTAGACAATTACGTCATAATATGCCAAAATTTTATTGGTCCCAGCCACAAGTTCAACATACCCCTATCCAATTCCTTTTTCCTTCATCATCAATTTTAAATACGACACATACCCCACCCCCTCTAAGGGATAACCAAGATGTGATGGTCAAAATATCAAATTATACCTTAAATAATACTCCATAGGCCATATATAAAAACTCATTAGATAAAAGAAATATATGTACAACATAAAGAGTCGTATATATCTATTAATAGCTACACACACACATGATCAGGATTCAAACAAGGTTATCACATGTTGTACATGAACACACTTGTGATCAAACTCAAACATGGGTCTCTAATAGACAAACACATACAAGCATAACCTCAGAATATTTGTATACAAGGTATAAATTTTCTAAGGATCTTCCTACCACATTCTCATCAATTTCAACATCAATATTTTCCAAGAGTCAATTCCCAAATCGCTCTCATACACTAACTAGATAAATATCATGTGATGAGGGTCCCTATATCCTATTAAAACATATCTTAAAGATGGATATAGAGTGGGGTATAAAAATATCACTTGACCAACGAAAACAACTATCAATGGAATATTTAGGTATTAGTGATGAAGATAACTCATTTCTCTTATAATAGTCACTAAATAGGAGAGCCTAATATCCACACAAACCTACACCAACATGAACAATACCTTGAAGGAATGAATCAAAATAGGAAACATTTTATTCATGTAATATCTTCCAATGATCCAACCTATATTCGTTCAAAACTATTCAGGATCCAAGGAACACTCAAGAGAAGCTGTTAGAATCAATTAATAAAAGGAAAAACAATTTCCAAGGGTATTAAACATCCTTTTATAAATTATTTTATGTTTTTCTTATAAAAATCTCATTGAACCCAAAAATATCAATGGTAATTTTGAAAATTTAAAATTTCTAGAACTGTCTCTAACGTGATGTAGTAACATCATTTAAACCCATAGTGGCATTGACCATGATATTCTCAGAATCATTACCATTTAAATCTAATATTATGTTAGATAAATACCCTTCATATTTTGGAATCACCACACCATTATCCATTTCATGGTGAGGCTCATCACACCATGGTACATAGGAGTATTACCATCATTCTATGTTTTGAAACACACCTAATTGGGGAATATTAGCCTCTCCCACTCCACACATGTTTCTTATAGGTATAAAATGATCTAAAATGTTTCAGGACTTCAGATAGTTCACCCTAAAACTTTCAAAAATATTTTCTTACCCGCATAGAACCTATATCACTTTATTAACACATATTTAACCATTACAAGGACCAATATTACACATTTTATGAAATTGATGAGGTTTCAAATTTGGGCCTAAAAGTTTTTAAATTTTGGTTGACCTACAATCCTATATCCATTGGTGATCTACCTAATGTTGTAAATGAAGTAATAACATGTATTGATCCTTGGTAGAGTAGTGACCATGTCCCAAAACAATCATTATTAGAGTAGTGAGATTATAGTGGTTTAATCTATTAACCACATTATAGATCACATAGTCCTTGGTTTAGCCCGCAGTGATGAACCAATTAAAAATACATATGTCATGAGTGATTTTTTTTTGTTTCCATCTCTTTATTGAAAAAAAATACTAAGTAGAAATAACAATACTTAAATAATATTTGATATAGGTATGATCAGTTTAACTAGTAATTAGATGAATAGTGATAATAACAGTAAAATAATGTGACCATTATGGTTAATAGGTGATGATCGATTAGGGAATTGTGGTGAAAATGGAAACTTTATTTAACATTGAATATATTTCATACCATGATTCATCCACTCTAAGGGTACCTCTCATATAATCCTCATGAGGTTCCAATAATATGCATAATAGCATAGATTTATCTTTTATTGGGTTTTTTTCATTGATTTGATCTGATGATTTTTAATGGAATGGAATCCATAGTGCTCCTCATTTTATTAATGAAAAACTTTTCAATAGTTGGAAAAATGAGTTCATAACATATATGTACTAAATTATTAGATTTATTCATAAAGTTATTTTGGAAGGGATTTCTCTATTTAACCTATATACATTTATATTTAAAACGGGTCCTTGAAAACATGAAATTTATTCCTTTATAAAGAATGAATTAAAGGGTTTCATTAGAGAATATTTCTTTAATATGATTTCTCAATAAAAGTTCTATAAGGGTATGTCGAAAATTATAGAATATTTTTTTACTATAAAATCTATAAAAAATACAATAGAGAAGTTCATTATGTCCAAAATAAATGTGAAGAAAAACTACACCAATATGATGATCTCTCAAACTGAGGTAAGAAAATTTCAATACATTGGTATTTCAGATTTTATCCATAGTTGGGAGAAATTAAGTGTATCAAAATATTTAGACTCACCCATAGAGTTAAAAATTTATGTGATATTCTGGAAGAAGATGCAATAACATTAGTTTAGAAATCCAAGGATTCTTCATATGTCCATCAAGAAGATATCCAATTCATATAAAAAGAGTTATATCAATGGGGATTCATGTATTAAGTCTTTCAAATGAATATACAGGTCTTGGAAGTGAAAAAGGATAATATTGAACTAATTGTCTATGAATATTGATATGAAGAAGATGGTCACATGAATTAATGTGATAATAGATTTTATTGAGGAACCATCCAATGTAATCATACACCAAATGGTAACTAATAATAAATTTATGGAAAGAATTTCTCCCACTAAAACCTCAACTGGAAGAGATGATATTGGTTAGTATTTAAGCTACCACAATAATGATATAGTTGGATAACATGATATTGGATCATGATTAAAAAATTTGGGATCATTAAGAGAGGATAAAAATATAAATATAAAGGATGAATATTCTATTTTTAACAGCCAAAACTAGAACATAAAATAAAATTCTAAATCATAAATCTAAAAACTAAATAAATTGGGAATTTATGAGAATAAATTTTTATTATAAATCTATAAATAATGACATTATTTATTCAATTATTAAAATAAGAGATCAATAAAAGAAGGTAGCTAAAAGGTGATACTATTGTGGATGGTTTAGGTACATTATGATATTTTGTTATGAAACACAAATTCTTATAAGTGAAATGGAATCATATATGGAAATATCTAAATAAAAAGAACAATTAACATATGATTACTAGATAAAATGATCTGTATAATCAAAAAATAGTGACATATAAGGCATTATAGTTTGAGGGATTTGGGGATGGAATAATATTTTATAGTCACTTACCCCACTCTAGAAACCTACAATGAATGCGGTGATTCAAGAAAAGGGCATGTTAAGATGGAAAAGAGTTTAATTATTTTAGAGGAAAAATATATAGCATAAAAATTGTGTATAAATAACCCAAATCATCATACTCACAATAGACCTCATGGAATAAATTAAAATATGCATGGAAGAAAAAATAGTGGAAAACCCAAATATGAGATTGAATAAAATAAATTTTCCAAAAAAGAAATTTTAGATGGATCTCATGACCATCAAATAATATAAAAACCTACATGGTATTAAAAAAGAATTTATAGAGATATATTGAAATAGGTATAAGTGTACCCAAATGGAGAAGTAATATAGTGACCAATGAAATAAATTATATAATTTTATATCCTTTACATGATTCAAAACCGTATATATAATGAATAGTAATATCCAAGAACTAATTGGTTTTTTTATTTATAGACTAGACACATAATAATTCTATTTTACAATAATTATGAAAATTTCTACATATTATGGTCACATTAAACTCCCTTGTTTACTTATTATATGTTATACTCATATTCATTACCTAGGAAAATTGAAATATAATAAATGGATGAGATCAGATAGTTAATAAGGGTAAACATAAGAGATAATAATCAAATATCATAAGTGAACATGTGATGAGAAAATGGTAATAGTCATTAAACATTATAATATTCACAATGAATGGTATATAGATCATAAATAATGACTTATTCATGGCAAAACATAAGGCATGCAACAAAAATTTATAGAATCATGAGTTAATAAATATTATCCTTAAGATCATAAAAATTTAATGGGAATAATCATAAAACATATAAAAACAATTCTTTATTGACATAAACATTAGTATATGGAACATTACATTAATTAGACACACTAGTAGTTCCCACGCTTATGAGCGACAAAAATGTACTCGCAAATACTTATCTCGTGAAATATTAGATTTAAACAAATGGATTGGAGGTTGATAAATTACCCCACCCTTTAATATTTTTAATTATGATTGACAATTGAAAACAATCACTTATCACATAATTAACTAAAAAAATAAAAAAAAATTGATAAAATTCTCTAAATAACAAACATACACTTTTATTGGATAAAGAACCCATGGAAAGAAAAAGAAATTCCTTCAATACCTCATAAAGAACCCATAAAAAAATTGGTTTAATATGTATTCCCATAAAAAATAATTATTAATTCTATACATAATCCTAAAATAATTTATCAATGTAAAATAAATGGTTATCTATGATATCATTTAACTTTTTAAGTAAATACCATAAAATCAAGATTATAATGAATATGGAATTTACAATATATAGAAAAAGGGTATATGGTTATGTTAATAGTTTCCACAATTTAATAATTATATGTATTCTACATGAACACCCTAAATTAAAATTAATTAAAATATAGTATTCACAATTTAATGGTATTGTGTGAATGTGAAGGATCGTACAAAGTGGAAAATTGTGGAATAAAAAGGAAATATTGGACCACTCCAACAAAATATAAGGAAATTAAATATTTTATCTTTATAAATTAGGTTTATGGCTAAAATATAAAATATCCTCAATCAATAATATTGTATGTTAATTAATTTGTATTTAGATAAAACCAATTTCTATGAGGATTTGGAAAAAAAGGAATTCAGAATAAGAAACAACTAAGATCTTTTTTAACAAATCATAAATAAAAATATTTTATAAATTGAGGATAATTTAAATTTATTTTATAAAAACATTAAATCATATTATTTTATTACTATTGGAAAATAAAATATTATTTAAAGAAGTATTTACATGTAAAACATTAGAATGAGATTATTCTCACACTATGATTAAAATTATCTACAAAATTGATAAAAAAATTCATAAAACATGTTGAATACGATTAACTAGTAGAAATTGAACTCATAATTTTTTTTATATTTAATATGGAATTATTATTTCATCTATCAAGTTAAGAGTGTAAAATTATTGTTCCTAGTTAAAAAGAAGATATCGGGTTGATTCCACCTAAAAGAAACACATTAAGTAAAATAAGATTTAAGGGTAAATAAAATATATAGGGAACATATAAAACCCCCTAAATATTAGAACTAAATGATGAGTGGTTTTCTAATTAATAATAAGTTCATGAATGAATTATCTTTAATAAAAAATATTTCTTTTATAATAATATTGTAAATAAAACTCATAGGTCTGAGTAAAATTTTCATCCAAACCAGTTTCATTTTTTAATCTTTTTATTTGATAGAAATTTATATAAATTATATGATATTTCCATTTAATACATATAAATATGGTAAAAAAAATATTAATATGTAATAAAACCATTTAAAATCTATCATGTGATATATTAAGAACTATTTTTCAAGAAATTATGTTTGACATAAATAACCCTTTACATTATGTCCTTGCTTACTCAAATTCACTCTAGAATCCTTTATAAAAAAATAAATATCATAATTACCTATTTTAGAACAATAATATATTATAAAAATTAGTTATAATTATTTTTTCATTTATATTAGTAAGTTATTTTCAATTTTCGTGTTTCATTGTGGGTAATCTTGATCTTTTTAAACTATTTTTTTACAAGTTCTATGGTTATTCTTTATTCTCCTAAAGTAAATCATAGAATGATTATTAATACTACTATAATGTATGACTTGTAAGTATTTTAAATGTTTAAATTTACTTTCATTAGTACATTATTCTTTATCCCATATGATAAAACTGATAATGATCATTTTTTGGAATTTAATATTATAAATGGTGTTTTCTTAATTAATGAGTTTAATGTTTAAGAATAATTTTCCAAAAGAAAAAAATATTTTCATTATTTTTTAATATTATATACGTAATTATAATTTATATAATCATCCATGATATAATTTGATAGTAATTTTTTAGTTTGTGGTCAACCTGACATGAACATGAAGATGTGTTTCTTAATGAATGATTATGAGGTGATTTAGTTGAAATATAATTATAAAAGTAGAATAATGATATAAATTATTGTTTATTATTTCCAAATATCACAAATATGACTTAATTATATGATTTATTAATGGATATGAATATACTACATAAGTTTAATTAAAGGCTTTCCTCTATGTATTCTTATTTTAAATGATTGAAACAATGATACTAATTTGTTGATCATATCATTGATAGGTTCTAAAAATTTTCATACCAAGACCATAATTATATTCTTAAAATAGTATTTATATATTAATATAATTCACATGATAAGAAAAATAATGAGTTTTTGGAATGAAAAATGGAAATCAATAGTCCTATGGAGGTGGTAGTCCACACGTAAACATGGTTCACGATTTCACTTTACAATGAATAGATTAAATTAATAATTAATTTTATTATTTAAAATATAATTTTTTTATAAATATAATAATGAATAATGAATATAAAAATTATGGCCATTCATTTAAGGTGGTTCGGTAAAACAAAACACGATATTTTGTAGAAGTTGTAGCTGGTTCACGCACAAATGAAATTTTTCTATTTTCTTATAGAAAAGTGAAGGGTCGTAAAATATTTTTACATAATTATAAAAATATTATATTATTATAAGGATAAAAAATCAATACCTTTTAGATGGTGAAACTAACTATTAGATATAATAAATTCATAAAATAAAATACAAATAGGAAGAGGTGAATAGAAATCTATACTACACTACATTAGTTATCTCCATTGAGAGTGCGGTTAAATATTTTAATGATGGACTTTTAAGAAAGAAAATTAACCTAAAGGTGGATATTATTGTTTAGAATAGTTTTTTTATATTATTTTTATGATCTATATGGGTTTTGGTGTGATTTGATGTGAGGAGAATAGATCCCCTCTTATAAGTGAAAATGAGTTGTAATTTTCTAAATGCCCAAAATTTAAAAATAATTTAAATTAATAGATAAGTAAAATGGATCCATTAGTGATATATATTATTAAAAATAATTTATATTGTATACATACACCTTACCCACACTATTTAATAATTTTTTAAAATTTTTTGATCTTTAAAACATAGGTTACTCTTTTTTAACATTATGGATTTCACTACGGTATGTAGTTTTTACCTAAGACAGTAAAATATTTAACCATAAAAAATTGATCCTTATTATAGAATCATTAAAAAAATATTATAAATTTAAAATCCATTTTGACTGATTAAATTTTAATAAGTCTTTAAAATCTATATTAATTTGATAAATGTATAATGTATTAAAATATTCTTTGATAAATTTGATACATGAGTTCAAAAATATAATTCATAGGTTTGTAACCTATAATAACTATTTAAAAATTTGTAATTTCAATTTTAAAATACATATATTTTCATTAAATAGATCTCTAAATTTCCATTTCATACATATCTACTAATTATCTCATAAAAGTCTATATAACATTTTGTTTCACTATTCTCCTAAAAAGGGATTTTTTTGAAAAACATATACAATTAATGGTAAGATAATTTTGACAATATAAATCAAAAAATGAATTTATAATTATCTAATTCAGATTCTAAATGTTATAAATTTATTTTTTAAATAAAAATTGAAAATATAATGAAAACTGCTTTTATTGAAAATTTTCATTTCAATCATTATGTGTTCTTAATAATATATAATTTTAATTTCTAATTTAAAATATGTCAATATTATAATTCGTATATAGTAATATTATAATAGTGTTCAACATAATCTACTAGGATTAAATATACAATTCTTAATAAAATATTTCTTTTAAAGAAATTAAATATTACATTTATACTAAATACAATTTAATAAACATCATTAAAATTTATTACATATATTTTGTATTTTAATTTTAGTAATAGAAAGATATTAAATTATTTATATGAATTTTATAGATACACTGAATAATAATTTAATAATAAAATAAATATTTATTTTCAACACATTAGTATGTATATTTATTATATTTTAATCTCATATTTTCATATCATTGAGAGTCATATTTTTTTAAAATTTACTACTTAAAAGTACATGACATTCGTATAGCTATTGGATATATGAAAATAAACCATATTTTCAGTGACCTTAATTCAAACGAACTTCATTACAACAAAAATATTTATAATGGAAAAATTACATTCATATATTTAGACTTACTAATTGATTTTTTCATTCCACTATCACTTAAAAAGGCATGATTGTTATTTAATATAATATATTTTTTATAATTAGTATTCTTTTCTTGGTTCCCTTTATAGTTATAGATTTTTTTTGCAATTGGAAATCGTGAAAGTTGAAGATGGTCCATGATTTTTTTCCAAGTCATCAAAATTTTAAATTTTTATATCTATTTATTCCTATTGATTTGTAAACATTTAATGAATGTAGTTCATCCATGGTGAGTAATAATATATTTTCTTTAGTATTTAATTGTATGTGAATTTGTTGTAATGTCCCAAATATGAATGAATAGCATGTCTTTATTTTGGTTGAAACTATAAAGGGAATTCATTTTAATCATGTTTCAATCCTTTTGAAATAATAGATAAAATATCATCAATATTAGAGACATAAATACTAATAATAATAATAATAATACTAATGGTTCCTAAAACCTGGGGTTATACATTCACATATTTTTAAATAAATTGTTTATTCATTATTTTAATTATTTGTTACTAAAAAAAATAGCTCATATTATCTATAAGATAATTCATGATTTAATTTTCTAGTGAAGTATTGATTACATATATTCAGTTATAACAAGAATAATGAGAATAGTGTGTTTCTTTCAAACAATGAAATATAAATACCTCTCATGGATTGGTGTTAATAATTAATTTAATAATCCTTGAATTCATATGTTTCATCTATATTTATGTATTAAGATAAATTGGTTTACATTATGAAATTTGATAAAGGATTTTTATAACCACTACAACACACACACCTATATATCATCCCCCTTTTGGTTTTTTATCTTTGTGGTTCCAATGGAGTTTTTGGGTAAAATGATGAATTTGGTGATGAATGATCCTCCTACACATAATATTTTTTTACAACAACATTTAGACCCATCCCAACCATTTCTGGAGTTTCCACTTCCACAGTATTAGACCACACCGTCTCTAACTTATGCCTTTCCTTTTCTCCTAACTTTAACAGTTAAAATCCAATCTCCTAGCCTAGTTTTTACACTAGCCCATGAACTTCTCTCTATGTGATAACCTCTCTAATACTGGATGGTATGGTATTAAAACTCCACCATTTCCATTATAAGGGGATCTTCATGTTCCCAAATAGGGTCTTCTATGAACCAAATTATATCCCTGACACACTATATGGGCTAGCATTCTTTGGGGAATAAAACCTAATTCGTTGATTTCTTCCAGCACAAATGTCACTATGTGGCCTCCTATATCACCTAACTATTGTTTCATGTAGTAATAGTGGGTGTATAGTGGTGTTTTCATTTACATCCACCATTGGTATTGATAATTCAAATTATCTAGAATGAACATGGTCTAAATGCAATGTCATGTTAATAATAAATAATGATGAATACAATTTATTGTTGCCGCCTATAATTATAGTGATATTAACATCTCTCGACATTAGTTTCTGGTATTTCATTATATGCCTATTAATTTTTTTATAGTGTGGATATTATCGGTAATATTATAATTATCAGTGTATATTAACACATAATACATTACAAAAATTAAATCAAATCCATCATTTATGAAGAATAAGGTTTTTGGGTGAGGAATGAAATGGTTCGATGAGGAATAGATTGTATATCCTTTTTATCTTGTGAAGAAGATTCCATAGATAATCCTTCCACATCATGTTTACCATTTTTCCCTTGAAGAACCATTTTTGTTCAAATCAACTGATTGTAGGGGTTAAATGATTTGAAATAGCCGACATTGGGTACAACATCTTCAAATGGTCTCCAATTGTTTGGTTCATGGGGTGAGAAATTACCAATTACTCTCACATACATGATTTATGGTTATAATTTACAATGTAATGCATTTATTGGGTAACATGGAAAACTACACTGAAAAACTCACATTGGTTAATTGGATTGTAGGTTGGTCTCATCACACCCTTTGGGGGGGGGGAGAATTACCTATTATGGTGATCTCTTGTATATTTAATATATTTTCATGAATCTATGGTCCTTTTCCTAGTATGAATTTTTAGATTAACATGAGGCACTGATCCATTATGATTACGCATGGGTTCAGAATAATTTTTATGTATTTGAGATTCACTATCATTGGAGGGATCTATACGTATCAGTGGCTTTCTATCAATGGTACCCTTTATGGATAAATCAGAGATCATTTGGTTGCATAGTATGAAAATAATGTTTTTAACCCACTTGGTTTGGTTCTCTAAAGTTTTCCATCATCTGGGGGGATGTAAGATATTTTGGTATGGTTATAGAACCCATCATATGGGCTTCCTAAATAACCTTGTGTGGGGAATTAGAACCCATGAAGTTTGTTACCACATAACATGACATGTAACCTTTTCATGTTGTGTTATGAGGACCCAACCATGTAGTCTAATGTCATGCAAAAAGGACATCAAGTTTGAAGGTTTCTGGTCAAGGATGGTGGGGGACATATTCTGAGGAATCCTAGGGGACCTAGACGAAATGTGGTCTCCCAAGAGAATATGACCCTACTAGGGATATGGCCCAGAAAACATTTGGGTGAAATTGGGTGTTGGGTTTAGGGGTGAGAGAGGATTCCTATGTATCCAAGTTCATTTGGAATTGAATGCCTTGTAGTTCAGTTGGATAAGGGATTATACAAATGGAGGAGATCCATTTTAGGGGGAAATAGTGGGGATTACAAATTTATTCTTACCATTTGAGACCTAATGAGATATGTTCTATGAGGTGGGCATGGTCATATTGGGGATATGGTCCAAAGGAAATCATGATAGAGATGTGAATATTGGGTTTAAACATCATGTGTAAGGGTTGGTGTCCTGAGAACCAACTGTTTTGTACTTTGATTACATGAATGTTCACTTATTATATATTGTTCATTGTTCTGCATGACTATAATATAATAATGTCCTGGAATATTTGTTGCATTTATAAGTTCATGGAAGATCCTCGCTATGATGAGAACCTTGAAATTCTATAACAATATTCTTAAATAAAGTTCTACGATTGGATGACATACTATGATAGGACACATAGTATCCAGATCGTCATGTGCGAGTACTCGTAAGAAGGCGAGACTCTCTCTCATGGAGTTCGCACTTGGTAATTTCCAAGATGGGAGATTATGAGAACAGACCTGCCAGTAGAAATTATGCATGTCTTGGTGTCATCGGGCATTGCTATCTATGAGCGTTTGTAATAGTCCTTAGATTAGAATATTATCATTGACTCATGTCATGACTCACGCACTTAGATTTACTGACGAAAACCGTCACGCAGATAGTTGGTGGGAAGTAGGGTACGTTGGGTGAATCACGAGTGACATGTTGTTAATGGATAATTCAAGGAAGGATTTGTCCCTTCCATTTATGGAAGTTGATATCTTGGTCGTTTGATTGAAATATAACTGTTTCATTAAATACCATGGCCATGGTGTAAACGACTAGTTTATTTCAGGAAGTCAAAGAACGACAGATCAAGCATATAGGTTTATGACACTTCCATGAAACTTGGTTGATGAGATATCGAGACAAAGGGATTAAATTACACAATAAGTGTTCATTTGAGTTGATACATCTATGTGGCATCAACTTCTTTCTCTTGGGTGCCTTGACCCATTGCTAGACAGTAATCTTGGACTTTAGGCAAGCTCGCCTAATGCCAACGAGAAAGAGGCCTAGAGGGTCACACACCAAGTGTATTCAAGTATCTCAAGTATAATAAAGATTATTCCCATACATGGTTTAATAATTACTCAAGGAAGTATAAATCATTTTAATGATGGAGGAAAAAGGAAATGAAAAACAAGATATACATGTCGTGTATTAAAGATTACACGCCATGTAGTTTTTCATGGAAAACAAGTACACACCGTGTATTTATTAATACACACCATGTATTTTTATTTATGGAAAGTAAATTAATAAATGAAAACAAGATATACACTCCATGTACATTTAATGTACACTCCGTGTAGTTTTCAATGAAAAAAAATTACACACCGTGTATTTATTAATACACGCCGTGTATTTATTAATACACGCCGTGTAGTTTTTCCAGTCAGGGTTTTGAGGATATAATATTGTTTTAAATGATATTTATTATAATTAGCATGGGTTCATGTCAAGGAATTAATTATTCGACATGGGGGTTTTAAATAAGAGTCAATAAAATAAATAAAACGTGTAACACATTTATTTATTGTCATAACTCTACAACCTCAAACCTGATTATAAATATCCCCACAACCCCAACTCTTTTCCTACACACAACAACTCTGGAGAATTCATTCAAGGCCAAAAGAACCTCTTCCTCCAAGAACGCTCTCAAGACCGAGAGAGATCCTCTTCCATCAGATCAAGACGATCTAAGGCATACAATGTAAGCAAAGGTTTCTCCACGCTAGCACTCGGAGACTCCTTTGGCGACATCCTGAGATACGAGGTACACGTGTGGATCACTATTAGAGGAAGTCTACACTTGGCTTCTACGACGCAATGACGGATCACATCGGAACGTGATCAAGAACATAAAAGAAGAAAGAACACCACAAAAGGTATTTCTTTTCAATTAATTAAATTAATTATAATCAACCTGTAACGATCCTACTTTATGGTTCTGGGACTTTATATTTCTTTTGTCTATTTCTGTGATTCGATCCGTGGAGACTGGCGTTTATCGTCATATTGATCCCGGATTGATCATTGCTAATGAAAAAAAGCCAAGTGGGCACATCCACATATGTTCTTCCACTGCGCCTAGAACCTTCAAATGGTATCAGAGCGAGGTTACAACGTTGATTATACTTATTTAATTTTCGTTGATAATTTACGCATTTATATTTGATTCAATTCAAAATAAATCGTTCTATAAATATGAATAAATGAGATCTGTTCTTCCTCCTTTGTTTCTCGATTCACATCACTGAAACGACCTTTTAATTTTAATTTTTATTAAAATAAAAATGAGGAACTCATCCAGAGGAGCCATGCTTTCTGTCTGTACAACATGGGATTACACGGTGTGTAATTAAAACTACACATCCTATACTTAGGTTCAACAAACTGGCATCGGTCCACCAAACCATGCCATGTGAATTGAATATGCCTAAGTATTAATCATGTCATGTTGACCAAAACTGATCGGCGTGTGGAAACCAGAATATATGGCGTGTATGTTGGAGCAACACGCCGTGTAGTCCGTTCCAGCCTAGGTGAAACCGTGTACAAGGATAGGTCATGTACCGCATACACGGGATCGCCAGTCTGGTTACCACATAAAAATGAAGTACACACTATGTATGATTTATCTACACGCCGTGTACTCCAAAATTTCCAAAGTACAGAAAACACGCCAGAGCCCCCGGCGTGTACTTTGGATAAAGAGTGAAAAGAAAAACATGCCATGTAATTATAAACTACACACCATGTACTTTCCAGAAATGGAATTTCACCAAGTTTATTCCAATGTACAGAGACTCGTACAAGGAATATGGATGAGAAGAATCTCAAGGAAATTCAAAAATGAATTTAAGATAAAGAATTGATTAATTATAAGATCATAATTAATTGAATTCGAGTGCAACTTATCTTAAATGAAAGAATGATTAAAAGAATTTGAATTCTAAATTTGTGTAAATGTTGTTGCATGCTATGGATGATCATGAGCTAGAACAAATACCCTTTGTATGTGTATGGTTTCATTTTAATTTATTTAATTTAAATTCGTTGTCCTGCGAGCATTCTTCTAATAAAATGTAGGGCCTGCGGGCCCATGGTTTCTTTAATGTAAACACATGTAATGGAGGATCTCCCAAGCCAGTGGAGACGGTTCAAATCCCAAAGCCGAGGTAAAACTGATGCAAGAAGATACAAAGGTGGATAGGTGGGATCTGCAAAACACAAACCACCGGGTTCAAGGTGTTTTTCCCTAGGTCAGGGTTAGCTTATCAAAACCGCTAGATAAGCTAACCAATAGAAGCTCATGATCATGCCATATTATTTTATTTCTGTATAAATTGCATGGTTTATTCATTATATATGTGTTGTCACGATCACATAGTTAATAAAATGAACAAGCATGAAAATATTGAATAAAATAAAAACTGGAATATGCATAAACATTATCAGAACATGGTTAATCACTTAAGCAAGCATAAATTAATATTAACAAACATGTGATAATGAAAAACTAAGCATAAATTATTAAAATCCATTAATACCATATTAAGTCAGGCTTAGCCTTCCGTTACCTAATTAAGGTCAAGAATCAATAAAACTATGTGTTTGACCAACCCTTGTTGGGACACTTACTTTTATAAAGGAATCTCTTATGAAAGGTTTCGGGTTGACTTAACCATATTAAATCAATAGGAGTATCCCTTGCTAAACTTGATGTAATATTGGAGGTAAGAGTTGAGGAAATCCAAGTTAGGATTTCAGGATTGGGGAGTCCACTCAACAAATCAAGGAACTATAAGCTCACAGTTGGCAAAGACCTTCCTACCTAAATACCTTCAAATAGTTTGACCAACCCTTGTTGGGGTTATGCAAAGGGGAATATGGATCCTTTCCACTAGAATGTCAAATCAACTGGACATTCTGAGTTCAATGGTGAGGGCTATTAGTACTTGATAAAATAGTGGGAGACTTAATAAAATTTATTATTTCTCATAAAATGTAATAAAAAAATTACTGATAAATCTGCTATTTTAATTTGTAGAATCAAAATGACAAACACATTAACCACATTTTCTCTATGATCAATTCTAGATAAAGACAACATCCTCACTAGCAGTAACTTTTAGGAATGGTTTAGGCACCTTCAGGTTATCCTACGCCATGAATGAAAGTTTTATGTGCTGGAGTCCTCACTTCCTGATTCCCCTACCCCAGGGGCAAGTGATGAAGATTTCCTAGTCTATGATCAACATTTTAACGATGCACTTGACGTTCAATGTTTGATGTTATCATCAATGTATAGTGAGCTCATGAAGTCTCATGAAGACATGGATTCTTATAGCATGCTTGAGAACCTCTTTGGTCTATACCAGGAGAGAGCAAGACAAGAATGGTTTGAGATCTCCAAGGCTCTATTCCAGAGCAAGCTTGGAGAGGGTACCCCATCTGGGCCTCATGTAGTCAAGCTCATTGGCTATATAGAGCGCTTGAAGGTTCTAGGGTTAAAACTCCCTAAAGAACTGGGTACCGATATCATTCTCGCATCAACCCCCCAGAGATTCTCAAAATTTGTTGTGAACTTCAACATGAACAACATTGAGAAGTCTCTGTCTGATCTTCTTATCCTTATTCGCCAAGTGGACAATGACATGAAGCGTGAAAATCCTTCTGTCCTCATGGTGAATAAAAGGAAAGGGAAGGTGAAGATATTTAAGCCCAAAGCTTCTTCAAGGCCTTCCAAGAAAAGGAAGATCAAAGGTGAGGCAAAGGAACAGGATGTTGTTTGTTTTTCATGTGGCAAGAAGGGCCACTGGAAGAAAAACTGCACCCAGCTAAGGAAGCAAGGGGAATCTTCAGGTGCATTTGTTATCGAATTCAATATATATGTTTCTACAAATTTGGTATTAGATACTACTTATGGTGCTCGCATATATATCCAAATACAAGAAACAAGTAGATTCAGGAAGATTGATCTAGGGGAGGTAGATCTACGAGCATCCAACGGAGCCAGACTTGTTGTTGTAGCTGTCAGGGACTACCACCTCACATTGCCAACTAGAATTATCTTGGTGTTAAAGGTTTGTTATTATGTGCCTTCTATTACTAAAAACATTATTTCAGTATCCAGATTAGATACTGATGGATTCATGTTCAAGTTTGGAAATGAATGTTGCAACTTTTATAAAGATAGCATTTGTTTTGGCAGGGCACATTTATATAACGGTCTTTATGTGTTAGACTACACAAACCAAATAATGGCAATCAATGACAAAGTAAATTCACATGACTCATACCACACCAAACTTTGGCATCACCAGCTAGGTCATGTTAATGAGAAACGTTTGACAAAATTACATCAAGATGGGTATTTAGATTCTTTCGAACTAAAACCACTTGGTGTATATCATGCATGTCTACAAGGCAAAATGACCAAAGCCCCATTTAGTGGGAAAGTTGAAAGGGCTAAAGAGATTCTAGAATTACTTCACACAGATGTGTGTGGACCATTTCCATTTGAATCAAGGGGTGGGTTCTCATACTTCATAACTTCTACTGATGATTTTAGTAGATATGAATATATTTACTTAATGAGGTATAAGTAAGATTATTTTGATCGGTTCAAAGAATACAAGAATGAAGTTGAGAACCAGCTTGGTAAGAAGATTAAGAAACTCCAATCAGATAGAGGAGGATAATATCTTAATCAGGACATCATTGATTTCTTACAGGAGTTTGGGATTCTATCTCAACTCACTCCTCCTTACACACTGCAGTGGAATGGTGTAAGTGAAAGGAGGAACCGCACCCTGTTGGACATGGTGAGATCAATGATGAGTCATGTGAGTCTTCCATTATCCTTTTGGGGATATGCATTACAAACAGCAGCGCACATACTAAACCAAGTACCAACTAAATCGATAAATAGTATTCCATACAAGTTATGGAGTGGACGCAATGATATGTTATCGAATTTACATGTGTGGGGTAGAGAATAATTTGTTAAGGCCTCTTCAGGTAACAAACTTTCACCCCGAGTCACAAAGTGTATCTTTATAGGATATCCCAAGGAAACAAGGGGATATTACCTATAAAACCCCTCAGACAAAAAGGTTACAGTGGCAAGAAACACCATATTCCTTGAGAGGGAGCACATCTCCAAAAGATATAGTGGGAGAGAGATAGACTTCGATGAAGTCAAGGCTCAAGATACACAGGAGTTGGTACAAGAACAGATTCCACAAAGCCCCATGGAAGAACAATTTGTTCTAGAGACACAAGAACTGCGTAGGAGCATGAGAGAGGTGATAAAACTAGAATGATATGGTTTTCTTGTCACCGAGGATGGTGACTCATTATTGGTTGACAATTATGATCCTCTTACCTACAAGGAAGCAGTTGAAGGCACAGACATTTCCAAGTGGTAAGAAGCCATGAATTCTGAAATGGATTCCATGTACCAAAACCAAGTCCGGATTTTGGTAGATTCTCCATTTGAGGTAAAGCCAATTGGTAATAAATGGGTATTCAAGAAGAAACTAGACATGGAGGGGCAAGTCAGCACCTATAAGGCACAACTGGTTGCAAAAGGTTTTAGACAGCATCAAGGAATTGACTATGATGAAACCTTTTCACTGGTTGTGATACTGAAATCCATCAGAATCCTATTGGACATTTCCGCTTACCATGACTTTAAAATTTAGAAAATGGATGTCAAAACAGCATTCCTTAATGGGAACCTCTAGGAAGATGTCTACATGACACAACCTGAAGGGTTTGTGACTCCAAAGGATGCCAACAAGGTATGCAAGTTGAAGAAATCCATTTATGGATTAAAGCAAGCATCAAGGTCATGGAACATTCATTTTGATGAATCTGTAACGGAATTTGGATTTGTTAAGAATGAATGTGAGCCTTGTGTCTACAAGTGGTTTAGTGGAAGTGTGGTCATTTTTCTAATAGTATATATTGATGACATATTACTAATTGGAAACGAAGTACCTGTCCTACTGTCAGTTAAGGAATGGTTTCATAAATGCTTCTCCATGAAAGACTTGGGTGAGGCAGCATATATTCTTGGGATCAAGATCCATCATGATATATCCCAGAGAATTCTAGGCCTGAGTCAAAGTACATACGTTGACAAGATACTGAAGAGATTTAGTATGGAACGGTCCAAGAGGGGATTGTTTCCAGTGTCACATGGCATTCATCTTTCCAAGAAAATGTGTCCTCAGACACATGAGTAAAGAAAGAGAATGTCAAGGATCCCTTATGCATTCACGATTGGGTCAGTCATGTATGTTATGCTATGTACGAGTCTAGATGTTTCTTACGCATTAAGTGTGGTAGGCAGATATCAAGCTGATCCAGGAGACCTCCATTGGATGGAAGTCAAGACTATCATTAAGTATCTGAGGCGTACTAAAGATATGTTCCTGGTTTATGGAGGAGATAAGGAACTAGTCATCAGAGGACATGTAGATTCTAGTTTCCAGACTGATCAAGATGACATGAAGTTGCAGACTGGATACATCTTCAGTTTGAATGGAGGTGTAGTGAGCTGGAAGAGCTCAAAGCAAAGTGTGGTGGCAGATTCTACAGTGGAGTCCGAGTATATCGCAGTTTCTGAGGTAGCTAAAGAAGTAGTATGGATGTGAAGCTTCATCCAAGAGTTGGATGTAGTACCGAGCAGTAAAGATCCTATCACACTCTATTGTGATAATACTACAGTGGTGGCACTTGCTAAAGAGCCAAGGTCACATCAGCAGACAAAGAACATACTTCGGAAGTATCATCTCTTGAGGGATTTTTCTCAAAGAGGTGAAGTTGTAGTGAGCAGTATTTCCACAGAAGACAACGTAGAATACCCCTTGACTAAAGCCTCGACTCAGCAGAAACATGATCATCATGTGAGGTCTAGCTGACTAAAAATCGTAGGTAGTTGGATCTAGTCCAAGTGGGAGTTTGTAAGGTTTGATGTCCTGAGAACCAACTGTTTTGTACTTTGATTACATGAATGTTCACTTATTATATATTGTTCATTGTTCTGCATGACTATAATATAATAATGTCCTGGAATATTTGTTGCATTGATAAGGTCATGACAGATCCCCGCTATGATGAGAACCTTGAAATGATATAACAATATTCTTAAATAAAGTTCTATGGTTGGATGACATACTATGATAGGACACATAGTATACAGACCATCATGTGCGATTACTGGTAAGAAGGAGAGACTCACTCTCATGGAGTTCACACTTGGTAATATCCAATATGGGAGATTATGAGAACAGACCTGCCCGTAGAAATTCCGCATGTCTTGGTGTCATCAGACATTGCTATCTACGAGCATGTGTAATGGTCCTTAGACTAGAATATTATCATTGAATCATGTCCTGACTTACGCACTTAGATTTACTGACAAAAACTGTCAAGAAGACAGTTGGCGGGAAGTAGGGTACGTTGGGTGCATCACGAGTGACATGTTGTTAATAGATAAGTCGAGGAAGGATTTTTCCCTTCCATTTATGGAAGTTGATATCTAGACCCTTTTATTGAAATATAACTGTCACATTAAATTCCATGGCCATGGTGTAAATAATGAGTTTATTTCAGGAAGTCAAAGAATTACGGATCGAGCATATAGGATTATGACACTACCATGAAACCTTCTTGATGAGATATCGAGAAAAAGGGATTAAATTAAACAGTAAGAATTCATATGAGGTGATACGTCTATGCGGAGTTAACTTCTTTCTCTTGGGTGCCTTGACCCATTGCTAGACAGTAATCTTGGACTTTAGGCAAGCTCGCCTAATGCCAATGAGAAAGAGGCCTAGAGGGTCACACACTAAGTGTATTCAAGTATCTCAAGTAGAATAAAGATTATTCCCATATGCGTTTTAATAATTATTCAAGTAAGTCTAAATTGTTTTAATGATGGAGGAAAAAGAAAATGAAAAACAAGATATACACGCCATGTATTAAAGATTACACGCCGTGTAGTTTTTCATGGAAAACAAGTACACGTCGTGTATTTATTAATACACATCGTGTAGTTTTCTTTATAGAAAGGAAATGAATAAATTAAAACAAGATATACACGTTGTGTACATTGAATGTACACGCCGTGTAGTTTTCAATGAAAAACAAGTACACGTTGTGTATTTATTAATACACGCCGTGTAGTTTTTTCAGTCGGGATTTTGAGGATATAATATTCTTTTAAATGATATTTATTATAATAAGTGTGGGCACATGACAAGGAATTAATTATTCGGCATGTGGGTTTTAAATAAGAGTCAATAAAATAAATAAAATGTGTAACGCATTTATTTATTTTCATAACTCTACAACCAAAAACCTGATTAGAAATATCCTCAAAACCCCAACTCTTTTCCTACACACAACAACTCTGGAGAATTATTTCAAGGCAGAAAGAACCTCTTCCTCCAAGAATGCTCTTAAGATCGATAGAGATCCTATTCCATTGGATCAAGACGATCTAAGGTGGAAAACACAAGCAAAGGTTTCTCCATGCTAGCACCCGGAGACTCCTTTGGCGACATCCTGAGATACGAGGTACATGTGTGGATCACCGCTAGAGGAAGTATACACTTGGCTTCTGCGACACAATGACGGATCACATCAGAATGTGATCAATATCATCAATGAAGAGAGAACACCACAAAAGTTATTTCTTTTCAATTAATTAAATTAATTATAATCAACTTTTAACGATCCTACTTTATGGTTCTGGGACTTTCTATTTCTTTTGTCTATTTCTAGGATTTGATCCGTGGAGATTGGAATTTATCATCGTATTGATCTTAAATTGATCATTTATAATTAAAAAATTAAATAAAATCCATCATTTATGAAGAATAAGGAATTTGGGTGAGGAATGAAATGGTTCAATGAGGAATAGATTGTATATCCTTTTTATCTTTTGAAGGAGATTCCATAGATAATCCTTCCACATCATGTTTACCATTTTTTCCCTTGAAGAAACATTTCTGTTCAAATCAACTGATTGTAGGGGTTAAATGATTTGAAATAGCCGACATTGGGTACAACATATTCAAATGGTCTCCAATTGTTTGGTTCATGGGGTGAGAAATTACCAATTACTCTCACATACATGATTCATGGTTATAATTTACAATGTAATTCATTTATTGGGTAACATGGAAAACTACACTAAAAAACTCACATTGGTTAATTGGATTGGAATTTGGTCTCATCACACCCTTTGGGGGGAGAATTAATTATTATGGTGATCTCTTGTATATTTAATATATTTTCATGAATCTATGGTTCATTCCCTAGTATGAATTTTTAGATTAACATGAGGCACTAATCCATTATGATTACGCATGGGTTCAGAATAATTTTTATGTATTTGAGATTCACTATCATTGGAGGGATCTATATGTATTAGTGGATTTCTATCAATGGTACCCTTTATGGATAAATCAGATATCATTTGGCTGCATAGTATGAAAACAATGTTTTTTATCCATTTGGTTTGGTTCTCTGAAGTTTACCATCATCTGGGGGGATGGGAGATATTTTGGTATGGTTATAGAACCCATCATATGGTCTTCCTAAATAACCTTGTGTGGGGAATTAGAACCCATGAAGTTTGTTTCCACTTAACATGACATTTTCATGTTGTGTTATGACGAGCCAACCATGTAGTTTAATGTCATGCAGAAAGTACATCATGTTTGAAGGTTTCCGGTCAAGGATGGTGGGGGACATATTCTGAGGAATCTTAGGGGACCTAGACAAAATGTGGTCTCCAAAGAGAATATGACCCTACCAGGGATATGGCCCAGAAAACAATAGGGTGAAATTGGGTGTTGGGTTTAGGGGTGAGAGAGGATTCTTATGTATCCAAGTTCATTGGGAATTGAATACCTTGTAGTTCAGTTGGATAAGGGCATATACAAATGGAGGAGATCCATTTTAGGGGGAAAGAGTGGGGATTACAAATATATGCTTCCCATTTGAGACCTAATGAGATATGGTCTATGAGGTGTGGCATGGTCATATTGGGGCTATGGTCTTGAGGAAATCAAGATAGATGTGAATATTGGGTTTGGACATCATGGAGGCATCCTTAATATCCAGTTTTTCTGGAATGAAATTCCACATAGTTCTGTGAGATTTGGGATTTCACCTAAGGGGGAGGCCAATGAATTCTTATCTAGTTGGGAAATATACATAATAGGAGTAACATTTAATGGATTGATATCATACATATGTTATGATTTTCACTACCCTTTAAACTCGTGTGAGTAACTCTAGGTGTGAGAAATAAGAGGAATCAGTAGATCTAATGATAACACAATCCATTTGGTTCGCTGGTGGATGAGATACTAAATTACAAAGGTATAGGCATAGGCTTTAAATGTGAATGTATCCTCTTCTATTTTTATTTCCATTATATTCACTCATTATGGTCTATATAGATATGTATTGGGTGGGAGAGAATATGATAAAAAGTTTAACCGATCGCAGAAAATGTTAGTGTATTACCTTGGGTGGTGTTATTAGAAATCAGTTCTTGGCGAGGATCTCATTCTACATCAAAGGGAAAGGGAAACAATATCCTTAACTATACCACCTTAAATGGGGATGTTCATTGGAGTATTATGGGATCAAAACCCTCATTATCGTGAGAATATTAACCTGAAGAAATTTCAAGGATCTACCTCATTGTGGGGATTTCCCACATCACTCTTCTTACCACTAGTATTTAAACATGAGAGGAAACCATGATGTCACTGATGATTTTATCCCACAGGTTAGGTGGCTTTAAAATGGGCCTTTTTCTGATGCCATTATACTAGATTTTAAAGTGTCTAATATGGATACCAATGACACAACAGAATAGAATAATGGGTGTAGGATATCATAACTCCATAATATAACCCATTATACATAGCATGTTCTTAGATGGGGTGGGGATCCCTCCATGTATCATGTTGCTACATGAGTGAGGGTATATTCTATGTATAGTTGTTTTATGTGGACCTTGGTTCTCCATGAAAAGTATTTTTCTACATAGGACTGGGTTTGAAACACATATTAATTTTCTACATATAGATGAGTTCCAACCATGTAGTGATTTGATCTGTGGGGTAGGGTTTCACCATCATATCAAATATCTATGTGGGATTCTATTCTGTGACAGTTTAATCCATTTTTCACCTCATGGTATTGTGTATATAAAGAATATTTTAGGTTAGTTTACCACTATATGATTTATTATTTACTTCTATTACACGGTGGATTGTAGATGATGGGATTCATTGAAGGGTTTAATTTTTCATTATTCCTCATCACTCGTTTTCTTCATCTCTCTTTGGTTCATGAATTCAGGTGTGTCTTCTTATCCTCCTTTTTTAGGCCCCCTCGAAGTATATTTATAGAATAATGAACGGTGTTCTGTAAGGGTTGATTGTCCATGGTGTGCCATTTTCTTTTTTTAGGGATCCAATTGAGGATTCCCTGACCTAAGAATGATTTAGTCCCCAAGGACAACATTCGATAATGGTGTTAATACTTTAAGTGGGAGGAAATAGACTTATTGAAACAACAAATGGCTTCATCTACATTTCAAATGATGTTGGTAATGAATCATACCAATAAGTATTTAGTTCGAGGGGAATACTCATTCTTAGTGGGTGGGAATCACTGCCTTAGTAAAGTCAATTACTTTGGTTGCATTTTCATACTCTCGCATCATGCACTCCATCCCACAAACTATTTTCTTTGATTGGTGCTTTGTGAAACGATAGATATCCGTGTGGAGTGGTGGTCTATAGATCAATTTGTCTTCTTAGAATCAGCCCACCCATCTTTATTCATTACAATGAGAATTATTCATCAAAATCTCTTTTTATTTTCTATTTTCTATTTTTATAAATTAATGGAATTATCTTGATCTCATTTGAAAATATTTCAAGACCCAAAAAATACCCCCATTGGAATGGGTTATGATCAAGAAAAAGGGGGGGATTTTATGATATAGAAATAATTCATGTTTTTTACTGATTTTTGGTACTCCAGTGGGCTCCGAATATGGGACTATTCTTATATACAGGGGACCCAGCTCATTTTTCATTTATTATAGTTCATGGTGAACTTAGCACTTTCTCATTCTTTCGATCACATAATACATCTACGAACTATATCATTTATGACCATCTCTTTTTGTGAACTTATTTTTTCACCCATGAACTGAAATATTCAACCATTATTGGTAATTTAAAATTTATTCATATATGGTTGATACCACAAGGTTTCATGAAGTCCATGTACCATCACTTCACTAGCCAGTGATTTGCGGGCTTGTGCCTTCATGAGCTAACGATTCGTGGTTGATGTAATTCTGTGAATTGATGTTTCATAGTCATATTACTTCCTGAAATTATTGTTAGTATTACTTCATAATTTTTAGTTTTTTGAAAAATAATTTCATTAATTATGAGCTTTGATACAGACAAAAGGATGGAAACTTCAAAAGATGATTTATAATCCTTATTCTGCGACCCTCATAGCTACTGATTAAAAGAGTAAGGCTATGATAGACTCTGTCAACAAAAAAATACCATCACCCCCTTCATCAACTATTGGTAGGACTTAATAATGTATATTAAGGAGGTTATGTTGTCTTATATAGGATCCCTTTTACATATTTTCGCTATCATCTGATGTAGAGATTCTGACCTTCTCCTTGGAAAACCGAACTACATCCTGGATACTTGAAATCAAAAATTTCCCCATTCCAAAATCATAGAAGAGGGGGAATTCATTCAGAATATAAACTCTACTAGGTCCCTTTAGAACTAAAACCCTTAGTTTATAGAGAAAACTATAAGAAAACCTAATGATAATGTTCCCCATTATCAAATAATTGGACCAAAGGTTGTGGAGAATGATAAACTGGGGTGTTCATAAAAATTGGACCATTTCCCTTTGAGACCATTTAGCTTGGACTAATGGTGGAAATTTTGGGATAGATATATCTTTGAGGAATTAAAATTCTAGTTGTCATACATGGGGATCTATGAGGAATTATTGGTATCCTAAACAGATTTTTTCTGAAACAACGAACATATATCACAACTTTTTAGTAGGTGGATTCTATACACCAACACCTTTCATTTAGTATATGGGGAGGTTAGAATCTTTCATTAGGATTTTTTAGCTGATTTTGAAGGTTCCCATCATCAGTGATTTGTATGATGAGTTTCAACAACCCTCCTTAGATTGGGATAATATAGATAGGACTCATCCTATTTCCAAGAAACTCATTTCCATGACAAAGGAACTTTTGAATTATAAACCTCATACAAAGAAATATGTTACTTTTTTAGAGTACATTAATTCATATACTATGAGAAGTGGCCTAGAGACCTACGTGTAGAGAAAGATAACTTTCCCAACTATTGAAATTGGAAGGTGTATGGGTGCCTATTGGACCACTCTTATTGATGGATGATTCAATGAATGTGGTTGGAAGATCATTCCTAACAATGATAGGTTGTTTCACTTGGTAGTATTTTTTGCCTTATTTATCTGTATCTATCTTCTTCCAGTGCATGATTTTGGTATTGGGGTTTGGTTCATGACTTTTATCATGGTGGCTCAATCGGCCACTAATAAGTCTATTAACCATTACATCCCAGTATTAGTGAAATGTTATAATTTTTTGAGATAGATTAACGAGGGGAGGTAACCACACAAGATGGTGGGTCCCTTACATATTATCTAGGGCTAGGTTGAAGCTCATATGGAATGCCACACATTCACCAATATGCACTAGATACCAGATTCTATCATCTAACCATACCTCTGAAGAATATGTAGGTTCATTCCCTAAAAATGTAATGAGATGGAAATGATGGACCGACTCAACCACCATAAATTCTTTACCAATTATACTTACACACCCCCCAAGGTACTTTACTAAATGTTGGATTTCTGGTCTTTGTTGATTGATGTTATCTTGTTTCATTATGAGAAGGTACTTTGGTTGTTAGTATTGATGAGAAACATTTCTTTGAGGGTTATGAACCATGAAGATTTTCCTACCAACTCAATTGTATCCAAATGAGGTGTACTGTCACCCTCAATAGTACACACTAAAAGAAACAAGTAAGGATAGCTCATCAGCTCTAGATTATGTTTACCCAAGAGGACGCCTGATTCCACATTGGACTCTCTCCTTCTCTGTGCTTCAATAATTCTCTCAAGAGATCCTATAAATATGTTTGGAATCAATCATAATAAGAACATTAACTAGAAAAACTAGTTCTTATGGATGAGGCCCCGAAATCTACTATGTCTAGAGGGGGACAAAATAAAGAATTTTTTAATTCTAGGCCTAGATTTTATCGATATAAATCCATAATTTTCAAACACCCAAGGATGGTTTAGAAAGCCTATGGTTCAACCTCCCATTTTGTCAGAACTACTACCCAATGTGAAGCATCTATTCAATCAGATGGCGTCTTTCTAGTGTACTGGACACAATTGGAATCTCTAACGAGTGATCATTTGGCTCATGCATTGTGGAGACTCCTACAGCAAAAGGATATTTCATTGATTGGTTATAGTTATGTCTCGACACGTTCAATTATCTCCTATTATGGGGATATTGATGGGGTGGGATTTAATCTTGAAGAGCATGAAACCTCAATCCATTCCTAACTAAAGTTACATAGATATTCTTATCAAGTGATTTCCATGATTAGTTCTTACATAAATGAGAATGATGAGGATGATATTCATGAATATATGGATGCGAATGATGTTTACCCTATTATCACATTGGGAGTGGGGGAGATCACATTTTTCATCAAAGTTCTCATAAGTTCCCTACCCCAGTGTTTTTTAGGGTAGATGAGGTTCCAAGAAAGAAACTACAGATATCCAAACCCACCTCACATCGATGGGTGGGTCCTCCAACATTAACTATCCCTATTACTACAACATTCCCAGAGGCATATATAGTGTGGGACACCCTATGTGAAGGATCATCCACAGAAGATATTTGGGAAAATCTCTTGGAAGAGTACCTTAAGCTAGAGGGATTGGGATTGGTCACTATCCCTGCATGGATATCTTCTCAAGACGGATTTCATGAGGTGGACATACATTCAGAAGAAACAAAAACTTCCATACATTCATTCAAGGGAATATATTATTTGTCCAATCGAGTTTGGAATCCGATGGTTATCACATTAGGGAAATATGACACTGTTCATGAGGTATTATGATTATTTATATGAAATATTCTTCTTATTATCATGACCTTGATCCATTACTCCTTATATTGTAGGGGTTGAGGAGATTCAATACATGGATTCTTCCCTAGAATACACCTCAAGGGGAACTTATACTTGGGAGGATATCCATTTAGATGTG
The DNA here is from genome assembly GCA_963277665.1 of Viscum album. Classification (NCBI taxonomy): domain Eukaryota; kingdom Viridiplantae; phylum Streptophyta; class Magnoliopsida; order Santalales; family Viscaceae; genus Viscum; species Viscum album. Next base: position 1,513,516,124 of record OY728155.1, on the reverse strand, counting down.
GGATTCCTTTTTTATGGATACCTTGGTGAGATATCAGATTTGGAGGTGGTTCTTGTGGATCCAACCACGACATTTCATTAAATATAAATATAAGATGTGAATATTTCATTAAATTACATGGTTGTCATGTGTAGTATCTCCATTTCCTGAATAATCCTATTGCACATAATTTGTAAAAGGTCTTATGAGTAGCCAAAAAACAATTGGCCAAATGTCTATAGCTCCCACTTCTTTGGAGGTGTAGTTGGTACTATTGAGGGCCACACCATAATTAGATAGATAATCTCAGATGATAGAGGACATTGAGGGGATACAGAGCCCCATGAGGGAATCTATTTAGGATCAAATGAATTATGAACCAGTAGTGGGAATGTCTTTAGAGGTTTAATCTTCAAATGAGCACATTGGTCTTATTCTTATATAGAGGAATGTAAGGACACCACCAGTGGTAGATGAAATTAATGAGGATCCTTGAACAATTGAAGATATCAAGTATATCCCAAGTACCCTTTGGTTTAATACACATAATCAAATGATTTATTACCCCTATATAGTGGGTCTCATTAAAGGTTGATGTTCCTACTTAGAATATTTATCTTTCCCATATGGGGAGTATAGTTATGGAAGAGAGAGAAGTTCAATCGTGATAAGAATCAGAATCTGTTTTCATCCCAAATTTCATGATGTTTATTCTTCTATGAACTATATTGGTGAGTAAACATCTGGATATTTCTAACCTATTCAAGAATGATTCTACACCCTGGTTAACATAAGAAGAACCCGACTATGAATTTAAAACTGAGGATACAACACCCACTTTATTAAGAAGTGATGGAACAATGATGGCCTAGAATGTCGATGTATCATAAAGTATAGTTGAGTTATTCATCCTTAAATACATTATTTTTTCTTTTGAGATTTAGGTATTAATGATTCTGATTTTTTGAATTCAGGATTGAAGCTACTGATCCCTATAGTCACAATCGGTGTCCTAATATAGCAACTTGCTACAATCACAAGGGATCCTTCTATAGTGGAGTCAAGCTATACTGGGGCTTAAAAGTAAAGACCATATCTTATGGAATGTATCTCGAAATATATTCCTCCATACAAGATTGACTCCCAGGAAAACCCAAAGGACATGTCTGACCTTCTTACCACACTTCCAAATATATTCAATGATGTACAGAAGTTTTTGCTGGCACCAAAAATATATGTGGAGGAAAAGTATGCAGAGAAAAAACCAGATCCAAAGAGGTTGCCTCATGAATGCCGATCGTGGAGCCCTGTAGCCTGATGGTTTGTGCGAAGCTCCCCCCTCTACGAAGCCGCCGCAGAGAAAGGAGTTGGGAGGCTCTGTGATCTGATTTGAAATTTGTGAAGCCACCATAGAGCAAGGAGTTGGGTGGCTCCACAATCCGATTTGAAATTTTCAAATCCACCACAGAGTAAGAAGGTGGGAGGCATCATGATCCTATTTGACATTTTAAAAGCCGCCGTGGAGCAAGGAGACATGAGGTTCCATGATCCGATTTGACATTTTCAAAGACACCATGGAGAAAGGAGGCAGGAGGCTCTATGGTTACGATGAAATAACACATGTCTTCACGCCAAGTGAGCTCTGCATCACAGCACCTCTTGCCTATAAATATCGAGCTCCCCTCGAGTCCAAAGAACAGATCCTCTGACCTTTCACCTTCTTAGCTCTCAAATCACGAAGCAATTTCTGCTATGTGAAAAATTAACTCTTCAAGGTACTTCATCATCGTGAAGTATCTTTCCCTTTGATTAAATTAATCCCCTCTTCAAATAGGGATTCCCTTCACGGAGCCCTTGATAAATCCTTTCCACTTCACGAAGCACCTTCCATATTCACCTATTCCCTATGCCTAGGCTAGGCTACTTCACTTCATGAAGCATACCCCTTCACAAAGATCATACACTACATAGAGCACCAGGGCTTCATGAGGCCTCTTCCTGTGAACACCTTTGCTCCTCAACCCCTTTTCCCATGTGACCCTCCAGGTTTGCATGAAGTGATTTCAAATTCTCTTTGGAGGTGCTTCATGTGGTGTTGCATCGCCTCATGCTTCTTCACATAGTCATACTAATAACTATTGCTTCTTCACATAGCCACACTAATGTAGGCCCCTCAATAGATCACTCCATGACACCCCATCACCATGGAATTTCCAGTGCCTTCCCTTCACCAAGGGTTAAAGCGTGCTAGTTATGTAAGTCTTAGGGGTGCAGAGTGAACTCACCTCATCCGAGTTGTAGGAAATTAAACTACAAAGTGACATCATCCTCAGTGTATGATGTTAAATTATGACCATATCCCATACACTTTACTCAGGGTGCCCCATCTCAGACATTCTCTATGCCTACTCGTATCCACGGAAGTGAGATCTTCCGCACATGGAATGAGATCCTCTTTGCTGGAGCAGCGCCTATTCATGGTGAAGGGAACCCATCTTTGTGTTAGCCCATAGCTTTTATATAGGATTTAGTATCCTTACTCCTATTTTCTTCTTTCGTACCAGGGATCAGAGGGGGGTATGGGCACTAGAACCCTCCTCTCTTTCGTGCCAAACCCCTTTGAGCTTTGTCGCCACCAAGGCCTCCATCCTAGAGTAAGTCCCGATATCCATTTCCCTAGGCTGCTAACCATGTATAAGACCATGTATCCTCTTTCGGACACTAACCACATGTAAGCCCCATTCCACTTCCCATGGAAACACATTTCACGACGTGATCATCAGGTCTTTGTTGCCTCTTGTTTATCACACCGAGCATGACTCATGTGGGCTTAGAGTAAGCATCAACAATGACATCCTCTCTAGGACTGCCTAGAGTGTAAGTCCAAACACTTCCCAAACTACATGGACATTGATCCATGCTCAGGTAATGTACATGGGAAGCCTCCCTAAGGTTCAATCCTAAAATTTATTGGTCCCAAACTCCTTCATGTCGGTTCACCAAAACTTCCCAAACTATGTGGACTTTGATCCTTGACAAGGAAATGTACGTAGAAAGCCTCCCTGAGAATCAATCCCAATAGCCATTTGTCCCGACCACTTCACGTCGGTTCACTAACAATTCCTGAACTACATGGACTCTGATCCTTTCCATGGAATGGTACGTATGAAGCCTCTCTGAGGTTCAAGCCCAACTACCATTGGTCCCAACCACTTCACGTTGGTTCACTAACACTTCTATAACTACATGGACTTTGATCCTTACCAAGGCAAGGTATGTAGGATGCATCCCTGAGGATCAAGCCCAATATCCAATGGTCCCAACTAATTCATGTTAGTTCACCAAAACTTCCTGAACTACATGGACTTTAATCCTTGCCAAGAATGGTATGTAGAAAGCCTCCCTGAGGTTCAATCCCAACAACCATTGGTCCCGACCCCCTTCACGTCAGTTCACCAACACTCCTGAACTATGTGGACTTTGATACTTGCCAAGGTAAGGTATATAGAAATCCTCCCATAGGTTCAATCCCAACACCCAGTTTTTCCGCCCCCCTTCAAGTTGGTTCACCTTTGTCCCACATGACATTAAAATGTATGCCCCCTTTTCATCACGCAAGATGCTAAATTTTACCCAACTGAACTATGTGGGTTTTGATCCTTGCCAAAGCAAGGTATGTAGGAAGAATCCCTGATGTCCAACCTCAATCAACAGTAAGATGTTGTACCCCAATCAACAGTAACTCATTGTACCCCAACTAGAAGTAAAAAATTGTGATCCATAATCAAAGGTAATCTGTTGTGATCCCCAATCAACGGTAAGTCGTTGTTGTCCCCAATCGACGGTAAGTTGTTGTTTTCACCAAATAAGTGGTGATCCATTGTAGTCTGCGAACAACAGTAAGCCATTGTAGTCCCCTTTATTGGGACCCATATCTCTGGTCTGCCCCCATGGCGTTAGACCAAACTCGGGTTGCTTACCACACGTAATCCCTAGCATGTCATTGGGTCATTTTCCTCTGCATACACCCCGATTCTATGCCCCCATCCTAAACTACGTGGACTTCATTTCCCCACCATAGGGATATGTAGGAAGCCTCCATGAGGTTAAATCTCATCACCCATGTCTCATCCTGGTCTTTCCTTCAAGCCTATGGGTTTCCAGAAGTTCATTCCCCAACCCGGAGGTTCCACTTCCTCCGGGTCCCATCCATACAGGCCACCTCCTCAGGTGTCCCATCACCCCACCAAACTCTGAGGACTTTGATTCCCTACCACAGGGATATGTAGGAGGTCTCTTTGAGGCTCAATCCCAAAACTACCATCACTTTCACAACAAATCCATCTCATTCCCCCACCACTTCATTCAACTCTCCATCATCCATCCTGATTCTTACTCCAGTTGCTACATCCTGGTGAGATCATTCCATTAATCCCAACACCGCTCCATGCAGAACTCGGGCAGCTAACCATGGATAATCCACACACAATCCATAGTCATCCATCCAAGAGTATACCTATTGTGATGGGATACTAACCATGTGTAAGACCCAACATTTATTTGGGTCTTTGTCCTCTGTGAACACCCTGATTCATCATACCTTCGAACTACATGGGTTTTGATCCCTATGTCTACATAGGGTACATTGGAAACCTCCACGAGGTTCAATCCCACCTAATGGTAAACCTTTGTGTCCCCCATTCTAAGGTGCACTCTCTTTGATCTGCCCTCAGTGGTGTCTATATCAGCATTCATGGTGTGACATCTTCCCTTTATGGGACACACCACCTTGGGCCTGCTCTCATTGGGCATTTTGACCTATCCATCCGGTCTTCCCCATTATTGGGTACACTCTTTCTGATATTCCCTAAGTGGTGTCTAGATCATCATTTACGGTGTGATATCTTCCATTTGTGGGACACAACACCTCAGATCCATCCTCATTTGGTTTTCTGATTCATCCACCTAGAGAACACTCTAGGTGATCCCTCATAGCGATGTTCCAATATGATATGTCCCTATGGGATGTTCTAATCACTCTTATTCCATCTCTGCAAGATGTTAAACTCGTGTCCTACCTCGTGTTAAACACGAGATACATAAGGAAAACCTCGGAAGACATTCCTTTGGCATAACCGTATCTACAAGATGTTAAACTCATGGCCTATCTCATGTTAAACATGGGAAGATGAGGAAAACCTTAGAGAAAATCCTATGGCATATGATACCCCATGATTGACGTGGGATTCCTCAGGTTATGAATCCTTGAGATTCCCTCTTATGAGAAATAATACAGTTTCCCCAATGTCCATGCATCTATATATTCCCCAACATTCTTGATGTTTTCATCTACTCCGACCGAAGGTTTTTACCATGTCATGACCCCATGGAATGTCCTGATGGAAGTAGTGTAATTAATTGATGTACACAAAGATATGGCACTGGGAATGAGATTCACGGTCCACGACTCTAATCTATGAGGGAAACCCGGACTAGGTAATGAATTTCGAGGAGGAATCCATGGAAGGCGGAACTGACACCCCATCAACCTATTTCGATCAACGATAAAACATCCATGAATAATCAATGGATGTCGCCTACATTTAGAAAGTAGGAATGTAGGGAAATAGTTGTGCGTCCTTGATAGATGGATGAGTGCCCTGACGAAAGTGTCAGAAACATAAATGGTAAACCCAACGTGATGTTCTTCACCTCAATGTGAAGATTAGTAGCGTTCGAGATATCAGTGGACTAGCATGTCACCGGATCCAGTTATCTGGTGCCAAATACCTCTAAGAAAATATTGGGACTCATGTGAAACTCACCAGAAGATGGGGAAGTTGAACGTTGGACATCCTGGTCTGTGATGTTGTTAGCGAGGATCCTTCTTACTATCCATGGAAGATGAAATGGTGTTGGGGAACTAGACATCGATTTCCTTGTTTCAACACTAATGGTTTAATTTCTCTACCTTCCAGGACCCAAGCTTCCATAATAGGAAACTGATCGCCATCCACTCACCGATGTAGGGGTAGGGGTAGTACCAACATGGAAATCCTATGGGGATCCATTACTTCTGCAATAGCTTCCACACCCACAACTACTGGGTGCCCACGCCCCATCTCCCCATATGAGTTTTTTCAGAGAAGGGTGATAAACGACCTCATCCGTTGATATGATGAGGAGGGGATTATCCTAACTAAAGACATGGCCCACTATGATTTAGAGACATATGCACCTCGTCACCACCGCTTCCCCCAAGGGCTGCCCATATAACCAATACTCCCCACTCCGATGCACAATAGTTTCGGGAGCCTATCCCTGGAACGCTTCAATGACTCCATCCCATACACCGATGAGGTAGGGGATGTCCATGCTAGCTTAGCTGAGATATCATTCCAAGGGCTTCCAAGGAGGGCCCACACTTGGTCGTGCCAGCACCACCACCCAGCCCCACAGGTTGAGGAGCAGATAAGCTATGCGCCTTCACTGTCAACCCTAGACCAGTTGACATGATGCCAGAGTCGGGCACATGCTGAGGAGGACACCCGCCGAGGGGCGTCAACATCAACAACTACCATGGATCATGCCACTGCCAATATATTCCATCAGCACCTTGTGTATTCTTAATAGGCTCACTCATACACCCAGCTCAGATTGAGCCCCCAACCACCCCATGGGCAAGCTAGGTTGACTCTCCTGGTCGCTAGTACATGTAGCAACCAACTTGGGCCGACCATTAGCAACAGAACCCAGGGCAGAGGTCCTCCCTGTAGTGCCACCATTTAGAACACGGGTTATCCCTACTTCCAAGCTCGATGTGGAGGTCCGCCCCGTGACACCTTCAATCTGAACGAGGTTCCTCCCCATGGTGGTGATACTCAGTATAGGATCCTCTTCTACACTCATGACATCGGGTATGGAGTCGTTCCTCCTTCCACAAGACACCATCATAGAGATGTTATGCATCTAGTCAATATCTAATGTGGGGGGATTCCCCATGTCCTTATAGTGGCCGGAAAAGGTCCTCCTCACCCCAGAAATCAGATGAGTGAAGGTTATCCTCACTTCATCGAAACTCAGCAAGGAGGTCCTACCCATGTTCGCCATGACCAGTACAAGGAACCTCCTCACACTGACGCTGATAGGAGAGATAAGTGTGGAGGCCCTACCCATGATCCTACCCGATCCAGTAATTTTCACGGAGATTCCCTCTGCACATCATCTATTGGACACAGCGGTCCTCCTCGTGTTCCCTTTGACATCTGCCAAGGTGCTCCTCGAACCCCAGCTCACTCAGGCAGAAGTCCTCTCGGCCCCAGCACCAGTTCAGCTGAAGGACCTCCCCGAGAAAGAAATATACCATGTCTCGAAGAGCCATCCTAGGAAAGAAGGCAGGTTGTCACATCCATAAAAGGAATGTTAGGAATATTCAGACCAAGATTAAACCTATCAGCTTCTCATATTCTAAGGTGGAATATGATTTATCAAAGGAACCCTCACCTCGATCCTCTGTGTCAAGGTCTGGGGCAAGAACGAGGTGCATCAGCCTCATACTTATAGAATGAAAGGTCTACTGGATCTCTACCTCCATCTACAGATACATCCAAGAGGGAGATGTTTTAGAGCATCCTTAGGGTCCAACAGTGCAATCGCCACCATCATCACCAAGAGAATTCTCTACCTTGAATAGAGATCGGGGAGAGTTATTTTGTGGACCGATGGAGAATGAGAAACAATATGGTCCACTACCAGTAGTCATAGTCCCTAGGATAGAAACTAAAATCACCAACCCGTATTATCTTGCTGTGGTGTTCAAGTCACTGCACTCTTCGGAGGATAGCTCAAGATGTGAAGGCTTGTCATCCCGCTCATTGTATTCTCCACTGGCCAGCCTACCATCTCGACAGTCTTCTTTAGTACCACTACAAGTTCCCCATCCGCTTCCAGTTGATGAGTGGGGAAATGAAGTGCTAGACCCTGAGTCTGGACCGAGGAGCTTGTGGGACATCCTTGTAGTAGACTATTTCCTAGAGATGTTTTGGCCAGTCATGGCACCGAACATCAGTGCACCGGAATCACTCACACAGGAGGAAGTTGGAAGCTTTCTCCAGACCCTATGGGTGAAACACTTCTATCTTCATCATAGGCATGTGGCTTACCCCAAAATCAAAGAACATTTCGTAGACATTGGACAACAATTTCGTCCGGTTGCCTTGGCCACACTCCTGTGGCCCAGCACCCTGAGTCACCAGGCCGCCATAGGATCCTCCAATAAAGATGCATCCAGAGCTTTAAATTACTCTGCAGGATTATCAAGGAGGCCTCCCCCCATGTGAAGATCTGTGGATGGGATCATTACATGTCCCTCCACTTTAGTTCCAACCGGCGCCAGTCCAATTTTTCTGCCGACATAGAGGATATGCCTCCAGGAAGGGTTGTGGTTAACTTGGCCAACCTGTCAGGGGGAGAGGACAAGCTAGAGATTCTTGGATAGGACTTACCCTTGAAGGAGTATCACACCTATTGAATCCATTGGGAAGAATTAATCATCAATAGATAAATCTACTTGGTCATCCCGTACCCACTGAGGCGTTGGTCCTCTACTGAAATCCCAACAAGAGTAAGGAACACCTCGGAGCCATCAAACCCTCCAACCTATATGGATCAGTGAAGAAGGTGGAATATGATCCCGAAAAATCCGTGTTGCATCAAAAAATCACAGAACACAATAAGATGGTCGATGACCTCCTTTAGGAACATGCTATAGAGTGACAACCAAACTATAGTGATCCTCGACTGGGGTCATAAGGACAGAAACAACTTCCCCCCAGTGAATTGCCTCCAGGGGACCCTAACCATCCTACCCACATAGACTGGGTAGAGTCCAGAACTTACAGCAAGATGGCATGGTGTGTGTCACCAAATCCACCAGAGTAGCGGAATAATACTCAAGACCTAGCTCAGGTTCCTCCATCCGCTCTGCAGGTCATCCCACTAGTCGCTCCATGAGTCGTTGGGCCTGTTTATCACGTTGAAGAACCTTCCAACAAAATAGTGGTCAGGGATCCCCATCAAAATAGAAACTCTAGCCCAGATGATCCAATGGTGGCACTCATCTCCCACCTCAAAGCTTTAGAAACTCAACATGTGGAAATCCCACCTGATGGAAAGCCATATTTGGCATGGGTGGATGATATGCCAATAGCCCTGGGCTTTGGAAATCCCACTTTTTCCCTATTTAATGGAATGGGTGAACCACTGTAGAATCTGGCCCACTTCATCTTAATGTGTGGACCCATTCTAGGGACTCCAGCAAAGTAGGAGGCTTCCAAACTTTGATTCTTTGTGTAGACATTGGAAGGACCTACGTTTTTCTGGTATATACAGCTACCAATCTGGTCAGTAGCCAACTGGGAAGATCTTCACATGCAATTTCTTTACTAGTTTAGTTCCACCACTCGGAAGTTGAGTATTGTAGACCTCTTAAAATGAAAACAAATCCCTAATGAGTGCATCATAGACTTTGTCACCCTATGGAAAGGGCTCACATACTCTCTTGACATGATTCTCACTCAAGAGAAATTACTGAAAATGTGTGTAGGGAATGTCAAGACAGAACTGGTCCCCTCTCTGATCACCCAGAATTACCCCAGGGGATTCTGAGACTTCTCTGATAAGGCCTAGGGCTTGGAGGAAGCTCTACAGCAGGCCAAATAGGTACAGTCATTGCCTCTTGTAATTCACACAAGAAGGGTCGCTAAGGCCAAACCTACCACGATGGCATAGATAGAGGCCCCCAGGAAACTAGTGTTGTTACCAATGGAGCCACCTCCACATCCTTGCAGAGGTCTTACACCTCAATCTCATCCTCCAGCCTAGCAGTTCCCACCTCAAAACCAGCAGGTGCCCCCATGTAATTTTCCACCACTACCCATACAAGATAACTAGGGTCCACCTCCTCGATAGGCTCCTCCATCCCTTCGTCAGGGCCAGGATCCCAGAACCCCCTTACCATACTGGAGAAACTGGACCTAATCATTCAACGAGGATATGTTCCCAGATTATTTCCATAGTGCCTTGGAACAGGGAATTGTTCATTTTCCTAAATGCAATAAACCATAAGAGTTGTCTCACCAATCGCCCCAACTACTGCCCATATCACTAGATCCTGGGGAACACCCTCAAATAGTGATATGTGTTTAAATACTTTCTTCAAGACCAGGTTGAAAATAATGTAGTCAGTTTGGTCCTAGCTCCGGCACATGTATCATGTGTGTTCGTGAATCCCGGTAGCAGTAGTGGCAGTGAAGGGGAGTGGAATCAAGTTTCTAACTGTGGGTCTTAGAAGTTTGATGACTAGATGGCTTGTAAGGCAGTCGCTCGTGCCCATGGTATTATATGTGCACGTATGAATCAACCCAATACTTCATAAGACACCGCTTTTCCTGATGCTAGTACCTCTGCATCAACGGATCTATCATCCTCTTCCCAGAAGTGAATGAATCTTGGCACAAGGGGAAATAAAGTCCCCAACCAATATCTTCGTCATCCCATACTCTCAAAAAATTCATTCCCCCTGAGATGGGAATCCCCCATCAGGGTCCATCCAGTAGTGTATGATTCTTTAAGTGACAGTCAAGGGTAATCCTTGGTTAACACCGTATATCTAGTAAACCCCTACATGATTTCTGATGGTGAGGAGTGTCAGATGGATCCTCCCAATGTTCCCAGCCATCACCAGTGTCGATGGAATCATGAAAATATTAGTCATTGGAGTGGATCATTCAATACTTCCAGCTAGGATATGCATGCTACCAAAACCAGATAGTTGTCCCAGCGTAGAGATCAGCACATGCAGACTTTTCATCTGGTGTCATCAGGCTTGCCTTCGCCACCGTTTCTGCTGCTTGATCAGGCGGAGCCACCTCAACCGTGTTGTGATCAGTCATACTCTACTACGGACCGGTCTTAGCCATTTGTCCCTCATCTGGTATCTACTCCATAGACTTCAGCTAGTGGGTAGTAGGGTATTCCTAGCACCAGCCAGCTGCCGGTCTGGCCATTATGGCCTGCCATACCTCCTGTCACAGAATGACCTTCTATAAGCAGAAGGTAATGCTTGGAACGGAATTATTATTTCCTTAAACATATTTCTAGAATTATAGAAAGGATTTCCATCCTTGAGGCCCTTTTCCTATTATCAGATATAAGTGAGGCCCTCGCGGAGGCCTTAAGAAGCCCCCTCCAGTTCGAGACAGAGGTAGCAGCTGTAGAAGCCTTCCATGCTGAGGTGGTCTAGCATGCTGAATGATAGGACATCATCTCATTCTCTGTAGAAGATGAAGGCTCTCCAATACATGGGAACATTCTCCCACTATAAATCATCATCCAATTTAATGGTGTGGAGGTTTGTCTTTGTCTTTTCAACACAAGTTCCGGGATCAATCTAATCCCGACTCAAACACTGCAAAAACCAGGGTTGTCTAAGGAGGACCAGAGTCCCTCTGATCTAAAAATACAAGGCTATGAGAGGAAAGAATAGACACTGGTTGGCACAATACACTTAAAACCAAGTTCAGGGATATGGTAGCCAGCACCGAGTTCCTGGTTGTCTCCCAGGACACCGCCTACAATGCATTGATGGGAAGGCCATGGCTCCACCTGCATGTGGTGGTTCCTTCATTATATCACTAATGCCTCAAGTACTCCCTTAATGGTCAATTGGGATTACTTCAAGGTGACGCATCTCCCTTTTCCTCTTGTGAATCCTGCTATCTAGATGCCAACTATTATAAGAGCAAGGACAAGTAGATTCAGGCTAACGAGGTTGAGCATGCTCTGGGTGCAACAGACCTATGAACAGATCTAGATGATGCCTACATCTTTCCAATCCACCGATTGGAGGCTACAACCCTGGATATGGGAAAATGATTTGTTGTTTCTAGAATTATGGGGGAGAACATTCCCAAGTCTAAGAGATGTCGGAAGATCACCTCATAATTCTACACAAATCTGGCTCAGGTGATCCCAGAGCTCCCTACCCCCATAAGGTATTAGGATGTATGCCCCATGGCGACAGCAATAAATCATACTTAATTATTCCACTAGGATAGGATAAACCGTCTCAAGACGATGCACCGCTATTTCTTCAATATCATCAAGTGTGGACCCTTGGGCTGAATACCATATGGGATTGAATTGACAGCTTTCATTGACATGGTTTCAGAAGCACAGGAGTCCCCCGATGCAGTGTCCACCACCGCTCGGGCTAGTACCAATCTCCCATCAGGAATTTTTAAATCAGAGTAAACTCCTCCAACCAAGTATCCCTCCACCATAAGTGAATAAGATGATTTATAGGATTCTCCCCCACCTTTTAAGAGGTATTCTCCACCACGATCGATGAATTGGTACAGGTGAACCTCATTAGAGAGGCGTACCAGAAACCCACACTAATAAGTGTTGTTATGCCCCTTGAGGAGAAATAGTAGTACTTGGAATTCCTTAAACAACAACATGATGTATTTGTAGGGATCTATAATGAATTTATAGGGTTAGATCCTCAGGTAGTCATCCACCACCTTGGTCTCCTATAAAATCACTGCGGGTTTAAGCAGCCTCTAAGAAAGATGCACCCTTCTTATGGTTCCATGGTTGAGACCGAAGTTGATAAGCTCATCAGAGACAATTTTTTTAGAGAGTTCCAGTACCCCAGATGGCTATCCAACATTGTGTCAGTCAGGAAGAAGAATGGACAGATCAGAGACTGCATTGACTTCTGAAATATCAACAGTCAGTGTCTGTAGGATGATTTTCACCTTCCTGTGATGGAATTTTTGATCTATGATACAACTGGGTTCCAGACCCTCTCTTTCATGGATGGGTACTCTAGGTATAACTAGGACCAAATGGTTCCCAATGATGAGGATTCTATGGCCGTTATGGCACCACAAGGTTCTTTCTATTACCAATTCAAGCCCTTCGATCTAAAAAATGTTGGTTTCACCTACCAATGAGTTATGCATCACATATTTAAGCCAATACTCAATACACTGGTGGAATGCTACATGGACAATCTGGTGGTCAAATATCTCCAACATTAGGACTATCTCAAAGACCTAAAGAAAGTGTCCAGCTTCCTTTTTCCCTCCACCTGAAGATAAACCCACTGCAGTGTGCCTTTGGAGTCACCTCTGGAAAGTTTCTCAGCTTTGTTATCAGATATAGGGGCATCAAAATCGACCTAGAGAAGATCAAGTCCATTAGCCAGATGTATCCTCCAAGCAACATTCTAGAGATTCAAGGCTTCCAAGGTTACTTGACCTACATATGCCAATTCATTGTGGATTTGTCCTGAAAGTGTAAGACTTTTTCTCAGCTCGTGAAGAAAGGAATTGTCTACTAGTGGGATGAAGTATGTCATACTTCTTTTGAAGAAATAAAGCATTATCTACTCTAGCCTTCAGTCTTAATTCCACATGTATCCAAAAAGTGGATGGTCCTTTATGTGACTGCCCTAGAACAATCTCTCGACACCCTTCTCGCCCAGAAAAATAATGAGGGAATAGAGAATAGTCCCAACTATTTCAGCCGCATTCTCCTCGATACAGAGACCAGATTCTCCCCTATCAAGTAAATCTATCTTGTGCTAGTATTCACAATATAGAAATTGAGACATTACTTATAGCACCATTAGGTACAGTTGGTGTCCTGGGTGGATCTGCTGAAGTACATCCTAAACCAGCCAATGTTGATAGGCCATCTAGCTCGGTGGATACAAATCAACTAGTAGTTCGACATCAGTTTCATTCCTCAGAAGTCTATCAAGGGGAAAGCATTGGTATATTTCCTCACTACTCACCCATCTCCTACAGACTAGTCTCTGAACCTTGACATTCCTGATGAGGTAATCCTCTCGGTATACCAAGCCATTCCTTGCTAGAAAATACACTTTGATGGTGATTCTTAGATCCCCATTGGTAGATGGCTCAATGACCCCAGACACAACAGAGTAGGCTTGTGTATCATCTTCATCACTCCAGCACAAGCTGTTTATCCACAATAATTCTTGTTGTCATAAGGCTACACCAAGAATGAGTTTGAGTATCAGGCTCTCATTATTGGCCTCGAGATGACCCTTGAGATTGATGTTCCCCACATGCATGTGAAAGGGCACTCTGAACTAGTCATCAAGAAGATCAATGGTGACTATGTCTTCAAAATTATAGAGCTTGTACCACTGTTGGAATGAACTCTCCAACTAATGGCCCAGTTCCCATATCAATAAGAAGTCACTCATGTCCCTCGATCCCAGAACAGTCGATCTGACACCTTTCCTAGCCTAACTGCATCACTTACAGAGCCTGAGTAGGATGATTTTATTATCCACATGGCATATTAGAGATTCATCTCTCCTATCACTTCAGGTGACAATGACAGCCCGCAGGTAAGCCACATTACCACTGGTGCCTCTACATCAGAACCTACAGGTCCCCCAGATATAGTGATTGAGGTGAGTCTTGACTGGAGAACCTCCTTTTTCGAGTACCTTCAAAATAGTAATCTTCTAGTATATTGGGTTTAGGGCTAGCAAATTCAACACCGCGCACTACAGTTTACTGTCCAGAGTGGTCTTGGTCTTGAGCAGATCCTCTATAGGCACGGGTTTTATGGGGTTATCCTCCATTTAATTCAAGGAGTCTAGATTTCTCAGGTCATGTAGGAGGTTCATGCCAGTTCTTGCAGGGCTCATCAGATCGGGCTGAAACGATCTCACCAGATCTGGAGATTGGTGTATTTTTTTCCCTCCATGATATGTGACTGCATCAAGTTTTCCAAAAGATTCCATGCATGACATTTTCATTCCAACTTTATGCATCGTCCTCCAAAGCCTCTTCACAACACCAAGTACTCTTGGCCCTTTGTGGTTTGGGGACTTGATGTTGTGGGACTATATCCACCAGTGACAGCTTGCTAGTTTAGGTTCATCCTGACTGCTACAGATTTCTTCTCTAAGTGGGAAGAGGCAGTTCTCCTCAAGAAGGTCAAGGCCTATTTAATTGTTTACTTTGTGATCTCTAACATCATCTATCAATTTCGAGTCTTTCACGTCATCCTCACCAATAATGGCACAAACATCTGGGCAGCCGAGTTGAAGAAATTGTATGATGAGTACAACATTTGTTCTAACCACACCTCCTGATATCACTCACAAGAAAACGAGAAGATCAAGAAATTAAAAAACCCTCTATAACATTCTTCAGAAAATGGTTGGTTATAACAAGAAGATTTGGCTAGACAAACTCCCCAATGCCCTCTAGGCTTATTAGACGATGACCCGTAAATCTACACAGGTGACCCCATACTCCCTGGTGTACAAAATGGAGGATGTATTTCCCATTGAGATCTAGTTACCTTCATTACACATAACTATTTATGATCATCAAGTTCCAGATAAAGTAGATGAAGTCCGTCTGGACAAATTGGAAGCCCTCTTTGAGAATAGGTTTTGGGCCCTGCACAATTTGGAAAGGCATCAAAACAAGATAGCTAGATATTTCAACAAGAAAGTTCACCTCCCCTCTATTTGGCAAGGTGACATGGTTTTGGCCCTAAAGACACCAATGATACCTGGATATAAGCCACCAAAATTGGATCCCAAATAGGAAGGACCCTACATCGTTTATAAGGTTTACCCTAATGGTCATACTCTCTGGTTACCATGGATGGTGAGCATATAACTCCTCCCACCAATACCAAGTTCCTCAAGTAGTACTTTTCCTAGGAAAAAGTGGTCCTATATGACATTAAAATGTAGAGGGTCCTACATGACTTTAAATTTTATGGTCCTATATGACCTTAAACTATTATGTCCTGCATGACATTAAACTATATGTTGTCCCGTAGAACATTAAATTGTATCTAGTACACCATGACCTTAAACTATTATGTCCCGCATAACATTAAACTGTATTTCTTCCTATAAGTCGTTAAACTACAAGAACTATATATGGATTGATTCCCATACTCATGGCATACGTAGGAACTCTCGGATGCTTTGTCTTGAGTCCAACCCCTAGTTTCCTCTTTGACTATCCCCCCTGGGTATAGTTCTCTTGGAGGATCATGCATAGTGTCGTGTAGGATTCATTGTCCCCACTCATGTCATGATTATAAGGATAGAACAATGTGCTCCACTCCACTTTCTTCTACTCTCCCACATCCTCAATGCACAATGCTAAACTGCATGGCCTTCAAGAACTTCGAATGGCATGATTCCCATCCTTTTGGGATACGTAGAAATGCTTGAACATTTTGTCTGTCAGCCCAAACCCAACTTCAAAATCTCTCCTCAGGATGGAAAACATGGTGTGGTGTTGGATTTTTCCCTAATTTACGTCAGATTCATCATGACCGCACCACATATTCGCTTCCCTGGAGATCTCCACCTCTTTCACCATCCTTCTTGACGTTAAATTGCATGGGCAAACTTATGCTTCACACACTCCTTGTACATGGGAATCCATCATCTTTCACATTAAAAAGGTCCCCCGAAAGGTACATATGCTTAGACTAAGGTCTCTCCTATCATTATGGTTGTTTTCACCGCCCCCATGTGTCCCAAATATTGAGTGTAGTTGTTCATTCTGCCCCACTGTCTCTTCAAGCTTCAGTCTGCCTCCGGCAAGGGTGTGAGTCTAGTTGTTGTATGAGAGATCATAGTCCTACTACCTGTTTCCCACATAGAGAATTTCCAACATGGGTTTAGGAGTTATGGTAATGAAATACCCACATGAGGGATCATATGTCTATAGTTTTCTAGGACTCCTAACCTCTGGTCCCTCAACCCTTTTGGCCCCCTGGCCCAAGTTCTAATCTAGGATTGCGTGGTGTGGTATGGACTCGACATCCTCATTCACATAGGATTATTTTTCTATTCCACACATATCCCCTTGAGACATTCCTCCTTCATCTATCATCCTTTCCATGAGCATTGGCCCTTCCATGAATCGTACACCGCATCATTTGGGTTTCCATCATCTTTTAAATCCAAAAGGACACCTGAATGGCATGGATGCTCGGACCAAGGGCTCTCCTACCATTTCATGCCAACTTCCTCTAGTATTTCAAGTGAAAATTGATACACATACCATGTTGTGAGTTCTTTCAACATTCGACGCTCAATTTTTTTCCCCCAAACTCCGATCACATAAATATGGATACTGTGTTGCAGACATGGTCAACAGTTATCCTCTATTATTGTTGTTGTTTCGTGGTTTTCCACAGGCATGATGATTTTCCCTCTCCACTCAGTTTTCCATTATATATGACATTAAACTAGGCATCCATGGTCTGATCCCTATGACCTTAAACTAAGAGCACCATTTTCCTCACCACAAGAAGTTAAAATATGAACTGGTTGGGACTTCCTATTTCAGGTCCCTCAACATTTTCATCCCCTTGGGATAAGTGTTCATTCAAGATTGTATAATGTGGTATGATCTTATTCCCCCATTAATCTTAGGCTACTCTTCGTGCTATACACATCCCTCATTTGGGTGCATAGCCCCTATTTGCGTCCTTGTTGCATGATGTTAAAATGCACAACATCCTTCCTCAGAATTATGTGTGGCTTGATTCCCATCCTTATAGGATATGTAGGACCGCCCAAATGTCTAGTATTTGGGGCCATACTCAACTCTTAGAAACCTCCTTATCATTCTGTCCTCTTATCCTGAGTCCTTCCAGGAGAGGGGTACGCGATGTGGTATGGTCTTATGTCCCTATTCACGTTGGTTTTTTTGACAACCACACAATGTAACTCTCTTTCCTAAGAGCCCTTAGATCTATTGAACTACACTCATATTTTCATGTCAGTTTCTCTTATGTTGAGTCCCTCGAACCTCTTTAGCAATACACCAATGTTCCCAGGAGTACTCGGGTTTAGAACCTAGAGTGCCAGATTCAACCTGAACATGATCTTATCCATTTTTAGGCTTCATGTTCCCATTCATTTGGTCTTTCATTCTCTTTAAAATTCAAAGGGACCCCAAAATGGCCTGGATTCTTGGCTCAAGGTCTCTCCTACCATTTTGGTCCAATGTCTTCAAGGGTTTCAAACAAAAAATTAATACAACTCCTACATTGCGAATATGGTCAGCGGTTGACACTCGTTTGTTATTCCCATTTCAGGTCACACAATATGAATGTTGTGTTTCGAACACCGTCAACAGTTATCCTCCACCATTACTCCAACCCCATTAAGCCTTGAATGTCAGTTACATGATTCACAACATTCTCTACCCCATTATGTCTAACTAGAATTTCGACACTCTTGGTACTATCCCTCACTACGTGTTTTCACTTTAGGAGGATGAAGCCACAGTAAGGCATCATTCGGGGCTCCACACTGACTTCCCCTTTATGTGTATCCTAGGTATTTTAAATAATTCTTCTGCCCTTGTTTCCCACACCGAGTTTAATGCATGTGGGCTTAGAGATCAGATTGGGGTCTGTACTCGCTTAGAGGAGTTTCGCTTCTCCATGGTCTGATATCTAAGACCTTAAACTAAGATCTCCTTACACGTCCTCTCATTAGAACTACGTATAGCTTGATTCCCATCCTCATGGGATACATAGGAACACCCAGATATATCGTCTTTGGGTCTTGATCAAGTTCTACTAATTATATCTTTTGTTCAGCCATTTAGGCCCCGAATCATATAGGATTGTGTGAAGTGGTGTGTGTGGAATTATGTCCTCATTCACATCGTATTTTCAATAGCTGCTCCACATACTCCCCTTATAGGAGCTAGTTTCTACTTCTATGTTGTGTGAAACCATTCCATCTTGCATGAACCCCCCTCATCTTGCACCATCCTTATATTCTATGGCCTTTCCGGGTCCCTTGGCCCAAGGTTTCTTCCTCGGGATCATGCATGGTGTGATGTGGACCTCATCCTCATTCGCATCAGGTATTATTTATCATGTCATGTGCATTCCCCTTATTATTCCACATGACTTTAAACTATTTTTCCTTTATTTCATGATGTCAAAATGCATGCTTGGTCCTATTACACGACCCTAAAATATGACATTATCATCTGGGCCATATGATGAAAACAGCACTGTATTGTGATGTCCTCACTCGAGGGGACATAATGATGGGTATTGGTCATCCACTATACCATTTTTCAATGCCTAAATGTTTCTTGAATCCTGTAGTGACACCAGGATTCTCTGTCCGCGTTTAATCGCTTCAAAAAAACCACACGTCTATCCTAAAGAAAAAATAAGCTCTATAAAATGCCGCTTTTTTTGGTGTGTGGACCAGACCCACATGACCTTATCATCCCTGGCACTTGTACATTACCATGTTATCACTAGAACTACGTATGTCTTGATTCCCATTCTCATGGGGTATGTAGGAACGCCCAGGAACTTTTCCTAGGGCACAACCTCACTTTCATTTCTGGTCCCTTGACATAAGACCTCCCTAAGGAACACATGGTGATATGGACTCCAAGTCCTCATTCATGTCAGGCTTCATAATTACCTCACCATGTGTCTCCCTCATTCCTTTCCATCTATGGTCTGAGCTCTATGTCCATAAACAAATACCACTGCGCGTCCTTGATGAAAGATTTTAAATTGCACAAAATCTTCCAAGACTACGTATGGATTGATTCCCATCCTCATGGGATATGTAAGAACGCCTAGGAATATTTTCTTCGGGTCCATCCCCAGGAATCATAAATCATGCCCCCTATTTTTTGGCCCCTTGGCTCAAACTCTTTTGGGGAACCATGTAACTACAGCTCTACCCTGAACAAGTTTAGGATGCCCCATAATAATTATGGGGTGCTCCAATATCCTTTCCATAGAAGATTCCCCCCTACCATCATTGGTCTTTGTCCATTTTGTGCTTTAATAACTACGTTGTCTTGATTACCATTCACATGGGATATGTAGGAACGCCCAGACATCTTGTATTCAGGCCCATCCCCAAGAATCTTAAATTCTACCTCCACCATTTTGGCCACTTGGCCCAAATACTTTTGGGAACATGTGGTGTGGCGAGTACCTCTTGGGTTCTCATTCACATTGGGTTTTGAAAAAGCTGCACCATGTGCCTCCCATGTCTCATCCCAACCTAGTCTGAGTTTTATGACCCTAAACTAAGATCTCCATGTGGGAACTACACATCAGGTTTGGATACTTCTCCACCCTGCGCACAGTCTATCAAACTGGGTCCCCTCTTAATGGTCCACTCTATGACCTTAATCTAGGACCATATGACCCTAAGACCCTTGTCCTCAAAAAGGGATTTGACTTCCTCTATCATACATGTCTCATTGGCTTACTCATACGTGGCATGGTAATGAGCCCATGGTTTGAATTTTTTACATTAACATTCCCTCATTTTTTGTCCATGCTTCAGAGCCCTTTATATGGATCCACATCCTCTTCCACATCTGAAAGGGACCCCCTTATGACTTGGTCTCATGCCACATTGGCTTACCTACCATCTTGGGACAACGCCCCTGAAGACATCGGACGACATTTGGGATAGGTCCTATGTTTCAAACATGGTTAGTGGTCGACCCTAATTTGTATGTCCCCATTCTAGGCTAATGTGAAACAGATACTGTGTTTCGAACATGTTCAGTAGTTATCATCTAAATTCATGCCACTATCATTGTGGTCCGATCTCAAGCATCATGATTCACATCTTTCCACTCCCTTATGTTCAATTGGAATTCCAACATACTATGATTTACCCCTCCGCACATCTAGGTGTGTTAAGTAGGTAGGTTGGTATTATTTGCATGTCATTAACCTAGCATCCCATAGTCCCTAATGTATGCCTCCTGGTACTTGGAAAGTCCCATCACTACTCATTGTTCCCCACATCGAGCACGAATCACATTGGCTTAGTAGTTTTAGTAGGATGTGTACTAGTACAGCCATTCCACACATTCTTTTTGTCCTGCAAGATGTTAAACTGCAAGAACTATATATGGATTGATTCCCATTCTCTTGGGGTACGTAGGAATTCCCAGACAACCTGTATTGTGCCCAGTCTAGTTTTCACCTTCAGTCCCTTGACATAAGGATTCTCCTAAGAGCATGTGGTGTGGAATAGACTCTTATGGTCCTCATTCACATCATGTTATGTACTGCACCACACATTTCCTTTCCATGTATCCATGTCCTCAATGCATGACATTAAACTGTGGCCCCTACCCTGAACAAGTTTAGGATGCCCCATGATAATTATGGGATACATAAGATTCTAGTTAGAGATGATTCCCCCTACCAGCATTGGTCTCTGACCATGTTGTTCTAAAGAACAACATTTGTCTTGATTCTCATCCTTATGGGATATGTATTGATGCCCAGGCATTTTGCCTTAGGCCCAGCCATAGGTTCATTAACCCATCTTGCCCCTCAGCCCAAATTTTGGTCCAGGCAGTATGACCTTAAAACTATGTTCACTGTTCTCACTGTACGATGATAAACTACATGTCTATCATCCTAATTGGTATGATGTAAAGCTAAAGAGAATTCCAGGTCCTTACTAGAGAGGTCCTCTTTGGAAGTACGTTTGACCCCTGATCATACCAATGCACTCACTTAATGTGTTTCCACCACGGTGGTGTAATTTTAGAAGTATTGGACTCTATTAGAACAGCCAATCACTCCACCCTCCATGCTTTTCATTCCCCTTTGTTTGGTTCCTCATCCTATTTCTCATATAAAGAACCCCCTAACACAATGGATTCTTAGCATATGGCTCGCCTACTATCCTAGGCCAACGTTCTGGAAGACTAATGGGTAAGATTTTGATTCAGGCCCTGTGTTTCGAACATGGTCAATGGTCGGCCCTCATTTTTTGTCTCCATTTTAGGCTAACGCAATAGGGGTACTATGTTTCAAACATGGTCAACAGTTATCCTTCATTTTCATGCCACCACCATAGTGTTCTAAATCTTGGGTACTGTAATTCAGACCCCCCCCCCCCATTCCCCTTTGTTCGGATTGATTCTAACACCCCTGGTGTTACCCCGCTCATGCACCAGTGCATGTTGGGAAGATGGCACTTCGATTGTTCGAAGACCTCCGTTCTCCATTAAGGACTCTCCCTTTCTTCCTAGAAAACCGAATTGGTTGTTCAAACCCTGGATGCTGGAAGCTTCGTTTGAACTCTCATATTCAGGTAGAATAATAAGGTGGGCATCTCTTATTTCTTAGATCGGTCTTGACCCACGTTAGATTAGGTATTGATCGCCAAATGTTTCATGAATGTGACAGACATGTAGCAGGACAAAGAAAATAATAGAACTCATGCATGCATACAACATAAATAATCAAAGCATGAAAGTACATTCAAAAGTTTCATGCATCACATCACCCGAGGATCAACCCCTCCCATGGACGGATTGACCACATCAAAAGAGTGTTGTAGATCAGCTACCCTATGGATTGTGGCATCCAGGATCCGTTGTCACCTGTTCAGTTCTCACTCCTCCTTGTTAGCAATGGGGCGCAGTTCGTTATCCGTGATACAGGCCCTCTCCTCATTGGTTCGAATGATGTTCATCTCCTCAGAGACTTGCTTCATGTGCTCTTTGACCTCTGGCATCTGGGCCTTTAGACACGATATGATCTTTGATTGTGCAGTAAGGAAAGAGGAATGCTCATCTACTTGAACCTACAGCCGTTGAATCTCATTTTCATCCTCCTAGATCCTATTGATGTTCACCTCTTTTCTCCACTGCCAACCCACACCAAGGCCACGGTCATATTTCTGAATCTTCTCCACCATGAGATCTTGGACGAGCATGTGTGGACACTGGGAATCCACTCCCCCAATGCACAGTTAACACATCCGAGACCGATGACTCCCTATATAGTCTATCCATTGTGCTTGAGGGGTGTCATCAATGAATCGCTTATTCAGCTTCCATGACCAGCGACAAATGATTTTTCTATCCTCTTCATCGTAGGTCGTCTCATCCTGATCTGCTAGGTCAACAGGTTCATATGCTGGAAACACCCCCAAGAACTCATCATCAAGGTCTGCTTCTGGTGTATGGTCGTATATGGCAAGACTCGTGTTTTCTGGTCGATCTTCATCATCAGATCCCACCTCAATGATCTCAGGCTATGTCCTTATAACTGTCCCACTAGTGATCGGGAGCACCATAGCTTGGTCAGGTTGGATGTCCGCCTCCTCTACCACCAGTGTTCCCCTAGGCTAGGCACCACTAGTAGTACCAACCAACCTCTCCAAGGAATCCCATTCCATTTTAAGAATTGTTCATACCAAAAAGTGCATGAACGTCTATTAACCTGATCAACAGGTGGCAGTCATGATTTTGTAAAGGAGACTTTTCAGATATCAAATTATTAGTCTCGATTCTAGGTTGTTGCTATTGGTACCCCAAGGCATGTACCTCTATATATTGTTGGGATGTCTAAAAACTCAGGAAGAACCACCTCAGGTGTCCCAGCCCCGCTAAGCATGGTAACCACCATAGTCGCGGGCGCAGATCCCGAAGGCCCTGCAACTGCATCTGCTATTGAGCAGGATCAAGTTTTTCAAATGTGTACCTCCTACATAGTTCAAATATCATTTGAGAAGTCCTATATGACCTGGATGAAGACTCTATGGAATTAATTTACAATTTTACCTCAAGGGCCTCTACGAACTCTTCCAACTCTAGGTCTGAATCACCGACCTGACCTTCCTCTAGATGGATCCCGCTATCAGCCTCCTCCCCCTGGAAGACTCATCCAATTCTTCTAGAAGAGGGAAGCATTCCCTCAATTTAGTAGCTAATAACTGAGGATGGGCCATTCGATCCAGCAATACTTTTACCTGATCTGTCATTGGACGCAGGGCACCCCAGGAGTGCATGAAGTCTTCTAACTCATCCAAGTATTGCTTTGCCTCCACCAGGGATACTACAAAACCATCCCTAATAGGGCCAATCCTCAGAAAATTCATCCCCATATGGTTTAGGTTTTTCCACATCTAAGACAGGTTTAAGAACTACCTATTGACATCTCATATGTCCTAAGCTTCCAGGAAGATAGCGTTCTCTTGCATGTCTATGTGGTGCAGCCGCTTCCACAGAGCCCGGATGGATATCATATGGAACCCCCTGGGTGCCCTCTCCTATGGATGAATCTGATTCTCTAGAAGTGCCAGGTCTACCACTACTGCATCCCTTCCAACCGGTGTGGGCCTCACCACCACTACATCCCCACCATCATGGGAGGTACTCGCCCCCTTCGAGCCCTAGCCTCAGGGTTGGGAAGGCACCCTATCGCAGGCCTAAACGGTTGGTTGTTTCAGAATCTCCTCGAGGTAGGCCACCTCTTAGCTCTTGGAATACTCCGTCACTATCCCAATGATTTCAGTGGGTGGAGTAATCTTGTTCCGCATCTTTCTGTCATCTCATGTGAACATGAGCCACATCTGCCTCATCACACACGGGTGATCCTCATGGAGCACCCCCAATGCACCGAAACTGCCTTGAAAATTAGTGTGGGGAGTATGGATCATAGAGGGAATTGAGGTCAACCCGCACCACCAGGACTCCACC
Source organism: Viscum album (assembly GCA_963277665.1). Lineage (NCBI taxonomy): Eukaryota > Viridiplantae > Streptophyta > Magnoliopsida > Santalales > Viscaceae > Viscum > Viscum album. The sequence goes on along the minus strand of OY728155.1, from coordinate 1,513,491,528 downwards.
CCAAAAGGCTAGGATGTAGGACCAATGATCTTTTGTTCCCCAGTCGTCATCAGTGAATAGACCAGTTGGCAATGAGAATGGGTGAAAATTTAACTCGTATGCCTTCCAGACCTGGTTCAGCACCACTTTCATGGTCAGCATGGCAAGAAATATCCCCACAACATTCAAAATGGATGGGCATAAATTCTATCATGGATAGAATGTGGTTCAGATATTCATAGATACCCCTGACATGTGCCGCTATCCACCCATACAAGATGTGGAATGGCCCACATATTCTATGTGTCTTATTACCCTCGCTGATATGCCACAAAATCTTATACATCATGGCGAGAATCGGGATCCTGAGGTTAACCCATCCCCCTATTGCCAACATGGATTCCATAAGAAACGTGCTCGGTCGCACGCCCATGTTGGTGTCTCTTACCAGTAGGATCCAACCACCGATGAGCACTACAATGAATGCAGCCAACATGACTACTGGTTATTGCTCAGAACTAACACTGAATCCCTAGGTTTTCCATTGGATGTCCTCCAAAAGCCACTAGTATGAGTGATCCTTGCCTCTTTGAGCCCCCTTCGGGCAAGTCTGAGGCCTCACAGGGAACTGCCTATTTCTAGGAAATTCAAGAACTACATGAACCACCATTTGAAATGGATGTCCCTCACCGACTGGTTATCCTCTCTCAGCACCAGATCCATCAATTTCACCACCATCAGTGGCATCTTCTCTGGATCCTCTCTCACACCCATAATGTGGAGGAACTCATCATACATCACCCCTAGTATTGGGACCCCTGAGATCTGATGCAGGTCCCATAGACTAATGTTGACATCTCAATAGTGAAAATGGAAGGTATTGGTACTTGATGACCATCTATTCAGCAACTTCGGCATAAGCTTTTTTGGCTGATAGATATGGAATTGGGAGGCCCAAGACGCCTCATATAGGCCAACTTACCTTAGTTATACCCTGAATTCTTCACACAAGGAACCTACCCAGTAGGCCCAGGCCCAATCATCAATGAAGTTGCCGCCTTGGTGAAAATCCCACTCATCAGACCACCCCTTCTCCAGGTTCCCTAAGGATTCCTTTAGAATTGTATAGTACAATAGAGGAGATGTCCCTAGATACAGTTCCTTCCCGTCAATCTTATTCAAATGATTGTATAGAAAGTCAACATTGACAAGCAAGAAGTCCACCCGGGCATGGCCGTCAGCCACCCTGAACCATTGGCACTGGCACGGTGTGCTCTTAAACCAGTAAGCTAGCTCATCCCTACTCGCTTCAGGGATAAAGACGTCATCCCTCAGGCCAAATCCATATAGTGGAAACCTCCTGAAGAGCGGATAGTCCTTCTGTCTCTCTGACAGTAGCTCTATTAGCGAATTATGGTCATAATTGATTTTTACGAACTCCCCTATACCTAAGCTATCCTCTATTTCCTCCCTCCAGGAAGCATCTGCAAGGACCCCCCTAGCATCCTCCTAGTAATCCATTTAGTTTTTTGGAAAATGCGGGCCTTTTTTGTTATGGTTTACAAAGCACATTCATGAAGCCCATTCGAAAATCACGTTCTCAAAGCACGGTCCCGGCAAAGAAATCATGGATCCCTACCCTGACCTTCAGGATTAATCCATAGAGCTCACCACCATAGAGTCAAAGACTTGTTGTGCGCCACGAAGTAGAAACCTCGATTCACAGAGAGCAATCACAAAGTACGTGGAGCTTCGCGAATCGAGAGCACTAAATTCCAAAATGCGGAGGTAAGAAAGGAAAAAGGATAATTCAACCTCCCCTATTTATATACAATGACCCCTTGTGCTTAGCGGTGTGTCCAACCGTGATGAGCTTCATAATGCTCTCATCCTACACGTCGCCTCTCCGCCTTCTTCGTGAGCCTTCTTTATGAGTCTTCTTTATGATCCTTCTTCGTGATTGACCAATGAGTTTTGGAGATTAGCCCTCAAACTTTGAAGCTCGTTTTCTCCTCATCTCCATGTCTAAGGGGGGTCATTTTTTGGTGCCAAAAATATATGTGGAGGAAAAGGATGTGGATCAAAAACCAGATCCAAAAAGGCTACCTTGGGAAGGCCAATTGTAGAGGCCCATAGTCCCATGGCTGGCACAAAACTCCCCACTCTGTGAAGCCGCCACAGAGCAGGGAGGTGAGAAACTCCGTGATCTGATTTGACATTTGTGAAGCTTCCATGGAGTAAGAAGGTAGGAGGCTATGTGATCCTATTTGACATTTTTGAAGCCGTCGTGGAGCAAGGTGGTGGAAGGATCCATGGTCCGATTTGACGTTTGAAAAGCTGCCGTGAAGTAAGGAAGCGAGAGGCTCCACGATCTGATTTGACATTTTCAAATCCATCATGGTACAAGGAGGTGGGAGGATCCACGATCCGATTTTATGTTTGTGAATCCACCGTAGAGCAAGGAGGTGGGATGCTTCGTAGTTACAGTGAAATTCCACGTGTCTTCATGCCAAGAGAGCTCTGCTTCACAGCACCTATTGCCTATAAATACCAGGGGCCCCTCAGGCCAAAAGGATGAATCATCCAACCTTTCTCCTTCTTATCTCTCAAATCATGAAGCAATTTATTATCTAAGAAAAATGATCTCTTCAACATACTTTAGCATCGTGAAGTACCTTTCCCTTTTCTTAAATTCAACCCCTCTTCAAAGAGGGATGCCCTTCGCAGATCCCACAGGCCTCTAAAAAGGAAGGGGAACCCCAAAGGGGCTCAGTTATTCATGGATCACTTATGCTTCATGAAGCACCCTCCATGAACATGTAACCCACATGCCAAGGTAGGGTCACTGTGCTTCGCGAAGCACACTGCTTCGCAGTGCTGCGCTTCGCATTCCACCCTTGCTTCATGAAGTCCTGCTCTGTGAAAGCCTTTCCACTTCATGAAGAACCTTCCATATGAACCTATTCCCTATTCCTATTCAAGGCCACTTCACTTCACAAAGAATACCCTTTTTAAATCCCCTCCACTACATGGAGCACCAAGGATTCATGAGGCCTCTTCCTATGAACCCATTTTCTCCACAATCCCTTTTCCCATGAGACTCTCCAAGTTTTCAAGAAGTGATTTCAATGTCCTTTGGGTGGTGCTTCATGTTTCATTGCTTCGCCTCATGCTTCTTCACATAGGCATGCTAATGGATATTGCTTCTTTTCATAGCTATGCTAACATGGGCCCCTCAATGGATCACTACATGACACCCCATAACCACGGCATTGTCGGTGCCTTCCCATTACCAAGGGTTAAAGTGTTCCAGTTATGTAATTCCTAGGGGTGTGAAGTGAACCCGCATTTTCCGAGATACAATATGTTAAACTCCCAAGTGCCATCGTCCTTAGCGCATGACGTTAAACTGTGACCTTACCTCGTGCACTTTACGTGGGGTGCCCCATCTCGTACATTCTCTACGTCCGATTGTCTCCATGGGAGTGAGATCTTTCTCACATGGAATGAGATTTTATTTGATGGAGCGGCGCCTATCCATGGGGAAGGGAAACCATCTTAGTGTAAGCCCCTTAATTTCTTGAAGGAGGTAGTATCCTTACTCATCCTTTCTTCTTCTATTCCAAGGACCAAATGGGGGGGCTGGGAACCAGAACCCTCCTCTCTTCCATGCCAAACACCTCTGGTAATTGTTTCCACTCTAGCCTCCATCCTGGAGTAAGTCCCAATCTCCATCTCCTTGGGATGCTAACCATGCATAAGCACATGTTTTTTCTTTGGTCTGCTAACCATGTGTAAGCCCCATTCCACTTCCCATAAATGCACCTTTCACAACGTGATCATCAGGTATTTGATGCCTCTTATTTCTCACACCAAGCATGACTCATGTGGGCATAGAGTAAGCACTGACCATGAAATACTCTCTCAGCTGCCCTAGAGTGTAATTCCCAACACTTCCCGAACTACATGGACTTTGATCCTTATCAAGGCAAGGTACATAGGAATCCTTCCTAAGGTTCAATCCCAACACCTATTGGTCCCGACCCCCTTCATGTCGGTTCACTAACACTTCTTGAACTACGTGGACTTTGATCCTTTCCAAGGAAATGTTCATAAGAAGCCTCCCTGAGGATCAAGACAAACATCCATTGGTCTCGACCACTTTACGTCGATTCACCAACACTTCCTGAACTGCGTGGAATTTGATCATTGCCAAGGCAAGGTACTAAGGAAGCCTCCCTGAGGTTCAAGCCCAACAACCACTGGTCCTTACCACCTCACGTCAGTTCACTAAAACTTTCTAAACTACATGGACTTTGATCCTTTCCAAGGTAAGGTACGTAAGAATTCTCCCTGAAGTTCAATCCCAACAACCATTGGTCCCGACCACTTCAAATATTTTCAACAATAGTTACTAAACTACATAGACTTTGATCCTTTCTAAGGAAAGGTACGTAGGAAGTCTCCCTGAGGGTCAATCCCAATAACCATTAGTCCCTATCTCTTCATGTCAGTTCACTAACAGTTCTTGAACTACGTTGAATTTGATCCTTTCCAAGGAAATGTATGTAGGAAGCCTCCCTGAGGTTCAAGCCCAACATCCATCTATCCTGACCACTTTACGTTGGTTCACCAACACATCCCGAACTATGTGGACTTTGATGCTTTCCAAGTAAAGGTACATAGGAAGCCTCCTATAGGTTCAATCCCAACAACAATTGGTCCCTACCCCCTTCACGTCGGTTCACCAACACACCAAAACTATGTGGACTTTGATACTTGCCAAAGTTAGTTACATAGGAAGCCTCCTAGAGGTTCAATCCCAACACTCAGTTGTTCCAACCCCCTTCACGTTGGTTTACCTTCACCCCACATGACGTTAAACTGTATGACCCCTTTTTGCCCCGCGAGATTCTAAACTTTACCCAATCGAACTATGTGGGTTTTGATCCTTGCCAAGGAAATGTACGTAGGAAGCCTCCCTGAGCTCCAACCCTAATTAGTAGTAAGTCATTGTACCCCAATCAGCAGTAATCCATTGTACCCCAACCAGCAGTAAGATGTTGTGATCCCTAATAAATGGTAATCTGTTGTGATCCATAATTGATGGTAAGTCATTGTTTTCCCCAATCGACGCTAAGACATTGTTTTAACCAAATAAGTGGTAAGTCATTGTATTATATGATCAACAGTAAGCCATTGTATTCCCCTTTGTTGGGACCCATATCTCTGGTATTATCCCATGGTGTTGGACAAAAATCGGGCTACTAACCACACGTAAGCCCCATTATGTCATCGGGTCAATGTCCTCTTCATACACACCGATTCTATGCCCCATTCTAAAATACGTGGAATTTGATTCCCCGCCACAGGGATATGTAGAAATTATCCCTGAGGTTTAATCCCATAAACCATATCTCATCATGGCCTTTTCCTTGAGCCTATGGGTTTCGGGAAGGTCATTCCCCAACCTAGAAGTTCCACTTCCTCCAGGTCCCATCCCTATAGGCTGCCTCCTCAGGTGTCCCATCACCCCACCGAACTACGAGGATTGTAATTCCTTTCCATGAGGATACATAGAATGTCTCTTCGAGGCTCAATCCCAACACTACTGTCACCTTTATGATGGCTCTATCTCATTCCCCATCCACTTCTTTCAACTCTCCAAAATCCATCCTAATTCTTACTCGGGCTGCTATATCCCAGTGAGATCATGCCATTCATCCCAGCACTGCTCCCTGTGGCACTCAGACTGCTAACCATGCATAAGCCCCACACAATCCATAACCATCCAACCAAGAGTATCCCTCTTGTGATGGGATGTTATCCATGCATAATCCCTAACATGTATTCGGGTCGTTGTCCTCTGTGAACACCCAGATTCACTATCCCATTGAACTATGTGGGTTTTGATCCCTGTCATCTACACAGAGTACATTGGAAACCTCCACGAGGTTTAGTCCCACCCAATGGTAAACCTTTGTGTCCCCCATTCTAGGGTACACTCTCTCTGATCCTCCCTTAGTGGTGTCCAGATCAGCCTTCATGGTGTGACATCTTCCCTTTATGGGACACACCACCATGGGTATTCTCTCATTGGGCATTTAGACCTATCCATTCGGTGTTCCCCATTTTGGGTTACACTCTTTCTGATCCACCCTTAGTGGTGTCTAGATCATCCTTCACGGTGTGGTATCTTCCCTTTGTGGGACACACCACCTCGGATCTGTCCCCATTGGGCGTTTGGATCCATCCAAGTGAAAAACACTCCCGGTGATGCCTCCTAGGGACGTACCAATATTATCCGTCCCTATGGGATGTTGTGATCACTCTTATTTCGTCTCTTCAAGATGTCAAACTCATGGCCTAACTCGTTTTAAACATTAGATACCTGAGGAAAACCTCGGAAGACATGAATTTGGTGTAACCGTCTCTGCAAGACGTTAAACTCACGGCCTACCTCATATTAAACATGGGATGATGAAGAAAACCTTAGAGACATGCCTATGGAATATGATACCCCATGATTGATGTGTGATGCCTCATGTTTTTCTCCCTTGAGATGCCCTCTTATGAGGAAAAATACAGGTTCCCCAATTTCCACGTATCCAGATATGCCCTGACATTCTTGATGTTGTCATCTACTCTGACCAAAGGTTTCTACCATGTCAAGACCCCATGGAATGTCATAACGGAAGTATTGTAATTAATCGGAGTCCACAAAGATATGGAATTTGGAATAAGATTCATGGAACATGACTCAAATCTACGAGAGAGATCAGGACTAGGTAACGAGTTCCATGGAGGAATCCACAGAAGGAGGAACCGATATCCCATCATCTTGTTTCGATCAAGGAGAAAACGTCCCTGAATAAGCGACAGATGCTACCCACCTTTGCAAGGCGGGAATTCGGGGAAATAACTGCACGTCCTCGACAGACAGATATGCGCCCCAACAAAAGCATCTAAAAAATTTGGTCTCTCAAAACCCAATGTAAAACATTCTTATGAGACTGCACAAATTTTTTTGCCTCTTTATTCCTTAGGTATGGGGGGTTTGATTATAATTCCATTTACAGAAAAGTAAAATAGGTGATTACATCCTAGGAGAAGGCTAGTGGGTTCCACATTCATCTCTCAATTGTAGATTCCATGTATCAACTTTACACTATTAGGTAAATACTTCTTTAATGATGTTTATGATCATGTTGTATGGTTTATAAGGTGACAAGGAAAACTTTTAGAGCATATGAATTTAGCAGGGTGGAATTATACAGTGGTGGTGTAGAATAGCCAAAAACTATAGTGGATCAAGAAATAATTGACCCACTCTGAGGCAGATAATGGTGAAGGGTAATGACTTCTGGAGGAGGTGGAAAAAGAATTAATAGATACATATATTAAAGTAAAAGTTATGTGTGTTATTTTAGAGGTTGAAACTTAAACCTTGTTGGAGGTCCAACTAGCTATTGAGAACTTGGACCAAATGCTCCTATAAGTCTATGAGTCTACTGAGAGGCTCTTGTGATCATAATTTCCTACCCGAATAGAGTGACCCTAGGTTTTGGATGTTCATCTATCCCATTTAATGAAGTTACAAGTTGTTTTCTCTCAAATTTATGTTTTTTTCTTTTCTTGCAAAATTCACCAATCAAAATTTGCAATGTGTTTTGAAATAAAATCTATCATGTGACTTGAATATTTTAGTCACTATATAACACATTCATTCACTATCTGGGATAGCCAAATTGACATGATAATGTAATGAAACTATGTTTTCTTGAGTTGAGGGACCCAGTGAAACTGGATTATACTATTTGTAGGGATGCATGAAAAACCATACATAATTTGTTTCTTTTCATTCATAACCATAAATTTTTCATATTCCCACTATGGTTTAGGATTAGTAGGCATAACATAAATTTTTCTTTGTCCCCCCTTTGTGGATTTTTTGAGCTAATAATTTTCATGCCTCTTTTTTTATTTATCTATTATTTCCAAAAATATGAGAAGAATAGCTCTAGGGAGGTCATACTTGGTTTCAACCTAGGTCACCATTTGCATGTTTTCAACCTGGTGGGTTTTGTGTCTTTTTTATGGACATTTTATAGTCATGAAAACTATTCTAGTTTCACTAATATTTTATGTTGAACATATTTTACCAAGAATTTTGGGGATTTGGCCCCCATTTTGACTAATTGGTTGATAATCTTCCATAACTTTTCAAACATGAATGAAGGATTTTTCTTGGTCCTAGTTTTGTGATTTTTGAATCTGAGAGATGATATGAGTCCAATACCTGGGGAGTAAATGTAAGAAATTTTTTTCCAATAATATTTTTATGGGTTGTACAGAGGTGGGAAAAGTATATCCTAATGATGAATATTCATTTGGTAGATAGTCCTTTTTGGTGGGATACTTTTTCAGAGTTAACTGGGGAATAGTAAACATCTTAAAACTATGTTATCCTTAAGACACTGACCCGAAATTTATAATGGATAGGTAATTTTATGGAAATTAGGATTTTTCAAGACCAAAAATGGTGTCTTTTCAATGTATTGTTGTTTGAAAAAAATGAGGGGATTTTTATCAGCAGTGGTAATGAATAGGAAACCACTTCCACATAAAATTTAGCTTCTTTAAAGGAGGATTAAAGTAAGGTGAAGTTTAAAGTCATACTATCTGTACATAGTTGGAGTAGTTTAATGTCTTACCATCAAGAAATTTTGGAATTAAGAATTAAGGATACTTTTCATTGACCAAGGGAAAAACAGTGATCCATTTTCATGGTATTAATATTAATAATGTTATACCATCTCTAGAAATGAATGAGGAAAATGTTATAAATCGTATTGTATAGGGTTTTTGAATCAAAGGAGTGATTTGGAATTTAAATTTCACTTTGTGTGTATAGAAGTATGAAAATCCTCTCTTAGGGATGCATTTTACTTTTGGTAGACTGAACGTTTTTATACTTATGGAGAGACAACTTGGAAATATTGTTCATAGTCAAACAAAGGTATCCCTGGGACACTGGACCTTTATTTATTATAGACTAGGAGGTTAATGGGGCTTAAAACATTTCTAGAAATAGGATATGGTTTTTGAAATGAGTTTTCATATACATGAAATATCCATTCCACATCTCAATTTACTAGGAATAGGTTGAGACGTTCCCCTTACACTAGTCTTACACAAAAATAAGAATTATTTATTTATTTTTTTGATGGGTCTGAGACATGTGTCTTGGATGTCACCATGAATATCTTTGAAATGAGAATCAAACCATATGTGATTCTAGGAGGTTCTCAAATCAGGTTTGACCTGTGCATAGGGAAGGGGAATTATTTTTAATGTGACCTCATGAATGGGGTGAGACTCATATTGGACTCTACTATGCATATCTATCTTATTCATAGGAATGTTGGGATTGTTTTTATTATTTCATTGAATTTTCTGTGTATGTCTGACAAATTCATAGGAAAATAGGATACATTTTTACCTCATATCTAGAATTGAGATGTGGGGTTTAAGAATCTCTATGTATCATGTAATGATTGGATTGAAGACATATGTAGTTCATTATGTAAAACAGTTTACTATGAAATGGATATGAAATCATTCATAGAGCTTAATGTCATGTATTAAGGATGAAACGGTGCCTTATAGTTATCATCATATATCTAGGAATGGTTTTCATAGATACCATGACTAACTGGAGACGAATAGGTCCTATAAATTATGACATCCCTAGACAAAAGGGGGAAATAATGTGTAAACCATGATTTCAAGTATCCCCAGATTTGGAGAAATAACATGTGACATAGAATCCATCATGGAATAAAGAGATAATAAAATAATATTATGTAGATAAATTTCCCTTTGACTAACATGAATTTGTTTCTAGGAATCTTATACAAATCCAACATTTTCATATTGAGAATATTCAAACAAATGTATCCTCATGACATTGGACCTCCATTTTTGATGGATGAGGAGGTTTATAAATATAAAACTTTACTCAGGACATAATGTATGATGAGCGGAAGTGATGTTTCCATGCACAAAATATTCATTTAGATTGTGATTGGAAATGGAGTTGGAAATTCCATACACAGATATAACTCATATGTATGGGTAATTTATGTTCCTTTGATCAATCCCTGATTGAGGAAGCCAAACATGTGATCTCATGTATAAATCTTTATGTTCATATATGATATGGGAAAGAAAAAAAAATTTCTCTGTGGTTGTGACTAGGACACAGATCCTATTCATCCTTATGTGTATCATTAAAAAGAGAATCAAGGGATACATAGTTCTTCCAACACATTCTAGTTTAATGCCATGTAGTAAGGATTTATGTTCCCCTATGTTAAGTGTAATTATTACAATAGGACCAAAGATTAAATATCAAGGTTTTATACACTTCCTTCTATGGAAGGAATCAATCAATATGTATTTCTTAAAAACCCATGTGATTTAACGTCATTCCATAAGGATAATTAATGTTCATTTAATTACTTTCTATTAGGATCATCGAAACCATGATGTGGATTGATATGAATGGGTATTGTGGGTAATCCCCTACCAAACCTCCTAATCCCACATTAGAAACACTCAGTGTGAGAATAAATTAGTGGAAATCATTTATCCAACACACATATGTGATAAAACAATGGATATAAGATGTTTGAATTTGTGGTTGATAGACTAGGACTAAGAATATATGAGTCTTTATGTATACAATGTGGAAAAAATAAATCCATATGTATTTCTTGAAAAGGGAAATCTATTTAGGCCATCCTCATACATAAGTAGGGGGAATTTTTTATCCTTTGTTGTGGCTGGACCTGGGATTGGAAATCTGTTCATCAATATGTATCTTATGTGTACAAGATTTAATACATACATATTTATCAACAATAAATCTCTATACATGTATGATCAACATGTAGGGGGGATTGTTTCTGTATTTTTCATGTTTGGACCCATAATTGGATATCCTAGAATCAATTCATATTATGTGAAAATAGGAATCAAGACACACATAGTTTTTTATGCAATTTCCCATGCAAATCTTACTCCTATAATGGGAGAGGGAATTTTCCATGAAATGGTCATGTAGATAAGTACTTTTTAAATTCCCTTGAATTGATTTAGTTTCTATGTAGGGTATGATATATTTCATTTCTTTTGTTATTGGATCTAGTATATAAGGCCTAGATGTGACTATGTATCCCATAGAATTAGAATCAATCTATACATAGTTCTTGATGGAAATATTCCCACTTTAGTCTGTCACATATGATGGGAGGGGAATTTTGGTGGTGGGTGGATAGAACAAGATGTTAAATAAAGGATTCACTATATTCATGTGATTTAATGAATAAACCTGACATAATTCTAGGTGAAAAAAATCCCATGTTGATCTAACTCTCACATGTGGACAGTGGATTTTTTTCTTTAACCCACACAAATATATCTTCTGTTTGGAGAATCATCGATGGATATGATGAATCCTGCATATTATAACATCATGAGAATAAGAAGGTGCATATTTTAGTTCAACATCATGAGATCATGATGATTGTACATTCCATTAATGGTCATGAGAAAAAGGATAACTAATGCTATGTAGTTTAATGACATGCAACTAAAACGATGAATCTTGAATTTTAACATCATACAATTAAGATGATAAACCCTTGAGTTTAATTTCATATAATTTGTATGATGTACCCTAAAGTTTAACATCATTTAATTAGTATGATTCACCATGAATTTTTTCTTTTACACAAAATAATTCTTCAAGAATATTGCGTTATTGGGAGCCTTGGTGAGCTATCTATCCATCGAGATCATGTAATAATATCTATTGGAGTACACTTTGTGTATGGTAAAGGGTATCTACCATTTTAACTTCAATATTTTATGTTTCTTTATGTGTATCATCGTAGTTTTTATAACAGACACCATCTCTCCTTTGATGAAAGAATAGATGGAAATAATTTTGTTAAAATATCCTACAATCTGGTTTTTTGAATCTCCAAATGGTGAAAGTTATACATCTTTTCATCATCTTTCTCCATTTCATCATACTATTTCATGGACTTGTAAAATTTGGATTGATGATCAAAGAAGGTGTAATAGATTGAGGAAAATTTAAATTCCATGGGAATGACCCCTATATCACATATTCCAATGATTATGGGATATCCTGAGTGGTAGTTCGGGTTGTCGTCTAGTAAGCCTATAATTCATATAGGAGCTTATCCAACCATGAATTATTATCCTTATATACCATCTTCTGATTTATATTGTACATGGTCTTGTATGAGGACTCCATTTTTCTATTAGGAAATGCATTTTAGTGGGATGAATGGTTAGACTTGATGAAATACTCCTAATATATTTATCCAAATTAAGCAGAACAAACATTAGTCATTTTATCCAAAAATATGTTATTAGGGAAACCAAATATGTTTATGATGTTAGATTTCATTATTCTATAAATTTTCATATCCCTGAACACTTTTAGGGGTATTAATTATTCCCATATGGAAAATTAATTGGTTGTTGTGAGAATAAACTTGAGTTTTTAGGCCATAGTGGGAGGATATGATACTACAACATCTATTAGCCATAGATAAAATGGATAGTTTTACATGTCTATATGAAGTAACTATGGGGGTCAGTAGATGAAATTTTTCTAAACCTAGTAGTAATTTCACTTGTGTAATCATGTGTTACCATGGTCCAATAGAATCCATGCCTTAAAATATGATTGTAAAGCCTGGTTCCTGATGGGTGGGAACCACAGACTCCTGTGTGCACTTCATGAGAACAATTTTCTCCTCTCAATCAATAAACTAGAGAGGGACCCCATCAAACATAAAATTATAGAGGACTGTTTTCAAATTTGTGACATTATACCGAACATTTTTAATTTCACATCTTCAGATTTTCTACCCCCCATCCCTATATGGGGGTACTTCTCCCATTTGAATGTATTCCACAATGGGTTTCATCTATATGGTTGTAGGACTGTACAGTTAAGGTATGGGGATAATCTCGCTGATTTCTTCAATGTTGGATTGAAAAAATGGTTAGACCATCTAGCGGTGTGTAATGGTGATGAATGATTCATCATATTTTGGATTCATAGAGCTATGGATGCATTCTTCAATGCATCGGTCTGGGATTTTTACGATTGTGGTACATTATTCAATGTTGTCTCCAAAGGGAACTCCACTTCCCTAGACATGGTTTTGTATGGGAATTATCTCTTGCAACTTATTATCATAATCACCATTTAACTTCTTCATGAAATGTTTTTGAATATCCTTTTTAAATCAAATGTTTTACTTATACCTAAAGGGACATATCTATCTGAGTAGTTAGTGCCTGATATTCTTCTTCATTGTTTGTTCACCCCATCGATAGCAGGAAGGTGATGGAAGGAAAAAAATTCTATATATATTAGCATGAATCCGAGACATAAATTTTTGAGCCAAGTTTTTTCCATTATCTTTTTTATATGGCATCTACATGAACCATAAAAATGTACCTCCCATATCTAATGGTCCTTATGAAAAAAATGAGACCTCTTTGTAAGTTAGCTCAGAATCCAAATAACTCATTTCTACCGAATTTTTCTCTACCAAAAAATACAATAACACATAGACTTTAACTACATTTTGATGAATCAAATGAATATCAAGCTACTACAATATGACATTCCACCTTGTTAGATGATCAGTAAACATTGGAAAGCTAATAATTTATTTGAGTGGGTTTCTATGAGATACCAAATGGGCATCTTGATACTCTAGGTAGTGTCTTGTTTTTTGGGTTAAAAATATTAATTTTATATTACTCTTCTCTATTTCAATGTAATAAGTCTTAGCATCGATCATGGTTTGGATGAAATAATGAAGGTTTTTTTCACTGCTAGCATCATTTTTTTCATAAGGAAGGCACCTAATGATCACTTCGAGGCATTCACATATAAAATAACTAGTCTTCCATTGATATGTGGTATTATCACTAGCAGGATTATGAGGTATCTCATGAGGCTATCAAATTCATACTAGAGGTCATTAATCCACCTATATGTAATAATTTTTCATCAACCTGGTAAATGTAAAACATTTTCCTGCAACATTATCTATGAAGCACCAAATGTCGGATAAGTTTCTTTAAAGACCTATAAACTTGGTGAGGTTGTGATGAGGTTAAATTACAAGGATATAATTTTTATTCTCAAGGATGACATTTATTCCATGACAGCATATAATGAAGCCGAGAAACTCCCATGATGTAACATTGAATGAAAATATAAGTGGTTTATTTTCAGACTGTTTTGCCATGTTTTTTTGAATATGGTTTCATGATCCTCTAAGTTTTCTAAGAATTATCAAAACCTATCCACTGGGTCATCAACATATCATTCAAAAAATCATCTTAGGAAGGGATTGTAGATTTAATGCATGGAACATTTTTATGTTGCACTATCATTCATTAATAAAAAAGGCATTAATAGATAAAAATGTACTCTTAAGGGGTCCCTAAAGGTGGTGTATTCTTAATCATCTTGGGCCACTCGGAGTTGGTTGTATCCTGAATAAATTTCCTTTAAGGAGAGAGAATGATATCTAGTTGTAGCATCGATCAAATTTTTTTTGACCAGGACTGCGAAATCATACTTCTAGCAGTTCCAATTCAGATTTATAAAATCAATCCATATTCTGATTTTTTTTCATTCATCTTCTTGATGGATACTATATTGACCTAAATCATGGGATATTGGAACTCCCAAATAATTCTATATCTGAGGATATTTTCAACTTCATCCTCTATTTTGGAATAATGAATTGGGTTCATCCTACTGGTTGCTTGTTTATTGTGATAGTGATCCTCTGGTAGGACCAAGTGGTGAGTGGCCACCTCAGTATTGAGTCATGTCATATTCCTATATTTACAATAGAATAAATATCTATTCTTACATAGGAAGGAGGTGTATAACTAATTCTCATCAGAAGATGTGGTTGCATTAATCACGGTGGGTTGTGGATCTTCCAATTTTCCTAGATTTATTTCACTATGTTCATCAATTATGGTAGAGACAACATCCTCAAATCCTCTAAGGGAATCCCTAATTTCCTCTTCTTATTCTTTTTCAATCTCTTGTTATGATGTGGAATCATGTCTTGATAATTTTTCATTAATTTTATGACATATTTTGATATATTGACATTTAAAATATGAAGTGACATCTTCTATAATAGCTGATAACATGGGGTTTCATTTAATCTCAAGAGATTATGGAGTAATGGATAGAGGAGTGTATTGATCCTCTCCGGGTGAAAATATTTATTATGCTACCTCAGTGGGTGGGGACGTGATTTCGGGGATATCTACAGATGGATTGAAAAAATTTCCACCAGTTATTTCAATACTATCATGGGGGGTCAAATTTTTCTTTATCACTATTATTCTTAGTGGTAATGATATAAATCATGAGGACTTCTAAGCATGTTTCTTAATTTGGAATCATTTTCTAAATATTATTGATCAGTAGCTTGTATTCTTCACCAAGATATTTTATAGGGTCATCTGGGGTTATTTCATGAACATTCTGGGTAGTGAACCAGTCAAAACCACCATCCAAGGGTAGTTTCCCATTTCCTTAATAGAATCATGCATTGATGAAATGTTACTCTTAGTATTTTTTATGGCCTTATCAATATGAAACATATAGTTTTCCATTAGTTAAATATTTGATGATTTGATAATATAATGAGGCCATTGTTGCATGTTGATGCAACCAATGACTTCCTAGAAAGAAGTTCAAGGATATGTTTTTTTAATAACTAGAAATTATGAGTCATCCTTGAGGAATCAAAAAAACTTCTTCAAATTAATTATTCCAAATGGATTCTTCTCGATTTTTTCATTGAACTTCATGTTTATTGAGGAAGTTGTTAGGTTATCCTCATTGTATCCAACTAGGTGATATGTTCACATTTTAATGATATTAACTCTAGATCCATTTCCAATGAAAATGTTTTGAATACCTACACAATTTGTCCTTTAAAAAATGAAAATGGTCTGAAATTTGCTTTTATAATGTTATCTTGATCACTATATGTGAATAAGATAACCCCATGGAGTTTCACAAGATCATTATATGTATGATAGACCATGGTACTGTTCATAAAAACATTAAACACATGAGGACATTGTAATGATTCTTTGACTGTTTCCTTGAGATATTTTGACATCCTCAGGGAATCCTGGATCGATATCATGTCTGATACCAAGGATAAATATTATGGGATTTCATACTTATATTCTAATGGTTAGAACTTTTTAGTATGGGGATTAACTTTTATAGGTGCTTCAGATGATTGAATATTAGACGTATATGGTTCAACCCTTGAGATAGGAGGTGGGGTTCCACTTATACTTTTGGGTTGGTTTGGGAAAGGTCGGCCCGCATGGAGAGGACGATTAGACACATGTTCCTATAATGATAGATATTATAGAATGATCATGTTATAGTGCGTTCTGACATTTATAGGGGGCTTTCAAATTCTGATTGGATTCAATTAAGGGATATTCTAGGAGTTTCTGAAACATTGGTAGTCTATGCTAGGGTGTGTCCAGAGGCTTGGTTTCTTCTATGGATTCAAATTCTGTAGTACCCTCACCTCCAATGGCCTATTCATCCAGTTCCCTGATCAGGTGTAAGGAATTTCTATTCAAATCCATAGTCTTAGGTGAAGAAGGGATCCATTAATTGACTCACATTAATGGAACCAAGTATCAACTCCTTGTATAATGAGGAATTTTCCTGGTATACCATTTCTGGTGGTTCCATTTGGTGGGGTGGTTCCTATTCTATCATATATAAGGGAATAAAATATCATAGGGTTAAAGTTGAAATTGGCCTTAGTTTATGTTTGTCTTCTTTCACATTATCCCAAACTTTCTTGTCAAAACACATTATTGACGGTCTACATTTAGTGGTTTGTGGGGTTGAGGACTTCAGCTACATTATAGCTAGAGTATTTGGGGTAATTGATGGTTGTTTCAACTATACTCATAGAATTACATGATTTCGCATGATTTTCTATTGAGTCATCTAACTATTGAACTTTTTTTTACTCCTTATAAAAACTTCTTTCCACTTTCCTCCTTCATTAGGGGAGGTAGTGGAAACATACACTACTTGTACGGCCAAATTTCACAGTTTTACTTTCCCAGAATCTATCATTTTATACAAGAGGTAATTGAAGATGATGTATTACTGAATTGGGTGTCCCAGTATCCTATGAAGGGGGAAATAATCTAACTAATCAGTAAAATACCACTTGTAAATCCTTTTTGGATATGATAAAATTAAATCATAGTTTATAGTGGTATTAAAGTATCCACAAACATGATCATCTAAAGATTATTGAACATTATTCCTTCACACCTTGAATTTATTTAAATTAGGTACTCTCCACTTGTCTGGTCTAGGTAGGGGATATTGTTGACACATTAAGGGAGATGCATGATATGGTGCTTATTTTGGACCAATATTGGTTATAATAGAAGTCTTAAGTGTGTCAAATTTTTCATCCTCCTTCACTAAAATTTTTACTAGGAGTGGTGTATTTACCTGATAGTGGAACATAGTTTGAAATTTGAACTCTTCCATTCAATGGGAAATAGCAGACAAATCCCAGAACCCACATGTATATTTCCTTGTGAGAAGTGTCATTAGCATCTCATCATAGAGGTTATCAATTCATAGGGAAATATTATCTTCCTATGGGTTTGGTTGGTTATAGGAATAGGTTAATCATTTCAATATAGAAAATACATCAGAGACTTTAATTCTCTCACTTTTTACAGTTTGAGATTTCGCTATGTTTTTTCTTATACATTGTTGATCTAAACTGGAAGAGGAATTGGTGATGGAGGTCTTCCAATACCATGATTGATTGGGATGGAAATCTTATGAACCATATGAGGTTGGCCCCTTCAAGGTTATGTTGAAGCATCTGAGTTTCACTGATTCTTGAAGTTCTGTAGTCCCATAATGGGATCAAAATGTGATGCATGATGGGTCATAAGTTTCTCCAGGTCACCTGATCCATTCGATTTTAGGAACACAAAACTTCCAAAATTTTGCAGTGATGGGGTTTCACTCTCTCAATTGAGGTAAGGTTTTAATTCCTGATATATTTTTACACATTGTTCCTATACATCTTCCAATCAATATTTTAATGACTTTATGGTGTTGATAAACCATTTTTTAGTGTTCTTTTTAAAATAGTATTAGATGGTTATCATGAGGGGTAGAATTTTATTTGGCCATTCCACCATTATTAGAGGTTGATATCTTACAAGGGAAATATTTTTATTATTTTCCTAAATTAATTCCAATTATTTACTTAATAGAGGTAAATCCTAATACTTTTCCATGTCCGTCTCTAGGTGAATCTATAGTACCGACACCGAGTTGGGTGGATATCCTTGCCATTCTTCAATAATTGGGATGAATCCTTACAGTGGAGGTAAAACTGCTATAATTATACATTGAGGATCTTCTCATGGATAATATTCAGTATGATAGGTACCTTGGATAATCTTATTGTTGATTTCCCTCAGCTCATTTGTTTCTTCCTCTTTCCTAGTGTATATTTCTTCAAATGTAAGGGGCTTGTTATAATTGGGTGGAGGAGGTGGGTCATACACATCCTTACATTTATTGTTGTCCTGAGTATCAATTCATTAAGGGGGAGATGTGGGATTAATTGTGGGAACACCCAAATTTATTTATATCAACTAGTTTTGGGTATGAACACCTTCATTCTCGGCATCGATCAGATTTTAGGAAGAACCATCCTCTCCTTTCTCTTCTGTATTTGCATAATTTTTTTGTAATTTTTGGGGTTGACATCCACAATGTTCTATGATGCATAAAATATTGTAGGAACCTTACTGGATATCAAATTGTGGATCTATTTTTTTATATTTTATCCAATCTCTTAATTCTATTCTTGGATCCCATTTGATATTCTTGGAGAAGGGTGGCTCGAAGGGACCCTCTATAAAGCTTGGTTGCACACATTTCTTTAAAGGGAAATGTGTTGTGAGATGAGATGGAATAATATACCTCTCCTATTATTGTTTTACTTGAAATATAAATGACATATTTCTAATGGGTTGGTGATTGAGGTAAAAATACACCCCCCCCCCCCCCCATTCCTATGGGTTGGGGAATCTGCCGTTATCTTATTTCTGTTAATCAGTCCATATTTTTCTATCTTATGGGGGGGATTTTGTGTTAAAAATTCCCCCATACTTATTTTATGGGGATGATCCTTTAATGTGTTAGTTTCTTTTATTGTTTATGCTCTCTTGATCTCATGTGTTCTTGTTCAATCAAGAGCTCTATATGATACAAGACCTATATGAGAATTGTTTATTTATGAGGACATTAATAGTCCTTAAGGATTTTCATAACATAATTGGGAAGCCTACTGAATTTCCTCAGTTTCATGGGTGATGAGTTTTTTTATTGCTTACTCTCTTTAGTCCTAACTCTTCTGAAACTAGTTCAGTGTTGATTCTTGTTGGGCATACCACCTTTCCTAAGCAAGGATTTCACTTATACACCTTCTTGGGATAAAGATATTATTGTGTTCCATTTTCAATGGGTTTTTCTGAGTGGGGCGTGGGGTAATCTCAAATTATCCATTCTCTCCCAATCATCATATATGATTTATAGGTAGGGCGTCAAAAATTAAATGGCCCAACATAAGCATTGAATTGAGGTAGGTCAGTTAGAGATCCTTCTTCCACATCTCTGATTTTGGTTTCTAAACTGATGGGAGGAAATATATGTCAATTTGATGACGAAGATATCCCATTATTTTGACATGATCCTCATATCCATTGTAGGGTAAGAATTTTTTTAGGTGGAAGATATTTTTCCAAATATTGAGATGAATATAATGTATGAATTCATCTTGAAAATACCATGGTATGTCGAACTGAGAAGACTATTAGGGACAAAAAATAATGGGAATATCATCACTACCCAATTTCATTCTCATGAGAAACATATCCATTTTTCATTCTCTGAATAATCCTCTACTTGATCTTCCTAATATGGTCAATTATTTGTGATTTTTTCACATGTAACAGGTCAAGTAGGGGTCTCATTGGCATTTAAACATTTCGAGGGTGGATTAATGGAAGAGAAGTACACTAGGTCATATCCTAGTTGAGAAAGGTTCTTGATCTTTATTAACAAGTTATCTAACATGTTTGCACCCATTATTTTAGGCACTATATAATATGGTGCATTTCATTCATTTGACTTGGAAAAGTGAGTAACTTCTTGCCATAATGAAATTTTACTGTGTAGAGGAACTTCGCAGTGAGTTCCATTATTGTGAGTACTACCATCATATAATTATGACTTAATATAGGGATAATTTTTTTAGTGTATACCCTATTGAGGACCATGAGGTAGGATTTAAGAAATGAGAGGACCCTCTTGTTATTTGATTTCACTGTGAGGAGGACATTTGCAGTGAGTGACATCATGGCAGGGACCACCATCATTACTGGATCCCCAACTACAGGTATAATTTATAGAGTGTATAAACTGGGGAGGAACATCAAGATAGAAAATAGTATGGGGAGTAACTTCTAGAAACTTTATTTCATTGTGGGGAGGACCTTCATAGTGAGTTCCATCTTGGTGAGGAATAATATCATAGCTTGATTCCTGACTATAGGGAGATTTTCTACAGCATATAGCCTAGGGAGGACCATCAAGGTGGAAAATATGAAGGGGAGGAACTTATTACTATATTATATTCTTTCCATGAGTAGGGATACCATGATACTCATTAGGTGGTGATCTCTTAGGATTGAAAAGTTTTTGTCCATGAATGAAGACTTCTTGGTTTATTCTCTGGGAAGGACCTCCAAAGATGCTAGTAATAATGTTTTTGGGAGGACCTTTACAAAATATAACACTAGTTCAGTAATTTGGTAATAGATTATATTGATCCTAGTCTATCATTGATATATGTTTCATATATTCGAGAAATATAGATTCCAGCCAAGTAGGGTTGTGTGTGTGCACTTAATTTTCTAAATGTTAATGGCTTGATTCATTTGAGGGTGCTCTATTTTGGGTGACTAGGGATGATTAGTGTAGGTGGTGACCTTAATATACATGTTCTTATTCAAGTGGATCTTGTGGTGCTGATGGGATACAATGATGAGCCACGTGAGTTTGATAATTTATATATTCCTACATTGTAGTGTCCACCGAAGTGGACTATTTCCACCAATTAAAATGAGTATTTATGCCTGATCATGTTGTCCATTTATCATAGGACATTGCTGAAGACCCTCATGGATGGGATATGGGATACAATTCTACTCCAGAGTAACCTCATCATTATTTGAATGAGCCACCTCACATAGGGAGACCAAGTTTTGGGCTCGGCTCCTAGGTGGTTCAACATATGAGATTACATCTTGGAAAGTCTAGAGGATATTGTAAGGAATTTATATATTGTCCTCAATCATTTCTAGGATGTTTTGATAGAAATCATTGACCAAAATAGGAATATATTTCCATTATGATGTTAGAGTTAAAATATGTGACTACTCTTGTCCTCCATTTCAATCTAATTGGTTCTGATAGTTCTCCTATGTGGGCGAAGAGGTATGATTCTTTCCTTGATTTATAGATAGGATACACCAAAAAAAATCTCTTATTTATGTAGTATTTTCCTGGTGGGATTAACATGAATAAGAAGGAATTTATTTCTTCACATTACGTTCCATTTTATTTTTCTAATATTCTTGATATACAACCACATGAATTTTCATCTGCACATATCTAATTTTCAACATATATTATAGATGATCTTGGTATAAATGAGTAATAATATATGTTTTATCATTGATTTTAGATTTATTTTAATGATGGAATCATTTTTATTTTCAAGAATATGCATTTGAATTTAATTTCCCACTCAATTTTCTTGGAGGGTATTGTGAGAAGTATCGCATGAATTTTCATCTTCTCATACTTTGCTGCATTATTTGACTGAGTGGCTTCAAATTTGTGATCAGGTATTTTCATCTTATCATCTAAAAACATTTTTTTATAGAATTTTTCATGTTTCTTTGTAGGGATATACATCTATCAATAATTTTCTATCCTGTTTGATTGATGGGATTCATAAGGGTGAGAAGGAATATACATCTAATCGTGGTTTTCCACCATATTTGATGAGCAGGCTTCATCCAGATGAATAAGGATGATTGGATGTTCTTAATTTTATTATTTTTGAACTTTATAGTGTACCATGGGGACCTTGGATTTCGTGACTTCCACAAGGCCCCTTGGGAATGTATCCTCTTGACGAGGAGGATGCTCGGCCCTATGATAGTGGTGGTGATGGATTCTGATAGGGACCCTGATCGGGACCCCTCTGATGCTGGGATGGAGTCATTTTTTATGTCTTAATCAGCCTCCCTATATCATGGTAGGTAATAATTATCTTTTTCTAGAAATAAACTCCCTAAATGGTTCCATATGGTAAGTGGTGTCAACTGGTTTTCAACCACTAAAAATTATTAGGTGGATGAAAGGTAGGGCTTCATGGACTAGAGGGAATGTTTAGAAACCTCCATGGTAGGGGAAAGCACCCTTTTATGTTTCTCCTAGTCCATTTCATTTGAATCCCAATGTTGAATATGATGGGTGGGTGATGGTATCCTTGGTTTGGATGATTAATCGGCTGGTGCAGGGGCTGAATCATGCATTTGTGAAAGCTAGTGAGACACTATTGTATTGATTATAGTTTAGTTGAATAGTTATTTCAATATATGTGACATGTATATACAAAAAACATCATATAATTAGCATCTCATGACCACATGCATCATTGAATTCATTTCTTCTCCTTCATCCATTTTGGATGTGAAGGGGTTCTGAAGTGCGGTAACACTCCCACCATGGATAAAAATTCCTATCAGGTTTGCCAATTTTTCTTTGATGAATATGATTTTAGGGTTGGGAAATAAATGTTCTGACAATGAATACATAATATATCCTATTTATCATGTGATGTAGGTTCCACAATGAAGTCTTTCCCTACATGTTTACCATTACATTTCCCTCAAATAATCTTTTATGCTTCATGTACCTGTGTTCCAATGGCAGGTGTTCATTGGTAAATTATCCAATGACACTGAATAACTCACATTCATCGATTGAATGTAAAATTTGGAACATTGCACCATTGGGGGGTACTATTTCATATTCTGGAAGTCTATTATAGATTTATGATATATTCATGAATCCTTGGTTCATTCCCAAGTAATCATCCATAGATTACCATATCGAAACTATCCATTTTGATTATTCATGGGTTCAAAATCATTTATATGTATTTGAGGATCTCCATCAAACTAAGGATCTGTATATACCTAAGGATATCCATAAATGCTACCCTTTTACGGATTAATTAGAGATCCTAGGGTCTCTTAATTTGGAAATTGTTATTTTAATCCATTTGTCAAGGAACTCTATAGTTTATAATCATCTAGGGGTTACATGACTTTTTTTGGGGTTTGGATCAAATTCATTATATGGGCTTCCAACGTATCCTCATGAGAGGAATCAGAACCCACATAGTTCTATTTCACTTAACAGGGAACAACCCCTTTTAAGATCATTTGATGAGAACCCATCAATGCAGTTTAAGATTATGTGGCATGTACAATTAGAAGAATTCTTTATAGTCATGTATGGTGGGGGACTTATGTCAAGGTGCCCCAAGGGACCTGGAAGAGAGGTGACCTTCTAAGAGAACATGACCCTACCGAGGATAGGGAATGATGAACATTATGGTTAATTTTGGTGTTGGTTTTGGAACTCATAGAGGCTTCATACATATCATAGTTCATTGATTATCAAATCATGTGTAGTTTAGTTTTATTAGGGCTTATACCTATGGATGAGGACTATTTGAGGGGGCATAATAAAGGATTACACATGGAAGAAACCTATTTAAACATGAGGAGATATTTTATATGAGTAGGGGAATTATATTTTATAATCTATGGTCTAGAGTAAATCGTGATAAATTTGTATATTGGTTTTGGACCTCATAGATGCTTCATATGAATACCAGTTACTTGAGAATAAAATCCCACATTATTCAGAAAGATTTGGGGATACACATATAGAGGAAATCCATGGATTTCTATATGGTTAGGACATATAACACATGGGATTACCATTTATATGTTGGGTATCATGCAGATTTCATGATTTACACTTACATATAAGCCCATGTAATTCATGATCAGTGTGAGAAACAAGAAGAAGTAGTAGATCTGGAGATCACATGATCCATTTGGTCTTCTGGTGGATGAGAATATAAATACCAAAGGGAGAGAGAGAGAGAGGAATTATAATTCTATCATATCCTCTTCTATTTTGATATATAGGATAGTAACACTTTTTGAAATATCTGGATATGTCTCGTGTGGAGGAAAAGAGGTGAAAAAGTGCCTCTTATACTAATAAAGACTAGAGAGTTACATTAGGAGGAGTGCCCTGAAATTTTTTCTGGGGGGAGGATCTCATTCTCCATAAAAGGGAAAGGAAAGTGAGATCATTTCCATCCCACCATGAACTAATAGGCTTATTTGAGAATTAAATGGTCGTAACCCTCATTACCAAAAGAAATTTAAACTCAAAGTCATTATGAGGATCCTCCCCATTGCGAGGATTTCCCACACGATAACTCATACCATGGGTATGTAAATATAAGAGGAAATGCATATGTGTCCAATGATATTATCATACATATAATAGGTATTTTAAGGGGACCTATCCTAATTCCATTATAGCTATTCTCATAAGAGGAAACATGGGGACTGTTGACATGACAAAAGAGAATGATGGGAGCTGGAGAGTAGAAAACCCTAGGATACCCCCATTTTGTGTGTCATGTTCTTACACAGGATGGGGTTAAGTCCCATTTCATGTTGATATAAGGATGAGATTATTATCGATATAGAATTGTGTGATGTAGACCTGAGATTTACCCATGTAGGATTTTTCTTTACGGGATCAGGTTCTTCCTATGTAGTGATTTCCTATGTGGGGCCGAGTTCCTCCCTTATAGTGATTACCTAAATAGGGTTGGGATTCACCTGAATATCGCTTTTCTATGAGGGATAATTTTCCTTGAAGGGTTCATCCATTTTTTTCCTCGTGATATTTTTTCCTCAGAGTATTTCCAGTTCATTGACCACAAATTGATTTACTATCTCCTCCTTTCATGCAGAAGATTATACTTGCTGGGAATCGTCAAAGGGATCTGGTTTTCATGGTTCCTAATTGATTTTTTTCATCGGATATATTTTTTTCATGAGTCAAGGTGTGTCTTATTCTTATCTTTATTTCCCTCCCTTGGGGTTTATTCATATAGGAACAGAGGAATTGGGTATCGTAATTGTCGGTTTTTCATTGTGGGTTTTCGGACTTATTTTATAGGACACTACTGGAAAGGGAGGTTTTACCAACGCCTATGTACCAATGGTTTGCTTAAACCATTGGTGTACATTACTTTTCCTAACGGTTTGAGTAAACTGTTGGTAAAGTCTTGTTAGAATTAGCTTTTACCAACAGTTTTTTAAAACTGTTGGTAAAAGTCTACTCTATACCAACGGTTCAATAAAACTGTTGGTATAGAGTGGTTTTAATGATAATATACCAATGGTTTTTTTAAAACTGTTGGTAAAGTATTTCTTTCCAAATGTTTTTTAAAAACTATTGGGAAATTTTGGCCCCAAATTGGTAGAAGCTCGGGCTCCCCCATTCCGTACGACTACAGCACTAAACAGAAGCAGGGAGAAGGATTTTGTTTACCCTATTGCTGAAATTCTTCAATCTTAAAAATTTCTCAGTTCATCACTTGTAATCTATAAGTATACCTTAATTTTATTATTCTATATCTACTATTTTGGTTTTATGTTTTCATTTCGGGGAAGCGGAGAAGCGGAAATCCTACTTCGAAAATCCTTGACTGGGCAGTTGTCTGGTTCGATGGAATTCCATCTTGGTTTGTGAAAATTTTGTATGAAAGATAGCCCTTTTTTATCTGGACTATCAGTTATTTGGAGATTTGGACTATCAAAACCCTATATTTATTCATGGGAATAGCAACATGAAATATTTCCCATTCTAATATTTGATTTTAATTGGGTAGTCCGGGTTTTGTGTCTTCTTTTTTTGTTTTAGTATGGTTTGGGTGAGGGAAAATGGAAGAGAGAAATTGTTATGCCTTGATCTCAAATGGATTATTGACCTATGAAGAGTCTAAGTACACAGTTCAATATCCACCATGCTTGGTGGTTCTTAGTTGGGTTATGACTCACTACCATGTCACTAGGTAAGTCATGACCATTAGTTCATCACTTCAGTAATTTTCTAGGAGTTGTGTCTTGTTTTAGTATCATTTTTTATGAGTGAACATTAAAGGTGAAAAATATTTTGTAATGGAAAATTATTTCATTCAAATGGGTTTGGATTGCAAAAATGGGCTTTAAATGAAAATTTTTTCTTTTTAAAATTTAGTTAATTCCTTAGTTCTAGACTTCTAATCTGTAAGTTCTACACTTCTAATCTGTAAGTGATACGTTCATTTTAATGTTCTACATCTACTCTTTTGGTTTTCTGTTTTGATTTTTATTTGTATGAATTTTGTTTTCTGGTTTATTTGGGTGTGTGTGTTGGTCTTTGACAGTGGCACACATATAGTGATTATAGTATGGGTTTGGTCTATAGGGATAAGTAGTAAAGTGAATCAAATTTGATTCAAAATGAATCATGTGTTAATATCATCCATAAATTTTCAGTTCTTAGAAGGCGTGGTATTGCTAGAAATTTTGTGTTTATATCATCCATATTCCACATGATTCGCATCATAGTAAGAATTTGTGATGATGTTGTTGAGATCAGAGAGAAAACTCATACACTTCAGGTTGTTTATAGTGGCATGGTTAGTTATGAGTGATAATTGGCAACCTAAGATGACTATACTAATATAACTTTTGGGTCAATTAAATATAGTTCTCACTGTAAATTGTATGTTATGTCTCTTTCTTGTCCAATACTCACTTTTATGATGGTGGGGTTCTTTTCACTAGCCATGCTGGCATGGGTAGACATCCATAACAATGTTAGATAAGTCACAAGTTTAATTCAGTAATCTTGTTATCATTGAAATACTTTATTATTAATCTCAAATTTAAAAAGAAATGTTTTTGTCTATACATTATGAAATTAAACCTTTTTACAAGCCATGAACAACCTATTAGTGTAGAAGCCTAAACTTTATCCACCCATAGGGTGCACTTGACTTGGGGAACTAATTGGGTAATGAAAGGTATGACCATAGAGGTGCCAAGAATGAGTTATTGAACATGAGTGAATGATTTGGGATGCCTATAACACATAATGGGACCTGAGGCATGTTCCTCTTATATGATACCTAATGAAAATGAATAGAAATAAATTTGAATTTAATTTTTGAGTAATTGTTCTTTGATTAATGATTTAGAATTCCTTAAAGAAACCAACCAAGGATTCATGTTAAAAATATAGCTTTTAATTTTATTTGGAAATCCACTTGGATTCATGATTATTTGGTTTAGAATACCTTGAGTAAATCTATCTTGTATTCATAGTGATTATGATTTAGGAAGCCTTGGGGAATTCCCCCTTGGATTCTAAACTAGAGACCTCTCTATTTACATAGGGTGGGATGTCCTTCCTTCCTATAAATCCATATAAATTCAATCAATTAGTATATCTTTACTTTGTTTTAATAGTTCACTACATCAACTAGAAACTCCTTCCTTTATTGTTTACACTACAAGAAAACTGACATGTAGCGGTAGTTTTTTTTGTGTTCAGCAGTGGTTTAAAAAGCCGCTAAATGGTTTGGCGATGGTTTACAGAAACTGCCAATAACTTTGGAATCGTCAAACTATTAGCGGCAGTTTTTTCATTTAGCGGTGGTTTAAAAAAAGCATCGTAGCTACAGTATTCTGCGGCAGTTCACTCCACTTTAGCGGCAGGTTTTACGAAACTGGGATTTTATTTTATTAGCGGCTGTTATAACCGCCGCTAATAAAATAAAATCCGTGTTTCCTAAAAACCGCCGCTAAAGTCCTGATAACTTCCACAGAATTTAGGTGGGGGATGCGGCTCTATAGCGGCGGTTAAAACCACCGCTATAGTTTTGCCTATATACTATTCGTGACAGTTAAAATCGCTGTGAAAAGTTGACCATAAAAAAAATTTGCTGCTTCCACTACACCATTGCCCTGAAAAACAAATCAAACCAGAAAAACCAGACACAATCTCATAAAATAACATCAACTCAATGATGTGTTGGACCTTTCAAGGATATAAAATTGGAATAATTGGTTGTTTATCATAACTTTTATGGTTAAATGGGTTGTGAGATAAGTAAGGGGATAAATAATGAATAGAAAATGTGGGAATATCCATGTTATAAGATGGAATTGAAAATACATACAATGGTTTTTGTTATGAATGAATAGTAAAATAGAATAGTAATGGAATTATGTTAAGTGAAGTGAAAGTAATAAACTATGTGAATATTAGTGAAATGAAATAGTTTCACCCTTGATATTGTAATTTTTTAAAAAGGTCAAGTGTGTTTGACCTTGTGGAATGTGTATTGATGGATTAGTAAATGATGAGGGACACAGTAAATCCCACCCATGGGTAAGAATTTTTTTACAAGGAATTCCTTATCTTTGATGTGGGATTTCTAGACATGATATTTGCCATAATGGACTTGATATGATGTATATGGAGTTTCCTGTGCTTGGATAGTGTATTGACATGGCTTTCCAGGCACTAAAGCCTAAGTGTATGATATGATTTAACTAATTAGTGCACCACAGTATATGAATTTGAAATGATTAATTAATTATCATTGTTGTTAATGAAAATGTAAAACCCATTTATATTAATGGAATATAATTTTGACATGGCTGAAGAAGGTTTGGTGGGATTTGATGTCATCATAAAACTGAAGGATATACAGGGTTAAATGTTTGATATTTAATTATGGAACTTGTTTACCTTTTATTCCTTGTTCATTATTTAATTGTACTTATGTATATAGTATTATTGTTATTATAATATTTATTTGTTTAGACACTATTGGTGGTGTCCTATTAACCTATACTCACACCCTTTTTAGGATTCCATTGATACCTGAGTAGATCTCATGGTTGTAGGGTAGTATAAGGGAAAAATCCTTTTGATAGATAGTTTTTTTGGGATATGGTATAGAGCATGTATGAGGGAACTTGACGGACATCGAGACCCATTTTAGGATTTTTATGGGGTTTTTTATTTTTTTTCCTTAACACATGACACTTTTATGAACTGACATGTTTACTATATTGGTTGCGGGGATTTACCCAATTTTTTAGAATTGAATACATCATGCATGATTATTCTTATAACATACTTGGTTATCATTTAAATTGATTTATACTTTTTTTTACACTGGTAAAGATGGTATATTATCCCCACATACCTCATTGGACCCTCAATACTAGTAAGAAGCCTCTTGTATATGATAAGGCATTCCTATGGTCATGTGGCACTTTGGTTTGGGGAACTAGTTTAGTGGAACCTAGTTAATGGCGTCACAATGTTGTATCAAAGCCATTTTATTTTATATTGAATAATTTTTTTGAAAGTTTTATATGATATTAAGGTGTTTCAGTCCTTGGTAATGTGTTTTTTTGTGGGATTATCTAACCCATATATGGGGGAAAACCCAGGTTCTCGGTGTGGGATTGTTGTTCTTGTTATTTGATGTTATAGTTGGATGTTATTTCACCTTGGGTGATATGCTAGATGTGAGATATTATTGTTTTCTAAGGTTTTATTCATGGAATGACATGTAATTTTTTATATATTTATGAATAATTTTAGGAAATCAGAATTTATATAACATGAATCATATTAGGATCAAATAGAAAACAAGGTTATGTTTGTGTTATGGAAAATGAAAATCATTTTCTATTGGTTTCATAGAAAATAGTTCCTAATAAAGAGTTATCAATCCACATGTTTTTGTGATTCACAGTGTCATAGGATAACAACACCAGAAGGGTTTACCTTCTTGGATGATGATATTAAATAATTACATATTATAATATTAAGCATCGAGAATTTATTCAACACATCAACAATGGGTTTAACTCCTGGTCATCCAAAATCTCGACTACCAATTAAAACACAAGCCTAACTGGAATGATGTATACCACACTCGAGAAATAAAGACATAAAAGGAGACATCAGAAATCAATAAAATGAATAAAAGGAAACATGATAAATCAAGAAAATTTTAGGACATCAAAATGTGTGGTGGAAACTATGTGCCACACATGGTACATATACAAACCAACAATTCCCATATTTGTTCAACACATCAACAATACAACTCTACTCACGGTCTGATGATGCATCATCACCCTCTTCACCTACATCTCCACTTTCTGCTATCACCTGTAAGAACATTATATTGAAAATTAAATACTATTGCATATTTATATTAAAACTTAAAACCAATGGAAGTTTTCAAACTAAATGATTTTGATTTTTTGTGATTTACCTGCTGACCACTAGTCGATGCACTAACACTGGGGGAATATCTTCTCATCTGATGATGTATAGCAGTCATCGCTTGCTGCAAAGCGGATATCTGAGCCCTCTGATCTTGAACAGTGCTTCATAGAGAAGCAATCTCCCTCTGAGCATCTTCGGGTATGGACTGACTATAACTAGGAGTAGATGCAGTTGGAATCCCTAGTGGCATGCCAAAGACCTCAGATGGTATGGGTTCGAAACCCATCCTGCACACTCTACTAGGATGCTTCTTCCCAAGGACTTTAGTAACTGGGTCATCTTGGGAGATTGAGTAGGATTGACTAGGATTGGCATCCCATAGTTCTTTAATTTTTACCTATAAATCAAATATAAATATATATTAACATAGTAAAAACTGATAATAAGTTATTATAATAAAAAATTGACTTCATACCCCAACTTCTTCGGTGGGATCATTAACAAAACTTCCATCTGATTTTTTGTGAACATCCAACCACAGTTCAATTCGGGATGCTTCATGCCCTAAACTCTGTGACTGCATTAAGCAAAGATAAATCAACAATTCAATATATTAAATAGATAATATTTTATTATAAATATTTAAAATAATTAAAAGATTACCAATGTCATTTGGATTCTAGAAAATCTTTTTGAGCCTGCAGTGTGAGGGATTACTTGCTTAGCCCGGTTTGATGCATTCTGTCTTGAGAGATCCTGAAATAAATAAAATGAAATTTAACAGTAATGTATTCAATTTCATATCCTCCTCATATACATGTATAAATGTAAAATGAGGATAATATAATAATATATATTTCAATACCATCCACTTCTCATCATGATGTCTGTCAACAAAAACTTTCCACTTTTCTTTCGATACCTCACTGGGTAGCTTCTCATACATTTGTTAAACGGTCAACAAAGTATCGTTGACATCACACCACAATATCCATTTGAAATATTTCCATTTCTTACCAAGATTTTTCAACATCCACTTCTGTGCTATCACATCAGCAACTGTAAAGTGGAAGAACATCTGTATACAGAAATTCATTTTGAACATATTAGTAACATGACATTAAATTAAACCATAATGTAATAAAATTAACTTTATTTGGGAATCAAAAAATTCATTTTTCTAGCTTGGAGGCATATGTATCTAATCATCATAATAAATAGGAAGGTAAATGGGCTCTGCTTCCAGATGGCCTAGAATCTGGCCAAGTAACCCCACGGCATCATCTGTAAGGACCCCATAAGAATCAAATGGCATGACTATATTCTCGCCATTCATATTCCAAACATCTGAAATTTTTAAGTTTTTCTTCATGGTTTCATTTTTTTCATCTTCAATGAGCAAAAAATTAGTATAAACAAAATGCAATAAATTTATTTAATTAAAATTTGTACCTATGACAGTGACACTCCAGTATGTCCGTGATGAACTAGAAGGGGAGTGTCGCCACCCAACTATTAAGGATTATGAAGGGGGAGTTGAAGACTCAGCCTCAAATGGAACACCCACAGATGGTGTGAGAGATGGTGTAAGGGGATAGGGTGTAGGTTTGTAGGCAGTTGGTGCCTCAGATGTCATGGGGAGGGAGCTAGATGGATCGTCATCTATCGCAGAACTAGATGAAATAGTGTACCACTTTTTCCTTGGCATTCCTGTAACTTAATAAAATAAAATTTAGTTCAAAATATATATTTAAAAAAAATATGCAGAAAAAAAAATTAAAAATGATAATATATGCCCAGTACTAACAAACAAAATATATATAACAATGATAATGAATGACTGCAGAAATGAAACAAGTGGTTGCTGAATGAATAAATAATTGTACATACAATCATTTTCCCCTTCAATCATGTCAGTTTCCTAATCCATTTATTTATCCACTTTATTCATCCTTGTTAGACTAACATTTTCAATATCATGATGGATAAATAATTCGGTTTCCTGTTGTTGATAAAATTCAATTTCAGAGGTCAAATATTTCACTTCATCACCCATATCATACAAATCTCTTTGTATTACATGAACAACTACACTCCACCCTTCATCCAAAACATCATTCACATAATATACCATTTTTTCTTGTGATTATAAGATATATGGATCATGCATTTCACGATCACCAACATCCATCAAGCGAGAGAAGTTCACAGAAGTAAATTGCAAGGAATCTCTTTTAACACCTCTGATAATATCGACCCATTTGAATTTGAATAAAACAAAAGAAAAATGTTCATGGTAGTTTAATTCAATAATATCATGTAGCTTTCCATAGTATCCCACTTTAGAAAATGTAAATATACCACTATTATGTGTTTTCAAACCCACTTCTCGATCGACTGTAGGAAATATAAATTCATTCACATTATAAGCGTCGAACTTTCTAACTTGTTCTATAGAACCTCTAGCAAGAAACTTCAAATATTCTGACAAGTCTGCTCGAGTATCAGTATTCATGATCTGAAAAAAGAAATATAATTTAATAGATTTACAAAATGTATGTATCAAACTAATATTCATATTTATTGCAATATTTATGAGCTTACACATCGTGCAAACCATTATGCAATCTCTTTATTCAAAACTTTCATTGTATATTTCTCATTTCATGTTCAGCCTCTCATTAGTCTCTTTGTTTGTATCCTCAACTCTTCAATAAATGGAACTGAAATTTCACTATTCAGCAGCACATATCTATGTGCCTGTAATAATTCCAATTCTGTCAGTATCACATTTGAGGTCCTCCCAACTGATCGGCCAATAGCAGGAAACATTTTTGATTTCTGATGAATTTGAGATTGAGTTGATGTGTCGTCAA
Organism: Viscum album; assembly: GCA_963277665.1. Taxonomy (NCBI): domain Eukaryota; kingdom Viridiplantae; phylum Streptophyta; class Magnoliopsida; order Santalales; family Viscaceae; genus Viscum; species Viscum album. Next base: position 1,513,457,937 of record OY728155.1, on the reverse strand, counting down.
CATGTCCAACTCGATTAAATATTTTCTCAATATCATCCAAATATCTGGAACAAAAGTTAAGACACTCCTCATCCAAATAGCCTTCAGCAATTTCATATCATTTTTTATTTTTCACGTATGCTTTCAAATTCCCAATATATCTGTGAAATAAAATAATAATATTATGCATTTATTTAAATGAAAAAAATTGTTTACTTAAATGAAAAACATATAAATAAAATACCTCTCAATTGGATACATCCATTGATAATGAATGGGACATTCTAATTTATCTTCCTTAACCAAATGCACAGTTAAATGCATCATGACAGTAAAAAACGATGGAGGAAAGATTATCTCCATTGCACAAAGGGTCAATACAAACCTCTCTTGGAGGTTGTCAAGCTGAAATGGATGTATAGATTTCTCACATAATTTCCTAAAAATGTGTAGAATTGGTGTACAACAATAGTAACTTTTTCAGGTAGTAATATACGCAATGTCAATGGTAGTAACTATTGTAACAAAATATGTGAATTGTGACTTTTCAATCCATGTAACTTATGATTCTTCAAGTCAACACACCTTGATATGTTACTCTAATACCCATCAGATACCTTCACATTCTTTAAAATTCTAAGGAAAGTATCTTTATCCCTATTTTTCATTGCAAAAATGGTCAGAGCATACTTTTCATTCTCATCTGTCCAGAGATCATGTTTTATGTTCATTACTTGTAAGTCTTTGTGAGCATTGAGATGATCCTTAGACTTTCCATGCTCATTAAGTAATGTGAAAATAAAATTATCACATTCATTCTTCTCAATATGCATCACATCAAGATTGTTCCACAACAAATTAAATTCCCAATACGGGAGTTTTAAGAATATACTTTTTTTCTTCCATTGTTGCGTTCTGATTTCACCTGACGATGCACTTCAGACCCGTTTTCCTCTATCATTCAAATGATGAAACTTCCCAAATTCTGTTACAACATTTTCAAGATATGTCAATATTTAAAAACCATTTAACAACTTTGGAGGTGGTCTATGATCAATGGAACCATTAAATTTTGATCTGTTCAGCAGAAATCTATGAGATGCATCGAGAAATCTTTGATGGCACAAGAAGAACCATTTTCAACTGTGAGGTAACCATTTGGGATCAAAATCAAAGTTACAAATGGGACAAGACAAACCCATGTAATTGTTCCAACCAGATAAATTCCCAAGCCCAAGGAAGTCACTAATGGTCCACATTAAATTAGCATGCATTTTGAACATTGTTTTAGAAGAAACATCAAATGTATCAACACTGTTTCTCTATAACTCCTGCAATTCATCAATCAAAGGCTGTAATTATACATCAATATCATTTCCAGGAATTTGTTTTCTAGGAATAATCATAGAAATGATAAAAGATGTTTGTTTCATACACATCCACAGAGGCAGATTATAAGGGATCAAAACAACTGGCCAAATGCTATAACTGGTACTCAAAGTCCCAAATGGGTTGAATCCATCGGCAGCTAATCTCAATCGAACATTCCTATGATCATCTGAGAAATATAGATGTAATGAATCAATTCTCTTCCATGATTGGGAATCTCGTGGATGTCTCATTAACCCATCATTGTTTTTATCTACAGAATTCCACTTCATGTTTTTGACGTTTTTCAATGACATGAATAATCTTTTCAATCGAGGTTTTAAGGGAAAGTAATGAAAAACCTTTGCAGGTGTGTTCTTTTTCTTCTTCTCTATGAAATTATGTTCATTTAGACTTCCAACATCACCCTTTGACTGCCATCAAGAAGAAGAACATTTCTTACAATTCTGTGTACTTGAATCCTCTCCCCAATAAAGCATACAATCATTGGGACACACATGTATTTTTGTATAATTCAGACCAACCTTGTTAACAACTTTTTTCATATCATAAAAAGATTTTGGGATTTTTGATTCAGGAAATGAATCACGAATCAATTCCAATATCATGGACATTGCCTTATTTGTAATTCCACATAGACAATTGATATGGTACAACTTTACCAGAAATGAAAGCTTTGAATATTTCAAACACCCACTATACAACTCTTGATTTCCACTGTCAACTAAATCATGAAACACATTTTTCTTAGTGAGGTTTTCTCTTAAATTTGGCTCCACAGAATCAAGAGGAGGATCCAATGATATGTTACAATCTTGATCTGCTTGTGTTATAGTCTCAAAAACATCACTTGTCACATTGCAATTTGTAGCACCCTCTTCTGGTTGTTCTGGTATGTTTTGATGCTGATAGTGGTGTCTTTCAGTGCCGAATGCATCATTTATGAGGTTTTTCATTTCATTTTCCATTGTCAACGAACTTGGGACCTCATTCTGTGGATTAACATCAGTACTCAATATTTCTGTAACATTCGATTCTCCATGCCAAACCCAACACAAATATTGACCAGGGAATTTCTTCAGTATTAAATGTTCATAAACTTCATATCTCTTCAACCATGTTCTAAAATTAAATTTAGGACATGGACATCTTATTATCCCTTCAATGGATCGATTAGAAATTGAAAAATCTAAAAACTCATTCAAACCCTTAACATACTGAGGTGTGTTCCTCAATAATGTGATCCAGCTTTTATCCATGTATATCACAATGTTCCTACACAATAAAAAAAATTAAAACACATAGTTACTACTAAATAGAGAAAGAGATTCATATATACGATAGTGTAAGATTACAGAAACATAATATAATATAGATAAGTATCTGAGTTAGATATGAATCCTATAGTGTTTGGGATAGGGGAAGTTTCTTTGGTAAAGAGAAACAGTGTACTAACAATACCATATTACTCAATTACCACATGGTCAATACTAAAAGTTATGCTAAACAGTATTCCTATCATGTTTTTCCCAAATCTCCAAATTTTCAACCATTGAATTTTGAAATCCTTTATAGAATCAAAATATAATATTAGATAACAAAAAATAACATAAGCATAACTTGGTTGGAATCATAGTTCATAAGGAAAAAAATAATGTTTCCAATATTGATGAAGAAGCACAGAAATAGCAGGATGTAACCCTTAATTGGTCCTAATTATGTGACTCTAAATCACAAAGCAAATGGTATGGGCTTCATGACCATAAACTAAATGACCCATGTTCCAAGACCGTATCTACACCTTCATTTTTTTGGAATTATTGGTAAATTTGAACTATTTTCCTCCTTTTATAAAAATGATTTAATGATTATCAGGGAATTATTAAATTAAAATGAGAATACTACTATTATTTTACAGAGACATATTCTAGAACACCTAGGTGAGATCCTACATATTCTACTATCTAACACCCTATTCTCCTCTTATGTGGTCATTATGATTAGTTTTATTTAGTTATAATTAATTATGAGATCATACATATTCATGATACCATATTTTACCAATTCATATCAGGTTAACTTGAAACGTCTCTTCATGTAGGCTACCCCAGCTTATGGTCCACACATCATAAACTTAAAAAATGTGCACCAATTGTAAAGAGAAACCTTAAACATCATCTATATCGGTACAAATTGAATGAACTGAAAATATATAAGTAAATAGACACACAACTCATCATGGTGAACAATTGTAAAGATAAACCTAGGTAAAAATTGAGTCTCCACTAACTGGATATGACACTAACCTAATCTAAGTTAAGCATTTGGAATTGAAAAATGGAAGAAATCCTGTAAGGTTGAAAATACGTAAAGGGAAACCTAATAAGAATACAATTCCTTGTGAACTAGGCCTCCCCGATATGAGGATCAAGAAAATTTTAAGGTGATAAAATAAATAACTTAAAGCTTGTGGGGTTCATAATATTAATCTAGAAGAAGTCAGGTTGTACTCGCTAGGCCCTTTTGACTATGAAATTTTTTAAGAATCCACTTGTTCTCTCATCCCCAGTTTATCAGTCCATAGGTATATTGAATAAGAGAAGGCTATATTCTTGGACTACCTATTCTTCTCAATAAGTGGGAAAATAATGGATAAGAGCATATAAGTTTCATTAATTGAACCCAATTGTTCCCGATCCATAAAAGAGTTGGAGAAGAAACTCCACTTTATCAATATTCTCCTCTATCCCCATGATGATAGAAAAAATTTGGCACCAAACACATTTTATCATAGCTTAGTTTTTTACAGTGATATTGGGATCCAAATACTCTTTACTTGATTTTGTAAGTAGGAAGCTAACGATATTGTAGAAGCCTCCCTGTTTTATCCCCCCATGAAGCCACTATAACCAAAAGATAGAGAAACTAAGAATGTAGATTCTCTAGGAAAATAAGTAAACTATTATATTGTTCAAAGTGTAGAACATGATTTTGTGGAAGTTGTTAAGGGACCTGTAAATGTGGAACTTCATTTAGGTAAATCATTTAATAGAATTTCTAAAATAGAATCCACTGACATTTTAAAGGAATTTTAGACCTAATAAATCAAATGTGTTTTTGTATAGGAGGTCTAGTTTTTTTAAGATTGATGGGAAACCAGATGAGATAAATGTCAAAGCTGGAATGAATATTCTTGAGTACCCGATGCTAGAATGATTAAACATAGTTGTTTTGGATATTTTGTTTCAATACCTCACTTGGAAAGGATTTGTATACTTGTAATGTAAAATAATTATTCTTTAAAACCATTGGGGTAATAAATATAGAATAATTTGTTAAATTTGAACATGTATGTGTATAAGAGATTAAATATACTTCAAAATTCACTCACTTTTTTCACTGTTCATGAGAGGAAACACCTAGAAAATGACTGAATGAATATATCATTATATAAGGTATCCAAACTAAGGATCTATCAATATTTTTAATGTTCTATATTACATGCCAACTAGAAATTGATAATAAGGAGTTGGTTGGATGAAGAGACTTTGGATGGAATATTAGTGTAGGAGACACCATTGTTCAGCTATGTGAAACTAGGAGCATCAACATGGGATTTAAACACAATATTTAGAGTCAGTCCTATGATAGTAATGTAAGAGAAAATAAATCAATGGGATGAGTTTATTATAATCCATATCACATCAATTGACCGGGTTTTTTACAGTGCATCTTGAATTTACACATGAATAATTGATTCATATCACCACTATAGAATTTACACCATTTTTCCATGAATGGGAATCTTAAAAAATATTTTCATAAAATTCTATGACCAGTTAGTGCAACAAGATCAACTTTACCTCTGGTTTTGTATGCTCAGATGGAATGGTCCTATTAGACTAGTTCTTAACAAAAGACTTGGGAAAACTAAGAGGCATCTAGGAACAATTAATTTTATTAGGATGGGCCTCATTAGAGAATTAATAACTATCTTGTGACATTTGAAAAGTATTTTTATACATAAGTAAAGGATATCATGAACAAGAAATATAATTCCTATATGGTTTGGGGTACCATTTGTCTAAATATGGAAATTATGGATATCATATATGATATTTTTGTATTGGATACATCCATCATTATTCTATTGTTAATCAACATGTGGAAACTATTCCTCATACCATCAGTGTCAACACACCTCATAGATAGTGGTAGTGAGGAGGATTGAAAAGGATAGAATTCTGCATGACTATTATTATAGTATAATTTATCTAGTTTATTCAGATCATATACATGTATTTCATTCATTTAATCTTTTGTATGAACTACATGGTGGGATTTAAAGCTGGTATAGTCTACCAAGATTATTAGGTAGTGTTCACATCTCTATACATAGATATTCATGAATTCACTTGGGATTTAGTTCTAAATATAGTTAGAATTAAATATATACTAATTGTGGTTGGAAAAATTAAGGACTAGTTAGTGTTAAAAAATTTGATTGCTGCTAATGAAACATGAAATGTAACTCTTCCTATCATAGTGGATTGACACACCAACATCTTTCCAAATGATTTCTCTAGGTTACCATCCAAGAATGAAATAATATATTATATCAATCTACTTCAATGATCATTCCCATAACTGACTATTTATATCCCATTAATAATGAATAGCCCATTAACATATTTTCCATTTACAATCGCAACTCATTTATCACATATATCAATTCTATACCTTAACCCATTTAACACAATCACATTGTATCAAATGCCCCTTATGTTATTTCATCAACAAAAAACATTTATCACTTATTTCATTTAATAAAACAAGTTAACATGCCAACCTAATTGTCGGGGGTTCTATCTCACTAACCCATATATCATTTAAATGGCTATGTTCTGAACATATCTTTAAAATCAAATCATGGAATAAAACACAATTCAACATACTCAATTGAAATAATCTTGAATACACCCTTCAAAAAACGAGTCTTCTTATTTTAAAAACTCAAAATGTCCCAATAATTTCATTTCTATTTACAACCATAAAAGGAGATTTAAAATCATTTTCAAAAAAGGGGAACCACACCCTCATTTCTAATCAACATTTGAAATCTATTAAGATAACCCATTTTTTCCTTTAACATTGAGTTCAACACCTTCTTTTCGAAACAATACCCACTTTCAAAACATTGTTATCCTTCTTGGAAAACCATAACCAAATCAAAGTGAAAAATACTTATTATAATCCATTTCAAAATCCAACTAGCCATTTCAAAAAAATACCAATTCCATATTTCAAATATCCCATTAACCTTGACTACATACCAACTTACAATTATCTACCCATTCACTTTCATAATTATATTATTGCAACATTTTAAAAAAATATTTCACCAACCTTAAGGGGTTTTCATAACCCAAGGGCAGACCTAGGTACGATCTCAAACATCAATGGGCCCAACAAAGTCCTTAGAGGGTTTAATACATCAATATATGTCCTAATATCAATTTTCTAACTCAGGAACACAAAACATAGTAAATAATTAAATTGGAACAACCACATACTCATATAATACATAAGTTTTATGAGAAAAATCTTCAATACCACCTGGGGTCGCGGGGTCCCCAGGGTCGCGGGGGAAGCGAGGACAGTGGGGAGAAGCGGGGTCAGGGTGGGGGGGGGGGGGAATGGTCGCCTATGTGAAAATAAAAAAAAAATATTTCCCAGAAGTTCATAATAAACCACCGTGAAACCATTTTAAAAAACGTGTAACGGCGGTTACCAGAACCACCGCTAATAAACCACCGCTAAAACCAATTTTTGTTGTAGTGTTACTTAAATATATTTTCGATTAAACTTCAATATTATTGAATTGCTTATGAAGAAATGACTTATAACAATTCTTTTTACAGAATGAATAGAAGTTGGATGTATGAAACCGATCGGATCTCAAGTGATTTTCAAAACAATTTGAAGATATTTTTAGATTTTTCATTTCAAAATGATTTAGATAGTGGTCGCATACACTGACCTTGTTCCAATTATGTTGGTAGACCTTGGTTGAACCATGAAGAAGTTAGCTACCACATAATCAAATATAGTTTTCAAGCAAACTACTATGTGTGGTATCACAATGGGGAGAAAATGAAAGTTCAAATTGTTGATGATCGAAATGAAAGGACTGGAATGGAGAATTTGTTAGATGGCCAGTTTTTGTTTATTTTTCATCATGAAAAAAAGTATTTCGACTCAAGAATAATTCTATATGAGGACAGATGATGCATCTAATGAAAATGGTGATATTGTCAGGGTGAAAAAAATGACTGATGTTGCCATGACTCCAGTATATCAACCGTGTGATAAAATGAAAAAGTTGGAATATTTAATCCGATTATTTCATGGGAAAACTATGTATGGGATTTATAATACACCAATCGATTAAATTCTTACCTTCTTGAAGTATTTACTTCCAGATGATGCAGATATTCCCTCAAACCACTTTATGGCATGGAAGTTAGTTTAGGAACTTTGATTTTTAAGAAATAAAATTAATGTTTTCCCGAAAGATTGCAGTTTATTCTGGGAGGAAACCGCTGAACAAAATGATTGTATAAAATGTGTCACATTCCGCTAGAAGTCAAAATCTGATGGAACACCATCCCACGTGCCACAGAAAGTAATTATGCACTTTACATTGATCCCCAGACTCCATAATCTTTTTATATCTGATGGAATATCAATAAAAATGATATGGCATGATACCAAGATAAAGAAGAATAATGATGATTTGGTTCACCCTGAAGATGGATTTTCATGGAAGATATTTGGTTCTCGATATCAAGATTTTTCATTTGACGTGTGTAATGTGAGGCTGGGTCTTTCCTATGACGGTTTTAATCCGTTTGCGTATATGCTTACTTCACACAGCACATGGCCAATTTTTATACACATTTATAATCTTCCCCCATGGTTGTGTATGAAAAAACCTTTCACTTTCATGAGTATACTCATATATGGTCCTTCTGATACCAGCATTGATATTGACATATACATGAAACCTTTAATAAAAGAGTTGAAACTTATTTTGGATGTGGGTGTGCGCACATACGATGCATGTTCAAAATAAATATTTCAGATGCGTGTTGCGCTTATGTGGACGATCAATGATTTTCCATCTTATTCAATGATGTCTGGATAGAGCATCAAGGGAAAACTATCATGTCCTAATTTTATGAATAATACGTGATCCAGAAGATTGAAACATCCTTGTAGTTTCAGTTTTATGGGACATTAATGATTCTTTCTAATGGACCATCCATATAGAAATAATCGTATAATATTTGATAATACCATAGAAACAGATGATCCACCTCAGCATATGTCTGGAACTTATGTTCTTAATGAATTGAAAGATTTCAGTTTTCATTCGGGAAGGGTCAAATGAAATCTGGAAAGAGAAAGAATGTTTCCACTAAAACCTATTACAATTGGAGGAAGAGGAGTATATTTTTTTATTTTCCTTATTGGTCAACCAATTTGTTACATCATTACTTAGACGTAATGCATATTGAAAAGAATATATGCAAAAAATTTCTTTCTATTCTTCTAAAAGTCAAGGGGAAGACAAAAGATGATTTACGGTCTCGGCGTGACTTGGTGGATTGGGGCATCAGACCATAATTGCATCCAGTGCGTATTAGTGAAAATAAATAGAAAGTTCCATGTGCTTCTTCTATGATGAAACCTACAAAAAACAATTTCTGGAAGTATTAGAGACTATTAGAGTTCTTGATGGCTATTAAAGCAACATATCTAAATGGGTCAACAGAAGAGAGTTGAAGCTAAAATATTTGAAGACTCATGATTATCACGTTCTTCTGCATGAGTTGATTCCAATAGAAATCCGTCATATTTTGTCCAATAATGTAAGGGTGGATGTTATTCAGTTGTGCCATTTTTTTAGAGATATTTTTACTAAGAAGTTTTCCAAGTCTTTCTTCCAAAAAAATGTTGACAGATGCCCCATTAATTTTGTGTGAGTTGGAGAAAATATTTCCTCCATCGTTTTTCACATGCATGCTGCATCTGACTGTTCATATTCCCACTGAAATACTTCTCTAAGGACCTATTTCTTTTCATTGAATGTATCCAACTAAAATAAATATGTACACATTAATGTATTATGTCTGAAACAAGAATCATCCCGAAGTTTCTATCGTGAACGATTACTTGGCCCAAGAATGTATGGATTTCTACTCAATATATTTGTCTGATCTTACTTCAAGAATGAACAGACCAATGAGAAATGAAGAAGAACAGTATGAGAAAATTTAACCCAGTTTTCCATCACTTCCTCAAATAGGAGGAATTCCTGGATCATATACATTGAAGACATTAAGTCTTGAAGAGCGGGAGTTGGTACATCACACAGTTTTGTTCAACTGTGATTTGTTCGATGACTACATTAGGTAACTAAATTGAATATATATATCTTATATATATATATATCTATTAAACTATTCATATTTTTTATCTACAGGGAACATAAAACAATGATAAATAGAAAGCATTGTTCTTTATCTTTTAGAAGGAGGGATAATTTTTATAGCAAAGAGTTTTCTACTTGGTTAAAATTGAAGGTAAAAATATTACTATTTAAAATAATTAAATAAATATTTAATTAAGTCTAATATTCATTTATATTGCAGGTATTGAGTTTTCCTACTGACTCTGTCTCTAAGGAAATAAGAGCTTTGTATTTTGGTCCTAATACCATGGTTCGTGACTATAAATTGATTGTTATCAATGGGTATAAATTTATTGTCACTGAATGAGAAAAGAACATGATAACACAACATGATGGTGTTATGTTTACTTCCACAATAGATTGTTATGCGGGTGCATCAGATAGCAGACCGCGATTTGAAAATGTTGGTTATTATGGAGTCATTGAAAAAATAATAATATTGGATTATTACTCTCATGGATGAGTCACGATGATGAAATTCCATTAGTTTGATTCGATGACGAGACAGGGCACATTTGTTGATGATTGTGGATTTTGAGTAATTAATATGACTCACAATATTACTACCAACGAACCATATTTATTGGCATCAATGGCTAAACAAATTTTTTATGTCAAACACCAACTTCGACCTGAATTTGGTGTCATAGTTGAAGTAATTCCAAGAAATATTTTTTATGATGGTGATGATGGAATTGACACCATCCTTACTTCCATTGGAACCAATCCATTTATTTATTTTTATGACTCCAATAGATCAATTGTCAGAGTTGACTGTGAACCTGAAGTTGTGGTGGGAAATATATAAAATCATCCATTCATGTTCTCAATTATTTTAGTTTACCTCGAGTTGGGTTGTTATGGTTGGTTCTATTCAAATTGATTTAATATTGAAACCTACATCATCTACTTGAGATAAAGAAATTAAATTTTTCCTTAATTTTGATAATTGTTTTTCCACTTATGAACCTGGAAGAATCAATGTTCCATGATTTTAATAGATTAATGACACTTAGTAAATAATCATCCTATTAAAATAAAATTTCTTTATTATATCTTGTACGATTTATTTACTTCTTTATATATTTGTTCAAGCTCACTTAAAACAATGGTTAGTTAAATTATCTATGAATCCCCCTATTCCCTCTAATTTATTTTATTTTTTGGGTTACACATTAGTTATCCTTTTCTATTTAATTCCATATTTGTTTTCAAATGAAGGAAATGAAACCAATTGAAGAGAGGTGACGGAAACAGATTATAGATAACAATCGTCTCATGACCGAGCTGGGAATTCCATCACTAGTGCCTACAGTGAGTATTTTATTTCAAATATATTTATTTAAATTATATATAATGTCATTTGATTAATTTTTTTTAAACATTTTTTTAGGATCCATTTATTAGGCGATAGTTATTTGAGGATCAGCCGAGTAGTGGTCCCGGTACTTGGGGTGTTCGTACGAGGGGGTTGGTATGGGAGGTAGACGATCTGGTCAGCATAATCGATTAGACCATGCCCCTCCCACTGACATATCATCCATCCCACATTCTAATCCTGGTGTGTCATTAGGGACACATGGGATATTAGGGCCTCCTATGTTTTCACCACCCTTTACATATGACCCTCCTCACCCGTCTGTACCATATCCGATGATGATTCCCACTCTCCATCCAGTATTTGTCCAGCCATCTCTGTCATCTTCTTTTAATACTACTTCGATCTCTCTGGGATTTTATATTCCATCTTCTTCTACTACTGCTCCACCAGACTCTGTCCCTGTAGAGCATACATTGGGACTCAATCCATCTGTACAGGGTGTTCCTTCAGTTTATGCAGATCCAGTGGCACCCATTGATCAGACTACCGCATGTATACTTATACAACCCTAACAAATTGTTACACCATTATTTATTTTCATTATAACATGTATTGGTAAAATATTTTTTTTTCTTTCATAATAGATACATCTACTGATAGGAGGTGGGGGAGGGGGAATACACGCATGTGTTCGATGTGGAACCGCTACACGCAGTTGATGGTGGAATACAATGAAGATAGTCAGATGATTGAAAAATCAAGGGCAGTAATATCGGAGTTTTTTGGAGACGCTTGTCAAATACTCCGACGTCATTCCTGTCAGCCCGCTCTCATGTAGACAACTTCCAAATAAAGTCAAGGATAAAGCCTGGGCAGAGATATGGGTAAAAAAACTATTGTATTTAATGCAATATATTAATTTTTGTATTTATATGAATTAATATCTTGGTTTCAGCTGCGATTTAATTTCCCCGATGGTGAGGGTGCACGGCCAGCATGCCTAAAGGATTTAGGTGATCTTTGGAGAGATTATAATCATGAGTTTTACATTGGATGGCATGCTAGAGTGAGCACATAGTTAGAGTCAGTCCCTGTCATGGATGATTGTCCATTATAACAGTATAGATAGATGATTACTCATTAGGAAACTAGCCAATTTACGGTATTAATCAAATTAGAAGTATTTAAATGAAAATTTTTATGTTTTTCATTAATACTAATTATTGAAATGTATTTGGGATGAATCTACAAGAAATTAAAAAAAATCATGATAAGAAAGACATCAACACATAGCAATGTAATATGATTCCAGATCATGAGAGACAGCAGGTATGACAGTTTATAATCTTTCTTTATGAATTGAACTTTCTACTGCTTCCTCCATAATTTATTTGATTTCTAAAGTTTTTATATAATTTTAGTTATGAAATTACTATATTTTTTTGTTATCCTAATTTTAATTATGTTTTTCTACATTCAATGTCATTGTAGAGGCATAAATTGAATATAGAAGGACGTGTTCCTCGAGAAAAACTTTTTTGCTCGAGTATAAAGAAGAAAAATGGAACTACGGTTAATGAACTGACTCAGCAGAAGATTGTAAGTTTTACTTTGTAGATTTAAAATTTTAATATCTATTTTTTAACTTAATAATATATTTATATTTTTAATAGGTTTCTTTAGAGGCCCTTGATGCCCAGAAACCTAACAATTTTGGTCCAAATGATCACTTACATCAGGTATTGGGAGATGAGCACCCTGGTAGAGTACGCTGTTGACTTGGGAAGAGTATAGTTCTGACGAGGTGTTGGCCCTACTTAGGTATGATTTGTAGTGCCACCGAGTTGCAGCAGGTTAAGGTACAGGTAGAACAGGCTGAAAAAGGGGCCACAGAGACGGCAGAATAGTCTGTTAGGGAAAGCACTGCATTTATGAAACTAATGGAATTTTTACATCCAACACTTCCACCAGAGGCCAGCACTGTTTGTGATGAATATATGTCATAGATGCATTCTATATATGTTGCACCAGGTGGTAGTTCTAGTGGTGGTTAAGACGATGGCGATGAGGAGGCTGAGGCGGAGGAGGAGGAGGGTGAGGAGGAGGCCAAGGCGGAGGAGGAGGCTGAGGAGGAGGCTGAGGAGTACGAGGGGAAAGAGGAGGGTGGGGATGATGATGGGGAAGATGATGATAATGAGAGTTAGGGTGACGATGATAGTGATGATAGTGATGGTGATGAGGGAAAGATTGATCCATTACATTTTTGACTGATATTACTGACCATTGATGTCTATTGAATTATTGTGCCTAAATATTTGTGTGATTATGTAGGTCACATTATCTTTATTTTGTATCTATTTTAATGAAATTTTAATTTTTTAGTGGAATTTATAAAATTGATGATCTGATTAGAAGTTTATATATTGAAATTATTTTTTTAACCTTGAAATAATTTACTTAGAAAATATGTAAATACCATCCCATGTGTCCAGGACAACCCCCTGGATAGCCCCCCCCCCCCACCACCACCCTCCTCCCTAGACCCCAGACAACCCTCAGACAACCCCCTAGACAGCCCCCCAGACAACCCCCCGAACAGCCCCACACCCTCCTCCCTAGACCCCGGACAGCCCCCACCCTCCTCCCTGGACCCCGGATAGCCCTCCACTCTCCTCCCTAGACCCTGGACAGCCCCCCCCCCTCCCTTCTCCCTGGACCCTGGACAGCCCCCACCCCACCCCCACCCTCCTCCCTGGACCCCGAACAACCCCCGGACAGCCCCCCACCCTCTTCCCTAGACCTAGGACAACCCCCCTCCTCCCTAGACACTGGAAACCCCCCCCCCCCCCCACTCTCCTCCTTGGACCTCAGACAGCCCCTAGACAACCCCCCGAATAGCCCCCCGTACAGCCCCCACCCTCCTCCCTGGACTCCAGACAGCCCCCCACCCTCCTCCATGGACCCCGGACAGCCCTCCTCCTCCCTGGACCCTGGACATCCCCCCATCCTCCTCCTTGGACCCCAGAAAGCCCCCCACCCTCCTCCCTAGAGACAGCCCCCCAGACAGTCCCCCACCCACCTCCTTGGACCCTCGACACCCCCCCCCCCCTCCCTGGACCCTAGAAACCCCCCCCCCCACCCTCCTCCCTAGACCCCAGACAACACCCAACCCTCCTCCCTGGACCCCGGACACCCCCCCCCCCCCCCACCCCCTCCTCCCTGGACCCTAGAAAGCCCCCCACCCTCCTCCTTGGACCCTAGATATCCCCTGTACAGCCCCCCTGACATCCCCCCACACTCCTCCCTAGACCCCAGACAGCCCCCGACCCTCCTCCCTAGACCCCAAATAGCCCCCCCCCCCCCTCATCCCTGGACCCCGGACAACCCCCCGACCCAACATCCCAACATTGGGCGAGCAGTGATTCAACATATATAAAACATCACTACAATTCATGAAAGTATAAGTACCACATAACTTGATTCTGGAGACAATTTCACTCTTTATTCAGCATCCTGGATCCCAATCTAAGCTCTCTTAAAAAATGGACACCCTTTTAAGTAAAAAAACTAGCATACAAAAAACCAACCAAACATATTTGGATTGTGTTGATACTTTAGAAAAATGATTCATGGGTCATTTTTGACGTGTAAAAGTCAACCCCACCTCAATCAGAGGAACGGTGTGGCCGGTACCACTCAAAGTGTCTCACTTTTATTTTAATTTGACAACATTTTAAGTGAACACAACAACTAGCATACAGAAAACTGACCAAACGCATTCATATTCTGTTTATACTTTAGTAAAATGATCCATGGGTCATTTGTGATATGTATGAGTCATCTCTGCCTTAATCTGAGGCACGGTGTGGCTGGTACCACTCAAATTGTATCACTTTTATTTGAAATGAACAATATTTTAAGTGAAAACAAAAACTTGCATATGAAAAACTAACCAAACTCATTCATATTCTGTTTATACTTTAGGAAAACGATCCATGGGTAATTTTTGACATGTATGAGTCAACCCAACCTCAATTTGAGGCACAGTGTGGCCGATACCACTCAAACTGTCTCGCTTTTATTTGAAATGGATAGGATTTTAAGTGAAAAGAACAACTTGCATATGGAAAACTGACCAAAATCTTTCTGATTGTATTGATACTTCAGTACAATGATCCATGGGTCATTTGTGATGTGTACAAGTCAATTCTGCCTCAATACAAGGCACATTGTGGCCAGTATCACTCAAAGTGTCTCTCTTTTGTTTAAAATGGACACTGTTTTAAGTAAAAACAATAGACATATGGAAAACTGACCAAACGTATTCTGATTGTTTTTATACTTTAGAACAATGATCCATGGGTCATTTTTGATGTGTACGAGTCAACCCTAACTCAATCTGAGCCACGGTGTGGCCGGTACCACTCAAAGTGTCTCACCTTTATTTGAAATGGACAACATTTTAAGTGAAAAAAATAACTGGTATACAGAAAACTGACCAAACACATTCATATTGTGTTTATACTTTAAGAAAATTATCCATGGGTCATATTTTATGTTTACGAGTCAACTGCGCCTCAATACGAGGCATGGTGTGGCCGGTATCTCTTGAAGTTTCTTTATTTTGTTTAAAATGGACACCCTTTTAAGTAGAAACAACTGGCATATAGAAAACCAACCAATCATATTCGTATTGTATTGATACTTTAGAAAAAGGATCCATGGTACATTTTTGATGTGTACAAGTCAACTCCACCTCAATCCGATCCACATTGTGGCTGGTACCACTCAAAGTGTCTCACTTTTATTTGAATTAGACAACATTTTAAGTGAAAACAACAATTGGCAAAAGAAAAACCAACCAAAAGCATTTTTATTCTATTGATACTTTATGAAAAAGATCCATGGGTCATTTTTGACGTGTAAAAATCAACCTCGCCTCAATCCAAGGCATGGTGTGGCCAGTACCACTCAAATTGTCTCACTTTTATTTGAAATGGAGAGGATTTTAAGTGAAAACAACAACTTGCATATGGAAAACTGACCAAACGCTTTATGATTCTATTTATACTTCAAGAAAATGATACATGGGTCATTTTTGACATGTATGAGTCAACCCCTCCTCAATCCGATGCATGGTGTGGCCGTTATCACTCAAAGTGTCTCTCTTTTGTTTAAAATGGACAATGTTTTAAGTAAAAACAACAGACATTCAGAAAACCAACCAAACTTATTCTGATTGTGTTGATAATTTATCACAAGGATACATGGGTAATTTTTGATGTGTACGAGTCAACTTTGTCTCAATATGAGGCACAGTGTGGCCGGTACCACTCAAACTGTCCCACTTTTATTTGAAATGGACAACATTTTAAGTGAAAACAATAACTGACATACATAAAACTGACCAAACACATTCAGATTCTATTGATAATTTATGAAAACTATCCATGGGTCATTTTTGACATTTATTAGTCAACCCTGTCTCAATCAGATGCATGGTGTGGTCGGTACCACTCAAACTGTCTCACTTTTATTTGAAATGGACAGGATTTTAAGTGAAAAGAACAACTTGCATACGAAAAACCAACCAAACGCTTTCTGATTATGTTGATACTTCAGTACAAGGATCCATGGTTCATTTTTGATGTGTACGAGTCAATCCTTCCTCAATTTGAGGCATGGTGTAACCGGTATCACTCAAAGTGTCTCTCTTTTGTTTAAAATGGACACTGTTTTAAGTAAAAACAACAGACATATGGAAAACCGACCAAACATATTCTGATTGTATTGATAATTTATAACAAGGATCCATGGGTCATTTTTTATGTTTACGAGTCAACCCCAACTCAATCCGAGGCACGGTGTGGCCGGTACCACTCAAAGTGTCTCACCATTATTTGAAATGGACAACATTTTAAGTGAAAACAACTAGAAAATGGAAAACTGACCAAATGCATTCGAATTGTGTTTATACTTTAGTAAAATGATCCATTGGTCATATGTGACATTTACAAGTCAACCACACCTCAATATAAGGAACTTTGTGGCCGGTATCACTCAAATTGCCTTTCTTTTGTTTAAAATGCACACCCTTTTAAGTACAAACAAATATCATATGGAAAACTGGCCAATCATATTCGGATTGTGTTGATACTTTAGCACAAGGATCCATGGTTCATTTTTGATGTGTACAAGTCAAGTCTGCCTCAATTCGAGGCACGTTGTGGCCAGTACCACTCAAAGTGTCTCACTTGTATTTGAATTGGACAACATTTTAAGTGAAAACAACAACTGGCATATGGAAAATAGACCAAACACATTTAGATCATGTTGATACTTTAGGAAAATGATCCATGGGTCATTTGTGATGTGTAATAATCAACCTCACCTCAATCTGAGGCACGGTGTGTCCAGTACCACTCAAATTGGATAACTTTTATTTGAAATGGATAGTATTTTAAGTGAAAACAACAACTTGTATATGGAAAACTGACCAAACACTTTCTGATTGTATTGATACTTCAGTAAAATGATCCATGGGTCATTTTTGATGTGTACGAGTCAACACTACCTCAATCTGAGGCACGGTGTGACCATTATCACTCAAACTGTCTCTCTTTTGTTTAAAATGGACACTATTTTAAGTAAAAACAACAAACATTCGGAAAACTGACCAAACGTATTATGATTGTGTTGATACTTTATCACAAGGATCCATGGGTCATTTTTGATGTGTACGAGTCAACCTCGTCTCAATATGACACACGGTGTGGTCGGTACCAATCAAAGTGTCTCACTTTTATTTGAAATGGACAACATTTTAAGTCAAAACAACAACTGACATATGAAAAACCAACCAAACGCATTCAGATTTTGTGGATACTTTATGAAAATGATCCATGGGTCTTTTTTTATGTGTACGAGTCAACCCTGCCTCAATATAAGGCACGGTGTGGTCAGTACCACTCAAATTGTCTCACTCTAATTCGAAATGGACAGTATTTTAAGTGTAAACAATAACTTGCATACAGAAAACCGACCAAATATATTCGGATTGTGTTGATACTTTAGCACAAGGATCCATGGTCCAGCCTCACACAATCCACTTCTCATGTGAGTAACTCCTATCCCGATTCTAAAACACATGATATTTAATACACCAATCCCATCCTCAAAAAGTGGGTTCTAGGACCAAACCAAAGTCCCTTTGGGAACCCAATACCAAATACATAATTGAATATTCATACCCACTACCCAAAATGGGGATTCATCTCACATCACAGCCAGGAGACCAAATTACAATTATCCACATACCCCCTTATTCTAATTGAAAATTCTATGAAAAACATGTAGGCTATTCTGGTAACCCATCTCATATATCGAGATTGGCCAAGGTTTTCCACTAACACATCAGGAACCATTTATACATGGATACATAGTTATTAGATGAATATAAACATCTCATGCGCTTCCTATAACTCATCCTAGGTCTAAGAACATGACCACTACCATTGTCTATCTTATGGGTATCATGATCCTTGTCCACTCTACCCAAGTTTTTCTGTTGGTTTTAAGATAGGCATCCCAAGACCATGAGTAAACATCCCATGTGCTTCCTATAACATGTAGGTTTTTTCTCTTGTTTGTATTGGTGTTGTGGTTTGAGTGAGGAGTTAATTCTAAATTTTGAATACTATTATGGGTTTTATTTCTTTTCAATTCTAAATTTCTAAATTCTGGATGTATTGGATTCTGTCTGTATTGATAATGAATTCTAAATTTTGATACTGTTATGTGTATTGGATTCTAGATGTATTGGATTTTAATTTTGTATTGGTGTTATGGGTGTTATTGTATTTCAATTCTGGATGTATTGGATTGTGGATGTATTGGATTCTGTATTTTTCTCTTGTGTTGTGGTTTGAGTGAGGAATGAAATTTAAATTTCTAAATTTATGAATTCTTGATGAATTTTAAACATCCCATGTAGCCTTTTGGATTCTGGGTGTATGTGTTCTTGCAGGTAAGTATGTTAGAGGTGGCTGATGGCTGCTTCTACTGTGGAGCTGTTGTGGAGGTGGCTGCTACTGTGGAGCTATAGCATATGTATACCAACAGTTTTGAAAACCGTTGGTATATCCTTATGATATATATTATACCAACGGTTTGTTATAACTGTTGGTATAAACTTCTACCAATGGTTTTTAAAACCGTTGGTATATCATTTTCAGGTATATTGTACACTATATACCAACGGTTATAAACCATTGGTATAAGGGTAACATATACCAACTGTTTGTGAAACTGTTGGTATATCTCTTCCTTTAACAAATATACCAATAGTTTACACAGAACCACTGGTATAAGCCTATACAAATGGCTTACTTGGACAAGGTTTTGGAAACCGTTGGTATATAATATACCAACAGTTTCCAAACCTTTACCAACGGTTCACAACTGTTGGTAAAGTGTAAAATTCTAGTAGTGAGAGCCCATAGAGGATTCCAAAATTCATGAATGACTTAGTAATTAGGGATTCTATTTTTTAATGGTGGTCAACATTTTTTGGGGTAGAAATAACTACTTTGTACATGAAAAATAAATCAATTCATTTTCTATAGCTGATGATACATCCTCATCCTATGAACTATTTAGTTAATGAGGAATCTTCATTCACTCAGTTGAAAATCAGCGAATAAGTCATGTAAACAACTTTAGTTTCATTTGAGGGCATCAATGGAACCATATCCATCTCGCAAACTAATTACATTCATTGGTGTTTCATGAAGCAGCAGATCCCCATAAAGAGCAGTGGTCCATAAAGAAACTTTATTTCCCAAAATCTACCTTTCCTTCTTGGTTGGTTACTTTTTATAATCTTTATAAAACTATCTTTATTATTTTTTTCTCATTTTCTAAATTAATGGAATTATGTCAATATTTTTTTAATATATTTTAAGACAACAAGAATTTAAAGGAACCATACTAATATTTATATTCTTATAAACATTAATTTTAAAATGCATCCATCATATAATAATAATTTTTATTTGATATCATAACATCAAATATGTACACAAATAGAAAATCTGGGAAACATAGAGTGTGTAGATGAACAATACCAAATCCATAATTTTGAAGAAGTGTATTTTGATATCAAAATTGATATCATTGGTAGTCACTAAACATGATCAACCTATTCCCCATGTTTTTTTGGTTTTTATTCCTATCATTCTTATCATCATTGGGATTATGACATTAACATGGATAATATAAAATTCTTCCAAAATTAATAAGTTAGATAATCAGTGGTGATTTTGGATTCACATTTTTCACTCCCAACATGTTGACCAACATCTTAATTTTCCAATTACAGTTTGATGCTTGATAACCCACTCTTAGAGACATAAATATTCTTCCATTGACCATAAGGGAATTCCCTCCATGATTATTCCCATATTTTTGAAATATATGAAATTTAACATCTTTTATATCAATATCGTCAACACTTGGTCATTTATGAGACTTCACACTTCATTTAATTGGTGTGTTTGGGACATTGAAATTTGTTAACACTGTTAATCATATTTTTTGAGATATGGTTTGGTATAAGTATAATGTTTCTCATTCATGATCCCATTCTAACGGTTTTTTCACTAAAGAAATCCCTAAATTAGAACTTTCATTGAAGGTTTCATCTAGTTAAATCTAAAAACCACTAAAATTAAGTTTTAATTAATAATAATTTTTATAATTTCTTCACACGCAACACTGAGATTTATTCAAATTGAGATCTATTTTAAAAATATTGTCATTTAAATTTAACAATTTTAACTTAGTTGTTGAATTGGTGGGTGTTAATATGAGTATCCAAATTATAAAAACTATTTATAATGGTCATACTAAATAAAAATTAATTTATTATTTTTTTGGAAATAAGCACCCAATTTATAGGTAAAGATATTTCTAGCTTCAAAACATGTTTTTACCAAAAAAATGATTTTTATTGAATATTGTGCCTAGAAATTATAAATAATTTTTACTATATTGATAAATTATAATTCATTGTTTAAAATTAATTTTTAAATTAAATTTATTATAATTCACTTAGTGTGGAATTTTGAGGTTTTTATAAAATTATTGATTTTTTTATGGAATAGTGAAAATTACATATTTTCAAATACTCTTATTTGTATTCATTAAATAATGTAATTTAAATGTCCCATTACATTTTGGATTTGGTCTTAATGTGAAATATTATCCATTAAATTCATAGTAATCTATTTTTTTCCATTCCAATTTTGAATATTCTGGATTTTGATATAGGTTAATATTTATTATTAAAAACACTTTTTATTTCTAAGAAATGTTTTTCATTTAATTTTACAAATTTATATTAAAATTAATATCTTTCACTTCTGGAGATTAAATCATGAAAAATAGATACCATATTTTGAATGTTGAGGATTTTATTTGGAAAAGGGGTCCATTTATTGTTTTAATGAATAATAATGATAAATATTTATCACCTTGGTAAGGGTAAAATTGGTTTAAAAAATTGGTTAAAACCATCAGATAAGACCACAAAATAATCCTAAAAAATTACCTTATTTAATTTAATGGAATAAATTAGACCATAGACATGATAAATTATAATATATTCCATTTTGGTGCCATTTTCCATTAAAAATATAATTTATATTATTTTAACTACTGTAAATTCCAAAATTTCACTCTCTTAAATTTAATATCTCCAAAAGTATCACATAATGATACAAAAATTATATGTTAAGTTATAAATTTTTATTTGATATAGGAATTTTTTATGTGAAATCTTATTTATAATTTTTAGGGATTGAATAATTACCTTAGATTCCTACACAACTACACCATACTTATTCAATTAACATAATAATAGAAAATGTTTTTTAAAATATTAAAATATATCCTCCATGATTTTATTATATAAATATATAATTTTAGGGTTGATTTTAAATTCTCTTTCTATCTTGATATCTTTGAAATGTAAAATTTTAAATAATATTTTTTCCTGGTTTAGACATACTATACATTATTTTTCTGGATTGTGTGGTTTGCCACTAGGATTATCATTACTTACACTATGTTTTTTATATTTATTCACTGGCTAAAACCAGGAGGATTATTATTAATGCTAAATGTGATAGACAATGGAATGATGGTCCACCGAAGAAACCAAATAAAACGAGAGTAGGAAGCTGAAATCATGTAATTATTCCAAATCATCTTTTTATCAAACTGACCAAAATTTCCCTTACAAACTAGAACCTGAATAGATCCACCACATACATGAAGGGTGTTACCGATCCCCACAGGCTATTGATTAGAACCCATGAATCAATAATAAAATACTGAGATAGATTTTTTCCAAAGTGAGAAAGAGACATGACATATATATACATAGAACAATGAAAAATGGAATAAACCATATCAAAAATACATAGTAACTAAAATAAAATTAATGCAGTGATAAATGATTTAAGAATAGATAAAAAAATTATATTTTAAAAAAACAAAGGAAAAATAAAAAATTCATCTACTCTTGTGATATTTGGGTAATCCCCCTCCATATCATGATCATCTTCCCACACACAGGTGACAGAAACCTCACAACCTCATTATGGAACCTTTCTTTTCCCTACATCAAATGAAATAACTATCTATAAACACCATCAATGGGGTGTGATGGGTGTGATATAAATAGTTATAGTAGGATCCCACCTAGGTTTACAATAACATATATTTATACAAATAACCATTATATGCACATTTTAAAGAAAATATGTCTTGATAAGAAACTCAATTTATTATATCAAAAGAATGGTAAATATTCCCTTTTTCCAAAGTTTTAAAACAATCTAGGTAGAGTAGTTTCAAATAAGAAATTTCCATAACTATTTTTAAATAACCAAAGAACATAAATCCAATAGAAAAATTGTAGAATCCAATCCATAGGTGATTCATTTTAAGTATTACCATAGGCCATGCTAGGAAACTACTCATACCAAAAGAAATGACTGGTGTGGACCCATATCCTTAAAACACATGCTTAAAGAGTAGAGGAACACCCCAAGAGTCAACCATCCATCAATGTGAAAAAAATCACTATAAAATTAGGCTTATAGGGCATAGAAAAACCCAATTAGTAAAACCCTCAAAAATAAAATGGATGATATACCTAAGGTATGTCTTCAACCTAAGTACAAAATTCATACCATGTTATTTATTTCAAAAAAAATTCCAAGGGTTCCAAAAATTATAAAATAACCTTTATTTTTTGAAAATGATATTTGAAAGCTTATTTATCAATCTATTTCACAATTCATTTAAATCCACCAATTATTTGAACAAAAAGGGAAAACCTATCTTTTATCACAAATCCACTTATAAATAGAAAACAATCACACCTATTGATTTTTAAATAAAATTTACAAAAACATTAGCAATACAATTCCTCCAAAATAGGCTAGAGACGAGTCCACCTACCTCAAACTCAGGCCACAAACCAAAAGAGATAAAATCCATAACCAATTTGAGAAAGGAAAAATGAAAATGTAAATCCAATAAATAATTTTAATATCATATATTTATAGAAAATTATAATGGTCATTCAAGATGATAGGTCACATATATCTAAATAACCACACATGACACACCATAACCAAATGAAGTATTATCCCCCAAAAGTAGATCAGACAGCATATCTAGAAGGATCAAACAGGACCATCATCACACAATCAACCGATCAATGAATGCAATTTAACACTGAAATTGTGACTAAATGAAATGAATAATCATAATGGTCTCTTATTGAGAGAGTAATAAAACAACCACCATATAGATCAAGCACCAAAAAAAGTGATTTGTAAGTATAGGAGATACCCAATATTCAATAGAAGATCCTAGGGTTTGAGGAAGGTAAAAAGATGAATGGGTTATGATATTGTATTTTATTGTATAAAACCTCTTGTACATGATTTTTTTTATGTCATAAACTAGGGATTTACATCATAAAATATCCAAGGATAAGGTTTTCCAAAAAAACCCTTACCCTTGGGTTAAAAAACCTAGCCAAAATATTTATGATTTAAAGACCATTTTTATGACATAAATGGACTTATGGTGCTAATTTTTTTCATATATTGTTCCCCATTACTCATTTATGACATAAATTATATATTTATTCCGTAAATGTTCCCTTTTGGGAGTGCCTAGACCGAAGTCTATTGAAAAGCTCCAAAAATGTCATTAATTCCCTCATAACATAAGAATCACACTATTAAACACATGATGGAAAACCTTTTATCCATGATTTTACAATATCCACATCATTAGAGTTTCCATCCATATAAATTTATATGGAATATGTGTGATCTATAATCAGGTGAGGCCACTAATCTCTCACTAATGATTCACACTCCTAAGTTTAGTGAGAATCTATTCTATGTCACCATAACACTATGATGAATGGAATTGAATTCCCAAAAAAAGTCTTTCTCCTGAGAATCCACAATCTATACTCATTTATCCCTAACTAGAACATCTGGATGACCTCAATCTATTCACAACATATAACGCGAGGGGGATAAGGATGTCCATTCATGAACAGAAATATATGGAAAACATCATGAATAATTATCAATTATGTTTTAAAGGATAAATGATAAGAAATGATTTTAAGCCATGTAGTGACCTTAAATGAACTAAAATATCTTAGATACATCTTACCATATTTCCCAAGATGAATATGACTTAACCGAGGAGATACATTCAATAAAAACCACCCCCTCCGGAAAAATCCAAAGGATAGAATCAATGATCCATATAAAATTTATTTTTACTCTATGTTTTATCTGGTTAATTATATATATCACGGATCCTTGTCAGCATCTCTTGAATGAGACATGGTCCCACAAGAGAGGCTTTACCCACATTTTCCCAAAAAATTAGTGACCTTCATGAGATACAATAAAAATCCTTAAAGAGAGACATTCTATTTGATGATTGGTAATTATTGTTGTAAGAAAAAATAATGATTACTAGATGTTTATCCCATGATCTATAAAAAAGATACAGGCACGAAGAATATACTCCAAAATATAAATAACATGCTTTTTCTAACTGTATTTCTATGGATTGTATACTATAATCAAACTAACCTAATTCCCCATTGATATTTTTCTAGAATTTGGATGTAAATCTAAGATCCCAATGTGAGACAATGGATGAGGGACACCCATGGAACCTCAATATATCCTACACATACAATGTACCCAGATATTTATCATCATTGGTGTCCTTAATAAATAAAAATGGGTAGATCATGTTAGTTGATCAACTACTAGCCATATTTCATTATTCCCTCAATGAGTCTATGGAAAAAAATAACAAAGTACATGGTTACCTTGTCCCGTTTCTAAATCAAAACATAGAGATTCTGGAGAAAAATAGGAGGTTTTAAATTCTCCACCATTATATATTTATAGGTGTAGTAGTAGGACACAAACCACCAATGCCATGCTTCAATCTCGACCACTAGAACCATCATCTAATGAAATAATATAACTTTATTGTGACTGGATGAAACCAACAAGAATAAAATAACAATGAAACAAAAAAAACTCTTCACATATACTCAATGACAAACTGATCCTTTAAATAAATAATACAATCATAAAAGAGTGGAAAATCAGAAGTGGTCTCCCGCATTTTATGGTTTCCATGATTCATATGAACTCATCATCCAATTATTAACTCTATTGAATAGGTTCTAGGAGATATGTTAAAAACTAAAAAAAATTAGAGCCATAACTAAATAATCATCTTGAGAATACATATGTAGCTAAATGTATATCCCCATAAGGTTCTAGTCTTCATTTGATTCCAATAAATCATGTTATGGTACTTTACTATAAATATTGAACGTATTGAAATTCATGTTCCCCAGTGTGTAATAAATGTAAAAATTTTACATATATAGGTAATATACACAGTACCTCTATTTGAGATTACATCACTTTATAGAATGTATATAACTCAATATCTTATGGGAAAAAATACTATGAGTTTCACCCTAAAAAGTAAATTCCTCCAACACTTATACTCATGAATAACTATGGAAGGAACTGAATCATGAGTGAGGTAATTCTTCTGATGTAGCCAAATATTTTAAGGGCTATTGGCCACCATATGATAGTTTTTTGTGAGATCACAACCTATACCATCACCAGAAGAATCATAGTATAAAATATAACCTTTATCGGTATCTGGTAAGATCAATATAGGTGTTAATTATAAAAACCATTTATACTCATCAAATGAAGTCTGAAACCTATTGCCCCATATTAATTTCACCCCATTTAGGGGAATAGTAGTAAATGGGTAAGAAAAAATTGACAAAAACATGATTAACCATTGATATTATCCCACAATACCAATGATGGTCTATATCTCAAAGAGGTTTCTTATCTCCTCTCATGACTGTAGAACCTTTACCTTCTCAAAGATAGATTAATTAGGGATGCTTAAAAATCATATTCACCAATAATTTCACTTATTATATCCAAAAAAATGAAAAAATCATTAAATACCAATAATGACTCCTTGGTATTTTGAAAACCAATTGTAGATGGTCTTAATGCTCACACCCATACCTCAAATAGAGAAGGATATCATCCACTAAAATTGTGAAAAATATGTCATGGTACATATGGAATATTAGATTCATCGTATCTATAAAAAGTATAGGAGTATTATTAATACCAAAAAGAATCACTAGATATTCATATTGTCCATAACTTCTCTTGAACACCATGTTTATTGTACTAGACTCGCAATCCCAGAGTTAATGATAACTTGACTAATTCTCAATCATAAAAAACAATGTTTCCCCCTTCAATAAATCAAACATGACATCCACAATGGGAAAAGGGTAATGGTTCATAATAGTTACCTAGATAAAATTTTTATAGTCCACACATAACCAAATAGAACAATCAACTTTCATGGAATAGAAAATGGGAACATACCACTATGAAACACTAGGGATAACTAAATGTTTAACTAGGAGTTTTCCCAAATAGATATTAGAATCCTTTAGTTTGGTGTTTTCTATAATAAAATAGGATATTGAGAGAATATATGTACCTATTAGAAGATAAATTGTAAATTATACCTCCATCTATGGAGGAAACTAAATAAGTCATATGAGAAAACATAAGGGAATTCCCATAAAACTATGGTAAGATCATAAATAGAAGAACCCACATCAGGATAAAACACAATAGTAGAAATGAAACCCCTGTGATTTGTGTAGGAAATTCATGCATGAAAAAATCATGGATACCAATCTCCAAAAAACATATGAGTGATCACTTCAACATAAAAAATGACATGATGATGATAATGATCAATTTTAGTATGATTAGAAACAAGACAGTCTATATTGGTGACATCATTGAACAGATCTAGATTAAGAACCCAAAAAACCTATAGTAAATCTATGTCAGCTATAAATAAATAACAAGATGGGAATGGATACCCCTTATATTTCCTCTCTCTAATATTTTCTCTAACTCCATTATAATGTAATTTATCTTTATTTAATGTTTCCACACATAAAAAGATTGGTACATATAATCTTGTGGGAGGAAATAATATTAAATAATGATATTTCTATATAGAATGTAACATAGATGGTGTCTCTCACTATCAACAAATGCATATTAAATTTCCTTGAAAATGCACCCACTATGTGAAGGTGCTTTGCTATTGAGGGCTATGTATGGATCACTATAGAGTTTGAATCTTCTTACTATACTAATCCAGCCTTAGGATTCGATGATCCCTGACTATAGTATGACATAGACATAGTATGGATAAACCTATATAGATTCCTCTAGAGGCTAAAACCATTACACATATCTATAGGCACAGATCATGAATGTTGGGTGTGACCAAACCTACCACATTGATATAAAGTTAGGGTAACACTATAGGGTTCTATAAATGTTTTAGATGAGTTTCGCTATCGAGGACAACCCCCACTACTTTTGAGACAATCATACCACTTCCTCTTCCTTCACTTTTCACTTCTAAAGCTACCATTAGGTTGAATGGAAGGGTTAAGATAATTATTCTTTCCTTCAATGACCATGTAATCCATCATATATCTATCTAATGTCTCCCCAAATGTATAAATAGTTTATATAAAGACATGTGATATGATATGTAGTCTCCAACCGTGAAGTTACTTCTAATATTTCGTCTGATCATTCATTACCAAATCTAGAGAATAATGTACAAGCTCTGA
Organism: Viscum album; assembly: GCA_963277665.1. Lineage (NCBI taxonomy): Eukaryota > Viridiplantae > Streptophyta > Magnoliopsida > Santalales > Viscaceae > Viscum > Viscum album. The sequence goes on along the minus strand of OY728155.1, from coordinate 1,513,429,359 downwards.
AAACTGATTGTTTTTCTCTAATATCAGATAATATCCCAACTATTAATAGATGAACTATAGAGGTAGTTCTATCACTTCAGTCTCTGGGAAGAACAATTGAAAGAAGGTTGTCTTGAAACGCTTCTATTCCAAGCACATATCACAATATATTTGTACTAGATAATTAAACCATCAATTATAGGGACCCTAAAGAATAAATTAAGTGAAATTCACATCGATATTTTTAGGTGTATATAGTATGTTGAAGACATGATTGATCTGGTTTATCTTGTACTCCTTCTATCGAGGTTTATTCGTACCCTTAAAGGAAAGTGGATTCTCACGTAAGAACTCTCAATATCAATCTATATCTCTTCTAGAACCTGTTTGTACATAAAAAATTATGTAATAAAAAATTAGTAAATTTTGATTTATGGTAGGAACCAATCATACAATATCCTCAATAAAATTCAATTCTAATGGAATATTCGGATGAAGAGAATCCATTGAACCCTCATACAGAACCTGTGAGAGAAGTCATGGTTTCATATCACTACAAAATAGAAACATAAATAATGATCATAAAATAAGAAAATATTAGTTCAAATTATAAAAAAATATAATATATGACTAACAACATGAACCCAACATTTGAGATATACACCCCAACATCACACGGTTAACTGGTTCTCCTCACAACAAGAGCTGGATAGAGAATCACCACAACCTACCTATCAAGTTTTGATAGTTATGTCATTAATCTACCAAAAATATCATGAAAATAACTATTGAGAAAAAATATTCATTCGATACCAATTTGTGCTGAATTGTCCATGGATACCCCTAAATACTATAACTAGACCTGATCCACAACATTCTCGAAGGTCATTCCCAATCTCCTCGGGCTGGCTACTAGCACCCAGGCATTAGAAAACAAAAAAGGGGAATCATTTATTACAAATTATGTAATATAAATTCAATATATATATATATATTTCATAAATAAAATAATAATAAAAACTAGGATAAAAATATTTAATGACATAATTAAAACAGTGTTAGAGATACAACTTGAAAAACTAGTTAAATCAAAAGTCACAAGTCTAAAAACACCAAAGTAAAACCCAATAAAAAGAAACCTACTCCTTCGATATGTGGTACATCCCCTAACAAATCACTGCTATGTACCCAATAAAAGTTGATAGAAACCTCACTGCCACACTATGACACTTTTTATTTCTCTTCAAAAAAATAAATAACCATGTATACACACTGCCAATGGGGTGTAAAACACATGATCTAAATAGTCTCAGTATGATCCCACCCAGGTGTTTCATATCAAGTCTCTATATAAATAATCCCAGTATACTCATTTTATTGAAAAAATGGAATGAGGGTTGTAAAATATTTTTATATCAAAATAATGATGAATATTTATGTTTTTCCATAATTTTAAAACTACCAAGTAAAAGTATTTCTATGAATAATTTTCTATAATAATTCATCAAAAACTAAATAATTTATATCAAACCCATAATAATAAAAACCATGGAATAGGTTAATAACACCGTGGATTAAAAAAATTAGGCTAATAGATTACCCATAAAATAATCAATAACTATTGAAATCCCATCTCCTTAGAACATAGGCATAAAGAGTAGAGTAACACCCATTGATTTTACTCAATAATAATTTCAAAAACATGTACCTATAACAATAGGATTAGGGAGTAGAGGAAAATACCATGAGTGAACCCCACAAAAATAAAATGGATGATGAAACTAAGATAATACACCAACTTATGCACCATAGGATTCCTATTTTCTTCATTTATAAAGACATTTGAAAAGGTTCCACATTTGATAAACAATTCAAAATAACCCTTTTTTTAGAAAAAATATAATTTGAAAACCCATATCACAATCTATTTCAAAATGTTGTTAAAAAATATTCATTTTACCAAAACATGGAAAACAATATCATTTATAACATATCCCTTTAATCAAATAAAATAATAATTATAAATAATTATTGAAAAAAAATTAATAAAAATCATAACAATATAGTTAATACTTCGTAGGAACGATATGGAACCACCTACCTAAAACTCAGGTCTCACACAAAAAGTGACAGGATCCAAAAACCAATAGAAGGAACATGTAATGAAAAACTAAGGTCCTGTCATCGATTATCAAATATCTAAAACATATTCAATAAAAACACATTTTATTTGAGAGGTTAGGTCATACATACCCCCAATGAAAATTCATGCTTCACTATAACCAAATAAAGTACTGACCCTCGGAATAAGATTGTGTATTGAATCTAGAGGGATGAAAAAAGAATCACCAAAAGATTATCAACCAATCTATATACGCAACCTTAACTGATTACCATGAATAATAAAAAATATGAAGAAAAATGGTATCTTATGATGATATATTTATGAAAACCATCACATTGATTGTACGCCAAAAAAATAATCCGGAGGGTTTGGAGAAACCAAAAATTTCTTGAAATATCCTATGGTTCGATGTTGAGAAACAAAAGATAGATTTGTTTGGATTCAGTATTGTATAATATACAACCAACTAGGCATGATGGGTTTACATTTTAAACAATGTATTTATGATATAAAATCCCCATGAATCTTATATACTAAAAAACAAGAATCCTTATGTTAAAAATCAAGTACAAAATATTTATGATATAAAAATATATTATATGGTGTAAATGGAATTAGGTTGAAAACTATTTTTACATATTGGGCCCCATGTCCCATTTATAAAATTATATAACCTTTTACATTGAAAATATACCCTTAGGAACATTCTCAGCCAATGATTTCTTGAAAAATCTCAGAAAAACATCCTTAATGTTATAAAAACTTGAGAAACATAAGGTTAATAATATGGGGGTGTACCTTTTATCCAGGATGTTACATTATATCCACTATTGTACTGTCCATCCCCATGAGGTCATGTAGATGAAAGGTGATTTAAAAATAGGTGAAGTCACATCTCCTTCACTATTGAATCAAAGTTCAATTATTCATGAGAATATAATAAGTGTCACTATAACCCTCTGACCAACCGAATATACTTTCCCAAAAAATATTCAATTAAGAATCCATGATCTCCACTGGTTTCTCCACAACATAAACAGCTTTATCTATCTTAATCTCTTCCAAACTTAGAATGTGAGAGGGATCATGACGGTACTTCCTAAGCTGATATGTGTGAAAAATAATCTATACCTATCAAATAAGATGAAAATTCTAGATGATAAGAAAATTTTCCTAGCCACATAGTGACCTAAAATGTTCTAACATATCTCTATGATATATTTTTATATTTCCCAATCAAATGGTGATATAACATAGAAGGTATTTTCATGATTATTTGGTCACCAAAAGAAAAATCCAAAGGATGATGTCAATGATCAACAAATGGTTTCTTTGAAATTTTCAATGTAACCAAAAAATATATATACTACATCATATTTGATGTCTCCAGGATGAGACTTGTTCCCACAATATATGTTTAACCAACCACTTCCAAACAACGAGGTTCCCTACATATGCCATCACACAAAGCCTTGAGGATTATTATTATGATTAAATATTGGTAACTATTTTTATAAAAAATACAACCTGTACTAGATGGATATCTCATGATTCAAAAAAATATAAGATGTATGCACAAAGAATATCCTCCAAAATTAGAATAGAATACATTGTTTGACAATTTTATATGGACAATAAGTTGTAATCAAACTGAACTAAGTCCCCATCATCTCATGTAGAATTTTATAGAATATGGTAGTAACCATATTATCCCTATATGTGAAATTTTTAGAGGGAAAACCATGAAACCTAATTACCTATTTAATTTAAAACATACCAAGATCTTCAACTATTGTGGTGTCCTTTGTTGAAAAAAGCATATATGTCATCAACCCATCAACTACTATAAAGATAACATTATTCAATTCCACAGTAAATGGGAAACCAATAAAAAAATCAATATAAACCTTGACCAATTTCTAAAATAGAACTAAATAATTCTAGATAAAACTAAATCGTTTGATATTCTCTTTCATTTTTTATTAGTTGGAAATGCAGTGAGACACAAAAACACCTATGGCACAGTTCATACCCATCCACCAGAATCATTCTCTCATGTCATAATATATCTTTATAGTTTTTAGATGAATGGTCAATTATAAACTATTATAGTAAAAATAATGAAATCCTCATAAATATTAGGTTGAAAAAATAGTTTATAAAAATAATAAAAACATAATAAGGGAGATTCCAACTAGAAATTGTCTCCCCCCATTTAAGTTTTCCCAGATTCCTCTAAACTCATTATCTTGTTGCTGAATCTAAATAGTATAATCAAGGTGAGATGATGAAAAAAAACACTTGTTAGAACCATACATAAAACATCTTCTTGAGTGTATAGATTCAGATGAGTGAAGGGGCCCAATATATTCCACTCTTACTTTGAATCAAAGATAGAATTTGATGGTACATTCTTACTAAGAGAATCCATGAGGAAATTCCCCTTCCTTGGGGTGTAGGTGATGTCAAAACAAATAATTTAAAAGTTAATTCACCCTAAGACTATATTTTATATCCAATTCCTCTAGAAAATGATATAAATCAACAAATTATGGTCAAGAAAGACTATGAATCTATTAAAAAGAATACAATACTGAAAACACTTAGATGTGTTCAGAAGTGTAGGAAGCTCCAAATCATGAGTGAGGTAATTCTTCTCTTGTATCCAAAACTATTGAGAGATAATAGACACAACATGATCTTCCCATATAATAAAACAACCTATAATAGTAGTAGAATCAATGAATACCCCCATACACCATACCAAGATCAAGAAAGATACAAATAGGTGATTATTTCTAAATCCATTTAAACTCTTCAAATGAATTCTGACATTCAGGATCCCATAGAACATTCACCCTTTCCTTGTAACATAAGTAAAATGTGACCCCAACATCAATGTATCCTTGATGAACATCCAATATTATATAGAATCACCAATTAATCTTTGTATCACAATGATGTTTTTTGTATCCTCCCATGACATGGCATACTTTACCATCTCAGGATCGAGGGATAATCCATGATTAGAAAACATATGCCCCATAAAAATCAATAATTGGGTCAAAAAACTACATTTATAAGGATTTAAATATAAATTTTGACTCCTAAATATTTCCAAAACTAAATTTATATGGTTATCATTCTCACACCTTGACCTTGAATAAATAGGAATATCAACCATGAAGTCTATAAAAAAGGTGTCGAGACACTGATGAAATATCAAATACTTTTTATCCATAAAAATAGATGAGTTTTATTCATACCAAAAGGATTCACAATATATTCCTAATGTAAATATAAGCTCTTGAATGAGGTGTTTGGATTTTTAAACTCCCAAAACCTGATTTAATTATAACTACACAGATGATCAATATTAAAAAATTACTTTACACCATTAAACTAATAAAAAAATATATCCATAAAGTGTAAAATAATATTTTTTGTTAACAATTATCCAATACAATATCAGATAGTCCAATAATAATTGAGGTGATCCATATGCCTCCTTTGAAAAGGGCACTTGGGATTCCCACAGTGTAACACTAAGGAAAACAACATATTTCTTAATCAGGACTTATAATAAGATCATGAGCTCTATATGCTTGGAAGGTTCCATAAGATATAGGGGTATCAGGATTAGATACATAACAATAACTAGATCAATAATTATCTGTACCTCTATCTCTGGAGGATGATCAGTGAATTCACCTAGAAACACATCAGGGATGTCCCAGAAAATCACAGAAAGATAAAAAATAGATGAAACCGCATAGGATTGAAATGTAATAGTGGAAGACAAACTCCATACACTATAGTTGGGAGGATTTTACATGAATATATATCATCTCCCACTCTCCATGAAACACATATCAGCTCTCATTATAAATAAATAACATGAAAAACTTATAATTACAATAAATCTCAACATTATGGGAAATAAGGATATTTATTTTGATGAAGATGTTGAACCAATCAAGATCAAGAACCAGAAAATCCCAGACTAACTTTGCATAAGGTATTGAAATAGAAGTAGATAGAAACCAAAACCCTGAATATATCCCCTTTCCATGAGGATTTACTAATTCTAAGAATGGAGATATTTTCTTTTGTAATTTTGAACTCATAAATAAAATTTGTATACATAAATGAGTGAGAAGGAACACTATAAAATAAAGAAGTTTCTATAGGATATGAAATAATGATGTGACCTCTCACTATTACTGGACATGTGTCAATCTCTGTCAAAAACCCTGGCACTATATGAATGTGCTTCACTCTTGAGGATTATGGATATATCCCATTGGACCTTAAATATTCTAACAAAATAGTGGATACCTTCATAGTTGGAGAACCTTGACAATAGAAATATATAAAATAGCCTTTAATAAAATATATAAATGGTTGTAGTAGGTCGAACCATTACACATATTCATAGGTGTGGAACAAAAACCCCAGGTGTGCCCAACCATTCTGTACAAGTTTAATGTTAGCAGGATGTTTCTTTTGACCACTGTCACCACTATTGCGATGATCATGACACTTCCTCTTCCTTCCATACACATTGTTGATGCTTCCACTCGATGGAAGAAAATATATATAATAAAATATATCACCTATAATTTTCTTTTATACACTAAAAAATATATCTAATTTATCCACATAGGATTAAATATTTATAATAAATACCTATTATCTGATATCTGATTGAAAATATTCTAGGTGATTTTATGCTTTCAACAGATCATTTAATAACACATTTGGATAAAATTAAACTAGATCTGAAAACTAATTATTGTACTCTAACCCAAAATTCTATCCCTACTACAAATAGAGTAACTCCAGAGTCTTTTCCATAATCATACACTAATGGTATAACTTATCAATGAAGAGTCTCTTTAAACCGTTCAAATACAATTCCACGATCATATACACATGTACCATATAATCCCACCATATATTGCAAGGACCCTCAAGACTGAATAATATACACATAAAATTGATGTTCATTGGTATATCTAAGAAGTTTATGATATATTTGATCCTTTATATCTTCATGTATGACTCATGGGGTTTATTCATACCCTTATGGTCTAACTAAAACCCCAAAAATCCAAATAAAAATGACCATAACATCACAAGGGTCCCAACTCCACGGATGGATCATCAAACATACACTTTGTTTGAAATATATGTCCATTTTTCGGAAAAAGGGTCAATTTGGGTTCAGGATAGGTCTGACCCAATCCAAACCGACATGGGTTGGCCAAATGGGCCCGGTATAACTTGATCCACTGGTCTTAGATCATTGGGTCGACTAGGCAGTAGCCTTTTGGGCTATTGGACCTAGCCTGCTGAGCTGCTCGGTAGCCCGGTTCTGTTGGTCTAGCCCGTGTCGTGCGGGCTGGCCACGTGTTGTGTCACCCCGAGCACCAAGTCACACTACCCCCATCAAGATAGTTTCTCTCACATGGACTGAAAATCCTATATGCAGCTTGGACGCATGCATCCAGTCAACATGGGAATCACTGCATCCTTCTAGCCCCACGACATCTGTCGTGGGCTCCCATGGCCACCGTTGTGGACTGTTGTCCTTCACTGCACCGGCATGCGGCCACCGCCTCATGACTCCACTAGTTGCCAACATCGATGTGCTGGTGTCCTATTCTGCGGGCCATTGGATTCACTCTGGTGCTCCAATTGTTGATTTGAAATATGTTCTTTGGTCTTCAGGTCAACACCTTCACTTCCGTGGGCTCAGATCCATGCTACAATCCATCCTAATGCAAATTCATTTGAGCGGTGATATCTCCTACACTACTTTGATCCATCTATCATCGTTGTCATCACACCTCCATCATATCGCATCCATATCAAGTCCATGATATCGGATCATTTCACCAAGAATCAATTGTGCAATTATCGATCAATCGCAAATTTTCGAGTCACGGGCCAAATGAAGAATTCCCATAAAGAATGAAGAGTGGAGGGAGAAAGTCATGAACCAACAAAGAGGAACGGACCTCAATCAATGTCTGTGTCAGTCTTGGTTTGTTTCTATTATAATAGTTAATGAAAATCCACAACAAAGGATGACCAATATCAGATAAAAAATCCCAAATAAACCCCGCAAGGTAAAACCCAACCCGCAATATGCACAATTCATGGATTAATCTATTGGTTGATTAATCCATGTTCATCATAGGGATAAAGAACGGGGAAGTGAAATATATTAAAACTCACACCCTACCTAGAGTTTGGATTAGTCAATGTCGTAGTTTTATCGTCATTCACAATCCATTGAGAGTCATAAGGATTCGTCATCTTGTTGATCCTCGATCCATGATCCGCGAGTCGTGATCCACGATCTACCAGCATTCATTGTTCTTTGTCATTTTTCAATGGGAGTGAACTTCCAACTCCTTTCTCCAGATCTTCTAGATAATTCTGGGGTTATGTGTTAACCCTGAATTCCTGTTTAATTAGAGAGAAAAGAAAATATGTGGGACCTTTGCAGCGTTGCAGCATCGCCACGCTATTTCATTTAACAAATTAAATAAAATAACTCATTGTTTCATCGCAGTGTCACTACGAAACATTTAAAAATAAATAAAATAAAATTCTTTAAGTTTATTTTATTCTCCTTTAAAAAATCAAAAATTAAATTTCACAGTCGACCTGTGTCAGTTGATGTTAGGACCCGCCTAAGTAAAACGCCAAATTATGAACTCAACGGTGGTCTCATATTTCTAATAAAAGTCACCATTCATGAGTTATTAAGATTTTAAAATAAAATAATTTATTTAATTATTTTATTTAAGGATCTATCCTTTTTGGGTTTTATCACTGGAGACTCACACCGACTAAAGTTAAGTCGCACCTAGGGTAGACCCGCAATCCTAAACACAACGGTGCCTTTGAATTTCTAATCCGGGCACCCATTTAAGAGTTATTCCACTTTTTCAGGAAAACCACTCACATGTGTGAAAGAAACTATCATGGGAGATCTCAAATGAAGTGTAATTTTTCTGGTTACTTGGGTGCAGTAGAGTGGCTGACTAAGGTCGTCTCTCAAAGGTAGAAGTAAATTAAAACAACTTCTTAAAGGTATTCTAAAAATAAAATTGAATAGAATAAAAATAATACTTAAAATTATGGGGGTTGTTTATTTTTTATAAAACTAGAAGAATTTTGTTATAAGAAGATTGCATTTTTTGTTTTTAATTTTGAAATGAAGTTCGATTAAAAAGACGCAACAAGAAGATGTTTTTTTTATAAAATATTTTAAAAGGAGTAATCAATATAACTTTACCTATTCACTCAATTATTTATCATTATCATTTAAATTAACATTCACTTAATTATATCCCCTAATTTTTTAACCCTCAAACCCTATGGGGGTTAACTTATCCATAGTGATGAAATTACTTAAACCCTAGGCTAGCTTCGGAACATGCAATCGCAGCACCCTAATTTGATTGATGTTATTAGGTTAGATTATGGTTAGTGGTTAATTAGAGAACATATCCACTTTGTAAATTAGTATTAATCGATTTTAAGGGTTATATTTTAACTCTACAAATTTATCTCATGTGGTCTTGTATTACCGATTAAGATCGCACTCTCACAATTTACACAACTTCCGACCTCGTATGTTTTTGCGTCAGTTGTTAAATTTCTTGATTAGTTTCATTTAAATTAAAAACACAATTAATAGATCATATTAATTTAATTAAAATATCTCATTGATTCAAAATAAATGAATAAATAAGGTAATAGGTAGATCAATTACTAAGAAAACTACTCTTCCATGGGCGGTTTAGTCATCGTAGAAACGTTTTGCTTTCGCAAGAGTTTAGAAAGGGTATAACCCAATCTTGTTTCTACTCTTGAATTCCAGCCCAAATAAGAATATTATGATAAGAATAAATTTTAACAAAATAGAATAAAAGAGAATAAATAAAAGTGGAACTAAGAAGTATATTATGAAAACACAAAAATTACAACATGAGGAAGAAGAAGGCTTCGACGAAGGGATCATTGCTTCAAGAGATTCCCTTACTGAATTTCTTGGAAAATTAGATTTTAACCACTTATTATCTTCCCTCAACTTCATAATGCACTCCCCAACCCCTCCAAATGAGAAAAAAAACCAATTTATAGAGTGGTGGGGAGGCTAGGTTTAATGTGGTTTCAAGTGTGAATGGGGAATCTCGGCTAAATATTTTAAGACAACTTGAAAGTCCCATTTGACAACCAAAACGCGTGAATCATCTATCCTTACAGAACGATTATTTGTGAGAAAATTATTCCTCGATATCCTATCAAAATTTGGGCCTAATTAAATCACGTATGAAGAAGTTATAGCCCAAATATAGAACCCATGTCCAATTTGGTGAGTCCATCCCAACTTTGACTTCATGGACCATTTTCATCAACCAAATGAATAATTTAGCTCCAATACCCTGAACAAAAGTTGTAGGCCATTAAGTTAGGAACACATTTGAAAATTTTCATGTTCAATTAATAAATATGAAAATATTTCTCCAAAATACTGCAGTGCACTATAAAGGGTAAAACTGGAATTTCAATCAAATTTTCAAATGAATGATCTAATCCCAAATATTTTATAAATAAACATATTTAACACAATTTGAGGAAATTTTATCATTTATTATCAATAAAATATTACATAAAAATGTGCTTTATCAACTCCCCCCACACTTACCCTTTTTCACTCCTGGAAAAAACCTCATATCATGTATTCGAAAAAATTGTGACAAAATATGGATATTAAAATTTCTCAATCAACAGTACAAATATAGGCAAAGTAATAATCCCTTCAAGATTTAGTATCAATAAATTTTAAATTAATTGTCTCATAAATTCTTTCAAAACAAAATCTAGTGAGATTTATAACACTAATCATAGTGAAACAAGTCATGGGTCTACCATGCCACTAATTCTCCATATTTGTGTGTGCCAGCCATTCCAAGAGCATAAATCCACCCTTTATTCAGTATATTCTGGTCAAGTAAAATAATTCTTATTACCTGGTTTCATTCACCAAACCTATTCTACATTCCTTTTCAATCTAATTTCAAGACCCACTCACTTAAGCATTCCCGAAAGTCAAACCTTAAGCTCCAGACCTAGATATCTCTATATGTTGTACATTTAATCACTCCCCTCATTTATTATTATATATATATATATATATATATTAAGTTTTACTTAGAAAAAATCTCACACTCAACTCTCAACCCATTTTTGATCTCCTCTTGACACTAATTGTAATATTTATAACAAGATCAAAGGTTGATGAAGAGTGGTTTTTGACCTGTCCAAGACACAACCCATATTTTGTTGAGGGTGTACAATAGTCAGATAATAAGTACACATGCATAGGTTAATTTGGTACAGTAATGAAATTGATCAAAAGAGAAATGAATGTATGGATCAACCAATGAATTGTTTTACCTAACTTGACTATACCTTCACTTGAGTATGAAAATTTTTGCAAGTCATGGTTGAGTGAAAATTTGTGTGGATAAATCAATGAAAAAATTTACAATGAACAAATATCACAAATAATGATGTCAAAATCTAAAAGTTTTTATAATTACACAACCATTCATATCATCGATGACTTAAATTTTTATAAAAATCAACCCTTGATGATGAAATATTACTCATGCTTTTAATTCTACCAATTAATCTTGAAAACATTCATTTTCTATATGTTTCACATGAAAATGTTACCTGATATATTTGTTTTTTTTATATTTATTTTTTTTGTTTTTTGTTTTGTTTTTTGTTTTGTTTTTTTTTTAAATTTAACCAAAAACATAATAGAAAATACACACAAAACACACAAATGAAAATCCTAAATATCTACCCCAAAATTTTGTCCCCTCCCCCACACTTAAAATATTACATTGTCCTCAATGTGAACCTATGAGATGATATATTCACATGAAATGTATAATTTTAAATAGGAAAAAGAATATAAAAGTGAAAGGGTTAGGAACAACCTGATATGCTCAAGTGATGATGGGGTCATGAAGTGTGGTGAAATCCACTACATCAGTTGGAAGTCCCTCAATGTACTTCTTCAAACTTTTCCTATTTAATTTAAACCTCCTTCTAGTGTGCTCTTGTGCAATCTCCACTACACCATAAGGAAAATCATTAGATACAATATAAGGACCTAACCATTTGAAACACAACTTACCAGGAATCAGCTTCAGTCATGAACTATAGAGAATGACTTTCTCTCCAACATGAAATTCTCTTTTCTGGATCATTTGTTCATGAGCTTATTTGAATATTTCCTTTTAGAGCCTTGAGTTATCATATGAAGATAATCGAATCTCCTCAAGATCTTGAATTTTCATCTTCCTTTGAATTCTAACTTAAGAAAAATCCATGTTTCTTTTCTTTATAGTCCAATAAGCCTGATGCTCAACTTCCATGGGGAGATGACATGCTTTCCCAAAAACAATCCGAAATGGGGACATACCAATGGGTGTCTTGTATGCTATCCTATAAGACCAAAGAACATCATCCAAGCACTTGACCCAATATTTACTATTTGGCTGCATGGTTTTCTCCAAAATTTGTTTCAACTCATGATTTGAAACCTCAGCCTGGCCATTTTTTTGGGGGTGGTATGGTGTTGATGTTTTGTGTGTCACCCCATAATTCTGAAGGAGGGAATCCAAATTCCGGTTGTAGAAGTGTGTCCCCTGATCACTGATGATAGCCTTTGGACTCCAAACCTACAAAAAATCTGTACTTTGACAAATTCCACAACAACATGAGAATCATCGGTCCTGGTGGCCTTAGCCTCCACCCATTTACTCACATAATCAACATCAACCAAAATATATAAAAAACCAAATGAACTAGGAAAAGGACCCATAAAATCAATGACACTTGCATCAAATATCTCACATAATAGTATGGGTTGTTGGGGTATCTCATGTATCCTAGAAATGTTCCCAATGTGTTGGAAATGAGATCATGACTTACAAAACATATGATAATCATGGAATAAGATAGGCCAATATAATATAGAGTATAAGACTTTCCTAACTATTCTTTGGGGTCTAAAATATTCTCCACATGAAAGTGTATGGCAGAAATACAGAACAGACTCAAACTCATGATCAAGAACACACCTCCTAATAACTTGATCACTACACATGCACCAAAGGTATGGATCATCCCACACATAATACCAAGACTCGATTTTTAATTTTTTGACTTGATATTTCTTTAAATTTTTAGGGATTTCAAATGCAATAAGGTAGTTCACTAAATCAGCATACCAAGGATGCATACCTAAAATTGAATTAAGATTTTCATCAGGGAAAGTGTCCTGAAGGGGTACCTGGTCCAAGGTGTCATACTCTAGTGTGTGAGTAAGCCTACTCATGTGGTCCACCACTAGGTTTTTGGAACCCTTGTTGTCCTTTATCTCAATATAAAATTCCTAAAGAAGGAGCATCCATCAGATAAGCCTGGGATTTTCATATGGATTCTTCAAGAGGTATCTCAGAGCTTCATGGTCAAAAAAACAACTACTTTAGAGCCCAATAAATATGAATGTAATTTATCTAAATAAAATATGACAACAAGAAACTCGTTTTCCATGGTTTTTTAATTTTATTGGGCCGAATCCAATGTCCTTAAAGCATAGGTGATCACATGTGAATGTCCCTCCACCCTCTGATATAAGACAGCTCCAACCGCGAAGTTGGAGGCATCGCACATAAGTTCAAAAGGAAGCTCCCACCATGGAGGTTGTGTGATAGGTGGAGTGCTCAGACACTGTTTTATTTCATCAAAGTAATTACTACAAGAAACATCAAACATTAAATCAGAATCCTTTTGAAGTAATCGTTACATAGGAAGATAAATCTTACTAAAATATTTGATGAAGCACTGATAAAATCTTGCATGCCCTAGAAAAGATCTAATATCACGTACACATGAAGGATAGGGTAGGGATTAAATAATATCTACCTTAGATATATCAACCTCTATCCAAAGTTTTGACACCACATGTCCTAAGACAATGTCATGCTCTACCATGAAATGACACTTTTCAAATTTTAAGACAAGATTCTTATCAATATAAAAATTCAACACAATTCCCAAACTATTTATACATTCAGGAAATGAGGATCCATACACTGTAAAATCACCCATAAATACCTCCATGCAAGTCTCAATAAAATTAGAAAAAATACTCACTATACATCTCTGAAAGGTACCAGGGGCATTGCAAAGTCAAAATGGCATCCTCCGGTAGGTAAATGTGCCAAATGGACAAGTAAATGTTGTCTTATCTTGATTCTCTGGAGAAATAGGAACTTGAAAATATCTAGAAAATCCATCCAAGAAACAATAGTGTATTTTCCCAGCTAGTCTCTCAAGCATCTAATCAATAAATGGGAGAGGGAAATGGTCTTTCCGAGTGGACTGATTTAGTCTCCTACAATCAATACACACACATCAACTTTTTTTCACCCTCATTAGAAATAACTACTCTTTATCATTTTTAACAATAGTAACACCACTTTTCTTAGGTACAACCTAAATAGGACTCACCCACTAGAAATCTAAAATGCGATAGATTATACCTACCTCGAGCAATTTTTCAACCTGTTTTTTTACAACTTCTAGAAGATATAGATTCAGTCTCCATTGTGGTTGTCTAACTGGTTTATCCCCATCCTCCAAAAGAATAATATACATGAAAATGGAGGGGATAATACTTGATATTTCAGTCAAGGTCCACCCAATTTCCTTAATGTTCTCCCTTAAAAGATTCAAAAGTTTTTCTTCATGTTTAAAAGGGAGATTGTTAACAATGATAACAGGTAATTTCTCACCACTTAAAAAGTATGAGTATTTGAGATTAGGTGGCAATGGATTCAGTTCCAATGTATGGGGTCATGTATGGATGGATACATTAAAGAAACCTAAATATATTCACAAATAACATCAGTATCAGAATAAACATCATCAAAATCAGAGAATAATTCATCAAATCCATTAGCATACTCAACAGCCATGTCATAATCAGATTTAACATGATCGAAATCAAAATATGAATCCATTTAAAAATCGAATATAAGAGATTATTGTGCATTATAAATAGGTGTGGAAGTATTCTTAGACATCAAACTAGAACCAATACTCATAATCTCCCTAATCATACGACAATCAAATTCCATGGGGTTTTTATTTGGTGGTTCAAAATGGGAGATAACAAAATCAGAATGGTCCTCTGAGGGGTACTTCATGGATTCCATGTCATTAAATATCACAACTTCATCTCTAAATTCCATGGAAACTATACCCTCATTGACATTTATGATAGTTTTTTTCAATTTTGTGGAAGGTTCTACCTAAGATAATGGGAGCATGAGAACATACCTGTTCATCCTCCATGTTTATCACGTAGAAATCTGCTGGAAAGATTGTGTCTCTTACCCAGAAAAGTACATCCTCAAGGACTCCCATTGGATATGTCGCAGCACTATTTACCAACTTCACCACTACTCTTGTTGGTTTCAAATCAACAACCTGTAAAGAAGATAATACAGAGTGAGGCATCACATTTATGGAAGCTCCTAAATCACATAAAGAATCAAAAATTTGTAACTCACCTATGGTTCATGGGATGGTGAATGTCCCTAGATCCTTTCACTTTGTTGGTATTGTTAGATTTGGTGTGATGAGTGCTGACACATTCCTTCCAAGATTTATCCTCTAATTTCCATTAATCCATCTTCGATTGGTACAAAGTTCTTTTAAGAATTTTTCATACCTTGGGATTTTCTTGATGTCTTCAAGTAGAGGGATGTTGATATCCACACACTTTAATGTATCCAAAAATTATTTTTACATCACCTATTCAACCATATTTTTGGTTTGTAAAACCCTGTTTGGAAAGAGAAGGGGTTTAGGATGAACATCATTAATCTTTTTCTTACCTTTATATTTCTCCTTGGGTTTCTCATCAGCTGTTTTTGAATGGGGGTTCTCTAGAATTGAGGTGAATCCCAATGGAAAGATAGGTGCAGATGTATTAGTTTTTTGCTTCCCACTTCTCAATGTGATGGCACTAACATTCCCCTTGGGATTTGGAGTAGGTTGGGAAGGTATATTTCTATAATTCTTACTTACCATTTCATGGAGGGTAGTGGAAATCTGGCTCATCTGTTTCTTCAACCCCCTCAACTCTGAACCTTGAATCTTCAGTTCATTCTGTTGATTAAGAATAGTTTGTTTCAAAAGTTTATCAATGTTAGAATATACCTTAGTTTTGGGATTCCCTTTTTGTTGACTTGTTGATGCTTGAGCTTCAAATCTCCTTTAGGGTTGTTGGAAACCATGTTGGTATGGTGGAGGTTGTTGGAAGTCTTGTTGAAAGGGGGGCCTTTGTTGTTGTCCAGAGGCATACCTCATGTCTGATTGATCCTTCCACCCTTAGTTTTATGCTAGTGAAAAGGACTCAAACTTCTTTTGGGGATGTGGAAGTTTTTGTTGCTGATATGTTCTCCCAAGGAATACCACTGCACAGTCCTATGACTCTTGTAACTGGGGGAAACAGTCAGTTGGGTGGTCTGTTTCAGTGCAAATGCCACATGGCCTCATAGGAGTAGGTTGGGATGTTTTTTGATCCAAAGAAATCTGCCTCACCATAGTGGTCAATTCTTCGAACTTAGTATCAATCAAATGAATCTCAAGAGAAGAAGGACTTACTTAATGTACTCCCCTAACATATGGTGTACCTTGATCACCAAATTGTTGGGAGTTTTGGTCCATATTGTCAATTAATGCACGTGCAGTTACTGGTGTCTTGTCCACCAATGCTCCTCCAGTCACAGCATCTACCATGCTCCTCTCCATAAGTGTGAGCCCTTCATAGAAGTATTGGATGAGGAGTTTCTCACTGATTTGGTGGTGTGGGAATCTTGCACACAACTTCTTAAATCGCTCCCAGTACTCATACAATGACTCCCCTTGGGATTTTTTTATCCCTAATATCTCCTTACAAATGAAAGTGGTCCTTGATGCTGGAAAAAAATCTATGTAAGAAAAGACATTTCAAATCATTCCAACATGTTACATCTTCAGGTTGTAAATAATACATCCAATCCTTTGCAGCTCCATCAAGTAAAAATGGGAATGCTCTAAGTTTTATTTGATCTTCAGAGACATTTCTTGGTTTTAGGGTTGAGAAAACCACATTAAATACTTTAAGGTGTTTTTTTGGATCATCACCATATAATCTGTGAAATTTTGGAAGAAGGTGAATTAATCAAGATTTCAGTTCAAAGTCTGATTCAAGATTTGGTTATGCAATGCAATTTGGTTGATAATTAATTTCTGGTGTGGCTAATTATTGAATGGTTCTATTAAGTTCATTTTTATTGTTTTTAGGCATTGGTTCTTATTTTAATTTGGATTTATAAGTGTTTGCAATTTTAATGTTCTTGGAGTGGAGGAATTCTCTAACTGGTTGAATGTTGAAACTTCCTGTAGACTGAGAATGTAAAATTCGAGCTTGAAGGATATGTTCAATATCAGGGTCAAGATCTAAGAGATATTTAGGATTATTTCTTGTCATAAATCGATGAAATATAAAAAATAAATTAATAAAAGTAGACCATAATAAAAAGAAAAGAATTTTGAGTTGGTCCAATAAAAATAAAAGAAGAGAGTAAGAGAAAAAAACTTGATAAAGGGGAAAGAAGAATGAAAGAAGAGAATAAAAGAATTAAATGAAAAATAAAATAAATACCACTAATTGTTTGAATAAATTACTTGCCTCTCTATAAACAGTTCCAATTTGAAAGGCATTTTTGTGGGAACTCTCAAATAAAGTGTGATTTTTTTTGGGTACTTGGGTGTAGCAAAGTGGCTGACCAAGGTCGTCTCTCAAAGGAGGAAATAAATTAAAAAAAATTATTAAAGGTATTCTAAAAATAAAATAAAAGAGAATAAAAAAACTACTTTAATTGATGGGGGGTTTTATTTTTTATAAAACTAGAATAATTTTTTTGGAAAAAGATTGCATTTTTTTGTTTTTTATTTTGAAATGAAGTTCGATTAAAAAGACGCAACAAGAAGATGTTTTTTTAGAAAATATTTTAAAAGGTGTAATCGATATAACTATACCTAATAACTCAATTATTTTTCATTATCATTTAAATTAACATCCAATTAATTATAATCCCCAAATTTTTTAACCCTCAAACCCTATGGGAGTTAACTTAATCACAAAGATGAAATTACTTAAACCATAGGCTAGCTTCGGAACATGAAATCACAGCACCCTACTTTGATTGATGTTCTTAGGTATGCTTATGGTATGTGGTTAATTAGAGAACATATCAACTCTGTAAATGAGTATTAATTGATTTTAGGGATTATATTTTAACTCTACAAATTTATCTCATGTGGTCTTGTATTACTGATTAAGATCACACTCTCACAATTTACAAAACTTCTGACCTTGCATGTTTTTGCATAAATTGTTCAATTGATTTATTAGTTTCATTTAAATTAAAAAATCAATTAATAGATCATATTAATTAAATTAAAATATCTCATTGATTCAAAATAAATGAATAAAGAGGGTAAGAGGTAGATCAATTACTAAGAAAACTACTCTTCTATGGGCGGTGTAGTCATCGTAGAAACGTTTTTCTTTCACAAGAGTTTAGAAAGGGTATAACCCAATATTATTTACTCTTGAATTACAAAAAAAATAGGAAGATTAAGAGAATAATTTTTTTTAACAAAACATAATAAAATAGAATAAATAAAAGTGTAGCTAATAATTATATTATGAAAACACAAACATTACAACATGAGGAAGAAGAAGAAGGCTTCGATGAAGGAATCCTTGCTTCAAGAGCTACCATTATTTAATTGCTTGTATAATTGGACTGTAACCACTTCTCCTATGCCATCAACTTCCTAATTCACGTCCTAGAACCTAAAAATGAAAAAAAACAATTTATAGAGTGGTGGGGAGGCTGGGTTTAATGTGGTTTCAAGTGGGAATGAGGAATCTCGGCCAAATATTTTAATCCAACTTGTACTACCCATTTGACCACAAAAACGCATGAATAATCTGTCCTTCCATACGTATTATTTGTGATAAAATAATTCATAGAGATATTCATAAAATTTGGGCCTAATCCAAGGACGTATGAAGAAGTTATGGCCCAAATATAGAACCCATTTCCAATCTAGTGAGTCCAGACCAATTTTGAGTTGATGGCCCATCTGCATCAACCAAATGCATGATTTAGCTCTAATTCACTGAAAAAAAGTTGTATCTCATTAATTTATTAACACATTTACAAAATTTAAAGTTCAAATAATAAATATAAAAATATTTATCTCTGAAATACTATAGTGCACTATGAAGGGTAAAATTAGAATTTCAATAAAATTTTCAAATGAATGATCTAATCCAAAATATTTTATAAATAAACATATTTAACAAAATGTGAGGAAATTTTATCATTTATTATCAATAAAATATTCAATAAAAATGTGTTTTATCAGTGCTCTATTAAAAACTTAACATTTTTCATCAAACCATTTTGGGAACATCGGGTCTCGGAATTGCACCTCATCTCAATGTCTGGTCTCAAAATTTTCCTAGAAATTTTCTTAAAAAATGGGAAAATCTGAGTCATTATAGGGAATTGGACCCATAATAAATGGTAATATAAGGGCACATTCGTTATTGAGTGTAATATCTCAATATCTACACATTGCGTATTAGATACAGCTTTTGGTGCTCACATTTGTATCCAAATTCAGGAACCAAGTAGATTTCAAAACTTTTTTATATGAGAGGTGGATCTAAAAGATGAAAATGGTGCAAGTTTGGTTACTCTAGATATTTTTGACTACCACCTTTTATTACTAATGGTTATGATTTTGGTTTTAAAATATTGTTATTATGTACCTATGGTTACCAGGAACATAATTTGTGTATCATGCATAGATGCAGATGGGTTTGTTTTTACGTTTGGAAATAAAATTTGTTTCTTTTATAAGAAAAACTTATGCTATAGTATTTTATATTTAAATAATGGTCTTTATGTATTAAATTATGAAAACCAAGTATTGGAAATTGATAACGAATCATGTTCACGCGACACATATAACACCCAGTTATGGCATCACCGTCTTGGTCATGTAAATGAGAAGCATTTGATAAATCCCTATCAAGATGGTTATTTAGACCCTTTTTATCTAAAAAAAATTGAAATATTTCATGTTTGTTTATAAGTAAAAATGACCAAATCACCTTTTAGAGGATAGGGTGAAAGGGCCACAGAGCTTTGGGGATTGGTACATACTGATGTGTGTGGACCATTTCTGGTAGAAGCTATAGGTGGATATTCTTACTTCATAAATTTTACTGATGACTTGAGTAGATATGGATATATCTACATAATGAGGTATAAGTCTGAGTCCTTTGGTAAATTAAAGGAATACAAGAATGAAGTAGATAATCAAATTGGAAATAAGATAAGGAAACTTTAATCTGTTAAGGGTGGTGAATATCTTAACCAAGAGTTTATCAACTTCTTACAGGAGTTTAGGATTCTATATCAAATCACTCCACCTTATACACTATAGTGGAATGGTGTTAGTGAAAGGGGGAATCATACATTGTTATACACGATAAGTTCAATGATGAGTCATGCAGATCTTCTATTATCCTTTTGGGGATATGCATTACAAACTGCAGCATACATATTAAACCAAGTACCAACTAAAGTGAAAAATGGGATTCCCTTCAAGTTATAGAGTGTAAAGAAATCTGTTTTGTCACATATATGTGCATGGGGTTGCAAGGCATTTGTTAAGGCCTTATCAAGAAATAAACTAGCACCTTAGGGCACAAAGTGTGTCTTTCTAGGGTATCCCAAGTAAAAAAGGGATATTAATTATACAACCCCTTAGACAAGAAATTGATTATTTCTATACAAGTAATCTTTCATGAGAGGGATCACATCATCAAAATGGATAGTGGGAGCAAGATTAAATTTTATGAATTTGATAATTAAGATACACAAGTGTTGGTACAGAAACAGATTCCATAGATCCCCATGGAAGAAGTAGTTCTTAGAACATAAGTATTACGTAGGAGCACAAGAAAGGTAAGAGAACTAGAGAGATATAGTTTTCTAGTCACCGAAGAAGGTGACTCATTATTGGTTGTAAATGATGAACCTCTCTCCTACAAAGAGGTAGTATGGAGCTCAGAATCTGGAAGATGGAAAGAATCCATAAATTCTGAAATGGATTCCATGTATCAGAACCAAGTTTGTGTTATGGTCGATGTTCCAGTTGATGTAAATCCAATTGGATGAAAATTGGTATTTAAGAAGAAACTGAACATTAAAGGTAAAGTAAATACCTATAAAGAAATCCTAGTGGATAAAGGTTTTAAAAAATGTCAAGTAATTGAATATGATGAAACCTTTTCACCAGTTTCTATATTTAAATCCATCAAAATTCTGCTTGCTATAACATCTTACCATGAATAGAAATTTGGCAGATGGATGTCAAAATTTCATTCCTTAATGGTAACCTTTAGGAATATGTCTATATGACACAACCAGAAGGTTTTGTGACTCCATATGATTCCAAAAGTATTTACAAGTTTCATAAATCCATTTATGGATTGAAGCAAGAATCCATGTCATGGAACATTTGATTCGATAAAGCCATAAAATAATTTAGTTTCATTAAGAAATAATGTGAGTCGTGTGTTTATAAGAGGTTTAGTGGGAATGAGGTCATCATCATAGTAGTATATGTTGATGGAATATTACTTATTGTAAATGACATACCAGTATTACAGACTGTTAAGGACTAGTTAAAAAATGTTTTTCAATGAAGGACTTAGTTGAAGTATCCTATATTATAGGGATCAAGATCATTCATGATAGATCAAAGAGGCTTCGTAAACTAAGTCAACATACATATGTTGACCAGATACTAAATAGACTTAGTATGGAATAATACAAGAGGGAATTGGTTCTAGTGTCACATGGTTTACATCTTTCTAAGAAAATGTATCCTCAGAGACAAAATGAGAAAGAGAGAATGATTAATATACCATACGTTTCAACAATAGTATCAATCAAGTATGCCATATTCTGTACAATAATTGATGTTGTCAATGAATTTACCATGGTAGGTAGATATCTATTAGATCTAGGAGAATAATATTAGTCTACTATTAAGGTTATCCTTAAGTATCTGAGAAGAACTAAGGATATGTTTCTGGTGTTTAAAGGAGATGAAGAGATGGTTATCAGGGGTTATACTGATGATAGTTTTTAGATAGATCAGAATGATTTAAAGTCATGGTTAGGACATGTTTTCTATCTAAACGGAGGAGCTATGAGATGGAAGAGTTCAAACCATCTAGTTGTCACTGATTATACAATATAATCTAAGTATATATCACCCTATGATGTATCCAAGGATGTCTTTTGGATATGGAAATTTTTCTATGAACTTGATGTGGTACCTATCCATAAAGACTCTATCACATTATATTGTGATAATACTACAGTGGTGGCTCGTGAAAAATATCCAAGGTCACACCGACATACAAAGAATATACTCTGAAAGTATTGCCTCTTGAGGGATTTTCATCAGAGTGGTGAAGTTGTAGTAATAATAGTACCCATTGAAGAGAACATGGTGGACCCCTTGACTAAATACCTATCTTATAAGAAGCCTGAGTGTCATATGAGAGTGAGGGGACTGATGATTGTTAGCAGTTGGCCCTAGTGCAAGTTGGAGTCTATTAGAGTTGGTTCCTTAGAACCAACTTCTATGTACTTTATGATAAACTATATTCATATTTTTGAATATTAATAAACTACCCATAACATCATGATTGTTCTTATGTGTAACATATTATGTGATAATGTCCTAAGAGTAGTTTTCATACTAAAAGATCATAGCAGTTCCCCACTATGATAGGAACCCAGAAGTGTTGCGACACTATTCTAAAATATATGTTCTATATCCAAATGATATCATTTGAGGGACACAGATGATATAGGATATCATGGGTGGAGACTCATTGAAATTTTAGGCACCTTCTCATGATGTACTCCCCTGGTAATATCCAATGTATGATATTATGAGAATGAGACCCACTAGTAGGAAATCCACATTTATATGTGTCATTGGATTTTCCTATCTATGGATGTTTGTATTGAACCTTAGACTTTAAGATTATTATTAATGATTATTATGAGACATGTACTATGATGTATTGATGAAAACCGTGATGACAAGTGTTTACAGCAAGTTAGGATATGTTGGGTGTGTCATAAGTAATATTGAATTAATGAATAATATGATAAAATATTTTCCCTAATTTTATTTAATGGAAGTTGATATATTAGTCCCTTTGATGAAAATGATATAGAATAAACAAATCCACAGTCATGGTGTTCTATAAGAAATTTAAATTTCCAATAATTTAAAGAAAGAGACATCGAGCACATTGGTTGATGGCACCAATACGCAACCTACTTGATTAGAGATATCATGATAAAGGGATTATATTACATAGTAAGCATATGTATGAGGTATTATGTCATTTTGGAATTAAATTCTTTATCTATGAGTTCCTTAGCATGTTTCTAGATTCTATTTTTAGACTTTAGGCTTCTTTTCCTAATGATACTAATAAAGAGGCCTAAAGGGCCACACACTAAGTGTGTCCATAATCTTAGTTAAATATTATTATTATTATTATTATTTATTTAAAAAGTTGAATAAATATTATTACCACATGTGGTTTAATAATTATTCATGTTTTCTTGATCACATATATTTTGTCACTAGTTATTCAATAGAATATAATGTGATAAGAATATTTAATAAATATTTATTTTCTATTTAGTGAATATAATATTTATTTATTTATTGATGAATAATGCAGTGATATTTATTTAATAAATAGATAGATATTATTCAAGGCCTGGTAAATTTTGTGGAGGAATGGTGGACTGAATTTAATGGTTTGGTGATAAATAATAAATATTGAATATTATTTAATTAAATAATATTTAATTTAATTCACAAGTTAAGTGCATGTAGTGAAATGATATTATTATTATTATTTGGCATGGGGTTCAATATGGATTAAATAAATAATAAGGGTTACTTGTGTAATTGTTTATTTTTAACCCTAGAAATATATAAACCGAATTATATTATTTTCTCAATAAGACAATTCATTTTTTTGGTTGTGCACAATGGATTTGGAGAATTCTCTCAAACCCTATAGAGATCCCTTCTCCAAGAACACTCCCAGGAATGGAGAGCTCTCTTCCTCTACCTCCCACTATCAAGTCAATAGAGACCAAGGATAATTATTTATAAGTGGTTCTTGAGGAAATCAAAGGCAGACGATGCAAGTGATAGGATCTATTGTGCTAGCACTAAGTGATTCTTAATGTAATGTTTGTAGACTTATAGAACATATTTGGATCACCACTAGAAGGAATCTAATTTGATTCCTATAACACAATAACATTCAACACATATCTATTTTCAGATTCATCAACGAAGAAATAATCCCATCAAATTAATTCTTTAATTAATTAAATTAATTATAAATAATATGTGATGATACTCTCTCTAGTTCCATAATTCTATCCCTTATATGTTTTCTTTGATTCAATTCTATAGATCACGACATTTATCATTGTGTAAATCTCATAGTGATCATCGATCATGATAAAAATAAAAGTTGGGCATGACCCATCACATGCTTCCACCATTCCTGAAACCTACAATATCATGTGTGATATATTGAGATGTGGGATAGATTTCAAGAGTCATGGTTATTGGGGGTTGACATGGTGCACATACATCTATCTCATAAGCTATATTATGAGCCCTAGTGTCACATAAAATCATTTTTATATCTTACATGACATGGTCGAGGCTATCATGACTTGGTAATAACTCTTTCCACTATAATAAAAATAGATATTAGTGGGTTTTTTTAATATTTTGTAATTTTAACCACTTCCCATTGATTAAAAGTAGTTCTATAAACTATCACATTTTTTAGAATCACCCATCAACTAGTGGTAGTTTTTTTTATTAATGGTTGTCCCTAAAAATCATTGTGGATCCATGATTAGTGTTGGTTGTGAAATTACTACTAAAATGAAAGGATTTTTTTAATTTTTTTAATATTTTTTTACAATATAGTGGTGGTTACAACGACATACAATAAATTCAGAGTGGTTTAATTTTTTTTCCTAAACTAGTTGTGGTTTTACAGCATATAGCAGTAGTTTTTCAATGAGTAGATATGGTGAAAATCACTGCTAATTATATAGTGGAAATTTATTTAATTAATGGAAGTTTAAACTCTATTTATTTAAAAAAATAGTAGGTCACATAAACCTTCTAAATATTCTACCACCTGTAATATAAAATATAAACATATCCAAATGGTATAAAATTTAGTAATTTCAATTATCAAATATACAAACAAATAAAACAAAAAAAGGAAATTATTTAAATGAATTATATTACAATGTTTTTTTAAATATACTATGTTTTTTTAAGTCATATGTTGTAAAAAACATAGATAAGTTTTCATTAAAAATCTAAGACATGAAAATGGGAATTCAATATCATCCATACTTCCATAAGTCATAATTATTTCCCCCAGATTATCCAGGATCCTAATTTTCCTATCATATACTAGCCTCTGGTGCATCTGTAATCTACATTAAATGTAATTTATTTTATAAATTAGTTTTAATTATATATTTCATACAAAATATATTTATAAAAAAATATCCAAATAATATAAACATATTAAAATAAATATAACTAATTTAGTACCACCATAGTTTTCCATACCAAGGATTTAATGTTCATAGAAATGCTCCCAATTAGCCCTAAAATAGAGTATCCAATCATTATACATACATTTGATAGGAATATTAGATAAAAAAATTTATTTATTTATTTATTTTCACTTAATTTCAATTGTTTATCAAAAATAAAATCCTTCTAATTGATGGGAATATGCCTCCAGTCATGATACGTGATGGGAATGGATAGTGTATTACATGTTAACTAACCCAATATCTACCTATATAAGCCCCTAATATCATTTTTAGGCACCCCAAACATGTCAAATAAAACAAATATTTTAAAATTTCTCAACATTCAAACATATGATGTGTTAATTTATGTTTTTTCCTTTTTTATCCGAATATGTTTAATAAATATTTTCAAAAATTAGTATAAAGATGTAATTAATTGTTTTTTCACAATAAAATTTGCATATAAATAATGATCACCCCCTAGTACCCTCAAGATGGTAACCATTGAACCATATTCTTAGTTGATGACCACTCCTCAACTACTCAATTTAATCCCTTAGACATCCCTAGATTAGAAGGCAATGCATTGGAAGCCGAGAGCATACCTAATGAATATGGTAGCATATCATATAGCATCAAATGACTAAATAGGGAGAATATAAAAATTAGGGAGGATACTTAATATAACTGGGAACATATCAGATGGGTTATTCAATATCATGGGAGCTATGAAAGATAGGATTGTATCTTTAAATCATTTTTTCTTGACATTCCTACTTCTAAAAAGAATATAAAACAAGTTAAGACTTGATATATGATATAAAAAAAGAAAATATTTTTGAAAATGGTGTGAATAAATTAATTGAATTCATACATTCTAAATAAACAAATAAAAGATAAGTTAAATGAGGACTAAACATAAAATTAATTAATACATCATTAACCATATTATTATAATCCTCCACTCTTAACATGATTTCATAATTATCACCCTCCCTTCCAAACCAATGGTTTCAATATCATTAGGGATACATAAATAAATATCTTGTTGTTTGTGGGATTTTATGCCATAAAACAATTCTTTAAATTTATCATTGATATCATAAAGTCTCTTGGTTTGATGTGGAATACAACACTCCACCATTAATAAAAATCCTTATCCACAAAATATACAATTTTAGCTTGTAAATATAAAATATATAAACTGTGTTCTTCATGATAACTAGTATGAATCAACTGAAATATGTTGACATAAGTAAATTGAAATAAATCTTTCCTTATTCCCTTATAAATATTGACCTTCTTGCATTTGAATAAGACAACTTAAAATTGTCCATGATGATTTAATTTTATAATTTCAATCAACTTTCCATATTATCCCAATTCTGTTAAATTTTAAAATATCATTCTATTTTTTTCAATACTTCTTCATGCAAAACTATACAAAACAAAAAATCATTAATATTATAAGCATCAAATCTCTTGGGTTAGTTCAAAGTTCCTTGAGATAAATAGTTCAAATAACCTAAAACTTCAGCTCGCTTATCGATATTAATGATATACATGTATAAATATAAAGTATTATTAGTTATATAAGATAATTATATCAATATATTATGAATATGAAATTAATTATTATCTTTTATAATGTGAAAAAAAAAACAATATCTATGTTAATGGATTTTATTATATCATTCTCATTTCATGGTGGGATCTAAATTCATCTCTTTGTTTGAATCTTTAATTATTCAATAAAAGTATCTATAATAACACTATTAGGTTGCACATATCTATGTGCTTGTATAAATTTTGTTTGTACTAATGAAACTGGTGATTTTTTCCCAACTTGATGACCTAATATTAGAAAGTTTTCTTATTTATTGTAGGACTTCAATTGATTTATGTTATTATTAACATGTCCAACATGATTGAATCATATCTAAATATTATTTAAATACCTTAAACAAAAGGTGATACACTCTTATTCCATATAACCTTCAGTGATATATCCTTATGGTTGAGTTTTATTTCTCACAAAATACTTCAAATGACCTAGATACCTAATGAAAAAAGGTAACATAGTAGAATAAACTACATATGTAATGTGTTTGAAATTTTTTTTGTAGTAATCATAAAAAACTAAGATATAAATATCTCTCTATGGGATACATCCATCGATGATCTATGGGTCCTCCATATTTAATTCCCTTAGTTAAATACAAAATTATATGAACAATCATAGTGAAAGTGATGATGCAAATATCATCTCCAAATGAAAAATTGTCATTATAATAATTTCCTGAAGTTTTTCAACCTCAATGTAGTTTTCTCACAAAGTTATCTGAATAATGTGTAAAACTAAATTAAAACTATTATTATTTTATTAGGTAAAAATTTATAAAATTCCAAATGTATAAATTACTCCATCACGTAGATTGAAATGTTATTTTATTTAGTAACTTATGATATTTCAATTCAACACATCTTAAAATATTAATTGAACTTCCATTGGGTACTTTTAAATTTTTCAGTCTTTAAAGGAAAACATCTTTTTCTCAATTTTTCAATGAAAAAATACAATAATATACTTTCCATTATCATTTTCCCACAAATAAAACTTTATATTCATTTCTTCAAAGTTCTTATGAGAATTAATATGATCTTTTGATTTTACCTACTCATTCAATATTTTAAAAATTGAATTGTCACATTCATTATTTTAAATATGTGTAAAGTCAAGATTATGATATAAAAATTTAAATTCTCAATAAGCTAGTTTGAAAAAAAGAATTCATTTATTCAATTTTTGGGTACCAACTGTATCTTATGAGCTTTTAACTCTTTTACCATAAACCTATAACTGATACAATTTCAAAAAATATGAATCAAGATTTAATAATTGTGACATGATTTTTAAACCTAATAAAAAAATTTCTAGTGGAATTAACTCATTTTTTCCATCGAATCATTGCTCGTTAAACCGATATCTATAAGATATTGTTAGTTTCTCTCGGCCTGTAGCGGAAGCTGAAGGGCCTGAGATTTTAAATTTTTCGTCAGAAGAATGATGCTACTTGTCGTCGCCGACGATTCAAGCCCCATAGAGGTCCAAGGATCTTGCATAGATTATTAAGAGCACAAAATTAAAATGAAAATGTACCCATTTCAAGTCCGAAGGTGCAGTCGACTGTTGCTAGCTGATGGCGATTGTTTCTTGAAGGATACAAAGCAGGATCCCTCTATATCATCCACATGCGCTCCAAAAATCCGCGAGAACACCAATCATCGAACTCTGGGTGCTAGCGCGGAAATTCAATGATATCTTAGACATCCCGACGATCACCGCATTATTGATATTGCGATGCGTGAGGAAGAACTTGATCTGAGCTCTTGGATCACTAGCTTCTCTCACTAGGAAGCTGGAGGAGAGAGAGGCTCTCAATTTTCATTCCATAAATGAATGAATAGTGATATGAACACCAAAGAGAGAGATCATCCTCTCTTATTTATAGAGACATTGATAAATACCCGGTATGGTTCCCCGGCCCCCGTTAATATCAACGTTCTCTAAATAAATAATTTCGACAGACTAAACTATGCCAATATTATTTAATATTTTATCACATACTTTTAATATATATACAATATATTACGTGATAAAACTAAGCCATTTAACTCGACTCACTATCCCACTTTATATTAAACAAACCTTGAATATTAAAATAACATTCGTTCGATTAATATTTTCTCGTATTTACTAAACACGTAAATACATTAAATAAATTCAATCCCAAATATTCATAACTTGAATATTAATGAATTTATTTAATTATTTTTGTGATCGACAACTTGGACAATGCTCGGACCCCGTGGCGGGGCCTACTACGTCCATATACCTATTCAACTGAATAGGTGCGGATTCTTGAATACACTATGTGTGACCCTCTAGGACCTTATCTCAATAGCAGCGAATAAAATCCATAGACCAAGAGTGGGGTCTAGCAACCCGTTATGGCCCATAAAGAGATAAGGATAGTCATTGCAATGACTACCATCCTACGAACACTGACTGTGTACTAGAATCTCTTTGTCATTAAATATCTCATAAAGCAGGATGCACTCTTGTGTCATCATCCTTATCTTGCTTTATTATTTGTTGATCTATCTGGATGGATTCACCTTTCTACTGCTTTGGCCAAAGACTTATGAAGGTGGCACCATCCTGATCAACTAGGCCTGAGATATACAACTTCCTAAACTTGGAATCGACAAATTATTTCTTGACCATTCAACCAACGTCATACCACCAACGACGCACCCAACACAAACTACCTCACCACAACATCACTGCCATGGTTTTCGCCTTACATTAAAGTACGTAATTAAATGATATACATTGGTAATGGTCTCAAGTCAGGAGACCAATACACATGTCTGTAGATAGGAACAACCAATGACACCCAAAACATGTGGTGTTCCTATTGGCGGGTCTGTCCTCATGATCTCACTACTAGAGATCACCAAGTGCAAACTTCATGAGAAGAATTCTCAATGCTTATGAGCCCCCAGCACCTAATAGTTAGACATCCACAATGTCCAGTCAGTAATATGTATCTAGACTATAAAACATATATTTAAGATCAATGTCATTGTATCTTGAGGTTCTCATTATAGCCTAGAATCTTCTATAATCTCTTGACATGACAATTAACCTTTGGGCATTACCATTATTATAGTGGACGTAGAAAAGTCTGCACTATAATGGTAAGAAATCATCATGCATATCTAACTGTACACATGATATAGTAATCAAAATTACTGCATAGTTGGGTCTAGGGCACCCACTATTTCAACACTCCCACTTGCACTAGAGCCAACTTGCTAACTAAACTTGTTAGCTACTCACATGATAAATACCATGCTTCTGCTGAGTAATGGATTTAACTACTAGGCCTTCCACATTTTCACTGCGTGGCATATCTTCTATATGCAACCTCATCGACTTGAGTAGATCTTCTTCAAGATAAGGTATCCCCGAGTAGATTACTTTTGTCCATTGTCATAACTTGACAACTTGGATAGTAAGAATATCATAATTATCATTATGATAATACTTTTCTCACTAGGTGAGAATCCAAGAATTGGAAAAAAATCTTTGCAATTTACAACTGCTTCTTAGCTTCTTTAGAAGCTGCAACGTACTTGGTATTTGTAGGTATGGCTACCATAAGATTTTATGAGCTTGACTTGCTCATCTCCTTTTCCTAACTGAAATAATAGATCAAATGGATCTAAGGATTACTAGTATGTATCCCACCATAACTAGTATACATTCCTCTCCTTATTCCAGGTACATATCATTTGTACTTACCAAAGTACAAGATGAAAGTTCTGACTGCATCACTTACAATGCTCCTGGAAATAATTGATATATGCCTATAATAAATTATATCCTAGTAGTATCAATTATTGTACATAATATGGAATATGTGATTGATCCATCACTAAATCATATGGTATCAATTCACCACTTTAATCTCTACACATTATCCAAACATGTTAACCTTGAGAGATTAATCCATGTGACATAGGCAACAATTCTGAACTTGAATTGTTCCAAATTGTATTTTTTTCAATACAATGTCACTATATGTACGATTGAATAGGACCAAGAAACATTTGGATCTACATGAGTGGACCCTGTCCCCTAGAACTTAGGTTGCTACTTGATTTCAATCATTTGAGAATTTATTTTAACCTGATCTTATCTAACTGTAAGATCAAAATCTATTTTCCATATGTTGTCGAGCATATATCATTTGGAAAACATTGGTTCTCCCACTAACCTTTGGTAAACACAAGGCAAAGATTCATTTATAATGAATGCTCTAAGATCTTGTTTCTTACTTTAATCAATAATTGGATTTCAGTAACTTTCAACCCTTATTGGCATCATTTGATGTCATCGTCTCTTTCTGGTTGCGTTGTATAGACACCTTCCACAAAAAATGATCTTGACATCCAATGACCAATAAAAAGATCTTAGAAGTTCAGCTATGACAAGTAAAATTATAATAGATTTAGGTGTACCGACTTGGTATAACCAATCGAGCCTTATTGGTACCATACTTTTACCATCCATGTATCATTCCATTTGAATACCCATCGTAGTATTCAATTTATAAGCCCCTTTTCAATTTGACACATGGAATACATTATTGAATTTTAGTTGATCTTGTCAATCTTATCTCGTTGCCTTATACTGCTTACTTGTAGGATTTATTATTCTTAATGAATAATATATCACCATCCACGGTGAATATAAAACCATTACAATGGTTTCATTCTTCCTACGCAGTATGTGTCTCTGGAACATTCCTATTCCACATGTACTTGTGGAACTTGTTCTCTATTCCAACCATTTGTGCATCTCGAGCATTGACTAAGTCCAAGTCAATTCATCTCCCACTATCTCTAATAGAGATGTTCACCCTTGTATAGAAATGTAGTCTAATACTTGACTATATCTTTTCTATATTAGGGATTTAGGTAATATCTTAAGCAACTGTTAGTATAATTATCTTAGATGCACAACATGTTTAACTTGATATAGGTTTTTTCAAATCCTAACAAACTCTTTGCATCTAAACACATCCTATGACATAATGGATTTCCATCATATTATGACTCGTATGATATCCATTTTTCATTGGAATATTGGTTATGGGTTTACGCTGTTATTTGAAAATCACATTTTGATATATGATGGAAGTTTCTTCAATTTGCAACATTGATACAACTTACATCATAACTTTGATGTAACATATGCATTTAGGAATTACTCCACACTACATGTTTTTTGATCAATGTTAATATATAAGACTTTATCATCGATCCTCCTTATGGACGTCAACACAGTGATGTAGATAAGTTAACATGCATTTAGGAATTACTCCACGCTACATTATCATGATCGATGATTGCTTGGTCAAGATATTCTTCGGCCTGCCGATCCGAAGCAACTCATATCTTCTGACCAAACTTATACTTCAATATTCCTTAATGACTTAAAGGAAACTTATGAAGTATCTTTACCTCTTTCTTTCTTTGGAATAGTTCACACTCTCATGTTGAACTAACCTCGGAAGCTTTGTGGCATAACTTTATTTCTAAAGGTTTATTTATCTAAACTAAATATGTCAATTATACCATAGGTGTTTAGTTGTGTCGAGCCTAAATACCATACTGGGTATATAGTTGATTTTTGCTTTTAGTTTTACTCGACAAAGAATCACATTTCCACAACTGGGTAGGTCTTACATTTTATATTCATCATGTATTGCCATTGATTCAAATAGCAGTGAACTATTTATTGAGTATGTTACCACAAACAACATTCATTCCAAAACATGGAATAATGTATCATCATGTCCAAATGGGCACATGAGATAAATGTTTTTGGTTATACTCCACAACTTGTTCAATTTGAATCAATCACTTGGCAATCAGAAGTTATGTGTTTCTCACTGCTGACTTACGAATCACCCTTTCTCAGCTGCTTGGGGAAGATACTTTACTTGTAGTAATGTTTCTCTACTTACTTGATTATTTTATTTCAATAAAAATATGTGAAAAGTATATTGTATTTTAATAACCAAGAAGTATGAGAGAGAAAAATACTTTTATTTGATGAATATTAACTGAACGAGGAGCGGGTACTTGCTTCTTGTATTTCAGTTTTTTAAAATTCCATTAATATATTTCATTATGTAAAGAAAATAACCTCCTATTAAATAACCAAACAGTTTTATTAAAGGACATGATGAAGGTTCCATTTGGTGTAACTTTCCACAAGCCTTTTCACCTTTTCATTCAATGTATTCGCTATATGAATAAAAGATGATGTTATCTCCAATATTCTTATTACTTGGAAAATGTTACCTTAAAGGTAATGAAGCGCTTACTCTATACCGTTCGTTTGTACCTCTAAATGAAACTAGAGTAATTGGGTGTAAAAGGTATAAGAATGGGATAACATGAATGATTGTGAACTGTCTTTCACTTTACACAATCAGAGTGCAATCATCACATTCATATCTTGATTCGCTTTCTCCTCAAAAGGATCTTGGAGATGAGACTACATGTAACATCATCCATTTCATGATGTAGCGGTCGCAAATAACATTAGACTTTGATGATTTCATTATAAAAGAACCATCATATTCTTTA
Source organism: Viscum album (assembly GCA_963277665.1). Classification (NCBI taxonomy): domain Eukaryota; kingdom Viridiplantae; phylum Streptophyta; class Magnoliopsida; order Santalales; family Viscaceae; genus Viscum; species Viscum album. The sequence goes on along the minus strand of OY728155.1, from coordinate 1,513,395,081 downwards.
CTCATGAGTCACCTGAAAGCAATTTTACACTCTCACTTCTTGAGGTGTCTTAACAGGTTGGGACATAAGCACCTTGAATTTCCATTATGGTAGTAATGTGCGCAAGTGCCTATAATACACATAGAATTTTGTGCTTGTTTGGACATTAACTTTTTCCATAGTTTATCACAGTTTTATTATGGTATTTCTTGACATTATCTACAAATACACTTTAGCAGATTGTACTTTTATGTGATTACCTAATGTGACATTACTGATTATTTAATCATTAAATTTCTCCCACTAATTTTTCAAATTCTAGGAACCCTCTGTATAATAATCGGAATACTCTTAAGTATTATAGTGGCAAGGATCCCTGAACCTCCCTCGTATTCTACAATTTATGGCTACACCACTACTCGGAGGGTCCAAGGTAGGCTTTTGGCTGGCCAACCACTTTAACTTGTGGTTCCTTGATCTGTTGAGTGAAGTCTCAGCTTCAAAATCATTTAATGATTTACTCAACGCTTGCCCATAAAATTACAACAAACTAGATAAGGCTATATATTTTCTTAAATTTTAGTTAAGTCAACCCACCACACAAATAAAAACTCCCCAGTAGTAAGAGGCACCCTCAGCTGAGGCATGAACCGGCACCTCGAACACTCGGTTTTGTTCAAACTTGAATGATGGAAGTCTATTTGTGACTTAATATTTTCTTTGAGGGTTTTATGTTTTTTTTTCGACGAATGTAATCCATTTCTATTAATCTTGTTCATCTATGTTGTCCCGCTCACAACTGAACTTTAATAGAAAACATACGCCGCTTTTTTATGCATTTTTTTATCTATTATTTTATGTATTTTTTCTGCTGTTCTAAAATGCATAAAATAATAAATAAATGCATAAAGGTAAACTATTATCCGACTGGTCTTGAGTATCTAAATGACCTAAGCACATCGTACTTGAGTTTTATGCTTGACTCTTGATGCATCTTGACCTATCATGTATGTCCGCTGGTCTTCTGCAGTATCGTCATTTCTTGGCGGGGTCGTCGTCACGTCTTGGAGTACCACCTCGTCTTGGCGAAATCCATGTGTCGTCTTGCACTATCTTAATCAACGTGCTCCGCCTCATCTTAGTGGGGTCAACATCACTCGTCGTCTTCATCCAAAGTACAAAGATACTCACGTGCAGGCAAGGGGAACTTGGGTATAAATTTACATCAGGTAAATTGGGTACGTAGGCCCTTATACATTTTAACCAGAAAAAAAAAAAGACGATGTGCAGACCGTCATTTAATTAATTACACACATCGCACATAGTTTAAAATAACTAATTAAATAAATAATTTAAAAGCAGACATACGGGGGCAGTGCTCAAGACCAGTAATCAGGTATTAAATTAAAGCGCGATAAAATTAAAATGCAATAATTAAGTACGAGGATTTATTTAATTAAATTAAATGAATTAATAAATTCAAATAATTTAATTAATTATCGGTCCTATAATTAATTTAATTTAATTCCAAAATTAAATTAAATTAACTTAATTCAATTTAATAATAAAATTGAATTAATTTTATTCGGGTATTAAAATTATTAACCAAAATTAATTTTAAGTAATTTAATTTATAAACCAAAATTAAATTAATTAATTTAATTTATCTTGATTAATTTTAAATGGGTCGGTCTCCGAAAACATCGTTGCATGGCCTGTGCGGGTCGGGCCAAACCCGCGCAGGGCCATGCCTTGGCTGAAATGGGTCGGGCCGATCCCCCCAAACCCGTTCCGGGTTGGGCAGGTTCGCTCGGACCGCTTCGAGGCCAATTTTTTCCAGCATAAAAACTTGCAGACAAAATTAATACCTCTTGAGTCTTAACCTAGGGCGATGGTAAGGCGCGGAACTCAGAAGATAAGGGCAATGGGTGGTCGGTGCGGCAGTGGTCACCATTGTCTGGTGAAAGGGAGGATAGAGGCGCACCTGCTGTGGCGTGCTCTTGCACTACAGGTGGAGGGAAGCGGGTTGCTCGGCTGGGTTGTTGTAGTCTTGTGAATCGTCTAGAGTAGGTCAATGTGAAGGGGTACGGCGCTGCATGCAGAGCAGGGCAGGAGCGGGGTGGTACCAGGAGGCGAGCAGGGCCGGAGTGGTGGTGTTGCGGTGCCTCGCGTGGGAGCAGGCTGGCGCAGAACTGCTGCGGAGGCGGTTGGTGTCCAAGCTGCCCCGTGCGGTGTGGGTGAGGATTCCAGTTGCATGTAGGAGGCGGAGGAGGCCAGTGCCGCATGTGGTTTGCAGGGAAGAGTAGCTGACGGTGCACGGGGGGGGGGTGTTGCGCGGCGTAGGGAGAGGGGTGCGGCGGCCCCTGGGCTGTCCGTCGCGCCAGGGTGGACTCCCGGCGGTGCTGCAGTGCACCGCGCGAGAGAGGGAGAGGGTCCGCTCGGACCCCCTGCTGCTACCCTTTTTTTTTCTTTCCACGGGCCGACCATCCCCATTGCTTTTTTTTTTCTTTGTTTGACCAGACAGCCGACCTCCCCTATTCTTGTTTTTTTTTAAACAAGACTTATTTTGAAGTCTTTAATTGCCCCCCCCCCCCCTTTTTTGAGTCAAGTCACCACCTCCAAAATTCTAAAGGCTAAGTAGCCTGTAAAATTAAATAATAATAAAATTATTATAATAAAATAATAATTTATTATTATTACATTATTCTAATAATAAAATAATTATTATTAAAATAATAGAATTATTGTGGAAATTATTTAATTTGTCAAATTATAATTTTCACAATTTTAATTATATCCACTGAACCAATCTAAACTTGATCGGTTTTGCTGGATGAATAAATTATAGTACCTGAAATTAAACCGCATATTCGATCCAATCCGAAAATTTAAATTGACCATATCTTGGCCGTTCGAGATCGGATCGAAGCATGGTTTGTACCACTGGAACCGTTTTTGAACCCTCTACATAATTTTATGCAAATTAATTTTATTTGGCTCAGAAAAATTATTTAACTCCCTCTGATACCACTGTTAGTTTCCTGGGGACCGCAGCCGAAGCCGGTGGGCCGAGGATTTTAAATTTTTCATCGGCAGAACAACGCTACTTGTCGTCGCCAACACTCTGAGCCCCGGAGAGGTCCGAGGATCTCGTGTAGATTATTAAGAGCACAAAATTAAAATGAAAACGTACCCATTTCAAATCTGAAGGCGCGGTCGACTACTGCTAGCCGATGGCGATCGTCGCTTGAAGGATCAAAAGCAGCATCCCTCTAGATCATCCACACGCGCTCCAAAAATCTGTGGGAACGCCGATCATCGAACTCCGGGTGCTATCACAGTGATTCAACGATATCTTTGACGTCCCGAAGATCACCGCATCGTTGATCTTCCGATGTGTGAGGAAGAACTTGATCTGAGCTCTTGGATCATCATCTTCTCTCTCTAGGAAGCGGGAGGAGATAGAGGCTCTCAATTTTCATTCCATAAATGAATGAATAGTGATATGCACACCAAAGAGAGAGAGCCTTCTCTCTTATTTATAGAGATGTTGATAAATACCCAGTAGGGTTCCCCGGCCCCCGTTAATATCAACGTTCTCTAAATAAATAATTTTGACGGACTAAACTGTGCCAATATTATTTAATATTTTATCACATACTTGTAATATATATACAATATATTACATGATAAAACCGAGCCATTTAACTTGAATTGTTGTCCTGCTTAATATTAAATGAACCTTGAATATTAAAATAACATTCGTTCAATTAATATTTTCTCGTATTTACTAAACTCGTAAATACATTAAATAAATTTAATCCCAAATATTCATAACTTTAATATTAATGAATTTATTTAATTATTTTGGTGATCGACAACTTGGACAACGCTCGGACCCCGTGGCGGGGTCTACTACGTCCATATACCTATTCAACTGAATAGGTGCAGATTCTTGAATACGCTATTGTGTGTGACCCTCTAGGTCTTTATCTCAATATCAGCGAATAAAATCCACAGACCAAGAGCGGGGTCTAGAAACCCATCATGGCCCCTAAAGAGATAAGAGTAGTCATTTCAACGACTACCATTCTACGAACACTGACTGTGTACTAAAATATATTTTTCATTAAATATCTCATAAATCAGGACGCACTCTTGTGTCATCGTCCTTATCTTGCTTTATTATTTGTTGATCTATCTAGATGGATTCACCTTTCTACTACTTTGGCCAAAGACTTATGAAGGCGGCACCATCCTGATCAACCAGACCTAAGATATAAAACTTCCTAAACATGGAAGTGACAAATTCTTTCTTGACCATTCAACCAACGTCATACCACCAACGACGCACCCAACACAAACTACCTTGCCATGACATTACTTCCATGGTTTTCGACTTGCATTAAAGTATGTAATTAAATGATATACATTGGTAATGGTCTCAAGTCAGGAGACCAATACACATGTCCGTAGATAAGAACAACCAATGACACCCAAAACATGTGGTGTTCCTATTGGCGGGTCTGTCCTCATGATCTCACTACTAGAGATCACCAAGTGCGAACTTCATGAGAAGAAGTCTCAATGATTATGAGCCCCCAGCACCTGATAGTCATACATACACTGTGTCCAGTCAGTAAGATGTATCTAGCCTATAGAACATATATTTAAGATCAATGTCATTGTATCTCGAGGTTCTCATTATAGCATGGGATCTTCTATAATCTCTTGGCACGACAATTAACCTTTGTACATTACCATTATTATAGTGGACGCAGAAAATTATGCACTATAATGGTAATAAATCATCATGCATATCTAACTGTACACATGATATAGTAATCAAAATTACTATATAGTTGGGTCTAGGTCACCACTATTTCAATAGATACATCCAAGAATTGATGATGACACATAAAAAAAATAAATTTTTTCTATATGTTAGTCTTCTTGGTTCTAATTCAAAGTTACAAACTAGAAATTCCTGTACAATCTGAATGTTTGATCAATATATGTTTCCTAATCCATGGAAATAACTAATCATCCACATTATAGAAGTACACATTTTAAACATTTTAGTTGTCTATGCATCATATATATCTACATCATTATCTCATAGGTATTATAATTTTTCTATAAAATGTTGAAGGTATACATTTATGTGATTTCCAAAAAAAATTATTTCCTATAATGATCATCAAAATAATAAAATAAGTTTACTACATAAACATCCACAGATATAGATTTTAAGGGATCAAAATAACTAGTCATATGTTATAAGTTATACTTAGAGTACCAAATGGATTAAATCTATCTATATTCAATCCAAAACACGCATTCCAAAGATTAGAAGAGAAATTTGGATATGAAGAATAAAAGTATTTCCATGCTTTTTAATCTCTTGGATGTCATATAAACTCATAGTTATTATTTTCCATAGTATGACACTTCATTTTCTTCATTATTTTAGAAGACATGAACAATATTTTCAATCTTTATTTTAATTGAAACTAATATAAAACCTTCATATCAATTTTATCCATATTCTTCTTTATAGTAAATTTATTTGTAATTTCATCATGATTTATTGATTTCCATCTAGAAATGTGACATCTTATACACTTTTCTCTATTTGAACCCTCTTCCTGATATAACATAACATCATTAGGATATGCATGCATATTTATATAATTGAGACTGGGTTTTTTAATAACATTATTCATCTCATAAAATGATTAAGGGACCTTATCTTGAATAAATTCATCATGAAACAACTCCAATATCATCAATATTTCTTTATATGTAGTTCCATATAACCACTTCATATGGTACAACTTTAGTATAAATAAAAATTTAGTATATTTGGTACATCCTTCAAAAAACTCCTAGTTTCAATCTTCCACTAATTAATAAAACTCATTTGATTACTCAGTTACCTTATCTCTTGTATTAATCTTTAGAAAATTAAAAAAAATCCATTAATATGTTATAATCTTCATCATTCTGTGTAGTGTGGAAAACATTATTAATCGGGTTCTAAAATTTTATTCTCCATTATTAGGGTAATAGGTTGTTCGTTATAATGATGTCCACACATCTAACTCTCTACAATTTAAAATTCGACGTGCCAAATTCTTCTCAATATCCACCAAGAAAATATTTTAATATCATGTTCTCATAAAAATCATGTATTTTCAATCATCATTTGAAATTATAATTAGGACATTGACATTTTATTCTTCTATCTATGAATCGATTTTCAATTGAAAATTTTAAAAACATCTCCAACCCCTTAACATTTTGAGGTAGGTAAATTAACCCAACTTTTATCCATTTTTATGATGTTGGTAAATATATTTATAAAAAACATAAATTTTATTAATTAAATAAAATCATGTTAAAAATAAAACAAAATCTTCATAGAATAACAAAACATATGATATCAGAAAAAAAATATTAGCATTTGTAAAATTTAACTAATAATATATCATCAAATAAAATCTAGTTAAAATTAATTGATATTATGATTAAATATTTTATGATATAAATATATCATATAATATATTAAAAAAATAACATATCTCATAAAAAATCACCTAGATTTTATTAAAATCATATCCTATTGTTTAAGTGAATCATAAATACAAATCTATTTTTGGTTTTTTACCTTTGTCCTTTATACTTTAATTGTGTGTTTTAAAACTATTTCATTTAAAATGTTTCTTATATCCATGAATATTTAATATTAAAAATAAAACATAATTATATAAAGTGTGATAACTATAAATTTTAAAATGAAAATACTATGAGATTAAATGAATACTAAATCATCAAAAAAATCATAAGTGTTATTTAGTAATCACATAATTAATAAAAAAAATAACAAAATAATTATGTTCTATATATATCATATATATATATTGAATATATCTATATATGTTCTATATATAAAAAAACATATATATGTTATATATATGTATATATTCTATACACACACACACAAATATATAATGATTATATACATGTATAGGTCCTATCTATAAACAAGACATTTTTAAATGTATATGTTATTAATATAAACAAAACATGACTGTGCTAAATTCATATTCCTATTGCATGTACTATATTTCATTTTTATAGTCTCATTTTAATAGTATTAGGTAATTAATACAGTTTTCCAACCAATTGTGAACATATAATCACGCATATGTGTGGGTGCAATTACAAAATGGATACTCGTTACAAGGGGAGGATATATTTGGAGGGTCGTGGAGGGGATAATGTTGTCTGAGGGTAGAAGAGCGGAGGAATTTATAGAGGAGATTATACTTTTTTGGGGGTCATCAAGAGAGGATGATGTCATAGGAGTGTCAACAAGAAAAGAGGATGAAATCAAAGGATCATTATGAGGGGAGGACATCATTGAGAGAAGGATGTAGAGGAGGCTCACTGTAATGTCCCAGGTTTTTGGAACAGACTATTTTTTGGGTAAAATTGATTTTTTTGTTTAGTTAGCAGGCCATATTTTCCTTTGGGTTTCAAAACCAAATTATGAGGGTTTGACTAACTAAAGGTATTATTTTTTGATTGGTTTTAAGGCTCATAAAGTGCCTTGGGTTTCGAGTGAGTTTTGGGTGAGGTGGAGATTGGAAAATCAGTTTCAAGAGGTCATAGATAGAGGTGTATGGTTTAGACAAACTATGTATCCTCCCATGAGTAACCATGTGTCCCTCCAGTATTACTAGACATGGTTTGTCAAACCATGTGGGTAGGGGTGCACTATCATGTGAAAACTCTATAGTTTTTAGCATAGGTAATTCACACATTTTGGGAACGGTTATGAAAACCATGCACCTAGCTCATGTGGGTGTGATTATTAGGTTGAGAGAACTACATGGATGTTTCATGGTTAGCCAAACTATGTAGCCAAACTATGTAGGTCATTAAAGTATTTGAAATTAACAAAATACCCCTACCTCCATTATTAAAATTTCCCTCCCTTTCCTCCCATTTCATCCACACGCAGTAGGGGTTCTCCTCCAATTTCATTCCTCCTAGGCTTTGACCAAAGTTATCCATATGAGATTTGATCTTCAAACCATTGGTGAATATAGATTCATATTAGTAAGAACTTTAATCAACTGCCTTCTTTTCTTTTTTATCTCTCCATAGGGAATGCTAAATTTTTGTGAGATCGTTTACCCTATATTTAGAGTTTTCATCTAAAACGTTGTTTTCTTATAATTTGGATCAATTTAGATGACAATATTAGATGATTTTGTGACTACTAATATGAGGTAGGTGGTTCCTATATTTATCCTTCATTTTATGAGTTTTTCAGGGGTGTGTTTTATAAACTCCATGTGGGTTGACCGAGCAAGACCCTTAATAAATTGATGTTGTCCCTTTATTTAATTTATTTGTGTTGAAGGATTACCTTAAGCATATCCTATCCCATGACTACTTATTATAATACTGGTGAGGGGGATTCAAACAACTTTGGAAGTTTGGGTCGGGTGTTTTTATTGAATTTTTTAAATTGAATTGATTATATTTAATTGTTGAGTTTCAATGGAATGTGATGGGCTTGGCCTAAGGATTGAGGAGATGTAAATCACATAGATTGAGGAAATTTAGTTCATTAGGTTGGGTGAGGAATGATATATATATATATTTGAGTTATGTTGATCATAGGTTAAGGTGACTTGGTCATCAATTTGAGGTGAAAAGTTCATCAAGATGAGGGCATTGCCCGTATAGTGTGAGATAGTGTTGACCATCGAGATTGAGCAACATGGTCACAGGGGAAAGAGGTGTTAAATGATATGTCTTAGGTTTTATGGGGGATTTCCACTCATTGTATGTTGTCCAACATGTTGTTGGAGTCATTTTCACATAGATATGACTCAGATCAAGGTGTTGTTGACCAATCATATGGATGGAGGACCCCATAGACTATAAGGCTTAGGTGATGGTGTGACCACCAGATACGTTTGGGGGTACTCACCATAAAAAGCCATGTGGATGATGATGAAGTCATTTATTGGGGGTTGAGGATCACTAGTATGCTTGAGGTCATTGGGCCAAGATATTGGGATAACAGATATCATCATACCTTGGGATGTCGGCTGTTGATCCAATGATGTTCATTACTTGGATGATAGACATCGTTGTGACTTGAGATATTAAGCTTCGAGCTGATGGGGATTTTTTGAACTAAGGACCAAGGGACCAAGTACATTTTTGGGTATTCAATATGGATTTTGGTTATGATATTGATGGAATGAGGTGTCGGGTTATGTTTTTGGAGGTGGAACCTAAGGGTTCACCTGGTATGAGACTATTCAGGGGATATCTTGGGGTATAAGCCATGGATCCTCACCATTGTAGTTATGTATACAGATAGGTGTTGTATGCTATATATATAAATGGGGGTACATATTCATAGATTATAGGAAATTTCCAAAGCATATAGAATGATCACTTATGGCTGTTGAGAATAAGTGGAGCTAGTATGATATTAAATGGGTTTATTTTAATGTTTTATTTATATTCATCATACACCTTCATAATCATGGGTGTAAGACAGGAACACATTGTTGATGGCATACTGAGATTTATTCTCACACCCTATATGGGTCCCTCAGGATGCATGTAGAATTTATGTCTCTATGATCAAGTAAGGTATGGGGCTTGAGAGCTAGACCCTAGTAATCAAGTGATATCTTTTGCATGGGATGGATAGTAAGAGACTGTATAGGTCCTTGCATCAGCTAAAGTTACTTTTGTTTTAACTTGTTATATATAAGTATGTATTGATGATCATAAATGGAATACCCTTCTATTTATTGTTATGTATGACCTATTATATCATGTTTTCTACATATAGTATCATTGCCTTTGGTCTTATTTATCATTATGTTGTTTCTTCTTTATATTTTATTCTACTGAGTTTTTTGTTTTTAAATTTTCTTTTATCGTGTTATGGTCTTTCTTCAGATGTTATATATACATATACCATTATTATATTCTCAATATAAGGGTGTAGTCTCCCCACTATTACCTTTTTATACCCTTTCTTCTAGTCGACTACCTTTTTCATACAAGGAGGCAATCCTAAATACCAGTGGTACTTCGGGCAAGAGCATGATTTGTAATGGCTCTCAGGTTGGGGCGCTACAAGTGGTATCAAATAAGTTCATGACTGGGGATCAGTTGTATAATTTTTCTTACTATATTGATATCAAATGTTCCTTTTCTTTTGGGTATTACTATTTGGGCTATGGTAGACTGAAGACTAGGATGTTTTCAGAATTGGGTACAGAACTCATTTCCGGGTACCTACATCCCCATGCACAGGGTACAAACCAAGTTTCTAGGGGTGGGAAATTGATGTTCTATTTTTCTATCTTACAATTTATTTGATTTCCACCTCTATTGGCACAATTGGGTGTGATGTTTATCTGTTATATATTTTTACCCTTATACTGATATGGTAAGGGGGTTTGATCATGCATCATGATATGCACTTAGGATCATATGATGTATGGTTTCTTATGATTTTCATTGGGAACCTAGATTTCACTAAGATGGGTTGGGTTGTTTAAAGTGTCAACAAAGGAAGCTAAATAGTGTTTTCCTACTTAACCACTCTTTGGTGTCATTCTACTCAGCTTTCCCAGGCATGTGGTTCCAATGAAATATATGTGTGATGACATGTGATTTTATATACATGTGATATATGGGCCTAACCTTGATGAGGGTAGGTAGGGATAATGATAGGGTTGATTCGTTTAAAGTGTTAACAAATAAGATAAACATATTTTTTCTATATTTCCTCTTTGGTGGCATTCTACTCAGCTACCTCAGATTATATGTGACGTCTAACCCTATTATGGGAAGGTGAGGGGCCATGAGGCAGGGTGATACTTGATTCCTAACTCCAATGTGGGTATGTGGGGGCCATGAGTCCAAGTTACATGTGATGGTTGACTATAATGTGGGTAGGTATGGGGCCATGAGGTTAGATGATACTTGATACCTGAATCTGATATGGGTAGGTTAGGGGCCTTGAGGCCGGATGTCATGTGCAATGGTGTGATAGGGGAGTGTAAGGGTGGTGAAATGAATTACCTATTATATATTTCCCTATCTATGATATATCTATGTATAATTTTATGGTTGTTTGACCATTGTACTATTATTTAGTGAGATTCCACCTAGATGTCCTCTTGTAGAGCGTCAGGAGGGCAGTGATAAGGTACCAAATAATCATGCATGGGATAAGGCTCATGAGGGTCAGGATGATGCCCTAGAGGGTCGATATGATCATGATCCATAAGTACAAGCATGGTTATAAGCTTAGGTATAAGTGTTATAGTCGTAGGATAGATAATATTTTGGGCCATGGGTTGATGAGAAGCTTAGGGAGATCCTAGTTCGAGTCATGCAGGGTATTTATAGGGGTGATTGAGGAGCTGATCCATTAATGGAATACCTAAATCAAGAGTTCCATTTGTAGCAACCACCACTATTTCAGGATGAGGGTGAACCATAGGCAACTTAGAACTAGATTGAGGTAGTTCAAATGATCTTCAACCATATTGAAACACCCCTACGATGAAGGGTGAAGCTTGCGACCTATATGATCATTGGACTAGAAAAACACTAGTGAGGCATATAGGTATAGGAAGGTAGACACAAAGGACTGTCTTGGATGGAAATAAAGGCCAGGTTATTTGAGTGATTATTTCTAGAGACCTTGAGGGAAAACAGAGCCCATGATTTCATGAATCTTCAATATCAGTATATATAGGTCATGTATTATGTGGAAACTTTCAGAGATTTATCATGATTTTAACCTTCTATGGTGTGTGATGACATAACCGGGTTGTAATGATTTGAGGATGGCCTAAAACATGCCATCAAGGTTTAGGTGAACATATTCTGGCTAATGTTCTTTTCAGAGGCAATCAATAAGGCACTCATAATAGAGGAAAATATGGCAGACCAGTCTTATTCGAGTCAGGTGATGACATTAGGTGATTTAAGCGGTGATGCTTTAGGTTTCTAGAAGTGGGGCCATGAGGAGTCTTAGCAAGGCAGTCAAGCTAGTGATTCAGGAAGACCACCAAGGATTGGGTACTTAGTATTATGCTTTCTATGTGGGTACATATACAGAGTCAGTGTATGCTGCCTCAAAAGGAGTGTCGGGCAGGTGGCCAAATCAGGAATATTCAGAGGTTATATGGGAATCCTTCTCAAATTTTCATGATCTAGGGACTATATTAGACTCAGGTATATGATTTTAGATTGGGAGAAGTACCAGGAGATGGTAGATGAAATTCAGTTGTATACAAAGTTTATGGAAGAGATAGTGGTACCCTGTAGTGGGATTAGTGGCATGTAGCTATTGTGGCTCTATAGGGAGGCTAGGCCTCAGGTAGTTAGGAATCAAGGAAAGTTCACATAGATGATATGCCAAGTCTATAAAATTTTATGTATTTAATTATGGTTAGAGGTATGTTATGATTACTGGAATGACCGATTTTTCCTTTTTCTTTGGATGTGGCCAGTTTTGGTGCACGAGGAGCATGAATGTTTATTTTGGACTAACCAGTAGATGTTTAGTAGGTTGACATTAGCTATGATGCATGATATATATATATATATATATATATATATATATTAGGTACATGGAACTGAGACTTATTATGGTTATCTATGTGATTTAGGTTCTGTATGATGTGCTTAAGAATCGGTATTTTGATGGGAATGCATATGTATATATGATGCAGGTTTTATATGAGGTGTGTGGCATCAGGACTTCTTATAGACATATGATGAGATGTAGTACTTGATGGGTGTCAAATAAGACATGGGTATGTTTTGAGCACCTTGTGAGGTGCAGGAGTAACAGTGTATCATGAGATGAATTTTGAGTCCATAGGTGGTTGGTGGACCATCATAATTCTTGTTTTGGGTCAGGAAGCGATCAGGTAGGTAACTCCTAAAGTGGGGAGCACCTTGAGGGAATTTGAGCTATGAATTAATGATTGGGGTAGACTGGGGTATCATAAATGATATGGGTATGTTTGTTACCATCTCTAAGTAATTATTGATAGCTCAAAAATGATCTATGTTAAGGTGGGGATTTTGTAACGTCATGGGTTTTTGGAATGGGTCATTTTCAGAGTAAATTTGGATTTTTGTGTTTGGTGAGCAGTTCATCTTTTTTTTTGGGTTTTGAAACATAATTATGAGGGTTTTTATGACCCAAGGACATGTTTTAAGATGTTTTTTAAGGCTTGGAAAGTGCCTCATGGTTTTGGGTGAGTTTTAAGTGTGATGGGTCCTAAAAAGTCAATTTTGAGAGTGCGCAGACGATGGTGCATGATTTGGACAAACTGCAAAGCCTCTTAAGAGTAACTGTGTGCCCCTCCAGTTTCACTAGACATAGTTTTTCAAACCATGGTGGTAGGGGTTCATAACCATGTAAAAACTATGTAGTTTTTAACATTGGTGATTCACATGGTTGGTGCACGACTTTCGCACGGTTTGGAAAATAGTGCACCTAACCCATGCGGGTGTGGTTCCTAGGCAGAGGGAACCACATGGTTGGCACACGGTGAACCAAATAGTGTGTCCAAACCATGAAGACCATTAAAGTGTGTGACATGGACAAACTACCCTTTCCTCCTTTATCAAATTTCTCCTCCCTTTACTCCTATTTCATCCACACACTTGAGGGGCTCTCCTCTAATTTCTTTCCATCTAGGATTTGATCTAAGTTCTCCATATGATCTCTGATCTTCAATCTATCAGTGTCTATGTATTTTTCTCTATAAGATCTTTAATCTGGTACCTTATTTTATTGTTTTATTTCCCTATATGTAATGTTAAATCCATGTGGGCTCATTTACCCTGTTTTCAGGGCATTCATCTAAAAAACTATTTTCTTATGATTCATCTAAATTTATAGGCCAATATCAGATAAGTGTGTTCCTACTAGTATTATTTAGGTGGTTCCTATCTTTTTACTTGATTTTAAGAGTTTTTATGGGGTGATTTCTATAAACACCATGTGGGTTGACCAAGTGAGACCCTTATTAAATTGTTGCTAGCCCATTAATTACTTGATTGAGGTTGAGGGATGCCCTTAATCTTTCCCTAAACCATGATTAATTATAGTAAGCTTGGTGAGGGGTATTCAAACCACTTAGGAAGTTAGGGCAGGGTGTGTTTATTGAATTTTTTAAATTGAGTTGATAATATTTAATTATTGATTTTCAATGGAATGTGACTGGATTGGATCGAGGATTGAGGTGATGTTGATCACCTAGATTGAGGCGACGTAGTTTTTTAGGTTGGGTCGAGCCTAAGATATATATATTTGGGTGATATTGATCATAGTTTGAGGAAACTTGGTCATCAGTTTGAGGTGAAGAGGTCATCAAAATGAGGTCATAGACCATATGATGTGAGATAGTGTTGACCATCAAGATTTATCGATATGGTCATAGGGGCATGAGGTGTCAAATGATGTGTATTGGGTTTTTTGGGTGATTTTCAATCACTATATGTTAGTTGTAATGATATTGGAGTCATGCTAACATATATAAGACTCAGATTGAGGTGGTGTTGACCTCTCATGTGGGTGGAGGCCCCCGTAAAATATAAGGCTTGGGTGATGGTGTGACTATCAGATATGTTTAGGGGTTCTCACAATAGAAAGCCACATAGATGGTGATGGACCATCAGTTGATGGTGATGAGGTCATCAGTTGGGGGGATGAGGCTCACTGATATTCTTGAGGTTGTTGGGATAGGATATTGAGAGGATGGATATATTTGTACCTCGAGATATCACCTATTGAGTTGATGATTATCATTATTTGGAGGAAAGACATCGTTATGCCTTAAGATATCAAGCTTCAAGCAGATGAGGATTTTCTAAGATAAGGACCGAGGGATGAGGTACTTGTTTAGACATGTCATATAGACACAGGTTGTGAGATTTATAGCACGAGGTGTTAAGTTATTTTTTAGAGGTGGAACCTAAGGGTTAACCTGGTATGAGACTCGTCAGGGGATGACTTGGTCTATAAGCCATGGATCCTAGTCACTGTATTTATATATATACATATAGGTGTCGTATTCTATATATATAACTAGGGTCACATATTCATAGATTACCGGTGATGGAAAAGTCATGTAGAATGCTCACTTGTGTCTGTTGAGCATAAGTGGATCTAGTATGATATTAAATGAGTGTGTTTTACTATTTTATTTATATTCAGCATACACTTGTATAACCATGTGTGTAGGAATGACACACATTGGTGGTGGCCTATTGATATTTATTCTCACACCCTATATGGGCCCCTCAAGATGTGTGTAGACTTTATGTCTCTATAATCATGTAAGGGATCGAGATTAGGAGCAGAACCCTAGTGATCGAGTGGTACCTTTTGTATGGGATCAATGAAAAGGGACCTTGGAGGTTCTTACATCAGCTGGAGTTAATTTTTTTCATCCTATTTTATATGTATGTACTGATAGTTGGTCATGGGAGACCCTTGTATTTATTATTATGTATGACCTATTATATCATTTTGTATGCATATTGTATCATTTCCTTTAGGCTTATTTATCATTCTTCTATTTATACTTTATATTTTCTTCTACTAAGTTTATTGGTTTTAAATTTTCTTCTATTGGATTATGGTCTTTCTTCTACTATTTTATATACATAGACCATTATTATATTAACTATTTGAGGGTATAGTATTACCACTATTACCTCTTTACACCCTTTCTTCTAGTCGAAAGCCTTAGGTATACAGAGAGGAGCGCCTTATAAATAGTGGTACTCTAGCCTAGAGCACGATTTATAGTGGCTCTTAGGTCGAACCAATATATTTGCTGCAAGAGAGGTCCAAAAGGGAGGACGTGCACTGCGAGGGAGTTTGGGAGGGGAGATTAGGGCTTGAACCAATAGATTATAAAGAAAGGGGGTGTTAAAACTATTATAATAATTTTATTGGTAGTAGTTTTTTAAAAAACATCTACTAATAATTAATTATTAGTGGTTAAATATACATCACTAATAATAAATTAATGGAAATTTAGTTTTCTCTAATTAGTGGTGATTCTATATAAATACTGCCAATATTTATATTTGTTGTAGTGTTCCCCTTTTGAATAGATCTTTTTTTAACTATAATTACCTAAAAAATATTGGATGCTTGTATCACTCACCTCCTACACATATCTGATCCCAAAGAGGGGTTCGCATTTGTCCATAACTATTTTCAAAGAGTAGTGACAAAGCTGTTTCATCACATGGATGAGATTTATCATGAGATTTTCTTTGATGTTCCATGGGGTAGTAAACCATAGGTTGATGTGTCAGAGGATGACAATCCTCATCAAAACTTTCCACATGATGATGTGGTATAGAAGGAGTATACCCAACATGATTATTTAGATACTCCTCTACTTCTTACTATAGACGATCCATGATCTATGCCTATAGAGGTCTATAATTATTTTTAGTGATTCTTCTATAAACTATCTTAGTTTATCATACTATGTTGTAGTGATAGATTGATATTGGATTGTACTTGAAAATGTATTTTTTCCGATGATGATATGTCCATTACACAAAAACTATCTTCTTCCTATATGGGGGAAGTTTTATCTAGAAGCCTTATTTATCCCACATGGGAGAGATTTCTAGTCAACAACCATTTTCTATATAGTTAGGATTAGGTAAAAGTGAGGAGAATTCAGATCCACCACCTATCACATAGGATGATTTCACATCCCAAACTCTATTCTTATTATTATTTTATTTATTTATTTAATTTTTTCCTATTCTATGAGTTTTGTGTCTTTTTCTTCTGAAATTTTTAGGAAATTTAAGAAATTTTTAAGTCACATGGTTAGAGAATAGTTAGTGTAAACTGTGTGATGACTATGATAAAGGGTCTGTAGTTTTTATCAAAGTTATTCACAAAATTGGTGGATGGTTTTTCTAACCATGCATAAAAACCATGTGATATCTTCTAGTTTTTTCCAATGAGAGGTGTGTGGTTGGTGCACAGTTTGGTAAATTGTGCAGCCAAGCCATGTGATCTACCCAAAACATTAAAAATTTTGAATTTCCCATTTTAACCCCAAAGGATTTCCTCCTCCTACCCATTCATGCAACCCTTCCTATGAGGAGTCCTAGGCATGACTCCCCCTTCTTATCCCTCATATTTTTGGTCTCCCTTCATCAATTCTTGGTGATTCCTTCAAGGTTTTTCTTCCTTTTCTCACTTCCCTTCCTTTCCTTCTTATTTATTTCTCTTTATATTGTTGTGGGGTGGTGTTGGTCAAACCATAGGTGAGTTTTGGTTCTAACCTTCCATGGCCTTGGTTCTTAGGGTGTACAGATTCCTCCTTAGACCCTTCTCTCTTCGTATTTGAAGGTTTCTCTCTATCCATGCTTGGCATGTATATGTTCTCATTATATTCCATTTCTCCTAGAATTACATTTTATTTTCTGATTTTTTTTAAATATTTTTCAATAAAAATTATTCATTCTGTTAATTAATTAAGTTTTATAAGAAACTCCCTTAAATTGAATAGTATTTAAAATTATTTTCTCAGTTTTATATTGGTTTTACATGGGAAAAATTATGGTTTTGAGGGTGATTGTTTGGTATTTCACTTTCAATGGATTTCAATGTGTGTTTTAATTTTTTCTTACCATGTTTATTGATTATACATTTTTTTTATATAATGGTTTAGTAATATTGTTCCTTGTTTATTTTATGTTTTATTAAATCAATGGTTTTAATGTAGGGTTCTCTCCTTAGTTTAAAAGATATTTTCAAATGCCAATTGATTCTTAAGAGATTTTTAAAATGGATTTTAAAGTGTAGTTTTCTAAATTATGGTATTAAGGATCATTTGGTATCTTGAAAGTGAGGTTTTGAATGAAATTAGTTTTGAAATGGATTTTGAAAGGAAATTTAAAAATGGAAATACTAGTTTAAACCTAAGGCTCAGTTTTCACCTTATGTAAAGAGTTTTCATAAATTGATCTACACCCTTGTCAGAAGCCCCCATGAAACCTCTTGTGTTAGGAGTATTATAAATAAATGTGACTATTTTTGTTTATTAAGTGAATTTAAATAGGTATTTAGGGATAAGGGTGTATGATTGTGGTTTAAAGTATGTTATTAGAATATGTTACATTTTGGTCTATTATTGATGTGTTCTAGATATGTCACACGTCCTTCCTCACCCTCTATTATGAGTATCATGGGGATCTTGGGTGTTTAGTGAGAGATTGAGATATGGTTTCTATACTTTTACGGATAATACAGACTAATATCCTTTAGCATTTTATGATTACTAACTATAATTGAACTACTAGTGAGACTAATTGAAGGTAAGTCGGTTGGTTATATACTAGGACTTCATAAATTATGTTGGTTAATGGTTCCACCCAAGTATGCTTAGAATCATCTCACCATATGTTTAAGAGCTAACTAAGATTATATAAACTTAAACTTATTTATTATTATATAATATTGTGGTTATTCTTAATTCCTTATTATTATTATTATTCTATTTATCTTTGTTTCATTTTATGGTTGGTTTAAATGAATTCTTCATTTCAGTGGTTATTCACTAATACTTGACTTTGTTTCGTGATTGTGAAATTTGGGGTTTACTCTTGAAATCCTCTAGTATCCTTGGCAATGCACTTGAGCACCAGCCTACTTCTTCTATTTCTTTTCCATCTCGGGTCAGTTTTTTCCTTGTACCCCTATATGCTTGCAGCGTCTCTATCCTCTTGGGTTGGGCGTGCTCTATGGTTTTTTTCTTTTTTCTACTTCTTGGTGTCTTATACTCTTCCTTAGCATTATCTGTGAGTTTTTACTACCCTTATTTTCTAACCTATATTGATGGACCCCACTTCTAGTACTTTTTGAATTAACATAGTATCCATTTCCCACCTGGATAGGTGGGTTAATTTATGCCCTCTGATTGTGACATGTGCACCCTCACAATGTGGCAGCTGATTTGTCGATCCGCCTGAAGTTCATTTTTTAATACCATGATAGTATTTCAGAATAATAATTAGATAGAGAAAACTAAAATCAGTCATATTAACATGTTTCCCAACCCTAGTGTTTGGTGGAATCCTCTTGAAATAACAGTAGTGATGTTAATCAGTGTGGAGTTTCTGTTGGGCTAGACTGTAGGTCTTATCAAAATATATCCCCTACTAGAATAACTATTGAGACAATATAGTGTGGAATTTCTTCTGGGTCTAATTAATATCTTTCCTACACTAGTGTTTGTTAAAACTTATTCTAAGCTAGAATAATAGGCGCATCACAAATGGTTAAAGTTGGGACATCACCAATACAGTCATTGTAGTGGAAAATTAGAGGTGTTAGAATCATAGCTCAACAAGGTGAAAAATATATCTATGTTCTTTAGGATTTTACCATGAGCATCTCTATTTTTTAGGATTTTACCATGATTTTATCTAATGATGAAATTGAGAAGACAAATTTTAAAGATTTTTTTTCTTTCTATTTCATTTTTTTCATTATATTGCATATCTACCGATTGGATCTATAGTGCCATATTTGTGAATTATTTATTACCATTGAAATTTATGTGCCTGAATTGTTTCAATTTGTTAATGATGAGGCAAATAGTTTATTGTGTTTTTGCAATAGGGAACCTAAAGTAGGAATGAATTTCAAAGATATTGCTAATTCCCAATCATTTTATCTTGGTTATGCTAGAAGAATTGGTTTTAGTGTGCACTGTCAATATTAAAATAAGATAAAGAAGGAAAAAATAAGAATTGCATTAGTTCTTTATACTTGAATTAAGGAAGGGTATAAAAATAATGATAATCATAATGTATTTAAGAAAAAATATCATGCAAAGATAAGGAAAGGTTTTCATTCTCATATGTTTGTTATTGTGTTGTCCTATTGGGAATATTCATGTAATTTATTTGTAGATTCTCAAAACAATCCATTTCATTATGTCAAATCTTGTTATTTTATGAGATTCCAAATAAAGTTAAATGAAGTTTAGGATGCATAATTAGAATGGTTGATTCCTTCTCTTTGGTGTGGTATTATTGTATAATGAAACCACTTGTTATTTTTCATGGTTAATTTATAAATTTGTTGAGGTGCACAATATGAAGAGTCCATTTATGCTATTTACTGATCAAAATATAGTTATTGAAAAATAAATATCTGAGGTACTTCCAAATACTCATCATGGACTATGTACATGTCATCTAATGCAAAATGGCATAAAAAATCTCAGCATCTTGATGAAAGATGGTTTAAGTTTCCTTCAGTATTTGAGGAAATGCATGTTTGAGTGCCATAATGTGGTTGATTTTGAGGTAGAATGGGTGACTCTTAAAATTAAACTTGGTGAAGGTAAATCATCTTGTTTGGATTATGTTTATACTTTGAGGTGAAAATGGGCTAATTAATTTATAAATAATACATTAACATTGAGGATACATATCATGCAATTAAGTGAAAGTTTTAATGGTTTCCTAAAAGATTTTTGTCATCATAGATTGAGTGTTGGTGATTTTTTCAAGCACTTTGAGGAAGTTTTTTAAAATTATTGATATATGGAAATAAACTCTGACTTCCAAAGTAAGAAAAAACTTCCTTAAATTATGTTCCCTTTCCATACATTGGTTAGAAAAACTGCATATGCATACACACCAAAACAAATTCAGCTATTTTAGAATGAATATCATCTAGTTGGGGAAATTTTTCTTAAATCTTATCATGAAATTAACTTCCCATACTCATATTTTTTTAATGAGGGGATCTACAATAGAGTTTCTAATTTTATATAATCAGCATGTTGGAATGGTGAGGTGTTGTTCCAGAAAATTTATACTGGTTGGAATCTTATATTTCCATATTTTTAAATTATTTGAGAGACTTGATGTGAGATCTATTCCAAAATATTACATTTTGAAGAGGTGAAAAAAATGAATTAAAATTTGACATTGGTGAAGGTGATCCTATTTATAAAGAGGTCGATAATAATTTACTTATAGAAAAATGTTACAAAGAACTAGCTCGAATGGTAATGAAATTGATAACAGTGGCATATAAAATTGATAGGGGCTATGAGGTTGGTCTTTCAAACCTCAAAACCTTTTATAGTAACATGGATGACATTAATATCTCTATTTTAGCATAAAATGTTCCTATTAATTCTCTTATAGCTGGTAAAGATTTTAATCTTAAAAGGAAGCCACCTCGAAGAGGAGGATATCGTGTCAAAATCTATTTGTAGAGAACGAATTAGAATAAAAGTAAACAACACAGAGATAATCTAGAAAAAATTGGTGACAATGTATGTTTATGTTTTTTTTTTCTATTTATAAAATAGGGGACACTGATTGTTTCAATTTTTCATATCTTATAGGAAGGACTTGCAGTAACTCTAGGATTCTGGAAAAAGTGGTATGTATACTAGAAACATGTTCAATGACTTTGTTCAAACAAGTTAATTTTATGAAAAAATGTTTTTTGGTTCAAAAGAAAATTTATGAGGTTAATTTTAATGATATTATTCATTTTTTTCATCTTTTATTTTTAATTAACTCTTCTTTTAATTAAGATAGTGACTCGTTCTATAAAAAATTAAAAATATAATATGAAAATGGCATTCCTCAAAACAAAATCAGTGAAACACATATTCATAAATTGATTACAAAACCATACATTAATATTGTCTTTCTGATTTTCTACCTATCACTTGACATTTCCAAACTTCTCCTTACACTGAAGTTAGTCTCAGTCTAACTCATCCTTGGATGATTCAAGGATTTCTATAATATTGAGACCCTTATACCATCTATGTTGGTCGATAATAATTAAGGGGATATCTCCAAACTAGATGATATTCTCTCAATCAAATAACAAACAATAATTCAATTGTCCAAACTTGTGGTATCGTGCTATGGAGTTTCTTAAAATCATATATCAATTAAAACTTTACAATTTTTCACATTGTATTATGAATTCCCAATCAACTACTCAATGTAGTATTTCTAAAAAAATGTTAATTTTTTTTAGAAACCAATAGATATTATATACTTCTCTACCTAGAGAAATATGAAAAATTGAAATTCTTACCACTTAAATGGAATCTTCTATATATCTATCTCTACCCATCAACCTTTCCTTTGGTTCCATTGAATTGAATTATGGAAAAACATTTTCCTCTATATCTAAAACAAGTAATGTCTAATTAAATTTTGCTATATTGATAGGAAATAATAATAATTGAGTAGATTTAACAGACTATAGAATTGGGTTTACGATCAGGGTTCTTCTCAATAATTCATTCTAGCCCTTGATTATACTCTACAATCCAAAATGTGCATAGTTAATAAATATTTGTTATAATCACCTACATATAACGTTAATAATATTTATACTTAAGATACAATCATTTGTAATGAACAATTCTTTCTGTGGAAAAATATTTTCATCCCCAACTTCATTATACTTTTCCTTAATGATCTCACAGTAGGCATAAATAACCTAGTGTGAAAATATTTGTAATACAACTGCTTACAATCATTATTTAAAAAAAGTAGTGTAACAATCACACAGTTGGATGTTATCCCTTTATACATCAGTTCCACAATATATTTCATTGATACTCATTGATTCCTATCACTTGAATCCCACATGTATAGCATATATATATCATAATGATTAGAATGCAGGTAAGTAAAGTAGATATAAATATTATATTTAGGTACTTAAAGAAACTAATTTTATCATTACTTACGAATCAGGATCCTTTTTCATTATTTTGAAAAAATTATAATGGTCATCAGTTGTAAAGTTTTTTTTTCTCAACCATTTCATAATGATGACAGCAGTAGAAGAACTTTGAGCAACAACTATTTTTTGGGGTGAGGCTGTCTGATGTCTCTTTCATGGTCCAAGGTTGTAGACATATGTCGAGTCTAGTTGTTTTTTTTTACCTAGACTTCACCATCATAATCATTAAATATGTTTGAATTCTATTTGAAATGTCATTGGTGAATACCACTTCTCAATCATGAGAAGTTGGAGAAGTTTTTTCAGCTTTACTATTTGATTGAGATTCTACTGTAATGGGAAAAATAACCCCAGGTTTTCCTTTATAAGAATTTTTTTGTTACATCATCCATCATCTCTCTTTGTGGAGGCATTCATTTTTCATTTAACATAATATTGAATAGACCAATCTTCTTATTTTTTTTATTTTTTTCTGAATTTTCTGTTAAACCTTCCTCAGATTTTCTATTTTGTCCTATAGTTGTTCCAATATATTTATTTCTTCAATAACTTGTTCTATTATTTATTTTATTTTTATCAAAATTTCATGTATATTAGCAGGCATGTCACTTACATACTCGTACTGCTTCTTCAGTGAGTAATTCAATACACTAAGGTTCCACTTCTTGAATGCAGCTTTCCAGCCACTTCCCTTTGGTTGTATAATTTTTATGACCTCAAAAAACCAATACTACATATTGAATTGGATCAGAATCTATACATGAATAAACAATTTGAAAAAAAATTGACAAGTAAAATATGTTTGAAACTTACCAACAATGATACAACTAAGCCATATAAATTCCCATGATTCTTTTGGGAGGACTGTATAGATGACATGATATATCGATGAATATCTCATGACCATGCTAATTATTTCATGCTATGCACATTATCTACGAAGTTGATAAAACCCCATCCAATATAGTTACCATTGAGAGGGAAAAATAAGGCTATGCATGCATAGAGGCATAATAATTCTACAATTTCATTATAGTCTATTGTATCTTTTCCTTGTACCACTTGTGTAATATCAGTCCTAATTGAATTTTGAATTATCATCTTTACACATCAACTAAATCTTATCGGCATGATCTATGAGTTTTTCGGTTTTTAAGTATATTATCCACTTATTGGTATTGATCCATCACGGATGCCAAATATTAAATGAATATCCTCTTCAAGAAATTCTATCTCTTTCCCTCCAATGTTTAACTTCATTGTTTAGCTATTATACAATCGTAATATGTGAATCACAGCACTGTTAGACCTCTTGGTTTCTGAATAGGAGACCTTTTATTTCAAAATATGATTAAACAAATTCAAAAAAGGTGTTTCCTTCAATGATGGCTTATGGTTTTTGGTGAGGATATTGTGTATTTCCTTTAATAAGCATTGAAGAGCTAACAAGTTTAAATGATAAAATAGAGTACCTTGCCTGGAATTCATTTCCACGTGTACATCTACATATAAGAACCAAATTCATACATCATAGAAGAAGTTTTCAATATACAAAAGTTCCTACTGCATAGATAAATAACATGAAATATCACTGGTTCCTCAAAGGGAAGAAGCTACACTTTAATCCTCAGATGGAGATTTATAGTTCCAATCGTAAAAATCCCATGTAGGGGATTTATATCATCATTAAATTTTGTTAGATTAAAAGGAAAAAAATTAACAAATAAATTTCTACATAATGTGGGGCCTTTTACTATACCAAATTTAGAACTTCAAAGATAAGTTCAGTGCACAATATCTAGTTCTTAAAAGGTAAGTAGCTACACTTTAATCCCATGATGGAGATTTAAAGTTTTAATCATGAACATCACCTATCATGGATTTCAAACATCATTAAATTTTGTTGGATTAAAAGGAAAAAAAACTTTAACAAATAAATTTCTACATCGTGTAGGTCCTTTTAATATACCATAGTTAGAACTTCAAAGATAAGTACATTACACAATCATTGGTTCTTCTAAGGGAAGCAGTGAGAGAAAAATCCCCATGTGGAAATTTTCACTTCTGAAGCTATAAATCCCCTATAGTGGAATTGTAGAGTCATTATATTTTATTGTATTATAAGGATAATAATCTTAAAAAAAATAATACATCATTTCATCCCTTATACTATACTAGAGTTCAAGCTTCATAGAAAAGTGTGTGGTAGTATAAGTGTTTCTTCAAAGGGAAGTGATTACACTAGAATCCTTGGGTGGAGATTTATAGTTGTGATGATAGAAATACCCTTTAAGGTATTTATAGCCTAATTTAATTTTGTTGGATTATAGAGACAACAAAATCAACAAAAAAGTTTTTACATCATTTTTTAACTTTCATTATACCATAGTTGCAACTTAAAAGAAAATATTTGGGCATTATCACCAGTTCTTAAATGGGGGAGGGCTACAGTAGAATCCTGAGGTGGAGATATCCAGTTCTGATGCTGCAAATCCCTAATAGAATATTTAAAGTATCATTATATTTTGATTAATTATAAGTAAAAAACCGTAAAAAATAAATTTCTACATCATTGTGGGAAATTTTACTATAACATATTTGGAACTTCAAAGACAAATATAGTTCACTACCACTGGATCTAGAAAGGGAAACACCTAGAATATAATCTCCAAGTGGATATTTCCACTTCTCAAGATCTAAACCCCATATAAGGGATTTTCACCTTCAGTAAATTTTTTATATTATAAGGATAAAAACCTTAAAAAACAAATTATAAAATCGTTTAAGGCCTTATAGTAAAAGGGAATTGGTTCTAATAGAATTGTTTCCACTAGAAACCCTAGGAGGAAATTTCCAGTTGTAATGCTAGAAATCCCCTAAAGGGGATTTCTACCATAATTTCATGTTGTTGGATCATAGGGAAAATAAAATCAATAAACAAGTTTTAACATTATGTAGCGCATTTAACTATACCATATTTTTAACTTAAAAATAAAGTACTGGTCATTATTAGTGTTTCGTCAAAGGGAAGTGATTACACTAGAAAATCCAGGTGAAGATTTTCATTTCTGACGCTAAAAATACCCTATAGGTGATTTACATCATCATTATATTTCATTGTATTATAAGTTTAAAAACCTTAAAAAATAAATTTCTATATAATTATGGGTCATTTTACTATACCAGGCTTCAAACTTCTTAGAAAAGTACCATGCTCTATCACTGGTTCAATAAAGGGAATCAGCTACACTAGAAGCCCCATCTGGAAATTTCCAATTTCTATCCTACAAATCTCCTAAAGGGGATTTGAAGGATGAATCACCTTTCAAATTTAAAACTTGTTAACACATATCTACCAAATTATAAGTAAAAGTAGGAATACTTAATAGTTTCAAATTTGAAAAATTCAATTAAAGAATGGGTTTTTATATTTCACATTTAAAGGTGTAAAAATTTCAATAATTTGATTAAAATAATATCCGGAAGTATAATTAGAATAATGAAAAGTACAAAAACCATCAACAACTTCATCTTCATCCCATAATGTTTTCTATGAAATTTCTATGGTGTTCCATTTGTGACTAAAATTGAACTATAATTACATCATCTTTGATACATGCATATTTTTTCAAATCATGTGGTGGTTTTAACCACTTTAAAAAACTACATTTCTTACATGCATAGGTAGAAAATAATCTATCTATATTTCTATTAGTCTTTGATAAATTTATCAATTCTTTCTTTCCATAGCTACAGTTCTCATTCCATGCCCTAATCACACCACTTATAGAACTCTCTACAACTACATATTCTAAAGAAAAATTCTAGCAATAATTCCATTATAAACTTATAAAAAAATTAAGTATTCATACTATTTACTTTGTAATGATATACATTTCAAAAAAATAATGTGTATCATATCCAATTGAGTAACAAAAATGAACACCAATTAACTATAAACTATAACTGTAGCATATGCATACTGAAAATATCACAAAGTGACTATAAGTAATGTTTTATAGGGAAGATACCAGAAGAAGTCATATTTGGATGTTTAATCCTTGAATACTTAAATTTTTTCATTCTGTGGTAATGATGAACAATAGTCGCCGAAGAATGAGTTGAATTGTTGTTGCACCACCGCTCTGGAAGTCAATTGAAACCCAAATGATGGAGTAACTATTCTCATAGAAGGATAATGATCCCAAATCTATATCCAAAGTAGGTGAGATTAAATTAATGATCCAAAACATAACTTTTTCTATTTTTTAGAATGACAAATGATTTTCGAAGAATTAAATGAACTGTTGGTGCACCGTTGCTCCATAAGTCGAATGAAATTCTAATAATGAAGCAATCATGGGAACCAGATGAGAAGGATCCCAAATTTAAATCTAGATCAGGTGAGACAAAATGTAGACATATTTTTCTTCCTAATTTCAATGGATAGTGGACCCCCAATTCCTAATGGTAATAAAATTAAAAATAAAATTTCAATAATTCGGTCATTAAATTGAATAGCTATGATGAAACTGGAGCAAGTGGCATAATCAGATATCAAAAATTAACCCATATATTACATGGTAAATGGAGATGATGAAAATGAATCCTCCTCATCATAATTTCAGGGTGGTTTAGGAGGTACATAGGGTGGTGTTTGGTGTCTACTCCTTTGTTTTTATGGTGGTTATTTCATGGTTTTGTACCTCTATAATTGCATATTTTGGGAGGTAAAGTTCGAGTGGAGTATGGTATTCCAGGAGATGTGACTGACATAAGCTACTCTTCCTTTGGGTTACCATGGGTGTTCTTTCTACATTTTTCTCTATGGTATTTATTTTTAGGGGGAGAGTTTCTGTTTTATGGTGTCTCAATCTATTGTTTTTTTGTTTGAGTGGTGAAGGTTATCAAATTTGGAACTTATATATTTGGGGAGTCTTTTTTGGTGTTCTTTAGTGTTGATGATGGTCAGGTTCTAGTAGGTTATATTATGTTCTTATTGGTGAGGTTCTAGTAGGTTATAGCAGCCGCATGGCTCGAGACCTAACACCTGACTCAAGGATACCTTTCTTACCAACTCTTCCATATATTTTCTAGTTTGAATTTGATTTTATATTTTAGTCTTGGTCTATAGTCAATGTTTAGTGGTTCCAATCTAGTGATTATAGAGTTTTCATTAATGATTATCCACGAAGGTGTGATGTTTCAAGCATTTCATTATTAGAAGATGTGTAGTCAAAGAAATTGAGGATGATTTAACACTTTGGAACTCTTTAAAGGCTCTAGATTTTTTATTGATTTTGAACTTTGAATTAGTTTTGGCAGTCATGTAGGGATAAATTTTATGGTAAATTATTTTTTATTTTGTTTCCCTTATTTTATGTGTTCGGTGGTTGTACTGACTGGTTTTTGGGTTGTTTTAGTTTAAGTTGTCGATTTGTGAGGGTTCACACTTAACCCTGAAAAAGTGTGTTCATAAAATACCAAAAACATGGATTAGGGGCTTGATTTATTTAGTTTCTCATTTACTTGTTTTTTTTTTCTAATTTTATTTATGTATTTGATGTTTTATTTGGGTAAGTTTGGTTGATTTTATATCATTTTCCAAAAAATTATTTTGAAATAAATTTTGGAAAGGTGCATTTTTAAAAAGAATTTAAAATAAATGTTTAATCCTGTGTTTGAACCATTTATTGGTTTAAAAGGGGGAGTGAGTTATGCGTGGTTATTTTTTTCATAAAGTGTTACAAACCCAATTTTAAAATATGTATTTCAAACTAGTGTTTCAGGAATATTTTGAAAAAGGAAATACATGAACTCTTTAGTGAAATCCTACATTGTTGTTTATTATTGTACCCTACTTACACCACTCAATGTATGTAGACCAAGTAAATTTTGTGGGTTTAGGTTTAGGATTTTGGGAAGATCCTACTTTTGGACTTATCTCTCTTGGTCACTCATGGATAAAGTGTGTTGGATGGGGACATTGGGTCACAGAGAGATAGTTGATTTGAATTTTTTTTTTCTTTTTTGTATTCTAGAATATTTATGTATCAACCAAGATGATCATTCTTGTATCTTGATTTATGTTTCAGTTTTTTTATATTTTTATCGATTTGGATGTTAATTTTAGTTATGACCTACTTATATTGTCTTATTTCTGGACTATTTATTTCATTTTGTAGAGACATACAGGGTATGGATGCGCTATTCAAAATTCTTAAAATAATTATATTGCGTGTTAAATATTATTTATCTTAGTTAAATGATTTCCAATGAGTATATTTTGAGGCCCTAACACTTTTTTCCAACCCTTAGGGATCAGGAATGTTATTCAGGACTTGTCATGGGTCATCTCAGGTGCCCATATCAAGGGTGGCCTAGGTAGGTTCATGAAAAAATGGTATTAAAACACCCTTTTTATTTAGGGTTTCTAGTATATGGGATAAAATATCATCATAACTCATGATGAATATCTTGGGTTGGTTCCTGATAACCTCCTCTTAGGATGAAACCCAAGTTTTCATGGGATATCAGGTTTTGAGTCATGAATTTTAAGTTTCTTCATTTATTCCTAGTGTATTTTGACTTGAATTGATGAAATTTTGAGTTATTTTGAAGTTATATAATCTATTTAGGAACTTTCCATGTTTTAGGGTGCAAATGAGAGAAGGACTGGAGCCACATAGATTTCTTATAAAGCCTAACAAACTATGCCAAGCCTGTGCATATAGTTCTATAAATATTCCAGATGTATTTACAGAGTTGACACACACTCTATCAAACCGTGATCAGCCACTATCCCCCCTTTAATTTTTTTTTGAATCCTTCCTATTTTGGGCTGTTTTTTATTATGGTTTTTTTATATTTGTAAAGGATTAGGGAGATTTTTATTATGTATTAATATTATTTGGTTGGATTTCATTAACATTTTTTAGTGATTTAAAAAGATAAAGGCTTGGTTTTAAAAATTTATGATGAGGTTTTCTAAAAATAATTTAAAAATAGGTTGCACATTTGAATTTGTAAAATGAATTCAACAAGGGATGTGTAGTTTAAAACTTTTTTTGATAAAAATGTTATAATTCTTAAAAGGGTTTAAAGGTGAATATCTAGATTTTCTTTAACACATATCTTATTTGAGTGATGTTTATAATTTGATTAAATAGGTCCTTTAAATTAATATGAGTTGGAATTTTAATTTTCTGGTTGAGTCTTATGTTTCATTTTACTATTTAGATCATGCCTCCTAGAAAATTCCCAAAGGATCGTAGGAATTATATATTGTCAAGTGTTGTTAAGCCTAGTGTCTATTAAGTACCGAATGTAGTCCTTTAAGATGTTGACCCTACCCAAACTCCAAGTAGAGTGGTGGATCCCACCCCCTCTTAGTATTTTCTCATCTTCTATGGTGACCAAGGAACTTAAAAGGTTTTTGAGTGGTAAGACAAAATTTACGGAGTCTTCAATTCACTGAAAAATCTAAAAGCCTCATAAATAAAAACCATTTTTTACATGTTTGAAGGACCAAGTCAGAAGTGGTGGAGGATTGTAGTTAAACATCAACTATAGAGTATTGTGTCTTATTAATTCTTTAATACCATGTTCATATGGTGTAATTTTATTGAGAGGGTAAAAACAGAGAGGTTGATGGATCTTATAAACCTCTATCAAGGTGATGAGATGGTAAGGAGTATATCACCCATTTTAATCTGTTGATCCTCTTTACTCTCAAGTTAGTGTTTGAGTACTCGCTGAATGTTTCTCTATTTTTGAAGGATCTTCATCTCAACATTAATTATAGAATTCATTAGTTTAATCCAGCTTCATTTGAGGATGTGGTCAATAATTCCATGATGGTATATTTGATCTCTATGGGTCAACCTAGTAGTGGTGGTGACTCTATTACTTTTTGAATCAATGAAGGTTTAACATCTTATAAGAAAGGGAAGTAGGATGAACCTGAGTTAGAAAATCAAGATAAATTTATGGAATATTCTTATTTTGTTCTCATTCCATTAGTGAATAAGTGGTTTCATGTATTCTATTATTTTGATTAGCTTAGGCATTATAAGACCTCGTATTCAAGAGTCTTAAAGACCTATCATAATTGTGGATGATTGGGTCATTTTCAGAATTTTTGTATGTTTGGGCATTAGTATAATAAGAAATATCTATCTTAGATTAGATCTTGATAGTAATCCAACTGATCTTTTTTGAGGTTCCTCTCTTGTTCTCCCTAGTCCATTTTATCTCTCTTATTTTCTTCATTTTTGCTTTTTCTTTTGGGGTATTTGAATCTTTATGCTAATTTGGAGATACTTATGTTCATTTGGTGAGATTATGGATGGTATTATAGGTTTAGTGATTAGTTTTGAGTTCTCTTGGTTTAAGGGATGATTAGTTCTTTGTGGTGTCTTCTCTAGAACTATCAGTTTCATTTGATCCACCAAATTAAGTTAAATCATTATATGGTGGGGAGACCAAATATCAATCTCAATTATAATTTACCATCCCTTTAAAAATTTTGTGCTTTTTTTCAAGATTTTTTTATAAGGGATTTAGGTATGTCCATGTATTTGGAATTATATTCTTTTTTCTAGGTTCTATTAGTTTCAAGTAAAATAGAGATTATAAAAGTGGGTTGTTCATTCCTCCTAGGTTGAATTCCTTTCCTAATCAAGTTTTTTATTTTTTAACTTTATGGGGGAATATGTGTTGTGGTTGGGAGAATTGTCACACGCTAAACTTTATTCTTCTTATTATTTTATTTTTTGATTGGTTTATTTTTATTCTTTTCCTTGAGACTAGGGTCTTTTCCTTCTGAAATTTTTAGGAAGTTTAATATATTTTTATATTTCATAGTTAGCACATGGTTGGTGTAATTCATCTGATGGACAAGTGAAATGGTCTGTAGTTTTTAGTATAAGTGTTCAAACCGTTTTTTAAACCATGAATCCAAATTGTGTGGCGTCTATTAGGTGTGTTGAGTAAGGGGAACATGTTTTAGTAAACCTTATAACCTACACAAAGATTTAAAAGTTTTTAATTTCCCATTTTATCCCTTAATTCTAAGACCTAAGGCCTTCCTCCTTCTTCCCATTCATGTGACCCTACCTGAGAGGATCCCTAGGCACAAACCCCTTCTTCTCCTTCAAATTTTCAGTCTCCCTCAATTGATTCTTGGTGATTCCATTGAGGTTTGGATTGCATTCCTCTCTTCCCCTCCTTTACTTATTATTTCTTTATCTTTATCTTATTGTGGGGTGGTTTTGGCCAAACCCTAAATGGGGTTTAGTTATAATATTATGTGTCCTTGATTCCAAGGGTGTTTTGATTCCTCCTTGGGCCCTTCTATCTTTGTATTTGAAGGTTTTCTTCATCCACTCTTAACCTAGGTAGGTACCTCCATGTTGTTCCCTTTTTCCTAGCTTTCCATGTTATTCTTGGATTTTCTAAATCTTTTTCCTTAAAATTTAATAAAGTTTAATGATAAATTCACTCAAATGGATTGGTATTTAAAAGGATTTTCTCAAATTTCTATTGGTTTACATAGGAAAAGTTAGGGGGGTTTGAGGAGTGATTTATTAATTATTTCACTTTCAATGGATTTTAATATATATTTAACTTTTTTCTTATATTTTTTAGTGATAATACATATTTTTTTGTTTTTTAATGATTTAGTAATACTTTGCCTTGTTACTTTTATGCTTTATTGAATTGTTGATTTTAAAGTGGGGTTCTACCCTTGGTTTCAAAGATATTTTCAAATTCCACTTGACTTTAAAATGATTTACAAAAGAGATTTTAATGTGTAAATTCTAAAGTACAGTTTAAATCCCTATTTGGTGCCTTGAAAAATATTTTGTGAATAAAATTAGTATAGAAATGGATTTCAAAATAAAATAATAAAATGTAAATACTATTTTAAACTCAAGGCCTGGTTGACACCTTATGTAAAGGGTTTTCATAAATTGGTCTACACCCTTGACATAAGCCCCCATAGAACCTGATGCTTTGTGAGTTTTTTAAATTAATGTGACTATTTTTATTGATTATGTGAATTTAATAATGGATTTAGTGAGAAGGGTGTGTGATGGTGGGTTAATGTATGTTTTTGGAATATTTTTCCTTATGGTTTATAATTGATGTGTGTTAGATATGTCACACATCCTTCTCCACCATCAATTACTAAAATCATGGAGATCCTAATTGTTTAGTGAGAGTGTCACACCCTAACCCTATTATTTACTTATTATTTTATTTAATTAATTATTATTAGTCTCATTCTTGAATTCTATATTGAACTCATTTTAATTTTTTAAATTTTAGAATTTTAGAAAAAGCATGTGGTTTCCCAAACTGTGTGGAAATTGTGTGAATGCCTATATAATTTAACAAAACTAAAATTAATAGTTGGTTCATGGTTTTTCTGACCATGCACCATGCCCATGCATCCTAACCATGTGGGGTTTCCCATATCCTCTGGTAAGAGCTGCACAGTTGGAACACGGTTTGGCCAACTATGCAGACAAATTGTGTGTAGTGCCTAATGACTTGAAAATGTGAAAATAACCTTAAATCCCCTCCCCCTTTTTTATTTGGGTCATACCCCACCCCCTCCATTATCCTATTCATGCAACACACCAACCTAAGGGTAATTTGGTTGCACCTCCACCCCACTCCTCCTTGTTGGAGTTGGTGCCCTAGAACCAACTTCTGTAAACTTTTTGATAACGTATATTTTTTTTTTAATATTAATAAGCTTTTATAACATGATTATTCTTATGCGTAAAAGAGTATGTTATAATATCCTAAGAGTAGATTTCACACTGAAAGTCCATAGTAGTTCCCTACTATGATAAGAACCAATAAGTGTCACAAAATTATACTTAAATATATATATTTTATAGTTGGATGAAATAATTTTAGGGACACAAGTGATATATTCTATTAGGGATGGTGACTCATAGGACTTAGAGTCACCTTCTCATGGTGTATGCCCTTGGTAATTTCCAGTGTAGGAAATTATGAGAACGTGACCCACTAGTAGGAAATCTATATTTATATGTTTCATTGGATGTTCCTATCTACAGATGTGTGTATTAGTACTTGTACTTTAATAGTATTATTAATGGATGTTATGAGTCACATACTTGGATGTATTGATGAAAACTCTAACAACATATTTTCATGGAAAATTATGATACTTTGGGTGTGTCACGAGTAATATTTTATTAATGAATAATGAGATAAATGATTTTTCCTTTATTTTCTTTAACATAAGTTAATATCTCAAGCCCTTTAATGTAAATTATATAGACTAAATAAATTTATGGTCATAGTTTTCTATAGGAAAGTTCAATTTTTTGAAATTCAAACAAAGAGACATTGAGCACGTAGGTTAATGGCACCAGCATGCAACCTGATTGATTAGAGATAACACGATAAAGATATTATATTACACAGTAAGAGTCCATATGTGGTTTTATTTCATTGAGACATTAACTTCTTTCTATTTGGATGTTTGTGTATGTTTTTAGATGCTAACCTTGTACTTTAGGCTGCTTCTCCAAATGACACTGAGAAAGAGGTCTAGAGGTTCACACACTAAATGTATTCATAACCTGAGTTAAATAATATTATTATTTATTATTTAAAAGTTTGAATAAATATTATTCTATCACATGGTTTAACAATTATTCATGTTTGATTGGTGGCATATATTATGTCACCGGTTATTTGAGAGAATATTTTTTGAGCAGAATGTTTAATTAATATTTATTCACTATTTAGTGAATGTAATATTTATTTATTTACTGTGAATAATGCACTGATATTTATTTATTAAATAAATAGTCATTATTAAAGTTTTGATAAATATTATTGAGTAATTATAGGTTGAGTTTAATGGTCCAGTGATAAATAATATATATGAAATATTATTTGAATAAAATATATTTAATTTAATTCATGAGTTTAGAACATTCCAAGAAATAATATTATTATTATTGATATGGATTTATGTAAGAAATAATAAAAATAATAAGGGTAAATATGCAGTTATTATTTTATAACCTTGTAGGTATATAAAACCAATTATATTATTTCCTTAGGGTTTCCAATTTTAATTGGTTGTGCACAATGACATCCAAAGAAAATTCCCTTGAATCCCAAGAGAGTTATGACTCTAAGAATTCTCTCAAGAACAGAGAGTGGTCCTCCTCTACCAACACTCTTGAATATAGATAAATCAAAGAGAATCCTTCTTCAATAAATTCTTAGGGTGGTCAAAGGGGAATGACGTAAGTGTTGAGATCTACCATACTAGTATCTGGAGATTCTTACAATGATATTTGGAGGTTTGTGGAACATTTGTGGATCACCACCGGAGGGAATCTACTCTTGATTCCTAAAATACAATGATGGTTCAACATAAATACATTTTTATATCCATAAAAGAAGAAATAATTAATCACATGGTAATTGTTTAATTGTTTAAATTAATTAAAAATAACGTGTAATGATCATGTGTCTTGGTTCTGGCATTCAATTATCAATTATTATTTGATTCAGTTTTCTTGATCATAGTGTTCATCATCTTGTAAATATTGGATTAATCATCGATTATGGAAAAAATATGAGTTGGAAATTCCTTGTCCAACACTTCTACAATTTTCAGAGCCTTCAAGTTGAATTAGTGGGGTCACATAATTATTTATAATTATTTAAATATCATTGATTTTTTTATGTATTTATCATTAGTTTTTCAATACCAATTTAATCATTCTTAATCCGAATCATGGTATCTTCTCTTATTCTTATTCATTCTCAAAAATATAACCAAATTGATTAATTTTATGAGAAAAATACATTATAATAACTCATGAGGAGGTGCCAAGGATTCTAGCTGGATAACACAAGAGTATATATCATGTAGCTTGTTGGTACATGACATGTGCCCATATTCAATACACCAAGAATTAATTTGGAATTAATTTGATCCATGTGAATTTATTATATGTGATATGTATTTAAATATATCATGTGTTGACCGGTATATCTTGGTACATGGTTAGCCACACTACACATCGTGTAACATATGTATATGATGTGTAGTCCATTAGTCAAAGACGAGCCACTTATTACTGCACATGACCTACATGACTGGTGATTGTGTAAATTGGAGATCACATTCCATTTATCCCATGTATATTTTATTTACTCCATTATTTTTTATGGAATGGTTACATTCTAAGTCCCTAGGAATGTTCCACTGGTAAATGTTGAGAAAAATACATGTTATGTAGCTCGATTGTACACACTGTGTATATTATCAAATTACTTGGAATTAAATACTGCTTAAACCTTAATAACATGTGTTCCTTGTGGTCATTAATTTTATATTAAACACCATGTAATTGTTTATATATATATATATATATTAAATGTCTAATTAATTTCTATGTAATGTTTGAAACTACATATTATGTATAAGTCACAATATAGTCATTGCTCTACATGAATTGAAACATATCATGCTACGTAAATACCATGTGTTATGTGTGGTCATTAAGTTGGTATTAAACACCATGAAATTATGTGTTAAGATTTGTATACCACATTTCACATGAGTAAATTCTATACAAATAAAATACACGTTGGGTGGTTTGGATGGGTACTCACCATGTTACCTCCAAGGTGCATTTTTGGACACATTTATATTTGAAAAAAAAATATTTAATTTGTTTAAAATTATAATGGAAGATAATATCAAGAAAAACTTAGATGATAATTAAGATAAAATAATTGATTAATTAAATAAGATAATTAATTTATTCAAGCATTATTTATCATAAATTAGAATGATTAAAATTGAATGTTAGTTTATTAAATGAATAATTTGTTGCATGTATTTGGATGATCATGAGCATAGATAAAAATTTTATTTTAATTAATTTCCTCTTAATTTATTATTTAATTAAATTTATGGCCTTCATGTAATCCATCTCATTATTTAAGGGCATGTGAGCTTGTGGTTTATTTTAGATAAACACCTTAACCAATCCTTTAGTTCCCATTACCTGTGTGTGAGTAAAATCTTATGTAATGGATGGAGATCCCAAGATAGTGGAGGTGGTTCAAGTTTGGAGATAAGTAGAAACCAATCCAAGAGTTACATGGGTGGACAAGTGGAAATCTACAAGATGAACCATAAAATGGTTCAATGTGTTTTTCCCCTAGGTGAAGGGTTATTTTATCATATTCGAGATAAACTAATCATTAGTAAAATCTTATGATCATGCCAATTTATTATTTTATGTATTTCAAGTCGCATGTTTATTGCATTGTGGATTTTTTCTCATGATCACATGAATTAATGAATTAATTATCATTAAATATAGAACTAAAATAAATTGTCTTATGCATAAATTTTATCTAAGATATGGTTAATCACTTATGTAAATCTAC
The DNA here is from genome assembly GCA_963277665.1 of Viscum album. Classification (NCBI taxonomy): domain Eukaryota; kingdom Viridiplantae; phylum Streptophyta; class Magnoliopsida; order Santalales; family Viscaceae; genus Viscum; species Viscum album. The sequence goes on along the minus strand of OY728155.1, from coordinate 1,513,357,757 downwards.
TTAATATTAACAAGCATTTAAAAAAAGATAAAATGGGTAATTTATGAATAAAGATAAAATACATCAATTATATATATTAAGTCAGTATTGTAATCCACTACTTAATTTAAAATCGAATCATAGTTCAAAGTGCTTAACTGGCCAAATTTGGGGTGTTTTCAATTATTGGAGAATTTTAAGTGGAAGATTGAGCTGACTTAACTTAGTTCACATAAAGGGTTGAATGCCAAATAATTACTTGGTGTAACTAAGAGGAAAAGATTGAGGAAATATAATTTAAGGATTTCATTATTAGAGAGTCCACTCAAAAAATCAAGGAACTATGAGTTAATGTAGTTGACATTTAGAATAACTACCTAAAATCCTTAAAATTTCTTAACCAGCTAAAGTTGAGGTAATGAGAAGGAGAATATGGATTCTTGAAACTAGAATTTCCAAACAATAGGATATTCTAAAGAAAATAATGAGGGATATTGGGTTTCGATAAAATAGTGGGAGATTAATAAATATAATATTTATTTATTATCTGCTTTTATCAAATAAAGTAATAAAATTCTACTCATATTAATTATAGAAATGGAAATGAACATGAATTCAAACATATCACTATGATCCATACTTTAGAAGTATAACCTTATCACTGAAAAAAAATTAAAAAAGATTATAAAATGTGATTAAACATTATCCAATTCCATGAAAAGAAATTATATGTGTTGGAAGAACCTATTTCTAAAGAGCCTGGTAAAGAGGCTAGTGAGGAAGAGTTGTCTCTATACGAGAAACATTTGAACGATGCAATAGATGTCCAGTGTTTCATGCTATCATCCATGACCAGTGATCTTCTAAATCAACATGAGTACATGGATTAATATTACATCATGTATCACCTTTTGGATATATATATATATATATATAATAAAATACAAGAGATATATAAGATCTCCAATGCTCTATTTTCAACTAATTTTGAAGAGTCAGTGTTAGCTAGGCCTCATGTAGTCAAACTTATTGGCTACATTAAACACTTAGACATCTTAGGAATTAAATTTTCAAATGATTTTCACACAAATATCATAATTTCTTCACTACACAATACCTTATCTAGTTTTATTGTTAATTATAACAATATAAATAATGAGAAGAGTCTTTTAGAAATTCTTACTCTGATTCGCCAAGTGGACAAGGGAATGGAGTGTGACAAACCCACATTCCTTGTGGTAAATAAGAAAATTATGAACAAGGTAAAGGGGCCCAATACTCATAACAAGTCTAAAGTTACTTAACACCATCCTTCCAAGAAGAGTAATATCTAGAGGCAAAAAAAAGGAAAAGAAAACAGTATGTTTTTCATGTGGCAAGCAAGGACACTATAAGAGGAACTACACCAAGAAGCAATAGAAAACTAAAGATGTGTTTGTTATCAGTTGTAATCTTTCAATATCTACACATTGGGTATTAGATATAACTTTTGGTGTTCACATCGATATCCAAATGAATGAACTAACTAGATTTCAAAATATTGATTTAAGAGAGGTGGATTTTCGAACTTCCAATGATGTGAGTTTGGTTGCTTTGTCCATTGGAGATTACTTCCATTCATTTCCAATAAGAATAATACTAGTTTTAAGAGATTGTTATTATGTACCGACTATTACCAAGAATATAATTTTTTTATCCTCCCTAGATACATATGGTTTTATTTTTAAAATTGGAAATAAACGTTTTTTCTTTTATAAAGATGATATATGTTATGGTATGGAACATTTAAATAATGGTATTTATGTACTAAATTATAAAAACCAAGTATTGGAAATTCATAAAAAATCATGATCACATGACTCATATAACACCCAGTTGTGGAACCACCATCCTGGTCATGTAAATGATAATCATTTTACAAAACTCTATCAATATAGTTATTTAGACTCTTTTGAGATAAAACAACTTAAAATATGTCATGACTTTTTAAAATACATAATGATCAAACCAAAATTTGGTGTATAGGGTAAAAGTTCCATAGAGATTCTAAGATTGGTTACACTGATGTGTGTAGACTATTTCTGGTAGAATCTAGAGGTGGGTATTCTTACTTCATAACTTTTACTGATAACTTGAATAGATATTGTTATGTTTATTTGATGTTGTATTAGTCTGATTCATTTGAGAAATTCAAAGAATTCAAGAATGAATTAGATAATAAACTTAGAAAGAATATAAAGAAGATTCAATCAGATTGAGTTAGAGAATATCTTAACCAAGATCTTATCAACTTTCTACATGAGTGTGGGATTCTATCTCAACTCACTCCACCTCACACACCATAGTGTAATGATGTTAGTGAAATGAGGAATTGTACCTTTATATATAGGGTAAGGTCGATGATGAGTCATTAATATCTTAAATTATACTTTTTGGGATATTCATTACAAATTGTGGCATACATACTAAAACGAGTATCAACTAAAGTGGAAAATAGAATTACATTCAAGTTATGGAGTGGAAAGAAACCTATTATATCGCATACATGTGTATGGGGTTGTGGGGGATTTTTTAAGGCCTTCTCTAGCAATAAACTAGAACCCTAGGGCACAAAGTGTATCATTATGGGGTATCCTAAGGGAAAATGGATACTACTTATACAACCTCTCAAACAAGAAAATGATTATCACCAGACAAGTCATCTTTCTTGAGAGGGAGCACATCCTTAAGAAGGATAGTGGGATAAAGATTGATTTTGATGAAATTGATGCTTATTATAACAAGAGTTGGTACAGGAACATATTTCATAGGTCCCCATGGAATAATTTGTTCCTGAAACATAAGTAATGCATAGAAACACTAGATAGGTAAGACAACCAGAGATAAGGTTTTATAATCACCAAATATGGTGATTCATTATTGGTTGATAATAATGAACCTATTTCTTAAAAAGATGTAGTAGAGAGCTCAGAAACTACAAGATGGAAATATTCCATGAATTTTGAAATGGATTCCATATATCATAACCAAGTTTGGGTTCTGGTCGATCTTCCATTTGATGCAAATCCTATTGGGTAAAAATGGGTATTCATGAGAAAACTAGACATAGAATGTAGATTTAGTACCTATAAAGAAAGGCTGGTGGATAAAAGGGTTTAAACAACATCTAGGCCTTGACTATAGAAAAACATTTTCACTAATTTGAATGTTCAAATCCATCATAATTCCACTTGCTATAGTAGCTTACCATGACTATGAAATTTATTAGATGGGTGTAAAAACAAATTTCCTTAGTTGGAACCTTCACAAAGATGTCTACATGATACAACCAGAAGGGTTTATGACTCCGGGTGGTACTAAAAGGATATGTAAGTTACAAAGATACATTTATGGATTGAAGCAAACATCCAAGTCATAGAACATTTGATTTGGTGAAGTAATAAAATATTTTGGTTTCATTAAGAATGAATGTGATCCATGTGTTTCTAAGAATTTTAGGAAGAATTCGGTCATTATCCAAGTAGTATATATTGATGAAATATTACTTATTGGAAATGACATACCATTCTTATAGTCTGTTAAATACTGGTTAAAAAATTGTTTCTCTATAAAGGAATTAGGTGAAGTAGCCTACATTTTAGGGATCAATATAATTTGTAATAGATCCAAGAGGTTTCTTGTACTAAGTCAAGGTACATACATTCACTACAATAAAACATGGATTTAACAGCGCCGATATTTAGAAATGCTAGAAAAATGCACTGATAAAGGGAGACCTTTATCATCACTTTTTATTAGTACTGATAAAGGCCACCCTTTTTTAGTGCTTTTTTTAGTGCAGATAAAAGAGAACTTTTATCAGTGCTTTATTTTAGCATTGACAAAGGTTAACTTTTATTAGAACTGATAAAGGGTACCTTTTATTAGTGCTAAAAATAATGCACTGAGAAAAGGTAACATTTTTCAGTGCTTTATTAGTGCTAATAAAGGTCCACAATAAAACGAAATAATTAAAAAAAATTAACAATTTCATTAATTAAATAATTATTGTTAAAAATAAATAAATTGAATATACATATATATAAATTTTAAAAATTAATAAATAATATATATTAAATATATAGATATGTAAAATGAATAAAATTAAATAATTAAACAAATAAAAATTTAAAATGAGTAAATTTAAAAAAATATTAAAAATTTTATTAATTAAATAATTATTGATAAAAATGAAAAAATTTAATATGCATATATATAGATTATAAATATTAATAAATATAATATGTTAAATATAGATATATAAAATGAATACATTGTAATAATTAAACAAAAAAAATAAAAATGAATAAATTATAAAATTATTTAAAAATTTATTAATGAAACAATTATTAATAAAAATGAATAAGTATAACATGATACATTTAATATATTATATGTTTTCAATTGGTCAATTTTATTTATTTATTTTTAATATTATTACAGTTAGGGTATTCATTTTTAATTTTTTTTATTTATTTTTTATTTTTGAATTTGATCATTTTCAATAATGTATTTATATATATTTTATTTAATATGTTTTTAGTATTTTCAATATGTATTCATCCTGACTTCAATATATATATATATATATACACATATTTTTTTAATAATTTATATTTAATTAATAAAACTTATCCATTTTTTCAATATTTTTAAATAGTACTCATTTTGAATTATTCAATTTCACTCATTTTTAAAATGCATGTATTTAAGATTATATATCCAATAATAATGGTAAAAATATATTTTTAAATAAATATTTATAATTAAATATATTTATAAATTTATATTTACTATATTTATAAATTTATACATTTATAATTATTATAAATAAGTAATTATTTTTTTTAAATAAATATTTATATAATTATATATATTTAAATAATTATAAATTTATAACAAATTTATTTAAATAATTATAATTATAAATCCTTTACTAGTACTTTTTTAGCAGTGATAAAGATCCATTTTATCAACGCTTATAAATTTAGTGCTGATAAATGGGATCTTTATCAGTGCTTTTATGAAAACACTGTTAAAAGACTCACTAAACTATTTAAAATAACCCAAACTGGGACTCAATCACTCATGATTCACATGCTCTCGCAGAACTCCTCTACTTCCGTTGTGAATCCTCTATGATCCCTTGATCTAATCAAGTCTAGAATCTAATGTATGTTGTTTTCTATTTTTCCTCTATCATTGTTTGATTTTTTAGGTTATGCATTTTTCATTTTTGCACTGTTCTTAACCATGATGAACCCTAAATCTCATCTCCTTACCACTAAAATATAACGAGTGGTTCTATTTCATCTTTTTCCTCCATAGACAATGGTTTTGAAGAAAGATAATGATGTTTTCATATGGTATGGTCAGTCGACATATGTGTATGGGCCTATATAGATAAATAAAATAGATTTTTCACTGCACACTACTACAAAGTTAATGTTGTCTATATCCCTTAGCATTGACACGTGACTTTAGTGATTGATAAGTGTGTCTGAGGTGATGTGCTGACCTGAATTGGGAACTATTTGGGTATACTAGATCAAAAATGTTAAAAAATGGAATTAGAGTGAAACTAGGGATATTGGTATTGATTATATCCAAAAGAAAAAACTTTCTAGATATAAGAAGTAATCCATAAATATGTCTATATAGCATAATTATATTGGATACTTGAGTTACCATATGAATTCTAGGTTGTTTTTTGTTTATTTTTTCATTGAACTTTCTTCTCGAGTCTCATGCCTCTTATTTAGGAGTTAATAGGTAGGAATTGGTAAGAATATATGAAATTTTATGTTCTTATGTTTCATTGTTTAATTTTTTTTTTCTAGAATAAATTATAAATTTATATTTATAGAAGCATGAATAATCAATAAATATCATATTCTTATTTATTTATTAGTGATTATTAGGTTTGTATAACTTATTAATTGATTGAATTTATTTAGTAAGCCCCTTTATCGATACTATTAGTTATTTGTTTCATACTTATTTTTAAAATAATTATTTTAACATATTTTAAATTATATTTAAAAGTATGAAAAGACTTATTAAAAATGGAATGAATTAGAGAGGGGTCAGGTGGTTTACATTTAATATATATTATTTTGTGCCTATTTCTAAAAGATTATTGTTTTTTGGAAGGGGAAAATTATGTGAATGTTTGCATTAATATAGAATATGTCACCACTCTGACCCCTAGATTTGAATAGGAAGGATACAATTAACATCCTCTGTATGCTATAACTTGTATTGATCTTCATTTACTTTAGGTAATTGTAGATATACTTTAAGTTATGTGGTATAATTTTTAATAATGGTAACATATAGTATCTATGGTTCCTATAATGTTTTATGGTAATATATCATAATAATAAATTTAGGATTTCATTGACTATATTCATTTCATTTATAAGAGTAAAAAAATCTAAATCAATACTGAGCATAAGTTTAAAAATTCACCCTTTAAAGGGATGAATGTTATTGGAGGGATCTTATGATGGATTTAAAAAAATCCAAAATCAAAAGGTGAGGAATCCTAGAGTATATAGAAGTGATGTCAAATGTAGGTGGGGTGATATTCATTTATTCAAGACCATTACAGTGTATTTATTCCAATTCCTCTTCAATTGAAGAGACTTTTTGAGTGATTACATCAGTGTAGGTGCCTAGGAAACTTTAATCCTTATTGCCACTTTTATGTGAAGCATTTCTATCTATGTGGTTATTTAGGGAACCTCCAATGCTACTTTTGAGATATTCCTTCTAGGAAGGGTCATTAGATATGATTGGTAGATTATTTATGGTTGAGTAGTCTATGGATGATTCTAGACATGGTTCTTCTATAGTGATAGGTACAATCCTAGTATATTATACTCTCATTGATGGTCTTAGGACACAAAATCTTCCTATCCTTAATTTATGATTATCTTATATTTCCTATGGGATTGAGATTAGAACTTATTCATAATTTTATTAACATCAATATTCTATATAAGTAAACATATGGAAAAAGAGTAACCAGTGTCAATTTTAATTATGAGTAAATAAGGATTCTTTTTGGTAAGATAGATTTACAATACAATACAATCCATGCATAAAAAACCACAATTGCATTCATATTAAAAGAAAATTAATACTTTCTTGAACATAGATATAAAACTTCAATACTTTAGTACAACTAACCTTCACTGACTTTATTCAACCCATCCTGAGATGATTGATTTCCTTCAATCTCTTGATGATGGATTGGACTCCCTCTTTCAAACTATCCTTCCTCCCATCATTGTGGTTCCAAAGTTCATTGATTACATACCTACCACTCGGATTTTATTCATTAATATTCATCAAATCCACTACTATGAATTTGAATACTGCATCTCCCAACTCATTATTCAAATATTTTAGACTTTCATCCTTCTCATTTACTACTTCCTGGGAACACAAAAAATGACACCCAAAAATTAATCAAAACATAATGAATGAATTTGTTTGGTTTCTTAATATTAATTTTATTATATGACACACTCGGTTACATTTAATAACACTTCATAAAAATTTACTTTTATTTTGAGTGCGGTCACATTGGATCCTATTATAATTATGCATACTTCGGCGAGAATACTATGATGATGAGTCATCTAATCTGACTCTAAAAGTTATTCCTCCCATAATGAGCAGAGCTCTCTTACCCTATTTTTAACTTCATCTTCTAGATAATTTCTCTTAGAAGCTTGGATAAGTATATGGTTTTCAATATCTCCCATCCTCCTCACATAAATACCACCACAAGTTTGTGTATCCTCTAATCCCTACCAAAAAAAAGAAACATTTCAAAGGAAGTGATAAGCAATAAATGTTTGTGAGTGGAAGTAAATGATTGTGAGTGGAATTCATGTGGATTTGAATGTACATTCCTTAATTTTTGTAATGTAATATGTTAGAATACATAATTAAAATTTCATCTAAGTTATTTTTTAACCTCAGTGGCAACTCAACTCTCATATCCCAAACAATTATTATTTCATTTTTTTTGCTTGAGACTCATCCCTCATCTCTTATATATTTATTGAACTACTCTGAGCAGTAGTCATCCAAAATGATCATGGTATGACTTTTGGTTATAGCAGTTCAAGAAACATAGGTGGATGTTCAAAAAATATGGGAGATGAATATCAAACCACAAAATTCAATAATAACTATTCGGGAGGTATTTAATCAAGGAACTTTGGAATCGCAATGATGGGAGGAAAGATAGTTTGAAATAGAGATTCTAATCCAACATCAAGAAATGAAAGAAAATCAAATTCTGAGTATAGATTAAACAAATTTAGTAAAGGTTAGTTGTACTGAATTATTTAAGTATTATATCTTTTTTCAAGATAGTAACAATTTTCATGCAAGATGCATGAAGTGTATTATATTTTTGTTATTCAAGAAAAATTAAATGTTTGACTACTCATGTGGACAATGTCTTCTACAAATGATGATGTTACCAATCCCTAGAAATAACATACTATTGATGATTAAAATGTGGAATTATTATTGGATCAACAACATGTTGATGAAAAAAACAACAACGATGTAGTATCACGGTTTTGAATAAAATTTTCAAGGTAAGAAGTTAGGGTATAAAATTTGAGGTTAGTTGGAATCAACGCAACCAACCTATTGACCCTAACAAGTCAATGTTCATTAGTTATCTTGGTTTCACAATGAGGATTAATGTTCTTATTGATATTTAATAATGGTTTCACATCCAACCTATAATGAAGGAAATACTTTAGAAAAAATATAATGGTAATGCTATAATATAATTTCTCTATTTTACTGAAAAAAATATATAATGAAACGTTGATATAGTTTTCATTATTCCTTTCATACTTCATTTATTTTAGAATATTTCCATAATAAATTTTTCTTAATGTCCACTATAAAATATCATAGAGGATTCTATACTCTTCTGACGAAGTTATATCTTAGGGATGATGAGGGGAAAATAAAGTCCCACCCACTACTTAGTTATGCACACATTATAAAGTAGGAAACATGGACTTCTTTCATCAATAATTTTAATAATAAATCATTTCAAGTGAATTTCAGTCAATGATATATTATTTGACATTATTATTTTATCCAAATTGATTCAAAATTGTTAATTTATCAAACAAAAAAATATTTCTGAAAATAAATAATGTGCATCAAAACCAACGTACCCTTATCTCAAAGGAAATATGGGGTACACTTCATTAGAAAATAAATTGGTATGTATTTTAAATCAATAATAAAATTTTAATTATATGATATGAAACAACATATGTTCCTTTATTTATATTCATATTGATGAATCTAAATATGAATCCATTTTCATCCCACGCCATGTGCTATGGAAGGAGTCTCATGTAAATAAAGAGGGTAAATTATTTGATGAAAACACAAAATCAATATGGGATGTATGTGTAATTATTAAATAATTTTAATTTTTTATGATTTATAACAATATTACATAAAATAAATATGTTCATATTTTTTTATATGGTTTAGACATAAGAATCGGTAATAACCCTACTAGAAGAAAGGTGAATTTTAGTATCTTTGAAGTGGCCTGAACAATATGATCGCATTAGAGGATTAGGTTTTGGAGTCTCTCCTAGAAAATATTTTGAGAAGATAAAACCACATGAAGATACATATAATATGGTGTGATGAATTAATGCACAAATAAACTCACTGTAACATATTATTTTGTGGTCTAGTTTGGCAGACCAATGTACAAGAAAGGATCAAAGAAAACTAGAGGTGGAGAAAAGATCTGCACATGAACCAAATGATCCCACTATATTTGAGGCTATTCATTCCCCCCAAATGCATACCTTACCCAGGGTAATCAATTTTTTCATTACTCTTTCTTGTAAATGTGAATCAAAAAACTTATGATAACTTAATATTATAAAAAAAAATTATAGGGTACAATTGTATGTGATTTAAATCTGTCAACACGCACGTCTTGTAGTGTTGTGATGGGTACAATGTATAATATCTAGGGAGATGATATACATAATCAATCCCTTACAAAAGATCACATGATAATGGGTATTGAGGTATATTATGAACCGACTGTTGAGTTGCATGTTCCACTTGATGGTTTGGATATTACAACAGTCAAAGATGATATTAGAGATTTCATAGCATGGTCATATAATCTTATAAAGATACATAAGGTACGTCTTTAAAAAATTTCATATGAAAAACATGTAACAATTGATGATAAAAGGTCTAAAGTGAGGTATGATATTATATATGGATAAAGCGGTAGAGAAACAAAATGTCAAATCAAGAAAATCTAGTGAATCGACCAAGAAAACAAAATGACCTTCCAAGAGTACCTTCTCTACACCAATTCCAGAGAAACATTTATTATCATTACAACTTCATGAAGAGAACACATTTAAAGATAAAAATATTTCTAATATTGAATATGAAGAAAAAATATATGGAGATTCCTTCATTGACGTAATCGGTCTCAAGACTCTGACTGAGATTCTTAAGCATGAATGGCTAGGCATCTTAGTTTTGAATACATAAATAAGGTACATTTTCAAAATACATCTATCCAAATAGTGAGTTAATATGTTTATTAAATTTAATAACTATACATATTTTGTATATGAATTTATATCACAACTATATAAAGGGAAGATCATGCGAAGCATGATTTGGATTCATTAATATCTATATCATTTCTATGACAGAACTTATTTTGAAGAATAATGAAATTGGGAAGAAAAAATTTCAGTAACTCTGAGTGTTTAATCAAAAAGAATCAGATGACATACTCTTTTTTATGCCTAAAATTAAAAGGTAAAACTCTACAATCTAATCACATAAAATATATTTTTAATTTTTTCATTACTTAATTTTTTTGTTTTTTAGGACGCATTTCATATTGATAGTAGTCAATCTAGACACCCTGAATATTTATTCTTTGGATCCAATGCATGGATATGCAACCAACCGACCATAAATGATGTGTATTATGAATATGTAATACACTTTAATCAATATTTTATAGACAAACTTTGAATTATATGTTCAGTCTGTGTTTTAATAAGAATTTTTTTATGGTAGGGCAGTCGCCCAATACAGGTTAGATCGTGGCACGAAGTAAGTGTCTAAAGGGATAAAGCATGTGAATTACTAAAAATGGAAAAAAATTAGGGTATATATAGAAATATTTAACTATAAAAACATTAAAAAACAATTTACTTATTTTTTCAATGTTTCTGTAGTGTTTGAAACAAGATAATGACATTGATTGTGGATATTATGTTTGAAAATTTATAAAGGAACTCATAAATCATGAAAATACTAGTATCTCCCAATAGGTAATTTCTAAATAAAATTACAATTTTATTAAATATATTTCATAATCATTTTTTTGTTTAAATTTTATCAGTACTATCAAGATTGTTGAAAACCTAGTTACTTAAAAGAAGAAATCAATTTGTTTATAGATGACTGGTCAACTTACTTTTTGTTAGAATGTATGCCAATAACAAATTTAGGTGATTACCTACTATATTTTTGATTTAGTATGATCTATGACCTTTGAAAGATATTTGGGGTGTGAAACATTAGTGTCAGAATGCATATATTTTATTTTTGATCTCTTTATCAAGGATAAGAATAATAGAGGAAATCAATTTGTTTATAAGTGCCAATATTAAAACAATAAAAATTTTGGAAAATTGTAGAGGTGTAGGTGGAGGCGAGGGAGAAGGTAGAGGAAAAGTCAAAGGAAAAGTTGGAGTTGAAGACCATCGTGGAGGAGGAGATGAAGGCGAAGACCGAGGTGGAGACCAGGAATAGGAGGATAAGAAGTGATGGCATGTAAACAATAAAATTGTTAGAAAATGAAGTAGAATGAGGATCATACCATGATTTTCTTTTAGAAAAAAAAATTAAAAGTTAACACAACACTTGTAACTTAAGAGAATAGCCATTGTGAAAGTGTTTCAGTTGACTTAATGAAATAATTTTTTTCACCACTTGTCTTGATAATTTGGGACAACAATTTATACTTAATTTTTGATGTGTTTGAATCGGTCTCATGTCAATCCCACACATGATGCAACTTGTGTGGTTCAAAGTGTATGTATCCAGTTTAAAATGACATTTTAGTAAAAAAAATAAGTGGTATACTAAAAACTAATGATACGCATTTTGATTATTTTGATACTTTATAAAAATGATCTATGAGTAATTTGGGATGTGTAGGAGTCATTCGAACCTCAATCCAAAGCATGGTGTGACTAGTATAAATCCAAGTGCATCTTTTTATTCAAAAGTAACTTTAATTTTAGTGGAAAAAACAAATTACATACTCAAAACCAATAAAACGCATTTATAATATTTTGGAAATTTTTTAAAATGATCCATAAGTCATTTTTGATATGTAGGAATCATCCGCACCTCAATCTGATGCACAGTGTGACTGGCATCACTCCAAGTGTGTCTTTTTATTCAAAACTAACATTAATTTTAGTGAAAAAAAACATACATACTCAAAACTAAGAAAAAACATTAGTAATGTTTTGATACTTTAGTAAAATGATCCATAAGTCATTTATGATGTGTGTTAATCAGCAGCACCTTAATCTAATGTGTGGTATGATCAGTGCAACTCCAAGTGTCCTTTATCACTTTAAAATTTACATTTTAATACAAAAAAGTTTTTACTCACTGAAAACTGAGAAAACATACTCATATTGTCTTGATAATTTAGTAAAATAATTCATAATTCATTTGTGATGTGTATGAATCAGTCTCATTTCAAACCCACACAATATGCCACCTATATGGATCAAAGTGCGTGTTTCCATTTTAAAATGATATTTTAGTAAAAATCATAAATGGTAAACTCAAAACTGAGTAAAAACATTCAGATTGTTTTTTTACTTTAGTAAAATTATCCATTAGTTATTTAGTATGTTTAGGAATCAAATAGACCTCAATCAGATGCACAGTGTGACTGGTATAACTCCAAGTGTGTCTTTTTATTCAAAAGTGACATTAATTTGAGTGGAAAAAGCAAATGACATACTCAAAATTGAGAAAATTAATTTGGATTGTTTTGGTACATTATTAAAATGATCCATAAGTCATTTTTTATGTGTAGAAATCATCTTCACTTCAATTTGACGCACGATGTGATCGGTATGACTCCAAGTGTGTCTTTTTATTCAAAAGTGATTAATTTTAGTGGAAAAAACAAAAAACATACTCAAAACCAATAAAATTAATTTTATTGTTTTTTTTACTTTATGAAAATAATAAATAAGTCATTTTTGATGTGTAGGAATCAACCAAAACTCAATCTGATGCATGGTGTGACTGGTATGATTCCAAGTGCAACTTTTTATTCAAAGCTGACATTAATTTAAGTGAAAAAAACAACTAACATACTCAAAACCAAGAAAACACATTCAGATTGTTTTTTTACTCTATGAAAATGATCCATATGTCATTTTTGGTGTGTATGAATCAGTCATACCTCAATATAATGCATGGTATGACTGGTATGACTCCAAGTGTTTGTTGTCAGTTTAAAATCAACATTTTAATACAAAAAAATACCATTCACTTAAAATTGAGAAAACACACTTATATTGACTTAATAATTTGTTAAAATTATTCATAATTCATTTCTGATGGGTATGAATCATTCTCATTTCAAACCCACACATGATTCCACTTGTATGGCTCAAAGTGTGTGTTTCAAGTTTAAAATGACATTTTATTAAAAAACATAAGTGGCATACTCAAAACTGAGTAAACACATTAGGATTGTTTTTTAATTTATTAAAAAAATACATGATTCATTTTAACATGTAGGAATCATCCACACCTCAATATGATGCACGGTGTGACTAGTATGACTCCAAGTGTATCTTTTTATTCAAAAGTGACATTAATTTTAGTGGAAAAAACAACTAACATACTCAAAACTGAGAAAATGAATTCAAATTGTTTTATTACTTTAGGAAAATAATCCATAAGTGATTTTTGATGTGTAGTAATCAGCTTCACCTCAATCATATGCATGGTGTAACCAGTATGACTCTAAGTGTATCTTTTTATTCAAAACTGACATTAATTTTAGTGAAAAAAACAATTGACATACTCAAAACTATGAAAACACATTCAGATTATTTTGGTACTTTAATAAAATGGTCTATAAGTCATTTTTGACATCTATGAATCATCCTCACCTCAATCCAACACACGGTGTGACCAGTATGACTCTAAGTGTCTGTTATCAGTTTAAAATTGACATTTTAATACAAAAAAGTGACATTCACTAAAAATCAAGAAAACACACTTGGATTGTCCTGATATTTTGGTACAATGATTCATAATTTATTTTTGATTTGTATGAATCATTTTCATGTCAAACCCACACATGATTCCACTTGTATGGCTCAAAGTGCGTATTTCTAGTTTAAAATGACATTTTAGTAAAAAACATAAGTGGAATAATCAAAACTGAGGAAATGAATTCGTATTGTTTTGGTATTTTAGAAAAATTATCCATGATTCATTTGTGATGTGTAGGAATCGGCCACACCTCCATCTGACACATGGTGTGACTGGTACGACTCCAAGTGCATCTTTTTATTCAAAAGTAATTTTAGTGCAAAAAACAACTGACATACTCAAAATTGAGAAAACGCATTTGGATTGTTTTGGTACATTATTAAAATGATCCATAAGTCATTTTTGATGTGTAGGAATCCTAAACACCTCAATCTAACACACAGTGTAACCAGTATGACTCCAAGTGCATCTTTTTATTCAAAACTACCATTAATTTTAGTGAAAAAAAAATAATGACATACTCTATAATAGTGTTTTTTTGTTGTATTTGTATTATAAATTTTATTTCATTTTAATTCAGTTTTTATACCTTATTTTGGTAATTTTTTTCTGTTTCTAGTGATGTAGTGTGTTGTTACAGTACATTGCACTTGTTTCTATTGTTACAGTGTGCTATAGCATCACACTATAGTTTTCACCTTTGTTTATGCTACTAAATGCACTAATAAAGATAGACTTTATCAGCACTTATAGAAGTTATGATAAAGGATTCCTTTATTGTAACTTATTAAAGTTTTGATAAAGGAATCTTTATCAGTTCTACGAAAATCATTGAGAAAGATATCTTTTATCAATGCTTGTAGAAGCACCGATAAAGGTATCCTTTATCGGCACTTTTTAAAGTGCTGATAAAGGAATCTTTATCCATACTTTTAAAAGTGCTGATAAAGGGTCTCTTTATTAGCTCTAAATAAAAACGCTGATAAATGAGGCCTTTATCAACACTTTTAAAAGCGCTAATAAAATTTTGATTAATCAGGGCTTTTCTAGTGCTGAAAAAGGACTTGTCCTTTTAACCATGTTGAGGCAGTCAGTGCTTTTCTAGCATTGATAAAGGCCTATTCTAGTGTTGTTAAAGGTGTGTTTTTTAGTAGTTATTGGACATATTCTAAAGAGATTTAGTATATAAAAATCCAAGAGGGGATTAGTTCTAGTGTCACATGGTATACATCTTTCTAATAATATGCTTCCTCAAACACAATAGGAGAAAGATAGAATGAGTAAGATATCATACACTTTAGCAATAAGATCAATCATGTATTTCATGTCATGTACTAGAATTTATGTTTACTATGCATTTATCATGGTAGGAAAATATCAAGTTGATCTATGAGAACAACATTGTTCTACTATTAAGGACATCCTTAAATATCTAAGAAAAACTAAGAATATGTTCTTGGTGTATGGAGGATATGAGGATTTAGTTATTAGGGGTTATACTGATGCTAATTTTCAAATATATTAGAATGATCTGAAGTTATAGTTGGGATATATTTTTTCTCTCGATGGAGGAGTTGTGAGCTGGAAGAGTTCAAATTAGCCATTTGTCACCAATTATACAGTGGATTCTAAATATATAGCATCTTTTGATGCATTAAAATAATCCATTTGGATATGGATATTTTTCTAAGAGATGTATATGGTGAAAAATAGTAAAGACCCTATCACATTGTATTGTGATGATACTATAGTGGGGGCTCTAGAAAAATATCCAAGGTTACACCAATGGAAAAAATATATACTCCAAAAATATCACTTATTGGGGGATTTTTATGATAGGGGTGACTTTTGGTAATAAGAGTTTCCATGAAAGAAAACATGGTGGACCCATTGACTAAAGGACTATCTCAGCAGAAACATGAGTATTATATGAGAGCTAGGGGACTGAAGGTTTTTAGCAGTTGGATCGAGTGCAAGTGAGAGTCTATTGGATTTGGTGCCCTAGAACCAAATTCTATGTACTTTATGATAACCTATATTAATTGTTTTCAATATTAATAAACTCATTATCACATCATGATTATTCTTCTATGTGATATAGTATGTGATAGTGTCCTAAGATTAGTTGTCACACTAAAAGGACATAGTAGTTCCATGCTGTAATGAGAACCTGGATTTTCTATGAAGGTGTTCTTAAATATATGTTCAATAGCCAGATGAAATCATTTTAGGGACATAAATTATACATGATATCAGGGGTGGATACTCATAGGACATTGAGGCACCTTATCATAGTGTACACTAATTTCCAATGTAGTAAATTTTGGGAATGAGACCCGCTAGTAGGAAATCAACATTTATATGTGTTATTAGATGTTCTTATATGTGGACATGTGTATTATTCCTTATAATTTAAGATTATTACTAATGGATGTTATGAGTCACATACTTTGATGTATTGATGAAAAATGTGATGACATATGTTCGTGATGAAGTGGGATATGTTGGGTGCATCATGAAAAATATTTCATTAATGAATAATGTGAGAAAAAAGTTATCACTTATATTATTTAACAAAAGATGATATATAGGACCCTTTTATTGGAATTATATATCCTAAATAAATCCATGGCCATGGTGTTCTATTAGAAAGTTCAATTTTCATAAAGTCAAATAAAGTGACATCGCGAACATAAGTTGATGGGACTAACATACAGCTTGCTTGATTGGTGATATCATGATAAAGGGATTATATTACACAGTAAGAATATTTATGTGGTTTTATGTCATTGTGATGTTAACTTCTTTCTCTATGGGTGTCTTTGCATGTTACTAGATGATATCCTTGGACATTGGACCATTTCGCCTAATGCTACTGAGAAAGAGGCCTAGAGGGTCACACATTAAGTGTATCTAGAACCTCAATTAAATAATAATATTATTTATTATTTGATAAGTTGAATAAATATTATTCCCACATGTGGTTTAATAATTATTCATGTTTTCTTGATTGTATATATTATGTCACTAGTTATTTGAGAGGATATTTTGTGAGAAGAATATTTAATAAATATTTATTTTCTATTTAGTAAATATAATATTTATCTATTTATTGGAAAATAATGTCGTGATATTTATTTATTAAATATATAGTAATTATTCAAGGTCTGATAAATATTGCGAAGGAATGACAGACTGAGTATAATGTTCTGGTGAGAAATAATATATATTGAATATTATTTGAATAAATAATATTTAATTTAATTCGTGAGTTTAGTGCATATCAAGAAATGATAATATTATTATTGTTATTATTAATATGGGGTTCCATGGGAATTAAGAAAAATAATAAGGGCACATGCAAAATTATTATTTTTTAACCCTATCGATGTATAAACTCAGTTATATTATTTCCTTGGGGTTGTACACTTCATTTGGTTGCGTATAATGACATCCAGAGAGAATTGTCTCAAAGCCCTAGATAGATCCCTCTCTAAGAATGATCTTAAGAATGAAGATTGATCCTCCTCTACCACCACTCTTAAGTCTAGAGAGATCAAATATAATCCTTCTTTAAGCGAGTCTTGGGGTGATCAAAGGTGAATGATGCAAGCATCGGGATTACCGCACTATCACCTGGAGATTCCTACGATGATATTTAGAGGTTTTTGGAACATGTTTGGATCACTGTTAGAGGGAATATACTCGTGATTCTTACAACATAATGATGATATGACATAGACACATTTTTAGATCCATCAATGAAGAAATAAATAATCACAAGGTAATTTGTAACGTCCCGGTTCCGGGTGCCACTCAACGGGTGCCCCGGACCTGGTTTTCCATGTGACCTCAAGCTCATTTCCCCAAATGCCAGAGGCTGCCGACTAGCAGCGAGGGTCCATATCTGATAGTGGGGAAACTATGCCCTCATTTTTCAAATTGTAGCACAGCGGAATACAAAATAAAACATACAACGAACAGCGGAAGCAGTATAACATACACAACTGAAATAAAAAATAGTAGTGGATACAACCAACAGTATATAAATAATGATGCTACATGTATCAAGTTCTAAGAAAACAGCCAGAACATGTTATACATCAATACAGTACAACAAAAGGCAGAGTATAGCAAAACAAAGTAAAAGATCTGGCAGTGGCATCGCGAGCCTAGGCTCGGTTCCATGCCCTCCTCCTCCTCAGAAATAGTCAAGTACCTATATAGGGACTCTTAACCCTATCCACACCTGCAGAAACGTAATTTGTTTGGGCCGAAAAGCGTGACCCAAACAAGGTGTGAGAAATATATCTCAGTAGGCACCCACCAAAGTCCATGCCCAACTGTGTGTAAGCATGAAACAACAGTGAAATAGTAAAATGCAATAAAGTAAGCAGTACTCTCAAGTAACCAACTTAACAGTTAAATTTCCATTTAATAATCATTTAATCCATTAAATATTAGAGATCACCACAGTTCATTTATAAGTAAACAATCCACGTCCTCAGACAAGTAAACCCCTACCCTCAGGTAAGGATTGTCCAATGCAAGAATCCTTCCTCAGGCATAACAGAATTTTCCCTCAGGCGTAGGTAGTGTCTCCCTCAGGCATAGAATCAGCTGCCCTCAGGAATGGAAGAAGTTGCCCTCAGGCTAAAATAACTACTTCCCTCAGGCTAAACAGTGCAGTGCCCACAGGCTAATCACAACAACGCCCTCGGGATAAATAGGTAACCAGGCCATGCCCAACATGTAAACAATCAGTAAACAAGAAATTCCTCTCAAGGAAATTCTACAATTACTATTTTAGAGGCATACCCTCAGGTATCCTGGCCAAATGGCTAAATAGTGGAACACACCCCTGGGGTGGTTCCGGATCCAAGAAACGATCACAACCAGCATTTTAATATCATAATTAAAATACCTAATCAATTCTATGTGTTTAATATAGCAACGGACTCAGCCACACGACACCCCAACATGGGTTCGTGGCACAAAAACGCACAAAACACATAGAAGTTGGAAAACTAAACACCAAGATACCTACCTTATACGCCAACGAGCAGTATACCCGGACACTGACTCCAGAAATGCCCAATAACGGCATAGATCTGACGAAGAACGAAACCAACTCATACTTAAATAACTTACGTTAGGAGAAGAATTGGTGAGAATAAGTCAAGGAGATGGAAGACCTTACCCGTGCGGTTCCAACGAGATCGTCCGAGGTGGAAACCAATCCCAGAAGAACACTCGGCAGATCTTCAAAGGTTAGGCCTCTTCCTTTGGCTCCAAAACGGCTCAAATGCCTCCTCTTCCAAATGAGGAGGCTACTGCCTGTTTTAAGCCGAAAAAAACAAAGTACACGGCATGTACTTCCGAGTATACGGCATGTACTTCCCAAATTTTAAACTGTTCCTCTGGAGGCTTCCCGCCAGCATGACACTGTTCACCTGCTGACAAGAGTACACGGCATGTACTCCTGAGTACACGGCGTGTAATGCCGCCCAGTTGGCGGATGCTCCACTGCCTTACTATTTTGGTCTTCCGACTGACTACACGGCGTGTAAAGGAAGACTACACGGCATGTAGTCGGTTCCTACACCCTTTTTCGCTGACATGGCTACACGCCCCGTGTACTCCTCCCTACACAGCCAGAAGTACACGGCGTGTGGAAAAAGTACATGGCGTGTACTTACAAAGTTTAGGATTTTTACCCATTTTCCATATTTTATTAAAAACACTTTAAGGAAAAGAGAAAAGAAGAAGCCCGTACCTCAAAGATAAGAACCGGATTCTTATAAACTTCCCCCCTTATAGCAATTCGTCCCCAAATTGCCCCTCCAAGGGTGGTGAAGATATAGCCGTGAACAACTCCAACCAATGAGCATGTACGTCGGCCTCCCGCTCCCAGGTCTCATCCTGCACTCGTCCATGCTGCCATATCACCCGTACGAGAGGAACTGACCGGCCTCAGAGAACCTTCATGCTCCTGTCAATGATACGAATCGGATGATCCTCAAAGGAAGCATCTGCCTTTAGCTCAACCTCCTCGGGATGAAAGACGTGAGACGGGTCTGAATGATAGCGGTGCAAATGAGATATGTGGAAGATGTCGTGCATGGCTCGGTACCACTACAGTAACCACAACCGATAAGCAACCAGCCCGTCTCTCTCTAGAATCTCAAATGGCCCCACATACCACGGTGAAAGTTTACCCTGTCTCCTGATCCACTTATGTCCCAACCTCGGCGAAACATGCAAGAAAACCTAATCCCTGACCATGAACTCCAAAGGCTGTCTGCAGTGATCAACATAGGACTTCTGATGAGATTGTGCAGTAGCCATCCACTTCTGTATCAACTGGACCTGCTCAGAAGTCTCCTGTATGAGACGTGGTCCCAGCAAAGCTGCCTCACCTGCCTCTAACTAGCACAAAGGTGATCGGCACGGCCTACCGTATAAATCCTCATATGGTGCCATCTTAATAGTCTCCTAGAATCTATTGTTATAGGCAAATTCAACTAAGGGGATATGCTTCTACTAAGATCCCCCAAAGTCTAGGACGCATGCACGCAGCATGTCCTCTAGCACCTGTATCGTACGCTCTAACTGGCCATCGGTCTGAGGGTGGTATGTTGTACTCAGAAGCACCTGTGTACCCAGTGACCTCTAAAAACTCTACCAGAAACGAGACGTGAAGCAGGCGTCCCTATCTGAAACTATAGAATGAGGGACCCCATGAAGACGTACGATCTCTTGGATATATATCCTTCTAAGCTCGTCAACACTAAAGGTCTCCTTGATCGGCAAGAAGTGAGATACCTTCGTGAGTCTGTCCACAACAACCCACACGGCATCATTGCCACGAGGTGGCATTGGAAAACCAGTAACGAAATCCATCGCGACATCATCCCATTTCCACTCTGGAATGGGTAACTTTTGTAACAGTCCAGCTGGTCTCTGATGCTCCGCCTTCACCTGCTGACAGGTGGAACACCTCGTAACAAAACCAGCTACTTCTATCTTCATACCCGGCCACCAGTACTGACGTCTCAAGTCAAGGTACATCTTGGTAACCCCGGGAAGAACTACCCAAACTAAAGCATGAAAATCCCACATCATCTCCTTGTGTATATCCCCTGGAACCCACACTCATCCATGGAAACGCAAAACCTCATCATTGTCTATCGTCCAACCAGGAGGAGGGTCCTCACTTTCCATCGACTCCCGTAGAACTAGGCCTTCTGAATCAGATAGTTGTCTCATCCTCACTCTATCCAGGAGGGTAGAAGTCACAGCTAAAGATAAAAGATAAGTCTGACCCTGACTGTCATGCACCTCCAAATGCATTTCAGAGAACAAAGCCATGAGCTTCCACTCGCCACTGGCCTCTTGTACTGCCTGTATCTGAGTCTTTCTGCTCAGTGCATCAGCTACTGCATTACCTCTACCGAGTGTATAGGCAAGCTCAAAATCGAAGGACTGAAGGTATTCGACCCAACTTCACTGCCTCAGATTTAAGTCACGCTGAGTAAAGATATACTTGAGGCTTTTGTGGTTGGTGAAAACCAAAAAATGATCTCCCAATAGATATTGTCTCCAACAGAGAAACACATTAACAACTGATGCCAACTCGAGATCATGTGTCAGGTAATTCCTCTCATGTGGCCTCAACTGCCGAGACCCGTACACAACAACTCGATTGCCCTGTATCAACACTGCTCCCAGCTCAATACATGATGCATCACAGTAAACTGTATAGCTCTTCCCCTACTCTGGAAGTATCAGGATCGGTGATGATTTCAACCTTCCCTTCAGGTCCTAAAAAGCTTTCTTGCAAGCTTCCAACCATACGAACTTTACACCCTTCTTAGTCAGACCCATCAACGGCGCTGCTAAGTGGGAGAAGTCCTATATAAAACACCTTTAGTAACCAGCCATCCCTAAGAAACTCCATATCTCAAACACGTTCTTAGGATTATCCCAGGAAACTACTGCTCTCACCTTCTCTGGGTCTACTGAAACTCCTTCCTCTGAGATGATATAACCCAGGAAGTGAATCAGGTCCATCCAAAAGTTTCACTTTGAGAGCTTAGCATATAGTCGATGCTCTCTCAATGTACTCAATACGATCTCAAGATGGGTGTCATGGTCGTGTCGAGTGTGAGAGTATACCAAGATTTCATCCAAGAATACTACCACAAAAGAATCAAGATATGTATGGAACACATGATTCATCAGAGACATGAAAATTTTTGGTGCGTTCGTGAGTCCGAACAGCATAACTGTATACTCATATAGACCATACCTACTCCTGAAAGCTGTGAGAGGTATATCAGATGGTCTCACGTGCAGCTGATGATATCCTGATCTCAAGTCAATCTTCGAGAACACTCATGCTCCACGAAGCTGTTTAAAAAGATCATCAATCCTCAGTAAAGGATATCAGTTCTTAACCGTCAACTGGTTCAGCTTCCAATAATCCACGCAAAGTCTGAGGGTACCATCCACCTTTTTCGCAAAAAGGACCGGCGATCCCCATGGAGAAGTACTGGGTCGGATAAAACCTTTTGCCTGTAACTCCTCTAACTGCCTCTTGAGCTCCTACAACTCCGGTGTGGCCATCCTATAAGGAGGAATGGACACCGATGCTACTCCTGGCACAAGCTCAATAGAGAAATTTACCTCATGCTCTGGAGGTAGACCTGAAAATTCGTCCGGGAAGACATCCCTGAAACGATCAACCACTAGAGGGAAATATATCTGACAAGTCCCCTGTTCATCCAGATATAAGCTCGCAATCTAGGCTATGACTCCACCTCACCCACGATGCTTTGGTCCAGCTCGACTCTCCTGAACATCCCATTCTCCCTTGTATAGAAACTCTCCGCCCTATGGTTACGTGAAACTTACCCTACGACGATAGCAATCTAAAAAGGCACAAAAGGGAACCAACCAGTCCATCTCGAGAATGACATCATAGCTTGTCATCTCTAAGACATAAAGGTCCCAAAGAAAGTGACACCCACCAACCTCAAGGGGGAACTCCTTGCACTTACGCACACCAGTCGTTCTAGTTCCCAACGGGGTGTCTAGCATCATAATATCAGAATAAGTAGAAAGACAGAGCCCAAGGATATCCACAATGGGCACAAATATAAAACTATGCATAGCACCCGTATTAAAAAGTACTGAAGATAAGACATAATCTACTAAAATAGTACCTCTGACTGTAGAAGGTCTGGGATCCTACTTCTACTGGGTCTGTTGCACTGCATATGTCTGCTCAGTGTCGCGGCCCTGCGACACAGCCTGGCTACCCTGAGCTGTCCCACCCTGCTGCCTCTGAGATCCTGGTGTCTGGCTACCATGGCCATGACCACCATCTCTACCCACACACCCTGATGCATTCCAGTTCCCTGACTAGTAAGAAGTCATAGGTCCTGCCCCCACATGCGGAGTTTGAACAGAACCCCTCCCACTAGCCACTGGTAAAAACGCCCTGCAAAAGTGCTGCAGATGACTCATCTTGCTGCAAGATCGTCACTCCACTGGGTCTCGTAGACACTATGGCCTCTTGTGCCCCTCTCTACCACATTGGTAGCACATAACCTGGACACTTGAAGCATTCTACTGACTGGTACTGCCACCCTGAGAGAATTCTATCTGTCTCTTCCTCTTGCCAGTGGAAATAGTACCAGTAACTAGTGCTGAACCGCCCTGGCCCACACCACCAGATTCCTACAGGTTCCTCTCTATAATCAGTGCCTGATTTACAATAGCGTGTACAGTAGGCAACCTGAAGACATTCACCATCACTCGGATGTCATATCGAAGACCATCCTCAAAACATCTAGCTCTCAACGTCTCATCACCCACCAGCACGGGTGCAAAGAGATGAAGCTCGGTAAACCGAGCAGAATAGTCCATCACCGACATAGCGCCCTGCTGCAGATTCATGAAATCTCGAGCTCTGTCTTCCCTCAGCATCTCGGGAAAGAAGAAGTCATAGAAGACTGCCTGAAAATCCTCCCACGCCATGTCCCTGTGATGCTCTGACTGGGTGGTAACATCCCACCACCTCTTGGTGGAATCACGCAGCATGTATGTCGCGACCTTGACCCTCCGCCCTGGAGGCGTCTCAAGATGCTCGAAAATAGTCTGCATCGACCCCATCCAAGACTCTGTAGCCTGTGGTCTTCCATCCCCTGAAAACGTAGGCGGATGCTGTTGTTGGAAGATATGTGTCAGTTCGGCCATAGATGTGGAAGCCTACAATGCTCCCTAAAAGGTCTGCATGAACTGTAATAAGCCTTCACGAAACTACACCTCTGTGCCCATGTCCAGTATAGCAGCTGGTGTCACATCTGGCTCTGCTGGAGGATCAACTGGTAGCCCATGGCCCACCATCTCCGAAGTAAAGTCATCGCCGCTCTCCTGGCGAACAACGCGGGGTCGTCTAGGTGGCATGACACTACAAGTTCAAAAGCACGCCTTATATTCAAGATTATTTAGGCTAAAATGAAGAAATCGCAAAGGGAACAAGAGGAAGAAGGCATCTCAAAATTTACAAAACAAGACTACACGGCATGTATACTGACTACACGGTGTGTACTTGACTTCCCTTCCCCTGCCCGGGTCCTTCGACACGGCTAAGCCACACAGATCCCGTTAAACAAAACTACACGGCGTGTATATAATCTACACGGTGTGTATGGTGTTATTTTCCAACTAGCCATGTCA
Source organism: Viscum album (assembly GCA_963277665.1). NCBI lineage: Eukaryota > Viridiplantae > Streptophyta > Magnoliopsida > Santalales > Viscaceae > Viscum > Viscum album. Next base: position 1,513,332,608 of record OY728155.1, on the reverse strand, counting down.
TTTGTGACACGGCCGACTACTCGGCTTGAAACTACACGGCGTGTTACACCCGCACACAGCGTGTACACCACCCCCGTTTCCCAGCCACACAGATAAGTCCACACGGTCTATCCTTGGACAAGACTACATGGCGTGTCCTCAAAGGTACACGGCGTTTTCAAGGAATGGTGACATCGACCCGTGTTGTTAGTTACACGGCCGAGTCCCTAGGTCACACTACACGGCGTGTTCATATTTGACACGGAGTGTTCTATAAATGAGTTTACCGACCCGTGTTGTTAGTTACATGGCCGGACTCTGGGTCAACACTACACGGCGTGTAAATCTGGTACACGGCGTGTTTTTTCCAAGAACTTACCTACCCCATGTCACCGCCCACACGGTTTGTGACACGGGAAGAGACTACACGGCGTGTACTCAGAGTACATGGTGTGTACTTAAAAAGTTCATTTTTCTTCCCGAAGAGAAGGCCATACACGACGTGTGTAAAAATAATACATGGCATGTATACTGGGTTTCCGGACAGTATGCCTCAGAAACTTCCCCAGAACCCAGAAAATACCGCAAAACAACACCTAAGTTCCAAATTCTGATCCGTGAGGGCCCATACTCCCCAAAAATCAAAGTTTTACATCTTATCTATGTTATAACATAATAAACAGTCAATGATCCACCAAATTCTGGTCAATGGGGGCCCATACTCTCCAAAAACCAAACTTTGGCGTCCATTCTTTTATAAACATGCTCACACAAAAATACCCTATCAACCAGCAGGTATTGATCAAGCAGCTATCACAACAGCATGCTTTACTAGCACAACAACTATCACAACAACATGCAATTTCTAATGCACCTACATGGCATGGAACTATGCATGGAATGTGATTTCTAGCATGTGCCTATATGATGCATGAGATGGCATACCCTCATCTCATCGGGTTGAAACTAAATAGAACCCACAGATAAATGATAAACAGCACAATACAAGTGCATCACCCAACGGTGAAATCATATCAACTGTAAATTGAAAAATCAGTAAAAATTGCAATACGAGTTAAATTAGCTTTTCCCTATACATGGGTTAGCTACGCCTGGGCATAGATTATTACCAACTACCAGTCCATCCTATCCCTGACTAAGGCTCCAAATAGTAAGTCAGGAGAAAAGAAACCCTCTGATACCACTTTGTAACGTCCCGGTTCCGGGTGCCACTCAACGGGTGCCTCGAACCCAGTTTGCCACGTGACCTCAAGCACATTTCCCCAAACACCAGAGGCTGACGAATAGCAGCGAGGGCTCAGGTCTGATAGTGGGGAAACTATGCCCTCATTTGTCAAAGTGTAGTGCAGCGGAATACAAAATAAAACATACAACAAACAGCGGAAGCAGTATAACATACACAACTGAAATAAACAACAGTAGTGGATACAACCAACAGTATATAAATAATGATGCTACATGTCTCAATTTCTTAGAAAACATCCAGAACATGTTATACATTAATACAGTACAACAAAAGGTAGATTACAACAAAACAAAGTAAAACAGCTGGCAGCGGCATCGCGAGCCTAGGCTCGGTCCCATGCCCTCCTCCTCCTCAGCAATAGTCAAGTACCTGTATAGGGACTCTTAACCCTATACACACCTATAGAAACGTAATCTGTTTGGGCTGAAAAGCGTGACCTAAACAGGGTGTGAGAAATATATCTCAGTAGGCACCCACCAAAGGCTCGTTCCCAACTATGTGTAAGCATGCAACAACAGTGCGATAGTAAAATGTAATAAAGTAAGTAGTACTCACAAGTAACCAAATTAACAGTTAAATTTCCATTTAATAATCATTTAATCCATTAAATATTAGAGATCACCACAGTGCATTTCTAAGTAAACAATCCACGTCCTCAGACAAGTAAACCCCTAACCTTAGGTAAGGAGTGTCCAATGCAAGAATTCATCCTTAGGAATAACAGAATTTTCCCTCAGTCATAGGTAGTGTCATCCTCAGGCATAGAATCAGCTTCCCTCAGGCACGGAAGAAGTTTCCCTTAGGCCAAAATAACTACTACCCTCGGGCTAAACAGTGCAGTGCCCACAGGCTAATCACAACAATGCCCTCAGGCTAAACAGGTAACCGGTCCATGCCCAACATGTAAACAAGCAGTAAACAAGCAATTCCTCTCAAGGTAATTCTACAATTACTACTTTAGAGGCATACCCTCGAGTATCTTGGCCAAATGGATAAACAGTTGAACACACCCCTGGGGTGGTTCCGGATCCAGGAAACGATCCCAACCAGCATTTTAATATCATAATTAAAATACCTAATCATTTCTAGGTGTTTAATATAGAAACGGCCTCAGCCACACGACACCCCAACATGGGTTCGTGGCACAAAAACACACAAAACACACAGTAGTTAGAAAACTAAACATCAAGCCACCTACCTTATACACCAACGAGCAGTATACCCGGATGCCAACTCCAGAAACACTCAATAATGGCGTAGATCTAACGAAGAATGAAACTCGTTCAAACGTAAATAAATTACTTTAGGATAAGAATTGGTGAGAAGCAGTCAAGGATATGGAAGCCCTTACCCGTGCGGTTCCAACGAGATCGTCTGAGGTGGAAACCAATTCCAGACGAACACTCGGCAGATCTTCAAAGGTTCGGCCTCCTCCTTTCGCTCCAAAACGGCTCAAATGCCTCCTCTTCCAAATGAGGAGGCTACTTTCTATTTTAAGCCTAAAAAACAAAGTACACGGCGTGTACTTCCGAGTACATGGCGTGTACTTCCCAAATTTTAAATTGTTCCTCTGGCGGCTTCCTTCCAGCGCGGCACTGTTCGCCTGCCGACAAGAGTACACGACATGTACTCCTGAGTACACGGTGTGTACTGCCGCCCAGCTGGTGGCTGCTCTAATGCCTTACTATTTTGGCCTGCCGACTGACTACACGGCGTGTAAAGGAACACTACACGGCATGTAGTTGGTTCCTACACCCTTTGTCACCGACATGGCTACACGCCCCGTGTACTCCTCCCTACATGTCCAGAAGTACATGGCATGTGGAAAAAGTACACGGCGTGTGGAAAAAGTACACGGTGTGTACTTCCAAAGTTTAGGATTTTTCCCCATTTTCCATATTTTATTAAAAACACTTTAAGGAAAAGAGAAAATAAGAAGCTCATACCTCAAATATAAGAACTGGGTTCTTACATAATTCTTTAATCATTTAAATTAATTATAAATAATATGTGATGATCTTGCATCATGGTTCAGAAGTTCAATGAAAAATTATTATTTGATTCATTTTTCTGATCGCGTCATTTATTGTCATATAAATATTGTATTAATAATCAATTACGACAAAAATATGAATTGGGAATATCCGATTTGATGCTTCCTCTATTCTTGGAACCTTCACTCTCCATATTCTGATGATTTCATAAGGGTTTATTCATGATTATGGTTAAGATCATTGAGGTAAGGCCTCCCCCTCTTTCCATCTCCTTATTCTAATTGTTTCTTATTCTCTTTAGCATCTCTCTCTATCCTTGGTCAAACTCTAACTATTTTATGGGGTTTTTATTTTTCGATTTTTAGTTTCTAGGGTTTTTAATTATTGATTTGAGGCTTGTTCTAGCAACATTCATCGAATTTGATAAGTTATTCTCAATTTGAGGTTGGTTTACCCTTATTTCAGTCTTTAAATTTCAAAACATTTGTTGTTTTCCCGTTTTACTCTTATTTTATATACGTATTACTAATATTAAATGTGTCTATAAATCCTTTTTAAAATGAAACCAAGTTTTACTTGGTTTCATTTGAATGCAATGGACTTTCCATTTTAAAATTTATGTTTCAAATTTACTTGAAAACTACCTTGCAGATTGAATGTATAATAAAATGACTAAATGAACTTTGCTAGTGTGTTTTGGTATTTTAAATTTTTTTTTTTGATTTTCAAAATGTATTCTCAATTGGTTCTTAATTTCTATATAGAATTTCAAGTAAAACTTGAAATTCTAAGAAATTATAAAAAAAATCAAATTTTTTTTTAATAAAAGTGTCAAAGTAAATGCTTTTGGTGGCTACGATCATATAAACAGGTATGCATATGCGTGTGTGTGTGTGTGTAAAAATTCACATGAGAATATTTTATTTTTTTCAATGAGAGAAATATATATATATTTATAAATTCATATGATCATAACTATGGAGGAAACTTTTGGGTTTTAAATGTGATATTAATGATATATTTTTAAATATATTTTAAAGGATTCCTAAAATAAATTATAAGTCTTGGTTGGAACCTTCCTAATAAATGTTAATCATTTGAATGATTTTGAATGGAATATTATTGGGTGTTGATTAGAATTCTCTTTTTAAAGAGTTTTGATGTTTGAATTGGATCCACCCTTGGTTGTTTAGTGATTTCACATGGTTGTGGTATCTTTAGAACTACTTAGTGATGTTGTAATTATTGTTTACGGTTATTTCATTCAAAACTCATGGGAATGCCTGGGTGCATGGGTAGGTTAACATATACAGTATGGGTTCCCTTTCCACTAATTATTCTAGTGAAGTATATCTGTTTGTCACCCCTTCCACTTATTAGTGATGTGTTACTATTTCCACTAATTGAGGGTTTACCTAATTAGTGACATGTTCCTAAGTTATCCCAATCCCTTAGTGACCCTAGGGTATTTCTCCCATGATGCTCATTTTAAATTATTAATTGTATTATTTTTCTCTTTCACTTGTCTTAATTTATATTGTTCATGATTTATATCCTATTTATTCTATCTTGAGCCTTATTCCTCTTGAGTAAAATAATTTTATAAACTATATTGGAAAGAACACTTTTAAGGTGATTTAAACTAGTTTTCAAATGGGTGTTTCAAGTAAAGGAGGATTTATCCTAAAAATAATTTCAAAGTGATTATTTTCATTTAAAGAAAATAAGAAGGAAATTTTATAAAATTATATTTTATTTTATTTTCTTATATAATAAAAACCTATTTTTAATATTGTATTTCAAACTAGCATAAAATATATCTTTTATTTAAAGACTTTAGTTAGGGTGTGGCTTATTTGGCATGCCTATTGATCTCTTTTTCTCATGCCTATCATCATTTTAGTTTTAGGTTCTGGTTATTTTATTACCACTCTTAGAGCATTGAGATTTTATTATTGGTTTGTGACTCATAGAGTCACGGGGAGGTATATCTATTCTTATGTTTTATTTATTATCTTTTATCATACTGTCCAAGTATGTCTTTAATTATTTTAATTCTGGTGGTGATTATATCTATTGAGGGAACTGGGGGTGAGTGGAGGGTGCTACTATAATAGAGGGAATATGGATGGTGAGTGGAGGGATTTTATTTATTTTTAATTGTTGTTTGTTTAAATTATTTAGATTTATTAAATTTTTTAAAAGTGATTTTATTTCTTATTTTATTCTAGAATAGATGTCCAACTTATAAATGGGTCATTCCCATTTTTTTGATGTTTCCTAACACTGATTATTAGAAGAAACTATTACATTGGTTATACTTTGATGCCTTGGAACTAATTTTTAACTTGGGGTGATCAAGAACACATTTCAAGTATGTCATAGGCCATCTTGGGTGTCTGACAAAGGTACAAATCAGGTTAGTCCATGAAAAAATGATATCAGAGCCACCATTTTCTATTTGGGTGGGTCTGGTAGATGAAGATATAATTATCAGAACTTGGGAGGTTGGATCAAGAAGATAACCATGAACTCTTACTCATTATAAGACTATATTCTCCATGGGTTATTAGGTTAAATTCTTAAATTTTAATTATCCTTTATTTATTTCTGGTGTTCTGGATTGTTTAATGGATTACTATGTATTGATGGATAATAATGGCAGTGAACCGGTGTCACATGCAGAGATATCATGGCCTATAAATCCATGAGGATCCCAAGTGAATGGTTCAATATGACTTCCATTAGAGGTTTCATACTTGTCAAATGGTCTTATAAACCATGTTTCAAAATCATACACAACCACTAGTCCCTCTTAGTAGAATCTTGATGTTTTAAGATGTTATTTATTAAGTTTTTATTGTTGTGTGTGTTTTTTAAAAAGAAAAATGTTTTGTATTTTAAAAATTTGAAAAATGGTATTTATGAAAATGTAAAACACTTCTAATTGGAATTTTAAATTAATAAAAGAAACTTTGTTTTATATGGTGAGAATTGTTTCTTGAAATTTTTTGAAAAAATTGATAAAGAAAATTGAAATGATTTTTGTTTAGTTTTCAAAATTATAAAATGGGTTGAAAGGGGGAAACTCTTTGGTTTTGATAGTATTTTGAAAAGAGTTTTAATTTTTTTTGGGTATTTTAATTGGGCATTGAACTTTGTTTAGTGTTGTGATTTTTTAAATAGTGCTGATTGTTATATTTTATTGGGTCTTCTTTTTTCTTATGGTTTACTAATTTGGAATGAGTTAAATTTTTGTGTATCTTGATTTAAATTTTATATTTTTTTATTGATTTCATTTCCCCTAGAAAATATTTTTTGGATTTTATAATTTTTTTGTCTTATGACGTTTCTGAGTTGTAGCTATTGTGGTTGGGGAGCGTTGTTCTCTAGTTGGTGTCCTTTCCCAAACTCTGGGAGGAGTGGTAAAGTCAAACCCTTTTTTTAGTGAGCCTTTAATGATAGTTCATAGTGTTCTTACATTATATTTCATTAAAGTGAATTTCCTTTCTTGGTTTTATGGTTAAAAACTCATTGGATGTTTAGTTTTTATAGAGGAATTTGTCCAAACCTTGATTTAGAGGTATTTTCATCTGACCTGGCTCTATTTGAGGATTTTATTAGTGGGTCCCTGGTAATGGGTTTTATTTTTAAATGATAACCTAAAATGGGTGGTTACCTTACTCTTTTTGTTCTTTATGAAAGTTCTCTTTCTTGAGGAGAAAATCCCTTGTGTGCTCTAGTGTGTTTATTTTGGGTAGTCTAAGTGAATCTATTCAGGATAATTACCTCTTTCCTTTCTATTCCCATTATAATTTATGTAATTATGGTTTATAGTTCGGGATTATCTTCGATGCATGTTTTAGATACTGATATGATTGATTCTAAGGAAATTATGGATGTGTCCTTGATTGATCATTTTAATTGAGTTCCCTTTAATTAGATCCTTTGTCGATCATAGTGTTTTCCCTTGGGATGTTCTCTCATTCTATTATAATTTTGTGTTAGTGAAGCCTTTATGGTGGGGAGACTAGTTATCTGTCTCTATTCTCCATTGATAATCCCCTCAGGTGTTTGGAAATGTTGTGAAGGTTCCTTCTTATGGGAATTCTGAATTCTTTATGGTCGTGTTTAGGGATCGTTTATGTTTTTGGTAAGTTATTAAGATTCGGTGTTAATCCCTTGGGAAAGATTGTGTATGTTTTTTTATAGGGATTCTAATATAGTGGGGATGGTGGTTCTTAATGTAGTGAAAGCACCTTTTGGGTATAAAACCATTACGACTTTTGTTATATTTGATGGATTATCCACATATTGTGCAAGATGTAAACATCATGACCAATGAAATTTCCCCATTTAATATTGTCAAAGAAAGCCTAAAATGAAGAGATGATCTTTTCACATTAAATTTATAATCAATTTAAATATATTGGAAGAATGAATACTTGATTTTAGGATCTTCATTTAATGATGTTTTTGATCATCTGAAACCCTTTTTGGATTGTTGTCATTGCATAAAGAGTACCCAAAGTAGATCCCCTCTAGAGGCAACCCACACATGGTCCTTTTATATTTGAACAAAATCGATGTATTTTTAGGTGCTATTGTAGTGGATCAATCATCTCAAGTTATTCTTCTGAATTGCCTCAAGTTCCTTCAGGCTTGAAGGAATCTCTCTTGTTCTTATTGTTCTTGATAGGAGGAGAGAATGAGGAATGTAGAAAGAAAATTGTTATGCATAATGATTATCAATTGTCAATTAAATCTACAAAATAGACATATACATCTATTTATAGAATTAGGGTTAAGTTTAACATATTATTTAATTACAAAATGAAACTTAAATAATATAATAAACCTTATCTAAATCTATTCCATATAAAAATAATATTATTATTATTTTATGGTTTGTGCTGACTGGTGCAATGATAAATATTATTTTATCATCTTGTAAATTAATATTTTATCACCAGACATAATCTTGAAACACTCGTCCACTTAGACATTTATCAAATACTCAAATAAATATTTAATTAAATATTTTTTCATAAATAAATATTCTATTCACTACCATATGAATAAATATTTATTAAGTATTCAATAAATAAAATAAATATTTTATTCACAGTCTGATAAATAAATATTTATTAAATATTCATGTAATTAAAATAAATTATTAATTAATAAATAAATAATTATTTATTACCTTTTGAATAATAATAAGTATATATATATTATATATTAATGTAATTAAACAATTACCCTGTGAATAAATATTTATTTAATATCTGTGATCAATAAATCCTGAACAAAATTATTCTCCAGTCTTGAGAATAATATTTATTCCAATAACTAAATTCAAATAGTATTTAATTGAGATCAATGAGAATGCTTAGTGTGTGGCCCTCTAGGATTCTTTCTCATTAGCATTAGGTGGTCTTATCTGAAGTCCAAGATTACTGTCTAGAAATGGGTCAAGGTACCCAAGATAAAGAAGTTAATGTCACAATGTTGACAACCACACATGTATGATTACTATGTAATATAATCTCATTATCATAATATATCACCAAATAAATTTCACACATGTGTCATCAACCTATGTGCTTGATATATCTTTCTTTAACTATCTAAAAAAACTCATCATTACACCATGTCCATAGAATTTAATGTACTGATTCCATTTCAATCAGAGAGACAAGATATCAACTTCCATAAAGATAATGGGGTAAATTCCTTCCTTGACTTATTAATTAATAAAACATCACTTGTGATACACCCATTGTATCCACCTTCATCTTGAACTGTATTATCATGGTTTATGAAATAACTCAAAGTGAATGAGTGATGACATGAATTAATGATAATCTTAAAGTATAAGGACCATTACACACACTTGCAGATATGATATCTGATGACACATAAACACATGAAATTCATACATGTGGGTTTGGTATCATAATCTCCTATCCTGTAAGTTACCAAATGTTAACTTCATGAGAACATGTCTCATCTACATATGAGTACTCACATTGGACATTAAACATACTATTTGTCCCATCATGGTATGTTATCTGACCGTAGAACTATATTTAAGAATATTGTCTTGATATTCTAAGGTTATCATCATATTGGGGAACTATTATGACCTTATCAATGCAAAAAATAATTTAGGACATTATTATATTAAAGTTATGCAAAAAATGAACAATATGTAATAAGATGTTGTATTAATATTCAAATATTCAAATATACATGTAATAAAAAGTACAAATAGTTGGTTTTAGAATACCAAATCCAATATACTCCCACTAGGACTAAATCCAAATACCTAAAAATTTTAGTCTCGTATACCTCACATAATGATCATGTTTATGTTTACTTAAGTCTTTATTCAAGGGTTCCATTGTGTTATATTCTATGGATAATTTTCTCATTTTTACATTACATCTTTAAGAAAAATACCTCAAGAGATGATACTTTCAAAGTATGTGTTTTATACACTGATGTGACCTTAGCTCCTTTTCAAGATTCATCATTGTAGTATTATCATAATAAAGTGTGATAGGGTCATTATTTATAGGAACCACTTTATGAACTTGGATGAAGTTGTGTATCCAAACTGCATCTTTAGCTATCTCATAAGATTCAATGTACTCAGAGTCTTCTTTATAATTTATGACCATGGATTTATTTGAGATTTTATAACTCACAAAACCTTCATTGAGAGTGAATATGTATCCTGACTATGATTTCAGATCATATTGATTGGTTTGGAAACTATCATTTTTATATCCTTTTATGACTAGTTCCTTATCTCCTCCATATACCATAAACATATCCCTAATTTTCCTCAGATACTTATGGATAATCTTGACTACCATCCAATATAGGTCACCTGGGTCAGCTTGATATCTTTCTACCACACTTAAGGTATAGGAGACATCTATCCTAGTACATAGAATAGCATACATGATTGACCCAATAACCAACGTGAATGGAGTACATACTCTATATTTCCTAATGTGTTTGAGGAAACATTTTCAAGGAAATATGAATTCCATGTGACATTGACAGCAATCCCCTCTTTCATTATTTCATACTGAATCTTTTTAGTATCTTTTCAATATATATACTCTAACTTAGTCCAAGAAACATCTTGAATTTATCATGATAGATCTGATCCCAAGAATATATGTTGGTTCACCTAATTATTTTATGGATAAGCATGTATTTAACCAAGATTTAATAGACTATAAGACTAGTATTTCATTTCCAATAAGTAGTATGTCATTGACATGAACTATTATGAAAGTGAATACACTCCCACTAAACTGTTTATATATACAAGGCTCACATTCATTCTTTATGAAACCAAATACAGTTATGGATTCATAAAAATAAGTGTTCCATGACCTAGATGCTTTATTTAATCCATAAATATGTATTTGAAACTTTCATACCTTTTTTGAATCCTTTGGAGTCACAAAACCTTATGGATTTATCATATAGACATCTTCTTGAGGGTTCTCGTTAAGGTTGGTTGTTTTAACATCCATTTTTCAAATTTCATAGTCACAATAAGTTGTTATGGAAAATAGAATTATATTGGATTTAAACATAGAAATTAGTGAGAAGGTTTTATCATAGTCTATGTCTTTATGTTTTTTGAACCCTTTTGCAACCAATCATGACTTATAAGTACTATCTTGTCCATATATGTCTATTTTATTCTTGAATACCCATTTACAACCAATGAGCTTTAAATCTACCAAAGAATATACCAAAATACAAACTTGTCTTTGATATATGAAATCCATTTCAGAATACATATCTCACTAGAAAATTCCCCTATTAAAGGGGGTTAAAACCCCCTATTAGAGGGGGTTAAAACCACCTCTAAACACATTAATGAAAGTTGTGGTAAACCACCACTAATGTGCTTATCCTATCCTATTAGGGGTGGTTTTAGTGAACCATTGGTAAAATGCAACTGAGATTAGAGGTGGTTAAATTAGAGGGGGTTTAAACCCCCTCTAATTGTGATTAAAAATCCCAATAATGTCTAGATTAAATGCAGATAAAACCACATCTAATATGGACACTCAATTTAGGGGAGGTTCTAAGCACCCCTAATTGAGTGTGTAGATCAAATTTTAGGGGTGGTTATCCTATAACCACACATAAACCCTCAATTGTTTTTAAAATTTACCCACCCTGACACCTATCCCATGGATTAACCTATGGAAAACCCTTGGACACCCCCTATAACCCACACGGACACACCCCCTAGACGTCCCCCTGGCACCCACCCCATGGACACACCACTGGACAACCCCCCTGGACACCTCCCAGGCCTACCCAAAGACCCCGACACCCCTAGACAACCCCCAATTTTACCTAAAAACAACTTCTAGACACCCCCGGAACCCACATAGACACACCCCTAGACATCCCCCTATAACCCACCCTAAAACCCCATATACATGCCACTGGAAAACACTCTAGGCTTACCCACAGATCCCGATACCCCTGGAAAACCCCCATGCATACCTGTGAATAACCCCACCTAGTAACCATGGACTCCTGAATTATCTAGTCGATGCACATGCAGCGCAACTAGCCTTTACCACCCTAAAGTGAGGTGTAAAAAGGCCCCTTGTTGGGATTAAAACCTGTAACTTAGGGATCCCTAAAACATCTCTTAACCACTATGTCATCTTAAGTTTTACATATTATGTACAGGAAAATGGGTCAAAACTAGTTGATTAAATATGACTGTTGGACCTTTGGAACAAGTAAAACTCTGGATGCACACACCTCTCCTGGGAGAGACCTGCCTTTGAAAAAATCACAAACAACTTCTCTGATATCAATAAGAAAATGTTTGGCTCCAATATCATTATCCAGATTGATATGGAAAGTTTTTATAATAGGATTGAGTGGAGATTAATCATCAGGGTTATGAGGAAGTTTGGGTTTAAATAATGGGTTTGAGATTTACTATTCAAATGTTATGCATCATCATGGTTTTTAATATCTCTTATGGGGAAAGGTTTTAGTTTTTTAAAAATAATTCATGTATTAAACCAAGGTGATCCCATTTCTCTAAACTTGTTCATTCTCGCATAGGATTATCTTTCAAGAAACCTGAAACATGGTTTGGTGGAGGGTATTATCATGACCTTCAAAAAAAGATCTAGAAATAGAATTATTTTACATTTGATGTATTTTGTTGACATTATTATTTTCACTAATGGTAGGTTAATATCTATTAATGGGATGATTAGAATCATAAAGGATTATATAATCCAAATTTTATATCATATTAATCAGATGAATAACAAGGTCTTCATTTCTAAAAAAAAATCTTGTACCAGTGCTATAGGAATATTCAAATAAAACAAGTCATTCAAAGGAGGAACTTTCTAATGGATTATCTTGGGGCCCCCATTTATGATGGTAGGATAAAAAAATCTCTCTTTGAAGTAATTTTCAGTAAAATCACATGGCACATTAGAAACTGGAAAAATAGGTTCCTTACCTTTGGTGGTCACATTAATTTGATAAATAGTGTGCTCACATCTATACTAATGTACATCCTGTCTACGATTAAGACACCAAAGGTAACCATATAGGGGATTAAAAAAATCATGTCAAATTTTATATGGGATGAAAATCAAAATGGTATATGTTAATGAGTATCCTGGGAGAGGTTAGTGGAGCTAATTTTTTAAGGAGTAATTAACCTATGCAACATAATGAAAACTAGGCAAGCCATGTAGGAAAAATTAGAATGGGAGATAGTGGACGACAGTGATTTTTGGGAAATATTAATGAAAAATTGTTATGGCATGGAATAGGTTGAGTGGGCTATGATAAATGGTAGACTTTAAAGTCTGGAAAGGAATATGATTGACCAGCTGTATATTTTGGAGGAAAAAATAAGATGGATTGTGGGTCAATGTGATATTAGATTTTGGATAGATAATTGGGTTGGTGCCCCTCTTTTCTTTCAAGGGTGCCCTATTCTAGAGATCACTTTTAGAGAAGCCATATTGTTCCCAAATTTTATCAGTGCAACTCTATACAATCAAAAAAAGATCCTATTCAATAATATTTTCCTATTTGAGTATCCTAACAAATGTATTTTAACTAACTCCTCCTCTGGAAATTTTATTTTTCACATATTCTGATATATGAACCATATAAGCAGCAGGATGGATAATTTGGAATCAAGGATTTAATGTAAGGATATCCCATACAAGATTAATTTCATGGTGTGGAGGGTGAGAAACCAGTCATTGCTCACTGGTGATGATGTCCAAAAGGGGGGTTGCCTCCCATTGCTAATGTTGTGTTTCTCCAAATATTGAAACCACATGGAATCTATTATTCATATGTAATTGGGATTTGTATATTTAAGATCTACTCAAACAAATCATGTGTATTTTTGGGCAGGGGAACTCTATGATGGACTTCTTCGATTCTTGGTTCTAGGGAGAAGACCATAATAAGGTGGTGGTGAATGTTTAACGCATGGTGTTTATAGTGATGTCTTGGGTGATCTAGGAAGTATGAAATAAAGTGAGATAAGGTAAAAATTTATCATTCCTTTTCTTGTAGGTACGTGTTAAATCCCTGATAGAAGAACTGGGGGTGATCAGGACAAATGGGGTGCTATCAAAATCTTTATGGTGCCTCATTCCAAGAATGGATATTCATAATGAAATAAGAAGAAGCAATAACCAAGGGGTGTGGTCTGCTAGAGGGCACCAAGTACAAGTATCAAACTAAATTTTTATGGATACTATATGAATGTAATTATTTGTGGTGGGGGTCTTGTGCGTGATACCATAGGATTGGTGATCTTTGGTTTTAGTACTTTCCATGGAACATGCAACTCAATTTGTGCGGATGTGAGTGATATCTTTTGTGGTATGATGATGTGAAGATTCCTCAACCTTAGTATTACAGAATTTGAATCGAACTCAAAAATACTGGTGGACTTTATTTGTGGGAGGTCTAATCCTCCCTAGTAGGTATCTTACATAATAAGAAAGTGTAGAAGGATCTTTCATCAGGACATGAAGGTCTCACATACATGGAGGTAAGGTAACTACATAGTTGATGTGTTGGCTAGTAAAGGGACTCTAGTGAGGGCATTATTATTTATTCTAGTATTGGTTCTCTTCTGTTTGAGTGCAAGCTCATTGTAATGGGTGACGCCCTTGGGTTTCATCATTTTCACCCTCCTTTATTTGTACCACCCAACTCTTTTTATCAATAAAAAGTTAACTTTAAGTCTTTATATATATGTTTGTGTGTGTTTTTATAATATATTTAAATAAATTTATATAATGTGTTATTTAATATATATATATATAGACACATATACATATATATTATAAAATTTGAATTTATATGACATTTATTTATTTATTTAAATAGAGGGGGTTAAAACACCCTCTAATCCAAGGGATTAGTGGTGGTTCATGAATATCTCTAATTTCATAAATTAAAGGGGGTTCAAAATCCCCTCTAATAAAATGGATTATAAGTGGTTCATGAACCCCCTCTAATGTCATCAATTAGAGGCCTTTCAAAACCCCCTCTAATTTAAGAGTTTAGAGGGGGTTGTGAACCCCCATTGTTTCCTATTAAAAAAACAAATTCCATTATATATATAGCCTCTAAAATCCAAACGAATATTATATATATATCCTCTAAAATAAAAATTAATATTATATATATAGGGCCTTTAAAATCCAACCGAACATATAGAACCACTAATTATTAAATTAGCGGCAGTTTTGACATAACTGCTTGTAAAATCCAACCAAATATTAAAATAAATTCTATAAATTTTAGAGGGGGTTGTGAAACCCCTCTAAATTCTATTATTATTAGGTTTTGTTCATAACCCCCTCTAATTTATTCATAAATTAATTTAAAAGGGGTTTGTTCATATCCCCTTATAAAAAACCCTCTAATTACCTTGATTTTTTGTAGTGTATTCTTGATTCTTGGAAGAATATGTGTTACTCACTACTTCCTTATAGGTTATAGGATCATAATTATCAATTAATAATGTGTCACCATCCTCATTGACTAGAAAACCATATCTTGAAGGTTCTCTAAACTCTCTTGTACTCATATATAATACATATGTCTCTAGAAACTCTTCTTCAATAGGGATTTGTGGAATCTATTCCTATGCCAAATATTGTGTATCTTGAGCCTAGAATTCATTGAAGTTTATCTCACTCCCACTATATCTTTCTAATATGTGATCCCCTTTAAGAAAAGTGAGACATTTTTTAACCACAACATTATTTTATATAGGTTTGTATAGGTAATATCCTTTACTTTCCTTAAGATACGCTATAAAGATACACTTAGTGCCTTGGGGTGCAAGTTTGTTGCTAGAAATGGCCATAATAAATGATTCACATCCCTACACTCATATATGAAACAACATGTATTTATTTCCATACCAGATCTGATATGGAATATTGGTTTCTACTTTAGTTGGAACTCAATTTAGCATATATACTAATGTTTGTAACAAGTATCCCCAAAATGATAATGGAAGACTTAAATGACTCATTATTAATCTCACCATGTCTAACAAGGTGCGGTTCCTCATTTCACTTACACCATTCCAATGAGGTGTATAAGGAGTTCTGAGTTGTTAAAGAGTCTCAAACTCCCATAAATTATCAATGAAGTCATGATTATGATATTCTCTATCACATTATAAGCAAAGTTTCTTAACCATCTTACCAAGATGGCTCTCAACTTCATTTTTATATTCCTTGAATATGTTAAAGGAATCTAACTTATACCTCATTAAGTAGACATATTCATATATACTTAAATCATCAGTAAATGTTATAAAGTATGATCACCCACCCCTTGTTTCAACTATAAATGGTCTACACACATCGGTATGAACTAATTCAAGAATATCTTTGGCCCTTTCCCCTTTTCCACTAAATGGGACTTTGTAAATTTTTTATTTTAAACATGCATGACATACACAAAGTTATTTTAGTTCAAAAGAATCTAAATATCCATCTTGGTGTAATTAAATCAAATACTTTTCATTTACATGACATAGCTGGTGATTCCATATTTGAGTGTGGTATGATTCATGAAAACTATTTTCACTATCTATTTACATTACTTGGTTTTGGAAATCTAACCCATAAATACCTTTATTTAAATTTTTCTTACCATAAAAAATGATATATTTATAAAATAAGTAACATTTATTCCCAAATTTGAAAATAAATCCATTTTTATCAAGTATGAATATGGAAATAATGTTTTTGGTAAAAAATGGAACATAATAACAACCTTTTAAAACCAAGATCATTCTCTTTTACAACGTGAGGTGGTAGTCCCCAATCACCATAGTAGTAAGTATAGCTCTGTTGGATGCTCGTATATCTACCTCACCCCAAGAAATCTTCCAGAATCTACTTGGTTACTTCATTTTAATACATATGTGAGCACCATATGTTGTATCTAGTACCCAATTTGTAGAAATAGATAAATTTCACTTGATAAAAAAATAACTTTAATATTCCCCTTTCTTCTTTTCATGGGTGTAGTTTTTCTTCCAGTGGCCCTTATTGCCACATACAAAATATAAAACAACATATTCCCTTTCTTGTCCCTTAATCCTTCTCTTCTTAGAAGGGTGCTACAAAAAAATCTTTTGATTTAGAGCACATCACCAGAAATTTAATTTTGTTTACTATAAGGATGGAAGGATTTTCACTCTTCATATCCTTATCATTTTGGTTAAGAAGTATGAAATATATAGAATAGACTTATCTATGTTTTTCATATTTAAATTAACAATAAAGTTGGATAAGATCTAAGGAATTGATGAAAAAATGAGATCAGTGCACAATTATTTAGGAAATTTAATTTATAGAACATCTAGGATTACAATGTAGCTAATGAGTTTGACTATGTGAGTCCCATCTAGAACACCTTTTCCAAATTTTCTCTGAAAGAGCACCTTGGATATCTCAAACGGTTTCAGTCTTTCTCTCTCCTAGTAAAGATCATTGAGATGTTGGATCATGCCATATGAATCCATGTATTTATGAGACTTCATGAGCTCATTAGGCATGGATTAAATCATTAAACACTGAATTTCAACTACATCACTCAAGTGTTTATCATATATAGTAAAAATTTCATCACTTGACTCTTCTATGAATAGATTAGGTAGTGAGGATTCTTTCATGTAAGATTTTCTTTCATAGTGAAACATAAATCATAGGCATCTGAACCATTCATGGAAGTTACTACCAGTTAGGAGATAGTCTTTCTCAATAATTGATCATAAGGATAATGTGGTTGATGAACTTGATATTATTCTACAATATTAAAAGATCATATTATTAGTACTTTAGTTGATTACAAATTATGTGATACATAATAATAATTTTTAATTTTATTAATTATCTCACTATTTTATCAAGTCTCAATGACCCTTACAATTTAACATGAAATGTCATGTCACTCAATACATTATAGTATAAATGATCTATATTTCCCTTCTTTATGATATGTAATATGACCATGAAAACCATAAGAAGGTATTTAGATAGCCGGTCTTGCCAAATTCAAACTGGAAGCTCCTTAAACCGTTGAGTAGACCCCCAATCTAGAAATCCTAACTTGTATTTCCTCAATAATTTCCTCAAATTTTTTATTTAATGAAATATGGACATTAAATTCAATAGAAGTTTGGTTAATTCGACCCATAATTTTAGTTAAGAATCCCAAATAATTAAAAATTCCCCCGACTATGGCATGAACTAACACTTTAATTATGGTTTCATATTAATTTAGATGATGGAATGTGTAATGACTTAATATTGACTTGAGGGATTTTATTTTATTATGCATTTATTTTTTTTATTTTTTTATCCTTTACATGTCTTGTTAATATTAAGTGGATTTTACTTCAGTGATTAACCATGTTTTGATAAAACATTTATGCATAATCCATTTATTTTAATTAATTCTTTATATATTAGTCTATTTATTTATGTGAACAAAATATTGCATCCATTAAATAAATAATGCATAATATAGAAATAAATAAATAAATGACTAAGTAATGGGATTATCTAATGGTTGATTTATTGAGAAGATAATAAATCAACCTATTACCCTAGGAGGAAAATCCTTGTGTCGGTCTTGGAATGAGGTGAAACATTCCACCTATCTACCTATGTATCACCCAAGTTGTTTTCATCTCAATTCCATATTGAACTACCTCTATGTTCCTTAAGATACTCCTTTTAGGACATATGTTTATAACTCACATGCAGATTAGGGAAACCAAAGGATTGGTTAACAAAAATTACATAAACAACCTTGGACAAGCAGGTCCTAAATGAAAAAAAAGGAGGAATAATATGAAGGCCATCATATTTAATTTAATAATATATAATTATAAATCTATGTAATAAAATGAAATTAAATAAAATCAACTTGTACGCAGGTTTGGTCAAAGATCATGATCAGTCATACACATGCAACGAATATGTAAAATTACACTGGATAGCATTCACTTCAATTAATTCATTATTATTAAGATAAACACACTTGTTTTAATTAATTAATTAATTAATTAATTATATTTATCTTAATGACCATCTGAATTCACATGGAGTTACCCATCATAAATTCATTTAGGGAAAATAAATAGCATGACCAATAATTACAGATAATTGCAAAGAAAAATTTATTAATTCTTTAAAACCTTTATTATATAGTCTACACATCTAGTGTCAATAGTGTAATTCTGGTTTTAATTATATAATTAATAATTTAAAATGCAATTTAATATTTTCCTTTATTATGAGACTAAACAATGTGTACTAATGAGCTACACATCATGTTCTTCGCTTTTCATGTAACCTAGATAAACGCCTAGGGCCTCAATGTGTATCTTGTCTGGATTAAACAAAACATACTAAGGAGCTACATGTTGTGTGGTCTGGTTTCCATGTGTCTAGAATAAACACCTTGTGCCTCAGTGTGTATCTCAATTGGATTACACAGTATGTATGTGGTCCATTTACCTTGTGTCCATGTAACCCACAGATTAACTTGGAATGTTCTTCGAATGTGGGGATTAATGATTTACACAATGTTTACACCAACTACACATCATGTGTTTTATTAATGTTTCATGTCGTTGGTATCATGCAATATAAACCATGTATTTTACCACATGGTTAACTTGAATTTCACCACAAAACCATGTAGACTACACAATGTGTACACCAGCTACATATTGTATAGTTTGACAAATCGTATTCTAGGTTGGAGCGATCAACGCATAGTGTATAATAAATGCACTATGTGTAATAACTACTTGAAAATTTGTGTATCCTATGACATGTCCAGGTGTAGTGAACTTGGGTACATGACATGTACTCCATCTACACATGGTGTAACCTAATCTACCAGCTAGAATCTTTGGCAGCTTCTAATGGAATCTCCAATCATTATTCATATTCTCTTAGTCTATAAGAAAATATGAATCATGAATAAATAATATTAATATATTGGAAGCATACTAATTAAACCTTAGATAAAATAATTAATAATCTGAAAATGAAAATTAACCACAATTATGTATATATGATCAATAATCAAATAAATAATTATAAATTTAAACATGAATTCTCTAATATCACTTGATGGTTTCAGATGAAGTAGAAGTGCCTTTTAGACATAAAACCATTGTATATTTTTTTTCATATTTTATGGTTAATTCATATATTATGCAAGATGTAAACATCATGACCAATAAAATTTTCCATTGAATATTGATAGAGAAATCTCAGAACCAAGAGATGGTATTTTCACATTAAATTTATAATAAATTTAAATAGATTGGAATAAGTCTTACCACATCTTAGGATCTTTCTTAGATGATGTTGTTGATTTTATGGATCGCTTTTTAGATTACCATTATTGTGTAGGGAGGACCCAAAGTAGATCCCCTCCAATAATGATCCACACATGGTCCTTTGATCTTCGAACAACACTGATGGATTATCGGGTTCAATCATGGAGGATTAATCTTATTTTATTGTTCATCTTGATCGCTTAAAGTTCCTTTAGGCTTGAAGAGATATCACTTATTCTTTACATTCTTGAGGGGATAAGAAAAGGAGGAATCTTGAAAGAAAACTATTGTGCACAATGATTCTTAATTATTGATTAACCTTATACAATGGACATAGACATCTATTTATATAGATAAGGTTAATGTTAAAATATAATTTAATTGTAAAAAAACCCATAAATAATATAATAAATTTTATCTAACCTCATTCCATATAATATTATTATTATTATTAATTTCTGTTGTACGCTAACCAATGCAATGATAAATATTATTTTACCATATTGTAAATTAATATTTTATCATCGGACATGATCTTGGTCTCCTCGTCCTCCTCATAATTTATTGAATACCAGAATAAATATTTAATTAAATATTTGTTTATAAATAAATATTCTATTCACAATCTAGAGAAAAAATATTTATTAAGTATTCAATAAATAAAATAAATATTTTATTCATAGTCTGACAAATAATTATTTATTGAATATTCAAATAATTAAATAAATTATTTATTAATTAGTAAAAAATTATTTATTACCTTGTGAATAATAATAAATAAATAAATAATATATATTTGTGTAATTAAACAATACCCTATAAATAAATATTTATTTAATATTTGCGATCAATAAATCATGAAAAAAAAATTCCTTAATATTGAGAATAATATTTATTCTAATAATTAAATTCAAATATAATTTAATTTAGATCAATGTAAACACTTAGTTTGTGACCATCTAGAATTTTTTTCATTTATATTAGGCGGGATTACCTAAAGTCCAAGATTACTATCTACCAGTGGGCCAAGGCACTTAAGATAAAGAAGTTAATATCCACCACACACAAACATTTATTGTGTAATATAATTTCTTTATCACAATATCTCATTAAGTAGGTTTCACACACATGTTATCAACCTCTGTTCTTGATACTTCATTATTTGATTATCTAAAATAAACTCTTCATTTCACCATGAATATTGAATTTAATGAAATGGTTCCATTTCAATCAAAGGATCAAGATATCAACTTCTATAAAGATAAAAGGGAAAAATCTATCATCAACTTATTAATTAATAACACATCACTCATGATGCACTGAACGTATCCAACTTCATCATGAACTATGTCATCATAGTTTATAAAATACATTAAAGTTTGCAATTCATGAAATAAATTACTAATAATATTAAATTCTAGGTACAATTACACATGCTTACATATAGTAATATCTTATGACACATAAACATGTGGAATTCCTATAGGCAGGTCTATTCTCATGATCTTCTATCTCAGAAATTACAAAATGTAAAATTCATGGGAAGAAGTATCATCTGCCTTTGAGTACTTGCATTATAAATTCAACATACTATGTGTCACATCATAGTATGTTATTCGATCATAGAACTATATTTAAGAATGTTTTCATGAAATTCAAAGGTTCTCATCATAGTGGGGAACTACTATGACCTTATCAATGCAACATATGCTATATAAAATTTTTACATTAAAGTCGTGCAGAATAATGAACCACGAATAGTAAGATATTTTATTAATATTAAAATATTTGAATATACATGTAATAAAAAGTAAAAAATGGATCTATAACACCAACACAAATATAGGATACCACCATATTCATATTTTATTTTCTCTTTCAGTGATTTGGTTTAGAGTCCCTCACGGATGTTTATTCGATGAGTGAGTTCTCGATAGTAGTTCATGAATTTAGAGTTTCTTTGGGATATGGATTGGGTTTTTTAGGTGAATATAATCATTTTGATTAGTTCCATAGGTCATGTGTCATGATACTATGGCATTCCTTGATTTTGGAGAATTGATCTTGTTTGTGGAGGTAATATCTTATTCATTATTCTAAGAACCATAGTTGGTTAAGAGTTTTTGGGTGTAGAAATCATTATGGTGGGGTATTTTTCGCACCATGACCTTATTATTTCCTTATTATTTTATTTAATTAATTCTTATTAGTCATGTTCTCAAATTATAGATAGAACCGGTTTTAATTTTTGAAAATTTTTAATTTTATCACTAGCAGACGGTTGGCACATAGTTTATCAAACCATATAGAAAATGTGTGAATGAATTTATAATTTAACAGATCCAAAACACATAGTCAAAACATGGTTCTTTCGACCATGAATCTTTCCCATGTGGAGTGTCCCATACCCTCTAGTAATAGGCACATGGTTGGATCATGGTTTAGTTAACCATACCGACAAACTAAGAACAGTTCCCAGTGACTTAGAAATGTGAAAATTACCTTAAATCCCCTCCCCCTTTTTATTTGGGTTAAGCCCCACCCCCTCCCTTATCCTATTCTCACAATGCATCGTCCCAAGGGGAGATCTAGCATGTTTCTTCCCCTATCATCCTCTCCCTCTCATGATGATTTTGTGTGGGTTTCTTCACAATTTAAGTTCAAGTCATCAAGGAAAGGCCTCCTCCTATTTTTTCCTTATTCTTATTCTTATTTCTTCTTCTCTCTCATGACACACTCCATCCTTGTCTAAACCCTAACTAGTTGAGCGTGTTTTTATTTTTTTATTTTTAGTATCTAGGGTTTGTGAGGCTTGATTTAAGGCATGTTGTAGTGATGTTCATTGAAGGAAACAAGTTCCACTTAATTTGAGGTGGTATTCCCCTTGTTTTGGTCTATAAATTCCATAACCTTTGTTGAATTACCTTTATACCCATGTTTTGGATGATTATTTCTAATATTAAATGTTTTTATAAATCCTTTTGAAAATAAAACTAATCTTTTCTTGGTTTTATTTTAATGAAATGGAATTTATATTTTAAAACATGTGTTTTAAATTTATTTGACAATGGCCTTGCACATCAGATGTCTAATAAAATTCCCAAATAGAATTTTATTGTGTTTTTTGGTATTTTTAAAGTTTTTTGGGTTTTCAAAGTATATTTGAAATTGGTTATAAATTTTTACATGGAAATTAAAGTAATAATTTAAATACTAAGAAATGATAAAATGTTTTAAAAATTGTTTTTAATAAAAGTGGTAGTGTTGTAAAGGTATTTGGTAGATACACTCATATACATAGGTATGCATGTGTGTGTGTGTAAAAATTCACATAAGAATATGTGAATTTATGCAATGAGAGAAATATATATGTGTGTAAATTAATATGATTGTAAATATGGCTCAAGATTTAGGGTTTTAAATGTGAAAATTGAGATAGATTTTCAAACCAGATTTAAAAGGTTCCTAAAATAAATTATAAGGCATAGTTGGAACCTTTCTAATAAATGTTTAATCCTTTGAATAATTTTGAATGGAATATCCTTGGGTGTTTTTTATATTTATCTTTTTAAATGGTTGTGATGTTTTAATTGGATCCAACCTCAGTTTCTTAGTGATTTCATGTGGTTATGGTATCTACAGAACTGCTTATTGATGTTGTAATTATTATTTTTAGTTATTTTATTCAAACCACATAGAAATTTATGGGTTCTTGGGTAGGTGAACATAGATAGGATGGGTTACCTTTCCACTAGTTATTCTAGTGAAGTATATGTGTTTAGTACCCCTTCTACTAGATAGTGGATTGTTATTATTTCCATTAATTAAGAGTCTCTTTAATTAGTGATGTATGCCTAGGTTGGAATTATTCCTTAGTGACCCTAGGGTGTTTCTCCCATTGATTCTTGTTTTAAATTATTAATTTTATGATTTCCTCTTTCACTTGTATAATTTTATACTACCCATTATTTATAGAATCTTTATTATATCTTGAGTTATATTACTCTTGAGTAAAATGGTTGTCTAAAATGTATTGGAAAGTATACATTGAATTTGATTTAAAACTAGTTTTCAAATGGGTGTTTCAAGTTAAGGAGGCTTCGACCCGAAAATTCTTTCAAAATAGCTATTTTCATTTAAATAAAATAATAATGGAATTTTATAAAATGAAATTGGATTTTATGTGCTTATATAATAAAAACATTATTTTAATATTGTATTTAAAACTAAAAAAAAGGATTTTTTTTTTATTTAAAGACTTTACTTGGGGTGTGGTTTATTTAGAATTCCCACTAAACTCTTTTTCTCATTGTTGTCATCATTTTAGTTTTAGGTTATGGTTATTTTATTACCGTTCTTAGAGCATTGATATTTTAGTATTGGGTGGTGACTTATAGAGTCACATGGAGGTATGTTTGTTCTTATGTTTTATTTAGTTTCATTTATCGCACCAGCTAAGTTGAACTAAACTACTTTTAGTTATAGTGGTGATGATATCTATAGAGGGATTTAGGGGTGATAAAAGTGTGTTATTGTATGAGATGTTGTATGGAGGGTGATGGAGAGATTGTTTTTTTATTGATTTTTTTTTATTTACATTATTTAGATTTCTTAAACTATTTCCAAGTGATTTTATTGCTTATTTGATTTTGGTGTGGACATTCAACATATAGACAATCCATGCCCATTTTTTCTATTGTTTCTTAACTATAATTATTGGGTGAAACTACTCTTATTGGTTATAATTTTATGCACTTACACTAGTTTATAGCTAAGGATGATCAAGAACACTCCTCGAGTATGTCACGGGCTAGCTTAGGTGTTTGGTGGAGGTACAACTTAGTTTGGTCTGTGATAGGGAGATTTAGAGGGGATTGTTATAATTGAAAGATGAGATAGAGCACATGAGCCTTGGCCCAGTTGGCAAGGACTCCTTAAGTGAATCCAAAAAGACCAGGGATCAAAACCAGGCGGAGGCAAGATTTCTGGGGTACTGTAGCAGTACTGTAGCAGTTACTGTAGCAGGAACTGTAGCAGGAACTGTTTGGCACTGTAGCAGCCGGGAATATGCCCCCGTTTGGGCTTTCGGGCCACCAATTTGGCCCCTGAGTCCTGAAAGGCCTTCGGGCCACCCAGACCTTCGGGTCAGTAAGGCCTTTGGGCCACCTCAAGGCCTTCGGGCCACATGAATGCAGTCCCCAGACACACTACAAGAAAGGAGCAGCCCCAGATGAGGATTCAGAGCAGGTGCACTCACCAGAGCAGAGCCAAATGGATTGTCAGAAAGAGAGGGTATGGCTATGCCATCGGGACTTGCCTGTGCATGCACGGGGATGCCTAGCCAAACGGTCATGCAAAGGTGGGGAGCTACTATCAAGACGCAGATGCTTGGGAGGGGCAGTTCCTTGTAGATAGTCTGGTTGAAATCTCTAAAGACCTTCAGGGTCATGTAATCTCCTTAGCCTACGGGCCTTGTAATTCCTCTAAGGCCTACGGGCCATGTAATGCTTTCGCCTTCGGGCCTTGTAAGGGTTCCACCTCACCCCTTGAAAGGTGGATTATCAAAAATCAATAAAAAAAATGAAGGCCTTCGGGCCATTGGAGGAAAGATGAGATAGACTTGTATCCTCTAGAATTAGACTGATACCAACTAAAGGTAAACCACCAGTAAGGCTAGTTGAGAGTAAAATAGTTGGTTATAAACTAGTAATGCATTGATTAGGCTGGAATATTGTTCCACTCGAGTATATATAGTATTGTCTCACTGGATTTTTGGGAGTTTCCCATGATTTTATACACTTACTTTGACTTCTTTATTGTTATACATGATTTATATTCTCCTTAATTCATTTTATTATTGCTCTATCATGACATGAACCTTTTTTATTTGTTTTTTTTTATGGTTTCTTTAAATTCATTCTTCATTTTATTGGTTATTCACCAATGCTTGAATTTGTTTCATGGTTTCTTTGATATTATTTTATTTAGTTTCTCATTTACTTGTCCTGTTACTTGGTTGTATTTATGTTTTTGATGTTTTATTTGGGTAAGTTGGGTTGTTTTTATATAATTGTTCTAATAATGTTTTTCAGATGGTTTTGGGTAAGGTTCACTTTTAAAAAGGGGTTTAAAAGAAAATTTTAATGATTTATTTTAAGTATTTGTTACTTTAAAAAAGGGAGTGAGTTATGCCTATGTATTTTTTTCATGAAGTGTTACAAAACTAATTTTAAAACACCGTATTTCAAACTAGTGTTTCTGTAATGTTTTGAAAAAGGAAATGCATGGACTCTTTAGTGAAATCCTACTAGTTTTTTTATACTCATGCCCTACTTACACCACTCAATGTATGTAGACTGAGTGGATTTTTCAAGTTTAGTTTTAGGATTTTGGTAGGTTCCAAATTGTGGAATTATCTCTCTTGGTCACTCATGTAAAAGGTGTGTTGTATGGTGACCTTGAGTCATGGTTACATAGTCAGTTTGTATTTTGGGTTTCTTTTTAGTATTCTGGATCTTTTTTTATCATCCAAGTTGATCATTCTTGTATCTTTATTTTTTTTAATTTTGTTATGTATTTATCAAGTAGGATGTTCATTTTAGTTGTTCCCTATTTGATTTGTCATATTTTTTAGTTATTTATTTCATTTTTTCTTGAACATTTAAGGTATGGATGTAAAATGTAACAACCTAACCCAATGGAGCCTACCTAGCCAGTGATGAGCTGAGTGTGACTACCCAAAGCCCTCCAATTTTCCATAGGTTGGTGACCAGTGCCAAGTAGGTATATCACACACATGGGAGGCATTAGATTATGGTACTTGTACATAGTTTGGAGATAACAATACATACGATACCAAAATGCATGCATACATTTATCCCAAAATCAGAGTACAACAAAAGTTTTGAAAGCATGAAAAGGTAAAAATAAAATCCCACCAAAAACTGAAAAAATGTCCAACCTACTCATATAGAGGGGATTGATCTCAAATTAAACCACCAGTACATAACTCATTCCATCTATCTCACTATAATATACCTACTCTAAGACCTATTAGGACTCCATTGAAAGGCATTTCATCTGTACAAGACACGACATGTGTAGGTAGATCCCATGTAGGGGTGATTATAACAATACCCAGTAGGTGACCCAAAAACCCAAAATAAAAGGGAGAAACTAAAAGGGAACAGTCCTATCGACCCCAAGACGGAGGAGAACCTAAGTGAGAGAGTATAGAAAACTTCATCTCAACTATTCCTCAGCTATAAATAACTATTCATCTCATTTTCACATGGTATATCAATAAAGATATGTGACATTGATGAAGCTCACATTTTCATATATTTTATACTGTAAAACATTATTTATAATCCCACAAAAGTGTTATTGAATGGGTAATTATCATGTTTTTTAGGTTTTAGTGCTATTTTGAACCCAAATGTGAAAAACGACTAATTCTGGATTTTTGACAGAATTTTACGTCAGGGGTATTTTGGTCATTTAAGGAAAAATAAAATTCCAAATGTTATGATTCAAATTTTTTTAGAATCCTTATTTTATTTCCTTAATTTTTGTCTTCTGGACCAGGAGCTTATTTTGTCATCTATAGGGTTTAAAAAATCATTGAAGATTGGAATTTTTCCGGGCGGACAGCATGGACCAACCCAAGGTAACGGGAATCAAACGCGGCCTAAAAATATCCAAATGATGTGTTTCCACCTGGGATACCTCTAGGACAGATAGGGCCGTCTCTAAAATAAATTTGGAGGATTTTGAGGTCATTAAGGAGGCTATTTAATGACATTAGTTTGGAGGAACCTTCCGGGATGCTTCGTCCAGAAACAGAAACCGAGAATGAAAAATTCATAACTCCTACATACGGTTTCCAAATTATCTGAAATTTGGAGAGGAGACGGAAAAGACATTTATGAACAACATTTATGAAGGGTGGAACACGTGAATATGTCATTAAAGAGGTCTACAATGCGTCGAAATTCGGGGGTCGAATTCTGCCTATAAAAGGAGGCCCTCACCTCCTTCCCAAATCATCCCATTTTTCCATCCATTCCTTCAAGGCACCAAGGAGGAGATCTCCACCGAGGGAGGCCGGCCGCAAATCTTCCACCTTTATTTTTATTTTATTTCTTTTCTTTATTTTTATTTTTTAATTGTAATTTAGATTTCTAATAAATTCATGCATTGTTTTTATTTTTGTGTCCACCAATTCACCCTCTTTTCTTCCTCTCATCTTACCATCGTGAACTATAATACTCATGATCATGAGTAACTAATCCAAGGAATATCCCGAGGGAGTAATCAGGTTCTTGAACCCAAGACCATGTTTTTAATATTCTTTGAGTTAATTCTAAGGATAATTTATAGTGGGTGTAATCCTCACTATGGTTGTTTAAAGATTAACTTCTTAATCTACAACCATTTTCCCTCGATTGAGGAGGTGGATGGAAGGTGTGCTTGGCGATCGCTAAGTATACTTTTCATTCATAACCGGTGTAGAATAAGGTGTGCACACATACGATGGAGTGTGTAAACTAAGAATATTTGAAGCTGGCCAATGAAGGTGCTCCCTGAATATTCTCTCGGGAGAACTTCCTTTCTTCCCTAATTACATTCTGTTTAGAATTCCATGGTAATTTATAATTAAATTTTAGTTTCTTATGATTTATGAATTTCATTTATTTTATTAAATTACATTTATTTCATAAAATATTAAACAACAAAAAAATAATTAGATTAGGTGGAATAGAAGTAGTGATTTATTAACCACAAAAGCTCCTCAAGAGAACGACCTAGGTCAGCCCCTGTGCTGCACTTAGCTATAAATATTTTTGAGAGCGTGCACGACAACGCTTCGTCAAATTGGCGCCGTTGCCGGGGATCCAAGTGGTTTTAATTCACTATTTTTATTCACATTGTGTAAATAATTTTCCTTTCATTTAAAAAACAACAAAAAAATCATAAATTTCAAAAATTAAAAAAAATCTTCTATGTTCATGATGTATTCAAATTATGATTATTATGCATGGACTGATCAATCTCAACTGCAAGAAAATTTTTACAATGAACTAGATGCGCAGTTTCATAGGATTAGTGATAAAGTGAAAAACTTGGAGGGCCAAATAGAATTGATTGCAGAATATGTACGCGCATCCCAAGAACAACCCAAACCTGAACCAGAACCTGAACCAGAACGAGTGGTGGAAGAGATTTCACCCATCATTTTTTATGCTAAAGAACCTGAGGAGGGTGAGAAAGAGATACTAAAAGAATTAATCACATCATCCCGCACTCAACCATTGCTCGAGGAGGTCCCAGAAGTAAACATTCCAACTGATGCACTGATGGGAGGTCAACATTTTTTGGAAGAATCTTGGAATAACTTTGTTGAAGATAACTTGAAACATGATCTTCTCATACTTAATAATGAAACATCCGACACTTTATACCTCTCTCTTGCTTTGGAAGATAAGGAAGAAGATGCACCTGCTGAGATTGAGTTTCCAATGGTCATGCCTAAAGAGATCAATTACCATGTTGAATTACTTGAAAGGGAAGATTTCTTTATTAATTCTTCATGTTTTAATATTATTCAAGCTAAATTGTTTTCTGACATCTCTTCCTTTGAAATTTATGATACAGCACAAATGGAGTAGACCATGGATGATATGAAAGATACCACTAAATTAGTGGTGATCATGGAAGAAGATCTGGAGAAGGTGGCGGTGGTGCGACTACCTCCTTAACAAAAATTTTCATACCATATGGAGGAGGACACCACCGAAGTTAATAGGGAGCACCCTTATCTTTTATTCCCTCCCACTTCGAACCTCAAATTTCTTCTTTATTCTTTCTCGGGGGTTGGGAACATTCAAATCTTATTTGGGGTTATCTACTTTCAGGTTTTACTCATGGATATTGGGAAAACTCACATGTGGTGGTTCATCTCAAAGAAACCACACCCACCTTCTGATTGGGGATAATCTACTGAAACTGCCTGACTAGGGGCAGTAAAAACCTAGCACCCGCTTGGGGGTCTAAACCAAGCATTATCTCTTTTCTTTTCCTTTTCTCATTCTTTTTTTTATTTTTTTTCTTATTTATTTTTATTAATTTCTTGTAGTCTTAAAGTGGTTGCTTCTAGGAGCTTAACTCAAGGCATCCACTTTTAAAATAATGTCAGGTTGTATCTTTCCTTCCCTTTGATTTTTTTTACCTTTATATTTATATTATGTTGAGTTGAAATAAGGGGTAGTTAAATTTAAGTGTGGGGGAGTGTCAACCTGCTTAGTTCTTCTTGTGTTCTTTTCATTTTTTTTATATTTTTAGTATTTTTGAGCTTTAATGAATATTCTTATCACTTTTCACACATCAATTTATTTTGAAAGAGTTGAAATGATTTTTCAAATAATGGATTTTAAATGATTTTTGATGTGAAAACATTTTTCTTGAATTGGATTATCAATCATTTTTATGAGTTTGACTGATTTTTGAAATCCATGACCATGAAACACTGACTCAAAATATTTTTTTCCAATCCTGTGAGGTATTCTAAACCACTTTTACATATTCTTCCTAATACCCACACTTTCTTGAGGGAAACTTGAATTTTGTGTGAGAACCAGAATTTGTGAATATTCTCTTTCGAAGCTTTGGATTTCATGGAATGTATTTAAAATGATTGAGGCATCTCTTTGGCTAGCCACATTTTATCTTGAGACCCACCTTTACATTTATCCTTCGTAAGCCCTTAGATTCCATGAATTTCCTTATAGGTTTAAGCCACATTACATGCCAATTTTTCCATACCTACCCGCACTTTTAGTATTTTTGCATGGATATTTCAAGTTTGAGTGTGGGGGAAGGGCTTTTCATGTGCGTTCATTGGAATGTGTATCATTTATCGGTAGTGTGAAGTGTGTGTCAATATTTTGGGCAGTGGATAACAAGAGAATTGGGCATGTGTTATCATTTCATTGTGCTTTATTTGGTTCATCCATTTCTACTAAAAAAATAAGAAGAAATGGATATGAGCTTGAATATTCATTGTACATTCTTTTATAAATCATGTCCCTCCCAAAAATCAAGGGCATGAATTGTCATTCATTCATTGTATTCAATTTTTCAGCTCATCCTCTATAAAAAAAAGAAAAAAAAAATAAAGTTGTGCCTTTCTGGAGCTTTGAAAAAAAAGAGGAGAACTTAGATGATATCATTCATTATAATCACTTTTTGGCTCATGTACCATGTCATAAAGATGGGTTGGGTTGTTTTTCACATTTACAAGCAGTATTGAGTGAGAAATTTCCTGTGTTTTCACTTGATTTAATCATGCATTGTACTTAAAAGTTCAACCTCCTCTTTCTAGCTTGGAACATTTTTCAATCATTTTAGCACCGACCCTAAGCCACAGAATAATTTGAACCTTTAATTAACTCCCTCATGATTAAATTCATTTTCATGTTTCACACTGTGGAGAAATGATAATTTTCACAAACCTATGGTGATACATGCGATTTTCAAGTATGAGTATAACTCTAGATTCAATTTCTCTTGAGTGAGGAGTGACATAAAATTCAATGTGAGGTAGGTTGTGATTAGTCCATGGATTGATTTATGAGTTTGAACAAATTTTAATGATTGAAATGAAAATGAGAGAATTATTATTCATAAATGAGACATGATGGAATTCTATTTTGGATAAAATCATTGATATTTTCTCATTTTTGATTGTTGTGTGGATTTTGATTTGGATGTAAGATGATTGCCCAGGAGTGCAATGTTTAAGTGTGGGGGTGTGATGAAGCTCACATTTTCATATATTTTATACTGTAAAACATTGTTTATAATCCCACAAAAGTGTTATTTAATGGGTAATTATCATGTTTTTTAGGTTTTAGTGCTATTTTGAACCCAAATGTGAAAAACGACTAATTCTGGATTTTTGACAGAATTTTACGTCAGGGGTATTTTGGTCATTTTAGGAAAAATAAAATTCCAAATGTTATGATTCAAATTTTTTTAGAATACTTATTTTATTTCCTTCATTTTTGTCTTCTGTACCAGGAGCTGATTTTGTCATCTATAGGGTCTAACAAATCATTGAAGATTGGAATTTTTCCGGGCGGACAGCATGGACCAACCCAAGGTAACGGGCATCAAACGCGGCCTAAAAATATCCAAATGATGTGTTTCCACCTGGGATACCTCTAGGACAGATAGTTCCGTCTCTAAAATAAATTTGGAGGATTGTTGAGGTCATTAAGGAGGCTATTTAATGACATTAGTTTGGAGGAACCTTCCGGGATGCTTCATCCAGAAACAGAAACCGAGAATGAAAAATTCATAACTCCTAAATACGGTTTCCAAATTATCTGAAATTTGGAGAGGAGACGGACAAGACATTTATAAACAACATTTATGAAGGGTGGAACGCGTGAATATGTCATTAAAGAGGTCTACAACGCGTCGACATTCGGGGGTCGAATTCTGCCTATAAAAGGAGGCCCTCACCTCCTTCCCAAATCATCCCATTTTTCCATCCATTCCTTCAAGGCACCAAGGAGGAGATCTCCACCGAGGGAGTCCGGCCGCAAATCTTCCACCTTTATTTTTATTTTATTTCTTTTCTTTATTTTTATTTTTTAATTGTAATTTAGATTTCTAATAAATTCATGCATTGTTTTTATTTTTGTGTCCACCGATTCACCCTCTTTTCTTCCTCTCATCTTACCATCGTGAACTATAATACTCGTGATCATGAGTAACTAATCCGAGGAATATCCCGAGGGAGTAATCAGGTTCTTGAACCCAAGACCATGTTTTTAATATTCTTTGAGTTAATTCTAAGGATAATTTATAGTGGGTGTAATCCTCACTATGGTTGTCTAAAGATTAACTTCTTAATCTACAACCATTTTCCCTCGATTGAGGTGGATGGAAGGTGTTCTTGGCGATCGCTAAGTATACTTTTCATTCATAACCGGTGTAGAATAAGGTGTTCACACATACGATGGAGTGTGTAAACTAAGAATATTTGAAGCTGGCCAATGAAGGTGCTCCCTGAATATTCTCTCGGGAGAACTTCCTTTCTTCCCTAATTACATTCTGTTTAGAATTCCATGGTAATTTATAATTAAATTTTAGTTTCTTATGATTTATGAATTTCATTTATTTTATTAAATTAAATTTATTTCATAAAATATTAAACAACAAAAAAAGAATTAGATTAGGTGGAATAGAAGTAGTGATTTATTAACCACAAAAGATCCTCAAGAGAACGACCTAGGTCAGCCCCTGTGCTGCACTTAGCTATAAATATTTTTGAGAGCGTGCACGACAACGCTTCGTCAGACATCGTTGCAAGGAATCCTAGAATAACCTAAATATACTCATATTAGACTCCAAGTCTCATGGTCTCAACCATACAGCCAACCACAATAAATTACTCGAGGTTCTAAGGTATCAGTCATCTATAAGTATGCTCTCCATGAGCCATGTCATCCCTGATGGAATTCATCTAATAGATATCACTCATTGGTTATAGCTCTACCGTTACATATGACACTCATCTGAGAGATCTCACTTATTGGGTATCATTAATATGATGGAACATCCCCACTATCCTCGATGGCATATATCCAAGAGAATGTGTTCGTCAAGTCTTTCCATAAATAAAGTCATGCTGGAACCCAGTGAATCATGATACTCAACTAGGGGATCTCACCCATGTCTCATGGGGGACTCCATGAACCCAACTAAAAACCCATAAGATCTCATCACATAGTTAGGGGATCACACCCAAGACCACTAGGGGACACCACGAACCTAATCTAGAACTCTAGATATCATAATGCTCATATAGGGGATCGCACCTTGGTCTATTTGGGGATGCCAAGAACCCCACTAAGTCTCAAATCCATGATACAAAGATAGGGGATCATGCTCAGGACTACTGGGAGATACCACAAACCTAAATATGGATTTAACCTCCATGTAGGGGATCATATAGACAATGATGCCTCAAACCCTACCAATAATGCCCACTATATATGGGATCATATACTCAATGATACCAAAAAACCAATTGGGTTAACCTAATATATAGGGATTCATTTCCCTATGTATAAAGGTCACGATGACACCACAAACCCCACCCAATGAAGACAATATGATAGAGGATCTCACCCCGACCTCTCAGAGGAATGCACAAACTCTATCCAAACTCATCCTATATAGGGGATCATAATTCTGTACTGAGGAAATAATTCCACACCATACCCTCATAAAAATACACTAAGGGAGCACAATTAATTGATACTGGTATATACATCACTAACCAAAGCAACCCAAAATTTTCACCTCACATCGCATCTCTAATGCAAAAACCATGGCCACCATCACGTCTAACGAGTAAAACTACTCAAGATAGGCTACTCACGGGCCTCCATAAGAGTCCTAGAGATAGATATACATGAAGGAAAAGTTTACAATGTGAGTATATGATGTGTACCCATAGTACACGATGTGCCTCTAGAAACTAGACCCTAGTTGTGTCCCCTCTCGATATTCTCTGTGTAAAAGGAGAATACACGGTGTGTACCCATGTCATATGATGTGTGACCATATACAAACCTCTTGGAATATCCTTTCCCACACATGGTCTATCTATCCATGTCCCCTCACATGGAATGTCTTATCTATTCAACTACATTTCCTCATATCGTGCCCATGTTCAACACCCATTTTCCGTGTATGGAACCCCATGCCCGTGTATAGTGCCACGTGCCAATATACCTAGTTGTGTACTTTGTCATGTGTACACCCTGAGGCTCTAGCTGTGTACTTGACCATGTCTCCTTACATGATATCCCTATTCGTGTTCTCATCCACATGACTTGGGTTCACTACACGACGTGTATTACCCAAAGTTCATCTTCCCCAAATGGGAAGAACACACAGCTTGTGCTCCTGCACTACATGCTATGTATTTAGGAATTCCGAATGTGAATCCCCTAAGAGCCACCCAAAACCCCTAATTTCCACCTAAAACCCACAGATCTACCCCCAGGGGATATCTAGAAGTTGCAATAGAGCTCTAAAACCTTAAAAAATGAATAAATTGGGATTGGGATGTAAATCTCATAAATATGCCTACCACATGGTGAAATTCAAAATCTTTAGGTCCAATGTGATGCTTGGAAGCTACTACACCTCAGTATAGTGATGATAGGTGTCAAAAATAGGGTTTAGCAGCACCTCCTCACCTCGGTTGAGCCTTGGTTCATCCATCACGTAAGGGGCTCCTCCTTGTCCTCTCTGTGCGTGAGAACTAAATGGGGATGGATATATTAGTTTATTTATTTTTAAATAAACTAATATATTATCAACATGATATCCAAATCTTAAATTTAGTCAGACACCCAACACCAACAAAATTTATGTATCGCCTAGGTTAAAACACATATTTTGAACTCAACCACGATCTCAAATTTTTTATCTGAGACTTTGTCACGAACCAACCTGGGTTGACCCTGAACCAGTCACCCGAGATGGTCTAAGGTATGTCCTGAAGGGAATTCCCGATCCCCACAGGCTGTAAAATAGTGTCGGGCATCAAAATAAATATATTGGGGATGATTTTTATTATAAAAGATAAATAAATAAAAAATAATAAACTAAACAATAAAACTAAACTATATCAGTGGAAAAATAATTAAACTATACAGCTCAACATACCTCCATGTGACCTTCTAGGTCACCACCCAACTCAAAACCACATTCACTCTGAGAGAGATATGGTGCTAACGGAACCTGAACAAGAAATAGAACCTACAACTGAAAAGATAGTATAGGCATAAGCACCAAAATGCTCAGTATGGATTCAAAATATAACCACTGAATCCAAGAGTTTCCTTTCTCGAAACACCATTAACACAGGTGTGAAATACAAATATAATAGTAGTTTTTTTATTTTAAATAAGAAACATGCTTTCCCTTTTGAAAATCCAATGCATACTATATATCATTTCCAAAATCATTTTCCATTTTATAAACAAAACCCAAGACAAGAGATACTAAGGTTGTGCTAAAAAGAAACATATAACAGTATAAGTTGTAAAACAAGTATAGCTAAAAGTAAACAAGAAATATAAATAATAAGTAACCATGGGTGATCCTAAACATCCCTAGAAGACTCTTGTACGTACTTGATTTGGAACCACCTGCCAGTGTATGGTGAAGCTCTTAAGTATATAACCAATTGGTCACCCTCGTGGCAAAAGAAACCAGTGGTTCTTCCTATCTAGCCTCTATACCTACTAGTGGGTACCAACCTGGCCAATCGGGGCTAATAAGCAACCATCACTTGATCAACTAAAAGACACCCAAGAACCCATGGTGGTTATAATAATAATATTGTGTAAGTAGGAGTCCCTCGCGCGCATGACTCACCTTACCATGTCGTCACCGCACTTGCCTACCCTAAACACGGACACTTCCTATGCATTCACCCATAAAGGGTTACCCTATATAGGAGCACCCCATATACATATTCAATCATTTCACATTAAACAAAGTTCCAATATGGCCTTTACAAAATCTAAACATTTTAAACATTTCACAAAAACAATAAGGTTTCCAAGAAGAAACACATTTTTTAAACGCAATCCCCCCAAAGAGTCGACACAAATGTTATAATAAAGCTGGAAGTTCCAAATAGGCCTTTATCTTGACATGTTCAAAAGCATTACCCAAAACACCATATAAATACCAATTTTACATTTTCAATGCCAAACAAGCCTTAAAACAAAACTCTTGTTATAATGCACACCAAAACATTTTTCAGGTCCAAATAGACCATAACTTCAAAACAAGTTTGAAACCACATTAGAAATCACACAAGAGACCAAGATTCCATTAGAAACCAATGAATACCCAAAAAATATTTTTAAAACCACCACTTTCCTGTACAATCAAACCCAACCGTTCCATGGAATTGAAAAAGAACAAACAAACACATTTCAACGCAATTTCACAAAAAAATTTCAAACCATATAGATTACCAGTTCACACACAAAACTACATCACAATCCAACCAATTTTTATAAAATATTTCTAAGGGAAAATACCATCCAAATAACCCAATTTTTTTCTACCAAACATACTTTACATTAAATCAGACCCACTTGGTACACACACCTAGGTATAAATAAATAATTTCCTTGAAACCCATCTTTAAAATATTTTACTACCATGAAAACACCACAAGAGGCTAACCAAATGAATTTTCAAGATGTGAATCATTTATAAAAAAATTATTAAAACAAAATTGGTCATTTAATCAAACATGTTTGGAATAAACATGCATAAACATAAACTAAGTAACACTTCAAAACCTATATTTTAACAATCTATAAAAATAAAAATACACCATAATCAATTAACTACATACCTCTTAAATCTGTGAATCAAATTTTAAAATTTATCAAAACAAGGTTTGGCATTTTCTCAATACAATGTACATATATACGCATATGCATAACATGAAACACTTTAAAAGCTATTTTTTTAACAAGTTCTAATAATCCATGAACACCCTAATAGATTAATTAATAACTCTATAAATTTTTAAATCAAGTAAAAAAGATAACTGAAGTAAAACAAGCATCAATGGGTTGTTTTAGAATAAAATGGGATAGAAACGCCTTCCTCAAATCAAGTGCGGATGGAGAAAAACTTTAACAGAAAGAGTAAGAATGCCCTACGGACCACTAGAACACCATCGACAATAATAAAAACACAAAAAACAAACCCGAGACATTAGGTTTTAGCTAAAACGAAGGAAAACCCCCAAAAATTTGAATGGTAAACCAACTGTGGTGGAGAAGGTGTGGCTACAGGAGAGGGAAATGACTAGAGGTGGTGCTGGAGAAGAAGGAGGTTCGTCCAGGGAAAGTTTGTGCATTGAAAGTAGGATGGAGGAGAGTCTACATGCGTCGGAATAGGGGGAGAACCAGGAGGTTCGGGCTACTAGGAGCAGGCTGGTCGGGAGAAGGGGCCACCACGCAAGGTAGGTCGGTCGAATAGAGAGCTGGAAGGAGTGCTGGTAGCGGCGCAAGGGAGGTCACCATGAGGAGGTATCTTGGGAGGGACCTCCAGTTGGGATAAGGGGGTTGCACGTGCGGACACGAGGATAAGGGAGGGGGAGGGGGCATCGCATAGCGAGGTAGGGGAGGGGGCGCTGGGTAGGTTAGGGTAAACTAAAAAAAGAAAAAATTATAATAATAATCATCATCATCATAATAAAAATAAATAATATAAATATAAATAATATTATTATTATTATTATTATTATTAAAAATTAAAAAAAATAATGATAATAATAATAATAATAAATAAATAAATAATAATAATAATAATAACAACAACATAATTTAATATTATTATCAAACATTATTTTTTTTTAAAAATATTTCATTTTATTTATCTTATTCTTATTTCATTTTATTTTATTTTCCATTTCATTTTATTTTCTATGTAATTGTATTACTTATTTTAAAAACTGGGTAATCGTGCACTCGTCGCATGGATTAATAAATTGCGTGCAAGTTGGGTGCCTTATCCTAGACCACTTGGGCACCTACACAAGCACTCAGGGCAACCGCATGATTACCGCTAACCATGTGGTGCTTGTGCACCGGTCTTAAACCCACCAAAATTATTAAACGTCAAAAGAAATTTAAACTGAGAACCAGCCCAAACCTTGACATGAGTAACCAAAGAAAATAAATAATAAAATAAAAATAAATTTAAAAGTCATGGTGTGACAATTATCTCCACCACGGACACTTTCTGTCCCTAGAAAGTCACCCAGTCGAACGATAGATAGAACTTGATTCCATACCTGATTAAAACCGAAAGAAAGCACAACATAAGAGAACAGGAGAACACGAGAGGCTTCTCCCCACCACAAGAACTCAACTAGCGTGGAAATTTAACACCCAAACATACCATCCCAAGAAGGGAGGTCCATCGTGGGAACTCCCAACTGATCCAAACTAACTTCTATAGTATGAGAAAAACAACACCTCCACTGAAATTTGGAACTCTCAACCCAAACAAAAAAACCCCAACACTAGAGAAAACCTCTGAGTAGAACTTAACCCTAGCAGTGAACCTAATCATAACTACAAACATCAATTCTTCCACAAGAACTTACATCTCCAAATGAACATAGATAAATCGAGATCAACCCATACAAGGTCCAAACACACTTTAAGAAAAAAAACCAAGATTCAGAAAAGCATAATCAGAAAAATGGAACTTTTGGATTACAATAGAACAAGTTCATCACATTCCCCCACTGAAACAATGAACTTATAATAACATTAAAACTTTAAAAATAATGAAACAAGAACAAAAAGTATTTAAATGTTCCAATCCCAACATAGAACACAGAACCTGAATCAAGCCTTCACACCCTCGGTGACTCATAACTGCACGCGAGCTTCACCCCAAGACCTGTGGTTGGGGCTCTGATGACTGAAGAATCACCTACCTCACATTCATGCACTGGAATTATCTGGTCACAATGTCTTCTTTAGGTGACAGTTCCTGCAGAACTTCTCTAGATGACCCATACACCCTCAATGATGGCACGTTTTTAGAGGG
This sequence comes from Viscum album, assembly GCA_963277665.1. Taxonomy (NCBI): domain Eukaryota; kingdom Viridiplantae; phylum Streptophyta; class Magnoliopsida; order Santalales; family Viscaceae; genus Viscum; species Viscum album. The sequence continues at coordinate 1,513,292,728 of OY728155.1, read as the reverse complement.
ATGTGACATGACAGCTTCGTGTGCTCTAAAAATCCACACTTATGGCATTCCATTGAATGGTTATATGAACTAGAATCTATAACCACTAAAGAGGAATATTTGAAAATTGTTCCCTCTAGCACACCCTGCTCACTATATGGGGAACCTTTACAAGCAAATAGATACACCAGATCGCTAATAATCTGCACTCTGGAGACCACCTCATATAGGAATGCCTCATCCACCAGCTTCTTGAAATGTTGGTCCTTAGAAGGGAGTACCCACTCCTTGATCTTTGGATGAAGATCCCCGATGAATAGAGAAGTCTTAATTAAATCCTATGACGCTACCTCTAGAGAAAAGGACACAAGTTCCTTGAAATGGTCAACATATGCCTTCACCTTCTGTTGGCCTTGTTGAATATGCATAAGATCCTCCCTTTTCTTTGTCTTAACCTCTTCAGGTATGAACCATCGGATGAAGACATATTTAAATACATCCCACATCATCCCAAATTTCATTGATAGTGGGGAAAATAACTCCCATTTGTCTAGAGTAGGACCTTTTAACAGACCCAAAACAGCACGCACTCTGACAGCTTCGGGAGTTCCCAATACCCTAAAGATACACTTGACCTCTTCAAGCCACTCTACTACCTCTAATTGACCTTGATCACCGTGAACAATAGGAAATGTCCGAGAAGGAACAAAAACTGGGCATGAATTATGAAAAACCTTGGGGACCTTTCTAGGTGGAATTTTCTTAACAACATATAAAACACAGAGCCAAAACTAATATCAAGCCGAAGAAACATCAATGAAAGCTCCTTCATCAAAAACAACCAGCTCAAAAACTAAACAAATATAACCACAACCAAAAGAATCCATTTCAAAAACCACCTTTAGAAAACAAGATCAAGCCTTTAATTTCAAATAAACACCCATGGAATCCCATGAACTATCACATATGTGTCTATCCATTCCATTTCTTCACCCATTTCAAACAATTTATAAATTTTTAAGCCAAAAAAATTTCCTTTAAAATCAATTTTACCAAATCAAAACCATTTAAAAGGAAGCATCATTATTTCCAAAATCCTTTTTCATTATCAGAAACACACTTAAACCAATGAGAACCAAGACAAAACACCACTTACACCAAACTACTGGAGAGAGGGACTATTTTCTATGCCCAACTCAGTGACATGGTAGTGATCCATGCCCCAGGTAGGAAATAACACTAAGAGAAACTTAAACCGGGCACTTGGATGTCACATGGGTCACTACTCCATGTGAAATCACAACATGACATCAACTTATCTCCATTGTCATCCCTCAATCTAAAAAAACCAGAACAGGATAAGGACTCAATTCTCAGACTTCCCTTGGTGACTTGAGGTTCGAAATGAGTGAGGGTTCATGATGCCCTTCTTATACTTACCTCTCGAGTCCTGACAGTTCTAATCTCCATCTATCGGACACCCCAAATAGCAAGGGCCTCCTCTGATACCATTTTTTCATGAACCAACCTCATTCGACCCTAAAATGGTCATCTGAGCTGGTCATCGGCATGGCTCGAAGGGCATTCCCGATCCCCATGGGCTGGAAACTAGTGTTAGGCATCAAAATAAATCTATTGGTAATGATTTGGACCATAAAATATAAATAAATAAACAAGAATAAATAGAGCAATAAAACTAAACTCTGGTAGTGGAAAAAGAATTAAACTAAACATCTCAACATACCTCCATGTGACCTTCTAGGTCACCACCCAACATAGAACCACGTTCGCTCTGAGAGCAATCCAACACTAATGGAACCTGAATAAGAAACAAAAACTACCTCTGATACCAAATGTAACAATTGGGCCCTACTAACAACACGGACACCCCACCCTAACAAGGTCATCGGGTTCTGGCCCACTATGTACCACCAGTTTCCCCACTGACACATGATCCCCACCCTAGGGCCCACCCATGTGCCCAAATGGGTCATCCGACTAATGATAGTCCCCACTGGCCAACACATGTCCTTTTCAGTGTGCTTTTTCCTCACTCACACACACCTTGGGAAACTTCCAAGAAGGTCAGCTATCTCAGAACCACGTTCGCTCCGAGAGTGATCCAGCACTAATGGAACCTGAATAAGAAATAGAACCTACCTCTGATACTAAATGTAACAACTGGGCCTTGCTAACAACAGAGAAATAAAACTAAACTCTAGTAGTAGAAAAATAATTAAACTAAACAGCTCAACATACCTCCATGTGACCTTCTAGGTCACCACCCAACTCATAACCACATTCTCTCTGAGAGAAATCTAGCACTAACAGAACCTGAATGAGAAACAAAACCTACCTCTGATACCAAATGTAACAATTGGGCCCTGATAACAAAACAGACACCCCACCCTAACATGGTCATCGAGTTCTGGCTCGCCAGGTACCACCAGTTGCCCCACAGACACATGGTCCCCACCCTGGGGCCCACCCATGTGCCCAAATGGGTCATCTGACTAATGATAGTCCCCACAGGCCAACACATGTCCCTTTCAGTGTGCTTTTTACTCACTCACACACCCCTTGGAAAACTTCCCAGAAGGTCACCTATCTCAGAATCATGTTCGCTCTGAGAGTGATCCAGCACTAATGGAACCTGAATAAGAAATAGAACCTACCTTTGATACTAAATGTAACAACTAGTCCTTAATGACAATAGAGAAATAAAACTAAACTCTAGTAGTGGAAAAAGAATTAAACTAAACAGCTCAATATACCACCATGTGACCTTCTAGGTCAACACCCAACTCAGAACCATGCTCGCTCTGAGAGCAATCCAGAACTAATAGAACCTGAATAAGAAACAAAACCTACCTCTGATACCAAATGTAATAATTGGGCCCTATTGACAACACAGACACCCCACCCTAACATGGTCATCAGGTTCTGGCCCACCAGGTACCACCAGTTGCCCCACAGACACGTGGTCCCCACCCTGGGGCCCACCCATGTGCTCAAATGGGTTATCTGACTAATGATAGTCTGCATAGGCCAACACATGTCCTTTTCAGTGTTATTTTTCCTCACTCACACACACCTTGGGAAACTTCCCAGAAGGTCACCCATCTCAAAACCACATTCACTCTGAGAGCGATCCAGCACTAACAGAACCTGAATAATAAACAGAACCTACCTCTGATACCAAATGTAACAACTGGGCCCCACTGATAACACAAACACCCCACCCTAACATGGTCATCAGGTCATGGCCCACAAAGTACCACCAATTTTCCCACAGAAACGTGGTCCCCACCCTGGGGCCCACACATGTGCCCGAATGGGTCATCTGACTAGTGATAGTCCTCATAGGCCAACACATGTCCTTTTCAGTGTGCTTTTTCCTCACTCACACACCCCTTGGAAACTTCCCAGAAGGTCACCCATCTCAGAACCATGTTCGCTCTGAGAGTGATCCAGCACTAACGAAACCTAAATAAGAAACAGAAACTACCTTTGATACTAAATGTAACAACTTGGCCTTGCTGACAACACAGACACCCCACCCTAACATGGTCATCGGGTTCTGTCCTATCAGGTACCACCAATTGTCCCACAGACACATGGTCTCCACCCTCAGGCCCACCCATGGGCCTGAATGGGTCATCTGACTAATGATAGTTCCCACAGGCCAACACATGTCCTTTTTAGTGTGCTTTGTCCTCACTCACACACCCCTTAGGAAACTTCCCAGAAAGTCACCCATCCTGATCACTACTCCAAGCCAAGCATGCTTGACTATAGAGTTCTAATCAGTTAGGCTCTAGACAAGGAAGGTTCACCTTATTGACATGAGTCATATCATTTAGTCATTTAACCCTTTATTATTCTAGGGTGTTACAGACTCTTATCGGGATTTAGTTCACATTTACAAAAAAATTTGCTTACACAATATAAAATATTTAATGTTTTTAATATCACCAAACTAAGGCTCTATGAACCCTATAATCCCACACCAACTCAACACCTAACTTTTGAAATATTCCTAAAAACATTAAAAGTTATTATAGGGAAAAACCAGAGTTGCTACACTCTCCCCACCTTCAGGCTTTTTATCCTGAAAATTAGAATCCTAGGAACAAGGGGAATACTGAACTCTCAACTTGGTCTCCCATATTAGTGAGTTCTCTTAAGGGGTCACATGTTATCCACAAACATGCACTTAGGGGAACTACAATCCCAAAAAACATCCTCTCTGGTCCGAACCCAAACACCATCGGGTACCTCAAAAGGCTACTCCACACCTACTATCCAACTCAAACTGGGTCAACATTGTGAAACGAAGCATGCACACATATCCTCAGCTGAAACGAGTGGAAAATACCAAGAACCCAGTCCATCTACAGTCTCATAGTCTAGAGGCACGCTACCTCGCTAACTCGATGCAGATACTGATGTAACCTGATAGTCCTCATCTGCCCCTGGATGAACTCCACCCTCAATATCCATCACTATCACCAACTCTAGTCCCACAAATGATATCTCTTATTGGATTTTACTAGTAAAATGGTTTCCTATAGGGCCTCCTGAACATGGCCTCAGATGGTGTTACATCGATGGTGGAGAAACAATTATACCACACTAATATGCAAACCTGAAGCATGTTTTCCAAAATCTAAATGGTCTGATCTACTTGGCACAACAACCCCTATCTCGGGTGTACTACTTAGGGAAAGGATCCACATCAATACCTCATCTTATATTGTGAGTAGTGTCATAATCAATCCTTAGAAGGTTTAAGTGATCCCCACCCTTAGAAAATCCATCAAGAACATGTCTATTGGATATTTGTCCATGCAAGACTCACGAACAAGATCTCTTAGTTATTCCTCCCTACCTTGCTAAAAAAGTGTAGGGGTAACCAAAAACAACTAGAGAAATGTCACATCACCCACAACCATAAAATTTAACTATAAATAGGTTGGTTGTTTTGTTACCCCACTCAACAATAGCGGTTGGAAACCTTGTTGTGAGCATCTATTGCATCGGCCAAACCCTTGGGTGGCCCTCAAGCTAGAATGACCCCAACCTCTACCAAATACACTATAAATATCATGTTTAAGTAGACATATAACAATAATTGGACCTCAAGAATCCATACTTGTCTCAAGGAGATCTCTCCAAGAATCTAGTACTCTCAAAGAATGTCTAGAATCCATCCTCAAGTGTCTTGTATATAGCTCTTCCCCCAAGAAAATGAGGGCACCAACAAAAAATACTATCATGAAAAAATCAAAAAAAGTGGTTGAAGGAACTATTTTTCAAGTCCCACATCTTCCTCTTAGGAAAGAAATATAGGGATTCCTAAGTGTACACATTGGGTCTTATTAGTCACTATGTCTGCAAACCTCTATCTTCACCATAGCTCATGAAGCTCTACGAGATTCAACTAATATTCTGACCCAAATATCAAGGTAGTCCCTGGGTTTGAGTCTATGTAAAAGTATAACACTCAGTGGGGAGGCACACCCAATATTCCTTGGTAAGATTTCCTTAACTCCACCACCATAGCAGGTAACTAAAAACTCATAGCACTACTACACCAAGGGTCATACTAGACATCTCATTAAATTCGGCTATATCCACCCACATATGAGCCTGTCCTACTCAGACTAGTATCACTCCTCTATAAAAGAGGGAAAATCCATCCCATAAGATGATAACACTACCACCTCCACTGGTGTAAAACCATCTAAGCATGGATGGTAGGAAACCAATCTACATCAAAGAAACATCGTAGGGTCTCTCTCTACCACTAAAAAAGATTCTATGTGAGGATCTCTCCTCTTGAGTCTGGTCACTACCAATAGAAGCTCATAACCTTTGATCATCTCTGTTGGATCCTATAAGAAAAAGGGTTGATAAAAAAGGCACCACAGGTATCCTTAAGCCTCGAACATGGGCTACACTTAGGGAAAAGTGTCTCATGAACCTATGATACTATAAATAATGTGGTAAAGTCACATGTCACACCCCGAAACACACTCGAGCCTCCAGGACAGATGTCCCTTCTACCTAAATCTCATTATTTCCCTTGACCACCTATCTGCCACAACCAGGGATTACTCTAACTCCTAAACACCAACTACCCCAAACACACAAGTCAAAGTAACTTGTCAACTACACATCAACATTTTTTGATTTGGGCATCATTGAATCACCTGAATTGTTTTGTATCATGTAATAAGAATGTGTCTTGATGGGGGAAGTGCCCCTCTTTCTTGTGAGTCTGAAGCTACATCAAACATAATCAACACATGGCTCTAATGATACCTCATATCACCTAGGATAAACCTTGAGCAAGAAGTGTTAAGAAAATGGAATCTCACACCTGTATATAACAATACTACTACAAAAGTAGAAAGGATACTATAATACCTATAATAATCCATAGATAATCCAGGTTATAGGCCTTTGTGGCCTATAGATATCCTCACCCCTATCCTCTAACTTCCTAAGCCTGGTGAGGACCACCTGGGGGTGGTTGTGGAAACAAATTGGATCATCTACCACCTTCAACTTCTCTCCCTACTCCTCCTCTACATCTATCATCATGAAAAAATACATGATCATGTCTTTGTCTCTACCATAATGGTCCATCGACTATATATCTCTTATTAGCATGGAAGGTCATAAATATCGAATAAGATATACCCATCCATCACAAGCGAAACATTGCCTCTCCAACAACTGACTAGATTTGTCATGGGATCATCTCCTAAAGCATCACACATGCCCAAATTCCTAATCCTATAATTGGATAAAAAAAATTGAGATCTTAGCTCTAGTGTTCCCAACACCAATAGTCAGTGTATACTCAGCTGGATATCCCTTCACTACTATGTTCCACTCGAGCACTCTAGCATAGGTGGGAATGCACGGTGATATCATTGAAGCCCTGTTATCCCATAATAAGACATGCTCAAAGGTTTTTTCTCAGAAAAAAAAAGATATCAAACTATATATAGGGAGTATCATGAAAAAAATTTGAACCTCATTGAATACTCAATCACGGTCATGTTACCCTGCTAAAACTGCCGAATCTCCTAGATGAACATTGATCGCAAATTGGATGGAAAAACTATTACCTGAAGATCCACCCAAACTTCATCCAAGTGCATGTTGTCTCATTGTGGGTTTTCATCACCAGACTCCAAAATCACCAAAAAAAACCCTATAGAAGACTCACCTCTAGGACCACCATTAGATTGGGATGTATCCTCACAAGGAAAAAAACACATGTGACTACCTCAATTCAGTCATCGGTTGCCTGGGGAATTGTCTCACCCCGATACCTAGGTGGTTTTTGTCTTTGAAACTCATGAAAAACACTCAGCCTACATGCATCCTTATCTTGAAATACTGGTACAACCTACTACTCAACGATTGGTGGCTCGACTAGAAAACCACCTAGAGATACCACCACTTTTGCAGACCCATGCACCGAAGCCTCATCACTGGATGTATTTTCATTATAGTACCATCGTGTAGCCATGGATATCTAGTGTTATGGTGGAATCCTAAAATAGATTCAAGTTAAACCATATCCATGAGTATATCTGGGGAGATAACTCAATAAGTACATGGAAACAACAACCCAATTCTATATGATGTATGTACCAAAGTTTCTCTAAAACCAGTGCCTAAATGTTATGAATCAACAATCAGGTTATCAAAGTCCTAGTGAGTAGATATGTCAGCTTCCACAACAACACTATAGTCCCTGGCCTAAAATATGAACTCAAAACACTTCAACATTGTCACCATACATCCCAAACCAAGATCATATCTAGACAACTCCTAAATCTAGTCCTAAGGAAGAACCTAATATAATACCACTCTATCATGACCTGACACAACAGGTCCCACCTGGATGACGATGAGTCAAGTGTGACTACCCCAAGACCACCTCTAATAGGCTAGGGAATAGTGACCAGTGTTGGGTAGGAATATCATACACATAGTAGTCCTTATCCTATGCTATCTGTGAGCATGCACACACATCTATATCCATGAAACAATGCAAAGATAATAATATATATGATACTAAAATTCATGCATAAATATATCCCACAATAAAAGTATATAAAAATTACTAAAATCATGAAAAGGGACAAATATAATCCCATCAAAAACTATAAAATCATCCAACCTACTTAGATGGTGGGGACTGTTGTCAAATGAAAACACTGGTACACACCTTGGTTTTTCTAGCTCATTATGCTCTACCTACTCTGAATCCTCATAAGACTCCATTGAAATGTATATTATATACATAATACATGACATGTATAGGTAGATCCCATGTAGGGGTGAGTATAACAATACCCAGTAGGCACCACAAAACCCCAAAATAAAATGGAATGATTTAAAGGAAACAGTCTGCTCGACCCCAAGCAAGAGGATAACCCAAGTGAGAGAGAATAGGAAACTCTATATCAACCATTTCTCAACTATACATTACTAGTCATCTCATCACCACATGTTATGATAATCAATATATGATACATCACCACAAGAAATCCCAGAATAATCTAGATATACTCATCTCAGACTCTAAGTCTCATGGTCTCAACCATACAACCTGCCATATGAAACTACTCAAGGCTCTAAGGTATCACTCTTCTAGGTGTACGCTCTCTATGAACCATGTTATCCTTGATGGAACTCATCCAATTGATATCACTCATAGGGTATAGCTCTTACATCCTAGATATAACTCATATGATAGATATCACTCATCGGGTATCACTAAGTCGATGGAACATCCCTACCATCCCAGATGGCAAACATCTAAGAGAACATGATCGTTGAGTCTCGCCATAAATAAAGTGATGCTAAAACCCAATGGATAATGATACTAAGTTAGGGGATCTCACCCATGTCTCATGGGGGAATCCATGAACCCAACTAGAAACCCATAATATCTTATCACACAAAAATGATCTCACACTTAGGACTATTGGGGGACACCATAGACCCAATCTATAACTCTAAAGATCATAATGCTTAGATAGTGGATCACACCCAAGTATTTTTGGGGATTACATAAACCCTACTAAGTCTCAAATCCATAATACATAGATAATTTATCAGGTCCAAGACCATTGGGAGATACCAAAAGCTCAAATCTAGATTTAACCTCCAAGTAAGGTATCACATAGATAATGATGCCAAAAACCCTAGTGATAATGCCTGTTATGTAGGGAATTGTATACTCGATGATACTGCAAACCCTAATGGGATAACCCACTAGATAGGAGATATTTTCCCTATGTATTGAGTTTATGACAATATCATGAACCCTAACTAGGGAAGATGATATGATAGAGGATCCTACCCTGGACGCCCATAGGCCTGAATGGCCCAAAGGACTTTTTTATTTTTATTATGGATAATCCCCCTTTTAAGGGTTTAAGGGGAACCCGTACATGACCCTTAGGCCCAAGTCAAAAGGCCCGACAAACTCGTAATACATGACCCGAAGGTCCAGAGGCATACCATTCCCAATACATGACCAAGGTAGCACACTCAACCAATATTAGTCTATACTTTTCTAACAGAAGCGACCCACAAATGTCACCTCACGTCATATCTCTAATACCAAAACCATGGACACCATCATGTACAACATGGAAAAATACTCATTATAGGATACTCATGGGCCTCCATCTGATTCTTGAAGATAGATATAAATAAGGGAAAAGTCTCTAAGGGGAATACATGGCATGTTTCCATAGTATGGGACATGTCTCTAGAAACTGGCCCTTGGTTGTGCCCCCTCTTGGTACTCGACATGTAAAAGGGGACTACACAACATGTACTCATGTCACGCAGTGTGTGACCTCATCCAAACCTCTAAGAATGTCTTCTCCCACACATAGCCTAACTTTCCATGTCACATCACATGGAGTGTACCCTCATTACACAATGTGTCTTGGCTATCCGTCTACTTGGTTGCGTCCTCATATTGTGCTCGTTTTTGGAACCTTGTGCTCATGTATAGAACCCATTGACTATATAAGACACCCCATGATCATGTATGGAACTCCATTCCTATGTACGGTGACCTGTTCCCTTGTACTTGGTTGTGTAATTCGGTCTATGTACACTCTGGGGATCTAGTTGTATAATCGCACACAACCATGTCCCCTTACACGGAATCCCTGAACATGTCCTTAGCCACATGACCTGGGCTCACTACATGGCATGTACCTATATTATATGGAATTTATTCCCAAAATTTTATCTTCCCTAAATGGTAAGAACACACGGCATGTTCTCCTACACTACACGTCGTGTGATAAGGAATTATGAATGGGAATCCTCTACGAGCCACCTGAAACCATTGATCTCTACCTAAAACCCATAAATCTACCCCCAAGGGATCTCTAGTAGTCATAATATGGATTTAAAAGCTTAAAACAATGAATAAATGGGTATTATGATGTAAATATCATAAATCAACCTACCCTGTGATGAAATGTCAAAGATTCGGGTCTAACGTGATGCTTAGAAGCCACTGCACCTCGATCTAGTGATGATCGAAATCAAAAATGGGGTTTGGTGGAACCTCCTCACCTTGGTTCAGCCTTTGTTCATCTATCACACAAGGGTCTTCTCCCTCTTTTTTTCATGCCTGAGAACCAAAGGGGAAGGAATATATTAGTTTATTTACTTTTAATAAACTAATATATTATCAACACGCCTTCCAATTCTCACCTTCAATCGGGCACCAGACACCAAAAAAAATTATGTCGTGCCTAGGTTAAAACCCACATTCCAAACTCAACCATGGTCTCAGATTTCCAACTCTAGTCACCACTAGATAGTTACTTCACATTTCTAGAAAATTGTGCTTGCATGATATAAAATATTTAATATTTTTAATATAACTACACCGAATATTTCTAAGCCCTGGAATCCCATACTGACTCAACACCTGACTTTGGAAATATTCTTAGAAATATTATAAAGTCTTACAGGTTAAAACCATAGTCACTACTTAACCTGATGGATTCTCGGTAGAATTCCACTACATGTTAAATATTATTTATCTCAGATAAATTGTTTCCAACAAGTATATTTTGATGCCATGACACTTTTTCCAACCCAAGGGGATCGGTAACATCCTTCAGGCCTTTCCATAGGTTGACTTAGGTGCCTAAATTAGGGTTGGCCTAGGTTTTTCCATGATAGATGATGCAAAGGCAACTGCAACAAATGCTACGTAGGAGGGGTATATGCCAGAGAATTAGCATTGATAGACACAACATGGATGCATTAATTATAAACCAGGTTGTGACACAAATTAGTGTACAAAAAGCAGAATTGTAACACCCTAATATTTTATGATATATTTCATTTTAAATAAATATAATCTCTTCAACAGCTTGTGATACAAGCAACCTTGAGTCTAAATAAATCTTAAAATAGTATGCCATTATAACATAGCCATTAAATTGGTGGTATGAGTATAAATAACCACATTTTAAAAATATTTATAAAGTTTTTAGATAATGAAAATATATTATTAGTATTTATATACTCTAAAAAATATATTTTTTCATTAAAATGGTTTTTATTGATTTTTATAAGAAAATAAAATAACTAATTTTTTTACCACTTTTATAAAATATATTTGAAAAAATTAACTTCATTTTTGAAATAAATGTGTCAAAATTATATTATGGTGAATTTTTTATAATTTTCTAAAAAGATTAATTTTTCAATGAATAAGGAAAAATATTATTTTTTATTAAAAAAAATCTTTTCGTTTAAAGAATATAAAAAGTTTAATTTTGTTTTAAAATGGTTTTAAAAGTAAAATTAGTTCAATTATATTATTATGAATCCAATTTAGGTCATTTTAATCAATGTTATGTTGAATTTTGATATAAAAACTTTTTATACTTGAGAAAACCTTTTCTTTGGAAAACCAATTTTGTCACGTTTATGGGTTTAATTTTAAATTAAATCCTAACACTTCTGTGAATTGAATTTTATAAAAAAATAATATTTTTAATAAGTATAATTAATATTATTTAATAAGGTAAACTTAATTTTTGGTCATAATGAATATTAAAAATAGTACAAATTTGTTAGCATGGTTAAGGTTAAAATGGGTTTACCAAGGGTAAACTAAAGAGATAAGGGTTAAAATGACCTAAAAACTTTTCTAAATTCTATTTTATAGTTATATTTAGACCATATATCATCTAATATTAAGTAATTTTCCATTTTGGATCCATGTGATGTGAATAATACATTAATAAATTTTATTCTTTTGAAAAAATCCTAGTGTGTCCTCTCCGCAACTTATAAAAGGACACCCCCACTCCTCTCCTATACACACTTCAAGAGAATTTTTGTTCATATAATACCTACTCAAACACCTTCCTTACATCCATCCCCATGACCTAGAGTCCTTTTCTTGATCATAAAACCATCCTAGGAATGCTTTAGTTATAAACCTAAAGAGGTTGTCTAAAGAAGATGTATAGTTCATAACCATGCATTTTATTTCTTCTTATACCTTATTTAAATCTTCTCCAAATATGGTGAAATAATAAAAAATAATCTTAAATATACTAAGATATTATTATGTTAATAAAATAACCTATATTAATCTTCTCTTCCATCAATTGGGAAATGAAATCGTTGATCGTGTGTATAAAGGACTATCGCCTTGCAAACTAATGTAATTTATTTTCCATCACCACATCTCATGGATGGATATAATGATAGATTTAATATATATGTGTGTGTGTGTGTGTGTGTGTGTTTTTGTGTGTGTTTGTGTGATATTAATGTCATAATTATACTTTATTAATTATGATATCACATCAAGCTTCTTACCTTTAAATCTGTTGGAAAATGATAATGTTTCTCATGTGTACATATGGACGACCACCTCCACGAAGCAATGTGATTCGTTTTTCATTTCCATTTTATATGGATGGTAATAAATGTGGGTTTTATGAATATATATTATGAATATGATAAAATAATAATTCTGTAAAGGTAAATTATTATTTAATTTTCTTTTGTTTCATCTGTCAAAAAATGAAAACAGCATTCATGCATACATAAGGTATGCCCTCTCCATAAAATACATAATTCATTTATTTATATCTAACTTTTATAGATGACTATAAATATATATATATATAATGAATATATATTATATTTATATCATGATTAAAATTATGGAGATAATGGAACCATGATCAAAGTACAAGGACCAGAACTACCGAACAAAAATTCTTATAAAAAATGAAATAATTAACACTTGAAAATGGCGATTTTAATAAGGGATTATTAAAAAATGGGTGTTTAAATGTTATAAATGGATAATATATAATATTATAATTATTTAAATTATTATTTTATATAATTATAATAAATTTAAATTTATTATATAGGAATTTAAATCACTTTCATAGAAAGTGGAATGCGAGGTAAAGATTTTATGTTACAATCTCATTATTTATCGAGATTTTTTATGATTAAGTTTTTTATGATTTAATATTATGATATAACACTAAATAACCTCATTAATTTTATTATTCTATGTTTATTTATTTATAATACATGTTTTCCTTTCATTTTCCTCACTTTAAGTACTCAAGGGACCAAAGAATGTTTTAAAGGAAAAATAACTTCATTTCTCTTTGCGGTTGAAAATCCTTTTTATTCCATGTCCATGTTTTCTAAAAATGTTTTCAATAATTTTTTTAATATTATACTATGATTTTTTAAATTCATTTTTACCCATGATTTACTTTTTGATTTTTTTAAAAAAAATCAATCTTCTTATTGTTTTCCAAAATAAGGTGTTTTTGACATTTTACCAAAAATGTGAAAGGAATATTTATTTTAACGTATATAGCATGAACTGAATTTCCTATTGTCATAAATTCTCAATGAAAGATTAATTTACCAGTTTCCAATGTTATTTTAAAATAAAAATTTTTTACTTAATATTTGGGAAATTTTTATATTTTAAATAAGTGATTAAAGTGAAAAAGTTATTCTCCTCAAGAAATGTTCTAAGTGATATTTTAAGATAATTTTAATATAAGATTACATCCTTTGACATTTCTTATGATTTATTAGGGATATGATCTAATTATTTCATCATTATTCTTTCTATGGATGATTTATGATTATGATGATGAAATGTTTATGAAATGCATTTATTTTCCACGGGTAATTCCATGATGAAATGTTTATGAAACCCATTTCTTTTTCATGGGTTATGATATGATGAATGTTTTATGATATTATGGAACAAATCTATATGATTTTTATTATGTGATAGGTGGATCCAAAATTATATATCCCTCCAATGCATTGGTTAAATATGTATATCTCATGAGATGAACTAGACTGAATTGGGGAGTGAACCTAGTTCAGTAAGGGAATTTTTCCACTATGGTAGTCTTGGGAGTGAACCTTGACTACTAATATGGTTTAAGGTGTGAACCCAATACACTATTATAGTCTCATAAGTAATACTTTACTACTGAGGAAATGATTTTATATGCTTATAAGCATGCCAATGTTATGATCTCATGGATCAAGTTCTTTAATCCCTTTCTGATTCATGTCTTATGAACCACCAAGATTTATTCCATGAATCAATATTATGATCTACTATATATAGGTTATGTTTTTCAAATGTTATGATCATGTTATTATACCCTTATGATTATGTTATGTTTAAGTGATCGTTGATATCTATCTTGTTTACCCTTACTGAGCATCTGAGATCACCCTTTCTTATGTTTCATTTCCCCACATTATGAAGAATTGTATTAAGGATGATATTTCTAAGAAGGGTTCTAGTTATGAAGAACTTTGTGGGAGATGATTTAGTTCAATTATGAACCAGTTGTTTATGTATCCAAGTTTCCCAAGATACTAGATCTATATGATTCTAGAATGGATATAATAGATATGTATGAAAATTATGGGTTGTTATAGTTAGTATAAGAGAAATATTTAGTTATATTTGGAAACTAGGATGATAAAACTTTAGTAATAACCCTTAGGATAATCCAAAGTATAGGATAATGTCTTATTTTATGGTAAAGGATTGTGATTTTCCTAGTAAAATATCCCTTTCTAGATACTAAAAGTGAACATGGTTTTGGGAAAGATGTATCTATGGGTAATAACCTTGAAAATATTTAGTTAGGTATATTTTCCATGACTTGAACCAAGTCAGGGCTTAAGCCAAAACTACCCCAAGCCCACCTCCATAGGCCAGGGGCTAGCGACTAGCATCGAAGGAATAAATAACATGGGGATTTCTTTACATAAGTATTTATATGCACACACACAACCATCTCGATGAAAAGGTATAGAGGGATTAAAAGTAAAATAAACTTAAATATAAGGAAGAAAACAAGTATGTAAAACCTCTAGATAGTACAAGAGTATGGTAGTGTAAACTAAAAAGTAAAGGGGGGAAATACAATCCCAACTATAAAGATGTCCCAACCTGAAAAAACTAGAAAAGTAAACTAATGATAGATCTTATCTCATGATCTTCATATTGTGACCACCAAACGTGGTCTAAAGTATCAGGTATCCCTAATATTCTTTGAAGTCATTGTCAACCTTTCCGTCATCTTCATAAGACATGAAACATGCAAGAAAAACGCATATAAGTGTGAGTATATACATACCAAGTAGTATTCCCCAAAAGCTAAAGGGGTAATAGTAAGATATACAATAGGAATAGAAATGCTATAGATAGTAAATAGGATGCATCTCAACCCAAGAAAGAGAAAGAGTAACCTCATCGAAGCAAAGGGGGCTCAATACGGTGAGTAGATAAACTAAAAGTTGAGTATTTTCCACCCATAGTAGGAGTGTAAACTCGTCCAACCATGAGAATATAAATACAAAAAATATGTTTCATATCCCACGTGTCTTTATATCTTATGGAAAGAGATTAACCAAAACCAAAGGTGTGGATACATAATTATATATATATATGTGTATATATGCACATCCAAAAGAAACCCAAATGAGAGTAAGGGGATATCCATCTCATAGATCATCCCAAGAAGAAGAGTCACCAACAGTTCCAAAAGTCTATCAAAATTTCCCAGTATCTCATGCATCTTATCAAAAGTAATTATCCAAGTCAATCCATGCCTCGTCACTATATCACTTAGTTTAGAGGCCATAATCTCTAGGTAGAGGACCCATTACCTAGTACAATAGAAGGGTTCCACTCAGATAGTCTATGGAGGACCCATGCCCTGCCCGGCTAGAGGGTTCCACTCTATAGGTAGAGAACTCATTCTCAGCCCAGCTGTAGGGTTCCACTCTGTATGTAGAGGACTCATTCCCAACATATCTGGAGGGTTCCATTATAAATTCATCAAGGAACCATTCCTAACTCAACTAGAGGATTCCACTCGGGAAGCGGTATAGGATCCATGTCCTACCTTGATAGAGGGTTCTACTCTAAAAGTCTGTATAGGACTCATGAACTATACTAATAGGAGGGTTCCACTCTAATCATCAAGGACCCATGCCCAGCCTAGCTGGAGGGTTCCAATCAGAGGTCTGTAGAGGACCCATGCCCTATGATGGTAAGAGGGTTCCGCTCTAGGAGTTAGTAGAGGACCCATGCCTAGCCCAACTAGAGGGTTCCACTCTAAAAGTCACTGAGGACTCATGCCCAGCCCATCTGGAGGGTTCCACTCGGGATGACTCTGGTGATCCTACATGATCACTATCATCATCAAGCATCACCTAACCAAGTTTTATACTCAAAACATTTCACATCATATCCTAAAATCCACAACTAAGGGAACCATCACGTTCTATGTGGAAAAACACTTAGGATAGGCTACTCATCGGTAAAAATCCATGTCCAAATGAAGGAGATACAAAACCTTTAAGTTTCCTCAAAAGGAGCCAAGTAGTGAATGGTGTGTGAGGGGACCCACATGGCATGTGGTCCTGCTCCACTATCTAGTTGTGTCTTTGGCCAGCACATGGATCCTAATATATGTAGGAGTACACTATATGTAGGTAGACTAAACAGCATGTACAAACTATCCAGGATCGATATGTGTCCTTCTGGACATGTCCGTTTACTCGATCTCGTGTCTGTGTGCTTTGGTACATGGTGTGTTACTTCACATAGGGTGTCATTCATGTGCTCTGGTCATGTCTGTGTACTCAAGCACATGGCATGTGTCTGGCCATGTGCTCCATCACATAGATCATTCACATGGATAAGGTGGTACATGGTGTGTGGGAGTAATACATGACGTTCCATCCTTAAAGCTTTTTTGAAACCCTAATTATCACAACCAAGGGGCTACACACCATGTGTTCATTATGATACACATTGTGTAGTCAGGGTTTTCATATATTTCTAGATCCATGATCTTCACTTAAAATTTGATCTTTTCCTTTGATTTCAGACTCGATTCCACCCATAAGTCGTGGATCTAGTGTTGGTTAATGGATTTTGGACCTCTAGTGGCCAGAAACTCAAATATGATTTGATTTCCATGTGAACTTGTATGCACTACATGCCTCAAATTCTTCTTCCTTCGAAGATTCAATCACTGATCATCATATTGATCATCCTCACCCCATAAAAATCCCAAACCTATCATTTCCCAATAGATTCATGCCTCATACATCATTTCTTTATGATTTTGGGGATCTGATCGGGATTGGTACCATCCGACATCGTCGAACCAAGACTGTGGGTTTTGACCAGTGAAGTACATGAATAAAATGAGGGGTAAAGGCAAAAGAAAAAAAGGTTTAACCATATTGTTCATATAGGTACTTAGGAAAAGTCTTCCCCATGTTAGTTATGCCTTCAGTTCTAGTTTATATCCCTTGGCCTACGGAGGAAGGCTTGGGGTAAGCCTCGTCTTAGGTCGGGTCATGATAGATTGGTATCAAAGGTGTGGATACATAAGTGTGTGTGTGTGTGTATATATATATATATTCTCATCTAAAATAAACCCAAATAAGAGAGTGATGGGATCTTCATATTATATCTTAGCCTAGGAAAAAGAGTCACCAATAGTTCCAAAAGTCTATCAACAATACCTAGCATCTCACGCATCTACTCAGAAGTAATCATCCAAGTAAATCCATGCCTCGTCATTATATCGCATAGTCAAGGGGCCACAATCTTTAGGTAGAGGACCCATGCCCTAGTATGACATGAGGATTCTACTCAGATAGTCAATTAAGGGTCAATTCCCTACCCAGTAGGAGGGTTCCACTACAGAGGTAGAGGACTCATTCCCAACCCAGCTGGAGGGTTCCACTCTAAAGGTAGAGGACCCATGCCCAACCCAATTGGATGGTTCCACTCTGAAGTCATCGAGGACCCATTCCTAGATCGACTGGAGGGTTTCTATTTGGAAGAATTAGAGGACCCATGCCACCTAGCTGGAGGGTTCCACTCTATAATTATATAGAGGACCCATGCCCTGTGATGATAGGAGGGTTCCACTCTAGTCATCAAGGACCCATGTCCAGCCCATCTAGAGGGTTCCACTTGGAAATCTATAGAGGACTCATGCCTTGTGTTGATAGGAGGGTTCCACTCTAGGAGATGGTAGAGGACCCATACCCAGACCAGCTATAGGGTTCCACTCTAAAATTCACCGATGACTCATTCCTAGCCCAGTTGGAGGGTTCCGCTCAAGATGCCTCTAGTGATCTTGCCTGATCACTATCATCTTTGAGTATCACCTAACCAAGATTCATGCTCAGAACATTCCACATCATATCATAAAATCCACAATCGATGGAACCATAATCTTCTATGTATAAAACAATCATAATAGGCTACTCAGGGAGGCCAAAATCTGAGTCCAAATAAAGAAGATATGGAACCTTGAAGTTTCTGCAAAAGGAACCAAGTAGTACACGGCGTGTGAGGGGAACCACATAGTGTGTGGTCCCACTCCACCGCCTAGTCGTGTCTCTATCCATCACATGTATTTCAATCCATGTAAGAGTACACACCATGTAGGTGGACTATATGACATGTCCAAACTATTTGGAACTAGGTCATGTCCTTCTGGTCGTGTATGTGTACTCAACTTCATGTCCATGTACTTTGGTACACAACATGTTGCTTCACACGGGGAGTCACCCATGTGCTCTGGTCATGTCTATGTACTCGATCACATGGAGTGTGTCTGGCCATGTTCTCCATCACATAGCTCATTCAAATGGATAAGGTGGTACACAGCATGTGGGAGGACTACACATCATACCATCCTTATAAATTTCTGAAACCCTAGCCACCACAGCCAAAGAGGCTACACATCATGTGATCATCATGATAAATGACGTCTAGTTAGGTTTCATAGATTTCTAGATCCATAATCTATGCTACAAATAGTATCTCAATTTTTTATTTCAGCCTTGATTCCACTTATGATTTGTGGATATAGTTTCGGTTGATGGATTATGACCCTTTGGTGGATGGAAACTTGAATCCAATTTGATTTATATGCAAACCCACATGCACCATACACCTTAGATTCTTCCACCTTTAAAGATTTGATCACCAATCATCATATTGATCATCTTCATCCCACAATGGTCCCAGATCTTTCCTTTCCCAATATATTCACACTGTGTACGTCATTCTTTTGTGATTTCAGGGGTTCGATCGGGCTCGGTATTTCCCATCATCGTTGAACTAGGACCGCAGGGTCCAACTGGTGAAGAACGTGAAGAAAATGAGGGGGGAATTCACAAGAACAAAGGTTTAACCATTGTTGGACAAATTTTCTTTTCCAATGATCAATAACAGAGATAATTCAGGTGAGAAAACTAAAAAAACAATTGAATTTTAGTACATGGGTGCATGAAATTGGCCATAATTGGTGTAGATCCAAGAAAGTGATTGATCTTCTCAGTCAATTTAATCAAAAAGGGTGTAAACCAAAATTTTACGAGTCTTAACTAGAGATTGCATCATTCTTCATCAAAGAATGCACTCACCAATGATTGAAGGATTTTATTGCATTCATTTCACTCCGATCTACTCTAATCCAATGTTTCGTCATCATCTGATATGATTCACCAATGGAAGGTGGAAGGAGAAGCTTTTAGTAAATTCCAGGATTATGTGGTTAACCCTAGGAAATTCTCTATAATGATTTATTTATAGAAAATTCATCGAGTTAAATGAATTAATTAATTAATTAATTAATTAATTAATTAATCCACTGAACATACCACCAATGGGTGAAATATCTGAACGCCTCGTGATGAACAATTTTAAGCCATGCCTGGGGTAAAAACCATGTTTCATAATTAACTATGGTCTTGGATTTCTGATCCAAACTTCTGTTTAAGAATTATTCTATTTTCTTTAAGAAAACACACATGCGTAATATAAAATATATTTAATATTTTTATAAAATTAATTTCAGGCACACTAGGACTTGGAATTTGACGATCTCATCTTCTAGATCTAGAAATATATATAGAAATATTTCAAAATCTTACAAGGAAAAAATTGAGTCTATAAAATATCCAGGACATCATTTTGATTCATGGTGAGTGTGCCCTTACTATGCACCTAGTTTGATACTCTCATGGGATATTTTAAGATTAATTCACATTTTATTTATGAACCACCATGAATGATTTGAATAGATAATGATCATGAATAGCCTAGGTAAAACATAAGTTGTCATGGTTTGAAAAAAGGTGTCATGAATTAGACATCCTATAAAAGATTTTTCATGATTGTATGTTTTTCCACTATGATTATTGTTGCTCACACTATGATTTTTGGTTTTAGTTAATGGATGGAACCCGAAGGAATTGTGTTAATGAATTTTATAGAAAATTAAATGATTTTCCTCTTGAGAAAACAAATGTTATGGGAGCTAGAATGAAAAATCTAATTGCCATGATTATGAATCTTTCTCAAGTTATGAATAATATTGAACATATAAATAAGAAAAGGAAGGAGAAACATTCTATTAAGACCTTTATGAGGAAAATTCCACATTCTTTTAGTGGTTTTACTGATTCACTAGTTTTTGAGCAATGGTTCAGTACCATTGAAAATATATTCTCCATTATACAGTTTTCAAAGCATGAAAAATTCATTTTAGTTATCTATAATTTGGAAGGTGAAGCAGATAAATGGTGTAATCTTATCAAGAATACGAGGAAATATGAAAAAAATGACTCTATATAGTAGGATGAGTTTAAGAGATTATTTTTAAATAAGTACTTTCCTTGTATTCTTCATAAGAAAATGGATAAGGAAATACTTGAGATAAAGTAGAAGGATGATGAATCTATTGGTACCTATGAGGAAAATTTTACATGACTTGTGAGGTATGCTTCTGGAATTATCATCCAACCTGAAAGTAAGTTTGATAGATTCTTTAGTGTCTTAAAACCAAGTCTCTGAAGGGTTTTATCCATAAGGGAATTTAGTAGCTATGAATAAATAATTCAATGTGCTATAAATGTGTAAATGGATATTATAGTTACCTATCAATCTCATGGTTTTGATAAGAAAGTAAATATGGTATTCAAAAGAAACTCTAAAAACCATAGAGAGAAGAAGATAATCCTTCCTTTACACTCGAAGTGTGGGAGGAAACATGGATAAAATTGTCTTAAGGGAATTGTTATATGTTTTAAGTGTGTAAATGAATCTCATTTGGAAATTAAATTATAAATTAATGGGAATAAGTTATATAATTATGTGAATAGAGATAAATCTTAAAATAATGCACCAACCACACCCTAGTGTTTCAAATACAAGGATTATGGGCATTATGCTAACCAGTGCTCAAATCAGAAGTTTGATGATAATGGTTGACTTCAATAACCTCTTAACCCTAGAAAAAAAGGTAAATCTCATCCAATCACAATTTTTGATGAGGGGTATGATAATGACATGGTTAAAGGTACACTTCCTATCCACTCTAAAACTACTAATGTTTTATTTGAATCTAGATATACCCACTATTTTATAACTGGATAATTTTTTAAGGGTATCAAAATGACACCTCAATTATTAGACATTGAATTAGTAGTAAAAACCCCTAATGGTATAATGATTGGATCTCAAGTCTATTATTTTTTCTGGTTGAAGTTTGTGAGAACATGCTTCCTAAAATCCTTATTATTCTCCCTCTAGTTGAATTTGATGTTATCTTAGGCATGGATTATATTTCTCTACATAAATACCACATCAATTTTTGAGGAAGGTAAGTCATGTTTGAATTCAAAATCAAACTATGATCATATATCAGTGCAATGATAAATACGAACTTCTGATGGAAATCACATCCATTTTATGGGTCTTGATTCCTATTCAAAAAGAAACATTATCTCAAATGGTTGGGGAGAAACTCAACATTGATGATATACCTATTTTCATGAGTTTTTTTATGTACTTATAGAAGAGTTTCATAATATTTCACTAAATTGTGGAGTTTATTTATCAATAGAACTCATACCTGGTGTTATACCTATTTCAAAGACTCCATATAAAATATCCCCAATTGAGTTTTAGGAATATAAGAATACACTCCACGTGAATCTTACAAGGGATTTATCCAGCCAAGTGTGTCACCTTGGGGTGAACCTATTATTTTTTTTCAAGAAGAAAGATGGATTGAGGTGGTTGTGCATTGATTATCATGAACTAAACAAGATCAAAATCATGAACAAGTATCTTTTACCCCGTATTGATGACTTGTTTAATCAACTATGTGGTGATCAATACTTTTCCAAGATTGACCTTAATTTTGGATATCATCAATTGAGGGTCAAGAAGAAGGATATACCCAAGAAAACATTTAGTACAAGGTATGGTCACTATGAATATATAGTTATGTCATTTGGTCAGACTAATTCCCTTACTATCTTCATGGATTTAATGAATATAGTATTTATAGATTACCTTGATTAGTTTTTGGTAGTCTTTATAAATTATATTCTTATATATTAAAATATCAAGGATATAGCGACCTAGGATTAACATAAATGGATATTATATTTTTTTTAGATGAATATTCAACACATTATAAAATTAAATGTCCAAGGACTATAATAGTTTAGTGTATTTGGAAACTTGGAACACATTATTATAATTTATTGAAAGATCTTCAACATATCTTGTAAATATCTTCCCCTATAATACTCATACTTAAAACCTTTCTTCATAATATGGGGAAAGTAAATATAAGAAAGGGTGATCCAAGATTCTTAGTAAAGGTAAATAAAGGATATTCATAAGCATAACATGAACATAGGGGCATGAGAACATGAGAATAACATTTGAATATCATACCCTACATATCAAATATCATACACATGAGTCATGTTATAAAGATTAGCAGAACATAAGACATGAATCGTAAGAGAATCAAGAGCATAGGCCATGAGAGAATGAAATAGGAATAAGACATAGCTTTTTTGGCATATATTTAAGCATATAAAATAATTCCCTATAAGTCAAGGCTTATTGAAAAAATCTATCAGAGAACTTTATGGGGGATACACCTATTGGGAGGGACACACCACCATCACCAGTAGCAACACTTTATTTATAGTGGAATAGGTTCACACCCCAAACCATATTATTAGTCAAGATTCACTCCCAAGACTATCTTAGTAGTTAAGGTTTTACTCCCAAGACCATATTAACAGACAAAGTCCTTTACTGAACTAAGTTTACTCCTCATTCCATCCTTGTCTATATCATGGGATATAAATCTTTACCCAATGCATTGGAGGGGGATATAGGTCTCGCCCATCCCATAATGAAATCATACATACGTATACCATAAGATAGTAAAACATTCATCATATCATAACCCATAAAAAGAGATGGGTTTTATAAACATCATATCATAACCCATGAAATGAAATGTGTATCATAAACATTTCATCATATCATATCCTATGGAAAAGTGATGGGTTTCATAATCATCTAATAACCCATGAAAGGAAGCAGGTTTCATAAGAATTTTATCATGGTATAACTTGTGTAGAAGAAATGTGTTTTGTAAACAACTTTTCATATTAATAATAAACCATTCAAATAAAGAATAAGAGTGGTATCATTATATCATATCGTTATTAAGTCATAAACTATATCAAAGTATATCATATTAAATAGAGAAGGATTTTGAAAGATCACTTGGATCATTTCTTAAGGGAAATAATATTTCTTTGAAAATAAATTTTTAAAATATCAAACATTTTCAAAATCATTTTATATGAAAACTAATTTTAAAACTTATGAATTAATCATTAAAAGTTACTTATAACATTTTTTGAGAAAAAATAACCTTTTCTCTTTAAAAAACACTTTTTAGAACATACAACATTTTGAAAACCTTTTTCTTTGAAAATATTTTTGAAAACTTATAAAAGAATCTTTTAAATAATTTAAAACATTTTATTTTAAAATAAAATTTTAAAAAAATATAAATAAATCTTTGAAAATCATTTAAAACACTTCTTGAAAATAAAAAATTTTCTTTGAAAACCACTTTAAAAACACTAAATGTATATAATATTAGGAAATACATTTTTCTTAAAAAAAATAATCTTGTAAACTTGAAAAGGAAGATGCAAATAAATGATGTTCATAATGGTGGATAAATTCATACATGCTGAACATTCCTTTTATGATGCAAAAAGGTTAGAAAAGTGCCTCAATCTGAAAACAACAAGAATATTACTTTTCAAAAACCATTTTTAAAAAATGGTAAAAAAAATAAAAATGTCTTTTAAAGATAATAGGATAATAGTATAAATTTTTTTAAAACATTTTTAGAAAATATGGTTTTTGTAAGAACACAGATTTCTGACCGAAAAGAGAAATAAAGTCGGATTTTCTTAAAAACATTTTCTTAATTATCTTAAGTTTCAAAGAGTGGAAAATGGTACCATTACTTGGATAAAACATGTATAACCTGAGGAGAAGATAATTAATTAAAATTACTAATATATGGATCATAATATTTCATCAATGGAAGCATAATCATAAACAATCCTGATAAATGATGAGATTATAACAATAATATCTTACCACTTTGGTAACTTTGAATAAAAATACCCATGAAATAATAACATTTAATAAAGAATAAAATATCCTAAAAATAATTATATTTATGATATAAAATGTCAAATGTTAGTATATACACCTTGTAAAATAATGTAGGTGTATAACATTACATGTATCTCAAAGAAGGCAAATTGAAACAAAATTACACTATCGATTTGGAAACTTTTTAATCATAAACCCCATGAAATAAAGATCATAAAATGGATATGTAAATACCCATATATTTAAGGATAATAATAATATAATACATTCATGGTTATTATATACACCAAAAAAAAGGAACGAGTGGTGAATAATACATATATCTCATAGATATAAAAAAGTGAGATGAAATTCTCTTACCTTAAGTCTTGACTCTCGTCGTACTTGTTAAAAACTACTGTATAATAAATATAAGTTTATTATAAATATATAAAAAACCCATATTAATTTATATAATACCATATATTATTTACTTATGAATTTATATTACTCATTTGTTAACAATTCCATGTTAAAGTAACATTTCGGGTAATAACAGCTTTGTTTTTCGTACATGTTTTGACTTGTTATTCTTGATCCTCTTACTTAGATAATGATTTAATTATTTAATAAATATAAAATATGGTATAAATATCACATATATTCAATATATATTTATTTATAATAATATATAAAATATATAAATAATAAATGAAATACATCATCCATGGAGACGGTAGGCCGTACGTACTCATGAACGTTGTTTCCATTTTCTTGTCATATTTTTAAAGAAATAAAAGTAAATTATATATATATTTATGTATGTATATTATATTTCTGGTAGAATTATTATTTCATATATATTTCATATTTTTACTAAACTCATCCTTAATACATTCTATGTAAAGCGTGAACGAATCATATTGCTTTGAGGAGGTGGTAGTCCACACATCCACAAACAAAGTTATTGTATTCCCACAAAATGGAAATCATAAAGGTATGTGTTATATGATAATTACATAAGCATAAATAAATTATATATATCATATATATCATATAAAAATATTAAGTCCATCTTTATTCTCAACCTTGAGAAGTGGTAATAGAGGAACGAATGACATCGGTTCGTGAGGCGGTAGTCCGTCGTACACACGAACATTAATTGTGTATCCCATTTGATGGAATTGCATGTGATTGTAGGTATTACCCTTAAAATAAAAACATATAAGTATATTTATGATACTAATGTTATTATATAAGCATTTAATTAGAATAATTGAGGTAGTGGATAAAGGAATAATACAAAAGTGCTTGTTGAAGGATGTTACCTCTTCTTTAAGTAACTCCTTTTGGTTTACACCAAAGGTATTCCTTAGTTGGATTTATTCCCATATTAAGGATTATAGTATGAAGTATGGAAGTTTGGAGCTTATTTTTGTAGGGTTTTGATGATTCAAAGGGCTTGAGATGTGTGAATAAGTGAGGGGGTGAGTTCCCTTTTATAGTGGATGATGGGTAACATTCTTGTAAATATAAAAAGATAGACACTATTGAGAGGTATATCTTACATAATGTTCCTTAAATAATGTACCATTTTATAGAAAATTTAGGATATGGTTTAAATATTGTTATAAAATGGATTTTGGACATGTTTCTAAGTTATTTGGACCATTAAGTTAAATTTAAATTTTTTTATTTACAACGCACACAAGGAAAGAAAATATGTCTGTGGACTCAACCCCATGACCACTGCATCAAACGAAAAACCTCCATTCCACCACATCCACATATGTAGGGAACCATTGCATTAAAGTTTAACCACTAATTAAACTCATTTTTATCTTAATTTTTGTAATCAATTTTAATTACTTTCACTAATATTTTTTGTCAAAAACTAAGTTGAACTTAATAGAAATTATAAATTATGATGATTGAAAATATGGAATCCATTTTTATAAATTATAATCATATAATTTTTATAAATTAATTTAAAATTAATCTCATAGATAGGATAAGACAATGAGTTTTAAAGTAAAAATATTCAAAAGATTGAAAAGTTTTTATATCCAACTTCAATGTGAAATCAATTCCAATGACCTACACTATATTAATAGATGTATATTTTATCTAAATATAATTTAAAACCAATTTAAAATATAATTTAACTATATAAATAAATTAGATGAAAATGTCATTTTCAATTAAAATTCAATATTTTTCACCATTCATCCAAAAATGAAACTTCTCAGAAAAATACCAAAAATTCACCCTAAGATAATTTTGACATTTTGATTTAAAAAATGAATTTTATTTTATGAAATATAATTTATAAAAGTTTCAAAATTTAAATTTAAAATATGCGTTCCATTAAAAGAAGGTAAAATTACCTTTTAAAAAAATATCTTTATGTGTAAAATTGGTTTCATTATTATATTTTGTATAGAAAACACACAATATGAACATTAAATATTTGATTGAATATAATATATATATATATATCATTAAAATCATTTATCAAAATTTTTTTAATTAATTTGTTGAGGTAAAATGTATTTGATTGCATAAATATAGTTTTCTAGCAAAATATTTTCTATATTTTCAATAGGGATTTATTTTCATTTCTAGTTAATTGGTCACCAAATAATTATTATTATATACATATGTAAACCATATTTTCATAATTTAATTAATATTATTCATAAACACCATTTTAATGGGTAGGTGATAACTATAGTAATATTTTAATAATATTATTAATAATATGTTGTAGTTTGGTAAAACTAGGTCTTGTGTATCATGCAAGTTATCAAAGGAACTAGAAATTGTGTGTAACACAAGACAAATATAGCATTGTGTGTATCAAAATATAATCTAATTTTTTCATGTAGTGCAAGATTGACTTGGTTTTTTATAAAAATCAAGAATAACTTAGTTATTTCATGTAACACAATCCATATTTAGTGTGGTGTGAAATGAAAAATATCAAAAAGTTTAAATTAATTTGAAAAAAAATCAGAAAATATCAGGGTGTTGCATTATATACCACTTAAAATGAATTTTTCCCTCAAAATTTGTCTAGGTTATCAAAGGATTAATACTTGAAATTTCCTTTCATAGAAACCCGCATTGTAAAAATGAATACTAAAACTTCTTTTAAAAGGGTAAAGTTAGAACCATAACGGTTACCCAAAATAACTCATAACTAGGTTTTCACATGGGAGAACATAGGTTTCAAGTAAAAATGTGGACATAGAAGATAAATATAACTATCATTTTCTGATGGAGAGTGATAGAGAACATGGTTAGGAGAAATTTAATGATCAAAAATCCATAACCCATAGAGTCTTGAAAAAGGTTTTTGATGTCATTAAAAATGATGATAACAAGGCAAAATTTTATTTCAAGAACCTTTTCCTAAATTTGAATAATTTTAATGAGAAGATATACTTACTTTATTTCAACATAATCTCACCCTTTTTTGTGACTTGATAAATTTTCACTTCATCACTTATTCCATGAAATGAAGGTGAATTTGACATTCCTGAAGTATTAGTAGGTCATGAGATCCATAACTAGAATGATAGGTCATTTCATCTATCTTTATCACAACAAAATGGTTAGGAGAGGTTATCTAATATGAACAAATCCTCATAGGGTGAGATAATACTTTAATCTCTAAAAACTCATCCAAAGTTTAACTTAAACCATTCCATAAATGGTTATCCTTATAACCCTTTCAAAATATAAAAATCTAAAACTTTAGAAAAAATGTCACTAAATTTCTCAAAATCATCTTAACATTGATCCCCCCATGTGTTATAAAGTGGATCTTATTTGTCACATACCAAACATGTGAATATATTCATCATGTATTCTCTTGAAATATGGTAATAACCTGAAATACCATAAATCCTTATTGAAAAAATGCATGATTTTTTATTCCAAAGATTAATGGATAAATTCCTTAAATCCAAAAAAATTCATAAACTTCATCTGTGATAGTATAAACCACTTTTTCAGTCAATCCTTAATCAATTCCAAGGTAATCAGTATTGTCCAATTTACTTTATTCTTATCCAATATATCTTTATTCAAACATAATTATCTAAACATTAGGAACATATTAAGTGTTATCTTTCAATTAATCATGTGTTTCCCATGAATATCAAATTTCCTTTAAATTAATTTTCTATTCCATCAAAACCATTCAACATATTCTTGTAAATCCTTAGAGAAAAAAATAAATTGAACAATCCTTATATACTTCACAATTCTTATAACATAATTCTTGAATCCAAATACATAAACACTTCAATTATTCTACTTTATACTTAATCCATTAACAAAGTTACCTCATCCTATTACTTAATAGCTTTTTCCTTTCACATTTCACTTATCTCATCATCAGCAGCAATATAACCATTACTCATACCACCTTGTTGATTCTCTTTGTGAGCCTTCCACTTAGGAAATCAATTTTCATAATTCTCATTCTTTACACATTTAAATCATTCATCAATTTATAGCACCTTAGGAAGGCCAATATTTCCATCTATTATGTTAACTGAACTTTTCATTTTCCCTTTGTAGTTAATTGTTTTGTGTCCTTTTCCACAGTCAAAACATCTTCTTGTTCCTCTAATAAATTAACTTGGGTGATTCTTCCCACATTCTTGACATGTAGGAAACTGAATCTTCTTTCCTCTATAGTATCAATTACCTAAATTCTCGGTGAATTCTTTCCTTATATTCTTTGGTGAGTCTGAGAGTTTATTAAGTTACATGTTGTTAATCATGTTCTATGAAAAATGATTAGGAATGATCACAATTTATTTCACTCTAGTGATCATTCCATTTAATTTTTCATCAAAAAAAATCATCACCTTCAATGTTAACCCAGATCCTTCTGGTTCCCACCATTGACTAAAACTATAAAACATAGTGTGAGAAATACTTATCATTGTGGAAAACCACATAATCATGAAAAATAACTTATAGTATGTCTAAATTGTGAAACCTTATTTAATCTATAACACATTAGGATTATACTTAGAGACATCCCTAGACATATCCTTAGAAATATCCCTGAGTATCTTACTAAATTTTTATCATCCTAGTTTCCAAAGGTTGACTAAACTTTTCCTTTGATGCTAACTATAGTGACCTAGGCTTAACATATAAGGATATTACATCATTTTATATGAATATTAAGAACATTACAAAAGTACATGCCCAAGGACTATAATAGTTTAATGTATTTTGAAACTTGGAACAAATTCTTTTAATTTGGTGAAATATCTTAAACATTTCCCATAAATATCTTCTCCTTTGGTAATCCTACTTAAAACCTTTCTTCATAACCTAGGGAAAGGAAACATAAGAAAGAGTGAGATCAGATGCTTATTAAGGGTAAATAAAGGATATATGTAAATATAACATGAATATAAGGTCATGAGAACACGATCATAACATTTGAAGATCATATCTTGCATATAAAAGATCATACACATGATTCATGGCATAAATATTGGCAGAACATAAGACATGAATCAAAAGATAATCAAGAGCATAGGCCATGATATCTTAACATAGGAATAAGATATAAAATTTTAGGCATACATGTAAGCATATAAAATCATTCCTTATAAGTCAAGGCTTATTTCCAAAACCTATTAGGGCACTTCATGGGGGCTACACCTATTGGGCAGGACACACAACCATCCCCAATCACATCCCTTTTCTTATAGTAGAATGATTTCACTCTCCAAACCATCTTAGTAGTCAAGGTTCACTCCCAAGACCATCTTAGTAGTCAAGTTTTACTCCTGAGACCATCTTATCGGAAAAAATACTTTATTGAATTGAGTTTAATCCCCATTTCATCCATATCTATCTCATGAGATATAAATCATTACTAAATGCATTGGAGGGAGATATAGGTCTCACCCATCACATAATGAAATCATACATATTTGTTCCATAATATAGTAAAAAAATCATCATATCATGACCCATAAAAAGAGATGGGTTTCATAAACATCATATCATAACCCATGAAATGAAATGAGTATCATAAACATTTTCTCATATCATATCATGTAGAAAAGTGACAGGTTTCATAATCATAGAATAATCTATGAAAGGAAGAAGGTTTCATAAATGTTTTAAAATTTTATAACTTGTGGAGAAGAAACAGGTTTCGTAAACAACTTTTCATCTTAATTATAAACCATTCAAAGAAAGAATAAGAATTTAATTCTTGGATCATATTCCTAGTAAGTCATAAACTATATCAAAGGATGTCATATTAAATGGATAAGAATTTTGAAAGATCACTTTGAGTATTTATTATGTGAAATAACCTTTCTTTGAAAATCAATTTTTAAAACATAAAATGTTTTTAAAATAATTTTCTTCTAAAACCACTTTTAGAACTTATGAATTAATCATTAAAAGTCACTTAAAACATTTATTGATGAAAATATCATTTTCTATTTGAAAAACATTTTTTAGAACATAAAACACTTTAAAAACCTTTTTCTTTGAAAATAGATTTGAAAACTTATAAAAGAAACTTTGAAATCATTGAAATCCTTTTATTTGAAAATAAACTTTTGAAAACATATAAATGAATCTTTGAAAATAATTTAAAACATTTCTCTAACATAAATTTTTTTGAAAACCATTTTCTTTGAAAATCACTTTGAAAACACTAAATGGACAAAATATTATTAAATAAGTTTTTCTTAAGAAATTAATCATTTAAACTTGAAAATTAAGCTTCAAATAAATGAAGGTCATGATGTTGTATAAATCCGTACATGTTGAACATTCCTTTTGCACCATAAAAAGGTTAGAAAAGTGCCTCGATCAAAAGACGACAAGAATATTCCTTTCTAAAAACCATTTTTTTAAAAATATAAAACATGGGTAAAAAATTCTTTTAAATATCATAGGAGAATAGTGGAAAAAAAATTAAAACACTTTTCAAAAACATGGTTTTTTAAAGAACGTATATTTCCAACCAAAAAGATAAATAAAGTTAGATTTTTTTAAAAACATTTTATTAATTATCTTAAGTATCAAAGAGTGGGAAATGGTACCATTACTTGGATATAGTATGGATAACCAAAGGAGAAGATAATTCATTATAATTATTAAGATATGGATCATAATATTTCATCAATTGAATCATAGTCATAAATAATCTTGATAAATGATGAGATTGTAGCAATAAACTCTCACCAGTTTGGTAACTTTGAATAAAAATTCCCATGAAAGAATAACATTTTATAAAGAATAAAATATCCTGAAAATAATTAGATTTGTTATGTAACATTTCAAAGGGAATTATATATACCTCATAAAATAATGTTGGTTCATAACATTACATGTGTCTCAAAGAAGGAAAATTGAGACAAAATTACCCTACTAATTTGGTAACTTTTGAAGCGTAAACCCCATGAAATAGATATAATCAGATGAATATGTAAATAACCATAAATTTAATGATAATAATCATATAATACATTAATGGGTATTATATACACTGCACAAAAGGAATGAGTGGTGAATAAGCCATGTATCTCATGAATTTAAAAATGTGAAATGAAATTCCCTTACCTTAAGTCTTGACTCTCATCATACTTATTAAAACCTCATGTATAACAAATATAAGTTTATTATAAATATATAATAGAATCATATTCATTTATATAATATCATATATGATTTATTTATGACTTAATATTACTCGTTAATTAACAATTTCATGTTAAAGTAACGTTTTGGGTAATAACCACTTTGTTTTTCATACATGTTTTGACTTGTTATTCTTGATCCTCTTAATTTGATCACGATTTACTTATTTCCAGAATGTAAAACATGGTATAAATATCATATATATTCATTATATATGTATTTATAATAATCTATTAATGATATAAATAAGAAATAAAATACATCATTTATGGAGATGGTAGTTCATACATACGTGTGAACGTTGTTTCCATTTTCTTATCGTTTTTTTTTTAAGAAAGAAAATTAAATGATATATGTGTGTGTGTGTGTTATATTTAAAGTAGAATTATTATGTCATATATATCATATGTTTTTATTAAACTCATCCTTAATACATTCCATGTAAAGCATGAACGAATCATGTCGTTTTGAGGAGGCGGTAGTCCACACATCCACAAACGAAGTTATCATATTCCCACAAAATAGAAATCATGAATGTATGTGTTACATAATAATTTAAAAAGAATAAATACATCATAAATATCATATAGATCATATAAAAATATTAATATATCATTATTATCTACCATAATAGGTGTTAATGGAAGAATGAATTACATCGGTTCACATGGCGGTAGTTTGTCGTATAGACAAACGATGATTTCATATCTCGTTTTATGGAAGTGTGTGTGATTTTAGGATTTAGACTTAACATAAAAACATATATATATTGAGGATACTTAGTTTATTATATAACCATGGAATAATAAGAATTTAGGGGGTGGATAAATCAATAAAACAAAAGTGTTTGTTGAAGGATGTTACTTCTTCTTTGAGTAACTCCTTTTGGTTTGCACCAAAGGGATTACTTGGTTGGATTTATTCCCAAAGGGAGGCTTATAGGATTAAGGGATTGAATTTTGGAGCTTATTTTGGTAGGTTTTTTATAAAACAAAGGGCTTGAGAGGTGTGAGGGGGTGAGGGGTGAGTTCCCTTTTATAGTGGAGGAGGAGTGACATTCTTGTAAATATAAAAAGGTAAACACTATTGAGAGGTCTCTATTGCAAAGTGTTCCTCCAATAATGGTTAATTTTTTAGATAATAGAGTATATGGTAGAAATATGGATATAAAATGGATTTTTCACATGTTTCTGGGTTATTTGGCCCCTTAAGTTAAAGTTTAACCACTAAGTAAACTCATTTTTACCTTAATTGTTGTAATCAATTTTAATTACTTTAACTAATATTTTTGGTAAAAAACTAAGTTTAACTTAATATATATTATAAATTATTATAATTCCAAATATATAATCCTTTTTTTCAAATTCTAATCACATAAGTGAGAGAAATTAATTTAAAATTAATCTTGTAGATGAAACGGGACAACGAGTTTTTAAAGTAAAAATGTTCAAAAGATTGAAATATTTTTATATCTAATTTCAATTTTAAATTGATTAAAATGACATAAATTGTATTAATATATTTATATTTGATCTAAATATAATTTAAAACTAATTTAAAATATAATTTAACTATATAAATAAATTAGACAAAAATTCAGTTTTCAATTAAAATTCACTATTTTCACTATTCATCAAAAATGAAACTTCTAATAAAAATATCAAAAAATAACCCTAAGATAATTTTGATGTACCAATTTAAAAAATTAAGTTTATTTTATAATATTTAATTCATAAAAGTTTCAAAATTTATATTTAAAATAGACACTCCATTAAAAGGCTGTAAAATTACCTTTTAGAAAAATATGTATCTTTATGTGTAAAATTGGTTTTATTCTTATCTCTTGTCTAGAAATCACACAAGATAAATACTAAATAGTTGATTGAATATAATATATATATATATATATCATTAAAATCATTTATCAAAAGTGTTTTAATTTATTTATTGAGGTAAAACGCATTTAATTGCATAAATATAGTTTTCCAGTAAAAGATTTCTTATATTTTAAAAAGGGTTTTATTTTAATTTCTAGTTAATTTCTCACCAAATAATCATTATTATATACATGTATGAACCATATTTTTATAATTTAATTAATCTTATTCATAACCACCATTCCAAAAAAACTAGGTGAAAACTATAATAATATTTTAATAATATTATTAATAATACATTGTAGTTTGGTAAAACTAGGTCTTGCGTGTCATGTGAGTTATCAAAGGAACTATAAATTGCGTGTAACACAATAAAAAAATAGTATTTCATGTACTGTAAGCTAATATAAATTTTTCATCTAGCACAATCTCGACTTGGTGCTCTATACAA
Organism: Viscum album; assembly: GCA_963277665.1. Taxonomy (NCBI): domain Eukaryota; kingdom Viridiplantae; phylum Streptophyta; class Magnoliopsida; order Santalales; family Viscaceae; genus Viscum; species Viscum album. The sequence continues at coordinate 1,513,257,570 of OY728155.1, read as the reverse complement.
AGAAATAATAACTTTTTTTTTCATATAATACAAGCCATATTCAGTGTGGAGTGAAATGAAAAATATCGAAAAGTTTAAATTAATTTGAAAAAAAATCAAAAAATCTTGGGGTGTTATAAAGGAAGAGAGTTAAGATTACTTTAGGATTTTACTAAAGACCCTAAGGATGAGAAGTTGTATAAAAAATTTACAAAGTGTGAATTTTGGCTATAAAAAGTTTCATTTTTTAGTCATATAATCTCAAGAGAAGGTATATTGGTATATCCATCAAAGATGGAAGCTATTAAACCTTATCCTAGACTAACCACTCTGACTGAGATCCATAGTTTTCTTGGTTTGGTTATATATTATCAGTTCTTTGTGGAGATTTTATCATGGCCTTCTAATCCACTTGACAAGTTAACTCGGAAGGGAGTCAAGTTTCTTTGGATAGATGAATGTGAAGAAACTTTCAAGGAACTAAAGAGAAGGTTAGTAAACTCACTTGTGCTTACATTACCCTAAAGTGGATACAGGTTTTTAATCTTTAGTGATGCATTAAAAAGGTATTGGGATGCATCCTTATGTAAAATTATATGTTTATAGTTTATTCCTCATGACAATTGAAGATTCGTGATCAAAATTACCCAACTCATGATTTAGAGTTAGTTGTGGTAATTTTTGAATTAAAGATATGGATTCGTTATCTGTATGGTTAAAGGTGTGATATATATACTAATAAAAAAAATCTTGAATTATATATTTACATGTAAAGAGTTAAATATTTTCCAAAGAAAATGGTCAGAGCTGATAAAATATTATGACTGCTCAATACATTATCACCTTGTGAAAATGAAAAGGGTGGATGTTACTTTGAGTTGAAAGGATTATGCTATCTTATCCATGATGTGGCTCACAAAAGATCCAATATTTTTAGATTTTAAAAGGATGGATCTAGAAATATTGAAGGAAATGGTGAAATATTAGATTTCTTAAATTGTTGCTCAACCATATATCCATGTGATGGTTAAAGATACATAGAAGGAAGATGTGGAACTACAGAAGAATGTGAGAGATATTCCTAATTTCAACCTTGATTATTATGGAATGATAAGGTTTGAGAACCGTGTATGTATTTCATCCATACCATATTTGAAGAAGGAGTTGTTAGAGGAGGCTTATATTTCTTTATTCCCTATTCATCCTGGAAGTATGAAGATGTATAGAGATATGAAAGACTATTTCTGGTGGGACATCATGAAGAGAGTTATTTCCAAGTTTGTATCTCGGTGCTTAGTATGTTATCAAGTTAAGTCTGAGAGACAAAATCCTGAGAGGTTGTTATAACCATTACCTATACCAAAATGGAAATGGGAGAACATCATCATGATTTTTTTGTCGAACTCCCTAAAATGTATAAAGGTCATAATGTTATTTGGGTTGTATTTGATTTCCTTAAAAAGTTAACACACTTCCTTACTATCAGAGAATATTTCTATCTTTATTAGTTTTCTATAATATACATTAATAACATGCTAAGGTTACATGGAGTACCACATTCTATTGTATTTTATCGAGATCCGAGGTTTATCTTAAAGTTTTGGAAAAGTCTTTACTGGCCTTTGGATATAAAGTTGAGTTTTAGTATAGCTTATCATCCTTAGATAGATGGTCAGTATGGGAGAACCATTAAAACTATAGAAGATATGCTTAGATATTTTTTTCATGAATTTTAAAGGCAATTGGTATCAACACCTTCCTCTAGTTGAGTTTTCTTACAAAAATAACTTTCACTTGAGTATTCATATGGCTCATTTTGAATCCCTATATGAAAAGAAGTGTAGAAATCCAATGTTATGGTATGGAGTTGGAGAAATAAAGCTATTGGGACCTGATATGGCTGAGGAAATGACATAGAAAATCAAAGTCACTCAATAGAACATCAAAGCAGCTCAGAGTCAACAGAAAAGTTATGTTGATGATCATCGGTGAGATCTAGAGTTTTAAGTTGGTGAGAAGGTGTTTCTATGAATTTATCCATGGAATATTTTTATGATATTTAGAAATAATAGAAAGTTAATCCTTGGTTATGTTATCCCCTTTGATATTCTAGATCAAGTAGGGACAATAACTTATCTCTTAGTGCTTCAACTAATCCTCTATTAAGTTCATGATGTATTCCATGTATCTCTCTTGAGGAAGTACATACCTGATTATTAACATGTACTAAACTTGTAGGTTGTACCATTGGAGCATGATATTTAATATAAATAACAACTAGTATAAATCTTGGATCATAGAGATAAAGTGCTACAGAACAAGATTACTCACCTAGTTAAAGTTCTATAGAGGAAGCAAAAATTCAAAGAAGCTACTTTGGAACCTGAGGATGTAATGAAATAGATATATCCTAATTTTTTTATATTATAGTGATGTAATTTTGAGTTAGAAATTCATTTTAAGGGGGGTATAATGCAACACCCTGAGATTTTATGATATATTTCATTTTAAATAAATTTAATCTCTTTGATAGTTTGTGATACACGCAACCCTGGGTCTAAATGAACTTTGATATAGTATATCATTGTAAATAAGAAATTAAATTAGTGGTATGAATAGAAATAACCACATTTTAAAAATATGTATATAGGTTTTAGATAAAGAAAATATATTTTTAGTCTTTATATGCTTTAAAAAAATATGTGTTTTCCTTAAAATAGTGTTTATTGCTTTTTATGAGAAAATATTATAAATACTTTTTCCCTATTCTAGAAAATGTATTTTGACAAAATTAGCTTCATTTTTGAAATCAAAATTAAAAAATTAGTTTATAGTTAATTCTTGAGAATTTTTTGAAAAGATTAGTTTTTCAATGAATAGTGAAAATACCGATTTTTATTAAAAATTATCTTTTTTTAAGCATTTAAAAAAAATTATATTTTGATTAAAAATGGATTTAAAAGTAAAATTAGTTCAATTATATTATGATTAATCCAATTTATTTCATTGGAATCAATTTCATGTTGAATTTTGATATAAAAAATTTGTGTGCTTAAGAAAACTTTTTCTTTGGAAAACTGTTTTTCATCACGTTTGTAGGTTTAATTTTAAATTAAATTATACCAATTCTATGAATTGAATTTGATAAAATGGATTCTATATTTTAAATCAGAATAATTAATATTAGGTAATAAGGTCAACTTAATTTTTTTTCATAATGAATAGTAAAAATGGTAAAAATATGTTACCACGGTTATGGTTAAAATAGGTTTACCGGGGGTAAAGTAAAGAGACAAGGGTTAAAATGACTTAAAAATTTGTATAAATTATATTGAATGATCGTATTTCAACCCTATATCATTTAAGATTCAGTAACGGTTTATTTTGGAGTCATATGATGCGAATAATACATTAATATATTTTATTCTTTTCAAAAATTTCAAGTGTGTCATCTCCCCTACATATAAAAGAACACCCATATCTTATCTACTCCAAGATTAAAGAGTCTTTTGGTTCAGACAAAACCAACTAAAATCCCTTCCTTACATCCCTCTCCATGACCTAGAGTCTCTGGTTTGATCAAAAAACCATCCTAAGAAGGCTTTAGAAATAAACCTAAAGAGGTTTTCTGAAGAAGAGATATAGTTCTTAACAATGCGTTTTCGTTTTATTTCTTCTTCCGCCTCCTTAAAATCTTCTTCAACCATGTTGAACTAATAACATGAGTATATTTTATATATTGAGATATTATTATGTTAACGGCATAACCTATATCTATATTCTCTTCCATCAAATGGGAAACGAAATTATCGATCGTGTGTATGGCGGACTACCGCTTCGCAAACCAATGTAATTCATTTTTCATCACTGCCTTTCACAACTGGATGTAATGTTGGATTTAATGTATATATATGATATTTATGAAATAATTATACTTCTGTAATTATAATATAACATCTACCTTCCTACCTTCCAATCTATTATAAAACAATAAAATCACTCGTGTGTACGTGTGGACTACCACCTCTACGAAGTAATGTGATTTGTTTTTCATTTTTATTTTACATGGATGGTAATAAAGATGGATTTGATGAATATATATAATGTATATGATATTATAATAATTCTATAAAGTTTAATTATTATTTATCTTTCTTTCATTTCATCCATTGAAAAATGAAAACAATGTTCATGTGTACGTACGACCTACTGTCGCTATGAATGATGTAATTCATTTCTTTATCTCTAACTTTTATGGGTGAATCTAAATCTAAATATATATATATATATATATATAATGAATACATATGATATTTTTATCATGATTAACACCTAGAAATGATGAAATAGTTAACACTCATAAACAATGATTTTAATAAGGGATTATTAATAAATGAGTGTTGAAATGTTATAAAGGGATCATATATGATATTATAAGTATGTACATGATTCTAGTATAGAAGTATAATAAATTTAAATTTATTATACAGCCGCTTAGAGCACTTTAGAAGAAAGTGGATTGCGAGGTAAGAGTTTTACGTTACAATCACATTGTTTATTGGGATTGTTTATGATTAAGTTTCAATGATGAAATCTTATGATCCACCTCTCAAGAAACTCGTGATTTTTATTATCCTTAGGTTATTTCTTGAGAATACATGTTTTTATTTTACTTTCCTCACTTTAAGTACTCAAGAGACTGAAATAATGTTTTTAAGGAAAGATTTATTTATTTCTCTCTTCAGTCGAAATTTTTTTCCCTTTTATATCCATGTTTTCTAAAAATGTTTTCAATAATGTTTTTAATATTCTTCTATGAGTGTTTAAAGTCATTTTCACCCATGATTGAATTTTTACAAAATAAGGAATCTTCTTGTCATTTTCCAAAATAAGGTACTTTTGACTTTTTAACCGAAAATATGAAAGGAAGCTTTGTTTTAACGTACTCGACATAAACAAAATTTCATGTTGTCATGAACACTCAATGTTTTAAAGTTTACTTTAAAAGTTTCCAAGGTCCTTTTCAAAGAAAATATTTTCCTTAATATTTGGGAATTTTTTAGATTTTAAATTAGTGATTTCAAAGTGAAAAAGTTATTTTCCCCAATAAATGTTTCAAACGATCTTTCAAGGGAATTTTCATCTAAGATAACATCCTTTGATGTTACTTATATTTTACTATGGATATGATCAAATGATGCAATCCTTATTCTTTTTATGGATGGTTTATGACTGTAATGATGAAATGTTTATGAAACCTATTTTTTTCATAGGTTATTCCTTGATGAAATGTTTATGAAACCCGTTTATTTTTCACGGATTATGAAATGATGAATGTTTTGTGATCTTGTGACACACATTTGTATGATTTTCATCATGTGACAGGTGTGTTTGGAATTATATAGCCCTCCAATGCATTGGGTAAATATGAATATCTTATGAACTGTCAAGCTTTATGTCATGATTCATGATTATGATCTATGATTAGCAGGGTATGATTTTTAAATGTTGTGTTCGTGTTCTCATGCTTTTATGCTCATGTTGTGTTTGAGTGATCATTGATATCTCTCTTGTTTACCCTTACTGAACATATGAAATCACCTTTTCTTATGTTTCCTTTCTCTGCGCTATGAAAAAGGTATTAAGTATGATACGTCTAAGAATGGTGATAGTTATGAAGATCTTAGTGGGAGATGATATAGTTCACTTATGAACTAGTTGTTTATGTATCTAAGTTTCTAAAGATACCAGACTTATACGATTTGGGTGTTGATCGTTATGTTTTGTAATGAATATTCATCTGATAATATGTAATATCTACATATGAAAAGTATGATTCACTATAAGCATAAAGAATGGTACCCTCGCGCTCGTCTAGGGTGGTAAGGGTGGGGAGGGGTTTGGGGCGTGGTTGTGGGGTCAAGTCCTTGGGCCAAAGGTTTAATTGTATTTTCCTTGTTTGTGTTGTGTGCCGCTTTCGCGGGTGTACCATTTTTTTTTAAAAAAAAGGGTGATACTTTTTCCATTGTTCATAAGTTTTGAACTGAAATATATGTTATATAATTGTGGCATTTTTTACTTGCACACTATCTAAAAAACTCCATTTTATAATTAATTAATATAATTAATAATAAATAAATAATGAATAAAATTACTAATTAATGATGTGATTAATAATTGATTAGGTAGTTAATTATGATAATTAACAACTAATAATAAATTACATTTATTAAAAATTACAAAGAAATTGCTATAATTAATAATTAATTAATATAATTAGAACTATCAACAATAATTAATACTTAATAATAATAATCACCGACATTTAATATTTAATAATTATAATTTAGCATGTTATTTATAATGTAATTACTAATACAATTTATTATTATTGTAAATAACATAATAAGCAATATAATTAATCATACAATTATCAATTAATTAATTTGATAATTTTTACTATTAAAAAATTATTATGTGTTATTTTCCCTATTAATCATTATAACTATTTAGATAATTACTAATACTAGTCATCATTATTTGTAAATCAAGTTAATTATATTAATAATTATTTATATCAATTAAATTATGAATAATTTATAATTAAATTAATTATATAACTATACAATAACTTCATTTTTATTACAGTAGGTTCGGGGGTGGGGGTACAAACGAAAGAAATTGCAAATATAGAGGTTCAAAACCAGAACCTCCTCAACTCACCCCCATAGACAACTTAATTATTACTATTTATATTATCATTTATTAATCCCTAATTATTTAAATAATGTCATTAATCAATTAATTTTAATTTTGAGAAGTTATTTATTTTAACCGGTCAACTATGTATTATTACTAATTATAATATTAATTAATTATTTTATTAATTATTTTATTAACTAACACACACACATATATATATATATTGAAACAAAAAAAAATTAAAAATTAAAAAAAAGTTTTAAAAATAAACTAATACCGTTCACGTTTTCTTGGGCTAAAATGGAAAAATGGGCGAGGTTGGTGCTTATTTAACCTTTGTTTTTTCTTCGTTGTATTCGTCCCCCCATTATTTTTATGCAGTCGGTTTCCTCGATTCCCCCTTTTCATTTTGTAGATTTCGCATTTCAATTGTTACAATTATTTCAAATTTCAAAATCGGTTCGCTTGCCTCACCTCCCAACCCGCGACAATGGTGGCCAGAAGTTACTGTTCTCCCCGGTTATTATTCGCCATCCATTCATATCCACATTTCGGCGGTACCAGGATTGAGAGCTGGGTAAAAACACAATGTGGTCGTTTCGTCCCAAAGGGCCTTCTGGGTTCTCGTCGAACTCGACTGCGGAAGATGTGACTCATGGAATCGACGGAACTGGTCTCACAGCCGTTGTTACAGGTCATTCCTCACGTGGGTTACTCGATTTTTTTTTATGATGAGCAGCCAGGGTTTTGGTTTTTGGTGAATCCTGTTGATTTTTTTGTTCACGGTTCGTTCATTTGATGGAACAGGATCTTGAAAAGCTGGGTAATGGACATGTATGCGTTCTGTACTGGTTGTCAGTTCCATTGTTTCTGTATATTTCCTGTTCTTTTTTCTTTTTGGAATTGGAACTTGAAATCAACGGTCTTTTTTTCGCAAATGATGCTGGTATTTATATCACATCATGTAAATTTGGGTTTAACTTAAAGATATCCTTTAAATATTCCGGGGAAATGTTAGAGTAGTGATTATTACTGTTTAATCTATACAATTCTGGTCTTATATGGGTTTCATTTTGTGGTTCTATCATTTTCTAACTGCTTGTATAAGTGTTTAGTCTGTATTTTTTAAAGGCCTTTGGCATTACTAAGTGCAGTTTCATCTCCTTTAAAGGTGGACACTTATCTGTTTCTTTTTGATGTCTTCTTACTTCACTTGCATCAAACAATTTTCACACCGGAATTGTGTTAATCTGTTTGGTTTATATGTGAAACAAGGTCCGACCAATTTCATTTTTGACCATTAGCGGTTATAAACCATTTAAATGTCTGGTTGATGGTTTCTTTTAACATTTTCTCTGATTTAGAGGTCGTAGTACTTTATTGGTATATTGTTTCATCAGAGTGTTGAACTTCATTTCCTCAAAAACACTCTTTAAGGTGCTGCTTCTTACCAACATCTTATGGTTACTGTGATTTCAGGGGCATCAAGTGGTATTGGCACCGAAACAGCCCGTGTTCTTGCACTTCGTGGTGTTCATGTTGTCCTGGCAATCAGGAATTTGGCTGCTGGCAGTGAGGTCAAAAGCAAAATTGTGAAGGAAATCCCTACTGCTAAACTTGATGTAATGGAATTGGATCTCAGCTCACTGGCATCTGTAAAGAAATTTGCTTCTCATTTCAATACCTCTGGCCGCCCACTGGACACTTAGTGTAAGAAAGCAATAGCAATAAACAGTCTAAGGCTGCGATTGACATCACTTATTGAAAAGTGTTTACGACACTTATCACTTATGATAAGTAGTTTGAAAAAACAATCAGTATTTGTTCTCTTTTTGTAAAAAAACTTTATGCTTAAATCCGTGATGAAAACTCCTTAAATAAGTGATTGAAAAGTATTTTTTCAATAACTTGAAATGCTTATACGGAAGCACTTATCAGAAGTGTTGTGAGCACTTTTCAGTTACTGTTGTCAAACCTAGTTTAAACTTTGTTCATTATCAAATATACCCTCAGTGTGCGTGTATGTACATTTGTTTTGGTTGCATGGTTTTTGGGGAAGAATAAGTTATTTATTTATTTTTGCCTTCTTGGAAATATACCCACAGTGTGCATGTATGCATATTTGTTTTGGCTGCATGGTTTTTGGAGAAGAATGAGTTGGTTATTTATTTTTTCCTTATTGGAAGTAACAATGCAGGTGTTATGGCAACTTCATTTATACTTTCTCAAGACAAGCTTGAATTGCAGTTTGCGACAAACCATTTAGGTTTGATGCATTTATTTCAAACAATGTTTTCGATGCCATACTAGAAGGACATTGTAAGAAAAATGAAAAAATTGTTGAAATTTTCAAGCTTTTGTATTCTAATGAAATGATTTGAATTATGGAGTTGTTATTTCAAAATCATACTGTAATTTGAGTTGTAAAACAAGTAAATCAATCATTGCAAACTCTATCTCTAAGTTGAGGCAACCCAACACATCTTTATTTTACATCATTTCCATAAGATAAACATTACATCTCACAAACAGTTCTCTCAATCTGAAGAACAGAAGGTTTAGTGTCTTTGAGAATCAACTACATAAGCAACTTATTTTACAATACTTGTGAATATTTCTCCATAATCACACCATAGACTTCCTTCTCGACATCTCATATTTTATACTCATCTTCATAACCTGAGGAATGAGAAAACATAAGAAAGAGTGAATTCAAATGCCCGGTAAGGAAAAAATTCATTAACATGTCATCAAATGTTAGATCATAAGCATGTGAGCCAACATGAGCATGAGAGAAATATCTTATTAAAAAGAACATGAATCAATAAGAGTTATCTGTAAGACATAATAGGAGGACATGTAATCTCAAATGACTAAACATATACCATGGTATATGAGTCTCAAATCATGAGACAATTATCTTGATTCATGGTTCATAACATAGTCATATAATATATAAACGAGGCTCAACATAAGCATAAGAAATCATAACATTGGAAGCATAGCTAGCCTTATTGTGTCCATGCTCAGTCTTGTGAACATAACTAACCACATCGTGTCCACTCTCAGTCTTGTGAACATAACTAACCACATCGCGTCCACTCTCAGTCTTGTGAACATAACTAACCACATCGCGTCCACTCTCAGTCTTGTGAACATAGCTAACCGTATTGTGTCCACGCTCAACATCATTATCTCATGAAATAGAAAACTTTAACTATCTCATTGGAGAGCGATATAGGACCTCACTCATCTCATCTATAAATATGCGCGCCATATGAAATCAATCATTCATTGTATCATAAGGAACCCATGAAAAAAAATGAGTTTCGTAACAAAACTAAATGGTATCACATAAAATCACTTCAAGAATTAGATTAGTCGATGCAAAAAATTCAATCACCCAAAAGAGGTATTTTATAAAGGCATTTATAGGGTGATTCATAAAACGTGACTCAATTGGAGATAGATCCTTTGGAAATAATGAGGAAAATGGAGTTCTTGGAGTCTTCGGCGCTTCTGAACCTCACTCTGGTTGCCCGTTTCACGCATAGGCGGCCCTCGGTTGATGCTTTTGACAGGTTTGTGTTTAGCTCCTGGGATCTTCAAGAACGGGCGGTGGTCGGTTTGCTTGATAGTCGCCAGATCATGATCCGTTTCAAATCGGAGGCGGATCTCATTCAGGCCTGGTCTAGGGCTCTGCGAAGTTTCAACGGGATGAGTTCCATCCTCCTTCGATGGACTTTCGATCTTCACATGAAGTGTGATTTTCCGTCAATGGCAATTTGGATTAGTTTACCTAAATTCCCTTTTCCCTTTCAGAATCCCGCTATTCTTCGGATGATTGGTAATATGGTAGGAAGGTTTCTTTGTTCTGATAATCGCACAGCGGCGCTGTGTCATCTGATTAATCCCCGGATCTGTGTGGAAGTAGATGTCTCTCGTCTGCCTTTTGATTTTGTATGGATCACCATAGGTGAGGAGTACAAGTGCAAGCAGAAGGTGGTCTAAGAGTACAAGTGCAAGCAGAAGGTGGTCTATGAGAATTGGATGGACTTCTGCTCCTTTTGTAAGCGGCTGGGACACCCTTCGAAGGTCTGCCGAAGGGGAGCTTCCCCAGGAAGGTCGAAATCTAAGGATAAGAGGGTGAAGATTGATGTGATGAAGAACTCAGTTCAGGGAGATATGGGGATGGTTCCTGATAAAATCACTCAAAATTTTGAGCCACCTAAGGATGTGGTGTCCCCTGTGCAGTCAACGAATGGCAAGAACCAGTGTGGTGTGCAACTTGTTTCTGAGGGGTTAGAGGATAATCCAAGCAACAAGAATCCAGAACATGAGATGACGATTGATCATGGTCAGAATGATCTGGTTTTGATGGATGGAGGGCGGGTTTCTCTTCTGCCTAACACTGTGGTGGGGGACCAGCCTTCTTGCTCCCAACAGGTGACCTGTGGAGAGGTCCATGATGTAGAGGCGGCTGGAGGGTCGAGACTGCAGTTGATCCCGCGGGTTTCTGATGTTGTCAGCAGGTCGAGGCTCAGTTTGGAGAACATTGATTGTTTATATGAGAGAAGGGATACAATTCAGAATGAGGAGGAGAGATGTTCCAGACTTTTGGAGGTGGTCTTTCCGGCCCGTGCTAAGAATTCTCGGGGATTGGATCCCTTAGCCAGACCTTTCCTCACTCTTAGCAACCGGTTTAATGATCTTTCGACATGCATGTTGGAGGATGGAACGGTTGAGGATGTTGATGTACAGATGGTTGGCAGTGTGAAAACACCAGAGGGTCTTCAGGGTATGGGGAAGGAGACTTGCACTTTGGATGTGGAGGAAGCTGCTGTTGAGGAGAGGAGGCTTCCTTTGATGGAAAGTAACACCCCGAACCAGAGGAGGGGGATCATCTCTAAGTCTCCTGATGCTGTTTTGGAGGTGCGAGCTGAATTTGGAAGGGAGAGTTCTGGGGGAGAGGAGGAAAATGAGAGCGGCCCTTTTGGTCGGTCATTCAGTGATGTTGTGCAAAGTGGGAATCAGAAGACGGTTACAACGGAAGGGCCTTTATCTGCTACACTAAGAAGAAGGCCAAGAAAGAATTACTCTTACCTTCTGCGGCCGATGCGGACCAGATCGGCCTCTAAACAGAACAGTGTAGTAACTGTGGTCTTTAAAAAGGGTAGTGTAGTCGAAAAGGCATCACCAGAGCAACCCGCTCTGGAGCAGCTTAGGAGTCGGGTTCAAAGTGCTAGCTTCTGGAGGTCTCCAGACTGGAAATCAGTCACTGAAGATGATGGATCTTACATGGGGTGCGGTGATGAGTCTGGCTACTATGATGTGTAAGTTTCATTTGTTTGTGTTTGTGGTTGTATGTACCGAAAACCCATAAACCGGCTTTTAAAATGGGGAAAAATGATTTGCAGCAGCAAAATACATTGGAGAATCCTCAACCTATATAAGAAAATACTAAAACCAATCTTTTCAAGGGTTAAACACCTTAGCAGAACTCGACCACTATCTCGCTTCTATGCATCCTTAAGCCCTGTGGAAAGAGATTTGAAAATATAGGGTGAGCGACAAAAAGCTCAGTAAGGGTTTTTTTTTAAACAAAATGAAACTAAGTAGAGTTTCACAATTCAAAGTAAAACCATATTATAAAGCTTGTTAATGCAAGCTTAGGAAAAACATGTATACTTTCCAAAAATAAACATTTTCGTGAAAAATGATTTCAATTTATGCATACAACAATTGGAAAATCTGCCTCGATTATTCATAAAGTAATAGTTATTTCACTTGAAAATCTTACAAGCATTCATAATCAATTATCAAGGGTAACTTGAATCATGACATGGATTCTCGGTTCACTTCTAAGACATGGATCATGACATAAGCATGAGTCGAGGCTCATTGCACATGGAAGAGCATGAGTTGAGGCTCATTGCACATGGAGGAGCATGAGTCATTGCTCATTGCACATGGATTAACATGAGTAAACCATCATTGCACATGATTTAGCATGAATAAACTCCCATTCCACGTGAATTAGCATGAGTAAACCTTCATTACACATGAATTAGCATGAGTAAACTCTCATTGCACGTGATTTAACATGAGTAAACCCTCATTGCACATGAATTGGCATGAGTAAACCCTTATTGCACATGACGTATCGTGGTATATCTTTTAAACCTTGAGTTTTGAAAATCTTTTTATGTAAAGAACTTTCTTGATCATACGTGTCAGGATAAAAGTGGTCACTTGTTAAAAATGCATAATTATATTTTCATCCGTATATATATAACATTTTTTACATAAAGGATATACATTTATTTACATGGAGAAAACATGATTGCATACTTAAAATAATGTTGTATACATGTACATTTACATCAAAATTAATGTATCACATGCCTTAAATAAATCTGTTTCACTTGAAATGATATATATATATATATATATATATATATATATATAAATGTATATGTATGTATTTATGTACGTATAAACATATTTATACATCTAATTGTTTTGAAAACCAAACATTAATTTGAGTGCTCAATAAACTAGCTTGCACCCATAGGTGCTTAATTAAAAATCCACGTAATCATTAAGTTAATTTTATTAAAGAGCAATCCATGGGCAAAGGTGATTTTATAGATTCAATGATGTATATATAAATATATATAAATATATATAAATATATAGAGAGAGAGAGAGACATACATTTAAAACTTTATGATCTAAATAATACTTTCGAAAATCTGATAACACCTATTGTATTTATAAGAGTCCAACTGAAGTTCTTTAATTACTCTAAATAATTTTTTTTAAAAAAATAAGTCTCACAAACCAAAACAATTTAATTATTTAATACTTAACAAAACTTTAAAGCAAATCATAGAAAGAATCGCATTTCCATCTTGAAACTAATCAAAATACTATTATATATATACACTAGATTAAAATAAGTTTGAATATAAAGATATCAAATTCATACATAGTTAAAAAATATTAAGCATAGCTTTAATAAAATTCATCATGTTATATAATGGCATAACAAAAATTATTTAAACAGCCTTGAAGTATACATTAGTAAATGACTAAAAGAAAACTGGCATAAAATATATAAAAAAAATCACATGAATCACTTGAACTGTTTGTGCATATTTTTCACAAAACAAACAATACATTTCACATAAATAGATTTGAAATAAATCAATTTCATAGGAAAATGTTTTAAAGAAATAAATGCATGAAAATTATGGTTTTCTTACTATATAAAAAAATGATTTAAACAATCAAGTTATACCACAAAACAATTAAAACCAATTGACATAAAATACATGAATTGCTGAACATATTTAAAATAAAATAAAATAAAATCTCTTACCATGCAACTTCGCAATAGAGAAAGGAGTTGCATAGCAAGGGAGGATAAATACTACTAATAAATTGGGAATACTTCAAAAATACAAGAACCGTTTTATAAAAAAAATAGAATCCCCTTGCTATATTAAGAACATAATTAGAATTACATAAACAATAAAAATAATTCTAATCCACTACAATAATTTCAGACAATGTTTTAAATATAGAAACCACATCGTACATATTAGTATAAAAAAACCCAGAAACAGAACATAAATTCATTACAAATTAATATTACTTTAATAAAATTAAATATATATACCGAAACAATTATTTTCATCAGTAAATAGACCGTTTCGAAATGCTAATACCGAAATTTAAGAAAAATAACAATTCCCTTACAGATGATACTACTGCTTTGCAATAGGAAAAAAAAAACAACAACTGCACAACTAGTAGAAAATTTGACAATTCAAGAGAAAATTGATCTGAAAGTATTTTACAAAACAAAATCCCCTTACCATGATAAATACATATGAACGGTCATAATACCATAATAATAAGAGGCTGAAACAATGTTGCCTGCAAGAATAATAAAACAAGAAACTGTTTTAATCACTTAGCAGAGGTTTATTAAAATTTCCCTTACAGTATGAACACATGGTAGTCCGCTGTGAAAACTTCTCAGGGCAGCTCCACCCAACAATTGGAACAAGGATACCAGAGGCTTACATGGAAAAGCCGGACAGATTCACGGGTCTCTCTTCTCTCTCTCAGCGCAACAAGCTCTTATACACAGGTAACCAGACATACAAAACTAGAACGAACGAAGGCAGCACGCCACCCCGTTTTAGCCTCGCGGCTCCTTGGTACTCAAACATCGAACCCCCAAACTGCAATCAAAACCCGAACAGTGTGAACATCCTACCGACAAGGAATCCCTAATTTCCTATAAAATAACCCTAATTCGAACTGTAGCAGAGGAACCCAAAACGCAAATTGAAAATACCTAAAACCTAAAATACCTATAGGATTCATCCACATCCTAGAGATCCGACTCACCTCCGCGTCAAGGGATTCACGGGAGGATGATTCCATGAGCATCGTGACATTTGAAGCCTTCACGGGTCGTCCGCATGACTTACAAGCCGATCGTCCGCCGACGAGATGTGACGATTTCTTCAGCACACGGCGTCTCCGAGTCACCAGATTCCGAAGCGAAACACGCCGCAGGCTAGAATACCCTCGACGAACATTAGTGGAGCACCATATTTGAGTTTTCCGGTCACGATCGAGGGTGGCCTCCCTCCTACCCAGCTGAAGAAGACGACACGGAGGAAGGGGAGGGGAATCCCGTCGATCCCTACCCCCAAACCCGTTTCCCCTTAAAAAAAAATCATTTTTTTATCTTTTAATTATAACAATCATTTAATGATTTTAACTTATTATATATTTATTCATATCTATTATATTTCATTAACCTTATTATTTATTACTATTATAAACATATATACCTATTTATAAGGATACCAATATTGTTAATTGTTCACTTAAAAGTAGTCAAATATATTATTTTTATTAATATTTCAAAATAATATAATTATACACTTCCTCCAATAACTTTTATTATAGATTTTTTTTTTAAATAATGTTACATGTCATGTATTTACCTTGTTCACAAAAATATGTTTTATATAAACTTATGTGTATTTTTATTTCTTGAAAAAAAATAGAAAAACATTTATTGTAAAAATTTATAAGATTTTAAAATAATAAATTTTAAAGTTTTAAAATTACATTTAATGCGAGTGAAACTATATTGCAATTGAATTAAAACATAAATCTTTAGATTTAAATTGAGATCACAAATATTCATATATGCACTTTAAATAAATTATTATTATTATTATTTTATTATTGTTAATGCACACACATACATTTTAAATGAATATTTATTGTACAATTTTGAATAAAATATAAAACCAATATATTAAATAATTGATTCATGGTGTATTTTAATTCATTAAATGTCTCTACAATATATTATTTATATTTATACAAAAAGATATTATCTTACAAACCATAGTTATATATTAATTATTTCTCTTATTATTGATATTTATCCTTAAACAAAAGAAATTAATTAATATTAAACTATAAACATTAATTTGAAAATATTATATTTACTAATACTCGGGTCGTTACTGTAAAGACCCGGAAATTTCAAGGATTTTTTTTTCTTAAATACTTTGGAATTTTACGAGTACGCGATTTCTGACGGCGCCTGATTCCGAGGCCCCGCGTGCCCGGAATCAATTTCTGAAGTTTTGTTCGGGTAGGTTCAGTAAACGTACGTGCGAGTTTTTTTATCTTTTGAACCGGTGCTCAGAATTGAAATCTGAGGGCACCGATGAACTCGCAGCGCCGATATTTGCTTAAGGGGACCTTTACCGCAGTTGCGTTTTGTCGTATGTGGTAGTTAAAATTTGGGGATTCATTAATACTTACATAAAATTGTTATGTTACAATTTTATTTTAAGTGGAAGTTAATTCCTCCAAAGGGAAGTTGGAGGTGGGGCCCACACCCCACCTAACTTCCCATGGGAGGATATAACTAAGGGTGGTGGGGCCCGCACGAGCCCCTAACCCTTCAACTCCTCCTTTAACTCCCTTAAACCCCCATGAAACCCCTTATTAATCCATATAACTTTTCACCTTCTCCCTTAAATATTTATCACCTTCCACCCATTGATTATGTCACCCCAACCAATTAATTACTTCATTAATTAATTGACACTTCTCATTTTGAAACAATTTGAATTGCATGACAATTCTTTTAAAAATTGAGAGGCTTAATATAATATTTGTCTTGGCAAATTTTTTGGGGGAAAAACTTTGGAGAATTAGAGGAGAACTTTATTCTTCCACGAAGAACGTCATACTCTCTCGGCAAAGAACGCTCCATGACTTCTCCTATCTTCTTCTTCCTCCACGTCAAAGGAGAAGACACCGCTCGCGAGAAGCGTCGCCTACGACAACGACTCTTCCTCCATCGTTGACGGGACGACAACGTTCTTCCGCGACGCCCGACTACCGCGACGCTCGTCTTCCGCGGCTCGACGACGTGCGACGTCAATTACGAGGTAGGGGGTTGGCTTCAATTTTAAATTGAATAAAATTGTTCTTCGTTCCACGATGAAACCATGTTTTATCTTCAGCCTTATGATACCGCCTAACGCAGAGGGGGCGGGCTGAACGAACACGGCCCGACGACCCTCCGTTGATCCTCGTTTTATTTCGATGGAGACGGTGACGGAAGAGGTGGCAGCGACCGAAGAGGACCGCGGCACCGGGTGCCACGCGAAAAGGGAAGGACTGCGACCCGCAACCGCGGGCCCCTCGGTCGATGAAGAACCGGCCGGCTAAAGCCGGTCGGACCGAAGAGACTGCGGCGTCGCGCTGCGGAGGACCGCGGCCCGCGTTCTGCAGGCCGCTTCGGCGGCGAGGCGGCCGACCACCTGCCGACCGGGTTGATGGAGGCCGCGGCACCAGCAGGTGCCGCGTGGAAGGACCACGGCCCGCCCATGCGGGCCGCTCAAGCCGGGAAGACCGATCGGCTTCGGTCGGCCGGATAGGAGGGTGGCGCCGCTCTGCACCGCCAATATCTCTCAGACCGGGCGTCCGTTTGACACACCGTCTGTCGCGTTGGGTTCCTTTTGACGAGATGGAACTTCGGGATATATCAACTCTGGATTCCGTGATAGTTGATGTATCGACTCCCCTTTGCTCGAGGAGCAGACCCTCCCAGAATCAAGCGTGTTGTGTGCGGGAACCCTAGAGTTGGCAGCGATTGCGATGACTACCGTACTGGAATCCTCTGTGGGTTCGACGATGATGACGATCGTACTGGAATCCTCCGTGGGTTCGACAATGACGACAACTGTACTAGAATCCTCCGTGGGTTCGACACCGATGACAACTTGTCACGACCCGTCCTCGGGGCCCGTGTCGTGACTACCCCAAGCCCGCCTTTCATAGGCCAGGGGCTGACGACTAGCACCAAAGATGTAAATCCAGATAACTGGGAAGACATTGCCTTTATAAAAGTAAACAAAACACCATAGAGTACAAGCGGAAGTAAAACACCAAGTACAAAAGAAAGTGCTGAAAAGTAAATGGGCCAGAATACAAACCCAACTGAAAGTACAACTACAACTGAATGAAAGTACAACAGAAAAAGACAAACAGCTGGAATAAAGGAAGCAGCTCCTGGGTCGTCCTCCTCGGATCCTACCAGAAAGGTAGGTACAGATAGCGCAACTCCTGGATCATCCACCACGGATCCTACCTGAAGGGTAGGTACAGATAGCCTCCACAATGCTCTCGCCCGTCAACCTCCTCCGAGTGTCGTCTCGTCGTGAAGTCCACCTCTGGATACTGATGCGTCGTGTGGTCCACCTCCGGGTACTGACTCGTCGTGTGGTCCACCTCCGGGTACCGTCCAGTCCTCGAACACTCGGCCTCCGTCAGCGCTGCCCGTCGTCTGCAACCAACACAACGAGGTGCGGGCATAGCCCGTGCAGGGGTGAGTATAACAATACTCAGTAGGGACCCCGAGACCCTCAAGGTCTCACTAAAACCAACATGGATAACCACAAAGAAGATCTCAACAGATAACCTCTACTTAGGTATATGCCCATACATATACCTAAGTTATCAAGTAACCCATCTCAATCATGAGGAAATACAAAGATTATGAAATCAACGGATAACCACTACCCAGGTATATGCCCATACATATACCTAAGTTATCAAGTGACCCATCTCAATCATGAGGAAACACAAAGATTATGAAATCAACAGATAACCACTACCTAGGTATATGCCCATACATATACCTAAGTTATCAAGTGACCCATCTCAATCAAGAGGTAAACACAAATGTCATAGACTCAGCTCAAACCAGGATTTTTATTATCGAAACCGTAACTGCTGAAGATCCCCGTCTCTGGAGTGTACAGTGGTCCTGTCACGACTCTGAGGTACTGCTCACTAACCTAAGACTGTTGAGGTACTCCTCCTGTCGAGTACCGCGGGCCACCCACCCAAACACAGTAGTGCTTCCCGCCGGGGTATGCCACCCAAACATAGTAGTGCACACCCCCTAGTAGCCTGCAGAGGTACTCTCCGGACGAGTACCGCGGGTCTGCACTGTCACACAGGTAGTGCTCTGATTCTCGCTCAAATTTACCCAAGAGAAGAAGGTAAGACGGTCCTTGTAGTTTAGCTTGGGTTATCGAATCCACAGAGACCTAAGAAGAAACCTATAGACACGTACATTCTATGGACTGTTTTCGGCTATGAAGTGGACAACATGGATTGATTTTGGATGGGTTTTAAAGATATCTAATAGATTAAAGTGAATTCAATTTAAAAGAATGAGTTGATCCTAGGTTATCGCTCGGGGTGGATTGGACGTATTTTCTTTTTAATGATTTCAATTTCTTAAATTTGAGATGGGTTCATTTAAGAAGATAAAACAACATCATCACTTACTGATTTAATTCCTACACCCTTTAATACTAATCACCTATACACTTGAAGGATCAAAGTTTTGAGCACTTCAAGGTAAATGTTCATATTAATACTTGAAGTGTGTGGCCTTAAATTCAACAAGGACGATGGAGTTTAAAAATCGTCAAATAAAAATCCCAATTAAAGAAGTGATTATACATTAATTAGGTGATAAATAACATCCAATCCAACCCCTTGATACTCTCTTGGATCAACCCATAATTTGGTTATCCCTCCATTGATCTCATGGTTTCAATGGAAGCGGAAAGTAGACTCATGAGGGAGGAAATGGAGAAGTAAAGAAAACAACAAAAATAAAATGATCACTCCACCGTTGTGTGAATAATTTCACAAGGGTTGGTGTGAATAAATTCACACCTTGATCCAACAGTATCAAAGTGATATTAATAAAAATATAATAAGAGTATAATAAGAACTTTTATTAAGAAACTAAAGTGAATTGAACAACTTACATGTGAAAGACAAATTTGAGGCAACAAAAATGCAGCATAATATTACAATTGAACAAAGCATCCAAAAACTTCCAAAATCCTTCACCACCACTGCCTTAAATAGGAATTTTGGGAGCCTTGGGTCGAGCCTCCAACAGTACAAAGCATCTCAATTAATTTTGGTAGGCCATAGGTGGTGTAAAGCTTGTGGAATTTGAACTTTTCCACATTTGACCCGAGGTGGCAGCCAGCTTTCCTTCACCGAACAGATGCATCTGGAAGACCTTCTAGACGGCCGAATCAGAGTAGGCCATAGAAGAAGAAACTGGATCTTCGGATGTCTTCTAACCGCCTGTAAAATGTGGGCCCATTTGGAGTTGTGGATTATGAGATATGATCAAATTAGTGGTCTGTTTTTCTTGGCCGCAGAATCTGGCCCAGAATTTTATCTCTAACTTGGTCCGCCTAAAAGACCACCATGGAGGCCGAATTAGCATTATCTCCTTAAGAGTGATTTGTTCCTATACATTTCTTCTAGAATCTCACGAAATTTGGGATTAATTAGGCCTGTATATTGGGCCCCACAGTCTCATCAGTGGGATAGTATCCAATCTTCCTTCTTCAGAATTGCTTCCTTTCATTGCCAAATATCTCCATCATCCTCCATGAATTATCCATTAATCCCTGAATCAAACATGTTCATATTTAAGTGTAGATCAATTTCCAAAAATATAAAATTAAAATATGTATAATTAAATTCCTTAAAATCAGATGAATCAATGGGTACTTTAAATGATGTTAAAAAATGTACCACATAATAGTGCATTTTAAGTAGGTATTACAATCATAATGTGAAATGATGTTCAAAATGTAAAATGAACTAAAATGGTGTTTATTAATAATAAATAACACGAATATTATATATATTACCAATGAATATTAGCCTCATTTAGTGGCTAATCACACCCCCAACTTGAGTTTTGTTAATCCCGAGCAAAATATATCTCAACAATATGAAACTCGAATTCCCTTTTCCAAAAAAACATTTTAATACACAATGATCACCAAAAAACCTTATACCAAACAATCATGAAACCAATAAAAATATTTTAATACAAGATATTTTCATAAGAAGATCCCAATCCCAAGCCCATTCCTTTGTTCAAATTCATTTACATATTTCATCCAATATCAATTAAGTATGAGGATGTGTTGTGCATCACAATAGACATGGGGGTTCATCTTTATTCAAGGGGGAAATTATGAAAGCGCTAGGTAGAATCAAATTTAAATATTAAGATGAGTATTCATTTTTTTTTGTATAATTGTTTTTGTTTTTGTTGTTGTTGTTGTTGTTTTTTTTGCAATTTTTCCATGGTAATTGAAGTTGCACTCAAAAGAGTCAACCCCTGTAGCGAGACTTTGCCGATGACTCCCAGGCTCAAAGACCTTAGGGAACCAAGTGAAGCCCACATACTCGGGCATCATCTCGAGTTAACTCAGTCAAAAACAAATTCAAATTACCAAAAATAGAGATAAAATTACTAACTCTGGGCCAGACAACTATGGAGTCACGATCCCCAAGTGCCGAAAGCCACGCATTAGGTCATTTCATTGCTCTACACGCAATTTTTTTTTTAATTTTTTTTTGAATACTCATATTAAACTAAAATGATCACCAAACCTATGATATTTATTTAGGGGACCCCATGAACTTAAACTAATACCCCACTATCCAAAGGACGTGAATTGTGATTTTTTATTATTATTTGGATGAAAATATAAACGATGAAATATCACATTGGACAGCCACACTTTCCAAAATCAATGCTCATGAAATTATACAATGATTAAAATCAGAATCATGGTATGATAAATTATTTGATATTCAGTTTCAAAGTGTGCAATGTGTATTACCATGTTTAAAGTTAATGGAAATTTTCCTTCCATTTTCACAATTTTTTTTTCAAATCATTCATTTTTTTTACACAAAAGCATTTTTTATTTTATCCCCCCCCAAATTAAAACAACACTATCCCCAGTGTTTAAAGAAAAGAAAATTTAGAAGGGGGTAGAGGTAGAGAATGAAAGTTCAAAAAGGAAATTGAAAATGAGGGTCTTGGAATGAAGTCACCTGGTGGTTGAAGTTGAAATTCTTGTTGCTCCAAATTAGTCCTTTGATCTCTTGGGGGATGTAGGCACCTCCTTGATTGAACATGTATCACCCAAAATAGTACATAGACAAAAATAAGAACAAACCAGACAAAACAAACAACACAACGACTTATTTAATTCCAAGTATCATAATTTTTATGGTTTTTCCTTTTTTTTATTTTTTATTTTTTTTTAAATCAAACTAATGATACATTGTCTTCTTTTTAATTTTCTGGGTAAGGTATTACTCAGGGATCACACTACGTGACACGGATGAATACGATGCTCCCCTTTCATACCCATCCATACTCATAATAGAAGAACAAGTCAATAGTCCTTTTTTTAAATGTAAAAATGATTAATTAATCATATTTAAAATATAAAGTTTATTAAAACAACAAAATGATAGGAAACTTGAAAACCATGGGTTACCTCCCATGCAGCGCTTTGTTTAACGTTGTTAGCCCGACATGGACCCTAAATCTATCAATTTTTTCCTTGTTCATAGGCCAGCTCAGTTAACTCAACCTCTATTTCCTGTTTATTGAATGATTCAATGAATGGTTTTAACCTTTGACCATTGACCTTGAAAATGTAACCACTTGTGGGATCTTTAATCTCTACTGCCCCATGGGGGAATACATGATGCACTATGAAAGGTCCTGACCATCTAGACCTTAACTTTCCCGGATGTAAATGAAGTTTTGAACTATACAAGAGCACAAGTTTTCCCGGTTCAAAATGTTTGACCTTGATATTCCTATATTGGTAGGCTTGAACTCTATCTTTATTGATCCTTGAATTTTCATAAGCCTCCATCCTTAATTCCTCCAGTTCATTGAGATCTAATTTCCTTTTTGTTCCGGCTAATGAGAGGTCATAATCCATTTTCTTAATTACCCAAAAGGCCTTATGCTCAATTTCAACAGGTAAATGGAATTCTTTTCCTTAAACCAACCTATATGGGGACATTCCTAAAATGGTTTTATATGAGGTTCTATAGGCCCAAAGAGCATCTAAGAGTTTCTCAGACCAATCTTTCCTAGAGGGGTTGACAGTTTTTTCAAGAATTTGCTTAATCTCCCTATTTGCTAACTCAGCTTGACCATTGGTTTGAGGATGATATGCAGTGGAAACTTTATGAGAAATACCATACTTGGACATGAGTGAAGAGAATGGGAGGTTGCATAAATGGGTTCCTCGATCACTGATTATAGCCCTAGGAATTCCAAATCGGGAAAATATGTTCTCTTTCAGAAATCGAATCACAACTTGATGACCATTGGATTTAGTGGGAATGGACTCAATCCATTTTGAGACATAATCAACAGCTAAGAGTATGTAGAGGTATCCCCGAGAGTTTGGGAAGGGTCCCATGAAATCAATTCCCCAACAGTCAAAGATTTCAACCACTAAGATGGGAGTGAGTGGCATTTGATTCCTTTTTGTGATGGACCCGACTTGTTAACACCTAGGACAGCTTTGAAAAAATGTGTAGGAGTCCCTTGAGAGGGTGGACCAGAAGAGACCACATTGAAGAATCTTAGTAGATGTTTTCTTAGAGGAAAAGTGACCTCCACATGCCTCACTATGACAAAATTTAAGAATGGAATCTTGTTCAGATTCTGGAACACACCTCATAATGACTTGATCAGGACAAAACTTATAGAGGTATGGATCATCAAACACATAGTGTCTAACATCAGAAAGGAATTTCCTTCGAGCTTGAGTCCCTAAGAATTTTGGAATGACTCCTGTCACTAAGAAATTGGCTATGTCGGCATACCAAGGGCAGTCACTCACAGAGTATAGGTGTTCATCAGGAAACGAATCAGACAAAGAAAGGTGATTTGAGTTGTCTTTGAATTCCATCCTAGAGAGGTGATCATCAACAACATTTTCAACTCCCTTTTTATCCTTGATTGTGAGGTCAAATTCTTGTAAGAGAAGTACCCACCTAATCAGTCTAGCCTTAGCATCTTGTTTTTGGAAGAGGTATTTTAGTGCAGAATGGTCAGTAAACACAGTGATGGGTGATCCTAAGAGGTAGGAACTAAACTTCTCTAAGGAAAACACAATATAAAGTAACTCCTTTTCAGTGGTTGTGTAGTTGATTTGGGCATCATTTAAGGATTTGCTTGCATAAGAAATGACATAAGGAGTTTTATCACAACGTTGTCCTAACACAGCTCCAACAACAAAGTCACTGGCATCACACATAAGTTCAAAAGGAAGGTTCCAATTTGGAGATTTCATAATGGGAGGAGAGGTGAGAGAGGATTTGAGGGTTGAGAATGAACCCTCACAGCTTTCTGTCCAAACAAATGGAGCATCCTTTACTAAGAGAGCACAAAGGGGACGGGATATTAAACTAAAGTCCTTGATGAATCTTCTATAGAAACCAGCATGTCCTAAGAAAGACCTCACTTCCTTGATAGTTTTGGGTGATGGAAGGTGACGAATGATGTCAACCTTTGCTTTATCAACTTCAATCCCCCTACTCGAGACCAGATGACCTAGAACAAGTCCCTCTTTAACCATGAAATGGCATTTTTCCCAGTTTAGGACCATATTTTTTTCTTCATATCTTGACAAGACTCTCTCCACATTCTGCAGACATCCCTCAAAAGTATCCCCAAACATAGAGAAGTCATCCATGAAGACCTCTAGAAAATCCCCTACCATGTCTGAGAAGATTCCCATCATGCACCGCTGGAAGGTTCCAGGGGCATTGCATAACCCAAAGGGCATGCGTTTGAAGGCAAAGGTACTGAAAGGACATGTGAATGTAGTCTTCCCTTGATCCTCTAGGGAGACCTCAATTTGATTGTACCCCGAGTACCCATATAAGAAACAGTAGAAGGCATGACCTGCCACTCTCTCAAGGACTTGGTCAATGAATGGTAAGGGGAAATGGTCCTTCTTGGTGAATGAGTTTAGTTTCCTATAGTCAATGCAGACCCTCCATCCACTACTCACCCTTATTGGAAGAATCTCTCCATCCTCATTGGTTATCACTGTGATTCCAGCCTTTTTTGGAACCACTTGGATTGGGCTCACCCATTCACTCTCAGCTATGGGATATATGATACCAACTTTCAACAATTTCAGAAGTTCTTTCCTTACTACCTCCATGAGATTAGGATTGAGTCATCGTTGAGGTTGATGACATGGCTTTGAATCAGATTCCAGAACAATCCTATGAGTCCCGATAAGTGGGCTAATCCCAGGAATATCAGACAGGGTCCAACCTATGGATTTCTTATGCTTCCTAAGGACATATAGAAGCATCCTATCATGATTGGATTCAAGATAAGAATAAATGACAATATGATGTGTTTGATTGTCCCCTAGGAAAGCATACTTGAGTGTAGCAGGAAGTTCCTTCAATTCAAGATCAGGTTGGTTCAGAATTTTAGCAGAAGATTGGGACATTAGATCAAGATCAATTTCTTTTTTTAGAGTTTCTGATATGATTGATTCCCCACATGTATAAGTTTCAGCTACTAGATTGGCTTGATCAGATTTAGGGAAGGAATTTAGAGGGGTCTCTATGAAAGTGGTTTCTTGAAAGGTTTCACTGATTGTTGGACCTAAGACTTCATCATAAGACCAATTTGAAAATGATTCAATCCAAGGAGATAAACTTCCTTCATATGAACAAAGGAAATCAATCTCATCCTAACTTAAACATCCATCAAATATTCCTTGATGTTCCATGGATTCATTATCAATGATTCCTATCATGTTTACTTCATGAATTTCCTCGTCATCCCCTATTTGTGAGCTTGCATTATAGATGTTCAAGTCTAGACTCATGTTCCCAAAGGTGATGGTCATGTTCCCATTTCGAACTCGGATAACAGAGTTGATTGTTGCAAGAAAAGGACAGACAAGGATGATTGGGTTTTGTTCCTTATTTACTAAGTTTGGATGGTTGTCAAGGAAAATGAAGTCAACAGGGTAGATGAAGTTTTCAACCTTTACCAGAACGTCCTTTAAAATCCCCTTTGGAACCCTAATGCTACGATCAGCAAGCTGAAGTGTGACAGATATGGGTTGGAGCTCTTCTAGGCCTAACTGGCAGTACACAACATATGGGATGAGATTGACACTATCACCTAGGTCACATAAGGCCTTGACAACTTTGCTCTCTCCTAGTTCAACATTGATGTAAGGGCAACCTGGGTCTTTCAAATTAGGAGGAATGGTCCCTTGAATGGTGGTACTCACATTAGCAGCTAAAAGGACTTGGTTTTTATGTGAAAATTTTCTTTTAAAAGTGCACAAGTCCTTAAGGTACTTTGAGTAGGCAGGTATAGTTTGGATGGCATCGAGAAGGGGTATGTTCAACTTGACTTGTGAAAATATTTCCCTCAACGTTTCACTCAGTTCAGGATTGCTTTTCCCCCTCATGCGTTGAAGAAATGGTGCAGGTTGTGGGGTTGTTTGTTGAAGAGTTGTTTCCTTCACATTGTTATCAGTTTCCTCAGTTTTATCTTGTGGTTCATTTGAATTTTCATCCAAGTTTGAATCTTCGGGTGGGTTCTGAATTAGTTGTTCAGGTTTATCAATTGATTTCCCACTTCTTAAAATAGTCACAACCTTTAGTTGTTCATGAGTTGTTTGAGCACAACTTGACTCTCCCCTTGAAGTTGAGGATGGCACCGCCTGAGTAGGCATGGGTGCCTTTCCAGTTTTGATGGTTTGAAGTTCTTGTTTTAGGGAAGATACCTCCGAGTTCATCCTCTTCATTTTTTTTCACAGTTGTTCTAGTAGGCTTTGTGGAATAGTTTGGGTGGGTTCTTGAGTAGGTTGGTTTATCCCAAGGGGATATTTTGGAGGTGGGATGGTTTGTTGAAAATGGACCGGTGGCTATTGGTATTGGATAGGTTGGGTTTGGAATTGGTTATGGGTTTGGTAGTTCTGATGGGGGTAAGGATTTTGTCCCTGTGGTTGGCTAGGTTGTTGGTTATCTTTCCAGCGGAAGCCTGGGTGGTCGTTATACCTTGGGTTGAAGGTGTTTTGGTATTGAGGCTTTTGAAAGTTCAAAGCATTTACTTCCGCTGGGGGTCCTCCTAAGAGAACATCCTTGATGGATGGAATGGTTGGGCAGTTGTCTGTCTTATGGTCATGTTTGTCACAAATTGTGCAAACAGGGTCAACAGTTTGGATTTCATGGACTTTTCTAAGGTCTATCTCTTCAACCTTCCTAGAGAGTGCTGGGATTTTAGCCCTAAGGATTTCCTCTTCTCTAAGTGTATGAATTCCAGTATTTCTTTGTGGATTTTTAGAATAAGGTGAAGTTCCCCATGTTTGGTTTTGTTCAGAAAGGCTTTCTAGATACTCGTAAGCATCATTTGGGGCTTTGTTTTTAAAGGTTCCATTACACATCATGTCAATGAATTGTTTGTTCCCTGGACCCAACCCTTCATAGAAAATTCTCACTTGTTCAGGAATAGAAAAACCATGGTGTGGAACCATGTTTAGAGTGTCTTTGAACCTCTCCCATGTTTCATAGAATGACTCTCCCTCTTTTTCAAAAAAGTTTTGGATACTCTTTTTAAGTGAAATTGTTTTGTGGTGGGGAAAGTATTTTTTGTAGAATTATCTTTGTAGTTGGTCCCAAGAGTTTATGGATGATGGTCTCAAATTTTTTAGCCAATTTTTAGCTCGATCCTTTAAAGAAAAATGAAATAGCCTCATCTTAGCTGATTCTAGTTGATGTGGGGGACACATGGTTTCTACAATGTCATTGAACTCCTTAATGTGCAGGTATGGAATCTCGGACTCCATTCCATGGAATGTGGGAAGGTGGTTTAGGACATGGGGTTTAAATATGTAGTTGGAATCTCCTAGGGAATTATGTCTAATGCATGAGGGGTCATTGGTCCATGAATGTGTGAGGTAGTCATTCATGGTTTGATCAATTGCATTCCCCAAGTTTGGGGCTGCCTCATTTGGGTTTCCATTTTGGTTCCCACCTGGGTTTATGAGTTGGTTTCTTTGAATACCTTCCATTGAAATGGGCTAAATTTTTGATTCGGGGGTGTTTGGAAGATTAGGATCTAATTTAAAGAGTTCCCTTGGTGTAATTGACTCCCCAACCCCAGGACTATCCACCCTAACTAGACAGTTTTATTGATCGCGGGTGTAGGCGGACATGCGCCAAAAGAAAAAAAACGAGAAAGGGACAAGATAAGAGAATTTGGATGAGAAAAGAAGAAATGGGGGAGAATAGAATGGGTGTTTATATGACTTACTTAGGTACCCAACAATGGCTCCAAAATTTTATTCTTGCTCAAATTTACCCAAGAGAAGAAGGTAAGACGGTCCTTGTAGTTTAGCTTGAGTTATCGAATCCACAAAGACCTAAGAAGAAACTTATAGACACGTACATTCTATGGACTGTTTTTGGCTATGAAGTGGACAACTTGGATTGATTTTGGATGGGTTTTAAATATATCTAATAGATTAAAGTGAATTAAATTTAAAATAATGAGTTGATCCTAGGTTATCGCTCGGGGTGGATTGGACGTATTTTCTTTTTAATGATTTCAATTTCTTAAATTTGAGATGAGTTCATTTAAGGAGATAAAACAACATCATCACTTACTGATTTAATTCCTACACCCTTTAATACTAATCACCTATACACTTGAAGGATCAAAGTTTTGAGCACTTCAAGGTAAAGGTTCGTATTAGTACTTGAAGTGTGTGGCCTTAAATTCAACAAGGACGATGGAGTTTAAAAATCATCAAATAAAAATCCCAATTAAAGAAGTGATTATACATTAATTAGGTGATAAATAACATAAAATCCAGACCCTTTCTACTCCCTTGGATCAACCCATAAGTTGGTTATCCCTCCATTGATCCCATGGTTTCAATGGAAGCGGAAAGTAGACTCATGAGGGAGGAAATAGAGAAGTAAAGAAAACAACAAAAATAAAATGATCACTCCACCGTTGTGTGAATAATTTCACAAGGGTTGGTGTGAATAAATTCACACCTTGATCCAAAGGTATCAAAGTGATATGAAGAACAACATAATAAGAGTATAAGAATAACTTTTATTAAGAAACTAAAGTGAATTGAACAACTTACATGTGAAAGACAAATTTGAGGCAACAAAAATGCAACATAATATTAAAATTGAACAAAGCATCCAAAAACTTCCAAACTACTTCACCACCACTGACTTAAATAGGAATTTTGGGAGCCTTGGTTAGAGCCTCCAACAGTACAAAGCATCTCAATTAATTTTGGCAGGTCATAGGTGGTGGAAAGCTTGTGGAATTTGAACTTTTCCACATTTGACCCGAGGTGGAAGACAACTTTCCTTCACCGAACAGACGCATCTGGAAGACCTTCTATACGGCCTAATCAGAGTGGGCCATAGAAGAATAAACTATATATCAGGATGTCTTATAACTTCTTGTAAAAGTTGGGCCCATTTGGAGTTGTGTATTCCGAGATATGATCAAATTAGTGGGCTGTTTTTCTGGGCCGCAGAATCTGGCCCAGAATTTTATCTCTAACTTGGGCCGCCTAAAGGACCACCATGGAGGCCGAATTAGCATTATCTCCTTAATAGTTATTTGTTCATATACATGTATTATAGTATCCAACGAAATTTGGGATTAATTGGGCCTATATGTTGGGCCCCACAGTCTCATAAGTGGGATAGTGTCCAATCTTCCTTCTCCAGAATTGCTTCCTTTTATTGCCAAATATCTCCATCATCCTCCATGAATTATCTATTAATCCCTGAATCAAACATGTTCATATTTAAGTGTAGATCAATTTACAAATATATCAAATTAAAATATGTATAATTAAATTCCTTAAAATCAGATGAATCAATGGGTACTTTAAATGATGTTAAAAAATGTACCACATAATAGTGCATTTTAAGCAGGTATCACAATCATAATGTGAAATGATGCTCAAAATGTAAAATAAACTAAAATGGTGTTTATGAATAAAAAATAACATGAATATTATATATATTACCAATGAATATTAGCCTCATTTAGTGGATAATCATGCTCTATCCGCCATGGTTCTGCACCTCACAAAGTAGTGCTCCGTCCACTGGGCTAGTCGACTCACTCCAAGTCGAGTCGGTCAAGTAGTCGTCAGGTCTCAGTCGGCTACACGGTCTCCGTAATCCGCACGCTCGTCTCTGGGAGGGTCCGCTCCACGAGCTACAGGTCGATACTCCAAGTATCTCAAATTCCCACGAAGAAGTATCTCAAAGGACCACCTCGTCATAGGGGTCTCAACGCAACAGACGACGCGTCAATCAGACGCCCGGTCCGTGAGTTATTAGCCTTTTCGTCCCCGGGGCCCGGTTGGTTTCATGTGCGAACCAATCCGGCCGTATCTCAACTGTACCCCGAACTCTCATAGGGTATACTCATAAGGACCGTTTCTCAACGAGATCACCAACGCTGCTGACGGTTCGTCAAACGAACGTCCAGTCTGAAAGATATCAGCTTTTCCGTTCCAGGGGCCCGGTTGGATTTCGGGTACAATCCAACCCGGCCACTATCCAACAGCAACCAAAACTTGGGAAAAGTATGCCAAAAGTTCCGTCTCATCAAGAGGAATTCAACGAGACAAACAGCGCGTCAATCGGACGCCCGGTCTATGAGTTATTGGCCTTTTCGTTCCAGGGGTCCGGTTGGCTTCGTGAGCGAACCAACCCGACCGCACTCCAATGACATCAAAATCTCGAGCGGAGTAATCCAAAAGATCCGTCTCACTTAGAGGAAAGCATCAAAGTCGACGACATGTCAATCAGACATCCGGAGCTCAAGATATGAGCGTTTCCGCTCCGAGGGCCCTGTTGGTTTCGTGTACGAACCAACCCGGCCGAACCCAAAGTATTCCAAAACCTTGGGTGTAGTATACCGAAACGACCGTCTCGATCCAAGGATCGCATCGCCGCTGACGACGCGCCGTTCGGAGGCCCGTAGCTCAAGTTATGAGCAAAATACCGAAAAGGTCTGAAAACGGGGGGTCTGGGCCCAGACCGACCCGACCCAAACCCCCGGGTCGACCCGAACCGGGTCCGGGTCCGACCCGGCTGGGCGCGACCCGGCTGGTGCGGGCGCGGCCCGACCGCCGGGGTCGGCTCGGCCGGTTACGACCGAGCGGCGCGGGGGGCGTTCTGCCCCTGCGTGAGAACACCGCGGCCCCGCGTGGGGCCGCCCTTGGTCAACGGACGCGGTAGGGCCGCGTCCCGTGTCTCGCCAGACCCGTGCGGTCGCGGGTCTGCCGGCCGCCGCCGCCGCGACTTCAGCCGCAACGGTTCTTCCCGGCGGTGCGCCGGGCGCCGCCGTTCTCCGCCGCCGGCGCCGCCGTGCCGGCGTGGCGCGCCGACGGTTTGCTCCACGGGCCACCGGACGTGCTCCGGTGGTCCGATTTGCGCGCGGTCTTCGCCAGTGTTTGTCCCGGGACTCGTTCTTCACTGCAAAGCCTTCAAATCGCCCTTGCGGCCCCGTTTTTCATCGTCCGACAATCCGTGCACAACAATCAACCAACGGAGTCTTCAGTCGCCTCCACGGCCCGACTCCGGCTGCGGTTTCTCTCGGCCATAACGGCGCGGTGTGTCAGCGCCGCACTTCTTCGCCGCGTTCATTCTCGTGTCCGCACGGTGCCATTGCACTGCGCCGCCTTTGTTCGTGCCGCAATGAATCAAAACATCAAAGGGGAAGGAGAGTCGGCCGTGTTCGTGCGATCCGACCTCCTCCCGTTAGTTGGTGACAAACGACCGAAAAGACGGAGAACAACAAGGATTTGTTGTCTTTATGAGCAAAAGAAAACAACCCAAAACAGTTTTTCCCGCAAAACAAGAATTTCTAACCCGCAAACATACTCTTCGCGGATCAACTTAATATTGAGTTGATCCGCGTTCTTATTTTTCAAAAGGAAACATCCATGGGTAAAGATACTATTCTCAAAATTAAATCCCTACCGCAAGCGTCGTCGAGCGAGGGTTCGTCGCGGATTTTCTCGTCGCGGAAGAAAGAATCACGGGAAGGGGATCGTCGACGTCACGTCGTCGATCTCCGAGGATCCGGCGTTTTTGTCGACCTTCATCGGAGGGCGGCGTTCTTCATTGGCGGCGATGCGTTCTTCGTGTTCTTCGTCGAAGAATGAAGAACTTCAAGCCTTGGATCTTTCTCCCAAAATCCTCTCGACAAGCTAACCCCCCCAAAAAAATAAGTGTATCTCTTATTTTATTAACCAAGTCATAAGTTTTCATTTAATAAGATTAAAACAGTTAATTCAATTGAATTAAATGCAACGCTTAAATTCCCCAAATTTAATAGAGGTGTTTAATAACTTATTAAACGTAAGAGTTGACTTGAAATTAAGAGGGGGGGTGCGGGTGCGTTACTTAGAGGAAAAGAAACAGTGGGGCTCGTGCGGGCCCCACCTCAAAAATATCCTACGAAGAGGGTAGGATATTTTGGATTGCACCCTATCCGCTTCAACTCAGCTTAAGCATCTTTTAAGTGGCTTTAAGTGAAATAAAATAAAATTGTCGCACCACTTTATTTTATTTCTTAACTTAACCCCAAAAATTAAAAACCACACCCGAGCAAACACAACTCCAGAAAAGGCATTTATAAGAAAATACCGGTGCTGCGATTTCATCGGTGCCCTCAGATTTCAATTTCGAGCACCGTTTTAAAAGTTAGAAAAACCCGCTCGTTCGTTCACTGAACGTACCCGAGCTAAACTTCGGAAAATGATTCCGGGCACACCGGGCCTCAGAATCAGGTGCCGTCAGAAACTGTGTTCTTGTAAAATCCCAAAGAAAATTTAGAAAAAATTTCCCTTGAAATTTCTGGGTCTTTACATTACTCCCACCTTAGGGCTTTACGTCCTCGTAAAGCTTTAACACAAACTAGGGTCACAAAAGCGGTACAGAGCACGCATCTGAGCCTTCCGCTCCCATGTGCTCACCCGGAGGTTCCCGTACTGCCAGAGAAAGTGCAACTGAGGAATCAATCGTCCTCGTAGGATCCGCTCCTGTCGATCCTCGATCCCCACTGGAACCTCCGTGAAAGACACCCCATTGCCATCGTCCAGCTCCTCATGGTCGAAGATATGCGAAGGGTCGAGCACGTATCTCCTCAGTTGAGATATGTGGAAGTCATCGTGCACCTGGTGCAACTGAGGTGGATGGGTCAAGTGGTAAACCACCCCGCCTACCCAGCTGAGGACCTAAGAAGGTCTGCTGAACCTCGGAGATAACTTGTCGCCTTGGCCACATCTCCGTAAACCTCGTCGAGGTGAGACCTGTATAAGGACGTGATCGTCATTCTCGAACTCATGAGGCCTCCAATTCCTGTTAGAACTGAAACTCAAAACGACTGCTTCCACGAGGGTAAAGTTGACTGACTCAAGAGTGATTGGTCGCACCCTCCTGTGCATGAGTTACCCTGTGCTGCCTGGGGTTTCCTTTTTCGCCGACCAAGGAAAACCCATTCTGACGTCATAGTTAAACCACAACCTTTTTGCCTAATACTGTCAATTTGTGTATGAACTGTGATTGCCCAGTCCATACTCAAACCAACGTCGTAAGGCCTCGATGCTGACCATAAGAGATTCCAACCGAAACTCTCGCCTCGAGGGTCTGACCACACCGTCGGCGTAAGTGTGATTATCGAGTCTCCTCCCAAGGTATCTCCAGAAGTGAGGGTCAAGTCCACAACTTACCGGAAACTCTAGGTCTGGAACAAGATTTGTGAAAGCAAGGAATGATTCATATCAACGTTCGTTACTACAGCAGCTAGTAGTGGACATAGACTGTCCCTTGAATCGTTCTTAGAGCCATCGGGTCACTCTCCTTGACCGCATACAGCCACACTCTTCCTCTGCCCTCCAGCTCCCTGAGCCTGGTGGGGATAACTAAGGTGGGTGGTTGTAGCATGTTAAGATGTACACCACCTCATGCTGCTCTCCTAGCTCTGCCTCCACATCTGCCGCTTCATAGACTCATCTCTCTTTAAAGCTTCCTCTTCTTGAAACATTTAACACGCCCGAGTCTTTAAGACTGGCACCGGTTTCCTGTTTCTTACTACACTGTGCAGTCTTCATCCGCTCCTGGATGATCTGCACCTTCTTTTCCTATGATCTGGAAGAGCTGCTAAAATTTCTCCTTTGCCGAAAAGAGAAACTCAGTATCATCCCCTGGATGAACCACGCCCATTGCCTAATACAGTCAATCCTGACATGAATGATGCATTCATGCCATGGATGATGTCGTAAGGCCTCGACGTAACTACCAAGAGATCCAACTGTCACTCTTGCCTCTAAGGGTCGAGTCACACTGTCGGCATCAGTGCGAGGTCACTGGGTCTCCTCCAGTAAAAATCTCGAAAGTGAGGGTCAAGTCAACAGTCTTAACCAGGACCACTCAGTATCAACCAAACAAAAAGGACAGTAAAGCAAACATCACAAAGATAAGTGTCTTTTTATTATTGCAACTCATAGTACAAAGACAAGAATACAACAACAACATGGAACTAGAAGTACAAGGGATGTATCCACTAGTTCCTCTCCTGTCCAGCTGCTCCCAGAGATCTACTGCCTTGTCCACTGCTCGGCTGTTGCTCAAGCACTCATCGCTGCTTCTGCCTCGGTGGCTCCTCCAACGCATGCGGATCGACTGTGCGAGGAGTCGGACAGTCACGTGCCAGGTGACCCTTCTTGCCGCATTCATAACACTTACTGCTCCTAGTACGGCTGGATCTGGTCCTCTTGGACCTCTGTATCATCTGTCTACTGCCCACAGATGACTCTTCTACTGATCGAAAACCCTGCAGCAAAGGCAGAAGCTCCTGTACACACTCGGGGTGTAAAGATACTGGCACAAAATCCACCCTGAAGAAGGTCTCGAAGTCTTCCCATGTGAAGGTCATCCCATCGCAAAACTGGAACAAGTTGCTCCACCACCTTCCTGCTGCTACCTGAAGAATGCTGGCAACAAATATCACCATAAAGTCTGCAAGCGTCCCCACTAGCCTGAAGACTCTCACCACAGCCTCCAGCCAATCCTCAGCCGCCTGCGGGTCCATCTCTCCCCAGAACCTAGGTGGCCTCTGGAGCTGGAACTCGTGCAGCGCACTCAAGTGGCGTGCATCGCCAACTGCTAGGGCTAGTGGCATCAGTGGCCCAACGTATGGTAGTACCACTGGTACCTCAACTACAAGAGGGCCCTGTACCGAAGCCTCGTCGCTCGACAGGCTGTCAGTATGCACATCCCTCTGGGCTCTAGCTGGTCATCCGTGAAAAGGCATCCTGAAAGAAACAACGTGACACGGTCAAATGATTATACCTGGTGAGATGACCTGGTTTGAGTTGACATTTAAAAACTTCTGGAAACACACACGCAATCCGTGTTTTTGTGCACGAAGTCAGAAATCAGTTGTCAGGGTCCTGGTGTATGGATACGTCGGCCGCCCGCACTAACACTGGACTCCCTGAAATGAAAACCACACTCGGTACTCTTAACACTATTGCTTCTAAAAAAGAAAATATCAGAGTTATAAGTTCTGTGGTAGAACCTACTCCTCTGATACCAATTTGTCACGACCTGTCCTCAGGGCCCGTGCTGTGACTACCCCAAGCCCGCCTTCCATAGGCCAGGGGCTGGCGACTAGCACCAAAGGCGTAAATCCCGATAACTGGGAAGGCATTTCCTTTATAAAAGTAAAAAAAACACCACAGAGTACAAGCAGAAGTAAAAAACTAAGTACAAAAGAAAGTGCTGAAAAGTAAATGGGCCAGAATATAAACCCAACTAAAAGTACATCTACAACTGAATGAAAGTACAACAGAAAAAGACAAACAGCTGGAAGAAAGGAAGCAGCTCCTGGTTTATCCTCCTCGGATCCTACCTGAAGGGTAGGTACAGATAGCGTAGCTCCTGGATCATCCACCACGGATCCTACCTGAAGGGTAGGTACAGATAGCCTCCACAACGCTCTCGCTCGTCAACCTCCTTCGATTTTCGTCTCGCCTTGAAGTCCACCTATGGATACTGACGCATCATGTGGTCCATCTCCGGGTACTGACTCGTCGTGTGGTCCACCTCCGGGTACTGTCCAGTCCTCGAACACTCGGCCTCTGTCAGCGCTGCCCATTGTCTGCAACCAACACAACGAGGTGCGGGCATAGCCCATGCAGGGGTGAGTACAACGATACTCAGTAGGGACCCCGAGACCCTCAAGGTCTCACTAAAACCAACATGGATAACCACAAAGAAGATCTCAACAGATAACCTCTACTTAGGTATATGCCCATACATATACCTAATTTATCAAGTAACCCATCTCAATCATGAGGAAACACAAAGATTATGAAATCAACGGATAACCACTACCCAGGTATATGCCCATACATATACCTAAGTTATCAAGTGACCCATCTCAATCATGAGGAAACACAAAGATTATGAAATCAACGGATAACCACTACCAAGGTATATTCCCATACATATACCTAAGTTATCAGGTGACCCATCTCAATCAAGAGGTAAACACAAAGGTCATAGACTCAGCTCAAACCAGTATTTTTATTATCGAAACCGTAACTGCTGAAGAGACCCGTCTCTGGAGTGTACAGTGGTCCTGTCACGACTCTGAGGTACTGCTCACTAACCTAAGACTACTAAGGTACTCCTCCTGTCGAGTACCGTGGGCCGGCCACCCAAACACAGTAGTGCTTCCCGCCGGGGTATGCCACCCAAACACAGTAGTGCACACCCCCTAGTAGCCTGCAGAGGTACTCTCCGGACGAGTACCGCGGGTTTGCATTGTCACACAGGTAGTGCTCCGTCCGCCATGGGTCTTCACCTCAAAAAGTAGTGCTCCATCCGCCATGGGTCTTCACCTCACAAAGTAGTGCTCCGTCTACTGGGCTAGTCGACTCACTCCAAGTCGAGTCGGTCAAGCAATCGTCAGGTCTCAGTCGGCTACACGGTCTCCGTACTCCGCAAGCTCGTCTCTGGGAGGGTCCGCTCCACGAGCTACAGGTCGATACTCCAAGTATCTCAAAGTCCCACGAAGAAGTATCTCAAAGGACCACCTCGTCATAGGGATCTCAATGCAACAGACGGCGCGTCAATCGGACGCCCGGTCGGTGAGTTATTAGCCTTTTTGTCCCCGGGGCCCAGTTGGTTTCGTGTGCGAACCA
This sequence comes from Viscum album, assembly GCA_963277665.1. Classification (NCBI taxonomy): domain Eukaryota; kingdom Viridiplantae; phylum Streptophyta; class Magnoliopsida; order Santalales; family Viscaceae; genus Viscum; species Viscum album. The sequence continues at coordinate 1,513,220,128 of OY728155.1, read as the reverse complement.
ATCCGGCCGTATCTCAACTGTACCCAGAACTCTCATAGGGTATACTAATAAGGACCTCTTCTCAATGAGATCACCAACGCCGCTGACGGTTCGTCAAACAGACGTCCAGTCTGAAAGATATCAGCTTTTCCGTTCCAGGGGCCCGGTTGGATTTCGGGTACAATCCAACCCGGCCACTATCCAACAGCAACCAAAACTCGGGCGAAGTATGCCAAAAGTTCCGTCTCATCAAGAGGAATTCAACGAGACAAACGACGCGTCAATCGGACGCCCGATCTGTGAGTTATTGGCCTTTTCGTTCCAGGGGTCCGGTTGGTTTCGTGAGCGAACCAACCCGACCGCACTCCGACAACATCCAAACCTCGAGCGGAGTAAGCCAAAAGATCCGTCTCACTTAGAGGAAAGCATCAAAGTCGACGACACGTCAATCAAACGTCCATAGCTCAAGATATGAGCGTTTCCGCTCCAAGGGCCCGGTTGGTTTCGTGTACGAACCAACCCGGCTGAACCCAAAGTATTCCTAAACCTTGGGTGTAGTATACCGAAAGGACCGTCTCGATCCAAGGATCACATCGCCTCTGACGGCGCGTCGTTTGGAGGCCCGTAGCTCAAGTTATGAGCAAAAGACCGAAAAGGTCTGAAAACGGGGGGTCTGAGCCAGGACCGACCCAGCCCAACCCCCCTGGGTCGGCCCGAACCGGGTCCGGGTCCGACCTGGCTGGGCGCGACCCGGACGGTTACGGCCGAGCGGCACGGGGGGCGTTATGCCCCCGCGTGAGAACACCGCGGCCCCGTGTGGGGCCACCCTTGGTCAACAGACACGGCAGGGCCGCGTCCCGTGTCTCGCCAGACCCGCGCAGTCACGGGTCTGCCGGCCACAGCCTCCGCGGCTTCAGCCGCGACGGTTCTTCCCGGCGGCACGCCGGGCGCCGCCGTGCCGGTGAGGCGCGCCGGCGGTTTGCTCCATGGGCCACCGGACGCGCTCCGGTGGTCCGATTTGCGCGCGGTCTTCACCAGTGTTCGTCCCGGGACTCATTCTTCACTGAAAAGCCTTAAAATCGCCCTTTAGGCCCCATTTGTCATCGTTTGACAATCCGCGCACAACAATCAACCAGCGTAGTCTTCAGTCGCCTCCGCGGCCCGACTCCGGCCGCGGTTTCGCTCGGCCATAACGGCGCGGTGTGTCGGCGCCGCGCTTCTTCGCCGCATTCATTCTCGTGTCCACACGGTGCCGTTTCACCACACCGCCTTTGTTCGTGCCGCAATGAATCAAAACATAAAAGGGGAAGGAGAGTCGGCCGAGTTTGTGCGGTCCGACCTCCTCCCGTTAGTTGGTGACAAACGACCCAAAAGATGGAGAACAACAAGGATTTGTTGTCTTTATGAGAAAAAGAAAACAACCCAAAATAGTTTTTCCCGCAAAACAAGAATTTCTAACCTGCAAACATACTCTTCGCGGATCAACTTAATATTGAGTTGATCCGCGTTATTATTTTTCAAAAGGAAACATCCATGGGTAAAGATACTATTCTCAAAATTAAATCCCTACCTCAAGTATCGTCGAGCGAGGGTTCGTCGCGGATTTTCTCATCGCGGAAGAAAGCGTCGCGGGAAGGGGATCATCGACGTCACGTCGTCGATCTCCAAGGATCCGGCGTTTTTGTCGACCTTCGTCGGAGGGCGGCGTTCTTCATTGGCGGCGATGCGTTCTTCGCGTTCTTCGTCGAAGAATGAAGAACTTCAAGCCTTGGATCTTTCTCCCAAAATCCTCTCGACAAGCTAACCCCCCAAAAAAAATAAGTGTATCTGTTATTTTATTAACCAAGTCATAAGTTTGCATTTAATAAGATTAAAACAGTTAATTCAATTGAATTAAATGCAACACTTAAATTCCCCAAATTTAATAGAGGCGTTTAATAACTTATTAAACACAGGAGTTGACTTGACATTAAGAGGGGGGTGTGGGTGCGTTACTTAGAGGAAAAGAAACGGTGGGGCTTGTGTGGGACCCACCTCACAAATATCCTACCAAGAGGGTATGATATTTTGGATTGCACCCTATCCACTTCAACTCAGGTTAAGCAGATTTTAAGTGGCTTTAAGTGAAATAAAATAAAGTTGTCGCACCACTTTATTTTATTTCTTAACTTAACCCCAAAAATTAAAAACCACACCCGAGCAAACGCAACTCCAAAAAAGGAATTTCTAAGCAAATACCGGCACTGCGATTTCATCGGTGCCCTCAGATTTCAATTCCGAGCACTGGTTTAAAAGTTAGAAAAACCCGCTCGTTCGTTCACTGAACGTACCCGAGCTAAACTTCAGAAAATGATTCCGGGCACACCGGGCCTCAGAATCAGGCGCCGTCAGAAACCGCGTTCTTGTAAAATCCCAAAGAAAATTTAGAAAAAATTTCCCTTGAAATTTCCTGGTCTTTACACAACTATTCTTGTATCCTACGTGGGTCCGACAGTTTGACTTCTGTACTAGTATCCTACATGGGTCCGACAGAGTATCTGGTCTAGTATCCTACGTGGGTTTGACAGCTTAGCTGGTCTAGTATCCTACGTGGGTCCGACAACTTTGATGTATCAGTGACTACATCTGATCATCTCTATCACTTTACGAAAGATATATACCTGTGTGAGCTGAGTCTTGACTTTGAATCATTATCATCGATGTGATTGACTTTCTTTCCTGTGTGGACTGGGTTATTCTTGGGCTCGAGAGTTGGAGCCGAACTGTAATTGATAACTTAGGTATATGTATGGGCATATATCTAAGTAGAGTTGGTTGATACTTCGTGATTGTATCTTTCTTCTGTGGTTTATCCTTCGTGGATTCTGTGAGACCTTCGGGGGTCTCGGGGTCCCTACTGAGTATCGTATACTCATCCCTGCACGGGATATACCTGCAATACGTTGTGTTGGATGCAGATGACGGACAACACCGATTGAGGTGGAGGCTTGTGGAGCTGGACGGTACCCGGAGGTGGACCACTTGGCGAGATGTACACGGAGCGGACGACCGAACCCGAGGTGCTGAGGAGGCCATATATACCCATACTTCAGGTGGGATTACCAGAGGATGACTCAGTGGTTGCTGTTTTACTTTACCGCAGTTTCACTAGCTTTTCAGTTGTAATGTACTTTACAGTTGGGTTTGTATACTGACCCATTTACTTTCCAACACACTCTTTTGTATTCAGTTTTACTTAGTGTTTTACTTTCTGTTGCGTACTCTGTTGTGTTTCTTTACTTTTATAAAGGCAATGTCTTCCCAGCTTAGGGATTTACACCTTTGGTGCTAGTCGCCAGCCCCTGGCTTATGGAAGGCAGGCTTGGGGTAGTCACGACACGGGCCCCGAGGACGGGTCGTGACAAATTGGTATTAGAGGGGTTGGTTCTACCGCAGAACTTAGACTCTGAATTATTTTCTGTGAAACAATAGTGTTAAGGGTATTGAGTGTGAATTTCAGTCCAGGGAGTCCAATGTTGGTGCGGCAGCCGACGTATCCATACACCAGGACCCTGACCTCTGATTTCCGACTCAGTGCACAAAAACACTGATTGCATGTGTGTTTCAAAAGTTTTCTTTGTGATTACTTTAAGTAAGCTCACCAAGTATACTGTTTTGACCGTGGAACACCTATTTCTTTTTAGGATGGCCCCACGAAGGCAACCAAATAGGGTTCCGAGTTACGTACAGGATGGTAGCCCATCGAGCGATAAGACCTCGGTGTAGGGCCCCATCACAGCGGAGGCACCAACGGTACCACTACCCGCTGGGCCACCGATACCACTAGCTCCAGCAACAGAGAGTACACTCCATCTGAGTGTGTTGCATGAGTTTCAGCGACAGAGGTGACCCAGGTTCCACAGAGAGACGGACCCACAGGCAGCCGAGGATTGGATGGAGGCTGTCGTCAGAGTTTTCAGATTGGTAGGGACACCAGCCGACCTTATGGTGATCCTTGTATCGAGTCTCCTACATGCAGCAGCAGGTAGATGGTGGAGCTTGATGCTCCAGGTGCATGACGAGACATCTTTACTTTGGACGGACTTCGAGAGTCTTTTCCGCTCGGAGTTTATTTTAGCCACCCTTCGTGTGGTGCAGATTCAGGAGTTACTGCATCTACGGCAGGGCAGCATGACAGTAGCTCAGTACTCAGCGAGGTTCACCGACCTCTCACACTACTCCACAGATATGGTACGAGACCCATTCTTCAGGGCCTAGACCTTTGATCAGGGACTCAGACATGAGATCAGAGCTTCGATGATCTCCCTCAGTATTCCGATGCAGGCGGGAGTACTGGAGCGAACCCTTCTTGTGGAGAGCTTTCTTGCTGAGCCGACATCAACTGAGAGACCCACCGCAGGATGACACATAGCAGAGTCTTCTGCAGACGGAAGTAGACATTTAACGCAGAGGTCCAAGCGGACCAACCCATCTGGTGGGCGACCTCAGGATACAGGTTCGGTTGTGCGGGGCACACGAAACCGAGCTAGCTATACGAGGAGCATGCAGTGCTATGCATGCGGCGGGCAGGGCCACATGGCTCGTGACTGTCTGACCTGCCATACGGACGAGCATCAGACAGTAGATGGACCTCCTGGGTAGAGGCAGAGGTTCGACCGTAGTGGTCCGTCGGGAGCAGGCGGACGAGACAGAGGAGCCGGCAGAGCAGCGGGTGGTGGACAACGTTTTGAGGCTCTACCCCCCCACCACCAGGAGGTCCACCCCGACCACAGGGAGCTGGTGGGAAGAGGCAGGCTCAGCTCCAGGAAGTCGAGGCCTACGAACATGACGCACATGAGATTATTTGAGGTACTATCTGTGTCTACTCCACCCTTGCTGCAGTACTTATAGACACATGTGCGAGTCATTATTTTATTTCTGCTGCCCTTGTTCAGAGCTCGAAGATTCTGACGAAGCCATTGGCTCGATCCTTACAGATAGAGACTCCTACGGGATCAGATTCGACAATTACGCACTGGTACCAGTAGTGTGAGATTACTCTAGGAGGTGAGAGCTTTGGTTGAGATCTTCTTATAGCGGCGTCGAGGCCTTACGACGTCATCTTGGGTATGGACTGGTTGTCTATAGTCTATGCTTAGATCGACTGCTTTAGGTGCAAAGTGCGGTGTGTCCGCACGGATGGGACCAGGTTCACCTTCACCGGCGAGAAGGGATCCTTGGCAGCGCATGATGGACTTTCACGGAGGAGAGGGCAGTCGATCACACATCAGTTGGCTAGTCTCATACTCGGAGTGGTTGATGTGTGGAGTTCGAGTTTTCCTGTTGTGGTGAATCAGTATGCATACGTTTTTCCTGACAACATTCCAGGACTACCTCCTCACAGAGAGGTAGACTTATACATAGAACTGTACCCCAGGACAACACCGATATCTACTCCAGCATATCGGATGGCTCTCGCCGAGCTTCGTGAGCTGCGGGTACAACTGGAGGACTTGTAGGGTAAGGGATTTATCCGACCCAGTGTTTCACCCTGGGCATCTCCGATTTTGTTCTCTAAGAAGGCGGATGAGAGCTTACGACTGTGTGTCGACTAATGTTGCCTGAATCAGGTGACCGTGAAGAACAAGTACCCACTCCAGAGGATTGCCGACCTCTTTGATCAGCTCAAGGGAGCACAATGGTTCTCGAAGATAAACCTCAGGTCAGTCTATCACCAGCTCAGATTTCAAGACGAGGATGTGCAGAAGACGACCTTCAAGTATTGTTATGGCCACTACGAGTTCTTGGTTATGCCCTTCGACGTAACCAACGCTCCAGCGGTGTTCATGAGTCTCATGAACAGGATCTTCCAGCCTTACCTTGATCGATTTGTCGTAGTTTTCATCGATGACATACTGATTTACTCAACTACTGAGGAGGAACACGCCTACCACTTGCGGGTTGTATTGGATACACTTCGAGAGCACCAGCTTTATGGTAAACTATCAAAGTGCCAGTTCTGGATTCAAGAGGTTCACTTCTTAGGACATGTCATCTCGGAGGCTGGGGTAGCAGTGGATCCAACGAAGATTGAGACAGCACTTTCTTGGGAGCCACCTAGGAGTGTGACGGAGGTACGAAGTTTCCTGGGTCTGGCTGGGTACTATCGGAGATTTGTTCCAGACTTATCCAGAGTTGCAGCACCGCTTTTAGCTTTGAATAAGAAGAGGAAACCCTTAGTGTGGTCAGATAGATTCCAGTAGAGCTTTCAGGAGCTAAGGCAGAGGTTGACCAGTGCGCCCATCTTGAGGCTACCGGAGGAGGGCGTAGGGTACGTAGTTTACTATGATGCATTAGGGACTGGACTCGGGTGTGTCCTGATGCAGGAGAGAGTGGTGATCATTTATGGTTCACGACAGTTGAGATAACACGAGTAGAACTACACTAACCATGACCAGGAGTTAGCAGCAGTGGTCTTCGCCTTGAAGATGTGGTGGCACTATCTGATGGGCGAGCGCTTTACAGTCTACTCTGACCACCAGAGTCTCAGGTACATCTTCTTGCAGAAGGACCTGAACCTGAGATAGTGATGATGTCTCGAGTTCCTCCAGGACTATGACTTTGAGATAGTCTATACTCCTGGGAAGGGGAACGTTGTAGCTGATGCTCTCAGCAGGAGATCAGGCATTCATCTGCTAGGAGAGGCGACAGAGCAGCTAGCCGCATTGCATATATCCTTTGTGGATATAGATGGAGAAGCCTTTCTTTAGTCTCTGGCTGCGCCTAAATTTACCCTACTAGTAAAAGCAGTCGATGTAGTACATGTAGGGGTCGAATCCACAGGGACCGAAGAAGTAACCTTGAGACGCTATGATTTGGTGAAGGATGGGCTATAAAGTAGCCAACTTTGGGTTTGATTTTGGATGGTTTAAAGAACAATAAGAAACCTAAGTGAATTCAATTCAAAGAAAATGGGTTAATCTTAGGATTATGCTTGGGGTGGATTGAATGAATTTTACTTCTTTAGACAATTTTGGTTTTATTAATTCTTGATGAATCCATTCTTTAAAAATAACACTACCTTCATCATTTTCTAGTTTGGTGCTTACTAAACACAATTACTAATCCCCTATACACTTAGAGAACCAAATTCATGATCTCTCCGAGGTATATGGTCATTTATTAATTGAATTTAGTTTTCTCAAACACAGTAAAGATGAAGAGTAGAAATTACTGAAGAATGAATGTCTTAAATTAATTATCCAATTAACAACGATTCGTTCATAAAATAACATTCAATCTAGCCTTTGCATCCTCCTAAGATCAACCCATTAAAGGGTTATCCCTCCATTGATGGTATACTCTCAATGGTGGGCGGAAGATGACTAACAAGAATTGGATTGAAGAAATTAAAACCGTGGAAATAACGAGCACTCCTCCGTGTGTGTGAATGAAATTCACACCTATGTGTGAACTAATTCACAACAACACAGAGATATCACCGTGATTTGTGATAATAAAGTTTTAATAAATGAAATGGAAAATATATAAGAGAAATAAGTTGATTAAGAACTTAAAGATACAAAAAAAGAAACTTACATGGAAATGGAAAACATTACAAAGGAAATTTGGAAGCATAACCTTACAATGAAACAAGCAACAAAAGATGATAATAAAAATATCCACCCCTATTCCCTTCACCACTAGATCCTTATATAGGAATATTAGGAGCCTTAGGTCCATCCCACAACAATTAATTCACCCCCCAACAATTAATAGAGTCAAAAGGAGGGTGAATAATCAAAAGGAAATTGATGTTTCGAATTTGACCCGGAAAACTGTCCAGATTCGTCCACCATATTGACATGTGAATTTGTAATTTAAGAAGGCCTAATCCGGAGGGGTTGTAGAATATAAATATATTCTTCCATCTGTCCTCTATGATCTGTAAAAATTTCAGGAAATTTGGCTCATCCGTTTGGAAGTTATGGTCGAAATGGTGGGACAGATTTCTGTGCATTAATGTCTGGTCCACCATTTAAATCTCAACTTCAGATCCCTTTATCATCATGAAAACTTCAAAATTAGCTCCGGACACAGTTGAATAAAATGATCCTCATATTTTTATCTTTCTAATAAATAAATTTGAGCTTCATTGGGTGGTCCCCACATTTGTTTGATGGGCCTTAGGCCCATTATTCTTTTTCCAGCAACTTTCTGCCTTCAGGCGCAAAATTCTCCATCTTCCTTTGGGATTCATCCATAGGACCTAAAAGATAAAGTGTTCCAAACAAAGTGATAAATCATATACCAAAATTTTAAATTCAAAAAATGAATATAATGTTTTCCAAAATCAAATTAATGATTGGTCCCAAATTTTCATTTTAAACATGAATTACAATTTAGATGAGAAATGAAGTTCTATTTATGTAATGCACTAAAAACAATGTTTATGGACTTTGGAATAATGAATATAAAGATATTAAAAATTAATATTAGCCACTTTCAGTGACTAATCACACCCCCCAACTTGAGTTTTGCTAGTCCCAAGCAAAATAAATTACAAATATGAAATTGAAATCCCCTTTTCCAAAAACATTTTAATACACATTGCTCACCCAAATATCTAATACCCAAAAAAAATTATGAAAACCCATCAAAATCATTAAAAACAAGCTAGGTCCATAAGCATATCCAAAGCCCAAGCCCATTCCTTTTTTCAAATTCATTGCCACATTTCATCCAATTCCAATTAAGCATGATAAAGTGTTGTGCATCATAAAAGATATGGGGCCCATTTTATTGTTCAAGGGGAAAAAATGGAAGCGCTAGGTGGGAATCACATTAAACCTTAAGATGAGTATCCATTTTTTTTGATTTTTTTGATTTTATTTTTTTAACCACAATAGATATGAAAAGACTAACTCTGGGAAAGACAACTATGGAGTCACGATCCCCAAGTTACGAACGCCACACATATTGTCAATTTCATGCTCTATAATAGAGATATAAAGCCAAACTCTGGGCAAGACAACTATGGAGTCACGATCCCCAAGTGCCGGACGCCACGCATTTGGACAAAACATTTCTCTATGTGGTCAATTTTTTTTTGTTTTTGTTTTTTTTGGATACTCAAATTAAACTAAAAGTGACCCCAGAACCCTATTCTATAATGAAAGGGACCCAAGAACTCAAATTTACACCCACGATCCAGTAGATGTGCATTGTGGCATTTTTATTAAGAGGATGAAAATGTAAACATTGAAAAATCACATCAGACAACTGCAATTTCCAAAAATTATGCTCATGAACTTAAACTTGCATTAAAATCAGAATCAAGGCATGCAAAATTTATTTGATATCCAATTTTAGAGTTTGTAATGCGTGTTATCATGTTTATGGTTAATGGAATTTTTCTTTTCATGCATGTTTTTATTCACAAAAAAAATCATTTTTTTATCTCCCCCCAACTTAGAATAACATTTTCCCCAGTGTTTAAAGAAAAGAAAAGTTAGAAGGGGGTAGGATAGGAGTTAAAAGATGAAATTGAGAATGATAACATGGAACAAATTCACCTAGTTTTTGAAGTTGAAGTTCATGATGCTCCAGATTACTCGTTTGATCTCTTGGGGGATGTAGGAACCTCCTTGATTGAACATGTATCACCCAAAATAGTTCCTGAACCATAAAAATAAGGACAAAGCAGAAAAAACAGACAACACAATGATTTATTTAATTAAAAGTACCATCATTTTTTATGGTTTTCCATGTTTTTTTAAAATCAAACTAATGATACATTGTCTTCTTTATATTTTCTGGGTAAGGTATTACTCAGGGATCACACCGCGTGACACGGATGAATACGATGCTCCCCTTTCATACCCATCCATACTCATAAAAGAAGAATAGGTCAGGAGTCTAATTTTTTTAACCTACAAAAACATAAATAAAATAAAATAAACTGATGATACATTTTCTTCTTTATATTTTCTGGGTAAGGTATTACTCAGGGATCACACCGCATGACACGGATGAATATGGTGCTCCCCTTTCATACCCATCCATACTCATAAAAGAAGAACAGGTCAACAGTCTATATAATAAAAAATGACAAAATGAAGCAGAAGGAAACAAAAGATGATTCAAAGTGATTGGAAACATGAAAACCACGAGTTGCCTCCCATGCAGCGCTTTTTTTTAATGTCATTAGCCCGACTTATACCCTAAATCTATCCATTATTCTCTGGTTCATATATTGGATCAATTAACTCCTATTTGGTTTCTTGTTTATTGAATGATTCAATGAATGGTTTTAACCTATGACCATTGACTTTGAAGACATGACCACTTGTGGGATCCTGAATCTCTATTGCCCCATGAGGGTACACATGATGCACTAGGTATGGACCATACCATCTGGACCTTAGCTTTCCTAGGTGTAGATGAAGTTTTGAACTATACAAGAGCACAAATTTTCCCAGTTCAAAGTGTTTTACTTTGAGATTCCTAGATTGGTAGGCTTGAACTTTAGATTTATTGATCCTTGAATTTTCATAAGCCTCCATCCTAAGTTCCTTGAGTTCATTAAGATCTAATTTCCTTTTTTTTTCAGCCAAAGAAATGTTAAAGTTCATTTTTTTTATTGCCCAAAAGGCCTTATGCTCAATTTCAACAAGTAAATGACATGATTTTACATAAACCAATCTATATGGTGACATGCCTAGGATAGTTTTAAAAGCAGTTCGATATGACCAAAGGGCATCTAAGAGTTTCTCGGACCAATATTTCCTAGAGGGATTGATAGTTTTTTCAAGAATTTGATTAATTTCTCTATTTGCCAACTCAGCTTGACCATTGGTTTGAGGATGTTATGTAGTAGAAACTTTATGAGTAATACCATACTTAGACATGAGTGAAGAGAATGGTCGGTTGCAGAAATGGGTTCCACGATCACTGATTATAGCCCTAGGAATTCCAAATCGAGAAAATATATGATCTTTCAGAAATCTAATCACAACATGGTGGTCATTGGACTTGGTGGGAATGGATTCAACCCATTTTGAGACAAAATCAATAGCTAAGAGGATATAGAGGTATCCCTTAGAGTTTGGAAAGGGTCCCATGAAATAAATTTCCCAACAATCAAATATTTCAACGACCAGAATGGGAGTGAGGGGCATTTGATTCCTTTTGGTAATGGATCCTAATTGCTGACACTGAGGACAACTTTTGCAGAATTGGAAGGAATCCTTAGTGAGGTTCGGCCAGTAGAAACCACTTTGGAGGACCTTTGTAGTGGTTTTCTTTTTAAAAAAGTGGCCTCCACATGCCTCTCCATGACAAAATTTTAGAATGGAATCTTGCTCAGACTCGGGAATACATCTCCTGATGATTTGATCAGGACGGAACTTGAAGAGGTAAGGATCATCAAACACATAGTGTTTGACATCAGAAAGGAATTTCCTCTTAGCTTGGGTCCCCATGAATTTTGGAATGTCACCCATCACCAAATGGTTTTCTATGTCAGCATACCAAGGGAAATCATTCACTGAATAGAGGTGCTCATCGGGAAATGAATCAGACACAGAGAGGTGGTGTGATTTGTCTTTGAATTCCATCCTAGAGAGGTGATCAGCTACAATATTTTCAACACCCTTTTTATCCTTAATGGTTAAATCTAACTCTTGAAGAAGAAGAACCCACCTAATTAATCTGGCCTTGGCATCTTGTTTTTGGAAAAGGTATTTTAGGGCCGAATGGTCAGTAAAGACAATGATGGGTGATCTTAAGAGATAAGACCTGAATTTCTCTAAGGAAAAGACAAAATCAAGCAACTCTTTCTCAGTTGTGGTGTAATTTAATTGTGTATCATTTAAAGATTTTCTTTCATAAGCAATTACACATGGAGTTTTCTCACACCGTTGTCCTAAGACTGCTCCTACAGTGAAGTCACTTGCATCACACATGATCTCAAAAGGAAGTTTCCAATTTAGAGATTGCATGATAGGTGGAGATATAAGAGTTTACTTGAGTGTAGAGAATGATTCCTCACAGCTTTCTGTCCATAAAAATGGAGAATCTTTTACCAATAGAGCACAAAGTGGTCGAGAAATAGAGCTGAAATTCCTAATGAACCTTCTATAAAAACCAGCATGTCCTAAGAAGGACCTCACTTCCTTAACAGTTTTAGGAGAGGGAAGGTGACGAATGATTTCAACCTTAGATTTATCAACTTCAATCCCTCTACCAGATACCAGATGACCTAGAACAAGTCCTTCCCTTACCATGAAATGGCATTTTCCCCAATTCAGTATGAGATTCTTATCCTCGCACCTTGACAAAACCTTTTCAACATTTATAAGGCATACCTCAAAAGTATCCCCAAAGATGGATAAGTCATCCATGAAGACCTCTAAAACATCACCCACCATATCTGAGAATATTCCCATCATGCATCGCTGGAAGGTACCAGGGGCATTACATAACCCAAAGGGCATGAGCTTGAAGGCAAAAGTGCCGAATGGACAAGTGAAGGTTGTTTTCCCTTGATCCTCTAAGGAGAATTTGATTTGATTATACCCTGAGAATCCATCTAGGAAGCAATAGAATTGATGACCCGCCACTCGCTTGAGGACTTGATCAATAAAGGGTAAGGGGAAATGGTCTTTCTTGGTACAAGAGTTGAGCTTCCTATAGTCAATACAAACTCTCCATCCACTACTGACCCTTTTTGGAAGCATCTCTCCATCCTTGTTGGTTATTACTGTGATTCCAGCCTTCTTTGGAACTACATGGATTGGGCTAACCCACTCACTCTCAGCTATAGGATAGATGTTACCAGCTTTTAACAATTTCAAAAGTTCCTTTATCACTACTTCCATGAGATTAGGATTGAGTCACCTCTGAGGTTGATGACATGGCTTTGACTCGGATTCAAGAATAATTCTATGAGTCCTGATAAGTGGGATAATCCCAGGAATATCAGATAGGGTCCATCCAATGGCTTTCTTGTGTCTCTTAAGGACATCTAGAAGCATCCTCTCATGATTGGCTTCAAGAGAGGAAGAAATGACAACATGAAAGGATTGATTGTCCCCTAAGAATGCATACTTTAGTGATGAAGGTAAGACTTTAAATTCAAGATCAGATTGGTCATGAATTTCCAAGAAAGGATGAGACTTTGTATTGAACTTAGTTTCTTTGTTCAGATTTCTTGAAATAATTGGTTCCTTGTGAACAGAATTTTCATCCACTAAATTTTTCAGAGTAGTGTCATGAATGGCTATGGGATTAATGTTATTGATTTCAACCATGGTATCATTGATTGGTGATTCTAGAAATTTATCAATAGCGCTATCTGAAAGAGATTCAATCCAAGGAGACAAATTTCCCTCATGTGAATAAAGAAAATCAATCTCTTCTTGACTTAACCATCCTTCGGTAATTCCTTGATGTTCATTGAGTTCATTATCAACACTACCAATCCAATTAACCTCATGGATCTCTTCATCATCCCTAATTTGAGAGTTTTCATTGTATATGTTCAAGTCTAGAATCATGTTTCCAAAGGTGATGATCATGTTCCCATTTCGGACTCGGATAACAGAGTTGATTGTTGCAAGGAAGGGACGACCAAGGATAATTGGGGTTTGCTCCCTAGGACCTAAGCTTGGGTGATTGTACAGAACAATGAAGTCAGCTGGGTAAATGAAATTTTCAACTTTAACCAAAACATCTTTTAAGATCCCCTTTGGAACTCGAACACTACGATCAGCAAGTTGAAGAGTGACAGATGTGGGTTGGAGTTCTTCGAGCCCTAACTGAAAATACATGGCATAAGGAATGAGGTTCATGCTGGAACCTAGATCACACAAGGCTTTGAAAACTTTGTTCTCTCCTAGTTCAACATTTATTTAAGGGCATCCTGGGTCTTTCAACTTAGGAGGAATGGTCCCTTGAATGGTGGTACTCACATTAGCAGCCAAAAGGACTTGGTTTTTATGTGAAAATTTTCTTTTAAAAGTGCACAAGTCCTTAAGGTACTTTGAGTAGGAAGGTATGGTTTGGATGGCATCGAGAAGGGGAATGTTCAACTTGACTTGTGAGAATATTTCCCTTAATGTTTCACTCAATTCAGGCTTGGTTTCTGATAAAACACTATTTTATTGAATATTTTATTGATAATAAATGATATAATTTCCTCACATTGTGTTAAATATGTTTATTTATAAAATATTTGGGATTTGATCATTCATTTGAAAATTTGGTGAAAATTCCAGTTTTACCCTTAATAGTGCACTGTATTATTTCGAAGATAAATATTTTTATATTTATTATTTGAATTTGAAATTTTGTAACAGTGTTCCTAACTTAATTATCTACAACTTTTATTCAGGACACTAAAGCTAAAGAGTTAATTTGGTTGTTGAAATTGGGCCATGAAGTCAAAGTTGGGCTGGGCTCGCCAGAATGGAGAAGGTTCTGTATTTGGGCCATATCCTCTACATAAGGGCTTGGATTGAGCCCAAATTTTGAGGAAAGCTCGGGGACATGATGTGGCACAAATCATCCTTCTGGAAGGCCGGTCAATTCACGCGTTTTGGAGGTCAAATGGGCGGTGCAAGTTTCATTAAAATATTTGGCCGAGATTTTGCATTCACACTTGAAACCACTTTGAACCTAGCCTCCCCTCCACTCTATAAATTAGTGATTTTCTCATTTGGAGAGGCTGGTTCGTGCATTGGGATATTGGAGGCAGAGGAGAATTGGTTTCAACCAAACTCTCCAACCATTGTAAGAGAGGTAGCTCTTGAAGCAAGGATCCTCTCATCGAAGCCTCCTTCTCTCCTTCATGTTGTAATTGTTTTGTTTGTGTAATAAACTTCTTTGTTCTTCTTTTATTTCTTCTCTTTTCCTCTGTTTTATTTAAATTTATTCTTCTCTTAATCTTCCTCTTGGGGCTGGAATTCTTGAGTAGAAGCGATATTGGGTTATACCCATTATAAACCTTTGCACATGCAAAACGCTTCTACGATGATTACGCCACCCATGGAAGAGTAATTTTTAGTGATCGATCTATCTTCTACCCTCTTCATTTAATTATTTTGAATCATTGAGCCTACTGTAATTCACTTAATATGATCCATGAATTATGTTTTTAAATTTTAAGAAACTAAGCAAGCAATTGAACAATTAATACAAAAACACGCGAGGTCGAGATTTTGTGTAAATTGTGAGAGTGCGAGCTTAATCGGTAATACAAGACCACTTGGGATAAATTTGTAGAGTTCAAATATAATCCCTAAACACAACTCATCCTCATTTCCAGAATGGATTTGTGCTCTAATTAACCACTGACCATAAGCTAACCTTAGAACAACAATCAAAGCAGGGTTCTGCGATTGCATGTTCCGAAGCTAGCCTAGGGTTTAAGTAATTCCATCTTTGTGGTTAAGTTAACTCTTGTAGGGTTCGAGGGTTAACAAATTAGAGGATCATAATTAAGTGGATATTCATTTAAATGATTAATATGTAAATGAAGAGGTAGAGTTAGATCGATTACGCCTTTTAAAATATTTTCTAAAAAAAACATCTTCTTGTTGTGTTATTTTAATCAGAATTCATTTCAAAACTAAAAACAAAAAAAAATACAATCTTCTTCCAGCAAACTTCTTCTAGATTCATAAACTATAAACAACCCCAATCCTTTTCTAGTAGTGTTTTTATTCTCTTTTATTTAATTTTTAGAATACCTCTAATAAGATGTTTTAATTCACTTCCTCCTTTGAGAGACGACCTTGGTTAGCCCCCTATGCTACACCAAGTTAACTAAACATTAGCTTCATAGAGTGTTGTGCTTGGAGTTTTATCCAACGTAACTCACTTTTGAAGTTCTTTTGAGAGCGCGTGCGACAACGCTCTTTCAAATTGGCGCCGTTGCCGGGGAGGCAAGTAATTATTTCAACCAACTAGAGGTATTTATTTTATTTTACATTTTATTATTTTCCTCTCTTCTTTCTTCCTTCTTTACCCAATCTGATTTTTCATCCTCTTCTTTTATTTTCTCCTACTTCTTTGTGGACCATCAACTCAAACTTCTCATTTTTATTTTACTATGGTCCACCTTCTTTCTTTTCATTTTTATTTGATCTATGACACGAACTAATCCCGAAGATCTCTTAGATCTTGATCCTGAGATTGAACGTAGCCTTAGGGCACGAATCAGACATTCTCAGTCTACGGGAAGTTTCAACATTCAACCAGTTAGAGAATTACTCCAATATCAGAACATTGAAATTGGAAGAAATTCAAATTCAAACATAAAAGAGGAACCAATGGCTGATAATAATGGAAATGAACTTAATAGAACCATTCGAGAATTGGCTGCACCTGATATCAACTATCAACCAAATTGTATTGCATACCCAAATCTCGAATCGGACTTTGAACTAAAATCAGGGTTAATTCACTTACTTCCAAAGTTTCATGGCCTCTCTGGTGAGGATCCGAATAAACATTTGAAAGAATTTAATGTGGTTTGCTCAACCCTAAAACCTAAAAATGTCTCTGAAGATCAAATCAAACTAAGAGCATTCCCATTCTCACTTGATGGAGCTGCAAAAGATTGGATGTATTATTTACAACCTGAAGATGTAACTTGTTGGAACGATTTGAAACGTCTTTTCTTGCAGAGATTTTTTCCAGCATCGAGGACCACTTCCATTCGTAAGGAGATCTCGGGGATCAAGCAAGCACATGGGGAGTCCATGTATGAGTATTGGGAGCGATTCAAGAAGTTGTGTGCAAGCTGTCCACATCACCAAATCAGTGAGCAACTCCTCATTCAGTACTTCTATGAAGGACTCACAGCTATGGAGAGAAGCATGGTGGATGCCGCAGCTGGAGGGGCATTGGTGGACAAGACACCAATAGCCGCACGTGCATTGATTGACAAGATGGCCCAAAACTCCCAACAATTTGGCGATAGAGGTACACTACATGTCAGGGGAGTACATCAGGTAAGTCCTTCTTCTCTTGAGAGTCATTTGATTGATACCAAGTTAGAAGAATTGACAACTATGGTAAGGCAGATTGCTTTGGCACAAAAGACATCTTTACCTCCTCCTTCAAGGCCTTGTGGTATTTGCACTGAGACAAGCCACCCAACTGACTGTTGCCCACAACTCCAAGAAACTGAAGATTGTGCAGCAGTGTTCCCTGGGAGACCATATCAGCAGCAGAAGCAACAACCATATCCCCAGAAGAAGTTCGATCCAACATTCAACCAAGGGTGGAAAGATCATCTGGACATGAGGTATGGCTCTGGACAACAACAAAGGCCCCCCTTTCAACAAAACTTCCAGCAGCCTCCACCTTACCAACAGGGTTTCCAACAACCCCAAAGGAGATTTGAAGCTCAAACATCAACAAGTCAGCAACAAGGGAATCTCCAACCCAAGGTAGACTCTAACACTGATGATCTTTTGAAACAAATTGTTCTTAATCAACAGAATGAGCTGAAAAGTCAAGGTTCGGAGCTGAGGGAGTTGAAGACTCAAATGAGCCAGATTGCCACCGCCCTCCATGAACTTGTAAGTAAGAATTCTGGAAATCTACCTTCCCAACCCACTCCAAATCCAAAGGGGAATGTTAGTGCCATAACATTGAGAAGTGGGAAGCAAATGAACGATACAGCTGTACCTACCATTCCACCGGGATTCACCTCAACTTCAGAGAAGCCACATTCCATACCAACTGATGAACAATCCAAGGAGAAAGATAAAGGTAAGAAAAAGATTGATGATGTTCCTCCTAAACCACTTCCTTTTCCAAACAGGGTTGTTCAAACCAAGAAGATGGCTGAAGAAGCAATGCAAAAGGAGGTTTTGGACACATTCAAGCGTGTGGAGATCAACATTCCTCTACTCGAAGCCATTAAGCAAATCCCAAGGTATGCCAAATTCTTAAAAGAACTTTGTACCAATCGAAGAGGGCTCAAGGGAAATGAGAGGATCAACCTTGGAAGGAATGTCTCAGCACTCATTACACCAACTCTAGCAATGCCAACAAAGTGCAAGGATCCCGGGACATTCACCATCCCATGCACCATAGGGGAGTTTCACTTCTCTGATGCTCTTTGTGATTTAGGAGCTTCAATAAATGTGATGCCTCACTCTGTTTTCTCTTCATTGCAGATTGGTGAGCTCAAGCCTACAAGGGTAGTGGTGCAGCTAGCGAATAGAGCTACAACATATCCGGCTGGTGTCCTTGAAGATGTGTTGGTAAAGGTAAAGGACATGATCTTCCCTGCTGATTTCTATGTACTAAACATGGAAGATGACCAGGTAAGTTCTCATGCCCCTATCATTCTTGGTAGACCCTTCCTCAAAACTGCTAAGACCATTATCAATGTTCATGAGGGTACTCTTTCCATGGAATTCGGGGATGAAATCGTGAGGTTTAAAATCCTGGATTCTATGAAGTACCCACCAGAGGAACACTCAGCATTCTTTCTCTCTCATTCTGAGTCTCCATGTGATAGTCCCTCTATTTTTGATTCCCAATCTCTTGAGGACTATTCACTTCTTAATGAAATAATGAGTATTGGGTCCAACTTGATGTCTCATTCTACTTCATCCCCTTTAATTCATGATCTTTCTGATCTTGGGATTGGTTCATTTGTCCAATCATATTCGAATTCTGAGCATGTATACTCTGATTATGATATGGCTGCTAATTTTTCTGATGGATTTGATGCATTGTTCTCTCATTCAGATGATATGTATGATTGTGCACAGATGTCTACGCCACTCATGCTTCCATCCATTCAGCAGCCACCATCACTGGAACTAAAGCCATTGCCACCAAATCTCAAATACTCATACTTGTTAAGTGGTGAAAAATTACCTGTTATCATTGCTAACAATCTCTCTTTTGAACATGAAGAAAAACTTTTGAATCTTTTGAGGGAGAACATCAGGGCAATCGGGTGGACCTTGGCTGACATATCAGGTATTAGCCCCTCCATTTGCATGCATAGGATTCTTTTGGAAGATGGAGCTAAACCGGTGAGGCAACCACAAAGGAGACTCAATCCAACCCTTCTGGAGGTTGTTAAAAAAGAGGTTGAAAAATTGCTCGAGGCAGGTATAATCTATCCCATTTCAGATTCTCAGTGGGTAAGTCCTATTCAGGTTGTGCCTAAGAAAAGTGGTGTTACTGTTGTTAAAAATGAGAAAGATGAGTTAGTTCCAATGAGGGTACAAAACAGTTGGCGCGTGTGTATTGATTATAGGAAACTAAATCATTCCACTCGCAAAGATCATTTCCCCCTCCCATTTATTGATCAGATGCTTGAGAGACTAGCTGGGAAGACACACTATTGTTTCTTGGATGGATTTTCTGGATATTTTCAGGTTCCTATAGCTCCGGAGGATCAGGAGAAGACTACATTCACCTGTCCCTTTGGGACATTTGCCTATCGGAGGATGCCATTTGGACTTTGCAATGCCCCAGGTACCTTCCAGAGATGCATGGTGAGTATTTTTTCTGATTTTATTGAGACCTGCATGGAGGTATTTATGGATGATTTTACAGTGTATGGATCTTCATTTGATGAATGTCTAAGTAGTTTGGAAAATGTGTTGAATCGTTGTATTGAGAAGAATCTAGTCCTGAACTTTGAAAAGTGTCATTTCATGGTAGAGCATGGCATTGTCTTAGGGCATGTAGTGTCAAAACATGGGATAGAGGTTGATAGATCTAAGGTAGACATCATTTCATCCTTACCCTACCCTTCATGTGTGCGTGATGTTCGATCATTCCTTGGGCATGCTGGATTTTATCGACGCTTCATCAGAGATTTTAGTAAGATCGCTCTACCCTTATCTCGATTACTTCAAAAAGATATTGACTTCAATTTTGATGATTCATGCAGGGTATCATTTGATGAGCTAAAGAAGTGTCTGACCACTCCACCGATCATACAGCCCCCACGGTGGGAGATTCCTTTTGAGCTTATGTGTGACGCCTCCAACTTCGCGGTTGGAGCTGTCTTATCTCAGAGGGTGGAGGGACGTTCACATGTGATCGCCTATGCATCGAGGACACTAGATTCAGCCCAATCAAACTACACCACAACAGAAAAGGAGTTTCTTGCTGTTATATTTGCTTTAGATAAATTTCGTTCATATTTATTGGGCTCTAAAGTAGTTGTTTTTTCTGACCATGCAGCTTTGAGGTACCTCCTAAAGAAGCCAGATGCAAAGCCACGACTTATCCGTTGGATGCTACTTCTTCAAGAGTTTGACCTTGAGATAAAGGACAAGAAGGGGTCAGAGAATTTGGTGGCAGACCACATGAGTAGGCTTACTCACACACTAGAGGGTGACACCTTGGACCAGGTACCACTTCGGGACACTTTCCCCGATGAGCATCTCTATACCATCTCAGGTAAGCATCCTTGGTATGCTGATTTAGTTAATTACATTGTTGGCTCTGAAATCCCAGTAAATTTGAAGAAGCATCAAGTCCAAAAATTAAAAAGTGAGTCTAGGTATTATGTGTGGGATGATCCATACCTCTGGCGCATGTGTAGTGACCAAGTCATTAGGAGGTGTGTTCCCGATCATGAGTTTGAGTCTGTTTTGCATTTCTGTCATACACTTGCTTGTGGTGGACACTTTGGACCCCAACGGACATCTAGGAAGGTTTTAGACTCAGGATTATATTGGCCTAGTTTATTCCATGATTCCCATGTATTTTGTAAGTCATGCTCTCGTTGCCAACACACTGGAAACATTTCAAGAAGACACGAGATGCCCCAACAACCCATTTTATTCTGTGAGATTTTTGACGTTTGGGGAATTGATTTTATGGGACCTTTTCCTAGTTCATTTGGTTTCTTGTATATCCTTGTTGCTGTCGATTATGTGAGTAAATGGGTGGAGGCCAAGGCCACCAGGACTGACGATTCTCATGTTGTTGTGGATTTTGTCAAAGCACAGATTTTTTGCAGGTTTGGAGTACCAAAGGCCATCATCAGTGACCAAGGGACACACTTTTGCAATAGGAATTTTGCTTCCCTCCTTCGGAAGTATGGGGTGACTCACAAAACATCAACACCATACCACCCCCAAACAAATGGCCAGGCTGAGGTTTCAAATCGCGAGTTGAAACAAATCTTGGAGAAAACCGTGCAGCCAAATAGGAAGGATTGGAGCAAGCGCTTGGATGATGCATTGTGGGCTTATAGGACAGCATACAAGACCCCCATTGGTATGTCCCCATTTCGGATTGTTTTTGGGAAAGCGTGTCATCTCCCCGTGGAAGTCGAGCATCGGGCATATTGGGCTATAAAGAAATGTAACATGGATTTGGCCCAAGCTGGAATTCAAAGGAAGTTGCAAATTCAAGAGCTTGAGGAGATTCGCCTGTCATCATATGAGAACTCAAGGCTCTACAAGGAAAGATCAAAAGCAGCTCATGACAAAATGATCCAACAAAGGGAGTTTCATATTGGAGAGAAAGTCCTTCTCTATAGTTCACGACTGAAGTTGATGCCTGGTAAGTTGCGTTCCAGATGGTTAGGTCCTTATATTGTGTCTAATGTTTTTCCTTATGGTGCAGTGGAGATCACACAAGAGGACACTGGAAGGAGCTTTACAGTCAATGGGCAACGTTTGAAGAGATACATTGAGGGACATCCTACTAATGCAGTGGATTTTATCACACTGCATGACCCCATCATCACTTGATCACATCAGGCTGTTCCTAACCCTTTCACTTTTATATTATTTGTCCTATTTAAAAATTCTGCATTTCATGTGCATATATCATCTCACGGGTTCACATTGAGGACAATGCAATATTTTAAGTGTGGGGGAGGGAACCTTTTAGTTTAGTAATTTCAATTGTTTTCCTGTTAAAAAAAAAACCAAAAAAAAAAATTTGTGTGTTTTTCAAAATTTGTGTGTTTAATTTACAATTTTTTGTGTGTTTTTGAAACTTTTGAGCTGAAATGATTCTCATCACCATTTTTAAATCCATATCAATAAGTGAAACAATTTACCCCTTGAAACTAAGCTTAAATGAATGCTGAAATGACTTTGTTTCAAGTTCAAATATTTAGTAATTTCATGGAAAGTACACCGAATTTTGAATCCCATGCCACATCTCACTGTCTTTAAATTTGAAATCACTTTCCTGTGAGGCTTCTGAACCATTATTTTCATATTCTTTACATTCACCTCACTTCTTGAGAGAGCCAAACCATACTTGATTTAACCAGAATTTGATCTATTCCTATCAAAACTTGAGGGTTTGAGGTACTTGTGTTTAAATGATTGAGGCATTTGTTTGGTATTAAAACCCCTATTTCAAATAATCCTTTTTTATAATGGCCTACCTTGAATATTTAATCCTTGTAGCCCTTAGAAGCCATGCACAGCCTGTTAGGTTAAGCCACATTACAAGCCAATTTTCCCTATCCAACCAACTCTTGAAGTGAAATTGCATAATCTAGTTGAGCTTAAGTATGGGGGAAGCTGTCTTGTGTTGTGCCACCCCATTATGTGATACTTTGGGTGGAAAATTAAATTCTGAAGAGATGTGTTTGCTGCTAAAGAAAGTCATTATATTGAAAGTTGTGCCTTTTCTGGAGCTTTCATGACAAGTGAAGCTGTGCCTTTTCTGGAGCTTCTAATTGAGGTGGAAAGCTGTGCCCATCTGGAGCTTTCAAGAAAATCATGTTTTAGAAGATTGACATTTTTTATGCTGAAATGATGAATGGTGTAAACCTTTCATGACTTTTTATGATGATGGAGCTGAATTGATACTATGGGGATTGAAGAGAAGACCATATTTAAGTGAAAATTAGATTAATGCAATTTTGCTTCAAAAGAGTCAAGCCCTCCTCATTCAGCCTCAGAGTTTTTCACATCTTAATCCTACCAACCGAAAGCCACAGAACAACCCTGAAAAGTCCTCATGATAAACATATGTCCTTGACTCACATCGGGTAGCGATGTAGGAATCTATCAAGCCTATGGTGACCCTTTTATGAGTTTGGATGAGAAAGACATTGCAAAAAAAATTTGATATTTGAGTGATGAGAGAAAATTCAAGCAAGGTAAGTGTTTTGTGCATGGGTGGATAAATGAAGTGGAAATATATTGAATGATATAAATGGAGAACTTGAAATAAGGTTTTTTATGAGTCATGATATCTTTTTTTTATTCTTGGTGTGAAATTGATTGATCTTAAAGATATGTGTTTTAAAAATTGGTTTTGATTTGATATTGATGTTTACTTGATATGAGGTTTTGCCCAGGTGTGCAAAAGGGTAAGTGTGGGGGAGTTGATAAAACACTATTTTATTGAATATTTTATTGATAATAAATGATATAATTTCCTCACATTGTGTTAAATATGTTTATTTATAAAATATTTGGGATTTGATCATTCATTTGAAAATTTGGTGAAAATTCCAGTTTTACCCTTAATAGTGCACTGTATTATTTCGAAGATAAATATTTTTATATTTATTATTTGAATTTGAAATTTTTTAACAGTGTTCCTAACTTAATTATCTACAACTTTTATTCAGGACACTAAAGCTAAAGAGTTAATTTGGTTGTTGAAATTGGGCCATGAAGTCAAAGTTGGGCTGGGCTCGCCAGAATGGAGAAGGTTCTGTATTTGGGCCATATCCTCTACATAAGGGCTTGGATTGAGCCCAAATTTTGAGGAAAGCTCGGGGACATGATGTGGCACAAATCATCCTTCTGGAAGGCCGGTCAATTCACGCGTTTTGGAGGTAAAATGGGCGGTGCAAGTTTCATTAAAATATTTGGCCGAGATTTTGCATTCACACTTGAAACCACTTTGAACCTAGCCTCCCCTCCACTCTATAAATTAGTGATTTTCTCATTTGGAGAGGCTGGTTCGTGCATTGGGAGATTGGAGGCAGAGGAGAATTGGTTTCAACCAAACTCTCCAACCATTGTAAGAGAGGTATCTCTTGAAGCAAGGATCCTCTCATCGAAGCCTCCTTCTCTCCTTCATGTTGTAATTGTTTTGTTTGTGTAATAAACTTCTTTGTTCTTCTTTTATTTCTTCTCTTTTCCTCTGTTTTATTTAAATTTATTCTTCTCTTAATCTTCCTCTTGGGGCTGGAATTCTTGAGTAGAAGCGATATTGGGTTATACCCATTATAAACCTTTGCACATGCAAAACGCTTCTACGATGATTACGCCACCCATGGAAGAGTAATTTTTAGTGATCGATCTATCTTCTACCCTCTTCATTTAATTATTTTGAATCATTGAGCCTACTGTAATTCACTTAATATGATCCATGAATTATGTTTTTAAATTTTAAGAAACTAAGCAAGCAATTGAACAATTAATACAAAAACACGCGAGGTCGAGATTTTGTGTAAATTGTGAGAGTGCGAGCTTAATCGGTAATACAAGACCACTTGGGATAAATTTGTAGAGTTCAAATATAATCCCTAAACACAACTCATCCTCATTTCCAGAATGGATTTGTGCTCTAATTAACCACTGACCATAAGCTAACCTTAGAACAACAATCAAAGCAGGGTTCTGCGATTGCATGTTCCGAAGCTAGCCTAGGGTTTAAGTAATTCCATCTTTGTGGTTAAGTTAACTCTTGTAGGGTTCGAGGGTTAACAAATTAGAGGATCATAATTAAGTGGATATTCATTTAAATGATTAATATGTAAATGAAGAGGTAGAGTTAGATCGATTACGCCTTTTAAAATATTTTCTAAAAAAAACATCTTCTTGTTGTGTTATTTTAATCAGAATTCATTTCAAAACTAAAAACAAAAAAAAATACAATCTTCTTCCAGCAAACTTCTTCTAGATTCATAAACTATAAACAACCCCAATCCTTTTCTAGTAGTGTTTTTATTCTCTTTTATTTAATTTTTAGAATACCTCTAATAAGATGTTTTAATTCACTTCCTCCTTTGAGAGACGACCTTGGTTAGCCCCCTATGCTACACCAAGTTAACTAAACATTAGCTTCATAGAGTGTTGTGCTTGGAGTTTTATCCAACGTAACTCACTTTTGAAGTTCTTTTGAGAGCGCGTGCGACAACGCTCTTTCAGTTTCCCCCCTCATGCGTTGAGGAAATGGTGTAGGTTGTTGAGTTTTTTGTTGAAGTGTTGTTTCTTTCACATTGTTATCAGTTTCTTTAGTTTTATCTTGTGTTTCATTTGAATTTTCATTAGAGTTTGAAGCTTCACATGGTTTCTGACTTATTTGTTTAGGTTTTTTAATTGATTTCCCACTTCTTAAAACTATCATAGCCTTTAGTTGTTCATGAGTTGTTTGAGTGAAACTTGTCTCTCCCCTTGATGTTTGTTGTGGAATGGCCTGTGTGGGCATGGGTGCCTTTCCTATTTTGATGGTTTGAAGTTCTTGTTTAATGGATGAGAATTCTGAGTTCATTTTGTCCATTTGTTTGCACAATTGTTCTAGTAGGCTTTGTGGAACATTTTGGGTTGGTGCTTGACCTTGTGGGTTTATCCCAGGAGGATACTTTAGTTGTTGGATAGTTGGTTGATATTGGACATGAGGATGTTGGAATTGGACCGGTTGTGGTTGGAACTGATTATGAGGTTGAAAGTTTTGTTGAGGGTATGGGTTGATACATTGTTGTTGTGTTGGTTGTTGATTGTCCTTCCAACGAAAGCCTAGATGGTCATTATACCTTGGATTGAAGGTGTTCATGAATTATGGATTTTGAAAGTTCATTGCATTAACTTATTCTGGTGGTCCTCCTAAAAGAACATCCTTGTTGGAAGGAATGGTTGGGAAATTATCAGTATTGTGGTCATTCTTGTCACAAATTTTACAAACAAGCTCAACAGTTTGGGTTTTGTGGACCTTCCTAAGATCAATCTCCTCAACTTTCCTCGTGAGTGCAACAAGTTTTTCTCTAAGGTTTTCTTCTTCTCCAAGATTGTATATTCCACCAGATTTGGGTGGCTTCTCATAGTATGGTGATGTTCCCCATGTTTGGTTTTGTTCAACAAGATTTTCTAGATACTCGTAAGCATCATTTGGGGATTTGTTTTTGAAGGTTCCATTACACATCATATCAATGAATTGTTTGTTTCTGGGACCCAACCCTTCATATAAAATTTTCACTTGTTTTGGGATTAAGAAACCATGGTGCGGTACCATGTTTAATGTGTCCTTGAACCTTTCCCATGTTTTATAGAATGTTTCTCCCTCTATTTCAAAAAAGTTTTGTATGCTCTTTTTAAGTGCAATTGTTTTGTGATGGGGGAAGTATTTTTTATAAAATTCTCATTGAAGTTGGTCCCAAGAGTGAATGGATGCTAGTATCAAACTTTTTAACCAATTCTTTGCTCGGTCCTTAAGAGAAAAAGGAAAAAGTTTCATTTTAGCAGATTCAATTTGATTTTGTGGGGACATGGTTTCGATAATGTCATTAAATTCTTTAACATGAAGGTAAGGCATCTCAGACTCCATCCCATGAAAGGTTGGAAGGTGGTTCAAGACATGGGGTTTGAAAACATATTGGGCATATCCTATGTTATCATGCCTAATGCATGAGGGTTCATTGGTACAGGTTGGTGTGAGGTAGTCATTCATGGTTGGGTCTGCAACAATTCCAAGTTAGGGTCTTACCCGTTATTTTGGTTCCCTCCCCGGTTTATGATTTGGTTTTGTGGGAGATTCTCCATTGTATCGAACTCAAAATGTGAATTTGGAGTATTAGGAAGATTTGGATCTAAAGGAAATAGACCTCTTTTAGTGCTTGACTCCCTAGACCTAGGAGTATCCACCCTAACTAATCTGTTTGAGTTATCGCGGGTGTAGGCGGACATGCGCCAAAAGAAAAAAAAAGCGAGAAAGGGAAAAGATAAGAGAATTGGGATGAGAATAGAAGAATGGGGGTAAGAAAAGAAGGTTTTTGGTCTAAGGAACTTACTTGGTCCCCAGAAACGGTGCCAAAATTTAGCTGCGCCCAAATTTACCCTACTGGTAAAAGCGGTCGATGTAGTACATGTAGGGGTCGAATCCACAGGGACCGAAGAAGTAACCTTGAGACGCTATGATTTGGTGAAGGATGAGCTATGAAGTAGCCAACTTTGGGTTTGATTTTGGATGGTTTAAAGAACACTAATAAATCTAAGTGAATTAAATTCAAAGAAATGGGTTAATCTTAGGATTATGCTCGGGGTGGATTGAATGAATTTTACTTCTTTAGACAATTTTGGTTTTATTAATTCTTGATGAATCCATTCTTCAAAAATAACACTACCTTCATCATTTTCTGGTTTGGTTCTTACTAAACGCAATTAATAATCCCCTATACACTTAGAGAACCAAATTCATGATCTCTATGAGGTATATGGTCATTTAGTAATTGAATTTAGTTTTCTCAAACACAGTAAAGATGAAGAGTAGAAATTACTGAAGAATGGATGTCTTAAATTAATTATCCAATTAACAACAATTCGTTCATAAAATAACATTCAATCTATCCTTTGCATCCTCCTAAGATCAACCCATAAAAGGGTTAGCCCTCTATTGATGGTATACTCTCAATGGTGGGCGGAATATGACTAACAAGAATTGGATTGAAGAAATTAAAATCGCAAAAATAACGAGCACTCCTTTGTGTGTGTGAATGAAATTCACACCTATGTGTGAACTAATTCACTACAACACAGAAATATCACTGTGCTTTGTGATAATAAAGTTTTAATAAATGAAATGGAAAATATATAAGATAAATAAGTTGATTAAGAACTTAAAGATATAAAAAAAGAAACTTACATGGAAATGGAAAACATTACAAAGGAAATTTGGAAGCATAACCTTACAATGAAACAAGCAACAAAAAATGATAATAAAAATATCCACCCCTATTACCTTCACCACTAGATCCTTATATAGGTATATTAGGAGCCTTAGGTCCATATAACAACAAATAATTCACCCCCCAACAATTAATAGAGTCAAAAGGAGGGTGAATAATCAAAAGGAAATTGATGTTTCGAATTTGACCCGGAAAACTGTCTAGATTCGTCCACCATATTGACGTGTGAATTTGTAATTGAAGAAAGCCGAATCTGGAGGGGTTTTAGAAGAGAAATATCTTCGTACATATGTTCTATATGATCTTTAAAAATTTTAAGAAATTTGGCTCATCCGTTTGGAAGTTATGGTCAAAATGGTGGGACGGATTTCTGTGCATTAATGTCGGGTCCACCATTTAAATCTCAACTTCATATCCCTTTATCATCATGAAAAAATCAGAATTAGCTCCGGCCACAGTTGAATAAAATGATACTCATATTTTTATCTTTATAATGAATAAATATGAGCTTTATTGGGCTTGGTTTATGGGCCCCACATTTGTTTGATGGGCCTTAGGCCCATTATGCTTTTTCCAGCAAGTTTCTGCCTTCAGGTGAAAAATTCTCCATCTTCATTTGGGATTCATCCATCGGACCTAAAAGATAAAGTGTTCCAAACAAAGTGATCAATAATATCCCAAAATTTAAAATTCATAAAATTAATATAATTTTGTCCAAAATCAAATTAATGATTGGGCCCAAATTTTCATTTTAAACATGAATTACAATTTAGATGAGAAATGAAGTTCTATTTATGTAATGAACTAAAAACAATGTTTATGGACTTTGGAACAATGAATATAAAGATATTAACAATTAATATTAGCCACTTTCAGTGACTAATCAGTCTCTCACAGTCACTCCTCCACTTCTTCAGCTAGTCAGGGAGGCAAAACGTGGGGACATTGACTATGAGATGTGACGTGCTCAAATATCCACAGGGCAGATGCCTAATGGATTTTATGAAGGAGGGGAGCATGTCATCCTCTTGAGGGGACATACTATGTTACCAGTTGCACTACAGGAGGAAGTGCTGAGGGAGTTTCACACTTCCCCTCTAGCGGTACATCCAGGAGTGGCAAAGATGTATCAGGACCTCAGACGACAGCACTGGTGGCCGGGTATGAAGAAGGCTGTAGTAGAGTTCGTTTCATGATGCCTCACTTGTCAGCAAGTAAAGGCAGATCACCAGGTACCAGCAGGGTTGGTACAACCCTTAGAGTTCCAATAGTGGAAGTGGGATGGGATATCCATGGATTTCGTGACGAGGCTTCCACATACATCCAGAGGACACGACTCTATTTGGGTGATCGTAGACCGACTCACCAAGTATGCCCACTTCCTACCGATTAGAGATCAGGGCTCAGTAAAGAGCTTGAGACGCCTCTACATTCGGGAGATCGTACGACTTCATGGTGTGCCATCGACTATTGTCTCTGACTGAGATGCTCGATTCACTTACTGGCTATGGAAGGAGTTACATGAGGCTTTTGGGATGCAACTAAGTCTAAGCACCACCTTCCATCCTTAGACGGACAACCAGAAAGAGAGGACCATTCAGACTCTCGAGGACATGCTCCGTGCATGTGTCCTCGACTTTGGTCGCAGCTGGGAGGATCACTTACCCTTGGTGGAGTTTGAGTACAACAAAAGTTACCACTCCACCATAAGGATGGCCCCTTATGAGGCACTGTACGACCGACCTTGAAGATCACCTCTATGCTGGACTGACCCAGGGGAGTCAACACTTGTAGGACCAGAGATGGTTCAGGCTACGACAGAGAAGGTGCAGATCATCCAGGAGCGGATGAAGACTGCACAGAGCAGACAAAAGTCCTATGCTGATAGGATACGGAGACCACTGGAGTTAGAAGATGGCGAACACGTCTTCCTACGGGTCTCACCTCGACGAGGTCTATGGAGATGTGGCCGGGGCGACAAGTTATCTCCGTGTTTTATCGAACCTTTATAGGTCCTCAACAGAGTAGGCGAAGTGGCTTACCGCCTGTCTCTTCCACCTCAATTGCATCGGGTGCACGACATCTTCCATGTATCTCAGCTGAGGAGATACGTGCATGACCCGACCCACATCATCGACCACGGGGAGCTAGACATAGATGATGGGGCGACATTCATGGAGGTCCTGGTGGAGATCGAGGATCAAAAGGAGCATGTCCTACGTGGATGGTTGATTCCTCTGGTGCGCATTCGCTGGCAGCACGAGAACCTCCAGGAGAGCACATGGGAGCGGGAGGCTCAGATGCGTGCTCAGTACCCTCATTTGTTTCCCTAGTATATGTTATAACTTTAAGGGGATGTAAAGCCCTGAGGTGGGGGTAATGTAAAGACCCATAAAATTCAAGGAATTTTTTTCTTAAATACTTTGGAATTTTACGAGTCCGCTGTTTATGATGGCGTATGATTCTGAGGCCTGATGTGCCCAGAATCAATTTTTGAATTTTTGTTCGGGTACGTTCAGTAAACGTACGTGTGGGTTTTTCTATATTTTGAACCGGTGCTCAGAATTGAAATTTGAGGGCACCGATGAACTCACAGCGCCGATATTCACTTAAGGGGACCTTTATCGTAGTTGCGTTTTGTAACACCCCAAGATCTTATGAGATATATTATTTTTAATTTCTTTGACATCTTCTATTATACACTACACCAAGATTAGCTTGTAATATACGCAACACCGTATTAGCTTGCAGTATACGCAACACTATTCTTGGCTCGTGTTACACACAATTTCAAGTTTGTTTTGTGGAAATTATTCTACGCAACATTATGTATGGATTTTGTTTAATGTATAATTGAAATAAGTTTTGATTATGTTATACGCAACACCAAACAAAGCTTTCACTACACGCAGTATAACAACCCTTACTTTACATACATTGTTATTACTTTAGAATTGAAGCACACTTATTATAACATATAGCAAAACCAAGAAAGGACCGTATATGTATAGTGTCTTTAGAAACTAGGAAACATAAAAAACTGGTTCATAAAGCATCTACTTTGCCACCCATTTATTTCATCATATCTAGAGTCCCTTTTTGGCATATTATACTTAATAACCTTCTTCCTGACCTGGGGAAATAAAACATACAAAAGGGTGATCTCAAATGCTCAGTAAGGGTAAAAAAAATAAATATCAATCACTTCATATTCATAAGAACATATCTTTTGGAAATCTTAACCTACAAAAGAGATCATAATTTCATAACATGGGATAAATCATAGTAGTGAAATGTAATCCCAATAATCATAACTTAAAACATGAAACTTTGTGGAATACACACATAATCATAGAGAATCATTTCTTATTAGTCAAGACTCATTGCCAAGACTATCTTAGTGGACAAAGTCCCTTTCTGAACCAAGTTCACTCCTCGTTTCAGTCCTGTTTCACTGAACCGGTATAACCTACCGTTCCAGCCATGTCTATATCATGAGATATAAAATATTTACCCAATGAATTGGAGGGATATATAGGTCCCACCCATCTCATAATGATACCATTCTTATGTGTGCCACAAAATCATAAATCATACATCATTGCATAACCCATGTAGTAAAAATGGGATTCTTAAACAATATGACATCATAAAACAATTCATATAAGATAAAGGAATTCATAAAAATATTTCCATCACAACATAATCAAATCCATGTAATAATAGGGATAGAAACATAACCCTATATTATCTTATATGGAAAAAAAATAATTTTGATAAAACACTTGAACTCCATTCTTGAGGAAAATATCCTTTCTACTTCAAAAACACTTTTCCTTTATTAACATGTCGTACAATTCTAAACTAAAAGAAGTTGATTAAAAATAAAATTTAAAACTTGTAAAGTAAGCTTCTTGGAAATAATGTTTTAAAAATCCATCCATGTCGTATAAGTTAAAAAAAACATTCTTCGTACTTTTGTCGGAAAAGTCAAAAAGTACCTCGTACGAAAAACGACAAAAGTTTCCTTTCATATCCTTTACTAAAAACTCACCGAAGGGTAAAATTGGATTTAAAAAATTTTAGGTGGATGGAAATAATATTACATATTGAGGAAACATGGATGTGGATGATAAAATACACCCTAGTAAATACCAAAGTATAAACAATCTCGGATAAAAATGAGATTGTGATATTTCCCTTACCTTAGGTTCGATATGCTTTGTACGTGTCCGAACCTCCTATATAATGATTTAAATAATGTTATTGACTTATTAAAGAATCATAATTATTTTTATGATATCATATATGGTCATATTCTTAGCTTCTTAGTAGTAATATTTCATTGCTACTTGTTATTCGGGTGTTTATAACTTTTTGTTCTTATGCGTGTTTGTCGAATAAATTCTTATTCTTCTCTTTAGGTTATAGATACCTCATTTCCAGAATGGTATTAGTGTAATATATATCATATTCATTCATTCAATTTATTTATATAATCATTATGAAATGAATATCATGTAGAACGAGTCGCATCACATCGTGGAGACGGTATTCCGTACGTACGCACGAGTGATGATATCATTCCTATGATCGTGGAATTGTATTGGAGTGTATGTATACTATTTCAGAATCAGTATCACTTTATAATAGTCATATATAGTCATTATTTACACCATTATACCCATCCAAGTAAGGTGGTGGTGGAAAATAGATTACACCACGGCGTGGAGACGGTATTCCGTACGTACGCACACGCGGTGATTTCTTTTTCCGTAGGATGTATAGATGGTGAAATAGGGTTGTTTGATACTTATAATAACATATCAGTATATGAGTGATACTTATTTTATTACTTCATAATGAAACAACTAAAGAATAATAAGTGGAAGAAGAAATAAAGATGAAAGAATCGGTAACGGACATTACCTCTTCTTTGAAGTGCTTCTTTGAGACCTCCTTTTAGGGCACTAAAATAGGTCTTTGAAGAAGACCAGAACCTCTAGGATGTTTCTAGGGAAGTGCAGAGAATAAATTGGCAGGGGTTGGACGAGCTTGAAGGCTCAAAGTGGTGTGAGGAAGAGGGGGAGGAGGTGCCCTTTTATAAGGGAGGAGAGGGGCTCTGTTGGAAAAACTAAAAATATTATTTTATTATAAAGTCAAGTTCAGTTTTAAATAGCTCCAAATTGATTTATTTTGAATATAAGGTGGTTATGGGTCTAAATCCTCTCATCCAATATAATTTAGATAAGTTTAGGTTCCTATTTTAACCTTATCATTTAGA
Organism: Viscum album; assembly: GCA_963277665.1. Lineage (NCBI taxonomy): Eukaryota > Viridiplantae > Streptophyta > Magnoliopsida > Santalales > Viscaceae > Viscum > Viscum album. The sequence goes on along the minus strand of OY728155.1, from coordinate 1,513,187,000 downwards.
TTTAACATTAAGTTAAATAATTTTACTTTTTCCGTGTCTTCTTGTGTTCTTATACTATAAGGTTAATAAACTTACTATAAGCAGCCAAACGAACCCCAAGTTGTTTATTATTAATATATATAACCTTATCTAAGTCATTTGGCCGAACCTTAGATTTTTAGGAATAAAATAACAATTACTAATATAATTTTTTTTAAAAACTATTTTATGTCAATTTTGACACTATTTAGTAATTAATTTTTGTGAAAATCATAACAGAATGATTAGTTAGAACAAAGTTAATTAAATCAATACTAACATGTCATATTAATCTAGAAAATTAGTGTAATTCATAAAAAGTCTCAAATTACATTTATTTTGGTGTTTATAACATCAATTATGTCAATATTTCATTAATAAGATAATTACTGCATCATCATTGTGTCATAAATAAATTAAATTATTTAATGTATAAAAATTAAAAATAAAATACAATTATGTATGAAATATTTTTATCTTTCTAATGAATATTTATAGTTGAATTTATATTATGTATTACTCCATATTAAAAATTATTTACTTATTAAACTTTGATTTTAACTATTTTAACCCTTCTTTAAATAAATTAATAATAAATGTCCTAATCTAATCCAAGTGGGCCTAAATGGTCATATTTTATTCCTAAGGTTGTTTTTGGTCGAATTAAACTTGTCCAATAGAATTAGGACATGTGTTAGGGTAATAATAATATCATTTTTACCCTTAATTACCCTATTTACTTTTAACCGTGGTAAATAAAATTAAAAAGTTACTATTCACCGAAAATTATTTTCATCTCATTGAACCACATTTTACTTACTGGCATCAACCGTGTCTCTCGGATTTTTGAAATTCCACTCACAGAAGCGGTAAAATTAAGTTTTATGAAAAATTCAGTTTTTTAACTACCACTTAGTGGTTTCACTATTCATCAAAAATTGAAAGTTTTCAGAAAAATACCAAAATTTCACCCTAGGATAATTTCGATATTCCGAATCCAAAAATGAAGTCCATTTTGAAAAATAAAATTTATAAAATTTCAAAAAGTGGTTATTACTATTCATAACGACTAGTTTTAATAATATTTTATTAGCATATCATTGTTTAGTGAAACTCGGTATTGCGTACGACAAAAGCTATCGAGGAAGGTTGCAATTTCATGTAAAGCAAGCCAAGCAAGTGTTGTGTGTAGAAAAATATTCCTTTGATGATTTATATAACATAAAAGTCTCGGGTGTTACATTCTACCCCCCTTAAAATGAATTTCTCCCTCGAAATTCGTCACTTTGTAACAAACAGATGAGGATACCTCTCCCTCATTATATCCTAAAGCTCCAAAGTAGCTTCTTCTAATTGGTGGTTCCTCCATAAAACTTTCACCAATCGAGTGGTCTTGTTTCGTAGGACTTTTTCGCTACGATCCAGAATCTCTATCGGCTGTTCTTCATAAGAAAGATCCTGCTCCAGCAGTACAACTTCTGAGCTGAGTACATGTGAAGGATCAGGTATGTACTTTCTCAGGAGAGATACAAGGAACAAATCGTGAATTTGAGAGAGATTCGGTGGAAGTTCCAATCGGTAAGCTACCTTCCCAACACGATCCAGTATTTCGAAAGGACCGATATATCTAGGGCTCAACTTCCCCTTCTTTCCAAATCTCATGACCCTCTTCCAGGGAGATATTCGTAAGAACACTTTATCACTCACTTCAAACTCTAGATCTTTTCTTTGGTTGTCGACATAACTTTTATGTCAACTCTGAGCTGCTATTATGTGTTGTTGAATAGATCTGACCTTTTCTGCCATTTCATCAACGAGATCGGGTCCTAATAGCTTTCTTTCCCCAACTTCATCCCAGCAAGTTGGAGTCCTGCATTTCTTTCCATAGAGAGCTTCATAAGGAGCCATCTGAATACTGGAGTGAAAGCTATTATTATAAGAAAATTCCACCAAAGGTAGGTATTGATCCCAACCACCTTTGAAATCCATAGATCAAGATCTCAATATATCTTCTAGAGTTTGAATTGTTCTCTCAGACTGACCGTCTGTCTGAGGATGATAAGTAGTGATGAAACTCAACTCTGTATCCGGAGTATGCTGAAGACTTCGCCAGAACTTTGAGGTAAATCTCAGATCCCGATCAGATATAATAGAAAGTGGTACTCCATTCAATATTACCACTTCCTTTACATATATCCTGGCAAGTTGATCCAGAGAGAAATCCTCTCTAATAGCAATGAAGTGTGCAGACTTTGTAAGACAATAAAATATGACCCAAGTAGCATTATTGACTTTGGATGTTTTAGGAAGTCCTGTGACAAAGTCCATAGTGATGTTTTCCCATTTCCATTCGGGTATGGGTAATGGTTGTAACATCCCCTTAGACTTCTGTCTCTCAGCTTTAACTTGTTGACAAACCAAGAATTGAGAGACATATTCAGCAACATCTCTTTTCATGCCGTCCCACCAGAAGTACTCTTTCAGGTCCCTATACATCTTCGTGCTTCCAGGATGAATAGAGAATGAAGAACTATGAGCCTCATCCAGCAGCTCCTTCTTTAATTAGGGGATGGGAGGAACACAAACCTGATTCCTGAACTTTATTATCCCATCACAATCAAGGTTGAATTCAGGAACATTTCTCACCTTCTTTTGTAACTCTACATCTTCTTTCTGTGCCTATTTAATCTTCACATGTATAGATGGTTGAACATTCATTTGAGAAAGATATGATTTTTCCCTTTTCATTATAATTCCAAGATCCAACCTTTGTAAATCCATAAATATTGGATCTTTTGTGATCCTCATCATGGATAAACTAGCATGGTCTTGTTGACTTAATGCATCTGCCACCTTGTTTGCTTTCCCAGGGTGGTAATGGATTGAGCAGTCGTAATCCTTAATCAGCTCCAACCATCTTCTTTGGAGCATATTCAGCTCCTTTTGTGTGAAAATATACTTTAAACTTTTATGATCAGTATAAATATCACACCTTTTACCATAAAGGTAATGCCTTCAAATATTTAATGCAAAGATTACCGCAACTAACTCCAAATCATGAGTTGGGTAATTTTTCTCATGTATTTTCAACTGTCGTGAGGCATAATCTATCACCATATCATTTTGAATAAGAACACACCCCAATCCCTTCTTGGATGAATCACTGTAGATCACAAACCTTTCTCCACTACAAGGCAGTGTGAGCACAGGTGCACTGGATAACCTTCTTTTCAACTCCTTGAAATTATCTTCACATTCTTCCGTCCAAACAAACTTAACTCCTTTCCGAGTCAACTTGGTGAGTGGATTAGATAATCGTGAAAAATCTTTCACAAAACCTCGATAATATCCAGCCAAACCAAGAAAACTTCGGATCTCAGTTACTGTTGTTGGTCTTGACCATCTTTCGATAACCTCTGTTTTCGCTGGATCCACAGATATCCCCTATTTTGAGATTATGTGACCCAAAAATGCAACTTTTTGAAGCCAAAATTCACACTTGGTAAATTTGGCATAAAGCTTCTCCTTTCTCAGGGTCTTCAATATAATTCTCAAGTGATCTTCATGTTCTTCCTTGCTCTTTGAATAGACAAGAATATCATCTATAAAGACTACCACAAACTGATCAAGATAGTCTCTAAAGACTCTATTCATTAGATCCATGAAGATAGCAGGGGCATTAGTAAGACCAAATGACATCACTATAAATTCATAGTGTCTATACCTTGTACGGAAATCCGTCTTTGGTATATTCTCCCTTTTGACCCTTAATTGATGATACCCTGAATGAAGATCAATCTTGGAAAAGTATTGAGCTCCGCGTAGTTGGTCAAATAGGTCATCAATGCGTGGGAGAAGATATTTGTTCTTGATAGTGATCTTGTTAAGTTCTCGATAATCAATGCAGAGTCTCATTGATCCATCTTTCTTCTTAACAAATAGAACAGGTGCTCCCCAAGGTGATGCACTAGGGTGTATGAATCCCTTATCAAGATTCTCTTGGAGTTGCTTCTTCACTTCCTGCAACTCAATTGGATCCATTCTATAAGGTGTCTTTGAAATAGGCAAAGCACCCGGTACGAGTTCTATTGAAAACTCAACTTCACGATTTGGTGGAAGACCCGGTAATTCCTCCGGAAAGACATCATCAAACTCCTGTACAATGGGCATATTCTTAATCTTGAGTTTCTCACCAACCATTTGAGATAAATAACCTTCATTTAGTGGAATCAATACCCATAAAATGGAAGAAATTTACACTGGAAGGTTATGTTCATCCTTGCATCGATAGACGATCATAGATTGATCTGAAATATGAAATGTGACTTCCCTTCTTTGGAAATTGATATGAGCTCCATGTAGAGAAAGCCAATCCATGCCAAGAATCACATCAAATTCCACTATAGGAAGGATCACAAGATTTGCAGGAAGCACTTTCCCACAAACTTCAATCGGAGAATAATTATAAACTTTTGATGCGACTATTGTGCCATTAGGTGTTGTAACAGCTAACTCAACATCTAATTGTTGAGGTAATACGGTGATACCCTTATAAAATTCTTCAGAAATAAAGGAGTGGGTGGATACAGAATCAAATAAAACATTTGCTACTTTAGAGTGGATGGTAAGTGTACCTTTCACCACATCGTTATCGTACTCCACATCGCTGATAGAAATTGCATGTGACTTTCCTTTGTCTTTAGCCTTAAGAGTTTGTTGATGTCGACCATCATCATCAACCCTTGGATTAGGGCATTTATTATCATAATGTCCCATCTCCTTTCACTTGAAACATTGAAGTGTAGTAGGTTCATTCTATGTATCCCTTCCTTTGTTTGCATCATTAGACATCTTCTTCCCATCATCGCGACATTCAAATGCCCGATGACCTTCCTTTCCACATTTGAAACATTTACTTGTCCCTTTAAGACAACTCCCTCCATGTTTCTTTCCACACTTTGAGCATAAGGGAAAGCTCATCTTCTTTTCAGTGTGCTCTTTAGATTTTCCTTTGAATTCCATTTTCCTCTTCTTATCAAACCCATATGACTGATGGGTTACTCCAATCTCCATCTCAACTTTGAGAGCACATCGAACGATTTCCTCGTAGCTATTGAAGTCCCTTATGGCTAAAGCCCTTTGAAGACTTGGTTTTAAGCCACTAAAGAATCGATCGATCTTACTCTCAGGTTGGATAATAATACCAGAAGCGTACCTTGAAAGTCTTGTAAAATTTGCTTCATAGGTACCAACTGATTCATCATCCTTTTTCTTCAGTTCAAGAAACTATTTCTCCATCTTTGTTCGGAGAATACGAGGAAAGTACTTATTGAAAAATAATTTCTTGAACTCGTCCCATTCCATGGACTCAATTTCATCCCTTTGCCTTGTATTCTTAATAAGATTCCACCATTGATCGGCATCTCCTTCCAAACGATACACTACTAGGATGACTTTTTCATGTTCAGAACATTGAAGAATTGAAAATATATTTTCAGTAGTACTAATCCATTGTTCAGCAACTAATGGATCAGTAGACCCGCTGAAAGAAGGTGGACGCTGCCTAATGAAGGATTCAACAGAATGTTGCTCCTTCCTTTGCTCGTTTGGAAGTCCTGCATGATTCATAGCTTGAGAAAGTTGTGTGAGCATGGCTACAAAATTTTTCATTCCAGCTCCCATAACTTTTGGTTGCTCAGGGGGACAATCATTGCATTGCCCGTCACATTCCGCATTAACACGGTTCCTTCGGGTTCCAGCCATTGACTAAAACCAAGAAGAATAGTGTGAGCAACACTAATTATAATAGGAAAACCACATAATCAAGAATAAAATTTCACACTTAAGGTCTTATCCTAGGTTATTCATGGTCATTTATAAAACTCTAAGATTGTGTTCTATGCTTAGACTTATCCTTAGGGTTCTTACCAAGGCTTTCACATCCTAGTTTCCAAATGTTGACTATACCTTTCCTCTGATACCAACTATAACAACCCATACTTTACATACATTGTTATTACTTCAGAATTGAAGCACACTTATTACAACATATAACAAAACCAAGAAAGGACCGTATAGGTATAGTGTCTTTAGAAACTGGGAAACATAAACAACTGGTTCATAAAGCATCTACTTTGCCTCCCATTTATTTCATCATATCTAGAGTCCCTTTTTGGCATATTCTACTTAATAACCTTCTTCCTGACCTGGGGAAATAAAACATATAAAAGGGTGAGCTCAAATGCTTAGTAAGGGTAAACAAAAGAAATATCAATCACGTCATATTCATAAGAACATATCTTTTGGAAATCTTAACCTGTAAAAGAGATCATAATTTCATAACATGGGATAAATCATAGTAGTGAAATGTAATCCCAATAATCATAACTTAAAACATGAAACTTTTTGGAATACATACATAATCATAGAGAATCATTTCTTATTAGTCAAGACTCATTGCCAAGACTATCTTAGTGGACAAAGTCCCTTTCTGAACCGAGTTCACTCCTCGTTTCAGTCCTGTTTCACTGAACCGGTATAACCTACCGTTCCAGCCATGTCTATCTCATGAGATATAAAATCTTTACCCAATGCATTGGAGGGAGATATAGGTCCCACCCATCTCATAATGATACCATTCTTATGTGTGCCAGAAAATCATAAATCATACATCATTCCATAACCCATGTAGTAAAAATGGGATTCTTAAACAACATGACATCATAAAACAATTCATATAAGATAAAGGAATTCATAAAAATATTTCCATCACAACATAATCAAATCCATGTAATAATAGGGATAGAAACAGAACCCTATATTATCTTAGATGGAAAAAAACTAATTTTGATAAAACACTTGAACTCCATTCTTGAGGAAAATATCCTTTCTACTTCAAAAAAACTTTTCCTTTCTTAACATGTCGTACAATTCTAAACTGAAAGAAGTTGATTAAAAATAAACTTTAAAACTTGTAAAGGAAGATTCTTGGAAATAATTTTTTAAAAATCCATTCATGCCGTATAAGTTAAAAAAAACATTCTTCGTACTTTTGTCGGAAAAGTCAAAAAGTACCTCGTACAAAAAACGACAAAAGTTTCCTTTCATATCCTTTACTAAAAACTCACCGAAGGGTAAAATTGGATTTAAACAATTGTAGGTGGATGGAAATAATATTACATATTGAGGAAATATGGATGTGGATGATAAAATACACCCCAGTAAATACCAAAGTATAAACAATCTCGGATAAAAATGAGATTGTGATATTTCCCTTACCTTAGGTACGATATGATTTGTACATGTCCGAACCTCCTGTATAATGATTTAAATAATGTTATTGACTTATTAAATAATTATAATTATTTTTATGATATCATATATGGTCATATTCTTAGCTTCTTAGTAGTAATATTTCATTGCTACTTGTTATTCGGGTGTTTATAACTTTTTGTTCTTATGCGTGTTTGTCGAATAAATTCTTATTCTTCTCTTTAGGTTATAGATACCTCATTTCTAGAATGTTATTAGTGTAATATATATCATATTCATTCATTCAATTCATTTATATAATCATTATGAAATGAAGATCATGTAGAACGAGTTGTATCACATCGTGGAGATGGTATTCCGTACGTACGCACGAGTGATGATATCGTTCCTATGATCGTGGAATTGTATTGGAGTGTATGTATACTATTTCAGAATCAGTATCACTTTATAATAGTCATATATAGTCCTTATTTACACCATTATACCCATCCAAGTAAGGTGGTGGTGGAAAATAGATTACACCACGGCGTGGAGACGATATTCCGTACGTACGCACGCGCGGTGATTTCTTTTTCCGTAGGATGGATAGATGGTGAAATAGGGTTGTTTCATACTTATAATAACATATCAGTATATGAGTGATACTGATGTTATTACTTCATAATGAAACAACTAAACAAGAATAAGTGGAAGAAGAAATAAAGATGAAAGAATCGGTAACGGACATTACCTCTTCTTTGAAGTGCTTCTTTGAGACCTCCTTTTAGGGCACTAAAATAGGTCTTTGAAGAAGACCAGAACCTCTAGGATGTTTCTAGGGAAGTGGAGAGAAGAAATTGGTAGGGGTTGGATGATCTTGAAGGCTCAAAGTGGTGTGAGGAAGAGGGGGAGGAGGTGCCCTTTTATAAGGGAGGAGAGGAGCTCCTTTGAAAAAACTAAAAATATTATTTTATTATAAAGTCAAGTTCGGTTTTAAATAGATAAAAATTGATTTATTTAGAAGCTAAGGTGGGTATGGGTCGAAATACTCTCATCCAATAGAATTTAGACAAGTTTCGATTCCTATTTTAACCTTATCATTTAGATTTAACATTAAGTTAAATAATTTTACTTTTACCGTGTCTTCTTGTGTTCTTATACTATAAGGTTAATAAACTTACTATAAGCATCCAAACGAACCCCAAGTTGTTTATTATTAATATATATAACCTTATATAAGTAATTTGGCCGAACCTTATATTTTTAGGAATAAAATAACAATTACTAATATAATAGTTGTTTTAAAAACTATTTTATGTCAATTTTGACACTATTTAGTAATTATTTTTTGTGAAAATCATAACAGAATGATTAGTTCAAACAAAGTTAATTAAATCAATACTAACATGTAATATTAATCTATAAAATTATTGGAATTCATAAAAAGTCTCAAATTACATTTATTTTGGTGTTTATAACATCAATTATGTCAATATTTCATTAATAAGATAATTACTGCATCATCATTGTGTCATAAATAAATTAAATTATTTAATGTCTAAAAATTACAAATAAAATACCATTATGTAGGAAATATTTTAATCTTTCTAATGAATATTTATAGTCGAATTTATCTTATGTATAACCCGATATTAAAAATGATTTACTTATTAAACTTTGATTTTAACTATTTTAACCCTTCTTTAAATAAATTAATAATAAATGTCCTAATCTAATCCAAGTGGGCCTAAATGGTCATATTTTATTCCTAAGGTTGTTTTTGGTCGAATTAAACTTGTCCAATAGAATTAGGACATGTGTTAGGGTAATAATAATATCATTTTTACCCTTAATTACCCTATTTACTTTTAACTGTGGTAAATAAAAGTAAAAAGTTACTATTCACCAAAAATTATTTTCATCTCATTGAACCACATTTTACTTACTGACATCAACCGTGTCTCTCAGATTTTTGAAATTCCACTCACAGAAGAGGTAAAATTATGTTTTATGAAAAATTCAGTTTTTTAACTACCACTTAGTGGTTTCACTATTCATCAAAAATTGAAAGTTTTCAGAAAAATACCAAAATATCACCCTAGGATAATTTCGATATTCTGAATCCAAAAAAAATTCCATTTTGAAAAATAAAATTTATAAAATTTTAAAAACTGGTTATTACTATTCATAACGGCTAGTTTTAATAATATTTTATTAGCATATCATTGTTTAGTGAAACTCGGTATTGCGTATGATGCAAGCTATCGAGGAAGGTTGCGATTTCGTGTAAAGCAAGCCAAGCAAGTGTTGTGTGTAGAAAAAGATTCCTTTGATGATTTATATAACATAAAAATCTCGGGTGTTACACACAGCCCCGACTTGGCTTGCATTACATGCAATCAAGACCTTCTTCGATAGCGTGTGTAGTACGCAATACCAAGTTTCACTAAACGAGATATTATTATAATATTATTATGAACTAGCCGTTATGAATAGTAATAACAACTTTTTGAAATTTTATAAATTTTATCTTTCAAAATGGACTTCATTTTTTGGATTTGGAATATCGAAATTAGCCTAGGGTGAATTTTTGGTATTTTTCTGAAAACTTTCAATTTTTGATGAATAGTGAAAACACTGGGTTACTATTTAAAAATCGACTTTTTATTTAAATAATTATTTATTTTATTTAAATTTATTTTAAGTCAAAATTGATACATAATACCTATATAAGTTCAATTTAATTCATTTGAGTCATTTTATAATAATTTTAGATATATAAAAATTTTATAGAACTTTTCACCGTCTTTTACCCACCTCCTAGGAGAATTTGAAAATATACATAAAACTCAATTTTACCGCTTCTGTGATTGGAATTTCGAAAATATGAGAGACACGGTTAATATCAAGGAGTAAAATGTGGTTCAATAAGATAAAATTATTTTTGGTAAATAGTAACTTTTTACTTTTATTTACCACGGTTAAAAGTAAATAGGGTAATTAAAGGTAAAAATGATATTATTATTACCCTAACACATGTCCTAGTTCTATTTAATAAGTGTAATTCAACCAAAAACAACCTTATTAATAAAATATTACCCTTTAGGTCCACTTGGATTAGATTAGGACACTTATTATTATTTTATTTAAAGAAGTGTTAAAATAGTTAAAATCAAAGTTTAATAACTAAAACATTTTTAATATAGGGTTATACATAAGATAAATTCAAATATAAATATTCATTATAAAGATAAAAATATTTCCTACATAATTGTATTTTATCTATAATTTTTAGACATTAAATGATTTAATTTATTTATGACACAATGATGATGCAGTAGTTACCTTATTAATGAAATATTAACATAATTGATGTTATAAATACCCAAATAAATGTAATTTTAGACTTTTTATGAATTAAACTAATTTTATAGGTTACTATGACATGTTAGTATTGATTCAATTAACTTTTTTTGAACTAATCATGTTGTTATGATTTTCACAAAAATCAATTACCAAATAGTGTCAAAATTGACATAAAATAGTTTAAAAAAATATATTATATTATTAATTGTTATTATATTCAACAAAATATAAGGTTAGGCCAAATGACTTATATAAGGCTATATATATTAATAATGAACCACTTGGGGTTCGTTTGGATTTTTATAGTAAGTTTATTAACCATATAGTGTAAGAAAACAAGAAGACACGGTAAAAGTTAAATTATTTAACTTAGAGTTAAATCTAAATGATAAGGTTAAAATAGTAACCTAAACTTGTCTAAAACCTATTGGTTGAGATTATTTCGAACCATCCCCACTTTATCTTATAAATAAATCAATTTGGAGCTATTATAAACCAAATATGACTTTATTATAAAATAATATTTTAAGTTTTTTCAAAGGTGCCCCTCTCCTCCCTTATAAAAGGGCACCCCTTCCCTCTTCTCTTCACACCATTTTGAACCTTGAAGCTCGGACAAACCCTACAAATTAATATTTTAAACCTCTCTAGTTATATGATAGAGGTTCTGGTCTTCTCAAAAGATCAACTATAGTGCCCTAAGAAGAAGTTTAAAGGAGGTGCGTCGAGGAAGAGGTAATCTCTTCTACCAACTCTTTCAAGTTTCTTTCTTCTTATACTTCCTATTATTTAGTTGTTTCATTATAAAGTAATAACATAAGTATTAATTATATACTTATATGTTATTATAAATATGAAGAAACCCTATTTCACCTTCTATCCATCCTATGGAAAACGAAATCACTGCGCGTGCGTACGTACAGAATACCGTCTCCACGTCGTGGTGTAATCAGTTTTTCCACCACCACCTTACTTGGATGAGTATAATGGTGTAAAGAATAACTATATATGATTATTATAACATCATACTGATTCTAAGTTATTATATCATACACTCCAATTCCATTCAATAAATATGGGAACAATATCATCGCTCGTGCGTACGTACGGATTACCGTCTCCACGACGCGATGGAATTCATTTTCCATGTTAACAATTCAAGAATGATTATAAAGTATATATAATAGGTAATCATGAAATATATGACATAATAATGCTACTGTATTTATGTATATATATATGTATGTCATCTACTTAATTCCATTCAATTCAATAAGGAAACGAAAAACAACATTCATGCGTACGTACGGCCTACCGTCTCTATGAACGGTGTATTTATTTCCATTTATAGATCTATTATATATATGTATATTATGAATATATATTATATATAAATCATGTTTTATATTCTGTAATTAAGTAATCATGATATAAGTAATCATATTAATAATTACAAGTCAAAACACGGACGATAAATGAAACGATTTTACCCAAAATGCTACTTTAACATGAAATTGACAAATGAACGGATAATATAAAGTCGTAAGTGAATCATATATGATATAATAAATATTATTATGATTCTGTTACAAGTTAATAATATGTTTAAACCCACTATATAGGAGTCTCGGACACATACCTAATAAATTGGACATAAGGTAAGGGATAATTTTTCAAATCTCATTTTTATCTGAGATTGCTTATACGTAAGTATTTACTGGGGTTATATTTATCATCCATGTCCATGTTTTCTAAAAAAATTTCATAAAATGTTACTATTCTTCCATATATGTTTAAAGTCATTTTTACCCTTTTTTACTTTTACCACATCGTATGGAAGGAATCTTTCTTTTGTTTACCATACAAGGTACTTTTTGACTTTTTCAAAAAAAGTATGAGAATAATGTTTTTTTAACTTATACGGCATTAACAGATTTTTACGATTTCATAAAGCCTTATTTTCAGGAAGCTTACTCTACAAGATTTAATAATTACTTTCAAAAAAATCCCTTTCTTTTAAAATTTCATGGCATTTTGTGAAAGGAAGATGATTTTGAAGAAGAAAGGATATTTTTCTGAAGAATTCATTTCAAGTGTTTTATCAAAACCATTTTTCCATCTAAGATGACATTATTTCATATATGTATGTTTCAAATATAATGTCTCTATGATTTACATGGTTTCAATTTTCTTATTATGAAATGATATCCATTTATTTTATATGGATTATGTTAAGATGTGATGATGTTTATGAAACCCATTTTATTCTTTGGGTTATGATGAATGATTTTTGATTGTTTTGTGGCACACAAAAGAATGATTTCAATATGAGATGGGTGGGACCTATATCTACATCCAATGCATTGGGTAAAGATTTATATCTCATGATATAGACATGGCTAGAATGATAAGTTAATCCGGTTCAGTGATATAGGACTGGAACGAGGAGTGAACTCAATTCAGAAAAGGACTTTGTCCACTAAGATGGTCTTGGCAGCAATGCCTTGGCTACTATGGAAATCATAACATGTGCTTAATGGTTTCCACAATTACATGATTTATTCCCATACTATTTTATCATGATTGATGATCCATTATGATCTATGCGTTACGTATTTCCATGTTTTATGTCATTGCTCAAGATTTTGATGTTTAAATATTATGTTCATGTTTTGAAGTTCAAATGTATATGGTTTGTTTTATTTTCTCGATGATTAACCTTACTGAGAATTTGATCTCACCCTTTATATGTTTTCTTTTTCCCAGGATATAAAGAAAGGTTTTAGGTAAGAAAAAAAGGAAGATCTTTATGAGAGATGTTGAAGATCTTTCACCAAGATTAGAAGATTATATTCCGAGTTTCCAAAGACACTAAACTATTACGGTCATTTGGTGTCTGTTTTTGTTATGCATTAGATATTCCGCAAAAGTAATGTAATGTCTATGTATGTCAAGCTTTGGGTCTCTACAGTTATTATCAGAGGAAAGGTTTAGTTAACCTTTGGAAACTAGGATGTGAAAACTTTAGTGAGATCACTAGAGATATTTCTAAGGTATGTCTAGGGATGTCTATAGGTTAAGTATAAGTATATGTTATAGTTATAGAATTATGGTAACAATATTAGAATTAACCCTAAGATGTTATATATTGAAGGTACTCTCCCTTTATTATGTTGTTTTCCCTAGCATGATTTTTGCCTCTCACACTATTTTTTTGGGTTTTAGATGATGGCTGGAACCCGAAGGAACCGTGTTGATCAATGTAATGGACAATGCAATTATTTTCCTCCTGAACAAACCAATGTTATGGGAGATGGAGTGAAAAATCTTATTGCTATACTTACACAACCTATGAATCATTCCGGACTTCCAAATGATCAGAGAAGGGAACAATATTCTATTGAGTCCTTCATGAGGCAACATCCACCTTCTTTCAGTGGGTCTTCTAATCCACTTGTTGCTGAATAATGGATCAGTACCATTGAAAAGATATTTTCCATACTTCACTGTTCGGAACATGGAAAAGTAATTCTGTCTATTTACCGTTTAGAAGGTGAAGCAGATCAATGGTGGACTCTAATTAAGAATACGAGGCCCCGAGATGAAATTGAATCCATGGAATGGGATGAGTTCAAGAACATATTTTTCAATAAGTACTTCCCTCATATTCTTTGAACAAATATGGAAAAGGATTTCTTTGAGCTTAATCAAAAGGATGATGAATCTGTTGGTATATACGAAATGAATTTTACAAGGCTTGCAAGGTATGCATCTGGCTTTATCATCCAACCTGAAAGTAAAGTTGATCGATTATTCAGTGGCTTAAAACCAAGTCTTCGAAGGGAATTAACTATAAGAGACTTCAGTAGCTATGAAGAAATTGTGGGTTGTTCTATTAAGGTAGAAATGGAAGTTGGTGTTACATATCCATCTCATGGTTTTGACAAGAAACGAAAGATGGAGTTCAAGGAGAAATCTCAGAATAATGGTGAAAAGAAGATGAATGTTTCTTTATGCTCAAAGTGTGGAAAGAAGCATGGTGGAGATTGTCTTAAAGGGACTAGAAAATTTTTTAAGTGTGGAAAAGAAGGTCATAGAGCAGCTGAGTGTCGAAGTAATGGAAAAAGGGTTTCTAATGATGTGAATAAAGAAAAGACTGCAGAGATCGCACCACCAACATTTCAATGCTTCAAGTGCAAGGAAATGGATCAATGTCCTAATCCAAGGGTTAAAGATTATCAACATGAGCAACCTCTTAAGGAAAAGGATAAAGGGAAGTCACATGCGATCACTATTTGTGATGTTGAGTATGAAAATGATGTTGTGTAATGATTAAGTGTTTATGTAATGGGATTTCAAAATAGCATCATGGAATCTCATTTATGGCATCGCGGAATTTTGGAATACCTATGTATTGGTTTTCAATAATTATATGGTACTAGTAACCATGAAAAGTGATTGAAATATTTTTGGAAAGAAGATGATATACGCATAATGAAGTGATAAAGAAAAAATGAAATGAGCTCATGAATGATATAAGGAAAAAGTTATATCATGGTTTGAGTATATAGAAATTTTGAGATTTTGGTATGTGGAAAGTGTTAAATTTTGACAGCATTCATGTTTTCACTAAGGGTCAATGGGTATTCATTTTTCAAGAGAATACATGATTAAGGTATTCACATGTTTTTAATTTGACCAACAAGATATATCGTATGATATATGGGGGATAAATGATGGTATTCACATGCTCGGCAGATGACATTTCTAGTAATTGTTTTCTTTATACTATGAGCTTGGATAGAAGTATTTTGGATAAGCCTAAAGATTGGAATAGATTATATTGGACATAAGTCAGTATTTTTTAAGGCTAGAACTTTTTTTGATATTATTTATAGAATGTTATAATAATGTAGTTTTAGAAAAAGAAAAACCTGCAGGACGGGCGACAACCCGTTGCGTCGGACAAGGCTGTGGGAATCAAACCCACAACCGAAGTGCGACAGGTCTTTATCGCCTACCGCTGGCCTACATGAATTCCCTGATTAGTAGAAACTAGTTTTATTATATTAAGCAGTATGATATATGAAGTATAAGTCCATTTTAGGAACCATATATGATTAACCTCACTATAGATGGACTTATGTATTTTTGATAACTTTTTCTAACCTTTTGTTTGAGACAGATGGAATGACCCATCATTCTATCACATGATCTGCTAACACTTCACGAATAAAAAATTCAACTTTATTTCTTTAAGAGATGAAGTGGAAATTGTCCAAGGAACGACCAATGGTGAGATTGTACCAAAATCAAGAAAGTATTTCTCCTAATTCCAATTTCTTCAACTTTAGGAAAATGATCTTGAAAACCAAAAATGTTGTCCTAGTGCCCTTATATCTGATGAATTATATGATACCTTAGATCATCACAAATTTATGGCTTTGTGATTGTTGGTTTTTTCATAGCCATGTACTCTACCACTCTTCATCAGAAGTTGATGGTTATATTTCTCTTCCATATCCATATTTTCACCTATGTTGTCCTATGTGGAAACCCAGTGCTGAGTTACTTTGGGTGACTGTTACGATTCTAACTTCCCTTTTTAAAATGAAGTTTTAGTATTCCTTTTTACGATGTGAGTTTCTATGAAAGAAACTTTCAAGTAGTAAACCATTTATAACCCCGACGAATTTCGAGGGAAAAATTCATTTTAAGGGGGGTAGAATGTAACATCCCAAGATTTTATGAGATATATTATTTTTAATTTCTTTGATGTCTTATATTTTACACTATACCAAGATTAGATTGTACTATACGCAACACCGTATTAGCTTGCAGTATATGCAACACTATTCTTGGCTCGTGTTACACACAATTTCAAGTTCGTTTTGTGGAAATTATTCTAAGCAATATTAAGTATAGATTTTGTTTAATGTATAAATGAAATAAGTTTTGATTATGTTATACGCAACACCAAACGGAGATTTCACTACACACAGCCCTTACTTGGCTTGCATTACACGCAATCAAGACCTTCTTCGATAGCGTGTGTAGTACGCAATACCAAGTTTCAATAAACGAGATATTATTATAATATTATTATGAACCAGCTATTATGAATAGTAATACACACTTTTTGAAATTTTATAAATTCTATCTTTCAAAATGGACTTCATTTTTTGGATTTGGAATATCGAAATTAGCCTAGGGTGAATTTTTGGTATTTTTCTGAAAACTTTTAATTTTTGATGAATAGTGAAAACACTGGGTTACTATTTAAAAACCGACTTTTTATTTAAATAATTATTTATTTTATTTAAATTTATTTAAGTAAAAATTGATACATAATACCTATATAAGTTCAATGTAATTAATTTGAGTCATTTTATAATAATTTTAGATATATAACAATTTTATAGAACTTTTCACCGTCTTTTACCCACCTCCTAGGAGAATTTGAAAATTTACAAAAAACTTAATTTTTCCGCTTCTATGAGTGGAATTTCGAAAATCCGAGAGACACAATTAATATCAAGGAGTAAAATGTGGTTCAATAAGATAAAAATAATTATTGGTGAATAGTAACTTTTTACTTTTATTTACCACGGTTAAAAGTAAATAGGGTAATTAAGGGTAAAAATTATATTATTATTACCCTAACACATGTACTAATTCTATTGGATAAGTGTAATTCTACTAAAAACAACCTTAGGAATAAAATATTACCCTTGAGGTCCATTTGGATTAGATTATGACACTTATTATTATTTTATTTAAAGAAGAGTTAAAATAGTTAAAATCAATGTTTAATAACTAAAACATTTTTAATATAGGGTTATACATAAGATAAATTCAACTATAAATATTAATTAGAAAGATAAAAAGATTTCATAAATAATGGTATTTTATTTATAATTTTTAGACATTAAATTATTTAATTTATTTATAACACAATGATGATGCAGTAATTACCTTATTAATGAAATATTAACATAATTAATGTTATAAATACCCAAATAAATGTAATTTTAGACTTTTTATGAATTAAACTAATTTTATAGGTTAATATGAAATGTTAGTATTGATTAAATTAATTTTTTTCGAACTAATCATGTTGTTATTATTTTCACAAAAATCAATTACCAAATAGTGTCAAAATTGACATAAAATAGTTTTTTTTAAAAATATTATATTATCAATTGTTATTATATTCCAAAAAATCTAAGGTTTAGAAAAATTACTTAGATAAGGATATATATATTAATAAAGAACCAATTGGGGTTCTTTTGGATTGTTATAGTAAGTTTATTAACCATATAGTGTAAGAAAACAAGAAGACACGGTAAAAGTTAAATTATTTAACTTAGAGTTAAATCTAAATGATAAGGTTAAAATAGTAACCTAAACTTGTCTAAAACCTATTGTTTGAGAGGATTTAGACCCATACCCACTTTAGCTTATAAATAAATCAATTTTGTGATATTATAAACTGAATATGACTTTATTATAAAATAATATTTTTTGTTTTTCCAAAGGTGCCCCTCTCCTCCCTTATAAAAAGGGCACCCCTTCCCTCTTCCCTTCACACCCTTTTGAACCTTGAATCTCGACCAAACCCTGAAAATTGCTCTTCTAAACCTATATAGTTATATTATAAAGGTTATTGTCTTCTCAAAAGACCAACTCTAGTGCCCTAAGAAGAAGTTTAAAGGAGGTGCGTCGAGGAAGAGGTAATCTCTTTTACCGACTCTTTCAAGTTTCTTTCTTCTTCTACTTCCTCTTATTTAGTTGTTTCATTATAAAGTCATAAAATAAGTATTAATTATATAATTATATTTTATTATAAATATTAAACAATCCTATTTTACCTTATATCCATCATAAGGAAAATGAAATCACCGCACGTGCGTACGTACAGAATACCGTCTCCACGCCATGGTGTAATCAGTTTTTCCACCACCACCTTACTTGGATGGGTATAATGGTGTAAATAATAACTATATATGATTATTATAACATCATAATAATTCTAAGATATTATATCATCCACTCCAATTCCATTCAATAAATATGTGAATGATATCATCGTTCGTGCGTACGTACAGATTACCGTCTCCACGACGCGATGAGATTCATTTTCCATGTTAACAATTCAAGAATGATTATAAAGTATATATAATAGGTAATAATGAAATATATGACATAATAATTCTACTGGATTTATGTATATATATATGTATGTCATCTACTTAATTCCATTAAATTCAATAAGGAAACTAAAAACAACGTTCATGCGTACGTACGACCTACCGTCTCCATGAACGGTGTATTTCTTTCCATTTATCGATCTATTATATATATGTATATTCTGAATATATATTATATATAAATAATGTTTTATATTATGTAATTAATTAATCATGATCTAAGTAATCATATTAATAATTACAAGTCAAAACATGGACGATAAATGAAACGATTTTACCCAAAACACTGCTTTAACATGGAATTAACAAATGAACGGATAATATAAAGTCATAAGTGAATCATATATGATATCATAAATATTATTAAGGTTTTGTTACAAGTTAATAATATGTTTAAACCCACTATACAGGAGTATCAGACACATACAGAAGAAATTGGACATAAGGTAAGGGATAAATTTTCAAATCTCATTTTTATCCGAGATTGCTTATACATAAGTATTTACCGGGGTTATGTTTATCATCCATGTCCATGTTTTATAATTTTTTTTTCATAAAATGTTTACTATTATTCCATGTATGTTTAAATTCATTTTTACCATTTTTTACTTTTACCACATCATATGGAAGGAATCTTTCTTTTGTTTACCATACAAGGTACTTTTTGACTTTTTCGACAAAAGTACGAGAAGAATGTTTTTTTAACTTATACGGCATGAACAGATTTTTACGATTTCATAAAGCCTTATTTTAATGAAGCTTACTCTACAAGATTTAATGACTATTTTCAACAAAATCCTTTTCTTTTAAAATTGCATGGCATTTTGTGAAAAGAAAATGATTTTGAAGAAGAAAGGATATTTTCCTCAAGAATTCATTTCAAGTGTTTTATCAAAACCATTTTACATCTAATATGAAATTATTTCATATGTGTATGTGTCAAATATAATGTCTCTATGATTTACATGGTTTCACTTTTCTTATGATGAAATGATATCCATTTGTTTTATATGGATTATGTTTAGATGAGATGATGTTTATGAAACCCATTTTATTCTTTGGGTTATGATGAATGACTTATGATTGTTTTGTGGAACATGAAAGAATGATTTCAATATGAGATGGGTGAGACCTATATCTCCCTCCAATGCATTGGGTAAGTATTTATATCTCATGAGATAGACATGGCTGGAACGGTAAGTTAATTCGGTTCAGTGATACAGGACTGGAACAAGGAGTGAACTCGATTCAGAAAAGGACTGTGTCCACTAAGATGGTCTTGACAGCAATGCCTTGGATACTATGGAAATCATAACATGTGCTTAATGGTTTCCATAATTACATGATTTATTCCCATGATATTTTATCATGATTGATGATCCATTATGATCTATGCCTTACGTACTGCCATGTTTTATGTCATTGCTCAAGATTTTGATGTTTAAATATTATATTCATGTTTTGAAGTTCAAATGTATATGGTTTATTTTATTTTCTCCATGCTTACCCTTACTGAGCATTTGAGCTCACCCTTTATATGTTTTATTTTCCCGAGGATATAAAGAAAGGTTTTAGGTAAGAAAAAAAAGGAAGATCTTTATGGGAGATGTTGAAGATCTTTCACCAAGATTAGAAGATTATATTCCGAGTTTCCAAAGACACTAAACTATTATGGTCCTTTGGTGTTTGTTTTTATTATGTATTCAATATTCTGAAAAAGTAATGTAATGCCTATTTACGTCAAGCTTTGGGTCTCTACACATTTTTTCGTATGTGGTAGTTAAAATTTGTGGATTCATTAAGACTTAAACAAAATTGTTGTGTTACAATTTTATTTTAAGTGGAAGTTAATTCCTCCAAAGGGAAGTTGGAGGTGGGGACCACACCCCACCTAACTTCCCATGGGAGGATATAACTAAGGGTGGTGGGGCCCGCACAATCCACTAAACCTTCAATTCCTCCTTTAACTCCCTTAAACCCCCATGAAACCCCTTATTAATCCATATAACTCTCCACCTTCTCCCTTAATTATCTATCACCTTCCACCCATTGATTATGCCACCCCAAACAATTAATTATTTCATTAATTAATTGGCACATCTCATTTTGAAACAATTTAAATTGCATGGAAATTCTTTTAAAAATTGAGAGGCTTAATATAATATTTGCCTTGACAAATATTGGGGGGGGGGGAACTTTGGAGAATTAGAGGAGAAATTTATTCTTCCATGAAGAACGCCAAACTCCCTCGGTGAAGAACACTCCACGACTTCTCCTATCTTCTTATTCATCCGCGTCAATGGAGAAGACACCGCTCACGAGAAGTGTCGACTACGACAATGAATCTTCCTCCATCGTTGATGGGATGACACCGTTCTTCCGCGATGCCCGACTACCGTGACACTTGCCTTCCACGGCTCGACGACGTGTGATGTCAATTACAAGGTAGGGGATTTTCTTCAATTTTAAATTGAATAAAATTGTTCTTCGTCCCTCGATGAAACCATGTTTTATCTTCAACCTTATGATACCGCCTAACGCGGAGGGCGCGGGCCAAACCAACACGGCCCGACGACCCTCCATTGATCCTCGTTTTATTTCGATGGAGACGGTGACAGAAGAGGTGGCGGCGAACGAAGAGGACCGCGGCACTGGGTGCCGCACGAAGAGGGAAGGACCGCGACCCGCAATTGCGAGCTGCTCGATCGATGAAGAACCAGCTGGCTAAATCCAACCGGAATGAAGAGACCGCGGTGCCACAAGGGGCACCGTGCTGCGGAGGACCGTGGCCCGCATTTCACAGGCCGCTTCGGCGGCGAGCCGGCCGGACACCTGCCGGTTGGGTTGATGGAGGCCACAGCACCAGCAGGTGCTATGAGGAAGGACCGCGGCCCGCCCATGCAGGCCGCTCAAGCCGGGAAGACTGGCTGGATTTGGCAAGCCGGATAGGAGGGCGGCGCCGCTCGGCACCGCTGGTTCGGGAAAGCGGGGGGCCGCGCCCCCCTGCATCGCTTGGCCACCTGGGCCGAGTCGCGCCGTGCCGAGCCAGGCCGCGCCTCGCCGCGCCGGGCCGCGCCTCGATAAGATGGGCTGCGCCACTCCGTGCCGGGCTGCGCCTCGCCGGGCCGGGTCGCGCCTCGCCGGGCCGGGCCGCGCCTGGCCGGGCCGCTCCTGGCCGGGCCGCGCCGCTCCGGGCCGGGCCTTGCTGGGTCGGGCCGCGCCCCTCGGGCCGGGCCATGCCCCACCAGGCCGGTCCGACACCAACTGGGTCAGACCCGCCAAAACCGGGTCGACCCGACCTGCCAGTCCACTGGGCTTAACGGGCCGGGCCCGTTACGCTTAAATGAGAATAACTTCACGACCGTGCGTCCGATCGACGTACCGTCTGCGGCACTGGTATCCTCGTGATGAGGCGGTCTTTTTGAGATACTATAAGTTAGTTTTGGATGAATTTGGAAAATGTATGGGTTTGGAACGAGCGTAATTCCAACCGGGCATCTGGAACTGAAAAACCAATATCTCTCAGACCGGGTGTCCGTTTGACGCGCCGTCTGTCGCTTTAGGTTCCTTTTGACGAGACAGAACTTCAGGACACATCATCTATAGACTTTTTGATAGTTGATGTATCGAACCCCCTTTGCTCGAGGAGCTGACCCTCCCGGAATTGAGCGTGCTATGTTCGGGAACCCTAGAGCTGGCTGCGATTGTGACGACTACAATACTAGAATTCTATGTGGGTTCGATGATGACGATGATCGTACTGGAATCCTATGTGGGTTAGACAATGACAACAACTGTACTAGAATCCTCTGTGGGTTCGACATCGATTACAACTGTTCTTGTATCCTACGTGGGTCCGACAATTTGACTTCTGTACTAGTATCCTATGTGGGTCCAACAGAGTAGCTGGTCTAGTATCCTACGTGGGTCCGACAGCTTAGCTAGTCTAGTATCCTATGTGGGTATGACAACTTAGATGAATCAGTGACTACATCTGATCATCTCTATCGCTTTTAAAAAATATATATACCTGTGTGAGCTGAGTCTTTACTTTCAATCATTATCATCGATGTGATTGACTTGATTTCCTGTGTGGTCTGGGTTGTGCTTGGGCTCGAGAGTTGGAGTCGAACTGTAATTGATAACTTAGGTATATGTATGGGAATATACCTAAGTAGAGTTGGTTGATACTTCATGATTGTATCTTTCTTCTGTGGTTTATCCTTCGTGGATTCTAGGAGACCTTCAGGGGTCTTGGGGTCCCTACTGAGTATCGTATACTCACCCCTGCACAGGCTATGCCAGCACTACGTTGTGTTGGATACAGATGAAAGACAAAACTGATCGAGGTGGAGGCTTGTGGAGTTGGACGGTACCCAGAGGTGAACCACTTGGTGAGACGTACACTGAGCGGATGACCAGACCCGAGGTGCTGAGGAGGCCATCTGTACCCACCCTTCAGGTGGGATTCCTAGAGGATGACTCAGTGGTTGCTGTTTTACTTTACTACAGTTGTACTAGCTTTTCAGTTGTACTGTACTTTACAGTTGGGTTTGTATACTGGCCCACTTACTTTCCAGCACACTCTTTTGTATTCAGTTCTACTTAGTGTTTTACTTTCTGTTGCGTACTCTATTGTGTTTCTTTACTTTTATAAAGGCAATGCCTTCCCAGCTTAGGGATTTACACCTTTGGTGCTAGTCGCCAGCCCCTGGCCTATGGAAGGCGGGCTTGGGGTAGTCACGGCATGGGCCCCGAGGACGGGTCGTGACAGTTACATTATCATGAAGACTTTTTCAAATAGTATTTAACAAAAAATCTTAATAAATCATCCTTGAAAAAGATATAAAGGTTTTCCAAAGGAAATGTGGAGTGAAAGATTAAATATACGATCATGAAAGAAAACAAGCTTTTCAATATTAAAAATACCTTTATCGAAACCGACATCGTAAAAAGAGTGATAAATCTTCCATTTGAAAATATGTAAAGAGAAATTTGAATATCACCATAAATAATATTTATTTGGATTTCAAAATAAAAAAAATAACATTTATGGGAAGAGTGAATATGATCATGGAAGAGTGATTATTTAGAGAGGATGAAAATTGTTCTTAACATCATGAAATTTTATGAAGAAAGAAATCAATGAAAGAAGATGTATTTTATGTGAAAATGTAATTCTCCAAAAATGGATGAAAAACAATATAATATCATCATAGGATAGAAGAAAACAATTTTGTAAAACCATAGTTAAAGAGATAATTATGATTCAAGAAAAGAAGTTGAGTCAAGAAAACCCCTTACCCACTCAACTTCCACAAAATATCTTTAACCTACTATATGATAAACATAACTATATTGATAACCTATTTTGGAACCTTATTCATATCTATTACCCTATATATTATTCAATCATTTATTAGTTATAGTTTATTTTCATCATTGGATTTTATAGATTTTGATTGTTTCACGCACATTTTAAAATGTCGACGTTGATCCCCATTCTTTGATATCAAGTTCATCATTCTTAGATTATCCAAGGTATTGGAATATATGATTTATAATGATTTATAAAGTTATAATTTCATTCCATGATAGTTTTAGTCATGATCCGTGAAGATATAATTAGTGATGAGTTTGTTTTGATATTTTTTGACGAATAAGAGTTAGATATATTAATGAGTTAAATATTAATATAACCTTTCCAAAAACATAATAATTTCATAAACATTGTTTTAATTCATTAATTGCATTCTTATGATCATCCAAGTATGGTGATGATGAAAAATGAAATACGCTGTTCCATGGATGAGGTAGTCTGCATGTACACGCCGACGATGTTTTCATTTTCCATAGAATGAAGAAAAGGTAGAAACTGATCTATCTTTTTAGAATCTTAATCATGTTATAAATATCATATTAATTCATTAAATAACCCTTTTGAACTAATAATTTAAGGCAGTGATGAAAAATAAAACACGTTCATAGAGGTGGTAGTCTCTATGTACCCATGAGCGACATTTTCATTTTTTTTATAAGAACTGAGGAAAGTAGATAATGATTGTTTGTTTAATCAATATAAAAACATCTCAATATACGAATTATACAAATATTATTTTAGTATTATATAATATACTTTGAGGTAGAAGAGGAAGACTTCGCCTACTGAGTTGTAATAGAATTGAAAATGAGTAATTTGAGAATTTTTACCTTATTCCTTGGAATAACTCATTTGAAAATTGGATTAAGCCTTTGAGGGGTTGTCTTCTGAGGATACCAGAACCTTTATGACGTGTCTAGGAGTGTTGGGGAGAGATTTAAGTAGAGTTTAACCGAATTAAGATGCTCGTGGTGCGATGAGAAGTGAGGTGGTGAAAACTCCGTTTATAAGTGAGAGGAGTGACATTTTTGTAAAAAAAAGGTGTACTATTTGAGGCAAGTGACTCAAAAAATGGACAATAATTGTCAGGGGATGAGGTAAGAGCGATAAAGGCCTCAAACATTTATTTTAAGACATGTTTTTAACATGTTTTATGTCTTTTACCCCTTAGATTTTACCATTTTACCATTTTTATTTTTACTATGGTAACTAATTTTTATCTAATTAATTTATTTTTATTACTAAAAATAAAATTGTACCTTATTACATAATTTTAACCTTCTAATTCCAAATATAAAATCTATTTGATTAGATACAATTTCTAAAAGTGGTAAAAATTAATTCCAAAATAATAAATGTATAACAAATTAAAACAATTTTAGAGAAAAATATAACTTAATTTCTAAAATGTCAAATATATATTTTTAAATTAAATTTAATATTTTTAAATGTATAATTTTACTTATAAAGTACATATTTTATCAATTAAAAGGATTCATAAATTTTTATGTTAATCTTATATCCTAATTATGCAATAAAAGCCACAATATTTGTAAAAACAGTATTTTTTATTATTTATTTAAAAATCAATCTTTTTAGAAAAATCTCAAAAATTCATATTAAGATGATATTGTTATGATGAATTCAAAAATAAATTTCCTTTTCTCAAATTAAAATTCTAAAATTCATGGATTTGACTTTTAAATGGAAACATAAAATATAAGAAAGGCTATTTTTAATGGAAAATAACTTTTTCAAATAATAACTATTCTTATTCTTATTTTTTATCAATTTATAATTAAATTTATATCAAAAATATATTTTATCATAATTTATCAATAATATAATTAGTTTTCTTGAAATAAAAATTCATAGTGCATAAATAACCAATTTTATGCATAGCGTATAAAATGATCTTATTAGTTTAACTATACTAATTGAATTTCATGAGTGCATTAATTAATATTAAAAATGATCTTTATTTTTTCTTTCTACATATATTTCATAACATGAATACCTTTATTTATACTTTCCAAATTCAACGGCTACTTGACAACGGTTATATTAATCTTAATAAAATGTGTCACGGTTCCTTTTGGTTCGGTGTTACCTATGAAAAAAGTTATTGAATGGAATATTTAAATGGTGAATAGATAATAAAATTGTGGGATGTTACCTAAGTGGTGAGGTACATGATGATTGTCCACTAGTGACCTTGTGATCTTAATAACATGGGAATATATTTTATAAGCGATGACATATGATGCGACATTTTTTCTTAATATGATTTATGATTGTTTTTTACGAAAACTAGATGAAAACAATTCATTAAATTTCTATTGGTGGATAGAAAAAATAATGATGGGAAAATTTTGATCTCGAGCAAGTGAAAAACTAAATATGGGTGTATATGCTATTTTGAAATAGTTAAAGGATAATGTAAATGAAAAATCTGATAGAAATCCTAATAGAACAATATTTTATATATTTTGACTAATCCAACACAAGGACAGAGTCCAAGCTTAAGCTTAAGATAAAAAAATGTATACTTTAATACTGTATCAAGATTTTCTTTGAGGATTGTCAAACAGTTACATTTTTTGCACTTTAGATTTGATTTTATTCCTATCACTATTCCTTCTAAAAGAAAATGGTGGTTATTGTCGTATTTCTGTAAAGTTGAGTCTAAACTCAAAAGTAAAAAAATGGATCATTTGAATGGATTTGAAGTCAATTAGTCTATGCATTTATTCTCTCCCTCTTTTGTTTGCAGTGCATTGAAAATTAAGAAAATTATAATAAATTTTTATTGTCATGATTGGGGATAGGATCGAGAGTGAATTATTTATATATTAAGGAGCAGGAATTACAAAGGAGGAAGGTGAGGAGAAGAATACAAAGAAGACACCTCGGGAGAGACTCCCGTCCAAGCCGAAGTTGTCCAAGCCTCACGACCGAATACTAAACAATACTCCTTTATGCTTTTCTCATGCCCCACTTATAACTGATCCCCCGTGGTCCCAACGAAACAAATATACCAAGTGTTACAAGAGTAGAGAAGAAAAAGAAATAGGAATAAGTAACACTTCATGAGAAACTCATGCCAAGCCTAAGGTCGATTGTCGAATTCTCTCCTCCTTTACACACATCACTCTCTCTCCATTTTATAACCAACAGTCCACCAGGGGATCCCCCAACTGATTCCTCTGTGGGGACCGGTTTGTTATTCCCTAAAATCCTCTACCCAATCTATTATTCAGTTGTGGTGGCGGGACTACTCTAACCGATTGGTTAGGCGGTTGTGCTGCTGGAGGGTCCGCTGCTAGCTGTGATGCTGGAGGGTCCACTGCCAGCTGCGTTGGAGGGTCCATCTTGGCTGTTTCCCTCTTCCCATACTTGGAATAGACCCTCTATAGCCGTAGAGTGTCCCTTGCGCTATCACTCACCCCACCTGAGAGAACAGTCTTGTACTCAAGACTAAAATATTAAAACTGGTTTTGGAGAAAAAATTCATTCTCCCATGTGGTGTCTTCAGTAGGTTGGCCTTTTCATTGAATAATCCATTGAGGAATTGGGCCAACAGAATCCGGAGTGGTGCGGCGGCTGAGGGATTTCACAGGTTCAGGCACTGAAGCAGCGTCACCCGTAAGACTAGTGGGAAGGGTGGGGTGGGGCGGTTGATAACCAATGAACTTTTTGAGTTGTGAAATATGAAAAAATGTGTGAATACGGGTGCCTGAAGGGAGGGTGAGTTTATAGGATTTCAGTCCAACATTCCATAAAATGGTAAGGGCTAAAAAAATAAGGGGAAAGCTTATGGTGAATGTGATGTGTAAGGGACTGTTTACAGTGTGAGTGAAGCTTTACATATACCACATCATTGACGGAAAATGAGATGTCGTGATGAGAATGGTCTGTCTGAAGTTTCATAAAAGTTTGGGCTCAGAGAAAATGACGTTTCGGTTGAGCAAGTGCCTAATCCCAATCCTGTAAAGTTGTGGTGACTGTCTCGATGTGAATTTTTCTGGGTAGGAAGGAAAGAACTTTTGGGGGTGGACAACCATAAAAAAACTTAAAAGGGGGGTAGTGTGGATGGAAGAATTCCATGTGGAGTTGTAATGAAGCTTAGCCCATGGAAACCAAAAAGACTAATGTGTAGGCTGGTCACTAGCAAAATAATGGAGGTAGGTTTCCAAATAACAGTTGACTACTTTTGTCTGACCATCTGTTTGGGGGTGATACACAAAACCAAAATTGAGTGTGGTTCCTTGTAAGTGGAATAGTTCTATCTAGAAATGACTAAGGAACAAGGGATCACAGTCACTAAGGATGGATTTAGGGATCCCATGAAGTCTGACCACTTTCCGAGCAAAAAATTCAGCAACTCTACAGGCAGTAAATGAGTGTTTTAATGCAATAAAATGAGCATTTTTAGATAACCTATCGACCACCACAAATACGATGTCAAAGCCCTTAGATCGAGGCTGGTGATGTAATCCATGGAGATATTGTCCCAATTTTTTTCCAAAATAGGTAAGGGCAGGAGAAGCCCAACGGGGGACAACATGGAGTATTTAAAGTGCTGAAAAGCATGGCATTGGTGGATAAAGTGTAAAATCTGCTTGCGCATGCCCACCCAAAATAAATTGGCAGCCAATTTGATCCAGGTCCAATAAAATCCGGAGTGGCCACCTGATGGATTCGAATGGAATTCCTCCAAAAGTTGTGGGATCCATGCAAAAGAATGGCGATCCGACCTTTATAAAACAAGGTGCTGACGTAAAATTTGGTGTGGCCCAACTTGTATTTAATTTTAAAATGGTATTCTAAAAGTTTATCCAACCAATATTGTTGATACGCTATGAAAATTCATTGTTCTAATAAAAATTTGAGGCTGTGTTGGTCGAAGTACACAGTAAAAGATTTCCCTAATAGGTATGTGTGCCAGTGTTGAATGGAAAGAACAATAACCATAATTTATTTCTCATAGGATGACTTAGAAAGGGTGGAATTGGACAACCCCTTTCTAAAAAAAATCAATGGGGTGACTATGCTACATTAGGACAACACCTATCCTACACCTAGAGGCATCACATTGGATCTTGAAAGGCTGAGAAAAATCTGGAAGGGCAAGGACTGGTGCTGACGTAACAGCCCACTGAAGGTGGTTAAATGCTTGTTGAGCTGCATGATTCTAGTGAAAACCTGCTTTCTCCATTAAAGCTACGAGAGGATGAACTATCTTTGCATAATGTTGAATAAATTTCTGGTAATAACTAGTGAGGCTGAGGAAACCACAAACGTCCTTCACATTTTTTGGAGCAGGCTAATCCAAAACTGCCTGTATTTTGGTGAGGTCCATAACAATGACTTCATGAAAGATTATGTGACCCAGATACAACATTTTCTACGATTGATGGAGAAATGGTTGGTGTGAAGTAATTATAGAACTTTCTCCAAATGGTGGATGTGAGAATCCCAGCCCTATAAATTAAGATGTCATAAAACAATATTAGTACAAAGGGGCATAGAATGGGGTGAAAAAAATCATTCATATATTGAAAGGTATAAAGAGCGTTGGTGAGGCCAAGAGGCTCACCAAGTACTTTTAGTGCCCATTATGAGTGCAAAAAGCTGTTTTGTTGATGTCTGCTTCATCCATTTGGATTTGGTGATAGTCGAAGATGAGATCCAGTTTGTAAAAAAAAATTTCCCCATGCATCTCATCTATTAACTCATCAACCATTGGAATGAGGAATTTATCGGGCATCGTTGATTTGTTTAAGGATAGATAATCTACATACATACAGTAAGTGACATCTTTCTTTTTCACTAGCAGAACTGGGCTTGAATACACGCTGTTAATATACCCCTGTTGGAGGAGGTGCTGGACTTGTTTTTCAATCTTAGAGGGTATCGATATGGGTGGACTGACACAGGGACTTGATCAGGAAATAAAGGGATCTTTTGATCAGTAGGCCGCTGGGGAGGCAAACCACAAGGCTCATAGAAGATTATATTGAGTCGGGTGAGGAGAATTTAAAGCTGTTGGGTCTACTCAAAAGTAAAAAAGGATTGGATGGGCTCAGCTGAAAGAGAGCAGTGGTGGCCGACCGGGTGTGCAGTAAGCTGGTGCAAGGAGGAAAGGCCACCAATGTAAATAACATGAGAATATATATGGCAAGATTAGGGACCAATAACCAAAGGAAAATGTGGGAAGAGTCTGTGGGTCCATCATTTGTGACCATCACCTAATTTAACCAGGTGATTAAAAGTGGTGAGGGCCAAAAGTCCCAACAAGGATTTAAGAGTTGGAGATATAAAGTTATGGGTGACCCCGCTGTCCAAGAGAATCAGAATTTAAATGCCAGTCAGATTACCAATGACCTTCATTGATGTTAACTGGTCGCCACTCTGGGTGTGGAAATAGGTGCTTGCTCCAAAGTGGTCTAATACTTGACACTCAACTTCAGCGGCCTCGTTACTGCCTTGAAGCTCTAAGTCACCCATTGCTTCCCTATTATCACTATTAGGAGGGGAATCATCCCCCCTAAAAGGACCACCCATACCTTAGCATCAATAAATTTATGCATGGGATTAAAGGAGAGGCCGCAACAAAAACACAACCCCTTCTTATGATGGTCCTCCCATTCCTGATTAGTGAGGTGGTGAAACCCCCGACCAATAGAGGGGGTGGGCTGGGCACCCTTCGGGGTGAAGCCTAGTTGTATATCTGGGCGTGAAGAATAACCCCACTGAGGTTGAAGTGGGGGAAGAAAAGTAGGCTTCTAATTACTGGTGCAGTGGGGCACAGTTGGACGTGAACTGCCAATGCGATATTGAGGGCCAAAACCATTGGAAATGGCCAGATCCACTTGGCATGCCAGGTGCATGGCTTGGAGCGAGTATCAGGATTATGAATGTGAACCTAAATTAAGATATCCTCATGTAGACCATGAAGTAAATATCTGACATATTGTTGTTCCAACTGATGAAGTAGTAGGGATGTTAGGTGTTTAAAGTGTTCAACGTAGTCTTGGATGGACCTGACTTGCTAGAGAGCAGTGAGTTCATCATAGGGGTTTTGAATTTTGAGACCAATAAATCAATGCATGAGTTATTATTTAAACGTAGTCCAACTGACGTGAGGAAGAGCCTCTCCTAATATTGTGAACTAGTGACTTGCAGAGCCTTCCATGCACAATTGAGCTAGAGGGACCATTAAATCTGCCGAAGTGTTGTTGATGTGAAGGTAAAGTTCCGCACATGTAAGCTAGCCACGTGGGTCAGTTCCATCAAGGAGAGGTATATCGACCTATCGTGTAGTAGTCAAGGGGTGAGGAAAAATGATTGGAGGTCTGAGAAAAATACTTGGGTCATCCCCAGGATATTACTTGTTGTTAGTGGTTGCTAAAATCATTTTTGGATAGGCGTTTGAACATGATTAAAGGATAGAATCCACCTGTAGAATATTCTCCAGGTGACAAATGAGATGAGATAGGGATGCCCAGCAAGCAAACTTCTCCCAACAATCTTTTCTGGAGGTGGTAGTCAGGTCTACGATGTTTGTTTCCAAAGCAGTCATGCACTGTTCCACAGAATCCATGCGTGTATGCCTGTGGGTCTCCATGATGGGTGTTAATGATCCGGCATGCCAGACCAAAAGTGATAATAATTAAGAACAGGAGGAAAAACTTCCTGGAATTAAGAAGCAACAAGGATTATAATAGTAGAGAAGAAAAAGAAACAGGAAGAAGTAACACTTTAGGAGAAACTTGTGCCCAAGCCTAAGGTCGATTATCGAATCCCCCCTTTCTCCACATCACTATACCTCCATTTTATAACCAACAGTCCACCAGGGGATCCCCTAACTGATTCCTCTATGGGGACCAATTTGTTATTCCCTGGAATACTCCATCCAATCTATTATTTAGTTGTCCTGGGGGACCACTCCAACTGATTGGTTAGGCAGTTGTGTTGCTGGAGGGTCCACACCATCAAGGCGGTTTTGATGACGTGTTTCCATTCTCGTGGGTATTGGATTGGTGTAGCAGTGCGAACTTTGTATTAAACTTTACTATAGCATTTTGGACTTCCATCCAACATCCACTGTAGCACTTTTGACTTGGGTGGATGCCTTTAATTGTAGCAATGCGGACCTCCTGTGCGGTTGGTGGAACAATGGATTGTCTTCTCCATTTGTAGCCCATTTCAGGCTAGGGTTACTAAAAAAACTTTGTATTTGTGCTCTCGATTATAGTGAATATCATACCTCTCAGTGGACGTAGGGATTATTCCCGAACCACATAAATCTTTGTGTTCTTATTCTTTCTTTTTACCTTTTATTCTTCTGTGTTTCGTCATTTTTTGTCACTGCAACTCTTGACATTTCCGCAACAACAGCGGTCTGTCACTCTAGGATACAGGCAAAGCGGTAGATGTGTCTAGTGGAGTGCGTCTCTGTCAAAGAAAGTTGGTTGTGCATACCTTTACCGAAGAAAGTTAGCGCGAGGGGTGTTAGAGTTAGAGCGGCAGGGATGGGTGAAGTTTCTTGGTAGTGTGCCTCCTCCAAAAGAAAACTGACAGTTTACGTGCCTCCTAGGAATGGAAAATCGTGCAAGTGTCGGGTGGAGAAGAAAAGTCGATGTGCAAGCCTCATTCAAAGAAAATCGTCTAAGGTTACCCTACATCTGCGGTCGTCTCGTATGAGGATTGAAGCTAACGTTGCATTGCCTTTGAGTGAAAGCACAACCTATACACGCATGCCAGCCGTAGGTGTCATCTTCGAGAAAAGGCATAAAAAAAGATGAAGAAAGGTAGGTGCCCTCCTTAGAGTCGGTAGGTGGATAAGGAAAACTATCGGTGGGGCTTGCCGCTGCCGATGAGTATCCTAATAGCTTATGAGAGTGCACACCAAAGTTGAATGGAAGTCGAAGGTGCGTGCCGGTAGGTCAGACCAAGTGATGGGGGATAGAATCGAGTGTGGATTCTTTATATATTAAGGATAAGGAATTATAAATAGAGGAAGGATAAGAGAACAAAAGATAGAAGACCCTCGTGAGTGAATCCCACCCCATCCGAAGTTGTCCAAGCACAACGGTCGAATACTAAACAATATTCCTTCCTACTTCTCTCTTACCCCTCCTGCCTTCCCTACTTAGAACCGTTCCCCTGTGTTCCTAGCAAAACAAATATACCAACAATATTCTCTCCCCCCGCCCAACTATCCCCCCCACACCCCATACCCACAATGATCAAAATATCCTTGACTTGGGTTTCTATCGTGACCTTACCTTATTACTATTTTTATTATGGTTGCAAGATGGATTCCAAAAGGAAAATGTTTTTTTCCTTTGAACTTGTTAAATTTACAATTGCATTATATGTGTACAAATAGATAATATGGATTTACAGCTGAGATATTTTTTCACTAGGAATATCAAGTACCAATTAATAACTATTCTTATTATTTAGAAGATCAATTCAAGGTGTTTAGAATTAAAAAAAATTTGATGAGGTCAACTGAAATTGTTCTAATATGCGCACTAAGAAATAAAATTCTTTGGATACTGATAATAAAGTTGTTGGGGTTGGGGTTTTATTAAAGATTAATTTATATTAATCAAATTTAATTTTAAGAATTTATTGGATTCCCTTTAAATGGTTTGATTCCATAAATCGATATTGCCTAGGAAAACTCTAATCTATTATCATGTTTTTTGGTAATAGCATAAATCTACTGAGTTCAATGAAAATGTCAATTACATTTATGTAGTTTCTTGACATGCATAAACATAACATGTCATGAAGGTTGTTCCTATTTTCAATATTATAATCCTTAGTTTTTTATTTCTATAATCAGATATTGTAATTTTACCTTTTGAAACAATTGTAAAATCTCAAACAATGTAATTATTGTTCAAATATTAGCATGTAATTTATTCCAAGAATTAATAAAATCCAAAAAATAATCCGATAATGATAAATATCTTAATGAAATTCCAAATATCCAAATCTGCAAATAAGAGTTCAGTTATGCGTAATCAACATCAGCAACACAATAATCTTGATCCAATATATAAGATTGAAGGAGAGAGAGAAGAACAAGACTCATCAAAATTTCAATCTTTAATCTTCCCTTTGATTCCATGTTGGTACTCCATTTCCAAACTCAGAATCTCCTATGAACATATATAGTCTTCCTCAAGTTCTTTTCCTTTCGATTGGGATAAACAATTAGGTTTCATGACCACACCTTGACATGGTATTAATTACTAAGGTTCTACACATTTATTCATCATCACACAACCTTTGTTCTCATCTTTCTAACTTCTTTAACCTTTCAATAATTACCTACCAGGTATAATAAATTGTGATGTAAATTAAAAAATGAGTGCATAATGGAAATATCATTTTGGATGGCAATATTTCAGGTCACTTTCTTTTGACAAATTTACTACTGGACACAATGAAAAGATCAACACAAAAGAGTAGTAGATAGGGAAGGATTGTGAATGTTTCATCAGAGGCTCATTGGATTCCTTATCGTGAAGGAATTCACTTCAATAAGATCAATGATCTGCAAGGGTAAACACTTGGCCACAACTGTGTCTGGGGACATTCTACCTTTTAAAATGTAATTTGTTTCCATTTGACCATCTATCAATTACAATATCCCCTTTATTTTGGATCTATTTGATATGTAATAAGCAACCATGGTTGATATTGCTTATTGCTGGACTTTCCTTCACAACAGGTATGGTCGGATGGCTGCGTACGACCAATCAAAACTTAGCAACATTTTACATGCTAATGAGCTTGTAAGATGTTTTAAGGTGAATTATTACTTTTCTTGTTTGGGAGTAAATTAGTCATTTTGTTTATTGTAAGATAATATCAAAACATATTTGCATGATGTGTTGTGATTTTTATCCCATTTTTTTCTTTGGATTTAGTGTTTATGAGGCCGCTCCAACCTCAACTTTTGATTAGACTTGTGATGGGATGGGCTTGTAAAATTTTACCCATTTCATTTATATTCTGGCTCATAAGAGCCAAAAATCCATCCCACCAGTGACGAAACAACATGCGGGCCACTAATTGGTGAACCCCGATTCAAATTTATGCAGTTTCATCAAGTCAATGAACAAATTTTAAATTAAATTAGATAATACCCAATTTGAATTTCATTCCTTTTAACTCTTGGCTTAGTAAAATAGGTTTGTCTATGAGCATGGAAAAAATGGGTAGATCATAATCAGACCATGGTCTATGTGGATCCAGACCATCCATTTTGCATGCCCTCTTTTGAGATTCATGCTTAATTTTTTCTGTGAAACTAATTTCTTTGAGGTTTCATGTTCTCTGAATTCCTAGCATTTTCTCACCAAAACATGGCACTGTCCTTGCATGATTTTATTGGTAAATAATATTCTTGAAATCCCATGACAGGTGGTAAAATACTTTGGGCTTCTCTAGAAGGTTCCAGAGTAAGCAAGACTTCCCTTGAGAGTTCTAAAATGTTCTAGACTTATCAAAATGTTGCGAAACTCCATCTCTATTCTTGACGTCCTAGGAACATTCTAGATTCTCTAGAGTATTATGAAATTCAATGGGTTCCAGAATGATCTTGTACATTGTTGTAGGCTATAGTTCTTTAGAATCTTGTATTCTAGTAAAGTTTGAGAATGTTATAGGATATGCCATAAACCCCTCTATAAATGGGGAGACACCTCATTTGTACACAACTCATAGGTCTGCAAAAAGTAATTCATGAGAAATGACATTGATGGATCATGAACTGTTTGAACAGGAAGATGGGATCCAGATCACTGTGAATTTTGTTCACCTCAGAATCATAGTCACCAATCTTTTCCTCCATAACAACTTCATCAATGGTATTCCATTGACCATTTCATGTGGAGTCTTATGATACAAGTTGTTATTCTTCCTCTTGAATTTCTTCTATTGTAGGCATGGTAAACACATTTGGTAGGTTCTTGCTTAAAAATTTTTAGCAGGTAAGTTTATTCTGCTTATATACAGGTCACTAAGTCCTGTTTGGCTGATAAATAGTAAAGTAAATTAAGAGAGGAAAAGTTATGATAGAGATATGAATTTTATATACATGGGAGGGAACCGGTTTCTTCATTTGAGCTGCGTTGCAGGGATCAATGACAACATGCTATGTGGCGTTGCATCCCAGGGTGGAGGGAGTGAGCGACGAGTATTTTATGGATTGAAAATCCTCCAAAGTTTTAGCATTGGCGACTAATTCTGATTTGGCCAAAAAACTCTGGGATTGTAGCCTGCATTTAGTTTCCCAGACCATCACCTATCCCAGGTTGGGTTGAGGTATTGGTTAATTGAAATTTTTTGTAATCTACTCTCTCCCTTCCCATCTCAATTTATGTAACAAATGGTGAATTGGGTTTTATTCAAATCTAGGTAAAATTATGTCAAAAAAATAAAAAAGTTTCAAGTGTATTTCTGCTCTAATTTAATTGTAAAAAATATAACTGAATTATCAGTCATAATTCAAAATGTAGATAAAATTTAAAGTCCAAATTTCAAAAAACAACAAAGCAAAGATAAAAAAAATTAAAAATTTATAAAATTCTTGTGTTGGTACTAGGTGCACAAATATAGGCGTAAAAATTCAGTATTTTAAAATTTCATCATTAGATCGACATCAATCTCATGTTGAAGGAATCGAGTACGAAATAAAAATTGAACCATTACCTCATTCAATTTGAAGACGCATGTGTGTTCTGCTCGTTTCTGGTGATCGCCGCTTGAAGGAATCGAGGTTGGATCTCTCTAGATTGTTCACACGTTTCAAGAGCTTATTAATATGTTTCTCTTGGGTATACAAGTAGCATAGAGAATCAAATACATTTTTTACGTCCTTGCAATAATCGGAGCACCATTCCTTCGATTCAGAATGAAAAACATGGATTGAGGTGCTCAGATTCCCCTTCTCTAGAATTTTGGAGAGGAGAGAGAAAGATTAAAATAAGGGAATGAATAGCTCCTTGAATTTTGGGTTTTTCATGTCTTATATAGGTAGGTTTAAAGTCTCAAAAATTACACTTAGGCCCCCAAATAAATTAATCTTTCTAAATAATCTCTAAATGACATTAAATGACTTACTATGTCATAAATGTCATTTATATTTTATTAAATACCCATGACATCAAATATATGTTACATGATAAAATTCAATCCTTTAACTCGACTCGATTATTCCATTAAATACTTACCAAACTTGAATAATGATATTCATTTAAAAAATATTTGTTTTGTTTTCACTTAATTACTTGTGAATACAATGAGTAAATAAGTTCAAAACTTATTTTTCCAAACTCTAATTATAAGGTCCCGACCTTAAACATTATATAATCTTGAGTTTAGTTAAGAATTTACTTGCTTTCACATTGATGATATTTTCAGGTTTAAAGTTTTAGAGAATTATGTCATCATTGATACATAACATCCCATAATCATACAAGAGGATACTACCAAAACAGTATCCATTTTTTCCATCAAAGGAAACCATTTTAAAAAATAAAACATGATTTATTTTCTTGATAAAAATCTTATTGACTTTTTCCTTTCTCTTACTCATCCTTATACCCTATAAAAATATTTTAAAAAAAATGGGATGAACACAAAAATCTCAGTAAGGGATATAAAACAAGGAATGAACCCGTTAGTATATAAATATTTAAAACTCAAGAAAATTTTTTCACAATATTATATTTTTCACCCATAAAAAAGATCTTTAACATACCTCAAGAAGTCATAAGATTCATGAAAAACTTCTTAGAAATCATAAATCATAAATGTAACTTGTAGAATCCATAACATACTTACATTGTAGCTTCCAAATCTATATAGGGAGTAACCTTCATGGTTATATTTGGAATACCCATCATAGTATATTCCCTAAATCTCTTAAGAAAACCCTATCGTTTAACTCCATCTCATTACCTAATGTATTGGTGAACTATCATGGGATCACCCACCCTCAGTTTATCACGGAACCACCCGTATACATAGACAATGACCAATAACCAAAACATAAGAACAACACATAAATCACGCATAAAGGAAAAAAATAACATTTCCATATTGCAATCACAAGATGCCATTTCAAGATATTGACATAATCAATCCCTTATAGTAACCATTTTCAATACCAAAATACATGAAAAGATAATATGATATTTATTTTCTTTTTAAAATCATTGAGTCTCATAGAGTAATCCAAATATAAAATAATGGTTACAACGATAAAGAAGTCATTGTCGATGTATATGTTAAAAAAACATTCTTTTTGTTGTTTTGTACAAAAAGTCAAACACTCCATATAAAAATATTCATTTTAAAAAAACATTGAATGAAAGTAAAGATATAAATAAAATATAATATATTCAAAATTCATTTCACGCATAATAGTTTAATGTCATAATCAATAAATAGAAGTTTAACCCAAAGAATGGAAATTGGGTTAAGAAATTCTCTTACCTCGAGTCTGACTTGTCTTGTATGTTATTTATCTTCCTGAATAATAAAATTAGGTTAATTTATACTTGTTTGAGAAAATTTTTCAAGTTTATTATTTCTTTTATATCTCTTATTACCATGTTATAACAATTACATAATTATTTAAGTTCATGTCGAATGTTTTGTCGATATTCGGTACTTGAGTCAAAAATGAACTTTGTATGATGTCAATAGTCCATGTGGTCATAAGTTCATTATCTATAGAATATAAAACATGATATAAATATCTTATATATTCATTATATAAGTATTTATAATAATCTTTGAAGACAAACTAAAAACACCGTTCATGGAGACGGTAGGTTGTACGTACGCATAAACGCTATTTTCATTTTTCCTATTGTACTGAAAGAGAGAAATTAAATGAAATGTATATAAATATGTATACATATATAATATCATTACAGTAAAATTAATATTTCATTTATATCATATATTTTTACTAAAAAAATCCTTAATACATTCCATGTGATGTGCGAACGAATCACATCATATTGATGAGGTGGTAGTCCATACGTCCCAAAATAAAGTTATCGTATAACAACAATATGGAAAGCATGGAGGTATGTTTAATATAACATAACCAGAATATAAAATAGGTTATAATATAAATATTAAAATATTATTTGACCAAAATAATGGTTTTAAGACCATCAATGAAGGCGGTAAAGGAAAAAGAACAAAAACATTATTTACAGAGGCGATTAACCGACGTAACTTGGACAACAATTTCATTTATTTGAATAAGAGGAGGTGAGAAATGAAATGGATATGAGATATTACATTAGAAACATAATAATTCATTTTATAAATTATTTTGGAGTAATCATAAATTTATGGATGAAGGAGATAAGGAGAAAGTAGAAAAAGAAATAAATTAAGAGAGGTACTTTGAGAAAATTACCTCTTGAATATCACCTCCTTGAAACACCCTTGAGGACCTTGGATTTGGTCTTTTGGTGAGACCAGAAGCACTTGGATGTGAGAAGAGTGAGTATAAGAGTTTTGTGAAGATATTTGAAGAGCTATAAGGTTTTTTGGGTTTAAATAGGGTGGTGGAGAAGTGATATTTATATTTGAGGAGAGGTGGGTTCAAGTGATTAATTTATTGATTATTTTATATTAAAAGCCAACCATATAGAGGTGATATTAAATTCCAAGACTTTGGATTATAATTAATGTTTTATATTCTGGTTATGGTCGAGAAAAACTAAAACTAACCATTAAATTTTGTAGTTTTTAGGTATGTTAAGCTTTTAACTTTTATCTTTAACCCTTGTCAAAATTTTACTTTTACTACGGTAAATAATTTTTTTTACCATGGTAACTTTTTTATACCTAAAAATGAAATTGAACTTACAACCTAATTTGGACCTTCTGATTTAAAATTTTGAATCTATTTTATGTAATTTAATTCACATAATTGAGAAAATTTGATTTAATATTAAGTCCGCAAACAAAACAAAAAAGAGGGTTTTTAAAGTGAAACATTCAAAAGTTTAAAATGTTTTTATATCTAATTTAAATTTGAAATTGATTAAAATGACCCAAATTGGATTAAGTGATAAAAACATAGTATAAATATACTTTAAAACCAATTAAAATTATAATCTAACAATTTAAATAAATTAGATGAAAAAGCAGTTTTGAATTAAAATGCAGTATTTTTTACTATTCACTAAAATATGAAAGTTATCAGAAAAATTCCAAAAAATTATCCAAACTAAATTTTTGTGTCCCACTTCCAAAGAATAAATTTATTTTTTAAAATATAACATATAAAGGCGTCAAAAACTATATTTAAAATGGGTTCTCCATTAAAAGATGGTAAAACTACATTTTAAAAATATTAGAGATTTTATGCCTAAAATTGGATTTATTCTTATTTTAGGTCCATAAAATTTATTGGAAGAGTAAAAAAATTTAATAACATGTGTAAACATAATATATTTAGTTCTATCTATTCCCACCAATACTACGGCTCGACAATAACTACCATTTAAAATAATAATATTAATAATGTATTATTTTTTGGTATAACTTAGTCTTGTGTGCAACATAAGATTTCATAGAAAATCATTGTTGCATGTCGGGTATGCTATTAAGCATAGCGTACCCTTTAAAGTAAAATTAATATCTAATTTATAAATATTAATAGATATGAAAATGTCTTATTTTTTAATTATTTTAGATGTTACATTCTTCCCCCCTTTTGGAAATTACGTCCTTACAATTTTTATTCACTTATCAAATAAGTGAGGATATTTCTGCTTCATAGAATTTTCAGATTCCCATGTTGTCTCTTCAACCATATGGGTTTTTTAAAAAACCTTAACATGATGTATCGCCTTATTTTGCAACACTTGCTCTCTGTGGTCAAGAATCTGGACTGGCTGTTCTTTATAATAAAGATTATCTTCCAAATGAACTAGCTCTGTACTCAAAACATGAGATGAATCCGACATATACTTTATTAATATTGAAACATAAAAAACATTATGTACTTGGGATAAACTAGAAGGTAAAGACACTCAGTAGGAAAATGATCCAACTATTTTTAGGATTTCATAGGGTCTAATTAACCATGGACTCAGTTTCTCTTTCTTACCAAAACACATCACACTTTTCCAAGGAGAAAATTTGAGAAAGATATGATCAACTACCTCAAATGAAAGATCATTCCTCTAGTTATCCACACAACTTTTCTGCCTACTTTGAGCTATCCTCATATTCTTTTGAATCAACTGAACTTTTTCTGTCATATCTTTTATCAATTATAGTCCCATCAACTTCCTTTCACCTACTTTATCCCAAAAAGCTAGAGTTCGAGACCACTTTCCATATAATGCCTCAAATGGTGCAATCTGTATACTAGAATGAAAATTGTTATTATAAAAAAACTCAACCAAAGAAATATTTTGATCCCAACTTCCCTGGTAATCCATTGAACATGCACGTAACATATCATTCAATATCTGAATTGTTCATTTTGTATGCTCATCTGATTGAGGATGAAAAGTTGTACTGAAATTTAATTTAGTACCCAATGAATTCTGAAGGCCTTTCTAAAAGTTAGAAGTTAACCTGATATCACAATCATATACAATGGAGAGATGAACTCCATATAACCTGAATATATCTTTAAGATACAATCAAGAAAGTTGATATAGAGATAAAGTATCTTGAATAGGAATAAAATGAGTAGATTTAGTCAATCGATCAACAATAACCTAGATCACATTGTTACCTCAAGAAGTCTTTGGTAATCTCACTACGAAATCCATGGATATATTCTTCCATTTCCACTATGGAACTAGAAAAGACTGAAGCATCCCCTTTGACAACTGTCATTTTGTTTTCACATACTGACAAGTCAAACTCTTCATACTAAATTCAAAAATATCTATTTTCATTCTATCCCACCAGTAATACACTCAAAGGTCTCTGTATATCTTAGTACTGTTAGGATGAATTGAAAACAAAGAACTATAAACTTCACATAACAACTCTTTCTTCAACTGTGAATCACAAATCACACATAACCTCTTCTCAAATCTCAAAATAGAATCTTTATTAATTTTAAAATCAGGAAATTTGTCCTCCTAAACCAATTCTATATTTTTTTTCAACTCACTGTCTTCCTTCTGCGCTTGCTTAATTTGGTCTGATAGAGATAATTTCACTGACACCTAAAACAAAATAGAGGAATTTCTCGTACCAACAAATTCCATGCCAAAATTCATCAAATCATTAATCAAAGGGTCATGTTCCAAATGTAACATGGTTAATGTAGCATTACTTTTCTAACTCAAAATATCAGCCACTTTATTTGATTTTCTAATATGGTAATGAATCGTGCCATCATAATCTTTGATTAGTTATAACCATCTCCTCTATATCATGTTCAATTCTTTCTGAGTGAATATATACTTAAAACTTTTGTGGTTAGTATATATTTCACATTTTACTCCATACAGATGATGCCTCTAAATTTTTAAAGCAAAAACAACAACAAATAATTCCAAATCATGAGTAGAGTAATTTTAACTCATGAGTTTTCAACTGATGTGAAGCATAAGAAATTTCCTGATCATTCTGCATTAGGACACAACCAAGTCCTTTCAATGAAACATAATTTTAGATAAAAAATTCACCATTTATGAAATGCAATGCTAAAACTGGAGCATTCACCAATCTTTTTTTCAATTCCTGAAAAACGATCATCATATTATTTTTTCTAGATGAACTTAACACTTTTTTGAGTTAACTTAGTCAGTGGTCTAGATAACCATTATTTTTTTTCAAAAAACCTCCGGTAATAGCCTAATAAACCAAGAAAAATGTGAATATCAGTTATATTTGTGGGTCTCAGCCATTCTTCAACAACTTTCTTTTTATAAGAATCAACAGTTATTCCATCTTTAGAAATAATGTGACCAAGGAATGAAATTTTTGTAACCAAAACTCACACTTTCTGAATTCCCCATATAGTTTTTTTACGTTTTAAAAAATACCCCTTAGATGAATTTCATACTCCTATTTACTTTTAGAATATATCAAAATTTCATCAATAAATACAACCACAAACTTATCCAAGGACCCATGAAATATTATATTAACAATATCCTAACCCCTAAATTTATCTAAACCGAGCTCTGATACCAACTATAAGGCCCCATCCTTAAACATTACATAATCTTGAGTTTAGTTAAGAATTTACTTGCTTTCACATTGAGGATATTTTTAGGTTTAAAGTTTTATAGAATTATGCAATCATTAAAAAATAACATCCCATAATTATACAAGAGGATACTACCAAAACAATATCAATTTTTTCCACCAAAGGAAACCCTTTTAAAAAATAAAACATGATTTATTTTTTTGATAAAAATATTCTTGACTTCTTCCTTTCTCTTAATCATCCTTATACCCTGTAATTTTTTTTTTAAAAAAACTTGAGATGAGCAGAAAAATATCAATAAGAGATATAAAATAATGAATTAAACCTTTAGTCCATGAATATTTAAAACTTAAGAAAACTTTTTCAAAATATCATACTTTTCACCCATAAAAAAATCTCTTTAACATACCTCAAGAAGTCATAAGATTCATGAAAAACTTCTTAGAAATCATAAATAATAAAGGTAACTGGTATCATCCATAACATACTTACATTGTATCTTTCATAGCTATATAGGGAGTAACCTTCATGGTTACATTTGGAATACCCATCACAGTATATTCCATAAATCTCTTAGGAGAAACCATATCGTTTAACTCTATATCATTATCCAATGCATTAGAGAGCTATCACGGGCTCACCCACCTTCGATTTATCATGGAACCACTCATATACATAAGCAATTCCCAAGAACCAAAACATAAGCACAACACGTAAATCATTCATAAAGAAAAAAATAACATTTCTACATTTCAATCACATGATATTATTTCAAGATATTGACATAATAAATCCCTTATAAAAACCTTTTTCAATACCAAAATACATGAAAATGAAATATAATATTTATTTTCCTTTTAAAAAAATTAATTCTTATAGAGGAATCCAAATATCAAATAACGGTTACTGTGACAAAGAAGTCGTTGTTGATGTATATGTTAAAAAAACATTCTTTTTTTCATTTTGTACGAAAAGTCAAACACTCCATATAAAAACATTCATTTAAAAAAAAATTGAATGAAATTCAAGATATAAATAAAATATAAGATATTCTAAATTCATTTCACACATAATATTTGAACGACATAATAAAGAAATATAATTTTAACCCAAAGAATGGAAATTGGGTTAAGAAATTCCCTTACCTCGAGTCTGATTTGTCTCGTATGTTCTTTATCTTCCTGAATAATAAACTTAGGTTAATTTATAATTTATTGATCACCTTTTTCAAGTTTATTATTTCTTTTATATAACTTATTACCATGTTATAACAA
Organism: Viscum album; assembly: GCA_963277665.1. Lineage (NCBI taxonomy): Eukaryota > Viridiplantae > Streptophyta > Magnoliopsida > Santalales > Viscaceae > Viscum > Viscum album. The sequence goes on along the minus strand of OY728155.1, from coordinate 1,513,142,252 downwards.
TTACATAATTATTTACGTTCATGTCGAACGTTTTGTCGATATTCAGTACTTGAGTCGAAAATAAACTTGGTATGATGTCAATAGTCTATGTGGTCATAAGTCCATTATCTAAAGAATATGAAACATGATATAAATATCATATATATTCATTATATAAGTATTTATAATAATCTTTTAAGACAAACTAAAAACACCATTCACGGAGACGGTAGGTCGTATGTATGCATGGATGCTATTTTTGTTTTTCTCATCGTATTGAAAGAGTGAAATTAAATGAAATGTATATAAATATGTATAAATATATAATATAATTATAGTAAAATTAATATTTCATTTATATCATATATATTTACTAAAACAATCCTTAATACATTTCATGTGATGTGTGAACGAATCACATTATATTGAGGAGACAACAATCCATACGTCCCCAAACAAAATTATCGTATAACAACAATATGAAAAGCATGAAGGTATGTTTAATATAACATAAAAAAAATATGAAATAGGTTATAATATACATATTAAAATATTATTTCACTATAAGAATGGTTTTAAGACTAATCATGAAGGCAGTAGAGGAAAAATAACAAAAACATTATTCATGGAGGTGATTAACCGACATAACTTGGACAAAAATTTCGTTTATTTGAATAAGAGGAAGTGAGAAATGAAATGGATATGAGATATTTCATTAGAAACATAAAACTCTAGTATATAAATGATTCTATAGTAATCATGTATTTATTTATGAAGGAGGTGAGGAGAAAGTAGAAAAAGAAATAAATTAAGAGAGGTACATTGAGAAAATTACCTCTTGAATACCCCATCCTTGAAAGACCCTTAAGAAGCTTGGATTTGGTCTTTTGGTGAGACCAAAAACACTTATATGTGGGGAGAGTGAGGAGGATATGTTTTTTTAGATATTTGAGGAGGTACAAGTCTTTGTGGGTCTAAATAGGGTGGTGGAGAGGTGATATTTATACTTGAGGAGAGGTGGGTCCAAGTGATTAATTTGTTGATTATTTTATATTAAAAGCCAATAATATAGAGGTGGAATTAAATTCCATGACTTTGTATTGAAATTAATGTTGTATAAGCTGGTTAGGGTCGAGCCACACCTCAAATAACCATTAAATGTTGCAGTTTTTAGGTATGTTAAGCTTTTAACTTTTATCTTTAACCCTTGTCAAAATTTCACTTTTACTACGATAAATAATTTTTTTACCATGGTAACTTTTTTATACCTTAAAATTAAATTTACCTTAAAAACTAATTTTGAACTTAATATTCTAAATATGTAATCCATTTTATTTAATTCAATTCACACAATTGGGAAAATTTTATTTAAAATTAATTCTGAAAACAAAATTAAAAAGCATATTTTTAAAGTGGAACATTTAAAATTTTGAAATGTTTTTATATATAATTTAAATTTGAAATTGATTCCAATAACAAAAATTGGATTAAATGATAAAAGAATAGTCTAAATATTCTTTAAAACTAATTAAAAATACAATATAATAATTTAAATAAATTAGATGAGAAAACAGTTTTGAATTAAAATGCATTATTTTTCACTATTCACTAATTTTGAAAGTTATTAGAAAAATACCAATAGAACATATAAAGGTTTCAAAAAATAGATTTAAAATGGATTCTCTATCAAAAGGCGGTAAAAATACCTTTTAAAAATATTAGAGCTTTTATGCCTAAAATTGGATTTATTCTTATTCTAGGTTCATAAAATTTATTGGAAGAGAGTAAAAATATTTAATAATATGTGTAATCATAATATAGTTAGTTCTATTTATTCCCACCAATACCACGGATAGACAATAACTACCATTTAAAATAATAATATTAATAATGTATTATTTTTCGGTATAACTCAGTCTTGTGTGCAACATAAGATTTCGTAGAAACCCATTGTTGCGTGTCGGGTATGCTATTAGATATAACATTCCCTTTAAAGTAAAATTAATATCTAATTAATAAATATTAATAGATATGAAAATGTATTATTTTATTATTACCTGGGATGTTACATGAATAATATTATATTTATTTATTTCCTGATGATTGATCAAATTCAGACATTACCCGAACCCTATGGTGGGGCCCACCATGTCCCGAAGTCCTTTTTATTAAAATAGGTCAGACTCGTGAATACACTTAGTGTGTGGAAATCTAGGCCCTTATCTAGTAGAGTACCACTCATAATCCAAGAGCGAAGTCTAAAAACCCATCAATGCTTCTAAGGAGATAATATATAGTCATAACAATAACAACCTATCTTATGAACAAATGTCGTATAATGCAATATCTTTGTCATACAATATCTCATAAATCGGGATAACTTGTGCCACCATGCTCACCTAATTTATCTATTATTTCTATGACCTTATCATATATACTTACATTCTTTAACCATAAACATAGATTTAGTGAATGTACTACCATCCTGGTCACCGAGTCCCAAGAAATCTCTTATTTTACTTGGAAGTGAAAAATTATATCTTAATCATTCAACCAATGTCATACCACTAATGACACACTTGACACAAGCTACCTCACCGCAACATAAACACTATGATTTTTTTCTCTCATCAAAGTATGCGATCAAATGATACACATCGACAATGATTTCAAGTCAAGAGACCAATACACATGTTCATAAATGAAACAACCAATGAATCTTGTAACACGTGGTGTTATAATTGATGGACCGGTCCCCATGATCTCAACTGCCTTAGATCACTAAGTACAAACATCATGAGAATAAGTATCAATGATTACAAGCCTCCAAAACCTAATAGTCATACATCATTTGTGTCTTGTCAACATGATGCATATAGACCATAAGATATATGTTTAAGATTACTATCATAGTATGTCGAGGTTCCCATTATAGATGGGAATTTCTATAACCTTTTGATACGATACGTAATCTAAGGACATTACCATTTATATAGTACATACAGAAGTAATTTTATTATGATGATAAGAGAAATTACATGCATATATCAAATTGCATACATGTAATGATGATCAAAGTACCAGGGAACCAACTCACAACACTCCCCACTTACAATGGAGGAAACTGCTAATCACTGTCAACCCACTAGCTCTCACATGTGAAACATGATTTTGCTGAGATATGAATTCAGTTAAGGGGTTTTCCATATACAATGCCAATATCTGAGATAAAGCTTTCATATTTAGACTGCTTCCTTAGCTACATCAGAATCTTTCATATACTCAAGTTCCACTGTATTATCAATGACCACATGTTGCTTTGAGCTTCTTCAACTCATTACACCAACTTTCAGAAAAAATACATAGTCTTATTATGATTCTAGATCATTATGAAGTGTTTAGAAGCTAGTGTCAGTGTATCCCCTCACTATTATCTCATCATATCCTCTATACATCAAGAACATATCCTTTGTATATCTACTTTAGGATAGTTTTTACTACTACCCAATGCGACTCCTCTGTATTAGCTTGATATATATCCATCATGCTTAAAGAAAATGCAACATCAAACCTAGTATATAACATGACATATATTATATATCCTGAAGAATCCAAGTGATTTTTTGAGGTTGAAATTGTTGTCAATTTGTTAAGAAGATGAAAATCCAATAAGTTTTAAATATAGTGATTGAATATCTGGTTTTTAGTTCAGAAAAACTTATGACATTAGTTATTTGAGTTTGAAATAGTGTTTACAACATTCAAAAATAATATTTGAGAGTTGGAATTTATTGTATTCCAAATAAAAGAAGAAATTAGGGAGTTGATTACTTGAGTTTGTTGGATTTACATTAATCGGAATATGGATTATTTTTAATGGAGTTCATCAAAAAATTAGCCAGCGTTTACCAACTAGCTGAGGGACTCGCACCACTACTTAGGTGGGAAGGTGCGACCTCGGGTAGCCAATAGGTGGCATGGTGTGCATAGAAGCACCTAATAGGTGCAAGGGAGTGGCAACGAGCCACCGTGCAGGGTGTCATGATGGTGAAGCCGAACGCTGGAATGGGGCAGTGCAAGTAGGAGCAGGGAGTCTCTAGCAACCTATTTTTGAGCGGTCCAACCCACAACTTGTATCATGAAGGAGCAGAAAAACCATGGGTGTTTCGATGTGGGAACTATTTTTCAAGTGTTACTATAGCTCTGAACAAACTCCTGCCGCCCAATCTATTTGATCTTTCATCTGGGAAGTCCGAATACTTTTCTCAACGCCATATTCTCTAGAAAGATATCAAGAGCTTCTGTTTGTCGGAAAAACTCCATTGCAATGTCATTGGGAGTTCGAACCAAGCCTATGATGATCATTAGAGTATTCTAACGATTCCTTGGTGATCAAAATCATTATGTATTTTTATTTTCATAATATTAAGATGAACAAACCAAGGATTTATAGTGTTCAGAAGATTTTTTTTTCAATGACGGTGATAATCGGAGTCGCAGAAGTAAGGCAGTGTGATTGAGTTGAGTTGGTGATTTGTTGCCTATAAATACCAAGGCCTTCATCTGTGAGTTACTGCTGAGTTTGAGATGTTCGGTTTCCAGTGAAGTTGAGATTTTGTGAATTGTTCTAGTTCACAAAGGGTTCCACATAAACTCTATTTTTGTGCGAAGTAGAATGTTTCTATGAGTACTCGATCTATGCACAATACACTCAACGTGCTTCTCAAAGAACAATTTTCCACAAATCCACTTGGGATCTTGATATCCTTACAAGATCTCCCTAGTTTGTATGATGAACCTTGAACTCGTGCATCAAGACCTGTGCATGTAAAACCATGTGTGTACATACTATGTATATAGTGTGAGTTGAATACAAAAGTACCATGGGTGCTTTGCTATTGCACACAAATAATAAGCACACACAAGGCATACGAGATTTGAACATTTAGGTTTGCATGAAGCATACAATGCATACACATGTGGAGATAGTGTGCTACACTGTTGATCAAAGAACCTTGAAATCATATCTATTATGTATGATTTGTGTAAGAAGCCTCATAAATATTACATGAAGAAGGTGGTGACATAAAGGCTGTACATGCACGTGGTTTGTGAAAAAAATGAGCAAGTGTTTAGTGTGTGTGCAAAGGTGAGTGCACGAGAAGGAAAATTGTGTATGTGAAATATGAGTGAGGAAATTGGATGACATGTGTGATTGAGGATCCATGAAAAACTTACACTTGCATTGAGTATCAAATAGTAGACAGTGTGTGTATGAAGAAAAATATTTGAGGAAGTGTAATGTGATTGTGTAAGTGAACACTATGAATGTTAGGGTTTGCATGAAACAAATATCTACATGCACAAGCAATGTAATTTACATAAGGAAATTTGTATGCATATGAATTAAAGCACGCATAGGTTGAAAATACCATGCAATGCATTTTATACACGCATGAAGTTGGAAGAGAAGTGTACATGAAAAATATTTTTCATGAATACAATGCAGTGATTTGAGACTGAAGATGGGACAACTTTTCTATCAGTGATGTATAAGATTTTTGTATCAGAGTTTTCAATTTTTAGTGAGGTCAAGTCTTCAATAGAAGAAAAAATATTTTCCTGAGCAATATTGTACTGAGGCAACTAACCATTTATAGGTGATCAAAATTTATTTGAACAAGAACAACACCAGTGCAAAGATTCTTGAATTGTACATGGGACAATTTGATTCAACAAGCTCGTGGAGGAAGATTATAATACCATCTTATTAGTGGATAAAATCTTGCATGACTCAAGATTGTAAAGTCTTTAATGAGACTCTGAAGTATTGAAAGTCTCTAGTGGAACTTTGGAGTAGGTCAGTGGGATATTGGTAACACCGTGCGATGCAGTATAAAGGTCCTACTATAGGATTTAGGTGTCACTTATGTAGATGAGATCATGTGATATAAAGTGGGACTCTAAAGTGGAACACTATGGGACTCAGTGTTGAACGTAATGAGACTTTCCTTGTTATAACCATTTACATATAGTAAAGAATATGTACCCGAGGGGTATAACCGGTTGCATCAAGGATGTAGGTCTTAGTACTGAAACTTTTAAAAATATTGTGTGATGTATTATCATTTACATTCTACATTGCATACATGATCTACTCATCCTAATAGGCGACAAAGGTTTAAAGGGGTTTAAGAAAAGAAAATAATTTAGTTAAAAGAAGTCACACCTGATTCACCCCCTATCAGTGTGACTACGCAATCCTTTGGACACTTCAATTGGTATTAGAGTAAGACCACCACTAATTGGATCTACTTTACTTTTCTAGTTGTTTTTATCAGAAGTACATAAAGTGAAAATTTGAGTTTGAAGAAAATTCAGTATAACTTAAGGTGAAAAATCCTATCTCTACTATTGATGTTAGAATTGTTCAATTTTTAGTCAAAACTGAGAAAAAAGGAAGAAAATAGTGGTAAAGAAGTTGAAGAATAATTCAAAGATAAATGAATATCAACTGCTAGCAGAAGGCACTCAGAGTGGAAATTGTTTAGTGAAATCAGTTAGTTATAATTATGATAAGTTAAGTTAAAGTTGTGATGATGATACAATCAATTAAAAAATTAGAAAGCATCTGAAGAAAGTTCTCAAAGAAGTGTTCACATGTATGACCAAAGTTTTCAAGGAACTCAGGGATAAAAAATTACAGCTATAATAAGATGAAAATGTTTTGGAAGAAGCATTAACTAAAACGTTGGAATATCCAACACTCACAAAAATTGTGAAAGAAAAGGAAGAAATAATAACTCTCTGCAAAGAAATATATGCTAGAGTTATTGAAGAATTAAAAATTATTGTTTGTGAGAAAGATGTTTTTGAAATTGTTTTTACAGAAGTTATCCATGCACTTAAAAAGATGCATAATACATCTATGAATGTTAAAGATGCTCATCTAAATGATAAAGTTGAAATAATCAAGGAATTTGACAATTTTTTACTAAAGGAAAATCAGATTCATGAAGATGAGATTCATAATATGAAGATTCAGTTGAAAGAAATCATGAAATCTATTGAAGATGAAAAGATTGTTCTCAACTTAAAATTTCTTGAACTAGAAGTGAAAATAATAAATATAGAAGAAACACATGTTGATACTTCTCAAGTTATTGATAAAAGAAGAATTGCCAAGGATTCATCTGATAAGAGTCCTAAATCTAAAAAGAATCAATCTAGTGGTAATAAGATCTTGAGATGATCCAAGAATAAATCTATTGCAGAATATTTAAAGAGGGAGACCATTTTTCCTGATATATTTGTGTGTTTAAATGTTGATTTCATGACTAGTGCATATTCAACTTTAAAATATGGACAAACATGGGTAAAGAAAAATTATTGTTTCCCAAATAAAGCACAAAAGAAGAAATGTACTACCCAAAAGTAGCAAAATGTCAAAGACAATAAGAATGTGTTTTAGAAGAAGAAATCAAGATTCGTTGGCTACTGTTAGTGCTGTTGGAAATTTGGGCATCAGACAATGAATTTTTGACACAATATGACATTGTATGAAAATTATAGAATGCCTACATTTAGTGGGAGAAAAGCTAAAGATAAATTTAATCCTGAAAAAAAGAAGCAGAACTCATAGAAAGAGAATCAGTTTATAAAAAACAAATACGATTACTTTGAAAATTTCTGTGGTTATTGCAACAGAAGTGGTCATTGTTATGATGAGTGCTGGTATGTACCAATCATGCACAAATCATCTATTTATGCAAATATAAGACCACAAAAAAAGAAAAGTAGGTAAGAGATGAAGATAACATGACATCCTTGGGTTGTGAATAAAAGAAGATGATTGTTAAACAAATAACTCGCATAAAGGTTGTGAAAAATGATGTGAAGTGTGTCACACTAAAGAAAAGGAATTTCTATTATGGTAAGAAAGGTCACATCATGGATTATTGTGAGTTTTCCATGAAGATTCATACTAAAGGAAGAAATATGGAATTAAAGAGAGAATCAATCCAAAAGAGAAACAATAGTATTTATTTGGGGAATACATCTCTAATGAAGAATATGAAAAGTTACCTAAAATAGGTAACTTGTTGAATTCTAAAGTTTTGTGTGAAAGGTGCAATATGTCTGGACATTCAGGTAAAAATTGTTTGACATTGTTATCTGGTCAAGAATATTTCTTAAAGAAGAAAGGGAAAGCATCTGTGACTTCTAGTGTTAGAAAAAATAAGTCTACACACAAAGTGAAAACTAAGCATGTTCCTAAAGAATGTTTGATCATATGGCCAAAAAAGTTGGAAGAATCAAGAAAATTAGAACAATCAAAGAAAAATGAATCTGCTTTGTTAGAAAATGTGAATAATCCTTTTTTATCTAGGAATATTGTTGGGTTGAGAAGCAACTCTCAGCCCTATTGCTCTAACCGAGGAGCATTAAAAAACCACCTTATTCCCATATATATACATTGTGTTTATTTTTTATACAGGGGATTGAAGGTGAAGCATTTATTCAAGAGGAGACCTGAATTTGATAAAATCTAGGAACATCTTACAACTAAAAGATACCCATCATGGAAGATTATTGGAATCACATTGTTTCTTTTCAACATATCAAATAATCTCAAAAGTTACTTAGAGTTTATTCTTAATAAAAGTTAATCATGATGAATAAAGTTTTTAGTGAATCTCTTGAGGGGGAGCACAAAATATCAACCATAAGATATTTCTATCTCAATTGATATCTTATGAATATCAGAAGTTCTGGTGAGGCATGAATCTGATAATTCTAAAAGCTAAATTTCTAGAAATTGAAGATTTTCATCATTGATTCATGTTGAATACATCTCCTATTTTCATGATAAAAAATCCATAAATTCCAAAAGGAATAGATTTATTATTTGATGATAAAAGGAAAAGGTAATTTGAAAGGGGAAATACATTTTTTTCATTGAAATGTTTTTAATCAGTTTTCTGATTTGTATGGAGATGATTAGTTTGAAATCATTTAAAAAATTCCTAAAAAGAATTTTTAGTGCTTAGTATCACATGATGAATATTTATTGACAACATTGATGTTAAATTTGATCTCTCTTATTTTCTATACAGAGCATTTCTTACATAGACTCATAGTTGGTTAATTTTAGCTCTTTTCATTGTTAGTTGTGATTATATCCTTCTTAGAAGTAAATCAGACAGTAAGAGTCAAAAGAGAAGAGGATTTTCTTATAATTTAAATTTTAAAAATGAGAATTCCTTCCCATGCTTATATATTTGGATTTATTGCCAATAAGGGGTGAATATATCATTGAATTTTAAAATAAAATGGGTATTTACAACAAATCCAAAGGGAGAGATTGAAGAATCCAAATGAATTGTTGAGGTTGAAATTGTTGTCAATTTTTTAAGAAGATGAAAAGTTAATGAGTTTTAAATTTAATGATTGCAGATCTGGTTTGTAGTTCAAAAAAACTTATGTCATTGGTTATTTGTGGTTGAAACGATGTTTATAGAATTCAGAAATAATATTTGAGAGTTGGAATTTATTGTATTCTAAATAAAAGAATAAATTAGGGAATTCGTCATTTGAGTTTGTTGGATTTACATTAATTGGAATATGGATTATTTTTAATAGAGTTCATCAAAAAATTAGGCAGCCTTTACCAACTAGATGAGGGACCTGCTGTACTAATTAGGAGGGAAAGTGCAACCTTGGGGATCCAGCAGGTGTCATGGAATGCATAGAAGTTTTTAATAGGCACAAGGGAGCAACAACGATCCATCGTGTGAGGCAGTATGATAGCAGAGGAAGATGCTGGCATGGGGTGGTGCCAACATGAGAAGGGAGTCTCTAGTAACCGATTTTTGAGCAGCCCAACCCATAACTTGTATTATAAAGGAGTGAAAAAACATTTTCATTTTGATGTGGGAACTATTTTTCGCGTGTTACTGTAGCTCCGAACAAACTCCTGCCATCCGATCTATTCAATATTTCATTTGGGCCATCTGAACACTTCACTTAGCGTTGTATTATCTGGCAAGCTATCGATCACTTATGTTCATCATAGAAACTCCATTGCAACATCATCAGAAGTTTAAACCAAGACTTTGATGATCATTCAAGTATTATGAGGATTAATTGGTGATCAAAATCATTTTTCAATTTTATTTTCATAATATTAATATGAACAAACTAAGGATTTATGATGTGCAGAAGATTCGTTTTTTGAATACAGTGATAATCAGAGTCATGGAAGTAAGGCAATGTGCTTTAGTTGAGTCGGTGCTTCTTTGCCTATAAATATCGAGGCCTTCATCCATGATTTGCTGCTGAGTTTGAGAGGTTTGGTTTCTAGTGAAGTTGATCTTTCATGAATCGTTCTAGTTCGTGAAGGGTTCCATGCAAAATCTGTTTTTGTGCGAATTAGAAGAAGGTTCCAGTGAGTACTCGATCTATGCATGGAACACTTGAGGTGCTTCGTGAAGAACAAAGTTTGGAGAATCCACTTGGGAGCTTGAAATCCTTATGAGATCTCCCTGGTTTGTGTGATGAACCTTGAACCCATGTGTGAATACCTATATATGTAAAACTGTGTGTGTGCATACTGTGCAAACAATGTGAGCTGCGTACAAAAGTACTAAGGGTGCTGTGAAATTACGTGCAAAGAATTAGAACACATAAAGAAGAAGGGAGGTGAACAATTAGGTGTGCACAAAGTATACAATGCATACACATGTGGTGATAATGTAATAAATGTTGGATTGGTGTATCCTGACCTGGTTTGGATGATGTTTAGGCTGAATGCTTGTGGCCCATACTTTAAACCATACCGCAACTTCTGCGGTTCGAACTCTGAGGTGAACTTGTTGGGGGGGTTTCAGGGGGAAATACACCCTACCTTGGGAGTCTGGGGGCTGAAGGCCACTGAATTTTTTTTGGGGCACTGTAGTAATGCTGACCACTATAGCAGAGCTGACCAATTAACACCGACAAGGCACTATAGTGACACATACTTCCAGCCACCATTCACTGTAGCTCCTTGGAATTCTAGCTGACATCCACTATAACAATTTTGACTTGGGTGTCTACCTTTCACTATAGCGATGCAGACTTCCTATGTGGTTGATAGAATAATGTATTATCTTCCTATTTTTTTAGCCCATTTCAGTCTAGGGTTCCTAAGTGAGAAACTTTGATAAAATTTTATAAATTGTGCTCTCAAATTTTCATAGTGAAGTTATTATACCTCTTTATAGACATAGGGATCATTTTCTAAACCACATAAATCTTTTTGTCTTGAGTGTTTCTTTTTTTCCCTTTTACTCTTCTTTGAATCATTGTTTTGTCATTGTGAATCCTGATATTTCCACATCACTACATTGTTGAGAAAAGAACCTTGAAATCATAACTTTTTTTCACAATTTGTGTAAGAAGCATAATAAATATCACATGAAGAAGGTGGTGACATAAAGGCTATATATGCATGTGGTTTTTGCAAAGAATGAGAAAGTGTTCAGTGTGTGTACAAAGGTGAGTGCACAAGAAAGAAAATTGTGTATGTGAATTGTGAGTGAGCAAAGTGGATAGTGTGTGTGATTAAGGATCCATTAAAAATGTACACATGAATTGAGTATCAAATAGTGTACAGTGTGTGTATAAAGAAAAATATTTGAGGCAGTGTGATGTGATTGTGTAAGTGAACATTGTGTGTGTTAGGGTGTGCATGAAACAAATATCTATATGCACAAGCAATTTAATTTACATAAGAAAATTTTCATGAACATGAATTAAACCATGTATATGTTGAAATGACCATGCAATATATTTTATATACGCATGAAGTTGGAAGAGCAGCGTATATGCAAAATATTTTTCATGAATATAGTGCAGTGATTTGAGACTGAAGCTGGGTCAATTTTTCTATCAGTGATTTAGAATATTTTTATATCTAGGTTTTCAGTGTTTAGTGAGGCTGAGTCTTCAATATAAGAAAGAATATTTTCCTGAACAGTATTTTACTAATACAGATGACCATTTACAGGTGATCAGAATTTATTTAAGCAAGAACAACACTAGTGCAAAGATTCTTGAATTGTACATAGGACAGTTTGATCCAGCAATCTCATGGAGAAAGATTATAAGATCATCCTATCAGTGGATCAAATATTGTGTGACTCAAGATTGTGAAGTATTCAGTGGGACTCTAAAGCAATGAAAGTCTCTAGTGGGACTCTAGAGCAGGCTGATGGGATGCTGGTAACACTATGGGATGTAGTATAAAGATCCCCATGTGGGATACAGGAGTCACTTGTGTAGATGATAACATGTGATCTCTAGTGGTACTCTAGATTGAAACACTATGGGACTCAGTTTTGAAGGGAATGTGACTTTCCTTGTTGTAACCATTTACATATAGTGAGCTAGATATGTCTTCGGACCTCACAGTTTTTGTGTAGGAGAAGCCCCAAGGTACAGTTCAGGAAAACAACAACATGGCCAACAAGACCGGAATGACAAAGGACTCTACAGAACCTATCCTCCACTCTGAAGAGGAGATGGTGGAGGAAGTTCTTTATTTAAACATCCCACAGGAAGAGGCGGAGATGATGGGAAGACCTATTCAAGTGGCAGTCAACAATGAGTAGGTGAATTGGATCAACAAACAAGATATGATCCTGATGAGAGGATTCAATGATGGGAAAATCAGCAAAGAAGAGTATGTATGAACTTGGGACAAAATGGCGTGTCGTCTTGAAGATGTTATTAGAAATGACCCTGATGCTAAGGTATGGCTTATGAGCTGGAGTATTTTTAAAGAGGAAATCACTAATAGGCTGAGGCTTTGCTTTGACAGCTTTGCTTTCTCCTATGAGGCTTCACCTCCGGATTAACTGGATTGGTTTATCACTTTTCCTAAAAAGTGAGTTTATAATAAAAATATAATTTTCAGTCATATAGTGAAGAATCTATAACTAGGGGGGGTATAATTGGTTGTGACAAGGATATAGGTCTTAATATTGAATCTTATAAAAATATCATGTGTTGTGTTTTCATTTACATTCTGCATTGAATAAATGATCTAATCATCCTAATAGGTGACAAAGGTTTAAAGGGATTTAAGAAAAGAAAATATTTTAGTAAAAACAAGTCACAACTGATTCACCCCCACTCTCAGTGTGACTACATGATCCTTTGGACACTTTATATCCCACTAATGAAGCATAATGAATTCTACTTAATATCCTCCTATGTTTGTGGATACATTTTCTTAGAGATATTAATACAATAAACATTGGAAAAAATCATCTCTTGAATTGTTCCATATTGTACATTTTGAGTACATTATTAATATATGTACTTTGAAAACCAGCCTTTGAGATCTATCTCGATATATCTCGATCCTTAGAACATATTCTACTTCACCTAAGTCTTTCATATAAAAGCATTCATTTAACTAAGTCTTCGCTAAATGCAAGACTTTCACTTAATTTCCCATAATTAATATGCCATCAATATATAATACTTGGAAAATAATGACATTCCCACTAACCTTCTTCTAGACACATGACTCACTTTCATTCTTAATAAAATTAAATTACCTTATGGTCTCATCAAAAAGAAAATTCCATGATCGTGATGTTGTCTTCAATCTATAAATGTACCTCTTCAACTTTCATACTTTATTGACACTCTTTAACATGATAAACCCTTCAGGTCATATCATATAGATGTCTTCAACCAACATTACTTTTATAAAAACATTTTGACATCCATTTTCCAAATATCTTAATCATGATTTTGATGAATTTTAACATTGCGACTAATGATAATGTTTTGTTGTATTCAATGCCTTGATGTTGTTTGAAACCCTTTGTAGTCAGTCATACTTTATAGGTACTTGCTCTACCATTCATGTCCAATTTTTTTTGAATATCCATTTACACCCAATAGGTTTTATATTAGTTATAGTGTTTATTAAAATCCATAATTAATTTTTCTATATGGACTCCATCTCATAATTCATGACCTCTTACCATTTAGTATCATCCTTTCCATCTATTGTTTCTTTCTCAATTAGAGGTTCATTATCCTTAAGAAGTAATGTGTCACCTGGATTGATGATAAAAAAACCATATTTATCTAGTTCTCTAACCACTCTAGTATACCTGTGTAGTACTCATGTCCTGAGAATGTCTCCATATCCCACAATCTATTATGGATATTGTTATCGTACAAACTCTTGGGCATCCAGAGCATCAACTTTATCAAAATCAATATTTCTTTTACTGTTTTCATTGAAAATGTGCCCCCTTTCTAGAAATATGGCATGTCTTTCAACAATTACTATTCTATATAAAGAGTTATATAGGTAATATCTTTTAATTTATTTATGATAACCTTTAAAACCTACTTTGTGCTTTAGGATGTAAGTTTGTCTTTATGTATAGTCTTGAAAAATGCCTCACATCCCCATACGTGTATATGTGATAGAGTGAGTTTCTTTCCATACCACAACTCATATACAACCCCTTTTGCTGCTTTAGTTGGTACCCAGTTTAGAGTAAATACCATTGTATGTAGTACATATCCCCAAAAGGATAATGAAATATTTTCATAAATCATCATTGACCTGACCATGTCAAGTACGATTCTTCCTTTCTCTTGCACCATTCCATTGAGATGTATAAAGATCAATGAGTGAAGAGACTATCAGAAACTCCTTAAGAGATTTATAAATGCTTGGTTTAGATATTCTCCATCACAATTTGAGCAAAGTTTTATATTCCTATTAACAAGCTAGTTCTCTAATTCATTTTGATATTCCTTAAACATGATAAAAAAATTTGACTTATAAATCATTAAGTAGATATAGATATATCTACTAAAGTAATTGGAAAAAGTAATGAAGTAGGAAAATACACCCGTTCCTTTACTATGATTGGACCACATACATCAGTATGAATTAATTCTAGTAGTTCTATAGCTCTTTCTCCCTTCCCAGTGAAAGGTTCTTTGACCATTTTCCCTTTTAAACAAGCATGTCATACATCTAGGGATTTTAACTCAATAGAGTCTAAACACCATACTTGATTTATTTTTCTTAAATGCTTCTCATTCACATGAATAATCTTGAAGTTCCATAAGTGGGTAGGATACAAGTCATTTTCACTGAATGTTTCATTGATTACCAAAATTGGGTTTTCAAGTTCAAGTATATACAGTCCATTATTAAGATGCACCATCCCATAACATATGTTATCCTTATAAAATAGACAAAATTTATTTCCAAACTTGAAATAAAAACCTATAGTGTCTAGACTTGACACTGAAAATTATTTAATACAAGAACCATGCCACTAATCAAAGTAAGATGATAATTTCTCACCGCTAATTCTGACAATATTGTACCATTTTCTACTCAGAGATCCACTTTACCCTTTTCCATATTCTTTAATATACTTGAATCATTTACTTGAATACAAATGTGTGATCCACATGCTGTATCCAATACCCAACTTTTAGAAATAGATATATTACATTCAATGACAAATATACCTGAATCAGAAGCATCTCCTTGCTTCTTTTTCTTAATCGTGCAATTCTTCTTCTAGTGGTCTTTCTTTCCATATGTAAATCATACCGCCTTCTGCTCGTTAACCTCCATCTATATATTTATCTTTATAAAGGGGAGATGCATCGGTGTATTTGTCTTAGACTTATCCTTGGACCCCTTAGCTTTTCCCTTCTTCCTTTTGTTCACTATAAGGACTGAAGAGTTTGTATTATTCATATCCTTATCTTCTTGGAGAATGAAATCCAATAGATCCAGGATTGACTTCTTCATGTTATTTATATTATAATTAATGATAAAATTTGAGAAGTTAGGTAGTAAAGAGGAAAGAATGAGACCATTCACTGGTTCATGGTTCAACTTGAACCCAAGGGACTCTAGTATCTCAATGTACCTAATCATCTTGAGTACATTTGGTCCTTATTGACCCCATTTTTCTAGCCTACACCTATATAGTGCATTAGAAATTTAATATCTTTCTTACTATGCTCTCTCATGGTATAATTCTTGGAGATGAGAAAGCATTTTCTATGCATTTTTTTCCTGATGTATTTTCTCTAGATCACTGAACATAGATGAAAACATAATGCATTGAACATATAGTGCATCATCTATATGCTTCTTATATTTATCTTTATCCACCTTTATTTCTCTTTGAGCGTGTTTATTTGGAAGTTGAGATTCCAAAACATACAAATTCCTTAGTGTATTACTATACACAATCCCCTGTATCACTATCAAAAGTTATGTATGATCATGATATTATCTTTATCCAATATTTATTGCAATGATTGAATTGGCGATGGTTTCCATTTGATCTACAACAAATAAACTTTAGCTTATTAGTAATTATCTTGATTACCAAAATATATTTTTGATTAATTAATCAATAAATGTCTCCAACCATTTTTTCAAATCCTAATATCCATCAACTACTAGATTAGGAATGCTTAGTCACTTGATTATTCTAGTGATGAGGATCCTTAAAATCTCTTCTCACAATCCAAGTTATAACTATACCACTACTTAGAGAGCTTTAAGGTAAACTTTCGGGTGACCAACCATATTAACTCGTAGCTCCTTGATCTATTAAGTGAAGTCCCAACTTTTTGAAATCATAACCTTGATTTAATCAACAAATTGCCTCTAAAGTTGTAACAAACTAGATATGACTACTTCTTTATTGCAAACATTAGTTAAGTCGACCCACATTTTTCATAAGAATGCACCAATAGTAAGGGGTACCCTCAATTAGGGCTGGTGAACACCCAATATTGAATTTATTTATTTCTTGGTGATTGGTCAAACCTAAACACCACTTGAACCTCGAGGTAGGGACCACCATGTCTTAAAGCCCTATTTATTAAAATAGGTCAGAATCTTGAATATACTTAGTGTAATGAACCAACCAGGGTCAACTTGGTGTGTCACCCGGGTCAGCCTGCCATAAGACCCAAGGTGCATTCCTGATTGCCCCGAGTTGACAACCAATGCTAGATCATCACAAAAAACCACATGGGAATGTTTTCACCCTTGAGATCAAATAAAAAACACCTCGAGTTTCAACTGGAAGACCTACATGAGGTGTCTATAAATTGAATAATAATTCTAAATAAATAACCAAGTACAAGAATAGAGACCTAACCAAACAAGGAATAATAATAAGAAACAAAAATAGGTAATACAAAGTCATTTATACAAATCCATTTTTTTTCATTTTCAAAATACCACTTTTTGGGTGAGTGGGAACCTCACAAAAACTAGATATGAGATCCAAACATCACCCACATAAACCATTACACAACAAACCATATCCCAAAATCCACATTAAAATTTCAAAAATCAAATTCAAACATTGGAAAAAACAGAAGCGCAGGCAAGCGAGCAGCTTGAGAAACCAACCATCAAGGAGACACCTTACCACAATCATCACCACACCATCCTATCATATCAGCACCGTCACCACCATCACGTCATCACATCACCTTAGACATAAACCTCATCATCTCATTATCACTGACCTCTTTTCTGAAGACCACTGCCTGCACACCGTCACCACCGTCACGCAAAGCCTCCCTCATCATGATTTTCATAAACTCCGGTCCACCACCACCATCATCATCACCAATCAACACCACACTAGAAATTCAAATCACCTCAACAACATCAATTCATCCCATCACTATACCACATACCATATACAAATGGAATCAACCGAACAGAGATATTTCCTCCTATAACACCAATATCCAATCGAACAGAACCTCCCAAATATTGCATGACAACCACCTCTCCAGAACAACCCGGAGAGATGATGAGATACCCGAAGACAAAGTAGAGTAGGAGAAGTATGGAGTCTTTTAGGGAGTCAGTATCTTTATCTAAAGCACTCAATCAAACTGAAACCCCATCGTTTCTTGAACCCTGACCGAGCCACTTGGAACCCCCCACTACAATGCACAACACAATCCAAAATTTCTTGGAATCCATTGCACCCGACCGACCTGGAAGGGAGTAGTGGATCTAGAGTCTAGAGAGGAGTAAAAGTGGGCATGACTTCCATAACAAGCCGCGACCAAGGAAGAACCAAACTCACCATAAAACAACATCGATGAACCTTTACCATCAAACCATAGACCATAGATACATCAAAACCCCTCAATAGAAATAGAATCACTACCCATGACCACCATGAAACGAGGAATGATAAAATGGGATTGAAACCCTAATATGATCATGAGACTGAGATCCAAAGAATAAAAAATGAAAGGGAAAGCCGAAGAGGGATCGAGGATTAAACCCTAAACAAAAAGGAAGAAAATGCTCCAAAAAAGAACATCAGGGGATGAAGCCCTAGTAATAAGGGAGAAGATTGCTCCAGAGAGATCACCAAAAGAAATTAGAGGCTGAGAGGACTCACCAGCACTAGGGGAAGGAAGCTGAGGAGGGAGAAGAGAAGCAATCTCGAGAGAGGGTGTTAACTTGATAAGAGGGGATCAACTAGGGCTCCATTAATTTAGGCCTCCCTAGGACCTTGTTTTTATGTACTTGACATTGGTCATGTCTTGTGTATTTTTTATTACATAATAAATATATAACCATGTTATGTTAGAGAGCATGCAAAAAGAGAACGAGGCCATCTTTCTCTATCAAGTAATACAGGGGGGTGATACACAACACAACTCGAATCAATATAACGAACTCGAGAGACCAATCACACCATCACCACATGTGTAATGTCCTGGACCTCTCCGTCCAATTCCTTTGTAAAAAAGAAGGTCACGAAGTGTTCTGGAGGGTAAAATGGACTTTTCCCACACTTTTCAGAATTTTGAAACTACACGTCGTGTAGTGTGAGTACACGCCATGTACCCACCTCTCTGGGTATAACCTGTATTAAAGGCCATGTCCTTACTGTGTGAAATAAATGGGTACACACCGTGTACCCCAATACTACACGCCGTGTAGTCCCTCCCCGCGTATGCGTTACCCTCAAACCGTGTGTTGACCAGTCAACGGCTATGTGCCGTGTTGGAGCAGTGTCCTTACCGTGTGAAATAATTTATTACATGCCATGTATCCAATACTACACGCTGTGTAGTCCCTCCCTGCATATGCGTTACTCTCAAACCATGTGTTGACTAGTCAACGGCCGTGTACCGTGTTGAAGGCTGTGTTGGAAGCCGCGTGGTGACCGTGTGAAATGGCCGAGTACATTCCGCGTACCATAAAGTACAGGTCGTGTAATTTTGTTTTTCACACCTATAAAAGGAGGGGTCCCCTCCTCCTTTTCAAATCACTTCTCTCCTCCCCTTTCCTCTGAGCAGAGCTCTCCCAAGAGACTTGAAGGCTCCTTTTCTTCCATAACTTATTCGTTCGAGCTCCGATTTACGATCTGTCAGCGGCCACGGGATCGTAACGACGAGGATGAACTTCTGAACTTGGATCCGTTGTCTTTCCTTTAGCCTTTCCTTCCCAGCTTCCACCCGAGGAGGTTTTTCCGGGATTTGATAGAAGTGACGGATGCCGACGAACGTCTTCTAAAGTTGATCTGGGGGAGCGTTGTGATCAGAACCTATTGAGGTAGGGATATTACCTTCGTCTCTCTAAATTGTGCATCATGCGGGGTGGGTTTTCTCTTGTTTACATGAAACACATTTGAACCGGTTTAATAAAGATAATAACTGGCTTATATAACGGGGATGGGAAGTTGTGAATGCAGTTACTTTCTTTTTTATCCTATGATACTATGTTTTGAATTGAATAGGCTTATGCCTACTGAATATCATGGTCTTTGGGGGCCTTTTCTTGTGCAATTAAATGTTTCCATATCTTTTTAGACCGTTTTTGTGAATGGAACTTTGTTGAATGTGGAATTTCGATAATCACGTAAAGTTGGTTGATTTAAAATATGAAACCCCGTGTGATCACCCCGGTTGAACAAAATGGAATAATGAACATGTGGGTGTTGGATTGGATACGTGGCATGCGATGGGGGTGTTTTTGTGGGTTGTTGTGGGTCGGGTGAGCAGCGGGGCTGCGGTTGGCTTGGTTGCAGGTTGGTGTGAATGCTATGTTAGTGATGGGAAGTGGGGATGCAATAAATGGTATAAAGGGATGATGATGTATAGTATATTTGTGGTTATGGTGGTTGGCAGTGGGGCTACAGGGTTGGGATTGAATGTGAACAAACTATGGGTTGTGAATATTAAATAAAATGTAGAAGAGTTAATGAATGGTGGGTCATGGTAATGGAACGAGATTAATAATTAATGGGTTGGTTGGTTAATAGGAAGGGACTTGTTGTGCTTGTTCTTTCCTAACTTGATTTGTGGATGGCAGGGATATGCTTTACGAACAATCGATGTGGTTGGTTGTGGATATTTTCCCAGTAGTTAAGGAACTAATAAGATGATTTTGTTGAAACATGAAAACCTAAATGGGGTTGGGGTTGTTTGTTGTATGCATGCTTTGTAGTAGCAGTGCCGAGGCATGTTCTCAGTTCTCTGATTAGAATCCATAGGTTGGGCTGAGTGTTTGGTATATATATATATCTATATCTTTGTGTTTTATCGCACCCCACTTATGTTGAGCACTTAGTGCCGAACACTCCCATTTCATGGGAGAGGGTGTTTTCCCCTTAGTTACTAGCTCCTTCCTACTCCTTCTTTCCTAGGCTGCGATGGATTGAGGCGACCTTACACCCAAGATTGGGTAGGTTTCGATTGGGGTGGTTTAGCCCAAGACTCTATGAGCAGGTTTTACTTTTTCCCAAGAACCTTTGGGATGAGGCCCAGGTGTGTGCGGGAGGTATACATGGTTGTGAGGCCTAGGTGTGTGTGGGAGGGATACGTGGTTGTGAGGCCCAAGTGTGTGGGGGTGGGATACGTGGTTGTGAGGCCCAGGTGTGTGCGGGCGGGATGTGTGGTTCTTGAGGCCCAGGAGTGTGCGGGCAGGACATGTGGTTGTGAGGCCCAGGTGTGTGTGGGCGGGATGTGTGGTTCTTAAGGCCCAGGTGTGTGCAGGCGGTATGTGTGGTTCTTGAGGCCCAGGTGTGTGCAGGCGGGAAGAGTGTGGTAGCGTCAGGATGTTCGCCGTTAGGAAGAGTAGCTAACTAATGGGAAATGGTGCGGGGTACCCAATACTCTTGTTCTTATATACTACTACCTATTGTGATTGTGTTTTTGGTGAGTGTGGCTGGTGAGATTTGGTGGGTAGAATTCCTTTCTAGGTTTCTTCTATTGTTCTGACGGGACATTAGGATGTCTCCCCACTTGTGCGCGAGAGATTTAGGTTTCCCTACTGAGTATACTTGTATGCTCACCCTACGTTTACTTTCAGGTTTCCAGGAGGACTACCAGGGTCGTGCGGGACCCTACTAGTCAGGACAGTTGGAGTTGTTGCAGTTGCTGTACTTTTGTTTCTTTTGGTATTGTACTTTTGAGCTTTCTTGTACTTGTACCTTGTTTCAGAACTATTTAAACATGCATGTGGGATTGGTTTGGGTTTATTTCTATACACTTGCTCTTTTCCTTTTTGGTGGTTTACTTGTCCTATTTCCCAATCTTCAATAATAAAAAGGGTAATGCCTCCCATATTTGTGAAAACTCATACCCTTGGTGCTATTCGCCTCCCCGGGGCCTACTGGAGGCGGGACTCGGGGATCATTATCTCCCTTTCACCATTGACAGCTCAGGAGGGGCATCTTTGGTGGTAGGGGGTCATGACAGAATGGTATCAAAGGTGATGGTTGAGAGATAGGATGAAGTCTGGAGTTAGGCACAGTGAGGATTGCATGGGATGTTAGGGAAACAATGTTGGTTGATATTGGTGCGTGACATAGGCCAGGGAAGACCGGCTAGGACATAGGATTTTAGGGCCCCCTCTGATCCGATGCAAGGACTCTAAGCCTACCGAATTACCAAGTGAGACTACATTGATTGCAGGGTAGAGACCCTAGGAAAGGTAAATGCATCATCATGATTGTGTTTTACTTTATTTGGGTGTTCTGGGAAAGAAATTGAAATAAAATGATAAAATGAAACCCTGAGAAATTTCCTTACTACTTGGGCTTAGGCGATCTTGTTTACCGTACAACTATGGCACCTGGACGTCATCCCCGGGTGGCTCAGACGGCCGAGGGCCAGTAGATTCATGCGGTCGATCAGTTGAGGATTGACCGAGAGGAGGAAGATAACCAGTGGCAGAAGACTCTCCGTTCTTTCCAGCGGCAAAACCTCAAGAAGTACGAGGGTAGTACTTCGGATACGGAGACTGAGGGGTGGATTTAAGAGCTAGGGATCACTTTTACCTTGATTCGTGCTCCGAGGGAGTACTGGGTTCCCCTAGAAGTTAGTCAGGTGAGAGGTGCGACGTGATAGTGGTGGATTCTCTACCTTAGAGAGAGGATAGAGGCAGAGGTTCCATGGGCTGACTTTGAGAAGTAATTCTGAGAGGAATTCCTTTCTTCCATGATCAAGGCGGAGAAGCGGTAGGAGTTACTCTCCCTTCAGCAGGGGAGTATGTCAGTACGAGAGTTGGGGATCAAGTTCAAGGATCTCCTACGCTTTGCTCCAGATCTCTTTCAGGATGAGGAGTCTCGGGCGAGATGTTTGGAGGAGGCACTTCATCCTTCGCTCCAGTATACTATCACCCCCTTCACCCTTCTGACGTACTTGGAAGTACAGAAGAAGGAAGAGTTTTTAGAGAGGATGCACTCGCTGGGAGGTGTACCACGAGAAGGGATCCAGCCAGGTTTGTCGAAGGGGAAGGCAGTCAGCAGCAGGTCTCCTGCGATGGGACCTTCTAGGTTCAGGCCAGTGGGGAGCATGCCCCAGTAGTTCCAGTTCAGATCTTCAGGTCCTCGTCCCTTTTTAACGAGCCCAGGACCGAAGTGTTTTTCTTGTGGAGGTTTCAGGCACATTTAGAGTCGGTGCCCGACCCGAGCTCAGTAAGGTGGAGGTGGGAAGGTTCAGCGCCCACCTCAGCAGCACCAGTTGCCGGCGAGGCCCTTACAGAAGCTGTAGGACCATGCTCCCCCGAGGGTAGACTTTGCAGGAGGAGGCCGACCTCAGGTTGCTCCTCAGGGACCTCGAACAGGGCATGGTCGGGGAGGTGGACGACATCAGAGAGGCAGAGGAGCTGGGCGTGGACAGTTTCATGCAGCGGAGTTGGCAGCTCCAGCGGGACCAAAGGTGGTGCGAGGTACGATTTGTTTGTTCAGCACTCTCGTTTCTACTTTGTTTGATTTGGGAGCTTCACACTCCTTTGTTGCACTTGGTATAGCCCATGCTTTGGGACTAGACATAGAGATAATTTCCGTACCATTGGTATTGAGTACACCAGTTGGAGGCCAGACCAGCGTATCTTGTGTTTTCCGGGGATGTGGGATGACGTTGGGACCACATCGATCTAGTGGGGATCTTCTTTTGCTACAGATGCAGCCATACAATGTCATCCTATGAATCGATTGGTTGTTTTCCATTAGTGCCATTATCGACTTCTTCCGAAGAAGGGTCGTGTTCTCCGATGTGGACGGGCAGCGTGTATCTTTTGTTGGCGAGAGGAGCTATCAGGTGGGAAGCCGGCATGTGGAGACTCTCATTTCCTTGTTAGGTGGGTTATCAATGGTTCCGGCTGATATGGAAATGATGGATGTCCTGGAGGTTTTTGGGGAGTTCCTCGATGTTTTTCTTGAGGAGGTTGTGACTCTACCCCCCCCCCCCCCCCCCGACGTGACATTGAGTTCGGGATAAACTTACATCCTGGTGCCCGTCCGATTTAGATGGCCCCTTATCGGATGACACCTTCGGAGTTGTGGGAGTTGCGGATTCAGATTAATGATCTGATGGAGAAGGGTTTTGTTCGACCCAGCGTGTTGCCATGGGGTGCTCCAGTTTTGTTCATGAAGAAGGCAGATGGTGGTATCAGGTTATGCATAGACTACCAAAGGTTGAATCATGTAATGGTCAAGAATCGTTACCCCCTTACATGGATAAATGATCTCTTTGACCAACTAAGGGGAGCAAGTTGGTTTTCTAAGATTGATCTATGATCTGGATATCATCAGCTGAGGGTAAAGGATAGTGACATCTCGAAGATGGATTTCAGGTGCAGGTATGGGCACTTCGAGTTTGTAGTGATGCCGTTTGGAGTTACGAATGCATTGGTTGTGTTCATGGGACTTATAAAACTTGTCTTCCGAGAGTTTCTGGACCGATTCGTCGTTGTGTTTATCGATGAAATCCTGATCTACTCAAGATCATAGTAGGAGCACGTTGAGCATCTCAGGGCAGTCTTGTAAGTCCTTTGACACCACCATCTTTACGAGAAATTGTCGAAGTGTAAGTTCTTGACACAAGAAGTACACTTCCTTGGGCACGTAGTGTCTCAGCATGGAGTGTCAGTGGACCCATCGAAGGTGGAGGCAGTTGTTTCTTGGGAGGCACCCAAGAGCGTGGCGGAAGTTCGTAGTTTCCTGGGGTTGGCAGGTTACTATTGGAGATTCATTTCAGACTTCTCTCGAGTTGCTGCTCTATTGAAATCTTTGAATAGGAAGAACCAGGTCTTCCTATGGAGCGAGTAGTGCCAGAAAGCTTTTGACTACCTGAAGGAGAAGTTGGTCAGTGCTCCCGTACTCAGGTTTCCATAGGAAGGGTTGTTGTATGAGGTGTTTTTTGATGCTTTTGGCCTTGGCCTGGGGTGCGTGCTGATGCAAAAGAAGGGTGTGATCTGTTATGGGTCTAGGAAGTTGCGCCCTCACGAGTGTAACTATGCCACCCATGACCTGGAGCTTGCAGCAGTAGTGTTCACATTAAATTTATGGCGACATTACCTCTTTGGGGAGCGCTTTGTGGTCTTCTCAGATCACAAGAGCCTGTGTTATATCTTCTCCCAACGTGACCTGAACTTACGGCAGCAGAGATGGGTCAAGTTCCTCCAAGACTATGACTTCGAGATCTCTTACACTGAAGGTAAGGGCAATATTATGGCTGATGCCCTGAGCAGGAAGTCGTATAAGGAAGTGGTTCAGGAATCCACTGATGCTTGGAAAGCGATGGGAGAATTGGCTGCCTTGCACTTGGATGCCAGGGTAGAAGGTGTTAGAGGCTGTTTGTTTCAGATGACGGTGCAGTCCTCCTTGTTACAGCAGGTGGAAGAGTCTCAGTGGGGGGACTCTGAGGCATAAGTGATGCGGGATCGTGTCGATTAGGGAAACACTCCAGAAGGTTGATCAGAGGACAACCGACATCAGATGCTTTTTCATGGAAGGTTGTTTGTTCTGGAGGCGATACGTGAAGGAGTTCTCCATGAGTTCTATAGCCCAGCCTTGGCGGTACATCCGGGAGTTTCAAAAATGTACTGAGGCCTGAGGGAACAATTTTGGTGGCCCGGGGTGAAACGGGCAGTGGCGGAGTTTGTGGCTAAGTGCCTAGTGTGTCAGCAAGTAAAGGATAAACACCATGTTCCCAGTGGTTTGTTGCATCCATTAGATGTCCCCGAGTGGAAGTGGGATGACATCTCGATGGAATTTGTCACAAGACTACCCAGAGCTCAGGGAGGTTATGATGCTATCTGGGTGGTGGTGGATCGTCTGATGAAATCAGCTCACTTCTTAGCAATTAAGGAGTCGGGCCCGGTGAGTACCTTAGCACAGAGGTACATAGATGAGGTGGTACATTTTCATGGGGTTATGAAGACTATCATCTCAGACCGGGATACTCGGTTTACCTCACGAGTCTGGAGGGGGTTACAACATGCTTTTGGAACCCAGCTATGCCTTAGCACTACTTTCCACCCCCAGACCGATGGGTAGACAGAGCAGACTATCCAGACGTTGGAGGACATGCTGCGAGCATGTGTTCTGGATTTAGGAGGATCATGGGTACGACACTTTCCTTTAGTAGAGTTTTCCTACAACAACAGATTCCACTCTACTATTGGAATGGCACCGTTTGAGTCTTTGTATGGAAGACCATGTCGTTCACCCATTTTCTGGGCAGAGGTAGGTGAGACAGGTGCGCTTGGTCCAGAGGTAGTGCAGAGAACCACAGAGAAATTCCATCTTATACATGAGAGGATGAAAGCGACTCAGGACCGACAAAAGTCTTATGCTGATCGTCGGAGGATTCCCTTGGAGTTCGAGGTGGGAGATCATGTGTTCTTGAAGGTTTCCCCTCGACGGGGGAAGCGGAGGTTCGGGAAGGGGAGTAAGCTCCCCCCTAGGTTCATCGGACCTTTTGAGGTGCTGAGGAAAGTCGGCGAGGTGGCATATTAGCTAGCCCTTCCACCTCAGTTGGAGAAGGTTCATGACATCTTCCACATATCCCATCTTCGTCAGTACTTACACGACGACTCTCACGTTATCGACTGGGGAGAGTTAGATATGGGAGACGACGAGACCTTCGAGGAACGACCAGTCAGAATCGAGGATCGTAAAGAGAAGGTGCTTTGTGGACGAACCATTCTCTTGGTTCATGTGTTGTGGAGGCATGGAGGCCTCTATGAGAGCACTTGGGAGCAGGAGGCTCAGATGCACGCTCAGTACCCGGAGTTGTTTTGACTTGTGTTTCTTTGTTCTTCTAAGCTTTGTTTTGATGTTATACCTTGTACCTTGATATATGGAATACTTGTCTTGTCGGTTATGAGACCTTTTGTTTCCTTGTTCTCTAGAAGTGTGTAACATTTCCAGATGTGTGGGAAAAAGGGAAAAACCTGATCCTTAATCGAGACGAATTAATGCGGATGCAATTGAACCCATGCGGGCGAGTCAGTGCCGCCTAAAGCGGATAATATCTTGATATAGGAGAAGGAATTTCCCCAAAACACATGTTCGGGTAGTGTGTTGGTTGTGTGGTGTTGGGGGTAGTGCAAGTTAAAAAATCCTAATGTATGAAAGTGGGAAGACCCAAATCTTAATTGAGACGCATTAATGAGGATGGGATTAAACCCATGCAGGAGATTCAGTGCCGCATAAAGCGGATAATATCTCAACATAGAAGAAGGAATTCCTAACACATATGATTAGGGTTATTGGTTGGGTTCCTATTATAACGAGGGCCCTAAGAGGTATCTTGTTGGGATCCTATGGGTTGGCTTTTGAATTATCGGGGACGAGAATGTTTTAATAGGTATCTGATGTAATGGCCCAGACCTCTCCGGACCATTCCTTTGTCAAAAATAAGGTCATGAAGTGTTCTGGAGGGTAAAATGGAATTTTCCCACACTTTTCAGAATTTTGAAACTACACACCATGTAGTGTGAGTACACGCCGTGTACCCCCCTCTCCGGGTATACCCTGTGTTAAAGGTCGTGTCCTTGCCATGTGAAATAAATGGGTACACGCTGTGTACCCCAATACTACATGCCGTGTAGTCCCTCCCCGCATATGCGTTACCCTCAAACCGTGTGTTGACCAGTCAACGGCCGTGTGCCATGTTGGAGCCGTGTCCTTGACGTGTGAAATAAATGAGTACATGCCATGTATCCAATACTACATGCCGTGTAGTCCCTCCCCACGTATGCGCTACTCTCAAACCATGTGTTGACTAGTCAACAGCTGCGTACCGCATTGAAGGCCATGTTGGAAGTCGTGTGGTGACCGTGTGAAATGGCCGAGTACACTCCATGTACTTTTTTTTCATGCTTATAAAAGGAGGGTTCCCCTCCTTTTCAAATCACTTCTCTCCTCCCCTTTCCTCTGAGTAGAGCTCTCCCAAGAGACTCAAAGGCTCCTTTTCTTCCATAACTTCTTCGTTCGAGCTCCGATTTATGATCTGTCAGTGGCCACGAGATCGTAACGACTAGGCGAAACTTCTGAGCTTGGATCCATTGTCTTTCCTTCAGCCTTTCCTTCCCATATTCCACCCGAGGAGGTTTTGACGGGATTTGACAGAAGTGACGAATGCCGATGAACATCTTCTAAATTTGATCTGGGGGAGCGTTGTGATTAGAAACTATTGAGTTAGGGATCTTACCTTCGTCTCTCTAAATTGTGCATCATGCGGGGTGGGTTTACTCTTGTTTAAGTGAAACACATTTGAACCGGTTTAATGAAGATAATAACTGGCTTATATAACAGGGATGGGAAGTTTTGAATGCAGTTACTTTATTTTATATCCTGTGATATTATGTTGTGAATTGAATAGGCTTATTCCTACTGAAAATCGCAGTCGTTGGAGGCCTTTTCTTGTGAAATTAAATGTTTCCCTATCTTTCTAGACCGTTTTTGTGAATGGATCTTTGTTGAATGTGGAATTTGGATAATCATGTAAAGTTTAATGATTTAAAATCTGGAACCCTTGTATGATCACCCTAGTTGAAAAAAATGGAATAATGAACATGTGGGTGTTGGCTTGGATACGTGGCATGTGATGGGGGTGTTTTTGTGGGTTGTTGTGGGTCGGGTGAGCAGCAGGGCTGCAATTGTCTTGGTTGCGGGTTGGTGTAAATGCTATGTTAGTGATGGGTAGCGGGGCTGCGATAAATGGTATCAAGGGATGATGATGTACGGTATGTTTGTGGTTATGGTGGTTGGCAGCGGGGCTGCAGGGTTGTTCTTGAATGTGAACGAACTATGGGTTGTGAATATTAAATAAAATGTTGAAGAGTTAATGAATGGTGGGTCATGGTAATGGAATGAGATTAATAATTAATTGGTTGGTTGGCTAATAGGAAGGGACTTGTTGTGATTGTGCTTTCCTAACTTGATTTGTGGATGGTAGGGATATGCTTTACGAATGATCGATGTGGTTGGTTGTGGATATTTGCCTAGTAGTTACGGAACTAATAAGCTAATTCTGTTGAAACATGAAAACCTAAATGGGGTTGGGGTTGTTTGTTGTATGCATTCTTCGTAGTAGTAGTGCCGAGGCACGTTCTCAGTTCTCTGATTAGAAGCCATAGGTTGGGCTGAGTGTTTGGTATATATATATATATATATCTGTATCTTTGTGTTTTATCGCACCCCACCCATGTTGAGCACTTAGTGTCGAACACTCCCATTTCATGTGATAGGGTGTTTTCCCCTTAGTTACTAGCTCCTTCCTACTCCTTCTTCCCTAGGCTGTGATGGCTTGAGGCGACCTTAAACCCAAGATTGGGTAGGTTTCGATTGGGGTGGTTTAGCCCAAGACTCTACGGGCAGGTTTTACTTTTTCCCAAGAACCTTTGGGATGAGGCCTAGGTGTGTGCGGGTGGGATACGTGGTTGTGAGACCCAGGTGTGGGCGGGCAGGATATGTGGTTGTGAGGCCCAGGTGTGTGCGGGCGGGATACGTGGTTGTGAGGCCCAGGTGTGTGCGGGCGGGATGTGTGGTTCTTGAGGCCCAGGTGTGTGCGAGCAGAATACGTGGTTGTGAGGCCCAGGTGTGTGCGGGCAGGATGTGTGGTTCTTAATGCCCAAGTGTGTGCGGACAGGATGTGTGGTTCTTGAGGCCCAGGTGTGTGCGGGCGGGAAGAGTGTGGTAGCGTCAGGACGTTCGCCGTTAGGAAGAGCAGCTAAATAATGGGAAATGGTGCGGGGTACCCAATACTCTTGTTCTTATATACTACTACCTATTGTGATTGTGTTTTTGGTGAGTGTGGCTGGTGATATTGGGTGGGTAGAATTCCTTGCTAGGTTTCTTCTGTTATTCTCACGGGATATTAGGATGTCTCCCCACTTGTGCACGAGAGCTTTAGGTTTCCCTACTGAGTATACTTATGCTCACCCTAAGTTTACTTTCAGGTTTCCAAGAGGACTACCAGGGCCATGCGGGACCCTACTAGTCAGGATAGTTGGAGTTGTTGCAGTTGTTGCACTCTTGTTTCTTTTGGTATTGTACTTTTGAGATTTCTTGTACTTGTACCTTATTTCAGAACTATTTAAACATGCATGTGGGATTGGTTTGGGTTTATTTCTATAAACTTGTTCTTTTTCTTTTTGGTGGTCGACTTGTCCTATTTCCCAGTCTTAAATAATAAAAAGGGTAATGCCTCCCATATTTGTGAAAAATCATACCCTTGGTGCTATTCGCCACCCCGAGGCCTTCTGGAGGTGGGACTCGGGGGTCATTATCTCCCTTTCACCATTGCCAGCTCAGGAGGGGCATCTTTGGTGGGAGGGGGTTGTGACAACATGACTCTCAATTCATCACCATGAACCAAGCATTACCTACTTCCCAACAAAGAGTGGCACCAACTAAACCCGCAAGCCATAACCTATTGACCTGCATAAGAGATGAATATTACATACCCACTAACATGAGTATGTAGGGTGTGAGCCAACAACCATTATGATACCACCAAGATTCCATATCATTACTTTTTATAAAAGAATCCGATTACACTAGTTTGAAAATAAATATACGCAAATAGGTTTCATCTCATTTCCATGTTTTGAAAAGAAACAACACTTAATACACCCATTTTTTATTGATTTCCTTTGAAAACCCAATTCAAACCTTTTGTTTACCACTTGAAATAAATATTGGAAAACAACTCATCCCTTTTCTTTAAAAATTCTACACAACCACTAGGTACAAATAAATAACAAGGGAAAACTATGAAAGAAATGGGAAATCATGAAATGATGAAAATAATAATAACATAAGGAAAAACCATATAACCTCAAGCCTCAACCACAAAGAAATAAATACATAAAAACATACTAAAAACAAGAGATAAAAACTCACATTATAGATAAAAAAATAAATAAGTAATAACATATTCTATATATCGCGAGTCAATACCATAGGGACTAATGGGAAAATACTTAATGCACATAGGTGGAACCAACTATCAATAGGTTAACGATCCTACAAATCATCACCTAAATCACTCTCAACTTACCTCATCAGTGTCACACCCCCTATATTGGTCATAATATTCAACTAATGGATACTAGATAGTGCATAACTCTCAACTAGCAAAAAAACTACCTCTTATTTCCCACTTAGTTTCCTAGGATTTCTCATGGAATAGATAATTAAGGTGAGCCACCATACAAGCATACATCAATAACATGAAAAATGTATAGGTCAAGGAAACATATCATAATAATCATATCCATCCCACTTGTAACACCCCTTTTAATAAAAACCCCTTCCCAATCACATAAACATGAATCAAAATTCATTAAACCATCAACACATGCATACAATCATCAATAATTGATAACAACGAGGCTCAACAAGGGTGTAAACATTAGATGAAAAACATGCCTTTGCTTCAAAACCAAGAATCACACCTTTAGAAATCCCATTTGAAAAAAACTTTTTAAAATGAATTAATTATTGGGAAGCTCATGAACAAAATCAAGGCACCATCATGCCAAAACAACCAAAGGCATCATCAAACAATCTATTCAAAAGAACACACACCCCTTCAGAAAAAACATAGAAAGCCTTTAAACATGAACACTCCACTTAGTAAATCGATTTTGGCCCCAAATAATCATGAAAAAATCACTTTTATTTAAGAAAAAAATCTTTGACATTTTATCAAACACTTAACATGCACTACACACCATTTAAAATGGAAATTCATTTTAAATACAAAATACACCCATTATACCAAAGGAAAACCCAAAGAATTTATAGAAAACCTTTAAAAAACCTCATATAGATATCATATACCATATTTAAATAGATTAAAAATTGATTTAGAACATCAAGAATCGATGAAACATTCAAATAAAAGGAAATGAAATAGAAACACCTAGTTCAACCAGTGAAACATTTCACCCTCGATAAAAGCCACTAGAGCAGGCTGTAAGGGAAGGATTACAAATCTTATAAATAAAAAACCCCATTTTAGAACAACCTTAAACATGATATTAGACCTCTATGACTGCTAGGGTTAGAAGAAAATAGAGGAACATGGATAGAACTGAGGGAAAGAGGAATGAGAATCTCCTATTTTAAGTTTTAATAGAAGAAACACAAAAAAATCATCAAAAAATACCATAGAAGGTCTTGGAGGAGGAGGAATAGGGTTGGGTAGGTTCCTAAGTCAATCCATTTTAATGGGGAAATAAATTAAGGTAATTACCAATTAAAAATAAGGTGAAAAGACAAAAATATCCAAACCTGAGCATCTAGCACGGTTTAATCACATAGTTTTGACAAAACGTGCGATAGCCACTATAAAAAACTATATAGGTCACATGGTTTCTACCGCATAGTTTTCCAAACCATGAAACTGACAATGTGACCCCTATAAAAGTTCCAAAATTTCCAAAATTTTACACAATATTCCCAAACTCAATGGAGAAGTTAACCTTATTAATATAAACAAGAAAGTGATATTTTAGGGTGTCACATTTTGTGCGTGACCCTCTAGACCCTTATATCAATAACAGTGAGTGCTACTACCAAACCATGAGAAGATCCATAAAAACCCCTAAAGAGATAAGGTATAGTCATAAAAACAAAAACCTCTCCTATGAACACACATTGTGTAATATAATCTTTTTATCATACGATATCTCATAAATCAAGATAGATAACACTATCCTTACCTGATTTATTTATTCTTTTTATGACCTTACTAGATAAAATTACCCTCTTAAACCATGTACATGGATTTAGTGAAATTATTATCATCCTGATCAACTGGGCCCAAGATATCTCTTCTTCTACTTGAAAGTGACAAATCTTGTCTTCATCATTCAATAAATACCATACCAGTAATGACACACCCAATGCAAGCCATGGTTTTTGTATTGCATCAAAGTGTGTGATAAAATAGTACACTTGATAATGAACTAAATTCAAGAGACCAATATACATGTTCATTGATAAGGACAACCAATAACACTTGTAACATGTGGTGTTCCCATTGGCGAGTAAGTACTCATGATCTCAACGACTTGAGATCACCAAGAGAGACCTTATTGAGAAGAATTCTTAATACATATGAGTCTCTAACACCTAATATTCATACATCATCTATGTCCTGTCAGTATAATTTATCTCGATCATATGACATGTTTAAAATTAATATCATAGTATCTCGAGGTACTCATTATAGTAGAGAACTGCTATAACCTTTTGAT
Source organism: Viscum album (assembly GCA_963277665.1). Taxonomy (NCBI): domain Eukaryota; kingdom Viridiplantae; phylum Streptophyta; class Magnoliopsida; order Santalales; family Viscaceae; genus Viscum; species Viscum album. The sequence continues at coordinate 1,513,109,158 of OY728155.1, read as the reverse complement.
ACGACATGTAATTTAAGAACATTACCATTTATATAGTACACATAGAATTAATGTTACTATCATGGTAAGATAAAACACATGAATATATCAAACTGTATACATGTAATGGTGATAGAAGTATATAAATGAGTTGGGTCTAGGGAACCCACTCACAATATTGTTCTCACCAAGTTTTAGGGTATCTTTCATAATTCGATTTAAGGAATATTATAAATAAAATTCGATGATTATCACATTTAAGAACAAATAAAACATAATCATACTAAATAGTATACAAAAAAAATATCCTTATCAAATATCATGTTTGATTTTATCTTTAGTGTTTAAAATATCAAAAAACAATTTTTTGGTAATTAATTATGTGATTCCAGTAAATTTAGTACTATGCTAGTCAAATAACACATATTATGTTATATTTATCACATAAACAATAGTTATTCAATAATAAAGTAAAAAAACACAATCCATGTATGAAAAATAATACAAATCATTAACATAGGATATAGAATATGTATTTTTTGAAAAAACTCTATTTATTCTTAAAAACATCTCAATTTTTTTTCACATTTTCCATTTTTTTATCAAGTGTTAATTGATAATAAATGGATTTTTTAGTAAAATAACATTGAAAATTCTTTACCTTTTAAGATGAAATCTTAATGATTTATAAATATCTCTGAAGGAAGATACAATGAACACTCTTCAAGAAATAAAATAATGTTATCAAATTCATTAATATTTTATCCAAAACAATTATATCATGCCTAAAAGGTCTAAAAACAAATGTTATGGATAATAATTATATATTTTAATAAAAATTTCCATGTTTATATATATATAAAAATTTAGCAGAAATGAAAGAAAATTAAAATAAACAACGATATCACATATATACCATCAAAATAATATATTTCTTAAAAAAAGAATAAAAAATATGCTATATAAATGATTGATGAATGTTTTGTACTAAAATATCACTCATAAATTACATAAGATATATATTTTTTCTATCATAACCACCTCTTATTTTAACATGGATACATAAAAATAATAAACAATGAATCAAAATTTGGAGATGAAGTAAAATAAGAGGATAAAGAAGAATACGATGATGAAAAATGAAAAAACTAAGAAAACATGGAGACTTATCCCTAAGGAAATCAAGAAATTTCAATAAAAAATATTAATCATGTTTTATAATCATATGAAAATGATTATATTTTACCATATGTTATGATTGAACAAATATAAGGAACTAAACAAAAAAAGTGGACAACACCAAATATAAAATCCCATCTTTGAAAACACAAAGATTGGTATTATAAATTATAAAATACTAGAAAAAATATTAAACTATAGAATCAAATAAATGAAATCAACACAATGAATTAGAGGCTTTAAGGGGAATACAAACTTTTAAAAGAAGAAAATAACACATTAACTGATAGCGGGGTGAATGCATAAGCCCATCAAATTACACAACTAAAAGTAGATAATTAAAACTATTATAAGGAAAAATAAAAAATATCTAACAAGATTAAGGAATGAAAAAGGGATTGAAAAATTACAATAAATATATAGAAACATAACTCAATACAACATTGATCATACTTGAAATCCAAGAGCAAGAATGAATTATAAAGAAAAATGAAATGGAAATATATATAAAACACTATCTAAAAAAATGACATAAGTTTTTGATTTATAGATCAAGAGATATATCCTAAAAAACATTTATAAAAAGAAAAAAACAATTTTCAAAAAATCATGCAGACAAAAAAAGATATTTTAGAAAGTGGATGAAGACAAGTAAAAAAATTAAAAAAGGAAGAAACACTTGTTTGTTGATTGATGACTAAAAATATTTAAAATTAAATGTAAAAATAACATCGATTGAAATCCATGAAAACTTAAGATTATAGACTACAAATTAAGAAAATTCGAGAATGAAAAATAAAACTTTTGTAGATATTATAAAAGAAAAAATAATCAACTGAAAAAGTCACACATACGTAGGTGAGCATGAATACACATATCAGACACCTATAAGAATCAAAGAAACATACATATATGATTAATTAAATGAAAATGATGGTCCAAAATTAATTATTATAAATAGGAAGTCCAATAAAATAAAGTAAAAAATGGATGAATAAAAAAGAAAGTACATTTTTGAAGACCCAGTGAGTAAGAAATGTAAGAAAAATAAAGAAAATGACAAGATTAAACATACCACAAAACTAGAAATCATAGATGAAATTGTAATAAAAGTTAAATAAATACAAAATCCAAAGATTAAGTTGGTATTAAAACCATGGAAAACACATATTATGCATTTATTACAAAATTATAAATCATTTAATGAATACACCAAACACACAAGACAAAATTTTAGCTCTTTATTATGAATTTTTCTTGAAATATGGAATGTTTCACTAAAATAAAACATATATCATGAATATGATTTTATCAAAAACAAAATTTTATATGGTTAAAAAATTACACAAGATATATCATTTCATATACTTCATATTTTAAATTAACTTCTAACTAATAGAAAACTTAAAAAGAAAATTAATAACAAGTAAAAATTCACAAAATAAATGTTCTGTATTTTTTTTGTGAAATTTAATTTAATTAATATTATTGGGATGAAACAACATATATTATGTCTTTAATATAAACTTTTACATCATTTTATGACTAAAACAAAAAAAAAACACAATTTCTATCCATGTTAAGACTTTTACATGAAATAAAACTCATTTCACTGATATAAGACACATGTTTTATGATTTTTTTAAAAAAATAAATTTTATATGATTAAAAAGTTTTTAAAAACACATATTCAACCATATATTTAAAAAAAAATTAAAACACTAAGTTTATCAAACATTAATACAAAACATATATTTTGTTAAACTTAATAATACAACGTATTTATATTTTAACTAAAGGAATTCACAAGAATATTATATACTTAAATTTAACTAAATAAAAAACAAAACATAATTCCAAAATAAAATAAGAGAGGAATATTTAAAATAAAATTCATAAATGTAAAATTATTCCTACCACACTATAGATCATCATCATCATCTAATTAGTGAGGTTGATGGAAATCTCTTAGGAAAAAATGAAAGGTTCTTGCCTCCCAAGGTGCACACCATGAAATAGAATCATTGAATGTTTTGGTAGGACTGCTTATCCTTCAATGGGGTACTTACTCCTCCTCATAAAATCTAAATTAAGAGAAGATCATAGAGGTAGTTCCAACTTGACATCACACACCACCACTAACTTCATAAATGAGGCATGGAACACTTCTTTTTATAATGATACCTTATTTAATGAGGTTACTCCGATGACCAACCAATGTCCATTATCCTTACAAAATAAAAATTTTTGATTTCCAATGTCTGAATTGTGGTTTTCCAATGACCAAATTTTGGTTTCCCAATAATTATCCTTTGGACTTTTAAAGACTAACATTTAGCCTTTCTATGTTATAATGTTTTCCTTATTCATGGAAGTGTATGTTAAATCCCTGTAAAATTAATGGTGTCAAATAATAATGATAATCAATTTTGAGAGAATCAGATATCACGTGTCATGTGGTGATCACACCATGCTTTAAAACACACATATAAAAATTTTCCACTTACACTAAATCCTTCCAAATTGTATGAAAAAATCACCAACTCTTTGTGAATTCATCCAAAATCATTTAGATACAATTATATTACAAACTCTATCACATTTTGGGAAAACAATATATATACAAATCAATATTTATTCAAAAACATAACCATATGAACCTATAGGACTTTGTAGTATTGAAAAAAAACTATGAATTATCTAATACATAGTTATAAGTAAGAAGTTTACCTTATAAAAACAACCTACTCAAGATATAAAGGGATCTATTGTGGTCTCAATCAAACACACTCATATCCCACTATGAACATTCCCACCATGATGTGTCTATATACATCTCATGTATGCTTATATAATTCCCTTTTGTAAGACATAAAGTGACCACTAAACACGAAATATGTCAATCTAGTATAGGACATCTCATACATTCTTAATTATCTGAAATGGACCTTCTAGATTGAATGAATATACCACACATCATTCATACAAGTAGTTAAGTACATCATAGTCAACTTAATGAAGCATGGTCATAAATTTTATCATTCTAATTTATTTAAAAGGCTAGATGTCATAATTATCATACAAGAGGAAAAATATCTCATAAGATAAACTTAACAAATTACATGATAAAAAATATACAAAACCACCCCATAATTATCTTAACCTCAATACTGGTGTAAGAAAGGTATAAATTTATGAAGGTTAACATGATAAGTATATTGTTAACCTCAAGTAATGGGGATTCATATGAATCAAACACCTCTAAATATATCAATAATTGTATGATATTCTATGTGATATAGTTTTGAAGGACAATCCAGATAACAAGTCACTAATTATTATCTAATGAATCTATTCTATATCATATATGAGACTCTACAGATTCTAATATTAACATATTACCACAACCAATAATGATCCATGATGATCATTGATTATGGAAAACTAAAAGTTATAACTTGAGGGGTTCTTATTATTCCACTATTTATGTAAAATACATAACACACACAAATATATGATAAATACCAGATTATTTTATTATAAAACCATGATAAATTTACATTGAAAATAACCATTACATATAGTATCCCATATTTCTAATACCTATAGAATTTACATGATCCTTGCACTTTTTTCTATATTAATACATTTTCAATGGATCTATGACATTATCCTCTATAGCCACGCAAAATATATTTACATAACCCCTCTTAAATATTTATCAAACGATATGGTATTTTCAAAGTATATGTTTGGTCCTTGATTCTCGCTCAAATTTACCCAAGAGATGAAGGTAGAACGGTCCTTGTAGTCTAGCTTGGGTTGTTGAATCCACAAAGACCTAAGAAGTAACCTATAGACACGCACATTCTATGGACTGTTTTCAGCTATGAATTGGCCAACTTGGATTGATTTTAGATGAGTTCAGAGGATATCTAACAGATTTAAGTGAATTCAATTTAAAATAATGAGTTGATCCTAGGTTGTCGCTCGGGGTGGATTAGACGTATTTTCTTTTTAATGATTTCAATTTCTTAAATTTGAGATGGGTTCATTTAACAAGATAAAACAACATCATAACTTACTAGTTTAATGCCTACACCCTTTAATACTAATCACCTATATACTTTAAGGATCAAAGTTTTGAGCACTTCAAGGTAAAGGTTCGTATTAGCACTTGAAGTGTGTGACCTTAAATTCAACAAGGACGATGGAGTTTAAAAATCATCAAATAAAAATATCAATTAAAGAAGTGATTAGATATTAATGAGGTGATAAATAACATCCAATCCAGACCCTTTCTACTCTCTTGGATCAACCCATAAGTGGGTTAGCCCTCCATTGATTCTATGGTTTCAATGGAAGCGGAAAGTAGACTCATGAGGGAGGAAATGGAGAAGTAAAAAAAAACGCAATAAAATAACAATCACTCCACCGTTGTGTGATAATATCACAAGGTTTGGTATGAAAAAGTTCACACCTTGAACCAATGGTATCAAAGTGATAAGGATAAGAATAGAATAATAAGATAATAATAACTTTTATTAAGAAACAAGGATGAATTAAAACAACTTACAAGTGAAGGAAGAACATTACAAAGAGAAATTGGCAGCATAACATTAAGATGAAAACAAGCTCAAAGATTCATAAATCCTCCAACACCACTGCCTTAAATAGGAATTTTTGAGCCCTTGGGTCGAGAATCCAACAGTACAAAGCATCTCAATTAATTTAGGTAGGCCATTGGTGGTTGAAATCTTGTGGAATTTGGACTTTTCCACATTTGACCCGAGGTGGCAGCCAGCATTCATCCACCGAACAGACACGTTTGTATGACCTTCTATATGGACGAATCATAGTAGTAAATAGAAGAAAAAAATGGAGATCATGATTTATTCTAACCTCCTGTAAAATTTGGGCCCATTTAGAGTTGTGGATTCCAAGATATGATCAAATTAGTGGTCTGTTTTTCTAGGCCGCAGAATCTGGCCCAGAATTGTATCTCTAACTTCGGGATCCTTAATGACCACCATATAGGACTAATTAGAATGATATCCTGAAGAGTTATTTGATTAAAAACATTTATTCTACAATCCCAAAAAATTTGGGATTCATTGGGCCTGTATGTTGGGCCCCACAGTCTCATAAGTGGGCTAGTGTCCAATCTGCCTTCTCTAGAATTGCATCCATTCATCTCCAAATATCTCCATCATCGTTTATGAATCATCCATTGATCCCTGAATGAAAAATGTTCATATTTAAGTGTATATATAGTTCCCTAAATATCAAATTAAAATATTGATAATTACATTCCTTATAATTAGATGACTCATTGGGCCTAAATTGGTGTATATTAGGCATGAAGTGCACAAATGATGAGAATGGATGTTCATAATGAAAATGAAGTAACTCAGGACCATAAGATCAAAAATTAACATTTAATACCATTAAAATTTAATTAAAAAATAGGTTTTTATTGGATAATCACACCCCCCAACTTGATATTTGCTAGTCCCAAGCAAATAATTCAATGATTTTATTTGAATTCTTTTCTTCAAACACATTATAACAAACAATGCTTACAATGTAAACTGCACAAAAATATATATTTATAACCTATCAAGATAATTTAAAACAAGATGAATTTAAATGAAGATCCCAATCCCAAGCCCATTCCTTTGATCAGATCCATCATCATACTTCATCCAACTCAATTAGGTGTAATGATGTGTTGTGAATCACAATAGATATGGGGGTTCATTTTCATTCAAGGGGGAAATCATGGAAGCGCTAGGTGGAATCACATTTAATCCTAATATGAGTATTCTTCATTCCTCTTTTTTTTTGGATTTTTTTTCTATATTTCTATATTAATTGAAATTACAGTTAATCAAATTAACCCATGTAGCAAGACTTTTCCGATGACTCCCATACTCAAAGGCCTTAGGGCACCAAGTGAAGCCCACATACTCGGGCATCGTCTCGAGTTAACTTAATCAAAAACAAAGTCATATTACCATAAATAGAGATATATTGAAAAACTCAGGGATAGACAACTCTGGAGTCACGATCCCCAAGTTCCGAAAGCCTCGCATTTTATCAATCCATTGCTCTACACGCAATTTTTTTTTATTATTATTTTTTATTTTATTTTTTAGAATACTAATATTATTCATAAAAATCAAACCAGCCTATGCTATTTATTATGGGACCCCAAAAATTCAAATTTGTACCCCACAGTCTAGAGGATGTGCATTGTGGCATTTTGATTTAATGGATGAAAATAAAAATGATGAAAATTTTCATTGGACAACCAAACTTCCAAAATCAATAATTTTAAACTTAATCATGAATTAAATTAAGAGTCAAGGAAATAAAAGTTATTTTCTATGTAGTTTTAATGTGAGAAAAGATGTTATTATATGAATTATAAAGGAATTTTACTTCTTTTTTTTTATCATTGTTTTTTTTAAACAAACATTTTGTTTCCACACCCCCCAACTTTGAATGAAACTATCCTTAGTTTCATGAAAATAAAATTAGAATGGGGTAGAGGAATAAAATGGGAGTTCAATAAGAAAATTTAAATATGAGGATCATGGAATGAATTCACCTGGTGGTTGAAGTTTGAAGTTCTTGCCGCTCGAATTTAGTCCTTTGATATCCATGTCGCTTTCAAAGTTCCCTAGTGGAAAAAGGAAAAAAATAAACAAAACAAAAAAAAATATATAAAAGTAAAATATAAGTATATATATAAAAATTATAGAATAAGTAAGCACATTAAGTCGTAGGTCAGTGGTAAGTGCGCGCCCCTGTCTCCCTTCGATCCCGGGTTCGAGTCCCCGCGGCTTCGCCGGTTGTGACGGGGTTTGCCCCACGGCCTATGGCATATACCTTTTTTAATTATTATATTATTATTATTATTTTTTTTATTATTTTTATCTTAACCTATAAAATAATAAAAATAAAACAAAATAAACTGATGATACATTGTCTTCTTTTTAAATTTCTGGGTAAGGTATTACTCAAGGATCACACCACGTGACATGGATGAATATGGTGCTCCCCTTTCGTACCCATACATACTCATAATAGAAGAATAGGTCAAAAGTCTATTTTTTTATTTTTAAATATAAAAATGATTAATTAATCCTATTTAAAATATAAATTTTATTAAAACAACAAAATGATAGGAAACTTGAAAACCATGGGTTGCCTCCGATGCAACAATTTTTTTAATGTCGTTAGCCCGGCATGGACCCCATAACTTACCCAATACCAATTTTCAACATTTTAAGGACCCCATATTTCTCAATGTTCGCTAAATTGAGATTGATTATTTGTTTATAATTTTTGTCGTGTGAAAACCTAAGTTCTATAATGAGTGGTAAAATCGAAGGAATATCAAAAATGGTTCATCCAGTTTCTTTTTTAGTCCTTTCAAATACATTAAGAATAATTACCACTTTATTGGTTTCAAGAAAAAAAATTTTAAAATGGGAAGTTTTTTCCTATCCTCAATGAATTGAAAATTTAGGGTGGATGGAAAGTCCTTTCGTTCAAGTTTGGGTAGGCTAACACTTTCAAATAGAGGTTGGGACTTTGAATCAAACTCAATTTCATTTTCAAAATTGCTCAACAGAATTGGTTCCTTTTGAATAGAAGATTCAACCACAAAATTGGAAAGATCAATTTTAGGAATGGGTATGGACTCAATGTTTGTGATTTCTCTCAATGGTTCAATGGTTGGTGTTTTTGAAAATTCATCAATGGAGTTATACTTAGGAGACTCAATCCATGATGTCAAATTATCCTCTTTTGAATCCATAAAGTAAATTTCCTATTGATTTAAATACCCTTATACAATTACTTGTTCCTTTTCATCTATCCCAATTCCAGAGGTTGGTTCTTCAATAAATTTATGAGTGGTTTGTGGGAAACTAGACACATCACATAAGGTTATGGAAGGGACAGTTTGTGTAGGGATGGGTTCTGCAAAATTTTTAATGCTTTGTAGTTATAACCTCAATGATAAAACCTAAAAATTCATTATCTCCATTTGTGGACACAATTTTTCAAGTAATGGTTGTGGATCAGGATGGATAAGGGGTTGAGACAAGTGATCTATTCCAAGAGGATAACTATATTGTTGGAATTCCATAGGAGGATGTTCAGATTGGCTTTGTGGGGATTGAAACTCATTATAGGTTGGAATGTATTTTGGATCATATGCATAAAAACATTGTGGTTCAGTAGGTTGTTGATGATCCCATAAGTAGGAATTTGGATGGTCATTGTACATCATACATGGGGTTGTGTGATCAAAGTAGGGATACGTTTCCCATGTTTGGACTTGTTCAAAATTAACTTCCATAGGAGTGAGGGGTGAGAAAAGAGAAGTAGGATGAAAAAAAGGATGATAGTGTCTAAGATAACTTACTTAGGTACCTGGAAACGGCGCCAAAATTTGATTCTCGCTCAAATTTACCCAAGAGATGAAGGTAGAACGGTCCTTGTAGTCTAGCTTGGGTTGTCGAATCCACAGAGACCTAAGAAGTAACATATAGAAATGCAAATTCTATGGACTATTTTCAGCTATGAAGTGGACAAATTGGATTGATTTTAGATGATTTTAGAGTATATATAACAGATTTAAGTGAATTCAATTTAAAATAATGAGTTGATCCTAGGTTGTCGCTCGGGGTGGATTGGACGTATTTTCTTTTTAATGATTTCAATTTCTTAAATTTGAGATGGGTTCATTTAAGGAGATAAAACAACATCATCACTTACTGGTTTAATTCCTAAAACCTTTAATACTAATCACCTATACACTTGAAGGATCAAAGTTTTGAGCACTTCAAGGTAAAGGTTCGTATTAGCACTTGAAGTGTCTGGCCTTAAATTCAACAAGGACGGTGGAGTTTAAAAATAATCAAATAAAAATCTGAATTAAAGAAGTAATAATACATTAATTAGGTGATAAATAACATCCAATACAGCCCCTTTCTACTCCCTTGGATCAACCCATAAGTGGGTTATCCCCCCATTGATTCTATGGTTTCAATGGAAGCGGAAAGTAGACTCATGAGGGAGGAAATGGAGAAGTAAAAAAAAACGCAATAAAATAACAATCACTCCACCGTTGTGTGATAATCTCACAAGGTTTGGTATGAAAAAGTTAACACCTTGAACCAAACGTATGAAAGTGATAAGGATAAGAATATAATAATAAGAGAAGAAGAACTTTTATTAATAAACAAGGATGAATTAAAACAACTTACATGTGAAGGAAGAACATTACAAAGAGAAATTGGCAGCATAACATTAAGATGAAAACAAGCTCAAAGATTCCTAAATCCTCCAACACCACTGCCTTAAATAGGAATTTTTGAGCCCTTGGGTAGAGCTTCCAATAGTACAAAGCATCTCAATTAATTTTTGTAGGCCATAGGTGGTGGAAAGCTTGTGGAATTTGGACTTTTCCACATTTGACCCGAGGTGGCAGCCAGCTTTCATCCACTGAACAAACGCATTTGTATGACCTTCTAGATGGCTGAATCAGAGTGTTCAATATAAGAAAACAATGTATCTCCTGATGTCTTCTAACCGCCTGTAAAATTTGGGCCCATTTGGAGTTTTGGATTCCGAGATATGATCAAATTAGTGGTCTGTTTTTCTGGGCCGCAGAATCTGGCCCAGAATTGTATCTCTAAATTGGGGTGCCTTAATGACCACCATAGAGGCCGAATTAGAATTATATTCTGAATAGTTATTTGTTACTAAATATTTATTATATCATCCCACAAAATTTGGGATTCATTGGGTCTGTATGTGGGCCCCACAGTCTCATAAGTGGGCTGGTGTCCAATCTACCTTCTCTAGAATTGCTTCCATTCATCTCCAAATATATCCATCATCGTTTATGAATCATCCATTGATCCCTGAATGAAAAATGTTCCCATTTAATTGTATATATAGTTCCCTAAATATTAAATTAAAATATTTATAATTACATTCCTTAGAATTAGATGACTCATTGGGCCAAAATTGGTATATATTAGGCATGAAGTGCACAAATGATGAGAATGGATGTTCATAATGAAAATGCAGTAACTAAGGTCCATAAGATCAAAAATGAAAATTTAGTACCATTAAAATGTAATTAAAAAAATATGTTTTTATTGGATAGTCACACCCCCCAACTTGAGATTTGATAGTCCCCAGTAAATAATTCAATGATTTTATTTGAATTCCTTTCTTCAAACACATTATAACAAACAGTTCTCACAATGTAAAATGCACACAAATATATTTTTATAACCTACCAAGATAATTTAAAACAAGATTAATTTAAAAGCAGATCCCAATACCAATCCCATTGCTTTGATCAAATCCATCATCATACTTCATCCAACTCAATTAGGTTTAATGATGTGTTGTGAATCACAATAGATATGGGGGTTCATTTTCATTCAAGGGGAAAATCATGGAAGCGCTAGGTGGAATCACATTTAATCCTAATATGAGTATTCTTAATTCCTCTTTTTTTTGGATTTTTTTTGCAATATTGCTATAGTAATTGAGATTGCAGTTAATCAAATTAACCCATGTAGCAAGACTTTGCCGATGACTCCCAGACTCAAAGGCCTTAGGGCACAAGTGAAGCCCACATACTCGGGCACCATATCGAGTTAACTTAATAAAAAACAAAGTCATATTACCATAAATAGAGATATATTGAAAAACTCAGGGCTATAAAACTCTGTAGTCACGATCCCCAAGTGCCGAAAGCCTCACATTTTATCAATCCATTGCTCTACACGCAATTTTTTTTTTTTATTATTTTATTATTTTTTTATTATTTTTTCGAATACTCATATTATTCATAAAAATCAAACCAGCCTATTCTATTTATTATGGGACCCCAAAAATTCAAATTAGTACCCCACAGTCTAGAGGACGTTCATTGTGGCATTTTGATTTAATGGATGAAAATAAAAATGATGAAAATTTTCACTGGACAAACAAACTTCCAAAATCAATGATTTTAAACTTAATCATGAATTAAATTAAGAGTCAAGGAAGTAAAAGTTATTTTCTATGTAGTTTTAATGTGAGAAATGATGTTATTATATGAATGATAAAGTAATTTTACTTCTTTTTTTTATCATTGTTTTTTTTAAACAAACATTTTGTTTCCACACCCCCCAACTTAGAATGAAACTGTCCCTAGTTTCGTGAAAATAAAATTAGAATGGGGTAGAGGAATAAAAGGGGAGTTCAATAAGGAAATTTAAATATGAGGATCATGGAATGAATTCACATAGTGGTTGAAGTTTAAAGTTCTTGCTGCTCGAATTTAGTCATTTGATATCCATGTCGCTTTCAAAGTTCCCTAGTGGAAAAAGGAAAAAGAAACAAACAAAACAATATATATATATATATATATATAAGTAAAATACAAGTATATATATAAAAATTATAGAATAAGTAAGCACATTAAGTCGTAGGTCAGTGGTAAGCGCGCGCCCCTGTCTCCCTTCGGTCCCGGGTTCAAGTCCCCGCGGCTTCGCCGGTTGTGACAGGGTTTGCCCCACGACCTATGGAGTGTCCCTTTTTTAATTATTATTATTATATTATTATATTACTATTATTTTTATCTTAACCTATAAAATAATAAAAATAAAACAAAATAAACTGATGATACATTGTCTTCTTTTTAAATTTCTGGGTAAGGTATTACTCAAGGATCACACCACGTGACACAGATGAATATGGTGCTCCCCTTTCGTACCCATCCATACTCATAATAGAAGAACAGGTCAACAGTATATTTTTTTTATTTTTAAATATAAAAATGACTAATTAATCCTATTTAAAATATAAATTTTATTAAAACAACAAAATGATAGGAAACTTGAAAACCATGGGTTACCTCCCATGCAGCGCTTTTTTTAAGGTCGTTAGCCCGACATGGACCCCATAACTTACCCAATACCAATTTTCAACATTTTAAGGACCCCATATTTCTCAATTTCTGCTAAATTGAGATTTATTATTTGTTTATAATTTTTGTCGTGTGAAAACCTAAGTTCTATAATGAGTGGTAAAATCGAAGGAATATCAAAAATGGTTGATCCAGTTTCTTTTTTAGTCCTTCCAAATACATTAAGAATAATTACCGCTTTATTGGTTTCAAGAAAAGAAATTTTTAAAATTGGAAGTTTTTTCCTATCCTCAATGAATTGAAACTCTAGGGTTGATGGAAAGTCCTTTCATTCAAGTTTGGGTGGGGTAACACTTTCAAACATAGGTTGGGACTTTGAATCAAACTCAATTTCATTTTCAAAATTGCTCAACAGAATTGATTCCTTTTGAATAGAAGATTCAACCAAAAAATTGGAAAGATCAATTTTAGGAATGGGTATGGACTCAATGTTTGTGATTTCTCTCAATGGTTCAATGGTTGGTGTTTTTGAAAATTCATCAATGGAGTTATACTTAGGAGACTCAATCCATGATGTCAAATTCTACTCTTTTGAATCCAAAAAGTAAATTTCCTCTTGATTTAAATACCCTTCTACAATTACTTGGTCCTTTTCATCTATCCCAATTCCAGAGGTTGGTTCTTCAATAAATTTATGAGAGGTTTGTGGGAAACTAGACACTTCACATAAGGTTATGGAAGGGACAGTTTGTGTAGGGATGGGTTCCTCAAAATTTTTAATGCTTTGTAATTATAACCTCAATGATAAAACTTCAAAATTCATTATCTCCATTTTTGGACACAATTTTCAAGTAATGGTTGTGGATCAGGATGGATAAGGGGTTTAGACAGATGGTCTATTCCAAGAGGATAACTATATTGTTGGAATTCCATAGGAGGATGTTCAGATTGGCTTTGTGGGGATTGAAACTCATTATAGGTTGGAATGTATTGTGGATCATACGCATAAAAACATTGTGGTTCAGTAGGTTGTTGATGATCCCATAAGTAGGAATTAGGATGGTCATTGTACATCATACATGGGGTTGTGTGATCAAAGTAGGGATACATTTTCCATGTTTGGACTTGTTCAAAATTAACTTCCATAGGAGTGAGGGGTGAGAAAAGAGAAGTAGGATGAAAAAAAGGTTGATAGTGTCTAATATAACTTACTTAGGTCCCTGTAAACGGCGCCAAAATTTGATTATCTCTCAAATTTATCCAACAAATGAAGGTAGAACAGTCCTTGTAGTCTAGCTTGGGTTGTCAAATCCATAGAGACCTAAGAAGTAACCTATAGACATGCACATTCTATGGACTGTTTTCGGCTATGAAGTGGCCAACTTGGATTGATTTTAGATGATTTTAGAGGATATCTAACAGATTTAAGTGAATTCAATTTAAAGGAATGAGTTGATCCTAGGTTGTCGCTCGGGGTGGATTGGACGTATTTTCTTTTTAATGATTTCAATTTCTTAAATTTGAGATGGGTTCATTTAAGGAGATAAAACAACATCATCACTTACTGGTTTAATGCCTAAACCCTTTAATACTAATCACCTATACACTTGAAGGATCAAAGTTTTGAGCACTTCAAGGTAAAGGTTCATATTAGAACTTGAAGTGTGTGGCCTTAAATTCAACAAGGACGATGAAGTTTAAAAATCATCAAATAAAAATCTCAATTAAAGAAGTGATTATACATTAATGAGGTGATAAATAACATCCAATACAGACCCTTTCTACTCCCTTGGATCAAACCATAAGTGGGTTATACCCCCATTGATTCTATGGTTTCAATGGAAGCATAAAGTAGACTCATGAGGGAGGAAATGGAGAAGTAAAAAAAACGCGATAAAATATCAATCACTCCACCATTGTGTGATAATATCACAAAGTTTGGTATGAAAAAGTTCACACCTTGAACCAACGGTATAAAAGTGATAAGGATAAGAACATAATAATAAGAGAAGAAGAACTTTTATTAAGAAACAAGGATGAATTAAAACAACTTACATGTGAAGGAAGAACATTACAAAGAGAAATTGGTAGCATAACATTAAGATGAAAAAAAGCTCAAAGATTCCTAAATCCTCCAACACCACTGCCTTAAATAGGAATTTTTGAGCCCTTGGGTAGAGCCTCCAATAGTAAAAAGCATCTCAATTAATTTTGGTAGGCCATAGGTGGTGGAAAGCTTTTGAAATTCAGACTTTTCCACATTTGACCCGAGGTGGCAGCCAGCTTTCATCCACCGAACAGACGCATTTGTACGATCTTTTAGATGGCAGAATCAGAGTGGGCCATAGAATAAAAAAATGGATCTCTGGATGTCTTATAACCTCCTGTAAAATTTGGGCCAATTTGGAGTTGTTTATTCCGATATATGATCAAATTAGTGGTCTATTTTTCTGGGCCGCAGAATCTGGCCCATAATTGTATCTCTAAATTAGGGCGCCTTAATGACCACAATAGAGGCCGAATTAGCATTATATTCTGAAGGGTTATTTGTTCCTAAACATTGCTTCTATAATCCCACAAAATTTGGGATTCATTGGGCCTGTAGGTGGGGCCCCACAATATCATAAGTGGGCTGATGTCCAATCTGCCTTCTCTAGAATTCCTTCTATTCATCTTCAAATATCTCCATCATCGTTTATGAATCATCCATTGATCCCTGAATGAAAAATGTTCAAATTTAAGTGTATATATAGTTCCCTAAATATAAAATTAAAATATTTATAATTACATTCCTTAGAATCAGATGACTCATTGGGCCTAAATTGGTGTATATTAGGCATGAAGTGCACAAATGATGAGAATGGATGTTCATAATGAAAATGAAGTAACTCAGGCCCATAATATCAAAAATGAACATTTAATACCATTAAAATGTAATTAAAAAAATATGTTTTTATTGGATAATCACACCCCCCAACTTGAGATTTGCTAGTCCCCAGCAAATAATTCAATGATTTTATTTGAATTCCTTTCTTCAAACACATTATAACAAACAATGCTCACAATGTAAACTGCACACAAATATATTTTTATAACCTATCAAGATAATTTAAAACAAGATGAATTTAAAAGCAGATCCCAATCACAAGCCCATTCCTTTGATCAAATCCATCATCATACTTCATCCAACTCAATTAGGTGTAATGATGTGTTGTGAATCACAATAGATATGGGGGTTCATTTTCATTCAAGGGTGAAATCATGGAAGTGATAGGTGGAATCAAATTTAATCGTAATATGAGTATTCTTCATTCCTCTTTTTTTTGGATTTTTTTGCAATATTGCTATAGTAATTGAGATTGCAGTTAATCAAATTAACCCATGTAGCAAGACTTTGCCGATGACTCCCAGACTCAAAGGCCTTAGGGCACCAAGTGAAGCCCACATACTCGGGCATCGTCTGGAGTTAACTTAATAAAAAACAAAGTCATATTACCATAAATAGAGATATATTGAAAAACTCAGGTCTAGAAAACTCTGGAGTCACGATCCCCAAGTGCCGAAAGCCTCGCATTTTATCAATCCATTGCTCTACACACAAATTTATTATTATTATTATTTTTATTTTATTATTATTATTTTTATTCTTTTTTATTATTTTTTCAAATAATCATATTATTCATAAAAATCAAACCAGCCTATGCTATTTATTATGGGACCCCAAAAATTCAAATTAGTACCCCACAGTCTAGAGGACGTGCATTGTGGCATTTTGATTTAATGGATGAAAATAAAAATGATGAAAATTTTCATTGGACAACCAAACTTCCAAAATCATTGCTTTTAAACTTAATAATGAATTAAATTAAGAGTCAAGGGAATAAAAGTTATTTTCTATGTAGTTTTAATGTGAGAAAAGTTGTTATTATATGAATGATAAAGTAATTTTACTTATTTTATTTATCACTGTTTTTTTAAACAAACATTTTGTTTCCACACCCCCCAACTTAGAATGAAACTGTCCCTAGTTTCGTGAAAATAAAATTAGAATGGGGTAGAGGAATAAAAGGGGAGTTCAATAAGGAAATTGAAATATGAGTATCATAGAATGAATTCACCTGGTGGTTGAAGTTTGAAGTTCTTGCTGCTCGAATTTAGTCGTTTGATATCCATGTCGCTTTCAAAGTCCCCTAGTGGAAAAAGGAAAAAAAACAAACAAAACAAAAGAATATATATATATATATAAGTAAAATATAAGTATATATATAAAAAATATAGAATAAGTAAGCACATTAAGTCATAGGTCAGTGGTAAGCGCGCGCCCCTGTCTCCCTTCGGTCCCGGGTTCAAGTCCCCGTGGCTTCGCCGGTTGTGACGGGGTTTGCCCCACGGCCTATGGAATGTCTCTTTTTTAATTATAATAATAATAATAATATTATTATTATTTTTATTATTTTTATCTTAACCTATAAAATATTAAAAATAAAACAATATAAAATGATGATACATTGTCTTCTTTTTAAATTTTTGGGTAAGGTATTACTCAAGGATCACACCACGTGACACAGATGAATATGGTGCTCCCCTTTCGTACCCATCCATACTCATAATAGAAGAACAGGTCAAAAGTCTATTTTTTATTTTTAAATATAAAAATGATTAATTAATCCTATTTAAAATATAAATTTTATTAAAACAAAAAAATGATAGGAAACTTGAAAACCATGGGTTGCCTCCCATGCAACGCTTTTTTTAATGTCGTTAGCCCAACATGGACCCCATAACTTACCCAATACCAATTTTCAACATTTTAAGGACCCCATATTTCTCAATTTCCTCTAAATTGAGATTGATTATTTGTTTATAATTTTTGTCGTGTGGAAACCTAAGTTCTATAATGAGTGGTAAAATCCAAGGAATATCAAAAATGGTTGATCCAGTTTCTTTTTTAGTCCTTCCAAAGACATTAAGAATAATTACCGCTTTATTGGTTTCAAGAAAAGAAATTTTTGAAATTGGAAGTTTTTTCCTATCCTCAATGAATTGAAACTTTATGGTGGATGGAAAGTCCTTTCGTTCAAGTTTGGGTAGGCTAACACTTTCAAACATAGATTGGAACTTTGAATCAAACTCAATTTCATTTTCAAAATTTCTCAATAGAATTGGTTCCTTTTGAATAGAAGATTCAGCCACAAAATTGGAAAGATCAATTTTAGGAATGGGTATGGACTCATTGTTTGTGATTTCTCTCAATGGTTCAATGGTTGGTGTTTTTGAAAATTCATCAATGGAGTTATACTTAGGAGACTCAATCGATGATGTCAAATTCTCCTCTTTTGAATCCAAAAAGTAAATTTCCTCTTGATTTAAATACCCTTCTAAAATTACTTGGTCCTTTTCATCTATCCCAATTCCAGAGGTTGGTTCTTCAATAAATTTACGAGAGGTTTGTGGGAAACTAGACACTTCACATAAGGTTATGGAAGGGACAGTTTGTGTAGGGATGGGTTCCTCAAAATTTTTAATGCTTTTTAGTTATAACCTCAATGATAAAACCTCAAAATTCATTATCTCCATTTGTGGACACAATTTTTCAAGTAATGTTTGTAGATTAGGATGGATAAGGGGTTGAGACTGATGGTCTATTCTAAGAGGATAACTATATTGTTGGAATTCCATAGGAGGATGTTCAGATTGGATTTGTGGGGATTGAAACTCATTATAGGTTGGAATGTATTGTGGATCATCTGCATAAAAACATTGTGGTTCAGTAGGTTGTTGATGATCCCATAAGTAGGAATTAGGATGGTCATTGTACATCATACATGGGGTTGTGTGATCAAAGTAAGGATACGTTTCCCATGTTTGGACTTGTTCAAAATTAACTTCCATAAGAGTGAGGGGTGATAAAAGAGAAGTAGGATGGAAAAAAGGATGATAGTGTCTAAGATAACTTACTTAGGTCCCCGGAAACGGTGCCAAAATTTTATTCTCACTCAAATTTACCCAAGAGATGAAGGTAGAACGGTCCTTGTAGTCTAGCTTGGGTTGTCGAATCCACAGAGACCTAAGAAGTAACCTATAGACACGCCCATTCTATGGACTATTTTAGGATATGAATTGAAAAACTTGGATTTATTTTAGATGATTTTAGAGGATATATAATAGATTTAAGTGAATTCAATTTAAAAGAATGAGTTGATCCTAGGTTGTCGCTCGGGGTGGATTGGACGTATTTTATTTTTAATGATTTCAATTTCTTAAATTTGAGATGGGTTCATTTAAGGAGATAAAAAAATATCATTACTTATTGGTTTAATGCCTACACCCTTTAATACTAATCACCTATACACTTGAAGGATCAAAGTTTTGAGCACTTCAAGGTAAAGGTTCGTATTAGCACTTGAAGTGTGTGGCCTTAAATTCAACAAGGACGATGAAGTTTAAACATCATCAAATAAGAATCTCAATTAAAGAAGTGATTATACATTAATGAGGTGATAAATAACATCCAATCCATCCCCTTGATACTCCCTTGGATCAACCCATAAGTGGGTTAGCCCCCCATTGATTATATGGTTTCAATGGAAGCAGAAAGTAGACTCATGAGGGAGGAAATGGAGAAGTGAAAAAAACGCAATAAAATAACAATCACTCCACCATTGTGTGATAATCTCACAAGGTTTGGTGTGAAAAATTTCACACCTTGAACCAAAGGTATCAAAGTGATAAGGATAAGAACAGAATAATAAGAGAAGAATAACTTTTATTAAGAAACAAGGATGAATTAAAACAACTTACATGTGAAGGAAGAACATTACAAAGAGAAATTGGAAGCATAACATTAAGATGAAAACAATCTCAAAGATTCCTAAATACTCCAACAACACTACCTTAAATAGGAATTTTTGAGCCCTTGGGTTGAGCCTACAACATTACAAAGCATCTCAATTAATTTTGGTAGGCCATAGGTGGTGGAAATCTTGTGGAATTTGGACTTTTCCCCATTTGACCCGAGGTGGCATCCAGCTTTCATCCACCGAACAGACTCGTTTGTATAACCTTCTAGATGACAGAATAAGAGTGGTCAATAGAAGAAAAAAATGGAGCTACGGATGTCTTCTAGCCTCCTGTAAACTTTGGACCCATTTGGAGTTGTGTATTCTGAGATATTATCAAATTAGTGGTCTGTTTTTCTGGGCCGCAGAATCTGGCCCAGAATTGTATCTCTAACTTGGGGCGCCTTAATGACCACAATATAGGCCTAATTAGCATTATATAATGAAGCGTTATTTGTTCCTAAACCTTTATTATATCATCCCAAAAAATTGGGGATTCATTGGGCCTGTATGTTGGGCCCCACAGTCTCATAAGTGGGCTGGTGTCCAATCTGCCTTCTCTAGAATTGCTTCCATTCATCTCCAAATATCTCCATCATCGTTTATGAATCACCCATTGATCCCTGAATGAAAAATGTTCACATATAATTTTAGATATAGTTACCTAAATATCAAATTAAAATATTTATAATTACATTCCTTAGAATCAGATGACTCATTGGGCCTAAATTGGTGTATATTAGGCATGAAGTGCACAAATGATGAGAATGGATGTTCATAATGAAAATGCAGTAACTCAGGCCCATAAGATCAAAAATGAACATTTAATACCATTAAAATTAAAATAAAAAATATGTTTTTATTGGATAATAACACCCCCCCAACTTGATATTTGCTAGTCCCGAGCAAATAATTCAATGATTTTATTTGAATTCCTTTCTTCACACACATTATAACAAACAGTGCTCACAATGTAAACTGCACACAAATATATTTTTATAACCTATCAAGATAATTTAAAACAAGATGAATTTAAAAGAAGATCCCAATCCCAATCCCATTCCTTTGATCAAATCCATCATCATACTTCATCCAACTCAATTGGGTGAAATGATGTGTTGTGAATCACAATAGATATGGGGGTTCATTTTCATTCAAGGGGGAAATCATGGAAGCGCTAGGTGGAATCACATTTAATCCTAATATGAGTATTATTCATTCCTCTTTTTTTGGATTTTTTTTTCAGTATTGCTATAGTAATTTTGATTGCAGTTAATCAAATTAACCCATGTAGCAAGACTTTGCCGATGACTCCCAGTCTCAAACGCCTTAGGGCACCAAGTGAAGCCCACATACTCGGGCATCGTCTCGAGTTAACTTAATAAAAAACAAAGTCATATTACCATAAATAGAGATATATTGAAAAAATTAGGGCTAGACAACTCTGGAGTCACGATCCCCAAGTGCCGAAAGCCTCGCATTTTATCAATCCATTGCTCTACACGCACATTTTTTATTATTTTTATTTTTATTTTATTATTATTATTTTTTTATTTTTTTATTTTTTTTTAAAATACTCATATTATTCATAAAAATAAAACCAGCCTATGCTATTTATTATGGGACCCCAAAAATTCAAATTAGTACCCCACAGTCTGGAGGACGTGCATTGTGGCATTTTGATTTAATGGATGAAAATAAAAATTATGAAAATTTTCATTGGACAACCAAACTTCCAAAATCAATGCTTTCAAAACTTAATCATGAATTAAATTAAAATTAAAGGAAATAAAAGTTATTTTCTATGTAGTTTTAATGTGAGAAAAGATGTTATTATATGAATGATAAAGGAATTTTACTTTTTTTTATCATTGTTTTTTTAAACAAACATTTTGTTTCCACACCCCCAACTTAGAATGAAACTGTCCCTAGTTTCGTGGAAATAAAATTATAATGGGGTAGAGGAATAAAAGGGGAGTTCAATAAGAAAATTGAAATATGAGGATCATGGAATGAATTCACCTAGTGGTTGAAGTTTGAAGTTCTTGCCGCTTGAATTTAGTCCTTTGATATCCATGTCGCTTTCAAAGTTCCCTAGTGGAAAAAGGAAAAAGAAACAAAAAAAACAAAACAATATATATATATATATATATAAGTAAAATATAAGTATATATATAAAAATTATATAATAAGTAAGAACATTAAGTTATAGGTCAGTGGTAAGCGCGTGCCCCTGTCTCCCTTCGATCCCGGGTTCGAGTCCCCGCGGTTTCGCCGGTTGTGATGGGGTTTTCCCCACGTCCTATGGCGTGTCCCTTTTTTAATTATTATATTATTATTATTATTATTATTTTTATTATTTTATCTTAACCTATAAAATAATAAAAATAAAACAAAATAAATTGATGATACATTGTCTTCTTTTTAAATTTCTAGGTAAGGTATTACTCAAGGATCAAACCACGTGACCCGGATGAATATGGTGCTCCCCTTTCGTACCCATCCATACTCATAATATAAGAACATGTCAAATGTCTATTTTTTTATTTTTAAATATAAAAATTATTAATTAATCCTATTTAAAATATAAATTTTATTAAAACAACAAAATGATAGGAAACTTGAAAACCATGGGTTGCCTCCCATGCAACGCTTTTTTTAATGTAGTTAGCCCGACATGGACCCCATAACTTACCCAATACCAATTTTCAACATTTTAAGGACCCCATATTTCTCAATGTACGCTAAATTGAGATTGATTATTTGTTTATAATTTTTGTCGTGTGAAAACCTAATTTCTATAATGAGTGGTAAAATTCAAGGAATATGAAAAATGGTTGATCTGGTTTCTTTTTTAGTCCTTCCAAATACATTAAGAATAATTACCGCTTTATTGGTTTCAAGAAAAGAAATTTTTAAAATTGGAAGTTTTTTCCTATCCTCAATGAATTGAAACTTTAGGGTGGATGGAAAGTCTTTTCGTTCATGTTTGGGTAGGCTAACACTTTCAAACATAGGTTGGGACTTTGAATCAAAATCAATTTCATTTTCAAAATTGCTCAACAGAATTGGTTCCTTTTGAATAGAAGATTCAACCACAAAATTGGAAAGATCAATTTTAGGAATGGGTATGGACTCAATGTTTGTGATTTCTCTCATTGGTTCAATGGTTGGTGTTTTTGAAAATTCATCAATGGAGTTATACTTAGGTGACTCAATCCATGATGTCAAAATCTCTTCTTTTGAATCCAAAAAGTAAATTTCCTCTTGATTTAAATACCCTTCTACAATTACTTGGTCCTTTTCATCTATCCCAATTCCAGAGGTTTGTTCTTCAATAAATTTATGAGAGGTTTGTGGGAAACTAGCTAGACACTTCACATAAGGTTATGGAAGGGACAATTTGTGTAGGGATGGGTTCCTCAAAATTTTTAATGCTTTGTAGTTATAAACTCAATGATAAAACCTCAAAATTCATTATCTCCATTTGTGGACACAATTTTTCAAGTAATGGTTGTGGATCAGGATGGATAAGGGGTTGAGACAGATGGTCTATTCCAAGAGGATAACTATATTGTTGGAATTCCATACGAGGATGTTCAGATTGGATTTGTGGGGATTGAAACTCATTATAGATTGTAATGTATTGTGGATCATATGCATAAAAACATTTTGGTTCAGTAGGTTATTGATGATCCCATAAGTAGGAATTAGGATGGTCATTGTACATCATACATGGGGTTGTGTGATCAAAGTAGGGATACGTTTCCCATGTTTGGACTTGTTCAAAATTAACTTCCATAGGAGTGAGGGGCGAGAAAAGAGAAGTAGGATAAAAAAAGGATGATAGTGTCTAAGATAACTTACTTAGGTCCCCGGAAACGGCACCAAAATTTGATTCTCGCTCAAATTTACCCAAGAGATGAAGGTAGAACGGTCCTTGTAGTCTAGCTTGGGTTGTCGAATCCACATAGACCTAAGAAGTAACCTATAGACACACACATTCTATGGACTGTTTTCGGCTATGAAGTGGACAAATTGGATTGATTTTATATGATTTTAGAGGATATCTAACAGATTTAAGTGAATTCAATTTAAAATAATGAGTTGATCCTAGGTTGTCGCTCGGGGTGGATTGGACGTATTTTCTTTTTAATGATTTCAATTTCTTAAATTTGAGATGGGTTCATTTAAAGAGATAAAACAAAATCATCACTTACTAGTTTAATTACTACACCCTTTAATACTAATCACCTATACACTTGAAGTATCAAAGTTTTGAGCACTTCAAGGTAAAGGTTCGTATTAGCACTTGAAGTGTGTGGCCTTAAATTCAACAAGGATGATGGAGTTTAAAAATCATCAAATAAAAATCTCAATTAAAGAAGTGATTATACATTAATGAGGTGATAAATAACATACAATACAGACCCTTGATACTCCCTTGGATCAAACCATAAGTGGGTTAGTCCTCCATTGATTCTATGGTTTCAATGGAAGCGGAAAGTAGACTCATGAGGGAGGAAATGGAGAAGTAAAAAAAATGCAATAAAATAACAATCACTCCACCGTTGTGTGATAATCTCACAAGGTTTGGTATGAACAACTTCACACCTTAAACCAACGGTATCAAAGTGATAAGGATAAGAATAGAATAATAAGAGAAGAAGAACTTTTATTAAGAAACAAGGATGAATTAAAACAACTTACATGTGAAGGAAGAACATTACAAAGAGAAATTGGCAGCATAACATTAAGATGAAAACAAGCTCAAAGATTCCTAAATCCTCCAACACCACTACCTTAAATAGGAATTTTTGAGCCCTTGGGTCGAGCCTCCAGCAGTACAAAGCATCTCAATTAATTTTGGTAGGCCATAGGTGGTGGAAATCTTATGGAATTTGGACTTTTCCCCATTTGACCCGAGGTGGCAGCCGACTTTCATCCACCGAACAGACGCATTTTTATGACCTTCTAGATGGCCTAATCAGAGTGGGACATAGAATAAAACAATGGATCTCAGGATGTCTTATAACCTCCTGTAAAATGTGGGCCAATTTGGAGTTTTGGATTCCAAGATATGATCAAATTAGTGGTCTGTTTTTCTGGGCCGCAGAATCTGGCCCAGAATTGTATCTCTAACTTGGGGCGACTTAATGACCACCATAGAGGCCGAATTAGCATTATCTCCTGAAGATTTATTTGTTTCTAAACATTTCTTCTATCATCCCACAAAATTTTGGATTCATTGGGTTTGTATGTTGGGCCCCACAGTCTCATAAGTGGGCTGGTGTCCAATCTGCCTTCTCTAGAATTGCTTCCATTCATCTCCAAATATCTCCATCATCGTTTATGAATCATCCATTGATCCCTGAATGAAAATTTTTCACATTTAAGTGTTTATATAGTTCCATAAATATAAAATTAAAATATTGATAATTACATTCCTTATAATCAGATGACTCATTAGGCCTAAATTGGTGTATATTAGGCATGAAGTGCACAAATGATGAGAATGGATGTTCATAATGAAAATGCAGTAACTCAGGCCCATAAGATAAAAAATGAACATTTAATACCATTGAAATGTAATTAAAAAAATATGTTTTTATTGGATAATCAGTCCTCTGGTGAGACCGAGGTTTATTTTCCTAAGAAATGGGTCCATTTTTTTCATAATAAACCTTAAGTAAGATTACATGTCATCCTTGTCAGTTTGGAAGCTATAGTCGGTGAAACCATTTACAATGTGCTCTTGATAACCTCAAAATACCAAGAATAAAGACTTATTTATTTTTAATAATTTAAGGATATTCTTAACTATAATCTAGTATCTCTCACCGGGATTAAATTAGTATACACTAGTTATGCTCAATTAATAAGAGATATCAAATCGAGTGCATAACATAGAATGCATGAAATATCATATGAAAGACAAAAAATTAATCCTATCCATGATTTTATTTTGTAAATCTTTTGAAGGATATTGAGTCTTCATAATAATCATATGAAGAAATACTAGAAAATACCCCTTATTATAGTTTTCCATACTAAACCTCTATAGTAATTTACCGATATAAGTGTTTTTATTCAGTCCAAGCATCCTTTTAGATCTATCTATATAGATCCTCATACCGAGTATGTATAATGTTTCACCCATGTATTTCATTTATAAGAAATTTCCCAATCATAATTTTATAAAATATATAGTTAGGATATCATTTCTGTAGAGAATTATACCATCTACATACAACATAAAAAAAATACTACAAAACTCTTAGTAACTTACTTGTATACACAAGAATCATCCATGATTTTGATGAAACCAAACTATTTGATTATATTATAAAACCATATATTCTAACTAAAAGAATCTTTATTCAATCAATGAAGGGATTTTTGTAACTTTCATACCTTAATTGTATCATTCAATAAACTTTTGGGTTGTATCATAGACAATTAATCAAATAAATTCCCATCAAGGAAAGTAGTTTTTTTCATCCATTTGATATATCTCATAATTATAATGATATAATATGGAAAGAAATATTTGAATGGACTTTATCATCATGCTTGGTGAAAATGTATCTTCATTATTAATAGCATAAATTTTTTATACAATTTTCTAACATGTTATATTTATTAGTAGACACTCAACCATATATATTAGTTTTCTTATAAAACCCACTTTCACCCTGTGGGTCTCACACCCTCAAATACATCCACCATGTCCTAAACTTGGTTAGTGTATATGGAATTTATCATAGATCTCATGGACTATAATCATTTCTTAGAATCATACCTCTTAATGGAATCTTGTAAATTTGTAGGTTCTTCATCTATGAATATTAATTCATCATTATTTTTCTATAATAAATCCATATATATTAAGATCCTGAAGAATCTTACCAGTATTTTTTGGTTCTTTTATTACTTGAACTGGTTCTACTTCCACATCCTCTCATGGGACTGATTTAATTTCTATCTTAGAAACCATTATTTTGAAGGATTTTATTTTCAGTACATGCCATTTTTCATGTGTTTTTTGTATTTTTAAGGTGTTGGGATAGGAAAGAGTGAGTTTGGAGTTGATTTGTGAGAGTTAATATTAAATCCAAGTTATGAGAGAAATCATGTCATGGTTGCTTCCTCAAAATGTTTTGGGTTCCTTAATTCATTAAAGTTTATTGATATTTGTGTCGTGTGAATCCATGATTTAAAAAAAGAGATTGAAGGAGAAATTGGACAACATAAGAAGTAAAAATATGTCACGGTTTCAGATTTTATGACATGGTTTTTGTAGAATAACTATAGTTTATATTGTATTATAGAAGTATATTTTGATTGAGCGATTAATGAAAATGGGAAATAACTACTGCATAGACTATCATCATGGTTTAAAAGATGGCATGGTTATAAGAGGGACATTATGGTCTTATCTGCTAGATAAAATAATATTCAATGAAAAAAAATCATGGTTTATCAAGCCACATCATGGTTTTGGTTAATGAGTAAATTTATGAAGAAAATAGTCAGCAAATTTTTAGTATTTTAAGATTTAAATTTCCATGGTTTTTCTGTTAGACTTGGCCAAACTAGACCACACTAGGGTTTGACTTAAATCCATTTAATTATAAATTTAAAAATACATCCTTTATCTCATTTGGTTTTTACTCCTCCTTTTTTTTCATTGGTGACCTAGAAAGACTTCTAATGGTTTTTAGGTATCCCTTGGTGGGGTTTTGAGTTCCTTATCTTATATGATCAAATTTACATATGTTAAGGTATTCTTATTATTTTATCTCCATCTTATCTCTTATTATTCCATCTTGGGGATCAACAAAAAATAGTTTTTGTATTTTTGTGATTGAGAATTGATATGTGGCTAAGGAATTCTAGATAAGTTGTAGAATATTCATGAGAATACGGGAGTTTGAAAACTGAGCTTCATCTTTCAAGGAAGTGATGATTCAAGAATTAGTTTGAGGTGGATGATTCGAGAACTCTCTATCTATTTACTATTATTTATATGTAATTACCATGTTTTTGATTCCTTGATTAAGTTGATGAGATTGACTTAATTATATGAAATAAAATATAAAATCAGGAGGGAAGTGATATTTATATGACATGTGTGTTTTGTTAATGCTATTTATTTCAATATTGCTATAAAATATACTATTATGGTAGATGGAAGTAGTATTAAGCATTTTGTAGTATGATATAAATGTGGAAATTTAACTATTGTAAAAAGAGAATTTAATAATGGGTTTTCAATGACGGTTTTAGAAAATGATAGCTAATTTGTGACAATTTATTAAATATCGCTGCCATTTAGTGACAGTTAAAACCTTCTCTAAATATAATTTTATTTATTTATTTAATTTTAATAGTGTTTTTTTAAAAACTATCACTAAATCGTAACAGTTTATTAAAAACTACCACATGATTAATAATAATTAATAATTAATTAAAATTTTAATTACTTTTCAATAATTAATTATTAATTATTAATTATTAAATAATTATAATTATTAGGTAGTAATTATCTAAAAACTAAATTTATTTTTAATTATTTAGAAATTATTAATCACCAATTATCAATTAGTATTTATATATATATATATATATAAACACATACACACCCACACACACATAAATATATATTAAAACCATGATCTAAACATCCTCACTCAACTAGTGTTTTAAGAGAAGTTGAAAATTAAATTTCAACTTTAAATGACTATAAATTTTGATCTGGGTATCCATTTATACTCTATAATTTGTGAAATTGAAGATTATAAAAATAAACATGATAATATTGGATAAATTATTTATAATAATTGGTAATAGTTTTTTAATGTTCTAAGAGAAGTTAAAAATTAGACTTCAACTTCAAACAACCATAACTTTTGATTCAAGTGTACATTTAGGCTTTTCGACCTATAAAATCAAATATTATAACAAGATCTATGATGTTTGACATTGGATGAACCATGTAACCCATTTTTTATTGGTAAAAAGAGACCTAGAAGGCCTATAAAATGATTCTTAATTTAAATTACCATAATTTTAAATATTTTTATAGTATTTTGGATTCATTTAAGAGGGTATTATTGTATTTTTTTGGTGGTTTATAAATTTATTCCCTGGGTTTACATTCCTATTGATATGATGGTGTTGAAATTGTAGTGGTCTTCCCTCTTTTGGTGATTTATTTTTCTGATGTGTCTTATGTGTGAAAGATTGCCTTACCTTGTTCAATCCCATAAACTTCTCTCATAGAAATTACAAGGCTTGAATTTTTATGGAATTCATGGTTAAACCTTAGTGGTCATGTACATTATGTTGGGAAAATATCCATCAAGGTAACTTTGTAGCATTTTTGGTTGGTTGTTTTTGTTTAAAAGGTGGGTTTTCATGGTGAGTTTTCGAGTTCTAAAGATATTGTTGAGAATACATGTTGACAAAGAACCATAATAAAGGAATTAAATATTTGGAGGCAGTATAAAAAAACAGATACAAGGTGGTGCCATTTTCCAGTGTTTGCCAAATTTTTGGGGTCCAAAATTTAGAGTTTGACTTGCATTGTGAAATATGTATTTACTTGAATATCTCATAGAAATATGGTGAAGTCATGAGTTTCATGAATACAGGCTTCATGAAGATGGTTTTTCAATGGATCAAAGAAAGCTAATAGTGATCTCTGTGACTACGACGAGATTTGAGAATGGCAGAGGTGAAGAGAATTGTGAGTGGAGAATTTCGGAGATGAAAAGGTTTTTACGAAAGGCTCTATGATTATGATGATCATTACAAAAAAAATTATGTGGATTTTTGCAAAAAAGGGAGCATTGCTGTAGAAAAATAAGAGCTTTGTGAAATGGTGCTGATGTGGCATTGGCATGGCCGGAAGGTTATGGAGTTGGTGGGAAACACATATAAATAGGCTTCTACCCCCTTGAGAAGAGTAGAGATACTCAAAAAAAATGTTAAGGATCTCAAATTGCGAAGGAGGTTTGTGAAGGTAGTGAGCTTCGTAAAAGTAAGTGAATTCACAAAGGCTAATTGAGCTTTGCGAAAGGAAGGAAGGTCACAAAGGTTATTTGATATTTGTGAAATAGGTGTGCTTTATAAAGGCTAAGTGATCTTTGTGAAAAGGTAAGAGCTTCATGAAGGCTATTTTGATCTTTGCTAAATAGTGAGCTTTGTGAAAGGAGGTGTACTTTGTGAAGGATGGTTTGAGCTTCACGAAAGAAGGAGCTTCACGAAGTAGTGAGATTTGCAAAGGTTGTTCAAAAGGGATTTCCTAGTGTTCTGTGGTAAAGTGATATTCATCATTAGATGAAAGTGGTGCATCAATAGAGCATCTACATACAATGGAGGATACATTCATTAGTGATAATGAAGAGACCTATAGGTCTATAAGCTGTGAGTGGATCTTCTGAAGAAGCAGTGAACACACTTCAGTTGAGAGAGCAGCAAGCTTTCAAATTGTGATTGGTTGTAAACCAGGAGAGATAGTGAGTCTACTCCGAACATTGTAAACATCAGTTCTCTTATATTGGATTTGGTACATTAGCACATTGTTGGTGTATACTCTTTGTAAATATCCCAGTGAGGGTGAACCAAGTAAAATTGTTGTGTCTCATGCATGTTTTAATTCCTATTCATACTGTGCTATGTGAAAGAGAGAGAATATAGTTTTATTTAACAGTGAAACAAGATCAAAAGGGGAAGTTTTTTTAATCTTTCATACCCTGATTCACCCCCCTCTCAGAGTATTTGATCTGGTGGACCTAACACATTCCTTATGGCGGGAAGTTTAATTTTAAGATTTGTACATGTGTGTATATATTTATAGATATTTACATGTGTATATATATATATATATATCAATTTATGTATATTTATATATATATTTATATGTATTTATGAATATCTATGTATATCTACATGGACAAATATATATATATTTATATACATCTATATATATTTATTTATATTTTTATATATTTATATGTATATATATATATTATATGGGTATATATATAGATATTTATCTATATATATATATATTTGTGTGTGTGTTTATATATATATATATAATTATATTCAATTATATATATATATATATATAGTTATATATATTTACATGTATTTTTATATATTTTTATATATTTATATATATTTATATATATTTATATATATTATGTGGGTATATATATATGCATGTATATATGTGTATTTTTATATGTGCTTATATGCATATATATATATATGTATTTATATATATTTATGTATATTTATTTATAATTATATATATATATATATGAATTTATGTATATTTATGTATATTATTTGGGTGAGTAAATGTGTGTGTGTGTGTGTGTGTGTGTGTTTATATATATATATATATTTATAATTATATATAATTATATATTCTTATCGATATTTATATTTATTTATGTATATATATATATATATATATATATTATTATGTGGGTATATACATGAAAATATTTATTTGTATATATATATATATATATTTATGTATATTTATTTGTATTTAATTATATATAGAAAACCACCACTAAACATTAAAAACCACTGTTAAAAAATTATCGTGAAATGATTTTCAACAGTTTCATAAGAGTCATGAAATAATTCTTGACATAGGAATCTGTGGTGATTTTAACAAATCACCACTGAACACTAAAAAAACCTTCACTAAAAGGCATTTTGGCATAGTGTGTAATGAGGTTGGTGTAGTGATATTGATGAGGTTAGTTGTGCCCTAGATATGGATATGGAATGAATAGATTAATGGTTTAAAGAAGATAAATTGGATGGGAAATTTGATGTGAAATGAACTAAGGGGATGTATGAATTAATTGTAACATCCATAACCCAGATACCCAAATGACACCTAGATCGCATGAGCTACTACCCTAAGGGCACTACCTAATCCCCAAGGGTTGGAAACTAGCACATTAGGTATTGATATAACACTTATGGAATGATTTACCCGCTTGTTACAAATATAATCTATGGAAGATCACCATTAGAAGTCTAACATGACCCGTTCATAAGTTAGACTCCCAAAGAATAAACTAGAAAAAGGGTACTAAATGAAATAGTTCTTAAGAACCATAGATATATAAATAAACAATCCATAACCCTCTAAATGAATGCATATAATGTTGAGTCAATAAGGTTTTCCTTATGACTTTTCCATTCTTTCTTGTTTTTAAAATCACAAACACCTTATCTTTAGGAAAATTGCTTTTATAAGGAAAATTGCTTTTATAAGGAAAATTGCTTTTATAAGGAAAATTGCTTTTATAAGAAAAATTGCTTTTATAAGGAAAATCGCTTTTATAAGAAAAATTATCCTTATCATATTTTCATTCATATTTTTCTTAAGTATAAGATTCGGATTCATTTCTATTTCCTCGGAATTGCTTGAAACTTTGATATGAAGTATTCTGTTTTAGGATCCGAATTCTGGATAAGAACTGCGATAAAGTTTCACTCCGAAATCCAAATAAAAACTGTGATAGAGTTCCATTCCAAACTCCAGATACGAACTCTGACTAAGTTCAATTCCAGATTCAAGATACGAATCCTTATGAAGTTCGACAACGAATTCTCATTACGAATTCTGATAAGGAATTTTCATTACGAATCTCGATGATGAATTCTCATAACGAATTCTGATGACGAATTCCCATTCCAAATTCTCATTCCGAATTCACCTATTAAACAGATTATGATAATATTTGTTTTATACACTCCAAATTCATTTAGACTCCGAAAATTATATTTGGTTAGACTCTGAACTTTCATCTTGCCTACGTTGTTATAATCTATCTACTCTTTATGCTTTTCCTTACACTCCGAAACTTACACTCCGAACCGTCACTCCGAATTTTTCATTCCGATCTTTTGAGTTAGATTTTAAAACGATGTCGTACATTTTGTTACACTTGTTTTGTTATAAAATGATGTCATCTATTTTGTTATAAACTAACTGTTGTCTAAGTGACACGTGTACAAGTCCCTCCAATATTTAAGGAAAATATGACCGTTGAAGAAGGAGCCGACCTTACCTATAAATAGGATCTCATTTGAAAGAGCTCGGTGC
The DNA here is from genome assembly GCA_963277665.1 of Viscum album. Taxonomy (NCBI): domain Eukaryota; kingdom Viridiplantae; phylum Streptophyta; class Magnoliopsida; order Santalales; family Viscaceae; genus Viscum; species Viscum album. Next base: position 1,513,076,064 of record OY728155.1, on the reverse strand, counting down.
TGAAAGGCTGACTGATCTTCGACTCATGTGATTACATGCTTGAAGTGATTTCTAGAGAGAGAGAGGCTCTTATTAACTCTCAAAGCTTCGTGCGACTCCGAATGTCGGTAATTACATTCGAGGGCTTCCGGGGATAAGAAGACAGAGGTGCCAACTACCTTGAAGTTCGAGGGCTTCCTTGCTGAGGAAGACAGAGGTTGCCAACTACCTTGAAGTTGAGGGCTTGCGGGGACAGCAAGACAGAGACTTCGATCTTCATATCGAGGGCTTACCCTGGTGTGGGTAAGACATACTTGCTTGAAAGTATAAATCAAGGGACTTTTATCCAAGGTTGTTGGATATCCTTCTCTTTGGGTTAAAAGACTTATATCTTGTTACTAGTAGTTCTACTACTTGTTTATATTCCGCTGCATTTTTTATTATAAGGAAAGTATAACTTTCTTATACTTCCTTACTTGTACTCTGTTTCATTTAGATTCTATACGCTTTAAGGTAGAATCTAATATTGTAATCTTTTGTTAAGTTTCAATTTCCGGAACCATATTTCCGGAACCTACTTTCGGAATCTCTTTCCAAGTTTGCATTCGGTGTTAGAGGTGTTGTGAATTTGCTTAGTTTAACTTTGTTAAACTTAGCCCTTTCCTTTGCTTAAGGAAAACATAGTTATTCATAACTAACTTTAAAAGTTACAAAGGAATTTTTAAAGTATACAATTCACCCCCCCTCTTGTATATTGAGCATCTACATCACTATTTCGATCCTACAGTTGGTATCAAAGGCCGTCTCTGAAAATACTTGTACTCACATACAAGTTTTTCTTGCTCACTTTCCCATTCCGAACTTTTCTATTCCGAACTTTGTTATTACGAATCTTTTCTACTAACAAGTTTGTGTGCCGAAGGTTATTTTTAGTATGGTAGGAATTAATGTTGGTTCAATTGATAATCTGAATCCTACAAGACCACCAATCTTTGATGGTAATGATTATGAATATTGGAGAGATCGCATGAAGACTTTTGTTATCAACACTGGAGTGGATAACTTCGTTATGCTTACTGGTGATTATAAAATTCCTGACAAAGAAGTTAGAACTTTCACTAACCAGGAAAAGCAAGAATATCAACTCAACTATAAGGTACGCAATACTTTACTGTGTTCAATGACTAGAAATATATATAGACAAATTTCATCTTGTGAAGTAGCTAACTGTATCTGGAAGAAGTTAGAAGTTACACACTTTGGAACTTCTAAAGTGATTGAGACTAGGAGAGCTATTCTTAGAGCTGAATATCATAGATTCAATTTTCCTTATGGTGAACCAATCTGTAAAGTGCAACAGAGATTTATGACTATCGTCAACAGTCTACAGTCTATGGGAGAGAAAGGTTTAGATGATGAATCTCTTGTGGATAAGATAATTGATATTATACCCAACGAGTGGGAATCCAAGAGAATAGCTATAGATGAGAACAGGAAGGTCACTCAAATTACCCTTGATGAATTATTTGGAACTCTTCTCCAACATGAAACCAGAATGAAGAGAGATGCTGACAACATCAAAAAGAAAAATGGAAATGGTACTGTTTCTTTTACTACAACAACTTCAAATCAGATGAAAACTAAGACTCCTAAGAGAGTAACCAGATCCAAATCTAAGAAAGTTATTTTCCAATCCGAATCTAGTGAGAGTGAAGTCTCTGAAAATGAATTAGCAAATCTTGCCCGAAGGATGAACAAGATAGCTGGTCAGAGAAATTTCCAATCAAAGTATAAGAAAAAGGAAAGGAAAGATAGAAAAGATGGAGAAGTTACTTGTTATGAATGCAAAAGAGCTGGACATATTAGACTAGATTTCCCTTTGCTCAAAAAGAAAGAAAGGAAATAAAGACATTCAGACAGGAACAGAAATAAGTATTATAAAGCCAAAGCTAAGAAAGTTCTGAAAGCTAATGACACTTGCAGTGCCAGTGGTGGTGACTCTTCAGATGAATCTTCTGATTATGAATCTTCAGGACAGAAGAATCTTGGTCTTTTAGCCAGATTACCTATTGATAATCATTGTTTTATGGCTAAGGTACGAAATGTTGAATCACTGACCAATGTTTCTTTAAATTCCAATGATAGTAATTATTATAACACTTCTGATGAAGAATCTTCTTCTGATGAAGAAAATACTTTACCTACTTATGAATAAGTTTCTAGGTTTGCTGAACTTCTTGAGATTGAGAATTCTAAACTCAATAAAAAACTTGATAAAGCAAACTCTAGGAATTTTATTCTTACGAAAGAGATATCAGATCTTTCTAAAGATCTTGATAAGAAAAATGATGATTTTGAATGTATTTCAAAAAATATTTAGGAAGTAAGTTCTGAGAAGAACAAACATTCTAAAGAATTAGAAAAAGTAATTTCTAATAAAAATGTTTTTGAGCCTAGCTCTAGTTCTAAAACTAATGATTTTGAGGATAAAAACTTGGTTGTAAAACTGAAGTCCGAAATTTTTTCCTTAAAGAAGTGTTTATCAAACTTTACCCATGGTAAGGAAAATTTTGATAAAATGTATTCCCAAATACAACCTTTAAGAAATAAATCTGGATTTGGTTATACCCATGAAAAACCAATTTTTAGTAACAATTATTTTGTTCATCCAAGTGCCCCATTTTGTACCAAGTGTCAATGTGGTGGTCACTGGGCAAAGAATTGTTCCTTAAACAAAACCCAATCTCTAGGATTTCACAAAGCTTACTTTTCTAAGAAGATGTGGGTACCTAAAATTTTATTGTCTGGAAATCTCGGATCCAAACAAGTTTGGATTCCGAAAGTCTAATTTTCTTCTTGATTTCAGGAACATAAAGAGAGTACTAGCAACAATACATGGTACATGGATAGTGGATGTTCCCGACACATGACTGGTAACAAAATATATTTTGAAAAGATTATCAAAACGAAAGGAGGAAAGGTAACTTTCGGAGATAATGCTATGGGTGAGATTGTTGGTATTGGTAATATTGTTCTTCTTGGTAAAACCTTGATTTCAAATGTTCTTTTTGTTAAGGGTCTTAAGCACAACCTCATTAGCATAAGTCAGTTATGTGATGAAGGTTACCTTGTGAATTTTAGGAATGATAAGTGCTTAGTTCACAATTCCAAGGAAGAATTTATTCTCTCAGCCAATAGGCAAGAGAATGTTTACATCTTAAACTTAGAATACCTTAGAAGCCAAGATTTACCTTGCCTTAGTGCAATGGAAGATCATTCCTAGTTATGGCATAGAAGACTAGGTCACTGTAACCTTAGGAACCTATGTAAACTCTCTAAGAAGAAACTAGTTAAGGATATACCGGAGCTTAGATTTGATTCTTCTAAAGTTTGTGATCCTTGTCAATTTGGTAAGCAATATAAAACTAGTTTTAAATCAATCGGTGAAGTCTCAACAACCGATGCATTACAGTTAGTGCACATGGATCTTTTTGGTCCAACACAAACTGGAAGTATTGGAGGCAAATACTATGTGTTTGTTCTAGTTGATGATTACACTAGATTTACTTGGGTCTATTTTATATCAAAGAAGTATGAATCTTTTTCCTATTTCAAAAGTTTTAGAGCTCAAGTTAAAAATGAGAAAAACCTTCCATTGAAAAATATTCATAGTGATCATGGAGGAGAATTTCAAAATTCTGATTTTGAAACTTTTTGTAGTAAAAAAGGTATTAATCACAATTTTTCAGCACCTAGAACTCCTCAACAGAATGGTGTAGTTGAAAGAAGAAATATAATTCCTCAAGAAATAACTAGAACCATGTTGAGTGAATATTCTATAGCTAGACATTTCTGGGCTGAAGCTGTAAGTACTTCTTGTTATACTATAAATCGAGTTTTTATTAGACCTTTGCTTAATAAAACTTCTTATGATTTATGGAATGGTAGAAAACCAAGACTATCATAATTCAAGGTTTTTGGTTGCAAAGTATTCATTTTGAATACTAAAGATAACTTACATAAATTCTCACCAAAATCTGATGAAGGGATTTTCTTAGGATATTCCACAACCTCTAAGGCTTATAGAGTTTTTAATAAAAATACTTGCACTGTTGAAGAAACAGTAAATGTGAATTTTGATGAGTCAGATCCTTTTGTTTTTAAACCACCTCAACCTATATCTTCGGATGTGTTTTCAAAAACTGATTATCAACCTTTGATAGAAGAACCTTCTGATAAGGATAATGTTCTAGAAGATACTTCTGAAACATTTACCCCAGAAGACTTTCTACCCTATGTTGATGAACAGGTTTTACAAAACCCAAATCAGGTGTTTCTTAAGAATCATCTCAGTGATAGTATCATTGGTGATGTAAATCAACCAGTAAGGACTAGAAGTTCCTTAAGAAATGAAGTAGAACATCTAGCATTTCTTTCCCAATTAGAACCAAAAATCACTGATGAAGCTTTAGGTGATGATGATTGGATCAAAGCCATGCAAGATGAACTAAATGAATTTGAAAGGAATAAAGTCTGGACCTTGGTTGAAAGACCTAAGGAAACATCTGTTATTGGAGTAAAATGGGTTTTCAGAAATAAATGTGATGAAAATGGAGTCATAGTTAGAAATAAATCTAGACTTGTTGCTAAAGGCTATAATCAGCAAGAGGGAATAGACTATGAAGAAACCTATGCTCCAGTAGCTAGACTTGAATCTATCCGTATTCTACTTGCCTTTGCAGCATTCTTTAATTTCAAACTTTTCCAAATGGATGTGAAATGTGCTTTTCTTAACGGTTATGTTCAAGAGGAAGTTTTTGTTGAACAACCTCCTGGCTTTGAAGATACAAAACATCCTAATCATGTTTTTAGACTTACCAAAGCTTTGTATGGCCTTAAACAAGCCCCAAGAGCATGGTATGATAGAATCACTGGATTTTTGCTTCAAAATAACCATGTTAAGGGAAATGAAGATCCAACCCTTTTTATAAAGAAATATAAGAAAAATGTTTTGATTGTTCAAATTTATGTTGATGACATCATATTTGGTTCAACTCAGCAATCTTTGACCGACTCTTTTGCAAGTCTAATGAAATCCGAGTTTGAAATGAGTATGATGGGTGAGTTAACATTTTTTCTTGGTTTTCAAATTTCTCAAAAACCAGAAGGGACTTACATATCTCAACATAAGTATATTAAAGATCTTCTTAAAAAGTATGGTTATGACAATACTAAGAGTATAAGTACTCCTATTGGTACCTCAAATTCTTTAGATCTTGATGAAGCTGGGAAACCAGTAGATCAAACAGCTTTTAGAGGTATGATAGGAAGTTTACTTTACTTAACATCTAGTCGACCAGACTTAATGTTCTCAGTATGCTTATGTGCAAGATATCAATCCAATCCTAAGGAATCTCACTTAAAGGCGGTAAAAAGAATTTTTCACTACCTTAAGGGAACCATAGATCTAGGATTATTTTATACTTCTGGAAATGATTTTGTTCTAAAAATCTTTTCCGATGCTGACTTTGGTGGATGTAGAATGGATATAAAAAGTACATCCGGAACTTGTCATTTCTTAGGAGATTATTTAGTTTCTTGGTCCTGAAAGAAACAACATTCTGTAGCACTCTCTACTGCTGAAGCTGAATATGTAGAAGCTGGAAGTTGTTGTGCTCAAGTGTTGTGGATGCAACATACACTCACAGACTATGGCTTGAGTTTTACTAAAACTCAAATTTTGTGTGATAACACAAGTGCCATTTCCCTCAGTAAGAACCCTGCACATCACTCCCGTGAAAAACACATAGATATTAGGCATCACTTTCTTAGGTATCACACACTCAAAGGAGATATTATTCTTCAATTTATCGGAACACAAGATCAACTTGCTGATATTTTCACAAAATCATTGCCTTCTGAAAGATTTGAATATATTAAATAGAAGTTAGGAATGATAACCGTAAGGTAATCCTTCTTAATTAACTTTCTGTTGAAAAAGTTTCCTTACAGCAATAAACTCCTTTTAATAGGGGGAGTACATTTTATTGTTAGTTTAACAAAGTTTTTCAAAATTTATTTTCAAAACTTTTCGGAACGAAAATTTCCGGAATTGAATTTCCGGAACTACAATTTTCCAGAATGGACATTTTCGTACATAATACTTCTGGAATGGAAGTGTTCGTATTGAAAACATCCGGAATGAAAAATTTCATACTGGTATTTTCATAATGGAACTTTTGTACTGAATCTCTCTTAATAAGTTTTTTTTCAAATTCTTGGAATGTGTTTTTTGTACTAAGTTTGTTTTTCATACTAAATTTGTTTTCCGTACTGAGTTTGTTTTCCGTAGTAAAGTTTTTTTGTGAACTTTGTCTTTTCATAATAAAGTTTTTTTAGTCATTTTTATATTACCCATTACGAATAATCCTTCTAAGCCAATCCTAAAGGTATGATTACCTTACTCAAGTTTTCGTAGTCATATTTTACTTGCTGGCATTTTCTTGTTTTTTTGGATTATAGTTTTCTTAATTCTTTGTTTTAATAAAAACCTCAAAAAGATCAGATTCAAGCTTTCTTGAGAATTCGTTTTCAACCGTCAGATCTGATCTCATCTTATCACAACCGTTCGATCAACCGAGGAAGTTGAACTGTCGTTTCATCGCCTATATAAAGGGGACCCAAATACTTGTCCCACATCGGTTTTCAAGCTCTCGCGTCCCGAATCTCTGCCTCTCTGTTTTAAAGCCGTTTCGAACTTCAGTCTTCTCCGTTAAGAACTTCTCAGAGGTCTTCAGATCCGAATGTCTGTGGAGTTAGCTTCTCAAGAAATGTCATCCTCCAAGCCTATTTCACAATGGTTAGTTTACAGAGAAAGGCTAGTCCATTCGGATTTCTTCAACAACTATGATTTTCTTATTTCGAAGAACATTAAGTTGAATGGGTGGGAAGATATTGCTGTGTCCAAACCGGGGAATCAAGACGATGTTTTTTCGGAGTTACTTATTAAGTTCTATGAAACAGTTTCCTTCTTTCAGGAAGATAATAGGGAGAAATTTTCTTTTAAGTCTTATGGCAAGACTTATAAGCTTTCTTATACCAAGGCAGCAATCTTGGTAGGGCTGACCTATGAAGGAGAAGCAGAGTTCATATCTCATGTGTTTTCAGATTCTAAGGGTAGCTTCGACAAAGAAAAATCCTTGAAAACTCTCGGACTCTCAGATGAAAAAGCTCCGCAGATTGCTAGTTTGCCTAAAAATTTCCGGATTCTAGAGTTGTGGGTACAAGGTCTTATCGTACCGAGAAAAGGTGATAAAGACAACTTGAAGAAGAGTGAGATCTATATCTTAGATTTCCTAATAAATCTAAGTAAGTTTAACTTCATGAGGCACATTCTTATAACCATTGAGAATCTTAAGAAAGGAAATCTCAGAGCCCAGATCGTAATGTACCTAGAAATTTTATCGAGGTTGATAGTTCGGTGCCATGAGTCTTTCAAGGAAGCTTGCAGATCTAAGCCAAGAGTTTGCAAAATTTTGTTGTTCAGTGATGATACCCTTAAGAGGATGGATGTGGCTTTCAACAAGGAGACTGGTGAGTTCTTCGATTTACCTAATCAAGAAGAAATGGCTCCGAAGGCTGCTGAACCAGAATCATCTAATTCAGTAAAGAAAAGAAAGTTGAAAGAAGTTGCAGCTGAAGTACAGGATCCTAAATATAAGGAAGTTCAAACCGCACCTCCCAAACCAAAAAAGAAGAAGGCCTATCCTGATGAGGTTGTTGCGAAGTGGAGAGCAGATAAAGAGAAAAGGAAAGAAGGGGATCTGCAGTTCGGATTGGACCCTGCGGAGGCTAAGGCCTTAAAGGATAGAACTGATGATGAGCTTGAAAAACAAGTAAAGGAAAAGAAGCTCAAGAAGAAGATGTTAGAAGCTGAGGCAATCCAAGCTTTGTTAAAATTTAATGAAATAGTATCCGGAAGCATTCCAATTCCAAGATCTTTCTCCTTGGAATCTCTACCTGATACTCCAGGAAGAAACCTTGATTTTCCGGAAGAGATTACAACTAAACATTTTGAGCAACTCGATCAGATTCAACAAGTGAAAGAGGAAGAAGTAGTTGCTGAAGGAAGTGGTGAAACAAGAGACTTATTGAAAGAAGTAGATGATTATAAGGGGTCGCCTTCGGAACACCTATCACTTCGAACTTCAGAGGCTGAATCCTCTAAGTTAGTAACTCCAGAGAAGGATAAGAATGAGGAAGATGTTGTTCAAAAAGTTGTTGATGATATTATTCAAGTGTCTACTGGCGAGCAGAAAACTCCTGATCAATAATTGATTTCGAAAAAAGACAAGGGAAAGAAACTCCTTGTTGAGACTCCGAAATCAGTGGCTAGCAAGAAAAGAGAATATGGTGATTCGTCTAAAAGGAAGTTGGAGCTTATTGAGGAAGAAAATTCTCCAAGAAAAGTTTCAGATTTAGAGTCATCCTCGTTGGGGCATGACTTTGTTGTTCAGTCTTTAAAGAAGTTGGTGGGAACCATTCCGACCTTCTCAAGTATTGACTCAAGATTCCAGATGCTCCAACATGCTTTAAATCAGAAAACAGACTCCGTATCTATGGTTATGGACAAGTGTGTTGAAATAGAGGCTCAGTTCAAAACGTTTTTTGTTGGATACGAAGCTCATAGAAGATCTTGCAAGAGGATGAAAAACTGGTCGAAGAAGACTGTTGAAGAGATGAGTTTATTTGATGAGTTTCAAGACAATGTTAAAGATGCCTTTGAGACTGAGGACAGGAAGATAAATGAGCTAACTTCCTCCTTTGAAGAGAAGCTGACAGATGAAAAGAACTTCCGGATCCAAGAAGTCAGAGATCTGAATGGGAAACTGAATTCCGTTTCTCAAAACTGGAAGTTTGAAAGGGATCATCGGATCGAGTTTGAACAGAAGTTGAAGGCTCAGGAAGAAAAGTTCAAGGCTCAGGAAGAAAAGCTGAAAGCCCAAGAAGAAAAGATTGAAGCTCAATATGCAAGAATAGTTGTCTTAGAGAAGCAAGCTGAAGAAGATCATAAAGACCTGAATAAGATCAAGACTATTCTTAAGGGGCTCATTTCAAAGGAAAAATATCCGAAATAACTAAATCCGATCTTTTTGTTGTATCTAATTTTCTTTGTTTCCGAAATTTCAAACCTATTGAAAATTGTGCCTCTCGTTTCTTTTGTTGTTATTACTAATTTTTTAGGTACTTTGTTATTTTTTTTCCATTCCCTCGATTTCTTTTTGAAAATCACAAAGGGGGAGAAGGAAAAGATCCTTAAGAAAAAGAATAACTCCAATGAGAGTTTATCTAAATGGGATAAGGAAAAGATTATTAAGGAAAAATAACTCTACTAAGAGTTTATCTAAGGGGGAGTTTTTCATTAAAGAAGACTTTTGTTATTCATAATGAAATGTCACTCCGGAAATCTAGAATACGATCCTTAGAGTTTCAAAGCCTAAGGGGGAGTTAGTCATATTCATCAATATCCTTAAATAAAAGGGAGATAAGCCTTAATGTTTTTCTTTCTTCTTAGAATTTCATTTTCATAAGGACGTTTGTGCTTTCCAAAAAGGGTGAGATTGTTGAGTCAATAAGGTTTTCCTTATGACTTTTCCATTCCTTCTTGTTTTGAAAATCACAAACACCTTATCTTTAGGAAAATTTCTTTTATAAGGAAAATTGCTTTTATAAGGAAAATTTCTTTTATAAGGAAAATTGCTTTTATAAGAAAAATTGATTTTATAAAGAAAATCGCTTTTATAAGAAAAATTATCCTTATCATATTTTAATTCATATTTTTCTTAAGTATAAGATTTGGATTCATTTCTATTTCCTCGGAATTGCTTGAAACTTTGATATGAAGTATTCTGTTTTAGGATCCGAATTCTGGATAAGAACTGCGATAAAGTTTCACTCCGAAATCCAGATAAAAACTGTGATAGAGTTCTATTCCGAACTCCGGATACGAACTCTGACTAAGTTCAATTCCAGATTCAGGATACGAATCCCTATGAAGTTCGACAATGAATTCTCATTACGAATTCTGATAAGGAATTCTCATTACGAATCTCGATGATGAATTCTCATAACAAATTCTGATGACGAATTCCCATTCCAAATTCTCATTCCGAATTCACCTATTAAACAGATTCTGATCATCTTTGTTTTATACACTCCAAATTCATTTAGACTCCGAAAATTATATTTGGTTAGACTCCAAACTTTCATCTTGCCTACATTGTTATAATATGTCTACTCTTTATGATTTTCCTTACACTCCGAAACTTACACTCCGAACCGTCACTCCTAATTTTTCATTCCGATCTTTTGAGTTAGATTTTAAAACGATGTCGTACATTCTGTTAAACTTGTTTGGTTATAAAACGATGTCGTCTATTTTTTTATAAACTAACTGTTGTCTAAGTGACACGTGTACAGGTCCCTCCGATCTTTAAGGAAAATATGACCGTTGAAGAAGGAGCCGACCTTACCTATAAATAGGAGCTCATTTGAAAGAGCTCGGTGCTGAAAGGCTGACTGATCTTCAACTCATGTGATTACATGCTTGAAGTGATTTCTAGAGAGAGAGGCTCTTATTAACTCTCAAAGCTTCGTGCGACTCCGAATGTTGGTAATTATATTAGAGGGCTTCCGGGGATAGGAAGACAAAGGTGCCGACTACCTTGAAGTTCGAGGGATTCCTTGCTGAGGAAGATAGAGGTTGCCAACTACCTTGAAGTTGAGGGATTGCGGGGATAGCAAGACAGAGACTCCGATCTTCGTATTGAGGGCTTACCCTGGTGTGGGTAAGACAGACTTGCTTGAAAGTATAAATCAAGGGACCTTTATCCAAGGTTGTTGGATACCCTTCTCTTTGGGTTAAAAGACTTATATCTTGTTACTAGTAGTTCTAATACTTGTTTATATTCCGTTGCATTTTGTATTATAAGGAAAGTATAACTTTCTTATACTTCCTTACATGTACTCTGTTTCATTTAGATTCTATACGCTTTAAGGTAGAATCTCATATTGTAATCTTTTGTTAAGTTTCAATTTCTAGTACCATATTTCCGGAACCTACTTTCGGAATCTCTTTCCAAGTTTGCATTCGGTGTTAGAGGTGTTGTGAATTTGCTTAGTTTAACTTTGTTAAACTTAGCCCTTTCCTTTGCTTAAGGAAAACATAGTTATTCATAATTAACTTTAAAAGTTCCAAAGGAATTTTTAAAGTATACAATTCACCCCCCCTCTTGTATATTGAGCATCTACATCACTATTTCGATCCTACATATAAGACCTATCTCATGTAAACTATCTCATACAAAATAGTCTATGGTAGAGATGCAAGCCAAATGTGGAATAAGATGGGAAACACCACATGGTGAATATGCGATAATCCAATTAATACCTATGAACACCACCAATAGCTTTGACTACAAGGTGGGAACTTATCTCACTTTCATTCCTAAAATGAGCAACTATTCTAGGTGATCTAACAACTACTAGTACCTATAAGTACCTGAAATGTAGCAAAGGAGAGTCTACATGCTCACTAAGGTGTCTATTCAGGGAGTGAGTATAAAATTCTTTATAGAGAACCGTAAATAGTGTCTCAACACAGTAGTGATATAATAGGTGTATGCATGAACATTTCCACTCATTTACATAAGCATAACAAGATAGTTTTACGGTTAACCGATAAGATAAGGTATAAAAATGACACCAGATTAGATAAATAGATCAATTCTAAGTATGTAACATCTAAAATAAGTAATTCCCTATACCAAGAGGGTCCATACATATACTACCTTTGTAACATCCCTGACCCGGATGCCACTAAACCGGTGCTCCGAGCCGGGTGGTTACATAACCTTAATCGCGCCTCCCCGTATGCCAAAGGCTGCCGACTAGCAGTAGGGGTCTATGTAGTCAAGTGGGGAGACTATACCCCCTTATTATCAGAGTAAGCCACAACAGAAACAACCAAGTAGTGGAAACAATAACCAATAATCAAGGAATATGTATAACAACCATTTCCAAAAATAAACATGCCATGTCATACTACAAGTGCAAAGTGAATACAAGCCCAAAATAGAAACAACAACCCAAAATCCCCAAAACGGTCCTGAATCCAAGTCCGGATCCTCCACCAAGTGCTACCCATGTCCACTCAACTAAATAGCAAGGACCCTTGCCCTTATCCTGACCTACAAACATGAAGTCTGCCCGGGTACCCAACGGCGTCCCGAGCAGGGTGTGAGTATAACTCAGTAGGCCACCACCAACGGTGTCTACAAAATATCCAGTATAAACAGGTGTGCATGCAAAAGGAATATGAACGATAATGCCAAGTAATTAATTAAGGTGCCATTATCTAGTTCAAAGCCCAGCCATTACCACATTCATTACCATTCATTTCCCAACAATTACCATCACTTACAATTTCACCATATTTTCATGGGTTAATCACATTCATCATGCTACATGGGTCTAAGGCCAACAATAATATGCAAGAGGGTAAACACATCATTATCCTATCTCACTGGGAATAACTCCCTCATAGAAACCATATCCTCACCTTGAAGCCTCAGTCCGGGTGGATGCAACCGTTAGGAGAATAGACCCTCAGTCCCATTTCCTAACCCATGCATTTAGGGTGGAGTTTAGAGACTTAGTCTTCACTTGACCCATGGGGATAGATCCTCAAGTCATACCCCACTCTACGAAGCCATGTGAACATGCTTATATATAAGTAACCATCAACCTTCCAACCATTGCCCATCGACAAACATCATTCACAACAACCCACATGGGAAACCACATCATGAATTAACCCATTAACACATTACCATTTCAAATCATTTGACCATTCACACAATTTCCATGTGTTATGCCTAGCTCACTAAGCATTCCATCCTAGACCCATAATCTATCCCATTATGGTCTTTAATCAATTTACACATTAACCCATTTAACCCGTTCATCATTTCCATGAGTCAACCATTCATTCCATTTCAAATAACCCTTTCATTATTCCCAATTCTAGGTGCATCAACTAACTTATATTCCACATTAAACCAATCATGCCAACATATTCATCAAGGGCTCTATCATTTTATTACAACAAGGTCACTTGTTTAATTAACAATCCCTAGCCCGGGGAAAAGCCGGCACATCCCATGGATGGACCAATTAGGTCAAGTCAATCCCAACACATCCCATGGGGATCATGAGTGTTCCCATTTACCATTTTAAACATCATTGAAATCAAACATGCCAAGGTTATTTACAACATAACCAGGAGGAACAAGAACACAAGTGAACATTCACATAAACCCTAAATAACCATGGGATATAACTTGTAGACCACCTACCTCGAATCTGTAGTTGAACACACCCTTAATCGAGTCCTTAGACCTCGATTCAACCAACCCTTGGAGCTTCAACCTAGAACTCACCTAAAATATAGGGTTTTAGGGTTTCAGAACAATAGGGAGAGAAGACACAAACCCTAAACCAAGAAAAGAACTAAAGAGGATATTAGCCTTACCCAGAACTTCAATCCAAAAACAATGACACCAAAAACTCCTTAGGATCGATGGAGATCTTCCTCTTGGAGTCCTTGGGAGTCTTGATCCGCACCTATGGAGAAGAGGAGAAGATGGGAGGAAAATCCCGAGTTGGGGTTATAAAGCCCAGAGTGGCAAACTTGTAATTTTTCCAACTTTAAGTGGCCACACGGTTTAGCTGCACGGTTTAGCAAATGGTGCGCAAACCGTGCGCAAGCTACTGTCCAGAGGAGGAGGGGTTGCACGGTTTAGCTGCACAGTTTATCAAATGGTGCACAAACCGTGCGCAAGATACTGTCTGGAGGAGGAGGGGTCGCACGCTTCCTGGGCCGACCACACGGTTTTCCTAGGCCGTGTGCAAACCGTGCGCCCAACCTTGTCTTGGAAAAACTTCCCTTATTTCATGCCTCGAGCCCCCGGAACACCCTCAAGGCCTCTCATACCTTCAAGAAACATTTTAAATACCCAAAAACATGGGATTTAACCAAAACACAATAGAAACATACCTTTCCAAATACCGGGATCTTACAACCTCCCCACCTTATAACGGCTTGTCCTCGAGCTGAGGTCCCAAACCTCATTGCTCCACCGAAGAGAAAAGTTCGGGCCACTGAGCCCACACATCCGATTCCCTCTCTCAAGTCTCTTCCCAAACTTTCCCATGCTACCATTGTACTCGCACTAATGGCACAACCTTGCCTCGCAAGTCCTTCTCACTACGATCCACCACACGAACCGGATGCTCCTCAAAGGGCACAGCTGCCTCAAGCTCCAAATCCTCAACATCAACCACATGAGATGGATCAGGGTGATACCGCCGAAGCTGCGACACATGAAACACATCATGAATCCCACCATACCGCTGTAGAAGAGCCAGTTGGTAAGCCACTATTCTGATCCTCTCCATAATCTCAAAAGGTCCCACGTACCTGGGCGCCAACTTACCCTGATTTCGAATCCGACGGTGACCCAACCTTGGAGACACCCGAAGGAACACTTTATCACCCACCGAGAACTCAAGAGTTCTACGCCTCCGATCCGCATATGACTTCCGTCTACTCTGAGCCATAGCCATCTGCTTCCTGATCAACCGAACTCTCTCTAAAGTCTCCTGCACGAGACTTGGCCCCAACAAATCAGATTCACCAGCCTCTAGCTAACACAACGAAGATCTACATGGCCTCCCGTAGAGGGCCTCAAACGGTTCCATCTGAATCATAGCCTGAAAACTATTGTTGTAGGAAAACTCAACTAACGATAGGTGTCCCTCCCAAGAACCACCAAGGTCCAAGACATAAGCTCTCAACATGTCTTCCAACATTTGAATTGTACGCTCCGACTGCCCATCTGTCTGCGGGTGGAAAGCCGTACTCAAAAACACCTACGTACCCAGTGCCTTCTGCAACCCTTGCCAGAAACGCGACGTGAAACACGGATCTCGGTCCGAAACTATGGTTCGAGGAACACCATGCAACCGCACTATCTCCCGAACATACAACTCACCCAACTGGTCGACTGTATAGGTCTCCTGGATCGGTAATAAATGATCCACTTTCGTTAACCAATCCACAATTACCCAAATTGCATCATTCTTCCGTGGTGTCCTCGGAAGAACCATGAAAAAAATCCATCATTAAATCATCCCACTTCCATTCCAGAATGAGCAATGGATGCAACAAACCACCTGGGTGTTGATGCTCAGCCTTCACCTGCTGACAGGTAAGGCACTGTGCCACAAATACCGCCACTTCCTTCTTCATTCTAGGCCACCAAAATTGCCTTCGAAGATCACGGTACATCTTGGTCAAACCAGGATGTACTACCCACTTTCTAAGTTTTGGTTTTACACCAAAATTCCTACCAAACACGAAACAAGGGCACAAACTTTCCCCACAAGACTTCCTCACCACAACCCCGACACAAGCTGAAAAACTTCTCAAGGATTTATCGACTTTAACCGTTCTTACCATGAGAAATTCATGGGGAAAACATAGGTGGAAACACCTAACTCACACACAAGGAAACTTAACACACAACTTCTCATCATCATGGGGAAACCAATCGTCACCTCATCTGCCCATTCCTCTGCATAACTCATCACCCCAAATCACTTGGTGTCATTTTATGTTCACCCAACTCTAATGGTGACCCAACTTCGTATCACCTGGAGGAAAACAAATGACCCTTCCAACCACATTTCCTAAAGATCTCACTCCAAAACTATACACCCAACGCAAAACAAAACCCTCTGCTACTTAACCAGTTAAACCGTGCCAAAGCTCTCTACTAGGGCCAACTCACACGAACAGTGACCACTCGAGTCTTTCCAACCCAAAACTATGGTCACGTCATCAACTGACCATTTATCTGGCATGGTTCTCTCCACCACTTCCGGTTACTTGGCACCTCCTCCATCGATGAAGGACCATCAGATCTCAACCCAACCTTCCCATTGCCTAACACGTTCTAACTTACCAGACCCAAGTGTCCATAGGAGCATTACCCTACTTTGGAATCCATCTACACTGTCAAAACCATTGGGAAAACATTTCTACACCATCCATTCAAGGACTAAGATCATCATGACCTCACTTAGGTTCAACTTTTATTCGAAAGGCGCTTTCTGCTACAGCATAAGCCCGTAAGTGGTCACTCTCACCTAACCCATTCAAGTTTACCATCTCAGGTCGGACCACCTTCGACTAGCTTTCCCCAGAACACCCACCGAGGTCATTTCCCGAATTCCAGTAGAATTCATTATCACAGCATTACCACCCTCCAAACTGTCACCAACTTCAGCCTTGGCATGACACCACATCACATGACCAAGGTTCACCCAACTTCACGACATCCTAAAACTATACAAGGATGATTGAACCAGGTCTAACACCAATCTCCGTTGGAGTTATAAGACCTCAACTTCTCTTGCCACAACTTGTTGTCATATCCAACCACATCCTCCCAAAACTCAGAAAAACTCTCAAAAGCTTCACTTTGAACCACCCTGATCTCAAGCCAACACTTGGCTCATTTGTCACCACATCCAAGTCCCACATGCCTCTCCAAGGAACTTGACACGAACCTCACCGGTTCCTCATTGCTACCCTGGTGCCACTACGCCGTCTCGATGTTCTCTCTTCCACATTCAAGGTTGATTTATCACTCCCCACCTTAGGAGTGTCGTTACCTTTGCTCACCATGAGGGATTCCAACCCCCGCATCTTAAAACCGATCACAAACCGAACCCCAAACTTAGAAATGGCCATCCAGCCTTTTTCCCAAAACAAGGAAACAAACGTCACCTAGTGCCCATTCTCGAACTCTATGAACGGAACCCAAGGCAGTGTCAACATTCGACCCATCATGAGGTCTCCACCCTAAGACATCGAGGGTGTACATCCCATCATCAAACTCCACACATATTGCTTCCTTATGCGTAAACTCCATGATGTCCCTTATCCAAACAAACACCTTCATGTCTCTTGGTGAGATCCAGAGCTTATCAACATACCCTGTAAAATGTAAAGATGTTGGGCATGCTCGTCACTAGCTGAGGTACACTAAGAAGTTGTCAAGGAACACCACCACCAACTTACCCGTTTCTGATGTCAAGCTACAAGACACCATAACCTGCCAGGAATCTCAGGATTCCCTACTGAACGGGCCACATCAACACTTAACCATCACCACTTAGGTGCGATCGCCAACCAGGTTCAACCATCGCTCCACAACCAACCCATTCATACAAAAGTTCAGCCACATGAACCACCCTTACCTCGGGTGTCACCATCAAGCGAGAGTATAAAACCATACTTTAGCCACCCTTGTCTTTTCTATTCAAAACAACTTCCAGACCTCCATTAATCCTCACTCAAATAGGTGAGTCATGCATTCAAGCGATACAACCATTCAAAACAAACCTTACCCCTTATCAAAAACACTAGGGTGCCCTTATGAAAGAACCAGGCACAACTAGACCACCAACCTTCCCACATATCCTTACGTCACAATACTGCACCACACAGCACTCGATACCCCACTTTCAAGGTCCAAACGTCCATAGGAGTGACACACCTCCAAAAGTACTAGAAGACCTGTCTGACCTCTCTCATAGGTCACCTTGAAGGTTGAATGATACCAACTCCCTAAACACACCACCTTGGCCATAACATGACCGTGAAGGCCTCACAATCCAAGCCCAAAATCTCCACTAGGGAACTCTCACGACCCAAACCCATGCATACAAGGGAATAACTGACAACACTAAGGATACCCACATTTACACTCAAACATTCACATTCTGAACTTTTCAATCACCCGACACTTCAAAAGAATGACCGACGGAATTTAACCACAAATGGAAAGATCCCACACGATCAATCCTTAAACAAACCATTCTTCATTCTTTACCCCAACGACCATCATCACACTTAGAACACCACCCCCTACCCTAACTACAATGGCCATGGTCAATATGGGTAACCAACCATGCACCACCACCAAACTCACAAAATGATTTACACAACATTTTCCACTTCATTTCAAACCCCTAGGTTTCATTAAACATCATTTACCCACTTGTTTCATTTGATTTTTCTCATTATTTCTTAGTTTCATGAAATGCATAATGCTCCCTACTTTCTTGCCTCATACACCCCTCCCGTGCATGTGCCTAATACAATGCATGTCACCTATCTCCCTAGGTGCCTACAATGATGCATGAGTACAAATCCTCATGCCATTAAGTCCACAAGCCAAATATCGTAAAACAATCACATCAAACCACATGTACATCACCCAATGGTGAAATATCATCAACTATAACAACACACAACCAAGAACAACATTTCCCACCTAGGGTGACTTGGGTTTTCCCCCATACCTGGGTTAGATACTCCTAAGAACGAGCTCATTACCAAGGCCCGACACATCCTAACCCTTGGCTATAAATCCCAAATAACAAGACCTCAGAGAAGGAGAAGAAAGACCTCTTCTAATACCACTTTGTAATGTCCCCGACCTGGATGCCACTAAACCAGTTCTCTGAGTCGGGTGGTTACATAACCTTAACCGTGCCTCCTCGTATGCCAAAGGCTGCCGACTAGCAGCGGGGGTCTATATAGTCAAGCGGGGAGACTATACCCCCTTATTATTAGAGTAAGACACAACAGAAAAAACCAAGTAGCGGAAACAATAACCAATAAACAAGGAATATGTATAATAACCATTTCCAAAAATAAACATGCCATGTCATACTACAAGTGAAAAGTGAATACAAGCCCAAAATAGAAACAACAGCCCAAAATACCCAAAACGGTTCCGACTCCAAGTCCGGATCCTCCACCAAGTTCTACCCATGTCCACTCAGCTAACTAGCAAGGACCCTTTCCCTTGTCCTGACCTGCAAACATGAAGTCTTCCTGGGTACCCAACGGAGGCCTGAGCAGGGTGTGAGTACAACTCAGTAGGCCACCACCAATGTTGTCTACCAAATATCCAGTATAAATAGGTGTGCATGCAAAAGGAATATGAATGATAATGCCAAGTAATTAATTAATGTGCCATTATATAGTTCAAATCCCAACCATTACCACATTCATTACCATTCATTTCCCAACAATTACCATCACTTAAAATTTCACCATATTTCATGGGTTAATAACATTCATCATGTTACATGGGTCTAAGGCCAACAGTCACATGCAAGAGGGTAAACACATCGTTATCCTATCTCACTAGGACTAACTCCCTCATAGCAAAAATATCCTCACCTCGAAGCCTCAGTCTGGGTGGATGCAACTTTTAGGAGAATATACCCTCATTCCCCTTTCCTAACCCGTGTATTTAGGGTGGAGTTTAGAGCCTCAGTCTTCACTCGACCCGTGGGCGTAGATCCTTAAGTCATACCCCACTCTACGAAGCCATGTGCACATGATTATATAAAAGTAACCATCAACCTTCCAACCATTTCCCATCGGCAAACATCATTCACAACAACCCACATGGGAAACCACATCATGCCTTAACCCATTAACACATTACCATTTCACATCATTTAACCATTCACCCAATTCCTATGTGTTATGCCTAGCTCACTAAGCATTCCATCCTAGACCCATAATCTATCCCATTATGGTCTTTAATCAATTTAAAAATTAACCCATTTAACCCATTCATCATTTCCATGAATCAACCATTCATTCCATTTCAAATAACCCTTTGATTATTCCCAAGTTTAGGTGCATCACCTAACTTCTATTCCACGCTCAACCAATCATGCCAACATATTCATCAAGGGCTCTACCATTTTATTACAACAAGGTTACTTGTTTAATTAACAATACCTAGCCCGGGGAAAAGTCGTCACATCCCATGGATGGCTCAATTAGGTCAAGTCAATCCCAACACATCCCATGGGGATCGTGAGTGTTCCCATTTACCATTTTAAACATCATTGAAACCAAATATTCCAAGGTTATTCACAACATAACCAATAGGAACACGAACACAAGTGAACATTCACATAAACCCTAAATAACCATGGGATATAACTTGTAGACCACCTACCTCGAATCCGCGGTTGAACGTACCCTTAATTGAGTCCTTAGACTGCGATTTGACCAACCCTTGGAGATTCAACCTAGAAATCACCCAAAAGATAGGGTTTTAGGGTTTCAGAACAATAGGGAGAGAAGAAACAAACCCTAAACCAAGAAAATAACCAAGGAGATGATTAGCCTTACCAGGAGCTTCAATCCGCAACCAACAGCACCAAAAACACCTTAGGATCGATGGAGATCTTCCTCTTGGAGTCCTTGGGAGTCTTGGTCCGAACCTAGGGTGAAGAGGAGAAGATGGGAGGAATATTTCTAGTTGGGGTTATAAAGCCTGGAGTGGAAAACTTGTAATTTTTCCAACTTTAAGTGGCCGCACGGTTTAGCCACATGGTTTAACAAATGGTGCACAAATCGTGCGCAAGCTACTGTCTGGAGGAGGAGGGGTCACACGGTTTAGCTGAACGATTTAGCAAATGGTGTGCAAACCATGTGCAAGCTACTATCTGGAGGAGGAGGGGTCACACGCTTCCTGGGCCGACCGCACAGTTTTCCTAGGCCATGCGCAAACCGTGCGCCCAACCCTGTCTTGGCCAAACTTCCCTTCTTTCGTGCCCCGAGCCCTCGGAACACCCTCAAGGCCTCTCATACCTTTGGGAAACATTTTAAAAACAAAAAAAAAAGGTATTTAACCAAAACACAACAGAAACATACCTTTCCAAATACCGGGATCTTACAACCTTCTTCAAACCTATGCTCTAAATATGAGATGAATATCTAAGTCCATCTCCTCTGGGAGGAAACTTTAGTACCTATATATATCTTACCCATGTACACATATGCACCCACACATATGAGTATATGTGTATAAAGAAGTCAGGGTCCTGGAAACTCATACAGAGTATATGAATTATATTAAGATAGTTAGAAAACTTTCATATCTTATCCCAAGCAATAGGGGAATGGGTATAATGAGTTGTAACTTTTTGAGCTCATCCTACACTAGGGATAGTGCAATATTGTAGCCCATTCCCTCAAAGATATATATGTCAATGACTGATGAACCTCCTCAAGAAGTTTATAATAAAAATATAAAAAATCTAGTTTGTATACACATTATCATAATCTAGGTAGTATCAAAGTGAGTCAAGAAGTAGTAAACATCTTTGAAATTACACTACAGTATATCAATCAACGTGATCAATATAATGAATCCATAATTATTTCAGTATAATATAACCATTTCTATGCATAGTGTATCCAACTATTATATTACACAAGAACAAGAGTGACTAACATGGGATACGAGAATGATAAAAGTAGTTAAATAATCCAAGAAATATGTATATAATATAAGTATTCCAACCAATCTAGATAATATGATATAATAATGTTGTGATCAAATAGGTTGGAGACATCCCAATGGAACCACATGGGTTTGACATCGTTAACCCCAAGGAATACTAGGTAGGAACTAGTTAAGAAAGCACCTATTTAATCATATTAATTCTGACCAAGTGTGAATGAACCAAAAATGGTTCTAGACTAAAGTTTTTATGTTGTATGGCTTAGGAAAACAAGATCAAGAAATTTCCTATAGCTAGGGGAATATGTTTATAAAAGTCAATCTACTTCAATTGGATGGGTTTGAGTTTCCTATTTAAAACCCAACCCATAATTTAAAATTTAAGCCCGACACTTGATATAACTGGGTTTTATTAATTAACTAAGTTTCAAAATCAGAAAGGTATATTTCATGGAAAATATGTTTTGGTAAAAAATTTAAGATAATAAAGAATAAAATAATCGATAAGACTCAATTTAGAAAGGATTTCCCAAAAAAAACATTTCCATGTCGAGGTTTTTCTTTATATGGAACTTCCTATAACCTTTATAAATACTATAATAGTTGTCAAGTGTTGAGGTTTAGTGCTTAATAAAACAATAAGTATTTTCATGCTGAATCGCTTCTTCCAACCTATAAAATCCAGCCACCCAATCTCTACCAAAGTACTCTCTTAACCATAGGTTAAGTTTAGTTCTTTGGATTATAGATTATTAAATTTTAGGTAGAAATAAGTGATTCTAATTATAGAATATATAGTTGTGACTCATGGAAGTTTACTTATGTTAAGTATTTAAAAACCAATGAGGTTTAATCCAAGGTGAATATCCTATATTAGGATCAGTACTCAATCTAGTTTGAGACTAACTACACTTAAAAGGTTTCAATTAAGCTCATATTTATTATCAAGATATGTTCCCAATGCCTTGGGTCAATTGGTTCAAGATACAAAACTTTAACATGAGTTACCCAATGGATAGTAATAATTGATAATGAATAAAGATAATTATTATTAATTGAAACTCATGTATTTGGTACATGATACCATAATACCGTTAAAACGGTCTAGTTCTGTGGGTAGAAAGCCGTCTGATTTTTTTGGAAACAAACTCGAAGGGTTTGTCGCCAAACTGATTGTCTCATGAGACCTGTCGATGCATCGAGGGAATGTAGCAGGCCCCATCCACCGCTTCATGTCTAAATAATTCATTATACATAGATTCAACACAAGAGAAATATTCCTTTACATAATCCATATAGAATAGAGGATACAAATTCATCAACACTTCTATAGTTAAAACAACATTCAAAATAAATACCATATGTAAAATGGTATAAAACTTAGAAAATAATCATATCCATGATATGAGAATATGGATATTTAATATAATTATAATTTAAAATTAAATGTGATATCAAATGGGAAGTAGGTACACCACATCATGATTATTAGGTGCACAATACAGAGTAAGTCACAATAAAATAGAAAATTGAGACAAAGTCCCTTACCACAATGTAATCAGTCGAATCATATGAACAAAACATAATAACCATAAAATGAATAATTTAATACCATGAATATAAATATAATCATGATATTATATGACAAATTTCAGTACACATACACCAAATTTAAGAAATAAGTGGAGAACATTAGAAATCTCGCAGAAATGAAGGTGGGATGAAAAAACCCCTTACAAACATTTTAGCATGGTAACAGGTATTCTTGTGAGGGATTAATGAGAGGTAAAAGGGTATAACATTATTTATATATAATAAGGTAAGTATGTGGGAGGTGGGAAAACATACCCCCATCATTATGAATTAAAAATAAAAGGGCACAACATAGGGGAAATTCTTGAACAAAAGTGAGAGAGAGGATCCCTAACCCAGAACGTATCATTAGATTATAGAGAAATCAATGAAATAATTATTTGTGACAAACATAAACCACTAAATAAAAGTGGATATATATAATAAAACAATAATAGGTCATTCACACATATTCTGAGAAAATACAAAACCAATGACATTGATGTTTAACTCAACGAATGAAAATTGAGTTAAGATATCCCTTACAAAGATTGTATCATTAGAGTGGGGATAAATAAATGAAATATTTACGTGTGACAAATAAAAATCCAAAAAATATAAGTTTATATATATTATAAAACAATCATATTTCATTCACACATATTCTTGAAAAAATATAACCAATGAAATAGATGTTTAACTCAAAAAATGAAAATTGAGTTAAGCAATCCCTTACAAAGATTGTATCATTAAAGTGTGGATAAATAAATGAAATATTTATGTGTGACAAATAAAAATACACAAAATATAATTGGATATATAGTATAAAACAATCAGATTTCATTCATACATATTCTTGAAAAAAGGTAACCAATGAAATAGACGTTTAACTCAAATAATGAAAATTGAGTTAAGCAATCCCTTACAAAGATTGTATCATTAGAGTGAGAATAAATAAATGAAATATTTATGTGTGACAAATAAAAATCCAAAAACTATAAGTGGATATATTTTATATAAAAATAAGAGGTCATTCACACATATTCTTGAAAAAATATAACCAATTAAATAGTTGTTTAACTCAAAGAATGAAAATTGAGTTAAGCAATCCCTTACCTTAAGCTCGAAGGTGTTCTTGACTATTCTTAACAACGTGAATAATAAAACTTGGATTCATTAATTAATAATTCTCGAACATCACAAAAATCTAATTTATATGGTATAACCTTATTAGGTTCATTATTAGTCTTTTGATGAGTTTAATAGATTCAATTTTATTGTTTTGGAAGCATTTTTTTCCTTGGTTTTCACGATCTGTTTACTTGTATTCATGAAGGGAAGTTCATTTGAAATGTGGTTAAACATCCATAATTGTTAATATAAATTATTAGTGACATTAAATAGATATAAATTATCTTATAAGGATTATGGTTATATACCATGAGGATGACTCATTCGATGAGTTAATGATAAACGCTTGGATTTGGCTTGGCGGTTTGGTGCACAAAGAACTTGTTTTGTATTATTATTTCATATTATGAGTGTGTATGGATTACAGAAAATTAAACAAGATAAAAAACATATATCATGATCTATTTAAACCATTGAAAATTTTCCATGACTAGTCTTGAATATAGTAATTCTAATTGAAAAACCATCTTCCTTGAGTGTGATAAATTAACACATCTCGGATGGTGTTTGCATTTATAGTATAAAAAGGAAGGGAAGAAGAGATATTATGATGAAATATTCCATTATCATACTAAAAATCCATTACATTTATGGTATTGGAATTATCATGGAATTTGTATAAGGTGAGGTGAGAAGAGAGAAAAAAATAATGGAACTTGTAAAAGGAATTGAAAGAAAAAGGAAGAGATGTTCACCTCTTGAGTACTCCTCCTTTAGAATCTCCTTAAGGCCTTTGATTTTGGTCTTTTGGTGAGACAAGTAGGTCTTGGACGTGGAATAAGAGGCTAAGGAGCTAATTTAGCATGATTTAGGCAAGAATTGAATCTTGAGTGGTGTGGGAGGAAGAGGGGGTGAGGGGTGGTTTATATAGTGGAGGGGAGAGGGGATTTCTCTATATTATATTCCTTAATTTATTATTTCTCCATAAGAAAAGGAATAGTGAGTCATCCATGACCAAGAATAGTAATTTTATGATGTCAATCTGAATCAATTGGGCTTACATCAACATAACATCATACATGACTCTATATTTAGTGTATTTAACTTATTTTGTAAATTATGGTATTTCACTATTCATTAAAAATTCAAGTATTTTAGAAAAATACCAAAAATTAACCCTAAAAATTTTTCTACATGTATAATCCAAAAATGAGGTCCATTTTTCAAAAATAATTTTCTAGATATGATTAATTAAATATTTAATTAAAATCATTATTTAATTGAAAAATATAAACACTTAAAATATTCATCTTCATTTTTAATGTGCCTAAATTTATTTATACATTCATGGGTATGTATAAAATTCATAAGAGTCCTATTACTATTCATAATGGTAGGTTACTATTCATAAGGGTAGGTTAATATTCATAAGGGTAGGTTAATATTCATAAGGGTAGGTTACTATTCACTGAAAATTAAGTCGATTCTATTAGACTCTAAATATCATCTTGAACACAACCGTGTTTGTCAGATTTTCAAAATTAAAATCATAGAAGGGACAAAATTATGTTTACTTGGCTTGGTTAAAACAAATTGGTAGAGAATTAGTGATCTATGCATTCTATAATAAATCTAATTGTAAATTCTTGGGGTGTTAAATTATTCCCACCTTTGGGAAATTGTGTCCTCCCAATATTATTTACTTATTAAAAAGTGAGGGTACCTTGATCATGGTATCCATTTGGTTTCATCATCATATTAATCACATAAATATAAGGTCCATGCATTGCAACAATGAATTAGAGATCCTTCAAAATTATTTGCTTCCTTCATCCAGATACACCTTGTACCACTTGGGTCATATGGGTGTTCACAGAAAAATAGTTTCTAAAAATAATCATGTATGACATATAATTTCAAAAAATCTGATAAAACATGATTTTTATAAAACAGTCAGACTGAGTTTGAGTTGAAACTTTCAATTAATAGTCCTTTTAAAATTCCATAAGTATGTGATGACAGATTATATTTTAAAATCAAATATAAATAGGTTGTGTAAGGGTCTCCATCTTCATTACCTTTTTCAAAATCATAATATGATTCAAAATCTTATGATAAGGTAAAATATTTGAAAATACCTTGATAATATTAACCTTTCTTGAAAATATGAGAATATTGAGAAAATAGGATTTGATTAAATACAACCCATGATCCACGATGGTATCGTGGTATAGTGGAGGTGTTTGATATCTCAAATAATTGCTTGAAAGTGAGTTGTATGTTAGAAAATGTTTCAAAACTTTTGGGACATGACTTTGTAATAATTATTGCAATCAAGTCATTAGTAAGGGATAGGAATGTCGTTTGCGATCCTCTTCCTTCCATTTTTAACTGAATTTCCTTGATCTGAAAAGTTATAAAACAATGATTTAACTTAAATAATAGACATAGAGACTAACCATATGTTTAAAGAAAAATTATAATCCCTAAATTTGTCTATGAGTATCTATTCCCCTTCTTCCATTAGGCACCATTTCTAAATAATGGCATACACTATATTAGTTTATGAATCTAAAATAGAAAATCACTTAACATAGATTGAAATTATATGCATAGGTAATCTCCTAAACATGGTTTATATGAGAAAAAATTTACATTAAACTCCTTTATAATGGATTGTACAGAAAATGTGAATTATCCTAAGCATATCCCTTGAGAGTGTCAATACCAAGAGTGCAGTAAGACCCATTTTCGTGTACCAGGATACCCTGGGTCAAGCCCGAAACTCCTTGTCGGAGTTTTCACTCCTAGGTACATCTTTCTCAGAGCCACCTCTACCTGTTTGTATCTAGATAGGGATGTATTTGATAGAAATATCTAGATAAATAATTCCTTACCAAAATACCAGGATGTTCTTGTATGTTTTTCCTCAAATACTACCTTTGGGCTTCATTTCCTAATCACTATTTTCTAATATAGTTTCCAAGTTTTCTACTAAACTTCATCTGATACCTACTGTAACGCCCCAACCCCTCTATACTGGAGCCGATTCATTACTCGTTACATTGGAATGGTTAGAAGGAATGAAATCCTGAAGGAACGATTAGTTTAGTAGTCTTGAAAAAACTAGACACATAGATGTAACTCAAATTACATTAGAAAGGTAACAAAATACAACACATAACAAAAACTGAAAAAAAACAGCATCCACATAATCTCAATAAGTGATCTCCTCTTCAAAACCTGATGAAGGTAAACGAATGAAATGGTTGATCTCGAATTCTCAGTAATGTTTACAAATAGAAGAAGCATGGATCAATATTAACTGAATCATAAACAATTGAGAATAGTCAATATGCCATGGTGAATAAATGAAAAACACATGCCATTAATAAACAAAGAACGAACCAGCATCCATAGATTTTGTCATAATGAAAACCTCATAGATAGTAATAATTGATAATGAATAAAGATAATGCTTATTAATTGTACATCAAGTATCTGACACATGAAACCATAATACCGTTAATACAGTTTAGTTCTATGGGTAGAAACCCACCTGATTTTTTTGGAAACAAACTCGAAGGGTTTGTCGACAAACTGATTGTATCATGAGACCTATCAATGTATCGAGGGGCTGTAGTAGGCCCCACTCACCGCTTCATGTCCAAATAATTCTTTATACATATATTCTACACAAGAGCAATATGCCTTTACATTATCCGTATAGAATAGAGGATACAGATTCATCAACACTTCCACATTTAAAACAAAATTCAAAATAAATACCGTATGTAAAATGGTATATGACTTAGATAATAAGAATATCCATGATATGAGAATATGGATATTTAATATAATTATAATTTGAAATTAAACGTGATATCAAATGGGAAGTAGGTACACCACATCAGAATTATTAGGTGCACAATACAAAGTAAGTCACAACGAAATAGAAAATTGAGACAAAGTCCCTTACCACAATGTAATCAGTCGAATGATATGACCAAGACATAATAACCATAAAATGAATCATTTAATAATATGAATATAAATATAATCATGATATTATATGACAAATGGCAATACACATACACCACATTCAGGAAATAAGTGGCGAACATTATAAATCTCACGAAAATGAAGGTGGGATGAGAAAACCCTTTACAAACATTTTGGTATGGTAATGGGTGTTATTATGAGGGATTAATGAGAGGTAAAGGGGTATAAAATTATTTATATATCATAAGGGAAATATGGGGGAGGTTAGAAAACATACCCCATCATTATTAGTTACAAATAAAAGGGCACAACATAGTGGAAATTCTTGAACAAAACTGGGAGAGAGGATCCCTTATCCAAAACATATCATTAGATTGTAGAAAAATCAATGAAATAATTATGTGTGAAAAAGATAAACCCACAAAATAAAAGTGGATATAAATAATAAAACAATCATAGGTAATTCACACATATTATAGGAAAATACAAAACCAATGACATTGATGTTTAACTCAACGAATGGAAATTAAGTTAAGATATCCCTTACAAAGATTGTATCATTAGTGTGGGGATAAATAAATGAAATATTTATGTGTGGAAAATAAAAATCCAAAAAATATAAGTGGATATATAGTATAAAACAATCAGAGGTCATTCACACATATTCTTGAAAAAATGTAACAAATGAAATAGACGTTTAACTCAAAGAATGAAAATTGAGTTAAGCAATCCCTTACAAAGATTGTATCATTAGAGTGGGGATAAATAAATGAAATATTTTTGTGTTACAAATAAAAATCCAAAAAATATAAGTGGATATATATTATAAAACAATCAAAAATCATTCACACATATTCTTGAAAAAATGTAACCAATGAAATAGACGTTTAACTCAAAGAATGAAAATTGAGTTAAACAATCCCATACAAAGATTGTATCATTAGAGTGGGGGTAAATAAATAAAAAATTTATGAATGATAAATAAAAATCCAAAAAATATAAGTGGATATATAATATAAAACAATAATAGGTCATTCACACATATTATTGAAAAAATGTAATCAATGAAATAGACATTTAACTTAAAGAATGAAAATTGAGTTAAGCAATCCCTTAGAAATATTGTATCATTAGAGTGGGGATAAATAAATAAAATATTTATGAGTGAAAAATAAAAATCCAAAAAATATAAGTGGATATATATTATAAAACAATCCGAGTTTATTCACATATATTCTTGAAAAAATGTAACCAATGAAATAGACGTTTAACTCATAGAATGAAAATTGAGTTAAGAAATATTTTACAAAGATTTTATCATTAGAGTGGGGATAAATAAATGAAATATTTATGTGTAAAAAAAAAATTAAGTGGATATATATTATAAGACAATTAGATTTTATTCACACATATTCTTGAAAAAATGTAACCAATGAAATAGATGTTTAACTCAAAGAATGAAAATTGAGTTAAACAATCCCTTACAAATATTGTATCATTAGAGTGGGGATAAATAAATGAAATATTTATGTGTGACAAATAAAAATTCAAAAAATATAAGTGGATATATATTATAAAATAATCATAGGTAATTCACACATATTCTTGGAAAAATGTAACCAATGAAATAGACGTTTAACTCAAAGAATGAAAATTGAGTTAAGCAATCCCTTACCTTAAGCTCGAAGGTGTTCTTGATTTTTCTTAACGACCTGAATAATAAAATTTAGCTTCATTAATTAATAATTAAATAACCTAATAAACATTTAATTTATATGGTATAACCTTATTAGGTTCATTATTGGCCTTTTGATTGGTTTAAGAGATTCAATTTTATTCTTTTGGAAGCATTTTTTTCCTTGGTTTTCAGGATCCGTTTACCTATATTCATGAAGGGAAGTTAATTTGAAATGTGGTTAAACATACAGAATTTTTAATATAAATTATTATTGACATTAAATAGATATAAATTATCTTATAATGATTCTGGTTATATACCCTAAGGATGACTCATTTGATGAGTTAATGATAAACGCTTTGATTTAGATTGGCGGTTTTGTGCACAATGAACTTGTTTTGTATTATTATTCCATATTATGAGTGTGTAAGGATTTAAGAACATTAAAAAAGATAAAAAATATATTATTATCTGGTTCCACCATTTAAAAGGTTTCATGACCAGTCTTGAATATAGTAATGCAAATTGAAACCCATCTTCCTTGAGTGTGATAAATTAACGCATCTCAGATAGTGTTTGTATTTATAGTATAAAAGAAAGGGAAGAAGAGAGATTATGATGAAATATTATATTTTAATAGTGAAAATACATTAAATTTATGGTACTGTAATTATCATGGCATTTGGATTAGGTGATTTGAGAATAGAGAACAAAATATTGGAACTTGTAAAAGGAATTGAAAAAAAGGAAGAGAGGTTCACCTCTTGAGTACTTCTCCTTGAGAATCTCTTTAAGGCCTTTGTTTTTGGACTTTTGGTGAGACCAGTAGGCCTTGGATGTGGGGGAGGAGGTTAAGGAGACATTTGAGAAGAATTTAGGCAAGGATTGAAGCTTGAGTGGTGTGGGAGGAAGAGGGGGTGAGGGTGGTTTATATAGTGGAGGGGAGAGGGGATTTCTCTATATTATATTCATTAATTTATTATTTCTCCGCAAGACAAGGAATAATGAGTCTTACATGACCAAGAATATTAATTTTATCATGTGAATCCGAATTAATTGGGCTTACATCAGAAGAACATAATATATGAATCTATAATTAGTGTATTTAGCATATTTTGTAAATTATGGTATTTCACTATTCATCAAAAAATTCAAGTATTTCAGAAAAATACCAAAAATTCACCATAACCATTTTTCGATGTGTAGAATCTAAAAATTAATTCCATTTTCCAAAAATAAATTTCTAGATATGATTAATTAAATATTTAATTAAAATCATTATTTAATCGAAAAATATAAACACTTAAAATATTCATCTTCATTTTTCAGGTGCCTAAATTTATTTAGACATTCATGGGTATGGATACCATTCATAAGAGTCCTATTACTATTCATAAGGGTAAGTTAATATTCATAAGTGTAGGTTACTATTCATAAAGGTAGATTACTATTCACCGAAAATTAAGTTAATTCTATTAGACTCTAAATATCATCCTGAACACAACTGTGTATGTCAGATTTTCAAAATTCAAATCATAGAAGTGACAAAGTTATATTTACTTGGCTAGGTTACAAAAAAGTGGTGTTTTTAGAGACTTAGTGATCTATTCATTCTATAATAAATCTAATTTTATATTCTTAGGGTGTTTCATTATTCCCACCTTCTGGAAATTGCGTCCTTGCAATTTTATTTACTTATTAAAAAGTGAGGGTACCTTAATCATAGTGAAAATCTGGTTTCATCCTCATATTTCTCACATAAATATAAGGTCCATGCATTGTAATAATGATTTATAGATCCTTCAAAATCATTTTATTCCTTCATCCAGATACACCTTGTACAACTTGGGTCATATGGGTGTTCACAGAAAAATAGTTTCGGAAAATAATCATGTATGACATATAATTTCAAAACATCTGATAAAACTTGATTTTTATAAAACAGTCGGACCGATTTTGAGTTAAAACTTTCAATCAATGGTCCTTTTAATATTCCATAAGTATGTGGTGAGAGATTATATTTTAAAAGAAATTATAAATAGGTTGCACAAGGGTCTCCTTCTTCATCACCTTTTTCAAAAACATAATATTCTTCAAAATCTTGTGATAAGGTAAAATATTTGAAAATGCCTTGATAATATTTACCTTTCTTGAAAATATGAGAATATTGAGAAAATAGGATTTTATTAAATACAACTCATGATCTACGATGGTATCGAGCTATAGTGGAGGTGTTTGATATCTCAGACAATTGCTTGCAAGTGAGTTGTATGTTAGAAAATGTTTCAGAATTGTCATGACATGAATTTACAATAATTATTGCAAGAAAGTCATCAGGAAGGGATAATAATGTCATTTGAGATCCTCCTCATTCCATTTGTAACTCACTTTCCTTGATCTGAAAAGTTATTAAACAATGATTTAACTTAAATAATAGACATAGAGACTAACCATATGTTTAATGAAAACTCATAATCTATAAAGTTGTCTATGAGTATTGATTCTCCTTCTTCCATTAGGTGCCATTTTTAAATAATGGAATACACTATATTAGTTTATGAATCTAAAATAGAAAATCACTTAACATAGATTTAAATTCTATGCATAGGTAATCTCGTAAACATGGTTTCTCTAAGGAAAAATATACCTTAAACTCCTTCATAATGGATTGTTAAGAAAATGTAAATTATCCTAAGCATATCTCCTAGGAGTTTCAATACCAAGAGTGCAACATGGCCCATTTTCATATACCAGGATACCCTGGGTCAAGCCCGAAACGTCTTTTCAGAGTTTTCACTCCTAGGTACATCTGTGCCAGAGCCACCTCTACCTATTTGTATCCAGATAGGGATGTATCACTACTGGAATTCTTGGTAATTGCGACGACCTATTTGTGACGGGATCCTGTCACAAATAGGCTTTAGCGACGGGGCCCCATCACAAATAGCCCGTTGCAGAAAATGCTGTCGCAAATACAATTATTTACGATGGGCCCGTCGCAACAAATTTTATTTGCGATGGGAAACATCACCGTCGCAAATAAGCCTCTGATTATATGTATTATATATACATAAACATTTTTGCGATGGGCCCATTGAAAATAGTTTTTGTGACGGGCCCTTTTCCCGTCACAAAAAAAATATATAAAACATTCTGCGACAGACCCATTGCAACAAAGTATTTGTGACGGGCAAGTAGTCCCATCGCAAACATGTTTTTAAAAATATTTAGTTAAACTATTTGTGACGGGACCCCATCGCAAAAGGTCCCGTTTCAAATAATAAATTAATTTAAAAAAAATAAAATTTAATAAAATTACGATTAGTGAAAAAATAATATTACTATTATTAAAATAATAAAAAAATAAAAAATATTAAAATTCTCAATATTCACAAAAAAATATAAAAAAATACAAAAATATTAAAAATTAAATTTTGTAATATTTTCACCGATATAAAAGACATAAAATGTAAATAATTCATATTACAATGTTAAATTCAAATGTTTGTAACATAAAAAAAATCACTGAGGGGGGTCGTCTTCTAGAGGAGGTGGAGGAGCTGAAGGAGTTGGTGGAGGAAACTCTATCCCTAAACTACGAGTCAGACAACGCATGTACTCCATCTACTCATGATGCTGCTGCTGCCATCGATGCATCTCCTCCTCATGCTGCTGCTGCTGCTACTGCCATCGACGCATCTTCTCCTTGTAATGCTGCTCCTGCTGCTGCTACCGCCGACGCATCTCTTCTTGCTGCTTCTTCAAAGTCTCTATAAGCTCAGCCTGAGCTCGCAACTGCTTCTGATACTGTGAGCCAGAAGATGATGCCTCTCCACGAGCTCCTCTCGAGCTGGATGCCGACATCGCAACAGTACCATAATAAGTACCAGGAGTCAAATGAGAGCCGATAACAACTACTCTGCCCTTCTCAAAGCCATACTGAGTCGCCTGCATCCATGCCGCCTCATTGAAATGGTGAGCACTGGTCTGCTCAGTCATCCCGTCCTGACCCTCAGCCTATGTCTGAGAGGTCGTAGTCTCATATGACTCCTTCAATTCCAATTTAAAATTAAAATTGTGAAAATATTATATGTAGTTAATTGTCAAATTGGAAAAATAATACTAACCACAATCTAATGCTAGAAATCACCTTTAATCTCTCCAGTGGCTGGATCACTGTACATCCTCCGATAAACGTCAAAATCCATAATATCGGGATGCTCGACTGCCTACAGAAATATAAAATAAACTATTTATATTTAAAGTTATATAAAATATTTAAAAAATATACTTACCATATGCTCTCTATGTGAACTGAATGTACAACTACCAGCTCGATGAATCACCTCCTGTCTCCCCCAGTTCTGTCATCCCACTGAAGATATACTCTGAAATCCACCACCCAACCAGTGTAATCATAATCCATCCCAAACGTGAGATGAAATGTACTCTGGTCGGTGGGCTCTATATGACTCATCAAATTCTGTCACCCCTACTTTCTTAACGGCTGTCCTTCTCAAATTGTGCAAAAATGATGGAAATAGTCATGCATAGAAACCTGTCATGCCGCGTGGATAGCATCGCACATGCTATCATCGATAGGATACCATAAACCCTACAAATAATTTATAATATCAAGTTGTTAATAAAATAAATTTCAAAATAAATATTATTTATTCACGTACCAACCAATGATGGAACATGTCACGTCTCACATCAAAGAGAATCTGTTCCCATGTGATCCATGGATGAGAAAAATAATTGCGCAAGATAGCACTCCCCTGTCCAATAGCTACATGCGCAAAACTATGAAAAATGAATAAATAATCAAACAATTAGTATATATATAAATAAATTAATGAAATCTAACTAAAATATACAAGTTACCATACCTCCATGTGTGTGGATCGAAACCAAGATGTGGACGTCGCTTGGGGATAGGGTCAGGAATCATCAGTCGTGCAAGACCGCGCCCCCTCCGCATACCCCCTAAACCGCCAGTAGGCTGAGGGTCAGATGATCCAAAATCCCTCTCATCCAACGGTAGGTTAGCCTCCTGCAACTCGAGAAATAGATCATGGTCCATCTAAAACAAAAAATGATTATTGTTAGCAGATAGTTGAAAATAACTATTATATATAGATATATATTAGTTATGATTATAATCAGCATTTAACTGTGTCAATGTTCAGCTTCATCCTCTTCTCCATAGCTGTCAATGTCAATGTCTCTATCTCCCTCCTCAGCATCATCAATATCCATATGAGTTTCAGTTTCAACATCTCTTGTCATTTCAAATTAAATTGTAAAATCATTAACAAATTCATCACCATCGATCCTTAATTGTGGGGTGTCATCATCGATATTCATGTCTCTTTGTGAATCAGATGGATTTTGAGAAGTCTCTTGAAAAATTTTAATTCCTTACACTTCAGCAGAACCACATTCATTTTGAGTAAACTGATTTTCCTGAGATTTCATTTTTATTATACTCCACCAATTTCTCAAGTCTCTTGAAGTAGCACAGTACTTTGCATAATAAATTTGATGTGCCTGTTGAGTCAGTAAAAATGGTTCATTTACTGCAAGAAGAATTTTATATTTAATATCGATGATTCCATGAGTCGGATGAACATGCAAGCCTCTCTCAGTATCTAACCACCGATATTTAAACATCTTTATGTAATTCTGTCCTAGATAACACAACTCAATAATTTTATCCAAAATTCCGTAATAGTCAACTTCAGTTTCTCTGTGATGTGATCCTCTCAAGAAAACTCCACTGTTCATTGTTTTTTTTATTCCCTGTATGCATATGTATGAAATCGAAAACCATTCACCACATATAAATTATAAGATTTAACCATTTTGGATGGTGGGTTACTCAATATACACATTCACTTATCAATTTTATCAGCATATTGAGACACCTGGAATTTTTTAAAACAAATATCAATATAATAAATAATAAATGGAATTGATATTAAACCATCAATAATTTATGTTACCAGTTCTTGAAACCATTGAGAATTTTTTTTGTCTGCATTCTTCAAGAGCAATTGCTATAATTTTTGGAAGTTATTTCTTGATATGATTATCATATAACCTACAAATAAAATAATTTTAAATACTGTAACATAAATTATAGAATAAGTGATAGAAGTATTCACAGGACAAATGATGTCATTTATTCACAGTTGAGTAGAACGTATGTATGATCTCTGTGATGTTCATCATCTAAAATCCATCATTCATGAACTCCACCAAAACCAAGATTTGAATGATTAAAAACTGTTAATTGATTATCCATTTTGTCATTAACATTGCCCTCATTTTGTTGCATGTGATTTTTTTGAGGGATATTGAGATTCAAAATAATGAGAGCAGAAAAAATAAATTTTCTCTTGAAAATAATCTTCAGTAATTGAGCCTTCAACTGATGCTATGTTACGTATTTTTTTCTTCAATTTCTGTATGCATCTATCAAATGGGTACATCCATCAAAACTGTACTGGACCTCCACATTTATCTTTATGTGGAAAATGTAATATCATATGTTCTATTGAGTCAAAGAAAGACGACAGAAATATTTTTTCCAGTTTACATATAATTACATCAACATCTTCTTCTAGTTTGCTTAGCACATCGTAGTCTATTGTCACTGCACAAATTTCTCGAAAAAAATATGATATGTCTATTATCGAATCCCAAATCTTAGAATTCAACAAACCTCTAAATCCAACCATCATAAGTCTTTCCATTATAACATGACAATCATGATTTTTAATCCAGTAATATAACCATTCTTAACACATCTTCCCAAATTGGAAGCATAGCCATCTAGAAGTCTCAAATCTACAATCCAATGACAAAATAACAAGTGACTCTCTTTGGATAGTGTATAAGCTGCTTTTGGCTTCATTAACCTCTGTGATCTGACATTTTCAAATAGTTCAAGTTTTGGTCGCCTGTAAATTTGGGCAAGATCTAATCATGCCTTTACAGTATCTTTGGTCTTACCTAGTGTATCTAAAACTGTATGAAATAAATTATCAAAATAGTTCTTCTCAATATTCATAACATCCAACATGTGACAAACCAACAAATCAGACCAATATAGAAGATCCCAAAAAATGCTCTGTTTTATCCAATTATGTTCTTTCCCAAAGCCTTGAATTTTTTGTTGGTTTACTGTTGGTCCAAATGTGATGGGGGTAATGAAAATACAACTAATTTTAACTCTGTACCTGAGATCATCTTTGGAGGTTCATCCCTTTCAATTATACCTTTTTTGAAATGAGATTTGTTCCTCTGAAAAGGATGATCGGTTGGAAGAAATCTATGGTGACAATCAAAATAGCAAGGTTTTTTTCCATTGACAAGCATAAAGGCTTTTTTTCTTTCATACAGTAAGGACATGATTTTGGACCATGTGTACTTCAACCAGATAACATGCCATATGCAGGAAATTCACTAATCTTCCACATCAATGTAGCTTTTAATATGAAATTTTTTTCACAGCAACATCATATATAATAATACCATCACTCCACAATGCATTTAACTCATCAATCAATGGTTTCAAATAAACATCAATATTATTTTTCAGATGTCCTGGGATTAATAGAGTCAAAAAGATATAAAGCTACTTCATTAACATCCATGGAGGAAAATTGTACGGAGTTATAAAGATAGGCCAACATGAATACTGACTACCATAAGAACCAAACGGACAGAAACCGTCAGTAGAAAGACCCAATCACACGTTTCGGGCTTTTATAGAAAAAGACAGATACAAACGGTCAAAATGTTTCCATGAATCACCATCAGATGGATGATTCAAGATTTTATTAGTTGAAATCTTGGTTTTGTGCCATGACATCATTGACGCTATGTTCTGAGATATAAATAAATGCTGCAACCTGGGTGTAAGTGGGAAATATCTCAACTATTTTACTGGAATCGATCTAGACTTCCCTGGTTGAGATTCTTTATATCTCGATTGTCCACATGTGAGACAACTATCCAATGACTCATTTTTGCTAGAATATAAGATGCAATCATTTGGACATACATGAATCTTCTGATAACTAAGGCCCAGATTACGAAGTAGCCTCTTTCCCTCATAGTAATTTGCCGGCAACACATTTCCTTCAGGTAATAGCATTTTAACCAAAGAAAATATATGATCAAAACAGTTGTTTGACATTGCATTATCTGATTTAATAAACATAAATTTTCCAACCTTCTAATTTTCTTATCTTGCAACCAGGATATAATGTATCCTCAGAAGACCTCAACAACTCATAAAATTCGGATGGTGCCAATTCAGAAGTTAAATTAATATCATCGTGAGTTTTAGTTTGTTTCACAGACGGACCTGCAACATCATGTAATAAATTTTGAAACCGTGATGGATCCGGAATCAAGTTATTAGGATATTATCTGGAACTACGTTCACCGTGTTGATACCAAAAAACATAATCTGGTTGAAAACCAAACCGCAAGAGATGTCCCCCAAACTTTTCAAATGTGTCAAACATTCTCAGAGCACATTTTTTACAAGGACAATTAATTTTTCCTTCTGAAACATATTCTGGTATTGATGATGTAAATGCTAAGAAATCCTCAACACCCTCAATATATACAGGATTTAAACTAGAACCATTTGGATTTCTGCGCTGATTTATCCAAGCTCGATCATCTAATAATGACTGATGTCTACTTCTTATTCTATATTTTTCTACATAAAATATAAAATCATCACTGTTTTTGAATAATTTGAAATTAAAAAAACACTATCTGAAAAAATAAGATAACTAATTACAACTACTTAATAATTACCATTAATTAAGGGCAACACAATTTCCAATGGATTGACGACAACTCTTTTGTCTGTTGAATCATTTAATTGTGTCTTTCTCACACTTATTATTGCTAATTATTTCTAATTATTCCTAATTATTTCTAATTATTTCTAATTATTACAAATTATTACAAATTATTACAAATTATTACTAATTTTTACTAATTAGTACTAATTATTACTAATTATTACAATTTATTAATAATTATTACAATTTATTACTAATTATTACTATTTATTACTAATTTAGCTATACTTAACAATACTTAGAAAAATGAAAACTACTTGAATAATGAAAGGAAATTTGGTAATCATCATTGTGGAGATGATTACAAATTTTCCCTTCATTATCCAAGAAGATTTTGTTTACTAATTATTACTAATAAAAAAAATTATATTATCAATATTTAAGAAAAAACAAAATTAATATTATTAAAATAATAAAAAATTTATAAAATATTAAAATTATCAATATTCGCAACAGACTTTGCTCTATTCTTAACATGTTCAAATCTCAAAGGGTCGTCAATTGTCAAGTCATGCGCAATAAAAAGTTTGTGTCAGTCATGTCCAATGTAAACTCTATAATTGTACTTGCATGGTTGATCACCTCGCAAGTAGTGTTGTAATAGGATGACCAAAGTAATGACGTTCTCGTCTCTAAGAATCATCTCACATGACGCTTTACATTGATCATTCTTCCTTAAAAATTTGAGGGGATATCAGTATCTTTCCCTTAAATTTTCAAGGAAGAATGGTCTATATAAAGGTTCATGTGAGATAATTCTTATAGATTAGAAGGGAATGACTTGGGTTGTCCTATTACAACACTACTTACGAGGTGATCAACCATGCAAGGAAAATTATAGAGTTTACATTAGACACGACTGGCACAAGCTTTTTATTGTGCATGACCTGACAATTGGCAACCCTTTGAGATTTGAACATGTTAAGAATAGAGCAAAGCCTATTGCAAATATTGATAATTTTAATATTTCATAATTTTTTTATTATTTTAATAATATTAATATTATTTTTTCATAAATATTGATAATATAATTTTTTTATTACTAATTATTTCTAATTATTGCTAATTATTGCTAATTATTGCTAATTATCTCTATTTATTTCTAATTATCTCTATTTATTGCTAATTATATCTATTTATTCCTAATTATGACTAATTATTGCTAATTATGACTAATTATTGCTAATTCTTGCTAATTCTTGCTAATTATTGCTAATTATTGCTAATTATTGCTAATTATTGCTAATTATTGCTAATTATTGCTAATTATATCTATTTATTTCTAATTATTACTAATTATTGCTAATTATATCTATTTATTGCTAATTATTACTAATTATTGTTAATTATATCTATTTATTGCTAATTATATCTATTTATTGCTAATTATTACTAATTATTGCTAATTATTACTATTTATTGCTAATTATATGTATTTATTGCTAATTATGTCTATTTCTTCCTAATTATATCTATTTATCTCTAATTATATCTATTTATTCCTAATTATATCTATTTATTCCTAATTATATCTATTTATTCCTAATTATATCTATTTATTCCTAATTATATCTACTTATTTCTAATTATATCTAATTATTGCTATTTATTTCTAATTATATCTAATTATATCTAATTATTGCTATTTACTGCTAATTATTGCTATTTATTGCTATTTATTGCTATTTATTGCTTATTATTGCTAATTATTACTAATTATTGCTAATTATTACTAATTATATCTATTTATTACTAATAATATCTACTTATTACTAATTATTACTAATTATTACTAATTATTACTAATTATTACTAATTATTACTAATTATATCTAATTATATCTAATTATTACTAATTATTACTAATTATTACTAATTATATATAATTATTACTAATTATTACGAATTATTACTAATTATATCTAATTATTACTAATTATTACTAATTATTACTAATTATTACTAATTATTACTAATTATATCTATTTATTACTAATTATATCTATTTATTACTAATTATATCTAATTATTACTAATTATATCTATTTATTACTAATTATATCTATTTATTACTAATTATATCTATTTTTTACTAATTATATCTATTTATTACTAATTATATCTATTTATTAGTAATTATATCTATTTATTAGTAATTATATCTAATTATTACTAATTATATCTAATTATATCTATTTATTACTAATTATATCTATTTATTTCTAATTATATCTATTTATTTCTAATTATATCTATTTATTGCTAATTATATCTATTTATTGCTAATTATATCTATTTATTGCTAATTATATCTATTTATTCCTAATTATATCTAATTATATTTAATTAATATTAATTATGACTAATTATTTATAATTATCACTAACAATATCAATTTCTTAGTAAAAAGAAATATAAATAAAAATCAATTGAAATCTAATTAAATTACAAATAATAAACAACAATTAAAATTAACATAAAAAAATAAATTAAATATATAAAAAATAAAATTTAAATACCTTAAACTTTGATATTCTGAAGATATTGACGCCCTCCGATTGCTCTCGTATAAAAATTTTCAACTAAAAGAAAATTTTTCTTTGAAACTGAAGAATGAAAAGAGGGAGAGAGCAAGATCTGAATGATTTGGAAAAAGAACGGATGAGGGGTATATATAGGTTAGATTAGTTGCGGCGGGGTTATTAGTGATGGGTTTCCCATCGCAAATGGGGGTTTTTGCAGCGGGGTCCGTCGCAAATACCTTCGCCCGCATTAATTACAGTCAGCGGTTAAAAGGTTATTTGCGACGGAACCCGTCGCAAATAGTTCCTGCCGACAGTCTTTTTGCGACCGGACGACATCCCGTCGCAAAAAGTTATTAACCGCCGCCGGGTATTTGCGACAGGATCCCATCGCAAATACCCCTGTGCGGTTTGGCGTGCAAGTCACGCCAAACTATTTGCGACGGGAAACATCTCCTCGTCGCAAATAATATTCGTGCGGTTTGGCGCGCAAGTCGCGCCAAACTATTTGCGACGGTGAAAATTTTCTGTCGCAAATAGCTTCCCGGACAGGTTATTTGCGACGGGAAGAAATCCCGTCGCAAATAACCTGTCGCAAATAGTGATTTTTCCGTAGTGTATTTGTTAGAAAGATCCACATAATCTATTCCTTACCAAAATACTAGGACATTTTGTATGTTTGTCCTCAAATATTACCTTAGGGATTTGTTTCCTAATCTATATTTTCTAATCTAGTTTCCAAGTTTGCTACTAAACTTCTCTGATCCCAACTGTAACGCCCTGAACCCTCTAGACCAGAGCCAATGCATTACTTGTTACATTGGCATGGTTAAAAGGAATGAAATCCCGAAGGAATGATCATTTTAGTAGTCTTGAAGAAACTAGATACATAGATGTAACTCAAATTACATTGGGAAGGTAACAAAATACAACACATAACAAAAATTTAAAAAAAACATCCACATAAACTCAATAAGTGATCTTCTCTTCATAACCTTCTTAAGGTAAACAAATTAAAGGGGTGAGATCGAATGCTTAGTAAGGGTTAAAAATAGAGGAAGCATGAATCAATATTAACTAAATCATAAACAACTAGGAATAGTCAATATGGCATGGTGAATAAATAAAAAACACATGCCATTAATAAACTGAGAATGAACCTACATCCATAGATTTTTTCATAGTGAAAAACTCATGGAGAGTAATAACTGATAATGAATAAAGATAATGTTTATTAATTGGACGTCATGTATCTAGCACATGATACCATAATACTGTTAAAACAATTTAGTTCTCTGGGTAGAAACTGTCTGATTTTTTTGGAAACAAACTCGAAGGGTTTGTCACCAAACTGATTGTCTCATGAGACCTATCGATGGATCGAGGGGCTGTAGTGGGACCCACCTTCCACTTCATGTACAAATAATTCTTTATACATAGATTCAATACAAGAGCAATATACCTTTACATTATCTGTATAGAATAGACGCTACAGATTCATCAACACTTCCACAGTTAAAACAACATTCAAAATAAATACCGTTTGTAAAATGGTATATGACTTAGAAAATAATCATATCCATGATATGAGAATATGGATATCTAATAGGATTATAATTTCAAATAAAACATGATATCAAATGGGAAGTAGGTACACCACATTATAATTATTAGGTGCACAATACAAAGTAAGTCACAACGAAATAGAAAATTGAGACAAAGTCCCTTACCACAATGTAATCAGTCGAATCATATGACCAAGACATAATAACCATCAAATGAATCATTTAATAACCTGAATATAATGATAATCATGATATTATATAACATATGACAGTACACATACACCACATTCAATAAATAAGTGGCGAACATTAGAAATCTCACGGAAATGAAGGCTGGATGAGAAAACCCCTTACAAACATTTTGGCATGGTAATGGGTGTTCTTGTGAGGAATTAATGAGAGGTAAAGGGGTATAACATTATTTATACATCATAAGGGCGGTATGGGG
The DNA here is from genome assembly GCA_963277665.1 of Viscum album. Lineage (NCBI taxonomy): Eukaryota > Viridiplantae > Streptophyta > Magnoliopsida > Santalales > Viscaceae > Viscum > Viscum album. Next base: position 1,513,032,803 of record OY728155.1, on the reverse strand, counting down.
GTGGTGAGAAAACATACCCCATCATTAGGAATTAAAAATAAAAGGGCACAACATAGGGGAAATTCTTGAACAAAAGTGAGAGAGAGGATTCCTTACCCAGAACGTATCATTAGATTGCAGAAAAATCAATGAAATAATTATATGTGACAAACATTAACACAAAAAATAAAAGTGGATATACAAAATACAACAATCATAGGTCATTCAAACATATTCTGGGAAAATACAAAACCAATGACATTGATGTTTAACTCAATGAATGGAAATTGAGTTAAGATATCCCTTACAAAGATTGTATCATTAGAGTGGGGATAAATAAATGAAATATTTACGTGTGAAAAATATAAATCCACAAAATATAAGTGCATATATATTATAAAACAATCATAGGTCATTCACACATATTCTTTGAAAAATGTAACCAATGAAATGGACGTTTAACTCAAAGAATGAAAATTGAGTTAAGCAATCCCTTTCAAAGATTGTATCATTAGAGTGGGGATAAATAAATGAAATATTTATGTGTGACAAATAAAAATCTACAAAATATAAGTGGATATATAGTATAAAACAATCATAGGTCATTCACACATATTCTTGAAAAAATTTTACCAATGAAATAGACGTTTAACTCAAAGAATGAAAATTGAGTTAAACAATCCCTTGCAAAGATTGTATCATTAGAGTGGGGATAAATAAATGAAATATTTATGTACGACAAATAAAAATCCAAAAACTATAAGTGGATATATATTATAAAACAATCATATGTCATTCACACATATTCTTGAAAAAATGTAACCAATGAAATAGAATAGACATGAACATAGAGCAATACACCCACACAAGGCTTCTTAAAATAAGAGGATAAGAAGTCATAAGGATATGAGGTGATTTCTCTATGTGCTGTTGGAATCACAACTCCAAATCTCTATCCAAAGAAGAATAAATCAGAAGAAGAAGGAGAAGGGATAGGGAAGAGAAGGAAAGATTACCTTTAGTTTAGGAATGAAAAACATCCATGGAAACACCTTGAATCAAGATCCATGAAGAAGAGGAAGAAGAGACCTAAGGGAATCCATGTAAGAGCTTCCATCAGCTGGGAAGAAATGAAAATTAAAGTATAAAAAAGAGGGGTGAAATAGTGGTTATAGGGGAAATTACTAAAATTACCCTATAAAAAATTTACAACCTGTCCACCAGGTACTTGGTTTGGGGCTACCAGGTACCCGGTGGCACCCTTAGGCCACCCACACCACTTCCAGGGCTTATGGTTACCTGGTGTCACCTACAAGTGACACCTCTCCATAGGTACCCCAAATATCCAAAACTATTCGAGAACCTTGAGTCATTACCAAAATTTCCCAATAATTCATCCCCAAACACTTAAAGCCAGATTTGAAACCTTAAAAAAAACTAACCCGTCAACTAGAGTAAAAAATTCAAATAAACTCATACATCAACCATCTATAATTCCCATTGGAGTACATAACAATTCCTTAATAACTATATCCAAGACATGGGTCATTAAAACCTCCCCACCATATGACTTCTCATCCCCAAGAATTCCTGAGATACATTTAACTAAATTTTTATTTCCTTTAAGTCTCTAATTCAAACACTAAGACAACTATTAAATTTATAATACATAACTCCCAAATCCATCTTAAGTCACAAAAACCAAATTAATTATAGATCCCAATCCATAAAACCACAATAAAATCATCTATAACTAACCCCAAATTCACCTAAATTTATATCCCAAACTATCCTTACCTTTTTTAATTCATACCCCTATAACTGAATCAAATCATCAAAAACCATTAAATTCCATATCCATAACTATAAAACCATAAAATCCCAAAAATAAAAAAAATAAAAACTAACACTCTAACATACTCCTAATCTGGACCAAATTACTAAAAAACACAAGGTTCCAATATCCACAAAAATTAAATTAATACAAAATCCAATTCCACACCATGCTTCCCATGCACAACTCCTAAAACCCAAAACAGAATACTAAATCATCAATGAAACAACAGTTCTAAGGGATGTACCACTATCCCTATAAATTTAAAAATACCAATAACTAGATATAATGAAAAATAAGGCACTCCCCATCATAGTATTTCACTAGGGATATCTATGCTTGACCTTCCCTGAATTTTTGTTTATCAAAGAGATACATATATATAAAAGATCATATAGAATCATTCCATTGGAACCAAAGGTATGTAATTATTGATTAGATTTTTTCAATGTTTATAAGTATTGAAAGTGAATTTAAGGTCCTCTAAAGATATTTGGTGTATCTTGTAATGGTTTATTTTTTTGGATTTTTATAGAAAACTAGAGAAAACATGTGTTTCTATGGAGAATACCATTGTTCATGTTTCAAAAGGGTTAAAAAAATATTCTATCTTCATTGTGGAGGATGAGGATATTCCATAGGTGTTGGATATACAAATTTTTTTATCACTAGAGAATTGATGATTTTAACACTACATTCATCGACCACACCATAATATGAATGGAATGCATTGCTCCACGTCATAGAAACCTCCATGGAGGGTCTGAATTTACTCGAACAAAGGAAAATTCTGATGATGTTTGATTTTGAATGTCCACAAGAGGCCACACCAAAGTATCCGATTACACTATGGAGATTTTGAAGAGTCAATGAAGATTATACCATGAAGGATTTCTCTATGACACAACCCACATAGAATTTGATAAATAGTTAAGTCATATCTACTTGGTCACATTGTAAAGGGTATGGTGCACCGTAAAATTAGGGTTTCTATAGAATTTTAATAGAATTACTGATGTGGAAATTTATTAATAGTTTGGAAGTTAATTTAACTTCCTAAACATCCAAATTTTAATTATGCAGAGTTGATTTGATTTGGAGATTATACAAAGTCTAATATTAAAGGAGAAGAAGTTGGGTAGTTATTATAGTTTGAATTTTAAATTTGAAATTCAAAGTATTCTATATATAGATGATAGATTTTCTATAAAAGAATATCTATAAAAAAAATATAAAAGGCAGAACCCTTGAAGATCAGGAACCAAAGGAGTGTGATCAAGATAAAATATATTAAAGATTATGAATAAAATAAGAACCAATTATACATATTATTGAATATTTAGAATTGAATAATTAGAGCATCATGGAAGAACACCCTAGTTGTTTGGTGTTACTTATCTTTTATGAAATATTTATAAGATCAACATGCATGTCATTTCTAAATATTCATTCTTATAAAGTAGTGTGTGGAAGAGAGGAAGAGGCCATATACATTGGATGGGTAGTGAGCTATTCCTAATGTTGTAATTACATACTAGTGAAGGGGTAGTTAATTGGTATATAAAGACATTGCCGATATATGTTCCTTAGAGTATCGTTTTATTAGTGAACCAAGTAAAATTAGTGTTCTCATGATATTTACATTTATACATTTGGTTAAGTTTAATAATCAAATCCAAGTTGTCTTTTCCAACATGATGATAAGATATAATTTGGACTAAATAAAGGAGGAAGTTTTGTCTCCCTAATTCACTCACCTCTTAGGGTTTATCGTGGGTTTGAGGAACAATTGGTATTAGATCCATATATTATTTATTGAATTCATTGATACAAATATGTTGTTATGGGATATATTATTAATGCTAGAGGAAATCTACTATTTGATGGCTGTAATTATCAGATCAGGAGAAATAGGATAAGAACTTATCTTATATCTCTTGAGATTGATGTATTTTTTATTGTAGTACATGTGATATATTTAAATGACCCAACTGGAAGGTTAATGATAGAAGTTTAAAAAAGATCGATGAGTGATGATTCTAAGGCTCATTATTATTTATCAAGAGCACCTTCAAATCATATTTATTTGAAGATGATGGATTTCTCAATGACCAAAGTTATTTGGGAAAAACTTTCTAATATATTTAAATGTGATAATAAAGTGAATATGAAAAAGATAAAGTTCTTATAAAATAGGTTTTATGATATGAATAAGAGTTCTAATGAAAGCATAGATGATTTATTTAACTATCTTACTGATTTTTTTGGTTTCATTTGAGGTATTTTTTAGGAAATAAAATATTCTGAAATTGTAAATATAAATATTAAAATATTACCTCCTATGTATAATCCAAAGGTATCATCTCTTAAGTAAATGAATCTCAGTGAATTATCTCTTGATGACCTTTATAGAAAAATGGTTTCTTATGAAATGAGGGAGAAACTAGAAATCTCTTTTAAACATTCATATAAAGAAATTGCATTCAATTAGATTGATAAGTATAAATTTTAGGTTATAAAAAATGAAGATAACATAAGTAATAATTTACTATCAGTATTTACAAGGAAGTTTAAAATAGACAAAGGAATATTTGGATATAAGCTACCTCTAGACTGTTTCTATTATGGTATGGTTAAACACATTGCTACTAAATGCCTAAATAATTTTTATGAATAAGGTGATGGGTGTGAGTTCTCTTTTAATCAGAATAAGAAGTTCTAATCCAAAAGGAACTTCAATTATGGGAATTAAAGTGGAAAGAAGTTTTAGAGGACAATGATTATAAGTAAGGAAAAAGAGGATTTTGAGGAAGATGAAGGTTCTGAGCACAATGTAAGCATATGATTTGTTGTGCCAACTTTTATTTTTTTCATGATCAATGATTAATGTGAGATTTACATGACAATGAATTCCATGATCAATAAAATTAAATCAAAGAAAATAGACAATGGATAGAACACCAGAACCAAGCATATGATCATCACATATTATTTATAATTAATTTAAGAAATTAAAGAATTAACTTGTGATAATTATTTATTCATTGATGGATCTGACAATAGATCTATGATGTATCATCATTGTGTTGTAGGAATCAAGAGAATGTTCTATATAACAGTGATCCAAATGTATTCCAAAAATCTTCAAACATCTCCATAGGAATCTCTGGGTGCTAGGGTGGCTGATCATAATGCTTGCATCATTAGCTTTTGATCACCTCGATAATAACTTCCAAAAGATTATAATTGATATATCTAGACTTGAGAGTGGATGGTGGAGGAATATCTATCTCCATTCTTGGGTGTGTTCTTGGAGAAGGGAGGTCTCTAGGGATTCAAGAGGATTCTCCATATTCATTGTACACAAAAAACAAATGAATTCGTTATATTTGAAAATAATATAATTGGGTTTATATATCAATTTAGTTTAGAAATAAATTTTTTCACAAGTTCCCTTTAATATTTATTTAATCCCCATAGAACCCCATGTCAATAATAATAATAATAATAATTCTCAAAATATGATTAACTTTTGAATTAAATTAAATATTAGTTAATGAAATAATATTCAATATATTATTTATCTAAAAATAAATAATTATTAAACCACATGTGGAAATAATATTTATTCAACTTGTTAAATAATAAATAATAATATATTATTTAACTGAGATTCTGGATACACTTAGTGTGTGACCCTCTAGGCCTCTTTATCAGTTGCATTAGGAGAAGTATCCTAAAGTCTAAGGTTAGCATATAAGAACACACAAAGGTACCCATAAAGAAATAATTTAATGTCATAATGACATAATACCTCAAACAGACACTTATTGTGTAATATAATCCCTTTATCATGATTTCTCTAATCAAACGGTATGCATGTTGGTTCCATTAACCTATATGCCTGATGTCTCTTTCTTTGAATTTTTAGAAATTGAACTTGCCTATTGAACACCATGGAAATAGATTTATTTAGGCTATATCATTTCCATCAAAGGGCCTAAGATATTAAATTTTGTTAAATAATAGAAAAGACAAATCCTTTCTCTCAGTTTTCATTAATGTAATATTACTCATGATACACCCAACATATCCTACCTCTCCGTGAACACCTGTCATCATAGTTTTCATCAATACATCAAAGTACGTGACTTATAATACTAATTAATAATAATTTTAAATTATAAGGACCAATACACATGTTTTTAGATAAGAACATCCAATGAAACATATATATGCAGATTTCCTATTTGTGGGTATCATTCTCATAATATCCTATATTGGATATTACCAAGAGTGTACACCATGAGAATGTGCCTCAAATTACTATGAGTCTCCAACCTTGATATCCTGTATCATTTGTATCCCAAAAATTATATTATCAATCTATAGAACATATATTTAAGAATACTATCGCAGCACTTCTCAGTTCTCATTATAGTGGGGAATTTCTATGACCTTTCAGTGCGACAACTACTCTTAGGACATTATCACATACTATATTATAGATAAGAACAATCATGATGTGATAAGGAGTTTTATTAATATTAAAAATAGTGAATACAAGTTTCCATAAAGTATACAGAAGTTGGTTCTAGGGCACCAACTCCAATAGACTCCCACTTTCTCTAGAGATAAATGCTAATAACCTTCACTCTATTAGCTCTCACATGATAATCATGATTTTTACGAGATAGGACTTTAGTCAAGGGTTTTACCACATTTTATTTTTTAGGAACTCTACTTACTAAAACTTCAACCCTTTTATAAAAATACCTCAATAGGTGAAACTTCTAGAGTATATACTTTGTCCTTTGGTGTGACCTTGTTCTTTTTCAAGAGCCACCACTATAGTATTATCATAATACATTGTGATAGGGTATTTACTAATAGGTACCACATAAATCTCTTAGAAAAAGTTCTTTATCAAAACATATTCCTTGGCTATATCATAAGACACCATATACTCAAACTTCACTATAGAATCAATGACATCTGGTTGCTTTGAATTCTTCCAACTCACAGATCCTTCGTTGAGATAGATTACATATCCTGACCGTGACTTCAAATAATTCTGATTTTTTGAAAACTAGAATTATTTTAACCCCTGATGACTAGCTCCTCACCACCTCTATACACCAAGAACCTATCCTTAGTTCTTCTCAGATACTTAATGATAGCCTTAATAGTAGACTAATGTTATTCTCCTTGATCAGATTAATATCTACCTAATATGATTAATGCATAGGAAATATAAAGTCTAGTATATAATATGGCATACATGACTGATCCTATCACAAAATCATTTGATATTTACTTATTATCAATTTCTCCTTTTTTATTTAAGGTCACATTTTCTTAGAAAGAATTATACCACGTGACACTAGAACCAATCCCTCTTTGATTTTTCCATACTAAATATCTTTAGTATCTATTTAATGTATGTACTTTGACTTAGTCCAAGTAGTCTATTGTATTTATCATGAATGATCTTGATCCCTAGAATATAGGCTACTTCACCTAAGTCCCTCACAGATAAAGGCTTGTTTAACCTGTCCTTAATATACTATAAGGCTTGTATGTAATTTCTAATAAGTAATACGTCATAAACATATACTATTAGGATAATGAATATATTCCCACTAAACCTATTGTAAACACATGGATCACATTCATTATTAATGAAACCAAATTCTTTTATATTTTCATCAAATCAAATGTTCCATGACCTGAATTCTTGCTTCAATCCATAAATGGATCTCTACAACTTGTAAATATTTTTGGCATAACCTGGAGTCACAAACCCTTCTAGTTGTGTCATATAGAAATTTTCTTGAACGTTCTAATTAAGGAAAGTAGTTTTGACATCCATCTTCCAAATATTATAGTCATGGTAAGATTCTATAGAAAGTATAATTATGATGGATTTGAACATGAAAAATGGTGAAAAGGTTTCATCATATTCAATTCCTTAAGGTTGTTTAAACCCATTATCCATTATCCTTTCTTTATAGGTATTTAATTTCCTTCTATGTACAGTTTTCTCTTGAATACCCATCTTCACCCTACAAGATTTACATTAACTAAAACATTGGATAGAACCTAAACATGGTTATGATACATGTAATCCATTTCAGAATTCATGAATTCTTACAATCTTGTAGCTTCTAATCTCTCTACTACCTTTTTTTAGGAGATAGGTTCATCATTTTCAACCAATACCTAATCACCATATTTAGTGACTAGAAAACCATATCTCTTTGGTTCTTTTAACCCTATTATATTCCTACATAGTACTTGTGTTTTATGAAGATCTTCTTCCATGGGAAACTATGGAATCTATTCTTCTACCAACTCTTGTGTATCTTGAGCATTAACTTCATCAAAGTCAATCTTTCTCCCACTATCCTTTTTAAGGATGTGATCCCTCTCAAGAAGCACAACTTATCTAGTGACAATAAATTTTTTACTGGAAGTTTTGTATAGGTAGTATCACTTTGTTTCCTTAAGATCTCATATATAGATACACTTTGTGCCTTGGAATGCTATTTTGTTACCTGACAAGGCCTTAACAAATTCCCTACAACCCCATACATGTGTATTCGACAAAACAGGTTTCTTAACACTTTATAACTCAAAGGTAATTCCATTTTATGCTTTAGTTGGTACTCAATTTATTTTGTATGCTTTAGTTTGTAATGAATATCCTCAAAAGGATAATGGAAGATCTACATGACTCATCATTGACCTTACCATGTCTAACAAGGTACAATTCCTCCTTTCACTAAAACCATTCCATTGTTGTGTATAAGGTGGAGTGAGTTAAGGTAGAATCCCAAACTCCTATAAAAATTAGATAAACTATTCATTAAGATATTCGCCACCTCAATCCGATCAAAGCTTCTTTATCTTATTTCCAAGTTGATTCTCTACTTCATTCTTGAATTCTTTTAATTTATCGAAGGATTCATACTTATACCTCATCAAGTAGACATAACCATATCTACTCAAGTCATCAATAAAAATTATGAAGTAAGAATACCCACATTTAGCTTCTATTGGAAATAGTACACACACATCAGTGAGAACCAATACTAAAAGATCTCTAGCCCTTTCACCATGTCCACCAAATAACATTTTGGCCATTTTCATTGAAAAAAAACATGACATATTTCAAGTGGTTTTCACTAAGAAGATTCTAAATAACCATCTTAATATATCTTTGTCAAACAGTTTTTGTTTATTTGACCAAGATAGTGATGCCATAGTTGGGTGATATACGAGTCATGTGAATATGATTAGTTATCTATTTATAATACTTGTTTTTCATAATTTAATACATAAATAACATTATTTAAATGTTCTATACCATAAAATATGCTGTATTTATAAAAGAAACAACTTTTATTTACAAACCTGAAAATAAACCCATCTTCATCTAGGCATGACAAAAAATTATGTTCTTGGTAACAGTTAGTACATAATAACAATATTTTAAAACCAATATCACTCCTATTAGAAATGGAAGGTGGTAGTAACCAATGGATAGAGTATCCAACCTCACACTATTGGAAACTTATAAATCCAACTATCCTCTAGTGATCTTTCATAATCTACTTAGTTCCTACATTTGAATATAGATGTGAGCACCACAAGATATATCTAATACCCAATGTGTAGATATTGAAGGATTACACTTGATTAAAAATAAAAATTTATCTTCCACTTGATTTTGGGTGCAATTCCTCTTCCAATGTCCTTGCTTTCCACATGTAAAACATACTACCTCCTTTTACTTTACCTTCCTTTAGATATTACACTTCTTGGAAGGATGTTTCTTGGGATATTTAAAATTTTTATGAGTCTTGGTTCACTTCACCTTGTTATTATTTTTTCTTATTCACAATAAGGACCATGGGTTTGTCACAAACCATGTTCGTATCCACTTAGAGAATCAGAGTAAGAAGTTCCAAAATAATCTTATCATTATTGATCATATTATAAATAATAATAAAATTGTAAAAGTTCTTGGGTAGTGAAGAAAGTATGAGATATGTATGTAACTCATCTGGGAATTTATTCTCTAAGATTTTTAAGAATTCAATGTAGATAATAAGATTGACTACATGAGTCACAACTGGTGAAATCTCTAAGCTTAGTTGTAAACAAATAATTAGTGATCTCATATATCTCTTGTCTCATATTCTCTTGATAGAAATCCCAAAGGTGAGACATCATGCTATATGAATCCATGTCCTCATGTTGATTCAAAATCTCATTGGTCATAGATGATAGTATGATACATTTAACATCTATATCATCATTCAAATGTTTCTCATAGAGAGATAACTCTATCTCACTAGCCTCATTTCCAGGTGCATTAGGAATAGGTTATTCTAGTATATATAATTTCCTTTCATGGAATAGGATAAAATGCAATCACCTTTATCACTCTTGAAAATTTATGTTAGTGATAAGGTTATCCTTATTAAGTATAGATCACAATGATATGTTTGAAGTCATTTTTATTTTTGTTTATACAAATAAGATGAGTAGATATTTAACACTTTATCCGATAAAATTTAGATAAATAAATAACTATTATATTTATTAATCACATACTATTTCATCGAAACACAATAGACCTCACCATTGGATTTATAATATCATGTTCCTTGGACATTCTAGTGGAAAGGATCCATATTCCCCTTCTCATTACCCTAACTTTAGTTGGTCAAAAAACTTGAATGGTTTTATATAGGCATTACAAATGCCAACTACATTAACTCACAGTTCCTTGATCCATTGATAAGACTCCCCAATCCTAAAATCATTTAATTAGATTTCCTCAACACTTTTCCTCTTAGTTACAGCTAGTTATACTTTGGAAATCAACCCTTGATGTGAACTAAGTTAAGTCAACCCAAAACTTCATGTTACAATTCCCTGATAATTGAAATCACCCCAAATTTGGAAGTTAAAATACTTTGGACTATGGTTTGATTTTAACTAAAGTAGTGGAAGGCTATACTGACTTAATATATATAATTGAAGGATTTTATCTTTTGTGAAAAGATTTATAATTATTATCTTTATGACATGTTTTTTAATATTAAGTGTATTTACTTAAGTGATTAACCATGTCTTAGATAATATATACACATGAGCCAATTTATTTAAGTTCCATCTTGCACGATTGTTAATTCATTGATTCATGTGATCGTGAAAAAACGCCCATAATGAAATAACCATGAAACTTGACAGAAATAAAATAATAAAGTGGCATGATAATGAGATTTTAAATGGTTATTGTATCTAGAAGATGATAAACTAACCATTAAACTAGGTAAAAAACACCTTGAATCAATTAAGGTTCATGTTACTACTTTCCACTTGTCTACCTATGTATATATCTTGGATTAGATTCATCTCAATTCCAAACTTGAACTGCCTCCACTATCTTAAGAGCTCCATCAATTACATATAATTCTACTCACACGTAGGTGAGTGGAAAAGGGTTTACATAAAAGAAACCATGGGAACATAAAACCTTAAATAATGAGATAAGAGATGACACATAGGATAAAAATTTAACTTAATAATAAATTAAATGAAACCAATAATAAACAAAGGTCTAGTCTATGATCATGATCATCCACATGTATACAATGAATTATGCATTTAATAAAATTAGAATTCAATTCTAATTGTTTTTATTTAAGATAAACCACACTCAAATCATTTAATTATCTTCTTTAATTAATCAATTATTTTATATTAATTCTCATTCAAATTTCCTTGAGATTCTCATCCATAACAATTTTAAACAAATTAAATAAATTTATTAAAGTTTACTGTGTACATAAATGTACCTTGTAGAAAACATGGTGAATAATCATTCGAATATACCCAACATGTATTATACTCGTATACTATTTAATCTCAAGACATATGGCATACATGACATACTTTCATGATGTGTACTATCAACTTAATGATTACATGGATTACATGATTTTTTCTGTCATGTGTTATGCTTCAATGTACACAAAGTAATAACTGTAATATGACTCAAACATGATATAAAGATCTCAACATTATTCAAAAATCAATGAAACACACACACACAAATATATATATATTAAAAACACATCACATGTCATGTCCAATCAACTTAATGACCACATGAAAGAACATATTGAAAAGGTTTATATAGTATAATAAATTAATTTTAATTTTATATAGTTTGGTATAAGTACACAACAAGTACAAGTGAGCCACATGATGTGTACCCTTATCACCACCTATCCATGACACACACTTAGGGACTCAGCATTTAAACCGTGCCATGAAAAATATTAGAGTATATGGTGTGTAGATAGGCTACACGGTGTGTGGTATCTAAGTTACACAGTCACCAGTTAGGTAGGCTGTGTAAGAAGATACATGATCTATCTGTGATTGTAGGACCACACACTGTGTATGTGGGCTACACAATGTATACTCCGATAGACCATGCTCTATGCTGGCCTAGTCAATAGGCAGTGTAAAATTAAATTCACCACATTTAATAAATTCACATGTATTGAATTAATTTCAAATTAATTCTTTCTGCATTAAACAATAGTACATGGCATGTACCCCCGGGTACACAGTGTGTACTATTGTATTATCCGGCCAAAATCCTCGGCACCTTCAGATGATATATTTGATTTCATTTCATTTATAAAATTAATCTATTTGATTAGATCTATGAGAAATGAAAGAAGAATAATCAAATATCATAATTCAATTTAAGTAGATATTAAACTTGAATTTAAAACTAAATGAGAAATGTGTAAATAAATCAATAATATTTTACATAATTATAAATAATTATCTAACCTATATGATAACACTTGAAGGTTCCAGGAATAGTGTAATCTTGCAATGAGTTGTGCCCAACTTTGATTTTTGTTATAATAAATGATTAATTCAAGATTTAAACAACGATGAACACCATGATCAATGTAATTAAATCAAAGAAAATAGAAAATGCATATAATGCTGAAACCAAGTGCATGATCATCACATATTATATATAATTAATTTAAGAAAGTAAAGAATTACCTTGCAAGAATTATTTCTTCTTTGATGGATATGAAAATAGATCTATATTGTACCATCATTGCATTGTAGGAATGAAGAGAATATTCCCTCTAGAAATGATCTACACATATTCATCAAATCTATGAATGTATTTGTTGTAATCTTCGGGTGATAGCATGGATGATCATAATGCTTGCGTCATTCTCTTTTGATATACTCAATCATCACTTCCAAAGGATTCTCCCTGATCTCTCTAAAATTGAGAGCAGATGGTGGAGGAAGATCACTCTCCGTTCTTAGGAGTGTTATTGGAGAAAGGATATCTCTAGGTATTTGATAGGATTCTCTGGATTCATTATGTACAATAAACAAGTGAATTGGCTCTATTTGAAAAATAATATAATTGGGTTTATATATTACTAGGGTTTAAAAATAAATATTTTCGCAAGTTCCCTTTAATATTTATTTAATCCCTATGAAACCCCATGTCAATAATAATAATAATAATATTATTTCTTGAAATGTGCTTAAGGTTTGAATTAAATTAAATATTTTTTAATCAAATTTCATCCAATATATATTATTTCTCACTGAAACATTAAACTTGATCCTTCATTACTCCACAATATTTATCGGGTCTTGAATAATGACTATTTGTTTAATAAATAAATATCATTGAATTATTCGATAATACCAAAATAAATATTATATTTACCAATTAGAAAATAAACATTTATTAAATATTCTACTCACATTATATTCTCTCTAATAATTGGTGAAGAAATATATGCGATCAAGAAAACCTGAATAATTATTGAACCACATGCGTGGATAATATTTATTCAAATTATTAAATAATAAATAATAATATATTATTTAACTGAGATTCTATATATAATTAGTGTATAACCCTCTAGGCTTCTTTCTCAGTGGCATTAGGTGAATCAGCCTTAAATCCATGGTTAGCATCTAACAACACTCCAAGGCACACATAGAGAAATAAGTTAATTCCATAATGGCATAATACCTTATATATATGCTTATTGTGTAATATATTCCCTTTATTAAGATATCTCTATTTAAGTAGGTAGCATGTTGGTTCCATCAACCTATATGCCCGATGTCTCTTTCTTTGACTTTCTGGAAATTGAACTTGCCTATTGAATACTATGGGCATTGTATTAAGGGTCTACCATACTATAAAAGTATATTAAGAACCCAAAACACCAAATATATATAATAAAAATGTATAAATTTATTAAATACTTAATACAAAAATTAAATAATTAATATACTATTTATTACTATATATATATATATATTAAATTTACTCATTTTTAAATAATTTTATTAAGTTTTATTAATTATAAATAGTATATTAATTATTTAATTATTTATAATTAATTAATATACCCTTTATTACTATATATATATAATAAATTTAATAAATTTAATTATAAAAAATTTGGGGGTTGGCCCGGTCCTACCCGTAAACCTGCATGAATATATGTTTAAATAAAAATGATTATATATTAATTATATAAATTACCACTATATTAAAAACATTAAATGTTAAACTTTTTTATTAAAAACTTTATTAAGGGAATTTTTATTAAAAAAATGAATAAATTTAATATATATATATATACAGTAATAAATAGTATATTAATTATTTAATAAATTTATTAATTTTTATTAATTATATGTAGTGTATTAATTATTTAATTATATATATATATATATAATATTTTTATTTTATTAATTTTTAATTAAATAATTAATATACTATATATTTCTATATATAAGTATATTAAATATAATAGATTATATATATATATATATAATTAAAGAATTAATATACTATTTATTAATATATGTCAGTATATATTAATATATATATCAATATTTAATATATGTTAATATATTAATATTTAATATGTCAATATATATTTTATATACAAAATAAAAATTTAATTATAAAAAATGAGTAAATATCAATAAATATTAAAAAAATTTAAAATATTAAACAAATAAAAATTAAAAACAAAAAAATTAATATATATTTAATATATTCATATAAAACAACATATATATTTTATATATGAAATAATAATTTAATTATAAAAAAATTAAGGAACTCATCTAGCCTTTAACCTAAAGGGCTAGAAATTTAGGTAGCCCAACAAGGAAGGCCCACTGAGCGAGTGAACCACGACAAGTAGAGGGTGGACTAAGGCCCACAGGGGCCCATGCATGTATAAACTATACCATTTAGGTATGTGTAGAGTGTTTGTGGGAGCCCATCCTCACAACATGCTTCTGTTGTGCTGATGTCACTAAATCATATAAAAATAAGCGGTTGAACATTCACAAGTTTGATGTGGGAATCACATGCACGATCAAATTAGTTTTATTAGTTATTTAACTAACACTGATAAATATGAACTTTATCAGCACTATAAAAAAGTGATAATAAAAGCTATCACTGTATAAACCTAAATCTGTAGTAGTGACGGGATATGCTTAGCCTAGAAGAAAAATAATAACAGCTGACATAAAACAACAACTATATAAAAGATGGGGGAAAACAGAAACCAAAAAACAACCAATTGTGGTTTTTAGCCTGACACATGAGGTAAATATTCCCTCTCTCTAGCCCATGCCATAGGATTTATAGCACATGGATCACCCATCCACATGACATCAAATGTGTCTAGTAGATCTACAGAGTATCTCCAAGATGTTTAAATGCAGCAAGCATGAATGTCAAACCCCATGGAATAACCATAGGTATCCACATGATAAAGCACATCTATTGGTCTCTAGGATTCCAATCGTATGATCTGAACTAATGACAAGAGGTTGACACAAATATATAATCTATCAGTCCCAAAAGTCCTTAAGAACAAATCAAGCACTAACAATGGACCCAACAATAGGTGGGATCCACATACAAACATGGGAGTGCACAACATCCATGGGGTTGAGGGCCCCAAAATATCGACGGTGGATAAAACCCACTCCATGAGTCCCTCGACACCTCATGAGCCTGAAGACACTCTAGACTTTCACTCATCCTGATCTCCCATTATCTCCTTACTCCCATCTAACTATAGCCAGCCAACAAAGGAGAGAACTATATCGGAACTCAAGGATAATTCTCAATCCAAGATATCTCAAGGGTCTTCTCCTCAAAAAATATTTCTAAGAATAAACATACTCAAACACTATATCTAAAGGCCAATGAGACGTGGGCTGGTCCAACTCTCTAACCCCCCTCCAAATAGTTGTACTTTCAGTGTCGATCAACTCTCATCCAACAATGAATGGGCCCTCTCTCGGTCCCCTGTATCTCCTCATCCAACAAAGCACCCACCATGGGC
The DNA here is from genome assembly GCA_963277665.1 of Viscum album. Taxonomy (NCBI): domain Eukaryota; kingdom Viridiplantae; phylum Streptophyta; class Magnoliopsida; order Santalales; family Viscaceae; genus Viscum; species Viscum album. Next base: position 1,513,016,519 of record OY728155.1, on the reverse strand, counting down.
TCTCCACAACCTTCCTCAGGGAAAATCCAAAACTCAGGGATCTTGTGTCCTTGGGGTCACAATACAAAGTGATTTCCAACCAGGTAATCCCCTACTACACCCAAGTTCTCATTCCACACCCATCCAAAGATACTCAAACAACCTAAAATCCATAACTTGAGTAGTAAACCCTACAAGGGGTTCATCCATATCATCTAAAAATACATGACATTCTCAGTGTGAAAACATGCCAAATGGTTCTCAGTGGCCTCAAAATGATCCTTGATCCACATTGCACCCAAAAGTCATCCAAAAGAAAATCATACCTATAAGGTAGTTCACAATGGTACTCATTAACACCTAAAAATCAGGACCAAAGAAGTGATACTCAAGATAATGAAACAATAGGAAAAATACCACTCAAGTAAACCTCATTAAGAATTCTTGGCCAACAACTCATCCCTAGGTACCAACCTAACCATAAGAGAACCCAAAGAACACCATGAAACATGAACATTCTCAGTAGATAAATGCAACAACCATCGATCACATGATGAGTAACCAGTCTATAAGGTTATCCTAAAGAGTCCCTTAGACTCATCTTAGTAACTCAATGAAACCCGACTGCAATCTCCATCCCAAAACATCAACCCAACCAAAAGGCTCCAACATCTCTAGTCCACAAACCTAGATCTAAACCTTAACTACTCTAACCTTGAGCTACCAGTCCCAACATACAAGGACAAAAAATATCTCCACAGATATACTACTCGATACTACCTTCTAGAATTAATCCAATGAACCTTAAACAAATAACTGTGGAATAATCAATACAGTATGAAGCTCTCAACCTTCACCCAGGCCTCACAGCTCACAACCTACCCCTAAGAGGATTTAGAAAAAAACCTCAAATAAATCCTCCTAAAAATGCTCACCCATACAAAAAACTATATAGATGGACTCAAAAATCTAAAAGGGCCCCACCATCACAATATATCTGAAAAATAACTCATAATATACCACTCAAAAGTCCAATTCTGACTCTAGGGTGAAAATCAAGAAAAAAATGTCAAGGAAAGAAAAGTACATGCCATGTAATTTGGGTCACTTAGTGTGTAATTTATAGAGGTATACGGTATATGTATCCTATACATAGTGTGTAACCCCACATGGGTACCTTCTTGTGTACCTTATCTCCACTTAGTGTGTAAAACCTGACTACTCCATGTGTACCACCCTGTATATAGTGTGTACCCCACATGGGGTCCCTAGCCATGTACCTAGCCATGTACCCCCACACAGTATCTGGCCAAGCACAAAACAAGGCCACTAGCCATGTACCTCACACTGGTCTTAGTCAAGTAACCTACATGTCTGTGTTCCCCAAACACACCCTGAGTCTCCACTAAATTAAATGTACCCCTAGTATATGGTGTGTCTCTTAAAATCCATCTTCCCCAAATATAATGAACACATGACATGTTTCCTCTAAACTACACATTGTGTACATAAGTTCTATCAAATGGAAAACCCTCAAAATAGAATAAAACTTGTGTTTGTACCATATTAAACCAAGATAAACATTACAAGGGTCCCCAAAAACCCATACAAGGCTTTAGAAACTTAAAATATCTAATAAATGGGTTTAGGGTGAAAAAATTAAAATTAGCTTACCTCTAGGTGGAAACCACTAATGCTTCATTCCAAATCTGCCTCTAGTAGTCACTGTACTCTGATCCGGGCCTCAGACAAATCCCTCATGATGCCTCCTCTTCTCCCTCTCCCTATTCTCTCCCTATCCCTATCTTAGATTAAGAGCCCAAATGTATATTACCATGGGTTTGTACGCACCAATCCAAATGGATAAGATAAAATAAAGAATAAGAAAAAAGGAAGAAAAATGAAAAAGAAAAAGAAAAGGAAAGGAAAATGGGGCCAGGCCCAACCCCGGTGCCCATGATGGGTTTATGCCTTTCCTAAGAACCCCCCCCCATTATGAAATCAACCACAGATATAGAATCTCATTAAGATTATCCTTTTAAAACATATCACTGAATGAACACTCATATATAAATTTGTATTTATTTAATTAAATATTAAATATTTCTTGGAAATTTGAACTACCCATATTTCCACCAAACTTTAGTCCTAGGGTAAAAACCCTATTTAAACACCAATAGAGTGGTTGTAAAAATTATTTTAGATCACCTTATAGGATAATTTTCCATTTTTCCCCTGAAGCACTTTCGGGGAAGAAAAGTTCAATTTTTTCTTGATTTTTCACTACCCATGGTGACATGAGACGTCACAGAGATGACCATAAAGATTTAATTATCTATACTATTTAAACACAAGGTTCTAGTAGACTATAAATATATAATGAAAATAACATAATTTTGGGTGATTCCTATGATCAATGTATACCCCCCCATAGGAAGTAATATTTATGTGGTTCTCCATGGTCATGATCAAATGATTGTTTGAAGTGTGGATAGGATGAATTGTTATAGTGAAAGGTAAATCTTTCTTACTATTCATTTAATATTTAGTCAAAATTTATTGATATATTCTAGGATTAATAGTATTTTGGAGTTTTTATTCCACTATTTTTAGGATATTAAACATCCTTCTCAAACCCTTCAGTGGTACCATAGAAAATATATCAATATTTATTTTGAAATTCAAATGGATAAAGAAATTATAAATATAAGTTTTTCAAGTATCAAGGAATATCCAAATCCAAAAATCCCATTTTGGTTTATTATAATTCAATACCAGGGATTTTTCCTTTTAAAAATAGGAGTTTCAATTCAATATTACTATAGAACATGACATAGTTATAGAAAAACAACCATTTAGGCATTAGAAAAATGTTTTGTAAAAAATTATCATATATGATTCCACCATGTAATGGTTTGGATATCTATGTTGTGGTGGCCTTAAAAATGAGAAATATCATGGTATAGTGTAAATAGACAATCCATTTTAGACATATGATGTCCTACATAGAACACCATCACAAAATGGAGTGGATAGGTAAAATATATATACAAAAACCAATTATAATGGTATGACTATGACATAAAATGGATTCAAAAGTAATATAAACAAATTTTGTTTGAAAGGAAAAAAATTTATTCCACAATTTCATGGTTTAATTTATTTTTAATAGAATGTTCAGAAAAGTGTTTTTTTAATTATCAAAAACATCATTGGCACAAGCCTATCTATGGTAGGGATTCAAAATCCACTAAAAACATTTTAGTAGATATGGTATATGCTTAAAGTGGGATTTATATGATTGTGCAATTTATAAAGTGTTTATAAATTATAAAATAAGATAAAAATAAAAATATTCTTATATTTATTTATGATTTTTTGATAAATATAAATATAAAATGTTTATATTAAGTCCTTATTTGAAAATTATTTAAGCCATTCCAAAATGAGTTTTGAATACTTATATAATCCATGGGTTAAATAAAATAGTGTGAAATATTTAGTTTATGTAATTTTTTTTCATAAATATAATTTTTTATTATACTATAATAAAAATGTAAATAAGTTATCTCATATTATTAAATATGAGGGGCTTCATATTATAACAATGTAATGATAATATAAAATGTCTATAAAAGATAAAAGATAATTTTTCAAATTTATTTTTACCTTAATTATAATGTGCTTATAATTTATTTATTTTGGAATTATTAATTCCCTAATTTATTCATAGATATAAAGTGTTATATAATTAATTTTGATGTGTGATTTAGTTTAAAGTTCTAAAATGCTTCTATAAATTATCATACATGTATATAATGAGTTATATACTAGGTTTGATAGTGGATTCAATTTTATTCTACCTTGAATTAGGAATGTATAATGTTATGATCATGAATTATGTAGTTTATTATTGTTTTTACATATTAGGTGTTAATATTATTATTGAAATGAAATACATCTTGAGTAAAGTATCCTTGGGTATAGGGAATTTTGGTTGTACTATCCACTACCCTGGAGGCTTATGCCTTGTCTAAAAAGTTGGGGTTATATATTTATCACTCCAAGATTACTCTTGTGGGGGTTGTTGATTTCTTGGGATTATAAGCCTTTACATGAAACTGTTTCATATCTCTTATACATGACATGAATTTGGAAATATATTAATATACATGAGAAGAATTTGGATGTGTAAAGAGGTACACATCAATATGGTTTGAACATATTGATTTGGTGGAAGGAATAATATTCCAAACTAAATAATTTGAATCATACATATATAAAGGGAGTAAAATTAGATAATATGAAGAGATTAAATCCCCTTCAAAATTCTAAGTGTTAGATTCAAGTGGGATTTATCAAGACCCAGATCATCTAACTATGGAGGCCATGTCAAATCTGGGTGCCCTTAGATTATCTTTTGTAAGGAAATAAAGAAATGAGGTGACCCAAACCATTATGTGGATCATTTTTGGGGTTTTATTTATATTAAAATTATATAAGAAACCCTAACCATTAGAATACCATAAGAATATAGTTGATATAATCCATATGATGGATTAGGGTAAAAATTAATCCACTCAACTATCCAAGATTCATATATGATATGATTTAATTTATTGTATATAATATATATTCACGACTTATTTATATGCTTAACATGTATAATTAAGGATGAAATATGGATCTTGGACTACTAATAGATATGATAAATTTAAATGGGGTGATCATTTTTGTGGGATCACATTTAATAAAATTCCTTATTAAATGATTATAAAATATGATACTCATTTGATAAAATATTATGTTGTATATATAATAGAATCATCATTATCTAACATGAATTTGATATAAACCCTTGAGAAAGGAAAATATTAATGTATGAAACTTTTTATACATGAGACTTAAGAAAAGTTCTAAAGTAAGAGATAATTCTATGTGTGAAAGAAATATATTCCTAAATAATATAATGATGAAGTAGTTCAAAAAATTAATCTAGATGCTTATAAAAAGTATGAAATGATTCACCAAAGGTTTCTAATTCAATGGATGTATAGTGACTAAAGTGACCTTAGTGATCTATTATAAATTTAATATTATTGGGTATACAAACCGCAACACATCATCCCAATACCACTCATCATTGTCCCAACCAAAGGTTCCATATGGCCTCAAGCATGCCTCTTTATATGACATAGGTTTCTGACTAGTGGTGATGGACTAAATCATATATTGGGGAGAGTATTCCATTGAATCAAATTAAAATAATTTTATAAATAACCAAAATCATCCAAAATAATCATCAAAGTATACATAACCAAATAAACACATCATGTTATAAAAAATGCACCATGTGGAAGCATACAATAATACATAAAATGATCTCCCATGGTTTTGATCATGTATAAAAATAAAAAAAATAAACAAGTGGATCTATTTCCATCCCCAAGCCTCAGCACATTCCCTCTCCAATACCTTGTCAAGATGATCTAGCTCAATGCATTACACAATATATGCTTAACCTTAGAGCATACATAAGATCTAAAATTACACCATAAATCACATGAATGGTGTGAGAAATATAACTTAGTAGGGTATAACCAATTTACCATAAAATAAAACATTCTATATGTGTATTTATGAGGAAACTAAACATCATAAATAAACATGTATGTCAATTCATCATGTTTTAATCAGGTTACTAAAACACCCGATCATACTTGATTTGGCCTATGCTGGAAATCCACCTAGTTCCACCACAACACACACACATGCTGGGTCATCTTGTGTTAACCGGGCTACCATGACACCCAACCGTACCTACTTCATCCATTCTCAGAATCTAGTCACCTCATTCTATAAGTTCTGATCCCTACCTAAAGATTAAAAGTAGGTCACATGTCAAGTACTTAATCCAATACACTTAGGTAAGGATACACTAAATAGATCCCAACCCATTACCACATAAGGAAGGGTGTACTGAAAGTACCCAACCCTCCTCCACTTATAGGATTTGGATCACTAAATAGTTCCCAACCCTCCTCCTCTTACTTGTGTGGGCACACTGAATAGATCCCAACCCATCCCCTTACAGGGAAGGGTACACTGAAAGTACCTAACCCTCTTCCTCTCACAAGAGTGGTCACACTAAATAGTTTCCAACCCTCCTCCTCTTAAAGTAGTGGTCTCACTAAATAGGTTTTAACTCATTTCTTCACATAGAATGGTGCACTAAAAGTACCCAAAACTCCTCCTCTTATAAGAGTGGGTGAACTAAATCGTTACCAACCCTCTTCCTCATACATGAGTGGGTGCAATTTATGGTCCATATATACCCTATTCTATAGGGTTAGACATCCATTATCCTTAGTTTCATGAATATATCTTCACAGATGAAATAAGAACAAGGTACATAACCATCTCACAAGATCTCCATCTCACCCCAAAGAGCTAATCACTAGAAACCTAACCCAACATACCAAATAATTCCTCGATATACATATGGAATCACAAGAGCATCTTCTAAAGTCCATTATAGTCACAGAATATTCTAATTATAAACCCATAATTCATCTCATCTCGCCCACAAGGGCATCTACTACGGTCCCCAAACCCATCTTAGTCTCTGTTCATTAGAACCAAACCACTTGAACACCATATGGTGTAACCTTATCCTATAGAATCTACCTATACCTATCCACAAATGTTGGTCCAAAACTCCATCAAATATATCACATGCACTTGATCCCTCTAACCATGGTCTATCCCAAGAAACTCACTCTAAGCCCCTTGGAATCATAATTCCTAGTCATCTAGAAAATCCATGAGACCCGCACCTAGGTCTCATCTGAAATCACCCTTAACAGATCTCTCATATATCACCTAGAGGAAACCCCTCTTAAATAAAACTTTTATGTCCCAAGATGATTAATAATACTAAAAAAATACAACAAGGATCAATCCAACCTCATTATGGAACTCCTCACTAAGTATGAGATGTATGGTCATCTCACCCATCACCGCTTGGCCTAAGCCTCTCATGAATTCATGAATATACCTAGGAAACCAACCTAGGCCACCCACATCTCACCTCACATATTGAGACCTACCCAAAGTATCTCATCAACTGAATTGGACCCTATTCCCCTTGGAAACATGGTTTTTGGGAAATCCCAAAAATTACCCCAATTTCTATAGAGTACTTATCCCTTCTCTTGGAGGATAAATTCCATTCAATATATCTCTCTAGGTAACTCTCACTCATTAACACTTTATCCAGTCTCATGAAAACATGTAGGAATTCACATTTATGCATAAAAATACATATGATTTTGTATTAAATTAACAACTTACCTCCAAATAGGGTTACCATCCTCACCAAGCACTATATAACCTCAACAAATCCCTCCATGCTTTATCAAATCTTGCCCCACTACCCGATATCCTATATCATACCATAACACCCAAATAATTAATTATATAAATTTATAGTTAATTATTTTAATTAAACCAATGAGGTATAATTTCACAAAAAATTATTGTGCATTGTAACATCACCAAAACTGCATGAAACCTTATGTGTTTTTTCTTCTGGGATCCCCTGTAGACAAGTTAATACAAATCCCCATCATTCTTTCTTAATTCCACCATGTGTTGGTGGAATCAGTGCCAAAACCCTTACCTAAATTTTCCCAAATTTGGGGGCCTAAAAGGTAAAAAAAGATGGAGGAAACTGGAATGAATAAATCACCTTAAACCAATATAGAACTACTAAAAATAATCTCTATCCAAGGGATATTGAATGGGAGGAATATAAGGGGAAGATTTAGATGAAATAACCCTCCTCATGTGACTCTCAATATAAAATATGAAGGGGGAATGAATATACAAATACAAGTATTGTAAAACCTCGACCCCATAAGCCCAGAGATGGTGCATTATTTGAATACATTGGAATGATTACAAGGAATAAAATCCCAAAGGACCGATTAGTTTAGTAGTCTTGGAAAATATATTACATAAATAAACTTTACATTACAATTTCAAAACATAAAATAAAACATAGATAATCCTTTAAGAATGACATTATTCTCCTAGATTAACCATGTATATCAATTATAAAACACTTCTTGGCATCCTAGGAAAATAAAACATAAGAAATGGGTGATCTCAGATTCTCAGTAAGGGTAAAAAATATAGAAAAATCTATCATAAATATCCATAAACATTAATTAAAGTATAAAACTGAAACACAAGCCTTTTAAATATAAACATGAACATAATATAGAAATAATAAATAAAATAATTCCATCTAAATATTCACATGGATATTATAATAGTAAAATAATCACATGTAATATCAATAACTAATCTTATAATGAGGGAATAATTAATTCCATACATCTAAAATATACCATTTAGGCCTCATCTAAATCCTTAACTGAAAATAAATGAGAAATTCCTTGGCCAAGTTCACATATAATTTGTCTCATGAGACATACCGATGCATAGAGGGGCTATGGCAGGCCCCACTCACCAATTAATAAGTCCAATACATTCCTCATATGAAAAGTGTTAATCATAACATTAACATTCATATTAAAACTAGAATATGAAATGTTAATACTTTAACCATAAACCATGAATGGTATAAAAATAGAACATACATAAGCAAAAATATCATAAAACATTCAATACAATATGTAAGATTGTATCATAATAAATCAACCTCAATCAAGAATAAAATCAAACAAAGGATGTTGACATAGATGGAAATAATCTAATAAATTCATTAAAAATATTTGAGATAAATATCCATTTTTTACTTTGAAATTATTTAAAAGATGCATAATTATAAAAGTAGAAATTTCTTTTGAAAATAACCTTTTATGATTTTAAGTAAATCTGTAAAATTTTAAGGCTTTATAATGGCATAAAATATCCACTTGCTCTATATAAGTTAAAAAAACATTCATTCCTTAATTTTTCGAAAAGGTTATAAAGTAACTCATTTGGAATGTGATGGAAAGATTCCTTTCAAAATGTTTTACATAAAAAAAGAAAAACATGGGTAAAATTCACTTTAAAAAATTGTTGATAATATTTTGAAATACATTTTTAAGAAACCTGGAGATGGATAATAAATATTTCCCAGTGGATACTTATATATAAACAACCTTGAATAATAATGAGATTGTGAAATTAACCATTACCTTGTACTTTCCATTAGTCAAGGGTGAATTAACCTCTTTTATGATGGTTAAATAATGTTATTAAATTATAACAGAACCATATCCATATTTATGATATCATATATGATTCTCTTATATCATTTTGTTAATAATATTTCAGTATTACTGTTGTTTCGGGTGTTAACTGCTTCATTTTCTCATACATATTTTGTTATGTAAGTCATTTTTATTATGAATAGGGAATATTTTTAATCATATAAATAATATATAGAGTTACTAATACTTATTTTTACTCATCATATAAATTTTATCATCAATCTTTAATGGTTAACGTGGAGAATAAATCTCACCGTGTCATGGACATGGTAGGTCATACGTACACACGAGTGACAATATCATTCCCTTGATGGTTAAATGGTATGGAATTGGATGGTATATTAATTATAAAGAATAAATATCATGTTATATATATTATTTATATACATTATAATCATAATTATACCCATCCAAATAAAGTAGTGTTGAATAAAAAATTATACCACGACGTGGAGACGGTAAGTCGTACGTACGCACACATGGTGATATTGTTATTCATATGATGGATAAAATGAGGAATATGGTTATCCCTTGATTATAATAACATATCATTATATTTATTATTTTGGAGTTATTAATTTTATATTGAAACCAAATATAAATAATAATTAGAATAAGAAATGAACTTTTAAAGAGGTGATAAAACACTTACCTCTTTTTCGGGTATCTCCTTTTGGTTTGCAAAAAAGAACTCCTTAGGATGGATTTATTCTCAAAGTATTTCCTCTAAAATAAAGTTAGGTATTTTTTAAGATGATTGGGAAGGTGTTTTTCGATCCAATGGGCTTTAGAGGTGTGAATTAAAGATAAGGGAAATTTTTCTTTTATAAGAGAGGGGAGGGGAACTTTTGGAAACTCCAAAACTATTAATTTATTATAAACTAATTTTCAATTTTAAATAGATAAAAAGTAATTTATTTATAGTATAATATGATTATGGGTAAAAATATAATAAAAAAATGAATTTTAGACATGTTTATGTCATAAAATTAACCTTATCATTTGGTTTTAACCCTTAGTTAAATAGTTTAACTCTTACCATGTATACTTGTATTTTTATAATATAGGGTTAATATTGTTTCTATAAAATTCCAAAATAACTCCAATTGGATAATTTAGGACATATTTAAAACTATTATAGTTATTTTTAAGAACTTTATAATTTTTATAATTTTTATTACGTTTAATAAAATATTATTTATTTTAAAGTATCATTTATGTCAATTTTGATACTACTCAATATTTTCATTTTTAAAAATATCAAACCAACATGATAAATTAGAACCAATACTTAAAATATGTCAATAAAATGTATATTTTATCTATAAAATTCGTATATTATTTTAATTAAGTCAAATTATATTTATTTTTAATATTTTTAATATCATTTAATCGATGTTTCTATTAATAAAATAATTTCGATATCACTATTGTGTCATCATTAATGGTGATTATTTCATCTATAAAAATTATAAATAATTTTATATAATGTATATATTTTTTTATATTTCTAGATACCATTTATAATCAATCTTATCTCTTATAAATCTCTATATTAAAACTATTATGCTTATAATAAATGCGAGTGTGACATTTTGTCACATTAATTAATTATAATAATATTCATGTCATATTCATGGAAAAGGGTCCATTAGATGATTACATTTCACAAAATAGGTTATAAGGGTATAATTTAGTATTCTAAAATTTTTTTAATAGGATTTAGGGAAAATGTATAATATTTTTTTACCTTTAATTACTCGATTTACCCTTAACTGTGGTAATAAAAAAATTACTAAAGTTAATATTCATAATATCCAAACGAATAAAAGTAACTAATTAACATAATTTGGACCCAATGATTCCAAATATGGAATAAATTTTTCAAAATTCAAAACACATAATTTTTAGTAATTAATTTATAATAAATCCTATTTTCAGAATAAATAATGGGTTCTTAAAAGTTAAAACATTATAAGAGATTGACATTTTTTACATCTGAATTCAATATAAAATTAATGAAAATGGACTACATTATATTAAATGATAAAAAATATATTCTATTTATACTTTAAAACAATTCAATAATATAATTTAAGCACATGAATTATTTTGATGAAAAAAGTTGTTTTCAATTAAAATTTAGTATACTTTTACTATTCATCAAAACTTGAAAATTATCAAAAAAATATAAAAAATTCATCCAAATTAAAATTTTATATCTATATTACAAAGAATAATTTTATTTTTATATATATAATATATAATAGTTTCAAAAACTATATTTAAAATGGGTGCACCATCAAAAGGTTGTAAAACTGCATTTCTTGAAAAATGATTGTTTTATCAAAAAAATTGAATCTTTTCTTATATCATGTCTATAAAATACATAATATGAATGTTAAAATTATATATAAAATATATAAAATTATAAATGTGTTTAATACTATTCATAACCACTAATTTAACGACTAAGCTATATATTATATAAATATTTTATTAATTTATTAATGTTCGATAAAACTAGGCCTTGCATGTAATGAAAGCCAACTATTTTTTGTCTGTATCATAATCTTAACATGGTGTTATATAAAAATAAATAAAGTAAGAAACAAAATTAAATTTATTTATAAATTAAAATATTATAAAGTCTCAAGGTATTACACGTCTTCTCTTGAAAAAAAGGAAATTGGGTGGTCATGAAATATCCCCTATGGGTCACGGTGTTTCCACCCTAGGAAGAACACCTGACCCCAAACCAAACACCATTATAGTGTGATACCTCCGGATCATATAACAATGTTCATTTTTTAGGAAATCCCCATTCATGTAAGGTGTGACCTCCCCTGTCACGAAGTGGTAGTCCATACCCCAAGATATGAAATCCATTAAGGTGTCCCATCATGATGTGAACAAAGTGTCATGGTGTGATTGGTCCTTCCTCTATGAAATTCATGACCGAAAATCCTGAATACCTTAAATTTTTATTAGTTTTTGGATAATACCCTTTTTTAATTGGGTTTAGGGGAAACCCATAAATAAACCATAGGCCCAGAGGAACATGGCCTATGAACATGCCCTAGAAGGCCCCATGGCTCTAAAACCACAGAATAGTCCCCTTCTAGTGTAATTAATACATTTTTCAAGATCCCAACCTTTAATTGGCTTCATAGCTATAAATTCTTCATACAGAGATTCACAACGCCTAGTAATTATGACATATGTCATACTATATCATTCATATGATCTGGTATCCCTGCAAAGATAGAACTTATGCTCTAAAAACCCATGAACCTTTACCTGTGGAGGAGACCCGGTATTTTTTTTCACTGGGACTCTGGTGATGATGCTTCATCATGGATGATGTATCCCCACCACTGATAAAGAGTTGAGTCTCCCATATCTACCCTTTGTAGAACACCACCCCTATGGCCACAACTGCTGAGACCCATCACTATCATTGTCGACATCCAATCCATCTCGCCAACATTAACCGACCACTTTCCACATGGATTCACCACGATCCATTACCCCAATCAAGCACCTTACCATTGATGATGCTATCCCACCACTATTTCATGTCACCATTACCAAACCGCATATATTGAGACCATACATTCCTCCCAGTGGAATAAATATGGTTTTTTCCTTAGCTAAAAACACCAAAAATTCACTATTGGAAATAGTATATTTCCCAACGATTTAGAACCATTGGGATAGGCTATAGAACCATTGGTATATATTATACCAATGGTTCTACCAACCGTAGGGAAGTAAGGAGTTGGGAAAAAGTTTTCCCAATGGTTTAGATAGAACCGTTGGGATAGGTTAATTACATTAACCTATACCAACGGTTTGGTTGAACCGTTGGTATAAGTTTTGCCAACGGTTCAACTAAACTGTTGGTAAAACCTCTTCTAAGAACCTTTGCCAACAGTTTTGTAAACCGTTGACAAAGGGTTTTTACCAACGGTTCTCCTAGAACTGTTAGTAAAAACATCCTACAAAATTTATTCCAATGGTTTGAAACCGTTGGCATAGGCTATGCTGTAAAAATTGCACAGCAGCCTGTAATTTGCATAGCAGGGTCTACAATCCCATTCCTGCATGCTGTAATTCTGTCCATTGTGTTGTAATTCTCTATTCCCTCTCCTTTCCAATTATTTAACAAATAATGCACACACATTTAACATTGCACCCTCGAACTATACACATCCAGAATTAAATCATAATTCATAACGTAATTATAAACATACATAATTGATTTAGAATTCAATTTAAAACTTAGATGAAAATTATATATTGAATTCGGAATTCAATTCATAATTGAATACATACATAATTTAATTATCAATTATCAATAAAATACATAAAAAACTGAATAAGTAATTATATGTGTTATACAAAATTAAGAATACATACAAGTGGTTTTTACTAAAAATGATGTCCATTTTAAACATTATACATACACTTGGAGTGATACTAGCCACAACGTGTCTCGGATTGAGGTAGGGTTGACTTGTGAACGTCATATATGACCCATGGATCGTTGTCCTAAAGTATCTAACATATTCCGAAAGTGTTTGGTCGGTCACAAATGAGAGAAACTTTGAGTGGTTCCGGCCACAACACGCCTCATATTGAGGTGGGATTGACTTGTACATGTCACACATGACCAATGGATCTCTGTCCTAAAGTTTCAACAGAATCCTAATGCGTTTGGTCAGTTTTCCATATGGCAGTTGTACTTTTCACTTAAAATGTTGTCCATTTCAAATAAAACTGAGACACATTGAGTTTTTCCAGCCACACCGCACCTCAGATATAGTCGGGGTTTACTCGTACACATCACATATGAATCATGGATCATTTTAATAAAGTTTCAATAGAATCCGAATGCGTTTGGTCAGTTTTCCATATGTCAGTTGTTTTTTTCACTTAATATGATGTCCATTTTAAACAAAAGAGAGACACTTTGAGTGGTGTCGGCAACATCGCCCCTCATATTGAGGCAGGGTTGACTCAGACACGTCACAAATGAGTCATGGATCGTTTTCCTAAATTTTCAACATAATCCGAATGTGTTTTGTCGGTTTTCCATATGTCACTTGTTGTTTTCACTTAAAATGATGTCCATTTTAAACAAAAGAGAGACACTTTGAGTGGTGTCAGGCACACTGTGCCTCATATTGAGGCGGGGTTGACTCATACACATCATATATGACCCATGGATAATTTTTCTAAAGTTTTAATGGAATATGAATGCGTTTGGTTGGTTTTCCATATGTCAGTTGTTGTTTTCACTTAAAATGAAGTCCTTTTGAAACAAAAGAGAGACACTTTGAGTGGTTTCGGCCACACCGGGCCTCGGATTGAGGCGGGGTTGACTCGTACATGTCACACATGACCCATGGATATTTTTATAAGAGCATAAACAAATTATGAATGTGTTTGGTTGGTTTTCCGTATGTCAGTTGTTCTTTTCAATTAAAATCTCAACCATTTTAAACAAAAGGGACACAGTTAGGGTGCTACCGGCCACACCGTACCACATATTGAGGCGAGGTTTACTCGTACATGTCACATATGACCCATGGATAATTTCCCTAAAGTTTCAATGGAATCCGAATGCATTTGGTCAGTTTTCCGTATGTCAGCTGTTTTTTTCACTTAAAATGATGTCCTTTTGAAACAAAAGAGAGACACTTTGAGTGGTGTCGGCCACATCAGGCCTTAGATTGGTGTGGGGTTGACTCATACACGTCAAATATGACCCATGAATTGTTTTCCTAGAGCATCAACACATTCCTAATGCGTTTGGTCAGTTTTCCGTATGTCAGTTGTTCTTTTCACTTAAAATTCCGTCCATTTTAAACAAAAGAGACATAGTTAGGGTGCTACTAGCCACACCGTGCCTCATATTGATGCGGGGTTGACTCTTACATGTCAAAAATTTACCATATATCATTGTATTAAAGTTTAAATGGAATCTGAATGCGTTTGGTTGGTTTTCCGTATGTCAGTTGTTGTTTTCACTTAAAATGATGTCCTTTTGAAACAAAAGAAAGACACTTTGAGTGGTTCCGGCCACACCGAGCCTTGTATTGAGATGGGGCTGAATTATACACATAAAATATGACCCATGGATAGTTTTCCTACAGCATCAACACATTCTGAATGCGTTTGGTCAGTTTTCCGTATGTCAGTTGTTCTTTTCACTTAAAATCCGTTCCATTTTAAACAAAAGAGACACAGTTAGGGTGCTATCGGCCACACGGTTCCTCAGATTGATGCTGGGTTGAATCTTACACATAAAAAATGTCCCATGGATCATTTTACTAAAGTTTAAATGGAATTTGAATGCGTTTGGTTAGTTTTACGTATGTCAGTTGTTGTTTTCACTTAAAATGATATCCTTTTGAAACAAAAGAGAGACACTTTGAGTGGTGCCGGCCACACCGGGACTCGTATTGAGGCGAGGTTGACTTGTACACATCATATATGACCCATGGATCGTTTTCCTAAAGAATAAACACATTCCGAATGAGTTTGGTTGGTTTTCTGTATATTAGTTGTTCTTTTCACTTAAAATCGTGTCCATTTTAAACAAAAGAGACACAGTTAGGGTGCTACCAGCCACACCATGCCTCAGATTGAGACAGGGTTGACTCTTACACTTCACATATGACTCATGGATCGTTTTCTTAAATTTTAAATAGAATCTGAATGCGTTTGGTCAGTTTTCCTTATGTAAGTTGTTGTTTTCACTTAAATTGATGTCCTTTTGAAACAAAAGAGAGACACTTAGAGTGATCCCGACCACACCATGACTCGTATTGAGACGGCGTTGACTCGTACACATCAAATATGACCCATGGATCGTTGTGATAAAGTATCAACAGAATCCAAATGTGTTTGGTCAGTTTTTTGTATGTCAATTGTTCTTTTCACTTAAAATCCCATCCATTTTAAAAAAGAGAGACAAAGTTAGAGTGATACCGGCCACATCGTGCCTCAGATTTAGATGGGGTTGACTCATACACATCGCAAATGACCCATGGATCATTTTCCTAAAGTATCAACACAATCTTGGTAGCCCTAAACTAGAAACCAAAACATACATCCTGGAATTTCAAGTCTAAATTCCCTGAGCATGACAAGTCCATCCATGAGTCCTTAACATGTAACCCATGCCTTATCCTAAAAATTTACAAGTAAAAAAAATCAAACAAGGCATAATTCACATAACATGGAGAATGCATAACAAGGATTTGTATTCAAATTAAATCATATCATCACATGCATTTGATGAGACTAAGCTAATAAGCTTACCAAGACATTCATATAATTCAAGACAAACAAAAATGGTATAATCCTAAATAACATTCCATGATCAGAGAAATAAAAAAAGTCATGTGAAATCAAGGAGGAGGGTGGTGGGGCTATCTAGGGGTCCAGGGAGGAGGGTGGGGGGGCTGTCTGAGGGGCTGTTCGGGGTCCAGGGAGGAGGGTGGGGGGGCTGTCTGGGGACCAAAGAGGAGGGGGGGGGGCTATCTGGGGGGCTGTTTGGGGTCTAAGGAGGATAGTGGGGGCTTTTCCAGGGTCCGGGAAGGAGGGGGGCTGTCCAGGGAGTTCTCAAACACAAAAAACTCTATAAACATGCTCAAGATACACCACAACCACTAAAAGACATCAACATCCATAAAAACAGACAATATATAAAAATAACTCAACTCTAATACTATACTATGGGTCTAGATAAAACCAATAAATAGAATAGATTAAACATCAAATCTCAGTAATATTAGTAAAAAATTTAATAGATTAACTTGTCCCACATCACCATCACCATCATCACCATCATCATCACCCTCGTCCTCATCCTCTCCCTCCTCAATGCCCTTCTCCTCACCCTCCTCCTCACCCTCCTCCTCGCCCTCGCCATCCGCCTCTCCCTCCTCCTCTCCCTCCTCTTCCGTATCACACTCCTCGCCATCATCATCGTCAGGCTGGGCATCGTCTTGAACACCACTAGAACTGCCACCTGGTGCACCATATATAGAATGTATCGATGACATATATTCATCAAAAGCTGGGCTGGCCTCTGGTGGAAGTGTTGGATGTAGAACTTTAATAAATTTCATAAATACACTGTTTTCTCTAGCAGACTGTTTTGCCGTCTCTATGGCCCTTTTTTCAGCCTGTTCCCTAACTTGCTGCTGCTCGGTGTCACTACAACTCGTACCCGAGGAGGACCAATACCTCTTTGGGGCTATCCTAGGTTGACAGCGTACTCTGCCAGGATGCTCCTCTCCCAACACCTGATGTAAGTGATCAGTTGGCGTAAAATTGTCTGGTTCTTGGGAATCGAGGGCCTCTAAAGAAGCCTATTAAAAATATAAATATATTATTAAGTTAAAAAATAGATATTAAAATACAAAACCAAAAGATTAAAACTTACAATCTGCTGTTGAGTCACTTTGTTGACGGAACTTCAATCCTTTTTCCGTCTACTCGAGCAAAACAATTTTGCTCGAGGCACAAATCCTTCAATATTCTGTATTTTCCTCTACAATGACATTAAAAACTAAAGTTATATGAAAACTTTAGAAAACGATTAAATAATTGAGGAAAAAAAAAGAAAGTGTAAGTCGTAAAGAAAACTTATAAACAATTGTCATACCTGATTCCTCTCATGATCTGGCATCGTAGTACGTCCCAGTGTGTGGAGGTATTTTTTTGCATCAATGTTTTTTTTTATTTTTTCCAGATGATTTATAAATAAAATTCGATAATGAAAAAGATATTATTAATGAAAAACATTAAAGTTATTATTTAAATACCTCAAATGTAATTAATACCTTAAACTGGGTAGTCGTCCAATGAGTAATCATCTGACGATACTGCTCTATAGGACAATCATCCACGACTGGTACCGCCTCTAACTCAGTGCCAACTCTAGCACGCCAGCCAATATACAACTCATGCTTGTAGTCTTTCCAAAGCTCACCAAAATCCTTTAGACGTTCCGGTCGTGCACCCTCACCATCGGGAAAATTAAATCAAAGTTGACATCAAAAAATTAATTCATATAAATACAAAAAATAATTCATGGCATTAAATACATCAGATTTTTTACCCATATCTCTGACCAAGCTCTATCCATGACCTCATGTGGAAAATGTCTCCATGATAGCGGGTTGGCGGGAATGATGTCAGAGTATTTGGCAAGCGTCTCCAAAAAACTCTAACATTGCTGCCCTGTTTTCTCAACCATTTGGTTGTCTTCATTGTAATCCACCATAAACTATGTACGGAGGTTCCATACTGCACGCATGCGTGTATGCCCCCGCCCCCGCCTCCTGTTAGTAGATGTATATGTTATGAAATAAAAACAAATATTTTATCAAAACATGTTATAATGAAAATAAATATTGCTATAAAAATTTGTTAGGGTTCTATAAATATACCTGCGCCAGCCTGATTGCTGAGCACCGCTGGATCCACAAAAACTGATGGAATACCCTGTGGTGGAACAGGAGTCAAAGACTATGGAATATAGAAGCTCGGAGACATATAAGTAGAAGGAAAAGAAGTTGTGACAGCTGTATGACTGGATTCTGACTGGGGAGTGAGAATCATCATGGGATATGAAAAAGATGGTCCAGAAGATGAAAAAGGTGGTGAAAACATGGGAGGCCTAAATATCCCGTGTGTCTCTAATGACACAACAGGATCAAAATGTGGGAAGGATGACATGTCAGTGGGAGGGTTAGGGTCTAGTCGGGTACGCGAAGCTGTTCGTCCACCTCTGGTACAAACCCTCCTCATACCATCGACCAGAGTACTAGGACCAGTAATAGGCTCCTCGTCGAATAACTATCGACGTATAGGTGTATCCTAAAAAAATGTTTACAAAAAAATTAATCACATGACATTATATATTCTTTAAATATATATATTTGAAATAAAGTACCCAATGTAGGCAGTAATGGTGGAACACCCATCTCCATCATTCGACGATTGTTCTCCATCAATTTTTCCTTCGTCTCTCTTCAATTGGATGCATTTCCTAATTTTGAAAACAAATATGTAATTAATTAGAAAAAGGAAACTAATTATAGAGAGTTTATATTTATGAGATTCATCCACTTGCACACCCTCCCCACCCCACTTGGATAGCCCTACCCCCACCCCACTTGGATAGCCCCACTTGGACAACCCAACCCCCCCCCCCCCCACCCCACTTGGACAACCCTACCCCCACCCCACTTGGACAACCCAGCCCCCCCCACCCTACTTGGACAACCCTACCCCCACCCCACTTGGACAACCTTGCCCCCCACCCCACTTGTACAACCCAGCCCCCACCCCACTTGGACAACCCTACCCCCACCCCACTTGGACAACCCATCCCCCCACCCCACTTGGACATCCCTACCCCAACGCCACTTGGACAACCCAACCAACCCCCCACCCCACTTGGAGAACCCTACCCCCACCCCACTTGGACAGCCCTACCCCCACCCCACCCACCCCACTTGGACAGCCCTACCCCCACCCCACTTGTACAACCCAGCCCCCCCACTTGGACAGCCCTACCCCCACCCCACTTGGACAACCCCCCCCCCCCCAATTAGACAGATCTACCCCCACCCCACTTGTAAAACCCATCCCCCCACCTGGATAGCCCTATCGTCACCCCACTTGGACAATCCATCCCCCCACCCTACCTAGACAGCCCCTCCCCCACCCCACCTGCACACCCTCCCAGCCCACTTGGACAACCCTGCCTGGACACCCTCCCCCACCCCACATGCACACCCTCACCCACCCCAAAAAACCCTACCCCCACCCCATTTGGACAACACATCCCCCTCCCCCACCCTACCTAGACATCCCCTCCCCCACCCCACTTGGATATCCCTCGACATCCTCCCCCACCCCATCTGCACACCCTCCCCCAACCCAAATTGAAACAGAAATTCATTCGAATCAAAATCAAAATTTCAACTAAACTAAAGTCCACAAAAAGTACAATATCACCCAACTAAACAAACCCTTTACCATGTTTGAAGTGTAGAACAAAAAAAGAAAACAAATTTAAGGGTTCCGTAGACAACAACCCTAATTTAGCCTAAATCAAAACATCAAACACAAAAAAAAGAGGAATAACGCTAAAAGTAAGGTAACACTTACTAATTTGAAGTGTGAAATAAAATTTTGTTTGATTAAAGATTGATCTTGGCTTGAAGGAGTCTCGCGGCCAAGAATAATTCGAGAGGAGGTCGATTAGGGTCTGTCTGCAATCGGGCGGAGTGGGGGCTCGAGTGTTCTGTATTTGGGGGAAATCTTTCCCAACAGTTATTAAAAACCGTTGGGAAAGAGTATCTTTACCAATGATTTTGTTAAACCA
Organism: Viscum album; assembly: GCA_963277665.1. Taxonomy (NCBI): domain Eukaryota; kingdom Viridiplantae; phylum Streptophyta; class Magnoliopsida; order Santalales; family Viscaceae; genus Viscum; species Viscum album. The sequence goes on along the minus strand of OY728155.1, from coordinate 1,512,995,837 downwards.
TTGGTATATGTTAAATAAAATCATGATTTCCCAACGGTTTTCCAAAACCGTTGGGAAAACTGAAATTAGTTTACACACTGCCAACGGTTTGACCAAATCATTGGCAAAGGTTACCTTCTATACACTATACCAACGGTTTCTTTAAACCGTTGGTATACTACCATTGGGAAATCTCTAAATTCTAGTAGTATCCCTCAACTACAACATGAATACTACCCATTCAACTCTTTCTGCATTGCAACTTAGACCCAACATGTCATGAAGAGTCATGTGCAAAAAAAATTAGCATTGGGGGTCACTTTAACCCCACTCTGATGTTCACTCAAGCACCTTATACACCACTTGGGCCTCGATCCATTATTAAAAATATCACCTTAAGATATTTCAACCCCTAGGATTCAAATCCTGGTCCTAATTCTCTAAACATACCCTGCTTTATGAATAAAAATAAAAATTTACCCTAAATTACAAAACCTACAATAGATTAGGTCATTAAAAATTCCCCAACATAACACATCACATCCCCAAGAATATTTTGTGGTCCTTTGACACACCTACTATTAGGCGATGAAAAAAAGAAACAATTTATTTTTACTAGTGTAGAATAGTGGGTAACTATGTTTATCTCACTATAGGAGCTTCTATAGTCAATCGATCTCTATTAATAATTAAATTATTATATATTTTGGTCTTTTATATATTTTATTTAAAGCAAGTAAACATGGGGTTTCAAAATTATGGAATGAAAACTATATTTATTCAAGAAAAGAAAGTAAACTTGTAACAAATAATGCATACAAAATAAATGGTGTTATAAAGAAAGGAAATTATCCTAGGAGAATATTACAGAATTAACCATCATTTTCTCATTATTAGTTTCACATTTATTTATTGAGGAAAATTCATTATATTCATGATCATCCTCTTATGCCCCAGTTGTGAACATACAATGTACCCAAAAATCACCAAGTATACTATATATCCACCTCCTTGATCGAGGGAGAATATTGCAGAAGAGAAAGCTAAACCTTGGGTGGAAAGTGGTTAAGAAAGGTTTATTTACCACTAATATCACCCTTAATATAATTCTAAGTAAATAATAAACATTAAACATGAAGCATAAATACTTGGGTTTAACATTGTATTTTTCCCCTGGTAAATTCCTCGTGTTAGTTACTCATGATCCTGAGTAAAAGAGATCATAGTGAAGAATAGATAGGGAGGAAACATAAAAGAGAAACATAAATAAAGGATGAGAGGAAGAGAAGAATAATATATATTAAATATGTAGAAATATACAACAACAACAAAAACTAACTTATCTACTAAAAAATATCTAATTAAATTTTCTAACTAAAAATGTACAACTCATTGGAAATGAGGTGGAGTATAAATTTAAAGGGATAGGGGTTCTTGGATTACCCTCTAAAAAATTCCCCCAAAAGCTTGAGAAGTTTTGGACAAGTAAATGGATGAATATCAATAGGCCATCTTCTAAAAGGTCATTTAATTTTATTTGGATATATAATCTCTAAATTTGGGACATATTTGACACATTTAGTTCAAGATATCCACCAAGGAATGATCGAATCTAGATAGGCGATGCTCGAAAATTCTCTAGAGAATGTGGATTGCATAACTATCATCCGATCGGAAGAAGAGTAATGATGGAAAAAAGTTCCTACCAAGAGAGCACAAAAGTTTAAAAATTGATGACATAGAAAAAAGTTTATTTAACTCATGGTGATCTGAATGAGTAGTTGTGAAAACTCTCAATATCTCCACCACCAAATAGGGAGGCGTTAGATGTACATCCCAAGAATGGGTGTGACTATTTGAAGTAGGAAGAAGTAGAGGAGGAAGAAACTTATTATGCTCTAAATAAATCTCTAACTATAAAATATTTCTTCCCTAAAACATCTATATCATGGGTACTACCCCACAAAATGGAATCCTCATTAGAATAAGAGCTCTTCTTTGGTTATTTCAACCTAATACACTTGAAAAACCCTTTCTCCAATGACAAGTATGCCCCCAAATATGGTTTCCTGGCATATGATTGGGGAATGGGAGGATACATGCACTGTAGACAAGGATATATGGGATAGAATAGATGCAGTAAGACTCAATATTTTAGTCATATACCCATGTAAGACACATATGAAACCAAGACTCATGGGAAATAACTCCAACTGGCTGAAAAGAGGTGAGGTGGTTCCTTAGATCCCTCTAGTAATCGCCCTCACCCAATTGTCTTGCATGATCTCCTAGTGGAGGGTTCAATCCATAAATCCAAGAAACAAGTAAGGCTAACCTAACCTACACATCTATAAAAATATATTCCCTCAACCTCTGCACAAGCACCAGGTCTATCTACATCAAATTCCATATATCCTGAGCCACATGCCCTAGAGCAACCTCATATCGAGAAGATCCAACCTCTAAAAAAATAATATGATATTCTAAAACTACTATCTATAGTCCTAGTTAATATCTCAATTCTTAATGCACATCATCTTTCAAAATAACTTTGCTAGGCACTTGTTGAAGCCCTCCAGAGCCCACAAAAATTTGAGATAGATTTCACTACTGCTAAGGGGTATTAATTGGAGACTATGTCCTTAAGATGTCGTGTTTCTATCTCATTCACTGATCAAGATCAGGAGGATTACATATAAGGGAACATAATAACCTTATACATATTGGGTGGACTCAATAGTGTCAATGTCTAAAGGGTACTGATTGATAATGGATTTGGGATCAATCTTATCTTAGTTCAGACCCTCTAACGGTTGAGGTATATCAAAGGGGACTTATCCCCCACAAAGATGAACATTTAGGGACATGGTATGCGTGAGAAAGGTCTTATTGGGAAGATAAATATCAAGGCATAATTTGGGGAACTCGCATCTAAGGCTGAGTTCATGGTCATCCATCAAGACACTGCATATAATGTCTTTCTTAGAAGGCCTTGGATACATAGCCACTTGGCGGTACCATTAAAATTCCATCAGTGTCGTAAGTACCCCATCAATGGACAAGTTAGCATACTACATGGTGATAGTGTCCTCTTAAAAACTTGTGAATCCACATATTCCAAATAAAACTTCTATAATAAGGGAGGTTAGCAACCAATTGTGGATGATGATATACAGGTTGAATCTCCCAATGGCTTAGGGACCACCCCTATGAATCCCTGATGTATACTTGATGATGACTATGTGCTCCCCAAAAACATTTTTGAAGTAGAAGACCTAATTTCAGAGGTCCAAAAATCTTCTTTCCTTGGTAACGACCAGCTCCAACATCTCTTTGCAATGAATCCTATAGAAAGAGATGATAATATCTATTCTAATATCCTCCCTCACACTGATAATGACAGAGAGGCCCCCAAATTTCCATCTTCACCTAAATATGTCTCCATAGAATCCAAAATGGAAATGAATAAGGATTATATCAGGAATTCACCTCCATCATTTGTGGAAGGCATCTGTACCACCATAAATGAGCTCAAGCAGATACATCTGGGAACATAAGAAGAACCGTGGTCTATGCTGATTAGTGCTGCCATTCCCCTTGAAGAGAAAGAAATGTACATTGAATTTCTAAAGCAACACCAATATGTGTTTTTCTATAACTATATAGAAATTCTTAGACTAGATCCTGATGTGGTTACACACCATCTTGGACTCCCTGATGAGCATAGAGGATTTAAGAAGGCATCAGGGAGAATGCGCCCCTCTCATGCCACCAATGTAGAGGTGGGGGTTGACAAGTTGATAAAATCCAACATTGTCATAGAAGTGAAATAACATATATGGCATGCCAACATCATCCCCATCAAGAAAAAGAATGGACATATTAGGGTCTGCATTGACTTTAGATACCTTAATTGGCATTTCCCAAAGGATAATTTCCCATTGCTGATCACAAAACTCTTGGTCGATGCAACTGCTAGCTTCCAAGACATTTCCTTTATGGATGGGTACTCAGGGTATAATTAAATCAAAATGGACCCCAAGGATGAATAATCCACTACCTTTAGAGAACTTCAAGGAATATTCTGCTACGAGGTCATTACCTTTGGATTAAGCATGTTGGCGCCACATACTAGTTCTCCATGCATCGCATATTTAATCCATTATTGGGGAGGATATCCAAGTGTTATGTTGATGACCTGGTCATAAAATCCTGATGGTTATGTGACCACTTCATGGATCTCTGAACAATCTTTGATAAACTATGACATCATAGTCTAAAGATGAATCCACTGAAGTGTGCTTTTGGGGTTACATCAAGAATGTTCCATGGTTTTATGGTACGCCGCCACATCATTGAGGTTGAACCAGAGAAGATAATTGATATTTTTGAAATTTCACCCCCTAAAAATTTGAATGAGCTAAGGGGACTCCAAGGGACCTCACCTAAATTCTGCAATTTATATCCAACATGGCCAGAAAATCTCCCCCCTTCACTAGGCTAATGAAGATGGGAGTTTCCTACCAATGGGACAATTATTTTCAGAATGAATTTGAAATCTTCAATCAATATTTGTTTCACCCACTATTTTATGCCTTCAGTGGAAGGAAGGACACTCATATTATATGTGTCCACTATGGAATGCTCATTGGGTGCCCTCCTAATGTAGAAAAAATGATGTTGTTAGTGAGAATAGTCTCTACTACCATAGACAGACCATGATAGGTACTACGACCAGATATTTTGATGTCGAAAAGAACTATCTTGTGCTCATATTTATAGTGAAAAAGATGAGGCATTACTTGAACCACAAAAGGTCTACCTGGTCTCTTGTATTGACCCACTCAAGTACATCCATGGATGCCCCATGTTAATTGGGTGCTTGGCTCAATACTTGGTCATTCTGTAGTAATATAACATTAATTTCATATCTCAAAAGTTAGTGAAAGGGAAAGCCCTGGATGATTTCCTTATGGTACATCCCCCCCCCAGAAAATACACCAGAAGACACTAACCTCCTAGATGAAGGTGTCTTTTATTCCCATGACACTCCTCAGACATGGGAGATTTACTTTGATGGTGCCTCCCAGAGTCTTGTTGGCACAATAATGGAAAACCCAAAGCTCAATAGGGTTGGTATAGGGATTGTATTTGTCTCTCCAGAAAAAGTATTTTTTTCCCTATTCTTTCTCACTGTCCGACGGCTGCATGAATAATGAGGCTAAGTACTAAGCCCTCATCACTAGATTAGAAATATCCCTACACCTACAAATAGCCTACCTGAATATCAAAGGGGGCTCAAAACTGGTGATAAAGAAGATCAATGGTGAATATGACATTAAGAAGGAAGATCTAGTCCCCCTCATTAGCTACGTCAGGGGATTGATGGAATAATTCCCCTTTGATCCCTCTATACATTATGTTCCCCAATAATATAATTCTCATGCCAATGCACTGACTAACATAGATGTCATTCTTGATAACCCTGATCCGAAGGAAGTAACCATTCGTATCACAAAAAAAAGAATGGTCACATCGATCATCATATGTGATATGGAAAAGATAAATCAGGTCAACATCACCCAAGACCATTACAAAATAGTGACCACCCCTGTATGGATGGAGCCTATACTCAACTATCTTTATGATGGGACTCTCCCAACAGATCATACCAAAAGGGAACAAATCTGATACAGAGAAGAAAAATTCACCCTACAGGATGGCCTAAATAAGAAAAAAGTTCTCTAAAAATGTTAATTAAATGGAATTATCCTTAGGTTCATAGAAGAAGGATATGTTCTCATCATCATGTAATAAATCCATGTAGTCTCTTGTGGCACCCACCAATATTGAACCAGGCACTCCCACTATATCAGGAGGTTGGGATATTACTAGGAAACCATGATACATGACTATGTAGAATTCACCAATACATTTCAGGCATTCCATATTAATTAAACATCATGTAACACCCCAAGATTTCATAGTAAATTAAATTAATTTAATTGCTTATATTGCACGCAGTACTGACTTGGATTGCGTTATAATCAAGATTGAGTTTCTACGAAACAACACATTAGTATTATAATTATTTAAATGATATATTTATTTATAAATTAAATATTGTGATATGAATAGTAAAAATTAAATTATATATAATGTTTTCATATAAGTAAAATATATTTATAATAAAATGTATAAGTTTTTTTAAAATATTTATATATTTTGAAAAACTATTTTTTTAAAATAACTACTTTTTATGTCCTTTTGTGAACAATAATAAAATTAATTTTAAACACTTCTAAGAATTGAATTTTGTAAAATAGACTTAATTTTTAAATTTTGAATATCAAAATTAGATTAGGGTAAATTCTTTGTATTTTTCTGAAAACATTCAATTTTTGATGAATAGTGAAAAATACCAAATTTTAATTGAAAACAACTTTTCTAATAGAAATAATTTATAGTGTTAAATTATACATTTGAGTGGTTTTAAAGCATAGTTAGATTATATTTTTATCATTTAATATAATTTAGTTCCTTGGAAGTAATTTTACATTTAAATTTGAGATAAATACATGTCAATCTTTTGATAGTTTTTACTTCTTAAAAACCCGCTTTTTGGTTTTGACAACGAGAATTAATTTTAAATTAATTACCAAAAATTCTGTGTTTTGAGTTTAGAAAATTGGATTAAATATTTAGAACAATAAGGTTCAAATTTTGTAAATATGTACCTTTTATTTTTGGACATTATGAATAGTAACTTTAGTAATTATTTTATTTACCATGATTAAAGGGTGAATCTAGTAAATAAGGGTAAAAATATAATATTATAATAATATTAAACTACCCTAACACATGTAATAATCTTATTTTATGATATATTTACGACCATGGGATTTCTTAGGTCTATTTTGGGACACCATGTAGCCACTTGGTTTTGAAAATGACATTTTATAAGAATTAATTTAAAGTATAGAAAAATATAACATAAACTTGTATCTTTCACTAAAAAATTTTTTATATGAGGTTATATAGTTGAACTATTTGGCTGTAAATAGTCATTATAAATTTTAAAAAAATTTATACATCATGATATTTTATTTATAATTTTTATACATAAAATAAATATATTTATTTATAACACAATAATGATGCAGTATTTTCCTTATTAATGAAAGAATAAAATAAACAATATTATAAATATTAAAATAAATATAATTTTAAAGTTTTGATTCTATCCAAGAATTTTATAGGTGAATATAGTTGATTCAATGTATTTTTTTGAAGTAATCAAGTTGTTACGACTTTCATAAAAACCAAATACTAAATAGTGTCAAAATTGAAAAAAAATGTGTTTAAAAAAATACTATTTTATTAAATGATATAATATTCCTAAAAATATAACATTTGTCCAAAGAACTCAGATATTGTTAGATATGTCATTAATTAATCACTTGAGGTTCTCTTAGTATTTTAGGGTAACTATTTTAACCATGTAGTATAAAAATACAAGAAGACATCGTAAAAGTTAAACTATTTAGCTAAGGGTTAAATCTAAAAGATAAGTTTAATATGGTGACCTAAACATGTCTAAAACCTTTTGGGTGAGATAATTTCATCCCATCTACACCTTATCTTCGAAATAAATCTATTTTCAGCTATTATAAACTGAAAATTATTTTATAATAAATTAATATTTCAAGATTTTCCTAAAGTGCCCCTCACCTCTCTTATAAAAGGGTACTTCCCCTTCTCTTAAATTAACACCTCAAAATCCATTTGTCTCGGCCAAACCCTGCCCAAATATCCTCCCAAATTTTCTACCTTAATCCTATGGGAAAAAATTTGGGTAGAAAGCTCTTACAGAATTTTATTGTGCAAATCAAAAGAAGACACCCGAATAAGAGCTAATAGTTTTATCCCTTCTTTCAAAGTTCATTTCTTCTTCCACTCCCTCTTTCTAAGTTTTTAACATAATAAAATAATAACTAAAAAATATAATATATTTTTGAGATATTTTTAAGATTATGAGAAAACCATATTACTCTTTTTACCCATCCTATGAAAAACAATACCACCATGCATGCGTACGCACGACTTACCATCTCCACACCGTGGTATAAATTGTTTTTCATGTGTGATTTATTTATATGGGTATAATGACAAATATAATTGATTTAAATAATAAGTAAAACATGATATTGTTTCTTTTAAATTAATAATCCATCCAATTCCATACCATTTAACCATTAAGGAAATGATACCGTCACTCGTGTGTACGTACAGCTTACCGTCTCCACGACGCGATGAGACTCATCTTCTATGTTCGCCATCCAAGAATGATTATAAACAATATATATTATTAATAATTATGAAATATATTATATAATATGTCTATTTAAATGATATATATATGTGTGTGTGTATGTGTGTGTGTGTACATATATGTCATTCACTTACTTCCATTCAATTCTGATATTAAAACAGAAACAATATTTATGTGTACGTACGACCTACCGTCTCCATAAATGGTGTATTCTATTTAATATATATATATATATATATTATAAATATTTATATTCTTAATATAAATGATATATAAATAATGTTTTATATTTAGGAAGTAATTAAATCATTATATAAGTGATACGATCAAGAATAACAAGTTAAAACATGTACGATAAAGAAAATGATTATTACCCGAAATGTTACTTTAACATGGAAATTATTATTAAATGGGTAGTATAAATTCATAAATTAATCATGTATGATATCATAAATATGAATATGGTTCTATTATAATTTAATAACATACTATGGTCATTATATAGGAGGTTAAATATACCCTTGACCAAAGGAAAGTACAAGGTAAGGGTTGATTTCTCAATCTCATTATTATCCGAGATTATTTATGTTTAAGTATTTACCGGGAAATATTTATAATCCATGTCCATGTTTAATAATAATGTTTTCAAAAGGAATATTTTAAGGTTTTATGGAAGGGAATCTTTAAATAGATAATCAATTTAATTTTTTAAAGATTTTTTTTTCAAAATCTTTTTAATTAATGTCCATGTTTTCAAAATGATTTTAAGTATTTATTTATATGTACATGATTGTTTTAAAATTTTAATTCATTTAAAAATCTTAAAATTGGTATGAGACACTTTGATTCAAAAATCTATTTTAAGTGACTTCCTTTATAAATTGTGTGACTTTTAAATGATTTCATGAAAAAGGGATATTCCCTTAAAAGAGTTTTACTAATCATTTTCAACTATATTAACATCCTTTACTGGATATTATTCTTGATTGAGGTTGATTTATTATAATAAAATATTCATTATTTTATTGAATGAGTTATGATATGTTTGACTGTGGATGTGTTATTTTTTTTTACCATTCATGGTTTATGGTTATAGTATTGACATTTTGTATACTAGTTTTAATACGAATGTTTATGTTATGTTTTACCCTTTTCATATGAGGAATGTATTGGACTTAGTAAGTGATGGGTGGGGCCTGCTATATCCCCTTGATGAATCAATAGGTATCATGAGACAAACTAGTGTCTTGGCATAAGGCCTTGATAGAATATTTTCAATTTTTCTTGGCATGAGGACTTGATGTAGTAGTTATTATGTTAGACATTATGCATTCCCTCGTTATGAAATTAGTTATTACATGTGATTATTTGACTAGTAGAATATCCATGTGAATAATTAAATGGAATTATTTTATTTATCTTTTCCATTTTATATTGAAGTTTATGTTTAAAAGTCTTGTGTTTTAGTATTATACTTTGCCTTAAATGTTTATAGTTTCCATTGAATTATTTACCCTTATTGAGCATCTGAGTGCACCCCTTATTATGTTTTATTTTCCCAAGATTCCAGGAAGTGTATTATGATTTGATATGAAGGGTTAATCTAGTGGAATAATGACATTATAAAAGCATTATTTATGTTGTGTTTTATGTTATAAAGTATAATGTATCATTCATGTATGTAATATACTTTCCAATACTGCTAAACTGATCAGTCCTTTGGGACTTGATCTCTTGTGATCATGCCAATGTATTAAAATAATGCACCAGATTTGGGTAACTAGGGTAGGGGTGTTACAGTTGGTATCATAGGATGTTTAGAAACAACCTTTAAAAAATATTTAGAAAACATAGATTAGGGATCATAACCCTAAGATATAATTTGAGGATAAGTATAGAAGATCCCTCTAGAATTTTGGTAAAGTTGGGATTACATGGATATTCCAAGAAGTACATCCCTATATAAATAGTATATGTGGATGTGGTTCTAGAACATATGTATCATGGGGTGAAAACTCTGACAAGGTGTTTTGAGATTGACTCGGGGTAACCTGGTACAGGACAATGAGCCTTTCTACACACCTGGTTTGACACTCCTAGGGGATATGCTTAGGATATTTTATTTTTATTTACAGACCATTATAAATGATTTATGAATAAATATGTCCTCAAAAGAACCATATTTATGATTATGGATTATATATGCATAATTTTTTCCAATTTATGTTAAGTATTTTACTAGTTTAGAATTATTCATTCAGATTCATAACCTAATCTAGTGTATTCCATTGTATAGAAATGACACTTAGTGGAAGAAATGGAAATCATATCAATGCACGTAATTAGTATAGGGATTTACATCCTATGAAATATAATGATAGTGGAGTTAGTGACACAACTGGTACTGAATAGATTATAACCATACTGAGATAGCTGACTCAGGTTATGAATAATAACCTTACCCATATAGAGCATCCTGATCCATAATACGGAGGATCAATATTATACTGCTTCATGAGACAATAACCTTCAACATTAAATGAGACTATAAATACTTCTGTATCTGAGAAATGGATAATTTCTTTAGAGAAAGTATTTATTGCTTTAGGGAGTAATAAGATGGAAACAGTTGTTATGGCAGTCTATCATCTTTCAGAAGATGCAGATCAATGGTGGTCATTGATTCAAAACACAAAAGAGGATGAAGAAGTAGGAAATATAGAATGGATAGAGTTTAAAGAAATTTTCCTAGTGAAATACTTTTGTCATGAACAACGAGCTGATATAGAAAGACAATTTCTATGTTTGAGACAAAAAGAGGATGAGAATGTTGCAAAGTATGAGGCTGACTTCACAAGGTTAGAAAGGCATACTACAGAATACATATGTAACCCAATATGTAAGATTGATTAATTATTTTATGGGTTAAAACCATTCCTCCGACAGGCATTGGTCTCATAATCCTTCTCATCGTATAAAGATATAGTATCATGTGCTATAAAGATAGAAAATGAATTCTCTAAGTCTTATGACATTAAATTAAAACAAGAGAAGAAGATAACGGTGGAGCAAGAGATAGATAAAGGGAAAAAGGGAAAGAAGGATTTTCCCTTATGTGATAAATGTGGGAATAAACACCTTGGTATTTGCCTAAAAGGAATGACAGTTTTTTAGAAATGTGCAGAAAAGGCCATCAAGCTTATGATTGAAAGAGGAAGAAAGAGGTTTTCAATGTTCAATGCTACATTTACAAATAAATAAGACATTATGCAAATTATTTTCCAAAGCGTCAAGAAAATATAGCTCAAAAAAAGAAAATGGATCAAGGTCAATCTTATGTTGTTACAATAGTCGAAGTAGAATAATTAATGTATTTGTGTTTTTGGATTAAATAATTATATTCTAGTTATATGAAGAATGTGATATATATAAGGATTGTACTGTAATACTTTTTGTTTTCATTATGGTTTTAATATGATTAAGGTAATCATATTTTTAGTATGTGACAATAATATCACCTTTATGTTGTTTGGGAATCTGATGTTATAATTAATTTTGGAAATTTAGAGACCTTTTAGAGAGTTTGGACTAAAGTATTTTGGATATGTATAAAGGTTGGAATGGATTAATTTATACATTTGATATTTTTTTATGGTTAAAAAATTTCCTAAAATTATTTTTGGATTGTTATAAAAAGGACAACTCAGAGGTTGGGCGACAACCTGTCGTGTCCAGCAAGGCCGCGAGACTTGAACCCGCAAATGAAGGGAGAAAAATGGTGCATCACCTACCACTAGACTATGTGACATCCTAGTTTGTATAATATAGTTTTTTAAATGGTATGACATATTAATTATAAATTCATTTTTTAGAACCCTATACGATTTGGTTAAATAGAATATTTTTGAGTTCTATTATCTTTTGGAGTGAAAGATTAGTTTGTGGTAGAAATTAGTTAAAGTATGAAACTCTACTTGTCAAGTATTTTTTTTATTCTATGAAGAAATTAATTATTAAACTTTAGGGAAAGTATCTTAAAACCAAATTTTTTTTCTCCTAATACCTTATGTTTTGTTGAACCGATGATATTTTAAATCATCATAGATTTATGGCTTTGAAGCCCTCAATTTTCCATTTATTGTTCACTTGTTTGTGATTGATGACCACAATAAATACCTATAAATATTTATGTTTTCCCTCCAATTATGTGTCTATTATTTCCACCAATGTTCACCTATTCAAAATCTTAATTTGGTGGTGACTTTTTCATTTCCCTTTCCATCTTATTACGACTAAATTTTATTAACCCTATTTCTGATGTGGGGTTTCCACAAAGGTATTTTCTATTTTCAACCTTTTATTTTCGAAAAAATATTTCAAATTGAGAGGATGAAATTTATTGAAGGAGGGAATAATGTAACAACCCAATATTTCATAGTATGTTAAAGTATTTTAATATCTTATATTGCACCCAACACCAACTTGGCTTGTGTTATACACAAGATTGAGTTTCTGCAAAATAACACATTAATATTATAATTATTTAAAAGATATATTTATTTATAAATTAACTATTGTAATATTAATAGTAAAAAATAAATTATTTATAATTTTTTCATATAAATAAAACATATTTATAATAAAATGTATAAGTTTTGTGAAAATAGTTATATATTTTGAAAAACTATTTTCGTAAAATAACTACTTTTTATATCCTTTTGTGAACAACAATAAAATTAATTTTAGACACTCATAAGAATTTATTTTTTTAAAATAAACTTAATTTTTGAATTTGGAATATCAAAATTATCTTAAGGTGAATTTTTGGTATTTTTCTGAAAACATTCAATTTTTGATGAATAGTGAAAAATACCATATTTCAATTGAAAACAAATTTTCTAATAGAAATAATTTATAGTGTTAAATTATACATTTGAGTGGTTTAAAAGTATAATTAGATTATATTTTTATCATTTAATATAATTTGGGTCATTGGAAGTAATTTAGCTTTTAAATTCGAGATAAACACATGTCAATTTTTTGATAGTTTTTACTTCTTAAAAAACTGCATTTTGGTTTTGACAACGAGAATTAATTTTAAATTAATTACTAAAACTTTTGTGTTTTAAATTTGGAATTTTTTTCCATATTTGGAATCATAAGGTCCAACTTTTTTAAATAGGCACCTTTTATTTTTGGACATTATGAATGGTAACTTCAGTAATTATTTTATTTACCATGGTTAAAGGATAAATCTGGTAAATAAGGGTAAAGAAATAATATTATAATAATATTAAACTACCCTAACACATGTATTAATCTTATTTGATGAGATATGTCCGACCATGGACTTCCTTGGGTGAATTTGGGGACCCCATGGAGCCACATGGAAGTGAAAATGACATTTTATAAAAATTAATTTAAAGTATAGAAAAATATAACATAAACATGTGTCTTTAACTAAAACAATTTTTAGTTGAGGTTATATAATTGATCTATTCGACTATAAATAGTTATTAGAAAGCTAAAAAATATTTCCTATATCATGATATTTTATTTACAATTTTTAGACATAAAATAAATATATTTATTTAATACATAATAATGATGCAGTATTTTCCTTATTAATGAAGGAGTCAAATAAATGATATTATAAATATTTAAATAAATATAATTTGAAAGTTTTGATGCCATAAAATAATTTTATAGGTTAATATTACATTTTAGGGCTGATTAAATGTATTTGTTTGAAATAATCAAGTTTTTACGACTTTCACTAAAACCAAATACTAAATAGTGTCAAAATTGACATAAATGAGTTTTTAAAACAAATACTATTTTATTAAATGATATAATATTCATAAAAATATAAGATTTAGTCAAATAACTTATATAATTTTATATATGTTATTAATGAACCACTTTAGGTTCTCTTGTCATTTTATGGTAACTATATTAACCATGTAGTATAAAAATACAAGAAGACATTGTAAAAGCTAAACTGTTGAACTAAGGGTTAAATCTAAAATATAATATTAATATAGTGACCTAAACATGTCTAAAACCTGTTGTTTGAGAGGATTTAGACCCATCACCACCTTATCCTATAAATAAATCCATTTTGAGCTATTATAAACCGAAAATTATTTTATAATAAATTAATATTTCAAGATTTTCCAAAAGTACCCATCACCTCTCTTATAAAAGGGTACTTTCCCTTCTCTTAAATTCACACCTCCAAATCCATTTGTCTCAGCCAACCCCTGCCCAAATATCCTCCCAACTTCCCTAAATTAATCCTAGAGGATTGTTTTTGGCAGAAAGCTATCTTAAGGAGTCCTTTTGTGCAAATCAAAAGGGGACACCCGAAGAAGAGGTAATCGTTTTATCCCTTATTTCAAAGTTCATTTCTTCTTCTACTTCCTCTTTCTAAGTTGTTACCATAATAAAATAATAAATCCAAAATATACTATATTCTTAGATTTTGTTAAGATTATTGTACAACCATATTAGTCTTTTTACCCATCCTATGAAAAACAATTCCACCATGCGTGCGTATGTACGGCTTACCGTCTCCACACCATAGTGTAATTTTTTTTTCTTATATGCTTTATTTCTATGGGTATAAAGATGAATATAATGGTTTTAAATAATAAATATAACATGATATTTTTTCTTTATAATTCATATTCCATCCAATTCCATACCATTTAACCATTAAGTAAATGATATCGTCGCTCGTACGTACGTACGGCTTACCGTTTCCACAACACGATGAGACTCATCTTCCATGTTCACCATCCAATAATGATTATAAAAAAATATATTATTAATAATTTTGAAATATATGACATAATATGTCTATATGAATGATATATATATATATATATTCATGTACATATATGTCATTCACTTACTTTCATTCAATATGATATGAAAACGGAAACAACATTTATGCGTACGTACGACCTACCGTCTCCATAAACGGTGTATTCCATTTCATATATATATATATATATATTATACATATTTATATTCTGAATATATATGATATATAAATAATTTTTTATATTCTAGATGTAATTAAATCATGATATAAATGATACAATCAAAAATAACAAGTTTAAACACGTACGATAAAGAAAGCAATTATTACCTGAAATGTTACATTAACATGGAAATTATTATTAAATAGGTAGTATGAAGTTATAGAGGAATATTTTATGATATCATAAATATGAATATGGTTCTGGTATAATTTAATAATATACTATGGTCATTATACATGAGGTTAAACGTACCCTCGACCAAAGGAAAGTACAAGGTAAGGGTTAATTCCTCAATCTCATTATTATTCGAGATTGTTTATATATAAGTATTTACTAGGACATATTTATCATCCATGTCCATGTTTCATAAAAATATTTTGAAAAGGAATTTTTTTAAGGTTTTATGGAAGGGAATATTTAAATATATCATCAATTTAATTGTTTTAAAGATTTAGTTTTCTAAATATTTTTAATTAATGTCCATGTTTTTAAAATGATTTTAAGTATTTATTTATATGGACATGATTGTTTTAAAATTTTAATTCCTTTCAAAAGTTTCAAAGTGGTATGGGATAGTTTGATTCAAAAATCTCTTTTAAGTGACTTACTTTATAAATTGTGTGACTTTTAAATGATTTCATAAAAAGGGATATTCATCTCAAAGTGTTTTATTGATCATTTTCGACTATGTCAACATACTTTAGTGGATATTATTATTGATTGAGGTTGATTTTTTATAATACAGTCTTCCTTATTATATTAAATGAGTTATTATATGTTTTAATATGGATGTGCTATTTTTATACCATTCATGGTTTATGGTTAAAGTATTGACATTTCATATTCTAGTTTACATATGAATGTTTATGTTATGTTTCACCCTTTTCATATATGGAATGTATTGGACATAGTAACTGATATGTGGGGCCCACTATTGCCCCTCGATTCATCAGTATGTCTCATGTGACAAACTAGTGTCTTGGAATAAGGCCTTGACAGAAATTTGTGATTTTTCTTGGCACGAGGCCTTGATATAGTAGTTATTTTGTCCAGCATTATGCATTCCCTCATTATGAAATTAGTTATTACATGTGATTATTAGACTATTAGAATGTCTATGTGAATAATTAAATGGAATTATTTTATTTATATTTGCCATTTTATGTTTAATTTTATGTTTAAAAGGCTTGTGTTTTATTATTTTAATTTTCCTTAAATGTTTATAGCTTCTGCTGAATTATTTACCCTTACTGAGCATCTGAGCTCACCCCTTATTATGTTTTATTTTCCTAGGATGCCAAGAAGTGTATTATGATTTGATATGAAGGGTTAAAATATTTGAATAATGGTTTTATATCAAAGGATTATTTAAGTTGGGTTTTATGTTATAAAGTGTAATGTAACATTCATGTATGTAATATATTTTCCAAGACTGATAAATTGATTAGTCCGTTGGGACTTGATCTCTTGTAATATTTCCAATTTATTGAAATAATTCCCTGGCTCTGAGTAACTGGGGTAGGGGCGTTACACTTCATCCATCTGCCCCCAGAATTAGTATATACAACTAAATATTCTTGGCCATTTTTCATTTGATGGATGGATGTCATGGGACTATATCCCTCCACCACAACTAAGAAGTTCAAGTATATCCTTACTTTTACCAACTTATTTTCCAAATGGGATAAGGCGATACCCCTCAAGGAAGTCAAAACAAATAATATCATCAACTTCTTGAAGTCCCATATAATCATAAGGTTTAGAGTCCCTCAGAAAGTATTGATGGATAACAGAACCAAATTCTATTCCACAAAGTTAAAGAAGCTTTACTAGGAGTACAACATAGAGTCCAATCACTCTTCTCTCTATCATGTAGTTATAGATAGGAAGATAGAGGCCTTTTATAAGAATTTATCAAATATAATCCAAAATATGGTAAATAAGGATAAGAAGTATTATCCAGACAAACTCCTTCATGATTTATGGGCTTACCATACCACCACATGTACTACTACCCAAGATACTCCATACTCACTGGTATACAGAACTAATGTAGTGCCACCCATAGAGGTCTACCTACCTTTACTCTAAATATCCATTTGTGAAAAAATCTTATAGGATGAAAAATATCAAAATTGGATAGATGAGTTGGAACAACTAGATTATAAGAGGTTTCACACACTTCACAACATATAATTTCACTAGAATTGGATAGAACGGTCCTTCAATAAAAAGGTTCAACTCTATTAATTCCTATAAGGATAACTAGTGCTAGCCGTCATAAATCTAATAATATGAGGGAAGAATCCCCTGAAATTGGAGCCCAAGTGGGAAGGACCTTACACTATACATAAGATATATCATAATAAAGCCTATTATCTAGACACCATGGATGGGTAGCATGTCACACCGCTCACTAATGAGAGATTTCTAAAGAAATACTTTGCATAGTGGTTATACAATTAGGCATCCACATTAGAGTAATCCCTGTTATTCATCTAAACCACATGACGTTAAACTATATGGAGTTCATCCTAACCACATGATGTTAAACTATAAAGAATTAGTCCTTATTGAAAGACATGAAACTGCATGGACAATGTCCTTACTGTATGACATTAAACTGGATAGATCCCCAAATCCACTTCCCCTCATGTAGGTTAATTCATCATCCTTACCACATGATGTTAAACTACACAATTTTCAAATAACTATGTATGTATTGATTTTCATTTTCAATGAGATACGTAGGGACACCATGATCCTAAATCTTGGTCCATCCACTATATCATATAAAATTCCCTTGTTATACCCCTCTCTTGTATCTTCACTGTGGGGAATCCCATGTAGCTCCTTGGTTCTCACACCAAGCATAATTCACATGAGCTTAGGAACTACAGCAAGGACATACCATCACAAAAATGTCATATAGATTCCTAACGGATCCATTATGGTCTTTAATGAAAGACCATAAAATGCATAATTTGAGTCCTCTCCACATGACATTAAACTACACGATCAATGTACTTACTGCATTATGTTAAACTACACGGTTCCCCAAGAACTATGTGTGGCTTGATTCTCATCCTCGTGATATATGTAGAGAAACCAAAACTTCCACTCCTTGTCCCAAACATGATGTTCTAACCAATTCACATCATTCCACCTTTTTCTTTATTGCATGGCATTAAATTGTATAGGATTATAAGAACTATGTGTAGCTTGATTCCTACCCATAGTGGATATTTATTGACACATGTATCTTCAATCCTAATCCCATCTACAACTATCAATAGAGATAATTCCCAGCTCTACGTATGGGCCAGACCTGTGTAAAGTATTTCCTTTCCCAAAACTACATGTGGATTGATTATTTTCCTCATTATATACATAGTGACTCAAAAAAATTTCATCTTCAGGACCAGCCACAGGTATATCCTTTTTTAGTCCTTTGGCGTGAGTTTTCTTGGAAAGGTGCATGGTGTGGACAAGACCTCTTTGGTCCTCATTAATGTTGTATGTCTTCATGGTACCACACTATATGTATCCACGTTAGGAATTCCATTTTATAGTCTGAACGACATGGACCTAAAATATTCACATATGTCCCTACAACACGAAATTAAACAGCGTTGCATCGACCTAGTCACATGAAAATAATCTTCATCACAACCATCATCCTCACCGCAAGACATTAAACTGGACGACCATATAGAACTACGTGTGGATTGATTCTCATTTCCATAGGATACATAGTGACCCATAAGCTCCCATATTTAGGACCAGCCACAACATTAACACTTTTCACGTCAGTTCCTACATCCATCCTACATGAAGTAACACTATATGGAGGTAGGTCTTTACCACACGATGTTAAACTGAATGGAAAACGTCTTGGTCACATTACCTTAAAACTACACGAAAACAACCCCACTACATGATGATAAAATTTTAAGACCATCTACCATTTTTCATTCTTTATCAAAGTACCATAAGATACTTACCCTAGTCAACTAGAGTATAGGGTTCTTCTACCATATTTTAAAATCTCCCCAATCCATGTACCGCACTTCACAACTTTTATACCTTAGATTACTGCAAGACTTTCATTTCCCTTGAAAAGTGAAAAATAGATCTCTCAGTTGGTCATGATACTAATGCAAAAGGGATTTAGACCCACGAAATGGAAACATCTTAGTCCAATATAAAGGGCCTCTTGATTCTTGTGAGCATGACATCACCACAGTGGAACCTATCACCCTATTGTGTTTTAGTTTATCCTTATAATGATTTTCCAATATCATTTCTTATGATCTAAGGAACTTGATCTATAGTTTACAAAATCTTTTTCCCCTGCTTGGAAAAATGTTGGAATTCTTTCGACTCTGGGTATCCTAATTAGGATCTTGTGTAACAGCTCCCAAACTAGGTCCATGTGAGTCATAACCTTAAACTGCTTATGCCTTGGTCAAAGATGTATGACCATGAACTCTAGCCTATAATGGTCAAAATCAAAATACCTTAAACTACAAGAAAATAGGCACATAACTTGTTAGGTTGAAACCCTATGAAGGGAAACCTGAGAAAAATTCAAGTCTCCACCAGCTAAAATCTTCATCTCCAAAGTATAAGAAAAAGTTAGGGAACAATCCTAAATAAGGAATAAAGCTCATAGGGTCTACATTTTATCCCTAATGAAAACCAATCTATGCTTAATAGACCCCATGATTTAGAAAAAAATTAAAGAAATGATTTTTCACATCTCCCCGCCAAGAGAATATGTTCATAAGGTTGTGGTGAAACTTTTAGGGTGCTTGAACCCTTCTTGGATCTTACATTTTCCATAAAACATACTTCATAATCTAAAGTTTCTCATGTCATAAAAATCCTTTCATTTACCCTGAATAAGAAAAGAGATCTCTCAATTCATCCATGCTACTAACAAAGAAGGGGTTAGACCAACTTACCATAGAAATCTTGGCCCAATATAAAGGGCTTTCTAATTCTTGTGATCCTTACGTCATCACGGCAGAAATTAGCACTCCCTTGTGTTTCAAGATATTCCCAATGTGACTGTCCCATGCCTTCCTCATGACCTGATCTCTTTGGACTATTAATTACAATCTTCTTATCAAACTATTCAATAGGATCTGATATCCTCGATGTTTCATCACCATGTTTTGTATCCTTTCTCAAGGCCAAAATGAGACCCTTCATTCTTTAACATTTTGGTGGCCCAAACCTCATGATTCAAAACCACAAAGTGTAGGGAATGAGATATTAAATTAGTGATAAGTTTCCCTTAGGTGCTAGAAACTTTCCTATACAGACTTTCTTCCATTCCTAACTTCATCATCTAGATGTTTGAGTCTTTGAAAATATTTCATATCCCCTAGAAAGGAAAAGATATCTATTAGTTCAGCCATGCTACTAACATAAAGGGACTCAAGACCACCGACCGAAGACATCTTGGCCCGACATAAAAGAGTTTCATGATACTTGTGAGCCTTAACAGCACCGTGGAGGAACCTAACAACTCATAGTGTTAAGGTACATACCTAGCATGTCTTCCCTATTCTATATCACTCAACTCAAACTTCTAGGTTGTGATTTGCATCACCCACATTCTAACTATCCAGGCATGACTAGCTTCCCGATTATTTCACCCGTAACCATATTCACCCCATGATTCTTACATAGCCCTTGTAAAAGAGTGTAGATCAGCCTTTCTTGGACATTTTATCGATGCATAATGGATTTAACCTGCTAGCTAAAGGCATCTCCTCCTTGTAAGAAAGGAACTCCAATCCTTGTGAGCCCTAACAGCACTACAGTAGAAATTA
This sequence comes from Viscum album, assembly GCA_963277665.1. Classification (NCBI taxonomy): domain Eukaryota; kingdom Viridiplantae; phylum Streptophyta; class Magnoliopsida; order Santalales; family Viscaceae; genus Viscum; species Viscum album. The sequence goes on along the minus strand of OY728155.1, from coordinate 1,512,974,634 downwards.
GCACCCCGATAGTGTTTTGAGTCATCCCTGGTCTACCATCCCCTTGTTCCATGAATTTTCAAGATAGAAGAACTTAAACTATATTACACCAATGGTTCGAGATAGAAGACCTTAAACTAAAGTACACCAATGGTCCGAGCTAAAATACCTTAAACTAAAGAGACATGTGGTTCGAGCTAAAAGACCTTAAACTAAAGAGATAGATTGTACGAGCTAAAATACCCTAAAATAAAGTAATAAGAGGTCCATAATAAAAGACCTTAAACTAAAGAAATACCATTTTCAATATAAGAAACCTTAAATAAATCAACAGATAGTATGTTTAGAAAATTCATCCATTCATAGTATGAAAAAGAGGGAGATTTCTCCACATTACAGAGTCTCTATGAAACCTCAACAAAAAATGGAGTTTAATTAAAAATTATGGGATGTGGTACAAAAAATTGATTCACAATAAAAGATGGTTATTAGAACTGGCAAGAATGGAAAGAGTTTAACAGGAAACATAAATTGAGTGATGGAGTGTTTCTCTTCCCACTTAGTCTAATTCAACCTCACGATGGAGAACTTTGACCAGAGTAGTCAAATATTCAACCCTCCTCTGATCTATGGTCAATGAGGTTAATGATGTAGAATGTATGGAACTTATATGAGTACTAATATACTCATATCTCCATATCTGCATCGTCCAAGAATCCATCTGAGCTTGTAGTTTAGATAACAACTAACAACATTGCTCCATTGTATCCATTTTCTCTTACATTTGTTTAGAAAGGGAAGACTCATTCAAAAAATCATGAAGGAAACTTTCCTATATGGACAAGTCTCCTTAGGTTAGGATAACCTAATGCATAATTTCATACAAAGGTTGCTGATCAAAACCATCTAACCCTAAATCATGAAATAACCGGTAGTGGAACTCCCCTTGATGGAAGAATGTCTCTAAGGGGTCTTAGTAATCAAGACATGAATGTGCTCCCAGATCATCTTGCGATGTAACTGAACGTTATTAGCCGATGAACTAGGTGTGATACAAGGATAACTAACCAGGTGAATCATTGCTGGAATAGGAGAAGAATCTACATATTCCTCTCTCTTTATAGGTGTATCATCCATAGCCTATGAAATGTAAATGATATCCTCCATAGAAGATGACCCACTATCCAAATAACCATCATCATAGTGAGGTCACTTCCTGGACACTTCTCCTAAGTCCTCAATCAATTCCATTGATGCTATAGATAGAGGAGTTAGTGATTCAAGAGGATTATCCACATGAAGGACCAGCTGGCCTAACACACCATTGGGATGAGCTATCACCCAAGACTAGGTGTAATCCTGGGTGAGGAAATAAGAAGCATCGATAGGTAGAAATAAGATAACAAATCTAGTATCTTCACTTGATAGTATCTTCCAAAATTGACAGATGATGGTAGGATGTCATTCCCCTCAGACGATGGCCAAGGGAACGGGGAAAACACTCTGAATGAAACTAATATGTCAGTAAAATTGATATGGCATGTATAGATCACATATAATCAGCTCATCCACCCTATCCCAAAGATAGATCAGATAATATCTTTCATCAATAGAGACACTTCCATTATTAATAATTGGATATCCTAGTGCATGGAAGGTTACAAATTTGAAACTATCAAGCGAACATAGAACACCTTTGACCTCATTAGGGGTTATATACAAGGGTCCAACCCTAGATATGTTCAAAAATCTAGTATAGGATATGAGGTCTCGGATCATAAAGGTGTTGTGTACTCATAACAATGGAAATGATCCCCTATCCATCCAAACAGGAACTAAAGGGGGTCGACGATCCTATAAGGAGTGTTACCTTGTTGAATTTGTCCCAAAATGTAGTAGAGGTGTGCAAGAATTGGTACCACCAAGTTAAGGTGTCACCCTATTAAAAGACACACCACCATTACCAAGGTGCTAACGCAGATTCCCGAGTGCGCATCCCCCATTGGGAAGAGCCACCCTTTAGGAAAATAGTAAGGAAAACTACCAACCTAAGGTCCAAATGAACCTAAAAATTCACCTGATAGCCCCATGAGGTGTAATCCCTAGCTTCCAGAATTTCCCAATATGAGTCGGAATTGTTATGGACCTTTTGGGAAGGGAATCGATGTGGGATAATAGCATTTGGTCTAACCCCATTTATACACAGAAAAATATTGATATAGTCTATGAAATAAATAATTTAGCATACTATCAAATCTATCCCCAGTTTCTTCTTTACAATGAAGAGCATATCCTTGGATAGAACTTGAGTCTATAGAGGATCATCCGAGATGTTCGCAGTAGGGAGAAATTCATCATATATTTCCCCAATGGGATGGATTCTTCCCACCTGATAAATTTTCCTTAGGTTGATACCTACTTCACCATAGGACAAGTGAAATGTATTGATCCCATGATACCAATGTCCAATCATCTCCCAAATAAGGTTGGTCTAGAGGTAAATGATAAATTGGGAAATCTTCATGTCTTCATGAAGATGAACCCTATATAGGTCATCAGCAAACTCCCAACATCTTTTTCAGACCTAGAAATTCTATGCCCACTCATTAGAGAAATGGATAAAGATCACACTTCAAATAACATCTTCCACTAGAAGTGTCTATAGAAGAGGTGAATATACTTGAATATCTCTAAGAAATAAGTTGCTGGGAAAATTCATGAACATCGAGACCTAAAGTGGATTTGGCCAATAGATAATCCAAAAATTGGGATGGATCCGTGACCAATTGACTATCATCAATAATTATCATCTGGACATAGTCAAAGGAACTAAACACCCATTGAGATGGAAAATTAAAGTCTAGGGGAGGTATGGAAGCATCATCTAGCAAGATGAACCGATATAGAAGAAGTCGATTAGATAAGGGATAATCCTGAATTTCGGATGAAAGAAACCTTTTTAGGGTCTCATTATTAGTATATATGCGATACCTAGGATCGGCCTTACAATTCCCAGTGATCATGGCCCTTTGACCATCCACAACTGAGGCACCATAATAAGAACCATAATACATCTGAAAATAAGTATGTGAAACATGTCAAAAAAATAGAACATAAAATATTTTTAAAAATAAAGGCAAGGAAGATTCAATAGAATTATGCACATTACATGAATCATCCAAAGTCTGGGAAACAACATAAATAATTCACATATCACTTGATCTCCAGAAGACTCAGGTGGTGGAAAACCCTTGTAGGGCATCACATGCATCGCATGACCCCCCCCCCCCCCGGAGACTCGTCATCACATGACCTGAACACGATCACACAATTAGCAAATGCTTGATTGATGGGGTTAGAGAATCTCACAAAACCACTCAAGGAGACCATAACCCTTATAGTATAAGTCTAAGGGATTATCAAGGAATAGTTCTCAGTTGAGGCATATTAGTGTCTAAGTAGCAACCAGTCTTGCGTAAGAGCATTGGTGATCCGGATTCACGACACTGACTCACAGATGGGTTTCATGATTATGGTTTATGGAACATTCTTATGACGAAGGCAATAGTGGGAAAACTATGAGAAGGATTTGGCTGGGGGAATTAATTATCCCCCACCCCCTATATATAGGAATTTTTAGGAATACCAAGTGTCACCCGGTGGACCAAATGTCACCCGAAGCACTGGTTCATGATACCGCCAATGATTCTGGTGGGAATTAGTTTTTCTTAGAACAATGTCCTTGTCCCCTCAGTCATTTCTCTTAAGGGGGGAAATTTGTTGAATCCCACCAAATAAAAATCAGCAAAATCAAGAAGGAAGAAATACCATAATATGAGTATTATTTTCCCTATGAAAGAAAAGGAATGGGAGGATGGATGAGAATTGCAGATTGTATGAGTCCATGAAGGAGTCGTGATCTCATGACCACTCTAAGGTCATGAGAAGGCTCCACGCATGGTGTATAACCCATGGGAAGTCTCATGAAGCCCCTATTGTAAAAAATTCCAGCTCATGAAAAGGTCCTCTAGACAACTGATGGTCGTAGGGTAAAAACTAACTGAGCACCCCAGGTCGCGTGGTTTTTCATTGGAAAATTCCCGACAAACAACCCAAAACACTGTGGAAATAAGGAAAATAAATATTCAATGTTGAGACATAGTTTTTAACTAATAAGACTTTGAAGTATTTCTAAATATTATTCCAGAGCTATGTGCCGAGACATCATTAAATTCCAAGGCTCGGTGTGCCCGAAATTAATTTTATTAAAATGTTAAATATGTTTTATATTACACACACACGGTTAATTAAATAAAATTGTATAAATCCTAAATGGTTGATTGGATAAAAAATATGAGACCATGGTTGGGTCCAGAAGGTGGTGTTTACCCTAGTCACGATGTAAATTGAGTCAACATGGGACGTTCAGACCCCTTTCTCGATGGAGGTATGTTAAATGGATGAAATAAATTATTATATTATTAATTTAATATCACAAACATGAATAAATCATGGATGGGGAATCAGATGATAAATCTAAGGCCACCATTGAGTTCAGAACATGGGTTTTACCCTAGGTAGGGTATAATATTTTTCAACGTTAGGAGATCATCTTGTGTGCCATCATGGATGAATAATTAAATAATAAAATAATTATTTATTTAATTATTTGATTTATATCTTGACCTAATTGAAGGTTATAAATTCTAATTTTAGAGAGTTGCCACATAATTATGTTTTTACAATGATGACAAAACCTATCTTCCTCTCCTTCCCATTGACGAATGAAGAACGACGATAGACCCATGGATACAGGTGGATCAAAGCACGACGAATGCAACAACTCATTCTGATCATTGTGCAAGTGTGATCTTCATCAAGAATGATCAATTCAATCCAGTTAGGGCTCGTCTTTGGTGATTTTTCTTCACCCTAGATTAAAATTTGATTAGTTCGATAATTCTTCTATCAATATGTACCCTCTTTCTTGATTTTAGCATTGAAGTAAATTGCTTTTATCAGTTCTTTCCTAAACCAAATTTTCCATTCTTGATCGTTGTCCAATAATGCTTAGCCAATGATCCAAACCCTTTGTTTATGTGATTCACTTACAATTTTTTTTGCATTATTCACTATTGGAACCATGTGGTTCCCAAATCAACAATTACCGAGAGACCCGAGCTCGATCAGGTTCCCGAATTCAGGTTGGATTCATGAAACGACAATAGAATCATGAGATAAGACTCGCTATGCATAAATCATGACCTAAGGATCATAGATATGAGATTTTTTCATAGTTTTTGAGTTAGATTGAATGTGTGTTTTATTGTGGAAGGTGTTGGTGGTGTGACTTGGCTGGGACAAGGGACCAGTGGGGTCCCGGTGAGGAAATAAGGTGACCCACAGTGGCTAGGTGAGGTGGCTTCGGTGGTTTGAGGCAGCTCCAGTAGTTTGGGGCGGTGCGGCAGAGCGGGCCATCACGAGCATGGCAGTCCAGTGTTGAGCAGGCGACGATGGTCGATGGTCCGCAACACAGTGGCAGAGGCGAAAGGCAACTCTCAAGTGGTAGTGGTTGTTTCTGTGTGAGGTGAGGCAGGTAGAGAGGGGTCAGCACATGCAGGCGTGACTCTAGGCAGGGATGGTGGTGAACCGGTGTTCGGCAGTGACTCCGGGCAGGTTCAAGGCAGCATGACATAGGTGGCGCGGCGGAGGTGCCAGCTGGTGGTTGCGTGGGGGCGGGTGGGTAGAATGAATGGGGGAGGGGTACCTAACCATAACCCTAAAAAAGAAAAAATATCAAATATAATAATAATAATATTATTATTAATGTCATTATTAATAATAAAATGTTTAACCCGCCATAACTCCCCCATACGATGCCTAATTCACGTGTTGTCAAAGGCAACATGAACTTGTCAATGATACAATATTTTTAGAACCATTTCTTAAGATTCTCTCTGACTTATGGCCTGGTCACATGAAACTCTCATGAAATGTGAGATTTAATATCATTATTAAATCCTTGACCCGCCACATCTCACGTGTACGACATCCGATGGATGTGCCGTCTGCGGCGGTGTGGCCCAGTTTTCAAGATAGCCGTTAAATACTGAATTTGGATGCAATATTTGGGTTTTCAGATCTGGTCCACAAGAATCCCAAATAATAATAATATATTATTATTATTAAGAACTTTGACCCGCCATAATTTCTGCATGCGATGTCCGATTGGAGAGTCGTCAATGGCATTGTTATTCTGACTTTGAGGCATAATTTTCAAGGCCAATTTTGGATATTTAAATCAAATTCTAGGTATGGGCCCTAGAAGGCTCGGTTCACACATATTATGGTGAAATGAATTTTTTCATTGGGTATCTGTTTTGGATGAATGAGTAGTCCATATTGGGTGCTTTTTGGTGAGGATCACAATGTAATGATCTCTATAATTTGTTTATGGACCGAGGCATGGGGCCCATGAAATGCCTCTCAAGTGTATTGTAGTGACATAAAAATTTTCCATAGAATGTCCATTTGGAGTGATCAGATTGTCCACCTCGTGTGTTTTAGCACAAGGATCCTAATGGTTTGATCCATTTGGATGTGCAGATCCTTATTTGGGATCTTGTTAATTGTGGAAACATGAAAGGAATATCGGTGGAAGATATTTCTTATGTTTTTGAAGATAACCCATAGATTAGGTCAACATTGACTCTTGTACAAGTGGAGAAGATGTTTGAAGAGATACAATATGAGATGTTTTGGGTTGGAATGCCCGAACATGATACCAGATGAAAATAGTGGATTGACTTTTCCCAGTAGTGAGGCGTGGCTTGAATTTTCCCAGTAGTGAGGCATGGATTGACTTTTCCTAGTAGTGAGGAATGGCTTGAATTTTCCTAGTAGTGAGGTGTGGCTTGACTTTTCCTAGTAGTGAGGTGTGGCATCACTTTTCCCAGTGGTGTGGCATAGTTTCACTTACCTAAGGACTCACGAGAAGGAGGGGCGCTTCCCCACTGAGAAACACCCTTGTGACGCAACCTAAAACTGTGTAGGAGAGTCAATTCCACCCAAAGCAGATAGTAATGAGGTGCGGTGATTTGAGCCCCTTTGACTTGTGACTCCTGGGCAGACGATGAGGTGTTGGGTATTGCAGATGGTTTTTACTTGGAACTATTGGTTACTCACTTTCTTGATCTGAGTTGTGAAATAAAGACCCCTTACTCTCTCTTTTGGGTTTCCTTTACTGAGCAGACACACACACACACACACACAAACACACACACACACACACACACACACACACACACACTATTTTGGAACCCACCCCTTGTGTTTTGGCTACACTTTTTCCAGGAGAGGTGAAGATGTGCGAGGTATGCCACTTTCTTTTTGTGTTTAGTTTCTCATGGTTGGAAAAGTCTACTCTCCTACTATAGGTAGTGAAGACTTGACAAGAAGTTTTTCTTCTCACCATTTCTAGTTCCTTGTGTTTGGATGATATTACTTCAGTCCTTTGTTGGGTTGAGCTAAAATCATTTTATTGTACCTTATTCCATCTACTGATTTCCTTTTTAGAGTATCTCTTGCACCCCCTTTACCTTTTTGGGGCATCATTTTGAGTATTTTTATACTCACCCCTACATGTGATTTTCCCACACGTTTCATGCCTTATGTAGATGACAAAATGGCTGATCGTGACATTAAAAGAGCATAGGGATACAGGTGCTTTTACTACATACAACGATCGTATCTTGGGTTATAGGAGTAGGGCTCTCTCAGTTGTTCTACTTTTCTGTTACTACCAGGTTGTGGAAATTTTCTGGTTGGGCATGTATTTTTTCTCTTTTCCCCTTTAATTTCACTATACAATACTTATACTGTTTAGTTTTTCATGCATGCTTGGTATATTTATATCAGTGTTTCATCTTTTGTTTCTTTTCCATTTGATACAAATTTTTCATGACCCAACCTATGTCGGGGCTAAAGTTGAAACTAATCTAAGCCCGCATCTATAGGACAAGGGTTGGAGACAAGAACCAAATGCATAAAAACTCAAGGAGGCCTTTACCCAAACACCTGTATAAACTATACACATCATCGATAAGAGAAAAACTTATACGGTCAGACCATCCTTTTTGGTCCACGTGTTGTGGCAGTACGGAAACGTGCAGGTTTTCCTAGGAATGGGAGAGCCAGATGCAGGCTTTGTATCCCAAGATGTTGTTCAGTTTTTCTTTTATGGTAAAAAAATCTTGAATGAGGTAATGATGTAGAGACCCTATTTTTTCCTAATATGACATTAAAATATTTCTATATATTATTCCATAGCTAGGTACTGAGACAACATGCAATTATGAGGCCCAGTGTGCCTAGAATTAATTTTATAAAAATGTTAAAAATGTTTTATATTAAGAATGTGCAGTTAATTAAATAAAATAGGATAAATATTAAATGGTTGATAGGATCAGAAATATGAGACCACATTTGGTTTTGGAATGTGGTGTTTACCCTAGGCTTGACATAAAATGAGTCGGTGCAAGATGTTCATACCCCTCGCTTGATGATGGTATGTTAAATAGATGAATTAAATTATTAATTTATTCATTTGATAGATCAAACCCAACTATCTCATAGATGGGGACTCAGATGAGAAATCTGAGGCCATCGTTGTGTTTAAAATGTGGGTTTTAACCTAATAAGGGTATAACCTTTGTCGGCACTAGGATATCGTCTTGTGTGCCATCGTGGTTGAATAATTAAATAATTAAATAAATAAATATTTAATTATTTGATTTATAACTTGACCTAATTGAGGGTTATACATTCTCATTTTAGTGATTTTCCTCATAATTCTATTTTTCCAATGATGACAGGCCCTCTCTTTCTCTCCTTCCCATTGATGAACGAAGAACAACGACTAACCCTTGGATCCAGGCAGATCAAAGCATGATGAACACAATAGCTCCTGATCATTGTGCAAGTGTGATCTTCATCAATAGTGATCAATCCGATCTAGGCAGAACTCATCTTTGGAATTTTTTTTACCTAGATTAAACTTTGAGTAGTTTGATAATTCTCTCATCAATCTCCACCTAGTTTCTTGATTATTCCATTGAAATAAATTTCTTTTATCAGTTATTTCCTAACCCAAATTTCCTGTTATTGATCATTGTCTAATAAATCTTATCCAATGATCCAAAACCTTTGTTTATGTGATTTAATACCCTATTTTCATGCTTTATTCATGGTTGGAACCATACGGTTCCTTACTCGACAATTGCAGGGTGACCAAAGCTCGATTGGGTGCCTCAATTCGGGATAGTTTCATGCAACGAAAATGGAATCGCGAGTGGATATTGGCTACATGTAGATCGTGACCTGAGGATCAATGATCTGAGATTGTTTTACATTTTTGTGTTGGATTTAATGTGTGGTGGCTTGAAGAAGGTGTCAGTGGTCTGATTTTTCAAGGATGAGGGACCAGTGGGTTTTCAGTGAGGTGAGAAGGCGACCCACGGTGGATGGGTAAGGCGACTCCAGCAGTTTGAGGCAGCTCCGGTAGTTTGGGGTGGTGCGACAGAGCGGGTCATCATGAGTAGGGAGGTCCAGTGCTGAGAAGGCGGCGGTGGTCCGCAGCGCAACGACATAGGTGGAAGGCGGCTCCTAAGCTACAACGGCGACATCCGTGTGAGTTGAGGTGGCAGGGCCCAGGCGGTGCGGCTAGCGCGGGGTGGGGGGGGGGGCAACCCTAACAAATAATTTTTTTAAAATATAATAATAAAATGTTTAACCCACCATAACTCCCCCATATGATTCCCAATTCATGTGTCATTAGTGGTGGCCTGAACTCATCGATGGTACAATCTTTTTAGGAACATTCAGTATGATTCTCCCTAACTGTTGGCTTGGGCTCGCGAAATGCTCATGAAATGTTAGATTTAATATCATTATTAAATCTTTGACCCACCATATCTCATGCGTACGACGTCCGATGGAAGTTCCGTCTCCAGCGGTGCAACCTAGTTTTAAAGACGGTCTTTTCGATACCAAAGTTTTATGTTGTCTTCGGGTTTACAGATTGGGTCCATGAGATGCCCAAATAATAATAATATATTATTATTATTAAGAAATTCAACTCACCATAATTTATGAATGCGACGTCCGATTGGTGAGCCGTCAGTGGTGTTGTGATTCAGACATTGAGGCACACTTTTCAAGACCAATTTTGAAAATGTAAATCAAATTTGTGGTGCAGGCCCCATGAGACCCAATTCACATGTGTTGCGGTGAAATGTAGTTTTTTGAACTGGTATCCATCTTGGATGAATGAGTAGTCCATCTTGGGTGTTTTTTTTCATGAGGATTGCAATGGAGTGATCCATATAACGTTTTTAGGGACTATGGTGTGAGACCCATAGGATGCCTCTCATGAATATTGCAGTGACCTACAAATTTTCCATCAGATGTCCATCTGGAGCGAGTGGATAGTCCACCTCATTTGTTTAACCACAAGGATCAAAATGGTGTGATATTTTGGATGTGTGGAGCCTTATTCGTGATCTTATTAATTGTGGAAACATGAAAGAAATATTGGTGAAATATATTTCTCATATTTTTGAAGAGAACCCATGACATAGGTCAATATCGACTCTCATGTGAGTGGAGAAGATATTTGAAGAGATATGATACGATATGTTCTGGGTTGGCATGCCTAGAGACGACACCTGATGAAAATAGTGGGTTGACTATTCCCAGTAGTGAGGCATGGCTTGAACATTCATAGTAGCGAGGCATGGATTGAATTTTCCAAGTAGCGAGGCGTGGCTTGACTTTTCCTATTAGTGAGGCATGGCTTGACTTTTCCCAGTAGCAAGGCATGTCTTGAATTTGCCTAGTAGTGTGGAATAGTTTGACTTAACTAAGAACTCATGAGGAATAGGGGTGTTTTCCACACCGAGACACATTCTTGTGACATGAATTAAAACCGTGTGGGTGAGTCAGTGTCGCCCAAAGTGGATAGTATCAAGGCTCGGTGATTTGAGCCACTTTGACTTGTGACTCTGGGGAAAAAAATAAGCTGTTGAGCATTGCAGATGGTTTTTACTTTGAACTATTGGTTACACACTTTCTTGTTCGGAGTTATGAAATGGAGATCCCGTTACTCTCTCATTTGGGTTTCTTTGACTGAATATATATATATATATATATATATATATATCTTGTTTCTGTACCCACTCCATGGGTTTTGTATACTCTCATTCCAGGAGATGCGAGGACGCACAGGGTATGCCACGTACTTTCCATGTCTATATTTGCATGGTTAGATGAGTATACTCTCCTACTATAGGTTGTGAATACTCGATGATAAGTTCATCATCTGACCATTTCTAGCTCATTATGCTTGGATGAGCTTACTTAACTCCTTTGTTGGTTTGAGATGCACTCCTTTTACTATACCTTGTTCTATATACTACTTTAATTTTTAGAGTATCTCTTATAGCTCCCCCTTCACCTTTTTGAGGAATCTTACTAAGTATTTTTACACTCACCCTTACATGGGATTTTTCCTCCCATGTTGCGACTTATGCTAATGACAGATAGGTTGATCACGACTTCATAGAAGCATAGGGATATATGTTCTTAGACCATGTACGGTGGTCATAGCTTGGGTTCCAAGAGCGAGGATCTCTTAGCTGTTCCACTATTCATTTACTATCAGGTTGTCACACTTTTATGGCTAGGCATGTATTTTTTCCCTTTTCCACTTTCATTTTATTGTACCGTACTTGTACTGTTTTGTGGTTCATGCATGTTTGGTATATTTATAGCAATGTTTCATCTTTTGGTTCTTTTCCCTCTACACTTTTTCATTGAGTTGGTTGTGTGTGTATGGGTGTTTAGGAAAAGGAAACCCCATGTTGTTATGCCTTTGGTGCTAGTTACCAACCCTTGGCCTATGAAGGCGGGCTTGGGGTTTTTGCAGCTTTAGCCCCAACACAGGTTGGGTCATGAAATTCAATAAAAGATACCCCATTGGTCAACATAACTCATGTTCTGAATGATCATTAGGAAGGATAAAATCCCTTGATTACATTCAAGCCAACTCACAAGACCTCCAATACATCATCACATAAAATGAAGGAAATAAAGGGAAGGAGGTGATATGGGTTCGTGGTTGTTGAAGGACATGCGACATGCACCCCTGGCGACCTACGAAACATTGCGAGTCCTAGGTGACATGTCTGCCTCATCTTAAGAAACCCCTTTAGCATGTCTAACCCACCACACAGAGGTCCTCAAGTGTGTCCAGAAAACCCCATGACGCTCTAAGGACATACCGATGGATTTTTCCATGACAATCTTTCAAAATTCTCATATAACCCATATTTTTCATGAGATGCATCATAAAAAATAGATCAAAAATCCCAGATACCACTTATGTAAACTCGCATAATCTCTAACCATTGAAAAATAAAACAAAAAAGATAAAAAGGGAGGAGGTGAGTGGTGTTCATGGCCGTTGAAAGACATGCGACGTGACCACCTGGAGTCCTTGACAACATGATCACCTCACCGCATGGAGGTCCCCGGGCTTGTCCAAACATCCCCTCGTCACATCAAGGATGAATGAACATGTGTTTCTAATCAAATGCGTGTTCACCCTTATATGATCCATATCGCTCACAAGGTGCATCCCCCAAAATTGAAAGAACTACCCTCAACAACACACATGTAAGCTAGAATGACACCCATACTTTATCACATAAAACAAAGGGGATCAAAAGGAGGGAGGTGATAGGTGTTCATGGTTGCTGAAAGGAATGTGACACACCCAGCGCACCCATAGCACAGTCCTATGAAACCCCCGAACAATCCATCCTTATCTTGCAATACCCCAAGACAAGTCACCAAAGGTCTCACGAGTGTATTCCAATAGGCACTTATATATGTGAAAGGCCCTCAGACAGGTCAGCATAACAACATCGAGGTCCTTTGACCCAAGCGCATGATCAAAAAAGTATTTGATATTAATAATTAAATCAATAAGGGAATAGACTCGTGATCACTAAAAATAGGTGATGCACTGGGAGTAGTCTATGATAGAGACTTGAAAAATCGCATGGCACCAGGCCCTTCAGTAATTCCAGCCTGCTCTTGTTCCTGATATGTTGTAAAAAATAGTGATCATTTGTGGTGGAGAGGCCTATAAATTACCCACCCTAACATGAATAAAGGTTTGGAATCTTATGGATACTATGCATGTTGGACACCCAGACTCTGCAGGATTCAACTCTTGACTTCTATGGACTTCTCATAGCAACCGATCACATGACCAGCTAGCTTTCCGTTAGGTAATATACTGGCAGGAAGCCAGATTTTCCATGTTCAAGGAATAAAGAACTTAATGTGATCACTCGTAGATCACTCAAAAGAAATCTAGTGGGTTTTTCAAATTACATCCCATAATCTCACTTGATCATGAAAGACTCAAGGTGAATTGAAACTGAACAAAACTAAGCATTCACGATACAAGTTTTAGAGCTAAGATCAAAGGAAGAAGGATTAAACGAAATACATGAAAACTGACCCTCATGCGATTCTGATGTTTCATCCAAATACACAAGACAACACCAATTCATGTCGCATGAATATTGAAACACTCCTTCATCATGACATCTAGGACCTGAAAATTACTCCAGAAATGTAAAATAAAGACGCACGGTCCCCTTGCGAACTACATTTTAATCTTACAAATCCTCTGGATCTATCACCTAGGACTTAAGGTATCCTTTGGACACATCACCTAACTCATTTAACAACGCCTATTCATGTCAGTCGAGTCTCGTTAAGGCATCTTGACAGGACAACCAAACCCTCGTGACACCCTCTATTCACTTCATCTGAGACTCATGATGTCCTCCAGACATGTCGTCCAGGTCTTGCATTGTCTCCCAAAGGTGTCATCCAGGAAAAGAGACACCCCTTGAGTTATTCCACACAGACTCTCATGACACCCTCCATATGTGTTAAGACAGGTCATGCGATGACCCCTAGGATGTGCCAACTTGGTCTTGTGACATCTTCCAGATAAGAAGGCAAGATCAACATGGCATTCCAAGGTTGGAAAATATTGTCTATCCTTGGTGTATAAGACCCGATCAATAGGGAAACCTCAGTGTGTAAGCCCCAACATAAATTGAACTTTGAGAAAGATGATTCCTACCATAACTAGGATACGTAGGATGCCTTCCTATGGCACAAGCTCTATACTAAACACCCTAAGGACTGTTCCAATATACAGGTCCCGTATCCATACACCATAAGGATGATCATCTTCACACTATTGCTTCTCACCCAGAGCATGGATCACATAGGCTTAGGGGGATGCAATGAACACCTCACTAGCATCATAGATCTCTTCTACCTGGGAAACCTCAGTGTGTAATCCCCAACATAAAAGGAACTATGATGAATCTGATTCCTGTCATACTCATGATATGTAGGCTACCTCTCTTTGAGGTTTGGGTTCTATATTGATAATCCAAGGAAACCTTAGCTTGTAAGCCCGAAAATAAAGGGAACTATGATGAATATGATTCCTTCCATACTTATGATATGTAGGATACCTCTCTACGAGTTTTAAGTTCCATATTTATCATACAGGGAAACTTCAGTGCGTAATCCCCAACATAAAGGGAACTATAAATACTTTGATTCCTTCCATACTCAAGATATGTAGGCTAACTATCTATGAGTTTTGGGCTCCATATTGATAATCTACGCATATCCCACTATCTAATTCTCTTACACTATGTAATGAAATTAATTACATACTATCCCTTGCTTCTCGCATAGATCATGGATCACGTGAGCTTAATGAGTCATGTCAATCATTTCATCTACACCACGAGTCTCTATAATGACACGTGAAACCCCAATATATATGTCATTAAAGAATAAACTATGAAAACTTTGATTCTTTCTATATTCTAGATACATAGGATGTCCCTCCAGGACCAGATCTTGAAGGTGTCCTAGAGCACCCATATAAGTCCTTCTGTATGACGTTAACCTACATAGGTTAAATAAACTACATTGTTTTTTCTTCTTAGAATAACCAAGATACATAGGATGCATTATAATGGCTCAATCCCATCCTCATAATATTAATTTCCTCCTCATATGGGATCATGTTTTGAAGCACTCAGTTATATGGATTTAGCATATAAGAAACCACCCATTACTAGAGAGTGATGAAGAACCTCATATACATAAAGATAGATTCACTAGGGAAATCCCAGTCTTTTGCATATGAGAAAGAAATTTAACCACAGTTTTTAGTTAGGGTAAATGGTACCATATTGGGATTAGGATGAGAATCACGTTCATATATTTAATCTATAAGAGAGTCCCATATTTGGCAATATCCCCCCCAGGGTGCGATGAGCCTAACCTTCTATCCTCTAAACAATGTGAGTCCCCAAGAGTCGTTGGGCCTAAAAACCTAGATGACTGCCGACATTTGGAAAGTAGGTCCATACCTAGATATGGATAAGGGAACCATTGGGAGTTTCTAGGGAAGATAGAACAAATGGAAAAATTGATTTGCATGATTGAGTGAGGCCATAAAATACCCCTCAATCAAACCATAAAGGTAACCCCATTCCACATTCCACATTGAAACCCAATGAAAAAATCAACATTAATACCAAACCAAAGGACAAATCTATAAGGACATCATCACTAGAATACATAAAGACTCTTAAGGATTTATATGATCAAAACTATCCCTAAGCCTTACATTGAGGGGAATTACAAGGTCTCTAAACTCTATTCACACCATTCATAGAATTACCACATGGTGAATCCATTATCAAACAAACCACTAAAAGGTTTACCCATGAAATAATCCTCTCACTAATCCATGGATGTCCATAATAGTCACATTTTGAGTTATCTCGAGCTCAGAGACCCTTTCAAGGTCTATAATACGTAACTAGTTAAAAAACCCTTAATGTTTATGTTCACTAAAATATTGACCATTGTGTGGTGGTTTAGACCATAGTGTGGTTTGTACTTATGTGCACCATAACAGTGTAAGACAATATGTCCTGGTGGTTTTGTAATAGATTATCATATTGTATGACATTTATTAGATAGAACAATATCTTCTATTTCATATATCATACTTTGTTGTTTTGTTATATGATGATGATCTTGGTTAGTTTAGACATCTTGTATGATTATTTGAACATTAAACAATCTATATGGTGATTAATTTGATATTTTCAAGTGTTGAAACATTATACAACATTTACGACTATTCATTTAATGTTGTATAACTATTTTAGGTTATTGTATGTCTATATTAATTGATTAAACCCTACTGTAATTTGTTTCAATCCATTATATCAAAATGTTGGTTAAAGATCCTAAAATCATGATGATTTTCCAGATCATGTTCTCTCTATTATTTAAAAATAAGGTTAGAGGAGACTATGAAGCAAGTAATATCCTACTGTTGACGCTCCTTTCGTCACAGAATCTAAAGATCGGAAAAGGGGAATATCTGAGCTCAAAATGATTCAACCTTTGAAGAAAATATCAAAAATCGACAAAGGCATGAACAAGGGATCAAAAGCACCTATGCCACGCAAGTTATATCACTGTCGCGCAAGTTCACTTGCGCGACACCTATGGTCGCGCAAGTGATTTGCGCGACCTAAGTGATAAACGCCTGGGGTCTTCTCTTGCCTATAAATAGACCCTATGGGCCCCCATTCGAAAAAAGGAGAATTTTTTTCCAGAAACTCGGATTGAAGCTCATGACGCTCAAGTCTCTTCTCAAAGCTTCCGGAACACTTATCAGGTAATTTCTTACCTAGAATGGAAGATCTAAAGAGAGGGAGGAAAGCCTAAGTGTTGAAACTCATCAACACTTGCGCGCCTGAGTGGCCAGCCCTTAAGGGAAGTGGCCACACTTGTGCGCCGCCTTACTCCTTCGATAGAACTTGCGCATCCCTTTTCTGGAAGAACCTCAAGAGGGTTCTAAAGGCCTTAATATAGAGTCTCTCAAGTATTTCAATGCTGGTTAAACATCGCGCAAGTACCCCACAAATGTCGCGTAGGTATACCTGTGCGACCAATACTTGCGCGCCCACGCAATACCTGCGTGCCTTCCAAGACTTGTGTGCCCCTTACTTTTTGGGTGCCCATATTGCCCATTTTTACCCCTCCTAAGCCATTACGCCTTTCCTATTCAAGATTAAGTCTTCAAGACACTCTTCAAAGCCATTTATGGCATGATTTCTTGATTTGACTTCCTTATCTGAAAGGAATTATGTGGAATATCTCTCAAAACATAGTGATTTACATATCTTTATGTCACTAAAGATTGAGAGTTCATTCATTCAACCTCATCCTTTAAGATGAGAGAATCCATAACTTGGGTCTCCTTTTCAGGAATAATCCCCAGTTATAAATCTTTTAACCTGGGCATCCTCTTCAGGAGTAAGCCCCAAATTCTTAAAGTTCTCAAATCTGGGCATCCTCCTCAGGAGTAAGCCCCAAATCCTAATCATTAACCTGGGATTCTTTTTTAGGAATAAGTCCCAGTCATAATTTTTGGCTTCCTTTTCAGGAGTAAGCCCCAAATCCCTTAATTTCTCTTTAACCAGTCCCAATTTACCTTTGATTTGGGATTCTTTCTCAGGAGTAAAACCTAATCATCAATCCTCTCCTAATCTGGGCTTCTTTTTTTGGAATAAGTCCCAAGTTAGAGTATTCAAATCTCCATGAAGCACATATACCTTTATGGACCCTGTTCCTAGATTTTCTCCCTAAAGTAAATCCTAATCTTCATTTATTTGGGCAGTCATACATACATAATCCCCAAACCATTTCTTATGATTACATCTTTCATGGCCCAATTTTCTATTTTTTTACCAATACCTCTTGTTTCTCACACCGAGCATGACTCACGTGAGCTTAGAGAGTAAAAGTAATTATAACATCCTTCTTTGAGCCATCAATCATAAACATCATACTCCCTTACCCGAACTACGTGGGTTCTGATTCCTTTTCCAAAACAAAGGATATATAGGTAGCCCATCTACGGGTTCGATCCCAACTCTGAAATAATCCATGTCCTTTTGAATGACAATAAACTTCAAGTGCCCCACTGAGTGGCTTTAAAACCAGCCTGATCATCATAATGACCAAGAGACTTTTATATAAATGTTTTGAAGGATACCATTGAACAAGAATCTCTAAATAGATACAGATGATTCTCTATTGATGAAGAACCTCGAATATATATAAAAGATTCTATAAATTTCTTACATATTGTCAAAACTGAAGGAAAGCTCATTTTATACTTGGTAATGTAATAAGGATTCACGAACATAACTTAAATCTATAAAGAGAGTCCCGGAGTAGAAAATAATTCCCCTCAAAAAGGTGTGATGAGTCCGACCTCCCATCCTCTTGACCAATGCAAATTCCTAAGCCTCATTAGTCCACAAGATAATGAGCACCTACCTTTGGAAAGTATGTCCAAATGGATGTGGAATCATTGGATGTTTCCGGTTCTACGAACAAACCTGTTAGAAACCGATCAGAACGTTTGAATCTCTCATCTAGGAGGTCATCCCCGAATTCTGAGGGAAACAAAAAATGGTGAACCCGACGTGAAACCTTAACCAAGTTAAAATGATGTTTTACATATTTGTTAAGCCCCTATTTAAAACTCAATAAGAGGGATAACAAAAAACAATCATTGAAATGTGTGCTCATCCAAAGGATGAAGTGGCTGAATTTATATTGATTAAGTCTGTTATATCAAACAGGCACTCTTTTCCAAGATCTTCTATATTTTCATAATGGCTGCTCTCAAATTCACACTTGTGAATACTTCTGCTGCAAATACCACTGCTACTATTCCTACTGGATCGTCATCCGCTCTGAGGATGAAATCACCTACTCAGCGTCTTCAATGATGGGTATCAAATGCACTGGTTAAGGAGTACCATCAACACGGTACCATCCCAACTCTGGAGGTTGCCCGACAGGCCCTCCAAGTGAACAACTCACACAGGTTGTCCGGACAACGACGACCAGTGATCAAGAGGCAGGCGGTGCTGAATACCTTCTCCAACCGTTTCGGGTCGTTATCCCTGGAACGCAATTTCCATTCGCTCCCTTACTCTGAGGAAGTGAATGAGCAGGTCCCTCAGGACCTTAATTCAAAAAGACAGGAGTTCTTCCCGAGGGATCCCATCTACAATCGCCGCCAGACTCGTGCGGCAGTGCACCCTCAACATGATGAGGGTACCGACTCCATGCATTCGGTTCAGGTTCCTCAAATCCGAGCAAGCAAGACGAACCGCCAGAGGCGGAATCCAGTTAACAATGGGCAGGTTCTCATCCCTGCCATCTGCAGAGAAGTCCACCAACCTAACTTGGTGGCGAACAACGAGCAGACACACACACCTACCCATTTTAATTCTACTGTCCAGCAGAATCGTCTGGCAGCATCACGCCAATCCCACCAGGCAATTCCAGCGGAGTACTATAGGCAGGAACATACAGCTGCTTATACATCATTAGTTAGTCAGCAGGCTCGCCTGACTACATATGATGGATCTCGTCAACTACATTTGGCGAAGTGTAATCAGCAGGCACATACACCTGCTAATACTAATCAAGTCTATCAATAGTCTCGCTTGGTAGCGCACAGAGAAGTCAGTCGGAAAGCTCCGACGAAAAACAGGAGGCAGACTCAACTCTCTGCCCCCACACTTGAGTACTGTCAGGATTCAATGACAGTAAAAGGAGGACAGGAGCAGGTACATACACCTAATCCAAGCTCGGAATGGATGTATATCCCCATTTTGGCAGCTGAAGTCACCAAGCATATTTTGTCAATGGTGAAAGAGCAGAAGCAAATTCCTGCTCATATTCTGGATGCTTGCCAGTATATCATAACAGCTTCAGCATCATCTGAGGGAAAGACACATAAATCTATCCCTATCAGTGGAGTGACACATCAACGATTCACTCCGGAATATACACACACATCTATTCCAATCCAAGAGGGTTATGGGGCATACTCCCCCATATCATACAGACAACCAAGTCAGGCACATACACCTGATTTGAGTGAAGATCGTTAGCCTAACCTGACCATATTTCCTGATCAGGCACATACACCTACTCAGAGCAACCACTTTCATCAAAAAGTGGTTTCCAAAGAGATTAAGAAGGCATCTAAGAAAAAGATCCGCCCAGCACAGTCAGGAGATCAAAGGACAATCTGTAACAAAGCCTTGATCGATGCTGGAGTTCTTGAAGCCCTCAGACATTTATCTGTTGGAATTAAAGATTCTACTCCCTCAGTTCCCAATAACGGGAACATTAATTCTGAAGGTATTCAACAGATACCTCCTCATGAAGGCTTGCTTCGTGACAATTCAGTCAATCTTGAAGTTTCATCTTCAGATGAGATCCACAGGAACCCTCTGTGTGGTCAGAAGACCAAGGAGCAAGATATCTCATCTTTTGATGTAACCCATTATGGTGGTCCTTCCCATGATGATGAATTTTGCTGCGAAAGTCCTCTCCGTAGTAGTGATTCAAATTTCCTGGAAAATACTCCAGTGGACAATGTAGTGCTGAGAAAGTCCTCTTATCTTGAGAAATTTTCAAATGCAAAACCAGTCATGTCTGATTCTTTATCGCTAGAAAGTGAAATACTTTCTCAATAAGAAGATAGCCCAGGGTGTAGGTCATTCTCCGAACCACCCCTAAGTCATGCATCTTCTAGTTTGATCAATGATCTCTCTACCAATCTTGTTGAATCCGATGAAGCAATAAGGAAACACCAACTCTGGTCAAAACAGGTAGAAGAATCTTCATTTAATGATGAAGAGGAAATACTGAACATGAGGAAAAAATGGCGAAAGGTGAGGTACTAGTCATGTTTTGGCCTTTGGCTGACTCCCAGTATGACATTCCAAATTTTTTGACGGAATATGAAGTCCATGATATTCATCTCAACATATGGAAAAATCTTTGTCAATTGAAGAAGAAGGTATTATATTATGATGAATATGAAAAACATCTTAAGATAATAGAAGGGCTACAATGTCATATTGATTTGGCATCTCTATCAGTCTCTCGGTATCCAAAGGCTGAAAAGCAGCAGAGAACCCTTCAACGTTCATGCCTTGGCGCACTAAGAAAATTGCATCAGTTAATTGCCAATGCCCCATCTAGTGTTCATATCAGAGGATGGAGTGTTCACGAATCACTACATTTCACAGTGCTTTCCAGTCAACACTGCCCACCGAAAATGGTCTCATGCAATGTTATTGCCCATGGCCGGCCACAGTCAATGAGCTTTGTTTGTAATAAAAATCTTTCTCAAGAACAGGCTTCAACTAGTTCCTCTCAAAATCAATCATATAGAGAACAAGTTGTTGAATTTATCCTACATCAAGAAGATGAGAATATTGCACAAGCCTCTCGTATGGAGCAAACACATCATCAAATGACAGAAGTTTCGGAAATCATCTAATGGTCTGTTGAACCAGGTGATAAAAGTGGATATAGGTTAATGCATCCAGCTAATTTCCGAACTAAGATTCGCAAGATCAAGATAGATTTTAAGAAGATATCAGACATAGCATGTCAAGAGACACCCAATCTTGTCAGACTGGGGACTCCTTTAACCCAACCCTCAGAGTCAACAAATGGGATTCAAGGAGTTGAGCGAAAACAGCAGGAATACCCCCAGTTCACAATACTGGGGACTCTTTCAAATCATCAATCCCCTCCTCAAAGAATGTCGGTATTTTCTCGATTAGGGAAGAAGCCCCAAGAGGAAGGAAGAGACAAATTATCAGGAGATTCCCTCCAAGTTATAGCTCTTCAAGAAGTTCCTAAAGGATTGAATCAGCAAAAGGAAATGTCTCATCAAAGACATGAAAGAAGACAATACCACATAAATATTGATAGAAGGGATGCGATGCATTATGCATCAATCAATGTAATCAATGCCGTTGTTACTAATACACCAGAGGAGGCTCACTCAGGAGACTCAGATGAAGAGCATCCTGCTCAAGAAAATGTACGCACTGATACAAATGAAGAAGGTGTGCGTACACAAAGTCAAAGGATTACTCAGAACCTAGGTAATCCACTTCCCTATCTCCAAAAAGTATCCAACAAAGGGAAGGGAAATAATCAGGTTACATATACTTCCTCTGGAGAAGGTCAATCGCTCTCATTAGAGAAAAGGTTTGCACAATAGGAGGAAGAAATGAAAGAATTAAGAAGGTTGAATGCAGATCTACTTCAGAGTAGTCTTCTTCTTAAAAATGCTGGATTCCGACAGCCGAATGAATTTGTTGCAGTTACTGAGATGGATCATGAATATCCTCCTTTTTCCATACACCCTCAGAGGTCTAATCCTATGGGTCAAGCGCAACAACGGTTGGCAGTGCTACCATCAGTTGCAGCACCAACCACCACATATGTCCAAGCTCCATTCATTTCACCTGCCCAAGACCAAATTCAACCGGATGTTTCTCAAAAATTAATAACTACTATTGAGTCATTAACAGCTCGTTTAGAAACTATGGAAGGGAAACGGGCGCAAGTTCAACCAGAAAAGAAAGTTTACCCTGAATGGGTAGATTCAATTTCTCCTCCATCCAGTTTTGGAAACCCTATTTTCCCTACTTTCAATTGATTAGGCGATCCTGAATAACATTTGACACATTATGTGTCTTGTTGTGATCCTATGATAGGAACTCCAGAGCAGCAAGAAGCTGTGAAACTCAGATGCTTCGTGCGAACCTTGCAAGGACCAGCTTTTGTCTGGTATACAAGCTTGAAATCCCAGTCAATCATCAGATGAGAGGATCTTCACCAAAAATTCCTTCTTCAGTTCAGCTCAACTTTACCAAAAATGACAGTTTTTGATCTTACAAACTGAAAGCAAAGGGAGAATGAAAGAGTCTCTGATTTCATTGCTCGCTAGAAGGGATTAACATATTCCCTGAGTTTAGAACTCCCTCAGGAGGAGCTGTTGCCAATCTGTGTGGCAAATTTGCATGATGAATTATGCACTCCATTGATCCCTGTGAAATACATAGGAGGGTTTCGAGACCTTACTTCAATCGGTCAGCAGATTGAAGATTCCCTTATACAGGCTAAGGCTAAATCTCGTGTAATTCCATCAGCTCCAGGAAAGAGAATGGGTAAAGCAGAAACTTCTACAGTTATGCTTAAACAAGCACCTGTACCTATTTCTACTTCAAAACCTTCATCTTCTCGAAGGGCTCCACCTCCTGAACGCCAACAAAAAAGGTTGTTTCATCCAATTGATCAAAGAGATCAACAACGAAAACAATTTGAGGATTTAAAGAGTAAAACATACTCTTTCCAAAATGAGAAAGTTCCAGGTTACTTCATTTCAGCTTTGGAAAATAATTTGGTTCAATTACCAGTGCCCAAGAATCCAAACAAGGAAGGAGATGAAGACCGTACCAATTATTGTACCTTTCATCAAATGCTGGGGAATCCCATCCAGGAGTGTTTTGTCTTCAAAGACCTCCTACAAAAGATGGTCGACTTGGGACAAGTCAAGTTGAAAGGTTATTCGACTCAGGTAGCATGTGTTACTGTTACAGTTCCAGAAGAGGAAGGTGAATGGCAAGAAGTCAAAAGCAAAAATGCACAGAAGTATGATGATTGGATGGTCAGAAAGACAATAAATCGGACTCATGCCATTTTGTGAACACAATTAAAGAACCCAATTTTGTCTTCTGCCATGAATATTGCGGTAAAACCCTCTTCGTCAGAGGGAAAGTCCTCAAAGAAACAACTTGATTCAGAGAAGAAAAAAGAATCAGAAAGAAGATGAGTATGTGTCAAAGCCTAAATTGTCTTTGACTCTGGCAGACTTTATGCCATCTACTTCAAATCCACGGGCACCACCCCATCAAACGGCACAACCTAAATAGGCTAATCAGGTAGAGTCTTTATCAGACGAAGAGTTAATCTTTGGTTCTGTTAATATGATTCAATTAACAGATCCGTATTCCAGTCATATTTTCAATTTTGATGAGCCTGAATTCCCTGTATCAAATAAGGGAATCTGAGGAAGTTCCAGAGGTTCAGGATACAGGGGAAGATGTGGATCTTTCCGAAGCCACTACTCCAATTCTACCCCTGCTAGCACTGTGTATGCAGCAGAAACTCGTGGTAGAGCCCTTCAGCGAGCTAAAAAAGAACAAGCAAGTTCTTCTGCCAATAGCCAACTCAGTCCTGACACAGTTATTTTGGAAGACCGATTGAAGGTTCCATCTTCTTTATCTCAGCAGGTAAATGGATCTAATCGGTCTAATATTCCAAAACCAAGGATGTTGCCAACTTCTATCCCAATACAAGATGCATCAGCTTCCAAAGCATCTGCTTCCAAGGTACCTGCTAAACCGCATGTTCCTGTTGGGAAACGCAGACCTCTAGATCAAAAGTATGATATATTGAAACACCTGGCCCAAGTTCCAGCCAAGTTATCAATTTTGGATGCTTTGAATCTGTCAAAAGATATTCAGGAAGCACTCATCGAAGCTTTGTCAAGTCCTCAAGAGTTTGAAGTTGAAATTGCTGCAGCTGAAGTCTATCACATAGAGAATAATCCTACAGAATGCCATGCAGTGATATCTTTTACTGATAAAGATGAAGATGATGTTGTTCATGGGCACATAAAACCTTTGTACTTATCTGGAAAAGTCAATGGTGTAGATATCCGAAGATCTTTCATTGACAATGGTTCAGGAGTCAACCTCATGCCCATTCGTACACTTTGTCGATTGGGCCTCACAGAATCTGATTTATCTCCTTCTACCGTGATGTTACAAGGATATGATAAAAATGAACAAGAACCACTGGGTGGAGTTACACTCAGAACTCAGTTTGGAGATCTTGTATCCAATTCGGATTTCATGATTGTTGATCAAGACTCAGCTTTCAACGTCTTGCTTGGAAGACCCTGGCAACATCAGCATGCAACTATCCCTTCATCATACCATCAATGTCTCAAATACTATTTCAATGGTCAAGTTGGTACATTTTATGGTGATAAGGCCCCGTTCAAGACATGTGAGTCTCAATACATTGAGGCAGAATTTTATCACATGAAGGGAAGAGAGAAATCTACAATAAAGGAAATTACCAAAGTTAATGCTCCATTTGGTTTGGAGAAGATTCCAATAAATCCATTTACACATGTGAGTACAGATTATGTGTTACCTATCAGTAAAATTGACAAAATAGGCCCAAATCAAAATACTCTTATGGAAAGATCCATAATGTCAATTACGGCAATCGAGCCAGACAACATGTGAGAAATTGGTAACCTACCAAACAGTGATGAAAACACAAGTGGTGATGTTTTTATTTCATAAACTAAAATCCAACAGGTCTATACTTCGCCAATCAGGCTAGAAGAAGTTATTGCAACATCAGAGGTGAATAATGATGTCAATTCTCAATCCATCATCTCTTCTTTATTTCCCAAAGAAGACCCTTTATCATCAATAGGGTCGGAAATGGAAGATTCTTCTTCAAAATGTGAAAATTTTTACATCTCTTCTGATCATGAAAATTTCGTTTTGTCATCTACTATGCAAGTAGAAACGGAAGAAATAGCACATGATGAAGAAGAAGAGAAAGATCTTGGAGATGCTCCTCCAGCATTTGAAGAGGGTATCTCTACCACTGTGGATGAACTCAGAGAAATAAATCTGGGTACAGAGAAAGATCCACGCGCCACTTTAATTAGTGCAGCCATGACCCTTGAAGAGAAAGAGATGTATATTTCTTTTCTAAAGCAAAATAAATATATTTTTGCTTGGAACTATACAGAAATGCCTGGGCTTGATCCTGATGTTTCTACTCATCATTTGGGTTTACCAAAAGAACATCGAGGATTTAAGAAAGCCGTGAGAAGAACACACCCAACTTATGCTTCCAAAATTGAAGTTGAAGTGGATAAGATGATCAAATCTAACTTCGTCAGAGAAGTTTAGTATCCCAAGTGGTTGGCTAATATTTTCCCTGTAAAGAAGAAGAACGGACAAATTAGGGTTTGCATCGATTTTAGAGATCTTAATCGGTATTGTCCTAAAGATGATTTACAAGTTCTGATTACATAACTCTTAATTGATGCTACGACTGTTTATGAAGTACTTTCCTTCATGGATGGATATTCCGGATATAATCAGATCTGAATGGCACCAGAAGATGAAGAATCCACAACCTTTAGAGCCCCTCAAGGTGTGTTTTGTTACCGGGTGATGCCCTTTGGTTTAAAGAATGCTGGTGCAACATATCAACGCGCCATGCATCGTATCTTCAAACCTTTCTTAGGGAAATTTTTTGAATTCTATGTTGACGATTTGGTGGTTAAATCCAAACAATGTTCTAATCACCTGGCTGATTTGGAAGTCATATTCCACAAGCTTCGACAACATAATTTGAAGATGAACCCCTTAAAATGTGCTTTTGGGGTAACCTCAGGAAAATTTATCGGCTTTGTTGTACGCCATCGTGGTATTGAAGTCGATCCTAAGAAGACTAAGTCAATCCTTGGTATGTCACCTCCTCATAATTTGAAAGAATTAAGAGGACTTCAAGGACACTTAGCCTATATTCTGCGTTTCATCGCCAATTTGGCAGACAAAAGTTTACCCTTTACCAAATTATTGAAAAAAGGAGTCACTTACCAGTGGACTGAAGAATGTCAAGAAGCGTTTGATGTTCTCAAGAAATACCTCTTGAGTCCACCGGTACTCATTCCACCTGTTGAAGGAAGACCACTTATCCTCTATGTGATAGCTCTAGAGCGATCATTGGGTGCCTTTCTTGCTCAAAAGAATGATGCTGGGAATGAAAATAGCCTCTACTATCTCAGTACAACTATGCTTGAAGTAGAAACCCAGTATTCAAGTATTGAGAAGTACTGCCTGGCGTTAATCTTTGCAGTTCAGAAACTGAGACACTACCTGCAACATCACGAGGTCGAATTGGTATCTCACAATAATCCGCTCAAATTCATCCTTAGTCGTCCAATGCTTACAGAACGTCTAGAAAGGTGGGCAGTGTTGGAGGGAGAGTGATGGAAAGAGGGGGGGTGAATTGCCTTTTAAAAAATAATTAACAATTTAAAAACAAAGTTAAAAGTGCAGCGGAAATAAAAGAGGCAAGACACAAAACTTGATAACGGAGTTCGGCTTAAACCAAAGCCTACGTCTCCGCTCCCAACTCAACCGTTGAGAGATTTACTACCGCTTGCTTTTTAATGGTTTTAGCAAGAAACCCACTAGACTTTAAGGTAGTATAGAACCTATTACAACTTGCTTTTAATGGTTGAGCAAGAACCCACTAGCCTTCTTACAGGTGAAGGCTAGCTCACCTATGACTCAAGCCTTTTAAAGGGAAGGCTTGACTAACCTCTTCACACCTTGAAGGTGGTGTGAAAACCCAAACAAAAGGAAGATGAGAGAAAGAGGGGTTTGTAGGCACAAACCCAAATTGATGCTCAAAATAATAAAACAAGAAAAACCGTAATGTGGAGAAGTCTTGGGCGCCAATGGATTGATTGGAGTTGATGAAGAGCGCTCCCAAGCTTCTATGGTGATTCTCCTTGGATGTGAAAATGAGTTGGAGCAAGTGGGGTTCCTTGAAGGAATGCGCCGGAGGTTTGCCAAATGATCGAACAATGTTCCCGTGGGCTACCGTACGTTTCCGGGGCTTACTAGTACTTTATTTATAGAGGGGGAACCCTCAAATGGCCTTTGGGGGTCTTCGGAGCCGTTGGAGAGGCCTTCGGAGCCGTTGGGAGTCAAGTGGACAAGTCTGGTCAAAGCCCAACGGCTAGTTTGACTGGCTCCACCGGCTGACCGGTGCTTGGCCACCGGTTGGCCGGTGCTTCACAAAAGGAGAGGCCTTCTACCCAGACACCACCGGCTAGCAGGTGAGGAGGCCACCGGTTGGCCGGTGCTGAGACAGTAGGTGTCCCTTCTGTCTGGGTTCCACCGGTTGGCCGGTGATGGGACACCGGTTGGCCGGTGGTCTGGACAGAGGGGATGCCTTCTATCAAGATTCCACCGGCTGGCTGGTGGTCATCCACCGGTTGGCCGGTAGACTCAGAGAGTCCACTTTCAGTCCTTCTTGGCCCAATTCCTTGGCAACCTTTTGCCTATCAACAAAAACACTTAAAACAAGATTAAATAAATAAGAGAGTGATTGTGATCATGAAAATTAAACCACGAGGGGTACGAGAGGTACAACAATCTCCCCCTATTTTGATGATCACAATCACCAAAACAAACAATGTAAAAGACTGAAATGAAAGGCATGCTTTAAAGGATAAATTGAAAAGTAAAGCAAAGCATGAGAGAAAGATTTCTCCCCCAATCAACCAAGAATTTCTCCCCCTTTGTGATTATCAAAATAGCACGGGGCATAAAACTTGATTGAGGGAAAGGATTGAAAAACAAGATAGAGTTTTTAAACCAATTGAAATTTTTGAGATTTGAATTGAAAGTTTTGAATTGAAGGTTTTGAAATAAAGACGCAAAAAGGCTTAAACGATCCTAACTCCCCCTAAATAAAAATAACAAATCACCGGGGAGTGGATTTTAGAACCGAGACAAATTTTGGTCCGGAGAGACTTGCTAAAAGGGGTTTTTCAATCCAAACTTGTCTAGTGGTGGGTCTTCTCCTATGAAATTCATCATGAAAGGAAATGGTTTTGGGCCTTCCATACCGGGCATTTTTGCAATCGCACTCATAAATTAAGTGCCCGGGTTTTTTACAATAGTTGCAAAATTTATATTGGGAGCTCCCCCTTACAAAAATAGTAGGAGCATGGGAAGAGGAAGCTTGCTTGGAATAGCCAAGCCCTTGGGTGGTTCTAGATATGCATTGGGAACCAAGGAGCTTAGAAAGGTTATGTTCACCTTCGGTGAACTTAGCTAGGGATTCCCTTAAATCCTTGATTGTTGATTCCATAGAATCAACATCGGGAAGGTTTTGGATCTTGAGGGACAATTCCTCCTTTTCTTTGAGAAGTTGATCCTTTTCGGAAGAAAGTTTTTTGAAATTCTTTTTTAAAGCAATAAATTTGGAAGAAAGTTCGTGAAAACCTTCCTCCAATTGATCTCTAGCATGTTGGAGATCCTCGTAAGATAAATGATTGAAAGAATTTGAAGAACTAGAGGATCAGGAGTCGGAAGAGGTTACCTCATGAAATGCCATTAGACATTTTTTACCTTCGTCACTTGAGGAGGAGGAGGAGGAGGATGTGGAGCTATCACTCCATGTGGCCTTGAATGCCTTCTTCTTTTCCTTTTGCTTGGCCTTTTTCTTGTTGAGTGGACAATCGGGCTTGTAATGGCCTTTCTTGCCACACCCGTAACATGTTACCTCAGGCTCGGATTTTTCGTTGGGTTGAGCCTTGCGGGATTTCTTCTTTTTGTTCTTCTTCATGAATTTGTGCATTTTATGGGCAAGGTTCTCCATTTCTGAATCGCCGCTTGAAGAGGAAGACGATGAGGAGGAGGAGATTTCTTCTTTTTGAACTTTGAAGGCGATGTTCTTTGGAGTTTTGATGAGATTGCCTTCCTTTTCAGCTTGCCTCCTCATGGTGATCTCGTAGGTCATGAGGGATCCGATGAGCTCTTCGACCGGAATGTTCTTGATGTCTTTTGCTTCTTGAATTGCCGTGAATTTCGGTGCCCATGAGCTTGGTAGGATCCAAAGGATCTTTTTGACCATCGTTTCTGCAGAAACATCATCTCCAAGAGATTTTCTTCCATTGCAAACGTCAGTAAAACGAGTAAACATTTCAGTAATATTTTCAGATGGATGCATGGTAAAAGACTCAAAATCTTGATGGTACATATCCAATCGAGTATCCTTAACTTTGTTGGTCCCCTCATGGGTAACCTCCAATAGTTTCCAGATTTCATGAGATGAAGTGCATGTGGAAACTCGATTGAATTCATTACGATCAAGGCCGCAATGAAGAGCGTTCATGGCTTTGCCATCAAGCTCGAAATTTTTAATATCAACTTGAGTCCATTTGGATTCATCGGGAGAAGAGAGAGAGAGTAACCATGCATGACAATTCTATAAATAGGATAACCAATGCTTCTAAGAAAAGTGGTCATGCGGGTTTTCCAATAGGAATAGTCGGTTCCATCAAATAATGGAGCACGACCCAAAGAATAGCCTTCGGGGGCGAAAGAAGTTGAAGCCATCACAAAGGATCTTGAATTTGAAACCGGTTAGGGTATTACTCAAATTTTCCTCTGATACCAATTTTTGGAGGAAGAGTGATGGCAAGAGGGGGGGTGAATTTCCTTTTAAAAAATAATTAACAATTTAAAAACAAAGTTAAAAGTGCAGCGGAAATAAAAGAGGCAAGACACAAAACTTGATAATGGAGTTCGGCTTAAACCAAAGCCTACGTCTCCGCTCCCAACTCAACCGTTGAGAGATTTACTACCGCTTGCTTTTTAATGGTTTTAGCAAGAAACCCACTAGACTTTAAGGTAGTCTAGAACCTATTACAACTTGCTTTTAATGGTTGAGAAAGAACCCACTAGCCTTCTTACAGGTGAAGGCTAGCTCACCTATGACTCAAGCCTTTTAAAGGGAAGGCTTGACTAACCTCTTCACACCTTGAAGGTGGTGTGAAAACCCAAACAAAAGGAAGATGAGAGAAAGAGGGGTTTGTAGGCACAAACCCAAATTGATGCTCAAAATAATAAAACAAGAAAAACCGTAATGTGGAGAAGTCTTGGGTGCCAATGGATTGATTGGAGTTGATGAAGAGCTCTCCCAAGCTTCTATGGTGATGCTCCTTGGATGTGAAAATGAGTTGGAGCAAGTGGGGTTCCTTGAAGGAATGCGCCGGAGGTTCGCCAAATGATCGAACAATGTTCCCGTGGGCTACCGTACGTTTCCGGGGCTTCCTAGTCCTTTATTTATAGAGGGGGAACCCTCAAATGGCCTTTGGAGGTCTTCGGAGCCGTTGGAGAGGCCTTCGGAGCCGTTGGGAGTCAAGTGGACAAGTCTAGTCAGAGCCCAACGACTAGTTTGAATGGCACCACCGGCTGACCGGTGCTTGGCCACCGGTTGGCCGGTGCTTCACAAAAGGAGAGGCCTTCTGCCCAGACACCACCGGCTAGCCGGTGAGGAGGCCACCGGTTGGCCGGTGCTGAGACAGTAGGTGTCCCTTCTGTCTGGGTTCCACCGGCTGGCCGGTGATGGGACACCGGTTGGCCGGTGGTCTGGACAGAGGGGATGACTTCTGTCAAGATTCCACCGGCTGGCCGGTGGTCATCCACCGGTTGGCCGGTAGACTCAGAGAGTCCACTTTCAGTCCTTCTTGGCCCAATTCCTTGGCAACCTTTTGCCTATCAACAAAAACACTTAAAACAAGATTAGATAAATAAGAGAGTGATTGTGATCATGAAAATTAAACCTCGAGGGGTACGAGAGGTACAACATGCAGTTATTTTGCAGCAGTTTGACATTCAGTATGTGTCTCAAAAGGTGATAAAGGGCCAAGCTCTGGCTGATTTCCTGGCTGAACATCCTTCAGTGGGAGACACGTCTTCAGATATTGAACTCCCTGATGAGGAAGTTTTCTCTATTCAAGAGAGTCCTCAAACATGGGAAATGTATTTTGATAGTGCTTCCAGAAGTCCAACAGGGAAGAAAATGTAAAATCCTAAATTCAACAAAGTTGGTTTAGGAATTGTTCTCATTTCTCCAGATAAGGAATTGTTACCTTATTCCTTTTTATTGTGGGAATGTGGTACCAATAATGAATCCGAATACCAAGCTCTTATCACAGGCTTGGAGTTAGCGCTTCAAACACAAGTGAATCACTTAAAGGTGAAAGGTGATTCAGACCTGGTAATCAAACAAGTCAATGGGGATTATTCCATTAGAAAAGAAGAATTAATCCCTTTATATGATTATGTCAGAGAGTTAATGGAGAAATTCCCTTCAGAACCGACATTTTCTTATGTCCCAAGATCACAAAATGCTCAAGATGATGTGCTGGCTAATATAGCCACAGCTCTAGCAGATCCAAATCGGGACGAGACAACCATCAGTATTACCCACCGTCGTGCAATTTTACCTTATGTTCAATCCAAAACAGAGGAAATTAATGAAATTAGTCCCATTCCTGAACCGTATGGTCATACTACAGGATGGATGTCACCTATTAGGGAATACCTTCAAAATAGAACACTTCCACCTGATAAAGACAAGAAAGAACAAATCCGGCGATGTATGGTCAATTGTAATCTTTATGATAGCTCAAACCACTTATAGAAAATTCTCTACAAACGTGGTTTTGATGGAGTTCTCTTCAGATGCATTGATGGTGAAGAGACAATGGATGTCATGAAAGAAGTGCATGCAGGAGTCTGTGGTGCCCACCAGTCTGGACAAAGATTGTCTGATCAAATTCAAAGGCTTGGATACTTTTGGCCTTCAATGATACAAGATTGTGTTAATTTCACAAAGAAGTGTCATTCATGCCAAATACATGCCAACTTCATTCATCAACCTCCAGAGTTGCTTCATACAGCTAAATACTCATGGCCATTTTCCATATGGGGAATGGATGTGGTGGGACCTTACCCATCAGCTACGACCAAGAATTTTAAGTACATTCTTACTGATATTGATTTCTTTTCCAAATGGGCAGAGGCAATACCTCTTAAAGAAGTCAGTTCTAAGTGCATTGTTAGCTTCATCAAGTCTAACATCATTACTAGATTTGGTTTCCCTCATACCATATTGACGGACAATGACACCAACTTCTGTTCTTCTGAAGTGAAGAAATTGTATCAAGAATACAACATTAAATCCAACCATTCATCTCGGTATCATGCAGCGGCCAATGGACAAATAGAAGCCTTTAACAAGACTCTTTCAAATATACTAAAAAAGATGGTGGATAAAGATAAGAGGTCATGGCCTGATAAACTCTTTCATGCTTTATGGGCTTATCGGACTACCACCCGCAATGCAACGCGGTCAACTCCATATTCGTTGGTATATGGAACAGAAGCAGTCTTGCCAATTGAAGTTCAATTTCCCTTACTCAGAATAGCCATTTGTGATCAGTTATCTACAGATGAGAAATCTCAAAAGCGACTGAATTAATTGGAATGGTTATATGAGAAAAGATTGTGCACTTTGCACCACTTGGAAATCTATCAGAATCGAATAGCACAAGCTTTTAACAAAAAAGTTCGTCTTCGTTCATTAATTCAGGGAGAATTGGTATTAGTTCTCAGAACTCCAATGATACCAGGAAAGAAACCTCCCAATCTTGATCCAAAATGAGAAGGACCTTATTCAATACATAGGGTCTACTCCAATGGAGCTTATTCATTAATCTCAATGGATGGAGAACTCATTACTACTCCAACTAATGCCAGATTTTTGAAGAAGTATTTTGTATAAATTACAAAATACCCCTAAAATGTCCCCAAAACATGACACTAAACTGTGCGGCACAAGTTCGGCTTTGCTATATGACGTTAAACTATACAGCAATGGTCCAGTATGACCTTAAACTCATCCATGGTCCATGTATATGACCCTAAACTATTCACACTTTCGTCCTACATGATGCTAAACTGTATTGTCTCTGCAACATGAAATCAAACTGTGCAGCACCAGTTTGTCCTTGCTATACGACGTTAAACTATACAGCAATGGTCCATGAATAAGACCCTAAACTATTTGAAAGTCCCTTACATCTGGAAAGACGTTAAACTACATAATCATCAAAGGTCCTGTATGACCTTAAACTGTATTTATGTCCAGCATGACATTAAAATGCACCATCCACGGTCTATGCATATGACCTTAAACTATTCGCACTTTCGTCCAACATGACGCTAAATTGTATCGTCCCTTTTTCGTCCAACATGACGTTAAACTGTGGAAAAAATCCCCAATGCGTCCAACATGACGTTAAAATGGTGCACTCTTTTGTCCTCACTGCATGACATTAAACTGCATAGTCCCCCCCTTTTTTCGTCCAACATGACGTTAAACTCTATTGTCCCCACCGTCCTAACTACATGATGCTAAACTGTACAGAAAGTTCGTGATACATCCTACATGACATTAAACTGTACTTTGTCCCTGCTACATGACACTAAACTGTGCAGCACCAATAGTCCTAACTGCAAGACTTTAAACTGCATAGTGCCTTCATATTGTCCCTGCTACATGACATTAAACTGTGCATCATTAAGGTTGTTGCTACCTCTTGTTTCTCACAAGGAGTATTACTCACGTGATCTTAGATCAAACCTCAACCATAACACTCTCTTTGGGCTGCTAACCATGTGTAAGTCCCAACACCATTTTTTAGGTCATTGTCCCCAAGAACAACTTGATCATTAATTCATTCTTTAATTGAACTACACGGACTTTGATCCTTGCCTTCTAGGCTGGGTATGTAGGTAACCTCCCAAGGTTCAAACCCAAAACCAATCTCTTCACATCGGTTCACCGCCATCTCATATGATGTTGATTCGTGAAACTGCCCCTAGAATAAATAATATCTTTACATTGGTTCACATTTTTCCTTGTTATACGACGTTAAACTATACAACACTTTTGTCTGGTACGACAATAAACTACAATACTCTTTGATTTCCTCATTTGAGAGGGAACCATTATTTACATTGATTTTTCAATCATGTTTCATTTCAAAAGACTACGTGCATACATGGTAATGCCTAAACTTTTTATCTCGGGTTAAACCATCATTGTACTAAAGTCCTCTTTCACCCTTCACATATACGAACCAAATATGTACCAAGGGTATATCTAGAACTACGTGGGCTTGATTCCCATCCTTATGGGATACGTAGGAACGTTTGAGTATCCCTCGAATCCAGCCCCAAGTCTTTTGGGCCTAACCCCAAATTTCACTTTCAGTCCCTTGGCTGAAAAGTCCTCACGAAAACACACACTGTGTATTCATTATTATGGTCCGAACTCTATGAACCTAAAATAAGATCTCTCATACTTTCGTCCTAAATGACGTTAAACTTCATTTCAAGAACTACGTATGGCTTGATTATCATTCTTATAAGATACGTAGTGAAGTCCAAAATTTCAATTCAGGACCCAGCCACAACATGATTATGGTTATCATTGACCTATGTATCTCTATATACATTGGACAATACCCATATTTATGTGTTATAATCCTAACCTTAAATATTTTCAGATCTTCATAACCCTTTTCATGACTTTTAGTCACAAAAATGTCAAACTTCTGAGAATTATTTTGCCTGACTATGCAATACGTGCCCATAGGTGGCCTTGCATAAACAGTCCACATAACAGACTTGTCAGCTGAAGGATGCTATTTATTTGACTATGTAGCCAATGCCCTTAGGTGGCCCTGCATAATTTAACCCCCTAACAGGTTTTTCAGATAGTGGTAACTTCATTCTTGGGAAGAATGCCTCTTTTGTCCTTATTTGTCTTAAAAGACAGTATGTAGGGATCCGCAAAAAATAGTCATCCTTAACATATTTGTCCCATATCCTTTTTCATGATCTGAAAGTATTCAAGTCTATGGTTTATTCTTCTTCATTACATTTGGGTCAGACCTTCGTAGGAGTAATATCTATTCAATTCTTCGATAGTCTTGTTCGGAAATATCTTCTCCATATTCAAGTACCTATTTACATACAGCAAACTCTATACTTTAGAAAATTTGAATCTCCATAAACTTTCACTGGATTTTAGCACTAGGAAAGTAAATTTCTGAGAGTTCTTTTTTCCTGACTATGCAGCACATGCCCATAGGCGGCCTTGCATAAACAGTCCACATAACAAACTTTTCAGCTGAAAGATGCTATTTATTTGACCATGCAGCCAATGACCTTAGGTGGCCCTGCATAATTCAACCCCCTAATGGGTTTTGTTAAATAATAGTAACTTCATTCTTGGAAAATACTTCTTCTGATGCCTTTTAGCTCTTTTTCATATCATTCCTTAGATTCAAATATTCTTAAAGCCATTGTTTAAATTTTTTATCTCCCTCATACTTAAGTATGTTAATATGTTTTCAGATAAATTTTCAAGGAATTGAATCAATTTTTATCCATTTTGGTCAAAGATATTTAGACCTTAAACATTAGCCCCTTTATGTACGGCGTGCATGACTTTAAACTGCCCACAAAAGACAAAGGAACTCTGAATAAAAGTCAAGTTCTAGCTCACTAAACATACATTTTGTATGATTTAGGTAATATTGAGCAATTAAAAAGGTTCGAAGTTTGAAGGGTTATTTACATTAATCCTAGTAAAAATCAAACTATGCTTACTAGGACCATTGGCTTAGGTAAAATCTAAAGCATATAGAAAAAGAGGATGCAGGTACAAATAAGTGAAGGTGAAAGTGTTTTTCATTGATGCACAAGAGTTAGAAGGACATCCACAGACTGGAGTCTGTTCTCTTTTTCAAGAATTACAAAAGGCTTTCAACATAACTCTTCATTTGATTTACGACACCCCGATCTTCATCAGCAACCACCTGGAATTCATTCATTCAAATGGATACAATAAGAGACGTAGTGATACCAGCTCTTCTTGGAATAATTGAAAAAGAATGTTCTTGAGTGCGGTTTGAGAAAATTTTCTACTGATCAAATAGTGACTCTGTTTCTGTCCAAGAGACTTGGAAGATGGATACATGGATTTGAGAATGGAGCATTGGAAGTAAAGATCAATTTGGAGAGATTACTCTTTTTAGATATTGCTCTAATGCCATGTTTGTATTCTCTCCACCAACCGACAGTGGAAAACATTTCAGCCCATGGGTTTTCCATTTTCATATCTTCAAGGAAATGACATGGAAGAAGAACTTGAAAGTTCATACCATTGTTGTTGCTATTAATGCACAATATAACTAAAATAGAGGAGTATCAGTGCAGCTGCATTTTAAGTGTATAGTTCTTTGCATTTGGAACATTTACTCCTTGCAGATGACCATGACCACACAGAGGCAGATAGATGCTCTGTGGGAAATTAGGATGGTATTTCTTCAAGTACTTAGCCAAATCGGGGAGAGTGCTATCACAGATATCGTAGTAATCATGGACAATGATGTTCATCATGTCATCAATCCGCTTTATAGATAGTTCATCATCCGTTCCAATTCCCTTAAGAACCACTAAATCTGCACAAAAGATGAATAAACTAACTCTTAAATGGGTTTATTTTTCATCAAATTTGTGAATAAATTTGAAAAAATGGCTAAGGCATTAAGGCACTCAAGTCTAAAAATTGGCACGCAAGTGTTAGTGTTCCACGCTAGTGTTTGACACGCAAGTATAAACCGTGCAAATCCAAATCCCTTGATAGTAGAAAGCCATCAAGGAAATATTGGAAAATAGAGAAACTTGCGCGGCTAAGATGACCTGCGCGACGAGAGCTCGAGAGGTTTGAAGTCCGGAAATCCAGATGCTTTGTACGGAGGTGAGGCCATGTATTTATAGGCCAGGAGGCCTATCTATGTGCCATATATAGTGCGCTCCAGGCCTGCGCGGCGCACACTTGCGTGCTGCCCTCTGCGCACTGATGACTTGCGCACCACCTTTTCCTTTGGATGTCTTCAATTTCCTCAGAGTCAAATCCTCATTTTCTTTTCGGATCCAAATCTGAGGGGGGAATTTTGTTGATGCTCCTTTCGTCACAGAATCTAAAGATCGGAAAAGGGGAATATCTGAGCTCAAAATGATACAACCTTTGAAGAAAATATCAAAAATCGACAAAGACATGAACAAGGGATCAAAAGCACCTATGCCGCGCAAGTTATATCACTGTCGCGCAAGTTCACTTGCGCGACACCTATGGTCGTGCAAGTGACTTGCGCGACCTAAGTGATAACCGCCCGAGGTCTTCTCTTGCCTATAAATAGACCCTGTGGGACCCCCATTCGAAAAAAATGAGAAATTTTTTCCAAAAACTCGGATTGAAGCTCCCTACGCCCAAGTCTCTTATCAAAGCTTCTGGAACACTTCTCAGGTAATTTCTTACCTAGAAAGAAAGATCTAAAGAGAGGGAGGAAAGCCTAAGTGTTGAAACTCATCAACACTTACGCGCCTAAGTGGCCAACCCTTAAAATAAGTGGCCACACTTGCGTGCTGCCTTACTCCTTCGATAGAACTTGCGCGTCCCTTTTCTGGAAGAACCTCAAGAGGGTTCTAAAGGCCTTAATATAGAGTCGCTCAAGTATTTCAATGCTGGTTGAACATCGCACAAGTACCCCACAAATGTCGCGCAGGTATACCTGCGCAACCAATACTTGTGCGACCACGCAATACCTGCGCACCTTCCAAGACTTGCACGCCCCTTCCTTTTTGGGTGCCCATCTTGCCCATTTTTACCCCTCCTAAGCCATTACGCCTTTCCTATTCAAGATTAAGTCTTCAAGACACTCTTCAAATCCATTTATGGCATGATTTCTTGATTTGACTTCCTTATCTGAAAGGAATTCTATGGAATATCTCTCAAAACATAGTGATTTACATATATTTATGTCACTAAAGATTGAGAGTTCATTCATTCAACCTCATCCTTTAAGATGAGAGAATCCATAACTTGGGTCTCCTTTTCAGGAATAATCCCCAGTTATAAATCTTTTAACCTGGGCATCCTCTTCAGGAGTAAGCCCCAAATTCTTAAAGTTCCCAAATCTGGGCATCCTCCTCAGGAGTAAGCCCCAAATCCTAATCCTTAACCTGTGATTATTTTTTCAGGAATAAGTCCTAGTCATAATTTTGGGCTTCCTTTTCAAGAGTAAGCCCCAAATCCCTTAATTTCTCTTTAAACAGTCCAAATTTACCTTTGATTTGGGATTCCTTCTCAGGAGTAAAACCCAATCATCAATCCTCTCCTAATCTGGGCTTCTTTTTTTTTTGAATAAGTCCCAAGTTAGAGTATTCAAAAATCTATGAAGCACATATACCTTTATGGACCATGTTCCTGGATTTTCTCCCTAAAGTAAATCCTAATCTTCATTTATTTGGGCAGTCATACATACATAAGCCCCAAACCATTTCTTATGATTACATCTTTCATGGACCAATTGTCTATTTTATTACTAATACCTCTTGTTTCTCACACCGAGCATGACTCACGTGAGCTTAGAGAGTAAAAGTAATTATAACATCCTTCTTTGAGCCATAAATCATAAACATCATACTCCCTTACCCGAACTACGTGGGTTCTGATTCCTTTTCCAAAAAAAGGATATGTAGGTAGCCCATCTGCGGGTTCGATCCCAACTCTGAAATAATCCATGTCCTTTTGAATGAAAATAAACTTCAAGTGCCCCACTGAGTGGATTTAAAACCAGCCTGGTCATCATAATGACCAAGAGACTTTTATATAAATGTTTTGAAGGATACCATTGACCAAGAATCTCTAAATAGATACATATGATTCTCTATTGATGAAGAACCTCGAATATATATAAAAGATTCTCTAAATTTCTTACATATTGTCAAAACTGAAGGAAATCTCATTTTATACTTGGTAATGTAATAAGGATTCAAGAACATAACTTAAATCTATAAAGAGAGTCCCGGAGTAGACAATAATTCCCCTCAAAAAGGTGTGATGAGTCCGACCTCCCATCCTCTCGACCAATGAAAATTCCTAAGCCTCATTAGTCCACAAGATAATGAGTGCCTACCTTTGGAAAGTAGGTCCAAATGGATGTGGAATCATTGGATGTTTCCGGTTCTACGAAGAAACCTGTTAGAAACCGGTCGGAACATTTGAATCTACCATCCAGGAGGTCATCCCCGAATTCCGAGGGAAACACCTACCCAAGAATTGGGTAGTTCCCATGATCTATGGATACATCTATAAGGAGTATTTTTTTACTACTTTTCAGTAATCTCAATCAAATTCCTACTTGAAGTGTGGATAGGATAAATCAACATGGTGAAAGTTACAACATTATTATTCTATGTTATATATCCATTAAAAATATATAGATATATTTTGGGTTTTATAGTGTGGTAGATGTTATATTACACAAAATTATGGATGTTAAAATTCTATCCAAAACCTTTTAGTTGTATCAAATTAAATATATTACCTTTTGGTATGAAATTTGAATGGATCAAGTAACTGGGAAAATAAGTTTTCTAGGTTCTATGGAATAGCTAAATCCAAAATTCCTATTTCTATTGTTATGAATTTAAGATCGTGATGTGTTCCTTATAAAAATTGAAAATTATATTCTTTATGTTTATAGACAATGACATAGTTATAAAAAGTAGTCATTTTTATCTATATTATTATTATTATTATTAATAAAATGTTTAACCTACCATAACTCCCCTATACGATGCCCAATTAATGTGTCGTTAGTGGTGGCATGAACTTGTCGATGGTAAAATCTTTTTAGGAACATTCAGTATGATTCTACCTGGCTCTTGCCTTGGGCCCATGAAATGCTCTTGAAATGTTAGATTTAATATCATTATTAAATCTTTGACCCACCATATCTCGTGCGTACGATGTCCAATGGACGTGCCGTCTCCAGTGGTGTAAACTAGTTTTCAAGATGGCCTTTTCGATACCAAAGTTTAATGTCATCTTCAGGTTTACAGATTGGGTCCATGAGATGCCCAAATAATAATAATATATTATTATTATTAATAAATTTGACTCGCTATAATTTACGAATGCGGCGTCTGATTGGTGAGCCATAAAAGACGTTGTGATTCAAACATTGAG
This sequence comes from Viscum album, assembly GCA_963277665.1. Classification (NCBI taxonomy): domain Eukaryota; kingdom Viridiplantae; phylum Streptophyta; class Magnoliopsida; order Santalales; family Viscaceae; genus Viscum; species Viscum album. The sequence goes on along the minus strand of OY728155.1, from coordinate 1,512,933,759 downwards.
GTACACTTTTCAAGACCAATTTTGAATATGTAAATAAAATTTGTGGTGTAGGCCCCATGAGACCCGATTCACATGTGTTGCGGTGAAATGTAGTTTTTTGAACTAGTTTCCGTTTTGGATGAATGAGCAGTCCATATTGGGTGTTTTTTTCATGAGGATCGCAATGGAGCGATCCATATAATTTGTTTAGGGACTGTGGTGTGAGACCCACATGATTCCTCTCATGAATATTGCAGTGACCTAAAAATTTTCCATTAGATGTCCATCTGGAGCGAGTGGATAGTCCACCTCATTTTCTTTACCACAAGGTTCAAAACAGTGTGATCTTTTGGATGTTCGGAGCCTTATTCGTGATCTCATTAATTGTGGAAACATAAAAGGAATAATGGTGAAATATATTTATCTTATTTTTGAAGAGAACCGATGACATAGGTCAACATCAACTCTCGTGTGAGTGGAGAAGATATTTGAAGAGATATGATAAGAGATGTTCTGGGTTGGAATGCCTAGAGACGACACCCGATGAAAATAGTGGTTTGACTATTCCCATTAGTGAGGCATGGATTGAACTTTCCTAGTAGGGAGGAATGGATTGAATTTTCTAAGTAGAGAGGCGTGGATTGACTTTTCCTATTTGTGAGGTGTGGCTTGACTTTTCCCAGTAGCAAGGCATGTCTTGACTTTTCTTAGTGGCGTGGAATAGTTTGACTTAACTAAGGACTCATGAGGAATATGGGTGTTTTCCCCACCGAGACACATTCTTGTGACATGAACTAAAACTGTGTGAGTGATTCATTGCCGCCCAAGGCAGATAGTATCAAAGTGTGGTGATTTCAGCCTCTTTGACTTGTGACTCCTGGGCAAACAATGAGCTGTTGAGAATTACATATGGTTTTTACTTTGAACTATTGGTTACACACTTTCTTGGTATGATTTTTAAAATGAATATACCGTTACTCTCTCATTTGGCTTTCTTTGACTGAATATATATATATATATATATATATATATATACACCTTGTTTCTGTACCCACTCCATGGGTTTTGTATACTCTCATTCCAGGAGAGGTGAGGATGCACATAGTATGCCACGTACTTTCCATGTCTAGATTTGTATGGTTAGATGAGTATACTCTCCTACTATAGGTTGTGAATACTGGATGAGAAGTTCATCATCTGACCATTTCTAGCTCATTATGCTTGGATAAGCTTACTTCACTCCTTTGTTGGTTTGATATGCACTCCTTTTACTGTACCTTGTTCCATATACTACTATAATTTTTAGAGTATCTATTATAGCTCCCCCTTCACATTTTTTAGGCATCTTACTGAGTATTTTTATACTCACCCCTGAATGGGATTTTTCTTCCCGTTTTGTGACTTATGCTAATGACAGATAGGTTGATCATAACTTCATAGGATCATATGGATATAGGTTCTTAGACTGTGTACGGTTGTCATATCTTGGGTTCTAGGAGCGGGTCTCTCTTAGCTGTTCCACTATTCAGTTACTACCAAGTTGTAACACTTTTATGGTTGGGCATGTATTTTTCCCCTTTCCACTTTCATTTTATTGTACCGTACTTATACTGTTTTGTGGTTCATGCATGTTTGGTATATTTATAGAAGTGTTTCATCTTTTGTTTCTTTTCCCTCTACACTTTTGCATTGAGTTGGTTGTGTGAGTGTATGGGTGTTTAGGAAAAGGCATCCTCAAGTTGTTATGACTTTGGTGCTAGTCACCAACCCCTGACCTATAGAGGTGGGTTTGGGGTAGTTGCGACTCGAGCCCCAACACAGGTCGGGTCATGAAATTCAATAAGAGATACCCCCATCGGTCAATAGAACTCATGTGCTGAATGATAATTAAGAGGGATAAAATCCCTTAATGACATTCAAGACAACTCGCAAGACCTCCAATACATCATCACATAAAATGAAGGAAATAATGGGAAGGAGGTGATAGGGGTTCGTGGTTACTGAAGGACATGTGACATGCACCCCTGGTGACCTACGGAACATTGCGAGTCCTAGGTGACATGTCTGACTCATCTCAAGAAACCCATTTATCTTGTTGGACCCACCACACAGAGGTCCTCAAGTGTGTCTGGAAATACCCAAGATGCTCTAAGGATAGATCGATGAATTTTTCCATGACAATCTTGCACAATTATCATATGACACATATTTTTCATGAACTGGCATCATAAAAAATAGATCAAAAATCCTAGATTCCACTTGTGTAAACTCACATAATCTCTAACTGTTGAAAAATAAAACAAAGGAGATAAAAAGGGAGGAGGTGAGTGGTGTTCATGGCCGTTGAAAGACATGCAACGTGACCACCTGGAGTCCTCGACAACATGATCAACTCACCGCATGGAGGTCCAGGGATTTTCCAAACAGCCCCTCATTGCATCAAGGATGAATGAACGTGTGTTTCTAATCAAATGAGTGTGCACCCTTATATGACCCATATCGCTCACAAGACGCATCCCCAAAAATTGAAATAAATACCATCAACAACACACATGTAATCTAGCATGACACCCATCCTTTATCACATAAAACAAAGGGGATCAAAATGAGGGAGGCGAGAGGTGTTCATGATTTCTCAATGGCATGTGACATACCCAGCGCACCCATAGCACAGTCCTATGAAACCCCTGGACAAGACATCCTTATCTTCCAATATCCCAAGACAAGTCAACAATGGTCTCACGGGTGTATTCCAATAGGCACTTAGATCTTTGAAAGGCCCTCAAACATGTCAGCATAACAACATGGAGGTCCTTTGACCCAAGCGTATGATCGAAAAAGTATTTTATTATAAAAAATAAATCAATAAGGGAATAGACTCGTGATCACTAAAACTAGGTGATGCACTGGGAATAGTCCATGATTGAGACATGTGAAACCACATGGTACTAGAACCTTCAAAAATTCGATCCTTCTCTTGTGCCAGATACGCTGCACAAAATAGCCATCATCCAAGGTGTAGAGGCCTATAAATTCCCCACCCTAACATGAATAAAGTTTTGGACTCAAATGGATACTATGCATGTTGGACACCCAGACTTTGCAGGATTCAACTCTCAACTTATATGGAATTCTCATAGCAACCGATCACTTGACCAACTAGCTTTCCTTCACTTAATATACTAGAGGGAAGCCATATTGGTCATGTTCTATGAATAAATCACTTCATGTGATCACTCATAGATCACACGAAGGGCATCTAGTGGGTTTTTCGAATAACATCCCATAATCTCACTTGATCATGAAAGACACATGGTGAATTGAAACTGAACAAAACTAAGAATTCACGATACAAGTTCTAGATCTAAGATCAAAGGAAGAAGGCTTAAGAAAAGTATATTCTTTCTTCCCCTCATGTGATTATGATGTGTCATCCAAAGACACACAACAAAACCAAGTCATATCTAATGAATATTGCAACACTACTTCATCATGACATCTGGGACATGAATAATACTCCAAAGATGTAAAATAAAGTCGCACAATCCCCTTGCGAACAACATTTTAATCTTACAAACCCTCTGGATCTATCACCCAGGACTTACACCATCCTTTGTACACATCACCTAACTCATATAATAACGCCTATTCATGTTAGTCGAGTCTCATTAAGGCATATTGACATGACAACCAAGCCCCTGTGACACCCTATGTTCACTTCATCTGAGACTCATGATGTCCTCCATACATGTCGGCCAGGTCTCATGGTGTCTCCCAAAGGTGTCATCCATGAAAAGAGACACCCCTTGATCTATTACACAAAGACTCTCGCAACACCCTCCATATGTGTTAAGACAGTTCATGTGATGGCCCTTAGGATGTGCCAACTCGGTCCTGTGACATCTTCTAGATAAGAATGAAAGATCAGTAGGGCATTCCAAGGATGGAGAATATTGTTTATCCTTGGTGTGTAAGACCCGATCAATAGGGAAACCTCAGTGTGTAAGCCCCAACATAAAATGAACTTTGAGAATTCTAATTCCTACCATAACTAGGATACATAGGATGCCTTCCTATGTCCCAAGATCTATACTAAACACCCCAAGGATAGTTCCAATATACAGGTCCCGTATCTATACACCATGAGGATGATCATATTCACATTGTTGATTCTCACCCAGAGCATGGCTCACATAGGCTTAGGGGGATGCAATGAACACCTCAATGGCATCATAAATCTCTGCTACCCTGGGAAACGTTAGTGTGTAAGCCCCAACAAAAAAGGAACTATGATGACTCTAATTCCTTCCATACTCAGGATATGTAGGATACCTCTCTTTGAGCTTTGAGTTATATATTGATTATCCAAGGAAAAATTAGAATGTAAGCCTTTAAATAAAGGTAACTATGATGACTATGATTCCTTCCATACTTAGGATATTTAGGATACGTCTCTACGAGTTTTAAGTTCCATATTTATCATCTAGGAAAACTTCAGTGCCTAAGACACAACATAAAGGGAACTACAAAGACTTTGATTCCTTCCATACTCAAGATATGTAGGCCACCTATCTCTGAGGTTTGGGCTCTATATTGATCATCTAGGGAGATCCCACTATGTAACTCTCTTACACAATGTAATTACATTAATTACATAGTATCCCTTGTTTCTCACATCGAGCATGGATCACGTGAGCTTAGGGAGTTGCGTCAATCATGTCATCCACACCACGAGTCTCTATAATGACACGTGAAACCCCAATATATATGTACTTAAAGAATAAATTGTGAAAAATTTGATTCTTTCTATATTCTAGATACATAGGATGTCCCTCTAGGACCAGATCTTGAAGGTGTCCTAGAGCACCCATATAAGACCTTCTGTATGACGTTAACCTACATAGGTTAAATAAACTACATGGTTTTTGATTCTTGTAATAACCAAGATACATAGGATGCCTCATAATGGCTCAATTCCATCCTCATAATATTAATTTCCTCCTAATATGGGATCATGTTTGGAAGCACTCAGTTACATGGCTTCAACATATAAGAAACCACCCATTACTAGAGAGTGATGAAGAACCACATATACATAAAGATGGATTCACTAGGGAAATCCCAGTCTTTTTCATATGAGAAAGAAATTTAACCATAGTTTTTATTTAGGGTAAATGGTACCATATTGGTATTAGGATGAGAATCACAATCATATATTTAATCTATAAGAGAGTCCCATATTTGGCAATATCCCCCCACCAAAGGTGTGATGAGCCTGACCTTCTATCCTCTAAACAATGCGAGTCCCCAATAGTCATTGGGCCTAAAAACCTAGATGACCGCCGAACTTTGGAAAGTAGGTCCATACCTAGATATGTATAAGGGAACCATTGGGAGTTTCTAGGGAAGATAAAAAAATGGAAAACTTGATGTGCATGACTGAGTGAGGCCATAAAATACCCCTCAATCAAACCATAACGAGAACCCCATTCCACATTCCACGTTGAAACGCAATGAAAAAATCATCATTAATACCAAACCAAATGACAAATCTAGAAGGAAATACTCACTAGGATACATCAAGACTCTTAAGGATTTACATGATCAAAACTATCCCTAAGCCTTACATTGAGGGGAATTACAAGGTCTCTAAACTCTATTCACACCATTCATAGAATAACCACATGGTGAATCCCTTATCAAACCAACCACTAAAAGGTTTACCCATGCAAGAATCCTCTCACTAATCCATGGATATCCGTAATAGTCACATTTTGAGTTATCTCAAGCTCAGAGACCCTTTGAAGGTCTATCATACTTAACTTGTTCAAAAACCCCTAATGGTTATGTTCACTAAAATATTGACCATCGTGTGGTGGTTTAGACCATAATGTGGTTTATCCTTATGTGCACCATAACAGTGTAAGACAATATGTCATTGTGGTTTTGTAATAGATTATCATATTGTATGATATTTATTAGTTTGACCAATATCTTCTATTTAATATAACATTATTTGTTGTTTTGTTATATGATGATGATCTTGGGGAGTTGAGACATCTTGTATGATTGTTTGAACATTAAACAACCAATATGGTGATTAATTTGATATTTTCAAGTGTTGAAAAATTATACAACATTTACGACCATTAATTTAATGTTGTCTAACTATTTTAGGTTATTTTATGTCTATATTAATTGATTAAAACCTCTTGATTTTTTTTTTCAATCCATCATATACATTTTTTGGAGAAATCTCCTAAAATCAAGATGATTATCCAGATCATGTTCTCTCTATTATTTAAAAATAAGGTTACAGAAGAGAGGAATATACTACCAAAGAATTGGTTGGTTCCCATGATCTATGGATACATCTAGATGGAATTTTTTTGACTACTTTTCAGTAATCTCAATAAAATTCCTACTTGACGTGTGGATAGGATAAATCAACACGATGAAAGGTACACCATTTTTATTCTATGTTTTATATACATTAAATATATATATATATATTGGTTTTTATAGTTTGTTAGAGGTTATATTACACAAAATTATGGATGTTAAAATTCTATCCAAAACCTTTTAGTTGTATTAAATGAAATCTATTACCTTTTGGTATGAAATTTGAATGGATCAAGTACCTGGAAAAATAAGTTTTCTAGGTTCCATGAAATAGATGAATCCAAAATTCCTATTTCTATTGTTGAGAATTTTATACCATGATGTGTTCTTTATAAAAATAGGAAATTATATTCTTGATGTTTATAGAAAATGACATATTTCTAAAAAATAGTCATTTTGGTCATTTCTAAAATGTATTATAAAATCGAGTATCATATTCGATGCCACAAAATTATAGACTGGATATCTATGTTATGAAGGCATTTAAAATAAAGGCCTCTATGTAATATTATAAATGGAAAATCTATTTTGAACATATGCAGTCCTTCCCAAAATGATAATTTAAAATGGCATGTTTAGGTAACATAACTACACAAAATGCCCATTTTCATGGTATGACCATGACATAAAACAACCTCTAAAATAGTCACAACACATGTAATTTTAGAGGACAAAAATGGCTTCTAATATAATATAGCAAAAGCTATTTTGGACATAATTTTAAAGATTTTTTTAAAATTCACTAAAATCTTCACCATAATTCCCCCTATAAGCCCACACCAGAACAAACGTGGGGGGTTTAAAATATCCCAAATTTTTTAGTTCATATGGTCTAGGTTTAATATGGATTTATATGGTTATATAATTTATAAATTTTTTATAAATTATAAAATAATATACAAATATAAATGTGTTGATATTTATTTATGAATTGTTCATAAATATAAATATTTATAAAAAATATTTATATTAAGAAGTTATTTGAAAATTATTTTAGCCATTCCAAAAGTATTTTCTTATTTTGATATGATCAATTATTTAAATAAAATATAGTGTGAGATATTCAATTTATATAAATTGTTTACATAAATATGAAATGTTTATTATTCAATAATAAAAGTGTTCATAACTTATCTCATGATGTATGAAGGAGTTCATATTAAGACCATGTAAATGATAATATGAGATGTTCATATTGGATAAAAGTTAATTTTCAAGTTTATCCATATTTAAATTATAGAGTTCTTATACTTTATTTAATTATGAATTATTTATTTATTCATATATATAAAGTTTTATATTATCAATGTTTATATATTCTTTAATTTAAAGTTTTAAAATTCTTCTATAAATTATTATACATGAATGTATGGAGCTACATGCTTGGTATAATAAAAAATTTAGTTTTATTAAAACTTAACTATGGTTTTTACTGTGATATGAACTTAAAATAAGTAGTTAATTATAGTTTATACATATTAGGTTCTAAAATTATGATGTTATTAAGGTATTTATTGAGTAAATAATCCTTTGGTAGAGGGTATTTGGGGTAGAATTCTCACTATCTTAGAGTTTTGAGTGTTGTCTAGAAAATTGAAGGCTAGTTATCTGTCAATCCAAGTTTACTCTTGTAGGGATTATTAATTTCATATGATTATAAGACTTTAAATGAAATTATATTATGTACCTTATGCATGGGAAGAAATTGGATATATATGAATACAATTACATTTTAATTAGGGTTAGAAATACAATTTTTGGGTCTTGTAAATAGTTACACATCAATATAGTTTGAACATATTTATTTGTTGGAAAGGATAGGGATTACAAAATAAATCACTAGAAGAATGAATATATGTAAAGGGAGTAACATAAGATAATATGGTTAGGTTAAATCCCATTAAAAATACTAAGTTTCAGATTCATTCCAAAGTGACACTTTTTTAAAAACATGAGCATCAAACTGGGTAGGTTCACACCAAAGAGGGATGTCCCTAGATTATTTTGTGTAAGGCAAGAAATAAATGAGGAAACCCTAAGAGTTTAGTGCCTAATTATTGGAATTTTATTTGGGTTAAAATTTTCTATAAAACCCCAAGAGTTATGATACTAAAGGAATGGTTTTGAATTTATCTATATGATTTATTGGGAAAATAGTTGTTAGCTCAACCATCCAAGAGTCACATATGATATGAATGAGATAATGGAATTCCTAAATAGCTAAGTGGTGAGGTTTAAACCAAAATAGGTTAATTTTATTAGTGAAATTATTATCTTTTCCCAATAATATATATGGTGTACTTTTGAACGGTAAAACCTTAATATTTGTTCTTAAGAAAGGAAGATTTTATGTGTTAGAGAAACCCCTTCTTGAGTAACCAACTATTGAGGTTTTTTAACACTTTAATACAGATGATTATGAGAATAATATATTTATTTAATTAGGTTTAAAAGGAATTAGGTGTGAAATAACCTATGGGACATTAGTACCTACTCATATACTCAATGTTATTGAATATTACAATGAGTTGGTGAGACTGGAGATATCCTCTAAGGCTTATTCTAGTTGTGGAATTCATTCAGATAGAAATTTTATGATAATATGAATCTCTTCAACAAATGTTTACAATATTTTATCAAATTATTTAGGATGGATTAAATACACATGATATGTCTATGTTTTGGTGTTGTTTTTACAATACAAGTGGGTAAAAGTTCAAACTTTTAGAAGAAGAGTTAGTTAGAAAGTTCAACAATGTTTCTTCATGTAACTAGTTAAGGTCATAAAAACCTAATGGTTGTGTCAAGATGGATGGAAATTTATTTTATGGGATGGAATAATTTTGTATATCTAATGGATTTTAAGAAACTATATGGATTTTTTCATGTTAGATATTTATGTTATAAAAATAAATAAATTAATTTTGAAGGTTGTATCATACCGATTGCATAATTTAAAATTGTTATAAATATAAAGAAGTTAAAAATCAATAAAATAATTGATAGAGTTTTTATTTTGTATTCAAGTTATGAATAAATGGGTTAATGATTCATAAATTTTAATATAAATGAATTTATCTGGCTCATATTGGGAGAAAGGATGTGTATAGTTATCCAATTTCTATTATATGATATGAGGATTTGTTTTAACAAAAAAATTTATAAACAATATGAGATTAATATAAATGTTTTATGATTCATTGGATTATGCTATATTCTTGGGAAGAAGATAAGGAGGATAGAGGAATTTATCTAGTAGTTTGATAAAATATGTGGTATTCGATCCCACCACTATAAGTGACATATTTTAGAGAATAATATTCTTTTCTAGAAGTTGATAAAAAACATAGGGAATACCATATATGATATGAAAAAATAGTTAATTTATTAAATATTCATACTTAAGGAAATAATTTATATTTATTAACACTAAAGTGTTTGTGTAACATAACATGATACTCTGAAGTAAATTGTAACACCTCCAAATGTTAAAATATGAATATCATTTTCGATTTCATGTATGGCGCACAACAACAGGTGTAAAAGGGGATATAATATCACGAGACATTAAAATATATTTAATATTTTAAATAAATAAAATCTAATATATATCTTTAAATGTATAAAACATGGATTTATCTTGTGTTACATGCAATAACAACTCTCTTCAATACCTTTCATCACACGTAAGACTGAGTTTCACCAGACAATAATATATTATAAAAATATTATTATTTAATATAATAAGGTATAAAATCTAAAGTAATTTTGAGAGTTTGAATAGTATTTAATAACTTATAAAAATATATGGTTTAATTAATTGGTTTCCAATTAATTAGAAATGAATATAAAACCCAATTGAATATAAACTAAATGTTTTTATAAAAAACTACTTTTTATACACCAAAGGAATTTTATTCTAATAAATTAAATTAATTAATATTATTGGATGATATTAATAAAATTTATATATTATATATTCAATCAAAAATTTTTACATTCAACCAATATATTTTATTGGCATAAGATAAGAACAAATTCAATTTTACGCATAAAAAAGATATACTTTTCTAAAGGAAATTTTGATGCCTTTTAATGGTTCACTTGTTTTAAAAATGAATTTTTACAATTTTATAAATTTAATTTGAAAAAATAAAATTAATTTTTTTAATTTTAGAATAATAATTATATTAGTTTTATTTTTTTTTTATTTTTCATAGATGTTTCATTTTTTGATAAATAGTGAAAAATACAATATTTTAATTGAAAACTGTTATTTAATATAAATAAGTTATAATGATAAATTATATTTATAATTTTTTTTAAAGTAAAATTATAACAATTATAAATTTATTAATCAAATTTAGATCATTTTAATAATTATTATATTGAATTTAGATATCAAAACTTACTAAACTTTTGAACATTTTCACTTTAAAAAATGGATTTCTCATCTTATATGTTGGACTAATTTTAAATTAATTTATGCCAATTATATGATTTGAATTTGGAAAAATGGATTACATATTTTGAATCATCATTTTCAACATAATTTTTTCCAAAATAATCAGTAAATCTAGGTAAATTTAATTACAACAATTAAGGTAAAACTGAGCTTACTTAATGATTCAAATTTGAATATAACGTGTAAAAATGACCAAAAACTTGTAAAACACCCATTGGATGGAAATATTTAGACCTAAAACCTTCATGGAACAATTTTTTTTCTATTTAATCCTCTTTTTAGGTAAAAACGTGGCTGAACCTAAACTCTTTTAAAAAATGCCAATTGTGTCCTCTCCCCCACTTATATAAGGCCACCACCTCTCCCCCTTCTTCAATCCTCTAAAAATACATTGGTTCAGAAAATAAATACCCAAATAACTCCTCAAATTCCCTAAAATAATCCTATAATTCTTATATTGGATTAAAATCTAACTTAGGAAGGAATTAGTTCAAACCTAAGGATGATAACCGAAGAAGATGTAATGTTTTTCTAAATTTTTTTTTACTTTATTTCCTTATCCACATCATTAATTTATTCTTATATATTGAATATATAATTAAATAAATATACTAAATATATTTATATGGTTTTTGTTTAATGTTATAACCTACAACTTCACTAAATTCCATCAAATGGGTTACAAAATCATTATTCATGTATATGATAAACAACCGCCTCACAAACTGACATCATTTATTTTTCAATTATCACATTTAAAGGATGGGAATAGTTATGGAAATATTGTTTATATATGATATTTATGATGTATTTATTATTATTTAAATATTACTTAACACATAACTTTATGCTTTCTATTTTTTGGGAATATGATAACGTAGTTCGTGTGTATGGAAGGCTATCGCCTCCCGAAGTGACGTGATTCGTTCACACATTACATGGAATATATTAAGGATAGATTTAATAAAATTGCATGATATATATGAAATAAATATGATAATTTAATGATAATATAAATATACATCATTTAATTTTCATTATTTCAATACGATAAGAAAATAGAAACATTGCTCATGCGTACGTACGACCTACTGTCTCTATGAACAATGCATTTCATTTCCTATCACCAAATTTTAAGGATTAATATAAATTTATATATAATAAATATATAATATATTTAATCATTTTTTAACTTATTGATATAATTAAATATTGATCTAGGTAAAAGGAATGCAAAATAACATGTCAAAACATACTAAAAAAACAAGGTAATTAACACCCAAAACAATGAAAATAATGAAGGATTATTAACAAAAAGATGATAAGATGTTATAAAAGTTTCATATATGATATTATAAATATTTATATGGTTATTTTATTTGTTTATATAATGATTAAAATCATTATACATGAGGTTAAAGGGAGTTCAACTAAATATAGTGTAATGTAAGAGATTTCGTCTCAATTTACATTCTATTGAGACTTATTTTTTATTATGTACAAATTCACATTTATGTGGTGTATATAATACCCATTTAACATTCAATATCATGAATAATTAATTATTCTTGTTATTATAAGTTTCAATTTGAATTAATTAATTTAATAGGATTTGTTTTTAAAATTACCAACTGATAAAAGTTATTGTGAAATCTTTTGTGATTGTTAACTTTCTCAAGAAAAAATAACACTTTTATAATAATTTTTCATTAGTCATTAAATTTATCTTAAATATATATATTATTGTGTGATTCATATTATTATTTCCTAAAATATATACCATTTTTATGCATGACTTTCACTTTTAATTTTATTTGATTAACTTGGAAAATATTGATAAATATATACCTATTAATCAATATGCATATTTAATAAAGCAAATTTTTCATAAATTTAAATCGATTATTCAATATATATGAGTAATGATTTGGATATTAAATACACAGGTTGGGGACTGGTTAATTCAATCCCGTCGATGCATCAGTAGTCACATGAGACAAATCAATTTCTCAAATCAGATAAGTTTTTACCTAGTATGTTTTAAACTATCCTAAGAATAGATCTTGATGGTAGTGGTATCATGTGACTGGGAAACATGATGTCTGATAATTAAGAATTTTTTTATCTAGTATTCAGTTATTATTATCCATTATATTTCCACTATGAAAAATTCTATGGATGCATTTCATTCTCATTTTATTGATTACCTGGCATGTGTGCTCAATTATATACCTTTCTATATTTATTATGATCATTGGTCCATTATTTCTTCCACTGTATTTAACCCTTATTGAGAATTTGAGCTCACTAGTATTTTTTTCCTTTCCCTAGGATTCCATGAAGTTTACTAAGAGATACATGAAAGGATATGATAGATGGAATAAAGTTATTCTCATAAAAAAATATGTTGTAATTTGCATATTAAATTTTAATAGAAGAATCATGTATATATCTAGATTCAAAGACTAATAAACTGTTTGGTCCTTTGGGATATGGTTTCCCTGTCTCTTATACCAATGTAATAATATTAGGTACTGGATCTAGGCTACTGCAGTCAGGGTCACTATGGTTGGTATCAAAGTAAGTTTAGTAAAAACCCCAGAAATTAGATTTAGGAAAATGTATATTAGGGAACATAACCCTATGATATAATTTGAGGATCAGTATAGAAAAACATCACAAAGAAACCATTTTTATGATTATAAGATTAGATATACATAACTTTTTCTATTTATGTTAAGTATTTAACTAGTTTTAGGATTATATATTATGTTTCATAATGATATGATCTAATATATTGTATGTTTTCATTTAGAAATTGTTTCTAGCAGAAGGAATGTGAACCTCCCCAATGCACATGATCTGAAGCGTATAAATGATATTGAATTTTATGGGATTAATCTAATATTTCTAAGAGATCTAGCATATCCCAAAAATTTTCATCATATAAGGACACAGTATATTGTGATAATGAGAAAGATAATGAGTTATATAAGTATTATGGGTTTGAATGGAAATCAGATAAGAAGAGGATGGCAGAGAAAAAAATAGATAAAGTGAAGAAGTGAAAGAAGTATTTTACCACATGTGATAATTGTGGAAAGAAACACCCTTTTACTTGCTTGAAGGGAAGGGGAGTTTGTCATAAATGTAGAGAAAAGGGACACTAGAAAAAATGAAAAGGGAAGAAAAAAGATATTCTTTGTTTCAACTATAGTGAAATGGGGAACTACAAAAATAAATACCCCAAGAATCTAGGGAATATACCTATGAAGAAGCTAAGGAATCAATGTCAAGATTATTATATTGATACAGATGAATAGGAATGATTAATTTTATTATATTTGGATTCAATAATTATGTTATTTTATTATTTTATTAATTATATATTTTTTATATAAATTATGAAATATATATAAGGATTTTATTTCATTAATTTCTCATTAAGGATTTGATAGAACATGTTGAATGTTACAGATAACTATGAAAAATAATTCAGTGACATGTTAACTTCTTTGAAAATATACGATTGAGGAAAATATAACCATTAATATGTTCTTGATGATGAGATAATGATGTTGGGATAAAGAGATGATTGATATGGATAAAGCACACTGGATAGTACTGAATACATTGGAACTGATTAATGATTTTTTGATAAATTTGTTTATTCCATTATTGATAGATTTTACAACATTTTTGGATTTAAGGAATATATACAATGACCTAAGTTTTACTTATATAATAATGAAGAACATATGATTTCAATAAGGTTTTATGTTAATTCAAGTTATTGACATGTTTCATGAAAATGAATGATGAAGGTATTTTCGTGTTTGGTATGTGGAAATTAAGATCTACTTCATGTTTATTGAAGATTAATGATATCTTAAATTTTCAAATTAAGTGACCTTTTAATGTTTTGGATCTTGATATTTTAGAAGGGACATAAGGTTAACCATTTATGAAATGGTTTAAGCTGGTCATTGGAATTTTTTTATAGATTAATTTATTACTTAACCTTATGAAGATTTATGCACTAACCATATTGGTTTTGGAAAATATTTTGATACATATGGAAAGAATTTTCACTCTTTTATGGATCTTACAATCTGTTAAAAGTGAATATTAGTAATTCCGGCATAAAATTCCATTTTTGGATATTTATTTCTTAGAGTAAGGGATGAATTAAGAATTGATCTAAGCACAAAAAAGGATAAAATTATGTTGATGAAATATAAACGTATCATGTATTTTTCATTATATTCTTAGAGAGTGAAATAATTCCCCAACTTTGGGAAAAGGGTCATGAAACAAAAATGTTATCATAATACCTTCATATTTGTTAAACTAATGGTCTTTTAAATCATCACCTATTTATGGATTTGAGGCCCTAAAATTTCTATTGATAATTCACTTTCTTGTGATCATTGACCTCTATCACCCTCTATATATATTTATGATTTTCCTCCATGTCCATATCATCACCATCCATTAATATTATCCTACTTAGAAACTTAGTTATATGTTATTCCATGTGACCTTTTTACTCCGGGTTCTCTCTTATGAAGAAGATATTTTATTAAACCTTTTATGATATGGGTATTTTAATAATATTATTTATAAATATCAAACTAGTGATAAATTTTAAATTGCAAGGATGAAATTTATTTAAGGTGAGGATAACATAATACCCCAAAATTTTAAAATGTGAATATTATATTCGATTGTGTTTATGGAATGAAACAACAAGAATAAAAGGGAATATAATATCCCAAGTATTTAAAATATATTTAATATTTTAAATAAATTCTATATATGATATAGATTTCAATGCATGAAACACTAGGTTATTGTGTGTTACACGCAACAATGACTTTCTTCGATAGCTTTCATTACACAGAAGACTTTATTTTACATAAAAATAATATGTTATTAAAATATTTTTATTTAATATAATAATATATAACCTCGATGTTAAATTGGTGGGTATGAATATGATTTACTAACTTATGAAAATATGAGGTTCAATTCATTGGTTACTAATTAATTAGAAATGAATATAAAAACTAATTGAATATAAAGAATTTTTTTATAAAAAAACCAATTTTGTATGCACAAAAGAATTTTATCCTAATAATTTAAATTAATTACTATTAGTTAATGATATTAATGAAATTTATATATTATATATTCAATCAATTTTTTTGAAATTCATCCATTTTATTTTATTGGCATAATATAAAAACACATTCAATTTTACACATAAAATCCATATTTTTCTAAAGGTAGTTTCACCACATTTTAATGACGCAATTGTTTTAAAAATAAGATTAATTTTTTTATTTTGTAATGTCAAAATTATATTATCGTTAATTTTTGGTATTTTTTGAGAAGTTTTTTTTAATGAATAGTGAACAATACTGAATTTTAATTGCAAACAGATTTTTCATCTAAAAAATTTAAAATGTTAAATAATATTTTTAATTAGGTTTAAAGTAAAATTAGATAAAGTATAAAACTATTAATACAATTTAATTCATTGGAATAATTTTTATATTGAAATTATCTAGAAAAATATAGTAAACTTTTGAATATTTTTACTTTAAAAACCATCTTTCTCATACCCTCTAAGAGATTAATTTTAAATTATTTTTTAAAAATTATATGATTTGAATTTGTAAAAATGGATTAAATATTTGGGATCAAAATAATTTATAATTTTTAATAAATTCAACATAATTTTTACCAAAATGATTAGTGAAAGCAGATAAAATTAATTACAATAATTAAGGGGAAAATGACATTACTTAAGGATTAAACTTAGAATATAAGGTGTAAAAATGACCCAAAACTCAAAAAAATTACATTTATCCTTAATTTATATAACGTTTTTTGTTATTATATCCTTTTTAAGTAAAAACATGTGCACACCTGACTTCATTTAAAAAATTCCAAGTGTGTCCTCTCCCCCACTTATAAATGGCGACCACCTATCCCCCTTCTTTACACCACTCAAACCAATTTGGTTCAAAAAATACCTAACAAAATCACTCCCCATATTCCCTTAAATCATCCTAGAGGCATTATTTTTGTAGTAAAACCAACTTATAAAGGAATCAATGCAAACCTAAGGAGGATACTCGAACAAGAGGCAATGTTTTTCTAAAATATTTTTTATTTTATTTCTTTCCCAACTACCTTAATTTATTATTATATCATTATTATATAATATAATAAGTATATTAAATATAATAATAAGTTTTTATGTTAATTTTATGGAAAAAAACAGTACAAAATTCCGTCAAATGGGTTACAAAATCACAGTTTGTGTGTACGATGGACTACATCCTCGCGAACCGATTTCATTTGTTTTTTCCATTACCACCTTTCAAGGTTGGGAATAAAGATGGAAAAACTATTTATATATGAAATTTATAATATTTATGATGTAATTATTCTTTTTTTAATTATTATATAACACACATATTCTTGATTTCTATTTTTTGGGAATATGATAATGTCGTTCGTGTGTACGGAAGACCAGTGCCTCGCGAAGCAATGTGATTTGCTGGCACATTACATGGAATGTATTTAGTATATTTTTAATAAAAATATGATATATATTAAATAATTAATGTAATATAATTATAAGATTCATATATATCATTTAATTTTCTTTATTTCAATATGACAATAAAATGGAAAAAAGTGTTCATGTGTATGTACGATCTACCATCCTCATGAATGTTGTTTTTAATTTCCTATCAATAAATTTTATGGATTAATAAAAATTTATATTTAATGAATATATATGATATTTAAATCATGGTTTACCTTATTGAGATAATGAAATTTTGATCCAAATTAAGATGAATGAAAAATAATAAGTCAAAACAAACTCGAAAAACAAGGCAATTAACACCCGAAACAATAAAAATAAAGAATTATTATTAACAAACATGTGATAATATGTTAAAATTGGATAATATATGATATTATTAATATTAATAATATTATTTATAATTTAAAACCATTATTTAAAAAATTATACATGAGGTTAAAGTGTGATCAACCAAAAGGGATCACAAGGTAAGGGATTTCATCTCAATTTACATTCCATTGAGTCTTATTTATTATTATGAACCAATTCACATTTATTTGGTGTATATAACAAACATTTGAAATGTAATATCATGAATAATTCATTATTCATGGTATTTGAAGTTTCAATTTGAATTATTTCATCCAAGGGGACTTGATTTGAAAATTACCACGTGATTAAAATTATTGTGAAAGCTGTTGGGATTACTAAATTTCTCTTGTAGAAATAAATTTATTGTAATCATTTTTATTATAAAAATGGTCGAGGAAGGGAAAATACAAAGATAAAATGAAAAATGAAAACACACACATGCATTAAGCTAAGGAGACTTGAACCTGAGACCTCCCTAACACCCCACAAGACCCTTTTCCACTAGGCTATGCCCTGGGGGGATTTTGTAATAATTTTTCATTTTTTATTACATTTCCATTAAATATACATATTATTATGTGATGGATATGATTATTACCTAAAATTGATACAATTTTTACATATTATTCTTACTATGAATGTTATTCGATTAACTAGGAAAATATTTATAAATCTATATCCTTTACTCAATACAGATATTTGATAAGGCATGTTGTTCATGAATTTAAATAAATTATTCAATATATGAGGAATTATTTGGACATTCAAGACATGGTTTGGAGCCTGGTTAATGTAATACCCTAAAGGAATTGATAGTATCATGATATGGATTAGTTGGGCAAATTAGATGGGTTTTTACCCAGTTTGTTTTAAACATTATTGAGAATAGATCCTCATAATTAATGTGTCATGTTCCTGGGAAATATTACATCTAATAATTAAGAATTTACTTTATTCAGTATCCAGTTATTATTATCTATTATATTTTCACTATGAAAAAAATATATGGATGAATTTCATTCTTATATCATTGATTATATAACATATATGTCTAGTTATTTACCTTTCCATAATGATTATGTCTATTGATTAATTATTACTTACACTATATTTAACCCTTACTGACCATTTGAGATGAAACTTATTTTGTTTCCGTTCCCTAGGATTCCATAAAGTATACTAAGAAATATATGAAAGGATATAATAGATGGAATAAAGTTATTCTTGAAGAAAAATTATGTTGTAATTTGTGTATTCATTTTTAATACCAGACTCTTGTATATATCTAGTTTACCAAGAATACTAAAATGTTTGGTCCCCTAGCCAATGGACGATGATATTGATGATGATGGATTTTGGGGAGGAGGATAATGATGAAGGGACGATTCCTATGATGATGTGATGATGATGGTGATGACGTGTATGTGACCGACATGCTAGTCCTCGGTCCACATGGTGGATCTCACGACCACTGAGGATCCGATTTGGTGGGATTTGAGGATCAATTTATTTTTTAATATATGGATCTTGTTTGGTTTAAGTTTTGGATTTTGAATATGAATCTTTGAATTTTGTAATCATGATATATTTTATTCTAAAGTTCATGGTTACCACTAAACCGTAAAGTGGTTTTCATAAAATAAAAAAAAGAAATATGAGGAGTTCCCCAGGTCATGTTACTTGTCAGTCAGTAGGCACCTAACAACCATCCAAAAATCCCTATAAAATAAATGATAAAAATATGAAAAAGATAGAGGCCTCTTGAAATATTTGATATTATTATAACATGATCATTCAGTCCATATGAAACTATATAACCCTAGCAACATAGTCAGCTTTTTGCAAAAATGCATGATGAAATGTCATATTAATCATGAAAAGGGTCTCAGACATGTCCATTAAATTGTGAACTACCCCTATGGCTTCATACAGAAATTAGAGGATCTATCCATGATAATTATTACATGTTGATGCAAGATCCAACATCGATCATATGATGCACCATGGAAGAATTGAGAAAATTGCTAGGAAACAGTGTGCGCTCCATCACAAGATCCCATATTATTCATGCATCACCCTCATGGGAAACCCATGTGCAAGAGTCAAAAAACCTTTTAAAACGAAGCAAAAAAACATGAAAAATGTGGAATCATTTTTTGGTCATTTATTTTTATGAGACACACTTACACAGTTTTCAAGACACCATGAAGCCCCTGGTGACATGTTAGTCTTATCACATGAAAGCATTAATGTGTCACTTTTATCTTGAAAAATTAAAGGATTTAGACACATCCATTTCAACTCAAAAGAAAAACATATGGGTGTCCATCACAATGATTGTGCATCACCACAAGACCCATTATTGGTTACGTGATGCATCATAGACATGGAGAGTAATTATTTTCAATAATACTCATACAAATTCACGAGATTCCCAACACTTGAAAAATAAAGAAGGAAATAAAAAGAGAAAAGGTGGAAGATTCTTGTGAAGTGAGGATATGTTTTCCTTCATTCTAATGGGATCATATGCCTCAGGAAATTATAATCAATCATGTAAGGCCCCACTCGAAAAGCTAGCATGATATCACAAATTCCATTAGACATATCAGCCTAATCTCACAAATGCCCCTTAGAAAGTCACCCTTGTCTCACAAAAGACCCCAGCCAAGTCATCATAAATAACATGAAATCATTTCCACATGAATCCTGGTCTCACAAATACCCTGATACAAGTTGGTCTGACCTTGTGGAAGCCTCATGACATGTCTACATGGTTAGGTGAAACCCCTTTGATCGACCTAGGACCAATAAAAATTGAAAAGATGGAACATTCTCACAGTTTCTGAATATCACACGATTCCATAGATGAACCATAGAAGGGTTATGTGAAGTGTGAGAGACCAAGTATATCCACTAACTGTAGCTCAAATCTATGAGATACAAACCATGCAAGGTGGAGTATAACTGAGGTGGTGTAGTCTATAAACCCCCTAGAACAAAAATAAATCGATTGATCACACATAGGAGTGAAAGCAATGACTTCTCAAAGAAACCATTCACATGATCTCATGGTCTTCCTCCAAGTAAAAATATAGGGAATGTACTAAGTGATCATGAAACATGCATAGTAACTTTTCATGATAACTCATAGATCACATGAATGAATTATAGCACATTAGTTGGATTATTCAAAAGAGTTCCCATATATCTATTGGGTCACCCAAAACATAAAATAAGCTAACATTAGAAAAACATGAGGTACATATAAAATAAAGGCTAGAATATAGATAAAAATACAAGAGACTTATGTGAGGAATAAATATACCAATCCTCAATAACTTCACATGACTCACCGAGATCTTGTGACAACACCAGGACATGTCGCTAAAATCATTTAACACTCCTTCAACATACTATTTGGATAATACGTAGTCCCTTGAAAATTCCAAAAAAAGTCACTTGATGCCCTCTAGGCATGATACCCAAGTCTTATGATGTACACTAGGATTTACAGGAAAATATTGTGATGTCCTCCAGTTATGTCGACCTAGATATGTAGAAACACCATCAAAAGTCAGCTAGGTCTCACATTGACACCAAGATATGTCATCCTTGATCATGAAATTTCCCCCAAACATGTCATCATGGATCATGCGATGTCCCCCATACATGTCATTCTGGGTCATCCGATGTCCCCCAAACCTGTCAACCTGGGTTATATGACATGCTAGAGACATGTATGCCTAAATCTTTCGATGTCCTCCAGACATGTTGACCATGTTATGTAGTGACTCCAAGACAACTCAACTAGGTCTCATGTTGACACCAAGTCATGTTATCCCAATTCATGCAATTTCCCCTAGACATTTCATCCCCGTTCATTTGATTTCCACCAGATATGTCAGCCTGAATATTTCAATGTCCTCTAATCATGTCGGCCAAGTTATGTGGTGACAACATGAAAAGTCAACTAGGTATCACGTTCACCCCAAGACATGTCATCTTTGATTATATGATGTCCCCCATATATGTCATCTTAGATCTTGAGATTTTCTCCATACATGTCATCCTGGATCATACAACATCCTCCAGACATGTCAGTCTAGGTTATGTGATGTCCCCTATACATGTCATCCTGGTTCATGTGATGTCCTCTAGACAAGTCAGCTAGGCTAGGTGACACCATCCAAACATGTCAACCTTGATCATTCAATGGTCTCCATACATGTCATTAATGTTATGAAACATCTTTTGGACAAGTAAAATGGATCATGTGATTTTTATTAGGAATGTATAATGAGAAACCATAACATGTACATACATCCTTGGACATATCAGGAAGACAATCATAACATGTCAACCAGACAATCATGCTATGTCAAGAAGATTTCTCTGGATATTATAACCTTTTCCAATGGATATATAATGAAGAACTCTGTGTGTTAGCCATTATCAAAGTGAACTAAAAGATCTCTAATTCCCACAATAACTAGGATATGTAGGATGCATTCCTAAGAATTGACCTCCATATCAAATATCCAAAGGGAATACTTAGTATGTAAGCCCTGATCAATGAAATAATTTTACTACCCCCATATTATAGAAAATTCTATGTGTAATCCCCAATCAAATTTAACTACGAGAACTCTGATTCCTTTCATAACTAGGATACGTCGGATGCCTTCCTAAGGCCTGAGAACCATATCAAATATCTAAAGGCCAACCACAGTGTATAATCCCTAATCAATGGAATGATATGTCTACCACCATATTAGGGTATCCTCAGTGTGTAATCCATGATCAGTGGCATGATATGGGCACTCCCATATTAGGGAAACCTTAGTGTGTAAGCCGCGATCAATGTGAACCATGATAACTCTGATTATTTCCATAACCAACATATGTAAGATGATTTCCTATGCCCCAATATCTATATCAAATATCCAATGGGAAGCCTCATCATGTAATCCCTAATTAGTGACATGATATGATTACCCTCATATTAGGGTATCCTCAGTGTGTATTCCCCAATCAGTGGTATGATATAACTAACCCCATAGTAGATCAACCTCAGTGTGTAATCCTTGATGAAAGTGAACTATGATAACTATGATTCCTTTCATAACCAAGATAGGTAGGTTAACTTCGTAAGGCTCTCCATATAAAATTTACAAATGGGATCCTTAATGTGTAAGCCCCCAATCAATGGCATGATATGAATTCCCCCATATTAGGATGCCCTTAGTGTGTATGTCCCGATTAGTGGCATGATATGCCTTCCCCTATATTTGGGAAACCTCTGTGTGTAATACCAGATAAAAGTGAACTATAATAACTCTAGTTACTACTATAACTAGGATATGTTGGATGCCTTTCTAATGCCCAGGTTAAAATAGGCATCTACTTCAGTGTGAGTCTTGTCACCTCTCTAACATTACGACTACTGGGACTGAATCACTCCCATGGGCAGGTTATTCTATCTCATGCCCCATAAGATTGAGAAGGTAATTGAACTACGATGACTCTAATTCCTGATATAACTATGATACATAGGGCTCATTATTAAGGCCCTATCTACATATCAAACATTCAAAAGGTATACCATATCACATAAGTCCTGCATCCATAAGTAGTGATACTGATTACCTGTTATCCCTTATTTCTCACACTGAGCTTGAATCACATGTGATTAGGTATTTGAAATAGTCATATCATTCAAATCATTGAATATCCACCATCTAGGGAAACCTCAATGTGTAATCCCCAATCAGTTTCATGATATAACTATTCCTATATATGGGAATCTACTGTAGGGAAAGTATTAAGGTAATGATCAAACTATGATGACTCTGATTACTACTATAAAAGATATACGTAGGATGCCTACCTATGGTTCAAGATTAATACCTGAAGATTAAGTGAGCTCAAACAAGTTTTTTTCATATGATGTTAAACTGCATGGGTTTAATGAACTATGTGGGTTTTGATTCCTATTATAAACAGGATACATAGAATTCCTCATAATAAATCAATCCCATCCCCAAAATATTAATTGACTCCCTATATAACAAAAAATCAAGAGTTCCAGGTTATATAACTTCAACATATAAGCAGATACCCATTAATAAGAAATAAATAAAGAACCCTAGATACATATAGATGGATTCATTAGTATACCCCCTTTCATGTGGAGGGATTCAAAACATAATCTCTTTGTTAGGGTGACCAAGTATGTATGAGGATTAGGAAGAGATTCTCAAACATATCTTAAATCTATAAGAGAGTCCCAAAGTAGGTAAAAATTCCCCCAAAAAGTGTGTTATGAGACCAACCTCCTATCCTATTGACCAATGTGAGTTCTTAAGAGTCATTTTGTCTGAAACCCTAAAGGACTACCTACCTTTGGAAAGAAGGTACATACTCAGTTACATATGTAGGGGTTGTTGGGAGTTTCCATTAAAGATAAAAATGGTGAGATTGACTTGAATGATTATAAAATACATTGAACCCCCCATAATCAAACCATTGGGTTAGGACATCCACATCTTTGTGAAGAAACAGAAATGGTGAACCCAATGTGAATATATCAAATAACAAAATGATCGCTTGGATATATGTTAGGCCATTTTGTTTTCATATCCTAAAGAAAAAAAAATGGTGAAACCAATGTGAATCTCTCAAATAAAAAAAGTGATCCGTTGACCATGCATTGGGCCAATTTTTTTCATATACTACTCAAAAAAATGGTGAACTTGAAATGAAACTCTCAAATAGAAAAATGATCAATTTACCATGCGTCAGGCCATTTTGTTCACATATCATATGGAAAAAAATTTAGGGAACTTGGAAAGAATCTTCCAAATAATGGAAACTATTAGATGATAATATGTATACAAGGTTCTTATGAAATAATTCTATCCTCTCTATGATAAGTCTACGCCATTAGAATAGTTGAACCAAGAATTAGAGAGGAAAATTATGTTACCAAGGAATATCTAATTGATCATGTATTATGACTATGATGATGAATTGATCAGTGAACTTGTTCCTTATTTTCTTATTGAATACAAATACTTCTATGAAAAATAACACCCTAACCTGAGATAATGTCATCATCCAATGACCGTTATAGAAAATCAGTTATGGCTGCAACCCCCATAGGTCTCAGAATGACATCACCCACCCAACACCTTCAGTGTTAGGTGGAGAATGAAATGGTATGAGAATACCATAAACATGGTATGATCATGACCCATTAGGATTCCCATGAGGGTCTCCAAATGCTAAAACAAATGAGTCCACATCATCCAAAGAAAGTAGAAGTAATTCCAGTGGCACTCATTTCCATCACAAACCATTTTAGAAGATTATCCCCATAGCTTGACACTCACCACCTTCAATATATGATAAATTTGGATTAGGGAGTCAACTATAGAAACCTTACAATTTAGGATCCACTAAGTAGGGCTCCTTTCAACAACCATTTCCAGCACCATCCCACTGATTTCCCTTAGTATCCTGCTAAGGGAACAATCTAACACACTACCATCTCTGATACCCATGCATGGGAAACATGGAATACACATTGGGAATAAATTAATCTGGATAACCAGTAATGGACTCTTATCCCTAATCTTATTAAGGAATCATGACATCATATTCTAATGGTAACTAGTGAGCAGACTCATATCCCTTCTCACTCAGAAGAATTCTATAGGCATATTACTGTATCAAGTATGGGGGAGGCGCATATCCTTACCACATACATGAAGTCAATAACCATATTATAGTGGAACAATGAAGAAAAAAGTGGTCTCATATATCCACTTCAATCAAAGATATCTGTCAGTATATAGTGGAGACTAAAAATGTGAAGGCTTATATTTCTGTGCATACATTTCTAAAGTGTCACTACATATTTGTAGTAACTGAAGAAATACAGTAACATATTTTGGAATTGGTGAAGATACAAGGACATGGAATTATTATTATCTCTACATACAGGAAAAAAATCTAATTACTATGAACAAGTGGTTGCTCTGGAGAAATAACATATTCTTACTCCCTTTTAAGAGGATTATCAGCATATTCTTGTAAAGTACAAGGCACCATACTGGGCTGATATTATTATTCCAACTGGGGCCCACCAATTGAGAGTGACACTTGAATTGATAAAGGCTTGTATTATTGTCATAAAAGACCCACAATATATTCCAAAGGCCTAGTATCAGTCTCATATCCCCGTTCTGGATGGGGCTCACCAAGTGAGAGTGGTGCATGCCTCAGGACAAGATCATATTACTATCTAAAAAGACCAGTGTCATACTCCAAAGGACCAAAATTAGGCTAATATCCCTATTCCATCTAGGGATCACCATTTGAGAGTGGAAAAATCCTCAGGACATACTTATACTCCTATCAGTGAAGCTACTTGGTATATTCCAGTATCTTACAAAATATAGGCTCATATCCCTACTTCCACCGACGAATGATTTCATCAACATCCTTTAGAGGCTATATAGGAGTAGGATCATATCCATTCTCCCATTATAGAGGTAAATCATCTTATTCTGATGCAGAATGAATAATTGGACCATGATCATATTCTCATTCCAACTGGGGCTCACCAAGTGAGAGTGGCATATACCTCGAGACATGCTCATATTCCTATAAAAAAAATACTAGTTGAATACTCCAAAGGCTTAGGATTAGGCTCATATCCCTATTTTGATCGAGGATCACCAAGTAAGAGTGGAACAAACCTTGGGAAATGCTCATATTTTTGTTCGTGAAGCTACTGGGTATATTTTAACAATTTATTAAGAGTATTCTCATTCTCCCATAACACTAGATGATTATCAATATACTTTAAAATCCATCATATAGTAGGCTCATATCCCTAAAAAAATCCCAAAATGTAGGTTGATATATTCCACCCATTATTTAGAATAAGACCCATATCCCTAATATTCTCAATTTCAGTTTCCTTGAGGTTGTTCGAGACACATTCTTAACACCCCAATGGTCTGTCGAATCTTCAACCTAAGTAGAAGGTGATCATTACCATGATAGTCCTCCTTATGGTAGTGTGGAGATGGATAACATGGACTCTACTCCTATAATATTTCTTGGTCAAACTCCCCATGGTGATATCTCCCAAAATAAAAGGAAATCCTCCCCTTTCCCAAAAATCGTCATATAGATAGCTACTCAAAATTTAGACGTCTTCTTATAGAGTGGTTCTCGAAACATTGGGTTCAAATATATTTAGTTCCCTATCAAATTCTAGTAACACTCCACTCTATTTTGTAAGAAACCCCATGAAGTACCAACTATAGTGTAACTAGATGGAGGCATGTAATTCTGATGAATAGGAAGGTGACATTGACATATAGATAAATTTATCCATAAAAAAATTCCCCACCATGTTCTGGCCCCATGCTAATTTTGACTATGAGATCCCTAATCAGTTAGAGAAGGATTTCATGGATTACCTAATCCAGAATATATGGGAAACTCATCAGCGACTGAAGGATATACATCTCACTTACCCAAGATATGAGTATTACCTTTAGATAATCAATACACTTTGTTTTTGGCTGGATATGACCACCTTTTTCATAGCTCGAATCCCGATAATGGATGATCATGGAAAAATACTACAAAGTTTTTGTCTCTACATAGTGAAAACTCTTCATCAATTTATTTTCAAAGCATTATAAGACGTATGTATCTAAGGATGGAAAAAATATAGTGCATTTCACTTCACTTTTCCCCCAAAATAAAATAACACCCCAAATATGACATCCTATAATGTCATATACTCCAGTGAAATTAGAGGACTAGGAAACACATGTTTCAATTGTTCACTACAATAGAATGTACCCACTTCAATGGTGCCAAGAAATCATGAAAAGCAGGAGAGGATAGGCCAAAATTATTAAAACTAGGCCCCTTGAAACAATTAGAATTCATTTCAGACACGGAAGCTGAAGTTGGAATCAATCTAATAAATTCACATAGAAATTGAATCCCATAATGGGTTTCATTACACCCAGATCCAACATGAGCATAGTTATTCCACATCAAATTGGTGTTAATTACAGCTTCCATAGTAGCTGCCTAAGAGAAAACTCATCCCACTATGTTTGTGGAATATCTACCACAACCTCCATCCTTCATATCATCAATTACCAAGAGGATTTTAGATATATAAACAGTAGATGAAAACAAACCCCATCCCACTTTTGGGGGGAATTTATATCTCAATCACCTTCACCAAGCCCATCAACCCCCAATAGGGTCCTAGGGAAATCAATGGAAGTTAAAGATCAACCCCGAACCACAAGTCTAGGGGAATTTATATCTTAATTTCCCTCCTAGGAGTCATCAAATCCTTGAGTGGAATTATTGGATCCTTAACAAACAAATCAACCAATGCTAATTCTGGCCTTGGATACCCCTCATCCCACAAGGCTAGGGGAATTTTCATCACCATCATAACCTCATAGGGAATCATTATTCTCCATGTTGGGAGGTAAATATCGATGTTTGGAATCCCATACATTCCTCCCACCACAAGGAATACCTCTGTTATTCAAGGCCTATTCGAAAATCATGATTGGAAACTAGCTCATGGTAACTACTCACTAGATGAGATGGGAGGAGTGTAAGATGAAGGAAATCAAACCCCACTTGGGTAGCAAGACAAATGAACCAATATGGCCAAGGGTTCTAGAAATGAACCTAATATAGGAAGTTCATAATCATCCTATTATGTTGAGAGAAATATGAAGGATACCACTTCATGATACACCTTGGTGAATGTCATCACCATCAACACAATAGATAATGTGGATCAAGACATAGATGCAGATTGATGAAATGTAGAAAATATACCTTGAGAGGAGGATCTGGATGCACCCACTGAGGATGCACATACCTAGAACTAGAGGAGGATCCAAAACCTGGAACCTCATAATATCAAGTTACCACCTCTAGAGTATAAAACTACCATGGATAAAGGGAAAGGTGTGGCTACATCCCAATCACTATCCAAAAAATTGAAATTCCTTCTATGGTGAAATGAGTGACATAATATGAGAATGAGATACAAAATCTCAGACAACTCAACAAGTAACTACCTCAGGGAAACATTCCCATTGGGTATCATCTTTAGATAGAGATAAATATACCTCCTCCCATACACTTGGAAAGATAAAATTAGCTTATAAGAGCAGCATTTGAGCATTATACTATCTTTGGTTCTAGAAAGATAGTATACATAGATAAGAAATTCAAAAAGGATCGTGAGTTACCCCTATTATAGAAAAATCCTATCCATTTCTTGGGTAATCATTCAGTATTACCATTAATTTATAATCAGTAGGATATTAAAATAGGGCCAACTCCATAGGTCCCACCCACTCTCTATAGACAGGATGCGGCTCAGACAAAATTATCTCTATAATTTCTCAACACCATCGAGTCTCTAGATACTAAAATGGAATCCATAGAAGTGAGAAGTGAAACTATGATGCCTAAGAAAAATCCATATTTTGAATGAGTGGATAAAAAATTTTCCCCACCCAATTTTAGAAATCATACATTTTCTACATTTTATGATACGAGATACCCCCAAAAAACATATCACACACTTCGTATCCCATTGTGGTATGATGACATGCCCTCAATATCAGAAGGAGGAAACTAAGATAAGGTGTTGTTTTATAGACTATGATAGGGAAAACCTTTTTTGGTTCAACAGTCTTCTAGCAGGATCAACTGTAGGATAGGAAGACCTTCACTATCAATTCCTTTATCATTTCATCTATACACTGAGGAAAATATCAATAATAGACTTGAAGAACTGCAAGAAACGTGAAAATGAGAGGGTTACTGAATTCATATCTAGATGGAAAGGTTTAACCTATTTACTTATAATCCCTATCTTGTAGGATAAATTTCTAGAAATCTATGTTGAAAATATCTGGGATGACCTACAGACACCCCTGATCCGGATGTAGTATCCAGGTGGGTTCCGTATGTCCAGAGAAATGGAACAAAATTTAGAAGACTCTATTTAGTAGACCCAATATAAATATTGAATCATGACTTTGGCTTAGGGGAAAAGGTTCAGAAATGTAGAGACTATTGTTGTTACCATCAAACTGATAATAGTGTCCATCCAAGCACCCAAGTAGGCCCTGAATCAACGAATTCCTCTTATCGAGTGAAAAAAACAAATTATCCCTAAACCAAAAGTAAAAGGAGATCATGGTCACTCAATATTTGAGTAATAAATGAATAAAACATACTCCTTGTGAAATGAAAAAGTCCTTGGTTATTTTTTTTGTAGCCATGGATAATAACCTGCTCAAGCTACCATTTCCCAAGAAGCTTAATGAGGTCAACCTCACTGATCGTCCCGACTACGTCCCTTTCTATAGAAGGCTGGGTCACAACATCTAGGATTGATTCATATTCAAATAAATCCTCCAAATCTTGTCTGATTCTTGATAGGTGATGTTCAGTAACTCCCTCATGTAGTTGACCTATATAAACATTTCCCATTAAGAAGAAAAAGGGATTGGTAGAAAGTTCAAGTTAGGAATTGATAGAAGTTTAACAGGTGGATGAATCAAAAGATAGTTGACTTAGTTCATTATACCATGAGAGCAAAAATTATCACACACCTAAAGGTTCTGTCACCTTGGGAGGTGACATAATATATGCCTATTGAAGGTGGACATGATCATCAAACATAGGAAGAAACTGATGAGTAAGAGTCATATTCATCTTCGATGCAAGCTCTGAATCTTACAGATTCCATCCCTACAATATTCAAAAAATGAGCATCACCCCACCAAATAGAACCCTCATCGAATGAAGAGATTATATTTGGTTATATTAACATGATACACTTGGAATACCCCTTCTACAATACTTATTATTCCTCTGAGTATGAGTTCCCCATACATGAACTGGGAACCAGAGGCTGAAGATGCAAGATCTAAGGATACAAAGGATTGTGTGGGAATGGACATACCCATTATTTTTATCACATCCACAAAAAGGACATATATAGAGCTGATAACCATGGTTAAGCACTCCAATAATCCTAAAAGACACATGGAGGTGTTCTAGAACCCTACAACAATCTTCCACTCCTAGTTGTCTTGCATGACCACTTAATAGGGGTGTGGTTATCTTATCATCCTAGACAATGGGTAAGTTCAGATTGAATTATTCCACTAGTATAAAATTCTCACTGGACCTCTTCTCAAGAACTAGTCCCATCCACCTCAAATGCCTTAGCTCTTGAAGAAAATATAAAGGAGAAACCCCACTTTGGAAAGAGTAGAACTTTGGAATAAATGTACGACATTTAAAAACAGTTAGAGGTTATCCCAAACAAGATCTCAATACTGGATGTGCTCCATCTTTAAAAGTAGTCTAGGGTGGTATTAATTGAATAACTCCATATCCCATAGGTGTTTGATAAAAAAGTTGTTGAAGCCAAATTTTATAAAGTGGAGATTATTCCATCAAAATTATATGTATCTATCTCATTCAAAGATAAGGATAAAGAAGAGGTCATCCAGGGACACATTATAACCCTATATATTTTAGGAAGGCTTGATAATGTTGAAATTTGAAGGGATTTAATGGAAAATGGTTATGGGATCAGTATCATCCTGATCTAGACCCTCCAATGTTTGAGATATAGTGAATGGGATCTATCTCCCAGAAATTTGACCATTCAAGGGTATGATAAGTGTGATAAAAGACCTCTTAGGAAGATCAAGATCAAGGATCAGTTTGGGGATCTCACATCTAATACTGATTTTAAGGTTATCTAGAAAGAAACCACATACAATGTTCTACTCATAAGGACTTGGATCTCTAGCCAAATGGTGGTACCTTCAAAGTTACATTAGTTTTTGAAATACCCCATTGATGGAAAGGTCAGTATACTATATGGTGACAGTGCCCCCTTTGAGAATTTTGAATCCACATATGTTGAGGAAGGTTTCTACAAAAGGAAATGAAAACAACCAATGTTAGATGAAAATAAATAGGTTTCATCCCCCAATAGCTTTGGGAACTCCCCTACGAATCCATAGAGTATGCTCGATCGTGACTATGTGCTTCCCATAAACTTTATTAAGGTAGTATACTTAGTTCTAGATGTCAAATCACCTTTTATCCCAAGTAGCAGCATAAAATAAAATCAGATTTGAAATCTCTCTACAATTAATTAGAAAGTAAAGGATAATAATGTATCTTCCCATGGAATCTCATCCTGATAATGATGGAGATGCCCTCATATTTCCCACCTCATCTGAAAATGCCTCCATGGAATCAAATATGGATCAGGGAGGGATGACATCAGGAATTCCCATCCCTCATTTGGGTAAGGTGTATCCACTACTATTGATGAGATTAGGAAAATAAATCTTGGAACAAAATAAGACCCACTACCTACATTTATTAGTGATTCCATGCCTCTCAAGGATAAAGATATGTATATTGAATTTATAAAACAACAACGATATGTGTTCTCTTGGAATTATAAAAAAATTCCCAGAATGAACCCTAATTTGGCCACACACCATCTCAGTATACCTGAATACCATAGAGGCTTTAAGTAGGTAGGTAGGAGGATGTACCCCTTACATTCTACAAATGTAAATGTGGAAGTTAAAAAATTGACCAAAGCTGTTTTTTTTTTCGGGAAGCAAAATACCCGATATTAATTTCCAGCATCATCCCTATCAAGAAAAAGAATAGGTAGATTAGGGTCTGAATTAATTTCATAGACCTTAATCGACACCGATCGAAGGAAAATTTACCATTTTTGATCACAAAACACTTGATTGATGAAAATTCTAGATTCCAAGACTTTCCCTTTAGGGACAGGTACTCAATGAATAATTAGATAAAGATGGCCCTAGAAGATGAGGAAGCCACCACCTTCAGATCACCCCATGGTATCTTTTTCTATTAGGTCATGACCATTGAATTAAATAACACTGGTGATACTTATCAACATTACATGAATTATATCTACAATCCCTTTCTTGGGAAGAATATCGAAATATTATTTTGGTGATCTGGTGGTCAAATCTTGATAGTGAGGTGATCACTTCACAAATATTCAAAAAAAATTCAACAAGTTGTGATAGCATAGCCTGAAGATGAATCCATTTAAATTCACTTTTTGGGTAACATCATGGAAATTCATAGGATTTGTGGTACTCCACCATGGCATTGATTTTTTCCCTGAAAATACCATCTCAATCCTGGAAATGTCACCCCATAAAAATCTCAAATAATTGAGGGTTCACTGAGGGAATCTCACATACATTCAATGTTTCATATCCAACCTGACCAGAAAATCCCTCCCCTTCACGAAGATAATGAATAATGGAATCACCTATCAATGGGATGTTGATTTACAAAAATACTTCAAGAATCTCAATCAATACTTGCTGCACCCACCATTCATGATGTTGTTGGTGGAAGGAAAGACACTAATCTTATATGTGGATTCCTTGGATCAATCACTTAGAACTCTACTAGCACAAAAAAATGATGTATAGAGTGATAAAAGTCTATATTAATTCATCAAAATGATTCTATAAATTGATAATTGATATTATGATGTTAAAAATAATTTCCTTGTACTCATCTTTGTAGTGAAAAAACTAAGGCATTACTTGTAGCACCATAAACTCCACATGTTCTCTAGTATTGAACCTCTAATGTATATCCTTGGATACCCGATGCTGAATATAAGTTTGTCCTGATGGGTGTTTATTCTGTAATAATAATAAATTTAGTCTATTTCATATAAGTCAGTGAAAGGGTAAGCCCTGGATGATTTTCTTACAGAACTACCTACTCTAGACATCACACTGTAGACTCTGAACTTCCGAATGAGGAGTTTTTCTATGCCCAGGAAACCCCCAAACATGGGATATGTATTTTTATGGAAGATATTAAATTCCAATAGGTAAGATATTGGAAAATATCAGGTTCAATTAGGTTGTATTTGGGAATGTATTTGTGTCTCTGTATAAAGAAAATTTTCCCTACCCTTTCTCACTATCTGAAGGCTACACGAATAATGAGGTAGAATACCAAGCCATCATCACTCACTCGGAACTAGACCTAAAACTATATATAGCCTACCTAAACATCAAATAGGGTTTATAGTTGGTGATAAAGTAGATAAATGGTGAGTATTCCATAAAAAAGTAAGAACTACCCCACTCATTGGATATGTTAGAGGAATAATGGAGGAGTTCCATACTAAACCTAAGTTACATCATATCCCCTAATCATAGAATATTTTTTTCTGAAACATTATCCAATTAAGACATAATCTTGGATAACCTTGACTAGGAGGAATCAATCTTTTGTATCACACACTGAAGAATGGTATCCTCAATCATCGACTACTACATGGAAAAGATTAATTAGGCCAACACCACCCCCAAGCATGATGAACTGAGATCCACCCCTAGATGGATGGGGCCCATAATTAATTTTCTCAAAAGTGGGACTCTCCTAGAAGATCGAGACATAAGGGAATAGTTTCATCATCGATAATTTAACTTTACCCTATTATATGGTTCAAATGAGAAAAAAACCCCTAAAAGAGGGTCTTCGATGAAATCCTCCTTAGATGCATAAGATAAAGAGAAATTTTCTTTATAATTGAAGAAGTAAATGAAGGCTCCTACGATGATCCTCAGTCTGAAACCAGGATCTCCCACCAAATTAAGAGGTTAGGTTACTATTATAAACCCATGATACATGATTTTTTGGAATTTGCCAAGAAATTTCATGCATGCCAGATCCATGAAAAATTGATCCATCAACCCCTAAAATCCACTAAAATTTCTACATACATTTAAATATTATTGACCATTTTTTGTATGGGTAATGATTGTTTTGAGGCGATATAACCCATCCACAGTCAAGTAGATTAAGTACATCCTTACTAATACCAACTAATTTTCTAAATGGACTGAGTTAATACCAATCAAGGAAGTCCATAAAAATAATATCATCAGCTTCATGACATATAATATCATCACTATGTTTGGAGTCCCTCACATAGTACTGATAGACATGACACCAACTTCTATTCCATGGAGTTGAATAAATTGTACCAGGAGTACACAATCGAATCCAATCACTCATACCGCTATCATCCAATGAAAAATGGATAGATAGAGGCCTTCAACAAGACTTTATAAAATATAATCTAGAAGATGATGAATATGGACAATAATTATTATCTAGAAAATATCATCCATATTTTATGGGCCTACTGTACCACCACACGTACTTCTACACAAGAAACATTATATTCATCAATGCATAGAATCGAGGAAATGCTACCCATGTAAGTATAGTTTCCCTCACTTCATATAACTATTTGAGGAAAAAATATTGGATGATGAGAAATTGAAAAAATGGATGGATAAATTGGATATTCTCAATAAGAACATGTTTTTTACAATGTAAAACCTTGAATTCATTTATAATTGGATCACATGATACTTCAATAAAATGGACAGCCTCCATTAATTATAACAAGGAGAATTGTTATTATCTCTTAGAACCCCAATGATACCAGGATAAAACCCTCCCATGATGAAACCCAAATGGGAAAGGCCTTATATTATACATAATATCCATTACAATGGAGCCTATTCACTGGCCATAATGGATGGGGAATGTGTCACGCCCCCAACAAATTCAAGGTTTCTTAAGAAATACTTTTAATAGATACCATAAAGTGGCCTACGTCCTGGTCACATGATGTTAAAATGAGAAAAAAACATCCTGGTCACATAAAGTTAAATTTTCCAAACTCATATTGGTCGTATGATGTTAATCTGTACAAACATGTCCTGACCACATGATGTTAAATTGTACAAAGGCAGTCCTAGAAGCAGGGATTTAAAATACACAATGTCTTATCCTTACTGTATGATGTTAAAATACATAGAAAACATCCTCACTACATGACATAAAACTGTACAGATCCCTAACATTTCTTTTATTCCATGTAGGGTGTCCCTTTTCCTTATCTCAAGATGTTAAATTTCACAACTAATGTCCTCACTTCATGACACTAAACTGTACGTTTTCCAAGAACTATATGTTGCATGATTCCTATTGTCATAGGATATTTAGTGATTCCAAAACCTCTATTATCAGGCCTAGCCACAACCTTCCTCTTCATTCAGGCCAATCCACTTTTGTTCTTACCATATGATATTAAACTACACAACTTATGTATCTTCCACATGACACTAAACTGCACGAGTTCTCTATAACAACATTCAACTTGATTCTCATTCCAATGAGATATGTAGGGATTCCTAGGTCCTATATCATGGATCATCTACCATATGATACAAAATTCCCCTATGCTTTCTCTAATTTCCCCCAAGTTATGAAAGTAATCTTTACCATTACTTATTTCTCACACTGATCATGGCTTACATGGGCTTAGAAATTTTGGTAAGGGATTCCCCACATGACCTAGGTATATCATTTCATAATGGGTTTATTATGGTAGCAGATGAAATACCTTATAAGTCACACCATAACTCTTGTATTCATGATGTTAAACTACATGGTTTTATCTCTTACATGATATAAAATGGCACATTACCATGGGCCTTACCAAATAGGAACACTATCCTTGGTGTTGGTCTCCCACTATAACTCCATTTTAGACTTTGTGTGACTTGATTATTTCTATAATAGGATAAATAGTGATAGCCACACCTATATTCTTAGGACCAATTATAATATCCTCTTTTCATGCTGGGGAGCCTACATCCTTGTTGCATGATGTTAAACTACATGGTTTCCCAAGAACTAGGTTTGGATTGATGCCTATCATCACAAGATACATAGTGATACCCAGATCTTCAATCTTTGGCTCTGAAATAAAAATCAATTCAAACAATTCCCCACTCTGTGTATGAGTTGGACCCACATAGATTGATTCTCGTTCAAGAACAACACATGTCTTGATTTCTGTCCGCAAAAAATATGTAGTGATGCCTGGATATCTGATTCTTAGGTACAGTCATGATAAAACAAATATTCCACCATCTTTATGTACATGTCATAACTACATAGGGAACTTACATAAAATAATTATGTATAGATTGATTCCTAACATCACAAGATCCGTAGATACACCCAGAT
Source organism: Viscum album (assembly GCA_963277665.1). Classification (NCBI taxonomy): domain Eukaryota; kingdom Viridiplantae; phylum Streptophyta; class Magnoliopsida; order Santalales; family Viscaceae; genus Viscum; species Viscum album. The sequence continues at coordinate 1,512,896,689 of OY728155.1, read as the reverse complement.
CTCTAGTCCTAGGTTCAGCCATAATATATGAAATGATAGAAATACACCCTTAACTATATATGGGCTAGAACTTTGTAGTAAAAATACTAGTTGCAATAAATTAATCTACATGACCAAAAAAATAGTATATACCACTTTTTAGGAAGGGATCAATCCATAAAAGCTCAATTTTTCTACACACGAGTCAAATCTATGTACAATTGGAATTCTCTTGTGATATATTTGTGAAATAAGGGCTTCAACATATGAATACCCACCAATATTAATGTCCATAGATAAAAGATCCCCTTTTCATATAAATAACCCTGAACAATGGAAATTTTCCCAAAAGACATATTGCATAATATTTCATGTTGATTCCCATGTCCTTGTCGCATGGCATTAAACTGTAAGGAAGGGAACACCTTTACTACATGATGTTAAACTGCAAGGAAAATTTCCTAGTCACATGGTATTAAAACTAAAAAACAAATAAATAAATAATACATGAAGTTAAAAGGTGAAAACCATCACCCATAATCATCCCTTATCAAAGGAACACAAGAACCTAACCCCAGTCAACTAGAGAATGGGGTGCTTCTGGCATCTTTTAGGCCCCTCATCCTATAAATAATAATTAATGCACTAATCACCTAAGGTTGTTAAAAACCTTTCATGTACCCTAGAAAGAACAAATATCTCTCTATTTTACATTTATATATATGTATGAAGGCTCAAACCTACCAACCAGAGACATTTTGGCCTTGTATAAAGGGCATTATGATCCTTGTGATCCTAACATCACTACGGTAGGACTCAACACCTAAGGGTGTTTGAGGACATCCCCAACATGATTATCCCATATCATTACTCATGACCTAAGAAAATAAATCCATGTTTTAAAACCTTTTCATATACTACTCATAAGGATATTGGAGTAATATTGACCCTGGGTATCCTAATTAGGCTATTGTGTAACATTCCTCTCAGAGTAGGTCCACGAGCTTCATGAACTTAAACTACCATCATTTTGGTCAAAGCTGTACAACCTTAAAATTTTAGCCTATAATGGACCAGATCATAAGACACTAAAATTCTAGTGAAAGAGACACAAATATTGTTAGGTTGAAAACCCATAAAGGGAGTCCTGAGTAATAGTCATGTCTCTGCTTACTAGACTCTTCATATCCAGTGTTTAGACAAAATATAGAGTGAAAATAAATAAGGAATAAAGCTTATAGGGACCACTTTGAATCCCTATTAAAATCTAAACTATACTCATTAGAACCCCTGGTCTAAGAAAAAGTTAGAGTAATGACTTTTCACTCCTCATCATCGTGATAACGTGTTCACTAGGTCATGACATAGTTTTTAGGGTCCTCAAACCCTTCTTGAATATTACATTTTACATAAAAACAATTTATGATTTGAGCACCTTAGGTCACCCCAAATCATTCATGGACCTTGTAAATGAAAAGATGCCTCTCTATTTGACCTTGCTACTAATGTATAAGGGCTCAGACCCACAAACAAGAGACATATTGAAACTATATGAGGGGATTTATAATTCTTGTGAGTCTAAAATCACTGTGGAAGGACTCAACACTTGAGGGTGTTCTGGTCCATCCCCAACATGATTGTACCATATCATAATCATGACCTGATCACTTTGGGCCATGATTTACAATTTTTTAATCAGATTATTAAAGAGGATTTGACATCTTTGACATTAAGTCACTATATATTATACCTTTTCTCAAAGTAGGGATGTGATACTACATTCATTAACCTTTTTATGGCCAAAACCATGTGACTCAATACCACATTGTTTAAGGCCCAAGCCTCCCCATGAAAGGATAAACTATTGTAGGGTACCAGAGCCCTTCCTATATAGTCCTTTTCTCATACCCCAATTCATTGACTAGACATTTGATTCTTCAGAAATCATTCATGGCCCTCGAAAAGGAGTTGTGATCAACTCTACTTGACCATGAATTCAAGACCAATGGATTCATGCATAAGGGATTTGACTAACCAATTACAGGTATATACTCTTTATATAAAAGTAACTCTAATCCTTATGAGACCTAGTGACACTATGGTGGAATTGAGAAACTTAGAGTGTTTTGGGTCTCCTTGGTATGTAGTATCTATTACATGATTCATCTATTTAAGATCCTAGTCACATGATTTACACAACCCATATTCCAACTATCCAGGTGGACTCTATATTCCCTGTATTTTCATCATCTTTTATTACTATTTCAAAAACCTTTCACAGACCTTGGAAAAGAGTGAGGATGTCTCTATTTGACCATGATACTGACACATAAAGGATTTAACCTACCAACCATTAGTATATCCTTCTTGAAGGAAAGGAACTGGAATCCTTTTGATCCTTGGAAACACCACAAAAGAACTTAGAACCTCAGTGTGTTTTGGGTCATCCCTGGTATATCTGCCCCATATTCCATATTCATCAATCAAGTCCTCATAGTAAGACATGAAACTGTATGGAATCTCAAGGTCTGAGTCAAAATACCCTAAACTAAAACAATATAAGGGCCTAACTAAAAGACCTTAAACTACATAAATAGTAGGTATAAGATAAAGGAACTTAAACTACAACAATATAAGGTCAAATCCTAAAGATCCTAAACTACAATAACAGAAGGTCTGAGATAGAAGACCCTAAACTAAATCAGAAGATGGTTCAAGCCAGAAGTCCCTAAAATAAAAAAATATAAGGTCCAAGCTAGAGGACCCTAAAATACAACTATATAAGATCCAATCCATAAGAACCTAAAATATAGAAACATAAGGTCTAATCAAGAATACCATAAACTACAGTAATAGAAGGCCCAAGACAAAAGAACCAAAATTATAGTAATAGAATGTTCGATCCATAATAACCTAAACTACATTAATAGAAGGTCCAAGATTGAATACCCTAAACTAAATCAATAGAATATCTAAGCTAAAAGACCCTAAAATACAATAATATAAGGTCCAAGCTATAAGATCCTAAACTACATAAATAAAAGGTCTGAGATACAAGAACCTAAATTACAATAATATAATGTCCAATCTAGAAGAATCTAAACTAAATAACATTAATGGTATAGTTTTCAAAACCAAAAAAGAAAAAAAACCTATCAGGCCAAAAACCCATAATATGGTGTCCTGAGAAAAAGTTGAGTCAAATCCTACTAAACCTCCCCCTATAGGAAGCTTAACAAATAATTAGGGAAATATGAATAAGAGATAAAAATATTGTAATACCATCACATGGCCTTATAAAAATGAAATATATGCTCTCTAAGACCACTGAATTCATCCAAATATAGGTCACTCTCCCTCCAGGATATATATTATACCCAAACTATCCTTTTTTGAATTAGGTAATCTCAAGATAACTGGAGAAGATACATCAATGATGAATTTTATTTTGGTAGGAATTAATGAGTATTTATTGAGAAATATCTATTATGGTTTAAATATTCAAATCTAGGAATTCAGGTTTTCTTGATATTATACGAAGGATGGGTATCTTTGATGATTCATGCAATATCAGATTAATGAAATGTTATGAACATAAATAATTGAAGACAACTTGACAATGACATGTAATGTTAAGAAGATATATTCATTGATTTAATGAAAAAGGAAGGACCCCCAAATTTCAAAGCCTCTTTGAGGATTAAATCAAAATAAAAAAACAAATCCAAGATTAGAATACAATAATATTTGATTAGCTGGTCTAGAAAAATCAACAAGAGTCTGATGAGAATCATCGATTGACCAGTGAAGTTATACCCACCCCACTTCTCCCACTTTTTCCATAGGTTTAAGGGTCTCAATAAGAGTAGAAAACTCACTAAATATTTTTTTAGTGGTTTCCAATGAGTATGTTGATGTCAAGAAATCATAATTTTAGTAAGCTATGATCTCATTATATATCTCTATTTGTGTGGTCAATACATCCATTCGTGTGTGAAAATCATTTATGAACTCATGGATTTGTTCCAATTCCTTTGAAGATTCCCTTATTATTTCATCCAAGGAAGTCCTATCATCAAGATCATGAAATAATATCTCTTTGGTAGCCAACTCCTTCCATGTTAGGATGATTTGTCACATGATTTCATATAATGGATGGCGTTCAAAGACACCCACGCCAAAATCATGAAAGAGTTGGAAAAGTCATTATCCTTGATCATGATAAGTTTCTTAGGGGGTTTTAGTGATAAAGGTATGAATATACTACCAAATTATCCTATGTCATGTCTGGTCCTCTCAGACATTTGGATTTGATATGCAAAAAAGGAGAACAACCAACTGATCTGATGAATAAGAGAAAGAGGAAGCCCCATATGATATTCTCTCAACAGACACATTGTTTGAGGGACTATATTCCTTACAAAATTATACCCCACTAATGGATTATTCATCTCTAGTATGGGGATGATTCTTTAAATATTCACTTGATTCTTCAATCTGCTCAATTGTTTCTATGGATAAAGGAGTTGGTTAGGTATATAGCTATCCACTTGAAAAACCAATCTATTTAGCACACCACCTGGATAGCCTTCCACCCAAGCCTAGGAATAATCATAATCTGTGAAGGTTTGGATGCTATTAGGTGGAAGTATAAGCTTAACATTCGTATCATTTCATTCTAGTATAATCAAATACAGGTGAATAATCTTGGGATGCCATTATCCTCACACACCATTGAGGGGTGTTGATAAACCCTTTGTATGTAGCCTAATTGATAAGAAAAATGGTAATGGGTATACATCTCACAAATAATCAACTCATAAATATTGTCTATAAGAACACCATCTTAAAGGGAGATCTTGTGTGACTTCTCATTGAGAGAGAGACTATCATTGTCGAAAATTATCCCAGATGACACGAGATAAGGTCTAAAATTGAAATAATCAGATCATCTTAGTATGTTGGAAACCACCTCAGAACCCAACAACATTTCTATGACCCCAAAAATCTTTAGCAGCCTCTGGAAGAATGAGTCTCTAGGGATAGCAGTAGTGTTTTGGTACTTATAGCAGTGACAGTTCTCCCCTATCTAGAAAAATAAAAACTACAATGGACCACTAGTTATATAAGGGAGGTTTCCCTGTTTAATATGACCTAGAAGTTGGTAAAGGTGTGAAAGTTTTTGTACAACTAAATTGAGAGGATGTACCTCTACTAACTGAGTATCCAACTCCATCATACTTACTCAGATTCCCAAATTCACATCCCCATCTGGGAAAAAGCCAGCCATTCAAGAACATGGATATGAAACCCACTAGCCTAAGGCTCGAGGATATCTCCAAACTCAACTGGTATCCCATCAGGTATATTATCTATCTTACAAGATTTTACATTACGATCTAGAACTGTCACATACCTATTGGGAAAGAAACCAAAAATGGCATATAGTAGTTGACCGAGATCCATTGCGATAAAGAAAAATTATGATCCAGTATTTAATGGAGATGAGTGAGCGCATATTATACTCCTTTCTTAACTTTTATTTCAAAATGTTGAGAATATCCTTCAACAAAACTGGATTATACACAAAGTCATTCCAGACATCCACAATATGAAGGAACTCATCATACATTCCTGCAAGATGGTATCCTTACTAGTCAATAGATATAACAAAGGATGATTCCCAATTCACTATGTGACAGATGGAATGAATTGGTACTAGGGAAATAATGACTAACCACTTCTCTGAGAAGTTCTGAATGATGTTAGAAAATGAACTGAGAGATCCATACTACTTCATAAAGATGGATAAAATGTATCTGATCAAAAAATTCTAAGAAGCTTTATCTAACCCAGAATGACCACACCCATTTATTAGAAAAGTTACAACCAAGACACATGTCCCATTTCTATCTCCATACACCAACCAATTTTTTCATATAAAGAACTAATATTCTTGAATAACTTTGAGAAATGGGATGATGGGTGAAATCATAGCCATTTGGACTAAGAGGGGAGTTCACCAGCATATAGGAAAACCCCTACGACAGTACTACAACCAATTAGCCATCAACAGAAATTTTCATCTGAATACAATCGAGTGAAGTAGATACCCATGAAGATGGAATATTGCAGTTTGGGGAAGGGATGAAAATTCCATCTAGAATGCTAAACCCATACAGGGGATGATGGTGTGATAAATTGTAGCCTTGAAGTTTGGACGAGTGAAACCTCTTGAAAACCTAATTTTCAGAATGAACATGATATCAAGGGTTAGCATTACAGTTCTTAGTTATCATGGACCTCTGTCTAACAATGACAGACAAAATGTGGTGGGCATTAGAAATTGTCTACACAAAAGAAATAATTATAAGTTAGACGAGAGAGAAATCTCACCAAAAGATATGCATAACTCATGTGGCATCACACACATCACATGAACTATATGGGAATTTGCAACTGCATTCCCTGATAATAATCTCACGAATCTCATGACCCATGGTGATATCATGGACTTCTTGACCCACATGAAATCTCATAACCACAAAACCTATCATAAGACTTGAAATTATTTGACCCTCACATTTTCATGTAACCCACATAGTGATCAAGTGACCATGTGACTGAACCAGTAGATCCTATGAGACCTACAAAGACAACAACATAGCCAAGGGCCTAGGACAAGGTTCATGCAATTACCAAAGATAGATTCATGGTTGCTTCGAATATGTGCTAAGAAAAAGCAGGCCTTGTAGATAGATCTTGAGAAGCATCCTTGTGAAATAGATATAGTGATATGTTCTCATGGAGACGTCTTGTGGTCAGTTCTTATAAATGGTCTTGTGAAGGGGTCATGTGATGAAGGCAGATAAAAAGAGATATAGAGATTTGGATTTGATGATTAATGAGTTCCTCTATACTCCCCAATTTATAGTTCACTCTACAGAATGCCAAAGGTCCCCCGTAATACCAAACATTACTCAATACACTAGTTGATGATAACCCCAAAGACTTAGGTGGGAATTTATATTTCTCACAACCTATACCTTTTTTCTATCGACACCCCTCATGATGAGGGGGATATTTTTTTTATTCCCACCAAATAAGAATTGGAAAATCCAGAAGGTAATAAATACTAAAAGTGTGGAAATTATTTTCTCTTCAAAATAAATAGAGGGAAGGTGAAAAAACACACAAATTGTGTGATGTTCCAAAGGAAATTCAATATCATGACCTTTTAAAGGTCATGAAAATGGGTCATGCAAAATATATGATTTTTTGGAGATGACACAGATCCCCTTTAGCAAGCCTCCTTATTCTTGTGAAGGAGTCCAAATGAGTTACCCAATTCACATTACTTTTTTTGTAGGAAGACACCTGAAAACCATCCAAAAATCCTTGTAAAATAAAGGATAAAAATATAAAAAATAGGGAGGCCTCTTTTGATCATTGATACTCTTGAGACACAATCATTTTACTCAAAGACACCAAAGAACCCTGGTAACATAATCTCCTTGTCACATAAAATCACAATGACATGTCACCTTCATCATGCGAAGGGTATCAAACATGTCCATTAAATTGTGTGTACCCCTCAGGCTTCATAAATCATGTATAGAAGCTGTCTATGATAATGATAACATGTTGGTGCAAGATCATACATTGATCATTTGATGCACCATGGACGAGAAGAGTGACCGACCAGAACAAGGTGTGAATGCCATTCCAAGATCCCATATTGATCATTTGGTGCCCTCATGGGAATCCATGGTCTGAGGTCAATAAACATTGTAAAATGAAGTAAAAAAATATGCAAAAATGAGGAAGCCTTTTTCAGTCATTGATTTTCTTGTGACATGATTATGTGGTTCACAAGACACCACAATACCCCTGGTGACATGCTTTTCTTGTCACATGAATGAATTATAGTGTCACTTTCATTATGTGAAAGGCTTAAGAAATATCCATTTCAACTCAGAAGGAAAAAAATGGTCTTCCATGACAATTATCATGCATCACCAAAGGACCCATTATTGTTCATGCAATGTATAACAGGTAGTGGGAGTAATTTTTTTTGAAAACAGTAACAAAACTATATGAGATTTCCAGCCCTTGAAAAATAAATAATCAAATAATAGGAGAAAAATGGGAAGCTTCTAGCAGAGTGAGGGTACAATGGCCTTCATGTGAAAGGGTTCAATTCCCCAGTCATTCATAATCGATTATGAAAGCCACCCCCAACAAGCCAGCATGATCTCATAAATTCCTTTAGACATATCAACCAGATCTTATGAAGGGCCCTTGGTAAGTTTCCCTTGTCTCACAAAAGACCCCAAACAAGTCATCTTAAATCACGTGAAATGTAACGACCCAGAATTTTGAATAAATTTTGTTTCCTAACTTTGTGTGTTATTTTATTTTATACTCAATTTTTTTTCATTTAATAAAATGAGTATAATTAAAATGAGACCATTGGCTTTTGACTGTTATATGACCGGAGGTCAATATAACCGTTGGAAACTAAATGTTGCGATTATCTTCTATAAATACAATTGATCTCGATTAATTAATATAGAAAGAAGATTCGATGGCCCCATCCAGCAGTCTCGGGCTGATCGAAGCCCATCTGACAAAACTTGGGAAAGTGGTAGAACCCTTGGGCTTTGATCTGGACCAAACCCAAGCCAAACTTCATCGTGTGAAGCAGGAACAGAATTGCCTTCACGAGAAGTTCAAGATGATAGAAATCACTACTCAGGCAATGTTGGCCGAGCCGCCCCAAGATTCTATCACCCTAGCACACCTTACACTTAGGTCCTATGCTAGTGTTATAAGGGGCTATGTAACGAGACTGTAACTGCCTTGTGTAATTCTTTGATTTAAATAAAAATTGTGATTTCTTATTATGATGAAGTTTTTGAATTTTTAAATGTCCGGATAAATATAGTATGCATATTATTGATGAATTTTAGAAAAAGGATATTTTAAAAATATTTATATAAACCTTAAATAATTAATAATGTGTAATGATTTTCAAAAAATGGTCTTCTACAGTTTTGTTCAGTAAGAAATTTAGAGTCTAATAAGATCAACTTAATTTTTGATGAATAGTAAATTATGAATAGTGATTTTACACTTATGATTAGTAATGTGATAAAATGGATTAATTAACCTCACTTAAGAAAGTATTAACATAATCTAGGAACCTTGATTAAGTAATGTGATTCAATAAAATAGGTAAATAATTGTTTCAGAAATTATTGGTTAAGTATTAGTTTTTTCAGGTGAATAGTGTTTTTTATTTAAAAATTAAATTAAAAATATTAAGAAAATTATTTTTATAAAATGGAGTTCATTTTTAAATTCAGAGCATTGATATTATGTTAAGGTGAATTTTTGGGATTTTTCTGAAAAAGTTGAATTTTCGGTGAATAGTGAATTTTTAGTTTAGAGTTTTACGTGTTTAATGAAATCATTAAGGATGTAATAATTATGAAATAATTCTGGTCGACTTATGAATAGTAAGATAAGGTATTAGGTTTCCCAAGTGGCCAATACCATGGGAAAATACCATGGGCAAGCCCATGGTTTTTCCAATACCACCAATGTGGTGTCCCTTGGCCATTAATGCCTTGTCCCCTCACTTCCCCTATAAATAACAAGCCATTATCTCATCCTTTCCATTAAAAAATCCTCCTAAAAGAATATATGGTCTCATTAACTCCCAAGTAGTCCTCCAAAGGTGCCCCCAAGCCCTCAAGGTCCCGACCTTCAAGTTTTACGAGTTACATTTTAAGGTAAGGGATCCTACCTCTCTCTTTATTTTCAAGTACTCTTTTGTATGTCATATCATTTAAGCCATGTGTTATTATGTTGGGGGATGTTATTTTATATCAATATTACTTCCCTTTTCATGATAATATGATGAGAGATACCATCTTATTCTCATCATTTCGTTTTATTAATGTTTTAGTGGTGCCGTTAGGCTGCCAAATTTTTGTAAGGGATTCTTCCACCCTTCTCATTTGTCAAGTTCTATTTTCATGTCATTTCTTTCAAGTTACTTTTTTATGTTGGGGTATGATCTTATATATCTATCATACTATAATTTTTATGTTCATATGATGAGATACCCTATTTTATCTCATCAATTCATTTTTTTATGTTTTAAGTAACGCTGTTAGGCTGCCGAATTTTCATAAGAGAAATCTTATTTTTGTATTCCTTTCAAGTTCATCATTCATATGGTATATATTTCAAATTTAATTACCATGTTCTCATATACTTTATATTATGTCCCCCTACTGTTTTATGGATCATTTATGAGTAGTTTACCCATGTCCCCAATCTTTTCAATGTTTTCTAAAACCCTGTAACATAGCTGTTATGCTGCAGAATTTTCGTCTCAAAATGTCTTTCTCTTTTTCTCAAATTCATTTATTTTATTAAGTGAATACTAAAAGATATTTCTTTTACAGGGGTATTCAAATATATATAAAAATTTTCTATTTTAATTATGGGATTTACATACATTAAACCCACTTTCCTTTTTCGTGCGTTTAAAGTGACATAAAGATCATATCTTTAAAGAAGTTTTTAAAACATTATGATTATGAAATGAAACCCATTTATTTTATGCTATATGGGTTATTTATGAAATTTTTATGATGATATATGTGTCTCACATGATAATAAAGACAAATTAAGGGTGCACCCTGATAGCGCTCCAATGCATTGGGTAAAGACTTAATCTCTAGAGATGACCATTTTATTGATACCTTGGTGAATGACCTTGGTAAATTTTTAATGACACCTTGGGGATGGAACTTCATGATATGGAAATGATTTTCTAAGTTAAATGTTGTAGCCACATCTTCAAGTTATGAAACACGTTATTTTTATTTTGATATGCCTCATGATCTCTTTCTCATGCCTTAAAGTTATTTATCATGACTTTATTGTTGTATCTCAAGTTCACATGTAAAATGCTTCCCTTGTTTCCCTTACTGGGCCTTATGCTCACCATTTACTTTGATGTATGTTCCCAGGTTATGATATGTAGTAATGAACTTAGGATTAAAAATGAAGAAGCATTTCAAATGTTTATAAGAATATTTTTGTTGTTTTCATGTATTATGTTCCTGATTTCCAAGACACTAGACTTTAAAGATCCTCTGTTTGTAAAATGTAATGAAAATTTATGTCTTAAAAAGGTGGGATGATATAGTTGGTATAAAAGTATAGTTTAGTTATTTATAGAAATTAGGATATGAAAACTTTAGGAATAACCCTATAGAAAAGTTTAAATATATGAAATCTTCCTGGTATTTTGGTGAGTATTGAGTAAGTGGTTTATCAAGAAAATACATCCCTGTCTGGATATAAGCAGGTAGAGGTGGCTCTGGCACTAATATACATAAGGGTAAAACCTGAAAACACCACTTTGAGTTAGAATCTAATGGGAACTGGTATACGATAGTGGGCCTTGCTACACTCATGGTTACGACACTCCTGGTGGATATGTTTGGTTAATCACAAGCTTTTTATGAATCATTATGAAGGAATTATAGAAAAATGTAATTTTTCTAAGCATGATGTTTTAAGACATAAAATCCTTTTTAGTTAAAAGATTCATAAATGAAATAATTTTCTCACGAAGGATTCATTCTGTTAAAAAATTTCCCCATCATCTAGGAATACGTTGACGTATTTCATGAAGAGTTACCCAGACCTCCCCCAGAAAGAGAGGTAGAGTTATCCATTGAACTCGTACCTGGATATCATCTGATGTCAAAGAACCCCTATAGGATGGAAAATGTGAATCTATAGGAATTAAAGAAACAAATCCATGATCTTTTGGAGAATGGGTTTATCCGACCAAGTGTGTCTCCTTGGGGAGCACCAGTTCTCTTTGTGAAGAGGAAGGATGGATCGATGCAACTATGCATTGACTATAGAGAACTAAATGGGATCACAGTGAAGAACAAATAATCTCTTCCAAGAATTGATGACCTATTTGACCAACTTCATGGGACTCAATTCTTCTCTAAGATTGATCTTCATTCTGGTTATCATCAATTGAGGGTGAAAAATGATGATATTCCAAAAACTGCCTTCCAATCAAGATATGGGCATTATGAGTTTGTTGTTATGCCCTTCGGACTGACTGATGCACCTGCTATTTTTATGGATCAATAATAAGTTGATTTTGGAAACTTATGTTTTATCAAATGGATATCCTTTTTATAGGAAAATGTTTTGGTGATAAAATGATAAAGGTTATTTTTGACAATGTTTTCTCTTTCGGTGTACTATATGCCTAAGGGAAATAAAATAATACAGGATTTAATTTGGGGAGGAATGGTTGAATTTTTTTTTCACGAATTTATGTATTTATTATGGACATATGGTGATTTGGGTTATTTCTGGAAAATGATGAACCTATCATAGAGAATATGTGAATTGGTTAATTACACTTTAGTAGGAGACTTTAATCGTAGTCGATGTTATTTGGAGATAAATTTTAAGATTTATTGGGGGAAGACTATGTGATTAAATCATTCTAAGTTTTGGGTTCAAATATTAGTTTGGATTATTCTGAATAATTTTAAGGTTGATTGTGTATTGGATGGTCTTTCTGGAACTTTGGGTACTTTTGTTGAATTTTGGAGATTAATTTTCATATTTCTTTTTATAAAGGATTATCCTTTTTGGAGATTATATGATCTCTTAATAACCGTTTTAGTTTTAGTTTATAACTAAAGACAAGGGAAATATATAGTTATTCTTTTGTGGGTTATGTGATTCTCTAGAAGATGATTCTTGTGCTTTTGATGAGACCAAGTCTTTTTGAATGCTCATTGTTTGATGAAAAGATTATTCTTGGTGGAAACTTATTAAAGGATGAAGCTCTACTTGAAGGTAAGTATATTTCCTTATGTTATTATTCTATGTAGTAAATTAATTCATCAAAATTATGAAAAGGAATGTAAAACAAAAACGTTTTTGGTTTACGTTTCCTACTGGGTAATCAAAGACTGTTTAACACATCATAAGTTTGTGATCTTCTTGTGGTTAATTTTCTCCTAATCATGTTTTCTATCACTCTCCATCAGAAATTGACCCTTTGTTTTCTCTTCTATATCCATGTTTTCTTACATAGAATCCTAGTATGGGTTAACTTGGGTGACCTTTGTACTTCCCTTATTTCTTTTAAAGTAATAGTTTTACTTACTCTTTTTTTGATGTGGGAATTTCAACGAAATTTCCAAGCCCAATTTTAAAAATGTGAGGACACAATTTCTTAAGGGGGGAAGATTGTAACGACCCGAAATTTTGAATAAATTTTGTTTCCTAACTTTTTTTGTTGTTTTATTTTATACTCGAAAAACTATTTCATTTAATAAAATGAGTATAATTAAAATGAGACCATTGGGTTTTGACTGTTATATGACCGTTGGAAACTAAATGTTGCAATTATATTCTATAAATACAAGTGATCTTGATTAATTAATATAGAAAGAAGATTTGATGGCCCCATCCAGTAGTCTCGGGCCGATCGAAGCCCATCTGACGGAACTTGGGAAGGAGGTATCACCTTTGGGCTTTGCTCTGGACCAAACCCAAGCCGAACTTCATCGTGTGAAGTTGTAACGGAATCGCCTTTGCGAGAAGTTCAAGCTAATAGAAATCACTACTCGGGCAATGTTAGCCGATCCGCCCCAAGATTCTATCACAATATCACACCTTACACTTAGGTTCTATGCTGGTGTCATAAGGGGCTATGTAACGAGATCATAACTACCTTGTGTAATTCTTTGATTTAAATAAAAATTTTGATTTCTTCTTATGATGAAGTTTGTGAATTTTCAAATGTCCAGATAAATATAGTATGCATATTATTGATGAATTTTAGAAAAAGGATATTTTAAAAATATTTATGTAAACCTTAAATAATTAATAATGTGTAATGATTTTCAAAAAATGGTCTTTTTCAGTTTTGTTCAGTAAGAAATTTAGAGTCTAATAAGATCAACTTAATTTTTGATGAATAGTAAATTATGAACAGTGATTTTACGCTTATGATTAGTAATGTGATCAAATGGATTAAATAACCTCACTTAAGAAAGTATCAACATAATATAGGCACATTGATTAAGTAATGTGATTCAATAAAATAGGAAAATAACTGTTTCAGAAATTATTGGTTAAGTATTAGTTTTTTCAGGTGAATAGTATTTTTTTATTTAAAAATTAAATTAAAAATATTAAAAAATTATTTTTATAAAATGGATTTCATTTTTAAATTCAGATCATCGATATTATGTTAAAGTGAATTTTTTGGATTTTTCAGAAAAAAGTTGATTTTTCAGTGAATAGTGAATTTTTATATTAGAGTTTAGGGTGTTTAATGATGTCATTAAGGGTGTAATAATTATGTAATAATTATGGTCGACTTATGAATAGTAATATAAGGTATGATGTTTCCCAAGTGGCCAATATCATGGGAAAATACCATGGGAAAGCCCATTGTTTTTCCAATACCACCAATGAGGTGTCCCTTGGCCATTGATGCATTGTTCCCTCACCTCCCCTATAAATATGAAGCCATTATCTCATCCTTTCCATTAAAAAATCCTCCTAAACTAAGATCTAGTATCATTACCTCCCAAGAAGTCCTCCCAAGGTTCCCCCAAGACCTCAAGTTTCCAACCTTCGAGTTTTATGAGTTACGTTTTAAGGTAAGGGATCCAACCTCTCTCTTTCTTTTCAAGTACTCTTTTGTTTGTCATTTCATTTAAGCCCCATGTTCTTATATTGGGGGATGTTATTTTATATTACTATTACTTCCATTTTCATGATCATATGATGAGAGATCCCATATTACTCTCATCATTTCGTTTTATGAATGTTTAAGTGACGCCGTTAGGCTGCCAAATTTTTGTAAAGGATTCTTCCACCCTTCTCATTTTTCAAGTTCTATTTTCATGTCATTTCTTTCAAGTTACTTTTTTAATGTTGGGGTATGATATTATATATCTATCATAATGTAATATTTATTTTCATATAATTAGAGACCCTATTTTATCTCATCGATTAATTTTTTTTAAGTTTTAAGTATCGTCGTTAAGCTGCCGAGTTTTCATAAGAGAAATCTTATTTTTGTCTTCCTTTCAAGTCCATCATTTAATATGGTATATCTTTAAAATTTCATTAACATGTTCTTATATAATTTATATTCTGTCCCCATACTATTTTATGGATCATATATGAGTGGGTGACCCATGTACCCTCTCTTTTATATGTTTTCTAAAACCCTGTGACATAGCTGTTATGCTGCAGAATTTTCATCTCAAAATGTCTTTCTCTTTTTCTCAAATTATTTTATTTTATTAAGTGAATACTCAAATATATTTCTTCTATAGGGGTATTCACATATATATCAAAATTTTCTATTTTAATTCTAGGATTTACATACATGAAACCCGCTTTCCTTTTCCGTGGGTTTAAAGTGACATAAAGATCATGTCTTTAAAGAAGTTTTTAAAACGTTATGATTATGAAATGAAACCCATTTATTTTATGATATATGTGTTAATTATGAAATTTTGATGATGCTATATGTGGCTCACATGATAATAAATAAAATTAAGGGTGTGCTCTGATAGCACTCCAATGCATTGGGTAAAGACTTAATCTCTAGAGATGACCATTTTAACAATACCTTGGTGAATAACCTTGGTAAATTTTTAATGACACCTTAGGGATGGACCTTGGTGATATGGAAATGATTTTCTAAGTTAAATTTTTTGGCCACATATTCAAGTTATGAAAAACATTATTTTTATTATGATATGCCTCATGATATCTTTCTCATGCCTTAAAGTTATTTATCATGACTTGATTGATGTATCTCAAGTTCACATGTAAAATGATTCCCTTGTTTCCCTTATTGGGCCTTCTGCTCACCCTTTCCTTTGATGTATGTTCCCAGGTTATGAGATGTAGTAATTAACTTAGGATTAACAATGAATAATCCTTTCAAGTGTTTAGAAGAATGTTTTTGTTGTTTTCATGTATTATGTTCCTGATTTCCAAGACACTAGAATTTAAAGATCATCTGTTTGTAAAATGTAATGAAAAGTTATGTCTTAAAAAGGCGGGATGCTATATGAAAGCCTTTTTATAGGAATACTAATATCACAAAGACCCCTATAAATATCATAATGACCTTGTATAATCCCCTTGACATATCCACATGGTCAGGTTAAACCCATTTGATCATCCCAATTCCAATAAAATTGGAAAAAGAGGAACATTCCCATGGTTGATGAATATTATGCGACTCCATAGATGACCCATGACAAGTTAATGTGAATAATAACACACCATGTCCCTCCAATGACTCCATCCCAAATCTACGAGATAGGCTCCATGAAAGGTGGATAATAACTGGGGCAGTGAGGCCTTTAAATTCCCCCTTCCCTTGGCACAAAAATCAATCGACCAATCACACATCAGATTATAGGAGAAGACTTCTCAGAGTGACCACTCATGTGATCTTTGTAACGAACCGAATCCGGAGCCCTTCCACTGGTGCCCCGGACGCTGTTCGCCAAATGACCTCAAGCGCATTTCCCCAAACTCCAGAGGCTACCGACTAGCAGCGAGGGCCTTGGTAAGTAATTGGGGAAACTATGCCCTCATTTGGTAAGGTATACAAGGAAAGAAAAACAACAATCAATAGCGGAAATAGTAAACGAAATAAAAACATTGAAACTAAATAGTGTAAGCAATGAACACATAATGATAATGATAATGATGCAGCAATTACAAGTATCTAAGGAAAGCAGCAAACACAACAACGTGCTGAAATTCAACTGAAAAACAAAGTAAGAAAGTAAACAGCAACTCCAGCAGCATCACAAGCCTAAGCTCGGTCCTATGCTCTCCAGCTCCAACCAACAATCATGTACCTAAAGTAGAAGGGCCAAAATCCCTATCCACACCTGCAACCATATAACCAATTTGGGCCGAAAGGCAGGACCCAAACAGGGTGTGAGACTAATCCCAGTAGGCAATCACCACGAGATCCATGCCCTACTATCAGTGAGTAATATAGAAAAAGTAAAGGAAATAAATGAAGAAGATAAATAGAAATACACTAAAGTAAATAATCCTACAAATATCCATTCACATTTATTTAGTAGTTCAGTACAATCATTTAGCTATCAACTAAGGAACCTAGAAACATCTCTATAATCCCAAGGCAAGCAAGTAACCACAACAGGTAACTCAACAGTCTACCTAAACAGTAAGCAGTACAAACCCAAGCTTGTTCTTTGGCTGGGTGGACTTGTCACAACCAACCATAAAATAAAGCACTGACTCTCTGGGTGGCTCCTACTAGCAAACTCCTCTATTCAAGTAAACATACAAAGACATAGACACTCTGGGAAGCTCTCACCGTCAATTCCCTTGTGGTCTTGCAACGAAAGATATAAACTCTCTGAGGAAGCACTTACATATAATTCCCCCTATAGGCTTGCTATGTAATTAAGGAAAATCTGAGGAAGCACAAAGTCCCATTCCCACAGGTCCTGCGATTGATAATAAGTATAACAGACTCTCTAGGGAAGCCCTAATCGTCAATTCCCCCTTTAGTCTACCACACCATGTTCACTCAGCCCTGAGCAGTTTAGTCATGCATAAATGACGGTTAGCAGCCTAAGTAAGTTAAGAAACTACTTGGATATTAGCTACAAGCATCCACAAGCATATAAACAACAAAAAATACATGCAATCAATTCAACAGGCATACTGGCAATGTTCAAAAGGGTTGCCTCATAGGAAAAACCGCGCCAAACGGTAATAAACAGCCAAAACAAGGGAAAAAACCCATGGGGTGATCCTCAACCATACTAACAAGCAATTATTAATCATCCAATAACCTCAAGAATACATGCGATCTAAGGAAGATAACAAAATAGGATCAAAACCCTAACCCGAGATACCCAATACATGGGTATCCAACACTTTTGCACCAAAAACTCAAGGACATTCAACATAGGGAAAAAAACCACCTACCTTGATCCCAGTAGATTGATATATGTGAACCAAGATGAAAAATTCCCCTAAGAACGACATAGATCTGAGAAAATGCACAAAACGCACAACCTACATTAACTTGAAAATGAGGAGGACTCAAGAAACAAGGATAAAGCAGAATGGGGAACTCACCGCTGCGCTTCCAATGCAATCGACGACGGCTGGAACGAAGGTCGTACGGAGGCACGACGGCTCGGAGAAGATTCAGTTATACGGTCTCTCTCGGACGAATGAAACCTGGAGAAGAAGACGCTTCTGTGCATCAGGCACGACCCCGGTCTGTTTAATGAAAAAAAAGAAAGTACATGGTGTGTACTTTTAGAGTACACGACGTGTACTAGGTCATTTTCGTACTCCGTCAAAATCGGCCTCCACATCACCCTTACACACCGTGTGTGTGGCCCGGACACGGCCAGCACACAACTTTGGCGGGAAAAGAGTACACGACATGTACTCAGAAAGTATACGGTGTGTACATCAAAAATTTCCAGAAAGTTTATTTTTCTCAAAAACTCTAGAAAAAGGAAAAGCGTACCTGAAAATAAGATCCGGGTTCTTACAAAATTCCCCCCTTAAAAAAATTCATCCCCGAATTTCCCTAATGAGTCGGAGAAGAAGAAACCTCGAACAGCTCTGGCCACTGCGATCATACATCGACCTCCCTTTCCCAAGTCTCGTCTTGTACTCACCCGTGCTGCCATAGCACCCGTACCAGAGGAACAGACCGCCCGCAGATAACCTTCATACTGCGATCAACAATCCGGATAGGATTCTCCTCGAATGATGCATCTGCTTCAAGCTCGACTTCCTCAGGCTAAAAGACGTGAGACAGGGCTGAAAATTAATGTCGGAGTTGAGAGACATGGAAGACGTCATGCATGGACTGATACCTATGAGGTAGCTGCAACCGATAGGAAACCGGCCCAACTCTCTCCAAGACCTCAAATGGCCTGACGTACCACGGTGAAAGCTTACCCTGTCTCCAAATCCTCTTGTGTCCCAACCTCGGTGCGACACACAAGAAAACCTGATCACCGACCTTGAACTCCAGAGGTCATCTCCGCTGATCAGCATAAGACTTCTGTCGAGACTGCGCTGTATCCATCCTCTTCCAAATCAGCTCTATCTTCTCTGAAGACTCCTGAACAAGACGAGGTCCCAATAAAGCTGCCTCTCCTGCCTCCAACCAGCATAAAGATGATCAGCATGGCCTACCATATAAAGCCTCATATGGTGACATCTGAATGGTCACTTGAAAACTGTTGTTGTTGGTGAACTCCACCAGAGGAATATGCTTCTCCCAAGAACTACCAAAGTCTAGGATGCAAGCTCAGAGCATATCCTCAAGCACTTGGATTGTGCACTCGGACTGGCCATCAGTCTCGGGGTGGTATGCTGTACTCAAAAGTACCTGTGTACCCAAGGCCTTCTGAAGTCCCTGCCAGAACCGAGAGGTAAAGCACACATCCCTATCTGAAACAATGGAGTTTGGAACTCCATGCAGATGAACGATCTCCCAGATGTAAAGTCATCCCAGATCATCAACACTGAAAGTATCCTTGATTGGCAAGAAGTGAGAAACCTTTATAAGCCTGTCGACAACGACCCACACCGCATCATTTCCTCTTGACGATCTTGGAAAACCAGTCACGAAGTCCATCGCGATGTCATTCCACTTCCACTCTGGAATGGGTAGCTACTATAAAATCCCTGCTGGTCGCTGGTGCTCTGCCTTCACCTGCTGACAGGTGGAATATCTCATAAAAAAACCAGGCACATCTATCTTCATACATGGCCACCAATACTGGCGGTGTAAATCACCATACATCTTGGTGATTCCAGGATGAACTTCCCAAACTGAGGAATGGAAGTCTCGCATCAGCTCGTCGCTTATATCTGCTGGCACCCATACGCGTCCCCAGAAATGCAAGATATCATCCTCACCAATGGTCCACCCGGGAAGAGGGTCCTATCCTGACACGCTTCCCCGTAGGACTAGACCTTCTGAATCTACTAGTTTCCTCATTCGAACTTGGTCCAGAAGTGCAGAGGTAACAACCATAGAAGATAGGAAAGTCTGCCCCTGCCTGTAGTGCACCTCCAAATGCATCTCCGAGAACAGAGCCATTAGTTTCCACTCACTGCTGGCCTCCTAAACTACTTGTATTTGAGTTCTCCTGCTCAGTACATTAGACACTATGTTGTCTTTCCTAGGTGTATAGGCAAGCTCAAAATCGAAGTACTGGAGATACTCAACCCACCTCCGTTGTCTTAGATTCAGGTCACGCTGCGTGAAGATGTACTTGAGACTTTTGTGGTCAGTGTATACCACAAAATTCTATCCCAGAAAGTAATGTCTCCAGCAATGTAAATCATGAACAACCACAGCCAACTCCAGGTCATGTGTAGGATAATTCCTCTCATGTGGCCTCAACTGCCGAGATCTATATGCAACCAATCAATCCTCCTGCATAAGCACTGCTCGAAGTCCGATGCCAGATGCATCACAGAAAACTATATAGCTCTTTCCCGACTCCGGAAAAACTAGGATCAGTGCTGAATTCAATCTCTCCTTCAGCTCCTGGAAGTCTGAGTCACATGCTTCTAACCAAACAAACTTCACCCCTTATTAGTCAAGCCCGTCAACGGTGCTGCTAGGCATGAGAAGTCCTGTATAAACCGCCTGTAGTAACCAGACAGCCCCAAGAAGCTCTGTACCTCGAAGACATTCTTCGGATTCTCCCAGGTAACTACTGCTCTCACCTTCTCTGGGTCTACTGATACTCCTATCTCTGAGATGACATGACCTAGGAAGTGAATATCATCCATCCAAAAGTGGCACTTCGAGAGTTTAGCATAAAGCTGATGCTCCCTCAGTGTACTCAAAACAATCTCAAGATGGGTTGCATGGTCGTGTCGAGTGTGAGAGTACACCAAGATATCATCCAAAAAGACCACGACAAAGGAATCCAAGTAAGGATGGAACACTCGGTTCATCAACGCCATGAAAAATGATGGCACGTTCGTAAGACCGAACAGTATAACCGTATACTCGTAGAGACCATACCTGCTCCTGAAGGCTGTGAGAGGTATATCTAAAGGTCTAACATGCAACTGATGATAACCGGACCTCAAATCAATCTTTGAGAACACCCAAGATCCTCAAATCTGATCAAAGAGATCATCAATCCTTGGCAAGGGATATCGGTTCTTTATCGTCAATTGGTTCAACTTCCGATAATCCACGCAATGCCTAAGGGTACCGTCTGCTTTCTTCGTGAACAGAACAGGCGAACCCCAAGGAGAAGTACTGGGTATGATGAAACCCTTTGCATACAACTCCTATAACTACTTCTTGAGCTCCTGCAACTCATGGGTAGCCATCCTATAGGGAGGAATGGACACTGGTACTGCTCCTGGCACGAGCTCAATCGAGAAGTCTACCTCACACTCCAGAGGAAAACCTGAAAAGTCTTCTGGGAAGAAATATGGAAAGTGATCAACCACTGGAGGAAAATCTAATTGTGAAGTCCCCTGGTCACCCAGATAAAGACTAGAAATATGGGCCATAACTCCTCCTAGCCCATGATGCTCGAGTCCAGCTCAACTCGCCTGAACATCCCACTCACCCTTATGAAGGAAGGATTCACCCTATGGTGATATGAAACTCAACCTGCGGTGATAGCAATCGATGACTGCATGGAAGGGAACCAAATAGTCCATACTGAGAATGACTTCATAGCCTGTCATATCCAGGACATAGAAGTCCCATAAGAAAAGATACCCTGCAACCTCAAGAGGGAACTCCTTGCACTGACGTACGCTAGATGTCCTCGTTCCCAAAGGCGTGTCGAGAGTCAACATGTCAGCAGACGAAAAGACACAGAGCTCAAGGATTTCCACGACAGCAACTAAGATAAATCTATGTGAAGCACCAGTATCAAAAAGGACTGAAGATAAAACTGAGGCTACTAAGATCGTACCTCGAACTATAGAGGGTCTGGGATCCTGCTCCTGATGAATCTTCTCTACAACAAAAGTCTAGCCGGTACTATGACCCTGTGTAGCCTGAAAACCCTGAGCTGCTCCTCCCTGAGCCTGACCACTGTGTCCACGACCTCAACCCTGACCTGAACAACCTGTATAACTCCATCCCCCAGTCTGCTGTGGAGCTGGTAATCCTGCTCCTAGATGCGGGGTCAAAACTGATCCTCCTTCACTAGCCGCTGGAAGGGGAACCTTGAAGAAACGCTGCAGATGACCCATCTTGCCGTAGGATTGGCACTCTACTGGGTCCCTCGGACACTGGGGATTCTTGTGCCCACTCCTCCCACACTGATAACACACCACTTGGGTTCCAGAAGAGAGGTCTCATCTACCAGAAGGAATACCACGCTTCCTCGGGTCGCCTCAGGTAGACTCTCGGTGGCGCTTCCTGCTGTCTGTCTGGAGGGAATCAGCTTTGGATGCTATACCGCCCTGGTCCACAGCTCCAGTCTCCCTCAGGTTCCTCTCTATGATGAGTTCCTGATTGACTATCAGAGTAATAAAAGTCAACTGAAATACATTCACCTACGATCTGATCTCCTGTCTGATGCCTTCCTCAAACTTCCTCGCTAGAAACAACTCATCATTCCCCAGAACAGGAGTGAATCGCTGTAACTCAGTGAAGCGGGAAGAATAATCCATAACTGAGAGAGTACCCTACTGCAGGATCATGAACACCCTGGCTCTGTTAGCCCTCAGCGTCGCTGGGTAGAAGTAGTCGTAAAACATACGCTGAAACTCATCCCAAGCTATAGCCTACTGGCGCCCCGTCTGAAAGACTACGTCCCACCATCTCATGGAGGAGTCTCACAACATATACGTCATGAGCTTCACCCTCCTCTATGGAGGCGTATCCAGATGCTCGAAGATGGACAGAATGGCTTCCATCCATGACTCTGCAGCCTGAGGTCCTCCATCCCCTATGAAAGTGGGAGGATGCTGCTGCTAGAATACCCACATCTGCTCTACCATAGTCAAGGTGGGATTCTAAACTCCCTGGAAGGTCTGCATGAATCTCATGAAACCCTCTCTGAACTGAGCGTCGACATCAGTGTCTGGAATCACTGTAGGTTCCATGTCTGGAACGATGGGCGGAACTACTGGCAGTCCCTGATCGGTTGTATCAGGCGTAAGATCGCTGCCTAGTTCCTGGCGTGCAATAGGAGGATGTCTCGGTGGAATAGTTCTAAAAGACCAAAACACACCTTCATTAAAGGTGAACGTAGTTGCAACATAGGAGAGTAAAACAGAATAGGAGGGAAAAACCTTTAAATCTGAAAAAAAAACATGACTACATGGCGTGTAGTACCACTACACGACGTGTTTCTTAAAAGTTTACACTGGGTGTGTACCTTGGCCATACATGGCCATGTAAACTACCTGATTACATGACGTGTTCTTAAACTACACAGTGTGTACTGACCCTTTTCTCCCTGCCCGGTTACTCTTACATGACTAAGTCACACAGACTATCCCATCCGAAGACTACATGGCATGTTTGAGGCAGACACGGCATGTAGTGGACATGCCTTACCTTGCCCGTGTTGTTACCTTCACGACCTGAAACATGGTTGACACTACACGGCATGTTCCCAAGGGACACGACATGAACTTGAAGGGAAACCTCAGCCCGTGTTGTTCGTGACACAGCCGGGTACTCAGCTGATCCTTACATGGCGTGTTCCGAAAAAACACGGCATGTATAAGAGAAGATGACACCGACCCGTGTTTTTCAAGACACAGCCGGGTACCTGGGAAAGGATACACGACATGTGCATACCGAACACATCATGTACTAAACATGAATTAACTAGCCCCTGTTGTTAGTTACATGGTCGGGCTCCTAGTTAACCCCTACAAGGCATGTACCTAGATTACACGACATGTTTCTGAAAACCATTTGCAGCTCTGTGTCCCTATCCACACGGTCAGTGACACAGCCAAAAACTACACGGAGTGTATCTATAAAGTACACGCCGTGTGTTCTAGGTTTTTCTTGACAGTATCCTCAGAACTTCACCAAAGCCCAGAAAACACAGAAAAAAGAGAGGTTAAGGTGCCAAATTTCGATTCGTGGGGGCCTATACTCCCGCGAATCAATTCTTGGAATCCTAACAATGCATGTAACAAGCAAACTATACAAGAACTCACAACCCACAAAATTCCAATCCTCGAGGGCCCATAACACCTCTAAGATAAAATTTCGGCATCCGTGATAAGAAGGCTCCAAAAAACGATACCCTATCAACATAGAAAGTATTCTATCACAGCAGCTATCACAACAACATGCATTGTCTATCACAAATCTTATCACAACAGCATGCAATCTCTAATGAAACCTAGATGGTAGGGAAAAATGCATGGAATGTGATCTTCTAACATGTGCCTATATGATGCGTGAGATGGCATACCCTCATCTCATCGAGTTGCAACAAAATAGAACCGCAATCATTTAAACAGTAACAACACAAAACAAGTGCATCACCCAATAGTGAAATCAATTAAACCGTAACATTCGCAAACTCAAAAATTGTAATATTCAAGGTAATCTGGCTTTTTCCTTGTACACGGGTTCTAGAACACCCGGGCACAGCTATTTACCATTCACCTATTCTCTCCTATCCCTGTCTAATGTCGCTAAACAGTAAGTCAATAGAAAAAGGAAAGAACTCCTCTGATACCACTTTGTAATGACCCGAATCCGGAGCCCTTCCACTGGTGCCCCGAACCCGGTTTGCCACATGACCTCAAGCGCATTTCCCCAAATTCCAGAGGCTGCCAACTAGCAGGGAGGGCCTTAGTAAGTTATTGGGGAAATTATGCCCTCATTTGGTAAGGTATACAAGGAAAGAAAAACAACAGTCAATACCGGAAGAAGTAAACAACATACAAACATTGAAACTAAACAACGGAAGCAATGAACACATAATGATAATGATAATGATGCACCGGGTACAAGCATCTAAGGAAAGAAGAAAACACAACAACGTGCTGAAATACAAATGAAAAACAAAGTATGAAAGTAAATATCAACTCTAGAAGCATCGAAAGCCTAAGCTCGGTCCTATGCTCTCTAGCTCCAACCAGCAATCATGTACCCTGAGTAGAAGGGACACAATCCCTATCCACACCTGCAACCATATAACATGTTTGGGCCGAAAGGCAGGACCCAAACAGGGTGTGAGACTAATCCCAGTAGGCAATCACCCCGAGATCCATCCCCTACTATCAGTGAGTAATATAGCAAATGTAAAGGAAATAAATGTAGCAGAGAAACAACAATACACTAAAGTAAACAATCCTAAAAGTCTACATTCACATTTATTTAGCAGTTCAGTACAATCATTTAGCTATCAACCAAGGAACCTAGAAACAACTCTATACTCCCAAAGAAAGCAAGTAAGCACAACAGGTAACTCAACAGTCTACCTAAACAGCAAGCAGTACAAACCCAAGCTTGTTCTTTGTCTGGGTGGACTCATCACAACCAACCACCAAATAAATCACAGACTCTATGGGTGGCTCCTACTAGCAAACCCCTCTAGTCAAGTAAAAATACAAAGGTACAGACACTCTGGGAAGCTCTCACTATCAATTCCCCTGTTGTCATGCAACGAAAGATATAGACTCTCTGAGGAAGCACTTACGTCTAATTCCCCCTATAGTCTCGCTATGTAACTAAGGACACTCCAAGGAAGCAAAAAGTCCCATTCTCATAGGTCCTGCGGTCGATACTAATTATAACAGACTCTCTAGGGAAGCCCTAATCGTCAATTACCCCTTTAGTCTACCACACCAGGTTCACTTAGCCCTGAGCAGTTTAGTCGTCCGTAAATGACGGTTAGCAACCTAAGTAAGTTCTGCAACTACTTAGATAATAGCTACAAGCATCCACAAGCATATAAACAGTAGGCGATACATGCAATCAATTCAACAGGCATACTAACAATGTACAAAAGGGTTTCCTCATAGGCAAAACCACGCCAAATGGCAATAAACGGCCAAAACAAGGGGAAACACCCATGGGGTGATCCCCAACCATGATAAAAAGCAATTATTAATCATCCAATAACCTCAATAATACAAGCGATCTAAGGAAGATAACAAAATAGGATCAAAACCCTAACCCGAGATACCTGATACATGGGTATCCGACACTTTTGCACCAAAAACTCAAGGACATTCAACGTAGGGCAACAAAACACCTACCTCGATCCCAGTAGATCGATATATGTGAACTACGATGACAGATTCCCCTTATAATGACATAGATCTGAGAAAACACACAAAACACTCAACCTACGATAACTTGAAAACGAGGAGGAATCAAGAAAAAAGGCTAAAACAAAATGAGGAACTCACCGCTGCGCTTCCAACACAATCGACGGTGGCTGGAACGGAGGTCGGACAGAGGCACGATGGCTCAGAGAAGATTCGACCATATGGTCGCTCTCAGACGAACGAAACCTGGAGAAGAAGACGCTTCTGTGCGTCAGGCGTGACCCTGGTCCATTTAATGAAAAAAATAAAGTACATGGTGTGTACTTTTAGAGTACACGACGTGTACTAGGTCTTTTCTGTACTCCACCAAAGTCGGACTCCACGTCACCCTTACACACTGTGTGTGTGGCCTGGACAAGGCCAACACATGGCTTTGGCGGTAAAAGAGTACACAGCGTGTACTTCAAAAATTTCCAGAAAGTTCATTTTTCTCAAAAACTCTAGAAAAAGGAAAAGCGTACCTAAAAAGAAGATTCAGGTTCTTAAAATCATAATGTCTTCCTATAGGTAAAAATATGAGGAATTACCTAAGGTATCACACAACATGCATAGGCACTCCATGTGATCACTTATAGATAACACAAGGATTTTTGGCATATCATCCGGTTTATGCGAAGGCGGTCCCCCATATTGAATGGGTCATGCGAAACATAAAATAAGGTAACATTAGACAAAGATGAGTCATATATGAAATAAATTCAATAATAAAGATAAAAAATATTGGAGAATCATGGTAGGAATATATACACTGATCCCCATATACTACACACGACTCACTAATATCATGAAACAACACTATGAAATCTCTCTCAAATCATGTGATGCTCCCTCAACATACTATTTTTATTATGTGAGGTCCCTTGGACATGTAAAAAAAGTCTCATGATTCCCTATGAGAATACTACCTAAGTATTATGAAGTCCACTCATCTTTCCAGCCAAATATTGTGATGTACTCTAGGAATGTTTCCCAAGATATACATCGACACCAGGACAAGTTAGTTAGGTCTCACATTGACACCAATTCATGTCATCCTAGATCATGTGACATCCCCTAGACATGTTATCCTGGATCATAAGTCATCCCACAGACATGTTATCTTGGTTATGTGATGTTCCCCAGACATGTCAAAATGGTTCATGTGACATTCTCCGAACATGTCAGCCCGAATATTGCAATTTACTCCAGACATATCTCCCAAGTTATGTAGTAATTATAGGAAAAAACATCTAGGTCTCATGTTGAATCCAAGACATGTTAGCCTAGATCATAGAAATCCACCATACATGTCATCCTTGGTCATGAAACCTCCTCCAAACATGTCATCCTGAATCTTGTGATGTCCTCCAGACATGTCTCCCAAGTTATGAAGAAACACCAAGAAATGTCAGCTAGTTATCACATTGAAACCAAGACATGTTATCCTAGATCATGTGACATCCCCATAAATTTTATACTAGACCATGAAACATCCTGCAAACATGTTAGCCTGGATCATGCGATGTCCTCCAGACATGTCAGCCTGGGTCATGCGATGTCCTCTAGACATGTCAGTTTGGGTCATGTGATGTCCTCAGGATAAGTCATCCATACCATGTGAGAACCTCCATACATATCAAACTTGATCATGAAATGGTCTCCAGGAATGTCATCTAGGTTATATGACACCCTTCGGATAAGTCAACTAGATTATGTAATTGTTTTTAGGCATGTCCGCTGAGAAACAATGGAATGTCCATACATCCTTGGACATGTTTGAAAGACAATTAGAACATGTCAAGCAGACAATTAGGCCATGAAAAGTAGACATGTCGATACATGATAAACTTGTATGGTGGATATATAAGGGAAACATTAGTGTGTAATCCCCAATAAAAGTGAACTATAAGAACTTTAATTCCTACCATAACTAGCATACATAGGATTCCTTCAAAAGGCCTGATCATCGTATAAAATATCCAAAGGGAAGTTGTAGTGTGTAATCACTATTTAGTGACATGATATGACTTCCATCATATTAGGGAAACCTCAGTGTGTAATCCTTGATCAAAGTGAACTATAATTACCCTAATACCTTTCATATCAAGGATACATAGGATTCCTTCCTAAGGCCCAAGCTCTATATCAAATATCCAAAGGGAATCCTCAGTGTGTAAGACCTGATTAGTGACATGATATGACTTTCCTATATTAGGGTAGCCTTAGTGTGTAAGCCCTGATAATTGGCATGATATGATTGCATCCATATTAGGGAAACCTCAGTGTGTAAGTCCCAAAAAAATTGAACTACAAAAACTATTATTCCTACTATAAATAGGATACATAGGACGCCTTCCTAAAGCATGAGCTCAAATGAGAATCCACCTTAGTGTGAGTCCCTCCATGTATCCAACATTAAAACTATCAAGGCCCAATGAATCCCATGGGCTGGTTATTCTTCCTCATCCATTAGCAGATTTAGAATGTGACTAAAATATGATGAATCTAATTCCTGCTATAACTAGGATATGTAAGATGTCTTCCAATGGCCCGCACTCCATATCAAACATCCAAATGGATTCCCTAGTGCATACTTCCAAACTCCATATGTAGTGAGTCTAATTAATTTATATCCCTTATTTATCACTATAATAATGACTCACATGGGATTAGGGATTTGAAATGGTCATATCATTCACATCATGAATCTCCACCATCCTAGTAAACCACAGTGTGTAAGACCCGATTAGTGGCATGATGTAACTTCTCCCGTATAAAGGAATATACCTCGGGGGAAGTCCTAATGGAATGATCAAACTATGGTGACTCTGATTATTTCTATAATTGAGATATGAATGAAAAATCCCGGAGGTTCAAGCTCAATAACTGGTTCCTAATTTCCCTTATATATATCATTTCCATATTATGTTAAACTGCACGGGTTTAAAAAACTATGTAGGTTTTGATTACTTTTTTAAAAAAGATAAATTAGACACCTCATAATGGATCAATACCATCCTAAAAATATTAATTGAATCCTAGGATAATAGAAAACTATAGAGTGATAGGTTATATAGATTCAATATATAAGAAGCTACCCATTAATGGTAAATAGATAGAGAACCTCAAAATATGTACTGATGGATTCATAAGTAGATTCCACCCCATTTGCACATGAAGGGATTCAAATCTTGATCACTTTGTTAGGGTAACCAGTCCTGTATCGGGATTAGTAATTGTAATGACCTAAACTTTTTAATAATATTTGTTTCCTAATTTTGTGTGTTTTTTTATTTTATACTCAACAAAACTATATTCTTTAATTAATTAAGTGAGTATAATTAAGTGAGACCATTAGGTTTCGACTGTTATATGACCGTTGATCAATATGACCGTTAAAAGCTAAACACTTAACGTTACAATTTTAGTTTATAAATACATCTTGGTTAATTAACATAGAAAAAAGATTTGATGGCCTCATACAGTAGACTCGGGCCATTCGAAGCCCATCTGATGGAACTTGGGAAGGAGGTAGAACCACTAGGCTTTGCTCTAGATCAATCCCAAGCCGAACTTCATCATGTGAAGCTTGAACGGAATCACCTATGGGAGAAGTTCAAGTTGATAGAGATCACCAATCGGGCAATGTTGGCTGAGCCGCCCCAATATTCTATCACCTTAGCACACCTTACACTTAGGTCGTATGGTGGTATTATATGGGGCTATGTAACGAGACCATAACTTCTTTGTGTAATCCTTTGATAGAAATAAAATTGTTATTTCTTTTTATGGAAAAGTTTATAAATTTCAAATGTCTGGATAAATATAGGATGTATTTTATTGATGATTTTTTTTGAAAAAAATGATATTTTAAAATATTTATGTAAACCTTAAATAATTAATGATGTGTAATGATTTTCAAAAAATGGTCTTCTATAGTTGTGTTCAGTAGGAAATTTAGAGTCTAATAAGATCAACTTATTTTTTGGTGAATAGTAAATTATGAATAGTAATTTTACACTTATGAATAGTAATGTGACCAAATGGAATAGTAATATCACTTAAGAAAGTATTATTATATTTTATTCACCTTGATTAGGTTACGTGATTCAATAAAATAAGTAAATAACTGTTTCAGAAATTATTAGTTAAGTATTAGTTTTTCTCAGGTGAATAGTGTTCTTATTTAAAAATTAAATTAAGAATATTTATAAAATTATTTTCATAAAATAAAGTTTATTTTTTAATTCAGAGCATCTATATTAGGTTAAGGTGAATTTTTGGGATTTTTCTGAAATAGTTGAATTTCCAGTGAATAGTGAAAATATAGTTTTGAGTTTCGGGTGTTTAATGACATCATTAAGGATGTTATAATTATGTAATCATTCTGGTAGACTTATTAATAGTAAGATATTCTATGAGTTGTACCAAGTGGCCAATACCATGGGAAAATACGATGGGAATTCCCATGGTTTTTCCAATACCACTGATGAGGTGTCCTTTGAAAATCAATGATTTGTTCCCTCACTTCTCCTATAAATACCAAGCCTTTCTCTCATCAATTTCATTCCAAAATCCTTCTAAATGAATCTATGGTCTCTTTAACTCAAAGGAGTCATCCCAAGGTTCCTTAAATCCTCCCAAGGTCCCGACCTTCATGCTTTCGAAGTAACTCTCCAAGGTAAGAGGTTTCTTATCTCACTTTTAATTCTGTGGGATTTCCATTGTTCACCACTAATTTATTGCATGTGGTGTATTATGTACTTCCATTTGATATATATTATCATGATTATATTTATATTCATGTTATTCTATGAATCATTTGGTGGTTATTAATTTTTGGTCATACGATTCAATTAAATACAATGTGGTAAGGGATTTTCATCTCACTTCTTATTCCTGTGAGATTCATGGTATATTTGCCACTATTTCCTTTTTTGTGGTGTATTTACTGCCCATGATTGTAATATTTGTGTAATATAATTTAATTTATGGGTATTTACATATTCATTATATGATCCTTCTTTCATGGGGTGTACGTTTCGAAAGTTACCAAATCGGTAAGGGAAACTTTCACCCTCCTCTTTTAAGTCATGACTTCCTTTATGTTATGTATTATACTTACATTTTCATATGTGTGGGATTTTTCTTATATATCTTTACTACTGTACATTTAATTTCCAAATGATGAGATACTCTTTCCTCTCTCATTAATTTATTTTATGAATTTTTAAGTGACACCGTTAGGTTGCCAAATTTTCGTAAAAGAAATCACGCTTTCTCTTTCTTTTCAAGTTTCCTTTTCATGTGGTGTTTCGTTCAAATATTCACACCATGATATTATTTATTTTTATTATGTCCTTATACTTAAAAATTATCCATTTATGGATGGTATACCTTTGTCCCTGCTCTTTTATTATTTTCTAAAACCAAGTTATATAGCCGTTATGCTGCAGAAATTTCGTCTCAAAATTTCTCTCTCTTTTTCTCAATGAATTATCTTGTATTATTTATATGAATACACAATTCTATTTTAATATCCAGGTGTATTCATCAATACATAAAATTGATCTATTTGATTCTGGAATTGACATACATGTAACCCTTACTCCCTTTCCGTGGGTTATAAATGACTTAACGATCTTATTTTTAAGAACTTTTAAAACGTCACTATTTTGAAATGAACCCATTTATTTTATTATCTATGGGTTATTTATGAAATGTTTTATTTTTATCTTTTTGGATCACATGAAAATAAATACATATTAAGGGTGTGACCTGATAGAGCTCCGATGCATTGAGTAAAGAATTAATCTCTAGATATGACAAGTTTCACGATACCTTG
The DNA here is from genome assembly GCA_963277665.1 of Viscum album. Classification (NCBI taxonomy): domain Eukaryota; kingdom Viridiplantae; phylum Streptophyta; class Magnoliopsida; order Santalales; family Viscaceae; genus Viscum; species Viscum album. The sequence goes on along the minus strand of OY728155.1, from coordinate 1,512,864,450 downwards.
GTGAATAACCTTGGTAATTTTTTATGACACCTTGGGGATGAACGTTGGTGATATGTTCATGAATGTCTAAATGAAATGTTGTAGCAACATATTCAAGTTATGATTCATGCTAGTTTTATCATTATATTCCTATTCTTCCATTTCTCATGTCTTTAATATTTTTATCATGTTCTTATTATTATTACTTAAGACCACACATCAACTGTTTCACTTGTTTTCCTTACTGATCCTTCTGCTCACCCTTTCCTTTGATGTGTGTCTCCAGGTTATGAGATGCAGTAATTTTACTTAGTATGAACTTATGATGAAGCCTTACAAGTGGATTAGAAGAATTTTTTATGTTGTTTTCAATTTTTATTTTTCCTGATTTCTAAGACACTAGAATTTAAAGATCCTCTGTTTGTAAAATGTAATGAAAAGTTATGTATTAAAAAGGCAGGATTCCATAGTTGGTATCAAAGGATAGTTTAGTTATTTATGGAAATTAGGATATGAAAAATTTAGGAATAAACCTATAGAAAAGTTTAAAAATAGGAAAAGTACCAGCTATTTTGGTGAGTATTGAGTAAGTTGTTTATCAAACAAATGCATCCCTGTCTGGATATGAGCAAGTAGAGGCAGCTCTGGCACAGATGTACAAAGGGGTAAAAACTGAAAACAAAACTTTGAGCTAGACTCGAACAGGAACTAGTGCATGACAACAGGCCTTACTACAGTCTTGGTTTTGACACTCTCAGGGGATATGTTTGATTAATCTCACGCTTTTTATGAATCATTATGAATGAATTATAGAGAAATGTAATTGTTTAAGCATGAAGTTTTAAGACATAAAATCATTTATAGTTAAAAGATTCGTAAATGAAATAAGTTTCTCACTAAGATTTTACTCTTTTAGAAAATGGTGGGCAATAGGAGGAACCATGCAAATGGTGATCGCAATGGACCATGCGTTGACGAACCTCCGATGGAAGCCGGAATGGAAACATTCATGTGAATGATGAACCAACTGACTCAAGTTGTGGGAAATAACTTGAATAAAGCTAAGAGACCGATCTCACTATGGAGGGAACAACATTATGTTGAGTCCTTTATGTGTCAAAGACCACCAACCTTCTGTGGATCGACTGACCCATTGATTGTTGAGCAGTTGATCAGCTCTATTGAGAAGATATTTTCTATGTTCTGTTGTTCAAAGCAATAGAAGGTCACCCTGGCTGTTTATCACTTAGAAGAAGAAGCTGATCAGTGGTGAGAACTGATTAAAAACACGAGGTAAAGAGTGGAGGTTGAAGATATAGAGTGAGAAGAGTTCAGAGGAATCTTCTTTAGTAATAATTTCCCTCATTCCATGAGAACAAGAATGGAGAAGGAGTTTCTTGAGCTGAAGCAGAAGGAGAATGAATCTGTGGGAAGCTATGAGATGAACTTCACAATGATTTCATGTTACACCTCTATCTTTTTCATGGATCCTAATGGTAAGGTTGATAGATTCTTTGGTGGACTAAGACCTCATCTGTGGAAGAATCTAGCCAACCAAGACTATGATAACTATGAGGAGATCGTGTGAAGTGCGATGAAAGTTGAGTTGGAGTTTGGTGAGATTCAATGGTCTCATAAATAAAACAAAAAGAAGAGATCGATGGAGCCCAGATTAGGAGGACCTTTGATTAGGGAAGAGGAGGCAATCAAGTACAATATCCCACATGTAATAAATGTGGGAAGAAGCATTCGGGGAACTGCTTGCTCAGGAGTAGGAAATGCTTCAAGTGTGGAAGAGATAGACATATTGTGAGGAATTGTTGTAGTGTGGTGAAAACTCAACTTCAGAACAAAAACTACAAGGGGAAGATGGTGCAGGCCCTACCTGATGTCCAGTGTTTTAAGTGTAGACAACTTGGGCACTTTTCCAATCACTGTCCAAATCTGAGGGCAGTGGAGGGGAACCCCCATCATCCTCACCAAAGGAAAAAGGAGCAAGTCCATTCTTTTTCTATCACGACAGCTGAAGTTGAAGCTCCGAATGATGTGGTAGAAGGTACTCTTGTTGTTCTCTCAAATATTTAAAGTACATTGTTTGATTCTAGTTCTACGCATTCCTTTATTTCCTCCAAGTTTGCAAAGAATTTAGAATCAACCCCCAATTTTATAAAAGTAGAGTTATCTGTCAAGACTCCTGATGGGATTATCCAAGCATCATCAGTGTTTAGAAACTCTTGTATTTACTTTAGTGAGCATAATCTTATTGCAAATCTAGTAGTCATTCCCATGCTGGAATTCGACATTATACTAGGGATGGACTAGCTCTCAAAGTATAATGTTAAGATAAAATGCAAGAAGCAAGGAAATATCAGTAGTATTGAATGGAAAACTGATAGTTATCTTCTAAGGATAGATATCTCAAACTAATCTTTGTCTAGAGGAAACCCCTATATACTTCTTTATGGAGTTGATCGATGAAGAAGAATAAGGAGACGAGAGTTTAAGGATAGAAACTGTCCTCGTCGTCCAAGAATATGTTGACGTATTTCTTGATGAGTTTCCCAAACCTCCCCCAGAAAGAGAGGTTGAGTTCTCTGTTGAACTCGTACCTGGATCTCATCCGATATCAAAGACCCCCTATAGAATGTCAAATGTGGAGATAGAGGAATTAAAGAAACAACTCCAAGATATTTTGGAGAAGGGGGTTATCTGACCGAGTGTGTCTCCTTGGGGAGCACCAGTTCTCTTTGTGAAGAAGAAGGATGGATAAATGTGGCTATGCATTGATTATAGAGAACTGAATGGGATCACAGTGAAGAAAAAATACCCTCTTCCAAGAATTGATGAATTATTTGACCAACTTCGTGGGGCTTAATTATTCTCTAAGATTGATCTTCAATCTGGTTATCATCAATTGAGGGTGAAGAAAGAAGATATTATGAAAACTTCCTTCCGATCATGATATGGGAATTATGAGTTTTTTTATGCCCTTTGGACTGACTAATGCACCTGCTATTTTTATGGATTTGATGAATAGAGTCTTTAAGGACTACCTTGATAAATTTTTAGTAGTTTTTATTGTTGATATTCTAATATATTCCAAAATTTAGAGGAGTATGAGGATCATCTAAGGGATATTTTGAAAACTCTACAGAAGGAGAGGATTTTTGGAAGGTTCAGTAAATGTGAATTCTGGTTACAACAAGTCACTTTCTTGGAGCACATTGTTACCAATGAAGGAATCAAAGTTGACCCTGCAAAGACCAAAGTTGTTGAAGAGTGGTCTCAGCCTACAACAATAACTGATATTTAAAGTTTACTTGGATTAGTAGGATATTATAGGAGGTTTGTGAAAAACTTTTCATGACTTTCTAATCTATTAACCAAGTTTACTCGAAAAGGGGTCAAGTTCATCTGGACAAAGGAGTGTGAGGAAAGTTTCTAAGAGTTGAAGAAGAGATTGGTTACTGCACCCTTGTTTACTCTGCCCTCAAGTGGAGAAGGATTTTTTATTTTTAGTGATGCATCTCTCAAAGGGATTGGGTTCATCCTCATGAAAAATGACAAAGTAATTGCTTATGTATCTCGATAGTTGAAGAATCATGATCAGAATTATCTCATAAATGATCTGGAGCTAGCTATGGTCGTTTTTTCTCTGAAGATATGGAGGAACTATCTTTATGGTGTGAAATGTAATATATACACATACCACTAGAGTTTGAAGTATATTTTCCAAAAAAATGAATTGAACATGAGACAAAGTAGATGTTTGAAACTTCTTAAAGACTATGATTGTTCAATTAATTATCATCTTGGAAGAGAAAACAAAGTTGCTGATGCATTAAGTAGGAAAGAGCCAGTTGTTCTTTCCATGATGAGAATTCAAAGAGATTCATTAATCAATGACCTATTAAAGTTGGACATGAGAATTATAAAAGAGGGGACATCATCAACCCTAACCCAAATGATTTCTCAACCATAATTAATTGAGAAGATCAAGAAATCTCATAAAGAATATCCTTTGTTATAGAAGAAGTTTGAGACCATGAAGGATGGGAAGTTTTCTGAGTTCAATACTGATCAAGAAGGTGTACTTAAATTTCATACAAGACTTTGTGTTCCATCTATTCTGGGAATAAAGAAGGAGCTGATGGATGAAGCTCATATCTCTACTTTCTCTATACATCCTGGAAGCACAAAAATGTATAGGGACCTTTGTGATCATTATTAGTGGGATAATATGAAAAGGGAGATTGCTGACTACACTTCAAGGTTCCTAGTATGTAAGCAAGTGAAGGAAGAGCGACAAATTACTAAAGAGATATTGCAACCACTACCCATACCGGCATGGAAGTGGGGCAATATCACTGTGGACTTTGTCACTGGTCTTCCGAAAACTTCCAAATGAAATAATGCGATATGGGTTATTGTGGACCGTCTCACCAAGACTGCCAATTTTATATCCATTTGGGAAGATTTCTCCCTTGATCGACTTTCCAGGATTTACGTGAAGGAAGTGTTAAGGCTACATGGAGTTCCACTTTCTATCGTATCTGATCGTGATCCAAGGTTCACATCAAAATTCTGGAGAAGTCTTCAACATGCTCTGAGCACAGAATTGAATTTCAGTATGGCCTATCACCCCCAAATGGATGGCCAATCTGAAAGGACTATTCAAACACTCAAGGAAATGCTGAGAACATGCTCAATGGAATTTAAAGGTGGATGGGATCAACATCTCCCTTTAGTTGAGTTCTCTTACAGCAATAGCTTCCACTCGAGCATTTAAATGGCACCCTATGAAGCTCTATATGGGAAGTGATGTAGAACTCCTACTTGTTGGGATGAAGCTGGTGAGAGAAAGATTCTTGGGCCTAATCTTGTGCAAGAGATGACAGAAAAAGTCCATTCCATCCAACAACACATTAAGGCTACTCAGAGTCGACAAAAGAGCTATGTCGACAACCGTCGAAGGGACTTGGAGTTTGATGTTGGTGAAACGTTCTTTCTTTGAATTTCACCTTGGAAAAGAGTCATGAGGTTTGGGAAGAAATGGAGGCTCAGACCTAGGTACATTGGCCCCTATGAAATCCTTGATCACGTAGGATCAGTGGCCTATTGGCTTGCACTTCCTCCAAATCTAGCACAAGTTCATGATGTCTTCCACGTATCTCTCTTGAGGAAGCACATACCTGACCCTTCACATGTACTAAATCCAGAGGTGGTACAACTAGAACATGACCTCTCTTATGAGGAGCAGCCAGTGGAGATCTTAGATCATAGAGACAAGGTTCAATTCAACAAGACTACCCACCTTGTTAAGATGTTGTGGAGGAACCACAAATGCGAAGAAGCCACATGGGAACTGGAGGAGTCTATGCGACAGAAGTACCCACACCTTTTCTCATCATAGGGTACGAGATAAAATTTCAGGTACATAATTTCTTAAGGGGGGAAGAATGTAACAACCCTAACTTTTTAATAATATTTGTTTCATAATTTTGTGTGTGTGTTTTTATTTTATACTCAACAAAACTATATTCCTTAATTAATGAAGTGAGTGTAATTAAATGAGAACTTTGGGTTTCAAATGTTATATGACCATTGGTCAATATAACTATTGGAAGCTAAACTCTTAACGTTACAATTTTAGTTTATAAATAGAAGTGATCTTGGTTAATTAACAAAAAAAGAAGATTCGATGGCCTCATCCAGTAGACTCGGGCCATTCAAATCCCATTTTATAGAACTTGGGAAGGAGGTAGCACCACTAGGCTTTACTCTGGACCAAGCCCAAGTCGAACTTCATCATGTGAAGCTTGAACGAAATCACCAATGGAAGAAGTTCAAGTTGATAGAGGTCACCACTCAGGCAATGTTGGTTGAGCTTCCCTAAAATTCTATCACCTTAGCACACCTTACACTTAGGTCCTATGCTGGTATTATAAGGGTTATGTAAGGAGTCATTAGCTGCTTCATATAATCCTTCGATATAAATAAAATTGTTATTTCTTTTTATGGTAATGTTTGTAAATTTAAAATATCCGGATAAATATAGGATGTATTTTATTGATGATTTTTTTTGAAAAAAAGGATATTTTAAAATATTTATGTAAACCTTAAATAATTAATAATGTGTAATTATTTTCAAAAAATGGTCTTCTACAGTTGTTTTCAGTAGGAAATTTAGAGTCTAATAAGATCAAATTAATTTTTAGTGAATAGTAAATTATGAATAGTGATTTTATGCTTCTGAATAGTAATGTGACCAAATGGAATATTAATCTCACTTAAGAAAGTATTATTATATTTTATTCACCTTGATTAGGTAATGTGATTCAATAAAATAAGTAAATAACTATTTTAGAAATTATTAGTTAAGTATTAGTTTTTTTCAGGTGAATAGTGTTATTATTTAAAAATTAAATTAAAAATATTTAGAAAATTATTTTCCTAAAATGGAGTTTATTTTTTAATTCAGAGCATCTATATTAGGTTAAGGTGAATTTTTGGGATTTTTCTGAAACAGTTGAATTTTCAGTGAATAGTGAAAATACAGTTTTGAGTTTTGGGTGTTTAATGACATTATTAAGGATGTTATAATTATGTAATAATTCTGGTAGACTTATGAATAGTAAGATATTCTATGAGGTGTCCCAAGTGGCCCATACCATGGGAAAATAATATGGGCAAGCCCATGGTTTTTCCCATACCCCCGATGAGGTGTCCCTCAAAAAATTACTGATTTGTTCCCTCACTTCTCCTATAAATACGAAGCCTTTCCCTCATCCATTTCACTCCAAAATACTTCTCAACAAATATATGGTATCTTTACCTCTCAAGAAGTCCTCCCAAGGATCCCTCAAGCCTCCCAAGGTCCTAACCTTCAAGCTTTCAAAGTAACTCTTCAAGGTAAGGGGTTTCTTATCTCACTTTTAATTCGGTGGGATTTCCATTATTTGCCACTAATTTGTTTCATGTGTTGTATTGTGTACTTCCATTTGATATATATTATCACAATTATATTTATATTTATGTTATTATATGAATCATTTGGTGGTTATTAATTTTTGGTCATACGATTCGATTGAATACAATGTGGTAATGGATTTTCATCTCACTTCTTATTCCTGTGAGATTCATGGTATATTTGTCACTATTTCCTTTTTTGTGGTGTTTTTACTACCCATGATTGTACTCTTTGTGTAATATAATTTAATTTATGGGTATTTAAATATTCTTTATAAGATCCTTCTTTTATGGGGTGTATGTTTCAAAAGTTACCAAATCGGTAAGGGAAACTTTCACCCTCCTCTTTTAAGTCACGACTTCCTTTATGTTATGTCTTATAGTTCCATTTTATTATGTGGGGGATTGTTCTTCTATATCTTTAATAATATAAATTTAATTTCCAAATGATGATAGACCCTTTATGCTCTCAACAATTTATTTTTTGAAAATTTAAGTGACGCCGTTAGGCTGCCAAATTTTCGTAAAAGAAATCACGCTTTCTCTTTCTTTTCAAGTTTCCTTTTCATGTGGTGTGTCATTAAAATATTCACAACATGAACTTATTTCTTTTTATTATGTCCCTATACGGAAAAATTATCAATTTATTTATGGTATACCCTTGTCCCCTCTCTTTTATTATTTTCTAAAACCAAGTTATATAGCCGTTATTCTGTAGAAATTTCATCTCAAAATTTCTCTCTCTTTTTATCAAGAAATTATCTTGTATTATTTATCTGAATAACCAATTATATTTTTATATCTAGGGGTATTAATCAATACATAAAATTGATCTCTTTGATTCTGAAATTGAAATACATGTAACCCTCACTCCCTTTCCATGGGTTATAAATGACTTAACGATCTTATTTTTATGGAACTTTTAAAACATCATGATTTTGAAATGAACCCATTTAATTTATTATATATGGGTTCTTTATTAAATGTTTTATTTTGATCCATATGTATCACATGAAAATAAATACATACAAAGGGTGTGCCCTGATAGTTCTCTGATGCATTAGGTAAATAATTAATCTCTAGAGATGACAAGTTTCATGATACCTTGGTGAATAACCTTGGTAATTTTTTATGACACCTTGGGGATGATCCTTGGTGACATGTTAATGAATGTCTAAATGAAATATTGTGGCCACATATTCAAGTTATGATTCATGTTATTTTTATCATGATATAAATATTATTCCATTACTCATGTCTTTAAGATTTTTATCATGTTCTTATTATTATTGCTCAAGACCACATGTCACGTGTTTCACTTGTTTTCCTTAATAAGCCTTCTGCTCACCCTTTCCTTTGATGTATGTCTCTAGGTTATGAGATCAAGTAATTTTACTTAGTATTAACTTATTATGAATCCTTAAAATTAGATTAGAAGAATGTTTTATGTTGTTTTCAATTTTTATTTTTCTTGATTTCCAAGACACTAGACTTTAAAGATCCTCTGTTTGTAAAATGTAATGAAAAGTTATGTATTAAAAAGTCAGGATGAAATGGGAATAGATTATTGAACATATATTGAATCTATAATAGAGTCCCAGAGTAGGAAAAAATTCCCCCCAAAAAGGGTGTGATGAGCACATCCTCCCATCCTCTCTACCAATGTGAGTTCATAAGCATCGTTGGGTCTGAAACCCCAAAGGACCACCTACCATTGGAAAGTAGTTCTGTACTCAATTAAAAATGTAGGAAACATTGGGAGTTTCTATTAGAGATAAAAATGTTCATCCCAAACTGAATTATTTTACAAGACATTGACCCCCCCACAACCAAACCATTGGTCCAAGCCATCCACATATTTCAGATAAAACAACTATCCAAAGTGGATTCCACATAAATATACTAAAAGGTTTATAGTATGTCAATAAAATATTGATGTTAATAATTTAATTAGCTACCAAAATATTTTTTGGTAAATTTTTTTTGAAATGGTTTTTAGGATGATGATGAACTTAAAATGACTTTTAAGTGAACTATAATTCCTTCTATTATAACACTGGATGTTGTGAAGTTAAGGAATTTGAATATTTTCAAGGAGTTGAACATTTGGAATATAATTATTATTCAAACAAGCTTGATTCATATATTTTACTCACTAAATAATTTAATGGGAGGGTTTTCTCAAGGTGTAAGGCAACACAGTTTAGTTTAAGACACTATGTCTTGGTGTTTATATATGATATTATCATATTTCATGATAATGATTGGATTGAACATCATCTTTCATATCTACTATTATACTTGTTTGTTCATTATATGATGTTGATTTTTAGGATATTTAATATCTTCCATGATTGTTTAAATGTGAAACAATTAATGTGATTATTAAGCTTGCAATTTTATGTTTTAAAATGTTGAATACCATTTATGAAACATTCATTCAATACATGATAACCATTTGAGGTTATTTGAGGAATATATAAATCTATTAAATCATCTTATAATGTGTAGCCTTACATTATGACAAAATTCTTGTTAAAAAACCTCAAATCAAGATGATCATCATGTTCTCAATCTATCTATTCATTAAACATAAGGTTCTATCAGATCATGAATGGTGGGAGATCCTACCTAATAATTTTGTGATTCCCACAATTTTTAGATACCATTGGAGGAAGTATTATTTCAGTTTCTTCTCAGTGATCTCAATCAAATGTATGTTTGAAGCATATACAGGTTGATTCAACATGGTGAAAGGTGCATCATTCTTCTTCTTCATTTTATATTCATTCCAAATGTATAGATATATTCTAGTATTTATGGTGTTTTGGAATTTTTATTCAAATTAATATAAAATGTTAAACATCCCTTTTAAATCCTTTTTCCCCAAGGTGATGTTTCCTTTAGATAATCCTAAAAAATAAACTGGATAAAAAGTATGTTCTAATCCTTGGAGGATTTATATAATTTATCTCATAAATTAAGAACCTATCATTCCTTGTTTATGTATACCTGAATTGAATCCCTGAGTATTAATAAACATCACACATAAAACATGTGACATGTTTTTTAATATATGGGCCTACCCACCTCATTATTGAAATATTTAACTCATCCTATGTTACCAGCCAATTCTCACTTCTTCACCATAAATTGAGGAATTGAAAAAAATGATCCAATTTGGGGGGGTTTATTCAAACAATTATGAAAATAGTGAAACCATGAGAGGAACTGAGTGACTTACCTTAGCCTCACTCATAGGAGTCTGCTTCCAAAGATGACCCATAAATTAGGTGAGGTACAATTCTCTAGGAGATGGGTGAACATAGAGGGAGATGAAGATAAATGGGGATATGGTATGTTTGGGTCATACAGGTAAAGGGTGTTGTAATAGTGGGTTCCATAGACCCAAATTGAACAGTACTATTGATTATCAAATCATGTATACAGTTAGATATACATTATGTAATATTACCATTATAGTGTATACTTTTCTATTTCAACTATTGAAATGGTAATTTCCATAGATTAATTATTGTATCAAAAGGTTATAGCACATCCTATGATACAATGATATCCTAGAGATACTATGACATTAATCTTAAAAAAAATTCATATGATCTAGACACATCATACTTACTAGACAAAGTTGATTTTTTACTATTATGTGTTGGGGGATCATAATCCTTGAGACTTATTCTCTATAAGATCATACATGGTGATATCTATTAGTGAGATCATGAGGAAAGACCTGCCAATAAGAACACCACATGTTTTGGGTGTCATTGGTTGGTCATATCTATAAACATGTGTATTGGTCTCTTGACTTGAGATCATTACTAGTGTGTTTCATTTGATCACATACATTGATGCAAGGAAAAAAACCATGATATTGAAATCATGAAGAGGTATATTATGTTGGGTACATCATTGCTGGTATGTAATTGGTTGAATGGTAAAGAAAGGATTTGTCGCTTATAAGTTAAGAAATAATATATCTCTGACCTTATTGATCAGGATCATACTACCTTCATAAGTATTTGACCAAATAAGCTGAAAGTTAAATCCATCTGGTAACATCAATAAATAATTAAGAAAGTAAAGGGAGAAGACACAAGTATGCATATAGCTTTATGAGATATTTAAAGACAATGAGATTATATTACACAATACATGTTTGTAGATTTTTGTTGTTGCTATAAAAATACTTATATTTTAAGGGACCTTGATGGGTTGATAGAAATCTATTATTGGTTTTTGGATTCTATTCATTGCTATCGAGATATGGTCCTAGAGGGTCATACATAATAGCGTATTAAAAAATCCACCCTATTCAGTTGAATAGGTATATTGGAAATGGTGAGCCCCACCATGGGGTTCGAGTGTTTTCCAAGTTATCGATCACTGATAAATAAATAAATTCATATTATTCAAGTAAAGAATAATTTTTATTTAATTTATTTATTACATATATTTACAAGTGAAGTAAATACGAGAAATAATATTAATTGAATAGATATTATTTTAATATTCTAGGTTCATTTAATATTATGTGGTAATGATGAGTCGAGTTAAATGACTATGTTTTTATCACATAATATATTTAATATATATTAAATTTATGTGATAAATTATAAATAATTTTTTGGAATATTTGATTTCGTTATAATTATTATTTAGTGGATATTAAATTTCTAAGGGCTGGGGACCCCTATAGGGTGTTTTACATATCCACTATAAATAGAGAGGGGCACTTTCACGACGATGAGCATTCATTAATTTTGAATGAGATCCCCTATCTCCTCCATATTTCTAGAGAGAGAGTCTCTCTATATGAGTGATGATCCAACAATTCCTTCAATGATCGATCATAGAGGATCACAATGATTGTCGTGATGTCGATTACATCGTCAGAATTCCACGCTAGCACCCGAAATTCGATGATCGAACCTCTCATGGATTTTTGAAGAATGTGTGGATGATCTAGAGGGATCCTGCTATGGATGATTAAAGTAACAATCATAGACATTGAGTTGAAGTTGACTGTAGATTCATATCTGAATAGGTATGTTTTTAGTTTATGTTTGGTGATCAGATTAATTTATGCAAAATTCTCGGACCTCACTGGGGCTCGGATCTTCAAAGATGACAAGTATCATCATCCTGATGATGAAAAATTGTAAAATCCCCAACCCACTAGCTTCTAATGACCACCTTGGTACCTTTAATTGGAATCAGAGTGATCATATAAATTTTATGAGACTATTAAAATTAAAATTTCATTAAATTAAGTATGGGGTTTAATTGTGGTCTCAATAGAACATACTGTGTGTCGATCCTATTTCGGATGGCCAAGTTATGGAAATATAATTTTTTTAATACAAATTGTATTTTTGTATTAAAAATTAAGAACTTGTTGGGATAGATCTTGAAGTCATAGTAGAGACAGTCACACAACACACCAGAAGATTCACCCAAAGGCGTTTTATCACCCGAAGGTATTTTATCACCTGAAGGAATTTTACACACCACCCGAAGGCCTTTTAAAATTCACCCAAAGGATTTCTCTCTCAACACACCTGAAGGAATTTTTGTAACACACCCATGAACATACCATTTTTATATACCATCAATTATCACAATCAAGACACACTTCTTGATCTCCGAAACCAAGAGGAATTTCGATAAATGTCCTCGTCATCATCACATTTCGTCTTTGACACTTTCAATCATCATCATAGACACCCCATCATTGAGGTAATAATTGTATTAACTTCATTCTCATTATCATCACTTCACACCATTTTACAAAAATGCGACAAAACCTTCCTAGTTTTCTCTCTCTGGCTACATCCTGTCGACACACCTTCCTAGTTCTCTCTCACTGGCTACATCTTTATCAACCCACCTTTCAAAAAATGTTACCCTATAATCTTATATAGACACCCTGTCCATGACACTAATTAATTCACTCAACATTCATTATTCAATAAATTAATATTGAGAATAACTCTTTATTAATGTTTGGAGAAAATTATCCATTAATGTTGAGATAAATCCCTCTATTAATAGTTTTCTCTCTCTCTATAATATTCAAATTTTAAATCAGAAATCCCAATAATCTCTACCTTGATTTAAAATTAAAATAGTACACATTCATCTCCACCATCTGGGTTAGTGTGATCATCAGCTCAACCAAGATCCAAATGTTACCCAATGAATAGAATATGCCACATGACACCTTCGACCAAGAAGAATTTTGATTTTCTAGTAACACCATTGATACCACCACCATCTTCTAGTGACATTATTCTGAAAGCTTGATTGCCCAACTAAACTGAGGAGATTCAAATTTATTCCACTAAACTCTAACTATAACCAAAAATAGAACACAACCCATGACACTAGATAGTCAATCAATCTTTTGATATCCCAGAAACACCTTTGGTACCACCACTATCTTATAGTAACATCCTTTGAGTCCGTGAAAAAAACTGCTCCTCCAGATCCCTGCCACCGTGTTCTACAACCAAACACTTCATCCAATATATTTGATACCATTATTGGGGAAGATCCTAATGTCATATTGGAAGTAGTCACACAACACACTAAAGTATTCACCTGAGGGCCTTTTATCACCTGAAGGTATTTTATCACCTGAAGAAATTTTACAAACCACCTGAAGGCCATTTACAACACACCTGAAGGATTTCTCTATCAACACACCTAAATGAAATTTTAAACCACACCCATGAAAGTACCATTTTGATGTACCATTGATCATCACAACTGGGAAATGCCTCTTGATCTCCACAACCAAGAGGGATTTCGATACATGACATCTTCATCATCGCACACCATATTTTATGCTTTTAATAATTGCAGTCGACAACCCATCATTGATGTTATAATTTTATCCTCTTCATTATCATCATTATCACTTCACACTAGTTACTAAAAATGTGACAACACCTTCCCGGTTTCCTCTCTCACTAGATAAATCATGCTAGCACACCTTACTAGTTCTCTCCCACCAGCTATATCTTTACCAACCCACCTTTCAAAAAATATCCCCCATCCTATTATATAGACACCCAGTCCATATATCTAATTAATTTAGTTAAAATTAATTATTACATCAATTAATATTGAGAATAAATCCCTATTAATGTTGGGAGAAAATCCTCCACTAATGTTGAGATAAATCCATCCATTAATAATTTTCTCTCTTTGCAATATTCAAATTTTAAATCATAAATCTGAATAGAACTTTTATTCTTATATTTTTGTGTTCTTAGTTTTAGTGAATTATAATGACCCCGTGTAATTATAGCTAAGCATCAGCCAAAATTTGATCTCTAGAACCCTTCCAATGGTGATGTTTTCTTCTATTTGTGGGTTTTTTCAATTAATAAGAACAAAAAAATGTTCTTTTAGTAGGCAGGAGACCTAACAATATAGAAAAAAATGTTGATTGTTTTTTTCAATAGTGGATTAAATTGGAAGTTTCTTAAAAGATAAACTATATTTTCCTTAAAAACGAGTGATGAAAAATTCATGTTTCCTGTAGAATCCACTTTGAGCGGAAGTGACTATAAAAAAACTTTTGAAATTTTTGGGGCGGTGGACTCCTTATTGTCTCCTTCTTTAAGGAGATTTCGAGCCCTCTAGCATGGACTGTCAGCTAACTCACAATGCCCTCACCCGGACTCCTTCTCCTGAGTGAGACAATGCCACACCACTCCACCTCTCTAGAGCCACCCTGCCGGATATTAGTGACACAGAGGGGTCGTTTCCCTCTCCCAACGGTGCACCGCCCTGTCATACTAGGTTTCCTCGTCTGCACTACTCGCCACACCACATGACCTCCCTCGTATATCCAGAACCTGGCCTCTCCACCACCAACTTCCTCTGGCCCTACTTCCCTAGTACATGGCCTCCCTCCACACCAATGTACCAGGCCTCTATTATCTATAGTGGCACCCCACTCAAGACCCCCACTGACTTCTATTAATCAGACACCCTCCACTACCGGGGTCCCGTGGGCTTCACCCTCCACTGTTGTGAAGAGGTCCTCCCAGATCTTTCATCAGAACCAACACATCCCACTGACCACATCCTTCCCAGATCTGGTGTGTACAATCTCAAACCACCATGACATATTCCCTATCGAGATCCTTTCGATTCTAGTAGATAATATTTTTCATGAAAGTGGAATTGGAAGGTCTGCCCAACCCGGAAAAGGTATGGACAGACATGCCTGGCCCATTTTATCTCTATACAGGCATTGTACAACCCATTACAGGTCTATTCAAGTTTGATATGACTCATAATGGGCTGGTTTATGGTTTTTGGGATCAACTAACCATTATTAATTGTATTAATTATTTTAATTTTAGTTTTAATTTAAATTAATTTTAAAATTTTAATTTTGGTTTAAATTAATAATTTGAATGCCCAAGATCAATTGTATTTAATTTAAATTTAAAATTGAATTAATTAATTAATTTAATTTTTTTATTAAAATTAAATTAATTAAAGCACCAAAAATATAATTAAATTATTTGAATTTAATTAATTCATTTAATTTGATTAAAATACCCTCATACTTTATTTAATGTAATTTATTATTATCATGCTTAAATTTTACCCACTTATTGGTATTGAGAATCAACCTGTGTATCTATTAATTTGTGTATTTAATAAATTATTTTAATTGTGTACGATGTTATTAATTAATTATTTAATATGGTATGCACATCATCTTTTATTTTTAGTCAATTTATATAAGGGTTTGTGTGTCCATTTTATCTGATGTACATTAAAACCTTAGTCCCCTAACCTTCATGCAAGTATTTTTGTACAATTGACAAAGATGTTGAATAACATGTACCTAGACAAGATGAGGATAATGTAAGATGCAAACAAAGCCAAGTTGAGACATTACTCTAGATGAGCAGTAGACATACTGGATGAGGGAAAGCTGCATCACAAGTCAAGTGACGACTCAAGTATGATGCCCCTAGGCTGTTTAAATGCTCAAGACTAGTTAGGTAGTATATTACCTTTATGCATTTATTTATTATTTTATGTATTTTATAACAGTGAGTAAATACCGAAAATAATAAAAAATTAAGTGCATAATGAAGGGGTGAATGTTTTTCTATTAATGTATAGTTGTGAGTGCAACAACATATATGTAAAATATTAATATAAATGGATTAAATTCATTTAGAGAAAAATAAAAACACCCACATAGAAGTATTAAATTGTTAACCTCCTTCCATCATTCAAATTTGAAAAAAAACCTATGTTTGGGGTGCTCATCATTTCCTAGTTGAGGGTGCCGCTTACTACTTTGGAATTCTTATGGGAGATATGTGTTGACTCAACTAAAGTGGTAGTAAGGATATTTCATAGATAATATTCTATCATTTTAGAGGCAAGAATTAAGGAAATAAAGTTTATGATTATGAGAAGCTGGGACTTCACTCAACAGATCAAGGAGCCACGGGTTAATGCAGTTGGCTAGTCAAAATCCTACCTTGAACTCTCTGCGTAGTGGTGTCGATATACCTTGTAGACTATGAGGGGAGGAGTTAAGACCATTTACACTAGAATACTGAAGAGAAAGAGTATTCCTATTTTAGTATAGTGGCTTCCCATAATTCGATAAAATAGTGGGAGACATTTAATGATTAAATTAATCTATAATGTCTAAATTCATTAATCAAGATAAAAGTAAAATTTTCTAATTTTATTTTTTTTGTAAAAAATACAAATTTATACCACAAGACAAACTATGATAAATATTATACAATATAAATGTCTAAACTAGCATGAATTTCTATGTGTAGTATAGGCACTTGCACACACTACTATTATTTAATAATTTCAAGGTGCTAATGTCCATATACCTATAAACTTAACTAAGAAAGAATGGGTGGTAAAATTACTATAGGAGACTCATAAATCAATCATATAATGGTAATTTTATAATTCTTCCACTAAATTTTGATGTTTTTTTGTGGTTACAATATCGGGGTATAGATGATATAATATGAAGTCTCATCTCCAAGAAGTTTACAAGGAGAAAGTGAAGAAAAATATGAATGTGATATTTACACTAGCTTATTTGTAAAGTTAAATATGGATCATAATATTTTAATAAATATCATCCCAACACCCAATTACTCTAGTTTCATTTAAGGTTATCAAATGAACACTATGGAGTAAACGCTACATTACCCATTTGGGTAAGTCTCTCCATGTAAATAAAAACATTAATGATATCACAATATTTAATTCTTATAGTGAATAAGTTGAAATACAAGGTGATAAGGCTGATGGAAAGATCAATTTCAAATGAAAATTCACAGTTTATTTCAATGAAATGAGTTTGGATATCAAATAAGAGGTTATTTTCATCTCATGAATTGAAATAAATTTATGGATGTTTAAAACATCATGAACTGAATAGAATAAGAAAGTAACCACTTATTCTTTAGTAAATATTCATCAATACAAAATTAATGTTTATAAAATTATTCTTGGATATTAAATAAAATATTCCTTTAAAATATTTCTATTAAAATAATAACCAAGTAATAGAATCATTATAAGAAGTAAGGTATCTTCTCCAAGCGACTGAGAAAGGGTGATTCCTATGTCAGTGGTGAGAAGTACATGAATTATTATTCACAAGTTAATGATTCTTGTAAAACTATTATTGACTATAAATAAAACATTTATCTAACATATTCTTTATACATAAGAAGACATTATTCAAGGTTTTAGAAATAATGTTGTTTGTTCTGTCTCGTACTCATCAAATAGGTTAGTGATACTATAATCATAGATAATAAGTTATGAACATAAAATGTGAGAATTATTTAACCAATTGTGTCAAGATAATTGTTTTTTAAGAAAAACTAAAAGTATTCTTCAAGGATATACCTATTATGGTATTTAGTATTGGTATAACTAAACACCATTGGTGTAATCGACATATTTAGTTTGGAAAAAGAAACCTTTGGAAATAAAGGTATGCCACAAATCATTGGGAATTATTTCATCAAGAGAGATTTAATTATTACAAGGGTAAGCTAGTGGTAAAAATACTTCATAACATTCCTTTAAGTAATTAAGGAATATGATAGTGAAGTATGAGCATGGTTAGAAAAATATGAGTTTCTTTGAGTCAACATGACAAAGAATATCTTGATCAATCATTCATTGATCAATAAAATGTAGTGTGAAGTAATTACTAAACAAAAATTACCTTATATATATATATATCACAACATTGATTTTATTGGAGACGATCGATGATAGTGTCTTGAATGTTAACATTGATAAAAAAATATAGCATGGAGTAATTCATAAACACACATTTTATACATTGGGGTTACGATTTAAGTAGTATCAATGTTATATCTTGAAAAAATTCCATTATATTTCAATAAGTTCTTTTCAAATAATGGTAAAATCCCATAAACATATTCCAATTATAATGAAAAATGGATATCATACAATTCATAGTATGATGGAAATTCATTATGTCAGAAGACATGTGTTTATATGCAATGATTTTGTTTAGATATAAACAAACATTCATCAATTTAAACACATTGTGCATCTATGTAAATATCCTAATGTTTTCTTGGGATATTACATAAATCCATAATATAAAAAATAAATAGTCAAGTTATAGACTAAGTTTATATATAAGGGTTCACATATCTACTTGAGCTAGTGGTAGATAGATTGAATTGGGTTTAGTCAAGGACAGAGATTCACATATAGTTGGAATAGTAACTAGTTACACGTGTTTATGTGGAACATGAATGTTCCAGAGGCACATACTATGTAGGGAGTTTAAAACCATGGTGATGGTTTTGAGTTCACCATGGGTGGTGATACATTATTCATCAAGAATAGTAATACCTATAAGTATGTAGTATATAAAAATTAGATAATATTGACCAGACCAAATGAATTGAAATAATGTATTCCAAGTATCAAAGTGAAAAAGGAATTATAAATTGAATGCTACAATGGGTATTCAAGTGAGATTATTCATGGATGGTACAATCATAGTACCAATACAGCTTGATTGGTAATACCAAGTTGGTATGCCTAAATAAATTAGAATTTTACTTGTCATAGTTATGTTCTATGATCATTTTATTGGCCATTTGTTGTTAAGATCACCTTTCATGGAAGGTGTCTATACGACACAACTAGAAAGGGATGATGACACCATAAGATGCTAATAAGGGTAGTAATTTACTAAAATCCAGTTCATGATTAAAGTAAGAAATAAGAATATAGAATATTTATTTGGAATGAATCATTTCCATGTGTCTACCATAGGTTAGTGGGAGATAAATTTCTTTCCAACTGAAATATGTTTGACAAAATTTGGAAAAAATATTGGTCTTATAGTTAGTTAAGGCCAATTTGACATTATTTCTCTAATTATTGACTTAAAGTAGCAACCTAAGTTCTATGGAACAAGATATAATGAGGTAGATCTAACAATTTCTTAGACCTAATACATCATAAATATACTGACATGGTATTAAAAAAAATACATGTTGGAATAATTCAAGAAAATAATTGTTGCCAGTGTCACATGGCATAAATCTCTCCAAGTAGACATGCAACAAAATTTGAGTAGATAAAGTTGTGATTTGAGTTCCATATACTTATGTGATGGATCAATCACATATTCCATGATATGGAGAAGATATAATATTTCCAACATATACTTTATGGTAGGCAAGTGTTGGTTATATCCAGGAGAACTGAAAGTGATGCAACCCAAACTATCTTATTATACTTAAATAAGTATAAAAGATATATACCTAGTAAGTGGAGTGGAAGGGACACTAGTTATGGTGGGAAACATACTAGTATTCTTTTGGATCAATTTGATCTGGTATCATAGTTAGGGACAATGTGTTGAGTGAGAAAAGATCATAAAATCTAGTGGTATCCATACCTATAAAACCTAGGTATGTTACAACTTCTAAGGTATCTAAAAAGCAGTTATTACATGAAATACTTTGTTCTAGTTCTGGGAATCTCACATAGTAATTAAAGTTTTATCATCATGATTATACTATTAATATTACTAGCCAAGATTTCAAGTTATATCTTTGGAAAAAAGGTATATACTAGGGGATAAAATCTCTTGAGAAGTTTTACTCAAGGAAATGAGATCACATTTTTCTGAGTAGACATGGGGAAGAATCATGGAAGACCCAACAACTAAATCATTGACTCAATAAAAACATGATTTTAATCATGTGAGAGTTTGAAACTATGTTTAGATTGTTGGATCTAGTGTAATTGGGAGTATTGTAATAGTGAGTTCCCTATACCCAACTTGAATAGTACATTTGATTACCATATACATGATGTAAACTTACCATTATTATGTATAATTTTCTACATCTACTATTGAAATAGTAATTTCCATAGATTAATTACTATATCAAAAGGTTATAGTAGATCCCAAGATATTATGATAACCTCAAGATACAATGGAATTAATCTTAAAAAAATTTCTTATGGTCTAGACATATCATACTGACTAGACATAGTTGTTGTTTGACTATCATATATTGGGGGATCATAATCATTGAGACTTCTTCTAAAGAAGTTCTCACTTGGTTATCTCTAGTAGTGATATCATGAGGATAGACTTTATAATAGGAACATCACATATTTTGGGTTTCATTGGTTGTTCCTATCTAGAAACATATGTTTTGGTCTTCTTACTTGAGATCATTACTAGTGTGTGACATTTTATTGTGTACTTTGATGCAAGGTAAAAATCATGATATTAAAATCATGATGAGGTAGCTTATTTCGGGTACTTCATTGATGGTATGGCCTTGATTGAATAATCAAGAAAGGATTTTTCACTTCTAAGTTAAGAATGTAATATATCTCAGGCCTGGTTGATCAGTACTACATTCACAATTCTTTGGCCAAATCAGTAAAAAGGTAAATCCATATGGGAAGATCAATAAATAATAAAGAAAGTAAAGAGTGATGACCCAAGTGTGTGTCCCACTTTATGATATATTTAAATACAAAGGGATTATATTACATAGTACGTGTTTATAGGTTGGTTTTTGTTGTTATAACAATTATTATCTCTTTAGGGGCCTTAATGGGTTTCTAGAATCTGATCTTGTTCTGTGGGTTTTATTCTCTACTATCGAGATAAGGGCCTAGAGGGTGACACATAATAGCGTATTCAAGAATCCACCCTATTCAGATGAATAGGTATATTGGACATGGTGAGACCCACTATAGGGTTGGATTTTTGTCCAAGTTATGGATCACCAATAAATAAATAAATTCATATTATTAAAGTAAATAATAATTGGTATTTAATTTATTTATTAAATGTATTTACAAGTTATGTAAATATGAGAAATAATATTGATCGAATGAATATTATTTTAATATTCCTTGTTTGTTTAATATTAATTGAGAATGACGAGTCATATTAAATGACTAGATTTTTATAACATAATATATTTAATACATATTATAGGTATGTGATGAATTATAAATAATATTTATGGAAAATTTCAGTTCATCAAAATTATTATTTAGTGGATGTTAAATTTCTGGGGGGTGGGGAACCCTATCAGGTGTTTTACATATCGATTATAAATAGAGAGGGGAACTTGTACAATGATGACTACTCGTTAATTTTGAATGAGAGAATCTATCTCCTGCGGATTTATAGATAGAGTTTCTCTATCTCTGAGTGAAGAGACAATAATGGCTTCAAGCATTAAAGGTAGAGGATCTGGTGATAACCGAGATGTCGAATACAACATTAGATCATTGCGGTAGCACCAAAAATTAATTTATCGATGCTCCCATGTATTTGTGAATAATGTTTGGATGATATATAGGGATACTATTTTGGATCATTCATACAAAGATCACTAGTTACAATTTACAGTCGAGCATGGATTCAAATCTGAATAGGTATGTAATTCTATAGAGATTTAATTAATGTATCAACCTCAGTTCTAGGGAACATGATCTACTGAGGTTGATGTAACATTTTATTAGACCTATTAAATCATACATATACTGGAATGGTATTAATAAATACAAGTTAGAACAATTTGGGAGATAATTGTTACCAAATTCACATGGAATATATCTCTCTAAGAAGACTTTCATGGACATAGGAGGAGATTAATGTGGTGAGTTTAAATTACATATGCTTGTTAGGTGGATTAATCAAGTATTCCATGATATGTAAAAGATCTAATATTTCCATCATATACTTTATAGTAGTCAAATATCAGTTATATCAAGGTGAACTATAAGGGAAGTAGTGATAACAATCAATTCTTACTTGAGAAGTACAAAGGATATGTACTTTGTATGTAGATTGGAATGGATACAAGTTTTTAGGGGACAAAAAACTAGTCTTACTTGGATAAATATGATCTAATATTATATTTATACTAAATTAACGAGAGATAAAATCTTATACAATCTAGTTGTATCCATACCTAAAAATATCAAGTACATTACAACTTCTAAGGTAGCTAAAGAAGTAGTGTAAAATATGAAACGAATAGTTCTAGATCTTTGAATTGCACCTAGTAAGTAAAGTTTTATCATAATGTAAATTATGATACTCTTACTTGCCATGATTTCATGTTTTGTTAGTGGAAAAAAGGTATTACACATGGGGTTTACATCTCTTGAGGACCTTTACTCAAGGAGGTGATGTCACACATAGTAGAATAACCATGAAATGGAAAGATGGAAGAACCAAAAAATAAATCCATCACTTATAAGAATGAAAATCCTAATCATGAGAGAGATAATAAGGATGGTTAGCAAGTTGGATCTAGTTTTAGTGGGAGTGTTGTAATTGTGGGTCCCTAGACCCAACAGTAAAGTACTTTTCAATTACAATTTCTTGTATACAGTGATATATGCATGATGTAAACTTACTATTATAGTGTAGATATTAATGAGTTCACTATTTAAAGTGTAATTTACATATATTAATTTTCATGTCAAAAGGTTATAACATATCCTAGGATATAATGATAATCTCTATATACTATGGCATTAATCTTAAACAAATTTCAAATGGTTTAGATACATCATTGTGATTAGACATAATTGATGTCTGACTATCAGGTGCTGGGGGTCATAATCATTAGGAATTCCTCTCATGAATCTAACACTTTGTGGTCTATGGTAGGTGAGATCATGAGGACATAACCTCCAATAGGAATACCACATGTTTTAGGTGTCATTAGATGTTCCTATATATGGATAGGTGTACTGGTCTCCCGATTTGGGATCATTATCAATGTCTTCCATTTAGTCACATACTTTTTTGTATGTAAAAAACCATGATAATAAAATCATGGTGAGGTAGCTTATGTTGGGTGCATCATTGGTAGTATGGAATTGGTTAAATAGTCAAGATATAATTTGGAACTTTCAAGTTGAGGAAGTAATATATATCGAGCTTAGTTAATCAGGATGGTAGTAACTTCATAAATCCTTAACCAAGGTAGTATAAGGTAAGTAGATATGATTAGATAAAAAAATAATAAAGAAATAAAGGATGATGACACAAGTGTGCTTCCTCCATTATGATATATCTAAAGACAAAGAGATTATATTACAAAATGTGTGTTCGTAGATTAGTTGTCATATCTATGACTATTTCTTATCTCTTTAGGGGCCTTGATGGGTTACTAGAATATGATCTTTGTCTATGAATACTAATCACTACTATCAAGATAAGGTCCCATAATGCCATACATAATAGTGAATTCAATAATCTTCCCAATTCTGGTGAATATGAAAATAAGACAGGTTGGGCCCCACCATGAGGTCTGTGATTTGTCCAAGTAAATAATCACCAATGGATAAATTAATTCATTTTTATTTGAGTATATAATAATTTCATTTCATTTATATATTAAAATTATTCATGAGGTATTTAGTGAAAATAGGAAGAATATTATATGAATGAATATAATTTTAATATTCTAGGTTCGTTTAATATAAACATGAATTACGAGTCGAGTTAAATGAACAAATTTTATCACAAGATATATTTAATATATATTACATGAATGTGATAAAATATAAATATTATTTATGATGTAATTTAGTTCATTATAATTATATATTTATTGCTTATTTAGTGGGCTTATTATTTATAAGGGTTGGGGAACCCTTTCTGGGTATCAACACCTCCCACTATATAAGCACAAGGAGAGGCTCATTATTTTCATTATTCATGCATTTAAAAATGATATCCACTCTCTCCTCTCACTTTTAATATAGAGAGAGTGATTATATCTGTGAATGATCAATTCAAGGAGCCTTTGATAGATCAAAGGGACGAGATCATGGTGATCGATGAGAAACCAAATGATTCATCTAAGCTTATACTACACCAAAAATTTAATGAACAGAGAGAATGTAGATTATTGGAGTGTGTGTGGGAAAAATATAGGGGTTCATATTCAAATAATTTGAGCAACAATCACTACCAATGATGTATAGTCATGAACACTCTAATTCTGAATGAGGTACACATATCAATTTATATTTTCTTTCTTTGAATAATCCACATGAGATCCTTAAACCATACCAAGGATCAGATCTATATAGATAACGATTTTGATTTCCCTAGTGATGAGAATTTTAAAATATCTAGGCCATAATATTTCACTACATGCCCCAGTACCAACAGTGGTTCCACAAGGTTATATTTAACAAATAATTTCTATTGTCTCATCATGTGGTATGTATCATACACTTGTGATTAATTTCTTATTCATTAGCTATTTGGTGTTAGTGTTATTGAGACCATATGATGATTTTTCAAAAGAAATAATCTTATTCTACTACCATATAAAAAACTAAGAGAGTGGTGTGGACAACATTGGTGTTTATTATTTTAAACTCTTTCTTTCCTACAATGGATTATGAATCTGTAGGCTTAGAGTATTTTTTGATGACTCAATTCCAAGTGGGGATTTCACTAACTAAAAATATTTTTTTAATGAAAAAAATATGTGAAAAAATGTCTCTAAGATTAAAAGGTACTGAAATGAAAAAATTATAGACATTTTCTTCAGATTTGAACACATGGTATCACAAGCGTGGATAAGAAATGCATAAAACTGGGGGGGTATCTTTATATTTGAA
This sequence comes from Viscum album, assembly GCA_963277665.1. NCBI lineage: Eukaryota > Viridiplantae > Streptophyta > Magnoliopsida > Santalales > Viscaceae > Viscum > Viscum album. The sequence continues at coordinate 1,512,839,262 of OY728155.1, read as the reverse complement.
TTTCAAGAGATAAAAGATAAAGATATTCCCTGACTATTTTTTGAAGCTCATTGAGAATACATTTAATGTAAATTAATGATTAATGGTGAGTGGAGTTATAGATGATGTAATTCCTTGTGGACTTCATAGTGACATGGGGAGGAGACTAAAAGAAAATTTGGATTCAAATCCTCCTTATAATTCATGAATTAAAAGGGAGAGATTAAATAAAAGTAATATCTAATGAGATCCTTAAGGGAAGATAATGTAAAGATTAAACATTATTCTATATGACCCTTTTCATTTTGATATCAAAAGGGGAGAGAAAAGTAATGAAAAGGAAATCAATTATTCTGGAATAAATAACCACGGAACATTAGCGATAATTTTTATAATTATATTTTATATCTAGATAAGGATGGATTAATTATAAATTTGGAAAAAAAATTGTTGTATTTATTATCGTTAAATATTTTTCATGCAGATGGATAAGATGATTGTTGACCATAAACCTGATTGATGTGTGAGGGATATAAAGTTTATTGAACTTGTGATTTTATGAAGGTGAAGAAAAATAATTTTAGTGCAGAACTATTCTAATCTGGAAGTATACTAGATGTGTACACAGAATCAATTCAAAATTAAAAAGGAGAAATTCAAGTAAGTGTTGTTTCCCATTGTTTTCCATATTTTAGGGCATAAAACTTGGAGTAAAGGAAGTTAAATCGTGTAAACTATAATTATTTACATGATCTCATAAGGAAAAAGGATCACGTGATCAAGTGTGTAAGAGACATGATACTAGATAAAACCTTATAGTTCATGTGATTTTGGATTACTTAATATGTTGTGCGACACATTTAAGCTTAATTTTATCAAGCGTAAAATTTTACTAAACTACATGAGTGTAAACCAATAACATGATAAAGTTAGGAAGAGTGCCTAAGAATGATAAAATTAGGATCATTGTGTGGACATAGAAGGGTCATGCGACCACATAAGGTGTGTTAGATCATGAAATCATTTAAGGTGTGAAAAAATCATGAAAATAATATAAGAAAAGTGATGTTGTATTTGGTAAATATTTATCAATATTTACATAAGTTTTATAAGAAAAAAACTTAAAGTGATCATTAGATTGGGTCATGCGATGCACATGAAGGCAACAATGATGAAAATGAATGAAATATTTTTAAATCAAAGGATAATGTGGAGGGAATACTCATAAACATTTCATATAATTGTGAAAATATTTACATGATCATATATGTTCAAATGAGTCAATTGATCACATAAGCTTAAAGAGATCTCAAAATGTGGTTATGTGAAGTGAATGAATGGAGTGATACACTAGAAAAGATGATGATATCATGAAATATTGATATGATGATCTCAGTGAGTTATGTGATGAATTAGTTACATGATAAGAACTTGATAAAATCAATATACATGAAGGATGTTATCCAACTTGTGTAAATACGATGAGTTATGCTATCAAAAATGAATTTCTTTGGAGATGCATGTATAATTTGTGAAGTGGTAGAATGGATGGATGACCACACTTTATAGAGTTATATAAATGAATAATCTCCATTAAATGATCCATTTTTTACCTCATTTGGAAAAAAGAGTACTTAACTCTTAAGCGATTTTATCTAGGGAAATTTTCAAGAGAGGCTAAATGATGGGTGATGGGATTAAAAAATGAAGTCTTGAATGGTTTGGGAATATATAGTCTCATGCTAGGAGATTTATTCCAGGATAATTTCACTCATGGTTATACACCCATGAGACATTTTTCTATAATTTTAGAAAATAGGGGCTTTATTATTAGGGTTACAAGATCTAGGGATTCATGATTTGAGCATCCATGGGAGCAACATGGAGGAGTTACACATAAGAAGTTAAGTTCCCAAGGATTTGTCCTATGTGGGTCTTGTGATTTTGGTCTTGAAGTTGGGGTATTATGATTCATGTTATTCCTAATAAGATATGTTCCAACATGTGTATTTCATAAGGAGACATGCTCTAATTTTTACATTTATGAGGCCTTGCACTTGGAGTTGTGTATCTAGGGTTACATGATTTGGTTCATGAAACAAAGTTATGGGACATAGATTTGAAGTGAAAATTTCTCAATTAGAAAATTATCATACAAGGAAGTTATATATGATTTAAAATCATTTAACATCCATATAAAATGAGTAGAACATCTTAAATATATTTGTTATAGTGGAAGAGTATAGTTAAAATAATAAATTGAGTGACTCATATAGTTATTGAAGAGAAGGAAATACATGAGATAATTTTATTGAAGAATTATCCCTATCTAGAAAAGAAGTTTTTTTGTGATTGTGTTGTTGAAGAAAAATACATAACTCTATTATTAATGAGTTAATCTTATCTATCATAGAAGAAGTTGATAATTTAAAATAAAAGTAAATAACATCATATTAGGTGTTATAATTAAAGTAGAGTCTTACGCTGAACATATATTCATTTTCAGGTTCTTTATCTGTTGAAGAGACCTATAAGTCTATAAACTATGGAAGATCATTGATGTAAGTATTCTGTGAATGTAAAGATTTTTAGGTGTTCCTTGGGTGAGGAATTAATAGACAATAAATATTATATTGTCAATAATCTTGGAATAGAGTGACAGTGTCCAAAACATTGTATCTATAGAACTAGTGAATATTAGTGGATCTTGTCACATCAACACATCATTGGTGTGTTCTCCTTAGATGTATCCCTTTATGGAGAACCAAGTAAAATTTTTGTGTTATCTACATTCTTTACTTTATTATATATTTATAATTGTTTTTGTGGTTGTGCTATCAATTAATACATGTTTTTTACAATTCCTACCAACATGGTTACATGATTATAAAATAAGATAAATGACTTAATGAATATTAATTCAACAATTACCTTAATTCACACCCTATTAGGGTGTCATTGGTTAGAATATTCAGGTTATTGGATCGATGGATTGGTTCAATATAACTCATAACTATGGAGTTGGATCAGGTACTATTGGCCTCATTGTTTTAATGATAAAAAAATCATGTTTATTATGATAATAATGAGTTTTATGTTTTAAAATAGAATTTTAATATATAAGACAGATTGGAAGAAATATGGTTAAGTTTGGGAAAGACTCACCACTGATTATAAATTTGGCTAAGTATGAATCACCACCAAAGAAGTCTCACCACCAAGAAGACTCACTATAATGGTTGAGTCACCCCCAGAGGCTAACTTATCGATGAACTAAAAAAATGGAAAAGTGTTGGAAATACTCACCATCAGACATGACACCATTGAGGATGAGTCACCGATGAGATCCAAAATTAGATAAGTACTGAAATTACATATTGTCAGCTATGTGTCACTGCTAGAAAGTAAATTTAATAAAGTATGGAATAACTCACAATCAAGGATGAGACACCTCTAAAACAAAAAATGTGGCTAATTTTTGGAATCAGCTACCGATGAAAGGATTCACCACCATCATGACATAGCACGATTCTATGTCACGACCAGACTCAGACACCGCGAGTGTGTCTCACCACCAGATCCAGACACCGCCATATTTTTTCACTGTTCTAAAGAATCACCTCTATTGTTTCAATTTATTTTGAATTAAATATATCCAATAGCTATTTTATGGAATTTAATTCCCAAACTTATTTTAATGACTGTTCCTTAATTGATCTACAATGATGAATTAAAAATCATGTCAGAATGTATAGTATGAGGACTAGAAGATCTGGTGAATTCACTTTACTATTGCTATAGAAAAAATATAAAGAAGAATCCCTCATGCATATATATTAAGTGATGAACAAATGAGATGCACACATAGATTCACACTTGAAGTGAGATGAACCTTATTTCAATAACTAAAAGACTAACTACATGTGGTATATTTCTTACACATGATATAGGAAGAGTGGAGCTTATAGAAACCTCTAGTTCCTTCCTAAATTCAGAACATAAGGAGTTTACGACACTCTATTCACTAAAATATCATAAAATAGAATTGATATACCAATCAAGCTACAATCATAAGTCATGAGCTGAAGAGCTTATCAGATAAATAAACACTATTATTTCTACACTCTTACTTTCTCTACTTGATCATTTATATTTACATTATGAGAAATGTTTTTATACTCTATATTTTTAAACACACAATGTATCCTTCTTTAAACTATAATATTCATAGATATATTCCCCAACTCTATTTTTTTACTTATGTTTCCCATGATTACTATAGAAGAGGTCCTTGTGTGGCTTTTTTTCTTTTTTACTCCCATGATTACCATGGAAGAGGTCCCGGTGTGGCATGGACAATTATAATATTGTTGTATACCCAATCCAAGTTTTGGATCATAGTTTATTTTTATATAAGATGCTTGGAAGCAGGTGATTACTAGGTGGATAGGACTAAGTCTCTAATTGAGGATGAACATCCTATATTTATTTTCCACTTTATGTTTTGTTTGTTTTTTATTCCTATGATTTAAAACCAAATTTGTTTTAAACAGTAAAAAAACCATTACTTTGATTGTTAACCTTAATTAGTATTTATATATTTTTTTGATTTAGTAAATTTATTTAAAAGTTTAAAGTAATATTATATTTTTTTAAACTGATAACTAATCAATCATGGATAATTATTTTAAAAATTCAAGTCTTATATCGATCATCTTTTTTTTTGTTAATTGGTCCATATTTATATTAATCGGGGGATTTTATTTAAACAAATTTTTAACAGAAATTTTTATTGGGTACTAAATTCACCCCCCTCTTGAGATAATCACTCCGAACAACACTTGGTATCAAAGGATTAAGCTTTGGTATTAATGTTTTCAAAACACATTCAACTTTTATTTTTGTTGTTCTTTAAAGATTATAAATTTCTGTTAGTTCTAAATATAATTCATTAAATGGATAATAGACAAGAATGATTTTCTACTAATAGACCTCATTGTTTTCAATTGATGTAGTTATGTTCATTGGAATATAAAAAATGAAAATTCATATTTAAATTATGTGTTTTGATATTTGAATTAGAAAGGAATAAAATAGATCTCTATGATAAAAAAAATGCACTTCATGCACCATCCTTTTTTCAAAAAAAAAATCAATTGTTTCTCCCATGGTGGAAGGAATTTCCCAAGTAGTGACCCAATCTATGGAGGTGTTAGATCTTAGTCATTTTTACCAAATATATTCCTAACTCAATGCATCATGGTGAAAAATGGTCTCTTGTCTCCGACGTGTACTCTGGATTCTCCTTCAAGGATGCTCTCTGATTCCATCCACTAGGATTTCAACCCCTTGCTTCTTGGAGGTACATATAGATCTATTGGATGTGGAAAAAGGAGGTCCCTATCCTTCCTTGGTTTTCCTGTTTTATTGGAAGAATATTTTGAGTGCCTTAAATAGACACTTTCGGCAAGGTTCAGTGCTAACAAGTTGCCTCTTTTGATCTTCTGAAGATTTTTGCGTTCATGGGGGTAGGAAGCACCGAAACTGGTATCTTATTTTAATTGAAAATACTACTGCATGGTCCTGGAGGTAGAGGATGATTTTATCTGAGCATGGTGTATGTATCCTAGATCCATGGTTCACTGGCAGTTTGACTTATTTTGGTGGGAGATGGAGATAAACAAGGGGTGGGACCCAATATGATCAGAGATTTGGGTCAATATTCCAGGACTACCTCTACTATTTTTGAATGTTTTCTTTCTATGTTCCTTTGGTGACTCCTTAGGGAGTTTTCTTTTTTGGGTATGTGTGCACCTTGGATATTGAGGAGACTTTGGTAGGTAGGATTTGTGTGGAGATGGAAAAATTCCCCCCTCTTTTAGAATGCATCAACTTATGTGTATAGGAGGGTTTTGACTAGATTCAATCTCTTGTGTATCATGAGGTTCCTAGGTAATGCTCCTTTTGTCACCTTCATGGCCATGAAAGGCTAATTTTAGGATTTCTAGATAGGAAGATTTGGTATTTCACATCTGGGAGTCTTAGAGTTGGCGTTCAGATCCTTATTCTCCTATTTTAAGTCCAATCATCCCAATTCAAAAGTGGAAAGTCCAAAATTCTATATCCGCAAATCCTTTTTCATCCTCCTCCCTATGTGGTCCAAGGATTGATAGAGCTGGAGATCTATAATTTTTTCTATGTATGAAACAGAAGACCTATGTCTGGATCTGGTGCCATACAAGTAGTTGATATCAATATATATTCCTATGGGGTTCATATTTTCCCCTAGTATTCTCCTTCAGAACATTAAAGTGAAGGATATTATCAAAGGGTTCCATGTGAGTCCCCCTTTTGTTATAGGTCCTTATATAAAGAATGCCCCTTCCACTGATATAACACTCATAGTGCCATTACCACCTCAGAATGACACAGAGTCTTCAGATAGCTTTCTTACTTAGCCCCATACAAGTGGTGTCTCTATTGAGGAATCCTCTTCTTATCCTTCCACCTGCAGATGAATATCCCCCCTCAAGGGAAGGGAATACTATCAATTCTCCAGAACTTAGGCTCTTTATGTCTACTGAGGATGATACTAGTACCTTGGAGGTATCAACTCCCCCAACATCCCCTCCCTCGCCACAATATGTTGCATCATGAACAATATCCCAATAAAAACTCAATTGTTAACAACCAGATTCCCTAAAAAATGAGGCCAAGATGCCTGAGGACAAAAAAAATGTGTCCCCTCATTAAATGATTTATATAATCATTTGGAACACCCGAGACCCAGGTACCCGGGATAAAATATATTTTATTTCAAGAAAGGTAAAGAATAAAAATATCACTCTAGTGGTGGTATTGGAACCCAAGAAATGATCTTCCAAAATAGGTGTGTATGAATGAAGAATAAGAATGTGTGATATCATGCATGCAAGCCCACAAAATATGCATATATGGATCTTTTGGAACTCTAACATCTCTGTGGAAATGAAATAGGAATCATATCATTTTATCACCACCAAAGTTATGATAGGTAATCAAGATGTTTTCTTATATTTCATTTATGATAGTTTTGATGCCCATACTAGAGGAACCATGTGGAGTGAGTTGAGAGACATTGATTCGGCAGAATATCAATGGCTTATTGGAGGTGATTTCAACATTTTCGTGGATCAAAATAAAAATAAGGGGAGAGGAGACTTCCCTTGAAATTCCAACCTATATTTCCTTCAATTCATTGCATGAAAAGTCCTTATGGATATAGGGTACATCGGGGATCAATATACGTGGTGAAATAACTAGAGAGGGAGTCCACATATTAGTTTGTAAATAGATCAATGCCTTGATAATGACCATGAAAGTTCAGCTAATCCAAATTCCAAGGTTACCCATCTTGTTCGTGGTATATCTGATCATTCTACCATCTTGGTTTCATTTCTGTTCAAGTAGGATAGGATTGAGTAGTGAACCTTTTCAAAGACATGGAAAAACAATCTGGGGTACCAATAGGTTTTGAGTGGATTGTGGATAAAGCCCATACAAGGAAGTGGTTGGATAAAGTTCCACAACTGACTAAGTCATCTCAAAGGTGATCTCCAGACATGGATCAATAAGAAACCTCCTTGTACTAATGACATGAATACAGTGAAGAAGGAAATTGAGATACTTGAATCCAGTTTAGAAAATGATTGAGATGATGAACTATTTGGAGATCTGCCCAGAAAGAAGCATATTCTAGTGAAACTTTTATTGAAGGAATAACAGTTGGTGCGTGAATAAGTGAGAATAGAACGTCTTTGTGAGGGTGATAGAAAATCAGCATATATTCAGGTATTTATCAAGGAAAAATGGTGTACCATCATCCCCAATGTCAGGCTGGAGGATGGGACATTTTATGATGATCAGAACATGGTTGGGGGAATGGAGGATTCTTACTTCTAATAACTTCTTGTTGGTCCTAATCCACACATGATTGAAGGCTACCTGAGGGGGTTTCAAGAGATCAAGGAATAGATTCCGGACAGAGTCTCTAGTCAGGAAAACACACTGATTGAATATTTCCTTGATGAGAAAGAAATATATGAGGTGATGTTGAGTCTTAACCTGTAGAGTGCTTCGAGATTGGATGGATTTACAGGTTCATTTTATTGTGTGTCATGGAATTAGATTATCAGTGACATGGTGAAATCTAAGCAGTAATTCTTCTAGGGGGAGGGGTAGCATCCCAAGATTAGTTAGCACAACCACCTTGGTACTCATTCCAAAAATCAAGGATCCCTCTTCTATCCAACATTATAGACCAATAAGAATGTCTAATTACCCATATAAGCTGTTCTTTAGCGTCATCAATAGAAGGATATCTACTCTTCTTCCTTGATGGGTATTTGATGAGCATCATGGTTTTGTGAAAGGGAGATCTATACAAGGGGCCATTTCTAAAGCTCAGGAGGTGGTGAGTGATATCAATATCAAGGTTCATGTATCCAACCTAGAAATAAAGACAGACACAAACAAGTAATATGATATAATTGAATAGAGATTTATCATCAAGGTACTTGAATGTTTGGGTCTCTCTTCTTGGGACTTTTTTTTTAATTTTCATGTGATTTATCTCTTAATGGATTTATTTCTGCATTATGAGAAAAAAATCATGGCTTCGTCAAGGATTCTTGAGGTTTGAGACAAGTAGATCCCATATCATAGAGCATCTTCATCATCACCCAAGATGTCGCAAGTATGGGTTTTTAGAGTTGGTGTACTATTGATGATATATATGAGTTACCCAAGGATGATAGGAGTACTTGGTATGATTATAAAAATCTATCTTATAATAATAATTTCAAAACTATGAATGTCATGTATTGTTCTTTAGGATATGAGGAATTTAATATAATTCCTACTAGTAAAACATCCTTTGAAATTTGAGGCACATTAGATGTTTCTCATAAAGGAACAACCAATGTCAATGAGATGAGATTGAATACATATACTATTAAGTATGATACTTTTAAGATGAATCCTGGTGAATTAATTTTTAATATGTATCTTAGGTTCTGTGAAATTGTGAACACCATGAGCTCCATGGGAAATCCAGTTTCTCACAAGGATCATATTATGAGAAAACTCAAATGTCTTCATAAAAGATGGAGATAGAAATCTATTTCAGTCAGAGAATCCTATGATATTATAAAATTTATTATTAATAAATTAAATGAAAATTTAATTATGTGTGATGAATAACTAAAATTCAACAGAGAAGAGGATGATGATCCAAATATAAATTTGGTAGATTTGAAGCCTACTATATCCAAAAAAATTGATAAAGAAAAGACACAAGATAAAATTTCTAGTGATAGTGGTTAATCACCTGACAATGATGAAGAGATGGAATATATGGCCAGAAGATTCAAAATGTTCTGTAAGAAGAATAAATTATTCATAAAGCCTATTTATAAATGAAAGTATGATATTAAAGGAAAATGGAAGAAATATTGTAAAAGGGATGATAATAATAATGACGTTACCTTCTATGAATTCAAGAGAAAAGGACATGTAAAAGTAGACTATCCAAAATTAAAGTGCAAAATGAAATATGAGGACAAGGATATAAAATTAAATAAATCCATGAAATCAACCTGGTGTTCCAATGAGTACAACTCTAGTGACTTAGAATCTACTCTTGAAGAGAATTCTGATCGAGCAAACTTGTGCTTCATGACTAATGTATATGTGGTACCTATTGTATCATCTATAGTTAATTATGATAACCCTAAAAGTGAACATAATGAAGATGATATATCTAAAGAAGAAATATTTTAATATTGTAATATGATTGAGGACACTTTTAATTAACTTAAGTATAAATATAATGTTTTAAGGAAACAACATGATTTATTTTCTAATACTAAATCTAAACTTCCTATTGAAAAAGAGAATAATTCTCAGTTGTTAAAGGAGAACACTGAACATAACTTTTCTACTGAACAACTAAAGAAAGACTTAGAAATTTTTACCAATGTAATAGACAAAATTACACAGATTCAATGTAAACATATTTCTCTAAATTATATTATAGGTATTGGATACTAACTTATAAAAAGAATAACAGTTAAGAGCACATTTGTACATAAATCTAATTCTGAAAGTTATACTGTCAGTTATTTTTCAAAAGTACCTAAAAAAGTGTTTATTTGAAAAATCTTATAGTCTATTTATAAGAGACATATTAAGAAAATTTGTGTTCCTAAAGGTATAATTACTAACTCATCTCGACCTAAGAAAATAGGGGTGCCAAAAATCATTCCTTGTATAAATTTTGTTTTGTAGGAAAGATGCTTGAAGAGATACTGTAAAATTAAATGTTACTTGGACAATGGATTTTAAATGCATATTATAGGAGAATAATCAAGTTTAAAGATCCTAATAAAGGTTGATGGTGGTCATGTCACCTTTAGTGATAATGGTAATGGGAAGATCATCAGCCTTGGCCAAATTGGTAACACCAATTCTATCTTAATTTCCAATGTACTATTTGTTTATGGTTTGAAGTATAATTTTCTAAGAATCTCACAATTATTTGATTATGGTTTTCATGTTAAATTTTAAAACAATTTATTTAATGTTTTTGATTATAAATATACCATAGTTTTTTATACTTTAAGGAATGAAAATGTTTATGCTATTGATCTTAGTTATTTAATTTCTCAAAATATTTCTTTCTTGAACACATTTTTAAAAGAATCATGGATTTGGAATAGGAGACTTGGCCACTGTAATATTCACTCACTTAGGAAAATTAATAGGAAAGGGTTAGTTAAGTGTCTACCAAAACTTCAGTTCCCATATTTTTAAGTCTATAACCCCTATCAAAAAGGGAAACAACAAAATATTTATTTTAAATCAAAGAAATAACTTTCAACTTCTCAACCTCTTGAGTTAGTTTATATGGAATCATTTATAACATCTATAGTTTATAGTCTAAATGGGAAGCATTATGTTTATGTACTAGTAGATAAATAATCTAAGTATATTTGAGTGTTATTTTTTGCTCACACTTTTTAATTTTTTTCTTATTTTAACAAGTATGCTGGATCTATAGAAAATTTAAGTGGACTTACAATTAAGAACTTAAGAAGTGACCATGGGCATGAGCTTCAAAATAAATACTTTGAATAATTTTTCTCAAAAAATGGCTATATTCATAACTTCTATACTCCTAGGACCCCTCACCAAAATGGAGTTGTAGAAAGAAATAATATAACACTTTAAGAGATAGTATGGACTATGATAAATGAATATGACTTACCTGCCTACTTTTGGGAAGAGGATATGAATACAGACTATAATATAATAAAAAGAGATTTAATTAGACCTATATTAAAGAATACCCCTTATGATTTTTGGAATAATAGAAATACTAAGGTTAATTACATCCTAGTTTTTGGTTAAAAAGTCTTTATTATTAACCCAAAGGATAATATAGATAAATTTTATTCCAAAAGTGATGAAGGAATTTTTCTAGGTTATTCAAGATCATGTAAATCTTATAGAGTTTTTAATAAAATGACCTAGATCATAGGAGATATTTCTCAAGTAAAATTTGATGAGATGTATCCCCCAGAGCCCAAAACGTGGTTAGAAAATCATGAGGATGATTTATCTTCTCTGAACATAAATTCCAAAACTTCTGATTCTACTATGAAATAGTCTAAAAAAACCATCCAGTTCTGAATAACTTCCAGAACATGAACCTAAACCTGTAGAGAATCCTAAGTTAACCTAGACCTCTTTTTCTAGAGCTATTAGTAACCTTAAGTTCCATACTTTAGATTTTATAATTGGAGACCAAGAGAGAGGTACACAAATTAGATATTATCTAAGAAATCAAGTTGAACATCAAGTATTCTTGTCACAACTTGAAAAAAAGAACATCAATGATGAAATCAATGATGAATTCTAGGTAATTTCTATGAATGAAGAACTAAATAAATTTAAAAGAAATAAATCATGGGAAATTGTGGATAGACCCAAGGAAACCATGACTATAGGTACTAAATGGTTGTTTAGAAACAATGTAGATGAATCAGGGACAATTGTAAGGAATGAGGATATACTTGTTGCACAAGGATATAGTCAAGAAGAAGGAATAAACTATAAAGAGACATTTTCACTAGGATACAAACTTAAATCAATTAGAATAATGCTTTTCTATGTAGCTCATCTAGATTTCAAACTTTATAAAATGGATGTAAAAAGTGATTTCTTAAATGGGTATATAATTGAGGTTATTTTTGTTGAACAACCCCTGGATTTCAAAATCCCTATTTTCAAAATTGTGTTCTATAATTATCAAAATAATTATATGTTTTAAAATAGGATCCTAGAGTTTGGTATGATAAGATTAATAGTTTTACGATTTTAAAATGTTTTTCAAAAGGTATATCTGAACCAAACCTTTTTATAAAACTAATTTCAAAAGATTTTTTAGTCGTGAAAATATATGTGGATGATATTATTTTTGGATCATCAATAAATTAATTATGTATTGATTTTTCAAAAATGATTCAAAATGAATTTGAAATGAGTTTTACAGGTGAACTAAAATACTTTCTTGGTTTTCAAATATTTAAAAATAAAGAAAGAATTTTTTTAAATCAAAGTAAATATACTAAGGATCTTTTAAAACGTTTTAACTTAGATAATACTAAGAGTAGTGATACTTTTACGAGTACTACCTATAAATTGGATCTTGATGAAGCTGAGAAACAAGTAGATCAAACTAGTTATAGAGGTATGATTGGAAGTCTTCTATACCTAACTGTTAGTTGACTTTATATTATGTTTAGTGTACTTATGTGTGTTGTACCAGATTTTTGTATATATTTCCACATACTTTATTGAAAATAAGAAATTTTTTTCAGAAAATACCTACTAATTAGTGGATAAAAACTTTGATTTTGTTGATCTTATTCATTTTTAGGCGATTTCTATCCAAACACACAAACCAGGGGAGAACTGAGAAAAATTTCCAACTACATGGTGTGTACATATATACACTCCATGTACATTCAAACTCAGATACGGTTTGGCTAGGACAAGTACATGTACAAGTTACCAGAAGCATGTACACACCATGTATAGTCTTCTAGAATTGGTTGGTGGCTGAGAAGAAGTCTACATACCCATGTGGCTGGCTGAAATTTACACACCGTGTACATCATCTATATGTCGTGTTGCCCCTTCTAGAAGCAGTTGGTGGCCGATAAAAAATAGTACACACCATGTATGGCGGCGCTACATGTTGTGTATATCCACCTACCAGGAGGGTCCATGTTCCAAGTCAAAGACGGCATGTTAGGACATCCACCAGAGGGGGAAAAGATAAAAAAAAGCATTTTGAAAAGACAACACATCGTGTACTTTAGGCACACACTGTGTACTTTTATTTTCTATAAATAGAGGCCTTGTCCTCTGCTTCTAGAGAAGGAGTGAAGATCTGAAGGAAAGAGGTTATGCTACCCTACTGCCATGCTACTTTCATTCCACTACTCCACCATTCCACCATTATACCACATAATTCATCTCTCCTAGAAGTTTATACGATAACCACATCATGTATTGAGAGTCCTGTTTTCATCTTTTCTACTATGAGTAACTAAACACGTAGCGTGTTGGGGTTTTGGGTGATAAAAGAGTTATAATTTGGATTAGTTGTTATGAATGTGTTTGTTCTATTTTACCTCTTATTATTCTTCTTTAATCACTTCATTTTATCACTAAAAATTCTAATCCAGATCATGGGAATAATTTTTAGGGACTCAAAAGAAAAATAACGATGAATACTTTCATGATCATTGGGAGTACTCATCGACTCAAAAATGGACTAATCTAAATTAAGAACTATGAAACACTGATTATCGGACTAAGGAGTTGGTTTCTTCATCTCTAGACATAAGTTTATGAGACCAAGGAAACCTTGTTACAATTGAAACCCAGAGTGTTGGGTTGTCATGAACAACACAACCTCATAAACAATTTCATTTAATAAACAACATCTTAAAAATCCACAACCCTGACACATTTCCCTCCATATTTACATCAAAACCAAATTTCCACGTTTTTATTCATCCTTAAATTATTTTTTCCGAAAATTACAATCCAATCACTTATTCATTAAAACATTAAAATTTACTCTAAATTCAATACACTTCACTAAGTCAATTAAAAAACAGATAAGCATGACAAAAATAACTTATTTTCCCTATGGATCGACCCCTTACTGGCACTATTCTGGCTAGGGTAAAATAATTAGAGACACTGATAACATAACTTCGATGAAATGACTACCAAATTTTGGCGCTATTGGCGGGGATCAATAGTTAAATTTGTCTTTTTTTAATTAAGTTTGTATCAAATTTTAGTGGAAATAAAAATCACAAATTCCAAAAAAAAATCTCTTTTCTAATCTAATTTATGTTTATCTTTCTTCTTCCTCATTTACGATTGGTGTGTTTAGTATTGTGTAGGTCCATAGGTGTATGAGAGACTACCTAACTTGTTCCAAGAATGATTAGTCAAAGGGGTTTCTCCCAATTGACCCAGAAATCGAACGGATGCTTTTGAGGTGATCATAAGAACTCATGGACAAGCACAACCAAAACAATCCCATGGAACAAAACAAAGAAGTAAATCCTGTTGCTATCCAAGGAGCTAGACAATCGTTTGGTCCAGATGACAACCAGAACCAGCAAGCTCCACTTGCTCCAGGGTATGGCCCGTAGAAGCTCCAACAGTTCCAACCAGAGCAGATGCCATTTTTACAGCCAAGTTAATGGTCGTACTTCACCCCTCAGGAACAAAAATACATGCCACGTCCACTCACTCCGCATCCACCTACACGCCATACTCTCATGGAGTAAAACCTGTCATCTATTCACGGAGCTGACACGGGCATCGTCTATCCACTGGTGTAGGCCCAACACTTTGAGATCAAGCCTGTAATTATGTAGCTGATCCAAAACACTGTTTATCTTAACGGCCTGCCTAGAAAGGACCTCAATGCCCATCTCTCTAATTTTCTAGAGGTCTGCGACATGTTCCGCTACCATGGAGTGTCCAGAGATGCCATTTGTCTTCGCATTTTTCCCTTCTCTCTAAGGGATAAGGCGAAAGATTGTATTAAAGGTTTTCCGCAATGATCTATCCTCACCTGGGAGGAGCTAGCCCAGGAGTTCCTATTGAAGTACTTCCCACCCTCATAGATGGTGACTCTGTAGAATGAATTACACAACTTCTAGCAGCACAACTTAGAGTCATTATATGATTCATGTGAGCATTTTAAAAAGATGCTGTGGAAATTCCCACACCACAGACTCCCACTCTGGATGCAGGTCCAGACCTTCTATGGAGGACTGATGATGAACACAATGTCTGTTGTGGATGCTACTGCTGGAGATATAGTTATAAGGAAGTCCCCTGAAGAGCTTTTTGAACTACAGTAATACATGTCTGCCAATAGCTTTTAGTGGTATTCAGAGTGGGTCACACAGAAATGAGGTATGCACAACATCGATGCTACTACTATGCTTGTTGCCCAGTTGGAAGTTGTGTCCAAAAATATTGAGGTGCTCGATATGAAGGGCGCGTCCCAAGTACATGCGGCAAACCATCCGAAGTGCAGTGAATGTGGTGATAACCACATCATGAGAGAATGCATGGGACCTATAGTTGGCCCTTCGATGAGTGAGGTGTGATATGTTGCTCAAAACCAAGGGCCAAATCAGTACCAACACTACCAGAACCCGACATGGCGTGATCAAATAAACACAGGATGGGGCCAACAACAACAGAATCCTCCACCCATGTGATCACCTGGATATAGTCTGACTCAGTATCAGAACCAGTACCTGAGGCAACAGTAGACCTAGTTGGGCTCTTATCAGCCACAAGTGTATCAAAACTCTCACCTGCAACAGCCACCACCTCCACCAGCTACACAACCACCTTAAAAGGATAACACCTCAAGGTTAGAGGATCTAATGAAAAAGTTTATATCTACTGCTGATACTAGATTCTAGAATTAGGTGGCTTCAATTTGAGGTATGGAGAACTAAATTATCCAACTGACAATCCAACTCTCAAGAAGGCATCCTGATACACTACCAGGTAACACTAAGAAGAACCCGAGCGAGGAGGCCCATTCCGTCATACTATAGAGTCGAAGGGAGCAATAACATAAGAAACCAACATTTCCATGTGCACCTACACCCCCTATAGATGAAGAAGGTACAATTACAGAGCCCTCCTCATCCAAGGGCCCACTAAAAGAGGCATCATAGAGTAAAGGAAAGGAGGTTGTCAAACCCTTTGAGCCTACCTTACCCTTCCTAGAGAGAATGAAGAAGAGAAAGTTGGACCATCAGTTCAACAAGTTTATGTAAGTATTCAGGAATTTTCAATCAACATTCCTTTTGTAGAGGCACTAACGCATATGCCCACATATGCATAATTCATGAAAGAGATCCTCTCCAAAAAACGAAAGATGGAGGATCTGGGCACCATTTCCCTAACCAAGGAGTGATCATCAGTCATACAACATTCCATTTCTCCCATGCTCCATGATCCATGTAGCTTCACAATCCCATGCACTATTGGACCATGTGAGTTTGGGAAGGCCCTCTGCAACTTAGGGGCTGGTGTCAACCTCATGCCCCTCGATGTTTTAAAGAAGCTAGATCTCAACAACTTGAAGCCTTCCCAAGTAGCCCTTCATCTTTCTAACCGATCCATCAAATATCTGAAGGGGATACTAGAGGACGTGATGGTCAAGGTGGGTAGGCTAATCCTCCCTGCATATTTCATCATCCTCAACATGGAGGAATACGAGGAGGCACCACTCATTCTGGGAAGGCCTTTACTAGACACAAGGAAGGTACTGATCGATGTACACTAGGGGGAGTTGATTTTTAGAGTAGGAGATGAAAGAGTCTCCTAAAATGTCATCAAATCCATCAAGAAAGCATCATTGTTAGATCATGAGGGCTGTTATGTAGTGACCACCATGGATGACCACTTTAGAAGTGCAGGGGATGATCTGGTATGTTATTTCACCTCAGATGGCATGGTTTTTCTAGAAATTATATTTTCTAAAGCACCAGTGGACCAACAATTCCTAGAAGGCCAGGTCCGCCACTATTAGAAACGTGTTGTTATTCCCGATATTCTAGAGCAGGCAGAGGTACAACCACTTGTAACTTCGATTCTAAATGTGCCTGAACTAGAACTGAAGTCTCTTCTATCTTATCTGAAGTACGGGTATTAAAAATACCATTAGACATTTCCCATTATACTTAGTGCAAAACTGTCACAGGAATAGAAGGATGAACTTCAAAAGGTTTTTAAATAGTGGAAGAACACTATTGGGTAGACAGTTGTAGATTTTAAGGGCATAATACCAACCATTTTCACCCACAAGGTATTGATCGAAGAAGGTGTGAAGTAATCTTGGCAACCGTAGTGATGCTTGAACCCCCCCTCCCCCATGAAGGAAGTCGTAAAGAAAGAGGTAATCAAGTTGCTTGATGCAGGAATCATATACCCCATCTCAGATAGTCTGTGGGTAAGTCCCCTATAAGTGGTACCCAAAAAGGGTGGTATCAATGTGATTTAAAATGACAAGAACGAGTTCATCCATACACACACTATCACGGGCTGGAGAGTCTGTGTGGACTACAGAAAGATGAATGATGCCACGAGGAAGGATCATTTCCCCTTCCCTTCATGGATATGATGCTAGAGAGACTAGCATGGCACAACTTTTATTGCTTCCTCAGTAGCTATTCTGGCTACAATCATGTTTCCATTGATCCAGAGGATCAAGAGAAGAGCACATTTACTTGACCCTATGGTATGTTTTCTTATTTAAGGATGTCATTTGGAATGTTAAATTCTCCTGACACCTTCCTGTGATGAATGCTGGCTATCTTCCATGACATGGAGGAACATATCTTGGAGGTATTCATGGATGATTTTTCTGTTTATGACAAGTCATTCACCACTTTCTTATGGTGCCTGGAGCTGGTTCTAGAAAGATATGAGAACACTAACCTAGTTTTGAACTGGGAAAAGTGTCATTTCATGGTGCAGAGTTGCATCATCCTTGGCCACAAAATGTTTTCGAAGGGGATAGAGGTAGACCCAACAAAAATAGAAGTCATTTCAATACTTCCAAATCTGACTTCCATTATATTCATCTTCATCTTATTGGGGAATGCAGGTTTCTACAGGTAGTTTTTCCATGAATTCTTAAAGATAGCTCAAACCCTCACCAACCTTATGACCAAGGATTATGTTTTTGAGTTCGATGAGCCATGCACCAAAACTTTTGATCACCTGAAGTAGTGCTTAGTGGAAGCTCCAGTGATGGTTGCTCTTAACTAGGAGGAACAATTTGAAGTGATGTGTGATGCCAACGACTACACAATGGGAGCATTTCTAGGCCATCGACTTGACCGAAAGTTATTTTTTATACTGACTATGAAGCACTACAGTACATGCCGAACAAGAAATATGTGAAGCCATGAATAATCTGATGGGTACTCCTCCTATAAGAATTTTATTAAGAGATTTGAGACAAGAAAGGGAGCGAGAACATTGTTGCTGATCATCTCTCCCGCCAAAAGATGCCTCATGTGGGGAAGAAGGAAGATCGAGAGACTAGTGAGGATTTCTCTGATGACCACCTCTTTTCAGTCAAAGAAACACCTAGACCCAGGTATGATAATATTGCTAATTTTCTGGTTACAGGTGACCTCCACCCTGACCTCTCCTTCCAGCAGAGGAAGAGGTTTCTCTCTGATGTCAAGAGGTACTTCTGGGAAGATCCTCTACTATTTCATTCCTATAGAGATGGGGTGATTTGATGTTGCATACTGAAAACTTATGTTCATGGAGTCCTAGAATTCTATCACTCCTTGTCAGTTGGGGGACATCATGGGACAAACCATACTATAGAAAAGATCCTACAGTCTGGGTTTTTTTGGCCCACCATTCATCGAGATGATCGAGCCTTTACTTCTCATTGTGACCAGTGCCAAAGAATAGGTAATATGGGGCACAGAGCTGAGATGCCCCAGAATCCCCTCCCAGAGGTTGAGATCTTCGACCGCTGGGGCATAGATTTCATGGGACCATTTCCCCCATCTTTTGGGAACACTTACATCCTGGTCTGCGTCGACTACATCTCCAAATGGGTAGAAGCCGCTACTACAACACACGACACGACCAAGATAGTCATGGAATTTTTAAAGAAACACATTTTTAGTAGGTTCGACATTCCCCGTGTACTGATCAGCGACAGAGGGGCCCACTTTGACAACACATTGATGAAAGGAGTACTATCGAAGTATGGGGTGAAGCATTATATGAGGACACCATATCATCACCAGTCCAGTGGACAAGTGGAGTTATCCAACTATGAGCTCAAACAGATTGTGGAGAAAATAGTGAACACTTCAAGGAAAGACTGGTCCAAGAATCTTGACGATACATTGTGGGAATATTAGACCACTTTCAAGACACCACTAGGGATGTCCCCATTCTGCCTCATCTATGGAAAGCCATACCATCTGCCGGTAGAGTTGGATAGCAAAGATTATTGGGCCGTTAAGGACCTAAATTTTTATCTACTGCCGAAGAGAACCAAAAGTTCCAACTGTTAGAACCTGATGAAATCAGGTTAGAGGCATATGATAATTCCAAGATGTACAAGGATAAGACAAGAGAAATTCACAACCAGATGATTTCACAAAAATATTTCCAACCCGGTGATCAAGTACTCCTTTTTAACTCTCGTCTTCAATTATTCCCAGGGAATTTAAAGTCAATACGGTCGGGACCATTCTGAGTCATACGAGTATTTCATCATGGAGTGGTGGAAATTTGTGGAGAGGATAGTCAACCATTTAAGGTGAATGGAAGATTACTAGAGACTTACCATCATATTGAAGTAATGGTGGGAATTCTATCCAATATACATCTTAGGTAATCATAGGTAAGTCAGTCAATCCAACGACCTAAAACAAAGGCGCTTCCAGGGAGGCAACCCAGAGGATACACGCCCTGTACCACCTATATACACGACATGTCCTTTTTCATTTTCATTTATCTTCTAAACTATTATAAATATATATATTAACTAAGTAATAAACAAGGATGTTGTCGGTGCTGATGGTAAGGTCATTGGAGTTTATCTGAGCTGTCACCAGTTCGAATCCCTCCTGACCTACCTTCGGCACATGGTTCCTCCTTTTTATTTTCGTGTTTTCTTGCATGAAGTGTGTGGTATTTTTCATATATATATATATATATATATATATATATATTATAAGAAAACCCATTATGGGGATGGATCGGTTGGCCAGGGTCGTAACCCGATTCCAAAAGACTTGGGTTCAAATCCTAACAACCACCCCATTTCCATCATTTTTCCTTTTAATAAAACCACACAACATGTCTTTTAATATACGTCATGTGTTCCATGTTTTAATTAATAAACTCAAAAGATTTTATATATAAAGAAATACATGCGAGTGAAGTTGGAATATTGGAAAAGTCTCAGCCCTGGATCCAAAATACCCAGGTTCAAACTCGGCTAATCTCCCTGCTTCATCCCTTCTTTTCTAATTAAAAAAACCACACACTATGCATTTTATTACTCCCATGTAGTATAGGCCTGGTACATTAAATATATAAAAGTAATATATAGGAGTGGTAGTAAAACCTTTTCTCCAGTGGTTGAGGGCTTCCGTTCGGAATGTCCAATCGCTGGTACGAACCTCACCCCAAGCACCAGACCAATGGTTGTACTTCTCTTTTTCCAATTTTAGAACACACGATGTGTATTTTCTGATAAATTGCGTGGATAGTTTTATTTTTGATAAATTATGTATATATATATATTTATTTTATTTTAATTATTAATATTAATTATTATATAGTTTACTCTAATAATTATATATTTATATATATAAAACTACACGACGTGTATGTTCGGTACATACTGTGTACTTTGAAAATAAAAGTCGTGCCGCACCCATCTTGAGGAAGTGTTGCACGACCCCCCCCCCCCTCATTTTCTTCTCCCGTACACCATCCGACCACTCGATTCCAAATCCGCATATTTCTTACATTTTAGGTCCAGATTTCTTCCCCATTATGATCCTCATACCAGGTATGCCATTCAACAACCTTTATTTCAAGTTTTCATAGGACTTTAGGTCAATTTTCGGATCAACCGACCGTTCGGATTCCACGGTACACATGCACGATACTAAGAACACACGCCATGTACTCTTGTACACGACCACACACTGGCTCATTGGAAATTTGAAATTACACCGTGTGTATGTTCGGTACACACTGTGTGAAATCAAGAATCATTCCTGGGTACCTTCTTCACATGGCTACACACACACCATGTTTGTGTACACAACATGTATATTCGGTACACGCTGTGTATACCATTTCTCTATTCGAGCCCATGTCCAACAATCCACATGGCTATATGAAATCTGTTCATACACATGACGTGTTTTATATTCACATGGTGTGTACTGCATTTTTGGCTCTACTCATACGGTGGTCGTGTCTTTAAAAACACACGACTAGGATCACTTTTCATGTACATGACATGTATGTTTAGTACACAACATGTATCCTTCCCTAGTTTGTTCCCTTCCCACTTGTAATTTCTATCTAGAGAACACGGGATGCTAACTTGCTTCCACTACACGCTGTGTACTCTTGATATACACGTCGTGTTCTATTCCTTTTCTGATTTTAATCACTTTCCTTTTCTTTTTCTATTCTTTTTTTTCCTTTATTTTTAGGATATGGCCGAAAAAACCCTTTATGTGGGAATCATCCTACCTCTACTACTAAGGGAGAGAGGCCCACTTTTCACTAAATACGACTCTGGCCCATGGTGACAGCAGCTCCAGACTTCCTGGTGTAACAACCTCCTCCACTAGACATCATGCCACCACTCACCGCCTCAGCATAGGATGGTCCTAGTGTCACACCTCCTGATCCCTCCTCAGTCACATCTGATCCATTATCGGTCACCCCATACAGTGGGCCTTCGTCTACTGTGGCCGATCCGCCACCAGAGCCAGCCCCTACTACTATACCACCTGATCTATCCCTGTTGGTATTCCCTATCCTTACATGGTGTTTTCTATTAAATACCTAGCGCACGATAGAGTTTGGTTATTCTCTCGCTACCTGATCCTATTGAGAAGCAGTTATCTTGACAGCAGTGTACCTTAGCAGTTGGGTATCTAGGGAGAGTTGGAGGATCTCCTCGAGAACACACCATTAATCATGATCTTTTAGGCCAACACTCTTATTTTTATAGATTTATTTTTGGATTTTGCTGCTTCCTTCAAGTTCAACAGGACCAAGTACTGAGAGACGCCTGGTGATGTGGTCCCAGTGGCCCGATTTTGGCTAGGCAGTCGACCTTTCTCCCTTACTATGACTGAGTTTGGCTTAGGGTGTGGTTTCTATCCTCATCCTGTCACTCCACCCCCTATCTCCACCCTGACCCGGCCTGAGTATTCTGATCTCATTACAATGTGGTGGGATATTGCTGGGCCTAACCACCGCTACACCCCCACTTCCCAAAAGAGTACCCTTATCACTGACCTTATCCACTTCTTCACCCACCGGTACTTTAGTTCCATCCTTTTCCCCACCCTGAGGATATGGGGGTTGTGACTAGCCATGACATAGAGCTCCTCACCTATGTCATCTGGAAGGACTACCCGGACCTCCCTTACCTTACTGCCTCTAATTTAAACTCCATGTTCACCGACCATCAGGGAAACCTTAATGGTGAGTTTTACGGCACCCTCATTTCCCACCACCTCGGAATTTTTGAGCCTTCCCTTCCTCAATAAAGATTAGGTCCCCCCCCCATCGGATGAAATTTCTCATGCTTATTCGCATGGGATTGGTCCAGAAGCAAGGCGTACTAATGTCCTTGCCCAGGCTCCACCCCCGCCCCCTGCTGACCCCCCTACCCCTCCTTCACCACCCCTTCCAACTTCCTCACCCACCCCTTCTTCTGGACTTATTTATTTTTCCCTCATCCCTTCTTCTTCTCTTCCTTCTACCAAACCCCCTCCCTTCGTACCCTCAGCTGACCTCCCCATCCCCATCTGCCTAGCCATGATGTACCTCTACCTGGCTCGTTTAGAGTATTAGCAGGTTACTCTCATTCAGTAGTAGACTACCTCAGCTCGACATATGGATGGCATTGAGAGGATGGTGGAGATACTCCTATATCATCAGGGGATTCCCATTTCACTGGTGGATCCTTCTCCTTTTGTGCCTCCGACTTCCCCCATACCACCTTCTGGCACTTCCCTGGCCACGGACTCCGACATCATCTTCACTCCTGGTTCCATCCCGACTCCTCTTGTTGAGCTCACCATCAAAAACACCCCTTCACCAGAATCCCTATCATAGGCCACATGCTCTATACCTCTGGCTACTATAACTTCTTTTATGAATGTCGTTTCCACACCTCCAGGTTCCTTGACTGTTGATCCTTATTTGTCGGCTGCTACTGTACAAGATGATGCCTCTTATGTGGCAATCCCCTGACTGTTTTTTCCATTATATATATATATATATATTTGTGTATTCTTTTTCCTGTGCACTTTTTTGTATGCTTGTATTTTTCCCTCTCCACAACTGTCACAGGTACTCTGGCACGCTGTGGCCTATACTTCTCTAACACTTCCCATATTTCTTTACCTGGACACGAGGGGAGTATTGTTTTTTATTTTTTCATTGTTTTCTTTTTCTTTAATGTTTTACTTATTCCATTAATTCCCCTCATCCTAGTCCACTGTTGTGTCTCCACATTACCTTCTCTAAATTTCTGTGGCACTTAGGGGACCATGTTCCCTATTCAGTGTGGGGGAACTTCTCTAACCGATACTACTCTTTTACCCTCAAACTAATCTAGGAGACATCATTGATAGTTGAAATATTTTAAACTATGGAAAATTTTCGATTGATTATAATTGTAAATAATAAAGTCACATTTGATAATTTTAAAAGTTACATGATTATTTTAAAATTTTGATAAATTATTTTAAAATGATTGCTGATATGGTTGATTTTCCGACTTAAATTCTTGGCTATTTACATTTATTAAACTATTCATTTTTATTCATGCCATGACTTGATTAACCCTTTATCTTTTTCCTCATTCTTGAGAGGTATTCTAAGCCTTTTTGACATATTCTTCCTTATATACCCTCTTTCTTGAGATATTCTTAGGTTATACATGACTACTAGAATTTGAATGTTTTCTTTTCAAAATATGAAGAATTTTTGAATTACATTAAAATAATTGAGACATTAGATTGTTTCAACCCCTTTTATCTTGGGACCTACACTACATCTGATCTTTGTGAATCCCCTAGAAACCATGAAAAACCTTAATAGGAAGCCCTATTACAAGCCTATTTCCCTTCCCACCCTAATTATTTTTAACTTTTCATGATTATTCACTTGAGATTTAAAGAGGGAATTGGAAGTACGTGGCATATTTTTGTGAATCATCATTAAGTGTGGGGGAGTTACTCTTGTTCATTTGGGACAGAAAGGGTTCCAAACCCCTATTTGTGGAATTTTTAAGTAGTCCCCTTCTTTTTAAAAAAATGATACAGACAAGGGGAAATTATACTCACTTGTTTGTTTTTGAACCCTACCTAACAAAGGGATATGGTGGTGATGAGAGCATTTGACATAGCTTGTTGAAGATTATTTTACATTGAGCTCTAATATTTGAATATCATGCATTATTTTTTAAGAATTTAGCCTCCCTTTTTCAATACTCTGAGATTATTTTTCACCTTACTACCTACCAACCCTTAACCTCAGTAACCTTTGAACCTTGATGAAAGCCCTTATGATTTTTGTGATTTAAAATTTATAAAGTAGAGAATGAGAAAACTTTAAAACCTATGGATAAAGTGAATATACTTAATATTGAGCACAAATATGATAATATGATCTTGATTGATGAAATTATTATTTTCTAGTGAGGTAAATCATCAAGTGTCCTGTGTAATCGTGAAATTTTGAACGGTGTGCATAAAAGAGAACGGAAGTTTCCAAATTAAACTATAAAGGAGGCATGATTAGAATATTATTTAATATTGAAATATGTTTTTGTGACTTTATAAAATACTTTGTTATTCCTATAGTATTTATAATTATAATTTAAGCTACATACTTCCCTTTTTGGAATATGGGTACTATTGATTAGATGTTGAGATTTTTCTTAAGGATAAGCCAATGAATAAGTGTGGGGGAGTTTGATGTACCCGATTTTTCTATACAGTTACACATACTTTATTGAAAATAAGAATATTTTTTCAGCAAATAATGACTACTTAGTGGAAAAAAACTTTGATTTTGGTGATCTTTGTCATTTTCAGGAAATTTCTATCCAAACACACAAGCTGTGGGAAAATTGAGAAAAATTTACAACTACACAGTATGTACATATATACACGTTGTGTACATTCAGACTCATACACAGTTGGGCTGGGAAAAGTACATGTCCAAGTTACTAGAAGAATGTAAAAGTTGTGTACAGAGAATACACGCCGTGTATAGTCTTCTAGAAGCTGTTGGTGGCTGAGAATAAGCCTACATGGCCATGTGGCTGACTGATGTTTACACACTGTGTACATAATCTATACGCCATGCCACCCTTTCTAGAAGCGGTTGGTGGTCGATAAAATACATTACATGTCATGTATGGTGGTTCTACATGCCATGTATCTCCACTTACCATGAGGAATCGTGTTCCACGTTAAAGACGTCATGTTGGGCCACCCACTGACAGAGAAAAATATGACAAAAGCGCATTGAAAAGACTACACAAAGTGTACTTTATCCACACACCATGTACTTTTATTTTCTATAAATAGAGGCCTTGGCCTCCGGTTTAAGAGGAGTGAAGATCCAAAGGAAAGAGGTTTTACTGCCCTGCTACCGTGCTACCATCATTCCACTACTTCGCCATTCCACCATTCTACCACAGAACTCATCTCTCCTCTAAGTTTATGTGATGACCACATCATGCTTCAAGGGTCTTGTTTCATCTATTATACTATGAGTAACTAAATACCCAATGTGTTGGGGTTGTGGGTGATGAAAGATTTGTAATTTGGATTACTTTTTATGAATGTGTTTATTCTATTTTACCTCTTCTTATTCTTCTTTAATCAATTAATTTTATCACTAAAAATTCTGAGCCAAATCAAGGGTAGAATTTTCAGGGACTCAAAAGAAGAATAATGATGAATATTTTCATGATAATTGGGATTATTAACTAAATCAAAAATGGAATAATCTAAATAAATCGAAACACTAATTACCATACCAAGGAGTCAGTTTCCTCAGCTCTAGAAATAAATTTACCAGACCAAGGAAACCTTATTTCAATTGAAACCCATAGTGTTGGGTTATCATGAACAACACAACCTAATAAGAAATTTTATTTAACAAACAAACTCTTAAAAATACACATCCTCAACACATTTCCCTCCATATTTACATGAAAACCAAATTTTTGTGTTTTTATTTATCCTTAAAGTATTTTGTTAAGAAATTACAATCCAATCACTTCTTCATCAAAACATTAAAAATTGACTCTAAATTCAATACACTTTACTAATTCAAATAAAAACAACATAAGAAAGGAAAAAACTAACTTATTTTCTCTATATATCAACCCCTTACTGGTATTATACTCATTATGGTAAAACAATTTGGGACACCGATAACATACCTTCGGTGAAACGACTACCAATGTGTGCTAGTTTTCTAGAAAACCCAAAGAGTCACACTTGGTTATTGTAAAAGGAATTTTTAAATACCTCAAATAAACTACCAATTTAGGATTGTTATATCCAAGAGGAAAATCATTTTAATTAGTCAGTTATTCTTATGCTGATTTTTTGGATGTATGTTAGACAAAAAATCACTTTTAGAACATGTAACCTCTTAGGAAAGTATCTAGTTTCTTGGTATAGAGAGGGAAAAATTTATTGCATTGTCTACTACTGAAGTTGAATAAATAGATTTAGTGAGTTTTTGTGCACAATTTATATGGATGAAACACACATTACTAAACTATGGATATCAATTCTGACATGACCCCATAAATTGAGACAACATAAGTACTATATATATTTCTAATAATCCTATATTAAATTCTTGAAAAAAGCATATTGATGTAAGAAATAAATTTTTGAGAGATCATTTTAAAAAATCTAATATCACTCTTGAATTAATTTTTATATAACATCGGCTTGCTAATATTTTTACTAATCCTTTAATTCTGAGAGAATGAATTACATAAAACACGAGTTAGGAATGATCAAATTTGGTTATGTTTAATTTTCTAGGGAAAACCATTATAGATTTATCACCACTGTGAATCTATCACTATTTTAGATTTCTCAATGTTGTCAATGTATCACCATTTTAGATTTCTCATAGTTGTAAATGTCTCACCATTGTAGATTTCTCACTGTTGTGAATGTATCAGTGTTGATGCTTCTCGCTATTGGAGTTCACATGCCTTTGTCAATTTTTATTTCACTTCTTAGTTCTTAAACCACAAGTTTTATTTTATTTACTATTTATTTAATTTATAATTAAATTCAATGTTTTTATAATTTTTAAGATTTATGAATCTCTAAATTTCCAAAATGTTATAAATTAGTCTATTGTCTAATTTCAATGCACTCCTTCCTCATGCCTTTTCTCTCAAAACCTTCCTTGTCCTTTACTCTCCCGACCATTTTCCTTCCTTCACCTTCACCCAAACTGATTAATCCATTATCATGGACAAATTTAATCATCCTTTAGTGTATTTTACAGATGAGATTCATCATATAAAGAAGAAAAAAGGGGATTTGAGTTATCCTTTTGTAGTTGAGACACTAAATATCAAGCTAGAAAATCATAAAGTTGTACCTGAAATGGATGTACAGGTAGAGTGGTTGATTTCAAGTAAGTATTTAGTGATTCAAATTATATAGAATCAAGTATGGATGGAATGGTTCTATTAAAATGAGATACCTTTGTATCCAAGGATGGTATATCAGTTCTATTAGTATGTGGAGTTCTATTTTGAAGAGAATGAAGACTGGGTAAGAAGCTGAGTTAATGGACATAGAATTTTTTTCTACAAAGAAGTGGGATAAATTCTTGAAAGTTCCATATGAAGGCGTGTTTAATGATTATTAAGGCATTATTCCAAATTACATTGATGATATCATTTATGAATATTCCCTTGATAAGTTAATAGGATATGAAGTTTTAATAAGACCAATTGCTTTAAAGCTTGATAGAGAATTCATGCTTCTTTTGAAGTACATCCAACATATTCTTTTCCCAAGGAAGGGTGATTTTGATACTTTAAGGTATCAAGATGTCTATTTTTTATGTCTTATTAAAATAATAGATAATATAAATCTTTGTATATATCTTATGTTTCACATGATGGAAATGGGTAAGCCTAACTCTAGAAGAAATTCTCTGATCTACCTAAAGTTTATTTCTACTATGTTAAAATACAAAGGTTTGATTGGTAATGATGAAGATGTTTTTGTGTATTGTGGTGGTTACTACATCAATTGAATAATATATATAAGGATGAAAATTAGTTGTAACCCATGGAAGAAGTAAAGGGTAGTTGATGGTGAAAAGATTTATGATGAGTTTAATCTTGTATACCATCCTTCCAGACTGAAGACCTTGTTGACCCTGGCCTAGAGCTTGATGAGATTATTGAGTTTTCTGATTGTGATAATAAAGAAGATGATGTTGTCTCTAGGATGAAGAGGAGAAATAATTTTCTATGTATAAAGGAAGTGAACCTGACCTTCCTTCAACCTCTCCTACTATTTCCTTTGGAGAACCGAGTCTGCCTAGGTCTCTCCATAAAATAGTGAAACTACTAAAAAGATACAATGATGAGAATGAAACCAAATTTTCATGTGAATATCAATTCAAAAGTACTTCCAAATACTCTTAGAAAAAATGAAAATGGTGAATATCAAGGGGAAGAATAAGATAATGAAAATAGTGATTAAAATAAAGAAGGAAATGGTGATGGAAATAAGAATAATAATGGAATTGGAAATGGAGATAATTATAGTGAAGATTCTGATTCTAATTGTCCTGGTTGACCCATTAGAGATGAGGATGTGTAAATTCCTCAAGCACTTGTTGTTTCTCCAAATTCATCTATTTCTAAATACGAGGAAAGTAAAATATTAGTTAAGGATATTGATAGATCTATAGAGAAGAAAAAGAATAATTAGTTGAGGGGGAGGAATCCCTAAGTCTTTAGAGTCATCCGGTTGAATATGCTATTGGTGATGATCTTTCTGTTCTTATAGATGTTTCATAAGAGACTATTGATGAACAAACAGTGGCTGAGTAGATGAATGTTTTTTCTTCCATTGAAGACTCATTTTCTGGTCAGAGAGTTTTTGAGTAGATAGAAGATGAGCCTATTACTATTGAGAAAACTTCTATTATACAAATACCTGTTGAGACCTTAGTTGTTGTACCTTCTATAGTTGTATCTATAGTTGATGGGCCTTTTGTTTATAAGACATATGATTGTTTTATGGACCCTATGTATAAAGAATGAGACATTTTTTTTGTAAATTTTGGAATCCACCAAAGAGTGTTGGACCAGATCTTCGAGATGCAAGGGATATTTAGGGATCATTAGTTCATCAAATTTATGTTTCTGGTATGTTGAAGCATTTTGATCCTATAAGAGTTTTTCTCCTATCATTTATACAATTCTAGTGGATATAGTGACCAAGGGTGATTTGGATTATTTTAGTGAAAACATTTTATCTGTTTTTTATGTGAAATTAAGGAATCAATTACCTCAAATCACACACTTAAGTGAAATGTATGCATGATACTTGTTTTAGTTGGTGATTTAGCATATTCAACAAAAATTATGCACCACAATAAAGAAGTAGAGATTTAAAATAAGATATTTTATAGTGAGTTAGAGTCTATGAAATATGTCATGGAAGAGATGCATATTTATTTTGATGCTTCTATGGTTGATTTTCATGTGAGAGTATAGAATCTCACTTCTGTAGATTCTAGTTTTAGTACTCCTTCCCATATTATTTTTTTATTGAGTTTCTTAGAAGTGTTATTCAAGAAGAGATTTGTGAGGACTCCTTAAGTGTATCTAGGAGACCTGGGATCAAATCTAGGTGGAGGATAATTTCTAGGTACTATAGTAGGTACTGTAGAAAGAACTGTGCAGAACCATAGTAGGCACTGTTTGGCATTGTAGCAGCTGGAAATATTCCCCCCTTTGGGCCTTTGGGCCACTAATTTGGTCCCCGATTCCTTTAAGGCCTTTAGGCCATCCAGGACTTCGGGTTGGTAAAACCTTTGGGCCACCTCAAGGCCTTCGGGCCACCTTAAGTGAAGATGTAAACTAGAAAATCTACAACGAATAAGCCTCAGAAGGAGGAGAAGCAAGGAGCTTTCACCAAAGTAGAAGCTAAACAGATTGCAAGAATGATAGGGTATGGAACCTGCCATCGGGACAAGCCTGTTCATGCACGATAAACCCTAGTCGAACAACCATGTGAAGGTGGAAAACTGATTTCATGATGAAGATGCTGGGGAGGAGCAATTCCAAGTAGTTAGTCTTGGTTGTATGTAATGTTTGAAGCCTACGAGCAATGAATTCATCTAAGGCCTACGAGCCATGTAATACTTATGCCTACGGGCCTTTTAAGGGTTCCACCTCACCCCTTGAAAGGTGGATTACCAAAAATATATAAAAAATGAAGTCCTTAATTCCATTGGAGGACAGAGAAACCATAACGAAGTCTATCAATTACTATTTGTCTATGATTTTCACTAATCATGAGATGGAGGCTCATTTCAAGTTCTTGGAAAAACAATATAAGGATGCATTGAGTTTTTCAAGCCTATAAAGAGAAAGTCATCCAGTTAAAAGTCATGAATATAGTGCTTTACTAGTTTATGGAAGATAAGAAATACTTTTTTAGTGTTATAGAGAGAGGAAGAAACATAATCATGGATTTGAAAAACATTATGAAACCATTTCTTAAGGTGTATGGAACTGAAGTTGTAGCTCACAAGGCCATTCCTATTACAACCCATCTAACTCCTCTATCTACTTCTATAGATTACATCAGGTTTGGTATAACTAGAAACCCTCATTCACCCTTTCCATCCAGATTCCAACCATTTTCTTTATCTCATAGAGAAGTTGTACAAAACCTCATCCCCATTATCATCAGAGAGACTCTTGCTCTAACTAGTGTTCCAAAAAACAGCTCCTAATGAAACCTCAAACTTAGTTTCTACATCCTCTACCTCAGACAAGTACAAGGGAAAAGTTACCTTGATTCTGTATACCCAGTCTAAAAAGAATCGTTGATCATAGAACTTGGTCTTTGATTGGGTATTTTTTAGTCACATTTTTTTGGAACATTTTCTCTATACCTTCACTGAATTTTTTTAATAGAAATTATCTAGTTAAAAATATTTTGTTTATTTCTATTATGCATCTTTTACTTTCCTAATTTATATTAAATTTTTTATTATCCCAAAATGGGAGAAGGTTTAATAGAATTTATTTATCTTTTTATTATTCATTTGATACAATATTGTTCATTTTATACCATATGTGTCTAATTTTTATTTTATACTATTCTATTTCATATTTTTTTCAATTTCTTTCCTTGATACCATCTACATAATATATTTGATACCCTATGTATGTTCTTTACCTTTGATTCCATGCTACACAAAATACCATGATTTATCTTTGATACTATATACATAATATGCCATGATTTATGATCATAAAAATGGGGAGATTGTTGACCTCCTTGTTTTAAAGTTAAAAAATTATGTTTATTTTGATACTAATGAGTTTTATGTTTTATAATAGTATTTTATAATATAATAAATATTAGAATAAATATGTTTAATTCTTGGAAAGACTCACTGCTGATGAAAAATTTGGCTATGTATGACACACCACCAAGAAGACTCACCATTGAGGTTGAGTCACCACCAGAGGTTAACATATTGATGAAATGAAAAATGGAAAATTTTGGGAAACTCTCACTGTCAGACTTGACACCATTGAGGATGAGTCACCGCTAAGATCCAAAATCGACTAAGTATTATAATTACCTACCGTCATCTATGTATCACCAATAGGACATAAATTTGGTAATGTATGGAATGAATCAACATTAGGGATGAGTTATCACCAAAAAATGTGGCTAAGTATTAGAATCATATACCACTGAGAAGATTCACCACTAGCCTATGTCACCACTAGTGTTAGACACCACTAGTGTGTCTCCCCACTTGACTCTGACACTGCCATTGTATCTCACTGCCATATTAAGAAACCTCCAGATTATGTCACCGTTCTAAAGACTCACCACTACCGTTTCAATTTATTTTTTATTAAATATTTATAATAAATATTTTATGGATTTATTACCCAAAATTATTTTAATGATTATATTTTAATTTTGGGACAGAGATCCATTAAAATTTTTGTCAGAATGTGCAGTAAAAGGAGAATAAGATCTGATGAATTCTATTTACTGATGCATCTGATAAAAGGGAAAGAAGACTCCCTTGTTCATGTATGATAAGTGAAAAACAATTGAGATATAGACCGAGCTGCATACATGAATTTATCATAACATTATTGAAAGAACCAATAGAGCGAATACACACAACATCTTTCTTACAGATAATAGAGGATGAATGGAGCTTATAGAATCATCTAGTTCCTTACTATAGTTAGAATAGAAGGAGTTTATGACACTCTATTCTATTGAAAATCTCAAAAACTCTACTTGGGATACAACTCAAGGTATATTCAATATTCACAATCTAAACATCACATCATACATAGAAACATTGTTATTTCTACACTTTTACTAGCTCAGTATGTTCATTTATATTTACATTACAAGATGTTTGTGTGTACTCTATATTCTTACACATATATTATCTCCTAATTTAAACTGGAATATTGATAGATATCTTATCCAGCTCTATTTTTACTCTTATTTCCCATGATTGCAGTGGAATGGGTCCCTT
Source organism: Viscum album (assembly GCA_963277665.1). Classification (NCBI taxonomy): domain Eukaryota; kingdom Viridiplantae; phylum Streptophyta; class Magnoliopsida; order Santalales; family Viscaceae; genus Viscum; species Viscum album. The sequence continues at coordinate 1,512,806,031 of OY728155.1, read as the reverse complement.
TGTGGACCACTATCTTTTTTACTCCCATTATTGTAGTGGAATAGGTCCTGGTATGGCCTGGAAAATTATCATTTTTTTTATACCTGATCTAGGATGTGGATCAAAGTTTATTTTTATATAAACTTCTTGGTAGTGGGTGATTTCCAGGTGGATAGTAATAAGTCTATACTTCAGATTGAACCTATTATATTTACTTTCTGATGTTTGTTTTTTATTCCTATACTTTAAACATGAGTTTGTTTTAAACTAAAAAAAAATCCATTACTTTTATATTTAACCTTAATTAGTGTTTATATAAGTTTTTGATTGAGTAAATTTATTTAAAAGGTTAAAGTAATATAATATATTATTTTAACTGATACCCAATCAATATTTGATAGTTATTTTATAAATTCAAGTCTTATATTGATCAACTGTTTTGGTTAACTGGGATGTATTTAAATTAATTGAGGGATTTTATTTAAAACTATTTTTAATAGAATTCTTTATTGGGTACTCAATTCAACCCCCTCCCTTAATATAATCACTTCTACCAATAGGTACTTTAACTGGAGCTACTGAGTAGAGTTAAATTAGAGCTGGTGGACCATGGATGACAAGAAAATCCATTCTTCATCTGAAATTGAACAATGTAAAAAAGTAAATCCATGAAAAATTATTGATCTAAAGTTGACATGGAACCAGGATTATATTATGTATACTAATTTATTTAGTTAGAAAATAGGAGTTAGGGCCACTAATGTTCACCCACTAAAGACTAAATTTAAAAGTGATCGAACCTGAGTTTTTTAAGCTTCTAAAAGGGTGACCTGAGGTTAAAGAAAGCATTTTTTAATGATTTGTTTACTATTTTCTATAAATAATAGGACAAAATATTATGTAAGGGATATTCATTCACTAATGAGTTAGGTTAGGAATCATGTTTTCTATTTCTCTCCCTATGCATATTTCATATTGTTCTAAATGTGATGTTATTCTTTATTTATTAGTATTATGACTTCTTTTCTTCACAATTAAGAGTGATAATATCTATTTATTATCTATAAATATTTCAATATATAATTACTCAAAGATATATTATTATTTATTTCTTTTCTTATTTCTCATTCAGAGAGTATAAGAGTTAGTCAATTTAACAAAGATGAGTGATATCCTCTTCATCCCCTTTTTATATTCAATTTTTTCTTATTAATTAATTCTAATCTCCTTTATCATGGTTCTGCATATGATAGAGTAGAATTATGATGATTTTGTATGGTAATACAATTATAGGACCATAGTTCAATAATTATTATCTTCCATGTTGAGATTTTGATCTTGGATGATCTTATTTAGAATAAGAATCTATTTGGAGAATGTTGGTATATTTACATTGAGTGAGAATTGTGAGATATTATATTTTTTGAGAAAAATGATTTTTTATTCACTAGTGAACTCCTAAGGATAGGTGAAGTTTCATTCTAAATTTTTTATTCTATATTTCATACATTGCATCTTATCTTATTAATTAAATTCATATTCAATATATTTTCATTTTATTACATAAACTCTAATTTATATTATATGTTTGAATATAGTTTTAATATTTTATGATATTGACATAGGGTTTCCCATTATGGTTCATTTTATATAAATAAGAATTGTAATTGAAATTATAGTGTGACAAAACTTTACCATCAATTTTTTATCATTGACTGGGAAGATTCTAAGCTACCATTCACCTCTTTTCATCATATTTTAAAAAAATATTAATTTTTTTTCAAAATAAATTGAAATATATTACATCAATCATGAATTTTCATAGTGATTACTCTTGCGCATGAACTTTTTACAAGCAAGTGAATGAGTATATAAGTGAGATGATTCGAGAACCAAAATGAAAAAAATATAGAATGTAAATAAAATCAAAAACCAAATGGAAAATATTTCCAAAAAAAATAATGGAGTAAAGGATCCATGAGTGACTAAATAAATATAAGAATTTTTCATACCCACATCATTAATTGAGGAACCCTTAGAGGATAAGTAAATGAAAGAGTTAAACTCAAACCCATTCATTCCACTGTAAGTGGAATTAATATACAATGAATTTACTATAAAAATCACATTAAGAGATCCACAATACTTAAATTATTATTGGATTTAATTTTTAGAAATATAAAATCATAGTGATATTCTGGATTTTGACAATGAAAAATCACTTTCTTTGGTTAAATAAGTCATTATAGCGGAGTCAATGTACATTGAATTGAGCTTAGAGAACATTGAGTTGTTGTATCCTCCTATTAAGAACCATTAGGAATGGTAAATTATAGTTTCAAGAATTACTTTTTTGATCATAAATAGAAACACTAAAATATATGATTTATTTTGATGAATACAACTGTAGTGAATTCTAGTAGTGTTTGGTGGTCTAGATGATATATTTTAGAATCAGGTTTTGTATGAAATCAGTTGTATGGATGATGGAAAGTGGATTTTACTTCACAAGTATAAGTTTACTATTGAAACATGAAGTTATTCCTAATAAGAATTGTAGTAAATGAATGATACGTAAAATTAACTTTTCCATACTTAAGAGTAACTCACTCAAATGTAAGAGTAAATTAAATGTTCACCGACAGTCATTGACTAGATGTAGATTTATTATGAATTTAAATTTTATATGATGTATTTTAGTTTTCAATTAAATGATTTATTTTATATGATTTAACTCTAGTAATTTTCTCTATCTTATCGCTACTTTCATGGATCTATGCATGGGTTAATTTTATTCATGAAATATTCTATAGTTTAATTCCTTTTGTAATATTCTTCGAAATTTATATTTTCCTTACTATAGCATGATATCAACTTTATCATCATTTGGAATTTAGGTCCCTTGATGGTGCTTGATCCAAAGGTCACTGATCTTCCTTGTTATGGGTCCCTAATGTACTTATTTTGTATCTCATTTTTAGGATGATCTATATATTACTTGTGCCACTAACTAAGTGATACCACCTGCCTATCCATTTTTTTATGAAGTTGTGTTTTTGAATGATACAATGCATATGTTCCATCCATAGGTTGTAAATATTGCATCATCACTTGTTTCACAAATTCCTCACCTAACAAATTAATTAGTCTCCTAGGATTTTAAAATTTGTATCATTCTCATTCTCTAAGGGTTTTCATCCAGTATTGAGAGAGGAAGAGTTCCCCGTTTTTTCACCTTTCTAAGAGTTATTTGAGAGATATTCTTTAATGGAGGAGATCACATCTAATGATTTATTTCTCATAGTCTGCTAAAAGAAAAAGATCTTTTTCATATTCCATTATTGGTGTAGGATTTTTGGGGGGAGTAGTTGAGGTCACCTAATTTCAAAGTGGGATGAATTTAAATAAGGGAATTAGTATCATTAGAAGCACTATTAGTGATTCCTCTAAATTTTGGTTTGTAATCTGGCTATATTTAAACCTTACCTACCTTTTATTTGGTTTCAATTTCAATGATTTTTATGTATCCTTCAATGAACCATGTGTGTAGAGTGAATACTTCCTGAAATATGAGATATTAGCTCCTAAAAATGGGTTTCAACATCACCACCTAGCCTAATCAGGATGATTAATCAAATAGTTTCCATGGTCCTTTTGACTATTTTTGAGTCCTGTAATCTCCCTATTGTTTCTTTAGTAATAAATATCTTTTTTTGGTGTTCTCACTATGTACAGGGATCCATTTTGAACTGAAACATGTTATATTTATATGTTCATTTCATTATATATATTTCTTATTTTCAATACACTCATATTAAATCCACATCATTAATTTTGGTTTTATTTGTTAATAAAACAATTTATCTAGTTAATTTCACAAGTTATTTAACAAGATTAAAAAGATTAATGGGTCTTGGTTATTGAATAGGGACTACCTAGATAACACAACCCCTTACAATCAGTATAGATCTATCTAATCAAGAAAAATTGGATTTAAAAAAGTTTGAAATAGATAAGTCCAATAATGATAATGATTTCAATTTTAGGTGGATTAAAATGAGTGCAATGTCAGATCATAATTAAATCCAAGAATCTATATCAAGACTTAAAAATAAGGTTGTTACCATGTTCACCAATGGATAATCTATTTCTGTGAAGGTATAAATCTCTGCCGATGTGCTTATGAATTCTCATAGTCTCATGATCTTGTTTTTAGGTGATAATGTGCTTTATGAAGTATCTTATGAGTCTATCGGTACCCAAATATGGCATAATTTTGAATCCCTATATATGATAAAAAATTAGTAGGTTGGATACATGATAAAATATGGTGGTATAATTTTTTTATGTTCCTGGTATTGCATTCATGATTCACATTGATGAATTTAATAATATTGCATTAGATCTAGCCAATATAGATGTTAAGCTAGAGGATGCACATTTTTATCATTTTTGTGACATATTTTTATGATTATTTTAACTAAATTAACGACTCAATGATGTACGATAAAGATTCTCTATATTTGGAAGAAGTTAAATATTTATTATTTTCGAAATAAATCCAAAACAAGAGTTTTGTCAATAAAGAATATAAGGGGATTAATGTGAGGGGTGGACCACAATAGAGAGGTATAAAGAGAGGGAAGAGAAAATACAGGATCTTATCAGGGTCTAGGGGTTAGTTGATCAAGTGTTTCCAATGAAAATACTAGGGGTGTATTTTGAGAAATTTTCCTAAATGGAATAATTCCAAGGGTAGAAGTATCCATTGATTTATAATAAAATAGGATTTCAATACTATCAATATTCTAAATGTTTGTTCAAATTTCATGATTGAAGAGTGGTTCCAAGATTCTAGATACTTTTTTCACATGTTTTTGAAGAGATATCACTTTAATATTTTATGTAAAGTTGAGAGTGTTGAGGTGTTCCTAGGGAATGATATATTTTTTAAAATCCTAGGTCAAGATTCAGTTTCCCTATAAATGCATGATGGGTCAGTGAGAACTCTAGAATTAGCGATATGGGTTCCTAATTTAAATATAAACTTGATTTCCCTAGGTGTGATAGACCGAAAGGGTTATAGATGTTGATTTAATAAGGTTTCCTTATGAATTTTCCATTCCTTCATGTTTTGAAAATCACAAACACTCTATATCAAGGAAAAATTTATTTTATCCTAATAAAGAAAATTTTACTTCCTTAAAGAAATTTTCCTTCCTCAAGGAAATTTTCTCCTTAACCTGTTTTACTTTCATAAGGGAAAATTTCCTTCCTCATGGAAATTTATCCTTACCTTGTTTTCATTGTTTATATTATAATCTAACACATTTTCCTTCTAAGTATAAAATTAGGGTTCATAACTAAAACCTTGGAATCCTATAAATACTTAGATATAGAGCATTCTATTTTCAGGATCTGAATTCAGGTTCTGAATTCTCTGAATTCAGACTCTAAAATTTCTGAGTTCAGACTCTGAATTCTCTAAATCTAGACTCCGAACTTTTTGAGTTCAAACTTCATATTCTCTAAATTTAGGCTCTGAATTTTTTGAGTTCATATTCCGAATTCTCTAAATTCAGGCTCCGAACTTTTTGAGTTTGGATTCTGAATTCTCTGAATTTAGACTCTGATATTTATGAGTTCAGACTCCGAATTCTTATGAATTCAGACTCCAAATTCTTATGAATTCAGACTCAAAATTTCTTTGAAATTCAGACTTCATAATTCCATATAATTCAAGTTCTGAATTATTTTGAAGACATAATTCAAATATTCATGTATTATTGACACCAACTGGTTTTTTGGTTAGACTCTGAACTTTTATTTTTCCTCAAATTCCAAAAAATAGATTTGGTTAAGACACCATATTTTTGCTTACTCTTGTTTGAGTTGTAAAATGATGTCATTCTTTCTGTTTCTAACCAACCGTTGTTTGAGTGAAACATATACAGGTCCCTCCAAAATTCAGGGAAAAATATGATCGTTGGAGGAGGGAGTTGACCGTTGAAGATATTCATATAAATAGGATCTTATTTGAAAGAGATCATAACTTTTGACAGAGGTTGATCAATCTAGAGATTACATGTTGCTGAAGTGATTTCTAGAGAGAGAGACTTTATTGCTCTGTGCGTACTGAACATCTTGTTCAGAATTGCTTCGCGTGACTCTTAATGTTACTGAGTACATTCGAGGGCTTTTGGGGATAGGTAGACAGAGGTGCCGGCTACCTAGAAGTTCTAGGGCTTGTGGGGATAGCAAGACAAATTCCGATATTCGTATCGAGGGCTTACCCTGGTGTGGGTAAGATATAATTTCTTAAAAGTATAAATCAAGGGAACTTTATCCAAGGTTTTTGGATACCCTTCTCTTTGGTTTAAAATATTTACTACTTGTTACTTGTATTGTTTCAAGTTTTCCACTGTATTTTGGTAGTTGAGAAAAGTATAACTATCTTATACTTTCTTATACTTTTAATCTGATTAGTGAGATTCTATACGCTTTAAGGTAGAATCTTTATATTTTTAAACTTTTACTAAGTTTCATTTCCGAAACCACATTTCCAGAATCAAGCAAGTTTGTAAAACTAAGAGGTCTTGTGAATTTACCTTGTTTAACTTTGTTAAACATTACCATCTTTAAAAGTTACAAAGGATTTTTTTAAAGTATAAAATTCACCCCCCTCTTATATATTGAGCATCTACATCATTATTTTGGTACTACAATCAGTATCATTTCAATCCTACAATTGGTATCAGAGGAGGTCTCTGAAATACTTATATTCACATATAAGTTTTCTTGCTCAAGTTTATTGTTCTATATTTTCCTTTCTTAGGATATTTTTATCATTTTTTACAAGATTTTATTACTGACAAGTTTTTGTTTAAAGATTTTATTTAAGATGGAAGGAATGAATGTTGGTTCAATTGAGAATATTAATCCTACTAGACCACCTATTTTTGATGGGAATGATTAAGAATATTGGAGAGATGTGATGAAGACTTTTGTTATTAACACTGGAGTGGAAAACTTTGTTATGTTTACTGGAGATTACAAGATTCCAGATAAGGAAGTCAAAAATTTTACTAATCAAGAGAAGTCATAATATCAACTAAACTATAAGGTACACAATACATTGTTGTGTTCCATGACTTGGAATATATATAGCCAGATTTCTTCTTGTGAAGCAGAAAATTTTATTTGGAAGAAGCTTGAAGTTACATAATTTGGTACTTCCAAAGTTATTGAAACTAGAAGAGCTGTGCTTAGAGCTGAGTACCATGGTTTTTTCTTTCCTTATGGAGAACCTATATGTAAGGTACAATAGAGATTTATGACTATTGTCAACAGTATAATATCCATGGGTGAAAAAGGTTTGGATGATGAGGCACTTGTAGACAAAATTATAGACATCATTCCTAATGAGTGGGAATCCAAGAGAATAACTATAGATGAGAATAGGAAAGTCTCACATATTACTCTTGATGAGATTTTGGAACACTTCTTCAACATGAGATTAGAATGAAGAGAGATGCTGAAAATGTTAAGAAGAAGAATGTGAATGGAAGTGTTGCTTTTACAACTATGTCAAATCATATGAAATCCAAGACTCTTGAGAGAGTTACAAGATCTAAATCTAAGAAGGTCACTGTTTTATCTGAATCTAGTGGAAGTGAACATTCTGAGAATTAACTAGATAATCTTTCTCGAAGGATGAACAAGATAGTTGGGAAGAAGGACTTTCAATATAGATACAAGAAGAAATAAAGAAAGGATAAGAAATACTCTGAAGTCACTTGTTATGAATTCAAAAGAGCTGGACATATAAGGCCAGATTGTCCTATGCTTAAGATAAAAAATAGAAAGGAGAATTATTGTGAGAGGAATATAAAGAAGTACTAAAAAGCTAAATCTAAGAAAGTCTTGAAAGCTAATGACACCTGGAGTGCCAGTGGTAGAGACTCTTATGATGAATCCTCAGATTAAAAATCTTCTGGATAGAAGAATCTTGGTTTAATATCCAGATTACCTATTTAAAATCATTGTTTAATGGAAAAGGTACACAATTATAAATCCATCACCAATATATCTTTGAATGCTAATTATAGTGATAGTAAATACTATGAATCCTCATATGAAGAATATTCTTCTGATGAATATAATACTTTACCTACCTATCAAGAAGTTTCTAGGTATGCTAAGCTCCTTGATAATGAAAATTATAAAGTCAAGAAAATATTGATAAGGAAAATTCTAAGATTTCTATTCTTACTAAGGAAATATCAGATCTTTCAAAAGATCTTGATAAGAAAACCCTTGATTTTGAAATTATTTCAAAAAACCTTGAGGAAGTTAATTCTGAGAAGGACAAACTTTCTAAGGATCTAGACAAAGTAATTCCTTGAGGAAGTGTATGTAAAACATTACCTTAGGGATGAAAAACTTTGATAATATGTATTCCCAAATTCTACCTCTAAGGAATAATTCTGGTTTTGGTTATGCAAGTTGAAAACCAATTTTTAGTAAAAATTATTTTGTTTCTCAAAGTGCCCCATTCTACACTAAGTGTCAATTTGGTAGGAATTAGGAAATTTTTTTTTCCTTAAACAAAACTCAGTCTTTAGGTTTTCAAAAATCTTATTTTTCAAAGAAAATGTGGATTACTAAAATTTTTCTTTCTGAAGTTTCCGGATCCAAGAAAGTTTGGGTTTTGAAATTATAACTCTCTTATTTTCAGGAAAATAAAGATAATACTAATAGAAATACTTGGTACATGGATAGTGGATGTTCCCGACATATTATTGGTAAAAAAACTTCTTTGAAAATATTATCAAGATGAAAGGAGGAAAAATAACTTTAGGAGATAATGCTATGAGAGAAATTATTGGTATTGGTAACATTTTTTTTCTTGGAAAAACTTTGATTTCAAATGTTTTATTTGTTAAGGGTCTTAATCACAACCTCATTAGAATAAGTCAATTATGTGATGAAGGTTACCTTGTGAATTTTAGGAATGACAAGTGATTAGTACACAATTCCAAGGAAGAGTTTATTCTTTCTTCCCATAGGCAAGAGAATGCATACACACTAAACATAGAAGACCTTAGGAGCCAAGATCTACCTTGCCATAGTGAAATGGAAGATCATTCTTGGTTGTGGTATAAAAGGTTAAGAAACTGTAACCTTAGGAACCTATGCAAACTCTCTAAGAAAAGACTAGTTAAGGATCTCCTAGAGCTTAGATTTGATTCTTCAAAAGTGTATGATCCTTGTTAAAATAGAAAGCATTATAAATCAAGTTTTAAATAAATTGGTGAAGTCTCAACCACTGATTCATTACAGTTAGTGCATATGGATCTTTTTGGTCCAACACAAACTGGAAGTATTAGAGGCAAATATTATGTATTTTTCTTAGTTGATGATTACACTATATTTTCATGGGTCTATTTTCTATCAAAGAAATCTGAAGCTTTTTCTTATTTCAAAAGTTTTAGAGCCCAAGTTAAAAATGAGAAAAACATTCCTTTGATAACTATTCATAGTGATCATGGAGGAGAATTTTAAAATTTTGATTTTGAAACTTTTTGTAGTATAAAAGGCATTAATAAAAAATTCTTAGCACCTAGAAAACCTCAAAAAATGGTGTTGTTGAAAGAAGAAATAGAATTTTTTAAGAGATAACAAGAACCATGTTGAGTGAATATTCGGTTGACAAACATTTTTGGGCTGAAGCTGTAAGTACTGCTTGTTATACTATAAATAATGTTTTGATTAAACCTTTTCTTAATAAAACTTATTTATGAGTTATGGAATGGTAGAAAACCTATACTTTACTACTTCAAGGATTTTGGTTTCAAGGTATTCATTCTGAATACTAAAGATAATCTACACAAATTTTCACCAAAATATGTTGAAGGAATTTTCTTAGGATACTCCACAACTTCTAAGGCTTATAGAGTTTTCAATAAAAACACTTGTAATGTTGAAGAAATAGTACATGTTAAATTTGATGAAACTGATCATTTTGTTTTTAAACAACCTCAACCTACATCTTCAGATGTGTTTTCAAAAACTGATTATCAACATTTGTTAGAATATCCTTCTACTAAGGAAAATGTTCAATAAAAAATTTCTGAACCATTTACCCTAGAAGACTTCATACCTTATGTTGGTGAACAAGTTTTACAAAACCCAAATAAGTTGTTTCTAAAGAATAATCCCAGTGATAGTATCATTGGTGATGTAAATCAACCTATAAGGACTAGAAGTTTCTTAAGAAATGAATTTGAAAATCTAGCATTTCTTTCCTAATTAGAACCCAAAAGCACTGATGAAGCTTTAGGTGATGATGATTGGATAAAAGATATGTAAGATGATCTAAATGAATTCGAAAGCAATAAAGTCTGGACCTTGGTTGAAAGACCTAAGGAAAATTCTATTATTGAAGTAAAATGGGTCTTCAGAAATAAATGCGATGAAAATGAAATCATAGTAAGAAATAAATCTAGATTGGTTACTAAAGGCTATAATCAACAAGAAGGAATATACTATAAAGAATCCTATGCTCCATTAGCTAGACTTGAATCTATTCATATTCTAATTTCCTTTTCAGCATTCTTCAATTTCAAAATTTTTCAAATGGATGTTAAATGTGCTTTCCTTAATGGTTTTTTACAAGAGGAAGTTTTTGTTGAACAACGTCCTGGGTTTGAAGATTCAAAACATCCTGAACATGTTTACAAACTTACCAAAGCTTTGTATGGACTTAAGAAAGCCCCTCAAGCTTGGTATGATAGACTTACAGTATTTTTGCTTCAAAATAATTATGTTAAGGGAAATGATGATCCAACCCTTTTTATAAAGAAAGATAATAAAAATGTTTTGATTGTTCAAATTTATGTTGATGACATTATATTTGGTTCAACTCAGCAATCTTTATGCAACACACACTCACAAACTATGGTATTAGTTTTTCCAAAACAAAAAATTTTTGTGATAATTATAGTGCCATTACCTTAAGTAAAAACCATGTACATCACTCTCGTGTAAAGCACATATATATTTGGCATCACTTTCTTAGGGATAACACACTAAAAGGAGATACCATTCTTCAATTTATCGTTACACAAGATTAACTTACTGATATTTTCACAAAATATTTACCCTCCAATAGATTTGAATACATTAAACAGAAGTTAGGAATGATAACCGTAAGGTAATCTTCCATGTTAAATTCCTATTGAAACCAATCTCCTTGCAGTAAGGAAGTCCTTTTCATGGGGGGGGGGGGGTATATTTGTTTGTTAGATTTCCAAAAAAAATTCAGTCTAAAAATTTTTTTGTAGTCAAATTTTTTTTCGTAGTCTATTTTTTTTATAGTTAAGAAATTTTTTCATTTTCAAAATTTTCATACTTAAAATTTTCGTAATGAATATTTTTGTACTTAAAATTTTCATAATGAAGAGTTTTGTACTTAAAATTTTCATAATCAAAATTTTCTGAATCTAAAGTTCCTCAAGAAGAATTTTCCTCATTACAAATAATCTTCCTTGAAATCTGAAAGGTATGTTTTCTTTATTAAATTTTCATAATTATCTTTTAATTGTTTTTATTTTCATCTCTTTTTAAATTTTCGTAGTCACTTTTTCTTAAATCCGAATGTTTTTCTTAAAAAATCCTCAAAAGATCGAATTTTATCAAAATTTCCTTCCAGCTATCATATCAATCGTTAGATCTGATTAGAAGGTTTTCCAACCAGTGGATTGAGTATGGAAGATGAACCGTCACCTCAAACGCATATATAAAGGACCCCCAATGGTTTTATCACATCGAAACTCAAGCTCGTGCATGCTAAAGCTCTGCCCTCCTACATAAGCCTGTTCCGAACTTCTCTGATCTTTCTTAGTTTTGAATGTCTGCTGAAGTCTCCTCTTTGAAAGATATGTCAACTGTAAAATCAATCTCTAAATAGAAGATATATAGAGAAAGTTTATATTATCCAAAGTTTTTTGCAAAGTATGATTCTATTATCTCTAATAATATAAATAATTCAAGGAATTTTATGATTTTCATGAGGAGGAGGTAGAAGCCTTAACAAAGAAATAGGAAGTGGCTGATACTTCAAAAAAGGGTGGAAGGAAAAGGAAATTGAAATATGTGGAAGAGAAGGCAAAAACCCCTGTGTCTAAAGAAACCCAATCCACACCATCGAATCCAAATAAACAAAAAACCTATCCTGATGAGGTTATGGCTAAATAGAAATAAAATAAGAAAAATCAGAAAGAAGGGGAGACTAAGTTTGGATTGGACCCTACTAAAGCAAAATCTTTGAAGTAAAAGGTAGATGAAGAGCTTGAAAAGCAAGAGAAAGAGAAGAAGCAAAAGAAAAAGTTGTTTGAGGCAGAGATAGTCCAATCACTTCTGAAGGATACTAAGAATGCTTCTGAGAATATTCCAGTACCAGAATCCTTCTAAATATAACCTTTACCATAGACTATGGGAAAGAATTTTTTAATTCTGAAAATAAATCAAGGAGAAGTAGCAGAAGAAAAAGAATTAGTAGTGGTAGAAGAAGAAGACAGTGGTGATATTGAAGATCTGATAAAGAAAGTAGAGGATTTTCATGAGAAGGAAAGACCTTCTGAGAAATTATCATTACAAACCTCTCAAGACGAATCATCAAAACTTGCTACTCTTGGGAAGGATGAAGATAAGGCTGATGACAAAGTAGAAAAACCATCTAAAGAATAAAGCATCAATAAAGATTTCATTCACCCAAAATATGCTGAGGCGGGAATATAAAATGAAGAATTTGATGAAGAAAAAATTGTTCAGCTATCTGATAGTGAACATGAATCCTCGATGAGGAAGTCATTCTAAAGATTGATAAGGGGAAATGGGTAGTAGTTGATACACCTAACAAGGATGTGGTAAAGAAGTAATATGTTGGTGGTTTTTCAAAGAGGAAAACTGTTGAGATAGAAAAAGAAACCTCACCAAGAAAAATCTATAATTCAGAATCGTCCTCTCTTAGAGATGATTTTGTAGTCCAATATTTAAATAAGCTTATTGGGAATATACTAATATTTCCCAATATAGAATCGAGATGCCAGATGCTTAAACATTCCTTAAATCAGAGATTAGATTCAGTATCCATGGTGATAGATAAGTGCATCAAACTTGAGGTCGATTTCAAAAACTTTTACAAAAACTATGAAGCCCACAAAAGATATTGCAATAAGATGACAAAATGGTCAAAGAAAACTATAGAAGACATGATAATTCTAGATGAGTTCCATGAAATTGTCAAGGATGCATTTGATACTAAATATGTGAAGATCAAGGATCTCACAAATAACTTTGAGGAAAAGCTCACTCTGGAATAGAATTCTTGGATGCAAGAAGTGAAAGATCTGAATGGGAAGTTATATTCAGTTGCTCAGAGTTGGAAGAGGGAAAGAAATATTAGAATCAAACTTGAGGAAAAATTTTCTAAGCAAAAAGAAGTTCTAAAGGGGAAGGTGAAATATTTTAAGGCTCAGGAAGAAAAAATCAAAGCCTTAGAGAAGAAAATAGAAGATCAAGATCAACTTCTCAAACATGCAGAGGAAGATCACAAAGAACTCAAGAATCTCAAAACCATAGTAAAGAAGTTGATTCTGAAGGAAAAGGAAGGATAATCTTTTTCAATTCCGATCTTTTGTTGTATTTCTTCTTTGTATAAATTTTTTCCAATCTGAAAGAAGTTTTTGGTTTCTCATATTTTGGTTGTTTAGTAATAATATTTCAGGTACCAGATTTCCTTTTCCATTCCCTATATTCCTTTTTGAAAATCAAAAAGGGGGATAAAGGAATGTTAAAAAGGAATAAAAAGTAAAAGATGAAATTTCCCTAAATAAGGGGGAGTTCATCTAAGGGGGAGTTCTTATCCAAGATGATTTTCATATGCAATAAAATGCTAAGTCTCAGTCCAGAAATCAAGAATATGATCGTTGGTGTTTCCAAAGCCTAAGGGGGAGTTAGTCATATTCATCATTTCCCATGTGTTAAGGGAGATAAGTTTTATTTTCAAAATATAGAAAAATATTTTCTAGGTCCTTATATTATTTTTCATAAGGATGTTTGTGCTTTCCAAAAAGGAGGAGATTGTTGAGTCAATAAGGTTTTTTTATAACTTTTCCATTCCTTCATGTTTTTAAAATCACAAACACTCTACCTTAAGGAAAAATGTATTTTATCCTAATAAGGAAAAATTTTCTTCCTCAAGGAAGTTTTATCCTTAATCTGTTTTACTTTCATAAGGTAAATTTTCCTTCCTCAAGGAAATTTATCCTTACCTTGTTTTCATTGTTCATATTATAATCTAAATAATTTTCCTTCTAATTATTAATTTGAGGTTTGTAACTAAATCCTTGGAATCCTATAAATACTTAGATATAGTGCATTCTGTTTTCAGGATCCGAATTCAGGTTCCGAATTCTCTGAATTCAGACTCTGAACTTAAGTTCAGACTCTGAATTCTATGAATACAGACTCCAAAATTTCTGAGTTCAGACTCCAAATTCTCTGAATTCAGACTCTGAATTCTCTGAATTCAGACTCTGAACATTCTGATTTCAGATTTTGAATTCTATGAATTCAGAATCCAAAATTTTTGAGTTCAGATTCTGAATTCTCTGAATTCAGAATCCGAACATTCTTAGTTCAGACTCCAAATTCTTATGAATTTAGACTCTGAATTCTTATGAATTTAGACTCCGAATTCTTATGAATTCAGACTCCTGATTTTCTTGAAATTCAGACTCTGGAATCCATATAATTCAGGTTCTGAATTCTTTTAAATATAGAATCCAAATATTCATGTATTATAGACAAAGAATGGTTTTTTTGTTAGACTCTAAACTTTTATTTTTCCTTACATTCTGAAATATAGATTTGGTTAAGCAACCATATTTTTTATTACACTTTTTTGAGTTGTAAAATGATGTCGGGCTTTCTGTTTCTAACCAACCGTTGTTTTAGTGGCACGTGTATAGGTCCCTCCGAAACTCAAGGAAAAATATGACCATTGGAGGAGGGAGCTGACCGTTGAAGATGTGCCTATAAATAGGATCTCATTTGAAAGAGCTCATAACTTTTGACAGAGGTTGATCAATCTAGAGATTACATGCTTCTGAAGTGATTTATAGAGATAGAGACTTTATTTCTTTGTGCATACTGAACATCTTGTTCAGAATTTCTTCCTGCGACTCCGAATGTTGTTTTGTACATTCGAAGGCTTCCGAGGATAGGAAGAAAGAGGTGCCGACTACCTTGAAGTTCGAGGGCTTGCAGGGATATCAAGATAGATTCCGATATTCATATCGAGGGATTATCCTGGTGTGAGTAAGATAGAATTTCTTGAAAGTATAAATCAAGGGACCTTTATCCAATGTTGTTGGATAACCTTCTCTTTGGGTTAAAAGATTTACTACTTGTTACTTGTATTGTTTCAAGTTTTCTATTGCATTTTGGTTGTTGAGGAAAGTTTAACTATCTTATACTTTCTTATACTTGTACTCTGATTAGTGAGATTTTATATGCTTTAAGGTAGAATATTTATCTTTTTAAACTTTTCTTAAGTTTCATTTCTGGAACCCCATTTCCAGAATCAAGAAAGTTTTTAGAAATAAGAGGTCTTGTGAATTTACCTTGTTTAACTTTGTTAAACATTACCATCTTTAAAAGTTCAAAAGGAATTTTTTTAAAGTATACAATTCACCCCCCTCTTGTATATTGAGCATCTACATCAGTATTTTGATACTAAAATCAGTATAATTTCGATCCTACAATAGATTTTGGTATGATTCTAGGATCCTTAAGATATCCATAGGACCCTATCCATTACGATGGTAACTCTTGTTAATGTTATTTACATTTTAGGTGGTATGACACATTATGTAATTGAATGCTACTCATACCTTAGTCGCAGTCAGTTCCATATTGTGGAATAGTCATCTCAAGAACATGAGTGCAAAAGGGGTGAAAAAACATAGTAAATAAGGATTTTTGAAAGATGTAACCCTAAAAAATATTTCATTTTGTGAATATTGTGTATTTTGAAAGTCTAAAAATTTTTATATTTAAAAGATATCTACATATATCTATATCCCACATTGAATATGTCCATTCAGAATTATGGGGACCCTCAACGGTATCCTCCCATGGTGGAGGGAACTATTTCATGACTTTAATTGAGTATTATTTTAATAAATTATGGATTTATATATTAAAACAAAATTATTAAACATTTAGAACTGTCAAGAATTAAAAAAATAGTGTCAAGAGTGAGTCGAAATATAAGTTGAAATCCCTTAGAATAGACAATGAGTTTGAGTAATTGTCTAATGAATTTGGTTAATTTTTTAATTATGAATATATCTTGAGTCACTATATATTTGTGGGCACCACATAATATAATGGGCTAGTTGAGAGGATGAATAAAATGTTTTTGGATAGGGTGAAAAGGATGCTCTCACACTATGGTATATATAAGTCTTTTTGAGGTGTGGATTATTCTAAAACGCTTTCCATGATTTTTAATTGTCCTTATAGTCTTATTAGTTAAAAAACTACTAAGTATATATCGAATAGTTCACCCATATTCTAGGAAAACATTGAGTTTTTGGTTGTACTGCTTATGCATATAAAAAATCTGATAAGCTAGAACCTAGATCTCTAAAATGCGTCTACATGGGTTATCCCCAATGTGTTAAGGGTTTGGAATTTGGATTGATATCCTAGTTTTAATAAATTCATAATTAGCCAAGAAACTATTTTTCATGAGTTAGCTTCTCCAAAGAAAAAGTCTTGTAATCCTATTGATGATGGCATGCTTTAACCTATGATAATTGAGGTTCATTTAGAACCCAAAGAGTTTCCTATGATCAAGATAGTCATCGACATTCCTCTTATTAGGACCAAGATGAGAAGGATGATGACCATATTCAGGTATTGTCTTTTTTTCAAGGAAGTTTTAGAATATAGGAAAATTACCACACTTTTTATTTGATGAGAATTGAACTGACCATTATATTCAAGGAATCAGACACACAATGCTTGAAAATGTCAAATGTATTGAGAAAGAATGTTGTTGGAAGTAAAGGGTCATTAGAGCCAAACTAGATCCATAATAGAATGATTTGATCATAATGGGGAAGAATCAGAGTCTTCATGACTACGATATAAATGTGATGATGATTTGATGATCTTGTAGTCATCATAAATCCTAAGTTATGAAACTTGTGATGCAAGATGGATGAAAGAAAGGGGGATAAGATTTTTTACTACTCATATTAATATTAATAATATCTGTTTGGAATGAAATATAATTTGTTGGAGATAATATTCAATCTGATTGTAATCATGTCCACCGTATTCAGGCCGACCAGGAAAGAAAGACATTGCTGGAGGATTTGGAAGTTATAATTTTTTCATTTTAAGGAAAACATTATTGAAGTTGACACTTAATGTAATCTAAGTTAGATGATGCTAAAGATAATATTTAGCATATTCAAATACATAAAGGAATTCATGATATAAGATGAAGTTTGTGAAATAAGAAAATTGTCCAAGTCAATGTTTCCCGGTCTTAAGATCATCATATTGAGTTCATCGAATTCATATTTTTTTAAAGACTGAGAATATTTCTGGAAAATGTGAAAAACTAAAGGTATTGGTTTTCAGTCAGACCAAAAGCCAAAATAGATAAATCTTTGGTTAATGAAATTGATGTGTATCGTATTCAGAAGTGTAGAAGTTGATTGGGACTAATATGAAAATTAAAATCAGATTTCATCATCAATATAGTCAACTATTACTTAGGATGAATTGTTGTGATTACAAATTGGTCAAGGGACATCAGATTGAAGAAGAGTGTGGGTTTATTCACGACCAATCATTAGTTTGGAGGAAAAAAGAATAAAAATATCACATTAATATGGTCGGATGTGTTTTTCAAGGAGGACATTGATATTTGAATAAGATTATGTGTGTTTGGTGTAGAGCAATGTAATGAGGAAACTATTATTTTACATTTGTATTCATTGAAATAAGTCAGATCGTAATAACAATGGAAAATAAAAATGAAGAATTGGAATAGAAAATAATTATCGAACTGGTGTTTGTGAAGACATAATGCTGAAGAGGTGAATTTGATGGAAGATTTGAGAAGGTTCAAGAAAAGTTGAGAAATGTTGACGAAGTCAATGTGCACTCAAAATTAAAGGAAACATGAAAATTTATGTAATTTGGTTGAGCGGGAAACATTTTTAGATTCTTGAAAAATCTAGTTTTTGCTCACCTATAAAAGGAAATAAGTACATTATACTTTTGTTGAATGAAGTACTGCTCATAGAGGATTAAATAGGAGCTATGTTTTTTTAGTGAGAAGAATTTTCCATATTGATATTTTTTGAAGAAGTTTTGTTAAATATAAGTTAAATGAGAAGAAAAAAGTTTTAAAGTATTTAGTTGATCATCATATTTATCTGATTATCATATTCATCTTATCATCATATTTGGATGATCATCGTACCGGGAAGGATAATCATACCAGGACTATCGTATTGGGGTTTTTTGCGAACTGAGAAATATATTTTTCAGAATTTTCTAAACCGTACTCTCACAAAGTCATCTTTTTTTATTGAGAAATCATACTAGAAAATTGGGTTGAGAGAATCAGATTGGACTATGAGACTAAGTTTCATATCAAATTCCTTGAATTTTATACTAGGTTTTGGGTAAGAAAGTGAAGAATTATTATTAAAAGAATACATTTTTGGATGTTGATAGAGAAGAAAAAGTAACATGTTTTGTTACACAAACTTTATATTACATCATTTTTTCTAGAAGGAGAACACACAATATTGAATTATTTACATAGTGCTATAAAAGTGAAAGGGAATATCCTACTCATTATATTCCACACAAAAGGAATTATTTTCTAGTAAATTTTGTGGTATTGTATTATTTTCAAACCATACCAAGGATGTAGCTATCCTTATTGAATAATGAACCTTGTAAATTATTTTATTCTTATGGATGTATTTTTGAATTGTTTTCATAAAGGAATGAAATATTTAATAGGAGGTGAAGGTTGTCTAATTTTTAAGGAAACATAAAAAGGAAAGATATAACTGATCCACCCCTCCCCCTCTCAGTGACACAACTATCTTGACTAGGCACTTTGAATTGGTATCAAAGTTGAAGGTAACCTTGACTTATTATTTGATGTAGTTTTGAGAAGAAGCTGATGGATAATATGAATTATGTGAACAATAAAGGTATTCTGGTTTTTGATGGTTAAAACTATCATATTTATAAATATATAATGCTGCCTTATCTTATGTATATTGGATATGATGTTCTTGAAGCTGTAATAGATGGATTTTATCCAATTTATGATAGATTTCCTCTTATATATGTTAATAAGAAGAATATTAATAATTATGGAAGGGTTAAGAATGATTTGCTATAATCACTTTCTAAAACTAAATTCCTAAGGGTGAAAGGTGTTTCCAAACCAAAGGTATGGAGGAAATTTTTTAAAACACTTACGAAGGAAATAATAAAGCGAAGAAGGAAAAATTACAAATATGGAAATTTAAGTATGATGATTTCAAAATGGGTGAGTATGAATCTATTAGGTAATTATTTACCAGGGTGAATGACTTTGTCAGCACTCTCAGAAGTCTTAGAAAAAATTTAGAAGATTATTCTATTTTTGAAAAGACCTTAAGAATCATTCTTGATAAGTTTAATGCTAAAGTATCTCTATTGGAATATAGAGATCCTAAAACATTATCTCTAGATGATTTTTAGAGCACACTCATCACCTATGAAATGATAATGGAGAAAACTATGAAAATAAAAAAAATGATAGATAAATTTCATTCAAGGTGGAAATCAAGGAAAAATAAAGTATGTATCTTATTGAATAAGAAACTGGTGATTAAGATTCTGAAAATAAGGTATATAAAAATATTGATCATATTTTATCCTTGTTTTCTAAAATTGTGAGAAGTGGTATAGGTAAATAAAAAGGTAAAATTCCCTTAAAATGTTTTGAATGTGGTGATATTGGTCACTTTTTGGCTAATTATCCTTGAAGAAAGATAGAATATAATAGTGATGAAGAAGAAATAAAGGAAATAAGATCATGGAAGAAATAGAGTGATAAAGAAAAATCTCTTTCTAATGCGAAATATAGAATAATATTCAAATTCAAAAGAAGACGTTTCTTATCAAAAGATGAAAAAAAATAAGTCAATGATGGTGATTCTAAAAAGTCTATTGAGTATATCATTGAGAATACTTGTATTAAAACTATGAATGATGAATAATTTGGAAGTAGTAGTTCTGATGAATATGAAACACAAGTTGAATTTCATTTAAAAGAAGAGTTGGAAGAATGTCTGAGAAAGTTTGGAAGACAATAGAAAGAAGTAAGGAAGTTGAAGAATGAATTTTCCTCAATAAACAATCAAGAATGTTTCCATGATGATAAAGTGAATATTCGGAAAGAAATATATGATTTAAAGCAATATCTTGAGGAATAAAAGAATCATAATGGGCATCTAGAAGTAAAGATAAATGTAACATAAAAAGAGTTGGAACTTTTCCAATAAAAACTTTTTATAGCTGAAGAGAAAGGTATAAGTTTCAAAAATTCTATCTCTGAAGATAGAAAACGTTCATAAAAGGTTCAACAAAAGTTAACTTCAAAAGGTGGGAATAAAGGAGAATTTTTTTCTAAAAAGATTGAATCCAGGAAAGACATGTATGTGGCCAAAATTAACAATGGAAATTTTTGAATTTTCTAGAAACCCTGAGTCTGAAAATATTTCTAAACATTCTGAATCTAGAAAATTTTCTAATACTTTTGGTTCTAAGAATCCAGAAAAAAAACAAAGATAAAAAGAAAAATTTTGGTTGATAACAGAAAGGTTGGTGGTTTAGAAAGTAAATACAAGAAAGTTTTAGAGAAACATGTTCACAACTCTAGTCAGTATGGAAGCTATAGAGGCAAGTATTCTTTTTATAGATACTACTGGTATTGTGGTGGATTCTAACACATTAAAAATATGTATTGGATCAACCAAAAAAATTACTATTATTCCATATGTAATGAAAGTAAAAGTTTTAGGGTAATTCAATAACCTCAAAGAAATAAGTTTAAGAAGGTCATTTTGAAGAAACCTGAGAAGGATGGTGTAAGAATTAAAAATTGGTTCCAACCTTTGGAAACTATTTGTGAAATATGCAAAAAAAATTGAAAACATGAAAAAGGATGTCTTATTTTGTTACTAACAGAATGAATGTTTCTTAACAATTCTCATAATCTGGAGATAAAAATAGAAAAGTGATATGAAAAGGATCTTGTTTTTAAAACCACATTGAAATATATAAATGGAGAACAACCTTGGATTCTTGAAATTGGGTGTTCTTATGATCTGACAGAAGATTTGATATTATTGAAGAATTTGAATGATTTCAAGGATGGATCTATGACATTCAACAATGATGAATCACTAAGAATCAAAAGTGTTGGATTAGTTATCATTGGAAAAGAAAAATTGAAATCCAATAAATCTTTATTTTTTGATGGAATGGACCCTAACCTGCTGAGTGTTTCACAATTGTGTGATAATGGTAACCAAGTTACTTTAATGAAATATGTATTTTTTGTTAAAAGTGATAAGAATAGAAAGATAGTAACAAAAGGCCAACACACAAATGGAAACCTATTTCAAGTTGTTGAGGCATAAAAATATTATTACTTGAGCATGGTGGAAGAC
Source organism: Viscum album (assembly GCA_963277665.1). Taxonomy (NCBI): domain Eukaryota; kingdom Viridiplantae; phylum Streptophyta; class Magnoliopsida; order Santalales; family Viscaceae; genus Viscum; species Viscum album. Next base: position 1,512,784,216 of record OY728155.1, on the reverse strand, counting down.
AATCAATTGTGAAACAAGAGTTTGGGACACATGAATCAGAGAAACATGAGAAATCTATGTAAAATAAAAAGTGTCTGAGACATCCCTGATTTTCCAAGAAGAAGATATTAGGTTTTCCCTATTTTTCATAAATGAAATATTATTAATTATGTGCATAAGAAAGTTGAGATTTGTTCAAAACAACCCATGAAGCTTATATATTTCGATATATGTGGGTTGATGAGAAAACAATAAAAGAATGGAGATATGTATTTTATTACTTTCATTGATTACTTTACTTAAATTACTTATATTATGTATAAGAAACATAAGTCATATTCTATGAAATTTTTTAAAAGTTTCTGAACGAAAGCTGAAAATGAATATGAGTATTCAGTGAATAAGTTGACAACTGAAAATGGAAATTCATATAATAATGATGAATTTGAAATTTATCTTTATAATCATGGAATTAGTATGATAATAGTTCCCCATAGACTCCCCAAAAAATTTGGGTTGTTGAAAGAAAGAATTGATTTTTTGTGGAAATGAGAATAAATATGTAACATGAAGATAATCTTTCTCATTACTATTAGAGTCAAGCCATGAGCACTAATGTGTATACCCAAAACTAATGTTTATATAGTCCAAGTTATAAGATGGCTCTATATGAATTGTTTTATGGAAAAAATCTTAGTTTGAAACACTTAAGAGCTTTCTCGAGTCCATGTATTATAAAGAAAAAGGTAAAAATCTTGGAAAGTTTGAGTAAAAGGGTGAAGATGGAATTTTTCTTGAATATTATTTAGAAGAAAGATTATATTGATGTTTTAAAAAATAAATAGGAATAATTTTTTATTCTATTTATGTGGAATTTATTGTAAAGACATAATAAGATAAATATTCTCATGTATATAAGGAAGTTGAGCAAGAAAAAGAAAATAATTCTGATAAGGATACAGACAATTGAAATCCTACTCAAGAATAACTGGACTCAACTATTTTATGTGATGAGGAAGATAATAAAAAATCTAATCCTAGGATGAGGAAGTAGGTGTAATCTCATAATATCATTGGTGATCAATATCATAAGGTTCAAACAAGAACAACAACAAATTCTATTACACATACTTCCTTATATTCAAAAGTTGAGCCGAATGGTGTAAATGAAGTTTTCAAATATCCATAATGGGTTCTATACATGAATGAATAGATATATTAGATTGAAAATAATGATACATGGGAACTCATACCCAATCTAGATAACAAAAATATTATTGGTAAAAACTGGTTTTTCCGAAACAAGCTAAATAAAGAAGGTGAAGTGATAAGTAATAAGGAAAGACTTGTTTGTGAAGGGTATTCACAAATTGAAGGTATTGATTTTGATGATACCTTTTTTATGACGGAAATATTATAAATAATCCGAATATTTTTTGTTATTTCCATACAATGAGGTTACAAAATCATTCAAATGGATGTATGGAACACATTTCTGAGTGGGGAACTTGATGAAGAAGTTTACATTGAACAACCATGTCGCTTTATTATTAGGAAAGATGAAGGTTATGTATGTAGATTGAAGAAAGAACTATATGATCTAAAAAAATCTCTAGGATCATGGTATTCCAAATTGGATACTTTCTTAAGGAATAAGAGTTTTAATAAAGGAAAAGTTGATAATGATTTTTACATCAAATAAAGTCAAATGTTTTCCCTCATTATACTGTTTATGTTGAAGACATTATCTTTTCTGGGAATGATGAAAGATCTTGTGAAGATTTTCTAAAGAGATGAAAAATGTGTTTAAGATGTCTATTTTAGGGGAATTAAATACTTTATTGGGTTGTGAATCTTACAAAATAATAATAACATTTTCATTTCCCAATAAAAGTATGCTAATGAACTTTTTAAGAAGTTTGGCATGGAAAACTCAAAAAAAAATTCCATGCTGATTTCAGTAGAAATAAAGTTTTCTAAATAATAGAGAAGTAAAGGAAGTTGATCAGAAAGAATTTAAGAAGATGATTGGAAGTTATTGAATTTGAATTCCTTATGACCTGACATTGTTTATTCTATCACCTTATATGAAATATTTTAGAGTGCTTATAAATAATTACATTTTCTTGATGGAAAGTGAATTCTTATATACATAAAATGCAGAAATTTTTTTGAAATCATGTATGACAGCTCAGAAAGTATTGAATTGTTTGGGTATTTAGATTCTGATTGGGTAGGTAATTTTTGTGATAGATGATCCACATCTAGTGGATTATTCTTTTTGAGAAAGAGTTATGTTAGTTGGAATATAAATAAATATAATTTAGTAACTCTCAGTATGGGTGAATCTGAGTATGTTTCTTCCACTCAATATATTACTCAACTTATTTGGATGAAGAATACATTATAATACTTACTCTTTTAAGTAAAGTTACCCTTGCTCTTGGGTTGTGATAATAAAAGTACAATCAATCTCCCTAGGAATCTGTTTCTACATTATCATTCAAAACATATAGATATCAAATATAATTTCATTAAATAGAATTTGGAGAAGAATGAAATGGAGATAGAGTATGTTCCTACATCAGAACAAGTTGCTGAAATTTTCACAAAAACTTTACTGAAGAAATCCTTTTCAAAATTGAGTTTGAACATGGTCATTCAACATATTTCTCATCAATGTTGATTTGTACATTTTCTACTCTCTCATCTTACCTTTGTAAAGTGTTTTCAGGGGGTATTTTTCATAAATCTATCCCTAAGAAAGAATGTAAAATGGGGGAGTTGGGGGGTAAGCTGTGAATTCAGTATTGTAAGTGCATGAATTATTCTAACTGGTTGTTGGAGTGGTTGTATGAAATATTTTTTTTATTATAGGATAATTGATGAATCAAGAAAGAAAAGCTGAGGAAGAAAGATGAAGAAGGTTTCATGATCACTTCTTTTGGAAAACATAGATTTGTTATAAATAATTCTTATTTTCTATAATGAGTTAGCTAACATATTCTTAGAACTATTGATAAGTAATCCATAGATTGAGGTTACAAAGTTCATTGATTTATAAATCATGGTTGACAACAAAATCAAAATGGAGATATTTTTAAGACCAAGTTGAGAAATATGATGATTGTATTCAAGTATTGTCTTTTGTTATCAAGAATGTTTTAGAAGAAAGGAAAATCACCTCACTTTTTATTTGATGAAAATAATATTAAAGATCATATTCAAGGAATTAGACTCACAATTCTTGAAAAGTTAGATCATATTGAGGAATAATCTTGTTGGAAGTAAAGGGTCATCAGATTCACACTAAATCCAAAATTTAAATATTTGATCATAATGGGGAAGAATGAGAGTCTGCATGACTATGATATAAATGTGATGATGTTTTTTGATCTTTGATTTATCATAAATCATATGTTAGTTTTGAAACATGTGATGTAATCTTGATGAAATAAAGGGGGACTAGGTGTTTCCAATCATATTCAAATTAATAATATCTAGTTGGAAAGAAAGAAAGGGTGTTGGGGATAATATTTTGTCTGACCATAGTCATGCCCATCTTATTCAAGATAAGAATGAAAGAAATATGTTTTTATAGGATTTGGAATTTACAATTATTTAATTGCAAGGAAAACAATTTTTAAGTTTATTTTTAACATAATCCAAGTCAGACAACACTAAAGATGATCTTGAACATATAAAAAATAATGAAGGACATGATACAAGATGATGTTTATGAAATAAAAAAGTTGTTGAAGTCAAAGTTTCCCAATATAAGGATCATCATAATGAGTTAATCAAATTAATATTTGTTTAAAGGATAATAATATTTGTAGAAAATGTGAGAAACTGAAGGTACTATTTTTCAATCAGACCACAATCCAATAAAAATAAAGCTCTGATGAAATAATTTGATGTGTATTGTATTCGTAATAGTTAACGTTTATTGGGACCAATACGAAAAGAAAAATTATAGTTCATCAAAAATATAGTCAAACATTCCTAAGGTTGAATTTTATTTCATTATAAATGGGTCAATATCCCTTGGATTAAAGAAGACTATAAGTGGAGTCAATAACAATCATCCTTTTGGAGGAATGAAGAAGAAACATATCACCTTGAGATGGTCAGATGTGTTGTCAAAGGGAGAGCTTAAAATTTGAAGAAGAGTATGTGTGTTTGGTGCAGAGCAACATAATGAGGAAATGGTTGTCTTACATTTGTCTTTATCATAACAAGGACGATTGTAATTCCAATGGAAAATTCGAATGAAGAATCTGAATAGAGAATCGGTATCAGACTGATGTTTATGAAGACAGCCTAAAGAAGAGTTGAAGTTGATAGAAGATTTGAGAAGGATAAAGAAGATTTGATAAACATTTATGAATTCAATATGCACCTAAAGTTCAAATAAAAATGAAAATTAAAGTAATTTGGTTGGTGTAACATCCTGAACTCGGATGCCACATAACTGTGCTTTGATCCTAGTTGGCCATATGGCCTCAAGAGCATCTCCCAAAACTCTATAGGGTACCAACTAGCAGTGAGGGACTAGGTATGATAGTGGGGATATTATAACCTCATTAATAGAGTTTAGCACAATGGAATACAATAAAAATTAAATAAAAATAGAAGTAATACTATACAACAGAAGTAAATACTAGAATACTGAAAGTATAAATAAACCAGAGTCATATCTTACAAAAGATTATGATACATATTCTTAATAAAGAATCCACAATAGGTACACTATATTCATATACAATACATGTTCCAGAAGTACAAAAAGGATAAAAATAAACCCAGTTGCATCACAACCTTCCGCTTAGTCCCATGCTCATTTTCTCCTTATCAGTATATCAAGTACCTGTAGGAGGGAACTTTCCATTATCGACACCTGTAATCATATAATTTTTTTGGGTCCAAAAAATGACCTAAATAGGGTATGAGACTAAATCCTAGCAGTAAACCACCCAAGTTCTATGCCAATCTATTAGTGAATATATATAACAGGCAGTGTACAATAATGAAAGTAGTAATCTATGAAGTACTTGAATGAAAAAAAACCAACATGAAATGGTTTCCATTTAAATTTCATTTCATCATCCAATTAAAAATTCAATTACATTTAATTCATAAGTCTCAAGATTTGGAATAATCCAGACATCAACCATATCACTATAATCAAAAGATATGCCTTATAAGGCTATATAATCAAGATAAGTGAAGACTCAATCCAAGATTTTTATTTGTCTTGGAAGATGCATCATAAACCATATCATTTAAATATTCAATTTAAAACCTGATCCCATCCCTACCATTCCTAAGCTATAATAGAAGTATCACTCTAGGTTCAATTTACAACAACACCCTAAAATCCAATCCTGGAAATCCTCTTAGGAACCTAGTATCACTTTAGGTGTGGTATAAGTCCACGTAAACTGATCCCAAACTTTGTGGTACTATAAGGATGCCCCAAGTATCACTCATGGAATATAGTCAATGCCTCTTGAGTCTATCCATGGAATCCCTCAATATATCCATGATTCACTCATCATTTAAGTACAACCTCAATGAGACCGTCCATTTCACCCCTCAATGGATCCATGTATCACCCACAACCTAATCATATTTAATCCTTGAGCCCATCCATGGAATTCTAAGATGAATCTATGATTCACTCAAGGTAGAAAGTCACAATAAGCACATGATCCCATCCATGTAATTATAAACTGAATCCATGATTCACCCAAGGCTATTTACCATTTCATCATTCAAAATTTATTTAAACATTTCATTAGGCATGCTAATGTCAAAACCAAAAGCATCAAATATAACACACCACCAAAGGGTGTCTCAAGCAAGAAGAAACCTCATAAGGATTTTTCATTCATTTCCTCACATGGGCATATTTCTCATAATAAGAATCACTTGTAAATTAAACTATTACTTGTGTTAAACATTATTCAACTAATGTGGGTAGATCAATAGAATAAGTAATTCAATCCAGAAATGCTTAAACAAGTAATGGAATACTCGGGTCACAAGGAAAGTTAACCATCCCATACTATAAACTAATTCAAATTTCATTAATAACAAATTCATTTTTAACAACCCTTTTAAGGGAAACAAAGGAATAATCATATTTAACACTTGAAAGGAAAAAAATGCATGCCTCATAGGCATCCTAGGACATAAGAACATAAAAGGTCATCCAAGGGAACTCACCCAGGGGGTGGCCCTTAATCAAGGTATAAAAGATAATACATTATTTAAAACACTTATTCTATTACCTAAAAAAAATAGGAAACAATAGGGTTCAATTATAAATCAAGGTGACACCCCAAAAATGGGCGCACAAAACTTTGGCATGTATAATCAACTCGATAATTAGATAAAGTCACGAGACCTCCTACCTTAGGCTTGTGCTAGATAGCTCATCCAGTATCAAGATCTCATTCCCTCTAGTTTGGGATAAATATGATTAATGGATGAAGAATGGGATATTAGGGCATATGATCCTAAATCCAAATAACATAATTGGTATCTAAATGAATCAAGAATAGCTAAAAGGGAAACGAGGCATTACTATTGCGGATCCAAGGAGACAAATGCCACTCGATTCAGAGATCAGACAGAGAGGGGATCTAAAAAGGGAGAATAGGCTCATGAGGGTGATCTCCCATGGTTCCCCTACTATGAAAATAGAGAAGGAAATTATATTTTTTGGTTATGAAAATTTTAGGGGAAAAAATGTAATTTTAACCAATTTAATTGGGTCGCGCGGTTTAGGTGCACGATTTGTCTAACTGTGCACCATTTCACATGGTAACTACAAGAGGAATGGGTAATCGTACTATTACCCTACATGGTTTAATGACTAGAAGTAACCATGAGGTCGGTCTTTTCCAAAGGTTTTCTAAAATTGTAGACCTATTACATGGTTGTGTGGCTACTACCGCACACTATCCTCTGGCTTTGGGGCTAGATATCCCCCACTGCCTCACTTCGCATGGTTTGTTAAACCATGTGGCCTGACCCACATGGTTTGTACTAATCACGATCTATGACCAAAACACACCAAACCTTGGGTTTCGGGCTTCCAATAAGCCCTAGAAACCCCTGAGACTTCCTTGACCACAACGAGCATCCACATTATGCCAAAATTAAGTGCTTAAACTAAGAATTAATGGAAAAATCAAGATTTATTCCTCAAATAAGAAGAAACAGGTTCCTACAAACTCCCCTATTAAATAAATTCATCCTAAATTTCCCTTCCTATAGTGATGAGGAAATATCAGAGAACAACTCCAACCTCTTTGACCATACATCATCCTCTCTCTCCAATGTCTCATCCTACACTCAGCGGTACTCCCATATGAGCCATACTAAAGGAACAGACCAACCACATAGAACCTTCATGCTACGATCAACAATTAATATAGGATGCTCCTCAAAGGATGAATATATCTATAAATCAACCTTATTGGTCTGAAAATAGTGAGACAAGTTTCAATAGAAATTTCACAATTGAGAAAAATGGATGACGTCATGCCTATCCTGCTACATCTGTCGTAACTGCAACTGATAGGCTACCAGATTGACTCTCTCCAAAATCTCAAATGGTCCAATGTATCTCAAAATAATCTTACCCTCTCTACTTATCCTCTTGTGTACCAACCTTAGTGAAAAATTTAGGAAAACCAGATCCCCAACCTCAAACTCTAGAGGTCGTATGTGGTGATCAACATACGATTTTTAACAAGACTATGCAGTAGCCTTATACTTTTGAATAAACTACACCAAATCAGTGGTCTCCTAGACATAACGAGGTCGCATCATAGTTTCCTCTAATTCTTATATCCAACATAGGGGTTATCGTCATGGAATACCATATAAATCCTTATATGGCTCCATTTGAATAATATCATGATAGATATTATTATAGGAAAACTCAACCAGGGGTATATGTATCTCCCAAGAACCCCTAAAATCTAGGATGCATGCCCACAACATATCCTAAATAACTTGAATCATGCACTCTAATTGTCCATATGTTTAGGGGTGGTTAGATGTGCTTATAAGCACCTATGTACCCATTAACCTCTGTAACCCTTTCCAAAAAAAAGAAGTAAATATGGCATCCCTATCTGAAATGATAGAATGCGGGACAATATGTAGTCATACAATCTCTTAGTTGTACAACCTCCTAAGCTCATCATCACTTAATATTTACTTTATTGGTAGGAAAGGTGAAAGCTTTGTGATGATATCAACAACAATCCATACAGTGTCCTTACCTAGAGGTGACCTTGGTAAACCCATCATGAAATCCATCACAACATCATCCCATTTCCACTCAGGAATGGGTATCTACTATAAAAGTCTGGCTATTCATTGGTGTTCTTCCTTTACCTACTGATAGGTGGAACACCTCATGAAAAAACCAACTACATATCTTTTCATACCCAACCACCAATATTGAGGATGTAAATACTGATACATCTTGGTCACACTAGGATGCACTTCCCATATCGGGGCATGAAAGTCCCACATCAGTTACTAGCACATGTCTTTTAAAACCCATACATGACCATATAATCATATAAAATCATCCTTACCTATAGTCTATTCTAGAGGAGGTTCCTCACCTTCCACACTCTCCCACAAAACTAGGACTTTAGAATCTGATTGCTGCCTCTTCCTTACTCTTTCTAGTATATTATAGGTAACAACTAAGGATGCAAGAAGATTTTTTCACTGACTATCATGCAACTACAAGTGCATCTCATAGAACAAAACCATAAGCTACCACTCACTACTAGCCCACTGCACTGACTATATATGAGTCCTCTTATAAAGTGCATCAGACACTGCATTGCTTTTATGAGGCATATAGTCTAGTTCAATGTCAAAGGACTGAAGGTATTTGACCCACCTTCACTGCCTTAGATTCAAATCATGCAATGTAAATATATACTTGAGGATTTTGTGTTATGTTCACACAACAAAATGCTCTCCCAATAAGTAATGTCTTCAACAACGTAATGCATGAACAACTGCAGTGAACTCGAGATTGTGCATTGGGTAATTTCTCTCATGTGTCCTTAACTACCGAGATTCATATGCAATGAATTGATCCCCATACATAAGAACTACTCCTAGATCGATACTTGATGTATCATAGTACACAGTGTAACTCCTTCCTGACTCTATACAAATCAGTATAGTCACTAAAGTTAATCTCCCTTTCAGCTCCTGAACGAATGTCTCGCAGGAATCTATCCATACATACTTCACACCCTTCTCAGTCAATACCATCAACGATGTTTCTAAGAATGATAATTCCTGTATGAAATGACTATATTAACCATCCAACCCTAAGAAACTTTTAACCTAAAAGATGTTCTTGGGATGCTCCCAGGAAACTACTTCTCTCACCTTCTCTAGGTCCACTGATACTCCTATCTCTGAGATGATGTGACCGAGTATGTGAATCTAATCCATCCAGAAGTGTAAATTTGTGAGCATAGCATATAAATGATCCTCTCTCAATGTAATCAATATAATATAAATTTGTTTCGAATGGACATGTAGATTATTATATTACACCACAATATAATCCATGAAAACTACAACAAATGAGCCAAGATAAGGATAGAACAATTGGTTCATCAGTTCCACGAAAACCACTAGCGTGTTCATGAGACCGAATGACATAACCAAATACTCATACAGACCATAACTACTATAAAAGGCTATGAGAGGTATTTCTGATGATCTAACACACATCTTATGATAACTAGATCTCAAATAAATATTTCAGAAGAATCGAGCACCTCATATCTAGTCAAAGATATCATCTATCTACGACAGAGGATACCAGTTCTTAACCATCAACTAGTTCAATTTCTAGAAAATCCATGCATATCCTGATGGTATCATCATCCTATTTCGCAAAAAGGATCGGTGAACCCCATAGAGAAGTAATGGGTCAGATGAAGCCCTTCATCTCTAAATCCTCTAGTTACTTCTTAAGCTATTGGAACTCTGTTATTGACATCCTATAAGGATGAATGGATACTGGTGATGCTCATGGAACTAGCTTGATATAGAAATCTACCTTTCTCATTAGAGGTAAACCAGAAACTTTGTCTAGGAAGACATCCCTTAAATGATCAAATATTGGAGGGAAATAAATCTGGAATGGTCCATGGTCATCATGATATAACCTCTTAATATGGTTTGTTATCCCACCCTACCCATGATACTCGGATCTAGCCCATCTTTCCTAGAAAACCCATTCACCTTTTTGTAGAAACTTCCTACCCTCTGGTGATGTAAAACTCACCCTACAACGATAAAAACAAAAAAAGGCTTGAATTGGAACCAACCAATCCATCCTAAGAATGATATCAAAGCTTTACATATTGAGATCATAGAGGTCCCATGAAAAGTGACACCTTCAAATATCAAGGGGGAACTCCCTGTACTGATTCACACCTTCCATTTTGATCCATAACGGAGTCCCTAGCATCATGACACCTTCATAAGTAAAAGCACAAAGCCCATGTCTCTCCACAACAGGAACATATATAAAACTATGATATTCCAATGTATCAAAAATGTAGAATCTAAAATAAAGGCTACTAGAATAGTACCTTTGATAGTAGAAGGTTTGGGATCCTACTTCTATTGGGTCAGTTGCACTGCATATGCAAGGTATGTACCGCGACCATGAGATAATGCCTGGAGGCTATTAAATATAAGTGAGGGCCTAGGTTTGATAGTGGGGATACTATTCCCTCATTAGTAGAGTATAACATAATGGAATACAATAAAAATTCAATAGTGGAAGTAGTAATACCATACAATATAAGTAAATAATAGAAGACTGGTAGTATCAGTAAACCAGATTCATATCATACATAGGATAATGATACATGTTCCTAAAAAATATTCAAAAATAGTCACATTGCAATCAAATAAAATATAATTTCCAAAATTACAAAAAGGAAAAAAAAGAAACCCAGTAGCATCTCAAGCCTCAGCTTGGTCCCATGCTCTCCTTCTACTATGTAGCATATCAAATACCTATAGGAGGGTGCTTCACCTTATAAAAACCTACAATCATATAATCTATCTGGGTCCAAAAAATGACCCAAATATGGTGTGAGACTAAATCCAAGTAGGAAACCACCCAAGGTCTGTGCCAATCTGTCAGTGAATATACATAACAGGCAGTGGGGAATAATGACAGCAGTAAGCTGGGAAGTACTCAAATGTAAACATCCTACAGGCAATGGTTTCCATTTATATTTTATTTCATCATCCAATTAACAATTCAATTACATTGAATTAATAAGTCTCGAGGTATGACATAAGCCTAAAATCCCCTGTATAACTGTAAGCACAATAGATGCCTCATAATTTCATCTAATCAAGAACAAGTGAAGAATGAATCCAAGATTGTTCTTTGTCTTGGAAGACGCATCATAAAACATATCATTTCAATAGTAAATTTATAACCTTATCCCATCCTTTAGATTCCTAAGTTGGAATTCAAGTATCAATCTAGATGAAATTTCCTCCAATACCCTACAAGCCCTTCCCAACGATCCTATTAGGAACACAATATCACTCTAGGTGTGGTATAAGTCTATGTCAACTAATACCATCCTTGGATTCCCTATAAGAAAGAACCAAGTATCACTCTTGACATATATTCAATGCATCTTGAGTCTATCTATGGAATCCCTCAACAAATCCCTGATTCACTTGACATTTATTTACAGGCTCTATGACCCCATCCATGGAATCCCTCAATGGATCAATGCATCAATCATGGAATAATCATATTTAACCCTTGATCTTGAAAATGGAATTCTAATCCAAATACATGTTTCACTCTAGGTAGGAAGGCACAATAGTCACATGAACCCATCTATATCCTTCTAAACTAAATCCATAATTCACCCAATACTATTTTCCATTTCATCATTCAAAATTCATTTAAACATTTCATTAGGCATGCTAAGGTCAAAAACAAAAGAATCTACTATAACACACTACTAAATGGTGTCTTAAGAAAGTAAAAAACTCATATGGCTTGAGCCTTCATTTACTCAAATGGTCCTATTTCTCATAATAACAATCACATGTAAATTAAAAAATTACATGGGTTAAACATTATTCAACTCATGTGGGTAGATCAACATAATAAATAATTCAATCCAGACATTCATAAAAAAGAAAAGGAATACTCAGGTCATTGGGCAAGTCAACCATCCCATACTCTAATCCAAATCAAATTTTTTCTAACAACATGGTAATTCCATTAATAAAAAATTCATTTTTAATATCACTTAAAAGGGAAACAAAGGCATGCCTCATAGGAATACAAGTCCAAACGACCATAAATGGTCATCCAAGGGAACTCACCCATGGGGTGCCCTTAATCAAGGTATAAAACCTTTTACATGATTTAAGAAACCTATTCCATTACCTAAAAAATAATAGGAAATAATAGGGTTAAATTATAAATCAAGGAGACACCCCAAAATGGTTGTGTGGAACTCTGGTATATATAATCAACTCAAAAATTAGAAGAAGGCACGAGAACACCTGCCTTAGGTTCGTTCTAGATATCTCATCTAGTATCAAGCTCTGATTTTATCTGGTTTGGGATAAATTTGATGAACAAATGAAGAAAGATATATTATGGCATATGAGTCTAAATACAAATACCTCAATTGATATCAAGAAGAATCAAGAATGACTAAAAAGGAATCGAGGTATTACCATTGAGGATCCAAGGATACTAGCGACACTCGATTCAAAGATCAGACAGAGTGGAGATCTAAAAATGGAGAAGAGGTGAAAGTGGGAGATCTCCCATGGTCACCCTAGTATGAAATGAGAGAAGGAAATTATATTTTTAGGTTATAATCATTTTGGGGAAAATGATAATTTTACCCAATTTAACTGGGTTATATGGTATAGTCGCACAATTTTTCAAACCATGTTCCATTTCACACAATCACTATAAGATGAAGGGGAGGTTGCATGGTTACCCTTCATGGTTTACCAACCATGTAGTAATTGTGAGGTAGGTATTTGTCAGAGGTCTACTAAAATTAGAGACCTACTATATAGCTGTGCAGTTGCTACCTCATGCTATCCTCTGGTCATATAGCTAGAGGGCCCCTACTACCCCACCTCACATGGTTTGTTAAACTGTGTGGCATGACCCACATGGTTTCTACTAATTTTCCTCTAGTCCCAAAATCCCCCAGACCATGGGTTCTAGGATTCCAATGAGCCTCGGGCACCCCCGAGCCGTCCCTGACCTCAACGAGCATCCACATTAGGCCATAATTAAGCACATAAACTAATAATTGACGAAAAAAATCAAGATCTATACCTCAAAGAAGAACCATTTTATTACATTTTACTAGGAAGAATTTTCATATTCCCACTAAAGTATCTTTTGGTTCACCTATAAAATTTGAAAAGTATATTATACTTTTATTGACTAAAGTATTGTTCAGAGAGGAAGATAGAGAATCTCTTCATTTTTAATGAGATTACATTTTCATATTGAGATTTGTTGGAGAATTTTTATTAGATATAAGTTAAAGTATAATACACAAGATTGAAATTTATTGATATGATCATCATATTTAGCTGATTATCAAATTTATCTTGTCATTGTATTCAGTTGGTCATTATATCGAGATGGATAATCAGACTGATACTATTGTGTATAGTTTTTATGGAATGAGAAATAAAGTGTTTTGAATTATCTCAACCTCATTGTGAAAGAGTTTTTTTATTGAGTAATCAGACTGGGAAATCAGATTGGGAGGATCAGACTGGGCTATTAGACTAAGTTGCATATCAAAGTCTTCAAAATTCTTACCAGATTCTAGGTAAGAAAGTAAAGAATTATTGTTAATATAATACATTTGTGTAAGTTGGTAAATAACCATGGGTGACATGTTTTTTTATAAAAACGTTGTTTTACATCATTTGTTCTATAAGGATCATAGACACCATTAAATTATTTACATAGTTCTATATGAGTGAAAGGGAATATCCTAATCATTGTATTCATCATAAAAGGTATTGTTTTCTAGTGGATTGTTTGGTATTGGATAATTTCTAAACCATACAAAGGATGTAGCTATTATTATTGAATAGTGAACCTTATAAATTCTTATATTCCTATAGATGTGTGTTTGAATTATTTTCATGAGGAAATGAAATCCTTAACAGGAGGTGAAGGTTGTTTTATTTTCAAGGAAAAATAAAAAAAAGATATCAAAAATTTACCCCTCCCCTTCTCAGTGATATAATTATCCAGATAAGGCACTTTCACCTCCCCAACTGGTTCAAGATAAACCCAATGCTTATTCTTAATCTGATTCTAAGGATGAGAGAGAGAGAGTGGTTCAGTTGAATTGTGATAAAGGTAAGACAACCATTAGGCCTCCTTTCCATTTCTATCATACTGGTGTAGTTTCTTTCATGTTTAATGGCTCCCATGAAAATAATAGTGATTATCCCTATACCTATAATAAATCAATGAAATATAATGAATCAAGATAGTGTCTAGATGTCATGAAAGTTGAAATTGAATCCCTCCCTTAAAAATTAAACCCAAATAGCTATTAATAAGCCCAAAAGTGATAGAATTATAGGTTATAAATGAATTTTTAATAAAAAGTAGGATATCAATAGGGAGATTAAAATCAAATAAAAAAACGAATTTTAGCTAAAGGTTTACTTTAAAATGAAGAGATTGACTATAGTGAAATATTTCCCAAGTTGTTAAACATTTATCTAATATATTATTACATTATTTTGCTATAAAAAATGATTTTGATATTGAAAAATTAGAAGTAAAACCTTATTTTTTTTCATGGGAAATTGGATGAAACTATTTACATAAAACCTCGTGAAGGATTATCAGAAAGATTTTGAACCTGGAAAAGTGTTTATTTTTTGAAAACATTTATATGGTATTAAATAATATTCTTGGAAATTATATAATTAGTTTTATTTATTCATGATTTAAAATATTTTTGATAGAATTAAATATGATACATCTGATTACTTTAAATCTTTTGATCATGATTTTATTTACTTACTATTATAATGTTGATGAAATAATGATCATATGTAATGATATGAGGTTGATTAACCATTTGAAAATCCAATTTAACTTTTATTTTGAGTTGAAATATTCAGGTCATACTAATAAAACTCTAACATAGAAATTATCAAAGATAGAAGAACTAAATTTATATATATCACAGTCTACTTGTGTTCAAAAGTCCATAAATTTTTTTTCTTGATCACATTAAATCAGTCAACATGACTCTGAGATAAAAATTAAAGCTATTCATATCCCAGTCACCTTGTAATGTGTCTTATGAAGCCTCTATGAACAAGATACCATATTGAAACATAGTCATCAGCCTTATATATTCCAGGAAATGTTATAGGCCATACATTTCTTTTTGAATTTGTACCTTGAGAAGGTTTATGGGAAATCTTGGGAAACCCAATTATCATGAACTAAAGTGTAAATTATAGTATATTTCATTGTATTAAAATATTTATATTTATTTTGGAAATAATAATTGTTATGATCTTGATATATTGGATTTTTGGATTCTTATTATGATACAAACAATGATACCCAAATGTTTTTTATTCGTTATGTAATATTAGATTATATTTTTTCTATCTCTTGGAAATTTAACATGAAATATATGATATCTCTTTACACCATTAAGTATAAATATATAACTTTAACTGAATCAATTAGAGAGGAAATTTGGTTAAGTAGTTTGATAAATTAACTGTCTTTATTATCCAATAATGTTGAAGTATTTTTTTGATAGTTAGCCTACATTGCCTTTATCGAAGAATCATATTCACCATGGTAGATCAAAACACATAGATATAAGGATGAAATTTATTATAGGAATTATTTCAACTCAGGTGGTTCATGCCAATAAGATATATACTTTTGATAACCCATATGATAGTTCGACTAAGGTTGTTTGGTAATCAAATTTTATACACTATTTAGAACTAATGAACATAGTCCTAGTTCCTTAACATATGTTGTGAGAAAACCATTGTTAATTAATCCATTTTATTAAAAAAGATGATATTTGGGAATTTTCATGTTTCATGTTCTATTTTAGTTCTCAATTAAATGATTTATTTTGAATGATTTAGTGTTGTGTATTTGTTCTGCCTTATCTCTAGTTTCATGGATATTTAAATGGCACATTTCATTCATACAATGTCCCATACTTTATTTACTTTTCAAATATACGTGAAAATTCTTATTTTTATTACTTTAGTGTGATCTTTACATTATCTTCATAGGGAATTTGGGGCTATTTATGATGTGTGGTTTAATAGTTCCTGATCTCCTATGTTTTGTTTTCCTGGTGTGCTACTTTTATCTCTTGTTTGTAGGTTTATCATAATCTTACTCATGTGACCAATTATGTTATGTTACATACCTATATGTTTTGTTATGAATTTGCGTATTTGAATGATTCAATGCATCTATAAAATCCACATGTTGTCAATCTCCTATCCTTACCTATTGTGCTTACACCCTGTCTGCTAAATGTTTTATCCTCCAATGTTTTTTTATTCAATTATTATTATAACACCCTGAGATTTTAAGAAAAATATTATTTTAATTTCATTGATATCTTGTGTTGTACGCTACACAAAAATTATCTTGTGCCATATGAAACACCGTATTAGCTTATATTATACACAAACAATATTCTTGGCTTGTGTTGCATGCAAGAGCAACCTTCCTCAATAGCGTGTGTTGTACGCAATACTGAGTTTCACTAAACAATGATATATTGTTATAATATTTTTAGGAACTGGCCGTTATGAATAGTAGTAACTAAATTTTGAATTTTATGACATTATAAAGCATCTTACACATATTATTGAACATGGTATGAGAAAAAAATAATTTTTTTGGGTAAAATAAGTATTTTTCAAAAAATGAAATTTTGCCGCCTTTTGATGGCGCACCCACATTAAATTTAGTTTTTGACATGTTTATAAGTTAAATTTGACAAAATAAAATTCTTCTTTTTAATCAGGATATAAAAATTTACTTTGGATAAATTTTTGATATTTTTCTGATAAGTTTCTTATTTTGATGAATAGTAAAAACACGCTAAATTTTATTTAATTTTATTTCATCGAGATAATTTATATGGTTAAATTATAATATTTAATGGTTTTAAAGTATAAATAGAATAAATTTTTACCATTTAATATAATTTAAGTCATTAGAATTAATTTTACACTGAATTCATAAGTAAAACAATTTCAATCTTTTGCAATGTTTTAACTTTTAAAACTCATTTTCTCAACAGCGAGATTAATTTTAAATTAAATACTAAAACTTTTGTGTTTTGAATTTGAAAAAATGTATTACATATTTGGAATTATTAGGTCTAAATTATTTTAATAATCTACTTTTTATTTTTAGGCATTATGAATAGTAACTACAGTAAATTTTATTTACCATAGTTAAAGGTAAATCAGGTAATTAAGGGTAAATATAATATTATAAAATTACCCTAACACTTATCTTAATATAATTGGATGATTATATTTTTCCCTAAATCATACTTGGGTCAAAATGGAATCTAATGGAACCCACTTGTATTTGATTAAGACCTTTTATTTATTTTATTTAAAGGAAAGTGAAATATGTCTCACTCAAACTTTAATAATTAGATTATTTTTAATATATGGTTATACAGAATATAAATTCAATTATAAATACTAATTTGAAAGCTATTTTTTTTTCTTTATCATGGTTATTTATTTTTAATTTTTAAAAAATATTTAATTACTTTAGTAGCTTATACATTAATGATGTAGAAATTATTTATTTAGTGAAAAATCAACAATATAGTTTTTATTAAAATAACAATACCTATCAAAAAGACCAGAAACTTGACCAAAAATTGTTTTTCGAGTATATATATACCCTAAGAATCTAAGGGTATATTTGTGCACCATTTTGAGCCTTATAAAACCGATTAGGACATTTATATTATTTTATTTTAAATGATGTCAAAGATGCCACCTTCATAATTTAATAAATATAACAATTTAAATGTTGTGATTTTAAGATGATAAATTCCAGTAAAAATATTATTATGAAATTTATTATATTTATATTTATCATAGGATTTTATTTTTATTTTTTATGCAACAAATAAGTAGATTAAATAATTATACGAAAATGTTGTAATAAACATTTTATTAAGAGATATACCAAATAAATGGTTTTAAAAATATTAAAATAAATAATATATGAACAAATTAATGTGCCCCATGATTTTTTTGATGAATATGACATGTTAGCATTATATTATATATATTTTTTCCAACATATCTGCTGTTTGGTTTTTATTTAAATTCAAATAATGAATAGTGTCAAAATTGAAACTATTGATATTTTATAGTAAGAACATATTATTAAATTATTTGAAAATCATAAAAATATTTAAAAACTAAAAATTGAAAACTATATGTTCTAAAAGGTTATAAATTATCCAATTATGGAAAATTTTACAACATTTAAGTATGCATTTAAAACAATTTAGAATTTAGAATTTTATTACCACAAATAAAAGTAAATAGATTTAATAATGATAAATCAAGTTGATAAGGTTTAAAATAAACATAAAACATGTATAAATTTTATTTTTTGATGATTTTATAACCCTAATAATCTCATATTTTAATTGAGTCATTTTTTAGGCTTTTAAGTGGGGTTTCATTTTATTATTAATTAGCATTTTTAAGGTTTCCAAAAGTGGCCCTCTCCTCTCCTATATAAGGGAACCTCCTTCCCTCTCCTATTCACTCAATTTTGAGCCTTCAAGCTCGGACAAACCCTGAAAATTTATCTTCTCAAACTCTATAGTTATATTATAGAGGTTCTGATCTTCTCAAAAGATCAACTCTAGTGCCTTAAGAGGAAGCTTAAAAGAGGTGCGTCGAAGAAGAGGTAATCTCTTCTACCGATTCTTTCAAGTTTCTTTCTTCTTCAACTTCTTCTTATTTAGTTGTTTCATTATAAAGTAATAAAATAAGTATCAATAATATATTGAAATTTTATTATAAATATTAAACAAACCCATTTCACTTTCTATCCATCGTATGGAAAACAAAATCACCGCGCGTGCGTACGTACGAAATACCGTCTCCACGCCGTGGTGTAATATGTTTTTCCACCACCACCTTATTTGGATGGGTATAATGGTGTAAATAATAACTATATATGGTTATTATAACATCATAATTATTCTGAGAAATTATATCATCCACTCCAATTCCTTTCAATAATTATGGGAACGATATCATCACTCGTGCGCACGTATGGATTATCGTCTCCACGATGCGATGAGATTCATTCTCCATGTTAACCATTAAAGAATGATTATAAAGTATATATAATGAATAATAATGGTATATATAAAATAATAATGCTACTGGATTTATGTATATATATATATATATTTCATCTACTTACTTCAATTAAAGTCAATAAGGAAAGGAAAACAACGTTCATGCGTACGTACAGCCTACCCTCTCCATGAACGGTGTGTTTCATTTCATTTATCTATCTATTGTATATATATAATGAATATATATGATATATAAATCATGTTTTAAATTCTGTAAGTATGTAAATCATGATATAAGTAATAATAATATCAAGAACAACAAGTCCAAACACGTACGATAAATAAAACGATTTTACCAAAAACGCTGCTTTAACATGGAATTGACAAAATAAAGGGTAATATAAAGTCATAAGTGAATCATATATGATATCATAAATATTATTATGGTTATTTTAATAGATAATATTATGTTTAAACCCACTATACAGGAGTTTTGGACACGTACGGAAGAAATTAGACCTAAGGTTTGGGATAATTTTTCAAATCTCATTTTTATCTAAGATTACTTATACATAAGTATTTACTGGGGTTATATTTTTTTCATCCATGTCCATAAAAATGTTTTTCATAAAGTGTTTAATATTATTACATGTATTTTTAAAGTCATTTTTACCCCTTTTTGACTTTTATTTTGTGTTATGGAAGGAATCATTCTTTTGTTTACCATACATGGTACTTTTTGACTTTTCTGTTAAAAGTACGAGGAGAATGTTTTTTAACTTATATGGAATGAATGGATTTTTATGGTTTCATAAAGCCTAATTTTCATGAAGCTTACTCTACAAGATTTCATGATTATTTTCAACAAAATCCTTTTCTTTTAAAATTGAATGGCATTTTGTGATAAGAAAATGATTTTAAAGAAGAAATGATATTTTCCTCAAGAATTCATTTCAAGTTTTTTGTCAAAACTATTTTCCATCTAAGATGAAATTATTTCATATGATTATGTTTCAAGTATAATGTATCTATTATTTACATGGTTTGATTCTTTTTATGATGAAATGATATCCATTTTTTTATATGGATTACGTTATGATGAGATGATGTTTATGAAACCCATTTTATTCTTTGGGTTATGATGACTGATTTATGTTTATTTTGTGGCACAATTAAGAATGATTTCATTATGAGATGGGTGGGAACTATATCTCCCTCCAATTTATTGGGAAAAGATTTATATCTCATGAGATAGAAATGGTTGTAATGGTAAGTTAATCCGGTTCAGTGATATAGGACTGGAACGTGGAGTGAACTCGATTCAGTAAGGGACTTTGTCCACTAATATGGTCTTGGAAGCAATGCCTTGGCTACTATGGAAATAATATCATGTACTTAATGGTTTGACACAATTACATGTTTTATTCCCATTCTATTTTATCATGATTAATGTTCCTTTATGATCTTTTCCTTATGTACTGCCAAGATTTATTTCTCAAGATTTTGACGTTTAAACATTATGTTCATGTTTTTTTTTAAGTTCAAATGTATATGATTTGTTTTATTTTCTCCATGCTTACCCTTACTGAGAATTTGAGCTCACCCTTTATATGTTTTCTTTTCCCCATGATTTAAAGAAAGGTTTTAGGTAAGAAAACAAAATGGGAAGATCTTTATGGGAGATGTTGAAGATATTTTACCATGATTAGAAGATTATGTTCCGAGTTTCCAAAGACACTAAACTATTACGATCCTTGAGTGTTGGTTCTTGTTATGTATTAATTATTACTCAAAAGTAATGTAATGTCCATGTACGTCAAGATTGGGTATCTAAAATTATCATTATCATTCCAAAATTATTTTTATCTAGTTTCAATATTGGAAGAACTCTCTGAATCATTTCCTTACTAAGAGATATTTGATAGATTTTCTTTTCCGAAGTAGATCTCATCCAATACTTTGTTTCCCCTAGTTTGTTGAATGGTGGTGATCCTTTTATACTTATGTTCCTAGTGTAGGGTTTCAGTGGAGAGTGGCACATGTCACTAGATTTTAGTGTAGTATTAATTTTCATGGAGGAATAAATGACATTACAATCACAATTAGATCTTTAACTAGATTATAATTTGAAATCTGAATTATAAGAAGACTACATGACATTCCTTTTAATAATATTTACAAGAAATTGATTTATCTTTCAATTCAATTTGTGTATAGTGTGGGTATGTCCTGAAAGGAGATATATTATCTCCTCATGATGGGGTTCATCACTACTGATAGGTCTGATCAGGTTTGTTCCCCATATAGTTTCTTTGGTCATCTTTACTACTTTTAAGTAATCTAATATCATTATTGTTTCTTTAGTAATTTGGATCTTGGGTAGTGTTCTGTCTGTGAACATGGTTCCACAGTGGACAAAAACATGTTATATCTATTTGTTCATTTACATTTTTTATTTCTTGTTTTCAAAACACTCATATTGAATTCATCCCATCTAATTTGTTTCTATTTGTTAATAAAACAATTTTTCTAGTTTGTTTCATAGCCCATATAGAATGGTCAGTGGATATTGGTTGTTTCATAGATATTACCACTCCAATATATTCCTAGAAATTACTATATACTAGTGGAGGTTTTCAAGGTAATTGATGGGTCCTTCGTATGTTTTGGGAGTTGGAGGAACCGTTTGACTGGTTGGGCCCTTCTATAAAGGTGGGGTGGGAATAACTATACAAATTTTATGATATCACTTGTGATTAGTGATCAAATTGGCTTACTACGACAAAGTTATTTTAGTATTTATAATTCTATTTTTAATGAAAATTGAAAAATTTTCTCTCATGGAAGTAGAAATTAACTTCTAAACCATATAAATCTACTGTGTTATTTAAATTTCATTTATTTATGATTGATAGTTTTTGTGTGTGTGAGGTTCAACCCATTTCTGTGATTTTGAGTGAAGTTATTCTTCCAATGTTAGGGTTAATTGAAGGAATGGGGTTTCTTCGTGTTAAGGACATTCCAAATTTTTTTTCCACTTTCATTAGTTCCAGTGTTGTATCTTATGATTGATCAGTGGTAGAGGTTCAACCCCCAAAAGTTATATCTGAGTATAGTTTAGGGCTCAATGGAACAATCAATTGTAGACTCTAGTAATATTATTATATTGAAATTATTTTGATTTAATGGGAGTTAATATTTTGGAAGGTATGAAGTTTGGAAAATTAAAGGTCTGGATAGAAATGTTTGATGGTATAGACATCATCTTATATAGGATACACCATGGATGTATATCAGATTAAAGAGGATCTAGATGATCTATTCAAGGGAGTCAAATCAGAAACCATGAATAGTATTGAATGGGAAAGGCTAAACATAGATATACTTGTGTTAATTTTGATATCATTAGAACAAAGTGTCACTTTTATCATATGGGTGAATAATACCACAACAAATTTGATGGTTACTCGGGTAGACATGTATGAGAAACCAATAGCTTTGAACAAGGTGTTCATGATACAAAGATTATTTACTATGATATTTTTGGAATAAAAAACCAATGATTGATCATGTGGATGAATTTAACATGATTCATTATTATGTAAAATAAATTAATGTTATATTCACAGATGAGATGTGGGAATTGATGATATTATCATCATTTTTAGAATCATATGGCGTAATGGTTACTGTTGTATGTAACTCTTATGAGAAAATTGATTGGGTGTTTATGGATGTTATAAATATTATTTTGAAAGAATATTTTAGATATAGGAAACTCCAAGAACTTATTATAACAACACTAAAAAAGTATAGGACATTCTCTTGATTGAAGAAGTTTAAAGAAATTAGAAACTTACTCTCTAGAGAGGATTCATGGACAATTGACTGACCTAGACTTGTATGTTTGAATTAAGGGAATACTGGGTATCTTAGGAAATATTTCAAGGATCATAGGGTAAATTATGAAAGTTCATCTTCTAGAAGATCATGTTTTATTAATTTGACTGAAGGTAATAATAGTTTATTGATGAGTGTCAATGTTCTATTGGAATCATAGAACATTGATTTTGGGTCTTCATTCGACTCAATGGCTGAGAGGGGATTCATGAAAAATTATGTATTCTGAAGGTTCTATGAGGTTAATTTGGATATTGATGAATCACTTAAAGTCATAGGAAAAGGGGATGTTATGTTTGGGACGAATTATGCAAGTTTTCTTGAATTGAAGGAAGTTTGGAACATACCAGGTTTACAAAAGAACATAATTTTTATTGGTTAACTAGATGAGGAAAAATTCATAACTATATTTGAAAACAGATTATGAAAAATTACTCATGATTCCATGGTCATTGACAATGGTGTAAAATATGGGATTTTGTATTTGACTAGATGTTTAGATGGAGTAAAAATTATCAGAATGAAAACTTCTAAAAGTTTAGAGTTGTGGAATTGTCGTCTTGGACACCTCAATGAGAAAAATATGTAATTTTTAGTAGAAAATGATATACTAAAAGCTTTTTCACATGGAATTAATAAGTTTTGAGATTTGTATACTCAAAATTCAGAGAGATATGTCATTAAACTTGAATAGAAGAAACCAATAACTAAGAATTTAGAGCTCGTACACATGAAAATTTAGGGTCTCTCAATAGTTTATTCTCATGATGGATCAATATACTTAGTGAAATTCATCATTTGTGAGACAAAGAAAGTATGAGTATAACGACTTATAATTTTACCAATGGAATTTCTCTTCTGAATATATAATTTTATATAATTCACATATTCCATATGATGTAACCAAAAAAATTTATTATAATAATTTGAATGTTACATTTAGATAATAAAAATGGAAACAAGAATTTAAAGTATTACAACGGTAAAAAAATAAAAAATAAGATAATAATAATAGGAAAATTTTGATCTCCCTGATCCTCCAAAATAATTGTACTCATGAACAACACTGTAGAAATGAAGAAAAATATTAGTAATTAAATATACATTTTGAAATTGAATATATATATATATATATATAATTTTCATAGAAAATATAAGTGAATAAATAATTAATGAAATATGAAGTATTTATAGAAAGTAGGGATCTCATACGATTGTTACAAAAATGACTATTGGAATAATTATCTGAACATTGGAATTTAATATGACTGTTGGAATAGTAATATGATCATGAAAAGAGTATCCTCACTTATAGAAGTGTGAAAATAACATTTTTTATCTTATATAAGGAAAATATGATATACTTATACCATGGTACAAGTAAATAAATGTTTTAAAAATGATTAGTTAAGGGTTTGTATTTTTGTAATAAATAAATGGTTTAATTATTGTTTTATAATAAATATAATTATTTAAAAGAAATATTATTTTCATAAAATGGGTTTATAAATTAATATTATGTTTTTTATAATTATAATATAATTTTATTATACATTAAGTAATTTTTCAAATGGTCAAAAATTGATCATAATATTTAAATTGGTATTTTTCAAATAAATAAGTATTTTATTAAAAAAATAAAATTTAGAAAATTTAGAAAATTATTTTCATAAAATGGATTTCATTTTCGAAATAAAAAAATAAAAAAAATTGTAGTTTTTTTTGGTATTTTTCAAAAATAGTTGAATTTTAGGTGAATAGTGAAATATGACAAAATACAATATTTAACATTATAAGATAAATACATGAATTTTTTAGTCATGGATGATGTAATCACGCATTAGTTCAAAATAAAATGCACCATTTACTTTATATATTCACAATAATTTTTGTTATTCGTAATCTTGAGCTAACATAATAAACTAATGAATATAATATTCAAAAACACCCCTCTCCTACACTTATAAAAACCTCCCCTCACAACCCCTTCTGCTCACAACTTCCAAGCATTGAAGCTTTAAAAATTTCTAACCAATTCCCTTCAAAATCTTTTCTCCCACATCCTAGTTCTACTATTATTATCCAAATACCATTCCAATGAGCCTTATGGGGTAGACTAAAAGGAGACTACCATATAAAGAGGTAAACTCTAAACTAATTTCTTTTAATTTTATTCTTCTTATAACACACCCATATATTCTCCATAAACCTAAAAATTGTAACATAATTATCATAAATATATTTATATTTTATTATTATGGTGGGATATCCATATTATACCCTCCCTTCTTTTTCTTCAAAAATAAAAACATTGTTCACAAATGGTTGGTTCACCATCTCCATGAACAATGTACTTTATTTTACTTCACCACCTTCAAGGATAGTTAAAGAAACAATATTGTGGTTAAATATTAATATAATAAGTATATTTCAAATTATTTAATGTTATTTAATGTTTTAATAATCATTTAAATAAATAAAATGAATCTCATTCATGATAGTCGGTAAAACGTCCTAATGAACAAGTACAAAACGTTATCATGTTTACTAAATGAATTGTCCATATGTAAAAAATATATCTGCAATCGGTAACATTCAAATTTATATAATTAAATTTATAACTTTTGATTTCACTTCATTACTTTTATTCCCATTTGGAAATAACTTTCATGATTATACACAAGTGATTCGAGCATGGAACCATGAAACGAACACGCTCAAAGAAGTGAAATTAGTCTTTATATATCAACAAAATAGTTTTAAATTAACATAATATAATTATAATAAATAAGTAAAATGTGTAAATTTCTATCGATTAAGTAATTTATTAATTTAATTTTATTATCCAGGACATTAAATTCGAGTGCAGAATGATTCTCGAACATAAGGCAAGGGATCTCTCTGAACCGTCATTTTTCTTTTGGTTATGACCGTTGTATATCTAAATCAATTTCACTATATTTTTGATTTTATTTAATGATTATAATATATATATATATATATTAAATATATAACTATTTTATTATACCTTCCTTTGATGGGGTAATACATGTCTTAAGTTTATTTTTAAGTGACTTCTTTGAAATCAAACCCGATTGAGGGGAAATTTTCTATACCTTAATCCTTTTATGTAATAATATTTTAGAGTATTTATTACCATTCATGATTTAGATAAATTAAATAATATTTTTGAAATAAAAATTCTGGTTTATCTATGGTTTTCATAGAAAGTTTCACACTTGATCTTTCTCTAAAATTCTTTAAATGATTCCTTAAAACACTATTTTGAATGTTAATTTCTATACCCAATTATATACCCTTTCACATGAAAATATTTCTAAATAAAAACCATATTTTGAGACCTATGATTATTTAATAATATATAAACATAAAAATATTTTTTATTCCTTCTTCTCTTTGGAATATTTATGAAATACCCTCTGAAAATGATACAACCCATGATTATGAAACTCAATTATTTCCTTGGTTAATTATTATATTTCTATCTTATGATTGGTTTAATTTTTTATCACACATAATAATGTACATGTTATGATGGGTTCACCTAGATATCAATCCAATAAATTAGGTAATTTTTTTTGTCTTATGAGACAGTATGTATAGGATGATGGAATAATCCTAATCCACGATGGGACTCTTTCCACCATCTTATATTGTCTTGGTGGTTAGACTTGACTTATGATTATGTCATGTTTTATGTTGCTTCATCTTTCTTATATTGTTATGATCTTATGATACAATGTTCGTTATGTTATTTTACCTTTTTATTATTCATGATATTTCTATTTTATGATATCATTTTATGTTGTTTGACTCACATGTTATTCTTCATTATCATTTTTTCCCTTACTAAGATTTAAAGCTCACCCCTTTATTTTATGTATCCCCCAGGTTATCATATGTAATTTTAGGAGAAAAAGGGATTTAGGTTCTCATTATAGTGATTAAAATAAATAAATTTTTAGTTTATTAGGTATTATAAACATAGTCTTCCAAATAAACTAGTCCTTACTACCTTTAGGTTATATTTACTGGATTTTTATGTTAAAAATCATGTAACAATATGTGTAAAAGGTTTGGGTCAATATAGTTGGCATAGGAGAAAGGTTTATTCTTTTTTGTGATTAAGACTGGAATTATTTAGTAAGAAACCTAGGGATAATTATATGTATAGGAAAATATCTTTAATTTTTTTTAAGTTATATAATGGGTGGTTTCCAATAAATTATATCCCTTTCTAGCTACTACAAGTAGATGTGGCTCTGGAATAATTGTACCTATGGGTAATAAACATGAAAAGGGTAGATTGGGTATTAAATTTATTATCACATGGTACATTAAAAAGAGCCATTTCTACACACATGATTTGAAACTCCCTGGGAATATGATTTTTAAAATTCAAAAACTCTTTACAAAACGTTATGAAGGACTTGAATAACTTATTATATTAGAAATCCTAAAAGGAAGAATTGCTGTGGATAAACTAGATTGAAACCCAGATACTCATAATTAAGGATTTTTTTCATTTATAATTTATTACTTTTATATTTATATTTTACCTTTTTATATAAATTTTTTTGGATAATTCCTATCACTTTTTTTATTTTAGTTAATTGTAGGAAATTAGAGGAATAATTCCAATAACCAGCATGATAGGAAATGTGATGATTTCCCTAATGATATTTAAATAATAATGTGATTTAGATCTAAGAACTTCAAGGAAGTGCTAGATTAGTTGTATCATGTCATGAATAAAGACTTAAATCATGTGGAACACCATAATCCTAAGAAAGTGAAAGTTGTTATCAAGTACTTTATGAGACAAAGGGATACCTACTTTTAGTGGATATTTTGATCTTCTAATAAAAAACAATTGATTAAATCCATTTAGAAGATATTATTTTCCCTCCATTTCTTGGAATAAGAAAAATTCATTCTGGTTATCTATCATCTTGAAAGGTTTGCCGATCAGCGGTGGACACTCATAAATAACATAAAGTCCAAAGAAGAAATTGATTCCATGGAATGAGAAGAATTCAAGAAAATAATATTCAATAAATATTTTCCATAACACTCTACCATAAAATGGATAAGTAGTTAATTGGAATGAATCAAAATTAATATGATTCTATTAGGTAATATGAGGAAAACATCACAAGGCTTTCACAATACACCTCTGACATTGTCATCAACACCGAAAGTAAGGTGTACCATTTTCTTAGTGGGTTAAATTTGAGTTTATTAAATGATTTAGAGATTTTAAACTTTGATAAATATCAATACATTGTTCATTTTACATCAATTTCAAGGTGAACATTAGATAATCTTAGTGTTCTCATGGTCTTAGAGATAAAAAAACATAAAATAGTGTTTTTATTTAGAGTAAAAATGGATAAATCTCATGGAGGAATGGAAACCCAACTCCTCATGTGTCAAAATTTTTGGAATAAATATATTAGTAACTATCATAAGGGAACTAGGATATTCTTAAAATTTGGAAAATAGGGCCATTAGGATTATAAATTCTGAATAGAGATGAATAAACCCGCTAATGCGATGGAATGAAAGAAGGTTTAAATCAACAACCAGACTGTGGTATAGTGTTTCATCTTCATGGAACATCAGAATTATGAAAGAAAGTTACTAAGTGAATGGATATTAGATATAATCTATGAAAACAAACTCTAAGGCCTATAGATAAAGGAAGTTATATGCTACCACTATTACTTAAGCGGATCTTATCAATGATGTCGTGACATGTATGTCAGTTATTCATTTAAGAATAGATGACATAATTTTTTATTTTGGTTTTATTAATTTATTCATAACTTTCATTTCTAGTATAAATATTTGAAAACCACCTAAAAACATGGGGTTGAACTATCCATGAGAACATAAAATAGAGAAATTATTGCACCCTAAGTATATAACTCATCCACTGTCAATGTTTTTGGATTGAAACTCTCAAAAAAACTTGTCCAAATTACATTAGTAGAGTTCAATTATATATTATACTTGGATTTTATATCATTATACAAAGACAACATGAAATATTTGGATATATAATTCACTATATACATCCCAAGTCATCCTCTGATTGTGTATAAGTGTAAAGAGGAAGATGAATCTCCTTTGTAATTTTCTTCTCAAGAATGGATATTATCACCTTATGAGAAATCATATCTAGCTCAAATTGTTGAAAAAAAGGAGAAAATAATGATCGAATACATTCCCATTATGCAGGATTATAATAATGTATTCCCTAAAGAGTTACCTCATAAACCTCCTGAACGAGAGGTTAAATTATCATTTAATCTTATACTTGGATCCCTACCCATATCAATTTCTCAATATATAATGACCATTTTTGAGTTATAATTGCTGAATATTTAGTTACAAGATAATATAAAAAAGGGGTTTACATTCCCATGTGATTCGCCATGGGGTGCACTGGTCCTCTTTATCAAGAAGAAGGATAGGTCAATTCACCTCTACACTGATTATCATGAACGCAAAAAAACCTGATAAAGAACAAGTATCCCCTAATATGGATTGATGACTTGTTTAATCAACTTTATGAGGGAAAGTATTTCTCTAAGGTAGACCTTTTGTTAGGATATCACCAATTAAAGGTTAATAAGGAAGATATTCCCAATACTTCCTTTTTAATATGATGTGGACACTATGAGTTCATAGCAATGACCTTAAAAATCACTAATTTTCTAGAAATATTTATGTACTTAATGATTATAGTATTTATATATTTCCTTGAAATATTTATTGTAGTATTTATAGATGATATTTTGATATACACTAAAATAAAGGAGGAGCATGAGGATCATTTTAATACAATTATAAAGACTTTGTGAAGAGAGAATATATATGTAAATTATATTAAATGTGAGTTCTAGATGGAGGAAGTATCATTATCAGTGAATTTTCCCCAGTAAATGGATATATATATATATACCCATTTAATATAAAGGCAATTAAAGAGTGTTCTATATCATCATCTATAACAGAGATATGTAGTTTCCTTGGAATATCTAGGTATTACTGATGATTTGAGGGAAACTTCTCATTATTAAAAAATCCACTAACTAAACTAACATGGAATGGAGTGAAGTTTTTTTGGATTGATTAATGTAAAGATAGATTAAAGAAATTAAAAAATAGGCTTATCACTACACTAATCCTTAGGATTACCTTAAGTGTAAATTTTTCTGTGGTATTCAAAAATTATTTAAATAATGGCTTGGGTTTTGTTTTAATGCATAATGATAACATGACAACCTATATGTCAAGTTAGTTAAATATTCATATGCAAACTAAATGCATGATCTAGAGTTTTCTATAGTGATATTACATTGAAAATTTTACAACACTATCTTTATGGGTAGAAGTGTGAAATATATATGGGTCATAAGAGCCTCAAATATATATGCACATAAAAGAAAGTTAATATGAACAATATAAGATGGTTAGAGATGATCATGGACTATGACTGCTCAATCCAATACCATCACATAAAAGAAAATAAAGTAGAATTTTATCAAAGTAGAAATGATTTGATAACCTTATCAATGATGGGAATTTATATGGATCCAATCTTCTTAAACTTTCAAAGTATGAACATAGGGATCATAAAGGAAGGAAAACCATCATTCATTTCTCAAATTATTTATCATTCATACCTTATAGTTTTAAAACATATTTTTCTTATGATCTATGTGAGACTCCTTTATTAGATTTATGGTTTAAGGGGGTAGAAGAAAATGTCCTAGAAAAGATGGAAAGAAGTCTGGTTATCAAAACTGGGTGATGGTGCCTTTGGAAAGATAGAAACCAGGAAAGATATGAGGGGAGTACTTCAACAGGGTGGTCCTTCTTTGTGAGGATAAAGAGTCTATTGGTTGACATGGTGTAACTAATTAGTAACTGGAAGGATACTCCTTCTCTTCATATTTTTCATGCTTCCCTGCTGTCCAATATTCCCAGGATGTAGGGACACTGGGTGTGGTGGTCTTCTCCAAGAACCGAACTCAAGATCAATACAAATGGATCTTTAATCTTGGTGGAAATGCGTGGTGGAGGGTTTTTAGAGACCTAAGATTGATGTACATAGACATTACATTACTTTTGCATAATAATTAATACATAACAAGAACCAACACTCAAGGAGCATAATAGTTTAGAGTCTTTGGAAACTCAGAACATAATCTTCTAATCATGGATAAAGATCTTCAACATCTCCTATAAAGATCTTCCCCTTTTGTTTTCTTACCTAAACACTTTATTTAAATCCTATTGAAAAGAAAACATATAAAGGTTGAGATCAAATTCTCAGTAAGGGTAAGCATGTAGAAAATAAAACAAATCATATACATTTGAACTTAAAAAAACATGAACATAAAGTTTAAACATTAAAATCCCGAGAAATAAATTTTGGTAGTACATAGGGCATAAATCATAAAGGAAAATTAATCATGATATAATAGCATGGGAGTAAAACATGTAATTGTGGAAAAACATTAATCACATGATATGATTTCCATAGAAGCCAAGGCATTGCTTCCAAGACCATCTTAGTGGACAAAGTCCCTTACTAAATCTAGTTCACTCCTCGTTCCAGTCCTGTATCACTGAACCGATTTAACTTAACATTCCAGCCATGTCTATCTCATGATATATAAATTTTTACCCAATGAATTAGAGGGAGATATAGGTGTCACCCATCTCATAATGAAATAATTATTACTTGTGCCACAAAATAAACATAAATCATTCATCATAACCCAAAGAATAAAATGGGTTTCATAAACCTCATCCCATCATAACGTAATACATATAAAAAAATGGATATCATTTCATTATAAAAATAATCAAACCATGTAAATAATAGAGACATTATACTTGAAACATAATCATACTAAATAATTTCATCTTAGATGGAAAATAGTTTTGACAAAACACTTTAAATGAATTCTTGAGGAAAATATCATTTCTTCTTTAAAATCATTTTCTTATCACAAAATGCCATTAAATTTTAAAAGAGAAGGATTTTGTTGAAAATAATCATGAAATCTTGTAGATGAAGCTTCATGAAAATTAAAAGTTATGAAACTGTAAAAATCTATTCACTCCGTATAAGTTAAAAAAACATTCTCCTCGTACTTTTAATGGAAAATTCAAAAAGTACCACGTATGGTAAACAAAAGAAAGATTCCTTCCATAACACAAATTAAAATTAAAAAAGGGGTAAACATGAATTTAAACATACATGATATAATAATAAACACTTTATGAAAAAAAATTATGGACATGGATGAAAGAAATATAACCCCAGTAAATACTTACGTATAAGCAATCTCAGATAAAAATGAGATTTGAAAAATTATCCCTTACCTTAGATCCAATTTATTCCGTACGTGTCTGAAACTCCTGTATAGTGGGTTTAAACATATTATTAACTTGTACCAGAACCATAATAACATTTAAGTTATCATATATGAATCACTTATGACTTTATATTACCCGTTCTTTTGTCAATTCCATGTTAAAGCAGTGTTTTCGGTAAAATCGTTTCATTTATTGTACGTGTTTAGACTTGTTGTTCTTGATATTATTATTACTTATATCATGATTTACTTACTTCAAGAATGTAAAAAATGATTTATATATCATATATATTCAGTATATATATATATATAATAGATAGATAAATGAAATGAAACACACCATTCATGGAGACGGTAGGTCGTACGTACGCATGAACAATGTTTTCCTTTCCTTATTGACTTGAATCGAAGTAAGTAGATGACACACACACATATATATATACATAAATCCAGTAGAATTATTATGTTATATATACCATAATTATTCATTATATATACTTTATAATCATTCTTTAATGGTTAACATGGAGAATGAATCTCATCGCGTCGTGGAGACGGTAATCTGTACGTACGCACGAGCAATGATATCATTCCCATAATTATTGAATGAAATTGGAGTGGATGATATAATATCTCAGAATTAGTATTATTTTATAATAACCATATATAGTTATTCTTTACACTATTATACCCATCCATGTAAGGTGGTGGTGGAAAAACAGATTACACCACGGCGTGAAGACGATATTTCGTACGCACGCACACGTGATGATTTCGTTTTCCGTAGGATGGATAGAAGGTGAAATGGGTTTGTTTCATATTTATAATAACATATCAGTATATTAGTTATACTGATGTTATTACTTTATAGTGAAACAAATAAATAATAAGAATTTGAAGAAGAAAGAAACTTGAAAGAATCGGTAGAAGAGATTACCTCTTCTTCGACGCACCTCTTTTAAGCTTCCTCTCCAGGCACTAGAGTTGGTATTTTTAAAAGACCATAACCTCTATAATATAACTAAAGAGGTTTAGAAGAGAAATAGGTAGGGTTTTTCCGAGCTTGAAGGCTCAAAATTGAGTGAAGAGGAGGGGGAACGAGGTGCCCTTATATAGGAGAGGAGAAGGGCACTTTTGGAAACCTTAAAAATATTAATTAATAATAAACTGAAACCCCACATAAAAACATCAAAAAATGACTCAATCTGAATATTATATGAGATAGGGTTGTAATATAATCATCCAATAAAATTTAGACATGTTTTAAGTTTATTTTAAACCTTATCAACTTGATGTAACACTATTTAATCTATTTAATTTTATTTGTGGTAAAAACATTCTAGATTTTAAATTGTTATAAATACATACTTAAATGTTGTAAATTTTCTATAATTAGATACTTTATAATATTTTAGACCATATAATTTTAAATTTGTAGTTTTTAAATATTTTTGTGATTTTTAAATAATTTAATAATATGTTATTTTTATAAAATATCAATAGTGTCAA
Source organism: Viscum album (assembly GCA_963277665.1). Lineage (NCBI taxonomy): Eukaryota > Viridiplantae > Streptophyta > Magnoliopsida > Santalales > Viscaceae > Viscum > Viscum album. The sequence continues at coordinate 1,512,749,919 of OY728155.1, read as the reverse complement.
TCTTGAAACTATTCATTATTTGAATTTAAATAAAAACCACACAGAAGATATGTTCGAACCAAAATATATAATAGATTCCTAAAATTTCATATTCCTCAAAAAAAATTCATGGGGAACATTAATTTGTTCATATATTATTTATTTTAATATTTTTAAAACCATTTATTTGGTATATCTCTTAATAAAATAATTACAACAATATTTTTGTATAATTATTTAATATAATTATTTTTTGTATAAAAATTAAAAATAAAATCCTATTATTAATATAAATATAATACCTTTCATAATAATATTTTTACTCGAATTTATCATCTTAAAATCACAACATTTAAATTGTTATATTTATTAAATTATGAAGGTGACATCTTTGACATAATTTAAAATAAAATAATATAAATGTCCTAATCAGTTTTATAAGGCCTAAAATGGTACAAATATCGACCATTGGATGATAAGTATATAGATATACTCTAAAAATAATGTTTGGTCAAGTTTCTGGTCCTTTTTATAGGTATTGTTATTTTAATAAAAACTATATTATTGATTTTTCACTAAATAAATAATTTCTACATTATTAATGTATAAGCTATTAAGGTAATTAAATATTTCTTAAAAATTAAAAATAAATTACCATGACAAAGGAAAACATTTTAGCTTTCAAATTAGTATTTATAATCGAATTTATATTCTGTATAACCTTATATTAAAAATAATCTAATTATTAAAGTTTGAGTGAGACATATTTCACTTTCCTTTAAATAAAATAAATAAAAGGTCTTAATAGAAAGCAAGTGGGTTCCATTAGATTCCATTTCCACCCAAGTATGATTTAGGGAAAAATATAACCATCCAATTATATTATGAAAAGTGTTAGGGTAATTTTATAATATTATATTTACCCTTAATTACCCAATTTACCTTTAACTATGGTAAATAAAATTTACCGTAGTTACTATTCATAATGCCGAAAAATAAAAATTAGATTATTAACATAATTTGGACCTACTGATTACAAATATGGAATCCATTTTTATAAATTCAAAACAAAAAAGTTGCAGTATTTAATTTAAATTTAATCCCGCTGTTGAGAAAATGGGTTTTAAAAGTTAAAACGTTGCAAAAGATTGAAACGTTTTTACTTATGAATTCAGTGTAAAATTAATTCTAAGGACTTAAATTATATTAAATGGTAAAAATATATTATATTTATAATTTTAAACCATTAAATATTATAATTTAATTATATAAATTATCTCGATGAAAAAAGTTGTTTTTAATTAAAAGTTATCGTATTTTTACTATTCATCAAAATAAGAAACTTATCAGAAAAATATAAAAAAATTATCCAAAGAAAATTTTTTTTATCCTGATTCAAAATAAGAATTTATTTTGTCAAATTTAACTTATAAACTTGTCAAAAACTAAATTTAATGTGGGTACACTATCAAAAGGCGGCAAAACTGCATTTTTTTAAAAATACTTATTTTACCTGAAAAATTTATTTTGTTCTCATACCATGTTCTATAAAATGTGTAAGATGAATTATAATGTCATAAAATTCAAAATTTAGTTACAACTATTCATAACTGATAGTTCATAATAATATTATAACAATATATCGTTGGTTAGTGAAACTCAGTATTGCGTACAACACACGCTATTGAGGAAGGTTGCTCTTGCGTGCAACACAAGTCAAGAATAGTGTTTGCGTATAATATAAGCTAATATGGTGTTGTGTATAACACAAGATAATTTTGGTTTATCTTACAACACAAGACATCAATGAAACTAAAATAATATTTTTCTTAAAATTCTAGGGTGTTACATTCTACCCCCCTTAAAATGAATTTCTCCCTCGAAATTCATCGGGGTTATAAATGGTTTACTACATGAAAGTTTATTTAATAGAACCCCACATATTAAAAAGGAATACCAAAACTTAACTTTAAAAACTAAATTATGAAACTTAACGGTTACCCAAATTAACAAATCATCGGGTTTCCACATAGGAGAACATAGGTGAAAATATGGATATGGAAGAGAAATCTAACCATCAAGTTATGATGGAGAGTGGTAGAGAACATGGATATGAAAAATACAACAATAAAAAATCCATATATTTGTGATGATATAAGGTAAAATCTTATTCATCAGATATGAGGGCAATAGGACACCATTTTTGGTTTTCAAGATCATTTCCCTAAAGTTGAAAAAATTGGAATTAGAAGAAATACTTTCTTGATTTTGGTACAATCTCACCGTTGGTCATTCATTGAACAATTTCAACTTCATCTCTTAAAGAAATGAAGTTGGATTTTTCATTCGTGAATTGTTAGCAGGTCATGCGATAGAATGATGGGTCATTCCATCCATCTCAAACAAAAAAGTTAGAAAAAGTTATTAAATATACATAAGTCCATCTATAGTGAGATTAATCGTATATGGTTCCTAAAATGGACTTATAATTCATATATCATACCACTTAATAAATTAAAACTAATTTATACTAACTACATACTTCCTGTAGGCCAGTGGTATGCAATAAAGGCCTGTCGCACTTCGGTTGTGGGTTTGATTCCCACATCCTTGTCCGACGTGACGGGTTGTCGCTCGTCCTATGGGTTGTCCTTTTTCAAAAACTATACTATTATAAAATTCCAGAAATAATATCGAAAAAAAAGTTCTATTTTTTAATAATAATATCTGATGTCCAACATAATCTATTCTAATCTTTAGGCTTATCCAAAATACATCTGTCCAATCTCATAATATAAAGAAAATGATTACTTGGAAGGTCACATAACAAGCACATGAATACCATCATTTATCCCCGATATATCATAAGATATATCTTGTTGATCACATTTCAAACATGTGAATACCTTAATCATGTATTCTCTTGAAACATGTATAACCATATAATCTTTGTGAAAACATAAATGATCCCATAATTTCTATATACTCAAACCATGATATCAATTTGTCCTTATATCAGTCATGAGCTCATTAATATTATCAAACATTTAATTATCTCCTTAGCCCTTAATTATGTGCATATCATCTGCTTTCCAAAAATATCTGAATAACCTTTATGGTTACTAGTACCATTCAACATATATTTTCAAAAAACATAAGTAAAAACAATAGTGTAACAATCCTTAGATGTTTCTTTATTCCAGAGTACCATGAAATTACTTATACAACATTACTCTTGATAAACATGCAATCATTCCACTACCTTCTTAAACCATTGACCGAGCTTCATCATTGTATTACTCAACACTTCTTTCATCTCATATACCATTTGTAGCCTCTTTATCATCATTAAAATAATTACTACCCATACGACCATGTTGATTCTCTTCATGATATTTTACCTTAGGGCATTGGTTTGCATAATTCCCGTATGTTCCACATTTAAAACATTTAACCGTTGTTGTTGTCTTAGCAATACCATTATCCTTGTCCATGGTGTTAACTGAACCTTTTCCTTTAAAATTACTGGATTTGTGTCCTTATTTTCCACACCCAAAGCATCTTCCAGTTCCTTTGAAACATTCTCCCTGATGCCTCTTCCTGCATGATTTACATGAGGGAAATTGAACTTTATTTCCTCTATGATAATCATGAAACTCCATCTTTCTCTTATTATCTGAGTCGGGGAACTTACCAAAGTTGAGATTATTGATCATATTATGATATTTATGATTAGTTATAATAACAATACGTGGACTTCTAGATCCAATTTCATTTGGTTTCACATGAATAATATCATTCCATTGTCCATCATATCCTCCATTATCGTGAATCTTCCTGTTTCCAGCCATTTTCTAAAACACAAAAAGAATAGTGTGAGAGGAAAAAATCATATTCAAGGGGGAGTGCCTTCAATATCTAACATCTTAGGTAAAATTATAAGATCGTTACCATAATTCTAGGAATATAACTTATACTTATACGTAACCTTAGGGACGCCCTAGACATACCTTAGAAATATCTTATATGGATCTCACTAATGTTTTTGCATCTTAGTTTCCAAAGGTTAACTAAACCTTTCCTCTGATACCAACTGTAGAGACCCAAGCTTGACGTACATGAAAATTACATTACTTTTGCATAATAATTAATACATAACAAAAACAAACACTCAAGGACCGTAGTAGTTTAGTGTCTTTGGAAACTCGTAACATAATCTTCTAATCATGGTGAAAGATCTTCAACATCTCCCATAAAGATCTTCCCCTTTTGTTTTCTTACCTAAAACTTTTCATTAAATCCTGGGGAAAATAAAACATATAAAGGGTGAGCTCAAATTCTTAGTAAGGGTAAGCATGGAGAAAATAAAACAAATAATATACATTTGAACTTAAAAAAAACATGAACATAAAGTTTAAACATCAAAATCTTGAGAAATAAATCTTAGCACTACATAAGGAATAAATCATAAAGGAACATTAATCATGATAAAATAGCATGGTAATAAAACATGTAATTGTGGTAAACCATTAAACACATGATATAATTTCTATAGTATCCAAGGCATTGCTGCCAAGACCATCTTAGTGGACAAAGTCCCTTACTGAATCGAGTTCACTCCTCGATCCAGTCCTGTATCACTGAACCAGATTAACTTACCTTTCCAACCATGTCTATCTCATGAGATATAAATCTTTACCCAATTAATTGTAGGGAGATATAGGTCCCAACCATCTCATAATGAAATAATTCTAACTTGTTCCATAGAATAAATATAAATCATTTATCATAACCCAAAGAATAAAATGGGTTTCATAAACATCATCCCATTATAACGTAATCCATATAAAAAAATGGATATCATTTCATCATAAAAAGAATAAAACCATGTAAATAATAGAGACATTATACTTGAAACATAATCATAATAAATAATTTCATCTTTGATAGAAAATAGTTTTGACAAAACACTTGAAATGAATTCTTGAGGAAAATATCCTTTATTCTTTAAAATAATTTTCTAATCACAAAATTCCATTCAATTTTAAAAGAAAAGGATTTTGTTGAAAATAATAATGAAATATTGTAGAGGAAGCTTCATGAAAATTAGAAGTTATGAAACTGTAAAAATCCATTCACGCCGTATAAGTTAAAAAAACATTCTCTTCATACTTTTAACGGAAAAGTCAAAAAGTACCACTTATGGTAAACAAAAGAAAGATTCTTTCCATAACACAAAGTAAAAGTCAAAAAGGGGTAAAAATGAATTTAAAAATACATTTAAGAATATTAAACACTTTATGAAAAACATTTTTATGGACATGGATGAAAAAAATATAACCCCAGTAAATACTTACGTATAAGCAATCTCAGATAAAAATGAGATTTGAAAAATTATCCCTTACCTTAGGTCCAATTTCTTCTATGCGTGTACGAAATTCCTATATAGTGGGTTTAAACATATTATTAACTTGTAAAATAACCATAATAATATTTATGATATCATATATGATTCACTTATGACATTATATTACCTGTTCTTTTGTCAATTCCATGTGAAAGAAGTGTTTTTGATAAAATCGTTTCATTTATCGTACGTGTTTGAACTTGTTGTTATTGGTATTATTATTACTTATATCATGATTAAATTACTTCAAGAATTTAAAACATGATTTATATATCATATATATTCAGTATACATATATATATAATAGATAGATAAATTAAATGAAACACACCATTCATGGAGACGGTAGGTCGTACATACGCATGAACGCTGTTTTCATTTTCTTATTGACTTGAATCGAAGTAAGTAGATGACATGTATATATATATATACATAAATCCAGTAGCATTATTATGTTATATATTCTATTATTATTCATTATATATACTTTATAATCATTCTTGAATGGTTAACATGGAGAATTAATCTCATCGTGTCGTGGAGACGGTAATCCGTACATACGCACGAGCGATGATATCATTCCCATAATTATTGAATGGAATTGGAGTGGATGATATAATATATCAGAATCATTATGATTTTATAATAACCATATATAGTTATTATTTAAACCATTATACCCATCCAATTAAGTTGGTGGTGGAATATTACACCACGGCGCAAAGACAATATTCCGTACCTAAGCACGCGTGGTGAATTCATTTTCCGTAGGATCGATATAAGGTTAAATGGGGTTATTTCATATTTATAATAACATATCAGTATATTTTTTATACTGATTTTATAACTTTATAATGAAATAACTAAAGAAGAAGAAGTTTAAGAAGAAATAAACTTGAAAGAATCGGTAGAGAGATTACCTCTTCTTCGACGCACCTCTTTTAAGCTTCCTCTTAGGGCACTATATTTGGTCTATTGAGAAGAAAAGAACCTCTATAATATAACTAAAGAGGTTTAGAAGAGAAATTGGTAGGTTATATATGAGCTTGAAGGCTCAAAATTGAGTGAAGATGAGAGGGAAGGAGGTGCCCTTATATAAGAGAGGAGAGGGGCACTTTTGGAAAACATTAAAAATATTAATTAATAATAAAATGAAACCCCACATAAAAACATCAAAAAATGACTCAATGAAAATATGAGATGATATAGGATTTTAATATCATCAACCAATAAAATTTAGACATGTTTTAAGTTTATTTTAAACCTTATCAACTTGATTTATCATTATTTAATCTATTTAATTTTATTTGTGGTAATAAAATTATAAATTATAAATTGTTATAAATACATACTTAAGTGTTGTGAATTTCCCATAATTTGATACTTTATAAACTTTTAGACCATATAATTTTCAATTTGTAGTTTTTATATATTTTTGTGATTTTTAAATAATTTAATAATATGTTTTTTTTATAAAATATCAATAGTGTTAATTTTAACACTATTCATTATTTGAATTTAAATAAAAACCACACAGAAGATATGTTCGAAAAAAATATATAATATTTTCCTAAAATGTCATATTCATCAAAACAATTCATGGGGAACATTAATTAGTTCATATATTATTTAGTTTAATATTTTTAAAACCATTTATTTGGTATATATCTTAATAAAATAATTACTACATCATTTTTGTATAATTATATAATATACTAATTTTTTTTATAAAAATTATAAATAAAATCCTATGATGAATATAAATATAATAATTTTCATAATAATATTTTTACTCTAATTTATCATCTTAAAATCACAGAATTTAAATTGTTATATTTATTAAATTATGGAGGTAACATCTTTGACATCATTTAAAATAAAATAATATAAATGTCCTAATTGATTTTATAAGGCTCCAAATGGTCCACAAATCTAACCTTGGATTATTAGGGTATATATATACTCGACCACTAATTTTTGGTAAAGTTTTGGGTCCTTTTGATAGGTATTGTTATTTTAATAAAAACTATATTATTGATTTTTCACTTAATAAATAATTTCTACATCATTAATGTATAAAACATTAAGGTAATTAAATATATATTAAAAATTAAAAATAAATTACCATGATAAATAAAAACATTTTAGCTTTAAAATGAGTATTTATAATCGAATTTTATTCTTTATAACCTTATATTAAAAATAATCTAATTAGTAACGTTTGAGTGAGACATATTTCACTTTTCTGTAAATAAAATAAATAAAATGTCTTAATCAAATACAAGTGGGTTCTGTTAGATTCCATTTAGACCCAAGTATGATTTAGGGAAAAATATAATCATCCAATTATATTAAGACAAGTGTTAGGGTAATTTTATAATATTATATTTACCCTTAATTACCCAATTTACTTTTAACTATGGTAAATAAAATTTACCGTAGTTACTATTCATAATGCCTAAAAATAAAAAGTAGCTTATTAACATAATTTGGACCTAATGATTCTAAATACTGAATCAATTTTTCCAAATTCAAAACACAAAATTTTTAGTGTTTAATTTAAAATTAATCCCGCTGTTGAGAAAATAGGTTTTAAAAGTTAAAACATTGCAAACGATTGAAATGTTTTTACTTATAAATTCAGTGTAAAATTAATGATAATGGCTTATATTATATTAAATGGTAAAAATATATTCTATTTATAATTTAAAACTATTAAATATTATAATTTAACTATATAAATTATCTTGATGAAAAAAGTTGTTTTTAATTAAAATTTAGCGTATTTTTAATATTCATCAAAATAGAAATCTTATCAGAAAAATATCAAAAAATTATCCAAAGTAAATTTTTATATCCTGATACAAAATAAGAATTTTATTTCATAAAATTTATCTGATAAACTTGTCAAAAACTAAATTTAATGTGGGTGCGCCATCAAAAGGTGGAAAAACTGCATTTTTTGAAAAATACTTATTTTACCCAAAAAATTTATTTTGTTCTCATACCATGTTCTATAAAATATGTAAGATGAATTATAATGTCATAAAATTCAAAATTTAGTTACTAATATTCATAACGTCTAGTTTATAATAATATTATAAAAATATATCGTTGTTTAGTGAAACTCAGTATTGTGTACAACACACGCTATTGAGGAAGGTTTCTCTTGCATGAAACACAAGCTAAGAATAGTGTTTGCATATAATATAAGATAATACGGTGTTGCTTATAGCACAAGAAAATTTTGTTGTAGCGTATAACACAATACATCAATGAAATTAAAAGAATATTTTTCATAAAATCTTGGGGGGTTAAAGGGGTCATTCACGACCACAAGGGAAGTGTTTGGATAGCCTTCACAGCACACTATGGAAGCAGCTACTTCATACTGGTAGAGACAAAATCAGTCTTCACGGGGATCAATCTTTGCACTTAACAAAATATTTCCCTCTCCCAAGTGGAAACAGATTCAATGATCATTCATGATTCCTTATAAAGTAGAGGCTCCACTCCATGGTTAATCTCTTACATCATCAGAAGTTACAAGGTCCTCCTCAAAAATAATTTAAAGGTAACCCATAATTAGCGCAAGGGGAACAAAGTAGTAGATTATCTTGACTCTTTTGCTAACCAAGTCTCCAATTTAACTTTATTATCCAACATTGCTCTATTTAAGCTTAAGGGGTGAATTTGATCCGAGGGTATGCCCTTGGTCTTAATTACTTTTATCCCCCTAGGCTGTTTCCTGTACTGTCTTTGTACTTTTGTGTTTTCCCCTTGAATAAAAATGATAATATCGATTATGATATAAATAATAAGATTACAAAGTGTATATCAAACATCCTTGTTTGTTATTAGGCGAAGGATAATAAGAAAAATTCTTAGTGGATTATGTAACCCTTACAGATACCCACATAGAAATGAGAAAACATCACCATGGAATTTCTCAATGGACTTCCGAAGGAATCTAGAGGAAATAATTATATATGGTTTTCGTAGGTCATCTTACAAAGAATACTAATTTCATTACAATTAGATATAAATTATTACTTGATCAACTTGAAAGGGTATACATAAGATACATTGTGAGATAGTATGGAACACCATGATTGATTATATCTGACTGAGATATAATCTTTACCTCTATGTTTTGTAAAAGTCATTAAAATTATATAAACACTGAATTGAACTTTAGTATGGATTAGCACCCCCAAACTGATGGCCAATATGAGTTAACTATCTATATAGTTGAAGACATGTTGAGATCATGCTCGATGGACTTAAAAGAAGGATGAGATCAGAATCTTCCTATGGACCTGTTATCATAATATAATAGATTTAACTCAAGCATCTAAACGGATCCATATGAATCCATTTATGGGAATATATGTATAAAACCAAAATGTTGGGTTGAATTTAGTGAACTTAAGATTATGGGTCCTAAAATGGTTGAGGAAAGGGTATAAAAGTGTATGACCATTATGGATCACATAGAGGATGCTTAATTTAAAAAAAAGAGCTATGTTGATAATCATGTATGAGAATTGAATTTTGAGGTTGTAGATATATTATTCCACTATATATCCTCATTTAAGAGATACATGATATTTGGGAAGAAGGGAAACCAAAGTCCCAGGTGCATCGTACCCTTTGAGATTCTTGATCACATCAAAATTATGGCCTATCGACTAGATCTCCCACCAACCCTTTATCAAGTACATGAAGTATTCCACATATCCCTCTTGAGGAAGTACACAATAGAACAAAAACATGTACAAAATTCATAGTTAGTACAATGGGAAAATTATATCTCTTATGAGAAGTAGCCTGTGAAGATCTTGGACCATAGATATAATGTTCTATGAAACAAGGAAACTCATATTATCAATGTATTATGGTGAAACCATAAGTAAGAGAAGGCAACATGGGAACCAGTGGGATCCATAAAGTAGAAGTATCATCACATAACTCATCTTAGTATATAAAAATAAATTTCAAGGGTTATATTTCTTAACGGGTAAGAATGTAATGACCATGAATTTTATCAATGGAATTTACCTTATGAATATATAATTTTATATAATTCACATTCTCCACAAGATGAACCATGAAAATTTTATTATAATAATTTCAACATTATATTTAGATAAAAAGTGATCATAATAATTGAAAGTATTAAAATAGGATAATAAATAAAATAATACAACAATAATAGGAAAATTTGGATATTCTTGATCCTCTATAATAATCGCACTCATGAAAAACACTGTACAAGTCAACCAGAATGTTAGTAATGAAATATACATTTTGAAAATGAAAAAATATATATAACATTGAGAGAAAATAGGAGGTAATTAATAATGAATGGAATATGAGGTATTTATAGAAATTAGGGATCCCATATGACCATAAAAAATATGATTGTTGAAATAGTAATATGACCGTTAGGAATACTGACCTAATTGTTAAAATTGTATACTCACTTATGGAAGTGTAAATTAATATTTATGTATCTTATAAAATAAAAATATGATATATTTATACCATTTTATAGGTAAATAATTTTTAAAAAATGATAAATTAAGTGTTTGGATCTTTATAAAATATAAATGTTTTAATTACACTTTTATAGTAAATATAATTTTTTAATAGAAATTATATTTTCCTTAAATGGGTTTATAAATTAATATTATGTTGTTATATAATGTTAATATAATTTTATGATGCCTTATGCAATTTTTCCAAGGGTCAAAAATTGATCATAATGTTAAAATTGGTATTTTTTAAATAAATAAGAATTTTATTTAAAATTTGAATTTCCCATATTTATATTTTTTTTATAAAATAGGTTTTATTTTTTGGATTATATATGCAAAAAATTATTTGGGTAAATTTTTTGTATTTTTCTAAAATAGTATATTTTTTTAGTAATAAAATACAACAAAAGATGTTATTTAACATTATACGCTAAATATATGAATTTTTTATTCATGGATGATGTAATCAACCCTTAGTTCAAAATAAAATGCACCATTTAATTTATACTTTCATAATAATCAATACTATTGGTTTTATTGATCTGAAAATAATAAACTTATGAATATATTATTCAAAAACACCCATATCCTCCCCATATAAATACCACCCCTCGCCACCTTTTCACCTCACAAATTGTAATAATTGGATCCTAAATCATTTCAATACAATTACCTTCCAACTATCCCCCCACACATCTTAGTTCTCTTATTCTCATCTATTGGAAAGTCCAAGGATCCTTAGGGTTTGCTTAAAAGGAGACAACCAAAGGGATAAGTAAACTCTAAACTAATTTATTTTAATTTTATTCTGATTCTAACAACACCATATGTTCTCAATACACCTAAAAATAGTAACATAAGTATCCTAAATATATTGATATGTTATTATTATGGTATAATATACATCTTATACCCTCCTTATATTGTTTGTAAAATTAAATCATTGTTCATAATATGGTTGGTTCACCACCTCCATGAACAACACACTTTGTTTTTCTCCACCACCTTCAGGGCTGGTTATTGAAAAAATATTATGGTTAAATAAGATTATAATAAATACATTATAACATATTTCAAGTTATATATTTTTTAAGAATCATTTAATTAAATAAAAGGAATCCAGTTCATGATGGTTGGTAAAATGACCTAAATGAATTAACCACATAAGTTTAACATTTTTAATAAGTGAATCATCCCTATGTCAAAAAAAATATGGGTATTTGGGATCATTTAAAATTTGAAAAATACATGAATACCATTTAATATTTATCTTTTAGTTTTATTTCCATTTTAAATGAACTTTTATAATTATACACTAGTGATCTGACCATGGAACCATGAAACAAATGCCCTCAAATGAGTGAAGTTAGTCTTTATATCTCAATGTAATGGATGTAAATAAACAAAAAAATAATTATAATAAATCAAATATAGATGAAAATCATTATTAATTAAGTAATTATTGAATTTAATTTTATTATTTATGAAATTAAATGCATGTTCACAATGATTCTAGAACATAATGTAAGGAATCTCTTCAAATCACCCTTTTTCATTGGTTTTTGACATTTATCTCTCCAACTCACATTCCCTCTCTCTTTGATAATATATAATAATTCTAAATTCTATATATATGTATCTTACATATTCACCTAACTTATTTTCCCATCTTTTTATGGGGTAATACATGTATTAAGTTCAATTCAAAACTGTCTTCTTTAAAATCAGACCCGATGAAGGGGAACTTTCTATCCCTGAATCCTTTTATTTAATCACCATTTAGATTATTTATTCCCATTCATGATTTCTATAAATAAAGGAATATTTTTTAAATAACCATTCTTGTTTACCTATGGGTTTCAAATAAAATTCCACATATATTATTTCTCTAAAATTCATTGACTAATTCCTTAAGACACTATTTTGAAGGTTCATTTATATAATAAATTATCAACCCTTTCTCATGATTTTTATTCCAAATGAACACCATATTTTGTGGCCTATACTTATTTACTTGGATATGAATGTATAAAATATTTAATTACATTATTTGTAATAATTATTAAGTATACTTTGATTGTGATGTAAGGCATGATTATGCAACCAATTTCATTATATGGGTAATTTTTTGGTTTATGACTTATGATTGATTTCCTTTTTTGGAAAAAATAAGTGATTGCATATTATGATGGGTGTTCCCTGATAGAACTACAATAAATTGGTTAATTTTCTTATCTTATGAGATGGTATGTATGGGATTAGTGATTTAACTTTATCCCTGATGGGACTCTGTCCACTATGTGATGTTGCCTTGGATTTTATCCTTCACTTGTGCTTATTTCATATGTTGCTGCAACTTTTCTATTTTTAAATGATCTTATAATACGAAGTTATTTATGTTATTACACCATGTGATTATTCATGGGCCTTATCTTTTATGATATCATGTTATTCTATTTGACTCACATGGTATGCTTCATTATCATGCTTATTCCATTACTAAGATTTATATTATGCCCCATTCTTTCATGTGTTCCTTAAGTTATCTTATAAAGTTTTAAGAGATCAAAGATTTTTAGTATCTCATTTTGGATATTAAAATAAGGACTTTTTTTTAAGTTTCTTTTTGATGTATTATGAACCTAATATTCCAAAGACACTAGGCATCATGATCTTTAGGTTACACTGGTTAGATGTTTATGTTAAAAATAATGTAATAATATGTGTAAAAGGCTCGGTTTTCTATAATGATTTTACTTTTCATAACCCAAATAGTTGGGAATATCATCATATATTTATTTATTTAGTTAAAGGAAAATACAATGAAATAGACAAACAAATGAGAGGTAGAAAAGATGAAAAATCACTAAGGTGTCCTAAAGTGATGAAGAACAAGGGAATAATTTCTATCCAACTTAGGTACTTATGATGAAAGATAATTCTAATTAGGAAAGAAAATGATGTCACCTTCTTGTACTTGAATAAAGGAAAGAAAGTCAGCAACCTTTTTACCTTGATTCCAAATATGATTGAACTTTTTGTGGGTATGTAAGAGGATCCCGCATCTTCTAATAATGTATGATATGGGACACATAGTCTCGTAAGAATTTTCCATGGATCTACAGGGAGTTTGATAATATAATTAAACAGTCGTTAAATCTACATTATGTTGCCTGCAAAGAATAAGACCCGTAATCATAGCCATTTCTTCAACTTTAAGGGAGTGTCCTCTTCCAAATAATGTAGAGTATGCAAGAGTAACATTACCAATAGAATATTGAACCACACTACATCCACACATATTTCCCATGAAACAAGATATGTCTATGTTGAGTTTGTGACTAGATAAGTGGGGGCTTTATCAAACCCAGTGGCCCTGAGGTTGATTGAAAACTAGTTGGGAAGAGCCAAATTTACCTGAAACTATCTGAGAGTAGGAGAATCTCTCTTATTTTTCACGAGGAATGTAAAGTATAGAAGGTGGTTTTTTGTTATACCGATCAATGTATTAACCAAAATGGTACATTCATTAAAAAAGGAATTTTTTCTTTATTTCCGAATGCACCAACACCCTGCAATTACAATAATAAATCTTTTCTTCCTCTCAGGTCATGTTTTATCTGCCCCCTGAAACTAGCAGTCGAGAAAGGATGAGCCCATAGTGGGTTGCGAGTGGATACCTACAAAGTCTCCAAAAAATTCACATATTGCATGGGTCCAATCACCTTATTAGAATAAGTGATCTGATATTTCATCCCGCCAATCCATGCAACACATGCAACTGGAATCCAGTTTAATTCCAGTGCACTAGATGTTGTAATAAGTGGGAATAAAATTATTTCTGATCCCCTGAACAAGAAAATTTTATTTCGGAGGCTCCTCCCTACACCATATAGAATCACCCTAAGGATCAAGTTGGTTCGGAGGAGTCATCACTCTTCAAAAATATTTAGCATAGAAAGCCCTATAAGTAGATGTTGTGAAGATTCACTTTTCCAGATCATTATTAACGCCAATGAGGTTGATGATTTTACACTTTTAATTTTTCCTAAAAACATCAATAAAGGTCAAGTATTCTTTATTCTATCTGAAGAAAATGTCGATGATCGGACATCCTGGAAAATAAAGTTTCAATCTGGCCCGATTATGGTGCCAGAAAAAAATTTCACCCTTCTCCATGATCCATTGATAATGGTTTTTAAGGGGGGGAGTAATGAGCCAAAATTATATTCCATAAGGATTTCTTCTCAGATTCTTTATCACCTCTATAGTAAACTGACGTAACTCCACCACATAGATATTTTCCCTCGACCAACTCCCAAGAGAGTTTAGCATGCATACCATGTAGCGTATCATGAATGTGTTTCACATTGATACCACCCTCTTGTGTTGGTATGGCCATACTCCTCCAGGATTCCCCATGATGTTTTCCTTCCACATTGGTGTCCTAGATGAAAGATTCCAAGATCCTATCAATGTTGGAAATAACTTCTTTAGGTACTCAAATAACATAAAGAGCATGACTCAGGATAGATGCAAGAACTTTTTTGACCAAATAAATTATACCTATGAAAGAAAGGAATATTTTATTTCAATTCATTATGTGCCTCATGATCCTATGCACTTTCTTTTCAAAGTGATGAATCTATACCCTACCTAAAAAAATAGGATCCCCATTTATCCAATGGGAAAAATCCTCTACTAAATATCAAGTCTGCTTTATATATCACTAGTCCTTTTGGCTGAACATCTATTAGATATGCAAAGACTACTCTTAGTAAGATTGAATATCTGGACGCTCCATTTACAGTAGTCATCTAGGATCTTGACTATTCCTTATACACACCTCTTACTATAATTCATGAAAATTATAGTGTCGGATGAAAACATAATATGAGAGATGAAAAAGGGGAGAGCCTTTCAGTGATAGGGGAGAGTATTTCCACTCAAGATACACCTTTTTTATGTTCTTACTTAGGACATCTTGAGAAAGGATAAAAATGCTGGGGGAAAGGGGATACCCTTGCTTCAACCCACAATATGATTTAAAGAAGACAAAATTCTTGCCCAATAAATAAATAGTCATCCATGAAGAGATTATGTATATAAAAATGAGGTCATTGATCAATGGGGGGAAGCTCATCCTTGAAAGAACCTTAATGATGAAGTTCCACTCAATTATATCAAAGGCCTTATCCATATCAAGTTTTATAACCATATTTTACCCAAGACAATTGTTGTAAATATTTTTAATCACTTCCTAGGTCATTTCTATGACACCATGAATCGGTAAACCATTCAAAAAACTATGTGTCTGCTATGAAATCCAACAAGGAAGAAGATTAGATAGTCTATGATTGATAATGATAGAAAGAAACTTATATGGGAAGTTTCAAAGGTAAATGGGTCTATATTGTTGGAGGTAATGAAGGTATTTTATCATTGGAATGAGGACCAGGGAAGTGGCATAAGCTACATGAGGCAAGATTCCACCCTTGATGAAGTCCTGAATGGCCCTAATCACTTCATTTTTATCATATCCCAATAGGTTCTATAAAAAATACATGGAAAACCATATGGCCTAGGGGAACTCTCCGGGTTAAGTTTCCTCATCACCTTATAATCTTACTCTTCCTCATGGATAGTTTCTAAGAAATTATTGATATCATTGGGGAGCGAGGACTGGACCACATCAAGGAAGTCTTCATAGCCCCTGGATATTCTCAACTCATCTACGGTTTGGGGCATTATAAAAGGGATTTGAAATGGGCCTCTTCTATGCTCCCAACTACTTCCTGATCGTCAATGTAACTTCTATCTTCAAGCATAATGTTATATCTAACCAATCCTCACTTATCTATCAAACAAGCATGGAAAAAAGTCTCTTTTCTATCTCCTTACAGAAGCTACATGATTCTCAATGTTCTTGAGGTAAATTCTCATGCCTAAGGATTGTGTCCACTCAAATGACTTTCTTGTTGGAGAGATCATTGAATAGAGAGTTATTCCACTCATTTTAAAGGTTGAGTTCAATCTTTTCAATATTCTATTTGGACATGTATATGTCTTGGAAATAGTAAAGCTGATTATTAATCTAAGAAAGAAGATCAAATCTAAGTTGTATGAGCTTGTTATGAAGTTTTATTCATACGTTCCCTTGGGTAGGCTTGATCGAGGAGTCACAAAACATTTGATGATAGCCTAGGATATCAGTCCACAAATGAGAATAACTAAAATGGTCTCTCCTCACATGTCCTGAAGACAAGTAGACTAGGAGTGTGGAATTATCAAAAAGGTTATGAACCAAGTGAGTAACTTTTGTGTTCGGGAAAGCTTCAATGGTGTGGGCATTGGCCATGAACCTTTCAAGGTGACACCAGATGTGGTGATATCATTTTTGGTTATTGTACCATGTAAAATGGCCAGAAATAAATCCTAGATCCGAAAGTCTATAGTGAACCATGTACTAGATGAGCTCCTAACTTTCTTGATGAGGAAACCACCCCACCCTTTCTTCTCCTGTGGGTCTACCACAATATTTAATTCACCTCTGATGATCTAAGGCATAGAACCTGAGATGAAATCTTCTAGAGATTTAAATATATAATTTATTATATATTAATCACAACTACCATAAAAAAGGATACATTGAAAGAATGAGATCCTAAGGAAACCATCAGCTAGATCATCTAATCGGAAGCATTAGACAGGTCAACTAAGATATTATAATTCCAAAAAAGCTAGATATGCATGTTTTGAGAGTTTTAATGCATGAAAGCTTGCATTCTGATACAATAAGAAAACATGGTGATTTTGGAGGATCTTTTCATGAGTTATAAAATAGTAACAAGATACACTTAATATTTCAAAAAATTTATAGCTAAGAAGTCAGTTTTTACCTGAGCTCCCAATACTCATGTATTCGAGAAGAGAAAAGATATCATTGAATGAGATGATTCCCGGTATTGACCCCTGGAAAAAATTCCCCTTTAATTTGAGAGGAAGAATGCTCACTTCTGATTCAGGATTAAGATCTTGTTTAAACCCCACTATACATTGAAGGGAGAAAAGCTGGGATAGAGGGAGAATTGAAACATCCATCCAATGGAGAGATACCCAAAGCAAGATTTGAGGAAAAAGTAGCGCACATACCTTTCTGATATGGAAGAAGGGAGGCCTCTTTTTCTGGTTTTAAATGAGGGAGTCCGGTGGAAGGGAAGAAATGTTGAGGGATGAAGGGCCTGGAGAGAGTCCTAAGGGAGGATGGAGATCATGTTCTAGCAATGAAGAGAGGCCCGAAGGAGACTGGTGTTCATGTTCATTCATTTATATCAAAAGGGGGGATCTAAGGCTCTCACTTATTTGGAAGGGCCTAGTTCTAGAAAGGGGGTAACATGACTGGGAAAGGAGAAATTAATAACATTACCTTGATCTTTATGAGAAAGAAATGATGGTGTAGACTAGGGAATCCCAAAGAAAATCGGTGTAGATTAAAGAACCAGTGAGAGGCAAGAAGGGATAACAACACCCAAGGGAATGTGGGAGTTAGTAATGAAAGAATGATTGGATTTATTATATGAAAATGAAACTTGTGAGATAAAAAAGAAAACTCAAGGAAATACTGTGATTAAAAATAAATGTGTCTATTATTTGAAATAAGAAGTTGACGGTGGGAAGAGGTACAAGGTAAAATTGGTAGTTAAAGTATTTCTGTAGAAAGGAGTGTAATTCTCTATTTTTTTCCTTATTACTTAAACATGAACCATTTGGAAGGTGTTCTATAATGTTTTATAATTTTATCAATGTAATTTCCCTTATGAATATATAATTTTATGTAATTAACATGCACAACATGATAAAACCATATTTTTTTATTATAATTTGAAAATTAAATTTAAAGCT
Source organism: Viscum album (assembly GCA_963277665.1). Taxonomy (NCBI): domain Eukaryota; kingdom Viridiplantae; phylum Streptophyta; class Magnoliopsida; order Santalales; family Viscaceae; genus Viscum; species Viscum album. The sequence continues at coordinate 1,512,731,091 of OY728155.1, read as the reverse complement.
TAAAAAATTCCATAATAATTGAAATTATTACAGTGGGAAAACAAATAGAAAAAATATAACAATAATAGGAAAATTTAGATATGCTCAATCCGCCAAAAAAATTGAACCCATAAACATTACTATAGAGACTAAGCTAAATATTAGTAATGCAATAAAAATTTTGAAAATGAAATTATATATATAACATTGATAGAAAATATAATTGAATTAATAATTAATTAAATATGTGGTATTTATAGAAATTAGGGATCCCATAAAATTGTTACAAATCTAACCGTTAGAATAGTAATCTAACTATTGGAAGAGTAATTCTGTTATTATGAATAGTAAAATGACTGTTACAATAGTATCCCCACTTATGGAAGTGTAAAATTGTATTTGGGAATCTTATAAAATAAAAATATTATTTACTTATACCATGGAACATGCAAATAAATGTATTAAATATGATAAAGTAAGCGTTTTCATTTTTTTGAAACATAAATATTTTAATTTCACTTTTATAATAAATATTATGATTTAAAATAAACTAAATTTTCATAAAACATGTTTATAAATTATTATTATGTTTTATTATAATGATAATACAATATTATGAGACCTTATATAAATTTTCAATGGGTCAAAATTTTATCATAATATTAAAATTAATATTTTTAAAATAAATAAGGACTTTATTTAAAAATTAAAAATATCATATTTATAAATTTATTTTCATAAATTAAATTACAATTTTTTAGTCTAAATGTCAAAAAATGGTCTCCGTATTTTTTTAATAATTTTTCTAAAATAGTTGAATTTTTAGGGAATAGTGAAATATGACAAAATATGATATTTAAAATTATAAGATAAATACCTGAATTTTTGAGTTATGGATGATGTAAGCACCCATTATTTCAAAATAACATGCACCATTTATTTTATATGATCATAAGAATCAATATTATTAGTAGTCTTAAGCTAAAGTAAGAAACTAATGAATATAATATTCAAAAACACCCCCCACCACCCCTTCTCCTCACAACTTATAATCCATGGATCATTAAAAATTTATAATAAATTCCCTTAAAAATCCTCTATTACACAAACTATTTCTTCTAATCTCATCCAAATAATTTTCCAAGGAGCCTTAAGGGGTTCTCTAAAAGGAGAAATCCAAAAGGAGAGGTAAACTATAAACTAATTTCTTTTAATTCTATCCTTCTTCTACCACTACCATATATTCTGTATCCACTTAAAAATAGTAACATAATTATCCTAAATATATTGATATATTATTATTATTATTATTGTGTAACATCCATCTTATACCCTCCCTTATTTTGTTTCAAAAATGAAAACATTATTCACAATATTGTTGGATCACCGCATCCATGAACAACATACTTCATTTTTCTTCACCACATCTAAGGATGGTTATAGAAAAAATATTATGTTTAAATATGATTATAATAAGTTTATGATAACTTATTTAAAAAATGTATAATTTTAATAGTAATTTAATTAAGTAAATCAAATCTAGTTCTCGTTGGTTGATAAAACGACCTAAATGAACTAACCATATAATGTTAATGTTTTTACTAAATGAATAATCCTTATGTAAAAATAAATATGGATATTTGGGACCATTTAAATTTATAAAGGTACATGAATATAATTTAGTTTCTCTTATAGAGTTTTATTCCCATTTTACAAGAAATTCCATAATTATACACAAGTGATCCGACCATTGAACCATGAAACAAACGCCCTCAAAGAAGAAACATTTGTATTTATATCTCAATGAAATGGTAGTAAATTAAAATAACATAGTTATAATAAATAAAATTTAGGGTTAAAAGGTTAGAAATTAATTAATTAATTGATTTTATTTGATTATTCAAGACCTTAAGTGAAATTACAGAATGACTCTAGAACATAAGGTAAGGGATCTCTCTAAACCACCATTTTTCTTTATATTATATCCTTTCTATATATAACTCCATTTATCAACATTTTAGGTTATGGAATGATTATATATTCTATATATATCTCTCTATTACATATATAACAAGCTTATTCTTCCTTCCTTTTATGGGGTAATACATTCCTTAAGTTCATTTATCAAATTCATTCTTCAAAATCAAAACTGATCAATTAAAACTTCTTTTACTTGTTAATCCTTTTATGTAACACTCATTTAAAGTATTTATTAACATTAATTATTTCATTAAATAAGGGAATATTCTATTCATAACCATTTATTTTTACCTCTATTTTCAAGTAAAATTATATACATTTTATTTCTCTAAAATGTTTTAGTTGATTACTTAAAACACCATTTTAAAAGTTCGTTTATATACCTAATTATATACCCTTTATCATAATTTTTTCCAAATTAAAACCATATTAGGAGAGATATTATTATTTACTTAGTTATTAATATCCAAAACATTTAATTCCTTCTTCTCTTTGGAATCTTTATAAAATCTAATTTGATTATGATAGGAGACAAGACTATATGACTCATTACTTTCTATATGAAAATTCTTATGTGTATGAATTATGATTGAATTAATTTTGTGGCACACATAAAAATGTACATGTTATGATGGGTGCACCCAGATGAACCTCTAATTATTTGGGCAATGTTTTGTCTCATGAGATGGTATGTATGGTATTAGGGAGTAAACCTAATCCATGATGATACTTTGTCCACCATGTGATATTGTCTTGGTGGTTAGCCTTGAATTATGATTATGATAGGTTTTATATTATGGTAACTTTCCTATATTTATAGGATCCTATAATACCATGTTTATTATGTTATGCTCCCATGTTATTATTCTCGAGACTTATCTTTTATGATATCATGTTGTGTCATTTGACTCACAAGTTATTCATCATTATCATGTTTATTCCATTATTGTGATTTAGAGTATAAAGGGATTTAAGATCTCATTTTGGAGATTAAAATAAATATGTTTTGGTTTGGTTTATTTTAATGTATTGTGAACCTAATATTCCAAAGATACTAGTCCTCAGGATCTATGGTTAGTGTTTATTGGATATATGTGTTAAAAGCATTTAATAATTTGTGTAAAATGATTGGGTCACTATAAATGGTATCAAATAAAAGTTTATTTATTTTTCATATTAGGACTATAATTATTTATTATAAATCCTAGGGACAGTTATAAGTATAAGAAAGAAATCCTGAAACATTGGTGAAGTATAGAGTGAGTAGTTTCCAGAAAATTACATCTTTTCTTGATATTATTAGTGGATGTGACTCTAGAATATTTTTACTGAGGGGAAATTAAACCAAAAAGGTATATTTGGTATTAATTCATTCATCACTTAGTGTGTGAAAAATATGCCTTACTATACACATCATTTGACACTCTCAAGGGAAATGATTTGGAAAATCCAAAAACTCTTTAAAAAACATTATGAATGAATTGAATTGATTGTTAGATTAGAAAAACTAGTCGGAAAAACATTATGTGGATATAAAATAGTTGTACCTATGTGAAATTACATCAAAAGTCTATATTTGGTATTAATTAAATCATTACCTAGTTCATGAAAAATATTCCTTGTTGCAAACATCATTTGACACTCCGAGGGGATATGATTTGGAAAATCCAAAAACTCTTTACAAAACATTATGAAGAAATTGAATTGATTGTTAGATTAGAAAAACTAATTTGAAAAATTAAAATGTATAAAATATATTGAAAAATCAAGACTAATAAGTAAGTATTCAAAATTCATTTATAAGTTATTCCTTCCATGTTCATAGTTTACCTTTTTACATAATATTTTTTTTGAGAATTCTCATCCCTTTTTATTTTAGTTAATAAAGGGAAATAGGAGGAATCATGAAAACAACCAATGTGATATGAAATGAGTGGATTCCACTAATAAGATTCATGAAATTATATGAGAACTTAACAGATGTACTATATTAGTTGGATCATGTTTTTAATAATAACTTGAATCGTGTGAAACATCCTCTTTATCCAAAGTAATAGTAAGTTGTGGCCTATCCCTTTATGTGAAAAATGACTCCTTCTTTGAGTTGATCTTTTATTACCATAATTTTGGATCAGTGGATAAACTCTATTAAGATGATATCACCTAGCCTATAATGATCAAAAAATTTAAAGTCACATTCACTGTCTATTATTTTGAAGAGGAAGTCAATCAATGGTGGACACTGATCAAGATTACCAAGTCCAAAGAAGAAATTGATTCCATAGAATGGTAAGTATTCCTAAAAATATGTTTTAAAAAATATATTTTTTCAAAATCTTAATATTAAAATAGATCATTAGTTCTATGGACTAAAGAAAAAGGAAGAAAAGTATATTAGGTTTTATAAGGTAAACTTCACAAGGATTTCATAATATGCCTCTTTCTTTTTCATCAACACCAAAAGTAATGTGGACTATTTATTTTGTGGGTAAAGAGTAGTCAATGAAAAAATTTAGTGACTTAAGACTTTAACAGATATAAATAGATTTTTCATTTTCCCTCAAGGTCAATATAGATATTGGATACTCCTAGTGTTCTTATGGTCGTAGAGATAAAGAGTGTAAAAATGGAGTTTTCTTCAAGAGTATCAATGGATAAATCTCCTGGAGTAAAGAAAAAAAAACTCCCACGTGTAAAAAATTCAGGAAGAAGCGTATATGAAATTGTATTAGGGAAATTAATATTTGATTAAAATGCAGAAAATAGGGGTATCAAGATAATCATTAACGAAGAGAGATGAAGAAACCAATTAATACGATGGAAGAAAAGAGAGCTTATATCATCACTCAACCTACGGTACATTGTTTCAACTATAAAGAACATGATAATTATGTAAACTAATTCCCTAGTACAAGGGTTTTCATATAAAATAAATGAAAAAACCTCTAGGTATTAGAGAGCTAGGAAAGGAATTTTCTACTACTACTGCTGAGGCGGATCCTGAAAACGATGTGGTGCCAATTACACTATCTATTCATTCAAGAATAATGAACATTATTTTTTATTCTAGTTTTTTTTATTTTATATATTTCAAGATTATTAGAATTATTCAAACACCCCTAAAACATTGGGTTTGAGTTATCAATGTGAACAAAAAAATATAGTAATTATTTCATCCCAAGTATATAACTCTACCCCAGTCAATGATTGAGGACAAATCCTCATAGAAAATATTTTCCAATTTACTTTAATTTATTTTGATTCTATATTGGGTATTTATTGTATATAACTAAAAAAGTGACCTTTAACAACAAAAAATTAATGTTAGATAATATATCTATTGGTAAAAATGATTATTTACAATAAATATTAAATTTTGTTGATATTAAATATGGGTACCAATATTTATTTTTACCAACAAATATATATGTTTATATTAGTAGTTCAATAACAAAAAAGTATTTTACCAATATTTAAATCTCTTATATTGTTATAATAATACAAAAAATTGATTTACTGATAAATGAATATGTTATTAATTATTATTACCAATTAATCTTATACTATCATAAAAATCTGTTAGAAATAAAATATTCAATAATATCAAATATTTTACCAAATATTGAATTTATAAATATATATATCATCCACTAAAACATATCATTTTGATGATAAAAAATTTATATATATATAAATATCATAAAATATTTAATAAAAAAAATATATTAATAAATATTAGCATTGAAAAAAATTATAATGATTCAAAACCATAATTTTTTTTGAAAAGAATTATATATAAAACCTTACTAATGAGACCCCCTCTGACCGCACCACCCCTCACCACTACCCCCTTCCTCAACCCTACCTACCTTTTCCCCGCTGGTGATCCTCACAGACCTACACATAGAAAAACCTCATTATTCCTGGTCGGCTTTTCTCATTGACATATTCAAAATAAACCCTCCCTATTCTTGGTCAGCATCCCACTCCGATATCATAGCGGGAACCCCCTCCCTTTTCATGGTCGATATCCTCATGTGAAACCCCTCATTAGACCTATCCATTCCTAGTGTTCCAATCCATCGTCCTCGCTCGACCGTTTTCATCTGCATCGCTATAGACCAACATCCCTATGCAACCTCTCAATCCCTGGTACCCTAGATCAACCCTAGCTATGCCCAGAATCTCTTCAAATCTCACAAGGTTATCCTAATAGTACATTTAAAATCTGAATGATGATCACAGTTTATGGCACATTCAAAATAATAAGGTTGAAAATTTATTAATACATTTCATTCCTCGACATGTAAATTAAATCCTTTGACAACTATATAGTATATTTCCCTCTATATTATTAATTTCTATTTTTTTCTTTTTGATATTCTAACCAAGACTTCTTGTATAATCCATTTTTTTCAAACTATGTAAATCTAGTGATCCTAATTTAAATTTGAAACTGAACTATAAAAATGTTTATCCAGTATTAGACTTTAGAGGGACTATTTTTCTTGACTATTAAAAGTAATTGAATTTAACTTTTCAACTTTAATTTTCATTATGTTGACACAAATTCCAACATATAAATTTCCCTAACTTCAACTATCTTCTCAACTAAGTTATGATCATGCACTTGATAGTGAAATTGTTAATGTCTAAAATGGGGACTATCCCTAGGAAGAAAAAGTTCATGTATTTGATGTCCATTATTATTAGATGATCATGTTTAGATTTGTTATAGGTTGTGTTTTAGTTTAGAATTATTATTTTTTATCTTACTCTACAATTCAATTTTGAATTATTATTTTTTATGATTTGAGTTTAATTGATGGTGTTCAATGAATCCCAACTCATGGAAACATTGAAGGTTTCATGTTATCACTACTTACTGTCAGTTTAGGGTGCCGATCTAAGCTTTAATTGGAATGTATTTCACTATTCCCCACTAAAATATAACATTGGGTTTTTGGGAATGGATTTTTTGTATTGTTGGTTCTTAAATGAATTCAACTATATGACTCAAAAATTTGCAGTGTGATTTTATGTAGATTTTAATTCTCTACACTTTGAATTATAATACCGAGACTTGAACCAAGAATGGGAATCATCTAGGTTCATTATTTCATGGATTCATAGTTTACTTTTTAGAAATTGATACACTATTATTCAGATTTCAAATCAAGGAAAAATGATGATTAAGATGGTAAAGAGATTCCTTTTTTATTATGGGAGTGTAAAACTATCTATTTTGTTTTTGGAGATCAATGATAAACTAAATATCCTGGACCTATCCCATTTCACCTTGGACCTTTATTTGGGGTTGGACTAATATAAATCAAGCCATAAAATATCTTATAGAAAATATCTTCTACTAGCCATTTAATATAATTTTATCCCCAAAATATTGCACATCGAACCTCTGGTTAGGCAAGGATTGTTCCTTACTAAAGGACCTAATTATGGGTGGTAAATTTCTAAATTTGAGGGGTTTTATTTCCTTGATGAATGAAAATATTTGATGAATATAATATCTACATGTTATTATATTCACTTTTAAATCCTTAATAGGCTCAAATATGTAATGATACAAGAACCAGCAACTTGGAACACAATATGAAATGATGTGCAAGGACATTAATTTCTCTATTTATTGGAAGCAAGTTTATGTAAAACCTATTTTTGTATAATTTGGATTATATATTGTTTAATAGAACCAAGTTCCTTGCAACTAGGCCTAGTTGTATGTATCTAATTTTTCTATCCTTGATCATCTTTCCCTCAAATTCTCACATTCTTCATAACATTGTTTGATTACAACAGTTATCACTTTTAATGAGAATGCTAAAAAATAGGTGGTGTTAGTTATATTTCTGAAAAAAACTTAAATTCCATGATAAATAAACTTAATTATGTTGAAAAAAGCAGGTTATGTGTGTTATTTAAGTGATAGTGTGTATAATAAGGCTGATTGTTTTCACTAGAATACTCTTGGTGTGTTTCAATAAGGGAAATAATTCTCATCCATAGAGAGTGTAGAAGAATAATAGAAATATCCATGTGTTTTCTTCACAAAACATTATATTCACTAAAACACTTATCTTGTGACAAGAAATGGAACTATAATTAGAGTGTTCACTATAAAACCCATCATGTGTTTCAATAAGATAAATTACTTTCATCCATGGAGAGTGTGTACACTGGAACACTCATGTTTTGTTTCAGTAATATAAATTAGTTTCATCCATGAATACTGGTCTAGTGACATTTCACCTTAATATGTTTTCGATGTTTCATCCATGAAACCATTCCATTACATCCATTACAATGTTGTGTTTTCATGAGTGTGTGAACTAGTACACAAATGGAGTGTGTTTGCAGAAAGAGAGAGTGTGTTCTTCATGAAAAACACTCATGGAATGTTCTTGTGAACACACACTTCCTTTCCGCAAACACTCCATGTGCTCTAAAAAACTTAGGCTTATTAAAATGCTACACAAACTCTCCCTTAATTAAGTGTCATTTACCTTACTAAAACTGATTTCTATTACTGCACACACTCTTCGTGAGTGTTCTAGTGCCATTGATTTTTTATAGTTAGCCCACAATTTTTATTCTCTCTACCACTATTTACTTTTGAATTATTCAAATTTCTTTTAGTTAGAGTTAAATGATTATTATTTTTTCTTCTCAATTAACTGATCTTCAATATTATAATGATATTTTTGGATAGTATTTATGATTTTTTTTTTGAAAACTAAGGATGGCCTTGTTATCTAGGTATGTTATCCAGGTATGTTCACTGTTATTTTAAGAAAACATTTTTAAACAATTTTAGGATTGTATTGCTATCCATGTATGTTAATAGCTTAAGCTTGTGAATATTTTTTTCTAATGAAGTTGGTTCTCTTCATCAATGTTGAGGAAGCCACTGAAACATTTATTTTTAGTGGTTTGGATGCCAATTTGATGTGTGGAGTAGACCTAAGGCCAAATGAGGTATTGGTTTGGTGTTTTATCACTGCTTTAAGTAGTGTTGAGTTATACTAACCAAGACTCATATTTACTTAGTAGTACAAAAATTGGCAAGTAAAATATATCTAGGAAATTCAATCTTAACCCAGACTATGAGATCAAAAAAGTTTTCTATTTAAATTATATCTAAGAAATTCTAGTTATTTCTTCTAAAATATTATTTCAATTTATTAATGAATTTTTCTTTGCTAGGAAGAATTTTTTTACTTCTTCATCATTTTTGGTGTTGTTCTATCATAACTAGATTGAAGTATCAATGGATTAATGTCTAGTTTCATTCATGTTATTCATTTCAAATTATTTTTGAAATGAATCTATTTTTTTGATTTGGAAGTATCAATGGATGAAGATACAAATCTGTTTATCATTTTAGAAAACTATTTTACCGTTTACAAAATATGATAGATTATGGAGATGAATAAGCATATTCTTTATCACCAATTATATTATATTATGATTATTGTGATGAGGTCTGTGGGATGTCATATTTTTGTTTTCTCTCATTTCATTTGTTCGAAATCATCCCCATTTCTATCTCCAGGTTCCTATATTGAAATTTTTTTAATAAAAATATTTGGTATTTCTTATGTTTATATATGGGTCTCTCCTCATGGTTTAAATCATAAAGATAACATAATAATATGATATGATTCCTATTTAATTTTTTTCTTCCATGATTACTATTATTTTACACATTTTTTCTATTATTTTCTATTAGGTTAAAATGTGATCAGAATAATGGGTCAATCCTTCTAAGGATATAATAGAAAATTTCAATCCTCTGACTCATAGAAAATGGGAAGATAAATAGTGATTTTGGATCTTTATATCCTGATTTTTATCTTTCATTCATGTTTTGTTTTGGGTGTTGAGGTTTTATTCATGTTTATTCATTTTTTTGGTTCTATTATGATAGATTTCACATCTAGAACCTTGATATGGTGAATAAAAAATTATCATTCTATGAAGATCATTTTTTTATATTTTAATTTATTTTTATTTTGGTTTCAATTCATTTTTTGTATTTTCATTTATTTGTTGGGGTGCTCTTTTGTTATGTGGTGTAAATCTTGAAGATAGAGGGTGTAGTATTACAGCGACTTGAGATTCCCAACCAATACTATAGGTGACTTGTTTTTTTATATTTCATTCTATGAAAATCATTTTTTTACTGTAGTAAGTTTGTTTCAATTCATACTGATATCTTGAATTGATTTAGGGATGTTATTTTTGATTGTGTTGTTTACATCTTGGGGATAAAGGGTTTGTAATAACAAATACTTGAGCTTCCTCAATGGTACTAGAGTTGACTTGATTTGTTTCTTATAGTGGCCTACTTAGTGGGTGATTAATGATCTTTGGAAGAAGTAATTATCCTTCTACCATAATGGGTGCTGGAGAATTCCAGTGAAGAGACGATAGTGTTGGAGGATTGCAATCAAGTGACAACATGGGTGGTGGGGGGTGTGGTGGCGACAACTATATATATGGATCTTGGGTTTTTGTGTTTTTATGGTTGTTTATGTATCAATCAACTTCAACTATGTATTGGTTCAATTTGTATTAAATTCCATTATTAATATGATTGATCCTTTTCTATATTTGAATATGTGTGAAAATTATCTTCGGTTTGATAATTAAAACAGGTCTATTATATATGATCAATTAATATAACATAAATTTCATAAATAAATATTTAAATACCTAAATATAATATCTTATATAAAATAGAAATTACAAACATATATTAAATAATGGTATTGGTTATGAATGTCAATAATATTACCAACAGATAATTTTTTTATAAAAATACATTGCTAAGTATTTTCACCAACACATATATTATCTGTTGGTATTATTATAATTGCAACAGAACTATTTTATCTATCACAATAAGATATATTGATAGAGTTTTTACCAATAGTTTAGTGACATGACAATTTTTGTTTGTAAAAATTTTTACCAACAGAAAGTTCAATTTTAACAATATGTATACCCATGTTGGAAAAAGCTAATTATTTTTTAGTGTATCCATATAAAATCCAACATTAATTATTGAGATATAGAGATCACTATTCACATCCTGAGTCATCCTCTAATCTTGTACAAGTGAAATAAAGAGGATAAATCTCATTTGGAATCTTCTTCTCAAGAAAATATATTATTGCCTTATGATAAAACATATCTAGCTAAAATTATTGAGAAAAACGATAGAATAATGCTTGAATACATGCCCATTTTTAGGGATTATACTAATTTATTCTCTAAATAGTTTTATAGTCTTTCTATTGGTGGAGAGTTTGGTTTCTATATTGAAAATATACAAATATCTATACCCATATCAAAGAATCCTTATAGAATATCCACTATTGATTTGGAAGAACTGAAGGAGCAGTTACAAGAGAATATAGGAAAGGGTTTTATATACACAATTGCTTCACTATGGGTCACACCATTCCTCTTCATAAAAAATTAGTATGGTTCAATGTTCCACTACATTGATTATCATGAACTCAAATAAAAATCATGATAAGAACTAGTATCACCTGCCACTGATTTATGAATTGTTTTATCAAATGTACAGGGCCTAGTATTTCTATAAGAAGGAAATTTGGTTGGTATATCAAAAATTAAAGGGGAATAAGGGGCATATTCCCAATAATGAATTTTGAAATTAGTATGAGCACTATGAGACAATAGTTATTCCCTTTAAACTCACTATTTCTACAGAAATATTTATGGACTTAATAAATATAACCATTATATATTACATATATAATTTGTTAGTATTTATAAATAATATTATGACATAGTCCAAAAGAAAGGATAATAATGTGCCTCATTTGAATACCATGTTAATAACATTGAAAAAGGAAAATTCATATCAAAAGTATAGTAAATGTGAGTTATATATTGAGGAAGTATCATTCTTGGGGAATGTTATCACTAGGAAAGGGATATCTATGGGGCCTTATATGAAAAAGGTAATTAAGGAGTGGCCAAGACCAATATCTATAATAAAGATCCATAGTTCCCATGGGATATCTATGTATTAATGAAGATTTTTTAGAATCTTTTAATGATTATAGAACACGCTAACCACATAGACTCGGAAGGGGGAAAAGTTTGTATGGATTGATGAATAGGATGAGAGATTTGAAGAATTGACAAAGAGGTTTATCACTAAATTATTCCTCACACTACCCTAATGTGGGAAAATTTTCATGTTATAAATTGATGCTTTATAGAAGGGCTTGGGTGGTTTACTAATACATATTGATAATGTGTTAGCTTATGCCTCAAGGCAACTGAAAGTTCATGATCATAACTACCCAACACATGATCTGGAGATGGGTACAGTGATGTTCACATTGAATATTTTGTGGAAATATATTAATGGAGGTAAATGTGAAATAGATATTGTTCATATGAGCTTAAAATATATACTCACGTAGAAGGATATTAATATGAACCAGATAAGATGGTTAGAGCTAATCAAGGACTATGACAACTTAATCCACTACCATAATAGAAAATCAAATAAAGTTGAAGATTTTCTAAGAATAAAGGATCTAAAAACCATATCAATGATGAGAATTGATAAGGGTATATTCTTATTATAATTTTAAATTATGTACATGGGGATTGTAATGAAAAAGACATCATCGTTACTTTATTAAATGATTTCTCAACCATCCCTTCTGGAGAAGATAAAGGATACTAAAAGAGATGATATAAAAATATAGATTATGGTGGAAGGTATAATAAAAGTGAAATCCGCAGAGTTAAAAATTTATGATGAAGTAGTTATAAGATTTAGGTCATGACTATGTGTACCATAAAATCATGAAATAAAGGATTTATTGAATGATGCACATAGCTCAAACTTCTCTATCGAGCAAGAGAGAACAAAGATGTACTGAGATCTTTGAGATAATTATTTTTGGGAAATATGAAGTATGAGATCAAATATTATACTTAAAAATTCATAGTATATCAATAAAAGATGATTGAAATGAAAAATTATAAGGGGATGATGAAACCATTACCCATACCAATATGGAAATGGGAAAACATCACCATGGACTTTTTCATCAGTATTTCAAATTCATAAATATGAAATAATTTTATATGGTTTGTGGTGGATATTTTTACAAATTATTATCATTTAATTGAAATTTTAGAGGACTTACCACTCAATCAATTTGCAAGGATATACATTAGAGAAGTGGTGAGACTGAATGGAACACCATTGTCAATTATATCCGACCGAGATATAAGATTTATCTCTATATTTTGGTAAATTATTCAACCTGATCTAAATAATTAATTGAACATCAGTACATATTATCACCTTCAAACTGATGTCCAATATAAGTAGACTATCTATAAATTTTAATACATGTTGAGAGCAAGCTCAATGGATTTAAAAGGAGGATGCGATCAACATATTTATCTAGTCTATTTCTTATATAATAATAGCTTTCACTCAACAATAAAAATGGATATATATGAATCCATTTATGGGAAGAGCTATAGAACACCAGTATAATGGGATGAATTTGGTGAATGCAAGATTTTGGGTCTTTAAATGGTTGAAGAAATGGTAAAATAGGTAAAAACTATCCAGCAACACATCAGGGTTCCTCAAAGTTGAAAAAAGAGTTATGTTAATAATCATCAATGAGACTTGAAGTTTAAGGTTGGATAAAAAGTGTTCCTCTAAATACCTTTATAAAATATAGTCATGAGATTTGGGAATATGGGAAAGTTAATTCCCAAGTACATCAACCCCTTTGAGATTCTTGATCACATAGGAGATGTGGCCTATCAACTATTACTTCCACAAAAACTTTCTAAAGGACATGATGTATACCACAAATCTCTATGATGAATTACATACCAGATCCCTCACATGTGCTAAATTTAGAGGTGGTATAACTATAAATTTATCTCTCTTATGAGGAAAAGTTGATGAAGATGTTGGATTGTATATATAAAGTTCTACGCAACAAGATAACTCACCTAGTAAATGTACTGTAGAGAAACCCAAAGTATGATGAGGAAACATGGGAAATGGATGAATCAATTAAGAAAAAATACTCTCACCTATTTTCATATTAGTATTAAAAATGAAATTTTGAGTGTAAATTTTATTAAGGGGGAAGAATTTAATGACCCAAAATGTTATCAATAGAATTTATCTTATGAAAATAAAATTTTATACAATTCACTCACACCATGTGATAGAAAAATATATTTTATTATAATAATTTGAGAATAATATATTGAGAATAAAAATTTCCATAATAATAGAAATTATTATAATGGGAAAAATATAAAATAAGATAACAATAATAGGAAATTTTGGATTTTCTTGATCCCTCCAGAATAATCGTACTCACGAACAACACTGTAGAAATGAAATAGAATATTAGTAATGAAATATGAATTTTTAAAATGAAAAATATATATATATATTTGATAAAAAATTAAAGTGAATTAATAATGAATAAAATATGATGTATTTATAGAAAGAAGGGATCCCATATGAAAATTACAAATCCGACTGTTGGAATTGTTATCTAACCACTAAGAATAGTAACCTATCTATTAGAATAGTTTCCTCACTTATTTAATGTGAAATAATATTTAGGTATCTTATAAAATGAAAATATGATATATTTATACCATGGTACATGTAAATAAATGTTTTAAAAATGATAAATTAAGTGTTTGTGTTTTTATAAAACATAAATGTTTTAATTGCACTTTTATAATAAATATAATTATTTAAAAGAAAGTTTATTTCCAAGAAATGTGTTTATAAATTAATATAATATTTTATTATAATTATTATATGATTCAATAGTGCATAATTTATTTTTCAAAGGGTAAAAAATTGATCATAATATGTAAATTCGTATTTTTAAAATAAATAAGTATTTTATTTTAAAATTAAATTTATAATATTTATAAAATTATTTTAATAAAATGGATTTAAAATTTTAAATCTACACATTGAAAAATTGTTAGGGTGATTTTTTTTATTTTTCTAAAATGGTAAAAAATTTGGTGAACAGTGAAATACAACAAAATACAATATTTACCATTATATGCTAAATACTTGAATTTTTATGTCATGGATACTGTAAGAACCCATTATTTTTTACTCACATGCACTATTTATTTTATATATTTAAAATAATCAATAATTTTGGTAGTATTTATCCCAAATAATAAACTAATGAATGTAATAATCAAAACACTTCTCTGTTCCCCTTATAAATAACACCCCTCATCACCCCTTCCACTCATAACTTCTAATCCTTGTAGCTTTAATTTTTTTGGCCAATTTACTTAACAATACTCTCCCCCATGTCTTATTAATGTTGGTATCATCAAAATACCATTCCAATAAACCTTAACGGGTATCTTAAAAGGTGACAACCAAAGAAAGAGTTAAACTCTACACTAATTTATTTTAATTTTATTATTCTTCTACAACTCCCATATGTTCTCCATACCCCAAAAAATAGTAACATAAGTATCCTAAATATAATTATTTTATATTATTATGGTGTAATATCCATCTTATACACTACTTTATTTTGTTTCAAAAATAAAAACGTTGTTTACAGTATGGTCGGTTCACTCCCACCATGAAAACATACTTCACTTTTCTCCATGACATTTAATACGAGTTATAGAAACAATATTATGTTTAAATATGACTATAATAAGAATATTATAACTTATTTTAATTTATTTTATTTTTTAATAATCATTTAATTAAATAAAATGAATCTAGTCCATGATGATCAATAAAATAAAATAAATGAACTAACTACATAACATCCACATTTTTCCTACGTGAACCATCCCTATGTCAGAACACTTATGGGTATTTCAAAACATTTTAATTTATTTAAGTACATAAATATCATTTCATTTAACTTCTGGAGTTTTATTTCAATTTTACAAGAACTCCCATAATTATACACATGTGATCCAACCATGAAACCATTAAACAAAAGCCATCATAAAAGTGAAATTAGTCTTTCTATATCAATAAATTGGTTATAAATGAACATAATATAATCATAATAAATAAAATATATATGTAAAATGTTCTTATTTAAGTAATTAATAAATTTAATTTGATTATTAAGGACATTAAGTGCAAGGTCAATATGATTTTTGAACGTAAGGTAAGAGATCTCTCTAAACCACCCTTTTTCTTTAGGTTATAACCTTTATCTCTCTAACTCAATTTTGATATCTATATTTGATGTTATTTAATTATTATAAATTATGTATATACATATCTTATATATATAACTATATTATTCTACCTTCCTTTTATAGTGTAATACTTTCCTTAAGTTCGTTTATTAGATACCTTCTTTAGAATCAAACATGATTAATGGTAAATTTTTTATCCCTTAATCCTTTTATATGGTTTTCATTTGAATTTCTTATTCCCATTAATTATTTCATTAAATACTGGAATATTTTAGGAATAAAAATTCTATCTTACCTATGGTTTTCAAAGAAAATTACATACTTATTCTTTATTCAAAAAAATTTAACTGATTCCATGAATAATAATTTTGAAATATCATTTCTATACTCAATTCAAAAACTTTTCTCATGAAGTTATTTCCAAAGGAACATAATATATTGAGACCTATTCTTATATAGTCATATATGAATATATAAATTATTTAATTCCTTATTTTCTTTGGAATATTTATGAATATCCTTTGATTATGATATGAGGCAAGATTATGCAACCCATTTCTTTCCATGGGTAATTCTTATGTCTATACCTTTTGATTGATTTCCTTTTATGGAATAAATAATAATTCACATGTTATGATGCGCTTAAACAAATATAATTCCACTACATTGGGTGATGTTTCTATCTTATGAGATTATATTTATGGGATTCGGGAGTTAACCTATTCCACGATGTGACTCTATCCACCATGTGATGTTGTCTTATTGGTTATCCTTGACTTATGTGTATATCATGTTTTATATTGAATCCCATTTCCTATATTTCCATTATCTTATGACAACATGTTCCTTATGTTATCCATGCATGTTATTTTTCATGATACATATCTTTTATGATATCATGTTATTTTGTTTGAATCGCATGTTATGCTTCATTATCATGTTTATTACCTTACTAGATTTTATAGCTCACCCCTTTCCTATATATATTCCCTAGGTTATCCTATATAGTTTTATGAGCTCAAATGGATTTAGGATATCAATATATAGATTAAAATAATTATTTTTTCGTTTTCTTTTTGATGTATTATAAACTTAGTATTCTGAATAGACTAGGCTTTATGGTCTTTGGACAATGTTTCTTTGATGTTTATGTTAAAAATCATGTAATAATATGTGTAAAAGATTGGGGTATCTATATGTCAATTATTTTTTACTTCTGATATATTTTATATGGATTAAATGGAGGTAAAAATAGTATTCCTTCATGTTTACTTGGGGGAGGGAATATGCATAATACAACTATAGGGTTCTATGGATCATCAGAATAAGGACTATATGTGTTAGATTGAGAGAAGTATTTATGGATTGAAAAAATAACCAAGTAAATTGAACTATAAGTTTAATAAATTTATAGATGATAAAGGATTCATGTGGAGAAACTTACTTCACTTTTTATATAGGAAGACATTTAAGGATGTGGGTTTCATTTTACTTTTATTGTATGTGGATGACATGATCCTAGATGGTTTTAATTTTAGGATGATTTAGGAGGTGAAGAATGAGTTTTCTATAAGATTCGAGATGAAATATCTTGGGGTGGGAAAAAATATTTTTAATAAGGGTTTATAGAGAAATGAATATAAAAATCTTGGATTTTTCTTAGAGGGAATACATTTGGATGATAATTGAATGTTTTGGAATGTCCAAATGTAATCCATTCTCAATCCTATTGTCTAAAAACTTCAATATGTCTAGAGAGAAAGAATATAAAATATACTATGTGGTTATATAAATGGTTAATGTTCTATTTACATGGTAAATAAATTTATTTACATCATGGTTTGTGCTAAATCATAATATTTTTATAGTGGTAGTCATCAACCGTTTCATGTCAAAACTAGGGAAAGGACACTAGGAAGCTATGAAATAAATTATCCATTATTTCAAAGGATCATAAGATATAAATCTATGTTTAAAAATATATTATCCATTATATAGTCATGTGTATTCAAATATTTGTGTAGATTTAGATACTTGAAAGTGTACAATAGTATTTATGTTCAAATTCAGAGAAAAAGTAGTTAGATAGATGCCAAGGATGCAACCAGTGGTCACATTATCCACAATGAAATATGAATATTTTTTTGTCATGGAAGAATGGAAAGTACTAATATGGTTGAGGAATTTGTGGGGGTAAGAAGGTTAATTTTTTTCTTTTAGAGTTAGAGTTTAATCCATCTAGCTAAGAGCCTGATGTTTCACTCATGAATGAAAAAACCGACTGGAAATTTCATTTCATCCAGAAGATCTTGGAACATTAAATGATGGAGCTATGAAATATAATGAGAAGAAAAAATCTATTCTTCATGGTAACCAAGGTTTTAGTCCAAGAAAATATGAGGAAAAATTTTGTATCAATGGGACTAGGGTGAACAGATGGAGGAAAATACATTGTTGTTTCCACAAATTCATTAAAGGATTAGTTTTTTCACAAGTGTTAGAGGTTTCTCTAGTTTTATTTAATGAAATAATCAAGTGTAATATTGTTATAAATGGGTAATTATAGTTTCAATTTCCAATTTTTTGATAATAAGAATAAACTTTAGAAAATAAAATTTAGTTTTATGAATAAATCACAAATGGAATTATAATGGAGTAGGTGGTCTAGATGATATGTTTTGAAACTGGGTTGTGCAAGTGGGAAATTTTCTTGGTGATAAAAATTAGAATTTACTAGATATATATAACTTTATTATTTATTATTGAAGGTCTTATTGGAAGTATTTATAGTGAAGTAATGATACATAAAATTAACTTATTCATATGTTAGTGTAACTCACTTGAATGAAGGTGTAACTTAGATATTCACAACAAATCAGATGTCAAAGGCATATTTCTATAGGCAATCAGTGGCTATTAAAGAAAATATTGGGTTCTCAAAAAGTTTCAAAAGATAGTGGATCCTTTTGACCTGTTGATCCCTACTATAAATAAGGGGTGAGACTACTTGTACACATGTTGTGGTGTCCCTTATGATTAATGATCTAATTGGATAAAATTTAAAAAGTGATTGAAATCTTTCCACTTGTGTTTATAATGAAAATTTCATTAGGGTTCTCCCATATATATAGGTATTAACATATAAACAACATAAATCCACTATATTCTTTACTTCAATTTTATTTCATCTTCAATGTTTGTGTGCCTATGAGGTTAAACTTAGTGTGATGATTTAGAGTGATGTTCTTCTATATAATTTCTGATATATTTAAGTCATAAGGTTCCATTTGGTCTAGGAATTACTTAAACATTGTTTACACCTTTATAATTTCTAATGGTGTATTATTTAGTAGATCAATGAGAAATATTAAATCCCAAAAAGAACCCCATATTGGTATTACATAAACAATATGAGTTTTTAGCTAAATAAATTTAGGGAGGAGACTCAAATAT
Organism: Viscum album; assembly: GCA_963277665.1. Taxonomy (NCBI): domain Eukaryota; kingdom Viridiplantae; phylum Streptophyta; class Magnoliopsida; order Santalales; family Viscaceae; genus Viscum; species Viscum album. The sequence continues at coordinate 1,512,711,405 of OY728155.1, read as the reverse complement.
GAATTCATTTTGGTTAGTTTTTATTTAAAATAAACTAAAATATATATTTACTTGTGAAAATCTGGATGATTTTGAAAAGTAATGAATGCTTCTAGAGAATAAAGAAAATTTTGATGCAACATATGATGCATTTTCTTTTGAGGAAAAATATAGGATGATATATTAATGTCCCCTACTATTGATTGTTCTATAGGATATTTCTAACAGAAAACATTCATGGAAGCTAAGATAAATGTTGGTGTCAAATCATTTATGAATTTATTTTCATTAATTTTTTTTAAATTAAATTTTAATTTAATATTATGAAAATTTTAAAGCACCATAGGATCCATAATCTAGAAATTGGTGCTAAAAATACACTCTTTACACACTTTTATACCAACTGATATGATCAATAAACATATACATCATTTTAAATATCATCACAATATTAAAACACACAATCCCATAATCTAAAGTGTTATTATTTTTTCATATTAACTACATAAATGTATTATTATAGATTATTAATTTAATACATTATTTCATATAAGTTCTAGTGGGAATTATAAACATAAAAAATGAAATCAAATTCTCATTAAGGGAAAATCATATCAATGATCAATAGAAGATTATATAATAATAATGTAATAAAACATGAACATGATATAAATACATTATTCAAAATTAAATTAAATAAAAAATTGATTATAAGGTATGATAAAATAATATATATAATGTAATAAATAAATATAACCTTAAAATTCATCATTATGAAAGCTTAACATATACCCTGATATAATAATGTTGAAACATGAGACTATAATCACCAATTATGGAGCATAATATAAGAATGCGGAACAAACATAATCATAAAGAATCATAACACTATGAACATGGATAAATATAATCATGTTATTTCATAATGATGTGAACATACCTAATCACAATCATTTCTACACATAAAATTATGATATTTTCTATCCACAATCATGTCCATATATAAGGTTGTATAAACAATTAACCGTAATCATGTCCATGCATATCATTATTATCTCATGAGATATAAATCTTTATAAAATTCTGTTGAGGACTATATTAAAACCACCTATCACATAATGATAAACCAAACATATGTGCACTATAATAAATCAAATCATTCATTAGAACTTTGTCAACCTATGAGAATAAAATGGGTTGCATAACATTTTCATAAGTTATCACATTTAAAGAAATGATGAATTAGTTTATAAGATACCCAAAATAGAATCCCCAGAGGAAACATAATATATGGGAATTCAAAGTGTGATATAAGAAACATTTACCCATAGATGGTAGGTCATTTAGAAATAGTGAATAAAATCAATGTGAAATTTCAAGAGATATTTCTTAAAGTTTTGTTATTGTAAAGAAAAATATGTACTTCACATTTAAAATAATTTTCAAATATTTAAGAAATACAATTGAAAAAATTATTTTTATACTAAAAATACCAATAATAGAACCTTTAAAATGAAATAAAGGTTCAATTATAAGAAATGTGGAGTTGAAGATACAAAATATATGGAAGTAGAAAGAAATACGCTTTTAAGATTTTTAAGTAGTTTTAATGTAATCAAATAGATAAAAGATTTTTTTTAATTTTGAATTGAGAGAGAGAGAAATATGAATGGTATAGAATAGAATACATTCTTATTTTTTAAAATAATAAAATTATGGTTTGTGGTAATAAATAATATGGATATGTATGAAAATACACAAAATAGACAGAAAATGTTTTCCTTTAAATCAATTTATCTTTTTGAAGTAAGAACTAATATAAAGATAATTTTGGAAATGAAATGAAATCTTCCAAGATATAAAAATAAAATATCACATGATATTGATAAGGGGAATAATACAATAAGATTTATAGAATATAGTAAAGGGTAAATACGATGACCCAATGAAATAATATTAAGTGAAGAAAACTTTTACAATGTTTACTTTTATAAAGTAAGAATGAATTGGAAAGAGTTTATAAGAATGTAATTTAAATAATAAAAAAATAAAAAATGAATAAAATATAATTTAATCACAGGGAAGAATAAACCAAACATTGAAAAACATAGTAAAAGAAGAATGTAAATGACTCAATGAAAGGAGATTGAGTCAACAAGGACCCTTATGACTTTGGTAATGCGTGAATCAAAAGAACAAAGAATGAAGTTATGAAATATATTTTTGAATAACATGAATCAAAATTTATTTATTGTTAAATAATTCCTTGGTGTAGTATGTACACCGTGTCAAAGATGAATTGGTCCATAATTTGAAATGTCTAAAGGAATGGGAATTGAGATAATGAACCCTTATCTTGGATTCCTTCTTGGTAAAATGCACACTAAAACTCATTAAAAAATTAGGTTAAGTATTCATATATATATAAAGTAGATTCATATTTATTTTTCTTTATACCACCTAATTATATTTTATTATTACCCATTTATTAATCATTTATTATTAAAACTTATACTAAAGTGTTAATTGTTCTATTAATTTCACACTGACTCTAGTATGAATATTTCGATATTTTATTATTTATTATATGTTAATAACCTAATAAATTTTTATGTAGATGAAATTTTTATTCTTAATATAATTCTGGGTTCACATGGTCATTTAATGGAAGTTATGGTGATAGTTCCTAATGAAATGCTAGAAATTCACCTCTTTTTGAATAATTAATCAACAAGAACAATTTATTTTATTAATGAAATTAATTATATATATTAACATTATAGAATTGAAAAAATTACTCAAATTAATAATTATTACCAAATATTACCTTAGTTTAGTTTTTATTATTCATTAATGGTAAAAGTTTTATACCACTATTTATATCGGTGGTAAAACTAATGCAAACAAGAACATGTTATAATAAATATATGAGTAAGTGTATGAATTTATATGGTTGTAATGTTTATTTATAAGAACTTAGTGATGTTAATATTACATAATTATAGTTTTGGATAATATTTTTTTAATAATTGATATGATAAAGTAAATTAAGGAGATAAATAGAAACTTGTTAAATTGATGGAATCACTCATTCTCATAATGTCTTCCATTGGAATGAAGGACTTAAGAATACTTATTATGACCAAAAGATTACAAAAAGAGGAGAATAATTTGAATAATAAATTTTAATAGGTATTTAAGATAATATAGATAGATATCAATGGTTTTTAAGGGGTAAAAAATATATTCTTTTATAGGTGAAAATGAATTACATTTCCTTAGAAACATGAGTTAGGTGGAGGGTAAAGATAAAATAATAATGGAGTTAGGTGAGTTGGGTAATAAATATTGGTTATAAAGTTAGGATATAATCAAACACCAAAAAATAATTCTATAATTTATAATTACCAATTTAATTATTAAAAATTAATGACTTGTCATTTTACCTCATTTTAATGAATTTAATTATTTTCGAGGTAATTATTTTTTATCAAAAATATAATTATAACGACCCATTTCTTAATCAGACCATAATTTTGAGTTTAACAATAATTATTGAATTTTATTACATTCACATGATATTTTAGGTTTTTATTTTAAGATAATTGGGAAAAAATATTATATATCAAACACTACAAAACAAAGTGGACACTTCCACTCAATATCCATTTTTCCACAAAAATAGGATTTGTAAAATTAAACTCTTATTTCATAAAAAAATATCTAATTTAAAGATGAATCCCCATATCAGAAAAATAAAACTTTATATATTTTCTATAGATCCTTAGGCCCTATGAAAAACATTTTAAAACTCAGGATGAACACAAAAATATTAGAAAGGGAAAAAATGATTCTTATTAATCCATTTTGATAATTGTGGAATCCCATAAGAAAATTTAACCTTTTTATATATTAAAATTTGAGCTAAAATATTTATTTTCATACTCATAAAATAATATTTATTGACCAAATATTTTTAAAAAACATCTCATATTAAATGTTTATGGAAAAATCATAATCATGTGGGGTTTTTTTGGAAAATATGCGAAATCATGAAAATATTTTCTTAAAAATATATTGTTCACCCTTAAAAGGGGCATACAATTCCATTTAAACATTATCTCATTAACTTACCTTATAAAATTAATTAAATCCATGAAAAAAATATAATTCATATAATAGAAATATAGGTTCCTTCAGAAATTATGTTCATATCAATCTCACAATCAATTTTACAAATGTAATAACCTACTCAACTAATTAAAACATATATTCTCTGGAGAATAAAATCATCACCCAATGAATTTGAGATTTATATCATGATTAAACGTCATCCTGAAGATTTAAAAAGGACTATAAAATAGATAAAAAACATAAAATATTGAATTTAAATCATAATATATCATAAATTATTCTGTTTAACACATTTACAAATGCACTATTTAGATTCATGTAAAAATAAGGATAAAAATCATTTTTCTTTGATTTTTTTAAAAAATTTACTAATAGAATATTATATGGGATATTCATTTGAAAAACCATAAAAAAATATTATTTTTATATTTTTATAAAATAACATTCATTATGGTGTGAAATTCTAGTCATTCCATATATGTAAATAAAATCTTTCACACTTTTGTAAAAATGTCAAAAATTAACCCGATTTGAAAACATTTAAAATTATTCATTTAAAACTATATTAAGGAAAGTAAAAAAGGTTTTAAAATAATTTGAACATACATTTAAATATATTAATAACATGCCAGATTAATTTTAAATACTTATATGGTAGAAAAAGATGAGAAAGTGATTTAATTTTTTTAAAATATAGTTTTAAAGAAAAATTCATTACCTCCAGTTTGACTCACAACGTAAATACTTTAAATCCTATATAATGAACTTATATTAATATTTTACTTTCAAAAAAACCTTCTATATTGTATTCTATTATTATTATACCTTTTATTTTTTTTATTACCATGTTTTATATAATTACTAAATCAGTTAAGTTCATCTCAGATGTTTTGAGGATGTTCGATTCATAATCCCAAAACAACTTCAATAGGTTGAACATGGTTAAAGGGGAAATTGTTAAATAATATAAATAATATTAAAAATGACATAATTATCATGTTTATTCATTAAATACATTTTTAGAACCATTCATTAATGATGGACATGAAAAACGAATCTTATCACTTCTTGGAGGTGGTAGTCAACACGCACACACGAGAAACATTTTCATTTTCCAATAAATAAAAGAGTAAGAAGGTAAGTAATATATTATATTTAAATAATAATAATTATTTAATTAATATCATAAAAATTTATTAAATTCATTATAATAACTATCCTTTTGAGGTGGTTATGAAAAATGAAACGCATTGCTTCGTGGAGGTGATAGTCCACATGTTCACACGATTGATTATATAATTTAATATAAGATAGAAAAAGGAGATGAAAAGTTTTGTTCCACCAACATAATAAAATTTTAGTATATGTTAGATACAATTTTTATCATATAAAGATTTTTATATAAATTTTGAAGGAGTTTTAAGAAGAAATAAACATAAAAACACTAGGTTAAGAAATATACATGGCCTTTAGAAAACATCATTTAGCTTACACCGTAAACCCTCTAGGATGGTAATTTAGTGAAATAGAGACCGATATGACGTGGGTGGGTGATTTTTGAATAGTATTTTTTTATATCATAATATTTTAAAATAATTACTATATTCAATATTGTACAAAGTATGTGACACCTAGAATAAACAAACTACAAACTATGATTATTTAAATATGACTATTATAACTTAGTTGTTGAATTAGAGGGTGTGAATATGATTAAATTTTTTTAAAATATATTTAAAATAACTATTCAATTAAATTTTATAGATTAATTTATTATAAATAAACACTCAATTTTTAGGAAAATAATTTATTTAAAATATTTTTTCTTTAAAAATATTTTTTTGTATTTTTTTGTGAGTAAATATTATAATTAATCTCATGAAAATTTAGAAAATTTATTTGAAAAAATTAAAATAAATTTTTATTTCATAATTTTAAAATTATCTTTGGGATAATATGTGATATCTTTCTAAAAATATTGATTTTTTAATTAATAGTGAAAAATACCAATTTTATAGAAAATTATATTTTCTTTTCAATTATTTACAAAGTAAAATTATATTTTAGAGCATTTTTAAAATTTAATTAGTTGATTTTTATTTAAAATAATAAAATTATCATTTTAAAAATAAACATTATACTTGAATTTAGTATAAAAACACTCTATACATAAAAATAGCATTTTTCTAAAAGAACCATTTTCATCGCGTTTTGGAAGTTTAATTTTAAATTAAATTCTGCCAAAGATTTGTTTTGAATTTTAAAAAATGGATTTATTATTAGGAATAATTGGGTTCTATTTTTTTAAATATGTTAATTTTATTTTTGGTTAATAGTAACCTTAGTAATTCTATTACCATGGTTAAGGGTAAACCATACAATTAAAGTTTAAAATAAAATTATAAGGACTAGAAAATGATCCCAAACAATGCCTAATTTTTATTATATGAGTATATTTAATCCATATACATAAAAAATTATTATATATCTTATTTTTAAACTTTTATTTTATTATAACCTTAATAATATTTTATTTAAAGAAAAGTAAAAAATGGAACACTCTTGTTTTTAATAACTACAATATTTTTAGTATAGTGATAAATGGAGGATATGATTTATTATAAATTTTATTTTTGAATTTAAATAATTTATATTAATCATGGTAATTTTTTTAAAAATTTTATTCAAGATATAATTAACTTAAATTCTTACACAACGTTGAAGCAGTAATTATTTAAATAGTGGAAAAATAAAATAATTGATATTTAAAATATTAAAGGTAATATAATATGAAATAATTAATGTTATATAAAAAATTTATAAATAAAAATTAAATTTTATTTAGGTTTGGATTCATAGGATTAAAATTTAATTTTATTTCTTAGAATTATAAATGTAAAAGTAAATGAATTGTGCTAAAATTGACATTATAAACATTTTATGAAAATAATATTTTATTAAATGACATAAAATAAAAAATATATTATATTCACCTGTAGTGATTTTTATATTGTTTAAGATATTATAAAATTTCCATTTATGGTCCGTTTTCCATTTATAGTAAATATCTTAACCCCCAACGAGTAAAAAATCTTGTTGTCACGGTATGTGTGAAAATGGTTAAATGGGGTTAAAACTAAAATATAAGGGTAGAAATGTGATCTAAACTTAAAAAAAAATTATTTAATGATAGTATGTAGACTAATACTCATTTTATTTTCAAATTTTATCTATTTTAATCCATTTTTAAATATAAATTAATTTATATTAAATTAATATTTTAATATATTCCAAGAGTTTTTTACCCCTCTCTTATAAAAGGGAACCACTTCATCTCATTTATTACCACTTAAAACCCATTTCTCAGAAAATATAAGTCAAAATATCTTATTAAAATCCCTCCCAAAATTATATAGTTATTATTTTTAGAATAATACCATTTTTAGAGGTTTTAATGTGTTAATAAAAGGATATTTTTCAAAGAAGATGTATAGTTTTAACCGTATATTTTAATTTTATTTCTTCTTCCACCTTCTAAAAATACTATTCAACCATGATAAAATAATAAAATAAATATCCTAAATATACTAATATTTTATTATGTTAATGTAATAACCTATATATATATATATCAACTTCCATAAAATAGGAAACAAAACCATTATTCGCGTGTATGGAGGACTGCCGCCTCGTGGATAGATATAAGTAATTTTCCCACACTGTCTATCATGATTAGACTATAATGATAAAATTAATATTTATATATGATATTAATGAAATATTTATCATTTTAAAAATATAATATACCATTTAACTTCTTACCTTTCCATTCAGGGAAAAATGATAATGTCATTCGTGCGTATGTGGGGATTACCACCGCTATGAAGAGATGTGGTTCATTTTTCATCACCTCATCACATGGATGATAAATATAATTATATTTAAATAATTAATATAATATTTATTATTATTATTATAATTATGGAAAGATAAAATAATACTCACCTTCTTTACATAATTATCATTGAAAAATGTATACTTTACTTACGCATATGTGCGACCTACCATCTCTATGATTGAAATGTAGTTCATTTTTAATAAAAATCCTTAATGATTAGTTTAAAAAGTATAGTTAATGTATAAAATAATACTTAGGTCATGATTATTATTTTTTATGTGATGGAATAATGACGTCATTGAATACAATAAACTTACCGAATCCATTTTAGACTTATGAAAAGATTATCATCAAAACATCGGATGTGTACTTAATTGATTAAATAATTAAATGTAGCATGGTAAGTGATAAAATTAAAGGAATAATAAATATAGATAATTTTCTTAAGATATTAAATAATTAACCTATATTTATTTTTCAGGATGATAAATAGATAATGAGATGATTCAGACTCACGGTAAGATACTTTTAAACAAATCTTCCTTTAAAGTATCTATTAAAAATAATTTTCTTCAAGTATATATTTTTAAAATTATTTTATAGATGTATTTATATGATCATAAATTAATTATAAAGGACATTTTATTTCTCTTTAAAGGTTTTTTCAATTAGAATATTTTTTTGGAACAATTTGAAATTATTTTCCAAAGACAAAAGGAATTTTCTATTTTAATATATATGGTGATAATAGATTTTTCCTCTAAAATATCCGTTATTTGATATTTATATCCCTTTGTAAGATTTAATGTTTTATTAAGATAAAAACCCTACTTACCTTTTTTCTAGGAATTTTATTTTTGAAAATTGGGTTTTAATGAAAATGAATATAATAATATCTGAAAATTATTTCCTATGGATGAAAATAATGTTTTTGTAATGCAAGTGTATATGTATTATATTATGGTTACTGGGAATTTTTGATGAGGATGGGTGGTTAAATTATAAAATGATAATGGTTAATCCTGTTATATCTCTTTAATATATCAGGTAAAGGGATAGAGTTAACAAATTTTTTCTTCTAAGAGATTACGGGAATATACTACGATAATTATTCCTAATATAACCATGATTTTTATTTCAAGTGTAAATACGATGGTTTATATAAGTATAATCGTGATGGTTATTCTATGTGTAATCATGAGGGTTACTCCATATTTAATATTGATATGAAAATGATTCCCTAAGTTTCCTACATGTTTTATATATACTTTCTATGGGATTTAGAAGTTTCCATTGAGAAAAAAGATTTTGGATTTCATGTGAAAATTATTTATTTCATAGGATAAACAAATAATGTGATAAAGTTAATTATTTTATGGATTTTCTTTTTTTCACTGGAATAATGGATTTATTTCATTTTATATACCTTATATAACTTTTTATACTCATTCCACATTTTAAAATGTTTTTCACCAGATGAGTATGGACAATGATGTGGTCAAGATGAAAATGGTGAAGATGTGTCATGAAAATAAAAAAAAAAAATCTTTTTAAAAGGTTGTTATGGAAAATGGATACTGAATAGAAGTTTCCACTTTGTAATATATTGGTTTTTTATATAATTCTATGACATAAATCTCTAAAAATCAAAACCTAAATGATATTTGGGAAGGTAAGAAAGTTAATTATAGTTAAATTCACTAGAATATGTAATGTTTAAGGTTGGGTCCTTAAAATTTGGGTAGATATTGGTTGATTAAAATGGATCGGTGTATATTAACAATGGAAAACATGGGGCACTATTTTATAAGTGAAGGGAGTGACACTCTTTTATTTTTTCAATTTTTTAAAATAATATAATGCCTTATTAATGGTAATGTGGCCCTAAATCTATCCCATTACGAATCTAATATGATAAGGGTTAAAATATTCTCATCCAATAAGATTTAAAATGACGGTTTGCAACCTTATCACTTAGTTTTAACCTTAATTAACTCCACTTACTCTTTACCACAGTAAGAAATTTTTACCATGGATATTATACCTTATGACCGAAAATTAAATAAAATAATTAATAAATTTAAACCTCATGAATAAAAATATGAATTCCATTTTCAAGACTAGGTTTTTATAAGTATTAAAAATTAATTATCATATAAATTTAGAAAATTAAATGAATAATAATTGTTTTGAAAAATGTGTTTTTAAGCCTAAAAATGAATTTATACCAGAATCAAGAATAATATTTATTATTATGAAATTAAATGGATTATGTTTAGTAAAAGGGGACTAATTTTAAATTAAATCCAATCTTAATGATAATGAGACATTTTATGTAATTTATTTTAAAAAAAGATAAATACTTTTATTAGTAAACAAAAATGTTATTTAAGTGTTGTTTTCTTCTTTATTTATTATTTTATGTCTCATAAATATATTCAATTTTTTCATTTTAGTTAAATAATTTAACAAATAAGATAATTTTTTTTAGTTTTGTTTTTTTACCATTTTATAATTTTTATTTAATTTTATATGTCAATAATTAGATTTTTAACATATTTTACTAATTTTCTATTAATTTTATTTATAGAAACTTGTTAGATAAAAAAACTAAGTCATCTTAATTTTATTTGGAGGAACCTCTCCATACATATACTGAGGAACCTTCTTATTCATCTGTACAGGATCCTACTACTTATATAGCTAAATAGAAGGATTCAATAGTCTATAAATATCATAGAACATGTTTACCTAAATTATTACATGGGTGTATCAAGGAGGATACAAAGACAATAAAATTTGATGTTAATTTGAATCATAATGGCCCAAATTCTAAACAATTGATAATATTTGTGGATATTTAAGCTTGATAAAAAAAATTAATTTCTAATTGGAGAAGTGTCAACCAGATGACACTAGTTCAGCTATGATAGACCATTTTGGTAATCTCATTTATTATTCATTTATTTATCATAATCTACTTTTAGTAATATAAATCAATTTTTTTTATTCACACTTTCACATGACCTATGATATTTCTAGAAGAAATGAATTCATTAGGAGATTATTATCTTTTATTGTATAGATATGGAGGTATTTTAGGTCAATAGTAGATTTAGATTTCATTTTTTATTAACAAAAAAGAAAAATCCATATCGACTATACTTGTTTTGGATGAAAATACATGGAAAAAGTTTGTTGAAATAAGATATCATGAATACTTATTGGTAAGTTAAATGTAAAATTTGTAAGTAATTTTTCATATAATCACTAAAAATTGTCATATTAATTATTTTTTTAATTTATAATTAAAAATAATTAAGGAAATATCATCAGGAGATCCAAGTGAAGAATGTATACAATCATACTTTATCTCATGGAGGGTAATTTTTTACTTCAAGAAAAAATGATGGATGAGAAATTTGAAAAATTGAGAGCCAAGTCTTTAGGATCTAGAGAGATTTCTTCTCCTTTACCCATAGCTTAACATGAAAAATAGAAATTAACCTAGATGTTGAATATGGTCAAATATACTCTATAAGAGTCAAAGGTTACAAGAGATAAGATTATAAAAAGAAATTTAATCTATTTCTAAACTCTTTAAATATTATAACACTAACTAATTTTTTAAATATTATTTAATGGAATCTTATGTGGATAAGGTTACAAAAAATACCTTCATACATGAGGGTGTGGTAGATATTTGGTTTGTTTCATTAGTAATGGAATATTTCCCAGGTTATGTGTGATGAAATTAGTTGGGTGCATCTATTATTATTTTTTTCAATATCCTAGTACTTATTTGAGGGACAATGTGTATAATGATAAAATAGAATCTTTAGAAGAAAAGACCTAGGATATGGGTGAGATGACAGTGTATAGGACTTGATCATTTGTGCAGTTGATGTTTGTTGACTTATTGAGATAGTTTCAGCCTATATATCCCACTCCTACACTTCCTCATTTAAAATTGATCATCTACTGTGAGTTATATATTGAGGATCTAGTGTATTGTATTCTAGAATATGAAGTCATGAATTATATTTAGGATACCACACTTCACCAATAGATATAGATGGGTCATATTAGGGTAATAGTTAAGATATTATAGATGAATTGGCCAGAGTTTTGTTCCCTACAAATGAGCTTGATATGGTTGGAAAATGAATCAGAAGTTTCTTACATTGGCCATATAGGTTTCTATGAAAATTAATTAGTAAGGTATTCATATATTATATCCTTTATTTAATATTATTTTTATATTTATTTTTATATTTTAATATATATATATATATATAATAACTCAAAGGTAAATACATGTTGTATAGAAAGAAACAACAATTTTAGGCCCCTTTAACTTCTAGTACTTCTTTTTCTAAAATAAATTCAAAATTATTATTATATAAATTGATGTTGTTAGATATCAATGAGATTCCAATTATTATTGAAATTTTTGGGTTCAATTTTATGGGGTAAATTTTTAATAAATATGTATTAGAGCTTGTCGTTATAGATATGTTAGGAATCATAGTGATGAAAGTATTTTATATGTAATTTGATGATCATATTTCTTTATTTATATCAATTTGATGTAAGTTAATACCTATTTTTTAATTAGGTATCTTCACACAATGTGTATTAAATATGATATTTCATTTATGTATGGTTTTATGGACCCAAACTTTATTTCTCCAATAACTTTTATAATGAAAGATAGAGAAAGAACTAAATATGGTACTCAATATTTTCATAATGACGTGGTTAAATGTTGAATTCTTACTTATCTTAAGATGTATGAGGAATATATTTCATTATAGTGTACAATTTATCATAAATAAGTTAATGTCTCATATTAATTTTTTTATATCAGTGTTCAATGAATGTTTCTATTTTTTATCCATAAGAAAACACTACTTACTTATTATACTCCATACATAGTGATGTGCAAGAAAAATTTAATAAATTATTTGAGAAGTAAGTTTTATTATTTTAATTCTTATATATTATAGTAATTTTTTTACTTTATTTCATAATTTTTATCATTTTCAAAAAGTAGATGGAAGTACTATCACAATTTAAGAAGAAAAAGGGAGTAAAATATCTATTATATGTTTTCAATGGTGACTTAATTTATAAGTACTATAGTTTAGAAGATACATGAAATTATATTTTCAAGTTTTAAATTTTTTTGAAACAAAAATTTCATTTTTAATAAAGAGGAGTCAAATATAGGTATTATATATTTAGATTTATATATAAAATAATTACACCTAGGATAATTAGATCTTTCAAACAAGTTAGGATTTATAATCCGTTTTCCCTTTATTTGTTGTATCACTATATTAAGAATGATTGATGAATATTTTCATTTTAATTTTTATATTTTTAATGATCCTCATACATATAATGGGAATGATATAAACCATATAAAAGGAGTATAGGATGATTATTTCAAACAATTGATGTTGTTTTAGTTCATATCATTATATTTTCAATGAATATTATTTATTTTAACTATGATATTTTAAAATTAGATTATTTATAGCTATGTAGTGATATAAATAGTTATTAAGTAATTGTAAATCATGTTTTACTACTAGAATTTTCATTTATGTTGATGTCGTTTTCTTATATTATAGGATTTAGTAAAGTATATTGAATTAATTTTTTTAAAATATTATTTTTTTGTATAATTTATTTTTATAACCAATATAAAAAATTTATTCTATATTGATTATTTTACAACTTTCAAGTAAAATGGTTTTTTACTTTATGTATTTAAAATAACCAATGTAAAAGACCATATTTAACATTGGTTATATATAAAATACATGGAATGGATTTAGATTATTTATTTTAGAGGGGTTTTCAACATCTGTTAATGGATAACTAATGTGAAAAATATGTTTTCTCATTAGTTAAAATAATTGATTTAAAATGTATATTAACAGTTTCACTTATATTGAAGTCTCTTTATAATTGATGTAAAAAAAATATGATGTTAAAAACCCTTTTTACACTTTGTTTAAATTTAGATAAATGTTAATTCATGGTAAGATAAGGCATTGTGATATTATATAAAACCTCAAGATTAGGAATAAAAGTGGATAGGGGAGAAAATAGGGTAATTTCATCACTACCTCTTCCAATTTTAGATAAGGCAGTGAGGATTTTACTTGAGAATGTTAGGTTATAGAAAATATTTATCAACAATTTCTAAAATATTGTATGACCATTATAATAACTTCTAGAAAAGGAAGTCAATTTTTTATATAATAAGAAATTTCTCAATGCTTTGAACATATAGAATAAAGAGTTATTCTTGTCACCTATCCTTACATCACCTAATTAAATTAAACCCTTTCAAATAATGTGTCATTATTCTAGGGTAGAAAATAAGAAAGAATAAATAATGAATTTGTTATACTAGAAATTTATTAAATGAAGTGAAACTCAACTGTTACAAAAAAAAATATGTTGGTAGTAGTTTATATTGTGGAGAAATGTATATTATACCTCATAATAAGTAGAAGAACTATTTTTACAAACCATACTACTTTGAAATTCTTGTTTTCAAATAAGTAAGTTAGACCAAGGTTAATTAGATGGGTGTTTCTTCTATTGGAATTAGATCATGGTATTAAAGACAAAAAGGGAGAAGTGAATCACATGTTTGTTCACCTATCCAGACTTGAAGAATTAAGGATAATCCAACCCATCCATTCAAGGGTGAATTTCTAAATGAATAACTACTTTAACTAAAATCCAAGTGATTTCCTTGGTATCCATAAATTAAAAATTACATTATATTAAACATATCCTTATTTTAATTATAAAAAATCATGTTTTATGTTTCTAATGAGTATAGGGTTTTATGATAGTAAACCATTTTCTAGAATTTTTTTAAAATTTAGCTAAGTATGGATCTAATGTCATTTATGAAGAGCCACCATTTGTTATAAGGATCTACCATCAGTTAAGGCATGATATCGTTCCATGATACTATTATTTAAAGTATCTACCACTAATTTAATCTTGAAACCTCTATGATCTTCCATCATATTGTGCTACCATCAAGTGGACAGACCTCCAATAAAATTAATCTGCTATCTAGAATACAACCATCACACTGTACTTCCACCAGACTAATCTAGCATTGGATAGACCTAGAGTCAGTTCAACAGTACTTCTATCATATAAAACTACCGCTTTATTATTATAACGCCAAGAATTGCTACCATTGAGTGCATATACCATCACATAATGAAGAGATCAATTTGAAGAGATATCGTTAAGTAAAATCTACTACTACCACCAGTGATGGATATACCACTAGTGAGGCTACTTCCAGATATCTACTATAACTTTACATAATTAATTTCACAATTAATTCTCTAATTACTCGTTTAAGTATTTGATACTAAACATAACCATGTGGGTTTAAGAATGATTATTACTAAATAAATCCATGATTTTTAATGAAAAATTCAGTATTTTCCTAATCTGTTGATCCATTCGAGGAACATGTTTATTCTAATTTTATCCTATAATGGATAATTGGACATGGAATCCTATAAATTTAGTAGAACCTTCCTTGTGAACATCTGTAACTAACTGGAACATTCTTAAACACCAAATCACTGACTCTCTCACACTGAAAAAAAATAAAACAAGATACATTGTGTGTGGAAGATCTTGGAGCTTTCTTATAGACTAAGAATATAATCATTTTTTAGACTTCATGACCCCTATATTACTACAATTTCTGTGAAACTTGTTCAATATCCTTCTAAATACAAATCCAAGGATATCAAAACAACTATAAATATTCAGATTGAGTATCACTACATTTCATAATCTTAAAACTCTTGATATTTCTATGTTTAATTTACATTCAAGTTGTGTTTTTTATTTTAATATGTATATTTTTAAAACAAAATCTCATGTGCTAAACTAGAGAGGTTCTATCACTCTATTTATATTTTCTTCATTTGTATTCCCATGAACAACTCTGGAATAGGTCGTGTGTGACTTGTGATTATTTTATCCCATGTATAACTGTAGAAGAGGATTTTTTTTACTAGATAGCATTGTGGTCTATTTTTTATAAGACATTATTTAGTTTATAGATAAGTATATTTTATAATAAACTAATTGGTAGTAGATTATTTATATGCGGATGATATTAAATCATAGTTTGAGACTAAACCCATTTTAAAATTATGTTGTTCTATATTTTCTATAACTGATTTACCACTTTATCTATTTTTTTCATTGATTCAATTAAAACTAGATTATTGTGTTCTAAACCTCTAAAAAATCAACTTTGATAGTGAAGTTAAACTAGTTTTTTATATGATTTCATTTATATGAGTGGATTATTTTCAAATGTTAGAGTATGTTCAAAATTATTTTAACTAAGTTTTGATTTAACTCTAGAGAAGTTATTCAAAAGATCAAATTATATATTTAAAATATTTTTGCTAATTTGTCAATTTTATAAAATTGGGGTATTTATGTTATAATTTTTTTTAAATAGAAATTTTATTATAAATTCAATTCACACCCCCTATTTAGTTTTATAAGTAAATTAACATTTGGTATCAGATATGTTTCAAAATATTTTTTTACAAGGAACTAGTTTTACTTAAATAATTAAAATTTATATCAGTTTCAAATTTTGTTCATTATGGATAATCAAAGACAAGAAGAAACTGCCACTAGTTGAAATTATTATTTAAATTAAAAAAATTATAATCAATGGAAATTGAAAATTAAAATTCATTTATAAAGTATGGGCATTGATATCTAGACTATAATTGAAGAAAAATATGAAAAACCTCAAGATATTAGAGATTACTATAGTGATTCCACTAAATAATCATATGATTTTAATTATAAATATTTGAATTATTTATACTATGGTTTAGGAGAATATTATCTTAATAAAATATAAAACTATTCTATTGATTTTAATATTTGGGATACCATTTCCATATCTCATTAAGGAACATCTAATGTTAAAGAAATGAGTTTTAACTCCTATACTATTAAATATTATACTTTAAAGGTAAATCAGGATGAATCCAATCGTAATATGTATCTTAGGTTCAATGATATTTTTAAAATAATTAATGTTCTAGGAAATAAAATTATTGGTTAGACTTATGTCATGTGAATTTTGATATTCTTACTAGATAGATGAAGAGTAACATCTATGTCCATTAGAATATCCAACAAAATTAGTGCACTATAAGTAAAAGAGCTAAATGGAAATATCATGTTGTATGAAGAATAATTACAAGTGAAAATATGTTGAAGATGAACCCAAGATTAATTTATTTTCCTTTAAGACTAATTAATCTATGTTAAAAGAGAAATTTAAAGATGAAAGTTAAAGTGATGAAGAATAACCTTCAGACATTCATGAAGATTTTTCTGATTTATCTAGATATTTTAATAATATATACAAAAATTAAAAGTTATTTAAGAAATACAATTATATAGGAATGTATGACAATAATGGGAATTAGATAAAATAATGGATTTAGGATGATTCTTTCAGTTATGTAATTTGATATGGATAAAAAATGAAAGGACACATCAATGAAGATTTTACAAATCTCAAATACATGAATAAGTAAGAAGATAAAGGAAAAAAAATAAAAAAAAGTATATGAAATCAACTTAGAGTTCCTCTAGGATATCTCAAGTGATTATGACTCTAGGATAGAAGAAAGAAATGATAAATAACACATGTTTTCTAAGAAAAACACATCTGAGGTAATAATTTTTTTCTTAAATATCCTTCTCATATTTCAAACCACTCTAAAAATGAAAACATAGATGAAAACATTTCTAGTGATGAAATATTCGAATATCATGGCATTATATAAGAAAAAAATAATCAATTAGAAGATAAGTATAAATGTTTAATGAAAAAATCATGTTATGTCTACTCAATTTAAAAAAAATCTCATAGTATAGAAAGATACAAAATCTCAACTCGTTAAAGAAAATAATAAGATTAAATTAGATGATGAAAACTTAAATAAATATCTTGATAGATTAAAAATGATAGAAAAACCCTTACCTAAATTCTTGGTAAACAAACTACCAGTAAATATACTACAAGAATTGGATATCAACCTGGAAAGAGGAAGATATAAAAGAATAGATTTATACCAAGCTCTAGTTCTACCAGGTCTGGTAATATTTGTTAATCTACCATAACTATTAAAATATTTATTTTTTATAGTTTAAGATCAAATTTTAGGAA
The DNA here is from genome assembly GCA_963277665.1 of Viscum album. Classification (NCBI taxonomy): domain Eukaryota; kingdom Viridiplantae; phylum Streptophyta; class Magnoliopsida; order Santalales; family Viscaceae; genus Viscum; species Viscum album. The sequence goes on along the minus strand of OY728155.1, from coordinate 1,512,693,115 downwards.
AACATTAAGAAAATTATGGATTTATAAATCTTTTATTAATAAAATTCATAGACCTTAGAAAATATGGGTACCAAAATAATTTTTGGTTTAAATATCATTTCTAGGTAACCTTATTGAAAATTTCCAATATCAAATTATGGTATCTAGATATTAGATGCTCCCAACATATGAATGGAGACTACTCAAGCTTCAAAAATATAATTAAATTAGACGGTGGACATTACACTTTTAGTGACAATTCCAAAGGAAAAATAATTAGACTTGGAAAAATTGGTAACTCAATTATAGTCTTAATTTATAAATATTTATTTATTGATGGATTAAAGTATAATATTCTTAGGATTTTATAATTATGTGATTATGGTTTTCATAAAGTATTTGGAGACAATTATTGATATTTTTTTTATTCCAAACATGATTTAGTTTTTACTATTTTGAGAAATAATAATGTTTATGATATAGAATTCAATTCTTTATTTTACCATAATGTTTCATGTTTGAGTGAATTTCAAAAATAATATGGTATTTGGCATAGGATATTAGGCCATTTAAATATACAGTCTCTTAGAAAGATAATTAGGAATGGTTTTTCAATGATTTACAAATACTATAATTCCCAATAGAAATTGTTTGTAGTCCCTATCAAAAGGGAAATAAACATAAAATCTCTTTCAAAATAAAGAAAAATGTCTAAAATTCTCAACCTTTAGAGTTGGTCAAAATGGATTTTTTGGATATTATAGAAATTATATTTTAGTAGAAAACATTATTCCTATATTATAGTGGATGATTATTCAAGTTATTCATGGTTTTTTGCTCGCTCATAAAAGTGAGGTTATTTCCTATTTTTCTAAATATAGTAAATCTTTAGAAAATATTATTGAAATTGAGATAGGGATTTAAGAATTGATCTTTAATGCGGGTTTGAAAATCATGAGTTTGAATCATTATGATAATAACGTGGATATTTTTATAATTGTTCTATTCCCAGGACCCTATAACATAATGGTGTAGTAGATATAAGAAATATAACCATTCAAGATATTTCCCGAACAATGCTCAGTGAGTGATATTTACCTATATATTTTTGAGAAGAAGATATAAAAATATATTTCTATATAATTCACAGAGTTATAATTATAACACTTTTAAAGAAGATCCCTTATAAATTATGGAATGGTATAAATCCAAAGGTTATTTACAATAGAGTTTTTGGGTGTAAAGTATTTGTACTCAACCGAAAAGATAATTTGGAAAATTTACATCCAAAAATATTGAATGAATTTTCCCTAGATATTATGCATTGAGTAAACTTAAAAGGGTGTTTAATAAAAGGAATAATATTTTGGAAGTATCTATTCATTTATATTTTGATGATAAAGTTCCAAATCGGCATAAGAACCCTTTAGAAAATCTGTAAGATGATGTTTAAAATATGGACATCAATTAAAAACCTAGTAACAACTATTCTAGACCTTGTATAAAGAACTCTCTCAGTTCTAATTAATTTCCTGAACTTGAATCAGTGGATGAAATTGGGGTTTCCAACACATATTTTCCAATATCTATTAGAAACAATAGATATCATCTCATAGATGTTGTTATATGTGACCTAAATAAAGGAACTTATACCTAAGATATTATTAGAAACCAAGCTAAACATCAAAATTTCTTGTCATATATTGAATCCAAGAACATAATTGAAGTAATTAATGATGAATTCTGGGAAGTGGAAATTCAAGAAGAAATTTATTAGTTTGAATGAAATAGAGTTTTGGAATAAGTTAAAAGACCCAAGTACTAAATAACTATTGGAACTAAATGGGTGTTTATAAAAAAATTTGATGAGTTTGGAACAATAGTTAGAAATAAACTAGAATGGATGCACCAATGTATAGTCAAGAAGAAGGTGTTGATTATGAGGAAACATGTTCTTTAGTATAATAACTTGAATCCATCATAATATTTCTTTCCTATTCATCACAATTGGATTTCAATATATATTAAATAGATCTCAATAATTATTTCTTAAATAGTTATATAGTTAAGGTTTTTTTTGAACAAACCCCTAGATTTCAAAACCCTCAATTTCCAAATTATTTTTTTAAATTAACAAAATCTTTAAATGGTTTAAAACAAGATCCTTAATCTTTTTATAATAGACCTAAACTCATTTTTTATTTCAAAAGGTTGTACTAAAGGGATAACTAACCCTACTTTATTTATTAGTTGTGAATCATTATGTGGAATTATGGATAAAAAATAAATATAGAATTGGGTACTATCAACTTAAAAGTGTCTAGATTAATAATTCCAATAAGGCTTTGAAAAATATCTCTAAAAATAAAATTGAGCAACTCAATAAAATTTTGGACCTATAAATTAGATGATTATCTTTGGAAATACAAACTATTTATAAAATTCTCATTAGTTTATCTCTATATAGGCTTGTTTTAAGAAAAACCTATCACCCACTTATAAATATTGAACATAAGCCAATATAGATATTGAAGGATGTTAACATGGATTATATGAGTGTTTTAGATAAGTGAATGTTTTATTTTAATGAGTTTGAAGAGAAAAAAATATAATCTTATGAGAATCAAAAAATTGAAAAATAAAATGGAAAACTATTTCATTTCAGGATGATTAAATGGAAGAACTTCAAAGTGGGAAAATTTTAACATCTATTTATTTCAATAATGAATCCATTTGTTGGTAATCTTAATTCCACATGGTATATACCACTCAAATTTCTAAAAGTAAATCTTAATTTATCTATAAATATTACTATATTATAGGGAGATCTATTCACAGTGAATATTTAGAGGCTTAATATATAAATTTAAGGAGAGAAGGTGGAGACATTCATCCCTTTGATAGACAAATGAATAGTTGGAGAGTCTAGATAATGACTACAAAATAAGATTTCTTGGGAGGCATACCAAGTTATTTACTTCCCTTTATATGTTTTTTAATTATAATAATTCACATCAATAAGTTTTTTATTACATTTTATAGGATATATAAGAAGGATTTAAATTAAAGAATAAAGGAAAATTATACACAATGCAATAAAATCATATAAGAAACTCGATTATTCTAGTCATTGTATCTATTTAATTTATTATTATTGATATATCATAGTTGAAATCACCTAAATATATTCATTGTGATTTCTTAATAAAAACCATGTTTTTAGGAATATGTTGTGTGCATTGATCTAGAGAAATAATTGATAATTCTATCCATAAGTTCTATAAGAGAAATATTACTTATAAAACATTTATTTTCTTATATATGAACATGGAAAATGATGTTTAAATGGAAAGACTCTTGTGGATCAGGAGTTTACTTATACAAACTAGAATTTGACTTTGAATTTGAGTATATTTTTACCATGAGGGAATAACACCTTAGGGAGCCAACTTAAAATGAAATCATATAATTCCTTTGAAACTAGTGTAAAATGGTAAATTGGTATCTCACTTGTGATTTTTGAGATGATTAAGCAATGAGTGTGTGTGTGAAAAATAAAATCCAGGAAATAAGGGTTAAATGACACTATGAGAGTCATGTTCCCATATTGTGCTTCCATTTCCTAGATATCTCAATTATTCCTAGTGGATTCCTACTAAATGGAATGATTTAGTTCTTAAATACTCATTCTCAGTCAATAATTGAAAATCAAATTCTATGGAAAAAATATCAAAAACAATGTGTGTTCCTAGTTTTTAAAGAAATGGATAGTGAGGGTAATATTGAACTAAAATGAATAAGTGTAAAACTGAATTATAATATTAACATTTAAGTTGTATGAAGGAATTAAGAAACCAATAAGAGGATTAAAAACATGAATGATAGGTATTTTTTAATATCTTGTATGTTAAATAAATGAATCAACTAAAATATTTACATTTAATCTATAATGACCTATAAATTTTACTAGATATTATTTTGGTTCTTTTTGAAACATGTTGAGATAAATAACTAGAGGAAAATTTATCACTCAAGTGTTAGGGAATATGAATTTACCAAATTTTTCATTGTATTCTTAGATTTTATTTTGTCTTTTTTCTATGTGTTTTCCTCGTATTTATATATTTGTAATAATACTTCATAAAATCTTGTTCGTTTTTGAAATAAGATCTTCTTTTTGGATATCCATTCATAGATTTTTATTTATTGAAGTTATTATTTAAATTATATTGTTCTAAAGGTGAATCATTTATTGTTGGAAGTATTTGGATGCTTGAAAAAGTATTGGGTCAGATAAATCTGAATTAAATGTGTGATGTGAAAGAATAAATAACTACAACATGAGATTAAATAATAAAATAAATGCACTATAAAAAATTAAAATAAATAAAAGAGGATTTATATAAGAATAACATTTTGGGAAACAAGGATAATAAAGATTAATAATTCAAGGTTTGGTATCCACCTTGTCATCAATGTATAATTTCATAAAACTTTGATGTTTTTTTATACTGATATAGCATTGTGAAGATAAGACAGAGAATGTGCCAAGGCTAAGAGAACCATGATACTGGGATTTATAGTACATTAGATCTCTAATTCAATATTGAAATCATTAGCATGAGGCTACATCCATTCTTTAACAGATGTTGTATCAACTTACAAAGATATTCCACATCTAACATAATGTATGTGAAACACTTGAGGAAAATTTTCCTCCAATTATATCTCAAGGAAGCTAATACGAAACACACTTGAGGTATAATGTAGTACAGAGTGCTAATAGAATTATAAAAACTGAAGGAACCATAACTAGTTTTATAATGTTTTATTTCTAGGAATTTAAAAATTTTGGAGGTTGATATTACATTGAAAACCCAACATAATATTGTATTTCAACCCAAGGCTATTCCATCTCAAATGAAACTCATTCCACACCCAAATAATTTATTCACTTCCCAACACATTTTCAAATAGTCAAACCAGGTTACGCTGATATTCCAATGGAGACCCAAGCATCCAAATCATGACTAAATTTCCAATCCAACATAATGTTTTTATTTGATACAAGATTCATTTACTCCAATGTATTCTTAGGGATCTAATTTTAAAACCACAACAATTCATCCAGTGATGTACCATAAGTTAACCGAAAGTGTTTGTGTGGTCTCAAATCATAGGAAACCAACCCCAAAAACATAATAAGAGAGAAATGAAAGGTAATGAATCATTTATGTCCATTGATAAAATGGAAATTCCACATGGTGGACATGCACAACTCATGGTGACCAAAATATTCCTATAAAATGATTGGATAACTAAATTGGAAAATATATTAACAACCTAGACACTTCACCATAGATCCTTATAAGAGAGAATATGACCCATGTGGGAAATGTAAGTGGATCTTCACTAAGGATAATTCAATATTTTATCCATGTTGATATATCTCATCACTCAAAACCCTTTTGGAATGTTCAATAAATTTGAGATGAGGTACTTAGTAAATCTTCCATCCATAAAACAGTGGATTTTTAATTATAGAGTTGAGTTTTTAGAAGGAAGGAACAAGACCTTGAGATAGTATCTATTAGAGGAAGTTTCATGAATGACCATTATTTTCTGATACTTTCTTCCAGGGTTCCCATGGGGTGGGAACATGCTTTTCTTCCTTACCCTACATTCCCAACTTCCAAAGTTAGGTGTCATCTATCACCATGGCTGATGATGTTGGCTCCTTTATTAAACTGAGATTATGAGATGTTGGTTCATCCTTTCATGGACTCCTCCTTGGAGTTTGTTTCTCAGTCTAAGTTTCCCTCATATATTTGAGACATTTCCATGAACCTCATTCCTAACACCATATCAAGGTAGAATCTGATTAATTACACTGCTTCTATTATGATAGGGTATCTACCTATGGTCAAGGATGATATAGGTTTTAAAAAAAATTGGACATAATTAGACAATGGGTGTGTTTAGAAAATATAAAATAATCAAATTTTGAATTCAATTTAATCTTAGGTGTGAGAAATATTAGGTGTAGAACCCAAGGAATCCCATGTATATCATGGGGTAACTTGTGCCTAATGTGTAAGGCTTATAAGGATCATTTCCTTAGGCATATCATGTTAATTTCATGAGGAAGATATTATAATGCACCTAGTGGGGAGTGTCATAGGTTTAGGGTCTTTTGGGGACATGAAAATCATTGGTTTAAAATATTATGAGGTCAAGTTGGTCATAGGTTTAACATTTTGTGGGGATAGGTTGGTCAAAGGTTTAATGAATTATGGATACGGGTTAGTCACATGCTTAAAATTATTTGGGGATAGGTTGGTCATAGATTTAATATCTCATGGGGATATTTTAGTCACATATTCAATGTATTATGGTGATAGGTTGGTCATAGGTTTGAAGACTTTTGGGGATAGGCTATTTTTAGATTTTATGTCTTGTGGGGAAAAGTTGGTGAGGTTGAGTATCTCCTAGAGAAAGATGATCACACTTTAGAATTTGCAACTTCCAAGAGAAATATATTTATATTTAATAGTGGTGTTTGGGTGTCAGTATTTAACCACAAGGAGGTATCCTAGGTGTGTTGGGACTGAAACTCATGGAGAAATCCCATGTAACCTATTAAGAGATAGGGACCAGAACCCACATAGTTTGAATGCATTCTTTAAGGTCATGTAATTGGACCAGTCCATGCAGTTTAACATCATGTGGTAAGAAATATCATGCCATAGAAGGAATAAAAACAAGGGACGATGTATGAGTTATTAATAGGGGAAACCCAAGTGTCGATATTCCATCCCATGTGAGTTATACATGGGGAATCTTGTGTTCATTACATAAGGCAAGGATATAGTTTAACATCATGTGTAGATGATGTTTTCTTGTAATTTAACATCATGTGACTGGGATGTTAGTGTTTTTAGTTTAAAGTTATATATCTCAGACTTGGTGGAACATACTCCAGGGGATACCCATGTGTTTCTAAGGATCGGTGATAGTATGATTGGGGATTACCGAACTATGTTTCTCAAGTGAAGTTATATAGAAGTGATGATATGAATGTAACTTACACAGTTGGGCTACTTGGTTGATGCTAGGAGCAGGGATGGTATGAATGGGGATTATGCAGTTGGGATTTTTAGGTGCCTCTATGGAGTAGTGATGGTGTGATTGGGGTTTTTGTATGAGATCTGCTTGGGTGTTTCTATGGAGTAGTAATGGTATGAATGGGGTTATCACAACTGGGTTGCCCAAGTGTTTCTATAGAGGAAATATGGTGCGATTGGGGATTATTCATGGAAGGTACCCAAAATATGGGGTATTATCTCATGCATATCACATGTGGCATATTTTTCTAATCACATGAGGCATCCAACACCTATTACATCAGTAATCCCATGTTCATAGCATAGGGTGAGGCCATATCTTAACTTCATGTACAAGGATGGTATCTGAAGGGATTATATATTGAGTTTTCCTTTCATTCTTCATCATGATGTGTCCCCAATGATGGGTTAGGGAATTTGATTTGGGCATAAACCTTATGAGGAGGCCCATCGAAGCTACCTGGGGGTAGTAGGGATACGTGTGGGGTTGGAGCTTAAGGTCTGCCCATTCTTTATTCCACATGTTGGACCATGATAGAATCTATGCCTACTAATGGTTCAGGGGATATGATTGGGCCTTGAAACTATGATGGATTTCCATGGGGACCAATTGGGATCATTAAAGATATATATAAGGCTCGTGCACTAGTGATTCCCATTATTTATTCCTCATTTTGGGTTTCTAGGTCATCTCAACCCACTGGTGGGTTGAGGAGTATAATTGGGGATTACACCTAATATTGAGGAACATGGTGATAGTTTGGGGGTTATCTCATGATCATTATAAGAGGTGCCTTATTATTCATTAATAAGTCATATCATGTTTTTTACAGGTGGAATCCTATGATTTTTATATAGGGTATATTATAGTTTAATGTCGTGCAATGAGGATTAATTAATGGAAGATTCTTAGAAATGGATGGTGTGGGAATTATGCAGAAGAGGCCCTTTCTAGTTCAACCTGGCATAAGAGTCATGTGGTGGGGTTTTAGGAATTCTATAGTGGGTATTTTGAATCAAGGTATTTAGGGAAACAAAGAGAACTATCTCAAACCATGGCATATAGAATATAACAAGAGGAAAAACATGAATCATGGTGTTTCGAGGAGCCAAAAGTAGTATGTTGACTTGTGGTAATATTTGGGATAGGAGGTGGGGGTGTATATGACACAACCCAAAAATTTACCTGATCTGTCCCAAAAATTTCATGGTGCGACTCTCTATTTTTTATGGGGCCACTGAAATAGCAAAGGTATCGGGCATGAGGTTCATGATCACACCCGGGAATTAATCACAAGTGGGGGTGTGGGAGAGTAACCCCCATGGTATGGACCAAAGAACATGAAGGTAGGAGATTTGGTTAATGATTTTCATGAAATACAGGGGGTTCATGAAGGTTCTTTTCATTCATCGATGTATGTTCAGTAAAAGTGGGGATCCAAATGGATATAGAAAACATTTTTTTGTAAAACATCTGAGTTTTGTTAAAATTCAAGTTTTGAAATTTATATAAATATTATGTGAACTATGTTATCCATGGATGGATGTTTTGTTAAACATCCTGAAACACTTACCCATAAAAGGAAGATTTTATGTGTGGGAATTCATGAAATATTAGTCAATGGGGGAAATTATTTACATGAATCAGGAAACACATTAGAGTTTTTTTGAATTGAGAGTATGATGTCGTGGCTTAGCGTGCCCCCCCCCCCTAAAATTATGACTTGATAGGGGTATTTATATGTGTCATGGGGGTGAAGAAATATATTTTTGAAGGTTATAATCATTTTTAAATATTTAGTTTCATGATACTTATACTTCCATTCATGAATGATTGAGTTTCATGATTTTTTCAATTTCATGAAACATTGGGTTCCATGAAAGATTGAGTTTTGAAATTTTTTTACTTTCTTCCAGAATCACCATTGATAACCATTTTCAGAAGTATAAATTTGTATGACCATATATTTGGATCTGTAAGACCATTTGGGATCCACAACCAGTCAATTTGAATCATGAAAAATGAACTATGCTTTCGGACCAAAGTATTCAGTATTTGGTTCATCATTTGATACATTTTTTAGTTCTAACAAACATTAGAGAATATTGTTATTCTTTAGTCTATTCTGAGTGTTCTAGAATGAGCATGTCTAGATAAGTACATAGTGGTTAAGAGATATGCATAGTTTTAGATTGGTACTAATGATTGAATGAATAAAATTCTACAAATATTTTTCTTCTATTCCTAATTTGTTTTTCATGATGAACTAGTATATGAATATAAGGGAAAGGGTACAGTAATTGATGGTTAAGTGAAATAAATGGAAAACCATGACATGGTTATTTAGAACATGTTGTGTTCTATCCTTATTTTTACCATGATATAATGTAATAAATTATGTATTGGTGGTTGTATACAAAATTATATTGTTGCGTGATAATTCCTGGTTTGACTGCCATATTTTATAACCATTATCGATATCATTTGTTTGTTATATGAAAATTATTTTGAGGATTCTAGATATATTGAATTATTATTTAAACATTAAAAAATCAATTCATCAATTAATACAATAATTTTAAGTGTTACAACATTGGATAAAATTTATGAAATTTTTATTCAACATATGATGATTATTTATGGTTATTAGTGGCCTACATAAATTAGTTCAATACTCGTATAATATGTGGAATTATATAATGTTAAAATAATAGTTAGAACTCTTAAAATAGATATATTCATCAATATATCATTATCTATATTATTTAAGAATGATTTTTAGTAGTCTAGGAATAGAGGGAGATTCTGCCCTAATATTGGGTGATTCCCATGATCTATGGTTACCATTAAAGGAAGGTCTCTTTCTGCAGCTTCTCAATGATCCGGGTCAAATGCTTGTTTCAAGGATAGATAGGCTGAATTCATATGGTGAAAGGTACACCACTATTATTACTATTTTTATATTCACTCAAAATGTATAGATAGATTCTAGAATTTATGGTATTCTAGAGTTATTCTTATACTATGTTTAGGATAATAAACATCCCTTTGAAACCCATCAATGGTGTTAGAGAAAATATATTAATCTTTAGTGTGTATTTTAAATGGATGAGGATCTTGGAAAACAAATTTTCTAAGTACTTTAGAATATCTAAATAAAAAACACTCATTTTAGTTCTTTGGTATTCAGGACCATGGACGGTTTCTTTTGAAAATATGCATTTTGGTTATATATGCATATAGACCATGACACATTTCTAAAAAATAATCATTTTTTGAATTTACAAAATGTATTTAAAAACAAAGTATCATATTTGACACCACCTTGTCATGGTCTGGATCTATGTGTTGTAGTGGCCATCAAAATGAGGACTATCATGGAATAGTGTAAATGGCCAAGTCATTTTGGAGATATCAAGTCCTTGGAACACCAGTTTGAAATGATGTGTCTTGGTAAAATGGATACACAAAATTCTCATTATCATGGTATGACTATGAATTAGAGTAACATCCAAATAAATTACAAAAAATTCTATTTTAAAGGAACAAAAATATTCTATAATTTCCTCATTTAAGTTATTTTAGATAAAATTTTAATTAAAAGTGTTTTTGTTAAAATTCTTAAAAACTTCATCGATGAATACCCATCCAACTTGGGTCTTCAAAACCCACCAAAAACATTTTAACAAATATGGTTTAGCTTTAATTTGGATTTATATGGCAATGAATTTTATAAAGTGTTTATAAATTACAAAATATGATAAAACTATAAATAATTTTGTTTTTAAATGTGATTTTTTCATAAATGTAAATATAAAATTTTTATATTAAGGTCTTATTTTAAAATTATTTAAGACACTCGAAAAAGTGTTTTGGATTTTTATATAATCAATGGTTTAAATAAAAACAATGTGAGATATTCATTTTAGGTAATGTTTTTATTTAAATATGAAATGGTTTTTAATGTATATAAATTATCTCATATTATGAAATATAAGGGATTTAAAATTAAAAAAAAATTAAATGATGATATGAAATGTTTATATTAGAAAAAACGTGAAATTTTCAAGTTTATTTGCACTAAAATTATAAAATCTTTATAATTTCTTCAATTTTGGATTATTGACTTATTTATTCATTCCCTGATTTATTTATAGATATAAATTTTTATATAATTAATTTTTATGTATGATTTAGTTTAAATTGTTAAAAATTATTCTATAAATTATTATAAATAGATATAAAAATTTTCATGCTTTGTATAATAATGTATTTAGTTTTCTCCTACCTTGAATTTGGATTGTACTATGTTATGATCTTGAATTAATTAGTTATTGTTTATACATATTATGTGTTAAAATTATGATGGAATTTTGATCTCACTTGAGTAAATTATTCTTGGGTAGAGGGAATTTTGGTTGGACTTCTCACTTTCTTGGAGGCTTATTCTTTTTCCAGGAAAGTGGGGGTTGAATATTTTTCACTACATGATTACTCTTATGGGGTTGTTCATTTCATAGGATTATAAGACATTACCTGAAATAGTTTCATGTATCCTATCCATTATATGAATTTGGATATATATATATATATATATATTAATTTAGTTTTCTTTTAATTCTTGTTACTAATAGAAGTTATGAGTTGTGCAATGTGTTACACATTAATACAGTTTGAACATATTGATTTGGTGGAAGGAATATGATTAAAAAATTCATTTGAATCATACATACATAAAGCGAATAAAATGAGATAAGATGGTGAGATTAAATCCTTTAAAAATACCTGGTTGTGGATTCCTTCCAAAGAGAAATATTTTAGGACCCAAATCATCCAACTAGTTAGGTCATGCCAAAGATGGGTTCCCCTAGATTATCTTGTGGAAGGAATGAATTCAATAACCTGACCATAACCATTAGGTGCCTCATTTTTTGGTGTTTTCTTTAGATGACACTTAGCTGAGAAATCCTATCTATTACAAGAACATAATAATATTGTTGATATAATCCTTATGATATATTAGGGTAAATATTTATCCACTCAACTACCCAAGATTCATATATGATATGACTAACTTGATTGTATACAATATACAGTCATGACTTATTTGTATTCTTAACTGGTATAATTCATAATGAAATATATTGTCCCACCGATGGATATGGTGAGTTTAAAATGGTTTATCATTTTAGTGGTAGAACATTACATAAAATTCCTTATTAAATAATTATAAAATATAATAATCATTTTAGAAAATCTTATGTTATAGATATAATCGAATCATTTTCATCAAACATGACTTTGACATCATCACTAGATAAAGGAAAAGAATAATGTAAGAAACTTTTTTGACAAGAAAATTAAGAAAAGTATTAAAGTAATAGAAAATTATATTTGTTAAATAAATATCTTCATTAAAAATATAATGTTTAATTAGTTCAAAAAATAAATATATATGCTTATGAAAAGTTTGGAATGCTTCACCAAATGTTTTTATGAATTGGATGTTTAGTGAATAAAGGTACTTTAGTTATCACTCATATATTGAATATGATTGGGTATGTAAATTGTAAAAATTTGGCCCAAGACCACTCATAATTCCCCCAAATGAAGGCACCATGTGGACTCATATTTTGGGGAGACTGACCCCTTTAATCAAAGTAAAAAACATTATAAATAATCAAAATCATCCAAAAACCCATCGAAGTATGAAAAAGAAAATAAACACATCATGTTATAAAAAAATGCACAATGTGGAAGCATACAATCATTTATAAAATTATCTCCTGCTATTTTGATCACTTATTCAAGTGAAAAAATACATAATAGACTCTAATTCCATTTATGAGTCTCAGATCATCCCATATCCAATACCCTATTGAAATTCTCTAGCTCAATCCACTACAAAATCTGTTCTTAACCTTAAATAAAATGTGAGGTCTCCACTTGGAGTGAGAAATATATTTCAGTAGGGTCTCACCAATTTCAACTAATATGATCCATTATATATGTGTATGTTGGAGGAAAATAAATAATTAAAATAAATATTTTTGTTGGGTCATCATGTTCTAACTAGGATAACACAACAACTCGAGAAAACATGCTTCGACATATTTTGGAAATCCACCTCATTACACTCCAAAAAAACAAATTTTTAGACATCTTATGCTAACCAAGATACCATGAAACCCAACCATACCTACATTTCCCATTTTCATAATACATTCATCTCATGCAACAAGTTTTGATCCATACCCGAAGACTCAGAGTAGTATTATTTTCAAATACCCAAGAAAATACCCTTAGGGTAGGCCACACATAATAGATCCCAACCCATTCCCACATAGGGAAAGGTTCACTAAAAGTATACAAACATCCTTTTCTTATAAGATTTGGAGCACTAAATAGTTCCCAACCCCATTCTTGTTATAGGTGTAGGCACATCGAATAGATCCAAACCCATTCCATCATAGGTAAGGGAATATTGAAAGTACCCAATCCTCTTACTATAATAATATGATTCAAATTAGTTAGTTTCCATTCCTACTCCACTTATTGGATTGGCTGTACATAATATATTTTGACCCATTCCCTCAAATGGATGGCTGTAATGAAATTAACCAACCCTCCTCCTCTTACAGGAGTGGGTGTACAAAATAGTGACCAAACCTCTTCCTCATACCCTAGTGGGAGAAAATTATGTCCTGGTAAATCACCTATTTCATAGGGTAATCCATACATCATCCTTTATGTCATGAAAACATCCACATGCTTGAGACAAAAACAAGGAATATAGACTATCTCATAAGATCTTCAATTATTCCAAGGGATCTAGTCACTAGAAACCAAACCACATATCCAAAATATCATCTCAACATACATCTAGACTCCCAAGAACATCTTCTCAAGACCATTCCTATCACACAATAATCTCATTCCAAACTGATTAGTTATCTCATCTCACCAACAAGGGATTCCACTAGTATCCTTAAACCCATCTCAGTTACTATTCATTAGCTCTAAACCACTGCCAACACCCCCTAGTGTAACCTCATCCTATTGAATATACCTATCCATTTCCCTAAAATTTTGTCCAAATCCTTATAAAAATATTACATTCACTTGATCTCACTGATCAGGGAACATCTTGAGAAACTTTCTCTAAGCACCTAAGAATCCTAATTCCAAGTCCTCTTGTAAATTCCCATGACCCACACCTGGGTCTCATATCACATCTTTCTTAGGAGATTTATTAGACATAACCAAGAAGAAACCCCACTCCAACAAACCATGTGTAGTCCAAGAGGAATCATTCCACTCACAACATACAAAAAGGATCAATCCACCCTCAGCAGGGCACTCCTCAATAAGTGTGAGACCTATGGTCATCTCACACATCACCCTTAGGCCTCATCCTAACACTCCTTACAAACTATCCCTAATAAACCATAATATAATAGCCACATCACATCTAACATATCGAACCCTACCTAGGGTCTCTCATAAACTAAACTGGAACACCGGCCCCTTGGCGACATAGTCATCAGGAAATTCAAAATTATCCAAAGTGCTATAGAGAACTTATCCCTTCCCTTAGAGGCTCAATGTCATCATATCTATTTATCCAGGTTACTCTCACTCATTAAACATTTACCTTATCTAATGAAAATATGCAATTATACTCACTCATTCATAAACATGTATATGGTTTTTTATTAAAGTGACCACCTACCTCCACATGGAGTTAGCATCCTTATTGAGCTATGTGAAACCTTGACCAAGCCCTTAATGTTTTATCTAAGATTTTACAACTCCCTAAGATCCTATATCACACCAAAAAACCAAAATAATTAATTATATAAATTTATAATTAATTATTTAAATTAAAATAATAAGGCATAATTTCCTAAAATACCATTATTTATTAAAATATCATAAGAAATAGATAAACCTTTTCTGTTTACCCCTATGGGATCCAATATAAGAAATTAGATAAAAATACATATCATTAATAACTAATTCCTCCATATTCTAATGAAATGAGTTCCAAAAAACCTAACATAAATTATCCAAAATTAGGCATCTTTAAAGGAAAATAATGAAGGAGGAAATTATAGTAAAGAACTCACCTAAATACACTATTTAAGGAGTAAAAATAATCCCTCTTTAAGGGGGATTTAATGGGAGGGATAGAGGTGGATTATTCATCCATAATGACCCTACTCATGTATCTATCAATCTAAAATCTAAAGGGGGTGACAATAAAAATTCCCATATTCACTTGAAAAAATGGTAAAAGGGGTTGACATAGAAATTCACTTGTGGTTCACAGTGTGAATTCCCCCATACAGAGTGATTGAACCATGACCAAGTGCTATTATATTTTAACCCCTTTGGAGTGAATTGTAATGTGACATTTTAAAGGCAAGATACAAGCCACATAGGTGTGACTTTCCCTCTCATGATGTGATGATCCACACCCCAATACACAAAATCCCTTTCTTTTGGCCATCATGAAATGAACTAACGGTCATTTAATTTCTAGTCCTTCCTCCATGAAATTGAAAAATGGAATACATAAGGTTTTTTAACTTGCTAAAAACTCACACAAACATCCATAATATTGAAAATCACTCAATCATGACATGATTGTTTCTCACTCAGCACTCATTGTGGTGCGACATGGACCCTTCATGGAATGATGAGTCATGTGTAGAAAAAGTTAGCAAAGGGGGACACTCCAAACCCGCTCTAATGTTCACCCAAGAACTTGATACACCTCTTTTTCCTTGATCCATGACAAAAAATATCACCCTAATATGTTCAAACACATTTAATACCAATCTTAATCCCAATTCTTCAAAAATACCAAGATCTGATACAAAAAATACAAATTTCCCTTGATTTCTACAAACTGTAATAGCTTGGGACACTAAAAAATCCCCACTATAACACTTTGTTTCCTCAATAAGTAGTGGTTTTCTATTGATTCTCCTATTATAGGGTGATTAAAAACATTTAATTTATTAGTGAAGAAAATTGTCTATATAGGTCCATATCACTTGAGGATATTTTGTAGTCAATCACTCGCTATTCCAAATTTAATTATTATATTTTTTATTCTTTTATTTATTTTATAAAAGTAAGTAAAAAATTTGGGTTTTAAATTATGGAATGAAAATAAAATTCATGCAATAAAATAAAGTAAACATGTAATGTATAATGAAAATAAAAACAATGGTGTTAGCATGAATGGAAATCCTCCTAGGAGAATCACCCAAAATGGACCTTCATTTTCTCATTATTAGTTTAAATTTTATTTAATAAAAACAATTTAAAATATGTATGACCATTATTTTATATCTAGGTTTTTAATATAAAATGTATCCAATGATCTCAAAATACAATACACATCCACCTACTTGATCAAGGTAGAATATCACAAAAGAGAAAGCTAAAACTTAGGTCAAATACTGAGAAATAAATGCACCATACCCAGTAATCTCTACCTAAACCTATCTCTAGGTATATAAGAAACATTAATAATGAATCAAAAATACTTGTGTTCAGTACTATTTTTCTCCCTAGATAAATTCTCTGGGTTAGTTACTCATGATCAAGAGTAAAAGAGATCACAGTGAAGAATGGACTAAGAGGAAACACAAAAGAAATACATAAGAATGGATGAGAGTAAGAGAATAATAATATATATTATATATATTGAAATATCCTATAATATAAAAACACCAACTTAGATACTAAAAAATGACAAACCAAATTTTCTAACTATTAAGGTAAAACTCATTGGAAATGAGATAGAGTATAAATTTATATGGAGAGGGGAGGCCAGATTACCCTATAAAATAACCTCCTGAAATCTTGAGTGGTTTTTTTAAATGTAAATTTCTCAATATCATAGGGTTATCTTCTAAAAGTTTTTTTGAAATTTTCTTGTATATCAATCCTCTAAATTTGGGATCCATTTAAAATGATGATTTAAATATATATTCTAATTACTAAAGCTTGATTTGTCAAGATGAAAAGACTATTCATCTACCTCTAATTTGATATGTAAATAAACTATCATAATTAGAAAATTTCTCTATGAAATTTAAAGAACATTCACCACTTCAAGTATTATTTTTCTACCAACTGCAATCACCTAATTTTATGTCTTTTATCCCAATATGTGCCTCATTTTTTGAGGATTGGTAAAATCTATCAACCCAAATGATTTCCCAAATTTCATGATTTATTTGTACCCCATAGAGTCTAAGTCAACACTTGAACTAGTTGAATGAAATATAGATCATGAACCATGAAAATATAAAAAAAGAAATGAGCAATTTGGAAAAGTTATAAAAAAATTTTGGTTGAAACATCAAAGTGATAAAAAATTCGATATTCTAGAATTAAGAAATTTTAAAAATAATACACTAAATCTACCAGAAATTCAATAATGATATAATTCATCACAAAATGAGATAGTTTTAGTACCCCTAGATTTCGGTAATTTGCCTTTATTTTATGTAATTTGAGCTTATATAATACACATGTTAACATTAAGAGGATTTTGGGAGGTTTTATAGTGTTTTAGATTGTTTTCTTAAGTTCATGGTTTGAGCATAGTTTGTACAAAACATGAAACATACCTAGAAAATCATGAATTTTTTTTGGGAGTCCCTAGGTAGGCATACGATTTCAAAAACCAGTGTGATTGCCTAAGGGAATCAATGAAAAGTGAAATAGAGTTACAATTATGTTTGGAACATGGTTTGTATCATTATGTGGTTCAACTATGTGAGAATTTGGCTTGTGATAGTAACACCACACGGTTGGCACACAGTTGGCATAATTGTGAATATTAATCGTGCAAAGGGAATTCATTAATCCAAAAAATAAATTTTAACCCAATTTGAGGCCAAAAAACCCTCATTCCTCCCCTATTATTCTAAATAATTAAACTACCATCCCACAAAAGGATATTTTGGTGATTTTCTTTGATTTTGAGTGATCTTTTATCGAATCAAAGTGCGTTAGAGATCCAGATTCACTAGTAAATCATGGTTTCTCTATTTATCTCTCTCCCTAAATCCTCTCATTTTCTCCTACTTGGATTATGAGATATATTATACCATGTATAGACATATATTCCTTGTTGAATATCCTTATGATATCATATTGGATCTTTTGAAGGGAAGGTGTTGTGCTCTAGGATCTATAATATCTTAGTTCTGTTCTAGTTATTTCCAATCATTTAGAGATATGTGGCATGTATCTCATCTCCACCATTCTAGAACTTGAAGGATTAGTTTATTTAAATTTTTTTCTTGATTTCATTATGGAATCATTATGTAATTCTTGAAATAAAATCATTTGGCATGATATTTTTTAAATTTATGAAAAATTGGATAGCTGAGAAAACCTCTTTGTTTATAATTTTAAAATTATGTATTTAAAATTTTGAGATCATTTTGATTCACATAGGTTATTTTTTATGAAAATTTTTCAAGGAATAATTGGTTTTTATATGAAATGGATTTACATGGAATTTTTTCTACTTATTTGGAAATATTTAATTACTTTTAACATGACCCTAAAGAAGGAGAATGTACCATTGGGGGTCCCAGGATGTAAACCATGGTATGGGGTTTGTGCTATTGGGGAACATAGACATTGATAGCCTTGTAAAAACTTGGTTAATCTATGTTAGTTTGATCATGAGTATTGAAATTTCACTTTGTATGCATTTTTTTTGTAAACATGAGAATGAATATTCCAAATAATGAGAAATGGTTTTATGAGATTGTTTATTTTTTTCATGATAATTTTATATGGTTTTGAAATAAACTCTTTTAACTTCTTATGAAGTGTTTTATAGGAAATTTACTAACTTGTACCTGTCATACTGGCATGAGTTGGGAATTATTTGGGTAAATTTTACTAAATTTATACTCACCACCTACTTTGAAAGTTCGATGAATTTGAATATGTCATCTATCAAGACACGTGAAAGGGAGATGTATTATACCTCTCTAGTGATTCATCTTAAAACCATTGGAATGAAAGGAGTATTTGGATCTTGGATCTGGATGGATGGTTTCTTGTAATGGTATTGGCCTTGTTATCCTTTTTGGGTCTTATTAGTTGTTTGTCGCATTTTTTTATTACTCTATCATTTTTGTACTATCAATTTATTGTTTGGTTTTATTGTTTTATCATTGATCATATTTTGGATTGAAATTTCATATTACGTGTTTTCTGGTTATTTTAATTTATTGGGAAAATCATCCAACAAATGTTACTTAATCTCTTGGAATATATTTATAGCCTTTAGTGTCTTGGGGATATCACTTAAGGCTAGTAACAACCTCACCTCTTCTCAAGAAAATGGGTGTAGGGTGGGATGTTACAAATTATATAAGTCTTGGTTGATATGTACATATATTTCAGATGGTAAAAACAATATAAGAATTTTAGAAGTTGAGATGTATATAATAAAAAGATGTATTTAACCTCTGTATGATGAACTTCAAGTTAGTATGGTGGTTTGGGGTAAAAATTTGTTTTAAGACACTTATAGGGGATTTTTCATATCATGGTCACAGTCTTAGCTAACGAGGATTGAATATCATGGATTGATAGTGAGAATTACCAGTAGGACTACATTGATCATCTTTGGTTTTTTGATTTCAAAAAAAAATTGAAAATTTTTACAGTGGTGGAATTCTAAAAAAAATGGTTGTGGAATTTTTCGATATGTTAATTTGGAATTTATAAGCCTTAATTTGTTAGTGAGTGTGACTAAATGGAGTTGTATTCTATTTATAGAAAATGGAACCAATTATTAATCATAGAAATAAATTGGAAGCGGTTGTAGTGAATGTGGTTGCACCTAAGCTACATGTAAACCAACAACTGGTAGAATATATCGTACAATATTTTCAAGATGTGGAAAAAGGAAATCAAAATGATGAATTTATACAAGTGGATAATTTAGTGAAGTGTGAAAAATGAAATCCACCTATTTTTCAAGGGGGTTCTCCACATAAAAAAGTGGAAGTGTGGCTCAATAAAATTCACATAATTTTCAATTTTCATTGTACACCATATGAGTTGAAAGATAGGTAGGCAATGTACAAGCTCGAGGATCTAGAACACCAATGGTGGGATTTATCTATTCAAGTTAAAATTGACCAAGGAATTTCATGTTAATATTTTAATGAATTTTTTAACAAATAATTCTATCATTATACTTTTCTTATTTCTAGAAAAATGGATTTATTCATATTAAATAAAAAGAATATCTCGGTGATAGAATACACAGATACCTTTATAAACTTAGTTCACTTTGCACCAAAACTAGCTACAAGTACATCCTTGAAGGTACACATTATTGATTCATTATTGTGATTTGAAATTCACTCTAATATAGTGTGAGGGATTATATTTATCCCTAATGGAATAGCTGGTAACCCCATTACTAAGAATATATAGGAGAGAGAACCCCACTTCTAAAGTGGTTGTATAGTTCAGAATCAGACAACGAGATCATTCAACTTTCCTCCTTAAATTAAGAGTAAGCAGGGATGTTTATATTGTGGGTTTTTGATCATATCAAGTGATATTTAATGACACCACCTAATTCATGTCACAACTATAAAAATATGGTACATCTCAAATGTTATTGTCATAGCGCTTCTAATACCGATGTTGTGAATACATCTCATGTCTCTCAGATGTCTTATACTTTAGTGGGGTGATCTCGTCAGAATTACCCTTTTCCTCAGAAATATATGAGTCAGGTGATTCTGGGAACCCCAAGACTCCTCATTAAAGGAAATATCAATAGGAAAAAATATAAAGGAATAATGAATAAAAAATTGTATAGTGTTAAAAAGATAATAAAAAATGATCAAAATAGTCCTTTAATGGTGTGAGGTATGATTCTGGTGAATTCTAACCTTATGTAGGCATTGATTAATACAAGTTCATCCTACTCTTTTATTTCTTCTCAGGTTATTGATATTTTGGGTTTAAATATTGAGATGATACATTCTGTTTTAAAATTTAAAACTCTTCTTAGACAATGAGAGTGTCTAGATTTTAAGTGTGCAACACATATGGTGATTGTTGATGGGGAATAATCAGTTTGTGACTTCTCTTTCCTTTATATAGTCATCTATGAATTGATTTTGGGAATGTAATGGTTGATGACATACAAATAACATATTAACTATTATTCTCGACAAGTGAGTTTCATATCTTTAAATATTGTCAAGCATATCTTTAAATAATATTGGAAAATAAAAGAAAGAAAAGTATGAACTTTTGTACAAGTGGTTAGAAATATATCCTATCAGTTGGAAATGATTATTTAGAATCTATGTATGATATTGGAAATAGATATTTTCTAACAATAGTTGACCAGTTTTATGATGTGTTTCTTAATAATTTCTTAGGGTTTCAACCCAAAAGAGAAGTGGAGTTTATGATTTATCTCCTATGAGGGAGAAATACCTTTTTCCCTTACATCTTATAGTATGGAACTGATGGAATGTAAATTCCATCTGAAAGAATTGGAAATCAAATAGTTTATTCTATCGAGAATTTTACCATGAGAAATACTAGTTATTTTTTTAAATAAGTTGGATGGAACTCTTAGTATTTGTGTGGATTTTCCTAAGCTTAACCAAGTTATTATAAAGAATTATTATCTACTACCATACATTGATGAATTGTTTTATCAGTTGACGGGAGCCCGGTGATTCTCTTAAATTGTCTTGTGACCAGGATATCACCAACTATGGGTTTGGAAAGAGGATATCCTAGAAACAATTTTTCAAAGTTTCTATAGAAATTATGATTATATATTCATGACTTTATGTCTTATGAATGAATGAGTAACATTTATATAATTTATGAATCAGATATTTCATATGTAACTTGATTCTTTTATGGTGGTTTTAATTTATGATATTTGTTTTTGTATTCTTGGACTAAAGAGAATCATGAGGAACACTTGGCTATTGTGTTTTTCATCTAGGGGAAACATTGCCTTTCTAAAAGCTTTAATAGTGTGATTTATACATACATGAGTTATATTTTAATGATCATGTGATTTTTGAAAAAAGTATTTTTAGTAGATATTAAAAATATATAAGTTGTTATCTATTAGAAACCATTAAATAATATTTTTGAGATATGTAGTTTCATTATCTTAACAAGATACTATATATGCTTCAATCAATATTTTTCATGACTTTCCTCACCAATGAAATATTTTAAAATGAAAGGTGTACCTTTACAATGGAATAATGAGTATATGAAATATTTACAAGGGATTAGGGTTCACCTTACATCAACACCTATCCTGATATTTCCATAATCAAGATAATGATATGTAGTCTACTATGATTCATTACGAATGGGGTAGGGAAATTTTCTCATGTAGGGAGATCATTTCATTGTTTATGTCTTAAAATAGTTATGTGTATATTATATGAACTACCCAATGAATGATTTGGATTTAGAAACTATAATTTATTCTTTGAATACATAGTATAATTATATTTTAAGTGAGAAATTTATGATGTTTATAGATAATAAGAGGTTAAAACACATTTTCTCGCAAAGGGGTTTGAATCTAGATGGGAGATCTATGCTTTTGTTTAGATATCAGATTATAGTGCCTTCATCTTAACTATAACAACTTCACTCTTCATATCACCATTTGATGTGGGATATTCATATGATAACATAAAAAATATATAAATTCATTGAGTGTATAATTTTTATTGGATAACATGAAGAGGAAAGTGGATTGGTTTGTTTTAAGATGTCTCACCTTTAAGTAGGTCAAGATAGAGAACCAATGTATAGCTGGTATATTACAATATTTACATATACCAATGTGGAAATGGGAGAAGATTAAAATGTATTGTTTTTTATTGGTCTTCCAATAATGGTTAGTAAACATGATTTCATATGGGTGATTGTGTATTGGATCACAAATTCATCTCACTTCATCCCTATTTTTGAATCCAATATAGTGGCTGATATTTTCAAAATATACATTTAGGAAGTGATAAGGATACGTGGGGTTCATTTTTTAATGGTGTCTAATAGGGACCCTAGGTTCATATCTTAGTTTTGGAAGTCATTAAAGAAATCCCTTGGAACTCAGTTGACCATGATCATAGCTTATCATCCTAAAATGGATGGAAAATATTAACAAACTATCCAAACATTAGAAGATATTCTTAGGTATTGTGTGATGGATTTTGGAGGCCCATGGGAGGAGAACATACCATTAGTGGAGTTCTCACACAATAAAAATTATCATCCCTTGATACATATGACTCATTTTGAAGCATTTTATGGTAGTCCATTTCATTCTCCACCTTTTTGGGTGGAAACTGGTGAGAATTAAATTATTGGACCTAGCCTTATGAAAAAATAATTAAGAAGATTCATATGATCAGAATTATAATGGTGACTTATTAGAGTCATTATAAATCTTAGGCAGATCAGCATCAATGACTATTATCACTTGGGGAGGATGATCATGTTTTCTTGAGAATATCTCTATGGTAAGGACATAATCATTTTGTTAAGAATAGAATGTTATATCCATGGTACATTTCCCATTTTGAGATACATGAATGGGTGGGTGATGTGGATTATCAGTCATCACTACCACCAAGGTTCAGTTCTATGCATAATTTGTTTCATATATCACAGTTGAAGTTATACCAACTTGATCCTGACTAAGTGATTCGATGGGACCTTGTTGATCTTGAACTGGATGATATGTTGATTCATGTTCAAATAAAGATTATAGATAAGAAATATAATCTACTTAATGGTAAAAGAATCATTTTAGTATGGTTTTTGGGGCTACATGGTCAGATTCAAGAAGAAACATGGGGGTTTTAAAAAGATATGTTGTAAAATTGGTCAAAACTCTTCTAGAACATCACAACGTTTCTAATTTAAAAGGATAAAAAGTCCAATGGTGGGGAGAATCCAGAACCCTATATTTTAAGTAATTTTCCATTCATTAATGTTCTTTGTGATTATAGAATGATTGAGTTGTGGTTGAAAAGTCTATGAGGTTTTAGAGTGTTTTGGAAGTGTTTTTAGATGTGTATGATTTAAGAATGGTTAGTAGAAACCATGAAATATCTCTAAGAAACTGTGAAATTTTTTCTACGATTCACTGGGAAAGTTCAAAGTTTGAGCACAATCTGGTGAAACCATTAGAGTTCCTAAGGGAAGTTATAAAAAATGAAATAGATATAAAAAAATGTTTAGTAAATTTTTTATCTAACTATTAAATCAAACTATGTGAGTGGTTGGCATGTTATAGTAGCACCAAATGGTTGACACACAGTTTTCCAAAATGTGTGGCCTAACCATGTGACTGGAATTAATTAATCTAAAAAATTAATTTTAACATATTTCAATCCCCTAAAAATCTCATTCTCCAACTATTATTCTAAGGTCTCTAACACCCTTCCCTCACAAGGTACTTTTGGGTATTTCCTTTGATTTAGAGTGATATTTTGTTGAATCAAAGTGAATTTGAGATTTAGATTCATCACTTAGTCATGGTTTCTATCTCTTTAGTTACTCTAATTTTCTATCACCCATATTTTGAGATCTAGTACACCATGGATAGATATATATTCCTTGTTAAATATCTTGATGATATATTGTTGTATATTTTGAAGGGAATGTATTATGACACCATATCTAGAATATATTAGTACGATTATTTTTTTTCACAAATAATTAAGAGGTAGTTTGATTCTATATCATCTCCACCATTTTAGAACTCAAAAGGTAAGTTTTGTTAAAAAAACATTAATTTCATCATGGAAAATCTGTGTTATTCTTGAAAGAAAATCATTTGGCATGATGTTTTAGAAATTTGGGGAAATTTGGATAGCTTGGAAAATCTCTTTGTCTATAATTTTAAAATTATGGTTTTAAAATTATTAGATGGTTTTGATACACATAATTTTTTTAAAGAAATAATTTCCAGAAAGAATTTTTTTTATGTGAAATGGTTTGGAATGGAATTTGGAACACTTTGTTGGCATGAAGTCATTGATTTTAATGTGACTTTGAAGAAGGGGAGTGTACCATTGGTGTGCCAAGGAATGAACCAGGATATGAGGCATGTTCCATTGGGGACCTAGGAATTGGTCACCTTGTGATGACATGGTGAATTAATGAGAGACTGCTCATGAGTATGGGACATTAACTTGGCCTTCATTCATATGTGTGTGTGTGGAAATACATGAATGGGGATACCAACTAATGATAAAAAGTTTTTATATTTTTTTATGGAAATTTTTTATGGTTTGATATAAAATTATTTATTTTTTCTAAATAATTTTATATTAAATGTTCTAACCGGTACTTGTTCTAGTGGCATGATTTGGAAGTCTTTGAGGAAATCTTATTGAGTTTATAGTCACCCCCTTCTTGGTAACTTCAATGAATTTTCATATTTCATCTATCAGGAAGTCATAAATGGAAAGGTATCCTACTTATCTAGTGATGTATCTTCATAACTTGGGAATTATAGGTGTAGTTGGAGCTTGGAGTTGTATGGATGAGGTCTTTTATTGGTTTTGGTCTTTTTTTCCTTTTGGGTCATGTTAGTTGTCTATCATGTTTTTTTTATCACTCTGATATTGTTGTACTACTGGTTTAATATTTGGTTTATATTGTTTATTTATGCATCATATAGTGGTTTGAATGTTCATATTATGTATTTTTAGGTTGTTTTATTTTATATAGAAAATCATCCCAAGATTGTTCCTTAAGACGTTGACATTTATTTCTAGCTTTCAGTGTATTGGGGATGTCACACAAGGCCAATAACACCCCTACCTTTTCCCAATACAATGTGTGGATAGGTGTTACAATATTGTTGGGAATTAAATAATTGAAATACCTATGAAAAATATTGAAAATATTATTCCATTCATCCTTTCTACATCATTATCATCCCTCCTTGGTCATCAATTCACCTCTAACTTGCCACATTTTATTCCATAACACTAAATAAGATTTTAGTACAAAACTCCAACCACAAAGGAACTATATTCACCAATAAACAAGATAACCACTTTTTACCATTATAAAAATCAATACATCACTAAAATGATTCTATTCTTCCTGATACACTGAAGTGTCTTCAACCAATTCACCCCTAAGCTTATTCTGCTCCCGACCATAATACTCCACTCACAAGGACAGATTCTAAGTCATGGTTATCTCTCCCAAAGGAATATCTTACTGAAAATTCACTTCTTATGGTATATCAACATTCTTGATGTTATTTTCACCACACCACACCTAATTCCATGTAAAAAACTAACTAGTCCTCCTCTAGCTGAAATATCCTGAAAATTCTCGGTCGTACTCACTGAAAAATCATCACATATTTGATCATAATTACTAAATTCATAGGGGAATCATAGAATCACCCAAATACCCACACAAAATGTTGAACAAAAACTTTGTGTAGTTCCATGTTTGGGCCCTCAAATATCTGAACTTACCATAGAAGTCTATTGGGATCACCATTACACCTTTGATTCAACTCACTCTTGGATCATGTCAAATCCACCCCAAGATCTATGTCAACACTTTTATTCTATCTAAAACCATATATAAACCCCAAATCATGTATTTTTTATGTAATCATAAAAAATTAGTTCTTCTTATACTCCTATAACCCAGTTCTATCTTGATCATCCAACAATAGGTCTCGCCCACCCATGATATTACAAACACAATGGTTTTATATCCATTATTGGTTCGATTACCCCTACTCTACGAGTATCCATATCATCACTATGCTAAAAAAACATATGATATCTATATCCCACACTAAGTCCATTACTAAATATAATGACTGGATGTGACAACCCCACTCATACCTGAGAACCTACATGAAACACCAATTGGTTCCTGTGATTGGGTCAATAGGAATTCCATCCATTAAATCCATTAAATTGAATTTTCAATGAGGTTCATTCCCTCTAATAACTAATGGTTTCTTCCCCAACTATATATCTCCAATTACACTAATCCTTGAGAACAATTCATAATAGATTATATAATCACACATGTGTTTCTCTTCTTGAGTCATGATCACCTATATAGTCAACCCCTATGAAGGAATAAGAACATATTGACCAAACCAAGTAATATAGATCTATCAAAGATATCACCATCCATTTTCAATTAAACACCACCAATTTTCAATGAAACTCCTAGTCACTATTCCTACAAGAATTTCATTGATCCAAAACCTGAATGGGCACCATGAACAACCAACATACACTCAACCTCACATGCTAAGAATTTTCCCCAAAATACATGTTGACCCTCCCTCTCATCCTCAAATGGAAGAGTTCACATCCAAATAACCCTATCTCATGTTCTTAACCACCATCTATTCTGAGATCGTCTAAACCCAACAGGTGTATGATCTCATACCACCTAATCGCGTAACCCAAATCAAACTCCCATGAGTCATTCCCCATAAAACCTAGGTTCACAAACGTAAACCATTTCCATGAACCTATATCATGTGAATATCACCAAGATGAGAGAAATACTTAATGATTTCTTCTAAATAAGCCTCAGTCATCTCACTAATGTCAAGTCCCACCACAATATCTCCCACCACCAAATAATTTTTATAAAACCAAAAACATCTACACATTCTCTATTTATCCTAGATTTGACCATCTCATATCATGATACAAAAGGATGGGAATCTAATTGATCATGCCACCAAAAACATGACATCAATATTAGAAGCACTCAGAGTACTTCACATTGTGGAAACATAAGGAATGTAATAATTATTTCTTTAACCCTCTCAGGGTATCCACATCCTCATGGAAACCCATGTCCATCCTTGAACCATATTTAAGGAATTTATTGCCTATACCAAACCCACTAGGGTTCTATAACTGGGGAATACAATTCCAACACCATCCTACTATGGGTCACTATACATCCCTTGCATGAAGGGACCAAATAACCAACCCCAAAGAATGTCTCACCATAATATCCACATGACCTTCCACTAGAAAAAAAATACCAAGGTTCAACTAAATAGAATGAAAATAACTAGTTATATTGGATAACACAGTAGAATATATTGTTGATACTTTAAACAAATAAACTCTTTTCATTAGTGAAATCGATCTCATACAAGTATATGCATTTCATGTAAATCCTATATTAAATATATGATGTATGTACACAAGGAATTTTCCTATGGGATAAGATAAAAAACCATAAATAACAACCACCAGTAAAAATATCATATTTGAGTAAAAATTTCAATAATAATAGTGAAAACCAAAACAAAAATTCCATAAACCTAATAACCTAGACATCCCACTAGAAAGGTTCTTATGACTCACCAGTTCAAGGTCCATCACAAGATATAACATTTCCCTATCCTATATTCCCTTATATCATACCTAACATTGTAAGATTAAAAAAAATATTCTATGATACCAATTTTTAATTATATGGACTAAGAACACTCATTAGTCCCCCTAGTGAAGGAGAAACATGGCCCCAAGCATGTATTGTTGTATATTAGAGGATAATGACTAGTAATGAGGGCCTAAATCATACCTTCAGGAGATTATACCCTCAAATTAGAGTAAAAAACATTATAAATAACTAAAATTCATCCAAATATAATCACTAGAGTACATGAAATAAAATAAACACATCATACTATAACAAATATACCATGTTGAAATATACAATTATACATCAACTAATTTCACATTGGGCTGACCATATAACCAACTAATGAAAATAAAACAAAATACATAAGGGTATCTACCTTTATCTCTAAGCTATCCATCACATCATCTCTAATAACCTATAATATTCTACATCTCAATCCATTTCATAACTTATGCTCAACCTTAAAATAGAAATAAGGTTTGTACATGCACTAGAGTTCTTATATAGGGTATGATAAATACATATCAATAGGGTATCACCAAGTTCCCTTAATATATGATATCATATACTTGTATTAAAAGGGGAAATAAAATAAATAAAATAAATGTTGGGTCATTTTGTGATAACTAGGATTTAATGACACCAAACCATACCTTTTTCGACCTATACAAAAAATAAACCTCATGAAACCACTACACACACACATTTGATCATATTATACTAACCAGGCTACCATTATGCCCAAACATACCTTATTTGTCCATTTCTGGAGTCCATTTGTCCCATTCCATAAGTCCTAACCCATATCAAAAGACTTATGGTAGGTCGTATTTCATGTACCCAAGCCAATTCCATTAGGGGAGGATTCACTAAATTTATCATAGCCTTTTCTCATGCAGGGAAGGGAGAACTTAAGGTACCCAACCCACCTCCTCTTATATAATGGGGATCATTTAGTAGTTTATAACTCTCCTCCTTTTATAGGCGTGGTTTCACTAAGTAGATACCAACCCATTTCCTCACAGTTATGATCACACTTAAAGTACCCAACCCTCCTCCTCTCATATAAATGGGAACACTAAATGGTTCATAACTCTCTTTCTCTTATAAGAGTGGGAATACTGAATATATTTCATGTATAAACCCATACTAATATAAATAAATTTACCATTTTGATTTATTGAAATGTATTATTATGTAAGTTGGTTATAGAAAACACATTAACTCCTTTGGTTTTATGATATCCTATTGGATTTAATTGACCATTAAGAATCACTACCATTGATAATATAGTTGTTGAACAATGATCACATGATTAATATAAATATTGGGTTTTAACAAATCCGATTGTCATAGACAAAGTAAGTGATGGCCTCAACCAGTAGGATTGTACCCTATGAATCCCATTTATCAGAGCTTACAATGGAGATATAATTTATGTCATTTTACCTTGAACAATTCTAAGATTATATCCAACAACTTAAATATGATTGAAACCATTTACATGGGAAGTTCGAGCTCATCAAAATCACGACTCAAACCATGTTCTCCGAACCACCCCATGAAAGTCCCACCATCACACACCTTAACCTTAGATAATTTTCAGGTGTATTAAAAGGATATGTATCAAGAACCTATAAATATGATTATATATATTATTTTTTATATAATAATGAATATATTTTCATCCTATTATTGTTACTTTTTAAATGATTTTTATTTTGGTACAATAAATAAAGCATTGTATTGTTGGTTAATATTCAAATTCAATTAATGAATTTATGAATTAATGGGATTTTGAAATAAATAATATTTTAATAAAATATTATAAATTAAATAATTTTTATCAAATATAAATGATAATACTATTTTTTTATGAAGTCAAATTTAATTTTTTATTAGGCTTTGAAAACTATTATTGTCAAAAACCGGTCATTTTCAACAAATGTCAATCATTATTTTAAATGTGAAAATTCACATATTAAGAAAAATATTTGGAAAAAAATAATATTATTTATGGAATCATAATTTTGAAATTATTTAATGGTGAAGTTTTCATAATTTTCTGAGATAGTTAAATTTTTGGGTAAAAATTTAATATCATATAAATATAATTTGTATTTTATGACATCATAATGACCCAAATGTGATTTAATAAGTAATATAAATGGGATGAACGACCAAATACATCTTTTTTCATTTAAAATAATTTTATTTTAAGTTTATTTTATTTATTTTATAAGGCCTTTGTGAATCCTCTAAAACTTATGATATTTTTTAAGGATTTAAAATCATTTTTTTTTAAGAGTGTCACTCGCCTCCACATCAATAGTGGTTATATTTTAATAAGTTAGGAAATTTTTTTATAAAATAATTTAAACCACTCTAATTTGGTATAAACCATGGGAAAACCCCATTATATGTTTTGTGGTTTTGGATATTTTATTATGTAGAGTCCAAAACCTACATAATAATGAAATCCCTATCCTTTCCTAAATAAAACCACCAAATATCCCATTTATATTCACTAATAATCCTTGGATAACATCCATAATCTTCCCTAAACTCTTTATATTCCTCCCAAGAAACCCAAAAGATCTCAATAAGTTCTTCCCAATCCTTTTGAGTCACGCATTCAAGTAAGCGACCTTCCCCTCCTTTCAAATTCAAGCAACTTCTTTGAATTTTGTTCTTGTAATTTCAAATGGTTATATTTTAATTCATTTATAATAATTCAATTAATATATATTTGATGTTATTTGAATGATGAATCATTAATACTCCCCCATTTGGGCCCTTACCTAATCTGTTACTATGCCAAAATTCAATAAGGGGTCCTCACCTTCTCTTTTTTATTCAAGTTTATTTATAAACTTATGCATTATATTTACATTTCCTAATGTTGGGAAATGAACATCCATGTACTTATTAATTCTAATTTTATTTTTAAATTATTATATACCTTTTTCTCTATCATAAAAAGTTTTTATGAATTTTTATGAAACATCATTATGATACTGAAATTTCACCATGATTTTCCATTCCAAAAACAATTGTGTAGTGAATACCATACCCATTTTTCTATCAATTTTATTCACCTTTATGCACATATACATATTTATTAGGGACTTAATTATATTTATTATACACTCCATAATCATGGAATAAAATTTGATGATGAATGAACCCATGTTGTATGATATATGTGGTCCACTTAATCATGAGACTGAAATGAATATGATGGGTGTTCCTAGTAACATTCCAATGAATTGGGTAATATTTATTATCATGATACATCAAGTTGGGATAGGGAGTGAACCTGATTTATTTATGGGACTTTTTTCACAATGAGTTCTTATAGGATTTATCCTTGACCTATGTTTATGATGTAATGCTTTAAGTTTCTTCTACATTTCCCATGTTTCCTTTATGATTACCATGATATATCATGTCTCATTGAGGACCACATCTGAGTATGAATTTAGGTCACATTTTTTCCCCAGTGCCTCACCTTAGGAAAGAGGTTGATTTTAAGCCCCCTATCCTGTTAAGATTTTTTCCCAGATAATAACTGATCAAAGAAGAACAAATCTATGAAATGAGTCGCATAATTAGCTATGGATGTTGTACCCCTACAAAAGCTCTATAAAATGCCAATATTTATCCAAAATTAGTGTCTCAGGGAATAATTCTTCAAAAATAAGGTCTTTAAAAGTTTCCCATGTTATACCTTCATGTATCAGGATTATATTATTAGGACCCACTATATTTTTTTGGGAAATATAACATATATGTATCCAAACTCACCCAACAGTCATCAGACATCTCCACTAGCTCAAATATTCCCTTTTGGGTCTCAATCCATTCATCCATATCTTAAGGACCACCCAAGACTTAAAAGGCTTGTGATTATTATAGCTAAAATCCTCAACAAAAATCCTCCATTGTAATACCTCCTTTGTGGGAAACACTTCCTCCAAATTACAATATAAAAAAACCTAGATGAAGAGTCTTTTCAACCTGAACCACATGAGAAACATAAATAATACGATCAGCCTGATCCTTCTTATAATACCCCATAACATAAATAAGACATAATTACAATATTTATAACCAGGGTTTCAATTTCTTACATTTTGAGGGTATTTTATGTTTATTTTTTTAGTGATGTATAGAAACGATTTATATTTAAAAACTTTACAAAAAAATGTGGGAATTCCCACTCAAATTATATTTTTCACAAAAACAAGATTCTTAAATTCAAACTCCTAGTTTATTCAAAACATGTTCTCTTCTTTAAAGTCAAATCAAAATAGTGTAAATTAAGACCTTGATATAGTTCATAATCATCCATACCTTTAAGAAACAATTGGAAACTTTAGATGAGAAAAAAATCTTAGTAAGAGATACAAAAATAAAGAAACTCGTTAGTCTATTTTCAAAATCATGAAATCATATAAGAAAATTTTCCTTTTTTACATAATAAACTTTAAGATAAAATATTTATTTTATTACTCATGAAATAAGATTAATTTCCAAAATATATTCATATAACATATCATTATTAATCTTAAATAAAAATCATAATCATGAGGGTTTCTTATAAAACATGGGTACTCATGAAAACATTTTTCATTAAAAACATGATTTTCACCCTTAAAAGGGGTATTAAATTTCTTCTAAACATAAGATCATTATCTTAAATTAGGAAATCATAATTAGTCCATGAAATATAATTTGAAATAATATAAAAATAATATAGGTTCCTTTAGAAACCATATTCATGTCACTCTTACAATCACTCTTAGAATAACTCTTACAAATAGAATAATGTACTTAGTTAATTCCAACATAATTCCCTAGAAAATATAATCATTACTGAATGCATTGGAGAGATTTGTTAGGATCAACCGTCATCATAAAAAAATTACAAGGACCATAGAAAACATAAAAGAAAAATAATATTTAATTTATATTATAAAATTTCATAAATTATTCTATTTAACACATATGAAGAGTCACTTTTGGTCTTTATGTAAAAATTAGGATATAAATCCTTTTTCTTTTAGTAGTTTATAAACAAAAATTACCAGAAGAATGAAAAATATAATATTATATAAAAAAACCATGAAAAGTTATATATTAATATTCTTATATAATTATAGTCAAGGAGGTAGTAAATTCTTCTCATGTCATATATGATAAAAAAATATTCCTTTCACACTTTTGCAAACATGTCAAAAAAATAACCTATTTAGAAAATGTTTAAAAAATTTCTTTTAAAACCTTAATAAATAACGTAAAACATAGATTAAAGTGAATTTGAATATACATTTAAGTATATTAATAACATACCTGAAACATTATAAAGAACATTGATATGGAGGAAATAGTGAATAAAAAACATTTTACCTTTTAAAATATGGTTTTAAAGAAAATTACCTGACCACTTTATTAAAATTTGAATTAAAAGATAATTGAAGGGGAAAACATAAAATATAATTTTAATCAACTTTAATCTAAATAAATGAATTATAAAATAAATTAATATTATATTATATACACCACACAAAAGAAAACATGTGTTGAATATCACATGAGTCTTAATAAAAATAAATTGAGATGTGAAATCTCTTCTCTTGAGTCTGACATGCCACGTACATACTTTCAATCCTATATAATAAACTTATATTAAATTTAAAATTTATTAATAATTTTTTTAGATGTATATAATTATTATTATCCATTTATTTCATTTATTAACATGTATTATATAGTTACTAAATCAATTAAGTTCATGTTGGACATTTTGAGGACGTTTGGTTCATAATCCCAAAACAACTTCGGTAGGTTGAACATCATCAAAGGGCTCAATTTCCAATAATATATAGAATATTAATCATTAAATAATTATATTTTTTATACATTACATACAATTTTATATCTATTCAATGAATTATGACCTGAAAAATTAATCACACCACTTCATGGATTTAGTAGTCCACACTTACACACAAACGATGTTATTATTTTCCAACTGATGGGATGGTAAGAAGTTAAGTACTAAATTTTCATTAAAAAAGAATAATTATGTAATAAAAATAATATATATTCATTAAATTAATCATAATAAACATCTTGGAGACAAATGAATCAAAATATGTTAATAAGAGAGGAGATGAGGTGACCTTTTATTAGTGAGGGAAGTGACACTCATGTAATTTTTTTAAAGTTATAAAATAATATAATGTTTTATTATTCATAAATTATCCCTAAAACTATCCCATTTCTAATATAATATGATAAGGGTTGAAAAAATATCATAAAAAAATATTTATTATGAGATTTTGTGACCCTATCACTTAGATTTAACATTAATTACCCAATTTTCCATTTACTATGAAGACAAATTTTTACCATGGTTATTATTCTTTATGTACACTAATAAAATCAACCAAATTAATAAATTTAAACGAAATTATTAAAAATATTAAATTCAGTTTAAAATATTTAATTCGTATAAGTTTCAGAAATCAATTTTAATATATGCTATCCAAATGTAACAAAAAACGTTTTTTCAAAAAATGTTTTAAGGATCAAAATGAATTTAAATCAAAATAAAGAATAATATTGATTATTATGGAACTAATTAGATCATTTTCTGAAAAAATTGTAATAATATTAATTTAAACCCAATACAAGATGTAATGATACTTTTTAAAAACTTGAATATAAATGATAATTTTATTAAAAATAGGTATTTTTCACTATTCACCCAAAAAACATTCTTTTTGGAAGAAATCCTAAAATTCAACCTAAAATATATTTAATATTATAATTATGAAAATAAGTTACATTTTATAAATTTCATTCTCTAAAATAAAGAAATTTTACTTTTAAATAAAACCATGTAATATATTTAAAAAAAAATAGTTAAATAAAACTATTCCTTTTTAGATTGAAAAAATTATATAAAATTATTTTAATGAATTTTAATCCATGAATTATAATCATTAATATTAATAATAAATTAAATTGAATTATTTTTTACATTACCTCAGTTTTCATACTATTGAATATATAGAGGTAAAACAAATACATTTTCAACTTTGTGAACATAATATCCTTAGTCCCATAGTGGGACCATAGAGAATCAATGAGGAGAGATTATCTAAAATTATAATAAAAATATCCTTAAATTCCTATAACATCTTAAAAATTGAAAATAATTAAGAAATTAATAGGCACATCCACACATGATGGCACAAGGAACCGTGCCCTAGAGGCTTTCCCACATTACAAGGCATAACCTAGAATGTCCCTCCCAATGCCTATTTACATGTATCAAGTACCTACATGTTTTTCATAGTGATAATAAAGAGAATAATAACCATACTCGGGTCAATTTAATTAGATGTCACTACTGATGTATCCAGGAAAACATGAAATATATTACTTCTGAAATTTAATTAATTTGAACATTATATCAACCAAAAGTAATTTAGTGTATGAAATGGGAACCTATGTACCTACATATGATACATGACTCATCCAATCTTCCAAATAAGGCTAAGATAAAATATCATGAACTATAATAGTATAACAAAAATAGGGAAACAATATGAAACTATAATATCATAAAAAATAAAAACAATCCCACTACATTGGTAACTAATTTTTCCATTATACATGCATTTTATAGATGCAAGAATAAGTTCTTACCCAAGTTTCAATGATCCTATATCCATCCTAATATTAACCAAATATAAACTCAAAATAAATGGGGCTTTTATACCATTTTATGGTACCCTATCCCAGATCACCGGGTCTGATTCATGTGAAACTTAACCTCATGCATGCCTCCCCATACATAAGAAGTCATCGACTAGCAGTGAAGGTATGAATGAAACTGTTGGAAGTTTATTCCATCATTATTAGATAACCATAATATTAAACACATAATATAGAATCAAGAATCAATTTTACCAGTAAAAGAGAATAGTACAAGAAACAATACATCGTCCCACGCAATGTCAAGTAGCATACAATAACTGGTATATCAAGTCAAAAGGGATACCCACATGTAGAGGATCTATGTATAAACAATGAATAAAAAAAACATTAAATAGGACATTTATGAAAAAGATCCAAGATCACATCCTAACATCACCTTAAATATTTCTACCATCACCTCCTCATTAGTTTTTCATATTTCCATTTCCCATGCTAGATCCCTAACCATAAAGTATTTATGCACATCATGATTCCCATGAAGGGTGTGAGTATAATCCTAGATGGAAAACACCAATGAAACATTATCATAAGTGAAATAATAGTCTAAATGCATTTGCATCAATATAAATAAATAAATTAATTAATATACAATACATAATGAGTCATCGTATGTTAACCTGGAATCCATGAATTCCCAATTATACTTTCTTTAACCCCATGTCAGAAGGAAGTTTCCATCAGAATATCTTATGTAAGTTGGAACATGGACCATGTTCTATCACCCAAGCTATTAACCCCTTTATCATACTATACCCATCCATTTTCACTCAAGGGAGGCCATATTGGAATCTCAGGTTATACCTTATCACTCAAGGTGGACCCAAACATCAAAAACAACATAGAAAGAAAAAATAAATCACACCAAACAAATACTAAAAAAACATTAAAGGAACTTTTTACCTAAAACCATGAAAAAAATTACCAGGATAATCTCTCCATAATTGATCTTAAATAATTGCCTTAGGGCCAAATTCCTTGGGCAGACAGCTCTAGCATTACCTATGAATCGAGGTGAATGTTTACCTTAATAATCCATAACACCATCGCTCCCCCTATAAAGGTTCAACCACCTCTCTACAAATAGAACCTATTACATTTATACCAAAAGAATAATTTCACATAGGGATACACATTCATCCATATGAAAATCAATACATATATCTTCATATAAAATCCAAAACATAGTAAAGACTTCTTACTTCAAGCCTAATGGAGTTATTCACCAAGACACACCTCCTAATCTAAACCTGAACTTTGAAAAACTCAAAACCCAATCATCACATTTATTTTTATATGTGGAAAACCATGTAATAGAGTAATAAGGAAACTTCTAGGGATTGAACTACATTATACTTACCAAGAGAGAAACTTTGCAACAAATAATGATTTAAATGAAAAAAATAAAGGGGGGGAACCAAAATCTCCAAATATAAAATTATAGTATCTCTTAGGTAAATTCAATGTCTTTTGGAATGATGAATAATATTTTAGGGGGTTACTGGGTTAAATTACAAACCCTCCATCTTTTAAAAAGATCTAAATAGTGATATGGTCATGATGTGACCTAAGGTGGTCATGATACGATGAAATATAAGAATAAGTACTACCCCTTTATTTTCACTATTGAGGTAGGTCCCCTAGGGTTTGTTTTTTGGTTGGTTAAAAATTTAGGTCCTTCTTATTTGTTAAAACCATCAAATAATTACACTCATGTGTCACACCATGATTGACCACTTGCAATATAATTTCAACTGCATACCCTATCCATTCCTCCAAAACTCACTCTAAAGACACCCAAGACACCTAAAATATCCATAAAACATAAAGAAACATTTTAAAATTGAAATTTAAATGAAACTCACCTTGAAATTCTAGTGTTGTTATATCTTTTTAGTTGTACATGAGATTATCAAATTGTACGATAATGCTCAGTTTGATTAACAACTTCTATATTAGTTACAATAATCGATTATTCATTATATGATGATTAGTTTATAGATTTTAAATCTCTTAAATATTTTTTAAAATGTTAAAAAATTTATGTGGTGATTAATATGAGTATTTAAAGTGTTAAAACATTTTATAACCTTTATAGAACATTTATTCAATGTTGACCAACTATTTGAGTGGGATGACCTAAACTTAACTTGTATATATTTTACATTATTTTTATAATTTAAAAACTAAATCTAAAAAACAATCTCAAATTTACAAAACCCAATGGTTTAGTTACTTTTGAGATAGGATACATAGATATATTATTAAACAATATTACTTCAATATCTCCTACAGACATATCGACATAAGGCTTCCTTCTACACACAATCTTGCATATAATTTCCTAGAAAATTGGAAACAAAAGGAGTGAGCTCAAATGATTAGTAAGGGGGAAATACTATTGAGTAATAATATGTTAGAATATAAAAATGTGAGAAAACATGAACATGGGGTGAATTTATAATTAAAATGAGTATAATATCATAAGTGATAAAAAAACTTGAATGAATATTATAGATCATAGAATAGGAATATAAGACCATAGAATGATCATTATATAAGAAAAACACCTCTTATATAACGACCTATAATTTACATACATTATTAATACTTTAAAATTGAAGCATACTTATTACAACATATAACCAAACCACTAAAGGACCGTATAGGTATAGTGTCTTTAGAAACTGGGAAACATAAACAACTGGTTCATAAAGAATCTACTTTGCCTTCCATTTATTTCATCATATCTAGAGTCCATTTTTGGAATATTCTACTTAATAACCTTCTTCATGACCTGGGGAAATAAAACATACAAAAGGGTGATCTCAAATGCTCAGTAAGGGTAAACAAAAGAAATATCAATCACGTCATATTCATAAGAACATATCTTTTGGAAATCATAACCTGCAAAAGAGATCATAATTTCATAACATGGGATAAATCATAGTAGTGAAATGTAATCCAAATAATCATAACTTAAAACATGAAACTTTGTGTAATACACACATAATCATATAGAATCATTTCTTATTAGTCAAGACTCATTTCCAAGACTATCTTAGTGGACAAAGTCCCTTTCTGAACCGAGTTCAATCCTCATTTCAGTCATGTTTCACTGAACCGGTATAACCTACCGTTCCAGCCATGTCTATCTCATGAGATATAAAATCTTTACCCAATGCATTGGAGGGATATATAGGTCCCACCCATCTCATAATTATACCATTCTTATGTGTGCCACAAAATCATAAATCATACATCATTGCATAACCCATGTAGTAAAAATGGGATTCTTAAACAACATGACATCATAAAACAATTCATATAAGATAAAGGAATTCATAAAAATATAATTCCATCACAACATAATCAAATCAATGTAATAATAGGGATAAAAACAGAACCCTTTATTATCTTAGATGGAAAATAATTTTGACAAAACACTTGATCTCCATTCTTGAGGAAAATATCTTTTCTGATTCAAAAACACTTTTCCTTTCTTAACATGTCTTACAATTATAAACAAAAAGAAGTTGATTAAAAATAAACTTGAAAACTTGTAAAGGAAGCTTCTTGGAAATAATGTTTTAAAAATCCATTCATGTCATATAAGTTTAAAAAAACATTCTTCGTACTTTTGTCGGAAATGTCAAAAAGTACCTCGTACGAAAAACTACAAAAGTTTTCTTTCATATCCTTTACTAAAAACTCACCAAAGGGTAAAATTGTATTTAAAAAATTGTAGGTGTATGGAAATAATATTACATATTGAGGAAACATGGATGTGGATGATAAAATACACCCCAGTAAATACCAAAGTATAAACAATTTCGGATAAAATTGAGATTGTGATATTTCCCTTACCTTAGGTCCGATATGTTTTGTACGTGTCCGAACTTCCTTTATAATGATTTAAATAATGTTATTGACTTATTACAGAATCATAATTATTTTTATGATATCATATATGGTCATATTCTTAGCTTCTTAGTAGTAATATTTCATTGCTACTTGTTATTCGGGTATTTATAATTTTTTGTTCTTATGCGTGTTTTGTCAAATAAATTCGTATTATTCTCTTTAGGTTATAGATACCTCATTTCCAGAATGTTATTATTGTAATATATATCATATTCATTCATTCAATTCATTTATATAATCATTATGAAATGAAGATCATGTAGAACGAGTCGCATCACATCGTGGAGACGGTATTCCGTACGTACGCACGAGTGATGATATCGTTCCTATGATCATGGAATTGTATTGGAGTGTATGTATACTATTTCAGAATTAGTATCACTTTATAATTGTCATATATAGTCATTATTTACATCATTATACCCATCCAAGTAAGGCGGTGGTGGAAAATAGATTACACCACGGCGTGGAGACGGTATTTCGTACGTACGCACGCGCGGTGATTTCTTTTTCCGTAGGATGGATAGATGGTGAAATAGGGTTGTTTCATACTTATAATAACATATCAGTATATGATTGATACTGATGTTATTACTTCATAATGAAGCAAATAAAGAATAATAAGTGGAAGAAGAAATAAAGATGAAAGAATCGGTAACGGACATTACCTCTTCTTTGAAGTGCTTCTTTGAGACCTCCTTTTAGGGCACTAAAATAGGACTTTGAAGAAGACCAGAACCTCTAGGATGATTATAGGGAAGTGGAGAGAAGAAATTGATAGGGTTTGGCCGAGCTTGAAGGCTCAAAGTGGTGTGAGGAAGAGGGGGAGGAGGTGCCCTTTTATAAGGGAGGAGAGGGGCTCCTTTGGAAAAACTAAAAATATTATTTTATTATAAAGTCAATTTCGGTTTTAAATAGCTACAAATTGATTTATTTCGAATATAAGGTGGTTATGGGTCGAAATACTCTCATAAAATAGAATTTAGACAAGTTTAGGTTCCTATTTTAACCTTATCATTTAGATTTAACATTAAGTTAAATAATTTTACTTTTATCGTGTCTTCTTGTGTTCTTATACTATAAGGTTAATAAACTTACTATAAGCAGCCAAAAAAACCCCAAGTTGTTTATTATTAATATATATAACCTTATCTAAGTCATTTTTCCAAACCTTAGATTTTTAGGAATAAAATAAAAATTACTAATATAATATTTGTTTTAAAAACTATTTTATGTCAATTTTGACACTATTTAGTAATTAATTTTTGTGAAAATCATAACAGAATGATTAGTTCTAAAAAAGTTAATTAAATCAATAATAACATATCATATTAATCTATAAAATTAGTGTAATTCATAAAAAGTTTCAAATTACATTTATTTTTGTGTTTATGACATCAATTATGTCAATATTTCATTAATAAGATAATTACTTCATCATCATTGTGTCATAAATAAATTAAATTATTTAATGTCTAAAAATTACAAATAAAATACCATTATGTAGGAAATCTGTTTAGATTTCTAATTAATATTTATAGTCGAATTTATCTTATTTATAACCCCATGTTAAAAATGATTTACTTATTAAACTTTGATTTTAACTATTTTAACCCTTCTTTAAATAAATTAATAATAAATGTCCTAATCTAATCCAAGTGGGCATAAATGGTCATATGTTTTTCCTAAGGTTGTTTTCGATCGAATTACACTTGTCCAATAGAATTAGGACATGTGTTAGGGTAATAATAATATCATTTTTACCCTTAATTACC
The DNA here is from genome assembly GCA_963277665.1 of Viscum album. NCBI lineage: Eukaryota > Viridiplantae > Streptophyta > Magnoliopsida > Santalales > Viscaceae > Viscum > Viscum album. Next base: position 1,512,650,996 of record OY728155.1, on the reverse strand, counting down.
CTATTTACTTTTAACTGTGGTAAAAAAAGTAAAAAGTTACTATTCACCAAAAAATTATTTTCATCTCATTGAACCACATTTTACTTACTAACATCAACCATGTCTCTCAGATTTTCAAAATTCCATTCACAGAAGCGGTAAAATTAAGATTTATGAAAAATTCAGTTTTTTTAACTACCACTTAGTGGTTTCACTATTCATCAAAAATTGAAAGCTTTCAGAAAAATACCAAAATTTCACCCTAGGCTAATTTCGATATTCCGAATCCAAAAATGATGTCCATTTTGAAAAATAAAATTTATAAAATTTCAAAAAGTGGTTATTACTATTCATAACGGCTAGTTTTAATAATATTTTAATAGCATATCATTGTTTAGTGAAACTCGGTATTGCGTACGACGCAAGCTATTGAGGAAGGTCGTGATTTCGTGTAAAGTAATCCAAGCAAGTGTTGTGTGTAGAAAAAGATTCCTTTGATGATTTATATAACATAAAAGTCTCAGGTGTTACATTCTACCCCCCTTAAAATGAATTTCACCATCGAAATTCGTCACTTTGTAACAAACAGATGAGGATACCTCTCCCTCATCATATCCTCAAGCTCCCATGTAGCTTCTTATAATTGGTGGTTCCTCCATAAAACTTTCACCAATCGAGTGGTCTTGTTTCGTAGAACTTTTTCGCTACGATCCAGAATCTCTATCGGTTGTTCTTCATAAGAAAGATCTTGCTCCAACTGTACAACTTCTGAGCTAAGTACATGTGAAGGATCAGGTATGTACTTTCTCAGGAGAGATACATGGAAAACATCGTGAACTTGAGAGAGATTCGGTGGAAGCTCCAATCGGTAAGCTACCTTCCCAACACGATCCAGTATTTCGAAAGGACCGATATATCTAGGGCTCAACTTCCCCTTCTTTCCAAATCTCATGACTCTCTTCCAGGGAGATATCCGTAAGAACACTTTATCGCCCACTTCAAACTCTAGGTATTTTCTTCGGCTGTCGGCATAACTTTTCTGTCGACTCTCAGCTGCTCTTATGTGTTGTTGAATAGATCTGACCTTTTCTTCCATTTCACCAACGAGATCAGGTCCTAATAGCTTTCTTTCCCCAACTTCATCCCAGCAAGTTGGAGTCCTGCATTTCTTTCCATAGAGAGCTTCATAAGGATCCATATGAATACTGGAGTGAAAGATATTATTATAAGAAAATTCCACCAAAGGTAGGTGTTGATCCCAACCACCTTTTAAATCCATAGAGCAAGCTCTCAACATATCTTCTAGAGTTTGAATTGTTCTCTCAGACTGACCGTCTATCTGAGGATGATAAGAAGTGCTGAAACTCAACTCTGTATCCAAATTATGCTGAAGACTTCGCCAGAACTTCGAGGTAAATCTCAGATCCCGATCAGATATAATAGAAAGTGGTACTCCATGCAATCTTACCACTTCCTTTACATATATCCTGGCAAGCTGATCCAGAGAGAAATCCTCTCTAATAGTAATGAAGTGTACAGACCTGGTAAGATGATCAACTATGACCCAGATAGCATTATTGCCTTTGGATGTTTTAGGAAGTCCTGTGACAAAGTCCATAGTGATTTTTTCCCATTTCCATTCGAGTATGGGTAATGGTTGTAACATCCCTTTAGACTTCTGTCTCTCAGCTTTAACTTGCTGACAATCCAACCATAGAGAGACATATTCAGCAACATCTCTTTTCATGCCATCCCACCAGAAGTACTCTTTCATGTCCCTATACATATTCGTGCTTCCAGGATGAATAGAGAATGAAGAACTATGAGCCTCATCCAGTAGTTCCTTCTTTAATTCGGGGATGGGAGGAACACAAACCCGATTCCTGAACTTTATTATCCCATCACAATCAAGGTTGAATTTAGGAACATTTCTCACATTCTTTTGTAACTTGACATCTTCTTTCTGTGCCTCTTTAATCTTCACATGTATAGATGGTTGAACATTCATTTGATAAAGATAAGATTTTTCCCCTTCCATTATAATTCCAAGATCCATCCTTTGTAAATCCATAAATATTGGATCTTTTGTGATCCTCATCATGGATAAACCGGCATGGTCTTGTCGACTTAATGCATCTTCCACCTTGTTTGCTTTCCCAGGGTGGTAATGGATTGAGCAGTCATAATCCTTAATCATCTCCAACCATCTTCTTTGACGCATATTCAGCTCCTTTTGTGTGAAAATATACATTAAACTTTTATGATCAGTATAAATATCACACCTTTCACCATAAAGGTAATGCCTCCAAATCTTTATTGCAAAGATTACCGCAGCTAACTCCAAATCATGATTTGGGTAATTTTTCTCATGTATTTTCAACTGTCGTGACGCATAAGCTATCACTGTGTCATTTTGCATAAGAACACACCCCAATCCCTTCTTGGATGTATCAATATAGATCACAAACTTTTCTCTGCTACAAGGCAGTGTGAGCACAGGTGCACTGGATAACCTTCTTTTCAACTCCTTGAAATTCTATTCACATTCCTCCGTCCAAAAAAATTTAACTCCTTTCCGAGTCAGCTTGGTGAGTGGATTAGATAATCGTGAAAAATATTTCAAAAAACATCGATAATATCCAGCCAAACCAAGAAAACATTGGATCTCAGTTACTGTTGTTGGTCTCGACCATCTTTCAATAACCTCTATTTTTGCTAGATCCACAGATATCCCCTCTTTTGAGATTATGAGACCCAAAAATGAAACTTTTTGAATCCAAAATTCACACTTGGTAAATTTGGCATAAATCTTCTCCTTTATCATGGTCTTTAATATAATTCTCAAGTGATCTTCATGTTCTTCCTTGCTCTTTCAATATACAAGAATATCTTCTATAAAGACTACCACAAAATGATCAAGATAGTCTCTAAAGACTCTATTCATTAGATCCATGAAGATAGCAGGGGCATTAGTAAGACCAAATGGAATCACTATAAATTCATAGTGTCCATACCTTGTACGAAAAGCCGTCTTTGGTATATCCTCCCTTTTGACCCTTAATTGATGATACCCTGAACGAAGATCAATATTGGAAAAGTATTGAGCTCCGCGTATTTGGTCAAATAGGTCATCAATGCACGGGAGAGGATATTTGTTCCTGATAGTGATCTTGTTAAGTTCTCGATAATCAATGCAGAGTCTCATTGATCCATATTTCTTCTTAACAAACAGAACAAGTTCTCTCCAAGGTGACGCACTAGGGCGTATGAACCCATTATCAAGATTCTCTTGGATTTGCTTCTTCAATTCCTGCAACTCAATTGGGGCCATTCTATAAGGTGTCTTTGAAATAGGAAAAGCACCTGGTACGAGTTCTATTGAAAACTCAACTTCATGATTTGGTGGAAGACCCGGTAATTCCTCCGGAAAGACATCATCAAACTCCCGTACAATGGGCATATTCTTAATTGTTAGTTTTTCAACAACCATTTGAGATAAATAACCTTCATTTAGTGGAATCAATACCCATAAAATGGAAGAAATTTCCACTGGAAGGTTATGTTCATCCTTGCATCGATAGACAATCATAGATTGATCTGGAATATGAAATGTGACTTCCCTTCTTTGGAAATTGATATGAGATCCATGTAGAGAAATCCAATCCATGCCAAGAATAATATCAAATTCCACTATAGGAAGGATCACAATATTTGCAGGATCCACTTTCCCACAAACTTTAATCGGAGAAGAATTATAAACTTTTGATGCGACTGTTGTGCCATTAGGTGTTGTCACAGATAACTCAACATCTAATTGTTGAGGTAATACGATGATACCCTTAGAAAATTCTTCAGAAATAAAGGAGTGGGTGGATCCAGAATCAAATAAAACATTTGCTACTTTAGAGTGGATGGTAAGTGTACCTTTCACCACATCGTTATCATACTCCACATCGCTGATAGAAATTGCATGTGACTTTCCTTTGTCTTTAGCCTTAAGAGTTTTTTGACGTCGACCATCATCATCAAACCTTGGATTAGGGCATTTATTGGCATAATGTCCCATCTCCTTGCACTTGAAACATTGAAGTGTAGTAGGTTCATTCTGTGTATCCCTTCCTTTGTTTGCATCATTAGACATCTTCTTCCCATCATCGTGGCATTCAAATGACCGATGACCTTCCTTTCCACATTTGAAACATTTACTTGTCCCTTTAAGACAACTCCCTCCATGTTTCTTTCCACACTTTGGGCATAATGGAAAGCTCATCTTCTTTTTAGTGTGCTCTTTAGATTTTCCTTTGAATTCCATTTTCCTCTTCTTATCAAACCCATATGACTGATGGGTTACTCCAATCTCCATCTCAACTTTGAGAGCACATCGAACGATTTCCTCGTAGCTATTGAAGTCCCTTGTGGCTAATTACCTTCGAAGACTTGGTTTTAAGCCACTAAAGAATCGATCAATCTTGCTCTTAGGTTGGATAATAATACCAGAAGCGTACCTTGCAAGTCTTGTAAAATTTTCTTCATAGGTACCAACAGATTCATCATCCTTTGGCTTCAGTTCAAGAAACTCTTTCTCCATCTTTGTTCGGAGAATACGAGGAAAGTACTTATTGAAAAATAAGTTCTTGAACTCGTCCCATTCCGTGGACTCAATTTCATCCCTTTGTCTCGTATTCTTAATAAGATTCCACCATTGATCAGCATATCCTTCCAAACGATACACTACTAGGATGACTTTATCATGTTCAGAACATTGAAGAACTAAAAATATCTTTTCAGTAGTACTAATCCATTGTTCAGCAACTAATAGATCAGTAGACCCACTAAAAGAAGGTGGACGCTGCCTCATGAAGGATTCAACAGAATGTTGCTCCTTCCTTTGCTCGTTTGGAAGTCTTGCATGATTCATAGCTTGAGAAAGTTGTGTGAGCATGGCTACAAGATTTTTCATTCCATCTCCCACAACGTTTGGTTGCTCAGGGAGACAATCATTGCATTGCCCGTCGCAGTCCGCATTAACACGGTTCCTTCGGGTTCCATCCATTTACTAAAACCAAGAAGAATAGTGTGAGCAACACTAATTATAATAGGAAAACCACATAATCAAGAATAAAATTTCACACTTAAGGTCTTATCCTAGGTTATTCAGGTCCATTTATAAAACACTAAGATTGTGTTCTATGCTTAGACTTATCCTTAGGGTTCTTACTAAGGCTTTCACATCCTAGTTTCAAAAGGTTGACTATAACTTTCCTCTGATACCAACTATAACGGTCTGGAATTACTTCTAGTCAACTATAATTGATACATATCAGGGCACTCCATGGGAGGCTACACCCCCTGGGTGGGACACACCACCATCCCCAGTGGAAGCCATTTCCTCATAAAGCACTTGGGTGTAGAGCCATGCTTCGTCCAATGCTCACATATGAGAGTTCCCAAGGATTGGATACATTCCTTCCTCCTTTGCCTCTGATACCAACTATAACGACCCATACTTTACATATATTATTAATACTTCAAAATTGAATCATACTTATTACAACATATAAAAAACCACGAAAGGACCGTATAGGTATAGTGTCTTTAGAAACTGGGAAACATAAACAACTGCTTTATAAAGCATCTACTTTGCCTCCCATTTATTTCATCATATCTAGAGTCCCTTTTTGGCATATTCTACTTAATAACCTTCTTCCTGACCTGGGGAAACAAAACATACAAAAGTGTGAGCTCAAATGATTAGTAAGGGTAAACAAAAGAAATATCAATCACGTCATATTCATAAGAACATATCTTTTGGAAATCTTAACCTGCAAAAGAGATCATAATTTCATAACATGGGATAAATCATAGTAGTGAAATGTAATCTCAATAATCATAACTTAAAACATGAAACTTTGTGGAATACACACATAATCATAGAGAATAATTTCTTATTAGTCAAGACTCATTGCCAAGACTATCTTAGTAGACAAAGTCCCTTTCTGAACCGAGTTCACTCCTCGTTTCAGTCCTGTTTCACTGAACCGGTATGACCTACCCTTCCAGCCATGTCTATCTCATGAGATATAAAATCTTTACCCAATTCATTGGAGGGAGATATAGGTCCCACCCATCTCATAATGATACCATTCTTATGTGTGCCACAAAATCATAAATCATACATCATTGCATAACCCATGTAGTAAAAATGGGATTCTTAAACAACATGACATCATAAAACAATTAATATAAGATAAAGGAATTCATAAAAATATAATTCCATCACAACATAATCAAATAAATGTAATAATAAGGATAAAAATAGAACCATTTATTATCTTATATGGAAAATAATTTTGATAAAACACTTGAACTCCATTCTTGAGGAAAATATCTTTTCTGCTTCAAAAACACTTTTCCTTTCTTAACATGTCATACAATTATAAACTAAAATAATTTGATTAAAAATAAACTTGAAAACTTGTAAAGGAATCTTCTTGTAAATAATGTTTTAAAAATCCATTCATTCCATATAAGTTTAAAAAAACATTCTTCGTACTTTTGTCGGAAAAGTCAAAAAGTACCTCGTACGAAAAACGACAAAAGTTTCCTTTCATATCCTTTACTAAAAACTCACCGAAGGTTAAAATTGGATTTGAAAAATTGTAGTTGGATGGAAATAATATTACATATTGAGGAAACATGGATGTGGATGATAAAATACACCCCAGTAAATACCAAAGTATAAACAATCTCAGATAAAAATGAGATTGTGATATTTCCCTTACCTTAAGTCCGATATGCTTTGTACGTGTCCGAACTTCCTGTATAATGATTTAAATAATGTTATTGACTTATTACAGAATCATACTTATTTTTATGATATCATATATGGTCATATTCTTAGCTTCTTAGTAGTAATATTTCATTGCTACTTGTTATTCGGGTATTTATAATTTTTTGTTCTTATGCGTGTTTTGTCGAAGAAATTCTTATTATTCTCTTTAGGTTATAGATACCTCATTTACATAAAGGTATTAGTGTAATATATATCATATTCATTCATTCAATTCATTTATATAATCATTGTGAAATGAAGATCATGTAGAACGAGTCGCATCACATCGTGGAGACGGTATTCTGTATGTACGTACGAGTGATGATATCGTTCCTATGATCGTGGAATTGTATTGGAGTGTATATATACTATTTCAGAATCAGTATCAATTTATAATAGTCATATATAGTCATTATTTACACCATTATACCCATCCAAGTAAGGTGGTGGTGGAAAATAGATTACACCACGGCGTGGAGACGGTATTCCGTACGTACGCACACACGGTGATTTCTTTTTCCGTAGGATGGATAGATGGTGAAATAGGGTTGTTTAATACTTATAATAACATATCAGTATATGAGTGATACTGATGTTATTACTTCATAATGAAACAACTAAAGAAGAATAAGTGGAAGAAGAAATAAAGATGAAATAATCGGTAACGGACATTACCTCTTCTTTGAAGTTCTTCTTTGAGACCTCCTTTTAGGGCACTAAAATAGGTCTTTTAAGAAGACAAGAACCTCTAGGATGTTTCTAGGGAAGTGGAGAGAAGAAATTGGCAGGGTTTGGCCGAGCTTGAAGGCTCAAAGTGGTGTGAGGAAGAGGGGGAGGAGGTTCCCTTTTATAAGAGAGGAGAGGGGCTCCTTTGGAAAAACTAAAAATATTATTTTATTATAAAGTCAAGTTCGGTTTTAAATAGATTCAAATTGATTTATTTCGAAGATAAGGTGGGTATGGTTCGAAATACTCTCATCCAATAGAATTTAGACAAGTTTAGGTTCCTATTTTAACCTTATCATTTAGATTTAACATTAAGTTAAATAATTTTACTTTTACCGTGTCTTCTTGTGTTCTTATACTATAAGGTTAATAAAATTACTATAAGCAGCCAAACGAACCCCAAGTTGTTTATTATTAATATATATAACCTTATCTAATTCATTTGGCCGAACCTTAGATTTTTAGGAATAAAATAACAATTAATAATATAATATTTGTTTTAAAAACTATTTTATGTCAATTTTGACACTATTTAGTAATTAATTTTTAGGAAAATAATAACAGAATTATTAGTTCGAAAAAATTTAATTAAATCAATACTAACATGTAATATTAATCTAGAAAATTAGTTTAATTCCTAAAAAGTCTCAAATTACATTTATTTTGGTGTTTATAACATCAATAATGTCAATATTTTATTAATAAGATAATTACTGCATCATCATTGTTTCATAAATAAATTAAATTATTTAATGTCTAAAAATTACAAATAAAATACTTTTATGTAGGAAATCTTTTTAGATTTCTAATTAATATTTATAGTCTAATTTATCTTATGTATAACCACATATTAAAAATGATTTACTTATTAAACGTTGATTTTTACTATTTTAACCCTTCTTTAAATAAATTAATAATAAATGTCCTAATCTAATACAAGTTGGCCTAAATGGTCATATTTTATTCCTAAGGTTGTTTTTGGTCGAATTACACTTGTCCAATAGATTTAGGACATGTGTTAGGGTAATAATAATATCATTTTTACCCTTAATTACCCTATTTACTTTTAACCGTGGTAAAAAAAGTAAAAAATTACTATTCACCAAAAAATTACTTTCATCTCATTGAACCACATTTTACTTACTGACATCAACTGTGTCTCTCGGATTTTTGAAATTCCACTCATAGAAACGGTAAAATTAATTTTTATGAAAAATTCAGTTTTTTAAACTACCACTTAGTGGTTTCACTATTCATCAAAAATTGAAAGTTTTCAGAAAAATACCAAAATTTCACCCTAGGCTAATTTAGATATTCCAAATCCAAAAATGAAGTCCATTTTGAAAAATAAAATTTATAAAATTTCAAAAAGTGGTTATTACTATTCATAATGGCTAGTTTTAATAATATTTTAATAGCATATCATTGTTTAGTGAAACTCGGTATTGCGTACGACGCAAGCTATCGAGGAAGGTCGTGATTTCGTGTAAAGAAAGACAAGAAAGTGTTGTGTGTAGAAAAAGATTCCTTTGATGATTTATATAACATAAAAGTCTCGGGTGTTACATCTTATATTTTAGAAAAATTTACTAATAATTTTGATTTATGGAAATACAACATTGGGATGTGGAATAATAAAGAAATGTGGAACACATATAAGCATAGGAAATCATAAAATATGTCATGATTAAATACCAATTCCAATATAATCTAGTGGATCTGGCATTATTATATAAACCCTATAACATATTGGATTAAGCATCACTACCTATATATTGTAATGTATTGAGCATTATAACTCTTGTGTTATAATTATAACATGAGATATAATTATTTAACCATTAAATTTGAGGTCTATATAAGATCTCACCCATCACATAATGATATACCATATATATGTGTGCCACATGAAATCAATCATTCATTGTATCATGAAAACCCCATGGAAAGAAAATGGGTCTCAAATCATACTGAATAAAAAGATGTCGATAATAGATCAATCGATGCCCAAAATTCATTATCCAAAAAGGATTATAAAATCATTTATAATATGAACATGAAAATTAATCTATAATAGGTATATCCATCCAAGGATGAAATAAAAATTGAAGTGAAATGATTTTCACAAAACTTATATAATGTGGTTGTAAAATAAACTTACAAGACTCTTGAAAAATTCATTTTAAAGGAATGAAAATATAACATTAAAAATACTAATATTAAAATATTTAAAAATATTAATCCATTCAAAATAAATGATATGAAAGATAAGAAATATGGAATGGAAGATAAAAATATACATAAGTGGAAAGAAATCCCTTTATTTATTCTTATAATACTTTTTCCTTTATTTTTAAAATGAGAAATTCACACAAAATGGGATTATAACTTTCTTTTTAAAACCATGAAATATTATATAGAAAAAATCATTAAGATAAATATTTCTAAAAGAGGGAAAATATGCTCATGTGGTAAATAGTAAAAATGATATTATTTTCACACTTTTGTAAAGAAAGTAAGAAATGAAAAGTGTGGAAGATTTTAAAAAGTTTCCTTTATGTTTTTTTAAAGAAAGTAAAATATTTTTTAGAGTGATATATTAATCCATAATTTATGTATATAGAATAAAATTTATGAAACATTATAAATAATATACACATGGAGGGAAAATATCCATTAGATATGATGAGAATTGTTTTTAAAAACATCATATTTTTAAAAGGGAATGGAATTAATCAAAGAATATAATTCTGATATAAATATATAATTTCCCTAGTTATAAATAGATAACTCCATATAAAATAATGAAATTGTATAATAAAGGAAATTTATATGAGAGTAATAAGGGGATATTATCTATGATCTAACAAAGAGGAAATTGAGTTGACAAAACCCTTATGATTTTGGTAATATAAGAATAAAAATATCATAGAAATAATAATAAAATATAATTTTAAATCACATGAATAAAATGAGATTTTTGATAAAATAATTCAATGGGAAGTAAGTATATCATTTCATTTAAGTATATTCACATTGGTTCTGATGAAATAATCATGGTGGCCCTCTAGACATGATTGATTGTGGGGGGTTTGAATATTGCACAATCATTCGTATTAGGTTCACCATTCTTATCTCACACCCTCCTATGAGGGTTTGGTTTCCAAAAGGGTCTATTCAACAAAAAGAAACATCCAATGACTCTCATATCTATGATGACTCATTGAACTAATTTTCAAAGGAATACACTCGTTGGGTATCTTGGAAAACGATACTTAAGAACTAAAATTAGTCAAGAGGATAGGAATTCAGGCTCAGTACACCCTTTTGGGGGAGAAGTATTGCCTATTCTAGGACTCTCTTATAGATTTAAGATATGTTCATGAATCCTTTGTTCATTCCCAAGTATGATGTGGATCACCCTAAATTGACAATCAATTATGAAATTGTAAGGGTTTATAATCATCATTATATATCTGAGGTTCTCCGTTAATGGGGATATATGTATTTACATGAGATTCTCCATCAATTTTACCCTTTTATTAATGGATTAGATATTCTTTGGTTTTTCATTATGATGATTCTATTTTTAATCCACACATTAAGGTGCTCTGGAGTTTACTATCATCCTGGGAGGTGAAATTTTTTCTAATGTTAAGTTCAAACCCAAAAGATGGATTCCTATGTATACTTATAGAAAGAGTTAGAACCCATATAGTTTGGTGCAACCTAATAGAACACATCACTTTTCAAGTCCATGTGACAAGGACTAAACTACGAAGTTTAACGTCTTGCAACAAGGAATCCCAGGTGAAAGGTTCTTAGCCAAGGAGGGTGTGGGACCTACGTCAAAGCAGCCCAAGGGACCCGAAAGAGATTCGGTCTCCAATGTGAGGGGAATAATCCCATTAGGGATACAACCCAATGAGGATGGTGATGAAAGGGATTTGGAAGTAATATTTCCCTTTAAGTTGGATATGACCCTACTAAGAATGTATCCTAGAAAACATTAGAGTGTATTTAGGTGTTGGGTTTGGACCTCAAGGAAGCTTACTAATATCCTAGTTAGTTGGGAATCAAATCCCACATAGTTCAAAATGGTTGGGGATTACATAATATATGAGGCCCAATTTAATACTTGTTAGAAATTATACTATATAAGAGGCATATAGGGTGTTTATTTATTGGGAATATAGCCCTTTTAAGGTTGAGGTGTGGATTATACTGTATATGAGGCCCATTTAAGGTTTAGGATCATGTGGATTTCATGATCACCACTAACCTCTATGTTCACATTAGTCATGCTCAGTGGGATAAACAAGAGGAAGTAGTAGATCTGAAGATCACACAATCCACTTTTTCCGTCGGTGGATGGATAATGGATCCCAAAGGGAGAGGGAGAGTGAGAGATATGATTCATGTATCCTATTTTATTTTGGTAACCAGGATAGTCACATTGACTCTTGGCTGTGACCCAAGTAGGAGAATAGGGGAAAAAGTTATGCCTCCCATAATAAATACTATAGGCTTACTCCAGGTGGGATTCCCAAGGATTAGTTTCTATGAAATATAAGAGGATAAAAAATTAACCCTCAAATGGAAAATAAAGTTTGATCCTCTCCCTCCATTTTTGGGATCCTTATTACCATGTTAATGTAGACTTGAAGACATTCCAAGGATCCCCCTTATCAAGGAGGTTACCAACATGACTCTTCTAACCATGGGTATATAGAATCAAGAGGACACAGTGATGTGTCCAATGATTTGACCATACATATTAGGTGGATTTGGAAGAGACTTTGGTCTCATATTGTTAGATTGATTCATATAGGGGCCAAAGTGGGGGATGATGATATGATGGAGGGAATTGATTGGAGCTGGAGCAAAGAACACCCTAGTATTACCAATTCTGCATAGCATGTTCCTATATGGTATGAGGTTCCCTCAATGTATCATGTTTCTACATGGATGAAGGTTCTGTCTACATTGTGTTTTTCTATACAGACCTGGGTTCTTCCCATGTAGCATTTTGTTAAATGGGGATGGGTTCCACTCGTGTAGCATTTTTCTACACAAGCTTAAGTTCCTCCCTTGTAGAATTTTTCTATGTGGTTTAGGGATCCCTCTACATAGATTTCTACTATGTGGGTTGGTAGAATGAAAAGGGGACATCCACTTACTCTATGTGGAATGGTTTCCATAAAGGGTTTTTGGGTTTTCAAATGGTCGAGTGAATTTATATTTGTCCTTAATGTTATGTAGTGGGCTTACCTATTGTTAATCTATAGATCTTATGATGTTATCATAATTATCATCCATGTTTTGGATCTTTTTTTTGTATATCCTCTATTTTTTATTCCCCTTAGGGGTCTTTTATAGAATCATGGAGGAACCAGATACCAGGATGTCTGGTTATCTGTGGTGGGCTGTGGGGTTTTGTTTGTAGGTGCTTAATTAAGGATGCCCTGGCATAAAAAAAAATTTATAGGGGAATAAAAATAAAATCCAGGCCCAAAAAAGATTTTATATTCATGAGGTAAGGTCCTTTTTGTTTATTGGATGTCTCTAGCATGTCCTATCAATGATTTTATTTGTGGGATTCTATATAGAACGGCGGTCCACATAGCAACTTTTTCTATGCAGATCTGAGTTCCTTTATGACTTCACCTTTTTCATCATTTTCTTTAACAAGATTCATGTCTTTGATTTCATTTTTCCCTTTACCAAATTAATTGAATCATTTTATACTTATATTTGAATCTTTTAGAACCCTACATACATAATTTGAAATATGCCTCATGGAGTGGAAATTGAGACCAAGAAGCCTTACCTTGTATTTCCACTTTGTTGGACATGATCTAACTTCCTATATAATAATCATAGACTTGTTAACCATATATTTCATAAACTTATTCATATTTATTAACTTTTAAATTAATCTTTTATATTCATTTATTATATAGTTATTACCTATTTTTAATTAATATTTATCACCGATTTTTAGTAGTCCCAACCATCCCTTATCTATTTCGACATAATAGTTTTTGTCATCATTCCATGTTCATGATTTCAAATTATGAATAATACTAAAGGTACTATAATATAAGTTCCATAATTATTTATGATTTCTAAGGTTCATTCCATTGGAGTTTTAGGTACGGTTCTCCTAGATAAAATCCTTAATTCCTTTATTTTGTAAATTATTAATGAATAAAATGTTGTATACTAATAATGAGTTAAATCTTAGTATTACCATTATACCAAAAAATGGTTTTATAAAATAAATAACTTTGAGGCTAAGTAAGAACCGACAAGTAGACCATGCCACCAAAAGGATCAATAGACGGTCTAGGCAAGGAACCCTGTCCAGGACTAGACCCACCCAAAAAACCCACAACCAAACATCAAACTACCCAAACAAATGATAGAATCTTGTAAATCATGTCTGTCAATACCATCCTATCTCATTGCCAACATGCACCATCACCCATCCCACATTCAATCCAGTCAGAGTTGTCCATGAGATGTAAAACACTAAACACATAAATATGATCAAGATACTGAAACTAGTAGGGAGTCACCACCAAGACCACATCACTAGAACTAGGCTAGCAGAAAACATCATCCAACAACCTCCCAGTTCATCCTCGCCATCATCGGGCCCACAAAAACCAACCCAATTAACCTAAGAATTCTTCAAACCAGACCATGGTGGAGTCATCCATGGAGTGTTAGGAAAAAAATAGTAGAGGAGAATCATCAAAATTCTAGTACCAGACCTTGGGGAGAACTAGAAAACAACAGTGTGAGACGAGTCTCACTTGTGCCTATTTTTAAACCCAAAAGGACAACACCATCACATCAGAACAAAACAACATGAAACCAAATAGGGGAGAACATGAAAGGGATTGTCGCATGACTAGAGCATTCTTGAGGACACCCTCTGCATCCATGTAGTAACCCAGGAGTAAGATGGTGTTTTGGTGGGTAAATAGATGAAAATAGGGGGAGTCATTAGAGAAAGCGCACATGGCCATTTTGGTTGCAATAGCTAATACCTACAAAATAAATTCTTTGAAGGAGGTTGAAGACAATGATCCTTTAAAGTGCTCCAGAGGCAATGTCGGTCCATAAAACCATGATGAGGTTGACACCACTATTCCATCACCTCATGACCCAACCCCCAATGGAGTTGTTCCTATGAGAGGAGGCAAGATGGGAGGGAGGAATAAGATGGCAATAGGGGAACCATAATCCACTGAAGGAGCTCCTGCATGGAGTCTAACCTTATAGGCCCCATTATAGAACCTAAAAAAATTATTTACCTATTAAAATCATATTTTACCTGTAATTAATTTTCCATAACCATCCATGATAATAATTTATTGCATCATTCATGTAAATGGTTAAGTGGACTCAGACAAGAACATGCTATAATCAATAAATGAGTAAGGTTTTGAGGATATTTTATTATAAAATAATAATTTAGGAAGAATAATCATATTATTTAGATGTTATTAAATAGATAAAATAAAATTTATGCGATTTTGAAAAAGAAGATAAATGAAAAATAACGATAATAAGTTATTACAAAAAAAAGTATATCTCTTATAAACCTTCTTGGTTTTGAAGAAATTAGGGTAATATCTAGAGACCATAATATATGAAAAATGGTATAAAATTATTAAATATAGAAACATTGTAGATTATGGATGGGAATATTAATTTTAGGTGTGGATTTAAAGGGGTGGTGGTCCTTTTATAAGTGAGAGGAGTATAATTTTTATAAATACTTTTTACTTAATATAAAAAAGGAAATTCATTTTCAATGCTAGTAAATCCAAATTTAAAAAAAAAATACAATAATATATGTCTATAAATAACTCATAGACTCATTTATAGGTAAATTTTTAAGATAATTTATGTCTTTACCCCTTGATTTAAC
Organism: Viscum album; assembly: GCA_963277665.1. Taxonomy (NCBI): domain Eukaryota; kingdom Viridiplantae; phylum Streptophyta; class Magnoliopsida; order Santalales; family Viscaceae; genus Viscum; species Viscum album. The sequence goes on along the minus strand of OY728155.1, from coordinate 1,512,635,514 downwards.
ACTTTTACCATATTCTAGCCTTTATAGCGGTGACTAGTTCTTTACCTTGGTAATTTATTTTTATCCCTGAAAATATAATTTAATATATTACATAATTTGAACATGGTAATTAAAAATAAAGAAACCATTTTATTATATTAAATTTATAAAATTGATAAAAATTAATTTTATAATAATAAATTTATAATGCAAAAAAATAGTATTTAGAAAAAATATATTTTTAAGCACAAAAATTAATTTATGAAAAAATTATGTATGTTATTGATTATAATAAAATTTATTGGTTTATGATTAAAAAAATGAGATTTTTTTACCTTGAAACCAAGCCAAATCAAATGGTATATTTTGATTATTTAATTAAAGTAAAATGATGAAAAAAAATTATTATAATAAAATAAAAATTGGGTTTTGAAATGTCAAACATAGGTTTATAAATTCAATAAATTATTTTTAAATGTATTATTTTACTATGTAAATATATATTTGGTCAACCAATGTGTTTTTTAAATTTTCAATTCATGATTATATCATGATGATGCCATAAAATTTATAGTATTTGTAAATACTGTATTATTTTACTATTCACCTAAACATTAACCTTTTTAGAAAAATCCCAAAAATTTAATTCTATGATAATATAGACATGATAAATCCAAATATAAAGTTAACTTTATTAAATTATAATTCCAAATTTTTTTAAATTAACTTTTAAATGGAAACATAAATTATAATGAAAAAAAGTTTTCTATTTTAAAAATGAATTTTAAAACATTAAGTGTATTTAATATTATTTCTTGTAAGTTAGCTGTTAAATGGGTGTTAATATATTTATTTGTTAATTAAAACATTTTCATATAATAATACATTAATGTTGATCTATTAAATTTAAGACAAAAATACTCAACACTTTAAAAATAGTTCTTTGAAAAATATACCCTTTTGATAATAAATGATTTAATCACTTCCCATTAAAATTAATTATTTATCTTTTAAACATTAAATTTTCATCAATTCATTCGTATTAAAACAAAAAAATAATTATTTAAAATAAAAAATAATATGTAATGAAATAGAAAACATAAGTAATCATTTTAATTAATTTATTACTTTTTATTTACTTGAGGTTTTACTCTTCATGAAATTTTATTAATGATACTTCACATTGTATTATAATAATTTAATAATTATTATCTTGAATTGTAATAAAATATATCATGGTTTGTTTTATTTCGGTGCTATTTGTGATACAATATATTCCACATAGTATTTATCTAAGGGAAAATATATACTAAAATATAAAGGTGTTATACTGTGGTTAGTATAGGTTAGTATAAATTAGTTTAATCATCTTGTAATGTGTAGAATTCCAGTAATTTGAAATGATAGATATAACTCCTCAAATCATGATGATCATCATGCTCTTGTTTTCTCTATTCTTTAAATGATACATTCTTGTAGTCCATGAATAGAGTGATATCTTATCCAAGCATTAGGTGATTCCCACAATCCATAGATACCTTTGGAAGAAGGGTCATTTCAGTTATCTCTCAATGATCTCAATCAAATGCATGTTTGAATCATGGATAGTCCAAATCAACATAATTAAAGTTATACCATTCTTATTTTTTTTTTATTTTTTAACCATTCTAAATATATTGATAAAATTTGGGATTTATGTTGTTTTATTGTTTTCCATACATTATGTTTAGGATCATATACATCCCTATGAAACTGATCATGAATGAGAGTTAACATCCAATCCCATATACCTAGAGTAAGGGCCATGTTCTATGAAGCATGAGAGAATTTTAGGATTCAAAGGAACACACTCATCATATACTTAAAGATATTAATACTCATAGTTTTATTTTCTTAGGAAAACTCATGGGGACCTGTGATTGCACCAAGAAGTTAAAGAGTGTCTTGAATGGTCACTTGGAAAGGAAGAGTTAGTGTGTTATAGATGAACCAATTAATTTATTTATGAGAAGCATTTAGTAAAAAAATCTAAACACTACCATTGTTTCTTTAATTTAAACTCAAAACCTTTCATTTATTACTCTTTTTACATTTACTAATCAACCCTGAATTCTTGTTACTTATTGTTTCATATTAATTTCTTCTTGTCTACTTTAAACATGCATCAAAACGTCACTTTTAGATATTCATAGCAGAAAACTTGATTGGTGAATTTAATTGATTATATTTATGGATATGACCTAGGGAAACTCCCAATTAATGTGTTTCTAAACCTTGTTCACTTATAGGTAGGTTTCATAGCTTTATTAAACAATTAATCATTAAGAATATAACACCAAAAATAAAATACCAATCTTGTTATTTCAAATTATCCCATCAAAATTCTTATATATCAAACCTCAAAATGCATCCCCGATTGGGATGATCATATAAAAAAATATGTATAAGGAGACCCATCAATAAAATCTTTAGATTTTCTATTATCTCATTTACAAAACACTATCAAGATAACCCATCATAATCATATAAAAAAATAATGCCCTGACCTATATACTAGGAATAAGGTTTGTGCATCCACTAAGATCCACATATGGGATGTGAGTATAAAACTCAATATGACACCACCAATGACCCCCAATATTTTACCTAACATACTAGATGAATATATGTATAGTAAAATAACATAAAAATGTAAAAAATATATTCTAAACTATGTTGGGTTATTATGTGATAACCATACCACTGTAAAACCTAACCTGACCTACTTTTAACCGTACTAATGAATTATACTCACTATACTATACTTATTCTAAAATAGTTCCACAGTTTCCCAGATAGTATTAAAATCCATCAAGTAGCAATGAATCCTCAATATCTAAGCCAGTTTAACCTTAGAAAGTGACTAAATAAAAATAATAAGATGTATCAACATCAAGTTAGTCTAGTCATTGGGTGGAATATAAGAATCCTTCGATGTTGTTTTAGGCTCTATCCATTATTGATATGGTTAAAACATCAAGCTTCTGAATTATGTGAGTGGACATATAGTGACCCAAACCCTTTTTAGAAAACTATATGGGACCATGAAACATAGTTCAGAACACTTATATTTGAGGCTATTTGGGAAAAATGAACTAGGATAGTAATTGTAGCTCACTACCATCTCCTAGTATCTGAACCACTATTAGGAAAAAACATCACCTCATAAGAACACCATGTCATATAATATTGGGATAAAATAAAACAATAGATGGTATATAAAGCCTAAAAACCCAATTCTCAGCTAGTAGTTAATTTTTTCATACCTCTTAGTTGGTGTCTAATGAATCAAGTTTTTACACATCCCAACTCGTATAACCATTCTTAATTATCCCATTCCTATCCCATTATAGAAACAATGATCTATCAAAATACCTTTGACACATAGGCTATAAGCGTCACATTAACCATGAATAAAAATTTTTATCATTCTAAACCAATTAGATATATCATTTCACATGGAAAACTGTTCAATTCAGCCTAAAAATAACTAATCATGACTCATAACTTTAGTTAAATAATAATCTAATCCACTTTCATTGTGCGTAAAACACTATTTTATGATACAACATTATTTTTTCTAGGTTAAAACACTATTTTATGATTGACATCCCATATGTGGAATCTAACTAAATTCCCAAGCCATAATACTCTTTGCACATCTTATAAAAAGAGGGAACAAGACCAAAGTAATATAATCCTCTCACTCTTATCTCGATGGGACCCATAAGGGGGAATCGTCATTGATACCAACCCCAAGGACTACTCTAGAATTACCTCCTCATAAGGATATATCAATCTTCTTAAGGATTTTCATGATCCAAACTGTAATCAAATTCCCAAGGCTCTCATTGAGTGGAATTTGAAGGTTTCTAAATTTTATTCACATTATTCATAGAATAAAAAAATGGTGAATCCCTTAAAAAACCAGCCACTAAAAGTATTACCAATGAAAGAACCCTCTCACAAATCCTTAGAAGCCCATAATATACCCTTTTTGGGTTGTCTCAATCTCAAATACCATTTTGGTTTCTATTATAATTAACTAAGGGACACACCCCTGATATTTATGTGAACTCAAAATCTGATCATGGCATGCTAGTTTAGACCGTAGTGTGGTCTATCCTTAAATGCACCATAACATAGTGTAAGACACTATGTCATGGTGGTTGTGTATATTATTATCATATTGTATGATAATTCTTGGTTTGACCAAAATATTCTATATCATCTATCATTTTTTTGTTATATAATAATGATCTAGATGAGTTTAAACATATTGGATGATTGGTTGGACATTAAACAATAAATATAGTGATTAATTCAATAGTTTTATGTGTTGAATCATTCGATAAAATTTATAAAAGTTCATTAAATGTAGGGTAATTTTTTAGGTTATTTTAGTACTATATAAATCAATTCCACCCTCTTGCAATGTGTTGAATTCCATTATGTCCAAATTCTAGTTATAACTCTTCAAATCAAGATGATTATCATGATCTTGTTATCTATATTATTTAAATTTAAGGTTATAACCGGCCATGAGTTTAGGAAGATCATACCCAAGAATTGGTAGGTTTCCATGATTCATTGATGCCTGTAGAGGATGTAGTATTTTTACTACTTCTTAGTGATCACAATCAAATTCTTGTTTGAATTGTGGAAAGTATGAATCAACATAGTGAAAACTATACCATTATTTTTTTTTATATACCAATTCCCAACATATAGGTATATTATCATCCTTATGGTGTTTTAGAGGTGTCCGTCCACTAAATTTAGGATTTTGAACTTCCATACAAAACCCATCAATGGAATCAAATCAAATTTGTCACCTTTTTTATTGAATTTTGAATGGATGAAAAAACCATAAAAATAGGTTTTCTAGGTTCCATGAAATAACTAAATACAAAATTATTGTTTCTATTTTTGATAATTCCATCCCATGATATGTCCCTTATGAAATTAGAAATTTTGAATCTTGATGTTAACAAACAATGACATAATTATAAAAAAATGGCCATTGTGAACATCAATGAAATGATACATAAAATAGTGTCATATTCTATGCCACCACACCATGGTTTGGATCTCTATGTCATGGTGGGATTCAAAATAAGTATTGAAATGTGATAATATAAATTTCTAACTTGTTTTGGACATATGAAGTCCTTACCAAAATGCCAACTCAAAATAGTGTGTGTAGGTAAAAAGACTACACAAAATTTCTATTTTCACTGTATGACCATGACATGAAACCGCTTCAAAAATAGTCACAACACATGGAATTTTAGAGGACCGAAAAGTATTCCACTTTTCTATAGTGCAAGCTATTTTGGGGAAAAATTCAAGATAATTATTTTTGATAAAATTATGTAAAACCTTCACTAACACAGACCATCTAGGCCCATGCTGAATTAAAAGTGGGGCTATAAACCATACCAAAAATGTTTTGGTACATATTGAATAGGTTTAATATGTATTTACATGGTTATATATTTTATAAAAATTATATTAATTATAAAATAAGATAAAAATATAAATTTGTTTATATTTATTTATGAATTGTTCATAAATATAAATATAAAATGATTATTTAAAGAAAGTATTTGAAAATTATTTAATACATTCCGAAATGAGTTATTAATATTGATCTGAATAATTATTTAATTAAAATATAGTGAGAAATATTAAATTTCTATAAAAATTTTACATAAATATGAAATTATTTTTATTCAATAATAAAAGTGTTCATAAATTATCTTATATTATATTGTATGAAGGATTTCATATTAAACCCATGTAAATGATAGTTTGAAATGTTTATATTGGATAAAAGTGAATTGTTCAAGCTTATCTTTACCTAAATTATAAAGTGTTTATAATTTATTTAACTGTTATTTATTTATTTATTTATTCCCCTATTTTTTCATAGGTATAAAGTGTTATATTATAAATTTGGATAAATTATTTAATTTATAGTGTTAAAATGCCTCTATAAATTGATATACATGTATATAGGGAGCTACATGCTAGGTCTAATAACAAATTTAGTTTTCTTAATCCTTAAATTTAGATTTTACTATGTTATTATCTTGAATCAAGTGGTTAATTATAGTTTATACATATTAGGTATTAGAACTATGATGGAATCAAGGTCTTTATTGAGTAAAAAATCCTTTGGTAGAGGGACTTTGGGTTATACTACTCGCTGTCCTAGAGGTTTATGTGTTATATAGAAAAGTGGGGGCTAGATATATGTTTCTATAAACATACAGTTATAGGTATTATTGATTTCATTTGATTTTAAGATTTTACATGAAAGGGTTTAATATACATTATCTATGGGTTGAATTTTGATATGTATGATTGTTATTACATTTTAATTTGGGTTAGTAATACACATTATGGGTTGTGTAAATAGTCACATATCAATATAGTTTAAACATATTGGTTTAGTCAAAGGAGTTTTATTCCAAAATAAATCACTAGAATCATGCATATATTTAAAATTCATACCATGAGATAAGATGGTGATATTAAATCACCTTAAAATACTTAGTGTTAGATTCCTCACAAAGTGACACTCTTGAACAAATTGATAATCAAACTGGGTAGGTTCAAACTAAAGAGGTGTGCAACTAGTTTATCTTGTGTAAGATAAGAAATCAATGAGGTGACCCGAGTTAAGATACTAAATTAATGGTGTTGATTTTATCCATATGATGTATTGGGAAAAGGGTTGTCTGCTTAACTATATAAGAGTCATATATGATATGAATGGAATACATGCGAAATTAAATAGCTAAGTGGTGAGGTTAAAATGTAAAGAACGGGTCCGGTCAACCAGACACACCACCTAATCAGGATCACCTAAAGGCCTCAAGTGCACCTCCTCGAATTTTATAGGGTGTCGACTAGTGGGGAGGGTTTAAAAGGTGCAGTGGGGAGACTATACCCTTTGGTCAGAGTGTAATAACAATGGAAATAATCAAAGTCATATATATGGGTAAACATCATATTTCACATAATAAATAAATGAAAAAATCATGTTATATTAAATGAAATACAGAATATAGTTTTACATACACAAAACATGCAAAACCTAGAACAACCAATTACCCATTGATACGAAAAAATTTAAAAAATAAACTAAAAATAAATATATCAGGCTCTACGACAACTCCTAGTCAAACACAATGCCTAGTCTCCATAATGCTCAAGTTTTACTATCCCAATCCCAAGACTCTACACAAGCAGCTCCTCTTGATCAAGAAACATTGGGCCTCGACCCCATCCACTATGTAAAATGTAATCTAACCTGAAAGAAGACATAAGGTCTGGAAGCACACTGGGGTGTAATACAGGGTGTGAGAAATAAATCTCAGTAGGCCACCCCCAACGATGAACCTATAATATGATATTAAAATAAGTTCATGAACACATGATATAACCAATATAGATTAAGAATAATAGTAGACTACATACAAGATCAAATTCATAAAAAGGGGGTAAAACAAAAAAGAAAAACAACCAAGCATAGGTTCTAGTTTGACACCAGAGGTAAACTACTCCCAGTCTGGCCCATGCTAGAGGATTTAGAGCACATAGCTCACCCAGCTACATGAAATTAGCCATGTCTTCTAGATCCACACAGGATCTCTCAGACATCTAAATGTGAAGGAACAAATTTCATACTCTACGGAATAACCATAGGCATACACATAAAAAATACACATTTATTGAGCTACAAGACTCTAATAACCTGATTTTTACTAGAAATAGGAACATATAGGATGACATAACTTGAGAACATGTCAGTCCTATAAGTATTATAGAATAAATTGAGCACCATCTATATACCCAATAAAGGTGGAATCCATACCATAATCTAGGATCAACTAGGATCCATGGCCTTGGGATCACAACAGCATTAATGGTACACAAAACCATCTCTGTGAGTGCCTCAGAACCTCATGAGTTTGAAGACACTCTATCTAGGGTGTCAAAATAAAATAGATAGAGGTTGATATCATCCAAATAATATCTTGACTCTTTTGTCCCATATAACCATAGCCACCAAAAAAAGGATAGAATCAGATAAAAACATAATTCCAATGCATAATCTAATATATCCCAAGGATATCCTCCTAAAAATAAAGTCTCAAGTAGAAACTACATAAACTACATAGACAATGACCTTCCGAACATGGGATGATACAAGATAAAACCCTCCATCCAACCAGTTGAACTAGTAGTATCAGTCAAATCTCATCCAACAAATAATGGGTCCTCCCTTAGTAACTTGGTTATTAGTATCCAAAAAACAACCACCCAAAGCTCTCAATGATCTACTTTAAGGCCAAAACAAAACTCAGGGCTCCTAAAGTCCCCTAGGTCACAACGAAAATGTGACGTCCTACTAGGGACTCCCCTTATGCACCCAATCTCTCGATCCATGGCCATAAAAACATCCTAAAACATCCGAAATTAAATAGAAAATAGAAGGATAATCTAAGATTGGTTCCTTTAACTCATAAAAGAGAATGAAATATACCCATTGTAAAAACAACTAAAATAGCCCTTAGTGGCATTGAACTTATTCTTGGTCAATAATACACCCCAAAGAGAATCCAAATCATAGAATTCCTACAATGTAATTCAAAATGGACCACATGAACACCTCAAAATTAGGACCCAACAGGGTTTCCTTGGCATAAGAAAAACCTCTGTGAAAATCCCATTTAAGAAAACCTCATCCCAACTTCCCATATAACAACTCCTCCATGGGTACTAACTAATCCACAAGGTCATCCAAATAATTCCATGTCACATGAGAATCCTTAATTGTCAACTATGAAAACCACTAATCTATCTATTAGAAACCATCCGACAAGGTAATCCTCAAGAGTCACTCAGAATAATCTTAATATCTCAATAACACCCAACCATGACTGCCATCCCACGACGTCAACCCATCCCAATGGCTCCAATAACTTAGGTCCTCAAACCCAAGAGCTAAGACTCAACTATTCTAACCTCAAGAAACTGATCCCAAAATGTATGGGAAAACCAAGATCTTCTCAAAGATAATACATGATTCCACTATCTAGAATATATCCAAAGAACCTCAAATGGATCACCATGGAACACTCAAGTCAGGTTAATAACTAAGCTCACAATGCTCACCCAGACCTCAGAAGGCACAACCCAAACCCTAGGTGGAATATGAAACAAAACCACAAAGAAATACTTCTTCAAACACTCACCCATGAAAGAACACCATACATAAGGCATTTAAACACTGAAAGGATCCCACCATCATGATCTACATTGAATAATTATTAAAATATATTACTCACAAATTAAATTACAACACATAGGAGAAAAAAGGAAAATTAATACAAGGAAATAAAAAGTATATGGAATGTATTTCAGGTACACAATGTATACCCCCAAAGGTCTTCCAAGGCCATGTTCCTTAAGCCACTCAGTAGGTACTTTACAAATTACATGGATTGTTCTTCTTGATACACAACGTTTACCCTAAATGGGGTACCTACCCGTATACCTCAACCCGCTTGACATGTACACCCCTAGACTATATAGTGTGCACCGTCCATTCATGGAGTGTACCCCACATAGGGTCCCCATCCATATACTCAGCCATATACCCCCAAAATTTTTGGCCAAGCATCATACTTGGCTATTTGTTGTATACCTTGCATGGGTTATGATCATGTACCCTACATGAACATGTTCCCCCAACACACCCCAAGTCGCCACTATAAAAAATATACCCCAAGTACACAATGTGTAGTGAAAAAAACTCATATTACCCAAAAAGGAATAACACACAACAATTTTTCACTGATGTCTTTTATAAGGTTTTTCCCAAACAGAAAAGCTCAAAATGGATCAAAACCCCCCGTTTCTCCATGATTAAGCCTAGACCAACCCCTATTAGGTCCCCAAACACCCATAAAGGATTTAAAACATAAAAAATAATTAACATAAGGTATTTATGAAAAAACATAAAATATGATTACATATGAGTAGAAATCATAGAATCTTCATGCTAGATCCATGACACCCACCCATCGAACCCCAATCTACCTCCAGATGAGCTCCTGAGCAGTGCCTCCTCATCCATATCCCTCCTCTCTACCTATACCTCTGTCAACTAAAGATATAAAAGGGGTAATACCCACAATAATATGTGAAAATGAAATAGAAAATGGAAAGATGAAAGAGAATAAAAATAAAGATAAAGAAAAAATAAAAAAGGAAAAAATAAAAAGGGGCATGGGCCAGACCCCGATTCTTGTGATGGGTTTATTCCATGGCTAAGAAAAATAACTATTCTGAAATCAAACATAGAGATAGAATATAAATCCAATACTCCATTTAAAATATATCACTAAATGGACACACTTGAATAAATAAATATTTGATTAATTAAATATTAAATATTATGTGAAAATTTTAACGGCTTAGATTTACACCAAACTTTTTTCTTAGGGTAAAAACCCTATTTTGTCACCAATAGAGTGGTCAGAAAAAATATTTGATATAATTTGATATTATAAATTACCATTTCCCCTTGAAACATGTCCTACAAAAAAAATTCATACTTCCCTTAATTTTCACAACCCATGATGATGAAGGTTTTTATGAAATCTATAACACCCCAAAAATTTATGTTATGTTTATTAATAAATAATTTCAATTCATTAAATTGCACACAATATTGATTCACTGTGAAAAAAAACTCTGTTATTATAATTATGTAAACAATATAGTTATAACCTAGACATTAAACAGAATTTTTCCTTTTCTATAAATCGAATTTCAAAAAATGGGCATACACAGTTGTTATCGGTAATATATTTAGAGTTTGATAAGATCAACTTAATTTTTTGGTGAATAATAACTTGGCCCTTTTGAATATTAATGTTACCCTTATGAATAGTAATATGACTCTTATGAATAGTGAATTGTCCAAATTAATTGTAACCTCACCCATGAATGTATAAATAAAATTTTGACATCTTATATATGAAAATAAGATATAATTATAGTAAATAAATGTTTTAGAAATTATTAATTAAGTATAGGTATTTTTACATGTTTATTTAAAACTTTATAATTAATAAAATGATTCAAAAGAAATTTTATTTTCAAAAATTTATTCATAAATTAATATTTTGTGATCTTATTATTTTAGGATAATTTTTTGAGACCTTATCTAATTTTTTAGATTTTTATAAAATGAGTTATAAATTTAAAATCTGTACTTTTTTAGTAAATGATGATTTTAAATAAAAAAAAATTTCTAATTTTTAGAAAATTATCTTTATAAAATAGAGTTAATTTTTTTATTCTACACATCAAAAAATGGTTAGGGTTAGTTTTTTGGATTTTTTAAAAATATTTGACTTTTTTGTGAATAGTAAAATACAGTAATTTATGGTATATATACATTATAAGTTAAATAAAATATTCATTGAGTAATGAATGTTGTAAGAACCATTGGTTATTAAAACATTCACCAATTAATTTATTTAGTCATAAGAATCAACACTATTTCTTTCCTTGAGAAAATAATAAAATAATGAATTAAATAATGAAAAATCACCCCTCTCTTCCACTATAAAACCCACCCCTCACCTCCTCTTCTCATCACTCCTCTAAGGCTTGAATCTTTTCAAAGTTCTACCCAAATCCTCTTCCCTAGGCTCTCACCACATCAAAAATCTCTTGTTCTTACCAAAAGACCAAAACACCTTTCCTTAAGGAGGTTCTCAAGGAGGAGTATTCAAGAGGTAAAATCCTCTTCTTTTTTCTTTTCAAGTTAATTATTTTATTAAACTTTCCTCACCTCCTATATCCAAATGATCATGATAAATCTAGTATCATCTATATACTATAATTATATCATGTTAATGGAATGGTCATCATGAAACTTCTTTCTCTCTCTCTCTCTCTCTCTTAAATTTTAAAAATGAAATCATTATCCATGAGGTTTCGATTTATAACTTTCATTGATGACGTATTTTTTTTCTTCAATTTATCCTTCAAGGATGGTCATGAAACCATTTTTATGGTTGAACCAAATTATGAAATATGTATTTCAACCCCTTTAATGTTTTTTAACCAGATATATGTTGAATTTGGTATCCTAGAACCAACTGTTTGTACATTGATTACATGAATATTTAATGAATTTAAATATTAAAAAAATTATTACATATTGTTTATTATTCTACATGAATATAATGTAATAATGTCCTAGAGTATTTGTTGTATTAATAAGGTCACAGTAGTTCTCTACTATGATGAGAACCTTAATGTGCTATAAAAAATATCCTTAAATATATTTTTGTAGTGTAGTGACATAATATGATGGGACACATAGTATACAGACCGTCAGGTATGAGTAATTGTAAAAAAATAAGACTTCTTCTCATGAAGTTTGTAGTTGGTAATCTCCAAGATATAAGATTGTGAGAACAGACACACCAGTGGGAATTCTTCATGTTTTGGTGTCATCGAATATTCCAATTTTCAAGCATGTGTAATGGTACTTAGACTTTAATATTATCATTAATGTGTGTCACGACTCGTGCACATTTATTTACTGATGAAAATTATCATTCCATTTGTTGGTGGGAATTATGGTAGATTGGGTGCATCATGAATGACATGTTATTAATGGATAATGTGAGGAAGTATTTTTCCTTCCATTTATGGAAGTTGATATCTCAGCCCTTTGATTGAAATATAACTTTCACCCTAAATTCCATTACCATGGTGTATTGACGAGTTTATTTCAGGTAGTCAAATTAAGATGTATCAAGAAAACAAGTTGATGAAACTATTATAAAACCTTCTTGATAAGATATTGATATAGGGGGATTATATTACACAGTGATCATTTGTATGTGGATGTCTCCATTGTGACTTTAAGTTCTTTCTCTTGTGTGCCTTGGCCTGATACTTGATAGTACTCTTGGACTTTAGGCAAGCCCTCCTAATGCCAACGAGAAAGAATCCAGAGGGTCACGCACAAATTTTTTCTTGTGGCCTTTATTAAATTCTATTTGAATTTAATTAATGGAATAAATATGATTCTCAAGAATATGGAATAATTTTGTTCAAGTTAAAATTATCGCACAAATTAAATAAAATATATTTATTTTATTTAACATTTAGTAAATATTTATTTACTAATTTGTAAATAAAATATTTATTTAAGAGAATAGATTATTTATTTATTCTGGTGTTCAATAAATGGAAGTGGAGTTTAGAAAGACCAAGGCTGGCCTGGAAGTAAAATAATTATTTTCAAGAAGATAAATAATTATTTAACTAGTTGGAAAACGAAAAAATAATGTGGCATGGGATTTCATTTATGATTCCATTTTTCACAAGTTGGAACACCATGAATAATGGTGCTGTTATTGATATTATGTACCATGGGTTTTTTCTAAGGTTATGAATGTATTTAATTTCTATTACACAATTAAATATTGTAACCAAAACCCCATGTCATTAAATACACAGGTACATCTATTGTGCAATTACGCCTGGAGAACCAAATTACTGATGGTGAGAGAATTTTTGAGCCAAAACAATTTCTCTCTCTGAAATCCTCTCCTCTCCCCTCTCATGAATGAGATGCATTCTTCAATATTGAAGAACATACAATCAAGAACGACTGACACGAGACACTCGCTTCTCCGCACTAGCACCCGGAGAATGAGTGGTGTCAATCAAAGGCCATCAGAGCACATGTGGATCATCGCTAGAGGGATTAATGTTTGGATCCATGCAAGCACAATGAGACAATCAAGAAGGGTCATTCCATAGAATCAACATCATCAATGAAGAAATTATCAAAGATCCAGGAATTTAATTTCTACAGAAATTGTTTAAATTAATTATAAACATGATCCACGAGATCCTCTCTCTAGGATCTAGCACCCTTTTCTTCTTTTGTCTATATATTTAATCTTAATCTAGGGATAATAGAATTTATCATCATATTGATCCTAGTTTGGTCATCGATTACAGAAAAGGTAATGTTGGTCCCTACTAACCTCTAGGCTTCTACTACATCCGGATCCTTCTAAGTGGTTTCAGATTGGTCACATCATCATTTATAATTATTTAAATAATTCATTGATGATTTATGATTTAAAATTTTAGTTTTTCAATTAAAGGTTAATCATTCTTGTAATATGGATTTATATATGCATTCTTCCTCTTTCATTTCTCATAGATATAATAGAAATGAATATTTTTTGGATTAAAATTAAAGTGAGGAACTCGTTAGGAGGCACCGATGATTCTATCTAGGTTACATGAAAGTACATGCTGTGTGTTCAGACTTTCACATCATGTTCTCTTCCATACACACCATGTAATCTGAATTACATATTGTTTATTTGTATTCAATGCATCATTAATTACATGTGGTGTAGTTAATTATTACAATTCATGTTGACCAAGACAGATTGGAACATGGTAAGTGGGATTACATGTCGTGTGGCATGCTAGACATGGTGTGTAGTCCCTTCAGGTCAAGGGCCAAATCGTGTATCCAATACACAGCTAAGTCGAATGGTAACCATGTAACCTAGAGATAACACGACATGTGGCCCACTGGACACGATGTGTACTCAAAGATTTTTTAACTTCTTCATACATATTGAGTCCCTAGGCATGTACTTCAGATAAGATGGTGAAGGCAGTACATGCCATGTATTCAAAACTACATGTCATGTACTTTAAAAAATTACATAGAATTAAAACTTTAATGTTTTTTTAATGTTTATAATTACATATCATGTAGATTCTAATTGGTTTTCATCGTGTTACCTCTAAGGTTATGGATGAGAATATCAGGGGAATTTAGAAAATTATTAATATAAAAGGATTGATTAATTAAAGATAATAATTAATTGATTCAAGCATGATTTATCTTAATAAGAATGATTAAATAATTGAATGATATTTTTATTAAATTCATAATTCTTTGCATGTATGTGGATGATCATGAGCTATACTTGACCATTGTATGTGATTGGTTTCCTTTTATTTTATTTTAAATTAAATTGTTGGTCTACGTGTTATCACTCCTCGTTAATATGTAGGGAATGTGTGTCCATGGTTTCTTTTATGTAAACCCTCTTTTACCAGTTCACCTGGATGTGAGTTAAAATGCATATGTAATGGATAGAGCTCCCAAGATAGTGGAGGCAGTTCAAGCTAGAGTCGTAAAGAAACCAATCCTAGGAGATACAAAGGTGGATAGATGGAAATCTATAAATAGAAACTGAAAAGGTTCAACGTGTTTCTCCCATAGGTCAGTATTAGGTTGTCAACCACTAGATAAACTAATAATTAGAAAAGATCATGATCATTTCATTTACATTATTTTATTTATATTAGTTTCATGGTTTATCATTATGGATGTGTTGTTGTGATCACATAATTAATGAATTAAACAAGCATGCAAGATGGAACTAAAATAAACCAGGATTATGTGTAAATATTATAAAGACATTTTTAATCACTTAAGTAAGATCCACTTAATATTAACAAACATGTGATAAATATAATAATCAATCTACACAAAAGAGATAAAAATACCTTAATCAAAGATTAAGTCAGAATAAGCCTTCTGTTACTTGATTAAGGGAAATAATCAATAAGAATTTGTGTTTAACCAACCCTTGTTGGGACACTTACTTTTATACAGGAATCCCTTATGAAAGTTTTGGGTAAACTTAACCATATTACATCAATAGGAGTATCCATTTCTAGACTTTGTGTAATATTGGAGGCAAGTGTTGAGGAAATACAAGTTAGGATTTCAGGATTGGGATGTACACTCAATAGATCATGGAGTTGTAAGCCCAGAGTTAGAAAATACATTCCTACCTAAACACCTTCAAATATCTTGACCAACCCTTTTGGGGGTTATGCAAAGAGGAATATGGATCCTTACCATTAGAATTTCCAAGAAACTAGACATTCTGAGTTCAATAGTGAGGGCCATTGGGACTTCTTAAAATAGTGGAGACTTGCTAAAATTAATTATCTCTCATAAAATGTAATCAATAAATTACTAATTATCTACTCTTTTAATTGTGTAATAAAAATTACAAACTTTCCAACCACACTATCCCTATGATCTATACTGGATAAAGACAACATCTTCACTAGCAGTAACTTCCAGGAATGGTTTAGATTCCTTCGGATCATTCTACATCATGAATGGAAATCTTACATATTGGATTCCTCATTACCTGATCCTCCTTCCCAAGAGGTGAGTAATGAATAGTTCCCGATCTACAAAAACAAATAAATGATGTGGTCAATAGTCAATGTGTTATGTTATCATCAATATCTAGTGAACTCATGATGTCTCACAAAAACATGGATTCATATAGCATGCTTGAGCACCTCCATGGTCTTTACTAGGATATATCAAAATAGGAATTGTTTGATATCTCTAAGGCACTCTTTCAGAGTAAGCTTGGAGAGGTTGCCCCAGCTAGGCCTCACATAGTCATGCTCATTGGATACATTGAGTTTCTAAAGATTATAGGGTTTAAACTCCCCAAAGAACTAGGTATCGATCTCATTCTTTCATCACCCCCTCATATTTTCTCCATTTTTTGTTGTTAATTTCAATATGAACAACATTTTGAAGTCTCTACCAGATATTCTTATCCTCCTTCACCAAGTGGACAAAGACATGAAGAACAAAAATCCTTTTGTCCTTATGGTGAATAAGAGGAAAAGGAAGGTGAAGTGATTTAAGCCCAAATCTTATTCATTCCCTTCCAAGAAAATAAAGATCAAGGGGGACAGAAGGGAACATGAAACTGTTTGTTTCACATGTGGAAAGAAGGGCCACTAGGAGAAAAACTACACCCAACTAAAGAAGCAAGGGGAGGCTTCATGTTCATTTTTTATCGAGTGAAATTTATCTATTTCTAAAAATTGGGTATTTGATATAGTTTGTGGTACTCACATATGTATCCAAATATAGTAACCAAGTAGATTTACGAAAAGTGACTGAGGGGTGGTAGATCTACTAGTATCCAATGGAGCTAGACTTTCTATTGTAGCAATCAGGGACTACCACCTCACATTACCGACGAGGATTATATTGGTATTAAAAGTTTGTTATTATGTTACTTATGTAATAAAAAACATTATTTATATATTTAAACTAGATACATATGGATTTAGTTTCAATTTTGAAAATTAATTTTTCTTCTTTTATAAATATTTCATTTGTTTTTGTAAGGCACATTTATATAATAGGCTTTTCATTTTGGATTATACAAACCAATTAATGGTGATCAATAATGAAACTAATTCACATGAATCATAACACACCCAACTTTGACATCACCAGGTAGGTCATGTAAATGAGAAATGATTGACAAAGTTAAATCAAGATGGATATATAGATTCTTTAAAAATAAAACCACTTGGTGTATGTAACACATGTTTATAAGGAAAAATGACCAAAGCCCCATTTATTGGGAAATGTGAAAGATACAAAGAGCTTCTTTAATTGGTTTATACCGATGTGTGTAGTCCATTTACAGTTGAAAAAAGGGTTGGGTACTCATACTTAATAACTTTTACTGATGGTTTTAGTAGATATGGATATATCTATAAATGAGGTATCTAGCTGTAAAGATCCCATCACACTTTATTTTGATAATACTGCAGTGATGGCTCTCTCAAAAGAGCCAAGGTCACATTAGTGGATGAAGCACATACTATGGAAGTATCATCTCTTGGGGAATTTTTCTCAAAGAGGTGAAGTCACTGTGAGAAGTATTTTTATAGAATACAATGTGGTGGACCCCTTGACTAAAGTTGTGACTCAGCAGAAAAATTATCATCATGTGAGGTCTAGCGGACTAAAAGTCATAGGCATTTATCTCTAGTATAAGTAGGAGTTATTTGGAGTTGGTTTCCAAGAACCAACTATTTTTACATTGATTACATGAATATTTAATGTATTTAAATATTAAACATATTATATATTGTTAATTGTTCGGTATGACTATAATATAATAATGTACTAGAGTATTTGTCACAATAATAAGGTCATGTTAGTTCCCCTCTATGATGAGAACCTTTATGTTCTATGACAATATTATTAAATATAATTATATGGTTGGACAACATATTATTATAGGAAACATAGTATACAGACCGTCTGGTGTGAGTACTCATAAGTAGATGATACTTCTTATCATGATGTTCGCACTTGGTAATCTCCAAGATAGGGGATTATGAGAACAGACCTGCCAGTAGGAATTATATATGTTTTGGTGTCATCAGATATTCCTATCTGTGAGAATGTGTAATGGCCCATAGTCTTTAAGATTATAATTAATTTGTGTCATGACTCACGCACTTTGATTTATTTATGAAAACCATCACACCATATGTTGGTGGGAAGTAGGGTATATTGGATGCGTAGCAAATGAAATGTTATTAATGGATAAGTATAGAAAGGATTTTTCCTTTCTATTTATAAAAGTTTATATCCTGGCCCTTTCATTGAAATAGAACTGCCTCCCTAAAATCCATGTCCATGGTGTATCAATTAGTTTTTTTAGGTTGTCAAAGAAATATGTATCATGCAAATAGGTTGATGACACTATCATGAATCCTGTTTGATGAGATATTGATATAAAGGGATTATATTACACAGTGATAGTTCATATGTGGATATCATCATTGTGACTTTAAGTTCTTTCTCTTGGGTGCCATGACTCATTTATAGACAGTACTCTTGGACTTTAGGCAAGCCCGCCTAATTCCAATGATAAAGAATCCTATAGGGTTACACACTAAGTGTTTCTTATGGTCTTGATTAAATTATATTTGAATTTAATTAATGGAATAAATATTATTCTCAAGACCATGGAATAATTTTATTCAAGTGAAAATGGTCGCATAAATTAAATAAAATATATTTATTTTATCAAACATTTAATAAATATTTATTTACAAATTTGTAAATAAAATATTTATTTAAGATAATAAATTATTTATTTATTTGGGTGTTCAATAAATGTAATTGGAGTTTAAGAGGACCAAGGTCGGTCCAGTAAAAAAATAATTATTTGGAAGATGGTAAATAACTATTTAACTAGTAGGCACAAGATGAAAAAAAATGTTGTTATAATTATGTGGTATGGTATTTCATTTATGATTCTGTTTTGTGAATGTTGGCATAACACGAATAATGGTGCTCTTATTGTTATTATGTACCATGGGTTTTCTCTAAGGATATGAATGTATTTAATTGTTGTTATGCAATTAAATATTTTAATTGAAACCGCATGTCATTAAATATATAGGTACATCTATTGTGTCATTATGTTTGGTGAACCAAATTGTCGATGGTGATAGAATTGTTGATCCAAAATAATTTCTATCTCTCGAATCCTCTCCTATCCCCTCTCATGAATGAGAGATGTTCTTAAATAACAAATAACAAGAAATCAAGAACAATTGATGCAAGACACTCACCTATCCGCTCTATCACTTGGAGAATGAGTGGTGTCGATTGAAGGCCATCGGAGGACGTGTGGATCACTGGTAGAGGGATTCTGGTTTGGATCCTCGCAAGCACAACGAGACAATTCAGAAGGTTCATTCCAGATGATCAACATCATCAATGAAGAATGTACTGAAGATCTAGGTATTTAATTTCTACATAAATTTTTTAAATTAATTATAAACATGATGCATAATATCCTCTCTCTAGGATTCAATGCCCTTTTCTTATTTTGTCTATATCTTTAATCATAATCCGTGGATACTGGTGTTTATCATCATATTGATCACAGATTGGTCAATGATTAAGACAATGGAAAAGTTGGGCCCTACCAAACTCCAAAATTCTGATACATCTAGGTCCTTCAATATATATATAATATTAATTTATTAAATAAAATTAGTGCGTAATGATTGAAAAAACACCCAAAATAATCTAAGAAATTATCACTAAAAATTTATCTAATGATTCATCCCCATACCATTTAACCAAATGATATATATATATATATATACCCATCTACACTTAAGTATGTTCATTAATAATTCCAATTATAGAGAATTATACCCATTTTACTTGAAGTTCATTACTTATAAATAAGAAAACTGATCATTAAAACCAAGGAAACGAATCCTCCCAAACCCTCATTTTTTCTTCGGGTTACGCTTCCCCTTCCTTTTTCCACTATTCTTTCCATAAACAATAATTTAGGGAATTAATTAGGAAGTAATTTAACTAAATATTAATTATGCTAACCAACTATAAGTGTCATGCTACTATATATAAAATTGTAAATCATCTTCTTCCCACTCTCCCATCAATGTCCCATTAAAGGTCGGTCAACCACCTACGGTGAAATTTCAATGAAAAAACATAAAACCATCCTATAGTGTGGATGTTATAAACAATATATAATATATAAAAATATAATTATATGAAATATATACTTATATAATTAATTATATTAATGTATAATTTACATTTAGCTAAAATATCAACAGTGTTGTAAAACATGAAATTTTTAAGTAAAACATGATATCAAACGCTTCAATTTTCAACAATAGAAATTAAGAAATTTAATCCAATGATTATAATTTATAAATATTTATTACAATAATTAACTTCTGGATTATTATTTTAATAAATATATGTTTGTTATTTAATATGCACAAACGCAACAAATTTAAGTAGAAATTAAGGTAAGGGACTTTGTCACAATTTTCATTTCATTGAGACTTACATGGTATTGTGAACCTAATAATTATTATGTGGTGTATCTACTACCCATTTGATATCGCGTTTAATTTGAAATTATATTTCTATGAAATATCCATATTATTGTATCATGTATATGATTATTGTCTTAGTTGTATACCATTTTACATACAGTGTTTATTTTGAATGTTGTTTTAATTAAGGAAATATTGATGAATCTGTATCCTCTACTCAATATGGATATTTATAAGGAATATTTTTATTCAATTAAATCTATGTATGAAAAAATTATTTGGACTTCCAGTTATGAGTGGGGCCCATTATAACCACTCGATGCATTGAAAAGTCTCATGAGAAAAAATAGTTGATGATAAACCTTTCGTGTTTGTCTAAAAATAGAATTATACAGGTTTCTACCCATATAATTAAACCTTATTGATGGTATAATGGTTCATGTGATAGATACATGACATCCAATAAATAATTATTTTCACTATTAAGTACTCATTTATTACTTTCTATGAGATTTTCACTATGAAAAAAATCTATTGATGAATTTTTATTCCCAATTTATTGATGGCATGTGTTTTTAAGATTATTTACCTTTATATGATGTATATGACTTATTGACTTTACTTATCTTTTTATTTATTCATTTAAACCTTACTGAGCATTTTATTTCACCCTTATTATGTTTCTTTTCCCCAGTTTATAAAGAGGAATCATTTGAATGAGTTTTAAGGATGCTATTTATTTCATTTTTTATGTATCATGTTGTATTTTTTATCTTTCTTAATGTACTATGAGTGTCATGTATATAATATGGTCTTCCAAAACTACTAAATTGATCGGTCCTTCAAAATTTTATTCCTTATAATCATGGTAATGTAATAAAATAATGCACTGGCTCTAGTTTTATGGGTTTTGGGCATTACAAAATCCCCATCACAAATTCTCATCATACTTTAGAAGCCTAATTTTTCAACCAAAATACATGATACCACCCAAAAAATGGTGAAACTGACACTAAATCTACCATCCACTAATCAATTCTACAAAATATTCCATTCTCTCCTAACATGATAAGAATTTAACATTGACTAATTTTTTCTCCCCACTACCCAAATAGAAAACCACATGGACCATATTAAGTACATCATAAAATGAATTAGATATATGTGTCCAAATCACTCACACCTGAGTACCATCATGAAAAAAACCATTCATTCTCTACTAATCTAAAAAAAATAGCCCGCATGATCAAAAAACCACTTGAGGCTCATGACCTCTAAACCTATGCAGCACAATCCCCAAAAAAATGATTTCATTACACCACTCTAAAAATTTAAACATTAATCACTCTCATATAGGAAAAGTCCTAAAAACACTAGGTTGACATGCCTAAAACTACTAACAATTCACCTCATGCATGAAAATTATAGTAAATGGGTTCACCCTAGACACTCCTCTTAAAAAAATCATCTCCCTCACTACAAGATCAGTTACATACCCCCCCCCCCCCCCATGAGAATCGATCCCAAGCCACAAACATCCAACTATGCTCCCATTATGCTATCTAAGTCACTACCAAAAACCAGAAAGGCTAGGGTTCCAACCAAAACTACTCTTTCAATATAACCATATGATAGGGACCACTCATAGTGCTCCAATTCTCAAAAAATAGGAATCCTTATTCATAACCACACCCAAGATATAGAAAACCATTTTGGATCCACCAAGGAAGAACAACCACACTCACTCAATTCATTTGTAATAAAAGGTACATGGTCCCCACCATAAGACCTAATAAAAAATTATGGAAAAAACACTCCCTCACAAGAAAAATGAACCTAGTAATTAAAGGTAAACTCCATATCAGGGAAACTTGATCCCTTTTTAAAGATCCCTTAGGTATCCTTTCCCTCATCTTCTCACCAATAGGGAACTCAAAGCCCACTATCATCCCACTAGGGTTTCCATGTATCCCTTTACAAATGGAATACATCTATATCACCAAAAAACATCTTTCCAGAAGATCCACATGACTTTTTATAAAAATAAAATATAGACTTGTGTTCAGTTGATTAGAATTACACCAAGTAACAATATGATAAATCACCATATGATCATTTTCTTACAATTTAAGCATCAGAACCTCCATCATCAGTAAAAAACCATAGATAGGAATATATCATTTGAATCCTACATTCCTAGAATTATTCATGATCATTGGACACTTTCCCATGGGATAAGATCCATAAATCATAATACTTGGTAAGTTAGGTGATGGAATAATTATGTGAGAGGAACTCATGAAAATTGGTTTACATGAAGGATGACATGAAACCAACATAAATCTAGTGAGTTGTGTGATCACATGCTGATTGTTTAGAAAATGAATAAATAATTTTTTAGGTGGTGGAATGTATGGATGTATGTACTTTGTGGAGTTAAGTCAGTGAAATACTATCCTAAAAATACCTTTATTTTTCTTTATTTGAAAAAAAAAGATAAATTAGTGCATGAGTGATTTTATCTAGAGACATTGTCAATAGAGGATAAATGAGGGGTTCCAAGACTCATGAATGAAGTCATGAATGGGTTATGCATAAATAGTCTCATACAAGTAGATATGTACTAGGATACTTTCACTCAAGGTTGTGATATTAGAATATTTTTCACTAGAATTTACATGAACATGGGTTTTTTATCAGGGTTATACAATCTATGGATATATGATATGGGAATACGTTGAAGCATCAAGGAGGAGTTACATGTAATGAGTTATGTTCATAATGAGTTTGTAACTTAGGGTATCATGATCGTAGTTTATCGCATGGTGTCTCATTATTTAGGTTGTGTACAATGAGATATGATCCAGTAGGTATCTTGTATAAGGAGATACACATCGAGGTTTAGCTATACGAGGGCTTGTGCTTGGAGTTATACATCCATGTTTATGTGATCCAATTCATGTGAAAATTTATATATGACTTGGATTTGTAGTGAAAAATTTTCAATCATGAAATTTCAATACAATCCAGTTATAGAGAATTATTAAACATATGTATACTTTGAATATATAATCTTTACTATATCCATTCAAGAGAAATAATGAGCGTCAAAATAAAAATTTGTGTAACACATTTGTTTGTTGTAGAGAAGAAAATATATGAGATAATTTTAGTAAAGAAATATCCTAATCTGGACAAGAAGGGCTACCATAATCATTTTATGATAGACAAATACTTAACCAAATAATTAAAGAGTTAATCTAATATTTCATATAATAAGAGTGTAGTAGAAAAGAAGATAAATGGAGAATAATATTTGGAGTCATAATGTAGATATTGTCTCATACTGAACATATATATACCATCATGTTATTTATATAGTGAAGAGACCAACATGTATTTAAATTGTGGGATCCTTCATGAAAGTATTGTGTGGAAGTGGAGAAAAGGCAGCACACCTTGGGTGAGGAGTGAACAAGCCCTAAACTTTTTAAAGGAATTACTCTTTTCATGGAGTGGTTTTACACAAAACTTGATATACATAGAACTAATTAAGATTAGTAGATTTTTTCACATCCACACATCACTGGTGTGTTCTCCTTATATGCATCCCTTTATGGTGAACCAAATAAAATATATGTTTTCTTTTCATGCTTTAATTTCATATATATATGAGATCTTTTTAGGGGTTATTTTTTCAATTAATATAGATTGAACATAGTTCCTATTTATGTGGGAAAACATCCTAAAATAAAGATAAACTACTTATAGAAAAAATTTAATTTGACCATCACACTGATTCGCCCCTAGGGTTTCTCAAGTTGCAACAAGTTATATCAGAGCATAAAGGTTTAGAATCAGTGTTTAACATCAAAATAAGTGATTATATTTGTGCACATGTATTATATAATTAAGTATCTATTATTTATGAAACTGACTTTAATGGATGGAAGAAATAAATGTTCATGTTCCTATAGTCTTGTGGTGAAGAGGTTATAAAGTATATTTGAAGAGATTTTATCTTCAGAAATCATAATGAATGAATTTTAAATGAGGTGAAAAAAATATCTTAAAAATATCATTGTATAATGAATTATATAATAAAACTACTTGATGTGAAACTACATATGAGATCTAGAACACTTTGGAAATTTTTTTATGGAAAATCTATTAAGGTAAAAAATGTGAAGTACAATGATGAAGAGTTTCTTATGAAATATGGAATGAAGAAGAAAAATAATAAGAAGAATACACTATGGAGATCATATATAGAAGTTGTGGTGAAAGAGTTTTTTTCTAATTCTAACCATATTATGGATGTTTCTTGTAAATCTAAGAATTCAGGTATCTCCCTTAAGAAGAAATAAACATAGGTTGTTATTGAATTTCAAGTAGATCTTTAAGGTTCTATTTAATAATTAGATATTCAAGGAACAAAAATATTTATATTAGTGGTATTTTGAAAGATTAAACTAAATATGTGGATGATCTTGAAGCAGAGATAGACCAAATTTAGAAAGAGTTAATTATTCAATTAGTAAGTTATGTGAGCACTAAATAAGTAGTGAATCTCAATAGGAAGACTGAAGTTTATTCCAAGGTGATTGTAATTTTGAAAAATTCTGTTAAAGAACAATATAAAAAGATTGGGTCGCTTGAGGATGAAATTCTTGAAAGTAAAAATGTTATTAATCTATTTGATTATGATTTTATAAAGAAAATTTTTAGAGGATTTGGTGGTGAATATTAACGACTCGTATATGATGTGAACATTTGAAAGTAAGAAGAGGCTATGGTGTATGGTCATCAATTCATAGATAGTGTGTGTCATGATCAAGAGGGGATTTAATCCTTACAAGAGAAGGTGGATCAGTGTGAGATCATATAATAAGTAGACTATGCAATTATTTATTATTTTTTTTATAGATGATAAGATTATAAAAATATTAGTGGTGGACCTAAATTTTTACATATAAAATATGGGTTACAATATGAAAGAATAAAGTTATCTACTTAAAGAAATAGAGAATGAGATCAAACAGAAAATAGTCATAGAAAATGAGTTTAAATAAAGTTTCATCCCTCTCAAGAGACTTCTTGAAGAGAGGATAAAATATAGAAATGAAGATAGTTCTTGATTAATGGAAATAGAGGCCCAAATAAAGGATAATAACTATAATATTAAGGATCATGATTAAAATATAAATTTGTCTATCAGAAAGGAGAAGGGAGATTTTCCTTTCATAGAATAATCTACTTGTGGAGAATATAGGACTTTGAATATGAAATTTGAAAACAATATGATGAATATTTCAAAATCTTAAATTAAAGACTCTTAGAAGAAACTAGATATAAAATGATACTATTATGGAAGACTGAGACTCTTTGTGAGTATATTCCAAGAAACCCAAGGGCTCTGTTTCAAAATAATGACATCATCATCACCTACACATAAACAGAGAAATGTTTACATGAAGTATGTTTTTAAGAGGAGATGTTTTATATATTCTAATCGTGGGAATTTGGGAAGATATTGTAGATGGAAGAAATAATGGTAAAAAAATAATCCATAAGGAGGTTCTCAACTATAATATAATATAAAAAAATATTCTATCATATAAATAGACTCATTAAGATAGAAAAAAGGTTCACTATTATAGATAAAAATAAGGAGCGCATTGAAAGGTGTACCAAGAACCTACTAGGTTACACTCACAGTAGTCCTTTTACAAATAAAATTAATTATTATAGAAGAAAATGGGAGAAGATTCTCTATCTATGAGTAAAAATTCTTTTCACCTTTATATAGGCCCACCATGATAGGAAAAGGCTAAAGTGGATATTATGGCTAAAATAGGGGAAAGACATGAATTATGCCATAATGGTTTCATAAACCATGTCATAAGGTTACAAATAAAGGAAAAATAATGCTCCTTCAAGTGAAAGAGAAAGTGTGAGTAGAATATAGGTTGTGAAAAAATAAATAAACCATAAACACTTGGTTTTACTCCTACAACCATGAAGAGAAATAATCTTGTAGAACCTACACTCGTAATGAATGTTGAGAATGTTCGAAAAGAATGCTTAATCATATGTCCAGATCAACTATAATTGGATAGAAAAATAAAATAGGTATTAAGGAATAAATGTTCTTTACATTCAATTAAAAATAATCCAAATACAATAAAGGTAAGTTTTAAATAAGGTATATAAATAGAAATTCGTGTAAGTGAAGTCATACAAAGGAGCACTGCAGTGATGGTTTGGAGAAAAGTTTAAAATAAAGGGTTAGACCATCATGACCAACTATAATACTCTATTTGAGGATTCTAGAGGTACCTCTCATCACATGAATTTATTGGTTTACTAATATATGTCACAAATTTTATAATATTAAGGGGAGTACAATCCATTGGGTGTGTGTGCTGAAAGGGAATAGGTGAATGTGCTAAAATGGAGATAAATGTGATAAGAAGAGTCTAAATTATTGAAATTTACATATGGTGTTAGACTCGTAAAATGGTGTCATGTAACCACTCGAATCTAAAAATATAATTATGGAAGCCATGTACATAGAAAAATTAATTAAAACTAATAAAGAACCAAATTTGAAGATGAAAGAATATCATATATGTATTTTAATGCTCCAATGGTTCCAAGTCACATTGAATATAAAATCATTAGAACCAACCCTTAGTTAAAGTGGAAATGGACCACCAAGAGAATAAATATTGGTGGATAAGAAGAAACATTAATGGTTTTAATATTTCTCTTTTTTTGTTCTAACTATGAGGTATCATATGACTATTTTCAAGAGATGAGGAAACACCTTGAAAAACAATAGCATTCCCAACAAGGTGTCTCACCATTCTTAATAATAATTAAAAATCTAGCATAAACTAAATAGTTGATATAAATAATTTGTATCAGTCCAAATATGGATATTTTCAGGGAGATTTGGTGAATAACACTCTAGACTATTTAGCATCATTCAAAAAATGAGTCATGTAAATATTTGAAGACCATCCATACTAAGTGGTTCCATGATGTTATATTTAACAAACAGTGTTAGTTGGATTATAATGTGTTATACATCAATTACTTATTCTTAATTGATTGATCAACTAATAGTTTTGTATTAGTGTGATTGAGGTCACATGATCATTTTTAAAAAGAAATTAAGTCACACTTATAGAATATACAAAACTGAATGGGTGACATGGACAAATTTAGTGGTTATTAGATTAAACTATTATTTCCTACAATGTGTTTTGAAAAAGTAGGATTAGAGGAACTTTTGATGGATTAATTCCAAGTGATAATTTCAGTCACTAAAAATATCTCAGTAATATATAGAAATATAGTAAAAAATTCCCCTATGATTCAAAGGTGGTGAGAGGAGAAAATATTGACATTTTCTTTAGATGTGAACATATGGTATCAAATGGGATGAGAGGAAGTTCATAATAATGGGGGATAATAATCTCTCTATAGCTAGATTTTTGAAGTTAAAAGAGAAATATATGCCCCTAAAAGTTTTTGAATATCAATGGAAATCTATTGAATGTAAATTAATGATAAATGGGGAATATAGGTATAGATGATTAAATGCCTTATGAACTTTATAGTGATTTGGGGAGGAGATTGAAAATTGGGATTCAAATCCCCTATATAATTAATGATGTCATAGGGGGTTATGGAATAAAATTTATATCAAATGAGACCCTAAGGGGAAGAGAATATGAAGATTAAATATGGTTTCATTTGAACCTTTTTATTTTTATGTAAAAGAGGGAGAGAAAAGTTATCAGTGGAATGAAAGTAATCATGAATACAAAACCAAAGAACATTGTAGATACTTTGTGTATATACCTTGTATATTTGGATAAGTATGGATTAATGATAACATTGACATTAAAACCCAAAGGGGGGGAATGTTGGACCCAGACCTGTGTTTGGTGTTGAATTTTTTTCAATCAGTATAATACATGAAAATGTATAGGATTAATATTGATCATGAACTTTATTGACGTGTGAAGGTTGTTAAATTCATTGAAATGATGATATAATGAATTTCTAATGGAATAATTCAATTTAAAATTTAATCTAATATGGAATTATATTGTATTATTACAAATAATCAATTCATAAGCACAAAGTAAGAGTTGAATTATGCATAATAACCTAGTGTTTTCTATATTTTAGGGAATCAAATACATTGTAAACAAAGTCAAATCATGTAATATTTAATGACTTATGTCACTGAAAAGTTAAAAAGGATAATGTGATCACGTAAGTGTATAATATACATGCATCCACATAAACCCTTATGGTTCACATAATGTCGGATTAATTAGTATGTTTGGTGTTTCACTTAACCATTAAGATTTCAGTGGAAAATTCAAGTGGATTGTATGAGAATAATCCGGTCACATGGTGAAGTTAGGATATGAACCTAATCCTTATGAAGTTAGGTGTATCATGTAAATATAGAAGGGTCATGTGATTGGTGTATGGTGAGTTGGATCATGTGATCACATAAGGTGTGAAAAAATCATGAGAATCATGTAAGATAAGTGATGTTTCATAAGGTGGATAGGTATTTTTATTTATGTGTTTTTTTAGAACAAAAACATAAATAGATCATGTGATGGGGTCATGTGATGGGTATAAAGGCAAAAATGATAAAAATGATGGAAAATTTTTGTGGAAAATTATTATGTGTATCCCATAATCATGAAAGGATCATGTCATTAGGTAAAGAGTTATGTGGTCACATGTGTTCAAATGAGTTTGGAAATCACATAAGCTCAAAGGGATATTAAAATGTGGTTACATGAAGCACATGAAGGAATATATATTCCAAAATAGATAGTTAACTCAGACATATGTGATATACTAAACTGGGTGAGTTATGAGACAAAGTATTTATATGAGAGGAACTCATGATAATAAGTTTATTTATTATATTTCATGTGACCTACTTAAAGATAGTGAGTCATACATTCAAAATCTAATTGTTTAGGTGATGCAGGTATCATTTTTAATGTGTTTGAATGGATATATGTTTATACTTTCCAAAGTTAATTCATTGAAAAATCTATTATAAATAAACCTTTAGTTCATCATTTAAAAAAATGACTTATTGTTTAAGTGATTTTATCATTATAAATTGTCAATATAAGTTAAACATAGTGCATTGATACTCATGAAAAAAGCTGTGAATAGGTTGTGCATGAGTAATCTTTCATAAGGGGCTATGTACCAGGAGACTTAAGCTTGAGTATATATTTCCATAAGATTTTGTTTGAATAGTACCATGACTATGGGTTTTTTTATCAGGGTTATGTGATTTAGGGATACATGATCTGGGAATATTCCGAAGTAACAAGGAGGAGTTACACACAAGGAGTTAATCACCCAAGGAGTTTTTCATTTTGGGTCTTGTGATTGGGGTCTTGTTCCTAGGGTCTTGCGGTTTAGGTTACACGCAAGAAGATATGTTACAAAAAGTGTCATGTGTAAATATATGTGAGCTAAGGTTTATGTTCATGGGGTCCTATTATTAGAGTTATACAGCTAGGGTTACATGATCCAGTTCATGCGACATCATATATCTGGCTTGGATTTTCAGTGAAGAGTGTTCAATTAGGAAATTATCATATAAAGAATTTATATGTTAACAGGAAGCATTAAACATCTAAATATTGTGAATAAAGAATCTTGACTATATCCATTTAATATTAAGGAGCATTAAAAAAATAATTTCAGTGACACATCTGTTTATTGAATATAAGGAAAGATACAAGATAATATCAAAGATAAATTTTACTTATCTAGAGAAGAAGTGTTATTTTCATTGTGTTTTGGAAGACAAATACTTAAATATATTATTAAGAAGTTAATATCATTAGTTATAGAAGAAGAGAGTAGTAAAAAATAAGAGCAATAGAGAATCATATCTGAAGATATGATGAAAAATGATTCTCATGTTGAATAATGATATACCATCATGTACTTTATATATTGAAGAGACCTACAAGTCTATAAATTTTGGATGATTCTTCACAGAAGTAGTTTTTATAAGTGGAGAATATATAGTTCAACTTAGATGAGGAATGAAAAAATCCATAATATTGTAATGGTAGTGCACTTAGAACTGAGTGATCATGGTCAAAATTTTATATCCACAGAACTGGTAAAGTTCAGTCCATTTTGGAAGATCAACACATTATTGGTGTTTCATCCTTGTATGTATCCATTTTTGGTAATCCAAGTAAAATCTATGTGTTTTATATATGATTTAATTTCTTTCACATCTATTATTTTTTCAGTGGTTATTCTATCAAGTAATATAGGCTGAACAAACTTTTTATCAACATGGGAACAAGATCCTTAAAGTAAGATAAACAGCTTAAAGAAAAAATTTAATTCCACCATCACCCCCCCCCCTCTATGGGTTTCTCTAGTTGTAAAATTTAGGTTTATTTCATGATTGATTGGTTCAAGATAACATATAACTAAGGATTAAGAGTAGGGAATTTAACTGGAGCTATTGAGTGAAGTCAAACTAGATTCGGTGGACTGTGGCTGACCAAAATTTCTATTATTCATATGAAACTAAATAATGTCAAAGAGTGCATCCAAGAATTTTTTTAACTAGATATGAAATAGATCCAATATTTTGTTATGTGGAGGATTTTTTTCAGTTATAAAGGAGGAGTTAGGTTCATTGGTACTAAATATTGAATTTAAAAGAGATTGAACCTGAGTTGTTATATGATTCTAAAAGAGTGACCTGAGGCTGATCAAGGTATTTTTTCAATATTTTTTTTACTATTATCTCTTAATACAAGGAAAAACTATTTTTATGGGATATTTTTTCACCTAGTAATCAGGTAAGGAACTTTGCTTAATGTTAATATCCTTATAACTATTTATTTTTTTTTCTAAATGTGATGTGATTCTTTATTTCTTGGTATTGTGAATTCATTTCTCAAAAATCCAGATAACTATTTTCTATTTCCTATCTAAATAGATTAAAATCCATAATTACTCTCAAATATATTATTATTATTATTCATATTTCTCATTTTGATAGTATAAGAGTTGGTCAAATTGATGAATATGAGTGATAACCTCTTCATTTCCTTTTTCTATTCACCTTTTTATTGTTCATTAATTATACTCTCCTTCATTTTTTTATTTTTGTATATGATAAAGAATAATTTTGATGATATTGTATGGTAATGTGATTGTAGGACCATAGTTTGATAGATATTATCTTTCATGTAGAGATTTTGATGTAGGGTGATCATGTTTAGAATAAGAATGTGTTTAGTGAGTGATGTGAAATTTACATTGATAAATAACTATGAGAGAATATATTTTATGAGAATTGTGATTTTTTCATTGGATAAATCATGAGGATAGTTGTAGTTTCATTTTAACCTTTGTTCTTCTATATTTTATACATCGTAACCTGTCTTGTTAATTGAATTCATATTCACTACATTTTTATTATATTACTTAAACTCTCATTCATATTATATATTAGAATTTAGTTTTAATATTTTATGAGATTGGCCTAGGGTTTTCCATTATGTTTTATTTTTTTTAAATAAGAATTGTAATTGAAAGAGTAACATGAAAACACATTACCTTCAATTTTTTGTCACTGGTTGGGAGGTTGGAAGGATTTCAGTCATCATTTTTCATTATATTTTAAAAAAATCTTAAAAATAATTTTTAATACAATCCTAAACATATTGGGACCATCATGAATTTTTATAGTGATTACTCTTATGCATGGACTTTTAACCAATAAGTGATTGAGTCTTGAAGTGAAGTGACTCTATAATAAGGAAAAAAATATTGTAGAACTTAAATAAATGATAAAACAGATGGAAAATATTTCCAATTACATTAAATAATTTAAATCTCAAAGAGTGTCTAAAGAAAGAGAATAAAATTTTATAACTACTTCATTAATTATGGAACTCTTAGAGGATGAGATAATGAAATAGTTAACCTTGAACCTATCCATGACACTATGAGGGGAATGATAGGGTTCATCACCCCCACCTAGTCTGATTACACTCTTTCCTCATACAGTTTTTAATTCACCATTTAATTCACCATGTGAATAGAATGAGATTCACTAAGAAGACGTGCGATTAGCTCTTCATGATAGGGTTCATCACCCCCACCTAGTCTGATTACACTCTTTCCTCATATAGTTTTTATGGTCATTTGTTTATAATTTTTAGTCTTGTAATCTCTTTATGGTGTATTTATTAATAAATATCTTCTGGTAGTTTTCTCACCATACATGTGGTTCCACAGTGGACCTAATCATGTTATATCTTTATATTCATTTACTTTTCTATATTTCATATTTTTAATACACTCATCTTGAATATGCATCATCAATTTTGGTTCTATTTGTTAATAAAATAATTTATCAAGTTCATTTTTTAATCCATATAATTATATTAATGTATCTTGACTATTAAATAGTGAATTAAACTATAGAGTAGCCACTAATAATTGGTATCAAATCCATGTAAACAAGAAAAATTGGATCTATGAAGTTTGAAATAGATAAGTTTTATGGTCATAATGATTTTAATTTTTAGCAGATAAAAATGAGTGCATCGTTATACCACAGTGAACTCCATAATTCCTTATATATCCCTAGGAAAAAAATTACCAATTTCCCTAATGAATAATCTACTACTACTTAGCTAGATGACTCTACTGATGTGATTAAGAAGGCCAATAGTCTCATGCTCATATTTAGGCAATAATGTGCCTCGTGAAGGAGATTATGATTCCATTACTACCCAAATATGGTCTAATATTGAATCCCTATTTATAAAAAAATACATTAGTAGGTTGGGTACATAGGAAAATGTAGTTATATAATTTTTGTATGTTCTTGGTACTATATTCAGGAAGCACATTGATGAATTTAGTAAAATGGTATTGTATATTTCTAATATATATGATATGATAGAGGATAAAGATTTGGCTACCAATTTTTTGACATATTTAGATGATTATTTTAATTCAATTAAATACTCAGTGATGTATGGTATGGATGATCTATATTAGTATTAAATTAAATATACTTTATTATCCAATTAAATCCCAAAATAAGGGTTCTTTCAAGAAAAAATCTAAGGGTCTTGATGTGAGGGGTAGGCCTATATAGAGAGTCAAAAGGATAGGGAATAGAAAATCTAGGATTCAATCAGGTTCTAGGGGAAAACTATAAAAGTGTTTCCAATGCAAATAATATGGGAATATTATTAGGAATTTCCCTTAAAGGAATAATTCCAAGGGTAAAAATGGCCATTCATTGCTAGTAGAATGAGATTTTGATGCTGTCAATGATCTAATTTTTTTTTCTAATTCCATGAGTGAAGAGTGGGTCCTAGATTTTGGATTCTCATTTTACATGTGTCTTAAGAATTAGTAATATACTAATTTATGTTAATTTGAGAGTTGTGAGGTGTACCCAAGGAATAATAGAAGTTGTCAAATCTTGGGTTGTGGTTATGTTTCTCTATAACTGCACGATGGGTTAGTGAGAACTCTATAATACGCAAAAAGGGTACTTGAGTTGAATATAAATATCATTTACCTATGAGTGATATACCTAAATGGATATAGATTTTGGTATGATTCCAAGAGTATTAATATATCCAAGGGATCCCTAAACATTATTAAGGGAACTCTTCTTAGTGGGATTTACATTTTAGATGGAAGGAAACATGGTGTAATTGAATGCTACTCAGACCTCTATCATACATAGATCCAGGTTATGGTAAATTAATCTAGGGAACATGAGTGAAAAATAAATGAATGAACTTAATGAACAAGGTTTTTTGATAGATTTAACCCTGAAGAATCTTCCCTTTTGTGATGATCATGTGTTTGGCTAGTCCAAATTTACCTAATTTAAAACATATCTATATCGAGCTACCCCCTATAAATATGTCCATTCATACTTATGGGGGACCTATAGGTTTTCCTCCCATGGTGGAGGGCACTATTTCATGACCTTCATTGATGAAAATTCATAGAAAGTATAGCATTACATATTAAAACACAAGCCTAAAATATTTTAAATGTTCAAGACTTAAACATCAAGCATAAATATTAGGTTATAAAATAATTTGAAATCCATTATAATTGAAAATGGGATTGAGTAATTTTCTAATAAATTTTTTGATTATAACAATTATGAAGTTATCTTGAGATGTTAAATAGTTTTCAACACCCCAAAATAGAATGGGATGGCTAAGAGTATGAATATGATGATTTTGGAGATGTTGAGAATCATTCTCTCACATTATGGTATGTCTAAGTATTTTTGGGAAGAAGATATTGGTAGAATGGTTTACCTAATTAATAATTTTCCTTCTAGTATTATTGGTTTTAACTAGCATAAGTATATGTGGACCAGTATACCCCTAGTCTAGAACATGTTAGAGTTTTTTGTTTCACTTTTATTCACATAACAAAACTAGTAAGCTAGAACCCAGAGTAGTCAAATGTGTCTTCATGGGTTATCCCCAAGGTTTTAAGGGGTATGGTATTTAGATTGATTATCTTGGATATCAAGGATGATTCATTAGTTTAGATTTTATTTTCATGAGGTTTCTACTCTCATATTGAAGTCTCCTAATACTTTTGGTGCTGATATGCCTAAACTTATTAGTGTTGAGGTTCCTTTGACAGGAAGATCAGTCTAAAACTAATATTATCTTAACCATTACTCCCTAACTATCTCATAGTGAGCCTAATACTAGCTCTGGATCTAATATTGTGTCTATGTGAGAGATTGGTTTAGAAGATTCATCATATAGTTAGGAGAACCATTTGGCCTCCTACCCATTTTAGTGACACTGATGTGGTTGCTTTCACATTTAATATTTCCCTTTCCATTGATAGTGATGACCCTAAAACCTATAACAAATCCATTAAATCTAATGAATTTAGTTAAATGGAATCCTTACTTTAAAAACCCTTGAAAACTATTAATAAGATCAAAATTGATACAATAATAGGTTTTAAATGAATATTTAATAAAAAGGAGGATAAGGTTGGATTTGGTGTTCTAGAATGAATAGTTTATACTTTGGATTTCATGTATATTCTAAGAAGTGGATATTAATTTAAATATCTTATAACCTATAATTCATAGTTCTATGTGACTTTAATGTAATAATGTCATAGATTATATGTCATATTAAAAGGTAATAGCAGTTTCCTGGTATTATGAGAACCTTGAAATTCCATGAAGATATTATTAATATCAATTATATGGTCAAATAAAATTCTATGATATGACACATAGAATGTTTAATATATAGTGAAAGTACTCATTATAATATGAGAATTATTCTAATGAATTTCTCACTTTGAAATCTCTAAGATGGGAGATTATGATAACATACCCGCCAGTATGAATTCAATATGTTTACATGTTATCAGATATTCCTACCTATGAGAATTTTTAATGGTACTTATACTTTATGATTATTATTAATGCATGTAATTACTTATTAATTTATATTTATTGTTTTAAACTATGAAAATAATAGTTCATGGTGAAATTTGGTACATTGGATCCATCATGAATAACATGTTATTAGTGAATATGTTGAGGAAAGATTTCTCATATCCATATTAATGGAAAATGATATCTCAAACCTTTGATTGGAATAAAAATATCACATTAAATTGAATTTCCATGGTGTATGAATAAGTTTATTTCAGATAGTTAATAAAATAAATATCAAACATATAGAATGATGACATGACTATAAAACCCACTTGATGATATATTGTATCGAAGAGATTATATTACACAATGAGTTCTCATGTGTGGTTGTCAACGTTGTGACATTAAATTCTTTCTCTTTGGTTCCTTAAAATATTTCTAAATAGAAATCTTGGACTTTAGGTAAGAACTCCTAATACCAATGAGAAATAAACTTAGATGGTAATTCACCAAGTGTTTCTATTGATCTAAATCAAATTCTATTTGAATTTAATTATTGGAATAAGTATTATTCTCAAGAACGAGGAATAATTTTACTATGGATTTATTATTCACAAATATTTATATTTTTGAATATTTAGTAAATATTTATTTTTCAGACTGTTAATGAAATATTTATTTTATTAAAAAGTATTTAATTAAATATTTATTAAGGTATTTAATAATTGAAAAGAAGGATGAGTGGACCAAGATCATGTCTAGTGATAAATATTAATTTTCATGACTATAAAATAATATTTATCATTTCTCTAGCTAGTAGAAATAATTGAATAAAAATAATATCATTATTTTAATACATGGAATGAGGTCAAACATGGGTTTGATATTTTATTAAGGGAACTAGTGAAATTAATTAAAATAAAAACCCTAACCCTAGGTCTATAAATAAACTAATTATAATTTATAATAGAGGCTAATAGAGAATCATTGTGCATGGTATATTTCTCTGTAGAATTATCCTCTTCCCTCTCACATCCTCTTGAGAATGAGAAGATTAAGAGAACTTCCTCAAGATCGAAGAAAGGTGAATCAATCTAGGCGTACAATGCAAGATGATTAATCAACTTCACAAGAACCCGGTGATTCATCAGTTTCATTTAGAGATCAAATGATTCTATGTGGATCAATGTTAGAGGGATTCAACACTTGGATCTAACAACCACAATGAAAGATTTCTGAAAATATATTTGGATGATAAACATCTTTCATGAAGAAATATCTCCTGAATGAGTACGTCATTAATTATAATTAATTAAATTTATTATAAATTTAATATGAAAATATATTCTCTTGGTTCTAGTGACCTTCTTGTCTATATTCTATTAGAAAATTTTAATTGGTCATGATGTTCATATCTTGTAAAATATGTGAATAATCTATTGAATCTAACCTTCACTAAGTCAATATCAGCCCTAATAAGCACTTCCATTGCACATGGAACCATCAAGTGGTATCAAATAAGTGACATTAAAATTTATAATAATTTATTTGTTTTTTATCCTTTAATTTTTAAATTTTAATATTCATTTGAATTTTTAATTCATTCTTGATCTATCATTGAAATATCTTTTTCCTATTCTTCATTTCTCACAAATATTACCAAGATCAGTTAATTATTAATGATGTTTATATCTAAAGATCACATTTGGAGTTTCCAAGGATCCTTGATGGATAATACAAGAATATATAGTTTATAATACTTTGTTACATATTGTGTATCTCTGTTCATTACACAAGGATTCCCACATGGATTCTAGTCTCTATGTAATTAGTAAATGTTGTGTTTAATAAATTCACCTCTTATAGACCATCCAGGGTGTTACGTGGATTTTCTAGAGTAAATGTTGTGTAGTTTCAGTACATTCCATGTAGTCCACATGTTTTAAAGATAGAAAACACAGGGTCAAGCCACATAATATAATCAATACACCATGTGTATTTAATATATGATGTGTATAGACTAGTTATATTATCACTAGACGTACAAGCCATATATACTCTATACATGTGGTGTACTTCATAAATTTTCATGATAAGTACACACCAAGTCCCTAGGTGTGTACTACAGATATTCGGTGAAGATAAGTACATGTTGTGCGGCTGTCTTATAAACTCCATGTACTTCACCTGCTTAAATATAAATATTTAATTTAATCAATCACTCCTTAAACCTTATTGAATAAAGTTATGTAGGTCATTAATATAACATTACATGTTGATCATTAGGTTTTATATTATATTAAATGTTTAATTAATTCCATTTAAAATTAAAGACTATGAATCATATATGGTTATTGTATACTAAAGACTCAGCTCATTAAATTGTACATGATATGAAATTTTTATGTGTACCATATGAAATTAAATTGTTCATACACACTATAAAATTATGATACATGTTAAGGAAAAAATATTTCGTATAAGTTCATTTTTTACAATTAAAACCATGCTGAGTAGTTTAGACACATAATCATCGAGTTTCTTCCAAGTACAAATTTGTTTACTATTTTATTGATTTTTAAATAAATAAAATTATGTATTTATTTAAAATAATAGTTGATGGGAACTTTAGGATGATAGGGTAAAATAAGATAAAATTAATTAATTGATTAATTAGATGATTAATCAGATTAATTTTTTCATTTTGTATATTATTAAAGAAATAATTGAAATTATTTCTTACTAACTGTTTTAAATTTGTAATCATTATACATGTATAATCGATCATGATCTTCACTTGACCTATTTATGTGTTGGTTTTATTTAATTGAATTTTATTTCATGGTTTTGAAATTAATTATTATTAAATTAAATATGATGGAATGTGTGTTATCCCTCCATTTTTTATTACATAGGATATGTGTGTCCAAGGGAATTTTTTGTAATTCCACTTAACTAATCCTTTATTTCCCCTTCACTTTTGTGAGAGTTATAAAGCATTTTTAATAAAAGGAGAATTAAAAGGTGCATGGAGTCAGTTTAAGGTGGAGCTAAGGTGGGGATGGTTCAATATGAAACTAAGATGAAACCAACATGGTAAATACATTGGTCTATAGGTGGGATGCTACAACTCATGCCATGATCAGCACAAGAAGTTTATCCCTAAGTTCATAGGTTGATTTATTTTCTAATCAATAAATCAACCATTATATAAGCTTGTGATCATGACATATATCTATTTATTTTCTTAATCCTTATTCATAATTTATTTTATGGATGAAATACCATGATCGCATAAATAAATGGACTAATATGAAAATTTGGAATTTAAATAAATGGACTATGCATAAATTTTTTTATCAGAACATGGTTAATCACTTAATTAAAATCCAATAAATATTAAAAAGACATGTAAAATATAAAACATGAAAATTTAATTCATAATAAAAAAAAATCCATTAATTCAATATTAATTCATTGAGCATTACATCATTTGAATAATGATAAAATCATATTTAAAGTGTGGTTCATCCTCTATTAGTGGAAATTTTAATTATCCGAAAGTCTTAACTAAGATAATATGTCAACTTAACCAAAATTTTATTGGTTTTAATATCCTTTATTTTTCCAATACAAATTTGGGGGAATGTGTTGTGGAAATATGAGTGAGGATTTCTAGATTGGGGAGTCCACTTAAAAATTTAAGGAGCTGCTAATTTTCTTCTTCCACCAAATGTTCTATCGGATAATGATTACTATTTCCTAAGTCATATATGTATCCTCCTTTTATAAATATAGATTATTTCAATTATATATATCTAAAAAATGGAAATTAAATCTATATTAAATTGAATAAAATATTCTATTTTAAAAACTCTCATAGATATCACAACTCTGATATCTAGAATATAAGGAAAAATATCATTAATCAAACTTTCACAAATATTAATCAAAATCACTTTCAAATATCACATATATTTATCTATTATTTTCCAAAAAAATGTCTTAAATTTTTTGAAATATTCTCATGATTTTATGTATATAAAACTTATAAATCATCATGTTAGTAATACATGGGTTTGTATCACACATACAAAAGATCTAAAAATTTAATCACACTTTTTTGGATTATCTGAACAATGATTCAAAAATTAAAAAATTTATATGAACTACTATGCATGATTTGAAAATAATTAATTACAATTTCAGAATATCCAGCTCAAAATTAAAGACTTTCTCAGATAACATTCAATTCCCCTAGATCAACCGTCATGCAGAAAAAATAAACTCTTATATATCCTATGTATTTTCAAGATCACTCTAACATAAGTATCTTATTCATAAAACATAACTTAAGAATAAAGAATATTTTAAATAAAACACTTTCATTCCACCAAATTCAAAATTACAAAACCTTTGGAAAATAACTTTCACAAATATAGAAAATAGTGAAATTTCAATTATACTATTATATATCAACTTCAACATTTATAAAAATATCCAAAGTTTTTTAAATGACTATAAATTTATCCAGGATAATTCTATCCTTAAAATATCTATATTGACTAAAAATATAACCAATATTAAATCCATTAACTCATGGGTTCCAATAATATCTCCATTTAGATTTTTTTTTCATTACTTAATCCATTGAATCCAAAAAAATTTCTTCAACAAATCATTCAATATTACAAAACCTACATTTTACTATTCCTTATATAACCACTAATACTAAATTATTTAATCATATAATTTTACAAAACATGAGTTTCTACTCCTAATATTCTTATTGTTTGAATAAATTTATAAAAAAATTTAATATATTATTTATCCTCATATAAAACATTTTTAACTCTATAAAGGTATCCATGTTTCTCTATTACATCATTAGGAAATATCTATTAATATTCCCCACTCTTAAACAAAAATATAAATTATATACATCAACATTTTTATTAATGGGTAACCTTCCACAGTCAAGTAATTTCCATCACCCTCTCTAGGATCACTTGATTCAAGGATCTATGTGAGAAAGAAGAGAAGAATAACATGGAAACTTATTAAAATATCATTATTAAAGTTTATAAAAAATCACCTTGAATTAATTATCTATATTTATTCATTAGAATATATTTTCTTCCAAATAATAATTAATTTAATTCTATATTTTTCACATATTTAATTATAAAAAACTAAAAGACCCTAAATTGGTTAATTTTCTTTTAATTTAATTTAATTATTTATTTTATTATGTTCTCAATTTTTAGGCTGGTACATGCTAATTTATATCAATTTTATATTTTTTTTGTACGTACATTGTTAGTGAACTGTTAGTATAAATCATGAGTATGCCATGTGAGTGTGTCTATCATTTGGCAGAACAAAATGCATGTCCATCTCATGGTTAATGTATAATTTAGAAAATCATGTGACCAAACCATGTGCGATTCCTAGACATAAAAAATGAAAATTCCTAAATTTATGTTCCCCCTTTTTCCCTTTATGTCTCCCCCACTTACCTTATTTATGTTTGTCACATACACCCTATGGAGGTTTCTCCTATCCTACCCTCCTCGTTTCCTCTCCCTCGTATCATAATTTCATCATGGGTTCTTCACAATTTTTCATTTGGTTCGTCACGATAAGGCTTACTCTCCATTATTCTTTTAATTTTATCATGTTCTCCTTTTCTCATTCGTTACTCACACCACCCATCTAAAATTTAATCCAATTTTGGGTGTTTCATTTGTTTATTCTTCATCCTAGGGGTTTGTGAGGTTTGATTTGAGGAAGATTCTTATTATTGTCATTGAAGGCAATGAATTATACTCTATTTAATATAGATTTTGGTTATGTTATTCCTTATTTAAAAAAATAATTAGGTTTTTTTATTTCTATGTTCCTACTTATTCTTTAGTTCATCTTGGACCTATTGAGGTGGAATAATACCTTTTCTCTCAAAGGAAATGAATTCTAGGTTGGTTTCACTTTTTAAGCCTTTAAATTTTATAACCTTTATTGACTGAATTTTTAATTCCCCATTCAATTATCATATAAAAATTATAATTTTATTTAAATGTCATTTTAAGAGAAAATCAAGTTTTACTTTTTTTCTCCCTTCAATTTAGGGTTTTCCCTTAATTATGAATTTTTTGAAAATCAATTTTGATTAATATTACACATTGGTTATTTTTTAAATTCCTGAATGACCTTTGAATAATAAGTTTAATGTTTTAATAGTGGTTTTGGATTTAAAATTAGGGTTTAATATTGATCAAAAAAAGTTTATAAAGCTTTAATTCTTTTAAAACGTGCTTTGAAAAATATATATATGTGTGTGTGTGAGTGTGTGTGTGCTGTTTCTATACATATACAT
Source organism: Viscum album (assembly GCA_963277665.1). Taxonomy (NCBI): domain Eukaryota; kingdom Viridiplantae; phylum Streptophyta; class Magnoliopsida; order Santalales; family Viscaceae; genus Viscum; species Viscum album. Next base: position 1,512,592,768 of record OY728155.1, on the reverse strand, counting down.
AGTTATACATACATATATATTCATGTGTAAAACTGACATAAGAATGTGTTTATTTGTGTAATGGTATATCTTTATATATCTGTGTGTGTAATTGTATATGGTTATAACCCTAAAAAGGTGGATTTTGGTTTTGTTTCTAGAAAATATTTGAAAGGTCATTGGGCACTTCTTGTTGTATTTTTATAAGGTATGATTTAATTAATAAAAGACGGTCTTTGATATCCTCTAAGGTTGAATTATAATCCTTATAGATTTTATATTTTTTAATTGTATTTAAAAAAGAAAATGATTTGATGATTCATGTTTTGATTTGAAAAATTATTTTTCTTGTGATGGGTTGATGAAAGGATCCCTATAATTTATATGAAAAGTAATACATTTGGAATGGATATAGCACATGGGAACCTTGGGTACCTAGGTCTGTAGACTAGGATAAGTACTATAGGGAAAGTTATGTCCTCCATATCCTATGGACTAAACTAAAATACTAACTAAACTACATGATGAAGATATGTATTCGTAATCATTATAATTTGGGTTTTATCCTATTTAGTGACTTGTTCATGGAAATAATATTTTATGGTTTGATCACTGAGAGTATGTGGATCCTAAAATGTGGCTTAACATTATTGACCTAGGTATCCCATTGTTCTTAATCTTTTTATTTACCTGTTCTATTTCCCTTTCAAAATAAGTAAAAATTTTAATTTATGTTAAGTAAAATATTTCTTATAAACTGAAGATTCCTTCTTTTTAATGTTTGAATTGAATGTTTTTTTTTCAAAACACACATCCCCCATTGATTTGAAAATATATTACCTTTGAAAATGAATAAAATGATTATTTTATTTATAAATAAAAACTAAAAACAAATATGTTTTTATAATATATTTAAAACTATAATAAAAAGATATTTAATTTAAATAATTGAACATGGGGTTTGATTTACCTTTGGAATGCCTATTGAGATTAATTATTCATGTCTATCTTTATCATTTTAGTTTCAGGTTCTATTTTTATTCCTAGACACTATTTGAGCATTGATTAGTTGGATGATGAATTGTATAGTCACATAGAGGTATTATAATTGTTTATTTTAATTTAGTTTTATTTTATCACATTATACACATAGGCCTTTACTAATTTCTATGGATGGAGGGTAAATATAAATATGGGTGGCTGAATAAATGGAAATTGTTCATTGATTATTTTGTATATTTACATTTTAGATTATGGGGACCTATACTGAGTGGAGGGATTATTGTATATGTTTATTTCTTCTTATTTATTTCTCTTTACCACTTTATTTATTCTATAATATTTGATTTTTCTGGGAAATCTAAATAAAAACATGTCCTGACATAATATTTTTTAGTTTATATTACTTTTTTATTAATTATTTTGTGGTAGAAATCATTTCTTTTTAGTTCACATTGATTACTGACACTAACTGGAAGCTCATGGGGATCAGTAACACCCTTTGGACCTTATCAAGGGCTATTTCGGGTGTCCAAAATAGGAAAAAATTGGTTTGGTTCAAGAAAAAAGGTATCAGAGCACCCTATGTTATTTGGGAAGTAAAGGTAGACCGAGATAAGACTATCAGGACTTTGGTTGTAGGTATGAAAAAATTTCTAAAAAACACATTTAGTGCCAACCCTTGAGTTACCATAGAAATTTGGGATTGAGTCCTTTATTTAATTTTGGAGTTTTGGTTTATTTAAATGATTTCTATGTTTTTATGGATGATAATGGGGGTGAACTAGTATCACATGGTGATATCTCATGTCCTGAAAACCCATGTGCAGCATAAGTAAAAAATTCTACATGATTACCAATGGTTATTTCATGCTTAGCACATAGTCTGCCTAAACATGTGGCCTCATCATAAAAAATAACTAGTCCCTCTTTTATATGTTTTATATTTTGAAATTATATTTATTGGGGTTTTTATTTATGAGTGTCATTTTTTCAAAGGTAAAAAATATTTTGTATTTTGACAAACTATAAAAGGGGTTTTATGATTGGAAAATTTATTTTTAAAATGAAGTTTTAAAATTTTATAAATTATGCTTTTTAAATATAATATTTAATATATTATGTTGCAATTTGTGATTTTTTTTCAAAAAGCAATATATGTGTTTCTCATAAAATGATTTGAAAGGAATTTTTTTATTTTTAAGGTGATCATAAAAAGATATTTTTTGATTTATAAGCTAATTTCCAAATGATATTTTGAAATTTTAAAACAAAAATATTAAAATTTATAATTAATTGTTCTTAATAAAAAATGGGTTGTATAAGAGAATTTTGTTTGAATATTAGGTGTTAAAATTTGAAATTTTCTAGATAATTTTTGGGAATTTAAAATTGTTTCAATTAGGATATGGTGGTTTTTAAATTTAAAGTGATATTTTATCTTCAAAATTTAGTTTTTAAGGAGAAAATATAATTTGATATTTATAAAGGTACATGTAGAATAAATTTAAATGATTTTAATTTGGTTTTGTAAAATGTAATAAATAATTTTGATGTTTTTTGGTTCTTTAAATAGGGTAATATTCTTGGTTTTAAAATAATTTTAAAAGGGTCTTTGAATCCTTATTTCTCAATTTTAAATGGGTATTGATTTTTTTTAGTGATTTGATATTGATTAGTAATGATTGTACTTTTTTTCTTTAGGTTTTCCTTATTCCTATGGTTTACCTATTTTGGGGTGAGTTAAATTTTTATTTATATTAATTTAAATTTTATATTGATATTTTGACTATATTCACCCAAGAATTTTTTGATGGGTTTTATAAATTTCAAGTCTTAGGATGTCCCTAGGTGGTGTCTTTTTATGTTAGGGAATATGATCTTTTGGTTGATGACCTTACCTAGAATTCAAGTGGAGTGGTAAAGAAGATTACCCTCCATATTAGTTTAGCCTTTTTTTATTAATCCTTGTATGATTTTGTTCATTTAGTTTTCTATGAAATATTTTGGTGAGTTTGACACTTTTAGATAAATTCATGTATCTATAATTAGTGGTTCCCCTTTTATTTGATGGGGATGCTAGCCTTGTTTTGATCGTTTTTTGAGTAATTGTGGGTTGGAATCCCTGGATAAATTCATGTGTGACTATGATGGATTATACCTCCAATGTTGGTTTTACCCTTGCTAGAACCTTTTTATTCGAATGAGTTCAGCAGGGTCTTGGTGTCTCTGTTATGACGCTCTAATTTTCTTCCTATTTGGTCTCTATTTTAAAGAAATATTTGGTTGTTTTTGTTTATTTTAATTTTGTTTGGGGTAATTTTGTTTATTATATGTTCTCTATTGTTTGTACTTCTTGATTTTTTTTGTTTCTAGTTGATTTTGGTCCGGATATTATGGAGAAATATATGTTTGGGTCAATGGGAATTTTGGATGTGTTTTTTATTGTGTGTCACTATTGGGACAATTTTTACTCTAAACCTTTCATGGTTATATTTTTTCCCTTTGATTTTCCCTTGGTTATAATACCACTTCATGTTATTAGAGTCATTATGGTGGAAAGATCATGTATTGATCTTGATCTTATTTTCTTTTACCCCAAGGTTTTTGTATTCTTTGTTTGGGTTTTAAGTGTGATCATAAATTTTTTGTTGTTCATGATTTTGGAGATTTTTTTTATTATATTGAGTATCTATCCTTGGATATATATAATGATGTGTGTTTTAGAAAATTACAAATATGGTGTGGATACCACCATGTTTGGTTTGACATCATTCCCTTTAATGATTCGGTTTAAGGTACCTCATGGATGATTATTTGGGTGAGGGAGTCTTTGAGTATTGAGTTTAAAGGTTATTCAGGAGATAAATTGAGTTTGGAAGGTCATTTTTTTATTTCATTTAGTTACAAAGGTATTATCTTGGTGATGGTCATGGTGTTCCTTGGTTTTGGAGAATTAATTTTCGATTGAAGAAGTTGGATCTTGTCCCTTATATTGGTATTCTAAACTAGTTGAGACTTTCTAGGGGAAGAAAAAATTATAGTGGGGATAATTTTCAAACCCCAACTTAGTTAATATCCTTTTTATATTATTTAACTATTATTTAATTCTTTTCTTTATTTTTGTTTTTATATTTTTTAATTTTAATATTTAAGAGGTTTTTCACAAGTTTATGGTTAGTGGAGGGTTAGTAGAAACCATACATAGACAATGATATTTTATCTATCATTTGATAGAACCAAATTCATGGCTAGTGAAGAATATCCGAAACTATGAACCCATCCCATAAAGTCTTCCCTAGGTCCTCCAGTACGGGGTGAATAATTTGTTTAAGGTTTGGAAAATCATGTAACCAAAACATGTGTGATACCCATACTTTAAAAAGTGGTAAATTACCAAATTTAGCCTCCCCTTTCCTCATATTCATCATTCACATCCTAGGGAGGTCGATCCACACCTATCATGCTCCTCTATTTCCCACCCAGTGCAATTTCAAGAGGATTTCTTCATGATTTCCCATCTTGTTCATCACGATAAGGCTTCCCCTCCCTTCTTCCTCCCCTTCCTCTAATTTTCCTTTTTTGATTCGCTTATCACACAACCCAAATGAACACTGACATAATTTTTGGTATTTCATTTAATGATTCTTATTTTCTATGGTTTTTGAGGTTTTATATTAGGATGATTCTTCTTATGGCCACTGAAGATAATAGATTCTTATCTATTTAAGGTAAGGTTTGCTTCTATTCTTCCTCTTTGGATGAATTTTAATTTTGTTTCTTTTGATTTCAAGATTAATTTTTGTTTTTTTAGTTATATTAGACCCCATTAAGGTGGAATAGTTCCTTAATTCTCGAATGTAGTGAATTATAGGTAGTTTACCCCTTGTTTCCAGCCTTTAAATTTTATAATCTTTCTTGCTTTCATTTTTAATTCCCCATTAAAATATCATATAATGATAATAATTTTTTTAAAGTGTATTTGAATTGAAAATAATGTTTCACTTTATTTTAAGTTCAATTTATGGGTTTTACCTTAATTAGAATTTTATGAACAATTGTTTTAATGAATTTTACAGACGTTTTGTTTTATGAATGCCCAGATGACCTTTAAATAAAAATTCAAATGCGTTAATAGTGGTTTTGTCTTTAAAAGTGGGGTTCTTCCTTGTAAAAAAAGTTTATAATTTTTTTAAAAATTTAAAACTTCCTTTGAAATGTTTGGGTGTGTTTTTTTGTGTTTTTTTCTATACATGTAAATAGGTGTACATATATATGTATTTATGTATAAAAATTCATATGAAAATTTGTGAATTTGGGTAATGAGATATGTGTGTGTGTGTGGATACAACTATAAAAGGGTATTTTGATGTTGTTTCTAAAATATATTTGAAATACTATTTGGTACACTATGTTGTATTTTTATAAAGGATTCTTTAATTGATAAAAGGTGGTATTTTATATCCTCCAATGTTGAATTATATTCCTTATGGATTCTTAAATTTTTTCATTGTATTTAAAAATGAAAATGGTTTGATAATGCATGTTTTCATTTGATAAATGATTTTTCTTGTAATGGGTTAATTAAGGTCCCCCTTTATTTTATATGAAAATTGGTATATTTTGGAATTTCTATAGCACATGGGAACCATGGGTACTTTGTGGGTATACTAAGGAAATTACACTAGTAAAATAAACACTCCCTAACCTTTGGACTACACTAAAACACAAAATAAACTACATGATGATGGTATGGATTGGCTATTGTTGGAACTTTGGTTTTTACCTCTCCAAAGAATCATGTATAGGAATGATATTATATGGTTCCATCACCAAGAGTAAGGGGATCTTAAGATGAGTCATAATCTTAGTTACCTCAGGTGTCCCATTGTGATTGATCTATTTATTTTCATTTTTTTGCTCCCCTTTCAAAATAAATAATTTTTTTAATTTATGTTAAGTAAAATGTTTCTTGAAAATTTATCTTTCATTACATTTAATGTTTGAATTGAATATTTTCTTAAAATTCATGGACCTATATGATTTTAAAATATGTCACATTTGAAAATGAATAAAAAATATATTTTGTTTCTAAATAAAAATTTGATACAAACCTATTTTTATAATTCATTTCAAAATATCATAAAAGGATATTTTATTTAAAACATGAAAATGGGGAGTGGATTACCTTTGGCATGCCCATCTTTATCATTTCAGTTTTAGAGTCTGATCCTATTCCTAACCACTCATTAAGTGTTTATTATTTGGATGATTACTTGTATAGTCACATGTAGGTATATTCATAGTTTTATTTTTATTTTTATTTTATTTTTTCACATTGACCATATAGTAATTTTCTACTTTATATGAATGGAGAGTAACTATAATATCTAGTGGCCAAATAAAAGTCATTTGGTGGTGGCTTTTTGTGCATATTTTCATTATAGGGGGGGAGATTGTGGGTGAGATGAATGATTATTATAGATTTTTATGTATACTTTTTTATTTATCACTTTATTTACTCCAATACCTTTATTTTATCATAGAACTTAGAATTACAGGTGGGTTTTGATGATATTTTATTTATTTATTTCTAGTTGTTTATTCATTATTTAGTTGAAGAAATCATTCCCTCATGGTTCAATTTGATTCCTGACACTAGATTCCATCTCATAGAGGTCAAGAGTTCCCTTAGACCCTTATTGTGGAATGGTTTAAGAATATGATAGAGGAACAAATTGTTTTGGTTCATGACACAAACCCTATATACTATATCACACCCTTAATTTGAAAATATATTTAACCACTTGTTAAAACAAAACAAAAAATGCGGATAGGGGAACCTTCTAAATATTCTCAAGTAAAAGGTGATGGTGGATCTCATAAGTTCACTCTATACTTCTCAAATATTGGTTTCTCCAATGGTTTTTTAAATATATTAGCAAATGAGGTTATTATGTAAACATATTAGCTACTTATGTGTTTATCCTTTAAAGAATATTTTTTTTTTAGTTTAATAAATTTTCACCTTATCATAAAATTTACTATTTTTGAGTGTCATACTAGATTTTTTATGTAGTAAATAAAACATTTATTATCAGAAAAATTATATTGGGTAGATTCATAGCCACACTATGATTATTTAATTATTGTTTCATCCAAATCAATTGAGTATAATAATTTATAGGTGAAATATACTAATGTCCTAGAGTATTAAGTGATGTTATTTCTTACTTATTTCTCAACTATCCATTATAGTTATATCCTATATAAAATGATTCATCAGTTTTTTATTTTATACTTAAAACATATTTAATCCAATTATCATCATTATATGTCATTAATTATTTCCTCTTTCCTACTGAATGAAATATATCATATTATGTAGTTTCATTCACAAATCTCAATATACTATTCACTACTATGAGTTATTCTTCTTAAGTATAAATATAAAAAGGTGTAGAAAAATTTTTTACATACAACATTTAATATCTTATTATTTTCATGTAAATAAAAATACCAATAATTTTTTTTTAAAGTGTAGTCAAATTTCTTTCCAAAATCATTTATTTCATGTTTTTTCTTCTAAGAAAGGTTTTGACATTGGGTTACTATATTTCTTTCCATATTTCATACATATTTCATTTAAATTCTTTATTTATGATATTAAAGTGCTTTTTACTTGTTAATTTACTTGAAACCCAAGTAATTATGGGATTTTTCCAATCATGAACATCTCACATTCAGATTTTATTAGATTTGAAAACTACTCGCATGATTCAGTATTTCTTCTACCATGTATTATATAATTAATAGATACCAATATCATAAATTTCCCTTGACTTTTTTTCTTCACATTATGTTTTTTATCTTTACAACCTCTTTTTAACTACATATTATTTATAAAATAAACAAGTTTGGTATACCATAGATGAGGTTCTTGTTTTAACCCATGTAATTATTTCTTTGGGATGAAATTGTTTTCACTATCATAAAGTTAAAATCTATCAAGTTTTTAAATATATACCTTATACTTGATAAGAAAATTAAATAAATTAGTCTTCATATCCATTTTATAGATCTCATATCCTCTTTGCATATTGACTTTACATGCTTATCAAGATTTCTTTAAAATAACTACATGGTTTGAATGACAATGTTTCCATGTGATCTCTTAACAATATCCCATGTATTATTCTTTTCAATCTAATATAACTCCTCATTCATGGATTTAACCCCATGAATCGTCTCTTATAGGTTATTAAAATTAATAAGGATTCACTTGTGATTATAGACTTATTATCTCGATATATTTATTATTATGGTTTTAATGTGTGTTTTTTATCACCCTAAATATTAGATTCATCAACTTATCCCACTTTCTTTGTTTTTGAACTTGTGTATATATTTTATTATATTTATTTTATCTTAGAAAAAACCCTTCTATATATTATTTTAGTATTTTTTAGTTATTGTGTTTATTGAAAATTTTGGTTTATAAAATTTATGTTTTTTTGTTAACAAAGTGGGCTTATAAAGTGCTTCTAGAAGATCTTAGAGGATTTTTGAGTTTGAGTTGAAAAATAGTGAAGGAAGGATTTTTTATAACATGTATACATTACCATATAGTAAGTTTGTGTGACTGTGTGGTAGGTTTACCCAAGCACGTTAGAGGTTCGATATTTTAAAGAAGTTATGTGGTGAATGAAACACAAAGTAAGTTCCTGATAGGATTGGTTCATGAAAAAACTAGGTGACTACTCTATGTGCTTAATATGTCCTTTGTGGTTGAGATGATGTGATTTTTAGTGGACCATGAAGGAAGTGTGGTATATGGTACTTTCATACATGAAGTAGATTCCACCAAGGTTTGAATAGTAATTTCTTGATTAGTGGATTTATTAGGTATATTTTATAAAATAATCACCCATAAATAACTTCATTATATAAAGAAAAATATTATATAAGAATATAATCATTAGGAATTTTTCTAAGTCAAAAATTGATTCATAATGTAGTTCGTAAAGGGAGAGCGGTATGAGAAGGTTTTTCACATGAGGATTAGTTCATGAGGGACCTTGAATGAGTTAGTATGTGAGGATATTTGCATAAATTAACCTCATGAGTCAAATGTGAAAATGTTATTTACAGAGTGTTGTGGGAGCTCACATAAGTAAGTATGTGAAGATAACTCGTGTAGGTCAGTACGCAAAGACAATCCATATAGGAGAATAGTTCATAAAGCACCAGAAATTAATGAAGGAAGTCAGTTATAGAACAAGTATAGTTTAAAAAGAAATTTTACATGATATATATTTAACATTATAAAGAGTATTTCATCCCACTAAAAAAATAGGAGCATTAGGTCAAACATATTTTAGTTCGAATCCATTCAGAGCTGATTCAAATCGCCTGAAGATTATTCTGGAGGAGAAGTGAGATATTTCTAAAATAGAGAGTAGTGTGTTCTCAATTGTAAAAGTTTGTAAACTTTGAGGTATATTTATTAAAATACCCTAAGATTTTTAAAATAATACTATGTTTGATAGCGTATAAGACACACAACATTGAGCTTCAACAACTGTGAAATAGTATCATTTAATATGATGGTTATTACATTATCATTGAATTGGAAAGTATAAACAGGAGTAAAAATTATGAAAATAAAAATATAATGTTCTTACTAAATTCAAATGTACTGATTGATTCTTATGAAATAACCACTCAATTTGTAGTATACATTTTATGTTTCAAAAATACTTTTTCTCTATAAAAAAATTGATTTTTATAAGAGAATACTATATATATATTCTACCATGTTTATAAATTGTATTTTATAAAAATGATATCATTTTTTAAATAATTTTATCAAAATTATCTTAAGGTTATATTTCTATATTTTTTTGAATAGATTAATCTTTTATTGAATAGTGAAAAAAATATCAATTTTATATAAAACTATATTTTCCATTAAATTTTTTTAAAAAATTATAATTTAATTTAAATTTATTTAAAAAAAATTAGTTCCTTTTTATTAAATATAATCCAATTAACTTAATTATAATTTAAATTATGATTAATTTTGGTAGAAAAAAAAAATTTACATAAAAATGCATTATTATGTAAATTCATTTTCATCGTGTTTTGTAGGTTTATTTTAAATTAATTTATACCAATTATAGGGATTGAATTTAATCAAATGGATTAAATATTTGGAATAATTATATCCCAATTTTATAAATATTTCAAATATATTTTTGGTCATTTTGAATAGTAACCTAGGTAAATATTTGTTACACCGATAAGGATAAATCCATAAACTAAGGTTAAAAATAATGTGATAACGCTTTAAATATATATATAACACCTTTTTATTTATAATTTATGATTTTTATTCCAAAATAATCATCTTTTATTCTATGATATGTAAACTTAGGGCCATTTTTTTATAATGAACTTAATATTATTTTAAGTAAAGAATAAATCCAAAATATCCCTCTTTTGTTTTAATAACCCTCATATTTTTTCATAGGGATAACATTAGTTTATATTTGTTAATAAATGTTTATTTTAAATATATAATAGTTTTTTATATCGTGGAAACTTATTTTTAATTTTTAGTAATGGAATAATTACCTAAAATGCTTATATAATGCCGACACTATGTTTGTGCAAGGAGTAGAAAAAACAATTAAATGATTTTAAAAATAATAAAACTAATATAATTTGGATGAATTATTGTGTTCCAAAAAAATTAGATAAATATAACATATTATTTTTGTTTTAAATGTTTATATTTTAATTTAATTACTATATTGATGTCTTTAAAGTCTAATTATGTCAATATTCCCGAAAATGACAAATAGTATTTTATATTAAAAAATATTTTATTAAATGATTTAAAATTCATAAAAATATTATCATTATCCAAGTGAATGTTATATGGTCTATAATATTAACCATTATCCATTTATGTATCATTTTTCCTTTTATAGTAACTTTTTTTACCTCTAAAGAGTAAAAAACTTTGTTATTATGCTAATTGTTAATAGGGTTAATATGAGGTTAAAACTAAAAAATAATGGTTTAAACACCACATAAACTAGTATAAATTTATTGTATAAAATTATTTAGACATATAACCATACTATATTATAAATATATCAATTTTATCCACTAGAATTTAAAAATTAATATATATTAATTTAATACTTCAGGTAATTCCAAGGGTACCTCTCTCCTCTCTTATAAAAGGACACCACCTCTCCTACCTTCATCACACTTTTTTATCCACTTAGCTCAAAAAAATCCTAAAAAACCTCTTATTAACTTCATTATATAGATTATATAGGTATTTTATTCTTAAAATATCATCCCCATGGTTTTTAAGGAGAGATCTAAAAGAGATTCTTCAAAGAAGTGGTAATCATATTAACCGAGCATTTTCATTTTTCTTCTTTTTATAACTCCTTAAATTATATCTTAAACTTTTAAATACTATAAAATAATCATTCAACATATATTGAGTTGTTATTTTTCTAATTTAATAGCCTTATTTATATCCTTTTTTAATCAAATAGGGAATGAAAACATTGTTCGTGCATACATGTGGACTACCATCTCTATTAAGCGATGTGCTTCATTTTCCATCACCGCCTATCATGACAATTTAGAATTATGAATTTAATATATATATATATATATATTATTATTGACATAATTATAATTCTTTAATTAAAATATATCATCTATTTTTTTACTCATCCATCTGTTGAAAAATGATAACATCGTTCATGCGTACATGTGGATTACCATCTCCATAAAGTGATGTGATTAATTTTTCCTATATGTATTTAATGTATGGTCATAAAATTTTATTTAATGTATAAAAATGATAATTATTTCATAATTAATATCATGTTGATGATGTAATATTGACCACTTTGACTACAGTTAACCTTCCAAAATTCATTGTATAGTTATGAACCGAATGTTCCCAAAACACACAACGTAGACTTAACCGATTAATTAATTAAATATATCATTGAAATAAATAAAATAAAAGGTTTTATTGTAATTAATTAATCCTATAAAATTTTCTAAAATAACTAAATAATTAATATGATTTCATTATATAGTAATTAATGGACATGTATAGAAATTTGACACTCAAGGTAAGGGGTTTCTTAACTCAATTTCTTTTCATTGGGTTATAACACTTATTCATTGACTTTTCTATGACATGATTATTTGTGAAATTACCTATGATTATATTATATTGTTTTTAACAATGTTTTATGTGGTTTTAAAATTATTACACATAGTCACCTCAATAATTAATTCTCACTTTAGCTATATGATCTTTGTAAGGATTATTCATCTCAAAATTGTTTCTTTCATGTATTTCTAGTATTAGGAACTTTATTCCTTTTATAAGGTATATATGATGGTTATTTAAATATTATATCATGAATTAATATTTTATCATGATATTTTAAGTTTTTTTAAGTTATCCCTTTCAGGATATGTTCATTCAATTGTCATAAAGTTAAATATATTTTCATGATATCAAATTCAATTCTTTGAGACATAAATCATATTATGAACCATGTTTTATTTTATATGGTGCACTTAATACCCATGAATATTTTTCAAATTTTATCTCAGAAAAATTATGGGTTTTATAGAATCATTTTAAGTTCCTTCATCCAAAGGGTGTTTTATTCAAGCATTACCCATGTTGTGAGGGTTTATCATCTTAGACTTCTTTATTTGAGACATGTTTTGATTGTTGAAAATATATTCATTTATATAGTGAATATAATAACTCTTGAAATATAAAAGCATGAATATTTTTATACTCATAGTAATGGTTTTTTCCTTAAAAACATTTCTTTAAAGGTTTTAATGAATTTTAACCAAACTATTCCTCTATTCTATATATCATATTTCAAGAATGTTATTTTCTGAAAATAAATAATTTCTTAAATATATTTTACAATATATTTGACCTTATTTTTTCAGTATGATCTACTCACTCTGATTCTTCAAGTCTAATTTCCCAATCTGGTCTTCCCACTCCGAGTCTTCAGATCTGATTGCCTAATCTGATCATCCCACTCTGGTCTTCAAATCTGATTTCCCAATATGATATATATAGCTCTGTCAGAATACTATTGAGACAATTTCAAATTAATTATTCCATCTATAAATCCCAATACATAAATCTTGATCCAATTATGCAACCTGATACAATGACCATCTGAATATGATGACAAGCAAATTACAATGGATAGCTGAATACCATGATCACTAAATATGATGATCAGTTGAAAAATGTTTCAATATTGTATCTTCTCATTTCACTTATATTCGTCTAAACTTCTACAACAAAGGATCAATACGGAATCATTATTTCTCTCCCTATAAATTTGGAGATTCTCTCTCTTTTGTGAATAGTACCTCTGTGTCAGTTCAATAAAAAAAGTATAAAGTATTTTCTCCTTTTATAGGTGACCCATGAGAGGTTTTGGTAGGAATCCCAAAAACTATCCCGCTCACCCAAATTTCCCAAATTTGCATGTTTCCTAGAATTTAGGGTGAATCTTGACCTCATAAACTCTTCTCAAATATTCTTAATCCTTCTCAAATATTCTATCAACTTCATATCTTCCTTCAATTTTCTTTTCAAGAATCAGTCTGGATCTGATTTCTCAATCCTATTTTCTTAATCTAATTTCTTCAATATAATGCTCTGTACAAATTTAAAAGAAATATTATTTGAATTTTAATATTACCCTAAATAATATATCCATCTATTTTCTTCAGCTCTTTTCTTGATCTATATGATTGATAAATGAAGTAATTCAACCCCTTTTAAATGGTTGACTACATTGTTGATCATCTTCTTTTATTTTCTTTACATTAATCAGTATCAATCAATTATTCCTCTAATTATGATAGCTCTTGACCTAATTGAAGAAACAACACATTTTTTACAAATGTTCTCAGCCATTATGAATCTGATGAGACTATTACAATGGTTTCACCAACTTTATTCTTTAAAGATCATGCCTCTGAATATGTTGAATATTGGTTGCTATAGTGTTTTACTTGCAATTGAAAGTATTGTAACTTCCCAATCCTCCAGAAACCTCTCTCTTTCCTTCTCATCATAAAAATGATTTTATCAAATAAAATTGTCCTAAATACAATATCTATCACCCCTTTTATCTTTCCCTTCATATTTGATCAATCTAAATACGATTGGAAGCAACTCTTTCACTTACTCATTATTTTATAAATCTTTCATCATAAGTTTAGCAAATGATTTATGATAACTCCAAGATCAATAAAGCATCATCACATTTGTTTTATCATTGTAATAAAGAATCCAATTCTCCCATTATGATAAAATATTCCATACTAGATTCAAAGTGAATTCGATGACCCTTTACTTCCAGAAATATTCTTCCTCGATAAGATTGACCTTCTCATTTTTGGATTTAGTTGTGAATCCGATGAGAATTTTCTTCTATCTAGCATCACCTGAATATGATGAAGCTTTTCATACATTATGAGTATAATTATCTTGAATATGATGGTAAAACTAAATTTCACAAAAATACAAAGTGAGTTGATTTTCCTTTATTCTTTAAACATCCTTGACAAAAAAAGACAATATTTAAAAACACCTTCCTCATCATCTTGGTCCTTACAAAGATAAATCTTTGAAAAATATTAATCTCTATGAAGTTCATAAAATATGTCATAAATATGAGGTAGAGGATACTTTTTCTTTATTATAATAGAATTTATTTCCCAATAATAAAAGAATAGTATAAAAGATCCATATTTCTTACTAATAAAAAGAATAGGGGCTCCCCAAGGTGAAACAATAGGGTGTATAAATCTCATATTACAAAACAACTCTATTTGTTCCTCAAATTCCACTAATTATATAGTGGTCGTTATATAGGGATTCTTTGATATAGGTATTTCATCAAGGATTAAATTAATGGAAAACTCGACTTCATGCTCTGGTGGATGTCCAGATAATTCCTCATAAAATACATCAATTCATTCTTAAAAAATTGGTATATCCTCAATTTAAATATTACCTTTTCCATTCGTAGGTTGTGTCTGCTCATCTTCCCAAATAATTTCATTTAAAATTTTTTTGGGGTGGATCTAGACATGAATCTGATAATGAAGTTTATCCTCTAAATATAAGGAATTCCACATCTTAATCACAAATCATAATTTCCTTCTCCTTGAAATATTTTTTCGCATCATATTTTTAAATCTAGTCCATACCAAGGATATTATCAAAATCAACCATCAATATGATTATAAAGTTAGAAACTAGGGAACATTTATTTTTATAATGGGAACTGACTAGAATATCCTTATTGCGATGAGACTTCCATTTCGAATCATGATTGATAACTTCTTTCTTAAGGTTCTTAGGAAATATAAAATTTTCTTGTCAAAATTGGAAGATATAAAAGAGTTTAAAGATACATAATCAAATAAAGCAATATATAAGTTTTAGGATATGATTAAAGTACCTGCCACCACATAATTAGGAACGTCAACCTTAGTTTTTGTGATTTAAAAAGTTTGGCCTTTCTCCCTAGGAATTTTCTAGGTAGAATCCCCTTGACGCATAGGACAATCATTTTCATAGTGTCTTATCTTCTTATAGTCAAAGAAATGTACATTGTTTGTTTCTTTCTTTCCATTATAATCATGAGCCTAGGTTCCCTTATCTCCATACTTGAAACAAAATCCTTTTCCTTTTAATCATAGATATGGGTGTTTCCTTCCAAAAGTATCACAAGTTAGAAAATTCCCCTTTTATTATTCCCCTTATTCATTTTTATTTGTTATATTCTTCTTCTCTTAATTCCCATTAGATTCATAAGACATAGATAATTCTTAATCTGTATTGATAGTACATGAGACTATGTCCTCATATGATGATAAGGTTTGGGATATGAGTCCCCTTCGAAGTAATGGATTTAACCCATAAAAGATACGGTCAATCTTACTCTTTGGATTTCATACGTAGTCTGCAACATGTCTTTTTAAACTTTTAAAGTTGGATTCATAATTAGCAACATTTTATTCTTCCTTTTGACTCAAACTCAATAATTTTACCTCTATATTTTTTAGTTTTTTGTGATGAAAATATTTTTCCAATAAGAGTTACTTAAAATCCTTCCATTACATTCTATATATTTTCTCATCATACTTAGAGTTTTAAATCAATGACAACCATCGATCGAAATCCCTTGAGAAATAATAAACTTCCATGAAAACCTTATCCCCTTCATTACTTCTCAAAGTGATAAATATATTCTCTAAGGGACTTATCCATTACTCAGATACAAATTGATTTCTAGTCCCATTTAAGGATGTGAGTTTTGGATGCATAAAGTATTCTAACATTGTTACACTGCATTATGGATTAGTAGGTTGTTTCATACGGGAAAGGTTATTGGTCATATCCTAAGTTAGCTACCCAAATATAGTCATAATTTATTTGGTTCCAACTTCATTTCCAACTATATCTTTATTATCATTCCCAGGAGGGAAATCCCTACAAGGATTACGTGCATTGATAAGGTTTACATTCCTTCTGTTAAGTTCCATTTATGAACAATGGAATATACCAAATTAGTTCATAATATTATGAAACATAATAAAAAACTTAATATAAATTGAAAATTTATGTATAAATAATCTCAAAATATTTATAATGGTTTCTTTGGGAATATTATTAAAGTCTGTTATGGGGTTACATTTCTCGAATCTATGTTTTCTAAAATCTAATTCCCCAAGGTTTCTATTAAACTATTTCTAATACCAACTATAGATACCCTGACTCTAGTATCCCATAATTGGTGGTTAATTTATTATCTTTGAATAAGACACAAGAAATCATATCCCAAAGGGATTAATTGTTTAGCAAAATTGGAAAACTAGATACATACTGGAATAACACCTTACATTTGAAAACTTAAAATACAATATAATATTTTCCTTGATAAAACCATTAATCACTTTAGTATATCACTACTTATCAATCATAAATCACTTCATGTAATCCTAGTGAAAGTAAGAATAAGAAAGGGTTTAGCTTATTTCCTCATTAAGGTTATGCGTACAGGAGAATCTAACAAGGCATGAATAATATGGAAAGAAAAAATGATGATCAAGTAATTATATATAAATAATCACATGAGCTAGAAACTAATCATGAATAGAAAATAAAATAATCACTTGGAAATAAAAAACTAAATTCATAATGATGGAATGCATAATTTCAAACATCAGAAACATACCGAAAAGGATTTTTCCAAGACATCTAAAAATATCATCAAGTCTTTGTGCCATGAAATATTAATAAATGGGTAATACCTCATCCAAAACCCATGATAGTATGTATCATGAGACCTATCTATGAATTGAGGGGATATATCAGGTCCCTCCCATATTTTACTAAGTCTAATTCATTAATCATATGAATAAATAATATAGTTGAATCAACATTCCTTAAAAATTAATAATTGTCCGTATAGGAAGAATTATCATAAGGAATGTCAATACTTCCACAAGTAAAAATATTCATAAACCAACTAAAGGGATATGTTGGATAGTATAAGTAGAGTATATCCTCAACATAAGATTCAACAAATTATGTTGACATAAATGAAAATACTTTAAAATCTCACAGGAAATTTTCTTGAGAAAAATACCCTTTTACTTTTAAAATCACTTTTTAAAATCTAAAAACTACATATGTAAAAAATAAATAATTTTATTTAAAAATATATTTGTAATATTTTAAATTAATCTTAAAATAATTTATGTTTCATGATGGTGATAAATTTTTTTGATTTCGTATAAGTTAGAAAACATTCTTTTCGCACTTTTGTAAGAAAATTCAAAAAGTACCTCATTCGGAAAATGATACAAAGATTCCTTTTAAAAAAATTGTAAAAAGTCAAAAAAGGGTAAAAATGAATTTAAAAAGTAATTTTAGAATAGTAAAAACATTTTTGAAAACATTTTTAGAAATCATGTATATGGAAGATAAATATTCCTCAGCTGAGACTTAAAAATAAACAATCCCAAATAATGATGAGATTGTGAAATAAACTCTTACCTCAGGTTTGATTTTCTTTTCACATGTTTAAAACTCTTATATAACAAATATATATTTATTATACATATATTATAGAACCATAATATCATATATGATTTACTTATAATATTTTATCATCCTTTTATTATCAATTCATTGTTAAAATCATTATTTCATGTGGTAACTGCTTCGTTTTTCATGTATGTTTTGATTTGGTAGTTTCAGTACTTATATTTTTATTATGGTTACATAATATCCAGAATATTATTTATGGTATAAATATCACATATATTATGAGACAGGTCATATTTAATACTACTAATGAATTTCATATTTACGTTTAAGAAATCTATATTCTGAGAACAGGTGATAAGTCTAAGATACCTCTAGGACATCACACCATCAAACTATCATACCACTGGACTGAAGACTTGAAAAATTATGAGAGATCGTTGATTCAGACATCGTTGATCGACACACCGCCAGGATGTCATGCTATCAGAACACAAAAATAGAAAAGTATGATATACCTAAAGATGAGACACTGTTAATATCATTTCATTAGACTCATATTGTTCACACACAAAAAATTCTTGAGTTTGAGACACTACCAAACCATACACCACTAGAAGAGACACTGCCAGCTTTCTAGACATTTTTCAAAGTCTAAGACACTGCCAACTTCATACTGCTAAAATAAAATACCACCAGAACAACATACCAACAAAACAACATACTACGAGATAAACGTACCATCAATATCGTACTTTTAGTTTCAGGCCTCCATAACATGAGACAATTCCAGAACATGAGAAACCTCCAGAACTTAAGACATTTTCACTATTTATATTAATTTACTTGTTTTGTTTTGAATTGTATCATTCTAATGTATATATTTATTGAAGTTAATTCTATTTACTATTTTAATTATTGTGACTTAAATGTTCGATAGAAATTATGTCAGAACTAGAAGTATGAGGAAGCAACTCTGGATATTCTCCTTGCTGATATTACAAATAAATCTGCAGCACACTCCATTGTATAACATATAAAGAGAAAACATGCAAGAAATAAAAAAAGGATCCTGACATACCAAAATATATCAAGAAAAACATATTATAAATAAAAAGAGATGAATTTCTATGAAATCTCGATTAGGAAGTTAAACTTCATTCAGTTCCTTCTTCCAGTCAGAAAATAAGAATTTTTGAAACTCTTCTTTTCTAAATATTTCAAGAAGACTCAACTAAAGCTTCATTGCTGAACCAAATAGAGAGTCAAAAGCTACATTTCAAAATACTGAGCATCTATAAACTCTATACTTCTAGATTTCTCATTCTTATTTATATTTTATCTCATTTTAGTAGTATGTACTATATTCTATTTTATATATGCACATTGTCTCTTATGCTAAACTAGAAGATACACGATATCTTCTAAAACTTTCTTTTCATTTTTTCCCATGGATAAGAGTGGTATAGGTCCCTCTATGGCATTTTTATATTTATTCCCATGAATAACTGTGTAAGAGGTCATGTGTGACCTGAATAGTTTTATCTATTGTAAAACACAATCCAAGTTGTGAATCATTTGTTCATATTTTATAAACTTCTCGGTGGTGGGTGATCACCAATTAAAGAGGACTAAGTCTTGAGTTGATATTGAATCTCTTGTATTCAATTTTCTACTATGTGTTTTTAATTTTGTTTTACTTTGTTTTCACTTTATAATTGAAAACTATTTTAACTATAAAAAAAATTTATACTTTGATAATTTATCTTAATTTGTGTTCATATAGTATTTTAATCAAGTAAATTGATTTCAAAGGATTGAATAATATTATATATATTATTCATCTCAAACCTAATCAGTCTTAAGATAAATCTTTATAATGATTAAGATATATATCATATTACTTATTTTGATAAACTAAGTTGTTTTTTAATATTTGGGGGATTTCAAATAATCCATTTTATACAAAACAAATTATTGGTTACTAAATTCTTCCCCATCTTGAGATACTCACTCTGACTAACATTTGGTATCATAGGAATTAGAATCATTTTCAAGTATCTTTTTAACTGTGATTTTCGGTGAGAGTTAAAGACCTTAAAATTTCTTTTAGTTCTAAATTTTTAGTTCTTTATATATATATATATATATGTATATATATATATATATGTATATATATATATATACTAGTATTTTAGTATTGATAATTGTCAGGAAGGTTCTGCTACCAACAGACTACCTTTCATCAATGGGACTAATTATTCCCAATGTAAAATAAAAATAAAAATTCATATTGAAAGTGTGGGTTTTGAAATTTGGTCTTCCATAGTAGATGAGTATAAAATTCCTATGGCTGCTAAAAATACTTCGGATGATGCAACTAATCTTGCTTATAATAATAATTTCAAATCCATGAATGCTTTATATTGTGCCTTATGTGATTAAGAGTTCAATATAATTTCTACATGTAAAAAAACTTTTGAGATTTGGGAAACTCTAGCTATATCACGTGAAGAAACTAAAAATGTTAATGAAATGATGCTTAATACTTACACTATTAAATATGATAATTTTAAGATAAATCCTGATAATAATATTTCTAATATGTATCTCAGGTTTAATGAGATTTTTAATACCATGATATTGCTAAGAAATATAATAACGGACAAGGACCAGATAACGAGATTGTTAAGATATCTACTAGAAATATGGTGAGGAGCTTCATTGTCAATTAGAGAATCCTGCGATATGATTAAATTACCATTCAAGGAACTGATAGGTAATATTATGATGTATGAAGAATAACTTAAGGTAAACCATGAGGATTATGAGGATCTTAATAGAAATTCAGTAGATTTCACAACTTCTTCCCTTAGAAAACAGAAGAAAAAAAGAAAAATAAAATGTTTAAGATGTTGATTTGAGTGATAGTGAGTCTGCTTCTGATGGTGATGAGGAAATGGATCATCTAGACAGAAGATTTAAGAAGTTATTAAGGAAGAAAAATATTTTTAGAAAAAAAAATATATAAATGAAAATATAACAACAAAAATAATTGGAATAAAAATGATTATGATTCAAAGGAAGTTGTGTGTTATGGTTGCAAAACAAAAGGTCACATAAAATCTGACTGTCCTAAGATGAAATACAAAAATAAATATGAGGAAAAGGATCGAATATATAATAAGGATATGAAAGCCACCTAGAGTTCATATGAGGAAATCTTTAGTGACTTAGATTCTTCACCTGGAGAAAATCTAAATAGAGAAAATATGTGCTTTATGACTAAAATCAATGAGGTATCTACTTCACCCACTATCTATGATAGTTTTTCTATATATATGTATGATAATTCTGACAATGAAAATCATGATGATTAAAATATGTCAAATGAAGAATTATTTGACTACTACAATATGTTAGAAGACACTCTTAATGATTTAAAAGATAATTACAAAGTTTTGAAAAGACAGTATACTCTAATTGTAAATTGTAAGTCTAAGTTATCTATATAAAAAGAAGAGAATAATCAACTACTCAAAGAAAACAACGAACTGAAACTTTCAAATGAAAAATTAAATAAATACCTTTAAATTTTTTCAAATGGTAGAGAAAAATTGACACAAATCTTGGGAAATCAATTTTACCCCAAATATGTTACTAGAATATGATATGAACCAAGAAAGAGGAAAATAACTAAAAATAATTTTTTTCCTAAATCCAGACCTGAAAACTCTACTACCAAACACTTTTTGAAAGGACCCAACAAAATGTTTATTTCTAAGAGTCTAAAATCTGTTTATAAGAAACCCATGGAGGTAAATATGGGTTCCCAAAGCATTTATTACTAACATTTATGGATCCAAATAGATTTGGGTACAAAAATCATTTCTTGTTTAAAACCTATTTTGTAGGAAAAGTGATTGAATATCTCTATTATATGTTTGTAGTACTTGTACAGTGGATGTTCAAGACATATGATAGGAGAATATTCCTTCTTTATGATTCTTATTAAGTTTGATGGTGTCCATGTCACCTTTGGTGATAGTGAAAAAGGAAAAATCATTGGCCTAGGCCAGATTGGTAACAAAAATTCTTTTGTAATTTATAAATTTTTATATGTTGATGGTTTAAAATATAATCTTCTTAATATTTATCAGTTTTGTGATGTTGGTTTCCATGTTAAATTTTAGAATGATTCTTTTAATGTTTTTAATTATAAAAATGCCTTAATATTTACTACATTAAGAAATGATAATGTTTATTCTATAGATTTAAATTATTTAGTTTCTCAGAATGTTTCATGCTTGAGTGTTTTCATAATGAATCTTAGATTTATAATAGGAGACTAGTCCATTACAACATTCACTCACTTATAAATCTAAATAGAAATGGATTAGTTAGGGATCTAACAAATATCAAGTTCCCAACTGATAAATTCTGTAACCCTATCAAAAATGGAAGCATCACAAAGTTTCTTTTAAACTAAAGAAAGAACTATCAACTTCTAAGCCTCTCTAGTTGGTTCACATGTATTTCTTTGGACCTTCTAAATTTTCTAGTCTTAATGGTAATAACTATGTTTATGTTCTTGTAGATGACTATTCTAGGTATACTTGGTTATATTTTCTGACTCACAAAAGTGAATCCTTCTCTTACTTTAACAAGTATTATAAGTCTATAGAAAATATTAGTGGTCTTAGGATTAAAACTTTAAGAAGTGACCATGATCATGAGTTCAAAAATTGATATTTTGAATCATATTTCTCATAAAATAGATACACTCCTAACTTCTCTTATCCTAGGACTCCTCTATAGAATGGAATTGTTGAAAGGATAAATTTAACCTTATTAGATATATCTTATACTATGCTAAATTAATATGACCTACCTATATATTTTTAGGCAGAAGATGTCAATATAGCCTACTATATCATTAATACAGTTTTTATTAGACCAATCCTTAAGAAGAACCCTTATGATTTGTGGAATAATAGAAAACCTAAGGTTAATTAGTTCAGAGTTTTTGATTTCAAAGTCTTTATTCTTAACACTAAGGATAATATTGACAAATTTTCCTCCAATAGTGATGAAGGAATCTTCCTTGGTTAATCAGTATCTAGTAAATACTATAGAGTTTTCAATAAAAATTCCAAGATTTTGGAAGAATCGGTTCATGTCAAATTTTATGAAATAGATCCACATGATACTAAGACCTCTTTAGAAAACTTTGAGGATGACCTATCTTCTCTAAACATAAATTCCAAACCTTTATATTTTGCAATAAAACAAGAAGAATAATCATCCATTTATGAATAATTTCTATAACTTCCACTTGAAAATATAGAAGTAATCAGTCCTACCATCTATAGAAGTATTATAACTCTCAAGAACAATCCTATATATATTGTTGTAGAAGATCTAGATAGAGGAATTAAAACTAGATCTTCTGTTAAAAATCATGTTGAACATCAAGAATTCTTGTCTCACATTGAACTTAATAACATCAATGAATCAATTAATGATAAATTATAAGTGATAGAAATTCAAGAAGAGTTAAATTAGTTTGAAATGATTAAGGTGTGGTAACTTGTAGATGGACCCAAGGGAACCTTGACTATTGGAACTAAATGGGTATTTAGGAATAAATTTGATGATTAGGTAATATAGTTATAAAAAAATATAGACTTTTTGCACAAGGTTACATTCGGGAAGAAGGAATTGACTATGAGGGAACCTTTTCACATGTAGCTAGACTTGAGTCCATAAGAATCCTGCTTACCTATGTAGATCATCTAGATTTCAAAATTTATCAAATTTATGTCAAGAGTTCTTTCTTAAATGGTTTTATAGTTGAGGATTTTTTTTAGAACAACTCCCTAGTTTTCAAAATCCTTATTTTCTTAATAAAGTTTTTAAATTAACTAAAGCTTTATTTGGTTTTAGATAAGCTCCTAGAGCTTGGTATGATAAGCTTAGAAATTTTATGATTTTAAAAGGTTTTTCAAAAGGAATAGTTGATCCTACACTTTTCATAAAATGAATTTAAAAAGGTTTATTAGTAGTACAAATCTATGTTGATGATATTATTTTTGGATCATCCAAAAATTATATTTGTAATAATTTTTCTAAAATGATGCAAAATTAATTTGAAATGAGTTTAATGGGTGAACTCAAGTTCTTTCTTGGATTTCAAATTTTTCAAAACAAAGAAGGAATCATTTTGAACCAAAGTAAATATAAAAAATATCTTCTAAAACATTTTAATTTGGACAGCACTAAAAGTAGTGATACTCCTATGAGTACCACCTGTAAATTGGATCTTGATGAAACTAGGAAACTAGATACATAGGTATGATTGGAATCCTTCTCTACTTAATTGCTAGCTAACCAGAAATTATGTTTAGTGTGTGTATGGGTGCTCATTTTTAAGAAAATACAAAAAAGATACACTTACTTTCTATTAAAAGGATTTTCAAATATCTCAAATATACAACTAATTTAGTATTGTTTTACCCTTGAGTAAAATCATTTGATTTAGTAATTTATTCTGATACTGATTTTTGTGGATGTAAGTTAAATAGAAAAACACCTATAAAACATGTCACTTTTTGGGAAAGTATATAGTTTCATGTTGTATTAAAAAAGAAAAACTCCATTGCATTGTCTACTATCGAAGCTGAATACATAGCTACATGTTGCTATTATGCACAAATTTTGTGGATGAAACACACTATACTGGACTATGGATATCAATTCTGACATTTCCCTATAAACTTTGACAATACAAGTGCGATAAATATATCTAAAAATACTATTTCTCATTCCTGAACAAAATATATTGATATAATACATCATTTTTTGCGAGATCCTTTTCAAAAGGGAGATATTAATCATGAATTTATTGGTATTGATAATCAGTTAGCTGATATATTTACCAAACCTTTTAATTTTGAGATAATGAATTATATCAAACATGAATTAGGGATGATTAATTTCAGTTAAGTTTAATTTTGGTTGTCATACCATTCATTGTCATACCATTGGTTTCATACTATTGGTTTCCATACTGATGGTTTTTATATCAATGGTTATCATACCATTGGTTGTCATACCATTGGTTGGAATACTGTTGGTTTTCATACTGTTGGTTTTTATACCATTGATTTTATGCTTTTGTAAAAAAAATTCTATTTCTTGATATTACGAAATTCCAGTTTATTTTCTGGTTTATTTATATTATTAAAACCTGGTGTGTATCTTTATCTCAATTTTTATTTTGATTTCACATATAAATTAAATTTTAGAATACCTAATATCCCAAATGACATGAATAAAAATAAGTCTTTTCCCAACAAATCCTAAGCCTCATGCTATATTTGTGTATCTCTCTTTGGTCAAACCCAAATCTTTGGATTCTTCATTTCAAACTTTCACCCGGAATTTGACCCAATATTCAAAGCTGACCTATATGATGAGAATGAAGAAACATTTAGTGTATTCTCTATTTAAATCCAGATCTTCAAAAAAGTAGAAGAAATAATCGAGTGTTCCTGCTCCAACTGCTCCAGTTATCCTTGAGCTTGCTAACCATATTGTGGTACCAGAAAAAGAGGTAGGCTCAAAATGGCTACTGTCAAGAAAGTCTATAGTACTCAAGGTTCTTCAAAACCAAGGTTTGTTAGATTGGTTTTTGTCAAATAAGATACCTTTTTACCTGAAGTTGGTTCATGAGTTTTATTAAAATATAGAGTTTTCATTTAATAAAGATAGTGAAAATTGTGTTATAAGTAGTGTCAAAGGACATGAGTTCGATTTTTCCTCAATAAAATGGGATAAGATTTTAAAAGTACCTCATTATGGAGTCTTTTATGACTATCAAGGGAGCATTCCAAAAGCTAGTGACCTATTAATTTATGAAAATTCCCTTTTTGTGCTAACAGAAGATGGAACAACAAGGAGGCCCATTACCTCTGAATTAGATGGAGAATGTAGGTTGTTGTTTAAGTTCTTATAGCACATGCTTTATCTGAGGAAGGTATATTTTTCAATGCTAAGATACCATGATGGTTATATTCTATTTCTTATGATATAAGGTAACAATATTAATCTCTACAGATATTTAATGGTGCATATGTTCGAGATGGTGAAGCCTTATTCTAGATCAAATTCATTGATCTACCCTAAGATGATTTCTATCATGCTAAAGGCCAAGGGACTAGTTCAAGATGATGAGTTTTCTATGGTTAATTGTGGTGGTTTCTACATAAC
The DNA here is from genome assembly GCA_963277665.1 of Viscum album. Classification (NCBI taxonomy): domain Eukaryota; kingdom Viridiplantae; phylum Streptophyta; class Magnoliopsida; order Santalales; family Viscaceae; genus Viscum; species Viscum album. Next base: position 1,512,566,355 of record OY728155.1, on the reverse strand, counting down.
AAGTCGAACATTATCTATAATGAAGATAATTTTGAACCCATGGAAGAGACAATGGGTTAGATATTCTAAAAAAATTTATACAGATTATAATCCAATTAATCATCCTTGAAGACCTAAAGATTAAGTTGATCCTAGTTTGGAACTAGATGAGGTAGTGTATGACTCTGATGAAGATAAAGATGCGGCTATTATTGAAGAGGAAGAAAGGGATCAATCTATTGATGAAGGGAGTGATCCTAATCTATCTCCCAAAGCTTCTCCTATCACCTATGGAGATCCGAGTCCACCTAGGAGGTTACCAAAAATAGAAACATTCATCAAAAGTGATGAAGAAGAGACTAAGGTCTCTAGAGAAGATCAATATAGAATTTCTAAGTCAACTGAAGATGATGATTATGATAATGATAAGGAAGAAGAAAATGAATAAAAAGATGGTAATGAAAAAGAAGCTAAAAATGATGGAAGTGATGATGAAAGTGATTCTACCTTTGATGTTGAAAGTGGATGAATCAAGAGAAAAGATATAGAAATTTCTTCTAAGATAAAATATGATTTTTTTAGGGGGAGAATTCCCCATTAATGGATATATTTCATGAGACTTTGGATGGTTATGTTTTTTATGCTATTTTAATTTCCACTGGTCAAGAGGTTTCATATTCTACTATGGATGAATAGTTGAGTGTTATAGTTTTTGTTGAATAGAATGTTGCTGAGAAAGATAAAAAGGAGCTGATTGAAGAATAATTTGGGAATGAACAGCTGGTTGATGTTCATAAGTCCCCTTTTGAAGAAAATGTGGAAGGTGAGTTCACTGATGTTGATGCTCATAGAGATGTTGAGATACAAGATTTATCCACTGTTGATACTCAGTTGGAAGTAGAGCTGCCAGTGTTGGACACACTATGGTAGCTCTATGTTCAAAAAGTTGGAGGAATCTAGGAGTTTCAATTGTTTCTGCTAGTGTGTTGATGGCTACCATAGTTTTTGTTTCTGAGAGATGGATAGACCTTATGCAAGAGGAGTGAGGAAAATTATCTGTTGTTCAAAGAATCCCTCCAAGGGTAGATAAACCTGAAATCAATGTGGAAAGTGATCCTGAGGGATCCTTAATATACCAAGTTGATATTGAAGGACTGCTTGAGAAGTTCATTTTTGTGTGACTTCCTGTTCCTAAATCTACTTCAGCTCCTCTAGTTTTTCCCTTGGATGTTGTCACTCAAACTAATATAAAAGTTTCTTATTAAAGGATGATAACCAAGTTTCACAAGTGTGTAAGTTATGAAACCCCTATTTTGAAAAAACTCAGTGAAATATATGAAAGGTATTTATTTGAGTTGGTTATTATGCATATCAAACGAAAAATGATGCAGCACATTCAGGATGTTCAAATTGAAAATAAGTGAATTAGAAATGAGATGTATTCTATCAAATATTTGGTTGAGGAAATAAAATTTAATTTTAGATCTTATTTGGATGGTATTATTAAAATTCTTGGATATACTTCCTTAGATACTTCTGTTACTATTTCAACTCCTCCTCTAGTTCTTGATGTTGATATCATCTGTTCAATTTAGAGATTAATTTTTAGCTACCTCTAGTGGTCCTTATAATGGAGAACCTATACTTCCTTCAGAAATTTTAAGTAAATTTGAGCAAGGAACTGAGCATGATCACATGATGATAGAAAAGTATTCCAAGGATATGAATTCTGACATAAATACTATTACTAAGTCTATCAAGTTATATCTCTTGAGAATCTATAACAAACATGCTATGGATTCCCATTTTAAATACTTAGTTGAGAATATGTGATTGCCACTGATGAATAAAGATTTCAGAGAGCGGGTTAAATATCTTAAGGAACTAACTCTTGCTCTTTATTCCTTTATGGAGAATAAAGATGAATTTAATAAGGCTATATAAAATGGAGGAAAATCATTATAGATTATATCAATATTCTGAACCCTTATATGCATGTTCAAACTATTGTATTTGTAGCTCCAGATGATTTTCCTATTCCTTCAACCTCTACTAGAATCTCTGCTGGATTGGTGTACCCTTCACCTCATCCCCAATATTGTTCTTCCATGATCACAAATCCTTTGGAATCATTGCCTCCTCACCTTAAACATTTTCCAATTTCTCTTATTGAAGATCCCAGACATATCGGGCCAGTTTTGGTTGTAGAAGTCCATCCTCAAACTATTGTTGGACTTTCTTCTAGTGTCTCCTCTCTTATGTCCTGGGCTAATCTGCCTACCTTGGATCAAGACAAATAGTGATCCCAAGATAAAGGCAAAGAACCGTTGGATCCTTCTGTCGACCCTTGATATTTATATTTTGTTGGATTGGACTCTACTGTCTATGGTGGGATCTGGGTTATAATGACATTATGTTCATACCTCTGCCTCTCTTTCTTACCTCCTATTTTGATTGTTTTACAGTTATCTACTTCTTCATATGTTTGTTCTTTTTTTAAAGGTGGGCATCAAAGCCTCATTTATTATTAAATCAAATAAAAGACCTCTTTTAACTGCATAGAGGGAGACCCATTACATAGCCTGAAGGCCCAGTGGGAATTTAGCCCATTACGATAGCCCGTAGGCCCAAATTTTTGGCCCAAATACCATTCTATGAATAGTACTGCTACAGTACCCGCCTGTTACAGTACCACACAGTGCCTGCCTCTGCTACAGTACCCCTGCCACCACTACAGTACCCGTCATTGCTATAGTACTGCTACAGTACCTACACCCAATGGGTTTTGAACCCCCATTTTTCATGTAGGATTATGGGGTGCTTACCACTAAGACAAACCCCAACTACATGTTTCTTCTTCTCTACTTTAAATTTTTGATAATCTCAAAAGGGGGATAATTTTTAGGGCTTAATTACTTTCTATCTTTGATATTGCCGGTTTTATATCTTTCTATCTTTTCAATATTTTCTTATTGTATCTCTGATACCATCTCCACAAACTATGAATGCTCATTCTTGTTTTCTTATTGGATATCATGTTTACTCTTCTCACATACCTTTGTTGAGTTTTTTTTACATTTATAATATTATTTTCATTCCATGATTGTTAATCATAGAAAAGGGGGGGTTTTGACCTCTTGGTTTTAATGATCCCAAAATCGTGTATTTAATAATACTAATGAATTTCATGTTTCCCTATAAGCAATCTATATTCTGAGAGTGGGTGATAAATTTTTCTAAGTATGAGACACCTTTGTTCATGAAAAACATCTAGTACAAAAATTCTCTAAGTATGAGACACTTATAGGAAATCACACCATTAGACTATCATACCGCTGGACTAAAGACTTAACAAAGTATGAGAGATCATTGAGTCAAAGGCCATTGATCGACACACCGCCAGGATGTCATGCTATCAGAATGAAAAAATAAAAAAATATGAGTTACTGCCTAATGAGACATTTTCAATATCATGTCGTCAAACTCATACCTCTAACACTGAAAATTTTTCTAAGTTTGAGACACCGCCAGACTATACACTGGTAGCTTTCTGGAAATTTGGCTAAGTCTAAGACACCACCAATTTCATACCGCTAGAACAACATACCAAAAGAACAAAATACCTCTAGAACAACATATCGCCAGAAAGAAATACTGCCATAGCAATATACCATCTATATAATACCACAAGTTTCATTCCACAAGAATATGAGACACCGCCAGAACATGAGACACCACCAGAACAGAAGACATTGTCACTATTTATATTACTTTACTTATTTTGTTTTGAATTATATCATTATAATGGATATATTTATAGAAGTTAATGTTATTTAAAATTTTAATTAGTGTGCCTTAAATATCTAACAGAAAGTATGTCAGAATTAGAAGTATGAGGAAGCAACTCCAGATATTCTCCTTGCTTTTATTGCTAATAAATCTGCAGCACACTCCATCATGCAACATATAGAGAGAATGCATGAAATAAATAAAAAAGTAGCATGAACTACCAAAAGATATCAAGCTTAACCTATTGAAAGTCAAAATATATGACTTATTTTGAAATCTCAATGAGGAATCTAAACTTCATTCAATGCATTCTTCTAGTTTGAAAACAATAGTTTCTTACACTCTGTTTTTCTAAAGATTTCAAGAATACTCAACTCAAGATTCATTGTTGGACCAAATCAAGAGTCAAAATGGGAATTTAAATAGACCAGGAATCTCTAAACTCTATAATTATAGAATTCTAATTCTTTTTTATATTTTATCTCATTTTATTAGTGTGTGATATATTCTATTTTACATGCGCATGTTGTCTCCTATGCTAAACTGGAAGATGCATGATATCTTCTCAAATTTTATTTTCATTCGTTTTTTCCATGGATAAGAGTAGTAGATGTCCCTATGTGGAATATTTATCTTTATTACCATGAATAACTATGGAATATTTCATTTGTGACCTAAATAGTGTTATCTATTATAAAACTCAATCCAGATTGTGGATCATCTATTTATATTTTATAAACTGCTTGGTGGTGGGTGATCACCAAGTGGAGAAGACTAAGTCTCGACTTGAGACTGAACTTGTTGTATTCATTTTTCCACTGTGTGTTTTTAATTTTTCTTTAATTTGTTTTATCTTTAAAATTTAAAACTATTTTAACTATAAACAAAATTTATACTTTGATATTTTATATTAATTTGTGTTCATATAGTATTTTAATCAAGTAAATTTATTTCAAAGGATTCAATAATATTATATATATTTTTCATCTAATACATAATAAATATTAAGATAAATATTTATAAAAATTAATAAATATATAATACTACTTATTTTTATAAACTGGATTGTTTTTGAATATTTGAGGGATTTTTAATAATCTATTTTAGACATAAATTTTTTATTGGGTACTCAATTCACCCCCCCTCTTGAGATACTCACTCTAACCAACACTCTTTTATAATAAATATAGATTTATTAGACATTTATTATAGAACCATAGTATCATATATTATTTACTTATAATATCTTATCACCTTTTTATTATCAATTCACTATTAAAATCATTGATTCAGGTGGTAAATGCTTCGTTTTTCATGTATGTTTGGATTTGGTAGTTTCAGTCCTTATATTTTTAACATGGTTAGATAATATCCAGAATATTATTTATGGTATAAATATAATATTATATATATATATATATATTTAGATTCATCCATAAATATAGAGATAGAAAAATGAATTACATCATTCATGGAGACGATGGGTCATACGTACGCATGAACGTTGTTTTTAATTTTTAATAGATAGAAAGAAAGAAATATGAATAATAATTAATCTTATAAGAATAATATTTAGATAATAAATATCATATATACTCATTAGTTTCATATTTATAATCATACAAGTAAATTGGAGAGTAAAATGGATCACACTGCTATGTGGAGACGGTAAGTCGTACGTATGCACAGGCAATATTTTCACTTTTCATAGGATGAAAAAGAGATGGAATATGCTTATAAAAAATCATAATAACATATTAGTATATTTATGATACTGGATTTCTTATTTTAGAATTATTATAAATCATGAAGAGGAAGTAGAAGAAGAAATAAACTTGAAATAGTTGGTAAAGACCATTATCACTTCTTCGATGGTCTCCTTTAAAATATCTTCTTATAGAACCTAGGATTTCTATTTAGGAAGGGAAAGAACCTCAAAAATTTGGATAATTATGTTAATAAGTGTAACGGGTAGGTTTTTGTCAAGATAAATGGATTAAAGTGGTGTAAATAAGTAAGGGATGAGTTCCCTTTTATAATTCAAAGGAGGGTTATTCTTGGAAATTCATAAAATATTAAATTAATATAAATTATTTATCATGTACAAATTGATAAAAATTGATATAATTAGAATATAAGTTTATTATAGGTCTAAATAATTTCATAAAATAAAATTTTTACAAGTTTTGGATATTTTTTCACCCTTATATTTTAGTTTTAACCTCTTGTTAATCCTTTTGACAACTACCGTGCTATTAAAATTTTCTACTCTCTATGGGTCAATAATGGTACTATAAATTTATAAAATACCCATAAATAGATCTTGGTAGATGTACTTAAACATATATAATTAATTTTTACAAATATAATATTTTTTGGAATTTTATAACATTTAATAAAATAATATTTATTATAAAATATCAATAATGTCAATTTTTAGAACTATTCAATACTTTGAATTAATAAAAATTTGAAAAAATATATATCTTATTATATCAATAACATGTCGTTGTAATCTATAAAATTTTTGGATCACATTATATATCTCAAATTATATTACTTTTAATATTTTAAATATCATTTATTTTATTTTTTCATTAATTCAATAATTACTGCCTCAGTGTTGTGTAAGAATTTAAGGTAATTATTTATTCACTAAAAAATAAAAATAAATTACCATAATGAATATAAATATTTTATATTTCAAAATAATTTTTGATGAGTAGGTATGAAAAAGAATCATAAAATAAGATTATGGAAAGTGTTAGTGTCATTTTATAGTCCTTATCAACTTAGTTTTAACTTCAATTACCCAATTTACCCTCGTGGTAACAAAAAATACTAAGGTTAATATTTATATTGACCAAAACAAAAAGGGAGAAATTTTGTAAATTTTTTCCTCTTGAATCCAAATATTTAATCCATTTTTTAAAATTTAAAATACAAAAGTGGAAAATTTTAATTTAAAATTAAACCGAATAAAATGCAATAAAAAATATTTTTTCATAAAAATGTCTTTTTATGTATAAAAATGTTTTTATATCATATTCAATAATAAATTTAATTCCAGTGAAATTAATTAGATTATTAATAATATATGAGAAATAATTTCACTTTTAAAATATTTTTAAAAAAAATTACTTTTAAAATTCTTTAAATAAAAATATAGTATTCAAAGAAAAATAGTATGTTTCACTATTCACTAGATAATCAATATTTTTAGAGAAAATCCCAAAAATTCGCTCTAAGAAAATTTTTATATGATAATTTCAAAAATTAATTTCATTTTACCAAATACATTTTCTAAAATTAAAAAATATAAATTATATTATTTTATCATAATTTTTTTGAATAAAATGTATATAATGGGTTTACTAAAACTTGAGGGTTTATTTCCTAATAATTAATCAATAAATTTGTATTGATTAATACTGTTATATATATTTCATAATATGTCTAATCTTATTAACATCCACCAATTTAATGACTAGGTTATAACAGTTGTGTTAAAATAATAATATTTTAATAGTTTTTTACATTTCATTTAAGATTGATGTTACGTGTTGTATACTCTATCAAACATAGCATTATTTTAAAATATCAGGGTTTCATTTAATGAAATTTATATAAAATTTTAAATTTATTTAAAAATAAACATACTAAAAAATCTTTTAGTGTTATAGGAATCAATCCACACATATTTCTTAGCTAGAAATTTCCCCATGCAGGTCTAACCCATATATAGGAAGGGGACATTTTTCAATTTATATTGTAGATGGACCCAAGATTTGAGATTTGGGCATCACTATGTATCTTGTGATAATAGTAATTGAGAAAAATATAGTTCTTAGATGTAAAATTCCATATACAGGTCCGACCCATACACTGAGAGGATTCATTTTTTTATTTATATTGCAGCTAGACCTAGGATTTGAGAACTGGGCATCACTGCCTATCATGTGATAATAGTAATCAATCCACACATAGTTATTAGATAGAAAATTCCCTACACATATCTGACCCATATGTAGGGAGGGTAAAATTTTTCATTTATATTGAGACTGGACCCAAGGTTTGAGATTTGAGTGTCACTGTGTATCCTATGATAATAGGAATCAAGACACACATAGTTCTTAGATGAAAAATTCACTATGCAGGTCTGACCCATGCATAGGGAGGGAAATTTTTTCATTTATATTATAGTTGGACCTAAGATTTGAGATCTGATCACCACTACATATCTAGTGATAATAGGAATTAATCCCCGCATAGTTTTTAGGAAATCCCCTTATACAGGTCTAACTCACACATAGGGATGGGGGTACTTTATTTTTCCCTTCATACAGATCCATGTCATGTAAAGTGAATTTTTCATGAAGTAATTTCCTTGATCATGAAAGAATGAAACTTTTTTGAATGTGGATATGGTGATAGAATCAAGTGAGACCATTATGCCCCTATCCCTACGAGATGGGGTTGATTTTGAGCCATAGTTGGAACTCTATAATCTTGTTTTTGTGGGTCCAATGATTCATGGGGTTGAAATTGAGATAATAATGCCTATATCCCTATGGTATGGGGTTGGTTTGGAGTCATCACTGATTTATTTATGTCCCTATTGGGGTTTGATGACCCTGTTAGTGGAGGGAGTGGTAAAAATTCTCCCAACCCTCTGGGATGGGTTCACTCCTAGATAGATTCCATGATAAATAATATTGTGATTTTCTTGATTTGGTGTAATATTTTTCACATGTGGGATGGGTGAAATGGTTTTTTATAAGGGTATTAGTAATATTGTTTTTTATTAAAAGTTAAAGAATGTCAAGGCCAAAGAAACTTACAACCCCAACATTCAAGGAGGCCTAAAGTAGTGTAACCCTAATGTGTCCCTCATCACAAAAGACCTTCACTCAAGAGGCATAGAGCCCAAGATTCTATAAGTAATGGCCTCTTCCCCAGGACTTCCAATATTTTCTAGTACATCCGCAACAAAATTTCCATCCCTCCAGCTATGTTGTATGTTCTGTCCTTGATTGGTTTCCAAGCTACACCTCCTGATGATATAAGCCAGCTCCCAAGGCATGTTTGTCCCACCCCGAACATGTTTAACCAAGACTTCTGAGTTTGTATCCACCTCCAACACCTAGAATCCACTGATCCTACATATCCTCATCCCTGTAAGGAGGGAATGAGCCTCTGCCCCCAATGAATTTCCCATACCAAAGGTAACACTAAAGGCCAGGTGAACCGATCCTCCTAAATCATGTAAAACCCCATCGCCTCGCATTTTACCATGCATTCAGGACCCATCCACATTTAACTTGAGTCCGCTAGAAGGATATTTCCACCTTACCCATCTCCCTTCATAATAGTCTGGGCCATGAGGCCTACCCAGAAGATTTTCCACCATAGTTGAATGCTGATCCATTCTAAACAGGGAGACCAACTCGTATAACAGTGATCTAACTCTTAACTGGAGCAGAAAAATTGAGCTCTGGGAACCCAAGCGTACCTTGTTCCTGGGGAGATTTGGGGTAATCCATGAATTTGGATTCCATGTTTGATATGTGTTCCCGTTTTTTTGAGAGGCCCAATATAAGATTATATGGACAAACCACTCTCTATATTCATGATATCTTTAAATTATCAAATTGAAAAGGCTTCATTGTATTAACAAACTATCCCACACATTACCTGATCCCATGATCTCTCATATGGACATGACATTGAAATATATTATATCTGAGTATCTATTCTATCCTGGGGATAAGGAAAAGTGAAACACTCCATACTTACCCCATCCTTAGATACAAAAATATAATGGGTCTTCTACAATCAGTTTTTGGAGATTTTTTATTCTTTAGAAGAAAACATTACATAGGCTTTTATTATGATTCTTCAATCTTGAGTCTTATTCCTTAGAGAAAGCGACCAGGTCTAGATGAGAACAGAGTGTATTTATGATTCGAAGATAACCCTCATATCCTTGATAAGTAATAAGTATATCCTTTAACTATTAATGGGTCGCCCACATATTTTTGTGTAAGTAAGGCATGCACTTATCTTATAGATCATATGGTACCTCATAATCGGAGGTATATATGGACTAAAACATAGCTTGGAGGATATTTTTGGCCAAATCCCTTTATATATCCATTTAGGCCCCTTATTCATCAATGTTATATACCTCCACCTAGATAGAACATATAGGTTTCTTCTATGGGTCTTCTACTAACTATGGAAAAGTGTTGTTTATAGTTGATGGGGCACTATGTATGGTTAACCTTAGTGTTTCAAGACCCTATCTAAAAAATAGTGTTTTTACAATGGAATGATTTCCTTTTCTAGGTGAGATATTATCATGGGGAGGTTGTCCATATAGTATATCAAGGCTAAGATTCTCATAATCCATCTCTATACTATCACGAGGAGGAATATCATGGTGGTTGTCACCTTCTGATTCAATTGTAGAGTCGATGGAACCCTGAAGCGTTGAAGATATCCATTGGAAAACCTCAAAGAAACTATAATTGACCATATTAGGGTCATGAGACTCATCTTGCAACATATCTAGGATATGTTGACACAGTTTTGGGGTTGAATAGGAATATGAGCCTACTACATGAGGGTCACCAAAATATGCTGATAAGTATATATTGTTGTGGTAATATGAGTCAGCTATTGAGAAGGTGTTGGAGTATGTCAATGAGATTCTATATTGTGGGTGGGGATGTAAGCCTGCCTTTGGGTGGTTTCTAGAGTATGTTGGTCAACCTTAGTTGAAGTGGGGGTATGTACCTAGTTAAAATGTGTATTCCTCGTCATTATATGTGAATTAAACTTTGGAATGGGAGAATGGATATGATCCTCTTCCTATATGGACTCTGATGAGTGTTGGTGTAGTATTTCATCAATGGTAATGAGTATGTGAGCCTAGTCCGATAAGATTATGCAGTATTTCAAATAGATTCATCTATAAGGATGTGAGCCTACCCTGAGCTAACTTCAAAAATATGTTTAAGGACCTTGATTAGAGTAGTGTTATGATCTCAATATTGTTTTACCTTTGGAGTATGTCCCCATATTTCTTTGACATGAATGTGCACCTATCCTGAGATAATTTCCAAACTAACTTGATGTGACCTGATCTGAATAGGGGTGTGATCCTGATATGATGCCTCTTCCTTTATCAAAGTATTCCAATGATCCTTCAAGATGGGAGTAAGAATGTGCACTTGATCTGAAGTGTCCAATTTTTCATTTTGATCATGGTGATATGTTTCTTTGTATTTTAATATAGGAATGTATACCTATCCATATATCATTATTAGAATTTACTAGTGAATCTACTTTGTCCCTTCCAAAAGTTATTTCCACTTTAGAAGGGTGTGTGTAGATATGTAGGCTTGCATGATCTCTATTTATAGGATATGTTAGATGATGTATTTGATTGGAATGGGGATGTATGCCCACTCCTTTCCTCTTTGTTCCATCAAAATATATTGATGTGATTTATGAATTGGGACATGATGCCCGGATATATAGCAGACTTTGTTTGAGAAATCATGTACATGGTCCCACTCACTAATTGTTGTTAGAATATGTCAGTGGGCTTCATTGGTGGAAGAGGGGATATAATCTCGCTCCCTCTATTATTAATCTTTCCACATCCAAAAATATTTCCTTAGTGCCCATGTTAGGGTGTCTGGAGAGGTGACCTATTTGTTAATTCCCTCAACAAGTGATTGAGTGGAATTTTTAGTTTTTTGATATTACTAATATCGAGATTATACTATATCAATGGTACTTTTTTGGACACTATAATTTCCACCTGATGTATATGATATCTCCCATAGATTGAGATGTCAAATAGTTTACCGTCATATGATTAGGATAGGTTTCATGTAGTTCTACATCATGCAGTAAGGATGTTTTCATGTAGTTTAACATCATGTGACTAGGATGTTGCCATGCAGTTTAACATCATGCGAATAGGAAATTGTCATAAAGTTTAACATCATGTGACTAGGAAATTTTCATGAAATTTAATTTCATGTGACTAGTATGTTTTCATGTAGTTTAACATCGTGTGACTATGACATGACATGCCACAACCTTTCAAGAGGGTGGATTTTCTGATGGATCTCTGATGAATCTTATACATGTTTCATGAGTTTCAAGATCCTATAACTCTATAAATCCTTCATTTTATACTTTTTATTCAATTATTAAAGAAAAATAATCCTTCAATCATATTCCATAAGATCTGATGATAAAAAAAACAACTGAGGTGGTAATTCATGGATGCCTCCCAAGGTCTCTTAGAACTTAAGAGCTTGAGAATTTTTTGTTCTGCTGAACATGAAAATAATGTATCCATATGCTTAGTCTTAAATTAGTATACCTTTCTTTATCTAGAACTAAGAGATAGTAATATACTATGGGAATATAGGTGGCCCATATTCCAATGCTCAACTTGTATGTTTCATTCATAGTGCTCACATGACTATAGTAGGTATTCAGGTGTCAGCAGTTCCATTATTACCTCATCTATCTGATTCTAAAGACAGACCTTAAAGTTAAATAAAATATCTAATGTATACCTAATATATTGGTGTTAAGAGTAGTTATTATTATAGAATTCCAAATCTACCTTTTTTTTCTTCCTCATTATTGGAAGTTCTATCAAATCATTATACATGGCATATTCAAAGTACCTGGGGACATGCTTTGGATGGAAAAAATATACCTTTCCCTATATTTCATCAAGATATGGGAAACCAGGATACTTCCCCCATGTGTTACTTATACCACTAATAGAATGGGCACATGGATGATTTTGGATCCTGGGATATAGAGACCCGGTCTTTATCAGTTTGAGGGAATGTGATAAAGCATTGGGGGCCTTGAATGATGCAAATGATTCCCATTAATTGGAGGAACCCAAATCTCCTAAAATATTTTTGGAAACTATTGAGGTTGTAATATGTATGGATTGAACTTGATGAGGGGGTGGAAAATATAGAAATTCCCATATCCCTATGTGTTGGGGGTCTTAAACATATGAAAATTCTACCGAACCAATGGGATGTTGTGAGGTGGATCAATGTTCAGATTTCACATAATAATGGGGGGAATAATATAAACATTTCCCCATCCCTATAGGATAGGGAAATTCACTATGGGGAGTACCTTTATAGGATGGTACTGATATATCATTCCGGGGAAGAGATCCCAAAATTATTCCCATAATTATTTCCTAGAGATCCTCATTCTCTCATTGGAGTTGATCAATATACTCTCCCATAGAAATTTTCATGTCATCCTTAAGGGGATGACTGGCCTAATTCATGATGACACCCATTCCTATGTTAATGGTATGGTGGGGGAATGATGATTTGAGTCTCAACATGGACCATTGAGACTTAATATGTTGCTAAAATTGGGAATATTCTCTATTAGTAATTCACTTTAAGGATATAATAGGGTTGTTAGTTCCTTCTATAGATGAAGTAAGGATGCCACTAAGCCCCTCTTATCCATTATTGGGGGAAGAAGGTGGGCCAACCTACTGGGAATCAGATGGATATAGAAGGGTAAAATTATACTCATAAGGAGTGTGCTCATCCTGATTTGATGAAAAGTATTAATATTTAGTTGATATAATATTGATAGATACATAGGTGGGTTGGTTCTCTTTTTTAATAGAGTATCTCATTTAATGGTTCGGTGTTTGATGTTCCATTTGGTGGGATAGTACCCACTATACTATTTGTTGGGTTAGAACATGTTTTACCATTTTGTGGGATGACTCCCATATTGAATATGATCCCAGGGTAAAAAATGATAAAAATATACCTAGCCCTATGGGTTGGGGTTATCCCCGGGATTTTATAGCCACCAAGGATGGATATGATAAAGTTAGAGGCTCTTAGATAATTATGATCTAGGATAGATTCTGGGAAAATATTAGGCTATGATAATGGGCCTTATATGCATTGTAAGTAACATGGATTTATGATTTCTATGTATTTTAACTATTTGGATACCCTGGGAATTATCTCCTATTAAATTCCCCCATTTGGATGGTTTGGGTAGGAACAACTTCCCCTATAACTCCCTATAGAATTTTGGTCATATGTCTATGGTATTGACTAAGTGAATATGATCTTTCTTAGATATCTCCTGAGTGGTTGAGTTGATGTAGTTATTTTCTTTATATTCCTCCCTAAGATAGGGAAGGTGCATGTTGCTTAACTAGGGATAAGCTCCCAAAGAATTTGAATGTGGAAACAAGGGAAACCTCATCTTTTATGGATTTTCATAAGAAATATTGTCTATGTAGCTTAATTCTCTAGAGGATTTCATAAGCTGACTCCAGAGTTGGGATGCATTCACTAAGGTCGGACTCCTAGACCAAGACATTCACCAACTGGTATTGGAAGTTTTGACTTGGCGATAGTGAATGTCAGGGTGTCTGGTCCAAATATTCCATGGAGGACGATGCACATAATTGGTGTTTCATCTGGTTTCTCATAGCACCTTGAGGTGTTATGTTGGTATTACCATCTTTTTTAGTGTTCTTAGAATACTTTTTCTCATTTGATGATGGAATTTAGATTATAAGAAATATCAAATGTCCTAGAGAACAAATAAAACACTTTATTAGTGTAGCATCATATATAAGAGAACATATTCAATCAATTACTTTCATAGTTAAATGATAAATAGGTGGTCCTTTTTTGTGAGAGGTGTAATTACATTAGAAGATTCATGTCATATTCACAATTTTTTTTATTCGTCACATGAAAAGAAAAATGGACCAATAGGAATATGATAATCAAGCCTTTTATATTCATGAAAGGGTTGTCACCGTTAAATGATCCATGTTAGGTTTTCCATTTTTTCCTAAGAAATGTGTAGGTTTCATCTGACACTCAATTATGGGTGATTGAGTATGGTTTTGTAATCATTTGTTTCTATTTTACCATTTTGTCTCTAATAGAAACTCCCAATGGTTCCCACATATATAATAAGGAACTGACCTGCTTTCCAAAGGTGGGTGGTTATTTGGGGTTTCAAACCCAATGAAACTTAAGAACTCGCATTGGTTAAGAGTATGGTAGGTTAGGCTCATCCTAACCTTTTGGATATAATTATTTCTTATTCATTAACTCTCTTATATATTTAAGATATGTTCCTAAATATTTCCCAAATCTCGATACAAGACTGGATACCTAAATAAAACAATTGGGTTTTGAATACCTATTCATACAAGAGGGGGTTCCATTAATTACCCCTAGTGTATATATTAATGGTTCTCCATATGGTTCCAATTATTTCTTAACCATGAGAGATTTCTCATAATTTGAAGCCGTATGACTAGGAACACTAGAGTTTACTGCTATCTAGGAAGTAAATTTGTGTTTTAATAATGGGATTAAACCTCCAAGAGGCATCCTATATATCTTGTGAGAATAGGAATAAAATCCCATGTAGTTCGATTGATATAGTTTTAGGTCATATGAAAGGACTACACCATACAATTTAGCATCATGCAACATGGGAATATATGAGGGAATTTTGATATTGAGTACTGGGCACATAATCCTTGGTGATGTTTTCTATATATCCTATGAAGATGGGAATCAAAGTTCATGTAGTACATTTTTTCCTCAACCCACTAGTGGGTAGGGAGAAAATATTAATACTTGTGATAGTTATTACCCCAGAGTTTATAAATATGGAAATTCCTTAGGGTCCTACACTAAGGTGGATTCCCATGAAAGGAGGCATTTGTATGAGGTCTTACACATGAAGTTTTCCTTTATTAGAAGTATTTTTATAAATCTATAGAAATTATCATTGAAAATCCCAAAGCTTGTGTGATTCATGCTCAATATGGTATACAAGATATAGAAAGTGATCAAATGCACTACATATATATGTGGTACTTATGCACTGAAGCAACCCCGGTGGAGTGTTCGATATAGATCTTGAGCCTCAGGGAGGCATTTTATATATCCTAAATATAGTAGGAATCAGATCCTTAAAAGTTCAATTAAGTTTCCTAATCCACATATGGATAAGGAAGATTGGTATACCTAGAGGTGGTGGGTCCTATGAACTAGAGTAAATGGAATATCGAGAGACTTAGACCAAGTTGGATTCTCATGAGAAATATCCAGCTCATATCCTCTAACAGATAAAGAGTGAGGACTTTGAGTGGTTTATTGAGCATGTTTGGGTGGAAGGAGGATCTCATAATACAAATAATGTTGTATGAGTACATGATCTTATTCTATTATGGGCACTTCCCACATGAAGGGGGAATTCTCGACCAAAGACTCATGGTTGGAGGTTCACACGAGGGATTCACATGAACCTAGATGACATGTCTAGGGTGTCTTCCTGACATGTCTGGGGTGAATTCTTAACATTTCCAGAGTGTCTTTCTAGCATGTACATGGTGTCTTCTTGACATGGTTGAAATATTGGAGGGTATCTACCTAACATGGTTGACATGTCCAAGTGTCTTCTTGTGATCAAAACTAACACATTGAAGGGTCTTTACGTGTTCAAAGATGACATGTCATGGGGTTTTTGTGTAACAATGCTGAAATTTATAGATCCTTTCACATGATTGGACCAAACATGTCCAGGTCTTTTCACGTGATCAAGGATGATGTGTCCAAGTTTATTTGCATGATAGAAGAAAACATGTCTAGGGCATTTTATGTGATCAAACCCAACATGTCTAGGTCATTTCATGTAATCAAGTTCAAAATGTCTAAGATTATTTACATGATCAAAGAGGACATGTCCAGGGCCTTTTGTATGATCAAACCCGACATTTCTAGGGCCTTTTGTGTGATCAATTCCAACATGTCCAAGGTTCTTCATGTGATCTAAGCTGAAATTTATAGGTCCATTTTCACGATCAATTCCAATATGTCCAGGACTATATGAGGTCATCATGAGACCATTGAGGAGTCATGATATCACATGATCTTGATAGAATCACACGAAAATGTCTTACAAACATGTACAAGGGTACCATGTCATATCCTCAAGGATAATGGTTTTCATGGAAATAGGAATATATATCAATGGGTTCACATTCATTTAGAGGTCTCAAGTCATGGTATGTTTACATGATAAGGGTGTATATATGCAGAAATTTTCATGAGTATTCTGTATGATCAGGGGTTCACACTACACAACCAAAATAGAGGCATCGTAGGACTGAGGGTTTTGTATGTTAGTAATGCATGAAAAAGTGGCACATGTCCAAGACTCATGAATGTGTCACATAATAGAGGGATCTCATGATGTTTATATCATCATTAAATCACATGATCTTAAGGGGATCACACGATTGAGTCTCATAATGGAAACTCATGATGGAGTCTCGTAATGGGTTCTCATGATGAGGTCTTGCGATTACAAGGAGAAATTATCTTAAGGAATAATCCCTTAAAATCCTCTGTTATCCTATGTATATTACTACCTCCCTTTACCATATCATTAATGTTTTTTTAAAATTGGATGGGATGGGTTTTTATAGTCATAGGTGGCTAGACATATTGTTGTTTTGAATGGTGAAGGTACTATGTGCAATGGCTTAAGGCAGTGAGATGAATAACTTTGAGGCACCAAATATCTTCATAATTTTCATGCTCGTGAAATTATAATACATATACATGATCAAGGGATCACATTATAGATCATTCAACACTTGATGGAATCACATGATGGGCCTCAGTTGACTTTGCACAAACTTGTAAAAGCTATAAATTATGGAAGCCTCTTATGAAGGGAAGTTGTGTTATTCTTTATGTAAAGGCTCGGAGATATTAGAATGGATCTACATGATTAATATATACTCAAAAATTCACTGAAAAAAGGATGAGTACCTCATACAACAATTGGATTATCCATGATGGCTTTACATGATAGCTTCAAGTCCTTGCGTGACCATGCAGTAGGTCAGTGAACAAATGCTTGATAACCAGTCAAGGGATCACATGATAGGAAGATATAAATGATGGAATTTTCTTGTTAATAAAATATAGATAGTTTTTATTTGATCCATGGGATTTCAGTGTGGCTTTGTGTGATCATCATAACTTGATCGTGTGATCCCTTATTCTTCTTATAGTGGATTCTCTCAATCATGTGATCAGGCTTTACTTCAATCGATGCTTCGACGTGATAAAAAACATGCCAGTGGGAAACTGATTTGATGACCACCATGGTGTTCATGTTTTGGAAGGTGATAAATAAAGGGAGGATCATGATAAGGGAGGATACACTATTTTTCATGTGAACCATGTGATGTCATCATAGATTCACATGATCATCATCAATTGATCACTTGATTCATTATTCACCTTGTGATGGTTTCACATGATAATATGACTATATTGATGATTTTATACTAACATGATCCCAAAAATTATGGGTTACAACATGGTCCCAATATCTTTATTTCCCTGAATTCATCCCAGCAAGCTAGATTCTGACCCCGCTTTCCATATAATGACACAAAAGGAGTTATCTGCACACTAAAATGAATATTTTTATGATAATAAAACTAAACCAAAGTCAAATGTTGGTACCAAATTTCCAAATAATCCATTGAATAATCCCAATGTATATCCCCAATTTCATAACCATTCTCTCTTATTTTCTATCATATTAAAGATGAAAGGATATACTAAAATTTAATTCAATACCCAATGACTTCTGAAGTCCTTTCTATAAATTAGAGGTGAATCTGATATCATAATCAAATAAAATTTAAATAGGGAATCCATGTAATCTAATTATATATTTAAAATAATGTAAACAAATTTGATCCAAATAAATATTATCTTGAATGGGAAGGAAATGATCATATTTATTTAATCAATCATAAATTACCCAAATCGCATTATTAGCACAAGATTTATTTGGTAATTACATCATGAAATCCATGGATATATTTTACAATTTCCATTATAGTGCCATAAAAGGATGAAAAATCCCATTCAGTAATTTCCATTCAGCTTTAACCTGTTAAAAATTCAAATATTTTGTAGTAAAATCAATAATATATTTCTTCATTACTTCCCACCAAAAATTTTCCTATAGGTCGCTATACATTTTTATGATGCTAGGATGAATAAAAAATGGATAGCTATGATCCTCACTAAATGGTTCTTTATTTAAGTAGGGGTCAAATGAAACACATAATATTTTTCAAAATCTCAAAATACCTTCTTTTTCTAAATTAAATTCTATAAAATTACCATAATTAACTGATTATTCCTTTTCCTATAACTCATTATAATCCTTCTGATCTTTCCTAATTCTATCTGAAAAATAAAATTTTACTAACACATAAAAAAAATATAGGGAGTTTCTACATGTAAAATTTCTAAGACAGTATTCATAAAATCATTAACCAAAGGTTCATATTCCAAACATAAAATGTTTAATGTGGTAGAATATTTCCAACTTAAAGTATCAGCTACTCTATTTGATTTACCTGGTTAGTAATGAATTGTGCAGTCATAATCCTTTATCAATTCTATCCATCTCTTCTATCTCATATTCAACTCTTTCTAAGTGAAAATATAATTCAAACTTTTATAATTATAATATATTTCACACTTTAATCCATATAAATGATATCTCAAAAATTTTAAAGAAAACACTTCATCCACTAGTTCAAGGTTATATATAGGATAATTTTTCTCATGGGGTTTTAGTTGACCTAAAGCATAATTAATTACTTGATCATTCTACATTAAAACATATCCTAGTCCCTTCAATGAAGCATTAATGTAGATAATAAAGTAACAATTTCTAGATGGTAGGGCCAAGATAGTAACATTCAATAATATTATTTTCAATTCCTAGAAATATTCATTACATTCCTTTATCCATATGAACCTAACTTCTTTTCATATTAACTTGATTAATCTGAGAGATAACCATGAATAGTTTTTAAAAACCCATCGATAATATCTTGTTAATCCAAGAAAACTATAAAACTAAATAATATTTTTAGGAATTTTCTATTCACCAACCAATTTAGTTTTAGTAGGATCAATAGTTATCACATATTTATTTACAATATGAATAAGAAATTAAATCTTTTGTAACCAAAAATTACATTTACTTAATTTTCCATGTGAATTATTTTCTTTAAAGGTTTTTAGAACACTCATTATATGTTTTTAATGATCATATTAAATTTTTTTAATAAACTAAAATATCATCAATAAAAACAACAAAAAATTTATCCAAATATTCATGGAAAACTCTATTCATAAGATCCATGAGTATAATTGGAGCATTTTTTAACACAAACAGAATAACCAAAAACTCATAAGGCGTATACCTAGTCTAAAATTTTGTTTTTCGGATTTCATCCTTCTTAACCTTTAGCTGATGGTACCCATGCCTAAGATCAACCTTTGAAAAATACTAATATCCATAGAGATGATCAAACGAGTCATCAATATGAGGTAATGGATACTTATTCTTAACAGTGATGTTATTAAATTATTTATAATCAATGAAAATTTTGATGGAATGAACTTTATTTTTAATAAATAAAAAATGAGCATTCCATAGTAAAGTTATAGGATGAATGAAACCTTTAGAAATCAACTATTTTAACTAGTTTTTCAACTCTATAAGTTCTACTTAATCCATTTTATAAGGGGTTTAAAATTTTTATTAGCATTAGTAACTTAGTTAATAGTAAATTATACTTCTCAATTAGTTATAATACCAGTAAAATAAATAAGAAAAACTTCCATATATTCGTTTACTATTGGAACATCATTAATCTGAATAGTTCCCTTATTTTCAAAAATGTGAGCAAGATAAATTTCATTTTCATCTTTTAATAGTTTCTCAACTTCTTGATATTTTATCAAAGGTATGAATTCATTATTATATATAAAATAAAAAAATAGAGAATAATTTATTTGGATATTAAATATATCTAAGCATGATAAACTAAGAGTCAATACGTATGCAAAATAATATCAAATTATACAATGGGAAATACAACAAGGTTTGTAGGAAAAATACTTCCATAGATGACACTAGGAATATATTTATAAATTCATATTTCCTTAATACTACCCCTATGTGTTTTTACCAAAATTTATTACTTCATTTATTGAAGTGATATTTTCATTTTACCAGAAATTACTCAAAAATGAAAGAATGTGTAGACCCTGAATCAAACAATACATTATAATAATATGAATAAACAAGTAATGTACAAGTTAATACTTCATTCCATGGACCAATATATACTGAAGTAGTTATTAAGGGTTCTAAAAATACCATCTACTTATAGTCTTTATGATTCCCATCATTCATGATCTTCTTCACACATGCATCCATATAATGACCCATCCCATTACATTTAAAACACCTTAATATATAATTATCAAAAAATTTATTACTATTACCAAAATAATTTTATTTTTAATCATAATCCATATTCCCAAACTTACCATATTGGAAGCACTTTTCAAATTTCATAATATATTCCCCATGGTTCTTTTTTACCACACCAATCACAAACTGGAAGCTTAATTTTCTTACCTTCATATTTCTTTGATGGAATATTTCCTATTATTTACCACTCAAACCTATTTATTCCTTTTTTTCATGGAAAATATGGTCATTAGTAAAATTAATTTCTACCTTATCATTATAGTCAATAAGTTTCTCATAAATTTTAAATTTGAGAGAGGATAATTCTCATTAGTGTCTTAAATTTAATCCTAAGTAAAAGTGATTAATTTTATTATCAAGATCCTAGATACAATTTGGTGTGTGACTTTCTAATCAGGTAAAGTTTTTTTCACACAAGATCACTAAATCTTCTTACTTATACCTCAATTCCAAGAATTTATTTTCCATCCTAAGTATAACAACCTTATAAAAATAATTCTCAAGGAAAATATTCTTAAATGTATCCCATTCCATGGTTTCAATCACTTAAATTTATATATTATTATTAACCGTTGACATCTATTGATTATATTCACCTTCAAAATGGTAAAGGTAAATAGTTACCTTGTAATTCTCAAAATAACGCATGACTTCAAATATCTTCTTCAAAGATTTAATCTATCCCTCATATACTAATATATCAAAAGATCCACTGAATATTATAGTGTGTTGATTGTGTTATCATGATATGTCATATTGATAGTTATTTAAAGAAGATTTTGTCATATAGGGAAGTCCCTAGGTCATCTCTCAAGGAGCATTGGTAGATTATAGTGTGTATTTTTAATAAATATTACTAAAAGAGGGGGTGGTTTTGAAAAAAGTTTTAAAAAATAACTTAATTAAAGAGTTTAATAGTTGACAAGGAAAGGTGGTGTTTTATAATTATGAGATAAAAGGGTTCATTATGAGTTCACTACACACTATAGAGTTCATCATTATTGGAGATTAATTTAGGTTTTTAGTAATTATTTGGTTGAAATTAATTGGAATCCCGATTAATTCTTAAGCCTTTATTTCATTGGTTGAAGAACCAAACCTTGACATAACAATCATATTGTCAAGGTCCATACCTTATGCATGGAATAAGAGCTTCCAAAGTAGATTAAAATCTCAAGAAGTTGGGTATGAAAAGGATTCTTGTTTTTTACAATCATAACAACACAATTCATACACTCAAAACCTCACACCGATCGGTTAGAAATTAAGAGTATCTCAATAATATGCATAAAAAAAGGAATTAAAATATGGAATTATGTAAGATGAATGTAAAGAAATGTTTTTACACCCAAATTACTCCAAAACAGTAGCTAAAATAAGAAACAGAACTCCCTTTACATGTGTGTAGCTCCCTCACAACGAACGCCCACTGTTTAGCTCGACATCGGGAGGAGGAAACTCAGGTGGAACTTCTTATTCACACTTGACCCCCTTATGAGGATAGGGGACTCCAAAACTTATAGTTTAAGGAGATTAATCCTATGGAAATCCAAATTGTCATCACTTCACTCCTTGTCTGAAATTACAAATGAGGATCCCAATCCTCCATTTTATAGGCAAAGTAGAAGGTGGTTTTGGGCACACAGATTGTGTAAAACCACATGGACCATGGTTTTAGACCACTTTAAAGTTGAATCTCACTTTGTAAAAAACTAGAAACATGTTTTCCCACCTCTTTAATGTCTCCACCAAAATTTTGGCACCATTTTGACAACTACAGATCGAGATATTGATAAAATACAGAACACCATATTTGACTTTGTGTAGATTTGATTATTTGGACAGATTAGTTCATATGGGAATCTTAGAGGCCGAATGAGGCTTCAGTTACTTAATATTTAATGTATCCCATTAAATTTTGGACCATACCACAAAATTTTAGCCCATTTTGATGCACGTTTTAGTAGCAATATGCTGTTGATTCCACTGGTGTGCATGGATCCTGCGCAGTTTGGCCCATTTTTCTTGGACATCATCATGGGCCCTCCAAATCACCTCCACCTTAAATGAGATTATCAAAACAAGTATCATTTCCCTTTTTAAGATTAATAAATAAAAAATAATTTAATCAAAAATGAAGTGAAATTTTTTATTATTTTTTTAATTTACAATACAAATTTATTTTAAAACAGTGTTGTAAGGGTGAAAATGAAACAGTGAATCGTGGTGCAATCATGTGTTGTATCATAATGCTTCACTATCGATATATTCCACTATAGTGGATACAGTTGTTCTATATCATGGATTACAACATAATTTATAGCATATATCAACTGATACATCATAGAAAAAAACTAATCAGTTTTAATTCTAACCATTCCAGGTTGATGATTTAGAAGTATATCGTCCTCTTGCTACCATCCTACTTCAACTTCCCTGTTTCCTCTACAGAAAACTATTCTGACCAAAAATAGTTTATATAAATTGAAATGGTAATCTTCAAATTCTATATCATTATAAACACAAATTATAATCTCTTAAGGGGAATTACATTATCCTAACCTTGAAAATTAACTAAACCTTCACTCTGATACTAACTAAAAATACCCAGACTTAAACAGTCTATAAATTGAATCCTTAGACAAGAATTTATTTTCTCTAATTCCTAAAGACCTTTTAGGTTTTATAGTTTTAGTGAATTAATTCATTAACATTAAAAAATAAAATATTACATTAAAAAGTGGACACTTCCACTCAATATCCATTTTTAGCTTAATAAAAAACTTTTAAGATATAAAAAGTTTTATTTTAATAACATATCTTCCCAATTTTAATATTAACTCATACTTATCCCTACACATCCTTAACACCCTGAATTTTTTTTTTTGAAATTTTTGGATAAAAACAAAAAAACTAGTAAGGGAAAAATAAAAAAACATGTTAATCCATGAATAAACCTGATAAAAAATTTAATTTTTCATAAGAAGATTTGAACTAAAAATAAACATATTCTTACCCAATAAATCAAATTCACTACCCAAATATGTTCATAAAAATTTTCATAATAAATCTTAAAGGTAATATAAAACTCATAGAGTTTTCTTTATAATCATGAAAAACTCGTAAAAACTTTTTAAAGTTAAAAATTTCACCCTTAAGGAGTATCATAAACTTCAATTTAAACTTAATCTCATTAGATTACCATGCGAAATCATAATATTTCCATAAAAACCCATAGAAATCATAGATAAATCATGTAGGTAACTTGTGACATCTTTTTAATATCACTCTTACGATCAATATTACAAATTGAATAACTTGTCTATCATTATAAGCTATATCAGGCTCACCCATCATCATAAAAAATGATCAAGAACAATAACATGTACATAACAAATGAAATTTTTCCTTTTCATAATTACTCTTATAAAAATATTTTGTGTACCCATAAGAAAAACATTTACAGATATTGAAATATCTATTCCATTTAAACCCCCTTTTTGGAAATACCCAAAATAAAGGGAAGAAGCGTTTTTATTTGAAGAAAACCTGGAATATTATAAAGGAATACAAAAATTAAATAATGGATATTATGGTAGGAAAAAAACATTTATTTCATAAATGTTAAAATAGAAATTTCATTTTTCATTTTTTAAAAATTTTTGGTATAATATATGTAAAAGGATTTTTTTTGAAAACCTCTCAAGGAAAGTCCAAAGAGACATAAAATATCCTTTATAATTAATTTATGTCCATATAAATACATTCATAAAATAATTTTAAGAATATGTACATGAAATAAAAATATTTAGAAAATAAATCCTTAAAACATTTAAAATGAGGTTTTAAGTTAAAGTGTCTCTTATCTCGAGTCTGAATTGTCACAAATGTTCTTTATCTTCATCTTCTTTAGACAATATTATTTTCTTAACACCTTAATCCCTATAAGGTTGGTATTATAACCAAAATAAAACCTATAGGATGTAGTTATGGGTGTTAGGAATGGTTTTGGATAGGTATTTGTAGAAAAAAATGGATCTCTAAGTATGGAGTGAAGAGGACAGGGGGTGTCCTTTTATAAGTGGGGGAGAGGACACACATGGAATTTTTGAAATTATTAAAATATATTAATGTATTAATCAAGAAAAATGGCTACAAAATGGACCATTTATAAATATAATATGATATAGGGTCTAAATATAGTCATAAAATGGGATTTAGAAAAGTTTTTATACCATTTTAATCTTTACCACTTTAGTTTAACCCCCTGGTAAACCCGCTTTAACTGTAATTATAGTAATAGATTTTTATAATTTTTACTTTTCATTATGACCAAAATTTGATTTAAAATTACTAAATAATATCAATTATTATTATTCCAAATAATGAATCCATTTTATCAAATTAAATTCTTAGAAGTGTCATAATTTAATTTAAAATAAAACCTATAAAATGTGACAAAAAGCTATTTTCCATAAAAATGTATTCTTAAGTATAAAAAGTTTTTATTCTAAATCCAAGAATAAAACAAATTCCAGTTACCTTAATTAAATTATTCATAATATAAATATTTCACTTTAAAACCATTTTAAAACCAAAAAGTAACTTTCTACATGCTTTAAATGAAAAGATAGTTTTAAATAAAAATAGCATTTTTCACTATTCATTTAAAAAATAAAACTTTTCAAAAAATTATCAAAAATCCATCCTATGATAATTTTGAAATTATGAATTCAAAAATTATATATTTTTTTAAAATTAAAATTCTAAAATTTATAAATTATATTTTTAAATAAAAACATATATTGTATGAAAACCTAATTTGGTTAGCAATAAATATTTTTTCCTTTTGACTGAAAAATTATCTAATATTCTTATAATGAATATAAATCTATAAAATCTAATTGATTTTTTTTGAAAATGTTGTGGGTCAAGACCCATTTTATTAAAGAGAAAAAAACAAAGGAAACCTCTTTTTAAGATTGGGGGAAGAGGGAACCCATTACATGAAATAGGCACAAATGCTTTAAAAACAGGACACAAAATCCAAAGAAAATAGGGACCTAAATTTAAAAGGGTAAGAAGATATTAATAAAATCAATAGAAAAAGCCTCATCACCCCCCCCCCCCCATGCCTATTAAACCATGAAAAATGAGATTATTCAGTGAAGATGCCTCAACCCCTATTAAGAAGTTGTGTCATGCTGGAATAAACAACATGTCAAAGATCTCCTCCAACCCACACAACATGTGGGAGTAAGACAAGATGATAAGTGTCCGCACACCAATCTATCTTTCGGTCCACCCACCCAAAAGTTTATACTAATACACCTGCACAGTCAACCTGATGCGAAGAAAAACCAGACAAAAATCATAGTGAAAAAGATCAGTAAGGTTCCCATCCATCCAAATTAATAGATGGTTGATGGTGGGTGTCATCACACCCATACCTCTTTTAAGTATTATCACCTAAAGTCAGCTATAAGATGCAGCAATTCCATCCAATTTCAATGAGGAAAACTCCAATGCTCACAAATTCATCAACAAACAATCAAACAAACAAGATACAAGAACTCCATACCACCGTTATCTGATGAGCTAACCCATCACTATCACTAAAGGATGGAGAAAACTAGACTAGATGAATTGCACCATCATCATGAACTACCTCCATCAGAAATGAGATCCCCATGTTAGGAAGCAACCTTCGATCATAGTCACCAGAAGAACCAGAACAACACCTTCTAAGAGCCTACCTCCAAGCCAACCAGTTGAAGAATGACCTCCAATATGTAAATGCCTAAGTATCCAAGAAGCACATCACAGAACCAAATCACATAGAAGATTCTGATAAGAAAATCAGGGATTCTAAACACTTTAGAGTAGAAAACAAGTGCATCACAAAGAAAAATCTCACTATAGCAGCTGATAAGAGAATCATGGAGAAAAATCACATTGGAGTAGCTGAGGAGTGCATCATGATTCCAAAAGGCTAAGAGAAAAAAATTAAACCAAGACAAGCTATAGGTAAAGGCCATAAAAACACCAAAAATGGGAAACTGAAGAAGAAAATAGTAGGGAAGGAGTACCGATGAAACCTACAAGAAGTAGAACCACTAGAATAGATCCAACAAACAAATAGAGACCATGAGTAGATCAACTATCGAAGATCATCCATCCCTTCCAGAAATAACCACCGATCAAAGGACCACTAGTGATACTATCCTACAAACCATCATTCTCTTAAACCCCACCATTTTCATCATGATCACCTCAACATGCCACATATTACCTACAACTAACAAAATCCAAAAATCCCCTCCTGAACACCAACCATCATCGCTTGAAGGGGGCTCAGCCACCACCAGGCCTGTGAATCGTTTCCTAGGAAAGATGATGGTACATTCCTGTCTAACAAGTGACCACCACGAGAGCATGAACAATCTTCACATATGATCATTTTTTAGGACCTAGGGAGCTCAGATCTGAACTAGATCTAGGTAATATTTATGTGAGGAAGGTTGCACAGAAAAGGTTGAGCATGAAAACACTGGAAATCAATTCTATGCAGAGAAGGAGGTAAGAGAAAACTTTGAGAAGATAAGGCAAATGAATCCACTAAATCAAATGGTGAGGAGATAAAGATCGAATCCACCCCCAAATCCCTCCAAAGAAACCAATAGGATAAACTCAGAGCTACGGAGGAGATTTGAAAACCCCAGATGTGGAATTCACTGATCTTGACTATTGAGGAGCCATTCGTTGTGTCATAGTGAATGTTATCTATAAAATATAATTGGTGAATATTAATATGACAATAAATGATTTATTTTAACATTTCCAAGGTTTTCACATCATCTTATATAAAAAACAATTACCATTTTACCCCTAGGGAGGTCTCAAGACTTTATAACTAAAAACTAATGTAATTATTGACAAAGAAGATTCTAGGACAGTACATACTACACACCTTAAAACCTTTTTCCCCTAAAATATAACTAAAAGGGTTATATAAAAAATACACAAAATAACATCATGTGGAAAACAACCCATTTTTCATGAACTTAATTCAACTTTGATGGTTTGGGATCTAAATAAACTTAGTGTACAAATGTCTAACAAGGGAACAACCTCATTCATCTACAAGGATATTGGATCCCACACATATTGAATAAATACATAAGTAGAAAAATTAATTTAATTCATGTAAGTTTTTCTAAGTTCTAATACCCAAAAAAATTCCTCACCCAAAGGTTATCCTATAACATGGGACAAAATTAATCCATGAACCACTAACATATAAATTTAAATGGTTTGTTTCCAAGGTTTCATATAGTTAGAGAATATTTCTCCCCACCTTTAAAGAGAATACTGGATGATTTTTTATGATATAAAACCCATCCACACCATACTCCAATAATGATCACTTTACTAGATTCTATACTGACATCAAAATATTCTTCATGATATATTCCCCTTTAGGTTCCACATTTAATTCTTAGTACTTTACTTTCAATAAGGCATCAGTTCCAACATTTCTAATTTATGGATTGAGAGAAACATGATCCTTCCTCTTCAACCTCAATACACCACTCATGAGTACCCCCCGTATGTTTCTAAATCTCCAATAAACTTTCACCCACTGTTGAAGGTAACATAGTTGTGTTATCATCAATATTTCATGAAATATACCAACAAGAACATCAAGAACAACACAAACATTTTAAAACTTCTCAATGCCATTCCACTACCCATTGGGTAGCTGAATCCACAAAAAATATACAATATATGATCTTGAATATTTAGATGGCCCTACTCTATCAACTCCAGACCCTAAGATAAAAAATTTCTAAGCGACTGAAATCTACAATCTATTGATAAATCCTCCCCATCCACCACATAAAAAGGGTTTCTACATAATGGGTATACCTAGAAAGATCCATTAGACATTCTACACTAGGGGTCATGATCCACTAAGGTAATATCCAATTAGGATGACCAATTTGGTATCTAATATAAACACCAAGGGAAATCCAATACCCACATATAATGGAAAATGTGATCCCCACTTTTAGAATAACCCTTCAGATCCACCACCTAAGAATGTATAGTCAAATAGGACCACTAAATTGACATCACCACCATGGGCATCCTTAACTAATGGGATGCGTTTTAGGTCACCATCATTGATTGAAGGTGAGAAACGCCTATTTTTCCATGAAAAATTAAACCACCCTGAAGATATCCAATGCACCACTAAGATCCCATAAACTATCATGGTGTTAAATTCATGTAAACCAATTATACCACATGAATCCATATTCTACACTACAAGAGTTACTACATAGTTTCTATTTTCATGGTAAGATAGGGTAATTTTTCTCAAATACCCAATAGGATCATCTATAAAATGATACTTGGGAGCATTTTATCCCCATGTCCCATAGACACCATAGGGTTTCTCATCATTCCACTTAGAAACATCTAAATGATATTTTAAAATTAAATTTGATTCACACATTAGCTTCTCACTAAGGGTCAACAATGGGTCACCCTTCAAAGAATCTTTGTACTCCTCAATATTCATAGGAATTGAATCTCTCATCCATACAAACTATATAAAAATTCATCCATAACATCTGATGGGTAGTCAAATTCATCCCCAAGAGGGTTGGATCCACTCACCACACTCATAGGGATATAATTCCCACTAAAACATTTAGTGACCACTCCTAATCAAGGAACTTGTAGGAATCTATAGTATGATCAAGTTAAACATTTATAACATTAATAAACTATGAATCAAAAAAATGTCCCTAATTGTGATGATATCACTTAAATATAATGGGTAAGTGAAATATGGTCACCATCGATGGAAAATATTTAACTGAAAACCTAGATAAGGATTCCACTAGAGCCTCTATCTTCTGATCATCTGATATAAAAATAATAACTCATGCATGTTCCACCCTCTATGAGGTTCCTTGAAAAGAGGAAATGAAACGTACTCTGAAATTTAACTTGTGCTGCCTGAAAATAGTCATTCACAATGTGCATATTTCCATGTATCTGACAATCAGCACTTTGTGCCTAATAGAAATCAAAGGTGGTGATTGATGGGAGATGATAAAAGTGATATCTGTCTCCATCCATTCGTGCACCACCTACTTCCAACTAGAATAGAAAACTTCTTGTATACTACCTCAAATGGGAAAATATATGATCTCAGTGCCATATATAACATTGATATTTATCTAAAACACTGATCTATATATCCTCAGGTTAAAAGATAACATAATCCATTAGCTAGAGTGCAATTCCTCTAAGAATTTCGAATATTTTAATGCCCACTAAGGTGACTCCAACACATGTGGTGTTACATGAAAATAAAACCATGTCATGAAAACTCTTCCTTTAGAGCCTACACCCAAATCATTGAACTCAAAAAGTTCCATCACAAAAAAATTCTAAGGAATACCTCATCATGCCTATGAAAATCAATGCATACTTGAACATGGTCACACTACTCTATGGAGGGACTAACAACCTAGGATAAGACTCTATCCAGGAAAAGTGCTAAAACTCAAGCTATGGTAAATTGGTCCCAATGAAAGTTCAAGAAAACTTCATCCACTAATATATCTCTATATCATATAGGAATTCTGATACTATAATCTACATATAGTTAGTAAAATTTTAAGCTAGATAAAAAAATAAGAGCCTCGGACTCCAGAAAATCCTCTATCGCCTGAGGATTAAGTTTACCTCATAAAACTATGAGGTATCTACCATTGAATAGAAATATTATATAAAATCATGGTTTTCCTCATATAACTTAGTGGTAAATACCATACACTCTATAAGAAATAATCTCACTAAGTGTAAAGGGTGAGAGAAACTACCTTAGAGTGAAGGAAAGAATTTATCTCAACCGAGTCTTGAAAAACAACACCTCATCATTCACTAATCGGTGAAGATAGGCCCAACTAAAATAAAAATATCATCATGATCCTACCTATACACATAGTCTATATATCAATGGGTAACACCCTTCATTTTTTAGGGTGAACCCATAAGGATTAGATCATATCTGTATGAGTTGACACATGAATAACATAGAAAATAATAACAGACCACTATATGATGCATGTACCAACTTTCTTGTAACCTAAAAAAATATCTTAGAGATTTGGGTTTACTAATATATTATCAGAGTCTTGGTGAAATAATATATCAATTTCCACACCTACACTATTCTCACTAGTATAATAATCAGATTCTAGGCCCCCTTAAAATCATTTCCCTAATTTTGTAAAACCAATCTTCGCATGGATATTAACTCAAAACTATATATTTGGGATAATACCACTCTAAAATTACTCTAACATGACCTAACCCACCATGGACCCTCCTAGGTTATAAGTAAGATGATATTTCCACCCTAATACCACCTCCAATAGGAAAGGGTATAGTGACTAGCACTGAGTAGGAATATATCAAGAAATAGGTGACCTTATCCTATATAAACTTATAAAAAAATATATCTCAAATGAATAAAATGAAAGGTAACACAAATAGGATTTATATACATAATAAAATAAAATATATAAAACACATGAATGATACATCAGGTATAAATACATCACCTTAAAGGGAAAAAACAAATTTGAGGTATTATACAATAATCCATTAAATCCAATGGATATAAGAAATAGGAAATCCCACCCCCATCATTATGTGTAATATTAGAACAATAAACAATTATAATGTTCACTTCTACTATCAATAATTTCCATTATTTATTGATTGTTGATAATTATTATCAGGCATCAGCTCTGAACAAGACAAGCTAGCTCCTCATCCATCATGGCCATATTTGAACAAGTGTATCATCTATATAAACACATAATGTGTGGGAAAAATACCATATGTGGGTGAGTATAAAAATAATTATTAAGATATATCAATAAATATAAATATAATATATAACAATAGGACATCTCATTCTCCTAAAATTAGAGTAGTTAGGTGGAATACAAGGGATAATGATCCAAATATGCTCAACCACCAGAAGAATTAAGTATGAAAGAGAGAACCCAAATCATCCCAGACCCAATACTAATAAGACATACCATATTAGAAACCAGGGAACCTTATAAAACTAAATATTCTATAAATCCTAAGGTCAATATACAGTTGAAAGTCATATCTCAAAGGTAACCCAGGGTGCCTGAGGAGTCACAAGTCTCAAAGCATCTGATCCCCTAAACCCTTCCAACTACCACACAACTTTCAGAATATATGAAGAGAATCTTTATCATCATATAATAATTATTTTTAATCAAGGTAGAACCACACCCTTTGTTCTATAAATATTATACCACTGATCAATAACTGAACTACCAATTCTAATCAACTAACATAACCTCATGGGAACTATTGTGGAGGATCCCAGCCTCAGGTAGCTAGTGGAATGTTGACT
This sequence comes from Viscum album, assembly GCA_963277665.1. Taxonomy (NCBI): domain Eukaryota; kingdom Viridiplantae; phylum Streptophyta; class Magnoliopsida; order Santalales; family Viscaceae; genus Viscum; species Viscum album. Next base: position 1,512,533,636 of record OY728155.1, on the reverse strand, counting down.
CTATTGGACTATCCTAACCCCTAATGACCTCTTATATAGAGGAAATAATGACTCCATGTATAGAGGATCCTGACCTAGAGTACCTTAAGGTAATACCAACCCTATATGATTTTCAGGTAGAGGATCCCATTCCCCATTGGAAGACACCTCGGTCAAGAGGAATACCAACCCTACCTAAAGATTTATAGGGAACTACACCTCACTAGAATACACCTTAGTTAAGGGATTTTTAACCCTAGGAACACTCTGATCATAATACCAGAACCCATTCATTGATTATGCGAAGTTAAATCTAATATCTACTTATCTCACCTTGCAAAAACCCTTAGATGGTTTAATAGACTACACTACTAAAATATATGTGGAAAATAATTAGGATAGGATACTTATTTATTGAAAAAATGCATCATATACAAAATATAAATTTCATCATATAAAAAACAAGAGATGTTAAATGATAATACTTGTGGCTCGTGCCATGATTCAAATTTATGTAACACAAATTGGTCTTAAATCACTTGTCTTAATTTCATTCTCATGATGTAACTAATTAAACATCAATATGATATCATTATAAGAATATATAACTAAAATATATATTTATAATAATATTAGTAAAAATAATCATAATAATAATACTACTATTATTAATTATATAAACCTTTATAATAATATATAGGGGAGGATAATATATGTTCCCCCCTTCTCCCCCTTTATGTTATATTCTTTTTTAATCTTATTTTAATTTTTTTTACAATCAATGGGGGTAGAAACCCTAGTTCCCACCCCCACTTCCCTTCCTGCTCATACCATGGAAGAAGAATGGGTTTTCACCACCAACTACCACTAGATTCATAAGTGGTCGGCCCATGACTATGACTACCTCCCTCTACCTCTCTCTAATTTCTATAGTCTAGACCTCCTCATTGCATTTCTAGTAATGCCACCCCATAATTTCTAAGCCTTTCCATTATCATACTTCTCCATCCACCTATATTATAACCTATTATCACCTTATCCTACCCTCTCCACCATCGACTAATGATAAAGTTGGAAACCACCATTAACATGTGGGAAGAAATATAAGAGAGAGGGTTGGTATAGAGATAAGAATAGAGGATAATTCATCCAATGTGATTGACCACCAACCCAAGTTTCTCTTTGGTTGCACTGTGAATGAATCAAATACCTAGAAATAAAAATGAGAAATTTAGATTTTTGGTGGATGATTAGGTTAAATCATCCAACGATAAATCTATACTAAAAATATTGATGAATTTGGGATACAATAAGTTGTGATGTTTTATTCAAGTTATTCAATAAATATAAAATCCTAATCGAATAAACATTTATCAACCCAAATGAATAATCATTACTCGATAATCTAAGAAAATAATAATATCATTTAAATAAATATTTGAATAATCAATAATGAATTATATTATTAACAGTAAAATTTTTATTTTTGGAATGAAATAACTCATTAGATTAATATTTTCATAGAGAAACTTTAGTGCTAAATCAAATTCCCATTATCAAATAGTTTAACCATTTCAAATAGATTATTATTTATATAATCAAATAATTTATTATTATTAAATTTCTAAAACAAATTCTTATCCAATAAACCACTATAAAAAAAATTTAATAACTTGCTCATATAGAGGAATAAATTTATTGGGTGTATTATAAATAACAAAAAGTCCTACATCAGGTTTTCTTCACTCAATGAAAAAGTTTGTGTTCACGTTCATTATCATTGGAGATTTAATTAAATAATTCTAATTATTTAATTTTTTAGATCCTCTAGTTCTTAATGATATCCCTAAATCTATAAATCTAGAGTTAATGTGGCAAGATCGTAATTAGAGAAGATGAAAATTAAAAATGAAAAAAACCCTATGTTAAATACTTAATTACATTCATAAATAAATTAATCAATTTAATTAAAATTTAATTTTTAATAAAATTTAATATTTCAATGGATTCAAACCCTAGAAACATCAATGTGAACAAAATTTATACCACCCCTAAGGTAAAACCCCCATTTTGGATTCAAAAGTGGTGTTGGTTTTCCCTTATGATACTCTATTTAAGAGATAAAGAAAATTATCAAAAATTTGAATATGAGAACTAAAAATAATATTTATATATTCGATGTATTTTTATTTAGGACCTTACACACTCATAATTATACATCGAAAAAACCTAGAAGTAATAATAACACCCCAGAATCAACGGAACCATAGAATAATTTTTCTAAGGTCGTCTACTCAGGTAAATTTCCTTTTTTTACACCTAGAGAGGTCTTAAGACTAAAAACTAAAAAACTAAGCTAGGTATTGACCATGAAAATTATAGGTATCTACATAATGTCCTTAAACATAATTTATTACAACATATGGATACAGATATGCAATCAATAAGTTTTATCTAATATACAGGATGTGGGAAAATATTTTATTAAAAGATGAATATACTTAAAGTAAAATATTATCCTTGATTATTCTTAACCATATTTAATTTCTTATTCTAGTTTACTTTATTTTCATGTAAAAATAATATAGTTTCCTACTTATTAATTTCCATCATTATCTTTGTCTTCTTAATAGGATGTTGTAAAGGTGTCTTTGGATTTGAACCTTCCATTTTTCTTTTCTTCCTTAACCTTTTTCTTATTTACCATAATTACTAAAGATTTATATTTATTTATATCCTTATTATATTGGTGAACCATATCTAGAAGACCTATGAGTATATTTTTCAAGTTTTACATGTTAAAATTAACAATGAAACTAGATTTATTAGGTAGTAAGGATGAAATCATGTGATCTTTGGATGATTCTTAATTTCACTTGAATCGTAATTTTTTTAATCAAACAATGAACCCAATAATCTTGTGTATATAAGGATCATCTAGGATACCATTTTCTAAATTTTATGTAAATATTGTAGTATAGATCTAATATTTTTCATATCACTTTGTATCTTGATAAAAATCTTGGAAACTAGAGAGCATGATGTAAACATATGTTTTTTTCAAATTGCTTCTAAATATCACTAGTCATTGACAATAACATGATAAATTATATAGAAAATTAATTCTATATGTGACTCTTGTATAAATCATTATCTGCATTACTAGATCTCTAAGGTGTCTTAGTAAGTAGAGGGGCTCCAATATGTATGATTTCCTTTCCTTTCATAATACTATGTGAAAATTCCCAAACACTCCTAGAAATTAGTTTTGGTCAGAATATTTTTTTTTTATAAAATTGATCAAATTAAAAATTAGTTCATGGTGTTACTTTTCATTATCTATAATAAAATAACCTTATAATATTAGTACATTATTTTGATTACCGATTAATGATTAATTAATCATTTATATCTTCTAATATTTTTATAAAATATCAATATTAAATCATTTATATGTTTTAGTGGAAAATGATCCATATTTTTCTTTTGGTTTATAAAATATGGCCATGATTCTAATCAAAGGTATTTAGGTAGAATTTACTCAGGACATCTATATTAACTCACATATCCTTACTATTTTCAGTGGACTCTATATCCATAAATCTTAAACTCATATTTTCTCAATGATTTCCTACAAATTGAATCAAGGAGACTATGTACACTACTCTTGATTCCAATTTGGTTAAGTTAACCCATTAAATTTATTAAAACTCATTTATATATTGAATTACCATATGTGATCATCAAAAGAGAATGTCAAGTTATAGTTTAATTATAATTTAAGTAATATAAGATATGTTCTGGCTTAATATTTTTTTATATGATTTTTAATTATATTATCATAATAAACTGAACTTTATCAAGATATTATTGTTAACTAATTTATGTGATCACTTTCATAAATAATTAACTATGTAAGATAAAATATATTATATAAGAAATATTCTAATTTTATCTAATCATGTTTATTAATTATTTCAATCTATTAAATCACATAAATTAATAATAAAATATGAAAATAAAAAATTAAATGTGAAATGTTCAAGAACATTTATCTATCGTTTGACTTACCAAGTATTAATAAGACAACCTTATCCCTAAGGGAAAACTCTTTAAGTCTAGCTCAACTCAATTTAGTGAATCTTCCATTCTCATATGATTCTCTTTGTTTGGATTAACTTTGACTAGGATCTTGAACCATCTCCTCTAAGTGGGAACTCCATATTTTAATATATTACTAACCTGAAAGTGATGGGTACCATGGGTGATGGGTTACATAAAATAGAAATTGGACACATAGACTCTTACATTATAAAAGAGGGTGTGATGGTTTATAAAACATAACATTTTAATTTAATAATTATTATCACCAATAATTACATGAAATAATAAAAATTAAGTAAAATTAAATCCAATCATTCAGAGGTCATTATAGATCATGACCATTAATCGTGAAAAGAAAATCACAATGAATAAAATAACTACTAAAATAATCTCAATGGTCTCATATAAAAATTAAAATTAATAAATTTATTTACAATTATTATTTATTCATCTTATGGTCCTTGATATCATGTTTTTCAAATCCTCATTTTATATTAAAAATCCTAAAAAAATATTTATTTTCTTAAAAAATAAATAGCTACATAGTGTGTATGTTATGCATAAAACCTTGTGCAATGTGGAACATGGCCTAAATAGAACACCACATGCACACAATGTGTAAAAAAGAATATACATCATGTATTACATGGTTTGTATGATATGTATAACCTATCACATATTATATGGTGTGTAACCAATGAGGCACTCCATAAATAACATGGTGTGTTATCCACTTGGTAAACCACATGTATGTGGCATGTGTCTAGTTGTTGTTACATGACATGTGTCACACCCCTATCAAATAAGGATGCACACAAGTCACATTGTGTTGAACCACACATCCCACCACAAGTTATGAGGTGTATGAAACATGTAGGATGATACATGTAATGTAATTTATAAAATCACATGGTACATCGTGTAATTTTTTACATGTTGAGGTGGACTTTGAATCTTTGAGAAAGATTCTCCACATCTGTTCTTGGAATTATCAGCCCATTCCTCACAATAAAAACTCTAATTCATTCAAAGTATCTTAACATTATAACTAAAACAAGAACCTAGAGATTAATTTTAGAAAATTGAATTAAATTAATAATTATAAATTAAGTGTATTAACTTTGATTCCATGTAAAGGATCCAAGCATAATATGAGTTATGAGTGTTGTTCCTATTTAAAAAAAATCATCTGATCTTAGGATAAACTTAAGATATAAAGAAATGAGTACTTAATCCTTGAATAGGATCATAATGTATAATTTAGAATTAATTATTAAATAAAAAAATTACCTTGATGAGTTTTTTATAATTTGATCTTCACATGTTATTATATTTTTCATTGTATCAATAAACCAAACTAGAGCCCCTCTATAGATTTCAACATGTGGTCCATAAAGTTTAAAACACTAATGTTTATATTATTCATGCTAAAATGGGGAGATAATGTACTTTAACATATTATATATTGATTGTGCATGGATATCTCTATATATTATATCTCTATAACATGATAGGTTATAATAAGAATATATATAATTCCATTCACTGGGTATTGAGAGGAGAATTAGACAAATAAAATTCATCCATCAAATAACGTGACATGTTTTTCATTTTATATTTAGGTTTAAATTAATAGAATTAAATGAATTACATTTAAATTAATTTAAACTAAATAAATACCCTATATCATTTCTTAAAATAATATTTATATATTAATATTATTTAAAGTGACATAAGAATCTAAAATAACTTCTTAAAAAAATATTTACATTTCTTTAAGTGATAAAACTATGTTTCTTGGACAATTAAGTTGACCCAAGTTCTCTATATAATTATTAAAACCCAAACAATAAAATAATTAGGCTCATTTGATAAATAACTTGTATTCACATATCCAAACCTAAGGTGACTAGTGAATATCATCTCAGATAAAATTCAAATGAATTATTCCAAACATGAATAACTTTTTATTGGATTATGATCAATATAACGGGAATAAACATCAGCACACACATTGAGATCGATTCTATTATAACCCTTAAATTAAACTGGATATATTGATATTTTGGAAACACTTAGTGTGGAACCCTCTAGACCCATTTCTTAATTTAAGTAAGTCCAAATAATAGACTAAGAATGGTGTCTAGCAATACATCATGTCCCCATAGAGAAAGGGAAAATTATAAGTAAGGGAAACCTTCCTAAAAATTCAATTATCTAATATAATCCTTTTTTATACTAATATATCATCATGAATAATTCATAAATTTTTGATATCCCTAACCCATGTTATGAAAAATATGGGATTCACAGTGATAGAACAAGTTTTCAGATGAAGAAAATACAGGATAAAACAATGAGAAAAGAACAAGAAGAAGATATCACAGAACACAGTGATTTACATAGTTTGGGAATAACCCCTACATCCATAGAGAGGTGGGATTTCACTATGATTAGAGATCAAAAATATTATAGGGATATCTCAGAGTTTCAAAATACAGAAACCCTAGATCGAAATGAGCTAATAAAGATGAAAAAGTATTGTTCCACCAACCACATAGTAAGTCAATTGTGTTATAGTGAAAGGTGGAAAGAATTCCATACTACAATAGTATTTCATCCACCCAAATAAAAGATACTATATTGACTACTGGAAAATGTCTATAGAGATATAGTATCATTGTATCCAAAATTCTAAGCTGCTATAGTAGACGTGCTAAAATTTTGCACTGATGTTCTTCTCTGTTGGTGTTTCCTGGTCAGTATTGCTATAGTCGGTCAGAGTTGTAGTCTCATGCATAGTATGCACTACTATAAAACTCAATTTCTCTAGTGTTGGGGCTTTAATAGTGCTAGCTAAAAATACTTTTAAATACCCCCCTTTTAGTGTTAAAAATGCACTTAAAAGGGGTCTTTAATAGTGCTTTTTTGGCTTTGTTAAAGAGGGTCTTTAAAAGCACTAAAAAAAGAAGTGTTTAAGGGGGCCTTTATCAGAACTTTTTTAAAAGCACTCATAAAGTCCCACGATTTATCATTTCTTTTAAAAAAGTGATAATAAATGAGGTCATTTATCAGTGTTTGTAAAAAAGTGCTGATAATGGAAAGTTTTATCAGTGCTTTTTGAGAAGTGCTGATAAAGACCCCCCTTTATCAGTTCTTTTTTACAAGCACTAATAAAAGTATAATTAAAAAAATTATATTTCATTAACAATAATATATTTATATAAAAATATGTTTATATTTATATAAATAAAATATGTATTTTTTGAAATATGTTTTAGATAAGGTAAATAGGAATTTACACTTAATATATAAGATATTTAGTGAAAATGGATTATAAAATAACTAAAAAGTATTTTTAATTAATAATTTGATTATTATTAATGAGTAATAGTCTTTTAATATCAATTTTAAGATAATAATAATAATAATAATAATAATAATAATAAAAGATCTAAAATAAGTTGAAAACATAACTCAAACTTCAAACGGCCGTAACTTTTGATTTGGGTGTTTGTTTGGGATCTACCACATATCAAATTGAAGCCTGAAATGATATCTACACCTTTACTAACACAAGTAAACCTCTGTCACGTTTTTCAAGGCCAAACAATGACTAGAAGGCCTCCAAAACTGAGTTTTTAGATGGAATACCCTGATTTTCTAGCATTTGATGGATTTTCAGCCTCATTTAAATGGGTATTTTTGACTTTTTTTGGTGGGGATTAAATTTATTCTCAGGTATTATATTCATATTGATGTTATAGTTTTTTAATTTTATCATTTTTTACAATATAATTTTATTTATAATAAAATATATGCATGTTTTCTTAAATTTACTTATAATAAATCACTTATATAAATACATATATCAACATATTTATGTAAAACTGTATATTATAATATATATAAATAAATAAATATTATAAAAATGTATTTAAAACAATATCTAATAATTTTTTACATTATAAAAATATATTTATAATGTTTATATATACATATTTTTGTGTATTAATAAACAGATATATATATATATATTATAATCTAATATATGTAAATTAATGTAATATATAATATATTTAAATAAATATAAGTATATATATATCAAACACACACACACATATATTGTATAAATGTATTTAAAAATAATTATATAAATATATGTAAATATATATATATATATATATATCACTAAAAAAACAACAAAACAACATGGTGTGGTGGTAAAGGTGTTCCATCTTTGAAGGAGAGGTGCAGGGTTCAAATACAAGTGGGCACATATGAGGCTGGAAATTCACAAAGTGCTGATAAAGGGTGTGTGGAGCACTAATAAAGGGGTCATGTAAGCACTGATAAAGGGGTCTAGCACATAGGTGTCTAAATTTGTTTTACCCCCTTTAATATCACAACCTTTATTAGTGCTAAAAAACACTATTAAAGGCACCCTTTAACAGCACTGTTAAAAGTGTCCTTAACAGTGCTAAAAAAGCATTGTTAAAGGACCCTTTAATAGAACTTTTTTAGCACTATTAAAGGGTGACTTTAATAGCATTTTTTAGAATGGATAAAAGTTTCAGGCTTTTACTAGTACTCTAATTATCAGAACTTTTTTAGCACTGATAAAGGCATTTTCTAGCGCTGTTAAAGGACATTTTTATAGTAGTGATGGGCCACTAGAATTAAACCCAATGTCATACAAATGGATTGGGATACACCAATAAAACAAATCATCCACAAACAATATAGCCTAAACTAATTTGTCACATACCTTAGGTGCATCTCCCCCTACACCAGAGGCTACTGACTAGAAACGTGGTTTTTATGATATGAGGTAGGGATATTATAACCTATGTATCATGGTATAAAATAAAAAATAAAAAATCATAATATACATAACACATCATAGAACTATATATAATAACAATTGAAATCCAATTATGATATGCTAAAACTCAAAGGGAAACATCATAATGAACCCAAAATTTAATACAGGCATACATCGAAAAATGATCACCTAATAGGTTGATCATGTAGGAGACATATATAATGAAAAAAACAAGAATGAAATGTAGCTATAAATGAACTCATCATTTCCTCAAACCCATCTACATATCCATATTGATTTATCCTATCTCCACCTACACTATGAATCTTTCCCTAACCTACAAGATAAATATAGAGTTTCCACATCCACCAAGGCACAATTTTAGGGTGTGAGCACATAAATTGGTAGGCAACCACCAAAGATGTTCCTAACATGATATTTTATGTATACGAGTGTATGAATGAGATGATATGATATGAAATAGCAACACAAAATTAGAATAAAACTAAAGTAAAATGAAAATCTATTTATAATTTACTACTAAATTGAAGCAATAAACATAACTCTTTAATATTGGTTTCCCATGTGCTTATTTAATCACTATGAGCACCAACCATACTTGATTTGAGTAATGTTTAAAATCCCTAATGGTGTAACCTATATGATAATAAGCACCATTTCCCCCTGGGAAATTTATTCACCATGGGAAACTATCTACCATGAAAAACCTATCCACTAAGGGAAAACCATCTAACTTAGGAAACCTAAAAAACTTGTAGAGTTCTAGAAACACCCTCATATAGGGAAGGGAAATATAATATATGTCATTGGTGTTGGTTCCCCAACTACTTACCAAGTCACTATGTAAACCGACCATACCCTCTTCGACCAAGATCAAAATCCAAAAGATAAGATTGTATCCTATTAATAAAATCAAAAGGTAAAAGCACATTTTTTAGGAAATGGGAAAGTGTGAACAAGAGTCAAGGAACCTCAGTACCCATACCATGGGAAAGGGAAAAGTGTGATCAATATTCAAGGCACTATAGTTCCCACCCTTTTCTAAGTTAGGGTACCATAGTTCCCATTCCTTTATATGTAAATAAATAGATACATACAAACATATTTCATACACACATTCATGTGTTCATGCATACATAATAAATAGATACTTACATAGAGATAGATAGATAGACGTAAGTATGTATGTATTCACATACACACATATATACCTATATACATACATATTCACATATATGTATATACATACATACATACATATGTACATACATATGTATATACATACATACATATATATAAACATACATACATGCACACAAACACATGCACACACAAACACATACATACATACATACATACATATATATATATACATTCATGAATGAATCCATACATATATACTTACTTACGTATGTATGTATGTATGTATGTATGTATGTATGTATGTACATGCAAGAATGCATATATTTATCCATGCATCCATTTATTCATCTATATATATACACTTATAAACACATACACACATACAAAAAAACACATATACAAACATACACACATATGCATATGCACACATACGCACACATACACACAAACACACACATATATATATAGGTGTGTGTGTGTGTGTGTGTGTTTCCATGTGTATTTTTTGTACATGTATCAACCCACTATCACCATCACCAAATACATGTTCATCAAGGACCTGCTTAAACAATTTATAACAATATGTATATATGTAATTATACCTTCTTAGAATAATAGAAAATAATATGCATAAAAACAATACCAATAACCAAAAAACACTATAAATTATAATAATAACACTATAATCCCATAGACACCATCAACATGGTCTTATAGTACCTGCATAAGCAATCTATAAAGAAAAAAACATGCTACATCCCCCTCATTAAAATTAAGATAACATGTGTATGATAATAAGAATAATATATATACATGGATAGAAAACAATAAATATTAAAGACATTATGGTTTTATACTAATCATATAATGAAATAAAAACTAATTTTTTAATACATAAAAAAGGGAAAAATAGTCACAAAGGATTAAAAGATAAACCCATTTTCAAATATATCTCATGATACCTTTTTCCATTATCCATATATACACTAGATATAATATGATAAAAATAAGGGGGTTTCCATTTCTTGATTTATCTTTACTCATAAAAAATAGACAATTTTGTGATTAGGAAATTAATAAATCATTTTAATAAGACACTTGATCAAAGTTGATGGGGTCATTACAATATCCTTATATCTTTTTGGTACCAAGCACATAGTGGAACCATGAAAAGTAGGGGAATTAAAATTTTTCATGTCATGATAAATGTTATAACTTCATCATTGATGATTTTATATCCATTAATAAACCTAAGGATCATGTGTTTATTAAATTAATCACAAAAAAATAGTACCTCATTTGATTTTAATCAAACATGTGTTTCAGTCATATTAAAAGATATTTTCTCAAATTAACCAAAGATAAAACCCTATAGATCATCCACACATACTACAATATCCTTTTGATATGTCGTTTTTCAATTTAGGTGTGTTATCATGGAGAATTAATGTTGCTTTTTACATCCACTTGATCATGGGAGTGTTTTTGCTTTGATTCGGGAAGAAGATCTTGGATTGGGGTGTTTAAATCGTCTATTTTACTCATTAAGAAAAGGGATATAAGGGGTGGAATATCTATAATTAATGGTATTAATAATACCATGAGTTAGAGATCCCTTGACTTAAATAGGACATATAACAATTCATAGAAATTACACTTTTAAACTCCAAAATTTTTAACTAACTAAATAATCCTAAAAATGTCACTAATGATGCTTAAAACTTATTGTAAATGTTGTAATAATTTTATCACTTACTGGTAACATTAATATTATGTTATGTGATAAAATATAATTCATTAAATTGACACATCTCTCATAAATATTAAATTAAAATTGAATAAATAAGTATTCATCCATTAAATATTTTTTATTATATTCACTGAATAACTTATGGATATATTCAGTAAATAAATTCACCACTTATTATTCTAAAATTGAGTAATATTTAATTTATCCAAATTCTTACATTACCTTACCCCCATCATGAGGCCCTCCATGTCTTAAAATCCAATTTATTATGATTTTCCAACTTCTAAATACACATTTTGTGTGACCCTTTAGGCCCTTATCTTAATAGTAGTTAGTCATAATCATAAACCAAGAGTGGTATATATAAACACATCATATCCCCTAAGGAGATAACTTTAGTCATAGAAATGAAAACCACTTAAAAACACTCTCTATGTAATATAATCTATTTGTCTCATGATATCTCATAAATTAGGATGCACACATTATTCTATCATCCTTCCTTACTTTATTATTCATGACCTTACTATGTGGAATTAATTTCTTCTATCATGGATATGGATTTAGTAAAGGTACTACCATACCAGTCAACTAAGCCTAATATGTCTCATCCTTTTGGAAGTGACAAATTATCTCTTGATCATTAAATCAATGAGATACCACCAATGATTCACCCAACACAATCTACCAAAACATGAAATAAATTTTATTTTTTTCATCTTGCATCAAATTATATGGTCAAAATATATTCAATTATAATTATCTCAAGTCGAGTTACCAAGATAAACTCTCAAAAATAGGAATAGTCAATGACACATGAAACATGTGGTGTTTTCATAAGTGGATTAGTCCTCATGATTTCATTTACTCGAGATCACCAAGTGTAAAGTTTGGGATAAGAAGTCTCAATTATTATTATCTCCTAGAACCTGATAGTAATACATCATGTGTCCCATCAGTTTGATGTTTCTAGACCATAGGATATATGTTTTGATATTAATTTCATAGTATCTTATGGTTCTCATTATTGTTGATAACTCTTATAACCAATTGATATGAAAAATAATCTAAGGTAATTTCCATCTAAATAGTGGATATATAAGTATCAAAACTATATTGTTAAGAATCCATCATGCATAATTTACCATAAACATGATATAATAATCAAAAGGTATTGTTTAGGTTAGGACTAGGGCTCCCATTTTCACAACACTATCACTTAAACTAGAGTCAAATTTCAAATCATAAACTTGTTAGATCTCATATGATAAGATCATACTTCTTCTAAGTAATGGATTTAGTCATTGGGCATATGAAATTTTCTTAAAAGTCTACTCTATTACCTGAAATTTCACCTCCTTTAGTAAGACTCCTCAATAAATGATATCTCTTAGTATATACATTTAGTCTATATTTTAATCTTAAAATTTTGGCTAGTACTATTATTATAAGATTATCATAATTTATATTATGATAATGCTTTACTTACTAGGTGTGATACTAAGAACTAGAATAAATAATTTTGTTTCTATACTTATTATTTAGCTATATCAGAAGCCATAGTGTACTCGATATTTATAGATATAGATACCATTAGATTCAATGATCTACTCTTTCTCATTATGTTATCCCTAATATGATATTGGACCAAATTTAACCATAAAAATCTAGTTTTTATAACCTTTGAAAACTAGTATTCCTTTCTCTCCATATATAAGGTTCATTCCCATTGTAATTTCTTAAGTATTATTGAATATCACTTACCACTTCCCTTTCATTTATCCTAAATTTCTCTAATATTTTCCTACCATAATTTATGTTCTAGAAATATCATATCTAGTAAATATCATGGAATATGTGATATATCCATCATCAAAGTGTATAGAGTCTTAATCCCCATTATAATATCTCCTTATTTCTCATACATGTCTTCCTAGAGAGATATTTTCAATGTGAAATAAGAAAAAATTCCCCCTTGAATTGTTCCAGTTAGTATTTTTAAATAACATGTTAATATATGTACTTTGACTTGGTATAAGAAGCCCTTAGGTCTACCTCTATAGAACTTGATCTCTAAAAATTGGGTTACTACTTTAATTCAATCTTTGGAGAATTAATTTCAATCTATTTTTAAATAAATATAAAAATAATAAATATTTTCCATATGTAATTAACATATTTTACTTGTAAAAGAATATTTCTCCCACTAACATCTTGCATAAACCTATAAATTATTCATTCTAGATGAATATTCTATGATCGTGTTGCTTAATTTAATTTAAAATTGTATCTCTATAATATGTATCCCTTGTTGGTTTTATTTTATATCCCCTTCCCTTTCTAGTTTCACCATATATACATCTTTCATAATGTTTCCTTCAATAAAGGTGGTCTTGGCATCCAATTCCCAATATAATGATCATAGAAAGCTGCTATGATGAGTAAAATTTTAATGGATTTAAACATGATGGATTGATACTTTCAATCAAGCCTTATTGGTACCATGCTTGTACCACCCATTTATATATTCTATTGAATACTCACCAATGGGTTTACATAAACTCAAGAAACTCCCAAAATATAAACTTGATTTTTGTATATGGTATCCATATTTTAATTCATATAAACATGTCAATCATTCCATACTGTCATTTACTACTTCCTTATAGGATATAGATTAATTATTATTATCAAAAGATAATTTATTACCTAACTTGGTGATCATAAAACCATCTCTATTGGTTTTATAATTCCCTATATTATAAGTGTCTTTAGAACATTCCTTTTCTATGAAATCTTGCAGAACATGCTCCTATTCCAAAAACTTGTGCATCTTAAGCCTTTGATTTATCAATTATAATATTTCTCCTACTATCTAAAAATAAATTTAAACCCTTTTATATAAATATAGTCTATCACATGACTATAACTTTTCTATCTACTGTATTTATGTAGTATCCTTAAAGACCTTTAGTATAAACTATTGTGATATACTTTGTATTTTTTGTTGATGAAAGTGTGTTTACTGGATTATCCTTGAAAAACTATCTATATATAAACTTATTTTTTATGAAATAATGGATTTATTTCATACTATAACTCATATGATATCCATTTTCATTAGATTTGGAATATAGTTATTGTTTAACATTGCTATTTTCAAATCATATCTTGAAAGATAATAGAAGGATTTTTAAGGATTATAAGATCCATCATTAATCCTCCTTTTACTAACATCATAGATCTAATGTGTATAAGTAAATTAGAGTTTAATAATTAATCCACTATATATTTTAATGATAAATGAATTCTTGTATGACTCATCATCGGTCCTCCATTTACTAACATCATGACTTTCATGTGTAAAGGGAAATGTGAGTTTATAAATAAATCCACTCCATATTTTTAACAATTGATAGATAATTGGTTAGGATATACTCTAACAAGTATTCCTAGTTGATCTAACATATTTTAATAAGAATATGTTTTTATTCACTTTTACATTATATAAATTTATTAAATAAATCTCATTAATAACATGAATTTACCTTTATCTTCTACCTAAAATAGTTCACATGTATCTTATTGAACTAGTTCTGGAAGATTTGTGACTTTATCCCCTTTAATATAAAAATATTTTTTGGTCACTTAAAACCAAATTAGAAATCATATAAAATGACAATGAGTTTTATCTCATAAATAGTCTAAGAACCTTTCTTGTTATTTCCTTGAAATTTTCTTTTGGGTTTACTAGACTAAGTTTTATCTTTTCACAACTATTTATTATTGAGTCTTAACTTTTTTTTATACATCATATATTTCCAATATATAACATATATGATTCTTGTATATTTAGACTATTAATTAAGAATAGTATACCATAATAATATATTTTAAATTTGAAAAAAAATCTCATCATTTCTAAACTCAAAATGAACTAATATTTTTGGTAACATTCATTACATAATAATAGTTTTCAAATAAAATAATGTATCCACTAGGAATTATGAAGTAATATTCTCATTCAAGACTCATCTGTAACTTGAATATATACTTCACCTTTTTGACCTATATGAACTCCCTTGGTTCTTGTATTTGGATACAAATATGGAAGACACATATTGTATCTAATACCCAAGAAATAAAATAGAAATATCACATGCATTGGTGAATATAAATTAAGTATAAGCCTCTACTTACTTATTCTTCAATTCATTTCAATTTATTTTCCAATTTCCTATCTTTCTACATGTGAATCAAATAGCCTCATATTTAATTCTCTCCCTATTTATCTTTTATTTTTAAGTACATTGTGAAGGTTCCTTTGTAGTCACACTTTATATTGGACTTTTTACCTTGTCTTTCTTATTGTTCAGCATAAGAACTGTAGATTTATCTTTATTCAAGTTCTCATATTCCTGTAAAAACTTACCCAAAAGATATTGAAAAATTTTAACCATATTATTCATTTTATAACTCTCAACTAAACTAAAGTAATTGGGTGATAAATTTTATAGAATAAGATGAATTGAAAGTTCATGATTTGACTTGAATCCCAATTCTTTTAATCATTCAATGTACTTTATCATCTTAAGTACATGAGGACCATCTAGAATTATATATTTCAATCTATATATGATCAATGTAATTGTAATCTCATTAATCTCTTACTTTGATTTCTCCTCACATACTTCTCATATATGAGATAATATGTTATAATCATCCATGTCCTCATATTGATTTTGAAACCCATCGAACATTTATGAAATAATTATGATGTAAATATCATATAATTTATCCATGAATCTCCTATAAAAATTTTTATCACCCTAACTTTCTTTCTGAGGTGGCTCAACATGTATTGGAGACTCCAAGACATGAAATTTCCTATCATATTGTGGTATTATAGGAAATTTTTTGTAACAATATTGCAAATTAGTGTCAATAAGAATGTTTTATTTTACCAATATTGATCATAGTTATTTTTTGGTATTAAATAACATTTTTATACAAATGAAAAATTTAGTATATTATTAATTGTATTTTGATTTCCTTATAAAAATAAATTATAGATTTATTAATCTTAAATGTATCCCATTATTTTATCAAATCCCAGGAACCCTTAACTACTAGATTCAGAATACTTTATCACCTGAATATTCTAGTGGAAAGGATCCTTAAAACCTCTCACAATAGTTAAATCTATGTATACACCACTACTCAAAGAGTTTCAAGGTAGGATTTTGGATGGCCAACTAAATTAACTCATGGCCCCATGATCTGTTGAGTAGAGTCGCATATCCTACAAAGCATAACTTTGATTTACTCAACACTTTTCCTATAAAGTTGAAATAAATTATCTGTGAATACTTCTTTACAAAAAACTTTAGTTAATTCAACCCACCACTTTCATAATAACACTAAATTAGTAATCATAACCATCAATTAGGGATGAAGAGCACCTTAAACATAATATTTTGTTTAGATTCAAGTGATGAAAGGTGTTAATGGATTAATATTTTCTTTGAGGGTTTTTATTGTTTTCTCATTTAATGAAATATATTTTAATTTATTATTATTTATATATATAATCACACTCAAAAATCAGTTATGCTTAAATAGAAAACATTCACCATGTGTATTATTTTTATCTATGCATACTGTATTATTATTTAATGGGATCACATAATAACTGCACGAACCTAAAATAAAAAACCACACATATGATAAAAATAAAATTATTTGATCACAAACATTTTATAATGTTTGATCCATTGAGTGAGTAATATATTAACAGAGGCCCTAAGGGTTACTCCATAATTTTCATCTAATTCGAGTTGCAGCGCTCACCCCGTACAATGTGTTCAAATTCTGTTAGGTATTTTACCACATCTCAATCTAAATTATTCCTTCTTTCATCCTCATCATTATACATATATAATCACCCACAGGTGAGGGGGTCTTGGGAATATAGGATACACATGAATACCATAAAACATGGGCTCGCAAGACTTTATATATATAACGAGATCAAGGTAAAATACACAGATCGTCATTTATTATATAATTATTATATAATTATTATAAACCTTCATATTGTAATAATTAAGTAAATAAATATATATATTTTATACAAACATTAGTCTATATAAACTCATGACCAATCATAATATAGTAAACATTCATAGAAAAATTAATTTTTCAATTAATTCTAATTGATGGAATTAATTATGAATTAAAATAAATTAAACTAATTTTAATTCATAAATTACTCATTACACAGTCCCAAAAATATTTCTTAAAACATTCTAGATATTTTCAAATATTTTTTGGAATTTTTTTAGGCTTTTTGGCCTTGAAATTTCCCCCATAGGGGTCTGTGACCCTATTAGGCCTGGGTTGGGATGGTTAAATATGGAAAAACTTGACTCGTCTTGGTTGTTAGGTCATTTGGGGGGCATCTCCCCTCACAGGTGTGTAGGGATATGGCAGTGGGAAGCATGCATAATGCGGGATGCTAAAAAATAAAAAACATTTTTTTATAATAATCTGACTACCCTCCATATGTAAGAAGCTATCACTTAGCCCCTTAAATCAGGGGGGTTTATATAAAATCATGGGTGACTTTACTAACCATGTGGTTTTTTTCTTTTCTAAAGGTTATATGGGTAACCTTTTTTTTCTTATTCCATCCACAAATGTGTGGAATTGTGAGGTCACCCCCACCCACATGCATTGTTCATCTACCATCTAAAATACCAACACCTGACCACCATGATGTCTCAACACCTACTATGACATCACCTAAATAAATATATATATAATATGTTTCATGAAAAAACCAGTACTAGCCCTAAACCAAGCACCTACGTCGACATTTGATAAGGATTAAAGGGCGCTCCCAATCCCCATGGGCTAGAAACTAGTGCATAGGCATCAATAGAAAAAAAATGGGAATGGTTCAATAGATCCATCCACATAATTTAACATATTACATAAATAAACCAAGAAAATCCACGTGAAAAATAAACATCCAAGCATAACAAGAGGGAGGGTGACATCTATAAACAAAATAAATGGGATGGGGAGCCACAAGGTTATACAAAAGATAAAAAGCACTATAAACCAAAACCTAAATGAAAAAAAAGACACTACCCATATCTATGTGACTTAAGGGTCATCACCCTCCATTTCACCTTCATCCAACCTAATAACTACTCATAAGAGAATCTACCAACTCCATGCATTATCATTATCTTACCCATATTTTAAAAAATAAGGTCTATATATACTCATTGAGTGTATGTAGGGTGTGAGAACATCTAGCCCATTAGGATCCCAGTAAGTGTTTCATTCATAACCATTGTTAAACATAATAGACATGATAGTTTAGAAATAACTTGAAATAAAACATTCTTTTAAATTTAAAGTATACAAGAAAATAAATCACAATAAGTATAAAAATTTAGAATGCACCTTGGGATAACCCTAATATAAAAAAGGTCAAGGAATTCTCCTATGATATCATACTCTTGGTGATTATTCTATAAATATCCCTTCTGATATGTGATCTACTAGGGAGGGCCATGATAAAGACTAAACAATAAAAAAACTATAATATAATGTAGTTTATTCAATGTTTTAGTGTACTATAATGGATAGGGAGGGTGTGTTATACCTAATGATATTTTTCCTAGTCTTCCCACCTAGGTAACCAGGGTTTCCCATGTGTTATCCCATTTCTAATAAATTCTACAACCCACTTTCATTTTATTTCACATCAAAATATGCCAAGTAAAACCATTTCATTTTACACACAAAGGGGAAAAATACTTCCAAGTCACTAATTTCAAAAAATTGGTCTTTAAAAACACCAATTTATACATCTAAATAATTTTATAATTTATTAGAAATATATTCAAGTATATTTATTTTTTCAAACAATGCCACAATATGAAACTACCTACCTTAACCACTTGAAACAAATGAAATCTTGGTGGAATCCATGAGAAAAGAAGTTGGAAGACCCTATATAAGAAAGATAAGACTATAACCATCAAGGATCATAATATTAGGTTTAGATTCAACATACCATAGGTTTTCATATCCCAAGGGAGAATAGAAAACAAAGAACAAAGTAATGAGGAATTTTAAAATGAGGAGAGGATACCCTTGATGAAATCTTGTAATATCTTGAATAAATATAACTCAAAAATGGTAACCAAGACAAGGGGAAGAGAATATATCATGAGTGAGGGGTGGAGGTTTTGAGGATAAGGTTAAATGAGGGGATAGGAGGGTTAAATTGACTGGTGGTAGAATGTTTATTTAATGCTTTAATATTTCTAGGCAGGTTGTACAATTTTCTAAACTGTGTGAAAATTGTGCAGGTGATGTTGGATCACCTGGGTGACTCACATGGTTTGTCCAAATGGTTTGGTAAATCATGAACCAACCATATGAATCATAAATAGTAAAACTATAGGTTATTTTCCTAGTTATCGCACATTTTTTCCTAACTCTGTGACACAAAATAATTTCTAAAAAACATCAAATTTAAAAGGAACTATTTTTAGAAGAAATTGAATTAAATGAAATGTTAATTAATAAACAATACATGCCTGAAAAAGACACTTTGGGTGTAGAAATTATTCTCATCATATTAATTTATACCCTAGAAATTCAACTGAAAGTTTAATTAGAAAACAGATGAGTTTGTTTCTCTTTAATAAATTATTCTCACTCTCAAGTCTCATGTGAATCATTATTGTACTACCACAACACTCGAGATAATGAGATATATTTTCTATAAGGAATTTTTATCTAGGATTAAACTAATCAGATCAATTAATCGGTCATATACATGTTAGACTCAAGCTTAAGAATATCTCAATACAGGACATAATAGGGATCTAAATGACACTTCTTTAATTGAAATACATAGAATACATTATGAATCTGAATCAACTAATGAGGAAATTTTAGTCAGTGGGATAATTTACTGATCATATCAGTGATCTTGAAAGGTACCATGTATCTTGGATAAAACTTTCCCTATTTCCCAATTCGACAGTGATGCAAACAGGGTGATATTCTCAGGGAAACCCAATCACCTACTAAAAACTCCAAGGGATGATGTCATTGATTTTCATATGACTTATAGTGGTTTTGGGTAATTTCTAAGTGTTTTCAGATCATTTGAATCTTGGATATCACATCCTATATAATTCTAGGTCCTACTTAGGATGTTTTTCCCACCTCGTACCAACATAGGGGTGATTTTCATGGATGACCATTGAGTCTCATGTAGTTATCCCAAGAGCCTCTAAAATCCAATAGGTAGGAATGAAGCATATCTTCAAAAATTTGAATTACTCCCTCCATCTAGAAATTTGTCTATGGATGGTAAGATTTAATAAACTATACCTGAGATCCCATTTCCTCCTGGAGTATCTTCCATAATATTAAATTTAACTTCGGATCCTTATCTAAGATAATGATAGATGGAACCCTATGCAATCTCAAAATTACTTTCAAATACAGCCTACCCTGCTTCTCCACCTTCATGGTGTTTGTGATCGGGATAAGATTGGAAGACTTGGTTAACTAATCAATCCCCATCTATACTTCATTATTACCTTAGGGGGTATGGATTAATCCAATAATGAAATCCATGGATACCTCACCCCACTTCCAAGTAGGAATCAAAAGAGGTTGAATCGAACCGAAGGGATTTTGGAGACCGATCTTAATTTACTAGAATGTAACAAACCAAGAGAAAAAGTCTGTTATGTATCACCTCATACTAAGATACTAGAAATAATGTTTCATATTGTAATACATCTTAGTGGTACCAAAAAATATGAACCATTGAGAATGATATAAATCCTCCATGATTATCCTCCTCATTGATTCAGTAACCATATACCTATTTATAAATTTGAGAACACCATTTTGAGTTGATGATCACTCCCTAGTGATTTTCCCACCATTTAAGGTCTACCTAAACTTCTGGAATTTCTAATCTCCTAGTTTCTTATAGTGAATTAGTTCAAGAAGATTGGGAGACAAATGAATGATAGGAAGAAACATGGAATCTTTCTATTCTTTATCCTCTGTGTGGATTTGAGTGAAGAGGACCATGAGATTCCACTCATCAAAATATTCCTTCACCGCCTGAGAGGGTAGATTCCTTATAAGTTCATCAACAACTACATTAACTTTTCTTGACATGTATGTGATATCAAAATTAAAGGCTTAAGATACTCCACCCATCACCTTTGTCTGAGATTCAAATCCTTATAAGAAAATATATATCTTAGGATCTTAATATATAAATAAACTATAAAAATTTCCCCAAACATATAACATTTCCAAGAATTTAAGGTGGTCATGACATCTTCCAGCTCAAGGTTATGGGTTGGGTAGTTCTTCTCATGTGGCTAAAGTTTAAGAGAATCATACGCCACTACATGATCCTCCTACACGATAAAACAACCTACAAAAGTACCTAATACATCATAATAAATGATATACCCCTTATTTTCCACAGGTAAAATAAAAATGGAGGATTATTTAATTCTTTACTTCATTTCATAAAAATATTCTTAACACTCATGAATCCATGAAAATCTAACCCCTTTATGGGTTAGGTCTATCAAAGGTGATGCAAGACTAAAAAAATTTATACAAAATTTCTGCAATATCCATCCAAGTTCAAGAAAATCTAAATCTAAAAAAACATTATTTAGCTACTCTTATAAAATAATATATCTTACCTTCTTATTATCAATAGAGATTCCCTATTTAGAGACTGTGTGCCCCAAAAACTTCATCTATTAGATCTAAAAATCCCATTTTGATAACTTTACATAAATGTGGGGATCCCGTAAAGTTCCCAGGAGAATCCTCAAATGTTTTTTGTGCTCCTTTTCTATTTTTGAATAAAATGAGATATTATCCAAAAATGACACCAAAAAGAATCAAGATATATATAGAATATCTAGTTTATGTGGTCTATAAATCCTGCAGGAGCATTTTCAGCCCAAAGAGAAATAAAAAATACTCAAAGTGGCTATAGATACTCTAAAATGAAATATTTGGAATATTATATTCCTTTATTTTGAATTTTTTGTACCTCAAATAGATATCTATCATATAAACCCACCTTTCTCCGTTAAAATAGTCAAAAATATCATCAATATGGGGCTAATTGTATTTTTTTTCTTAAACATAACTCAATTAAAATTTTGGTATTCAACACATAAGAAGAGTGACCCATTCACCTTCTTAGAAAAAAGTACTAGGGTAGCAAAAGGTGATGAGATTGGACGAATGAATCATTTGGCCTCTAAGTAGTTTAACTAAATATTTATCTATTTTAGTTCTGATGGAACTATAAAATATGTAGGAAAGGAGATATTTTTTGTTTCTAGCATCAAATAAATGGTAAAATACACTTCTCATTATGAAGATAAACCTAAAACATGATGTGGTAACACCTCAGGAAACTCCCTTTCTACCTAAGTAAGCTCATTTCTAACACTTCTTTCATTTTCCCATATCATAAGAGTGTTCACTTTATAGATCAGCTAACCAAATTTAGGAAGTGGTGGGATCACTCGGCTAGATCATGGGTCTCGCTCTCCTTGGAACACATAGATGCTCCCATCAGAAGCAATAAAGGTCACCATATGATGGTAGAAATCAAAATGGGATATGAAGCCTGACATATAATCTATTCCAATGATAATATCAAAAAGATTCATTTTAATTATTAGGAAATACCATGTCATTTCTTCTTCTGATATAGAAATTGTATATGAAGGGCATTGAGAACCTTTCCCCCTATTCCTTCTCAAAGGAGTAGATATCTCCATTAAATGTGGAATGGGTTCATATGGGTATTTCAGTAAATCAAAATCATGATAAAATATGAATGAGTATAAGGCACCATCATCAAATAAAGTAGTAATTAGGGATAAAGATATAAGAATAGTACCTCTTACTGTAGTCGAACCTAACTCTAACTCCATTGGTACTGGATGAAAGGAATGAAACTTCTTGGTCTATTATATAACTAAAGTTTTATTACTAACTTGTTTCTTAATCCTTAAATGGATCTTCCCATAAGAGGAGTTGGTCCTACCACCACGTCCATGAGATCGGGGTCCTGATGCCCTAGAAGTGTCATATTGTACCATAGACCCTCTAGGAATTGAAGATCATACACACTTTGGGGATAAGGAATGGATCTTTATAAAATTTATAGGTGACCCATTCATCCACAATAATTCTAGGCTTTGGGTGTCGCTAGGCATGAAGACCACATGTGCTCTATATTATCATGTTGGTAGAAGATGGAAAACCCACCACCTTCATTTTCTGCCAATAAAGATCGGTATGGATGTCTAAAGTTATTGCCACTATCTTTCCTAGATTATTATAATTTAATCTTCTTCTCTAAGATACCACTACCAATTCCACTAGATATAGGTGGCATGAAATTCATCTTATACAACCCTGATTTATCAATTTCTACCAAAAGAACCTGGTCCACTACTTCATCATATGTCAGGAGACTTAATAAGAAAATATGTGATTAGATTTCTGTATGAAGTCCCATTTCAAACCTATGGTATTTAATATTTTCATTAGATACTAGCTATGGTACAAAATGAATAATCTCATAAAACCTATTCAAATACTCTATAATTTTTCTATCTCTTTACTAAAGAGAAATGATCTCTTAGAAATTTTTTATTTCCATCATCTATAGATAGAAATGTTGAGTAAAAAACATATTAAAGTATTTCCATCCCAAGTGTCCATGTTTTTATCTTGAATAAACATATCCCTTCACTTTTATCTAGGACCTTTAATCATGAATGTAGCACAATTCACCCTCATAGCATCAGGAATCATAAGAAATCCAAGAAACCTCTATATATTCCTCTACTTATAGAGGGTCATTACTCCCTTAGAAAGAGGGTGGAATATGATGAAGGAACTCTTGATATTAGTATTTCTCTAACAATATTCTGTCTCTTTAACTTTAGTAGGGCTCGAACCTTCCCCTGGTTCAATAGATCAAACCACTTGAACAACAACCTAAATAAGGTTCTGGTTGAATGGGGTATTTTCCTATAGAAATTTATATTTTTCTTCCCCAAGAAGGCTCATAAGGGGTCTCTGAGGAGGCATAGTAGTTCAAAAATCAATAAAATATAAATAAACTATCAAAATAATTTAACAGAATAGCTCAAATAATAATAAATAGTATTAAAAAAATAAAGAATAAAATAAGGTTTACACAAAATCTTTCTTTTCACGATACATGGGTCGTGTGCTCAGTCTAAACCTACACATAATTCCCAAGAGAAGAAACAAGATAATCCCAACATCCCCTATATATTTGAGGCTCATCATAATGAGTGGTGGATAGACACTCCCCTATTACCTTCCCCTCAAACCTCAATAACCCTATCTCCTATCTATCCTAACTTTCTCAAACAATATAACTCTTTTAAAAATTAATATTTGATACTATTTTTCAAGAACCAACCTGGTCCACCACTAGAATGGACACCCAATCCAACCTGTGATAAGGCCTAAAGGGTGTTCCTGATCCCCATGATCTAGAAAATAGTGTCCAGACATCAATAATGTACTTTGGGAATGTTTTTCCCAATATATACATCAATATAATATAATATATTACATAAAGAAACCATTAAAACCCATTTATAAAATAATAATCCAAGTATAACAATAGTGAGTTCAACATATATAAAAAATAAATGAGATAGGGAACTATAAGGTTACAAAAAATATCAAGATCACTACAAACCAAATAGAAAATAAAGAAAAAGATACTACCCATCTTTGTGTGTGATTGAAAACAATTTTATTGAATATTTCATTAATAAAAAATGACATAATTTCTTTAAATTATTCTAAATATGTTTATTTATAGAATATTTGGGATTAGACCATTCATTTGAAATTTTGATGAAAATTCAAGTTTTCCCCTTTTAAAATTCAATGTATTATTTTGAACATAAATATTTTATATGAAATATTTGAAGTTAATATCTTTTAATTGTGTTCCTTACTCAATGGGCTAAAACTTTCATTCAGGTCATCGAAGCTCAATTTTGCATATGATTGGAGTAAAAGGGCCATGAAGTCAAAGGTGGGATGGACTTTATAGATTGGAAACCACTTTAGTATTTTGGACCATAACTTCTTCTTCCATAATTTTATTGGGCCCAAGTTTTAAGAGGATTTCTAGGAATCAATTTCAAACAATGAATCCTTTTGAAATGATAGATAATTCATGTGTTTTGGTGGTCAAGAAGGTAGTGAAAGTTGGCTTAAAATATTTTTCTGAATTTCCCCATTCACACTTGAAACCACTTAATGCCTAGCCTCTCCTTCACTCTATAAATATATATTTCTCTAATTTTGAGGGTTTTGGATTTGTTTTAGGAAGTCTTGGGAATAATATAAGTGGTTCCACTCCAATTATCTAAGCATTTAAATAAGGGTATCTCTTGAAGTAAGGATCCCTTCATCAGAGCCTTTTTCTTCATCTTTACATTGTAATGTTTGTATTTGCATAATAAAATTATTAGTCCCTCTTTTATTTATTATTATTTTTTCTATTTTTTCTATTATATTCTTATTTACACATCCTATTTGTGTTGTAGATCAATAGAAGAAACTATATTGGGTTATACCCTTTCTAAAACTTTGTGCATGCAATATGTTTCTATGATGACTACACCACCCATGGAAGAGAACTTCATTTTAGTAATCAATATACCTCTTACCTTCTTCATTAATTTATTTTGAATCAGTGAGATACTCTAATTCACTTAAAATGATCTATTAATTGAGTTTTTAATTTAATATAAACTAAGAAATCAATTGAACAATTCATGCAAAGACACATGAGGTCGAGTAATGTGTAAATTGTGAGAGAGTGACCTTAACAGGTGAAACAAAACCACACGGGAAAAATTTTTAGAGTTCAAATATAATCCCTAAACTCAATTCATCCTCAATTAAAAAGTGGATATGATCCCTAATTCACCACTAATCATAAGATTAACCTTGTAACTAAAATCAAAGCAGGGTGGTATGATTTCATGTTCCAAAGCTAGCCTAGGGAGAAATTCATTTCATTTTTGTGGTTAAGTTAACTTCCATAGGGTTTGAGGGTTAAAAAATTAATGGATCATAATTAAGTGGATGTTATCTAAATGATAATTATTAATAAGTAAGTGAATATTTAGAGTTATATCAATTACACTTTCTAAAAATTATTTTCTAAAAAATACATCATCTTGTTGTGCATTATTAATCAAATTTCATTTCAAAAAAAACAAATAAATACAATCTTTTTCTAGAAAACTTATTCTTCTTTTTTATTAAACATCAACACCCCCCGTCTTTATAAGTTTATTTATTTATTTTATCTTTATTTTCATAATACCCTTAAGAATTTTTTTCAATTACTACCTATTTAAGAGACGACCTTTGCCATCCACTCTATTGCACCTAAATAACCAAAAATAGAACTTCATTTGAGAGAACACATGATAGTGCCTTTCAACTTTGTGTCTTTTATGGGAAGACAAGTAATTTTTTCAACCAATTAAAGGTATTAATTTAATTTTCCATTTTCTTATTTTCTTATTCTCTTTCTTTCTACTTTCCCATTTCTCAATTTTTCATTCTTTTTATCTTCTTTTCTTTTTAACAAACCATAAACTCAAACTTATTATATTTTTATCATGGTTAACTTTTCCTCATTTAATTTTTATTTGATTTATGATACAAACTAATCTTGAATATCTCTTAGATCTTGACCTTGATATTGATTTAATCCTTAGGGCTCAAATCTAATAGTCTCAGTCTATGGGAAGTTTCAACATTCAACCAGTTGGAGAATTCCTCCATTCAGGTAATATTGAAATTGGAAGCAATTCAAATTCAAACATAAAACAAGAACCAATGGATACAAATAATATCAATGAACTTAATAGAACAATTTGATAATTGGTTACATCAAAAATTAAATATCAACGTAATTGTATTGCATACCCAAATCTCGAATCAGACTTTAAACTAAAATATGGGTTAATTCACCTTCTTTCAAAATTTTATAGATTATCTAGTGAGGATCCAAACAAACATTTGAAAGAATTTAATGTGATTTTCTCAAACCTGAAATCAAGAAATGTCTCTAAAGATCAAATAAAACTAAGATCATTCACATTATCACTTGATGGAACTGAAAAAGATTGGATGTATTATTTACAACCAAAAAATGTAACATGTTAGAATGATTTGAAATGTCTTTTATTGTAGAGATTTTTTCCAGAATCGAGGACCACTTTCATTTGTAAGGATATTTTAAGGATCAAGCAAGAATAATGGGAGTCAATGTATGAGTACTGAGAGAGATTCAAGAAGTTGTGTGTGAGCTTTCCACATCACCAAATCAGTGAGAAACTTATCATCCGGTCTTCTATAAAGGCCTCACACATATGGAGAGGATCATAGTGGATCTTGTAGCTATAGGGGAATTGGTATAAAAAATACTAGTAGCCACACATGCATTGATCGATAAAAATGGTACAAAACTCCCAACAATTCCGAGATCGAGGTACACCACATTTTAGAGGAGTACATAAGGTAATTCCATATTCTCTTGAAAATCATTTGATTGATACTAAGTTGGAATAATTGACCAATATGGTGAGATATATTTCTTTGACTCAAAAGACATCCTAACCCACACCTTCAAGGCCTTGTAGAATTTGTACTGAAACAAACCACCCAACAAATTGTGTCCCCCAATTATAAGAGATAAAGGATTGAAAGGTAGTATTCCTTGGGAGATCATATCAGTAGAAGAAACAACCACAACCCTATAAGAAGTATAATTCCTTTTCTCCAATATACAACCAAGGGTGGAAGGATCAATTGGACATGAGGTATGGCTTTAGGAAAAAAACAAAGACCCCCTTTTCAACAAAACTTCCAGTATCCTCCACCTTACCAATAGGGTTTCCAACAACCCCAAAGGAGATTTGAAGCTCAAACATCAAAAGGTAAACAACAAGGTTCTTCCCTCAAAAAATATAGATTCTAATACTAATTATATTTTAAAAAAATTGTTCTTACTCAATATAATGAGCTAAAGAGTCAAGGTTCAGAGCTAAGGGAGTTGAACTCAAATGAGCCAAATTTACACCTCCCTCAAGGAACTGGTAAGTAAGAACTCCAAAAATATTCCTTCCCAACCTACTCCAAATCCCAATGGAAATTTCAGTGCCATCACATTAATAAGTGGGAAGAAAATGAATGATACTTTTGCACCTACCATTCCACTAGGATTCACCTCAACCCTAGAGAATCATCATTCCATACCAACTGATGAGAAACCCAGTGAGAGAGATCATAGTAAGAAAAATATTGATTATTTTCCTCATAAACCTCTTCCTTTTCCAAGTATAATTGTTCAAACTAAGAATATGGATGAAGAGGTGATGAAAAAAATAAGTTTTGAACACATTTATGTGTGTGGAGATAAATATCCCTCTTATTGAGGTTATTAAAAAAATCCCAAGGTATTCTAAATTATTAAAATAACTTTGTTCCAATAGAAGAGGGATAAAGATAAATGATAGGATAAATCTTATAAGGAATGTGTCAGTACTCATTACACCAACTCAAGTAATACCCACAAAGTGCAAGGATCTGGGTACATTCACCATCTCATGCACCATAGGGGAGTTACACTTTTTTGATGCTTTATGTGATTTAAGAGCTACCATAAATGTAATTACTCGCTCTGTATTCTCTTATTTATGGTTTGGTGAGTTAAAGACAATGAGAGTAGTGGTGTAGTTAGCGAATAAAGCTACAACATATCCAGTGGGATTCCTTGATGATGTACTTGTTCAGGTAAGAGACATGATCTTTCTAGCAAATTTATGTGTGTTTAATATAGAGGATGATTAGGTAAGTTCTCATGATCCCATTATCTTATGTAGTACCTTCCTCAAAATTTAAAAAAATCATAAATATCCATGAGGGCACACTTTCCATGTATCTTGGAGATGAAGTTGTGATATTTAATGTTATAGACTCCATAAAGTACCCCTCATAGGACCATTCTACTTTTTTTTCTACCATTTTAAACCACCAAGTAAAAACCCCATGTATTTTTATTGTCCCTTTATTAGAGATATTATGATAATCGATTCTAGTTTTATGTCTAAGATCACTTCCACACATGTTTATAATTCACAAACATATCTTAGATTTTATTTTGAAATGGATTCATATTCTGATTTTGATCTTGTTCACTCTGATTATAACTTGGTTGTTGAGTATACTGATGGATTTGATGAATTATTCTTTGATTTTGATTATGTTTATTCTGGTACCGATGTTCATTGTGCACATATTTCAATTCCTTAAATGTCTCCATCCATACATCACCCCCTACATAGGAACTCAATCCATTGCCACCAAATCTCAAATACTCATACTTGTTAAGTGGTGAGAAATTACCTATTATAATTCCTAAAAATCTCCCTTTTAAACATGAGGAAAAATTTTTGGATCTTTTGAGGGAGAACATTAGGTCAATAGGGTGGACCTTGGCTAAAATATCAAGTATCATCCCCTCCATTTTCAGGAATATGATTCTTTAGAAGGATGGGGCTAAATCGGTTAGGCATCCACAAAGGATATTGAATCAAACACTTTTGGAATTTGTTAAAAAAGAAGTTGAAATTGCTTGAGGTAGGTATAATTTATCTTATTTTAGACCCATTAGGTGAGTCTTATTCAGGTTGTTCATAAGAAAATTGGTGTTACTGTTGTTAAAAATGAGAGAGGAATTAGTTCCAATGAGGGTGAAAAATAGTTGGTGTGTGTGTAATGATTATATAAAACTAAATCAATCCACTCACAAGGACCATTTCCACCCTCCCATTTATTGACCAAATTCTTAAGAGACTAGCTAGGAATACACATTATTGTATCTTGGATAGATTTTGTGGATATTTTTAGGTTCCTATAGTTCCATAGGATCATGAGAAAATAATATTCACTTGTCCATTCAGTATATTTTCCTACCAAAGGATTATATTTGGACTATGAAATGCCTCAGGTACCTTCTAGAGATGCATGGTGAGTATTTTTTCAGATTTCATTGAGACCTACATGGTGGTATTTATAGATGACTTTACAGTGTATGGATCTTCATTTGATGAATGTATCATTAGTTTGGGAAAGGTGTTTAATCATTTCATTGATAAGAATATGGTCTTGATCTTTGAAAAGTGTCATTTAATGGTAGAGTATGGCATTGTCTTAGTACATTTAGTGTCAAAACATGGGATAGAGGTTGATAGATCTAAGGTAGATATTATTTTATCCTTACCCTATCCTTTATGTGTGCATTATGTTAGATATTTCCTAAGGCATGCAGGATTTTATTAGCATTTCATCAAATATTTCAGTAAGAATACTCTTCCTATATCGCAATTACTTCAAAATGATTCTAATGTTGTGTTTGATGATTCTTGTAGGACTTAATTTTATTAGATAAAGTATCTTATGACCACTTCACTAATCATACATCCCCCATGGTGGTATATTCCATTTGAGCTTATCTGTGATGCTTCAAACTTCGTAGTTGGATTCGTCTTATCACAGAGGGTGGAGGGACGTTCACATGTGATTTTCTATGCTTCAAAGAAGTTTGATTCATCCTAATAAAACTAAAAAACCATATAAAAGGAGTTTATTTCTATCATATTTTATTTAGATAAAAAATCATATTTATTGGGATCTAAAGTTGTATTTTTTGACCATATATCTCTAAGGTGCCTGATAAGAAACCAGATGAAAATCTTAGGCTTATCTAATGGATTCTCCTTCTTTGGGAATTCAATATTGAGATAAAGGAAAATAAGGGTTAGAAAACTTGGTAGAGGACCACATGAGTAGGGATTAATCACACACTAGAGGCTGAAACCATGGAATAGGTACCACTTTAGGACTCTTTCACTAATGAGCATCTTTATGCACTCTCTGGTACACATCCTTGGTATGCTGATTTAGTTAAATACCTTGTTGCCTCTGAAATACCTTTAAATTTAAAGAAACATCAAGTCTAAAAATTAAAGAGTGAGTTAAGGTTTTATGTGTGGGATGATCTCCACCTATGGTGTATGTGTAGTGATCAATTTATTAGAAGGTGTGTTCCTAATAATGAGTTTGAGTCTGTTCTGCAATTTTGTCATACAATTTCATGTAGAGGAAACTTTGGAACTCAACGAACATCTAGGAAAGTTTTATAATATGGATTATATCAGCCTAGATTATTCCATTATGATCATCTATTTTGTAAGTCATGATCACATTGCCAACACACGGGAAACATTTCTAGGATACATGAGATGCCTCAATAGCCCATATTATTCTATTACATTTTTGATTTGTGGGGAATTGATTTTATGGGTTCTTTTCCTAGTTCATTTGGTTTTTTTTATATTTTGGTTGTTTTTGATTATGTTATAAAATGGGTGGAGGGAAAGGCCACCAGGACTAATGATTCTCATGTTGTGGTGGAATTTGTCAAGGCTTAAATTTTCTATAGGTTTGGAGTACCAAAGGCCATCATTAGTTACCAAGGGACACACTTTTGAAATCAAACTTTGGCTTACCTCCTTTAAAAGAATGGGGTGATGCATAAAACTTCTACTCCCTAATACCCCCAAAAAAATGGCCATGTTTAAGTTTCAAATAGGGAGTTGAAACAAAATTTTGAGAAAACCATTCAAACAAATAGTAAGGATTGGAGAAATCACTTGGATGATGCACTTTGGGATTATAGGATGGCATATAAGACCCCCATCAGGATGTCCCCATTTCAGATTGTTTTTGGGAAAACTTTTCATCTCCCCGTGGAAGTCGATCATTGGGATTATTGGTCTATAAAGAAATGCAATGTGTATTTGTCCCAATCTAGAATTCAAAGTAAGATACATATTTAAGAGCTTGAGGAGATTCGATTATCATCATATGAGAACTCAAGGATCTACATGGAAAGATTAAAAGTAGCTCATGACAGAGTGATCCAATAAATAGAATTTCATGTAGGAGAGAAAGACATACTATATAGTTCACGACTAAAGTTGATTCCCAGTAAGTTGCATTCCAGATGGTCAGGTCCTTATATTGTATATAATTGTTTTCTTTATGGGGCAGTGCAGATTACATAATAGGACACTAGAAGGATCTTTATAGTCAATGGGAAATGTTTGAAGAAATATATTGAGGGACTTTCTACTGATGCAGAGGATTTCATCACACTGCATGACCCCATCATCACTTGAGAATATCATAATGTTCCTAACCCTTTCACTTTTATATTAGTTATCCTATTTAAAATTCTACATTTCATATGCACATATCATCTCATAGGGTCACATTTAGGACAATGTGATATTTTAAGTATTGGGGAGGGGATAACATTTTGGGGTAGATATTTAGGATTTTTATTTTTGTATTTTGTGTGTGTTTTATATTAAGTTTCATGTTAGATTTTTGAAAAAAAATAATAAAATAGAAAAAAAACATATCATGTAACATGCTCATTTAGATATGGAATATATGGAAAATGCATGTTTTCAAAATTCATTGGTGGCATGATAAGAATGAGCAGTATTTCACTATCAAGGGTTAATTTTTTATAAAAAATTAAGTCGTTGATGATATTATTGGTTGTCTCTTTATAAAACCTTTTAGATTTTGACACCATTCTTTGTGATATTTGTTCATGGTAAATTATGTCATTGATTTATCCACACAAATTTTCACACAACCATGACTTGTGAAAGTTTTCCTACCTAGTAGAAAGTATAGCTAAGTTAGGTAAAAAATCATCTTATATAAATGGTTGTTCCATATGTTCATTTCTCTTTTGATCAATTTCATTACTGTGCCGAATTGAACTATGTGTGTGTGCCTGTTATTTGACTATTATATGCCCTAAAAACAAAATAAATAAATAAATAAATAAAAACACAAAAATATGGTTTTTGTCTTTGGCAGGTCAAAACCCATTATTCTTCAACCTTTTATCTTGTTATAACTATTAAAATTAGTGTCATAAGGATATCAAATAAGGGTTGAGAGATGAGTTTGAGATTTGTTCCAAGTGAAACTTTTGAAAATAAATAAAAATAATAAATGAGAGGAGTGATTAAATGTACAACACATAGGGATATATAGGTCAGGAGTTATGGTTTGACTTTCAGGAATTCTTAAGTGGGTGGGTCCTAAAATATGATTTTAAAGGAATTTATAATAGGTTTGGTGAATTAAATTAGGTAAGAAGACTTATTTTATTTGACCTAAATATACTAAATAAATGGTGGAGATATAAACTTCAAATGGTTGGCACACACACACATGAAAAATTAGTGGCATGGTAGACCTATGACTTGTTTCACTCTAATTAGTTTTATTAATTTCATTGGATTTTTTTTGACACAATTTTTTAGAAAATGAATTTAAAATTTATTGATATTTACTCTTTATTAGATTCTTACTTTTCCTATATTTCTACTATGGATTGAGGAATTTGAACATGCATATATTGTCATAATTTTCTAGAATACATGATATGTGAATTTTCCCATGAGTGAAAAATAGTAAGTGTGGGGGAGTTTATTAAACACAATTTTATTTAGACATAATTTTTTCACATTGTGCTAAATAAGTTTATTTATAGAATATTTGGGATTAGATCAGTCATTTGAGAATTTGATGAAATATCCAGTTTTCCCTTTTAAAATTCATTGTAGTATTTCGTACTTAATATTTTTATGTGAATTATTTGAAGTTAAAATTTTTTAATTGTTTTCCTCACTAAATGGTATAAAAATTTCATTCAGGTCATAGAATCTAGATCACGCATTTTATTGGAGTAAAAGGTCCATGAAGTCAAAGGTGGGCTAGACTCTCCAATTTGGACACCACTTCAGTATGTGGGTCATAACTTCTTCATAAGTGCTTGGATTGGTACCAAATTTCGAGAGGATTTATAGGAGCAAATTTTGAACAAGTAATCCTCATATAAGAATAGATAATTCACGTTTTTTGGTGGTCAATAAGGTGGTGAAATTTGGATTAAAATATTTGGCCGAATTTCCCCAATCACACTTAAAACCACTTATAACCTAGCCACTCATCCATAATATAAATTTATATTTTTATTATTTGGAGGGTTTGGGATGTGAATTAGTAATTTTATGGTATATTTTAATTATTTCCACTTAAATTATCCAATCATTTCAATAAGGGTATCTCTTGAAGCAAGGATCCCTTCATCGAATCCTTCTTCTTCTTCTTTGTGTTGTAATGTTTTGTGTTAGCATAATAAAATTATTAGTTTCTCTTTTATTTATTCTATTTTGTTCAATTATATTATTATTTACTAATCCTATTAGGTATGGAAATTAACAGTAGAAATTATATTGGTTTATACCCTTTCTAAACCATTTCATGTGCAATACATTTCTATGATGACTACACCACCCATAGAAGAATAATTATTTTTAGTAATCAATCTACATATTACCTTGTTAATTCATTTATTTTGAATCAATGAGCTACTATAATTAACTTAAAATGATCTATAAAATGATTTTTTAATTTAATAGGAACTAAACAATCAAATAATCAATTCATACAAAGACATGTGAGGTTGAGTAATGTGTGAATTGCGACAGTGTGACCTTAACTGGTGTTACAAAACCACACTGGAAAAATTTTTAGATTTAAAATATAATCCCTAAAATAAATTCATACTCATTTATAGAGTGTATATGATCCCTAATTCACCACTGACCATAACTTATCCTTGGAACTAAAATCAAAGCAAGGTGCTACGATTTCATGTTCTGAAGCTAGCCTAGGGATAAATTCATTTCATCTTTGTGGTTAAGTTAACTCCTATAGAGTTCGAGGGTTAACAAATTAAGGGATAATAATTAAGTGTATGTTAATATAAATTATAATTATTAATAATACATCATCTCATTATGTTTTATTATTCAAATTTCATTTCAAAAATAAAAAAAAATACAATCTTCTTTCAGAAAACTTATTATTATTCTTTATTATACATCAACCACCCCCCCCCCACATCCTTCTAAGTTTTTTTATTTATTTTATATTTATTTTCATAATACCTTTAATAAGTTTTTTTAATTACTGCCTCTTTGAGAGATGACCTTGGTTAGCCACTCTAATGCACCTAAATAACTAAAAATTGAAATTTATTTGAGAGCTCCAATGACAGTTATTTTCAGTGTGACACAGAGGTCATCACCCACTCGGTCGCCTTTATCCAACCTAATCACCACTATAAAGATAATATTACATATCCATGTGTCATCTTTTTCTTGTATATAAATAAAGTTCGATATATACCCATTGGGTGTATGTAGAGTGTGATCATGTTTATCCCAGTAGGATCCCACCAAGCGTTTCATGAATAACCATTGTTAGAAAAAATATACATGGTATTTTAGAAAAAAATTAAAATAAAACAAGCTTTGAAATTTTAATTAGGAAATAAAAGAAAAAAACAGCATGTATGAAAATAGATCATGCACCATGGGATATCCCTAATGTAATAAAGGTTAATACATCATCCTAGGATTCATATACTCTTGGCAATTGATCTATAAAAATCCTTTCTCATGCAAGAAAAACTAGAGATAACAATTCCAAAGTCTCAGTGGTAACAAAAACTATAATATCGTGTAATTTAATTAGTATTGTAGTGTACTCAAATGGATAGGAATAGAGTTTCATGCCTAGAAGTAATTTTTCTAGTCTTCCCACCTGGTTAGTTGGGGTTTTCCTTATACGATCCCATTTCTAATAAGTTATATGGCCCACTTTCATTTTATTTTACATAAAAAAATTCCAATTAAATCCATATAATTTTATACACAAATGGAAAAAACACTCCCAATCAACTAATTTCACAAAAAAATACTAATTTATACCTCTAAATAACTTTGTCATTTATTGGAAATATATGAAACAATATTTAGCTAATAAAATAAAGGAACAACATGAAACCACCTACCTTAACCACTTGAAACCAATAAAATCTAGGGGGAATCCATAATTCAAGAAGTTATAAGACCCTATAGAAGAAATAAAATACCAAAACCATCAATTATAATACTATTTTGTTTGGATTCGACAAACCCTAGGTTGTCATAGCCTAAGGGAGATGAGAAAACTAAGAAGGAAGGAAGGAAGAATAAATCTTATAATGAGGAGAGAATACCATTAAATGATGAAATATTGGAATATATTTAATAAATCTCACTCAAAATGGTAATTAAGAAAATTGGAATAGGGGATATCTCTTATGAGGGCTGTGGGATTTGAGAATGAGGGGGAAAAGGGGAGAGGAGGGTTAAATCGACTAGGGGTTGAACATCTATTTCACTCTTTAAAATTTATGGGCATGTTTCATGGTTTGGAAGCATAGTTTTCAAAACTATGCACCAACCATGTATGTTTCACTAGCTCACTTAGGTGACTTGTGTGGCTTGGAAGCATAGTTCGGTAAATCATGTGTTAATCATGTAAATCAGAACTAGTAAAACTATAGTTCTATTGCACAATTGTCAAATAAAATCCCTAACAATGAACAAACTTTATGAAACCCATTTATTTCTAAAAAACATAAAGTTTCTAAGGGAAAGGTTTGTAAGAAATAGGAATAAAATAAATATTAATAGAAAATAATACATGCCTGAAAATGGAATTTTGGGTGTGGAAATATATGTATTTTAATTTTTAAATCCCTTTAATTTGATTTTCAATATTTGTATGGTCATAACTCATCCATAAAACCTCGAATCAAATATTCATCAGTGGTATTTGGACCATATTGATTCCCTCTACTTGAATTCATGAAATTTTAATTAAAACTTGTATTTATTAAACACACTGTCACTTTGATACCACTTTTTGGTATTAGGCGCATGGTGGAAGCATGTGAAGTAGGGAAATTTAAAGTTTTCATTCCATGATCAGTTTTAAAATGGTTTTTATAGTTATTTACTACACATTAATCACCCAAGGATCATTTGTGATTTATATTAAGCATGAAAATAAAAATATAATCATTACCTCAATCAATTTCGATCGAAGGCGTATTCCAATCATCATTGAAGATTATTTTTCAAAGGAACCAAATCCATAAATCTCTATATTATCCACATGAAATAAAAATTTTTATGTTTATAGTAAATTTTTGGGTAATAAAAAGGATAATAGATGTCCCTTTCAATGTTCACTTGATCACGAGAGCATCATATCTTTGATCTATGAATAAGATCTTGAATTCTCAAATCATCTCTATCTCTCACTAGGAAGTTGGGGACAGGGGAAAGAGTCTCCCTAATTCATGGAATAAATAGTACCAAAATTTTTAGGTCCCATCATCTTAAATAGTTTGGTCAAAAAATCATGGAAATTTGACTTTGGTCCTCCAACAAGTTTAACCTTCTAAATAAGGCCAAAAACATCGCCAATGGAAATTAAAACTTGAAGTAAATATTGCAATAATGTTATCACTTACTAGTAACCTAAATATTATAATATGTTATAAAATATGATTCATTAACTTGGGTCAACTCTCCCATGAATATTAAAAAAATAACAACTAAATATTCATTCTTTAAATATTTTTTATAGTTATATTTCATACATATATTTTTTAATATAAAAGTCATTGATATTAGAATTAAAATTGATTATTATTTACAATGTATTTATTATTTTATTCATATTTTAGTAGGATAAATTTGAATTAAATTTAGAGTAAAATGAACAAGAATAGATGAAATTTAGGATTTATAGAGACTTTTCACTGGAACACAAGTGGCACAGCATGACAGTAGAAAAATGAAGCATAATTGAAGAAAATGAAATAGATAGAAAAATTCACACTATGACACTCATATTTATATCCTGAATTGTGATATTATATCACGTTATGAGAATATAATAATAAAGGGGAGTTTGGGAGGCATCACAAAAAATCACGGTGTGACACCTCTTGCCACACTATAAAATCGGTCAAACAATAAATTTTGATTTTGAATTTTCAAAATATTAATCAGATCTCATGTTGAATTGACTTGGTATCTCTATACATGATTGGTATGAATTTAAAGGTATCTTTTTTGATTGAAATTATTTATTGGGGATATATATTTTCTTATAAATAAGAGGTTCAAGTTGTTACAATAAGAGGAGAACAGAAGTTGGACCTGGATATGAATTGTTGTTACTGTAAAGTCTTCCACTAAGATACACCAACAATTATATAGGGTTTATACTATCTCTACTTATATCAACCTCTCATGAACAGCATGAGGGTGTATTTTTTAATTGTTTTAGATTTTTTAATTTAAGGGGGTTGTTCTCGTGAAGTGGTATTTTATGCTTATTCCATGGATGGGTTGTGTATTCACACTTAATTTCAATGTATCTCCCCTATTCTAATTTTATAACCATTTCAATTTGAATTTGGAAAATAATTTAAATACATGATTAATCATATTGAGTTTTTCATGTACATTTCATTCTTCATGATGATTATTCGAATCACCTAACCCATTAATAATCGTGAGTAAGTAACCATACAAAAGGAGGAATTATTGAGTTAGAGAGGAAGTACCAAGACCAAGGGCCCCTTAGTTTTGACTCTAACAATAAGAATGGATAATTAATTAATCTGTAACTTCACTTCACTAATACACAAACCTGAAATTATGAAAAATCATCATGACTTCTCAATATTATTTTCAAAAAACAATCATTTCTTTACTCCCAATCAATCACCTAATTTCTTAAGAACCTATGAAATCATCTCATGGTTTCAACCTTAAACTTTCCACTTACTACACTTAATCATTTTGGGAAAATGGTTTGAGTTAAAATGTAAATTTATAATTTTTATTAGTGATTTTTATATTTGGGTCTTATCTTTCCCTTCTTTACAAATCTCATAACCTTATTCAAAGGATATATTCAAAGGAATACCTTATCAGAAACTTTGAACTCTATATATCACTGATGATTATCAGTATAAATTTTATGTCAAATTCAAGATTCCCTGATGATTTTTTGAATGTATTTAACCTTATCTACCATTTTCTTAGCAAGCTTAGGTACTAATAGATTTCATTCCCTAACTTCATAAAAATATGTTGGATTCATACACTTTATATAGAGGTATTCATAAGGATCCATAATAATTATTGAGTAAAAGCTATTGTTGTGAGAAAACATAACTAAAGGAAGGTGTTGATCCCAACCTCCTTTAAAATCCATAGATAAAGATTTAAGAATATATTATAGGGTTTTAATGGTCCTCTCAGACTGAAAATCTATATTAGGATTATATTCAATGCTAGATATTAACTTTGTATTCAAATCTTACTAAAGACTTCTCTAGAACTTTTAGGTAAACCCTATATCTTGATCTGATATGATTAAGAGTGGTACTCCATAAAACAATACCACTTTATTAATTTATAACCTACCAAGATGATAAAGAGATAAATTTTATCTGATAGTAATGAAATTTACTAATTTCATAAGGTTGTTGACTATAACCCAAATATTATTATTCCATTTAGATGTCTTGGGGAGTCCAGTGATGAAATCCACGGTGATTTTTTCCCATTCTCACTTAGGTATGGGTAATGGTTACAACAATCCCTTAGACTTATATCTCTCAACCTTAACTTGTTTTCATATCAAGAACTTAGATACATACTTTTCAATATCCATCTTCAAGTTATACCAATAGAAATTCTCTTTAAAATCTTTATACAAATTCATACTTCTAGGATGAATAGAGAATGATGAACTATGAACTTCATAAAATAGATCCTTCTTAAATTCTAGTATTGATGGGACACATAATTAGTTATTGAATATGATCATTTTATCATGGTCAATATTGAACTCAGGAATAATCCTTACTTTATTCTATATCTCCACATTTTCTTTCTATGCCTCTTTAATCTTCACATGAATATATGGTTGAACATTTATCTAGGAAAGATATAATCTTTCACATTTCCTTATAATTACAAGGCATATCCTCTAAAAATACATAATTATCGGATCTCTTTCAATCCTCATAATAGAAAAACTAGTATGTTTCTTCTGACTCAGATCATCGACCACCTTGTTCGCCTTCTGAAGGTGGTAATGTATTGAGAAAACATAATCTTTTATCAGTTCCAACCATATTCTTTGATGAATATTTAACTCTTTATATGTGAATATATACGTCAAGCTTTTATGATTGGTATATATGTTACACCTTTCACCATAAATATAATTACTCTATATCTTAAAAGAAAAAATTACCACTTCTAGTTCCAAATCATGAGTCGGATAATTTTTCTCATGAACCTTCAATTAGTGAGAGGCATAAGATGCCACCATGTCATTCTGCATGAGAACACATCCTAGTCTCTTCTTTGATGGATCACTATTGAACATAAAACCTTCTCTTCTATAGGTTAGTGTTAGTATAGGTGAACTAGACAACCTTATCTTCTATTCCATGAAATTTTATTCACATTTATCTATCCAAAGGAACTTAGCTCCCTTCCATGTCATCTTGGTTAGTGGATTTGATATCCATGATAAATTTTTCACAAAGCATTATTATTTTCTATAAAACCTAAGAAAAGTATAGATTTTGATTGTCATGGTTGGTCTAGTCTATTTTTTAATAACTTATATCTTTGAGTTATCCATTGATATACCCTCTCTTGTAATTATGTGACCCAATAATGATACTTTCTATATCTATAATTCACACTTTCTAAATTTTACAAACAAATTATCCTTTCTCAAGGTCTTCAAAACAATCCTTAAATGATATTTATGATCTTCCTTGATCTTGTAATGTGTAATAATATCATCTATAAATACTACCAAAAACTGATCAAGGTAATCTCTAAAGAAATTATTCATTATATCCATGGAGATAGTTAGGAAATTGGTAAATCCAAATTGAATCAAGATAAATTCGTATTGACCATACCTCATATGGAAGTTTTTATTGGATATTTTCTCTTTTTTATACCCCAACTAATGATATCTAGATCATATTTAAATCTTTGAAAATTATTGATCTCCTTATAGTTGATCAAAAAAGTCATCAATAAGGGGTAGAGGATACTTGTTCTTGATAGTAATATTGTTAAGTTCTTGATAATAAATTCAAATATTAATTGATCAATATTTATTATTAACAAAAATAATAGGTTCACC
This sequence comes from Viscum album, assembly GCA_963277665.1. Classification (NCBI taxonomy): domain Eukaryota; kingdom Viridiplantae; phylum Streptophyta; class Magnoliopsida; order Santalales; family Viscaceae; genus Viscum; species Viscum album. Next base: position 1,512,491,379 of record OY728155.1, on the reverse strand, counting down.
CCATGGTAATACACTTAGACAAATAAATTCATTATCAATATTCTTCTAGATTTTCTTCTTTAATTTCTTCACTCAATCAGGGCCATTCTATAAGGAGTCTTTGAAATGTGTGTAGCACCAAGTATGAGTTCTATTGAAAACTCAACTTCATGATTTTGGGTAAGGCTAGGAAACTCTTCAAGAAATAAATTATCACATTCCCACACAATAATCTTAAATTTTGAGTTTATCCCCCACCATTTGAGATAGATACCCCTCATAAATAGGTAATAAGACCTATAAAATGGAAGTAATTTCCATTGGAATTTTACATTCATCCTTATATTGATAGAAAATCGTTGGTTCATTCAGAATATGAAATGTGACTTCCCTTACTTGGAAATTTATATGGAATCTATATAAAAAATCCATTTCATGCCCCAAAATCACATCAAATTCAATAATATTAAGGAATTGCCTTTTAATTTTCATGTGAAGAGATCAGGAAAATTACTTACTAAAAAATAACTTTTTAAACTCATCTCATTACATGGAGTCAATTTCTTACTCTTACCTCATATTATTAATAAGATTCCACCATTGATCTGCTTCAACTTCAAAACAATACATTTCCAGGACAACTTTTTCAGGCTCTAAGCACTATAAAATGGAAATATCTTTTCAATGGTACCAATCCATTACTCTTACATTAGTGGATCAAAGGAACCATGGAAAGAAAGTAGATGTTACCTCATAAAGGACTCGATGATGATTTATTCCCTCCATTTCTCATTTGTAAGCTCAATATTATTCATGTATTGAGAGAGTTATGTGGGAATATAAATAATATTTTTTATTCTAAATTATATATGGTTTAGTTAATAAAGAGGACAATCATTTCATTATCCACCACATTCATTGTTAATATGATTCCTCTTGGTTCTAGCCATTTAATAAAACCAAAAAAATAGTGTAAGTGTCCAGATATTATAATCAAATTGATAAATCATATAATCATGAAAATAAATCCAAATATATCCTAAATTATTACACCTTATTATCAACATATGATACTTTTAGGTTCACCCTATATCACTTTTAGTTGTTCGTAGGTTTTATTAATTTATATAATCATATTAGTAGTAACCTAATCACCAAAAATTACTAAACCCTAATTTGATACCAACTAAGGCACCTCAATCATGACGTAAATATATTACATCACTTTAGGTGAAAACTTAATAGATTGCATAATAATTCACACCCCATAACTATAAAGTTTTAGTATATTTGGAGACTAGAAACATAATAAACCTATTTCATGAAATATATTCAATATCTTCCACAAATTTCTTCTCTCATGGTACCCTTCTTATACAAATCATATTTAAAGACTTTCTTCATAACCTGTGAGAAATTAAAACATAAGAAAAGGTGATATTAGATTCTTATTAAGGGTAAACAAGGGAGATATTAATCTATTATCATATGTAATCATAAGATAAGTTATGTTATCAATATTTTCATGAATTATTATATACTACCTTTACTAATTTTATATTAAATGTTCATAATGTGTGTGAAATATTAATATTTTAATACTAAGTATAATTTTTGAGCATTTTTAGAAGTAGTCCAATTGAGTCAGTTTACTATTTTATTTATAACTCTCGCCCTACTAATCCAAATTGTGTGGTTCTTGTTTTTTAGGATTCCTAATTCAATATAAAACATTTAATTATAAGGGATAATGGGCTAATTATTCTATTTGAATGCTCATATGGTCCACACAAGAGGGCCTACATAATCTATGAAGAAACTGGACCAGCCATGAAGATTAAATTACTAGGCTCAATATAGAAGTTAAAATTCCTTCATTCTCCTAAAAGATTCGGGGGAAAATGTAAGGAGTCCTAGATAAAAATTTCAAGGCCCAAATCCAAACAAAAGGGGCCCAACATATGCTTTGAATCCAGCCCACCATTCTAGACGAGAAATAAAATCAGTACAGTATTCATAACATATATCATGATGTAAGAATTAAATCAAGCCAGTATTTTGCAGTGTTAAATAGAAGATATAGGCGGAAAAATATGTTGAAGAAATCATTAGTTTTTTAAGGCATATTACTATTCTAAAACCCTTTCACATTTTGGACTTCAAAAGACTAGATTGAAATGGACAGATTAAAATATTTTAATAAATTGGTCATAACTTTGGCTCTATAGGTCCAAATGACTCCATATTTTGAGATAGGTCGGAAAACTTTATTATATACAACTTTAAATAAGGATATATTTTGATATTCAGCATTCGTAATAGCCAACTTGGAGATGAAAGTGGAGGGATAGATTGGGAATGAAAACAGTTTACTTCCTTGGGCTATAAATGCCTCCCCCTCCTCTCCTTCAAGGGGGTTGGCATTTCAGAAGAGAGTATATCATATTGGAACTAAAAAATGCTTTACAAAGTCTTGGTAGGACCTGAAATACTCAAGTTTTCACTTGAGAGACCTTTCCTCCTCTCTTTGTTTTCATTTACTTTTATGTTCTTTATTGTTGTAATTTTTTAAGTCCTTTCTTTTGTAATTCTGTTTTAATGAAAGTTTCTTCTTAAATATCTCTTATTCTCATCCACCTTCTGTAGTTTAATAGTAATTTTATTAAAATATTTTAAATAAAGTTGAATCCCCTTCCCTTATTTTTCTTCCTCATTCAATCGAAATTCTGTTTTTTTAATTCTCATCATTGTTCGTGTGTGTGTGTTCGACGCACCACTCTTTTCTTATCCCTTTATTTTTCTTCTATTCTTAATTTATCATAATAATCATTATAACCAAATTATTAAACACCCAAACGGTTGAGTAAATCTCTCATTGGGGTGAGTCAAAATTTAGGGATGTTAAGTGATTGAGAGTATTTTCTCGATGAGTATTCGTTAATTTAACATTGTGTATGTTGGACTTAACATGTCATGGATTAATGACATATTTTGTTTAACATGTGGTTTACATGGATTATTGGAACCATAAATACACCACCATCAACAAGATATGATTTATATTAAAACCTTAAGTTAAGTTAAGGCTTTTATTAAAGCCTTAACACTTAGGAATTCCAATCAACATTATCTTGTGAAGTGGGTGTTAATTTAATGCAATATAAAGCAAGGCTCAATGATTTCACAAGCTTAACTACCTAATGAGGAACTCACCCCAATATTTATCAATTTGTTAAATCAATTATAGTCAATCAATCATTTCAATTAAGATCTACAAACAAACCCCCCTAATCAAAATACAATCAACTAAAAACAAATGACTATTACAAAGTATCATCGTCGAGGATTCGACCCGAGTGCTGCTATACACATTAGTAGAGCACCAGAACCTTGATCAGTCGATAGGTGATAATCGGCCATGTGTTTCAAATGGAACTATTTCTAGGGATGGTGCTTTAAGTAGTCATTATTTTCTGGTAATTATAAAAAACAAAATTTAAAAAAAATGAAAAAAACACAAAGAAAAATCCGTCTTCTCATAAAAATCATAAACTGAAAAAAAAATACAAAGAAAAACCCATCTTCCTCTTTCTTCCAAAATCTCTCTGAATTCACCGTAGCCTTCCAAATAATCCCTTGAATTTGTTTGAACCTGAAATTGAGCGAACACTTTGCCAACTTAGGAGGAACATAAGAGATAATCAAATAATTCAAGAACCAGTCCTTGTCCAACCAATTGAATTAGATATGGCCAATCCTAGGGAACAAACACTTAAAGAACTTGCTGCCCCTAATATGAATTACCAAACTCTTGGTATTCAATTTCCAAACATAGAGGCTAATTTTGAACTCAAATCGGGTTTGATTCATCTGCTCCCTCATTTCCATGGGCTAGCCGGTGAGGATCCACATCTCCACCTTAAAGAGTTTCAAGTAGTGTGCTCTACCATGAATCCTCAAGGGGTTTCTGAGGAAAAAATAAAACTTCAAGCATTACCTTTCTCCCTAGCTGACACTGACAAGTCATGGATTTACTACCTCCCTCCTAGTTCCATAACCACATGGAATGTCATGAAGCAACTTTTCTTAGAGAAATTCTTTCCTTCTTCTCGTACTGCTTCTATCCAAAAGGAAATAAGTGGTATTCGTCAATTCCCAAGTGAATCACTCCATGAATACTAGGAGAGGTTCAAAAAGCTTGTTGCAACCTGCCCACACCACCAAATCCCTGATCAACTCTTTATCCAATACTTCTATGAGGGGTTATTGGATATGGATAGAACTCTCATTGATGCTGCAAGTGGCAGTGCTCTTGTTGATAAAACTCCTGCAACTGCAAGAGATCTCATAAGTAACATGGCTGCAAACACACAACAATTCCATACTCGAGCACATGATCAAGTCAAACAAGCCCAAGATAATCAATCAATTGATCCAAACAAGATGACCGAGTGGATGAGTGAACTTACAGGTCTTGTGCAACAACTAGTTGTGGCTACCAAATCGCCAACCTCATCTTCTTCTCAATCAATGTTTCCTAAACCAGTCAAAAACTGTGGAATCTGCAACTCTTCATCTCATCCAACTGACACATTTCCACAACTTCAAGAGGATCAATCTGATTCATCTAGACCAATGGAGCTCAATGCAGCATGTGCTCAGCGGAACACCAACCCTCAACTATCAGGTCAGTTTGTTAGAAACTTCAACCAACCTCACTCTAAGCCCTTCTCTTCTTCCAATACCAAGGTTATAGGTATAGTAATCCCATATCTCATCCTCCTCAATTCCCTCCTCAAAACCCAAACCAATTCTAATATGGTCAAGGTGTTGGTAAATTCCAACAACCTTATCCTTTTCTTCCTCAACCTCAAAGGAACAATCCTCCTCCTGGATTCCATTATCCTAGTGAGCCTTCCCATTTCCAAAACAAATAAAATCGCTTTCCCAAGAACCAAAATCAAGGTAATCCCAATACGAGACAAGCCTCTTCTTCCAAGAAACCATGGGAAATTGCAGTGGAAGATCTTGCCTCCTTCACCTATTCCAGCCTTAAGAATATTGAAACCCAAATTGGTCAACTTTCATCCCACCTTAGTCAGCAGCAACCATCTCATTCTTCCTAACTTCCAGCTCAACCATTACCCAACCCCAAGGGTAATGTAAGTGCAATTTCACTTAGATCAGGAAAGAAACTTTCTATGCCTCAAGATAAGTCCTCCAACCCCCATTTAAACGTTGACCTAGATAATGAAAAGAAAAAGAAACTTGAAAAGGAACCTGAAACCATTCCCTCACCTCCTTCAATTACACTTAAGAACCCAATTCCTTTTCCTCAAGCTGTTTCTAAGCCAAATAAGTCCTTTGAACCTGATCCTAAAATGCTTGACATGTTTAGATGTGTCAAAGTCAACATTACCCTCTTAGATTCCATAAAACAAATTTCTAAGTATGCGAAGTTTCTTAAGGAATTTTTCACCCACAAGAGGAAACTAAGGACCTTTGAAAATGTTTCTACCCAGCAATCTATTCCCATAAAGTGCAAAGATCCAAGGACCTTTACGGTTCCATGCCAAATTGGAAGTTCCAACTTCGATGATGCACTCATAGACTTAGGAGACTCAATTAATGTCATGAACAAATCCATATTCTCCAACCTTGGTCTAGGTCCCTTACATCCAACCAGTGTTGTCATTCAATTTTCCAATCGAAGAATAGCCAGTCCTGAGGGAATAATTGAGGATGTCCTTGTCTGAGTCAATGATCTTATCTTCCCTGGTGATTTCTATGTCCTTGACATGGAAGGTGAGACGAACTCTTCTTGATCTCCCCTAATTCTAGGAAGACCATTACTCATGACTATGATAACTAAGATTGATGTCCATTCCGACATCTTATCCATGGAATTCGGTGACCAACGGGTCAAGTTCAACATTTTCCAAGCCATGTAATACCCATCTGAGGATCACTCTGCATTCTCAATCCTTGCTTCTGAGGACACTTCTAAGAGTCAATCAAACCCCAATCCACCATGTTCTTCATGTTATAATGACAAAGGATGTTGTGAAATATGCACCATGATTAAAAAAGTAATAAATGGTGAAGTTGATGTGGACCTTTCATTCATTGACTCTATCAATCTAGAGGATCTTGAAAACTCTCTTGAATCTCACATTAGTTCTGATCTCTACTGCTCTACCTTGGATAGTATTAAGGAAAATGAATCTGAAGCAACTGAAGTACCTTCTTCCATTCCTGAGTTGTCTAGCCCAAAAGTGAAAGATGAGACTAATCTGAAACCTCTTCCTACACACCTAAAATATATATTCCTTTTCCATGATCACTCATATCCTGTCATTATCTCTGCTTAACTTATTGAAACTGAGGAGTCCAAATTTGTTCAGGTGTTCGAGGAAAACAAAAAAAACCCTAGGTTGGACCCTAGATGACATACTAAGAATGAACCCTTCCCATTTCATGCATCACATCCATCTTGAGGATTCATCTAAACTAATTAGACAGCCACAAAGAAGACTCAATCCACTCATACTTGAGGTAGTTAGGCAAGATATCACCAAGCTTCTTCAAGCTAGTATTATCTACCCAATTTCTGATAGTGAATGGGTTAGTCCAATTCAAGTTGTACCTAAGAAGGGTGGGATAACTGTTGTCACAAATGAACATGGAGAGGTAGTCACAACTCGAGTGAAGAACAAATGGCGTGTGTGCATAAACTATAGGAAATTGAATGTTGAAATAAGAAAAGATCACTACCATCTTCCATTCCTTGATCAAATGCTGGAACGATTAGCTGTAAAGTCACAATATTGCTTTATTGATGGATAAACCGGCTACTTCCAAATCCCAATCGCACCTCACGACCATGAAAAGACTACTTTCACATGCCCCTTTGGAACATATGCATATAGAAGAATGCCTTTTGGACTTTGCAATGATCCTGCAACATTCCATAGGTGTATGATGAGTATCTTTTCCGAATTCATTGAACACTACATGGAAGTCTTCATGGATGACTTCACCATTTATGGTGATTCATTTTAATCTTGTTTGAATTCACTCTCTCTAGTCCTCAAAAAGTGTTTCAAGTGAAACCTTGTGTTAAATTTTGAAAAATGTCACTTTATGGTTGCAAATGGGATTGTTTTAGGGAACATAGTTTCAAAAGATGGTATTGAGGTTGATCTTGCCAAAATTGAAGTGATAAAATCACTTCATCAACCCACTTCTGTTCGAGACATCCATTCATTTCTCGGTCATGCCAGTTTCTATCAGTGATTCATCCATAACTTCAGTAAAATTTCCCTCCCACTCACTCGTTTTCTCCAAAATGATGTCACATTCCATTTAGATGAGGTTTTCAAGAGATCCTTCATTGAACTCAAAACTTCTCTTACATCTAACCCAATAATCCAACCCCCAAATTGGTCCTTACCCTTTTAGTTGATGTATGATGCTTTTGATAGAGCTGTTGGGGCTGTTCTTGGTCAAAGAAGAGAAAAGATTCCTCATGTCATCTATTATGCCTCAAAAACATTGGATGAAACTCAATCTCACTACACTATCACTGAAAAGGAACTTTTAGTAGTGGTTTTTGCCTTAGATAAATTTCGGTCCTATCTCTTAGGTTCCAAAATCATCATCTTCACAGACCATTCTTCTATAAAGTTCTTACTCAAGAAAATTGATTCCAAACTGAGGCTAATAAGATGGATCCTAATGCTCCAAGATTTTGACCTTGAAATAAAAGATAGACTAGTAAAAGAAAACCATGTGGCTGATCACTTGAGTAGAATTTATAATTATTCTCATTCTAAAATCATTGATCCTGAATTCCCCACTGATCACCTTTCATCTCTCACTCCAAAAATACCATGGTATGCCCCAATTGTAATTACTTGGTTTCTGGTGTTTTTCCTGAAATTTTTTCAAAAGAACAGAAAATGAAGTTGAAAAGTGATTCAAAACACTGTTTTTGGGAAGAAAATAGACTTTGGAAAATTGGGGCAGACATGGTAATTAGGAGATGTGTTGATAAAGATGAAAATTCCTCTATCTTAGAATTATATCACTCAATGCCTGGTGGTGGCCACTTTGGACCACAAAGGACATATCGAAAGGTCCTATACTCTGGATTCTTTTGGCCTTCACTCTTTAAGGACTCACATGAGTTATGTCAATCATGTCCCACTTTCCAAAAGTTTTGAACAATTTCAAAGAGAAATGAAATGCCCCAAAAGAATTTAATTTTCTATGAGATCTTAGATGTTTGGGGCATCGATTTCATGGGACCATTTCCCCCATACAATGGATTCTCATACATCCTTCTTGCAGTTGATTATGTTTTTAGATTGGTCCAGGCCAAACCCACTAGAAAGGATGATTCACATACTGTTAGTGAGTTCTTAAAGACACACATCTTCCACAGATTTGGCACACCTTGTGCCTTGATCAGTGACTTAGGAACTCATTTCTGTAATAGAACCATGGAATCTCTTTTGAAAAATAATGGGGTTTTACATAAAACTTCAACTACATATCACCCCCAGACAAACGGAATGGTTGAATTTTAAAATAGAGAATTGAAAAGAGTGCTTGAAAGAATTGTAAAACCCACCAGAAAAGACTGGCCTAAAAGACTTGGTGAAACACTCTGGGCTTATCGAACTATCTATAAAACACCCATTGGGATGTCTCCTTTCAGGCTAGTTTTTGGTAAAGCATGTCATCTGCCAGATGAAATCCAACATAAGTCATTTTGGGTAGTGAAAACTTGTAATTTTTATCTTGAAAAATCTGATGAAGAAAGATTATTGCAATTAGCTGAACTGGAGGAGCTTCGACTTTATTCCTATGAGAATTCTAATCTCTACAAAGAAAAATCCAAGGAACTCCATGATAAACACATCCTGAGAAAGGTGTTCCATGGAGGTGAAAAGGTAATTCTCTTTAATTCTCGATTTTGGATTCACCTAGGTAAGATTAATTCTTGTTGGGAAGGTCCTTTTGTTATTACTAATGTTTACCCATTTCTTGTAGGACAAGTCCAAGACCCCTCTTCCAAAAGGACATTCACAGTTAATGGACATCGGTTAAAGCATCACCATGAGAGGACGCACAATCATAGATCAACATCGACTACCACTAGATCCCCAACTTCTCCAGTCGACCTACCATTAGATGGAGATGGAAAACTGCCAAATCCAAACTAGGGGCACCTATTTCCCTTTAACTCTCTCTCTTTATCTTCCTCTCTCTACCTCTTTCTTATTCTTCCTCTCTCTTTCATTTTTTACCACTTTATTTATCAAACTCTTTCTTTTTCACTTTCTCTTTTGTGTGGGTGTATCTTTATTAAAAACTAAAAAAACCTAAACAAAAAAATCATCATAAAAAAATTACAAAAAAATCAAGAGTCATGATTACTCACCTTCCAATTTTCTAATTTTTTCCAACCATTTTGGGGAGTTTACAGACATGTTTTCATCTAAAAAAATTTGAATCTTCATCATGACTTTGGATAAAGAATTTTTTGTCAAAATTAACAAATTTTTAATGCTCAATTTTTTATTTAGAAAATGATTTTCCCAAACCGTGAGGAACAACATTTTCTTTCATGCCAAGGCCACCTATGGACATCTTTTCAAAATGTGTGTTTTCACCCCCATTTTTGGGTCTTGAGTTTTTGGACCTTCAAGCTAAATTTCTTACTTTAATGTGCATTAATATGATATAGGCATTTTCTAAACCCCATGAGAATTATAATAGGCAAATAGCCTCCCATTAACCATACATTAATCCTTCTTTTGAAAGCCCCTTCGAGCCTATGAAAACCTTTTCTTTCATAACCACATTACCATCCCAATACCTTTTCCCACCCAATATCAACATGGATTTTCATTGCATATTTTTTTTAAATTTAAGTGTGGAGGGTATGGATTTCATTTTGGGTAACCTTTGTTGATTTCACCATGTTATAATCTACTTGAGGGTAAGAATCCATTTTATTGTGGGGGAGAGGTTTCCATTTAGTGTGTTTTGGGGAATGTAATATACTTTCATTTATGTAATTTTTTAAATGTTATTGACAAGTGTTCAAAAAAAATCAAAAAGAAATTCAAAAAAATCAAAAAAAAATGAAAAAATGGGTTGTGTCTTGGGTAGGTCAAAAATCACTCTTCCTAAACCTTTGATCTTATTATAACTATTACAATTAGTGTCTTGAGGAGATCAAACATGGGTTAGGATATGAGTGTGAGATCTGTTTCAAGTTCAACTTTCAAAAAAACAAAGAAAAAAAGGAAGAAAAAAAAGTACACTTGAATTATATTCTTATTGGGAGAAGTTTTGTGTTTTGTAAATATTCCATATTCTCATTGCCTTCATATTTTCTTACACTATTGTGTATTTCTTCACACAATCATTCCCTTGTAAATATTTGTTTTCATTTCCTTCCATTTTTTATTTTTTTTAAAAATGTGCATTGCTTTTTCTATGTTGGTGTTTTACCCCTTTTTTTCTATCTTTTGGATATCATATTACTACCATACCATAGCCATAGAAAAACCCCTAAAAAGACCTCTTGATTTTTTTCACTTTGGATAGGTATTGGAAGCTTAGATATCTTAAAAACTCTAAGATTTTCAATTTTGGTTGTTGAAAGAGTTAACCTCCATAAATGAATTTTATCATCTTGAGAGGTGTGAGTTTTGAGTGTCCACATTTTTTCATTTCTAAATTTGAGCATGAAAAAATGAATTAGTTTTGGAACATTTTTTATGTAAAAACTTGTGGTGGAATTAAAAATGTATGAGTGAAATAGTCTAAACCTCCCCTAATTGGAGAAAACAAAATTTTAATATTTGTTGGTGAGTGAAAATGATTTTGTCATGTTTTTATATTTGTTGCACATGAGTACATGCACAAAATAAAGTGTGGGGGAGTTAATGTTATCAATATTTTAATGACTTATTATATACCCCCTTTACTTATTTTATATGAAATGTGCATAATGTGTGTGAAATATTAATATTTTAATACTAAGTATAATTTTTGAGCATTTTTAGAAGTAGTCCAATTGAGTCAGTTTACTATTTTATTTATAACTATCACCCTAATAATCCAAATTGTGTGTTTCTTGTTTTTTAGGATTAATAATTTAATATAAAACATTTCATTAGAAGGGATCATGGGCTAATTATTCCATTTGAATGCTCATATGGACCACACAAGAGGGACTACAGAATCTGTGAAGAAACTGGACCAGCCATGAAGATTGAATTAATAGGCTCAATATAGATGTTATAATTCCTTAATTATCCTCAAAGGTTTTAGTTACAATGTAAGGAGTCCTGTATAAAAATTTCAAGGCCCAACTCCAAACACAAGGGGCCCAACATATGCTTTTAAGTCCAGCCCACCATTCTGGTAGAGAAATAAAATCAGTACAATATTCATGACATATCTCATGATGTAAGCATTAAATAAAGCTGATATTTTTCAGTGTGAAAGATGAGATATATGAGGCCGACTCTGTTGAATAAATCATTCTGTTTTAAAGGAATCTTACTATTCTAAAACCATTTCATAGTTTGAACTTCAAAAATACTGGATTGAAATGGACAGATTAGAATTGTTTAATCAACCGGCCATAACTTTGGATCAGTAGGTCCAAATGACTCCAAATTTTGATATAGGTCGAAAAACTTTATTATATAAAACTTTTAAGAAGTATATATCTCAAGATTTGGCTTTCAGAATATCCAACATGGCGAGGAAAGTGGAGGGACATATTGAGAATGAAAACAGTCCACTTCCTTGGGATATAAATGCACCCCCCTCCTCTCCTTCAAGGGGGTTGGAATTTAAGAAGAGAAGAGATCATATTGGCACGAAAAAAGCCTTGAAAAAGTCTTGTTAGTACCTTCCATACTCAAGTTTTCACTTGAGATACCTTTCCTCCTCTCTTTTTTTCATTTACTTTTATGTTCTTCATTGTTGTAATTTTGTTAATCCTTTCTTTTGTAATTCTGTTTTAATGCAAGTTTCTTCTTAAATATCTCTTATTATCATACACCTTATGTAGTTTAATATTAATGTTCTTAAAATAGTTTAAATACAGTTGAATCCCCTTCCCTTATTTTTCTTCTTCATTCAATCAAAAGTCTGTTTTTTTTAATTCTCATCATTTTTCGTGTGTGTGTGTTCGACGCACCACTCTTTTATTATCCATTTATTTTTCTTCTATTCTTAATTTATCATCATAATAATTATAACCTTATTATTAAACACCCAAATGGATGAGTAAATCTCTCATTGGGGTGAGTCAAAATTTAGGGATGTTAAGTGATTGAGAGTATTTGCTCGATGAGTATTCGTTAATTTAACATTGTGTATGTTGGACTTAACATGTCATGGATTAATGACATATTTTGTTTAATGTGTGGTTTACATGGATTATTGGAACCATAAATACACCACCATCAACAATATCTGATTGATATTAGAACCTTAAGTTAAGTTAAGTCTTGTATTAAATCCTTAACACTTAGGAATTCCAATCAACATTATCTTGTGAAGTGGGTGTTAATTTAATGCAATATAAAGCAAGGTTCAATGATTTCACAAGCTTAACTACCTAATGATGAACTCACCCCAATATTTATCAATTTTTTAAATCAATTATAGTCAATCAATCATTTCAATTAAGCTCTGAAAACAAACCCCCCTAATCAAAATACAATCAACTAAATACAAATGACTATTACAAAGTATCATCACCAAGGATTCGACCCGAGTGCTGTTATACACATTAGCAGAGCACCGGAACCTTGACCGATCGATAGGTAATAATTAGACGTACTTTTCTATAAGAATAAGGTTATGAGATCATGTTCATAAATTATTAATTTCATACCCAATCAATAATAGATCATAAATCGTGATTCATGTCATAAATCTTTAGCTTTTCAAAAGACATGAGTCATAAGAGTAATTAATCTCCATTAATAAATCATGATCCATGAGATAATATCATAATAAAGGTACTAAAACACATTATTTTACTATGTTGGATCAATATTAAACTTATTATACTCATATTAAACTCATAGGTAAACTCATATACTTGGTTCCAACTCATTGAGCTCATTGGGTAGACTCACATGGTAGACTCGTGATTTTGACTACATTGATCATAAGCATAATAACATGTCATAGGAATTGTGGCACAATCATAAGAATATAAAATCATTTCATTAGTTAAGTCTCATTTTCAATACCATCATCACATATTGAACAAAGTCTCTTAATAGATTAGGTTCACTCCCCTAAACACTTTTCATTCTTGGAATGGGTTCACTCCCCGCCCTCTTAAAATTGACACATGAGATATCAATAATTACCCAACTCATTTTATTGATATATATTTCTATAAACACCCTTCACATAATTAAAACCATACATATGTGTGTCATAATATCATAGAAACAGTTATCATTCCATCATAGCATAACCCATGGTAAAGAAACAAGTTTCATAAATATTATCAACATCGCATAATCATAAGTCATATAGAGAAGGAAAATGGATGGTATAATTAGATCATATCCCTAGTGAATTATAAGAAACATCAAATTATTTTGACATATATGAAAAATACCTTTAAAAAATTAAACCTCTCTTTAAAAATATGATAAAAATATCATTTTCTTTTTATAACATTTTAAATAAAAATTCCTAGGATATTAAGAAAATTATTTTCTTTGAAAATAACCATGGAAAATTATAAAGGAAGATTAAAATCAAATAAAATTCATGGTATCAGGATAATTTATTTTTTTTGGTAAAAATTAAATAAAATATTCATTTTATACTATTTTTTAAAAGTCATCAATAACCTGTTTGGAAAAAAATTACAAAAAAATTAATCATTTGAAAAAAAATATGGTTGAAAATAAATTTAAATAATAATTGAATCATAGAAAAAAATTTATTGAAAAAAAATTAAATAACATAGACATGGAATAAAAATTTCACTGATCAAATAAAAAATAAGGTTGGATTTTCATAAAAACATTTTCTCGATGTTTTTAAGTACAACAGAGAGGAGAATGAAATTAAAACATGAAAACCCAAAAACTAACTAGATTAGAAGAAAAAATATTGGGTTCAAGAGATAAATTACATATAATTTATCTAAAGTAGATTCATGTTTAAACAATCTATATTAAAAATGTGATTGCAAAATTTAGGTGTTAACTATTATGTTCCCCATGCATGTTTTGATTCGATAGTTTCGATCCTTGAACCTTGTTCATGGTTTCATCATCTCCAGAATATTAATCATGTTATAAGTATCATATTTATACATTATTAACAATTTTATAACCATTTTTATAAATTGGTGATGAAAAATAGATTATATCACTTCATGGAGACGACAGTCTATACATATACATGATTAATATGTTCATTTTCAAAAAAATGTAAAGAAATAAAGGTAAATAACAATATATCTTTCCAGAATCATAATAATATCATATATATAGATATATATATATATTCATTAAATACATACATTTAACCATCCAGGGATGTAGTACATGAAAATTGAATCACATCGCTTCATGCAGGTGGTAGTCCACATGTATGCATGAATGAAGTTACCCTTTCTCATGTGATGGAAAGGAGGTAAAAAATAATGGAACCGTTAACATAACAATATTTTAGTATATAATTGTATTTATTTTATAATTTTAATCTTGTTAAATAATATTTAGAGGAGGTTAATAAATAAAGAAACTTGAAATGGATTGGTAAAGACGATTCCATCTTATTTGGGAAATCTCCTTTGGATTGTACCATAATCCTTTAAATGTTGGTCTTTTGGGAAGACCAAAAATCTCAAGGATTTGTGGAGGGAAGTTAAGAAGATATTTGGGTAGGTTTTTGTTGATTTATATTTTTATTTGTATGTAGTTATGTAAATAATAAATAGGAGATGAATTTAGTTCTTAAAATTTTGAACCCAAATAAATTAAACCCTCGAACAGTTCTTAACTCTTTTATAAAAATATACAAGAAATAAAAATGGAAAATATAACAAAATAAAAAACATGATTTATAGTTTTTTTGGTAACATGAATCCCCTAGTCTACTCCACCAATTGTCTCTTCATGATATTGGTGATTTTCACTATGTAGGTCCTTTTCATAGGGACCTCGATAGTTGAGTGAAAGAAACTACAACTTGTTAAAAAAAGGTAGCAATAGATTTAACAAGGATATCCCTTTTTACAAGACCTATCCACAATCTTCACAAAATATTTAGGTGTTGAAAATAGATATATATTGAGCTCATAGTTTCAATATTCAACAGACAGAAGATGAGGGGTTCTTCTAGAGAAAGAGTGAGATTTAAATGATATACTTCAAAAGGTATCTCAACTGTAGAAGGTTTGATATTTATAGAATAGTTGAAACAAATTTTTATTCTTTAAAAAAATCATGAAATAGATTATATATATAATAAATCATAGTATCATATCCATTCTTCTAATAATACTCTATTTCATGAGTGTTCACACTTTCAATGTTTTTCTCTATCTTGTTCTCCCCATTTTTTGTGTTGAATTTTGAATTTGAAACTCCATATATATACTCTAATGGTTAGGATCAGATAGAATAACCTAAAAAGAAAATATTTTTTCCCACATGTGGCCTTTGATTCTAAAAATACTAATCACAGAGATCATTGTTGACTTTAATGGTGGTCTTCATTGGAACTATACACATTCTCATAAATAGAAATATTATTTAATTTTTATTTCCTTATCCATCCATCGTAATTTATAACAAAAATAAAATTAGGCATGTAATTTTATATATTTTTAATAATGATAATAAATACCATAAAATATAGAATAAATACTATTAAAATAATTACTTCAAGTGATTATATCTTTGAAGGGTATTATCTTATTCATAGGTAAATTCTCTCTTTAACAATTAATAATAATTAGAAAAATTAATGAATTGATACTTCAAAGAGTACTTTTACTTTGAGATAAATCTTTGACTTCATAATATAATTTTTTTGTGTATGATATTTCATACTCCCTTAAGATAATATTACCTTCATAGGATAATCAAATTGAAAACATTGTTCTGCAACATAAATTTTATCCTTATACAATGTTTTTGATTCATGTATGATAAATCATCACTTTTTACGATGATTTCCTTTTCCAAATATCAGTATTATAACTTTCTCAACTCATGGGAAAATTTGAAATTTTGTATGATAATTTGATCTTCATACTATAATTTCCTTTTCCAAAATCACATCACATAAGATATTCTTCCACCCAATACAATAAATTAAATTTTTTTTACTTTCATAGGATAATTTACTTTTACTATTATCTAAAACCCCATGTAAAGATTTTTTTTTATTCATACAATGATTTCCTTTGATAAAAATATAATTTCTTATAGTGTATGAAAAATAATAGCTCGTATGATAAATTATCACCTGGTATGATAGTTTATAAACTCGTATGAGATTTTCCAAATTTCTTCAAACTTTAAAATTGTAAGTTTAACCAAAATATTCTAAAATAAACTATTATATTAGAAAACACATAATTTCCTAAAAACATTTAAGTAAGGTTTATTAACAAAACAAATGGAGATTTTTTTAGCATAAAAAACATTTGAAATATTGATATATATTGGAACAACATTAGTATTTCCAATTATCTCCCCCTTTTTTATGATCACAAAACATATGATAAATTTAATAGAAAATTTTATATATAGAATCATAAAAAGATATAAAATCCTTTAAGATTTTATTTTGTAAAATAAATTATTCAATTTAACATTAACTCTCTTATCCCCCTTTTTGTGATATCAAAAAGTATAATAGTTTGAGTGATATAAAACACTTTTAATATAGCATAATAAATTATGAACTGGAAGAATATATATTAATAAAATTCATAGAATTTTATATTGACTCAAAGAGATATAGAAAAAAAATAAGATGAAAAGAATAGAGCATTGTAAAAACAAATAAAACACAATGCATTGAATTTTATCAATTCAAAAAATAAAATCACAACATTGAAGTGTAAGATAGCCAAAATGTTAACCAAATATATTAGTTTTTGGATAAGAGTTAGGTTTTGAAGAGGTGGAGGCGGGATAAAAATTTTTGAATTTGTAATATATATAGAAAGTTCAATACCATCTAAACCATGACTAGTAAAATCTCCTACATGGTTTTTGATCAAATCCATAATATCTAAATGAAGCTTCCTGGATCTTACATCATCAAAAGCATCATCTACAAAATAAGGAAAGGTGAATCTATTAAAATAAATCTATGAACCATAGGTAGATTCTTATTGTTGAATTTTGGATTCTTCTACAACATTATCTCTTTAAATTGTGGTGATAGGAGAAAATAAACCATTAATTCTCTCACTAATATCCTCAAAATATTTTGGTGAATTTTCCCCAAGAGGTCTTCCTACTCGAAATTGAAACAAAACATTTACACACATCTCTAACTGGTAGACAAGATCATCCTATCATAAATCAAGCAAATAAAAGAGTCCTTTCTTAATTATATCTCCAAAATATTCTCAAATATTTGAAAGATTATCTTTGGCGACTCTTTTCTTATCATTTAAGTTTTCATTTAGTACTTGAAAAACCTTGAAGGTAAATTCCAAAAAATCAACCAAATTCTTAAGTGCTTTATTTTTATCATCATAAATGATTGGATAATAAGAAACTTTATTTAACTTGTCAAAAATTATTACAAAATTCGTAGTAAGCCTCTCAGATATCTCACTCGGTTCAACTATTTTATCAGACTAAGTAGCTTATAAATCTGATGAATAAAAATATTGAAATTATTTTGGGTTTTTTCAGTGAGTCTTTCATGGATAGAATTTTCTTATTCAAAGTATATTCCCAATAAGAAATAAAATTGAAAATTTTCCCAATAAAATCCTATGTCTATACTATAGTTTCCTTTATTGAAGAAAAAACATCTTTAATAAAACCAAAAAATTCATCTATTTTCTTATAGATTCCTTCTCTTACTCTTTAAAAATCATCCTTAAAAAGATGTAGTTCAGAAAGGATATCTTTTCTAAAATCTTGAATGGTTTACATGGATACCATATCACATTTAAGCTCTTTAACTCTCCCATATAACATCAATAATTATTCAATTGATCCACAATAACACTAGTTCCTTTATTAGATGAATATGCGGCGTAAAAATAAGAAATTTTCTTCAAAAACTCAAACTGGTAAATTAAAAATTTCTTAAAATAATAAATTTTTGTCTTAATGTACTTGATTTCATCTAAAAATAATGTAGATATATCTTATAAAACAAAAGGAAGATTATGCATCATCATTGTATGATGTTTTAATAAATCTTTTATCTTATTGAAATTTATCTTTGAAGTAGAATTACCTATTATATCTTTCATATAACTCTTCATCCCTTAAATCTCATATTTCATAGATTAAAACTCATTAAGAATAATATTAGCAACATTTTATATATCCTCATCATCCTCAGATATTTTAGGCTCTTCTATAATAGTATTTTCATTTATTATTCTTTAAAACACAATAGGAGTAGGTTCCTATGGTGGTACTCTTCTTCTAGAATTCATAAAAAAAGATTAATCTTCATTGAATTCTTCTTCAACATCATTGTATGATATTTTAATAAATCCTTTAGCATATTAAAATGTTTCTTTGAAGTATAATTAAATTTCAGATCATTCATCTGACTCTTCATCCCTTCAACCTCATATTTCATAGAGTCAAACTCATGAAGAATCATATTAGAAAAAAATTTCATATCCTTGTTATCCTTATATATTTCAAGTTTCTCTATAATAGTATTTTTAATTTCTTATTCTATAAAACATAAGAGGAGAAGTTTTACCTAGTTTTCCTCTTCTTATAGCCTTCATAAGAAAAGAGGGATCTTCACTAAATTCTTATTCTTCTAAACCAACATGTTCAGAAATATTAAGTAACCCTCTATTTTTAGCCTTAAAAACCTAAATTTGTTGATCAATCAATAGTTCATCAATATAGATCATTTTCTATAAATCAGGATAGAAAAATAATCATGAAAATAAAGATTCATAGAATCACCAAATTCTACATACATAAACTTCTTAGATAAACACCAAGGGAATCCTTATCTTGGGTTCTCTACATGTTATCTTCATTAATATAATATTTATTCAAAACTTACCAAGGTTTATCAACCTCAATTATAAGTTCTTTATGCTCATCTTGAGAAATAATAGCTTCACTTTACTTTCCATTTATAGCTTCCTCGGAAGCTCTCACATACACAACATGTTGTTTCTCATTACTAACTTGATTAATAATAGGAGAAGAAATTTATTTTGATGAAATTATCATTAATATATATTCTTCTCATAGATATAGTCTCATCATCCAAAGAGTCCTCTAAATATTCTTAAAGAAAAGGGGCAGTAGTGATAGCAGTCTCCCCCTCAACTCAAGTAGGTAATTTTTCTATTTCTTCAGCACCAATAGGTAATAAAATACTTAAGGATTGACTCCAAAAATATCCAATTTTCTTGACCAACCCTACTCCAAGAGTATTTATTCCATAGAACTTAGTTTTTGTAACCTCACTAAACTCTAGTCCATCTTTCTCAAATAGCAGGGTAATAATCCTCCCATAAGGATAGAGACTCAATGATTTTTGGCAGTAAAAGTACATATATCACAAATGTAACATGGAATATTGAAATTCTTCTCAACCAATAGCATATAGAGAAGATGACTCTCAAGTTGCAGAACATTTTCAAACTCACCATTCCTCTTAATGATCCTAGATTTAATAAACTAAACTAAAATATTTTTATCAACCTCCAAGTCTTTAATAGGATTTTTATCTACCACTAGGGATTCAAAAAGATATGTCATAATCTCAGTTGGTCATATACCATCTAAATTAATCAGGGGTTAACTAAAATCAAAAAAAAATCATGAAGATAGTAGATAAATTCATCAAATTCCATACATGATATTAGATATCTCTTCCCGCCAACTTTTGATATAACCGAGTATTAAGCATCCTTGAAGATGAACTCTACATTTTTATAGAACTCTCTAACCATGTTATCATGAAATAACTTAGTTCTAATTTTATAAAATAAGAACTTCCACCCTTGTAAGTTCAAAACTCTCTTCAATATAAAATCCATGTAGTTTTGCTAAGAAAAGTCGATGGCCTTTCTGCTCAGAACTTTATGCAGAACTCGTGGCTTCTTCAAGCTTTCTAAATCATTTTTTGAAACTCTCTTCGATTTTGAACATTTTTAAAAATAAAAAAAATGACTTCATTTTTGAAGGATTTATAATTTGGGAGAGATGAAGTTATGATTTTTTTCAAAGGTTTAGTGATTTTGAGTGATTAATTATTTCTTATTAGAATATGAAAAATCACCTTACATAGGTGATGCAATAAAATAAAATAAAATCTAAAATAAAATGAGGTGTGTGTCACGTTATTATTTAATAGATAAATATGTAAATTTAAGCATAAATTTGGTAATTAAACACATATCATTTGATATTATAGAAACAAATAATTAAAAATAAAATTAAATGAAATCATTTAAAATCAAATAATCATAATTCGCTTTTTATAAAATAAAATCAACCAGTAGGCAATGGTTTGGTAAATATGTATGAAAGTTGATTTTCAATAAAAATGAATTAAATATAAATATCACCTTTTTAGAATTATCTCTTAAGAAGTGATATTTCAAATCAATATGCTTAGTCTTTGAATGATTTTTTTATTTTTATAAATTTTGATAGTACTAGTGTTATCTCATTTTATTGGTACATGATTAAAATAAAATAGGAAGTACATTAAGGTGTGTTTCATCCACAAAACCTGAGTAAAAAAACTAATATCCTCAATTCACTCAACTTTAGTAGTTGATAACGTAATAGAATTTTTATTTTTACTTGACTAAGAAAAATTTAAATCAAAAACATAAGTTTTTGGAAAAATTAAAGATAAAGAAATTGTTCCTTTTAAATATCTTAAAATTCATTTGGTGGCTATTAAATGAGATTCCTTTAGATTAACATGAAATGTTGCACATAATAAAACTAGAAACATAATATTAGGTCTCCTTGTAGTTAGATAAATAAAGCTCTCAATTATTCCTCTATACAACTTATTACCAACTGGTTTTCCAACTTCAACGAAATCAAGCATATAATTTGAAATCATAGAATTTTAATGTTTATTATTACTTTCGAGTCCAAACCTTTTTAATAAATAGTGAATATATTTAATTTGATTCAAAAAAATTCCTAAAATATTTTTGGTGAATTTGAAATCTAACTAAAAAGTTTTAACTCACTCATCATGTTTATTTCAAATTATTTTCCCATGAGTTTTGAAAATTCATTACAAAATTTTTGATTTGTGGAACCAAAAATTATTGTGAGAAGATTACCTAGACCCAAATAATTTTTTTAATTTGATTACCATTAAATTTATACATTTTGATATATATTTTTTTTTATATTACTATAGTATTATTGATATTTTTCATCTCCTATATTTATGGTAATTTCCTTAGATTACATTTTGTATCAAAAGGTTATAGAAGTTTCTAGTATATAATGAGAACCTAGAGATACCATAACATTAATCTTAAATATATGTACATGGTATAAAAACATCATGATGATCGTACACAGATGATTTTTGACTCTCAGGTATCAAGGGATCATAATCATTGATACTTCTTCTCATGAAGTTCGCACTTGGTGATCTCAAGTAGATGAGATCATGCTGACTGATCTGTAAATAGTAACACCATATGTTTTCAGTATCATTGGTTCTTCCTACTACTGAACATTTGTATTTTTCTCTTGATTTGAGATTATTATTAGTGGTTACCATTATATTACATACTTTTATGTAGTATTAAAACCATTAAATTTATGTCATAGCAAGGTAGATTGTGTTGGGTGTGTCATTGGTGGTATGTCATTGATTGAATGATCAAGATATAACTTTTCACTTCTAAAATAAAGTGATATCTTGATCCCAATTGATCAAGATGGTAGTACCTTCACTAAATCCATGGTCATTGTAGAAGAAGTTAAGTCTATCTAGTAAGGTCAATGAATAATTAATAAAGAAAAGATGATGAAAAAAAGTGTGCATCCTTCTTTATGAGATATGGAGAGACAAAGATATTATATTACACGGTGTGTGTTCATAGGAGGTTATAATTACTATGACTATTACTTATCTTCTTAGGGGCCTTTATGGGTTACTAGACTCCACTCCTGATTTGTGAATAGTAATCACTTCTATCAAGATAAGGTCCTAGAGGATCACACACTTAGTGTATTCAAAAGTATGGCATATTCAATGGAATATGAGTACGAGACATGGTAGGTCCCCATGGGGTCTGGGAGATAACCAAGTATAAATTTTCACCAAGAAAAAAATAAATTCATTATTATTAAAGTATATAATAATTGGAGTTAAATTTATTTATTTAATTTATTTACTAGTATTAAAGTGAATACATGGAAAATATTTTAAAAAAATATTCTTTTAATATTCAAGGTTTGTTTAATATTTACAAAAATTATGAGTAAATTTAATGGATCAATTTTATAACATAGTATATTTATTATAATATAAGTAAGTGATAAAAATATAAATTATGTTTATGAAATATTTAATAGGTCATAAGATGTCATTTATGGATTAATTAGTGGGTAATATGTATTCGAGGGTCATGGAGCCATTTTAGGGTATTTTAACCCCACTATATAAGTAATAAGGAACTCTTTTATAAGGTACTATTAATCCAGTTAAATTTGAGAGCTCATATCTCATCTCCTCTATATCCTAGAGAGAGAACCAGCTAATACAAGCAATCAATTGAAGTTATCCTTCACGGATCGATTGAATGGTAAGATATAAATCATTGTGATGTCAAATTCTTCATCTAATATCCATTCTAGCACATAGATATTGATGATCAATGTTCCCACAAACTTTTAATGTTTTTGTAGATGATATAGATGGATTTGACATTGGTTCCTTCACACAACAGTTGTCGGCAAAAGAAGTACTCTTTAGAATAAACAAATCGAATGAAGTGACGGTTCAATTTATTTTTTCATGCTTAATTCCTTTCATGTAAGATCCTCATATTGATTATTGGTCTATGTGTCACCAGAGAATACATTGTTACATCGATCTGGAGCTAAAAATTTTAAATATCTGGTACATTTGCTTCCACTATATTCCCTAATACATACAATTGATATCAGAGAGAACGTGTGAATATTTAAGCCTATAATAAATTAAATTTTTATTAAATTCATGTATATGGGGTCATAACGGTCCCATCACACTAAACTAGGATTTAATACAAATTTTGATGGACAAGTTTTGGTCATATAAAGTTTTAATACGGATCAAAACCATTTTTTATCTAAAAAATGAAACACGTAGACACACATATATGTTATTACTTTTCAAGAGGTGTTTCACCAAACTTAGGTTGAATTTCTAGTGTCCATAATAGTAACCAATCAGGGTGGAGGTTTCCACATTATTATGGAATTATTTGAAAAATAGTAATATAAAAAATTCAAAATTCTAATGGTGCAGGCTTGAGAAAACATGGAAATGAAAAAAAAGGTTTAAAAGGGGGGTACCAGACTAGCTAACTAAGAAAAAAAAGAAAATGAAAAGGGGCAGATAATATGCCCCTGAGAATTTCCTAGCCCCCTAATGTTTTTTTTTGGGGGGGGGGATTTTGATTATGCTTTCCATCATAGGTAGGCAGCGGTGTATTATAAAAAAAATAAAAAATTAGATAAAAGGGTGGAAGTGTCACCCTCCCCCTCCCCACTTCCCCCACACAACGTGTGGGGTGCTATTGTCAGCCAATCCAGTGACCATATTAGATTATCATGACCCTTATGACCCCTTTCGATGTCAGAAATGGTCCAGAACCCCATTTTAGGGGTTTCTAGGCCACTCAGAGGCCTAAAAATTATAAAAACAATTCAAAAAATTAATAAAAAAATTGGAATGTTTTAAAAAAATTCAGTATCATGAGATTACTATTTTATGAATTGAAATTAGATAAATTTATTTTACTTCATTTAAAATACCCTCAAATAGAATTTATTAAAAAAATAATTTTATATCGCTTGTTAATCACTTGTCAACTGACCTTGAGCATCAACTGACCAATTTATGTCAAGGATTTAATTTATTTAATTTATTATTATAATTTTTTTTATGATTTTTATGATTAATTTATTTTTGATGGTTTTTTGCATCAACTTTTCATGATTTATGTAACTACCCAAAATTTTGAATAATTTTTGTTTCCTAATTTTGTGGGTTATTTTAATTTATACTCAACAAAACTATATTCTTTAATTAACGAAGTGATTATAATTAAATGAGACTAATGGGTTTCGACTGTTATATGACCATTGGTCAATGTGACTATTTGAAACTAAACTCTTAACATTACAATTATTGTTTATAAATACAAGTGATCTTGGTTAATTAATACAGAAAGAAGATTTGATGGCCTCATCCAGTAGACTCGGGCCGTTTGAAGCCCATCTGACAGAACTTGGGAAGGAGGTAGCACCACTGGGCTTTGCTCTAGACCAAACCCAAGCTGAACTTCATCGTGTGAAGTTGGAACGAAATTGCCTTCGGGAGAAGTTCAAGCTGATAGAAATAACCACTCGGGCAATGTTGGTCGAGCCGCCCCCAGATTCTATCACCTTAACACACCTTACACTTAGGTCCTATGCTGGTGTTATAAGGGGCTATGTAACAAGACCTTAGCCGCTTTATGTAATACTTTGATATAAATAAAAATTTTGATTTCTTCTTAAGGTGAAGTTTGTGAATTTTCAAATGTCTGGATAAATATTGGATGTATATTATTAATAATTTTTGAAAAAAAAGAGGATATTTTAAAATATTTATGTAAACCTCAAATAATTAATAATGTGTAATTATTTTCAAAAAATGGTCTTCTATAGTTATGTTCAATAATAAATTTAGAGTCTAATAAGATCAACTTAATTTTTGGTTAATAGTAAATTATGAATAGTGATTTTACACTTATGAATAGTAATGTGACCAAATGGATTAGTAACCTCACCTAATAAAGTATTAATATAATTTAGGCACCTTGATTAAGTAATGTGATTCAATAAAATAGGTAAACAACTGTTTCAGAAATTATTTGCTAACCATTAGTTTTTTCAGGTGAATAGTGTTTTTATTTAAAAATTAAATTAAAAGTATTTAGAAAATCATTTTTATAAAATGGAGTTTAGTTTTGAATTCAGAGCATCGATATTAGGTTAAGGTGAATTTTTGGGATTTTTCTGAGAAAGATGAATTTTTGATGAATATTGAAATTACAGTTTTGAGTTTCGGGTGTTTAATGACATCATTAAGGATGTAATAATGGTGTAATATTTTTGGTAGACTTATGAATAGTAATATATTCTATGAGGTGTCCCAAGTTTCCAATACCATGGGAAAATACCATGGGCAAGCCCATGGTTTTTCCAATACCACCGATGACATGTTCCTTGGCAATTAATGATTTGTTCCCTCACTTCCCCTATAAATACCAAACCATTCCCTCATCCATTTCATTCCAAAATCCTCCTCAACGAATTTCTGGTTTCCTTACTTCTAAAGGAGTCCTCCCAAGGTTCTCTCAAGCCTCCCAAGGTCCCGACCTTTGAGCTTTCAAAGTTACTCTTCAAGGTAAGGGATCCTTTCACCCTCCTCTTTTTAAGTCATGACTTCCTTTATATTGTGTCTTCTAGTTTCCATCTCTTTATGTTGAGGGTATGTTTTTATATATTCTCATTACTTTCCATTTCATTTCTAATTGTTGATAGACCCTTTCCACTCTCATCAATTTGTTTTCTGAATTTTTAAGTGACGTTGTTAGGCTGCCGAATTTCTCGTAAAAGAAATCGCATCTTCTCTTTTCTTTCATGTTTCTTTTTCATGTGGTATGTCATTAAAATATCCATAACATGATCTTATTAGGTACCCATACAGTATTATTAATTATTTATGTGTGGGTTACCCTTTTCCCCTCTCTTTTCAATGTTTTCTAAAACCATGTTATATAGTCGTTATGCTGCAAAAATTTCGTCTCAAAATTTCTATCTCTTTCTCTCAAGAAATTATCTTGTTTATTTATGTGAATACCCAGACTTATTTCGTTTCTATGGGTGTTCATAAATATATAATAAGGATATATTATATTCTTTAATTGACATACATATAACCCTCACTCCCTTTCCATGGGTTATAAATGATATAATGATCTTATTTTTAAGAACTTTTAAAACATCACGATTTTGAAATGAAACCCATTTCTTTTATTCTATATGGGTTATTTATGAAATTTTTCATTATGATATATGTGGATCACATAAAAGTAAATACATATTAAGTGTGTTCCCAGATATCACTCCAATTAATTGGGTAAATAATTAATCTCTAGAGATGACAAGTTTCATGATACCTTGGTGAATAACCTTGGTAATTTTTATGACACCTTGGGGATAAACCTTGGTGATATGTTCATGAATGTCTAAATGAAATGTTGTATCCACATATTCAAGTTATGTTTCAAGTTATTTTAATTATGATATTCTTATACTTCCATTGCTCATGTCCTTATGTTTTTATTTAAGTTCTTATTGATATCACAAGTAAACTGATTCCCTTGTTTACCCTTACTGGGCCTTCTGCTCACCCTTTCCTTTGATGTATGTCTCCAGGATATGAGATGCAGTAATTGTACATATGATGAACCTATGATGAATCCTTAATAGTGGTTTAGAAGAAAAAAAATTATGTTGTTTTCATGTATTATGTTCCTGATTTCCAAGACACTAGACTTTAAAGATCCTTTGTTTGTAAAATGTAATGAAAAGTTATGTAATAAAAAGGCGGGATGTAATAGTTGGTATCAAAGGATAGTTTAGTTATTTATGGAAATTAGGATATGAAAACTGTAGGAATAATCCTATATAAAAGTTTAAAAATAGTAAAACTTCCTGGTATTTTGGTGAGTATTGAGTAAGTGGTTTATCAAACAAATACATCCCTATCTCAATACGAGCAGGTAGACGCGACTCTGGCACAGATGTACATAGGGGTAAAACCCGAAAACACCACTTTGAGCTAGACTTGAACGAGAACTGGTGCACAAAAATGGGCCTTGTTTCACTCTTGGTTACGACACTCCTGGGGGATACATTTGGTTAATCATAAGCTTTTTATGAATCATTATGAAGGATTTATAGAGAAATGTAATTGTTTAAAGCATGAAGTTTTAAGACATAAAATCCTTTATAGTTAAAAGATTCTTAAATCAAATAAGTTTCTCACAAAGGTTTTATTCTTTTAGAAAATGGCGGGTAATAGGAGGAACCGTTCAAATGATGACTGCAATGGACTATGTGCTGACGACCCTCCGATGGAAGCCGAAATGGAAACATTCATGCGAATGATGAACCAACTGACTCAAGTTATGGGAAATAACTTGAATTAATCTAAGAGACTGATATCACCGTGAAGGTAACAACATTCTGTTGAGTCCTTTATGCATCAAAGACCACCAAGATTTAGTGGATCGACAGACCCAGTTATTGTTGAGTAGTGGATCAGCTCCATCGAAAATATTTTTTCTATGCTCTGTTGTTCAAATCAAGATAAGGTCACCCTAGTTGTCTATCGCTTAGAAGAAGAATCTGATAAGTGGTGGGAACTGATTAAAATCACAAGGAAAAGAGTGTAAGTTTAAGCTATAGAGAGGGAAGAGTTCATAAGGACCATTTTCAGTAAATATTTCCCTCGTTCCATGAGAACAAGAAAGGAGAAAGAGTTTCTCGAGCTGAAGCAGAAGGAGAAAGAGTTATTTGGAAGCTATGAGATGAACTTCACATGACTTTCATGATATACCTCTATCTTTTTCATGGATCCAAATGGTAAGGTTGATAGATTATTTAGTGGACTGAGACCTCATCTGTGGAAGAATCTATCCAACCGAGACTATGATAGCTATGAGGAGATCATGCGGAGTGCGATGAAAGTCGAGCTGGAGTTTGGTGAAATGCAGTGGTCTCATAAATCCAATGACAAGAAGAGATCAATGGATCCCCACTTAGGGAGGAATTTTGATCAGGGAAGAGGAGGAAAGCAAGTGCAACTTCCCACGTGTAATAAATGTGGGAAGAAGCATTCAGGGAACTGCCTGCTTGGGAGTGGGAAATACTAAAAGTGTGGAAGAGATGACCATATTGCGAGGAATTTTCATAGTGAGTTGAAACCTCAACTTCCAAACAAAAACGACAAGGGGATGATGGTGCAGGTCATACCTGATGTCTAGTGATTTAAGTGTGTAAAACATGGGCACTTTTCCAATCACTATCCAAATCCGAGGGTAGTGGAGGGGAAACTCCATTAGCCTCAGCAAAGGCCAAGGGATCAAGTCTGTGATTTTTCTTATCACGACAGCTGAAGTTGAAGTGCAAAATGATGTGGTGGCAGGTACTCTTGTTGTCCTCTCAAAGCTAGAAAATACTTTTTTTATTCTAGTTCTACACATTCCTTTATTTCCTCCAAGTTTGAAAACAATTTAGAATCAACCCCCATTTTGATAAAAGTAGATTTATTAGTCAAGACTCCTGGTGGGATTATCCAATCATCATCAGTGTTTAAAAACTCCAGTATTTACTTTGGTTAGCACATTCTTATCGTAAATATAGTAGTCATTCCCATGATGGAATTCGATGTTATACTAGGGATGGATTGGCTCTCAAATTATAATGCTAAGATCAAATATAGAAGCAAGGAAATCTCAATAGTCTTGAATGGAAAACCTACTGTTATATTCCAAGGAGAGATATCTCAACCTGATCTTTGTCTAGAAGAACCCCCTATATCCTTCTTTATGGATTTGATCAGTGAAGAAGAAGAAGGAGATGATGGTTTAAGGATAGAAAGTGTCCCCATCATCTAGGAATACGTTGATGTATTTCCTGAGGAGTTGCCTGGACCTCCCCCAGAAAGAGAGGTAAAGTTCTCTATTGAACTCATACCTGGATCTCACCCAATATCAAAGACCCCATATAGGATAGAAAATGTGGAACTAGAGGAATTAAAGAAACAAATCCAAGATCTTTTGGAGAAGGGGTTTATCTGACCGAGTGTGTCTCCTTTGTGATCACTAGTTCTCTTTGTGAAGAAGAAAGATGGATCGATGCGGCTATGCATTGATTATAGAGAACTGAATGGGATCACAATGAAAAAAATACCCTCTTACAAGAATTGATGACTTATTTGACCAACTTTATGGGGCTCAATTCTTCTCTAGGATTGATCTTCATTCTAGTTATCATCAATTGAGGGTTAAGAAATAATATATTCCAAAAACTCCCTTCTGATCAAGATATGGGCATTATGAGTTTGTTCTTATGCCCTTCAGGCTGACTAATGCACCTGATATTTTTATGGATTTGATGAATAGCGTCTTTAAGGACTACCTTTATAACTTTGTGGTATTTTTTATTGATGATATTCTAATATATTCTAAAAGTTTTGAGGATTATGAAAATCATCTAAGGGTTATTTTTCAAACTCTACAAAAGGAGAGGCTTTTTGGAAAGTTCAGTAAATGTGAATTTTGGTTACAACAAGTTGATTTCTTGGGGCACATTGTAACCAATGAAGGAATCTCAGTTGACCATACAAAGACAAAAGTTTTAGAGGAGTGGCCTCAACCTACAATAATAACTGAGATTTGTAGTTTTCTTGGACTAGAAGGATATTATAGGAGACTTGTGAAAAACTTTTCATGACTTTCTAATCCATTAACCAAGTTAACTCAAAAAGGGGTCAAGTTCATCGGGGCAAAAGAGTGTGAGGAAATTTTCCAAGAGATGAAGAATAGATTGGTTACTACACCCATGTTAACTCTACCCTCAAGTGGAGAAGGATTCTTTATTTTTAGTGATGCATATCTGAAAGGGAATGGGTGCGTCCTCATGAAAAATGACAAGGTCATTGCTTATGCATCTCAACAGTTGAAGACTCATGAGAAGAATTATCCTACACATGATCTGGAACTGGTTGTGGTCGTTTTTTCTCTGAATATATGGAGGCACTATCTTTATGGGGAGAAATGTGATATATACACAGACCATCAAAGTTTGAAGTATATTTTCATACAAAAGGAATTGAACATGAGACAAAAGAGATGGTTGGAACTTCTTAAAGACTATGATTGTTTAATTCATTATCATCCTGGAAGAGAAAACAAAGTTTCTAATGCATTAAGTAGGAAAGACCTAGTTATCCTTTACATTATGAGAATTCAAAGGGATCCTTTGATTAATGACCTATTCAAACTGGAAAAGGGAATTATAAGGGAAGGGGCATCATCAACCCTAACCCAAATGATTTCTCAACCATCATTACTAGAGAAGATCAAGATAGCTGAGAAAGAAGATCCTTTGTTATAGAAGAAGTTTGAGGATATAAAGGATGGGAAGTTTCCTGAGTTCAATATTGATCAAGAAGGTGTACTAAAATTTTGTACAAGACTATGTGTTCCATCTATTCTGGAAATAAAGAAGGATCTAATGGATGAAACTCATAGCTCTACTTTCTCTATACATCCTAGAAGAACAAAAATGTATAGGGACCTTCGTGACCATTTTTAGTGGGATAATATGAAAAGAGATATTTATGACTACACTTCAAGGTGCCCAGTATGTCAGAAAGTGAACACAGAACGACCACTTCCTAAAGGGGTATTGAAACCACTACCCATACCAGCATGGAAGTGGGATAATATCACTATGGACTATGTCACTGGTCTCCTGAGAACTTCCAAAGGACATAATGAAATATGGGTTATTGTGGATCATCTCACCAAGACTGCCCATTTTATCTCTATCCAAGAATATTTCTCTCTTGATCAACTTGCCAGGATTTACGAGAAGGAAGTGGTAAGGCTGCATGGAGTTCCACTTTCTATTGTATCTGATCATGATCCAAGGTTCACATCAAAATTCTGGAGAAGCTTTCAACATGCTCTGAGCACTGAAGTGAATTTCAGTACGGCCTATCACCCTCAAACTGTTTTCCAATCTAAAAGGACTATTTAAACACTCAAGGACATGCTAGGAACCTTCTCAATGGAATTTAAAGGTGGTTGGAATCAATATCTCCCTTTAGTTGAGTTCTCTTATAACAACAGCTTCTACTCGAGCATTCAAATGGAACCCTATGAAGTTCTATATGGGAAGTGTTGTAGAAATCCTACTTGTTGGGATGAAACTGGTGAGGGAAAGCTTCTTGGGCCTGATCTTGTGCAAAGGGTGACAAAAAAAGTCCATGCCATCCAACAACACTTTAAGGCTGCTTAGAGTCGGCAAAAGAGCTATGCCGACAACCGTCGAAGGGACTTGGAGTTTGATGTCAGTGACAAGTTCTTTCTTAGAATATCACATTAGAATAGAGTCATGAGGTTTGGGAAGAAAGGGAAGCTCAGCCCTAGGTACATTGGCCCCTATGAAATCCTTGATCACGTAGGAGCCATGGGCTATCGGCTTGCACTTCCTCCAAATCTAGCACAAGTTCATGATGTCTTCCACATATCCCTCTTGAGGAAGTACATACCTGGGCCATCATATGTACTAAACCCAGAGGTGGTACAACGGAAACATGACCTCTCTTGTGAGGAGCAGCCAGTGGAGATCTTAGATCGTAGAGACAAGGTTCTACGTAACAAGACTACCCACCTTGTTAAGGTGTTGTGGAGAAACTACAAATGCGAAGAATCCATGTGGGAACCAGATGAGTCTATGAGGTAGAAGTACCCACGCATTTTCTTTTATGAGGGTAAGAGTTAAAATTTTAGGGATGAAATTTATTAAGGGGGTAAGAATGTAACGACCCAAAATTTTGAATATTTTTTATTACCTAATTTTGTGTGTTATTTTAATTTATACTCAACAAAATTATATTCTTTAATTAATGAAGTGAGTATAATTAAATGAGACTATTGGGGTTCGACTGTTATATGACCGTTGGTCAATATGACCATTGGAAACTAAACTCTTAACATTACAATTATTGTTTATAAATACAAGTGATCTTGGTTAATTAATACAGAAAGAAGATTTGATGGCCTCATCCAGTAGACTCGAGCCATTTGAAGCCCATCTTACAGAACTTGGGAATGAGGTAGCACCACCGGGCTTTGCTATGGACCAAACCCAAGACGAACTTCATCGTGTGAAGTTGGAACAGAATCGCCTTCGGGAGAAGTACAAGCTAATAGAAATCACCACTCAGGAAATGTTGGTCGACTCGCCCCAATATTTTATCACCTTAGCACACCTTACACTTAGGTCCTTTGCTGGTGTTATAAGGGGCTATGTAACAAGACCTTAGGTGATTTATATAATCCTTTGATATAAATAAAAATTGTGATTTATTCTTATGGTGAAGTTTGTGAATTTTCAAATGTCTGGATAAATACAGGATGTATATTATTAATGATTTTTGAAAAAAAAGGATATTTTAAAATATTTATGTAAACCTTAAATAATTAATAATGTGTAATTATTTTCAAAAAATGGTCTTCTACAGTTGTGTTCAGTAAGAAATTTAGAGTCTAATAAGATCGTCTTAATTGTTGGTGAATAGTAAATTATGAATAGTGATTTTACGCTTATGAATATTAATGTGACCAAATGGATTAGTAACCTCACTTAAGAAAGTATTAATATAATTTAGGCACCTTGATTAAGTAATGTGATTCAATAAAATAGGTAAACAACTGTTTCAAAAATTATTAGTTAAGTATTAGTTTTTTCAGGTGAATAGTGCTATTTATTTAAAAATTAACTTAAAAATATTAGAAATTTTTTTTATAAAATGGAGTTCACTTTTTAATTCAGATCATCTATATTTGGTAAAGGTGAATTTTTGGGATTTTTTTGAGAAAGTTGAATTTTCGGTGAATAGTAAAATTACAGTTTTGAGTTTCGGGTGTTTAATGACATCATTAAGGGTGTAATAATGGTGTAATATTTATGGTCGACTTATGAATATTAATATATTCTATGATGTGTCCCAAGTGGCCAATACCATGGGCAAGCCCATGGTTTTTCCAATACCACCAATGAGGTGTCCCTTGGCAATTAATGATTTGTTCCCTCACTCCCCCTATAAATACCAATCCATTCCCTCATCCATTTAATTCAAAAATACTCCTAAATTAATTTCTGATCTCATTACCTCTAAAGGATTCCTCCCAAGGTTCCCTCAAGCCTCCCAAGATCCTGACCTTCAAGCTTTTGAAGTTACTCTTCAAGGTAAGGGATCCTTTCACCCTACTCTTTTTAAGTCATGACTTCCTTTATGTTGTGTTTTCTAGTTTACATCTCTTTATGTTGAGGGTATGTTATTATATGTTCTCATTACTTTCCATTTAATTTATAATTTTTGATATACCCTTTCCACACTCATCAATTTTTTCTGAATTTTTAAGTGACGCCGTTAGGCTGCTGAATTTCTCATAAAAGAAATCGCATCTTCTCTTTTCTTTCATGTTTCCTTTTCATGTGGTATGTCATTAAAATATCCATACCATGATATTATTCAGTACCCATACTATATTATGAATTATTTATGAGTGGGTGACCCTTGTCCCCTCTCTTTTCAATGTTTTCTAAGACCATGTTATATAGTCGTTATGCTGTAGAAATTTCGTCTCAAAATTTCTATCTCTTTCTCTCAAGAAATTATCTTGTTTATTTATGTGAATACCCAGACCTATTTTGTTTCTATGGGTATTCATAAATATATAAAAAGGATATATTTTATTCTCTAATTGACATACATATAACCCTCACTCCCTTTCCATGGGTTATAAATGATATAATGATCTTATTTTTAAGAACTTTTAAAACGTCACGATTTTGAAATGAAACCCATTTCTTTTATTCTATATGGGTTAGTTATGAAATTTTTTATTATGATCTATGTGGATCACATGAATGTAAAGACATATTAAGGGTGTTCCTTGATAGCTCTCTAATGCATTGGGTAAATAATTAATCTCTAGACAAGACAAGTTTCACGATACCTTAGCGAATAACCAAGGTTATTTTTATGACACCTCAAGGATAAAACTTGGTGATATGTTCATGAATGTATAAATGAAATGATGTAGCCAAATTTTCAATTTATTTTTCAAGTTCTTTTCATTATGATATTCTTATACTTCCATTTCTCATGTCCTTATGTTTTTATTCAAGTTCTTATTGATATCACAAGTAAATTGATTCCCTTTTTTACCCTTACTAGGCCTTTTTCTCACCCTTTCCTTTGATGTATGTCTCCAGGATATGATATGTAGTAATTTTACATAGGATGAACCTATGATGAAGCCTTATGAGTGGTTTAGAATAATTTTTTATGTTGTTTCCATGTATTATGTTCCTGATTTCTAAGACACTAGACTTTAAAGATCCTATGTTTGTAAAATGTAATAAAAAGTTATGTAATAAAAAGGTGGGATGTCATAGTTGGTATCAAAGGATAGTTTAGTTATTTATGGAAATTAGGATATGAAAACTTTAGGAAGAATCCTATATAAAAGTTTAAATATAGTAAAACTTCCTTCTATTTTGGTGAGTATTGAGTAAATGGTTTATCAAACAAATACATCCATGTCTGGATACAAGCAGGTAGAGGAGGCTCTAGCATAGATGTACATAGGGGTAAAACCCGAAAACACTACTTTGAGATAGACTCGAACGAGAACTGGTGTACGACAACGGTCTTTTCTGCACTCTTGGTTATGACACTCCTGGGGGATATGTTTGGTTAATCATAAGTTTTTTATGAATCATTATGAAGGATTTATAGAGAAATGTAATTGTTTAAAGCATGAAGTTTTAAGACATAAAATCCTTTACAGTTAAAAGATTCTTAAATCAAATAATTTTCTCACAAAGGTTTTATTCTTTTAGAAAATGGCGGGTAATAGGAGGAACCATGAAAATGGTGACCGAAATGGACTATGCGTTGAAGGCCCTCTGATGGAAGCTGGAATGGAAACATTCATGCAAATGATGAACCAACTGACTAAAGTTATGGGAAATAACTTGAATCAAGCTGAGAGACTGATCTCACCGTGAAGGTAAAAACATTCTGTTGAGTCCTTTATGCATCAACAACCACCAACCTTCAGTAGATCAACTGACCCATTGATTGTTGAGTAGTGGATCAACTCCATCGAAAAGATCTTTTATGTTCTCCGTTGTTCAGAGAAAAAGAAGGTCGCCCTGGATGTCTATCTCTTAGATGGAGAAGTTGATCAGTGGTGAGAACTGATTAAAAACACAAGGACAAGAGTGGTAGTTGAAGCTATGGAGTGGGAAGAGTTCAGAAGGACCTTTTTCAGTAAATATTTTCCTCGTTCCATGAGAACAAGAATGGAGAAAGAGTTTCTCGAGCTGAAGTAGAAGGAGAACGAATTATTTGGAAGCTATGAGATGAACTTCACCAACTTTCATGATATACCTCTAGATTTTTCATGGATCCAAATGGTAAGGTTGATAGATTCTTTGATGGACTGAGACCTCATCTGCGGAAGAATATATCCAACCAAGACTATGATAGCTATGAGGAGATCATGCAGAGTGCGATGAAAGCCGATCTGGAGTTTGGTGAGATGAAGTGGTATCATAAATCCAATGAAAATAATAGATCAATGAAGCCCAGCTTAGGGAGGAATTTTTATCAAGGAAGACGAGGAAAGAAAGTGCAACTTCCCACGTGTAATAAATGTGGGAAGAAGCATTCGGGGAACTGCCTGCTCAGGAGCAGGAAATGCTACAGGTGTGAAAGAGATGACCATATTGCGAGGAATTATCGTAGTGAGGTGAAACCTCAACTTCCAAATACAAACGACAAGGGGAAGATGGTGCAGGACCTACCTGATGTCTAGTGCTTTAAGTATATACAATGTGGGCACTTTCCCAATCATTGTCCAAATCTGAGGGTAGTGGAGGGGAACCACCATCAGCCTTAGCAAAGGACAAGGGATCAAGGTTGTGCTTTTACTATCATGACAGCTGAAGTGGAAGCACCAAATGATGTGGTGGCAGGTACTCTTGTTTTTCTCTCAAATCTAGC
Organism: Viscum album; assembly: GCA_963277665.1. Lineage (NCBI taxonomy): Eukaryota > Viridiplantae > Streptophyta > Magnoliopsida > Santalales > Viscaceae > Viscum > Viscum album. Next base: position 1,512,455,010 of record OY728155.1, on the reverse strand, counting down.
AAGTGCTTTTTATTATTCTAGTTCTATGAATTTATTTATTTTCTCCAAGTTTGCAAATAATTTAGAATCAACCCCCATTTTTCTAAAAGTAGAGTTATCAATCAAGACTCTTGGTGGGATTATCCAAGCATCGTCAGTGTTTAGAAACTCCAGTATTTACTTTGGTGAGCACAATCTTATCTTAAATCTAGTAGTCATTCCCATGCTGGAATTTGACGTTATACTTGGGATGGATTGGCTCTCAATTTATAATTCTAAGATCAAATGTAAAAGTAGGGAAATCTCAGTATTCTTGAATGGAAAACAAACAGTTATCTTCCAAGGAGAGATATCTCAATCTGATCTTTGTCAAGAAGAACCCCCTATATCTTTCTTTATGGAGTTGATCGGTGAAGAAGAAGAAGGGGATGAGAGTTTAAGGATAGAAAGTGTCCACATCATCCAGGAATACGTTGATGTATTTCCTAAGGAGTTTCCTGGACCTCCCCCAGAAAGAGAGGTAGAGTTCTCTATTGAACTCGTACCTGGATCTCACCCAATATCAAAGACCACCTATAGGATGGAAAATGTGGAACTAGAGGAATTAAAGAAACAACTCCAAGATATTTTGGAGAAGGGGTTTATCCGACCGAGTGTGTCTCCTTGGGGAGAACCAGTTCTCTTTGTGAAGAAGAAAGATGGATCGATGTGGCTATGCATTGATTATAGAGAACTGAATGGGATCACAGTGAAAAACAAATATCTTCTTCCAAGAATAGATGACTTATTTGACCAACTTTGTGGGGCTAAATTCTTCTCTAAGATTGATCTTCGTTCTGGTTATCATCAATTGAGGGTGAAGAAATAATATGTTCCAAAAACTACCTTCCAATCAAGATAGGGGCATTATGAGTTTTTTTTTATGCCCATCAGGCTGACTAATACACCTGCTATTTTTATGGATTTGATGAATAGAGTCTTTAAGGACTACCTTGATAACTTTTTGGTAGTTTTTATTGATGATATTATGATATATTCCAAAATTCACTAGGATCATGAAAATCATATAAGGGTAATTTTGCAAACTCTACGGAAGGAGAGGCTTTTGGGAAAGTTCAGTAAATGTGAATTTTGGTTACAACAAGTTGATTTTTGGGGGAACATTGTAACCAATGAAGGAATCTCAGTTGACCCTACAAAGACAAAAGTTGCAGGGGAGTGGCCTCAACCTACAATAATAACTGAGATTCGTAGTTTTCTTGGACTAGCAGGATATTATAGGAGGCTTGTGAAAAAAATTTCATGAATTTCTAATCTATTAACCAAGTTAACTCAAAAAGGGGTCAAGTTCATCTGGACAAAAGAGTGTGAGGAAAGTTTCCAAGAGCTAAAGAAGATATTGGTTATTGCACCTGTGTTAACTCTGCCCTCAAGTGGAGAAGGATTCGTTATTTTTAGTGATGCATATCTGAAAGGGCTTGGGTGCATCATCATGAAAAATAACAAGGTCATTGCTTATGTATCTCAACAGTTGATGACTCATGAGCAGAATTATCCTATGCATGATCTGGAGCTGGCTGTGGTTGTTTTTTCTCTAAAGATATGGAGGCATTATCTTTATGGGGAGAAATGTGATATATACACAGACCATCAAAGTTTGAAGTATATTTTCACACAAAAGGAATTGAACATGAGACAAAAGAGATGGTTGGAACTTCTTAAAGATTGTGATTGTTCAATTCATTATCATCTTGGAAGAGCAAACAAAGTTGCTGATGCATTAAGCAGAAAAGACCTAGTTTCCCTTTCCATGATGAGAATTCAAAGGGATCCTTTGATTAATGACCTCGTCAAGCTGGACATGGGAATTATAAGGGAAGAGGCATCATAAACCCTAAACCAAATGATTTATCAACCATCATTACTAGAGAAGATCAAGATTTCTCAGAAAGAAGATCCTTTATTATAGAAGAAGTTTGAGTCTATAAAGGATGGGAAGTTTCCTGAGTTCAATATTGATCAAGAAGGTGTACTAAAATTTCGTACATGACTATGTGTTCCATGTATTATGGAAATAAAGATGTAGATGATGGATGAAGCTCATAGCTTTACTTTCTCTATACATCCTGGAAGCACAAAAATGTATAGGGACCTTCGTGACCATTTTTGGTGGGATAATATGAAAAGGGAGATTGCTGACTACACTTCAAGGTTCTTGGTATGTCACCAAGTGAAGGCAGAATGACAACTTCCTAAATGGGTATTGCAACCACTACCCATACCATCATGGAAGTGGGATAATATCACTATGGACTTCGTCACTGGTCTCCTGAGAACTTTCAAAGGAAACCATGCGATATGGGTTATTATGGACCGTCTCACCAAGACTGCCCATTTTATCTATATCCAAGAAGATTTCTCTCTTAATCAAATTTCCAGGATTTACGTGAAGGAAATGGTAAGGATGCATGGAGTTCCACTTTCTATCATATCTGATCATGATCCAAGGTTTACATCAAAATTCTAGAGAAGTTTTCAACATGCTCTGAGCACTGAATTGAATTTCAGTACGGTCTATCACCCTAAAACTGATGGCCAATCTAAAAGGACTATTCAAACACTCTAGGATATGCTGAGAACATGCTCAATGGAATTTAAAGATGTATGGGATCAATATCTCCCTTAAGTTGAGTTCTCTTACAACAATATCTTCCACTCGATCATTCAAATGGAACCCTATAAAGCTCTATATGGGAAGCTATGTAGAACTCCTACTTGTTGTGATGAAGCTGGTGAGGGAAATCTTCTTGGGCCTGATCTTGTGCAAGAGATGATAGAAAAAGTACATGCCATCCAATAACACATTAAGGCTGCTCAGAGTCGGCAAAATAGTTATGCCAACAACCGTCGAAGGGACTTGGAGTTTGATGTCAGTGACAAGGTCTTTCTTCGAATATCACCTTGGAATAGAGTCATGAGGTTTTGGAAGAAATGGAAGTTCAGCCCTAGGTATATTGGACCCTATGAAATCCTTGATCGTGTAGGAGCAGTGGCCTATCGGCTTGCACTTCCTCCAAATCTAGCACAATTTAATGATGTCTTCCATGTATCCTTCTTGAGGAAGTATATACCTGGCCCATAACATGTACTAAACCCAGAGGTGGTACACCAGGAACATGACCTCTCTTATGAGCCGAAGCCGGTGGAGATCTTAGATCTTAGAGACAAGGTTCTATGTAACAAGACTACCCACCTTGATAAGGTGTTGTGGAGAAAGAACAAATGCGAAGAAGCCACATGGGAACCAGAGGAGTCTATGAGTCAGAAGTACCCACACCTTTTCTTTTCTGAGGGTACGAATTAAAATTTTGGGGATGAAACTTATTAAGGGGGGAAGAATGTAACGACCCAAAATTTTGAAAAAAATTTGCTTCCTAATTTTGTGTGTTATTTTAATTTATACTCAACAAAACCATATTCTTTAATTAACGAAGTGAGTATAATTAAATGAGACTATTGGGTTTAGACTGTTATATTACCATTGGTCAATATGAATTTTCCAAACTAAACTCTTAACATTACAATTATTGTTTATAAATACAAGTGATCTTGGTTAATTAATACAGAAAGAAGAATTGATGGCCTCATCTAGCAGACTTGGGCCGTTTGAAGCCCATCTGACAGAACTTGGGAAGGAGGTATCACCAATGGGCTTTACTCTGGACCAAACCCAAGATGAACTTCATCGTGTGAATTTGGAATGGAATCGCCTTCGGGAGAACTTAAAGTTGATAGAAATCACCACTCGAGCAATGTTGGTCGAGCCACCCCAAGATTCTATCACCTTTGCACACCTTACACTTAGGTCCTATACTGGTGTTATAAGGGGATATGTAACGAGACCTTAGCTACTTTATGTAATCCTTTGATATAAATAAAAATTTTGATTTCTTCTTATGGTGAAGTTTGTGAAATTTCAAATATCCTGATAAATATAGGATGTATATTATTAATGATTTTTGAAAAAAAGAGGATATTTTAAAATAGTTATGTAAACCTAAAATAATTAATAATGTGTAATGATTTTCAAAAAATGGTCTTCTACAGTCATGTTCAGTAAGAAATTTAGAGTATAATAAGATCCACTTAATTTTTGGTGAATAGTAAATTATGAATAGTGATTTTATGCTTATGAATAGTAATGTGACCAAATGGATTAGTAACCTCACTTAAGAAAGTATTAATATAATTTAGGCACCTTGATTAAGTAATGTGATTCAATAAAATAGGTAAACAACTGTTTTGGAAATTATTAATTAAGTATTAGTTTTTTCAGGTGAATACTGTTTTTTATTTAAAAATTAAATTAAAAATATTTAGAAAATTGTTTTTATAAAATGGAGTTCACTTTTTAATTCAGAGCATCTTGATAGAGCAAATATTTTCAATTAATTTATATTGAATATCATTGTTTTAAACCCACAAAATTTTTCCTCTAAGATGAATTGTTTCATTTTTTATGATAATGGTGTTATTTTGAACTGAATAGTAAAAATTGGCCATTTTGGATTTTTAACAGTTTTAAATTATTTCGTTAGATTGGCCATAAAATTATCTACACTGATCCAAATTGCAAAATTATTTCTTTTTCAGATTCTACACATCCAGGGCTTCATTTAATATATTTGGACCAAAATCTGAATCGGCCATATGGAAGCTCAAAAAAAAGCTCACAAGTTGGCTCAAGAAAACTGTTTTCAGTTCTGCATAGTTTTGATGTGGGATCCATAACTCATCCACTGTGGGGCCAAAGCTTGTGAAATTCGGTGGTTGGACGCGAAAGAAGGTTTGGAGAATCTTTTATGAAGGAATAACCGAGTTAATTGGCCGTTTATGGGTCCATTAAAGCACCCTAATCCAGAGGAGTTCGTTTTGGAGAGTCTGACTAGATAGAATAAATTCTCATAGTAAAACGGCCATAACTCTCGGAATACATGTCCAAATCCGCTGTAATTTTGAGGGGACACGGCCAAGGGAATTATGAACAACATTCATGAAGGGCTCAACGCGTGAAGATGTCATTTAATGGGGCTACAACGCGTCGACATTCGGGGGAAGAATTCTGGATATAAAAGGAGGAGAGCTCCACCCTCTCAAGGCATCCAATTCTCCACCCCATTCCTTCCGGGACACCAAGAAGGAGAACATTTCAGCTTTCTCTTTTATTTATTTTCTTTTTCATAGTTTGTTAATGCCTTCTTCTTCCCCATTCAACTCGATTACCCTTACCATGGTGGGGTAAACTTTTGGAGTGATTGGGGAAGGGTTGGTTTTCTATATTGTAATGCTTGAGTTCTTGGACGTAATTGAATAAATTTCTTTCTTCTTCAAAGTTGTTTTCAATTTCTTATAGCGGATTTTATAATCAAGTGCGGTTGTTCTTGAATATTAATTCCGTTATTTATTTTTTCCTTGGTAAAATAATCAATATCTCCCTCCACTAATTTCTGGTTTATATACGATGGAATAAACCAGGAATTAGTGGTGAAGTACTCGACGATCGTCAGTACGTGTAAAAGGTGTAGTGAATGTTCTTTATTTTTTTGGGACAAACAAAACCCAATCGGGTATTGCCCATTTCAATTAAGGATATTCAATACAACTATTTTACACATGGAAGGAGAGTTGACCAAACCGAGATCTTGGTAAGGTTTTCTCTCACAATAACAATTTCACCAAGGAAGTGAGAGGAAACGATTGTGGAAACTCACTTTAATCAACTAAGAAGAAGAGGTTTGAATTAAATTGAACAAGGATAGCATTATAATTAGGAAACTGACCCCAACCTAATCACCCTTTTAATTTCATTGTTTTTCAATCATTTGAATTTCAAATTTCCGTTCACAACATTTTTACCCCCGTTTTAAAGTGACAACCCATTTTGTGTGCACTCCTCTTCGGGAGACATCCTAGGTCAACCACATTACTACATTTTACCTTAGGAAAAAATTGTTTTTCCACGCCCTACGACAGGCGTGCGTCACATCTATATTAGTTTAAGGTAAATTTTTGGGATTTTTCTGAGAAAGTTGAATTTTCGGTGAATAGTGAAATTACAGTTTTGAGTTTCGAGTGTTTAATGACATCATTAAGGATGTAATAATGGTGTAATATTTTTGGTAGACTTATGAATAGTAATATATGATATGAGGTGTCCCAAGTGTCCAATACCATGGGAAAATACCATGGGAAATCCCATGGTTTTCCCAATACCACTGATGTGGTGTCCCTTGGAAATTAATGATTTGTTCCCTCACTTCCCCTATAAATACCAAGCCATTCCCTCATCCATTTCATTCAAAAATCCTCCTAAAATAATTTCTGGTCTACTTACCTCACAAGGATTCCTCCCAAGGTGCCCTCAAGCCTCCCAAGGTCCCGACTTTCAAGCTTTCGAAGTTACTCTTCAAGGTAAGGGATCCTTTCACCCTCCTCTTTCTATGTCATGACTTCCTTTATGTTGTGTCTTCTAGTTTCTATCTATTTATGTTGAGGGTATGTTCTTATATGTTCTCATTAATATCCATTTCATGTATAATTTTTTAGAGACCCTTTTCACTCTCATCAATTTGTTTTCTGAATTTTTAAGTGACGTCGTTAGGCTACCAAATTTCTCATAAAAGAAATCGCATCTTCTATTTTCTTTCATGTTTCCTTTTCAGGTGTTATGTCATTAAAATATTCATACCATGATCTTATTCAGTACCCATACTTTATTATGAATTATTTATGATTGGTTGACCCTTTTCACCTCTATTTTCAATGTTTTCTAAAACCATTTTATATAGTCGTTATGCTGCAAAAATTTCGTCTCAAAATTTCTATCTCTTTCTCTCAAGAAATTATCTTTTTTATTTATGTGAATACCCAGACCTATTTATTTTCTATGGGTGTTTATAAATATATAAAAAGGATATATTTTATTCTGTAATTGACATACATATAACCTTCACTCCCTTTCCATGGGTTATAAATGATATAATGATCTTATTTTTAAGAACTTTTAAAACATCACAATTTTGAAATGAAACCCATTTATTTTATTCTCTATAGGTTATTTATGAAATTTTTTATTATGATATATGTGGATCACATGAAATAAAATACATATTAATGGTGTTCCCTGATAGCACTCCAATTCATTAGGTAAACAATTAATCTCTAGAGATGACAAGTTTCACGATACCTTGGTGAATAACCTTGGTAATTTTTATGACACCTCAGGGATAAACCTTGGTGATATGTTCATGAATGTCTAAATGAAACGTTGTAGCTACATATTCAAGTTATGTTTCAAGTTATTTTCATTATGATATGCCTATAATTCTATTGCTCATGTCCTTATGTTTTTATTCAAGTTCTTATTGATATCACAAGTAAATTGATTCCCTTGTTTACCCTTACAAGGCCTTCTGCTCACCCTTTCCTTTGATGTATGTATCCAGGATATGAGATGCAGTAATTGTAAATAGGATGAACCTATGATGAATCCTTATGAGTGGTTTAGAGGAATTTTTTATGTTGTCTTTATGTATTATGTTCCTGATTTCCAAGACACTATACTTTAAAGATCCTTTGTTTGTAAAATGTAATGAAAAGTTATGTAATAAAAAGGCGGGATGTCATAATTTATATGTATAAGGGTAAGTGTGTCCATGAAAATTATTCTGTATGTATTTTAAGTATTCTAGAGTATTTATGTATAATGTTGAGGATGATATAAGACATGGACCTTTCCAAGATGAGGAGGTATTCCAAAAAAAGATGCATAAAAATTGGTTAGGGGTGAGAGCTAAGATATGAGTCAGACATGACTTAAGTATTCAACCCCTAGCATCATGATTGATCCTTTTACACTCAATGGATCAACCAATAGTAAATTCACAAAAATCAGTCATTTTTTTATTTAATTTATTAATGTTTTATTATTGTTTTATGGATATGAATATTTATGTGATTTTTCACAACCCAACCCATGTTGGGGCTTGATCCACAACTACCCAAGCCCACCTCTATAGGCCAGAGGGTGGTGACTAGCACTGAAGGCACAACAAACTCGGGGAATCCTTAACCTAAGAACCTATATACACACACACACAACCAACTCAATGCAAAAGTGCAGATGGAAAGGAACAAAGGATGAAACACTGCTATAAATAAACCAATAATGCATGGACCACTAAACAGTACAAGTACGGTATAGTAAATTGGAAAGAAAAAAGGGGGGAAATACATGCCCAACCCAAAAAGCACCACAACCTGGTAGTGACTAAAAAATTAAAATATCTGAGAGATCCCCACTCCTGGATCCCAATCTATGACCACCGTACACGGTCTATGCACCCATATCCCTATGCTCCTCTGAAGTCATGATCAACTTGTCCATCATCTTCATAAGGCATGACACATGTGGGAAAATCCCATGTCAGGTGAGTATAAAAATACTCTGTAGGATGCCTCAAAATGGAGAAGGGGGAGTTGTAAGAGATACACTAAAGAGGAATGTAGTATATAGTACAAGGTAAAATAAAAGGAGTGCAGCTCAACCCAGCAAGAGAGTGAAGTAAGATCATCCAAACACAAGGAGATAGAAATGGTGAGAAGATGAACTGCTTGTTGAGTCTTCACTACCTATATAAGGAGAGTAAACTCATCCAACAATAAGAATATAGACACTGAAAGCACATGGAATACCCTGCACATCTTCACCTCTCATGGATGGAGAGTAATCAAACCCCAAGGAGTGGGTGCTGAAAATAGGATATATATATATATATATATATATATATATATATATATATATATATATTCTTAGTTAAAGAAACCCAAATGAGAGAGTAAGGGGATCTTTTCCTCACAGCTTAGCCCAGGAAAAAAGTATCCATAAGTCCAAAGTATCCACCAACGATTCCCAACATCCCACACATCTACCCTAAATTACAAGTCAAATAAACTCAATCACCACACCTTAATACTATCCACTTTGGGCAGAATTATCTCTCCCTCACGATTTTAGGTCACATCGCATGGATGCATCTTGGTGGGGAAAGTGTCCCTCTACCTAGAGAGTCCAAAGGTACGTAAAAGCATGTCTTTCCACTGTATCACATAGTCGATAGGTCATGTCTCAAGTTCGAGGACCCATGCCCATCCTGGTTAGAGGGTTCCACTCATAACTTCCATTAGGGACCCACTGCCCAGCCCAGCTAGAGGGTAAGCCTGGAACTACCATCAGGGACCCACTGCTTAGCCCAACTGGAGGGTAAGCCTAGAAACTGATCTGGCCATCCCTTTTGGATAGTACCTCTCAGAAAGCATTGAGGAACTACATTGGCCATCCCTATTGGACGTTACCTCTCTAAAATCATCGAGGAACTACACTGGACATCCCTACAAGATGGTACCTCTCAAAAAGCATTGAGGAACTACATTGGCCATCCCTACAGGATGGTACCTTTGTGAAAATCATCAAGGAACTACATCGGCCATCCCTACTAGATGGTACCTCTGTGAAAGACAACCTGGAACATTCAAATCACATCTCATAAAGTGGTACATGATGCGAATAGATCCCACATGATGTGTGGCCCCACCTCGTCACCTGGCCATGTACCTAACCATTCTTGGGTACGAAACTGAAATCAAGCACCCTGAGTCATGCAAGTGTACTATCATAGTACATGTCATATCTATCCAAAATACTAATTTTCACATGACACTCATTGTTGATCCGAAGGGAGAAAATTTAATTTCACTGACATGCCTCCTCAAACAGTCCTAGAACATTTGACTGCATCGCTTCATACATCTTTCCCACTCTCATGAGAATCGATGTTGGCCTAAGCTATGGGTTCTCTTCAAATAGATCATAAGGACCTTCCATTGATATTCCTTTCATGTTTCCACAATTGATGAGATCATGAAAAATGCTTCACGCATCCAAATGGATCACACAGTTTTGATCCTTACAGAAAAACGCACAAGATCGATTATTCATTCGCCCCAAACAGACATTCGGTGAAAAAAGTTGTATGTTGCTACATTAAACTTGGATGGAATCTCATAGGTCTCATTCCTCAATATCTAAATAAATTATATGGATTTTTCCATTAATATCCTTATGGAAAAACATACGGGGTCGGCTATTCATTCATCCAAAATAGACACCCGGTAAAAAGCCACATTTTGTAACACCCCAAGGTTTTGAAAATAAATACTGAATGCATGAAACATTTTGTACCTACAAAACAACACATTTTATAATCTAGTTTTTAAACACAACTTTTCCTCTTCTATGTTTTGAATTTTTAAAAAATGGTCATCTAGAGTTTTGATCAGTAAGTCATTTGGAGTCTGATAGAACAAACTTGATTTTTGGTGAATAGTAACATACCCTTATGAATAGTAATATTAATAGTAATATGACCCTTATGAATAGTAAATAATTATATTATTTTATAAGATAATGAGATCTTAATTAATTTTTCAATGTGATATAAAACTAATTATACCTTTAAAATTGTTATTTTTCAAATTAACTAGGATTTTATTTAAAAATTAAATTAATAATATTTAGAAAATTATTTTTTAAAAATGGAGTTCATTTTTGAATTATAAACATTGAAAAATGGTAGGAGTGAATTTTTAGTATTTTTCTAAAATTCTTGAATTTTTTATGAATAGTGAAATACGGTAAAATACTGTATATACAAATTATCAGTTAAATACACTATTTATGACATCGTAAGTGATTCAGGGACACTTGGTTTGAACTCACATGAACTTATTACTATTAGGGGTCACATTAAACAAAACTTTTGGTTGTCTTGATGGAATTAATAAAATAATGAATAAAATATTCAAAACTCGCTCCTCTCTTCCACTATAAACAACCTCCATCACTCCCTCTTCTCTTCACTCCTCTATGACTTGAAGATCCTCAAATATATACCCAAATACCCTTCCCTAGTCACTCCCCATTTCCAATAAGCTCTTGTTATTTCCAAAAGACCAATACCCCTTCCCTTAAGGAGGTTCTCAAGGAGGTTATTTCAAGAGGTAAAGCACCCTTCTTTTTCATTTAGTTTCATTTCAATTTATCTTCTTTTGTTATCCTCTCCTCACCTAATCTATCCAAATGACCATGATAATTCCATTATAATCTATATACTATAATTATATAATTTTAATGGAATAATCATCATCAATATTCTTACTTCTCCCTTTTATTTTATAAACAAAATCAACATCCATGAGGTTCTAATTTATAACCTTCATGGATGAAAAAGTTGGGTTCTTCAATTTCTCCTTCATTATTGTTCATGAAACCATTTTTATGGTTGAACCAGACTATAATATATTTATTATAACCTAATTAATATTCAGGAACCAGTATATGTACATATTATTAAATCATATGACCAAACTAGTTCCTAATAATCAAAATACTACTAAAATAATCTAATTGAATGACATTAATAATTCATCTAATGATTAATCCTATTTCCATGTAATAAAATAATATAAATGACCATTAAAACTCCTTTATTTTCATAAATAATATTTAATTTCAATTTTGGAAATTTACATCCATTTCACATGAAATTCATTACTTAAAAACAAGTGAACTGTTTTTGAACATCAAGAAAACGAACACTCCGGAACGACTGAATTCAATATAATAACTTATCAATAAGGACATAAATTAATTAACAGAATTATCATAAACTAAAATCATGTCTAATAGGTTATTAAATAATTTATTAATAATTCTAATTTCATATTCCAGGACCTTAAGTTCAAGAGTAGAACACATTCGAACTTATGGTAAGGGTTTTTCTACCCGAACCTCTATTTTCATTCAGGTTATTTTTATTATATAATTATCTCAATAAAATTATTGTGTATTATTATTTACTCTTTATAAATTCTATTTTATTTCTCTATATATTTTTACCAACCATAATCCTCCCTTATTTTATGTATAGTTACACATTTTAAAAGGAACTTTCAAAATTGTTTTCGAAATACAAGCCTGATTCAAGGGAATTTCTTAAATTCATACCTATTTTAAAGGGCACTATATATTCTATTTTTGGAAAAAAATTATATTTATAAAATCTCTCATTTTATTATTAAAATACTATATTACTTCACTTCCGGTTTTATACAAATATTTTTCTAAAATAACTCTTCTTTTTAAAGTAAAAGTGTATTTATCTCAAGAATTACTCGAAGATTTTATAAGAGTATCTTCATCTATTTCAACAATCTTGTTGATTCTTATATATTTTTGGGATTAATATTTCATTTTATCATCTAAAATATTTAATTTAATGGATTATGATTATTTTTTCTATGGATGAGCTATCTTAAAACCATTCACCAATTTACTCTAAATGGTTAGTGTTTATGCTTAATGTTCAGGGAAAGCTATTTACATTTCATATATTAGTTTTAATATGAAGGTATATGTTGTTTATATTTATCCTAGTTCATATTAGGAATGAATTTGACATAGTAAGTGTTGGTTGGGGTGCTCTATAGCCCCTCGGTGCATTGGTAGGTCTCATGAGACAAACTACAATTTTGGTACAAGGACTTTACAAAATGATTATTTATGGTCTTGGCACGAGGCCTTGAGGGTATGGTGATGATGTCCCTCATTATTAATTCCCCCATTATGAAAATATTTTTGATGATTCATGTGGTTATTTGACTAGTAAAATACCCATGATTATGTTTTATTATGGAATTACTTACTCATATCTTATTCCTACCATAATGTGTTCAAGTTTTTGTTAAAGGCATATTTTTTTAGTTATTAAACTTGCCTAATTTTTATATATCTTCCATTGTATTGCTTACCCTTACTGAGAATTTGAGCTCACCCATTTCTTATATTTTATTTTCTTAGTACATTAATAAATTTATTATGAATGGCATGCAGAAATAACCAAGGAGTTATGGATGTTGTCTAAGGAGTTTCTATGTTGTATTTATTTTCAAGTTGTAATGTTGAACTTATATATGTATCTTGTTTCCAATAATACTAAACTACTCAGTCCTTCAGGATGTATATTCCTTGTTTATATGACAATGAAATACAATAAGGTACCGGCTCTGGGAAATTGGGTTCAGGTCCTTACACGTTTCACCTCAAACACCCAAATCGGGACTCGTGGGTCCCATACATTGATTTTGGTTTAAACACTCAAAATTGGTCTTGAAAATTATGTCTAAATTACACAGTTGTGACACCACTGATGGTGCATCAATCGGACATTGTATACAGTGGTTATGTCCAAAACAAGTTTTCTCAATAATGATAATTATATTATCATTATTTAACTTATTTGTTTCATTAAATTGAGTCACAAATATAGCTATTAAAATTCCCAAACTGGCCTAAAAATGTATGTCTTGATAAGAGGGGCGTTTGGCTGTAGATGGCGCATCAAACGGATGACTTGATTATGAGAAAAGGGTGTTTGAAGCTACCTCATCCTGGCCAAACCGGTCCAGCCCATTTTGGCTAGTCCGCTATGCCTAGGTCGGCCCACTCCAGTCAGCCCAGCCTATCATGCCAGCTCATGGCCTAGCCTCATGGCCCAGCCCACCTACTCCCAACCAGGCCTACCTTCTTCTGTATTGGCCCCCTTTGCTACAGCCCAGATAGCTCCTAACCGCCTCACTTCCCTACACCTCTGTCGCCCTACTTTCCCACGTCAATGTGGAAACCGACCGCCTCCATGAACCATGCCCCATGTCACCACCTCAGTCCACCTGTCATGCTCCCATCCATAGTGATCCAAACCTCTCAACCCTATTACACTGGCCGACCGCACCGTTGGCCTCGCCTCTCACTCAGTCGCACCCCATGCTGCCATCCCGGTTGATCCCCACAGCCTTCCACCAAGTGTTGCGGCTATCCACAGTCGTCTGCCATCACTAGCCACTGTCACAACCCGTCCCCTAGGGACCATATTGTGACTACCCCAAGCCCACCTTCCATAGGCCAGGGGCTGGAGACTAGCACCAAAAGGCATAATCCCTAAAACTGGGAAGGCATTGCCTTTATAACCTATAATCACATGCAACCTAGCACACAGCAAGATACGAACACAAGTAAACTGAATAGTAAATAGACTGAGTATAGTAAGTAAAAAGGGGATAAAATACAAGCCCAACTGGAAAGTACAAGAAACTGAAAGTACAAGTAAACTAGAGAGAAAAAAAGACAGTTGTTGGGTCGTCCTCCGAGGTTCCTATCTGAAGGGTAGGTACAGATCACCTCCTCATCACTCCACGTTCGTCCATCTTTTCTGTGTACCGACTCATCGTAAGGTCCTCCTCCGGGCACCATCCAGTCCCGGTACCCTCAGTTTTGATCAATGTTGTCTGTCATCTGTACCAAACAAAACAAGGTGCAGGCATATCCCATGTAGGGGTGAGTATAAAGATACTCAGTAGGGACCCCAAGACCCTCAAGGTCTCACAAAATCCACAAAGGATAAACCTCAAAACATGAAGTCAATTGTCAACCCTACTTAGGTATATGCTCATACATATACCTAAGTTATTAAGTAAACCCATCTCAATCATGAGGAAATAGAGGGTCCAACCCAAAATCCCAAAGCTCAACTGTTCCAAAAAGGAAGGAAAACACAAAGGCAAGTACCTCATAGGTACGCCATGCAGAATAATACCACCAAGGTATTACCACAAGGGAAAGTACCACACAAGTATAAACTCAACTCATTCCAGGTATAACTTAGGTATGGTAGTATAGATGATTAGTTATAGCTATTAAATCATCTTACTCCATTAATAGGCTCTGCTGTGGACCCTCATAAAATCTCTAGGAGCTGACCCACACAGGATTGCAAGGAGCTGACCCACACAGGATCGCCAGGAGCTGACCCACACAGGATAGCTAGGAGTTAACCCACACAAGATCTCTAGGAGCTTACCCACACAGTATTACTAGGAGTTGACCCACATAGGATCACTAGGATTTAACCCATACAGGATCGCTAGGAGCTGACCCACACAGGATGGCTAGGAGATGACCCACACAGGATCACTAGGAGCTAACCCACATAGGATCGCTAGGAGCTGACCACACAGGATCACTAGAAGCTAACCCACATAGGATCGCTAGGAGCTAACCCACACAGGATCACTAGGATCTAACCCACATAGGATCACTATTCAGTGACCCATACAGGATCGCTAGTCAGTCTTCCCATCACATCCAGCTACTGGGTTCCCACACTAGGCTTGCTCATCACCGGGAGGGTCTGCTCCCCAAGACACTGGTTTATACTCCAATTGCCACAAATTTTCATGAATAATTATCTCAAAGGACCGCCACATCATAGGGATCTCAACGCAACAGACGGTGCATCAATCGGATGCCCAGTCTATGAGTTATTAACCTTTTAGTCCCGAGGGCCCGGTTAGATTCATTTTCAATCCAACCCAACCATACCCCATCCTTATCCAAATTTCCAGTGGGGTATAATCAAAGGGATTGTCTCGCTCTGAGGTTCCCAGCGCCGCTAACGTTTCGTCAAATGGACGTCTGGTGCCAAAGTTATGACCCAAGTAAAGTATAGGGTCGTATCTGGTCTGGGACCAGTCCGACTCGGGCGGACCGACCCAACCTGACCTGGCCTAAGTCGACCCAGTTTGAGTTAACTTGGATTGACCCGCTAGGTCTAGCCCGGACCATGGTGCGGCCTGGCCCGCTGGGCGGTCCGGCAGGCCACGAGGGTCGCGAGGGGCCACGGAGGACGTGGGTGTCGTGGGGTGGCGAAGGCCATAGGTCGGCTCAACCATGGGGAGGCTCGGCCGCAGGGGTGTCGCGAGGGCGCGGGGCATCTTGTCTTGGCCCGGGGTGGCTTTTCCTTGAGGGTGGAGGCCGCAGGGCAGCTCGGTGAGGCCACGAGCGGTGGCCCGACCATGGGCGGCGGCCCAGCCGTGGGCAGCGGCCCAGCCATGGGCGGCGGCCCGGCCGTGGGTGGCAGCTCGACTACGGAGGGTGGCGGCTCGGCCGCAGGGTGGTGACCTGGTCATGTGGCGGTGGCTCGACTGAGAAGGGTGGTGGCTCTGCCGTGGGGCACGGAGGCCACGGGGCGGCAGTGGTCATGGGGCGGCGCCATTGCACCGTCATCTTTGTCGCGGCCGGTGGTGGTGTCGTCTTCCATTCTCGTGCCCCACCGTGGTTTGTAGTCGTTCCTCCATCGCAATAAACAATTAATCACAAGGTTTACGGAGTGGATAGGCCATGTTTGTTTGGTCCGTACTCTCCGCGTTAGAGTAGTATCAAGCGGCTATAATTCCTTCTTGAATTACAAATAATTGTCAAGAACAGAAAGAGAGAAGAATTTCAAACAACCACCCTACAACTTCCCACAAATAATCATACACAAATAAACCCCTGCCTTGGATTGTTTGTTGACATTGGCGTGAGAAGTAACTCGAAGAAGGCGAAGAGAGAGCTAATTATTGTCGCTTATGAAATCATTCTTCGATGTTGAGCTTGCTTGTCTTCCTCTTCCTTGATTTCCGAAGAACGTTCTTTGATGGCATTCTTCGTTGGAGAAGTGAAATCCTCCCAATATTTCTCCTCTCCCCAAATCCAGCAAATTGCAAAGTAGACAAAATGATATGTTTCCCCAATTTAATTTTTGGTACAATTTCAAATTGGGTTAATTAATTACATAGGTTGGCATAATAAATTAAAGGGGGTGGAACCATTTAAGTGGGGTAAGTTTAAGAGGCTTCCCCACACTTATGAGGGAGTTCAAGGGGTTCAAGGGGTTTTAAACCTCAAGTGGTCCCCACCACCATAAGCTCTCATGGGAGGTTTAGGATTGGGGTTCCCCACCTCCATAACCTCTCATGGGAGGTTTTAGATCATATGGTCCCCACCTGTGAAATATCCACATGGGTGGTTTCAAAATAAAATAAAAATAAAGTGTTACACCATTTTATTTTATTTTATTCTTTCATGAAAAACCCAAAATCTATCTTTCACTCTCGACCCACTTTGGTCGAGGTGAAGGTCTCCTTAAACAAAAATTGTTTTTGTGAGTTTAACGGTGTCCTCGGATTTCAATTCTGAGCACTGGTTCAAAAGTTAGAAAAGTCTGCTCGCACATTTACTGAACGTACCCGAACAAAAGTTCAGAAATTCATTCTGAGCACTCCGGGCCTCGGAATCACGCACCGTCAATTTTCGCAGACTCTTATAATTCCCATATATTTAAAAAAAATACATGGAAATTCCGGGTTTTTAAATTATCCCCACCTCAGAGATTTACGTCCCCATAAGCCACAAATCAAAACTAGGAAAACAAGTGGGGGTACTGAGCACTAATTTGAGCCTCCCGCTCCCATGTTCTCTTCTAGAGGTTTCCGTGCTTCCAATGAATGTGCACCAGAGGTATCGACCACCCAAGAAGGACCCACTCTTTTCGATGCTCAATCTCTACTGGAACCTCCGTAAAGGTCGTCCCATTGTCGATGTCCAACTATCCATGGTCGATGACGTGGAAAGAGTCATGCACGTATCACCTTAGCTGGGATACGTGGAAGACGGCATGCACCCGGTGCAACTGAGGTGGTAGAGATAAGTGGTAAGCCACCTCGCCAACTCTGCTGAGGATCTGAAAGGGACCGATGAACCTCGGAGATAACTTTCTTCCTCGACCAAATCTCTACAAACCTCATCGAGATGAGACCCGAAGAAAGACGTGGTCGCCATCCTTGAACTCCAGAGGTATTTTTCTATTATCAGCATAAGACTTCTGTCTACTCTGTGTAGTCTTAATCTGATCCTAGATGATCTGCACCTTCTCTATGGTAGCCCATACCATCTCTGGTCCCACTAGTGTTGACTCCCCTAGGTCAGTCCAGCACAAAGGTGATCTACAAGGTCGCCCGTATAAGGACTCAAAAGGTGCCATCCCAATGTTAGAGTGATAAATTTTGTTGTATGAAAACTCCACCAATGTAAATTGATCCTCTCAGCTGTGACCAAAATCGAGGACACAAGCACGTAGCATGTCCTTAAGGGTCTGAATGGTCTGCTCAGTCTAACCATCCGTCTGAGGATGGAAGGTGGTTCTCAAATGAAGCTGCATCCCGAAAGTCTCCTACAACCCCTTCCATAGCCGGGAAGTAAAACGTGCATCACAATCGGAGATAATCGTCGAGGGTACTCCATGAATCCGCACAATCTTATGTACATAGAGGCATCCCAAGCTCTCTACTGAACCCTTCTCTCTGATCGGTAGGAAGTGGGATGACTTGGTGAGTCGGCCGAAGATCACCCAAATCAAGTCATGACCCCTGGATGTAAGTGTAATTCATGTCACGAAGTCCATGGATATACTGTCCCACTTCCACTATAGGACCTCTAAAGGATGAACCAAGCCTACTGGTACCTGATGCTCCGCCTTCACTTGCTGACAAGTGAGGCACCGAGAGACAAACTCTGTAACTGCTTTCTTCATTCCCAGCCACCATTATTGTCATCAGAGATCCTGGTACATCTTCGCCACTCCTGGATATACTGGTAGAGGGGATGTGTGGAACTCCCTCAACACTTCCTCCCGAAGTGACACTGGTACCATGATACGTCCTCTAAAGAGTATAACGTGCTCCCCACCTTCAGAAAATCCATCAGGTGTATGTCCTGTAGATATATGAGCATGTTGTGTCTTGCAGTCAGTGTCTCCATGATGCGCCTCCCTGACTCGCTGAAGAAGTGGGGGAGTGATTATAAAATAATGAAGGAAGATTTCTCCATCACATTCCACAAATGATATCTGCAAAGCGGTCAACTGCTTTGTCACCTCACCTAATATTTGTATACTAGATATATGGTTGAGTGCATCTGCTACAACGTTCCACTTCCCAGGAGTATAGACTATCTCAAAGTCAGGATGAACTCAAGACAACGTCATTGTCTCAGGTTCAGGTCCTTTTGAGGGAAGATATACCTAAGACTCTTGTGATCAGAGTATATTGTAAAACATTCTCCCATCAGATAGTGTCACCACATATTCAGGTTGAAGACCACTGCTGATAACTCCAGGTCATGGATATCATAGTTCTACTCATTTTGTCTTAGCTGTTGAGAACTATATGCGATCACTGCTCGCTTATGCAACAGGACACATCCGAGCCCAGTCCCTGATGCGTCACAGTAGACTACATACCCTATGCCCTCCTTTGGTAGACTCGAGATGGGTGCACTAGTCAGCCTCTGCCTCAGCTCCTGAAAACTCTGTTGGCATCTCTCCGACCACATGAAGGGTTTACCGTTATTTTTCAACGCTGAAAGTGGTGCTGCAACTCTGGAAAAATATGGCACAAATCTCTGATAGTATCCGGCCAAACCCAGGAAATGCCATACCTCTGTCACACTCCTGGGTGACTCCCAAGAAAGTACCACCTCAATCTTCACTGGATCCAATGCAACTCCAACCTCCGATATGACATGTCTCAGAAAGTGAACCTCTCATATCCAGAACTGGCACTTCAAGAGCTTACCATAAATCTGGTGCTCTCAGAGTGTGTCCAGTACTACCTGCAAATGATAGGCATGCTCCTCCTCAGTATTCGAGTAGATCATAATGTTTTCGATGAAGAATACTATAAAGATATCAAGGTATGGCTGAAAGATCCTATTCATGAGTCCCATGAACACTGTTGGAGAATTGGTTACACCTAATGGCATAACTAAGAACTCTTAGTGGTTGTACCAACATCTGAAAGTCATCTTCTGCACATCCTCATCTCGTACTTTGAGCCGGTGATAGCTTGATCTGAGGTCTATCTTCGAGAACCATTGTGCTCCCTTCAGCTGATCAAAGAGGTTGTCAGTCCTCGGAAGTGGGTACTTGTTATTCACATCCACCTGATTTAGGCACCTATAGTCAACACAATGCCTCAAGATCCCATCCGCCTTCTTGGCGAACAAAATTGGGGCTACCCAAGGTGAAACACTGGTTTGAATGAATCCCTTCCCCTGAAAGTCTTCTAGTTATACCCATAGATCAAGAAGCTCCGCGTGAGCCATGTGATACCCTGGTGTGGGTATTAGTGTCATCTAGGGGTAAAAGTCAATGTAAAATTCCACCTCTCTACGATGAGGTAGACTTGGAACATCATCAGGGAATACATCTGCGTACTGGTCCACCACTACAGGATAACTTGGACTCTCCACATCAACTGCTCTGAGGGTAAGGCTAGCCAACTGATGAGTGATCAGCTACACTCTCCTCAAGGTAAGTCCATCCTATGCTGTAAAGGCTCCCTTCTCTCCAGTGAAGGTAAAACTGGTCTCATCTGTGTGGACACACGGCACTTTGCACCTAATACAGTAAATATGAGAATGGACTATAGGTAACTAGTCCATACCCAAGATGATGTTGTAAGGCCTCGACACTTCTACTAGCAGATCCCAGCTGAAGCTCTCGTATCCTAGAGTAAGCTCACACTACCGGAACCAGTGCGTAATCATCGAATCCGCTCCCGTAGGAGTATCTAGCCGTAAGGATCGATACAACAGCTCCATCGGAATATTCGAGCTCCGAATGAGGGCAATGGCAATAAAAGAATGACTGGAACCTGTGTCTATGAGTACTATAGCTAAGGTGGAGTAGACACAGATCGTACCTCGTATCATCTCTAGAGCACTATGATCATAGGCCTTAGCTATCTAGAGATGATCTTGCCCCTGTCCACCTTCTCTCTGTGGTTGGGGTGGACCTCCTGGTGGTGGTGTCGGTAACATCTCAAATCGTCACCCACCGCCAACTGCACGACTAGATCCTATGCCATGTCTGCCTTCTCCTTATAGAACTCCTTGGTCGAATCTTTGTCTCTATATGGGCAGTCCTTAGATCATCTTCTGATCATCCGTACGGGGGGTCGGATAGTCATGAGCAATGTGACCCTGTCCACCGTATATGTAACAATTCCCGCTCCTGGCATGACTGGCTCCGCCTTGGTTGCCCCACACAACTGATCCTGAGTCATGCGGTTATCCACCTATAGGTCTGGTCCTCTTGGACCTATACGACATCTGTCTGCTACCAGCTACAGAAGATTCCACTACGTGACGACTGGTGGTGGGTCTCGCTGCTGGTGACTACTCAGAAAGGAAACTCTCCACTAAGAGGTCTCTCTCTAACACCCCCACCTATGTCGGGATGCAAAGTGAGATCATCGAAACCCTGATCTCCTGAGTGAGACCTTGATCGAAGGTCTGGGCCCTAAAGAATGGGTCTCGTACCATATCCGTGGAGTAAAGTGAGAGGTCATTAAACCTCACTGAATACTGAGCTACAGTCATGCTGCCCTGCTATAGATGAAGCATCTCCTGAATGCACACTGCGCGAAGTGTCGCTGGAACAAACTCTGCTTGAAACAGGCTCTTGAAGTCTGCCCAGAGAAGTGTCGCCTCATCGTGAACCTATAGAATCAAGCTCCAACATCTGCTTGTTGTTGCCTATAGAATGCTGACGGAAAGGATTACCATGAGATCGGTTGGTGTCTCTAACAATCAGAAGACTCTCACTAAAGCCTCTAACCAATCCTCAACTGCTTGTGGGTCCATCTCTCCCCTGAACCTGGGTGACCTATGGCGTTGGAACTCGTGAAATTCACTCAAGCAGCGTTCACCCTCTACTGCTAGGGTTGGTGGCATCAGTGGCCCAACGGGTAATGGTACCGTTGGTGCCTCTGCTGGTGTCTCTACTAGAAGAGGGCCATGCACTGGGGCCTCATTGCTCGGTGGGCTATCAGTGTGTATAACTCTCAGAACCCTAGCTTCTTATCTGTGTGGAGGCATCCTAAAAAGATAAAGGTGAACCACGGTCAATAATTTATACTTGGTGAGCTGACTCAAAAGATCACAAATAAAAATTTTGAAAACACACATGCAATCAGTGTTTTTGTGCACAGAGTCAGAAATCGGAAGTCAGTGTCCTAGTGTATAGATACGTCGGCCGCTGCACCAACACTGGATTCCCTAAATTGATAACCACACTCACTACACTTAACACTATTGCTGTTAAAAAGATTAGATTCCTATGTTCTATGGTAGAACCAACTCCTCTAATACCAATTTGTCATGACCCATCCCGTGAGGCCCATGTTGTGACTACCCAAATCCCACCTTCCATAGGACAGGGGCTAGAGACTAGCACCGAAAGGCGTAATCCCTAAAACTGGGAAGGCATTGTCTTTATAACCTATAATCACATGCAACCTAGCACACAGCAAGATACGAACACAAGTAAACTGAATAGTAAACAGAGTGAGTATAGTAAGTAAAAAGGGGCCAGAATATAAGCCCAATTGTAAAGTACAAGAAACTAAAAGTACAAGTAAACTGGATCAAAAAGGAAGACAGTTGTTGGGTCGTCTTCTGAGGTTCCTACCTGAAGGGTGGGTACAGATTTCCTCCTCATCACTCCGCATTCGTCTGTCTCCTCCATGTACCGACTCATCGTAAGGTCCTCCTCCGAGTACCGTCCAGTCCTGGTACCCTCAGTTTCGATCAACGTTGTTCATCGTCTGCACCAAACACAACAAGGTGCGGGCATAGCTCGTGCAAGGGTGGGTATAATGATACTCAGTAGGGACCCCGAGACCCTCAAGGTCTCACAAAATCCATAAAGGATAAACATAAAAGAATAAAGTCAACTGTCAACCCTACTTAGGTATATTCCCATACATATACCTAAGTTATCAAGTAAACCCATCTCAATCATGAGGAAACACGGGGTCCAACCCAAAATCCCAAATCTCAACTATGCCACAAAGGAAGGAAAAACACAAAGGAAATTACCTCATAGGTACGCCACATAGAAGAATACCACCAAGGTATTACCACAAAGGAAAGTACCACATAGGTACGAACTCAGCTCATTCTAGGTATAACTTAGGTACGGTAGTAGAGATGATTAGTTATAGCTCCTAAATCATCTTACTTCGTTAAGAGGCTCTTCTGCTGACCCACACAGAATCTCTAGAAGCTGACCCATATAGGATCGCTAGAAGATGACCCACATAGGATCGCTAGGAGCTAACCCACACAGGATCGCTAGGAGCTGACCCACATAGGATCACTAGGAGATGACCTACATAGGATCTCTAGGAGCTGACCCACAGAGGATCGCTAGGAGCTGACCCACACAGGATCGCTAAGAGCTGACCCACACAGGATCGTTAGGACCTGACCCACACAGAATCGCTAGGAGATAACTCACACAGAATCGCTAGGATCTGACCCACATAGGATCATTAGGAGCTGACCCACATAGGATCTCTAGGAGTTGACCCACACAAGATCGCTAGGAGCTGACCCACATAGAATCGCTAGTCATTCTTCTTGTCACAACCAGCTACTGGGTTCCCGCACTAGGCTTCCTCGTCACTGGGAGGGTCCACTCCCCAAGACACTAGTTGATACTCCAATTTCCATGATGTCCCATGAAGAAGTATCTCAAAGGACTGCCACGTCATAGGGATCTCAACGCAATAGATGGTGCGTCAATCGGACGCTCGGTCTGTGAGTTATTAGCCTTTTAGTCCCTAGGGCCCGGTTGGATTCATGCTCGATCCAACCCGACCATACCCCATTCTTATCAAAATTTCCAGTGGGTTATACTCAAAAGGACCATCTATCTCCAAGGTTCCAGCACCGCTGAAGGTTCATCAAAAGGACACCCGGTTCCAAAGTTATGGCCCAAGTAAAGTATAGGGTTGTATCTAGTCTGGGTCCGGTCCGACTCGGTTGGACCGACCCAACCCGACCTAGCCTGGGTCGACCCGGTTCAGGTATAACCGGACCATGGTGTGGCCTAGCCCGCTGGGTGGCCCAGCAGGCTACGCAGGCTGCGAGGGGCCGCGGAGACTGCGGGCACCACGGGGCGGCGGAGGCCGCGGGTCGGCTCGGTCATGGATGGAGTCTCAGCCGCGGGGGTGTCGTGTGGGTGCGGGGTGGCTCGTACTGGCCCGGGGAAGCTCAGCCCAGCCCAGGGTGGCTCGTCCGAGAGGGCGGAGGCTGCGAGGTGGCTCGGTTAGGGGGTTCCATGAGGGCGCGGGGCGGCTTGGCCGGGAGGGCGGAGGCCGTGGCGTGGCTCGGCGAGGCCACAGGCGGCGGCCCGGAAACGGGTGGCGGCTCGACAGCGGAGGGTGGCGGCTCATCCATGGGGTGGTGGCCCATCTGTGGGGTGGTGTCTTGGCCGCGGAGGGTGGTGGCTCAGCCACGGGGCGCAGAGGCCATGGGGCGGCAGTGGCTGCGGGGCGGTGTCATTGTGTCGTCATCTTCATTGTAGCCGTCAGTGGTGTCAGCCACCGTTCTTGTTCCCCACCCTGGTTCTTAGTCATTCCTCCATCACAATCAACAATTAAACACAAGGTTTTCAGAGAGGACGGGCCATGTTTGTTTGGCCCGCACTCTCCGCGTTATATCGGTAGAAAGTGGCTATAATTCCTTCTAGAATTACAAATAATTATCAAGAATAGAAAGAGATAATAATTTCAAACAACCACCCTACAACTTCCCGCAAATAATTATACACAAATAAACCCCTACCTTGGATTGTTCTTTGATGTTCGCGCGAGAAGGAAGTCGATGAAGGTGAAGAGAGTGCCAACGATCGTCGCTTCCGAAACCACGCTTCAATGTCGGGCTCGCTTGTCATCCTCTTCCTTGATTTCTGAAGAACGTTCTTCGATGGCGTTCTTCATTAGAGAAGTTAAATCCTCCCAATATTTCTCTTCTCCCCAAATCCACCAAATTTCAAAGTAGCCAAAATGATATGCTTCTTCAATTTAATTGTTGGCACAATTTCAAATTGGGTTAATTAATTACATAGGTTGGCATAATAAATTAAAGGGGCTGGCACCATTTAAGTGGGGAAATATTAAGAGGCTTCCCCACACTTATGAGGGAGTTCAAGGGGTTTAAGAGGTTTTAAGCCTTGGGTGGTCCCCACCACTATAACCTCTCATGGGAGGTTTAGGCTCGGTGGTCCCCACCTCTATAACCTCTCATGGGAGGTTTTAGTTCAGGTGGTCCCCACCTGTGAAATATCCACATGGGTGGTTTAAAAATAAAATAAAATTAAAATTTTACACCATTTTATTTTATTTTATTCCTTCATGAAAAACCCAAAATCTATCTTTCACTCTTGACCCACTGCAATCGAGGTGAAGTTCTCCTTAAGTGAAAATCGGTACTACGAGTTCAATGGTGTCCTTAGATTTCAATTACGATCACCGGTTCAAAAGTTAGAAAAACTCACTCGTACATTTACTGAACTTACCTAAAAAAAGGTTCATAAATTCATTTCAGGAACTCCAGGCCTCATAATCATGCGCTGTCAATTTTTTCAGACTCATAAAATCCCCATACATTTAAAAAAAATTATATGGAAATTTCGGGTCTTTACGGCCACCGACGGTGATGGTGCTTTGGTGGTCCCTTCCACAGACCACTAGACCTCCTCTATTTACCCTATTGTGAACCTGAAACTAGATCAGTGATCCTTGCGATGAGAGATTCACAATGCCAGCCTCTGCTCGACAATCCTTCAATGGTTTGATGCACCTAAAAGTGGGTGACGAATATCCAAAAAAATGGGCAAATAAAGAATAAATTTATAGGTTTAAGCATTGATTGATTTTTGTGTTAGTTCGGTGATCGATGATTGATAATAAAACAACAAATTAAAATGAAAAAGAATGGATTTTCAAGGAAAACTTCAATAGGATATGATAAGGGAATAAATCCTACCTCTATTGATCTGTTTATGGCTGCTGACGCGTTTATCTTGCTCTTACTTCAATATTCCAAGGTTCCTTCGAATAAATCTCCTTTATTCAACAAATAATAGATGAGAGAGAGAGATAGTGAGGGTTTTTTATAGAGAGAGGGGGGATTAGGGCTAACCCTAATCCTCAATTCCCAAACTTATATTTATAGGAGCCTTGCTTGGTGTGAAATCTGAATCTCCAATGCCCCCTCATTTTATGTCACACTTAGGTAAAACACCCCATTACAAACTCAATGGAGGTTACGGATTTCCAATATGATTCCCCATTCAAGAGTTATTTTATATGAAATCAGGGGTAAAATAATTTAGTTTTAATTATTTTATTTATGATTTTTCCCCTGAGTGGATTTTTCCATAGAAGTCTTGCACCGACAAAAGTTATGCACCGCCTAGAGTAAACACCACATTCTAGACTCAACTATGGCCTTGAATTTCTAATCTAAGCTTACTTTTAAGAGATATTTCATTTCATTCACATGCATATTATAAAAAAATACTTAATATTTTTATAAAATTAATTCTGAGCACACCGAGCCTCATAATCACACACCGCATCAGCTCTTAGCACTGAATATATATATAGAAATACTCTTAAGTATTATAATTAAAAAATTGGGTCTCTAAATCATTACCTACTTCAATATTTCCATCCCTGAAAAGAAAATCTATGGAAATAACTCAGGACACTAAGCTCACACCTGGCTCTCCCGCTCCAAGGAAAAATTTCACATTTTCGTACTTCCATAGCACACGAACCAAATGGATGGTCCATCCTCATAAGGTCTGCTCCTATCGATGAAGTTCATAGGAACATACACATATCTTCTTATCTATGACATGTGGGAGATGTTGTGTACCCACTCTAGCTATTGGGGGTAGGGAAAGGCAGTAGGCAACCCCTCTATCTCTTTTCACATTCTCAAACGGCCCGATGAAACTCAGGGGATAGTTTGCCTCTCCAAATGAACCTATACATCCCATGTCATGACTAGATTCACTTTTTTTAACTAGAACAAGGTCTCATGATTCTCTCCTTTAGAATATCCATATGGTTAAACACCTGAGGATATCTGGTCACACAATATTTCACAGTCGATGCATCATAACCGAAACTCTCTTATATGCTTGGGAAGTGAAGGAGTCATCACCATCACTTGAAGAAAAATTATACCCTCCTAATCCACCAGGTTTATCTATAGGGAAGCTAACTACTCTAAAACATCCCACAATAGGTGTTCTTGGGACTTCCTGATAAGGGAATCTCCTCCAACTTTTCTTTTTCTTGGTGTATAGACTATCTCAAAGTCATAGTCTTATAAGAATTTCATCCTGCATCACTGCCTCAGGTTCAAGTATCTCTGGGTAGAGACATACTTGGGACTCCAGTGTTCTTCACAAACCAAAAGCTCTCTCCCATAAGATAGTGTCTTCACATCCTCAGGGAAAATACTACTACTTCCATCACCAGATAGTGAGTCACATAGTTTGTTCATGGGGTCTTCATCACCTAGACCTGTACTTGATAACTTTAGTATCAAGATTGATGTTGATCGCACAAGGTACTAACGAACAGGGTAGGTGAGTAAACTCATCCAACCATAAGAAGATAGACACAGAAAGTATGTGTCATACCACATGTGTCTTCACCTATATTAGAAGGAGAGTAACCCCAAATCAGACACTCCGCTACACTCACTAGCGACATCTTGATAAAAATGTGTTAAGAAGGAAAACTACACTGGAAATGTCAGGACCTGTTATGACACTCCATTGCACAACCTTTCCCTAAATGCATAAGTTATAGGGACTCTTCCACCATACTTTGATACTATCCACTTTGGGTGGAACCAAATCAAACTCATGGTTTTTCTCACATCACAAAAACATGTCTCGATGGAGTAAGGATATCTCTTCATAATTCATTCAAAGCTACATTGAACAACACCGATACAGGGTTACACTGACGCCCCAAGTCCCCCCAAAAACACCTCGAGCAAGAATTAGGGAGAAAATAGTACCTCAAAAAGTGCTTAACAAGTTCTAATTCAAAAAGTATAAAAGAAATAGGGCACACCTCTTATCATATCACACTCTATAAGATTGTAGACATCCAAATATTTCATATGTATGCAACCCCAACCACCAACTCTCGAAGCCTAACATGGGCTTCCTGACGGTGGTGGAAAGACCTCATAGTGTCATCCCCCACCCATAGCTTCTCTTGATCCTCTACCATCACCACCTCTCTAGGGACCACCTTGTCCCCACCTAGGGGATCCCTGATCACAACGTTGTCTCTACTGTGATGGTTCATCTGCCATTTTCCTGAGATACTCAGTATGCCTAGTCGGGCAGTCTCATGCCATGTGACCTCACCCATAAAAAGAATAACATGGGCCCTCCCCAAGTTTTCCCTATTCTCTAATCTACCTCATCCCCATACAAATATGTTTCAGAGGCCGATTATGGGGAGGCCTCCTGCGTTGAGATCATATCATCTGACGTCTGCTATTTATGATAGAAGTCTCAACTCTGTTTCTCCCATTACCATAACCAGTTGTTTGGAGTCCCTCTGACAAAAAAAATCTCTATCAAAAACACTTGATCCAGCACCTTAGCATAGGTGGGGATGCACAAGGGTACTATGATAGCATGGATCTCTTTGAGGAGTCCCTACTCAAACTTCTGTGCTCTGAAGTAGCTGTCATGGATCATGTCCAGAGAGTAGCATGTAAAATTTTTGAACCTAGTCATGTACTCAACCACCATCATCCTTACCTACTAAAACTACAGGATATCCTAAATCCAAATGGAGTGAAATCGTGAGGGGTAGTACTACTCACAAAATACCTATTGTAATTCATCCCATGAGAGTACCAACTCATCAAGTATCTGAGTAACCATGCTCCGCCATCACACAGTTGCTCCATGGAAAAGGATAGCTTCCAAATCCACCATATGATTTGTCAGTGTCCATAAAATTCTGAAGAGGTGGACCACTGACTCTATCCAAACCTCTACTGCCTGAGGGTCTGGATCACCGTGAAACCTCAACAGTCTCTAGCACTGGAACTCACGGAGTGTGCTCAGCCTGCACACATCCTTAGCCTACCCTACTGGGGATGTATTCTGATCAATAGGTTGAGGTTCTAAGACTTGTCCACCTAGAGGAATGGGATCACATGATTGATCTTGAACTGATGCCTCATCGCTCATAGGGTCATAATTATGAATCAGAGTTGGTATCCTGGTCGGCTGTCAACGAAGAGGCATCCTAAATGTTATGAAATAGTACCACAGTCAAATGAGAATATATATATATATATCAATAATAATGGGGATATGACTCAATAAGGACAGTAAAAGACACAATCCTATATGATACATGTATCATTGTTCCCTGCAACAAGTATATTAGGGTACTGAGTCGACAAGCAGGTAATCAAGGTTATGGTGAATGGATACATCAGTCACCCATACCATCACTGGACTCCTTGGCCTAAGTTCCACTCTCGAGATACTTCAATACAATTACCCTAAACCCAACCAATCATCTTAAGGGGAAACATATAAACAAAATCTCAAGGAATGATCTTTCTCTTATACCACTTTGTCACGGTCCAACCCATGTCGCGGCTCAAGCTGCAACTACTCCAAGCCCGCCTCCATAGGCCAATGGGTGGAAACTAGTGTTGAAGGTACAATAAACTCAGGGAGTCCTTTGCTTAAGAACCTGTACACACACATCCAACTCAATGAAAAAGTTTATAGGGAAAGGAACAAAAGATGAAACACTGCTATAAATAAACCAAGCATGCATGGACCACTAAACAGTACAAGTATGGTAAAGTAAACTGAAAGGAAAAAGGGTCAAAATAAATTCCCAACTAGAAAAGTTCCACAACCTGGTAGTGATTGAAAAATTAAAATAGCTGAGAGAGCCCCGCTCCTAGATCCCAAGATACAACTACCGTACGCAGTCTAAGAACCTGTATCCCTATGCTCCTCTGAAGTCACGGTCAAACTGTCTACAATCTTCATAAGGCATGACATGTGCGGGTAAATCCCATGTAGGGGTGAGTATAAAATTACTCAGTATGATTCCTATAAAAGGATAATGGGGATTCGTAAGAGATACACTAAAGAGGAAATTAGTAGATAGGACAAGGTATGGTAAAAAGAGTGTAGATTAACCTAGCAAGAGATTTAAGTATGCTCATCCAAACACAAGGAGATAGAAACAGTGAGAATGTGAACTTCTCATAGAGTCTTTTCTACCTATAGTAGGAGATTAGATTCATCCAACCATGAGAATCAAGACACGGAAATCACGTAGCATACCCCGCACATCTTCAACTCTCCTGGAAGAAGAGTAACCAAAACCCAAGGACTAAGTACTGAAAACATAATATATATATATACTCATTCAAAAAAACAAATGAGAGAGTAAGTGGATCTCCATCTCATCCCAGGAAAAGAGTATCTAATAGTCCAGAAGTATCCACCAATGATGCCTAGTATCCCACATTCCTTCCTTGAACTACAAGTCAAAGGGAATCAATCACCACACCTTGATACTATCATCTTTGGAAGGTACTATCTCACCCTCAATGTTTTAGTTCGTGTCATATGGATGTGTATTGGTGGGTAAAGCAACCCTCTTCCTCGAGAGTCCAAAGGTATGTCAAAGCACATCTCATCACTAATCCACACAATCAAGAGGTCATGTATCAAGGTTGAGGACCCATGCTCAGCCTAGATAGAGGGTTCCACTCAAAACTGCCATCGGGGACCCACTACCCATCCCAGTTGGAGGGTAATACCATAACTGCCATCAGGGACCCACTACCCAGCCCAGCTGGAGGGTAAGCCTGGAACTTCTTTGGCCATCTCTACTGAATGGTACCTCTCGGAAAGCATTGAGTAACTAAACTAGTCATCCCTATTGTATGGTACCTCTTGAAAAGTATAAATAAACTACACTAGTCATCCCTACTATATGGTACCTCTCGAAAAGCATTGATGAACTACACTGGTGATCCCTACAAGATGGTACCTCTGTGTAAATCATTGATGAACTACACTGATCATCCATACAGGATGGTACCTCTGTGAAAGCCAACCCAGAACATTCACATCACATCTCATAAAGTGTTACATGATGTGAATAGAGTCCACATGATGTGTGACTTTCCTCGTCGCATGGTCATGTATCTAACCATTCTTAGGTACTAAACTCTGATCAAGAACCCCTAGGCATGCTAGTGTACTCCCATAGTACATGGCATATCTAGCTAAAATACTAATGACCACATGACACTCATTGTTGATCCGAAGGGAAAAAATGTAATTTCACTGACACTCCTCTTTAAAAGTCACCATAACATTTGACTGCATCAATTCAAACATCTTCCCTGCTCTCATGAGAATTGATGTTGGATTAAGTCATGGGTTCTCTTCAAACACAACAGAATGGTCTTCCACCGATATTTCTTTTATGTTTTTACAATTGATGAGATCGTGAAAAAGTCTCTGCCCATTCAAATAGATCACACTGTTGCGATCCTTGCAGAAAAAAACACAGGATCAACTATTCATTTTCCCCAAAAAGACATTCGATGAAATGGCTATATGTCACCACATTACACTCAGATGGAGTCTTGTGGGTCCCATGCCTCGATATCAAAAAAATATATAGATCATTTCATTGTGATCCTTATAGAAAAATACATGGTATCGGCTATTCATTCGTCCAAAACAGACACTTGGTGAAAAGGTCACATTTCACCTCAAATGCCCAAATCAGGCCTCATGGGTCCCACATCTCAATTTAATTTTAATCACTAGAAATTGGTCTTGAAAATTCTACCTAAATTCCAGGGTCACAATGCTGTTGACATCGCATCAATCAGATGTCATATGTAGGAGTTATGTAAGAAACAAGTTTTCTCAAATAATAATAATTATATTATTATTATTTAACTTATTTGTTTCGTGAAACTGAGTCATGAGTCCAACTATTAAAATCCCTAAACTAGTATAAAATGTTTTTTCTCAATAAGAGGGATGTGTGGATGTATATGGCATGTTAAACGGGTGCCCAAATTATTAGAAAAGGGCGTTTGAAGCTGCCTCAGCCTGGTTAAACCGGTCCGGCCCATTCTAGTCGGTCTGCTCCACCTAGGCCAACCCGCTCCAGTCAGTTTAGCCTGTTACACTATCCTACAGCCCATTTGCATGGCCTAGATTTCCTACTCCTAGACTGGCCCT
The DNA here is from genome assembly GCA_963277665.1 of Viscum album. NCBI lineage: Eukaryota > Viridiplantae > Streptophyta > Magnoliopsida > Santalales > Viscaceae > Viscum > Viscum album. Next base: position 1,512,422,833 of record OY728155.1, on the reverse strand, counting down.
CTTTTTTGTAGCCCAGTCCGCTCCTAGCCGCCTCGCTTCCCTCCGCCTCTATCGCCCCATCATCCCGCGACCACACGGGGACCGACCACCTCTGTGAACCGCAACCCATGTTGTTGCCTCAATCCTCCCTCTATGATCCCATCCTCTGTGTTCCTAACCTTGTTTCCCTGATACATTGTTCGATTGCACTGTCGTCCTCGCCTCGCACTTGTCTGCGCCATGTGCCGCCATCCAAGTCGAGCCACGCAGCCCACTGCCAAGTGTTGTTACCGGCTTCCACCATCCACTGTCATTATCCATCATCGGTGCCAGTGCTATGATGGTCCCTTATGTAGACCACTAGACCTTCTCCATTTACCCGATCATGAACCTAAAACCAAATCGATGGTCCTCGCGACGAGAGCTTCACAACGCCAGCCTCCACTAGATAATCCATTAGTGGTTTGATGAGCCCAAAAGTGGGTGATGAATATCCGAGAAGAATGGGAAATGAACGGATAAATTTATAGGCTTATGCATGGATCAATGTTCATGTTAGTTCATCCATTGATGATTTATAAGAAAATGATGAATTAAAATTAAAAATAATGGATTTTTAAGGAAAACTTCAATTGAAGATAAAAAAGGGAAGAAATCCTACCTCAATTGATTTGTTTATCACTGTCGACGCATTCTTCACACTCCTTCTTCAATCTACTGATGTTCTCTCAAAGAAATGTCCTTGATTCGATGAATAATGGATGAGAGAGAGAGAGAGTGAGGGTTTGGTGTAGAGGTGGTATTAGGGCTAACCATAATCTTGAATTCCCAAACTTCTATTTATAAGATCCTTGCTTGGCGTAGAATCCAAATCTCCCATGTCCCCTTGTTTTATGTCACACTTAGGTAAAACATCCCATTATGAACTCAAAGGTGGTATCAAATTTCCAATCTAATTCCCCTTTCAAGAGTTATTTGATATGACATCAGGGGTAAAATATTTAAGTTTAATTATTTTATTTACATTTTTTCCCCTAGGTGGAGTTTTTCACAGAAGTCTCGCGCCAACAAAATTTATGCCCCACTTAGGGTAAATGCCACATTTTAAACTCAATAATGGACTCAGATTTATGATTCAATATACCATTTAAGAGATATCATATTTCCTTTGTGTTCATAGTATAAAAAATAATTAATATTTTTATAAAATTAATTCCAAGCACACTGGGCCTCAGAATCGCATGTCATCTTAGCACTTAGCACTAGAAATATATGTAGAAATATACCAAATTCTTATAAGGAAAAAACCAAGTCTCTAAATGATCACATAAAATAATAAACAAAAATGAATAGATTGAGACATTATAAATTTTTTCTATTTAAATAAGTATCAAGTTTAGAGCATGATCACATAGTACGAGCATATAAAATAAAAAAAAAATCAGTTTTCAAGTAATAATAAAACTCTCAAAGAAATATTAAGTTGTAATGCCTTTCTTCACTTAAATTTGAACAAAATTAGGTGTATGAGGTGTTATTCATCCCTAGTTGATGGTGTCTCTAACTACTGAGGAGTTATTATGAGATTTATGGGTTGAATTAACTAAAGATAACAACAAATAAGTAGTTATAGATATCATGTTGCCACATTAGAGGAGAAGTTTTGAGTAAATCATGGTTAATATTCCGAGAAGTCGGGACATCACTCAATAGTTCAAGGAGTCATGAGTCAATATGGTAGGTCAATAAAAATCCTACATTGAAAATATCTGAGTAGTGGCATAGCCATAACTTGGACTATAAGGAATGGTTTCAAGAATCCTTTCCACTAGAATACTCAATAAACTAGATATTCTGAATCTAGTAGTGAGGGGTACTGGGGTTCAACAAAATAGTGGGAGGTATTTAATGATTTAATTAATCAGTAATGACTCATCAGTATTCAAGATAAATTACTAATCTACTAAATTGATTTTTTATAGATAAAATGTAAAAAACCACCATCATTTCAATATCACTTTGATCCATACTGGATAAATAGATTATTATGATCATCCATAACTTCTAGGTGTTTTATAAATGCATGTGAATAGTACTTCACCAAGAGAGTAAGGCTTATGTGATGAGGTCCACAATTACTATTGATCCTCCTCAAGGAGTAAGAAAGGTAAATAAAGAAAAATATAATAAACATATAAATGATGCACTAGATTTATAATGTATCATGTTTTTATTGATGTCTAGTCAACTATAAAAAATTCATGAGGATGAAGATGCCAACAAGATTTTATCTTAACTCCAAGAGTTGTATTAAAATAGTTCTCAACAACAAAGATATGAGATATCAATTGCACTATATAGGTGTAGGCTGGTAGAAGGTAATCAAGCAGGAACTCATGTACTTGAAATGATTAGGTACATTGAGAGACTAAAATACCTTGGGATCAAATTGAACTAAGAACTAGTGACTAGTATCATTATTTCCTCTTTAAAAACTATAATCTTGACTTTTATTTTCAATTATAACATGAATAACATGAAAAATTCATTCCTGAACCTATTGGTTTTAGTTCACCAAGATGGTAAGGATATGAATAATATTATCTCTACAGTCATTATGGTGAACAAAAGGAGGAAGGATGAGGATAATGGGTATAAGGATAAACTTAATATGAAGACACTAACACACCATCCTTACAAGAAGACAAAGATATAGAGGAATGAAATGAGTAGGAAGTTATATACTTTTCATGTGGAAAGAAAGGTCATTGGAATAAGAATCACATGGATGGGAAGAAGAAGCAAGGTGATTCTTCTGCCTTAGGTATATTTGTTATTGAATGTAATTTATCTTTATCTACAAGTTGGGTAATGTATACACCATGTGGCTCACACATATGTATTTATATACATGAACTAAGTAAATTCTTGAATATTTCAAAGGTTAGGTTGGATCTTCAGGCTGTAAATGGTGTGAGACTAGAATCCTTTGCATTGTAAGATTATCATATGTCTTTTCTTAGTGGTTTGGTTCTTGTCTTAAACAACTGTTATTATATATCTTAAATAACCAAAAACATAATCTGAGTGTTGATTTTTGAAACCATGGGATTTTATTTCATGTTTGTAAATAAATTTTTTCTCTTTTATAAGGATAAAATATGTTATGGTATGGAGCATATTAATAATGGGTTGTATATACATGTACTTAAAAACCCTATATTGTCAATTAATGAAAAAAATAGTGAAAATGAATCCTATAATACCAACCTACTGCACTTCATGCTTGATCATGTAAATGATAATTGTTTTCATAAGTTACATCAAGTAGTGTATTTAGACTTTATTGAGTTAAAACCCTTGGATGTATGTCACACTTTTTTACATAGGAAATAACCAAATAACCCTTTTCTAGGAAAGGTGTAAGGGCCACATAACTAATGTAAATGATTTGTATTAATGTTTGTGGTCTATTTATAATAGAGGTAAGGGGTGGGTTTTCATACTTCATTAATTTTAACAATTACTATAATAGGTATGTCTATATCTACTTAATGACGTATAAGTTAGGTTCATTTTAGATGTTTAAGGAATACCATCATAAAGTATAAAACCATATTGGTAAAAATTTAAGGCACTTATCTTAGATTGAGGTGGATAGTATCTCAACTAAGATTTAATTATCCAATTAAAGGAGTGTGGTAGAGTATTCCAAATCACTCCTCCTTATACACCTCAGTATAATGGTTTTAGTGAAAGGAGGAATTGGGCCTTTCTTGACATGGTTAGATCAATGATGAGTCAGGAAACTCTGAAGAACCCAAATTGTTTAAAGTGATATTTGTGTTTTAATTGTTGTAAATAGACTTGGTTGATGAAAATTAAATGTTATAGTGTTTTAAGAATTGAGGTTCTTCTATCTTAGGATATTTCATCTCTTTATTGTTGAAAATTCAATGTTAGAACACTTAGAAAGCTACGTGAAGAAATTTGTTTCTGTGAAGAATTCGGGATAGCACTTCAGGCATCTCCCTTTTGATTCTACAAAGTACACATTGTTGTTTCATACTAATATTTGATACAGTGTATTGTGTGGAAGATAGGTAGACATTTTGTGTGTATTTACATGAAGGTAGTGACATTTTACTCTTGAACGATGAATGGTGAGTATGTGCTTGTATATATGGTTTGTTTGAGTTGTGTGCACACACTATTAATTTGAGTGGTAGTTTGATAATTTATTGTGCTTAAGAAGGAATAAATAGTGGGTTATTTAGTTTTTCATGTGAAGGAATAGCGTGCATAAGGTGTAAGGGTAGTGAACATATAGCAAGAAGATAGTGTGATTCACACACTCATGCGTGAAGGCTTGCACATATGAAATTGTGTATATTCATACTGTGTATGAAGGTGTATCATGCACAAGGTAGAATCAAAGCACAATAAATGTTCATATGTTCTTGCAAATGTGTGTATAATAGGTAGTGTTCTAATCACATATGTGGAAATAATAGAGTGTGTACTATGAGTGTGTGCATACAAACTGTATGTGATATTGAGAAAGTGTTCAGTGTGTGCATGAATTATATAATAGTAGAAAGGTAGTATTGAGGTTAGTGATCATCTCATGTATTGAAGGTATAAAAATAGTATGAATTAATCTAGTTGAGTTCTTACACTATTAATAATTTTGATAGTGTTAAAATACACTAAGGAATAGTGAAGAGGAAATATGTGATATATGTGCATGAAGGTAATGTAGTGAAAAAATAGGATGTGCATTTATACACATGAAATAATGCATAAAAATAAAGAAGAACGTGCATTGAATTTACATGCATAAGGTACATGCAATATACATTGCATGGAAAGTGTGAATTAATTTTTTTAGATTTAATCCAAAGCATTATATTAGAAATCAACTTATAGAGTATTGAGAAATATTCAGTTTTTCATTATGATATTGAATTGAGTTGAAGATTAAGTGATAAATTTTACTTATTCAGAATAGTATATTGAATTAACTTACATGCAGTGTTATTGATCATAATCAGTGGCAGTCGGTGAGTTTTTTTTAAGTGATCAAGTGAAAAATTATATTATATTAAGTGGCTCTACGAGGAAGATCAACTTTTATGTTGTAGTGAAAAATTAAATATCTTGTGATCTTACTGTTTGTGTTAGGGTTGTAATTGTGAAACATTGGTGGGATTCCAGTATAAAGAACATTGGTGGGATTCTAGTATAATTTTAGAAAAGGTTCATACCTACCCACCAAGGTTTTAGGGTGATACTTGAACAACCCACTTGTAATTTTTTATTGATTTCTTAGTATAGAATCTATGTCTTAGATCATTCTAAACATAGTAATTGCATAGTCACCCACATCAGGGGTGAACCTTGTAAAAATATTGTGTGTTGTGCTTCATTTACTTTCAGTCATGTATGTGGTATAATTGTAATTATTAATAGGGAAGATCCATTCACTCTAACAAGTTTAGAGCTTTGAATTAAAAAGGTGTAAGAGAAAAGAAAAATAAAATTGGTAAAAACTTGTGTACATTGATTCACCCCCCCCCCCCCTCAGTTTACCTACATGGTCCACTGGGCACTTAAAACTCTTCCATTATCCTTTTAGGGATACACATTATAGACTGTGGCATATACCCTTAACTGAGAACCAACTAAAGCTGTAGATGGTATTCCATATGAGTTATGGTATGGAAAGAAACCCAATTTTTAACACATACATGTGTAGGGATGTGAGGCTTTTTTCAAGACTATACCCCGTGACAAATTAGAATCCTAAATTATGAGGTGAATTTTTATAGGTTATCCTAAAGAAACTAAAGTATATTAACTATATAACCCTTTAGATATAAAAGTTATTATTCCAAGACATGTAATATTTATAGAAACGTAACATATTTCTAATATAAATAATATGATCAATATTGAATTCAATGAATTTGATGCTTCAGGTATGCAAGAGTTAATATGGGAACAATCTCCACTAGAAACAATAGAAAATGAAGATGTTCCCATAGAACAAGTACTGCATGGGTCTACTTCAGAGGTTAGAGAACTAGAGTAATATGGTTTTCTTATCATGGAGACAACTGACACATTACTCTTAGAGAATTATGAACCTATAACCTACAAGGAAGTAGTAGATGGAAAGGATACAACTAAATAGGAATAATACATTAATTCTATGATGGAATCTATATATCAAAATCAATTTTTGTTTTCAGTAGACCCTTTAACTAATGTAAAATCCATTGGGTGTAAATGGATATTCAAGAAAAAGTTGGACATGGATGGTAAAGTAAATTCCTATAAATAACAACTAGTTGTGAAGGGTTTCAGACAACATCAATGAATGGACTATGAATAAACCATCTAACCATTTTTAATGTGGAAAACCATTCGAATATTACATATAATAGAAGTCTTCTATGATTATGAAATTTGGAATATATATATATATATAATGATTTTCTAAATTTTAAGTTTGTTGAATATATCTATATGACTCAATCCAAAGGGTTATTTAAGTCAAATAGTTCCAATAATGTATGCAAGATGAAAATATCCATTAATGGGTTGAAGTAAGAAACACGATCATGGAATTTTTATTTTGATGAGGCCATAAGAGAATTTGGTTTTTCAAGAACAAAATCATTCTATATGTATATAATAAGGCTAGTGTAAATAGCATCATTTTCCTAGTATTATATGTTGATGACATTTTAATTGTGGAAAATGAATTAAAATTCTTACAGTTAGTTAAGAATTCGTTAAATGAATGAATCTCAATAAAATAATTATGTGAAGTACCCTACATTGTAAGGATTGAGATCTATTGAGATAGATCTCATATGTTACTTGGAATAAGTCAAAGTACTTATATTGACAAGGTAATCGGAAGGTGAAATATGGAACAATCCAAGATGGGGTTGTTTCCAATGTCACATGGTATCAATCTGTCCATGAAAATGTGTCCAAAAACAAAGGAGTAAATTAAAATAATGAGTATAATACCTTATGATTCAACATTGGTATATATAACTTATATCATGCTATGTAATAGGTTTGATGTTTCTTTTTATTTAAACATAGTGGCAAGATACCAAGATAATCTATGAGAGATACATTGGGAAATTAGAAGTGAGGTGATATACTAATTCTAGTTTCCAGACAAATCATGATGATCTGAAATCATAGTAAGGCTATTTATTTTTCCTGAATGGTGGTGCGGTGAGCTGAAGAATCTGGAAGAAAGCCATGGATGCTGATTCTATAGCACAATCTGAGTATATGGATGCCTTCGATGCAGCTAAGGAGACAATTTGGATACAAAACTTTGTCTTAGATATTGGTGTTGTGCCTAGCTATGAAGATTCTATTACAGTTTATTTTGATAATACTGTAGCAATGGTGTTTTCTAAGGATCCCACATCACATAAAAGGATAAATCATATACTTTATAAGTTTCATCTCTTGATGGATTTTACTTAGAGTGGTGAAGTCATAGATAGTATAGTATCCATAAAGGATAATGTGGAAGAATCCCTAACTAAATTCATATATCAATAGAAGAATGATTCTCATGTGAGAGATAGAGGGTTGAGGATTTATAATAGTTGAATCTAGTGCAAGTGGGAGTGTTTTGAGTGATCTCCCTATACCCAACTCCTTTTTGTACTTTTATTACCATTACATGTATACAGTTTTATATATACATGTTTTTATCTTACCATAGTAGTATTGATACTTCTGCATCAACTATATTTATAGTAATGTCCTTAGATTACATGTTGTATCAAAAGGTTATAGTAGTTCCTAGGCTATAATGAGAACCTATAGATAACATGATAGTAATATTAAATATATATCATATAGTTTAGAAACATCATGCTGAAAATACACATAAGATGTTTGACTATTTGGTGTTAGGGGAATATAAGCATTGAGACTTCTTCTCATAAAGTTCACACTTGGTGATAATGAGTAGATGAGATCATAGGACTAGCCCTCCAATAGGAACACTGCTTGTTTCAGGTGTCATTGGTAGTTACTATCTATGAACACATGTATTAGTATCCTTGATTTATATTATTATTAATGTATACCATTTTATTAAGTACTTTGATGTAAGATGAAAACTATGACATTTATGTTGTGGTGATGTAGCTTGTGTTGGGTATGTTATTGGTGGTATGACATTGATTGAATGGTCAAGATAGAATTTTTTTTCTTCCGAAAGGAAGTGATATCTCGAGCCTAGTTGATTGGGATAGAAGTAACTTTTCTAAATCCATGGTCATGGTGGAAGAAGGTAAGTTCATCCAGTATGTTCAACAAATAATAAAGAAAGAAAGGATGATGACACAAAGTATTCATCCTACTTTATGAGATATAGAGAGACAAATAGATTATATTTCATGATGTGTGTTCTTGGGAGGTTGTCATTATTATGACTATTTCTTATCTCTTTAGGGGGCTTGATGAGTTTCTAGACTCTACTCCTAGTCTATGAGTACAACTCATTACTATTGATATAAGGGACTAGAGGTTCACACACTTAGCAAATTCAAAATTTGGGCCTATTCTAATGAATAGGAGTATAGGACATGGTGAGCCCCACCATGGGGTTCAGGATATTTCCAAGTATAAACGATCACCAATAAATAAATAAATTCATTATTATTCAAGTATAGAATAATTGAAGTTGAATTTATTTATTTAAAGTATTTACTAGTATTAAAGTGATTACATGGAAAATATTTAACAAATGAATAGTATTTTAATATTCGAGGTTCATTCAATATTTTAGGGAATTATGATTCAAGTTAATGAATTGATTTTATCATGTAGTATATTTATTAAATTACAACTAATTTATAAAAATATAAATGATGTTTATGACACGGTTAATAGGTCATAAGATGTTGTTTATGGTGTAATTAGTGGGTAATATGTATTCAGGGTTCATGGATCCATTTTCATTCATTTTAACTATAACACCTCAAGATTTTACAGCATGTCACTTCTTAAATAAATTCAATCTCTTGGATATCTTATGTTACACAAGTCACTAAGCTTAAACAAATGATTAAATATTAATATTTGATTTTGATAGTTATTACCTAGTCATTGGAATGGTGGGAATGAATGAGATTAAATAAATTATGAAAATATAGTTTACGCATGTTTATAAAATGAATTCATTATTAACCAATTAATTATAAATAAAAATGAGAACTAATTGAACATAAAAGATGTGTTTTTATAAAAAAAACAATTTTTATGCCCACAGTGACATTTTATCTTAATAAATTTAATTAATCACCATTAGTAAAATATATTAATGAAATTTATATGTTATATATATTCAATAAAAAATTTTTAAATTAATCCAACAAGTTTCATAGGTTTGAGATAATAATAAATCCAATTTTAAGCATAAAAGGCTATATATTTCTAAAGGCATTTTTATCATCTTTTGATGGCACACCAATTTTAAATATAAATTTTGAAACTTTTATAGATTTTATTTTGAAAAAAATAAAGTAAATTTTTGAATCATGAATATCAAAATTATCTTAGGGTAAAATTTTGGTATTTTTTAGAGAAGTTTCATTTTTTTATGAATAGTGAAAAATATTGAATTTTAAGTGAAAGCTGGTTTTTCGTCTAATTTATTTATAAAGTAAAATTATATTTTAAATTGGTTTTAAAGTATAATAAGTTCAATTATACATAAATAAAACCAATTTATTTCATTTTAATAAATTTCACATTGAAATTGGATATAAAAACATTTCAAATTTTTGAACTTTTCACTTTAAAAACTCATTTTTTTCATTGTGTTTGTGGGATTATTTTAAAATATAATTTTTCCACTTCTGTGAATTTAATTTGGTAAAATGGATCCCATATTTGTAATAATAAGTTCAAAATTAGGTTTTAAGGTCATTTTCATTTTTATACAAAAACAAATTACCATGGTAAAAAAATTATTTACTGTAGTATAGGTAAAATAATAAAAAGGGTTAAAGTTAAAAGGTAAAAGCTTAACATACCTAAAAATTAAAACATTTAATAGTTAGTTAAGGTATTTATCTAACCTATAAATTATTCACAATAGTAATTAACAATATAATTTTTTTTAAATTAATGTCACCTCAATGTGGTTGGCTTTAAATATAAAATAATCATTATTTTAATCACTTAAACCCACCTCTCCTCAAGTATAAATATCACCCCTCACCGCACCATTTCATTATTAAATCCTTTAATCTCCTAAAATTTATACCAAAACATATCTTACTCACTCTCCCCGCATCCTAGTACTTATTTTCTCACTAAAAAACCAAATACAAGGTCCTCAAGGGTCTCTCAAGGAGGTGATATTCAAGAAGTAATTTTCTCAAAATACCTCTCTTATTTTATTTTCTTCTTATACTTTATCCTCATATATTTCATAGATAAAGGAATAATAATTCCATAATAATTTAAATATTGGAATTTTATTTTTATAATGTAATATATTATATCCACCCCTTTTTATTACCTCCTCTTATTCAAATAAATGATATTATTGTTCAATTATATTGGTTAATATTCTCTATGAACAATGTTTTTGTTCGTTTTCCATTACCACCTCCATGTCTGGTCATAAAACTTTTATTTTAGTTAAATAATATTTTATTAATTATATTATATCATATTTAATTTTCTATAACTAATATATACTCATAATAGTAAATAAAAAAACCAGTTCGTGATGTTCGGAAAAACTGCCAAAATAAACTAAACATTTATCATTGTCATTTTATCTAATGAATCATCCTAATATTAGAAAAAAAATGATATATTGGATGATTTATAATAATATAATTTAATTAATACTATTTCATTCCACTTCTGGAGTTATAATCCCATTTTACAATAACATCCATAATTTTACACAAATGAATTGATCATGAAACCATGAAACGAACGCACCCAAAACCATAAAAATAGTGAAATATTATTAATTAATGGGTCATAATATGTTATAAAAAAATAAAATAAGGTATTATAAATATGAATATATTTCTATAATTATTTAATAAAATTATTTAAACCATTATACAGAAGTTTAAATAACACTAAACTAAAAGGAAGTGTGAGGTAAGGGCTTTCTCGTCTCACATTTACTTATATGATATATATGCCTTATTCGCCACTTATTTATTATATGTGATGTATTTATAATTTATTTTATACATAATATCATGACTCAAATTATATTCATGATATTCAATGTTTCATTTTATAATTATTACTTTTATGGGGTATACGATTCAACTGATTATAAGTGGTAAGGGATTTATTAACTCAATTTTCATTCATTAGGTTAAACTTATATTTCATTGTTTATGTCATGCTAAGGTTATGTGGGAAATGAATTTTGATTTTATCATGTTTTATTTCCACTTTTTTAATTTGTATTTATATTAAATACACATAATTGATCTATTTGATTAATGAAATGATCTTTTTAAGGGACTTCATCTATATCTCCTTTCATTTAGCCATATTTTGATGTTATACACCCACCTTATTTTATGATGTGTATATACAAACCCTTTGAAAAATAATATCATTAATTTACTTATTCTGATGTTTTTTAACATTTTGTTAAATATTATTCCTTTATGGGGCTTAAGATTTAAATTTTTCAAAGTGGTATGGGATACTTTGATTTAATCAATTATTTGATATATAATGAATACTTTGGACATACAAAAATGGGTGGGGAATTTTTATATATAATACCTAGATGCATCAGTAGTCTCATGATATGAATAATGTGGATAAATTAAGTTTTTTTACCCATAATTATTAAACCATCTTTTGAAAGGTCTTAACGATAGTGGTTTATCTTCCACATACATGATGTCTAATAATTAAGCATTCCTTTTTCCAGTATTCAGTTATCATTATCCAGAGGATTTTCACTATGAAAAAATATATGGATTCATTTAATTCTCATATTATTGTTTAAATTGTATATTTTTTAGTTATTTACCTTTCCATGTTGATTATGCTTCTGTTGTATTTAACCCTTACTGAGAATTTGATTTCACCCTTTTATTTTTTATTTTTTCCCAGGTTATGAAGACAAAATGTTTGAATGAGTTCAAGGATGAAAATTACTTTCCTTTTTTATGTTTTTTTTAATTATAAATTTAATAAGGGTACAATGTATGTATCTATTTCTTCAATACTACTAAACTATTCGGTTCTTTAGAGTTTAAATCTTGTATCTATGCCAATGTAATAAAAAAATGAATCAGCTCTAGGATACTAGAGTTGGGGTCATTATAGTTGGTATTAGAGAAATTTTAATAGAAACCTTGGGAACAAGATTTATCTAGACAAGTATTAGGGAAATATAACCCTATAGCAGACTTTGAAAGTATTCTTGGAGAAACCAAGTTTATGATTTAGAGATTCGTTATGCCTAAATTTTTATTTTATGTTAATTGTTTCACTAGTGTTGGGATTATATATTATGTTTCATAATGATATGATCTAATCTAGTATATTATATTGTTTAAAAATGGAACCTAGTATAAGGAATGGGAACCTCACCATTGCACATGATCTAAAGAGTAAAAATTATCATATCATTTATGGTCTTAAGCCAATATTTCAAAGGGAACTAGTCTCCAAGACATTCCTATCATATGAGTTCATAGTTAATGTGTTAATGAAATAGAGAAATAATTGTACAAGTATTATGTATTTGGATGGAAGTACAAGAACAAGAGTAAAACTGGTAAAAATATAGTTAAAGGAAAGAAGAGAAAGAAGGATTTTCCAACATGTGATAAATGTGGAAAGAATCACCCTGGGAAATGCTTGAAAGTATTGGGAGTTTTTTATAAGTGTAGAGAAAAAGGTCACCAAAAAAATAATGAAAAGGGAATAAATAAAAGACTATTAATTAGTGTTTCAATTATAGTGAAATGGGACACTATGCAAATAAATGCCCCAACCATTAAGGGAATATATGTCAGGAGAAGCTAATGAATCATGGACAAGATTATGATCTTACCATTGATGAAGAGGGGTGATTAATGTTATTATTATTGGATTAAATAATTGTGTCATTTGAGTATTTTATCAATGATGTACTAGTTATAAGAATTATGTAATAAATAAGGATTGTACTATAGTACTTTTTCTTTAAGAATTTAAGAGAATATATTGAATGGTACTAATGACCAAGAAAAGTGATTCAGTGGAAAGTTGATCTTTTGTAAAACACATGATTGTGGGAAGATAACCCTCAATATATTATTGATGATAAAGTGATGTTTATAGGATAGTATTGGTTAGTGATTTTATGGTATATTTTGAGTTTATTTCATGTTTGAATTTAAGAAATGTACCTAAGATTTTATTAAGGTTTCAAGGTGATCAAGGTATTAATATATTTAGTATGTGACAATAATATTTATATTATTTTTTAGGGTAATATAATGTTGATTTTGGAAATCTTGAAACCTTACTTCTAAATTTTTGGACAGTGAATTTTGATTGATGTATTTTGGATAAGTCATAAGGTTAACTACTTGTGAAATGGATTAAGTCAAACCATAGATATTATTGTTTGAGGTTAAAGTATGATTTATTATATTGGATATCATGTTCTATCAATTTTTGTTTCAGTAAACAAGTAAAGGTATAAGTAATGACTTGTGGATATTATGATCTATTAATGTACTTCATTCATACAAAAAAAATCAACAAGAATATTCATTTTCCGGTATAAGGGATGAAGTGAAAGTAGATCTAAGCACAACCAAAGTATGAGATTATACCTATGACATGGAAATTAATCGAGTAAATTTATTTTTATCAAGTACTTTTTTGGATATTAAAATAATCTCTCAACTATGGAAAAAGGATTTTGGAACAAAAATGTTATATGTTTACTTTTCATACTGAGAAATCAAAGGTCTTTTAACCCGTCATGGATTTATGGTTTTGTGATTATAGACTTTTTGATGTCTATGTTCTCTATCACTCTCCATCAGAACTTGATAGTTTGATTTCTCTTAAATGCCCCATTTTTTACTTCTCGCTAATTCTATCCTATTAAAAATCCCAATTTTTTGGTGACCTTAACATTTATCTTTCCCTCTAATTAAATGGATGTTTTATTAACCTTATTTACAATGTGTGTTTCCCACAAAATAATTTTTTAAGTATTATATTTAATTTTCAAAGTGAAATTTCAAATTAAGAGGACACAATTTATTGAAATATGGGAGAATGTAACACCCCAATATTTTATGGTATGTCACTTATTAAATAAATTCAATTTATTTTATAGCTTATGTTACATGAGACATCGAGCTTAAACAAATGGTTAAATATTATTATTTGATTGTGATAGTTATCACTTAGATATTGGGATGGATGGAATGAATGATATTAACTAAATTATGAAAATATAGTATACACATGTTTATAAAATTAATTAATTAGTTGCTAATTAATTATAAATAAAAATGAGAACCAATTGAACATAAAGTATGTGTTTTTATAAAAAAACTATTTTTATGACCACAGTGACATTTTATCTTAATAAATTGAATAAATCATTATTAGTTAAATATATTAATGAAATTTATATGTTATATATCCTCAATCAAATTTTTTTAAATTCATCCAACAAGTTTTATAAGATTAAGATAAGAATAAATCCAATTTTAAAAATAAAAGGTTATATATTCCTAAAGGCAGTTTTACTGCCTTTTGATGGCACACCTATTTTAAATTTAAATTTTGATAATTTTATAAGTTTTATTTAAAAAAAAAAAATTATTTTTGAATTAATAATATAAAAATTATCTTAGGTTAAAATTTTAGTATTTTTCAGAGAAGTTTCATTTTTTGATGAATAGTGAAAAATATTGAATATTAATTGAAAACTGTTTTTTCATCTAATTTATTTATAAAGTTAAATTATATTTTAAATTATTTTTAAAGTATAATTAGTTCAATTATACATCAATAAAACCAATTTAGGTTCTTTTAATCAATTTCACTTGGAAATTGGATATAAAAACATTTCAATCTTCTGAACTTTTCACTTTAAAAACCTGCTTTTTTGTTGTGTCTGCAGGATTATTTTAAAATATAATTTTGATAAATATGTGAATTAAATTTGGTAAAATTTATTTAATATTAAAAATAATAAGGTCCAAATTATTTTTTTTAAGATCATTTTCATTTTTATGTATGTTGACGCTCCTTTTCGTCACATTGTCTAAAAGAATGGAAAGGGAAATGACTTGGCACAAATTGATTCATCCTTTAAAGAAAACATCAAAAATCGACAAAGGCATGAACAAGGGATCAAGTGCACATATGCCGTGCAAGTTCTATCACTGTCGCACAAGTCTACTTGCGCGACGCATGTTGGTCGCGCAAGTGACTTGAGCGACCTAAGTGATAACCGCCCGGGGTCTTCTCCTGCCTATAAATAGACCCTGTGGGCCCCCCATTTCGAGAGGAATTTTTCTAGAAACTCATATTTGAGCTCCCAGCGCCCTAGTCTCTTCTCAAAGCTTTTGGAACACTTCTAAGGTAATTTCTTTCCTAGAACGGAAGATCTAAAGAGGGGGAGGAAGGCCTAAGTGTTGAAACTCATCAACACTTGCGCGCCTAGGTGGCCAGCCCTTAAGGGAAATGGCCACACTTGCGCGCCGCCTTACTCCTTCAATAGAACCTGTGCACCCCTCTAATGTAAGAACCTCAAGAGGATTCTAAAGGCCTTAACCAAAATTTTCTCAAGTATTACCCTGCTGGTTGAACACCGTGCAAGTACCCAATGTGCCGCGCAGGTATACCTGCACGCCCAAGACTTGCGCACCCACGCAGTACCTGCGCGCCTGCCAGGACTTGCGCGCCCCTACCTTTTGGGTGCCCTTCTTGCCCATTTTACCCCTCTTAAGCCATTCCACCTCTCCTATTCAAGATTTAGTCTTCAAGACACTCTTCAAAGCCATTTATGGCGTGATTTCTTGATTTGACTTCTCTATCTGAAAGGAATTCTGTGGAATATCCCTCAAAACATAGTGATTTAAACATCTTTATGTCACTAAAGATTGAGATTTCATTCATTCAACCTCATCCTTTAAGATGAGAGAATCCAATACTGGGCCTCCTTTTAAGGAGTAAGTCCCAGTCATAATTCCTTTAACCTGGGCCTCCTTTTCAGGAGTAAGTCCCAGTCATAATTCCTAATCTGGGCCTCCTTTTTAGGAGTAAGTCCCAGTCAAAACTCCTAATCTAGGCCTCCTTTTCAGGAGTAAGTCCCAGTCATAACTCTTAATCTGGGCCTTCTTTTCAGAAGTAAGTCCCAGTCTCAAATTTGGGCATCCTTGTAACGACCCGAAATTTTGAATAAATCTTGTTTCCTAATTTTATGTGTTATTTTATTTTTTATACTCAACAAAAATGTTTCATTTGATTACATGATTATAATTAAAATGAGACCGATGGGTTTTGACTGTTATATGATCATTGGTCAATATGACCGATGGAAACTAAACATTTTGATTATTGTCTCTAAATACAAGTAATCTTGGTTAATTAATATAGAAAGAAGATTAGATAGCCTCACCCAGTAGTCTTGGACCTATCGAATCCCATCTAACAGAACTTGGGAAGGAGATAGCACCACTGGGCTTTGCTCTGGACCAAA
Source organism: Viscum album (assembly GCA_963277665.1). Taxonomy (NCBI): domain Eukaryota; kingdom Viridiplantae; phylum Streptophyta; class Magnoliopsida; order Santalales; family Viscaceae; genus Viscum; species Viscum album. The sequence continues at coordinate 1,512,406,077 of OY728155.1, read as the reverse complement.
CCCAAGTTGAACTTCATCGTGTGAAGCTAGAACGGGATCGCCTTTGTGAGAAGTTCAAACTGATAGAAATTACTACTCGTGCAATGTTGGTCAAGCCTCCCTCAGATTCTCTCACCTTAGCACACCTTACACTTAGGTCCTATGCTGGTGTGATAAGGGGCTATGTAAGGAGACCGTAACTGCCTTGTGTAATCCTTTGTTTTAAATAAAAATTGGGATTTCTTATTATGATTAAGTTTATGAATTTTCAAATGACCGTATAAATATAGTATGCATATTTTTGATGAATTTTAGAAAATGGATATTTTAAAAATGTTTATGTAAACCTTAAATAATTAAAAATGTGTAATGATTTTCGAAAAATGGTCTTCTACAATTATGTTCAGTACAAAATTTAGAGTCTAATAAGATCAACTTAATTTTTAATGAATAGAAAATTATGAATAGTGATTTTATGATTAGGATTAGTAATTTGTCCAAATGGATTAGTAATCTCACTTAAAGAAAGTATTAATATAATCTAGGCACCTTGATTAAGTAATGTGATTCAATAAAATGGTTAAATAACGGTTTCATAAATTATTATTCAAGTATTAGTTTTTTCGAGTGAATAGTGTTTTTTAATTAAAAATCTAATTAAAAATAATTAGAAAATTATTTTTATAAAATGGATTTCATTTTTGAACTCAGAGCACCAATATTATGTTACGGTAATTTTTGGGGTTTTTCTGAAAAAATGAATTTTCGGTGAATAGTGTATTTATTTAAAAAATAAATTAAAAATATTTAGAAAATTATTTTTATAAAATGGAGTTCATTTTTGAAATCAGAGCATTGATATTTGGTTAAGGTGAAATTTTGGGATCCTTCTGAGAAAGTTGAATTTTCAGTGAATAGTAAAAATGCAGTTTTAGGGTTTCGGTATGTTTAATGACATCATAACTGTGTCATGATAATGTCATGAGATATTTTAAGGTTTTGCCGGCCAAGGGTGGTGAATTTTTGTTTTGGGGTCCCCATGTGGCCTAACTCCATGGTAAATGCCAAGGGAGAGCACATGGTTTTGAGAAAAGCACATGTGAGGTGTCCTATGGCCATTAATGCCTTGTCCCCTCACTTTCCCTATAAATACCCACCCTTTCCTCCTTTATTTTTCACTCCCAACTCTCCCCAAACGAAGTTCTGGTCTCCTTACCTCCCAAGGAGTCCTCCCAAGGTTCCCCCAATCCCTCAAGGTCCAAACCTTTGAGTTTTAAGAGTTACGTTTTAAGGTAAGGGATCTGACCCCTCTCCTTCCTTTCAAGTGATCTCTTTTATGTCAATTATTTTATGCTCCATGTTCTTATGTTGGAGGATGTTCTTTGATATTCATTATATTTTCCTTTTTATGTTCATATGATGAGAGACCCCCTCTTACTCTCATCATTTCATTTTATGAAAGTTTAAGTGGCGCCGTTAGGCTGCCAAATTTTTAAGGGATTCTTTCACCCTTTTCATTTTCAAGTTCTATTTTCTTGTCAAGTCTTTCAAGTTACATTATGTTGGGTTATGATATCTATATATATAATACTGATCATTTATGTTCATATTATGAGAGACCTTTTTTGATCTCTTCAATTCATTTTTGTTAAAGTTTAAGTGACGTCGTTAGGCTGTCGAATTTTTAACTGGTTCTTCACCCTTCTCGTTTTGAAGTTATACTTTCATGTCAATTATTTAAAGTTCCTTTTTGTTATGTTGGGGTATGATTTCTATATCTATTATACTGATCTTTTATGACCATATTATGAGAGACCCCATTTGATCTCTTCAATTCAGTATTTTTGAAGTTTTAAGTGGCGCCGTTAGGCTGCCGAATTTTTAAGTGGTTCTTCACCCTTCTCGTTTTGAAGTTCTACTTTCATGACAATTCTTTAAAGTTCTTTTTTGTTATGTTGGGGTATGATATCTATATATATCATACTGATATTTTATTACCATATGATGAGAGACCCCATTTGATCTATTCAATCCAGTTTTTTGAAGTTTAAGTGGCGTCGTTAGGCTGCTGAATTTTTAAGTGGTCCTTGCACCTTTCTCCCTTTTCAAAGTTCTAATTCCATGTCAAGTCTTGAAGGTTCATTTTTATTATGTTGGGGTATGATCTCTATATATATAATACTGATATTTTATGTTCATATGATGAGATACCTTATTTTATCTCATCAATTCATTTTTGGTTGAAGTTTATGTAACGCTGTTAGGCTGCCGAATTTTCATAAGAGAAATCTTATTTTTGTCTTCCTTTCATGTTCTTCATTTCATATGGTATATTTTAAAATTTCATTACCATGTTCTTAAATCTCTTATATTCTGTCCCTATACTATTTTATGGGTCATTTATTAATGTTTTACCCATGTCCCCTCTCTTTTCAATGTTTTCCAAAAACCTTGTAACATAGTCGTGATGCTGCAAAATTTTCGTCTCAAAATGTATCTCTTTTTTTTATAAAGATATTTTATTTTATTAAGTGAATACTCAAAGCTCTACCTTCTATATGGGTATTCACATATATACCAAAATGTTTCATTTTAAATTCTTTTATTTACATACATGAAACCCGCTTTCCCTTTTCATGGGTTTAAAGTGACGTAAAGATCATGTCTTTAAAGCAGTTTTTAAAACGTTATGATAATGAAATAAAACCCATTTATTTTATGCTATATGGGTTATTTATGAAATGTTTGATGATGATATATGTGGATCAAATGATAATAAAGGAAAATTTAAGGGTGATCCCTGATAGTGCTCCAATGCATTGGGTAATGATGTAACCACTAGAGATTACAATTTTCACGATACCTTGGTGAATAACCTTGGTAATTTTCAAATGACACCTTGGGGATAGACCTTAGTGATATGTTCATGATTGTCTATGTTAAATGATGTAGTCACATCTTCAAGTTATGAAAAAATTTATTTTTATTATGATATGCCTCATGATTTCATTCTCATGCCTTAAAGTTCTTTTCATGACTTTATTGATGTATATCAAGTTCATATGTAAAACGTTTCGCTTGTTTCACTTACTGGGCCTTCTGCTCACCCTTTCTTTTGATGTATTTCCCCAGGTTATGAGATGCAGTAATGAACCTAGGATGAACTTAAGGAGAAGCCTTTTAAGTGTTTAATAAGAATGTTTTATGTTGATTTCATGTATTATGTTCCTGGTTTCCAAGACACTAAACCTTAAAGATCCTCAGTTTTGTGTAATGTAATGAAATTTTATGTTATAAAAAGGCGGGCTGCCATAGTTGGTATCAAAGGATGGTTTAGTTATTTTTGGAAATTAGGATATGAAAACTTTAGTAAGAAGCCAATAGAAAAAGCTTATATATATGAAATCTTCCGGGTATTTTGGGGAGTATTGAGTAATGGGTTGCCAAGAAAATACATCCATGTCTGGATACGGGCAGGTAGAGGTGGCTCTGGCATAGATGTACATAGGGGTAAAACCCGAAAACACCGCTTTGAGCTAGACTCAAACGGGAACTGGTACACGATAATGGGCCTTTCTGCACTCTTGGTTACGACACTCCCGATGGATATGCTTTGGTAAATTCATAAGCTTAGTATGAACCATTGTTAAAGGAACAAAGATAAAATAAAATAAAGATTCACATAAGAATATATGATCATGGATAACCTGGATGGGAACCTAGGGGATCAAAAGTTAGGGTATACTTTTCTTCTACAAGTTATCCTTATATGCTTTAAGTTTCTTTTCATGATTATTGGCTAAGTATTTAAGCCCCTAATTATAGTTTCTTTTCTTAGTTAATGGCAGGAAATGGAAGAACATGTCCCAACAACCAATGTGATAGGAAATGCTATGATTTCCGTATTAATATGACAAAGATGATTAGTGGATTAAAAGATGATTATTATTTTGGAAGACGTTCACTATTTTGGGGACCCTATATGATTGAGGTAAATAGATTACTACGGTATTTTCATTGAGGAGTAAGGTTGACTTATATTTTGAAGAATCGATGAATTTAAGGTGAACTTATGGTAATATAGGTTACTTATGGAAATGATTAACCTATCTTGGGGAAAATATGTTTAGGTTAGCTACTTTTTTTATAAGATGTTAGGTTTGGTTGATGTTGTTTTGAGATGAACAATGAAGTTTATTTTGGAAGACTATGTTATCAAATCATTCTTGTATTTGGGTTTCAATCTTAGTTTGGTTTATTTTGAGGAATTTTAAGGACCGTTATTTATGGAATGGTCTATGATGAACTTTGGGTAGTACCATAGAAATTTGAATATTTAAAAGTAGTTTCCATTCCTATGGGATTATTTCCTTTTGAAGAGTTGTTTTACCTTACCCTTTCTGTTTTTGGGATAATGTTTAAAGATAGAAGAAATAGATAGTTAATCTTTTGTGGATTATGTGATTCTCTAGAAGATGATTCTTGTGTTTTGATGAGACCAAGTAGTTTTGAATGCTCATAGTTTGGAGAAAAGATTAGTTTTGGGTAGAAACTTATTAAATGATGAAACTCTACATGAAGATAGGTATATTTTCTTATGTTTTCGTTTTATGTTGTAAATGAATTCCTCAAAATTATGAAAAGGAACGTAAAACAAAAATGTTGTTGGTTTACGTTTCCTACTAGGTAATCAAAGACCGTTTACAAACATCATAAGTTTGGGATTTTATTATGGTTAACTTTCTCCTAATCATGTTTTCTATCACTCTCCCTCAGAACTTGACCCTTTGTTTTCTCCTCCATGTCCATGTTTTCCTACATGGAATCCTAGTGTGGGTTAACTCGGGTGACCTTTGTACTTCCCTTTCTTTCTTTTAAAGTAATAGTTTCATGGACTCCTTTTCCGATGTGGTACATTCAATGAAATTTCAAAACAAAATTTTTAAAAATTGTAAGGATGCAATTTCTTAAGGGGAGAAGATTGTAACGCCCTGAAATTTTGAATAAATCTTGTTTCCTAATTTTATGTGTTATTTTATTTTTTATACTCAACAAAAATGTTTCATTTGATTACATGATTATAATTAAAATGAGACCGATGGGTTTTGACTGTTATATGACCATTGGTCATATGACCGCTAGAAACTAAACATTTTGATTATTGTCTCTAAATACAAGTAATCTTGGTTAATTAATTTAGAAAGAAGATTCGATGGCATCACCCAGTAGTCTTGGACCGATCGAAGCCCATCTAATAGAACTTGGGAAGGAGGTAGCACCACTGGGCTTTGCTCTGGACCAAACCCAAGCTGAACTTCATCGTGTGAAGCCAGAACGGTATCGCCTTCGCGAGAAGTTCAAACTGATAGAAATTACTACTCGTGCGATGTTGGCTGAGCCTCCCTCAGATTCTCTCACCTTAGCACACCTTACACTTAGGTCCTATGCTGGTGTGATAAGGGGCTATGTAAGGAGACCGTAAGTGCCTTGTGTAATCCTTTGTTTTAAATAAAAATTGGGATTTCTCCTTATGATGAAGTTTATGAATTTTCAAATGACCGGATAAATATAGTATGCATATTTTTGATTGGATATTTTAAAAATGTTTATGTAAACCTTAAATAATTAAAAATGTGTAATGATTTTCAGAAAATGGTCTTCTACAATTATGTTCAGTACAAAAGTTAGAGTCTAAAAAGATCAACTTAATTTTTGATGAATAGTAAATTATGAATAGTGATTTTATGATTAGGATTAGTAATGTGTCCAAATGGATTAGTAATCTCACTTAAAGAAAGTATTAATATAATCTAGGTACCTTGATTAAGTAATGTGATTCAATAAAATGGTTAAATAACGGTTTCATAAATTATTATTCAAGTATTATTTTTTTCAAGTGAATAGTGTTTTTTAATTAAAAATCTAATTAAAAATAATTAGAAAATTATTTTTATAAAATGGATTTCATTTTTGAACTCAGAGCACCAATATTATGTTATGGTAATTTTTGGGGTTTTTTCTGAAAAAATGAATTTTCGGTGAATAGTGTATTTATTTAAAAAATAAATTAAAAATATTTAGAAAATTATTTTTATAAAACGAAGTTCATTTTTGAAATCAGAGCATTGATATTTGGTTAAGGTGAAATTTTGGGATCTTTCTGTGAAAGTTGAATTTTCGGTGAATAGTAAAAATGCAGTTTTAGGGTTTCGGTATGTTTAATGACATCATAACTGTGTCATGATGATGTCATGAGATATTTTAAGGGTTTTCTGGCAAAGGGTGGTGAATGTTTGTTTTGGGGGCCCCATGTGGCCTAACTCCATGGTAAATGCCAAGGGAGAGCACATGGTTTTGAGAAAAGCACGTGTGAGGTGTCCCTTGGCCATTAATGCCTTGTCCCCTCACTTTCCTTATAAATACCCACCCTTTCCTCCTTTATTTTTCACTCCCAACTCTCCCCCAATGAATTTATGGTCTCCTTACCTCCCAAAGAGTCCTCCCAAGGTGCCCCTAAGCCCTCAAGGTCCAAACCTTTGAGTTTTAAGAGTTACGTTTTAAGGTAAGGGATCTGACACCTCTCTTTCCTTTCAAGTGATCTCTTTTATGTCAATTATTTTATGCTCCATGTTATTATGTTGGATGATGTTATTTGATATTCATTATACTGTCCTTTTTATGTTCATATGATGATATACCCCCTCATACTCTCATCATTTCATTTTATGAAAGTTTAAGTGGCGCTGTTAGGCTGCCGAATTTTTAAGGGATTCTTTCACCCTTCTCATTTTCAAGTTCTATTTTCTTATCAAGTCTTTCAAGTTACATTATGTTGGGGTATGATCTCTATATATATCATACTTATCATTTATTTTAATATTATTAGAGACCTTTTTTGATCTCATCAATTCATTTTTGTTGAAGTTTAAGTGATGCCGTTAGGCTGCCGAATTTTTAAGTGGTTCTTCACCCTTCTCGTTTTGAAGTTCTACTTTCATGTCAATTCTTTAAAGTTCCTTTTTGTTATGTTGGGGTATGATCTCTATATCTATCATACTGATATTTTATGACCATATGATTAGAGACCCCATTTGATCTCTTCAATTCAGTATTTTGAAGTTTTAAGTGGCGTCGTTAAGCTGCCGAATTTTTAAGTGGTTCTTCACCCTTCTCGTTTTGAAGTTATACTTTCATGTCAATTATTTCAAGTTACTTTTTTTTATGTTTGGGTATGATATATATATCTATCATACTTATATTTTATGACCATATGATTAGAGACCCCATTTTATCTCTTCAATCCAGTATTTTGAAGTTTAAGTGGCGTCGTTAGGCTACTGAATTTTTAAGTGGTCCTTGCACCTTTCTCCCTTTTCAAAGTTCTAATTCCATGTCAAGTCTTGAAAGTTCCTTTTTATTATGTTGGTTTATGATCTCTATATCTATCATACTGATCTTTAATGTTCATATTATGAGAGACCCTATTTTATCTCATCAATTCATTTTTGGTTGAAGTTTATGTAACACTGTTAGGCTGCCGAATTTTCATAAGAGAAATCTTATTTTTGTCTTCCTTTCATGTTCTTCATTTCATATGGTATATTTTCAAATTTAATTACCATGTTCTTAAATCCCTTATATTCTATCCCTCTACTATTTTATGGGTCATTTATGAATGTTTGACCCATGTCCCCTCTCTTTTCAATTTTTTCCAAAAACCTTGTAACATAGTCGTGATGCTGCAGAATTTTCGTCTCAAAATGTCTCTCTTTTTTTCTAAAGATATTTTATTTTATTAAGTGAATACTCAAAGCTCTACCTTCTATATGGGTATTCACATATATACCAAAATGTTCCATTTTAAATTCTGGGATTTACATACATGAAACCCGCTTTCCCTTTTCGTGGGTTTAAAGTGACGTAAAGATCATGTCTTTAAAGAAGTTTTTAAAACGTTATGATTATGAAATGAAACCCATTTATTTTATGCTATATGGGTTATTTATGAAATTTTTGATGATGATATATGTGGCTCACATGATAATAAAGGCAAATTTAAGGGTGCTCCCTGATAGCGCTCCAATGCATTGGGTAATTATGTAACCACTAGAGATTACAATTTTCACGATACCTTGGTGAATAACCTTGGTAATTTTCAAATGACACCTTGGGGATGGACCTTGGTGATATATTCATGATTGTCTATGTTAAATGATGTAGCCTCATCTTCAAGTTATGAAAAATTTTATTTTTATTATGATATGCCTCATGATTTCATTCTCATGCCTTAAAGTTCTTTTCATGACTTTATTGATGTATATCAAGTTCATATGTAAAACGTTTCGCTTGTTTCCATTACTGGGCCTTCTGCTCACCCTTTCTTTTGATGTATTTCCCCAGGTTATGAGATGTAGTAATGAACCTAGGATGAACTTAAGGATATGCCTTTCAAGTGTTTAAGAATAATGTTTTATGTTGATTTCATGTATTATGTTCCTGGTTTCCAAGACACTAAACCTTAAAGATCCTAAATTTTGTGTAATGTAATGAAAGTTTATGTTATAAAAAGGCGGGATGCCATAATCCTCCTTAGGAGTAAGCCCCAAGTCCCTTAATTTTTCAAATCTCTTAAACTGGGTCTCCTTTTCAGGAATAATCCCCAATCATAATTCTCAAATTTGGGCATCCTATTTAGGAGTAAGCCCCAAGTCCTCTAATCTGGGCATCCTCCTTAGGAGTAAGCCCTAGATCCCCTAACCTGGGCCTCTTTTTTAGGAGTAATCCCCAGTCATAATTCCCCAAATTATGGGCATCCTCTTCAGGAGTAAGCCCCAAACCTTAATTCCTTTAACATGGGCCTCATTTTCAGGAGTAAGCCCCAGTCCAAATCCTCTAATCTGGGCATCCTCTTCAGAAGTAAGCCCCAGTCACAAATATGGGCATCCTCTTCAGAAGTAAGCCCCAGTCTTAATTCTTCTTAACCAGTATTAATTTACCTTTGATCTGGGATTCCTTCTCAGGAGTAAAACCCAATCACAAGTCCTATCCTAATTTGGGCCTCCTTTTCAGGAGTAAGCCCCAAGTTAGAGTATTCAAATCTCCATGAAGCACATATACCTTTATGGACCCTGTTCCTAGATTTATTCCCTAAAGTAAATCCTAATCTTCATTTATCTAGGCAGTCATACATACATAAGTCCCACATTATTTCTTATGATTGCATCTTTTATGGAACAATTGTCTAATTTTTACCAATACCTCTTGTTTCTCACATCGAGCATGACCCACGAGAGCTTAGAGTGTAAAAGTGATTATGACATTCTTCTTTGAGCCATCAATCATAAACATCATACTCCCTTACTCGAACTACATGGGTTCTGATTCATTTTCCAAAACAAAGGATACGTAGGTAGCCCATATGCGGGTTTGATCCCAACTCTGAAATAATCCATGTCCTTCTAAATGACAATAAACTTCAAGTGCCCCACTGAGTGGCTTTGAAACCAGCATGGTCATCATAATGACCAAGAGACTTTTATATAAATATGCCGAAGGATACCATTGACCAAGAATCTTTAATAAATACAGATGATTCTTTATCGATGAAGAACCTCGAATACATATAAAAGATTCTCTAAATTTAATATATATTTTATCATTGATTGTCAGATCTAAAGGAAATCTCATTTTATACTTGGTAATGTAATAAGGATTCACAAACATAACTTAAATCTATAAAGATATTCCCGGAATAGACAATAATTCCCCTCAAAGAGGTGTGATGAGTCTGACCTCCCATCCTATTGACCAATGCAAATTCCTAAGCCTCATCAGTCCACAAACTAATGAGCGCCTACCTTTGGAAAGTAGGTCGAAATGGATGTGGAATCATTGGATGTTTCCGGTTCTACGAACAAACCCGTTAGAAACTGATCGGAATGTTTGAACCTCCCATAAGGAGTTCATCCCCGAATTCCGAGGGAAACAAAAAATGGTGAACCTGACATGAATCCTTAACCAAGCTAAAATAATGTTTTACCCAATTTTTAGGCCCCTATTTAAAACTCAATGACAGGGCCAACAAAAACAATCATTGAAAAATGTGCTCATCCAAAAGATGTAGTGACTGAATTTACCTTGATTACGTCTGTTATATCAAACAGGCACTCTTTTCCAAGATCTTATGCATTTCTAGAATGGATGATCTCAAGTTCACACCTGTGAATACTGCTGCTGCAAATGTCACCGCTGCTACTCCTGTTGGATCATCGTCTGTTCTAAGGACGATATCACCTACTCATCGTCTTCAACGCGGGATATCAAACGTGTTGGTTAAAGAGTACCGTCAACACGGTACCATCCCAACTCTGGAGGCTGCCCGACAAGCCCTCCAAGTGAACAACTCACATCGGTCATCTGGACAATGACGACCAGTGATCAAAAAGCAGGCGGTGCTGACTACCATCTCTAACCGTTTTGGGTCATTATCCCCGGAACGCAATCACCATTCGCTCCCTTATTTTGGGGAGGTGAATGAGAAGGTCCCTCAGGACCTTAATTCAAACAAACAGGAGTCCTTCCTGAGGGCTCCCACCAACAATCGCCGCTAGACTCGTGCGGCAGTGCGCCCTCAACATGATGAGGGTACCTACTCCAGGCATTCGGCTCAGGTTCCTCGAACCCGAGCAAGCAAAACGAACCACCAAAGGTGGAATCCGGTCAATAGTGAACAGGTTCTCATCTCTGCCATCTCCAGAGAAGTCCACCAACCTAACTTGGTGGCAAGCAACGAGCATGCACATACACCTGCCCGTTTTAATTCTGTTGTCCAACAGACTCGTCTGGCAGCATCACAGCAATCCCGCCAAGCAATTCTGGCGGAGTACTATAGGCAGGAACATACACCTGTCTATACATCATCAGCTAGTCAGCAGGCTCGTCTGACTACATATGATGGATCTCGTCAACCATGTTTTGCAAAGTGCAATCAGCAAGCACATACACCTTTTGGTATTAATCAATCCTACCAACAGTCTCGCTTGGTAGAATTCAGAGAAGTTAGTCGGAAAGCCCTGACAACAAATAGGAGGCAGACTCAACTCTCTACCCCCACACTTGAGTACTGTCAGGATTCACTGATAGGAAAAGGAGGACAGGAGCAGGCACATACACCTGCTCCAAGCCTGGAATGGATGTATATTCCCATTTCGGCAGCTGAAGTCACCAAGCATATTCTATCAATGGTGAAAGAGCATAAGAAAATCTCTGCTCATATTCTGGAGGCCTGTCAGGATATTATAACAACTTCAGCGGCATCTCATGGAAAGACACCTAAATATATCCCTACCAATGGAGTTACACATTAACAATTCACTCCGGAACAGAAACACACATCTGTTCTAGTCCAAGAGGGTTGTGGGGCATACTCCCCCATATCATACGGACAACCAAGTCAGGCACATACACCTAATTTGAGTGGAGATCATCAGCCTAATCTGGCCATCATTCCTGATCAGGCATATACACCTGCTCAGAGCAACCACTTTCGTCAACAAGTGGTTTCCAAGGTGAGTAAGAAGGCGTCTAAGAAAAAGACCTGCCCAGCACAGTCAGGAGATCAAGAGACAATCAGTAACAAGGCCTTGCTCGATGCTGGAGTTCTTGAAGCCCTCAGACAATTATTTTTTGAAATTCAAGATTCTACTCCCTCATTTCCAAATAGTGGGAACATTAATTCTGAAGGTCTTCAACAGACACTTCCTCATGAAGTCTTGCTTCATGAAAATTCGGTTAATCTCAATGTTTCATCTTCATATGAGAGCCACAGGAACCCTCTGTGTGGTCAGAAGACCAAGGAGCAAGAGATCTCATCTTTTTTTGTAACCCATTATGGTGGTCCTCCCCATGATGATGAATTTCGCTGTGAAAGTCCTCTCCGCAGTAGTGATTCACATTTCCCGGAAAACTCTCTAGTGGACAATGTAGTACAGAGAAATCCCTCTTATCTTGAGGCACTTGCAAATGTGAAACCAGTCATGTCTGAAGCTTCATCGCTAGTAGGTGAAATACTTTCTCAATCAGAAGATAGCCCAGGGTGTAGGTCATTCTCCGAACCACCCCTAAGTCATGCATCTTCTAGTTTGATCAATAATTTCTCTACCAATCCTGTTGAATCTAATGAAACAACTAGGAAACACCAAATCTGGTCAAATCAGGTAGAAGAATCTTCATCAAATGAAAAATAGGAAATGTTGAACATGAGAAAACAACTGGCGAAAGGTGAAGTTCCAGTCATGTTTTGGCCTTTGGCTGACTCTCAGTATAATATTCCAGAAATGTTGACAGAATATGAAATTCATGATATTCGTCTCAACATATGGAAAACTCTTTGTCAGTTGAAAAAGAAAGTATTATCTTATTATGAATATGAAAATCATCTTAAGATAATAGAAGGGTTACAACGTCAGATTGATTTGGCGTCTCAATCAGTCTCTTGATATCCGAAGGCTGAAAAGCAGCAGAGAGCCCTTCAACGTTCATGCCTTGGCGCACTAAGAAGATTGCGTTAGTTAATTGTGAATGCCCCATCTGGTATTCATGTCAGAGGATGGGGTGTTCATGGAGCACTGCATTTCATGGTGCTCTCCCGTCAGCAAAGCCCGCCAAAAATGGTCTCATGCAATGTTATTGCCCATAACCGGCCACAGTCAATGGGATTTGTTTGTAATCAAAAGCTTTCCCAAGAACAGGCTTCAACTAGTTCCTCTCAAAATCAAGAATATAGAGAACAAGTTGTTGAATTACTCTTGCATCAAGCAAACGAGAATATTAAACAGACCTCTCGTTTGGATAAAGCACGTCACCAAGTGACAGAAGTGTCTGAAATCATCCAACGGTCCTTTAAACCGGGTGATAAAAGCGAATATAGGTTAATGCATCCAGCTAATTTCCGGAATAAGGTTCGCAAGATCAGGAGAACTTTAAAGAAAGTATCAAACATAGCATGACAAGAACCACCCCATCTCTCCAGACTGGGGACTCTTTTAAACCAACCCTTGGAATCAACAAATAGGATTCGAGGAGTTGAGCGAGAATAGCAGGAACAGCCCCAGTCCACTGGACTGGGGACTTTTTCAAATCATCAATCCCCTCCTCAAATAAAGTCGGTCTTTTCTCGATTGGGGAAGAAACCTCAAGAGGAATGAAGAGCCAAATTATCAGGATATTCCCTCCAAATTACGGTTCGTCGAGAAGTTCCTGAGGGATCGAATCAACAAAAGGCAATGTCTCATCAAAGACATGGAAGAAGACAATATCACAGATATGCTGATAGAAGGGATGCGATGAGTTATGCATCAATCAATGTCATCAATGCCGTTGTTGCTGATACGCCAGATGAGGCTCACTCAGGGGATTCAGATGAAGAGGTTCCTGCTCAAGAAGATGTACGCACCGACACAAATAAAGAAGGTGTGCGTACACGAAGTCAAAGGATTACTCAGAACCTAGGTAAACCTTTGAGTAACCCACTTCCCCCTCTCCTAAAAGGATCCAACAAAGGAAAGGGAAAGAACCAGGTTACATATCCTTCCTCTGGATAAGTTCAATCGCTCTCACTAGAGCAAAGGTTTGCACAACAGGAGGAAGAAATGAAGGAATTAAGAAGGTTGAATGCAGAACTACTTCAGAGTAGTCTTCTTCTTAAGCATGCTGGAGTCAGTCAGCCAAAGAAATTTGTTGCAGCAACTGATATGGATCAAGAATATCCTCCTCTCTCAGTACACCGTCACAGGTCTAATCCTACGGGTCAAGTGCAACAACAGTTGGTAGTGCTACCATCAGTCGCAGCACCAATCGCTACATCTGTCCAAGCTCCAGTCATTGCACCTACCCAAGTCCAAGTTCAACCGGATGTTTCTCAAAAGTTAAAAACTAATATTGAGTCATTAACAGCTCGGTTAGAAACTATGGAAGGGAAACGTGTGCAAGTTCAACCAGAAAAGAAAGTTTACCCTGAATGGGTAGATTCAATTTCTCCTCCATCCAGTTTTGGGAATCCTGTATTCCCTATTTTCAATGGATCAGCCGATCCTAAACAGCATTTGACACATTACGTGTCTTGTTGTGATCCTATGATGGGAACTTCGGAGCAGCAAGAAGCAGTGAAACTCAGATGCTTCGTGCGAACCTTACAAGGACCAGCTTTTGTTTGGTATACAAGCTTGCAATCCCGGTCAATTACCGGATGGGAGGATCTTCGCCAAAAATTCCTCCTTCATTTCAGCTCAACTTTGCCAAAGACAACAGTTTTCGATCTTACAAACTGTAGGCAAAGGGAGAATGAAAGAGTCTCTGATTTCATTGCTCGCTGGAAGGGATTAACATATTCCTTAAGTTTAAAACTCCCTCAAGAAGAATTGTTTCCAATCAGTGTGGCAAATCTGTGTGACGAATTACGCACGCCATTAATCCCTGTGAAATACATAGGAGGGTTTCGAGACCTTACTTCAATCGCTCAGCAGATTGAAGATTCCCTTATACAAGCTAAGGCTAAATCTCGTGTAATTCCATCAGCTCCAAGAAGGAGAATGGGTAAAGCATAAACTGCTACAGTTATGCTTAAACAAGCACTTGTACCTATTTCTACTTCAAAACCTTCATCTTCTCAAAGGGCTCCACCTCCTGAGCACCAACAACAAAGGCCGTTTCATCCAGATGATCAAAGAGATCAAAGACGAAAACAATTTGAGGATTTGAAGAGCAAAACATACTCTTTCTGAAATGAACAAGTTCCTGGTTACTTCATTTCGGCTCTGGAAAACAATTTGGTTCAATTGCCAATGCCCAAGAGGCCAAACAAGAAAGGAGATGAAGACCGTCCCAATTATTTCCCTTTTCATCAAATGTTGGGGCATCCCATCCAGGAGTTTTTTGTCTTCAAAGACCTCCTGTAAAAGATGGTCGACTCGGGACAGGTCACATTGAAAGGCTCCTCAGCCCAGGTAGCATGTGTTACTACTATAGTTACAGAGGAGGAAGGTGAATGGAAAAAATTCAAAAGCAAAAATACACAGAAGTATGATGATTGGATGGTCAGAAAGACAATCAATCGAACTCATGCTATTTTGCGAACACAATTAAAGAAACCAATTGTGTCTTCTGCCATGAATATTGCGGAAAAACCCTCTTTTTCAGAGGGAAAGTCCTCAAAGAAACAGCATGATTCAAAGAAATAAAAATAATCAGAAGAGGATGAGTATGTGTCAAAGCCTAAGTTGTCTTTGACTTTGGCGGACTTCATGCCATCTACTTCAAAGCCACAGGCACCGCCCCACCAAATGGAACAGCCTAAACAGGATAATCAGGCAGAGTCTTCGTCAGATGAAGAGTTAATCTTTGGTTCTGTTAATATGATTCAATTAACAGATCCATATGCCAGTCGCAGTTTCAATTTTGATGAGCCTGAATTCCCTGTATCAAACAAGGGAATCAGAGAAAGTTTTAGAGGTTCAGGAT
This sequence comes from Viscum album, assembly GCA_963277665.1. Classification (NCBI taxonomy): domain Eukaryota; kingdom Viridiplantae; phylum Streptophyta; class Magnoliopsida; order Santalales; family Viscaceae; genus Viscum; species Viscum album. The sequence goes on along the minus strand of OY728155.1, from coordinate 1,512,390,582 downwards.
ATAGGGGAAGACGTGGATATTTCATAAGCCACTACCCCAATTCTACCCCTGTTAGAACTGTGTATGCAGCAGAAACTCATGGTAGAGCCCTTCAGCAAGATCAGCAAGAACAAGCAGGTTCTTCTACCAATAGAAAATTCAGTCCTGGCATAGTTATTTTGGAAGAACGATTGAAGGTTCCATCTTCTTCCTCTCAGCAAGTAAATGGATATAATTGGTCTAATCTTCCAAAACCAAGGATGTTGCCAACTCCTATCACAATACAAGATGAATCAACTTCTAAAGAATCTGCTTCCAAGGTACCTGCTAAACCACATATTCCTGTTGGGAAACATAGACCTCTGGATCAAAAGTATGATGTATTGAAACACTTGGCCCAAGTACCAGCCAATTTATCAATTCTGGATGCTTTTAATCTGTTAAAAGATCTTCGGGAAGCACTCATCGAGGCTTTGTCAAGTCCTCAGGAGTTTGAAACTGAAATTGTTGCAGCTAAAGTCTATCACATAGAGAATAATCCTGCAGAATTCCATGCAATAATATCTTTTACTGATGAAGATGAAGATGATGTTGTGCATGGAAATATTAGACCATTTTACTTGTCTGTCAAGGTCAATGGCGTGGATGTTCGAAGAGTTTTCATTGATAATGGTTCAGGAGTCAACCTCATGCCCATTCATACACTTCGTCGATTGGGCCTCACGGAATCTGATTTATCTCCTTCTACCATGATGTTACAAGGATATGATAAAAATGAACAAGAACCATTGGGTGAGGTTACACTCAGAACTCAATTTGGAGATCTTATATCCAATTCAGATTTCATGGTTGTTGATCAAGACTCAGCCTTCAACATCTTGCTTGGAAGACCCTGGCTACATCAACATGCGGTTATCCCTTCATCATACCATCAATGTCTCAAATATTGTTTCGATGGTCAAGTTGGGACATTGTATGGTGATAAGGCCCCGTTCAAGACATGTGAGTCTCAATACATTGAGGCGGAATTCTATCACATGAAGCAAAGGGAGAAATCCATAACAAAGGATATTACCAAAGTTAATGCTCCATATGGTTTAGAAAAAATTCTAGTAAATCCATTTACACATGTGAGTACAGATTATGTATTGTCTATCAATCAAATTGACAAGATAGACCCAAATCAAAATAATCTTATGGAAAGATCCATAATGTCAATTACGGCAATCGATCCAGACAACATGGGAGAAATTGGTAATCTACCAAGCAGTGATGAAAGCTCAAATGGTGACATCTTCATTTCATCTGCTGAAATCCAACAAGTCTATGCTTCTCCAATTAGGCCAGAAGAAGTTATAGCAACATCGGAGTTGAACAATGATGTCGATTCTCAATCCATCATTTACTCTTTATTACCCAAAGAAAACTCTTCATCATCAATAGGGTCAAAAATGGAAGCTTCCTCTTCAAAATGTGCAAATTTTGACATCTCTTCTGATCATGAAAATTCTGCTTTTTCATCTACTATGAAAGTAGAAACGGAAGAAATAACACATGGTGAAGAAGAAGAGGAAGATCTCAGAGATGCTCCTCCAGCATTTGAAGAGGGTATCTCTACCACTGTGGGTGAACTCAGAGAAATAAATCTGGGTACAAAGGAAGATCCACGCCCCACTTTAATCAGTGCGGCCATGACCCTTGAAGAGCAAGAGATGTATATTTATTTTCTAAAGTGAAATAGAGATATTTTTTCTTGGAACTATATAGAAATGCCCGGGCTTGATCCTAATGTTGCTACTCATCATTTGGGTTTACCAAAAGAACATCGAAGATTTAAACAAGTCGCGAGAAGAACACACCCAACTTATGATTCTAAAATTGAAGCTGAAGTGGATAAGCTTATCAAAGCTAACTTCATCAGAGAAGTTCAGTATCCCAAGTGGTTGGCTAATATTGTCCCTGTAAAGAAGAAGAACGGACAAATTAGAGTTTTCATCGATTTCAGAGATCTTAATCGGCATTGTCCTAAAGATGATTTCCCAGTTCCGATTACAGAACTTTTAATTAATGCAACAGCTGGCTATGAAGCACTTTCCTTCATGGATGGATATTATGGATATAATCAGATCCGAATGGCCCCAGAAGATGAGGAATCCACAGCCTTCAGATCCCCTTAGGGTGTGTTTTGTTACCGGGTCATTCCCTTTGGCTTAAAGAATGCAAGTGTAACATATCAGCGCGCCATGCATCGTATCTTCAAACCCTTCTTAGGGAAGTTTTTTGAATGCTATGTAGACGATTTGGTGGTTAAATCCAAACAACGTTCTAACCACTTGGCTGATTTGGAAGTCATATTCTGCAAGCTTCGACAACATAATTTGAAGATGAACCCCTTAAAATGTGCTTTTGGGGTAACCTCAGGAAAATTTCTCGGCTTTGTTGTACGCCATCGTGGTATTGAAGTCGATCCTGAGAAGACCAAGTCAATCCTTGGTATGTCACCTCCTCAAAATTTGAAATAATTAAGAGGACTTCAAGGACACTTAGCCTATATTTGGCGTTTCATCGCCAATTTGGCAGGCAAAAGTTTACCCTTTACCAAATTGATGAAGAAGGGAGTCACTTACTAGTGGACTGAAGAATGTCAAGAAGCATTCAATATTCTCAAGAAATACCTCTTGAGTCCACCGGTACTCATGCCACTTGTTGAAGGAAGACCACTTATCCTCTACGTGATAGCTCTAGAGCGATCATTGGGTGCCTTTCTTGCTCAAAAGAATGATGCTGGGAATGAAAACAGCCTCTACTATCTCAGTCAAACTATGCTTGAAGCAGAAACCCGGTATTCAAGTATTGAGAAGTGCTTCCTGGCATTAATCTTTGCAGTTCAGAAGTTGAGACACTACCTGCAACATCACGAGGTCCAATTGGTATCTCGTAATAACCCACTCAAATTCATCCTTAGTCATCCAATGCTTACAGGACGTCTAGCAAGGTGGGAAGTTATTTTGCAGCAATTCGACATTCAGTATGTGTCTCAAAAGGCAATAAAGGGCCAAGATTTGGCTGATTTTCTGGCTGAACACCCTTCAGTGGAAGACACATCTTCAGATATTGAACTCCCTGATGAGGAAGTCTTCTCTATTCAAGAAAGTCCTCAAACATGGGAAATGTATTTTGATGGTGCTTCTAGAAGTCCAATAGGGAAGAAAATGGAAAATCCTAAATTCAACAAAGTTGGCTTAGGAATTGTGCTCATTTCTCCAGAAAAGGCAGTGTTACCTTATTCCTTCTTATTGTGGGAAGGTGGTACCAATAATGAAGCTAAATACCAAGCTCTTATCACAGGCTTGGAATTATCGCTTCAAGCACAAGTGAATCACTTAAAGGTGAAGGGTGATTCAGACCTGGTAATCAAACAAGTCAATGGGGATTATGCCATCAGAAAAGAAGAACTAATCCCTTTGTATGATTACTTCAGAGAGTTAATGGTGGAATTACCTTAAGAACCGACATTTTCTTATGTCCCAAGATCACAAAATGCTCAAGCTGATGCACTGGATAATATAGCCATAGCTCTGGAAGATCCAAATTAGGACGAGACAACCATCAGTATTGCCCACCATCGTGCAATTTCACCTTATGTTCGAATCAGAACAGAGGAAATTAATGAAATTAGTCTCATTCCGGAACCGTATGTTCATACTATAGGATGGATGTCACCTATCAGGGAATACCTTCAAAATGGAACACTTTCACCTGATAGAGCCAAGAAAGAACAAATCTGGCGACGTGTGGTCAATTTTACTCTTTATGATAGCCCAGATCACCTAGAGAAAATTCTCTACAAACGTGGTTTTGATGGAGTTCTCTTCATATGCATTGATGGTGAAGAGACAATGGTTGTCATGAAAGAAGTGCATGCAGGAGTCTGTGGTGCCCACCAGTCTGGACATAGATTGTCTGATCAAATTCGAAGTCTTGGATACTTTTGGCCTTCAATGATACAAGATTGTGTTGATTTCAAAAATAAGTGTCATTCATGCCAAGTACATGCCAACTTCATTCATCAACCTTCAGATTTGCTTCATACAGCTAAATACTCATGTACATTTTCCACATGGGGGATGGATGTGGTGGGACCTTACCCTTCGGCTACGGCCAATCATTTTAAGTACATTCTTACTGCTACTAACTTCTTTTCCAAATGGGCAGAGGCAATACATCTCAAGGAAGTCGGTTCTAAATGTGTTGTTAGCTTCATCAAGTCTAACATCATTACCATATTTGGTGTCCCTCGTACCATATTAACAGACAATGGAACCAACTTCTGTTCATCCGAGGTGAAGAAGTTGTATCAAGAATACAACATCAAATACAACCATTAATCTCGATATCATGCAGCGGCCAACGGCCAGATAGAATCCTTTAAAAATACTCTTTCAAATATACTGCAAAAGATGGTGGATAAAGATAAGAGGTCATGTCCTAGTAAACTCTTTCATGCTTTATGGGCTTATCGGACTACCACCCGCACTGCAACTCGGTCAACTCCATATTCATTGATATATGGAACGGAAGTCGTCTTGCCCATTGAAGTTCAATTACCCTTGATCAGAGTAGCCATTTTTGATCAGTCATCTACAGATGAGAAATCTCAAAAGCGATTGAATGAATTGGAACGGTTAGATGAGAAAATATTGTGCACTTTTCACCACTTGGAAATCTATCAGAATCGAATAGCACGAGCTTTTAACAAAAAACTTCGTCTTCGTTCATTCACTCAGGGAGAATTGGTATTAGTTATCAGAACTCCAATGATACTAGGAAAGAAACCTCCCAATCTTGGGCCAAAATGGGAAGGACCTTATTCAATACATAGGGTCTACTCCAATGGAGCTTATTCATTAATCTCGATGGATGGAGAACTCATCACTACTCCAACCAATGCCAGATTTTTGAAGAAGTATTTTGTATAAACTACAAAGTACTTTTGTCCCTGCAACATGACACTAAACTGTGTAGCACCAGTTCGTCCTTTCTATATGACGTTAAACTATACATTAATGGTCTAGTATGACCTTAAACTGCAACTTCGTCCCACACGACGTTAAACTATGAAAAAGTTCCCTAAATGTCCAGTATGACCTTAAACTGCAACTAGGTCCTGTATGACCTTAAACTGTATCATCAACGGTCCATGCATATGACCCTAAACTATTTGCAAGTCCCTTACGTCCAGCAAGACGTTAAATTGTGATATCCTAACAACATGACACTAAACTGTATAGAAGTCCCTTACGTCCGGAAATACGTTAAACTACATAAGCATCAAAGTTCATGTATGACCTTAAACTACACTTTTTTCTAGCATGACATTAAACTGCACCATCCACAGTCCATGCATATGACCTTAAACTATTCTCTATTTCGTCCAACATGACGCTAAACTGTGGAAAAAATCCCCAATGCGTCCAACATGACGTTAAATGGTGTACTCTTTTGTGCTCACTGCATGACATTAAACTGCACAGTCTCCCTTCCGTCCAGCATGACGTTAAACTATATTGTCCCCATCATCCTAACTACATGACGCTAAACTGTACAGAAAGTCTGTGATACATCCTACATGACATTAAACTGTACTTTTGTCCCTACTACATGACATTAAACTGTGCAGCACCAATAGTCCTAACTACAAGAATTTAAACTACATAGTCCCTTCATATTTCCTACATGACATTAAACTATGTATTTTTAAGGTTGTTGCTACCTCTTATTTCCCACACCGAGTATGACTCACATGAGCTTAGAGAAAACCTCAACCATAACACTCTCTCTGAGCTACTAACCATGTGTAAGTCCCAACATCATTATTAAGGTCATTGTCCCCAAGAACAACTTGATCATTAATTCATTATTTAATTGAACTACACGGACTTTGATCCTTGCCTTCTAGGCTGGGTATGTAGGCAACCTCCCAAGGTTCAAGCCCAAAACCAATCTCTTCACATCGGTTCACCTCCATCTCATAGGATGTTGATTCATGAAACCGCCCCTAGAATCAATATCTTTACATTGGTTCACATTCTTCCTTGTTATACGATGTTAAACTATACAACACTTTTGTCCAGTATAACAATAAACTACAATATTCTTTGATACCCTCACCTGAGAGGGAACCATTATTTACATTGATTTTTCAATCATGTTTCATTTCAAAGACTACATGCATACATGGCAATGCCCAAACCTTTTATCTTGGGTTAAACCATCATTGTACTAAAGTCCCCTTTCACCCTTCACATATATGAACCAAATTTGTACAAAGGGTATTTCTAGAACTACGTGGGCTTGATTACCATCCTTATGGGATATGTAGGAACATTTTATTGTCCCTCAAATACAGCCCCAAGTCTTTGGGTCTAACCCCAAATTCCACTTTCAATCCCTTGGCTGAAAAGTCCCCATGAAAACACACACTGTGTATTTCTTACAATGGTCTGAGCTCTATGACCCTAAACTAAGATCTCTAATACTTTTGTCCCACACGATGTTAAACTATAGTTTAAGAACTATGTATGGATTGATTCTCATCCTTATGGGATACGTAGTGAAATCCAACATTTCAATTCAGGACCCAGCCACAACATGATTATGGTTAGCATTGATCTGTGTATCTTTGTGTACATTGAACAATATCCATCTTTATGTGTCATAATCCTAACCTTAAATATTTTTAGATCTTCATAACCCTTTTCATGACTTCTAGTCACAAAAATGTAAAACTTCTAAGAGTTCTTTTTCCTGACTATGCAGCACGTGCCCATAGGCGGCCTTGCATAAACAGTCTACATAACAGACTTGTTAGCCAAAAGATACTATTATTTGACTATGCAGCCAATTCCCTTAGGTGTCCCTACATAATTCAACCCCCTAACGGGTTTTTCGGATAGTGGTAACTTCATTCTTGGAAATAATGCTTCTTTTGTCCTTATTTGTCTTAAATGACAGTATGTAGGGATCCGCAAAAATAGCCATCCTTAACATATTTGTCCCATATCCTTTTTCATGATCTGAAAGTATTCAAGTCTATAGTTTATATTCTCCTTCCCTACGTTTGGGTCAGACCTTTGTAGGAGTGATATTCATCTAGTTCTTCGATAATCTTGTTTGGAAATATCTTCTCCATATTCAAGTACCTCTTTCCATACAGAAAACTCTATACTTTGGAAGATTTGAATATCCATAAACTTTCACTGGCTTTTAGCACTAGGAAAGTAAATTTCTGAGAGTTCTTTTGCCTGACTATGCAGCACGTTCCCATAGGTGTCTGTTAGGTCCACTAGGCTGGATACCCTGAGAGGGGGGGTGAATCAGGGTATGACTAATTAAAAATTAATGCCCGTTCTGATCTTGTTTCGCTGTTAAGCAAAACACTCTTCTCTCTTTTCCCTGTTTCACGATATAAACAGAATGTAAAGCAAGCACAGGACACAGCAATTTTACTTGGTTCACCGCTAAGGGCTACGTCCAAGGAGCATACGCCGACAGGTTGCCGGTCGTACCAAATTCCACTAATCTTCACTAGCTGTGGATTACAAGGTTCGGGCTAGATCACTTCTATGCCCAGGCTCACTGCCTTTACAACATTTAGGGTCAGCTCACTGCTTTCCCAAGGGTCACTCCCTGTTTCTCTCTCTCTGGCTCACTGCCGGTGGAGAGGATCACCTTCTTCCTCTTTCTGAGCTCACTGCTCTTGGATGGAATCCACTCACAGTTTATAGACCTGTAGGTCTCTTCATTTTCCTGAAAGAATGCATCTTCTCTTGTATGTAGATGCTCTGTTGAAGTTTAACTTTCACCCGTTGATGAATATCTCTTTGCACCGAAGGTATCGGGCAAACTTCCAGCTTCCACACAGTCTGAAAATCACTGCGGGAACAAAACCTTACTTGGCGCGCAAGTCAACCTCGGCGCGCAAGTATCGGCGCGCAAGTCACAACGGGCGCGCAAGTCCTCCTCTGACACTTGCGCGACACAAGCTTCCTCAACTCCAAACTTGCGCGACTCTCTTCCCTTTACGCCCAAACCACCATTGGTGCGCAACTGCAAACCGGCGCGCAACTTCTAACACCGGCGCACAACTTCAACCACTGGCGCGCAAGTCCCACCTGCGCGACCACACACACCACTTGCGCGACCACCACACCTGCGCGACGGGAGCTCTCGTCTTGAACTCCGGTGAGAAATGAGGAGGGGTGGTCTGGTATTTATAGGCAATCTGACCACCCTGCGCGACGGCGCGCAAGTCACCTGCGCGACCCAATTTCGGCGCGCAAGTCTCCTCTCCTTTAGACACTTGCGCGACCAACTCCCAAACTTGCGCGAACCTATTTCCTTAGCCATATTTTGATCTTATGATCTTGAAAAACATGTGGCGCGCAAGTTTCCTATACTCCAAGTCCACGGCGCGCAAGTCCCTTTGCCAAAAACACTTTTCTTCATTTGCCGATTTTCAGGCCCAAAAATTTGGCAAACACTGGAAAACGGCGTCACCTTGTATCTGTTCTTTTGTACCGCCTCCAGATCTTCCATTCCTTTTATCGACGTTCTTGAATCAAACATGGATCGTTGACCTCATCTCTTGAACTCGACATTCCATCATGAAATCCTCTTTGTCAACAATCACAACTCAGATGTCCACTTTGTCAACAAACACAATCACCTCAAAAAGGCTTCAATGATACCTTGAGGGATTTTTGCCCAACAATCTCCCCCTTTGGGTTTGTTGACAACTCTTCCAAACAAAGATACGTCATTGATTCTTCAACCTCCATTCGCCGCATTGCGATTCCGATAGCGATCAAGGATTTACTCAACACATACTCTAAGCCCACATGAGCAATGCTCGGCGTGAGAAACAAGAGTAAATGAAAAGTTCATCAATGAATCACTTTGTCTCTAACATCCATTGTTGACACCAAACACTGTCCAACACCACTCTTCTGCTTTTATCACGATCCTCAGCTGTCGTGATAGCTATTCTTTGATCGATCACTTCTAGCATCGTCAGATGTTATACGCTCCCCCTTTCTGCTCACAGCTTCAACACCTCTTTAGCCATATTTCCTGTGTTGTCCAAGCTAAGCTCTGGCTAAGCACGTTCAACTAGCTTCAACTCCCCCTATCTGGCTGCTCCACCTGTCAGCTTCTCCCCTTATCATTCATGATTTATCAAATCTCCACATTGTCTCCCCCTTGAACAATCACTATTTTCTCCCCCTTTGTCAACGAACCCAAAGGTCACGCCTTTGTAGTCTGTAACATAGTAGAGAACACATTAGCACAGTAGAGAAAACACAGCATACCTCGGGGAGAGGGGGGGGTCCCGCATCCACACTATTTCAAGTGCGGGGAATCGACTGAACTCCCAGAGCTAGTCGATGCCTCTCAAAAGATTCCTTGGGTAAGGCCTTTGTCAGAATGTCTGCAACCTGTAGCTCTGTAGGCACATACTCCAACTTCACGATGCCCTGCTCAACCTTCTCCTTGATGAAATGATACTTGATCTCAATGTGCTTTGTCCTGGAATGATGGACAGGATTTTTGCTAAGATTTATAGCACTTGAGTTGTCACACTGGATTCCGATCGGAGACTTCACTTCAACTCCCATATCTTCAAGCTGCTGCTTCATCCACAATAACTGTGTGCATGCTTGAGTGGCCGCTATATACTCAGCTTCTGCGGTGCTCAATGAAATGCAATCTTGTTTCTTGCTTAGCCAAGAAATACACAATCCACCAAGATAGAATGCACCACCTGACGTTGATTTTCTATCATCTGCTGAACCGGCCCAGTCTGCATCAGTATATCCCAATAACTCTGTCTGAGATTTGTCGTTGTATGTCAAACCGAAGTCCACCGTGCCCTTGATATACCGAAGTATTCTTTTCACTGCAAGCATGTGACTTTCCTTGGGATTAAATTGATATCTCGCTGCTTGGCATGTGGCGAAAACAATATCAGGCCTTGTTGCGGTTAAGTACAACAGACTTCCAATGATTTGCCTGTATTCTGTGATATTAACTGCCTTGCCATCCTCATCTTTTGATAATTTCATCCGGGTAGCAACCGGAGTCTTAATTTCCTTGGAATTATCCATTCCAAACCTTCTTAGAACTTCCTTGGCATATTTGGATTGAGAAATGAAAGTTCCATTCCTTCCTTGTGTCACCTGTAGACCAAGGAAAAACGTTAGCTCTCCAATCATTGACATTTCAAACTCATTTTTCATGAATTCAGAAAATTGTCTGCACTGAGCTTCATCTGATCCGCCAAAAATTATGTCATCGACATACACTAGCACCATCATCCTTTGATTACTGTCATTGCTGAAATAGAGATTGTAATCAACTCCTCCACGCTGAAAACCAAGCTTCTTCAAGTACTGATCAAGCCTTGAGTACCATGCCCTTGGTGCTTGTTTCAGCCCATACAATGCCTTCTTCAGCCTGCAAACTTTGTTCTCATCCTCATGAATGAGAAAACCATCTGGCTGCTCAATATACACCTCCTCTTCCAGAACCCCATTCAAGAATGCGGATTTGACATCCATCTGGAACACTTTGAACTTCCTTTGCACTGCGATGGCTAGGAATAATCTTATTGTCTCCAGCCTTGCAACCGGTGCAAATGTCTCATCAACATCAATTCCCTCGATTTGGGAGTACCCCTTGCACACTAGACGTGCTTTGTTCCGAATCACTGTGCCATCTTCATTCATCTTGTTGCGATAGACCCATTTGGTCCCAATGACATTCTTGTCCGCTGGCCTCGAAACAATCTCCCATGTCTGGTTCTTCTCAATCTGATCAAGTTCTTCGTTCATGGCCTGAACCCAGTTTTCATCTTCAGCTGCATCAGAAAAACATTTCGGCTCCACTTGAGACAAAAACGATGCTTGCTGTGATGATTTCATTCTTCGAGTCTGAACTGGAGCTGTTTGATCACCAATGATATTCTTCCTATCAATCTCAGCTCGACTCTTTGGCTTCCTCGCAGACACCGACTTGACACTTTCCTCTTCATCATCAGTATCTTCTTCTGAGTCAGCTTCTGCCACTTCTGCTCCCCCTGGGTTACTTATCTCATCATCACTTTCATCCAGGAACTGTTCACTGGGTCGTTGAGCAGTCTGTTCATTTTCGACTATAGTGACATCATTACTCTCAACAATTTTTCCCAGCCTCTTGTTGAAGCATTTATATGCTTTGCTTTTCCCTGAATAGCCGAGGAATATCCCTTCATCTCCTCGTGCCTCAAACTTCCTATGATGTTCTTTATTGAGAATGAAACACTTACTTCCAAAGATTCAAAAGTATTTCAACGTTGGCTTCTTTCCGTACCACAGTTCATACGGAGTCTTCCCTTGCTTCGGACATAATAGGGACCTGTTTGAAACATAGACCGATGTCAAAACTGCTTCCTTCCAAAATTTCTCTGGTAGGTCCTTATCAATAAGCATTGTTCTGGCCATGTTGTTAATGATCCGATTCCTCCTTTCTACTACTCCATTCTGTTGGGGAGTTCTCACTGATGAAACTTGATGCCTTATCCCATGTTTCTCGAGATAGTTTTCAACCTGACTGTTTGTAAATTCCGTACCGTTATCAGTACGAAACTTCAGAATTTTCTGCCCAAGCATCTTCTCTGATTCCCTCCTGTACTGCTTCATGCAACTGAACACCTCTGTCTTGTGGGTTATGATGAATACCCAGGCCATTCTGCTATAGTCATCAATGAAAAGAACATAGTACCTTTGCCCATTTATAGCTCGTGGTGAGATAGGTCCACATACATCAGCATGCACCAATTCGAGCACTCTAGTTGATTTCTGTTCCTTTGGCCTGTATGTATTTCTGATGATTTTCCCTTGTTGACAAGCATCACACGTATGAGTGCGATCACGTGATAGTTTGGGAAGGTCTCTAGCAGCATCACATTTAACGAGATCCTCCATAGATGGTTGGAATAGATGACCAAGTCGCTTATGCCACAGCTGGTTTTCTTCCTCTCTGGATAAAAGACAAGTATCTTCTTCCCCACATACAAGATAGAGATTTCCCTTTGACCTTTTTCCCTGCAGAACAGCTGCTCCATCTTTTCCTTTCACAACACACATCTTCTTGGTAAATTGGATAGAGTGCCCAGAGTCACATAGTTGACTGACACTGAGAAGATTATGACTGAGACCCTCTACTACCAAGACATCAGCACGTCTCATCTCTTTGCCCCCAAACTTGGCTTTCCCTGAGCCAACAATCTTCAGGCCTTCATCATTTCCAAATTTGACAACTCCTTCTTTGTCATATTTGATGCCTGTAACAAGATCCTTATTACCCGTCATGTGGGATGTGCAACCACTATCAAGGATCCAAACACCAGATCGATCTGATGCTTTAAGGGCAATCTCCGCCACCACAGCCTTCTCATTTTTCTTCTTCTTGGTCCATACTTTTTCTTTCACACTCGGCATGGATTGAGGCTTCTGTTCTTTCTCAGAGCATGATGGACCACCCTCATCTTGCAGAGCTGCAAATCTGTTCTGAACTTTTAACTCACTTGTTGGTTTATTGATCTGCTGCTTGCGAATATTTTGATTATTCTTTGACACATTTCTATGAATGATTGATGTGCAATACCTAGCCATGTGTCCAAATCCTCCGCACCAAAAACAGTGTCCTTCAAAATGTGTTCTGGAAAACCGTTCTCTGTTTGGCTGCCGTCTCTGCTCATGTTCCCTTCTGTATCTCTTGGCTATGGAACACACAAACTGTGAATGTCCCATTTTCCCACAGCAATAACACCTGATATAGGATGCATTCCCTCGTGATATTTCAGCACTGTGATTTCCCCTTTGGGATCTTTGAATACTCTGATTCTGTTTTGTTCCCAAATCAACCTTCACTTTCGGGATGAGTGCTTGCGGTCTGACTGCAATTGTCGCCAATTTTTGTTCTTGACTAAGCCCAGAAACGACCTTAACATCTGAGCTCAATTGCTGTTTCTTTCCTACTGAACTGCTAGGCTCCGCTTTCATCTTCTCTGTCTTCTGAATAGCCTGCTTTTCAGATATCACATTGGGGGTCAAGAGTTTATCTTGATCCTTGAGTTTTTGTCGCAGACTGACCACTTCTTCTTCAAGCTCTTTGATACATCTAACCTGCTCATTTCCTGTGTTTGTCAGACAATCAATTTCCTTCTTTTGTTCCTCAATTTTAAGCTTATAATCAACAATATTTTCTGAGCTCTCTGGTGTTGAGGATTTTAGTCTTTCAATTTCTTCTAACAGCTCAGACTTTTCTTCATCCTGTTGTTGCATGTAGAGTTTGGCATCACGAACCACTTTATTGGCTTTCTTCGTTTTGGCTCTCCAAACATCTATCTCCTCAAGAGCTGCTTCCAATTCGGATTCCATATCAATTCTCCCTTCAATTTCTTCTTCTTCTTTAGCATCAGCTTCTTCTCCCTTTTGAGAACTACCAACAATTGCCACCAAGGCATTTACCCCACGATCTCTGCAATTTTCTATTTCCTCAACTTCTTCATCCTCAGACTCATCTGAACTTTCAAATTCTTGTGAGAGAAGATTCTTTTTCTTGAAGAAATTTCTCTTGAATTGTTTCTTCCCTTTCACAAAAGCTGAAGACTTCTTTTTGGGAATTTCAGCATCATCATCATCATCATCATCTTGAAACTTCTTGGGGCATCTTGCCGCAAGATGACCAACCTTTCCACATCTAAAGCATGCTAGTGGAAGTTTACCTTTAAACTTTCCTCTTCCTCTTTGTAGATTCGAAGAAAGGAATGACATCACCTCATCTGTCTCTTCTTCTTCATTAGAATCTTCAATGGTGAGCTTCTTCATGGCCTTAAATTCCACCTCTTTAGACTTCCCCTTTTCCACAGCCTCATTATCATCGTTCCTCATTTCATATGCAACCAAGGTACTGTGCAAATTGTCCAATGTCAGCTCTTTTGGATCTTTATCTTCTAGTACTGAAACTTTCGGATTGAACCGAGGTGGAAGTTTCCTCAAGATGCGCTTTACAATCTTTATGTCTTCAATGACTTCTCCAAGACCTCGCATATCTTCCACAACAATGTTTACCCTATCAAAGAATGCGTCAACAGACTCATTCGGGTTCATTTTCAGATCTTCATATTTGTTCCACAACACCTGCAGCTTTGCCTCTCTGACTTTTGTGTCCCCTTCATATATATTCAAAAGCTTTTCCCACATGGAATGTGACGTTTTGCATGACATCACCTTTGTGTAGATGGGATTGGAAAGGGCTCCCCCTAAGGCATTGATTGCTTTGGAATCAGCATCCAACTCTCTATGCTCAGCTTCTGATAAGGCACCACTATTAATATCAGTTGTGATACCATGCATAGCTGCTGAAAACACATCCATTCCCAAGGATCGGAAATAGTGTTGCATCCGATTCTTCCATATCTGAAAATTATATCCGTCGAAGATCGGAATCCCTTTATGATTGGTTACCTCCATTGAGAGAAGAACAACTTTCAACCTTTCCTCTGATACCACTTGTTAGGTCCACTAGGCTGGATACCCTGAGAGGGGGGGTGAATCAGGGTATGACTAATTAAAAATTAATGCCCGTTCTGATCTTGTTTCGCTGTTAAGCAAAACACTCTTCTCTCTTTTCCCTGTTTCACGATATAAACAGAATGTAAAGCAAGCACAGGACACAGCAATTTTACTTGGTTCACCGCTAAGGGCTACGTCCAAGGAGCATACGCCGACAGGTTGCCGGTCGTACCAAATTCCACTAATCTTCACTAGCTGTGGATTACAAGGTTCGGGCTAGATCACTTCTATGCTCAGGCTCACTGCCTTTACAACGTTTAGGGTCAGCTCACTGCTTTCCCAAGGGTCACTCCCTGTTTCTCTCTCTCTGGCTCACTGCCGGTGGAGAGGATCACCTTCTTCCTCTTCCTGAGCTCACTGCTCTTGGATGGAATCCACTCACAGTTTATAGACCTGTAGGTCTCTTCATTTTCCTGAAAGAATGCATCTTCTCTTGTATGTAGATGCTCTGTTGAAGTTTAACTTTCACCCATTGATGAATATCTCTTTGCACCGAAGGTATCGGGCAAACTTCCAGCTTCCACACAGTCTGAAAATCACTGCGGGAACAAAACCTTACTTGGCGCGCAAGTCAACCTCGGCGCGCAAGTATCGGCGCGCAAGTCACAACGGGCGCGCAAGTCCTCCTCTGACACTTGCGCGACACAAGCTTCCTCAACTCCAAACTTGCGCGACTCTCTTCCCTTTACGCCCAAACCACCATTGGTGCGCAACTGCAAACCGGCGCGCAACTTCTAACACCGGCGCACAACTTCAACCACTGGCGTGCAAGTCCCACCTGCGCGACCACACACACCACTTGCGCGACCACCACACCTGCGCGACGGGAGCTCTCGTCTTGAACTCCGGTGAGAAATGAGGAGGGGTGGTCTGGTATTTATAGGCAATCTGACCACCCTGCGCGACGGCGCGCAAGTCACCTACGCGACCCAATTTCGGCGCGCAAGTCTCCTCTCCTTTAGACACTTGCGCGACCAACTCCCAAACTTGCGCGAACCTATTTCCTTAGCCATATTTTGATCTTCTGATCTTGAAAAACATGTGGCGCGCAAGTTTCATATACTCCAAGTCCACGGCGCGCAAGTCCCTTTGCCAAAAACACTTTTCTTCATTTGCCGATTTTCAGGCCCAAAAATTTGGCAAACACTGGAAAACGGCGTCACCTTGTATTTTTTCTTTTGTACCGCCTCCAGATCTTCCATTCCTTTTATCGACGTTCTTGAATCAAACATGGATCGTTGACCTCAGCTCTTGAACTCGACATTCCATCATGAAATCCTCTTTGTCAACAATCACAACTCAGATGTCCACTTTGTCAACAAACACAATCACCTGAAAAAGGCTTCAATGATACCTTGAGGGATTTTTGCCCAACAGTGTCCTTGCATAAATAGTCTAAATAACAGACTTGTTAGCCAAAAGATACTATTTTATTTAACTATGCAGCCAATGCCCTTAGGTGGCCCTGCATAATTCAACCCCCTAACGGGTTTATTAAATAATGGTAACTTCATTCTTGGGAACTACTTCTTCTAATGCCTTTTAGATCTTTTTCATATCATTCCTCATATTCAAATATTCTTAAGTCATAGCTTACATATTTTCCCTCATACTTGAGTATGGTACTATGTTTTCAGATGAGTTGTCAAGGAATTGAGTCAATTCTAATCCATTTCAGTCAAAGCTATTTTGACCTTAAACATTAGACTTTTTATGTCCGACGTTCATGACTTTAAACTTCCCACAAAAGACAAGGGAACTATGAATAAAATTCAAGTTCCCAGCTCACTAAACATACATTTTGTATGATTTAGGTAACATTGAGCAATTAAAAGGTTTGAAGTTTTTAGGGTTATTTATATTAATCCTAGTAAAAATCAAACTATGCTTACTAGGCCCATTGGCTTAGGTGAAATCTAAAGCATGTAGCAAAAGAGAATGCAGGTACAAATGAGTGAAGGTGAAAGTGTTTTTCATTGATTCATAGGAGATAGAAGGACATCCACAGACTGGAGTCTCTTCTCTTTTTCAATAATTACAAGAGGCTTTCAACATAACTCTTCATTTTATTTAAGGCATCCCGAGATTCATCAGCAACCACCTAGAATTCATTCATTCAAATGGATACAATAAGATATGCAGTGATACCATCTCTTCTTGGAACAATTGTAAAAGAATGTTCTTGAGTGTGGTTTGAGAAAATTTTCTGCTGATCAAACAGTGACTCTGTTTCTGTCCAAGAGACTTGGAAGATGGATACATGGATTTGAGAATGGAGCATTGGAAGTAAAGAGCCATTTGGAGAGATTACTCTTTTTAGATATTGCTCTAATACCATGTTTGTATTCTCTCCGCCAACCGGAAGCGGAAAACATTTCAGCCCATGGGTTTTCCATTTTCATATCTGCAAGGAAATGGCATGGATGGAGAATTGGAAAGTTCACACCATTGTTGTTGCTCTTAATTCACATCATAACCGAAATAGAGTAGCAATGCAGCTGCATTTCAGGTGTATAGATATTTGCATTTGGAACATTGACTCCTTGCAGATGACCATGACCACACAGAGGAAGATAGATGCTCTGTGGGAAATTAAGATGATATTTCTTCAAGTACTTAGCCAAATCTAGGAGAGTGCTATCGCAGATATCATAATAATCATGGCCAATGATTTTCATCATGTCATCAATCCGCTTGCTAGCTAGTTCATCATCCATTCCAATTCCCTTAGAAACCATCAAATCTGCACAAAGGATGAATAATTAACTCTTAAGTAAGTTAATTTTTCATAAAACTTTGTGAAGAAATTTGAAAAAATGGCTAAGGCATTAAGGCGCGCAAGTATGGATGTGTCGCGCAAGTGTTACATGTGCCGCGCAAATTTTTGTCGCGCATGTTTTCAACATGCAAGTCATATTACCTTAACAGCAGCGCGGCGGTGAGGAAATAGCGGAAAGAAGATGACTTGCATGGCGAGAGCTCGAGAATTCAGAATCAGATGCCATGCGCGGCCAAAGACCGCGTATTTATAGGCCAGGCGGCCTATCTGCGCACCGTACCCTGGCCGACTAAAGGACGTCCCCTGCGCGCCAGACTCTGCGCGCCCGAAGTTCATTTGCGTGCCCAAACTTGCGCGCCGCCTTTCCATTGGTTTTCTTCTTTTCCTCAGAGTCAAATCCGCATTTCTTTGTGGATCCAACTCTGAGGGGGGACTTTTGCTGACGCTCCTTTTCGTCACATTGTCTAAAAGAATGTAAAGGGAAATGAATTAGCACAAATTGATTCATCCTTTAAATAAAACATCAAAAATCAACAAAGGCATGAACAAGGGATCAAGAGCACATGTGCCGCGCAAGTTCTATCACTGTCGTGCAAGTCTACTTGCGCGAAGCATGTTGGTCGCACAAGTGACTTGCGCGACCTAAGTGATAACCGCCCGGGGTCTTCTTCTGCCTACAAATAGACCCTGTGGGCCCCCCATTTTGAGAGGAATTTTTCCAGAAACTCAGATTTGAGCTCCCGGCGCCCTAGTCTCTTCTCAAAGCTTCCGGAACACTTCTAAGGTAATTTCTTACCTAGAACGGAAAATCTAAAGAGGGGGAGGAAGGCCTAAGTGTTGAAACTCATCAACACTTGCGTGCCTAGGTGGCCAGACCTTAAGGGAAATGGCCACACTTGCATGCCGTCTTACTCCTTCAATAGAACCTGCACACCCCTCTCCTGGAAGAACATCAAGAGGATTCTAAAGGCCTTAACCAAAAGTCTCTCAAGTATTACCCTACTGGTTGAACACCGCGCAAGTACCCAATGTGTCGCGCAGGTATACCTGCGCGATCAAGACTTGCGCGCCCACGCAATACCTGCGTGCCTGCCATGACTTGCGCGCCCCTGCCTTTTAGGTGCCCTTCTTGCCCATTTTACCCCTCTTAAGCCATTCCACCTCTCCTATTCAAGATTTAGTCTTCAAGACACTCTTCAAAGCCATTTATGGCATGATTTCTTGATTTGACTTCTCTATCTGAAAGGAATTATGTGGAATATCCCTCAAAACATAGTGATTTACACATCTTTATGTCACTAAAGATTGAGATTTCATTCATTCAACCTCATCCTTTAAGATGAGAGAATCCAATACTGGGCCTCCTTTTCAGGAGTAAGTCCCAGTCATAATTCCTTTAACCTGGGCCTCCTTTTCAGGAGTAAGTCCCAATCATAACTCCTAATTTGGGCCTCCTTTTCAGGAGTAAGTCCCAGTCATAACTCCTAATCTGGGCCTCCTTTTCAGGAGTAAGTCTCAGTCTCAAATTTGGGCATCCTCCTTAGGAGTAAGCCGCAAGTCCCTTAATTTTTCAAATCTCTTAAAATGGGTCTCCTTTTCAGGAATAATCCCCAGTCATAATTATCAAATTTGGGCATCCTCTTTAGGAGTAAGCCCCAAGTCCTCTAATCTGGGCATCCTCCTTAGGAGTAATCCCCAGATCCCCTAACCTGGGCCTCTTTTTCAGGAGTAAGACCCAGTCATAATTCCCCAAATTATGGGCATCCTCATCAGAAGTAAGCCCCAAAACTTAATTCCTTTAACCTGGGCCTCTTTTTCAGGAGTAAGCCCCAGTCCAAATCCTCTAATCTGGGCATCCTCTTCAGGAGTAAGCCCTAGTCACAAATATGGGCATCCTCTTCAGGAGTAATCCCCAGTCTTAATTCTTCTTAACCAGTCTTAATTTACCTTTGATCTGGGATTCCTTCTCAGGAGTAAAACCCAATCACAAGTCCTATCCTAATTTGGGCCTCCTTTTCAGGAGTAATCCCCAAGTTAGAGTATTCAAATCTCCATGAAGCACATATACCTTTATGGACCCTGTTCCTATATTTCTTCCCTGAAGTAAATCCTAATATTCATTTATCTGGGCAGTCATACATACATAAGTCCCACATTATTTCTTATGATTGCATCTTTTATGGAACAATTGTATAATTTTTACCAATACCTATTGTTTCTCACACTGATCATGACTCACGTGAGCTTAGAGTGTAAAAGTGATTATGAAATTCTTCTTTGAGCCATCAATCATAAACATCATACTCCCTTACTTGAACTACGTGGGTTCTGATTCCTTTTCCAAAACAAAGGATACGTAGGTATCCCATCTGCGGGTTCGATCCCAACTCTGAAATAATCCATGTCCTTCTGAATGACAATAAACTTCAATTGCCCCACTGAGTGGCTTTGAAACCAGCATGGTCATCATAATGACCAAGAGACTTTTATATAAATATGCTGAAGGATACCATTAACCAAGAATCTTTAATAAATACATATGATTCTCTATCGATGAAAAACCTCGAATACATATAAAAGATTCTCTAAATTTCATATATATTTTATCATTGATTGTCAGATCTAAAAGAAAGCTCATTTTATACTTGGTAATGTAATAAGGATTCACGAACATAACTTAAATCTATAAAGAGAGTCCCGTAATAGACAATAATTCCCCTCAAAAAGGTGTGATGAGTCCGACCTCCCATCCTCTCGACCAATCAAAACACCTCTCTTATTTTCTTTTCTTCTTCTACTTTCTCCTCATATCTTTCATCCATCAAGGAATAATAATTCCAGAATAATATAAAAACTATGATTTTATTTTTATAATTTAATATCTTATATCCAATATTTTTTATTACCTCCTCTTATTCAAAGAAATGAAACTATTGTTCAAGTTATGTCGGTTAATCTCCTTCATGAACAATGTTTATGTTTGTTTTCCATTACTGCCTTCATGGTTTTTCATAAAACTATTATTATGGTTAAATAATATTTGAATAAGTATATTATATCATATTTAATGTTCTGGAACTAATATATACTAATAATATTAAATAAAATGAAACTAGTTCATGATGTTAAAAAAAACTGGAAAAATAAACTAAACATTTATCATTATCATTTTATCTAATGAATAATTATCATCTTAGAAAAAATAATAATATATTGTAAAATTTATACTCATGGAAGTTCATTAATACTATTTCATTCAACTTCTGAATTTATAATCTCATTTTACAAGAACATCCATAATTTTACACAAATGAACCCATCATGAATCCATGAGACGAATGCACCTGAAACCATGAAAATAATGAAATATTATTAATGAATGGTTCATAATATGTTATAAAATCATAACATAAGGTATTATAAATATTAATATAGTTATTTAATGAGTTAATAAAATTATTTAAACCATTATACAGGCGGTTAAATAAAACTACACTGAAGGGGGGAGTGAGGTAAGGGTTTTCTTGTCTCACTTTTACTTCTATGAGATATATGCCTTATTCGCCACTTATTTATTATGTGTGGTGTATGCATAATTATCTTTGATATATCATATCACGAATAAAATTATCTTCATTCTATTCAATGTTTCATTTGATAATTATTACATTTATGGGGCATATTATTCAACTGATTACAAGTGGTAAGGTATTTCTTGACTCAATTTTTATTCATTGGGTTAAAACTCTATTTCATTGATTATGTCATGATAAGGTTATGTGGGAAATTAATTTTTATTGTCTCATATTGTATTTACAATTTTTTTATTTGGATTTATAGTGAATACACATAATTTATTCATTTTTATTAATGAAATTATCTTCATAAAAGACTTCATCTTAATCTTTTTTCATTGAGGCATATTTTGATGTTATACTCCCACCTTTTATGAGGTGTAAATACAGCCACTTTCAACAATCATATCATGAATTTATTTATTCTCATGTTTCTTAATGTTTTGTTAAATATTATTCCTTCATGGGGATTATGATTCAAATGTTTCAAAGTGGTATGGGAAACTTTGATTTAATCGATTATTTAATATATAATGAATGCTTTAGACATGCAAAAATGGGTGGGGCCCAGTTATAGATAGTACCTCAATGCATCTATAGTCTCATGAGATGAATAATGTGGCCAAATTAAATGGTTTTTACCCATAATTATTAAACCATATTGTGAAAGGTCTTGATGGTAGTGGTTTATGTGCTAGATACATTACATCCAATAATTAAGCATTACTTTTTCCAGTATTTAGTTATCATTATATATAAGATTTTCATTATGAAAAAATATATGGATGCATATCATTCTTAGCTTATTGATTAAATGTAATGTGTTTTTAGTTATTTACCTTTCCATGTTAATTATTCTTCAACTGTACTTAACCCTTACTGATAATTTTAGATCACCCCCAAGTTATGAAGATGAAATGTTTGAATGAGTTCAAGGATGAAAATTAATTTCATTTGTTATGTTTTTTTAATTACCAATGTAATAACGGTACCATGTTTATATCTAGTTATTCAATACTAAAAAATTATTTGGTCCTTTGGTATTTGAATATTATATCTATGCCAATGTAATAAATAAAGGCACCAACTCTAGGCTACTGGAGTCAGGGTTGTTACATTAACTCCCACTATATATGCAATGGGGAACTCTTTTACAATGTATTATCCATCCACTCAAATTTTAAATATCCTCTCTTATCTTTCCCAGATCCTATATATATAATTAGTTGATCCAAACAATCAATCTAATTTTTCCTTCATGGATCGAAGGAATGGTGAGGTGATAATTGTTGGGATGTTGAAGGTTTCATCGAATCTCTATGCTAGAACCCTAGTTATTGATGATCAGTATTCTCACAAATTTTTTAATCACATGTGGATGGTCTAAAAGGATCCAACATCAGTTAATTCTATAAAACCCCATAATGATAAAGGGTTAAATGACTAAATTATATGACTTATGTCAACAAGGCGCACCTTTTTTTAGGAGCATGCCTAATTAGAACTCTGTAATTAAGCAAGATTGGCCTAGATTAATTATTAGAATGGGTGACCTTTTGGGAATTTTCTAAGGGTGTGTGTGAGTGAAGAAAAAGTACACTAAAAAAGAACATGTGTTGTCCTATGGGGACAGTCATTAGTTTGATGACCCATTTAGGCATGTGGGTGGGACCCATAGAGGGGACCATGTGTCTGTGGGTAAATCGGTGATACCTGTCGGGCTAGGACCCAAAATCCATGTTAAGTAGAGGTGTTTATGCTATCAGTGGGGCACAATTTTTACATTGGTATCATAAGAGAAACCTAGACTACGGTGGAACTATCTGGGTTGAGATGTAGGGTCCACAATGAAGAATTTGTTCTCTAAATGGGGATTGAATGTAACACCCTGGAATGATAAAGGTTTAAATGAATAAATTATATGACTCATTAAAAAAAGTTGAAACTTTAATTTTAGGATCCTACCTAATTAGAAATCCACAGTTAAGCATGTTTATCCTCGAGTAGTGATTAGGATGGGTGGCCTTTTGGGAAGTTTCTCGGTGTAATGACCCAAAATTTTGAATAAATCTTGTTTCCTAATTTTGTGTGTTATTTTATACTCAACAAAAATGTTTCATTTGATAACATGAGTATAATTAAAATGATACCATTGGGTTTTGACTGTTATATGACAATTGGTCAATATGACCGCTGGAAACTAAACATTTTGATTATTGTCTCTAAATACAAGTAATCTTGGTTAATTATTATAGAAAGAAGATTTGATGGCCTCACCCAGTAGTCTTGGACCGATCGAAGCCCATCTAACAGAACTTGGGAAGGAGGTGTCACCACTGGGCTTTGCTTTGGACCAAACCCAAGCCGAACTTCATCGTGTGAAGCTAGAACGGAATCGCCTTTGTGAGAAGTTCAAACTGATAGAAATTACTACTCATGTGATGTTGGTCGAGCCTCCCTCAGATTCTCTCACCTTAGCACACCTTACACTTAGGTCCTATGCTGGTGTGATAAGGGGCTATGTAAGGAGACCGTAACTGCCTTGTGTAATCCCTTGTTTTAAATAAAAATTGGGATTTCTTCTTATGATGATGTTTATGACTTTTCAAATGTCCGGATAAATATAGTATGCATATTTTTGGTGAATTTTAGAGAAAGAATATTTTAAAAAATGTTATGTAAAGATTAAATAATTAAAAATGTGTAATGATTTTCAAAAAATGGTCTTCTACAATTATGTTCAGTACAAAATTCAGAGTCTAATAAGATCAACTTAATTTTTGATGAATAGTAAATTATGAATAGTGATTTTATGCTTAGGATTAGTAATGTGACCAAATGGATTAGTAATCTCAGTTAAAGAAAGTATTAATATAATCTAGGCACCTTGATTAAGTAATGTGATTCAATAAAATGGTTAAATAACGGTTTCATAAATTATTATTCAAGTATTAGTTTTTTCGGGTGAATAGTGTTTTTTAATTAAAAATTAAATTAAAAATATTTAGAAAATTATTTTTATAAAATGGATTTCATTTTTTAACTCAGAGCATCGATATTATGTTAAGGTAATTTTTGGGGTTTTTTCTGAAAAAATGAATTTTCGGTGAATAGTGTATTTATTTAAAAATTAAATTAAAAATATTTAAAAAATTATTTTTATAAAATGGAGTTCATTTTTGAAATCAGAGCATTGATATTTGGTTAATGTGAAATTTTGGGATTTTTCTGAGAAAGTTGAATTTTCAGTGAATAGTAAAAATACAGTTTTAGGGTTTCGGTATGTTTAATGACATCATAATTGTGTCATGATGATGCCATGAGATATTTTAAGGGATGTTCAACCAAAGGTGATGAATTATTGTATGGGGGGCCCATGTGGCCTAACTCCATGGGAAATACCATGGGAGAGCCCATGCTTTTGAGAAAACCACTTGTGAGGTGTCCCTTGGCCATTAATGCCTTGTCCCCTCAATTTCCCTATAAATACCAAGCCATCCTCTCATCCATTTAGACTCCCCACTCTCCCTCAACTAATTTATGGTCTCATTACCTCCCAAGGAGTCCTCCCAAGGTGACCCCAAGCCCTCAAGGTCCCAACCTTTGAGTTTTAAGAGTTACATTTTAACGTAAGGGATCTGACCCCTCTCTTTCTTTTCAAGTGATCTCTTTTATGTCATTTCTTTTATGATCCATGTTATTATGTTAGAGTAGGTTATTTTATATTCCCATTACTTCCCTTTCCATGTTCATATAATGTGATATCCTCTCTTACGCTCATTATTTCGTTTTATGAATGTTTAAGTGGTACCGTTAGGCAGCCGAAATTTTCGTAACGGATTCTTTCTCCCTTCTCATTTTAAAGTTCTACTTTCATGTCAAGTATTTCAAGTTCCTTTATATTATGTTGGGGTATTATCTCTATATCTATCATACTGATCATTTATGTTCATATGATTAGATACCCTTTTTTATCTCTTCAATTCATTTTTGTTGAAGTTTAAGTGGCGCCGTTAGGCTGCCGAATTTTTAAGGGATTCGTTCACCTTTCTCATTTTTCAAATTTCTAATTTCATGTCAAGTATTTCAAGTTTCTTTTTATTATGTTGTGGTATGATCTCTATATCTGTCATACTGATCTTTTATTATCATATGATGAGAGACCCCATTTAATTTCTTCAATTCAGTATTTTGAAGTTTTAAGTGGTGCCGTTAGGCTGCCGAATTTTTAAGTGGTTCTTTCACCTTTCTCCTTTTTCAAAGTTCTAATTCCATGTCAAGTCTTGCAAGTTCCTTTTTATTATGTTGGGGTATGATATCTATATCTATCATACTGATCTTTTATGTTCATATTATGAGAGACCCTATTTGATCTAATCAATTCATTTTTGGTTGAAGTTTATGTGACGCCATTAGGCTGCAGAATTTTCATAAGAGAAATCTTATTTTTGTCTTCCTTTCATGTTCTTGATTTCATATGGTATATTTTCAAATTTCATTACCATGTTCTTAAATCCCTTATATTCTTCCCCTCTACTGTTTTATGGGTCATTTATGAATGTTTGACCCATGTCCCCTCTCTTTTCAATGTTTTCTAAAACCCTGTAACATAGCCGTTATTGTAACATTCCAAGTAAGTAATGAATAATAAATATTTTTATCTATGTCTATTAATGATTAATATAGTGTTTTAGAGGCTTAAAATGATAATAAATCCAATCTTAAGCATGGAATACACTAATATTTTTAAAAGATTGTTTTACTAACTTTTGATGGTAAACCATTTTTAAATCTATATTTTGACAATTTTATAAGCTATTTTTTTCAAAATAAACTTATTATTTATTATTGGGACATCAAAATTTAATTTGTGTGAATTTTTGGTATTTTTCTGACAATGATCATTTTTTTAATGAATAGTGAAAAATGTTGTATTTTAATTCAAAATCTCTTTTTAATATAATTTATTTATACGATTAGATTATCTTTTGAATTGGTTTTGAAGTGAAATTATAATATATTTTTACCATTTAATCCAATGGTGGTCATTGGAATCAATTTCACTTTAAAATTGGACTTAAACTGGTGTTAATCTTTTGATACTTATTGTTTCATAAAAATACTCTTTTTGTCATGAAAGTGGGAATTAATTATTAAATTAATTAATGTGACTTATATGATTTGAATTTTATAAAATAGACATCATTTTTTAATTCAGAATATCAAATATAGCTTAGGGTGAAGTTTTGGTATTTTTCTAAAAAACTTCAATTTTTTATGAATAGTGAAACCACTAAGTGGTAGTTACAGAAACTGATTTTTTGTTTAAATGAAACTTTGTCACTTATGTTATTTGATTTTAAAAAATCCTACATACATGGTTCTCATTAAGAAGTTAAATGTGGTTCAATGAGATTAAAATAATTTCTTGGTGAA
The DNA here is from genome assembly GCA_963277665.1 of Viscum album. NCBI lineage: Eukaryota > Viridiplantae > Streptophyta > Magnoliopsida > Santalales > Viscaceae > Viscum > Viscum album. The sequence continues at coordinate 1,512,364,135 of OY728155.1, read as the reverse complement.
TAGTAACTTTTAAGTTCTTAATCGCGATTAGAGGTAATTAGTGTAGTTTAAGGTAAAAATAATGTTTTAATAATATGAGATGAGCTTGACACATGTACTACCCTTATTGGATGTGTCATGGCCGACCAATACAATCCATGGGTCAACTTGGGGACCCCATGGTGCCACTTTGGTTGGTAAATGACATAAATAACTTTTTATTTAATGATAAAGTAAAAATGACACAAACATGATATGTTTTACTAAAACAATTTTTTAAGTGGGGTTATACAAGTCATATTTTTTATTATAAATAGTCATTGGAAAGATAAAAATATTTCCTACATCATAGTATTTTTTTATAATTTTTAGACTTTAAATAAATTAAATTATTTTTGACATCATGATGACGCAGTGATTACCTCATTAATAAAGGATTTAAATAAAATGAAATGATAATGTAAAATCTATGACCTACACATGTCCAAAACCTATTGGATGGGTGGATTTCGAACCCTTATCACCTTACCCTCAAATTATATCAATGTGGGACCTTTTGAATCCGAAAATAATTTTAAAATAGTGTAACATTTCTTTACTTTCCAAGAGTGCCCCTCCTCTCCTCTTATAAAAGGCCCCCATCTCTACCTCCTGACCCACACTTCCAAAGCCGTTGGCTCGGCCAAACCCTACCCATTTTGTCTCTCCACTTCCCTCTCTTACTCCTTGAAGCCTCACTTTGGGCAGAAGTCTTCCCAAGGAAGCCTTTGAGCTCAAATCTAAGAGAGTTACCCGATTTTAAGGTAATGTCTTCTTTTGAGTCCTTTTGTTTGATTTTGCTTCTCCAACACCCTAAACTCTTTTTATTCATTTATTTTGTAACAAATCCAGTATCTTTAATATACTAGGATATTTTTATATGAATTATTCGAGCTAAACTTGCACACACCTACATCTAATGGTTAAAGAACATACTGTTTCTGTGGATGGTGAATTTCTGCCTCCCGAAACGATGATTGTTCAACATTCTTTTAACACCTTAAAAGGTGGACATTAAGATGACACTATATTTATATATGATATATAATATGTTTATGTTTTCCTTAAGCTTCTGTATTTTTCATTTTGGGCATACCTTTATGGTTTCCATTATGGGTAAACGTGATATCTTCATTTAAGGAAGTGCGGACTACCGCCCCCTCAAAGTGATTTGATTCGTTAAATACCATATGTGGGACGTATAAAGGATGGAGTTATGATATTATATATGATATTACACTAGAATTATAATATACCTTTATATCATTATGATTCCATTCTATAAAATACGAAATAGAAATGAAAGTAGCATTCATGCGTACGTACGGCTTACCGTCTCCATGAACGGTGCATTTCATTTCTTAACTCTAAATGATTATGTAATATTATAAATGCATGTATATACTGGATATATATGATATATACATAATGATTATAATCCTGGATATAATGGATACATGAGCAACATGTAATTATAAAGGGTTTATTTTTGACTCAAGTACCAATGATCGTTAAAACGACTGTTATTAACTTAAATAATTACATAGTGTTCATGACATGGCGATAAGTGATATAAAAGGAATAATGAACTTGAAAAGGGTTCTTAAACAAGTAGAAATTAACTCAATTTTATTATTCAGGAGATTAAAGAATGACCGAGTCAAGTCAGACCCGAGGTATGGGACTTCGTCTCAATCTCCTTTCATTGAGGCATATTTTGTTTTATACTCAACCTTCTTTTATACGGTGTATAAACCCATTTGAATTTTATGTTTATCCAAAAGGAATATTTTTTTTATGAATCGTTTTACTAAACGAAAAAGGGGAATGTTTTTGTCGTACATATGTGGCGACAACGACTTCTCTGCCGCCGTGACCATTATTTGAGTTTCGGCTTCCTCTACAATCCATACCTTCTTTTTAAAAGAAAAATAAATACCATGTTTTACTTTTCTTTTATTTTGGTATTGAAAATGGTTTTCATAATGTTTTTATTATATCAATGTGTTGTATTGATATCTTGTGATTGAAATGTGGAAATGTTATGTTTCCTTTATGCATGTTTTATGTGATACGATTATGTTATGGATCTTGGGTATTATTATGAAGATGGGTGGTTCTGTGATAAACTAAGGGCGGGTGAGCCCGATATAGCTCTCCAATGCATTGTGTAACGCGAAGGAGTGAAACGTTAAGGTTTATCCAAAGAGATTTAGGTAATATACTGTGATGGGTATTCCAAACGTAACCAAGAGGGTTACTCCCTACGTAAGAATGTTATGAATGCCTCAAGTTACCTTTACGTCTTATGATTTATTCATGATTTGATGAGGTATGTTGAAGTGCTTATGTTTTATGGGTAAAGTATGATTTCATTCTTATTTATATATGTACCCATGTTTCCTTTCCATATATTTTTATATCCCTTACTGAGCTTTTTATGCTCATCCCAAGTTTTTTTGAAATGTTTTGCACAGGTCAAGGGAAAGGTACATGATATGATGATAGTGTCAAGTAAATGTCAAGAAAGAATCCATGTTTTATTTTAAATATGTTTCCATTGATGGGAAAGAAGAATACTATCTTTATGTAACCACTTTGTTTATATATGGAATGTAATGCAAGTTTTATGATCTAATTCTCTAAAACTCTAAACCCGAAAAGATCCTCAATGTGTATTCTTGTAATAACTCAAGATTAAGTAAGGTTTAAGGCTGGGGCCTTATAGTTGGTATCAAAGGTCGGTTTAGATAAATTTAGGAGTTAGAATTCTATTAAATTATTATCCAAAAATATTTTTTTTTATAGTCAGATTGAAGTGATATAGTATTTGAAGATTACCATGTTTCTTCATCTAAGACATGTTTGTTCAGAATGGTTTTTCGCAGAGGAAACAGGGAAGCAGTGCTAGGAAGGCATGCAGAAGGAAATAACCTTCCGAATCAGCATCCTGAGATGGTCGGAATTGGAACTGAACAGTTTGTTGCAGTAATGGCGCAGTTGACTCAAGCCATAAATGGTGTTGGTATCCATACACGAGATCAGCCAGATCAACCAGAGAGGAACATGTCTTTGGTGGAACATTTCATGAGGCAACATCCCCCATCATTCAGAGTATCATCTAACCATGTGCTAGCTGAAGGGTGGATTAAAGCACTGGAGAAGATTTTTGATGTCATGGGGTGTTCAGACAATCAAAAGTTTAGTCTTGCTATTTATCGTTTGGAGGGTGAAGCAGATCAGTGGTCGTCGATGGTTAAAAATATCAGGGACGCTGATGAGATTGATGCTCTCGACTGGGATGAATTAAAAGGTATGTTTCTTGAGAAGTATTTTCCTAAGGATGTTTGAATTAGGATGGAAAATCAATTCTTGGAATTGAGGCAAGAGGAAGACTCAGTGGCTGCCTATGAAGAAAGGTTCACTCGATTGGAAAGGTATGCTCCAAATTTTATCTGAGACCTTGATAGTAAAATAAATCATTTTTACTCAGGATTAAAGACAAAATATTGAAGGGCATTAGCTTCTCGTGAGTTTAAAATTTATGAAAAGCTTGTTTGATGTGATGAGAAGGTGGAAATGAAGTTTGCCGATGATCAAGTGTTCTATAACAACCAACAGAAGAAGAGACCGAGGTGGCAGGAGAAAGGTGAGAATTCTTCAAAAAAGTCTGATGGTAAGAAATCTAAGTTTCCAGTTTGTGAAAAATGTGGAAAAAGGCATGCTGGGGAATGTCTTCTGAATTCTGGAAAGTGCTACCGATGTGGTAAGATGGGACATAAGGCTCATGATTGCACTGAAAAATATCAGGGTGATGGTAAGACCAAATTTGATTTACAGTTAGTGAAATGTTATAAGTGCAATGAGATGGGTCACTATGAAAACGAGTGTCCGACAAAGAGCTTGGGTGATGGGAAGCAGTTAGACTACAAGCAGAAAGGGGTGGTGAAATCCTTTGCAACTACTTCAACAGATGTCGGCCATCAAATGAAGTTGTATCAGGTACTTTGTTTGTTTTTTCAGATTATTCCAGTGTGTTTTTTGATTTGGGGTCTACACATTCTTTCATCTCTGAAACCTTTTCTAGTAAAATGGGAATACCATCTCAAGAAATGACTCCTGAACTTTTGGTAAAAACACCTGGGGGAAATGTTGAGGCAAAAAGAATTTATAAGAATCTTCCTATCCTTATCTGTGGAAAGAACCTACTTGCAAACCTTATTATTCTACCTCTAGTAGAGTTTGATGTTATCCTGGGTATGGATTGGCTCTCTATTTACCATGCTAAGATTGAATTTAGAGCTAAAGAAGTTTCTTTTCAGAAAGACTTTCAGTTTGTGTACAAGAATGAACCCTTACTGTTGATAACTTATCAAGAGGCCAAGAAACTTGTAAAAGATGGAAATGAATGTTACTTTGCACACATCGTTGAAAATAAAGGAACTGTTCAGATTAATGATGTGCCAGTGGTAAATGAGTATCCTGATGTTTTTCCTAATGAGTTTCCTAGAATAATACCAGATCGGAAAGTTGAGTTTACTGTTGACTTAGTTCCTGATGCTAAGCCAATTTCAAAACCCCCTTATCGAATGGCTCAAATTGAACTTTTAGAGTTGAAGGAGCAATTTCAAGATTTATTAGAGAAAGGTTTCATTCAACCTATCACATCACCATGGCGTGCTCCTGTTTTATTTGTTAAAAAGAAATATGGTTCAATGAGACTTTGCATTGATTATAGAGCCTTGAATAACATCACTGTTAAGAACAAATATCCTTTGCCTCATATCGATTATTTGTTTGATCAGCTCCAGGGAGCTCAGTATTTTTCAAAGATTGACTTGAGATTGGGGCACCATCAGCTGAAGGTAAAGAAAGAAGATGTTCCGAAGACCGCGTTCCGTACAAGATATAACCATTATGAATTTGTAGTAATGCCTTTTGGGCTAACCAATGCACCTGTTGTATTCATGGACTTAATGAATAGAATTTTCCATGAGTTCTTGGATAAGTTTGTGTTGGTTTTCATTGATGATATTTTGGTGTTTTCTAAAAGTAAAGAGGAGCATGAAAGACATTTAAGTGTTATCTTGCAAACCTTAAAAGAAAAGAAACTGTATGGAAAATTCAGTAAGTGTGAGTTTTGGTTGCAACAAATTTCTTTCCTTGGTCATATTGTTTCTAAAGATGGGATAACTGTTGATCCTGCAAAAACAAAGGTTGTTGAAGAATGGCCAAGACCCACAAATGTAACAGAGATTCGTAGTTTCCTTGGTTTGGCAGGCTATTACTGAAGGTTTGTTAGAAATTTTTCACGGTTATCTAGTCCAATGACTAAGCTAACTCAGAAGGGTGTTAAGTTTATCTAGACAAAAGAATGTGATGATTTTTTTCAGGAAGTGAAAAGAATATTGGTGAATGCTCCAGTTTTGGCACTACCTTCCAGGAATGGTGAGTTTGTTATATACAGTGATGCTTCATTGAAAGTACTTGGTTGTGTCCTAATGCATAATGATCAGGTAATTTCTTATGCTTCACGATAGTTGAAAACTCATGAGGTAAATTACCCTACACATGATTTGGAATTAGATGCTGTTGTTTTAGCTTTAAAAATTTAGAGACATCATTTTTATGGAGTAAAGTGTGAAATATATACTGATCAAAAAAGTTTAAAGTATATATTCACTTAGAAAGAGTTGAACATGAGACAAAGAAGATGGCTAGAATTAATCAAGGATTATGATTGTACAATTCATTACCATCCGGGAAAAGCAAATAAAGTGGTTGATGCTTTGAGTCGAAAAATTAATGCTTCATTAACCATGTTGCATTTGGAACGTGATCCTTTGGTTAAGGATTTGATGAAATTTGGCATAGAAGTTGTTGGTGCAGGATGTTCTTCTGTTTTGTTTCAGGTATCAGTGAAATATTCTCTATCAGACAGAATCAAGCAAGCACAGAAGCAAGACAGTGAGTTGCAGAAAAAGGTAGAGCTGGTTCAGAAGGGTAAGTTGCCTGAATTCAACATTGATAATGATTGTGTTTTGAGATTTGGGAAGAGATTGTGTGTGCCTTGTGATTCACAATTGAATAGAGAGTTGTTATGTGAAGCTCATAGTTCTCCATTTTCAGTTCATCCTGGCAGTACTAAGATGTACAGAGATCTGCGGGAGTATTACTGGTGGGATGGAATGAAAAGAGATATTGTTGATTTTACTGTGAAGTGTTTTACTTGTCAATAGGTTAAAGCAAAGCAGCAGTTACCGAAAGGGATGCTTCATCCTTTACCAGTGCCAGAGTGGAAATGGGAGAATATATCCATGGACTTCGTTGTGGGATTGCCGAAGACCCCTTGAGGTAATAATGCAATCTGGGTTATTGTTGATCGCTTGACCAAGTCTGCTCATTTCCTTGATATATGAGATACTTTTTTCCTAGATCAACTTTCCCGTTTGTATCCTAAAGAGATAGTCAGGTTACATGGAGTTCCCCTCTCCATTGTATCTGACCGTGATCCCAGGTTCACTTCTAACTTTTGGAAAGGCCTTCAGAAGTCGTTGGGTACTGAATTAAATTTTAGTACAGCTTTTCATCCTCAATCAGATGGGCAGTCAAAATGAACAATTCAGACATTGGAGGATATGTTACGTTCTTGCTCTATGGATTATCAGGGAAGTTGGGACCAACATCTTTCTTTGGTTGAATTTTCATATAATAACAATTTTCATTCCAGTATACAGATGGCACCATTTCAGGCATTATATGGGAAGTGGTGTCGAACTCCAGCTTTCTAGGATGAAGTGAGTGAAAGGAAGTTGATGGGACCAGAATTGGTAGAAGAGATGGCAGAAAAAGTTCAGCTGATTCAGAAACACATCAGAACAGCTCAGAGCAGGCAGAAGAGTTATGCAGACAACAGGAGGAAGGATCTATCTTTTGAGGTAGGTGATCATGTTTTTCTCAAAGTCTCACCATGGAAAAGTGTGATGTGATTTGGTAAGAAAGGAAAGCTGAGTCCAAGGTTCATTGGACCATATGAAATTCTGGAGAGAGTTGGATCAGTTGCATACCGGGTGGCTTTACCTCCAAGTTTATCTCAGGTACACAATGTTTTTCATGTTTCGATGTTGAGAAAGTATATGCCAGATCCATCTCATGTTTTGAGTCTAGAGGTAGTTCATCTGGAGGAGAACCTATCATATGAGGAACAACCGGTCCAGATTCTTGACCACAGGGAGCAAGTGTTACAGAATAAGGTGATTAATCAGGTAAAGGTTTTGTGTAAAAACCACATGATGGAAGAGGCAACATGGGAATCTGAAAATGCAATGAGGGATAAGTACCCCCATTTATTCGATAAGTAAATAAATTGCGGGGACACAATTTTCTAAAGGTGGGAAGGATGTAACATCCCAATTAAGTAATGAATAATAAATATTTTTATCTATGTCTTTTAATGATTAAGATAGTTTTTTAGAGGCTTAAAATGATAATAAATCCAATCTTAAGCATGAAATACACTAATATTTTTAAAAGATTGTTTTACTGCCTTTTGATGGAAAACCATTTTTAAATCTATCTTTTGACAATTTTATAAGCTATGTTTGTCAAAATAAACTTATTATTTATGATTGGGACATCAAAATTTACTTTGTGTGAATTTTTGGTATTTTTCTGACAATGATCATTTTTTTAATGAATAGTGAAAAATGTTGTATTTTAATTCAAAACCTCTTTTTAATATAATTTATTTATATGATTAGATTATCTTTTGAATTGGTTTTGAAGTGAAATTAGAATATATTTTTACCATTTAATCCAATGGTGGTCATTGGAATCAATTTCACTTTGAAATTGGACTTAAACTGGTGTCAATCTTTTGATACTTATTTTTTCATAAAAACACGCTTTTTATCATGACAGCGGGAATTAATTATTAAATTAATTAATGTGACTTATATGATTTGAATTTTGTAAAATAGACATAATTTTTTAATTCAGAATATCAAATATAGCTTAGGGTGAAGTTTTGGTATTTTTCTGAAAAACTTCAATTTTTTATGAATAGTGAAACCACTAAGTGGTAGTTAAAGAAACTGATTTTTCGTTTAAATGAAAATTTGTCACTTATGTGATTTGATTTTCAAAAATCTAACATACATGTTTGTCATTAAGAAGTAAAATGTGGTTCAATGATATTAAAATAATTTTTTGTTGAATAGTAACTTTTAAGTTCTTAATCGCGATTAGAGGTAATTAGTGTAGTTTAAGGTAAAAATAATGTTTTAATAATATGAGACGAGCTTGACACATGTCCTACCCTTATTGTATGTGTCATGTCCGACCAATAAAATCCATGGGTCAACTTGGGGACCCCATGGAGCCACTTTGGTTGGGAAATGACATAAATAACTTTTTATTTAATGATAAAGTAAAAATGACACAAACATGATATGTTTTACTAAAACAATTTTTTAAGTGGGGTTATACAAGTTAGATTTTTGATTATAAATATTAATTAGAAATATAAAAAGATTTCCTACATCATAGTATTTTTTTTATAATTTTTAGACTTTAAATAAACTAAATTATTTATGACATCATGATGACGCAGTGATTACCTCATTAATAAAGGATTTAAATAAAATGAAATGATAATGTAAAATCTATGACCTACACATGTCCAAAACCTATTGGATGGGTGGATTTAGAACCCTTATCACCTTACCCTAGAATTATATCAATGTGGGACCTTTTGAATCTGAAAATAATTTTAAAGTAGTGTAACATTTCTTTACTTTCCAAGAGTACCCCTCCTCTCCTCTTATAAAAGGCCCCCACCTCTACCTCCTTACCCACACTTCCAAAGCCTTTGGCTCGGCTAACCCCTGCCCATTTTGTCTCTCTACTTCCCTCTATTACTCCTTGAAACCTCACTTTCGGCAGAAGTCTTACCAAGGAAGCCTTTGAGCTCAAATCTAAGAGAGTTACGCAATTTTAAGGTAATGTCTTCTTTTGAGTCCTTTTGTTTGATTTTGCTTCTCCAACCCCCTAAAATATTTTTATTCATTTATTTTGTAACAAATATAGTATCTTCAATATACAAGGATGTTGTTATAATAAGGATTCTAGCTACACTTACACACACCTACATCTAATGGTTAAAGAACATATTGTTTCCGTGGATGGCGAATTTCTGCCTCCCGAAACGATGATTGTTCAACATTCTTTTAACACCTTCAAAGGTGGCCATTAAGATAACACTATATTTATATATGATATATAATATGTTTATGTTTTCCTTAAGCTTCTGTATTTTTCATTTTGGGCATACCTTTATGGTTTCCATTATGGGTAAACGTGATATCTTCATTTAAGGAAGTGCGGACTACCACCCCCTCAAAGTGATTTGATTCGTTAAATACCATATGTGGGATGTATAAAGGATGGAGTTATGATATTATATATGATATTACACTGGAATTATAATATACCTTTATATCATTATGATTCCATTCTATAAAATACGAAATAGAAATGAAAGTAGCGTTCATGCGTACGTACGGCTTACCGTCTCCATGAACGGTGAATTTCATTTCTTACCTCTAAATGATTATGTAATATTATAAATGCATGTATATACTGGATATATATGATATATACATAATGATTATAATCCTGGATATAATGGATACATGAAAAACATGTAATTATAAAGGGTTTATTTTTGACTCAAGTACCAATGATCGTTAAAACGACCGTTATTAACTTAAATAATTGCATAGTGTTCATGACATGGCGATAAGTGATATAAAAGGAATAATGAACTTGAAAAAGGTTCTTAAACAAGTAGAAATTAACTCAAGTTTATTATTCAGGAGATTAAAGAACGACTGAGTCATGTCGGACCCGAGGTATGGGACTTCATCTCAATCTCCTTTCATTGAGGCATATTTTGTTTTATACTCAACCTTCTTTTATATGGTGTATAAACCCCTTTGACTTTTACGTTTATCCAAAAGGAATCTTTTTTATACGAAGTGTTTTACTAAACGACAAAAGGGAATTTTTTTGTTGTACGTATACGGCGACAATGACTTCTCCGCTGCCGTGACCATTATTTGAGTTTCGACTTCCTCTACAAGCCATACCTTCTTTTTAAAAGAAAAATAAATACCATGTTTTACTTTTCTTTTATTTTGGTATTGAAAATGGTTTTCATAATGTTTTTATTATATCAATGTGTTGTATTGATATCTTGTGATTGAAATGTGAAAATGTTATGTTTCCTTTATGCATGTTTTATGTGATACGATTATGTTATGGATCTTGGGCATTATTATGAAGATGGGTGGTTCCGTGATAAACTAAGGGCGGGTGAGCCCGATATAGCTCTCCAATGCATTGGGTAACGCGAAGGAGTGAAACGTTAAGGTTTTTTCGAAGAGATTTAGGGAATATACTATGATGGGTATTCCAAACGTAACCAAGAGGGTTACTCCCTAGGTAAGAATGTTATGAATGCCTCAAGTTACCTTTACGTCTTATGATTTCTATGATTTATTTATGATTTGATGAGGTATGTTGAAGTGCTTATGTTTTATGGGTAAAGTATGATTTTATTCTTATGTATATATGTACCCATGTTTCCTTTCCATATATTTTTATATCCCTTACTGAAATTTTTATGCTCATCCCAAGTTTTTTTGAAATGTTTTTCACAGGTCAAGGGAACGGTACATGATATGATGATAGTGTCAAGGAAGTGTCAAGAAAGAATCCATGTTTTATTTTAAATATGTTTCCATTTATGGGAAAGAATAATACTATCTTTATGTAACCACTTTGTTTATATGTGGAATTTAATGCAAGTTTTATGATCTAATTCTCTAAAACTCTAAACCCGAAAAGATCCTCAATGTGTATTCTTGTAATAACTCAAGATTAAGTAAGGTTTATGGCTGGGGCCTTATAGTTATGCTGCAGAATTTTCATCTCAAAATGTCTCTCTCTTTTTCTAAAGTTATTTTATTTTATTAAGTGAATACTCAAAGATCTCTCTTCTATATGGGTATTCACATATATACCAAAATTTTCTATTTTAAATTCTGGTATTTACATACATGAAACCCGATTTCCCTTTCCGTGGGTTTAAAGTGACATAAAGATCATGTCTTTAAAGCAGTTTTTAAAATGTTATGATTATGAAATGAAACCCATTTATTTTATGCTATATGGTTTGTTTATGAAATGATTGATGATGATATATGTGGCTCACATGATAATAAAGAAATTTCAAGGGTGCGCTCAGATATCACCCCAATGCATTGGGTAAAGACTTAATCTCTAGAGATGACCTTTTAGACTGATACCTTGGTGAATAACCTTGGTAATTTTTAATGACACCTTGGGGATGGACCTTGGTGAAATGAAATGATTGTCAATATTAAATTTTGTAGCCACATCTTCAAGTTATGAAAAATGTTATTTTTATTATGATATACCCCATGATTTATTTCTCATGCCTTAAAGTTCTTTTTCATGACATTATTGATGTATCTCAAGTTCACATGTTAAATGTTTCTCCTCATTTACCTTACTGGGCCTTTTGCTTACCCTTTCTTTTGATGTATGTCCCCAGGTTATGAGATGTAGTAATGAACCTAGGATGAACAAAAGGAAAAGACTTTCAAGTGTTTAAGAAGAATGTTTTATGTTTTCATGTTTTCTGTTCCTGGTTTCCAAGACACTAAACCTTAAAGATCCTCTTTTTTGTAAAATGTAATGAAAGTTTATGTGATAAAAAGTCGGGATTCTATAGTTGGTATCAAAGGATGGTTTAGTTATTTGTGGAAATTAGGATATAAAAACTTTAGGAAGAATCCTATAGAAAAGTTTATATATAGGAAATATTCCCGGTATTTTGGTGAGTATTGAGTAATGGGTTGCCAAGAAAATACATCCCTGTCTAGATACGAGCAGGTAGAGGTGGCTCTGGTACAGATGTACATAGGGGTAAAACCTGAAAACACCGCTTTAAGCTAGACTCAAATGGGAACTGGTACACAACAACGGCCCTTTTTGCACTCTTGGTTATGACACTCCCGAGGGATATGCTTTGGTAAATTCATAAGCTTAGTATGAACCATTATTAAAGGAACAAAAATAAAATAAAATAAAGATTCACATAAGAATATATGATCATGGATAACCTAGATTGGAACCTAGGGGATCACAAGTTAGGATATACTTTTATTCTACAAGTTTATCCTTTTATGCTTAAAGTTTCCTTTTCCTGATTATTGGCTAAGTATTTAAGCCCCTAATTATAGTTTCTTTTCTTAGTTAATGGCGGGAAATGGAAGAACATGTCCCAACAACCAATGTGATAGAAAATGTGATGATTTCCGTATTAATATGACACAGATTATTAGGGGATTAAAAGATGATTATTATTTTGGAAGACGTTCACTATTTTGGGTACTCTATATGATCGACGTAAATAGATTACTACGGTATTTTCATTGAGGAGTAAGGTTGAATTATATTTTGAAGAATCAATGAATTTAAGGAAAAATTATAGTAATTTAGGTTACTTATGGGAATGATTAACCTATATTGGGTAAAATATGTTTAGGTTAGCTACTGTTGTTATAAGATGTTAGGAGTGGCTGATGTTGTTTGGAGATGAAAATGAAGTTTATTTTGGAAGACTATGTTATCAAATCCTTCTTATATTTGGGTTTCAATCTTAGTTTGGTTTATTTTGAGGAATTTTAAGGACCATTATTTATGGAATGGTCTATGATGAACTTTGGGTAGTACCATGGAACTTTGAAGATTCAAAAGTAGTTTCCATTCCTATGGGATTCTTTATATTTGAAGAGTGGTTTTACCTTACCCTTTCTGTTTTTGGGATAATTTTTAAAGATAGAAGAAATAGATAGTTAATCTTTTGTGGATTATGTGACTCTCTAGAAGATGATTCTTGTGCTTTTGATGAGACCAAGTGTTTTTTAATTCTCATCGTTTGGGGAAAAGATTAGTTTTGGTAGAGAATTATTAAAGGATAAAACTCTACTTGAAGGTAGGTATATTTCCTTATGTTTTTGTTCTATGTTGTAAATGAATTCCTCAAAATTATGAAAAGGAACATAAAACAAAAACGATGTTGGTTTACGTTTCCTATTAGGTAATCAAAGACCATTTACACACATCATAAGTTTGGGATTTTCTTATGGTTAACTTTCTCCTAATCATGTTTTCTATCACTCTCCCTCAGAACTTGACCCTTTGTTTTCTCCTCCATGTCCATGTTTTCCTACATGGAATCCTGGTGTGGGTTAACTCGGGTGACCTTTGTACTTCCCTTTCTTTCTTTTAAAGTAATAGTTTTACTGACTCCTTTTCTGATGCGGGATATTCAATGAAATTTCAAAACCCAATTTTAAAAATTGTGAGGACGCAATTTCTTAAGGGGGGAAGATTCTAACGACCAGAAATTTTGAATAAATCTTGTTTCCTAATTTTGTCTGTTATTTTATACTCAAAAAAAATGTTTCATTTGATAACATGAGTATAACTAAAATGAGACCGTTGGGTTTTGACTGTTATATGACCATTGGTCAATATGACCGCTGGAAACTAAACGTTTTGATTATTGTCTCTAAATACAAGTAATCTTGGTTAATTATTATAGAAAGAAAATTTGATGGCCTCACCCAGTAGTCGTGGACCGATCGAACCCATCTAACAGAACTTGGGAAGGAGGTAGCACCACTGGGCTTTGCTCTGGACCAAACCCAAGCCGAACTTCATCGTGTGAAGCTAGAATGGAATCGCCTTTGTGAGAATTTCAAACTGATAGAAATTACTACTCGTGCGATGTTGGTCGAGCCTCCCTCGGATTCTCTCACCTTATCACACCTTACACTTAGGTCCTATGCTGGTGTGATAAGGGGCTATGTAAGGAGACCATAACTTCCTTGTGTAATCCTTTGTTTTAAATAAAAATTGGGATTTCTTCTTATGATGATGTTTATGACTTTTCAAATGTCCGGATAAATATAGTATGCATATTTTTGGTGGATTTTAGAGAAAGGATATTTTAAAAAATGTTATGTAAACCTTAAATAATTAAAAATGTGTAATGATTTTCAAAAAATGTTCTTCTACAATTATGTTCAGTACAAAATTTAGAGTCTAATAAGATCAACTTAATTTTTGATGAATAGTAAATTATGAATAGTGATTTTATGCTTAGGATTAGTAATGTGACCAAATGGATTAGTAATCTCACTTAAAGAAAGTATTAATATAATCTAGGCACCTTGATTAAGTAATGTGATTCAATAAAATGGTTATATAACGGTTTCATAAATTATTATTCAAGTATTAGTTTTTTCGGGTGAATAGTGTTTTTTAATTAAAAATTAAATTAAAAATATTTAGAAAATTATTTTTATAAAATGGATTTCATTTTTGAACTCAGAGCATCGATATTATGTTAAGTTAATTTTTGGGGTTTTTTCTGAAAAAATGAATTTTCGGTGAATAGTGTATTTATTTAAAAATTAAATTAAAAATATTTAGAAAATTATTTTTATAAAATTGAGTTCATTTTTGAAATCAGATCATTGATATTTGGTTAATGTGAAATTTTGGAATTTTTCTGAGAAAGTTGAATTTTCAGTGAATAGTAAAAATACAGTTTTAGGGTTTCGGTATGTTTAATGACATCATAACTGTGTCATGATGATGCCATGAGATATTTTAAGGGATGGTAGACCAAAGGTGATGAATTATTGTATTGGGGGCCCCATGTGGCCTAACTCCATGGTAAATACCATGGGAGAGCCCATGCTTCTGAGAAAACCACTTGTGAGGTGTCCCTTGGCCATTAATGCCTTGTCCCCTCACTTTCCCTAAAAATACCAAGCCATCCTCTCATCCATTTCGACTCCCCACTCTCCCCTAACGAATTTATGATCTCATTACCTCCCAAGGATTCCTCCCAAGGTTCCCCCAAGCTCTCAAGGTCCCAACCTTTGAGTTTTAAGAGTTACGTTTTAAGGTAAGGGATCTGACCCCTCTCTTTCTTTTCAAGTGATCTTTTTTATGTCATTTCTTTTATGCTCCATGTTCTTATGTTGGAGGAGGTTCTTTTATATTCCCCTTACTTCCCTTTCCATTTTCATATAATGAGATATCCCCTCTTACTCTCATTATTTCGTTTTATGAATGTTTAAGTGGCGCCGTTAGGCTGCCGAAATTTTCGTAACGGATTCTTTCTCCCTTCTCGTTTTCAAGTTCTACTTTCACGTCAAGTCTTTCAAGTTCCTTTATATTATGTTGGGGTATGATCTCTATATCTATCATACTGATCATTTATTTTCATATTATGATAGACCCTTTTTGATCTCGTCAATTCATTTTTGTTGAAGTTTAAATGGCGTCGTTAGGCTGCCGAATTTTTAAGGGATTCTTTCACCTTTCTCATTTTTCAAAGTTCTACTTTCATGTCAAGTCTTTCATGTTCATTTTTATTATGTTGGGGTATGATCTCTATATCTATCATACTTATATTTTATAATAATATGATGAGAGACCCCATTTGATGTCTTCAATTCAGTATTTTGAAATTTTAAGTGGCGTCGTTAGGCTGCCGAATTTTTAAGTGGTTCTTTCACCTTTCTCCTTTTTCAAAGTTCTAATTCCATGTCAAGTCTTGAAAGTTCCTTTTTATTATGTTGGGGTATGATCTCTATATCTATCATACTGATCTTTTATGTTCATATGATGAGATACCCTATTTGATCTCATCAATTCATTTTTGGTTGAAGTGTATGTGACGTCGTTAGGCTGCACAATTTTCATAAGAGAAATCTTATTTTTGTCTTCATTTCATGTTCTTCATTTCATATGGTATATTTTCAAATTTCATTACCATGTTATTAAATCCATTATATTCTGTCCCTCTACTGTTTTATGGGTCATTTATGAATGTTTGACCCATGTCCCCTATCTTTTCAATGTTTTCTAAAACCCTGTAACATAGCCGTTATACTGCAAAATTTTCGTCTCAAAATGTCTCTCTCTTTTTCTAAATTTATTTTATTTTATTAAATGAATACTCAAAGCTCTCTATTCTATATGGTTATTCACATATATACCAAAATTTTCTATTTTAAATTCTGAGATTTAAATACATGAAACCCCCTTTCCCTTTCTGTGGGTTTAAAGTGACATAAAGATCATGTCTTTAAAGCAGTTTTTAAAACGTTATGATTATGAAATGAAACCCATTTCTTTTATGCTATATGGGTTTTTTATGAAATTATTGATGATGATATATGTGGATCACATGATAATAAATACATGTCAAGGGTGCGCCCAGATATCACTCCAATGCATTGGGTAAAGACTTAATCTCTAGAGATGACCTTTTAGACTGATACCTTGGTGAATAACCTTGGTAATTTTTAATGACACCTTGGGGATGGACCTTGGTGAAAAGAAATTATTTTCAATATTAAATGTTTTAGTCACATCTTTAAGTTATGAAAAATGTTATTTTTATTATGATATGCCTCATGATTTCTTTCTCATGCCTTAAAGTTCTTTTTCATGACATTGTTGATGTATCTCAAGTTCACATGTTAAATGTTTCTCCTCTTTTCCCTTACTGGGCCTTTTGATCACCCTTTCTTTTGATGTATGTCCCATGGTTATGAGATGTAGTAATGAACCTAGGATGAAAATAAGGAGAATACTTTCAATTGTTTAAGAATAATGTTTTATGTTTTCATGTTTTATGTTCTTGGTTTCCAAGATACTAAACCTTAAAGATCCTATTTTTTGTAAAATGTAATGAAAGTTTATGTGATAAAAAGTTGGGATGCTATAGTTGGTATCAAAGGATGGTTTAGTAATTTTTTGAAATTATGATATGAAAACTTTAGGAAGAATCCTATAAAAAATTTTATATATAGGAAATCTTCTTGGTATTTTGGTGAGTATTGAGTAATGGGTTTCCAAGCAAATACATCCTTGTCTGGATACAAGCAGGTAGAGGTGTCTCTGGCATAGATGTACATAGGGGTAAAACCTGAAAACACCACTTTGAGATAGACTCAAACGGGAACCGGTACATGACAACGGGCCTTGCTACACTCTTGGTTACAACGCTCCCAGGGGATATGCTTTGGTAAATTCATAAGCTTAGTATGAACCATTATTAAAGGAACAAAGATTAAATAAAATAAAGATTCACATAAGAATATATGATCATGGATAACCTAGATTGGAACCTAGGGGATCACAAGTTAGGATATACTTTTATTCTACAAGTTTATCCTTTTATGCTTAAAGTTTCCTTTTCATGATTATTGACTAACTATGTAAGCACCTAATTATAGTTTATTTTCTTAGTTAATGGTGGGAAATGTAAGAACATGTCCCAAAAACCAATGTGATAGGAAATGCGATGATTGTCGTATTAATATGACAGAGATGATTAGGGGATTAAAAGATGATTATTATTTTGGAATACGTTCACTATTTTGGGGACTCTATATGATTGACGTAAATAGATTACTACGGTATTTTCATTGAGGAGTAAGATTGACTTATATTTTCAAGAATCAATGAATTTAAGGTGGACTTATAGTAATTTAGGTTACTTATGGGAATGATTAACCTATCTTGGGTAAAATATGTTTAGGTTAGCTACTGTTGTTATAAGATGTTAGGAGTGGTTGATGTTGTTTGGAGATGAACAATGAAGTTTATTTTGGAAGACTATGTTATCAAATCCTTCTTGTATTTGGGTTTCAGTCTTAGTTTGGTTTATTTTGAGGAATTTTAAGGACCATTATTTATGGAATAGTCTATGATGAACTTTGGGTAGTACCATGGAACTTTGAAGATTTAAAAGTATTTTACATTCCTATGAGATTCTTTCTTTTTGAATAGTTGTTTTACCTTACCCTTTCTGTTTTTGGGATAATGTTTAAAGATAGAAGAAATAGATAGTTAATCTTTTTTGGATTATGTGACTCTCTAGAAGATGATTCTTGTGCTTTTGATGAGACCAAGTGTTTTTTAATTCTCATCATTTGGATAAAAGATTAGTTTTGGTAGAGACTTATTAAAGGATGAAACTATACTTGAAGGTAGGTATATTTCCTTATGTTTTTGTTCTATGTTGTAAATGAATTCCTAAAAATTATGAAAAGGAACGTAAAACAAAAATGTTGTTGGTTTACGTTTCCTACAAGGTAATCAAAGACCATTTACACACATCATAAGTTTGGGATTTTCTTATGGTTAACTTTCTCCTAATCATGTTTTCTATCACTCTCCCTCAGAACTTGACCCTTTTTTTCTCCTCCATGTCCATGTTTTCCAACATGGAATCCTAGTGTGGGTTAACTCAGGTGACCTTTGTACTTCCCTTTCTTTCTTTTAAATTAATAGTTTTACTGACTCCTTTTCCGATGTGGGACTTTCAATGAAATTTCAAAACCCAATTTTAAAAATTGTGAGGACGCAATTTCTTAAGGGGGGAAGATTGTAACGACCCGAAATTTTGAATAAATCTTGTTTCCTAATTTTTTGTGTTATTTTATACTCAACAAAAATGTTTCATTTGATAACATGAGTATAATTAAAATGAGACCATTAGGTTTTGACTGTTATATGACCATTGGTCAATATGACCGCTGGAAACTAAACGTTTTGATTATTGTCTCTAAATACAAGTAATCTTGGTTAATTATTATAGAAAGAAGATTCGATGGCCTCACCTAGTAGTCTTGGACCAATCGAAGCCCATCTAACAGAACTTGGGAAGGAGGTAGCACCACTGGGCTTTGCTCTGGACCAAACCCAAGCCGAACTTCATCTTGTGAAGCTAGAACGGAATCGCCTTTGCGAGAAGTTCAAACTGATAGAAATTACTACTCGTGCGATATTGGCCGAGCCTCCCTCGGATTCTCTCACCTTAGCACACCTTACACTTAGGTCCTATGCTGGTGTGATAAGGGGCTATGTAAGAAGACCGTAAATTCCTTGTGTAATCCTTTGTTTTAAATAAAAATTGGGATTTCTTCTTATGATGATATTTATGACTTTTCAAATGTCCGGATAAATATTGTATGCATATTTTTGGTGAATTTTAGAGAAAGGATATTTTAAAAAATGTTGTGTAAACCTTAAATAATTAAAAATGTGTAATGATTTTCAAAAAATGGTCTTCTAAAATTATGTTTAGTGCGAAATTTAGCGTCTAATAAGATCAACTTAGTTTTTGATGAATAGTATAATATGAATAGTGATTTTATGCTTAGGATTAGTAATGTGACCAAATGGATTAGTAATCTCACTTAAATAAAGTATTAATATAATCTAGGCACCTTGATTAAGTAATGTGATTCAATAAAATGGTTAAATAACGGTTTCATAAATTATTATTCAAGTATTAGTTTTTTCAGGTGAATAGTGTTTTTTAATTAAAAATTAAATTAAAAATATTTAGAAAATTAATTTTATAAAATGGATTTCATTTTTGAACTCAGAGAATCGATATTATGTTAAGGTAATTTTTGGGGTTTTTTCTGAAAAAAATGAATTTTCGGTGAATAGTGTATTTATTTAAAAATTAAATTAAAAATATTTAGAAAATTATTTTTATAAAATGGAGTTCATTTTTGAATCAGATCATTGATATTTGGTAAATGTGAAATTTTGGGATTTTTCTGAGAAAGTTGAATTTTTAGTGAATAGTAAAAATACAGTTTTATGGTTTCGGTATGTTTAATGACATCATAACTGTGTCATGATAATGCCATGATATATTTTAAGGGATGGTAGACCAAAAGTGATGAATTATTGTATGGGGGGCCCATGTGGCCTAACTCCAGGGAAAATACGATGGGAGATCCCATGCTTTTGAGAAAACCACTTGTGAGGTGTCCCTTGGCCATTAATGCCTTGTCCCCTCACTTTCCCTATAAATACCAAGCCATCCTCTCATCCATTTCGACTCCCCACTCTCCCCCCAACGAATTCTGGTCTCATTACCTCCCAAGGAGTCCTCCCAAGGTGCCCCCAAGCCCTCAAGGTCCCAACCTTTGAGTTTTAAGAGTTATGTTTTAAGGTAAGGGATCTGACCCCTCTCTTTCTTTTCAAGTGATCTCTTTTATGTCATTTCTTTTATGATCCATGTTCTTATGTTGGAGGAGGTTATTTTATATTCCCCTTACTTCCCTTTACATGTTAATATAATGATATATCCCCTCTTACTCTCATTATTTCGTTTTATGAATGTTTAAGTGGCGCCGTTAGGCTGCCGAAATTTTCGTAACAGATTCTTTCTCCCTTATCGTTTTCAAGTTCTACTTTCATGTCAAGTATTTCAAGTTTCTTTATATTATGTTGGGGTATGATCACTATATCTATAATACTGATCATTTATGTTCATATGATGAGAGACCCTTTTTTATCTCGTCAATTCATTTTTGTTGAAGTTTAAGTGGCGTCGTTAGGCTGCCGAATTTTTAAGGGATTCGTTCACCTTTCTCATTTTTCAAAGTTCTACTTTCATGTCAAGTCTTTCAAGTTCCTTTTTATTATGTTGTGGTATGATATCTATATCTATCATACTGATCTTTTATTATCATATGATGAGAGACCCCATTTGATCTCTTCAATTCAGTATTTTGAAGTTTTAAGTGGCGTCGTTAGGCTGCCGAATTTTTAAGTGGTTCTTTCACCTTTCTCCTTTTTCAAAGTTCTAATTCCATGTAAAGTCTTGAAAGTTCCTTTTTATTATGTTTGGGTATGATCTCTATATCATTAATACTGATATTTTATGTTCATATGATGAGAGACCCTATTTGATCTCATCAATTCATTTTTTGTTGAAGTTTATGTGACGCCGTTAGGCTGCAGAATTTTCATAAGAGAAATCTTATTTTTGTCTTCCTTTCATGTTCTTCATTTCATATGGTATATTTTCAAATTTCATTACCATGTTCTTAAATCCCTTATATTATATCCATCTACTATTTTATGGGTCATTTATGAATGTTTTACCCATGTCCCCTCTCTTTTCAATGTTTTCTAAAACTTTGTAACATAGTCGTTATGATGCAGAATTTTCGTCTCAAAATGTCTCTCTCTTTTTCTAAAGTTATTTTATTTTTTTAAGTGAATACTCAAATCTCACTCTTCTATATGGGTATTCACATATATACCAAAATGTTATATTTTAAATTCTGGTATTTACATACATGAAACCCGCTTTCCCTTTCCGTGGGTTTAAAGTGACATAAAGATCATGTCTTTAAAGCAGTTTTTAAAACGTTATGATTATGAAATGAAACCCATTTCTTTTATGCAATATGGGTTGTTTATTAAATGATTGATGATGATATACGTGGCTCACATGATAATAAAGATATGTCAAGGGTGCACCCAGATAGCGCTCCAATGCATTGGGTAAAGACTTAATCTCTTGAGATGACCTTTTAGACTGATACCTTGGTGAATAACCTTGGTAATTTTTAATTACACCTTGGGGATGGACCTTGGTGAAACCAAATGATTTTAAATATTAAATGTTTTAGCCACATCTTCAAGTTATCAAAAAATTTATTTTTATTATGATATGCCTCATGATTTCTTTCTCATGCCTTAAAGTTCTTTTTCATGACATTATTGATGTATCTCAAGTTCACATGTTAAATGTTTCTCCTCGTTTCCCTTACTGGTCCTTTTGCTCACCCTTTCTTTTTATGTATGTCCCTGGGTTATGAGATACAGTAATGAACCTAGGATGAACATAAGTAGAAGACTTTCAAGTGTTTAAGAAGAATGTTTTATGTTTTCATGTTTTATGTTCCTGGTTTCCAAGACACTAAACCTTAAAGATCCTCTTTTTTGTAAAATGTAATGAAAGTTTATGTAATAAAAAGTCGGGATGATATAGTTGGTATCAAAGGATGGTTTAGTTATTTGTGGAAATTAGGATATGAAAACTTTATGAAGAATCCTATAGAAAAGTTTATATATAGGAAATTTTCCTGGTATTTTGGTGAGTATTGAGTAATGGGTTGCCAAGAAAATACATCAGTGTCTGGATACGAGCAGGTAGAGGTGGCTCTGGAACAGATGTACATAGGGGTAAAACCTGAAAACACCGCTTTGATCTAGACTCAAATGGGAACTGGTAAACGACAACGGGCCTTGCTGCACTCTTGGTTACGACACTCCCGGGGGATATGCTTTGGTAAATTCATAAGCTTAGTATGAACCATTATTAAAGGAACAAAGATAAAATAAAATAAAGATTCACATAAGAATATATGATCATGGATAACCTAGATTGGAACCTAGGGGATCACAAGTTAGGATATACTTTTATTCTACATGTTTATCCTTTTATGCTTAAAGTTTCCTTTTCATGATTATTGGCTAAGTATTTAAGCCCCTAATTATAGTTTCTTTTCTTAGTTAATGGTGGGAAATGGAAGAACATGTCCCAACAACCAATGTGATAGGAAATGCGACGATTGCCGTATTAATATGATAGAGATGATTAGGGGATAAAAAGATGATTATTATTTTGGAATACATTCACTATTTTGGGGACTCTATATGATCGACGTAAATAGATTACTACGGTATTTTCATTGAGGAGTAAGGGTGACTTATATTTTGAAGAATCAATGAATTTAAGGTGGACTTATAGTAATTTAGGTTACTTATGGGAATGATTAACCTATCTTGGGTAAAATATGTTTAGGTTAGCTATTGTTGTTATAAGATGTTAGGAGTGGTTGATTTTGTTTGGAGATGAACAATGAAGTTTATTTTGGAAGACAATGTTATCAAATCCTTCTTGTATTTGGGTTTCAATCTTAGTTTGGTTTATTTTGAGGAATTTTAAGGACCATTATTTATGGAATGGTCTATGATGAACTTTGGGTAGTACCATGGAACTTTGAAGATTTAAAAGTAGTTTCCATTCCTATGGGATTCTTTATTTTTGAAGAGTTGTTTTACCTTACCCTTTCTATTTTTGGGATAATGTTTAAAGATAGAAGAAATAGATAGTTAATCTTTTGTGGATCATGTGACTCTCTAGAAGATGATTCTTATGAGACCAAGTGTTTTTGAATTCTCATCATTTGGATAAAATATTAGTTTTGGTAGAGACTTATTAAAGGATGAAACTCTACTTGAAGGTAGGTATATTTCCTTATGTTTTTGTTCTATGTTGTAAATGAATTCCTCAAAATTATGAAAAGGAACGTAAAACAAAAATGTTGTTAGTTTACGTTTCCTACTGGGTAATCAAAGACCATTTACACACATCATAAGTTTGGGATTTTCTTATGGTTAACTTTCTCCTAATCATGTTTTCTATCACTCTCCCTCAGAACTTGACCCTTTGTTTTCTCCTCCATGTCCATGTTTTCCTACATGGAATCCTAGTGTGGGTTAACTCGGGTGACCTTTGTACTTCCCTTTCTTTCTTTTAAAGTAATAGTTTTACTGACTCATTTTTCGATGTGGGACTTTCAATGAAATTTCAAAACCCAATTTTAAAAATTTTGAGGACACAATTTCTTAAGGGGGGAAGATTGTAACGACCCGAAATTTTGAATAAATCTTGTTTCCTAATTTTGTGTGTTATTTTATACTCAACAAAAATGTTTCATTTGATAACATGAGTATAATTAAAATGAGACCATTGGGTTGAGACTGTTATATGACCATTGGTCAATATGACCGCTGGAAACTAAACGTTTTGATTATTGTCTATAAATACAAGTAATCTTGGTTAATTATTATAGAAAGAAGATTTGATGGCATCACCCATTAGTCTTGGACCGATCCAAGCCCATCTAACAGAACTTGGGAAGGATGTAGCACCACTGGGCTTTGCTCTGGACCAAACCCAAGCCGAACTTCATCGTGTGAAGCTAGAACGAAATCGCCTTTGCGAGAAGTTCAAACTGATAGAAATTACTACTCATGTGATGTTGGCCGAGCCTCCCTCAGATTCTCTCACCTTAGCACAACTTACACTTAGGTCCTATACTGGTGTGATAAGGGGCTATGTAAGGAGACCGTAACTTCCTTGTGTAATCATTTGTTTTAAATAAAAATTGGGATTTCTTCTTATGATGATATTTATGACTTTTCAAATGTCCGGATAAATATAGTATGCATATTTTTGGTGAATTTTAGAAAAATGATATTTTAAAAAATGTTATGCAAACCTTAAATAATTAAAAATGTGTAATGATTTTCAAAAAATGGTCTTCTACAATTATGTTCAGTACGAAATTTAGAGTCTAATAAGATCAACTTAATTTTTGATGAATAGTAAATTATGAATAGTGATTTTATGCTTTGGGTTAGTAATGTGACCAAATGGATTAGTAATCTCACTTAAAGGAAGTATTAATATAATCTAGGCACCTTGATTAAGTAATGTGATTCAATAAAATGGTTAAATAACGGTTTCATAAATTATTATTCAAGTATTAGTTTTTTCAGGTGAATAGTGTTTTTTAATTAAAAATTAAATTAAAAATATTTAGAAAATTATTTTTATAAAATGGATTTCATTTTTGAACTCAGAGCATCGATATTATGTTAAGGTAATTTTTGGGGTTTTTTCTGAAAAAATGAATTTTCGGTGAATAGTGTATTTATTTAAAAATTAAATTAAAAATATTTAGAAAATTATTTTTATAAAATGGAGTTCATTTTTGAAATCAGAGCATTGATAATTGGTTAATGTGAAATTTTGGGATTTTTCTGAGAAAGTTTAATTTTCAGTGAATAGTAAAAATACAGTTTTAGGGTTTCGGTATGTTTAATGACATCATAACTGTGTCATGATGATTCCATGAGATATTTTAAGGTATGGTCGACCAAAGGTGATGAATTATTTTATGGGGGGCCCATGTGGCCTAACTCCATGGGAAATACCATGGGAGAGCCCATGCTTTTGAGAAAACCACTTGTGAGGTGTCCCTTGGCCATTAATGCCTTGTCCCCTCACTTTCCCTATAAATACCAAGCCATCCTCTCATCCATTTCGACTCCCCACTCTCCCCCAACTATGTTCTGGTCTCATTACCTCCCAAGGAGTCCTCCCAAGATACCCCCAAGCCCTCAAGGTCCCAACCTTTGAGTTTTAAGAGTTACATTTTAAGGTAAGGGATATGACCCCTCTCTTTCTTTTCAAGTGATCTCTTTTATGTAATTTATTTTATGATCCATGTTCTTATGTTGGAGGAGGTTATTTTATATTCCCCTTAATTCCATTTCCATGTTAATATAATTAGATATCCCCTCTTAATCTCATTATTTCGTTTTATGAATGTTTAAGTGGCGTCGTTAGGTTGCCGAAATTTTCGTAACGGATTCTTTCTCCCTTCTCGTTTTCAAGTTCTACTATCATGTCAAGTTTTTCAAGATACTTTATATTATGTTGTGGAATGATCTCTATATCTATCATACTTATCATTTATGTTCATATTATGAGAGACCCTTTTTGATCTCGTCAATTCATTTTCGTTGAAGTTTAAGTGGCGTCGTTAGGCTGCCGAATTTTTAAGGGATTCGTTCACCTTTCTCATTTTTCAAAGTTCTACTTTCATGTCAAGTATTTCAAGTTCCTTTTTATTATGTTGGGGTATGATATCTATATCTATCATACTGATATTTTATGATCATATGATGATAGACCCCATTTGATCTCTTCAATTCAGTATTTTGAAGTTTTAAGTGGCATCGTTAGGCTGCCGAATTTTTAAGTGGTTCTTTCACCTTTCTCCTTTTTCAAAGTTCTAATTCCATGTCAATTATTGAAAGTTCCTTTTTATTATGTTTGGGTATGATATCTATATCTATCATACTGATCTTTTATGTTCATGTGATGAGAGACCCTATTTGATCTCATCAATTCATTTTTGGTTGAAGTTTATGTGACGTCGTTAGGCTGCAAAATTTTCATAAGAAAAATCTTATTTTTGTCTTCCTTTCATGTTCTTCATTTCATATGGTATATTTTAAAATTTCATTACCATTTTATTAAATCCCTTATATTCTTCCCCTCTACTGTTTTATGGGTCATTTATGAATGTTTGACCCATGTCCCCTCTCTTTTCAATTTTTTCTAAAACCCTGTAACATAGCCGTTATGCTGTAGAATTTTCGTCTCAAAATGTCTCTCTATTTTTCTAAAGTTATTTTATTTTATTAAGTGAATACTCAAAGCTCTCTCTTCTATATGGGTATTCACATATATACCAAAATGTTCTATTTTAAATTCTGGGATTTACATACATGAAACCCGCTTTCCCTTTCCGTTGGTTTAAAGTGACATAAAGATCATGTATTTAAAGTAATTTTTAAAACATTATGATTATGAAATGAAACCCATTTCTTTTATGCTATATGGGTTGTTTATGAAATGATTGATGATGATATATGTGGCTCACATGATAATAAAGACATGTCAAGGGTGTGCCCAGATAGCGCTCCAATTCATTGGGTAAAGACTTAATCTCTAGAGATGACCTTTTAGACTGATACCTTAGTGAATAACCTTGGTAATTTTTAATGACACCTTGGGGATGGACCTTGGTGAAACAAAATGATTGTCAATATTAAATGTTGTAGCCACATCTTAAAGTTATGAAAAATTTTATTTTTATTATGATATGCCTCATGATTTCTTTCTCATGCGTTAAAGTTCTTTTTTATGACATTGTTGATGTATCTCAAGTTCACATGTTAAATGTTTCTCCTTGTTTCCCTTACTGAGCCTTTTTCTCACCCTTTCTTTTGATGTATGTCCCCAGGTTATGAGATGCAGTAATGAACCTAGGATGAACATAAGGAGAAGACTTTCAAGTGTTTAGGAAGAATGTTTTATGTTTTCATGTTTTGTGTTCCTGGTTTCCAAGACACTAAACCTTGAAGATCCTCTTTTTTGTAAAATGTAATGAAAGTTTATGTGATAAAAAGTCGGGATGCTATACTCAAGGTGTGTGTGAGTGAGGAAAAAGAATAATATAAATAACATGGAAGTCCATGACCTGATATCCATTTTATTTTGGGGTGTCTATGCTATCAATGGGGCCTAGATGTTACATTGGTATCAATAGAGGAACCCAACCTTAAGTGTGGCGGTGCTGGCTAGGTTGAGATGTAGGGTCCACAATGAGGATGTTGTGATCGAAAGGGAGAGATAATATAACACCTTATAATGATAAAAGGTTAAATTAATAAATGATATGACTCATGTCAACAAGTTTCACCTTTCCTTTTGTGAGCTTACCTGGTTATAACTCCACAGCTAAGTGTTCTTGGCTTGGAGTAGTGATCAGGATGGGTGACCTTCTGGGAAATTTCTTAGGCTATGTACAAATGAGGAAAAATAACACTGGAAAGAACATGTGTTGACTAATGGCTATAATTATTAGTTTGATCACCTATTTGGGTACTTGGGTGGGCCATAGGGAGGGTACCACGTGTCTGTGGAGAAATTGGTGGTCGGGATGGGTGACCTTTTGGGAAATTTCTCAGAGTGTGTATGAGTGAGGAAAAATAATACTGAAAAGAACATGTGTTGTACTGTGGGGAAAATAATTAGTTTGATTACTTTTTGGGCATGTGGGTGGGCCCTAGGGAGGGGACCACATGTATGTGGGGAAGCTAGTGGTGCTTGGAGGATCAGGGCATGACGACCATGCTAAGGTGGGGTGTCTATACTATTAGTGGGGCTTAGTTGTTACATTGGTATTAGGGTAGGAACTCAGCCTTAAGTGTGGTGTCACTTCCTGGGTTGAGATGTAGGGTCCCCAACTAATACATTATTCTCTAAATGGGAATTTAATATAACAACCCATAATGATAAAGGTTTAAATGACTAAATGATATGACGCATGTCAACAAGGTGAACCTTTATTTTCAGAAGCCTACTTGGTTAGAACTCCATAATTAAGCATGTTTTTCTGGGAGTAGTGATCAAGATGGGTGACCTTCTAAGAAATTTCTTAGGGTGTGTATGAGTGAGGACAAATAACACTAGAAATAACATGTGTTGGCCTATGGGGAAATTCATTAGTTCGATGACCCGTTTGGACATGTGTGTGGGCCCTAGGGCGGGTGACCTTTTAGGAAGTTTCTCAGGGAGTGTGTGAGTGAAGAAAAATAATAGTGAAAATAACATGGAAGGTTAGGACCTGATATATATGTTAAGTTGGGGTGTCTATACTATCATCAGGTCCCAATTGTTACATTAGTATCAGAGGAGGAACCCAGCCTTAAGTGTGATGGAACAACCTAGGTTGAGATGTAGGTTTGATAATGAGGACGTTGTGCTCTAAAGGGGGAGTGAATATAAAACCCTAGAATGATAAATCGTTAAATGAATAAATGATATGACTCATGTCAACAAGGTGAACCTTTCTTTTTAGAAGATTTCTTGTTTAGAACTCTACAGCTAAGTGTGCTTGGCCTAGAGTATTAATCAGGATGGGTGACCCTCTTGGAAATTTCTCAAGGTGTGTACGAGTGAGGAAAAAGAACACTAGAAAGAACATGTGTTATTTTGTGGGGACAATAATTAGTTTGATGACTTGTTTGAGAACGTGGGTGGGAACCAGGGAGGGGACCACGTGTCTGTGGGGAAACTAGTGGTTAGGATGGGTGGCCTTCTGAGAAATTTCTCAGGGTGTGTATGAGTGGATAAAAAGAATGTTGAAAAGAATATGTGTTGGTATGTGGGGATAATCATTCATTTGATGACATGTTTAGTCATGTGGGTAGGCCCTAGGGAAGGGACCATATTTCTGTGGGGAAACTAGTGGTGCTTGGCATATCAGGGCCTAACATCCATGCTAAGGGGGTGTCTATGTTGTCTGTGGGGACCAGTTATTATATTGGTATCAAAGGAGGAACTCAGACTTAAGTGTGGTGTCACTTCCTAGGTTAAGATGTAGGGTCCATAATGACAATGTTATTCTCTAAAGGGGGAGTGAATATAATACCCCAAAATGATAAAGGGTTAAATTACTAAATAATATGAGTCATATAAACAAGGTGCACCTTTCTTTTTAGGATTCTACCTGGTTAGAACTCCACATCTAAGCGTGCTTGACCTGGAGTAGTGATCGGTATGGGTGACCTTCTTGGAAATTTATTAGGGTGTGTACGAGTGAGGACAAAGAACACTAGAAATAACATGTGTTAGCCTGTGGGAAAAATCATTAGTTTGACGACCCATTTGGGAATATGGGTGGTCCCCAAGGAGGGGAGAATGTGTCTGTGGGGAAACTAGTGGTTCCTGGAGGATTAGGGCTCAATGACCATGCTAAGCCAGGGTGTCTATGTTTTCAACGGGGCCCAGTTGTTACATTGGTATCATATGAGGAACCCAACCTTAATTGTGGTGGAACTACCTGGGTTGAGATGTAGGGTACACAATTAGGACATTATAATCTAAAGGGGGAGTGAATATAACGCCCCAGAATGATAAAGGGTTAAATCACTAAATGATATAACTCATGTCAACAAGGTGAACCTTTCTTTTTGAGAGCCTACCTAGTTATAACTCTACTGTTAAGAATTTTTGGCCTAAAGTAGTGATTAGTAGGGGTGAACATCTGTTAAATTTCTCAGGGAGTGTGCAAGTGGGGAAAAATAACACTAGAAAGAACATGTGTTGGCCTATGTGGACAATCATTAGTTTGATGACCTGTTTTGGCATGTGGGTGGACCCTAGGGAGGGGTAGTGTGTCTACGGAGAAATTGGTGGTTCCTAGAGGGTTAGGGCATAATGGCTATGCTAAGGAAGTATGTTTATACTATCAACAAGGCTCAGTTGTTACATTAATATCAGAGAAAAAACCCAACCTAAAGTGTGGTGGCACTGGTTGGGTTGAGATGTAGGGTCCACAATGATGATGTTGTAATCTAAAGGAAGAGTGAATGTGACACCCCAAAATGGTAAAGGGTTAAATGAATAAATGATATGACTCATGTCAACAAGTTTCCCCTTTCTTTTCAGAATCCTACCTGGTTAAAACTCCATAGTTAAATGTGATTGTCCTAGATTAGTGATCAGGATGGGTGACCTAGGAAATTTCTCAAGGTGTGTGTCAGTGAGGAAAATTAATACTAGAAAGAAAAATTGTTTGTTGTAGGGAAAATAATTAGTTTGATGACCCATTTTGGGCACATGGGTGGGCCCCAGGGATGGGAACACGTGTCTACGGAGAAATTGGTGGTGCATAGTTGGTTATGTCCCCACAACCATGCTAAGGCGGTGTGTCTATGCTGTCAATGGGGCCCAAAGGGCCCCTAGTAGGGGACCACATGTCTACGGTGAAACCGGTGGTTTCGGGATGGTCCGGGACTAACAACTATGCTAATTTGGGGTGTCTATACTATCAGTGAGGCCTTGTTGTTACATTGGTATCAGAGGAGGAACTCAACATTAAGTTTGGGGGCACTGCCTAGGTTGAGATGTAGGGTCCACAATGAGGATGTTGTTCTCTAAAGGAGGGGTAAATGTAACACCCTAGAATGATAAAGGGTTAAATGACTAAATGATATGACTCATGTTAACAAGGTACGCCTTTCTTTTCAGGAGCCTGCCTGATTAGAAATCCACAGTTAAGCGTGGTTGTCCTAGAATAGTGATCAGGATGGGTGACCTTTTGGGAAGTTTATCAAGGTGTAAGTGATTGAGGAAAATAAAAACTAGAAAGAACATATGTTAGATATGGGTAAAATCATTAGTCTAAAGACCCATTTAGGAACATGGGCGGGCCCTAGGGTGGGGACCACGTATCTATTGTAAAACTAGTTGTGCCTGGTGGTCCAAGACCCAGGGGCCTGTAGGGACAATCATTAGTCTGATAACCCATTAAGGCATGAGGTTGAGACCCATGTTAGTGACCATGTGTCTGTGGGGAAACTAGTGGTGCCTAGTGGGCTAGAACCGATGACCATGTTAAGGTGAGGTGTTTATGCTGTCAGCGGGACCCAATTTTTACAACTTCAATCAACGATCATCGACGACGAGCAGTACTTTCTAGAATCTACAAATTGAGAATGGTAACATTTTGATTTATTTTTCCATTCTTAAGGTAGGGTTCATGTGATGTCAGTGGGGCCTGGTTGTTACATTGATATTTAAGGAGGAACTCGACCTTAAGTGTGGTGTCACTGCCTGTGTTGAGATGTAGGGTCCACAATGAGGATATTGTGCTCTAAATGGGGGTGAATGTAACACACTAGAATGATAAAGGGTTAGATAAATAAATTATATGACTAATTTCAACAAGGTGAAACTTTATTTTTGGGAGCCTACCTGATTAGAACTCTATAGTTAAGTGTGGTTTCTTTAGAGTAATGATCAGGATGGGTGGCCTTCTAAGAAGTTTATATGGGTGTGTGCAGGTGAGGACAAAGCATAGTGGAAATAAATGTGTTGGCCTATGGGTAAAATCATTAGTATGATGACTTGTTTGAGCATGTGGGTGGTCCCTATGGAGGGAAGAACGTGTCTAAAAGGCAACTGGTGGTGCATGGTGGGATAGGACATGATGGAGGGGACCATGTGTTTGTGGGGAAACTGATGGTTTGTTTAAGGATGGGACTTTACATCCATGTTAATTCAGAGTTTTTGTGATGTTAGTGGGGCCCAGTTGTTACATTGGTATTAGAGGAGTAACCCAGCCTTAAGTGTGGTGGCACTTATTGGGATGACATGTAGGGTCCACAATGAGGATGTTATTCTATAAAGGGGGGTGAATATAAATCCTAAAAATAATAAAGGGTTAAATGACTAAATAATATGACTCATGTCAACAAGGTGAACCTTTCTTTTCAGAAGTATACCTGATTAGAGCATGTGTCTATGGGGAAAATGGTGGTCTATGGTGAGCAAGGACCCGAAGACCATGTTAAGGCAGGGTGTCTGTGCTATTAGTGGGGCCTAATTGTTACATTGGTATCAAAGGAGAAACCTAACCTTAAGTGTGGTGGCACTTCCTAGTTTGAGATATAGGGTCCATAATGAGAACATTTTCCTCTAAAGGGGTGTTTCCTCGACGGATTTCGGGGATGACCTCCTTGACGGGAGATTCAAACGTTCTGATCGGTTTCTAGCGGGTTTTTTCGTAGAACCGGAAACATCCAATGATTCCACATCCGTTTGGACCCACTTTCCAAAGGTAGGTGCTCATTAGCTTGTGGACTAATGAGGCTTAGGAATTTGCATTGGTCGAGAGGATGGGAGGTTGGACTCATCACACCTTTTTGAGGGGAATTATTGTCTACTCCGGGACTCTCTTTATAGATTTAAGTTATGTTCGTGAATCCTTATTACATTACCAAGTATAAAATGTGCTTTCCTTTAGTTTTAACAATCAATGATTAAATATGCAAGAAATTTAGAGAATCTTTTATATGTATTCGAGGTTCTTCATCAATAGAGAATCATCTATATCTGTTTAGAGATTCTTGGTCAATGGTATCCTTCAAAACATTTATATAAAAGTCTCTTGGTCATTTATGATGACCAGGCTGGTTTTAAAGCCACTCAGTGGGGCACTTGAAGTTTATCGTCATTCAGAAGGACAGGGATTATTTCAAAGTTGGGATCGAACCCATAAATGGGCTACCTACGTATCCTTTGTTTTGGAAAAGGAATCAGAACCCACGTAGTTCGAGTAATAGAGTATGATGTTTATGATTGATGGCTCAAAGAAGAATGTCATAATTACTTTTACACTCTAAGCTCACGTGAGTCATGCTCGGTGTGAGAAACAAGAGGTATTGGTAAAAATTAGACAATTGTGCCATGAAAGATGCAATCATAAGAAATTGTTTGGGGCTTAGGTATGTATGACTGCCCAGATAGATGAAGGTTTAGGATTCACTTTTAGGGAGAAAATCCAGGAACAGGTTCCATAAAGGTATATGTGCTTTATGGAGATTTGAATACTCTAATCTTGGGGCTTACTCCTAAGGAGGATGCCCAAGTTAGGAGGGGACTTATGATTGGGTTTTACTCCTGAAAAGGAAACCCAAATCAAGGGTAAATTAGGACTGGTTAAGAGAAATTTAAAGGGACTTGGGGTTTTACTCCTGAAAAGGAAACCCAAGATTATGACTGGGACTTACTCCTAAAAAAAGAGGCTCAGGTTATGACTGAGTCTTATTCCTAAAAGGGAGACCCAGGTTAGGGGACTTGGGGCTTACTCTTGAGGAGGATGCCCAAGATTATGAATGAGTCTTATTCCTGAAAAGGAGACCCAGGTTAGGGATTAAGGTTTGGGGCTTACTCCTAAAGAAGGATGCCCAGATTTGAAATTGGGGCTTACTCCTGAGGAGGATGCCCAAATTAAAGGATTATGATTTGGGCTTACTCCTGAGGAGGATTCCCAAGTTAAGGATTCTCTCATCTTAAAGGATGAGGTTGAATGAATGAACTCTCTATATTTAGTGACATAAGGATATTTAAATCACTAGGTTTTGATAGATATTCCACAGAATTCCTTTCAGATAAGGAAGTCAAATCAAGAAATCATGCCATAAATGGCTTTGAAGAGTGTCTTGAAGACTGAATCTTGAAAAGGAAAGGTGAAATGGCTTAAGAGGGGTAAAATGGGCAAGATGGGCGCCCAAAAAGGTAGGGGCGCGCAAGTCTTGAAAGGCGCGCAAGTCTTCCGTGGGCGCGCAAGTTTTGGTCGCGCAGGTATACCTGCGCGACACATGGTGTACTTGCGCGATTTTCAACCAGCATTAAAATATTTGAGCGACTCTTTTTTAAACCCTTTAGAATCCTCTTGAGTTTCTTCAAGAAAAGGGACGCGTAAGTTATATTGAAGGAAATAAATAGGCGTGCAAGTGTTTGATAAGTTTCAACACTTAGGCCTTCCTTCTTCTCTTTAGATCTTCCATTCTAGGTAAGAAATTACCTTAGAAGTGTTCCGGAATCTTTGAGAAGAGACTTGGGCGTCGGGAGCTTCAATCCGAGTTTTTGGAAAAACATACTCTCGAATGGGGGGCCCACAGGGTCTATTTATAGGCAAAAGAAGGCCCTGGGCGGTTACCGAGCGGTTATCACTTAGGGCGCGCAAGTCACTTGCACGACCATAAGGCGTCGCGCAAGTACTTGCACGACCACTAGGCGGCGCGCAAGTGTACTTGCGCGACCATGAGGGAACTTGCGCGACCTATGGGCAATGTTCTCCTTGTTCATCCCTTTGTCGATTTTTGATGTTTCTTCAAAGGATGAATCACTTTGGACTAAGGTATTTCCCTTTTCCGATCTTTAGATTCTGTGACGAAAGGAGCGTCAACAAGGGGGAGTGAATGTAATACCCTAGAATGATAAAGGGTTAAATTACTAAATGATATAACTCATGTCAACAAGGTGTACCTTTCTTTTCAAGAGTCTACCTATTTATAACTCTACAGTTAAATGTTCTTGGCTTGGAGTAGTGATCGGTATGGGTGACCATCTAGGAAATTTATCAGGGTGTGTGCAAGTGATGAAAAAGAACACTAGCAAGAACATGTTTTGGCATGTGGGGACAATCATTAGTTTGATGTCCCGTTTTGGCATGTGAGTGGGACCTAGGGAGGGACCATGTGTCTGCGGTGAAACTGGTGGTGCTTAGAGGGTTAGATCTTGATGTACATGCTAAGTCATGGTGATTATGCTATCAACAGGGCCCAGTTGTTACATTGGTATCAGAATAGGAACTCGGCCTTAAGTGTGGTAGCACTACCTAGGTTGAGATGTAGTGTTCACAATGAAAATGGTGTTATCTAAAGGAAGAGTGAATGTAACACCCCAAAATGATAAATGGTTAAATTACTAAATGATATGACTCATTTCAACAAGTTGCACCTTTATTTTCAGGAGCCTACCTAGTTAAAACTCCACAGTTAAGTGTGTTTTTTCTGGAGTAGTGATCAAGATGGGTGACCTGGGAAATTTTTTAGGGTGTGTGTGAGTGAGGAAAAAGAACATTGGAAAGAACATGTGTTGGACTATGGGGAAAATCATTATTTTTATGACCCACTTGGT
This sequence comes from Viscum album, assembly GCA_963277665.1. Classification (NCBI taxonomy): domain Eukaryota; kingdom Viridiplantae; phylum Streptophyta; class Magnoliopsida; order Santalales; family Viscaceae; genus Viscum; species Viscum album. The sequence goes on along the minus strand of OY728155.1, from coordinate 1,512,328,980 downwards.
CATGTGGGTGGGCCCCAGGGATGGGACCACATTTCTGTAGAGAAACTGGTGGTGCCTAGAGGGTCGGGGCTCGACGGCCATGCTAAGGTGGGGTATCTATGTTGTCAATAGTGTTGAGTGGACTCCAAGGAGGGGACTATATTTTTTAGGGGAAACTGGTGGTACCTGTAAATTTAGGTCCCAACAACCATGTTAAGGTGGGGTGTCTATGCTATCAGTAAGGCCCTTTTGTTACATTGGTATCAGAGGAGGAACTCATCCTTTAGTGTGGTGGAACTATGTGGGTTTTGATATAGGGTCCACAAGGAGGATGTTGTTCTCTAAATGGGGGGTGAATGTAACACCCCAGAATGATAAAGGGTTAAATGAATAAATGATATGACTTGTGTTAACAAGGTGCATATTTTTTTTTTGGGAGCCTATCGAATTAGAACTCCACAGTTAAGGGTGCTTGGACTAGAGTAGTTATCAGAATGGGTGACCATCTGGGAAGTTTCTCAAGGTGTATGTAATTGAGGAAAATTCACACTAGAAATAACATGTGTTGAATTTGAGGATAATCATTAGTCTGATGACCCATTCAGGCATGTGGGTGGACACCAAGGTAGGGACCACGTGTCTGTTGGGCAACTAATTGTGCCTGGAGGGACAGGACTCAGTGGTTGGTGGAGAAAATCATTATTTTGATGACCCATTCAAGAATGTGGGTGAGCCCTAGGGTGAATACCACATGTATGTAGGGAAACTGGTGGTTCATGGAGGACTAGGACCTGACGACCATGTTAAGGTAGGGTGTATGTGCTGTCAACGGGACCCAATTTTTACAACTTCAAGCAATGGTTGTTGGTGATGAGAGGTACTCATTAGCATCTAAAAACTGAACATAGTAACATTTTGATCTATTTTCTCATGCCTAAGGTATGGTTTCTTTTCTGTTAGTGGGACCTATTTGTTACATTGGTATTTGAGGAGGAACCCAGCCTTAAGTGCGGTGGCACAACCTGGGTTGAGATGTTGGGTCCACAATGAGGATGTTGTTCTCTAAAGGGGGTAAATGTAATACACTGGAATGATAAAGGGTTAACTGAATAGATGATATGACTCATGTTGATAATGTACACCTTTCTTTTCAGGAGACTATCTAATTAGAAATCTACAGTTAAGTGTGCATGCCCTAGAGTAGTGATCAAGATGGGTGACCTTATGAGAAGTTTCTATGGGTGTGTAAAAGTGAGGAAAAAGCACAGTGGAAAGAATATGTATTGTCCTATGGGGACAATCATTAGTCTGATGACTCATTTAGGCATGTGTGTGGGCCTTAAAAATGTGACCACGTGTCTATAGGGAAACCGGTGGTGCCTGGAGAGCCAGGACCCGACAGAGGGGACCATGTGTTTGCAGGGAAACTGATGGTTTCTAGTAAGATAGGACATGATGGAAATGTTAAGGTGAGGGTGTTTGTACTTTCAGTGGGTTCTAGTTATTACATTGGTATCAAAGGAGGAACTCAGTCTTAAGTGTGGTGGCACTGCCTGGGCCGACATGTGCAGTCCACAATGAGGGTGTTTTTCTATAAAGTGGGGTGAATATAACTCCCTGGAATAATAGAGGGTTAAATGACTAAATGATATGAATCATGTCGACAAGGTGCACCTTTCTTTTTGGGAGCATGTCTGATTAGAGCATGTGTTTGTGGGGGAAAAGGTGGTGGTTGGAAAGCCAGGACCCAATGACCATGTTAAGGTGGGGTGTATGTGCTATTAGTGGGTCTCAATTGTTACATTATTATCATAGGAGGAATTCAGCCTTAATTGTGGTGGCACTACCTGGTTTGAGATGTAGGGTCCACAATAAGGATATTGTGCACTAAAGGGGGGCTAAATGTAACACCCTAAAATGATAAAGGGTTAAATGACTAAATGATATAACTCATGTTAACAATGTGAACCTTTATTTTCGAGAGCCTACCTGGTAAGAAATCTATAGTTAAGAATGTTTATCCTGGAGTAGTGATCAAGATGGGTGACCATCTGGGAAATTTCTCAGGGTGTGTGCAAGTGAGGAAAAATAACACTTGAAAGAACATGTGTTGGCCTGTGGGGAAAATCATTAGTTTGATGAACCGTTTTGGAATGTGGGTGGGCCCCAAGGAGGGACCACATGTCTACGGGAAAACTAGGGGTGCCTCTAGGGCTAGGGACTGATGTCCATGCTAATTGGGGTGTTTATGCTATCAATGGGTCCTAATTGTAACATTAGTATTAGAGGAGGAACCCAACATTAAGTGTGGTGGCACTACCTAGGTTGAGATGTAGGGTCACAATGAGGACATTGTGCTCTAAAGGGAGAGTGAATGTAACACCCCAAAATGATAAAGGGTTAAATGACTAAATGATATGACTCATTTCAATAAGGTGTGTATTTCTTTTCTGGAACCTACCTGGATAAAACTCTACAGTTAAGTGTATTTGGCCTAGAGTAGTGATCGGGATGGGTGACCTGGGAAATTTCTCAAGGTGTGTGTGAGTGATGAAAAAGAACACTGGAAAGAACATATGTTGTTCTGTGGGGAAAATCATTAGTTTGATGGCCCGTTTGGGCACATGGGTGGGCCCTAGGGATGAGACCACGTGTCTGTAGGGAAAATGGTGGTGCCTAGTGGGTCAAGGCTCGATGGCCATGATAATTTGGGGTGTCTATGTTGTCAATGGGGCCTAATGGACCCCAAGGAGGGGACCACAAGTCTTTGGGAAAACTAGTGGTTCTTAGAAGGTCACGGCCCGATGACCATGCTAAGGTGGGGTATCTATGTTGTTAGTGAGGCCATATTGTTACATTGGTATTAGAGGAGGAACAAAACCTTAAGTGTGGTTTTACTACCAAGGTTTAGATGTAGGATCCACAATGAGGATATTATTCTCTAAGGGAAGTGAATGTAACACACTAGAATGATAAAGGGTTAAATGACTAAATGATACGACTCATGTTAACAAGGTGTGTCTTTTTTTCAAAAGCCTACCTGATTAGAACTTCATAGTTAAGCGTGCTTAGCCTAAAATAGTGATTAGGATGGGTAACATTTTGGGAAGTTTCTCAAGGTGTATATGATTGAGGGAAATTCACATTGGAAATAACATATGTTTGTTGTGGGGACAATCATTAGTTTGATGACCCATTCAGGTGCATGGGTGGGCTCCTGGGTGGGGACCACATGTCTGTTGGGCAACTAGTTGTGCTGTGGGGATAATCATTAGTTTGATGACCCATTCAGGCACATGGGTGGGCCCCAGGGTGGGGACCATGTGTTTGCTGGGTAACTAGTTGTGCCTGACGGTCCAGGACCCGGTGGCCTGTGGGGACAGTCATTAGTCTGATGACCCATTAAGGCATGTGGGTAGGCCCTATGGTGGGGGCCACATGTCTTTGGGGAAACTGGTGGTACCTGGAAGGACATGAACTAATGACCATGTTAAGGTTAGGTGTATATGCTGTCAGCAATACCCAATTTTTACAACTTCAAGCAACAGTCGTTGGGGAAAAGCGGTACTCTCTAGCATCAACAAATTGAACATGGTGACATTTTAATTTATTTTTTCACGCTTAAGGTTGGGTTTATTTTCTGTCAGTGGGGCCTAGTTGTTACATTCGTATTTGAGGAGGAACCTGGCCTAAACACTGCCTGGGTTGAGATGTAGTGTCCACAACGAGGATGTTGTGATCTAAAGGGGGGGTGAATGTAACACCCTATAATGATAAAGGTTTAAATGAATAAATGATATGACTTGTGTCATCAAGGTACACCTTTATTTTCAGGATCCTACCTAATTAGAACTCTACAATTAAGTGTTATTTCCTTGGAGTAGTGATCAGGATGGGTGACCTTCTGAGAAGTTTCTCTGGGTGTGTGCAAGTGAGTAAAAAGCATAGAGGAAAGAACATGTGTTTTCCTATGGGGAAAATCATTATTCTGATGACTCATTCAGGCATGTGGTTGGTCCCTAGGGAGGGGACCATGTGTATCTAGGGAAGGTGGTGGTGCCTGGAAGGCAGGGGGTGTCTGTGCTGTCAGTGGGACCTAGTTGTTACACTGGTATTAGAGGAGGAACCCAACCTTAAGTGGGGTGGCACTACCTAGGGTGACATGTAGGGTCCAAAATAAGGACATTGTACTCTAAATTTGGGGGTGAATATAACTCCCTAGAATAATAAAGAGTTAATGACTAAATGATATAACTCATGTCAATAAGGTGAACCTTTCTTTCCAAGAGCCTGTCTGATTAGAGCATGTGTTTTCGAGTAAAATGGTGGTGTCTGGTGAGCCAAGACCTGATGACCATATTAATGCGGGGTTTCTGTACTAATAGTGGGGCCCAATTGTTACATTGTTATTAGAGGAGGAAGCTACCCTTAAGTTTGGTGTCACTATCTAGTTTGAGATTTAGGGTCCAAAAAGATGATTTTGTGCTTTAAAGGGGGGATGAATGTAACTACCTAGAATAATAAAGAGTTAAATGACTAAATGATATGATTCATTTCAACAAGGTTCATTTTATTTTTGGGATCCTACCTAATTAGAACTCCATAGTTAAGCATGCTTGTACTATAGTAATGATTAGGATGGATAACCTTCCAGAAAGTTTCTCAAGGTGTGTGTGAGTGAGGAAAAAGCACATTGGAAAGAAATTGTGTTAATCTATGGTGAAACCGGTGGTTCTTATTGAGACATGACCTAATGGAAATGTTAATGTGAGGTGTTCATGCTATCAATGGGGACCGATTGTTACAACTTCAGGAAATGGTCACCGGTGATGAGTGGTACTCACTAATGTAAACAAATTGAACGTGGTAATAATTTGATTTATTTTTTCAAGCTTAATTACTTTCACATGATATCCTTGGGTTTATTACCATGCTATGTTTCACCAGAAACAACGTTGTTACATCGATCCTGTGATAAAAATTTTAAATTCTCAATCCATATGCTTCTGTTGCGTGCTCTGATTCCAGCAAAAATAACATCATCAGTATATATTTACACAAGTAAAATATATTTTGAAAAGAAAACTTAAATAAATTGGGGTTTTCTAAATCCATAGTAAAACCATTTGATAAAATAAATGAACTTAGTCTTTCATATCAAGCACTAGGTTCTTATTTAACACCATAGAAATATTTGGTAGGTTTAAAAATAGAATTTTGAAAATGAGGGTCTTCAAAACCTGGAGATTATTCAACATATACTTTCTCTATTAAAAATAAATTTAGAAAAGTATATTTAACATCCATATGATATAATTTAAAATCCATATACGATGTATAGTTTAAAATAAATCTAATTGATTCTCACCTAGCTACCGAGGAAAATGTTTCTTCATAATATATTCCTTATTCTTGATTATAACCTTTGGAAACTAATCTATCCTTATTTTTAGTGATCACACCTTGATGGTCCTACTTATTTATAAATACTCAATTAGTTTCAATAACAAGATAATCAGAAGTTCTGTCAACTAATTCTCAAACCATGTTTCTTTTGAACTGTTTTAGTTATTCTTACATAGCTACCACCCAACTCTCATCATTTAAGGATTCTTGTATGGTTTAAGGTTCTAGTTGGGACAAAAAGGCAGAAAACTTGGTAATATTTCCAATACTTCTTTTAGTCCTAACTCCTTTATCTAGGTTTCCTATAATAATTTCTATAGGATGGTTTTTAAGGATTCTAGACTGTCTAGGTGGCACACTTTCAGGTTCATCATTTTATTCCCTTTCAATATTGTATTTTTTATGATCATGTACCAATCCATCATCCTTTTTTTAAAGAGTAGTTCAAGTATCAAGTTATCCATCGAATCACTCAATTTGTCAACTTGATTCTTTTTGTTATCAAAAGGATCACTTTTATCAAATTTTATGTGGTGGATTATTCAACTATCCATGAATTTTTATTGAAAAAACTATAATAATTAGAAGTAGTAGAATAACCTAGGAAGATTCCTTCATCATCCTTTGGATTGAACCTACCAAGATTATCCTTGGTGTTTACGATATACATTTTTCATCCAAAAACTTTAAAGTATCTAACCTTTGGTTTTCTATTATTCCATATTTCATAGAGTATTTTCTTCAAGATAATCCTTATTATAACTCTATTGATGACATATCATGTTGTGTTAACAAATTCTACCCAAAAATGAGTATGTATTATATATTCATGCAACATTGTTCTGAAAATCACTTGCAAGGCCCTATTTATTCTTTCAATAATACCATTTTTTAGGTGTTCTGGTGGTAGATAAGGTATGTTTAATTCCATATTTTGAGAAAAATGAATTAAATTCATGATTTTGAAATTATCCCCCATGATAAATTCTTAAGGATACAATTTTAGAGCCTTTTTCATTTTGAAAAATCTTGAAAAAATTAATAAAGATAGCACAATATTCACTTTTAATACTTAAGAAATAAACCCATGTAAATCTTGAAAATCATCAAACAAATCATAAATTAAATATTTACCAACTAGGCTTGTAGTTATAGAAGGTCCTAAAATGATCCATATGAAGAAGTTTAAGTAGTCAAGATGAACTAACTTCTTTAATTTGTTTAAAAGATTCTTTTTGTTGCTTTCCCATTTGGCATGCATCACAAAATTTCTTTTTATCCAACTTGAGTTGAGGAAAATAAAAAATCGGATTTTTCTTAGATATTTTATTCAATGAATAAATGTTATAATGACCAAGACTCCTATTATAAATCCATGATTCATTAATTTCAATACTAAAATATATCATATTATTTTTACTCAAATAATGAATATCAAGTGTGTGAACATTTTTAGTCCTTAGTGCCCTAAATTTAAGAAACACATTCTTAAAAAAGAAAAAATATATATATTATTGGAAAAAGAAACTAAATATCCATCATCACAAAGTTGAGAAATAATTATTAGTTTGTGCTCTAATTATTCAATATAAAGTATTTTACTGATGAGGATTGAATAAGGTTCTACAATATATCCAATACCAATTGGCATTGTCATTAAATATGACATGTCCTCCATCGATTTTAGATAGTGAGTGAAAGTTAAAAAAAAATATCCACTCGTATATCTTGAACAACCACTTTCCATAAACCATTTTTCATTATTTTTTATATAGCATGTTCCCTATATAAAAAATTAATCAAAAAGATGTTTTTGTACCAAAATCTCTTGGGTCCAACTGTGTTAATTATAAAAGATTTGGGAACTCAAATCTGCTTGTGATTTCCAGAATTTTTAGAATTATAATTAGATAAATTAGTATAAATAAATTACTTATTTATTCCACATATTTTAGGATTTATTAGACATAAATAATTTGAAAAATGACTATTTTTCTATAGTGAAAATAATTGATACTGGACATATTTTTATTTTTAAAACTAGGTATAAAATAATTTTTATTAAACTTGGGTTTTTCTCATTTACTGTCATATTTTTCTTTATTTTATTTATTATTACCATGGATTTTATTTAGATAGTACTCCCCATTAGTAAAAACACTAGCATCATCCTTTATATTTTTAAATTCAACCATTAATTCTTTTAATTTGCTTTCATGGATAGCATAATTTGAAACAGACCCAGATTCAGATTCAGAAAAAGAAGAAGGATAAACAGAATATACCTCATTAGTTTATGCCAAGAAACACATATTTTCCTTATGATTTGATACTTCAGCTTTAGAATCATAACTCGATTCATCACTAGAGTCCTCTAAGGTACTCCATGTGTCCTTCATAGATTTCTTCTCCTTCTTGTAGTCTGGTTTATTTTTATACTTCTTTTCATACTTCTTCTTATCCTTAAGTTGTGGACAATCAGGCTTGATATTCCCAATCTTCTTGCACTCATAGTATATTATTTCTCTAGAATTTCCATTGAACTTTTTAAATTTATTAAAGGATTTTTTAATCGACTTCTCTTGTTGTAGAACATTTTGAACTTCTTAGAAAATTGAGCAAGATCATCACATTGACTCTGAATTGCTTGAAGTCTCTTAATTATATGAGCATGAAACTGATGTTTCTTTGTTTTTTTCTCATATTTTGAAGTATATTCATTTAAATCATCATTATAATTTTTTTATCATCTTATTCTCTCTATACTTGGATTTCATTTCAGCATAATACATCATAAGTGTTCCAATAAGATATTTTATTTTGAAATATTTTACATCAGTAGATTGTCTAATGGAAACTGAAATTAAACTCCATTTTTATAGTAGAACTCTAAGAACTTTAAGAGCTTGATCAGGTTCAAGAACAGGAATTCCTGAGGTATCCACATTTTTTATGATCACAATAAACTTTCCATTCATCTAAGTGATGTTCTCACCATCAATCATTTTAAATGCATCAAACATAAGATTCACAGTGTTTTACCTGATTTTTCATATATTATTATTACCTTCATAAGCTACCAATATAGTTATCTACATTTCATGTGTTATAGCACATTGAAAAACTATATTGAATTCATCTAGACTGATTCCACATATGAAGGAATTTCTAACTTTAGAGTTTAGATCATATTCAGTTTTTATTATAGTATTCCATTTTTCTGGATCTCCTTAAAGAACTTTATAGGGCTTGATAGCTTTTAAATAAACCTTTAGACCAATATTTATCAAATCGATAATCATATGAGCCTTCAATCACCCATAGTTTTCTCCGTTGAAATAGGTATCATTGGTCATAGAAATTCCCTCTATATTTTCATCCATTACATCCATTTGAAAAAGATCTTTACAACTTCAACCTTCTAGAGTTGAGAAATCAAGAGTCTCACCCTCTAATATCAATTGTTGATCTGAAGGGGGTTACGCAATGACTCAAGAGGGGGTGAATTGAGTTCTTAAAATTTTGACCCTTTATCAAAATATAGTGGAAATAAAAATAGAAAAAATAATAACAACACATAGAGGGTTTATAGTGGTTTGGGGAAAAATAATTCTCAAGTCCACTCCACAAATGATCTCATTGCATGCTTGGTTATTTTCACTATGTTATTCCTTTTACCATAGACCTCAACAGTTGAGTGAAAGAAATTGTAACTTGTTACAAAAATGTGTTAAGAGCTTTGATATGGATATACCTTTTTACAAGACCTATCCACAATCTTCATAGAAAATATAGGTGTAGAAAAGAAATAAATATTCAGATCATAGTTTCAATAATCAACTGACAAAATATGTGAGGTTCATCCATAGAAAGAATAAGACTTCAACGACATGGTCTAGAAGGCTCTCAAATACAGAAGATATGATCTTCAAAGAATATCAACAGTAAAAAAATCTTTGTAAAAAATCACATAATATCTTGTATGTATAGGAAAATAGAGTATCATATTCATTATTCATAGAATAATCTGTTTCATGAGTGTTCTTTCTTTCTTTGTTATTCTTTATCTTGTTCACCCCTTTTTGTATTGAATTTTGAATTTGAAACTCCATATATATGTGGGATTTGGTGCCCTAGAACCAAATTCATTACACTTTATGATAAACATGTATTCATTGGATAGATATTAATAAACTCTTTATCACATCATGTTTTTTATTCTGTATGACACTGTATGTGATAATGTCCTAAGAGTAGTTGTTGCACTAAAAGGTCATAGCGGATCCCTACTATGATGAGAACCCGGAAGTTCCATGACACTATTCTTGAATATATGTACTATAGCCAGATGGTATCATTTTAATGGACACTAATGATACAGGCTATCAGGGGTGGAGACTCATAGGACTTTAAGGCGCCTTCTCATGGTGTATGCCCTTATTAATTTTCAAGAGGATATTATGAGAACGAGACCTGCCGGTAGGAAATCCACATTTATAAGTGTCATTGGATGTTCCTATCAGCATATGTGTGTATTGTTCCATAGACTTTAAGATTATTATTAATAGGTATTATGACTCATGCACTTAGATGAATTAGTGAAAACTGTGACGACATATGTCCATGGTGAGGTAGGATATGTTGGGTGTGTCATGAGTAATATTGCATTAATGAATAATAAGAGAAAGGATTTTTCCATTTTGTTCCATAATGGAAGTTGATATCTCAATCCCTTTGATGGAAATGATATATCCTAAATAAATCCATGGACATGGTGCTCTATAGGCAAGTTCAATTTCCGAGAAGTCAAAGAATTAGAAATCAAGCACATGGGTTGATGACACTTGCATGCAACCCACTTTATTGGAGATATTGATACAAAGGGATTATATTATGTGGTGATCGTTTATATGAGGTGACATGTTTTTGTGGAATTAACTTCTTTTTCTATGGATGTCTTGGCGTGTTACTAGACGCTAACCTTGAACTTTAGGCTGCTCCACCTAATGTCATTGAGAAAGAGTTTGAGAGGGTCACACACTAAGTGTATCTACTATCTTAATTAAATAATATATTATTTATTATTTAACAAGTTGAATAAATATTATTCTTATTTGTGGTTTAATAATTATTCATGGATGTATGGTCAAATTTATTTCAACACTAGTTATTCGAAAGAATATATTATGGGCGAAATAATTAATAAATATTTATTTTCTATTTGGTGAATAAAATATTTATATATTTATTGGAGAATAATGAAGTAATATTTATTTAATAAATAAATTATAATTATTCAAGGTTCAATAAATATGGTGGAGGATTGGCAGACCGATTTAATGGTCTAGTGAGAAATAAAAATATTGAATATTATTTGATTAAATAATATTTAATTATAACTCGCAAGTTAAGCGCATGTTAGGAAATAATAATGTTTTTGTTTTTATTTGACATGAGGATTTCACTAGGATTAATAAAATAAAGTGCTTGTGAAAATTATTTATTATTACCCTAGTGGATTAAATACTCGATTATATTATTATCTTATTATCCAAGTGCTAGCCAAAAAACGCAAATGGAGTTGTGCACAACAAATTTGGAGAAAATCTCTTAAGCCTAGAGATTTCACCCCTCTCTAAGAATTATCTCAAGAATGAGAGTGATCCTCCTCCACCAGATCGAGAAGAACACTTTGGAAGTAGTTCTCAAAGTGATTAAAGGCGGACATTGCAAGTGCAGGGATCTTCCATGCTAGCACCCGGAATCTCTTTCAGCAATGTCCGGAGATACTTGGAACATGTGTGGATCACTACTAGAAGAATCCTACACTTGGATTCTACAACGCAATGGCGACGCACTGCAGATCTATGGCCAAACGCATCAACGAATAAAGAATAACCTTGGAGGTAATTATTATTTAATTAAATTAATTATAAACAAAATATGTTGATCCTTTATCTTGGTTTTGGGTTTCTATTCCTTTATCTAAATCCTTGATTCAATTCTGTGGATACAGGCATTCATCGTCGTATTGATCTCGGATTATTCATTGAATATGGAAAAAATTAAAGTGGGTCATCGTCCTATCCGTGCTTCCGCTGTGCCCGGTACCTAAAAGTGGTATCAGAGTGAGCGTATTATTGTTTATAATTATTTAAATAATTCATTGATGATTTATTCTTTAATAATTTAGTTTTTCAATTCAATTTTAATCATTCCCTTTTAATCTGAATGTCGAGATCTGTTCTTCCTCTATCGTTTCTCACGTATCTAATAGAAACGATTGATTTTATGATTAAAATTAAATCAAGGAACTCAGTTGAAGGTTCCAAGGGTTATGTCTAGGTAACATAGTAGTACACACCATGTAGTTAGATCTACACGCCATGTAGTTATGTTTAGTGCATCAGGATTAGTTTGGTAATTACTCAAGCTATTTTCATTTATGACACGCAGTGTAGTTAATTCTTACACTGCGTGTTGACCAGGACAGATTGGCGCATGGTCAACCAAACTACACGTCATGTGGCCCACTAGACATGGTGTGTAGTCTCTTTCAGGTCGGGGTTGGTCTGTGTATCCCATACACAGCTTAGCTGATCGGTGACCATGTAACGTGGATTCAACATGGTGTGTGGCCCACTAGACATTCCATGTACTTCAAAATTTCTAAAGTACGTCTCACATGCCGAGTCCCAAGGCATGTACTTTAGATAGATGGTGAAGGTAGTACACACCATGTAGATCGAATCTGCATGCCATATACTTTACCAAATTATGTAGAATTAAAACTTTAATATTTGCATAATTTGTAAATCTTCATATCATGTATATGTCATATTATAGGTTGTTACTCTAAGTGCATTTAAGAAAAACATGTGGCCAAAAATTCATGTAATTTGTGTAATCATCCATGAAGTACACATCATGAAAGTATGCAATAAGTTGCGTATGTCATATGTCACAAGATTAAAATAGTATACGAGCATAATACATGTTGGGTAGGTTTAGACGAGTATTCATCGGGTTACCTCTAAGGCACAAGTTATGTACAAGGTTAATTTTAAATGAATTCCAATTTGTTTAAAATTATAATGGATGAGAATCTCAAGGAAATTCAAAAAAGGATTAAGATAAAATAATTGATTAATTAAAGATAATAATTAATTGAATCGAGCACGATTTATCTTAAATAAGAATGATTAAAGAATTGAATGTTAGTTTTATTAAATGCATAATTTGTTGCATGCATGTGTATGATCATGATCTAGACCAAACATTTGTATGTGATTGGTTTCCTTTTAATTTATTATTAAATTAAATTACTGGTCTACGTGCCTTCTCTCCTCATTAATATGTAGGGTCTATGTGCCTATGGTTTCTTTTATGTAAACCCCCTTTTACCCCTCACCTGTGTGTGAGTAAAATCATATGTAATGGATTGAGCTTCCAAGCTAGTGGAGGCGGTTCCAGTTAGGAGTCAAGGAAAACCCAATCCAAGGATATACAAAGGTGGATAAGTGGAAAGCTGTAAACACGAACCTAATTGGTTCAAGGTGTTTATCCCCTAGGTCAGCGATTAGTTTATCAACTGCTAGATAAACTAACCATTAGAACAAGCTCATGATCATACCCTTTATTTTATTTATTTCAGTTGTATGGTTATTCATTATAGATGTTTTATCGTGATCACATAATTAATGAATTAATAGGCATGAAAGATGGAACTAAAATAAACTAGCTTATGCGTAAATATTATCTAATACATGGTTAATCACTTAAGTTTATATCACATAATATTAGAAAGCATGTGAAAAGATAATAAATAGAAATTTATACATAAAGAATAAAATCCCTCAATAAAATATTAAGTTGGTATAGCCTTCCATTACTTCGGTTTGAATCAAACCATAGTTCAAAGCGATTGACCGGACAAAGTTGGGGTGGTTTCAATTATTAGGGAATTCTAATTTGAGGTTTTGGGTTGACTTGACTTAGTTTACATCAATAGTTGACTACTAAAGTAGTACTTAGTGTAACTAAGAGGAAAAGGTTGAGTAAATCTAAAATTAAGGATTTCAGGATTGAGGAGTCCACTCAACGGATCAAGGAGCTACGAGTTAATGCAATTGGCATTTGGAATGCCTACCTAAAACCTTTCAAATTGCTTGAACAGTCAAATTTAGGGTAATATAAAGGGCAATATGGATCCTTGCTGCTAGAATGTCCAAGAAACAGGATATTCTGAAGCCAATGGTAAGGGCTATTGGGTTTCGATAAAATAGTGGGAGACTAATGAATATTTATTTATTTATTTATTTATTTGTCTTAATTTTATCAGATAAAGTACTAAAACTTTTTTCATCTTATTTGTAGAAACGACATTAAAAATGACATTAAACATATCGTTGCGATCTATACTCAGGAAGGAAAACCTTCCCACCGGCACTAATTTCTAAGAATGGAAAAAGTGCATATGGTTCATCCTTCATCATGAAAGGAAACTATATGTGCTGGAAGAACCTTTACCAGTTGTGCCTGGAAATGAGGCGAGTGATGAGGAGATCTCTGTGTGCAAGAAACATCTTAATGATGTTATGGATGTTTAGTGCCTCATGTTATCATCCATGACCAATGAGATCTTGAAGAAATATGAGGAAATAGATGCTTATAACATGATGTCTCACATTTGGGATCTCTATCAAGAGAAGGAGAGACAAGAGAGGTATGAGATCTTAAATGCTTTTTTCACTACTAATCTTGGAGAGTTTTCTCCAGCTGGACATGCAGTCAAGCTTATTGGCTACATTTAGCATCTGAACATGTTATGGGTTAAATTCTCGGATGAGTTGCGTACAGATCTCATACTATCATCACTTCCCAAGAACTTATCTATTTTTATTATGAATTATAATATGAGAAATAATAAAAAGAGTCTATCGAAACTTCTTACTTTAATTCATCAAGTGGATAAGGACATGGGGCATGAAAAAACTTATAGTCCTTATACTGAATAAGAAAAGGAAGGACAAGGCAAGGGGGCCTAAGACTTATAAACAATCTAAATACCCTAAGAACTATCCAACCAAGAATAATAATATCCAAAGGAAGAGCAAGGAAAAGGAGGTGGTATGCTTTACATGTGGAAATTTAGGCCACTGGAAGAGGAATTGCATCCAGAGGAAAGGGGAAGCCAAAGGTGCATTCATTATCAAGTGAAATATTTCCATTTCTACACATTGAGTATTAGATACAGCTTGTGGTGCTCACATCTGTATTCAAATGTAGGAACCAAGTAGATTCCAAAAAAATCTAGAGGAGATGTATTGGTGACTAACACCTCACATTGCCAACGGTAATGATTTTTATTTTACATGGTTGTTATTATGTACCTAGTGTTTCCAAAAACATAATTTATGTATCAAGTTTTGATACATATGGATTTATTTTCAAGTTTAGAAATAAAATTTGTTTCTTTTATAAGAACAACACATGTTATGGTATGTCACATTTAAATAATGGTCTGTATGTATTAAATTAAGAAAACTTAGTTTTGACAATTGATAAAAAATCAAGTTCACATGACTCATATAACACCCAGTTGTGGCATCACCATATCGGTCATGTAAATGAGAATCATTTGACAAAGCTCTATCAAGATGGTTATTTAGACTCTTTTGATTTAAAACCATTTGATAGATTTCATTCTTGTTTACAAGGGAAAATGAAAAAATCACCATTCGGTGGATAGGGTGGAAGGGTCATAGAGCTTCTAGGATTGGTACACACTGATGTGTGTGTACCATTTCCAGTAGAATCTAGAGGTGGATATTCTTACTTCATAACTTTTACTGATGACTTCAGTAGATGTGTCTATATTTACTTGATGTGGTACAAGTCCGAGTCCTTTGATAAATTCATCGACTTTCTACGGGAGTTTGGGATTCTATCTCAACTCACTCCACCTTATAAACCACAGTGAAATGGTGTTAGTTAAAGGAGGAACTGTACCTTGTTATACATGGTAAGGTCGATGATGAGACATGCAGATCTTCTATTATACTTTTGAAGATATGCATTACACACTACGGCATACACATTAAACTGAGTACCAACTAAGGTGGAAAATAGAATCCCCTTTGAGTTATGGAGTGGAAAGAAATCCATTTTGTCACATACACGTGTATGGGGATGTGAAGACTTTGTTAATAATTTCTTAGGCAAAAAACTAGTGCCCTGAGGCATGAGGTGTATCTTTATAGGGTATCCCAAGGAAACAAAGGTATACTACCAATACAACCCCTCGAACAAGAAAGTAATTATCGCCAGACAAGCCATCTTTCTTGAGAGGGAGCACATCCTCAAAAGGGATAATGGGAGCAAGATTGACTTCGATGAAGTTGATGCTCAAGATACACAGGAGTTGGTACAGGAACAAGTTTCATAGGTCCTCATGGAAGAAGTAGTTCCTAAAACACAAGTATTGCATAGGATCTCAAGAGAGGTAAGGGAACTAGAGAGATATGGTTTTCTAGTCACAGGGGATCGTGACTCGTTATTGTTGGAAAATAATGAGCTTCTCTCCTACAAGGAGGCAGTAGAGAGATCAGAAGCTGCAAGATAACTAGAATCTATGAATTCTGAGATGTATTCCATTTATCAGAACCAAGTTTGGGTTCTGGTCGATGCGCCAGTTGATGTAAAGTCGGTTGGGTGTAAATGGGTATTCAAGAAGAAACTATACATGGAAGATAAAATAAGTACCTATAAAGCAAGGCTAGTGGCTAAAGGGTTTAAAAGCATCAAGGAATTGACTACGATGAATCATTTTCACTAGTTTCCATGTTTAAATCCATCAGAATCATATTTTACATAGTAGCTTACCATGACTATAAGATTTGGCATATGGATGCCAAAACTACATTCCTTAATGGGAACCTTCAGAAAGATGTCTATATGACACAACCAGAAGGGTTTGTGACACTAGGTGATGACAAAAGGGTTTACAAGTTGCAGAGGTCCATTTGTGGAATGAAGAAATCGTCTAGGTCATGGAATATTTGATTTGATGAAGCTATAAGGGAATTTGGTTTCATTAAGAACGAATATGAGCCATGTGTTTATAAAAGGTTTAATGGGAATGTGGTCATTATCCTAGTAGTATATGTTGACGACATATTACTTATTGGAAATGACATACCAGTCTTACAGTCAGTTAAAGACTGGTTGAACAAGTTCTTCTCCATGAAGGACTTAGACGAAGCAGCCTACATTCTAGGGATCAAGATCATTCGTGATAGATCCAAGAGGCTGCTTGGACTAAGTCAAAGTACATATATTGACTAGATACTAAAGAGGTTTAATATGGAACAATCCAAGAGGGGATTGGTTCCAATGCCATGTAGTTTACATCTTTCTAAGAAAATGTGTCCCTAAACACAATATGAGAAAGATAGAATGAGTAAGATCCCATATGCTTCAGCGATAAGATCTATCATGTATGTAATGTTATGTACTAGACTTGATGTTGCCTATGCACTGAGCATGATAGACAGATATCATGTAGATCCAAGAGAGCAGTATTGGACTGATTTTAAGACTATTCTTAAGTATCTAAGAAGAACTAAGGATATGTTCCTAGTGTATGGAAGAGATGAGGAACTTGTCATCAGAGGGTATGCTTATTGTCATGGGTTGAGCATCTCAGCACAGCAGTTCACCCGTGTGGCACCCCAGCCCCCTCTAAGGCGGGCAGGGTTCAGCCGTCCAACTCTTCATATGTGAGGTTCATTGGTTTCGTCCTGCCATGGACTCATCAGGAGAGTGGCCCCAACTCCCAACCAGTGGTGTCAAGGTTGACATGCACCATCATCCTCTTTGTCGGGGTGACTCTCATCTCTTCGATAGGGACTAACCAGATGAACCGCAGCGTTGATGTTCTTGCTGGTGTGGGACAGGACCCCCATGATTGGGTCATGACATTCTCCCACCACCATTCCATGCACGCCCTCATGCATGCAGGATCGTGGCCTTCTGTGTGTCTGCGACTGCTTCCAACTAACCGGTTACCAAGCATGGCCTCAGGGGACGCTCCTTCCTTGTCGTTGGCATCAATAGTCCACCCACTCTCTGGGTCGCAAACCACCATGGTCCACCCTCTCTCTTAGGGTCGAAAACCACCTCCATGAGACCCACCCTTCATAGTGGCGTCTCTGCCTCCGACATCTCGCAAGCGCGACCTTCTGTGTCGTGTCACCTCCGCATGACACCCCGAGACTCCGCTCCCACCACCAAGGTCCATCCGGCAGCATTCCGCAACACCATGAGGCACATTCTCTCTGATACCACTTGTCACGGGCTGAGCGTCTCGGCACAGCAGTTTGCCCGTGCAGCACCCCAGCCCCCTCTAAGGCGGGCAGGGTTCAGCCATCCAGCTCTTCATATGTGAGGTTCACTGGTTTCGTCCTGCCATGGACTCATCAAGAGAGTGGCCCCAACTCCCAACCAGTGGTGTCAAGGTTGACACGCACCATCATCCTCTTTGTCGGGACAACTCCCATCTCTTCGATAGGGACTAACCAGATGAACCGCAGCATTGATGTTCTTGCTGGTGTGGGACAGGACCCCCATGATTGGGTCGTGACATTATGCTGGTTTTCAGACAGATCAGAATAATCTAAAGTCACAATTATGATATTTTTTATGTCTCAATGGAGGAGTTTTGAGCTGGAAGAGTTCAAAGAAGCCAGTTGTAACTGATTCTACAACGAAGTCTGAGTACATAGCGGCTTCTGATGCACCCAAGGAAGCCTTCTAGATTCAAAACTTTGTCCAGGAGCTTGATGTGGTATTTAGCAGTAAAGACTCTATCACTTTGTATTGTTATAATACTATAGTGGTGGATCTTGTAAAAGAGTCAAGGTCACATCAATGGACAAAGCATATACTCCGGAAGTATCACCTCTTGAGGGATTTTCATCAGAGGGGTGAAGTTGCAATGAGAAAAGTATCCACAGAAGAGAACGTGGCAGACCCCTTGACTAAAGGTCTATCTCAACAGAAGCATAAGTATCATGTGAGATCTAATGAACTGGATGTTGTTAGTAGTTGGCTCTAGTGCAAGTGGGAGTCTGTTGGAGTTGGTGTCCTAGAACCAAAGTCTTTGTACTTTATGATAAACATGTATTCATTGGATGGATATTAATAAAGTCCTTATCACATCATGATTGTTCTTCTACATGGCATTGTATGTGATAATGTTCTAAGAGTAGCTGTCGCACTAAAAGGTCATAGCGGATCCCTACTATAATGAAAACCCTAAAGTGTCGTGACATTATTCTTGAATATATGTTCTATAGTCAGATGATATCATTTGAAGGGACACAAATGATACAGGCTATGAGGGGTGGAGACTCATATGACTTTGAGGCATCTTCTCATGGTGTACGCCCTTGGTAATGTCTAGGAGGATATTATGAGAACAAGACCTGCCAGTAAGAAATCCATATTTATAAGTGTCATTGGATGTTCCTATCTGCAAACGTGTGTATTGGTCCTTAGACTTTAAGATTATTATTAATGGGTATTATGATTCGCACACTTAGATGTATTGACGAAAACAGTGATGACATATGTTCACGGTGAGGTAGGATATGTTGGGTGCGTCACAAGTAATACTGCATTAATGAATAATGTGAGAAAGGATTTGTTCCTTCAGCTCCATAATGGAAGTTGATATCTCAGACCATTCGATGGAAATGATATAGCCTAAATAAATCCATGGTCATGGTGTTCTATAAGCAAGTTAAATTTCTGGGAAGTCAAAGAATGAGAAATCGAGCACATGAGTTGATGACACTTGCATGCAACCCGCTTGATTGAAGATATCAAGACAAAGATATTATATTATACGGTAAGCGTTCTTGTGAGGTGACATATCGTTGCGATATTAACTGTTTTCTCTATGGGTGCCTTGGCGTGTTACTAGACGCTAACCTTGGACTTTAGGCTGGTACACCTAATGCCACTAAGAAAGAGGTCTAGAGGGTCACACACTAAGTATATCCAGTATCTCAGTTAAATAATATATTATTTATTATTTAACAAGTTGAATAAAGATTATTCCCGGTTGTGGTTTAATAATTATTCATAGATGTCTGATGGCATTTATTTCGACACTAGTTATTCGAGGGAATATATTATAGGCGGAATAATTAATAAATATTTATTTGCTATTTAGTGAATATAATATTTATATATTTATTGGCGAATAATGCAGTGATATTTATTTAATAAATAAATAGTCATTATTCAATGTTCAATAAATATGGTGGAGGATTGGTGAACCGAGTTAATGGTCTAGTGAGAAATAATAATATTGAATATTATTTGATTAAATAATATTTAATTATAACTCACAAGTTAAATGCATGTCATGAAATAATAATGTTTCTATTATTATTTGGCATGGGAGTTTCGCTGGGATTAATAAAATAATTAAGCCACTTGTGCAAATTATTTATTATTACCCTAGTGAATTAAATATATGGTTAGATTATTCTATTATTAGTCAAGCGCTAGTCAAGTGACGCAAATGGGGTTGTGCACAACGAATTTGGAGAAAAAATCTCAAGCCTGGAGAGTTCATCCATCTCTAGGAATGCTCTCAAGTACGAGAGTGATCCTCCTTCGCCAGATCAAGGAGAACGCTTTGAAAGCGGTTCTCAAGGCGATCAAAGGCGGACATCACAAGTGCAAGGATCTTTCGTGCTAGCACCCAGAGACTTCTTCAACAACGTCTGAAGATAGGTGGAACACGTGTGGATCACCGCTAGAGGAATCCTACACTTGGATTCTACAACGCAACGGCGACGCACTGCAAATTTGTGGTCGGCCGTATCAACGAAAAATGAATCACCTTGGAAGTAATTCTTATTTAATTAAATTAATTATAAACAAAATATGTTGACCCATTCTCTTGGTTCCATATTTCTATTCCTCTGTCTAAATCCTTGATTCAATTCTGTGGATACTGGCATTCATCATCGTATTGATCCCGGATTGTTCATTGAATATGGTAAAAATTAAAGTTGGGCACCACACCATCAGCGCTTTCATTGCGCCCAGAACCTACAAAATATACTCCAACGTTCAGGAGCAGATAGAACAATCCAAAAAGACAAGCTTTGTTCCCACATGTGACCTTTGATTCTAAAAATAGCAATCGTAGAGATTGTTGTTGACTGTAACAACAGTCTTCATTGGAACTATAAGTATTCTTGGATTATTTAAATTTTTTTTCCTTATCTAGCCATTGCAATTTTCGACAAAAAGAAAAGTAGGCGTGGACTTCACTAAGTTTCAACAACGATAATAGATACCACAAAATAGTGAATAAATAGTCTTAAAATACTTAAAATGCGCTTAAAATACTCTTAAGGTCTGAAGGAGTGAGGGGGGGATGACCTCCTTTTGTAAGTGATGGGAGTATCGCTCTTGTAAATACTTTAAACATTAAAATATAATAAAATCATATTCAAGTGCAAGTGGCACAAGTCAACCCAAATTCAAAGAGAAGATAGGGGTGGGTCGAAATTCACTTAACGAGTCACATTTAGCCAATTTTTAAAGATATTGCATGTCTTACCTTTAAGTTTAACCCTCTATGTTAATCCTTTTAACCCTTAACATGGTGACAAAGTTTTTCCATGGTAACTATTCATTATGATCAAAAATGAAATTCATCACATTGCTAAATTTAAACCTTCTAATTCCAAATATGAAAACCATTTTACCATATTCAATTTATATAAATGACGGAAATTCATTTTAAAATAAGCGCTTAAAACACAACAAAACCGATTTTTAGAAAAATGCATTTTTAAGCATAAAACTAAATTTATTCTCATTTCTCGCCCGGTAACAACCATTAAATGAATGTTAAAATATTTGATTGAATATATTATCTACACATTTCATTAAAATCATTCATCAATTCTGATTAATTTAATTTATTAATATAAAAACGCATTGCACGCATAAAAGCAGTTTAGAAAAAAATCACTTATTACCTTCAAATACTTTTATTTTTATTTCTAACCAATTAATAACCAGTGAATTCATTTTCTACGCATGTAAACAATGCTCAAATACAAAATATTTCGACAATTATATTTCATTTTAATACCATATAATGTGTTTCATTATATAATGTGTTTCATTTTATAATTTATAAGAATCATTCACATAAGTTCACGGTACAATTTATCATATGCATTTATTTATTAAAAAGAAATATACTCTAAAATCTCATGATATTATAGTAAAAATGACTCGCTAACAAACTCACTTTAATCAAACACTTAACCTAACCAAATGCATAACTCAAGGGTGACTTTGCCACTCGATGGAATGTCAAACACTAAAAGTCTCAAATCAAAGGATGAATAATACCTTTGGGGGGGTTTGTTTTCAATTATACCCGATGGTTCAATGTTGACATAACCAAGGGACTTCACTAAAATCAAGATGGCATGTGGTACATGCAACATGGTCCTAGGAAATTTCACTCACTCTAACGTAAACACCTAACACACACCCACTTACCCAAGATCGCCATCATACTATATATGAAAACACATAAATTGAGGGAAAATGCAAAGAATCGCCCACTTTGATCTACGAGGGGAAGACTTACCTATTATCGCAGGTTGATTCGCCCTCAATCACCTAAAATCGATATAGTGGATGAAAATTGCCAAATTTGGGGATTTAGGTTAAAACAATGAAATGCAGAAGAAACGAGAAATAAAGGGCACGCGGTTTTAGCCTTGCCTCAAGGAGGCCACTACTTCGGATCTTCCGGTGGTAGTGGCGGCAGCCTTCGGATGGGCTCTCACCAACCTTTAGTAGGACTTTTTATACAAATTTCATGGGTTTTAAATACTCAACCACTGAAACACATATCTTAACGTGTAAAACACATAAAAACCACTCCTTCCATCCGCATTTTAGAATTTAAAATTCCACCAGCTCCAATCCCATTGGAGTGAACCCAAACCCATTCCAATTGACCTGCAATGATGTAGGAAAAAGTTTCTTAACCAAACCGGGTTTTTTGATTGACTTGACCCGGTCTGACGATCCGAATTTATGGAGTAAACTGCTCCGACTGGACAGCATAGGTTTTTTCCAGCGGAAAGGTTCAGCATCCGACAAATTCCCCAGCTTTAATTTCATGCAAACATTCAACTTCAAAATACATTATTATCAGTCCACACACACAAAACAAAATCATAGCTTTATAATCACAAGAACATCAACTGGGTAAAGGAGAACAAAAGACAAGACAAAAACATAACAAATAACATCCCTAATCTCCAATCCTCCTGTTCATAATGGCTCATACTGTCCGTCCACGAGAGAATTCCAGCTGCCACAAAACCGGGGATATCAAGGGGAGCCCGCGACTCCGGGGAAGAGTTCCGATATTTTGTTGAAAACATCCATTACCTAACCCATAAACATGATCATTCAACATCCCTTTCTTTTCAGCCTAACTACAGTTGTCTAATGAAAATTTTGAAGTATAGGACCCATTAAGTTCATCAGTGGGGTTTCCATGAAATCCCCTATTTTAAAGGAATAAATAAATATTTTTATTTAATTTTAATTAAAAAACATGACACAATATTTTGAAAGAAAAAAAATAAAGTACAATTTCCAATTTACATTTTCATTTTGTAGTCACCATGAAAACAGGTTTTTCTTTCTAAAAATCACACATTTCAGTTTATAGTACATTTTCTAATACATTATTAAAAAATGAAAACATAAAATATTCTCCAAAACTAAATGCACACATTTGAAACAAAAGCTTTCATTTACATAATTCAAAATGTTTTTGAAAATTTCTAAAACATAAAAAGAAAAGCCATTTTTATGAGCCAAACAAAGTCTAAACGGAAAATGGATGTATGGTTATTTGAGATGGCATACCTCCTTGTCGTTCTGATACTTAGCAATACTCAGCGGATTCTGCGAACACTGGAGAAATAACAAGCAAAATGGTTGAGTGTATTAAGACGATGGTAATAATTTGATGCAGCTTAAAACAAAATATCAAATTGAGGCAGAATAAACCATACATCCACAAAGTAAAAAAAAATATATTGAATATTAAATATTAAATAATAATAATAAAATAAATAACCATACATCCATGATGGCTGCTTGAACTCTGGGATTTTGGAAGGCCACTGCAACTTCAGGATTAGCCATGATTTTTGAAATAACTTCTTCAGGTGTCAGGCCTATCTGATCTGCAAATATACAGAAGAAAACAATTCAGTATCCACTTATATTGAGTCGAAATTATGCCAACAAGTACCCATTAACCAGATAACTGACACTGCCCCCTCCGATTATGCCAGGTTAGAATAGGGGTTAATCAGTTTTTAATAGAGCTAAGAATAGTAAATTTAAAACTCGTTTCAGATTCGGGCCAGGTTCATATCCTCTTAGGTATCAGAGACCCAACCCAACTAGATTAATTATTATTAATTCATTAATTTTATACTTTTAAATGATAATAAAATTATAAAATATATTTATTTAACTTAGATTCAAGTTCATATTTTATTTATAAATAAATTTTAAACTGTTTAATTTATAATTGGATATTTAAATGGGTTCAGATAATTAAATTGGCATTTCGAAGTATAATAAGGTAGGGTTAGGGCAATGTGTTTTAAAAATAAGTTCGAGTTTTGTAATTACTATATAGGTTCGAGTTTGGGTACCCCAAATTTCATGGATACCCACCCATTTGAGATCCCTAAAAATCATGGTATTAAAAAACAGTTGAGACAGTCCTTTGACTAGCCAAAACCAATAAAACTGACCAGTTCAACAAAACTAAACATACCAGCTTATAATGTCTTTTTATGATTTGGATGAATAAATTTAATATTATCATAACTTATAAATTTATTATATTATTATGAATTAATTATCTTTATGTTATTATTATACTATTAACTTAAAATTTAATTGCAGATTAGGATAAAAATCACAACGGATAGATGAATGTATGATTAAAATTATTCATTTATTTTACATATAATGTATGGTTAATTTTTTATGAATAAAATGATATTAGATTGATAATTATGAATAATTTGTAGAAAAATATTTTATTAAATTCAACTACAGTTGACTGACTTGACCATTATTCATTTATTCAACTGCAGTTCAATTATTCAACCATGAACCAATACATGCAATTGGAGGAGAAAAATCAAGAGATAAATACAGGTGGCTACCAAATTGCTGCTTGACCTCAGGGCTGCTAATGTCAAAAAATTTTAATGTGTCTTCCATGCGGGTGTCCCATTCACCACTTCCACTCATATTTTTCCTGAAGAGATTAATTCCCAATAATTACACCAAATTGTTACAGATCTATAGATGGATTAATAAACAAGCAAAGACACAATAAGTCAAAAGAGGAGTCTATTGTAACAGTGTCTATACTTACATTTTAATCGGAAAATAATATCAAACTCTGTACAACTATGACAAAAAAATTCTCATCAAATAAGAAAAATAACTAGAAATAAATCACAGAAACATTTAACATTGACAATAAATTTCATGGTTCTATGTTGGAACCAAAAGTTGTCCAAACCAGTAGCAAAGATAGAACAAGAGTTGACCTAATAATTGAGTTTTGCGAACCCCATCATCCACCCCTCTGTTAAACAAAAACATACTTCAGAAAATAAGAAGCTACGGTTTATTGATTCTAAAGAAACCTGGAGGAAACACCATTAACATTGACAAAGGGCAAATACAAGTGAAAAATGTAATTGAAAGGGGAAAAAACGACTTATGAACAAAACTGTTAGAGCAGTTATGTACTTAATATATGGGTGTCCAGGTTCATTCAAATTGACTAGATCCATCATACCCATTTATCCCAGGTGTTTAAATTTCAAATCCCCCGCCTATCTCAAGTCATGCATCCCGCGCTGTTATCTATAAAATAAGGGATTCCACCTTAAGAGACACGATTTTGATTCCATTCCTTCTACATGGTACCCTATTGCATAAAATTTAAATCAACAGCAATGATAAAGGAACTCACAACATTTCTTCCAACTGTTGACGGTATTGGGGATTTTGCAACATCCCTATCAAAAGAACAAACATGATAATCAGGAAAACCAGATATAATTAAAACACTGCATATGAATTGCAACATGATCAAGCCTTTAGTGGCAAAAAAATACCATAAAAAAAGGCTTGTAGAAAAATAAAATAAAGAGCTAAACATTTAGGAGTGTTGAAGGTTAAGTTGAGTCAAGTCTCATATCGGACTTAGGTATTATGTGATCTTCATTATTCATTATAAATAAACTTCAAAATCTCTCTTAGGAGGCATCTTGGGTATTGGGTCCACACCCTCTATATCATTACACAAGGTATCAGAGTGGGTCTAATCTCAAACCCTCCCTCCCGTTTTTTCTCTCACCCTAGGTTTTCCAGCGATTTCCCCCATTGGGGGGGGGGGGGGGCTCAGGCCCTTTGGCCACCGTCACAGCAGCGCTACCCCTGCATGTCCCAATGCGCCCCTCCATCGTTACACCCTCTCATGCAAAGGCATCCCTAGTGCGTTGTTAGCCCGCCGCTCCTCTTCGAGCGCAGCCCTCCCTCTGGAAAAACCCCATTGTAAGCGCCTCTTGCGACGTCCCCCTTGTGTGCAACGTCCCCCATACGCCGACGGCTTCTCCGTGCGTGATAGCCCCTCCCTGCCGAACAGGACCCTTGCGCGCTGCTCCTCCCTGCCGGACGAGCCCTTGTGCGCCGCTCCTCCCTACCGGACGAGCCCTTGTGTGCCACTCCTCCCTACCGGACGAGCTCGCCCTCCTCCTACGCCTTCAACAAAACCAGATGAGCCACCCAGCGCGACGACCCAAGCTCCTATGCGACGGACGACCTCTTCTCAGAGCAACATCTCCTGCACACCCGCGCCCCTCCTTTTCTGATCTGATCTCTGGATCCAACCCCCGCGCCCACGAAGGCTTCAACGCCGCCGAGAAGGCCATCCTAGGCTAGGAGTCCGAGGCCGCCGCCGATCCCCTCTCCTTTCAGGAAGCCCCCATGAGGCCGCTCACTACCTCGCAACTTAGGCCGATGGCGGCGACGCTGCAGCCCCTGACGGGATCAGGGATTGAACCGAGAGCACGATTCAGTTCGCCATGGAGCGGCTGGAGGAGAAATTTCGGACCGTCTTGGCATCGTCCACTCCCATGCCTGAAATCTGCTCCTTGCTCGCATACATCCTGCTGCAAAATGTCTTCTTTGCCTCAATCAAGTTCTCCGTTGCTCCCTGCTGTTAATCAGGCATTTGCTGTTGTTTGCAGCATGTTGCTTGCTTTGTTTTTTCATTATGTGTCCAAGCTAGGTACACCTAGCTTGAGGGGGAGTGTTGGAGTATGTTTAACTTCCTGCCCCACTTCCTTTGTAACTTCCTGCCCCACTTCCTTTGTAACTTCTCTTTGTAACTTCCCTTTCTTTTCTATAAATGAGGGCCCTCTCCTCACCTTGAGGTGTGTGGGGGATTTCTGATTCTACATGGTATCAGAGGGGGTTTGATCTCTCTCTCACATATTTTTTTTTCCCATTTAAGGGTTCGTACTTTCTTTTTTCTCGTGCGGGGGGCGGCGGCTCCCATCCAAATAGTCGCCCCCCCCCCCGCTGCTCCTGCCGGTCATCCCTCCCGAGCTGCAGCCTCCCGCTCCGGCTCTGTCCAGCGGCTTCCCCCTCGGTGCGCCTTCCCTTCCGGCGCCCGCTCCTCCTGCGCGCAGGCCCTCCCCGCCTCGGCTCGGCTTCCAGACGATCCTCGCCTCGACTTCCAGACGATCCCCGACGGCCCTCCACGCCGACCCTCCCCGCGGTGTTGCAACCCCCGGCGGCTTCCTCCTCCCGCGCGGCCGACCACATCCCGGCGTCTCCTTCGGCCGCGGGTCCCCTCCGCGGGTCTCTTCCGCGGCTTCCCGTCGCCGACCCTCCTCGGCTCTTCCCGGCGGGCCCGACTCCCGTCGCCGTTTTCAAACGCGGCTCTTCCCGGCGGCCCTCCTGTGCCCGCGCTCGTCCTGCGCGCGATCCTCCCGGCGGCTCCGTCCAGATCCGTCCCGGCTGCTCCGTCCAGATCGTCCCTGCGCCTCCTTCTTGGCGCGGCTCCCGGCTCCCCGGCGTCCCGGCTCCCCGACGTCCCGCGGCTCCCCGGTGCCTTCCTCCGCTCCTGTGCAGGCCGCGCATCCCACGGATTCCCCGGCGGCCCTCCCTTCTGCCTGCGCCGCGTCGCCCCCCGGCTCCCGGCGTCTTCTCCCGGCGGATTTCCCATCCCGGCGGATCTCCAGCGCGGCTCCCCTTGCGGCATCCCTCTCTCCAGGCGGCCCCCTCTCCCGACGGCCCGATCTCCCTCCGGCATCTCGGCGCCCTTC
Source organism: Viscum album (assembly GCA_963277665.1). NCBI lineage: Eukaryota > Viridiplantae > Streptophyta > Magnoliopsida > Santalales > Viscaceae > Viscum > Viscum album. The sequence continues at coordinate 1,512,301,087 of OY728155.1, read as the reverse complement.
CTGCGCCGCTTTCTCCTACGGCCGTCCCTGCTCCGGCGAACTCTCCCCCCGTACTTGCATCTACTGCCGGCCTCTCCCCCTGCCGGCGCCTCCGACAGCTGGCCTCCATTCCCGGTCGGCTCCTCCAGCAGCAGCCGGCCTCAAGCCTCGCCAGCCCCTCTTTGCGCGACAGCCGGCCTCCATTCCCGGTCGGCTTCCAGCGCTGCCTCCCGCTGTCCTGCTCCCTCGCCAGCCTCCTCCTGCACTCCTCTTCCGGCAGCCAGCCGACTCCAGGTTCTCCCAGCGGCTGCCCTGCTTCAAGTTTGGGCTCTTCGGCACCTCCTGCGGCATCCCCGCCTCGTCGGCATCTCCCGACGACTCCTGGTAGCCGTATCTCTATCCGTCGGCACGCCCATTGGCTGGCGCAGCAGCTCGACCACCTAGGATTTGGGCCCGTTGGCGCCGTCAGACCCCGCAACAATTCTGCGGAATCCCCGCCTCCCGTCGCCGGCCCCGCAAGTGCGGTTTTCCCGGTGCTAGTTTGGATTTCCCGGCGTTTCATCTTCCGGCCCCACTAGTGCGGCATTCCTGGCGTTCCGTCAACCGGTCAGTCTGACTGGTTTCTTCTGCTGCGCCCGCAACCTCATCCATCCATCATCGTGAGGGGGAGCTGCGATCGTGAGAGGGAGCATCAGTCTTGCAGTTTTTCCTTTATTTTATTTCGTCTTGTTTTGTCATCAAGCTGGGTATGTCCAGCTTGAGGGGGAGTGTTTGCAGCATGTTGCTTGCTTTGTTTTTTCATTATGTGTCCAAGCTAGGTACACCTAGCTTGAGGGGGAGTGTTGGAGTATGTTTAACTTCCTGCCCCACTTCCTTTGTAACTTCCTGCCCCACTTCCTTTGTAACTTCTCTTTGTAACTTCCCTTTCTTTTCTATAAATGAGGGCCCTCTCCTCACCTTGAGGTGTGTGGGGGATTTCTGATTCTACAGCTGTCAACCACAATTTAGGGTCCCCAAAGTCAGACGCCGTTTTACCTCGACAATTTAGGTCCGTAAAGTCGGATGTCGTTTCACCTCGACAATTTAGATCCGCAAAGTCGGATGTCGTTTCACCTCAGCAATTTGGGTCCACAAAGTCGGGCGTCGTTTCACCCGGCCGTTTTGAGGTCGTTTGTCTGTCTCCGTTTCATCCGGCATTATCAAGGGTTGTCCTCAGCAAGGAAGCATAAGAGTTCTACGATGGTCATCTTTCCTTTAGCAGCCATGGGCGGAGAGTGCAACAGGTGGAGTACAACCATTGGGCAGTGCATACGGGCGTTGTTCCATGGTTGGCACAATCTTTTTCATCGACATCATCCATCAACTTATCGAGGGGGGCAGCCATGTCCAACTTGAGGGGGAGTGTTTGCAGTGTTTTTTAGTTTGTTTTTCTTTGCTTTGATTTCTTTAATTATGTATCCAAGCTACGTACACCTAGCTTGAGAAGGAGTGTTAGAGGGTTAAGTTGAGTCAAATCTCACATCAGACTTGAAGTATTATGTGATCTTTATTATTCATTATAAATAAACTTCAAGGCCTCTCTTAAGAGGCATCTTCGGTATTGGGTCCACACCTATATCATTCTACAAGGAGTATCATTTTATAGAAATTTTAATTAATCTCTAAACAAGGCAAAGAAAGCAGATATGTGCAATGAAGGGCAGACAGCATTTTGATTTATAATTCAAGCCCAGGACATGTTTTGGCAAGCTTAAACGTGTACTAAAATATCATAAATATATATTTTTTATAATAATATGTCGTGTCCATGTATGTGGTACATGGTGCATATGATCAACAAAAAAATATTTGAGTTATTGTAGCAAGCATTAAATTAGTATCCGGTCATATCTAGAAGGCTAGTGCGAATTTATTAATAAAAATGCAACAAATATGAAGGACTGACATTTAAAAGTAGTTGGATTCCTCATCTCTTCAGGCAAATATCTGCAAGAACAGAAGAGAAACAAATTAAAATTTTAGCTGAGAAATAAGAAAATGGGGGATAGGGAGAAAAGGTAAAAAGATTGCATATTCAATCAAAAAGAATTCAACAAAAAAGAGTTTCATGTTAAGATATTATTAGTGAAAATAGAGAAGAAAACAAAAATCAAACACCAACATCAAATGAAGGACAAGAAACAATCTTACGGATAAACCATATTTTGCACTGTTGGATCTTCCATCATTTTCTCTAAGGCCTCCACAGACAAGACAGAACCAGGTTTCCCTATTAATGGATCAACAAGAAGATTGAGAAAATTTACATAGGCTCAGCTTTTTCCTGATGAAACTGTGAGTAAGATCAAAACACTCAACTCAATGAATCAAGACGGATGAAATTATAAGAACAAGTATAGGAAATCTGTTCACGAAGAAACTGAATTGTATGAAATAGCAGTCCCATTTGGAATGAAGAAGATTGTATCGTTTACTCACTTGTTCCAGAGTCTTCAACGTCCTGCTTAAAAGCAGCCCCATTTTGAGAAACCTTAACAAAGAGATTAAAGATGTAAATTCCATGAATGAAGCTCATCAAATTATCAAGCCTATTTCAAATGTCCCACAGAAAATACATACTTCCTGAGAAAATTGGGCATCCTTCGAAGAACTTGTATCTGACTGAACATCACTTTCAAAAGGACTTCTCAGTGATGTTTCTTCAGGTGAAACATCTACAAAAGCTGCATATTGAGTTTGCATTGAAATTTTTTTACTATGGTGCCGGTGTGACATTACAGACAGTGAAGAATTATTCAGTAACAACAAAGCTTCGCATTCACGTGAAACAATCATAATACACATCACTACAGCATCCAATCATTGCCCAAAGTGCAGCTAATGGAAAGTTGAAAAAAAAAACTATGAATTGGTTTATTGACAGAAGACCTTGATAATTCTTATTATTGGTGGTAAAACCAAGGTCCCAGAAATGGTGGAAAATTCTAAGAGGGGGTAAATCAGTACAGTGGCCTATTTAAAAAAAGTTTAACCCTTAGCGTTAATCTTCTAATTGTGGATCTTGTCCCCAAGTTATTAGAAACATTTTTTAGATCAGTTTAAATCAATTCTAAGAGCAAGGATGCAATCACACGGTTCGCCTCCAATATGAAGATTAATGGAAGGTGTAGAGTGAGTTCACTGCTTTCATATGCATATCACTAGAATAACTTTCTTGTTTAAAAAAAATTAGGAAGATCGCTTCCTCTGAAGGCTCACGGTCCAATACAAAAGATGGTCCCCTGCCATAGATTCATTCATCAGAATATAAAGAATAAGGTACATAATGGATGCAAAGAGTAGTCTCAATCCTCCTCCATCAAGTAATAATCACCGGGCCTTTAAGTCTTTTAATGTAAAAGAATTGCAATCTTGATCCCCTTATCTCTCTGCTCTCTTCGAGTCTGACAGAATCGTCAATAATCTTCAACAACTCTTGCTAATCTTCATCGACCTATTAAAAGCTCAAGACATTCTCACCTTCAATTTCCTGGTCAATTTATGGATCTCAGCCAAGCAAAGTAAATTCTTTAAAATGTGGCTTCAGATCTTGCGATGTGTTACCACAAAATCAGGAGCAAATTTTGCATTTGATATTTCCATAATTAAATCCATGAAAAAATCACCATAATTATTTCTCACAAAATATCTCCATGAATTTCATTCCACAATTTACGCCATTTAATTCACTTTAAATGGCCTCAAATCTTCTGTTTTAATGCTCCAAACTCATCTCCGTAAATCTTGGACATATCATTCCTTAAACCACATAGATTGCGTGTGACAACTAGTACTCTTGAGCAATAAGGCGCCCCGTGGATGAATCCAAAGATGACTCCATTGAAACTTAAATCCATTTATCCTTCTTGATTCTCAGTTACTTAGATCACTATAAAATCCATCACAATTTTCTATGATCTTCAACTTTAAATTTTCTCCCAATATCTTCAAGAATCTTGGGACCTATCTTCTTGTTGACCAAAAGAGGCAGTGAAGATATTATCTTCCAGAAAATAAAGGCATTAAATCCCATTTAAAAAGATACACAAATAAGATAACTTTTGACTTCATTAAGAATGTCATATATATCAACATATAAATGAATTCTTCAACAACTGAAAAGAACGAGTTTTTTTTTTTTACATTTTTTCAAAAAAATAATTTTAAAAATACGACCAGGTTAAAAATATTTTTTTTTTACATCCCAAAGGCGGCACCTGGTGTGCCGCCTTTGGGGGTTTTTGCGTCCAGGGCAAGGCGGCACATGGTGTGCCGCCTTTGCCCAAAAAGATACCGCAAAGGGGGCACACCAGGTGCCGCCTTTGCATAATTTTTTTTTTTTTAATTTTTTTTTTATTTTTTTTGTTTTGTTTTGTTTTGTTTTATATATATATATATAAGACCAATATAAATGAAACTTTAAACACTGATTAAACATATAAGAAATAGTTGAAAACAAAAATAATTTCATAAAAAATGTTGATACAAATTAATTTATAAGCTTTCAATCAAGTACGTGACTTTGAAAGCTAATAAAAGATAAACTATAAGACCAATATAAATGAAACTTTAAACATTGATAAAACATATAAAAAATAGTTGAAAACAAAAATAATTTCATAAAAAATGTTGACCAAAAACAATTTATAAGCTTTCAAAACCATAAACTTGAAACTTAAAAATGTTTCAAGTTCCCGACTTTGAAAGACTATAAAACATAAACTATAAGACCAATAAAAATTAAACTTTAAACATTGATTAAACATATAAGAAATAGTTGAAAACAACAAAAACTTCCTAAAAAATGTCCATAAAAATTAATTTATAATCTTTCAAAACCGTCTACTTGAAACTTAAAAATGTTTCAAGTGCGCAAATTTGAAAGACTATAAAACATAAAATATAAGACCAACATAAATGAAACATTAAACATTGATTAAACATATAAGGAATAGTTGAAAACCAAAAGAAGTTCCTAAAAAATATTGATGAAAATTAATCTATAAGCTTTCAAAACCGCCTACTTGAAACTTAAAAATGTTTCAAGTACGCGACTTTGAAATACTATAAAACATAAACTATAAGACCAATATAAATGAAACTTTAAATATTCATTAAACATATAAGAAATAGTTGAAAACAAAAGAAATTTAATAAAAAATGTTGATGAAAAATAATTTATAAGCTTTCAAAACCGTTTACTTGAAACTTAAAAATGTTTCCAGTACGTAATAATTAATAGTTATATTAATAATTAACTAAATAATTATTATATAAGTAATAATTATTGAGTAATAATTAATAATTAACAATTAATAATTAATAATTTAATGAATAATTATAATTAATATTTATATTACTAATTAACTAATTTATAATTAATAATTACTTATTAATAATTATTAATTACTAATTAATAATTATAATGAATAATTATAATGAATATTTATATTACTAATTAATAATTAATAATTAATAATTAATTACTTATAATTATTAATTATATTACTAATTAACTAAATAATTATTATATATGTAATAATTATATTACTAATTAATTATTATATAATTAATAATAATATTACTAATTAACTAATTAATTATGACATATTTAATTATTATATTACTAATTAACTAATTAACTATTATATAATTAATAATTATATTACTTATTAACTAATTAATAGTTATATTAATAATTAACTAAATAATTATTGTATAAGTAATAATTAATAAGTAAAAATTAATAATTAATAAGTAATAATTAATAATTATAATTGATGAAAAATATTTTATAATAATTATATTACTAATTAACTATTATATAATTAATAATTATATTACTAATTAACTAATTAATTATTAACTATTTATTATATGTTTGATCAATGTTTTAGGTTTCAATTATATTACTCATATATTTTATGTTTTATATTCTTTCAAATTCGCGTACTTGAAACAATTTAAGTTTCAAGTAGGAGGTTTTGAAAGCTTATAAATTATTTTTCATGAATATTTTTTACAATTTTTTTTGTTGTTTTCAACTATTTCTTATATGTTTAATCAATGTTTAAAGTTTCATTTTTATTGGTCTTATAGTTTATGTTTTATAGTCTTTCAAAGTCGGGATCTTGAAACATTTTTAGGTTTCAAGTTGATGGTTTTGAAAGCTTATAAATTGTTTTTGGTCAACATTTTTTATGAAATTATTTTTGTTTTCAACTATTTCTTATATGTTTAATCAATGTTTAAAGTTTCATTTATATTGGTCTTATAGTTTATCTTTTATAAGCTTTCAAAGTCAAGTACTTGAAATATGTTTAAGTTTCAAGTAGGTGGTTTTGAAAGCTTATAAATTAATTTGTATCAACATTTTTTATGAAATTATTTTTGTTTTCAACTATTTCTTATATGTTTAATTAGTGTTTAAAGTTTCATTTATATTAGTCTTATAGTTTATGTTTTATAATCTTTCAAAGTCACGTACTTGAAACCGAATCACACATCGGAAACACAGAATGTACTGTGCAGGAAAAGGAGAACCAGAATCCCACATCGGAAATGCAGTATGGTTTTCAGGGCAAACCCCCTCATAAAAGGGAGTCTTGGGTGAGGGTATCAGTCAAAATCCAGACTGCTGTAATGGCAAAACCGTTGGATATTAAATAGCAGAAAAATTCTGCTGAAAAGTTTTGTTATATATATATATATATAAAACAAAACAAAACAAAACAAAAAAAACTTAAATTTTTTTTTTTAAAAAATATATATATGCAATGGCGGCACCTGGTGTGCCGCCTTTGCGGTATCTTTTTGGGCAAAGGCGGCACACCATGTGCCGCCTTGCCTTGGACGCAAAAACCCCCAAAGGCGACCAGGTGCCGCCTTTGGGATGTAAAAAAAAAAATATTTTTAACCTGGTCGTATTTTTAAAATTATTTTTTTGAAAAAATGTAAAAAAAAAAAAAAACTTGAAAAGAACCCATAGCAAACAAAGATGTAGGTTAGAGCAATTCCTTTACCACGACCGCTCAGCTCATTTTCTTCTTCACAGTCAATCATGCACATCATTGCATTGATCGAGCAGTTATGGTTGATCAACCATGCGGTACTACTTCCTATAATTCAAATCCAAATCATCAACCAAACATCAAATACTTGCCAGAATTCCCCTTGATTTCTCAAACTCCAGTAGTCTTCTTCCATTTTCACACATGATACCCCTTCCTTGAAATAACCATCAAGTCAGAATACTTAATAGAACTCCCCTTGACTACTCACTCTGGTTTTCTTCCATTTTCACAAATGTTCCCCCTTTAATGAAATGATCATACTACTTTTGACAACAAATTCAATGAACACAACCCCACACATCTATTTACAGTACTCACTGTACCGCTTGACTAAGAAAGTTAATTAACTAACTCTAAGTCAACGTGGGTCGTGAGTCGAGAGTTATGTCCTGTGCAGGAAATAAGAGCAGCCAAACATAAATTCACGGTTGTCAATTTAAATCCCATATAGCAACAAAAACAAGCACACAAACAACCAAACATGCAGACACACAATCAAGCAAAGCACACTAACATGATTCCTAAAGCACACAATTACCCCAAAACAAGATAAAATGTTATTGAAAGACAATACAAGAACAGAAAATATTTTTAGCATTTTATGGGATGACCGGGTTAGCTCCCGGAAAGTGCAAAATTTAACAACTTAGGCTAGACGTACTTGGGCCTCTCGCTAGCCAATAAATGTGGTGGATAGTGCTCCCACTATGTTGTCCACTTGAAAGTACGGCTTCAAGCGCTGCCTGTTTACCTTGAAGCCTCACCCACCATCTCCTTCCACCGCGCCATGGTGGAAAATAGGGGTGTCCATGGGTCGGGTCCGGTTGGGTCGGGGGGATTTTGGACTCGACCCAAGCAAAAGTGGTCAGGTCGGGCCGCGGCCATTTTTTCTGCAGTGACCCGCCCACAGCGGGTCAGGTTGGGTCGGATTGGGTCAAGTAAAAAAAAATACATTAAATAATAACATGAAAAACATTAAAACCATTTATAAAATTAAAACTAAAAAAATAACTAAAAATTAATATTGATTGATCAATAAAACATAAATATAATGTAAATATAATGTTGTAAAACATTGTATAATGTAAATAAAATATTATATGACGTAAACATAATGGTATATTTACATTATATAACATTATATTTCCATAAATCAAATGGTATTTAACGTAAATATAATATTCTATAATGTGAATATAATGTTATATAATATACATATAAAAGTTGTATAATGTAAATATAATGAAAATATGATGTAAATAAAAGGTCAATATAATGTAAATAAAATGCTATATTTACTTTATATTTGCATTATATAACCTTATTATTTACGATAATTTACGAAAAAAGCTAAATACATGAATTATTAAGTCATAAATGATGTACGGGTGATGTAAGCCCATAATCTCAAACATTTCTTCATTATTTTAATATATTTAGTGATATTGTCCAAACTATTGATAGTTTTGGGTCAAAATAATAAACTAATGAATAAAATAATGAGAAAACATTTATCACCTCCCCTATAAATATCACATCTCACCACCTCTCCCCCCATACCTTCCAAACTTTGAAGCTTATTCAAGCTCTACCCAATACTCTTTCCAAGCTCCTCCCCCACGTTCAGGAGCTTTTGGTCTCATCAAAAGACGAAACCCTTTGCCACAAAGAGGTTCTTAAGAAGGATAGATTCAAGAGGTAAAAAAAAATTCTTTTTCTTTTAATTTCTTTTCAAATTCATTTTTTTTCTTATCCTGTCTTCACCTCCATTTATCCAAGTGGTATGATAACTCCAGTATCTTTTATATACTGAAATGTTATTATGTTAATGCAATAATTTATCATCAAACCTCTTTTTCTCTCCCTTCTATTCTAAAAATGAAAACGTCGTTCGTGAGGTGTTGTTTTATCGCCTTCAAGAACGACAAGTTTTCATTTTCTTTTACCACCTTCAAGGTTGGTCTTAAAACCATTATAATAGTTAAAACAGATTTTAAAATGTATGTTACAACCTTTTTAATGTTCTGGAACTAACTTATATACATAATATTAAATAATAAAACAAAACAAGTTCGTTGTGATCGAAATAATATTCAATTTATATTATTTCTCACATGGCCTAAAAACTCGATCTGTCATTCCTCCACAATATTTATCGGGCCTTGAATAATGACTTATTTAATAAATAAATATCAATGCATTATTCGCCAATAAATAAATAAATATCAATGCATTATTCGCCAATAAATAAATAAATATTTTTTAAATATTCCGCTCATATAATATTCTCTCGAGCCAGTGACGGAATACATGCAATCAAGCATACATGAATAATTATTAAAGTACGTGCGGGAATAATATTTATTCAACTTGTTAAATAATAAATAATAATATATTATTTAATTGAGATTCTGAATACACTTAGTGTGTGACCCTCTAGGCCACTTTCTCAGTGAAATTAGGCGAAACAGCCTAAAGTTCAAGGTTAACGTCTAGCAATACGCCAAGGCACTCGTAGAGAAAGAAGTTAATGTCGCAGCGACATAATACCTCATACAGACGTTCACTGTGTAATATAATCTTTTTATCACGACATCTCTAATAAAACAGGTTGCATGCAGGTGTCATCAACCTATGTGCTCGATGTCTCTTTTTTTGACTTTCTGAAAATCAAACTTGCCCATAAAACACCTGACCATGGATTTATTTAGACTATATCATTTCCATCAAACGGCCTGAGATATCAACTTCTGTTAAAGAACAGAAGGGACAAATCATTTCTCGCATTATTCATTAATGCAATATTGCTCATGATGCACTCAACATATCTTACTCCGCCGTGAACATATGTCGTCACGGTTTTTATCGATACACCAAAGTACATGTAAAGACCCGTAAAATTCAAGGGAAATTTTTTCTTAATTTTCTTTGGAATTTTACAAGAGCGCGGTTTCAGACGGCACCTGATTCCTAGGCCCGGAGTGCCCGGAATCAATTTCCGAAGTTTGGCTCGGGTACGTTCAGTGAACGAACGAGCGGGAATTTGTAACTTTTGATCCGGTGCTCGGAATTGAAATCCGAGGGCACCGATGAACTCGCAGCGCCGATATTCGCTTAAAGAGACCTTTTCGGGAGTTGCGTTTGTTTCGGGTTGAGAGTTAGTTTTTGGGAGATTAGAATAAGTTAAATAAAAATATGTAAACACAATTTTTATTTAAACTTAATAGTTAACTTCTCTCAAAGGAAGTTAGGTGTGGGACCCACACCCACTTAACCTCCCTTGAGAGGATTAAGTGTGGTGGGGCCCACACGAAACCTAACTTTACATCTTCCCTCAAACTCCCTTAACCCCTCTTTAATTAACATGACAATTTGTTAATTAATGTGGAGTTATCTCTTCTTTGAATTTCAAACTTTTGAAATTCTAGTGTGTTGTTGTGTTAATAAAATAAGATAGAGTCTTATTTTATTTTGGGTTTAGTTTTGTCTCCTTGAGAGAGTTGGGAAGGTTCTTCTTGTTTCTTCATCTTCTTCAACCTCGACGAAGAACACGAAGAACGTCGTTCTTCAACGAAGAACTTCTTCGCCGAAGAACACGGTTTTTCCGCGACACCATATTCGCGACGTGACGTTCTTCTTCCACATCATCTCTTCCGCGACGGTTTTCCGCGACGAACGCCATCGACAACGACTCTTCCTCCGACGTCAAAGGAATCGACACCGATATTCCACGACTACGTCAACGTGCGACTATCGAGGTAGGGGTTCTTGAGTTCGTTGTTTTCTTTTTATTTGACTTTCCTCAAGACTTGACGAAGAACGCTCAAGTTCCGACGAAGAACGCCGCTCCGCTCTTCTTCGTCTTCCGTGTCAACGAGAGAGAACACCGCTTCTTCCTCGGACAACCTTCGTCGGCGTACAAGGTTTCGCCAACGACGTGCCTCTTCGGACGCACCTCTTCGTCATCGAATTTGACGAACGACGACCGCGACGCCCGACCTCCGCGACGTCGTCTTCCGCGGAACGTAGACAAATCTTCGAACCTTATACCAAGGTAGGGGTTGTTGATTATTGTTAATTTATTTTATTCTTGATCGTGGATCTAGCATGTCTAACGTGAGGCATTTGAATATTTTAAAGTTGTGTTATTATTTAACGTGAGGGGGCCGGACCGCATGAACACGGCCGAACCCCCTCCATCGTTCTTGTTGAATTGCTTGTGGATGAATCAAGGTGGCGTGGTGCCGTCGCACCACGCGGTTAATCGCCCAATCAAGAACGCAACGCCGTCGCGCGCACACCATGGAAGAAACATCAAGAACGCGACGCCGTCGCGCCGCGTTGAAAGAAATTAAAATGCGGCGGAGGGGCGCGGTGCCGTCGCACCGCGCCGGACGACGAACACCGCGGCCGGTTCCGGGCCGCGGCGGGATGAGGAGACCGGCGGCAGGGCCGCCGGCGTCGGAAGCCGAAGAGGGGACCGGAATCTTCCGGTCCCGTTGGAGAAAACCGGCCGGCCAGCTGGCCGGCCGGATGGAATTAAACCGGGGGAAATTAATCCCCCGGCCAGCGCACAAAACCCCCCTCTTTATGAGGGGGGCGGTTCCTTTGAGGGGGGGCAGGCGGCTCCCCCCGGTTGCTTTCAAGCCGGCCCCCACGTGGGGGCCGTTTTCCACAAGGCGCGGCATTATGCCGCGCTGCCGCTCCCAATCAGCGGGGGGTTTTGCCCCCCCGCATGCCGCCAGGCCGCCGCGCCTGCCGCCGCGCCGCCGCGCCACCGCCGCGCCGCCGCGCCGCCGCACCGCCAGCCGGTCGGGCCGGGTCGGACCCGGACCCCCCGTTTCGAATCAGATTCGGTCTTTTGGCCATAACTTGAGCCTCGGACCTCCGATTGACGAACCGTCTGCGGCAACGCGATCCTTGGATCGAGACGGTCGTTTCGGTATATCGCACTCAAGGTTTCGGATTACTTTGAGTTCGGCCGGGTCGGTTCGTTCACGAAACCAACCGGGCCTTCGGAGCGGAAACGCTCATATCTTGAGCTACGGACGTCCGATTGACGTGCCGTCAGCTTTGTTGTGTTCCTCTTGGTGAGACGGATCTTTTGGCATACTCCGCCCGAGGTTTGGACGCAGGTGGAGTACGGTCGGGTTGGTTTTGCCTTAAAAACCAACCGGGCCCCGGGGACGAAAATGCCAATAACTCTCAGACCGGGCGTCCGATCGACGCGCCGTCTGTTGCGTTGAGTTCCTGTTGACGATACGGAACTTTTGGATACATCAACTATGGACTTTGTGTCAGTTGATGTATCAGCCTCTCGGCTCGTGGAGCGGACCCTCCGAACGAGCTTGCTGTGTGCGGGAACCCTAGTGCTGGCTGCGACTGTTACTGTGACTACTACTGCTACTGCTGCTACTGTGACTACGACGACGACAGTACAGAGATCCTGTGTGGATTCGACGACGACGACTACAGCACTCAGCGATCCTACGTGGATCAGTGCTATAGGTCCTGTGTGGGCCCGATCCTGTGTGGATTCGACGACGACGACATCAGCACTCAGCGATCCTACGTGGATCAGTGCTACAGGTCCTGTGTGGGCCCGATCCTGTGTGGGTCCGATCCTGTGTGGGTCCGCGCTCAGCGGTTCTGTGTGAGCCAGCGCCTACAGGTCTTGTGTGGGCCCGATCCTGTGTGGGTCTTTGCGGGGGCTAGTTACCTATCGATCCTTCGTGGGTCCGACGACTTAGATGGATCAGAGATCATCTTTATCGTCCTTTGGTTAGTTACCTATCGATCCTTCGTGGGTCCGACGACTTAGATGGATCAGAGATCATCTTTATCGTCCTTTGAAGAAGTATACCTGTGTGAGCTGAATCTGTTGCTTTCCTGTGTGGATTGTGTTGTACAATCCTGTGTGGATTACGTTTTGCTTTCCTGTGTGGAATACGTTTACTTTCCTGTGTGGACTGAGTTGTACTTGGGCTCGGAGGTTGGAGCGTATTTGAATTTGATGACTTAGGTATATGTATGGGCATATACCTAAGCAGTGTCGGTTTTTACTTCGTGATTGTTCCTTTCTTCGTGGTTTATCCTTTGTGGATTTGAGAGACCTTCAGGGGTCTCGGGGTCCCTACTGAATAGCTTATACTCACCCTTGCACGGGCTTTGCCCGCACTACGTTGTGTTGGATGCAGACGACGGACAGCGTTGACCTTAGCTGAGCCTTGCAGAGCGGGACGGTACCCGGAGGTGGACCACTGGGCGGGACGTGCACGGAGCGGACGGCGGGACCCGTGGAGCAGAGGAGCTATCTGTACCCACCCTTCAGGTGGGATTTCCAGTGGACAGCTCGGAGTAGCGGCTTTTACTTTTCAGTTGCTGTTTTCCCTTTCGAGTTGTACTTTACTTTCAGTTTGGGTTTGTATTCTGGCCTATTTACTTTTCCGCACTTTCAGTTGTACTCTGCTTTTGTTTAGTGTTTACTTTCCGCTTGCTTACTCTGTGGTGTTTGTTTACTTTACAAAGGCAATGCCTTCCCTTTTTACCGGGATTTACGCCTTGGTGCTAGTCGCCAGCCCCTGGCCTATGGAAGGCGGGCTTGGGGTAGTCACGGCACGGACCCCGAGGGCGGGTCGTGACAGTACACAACTCATAATACTCATTAATAATAATCTTAAAGTCTAAGGATTCAATACACACATCCACAGATAGGAACATCCAATGACACATAAATGTGGATTTTCTACTAGCGGATCCCGTTCTCATAATATTCTCCACTGGAAATTACCAAGGACGTACACCATGAGAAGGTGCATCAAAGTCCAATGAGTCTCCACCCCTGATAGCATGTATCATTTGTGTCCCTTAAATGATATCATCTAGCTATAAAACATATATTTAAGAATAATGTCGTAGCACTTCACGAACCCTTTATCAACCACTATTGAAAATAAATCCAACTCCAAAGCAAACTATGGTACAACACTCATTAAGTTTATTTCTGAACTTTAAACATTCAAAAAGCATGTAGGATCAATGTTCCTTCCTCCTTGCCACTCAAAGTACGTACATTGGAAATTTTAAAATTAAATTATTCGGTCATTGTGAAGGTTTACAGGGTGCGGTAAACACAACTTCAAAATAAAATCTGAATAATTTTTTAAAATAAAGGCATCTAAATAAATATATAAGCATAAAACTAGTATCTAAGTTTGAGTTCCAATTGCATTCACTACCAAAAAAAATTCTAATACATAAATGGATATTGTGGCATCCTAAGAAATCAAAAAGGTAATATTCATTGGATGTCCTAGATACATCACTAAGTAATAGCAACTTATTGTATGTTTGGGAGTTCCTTCTAGGGTTGCGTAGAATGGCATGAGATGGCTTAGGGTAAGGTCATTGCTTGGAAGGATTTTTTAGAAGGGGATGGGATGGCCATTAAAGTCCTTTTAAGCCATCCTTGGTCATGCCCAGTTTTCCTGACCCACCAATTAGAGGGACAGCAATGACATGGACTTAAAAATGGGTTATTTTAACATAAAAATATTAAAAAATAAATAAAATAAAATAAAATAGATTAAAGTAATAAGGATGATTTTAGAAATTAGAAATAAAAGGATGTTTGGTCCATTCATTTGATAGAAAATTTTAAATAATGATTGAGTAAGGTCATTCTGTTCTACTATAAAACTTCCAATCAATGGGACATTTAATTCCAATATATTCTATTCATAAACATCATATTTCATCCACCCTTACATGGCCTAAGACACCAAAGATGTTAAGGTTGTTCATTTCAGTAAAACAAAAACACGCACTAAACATATCAAAAAGGGTATGAACTTCATTTCATCAGGGTAATCAAACAGTACCTCAGGTCCACCATATAAGAAAAAAATAATCATTTTATAAGAATTGAGAAAATCGGTTAAAAGTAGTTGGGCATATTCAATTCATCATAAATTATAATGTATTCTCACAAATACCCTTGATTCAATATTTACACCATATTCTCTCTTATAATTAACGAAAATTTTGTGAAAAAAAAGAAATTCATTGCACTATTTTTTTTATATTTTGGATCATGAAAACACCCTGCGTTTCTTATTATAGCGACAGGTAAACAGAAAGACCAAGCAAATGACAAACATCAACAAGAAAAATCAAACTTAAGTTATAAAAACATATGGCAGGAATGAACAGAAACTTCAATACCATATTTTTTTTGCCCATTCATGGTTTCACCATTCTGTATAATTTTATCTTTGACATTTGTGGCGGAGTCTGCTTCAGCTTTAGTTACAGTAGCCATGAGTTGAGAATTGACAGGAGAGGATGGCATGGCTGATGCTGCTGAAGTTGCTGAAGGTGGGGAAGGTACTGGGAATGGAAATGGAGATCCCGGAAAAAAAGGAGTGTCATTGAGCTGATTATTTTGTGAACCCGCCATTAAAGTTTTGAAAGCTTGCTGCATAGCATATTTCTGAAAGAAAATTTACACCACAGAAAATACAAAAGAATATCAAAACAGTTGAAACTAGGGAAAATGAAACTAAAGGACCAGGTAATCAAACGAATTCCAGTGACTGACCCTGATTTTGAAAAATGTCAAAAAAAGACCTAATTTTGAGATTAATTCATGTTAATCACCTTAAATTTATTAATTGACAAAATTAAATCTTAAATCTAATTACAGTTGTAAATCATTTAATGAAGCACAGCGGTAAAAATTACAACTCTTAAATCATTTTTTATAAATGCACATCATCACATTTACAATTATCTCTTCAACTATTTAAAATGTTATTGTATCAGAACAAAAGAGAAAAAGAAACAATTGATTTCTATTGATAGGAGCAGCAGCAACGTACAGGAATTAACAGGAAGTACAACAACAGTAGAAGAAAGAAGAAGATAACTCCCCGAAGACGCTCCCCAAGCCTGGCCGCAGCCTCTTCCAGCCAAACTGAAAGCCAACTCCAAGAAATACCATCCTTAACTCTCCCCACAAGCAGTCCCCTCCTATTTATTACCACATCCTACACCCAGCAGCTCTAACCTACTACCAAGCCCCAACAACTCTATACAGCATTTACATAACTGCCCCTGGCAGTAACTAATACTCCCAGGCTGCCCCCTACATAGCAGCCTAGCTAGAACCTTACACAGCAGCTCCCCAGCACCCCACTCTTCACACAGCACCCCATCAAGAATAATATTTTTATTTTGATTCATTTACAAGTAAATCTAAAATTATATACAATGCATTTCATTACATTTACAACAGAAATTATATTTGCAGGGCAGGCAATTTTATTTTTGTTTATTAACAAAATTAAGGTTTTAAAGTGGAATTAATTCCATAAGCTGGTCCTTTATTGTCATTTTTCAAATTTAAGGTGTTAACATAAATTAATTTCAAAATTAGAACATTTTTTGGTATTTTAAAAATTTAAGATCCTTTACTGAAATTAATTTATTTCCATGGCCCGTCGGTGCCATTTTCCCAAAAATGGGAAGTTAATAAAATTGTTACTGTCGGAGCCATTGGTAATTGTTGTCTACAGCTACCTTGGCTGTTGTGTCGTATCCCACAACCTCTGAAACCTCAAATGTGAAACAAGGTCCGAAACTTACTAAACTGAACGACACCTGACTCAGCAACCGGACAAAGAAATCAGGCTACAAAGTCTCTGTGCCGGATCACCTCAACCAAGACCTTCCGAAAGCACAACAAATTGGAAAAACAAACTCAACACAAAATGGAAAGAACGACACGAGGAATTTACGTGATTCGGGACTTGCCCTGCTCCACGAGAGAGACAATGCAACATTGAAATAGAAGAAAAATGGAAGAAGTACAAACGCTACCACGACAAAGGCCTATCGCCTGCGCTACCATTGCTACAACCACTAACGGTTAGTTTTCAAAACAGTTCATAGTAAAAGTGACCCCACCCATCTATTTATAGAC
This sequence comes from Viscum album, assembly GCA_963277665.1. NCBI lineage: Eukaryota > Viridiplantae > Streptophyta > Magnoliopsida > Santalales > Viscaceae > Viscum > Viscum album. Next base: position 1,512,284,014 of record OY728155.1, on the reverse strand, counting down.
TAGCTCTGTAGCAGCCATCTGGTTCCGCCAATTCCACCGTCATCCGATCTTTGTAGACGTCTGTCACATCGACTAAGACAACCATCAGCAGCCCGTTGACATGCCAACTCCACCTGCTTACGGTTCCGGTGAACAGTGTCTCTCTCTGAAACTCATACTTCCGCACTTCCGAACTTGCCCATTCAGAATGAAGTTGTCGCTGCTACTTGCTACTGGACTCCCTGGTTTCACTGTCCCTGCCTCCATATGGTTCCATATCTGATTCTGGATTTCATCCTTCAAGAATGCCAAAACACTTGGCCAAAAAACAGTTTTCACAGCTAAGCCTAGCAATCTCCCACTTGAAGAGTGTTTTTTCAAGGCCACCAAGTCCACCAGGTCACTTCTGCATCTGTCTTCTTTTCTTCTGTTGCAGCACCACGGTCCTTCAACCATGCCTTCAATCATTCAAGTCCCACCGAAGCGCAACACTGTCATAAAATTTCTTAGACTATGACTTTCATCAACATATCCACCAGATTCCGACTTCAACTTTCCGTAGCTCCAGAACATCGTCCTCCAACAATTTCCGAAAGAAGTGATACTTCAGCTGAATATGTTTTGCCCGAGAGTGAAATATAAGATTCTTTGCAAGATGGATCACGCTCTGACAGTCATAGAACAACGTTCCATTCCCCTGCGTCCTTCCGAGATCCCCCAACAACCCCTTCAGCCAGATCAACTTCATCCCTACTGTGATTGTCGTGCACTTTACTTCTGTCGTAGACAGTGCAACTACTATTTGAAGTCGGGACATCCAACTCACAACCGTTACTCTGAAAGTAAACACAAAGTCAGTGGTACTCTTCCATGAATCCGCATCTCCTCCGAAGTCCACATCCGCAAACCCCTTTAACGGACAGTCTGTTTTGTAGCACAGTGTCAGGTTAGCCAAACCATAGAGATGCTGAAGAATCCACTTCACCACTTCACAGTGCTCCTTTCCCAGATTTTTCATGAACCTGTTGATGACTCCCACTGCATACGCAATGTCCATCCTCGTACAAACTATGATGTTCACCAAGCTTCCCGCTGCTAATGCATATGGAACCCTCGCCGTATACTCCAACTGAGATAGAACCGATGTTTCAGTCTTCAAATCCCTTTTAATCTGTATCACCAACATCTGCTTCGCAACACCTAGATCTTTCATCTTGAACCTTCCGAACAAATCAACTTTCAACTCCTCGATTAGATCTCTCGTCAGACCAACCAAGAGCATATCATCCACATACAAGAGAAATATGATGAAACTCGTCATCAAATGTCTTTTGGTAGCACCAATGATCCGCATTACTCCAGACGAACACATTCCCCGCCATAAAAGCATCGAACTTCCGCTCCACTGTCTAGGTGCCTGTTTCAGCCCATACAAACTTTGTTTGAGACAACACATCAATTCTTCTGTTCCGTTTTCCACGAAACCTTTTGGTTTCTCCATGAAGATTTCCTGATCCAAATCAATGTGAAAAAACATCGTCTTTACATTACTGATCAAGATGTAAACTCTCCATAGAAACCATTTCGAGCATTGTCCAAATTGTTGAATGTTTAACTAGTGAAGAAAAGATTTCACTGAAATTCATACCTTTTGTTTGTTGAAAGTCATTAGCAACAAGTTTTGCCTTGTGCCGATTTTTACTATCCACTTATTTCAATCGATAGACCAACTTGATCTGTAGCGGTATTTTCCTAGCGGGAAGTTCCGTTAGCTCCCACATCCCAGAAACATGCAAGGGGTTTATTTCCTCCTCCATTGTAGTGCATGTTGTTTTTGAACCTTTGCACCAGACGCCTAACCCCGGTAGACTGCCTCAATCTAAGGCCCTACTCTTTCTGAAATCTGGAATTCCACCTTCCGGAGCTCTACCTCGAGCTTCCGCAATCCTCGAGCATTCTGATACATATGACCTTGGTGATGCCAACAAAATCCGACATCCATCTGAAACAACCTCTGGATTGTCTGACATCTCTAGAACTAGCGTGCACCTTGAACTAACTGACCCAGACGAAATTTTATCCAGAACTTTGGCATGGGTTGATTCTTTGTTCTCAGGAGCATTTTCCGCAAGTTTCGATCTTCCACCAGGATCCCCTCATTGAAGAGGGCATTTCAACTTCTAACGACATTTCGCAAGTTGTTGTCTTCAATCCAAAAACCAAAATTTTTGTCACCAAACCCAATAAAGAAACACGCTCGAAACTTGGCCTCCACCTTGTCTCATTCCCTGGCACCGATGTAGACATAGATGACACTTCCAAAAACTTTCAGGTGAAATATATCGACCATTCCTCCGATTCAGAGTTCCTTCGGAAGATCCTGCACCCCAACGGAGTAGGACTCTAATTCACGAGATAGGTCGCACAATTGAATGCCCCCGCCCAAAACTCCTTGAGAAACCAACATATAACCTCATGCTCTTGGTCCTCTCATTGTAACATCTCGTTATCAGCTTTCAGGTACGGACCTCATTTTATTCTTGGTTCACTTTGTTTTCATGTTGATTCCTAGTTTTCGTCGCTTCTTGGTTATGCTCATTGATTCTTGATCATTTTTTCCCGCGTTTGAGTTTTTAGAGGGGTGTGGGAGTGGTTTTGATTCTGGTTTTAGAGGTCGGGAGGTGGTCGGGGCGTTTAGCATGAAAGTGGACGTGAGCCTGTAGCCAAATACAGGAGGTCCACCGACTAGCCAATGAGGGCCACCGGCCAGACAGTGGGAGGCTAGGCCGAGGGCATTCCTACAGGAATCCCACCGGTTAGCCGGTGGGACTTCTAGAATGCCATGCATTCTACCGAACGTCATCGGGTAGCCGGTGATGCCAACAAAGCAGAGAAGCAGCAAGGTAAAGTCATCTTTTTGTTATGTTTAATTCTCGATTTAACTCCAAACCTCCTCCCTCGAATTTCATTCGACCCTAATCTCCTCGGAGGCTCTCTAGAGAGGATTTTGGCTCTCCCAACCTCGTTTCTTCACGGATCGAAGTGTCGGTTGATGCGTTATTCTCTTCTGGTAAGTGTAATCTTGATTTGATCATGGATTCTCCTTTCCTCCTCTCTCCCTCTTCGAGAGGGCCTCATGTCGTTGACGGATTTAGATGTTGAATGAATGAATTGTGTTTCTAGGATTCTCCTTTGAGCGTTTTAGCCCTTGAATCTCCCTTGGTGGATCCCATGCGGGTGTTTATTGATCTTGATTGAGGTACGTGGTTTCGTAACGCAATCTCTATCAATTGAAACCTTTGATGCTTGTTTAAATTAAATTGTTTTTTCCATTGATTTCTAAAGGTTGAAATGAGACTCCTGACATATGATTTGAAATGGCATGGTGTGAGTGTGTGGGATGAAATTCCTTTGAAAACGGATTTGAAAATAAAGTGTTATTTCTGGAAAAATGAACTTGATTTGCGATGACAATTTGAAGCATGATTTTGATGAATTAAATAGGCATGAAATATTTTTATGATTTGAAATGAAATGAAATGATTTGAAAGACATGATCTTTTGATAAAAACCATTTGATGTTGGTTTTTGGAATGATATGGCATGTTTTTTAAACTTGAACTTGGGGCCGATTGAAATGACTATTTGAAATGACTATTTGAAATGACTATTTGAAATGACTATTTGAAATGACTATTTGAAATGACTATTTGAAATGAATGAGATTGATTGATTTGAAAGATAGCCCCATAAATGTTTGATTTACCTTGAAGCGCATGGGAGTATGGATAGTTAAGTGGGATGAACACACACGGGGCATATATTAACTCTACCTGGCAACGGATGATTGACGATGACAACGCTAACTAAACTATCTTGAGGGCGGAGAGTTTATTCTTTGGGATTTTCTCCTATTCCCCCTAGGCTTTCCGATCTAGGGAGTGAGTGCACTCCTGGAGCCATACTTCAATGAGATGTGTGAGAATCTCTGTGTTAATCTAACCCCAGGTGTTATTACCATGGTGCAACAATTGAAAATGATTTATACATGTCAGTGGTTGATTGAAATGATTTAATGTCTGTTTTGAGATAAATGTTTATTCATGCCTATTTTGACAAAGATGTTTTATCTGCCTGATTTTATGGAAATGCACTTTGAAACTGTTGGACCCCATTTTAGTATAATGGGTATTTCCGAGTCCCGCATCGGAATATCCCGCCATGTAATTTATTTTACCCATCTATAAAAGAATATTTTCGCCTCACACCTCACATTGAGGTAAGGGGAATTCGTCATCTACATGGTATCAAAGGGAAAATCCCTTTAGAATTTTTTTTTCCTCCCGGCTTTGCCCTACGTGGCACCCCTCTTCCAGGGTCTTCCCTACGCAGCCACCCCCCTGGCTCTGCCCTACGCGACCCCCCAGCTCCCGCCATCCGCGGCTCCCAGTCCCAGCGCCTCTGTTTCTCCCAGCAGAACAACCATCTCCAGGCGCGACCTTCTAGTCGTCCTCCTCTGCGCGCGTCGGCCAGGCCCCCTGCGTTCTCCCGGCTCCGCCTCCTCGCGCGTGTAGTACCCCCGGTTTCTGGTAAGTAACCCTTGTTTTATGCTTTTTAAGTGCATAAAGTACATGGGAGATGTTGAGAGGAAGTTTGGGAGACTTTTAAAGCGAAAAAGGGCAAAATGTGGGGACGCACGGGCTGCGCACGGTTTGCCAAACCGTGCGGAAGCCGTGCAGGTGATGGTCTCTTGGACAGAGGAGAGCGCACGGTGTACGCACGGTTTGGGCGAACCGTGCGATGAGGTCGTGCGTGGAGGATGACTAAGGCAGAAGCTAACGCACGGTTAGCGCACGGTTTGTCAAACCGTGCGGACAAACCGTGCGGTCACTTAAAGTTAGATCCTAAAATTTTGGATCTAACTCTTTTTGCCTTTAAGTGCCTCGTTTAAACCTCCTATGCGGCCCTAACTCGGGATTACTCTCCCTTGAAGGTTGGAGGACTTCCTCAAGGCGTTCCGAAGGCGATTCGAAGGGTTCTCTTGACGAATCGAAGCCGGATCCTTAAGGTATGTGATCGTTCTTGATGGTTTCTTAGATCTACTTGGATCTACTTCTCCTCTTCTCTCGTTTTCTTAGATCTACGTCCGTTATGGGTAGATCTAAGGGTGTGGATGCCAAATATGACAAGATTTGGTCTTGGTTGTGTTAGGAGAGATCTAAGAAGGATTCTTGGAGTTTTGACCCGGTGTTCTTGAGCGTTCTTCGACCGTTGGTTAGTTTCACCCAAATTGTTGAGGTAGGTGGCTTCACTCTCGATTCCTCTTTCCTAGAACTTGAAGGCTTAGTTCAAATTGATTTAACTGCTTGGTTTTGATTGTGAAATTGTGGTGCAAAGCATGTTATAAATCTTCTTTAGTGATGATTTAAGGGTTTTGATGGAATTGTGGAAATTGAAAGAATGGTTTGTGAAAAGTGATTGGGTTCCTTGATTTTAGAATGTTGATTTTAAAAATATGGCTTTGCTGGATTTGGAAAATGGTTGGCGGGAAAAAGGTTTTCAATAAAAGGGTTGTTTTATTGAAATGGTTTTGGCATGGTTGAAATGGTGTGGTTTTTGGGCATACTTGGTGTGTGTGTTCATATTGCATTTACGGGGCTTGGTTGAAATATGACCTTGTGCTCGGTGCCAAAAGTGTAATGGCGCATGGGGAATATTACCTTGTGACGACTTGGTAGACCGACGAGAGACCGCTCATGAGTATGGAACTGTCATAACGATGCATGCATGGGTGATGATGTGATTATGTGGAATGAAATGTTTTTGCCAAGGTGGAAATGTGGTTTTGATTTGGGAACTTGGTTTTGTTTCTTTTCTTGGAAAAGATAGTTTTTGATTGGAAGAATGGTTTTGTTGGAAAAATGAATTTGATATGAAACTTGTAATATTGTGAACTGTTTTGGAACTGTTTTATATAATTTGTTTCGTATAAATGTGCTAACATGTTTTATCCTAGAGGCGTGGGTTGGGAAGTCATCGGAGAAAACCTACTGAGTTGCATTACTCACCCCCTGCTTTGGCACGTTGGTGCTTTTGCAGATGTCGTTTACTGGGATGTTGGCAAGGGAAAGGTGGCACACGTGTTTAGCACTACTTAGTGATTTCTTGAGCTATTGGTAGAGTTGGAGCATGGAGCTTGTGGAGCCTTGGAGTCTTGTTTGTCTTTGAGTCTTGCCGGCTGTCTTTCCGTTGTTTACTCTGTTTTAGTTTTGGTTTCCGTTGTTGCACTTTGGTTGGTTTAAAATGGAATAAATGGATGAACTATCTTGTTTTTAAATCATGCATCATATAGTGGTTCCTGGGAGATGTTTGTTTAGTTTTCGTTGTTGTTGGTTGTTTTCATTCAGGGTAAATTGTCCCCCATGTGTTTTGAAACCCTTCGGCATTTATTGCCAGCCTTTGGCGCCTTGGGGACGTCGCTTAAGGCCAAGTAATGACTCGTTGAGCTCTCAAGCCAATGAGAATTGTCAGGTCATTACAGCGCGTCTACCGGCCCCGCCTCCTCAACGGCTCCCACCCTACCCGGCAGTCTTTTCAGCACCCACTCCCGCATCTCCAGGCGAGCAGAACGACCAGCTCCCGCCTCTCCCGTTCTGAGGACACTATCTCTCTCTGCCAACGAAAATATGCTCTAGATATCTTACAGGATGCAGGATTGAACCAAGCGGCTGCAGTGGACACTCCTCTTGAGCCTGAGGAACGCTCTCTCCATGCCGACTCGGCACCCTTTCCTCACCCTCACCCAGAGAACTATCGTCGATTGGTGGGCAAACTCAACCACCTCACCATGACACGACCTGACATTGTCTGCGTTGTTGGCAAAGTGAGCCAGTTCATGGAGCATCCAACCAAATCTCAATGGGATGTTGTTCTCCGCATTGCCAAATACATAAAGAAAGACCATGCACGTGGCCTTCAGTACTCACCTCATGCTCATTTGGATGTTGAGGCATTTTGTGATGCGGACTATGCAGGTTGTCTTGCTACCCGCAAGTCTACTTCTGGATTTGTCGTGTTCTTGGCTGGTAACCTCATCTCATGGCGTAGCAAGAAGCAGACTGTCGTCTCCAGATCTAATGCAAAGGCAGAATATCGTGTCATGGCCACAGTCACCACTGAGATCCTCTAACTACGTCATCTCCTCCATGAGCTTGGTTTCCCAGCGCGGACATCTGCTCATATCTGGTGTGACAATCAGGCAGCCACGTTGCATCGAATCCCGTCTTCCATGAACGGACGAAGCATATCGAGGTGGACGCCACTTTCTTCGCCACCATCTGGAGCAGAACCATATCAGTTTTGGCCATATTCCGACGGCGGATCAGCTTGCCGACATCTTCACAAAAGGCCTCTCAGGAGCTTGTCTGGACTCTCACACTACCAAGTTTGGTATTCACAGCCTCCATGGCTCAGCTTGAGGGGGAGTATGTATGGCCTTGTTCGATATCATCTTGTTTTTCTTTTTGTGGGACTCTCAGTCCAAGTTGGGCATGTTCAGCTTGAGGGGGAGTGTTGGACCCCATTTTAGTATAATGAGTATTTCCAAGTCCCGCATCGAAATATCCCACCTTGTAATTTATTTTACTCATCTATAAAAGAATATTTTCGCCTCACCTGGAATTCGTCATCTACAGAAACTTTTTTTATTAGTCATTGGAATGTTTTACAAAGCATGATTTGTGGTGAACGGAGAAAAGATTTACATGCCATGTTTTATTTAAAATTGAGTAAAGTTGGTTTATTTGTTATAGATTGCTTAAATGCTTGGTGAAATCCTACTGGGCTTTGTTGCTCACACTCCACTTTTGTCTTCGAGAGTTTGTAGATCTTATGTTCGGTTGAGGGAAAGGGAAAGCACTACTCAAAGGTGGTGGGTGTAACTTGACTACCGGGACCTTGAGAGTTGGCAGTGACCAGTGGAACGTGTGATCCACTTATTACGTGGGGTTTTTTATGATGACATCTTGATGGTTTTTGTTGATGACTCTGATTGACATACCGTTTTGAGACTTGTATCTGTCTACTTGTGGTATCTCCTCTCCTGAAGAGTGTTAGCATACTGATTGTTTATCATTTATATCCGTTGTTTTATCTTTACGAGATATTCTTTTGGTGAAATCATTCCCACTTGCTTGTTTTGATGCTCAGGCGTTGGTCGCCAGTCCGTTGGGATCGGGAACGATCTTCGAGCTGTGTCAAAATTGATTCAGGTACCGTTTAGGCGGGTTATCCGGGTCAGTTCATGACACTCATTTAGTGTCAGATTCATTCGTTCTACGGCACCATTCTGTTCCGGTATTCGGGGTACGACCTTCTCAAACTGTATGTCTTTCCTCCAATAGAACCTTTAGAACTCTCTACGCTTCCATACTCACCCCAATTATCAGACCTCAAACATTTCAACTTCATTCTGTTCTCCTTTTCCACCATAGCTCTCCATCTGACGAATGTTCCAAAAACTTCAGACTTGTACTACGAGAAAACTGTTGGATTGGTGTTGCCCGATCCGGTTGGGCCGAATGCTTGTGGCCCGCAACTATCGCGGGTCGAGCTCCGCGGTGAGCTCGTTGGGGGTTGCAGGGGGCAACGCGCCCCTGCTCCGGGGGTCCGGGGGCCGAAGGCCCCCGGCCCAATTTTTTCGGCACTGTAGCATCTCTGACCACTGTAGCGGAGCTGACCGACCGACACCGACATGCACTGTAGCGGTGCGGACTTCGGGGTCAACAGTACTGTAGCGCTTTTGACTTCCAGCCGGCAGACACTGTAGCACTTTTGACAAAGTGAGCCGCCGATCACTGTAGCAACGCGGACTACTATTCAGAACAGTAGATCGTCTTCTTCATATGTAGCCCATTTCGGGCTAGGGTTTGTTAATGTTGGAAATCCTCTGTAATTTCTGTGCTCCCGAATCATAGTGAAAATCTGCCTCTCCCGTGGATGTAGGGATTCTTCCCGAACCACGTAAATCGTCGTGTTCTTTGTTGCTTTTCTTTCTTTCGTTTTCTCGTTTTTCTGTCGTTCTGTCTCCCGGTGATTCCGCAACAAAAACACCCGCACTTTTCATGTTGCAGCGTCAATGAAGGTACTATAGTACAATGACCCTCTGTGAGAACGAACTAATGTCGACCCCCATACATTTGCACGTACCAATTCAAGCTTCTGATTCTGTGGTGTCTTTCCTTTTGTGTTGAAGGACACCTTCAGCTACTTTCCAAGGATACACTCCTCACATGTTTCATACTCCACGCGTTTGAGTTTCAATATACGTTTCGCAGCTGGACCTTTCGTCCAGTTCTCACCCATGTGACCAAGACACTCATGCCACAACTTCGCAAATCCAGAAGTTGATGCTCCAGCATGCATTGCTCCTTCCGAACTCCAGGTAAAATACAATGTTCCGTCTTTAGCTTTTTGGCCACCACCATGGAACCTCGTGTGATTTGCCCCACACCATCCGCAAATGTTGTACAAAAACCTGCATCATTCAATTGTCCTACCAAGGTTCTTTCGTAACCTCGCTATGTGTCGCACCCCTCGCAAATCCAACAAGCATTTGCCCCAAGTCCAGACACAGACATTACCCTTTCCCACAATTTTGAGAGTTTCATCGTCCGCAAGATGAACTTTGTCAAACCTTTAGGATACATAATTGACCATGCATCAGCTCTTAGATGTAGAGCGAAAAGAAGCACCATAGACTCAAGCAGACTAGTGACACACAAAATCAAACTATTCTTCTCTTCAGATACCGGATTTGCGGATAAACATATGAAAGCATGCCTTCCAGAATTGACCCTTCTGTCCCAGCAGTTCTTCACATGCTCTTTCTTCTCACAATGCGAGCATACGGGTCTGGGCCCAACCGAATCACCTTGACGCTTTTCTCCCTTCTCTTTCCCCTCCTGGATTTTCTATGAGTGGAACATTTGCACTAAACGCAGTTTTGGTAGTTCCTGAGGCTTCCTTCCAACGAATCTTTTCATTCAGAATCAAATCAAGGACATCCTCAAACACCAAGTCAGCCTTACCCCTAGAATTGTGCACCGCAGTAACCATCGCATCCCATGATTCCAAAAACAATGACAGAAGGATCAATGCCAAGATTGCCCCTGCGAACTTCACATTCACAGCCTTCAATGAACTCTGAATCACGTTGAAGCAGTTGACATGATCTGCCACCAACCTTCCTTCGACATCTTCATGCTGAATAGTTGTTGCATCAAAAGCAGTTTATACATAGCGGTTGGCTTCTTATACATGTTGGCAAGCGTAGTCATTAACTTGGCAATTGTTTCCACCTCCCGAATATTAAAGGCCACGTTCTGGGCCAGAATCGTCCAAACAACTCTCAATGACTTCTGGCATTTCCCATTCTTCCTTTGACATTGTTTCCGGTTTGACTCTCTTCAACGGAAGCTCCAAATCTCTCTGGAACAGTTAATCTTCCATCTGCACCCTCCAGAATATGATATCTGACTCATCGAACCTGTCAATCTGGATATTGCCTTCTTCCAACGACATCCTTCCGAACATAACTCTCACTGAACGAAAAAACATAAAAAAAAAACTTAGAAATTGTCTTACCGAAAGTTTCATGCAAGGCCAAGCTCAAAAAACCGCTATGGTTCGAACTCTGAACAACTGACCAAGGTCTGAACAACAGCACTCTGTAATTGAACTCTGATACCACTTGTTGTGCCATATCCCACAATCTTGAAGCACCTTATGAAACCTCAAATGTAGAACAAGGTTCGAAACTTTCGAACCAAACAAAGCTGGACTCAACAATCGAACAAAGGAACCATGCTTTAAAGTCTCTGTACCGAATCACCTCAGCGTCGGACAAGACCTTCTAAAAGCACAATGAACCAGAAGAACAAACTCAACAGAAAACGGAAGAAACACAAGGAATTTACGTGGTTCAGGAATTGCCCTACTCCACAGAAGGAACACTACAACTTTGAATTAAAAGAAAAACAGAAGTACAAACGCTACCATGACAAAGACTTACGCTCGCACTACCATTGTTACAACCACAAACGGTTGATTTTGAGAACAATTCACAATACAAGTGACCTCACCAATTTATTTATAGAAAAGCTCTGCAACAGTCATCCGACTTCACTAGTTCTACCACCATCCAATCTTTGTAGGCGTTCGTCGCGTCAACCAAGGCAACCGCTAGCAACTCGCATTGTTGTCAAAGGGGCGCGGCGCAATAAGGCGCAAAGGCCGCTTGGGGACGTGGCGCGAGGCGCGGCTAGGGCGCATGCGCACATAATTAATTATATACAGTTTTGAACAATATTTTAAATTTAAAAAAAAAAATTAAATTCAATCAAAAAAATACAAATTAAAATACATACTGATAATTTTAACCAAAATCATAATCAAATAATCAATCCTTGAGATCTAAAGATCCCACACATGATATGTTGGCCCATCACACCATCTCATACCCACTAATGTAATTGATATGTTGGTTTAGGGTTTCTTCATTTAATCACACACAATCAGCCCCCATTTATTTATGATCACAAAAATATAATAAAATACTTTTCAATAATCATTAATTCACAAAACATCAAATAACCGCGATAAGAGATCTTTGGTTACCAGAAACCCGCGATGGCGGCAAGGACTCCAGTCATGCACGAGCCGCACCAAACATAGGGGATCGCGCGTGTCGCTTGCCTTCGATCGGGAAGGAGGCCGATAGAGCCGAGTCTGACAGGGGCGGCAACCATGGTGATTGCGGTGCTGGTGACTGCAAGTGACGAGGTCAGTCAGAGCGGCGCCTACGGCAGGAAGGTGCCACCCCGGATTTCGTCGCCTCCGATCCCAGTGGTCATTGGTGCGCCTTACGGCGCCTGGCGCTTTTAGTGCCCCTTGGTTTGGTGTGTCTCGGTGAGGTCACACCACCACACCAGTATTGAGGCGCACCAGGTGCACCTCGCCTCACGCCAATGTGCGTTGAGGCACGCGCCTTTGACAACACTGGCAGCTCGCTAACGCACTGACTCCACCTCTTTCTGGTGAATAGTGTCTGCGTCTGGAACTTACCCTTCCGCACTTCCGGACTTGCCCACTCGAAATTAAGTTGTCGTCGTAGTCTAGTTTCGTATCTGATTCCAAATTTCCACTTTTTGGAACACCAAAACACTTCCAGAAAATAGTTTTCACAACCAAGCCTAACACAATTCGAGACTTGTCGTGCTCCACAAGAGGAACACAACAACTTTAAAATGGAAGAAAAATTATAAAAGTACAAATGCTACCATGACAAAAACCTGTCGCCCATGCTATCATTGCTAAAACCACAAACGATGAAGTTTGAGAACAGTTCGTAGTACAAGTGACCTCACACATCTATTTATAGATGAGTTTCATAGCAGGCATCTGGCTCCGCAAGTTTCCCCGTCACTACGGTTGTCGCATCAACCAAGACGGCCCATTGACATGCCAACTCCACCTACTTCCAATGAACAGTGTCTACGTCCAGAACTCATACTTCCGCACTTCCAAACCTGCCCACCTGGAATGAAGTTATCCTTGTTGCTTGCTACCGAACTCTTTGGTTTCGTTGCCCCTACCTCCATCTGGTTACGTATCTGATTCCTGATTTCCTCCTTCTAGAACGCCAAAACACTTAGCCATAAAACAGTTTTCATAACTAAACCTAACAATTTCCCACTTGAAGGCAAAAAACAGTTTTCATAACCAAACCTAACAATTTCCCACTTGAAGGCGGCTTTCAAGGCCACCAAGGCCACCGGGTCACTTCTGCATCTTTGCCTTTTTTCTTCGGTTGCAGCACCATGGTCCTTCAACCATGCCTTCAGTCATTCAAGTCCCACTGAAACAAAACCATAGAATTTCCCGGACTATGACTTCTGTCAACATATCTATCAGATTCCGACTTCCTTCAACCTTTCGTAGCTCCAAAACTCAGTCCTTCAATAACTTCCGGATAAAGTGATACTTCGACTAAATATGTTTTGTCCAGGAACCGGATTCTTCGCAAGATGGACCGTGCTCTGACTACCACAGAACAGTGTTCCGTTCCCCGGCATCCTTTCGAAATCCTCCAACAACCCCTTTCATCCAGATCAACTCCTTCTTTGCTTCTATGATTGCCACACACTCCGCTTCTATTGTAGACAGTGCAGTTACTATTTGAAGTCGGGACATCCAACTCACAATTGTTCCTCAAAAAGTAAACACAAAACCAGTGGTACTCTTCCGTGAATTCCCGTATCCTTCAAAGTCTGCGTCTGCAAACCCCTATAACAGACCGTCTGTTCTGTAACATAAAATCAGGTTTGTCAAACATTTGAGATATCGGAGAATCCACTTCACCACTTCCTATTGCTCATTTCCCAGATTTGTCATGAACCTGCTAACGACTCTCATTGCATACACAATGTCTGGACTCGTACAAACTATGGCATACATCAAGCTTTCCACCGCTGATGCATATAGAACCTTCGTCGTGTACTCAGTCTCTTCTTTCGTTCTTGGTCCTTCTCAATGGATAACTTAGTGTCCAACTTGAAGGGGTCGTCGAAGGCTTAGACTCACTCATTATGAATCTTGCCAAGACCTTTCAAATGTACTCCAACTGAGATGGAACCAATGTTTTGGTCTTGAAGTTCCTCCTAATCTGTATCCCCAACATCCACTTCTCACCACCGAGATCATTCATCTCGAACCTTCCAGACAAATTAGTTTTCAGCTCCTCAATCAGATCTCTCCTCAGACCTACCAGGAGCATATCATCCACTTACAAAAGAAGCATGATGAAACCCAAATCATCAAACACCTTTTGGTAGCATAAATGATATGCATTACTCTGGACGAACGCATTCTCCGCCATGAAGGCATGATATGCATTACTCTAGACGAACGCATTCTCCGCCATGAAGGCATCAAACTTCCGCTCCATTGTCTAGGTGCCTCTTTCAGCCCATACAAACTCTATTTGAGCCGACAAACTTCGAAAGATTTTGAATGATTTTGAAGAATCTCATACTCTTGTTGACACTTCATAAATAATTTCCATTCTGCTCTTCGACTTCTACTATTCTCTCAACCAAGGTATAGAGTTGGCAGTCTACATATCAACATCCCTTTTCAAACACCCACTCCATAAGAGTTTCTCTAGTTAATTTGGACAACCAAACATTGTGACCTATTCTCTATGATGTGTAACAAGCCCATGGGGCCTCCGCATTAGTTTTTCCAAAAAAAGATTACAGTTAAAGTCATTGGATACCGACCAAATTTTGAGCATACTAAAAAACCAAATAAATATTACTGTTGAATAAATCAAGACATACGTTTTATGAATTTCTGAGAATACAGACCATGAAGAAAATAATATTTCAAATCAAAATGAGTGCAATCAAATCAAGTTGACAAATCTATTTTTAAAATTTAAACTGGAAATTGGACGATGCATTCAGTAACAAAACAAGACCAGGGCATCTCATCCATCGAGTTAATTTCTTTTAAAAGTTCTCTGCAGTTGAAACTTTTCTTCTACCATTCTGCTCTAAAACGAACAACCCATTAATATGAAAAGTCCTATAAACAATCCCCGGACTATGATTAAAAAATGATAATCAAGATGGCAAAGGGGGTAAAAATAAGTAAAATGAAAGGTGATGGCATGGATGCACATGCACTTTCCAGGAGACCAACTCACCTTTACGTTATTAGCCACCTGTCACATAAAAAAAAAATGAACAGCATAAGAATTTTTCTCATATATGTAAACATAGATGACATTAGGCAAGAAGCAAGCAGGTAGTGGCATTCTTACAAAAGAAAACAAAGCTGATAACCCGACACCAACTCCAATCCAAAAGAGAGGTGAACCCCTACAAAGATGATCAAGTATTGCTACTTCAGGAAAAAAGCATCAAGGATGACAAGTCAATGTTTATGCCCAAATAAAATATGAGACTAAAACTAAATGTGAAGTCAAAAGTATTTGCATAGCAAAATAAAAATCAGTAATATTACAGAATGGAAAAATATTTACACATGCGACGACGGGGGTGGAAAAGATAACTGTGGGTTGGCAGCAACTGAAGAAGTTTCCCCGCTAGAAGAAGAAACACTTGCAAACCGATCCACTAATCTCGCTAACATTACAGTGATATGATGTATTAGTTCAGAGCCACAATAACTGAAAAGTCAGCGAAAGACTGATCAAAGAATTTATGACATCATATACAAGGAAAAAAACATAGAAACATACGCAGGGGATTTTTATTCATTAAGAATCAAAGCAGAAAACAATTGATGAAAAGTTATGACAAAATACCTCAGTTTCATAAACAGATGCAACACGGGTAGACATGCATGCATGTATGCATGTGTGTGAATGTAAATGTGTATATGCATGCACGCATATTTAAATATAAACATTCATGGACACAGGTAAGGATGAGATTTTAGTAGCAACCCATTGAAAGAACATCCAAGAAAAAGTGACAGCATTTTACCCATTCTCTGTTTTAAGACTCCCTATCTCTTAGCTCTTCTATTTCTCCCCCTGCATCTCTCACACCTCTCCCCTGTGCATGGTAATTCAAGTATTCAAAAAAGAAAGAATAATGGCAAAAATCTAAACCAGTTTCTAAGGGGACCAGTTAGGGATGAACTCAACATTGTGATAGATACCATGTTGGCCACTTAGTACAGTTAGAAGAGAGAGGGATATGCTGGGAGAATATATGGAATGACTTTGGGGCCCACGGAATATCCTGGGAATATTATTAGTTGTTAGTGGAGGGGTTTAGTATAAATAAAGGGATGAGGTTGAGGGGAGGGGCATCGAGAAAGAGGGAATGTAATGGGCTGCTTTGAACAGATCAGCCATGGGGCTTGGGCGGGAGTCTCTCCCGATTTTATTCTTCCTCCTCTTCTTCATGTATTTTCTGCCGGTTCACCTTTATTATACAAGTAGCCGGTGTTGGTTCTTAACAATTGGTCTGATCTGCCTCTGCTCCCTACTGTTGGAGCACCCTCACCCTCTCGTCTCTTCCTCTGTCGTTGTTTCCCCATTTCCCGTCGCTTCCAGCTTCCCTACGGCTCAGGGCTACGCTGCCGCCACAAGAGTCGCGCTGTTGGAGTGAGACGCGTCAGGGTGCGCACTCTCCTTCTGAGTCAAACACAGCTGCGACGTCGACTTCGCCAGGAACGACCGCTGCCGACGGAAGCTCCGGAGTTCACTGCTCCCTGACGCGACGTTGTTGAGCGTTTTTTTCCCCTCATCTTCATCGAACACCCGACTTGTTGTGCCTTCCTGATGCTAGCTTGCATCTACAGTTCTTCGAGTAGCACGCTACCGCGAGTCCACTTGGACGCAACACGAAGTCCCGCTTCACGTTTAGAAGCACGACGCCCGGCCGACTCTCGCTGCAATCGTGCACATCCATTGTCGTCGGCTTCTGCAGAAGGCGGCGCCTCTTCCTGCTCGCGTCCGAGGTGCCGCATTCCGTCGGACGCTTCGCACCCTGTCGAGTTCTTGTTCGGCGGCAGCGCATGTTCCCAACTCGTGACCCGAGGAGCCACGCACCACCAGGAGCTCGTCTTCAATCATTGTCAAACCTGGGGGACGAGGGAGCAGCGGCTTAGCATGACAGAACCATCCGGTTCCAGCTTGCAGGAAATCACGAGAACCGTCCACACAAGTGGAGGCGGACTGTAGGTTTTTTTCGCATAGGTAAGTAGCGCTACAAAAAAAAAAAAAAGAGGTGACCTGCGCCGAGCGGCCCGCTTTTCTGTCTCGGGAGGGAATAACAGGAAAGAAAAAAAAAACAAAAACAAAACAAAACAAAACATTAAAAAAAACAGAACAGAGTAGGCGACCTGCGCCCAATTTTGAAGTAGGGAGGCGCGACACGTGAAGTTTCCACAGGAGGGTAACGCCGCTGGATTTTCTTTTGAAAGAGGGCAAACACTTCAGATGGAGGCGCGTTTGGACATCACCGAACAACGTATGGGACAGGAGGAAGCAGCATTGGCAAACTTGACTTCATCGGTTGGGGCGATAGCCACGACGATTGAATCCTTAAAGCAACTCCAACACTACTGGGAGCAAGAAGCGCTAGAGCAGGCGGCATTCCGTAATTATTTCATTGCAACAATATATCGCTCGGGGAAGCAACCGCTTTTGGATGACGAGCAGTTGTACCAGGTCCCGAAGAAGCTACTAGTGTTCGATGGGAGAGATCCTAGGGGCTGGATCACACGAGCAGAATGGTATTTCTCTATCCACCGGACTCCGGAGAAATCAAAGATTCACCTTGCTCAGGTATCTATGTCAGGAGTCGCAACATACTGGTGTAACGTGGTGTTGGAAGTCTACCCAGATGTGTCATGGTCCATGTTCAAAGACAAATTACTGGAGAGATTCTTTGAAACGGAGTTTCATAATCCTTTCGCGGAGCCGACGATTCCCACGAGTGACATGCTGCCACCTGAATCAGTCTGTGTGCCAATCGGAGTGAAACATACAGGGAACCAAAATCAGACACCGATAAGTTTAGCGGCAACTTCATCAACTTCGGGATTTGCAAAAGAAGAGCATGAGCAACTGCTTGCTCAAGCATCCTCATTGCTTGTGGCACATTCCATAGCGCATGACGCAATTTCAGCACAAGGGCGCGTCGTGGGGGCTCCATCTGGACTCGTGGCGATGGTAGATTCTTCTCTCGCCTGTGGCACGAAACATGTGGCGGTTGGGGAACTATGTCATCGGGAGGCGAGGACACTCCAAGGGGACAAGTTGGTCGTACGCACCCCTCCATTAGATATTGCGAGCAAGGGGACCTCCAAAGCAATGGCGCCAACGGTGGCATCTAGTGTTGTGCGGGTGAAGGGATGCGCCATGAAGGTGGCGGCACATTCGCTCGACCACACTGATAGTCTGGTGATTTTGGTGGGGACCATTAAGAGCTGCAAGAAGAACATGGCGACTCACGAACCATCTCACCGAATGGAGCAACATCGCAAACCGTTGACAGACCTTCTGCCGGCTGATCATCATCCGAGAAGGACTATATGGGAAATTGCCTGGAAAGTAGTTATGCTGGAGCTCGACTGATATGGGAGATTGCTTGGCATCCAGCAGGATCCACCACCTTGAGGACAAAGTGGTTTTTCGGGACGGTGGCAGTGATAGATACCATGCTGGCCACTTGGTGCAGTTAGAAGAGAGAGGAATATGCTGGGAGAATATATGGAATATGCATTTGGGGCCCACGGAATATCTTGGGAATATTATTAGTTGTTAGGGGAGGGGTTTAGTATAAATAAAGGGATGAGGTTGAGGGGAGGGGCATCCAGAAAGAGGAAATGTAATGGGCTGCTTTGAGCAGATTGGCCATGGGGCTTGGGCGAGAGTTTCTCCCAATTTTATTCTTTTATTCTTCCTCTTCTTCACGTATTTTCTGCTGGTTCACCTTTATTATACAAGTAGTCGGTGTTGGTTCTTAACACATTGAGAGGGGGGGTGAATCAGTGTTGATGACTTGAAAGCCAATATATACTTTTTATCCCTTTCTTTTTACCTCTTTCACTTGTTAAAGAGAATAGTTCTCTTGTTCTCTCTTCTCACCTTCATTCTCACACGCAGCATCCAAAAAACACACACATAGGGCACACTGATGTACAAGGTTCACCTCTCATGTGAAAAGGCTTGGTGTGATATGGATTCCTCCACGATCACACAACTCACTAGAT
This sequence comes from Viscum album, assembly GCA_963277665.1. Taxonomy (NCBI): domain Eukaryota; kingdom Viridiplantae; phylum Streptophyta; class Magnoliopsida; order Santalales; family Viscaceae; genus Viscum; species Viscum album. The sequence goes on along the minus strand of OY728155.1, from coordinate 1,512,265,219 downwards.
TCATCATGTGAGCTTTACACTATGGTCTCCCGACAATGTGAGTGTGCATCCCGCACAACTCGGTTTAGTGCATCCCGCACACAGGTACAACCCACGCCTTTACAATGATAACAGTTTGGGTAACAACAAGAGAGGCTTTCGCCAATTACAAGTTGTTGATGTGCTGCTTGGTTCTACTCTCCAGCTTCACTTGCACAACAGCATGCAAGCACTTTTTTGTGTGCAAGTCTTCTCTTCACAGCAGCAGGTCTGAGTGTTACCTTTCTTGCACAGAAGCAGGACTTCTTCCCTTCTCTCTTCTTCTTCTCTTGCACTGGTTGCAAGCCACTTCTTCCATCTGTGCAAATCTAGAATGCACAGCCACTCTTTCTTCTTCTTCTGTGCGAACTAAAGTGCACAACTCTTCTTCTCTTCCCTCTTTCTAATTCTTCTTCTTTATACCTTCAGTGCAACCGGTTTGCACTGGAGCTGAGCTCTCTCCATTTATCTTCGACACACAGAATTACTTCTGAGGATTACAGTGTAGGATTTTCTCTCTTTTTCTTCGATACTCTCAACTCTGTATATTCAAAAGTGTATCGGATCTCACTTTTATCTTGGCACAAAGAATTCTTCTTTCTGGAATAATAGTTTCAAACATGCTACTTTTCTTCAACCTTCAACAATATACAAATATATATATATACATATATATATATATACATATATATATATATACATATATATATATACATATATATATGTATATAATAATGTCCAACAATTCTTTCTTCATCATCTCTCATTGTCTGTATTCACAATACCGCATGAATACTGAATATGAATTACCATGATTTTTGGTAATTCAAATTATTGGACCCCTCTTTCATGGTGTTTTCATGATCACAAACACTTTCATTTAAGTGTGTTTCAGTATTTTTATTAAATTCAAAGTGGTGAATTACATGGCATCTTCAAGTATCTTTGAAGTCTTGTTAGAGGCTTCAACTTGTCCCGTTCCTCTCTTCAAGTCCTTGGAAACGGCCAAAAATATTCAAATAAGTGCATAGAAGAAAGTGGAGTAAGCTCCACTTGAAGGTGGAGAGTTCCAGACTGCACCATCAAACCGGTGTCAGTTCCAACAGCGAGGAAGCCTCCAGGTAGGCCGCCGGCTAACCGGTGGTGGCTACCGGGTATCTGGTGGTGTTGGGCAGTGTCCAGCGAGGACTCATTAAATATGATCAAAATGACCATTATGACGGCCTGTTCCAGGTTTGACGCACCCGGTAATTCCAGAACTTTCCTGAGTCTTTTTAAAGCCTAAATGGACCCCCTTGGCTCCTTGAAGACTCACATTGACAACTTGTGATCCTTGCTCCCAGAGAAGTGCTCTCAAGATCGATTCAACAGCGAAGCTCTAGAATTCCAAATTCACTCAAGAGCCTTCCAAGTTCTAAATCTTCTAAAGGCTCTCTACCTTTCTCGCAATCTCTTATTATTTCATTGTACATCACTCCATCAAAGAGATTTGTGAGCGGCGTGTAAAGGGCTTGCTCAAAGGAAACCTCTCTTTCCAACCTTTTTTCATCAATGGTTCACACTCCGCAAAAGTGTGGGACAGGTTACTTAACGTCCGACGACGATCAAGAGGGTGCTAACAAACCAGAATTGTGAGGGACTGGTTATTGGTCACCATTAAGACCAAGGTATTTATACAATCGAACGTTTTCATGCTTTAATTACTTTGATATATTCTTTATAAACTCGAATTGAAGTGATCAATTATCGCGTATTCGATTTCTCGCTTCTTTATTTCAAAATCGTTTTATTTTGAAATTAATCTTTTATTCCGCATTTATATTTAAAAGGGGAAGTCAACCCTCTTGTCATAATCTCTGACTAACAAATTCAACCGATTCTTTGGTCAGTACCTTCGACCAGATCCACAATTATCGGCCTCATCTTCTCAGAAAAACCGCTTCACAAACTGTATCCACATATGAGATCATGCATTTACAGTTGTGGCCTTCTTCCTTCATTCTCAACTTCTCCTTCATCTCGCAAACTCTTCTCCCTTTAATCTTGGCATTCTTACTCTTTTCTCCATGATAATTCGCATGCATTTAAAATTGCATATAAATATGTGCACGCATGCATCTGTGATCGTGGCTGCCTCATTTGCGGCGTAGGATTATCCCGCAAAATCATATTCTTCTTTATACCTGCCTAAATCACAAAAATCATATTGTGATATTTGTTTGCCATTTAAGTTCTGATCACCTAGCATCTTCTAAATAGAGTATTGTAGAACTTTGGAAGTCTTACGATCTACCCATATGAAGCAAGCCATAAATTATGGAAGTCGTGCAATCGAAGTCATACAATCAAAGACATACGATGGAAGTCATACGATGAAGAGTCTCACACGCGCCCAAGATCATCCCTTTTAAGTCTCTGTTTCATCATTCTCTGTGTACAAACCACAGCATGTTGATCCTCGTGTCGAACCATGGACGACTTCAAGGACATTACAAAACACCTATCAAAAGTGAACCATGACGTGTTGAACTTCGTCGTTTCCCACAGGCGAACATTCTAGCCAAAACGCTTTGCTTTGTTGCGGAAACGCTGGGAGCAACGAAGCGAAAAACAGATCACAGAAGAGTAAAAGGGGAAAAATAAAAGAACGAGAACATAGAGATTTATGTGGTTCGAGAATAATCCCTACGTCCACGGAGAGGCAGAATTTTCACGATGATTCGGGAGCACAATTTACAGGAGATCTCTCGGAGTTTCTAACATTGAAACTCTAGCCCGAAATGGGCTACAAAAAGAGGAAGACGATCCAATGTTCCACCAACCGCACAGGAAGTCCACATCGCTACAGTAAAAGGTGGTCACACAAGTCCAAAGTGCTACGGTGGTCGGCGAATGGAAGTCCAAGGAGCTACGGTGTTGTTGACTCCAAAGTCCGCGCTACTACAGTGCTCTGTCGGTGTCGGTCGGTCAGCTCTGCCAGAGTGGTCAGAGATGCTACAGTACCCCAAAATTTGGGTCGGGGGCCTTCAACCCCCAGAGTAGGGGTGCGTTGCCCCCTGCAACCCCGAACTAGCTCACCACGGAGCTCAACCCGCGAAAGTTGCGACTTGGTGCGCAGTATGGGCCGAAAGCATTTGGCCCAACAACATCCAGAACAGATCGGGCTACAACAAACTAACAGGATTCCGCCTTACCCTCTACCATACTTCTAAATTCCACTGCCTCCCCTTCCACAACAATTTCTAAAACCTTTTTTTCCTCTTCCAGATTCTGTTCTTCCCTGAACACTTGCCCTGTGTCCAACTCTTCCATTTCCCATACCAGAAGTCGCAAACTCTAACCAGGACACCAATATAGTGGAGTAAAAGGTTGTCCACATCTAAAACATAACCCCTTTAGCTTATGTTCCTCTCTTTTGTGTTGGCTGATTGGTTTGACGTCATTCCACCTATCTCCAAACCCACCATGCCTCGTTTCCTCCTCATTTGTGTTCTTGTTCGCAGCGAGTCTTGGAAAAGATGTCGTTGGCGCACGTGGCAACGCCCTCCATGGCAGTGGAACTATCACTGGTTTTACACGTTCTCCACAAAGCAGGCCTTTTCCAATCAATTCCAGCTTTATTTTCCTAACGAGGGTAATCAACTTGTTCTTGTTAGCCGACTCATGAGTCGACACTCTGTTTTCTATCTCTGGTCATAGTCCACCCATGAACAGGCTCATATACCACGTTTCTGGGAAATCCACAATCCTTAACATTGCTTGTTCCAATTCTTCGACGTACTCGTCCATTGTTCCTATTTGCCATAGTGACTTAAGGAACAGAGCAGGATCTCCTTCAGTCGCCTTTCCATAGCGTTCCATTATGGCCGATTTCAATTGTTCCCAATTTAAACCCAGACTAGAGAATTGTCAAGACAGAAACCGGTATAATGTTGCTTCCTCCATACATAGTTGCGTCAAGGGCAACTTCATGTCTTCGAGGGTGCGATTTATCTGGAAGTTTCAACTTTGGTTATCCATTTGAACGAATCATTTCCAGCAAAAGAAGGCATCTCGACATGTTTCGTTAGATTCCTCAAGCTCTCGCTCAACGACGCATCCTCGGATCCTCGACTGTCAAGCTCACTCCCTGTCTCGGATTGCACTCGTCTCCTTCACCTCCTCATCTAGATGAAATAGTCATCATGTTTTCCTGATTCCCTAACACTGAGCTTCGATAAGCCCGCGTTTGCATTTCCTTAATTCTTTCCACCATTTGTTCTTCCAAGTCAGGAATTCGACGCGATGTTCTTTCCTCATTTGTTTGCATATGTTCCTATATCATTCTTTGATTTTCCGTTTGATTAGAACATTGTCAATGATTGATTACACTGTTGCGATCAACAATTCTAAATCATGTCCCTTTCGTTGCTGCGTTTCTAGCTCTAATTCTAGCGAAGCAACCTTGCTTTTCATCCTTGTCTGCATTCAATCAAAACTGGACACTAGACAATTCACTCAATGAAAGCACCAAATTGTTAGGTATTTCTAGCCTAACAAGAGCGACTCAACACAGCAGTAAAAGAGTAAAAATTCATCAAATGTATTAAACCGATTCAAAATTTGTTACAATCTATGGTAAGAGGTAAAAGACATGAATCATAGCTCTATACGTATCTTTGTAGAGTTGGTTCCTAGAAAGACTTCCTCCGATCTCAACTTCCAGCCGAGAGTAGATGTATTCTTCGGGAGAGAGTCCTCTCCTTCAGCTCCCACTCCAGCAGGTCGTGATTCCCAAAAATCCCTCCATAACGCCCGACACCTTATTTAAAGAGAACGAGGTAGCAAGGAATCTGACTCCCCCTTCCACATCAGCGTCGCTGTGGGCTTTACCCCTCCAATGATAAGTATGAAGGATGGGAGGCCTTCTATCCGGAACAACAGGTCCAAGCCCAACATTGCTAACAACAACAAATACAACACACACAAAGTGGGCTCAACAATTTCTCATGCAACAAACCTTGTATTCATGGCCTTCTCATGTACTTCGCTACGCCCAATTGTGCATACCCCATTACAAACTCAAATCCAAACATTGAAAAAAAAAATATGAAAAGAAAATGGCATTCAATCGGGAAGAGAAATCTTCTGCACAGCTGTTGAGGGGTTTTCGGCTTGGGGTTTCTCTTCCATGTGTGGGTGACGGGGAAAGAGATGGCGTGCTACTGGGACAAGAGAGAAATTCTGGACATGCTGTTGATTTAAATTGAAACTGTATAATAGGTGTGCTAGAGTCCGCTCTCTGGGGGTCAACACAAAATGTACTTTGTATATATACACTGCACGCGCGCACAAACATAAACAAACATAAAGACATAAACCTAGATGGGAAATGAGAAGCATGAATACTTGCATAAACAACCCAATGAAATTGGTAACGATCGTTAGCAGGGACCATTTTCATATGAATTGAGATTGAACCAAAAGTAGCTGCAATGAGTAATTTTGAGTAGGGGAAAGGGGAGAGGGGAGAAAATTTTACAGCGCCCAAAAGAGTACAGCATAATTCATAATATAAAAAGGAAAAAATAGCACAGAAACTCAAGAGCACGTCGATAGAGAATGGGTAGATACAGAAACCGAAGGAAAAGACAAGTCACCGAAATCGGGGGTCCCTCGTGGGGCTTTAGCGCGGGCGGTAGCTGAAACAGCGTTGTATCTAGTCTTGGTGGGAGTAGCTCTGCTCGTTCTCCAAAGAATTGGAACCCCAAATAAGGAGTGCCTGTCAGATTCATCGCTATGGCTCTGAGGAAAATTACCCAGTACGAGCCTCGGAGAGGAAACTAGGGCGAGATTTTCCATGTTCACTCCGCAGATTGAAAACAATAGCACATAGACACGGAGGAAAGCTGAAGCAAAGAAGCACGGTTTATTGGCATACGGCGACCAAATGTGTACATGCAAGATTGTTTTCCAACACAAGTCGTGATTTTTTATAAGGGGTTTTTACACGTTATTTATTAGAAAAATGAACGATTGTATGGATTATTTTAATTAAAACTTATATATTTAAAGTCGGAATCTACCAAGAAATCCAGAAATATATATATTTATCAGCAGAATCAAATAAATTTCCTAAATTATCCCTTGAAAAACTGCGAAACCGATAGCAAACTCAACTAATGTTTCCCCCAAAAAATCAAAGTGAAGTTCACCAAATAAATTCATTCAATAGTTAGAATTCTATAAAACTCAACTAATGTTTCCACTTTCAATTCGTTTTAGCCTTATTGGAAAAAAAACAAAATCAAAACATAAATTACCGTAAATGATAAAAATAAAACGGATAGCAAACTATTCACAATTACGGCAAATGATATGATTTTTACCAATGAAACTTTTCATCCATCCAATTATATTAATATATTTGGTCTTATAAGTTTGTATGCAAAGAAATTGCGTCATGATATTCTTAAACTTCAAACACACCAAAACAAGCTTTATTTTATAAAATGTTATGCCAGAATACATTCAATGAATATAAATTTGTTGTATGAATTTACATTATATTTTGTAAAAAATTGTTTTTTTACTTGTTTAACCATGGTTTGTTATTAAAAAAGTCATAGATGTTATATTTCATACAAAAAAGACTATTTTATATAAAGTTGTATCGTATTTTGTCCATAAAAATGTCAAGATCAAATTATGTTTTGCCCATGAATATTATGTACTTTGTTTGTTCTAAAATGCTCTGCCGTATTTTCAATTCTAAATAAGATGTATTTTTTATAAGGTTATCATGTTTTGTAGAAAAACTAACTCTTGTGCATATATCTATTTTGATGGGTTTATTAGGGCATCTTATTATGCGTGCACTAAAATTATATGCACGTGATGCATATAGCTTAAGGATACATTGATGGCAATGTATCCTTGAGCACGAGTTCAAGCTTATGTTAGTGCCAATGTAACTCGGTTGCATGCGATGCAACCCGATACTACGTTGCACCCAATGTAGTGTGTACTTTTGTTTGACATTATCACTACATCATCTCCTCTTCGATTACAACTCATCATGGGTGAATCAAATAAGACATGACATGTTCATTGAAGGAACGATGGATGAAACTCCAACGGGTAGTGACATATGTTGGGTCGGAATAAACGAGAATGATGGCAAGAGGGGGGGTGAATTGCCTTTTAAAAAATGATTAACAAATTAAAAATCAAAGTAAAGTGCAGCGGAAATAAAGAGGCAATCACACAAGAAATTGATAACGGAGTTCGGCCAAAACCCGGCCTACGTCTCCGCTCCCAACTCAACCGTTGAGAGATTCCTACCGCTTGCTTTTCAATGGTTTTAGCAAGAAACTCACTAGGCTTTGAGGTAGCACTAGGACCTATTACAGCTTGCTTTTATTGGTTTAGCAAGAACCCACTTGCTTTCAATGGAATAGCAAGAACCCACTAGCCTTTTTAACGGGTGAAAGCTAGCTCACCGGTGACACAAGCCTTTTAAAAGGAAAGGCTTGACGAAACCTCTTCACACCTTAATGGTGGTGTGAAACCCAAAAGAAAGGGAGGATGAGAAAAAGGTTGGGGTTTGTAGGCACAAACCCAATTTTAAGCTCAAAATAATAAATACAAGAAAAACCGTATTTTGAGAAGCCTTGGGCGCCTTTGATTGGATGGAGATGTTGAAGGCCGCTTCCAAGCTTCTTTGGAGGAGCTCCTTGGATGTGGAAGTTGTTGGAGCAATTGAGGTTCCTTTGAAGGAAGTCGCCGGAGGTTGGCCAAATGATGGGAAATGAGTCCGTTGGCTTCACAATAGTTCCGGTGGTTGTCCGGGGCTTCCTTGGCCTTTATTTATAGGCATGGAACCCTTGGGGAGGCTTCGGAGCCGTTGGAGAGGCTAAAAGAGCCGTTGGGAGCCAAGTGGGCCAGCCTGATCAAACTGCAACGGCTAGTTTGACTGGCTCCACCGGCTGGCCGGTACAGTCCCACCGGTTGGCCGGTGTGTGCAAAAAGGCATAGGATTCCTGTCCAGGGGCCACCGGCTGGCCGGTGACAAGACAGTAGCTGTTCTTCTTTTCCAGGCACCACCGGCTGACCGGTGCCAGAGCCACCGGCTGGCCGGTGGGCAGACAGTAGCTACAACTGTTGACTGGATGCCACCGGCTGGCCGATGGTCAAGCCACCGGCTGACCGGTGGAGCCTGGCAGTGGGCAATGCCTCTGCCAGGTCCACCGGCTGGCCGGTGCTATCACACCGGTTGGCCGGTGGACTGAATTTCAGTCCACTCCTTGTCCTTTCTTGGGCCATTTCCTTGGCAATCTTTTGCCTATCATCCACAACACTTAAAACAATGTTAGATAAATAAGAAAGTGATTGTGATCATGAAAATCAAACAACGAGGGGAACGAGATGTACAACAACATATATGACACAGACCGACACTCTTCATTGAATGAAGAGCGTTAGACATGGCCTATGTAAAGGGAAGGAGCTCCCTTGATTGGATGAGATAATCATTAGTTTAATGAATAACTTTTTGAAGCTCTCCTCCTTCTCATAGCATCATTCATCACGAAGCAGTGAATGTGTTGATAGCCATTTGGTGCATGGGAATCCCCACATCATGGATTGTGATCATTTGGTCGGTGTATTCACTCGGAGGGAGGAAGCATTTGTCTGCTGCTTTGGTGATCGTCATCAAACTTTCTCTACTGAGATGGAGGCTACTAAAACTGCCATATAGGTATGTTATTCTTCGTAAATATCACGTGCATTGATTCTTAAAGATAGATCAGGAACATGGGTTTGCTTCCACTACCAAGGTCATTTGATGATCCCCTAAAACTCATCAGTGGTATCCGAGTAAGCTTCTTCAAAGATTAATCAAGTTATTCTCACTGGTTCAAAAAGAACACGTTTGACATAGCATAACCTGATTTTCCCTACTCGACATTATGTTAAGAAGTTCATGTAATTTCAAGCGAGTCTCTTAAGACATGTTTATGAAATAACGTATCATGTCATGGTTCTGGGTGCAACGGAAGCACCTATTTGGCCTATGACCAACCCGACTTTTGTCAGATTCAACAAATCATTCACAATGTACGTGATGTGGATTTCATGAGCAACGATATGTTTTCCAAAAAAGATTAACAATTAATTTTGCTGGAACCAAGAGATATAACATTTCACTTTAATTTATATTTAATTAAAAAACACAAGAATAAAGATTACCTCCATTTTGAGATATTTCATCATTGATAATGTTGATCTTTTGACTTCAATCAGTATTTTATTACTGCGTTGTGAGGACCCAAAGTAGAGTCCCTCTAGTGGGGATCCACACATGCCCTTTCGATCTTCGAACAACGCCAATGAACCGATGTGTGCTAGCACGACCGATTGATCATCTTACATTGTTCGTCTTGATCGTTTCAAGGTCCTTCATGACCGAAGAAAATTTCTCTTGTTCTCCTCAGTCTTGAGAAGAAGAGAGGAGGAGGGAGATGCTGAGAGTTAATTGTTGTACACAACGATTAACCTTTCTCTAGTTGACATGACATTCTATTTACAGACTTGAGGTTAGAGTTTAATATTTAATTAATTGCACAAAGGCCCTTGATAATATATTAAATCCAAAGGAACCTCATGTCATATAATAACATAATAATATTATTTTATTTTATGACGAGTGTTAACCCACACAACGATAAATATATATTTTACAGTCTCGTAAATAAATATTCATCACCGGATAAAATCTGATCAGCTCATCCTCCCCGATATTTATTGAATCCTCGAATAAATATTAAAATAAATATTATTCACTCAATAAATAAATAAATATTTTATTCACAGTCTGATGAATAAATATTTATTTAATATTATCAGAACTAAATAAATTATTAATTTAATAAATAAATAATTATTTATTATGGTGTGGGTAACAAGAGATAAACAAATTATATATTCACGTAATTAAATAATTATCTTGCGAATAAATATTTATTTAATATTTATGGCCATTTAATAAATCTTGAATAAATATTACTTCTCAGTCTGAAGAATAATATCTATTCCAATTGTCAAATATAAATAATATTTAACTGAGATCAAAGGAAACACATTATGTGTGACCTTCTAGGCCACTTCCTTGGACAGACTTGCCTAAAGTCCATGATTAATGTCTAACAACAGGTCAAGACACCCACAGAGTAAGAAGATATGTCGCAACAACAAAATCACACATGAACGCTCAATGTGTAATATAATCCCTTTGTCATGATATCTCATCAAGAAGATTGTACGCCCGTGTCATCAACCTTTATGACTGATATGTCTTTCTTTGACTATCTGAAATAAACTTATCATTACACCATGACCATGAAATTTAATGCGACAATTTCATTTCAATCAAAGGGTCAAGTTTTCAACTTCTATAAAGACGGAAGAGAAAAATCTTTCATCGACTTATTCATTAATAACATATCATTTACGACGCACCCAACATGCCCAACTTCACCACGATTATATGTCGCCACAGTTTACGACAATACATCAAAGTGTGCGAGTCATGACATGCATTAATAATAACCTTAAAGTCTAAGGATCATTATACATGCTCATAAATAGGAATATCCAATGACACATAAACATGTAGACTTTCTACAGGCAGGTATGTTCTCACAATCTCTCATCTTGTAGATTACTAATTACAAATTTCATGAGATGAAGTCCCATCTGCTTATGAGTACTTGCATCTTATAGTCAACATACCATGTGCCCAATCATAGAATGTTACATGGTCATAGAACAAGGTTTAAGAATATCATTATGACATTTCAAGGTTCTCATCATGATGAGGAATTTTTATGCCCTTTTCAATGCGATAAATACTCCGGAACATTATTACATTAAAATCATGTAGAACTATGAACAATATGTAATAATACATTTTAATTAATATTCAATTCATTGAATATACATGCAATCTAAAGTATAAATAGTTGGTTATAGGACACCAAATCTAACTAACTCCCACTTGGACTAGAGTCAGTTGTTAACGACTTTCAGTCCACTAACTCTCACACGATGATCATGTTTCTTCTGAGTTAAGGCTTTAGTTAAGGGGCCTACCATGCTGTCTTTCATGGAAACTCTTATCATAGGGATGCCACCTCTATGAGAAAACCCCCTCAATGGATGATATTTTTGAAGTATGTGTTTCTTCCACTGATGTGACCTTTTCTCCTTCTCAAGAGCCATCACTTTAGTATTATCAAAATAAAGTGTGATGAGAACTTTACTACTAGGCACCAAATCAAGATCTTGGATAAAGTTGTGAATCTAAACTACTTCTTTAGCTACCTTAGAGGCTACAATATACTAATACTCTGCTATAAAATCAATAACCACAATTTTCTTTGAGCTCTTCCAGCTTACAACACCTCAATTGAGAGTGAAGATATATCCAGACTGTCATTTCAGATCATTTTGATCTATTTGGAAACTACCATCTACATATCCCCAAATTACAAGCTCCTTATCTCCTCCATAGACCAGGAATATATCTTTAGTATGCCTTAGATACTTAAGGATAGTCTTGATCATCATCCAATGGCAGTCACCCGAGTTAACTTGATATCTTTTTACCATGCTTAAGGCATAGGCGACATCTAGCCTTGTACATAACATAACATACATAACCGACTCAATTATTAATGTATATGAAATATCTGTCATCCTCAGTCTTTCCTCACATGTTTTAGGACACACTTTCTTAAAAAAATGAATGTCACGTGACATCGATAACAATCCTCTCATAGATTGTTCCATACAAAATCTCTTCGATATCTTATCAATGTATGCACATTGACTCAGTCTATACAACCTCTTGGATCCATCACGGTGGATCTTTATTCTAAGAATATATGTTGTTTCACATAAGTCCTTCATGGAGAGTCAAGTGTCTAACCAGGCCTTAATGGATTGCAAGACTGGTATTTTGTTTATAATAAGTAGTATGTCATCAACATAAACTGTTAAGAAAATAGTTTCACTCCCACTGAACTTCTTATAGACTCAAGGCTCACATTTTTTATTTAGGAAACCAAAATCCTTTATGGATTCATCAAATTGAATGTTCCATAATATGGATGCTTGCTCTAATCTATAAATGGATCTATGCAACTTGCATACCATGTTAACACCCTTTGGAGTCACATACCCTTCTAGTTGTGTCATGTGGACATCTTACCGAGGGTTACCATTAAGGAAAGTTGTTTTGGCATCCATATACCAAATATCATAGTCATGGTAAGTTATTATGATAAGTATAATTTTGATTGATTTTAGCATAGCAACTGGTGAGAATACTTCTTCATAGTTTATGCCTTGATGATGTTTGAACACTTTTGTAACTAGTCGTGTCTTATAGTAACTGACTTGTCAATCCATGTCCAATTTCATATTAAATACCCATTTACAACCATTGAGATTTACATCCAATGGATGATCTACCAAAACCCAGACTTAGTTTTGGTACATGAAATCCATTTCAGAATTCATAGTTTCTTTCCATTTGATAGATTTTGTGCCACTTATTTCTTCCTTGTAGGTTACATGATCATTATTATCAACTAATAACGAGTCACCATCCTCAGTGACTAGAAAACCATATTGTTCTGGTCCTCTAACCTATCTCATACTCCTACACAGTACTTGTGTCTCTGGGATGTCCTCATTCAAAGGGCTTTGTGGAATTTTTTCCTATGCCAACTCTTTTGTATCTTGATCCTGAACTTCATTGAAGTATATCTCAATCCCACTATCTCCTTTAGAGATGTAATTCATTTTAAGAAAAATGAGATGTATTTTAACTACAACTTTCTTATCTTAAATATTATTTAGGTAGCATCCTTTAGTTTCCTTAGGATACCCTATAAATATACACTTAGTACCCCTGATTGAAAGTTTTTTTTCTAAAAACAACCTTAACAAATGCTTCGTAACCCCACACTTGTACATGATACAACATTAGTTTATTTCCATACCAAATTTGATATGGAATACCAGTTGTTGCTTTAGTTGGAACCCAATTTAGTATATATGAATCTATCAACAATGTGTATCCCCAAAAGGATAATGAAAGATTCACATGACTCATCATTGATCTTACCATTTCTAACAAGGTACAATTTCTCCTTTCACTTACACCATTCCATTGTGGTGTGTAAAGAGGAGTGATCCGAGATAAGATCCCAAGCCCTCACAAATAATTAACGAAGTCATGATTAAGATATTCTCTACCACAGTCTGAGAGTAGTTTCTTAATCTTCTTACAAAGTTGAATTTATTCTTATAGTCCTTGAATCTGTCAAAGGAATTTGACTTATACCTCATCAAGTAGACACATCCATATCTACTAAATTCATTAGTAAAAGTTATGAACTACGAGTACCTACCCCTGGATTCGATTGGAAATAGTCAACACATATTGGCATGAACTAACGCAAGAAGCTTAGTGGCCCTTTCACCTTTTCTACTAAATGGGTATTTGATAATTTTTCCTTGAAAATATACCTCACATACACCACATGGTTTTAGATCAAATGAATCCAAATACTAATCTTTGTGTAATCTAGTCAAAAACTTTTTGTTTACATGACCTAGTCAGTGATTCCCTAGTTGGGTGTGGTATGAGTCATGCGAACTATCTTTGTTATCGATTTTCATTACTTATTTTGTGCAATACATAAAGACTATTATTTAAATATGCTTTGCCATAAAAAATATCTCTTTATAAAAGAAGAAACACTTATTTCCAAATTTGAAAATAAATCCATCTATATCAATATTGGACATAAAAATAATGTTTTTGATAACCGATGACACATAATAACAATCTATCAAAACCAAGATCATTACATTCAACAAAATAAGGTGGTAATCTCTAATAGCCACAATAGTAAGTCTAACTCTATTGACTGCTTGTAGGTCCAACTCACCAAAAATAATTTTTCAAAATCTATTTGGTTTCAGTATTATAATACACATGTGATCACCACATGCTATACCTAATAACCAATATATTGAAACAAATAAATTTCACTTGATAAAAAATGCACATGAAGCTTCCCCTTGCTTCTTTGTTTGGGTGTATTTTTTATTCCAATGGTGCTTCTTTCCATATACAAAATAGACAACGTCTTGTTCTCTTTCTTTCCCCTTAATCCTTATCTTATTATGATGTAGTTTTGAAGAAGTTTTAAACTTGGAGTTAAACTTGGAGTTATACTTGGAGCTCTTCACCCGAACTTTCCTTTTATTCAGCATAAAAATATAAGGTTTTTCATGCTCATATCCTTAAAAACCCAGTGAAGCAGAGTGAGAAGATCTGGGAGATACTTCTCTATGTTTTTTATATTGAAATTCATAACAAAACTAGAGAAACTCATAGGGAATAATGAAAGAATGAGATTAATGTGCAGTTATTCAGGTAACTTAAACCCTAGAACCTCTAGATGCTCAATATAACCAATGAGTTTGACTATGTGAGGCCTAAAAGACACACATTCTCTAAGTTTTCTCATAAATAACACCTTGGATATCTCAAACCATTTCTATACAACTCTCTCCTGATAAATATCATGGAGATAATGAAGCATACTATAGGCATCCATGTTCTTATGTGACTTCATGATTTCACTAGACATGGATGTCAATATTAAACATTGAACATCTAACACACCATTCAGGTGTTTTTCATAAATATTGAACTCCTCACAACTCACCTCCTTAGTAGGTAGATCTGGGATTAAGGATTCTAGAATGTAAGATTTTTATTCATGACACAACACAACCAGTAGGCATCTGAACTTGTTGGGCAAAAATCCTGCAAGGCATCATTGAAGCATTTTTGAGGTGATTGTATTTGTTGACAAAGTGGACATCTGAGTGGTGATTGTTGACAAAGAAAAACGATGACATACAAATTTGTTGACAAAGAGGATTTCATGATTGAATGTCGAGTTCAAGAGCTAAGTTCAACGATCCACGTTTGATTCAAGAATGTCGACAAAAGGTATGGATGATCTGGAGGCGGTACAAAAGAACAGATACAAGGTGGCACCGTTTCCCAGTGTTTGCCAATTTTTTGGGCCTGAAAATCGACAAATGAAGAAAAGTGGTTTTTGGAAAAGGGACTTGCGTGCCGTGTACATGAAGGCTTGTAAACTTGTGCGACATATGTTTTTCAAGATCAGATCATCAAAATATGTCAAAGGGATAAGGGTCGCGCAAGTTTTGGTGAGGTCGCACAGGTGACTTGCGTGCTGTGAAAGAGACTTGTGCGCCGATGACTTGGAAGTTTGAGAACTTGCGCGCCTATGGTTTTTCAAGATCAGAATATCAAAATATGGCAAAGTAAAGAGGTTCGCGCAAGTTTGGAATTGGGTCGCGCAAGTAACTTGTAGGGGAAGAGACCTGCGCGCTGAGACTTGCGCGCCGAGGAGAGACTTGCGTGCCGTCGCGCAGGGGTAACCAAATGACTATAAATACTGGACCACCCCTCTTCATTCTTCACCGAAGTTCAACACTTTGAGAAATCAGAGCTCTCGTCATGCAGGTGTGGTGGTCGCGCAAGTGGTGTGTGGGTCGCGCAAGTGAAGTTGTGCGCCGGTGGTTGAAGTTGCGCGCCGGTGTGAGAAGTTGCGTTCCGGTTGGCAGTTGCACGCCAATATTGGTTTGGGCGTAAAAGGAAGAGAGTCGCGCAAGTTTGGAGTTGGAGAAGATTGTGTCACGCAAGTGTCTGAGGTGGACTTGCGCGCCCGTTGTGACTTGCACGCCGATACTTGCGTGCCGAGATAGACTTGCGCGCCAAGTAAGGTTTATTTCCAGCAGTGATTTTCGGGCTATGTGGAAGCTGGAAGTTTGCCCGATACCTTCGGTGCAAAGAGATATTCATCTACATGTGAAAGTTGTACTTCAACAGAGCATCTACATATAGAGTAAGATGCATTCTTTCATGCAAATGAAGAGACCTACAGGTCTATAAACTGTGAGTGGATTCCTTCCAAGAACAGTGAGCAAAGGAAGAGAAAGAAGGTGATCCTCTCCACCGGCAGTGAGCCATAGAGAGAGAAATAGGGAGTGACCCTTGGGAAAGTAGTGAGTTGACCCTAAACTTTGTAAAGGCAGTGAGCCTAGGCATAGAAGTGATCTAGCCCGAATTTTTTATCCACATCTAGTGAAGATTAGTGGAATTTGGTACGACCGACAACTTGTCGGCGTATGCTCCTTGGACGTAGCCCAGTGAGGGTGAACCAAGTAAAAATATCTGTGTCTGCCTACTTATTTGCCTGCATTGCATTTAAAGCATCATCATCAGATAAAGAAGAAATTAAGTGATCATAACAAACACACAAGTGCAAACAAATTGACCCTTGTAACAAAAAGGTCAAGATCCAGTGGGGCAGGAAGAATTTTGAAAAAGAATATCCATACCCTGATTCACCCCCCCTCTTAGGGTATATAGGCCCCTATTTGTCCTAACAGAACCGTTCTTAAAAGTTACTGTTAGTTAAGAGATAGTATTTCACCAGAATTGATTACAAGGATAATGTGGTCGATGAACTTGTCATTATTCTATAATAATAAGAGAGAAAATTATTAGTACTTTACTTGATTATAAATTATGTGATATGTCATGAACTAACCTGGATACCCTGGTAACCTGATAACTGATTCGGTCCTGGCATAGCCTAAAGGGAGTTCTTGATCCCCAAGGGTTGGTAACAAGCACCTGACATCATATAATATGAAAGTGGGAACAAATTTTTTACAAACACAATGAAACTAAGATAAACAATTCAGTATGCACAAAAAAAACTCTACATAGAGAAGTGTACCAAAAGCCAAATAGGTTTAAAAAATCCAAGAACACCAACAAAGTACCAGAAAAACAAGATAAAACCCCAAGTCCCAGTGTAAATAACTCTCCAAGACCAAGTATCAACAACTAATACCACCAAGTGGTGCCTTACCCTTGCCTGAACCTGGAAGAAGATAATCTACAAACACCGGAAAACACAGGTAGGGTGTGAGCTAAAAGCCTGGTAGGGTCTCCACAAGGATTCCATAAAAAATCCAATATTTAATTAACCAAATAAAGTATTCATTTTTTAAATAACTAGGCATGACATTTCAAAAGAATATTTAAAACAAATCATTATTTACATTTCAAATGATGGAAATACTTTAAATAAATGGGTTAATAAACATTTTATATAAAATAGTTTATATAGATTCAGAAGTCATGGTAAATAATTTACAAACATTGGCATATATACATTTCAAATATAAACAATGAGCAACATAGTAATCTACCAAAAGGTATGATAGTTCCAGGCTATGAGACTCCCTCACACTCAAATAGTTGTCACGATAATATGTGTACACATGTCCTCCCTAATACTAGCCAGAGCGGAAACGTTACCACCCCATTAGGGATGTGACATGCTTCATATGTATTATTAGTGTTGTAAATCATAGAGTGTTTTCCCAAATAACTCACTAATTATCTAGGCTTTCATGTGCTCTAATAACAAACAATGATGGAAAATTTATTTCAAGACTGCTTAAAATAAAATTCATACCATTCTCCCATTTCAAATATTCCAATTTTCTATTTAAAAACCAAAATGGGTTTTTAATCAAAACATGTTTTTTCAATATAAAACCAATGGGTTTCTATCAAAATCACTTCAATCCATTTTTCTCAAATACCAATTTTGAAATCAATTTCATCAAATCAATTTCACAATTCAAACTCTACAATTAAATTCCATAATTTAATTTAAATGATTTTCATCTAATTTCAAAACACACCCCAATTCAATGGAATTGGGTTTTTCCCCCAAATTCATGCCAAATCCAATTTCAAATCCCAAATTCAATGGAATTGGGTTTTTAATTAAAAATGTTTAAATAAATTTCATTTATATCAAGTAGTTGAATTTAAATCAAATAATTGAATCTAAATCAATAAATTTAGGGATAATTAAAATTGGCCATCATAATGGAACTGCCTACATTTTTCACAAAAACACAACGCCCACAATGGAACCTTCCAACAAAAATGAAGGTGAAAAAGATCTAGTAACTCAACCTAGAAACAATATTCAAAAACAAGAAGTTTAGATACATCAATACCAAGATGATTTATCAAACTCAAAGGAGAGAAATAGAAAGAGATAAAGAGATAGAGAGACTACTTACCAGGAGAGTCACACTGCAACCGCAACTGCAACAATGATCAATCGCTGAATAAAATGACTCGGAAGGGTTAGAAGGCTCTAAAATCACATGGGGATGGCTCTAGGTCGAGATAAAGGAAACCTGGAGGTAAGGGGAAAAAATTAAACTGAGCCACTTTCTTAAAATTAACACTCAATATTTTACACGACGTGTAACCCAATTCTACGTCATGTAATTGAAAAGTCTAATATATGATAAAAAACCTATTGTATTTTATTAAAAATGGATTTATTATTATTTTTAGAATTTACACATTATGTAACCACATTACACGGTGTGTAAATCCCCAAAAGACTACAGAACTAGTAGGTTTTATGCTGAAAAATCCAACAAATCTCTAACTTTACCATTATAGGTATCCTCCCAACTTATTCTCAGCCCTACCCAAAAAACAAAAAAGGAAAACCATGACAAGGCTTAAAACATACCTGACAGAAAGGTAATGATATGTTACAACCTCCCCAACATAAAAACTTTTTGTCCCCTAAAAGCCTGTCAACAAGATTCCATATCGAAAAGGTGATGCCACTACTCTCTCATCAGTGCCTCACGCTCCCATATAACATGAGAATCTGAACCGTGTTTCCATAACAATCACACAAAAGGTATCGTCCTCCCACATAGTACCTTAGTTTCGTAATCAACTATCATGACTAGCTGTTAATTCATGGATAAATTAGGTTCAATGTCGAGATCACTCCAGTTCAGAACATGAGATGACTCAAAAAGATATTTCCATAGCTGAGATACATGGAACACATTATGTATTAACATCAGCTGTATTAGAAGTCCTAAATGATAAGTAACTTTTCCTACCTTCTCAACAACCTCAAAAAGTTCCACAAAATGAGGAGAAAGTTTCCCTTTCCTCCCAAGAAATCGATGAACCAATAGAGGTGAAACTTTCAAGAACACCTAGTCACTAACTGAGAATTCCAATGGTCTGTGACAACGATCAACATAATATTTATACCGACTTTGTGATGTCAAAATTTTATGATGAATCAACTAAATATTCACTGTTTTCTCTTGAATCAGGCTCAGTCCAACCAAGAAACTTTCACCAATCTCTGACCAACACAATGGATATCTTCAAGGATGACCATATAATGCCTCAAAAGGATCCATTATGATCATGGAATGGTAACTATTTTTATAAGAAAACTCAACCAGCCCCAAATGATCATTCCAAGCTCCACCAAAGTCAAGGACGTGGGCACAAAGCATATCCTAAATAATCTATATAAATCTTTCTATCGGGACATCCGAATGTGGATGGTATGTCATACTCAAACAAACATGAGATCCCAGTGCCTCCTAAAGGCCTCTCTAAAAATGAGAAGTAAACCGAGGATTCCTATTAGAGACCATAACAGATGAAACTCCATGCAAACAAACAATCTCTTTAACGTAGTGATTACCCAACTCTTCAAACTTGTTTGTATCATGAATGGGTACAAAGTAATCCAATTTTGTTAGTCAATCGATCACAACACATATCACATTCTTCTTTATCTAGGTACATGACAACCCAACCAAAAAGTCCATTGAGATATCATCCCACTTACAAGTTGGGACTGGAAGTGGTTGAAGCAAACCTAAAGGTTTTTGGTGCTCAGCCTTGACCTGTTGGCATGTATAAAAATGAGAGACAAATTCAAAAATAGCCCATATCATACATGAACACCAGAATTGTCACTAAATGTCATAGGAAATCTTTGTAGTTCTTGAGTGCACTACCCATAGAGAGTTATATAAATCCCTCATCATATATTTCCTTACCACAAAATTCACAACAAATAGATTCCAATATCATAGAATTCCCTTGGTGGAGAATGAATAGTCAGGAACGGTCTCCCCACCATAAAGAGTGTCTCTAATGCTATGAAACTCATCATTAAGCTACTGTTCCTAAAGAATCATCTTGAGAAGAGAAAATTTCAACTGAACATTGTCCAAGGAAACCTCATCCCCCAATTCACGAACTCTAATATGCAACTGTGCAAAAAGAGCTATCAAGTTCCACTCTTCCGATGATTCTTTCATGAAATGGGTTGAAATTTTCATTCTCAAAGCATATTTGATGACATTCCCTTTCCCTGAGGTACAAACAATGTCAAAGTCAAAAGTTTATAGGTACTCAACCCAACTCCTCTGGTGTAGATTCAAATATTTTTGAGAGAATATATAATTAAACTTTTATGGTTTGAAAACACGGTAAACCTTTATCCATAAAGTTAATGCCGCCAGCTCTTAAGTGCATACATCACAACTGAAAGTTAAAGTTCATGGGTCAGATAATTCTTCTCATATGGCCTAAGCTAATGAGATCCATAAGCAACAACATGATCACCTTTCATAAGAACACAACCCAACCCTAAACCTGATGCATCACAAAAGACCACATAGGCATGCCTAGCCTCTGGGAGAGTCAACACTAGCATAATATTCAAAAAAAAATTTAGATGAACAAAATAATTCTAACATTTATCATCTCAAGCTAACTTTACCCCCTTCTAAGTTAGAGTAGCCATCAAAGAATCCAACTTTGAGAAGTCCTTTACAAAATAAAAATAATACCGTGCTAAACCCAAGAATCTATGAATCTCAAAAACATTTTGTGGTTGTTCACATGTTATAACAACCTTAACCTTTTCAAGATCAACTGAAGTACCATGTTCTGACACCATGTGTCTCAAGAAATTCACTTCTCAAATCTAGAAATCACATTTCAAAAGCCTACCATAAAGTCAGTGGGTTCTCAAAAATTCTAGTACCACTCTTAGATGACACACATGATCCTCCTTGGACTTAGAGTAAATGAGGATTTCGTCCACAAATACTACCAGGAAGGTATCAAGATACTCATGGAAAATCTTTTTCATCAACGCCATAAAGAATACAAGAGAATTGGTTATACCAAATGGAATGAACAGGTACTCATAATGGTCGTACCTTCTCCAAAAAGTGGTTTTTAGATTTTTAGATTCTTTTATTTTCAACTGATAGTAACCGGATCAAAGATCAATCTTCGAGAACCACTTTAATCCTTTCAACCAGTCAAACAAATAATCAATCTATGGAAATAGATACTTTTTCTTTACCATAACTCAATTGAGTATTTGGTAATCAACAAAAAGGTTAAGGGAACCATCAACATTATTAGCAAAGAAAACTGTCGCCTCCCAAGGTGACACACTCATGCATATAAATCCTTTATCTAGAATATCATCCAAATAAGAATTCATATCATTCATCACAATTAGTGACATGAGGTAAGAGGGAATAAAAAATGGTTGAGTACCATACACTAAATCAATAGGAAACTCTACCTCCCTTACTAGTGGAAACCCAAAGAAGTAAGAAGGAAAGACGTTAGAAAACTCAACAAAAACTAGAGGGAGATCACTGATTAAGGATTCCCAATCCATATCAAAATCAAAGACATATATAACTTTCCCTAACTCTAAATAATAAGTTCCAGATCTACTCGACCTCAGGTACCATTTTCCTCGAAAGATATGATAAACCCCATCGGGTGCGGTAAAGGAGACCCGTCGAAGATAACAATTAATCTGGGCTTTATTGTCAATGAGTCAATCCATATCAAATATGAAATCAAGTGGTTTCATGTCAAGAACTAGAAAACTCCAAGAAAGATTAACATATGATAGAGAGAAAACACAAGAGGGTCTATAAATACCCTTCTATCTCTTCATTTTAAGGGGTATAGTAATATCCATCATATAAGATAAAATCTTTGTAGGAAGATTTAGCAGATTAAAAATATGATTTGAAATAAACGATTGAGATGCACCAATATCAAATAAAATAGTCACTAATGATGAATATATAGTGATGGTATCTCTCACAGTTGTTGGACTTGTATCTACTTTCTCTGGAGACTCTTTCACTACGTGAATAAGCTTCGTTCTGGATTCCTATGGATGAAACCCCTTTTCTCATGAAGCATCTAATTGAACCATAGTTTTAATAGGTGTTTATGATCTCGTTCCACTAAAAATAGAAAAAAATACATGGAAGAACTTATGTAAGTGACCCTAACATCCATAGGAGCCACAATTCTTGGGCGACTTAGTGAAAACCCTCTTTGAATGCCCATGCTTGCCACACTGGTAGAAAATCAAAGGGCCTCTTCCATACACTACAGAAGGTTTAGAAAAACCATGATTTTGAGATCCACCATGATTCCAATTTCCCTTAGAGTAATTAAAATTTCCATTAGGAGAGAAAGAAACTCCCGATAACCTTGAATTTCCATCCAGGTCCATTTTGACCATCAACACTCTATTCGACACATCATCATAATAAGGAAAATTTTATAAGAAAAACTAAGAAAAAATTATCTTATTAAAGTCCCAAATCAAACTATCGAGTCTTTATCTTCTCATTTAATACAATATCAAGTGAAAACTGTGCAAGATCAAAAAAATAGTTTGCATACTCTATCACGGTTCTATCAGCCTAATCAAGTCTGAAAAACTCTATAGCCTTGGAAAACATCATCTACTTTGGATAGAACTGGTCAGTGAAAATAGATTTGAAGTATTTACACTCTAATCCCTCATTCTTCTTCTCCATCAACATCATGTACCACCATCTGTAAGGGTTGGTGTCCTGATAACCAAATGTTTTGTACTTTGATTACATGAATGTACTCTTGTTATATATTGTTCATTGTTCTGCATGACTATAATATAATAATGTCCTGGAATATTTGTTGCATTAATAAGGTCATGACAGATACTCGCTATGATGAGAACCTTGAAATGCTATAACAATATTCTTAAATAAAGTTCTATAGTTGGATGACATACTATGATAGGACACATAGTATACAAACTGTCATGTGCGAGTACTCATAAGAAGACAAGACTCTCTCTCACGGAGTTCACACTTGGTAATCTCCAAGATGGGAGATTATGAGAACAGACCCGCCAGTAGCAATTCTGCATGTCTTGGTGTCATCGGACATTGCTATCTATAAGTGTGTGTAATGGTCCTTAGACTGGAAGATTATCATTAACTCATGTCACGACTCGCACACTTAGATTTACTGATGAAAACCGTCATGCGAACAGTTGGCGGGAAGTAGGGTACATTGGGTGCGTCACGAGTGACATGTTGTTAATGGATAAGTCGAGGAAGGATTTGTCCCTTCCATTTATGGAAGTTGATATCTAGACCCTTTGATTGAAATAGAACCGTCACATTAAATTCCATGTCCATGGTGCAAACGACGAATTTATTTTAGGTAGTCAAAGAACGACAGATCAAGCATATAGGTTTATGACACTGCCATGAAACCTGATTGATGTGATATTAAGACAAAGGGATTAAATTACACAGTAAGAGTTCATATGAGGTGATACGTCAATGCGACGTCAACTTCTTTCTCTTGGGTGCCTTGACCCATTTCTAGACAGTAATCTTGGACTTTAGACAAGCCCGCCTAATGCCAACGAGAAAGAGGCCTAGAGGGTCACACACTAAGTGTATTCAAGTATATCAAGTAGAATAAAGATTATTCCCATACATGGTTTAATAATTATTCAAGGAAGCCTAAATCGTTTTAATGTTGGAGGAAGAATAAAATGAAAACAAGTACACGCCATGTATTAATGATTACACGCTGTGTAGTTTTTATTTTGAAAACAAGTACATGCCGTGTATTATTAAATGTACACGCTGTGTAGTTTTCATTTTAGAAAGGAAATGAATAAATGAAAACAAGATATAAACGCCGTGTACATTGAATATACACGCTGTGTAGTTTTCAATAAAAAACAAGTACACGCTGTGTATTTATTATTACACGCCGAGTAGTTTTTCCAGTCGAGATTTTGAGGATATAATATTGTTTTATTAAATGATATTTATTATAATCAGTGTGGGTGCATGTCAAGGAATTAATTATTCGACATGGGGGTTTTCAATAAGAGTTAATGAAATAAATGAAATGCGTAACGTGTTTATTTATTGTCATAACTCTACAACCTCAGACCCGATTATAAATATCTTCACAACCCCAACTCTTTTCCTACACAAGAGAATCGTTGTGCACAACAATTCTGGAGAATTCTTTCAAGGCCGAAAGAACCTCTTCCTCCAAGAACGCTCTCAAGACCGAGAGAGATCCTCTTCCATCGGATCAAGACGATCTAAGGCAGACAACGCAAGCAAAGGTTTCTCCATGCTAGCACCCAGAGACTCCTTTGGTGATGTCCCGAGATATGAGGTACATGTGTGGATCACCGCTAGAGGAAGTATACACTTGGATTTTGTGACGCAACGACGAATCACATCAGAACGTGATCAAGAACATCAACTAAGAAAGAACACCCAAAAGGTATTTCTTTTCAATTGATTAAATTAATTATAATCAACCTGTAATGATCCTACTTTGTGGTTCTGGGACTTTCCTTTTCTTTGTCTATTTTTGTGATTCGATCTGTGGAGACTGGCGTTTATCGTCGTATTGATCCTAGATTTATCACTGTTAATGACAAAAATCCAAGTGGACACATCCACCCACGCGCTTCCACTGCACCCGGAACCTTAAAATGGTATTAGAGGGAGGTTAAAACGTTGATTATAGTTATTTAATTTTCGTTGATAATTTATGCATTTTTATTTGATTCAATTCAAGATAAATCGTTCTCTAATATGAATAAATGAGATCTGTTCTTCCTCCTTCATTTCTCGATTCATATGACAGAAACAACCTTTTAATTTTAATTTTTGATTAAAATAAAAATGAGGAACTCATCTGGAGGAGCCGCTCTTTCTGTCTGTACAACACAGAAATACACAGTGTGTAATGAAAACTACACGCCGTGTACTTAGGTTCAACGAACCGGTACTGGTCTGCCAAACAACGCCGTGTGAATTGATTACACCTAAGCATTTATTACCTTGTGTTGACCAGAAATGAATAGCATGTGGGAATAGGAATACACGGCGTGTATGTTGGAGCAACACGCTGTGTAGTCCGATCCGACCCAAGTGAAACCGTGTACAAAGGAGAAGCTGCGTACCACGTACACGGGATCACCAGGCCGGTTACCGTGTAACAAGTAAGTACATGCCATGTATGATTTATCTACATGTCATGTACTCCAAAATTTCCAAAGTACAGAAAACATGCCAAAGCCCCCAGCACGTACTTTGGATAAAAGGTGGAAAGAAATACACGCTGTGTAAATATAAACCACACGCCGTGTACTTTCCAAAAATTTCACCAGGTTTCCTCCAAAATTATAAAGACCTGTACAAGGGATATAGATGAGAAAAATCTCAAGGAAATTCATAAAGGAATTTAAGATAAAGAATTGATTAATTATAAGATCATAATTAATTGAATTCAAGCATGACTTATCTTGAATAATAGAACGATTAAAAGAATTTGAATTCTAAATATGCGTAAATATAGTTGTATGATATGGATGATCATGAACTAGACCAAAGACCCTTTGTATGTGTGTATGGTTTCATTTAAATTCTTTGGCCTGTGAGCCTTTTTCCAATAAAATGTAGGGCCTATGTGCCCATGGTTTCTTTAATGTAAACCTCATGTAATAAAGGATCTCCCAAGCCAAAGGAGATGATTCGAAATCTGAAGCTGAGGCGGAACCAACCCAAGAAGATAAAAAGGTGGATAGGTGGGAGCTGCAAAACACGAACCATCAGGTTCAAGGTGTTTTCCCTGGGTTAGGGTTAGCTTATCAAAACTGCTAGATAAGCTAACCAATAGCAGTTCATGATCATGCCATCTTATTTTAATTCTGTCTGATTGCATGATTTATTTATTATGTATGTGTTGTCACGATCACATAATTAATAAACAAGTATACAAAGATGGAATAAATTAAACCAGACTATGCGTAAACATTATTAGAACATGGTTAATCACTTAAGCTAGCATCACTTAATATTAACAAGCATGTGATAATGAAAAACTATGCATAAAAGATTAAAATCCCTCAATACCATATTAAGTCAGACCAAGCCTTCTGTTACTTGATTAAGGGTAAGACTCAATAAAACTATGTGTTTGAACAACCCTTGTTGGGACACTTACTTTTATAAAGTAATACCTTATGAAAGGTTTAAGGTTGACTTGACCATATTAAATCAAGAGGAGTAGCCCTTTCCAGACTTGATGTAATATTGGAGGCAAGAGTTGAGGAAATCCAAGTCAGGATTTCAGGATTGGGGAGTCCACTCAACAGATCACGGAACTGTAAGCTCACAGTTGGCAAATAACTGCCTACCTAAATACCTTCAAATAGCTTGACCAACCCTTGTTGAGGTTATGTGAAGGGGAATATGGATCCTTTCCACTAGAATGTCAAATCAACTGGACATTCCAAGTTCAATGGTGAGGGACATTGGGACTTGATAAAATAGTGGGAGACTTAATAAAATTTATTATTTCTCATAACATGTAATTAAGAAAGTACTGATAAATCTGCTCTTTTAATTTGTAGAAAATGAAAAACTCATCAACCACATTTTCTCTGCGATCAATTCTGGATAAAGACAATATCCTCACTGACAGTAACTTTCAGGAATGGTTTAGGCGCCTTCGGGTTATCCTACACCATGAATGAAAGTATTATGTGCTAGAGTCCTCACTTCCTGATTCTCCTGCCCCAAGGGTGAATAATGAAGATTTCCTGGTCTATGATCAAAATTTGAGCGATGCACTCGACGTTCAATGTTTGATGCTGTCATCAATGTCTAGTGATCTCATAAAGTCTCATGAAGACATGGATGCCTACAGCATGCTCAAGCACCTCCATGGTCTATACCAGGAGAGAGAAAGACAAGAAAGGTTTGAGATCTCCAAGGCTCTATTTCAGAGCAATCTTGGAGAAGGTGACCCGGCTGGGATTCATGTAGTCAAGCTCATTGGCTACATTGAGCGCTTGGAGGTTCTAGGGTTTAAACTCCCTGAATAATTGGGTACCGATATCATTCTTGCATCACTCCCCCAGAGCTTCTCAAACTTTGTTGTGAACTTCAATATGAACAACATTGAGAAGTCTATGCCTGATCTTCTTATCCTCATTCACTAAGTGGACAATGACATAAAGCGTGAAAATCCTTTTGTCCTCATGGTGAATAAAAGGAAAGGGAAGGTGAAGAGCTTTAAGCCCAAAGCATCTTCAAGGCCTTCCAAGAAAAGGAAGATCAAATGGGAGGCAAGAGAACAGGAAGTTGTTTATTTCACATGTGGCAAGAAGGTCCACTAGAAGAAAAACTGAACCCAGCCAAGGAAGCAAGGGGAAGCTTCCGGTGCGTTTGTTATCGAATGCAATCTATCTATTTCTACCAATTGGGTATTAGATACTACTTGTGGTGCTCACATATTTATCCAAATACAGGAACCAAGTAGATTCAGAAAGATTGACCGAGGTGAGGTGGATCTACGAGCATCCAATGGAGCCAGACTCGCTGCTGTAGCTGTTAGAGACTACCACCTCACATTGCCTACTAGGATGGTCTTGGTTTTTAAAGGATGTTATTATGTACCCCCTGTAACCAAAAACATTATTTTAGTATCCATATTAGATACTGATGGATTCATCTTCATGTTTGGAAGTGGATGTTGCTACTTTTATAAAGATAGCATTTGTTTTGGTAGGGCACATTTATATAACGACCTTTATGTGTTAGACTACACAAACCAAGTAATGGAAATCGATGACAAAGTAAATTCACATGACTCATACCACACCCAACTTTGACATCACCGGATAGGTTATGTCAATGAGAAACGTTTGACAAAATTACATCAAGATGGGTATTTAGATTCTTTCGAACTAAAACCACTTGGTGTATGTCATGCGTGTCTACAAGGCAAAATGACCAAAGCCCCATTTAGTGGGAAAGGTGAAAGGGATAAAGAGCTTATAGAATTAGTTCACACAGATGTGTGTGGACCATTTCTAGTTGAAGAAAGGGGTGGGTTCTCATACTTTATAACTTTTACTGATGATTTTAGTAGATATGGATATTTTTACTTAATGAGGTATAAGTCAGATTTTTTTGATCAGTTCAAAGAATACAAGAATGAAGTTGAGAACCATCTTGGTAAGAATATTAAGAAACTCTGCTCAGACAGAGGAGAAGAATATCTTAATCAGGACTTCATTGATTTCTTATGGGAGTTTGGGATTCTATCTCAACTCACTCCTCCTTACACACCTCAGTGGAATGGTGTAAGTGAAAGGAGGAACCGCACCCTGTTGGACATGGTGAGATCAATGGTGAGTCATGCGAGTCTTCCATTATCCATTTGGGGATATTCATTACAAACAAAAACACACATACTAAACCAAGTACCAACTAAATCGATAAATGGTATTCCATACGAGTTATGTAGTGGACACAAAGCCATGTTATTGAATTTACATGTGTGGGGTAGAAAAGCATTTGTTAAGGCCTCTTCAGGTAACAAACTTGCACCCCGAGGCACAAAGTGTATCTTTATAGGATATCCTAAGGAAATAAGGGGATATTACCTATACAACCCCTCATACAAAAAGGTTACATTGGAAAGACATGCCATATTCCTTAAGAGGGATCACATATCCAAAAGAGATAGTGGGAGTGAGATAGACTTAAATGAAGTCGAGGCTCAAGATACACAGGAGTTGGTACAAGAACAGATTCCACAAAGCCCCTTGGAAGAAAAATTTGTTCTAGAGACACAAGAACTACGTAGGAGCATGAGAGAGGTGAGATAACTAGAACGATATATTTTTCTTGTCACTGAGGATGGTGACTCATTATTGGTTGACAATGATGACCCTCTTACCTGCAAGGAAGCAGTTGAAGGCACAGACGTTGCCAAGTGGCAAGAAGCCATGAATTCTAAAATGGATTCCATGTACCAAAACCAAGTCTGGATTTTGGTAGATCCTCCAGTTGATGTAAAGCCTATTGGTAATAAATGGGTATTCAAGAAGAAACTGGACATAGAGGGGCAAGTCAGTACCTATAAGGCATGACTGGTTGCAAAAGGTTTTAGACAGCGTCAAGGAATTGGCTATGATG
The DNA here is from genome assembly GCA_963277665.1 of Viscum album. Classification (NCBI taxonomy): domain Eukaryota; kingdom Viridiplantae; phylum Streptophyta; class Magnoliopsida; order Santalales; family Viscaceae; genus Viscum; species Viscum album. The sequence goes on along the minus strand of OY728155.1, from coordinate 1,512,235,804 downwards.
AAACCTTTTCACCGGTTTCGATTCTGAAATCCATCAGAATCCTATTGGCCATTGCCGCTTACCATGACTATGAAATTTGGAAAATGGATTCCAAAATAGCATTCCTTAATGGGAACCTCCAGGAAGATGTCTACATGACACAACCTAAAGGGTTTGTGACTCCAAAGGATGCCAATAAGGTATGGAAGTTGCAGAAATCTATTTATGGATTAAAGAAAGCATCAAGGTCATGGAACATTCGTTTTGATGAAGCTGTAATGGAATTTGTCTTTGTTAAGAACGAATGTGAGCCTTGTGCCAACAAAAGGTTTAGTGGAAGTGCAGTCATTTTCCTAATTGTATATGTTGATGACATATTACTAATTGGAAACAAAGTACCTGTCTTACAGTCAGTTAAGGAATGGTTTCATAAATGCTTCTCCATGAAAGACTTGGGCGAGACAACATATATTCTTGGGATCAAGATCCATCATGATAGATCCAAGAGAATGTTGGGCCTGAGTCAAAGTACATACATTGATAAGATACTGAAGAGATTTAGTATGGAACAGTCCAAGAGGGGATTATTTCCAGTGTCACATGGCATTCATCTTTCCAAGAAAATGTGTCCTCAAACACATGAGGAAAGAAAGAGAATGGAAAGGATCCCTTACACATCCGAGATTGGGTCAGTCATGTATGCTATGCTATGTACGAGGCTAGATGTTGCTTACACATTAAGTGTGGTAGGCAGATATCAAGATGATCCAGGAGACCGCCATTGGTTGGAAATCAAGACTATCCTTAAGTATCTTAGGCGTACTAAGGATATGTTCCTGGTTTATAGAGGATATGAGGAACTAGTCATCAGAGTACTTGTAGATGCTAGTTTCCAGACTGATCAAGATGACATGAAGTCATAGAATGGATACATATTCTGTTTGAATGGAGGTGCAGTGAGTTGGAAGAGCTCAAAGAAAAGTGTGGTGGAAGATTTTACAGCGGAGTCTGAGTATATCACAACTTCTGAGGCAGCTAAAGAAGTAGTATGGATGCAAAGCTTCGTCCAAGAGCTAGATGTAGTACCGAGCAGTAAAGATCCTATCACACTCTATTGTGATAATACTGTAACGGTGACACTTGCAAAAGATCCAAGGTTACATCAACAAACAAAGCACATACTTCGGAAGTACCATCTCTTGAGGGATTTTTCTCATAGAGGAAGTTGTAGTGAGTAGTATTTCCACGGAAGACAATGTGGCGGACCCCTTGACTAAAGCCTTGACTCAGTAGAAACATGATCATCATGTGAGGTCTAGTGGATTAAAAGTCGTAGGTAGTTGGCTCTAGTCTAAGTGGGAGTTTATAAGGGTTGGTGTCCTGAGAACCAACTATTTTATACTTTGATTACATGAATGTACTCTTATTATATATTGTTCATTGTTCTGCATGACTATAATATAATAATGTCTTGGAATATTTGTTGCATTAATAAGGTCATGGAAGATCTCCGCTATTATGAGAACCTTGAAATGCTATAACAATATTCTTAAATAAAGTTCTACGATTGGATGACATACTATGATAGGACACATAGTATACAAATCGTCATGTGCGAGTACTCATAAGAAGACAAGACTCTCTCTCATGGACTTCTCACTTGGTAATCTCCAAGATGGGAGATTATGAGAACAGACCCACCAGTAGCAATTCTGCATGTCTTGGTTTCATCGGACATTGCTATCTACAAGCATGTGTAATGGTACTTAAACTATAATATTATCATTAACTCATGTCATGACTCGCGCACTTAGATTTACTGATGAAAACCATCACGCAAATAGTTGGCGGGAAGTAGGGTACGTTGGGTGCGTCACAAGTGACATGTTGTTAATGGATAAGTCGAGGAAGGATTTTTCCCTTCCATTTATGGAAGTTGATATCTCGACCCTTTGATTGAAATAGAACCGTCACATTAATTTCCATGTCCATGGTGTAAATGATGAGTTTATTTCAGGTAGTCAAAGAACAACAGATCAAGCATATAGGTTTATGACACTGCCATGAAACCTTCTTGATGAGATATTGAGACAAAGGGATTAAATTACACAGTAAGAATTCATATGAGGTGATACATCAATGCGACGTCAACTTCTTTCTCCTGGGTGCCTTGACCTATTTCTAGACAGTAATCTTGGACTTTAGGCAAGCCCGCCTAATGCCAACGAGAAAGAGGCCTAGAGGGTCACACACTAAGTGTATTCAAGTATCTCAAGTAGAATAAATATTATTCATGTATGTGGTTTAATAATTATTCAAGGAAGCCTAAATCATTTTAATGTTGGAGGAAGAATAAAATGAAAACTAGTACACGCCGTGTATTAATGATTACACGTCGTGTAGTTTTTATTTTGAAAACAAGTACACGCCATGTATTATTAAATGTACACACCATGTAGTTTTCATTTTGGAAAGGAAATGAATAAATGAAAACAAGATATACATGCCGTGTACATTGAATATACACGCCATGTTGTTTTCAATGAAAAAAAGTACACGCCGTGTATTTATTATTACACACCGTGTAGTTTTTCCAGTTGGGATTTTGAGGATATAATATTGTTTTATTAAATGATATTTATTATAATCAGCATGAGTGCATGTCAAGGAATTAATTATTCGACATGAGGGTTTTCAGTAAGAGTTAATGAAATAAATAAAATGCGTAACGTGTTTATTTATTATCATAACTCTATAACCTCAAACCCGATTATGAATATCCTCACAACCCCAACTCTTTTCCTACACAAGAGAATCGTTATGCACAACAATTCTGGAGAATTATTTCAAGGCCGAAAGAACCTATTCCTCCAAGAATGCTCTCAAGACCGAGAGAGATCCTCTTCTATCGGATCAAGATGATCTAAGGCGGACAATGAAAGCAAAGGTTTATCCATGCTAGCACCCAGAGACTCCTTTGGTGACGTCCCGAGATACGAGGTACACATGTGGATCACCACTAGAGGAAGTCTACACTTAGCTTCTGCGACTCAACAACGAATCACATCGAAACGTGATCAAGAACATCAATAAAGAAAGAACACCCAAAAGGTATTTATTTTAAATTGATTAAATTAATTATAATCAACCTGTAATGATCCTACTTTGTGGTTCCAGACTTTCCTTTTCTTTGTCTATTTCTATGATTCGATCCGTGGAGATTGGTGTTTATCGTCGTATTGATCTCGGATTGATAAATTTTAATGACAAAAATCCAAGTGGACACATCCACCCACGTGCTTCCGCTGCGCCCAGAACCTTCACCATCTTCTACTAGGTCCCTCCGGTATGAAGGTTGCACACTTCTCCTTGATTTCATCAAATGTCTCCAAGAATACAAAAAGATGCTAAATACTTCCCAACCATTCCTCAACATCTTGAGGATCATTGGATCCTTTGAACACTGGTGGCTTCTAGTGAAGGAACTCCTGAGAATGATTTTAAAAAACATCCCTCTGAGGTTCCATAGCTGGAGCCTAAATGAGAATGGGTGGTGGTGCCTATAGGTTCCTAGCGCAACGGAAGCGTAGGATGGGAGTGTACCCAACTTTGAAAATTTTCATAATCGATGATTAATCCGGGACTAATACAACATTGACCACTAGTATCCATGAATTTGAATCAATGATAAAAGACAAAGGAGAGAACCTTGAACCGAGAAGAGAGGATCAACATATTTTGTTTATAATTAATTTAATTAAATTATAGAATTACCTCCAAGGTAATTCTTTCTTCATTGATGCATCAGATTATAGGTTTGAGGTGCAACTACATTGCGATGTAGAATCCAAGGATATGAATCCTCTAACGGTGATTCACACGTGCTCCATGTATCTCCGAACATCGCCAAAGGAGTCTCCGAGTGCTAGCATGAATGATCCTTGATCTTGAAAAGTCTGCCTTCGATCACCTTGAGAATCAATTCCAAAGCATTTTCCTTAATCCATTGGAGGAGGATATCTCTCGTTCTTGAGATCATTTTTTGGACAGGGAAGAGTTATCTAAGATTGAGAGCTTTTCTCCAATGATGTTGTGCACACAGTGATTGGTTAGTCTGTCAAATGACTCCTTGGCTAATTTAAATAATAATGACATAATGGGGAATTTAATTCACTAGATAATAATAAATAATTAGCACAATTGTCGTTACTTAATTTATTATTCCATGTGAAACCCCATGTCAATAATAATAGCAATGCTATTATTTCCATGACATGTTCTTAACTTGCACGTTATATTTAAATATTATTTAACCAAATAATATATAATATTATTTTTCACTACACCCATAACTTGGTCCACCAATCCTCCTCAATATTTACCGAGCCTTGAATAATGACTATTTATTTATAAAATAAATACAACTACATTATTCATCGATAAATAAATATTACGTTTGCAATATATTCTCTCGAATAACTAGCGACTAAATAAATGCGATCATGCATACTTGAATAATTATTAAACCATAGCCGGGAATAATATTTATTCAACTTGTTAAATAAATAAATTATTTAACTAAGATGCTGGCTACACTTAGTGTGTGAACCTCTAGGCCTCTTTCTCATTGGCATTAGGTGGGATTGCCTAAAGTCCAAGATTACTATCTAACAACGGGTCAAGGTACCCAAGAGAAAGAAGTTGATGTCGCAACGACATGTCACCTCATACAAACACTTACTATGTAATATAATCCCTTTTTCCCAATATCTCCAATCAAATAGGTTTCATGCAAGTGACATCAACCCATGTGCTTGATTTCTCATTCTTTGACTTATTAGAATTGAAATTTCCTAGAGAACACCATGGCAATGGATTTATTTAGGCTATATCATTTCTATTAAAGGGTCTAAGATAACTACTTCCGTAGAAGTGAAAAATACTTTCTCACATTATTTATTAATACATTATTACTCGTGATGCACCCAACATATCCTACCTCACCGCGAACATCTGTTATCATGATTTTCGTCAATAAATCTAAGTGTGCGAGTCATAATAGCCATTAATAATAACATTAAATTATAAAGACCAATACACACATCCATATATAGGAACATCCAATGATACTTATGAATATGGATTTCTTATTGGTGGGTCTTGTTCACATAATATCCTCCTGGATATTACCAAGGGCACACACCATGAGAAGGTGCCTCAAAGTTTCACAAGTCCCCACCCATGATAGCCTGTATCATTTGTGTACCTTCAAATGATATCATCTGACCATATAACATATATTCAAGAATAGTGTCATGATACTTATGGGTTCTCATCATAGCAGGGATCCGCTATGACCTTTTAGTGTGACAATTATTCTCAGGATATTTGTCACGACTCATCCCCCAGGGCCCGTGCTGTGACTACCCCAAGCCCACCTTCCATAGGCTAGGGGCTGACAACTAGCACCAAGAAGACATATCCTGAAAAGGTAAGGCATTTCCTTTAATACCGTACACACACACAAATCTCAAACTGCTTAAAATAAACACAAATTAAACCACAACTATCAATAAGACAACTAATGAGAGTACAATACAACTAAAACATAGAAGGGGCTAGAATACAAGCCCAAAACCATGAAGAAAAGTACAAATGACAAGGTCTGTCTACTTAAGACCTACCTGAAGGGTAGGTGGAGGGTAGCTGTTGGTAGCCGTAGAAGTATGTCCTGTCCATCCCATCTTACTGGGCACCACCTGGTCCTGGACCACTAAGGTATTTTTCGAAGTGTCGATCACTTGCACGAGACACGACACATGCGAGCAAGGCCTGTGCATGGGTGAGTAACACAATACTCAGTAGTGACCCCAAACCACAAAGTAAAGACCACAAAAAAAGACTACACAACAATACTACAAAGAAAAGACAACTCACACCAGGTATAACTCAAAGTATAGAAAGTAATATTTATCAGTCGTAGAGATGAATCATCTTGTACTAATGAGGGACTCATCCCTGATGAGCCACTAAGGTCTGCTCATCTATTGGACCACTGAGGTCTTCTCATCTACTGCACCACTGATATACACTTGTCTACTAAACCACTAAGGTATGGTCGTATGCAAAACCACTGAGGTATGCTCATATGCTGAACCACTGAGGTACACTCATATGCAGAACCACTAAGGTTTTCTCGTATATAGAACCACTGAGGTACGCTTGTATGCAGAACCACTGAGGTATGCTCGTATGCAGAACCACTGAGGTATGCTCATATGCTAAACCACTAAGGTACGCTCATATGATAAACCAATGAGGTATGCTCGTATGCAGAACCACTGAGGTATGCTCATATGCTAAACCACTAAGGTACGCTCATATGATAAACCAATGAGGTATGCTCGTATGCTGAACCACTCAGGTACGCTCGTATGCAGAACCACTAAGGTACGATTGTATGCAGAACCACTAAGGTATGCTTGTATGCAGAACCACTGAGGTACACTCATATGTTAAACCACTAAGGTATGCTCATATGCTGAACCACTAAGGTACGCTCATATTCTGAACCACTGAGGTACGCTCGTATGCTGAACCACTAAGGTACACTCGTATATTTTTTGTGTCACAGCCAACTATAGGATTCCCGCTTTCCAGTGGGCTTGATTTTGAGAGAATCTACTCCTTAAGCCATCAGTGGTATCTCTGCCATCACATAATCTCACTTAGAGTATTCCCAAAGGACCTTCCTGTCGTAAGGGTCCCAACAACATAGATGGTGCATCAATGAGATGCCTGGTCTGAAATATATTGGCATTTTAGTAAACAGAGGTCAGTTGCATCTGGACCTAATCCAAATTGGTCGGACCAACCCGAACAACCTGGCCTGGGGGTCTCGCATGAACTGACCCGTTTCGGCCGACCCGATCTGACCCAGTCCATCGTGGCCCAGAGGCCAAGCCCATTGGGCCTTTCTAGACCCGGCCCGGTTTGGTCGTGGGTCCAGCCTTCCGGGTCGCCCAATGACCCGGTTTCATCCAGACCGATCCGCACTGGTGGGCCTATTCTTTCCTATCTTGGACTGCCTAGCTTCCCGATTTTCCCTGTTGGCCTGGCCCGCATCGGTAGGCTAGTTATTCTCCATCCCGGGTCGCCCATCAGCCTGGTTTGCACTACCGGCCCAGCCCGCATGGCAGGCCAGTTCTCCCCCTACCCATATGCCATGTTGGAATTTGGTTTGAGTGGCTATGCAGCCAGCTGAGGTCGATTTCCTCCCCTCCGCACGTGGTCTAGTGGAGACTGTGTGCCAGTTGCATGTTGCAGCCCATCGACGTGGGCCACTCCTTTAACGCGACGCCCGAGTGACACCACCATGCCACACCGCTATGGACAGCAAGGTCCGTGGCCTCAACGGGCCGTAGGGTCACACCTCCTCCTACCCGCGGTCACTGCCGCGGGCCACTATCACCAACAGTATCTTCCGCGGACCACCAAGTCTGCTCCAGTGGTCCAATTCTAGAATCATATGCGCCCTCAAACTTCTAGGGTTGCCACCATCCCTACCACAGCCTCAAGGTCACCCTGAGATCAAACCCTCCCACATAGGAGATTGATCTGTGGGTCACCTGTTCGTGGGTTGACCCACTTTCATCACTCAAAACCAAGGACAGGGAACAAAGAATTTCACACTACTAGAAAATATCCCTATACCCATGGTTTGAAACCATGGGTATAGACCATGAAACTGTGGGATATCAAGGTGTCGAGATAGCCCCTGATCTATACCCACGGTTTAGAAAACCATGGGTATAGGTATAGCCCACCGTGTCACTCACCATTCCACCATGTCATTCACTTATACCCATAGTTTTAAAACTGTGGGTATATCTTTGACAAAAAAACAGGGCTGCAAGATTCGATCCCTGGACCGCTTGTTTATTCCTCCCACACCTAACCACCATCCCATTAGTATTATTTCTATATAAATATATATTTAGTTATATATATTTATATAAACCATGTCTATAGGTAGAAAACTATGGGAATAGGTGTTCTCGTGAAAAGTTTTTTGTACCCCGTGAATTTTTTTTCGATCCATAAGACGGGAAAGCTATACCCACAGTTTTGTAAAACCGTGGGTATAGGTCTTCAAAAAACAACACTATACCCATGATTTTTGTTAAACTATAGGTATAGGTCTTGAAAAACTACCCTATACCCACAGTTTTGGAAAACCGTGGGTATAGTTTCCCATACTATACCTATACCCACAATTTTGGTAAAACCATGGGTATAGGTTCCCATACAATACCTATACCCATCATTTTTCACAAAACCATGGGTATAGGTCCATTTTCTAGTAGTGTCACTTAGAATTAAACCCCTACACATGAAAGAATATTTCTTAAGGATGATCGTTCGTCATTGTCCATCGATCTTTGATCCCGAATCCGCTCTCCAAGGGTGTTGTCGCCATCATCTGATTCGTTGGTGTTCATCATTGGAGAGGATTCCTTCGTCATTCATCAGAGGAATTCTAGGGTTGTTCATCAACCCTAAATTCCCCATTTAATTAAATAAGGAAGATGTGTGCACATTGCATCATCGCCACCCTACTCCATTAATGAGGTTCATTAATGAGATACATTAATGAGATTCAACATTTCTGTTATGCTGCATTGTAGTGTCATTACACTGACTCATTAATGAGGTTCATTAATTAGATTCATTGTATCCTCATCACTGCATTGCAGCACTAATGTGACACTTCTCAATGATGAAAAAAAAATTAAGTTATTTTATTTCTCTTCCGAAAATTCTAAAAATTAACTTTCACCCTAGACCTGTGTCAGTCGAGGTTAGGATCTTCCCAAGGGAAGCATGCCCTCACGAGATCAATGGTACTCTTAGATTTCCAATCCGAGTTACCGTTTAGGAGTTATAAGGATTTGAAAATAAAATAATCATTACTTAATTATTTTATTTATGACCAAGAAATACTTTCCACTATTGGCATGTGCCGGCCAATGTTAGGCCCTTTCTAGGAAAATATCAATGCTATGAGTTCAACAGTGCCCTCAGATTTTTGATCCAAGCACCGATTTAAAAGTTAGAAAAAATTTCTCATATGTTTATTTAATGAACCTTAAAAATAGTTCAAAAATACGTTCCGACCACTCTGGGACTCAGAATTATGTGCCTTTTCATAGCCTAGTCTCGAAATAATCCTATTTAATTTTCAAAATAAATTCATGGAATCTTGGGGTATTACAACATTATCACATACTATGTTACACAAAAGAACAATCATGATGTGATACTTAGTTTATTAATATTCATCCAATGAATACATGTTTATCATAAAGTACAAATAAGTTGGTTTCTAGGGCACCAAATCCAACAAACTCCCACTTATACTAGAGCCAACTACTAACAACTTTCAGTTCGTTAGCTCTCACATGATATTCATGCTTCTGCTAAGATAGGACTTTAGTCAAGGGGTCCGCCACATTCTCTTCTGTGGACACTATACTCACTGCAAATTCACCTCTTTGATATAAATCCCTTAAGAGGTGATAGTTTCGAAGTATGTGTTCTGTCCATTTATGTGACCTTGGATCATTTGCAAGAGCCAACACTGTAGTATTATCACAATACAATGTAACAAGATCTTTACTGCTAGGCACCACATCAAGCTCCTAGACAAAGTTCTGAATCTAGACGACTTTCTTGGCTACATCAGAAGCCGCTATATATTCGGACTCCACTGTAGAATTAGCGACAATTGGCTATTTTGAACTCTTCCAGCTCACAACTCCTCCGTTGAGACAGAAAACATATCCTGATTATGACTTCAGATCATTCTGATCTATCTGAAAACCAACATCAGTATACCCTCTGATGACAATCTCCTCATCTCATCCATACACTAGGAACATATCCTTAGTTTTTTTTTCAGATAATTATGGATAGTCTTGACAACAGTCTAATGTTGTTCTCCTAGGTCTACTTGATATCTATCTACCGTGCTTAGTGAATAGGCAACATCAAGTCTGGTACATAACATGACATACATGATAGATCCTATCGTTGAATTGTATGGGATCTTACTCATCCTATCTTTCTCATGTTGTGTCCAGGGACACATTTTCTTGGAAAGATGTATACCATGTGACATTGGAACCAATACCCTCTTGGATTGTTCCATACTAAATCTCTTTAGTATTTGGTCAATGTATATACTTTAACTTAGTCCAAGTAGCCTCTTAGATCTATCACGAATGATCTTGATCCCTATAATGTAGGTTGCTTCACTTAAGTCCTTCACAGAGAAGCACTTGTTCAACCAGTCCTTAACTAACTGCAAGACTGGTATGTCATTTCCAATAATCAATATATCGTCAACATACACTACTAGGATAATGAACACATTCCCATTAAACCGCTTGTAAACACATGTCTCACATTCATTCTTAATGAAGCCAAATTCTCTTATAGCTTCATCAAATCAAATTTTCCATGGTCTGGATGCTTTCTTTAATCCATAAATAGATCTATACAACTTTTAAACCCTTTTAGCATCACCTGGTGTCACAAACCCTTCTGTTTGTGTCATACGGATATCTTCCTAAAGGTTCCCGTTAAGGAATGCAGTTTTGACATCCATAAGCCAAATCTCATAGTCATGGAAAGCTATTATGGAAAGTATGATTCTTAGGGTTTTAAACATGGAAACTGGTGAAAAGGTTTCATCATAGTCAATTCCATGACATTGTTTAAAACCTTTATCCACTAGCCTTGCTTTAGAGGTACTAACTTTACCTTCTATGTATAGTTTCTTTTTGAATACCCATTTACACCCAATAGGATTTACATCAATTGGTGCATCAACCAGAACCTAGAATTGGTTCTGATACATGGAATTCATCTTAGAATTCATAGCTTCTAGACATCTTGTAGCTTCTGAGCTCTCTACTGCTTCCTTGTAGAAGATAGGTTCATCATTGTCCAATAATAATGATTCACCTTCCTCGGTGACAAGGAAACCATATCTCTCTGGTTCCCTTACCTCTCTTGTGCTCATACACAGTACTTGTGTTTAGGAACTACCTATTCCATGGGGACTTGTGAAACTTGTTCCTGTACCAACTCCAATGTATCTTGAGCATCAACTTCATCGAAGCCAATCTTTTTCCCACTATCCCTTTTTAGGATGTGCTCCCTCTCAATAAAGACAACCTATCTGGAAATAATCAATTTCTTTTCTGAGGGGTTGTATAGGTAGTATCCCTTTGTTTCTTTAGGATACCCTATAAAGATACACTTAGTGCCCCGAGGTGCTATTTTTTTTTCTGAGAAAGGCTTAACAAATGCCTCACATCCCCATACACATGTATGTGAAAAGGAGGGTTTCTTTCCACTCCATAGCTCTAAGGGAATCTCATTTTCCACCTTAGTTGGTACTTGGTTTAATGTGTATGTCGTAGTTTGCAATGCATATCCCTAAAAGGATAATATAAGATTTGAATGACTCATCATCGACCTTACCATGTCCAACAAGGTATGGTTTCTCCTTTCACTAATACTATTACATTGCGGTGTATAAGGTGGAGTGAGTTGAGATAGAATCCTAGACTCCTGTAAAAGGTCGATGAACTCTTGGTTAAGATATTCTCCACCTCGATCTGATTGAAAATTATTTATATTCTTACTAAAATAATTATATAATTCATTATTGAACTCATTGAATTTTCAAAGGACTCAAAATTATACCTCATTAAGTAGACATAACCATATCTACTCAAGTCATTGGTAAAAGTAATGAAGTAAGAATATCCACCTCTAGATTCTACTATAAATGGTCCACACACATCAGTGTGTACCAATACTAGAAGCTCTGTGGCCCTTTCACCATGTCCACCAAATGGTGGTTTGGTCATTTTCCTTTATAAACAAGGGTGACATATATCAAGTGGTTTTAGCTCGGAAGAATCTAAATAACCATCTTGACAGAGCTTTTTCAGACGCTTCTTGTTTACATGACCAAGGCAGTGATTCCACAATTTGGTGTTGTATGATTCATGTGAACTTGGTTTGTTATCAATTGCCAACACTTGGTTATCATAATTTAATACATACAAATCATTATTTAAATATTCCATACCATAACATATGTTTTCTTTATAAAAGTAACAATATTTATTTCCAAACTTGAAAATAAATCCATCTATATATAAACTTGATACAAAAATTATGTTATTGGTAACACAAGTTACATAATAACAGCCATGTAAAACCAAAATCATTCCCATCGACAATGTGAGGTGGTATTCACCAATGGTAAGAACATCCAACCTCGCACCATTAACAGCTTTCAAATCCACCTCTCCTCTGGAAATTTTTTAGAATCTACTTGGTTCCAACATTTGAATACAAATGTGAGTCCTATAAGCTGTATCTAATACCAAATATGTATAAATGGAAATATTTCACTTGATAATGAACACACCTTTGGATCCCCCTTGCCTCTCTGGGTGTAGTTCCTCTTCCAGTGGCCTGACTTGCCACATGCAAAGCATACTACCTCATTTTCCTTACCCTACCTCTGGGTTTTCTTCTTCTTAGTCGGACAATGATTGGAGGCTTTAAATTGTTTATAAATCTTAGTCCCATTTTCCTTGTCCTTCCTCTTCCTATTCACCATAAGGACTATGAGTTTTTCATGCCCCATGTCCTTATCAACTTGGAAAATTAGGGTAAGAAGATCTGATAGACTCTTCTCATTATTTCTCATATTATAATTCATAATAAAACTAGAGAAGGTCTTAGGAAACGATGATAGTATGAGATCTGTACAAAAATCATCTGGGAATTTAATCCCTAAGATGTCTAGATGATCAATGTATCCAATAATCTTGACTACATGTGGTCCAGATGGCATAGAATCTCCAAGCTTAGTAGTGAACAAAGTGTTGGAGATCTCATACCTCTCCTGTCTCACCTTCTCTTGATAGAGATCCTAAAGGTGAGACATCATTCTATAAGCATCCATTTCCTCATGTTACTTCAAGAGCTTATTGGTCATGGATGATAGCATGAGGTATTGAACATCCATAAAATCATTTAGACATTTATCATACACAGATAGTTCCTTATCACTTACCTCATTTCTAGGTGCAACTGGTAAAGGCTCTTCCAGCATATAAATTTTCCTCTCATGGTGAAGGATAACCCGAAGGCACCTTTGACACTCTTGGAAATTAGTGCCGGTGAGAAGGTTTTTCTTCTCGAGTATGGATTGCAATGATATGTTTGATGTAATTTTGATTTATGTTTATAAAAATTAAGATGAACAAAGTTTTAGTACTTTATCTTAATAAATATATACAAATAAATAAATTAATATCTATTAGTCTTCCACTATTTTTTCAAAACCCAATAGCCCTCACCATTGGCTTTAGAATATCTTGTTTCTTGGACATTATAGAGGCAATGATCTATATTTACCTTCAAATTACCCCAAATAATGTTGGTCAAGCAACTCGAAAGGTTTTAAGTAGGCATTTAAAATACCAACTACATTAACTCATAGCTCCTTGATCTGTTGAGTGGACTCCCCAATCCCTAAATCCTTAATTTTAAATTTCCTCAACCTTTGCCTCTCAATTACACCAATTCTTACTAGGGTAGTCAACCCTTGATGTAAACTAAGTTAAGTTAGCCCAAAAATTTAAATTATAATTCCCTAATAAATGAAAGAATCCCAACTCGGGTTGGTTAATCACTTTGAAATATGGTTCGATTCTAACCGAAGTAATGGAAGACTATACCGACTTAATATTTAATTAGGGGATTTAATCCTTTATGCATAAATTTCCACTTATTATCTTTTCACATGCTTGTTAATATTAAGTGGGATATACTTAAGTGACTGACCATGTATAGATAATATTTACGCATAAGCCATTTTATTTTAGTTCTATCTTGTATGATTGTTAGTTAATTAAATTATGTGATCGCGTCAAACATCCATAATGAATAACCATACAATTGATAGAAATAAATAAAGGGTATGATCATGATCTTTACTATTGGTTAGTTCATATAGTGGTTGATAAACTAACCTTGACTTGGGGGAGAAACACCTTGAACCATTTAAGGTTCGTGTTTACAGCTTTCCACCTTTCCACCTTTGTATCTCCTTGGATTGGTTTCACCTCAGATCCTAACTTGAATCGCCTCCACTACCTTGGGATATCCATCCATTACATATGATTTTAACTCACATAAAAGTGAGGGGTAAAAGAGGTTTTACATAAAAGAAACCATGAGAATGCATTCCCTACATATTAATGAGGAGAAGGCATGCATGCCAACAATTTCAATTTAATGAAAAAATTAAAAGGGAACCAATCACATACAAAGGTCTGGTCTATCTCATGATCATCCACATACATGAAAAAAATTACACATTTAATAAAACTATAATTCAATTATTTAATCATTCTTATTAAGATAAATTATGCTTGAATCAATTAATCATTATCTTCAATTAATTAATCCTTTTTATCTTAATCATTTTCTGAATTTCCTTGAGATTATCATCCATAACCTTGTACATAACTTGTAACTTTGAAGAAACCTAGTGAATACCCATCCAAAACTACCCATCATGTATTTATACTTGTATAAACTTTATTCTTTGTGGCATGTAGCATGCATGTAGAATTATAATTGTAATACAAATCATAAATGATGTGAAGATCTTTGAACACTACACATATGTTAATTAAACATATATATATATATATATCAAACACCTATCACATGTTGTGTCCCAACTTTACACTCACACGAAGGTACATGTATCAAGAGTTACATAATATAATAATAAAATTTTAAATCTACGTAATCTGGAAACAGTACACAATGTGTAGATCTAACTACACGGTGTGTACCCTCCTCACTGTCCATCTGAAGTACATGCCTGGGGAAACAGTGTGTGTGGTGTACTTTAGAAATCTTCAAAGTACACAGTGTGTACAGTGGACCACACACCATGTAGACTCTGTATTACATAGTCACCAACTGGGCAAGCCATGTATGGGATACACGTCTTGACCCTGGCCCGAAGGAACTACATGCCGTGTTTAGTGGGCCACATGGCGTGTAGTCTGATTGACCATAAACCAGTCTATCCTGGTCAACATAAAGTGTAATAATTGACTACAATTCATGTCATTAATGCACACATATTGAGTAATTAATGAATTACTCATGATGCATTGAACACAAATACATGGCATGTAGATCCGACTACACAACGTGTATTCTTGTGTTATCTGAAAAAAACTGTCGGTGCCTCTTGATAAGATCCTAGATTTAATTTTAATCATAAAATTATTCATTTCTATTAGATCTGAAAGAAATGATAAGGTAAGAATAGATCTCAATATTTATATTATAATAACTATTAAACATGAATTGAGAAAATAAATTATTAAAGAGTAAATAATAAATGAATTATTTAAATAATTCTAAACAAAAATATGACCCCTTTGATACCACTTGTAGGTTCCGGGTGCAGTGAAAGCACAAGATGAGTGTGTACCCAACTTTAGAAATTATCATAATCGATTATTGATCCAGGATCAATACGACGATGAATACCAGTATCCACGGAATTGAATCAAAGATAAAAGAAAAAGGAGAGAACCTAGAACTGAGAAGAGATGATCAACATATTTTGTTTATAATTAATTTAATTAAATTATAGAATTACCTCTAAGGTGATTATTTCTTTGTTTATGCATCCGACTAAGGGTATGAGGTTTGGATTTGTTATGATGTAGAATCCAAGGATAGGAATCCTCTAGCAGTGATCCACATGTGCTTCAGGTATCTCCGGATGTTGTCGATGGAGTCTCCGGGTGATAGCACAGAAGATCCTTGAGCTTGTGATGTCCACCTTCAATTTCCTTGAGAATTGCTTCCAAATAATTCTCCTTGATTCGGTGGAGGAGGATCTCTCTCTCTTTATTGAGAGTGTTCTTGGAGAGGGAAGAGTTCTCTAGGCTCGATAGCTTTTCTCCAAGGATGTTGTGCATACAACGATTAGTTAGCCAGTCAAATGAACCATTGTCTAATTTAAAGAATAATAACATAACATAGAATTTAATTCACCATGTAATAATAAATAATTATCACAAGTTCCATTACTTAATTTATTATTCCATGTGAAACCCCATGTCAATAATAATAGTAATGATATTATTTCCATGACATGTGATTAACTTTCACGTTATATTTAAATATTATTTAACCAAATAATATTTAATATTACTTCTCACCAGACCCATAACACTAAAACAAAATCTTCATTTAGCAGCGGTTCTAGGAACCGCCGATAAAACTTTTTTAAAAAAGGTTTCCCGGCAGTTTATAATAAACCACCGCAAAAAATTTTTTTTTTACCAGTCCCGACCCTTCCCCCTCCTCTTTCTCGACCATTCCGTCCCTCGCTTCCCCCATGACCCCGACCCTCCATGACCCCGGCCCCCCGCGACCTCGGCTTCCCCATGACCCCAGCGACCCTGCGACCCCGATGACCCCACAACCTCAGCGACCCTGGCCCCCCGTGACCCCGACGACCCCGCGACCCCGACGACCCTGCTTCCCCGACGACCTATACGAACCCCAGGGTTTGATTTCTAAGTTTTTTCTTGTTTTGATATTAGTTATTTCTTTATTATTATTGTTTCTTATAATAAATTGTAATGTATTTAGATGTTTATGAATCTTGAATGTTGAACTGGGTTCATTGAAAGGGTAATATAAATTTTATTATCACATCCTAATAGTAATGGAAACTGCACTTCAACTTTTAAATCTTCTATTTTAGTCTTAATCCACATATGTTTTCTTGAATCATGGGTGGAAGGAACATATTAAAATTCAATAGTGCTCATGTTTACAAAATTACACTTATCCAAATGCCAAAAAAACATATTTATCCATGAAAGAATGCTCCACCAGATATCGATTTCCTATTATCAACAATCATTCCCAATCTACATCTAAATAACCAAACAAATCATGATTCCATTTGATTTCATATTTCAATTCATAGTTCAAAGTTTCATTTATTTATTTATGTATTCTCTTTCCATCCATTAAATGAGACACTTTTGAAGCACTTTGATACCAATCACGAAGAGTAACAACATACATAATATCTGGTCTTGAAGCTGTTAAGTATAGTAGACTAATAATAAGATTCTAGAATTCCCTTAGATCCACATTTGTTCCTTATTCATCCTTATACAATTTAGTACCTACTAAAATTGGTGTAGAAGTTGGATTCAAATCCTCCATTCTAAAAATATTCATCATTTTATTAGAATAATTCTCTAGATATAAAAATATACAATCCTTTCTTTGAGATATTTTTAATTGAAGAAAGTATCTCATCTCACCAAGAATATGCATTTTGAAATTATTTTTCATTTATTTATAGAACTCTTAAAAAACACATTCTTTATTTATAGAAAAAATAATATCATCTATATAAACAATAACAATGAGAAAAATCTCATTGTTATCTATAATGTAGAGATTTATATCCACTCTTCCTTTCTTGAATTTCAATTTGATCAAGAATGTGTTAATAATAGATTAGTGGGATCTTGTAGATTTATTTAGACCATATAAGTCCTTATTTAACCTAAAAAAATTAATCTTCACTAAGAAAGAAATCATAGGGTTGTTCAATATAGAGTTTGTCTTTCAATTCATCACCAAGGAAGGATGCCAAGAAATTTATTTCAAAGATATTTCAATGGATTTATACTAAAAAGTAATGAAAATTTATTATGGTTTCAAGTCTTGAAACTGGTGAAAATGTCTCATCGAAGTTAACTCTTCCAACCTATGGATAGCCTTGACACAATAATCCTGATTTATTTTTCACAACTTCCCCTTTTTCATTCATTTTTGTTTCAAAAACCCACTTTATTCTGATAATATTATTCCTTTTAGGCTTGGGTTCTAACACCAAAGTATCATTCTTTCCTATTTGATCTATCTATCTCTCTCTTCAACATTTCTATTTCATTTAATATTGCACATATCTTGGTTAAACATGAGGGAAAAATGATATATGAGAGGTTTTCCTAAAAGTTCTTGTAGTTTGAATCTATTTTCCATGATATCCAATGGTATTTAGAACCAGAAAATGAATATTAATCCATGGATAAAGTGAAAAATATTATTATTAATTACTTATTTTTTCTGAATCAACCTCTTCAACTTGAAATCCCTCTGAATATTCAACATTTTCTGAAACTTCACCTTATTGTTTCACAAAAATATATTCATCATCATCACTTATAGAACATTCTTATTCTTGAGAGTTCAAATTAATTTTGTGTTCCGTAACTTTCACATGAACAGAATCAACAATATTTCCTATTTGTTTTTTATAACATTGATATTCTCTTACATTTGGTGGATAACCTTGGAAGATATCATCTGCACCATTTCTTTCTAACTTGCCTATATTTTCACCTTTAACTTTTATTTCAAAAGTGCTTCAAAAAACTCTTAGATAATTCAACTGTGTATATTTCTTGTAATAAACCTCATATAATGACATATTACAGTCTATCCTATAATGAAAATGATTTTAATATAAACCATTTATCCACTGGATTGTCTCCGGAAACAATGATATGTGTCATGCTCTAATGACATAGTTTGAGTCAACTCGTCAAGCACTCTATTCTATCATTTAGTCACAACATTCATTATGTCTGTTTGATGCACTTATTTAATGAGGGATAACAAGTTTCTTATATGCTTCAAATATTCCAATGGTATACTCAACACAATTATATGTTAAAATATTCTTTAAAGAGTAACCACCCTTCGCCTTCTTAACCTTCGAGTTCAGATTTCCCGAAGTTGTTCTCCTACAGCAGACCGACGAGGGATGTCCCATCCGCTTGCAAACGGAGCAGAAATCTATCCAATTCTCATAAACAACCTTCTGTTTGCACCTGTACTCCTCACCGATGGTAATCCATATAAACTCGAACGGCAGTCGAGACACATCCAATTCAACACATATTCAGGGGTTAACAGGATGACACACAGCCGCAATACGATTATCAGAACAAAGAAACCTTCCTATCATATTACTGATCAACTGAAGAATAACAGGGTTTTGAAAAGGAAGCGGAAGTTTAGGTAAACTGACCCAAACTGCCATTGACGAAGAATCGTGCTTCATATGAAGATCGAAATTCCAGTGAAGGAGAATGAAACTCATCCCGTTGAAGATTCGCGACGCCCTGGACCATGCCTGAATGAGGTCCGCCTCCGATTCAAAGCGGATCATAATCTGGAGGTGGTCAAGCAAACCAACCATCGCCCGTTCCTGCAGATCCCAAGAACCAAATATGAACCTGTCAAAAGCATCAACGGAAGGTCGCCTAAGCTTGAATCGAGCAACCAGCGTGAGGTTCATAAGCGCCGAAGACTCCAATAACTCCGAGTTTGAGATTTGAAGGTTAGGGTAACCATCGAGGAGTTCCAGTTCTTTAGGGAAAATTGAAACATTTGGAAAAGGAGTGCTGAAATATTATTTATTTTTAGGAATTTTTTGATCAATAAGCTTACCTGATCCTTGATTTAGCATATTATTGAGGGTTGTCATGAGTTGGATGGATTTCTTGTTCAATTCCTTCAATTATGATCTATGAGTGGTGAGAGTGGTATATTAACTATTTTGAGCTTTAATTACTTGTCTCAGCATGTCTTTCATGGAAGGCTCTTGTAATTTTCCATAATGGTAGCTTTTATAAGGTTTTAAATTTTATCTTTGGAATGGAGGGGTTTTGAAGGACTGTTGATAAGAATGTTGGAATAATTGCTGTAATGGTGGCCTCTATTGTTATTGGTTCACATCTACAAATTGTTTGGAGGAAAAATATTTTCATCCATATTTTCCAATTGTTTGGTTCTAGAGTTTCCATCAGGGGCTCATCTTTATTATATTATGTTTCTGTAATGTTACACTATCGTATATATAAATCTCTTTATCTATTTAGTAGTAACTATGTGTTTTAATTATTTTTATTATTGTATAGGCACATTGTGATATACATGGATAAAAGCTGGATCACATTACTGAGGAACACACCTCAGTATGTTAAGGGTTTGAATGAGTTTTTAGATTTTGCAATTTCTAATTGATCCGTTGGAGGGAGAATAAAATGTCCATGTCCTAAATGTAAATTTAGAACATGGTTAAAGAGAGATGAGGTTTATGAAAATTTAATACTAAAGCAATTCCCTGGTCAATATTTGTGTTGGATTTGGCATGGAGAATCGAACGTTACAAAAAGATTGAGCACTGATGTTAATCCACAGAATGAGATCCCAAGTTCATCGACAATGGAAAATGAAATGCAAAACCTCATAAATGATGCATTTGGCACTGCAAGACACCACTATCAGCATCAAAACATATCAGAACAACCAGAAGAGGGTGCTAAAAATTGCAACGTGACAAGTGATGTTTTTGAGACTGTGACACAGGCAGATCAAGATTGTAACATATCATTAGATCCTCCTCTTGATTCTGTGGAGCCAAATGTAAGAGAAAACTTCACTGAGGAAAATGTGTTTCATGATTTAGTTGATGATAGAAATCAAGAGTTGTATAGTGGGTGTTTGAAATATTCAAAGCTTTCATTTCTGCTAAAGTTTTACCATATCAAATGTCTATGTGGAATTACAAATAAGGCAATGTTCATGATATTGGAATTGATTCGTGATGCATTTCCTGAAGCAAAAATCCCAGAATCTTTTTATGATATGAAAAATGTTGTTAAAAAGCTTGGTCTGAATTATACAAAAATATATGCGTGTCCCAATGATTGTATGCTTTATTGGGGAGAGGATTCAAGTAGACAGAATTGCAAGAAATGTTCTTCTTCTAGATGGTAGTAAAATGGTTATGTTGGAAGTCTGAATGAACATAATTTCATGGAGAAGAAGAAAAGGAACACACCTGCAAAGGTTTTGCGTTACTTTCCTTTGAATCCTCGATTGCAAAGATTATTCATGTCATCAAAAACCGCTGAATACATGAAGTGGCATTCTGTAGATAATAACAATGATGGGTTAATGAGACATCCACGAGATTCTCAATCGTGGAATACATTTGATTCATTACATCTCGATTTCTTATCTGATCCTAGGAATGTTTGATTAGGATTGGCTGCCGATGGATTCAACCCATTTGGGACTTTGAGTACCAGTTAGAGCATTTGGCCAGTTGTTTTGATCCCTTATAATCTGCCTCCTTGGATGTGTATGCAACAAACATCTTTTATCCTTTTGATGATTATTCCTAGAAAACAAATGCCTCGAAATGATATTGATGTATACTTGCAGCCTTTGATTGACGAATTGCAGGAGTTATGGAGCAACGATGTTGAGGCATTTGACGCTTCTTCTAAAACAATGTTCAAAATGCATGCTTCTTTAATGTGGACCATTAGTGACTTCCCTGGGCTTGAGAATTTATCTGGTTGGAACACTTACATGGGTTTGGATTGTACCATTTGTAACTTTGATTTTGAGCCCAAACGGCTACCTCACAGTAGAAAATGGTGCTTCTTGTGTCATCGAAGATTTCTCGATGCATCTCATAGATTTCGGCTAAACAGATCAAAATTTAATGGTTCCATTGATCGTAGACCACCTCCAAAGTTGTTAACTGGTTCTGAAATATTGACACAGCTTGAAAATGTTGAAATAGAATTTGGGAAGGTTCATCATTTGAATGAGAGCGGAAAACAGGTCCGAAGTGCATCGTCAAGTGAAACCGGAACACAATAATGGAAGAAAAAAAGTATATTCTTCAAACTTCTATATTGGGAATTTAATTTGTTGTGGCATAATCTTGATGTGATGCATATTGAGAAGAATGTATATGAAAATTTGATATTCACATTGCTTAATGAGCATGTAAAGTCAAAGTATCATCTCAATGCTCACAAAGACTTACAAGCAATGAACATAAAACGCGATCTCTGGACAGATGAGAATGAAAAGTATCCTCCGAAAATTTTTGCAATGAAAAATAGGGATAAAGATACATTCCTTCGAATGTTAAAGAATTTTAAGGTATCTGATGGTTATTAAAGTAACATATCAAGGTGTGTTGACTTGAAGAATCGTAAGTTACATGGATTGAAAATTCACGATTCACATATTTTGTTACAGCAGTTACTACCATTGGCATTGCATACATTATTACTTGAAAAAATTACTGCTGTTGTACTCCAGTTCTGCACATTTTTTAGAGAACTATGTGAGAAATCTCTACATCCATTTCATCTTGACAACCTCCAGGAGAGGTTTGTATTGACCCTTTGTGCAATGGATATGATCATTCCTCCGTCGTTTTTTACTGTAATGATGCATTTAACTGTGCATTTGGTTGAAGAAGCTAAATTAGGAGGCCCCGTTCATTATCGATGAATGTATCCAATTAAGAGGTAATTTATTTATATGTTTTCCAGTTAAGTAAACAATTTTTGGTACTTAATTAAATAAATAATTATGTTTATTTTATTTCACAGATATCTTGGGCATTTGAAATCATACATGAGAAATAAAGCTCAACCAGAAGGCTCTATTGTTGAAGGCTATTTGGCTAAGGAGTGTCTGAAATTTTGTTCTTGATACTTGGATGATATTGAGACAATATTTAATTGAGTTGGACGTGTTGATGACACATTGACTCAATCTCAAATACATCAAAAATCTAAAATATTTCCTGTTATTGGCCGATCAGTTGAGAGGAACTCAAATGTGACATCGACTAAATTGGAATTATTACAGGCACATAGATATGTGCTTCTGAATAGTGAAATTGCAGATCCATTTATTGAAGAATTGAGGATAAAAACAAAGAGATGAATGAGAGGCCGAACACGAAATGAGAAAGATATAACGAAAGCTGTTAATAAAGAGCTTGTAGAATGGTTTGCACGACGTGTAAGTTCATAAATATTGCAATAAATACTAATATTAGTTTAACACATACATTTTGTAAATATAATAAAGTATATTTCTTTTTTTAGATCATGAATACTGATACTCGAGCATAGGTGTCATAATATTTGAAGTTTCTTGCTAGAGGTCCTCTAAAACACGTTAGAAAGTTCGATGCTTATAAAGTGAATGACTTTAGATTTCGTACAGTCGATCGAGAAGTGGGTTTAAAAACACAGAATATTGGTATATTTACATTTTATGAAGTGGAATACTATAGGAAGCTGCATGATATTATTGAATTAAACTACCACAGACATTTTTTGGTTGTTTTATTCAAATTAAAATGGGTCGATTTTATCAGAGGTGTTAAAAGAGATTCCTTGCAATTTACTTATGTGAACTTCTCTCGCTTGATGGATGTTGGTGATCGTGAACTGTATGATCTATATATATTAGTATCGCAAGAAAAAATGGTATATTATATGAATGATGTTTCTGATGAAGGGTGGAGTGTAGTTTCTCATATAATACAAAGAGATTTGTATGATATGGGTGATGAAGTGGAAAATTTGACCTCTGAAATTGAAGTTAATCAGCAACAGGAAGTAGGATTATTTGTCTATCATGATATTGAAAATATTAGTCTAGCAAGGATGAATGAAGTGGATGAAGCAATAGAGAAGGAAACCGGCATGATTGAAGGGGAAAATGATTGTATATACAATTATTTATTTATTCAGCAACCACTTGTTTCATTTATGCAGTCATTCATTATCATTATTATATATATTTTGCTGTTAGTACTGCACATCTATTATCATTTTTAATTTTTTTTTGCTTAATTTTTTTGAAATATATATTTTGAACTTAATTTTATTTGATTAAATGACAGGAATGCCAAGGAAGAAGCGGTATTCTATTCCATCTAGTTCCGAGGTAGATGATGATCCATCTGGCTCCTCCCCACGACATTTGAGGCACCGGCTGCCTACAATCCCACACCATCTCCCCCTGCACCATCTCTCACACCATCCTTGGATGTCCCATTAGAGGGTGAGTCATTGACTCCCCCTTCAGGAGCCTTAGCAGTGGGGCAGCGACATGCCCATTCCAGTTCATCACAAGCGTACTGGACCGTCACTATCATAGGTACAAATTTTAATTAAATAAATTTATTGCATTTTGTTTATACTAATTGTTTTATTATTGAAGATGAAAAAAATACAACCATGGAGAAGAATATAAAAAGTACAGATGTTTGGAATATGACTTGTGAAAAGATAGTCGTGCCGTTTGATTCTTATGGGGTCCCGACGGATGACGCCGCGGGGTTACTTGGCCAGATTCTAGGCCAGCTGGCAGCGGAGCCCGTTTCCCTTCCTATTTCATATGATGATTGGAGACATATGCCTCCAAGATGGAAAAATGAAGTTTTTGATTCTCAAATAAAGGTAAATTTATTACATTATGGTTTAATTGAATGTCATGTTACTAATATGTTCAAAATGAATTTCTGTATACAGATATTATTCCACTTTACAGTTGCTGATGTGATAGAATGGAAGTGGATGTTGAAAAATCTAGGTAAGAAATGGAAATATTTCAAATGGAGATTGTGGTGTGATGTCAACGATTCCTCATTGACTGTGCAACAAATTTATGAGAATCTACCCAGTGGGGTACCGAAAAAATAGTGGAAAGTTTTTGTTGACAGACATCGTGATGAGAAGCGGATGGTATTGAAATATATATTATTATATTATCCTCATTTTACATTTATAAATGTATATGAAGAGGACATGGCATTTAATAAATTACTATTAAATTTCATTTTATTTATTTTAGGATCTCTCAAGAAAGAATGCTTCAAACCGGGCTAAGCAAGTCATCCCTCACACTTCGGGCTCAAAAAGATTTTCTAGAAGCCGAACGACATTGGTAATCTTTTAATTAGTTTAAATATTTATAAGACAGTATTGTCTGTTTAATATATTGAATTGTTGATTTATATTTGCTTAATGAAGTCACAGAGTTTATGGCACGAAGCATCTCAAACTGAAGTGTGGTTGGATGTTCACAAGAAATCAGATGGAAGTTTTGTTAATGAGCCTGCTAAAGAAGTTGGGGTATGAAGTCAATTTTTTATTATAATAACTTATTATCAGTTTTTATTATGTTAATATATATTGATATTTGATTTATAGGTAAAAATTAAAGAACTATGGGATGCTAATCATGTACAGTCCTACTCAGTCTCCCAGGATGACCCGGTTGCTAAAATCCTTGGGAAGGAGCATCCTGGTAGAGTGCGCAGGATGGGTTTGGGACCCATACCATCTGAGGTTTTTAGCAGGCCACTGGGGATGGTAGATACACCTACTCCTGGATTTAGTCATCCCATACCCGAATATGCTCAGAAAGATATTGTTTCTCTACGAAACACAGTTCACCAGCAGGGGGATCAGATATCTGCTTTGTAGAAAGAGTTGATTGAAATACGTTAGCATATGAGCAGATATGCCCCCGGTGATAGTGCATCGACTGGTGGTATGCAGTTAAATCACAAAAAATCAAAAATATTTAGTTTTCTAACTTTCATTGATTTTAAGTTTTAATATAAATATGCAACCTTGTTTAATTTTCAATATAATGTTCTTACAGATGACAGTAGAAAGTGGTGATGAAGGTGGCGAGGGTGACGATGCATCATCGGACCATGAGTAGTTGTATTTTTCATGTGTTGAACAAATATGGGAATAATCGGTTTGTATATGTAACATTTGTGGCACATAATTGCCACCAAACATTTTCATGTCCTAAAATTTCCTTGATTTCTCATGTTTCCTTTTATGCATTTTACTGATTTATGATGTTTCTTTTTATGTCTTGATTTCTCAAGTGTGGTATAAATCATTCCATTTAGGCCTGTTTTTGAATTGGTAGTCGAGATTTTGGATGACTAGGAGTTAAACCCATTGTTTATGTGTTGAACAAATTGGGTCATTTCACATGTTATACTATTTTGAATTTGAACTAAGTAATATTCTCTTATGTTGAGATGGTTTTACTATTTTTTAGTGGTGAGGGGGTAGGGGATTCATCCACATCTTTTGGTTTTATAGAATACACTTTTCCATACATAATTATATGTTTCTTTATATTATATATGTATTCTCGAGTGTGAGATGTTGTTTTTTTATGACAATGGTTTGATGATTCTCAAGTGTGACACTGAGTGAGTGATGGACTGGTGTAGACCATCAATATCAACTATTGGGGTGTATTTTTTGTAATCTATATTAATGAATTATGTTTTAGTTTTTGAATGATCATTGATTTTGAAGAAAAAAATACCATTTAAATGCATGAAATGGAGTTGTTTTGAATAGTTTAATAGTTAGGGTGCAATTTAAGCATGAATATAACTAGTATGATTCAGAGAATTTGTCCCATAAATTAAGGATTAGGGACTAATTTTTTTATTAAAGAATCATGAGGAGAATTATTAGGGATTATAATAGTTTTGGTGGGATTTTTTTAATGACTTGTATTCTAAGGTTTTGTCAGCATATGTGAAATTTGATTTTTTTAGTTCTACAATCAGGTATTCTTGGAGAATTTTGTCACGAAATATGATTTCAAATGTTATAAAATCACTAGGATATGTTTTTTGGAAATGATCTGATACCCGAATGGCATCTTGAATCCATGGTGGGTATTGGAGTAGGTCTTAGGAGGCCCTTCATGGAGGTGGCTGTGAACTTAGGATTTTTTATGATAGGATGGTGGGTGTTTAATTATTTAGAAAATTGGAGGAAGAACCACAATTTAAAACTCTTATATTGGTCTTAAAATGTAAAAGTAACCATTTAAAGGGTTGGTGTGAAATAGAAAATAATCATGCATACACATACCTAAGTAAATAAGTAAGGTTCATATTTTTTGAAATTTTTTCCATGTCTGATATGTTGTGGTTACCCTATATATATTGGGGTGGTCCTATATGATATATAAATGTACTCTAGTATTTAATGGCCCTTCCATTAATAATAATAATAAAATTGTTGAATTCACAATGAATACATAATGGTAACAACATAATATATAAAGGTAACATCTTTAACAAAGGGTGATATGTAAGGGTCATCTGGTTCACCATAGTTTATATATAGTGGTCAATCTATTCTAGAAAAATTGTAATGTCCTCAATGTATAAAATTCACCCTATAAATGTAATGTTCACTCTCTTATGTGAGACTAAGAATATGGATATGTTTTGGAATACATAAGGTTTTCCCTAGGTCACTTAGTATATGTAAGGATCATTTAAAAAACTTAAGATTCAGAAAATGGTAAAGTGTAGGGACATGTAAAAGTTACTCTTGGTTACCCAATGTTATATAAACTTCACTAACATTGTCAAATATTTTTGCATAAGATTAAGAATTTGGTACATAATAGTCATCCACTTATTCTAAAAAATTTATTATATCTTGATCTACCATATGATATATAGAAATCAACATGGGAATTCATAATGGTTAAAATAGGTAATATGCAAAGTTCATGAAGATACATAATGATAATGCATAAGGGATACAAACATTGTGAAAAAGATATATGATATTCAAGATTCATCTTTGAGGATATGTATATGTTAAGAGTATTTCAAAAAATTTATGCTACATGGTTTTTCAAAAATTTAGAAAATAATGGCAGGATATTCATTTTGGGTGTTTTAAATTAGAAATTTTCTTCTAGATTATTCAACGTCGAGATGTACGATCAAGTAGAGGCTTAAATACTCTTCTCATCCACTTTCCTCCTTAAACCACTTTGATTTTTGGTGATTAATTATGTTTTGTTTCATCATTTATGTTACAATTATTTTCTAATTCCATGGTACTTCTTTTATTTCATATTCCATTGACTGTAATATCACTAAATAAGGGTATGATATAAATTCCACTAAAGCATGAAGGAATTGAGTTGATGTAATGGGTGTTTTGTTTTACTTGTTTAAATAAGATTCAAAGAGGAAAATTTCAAAATGATATGTGGGGTTTATAGATCTATGAAACTTCTTGAGTTATTTGTTATTCTTTAATGATGTGGGTGAAATTTATGGGTATGACAGAGTAAGGAATTTTTTATTTGTATATTAGATATTTGGATGCATATTAAAGCTTTTGTGCACCACTTTTCTCTAGAATTTATGTTTTGGGGGATCAGTGGTAAGTAATTATTTGGTTTTATAGAGTGGGATCTATTACCCCTGGTTAGGATATATGACTTGTATTATGGGGTTAGATATATTCCACTTGATGATTTTGATATGTTAATGGTATTATCTATGTAGATATGAAAATATATGGTATTTCTGTTTTGATTTCTCTTTCAGGGCAGTGGTGCAGCGGAAGCAATTTTTTTTTCTGGGCTACATTTCGCAGCGGTTTAAACCGCCACCAAATGTACATTGGCGACGGTTTAAACCACCGCTAAACGGTAAAAACCTCTTCAAAACGTAAAAAAAATACATTTAGCAGCGGTTTTAACCGCCGCTACATAGTTTCACCAGAGGTTCTTATTTCACGGCGGTCCTGGTGACTTCAGCGGCGGTTTTATGAGCCCTGGATTTTGGTTTATTCACGGCGGTCACTAAACTCAGTAAAACCACCGTAAAATAAGGCAGCTACGACGCTTTCCAGAAACTGCCTCGAA
Source organism: Viscum album (assembly GCA_963277665.1). Taxonomy (NCBI): domain Eukaryota; kingdom Viridiplantae; phylum Streptophyta; class Magnoliopsida; order Santalales; family Viscaceae; genus Viscum; species Viscum album. The sequence continues at coordinate 1,512,207,031 of OY728155.1, read as the reverse complement.
CCAGAAATAACCGTCGCGAATAGATTGTCGACGCCGTATTAGGCGGCAGTTTCTGTAAACCGCTGCCAAACCCTTTAGCGGCGGTTTCTGTAAACTGCCGCCAAACCCTTTAACGGCGGTTTAAACTGCTGCCAAACGTAGAAAAAACCGCCGCTAAGCGGCGGTTCTCTTGTAGTATAACTTGGTCCTCTAATCCTCCTCAATATTTACCAGGCCTTGAATAATGACTATTTATTTATAAAATAAATATAACTACATTATTCACCGATAAATAAATATTCCGTCCGCAATATATTCTCTCGAATTACTAGCGATGAAATAAATTCAATTAGGTATACTTGAATAATTATTAAACCACAACCAAGAATAATATTTATTCAACTTGTTAAATAAATAAATTATTTAACTGAGATATTGGATACACTTAGTATGTGACCCTCTAGGCCTCTTTCTCATTGGAATTAGGTTGGCTTGCCTAAAGTCCAAGATTACTATCTAGCAATGGGTCAAGACACCCAAGAGAAAGAAGTTGACGTTACAATGAAATTTCATCTCATACAAATGCTTACCATGCAATATAATCCATTTTTACTGATATCACCAATCAAGTGGGTTGCATGAATGTGCCATTAACCCATGTGGTCGATTTCTCAATATTTGACTTCTCGGAATTGAACTTTTCTAGAGAACACCATGGCCATGAATTTAGTTAGGCTATATCATTTCTATCAAAGGGCCTGAGATATCTACTTCTGTAGAAGTGAAAAATACTTTCTCTCATTATTCATTAATGTAATATTACTTGTGATGCACCCAACATATCCTACCTCGTCATGAACATATATCATCATGGTTTTTATTAATACATCTAAGTACGTGAGTCATAATACCCATTAATAATAATATTAATGTCTAAGGACCAATACACACATCTGCAGATAGGAACATCCAATGACACTTATGAATGTTGATTTTCTATTGGTGGGTCTTGTTCTCATAATATCCTCCTGAATATTACCAAGGGTGCACACCATGAGAAGGTGCCTCAAAGTTTCACGAGTCCCTACCCATGATAGCCTGTATCATTTTTGTCCCTTAAAATGATATCATCCGTCCATATAACATATATTCAAGAATAGTGTCATGGCTCTTCTCGGTTCTCATCATAGCTGGGATTCGCTATGACCTTTTAGTGTGACAATTATTCTCAGGAAATTATCACATACTATGTTACGAATAAGATCAATATTGAAATGATTATTAATTTATTAATATTCATACAATGAATATAGGTTTATCATAAAGTAAAAATAAGTTGGTTTCTAGGGCACCAACTCTAACAGTGCCTTTCCCAGATCTTGGATAGTATGAAAAATCACCTTAACCAGACTCAGGTCTATAGGAGGATTTTCTCATCGTGGTTCAACAAAAACTTCCTCCTAGATCCAATTCACATGTCTTTTTTGGAGGAATGATGCTGTACAAAATTAGTAGATAACATTGAAGACATCAAATTAACACTCAAATAGAGAAACAAGGAAAATTAATCCAAACAAATAGATATAAAATATTTGGATTTCATCCTATCCAAATCAAAAGAAAGAAAAATACTTGAACTAATACTCTAAATGTCTTTCCCAAACCACCCTAGATGACTTAAGGTTTATTACAGTGAGAGATGACCAGACACTCAATCACAAATACCTCCTAAGTCCCAATAAGAACACTAAATTGCATACTAAAATTAAGGAAAGATGTAAAACCTACACCTCTGATACCACTTTATCATGAACCAACCTGGATACCTTGGTAACCTGATAACTGAGGTAGTCCTGACATAGCCCGAAGGGCATTCCCAATCCCCATGGGTTGGTGGAAATAACATGTCATCATACAATATGAAAGTGGGAACAGAGTTACCACAAACACAATAGAAGAAAGATAAAGAAGACAATATGCATACAAGAAAAACTCCACAGGGAGAAGTGTATCAGAAGTCAAATAGGTGTAAAAAACCCAAGTAAACCATCAAAGTATTTGAAAAATAGGATAAAAAACCAAGTCCCATCAAACACAACTATCCAACCCCAAGGATCAACCACTATTACCATTAAGTGGTGACTTACCCTTAATCGAACTTGGAAAAAGATAATCTATAAACACCCGAAGGCATAAGTAGGGTGTGAGATAAAATACCAGTATGGTCTCACCAAGGATTCCATAAAATATGTAAACATTTAATTAAATAAATAAATCTTTCAATTTTTAAATAAACATGCATGACATTTCAAAATCATATTTCAGAAAAATCATGTTTTACATTTCAAATGATGGAAATAATTTAAAAAATGGGTTAATAAACATTTTATATAAATTTAGAAGGCATGGTAAACAGTTTACAAATATTTTCATATATACATTTCAAATACAAACAACAAGAAATATGGTCATATATCAAAAGGTACATTAGTTCCAGGCTATAAGACTCCCTCACACTCAAATAGTTGTCATGACAATATGCGTACACACATCCTCCCCGATATTGATCAGAGAGAACACGTCACCATCCCATCGGGGATGTGACCTACTACATATGTATTTTTAGTTTTATAAATCATAGACTGTTGTCCTAAATAACTCACTAACTACCTAGGATTTCATGTTCTATAATAACAAACAATGATGGAAAATTTATTTTAAGACCGCTTAAAATACAATTCATCCCATTCTCCCATTTTAAATATTCCAATTTTCCATTTAAAGACCAAAATAGGTTTTTAATCAAAACATGTATTTTCAAGATAAAACCAATGGGTTTATATCAAAATCATTTCAAGACATTTTTCTCAAATACCAATTTGAAATCAATTTTATCAAATAAATTTCACAATTCAAAATCCAAAATTAAATTCCACAATTTAATTTAAATGATTTCCATTTAATTTCAAAACACACCCCAATTCAATGGAATTTGGGATTTTCCTCAAATTCATGACAAGTCCAATCTAAACTTCCCAATTCAATGTAATTGGGTTTTTAATAAAAAAAATCAAAAGAAATTTCATTCATATCAAGCAATTGAATTTAAATCAAACAATTTAATCTAAATCAAGTAATTTAGGGTTAATCAAAATTGGGAATCATAACAGAACCACCTAACTTTTTCACAAAAACACAAAACCCACAATGGAACTTGACAATAATAATGAAGGAAAAAAAGATCTAGGAACTAAACCTAGAAACAAGATTCAACAACACATAGTTTGGATCCATCAATCCTAATATGATTTATCAAACTCCAAGGAGGGAAAGAGAAAGAGATGAAGAGACAAGGAGACCGCTTACCCAGAGAGTCACACCACAACCACAATAATGATTAATCATAGAATTAAGTGACCAAAAGGGTTGGAGGGATCCAAAATCACATGGGGATGGCTCCAGGCCAAGATCAAGGAAACCTAGATGAAAGGGAATATAAATTTCATCCGAGCCACTTGCTTAAAATCGACACTCAGGACTTTACATAATGTGTAACCCAATTACATGTTGTGTAATTGAAAAGTACCATATACACCAAAAACCCATTTAATTTTATTAAAAAAACATATTTATTATTATTTTTAGAATTTACATGTTGTGTAACTATATTAAACGACATGTAAATCCCTAGCAGACTGTATAACCAGCAGGTTTTATGATGAAAAATCCAACAAATCTATAACTTCACCATTACAGGTATCCTCCCAACTCCTTCTCAGCCCTACCTAGATAAATAAAAAGGAAAATTGCAACAATCCTTAAAATATACCTGACATAAAGGTAACATGATGTTACATTATACATAATAATTTTAATTTTATTAAGTCTCACACTATTTTATCAAGCCTTAATAACCCTCACCACTGAACTAAAAATGTCCCATCACTTTATAAATTATTGGGGAAAATATCTATATTTCTATCCTTATGATCTATACTATGACCATGAAAACCATAAGAATGTGTTTAGGTATACAGTCTTTCCAACTGTGGGCTTGCATTTCCTTGTTATGTTGAGTGGACTCCTTAATCCTGAAATCCTAGTTAATATTTCCTCAACACTTACCTCTAAATTTGTTTTGAACATACTATGAACATTAAATTCAATAAAAGTTTGGTTAATTCGACACATCATCTTAGTTAAGACTCCCCGACAATTAAAATTTCCCTCGACTATGTCTTGAACGGACACTTTAACTATCATTTGTCTTAATTAAGATAATGAAAGGCACAATGACTTAATATTAAATTGTGGGTTTTTTTATTATGCATAAATTTTATTATTTTATCTTTTATATATCTTGTTAATATTAAGTGGATTTTACTCAAGTGATTGACCATTTACCAATAATTGTTTTTACATACAATCCTTTTATTTTAATTCTATCTTTACACAGTATTTTTTTTATTTATGTGATTGTGATCTTAGAACCATAAAATAAACCATAAAATAGACAAAAATAAAATAAATAAAACGTGACATGATCATAAGATTTAACTAGATGTTTATTTATTGAGTGGATAATAAAAAAACCATTGACCCTATGGGAAAACTCTTTAAGTTAGTTTGGTCTTAAGTTTATAACAATCCACCTTTTTCTTGTGTAACTGCTTGGTTTGGTTTTGCCTTGGGTCCATCATGAACCAAATCCATGCACTTGGTAGATCCATCCTTATAATTCTTTTACTTCACTCATAGGTAAAGGGAACCAACAAAGGGATTTACATTAAAGAAACCATAAACATGGAGACCCATACATAATAAAGAAAAAGGGATGACTCACAGACCATTAGTTTAATTTAATAAAATAATTATAAAAACCCATACAATAATTAAGTGAAAATAAACCATACACATATACAGGTTAGTCTAAGCTCATGATCATCCACCAATGCAATGAATACACATTTAAAATAACTGACTAATGTTCATTTTGATTCATCCATTTATTAAGATAAACATAAATGAATTAATTCGATTAATTATCTAATTAATAAATTAATTAAATTTGTCTTAATCTCTATACAATTTGTCTCGAGGATACCTAAATGTTGTGCTCTTACATAAATTAAATAAATAAATTTTATTTAAAATTTAATAAAATAAGTACATAGCTTGTACTTGAAAGAAACTTGATGAGTACCTATTCAAACTACTCAACTTTTATAGAGATCGTATACATTATACTCATGAAAAATTTAACATACATGTTTTATCATGTAGTTACATGGCATGAATAGTCCAATTGAATGAAAAATGAAATACATGTTAATTAACATGATGTACAATGTTTTCAATGCATGCATAATAGTTGATGTATTACGACTATACATGGCATGCAGTTTAGAAATTTATGCAGAAATTAATTAAGCATTTAATATATTTATAATATCTCACATGGCGTGAATGAGTAAATAAATGATACAAAAAACACATTATGTTTAGGTTTAAAGAATTAATAAATTAGATTTTAATTTTCTTCATAAACAGGTTGGGTATACAATGTGTACATCCAGCTATACATCATGTATCATTCTTGTCGTATATTTGTGATACATGCCTAGAGACTCAATGTGTATTAGTGAACATGCATGTGTGGGGTCCATGACATGTACAACTAGTACATTCCACGTTACCTCCTTATTACACATATGTAAGTCCCTACATGTTGTGTAATTATTACTCAATGTGTATTTTACTATGTGTTTTCTGTGACAAAAATGCATGGACTATATGATGTGTAACCTAGTCACAAGACGTTTAGTTCCACATTTCATGCATCGGTCTATCTTGGTCAACACATAGACTATTTAATGCACCACATGTTCTTACTTACATGAATCGATGAATTAATTCATTCTATGTCCCGGTGCAATGAACTAGGATACACAAATTCTACACCGGTTACACATCATGTAATCCCATTTGGTCTAGTTAGCCTTCTCAGTACATTCAGATAGATTATTTAGATGATCTTCATTAAAATTTAATCATATCTGGATTAAATGGGTAGAAAAAAAGGGGTAATAATATATATTGACGATCATATTCAAGAATGAATTGCATGAAATGAAAAAACTAAATTTAAATGAGTATAAAAATTAATAACAATTAAATAATTATAAATTTAACATGACCATTCTGATACCACTTGATGGTTCTGAGTGTAGTAGAAGTACTTATTGTGCATATGAAAAAAAATCACATTTTTTCAGATTCAATGAATCATTCATAATGTACATGACGTTAATGTCATGACCAATGAAATTTTTTCAAAAGAATATTGAAAAATAATTGTATCAGAACCAAGAGATAGGATCATTCATGTTAATTTATAATTAATTTTAAAATAAAATAAGAAAGATTTCCTCTTGAGATATTTCTTCATCAATGATGTTTATCTTTCAACCCTAATCAATTTTTTTCATTACATTATGAGGACACAAAGTAGAGCCCCTCTAGTGGTGATCCACATGCACTCATTTTATCTCCAAACAACACTGATGAATCATCGGGTGCTAGCACGATTGATTGATTATATTGAATTGTTTTCCTTGATTGCTTCACATTCCTTTTGGATTGAATTTTTTTTTCTCTTGTTATTATCAGTCTTTAGAGAAAGATAGGGGAAGGAAGATGTTGAGAGTTAATTATTGTGCATAATGATTAACCTTTCCCTGATTGACATAACAATCTATTTATAAACTTAGAGTTAGGGTTTAACATTTAATTAATTGCACAAAGGTACTATATAATATATTAAATCCAAAAGGAAAACTATTCCATGTAATAAAACAATAATATTATTTTATTTTATGGTATGCGCTAACCCACACAATGATAAATATTTATTTTAAAATATGGTAAATAAATATTCACCACTGGACAAAAATTGGTATGCTCGTTCTCCTCAAAATTTATTTAATTCTCAAAATAAATATTTAAATAAATATATTATTCATATTCTCATGAATAAATATTTATTTAATAAATAAATAATTATTTATTATGATGTGAATAATAAGAGATAAATAAATATTATATATTTGTGTAATTAAACAATTATCTTGTGAATTAATATTTATTTAATATTTTTTATCATTTAATAAATCTTAATTAAATATTAATTCTTGGTCTGGAGAATAATATTTATTCCAATTATAAAATATAAATAATACTCAATGTGTGGCGTGCTCTGGTCTTGGTTGGGGACCCCCATTGTGAGTCAAACGTTACCCTACACATGTTTTTTCTATCAGGGTGTTAGTTGAGTGGTACACCTGATTGGTACCAACTCACCACCTAAGGGAATTAGCACAGGCTTGAGTCCCAAAAGACTCAAACACTGTTCATATTTTGAACAGGGTTATTCAAAGTCATTGTTTAGTTGGGGAATGTGTGGCGCACTCTGGACTTGGTTGGTCCCCTGCTAGGAGTCAAGTGTTACTCTATACATGTTTTTCACTTGATCCCCATCTTAGTTTTTTGGAGTTCTTTTATGCATCCTATGTGGCTAGGGTTCAATTCCTAGTCTCTCCCCACAACTCCATCAATTATGGGGGGTAGTACTTTCTTCCACATGTTTTAGTACACATAGGAGGGATAGAGTCATCATGGAACTAACATGGTGGGCGATAGCGGGGTGACACAGGTGGGTCAATAGCCACCTCCGGTGGTGCGGGCGCATGAGGATGAAAAATGGGGAGATGTTGGGTTGGTAAATTGTGGGGGTGAATAAGGGTAAAAGTGGGGGGGTGACACAGGTGATGACATCTAGTGGTGCAGGTGCTCGAGGATGATGGCATGAGGTGACATGGTGAGGGTTCACAGAAACAATAGTGGGGATGACACAGGGCCTGATAATGGCCTTTGGTGGTGTGGGTGAAGAAGAGCACAGGGTAGGGAGAATGCATTATGGGCCACTCATGGGCCCTTAGGCTAGTTATTGGTATTTCTAGACCTTAAGGCCAAATTTTGGGCCTATAGGCCATGGGTCTTTTGGACCATGTAAGAGCCTTTGATCCATGTATTTAATAGGCCTATGTGCCTATGGGCCTATGAGTCATATAATAGGTTCCCTCTCAACCTAGGAAAAAAGGATGATTTTTTCCTTAATAAAAATGGATATACCCCAACTTATTTAATAATATAGGTCAAAAGAAATGGTTTGTGAATGACCCTATAAGCCTCTTCTTCAGTGGAATTAGGTGGAATTTCCTAAAGTCTAAGATTACTGTTTAACAACAAGACAAGACACCCATAGAGGAATAAGATATATCGCAATAATAAAACCACATATGAATGCTCATTATGTAATATAATCCCTTCATCATGATATCTTATCAAGATGGTTATGCACCTGTGTCATAAACCTTTATTCTTGATACATCTTTCTTTGACTATCTGAAATAAACTCATTACTTCACCATGAACATGAAATTTAAGATAATGGTTCCATTTCAAAGGGACGAGATATCAAATTTCATAAATATGGAAGGGATAAATCCTTTTTCGACTTATTCATTAATAACATATCATTCACGGTGCACCCAACTTACTCAACTTTTTCACGATCATATGTCATCACAGTTTATGATAATAAATCAAAGTGTGTGAGTAATGACATTCATTAATAATAATATTAAAGTCTAAGTATAATTACACACACTCATAGATAGGAATATCCAATGACACATAAACATGTGGATTTTCAACAAGCGGGTCTGTTCTCATAATTTTCTATCTTGAAGATTACTATGTGCGAACTTTATGTGATGAAGTCTTATCTGCATACAATTACTCACACCTGTTAGTCAACATACCATGTTCCCCATCATAAAATGTTATCTAAATACATAATAAGGTTTAAGAATATCAACATGACATTTTAATGTTCTCATTATAAAGGGGAACTGATATTCCCTTTTCAATGTGATAGATACTATAGGGAATTATTACATTAAACTCACAAAGAACTATAAACGATATGTAATAAAATATTTTAATTAATATTCATTTCTTTGAATATACATACAATCTAAAGTACAAATAGTTGGTTCTAGGACACCAAATTCAACATATTTCATTAGGAACTTGACATTATGTTATGTAGTTAATGTAATTTATAATAGAAGGCGTGACATACATTATGGGATAATGTAGCCTGCGTCCTCACTGTGAAAAACAGAGTATCGTTTTTTAGCTATGTAACATTACATTGAGTATCAATGTAATGTGTGGTAGTCATATGATATTACGATGAGTGTCAAAGTAATGTGTTGTATTCACCTACTTAAATGATGAATAGTGCCCACTGCCAAGTGATCCCCACATCAAACTTTAACTTGGAAGTGTGCAGCTTAATAACCTTGCACACTTGATGAGTGGTCATTGAATCCCCATGCAGTCACCCCACTGCATGACCAATTGTTGTTGTGCCACCCTACATGGCGTCTTAGCCCTAACTTCACCCCTCTCTCCCTGTGCATACATTGACCAACACAGACCTTCTACACCTCCTCTATCGCTCTTGACATGCATGCTTCTGGGATTGACATTATGTTAAGGGTCAACATATTTTCGAGTGAAAATATAAAATAAAATCAATTAAATTTATTTATTTAGTTGATTATGATTCATAAGTTTCTTATAAATGACAACTAATTATTTATAAAATATAATTAAAATTTATTTTGGAAGTTTATTAATTATATAAAGTTTATAAGTTAAATAAATATAAAGTGTTTATAATTTATTAATTGAATGTTTTTGAAAAATTTATTAATAAAAATTTTCTAATATTAGGAATTAATATTTAATACCTTTTCCAATATTACATGACATACATATAATTTAATTATAAATTATTTATATAAAAATTATAAGTGTAATTTATAAATTGTTTATAAATTACAAAATAAGGCTTAAATATAAATTGTTTATATTTTAAGATTATGGATTGTTCATAATACTTAATTTGAAGTTCTTAAATTAAATCCCCTTATTTGGATATTATTTAAACCAGATCAAAAAGGTTTTAATGATTGATTGATTAAATATTTAAATAATATTAAGTATGTGATATTTAGATTATGTAAAGTGTGTACATAATAAAAATTGAATTATAAAATGTTTACAATTCCTGAAATATCATATATTTAAATTGAAATTCTATATAATGAATAATATGAAAAATTAAAATTATGAAATGAATTTAAAAATGTTTATATTCAAAAAATATTTAATGTCTATAATAAATAAAACTAAAATTATAAAGTGTTTATAGTTAATATTTAGTTTATGAATTATTCATCAATATTTATCTCATGTTTGAATTTATGAAATGTTCATTTATTTAAAGGTTATTCCCTTGTTTGTTATCCATGATTATAAATTATTTATATATTTTTAATAAGTGCATTTTATAGTTTAAATTTATTAAACCATTTCTTATAATTTTTTAAACCTCGCATTACATGCTATGAATGATAACATAAGATTTAGTTTCATTTACCACGAACCTATTTTGTAGTTTTAGTTATTATATTAAGTTTAGTTTTTGAATATATTTTATACATATTATGTGTTAGAGTTATAATGAATTGGATTCTTCTTTGAGTAATGTATCCCTATGTAGAGGGACTTTGGGTTGGACTTCCCATTGACAGGGAGGCTTATGTCTTGTTCTAGAAAGGCAGGGTTGGAAATATATGGATCTGAGCTTACTCATGTGAAAATTAACAATCTCATATAATCATACACCTTTACATGAAGAGTTAATGTAACTTATGAATGAGGTGAATTTGGATATTTTATGATATGTTTATATTCTATTTTTAGGTGATTTACACAAAATGTGGGTTGTGTTAAAAGTTACACATCAATATGGTTTGAACATATTGATTTGATAGAGGGAATAAGATTCCAAAACTAAATTGTTTGATGCACGTATATATAAAGGGAATAAAATGAGATAATATAGTGAGATTAAAACCCTTATTTAAGGTCCTAAATCTATCTAGTCCAACCTTATGTGTATTTTAGAATCCCTTGATGCTCTGAGGAGGCCTAGAGAAAGTCTGGAGGTGTTTGGTTACTAAAAGATGGAAGCAGGGAGAATTCATGATGTGTAAGGGTTTCACATTGTGAATGTGAGGTTCACGGCTTGTGTAAGGCTGGTTTATGGGGTGCTTCATGATATGAAATAAATTAGGATTAAATAGTATGAGGCGATACTTTTTTCCACGAGACTTAACAACTTGATACTTTCACAATGTGAAAAGGGTTCACGCCATGAAAATATGTTGTGCAGTGTGCCTTTATAAGCTGCAACGCATTAGGTCTTCTCAAACCCTAGGGATTTTTCTCAATTTATAAGCAATCTGCGACACTCTCTCTAGGTGTTTTGGGATCCCTTCAATAGGGATTAATTACAACCTTATGTCTTCAATCCATGGAGATCTAAGGTATAATCTACCTCTTCTATCATGGCTCTTTGATCTAGATCCTCTCGCTCATTCTTTCCATGTGATGGTGATTTATCTCCATCGCTTTAATGGAGTTTTCTTGGTTGTTTATTGGTGTAGTTGTGGTGTGACATCCTTGTAGGGATGCATCTCTTATGGGAGGGGTGATCAAGATCTACGACATTGTTCTGTTCTTGTGTGAAGAATGTTGACGCCTTTGAGGTAGGGGATTTGTTTATTCTACTATTTATTTATGTGAAATTATAAAGTTAGTATTATTTATCCCTTTCTATTAAAATGTAATTAACCTAATAATGATTTAACTAGATTAATAAAGAATTAATTGTAGTAATCACATGTTGTTTCTTTCTGCCATGATAACATTTTGCCTCTTGATTTTCTAGATAGCGTGCTATCTATGTTATGATTGTTATCATATCTTGTGATGTTATGAATTATCATGTTGTTATTGATGGAAACCAATAAAGAATGAAAATCCAAAATTAATTGATTAATTGGATTAATAATTAAATAATATGCATGTTTTAATGAATCTAGTGTTTCTTTTAATTTGATGATAACCAAATTAATGAAATGTGCATGTTTAATTAAATGTGTTCTTCCATGTGTTAATGGAATAGATAAAGAATGTGAATCGTGATAATGAATGTTTATAATGTTGTTAATAAAGAAAAGGCATGTTAATGATAATGTAACACTACTAGAAAAAACCTTTATACCAACGGTTTGGAGGTCCATTGGCTGTTATGGCGTCAGTATAGACCTATACCAATGGTTTTGTAAAACCGTTGGTATAGGTCATATGAAAAACCTATACCAATAGTTTTAAACAACCATTGGTATAGGTAATTTAAAAATAAAACCCAGCTTGGTTTCAATCCCTACACCTCCCATTTATAATCCAACGACCTAACCACTAACCTAACATGACTTTTGTGAACATAATATCATGAATATATATATATATGTATAGTTACATGTATTTTAACTTTTTATGTATTTAATGTTATTTGACAGTGGAATCCATAAAAAATATGGGTCCCTATACCAATTATTTTTAGAACCTTTGGTATAGGTACCATGATTATTTGAGCTATACCAACATTTTTGAAAAAATCATTGGCATAGGGTGGACCTATACCAATGGTTTTGGCCAAAATATTTGGTATAGGTCCATATAAGTGACCTATCCCAACATTTTTGGCCAAAATTATTGGTATAGGTTCATATAATTGACCTATATCAATGGTTTTGAAAAAACCATTGGTATAGGGTCTCTCCAAGGGACCTATACCAATGGTTTTTCCATTGGTATAGGGTCTCCCTAACTTTCATATTCCAATGGTTTTTTCTAAACTGTTAATATAATTCCATTGGTATTGCGCTAATTTCTATTAGTGGTACTTCTCTAAGTTTGTTAAAACTGGTTTTAATGCTAATATAATGTTTAATTTTTGATAGCTTGTTATAGCTTGATGCCTTAGGTTGCCCGTAGTTGGAACCTATGAATAATGAATTGGTTAATTCAAGATGGAATAATTAATGGTTGTGTGATAAAGATAATTTCTATCTCTTGATTTTTCCATCTTCTTAAGAAGGTCGAGTGCCCTTAGTTTGGATCCTTGAGAGCTCATTTATGTATGAAGGCTGGATTCCTTATTTTTGGGACCATATTTACCTGTTGGCTATACTTGTTTTTCTTGTTGCTTTCGTGGTGTGCTCTGGATGTGATTTTTTCTATGAGATATCATATGGGGTGGGGAGGCCTGAATGTGATATGAGCCCGATATGGCTGAGCCTGGGATGGTTGATGTAATGTGGGTGGGGAGGCCCGAATGATGTGGTAGTAGTTGACACCTGTGATGGTGAGATGCATTAGGATATACATGTGGGTTTCAAGGATGGCACTAAAGATGGGTTGAAGTTGTAATTACCCATTGATGTCATGCTGATAGCTAGGATTCTCACTTATGCATCTTTTTAATATCCAATGGCCAAGTTTCTTGCTTCATATACATTCCTTTCCCCACTGCTTAAGGAAAATGGATATGCTCAAATGCATATTTTCTCTTGGTGGTAGTTTATAATTGTTTTCATAGGGTACCTGGTTTATGGAATGATGATTATTATTAATAAATAATTCTTAACCCATGGGGTTGGTGTTGATGGAATGAAAATGATGAAAAATGTTAATCTTGATAAACCTTGGACTTAGTTTGGATTATGCTTAGAGGGCATGGACTTCATGCTGGTAGTTAATGAATGTATCTTGAAATAATTTTAATAGTTAATTTAATGGATAATAAATTAATTAATGAAAGGAACTAATAAAAATAAAATAATTAATTAATGTAGTTATTTAAATGATTATGTTTTTATAGGATATATAGTCCCTAGTAGTGGTATCCAAGTGTCCAAGCGACGATAGCTTCAGTTGAGCTTAGGATTAGGTTATACCTATAGCGTGGTTGTGAGATATATTATATCCTATATATTCTATGATTTCATATTATGCCCCACCCATGCCGGATAGGTCTAATGACACCCAATTGAATATGGGAGGGTGTTTTCCCCAATATTTTAGTGGAAGGGTGGATGGATGACTACCCCTCTAGCCCCACTCTCTTCTCTTAGTAGTTACTTGTGTTGGTATGCATGGCAGTTAGTTTCCCCATATATGTGTGTAGAAGGTTGTGATGGATTGTGGTTATTCACACACATTTATACATAGATATAGTATCCAAAGGATTATTATTGGTATGATGTGTATAGGCTATGATGGATTGAAGTACTTACTTAGTGTATGGGTTGTAATGGATTGAGGTATCATACCTGATGTATGATATACTTCATACGAGCTATGGTGGCTCCCAAAAACTACTTGTTTGATATATATATAGTGATTTTATATGAGATGATGTGACTATATGATACACAAAGTTCATGTTGTGATGCCTTTACCAGGTATCTTCAGGCTGGATTATTTTGGAGAGAGATGAATCGGGACGCGTGACATTGGGGCAGAGTAACAAACTAGTGGGGAAGTAGGAGTGGGATACCTTTGATGTTTCATTATTATATTATATGCTATCTTGTATTCGATACTTGGTGATATTTATCCATGGTGAGGTTGGGAAATTAGTAAACCTTTTTAGGTGATGAGTTAGTTTCACTATTATACAATGTGCTTTAGCACACTTTCTTTGTATTTTGCATGAGAGGATCAAAGGATGATTCTATTGAGTATATTTTTATGCTCACACTATGTTTATATAAACTATTTTTAGGTCATATAGAGCAGGTTGGAGATTGGGCTGGATATTACTAGCTCATGGTTTTATAGGACTTGTTTGGGCTTCATGGTCGATTCCATATTTCCCTTTTAGTACTTGTAGTTTTCCTTTCAGTTGTTAAAGTACTATATGACATTACATGTTTTCACTTGAGATTTATTTATTTATATGTATGAGCATGTGTTTATTAGTGTATCTATATTATCTCTCTCTTCTACATGTTCTCTTAGAGGGAAACTCCTCCCATATGTATGTTTATTATACCCTCAGTGCTAGTCGCCAACCTGGGGCCTACTAGAGGCGGGACTCAGGCACTCACCATCTCTCTTTTCTAATTTCTGACCTAGGAGGGGTACACTTTGGGGTGAGGGGGTTGTGACACCTTAAATACTAAGTGTGAAATTCCTTCCAAAGAAGCACTTGTCAAGACCTCGGTCATTTAGTATGGGTGACCCTAACTGTTGGGTGCCCATGAATTGTCTTGTGTAAGGTAAGTAAGTAATAAGGTGACCTTAATGGTTAGGTGCCTTGTTTTTAGAGTTTTATTTGGGTTAAACTAGTTAAGAAACCCTAATAGTTAAGATAATATAGGAATAAATTTAAGTTTATCTATTTGATGTATTAACCAAATAGTTGTCCGCTTGATTATCCAATATTCATATATGATATGATCGACAAATTTGTTTTCTACCAAATATAGTCATGTATTATTTACATTTTCAAATTGGTGTAAGTGATGATGAAATATGGATCTTGGATCATTGAATAGATATGATGTATGAGTTTATCCTTTTTAGTGGGAGTAATTTAATTAAAATTCCTTAATGAAAATTTATAAAACATGATACTCACCTAAAAGATTTCATTGTAGGTAATAACATCATGTTCATAAAACTTAAATTTGAGACTAATCCTTAGGAATGAGATGCTTAATTTAAGTAACACCCAAGACTGGTAACTTAAGAAAAGTTAAAAAAAAATATATGCATTAAAGAAACATTTTTTTGATTAACCATGTGTTTAAGTAGTTCAATAGTCATAACTAGATGCTTATGAGAAGCATAAAATGATTCACTTAGGGCTTTAAAGGTGTTATATGAAAAATGACCTAAGGGAATTTAGTCTCATATACCCAATATGAATGTTAATGGTACTCAATATTATTGAGTATGATAATGACTTTGTGGGACTAGAGTTTTATTTAAAGGATTATTCTAGTTAAAAAATCCATCCGGTTGTCATCTATGGAAATTTTCTAATAATATGAATGAGTTCAAAAAAAGTTTACCTAATATTATCAAGTGTTGAAAAAAAATGAACTAGGAATTTTATGTCTAGGTTATAGTGTTGTGTAAATAGTACAAATGCATAAAATTTCAAACCAAAATAAGAAAAGTTAGTTAGAGATTCCAACAAAGTTTCTTCAAGAAACCAGCTAAGGTCATTGGAACTAAAAGGTTAAATTAATAAAGAAGTAATAATACTTCCATATGATAGGATTTTTCATGATACCCAAAGGAGTTTTTGGGAACTCTTTGGAAATCCCATGTCAGGTATCTATGTTATAGAAATCAATCCTTTAATTTTGAATTCTATGTGATAACAAATGTATACTTTACAAGTTTTTTAAATATAAAGGAGTTCAAAATCAAGGTAATAATTGATAGAAATTCTAGTTTTCATAAAAGTGATGAAGAAAAAATTTATTACATAAAAATCTTTAAAGTGAAGGATCTTGAAAAGATCAAATGGATCATAGTAGAGGATGTGTATCTTCATCTCATTACTCTTATATGATAAGAGAAATTGATCATTAAAAAAGAGTATTTATTAACAAAATGAGATGATTAATTTAATACACATGGTTAATGATTCATTGGATTCTATAATATGTTTTTGGAAAGGTGATAATGTTAAAAAAACTTTTATCCATGATAAGTGTTTATCTAGTTATTTGTTAAAATGTAGCACCCTTGGGTTTAGGTACTTGACCATTTATTTATGAATTTTAATTATATAAAGTGTTTGAATTGAGTTTAGAGAGGTTTAGAGGAATTTTGACATGTTTTTTGGGTCTTTTCTGAAGGTTCATGATTTGATCACGATAAATAGAAACCGTAAAACACCTCCTAGGAACCATGTAACTGAAAAAATGGGCACCGGGTAGGCACATGGTTTGGCCAAACTGTGTGAATTCCCTAGAGAAACCATGAAATGTTAGACAATGGGGAATAACACATTTGGTGAATGACTTGAAAAACCATTCAATACAACCGTGTGAGGTGGGTTTGGAGGCAATTTCTCATGCATGGTTTACCTAATCGTGTGCCCGAACAATGCACCATTAAAAATTAGATAAAAAAATATTGGATATACCTCATTTTACCCTATGATCCTCTCATTTCCCACCTAAATAGACCATAACTCATATTACTCTTCCTCCCTAGGTTTTGGAGACCATTCCTTTTTGATTCAAGAGTGATTTCTAGGAGAATATAAGTGTGTTGGAATCCATATTTATTAGTAAGTTATTGTTCTTCATCATTTTACTTAGATTTATTCTTCTTACCTTTCATGGAATCATGGATTTAGTCTATTGGGGATAAATACACATTGTGTGATGTAAATCATGATGAGATATTATTTTTTGATTGAAGGGAACATGATCTAAGGAAGATTTTTGTATTTTTAAGTTGGGTTTTTGAAGTTTGTGTCATTCTTCATTTTTGCCTATGTTTGAGAGGCAGGTGGTTTCACTCTTAACTCCTCATGATTAGAACATAAAGGATTGATTGAATTTATTAAATAAAAATGTGAAATTGATGTGTGATTCTTGATAGAATACCTATTTAGTTATGGTTGTGTGAAATTGTGGACATTTTTTTGTTTTGTATAAAGTGAATTTGCTTCATAATTTTAAAATATTGGTTTTAAAAATTATGGTTGGTTTTGATGAATTTAATATGTTTTTGAAATTATTTTCAGTAATATAAATGTTTTATTAAAATGTATTGGCATGATTTGGTATGGGTTTTGGAATACATGGTTAGCATGAGTTCATTTGCATTGATGTGACCCTTTGGAAGGGGAATGTGACATTGGGGAACTTGGTATATAGTTACCTTATGATGAATTGGTAGGTTTATTAGAGACCACTCATGAGTATGTAAATGTCACCTGTGCATGCATGTGTGGATGTGTGGAATGGGTATGCCAAATGGAAAATTTAAATGTTTCCAAAGACTTATTTGGTTGCTTTCCATGAAAACTATTTGGTTCGGAAAACTATCTTGGATTTGATATAAACCACTTTAAACTATTTTAAATTATTTTATATAAACGTGTTAACATGTTTTATCCTAGTGGAGTGAGTTGGTAAGTCATTGGGGAAATCCTACTGAGTTTTATACTCACCCTCTGCTTGGGAACTTTGGTGCATTTGAAGATGTTATCTATCAAGACATAGATAAAGACATGGTATCTCATTTCTTTTGTTATGAATCATGAGGAATATAGAGTTAGAGCTTGGAGTATGTTGGGAGTTGCTGAGTTGATGTCTCCCATGACTTTGAGTTCTTTTAGTCTTAGTTTCCACACTGTACTCTGATATAGTTTGTTTTGGTCTGGTTTTCTTTGAGTTATATTTTTTACACATGCATTATATAGAGGTTGTTTGGTTATAGTTATTTTGGTTTGGTTGTTTTATTTTCAAATAGAAAATCATCCCTCAATTTCTTATGAAGCCTTTGAAATTTATTTCCAGCCTTTGGTGTCTTAGGGATGTCACATAAGGCCTAGTATCACCCTTTACCTCTTCCCAATACAATGGGTGAGGGGTGAGATGTTACAAATGGTATCATTTTGTTTGGTCTTGGAGTTGGAAATTAATTATTATTTAGTATTTGAGTTGGGTTGGTATCAAGGATATAAGATCACTGTAACTTAAAATGTTGAGTAAAAAAGGCATAACTAACCTATTTATTCTAAACTTCAAGCTACCAGAGAGTTTGGGTACATGAGTGTTTTGATATACTTATAAGAGTTGTAACCTAATCATCATGGGTTTAGCCAATGAGAATAACATGACATGAATTGATATAAATAACTTCCCACTAGGGTTCAATAATCCATTTTGAGTAATGATTTTTTTTAAAATGGTTAGATTTTCTAAAAGCACGGTGGAATTTTCAAAAAAAGTTTGAAAACAAAAATTGTTTAATCTTGGAAAGCCTTGTTCATATATTTGTGGTATGGTAAATTTGAAATTTCTAAGACTTCAATTTCTAGAAAGTGAGACTAAATGGAGTTTTTTTTGGTTATAGAGAATGGAACCTAGTAGGCATTGTAGAAACGAACCGGAAGAGGCTGCTAAAAATGTGACTGCACACTACACCAAATTCATAGTTTAACAGTGGTTTAATAAGATTCCACTAAAAAAATTGTGAGAATTTATCTATGGTTATCAAAAAACTCTTACTTAATTTTATCCATTTACTAAAAAACACTTTCTCCTCAAGCCCCCCTTTCTCCCCGATCCCCCCTTTTCCCCCAAGCACTACCCCACCCCTCTACCCTAAGCACCCCTACCCCGAGCACCACTGCTGCATTTCCCCCCTTGTCAGCAATCCGGTTTCCCCTAACCCCCCTTGATCCCTCGACGATGATCTAGTTTCCCTCGAACCCCCAAGCCCAAGCCTTCATTGGTGCTTCAGTTTCCCCTTAGCCCCCTAAACCCTCTCCCTTACCCTCACTAGTGCTCTGGTTCCCCTTTCCCTCGCCCTCGCCAGCTTTCCATTTCCCCTGAGCCCCCCGAGCCCTTACCTTTGACCTCACTTTCTGTAGCCTCTTCTCCCATGATCCATCCCTACTAATAGGTCATCAGGGGATATAATCTTATAATCACTTGGATTCCTTCCAATATAGAAGCTATAAAGGCTTTACTTTGGTTAATCCAAGGTAAGCACTGGGTTTTGCTTCTTGGATTTGTTCTCCTCAAGTGCCAATAGTGTTTACCTAATTCCAATCCCTTGATATGTGGTTGAGATTAGATTTTAGGTGAAATATCTATTCTTCATGAGGTCTCAAAGAGATAATCTACAATTAAATTGGTAGGATTCCCCCTTCTTCCTGTCATATCTAGAGAGAGTTAATCTAAAAATGGTATAGGGTTAGGTGAACCATATTAGGACTAAGAGTTTAAAACTAGTAAATGTTTTCCCTGAACCCTTCATGGTTAAATGATTTATTTTTGTGAATCTTTTATGGGTTTTATATGTTTATCATGTTATGTTAATTAAATTACAAGTATTTATTTCTATCGTATACTTGTTCGACATGCTTACTGTTTTTTATGAAAAGTGAAGTATAAAACAATAGATATTCATAATGTTTTCTATTGTTCATCAGTTACTAAAGTGATCTCATAGTTTTATTCCATTCCATAATTTCTAAGTTTATCATGAAATATTCCATTTGACTTATTGTCCATGTTGAGCAAGTTGAATACATATATGTTGTTGTTTATGAAACCACAACCTCTTGTATTATTATTCTTTATACCACATCTTAGACAATGTTTTTCATGATATTAGTATGTATTTTTAATGGACTCTACCATATATCATACTTTTTTTTGGTTTCCTAAAAGTATGAATTGGTTGTTTCCTAATAAATATCTTATGCTTCATTTAAAATTATACTAGTATAAATAATACATTTCCTATTATATCTCTTATCCTTTTTTTATTTTTCTTCCTGTATGTTAATTTGTCTCATTCTCCATCTCTTATATCATTTTTTTCATACTACTAGTTTGAATTATTTGATTTATATTCCATCTATTATACTTTGTTTATTTTATTATTAATGTGAATCAATTGTTCCCTATTTAACCACTTGTTCTTTTCTTGGATTACTATTAGTAAAACCAAGATTTTGGTTATTAAATTCTATATAAATTGTTTATATTGAAATTAATATGCCTCAGTGGTCAGTTATGTCATTCCTTTGGAATTTTTTATATTTCTCATAACATTACATTATTTTTAATTATTAAATGCCCTATACTTAGAATGAACCTAAGAACATGCATCGATTCCCATTTTGGTCTTTAAATGGTTTCAAATGGTTTGATGACTTAGAATAGAACTGGGCCACACACCAAGTGGTAGTTAAAATTCCTAATGGATTTTCTAATGGTAATTAACTATTTAAAGGGGTGTTTGATGCCAGTTTTGTATTTAAAATATGTGTGTGTTGTTTTAGAGGCATGTTTTTTGAATTTAAGCTAGTTAACCTTTAATCTTTTTAAAATGGTTTTGAGACCATAAGTCTCATGGTGGATTGAAATATTTTTAAAATGTAAAAGTTTGGACTTTAAAAATGGGTGTCTGACACCAGTTGACTTCCTTTAAAGAGGGGTGTATTTCCTTCAAAAGTGATTTTATGGAAATAGTTAGATTTATAAATTGGTTTTCAATGTGTGGTTTGATAAATGATTTTTAAAGAACATTTGAAATACTATTTTCTTAATTATTTCATTATTTTTCTCTTGATTCTATTTTATATAATACCATTCATGTTGGATTTACGTTTTTTTTACTTTGACCTTTTTAGTACTTATATGAATCACCTTATAACTACTTGGGTTGTGTTTTTTCACTTCCATATATTTTTTTCCTACTTAGTAATACTTACATTTTTTAATTTTTTTAATAAAGTGTAGGAACATTGTGATATATATAGATAAAAGCATGATCACATTACTGAGGAACACACCTCAGTATGATAAGAGTTTGGAGGAGTTTTAGATCTTTCAATTTCTAATCGATATTTTTATGAGACAATAATATGTTCATGACCAAAATGTAAATTTAGAAGATGGTTGAAGAGACCTGAAGTTTATGAAAACTTTATATTGAAGCAATTCCCTACTCAATATTTTTGTTGGATTTTTCATGGAGAATCGAACATTATAGAAAGTTTGAGTACTAATTTCAATTAACAAAATGAGATCCCAAATTCATCGACAATAGATAATTAAACTTAAAACCTTATAAATGATGCTTTTGGAATTTAAATACAATAACATCAACATCAAAACATATCATAACAACAAGTTGAGGGTGCTATAAATAGTAACTTGATAAGTGATGTTTTTGGGAATATAGAACAACTAGATCAAGATTTTAACATATAATTGGATCCTCCTATTGATTATATAGAGACTAATTTAAGATATAACTTCACTGAAAAAAAATGCATTCCATGATTTAGTTGATGATGGAAATCAAGAGCTGTATGGTAGATGTTTGAAATATTCAAAACTTTATTTTCTGCTAAAGTTGTACCATATCAAATGCCTATGCAGAATCAAAAATAAGGCAATGTACATGACATTGTAATTGTTACATGATTTATTTTTTTAAGTTAATATCCCCAAGAATTTTTATGATATGAAAAAATTTGTTAAGAAGCTTGGTCTGAATTATACAAAAATGCATGATTGTCCCAATGATTGTATGCTTTATTAGTGAGAGGATTCAAGAAGAAAATATTGATTTTTTATTATTATTCTATATGATAGTTAATGGGTAATTTTGAAAGTATAAATCAACATAATACCATGAATAAGAAGAAAACGAACACACGTGTAAAGGTTTTACATTAGTTCCCATTAAAGCCTCGATTATAAAGACTATTCATGTCATCAAAAACCACTGAGCACATGAAGTGAAATTCTATAAATAATAATAATTATGGGTTAATATGACATCCAATAGATTCATAATTTTGGAATAAATTTGATTCATTACATCCAAATTTCTAATCCAACCCTAGGAATGTATGATTGGGAATGGCTGATGATGGGTTCAACCCATTTGAGACTTTGAGAACTATTTATAACATTTGGTTGGTTGTTTTGATCCCTTATAATCTACCTATGTGTATGTGTATGTAACAAATGTCTTTTATCATTTTGATGATTATTACTAGATTTTTTTGTAAATGATATTGATGTATACTTGAAACCTCTAATTGAATAATTACAGGATTTATGGAGCAATGATGCTGAGACAAATGATACATCTTCTAGAATAATGTTCAAAATGCACGATGCTCTAATGTGGACTATTAGTGAATTCTCTAGAATTGGGAACTTATATGGTTAGAAAACTTATACATGTTTGTATTTTATTAAATGTAAATTTGATTTTGATCCTAAACGACTACCTTATAGTAAAAAATGGTGCTTCTTATGTCATCAAAGATTTCTCATTGCATCTCATATATTTCAGTTGAATAGGTCAAAATTAAATGGTTCTATTGATCTTAGACCACATCTAAAGTTGTTGATAGGTTCTAAAATATTAGAAAAACTTAGAAATGTTGATTTTTTTGGGAAGGTGCATAATTTGAATGATAGTGGGAAATTAGTTTGAAGTACATTGTCAAGTGAAATTAGAACACAAAAATTAAAGAAAAAAGTATATTATTCAAACTTATATATTAGGAATTTAATTTGTTGAGTCATAATATTGATGTTATGAATATTGAGATGAATGTTTATGAATATTTGATCTTCACATTTCTTAATGAGCATGGAAAATCGAAGGACCGTCTCAATGCTTGGAAGGACTTATAAACAATGAACATAAAATGTGATCTTTAGGGGATAATTTCTAGGTTATTGTAGCAGTACTGTAGCAGGAACTGTAGTGGGTACTGTAGAAGGCACTGTTTGGCACTGTAGCAGCAGGGAATATGCCCCCATTTGGGACTTTGGGCCACCAATTTGGTCCCCGAGTCCTTTAAGGCCTTCGGGCCACCCAGGCCTTCAGGTTAATACGGCCTTCAAGCCACCTCAAGGCCTTCGGGCCACCTTAAAGTGCAGACGCAAACCAGATAACCTACAAGGAACAAGCTTCAGAAGGAGGAGGAGCAAAGAGCTTTCACCATAGCAGAAGCTAAACAGATTGTAAGAATGAGAGGTTATGGCACCTACCATCGGGACAAGCCTGTGCATGCATGGGAAAGCCTACCCAAATAGCCATGTGAAGGTGGAGAGATGATTTCATGATGAAGATGCTGGGGAGGAGCAGTTCCAAGTAGTTAATCTGGGTTGTATGTAATGTTTGAAGCCTATGGGCAATAAATTCCTCTAAGGCCTATTGGACATGTAATGCTTATGCCTACGGGCCTTTTAAGGGTTCCACCTCACCCCTTGAAAGGGGGATTATCAAAAAATCAATAAAAAATTAAGGCCTTCGGGCCATTGGAGGAGAATGGAAAGTATGATCAGACAATTTTTTCAATGAAAAACAGGGATAAAGATACATTGATTTGAATTTTAAAACATTTGAATGTATCTGATGGGTATTAAAGTAACATCTCAAGGTGTGTCAACTTAAAGCATTGTAGGTTACATGGATTGAAAAGTCATGATTCATATATTTTGTTACAATAATTACTACCCTTAACATTGCATACATTATTACCTGAAAAGGTTACTACAATTGTACTCTAAATTTTCACATTCTTCAGACAACCATGTGAGAAAAATTTACAACTAGCTGAGCTTGAAAACCTTTAGGAGATATTTATATTATCACTTTGTGTAATTGAGATAATCTTTCCTCCACCATTTTTTTACTATCATGATGCATTTAATTGTGCATTTGGTCGGAGAAACTAAATTAGGAGGCCTCATACATTATCAATTGATGTATCCAATTGAGAGGTAATTTATTTATATTTTTTTCATCTTATTTAAACAATTTTTGGCACTTTATTAAATACATAATTATGTTTTATTTATTTTATTTTACAGATATCTTGGTCATTTGAAATCATACATGAAAAATAAATCTCATCATTGAAGATCTATTTCTAAAGTCTATTTAGCATAGGAGTATATTGCCTTTTGTTATAGATACTTGGATGATATTGAGATAATATTTAATCAAGTTTTATGTGTTGATGAAATGTCGAATCAATATCAAATACATGAGAAATCAAAAATCTTTCCTACTATTGGTTGATTAGTTGGGAGAATCTCAAATGTTACACTAAAAGAAATGAAATTATTACAGGCACATAGATATGTGATACTTAATAGTGAAATTATAGATCCATTTATTGAAGAGCTCATGATATAAACAAAGAGACGAATAAGAATCCAAACACGAAATGAGAAAAATATAACAAAAGCTGTTAATAAAGAGCTTGTAGAATGGTTTTCATGTCATGTAAGTCAATAAATATTGTAATAAATATGAATATTAAGTTGTCACATATTTTATAAATCTAATAATGTATATTAATTTTTGTAGATAATGAATAGAATATTTGAAGTTTCTATCTTGAGTTCCTCTAAAACAGGCTAGAAATTTCATTGCTTACAATGTCAATGACTTTAAATTTTGTGTAGTTGATTGGGAAGAGGATTTGAAAACAGAAAATAATGGTTTATTTATAGTTTCTGAATTTAGATACTATGGAGAATTGATTTATATTATCAAATTAAACTACCAAGATCATTTTTTAGTTATTTTATTCAAATTCAAGTGGGTCAATATTACCAGGGGTATTAAAAGATATTTCTTGCAATTTACTTTTGTGAACTTCTCTCACTTGATGGATGTCGGTGATTGTGAATTACATGATCTGTATATCTTCTCATTTAAAAAATGGTATATTATGTGGAAGATTTCATGGATGAAGGGTGGAGTGCATTTGTTCACAAAAAACAAAGAGACTTGTATGATATGGGTGATAAAGTGGAAGATTTGACATATGACAATGACTCCCAGCAACAACAAGAAATGAACTTATTTTTCCATCATGTATTGAAAATATTAGTCTTACAAGGGTGGATAAAGTATATAAATTAATGATGGAGTAGGACAACAACATTATTGATGGAAAAAATAATTTTTTGTGTAGTCATCCATTAATTTATCGACCACTTATATTATATGTAAAATTATTCGTTATCATAGCTATGTATATTTTTTTTGTCAATATTGTGCATCTGTTATCATTTCTAAATTTATTTTTTCTACATGTTTTTTTGAAATTTATGTTCTGAAGTTAATTTTATTTAATTAAATGATATAAATTCCAAGAAAGAAGCATTTCATTGATCCCAGTCAACTCCCATTTGACATTCCATTAACCACATCAATAGATGATGATCTATTAATCCCCTCCCTATAGCATATGAGACACCCTCTGTCTTCCCCCCTTCAGTGTCTCTCACACCCTCCATTCCTTCAACATCTAGAACACCCTACTTCTCCATCCCATCAACATCTGAGATAGTGCCTCCCCATTCAGCATGTTCAATAGTGAGGGAATAGGTCGTCACTCCTATTTCTTCATGAGAATATTAGAGGGTGACCGTTATAGGTAAAAAATTTAACTTGAATAAATTTATTGCAATTTTTTATACTATTAACTATTTTTTCATAAAATATGCAAACAATGTTACTATGGAGTGAAATATAAACAGTTTAGATATCTTAAATCTGAATAGATTGAAGATAGTTGTCCCATCTGACTGTTATGGGGTCCCCACAGATGATTCCATAAGATTATTTGGCCATATTCTAGGCCATCTAGCGGTGGATCCAATTACCCTTTGAATTACCTATAATTCTTGGAGGCATGTGCCTCAATATTTAAAAAATTAAGTCTTTTATTACCAGATAAAGGTAATTTTAATACTTTATGGTGTAATTGAATGTTATCATGTTATTAAATTCTAATATTTTTCAAATTAATCTCTTTGTACAGATGTTATTCCACTTTAATATTGCTGATCTTATTACACGAAAGTGGATGTTGAAATATTTGGGTAAGAAATTGAAAGATTTTAAATGGATATTATGGAATTAATTCAACAATACATCATTAACCATTCAATATTAGTTTGATAAGGTACCTAAATAGGTACCTAGAGAGCAGTGGAAGGTGTTTTTTGATAGCCATCGTCATGAGAAACACATGGTATTGAAATATATATTATTATATTAATCACATTTTACATATATAAATGCTTATGACAAGGAGATTACATTTCATACATTACTATTAAATTACATGTTATTTATTTCAGGATGTTTCAAGGAAAAATGCATCAAGTCGCACTAAAAAAAATCATCTCCCACACTGCCGGGTCAAAGAGTTTTTCCAGAAAAAGATCGACTCTGGTAATATTTTCATTAGTTTAAATATTTATAAGATAAAATTATCTGTTTCATATATTAAATTGTTGATTTATATTTATTTAATGTAGTCAAAGAATTTAGGGCACCAAGTCTCTCGAACTGAACTTTGGTTGGATGTTCATACAAAATATGATGGGAGTTATGTTAATGATCCCTCCAAAGAAGTTGGGATATGAATTCCTTTTTCATTGTAATAACTTATTGGTAGTTGTCACCATGTTAATATGTATTTCTTCAAATATGAATTATATTTTATTTATAGGTAAAAATAAAAGAACTATGGGATGCCAATCCCACACAGTCCTTCTCAGTCTCCCAGGATGATTCAGTTGGTCAAGTCCTTGGGAAGGAGCAACCTGGTCATGTGTGCAGGATAGGTTTGGGACCATTACCATCTGAGGTCTTTGGTAGACCACCAGTGTAAGATCCTAACCTTTTTTAAAGTCATCTCGGGTATTATTTTAGGTATTTTTTGTTTTTACTTAAGTACCTTTGATGGGATTTGTGACTTGGGGTGAATTTGGGTGAAGTCTAAGAAAATTTTGGAGAAAAGGGGTTATACATGGTTGGCACACGACTTGAACAAACCATGCGACTATCTAGAAGAAACCGTGCATTCTCTGATCATTTGAGGTAGTAGCTTCAACATGGTTAAAGCACGGTTTGGGTGGCCGTGAAAGGAGACTATGTGAGGCCCCCTTGAAGTAGTGGCTAATGCACAATTATCGCACTATTTGTCTAACCGTGCGACTAAACCATGTGCGGGCCAACAGTGATATCCTAAAATTGTGGATCTCACTCATTTTCAACACTTAATAACCTGTTTCACCTCCTATGTGGCCCTAAATCAGGATTTTGATTTACAAAGGGTAAGGGAGGTTTCTCCCATCGACTCAGAGGGATTCTAAGGTCATACGAACTCCGTTCTTCGAGATTGAAAGCCCAAATTGAAGATCTTCTCTCCACCCGATAAGTAGATCTCATACAAATGATTTTTTTATTCATTATCCTCTCTCTCCTTCATCCTTTGGTGGAGGATATAATATTTTTTCATAGATCTAAACCTATTTGGTGAGATATAGATCCAATTTGATTTTATCTTGATATCATGATCTTAATTTAGGGATTTAGATCTGGAACTCATATCTATGCCGTTGTGTTGCTCAGATTTTGGTAATTTCCATTGAGAAAACGTCTGTTAATGAATCTAGGTAGGTGGTATAAATCTAATTACCATAGTCATGGATTTGATATGTATTTGAAAAATTGTATAATTACCAGCATCCTTTAGTAATTTATTTTCTTGAATTGGGTTTATTAGATTGACCAATTGATTTATCAAAGCTTTGTTGAAATATGTGATTAATTGGAGAATTAATCATGATACTAAGGGGACACCCTATTGGATAATTAATTTGGGGAAGTTGATTATAAGAGGTAGGGGTTATAGTCTAGATAATTAATTGTGGGATTAATTATGAGATATTGAAATGGATAAGTTGAGATAATTAATTGTGGATTAATTATGTGCCTTTGATAATATGATCTAGATAATTAATTGTGGGATTAATTATGGAAATTTGAGATTAGAATTAGATAATTAATTCTATAAAATTAATTATAGAGTATGAATTATAAGATTAATTAATTAATTAAATAATTAATTAATGGTTTGAAGCACTTAGTTAATTGTTGAGTTAACTAATGGAATGAATGTGTTTAACTAATTGTTGAATTAGTAATGAGATTGATGTGGATAATTAATTGATAAATTAATTATGTGATAAAGAATGAGAACATGATCATTCTAAATTAACAAGTACAAATGGTAACATGGCCATCATACTTATGAATAAAGAGAATGGGAACATGTTTATTCTAAATTGAGAAGTATACATGGTAACATGGTCATTATACTTATGAGTAAAGAGAATGGGAACATGGTCATTCTATTGAGGAGTAATCATGGTAACATGGCCATCTTACTTACGTTTGTGATATTGGTAACTTTGGAAATGTGTCTTATAAATGTTAAATTAAATAATGGAAATAATGGAACTCTGAGTTATGGCCTCACATGAGAATATTTGAACTTTGGAATGAGTCGAATTAGGTACTAAGATATCACAGCACATTTGAATACTTGGAGCTTCAGTAAGAAGTAGGTATTAAGATATAGTATTACCTAGGGAACACTTTGGGATCTATTATGAGATGAAGTTAGTAATGAGGTATGGGTATCCTTGGGAAACCTGAAGTTAATGTAGTTAGATAAGAATAAATGATAATATAATTACTAGTTATTTATGCATTATACTTATTTTTTAAAGAACTTCACACACCATCTTCTGACTGGAATTGTTTCAGACACCATTGGTGGTGGCCTACTGAGTTGTACTCACACCCTATTCATGCTTCCTGATCAGTACCCGAATAGATTATATTGTTGCAGGATTGGATAAAGGAAAATTCCCTAGGATAAATTGCTGATTTGGGATAGATCTTAGATGAGGGGACCAGACATGGTTCAGAACCCACTTGGGGAGTCGTAGTGTCTTTATTTTTAGTTTCATTATAGACACTTGACACTTATATTGGCATAACATGTTTTCCCTTTCAGTTGAGTATTATTTTCCTGTTGAGTATCCTATGACATGAGTACTGTTATGTTTATATATGCTTCCTTGTTTGTTTATTTATTTCCGATGGTGTTTTACTCTGATAAATGAGGGTATAGTCTCCCCATGACTGACTTACCAAACCCTTGCTGCTATTCGGAAGCCTCTAGCGTATGGGGAGGTGCACTTGAGGTTATATGGTGAACCGACTTGAGGCACTGTTGTGTGGCACCTGGGTCATGACATTACAAAGTGGTATCATTGGAGGTTTTCTTTCTTCTACTTTTTTCTTACTATTTTGGTAAAGGTAGATAGAAGACTAAAAAGAGTCGGGTCTTGGTAATGAGCTCATGCATGGGAGTTTAAAACCCATGTATGGGGGAAAACCCAAGCACTCAGGGTGGGATTGTTATTATTGCTATTTTCTATTATAGTTGAATGTTATTTCACCTAGGGTTCCGCACTTGTGCTATGATTTGATTATTGTTTCTAATATTTTTTTGAGTATTGATTCATGGACCATAATGGAATGATAGTTGAGTTTGCACGCACCATTTTAGGCACTCAAGGTTATTGAGACATGCATAATTTTAGGCATGAACAACAAAAAGGGTTATGGGTAAGTTGTTAAACTTGAATTGTTTTCCTTGTTTGTGAGATTAAAATGAAAAATGGTTCCTAGCATGAATTGAAAAAGGTTGAAAAAAATAATGAGAAATGAGAATAATTGGGTGTCTAAATGAGAAAATTGATTTTGATATTGTGTTTACCCTTGTTAAACAAAACCTAAGAGTAGGATGGTTAAGGGTAGTGATAGCACCTTAGTTTGACCATGTTGAAAGATTTTGGGGAAAAGACATGTTGTGACCTATTACGATTATTTAATCTTACAGAAATGTTATAAGGTTGTGTTATGAGACCTAAGACATGTGTTTGGAATTGAAGAGGGTATTCCTCCATGACCCTTGTTGAGGGGACGATCGAGGGGAATGCTTAGGAATGATTTTATAGTTTGAGGCACTGATCATACCAGTTGAAGATGAAGGGGAGCAGTTTCGAGAGAACTTTGTTCACTTCATGTAATTCATGGAAAGAGACCCAGGGAGAGTTGTGAAAAGTATGTATGATTTGACAAGAGAGTTTTAGTTATAGAACCTTCCAAATTTTACCAGAGAGGGTGAACCTGAGGGAGATTAATTATGGGTTTATTCCATAGAGAAAATACTTGACCATTTAGAAACTCCAGCTGAGAGGAGGGTCAAGTTGGATACTTATATGCTATAGGTATTTGTGAAGTGCTAGTGGGACATTCAAACACAAACTGGACAGACTGAAAATATGTTATGAAAGGACTTCATGGAGAGGTTATTGGAACACTTTTATCCAAAGATGTAAAGACAAGAGAAAGATGCTGAGTTCATGAATATAACATAGGGGAGCATGTCGGTAATAGACTATGATGTACGCTACATAGATCTACAAAACTTTTCTCCAATGTTAGCAGGATATGAGACATCTATGGTAAAATGTTTTCAAGATGGAATTAAGTGTGATATTAAGTCCCAGGTGAATATATTTAGGCTGAATAATTTTACAAAATTGGTGGATCAGGCTCTCATAGTTGAAGGGAACCTAATGGAGGATTCCAGTGCTGGATAGGTAATTGTTTCTAGATGATCAGGATGCGTGACTTTCAAGAGCAGGAAGCACTGTTATGAAAAATTTAGCCAAGGTAGTGGGAAGAAGAGTACGTAGACAAGAGGGTTGGTTGGATATGACCTTTTTGGGGTGATCCGTCATCAGTGTGGTAGGTTGGGACACTATTGTCGATACTATTCTCGATCACTAGTAGAGTGTTGATCTTGCGGTAAGAGGGGACATCTACAGAAATTATATAGGTCACAATGACAGACTGGTACTAAAGGAGTAACGGGGTAGAGTCAGAGTATGGGAAGAGTATCTTCTACACCATATTGGGCTAGTAGTTGGAGTTTTACTAGCTGAGGCAGTAAAGGTAGTGGACGTAGTGATTCTGGGTAGGAGCAGCCGTATCAGTAGGGTGGTTCTACTCAGGGGAGTCAGCCAACATCAAATGGAAGAGAGGAAACACAGTTACATGCAGTACAACCTACACTTGTGGATAGCAAGTCTGGACCATCAATAATAAGAGGTATTATTCTAGTAGCTTCTACTTTATCTAGTTCCTTGTTTGATACTGGTACCTATCATTCCTTTATATCTATTTTTTTGAGGGTTTGATCCTGACAGTGGAGTTTGTGAGTGGGGTAATGACTATAGATACACCTTTGGGAGTAAAATCTAGAGATATCTGTCTATGCAAGGGATGTTCACTAGAGATCATGGAATATCATTCCCTATGGGATCTTTATGTTCTTTATATAATAGTATTTGAATTGATTATAGGGATGGAAGACTAGTCGCCTACCAAGACCACATTGATTGTTACCATAGGAGAGTGACCTTTGTGTCTTCTAAGGGTGACTGGTATATTCATCGTGGAGAGTGGGATATCTAGGCAGGCCGAGCAGGGCCAATTACTCAGCAATTGGGAGGACACACAACCCAATTTTATATTCTATTGTTGGATGACAAGGGTGTTAGGTAAAATGTCCTTCCACAAATATTGGAACTATTTTAAGATGTATTTCCTGAATAATTATCAGGGATGCCACCTAAGAGAGATGTAGAATTCACTATTGAACTCATACCAGGGGCTGATCTAGTATCTATTCCACCATATAGAATGGGACTGAATGAGATTCAAGAGCTTAAGACTCAGTTAGAGGAGTTGGAGGATAAGGGATTTATCCATCTAAGTACGCCGCCTTGGGGATCACCTGTTTTGTTTGTAAAGAAGGTTGATGGGAGTTTACGTTTGTGTGTTGATTATCAGAAGTTGAACAAAATGACTGTGAATATCCAATATCCTATTCCGCATATTGATGATTTTTCTACCTAATTGAAGGAAGATTGTGTGTTCTCAAAGAGCAATTTGAGATTAGGGTATCATCAATTGAGAGTACGAACTTCTAATATACTGAGGAATACTTTCAAAAGTAGTTATGGCCTTTATGAGTTTGTTTTAATGCCGTTTGGGTTAAAAAATGCACTACTAGTGTTTATGGATTTGATGAACATGATCTTTCACTCGTATTTGGATCAGTTCATGGTGGTGTTTGTGGAAGAAATCTTGGTGTAATCCAAGACTCATGATGATAATGCCCAACATCTTGACATTGTCCTGGGTACACTGAGAGAGCATCAGTTATATGTCAAGCTATCTAAGTGTCAGTTTTGGATTGACCAGGTACACTTCTTAGGGAACATCATCTTATAGGAAGGTGTGTTAGTGGAACCAAAGAAGGTTCAAGTAGTGGTTTCTTGGGAGAATCCCAAGAATGTTTTTGATATCTAAAGATTTCTGGGATTAGCTAGATATTACAAGAGATTCATCCAAGAATTTTCCCTTTTAGAAGTTCCACTTTTGGTCTTGACAAAAAAGGGAGTAAAGTTTGAATTGTCAGAGGCTTGTGAGAGAGATTTTCATGAGTTTAAGAAGCGCTTAAAATCAGTACCAATTTTGATCCTACCTGAGTTAGGTGAGGAGTATACAGTTTACTGTGATGCTTTTGGGATCGAACTTAGAGTTGTGTTGATGTAGGGAGATCGAGTTTTGGCATATGGGTCACAAAAGTTGAGGCCTCATGAATGTATTTACCCTATGTATGACCTCAAGTTGGAAGTAGTGGTTTATGATCTTAAGTGTTGGTGACACTATCTTTTGGGAGAAAATTTTACAGTTTATACAGATCATGAGATCTTGAAGTATATATTTTCACAGAGTGATTTGAATCTTTGGTAGCGGAGATGGCTTGAGTATATGCAGTCTTTCAATTTTGAACTGGCATATATGCCTGGGAAGGGAAATAGTGTGACTGATGTCTTGAGAAAGAAAACTCAGACTCAAATAGTGCAGGAGTTGAGTGTAAAGTGGAAGATGATGACCTTGCTGGCTGAAATACATGTGGTGGTTTAGGAGAGTCGGGAGTAGATGACTCTAGTTTCAATTTCAGTGGAGTCTATGATTTTGAGATAGATTAGGGGAAGATATTATGATGATACATAGTTCTTAGCCTTAAGGGAAATATTTAAAGGTGGGGAGACATCTTCAGAATAGTTTATAGATGAGGATGAGATCATCTATGTGAATAATCGAGTTATGGTACCTATGAGCATGCGAGAGGATCTCATGTAGGAATTTCCTGCCTTGAAATGGGTGTTGAATCCAAGTGTAACCAAAATGTACCATGACCTATGATGATAGTTTTGGTGTCCAGACATGAAAAAGGAGATAACAGGGTTTGTGACAAGATGATTCGCCTATCAGAAGGTGAAGGTGGAGCATCAATGACTTGGAGGTTTGCTATAGTTATTGCCTATAATGAAATGTAAGTGGGATGATGTGACCATGGATTTTGTGGTGGGTCTCCCGAAAATGCTTGAGAAGAATTGTGCTATTTAGTGTTGGAGTTAGTGCCCTAGAACTAACTTCTTTTGTACTTTATGATAAAAAAGTATTCATTGGATGGATATTAATAAACTACTTATCACATCATGATTATTCTTCTCCATGACATTTTATGTGATAATGTCCTAAGATTAAATATCACACTAAAAGGTCATAGTGGATCCCTGCTATGATGAGAATCCAGAAGTGTCATGAAACTATTCTTGAATATATGTTATATAGATAGATGATATTATTTTAAGAGACACAAATGATACAATCTATCAGGTGTAGAGACTCATAGGACTTTGAGGCACCTTCTCATGGTGTACGCCCTTAGTAATGTCCAGGAGGATATTACGAGAATGAGACCCACCAGTAGGAAATCCACATTTATAAGTGTCATTGGATGTTCCTATCTATAGATGTGTGTATTGGTCCTTAGACTTTAAGATTATTATTAATGGGTATTATGACTCACACACTTAGATGTATTGGAAAAAACTGCGATGAAATATATTCACGGTGAGGTAGGATATGTTGGGTGCATCACGAGTAATACTACATTAATGAATAACGCAAGAAAGAATTTGTCCATTCTGTTTCTTAACAGAATTTGATATCTTAGTCCCTTTTATGGAAATGATATAGCCTAAATAAATCCATGTCCATGGTGTTCTATAGGAAAGTTCAATTTCCAGGAAGCCAAAGAATGAGAAATCAAGCATATGGGTTGATTACACTTGCATGCAACTAGTTTGATTGAAGATATTGAGAAAAAGAGATTATCTTACACGGTAAGCATTTGTATGAGGTGACATGTCATTGCAGCATTAACTTCTTTATCTATGGGTGCCTTGGCATGTTACTACATGTTAACCTTGGACTTTAGGCTGCTCCACCTAATGCCACTGAGAAAGTGGCCTATAGGGTCACACAATAAGTGTATCCATTATCTCAGTTAAATAATATATTATTTATTATTTAACAAGTTGAATAAAGATTATTCCTAGATGTGGTTTAATAATTATTCATGGATGTATGATCACATTTATTTTGACACTATTTATTTGCGAGAATATATTGTGGGTGGAATAATTAATAAATATTTATTTTCTATTTAGTGAATATAATATTTATATATTTATTGGAGAATAATGAAGTGATATTTATTTAATAAATAAATAGTCATTATTCAAGTTTCAATAAATATGGTGTAGGATTGACAGACCGAGTTAAGGGTCCAGTGAGAAATAATAATATTGAATATTATTTGATTAAATAATACTTAATTATAGCTCACAAGTTAAGTGCATGTCAGGAAATAATAATGTTGCTATTATTATTTGACATGGGGGTTTCACTTGTATTGATAAAATAATTAAGGCACTTGTGAAAATTATTTATTATTACCCTAGTGAATTAAACGCCTGGTTATATTATTCTCTTATTATCCAAGTGCTAGAAATGCGATGCCTAAGGGGTTGTGCACAATGAATTGGAGAAAACCACTCGATACTAGAAAGTTCTTCCCTCTCTAAGAATGATTTTAAGAATGAGAGAGATCCTCCTCCACTGGATTAAGGTGAATTCTTTAGAAGCGGTTCTCAGGGTGATCAAACTCGGACATCACACGCATAAGGATCTTCTATACCAGCACTCAGATACTCCTTCAGCAACATCTAGATACACATGGAACATGTGAGAAGCACCACTAGAGGAGATCTACCCTTGATCTCTAAAACACAATGAAGGCACACTGCAGATCTATGGTCAAACATATCAAAGAAGAAAGAATCACCTTGGAGGAAATTATTTAATTTAATTTAATTAATTATAAAAAATTATGTTGATCATCTCTCTTGGTTTTGAGTTTCTATTACTTTTTTCTAAATACTTGATTCAATTCCATGGATAATAGTGTTCATCGTTGTATTGATCCTGGGTTGTTTATTGAATATGGTAAAAATTAAAGCTGGGCACTGACCCTCCCATGCTTTCGCTATGCTCAGAACCTACAAGTGGTATTAGAGATAGGTTTTATTGTTTATAATTATTTAATAATCATTGGTGATTTTCACATTTATAATTTAGTTTTTCAATTCAAGTTTAATCATTCCTTTTTAATCTAAATAATGAGATCTATTTCTTCCTCTATTGTTTCTCGTAGATCTAACAGAAATGATTAATTTTATGATTGCAATTATATTGAGGAACTCATCCGGAGGTACCAAGGGTTCTATCTAGGTAACACAACAGCACACATTGTATAGTCGGATCTACACACTGTGTAGTTGTGTTCAATGCATCCAGATTAGTTTGTAAATTACTCAACTCTTGTGCATTAATGACATGCGGTGTAGTTAATTCTTACACCGTGTGTTGACCAGGACAGAATGGCACACGATCAGCCAGACTAAATGCTATGTGGCCCACTGGACATGGTGTGTAGTCCCTTTCAGGTTAGGGAGGGGTTGTGTATCCCATACACGACTTAGCCAATCGGTGACCATGTAATGTGGAGTCAACATGGCATGTGGCCCACTAGATACTCTATGTAATCCAAGATTTCTGAAGTACGCCTCACACGTTTAGTCCCTCGGTGTGTACTTTGGATACACGATGAAGAATTTACATGCCGTTTAGATTGGATCTACACACTGTGTACTATTACCAGTTACACAGATTTAAAATTTATTATATTATGCAATCCTTGAGACATGTACTTTCATGTGGGAATAAAGTTGGGACACGCCATGTGATAGGATTTAATATATATATATATATATATATGTGCGTGTGTGTGTGTGTGTGTTTTATTAACATCTACGTAATATTCAAAATTTTCACATCATGTATGAGTTGTATTAGAGTTATTATTCTATGTTCATGCTATATGTCACAAAGAATAAAGTGTATACAAGTATAATACATGTTAGGTAGTTTTGGATGGGTATTCACTGGGTTACCTCCAAGGTACAAGTTATGTACAAGGTTAATTTTAAATGAATTCAATTTTTTTTAAAATTATAATGGATGAGAATCTCAAGGAAATTTAGAAAAGGTTTAATATAAAAATATTGATTAATTAAAGATAATAATTAATCAATTCGAGCGTGATTTATCTTAAATAAGAATGATTAAATAATTGAATGATAGTTTTATTAAATGCGCAATTCATTGCATGCATGTGGATGATCATAAGATGGGCCAGACCTTTGTATGTGATTGGTTTCCCTTTTAATTTATTATTAAATTAAATTTTTGGCCTGTGTGACTTCTCTCCTCATTAATATTTAGGGCTTGCGTGCCCATGGTTTCTTTTATGTAAAAACCATTTTACACCTCACCTACATGTGAGTAAAAATATATGTAATGGATGGATCTCCCAAGCTAGTGGAGATGGTTCAAGTTAGGAGTCAAGGTGAAACCAATCCAAGGAGATACGAAGGTGGACAGGTGGAAAGTTGTAAATAAGAACCTAATTGGTTCAAGGCGTTTCTCCCCTAGGTCAGTGGTTAGTTTATCAAATTCTAGATAAACTAACCATTAGAAAAAGCTCATGATCATACCATTTATTTTATTTATGTCAGTTGTATGGTTATTCATTATAGATGTTTTTTCGTGATCACATAATTAATGAATTAACAAGAATGAAATATGGAACTAAAGTAAACTGGATTATGTGTAAATATTATCTAATACATGGTTAATCACTTACGCTTATCCCAATTAATATTAACAATCATGTGAAAAGATAATAAATGGAAATTTATGCACAAAGGATAAAATCCCTCAATAAAATATTAAGTTGGTATAGCCTTCCATTACGTTGGTTAGAATCAAACCATAGTTCAAAGTTCTTGACCAGCCAAAGTTGGGGTGCTTTCAATTATAGGGGAATTATAATTTTAGGTTTTTGGTTGACTTGACTTAGTTTTCATCAAGGGTTGACTGCCAAAGCAGGATTTGGTGTAATTAAGAGGCAAAGGTTGAGGAAATCCAAAAATTAAGGATTTTAGGATTGGGGAGTCCACTCAATGGATCAAGGAGTAGTGAGTTAATATATTTGGTATTTATAATTCCTACCTAAAATATTT
Organism: Viscum album; assembly: GCA_963277665.1. Classification (NCBI taxonomy): domain Eukaryota; kingdom Viridiplantae; phylum Streptophyta; class Magnoliopsida; order Santalales; family Viscaceae; genus Viscum; species Viscum album. The sequence goes on along the minus strand of OY728155.1, from coordinate 1,512,168,737 downwards.
CAAATTTCTTGACCAAATAAATTTTGGGTAATGAGAAGGGAAATATGGATCTTTGCCACTAGAATGTCCAAGCAAGAGGATATTCCGAATCCAATGGTGAGGGATATTAGGTTTAAATAAAATAGTGGGAGACTAATGAATAAATATTTATTTATTTGTCTTAATTTTATCAGATAAAGTACTAAAACTCTATTCATATTATTTTTAGAAATGACATTAAAAATGACATCAAACATATCATTGATATCCATACTCAAGAAGGAAAAAATTCTCCCTGGCACTAATTTTTAGAAGTGGAAAAGAAATCTTCGAGTCATGCTTCGCCATGAAAGGAAAATATATGTGCTAGAAGAACCTTCACCAGTTGTGCCTGGAAATGAGGCAAGTGATGAGGAGATCTCTATGTATGAGAAACATTTGAATGATTCTATAGATGTTCAGTGCCTCATGATATCATCCATTACCAATGATCTCTTAAAGAAACATGAGGAAATGGATTCTTATAGAATAGTGTATCACCTATGGGATGTCTATCAAGAGAAGGTGAGACAAAAGAGGTATGATATATCCAATTATTTGTTCAACAATAATCTTGGAGAGTCTATATCAGCTGGTCCACATGTAGTAAAGCTTAATGGCTATATTGAGCATCTGGACATCTTAGGGATTAAATTACCAGACGAGTTGCATACAAATATCATAATATTATCACTACAAAAGGCCTTATATAGTTTTATTGTGAATTATAATATGATAAATAATGAGAAGAGACTATAGGAACTTCTGACCTTGATTCTCTAAGTGGATAAGGACATGAGGCGTGACAAACCCATAATCCTTATGGTGAATAGGAAGAGAAATGACAAATAAAAGGGCCTAAGATTTATAAATAGTATAAAGTCCCCGAGCACCATCCAGCCAAGAAGAAGAAGATCTAGAGGCAGGGTAAGGAAAAGGAGGTAGTGTGCTTTTCATGTGGTAAGTCAGGACATTAGAAGAGGAACTACATCCAGAGGCAATGGTAAGTCAAAGGTGCATTTTTTATCAAGTGAAATCTTTCTATTTATAAACATTGGGTATTAGATAAAGCTTATGGGTCTCAAATTTGTATTCAAATGCAGGAACCAAGTAGATTCTGAAAAATTTCTAGAGGATAAGTGAATTTGAAAGCTGCCAATGGTGTGAGGATGGCTGCTCTTTCCATTGGAAACTACCACCTCACATTGCCGATGTCAAAACTACATTCCTTAATGGGAAACTTTAGAAAGGTGTCTATATAACACAAACAGAAGGGTTTGTGACACCAGATGATGCAAAAATAGTTTTCAAGTTATAGAGGTCCATTTATGGATTGAAAAAATCATCCAGGTCATGTAATATTTGATTCGATGAGTCCATAAGGGAATTTGGTTTCATTAAGAATGAATATGATCCATGTGTTTACAAAAGATTTAATGGGAATGTGGCCATTATCCTATTAGTATATGTTGACTACATATTACTTATTGGAAATGACATACCAGTCTTACAGTCAATTAATGAATGGTTGAACAAGTGTTTCTCTATGAGGGACTTATGTGAAGTAGCCTACATTTTAAGGATCAAGATCATTCATGATAGATCCAAGAGGCTTCCTATACTAACTCAAAGTACATATATTTACCAGATACTAAATATATTTAGTATAGAAAAATCCAAGAGGGGATTGGTTCCAGTGTCACATGGTTTACATCTTTCTAAGAAAATGTGTCCCTAGACACAACAAGACAAAGATAGAATGAGTAAGATCCCATACACTTTAATGATAAGATCTATCATGTATGCCATGTTATTTACTAGACTTGATGTTGCCTATGCACTGATCATGGTAGGTAGATATCAATTAGATCCAAGAGAATAAAATTGCACTGGTGTTAAGACTATCCTTAAGTATATAAGGAGAACAAAGGATATGTTACTAGTGTATGGAGGAGAATAGGAGCTTGTCATTAGAGGGTATGATGATGCTTGTTTTCAGACAAATAAAAATGATCTGAAGTCGCAATTGGGATATGTTTTCTATCTCAACAGAGGAGCTGTGAGATGGAAGAGTTCAAAGAATCCAGTTGCCACTGATTCTATAATGGAGTTCGAGTATATAATGCATTTTTATGCATCCAAGGAATATTTCTGGATTCAAAACTTTGGCTAGGATCTTAATGTGGTACCTAACAGTAAAGACCCTATCATATTGTATTATGATAATACTACAGTGGTGTCTCTTGAAAAAGAGCCAAGGTCACATCAATATACAAAGTATATACCCCATAAGTATCACCTCTTGAGGAATTTTTATCAAAGGGGTGAAGTTATAGTGAGTAGATTATCCACAGAAGAGAACGTGGTAGACCCCTTGACTAAAGTCCTATCTCAGCAGAAGCATGGGTCTCATGTGAGAGCTACCAGACTAAAGGTTGTTAGTATTTGGCTCTAGTGTAAGCGAGAGTCTATTAGAGTTGGTACCCTAGAACCAAATTCTTTTTTACTTTATTACAAACAAGTATTCATTGGATGGATATTAATAAAGTACTTATCATATCATGATTGTTCTTCTACATGACACTGTATGTGATAATGTCCTAAGAGTAGCTGTCGCACTAAAAGGTCATAGCAGATCCCTGCTATGATGAGAACCTGAAAGTTCCATGAAACTATTCTTGAATATATTTTATATATATGGATGATATCATTTTAAGGGACAAAAATGATACAGACTATCAGGGGTGGAGACTCATAGGATTTTGAGGCACCTTCTCATGGTGTATGCCCTTGATAATGTCTAGGATGATATTATGAGAACGAGACCTTCTAGTAGGAAATCTACATTTATAACTATCATTGTATGTTTCTATCTACATATGTGTGTATTGTTCCTTAGGATTTAAGATTATTATTAATGAGTATTATAACTCATGCACTTATATGTATTGGCAAAAACCATGATGACATATTTTCATGGTGAGGTAGGATATGTTGGGTGCATCATGAGTAATACTGCATTAATGAATAATGCAAGAAAGGATTTTTACCTTCTGTTCCATAATAGAAGTTTATATCACAAGACCTTTGATTGAAATGATATATCCTAAATAAATCCATGTCAATGGTGTTCTATAGGAAAGTTCAGATTTTGGGAAGTCAAAGAATGAGAAATCAAGCACATGGGTTGATGACACTTGCATGCAACCCGCTTGATTGGAGATATCAAGACAAAGGGATTATATTACATGGTAAGCATTCATATGAGGTGAAATTTCATTGCAACATTAACTTCTTTATTTATGGGTGCCTTGGCATGTTGCTAGACGCTAACCTTGGACTTTAGGCTGCTCCGCCTCATGCCACTGAGAAAGAGGCCTAGAGGGTCACACACTAAGTGCATCCAGTATCTCAGTTAAATAATATATTATTTATTATTTAACAAGTTGAATAAATATTATTCCTGATTTTGGTTTAATAATTATTCATCTATGTATGATCACATTTATTTTGACATTAGTTATTCAAGATAATATATTGTGGGTGGAATATTTTATAAATATTTATTTTCTATTTAGTGAATATAATATTTATACATTTATTAAGGAATAATGTAGTGATATTTATTTAATAAATAAATAATCATTATTCAAGGTTCAATAAATATGTTGGAGGATTGATAGACCGATTTAAGGGTCCAGTGAGAAATAATAATATTGAATATTATTTGATTAAATAATATTTAATTATAACTCACAAGTTAAGTGTATGTAAGGAAATAACTATTATTATTTGACATGGGGGTTTCTCTTGGATTGATAAAATAATCGGCGCACTTGTGAAAATCATTTATTATTACCCTGGTGAAATAAATACCCAATTATATTATTCTCTTATTATCCAAGTGCTAGAAATGAGACGCCTAAGGGTTTGTGCACAACAAATTGAAGAAAACCTATCAAGCCTAGAGAGTTATTACTTCTCCAATAATGCTCTCAAGAACGAGAGAGATCCTCCTCCACCGAATCAAGGAGAATTATTTGGAAGTGGTTATTAAGGCAATTGAAGGTGGACGTCGAAAGCACAAGGATATTCCATGCTAACACCTGGAGTCTCCTTAGGCGATGTCCAGAGATACGTGGAACACGTGTGGATCATCGCTAGAGGATATCTACCCTTGATCTCTACAATGCAATGAAGGCGCACTGCAGATCTTTGTTTGAATGCATCAACGAAGAAAGAATCACCTTAGAGGTAATTCTTTAATTTAATTAAATTAATTATAAACAAAATATGTTGATCCTCTCACTTGGTTCCAAGTTTCTATTCCTTTTTCTAAATCCTTAATTCAATTCTATGGATACTGGCATTCATCGTCGTATTGATCCCAGATTATTCATTGAATGTGGAAAAAATTAAAGTTGGGAACCGACCCTCCTGCACTTCCGCTATGCCCAAAACCTATATTTGGTTCATTATGGATCGATTGACAAAGGCATCACATTTCCTACCTATAAGAGAAACCTTTATAGTAGAACAGTTGGGAGAACTATACATTCAGGATATAGCCTGTTTTAATTGAGTTCCACATACTATAGTTTCATATCATGATTCATGATTTACTTCACTCTTCTAGAAGGTATTGCAGAAAGCACTTGGTACACAGGTTTTATTGAGTATGTATTTCCACCCACAGACATATGGGTAGTTAGAACATACTATACAGGTGCTTGAGGATATGCTACAGGCATGTGTTCTTGACTTCAGTGGATCTTAGGAAAAGCATTTAGCTTTAGTGGAGTTTTCCTATAACAATAGTTATCAGGTAATTATACAGATGGCACCATATGAGGCTCTTTATGGTAATCCATGTAGATCACTGCTATGCTGGATGGAGGATGGAGAGTCAGAGATGTTGGGACTGAGTCTCATGCAGGATACATTTGAGAAGGTACAATTAATTCAGAAACATATAGCTATAGATCAGAGTAGATAGAATTTGTATGATGAAAGATGCAGATAACCCCTAGAGTTTGCAGAGGGTGATCATGTGTTCCTTTGGGTGTCATCTAGGTTGGGTCATCACAGGATATGTAGGAAATGCAAGTTGGCACCCAAGTTTGTTGGACCATTTGAGATATTGGAGAGAATTGGGCTGGTGGCATACCGATTGTCTCTTCTATAGAGATATAGTTCTATGCATGATGTTTTACATATATCACAACTTCAGCAATATCACCCCAACCATTCTCACGTGATCGATGTGGATGAGGTTGACCTTGAGATAGATGCATCCTTTGAGGATCATCCGATATGTGTGTTGGATCGCAATGAGAAAGTGTTGTAGGGAAAGACTGCACCGATAGTTCATGTGTTATGACAACATGGACGTGTGCAAGAGGGAACATGGGAAAGAGAAGAAAATATGAGGGTTCAATGATCCGATATTTTTGGCTCAGAATCTTAGAAAGGCTTGGAGGTGTAGTTCGAGGATGATCTATTATAAGGTGGGGAGATTGTAAGATCCTAACCTTTTTTGGAGTTATCTCAAGCATGATTTCAGGTACTTTTTGTTTTTACTCAAGTAACTTTTATGGGAGTTGTGACTTTGGGTGAATTTGGGTGAAGTCTAAGAAAATTTTGAAGAAAAAGGGGCTATGCATGGTTGGCACATGGTTTGAACAAATCATGCGGCTATCTTAGAGAAAACATACATTCTCTAGTCATTTGAGGTAGTAGTTTTAGCATGGTTAAAGCAAGGTTTGGGAAGCCATGTGAGGATATTGTATGATCCCCCCTTAAAGAAGTGGATAACATAGGGTTAGAGCATGGTTTGTCTAACCATGCGACTAAACCATGTGCGGGCTAACAACGAGATCCTAGAATAGTGGATCCCACTCTTTTTCAACTTTTAATGACCTGTTTCACCTTCTATATGGCCCTAACTCAGTATTTTACTTTACATAGGGTAAGGGAAGGTTCTTCCATCAACTTGAAGGGATTCTAAGGCCATACAAACTCTTTTTTCTAGATTGAAATCCCTAATTGAAGATCCTCTCTCCACCTGGTAAGTGGATCTCATCCCAATGTTTTTTCTATTCATTCTCCTCTCTCTCCTTCATCCTTTAGTGGAGGATATCATCTATTTTCTTATATCTAAACCTATGTGGTGATATCTAGATATATGATTGGAGATCTATATCTAGTTTGATTATATCTTGATATTGTGATCTTTATTTAGGGATTAGATCCAGAACTCATATCTACATCGTTGCGTTGCTTGGATCTTGGGAATTTTCATTGAGCAAACATCCATTAATGAATCAAGGTAGTTGGTCTAAATCTAATTCCCATAGTATTGGATTTGATATTCATATAAAAAATTATATAATTTCTAGAATCCTTTAGAAATTTATTTTCTTGAATTGGGTTTATTAGATTGACTAATTGATTTATCGAATCTTTGTTGAAATAGGTGATTAATTGGGGAATTAATCATGAGACTAAGGGGATTCCTTATTAGATAATTAATTTGGGGAAATTGATTATAAGATTTAGGGGTTTTAATCTAGATAATTAATTGGGGGATTAATTATGAGATATTGAAATGGCTAAGTTGAGATAATTAATTGTGGATTAATTATGTGACTTTGATAATATGATCTAGATAATTAATTATGAGATTAATTATGGAAATTTGAAATTATAATGAGACAATTAATTATGGAAAATTAATTATAGAGTATGAATTGTGATATTGATTAATTAATCGATGAATTAATTAATGGTTTAAATCACTTAGTTAATTATTGAGTTAACTAAGGGAATGGATGTGCTTAACTAATTATTGAATTAGTAATGAGATTGTGGTGGATAATTAATTGATAAATTAATTATGTGATAAAGAATTAGAACATTATAATTCTAAATTGAGAAGTACAAATGGTATCATTTTCATCATACTTATGAGCAAAAAGAATGGGAACATTGTCATTCTGAATTGAGAAGTATACATGGTAACATGGTCATTGTACTTATGAGTAAAGAGAATGGGAACATGGTCATTCTATTGAGGAGTAATAATGGTAACATGGTCATCTTACTTAAATTTTTGATATTGGTAACTTTGGAAATGTGGCTTATAAATGTGAAATTAAATAATGGAAATAATGGCACTCCGAGTTATGGCCTCACAAGAGAATATTCAAACTCCGACACAAGTCGAATTAGGTACTGAGATATCATAGCACATTTGAATACTTAGAGATTAGGCAAGAAGTAGGTATTAAGATATATTATTACCTAGGTAATACTTCGGGCTTCAGTATGAGATGAAGTTAGTATTGAGGTACGAGTATCCTTAGGATCCCTGGAGTTAATGTAGTTAGATAAGAATAAATGATAATGTAATAACTGGTTATTTATGCATTGTACTTATTTCTTATAGAACTATATACAATATATTTTGAATAGAATTGTTTCAGACATTGTTGGTGGTGGACTACTGAGTTGTACTCACACCCTATTCGGGCTTCCTGATCAGTACTTGGATAGATTATATTGTTGCAAGATTGGATAAAGGAAAAGGCCCTAGGATGGATTGTTGATTTGGGATAGAGCTTGGATGAGGGTAACAAACATGGTTCAGATCCTTCTTGGGGAGTCATAGTGTATTTATTTTTAGTTTTATTATAGACAATTGACACTTATATTGGCATAACATGTTTTCCCTTTCAGTTGAGTATTGTTTTCCTATTGATTATCTTGTGAGATGAGTATTGTTCTGGTTATATATGCTTTCACATTTGTTTATTTATTTCTACTGGTGTTTTACTCTGATAAATGAGGGTATATTCTCCCCATGATTGACTTACCAGACCCTTTTTTCTAGTCAGAAGCCTCTAACATATGGGGATGCGTGCTTGAGGTCATGTGGTGAACCGGATCGGGGCACCGCTGCATGACACTCAGGTCGGGAAATTACAATTATGGATTGGAGCAACATATACTCTTAGTTGTAGTTATCCCTACCTCATGATGATCAGATGGATTTTATGGAAATGGAAAGAAAAATTCAGAATTAGGGGGCTCATATAATGATCCAAGATGAAAAGGTTATTGCTTTGTAGAAAACATTGATTGAATTTTATCAGAAGATGACCGAATCTGTCCCCAGTGATATTGCATTGATGGATGGTAGTGGGAGGGTGAATCACACAACTTCATAATCATTTAGTACACAAAATTTTATTGGTTTTAAATTTAAATTTAAATATACAACACTTTTTAATTTTAAACATAATTTTCATGAAGGTACCAATAGCAGGGAGTGGATATGGAGACAAAAAGGGTGTCGATAAAAGTTCATCAGGTAGTGATTAGGGTTCACTTTGGATTCAGTGATGTTGTGTAAATAAACCTATAACATACTAACAATAATACAATGATTAAGAAACCATGTTGTGGTTTCTGGTAGTGATATATGCATTTCCCTTACATTGTATTGAAATCTATACGATGGTTTCATTTTCTATGTTTTATTATGAAGTTTACCTTATACTAATCATTTTTAGGCTCTTCAATTTTTTTCTGTTTTAGTACTCCTTGAAATTATACCTCTTATTGTTCTTTTCAAAATATATAACCTCTTTCAACCATTTATGAACTTTATTAATTTCTGAATTCCAATTGGCAATTCACCAAGTACTACCTAGATAAATAAACATGCTGGTCAGCTTTCATCTAGACATCCCACTAGTATTTTTCTTATCTTTTTAATATATAGATTGTTAGCTTCACTCTACTCTCAGATAGTGGAACTTAAACCAGTTTATTCACAGAGATAAAATGTCCACCAGTCTATACACTCTAGAAAACTCTTCTCTAATTTTTATCCTCATGCTACTATTGTTGCTCTGATCCTCTTCTGGGGCATGATCTATGTGAACTGGGCTACTCCATGGTCTTTGTGGCCCGAAGGCCCTGTGTCTCGAAGGGCAGCTATAGTCACACACCCGACCTCTTTAAAATTACAACTAATTCATAAGGATACCACCACTTTTTCTTTACCTTAACATTCTATAATTTATCATAGAGGGATGAAAGGTTTATAACTTAGTTCACTAGTCTATGACATGCCTTAAAACACCCTACCTAGGTTCCTTTATATCATTTATGTAGCATGAGGGTGAAATGAATGTTAATATGTGACCTAGACATCAAAATAAACTCAAGAGGAACATCAAATAACATTAATCATGTTAATTAATTGATGGTTATTATCCTTGTTATATTAAGGATTTATTGTATTATGGTTTTTTATAAATTGAACTTGACATGTTATGATTATGTTTTTATTATACTAGAATAGTTTTTTTACTGTTTGTATATTGTAATTTCTATTTTTTTGTTTGGCTATTTTGGGGATGCAGTTTCTATAGTTGTATTTTTTTTGAAAAGTGATATATAGTAGTGGTTTAAACTGCTACTATATAAGGCCAAAACTTGTTTACTGATCATTTATCTCCCAAAAAATTCCCAGGGGATAACATCAGTTTAAAACACTGCTATCCCCTAGGATTTTTGGGAGGGGAAACCACCACTAAAACCATAAAAACTACTGCTAAACAAATGTTCCACGATGGTTCCCAGAAACTGCTGCTAAATGGATGGAACCAACATGAGTTTGACGATGACACCAACCTTAATGGTGGGTTTTATAAACTATCATGAAACCATATAGTGATATTTTAAACTTACACCAAATAAAAAAACTGCTATTATCAGTCAATTTTGTTATAGTGGCATCCTAGCCACAAGTGAACCAACAATTGGTTCAGAGTATTATCTAGGAATTTCAGGCCGTGGATAGAGGGAACAAAAGGGATAAACCAAGGTAGGTAGATAATTCTATTTAGTTATAAAAGAATAATCCACCCATCTTTCAAGGCGATTCATAACCATAAAATAAGAAGTGTTTCTAAATACGATGAATCAAATCTTCGAATTCCTTGGAACACCAGCTATACTGAAAGTGAATTTGGAAATATACATGTTAGAGGATTTAGTATGATTATGGTGGGATTTAGAAGTTTAGGCTAAGTTAGACTGAGTCATTTCATGGTAGGATTTTGAAGAATTATATAAAAAATAATTATATCCCCACACATTCATAATTTCTAGAATAACATATTTTTTTAGCTTGAAGTATGAGAACCTCTTGATAATAGAGTATTGAGCTAAATTCATAAATTTAGTCCACTTTACACCAAAATTTGTTGCAAGTGTGTCCTTAAAGGTGCACATTTTTGAATCAGGTATAAGTCTAGATATTATATCAAAGATCATTTTTCTTTGTATAACATATTATACAAATATTATCAATAGAGTTATAGTGGAAGAAAGTGACATCTCGGGTAATATGAGTAGAGGAAGTATGTTTATACATATGAGAACTAGTGGGAACTATAATGTTAGGAATAAGAATAATAGGGATACCTATTTCCAAGGTAGTCGTATGACTCAGAATCAGAGATCAAGATTAGCGAATCTTCCTCGTAAAAGAAAGAGTAATCCGAGATGTTTTCAGTGTGATTCTTTTGATCATATGAAGAGTATTGTATAGAACCACCTAGATCATGCCATAATTTCAACCATATGGGGAATCTTCTGTGCTATTGTCAAAGTACTCCAAGGTTGGTGCAAGGGACACATCTCATGCTTCTCAAGTATCATATGCTTCAATAGGATGAGCTTAGTGAAATAGATATCATCATTGGAACCGAGAAACCCATGGTTATTCTATGAATACCATGACTCCTTAACCAGTGAAATATCAACATGGAAATAAAGAGAAAAGTACAATGAGTAAGAAATTGTATGGAGCTGAGCACATGATCATGGATGATCAATCTGGGCCTTCAATGGTGAAGGGTATGATTCTTTTAAGTTCTACCCTTATTAAATATTTGTTTGATATGGGCGTATCTCATTCGTTTATTGCTTCTCATGCTATTGATCATTTATGTTTTCATGTTGAGATGATGTATTCTATTTTGAAACTTCAAAATCCTCTTAGCCAAAGATAATTTTGAGCCTTTATGTGTAAAACATGTTATATAACTATCAATGGGGATAAATTGATTTTGGATTTCACTATACAAGAAATGGATGTATATGACTTAATCCTGGGTATGGATTGGTTGAAAATTTTCAAATATCACATCAATTGTTATACCCAAAGGGTTAATTTTATAATAGATGATGAGGTCAAGAATCTATTTAGAGGATATCTGAATGTAAAGGCAAGTGGAATAAGATTTTTGGAACTAGCAGTTAGAACTATCTCATACTGGTTGGTATCCTTGACCTTGGAATCTATGGATGATAATGAGAATAGTGGTTTTCCAACAATTGTTGATCAGTTTACTGATGTTTTTTCTGATAATTTATCAGGGTTGCAACCTAAAATACAAGTGGATTTTATGATTAATCTCTTAATAAGGACCATTATTATCTCACTTCCATCGTATTAGATATAACCAATAGAATTAAGGGAATATAAAGTCTAGTTGGAAGAGTTATAAAGTGAAGGTTTCATCCGACCAAGCACGTATTTGTGGGAAACACCAGTTCTTTTTGTGAAAAATATCGATGGAACTCTTCAGCTTTGTGTATATTATCATAACATTAATCAAGTTACATAAAGAGTCATTATCATATTCCACACATTGATGGTCTATTTGATAATTTGAGGGAATCCCATTGGTTATCTATAATTGACTTGTGTTTAGGATATCACCAGTTGTGGGTTCAGAAGGATGATATTCTGAAGATAGATTTCAAGAGTATATATGGCCATTATGAGTATGTGGTTACGAATTTTGGTCTTATAAATTCCCCAGCTATATTTATGGAATTAATGAATCAAATATTTCAAATATATCTAGATTATTTTATGGTGGTGCTTGTGGATGACATATTGGTATACACAGGATAAGGGATGAGTATGAACTACACTTGGAGATAGTGTTGGGTATCTTGCAAGATCATCATCTCGATGCCAAACTTTTAAAGTGGTATTTTTGGATATAATAGGTGCATTTATTTGGTCATGTTATCTCTAAAAAGGTGCTTCTATAGATCCAGAAAATATAGAGGTTGTGATCTCTTGTCACCCTCCAAATAATGTCTTTGATATACGTATTTTCCTTGGTTTGGTTGGTTATTACCGAAGTTTTGTTTGTGAATTTTCATTACTAGCTTCACAAAATGATAGCTTTGATATGGAAAAGTGTCCCATTACAATGGAACAATGAATATCACAAGTATTTTAAATATCTTATTGTTCACCTCACATCAGCACTGACCATGATATTTCCAGAATTAGGATAAGGTTATGTGGTCTATTGTGTTACTTCTGGATCTGGGTTGGGGTGTTTTCTTATGTAAGGAGATCTTGTTATTACTTATGGATCGTGATATTTATGGTTGTATTATAATAACTACCCAATACATGATTTGGAATTAATGCTATATTCCATGCTTTGAAGACTCAACATCATTACCTCTTTTGTGAGAAATTTATGATGTTTATAGATCATAAGATCTTGAAACAAATTTTCTCACAAAGATATTTGAATCTGAGACAAATAATATGGATTAAGTATCTTAAAATGTTTGAATTTGACTTAATTTTTACACCAAGTAAAGGGAAATCGGTGACACATGCATTAAGAAGGAATTCATATACTTAGTTGGATAAAGAATCTTTGGATTAGTGGTAGATGATGTCAGTGTTAGCCAACATGCACTTGGATTGTGAAGACTGAGGTAATGTTGTGGTTTTATTTCTGGTTTCTTTTGTTCTTGATTTGGAAGATAAGGTTAAATAGGCACAAACATCTGATTAAAAATGTGTTGTTATGAGGTCAAAACTCAATAGTAGTGAGACCATTTAGGTATGGAAGCTTTATAAAAGATCAGTGCTATGTTTTGAAGATTTAATGTCCATACTTATGTCTTATCAGGAACAACTCCATCATGATTATCACCATTTGAGATGGGTTGTTCATCCTGGAATAAAAAATATGTATAAGGTACTGAAAGCATAAATTTTATGGGCTAAAATGAAAAGAAAAGTGCCTAAGTTTGTTTTGAGATTTTTCACATGTTAGTAGGTTAAAGTAGAGCACCAGTGGCCAGTGTGTATGTTGCAGTCTTTACCAATACCCATGTGGAAATGGGAGGATATAACCATGGATTTTGTGATAGGTCTCCCAAGGATGGTTCAGAAACATGATTCCATATGGTTAATTGTGGATCAACTCATAAAGTCAGCCTATTTTATCCCTATTTTTGAATCTCATACAGTGGATGACTTGTACAAAATCTATATTTAAGAAGTGGTAAAGAGGCATGGTGTTACAATTTCAATTGTATTAGATAGAGACCTTAGGTTTACATCAAATTTGTGTAAATCCTTATAGAAATATTTTGGGACCCAATTGACTATGATAATAATGTATCACCCTTAAATGGATGAAAAATACAAAAGGATGATACAAACATTGGAAGATATGCTTAGGTATTCTATAATGGATTTTGGTGTCTCATGGGAGGAGCACATACCGTTAGTGGAGTTATCATACAACAATAGTTATCAAGACTCATTAAAAATGGATCCTTTTGAAGCATTGTGTGGGAATAATTTTTATTCTCCACTTTGTTGGGTGAAAAAATGTGATACTTCACTGGTTGGACCAAGCCTTGTGCAAGATGAAATGAAGAAGATTCATTTGACCAAGAAGAATATGGAGATTTCTCAAAGTCATCAAAAATCATATGAAAATCATCATTGAATTTTTTTTTAATTTGAGGTGAGTGATCATGTGTTCTTGAGAATCTCTCCAAGGCTTGGGCATCATCGTTTTTGGAAGAAGGTCAAGTTATCTTTTCAATACATAGGCCCTTTTGAGATACTTTAATGGGTTGAAGAAGGGCCCATGTATCAAGAAGATAACTTGAGATTCTTCCAAAAATGATGATGCCCAAGCCTTGGAGAGATTCTCAAGAACACATAGTCAAGTTCAAGAAGAAACATGGGAGCATGAAAATAAGGGCCAATGTATCTAGAAGATAACTTTATATGTAGGCCCTTTTGAGATAATTTAATGGGTTGAGATAACTTGATACATAATAATTTCTTATGTGGGAAAAGCATTGGTCTAGTGTGGGTTTTATGGAAACATAGTCAATTTCAGGAAGAAACATGGGAGCGTGAAAAGTAAATGGTCAAGCAATGACCTAAACTCTTTCGGGCCAATGGTGGGTTTACACTTTCTAGGGATGTAAAGAATAATGGTGGGGAGGATTTAATGCCCCTGGTTTTAGGTATTAACCATTTATCTATGTATTTTAATTATATAAAGTGTTTGGGTTGAGTTTTGAGAGGTTAAAAGGAGTTTTACATGATTTTGGGGATTTTATGGAGGTTCGTGATTTGAGAACGATTAGTATAAACCATGTAACACCTCTTAGGAAACTGAGAAACTAAAATAGTGGTCATTGGGTAGGACCACAGTTAGGCACACAATTTGACCAAACCGTGTGAATTCCTAGGAGAAACTGTGCAATGTTGGAGAGTGGGGAATAACATGGTTGGTTCATGGTTTGTAAAACCATCCTAGGAAACCGTACTTGGTGGGTTTTGAGGTAGTGTCTCTTGCACGATTAGTGCACAACTTTCCTAATCATGTGACCTAACTATGCACCATTAAAAATTAGATCTAAAAATCTTTTATCTAACTTGGTTTACCCCCTAAGCCTCTTTTTTCCCCTAAACAAAACATAACTAGAATTCCTCTTCATATTTAGGCTATAAAGATCATTCATTTCAACCCGAGAGTGATTCCTAGGAAAATATAAGTTCATTGGAAGCCATATTTGTTGGTAATTGATCGTTCTTTTTTGTTTTACTTACATTTTTCTTCTTCCCTCTCATAGAATAATGAATTTAGTCCATTGGGGATAAATCCACATTGTGTGATATCAATCATGATGAGATATGATTTTTTTATTGAAGTTAACAAGATATAAAGATTATTTTTGGAGGTTCAAGTTGGGTTTTTAAACTTTTGTGATGTTCTTCATTTTGGCCTAAGTTTGAGAGGTAGTGGCTTCACTCTCGACTCTTCTTGATTATAACTTTAAGGATTGGTTTCAAATTGATTGAATTTTTTGAATTTAAAGTTGAAATTTATGTGTTATTCTTGATAGAAAACCTATTTATTAATGGTTGTGTGAAATTTTGTAAATTTTCTTGTTTTGTGGAAAGTTCACCTGGTTCATAATTTTTAAATGATGGTTTTAAAAATTATGGTTGGTTTTGATGCATGGAAAATGTTTGTGAAATTATTTTCAATAATATAAATGTTTTATTGAAATGGATTGGAATGATTTGGAATGGTTATCAGTATACATGGTTGGCATGAATTCATTTTAATTGATGTGACCCTATGGAATGGGCATGTGCCATTGAGGAACTTGGTATATGGTTACCTTGTGATGACTTAGTAGATTGATGAGAGACTACTCATGAGTATAAAACTGTCACTTGAGAATTAATGTGTGGATGTGTGGATGTGTGGAATGGGTATGCCAAATTGAAATGTGAAATGTTTTCAAATACTTGTTTGGTTGCTTTCCATGAAAAATGATTGGTTTGGAAAACTATTGTAGATTTTATATAAATTGATATAAATTGTTTGAAATTATTTTATATAAATGTGATAACATGTTCTATCCTAGTCTCATGAGTTGGGAAGTCATTGGGGAAATCCTACTAAGTTTTATACTCACCCCCTTCTTGGGAACTTTGGTGCATTTGTAGATGTTATCCATCACACACAAGTAAAGTCAAGGTATCTCATTTCTTTATAAATGCATCATGATACCATGAGAATGGCATGTGGAGTTGGATCTTAGATCATGTTGGGAGTTTCTGAGTTTACGTCTTCCATGTCTTTGAGTTTTTTTGGTTTTGGTTTCCACATTGTACTCTAATATAGTTTGGTTGGTTTGGTTTTATTTGAGTTTTATTTTATACTCATGAATCATATAGACGTTGTTTGGTTATGGTAATTTTGGTTTGGTTGTTTTATTTTCAAATAGAAAATAATCCTTTAATTTCTTATGAATCCCTAGAAATTTATTTCCAATCATTGGTGTCTTGGAGATATCACCAAAGTCCTAGTATCACCCTTCACCTCTTCCCAAGACAATGGGTAAGGGGTGGTATGTTACATGAAATGTGAGGGAAGATGTTCCTACCACCCAACAATGGCATATTTAGATATTATATTATTATTTTTTCTCTCTTGAAAGGGAATTCCCCTGTGTGTCCTTTTCAAACCCTCTACACATGGAAACCCCCCTCCCCCACGAAGAGGTCACTCCCCTGAGGTAGTGCCCCAGTCGGGGAAAGAGCCATTTCCAGCTGAGATGGCTGAGTGTCCCAGAGGGTGACGACCTGGCAGCGATGGTCCATCAAGAGATTTGTCAGGGATTGGGCCGCACCTCATTTTGCCCACCCAGATGAGATCAGGTGACCTGACAAGGTGGGTGGATCCCGGGGGAGAGGCTCGCCCCAAAAGTGGACTCCCAAGATTCGAACCCTTAACCCCCAAAGAATGGCGTGGATGTGCCACTCTCCTTCACCACTGCACCACCACCGAAGTGGCATATATTATATTATTATTTTTAGAGAGAAAATTCTCCAAATTCATATATTACCATATATAATATGGAAATAATAGTTTATTTACTAAATATTCACACTGAAAGGAAATTAGAGTTATTTCTTAATATAACGGAGTTTGTGTTTCTTAGCATGATATTAAGAAAAATATGGTATTTAAGAGGGATGTGGGAGTATGTTTTGGACTTAAGAAGTTCAAAATTAACAAATGAAATATCATTTTAGTATAAAATAAAAGTGTTTTCCACTTTATATCATAAAGAGTTTAGGATATATAATGATAAATAAAAATGAAAAGAGTTAAATTTAGATACTGTGAGAAAGTGATTATCACTGTATACTAAAGGATTGTTCTAGTTAAAATACAAAGTGAATAATAATTAATATCCTAAAAGAGTTTTAGGGTATGATGGTAAAGGAAAATGTAAAAAACTACATTTAGTTACCATAACTATATGAGTGTCATTTTATCCTAAAGGAGTTTATGATGGGATGGTAAATAATAATGTAAATAGTTACATTTTTAATGAATTGATTTCAATTAAAAGTTTGATAGAAATCATTAAAAAATGATTATGATGTACTTATAAATAGATATGAGTAGTCCGTAGAGCTTATTAATAACATAACATTTAATGCAGTGAAGATAAGGAGATTGAATATGTTTCAAGTAGTTGAACACAAGGGATATGATTCCTAAGTCTCACCATTAATCAAATTATCCTACTGTATAGATGTTACTTACTAAAGAGTTTAGTGGGAGATTTTTATTAGGTGTTCACATAGATATGTGTCATGAATTATATAGATATATAATAATATTAACCAAAAACATCTAAAAGTGTAGCAAACATAAGGCTGATCTAACAGTCTAACATATATGATATGATTAACTGGTACTTATGTAGGGTTTTGTTAAGTATTATTATTATTATTTTAAATATAAAATGTATCATGTTATAAAATAAGCAATATCTACTTTATCATTCTTTCATGTTGGATATATATTTTTTCATGAAGTGAAGTGATAATTATCCCTTTATAGTATAACGTTGAGTTGTCCCTTATCAATGGTCATCATGGAGTAGTATGAGTTATGATGACATGTTATGATTAACATGAATATAATATTTTTATCATTATAAAGGGTTATATATGTTATATTAAGAGTGGATTCATCATTTAATAAGTAAATACATATTACTTGGACTACCGTGTCCCATGGAATTTCATATAGTCATCAATATACTCAGGGGTGTATGATTATCGTCAATCCTTCTTACCTAAGGTTGGTGAGCGTTTAAATCTCTTAAGGATGATGTTGAATTTGTTGACAATACTTGTTATATGATTCCTATTATATATGGGAATGATAGCATTGGTGTTTCTGATCATCATTTTCATGCAAAATTTTCTATGGTGGGTGTGTGAGCATTGGTGACTATGATCATTAGTGTCATACAATGATTTACAGCTACATTCGATCACATGAAATATGATTCATTACTTCTCTATGAAATATTTTTATGTGATTATATGATATAAAGGAATTATTAAATGTGATGGTTGATGAATTTCTCTTCATATATAAGAAAAGTGTTGATGATGAGAGTATTTTATACAACATTTGATAGAAGACAGAAGCTTCTAGCTTATAGAGGAATCAGAATTGTATGTCATTATTGATAATGAAACCATTGAAGATAACAGGAAGTCAATACAAGTGAGAAAATAATATTTAAAGGATACTTTGGGTTGAGTTAAATTTAATGAAAAGGCCACAAAATAGGTTGAATTTTTTTTTGCAATCTATTTAGAAATTCGGGAGATGGTGCAACTAGTTTTATAAGATAAATAGAGCGTTTATGATAGGTTGTTTCTCATATGATACAAAATTCTCATATGATAAAAAATACCATACAATAGAATATATCTTAATATAGGAATACTTCACCTTATAAGCTAGTTCATAAGATAAAATAAACTCGTATGATATGATAAATACATAAGATAAACAATGCGACCAACATGTATGATACAAATATTTCGTATGATATGACACTTTGTAAGACACCAAGATCACGTGATGGCGGAATATGTATGAAAGGAAGGATTCAAACAAAAGGTTATTTCTTATGATATTAAATTTTTAATAATCATCAAATCATGTGAAAATGAACCAAAAATTCATATGAAAGAAGTATTGAGATTCATAATATAAAATCAAGGGATTTTAGAAGAACACATTATGAATAAGGGGAGATTAAATTAATATGATTATTTAAATATTTTATTCATATATTTGACATCTTGATCACTCAATAGGGTTATGATCCAATTTGTTGATAGTTGAGTATCAATTTGAAGGTGATGTTGTGTGATAAGATGTGTAAGAACCCAGATCTTCGTTTTCAGGTATGTCTTTATTTTCCTGGTGTTTTTAAGAAAATTGGGGTTTCTATAAATTTTTGAAGTACACACAGTGTACTTTCTGAGTACACTCCGTGTACTCCCTTGCCACGCTAGGCCGTGTGCTGGCCATGTCCGGGCCACACACACGGTGTGTAGGGGTGAAGTGGAGGCCTCTTAAAGTGGAGTACAGAAAAATGGAGTACACACCGTGTACTCAAAAAGTACACGGTGTGTATTTTCTTTTTTTTCCCTCTAAACGGACCGAGGTCGCGCCTAACAGACAGAACACCTTTCATCTAGGTTTCATTCATCCGAGAGAAGTCGTATGACCGTGGAACTTCTCCGAGCTCCAGAGCCTCCATCCGTGCTCCGAATCGACCACCGTCGATTGCGTTGGAACTGCAGCGGTGAGTTTTTCTTTCTCCTAGAGCCTTGTTTTCCAATTATTCCTTTTTCTCAAGATATTTTGGGTTGAGCATTTTTGACGTTTTCTCAGATATTCGACGTTCTAAGGAGAATAAATCATTGTGGTTCACTTATATCGATCTTCTAGCATCGAGGTAGGTGGTTTGTGCCTTTATGTAGGAAGTCTGTGAATATTTTGTGCAAATTTCACCAATACCCTTGAACGGGGTATTGCGTGTTTCCTGTTTTTCCCTTGTTGTTTTCCTGCTTTGCTTATATGCCTGTGTAAAGGTCATTGATTGTGAATAGGGTAAATTGTATTGTGCTCTGGATGTTTTGCGTTGCATGTTTTGATTATCAGGCGTTTTTCTAGTTTCCATGCCTAGTTGTATGATAGTGTAACTGTTGTACTATTATGCTGTGGTGCTTTAGAATGATAGCCAAGTAGTTCTTGAGGTTTACTTGGGGCGATACGCGCACTATACATGTTTGTTTTACACAGGACTGAGATAACCTAGTGTAGTAGACCATAGGGAGAATGGACGTAAGGGCTTCTCTAGAGTTTCTTTAATTTACGACGCGAGACCACATGGGGAATTGACGTCGAGTGCTTCCTCAGAGAGTCTGTAGTTCCTCGACGTGGGCCACAGGGGGAATGAGATGTTGAGTGCTTCCCTAGAGAGCCTTTAGTATGATATGAGACTATAGTAGGAATTGATGGTGAGTGCTTCCTTAGAGAATCTATTCTTTAGCTGAACCAGAGGGGTGAGACTGTGTGTGCTTCCCATAGGGTTGCTAGTACTTGTAGGTTGAAATATAAGGGTTAGGCTATGAGAACTACCCAGGGGGTTACCTGTTGTTCTTCTTGTTGTTTGGATGTTACTTGTGAACTTTATATGCTAGACACTGTGGATTGTAGCTGCTGTGTGCTTTCCTATTTAATGCTTCCTATATTTTTACTACCATGTATTCATTGAATATTAGGCATAGATCTTTGGGTGGTTTCCTACTGGGACCTTGTCTCACACCCTGTTTGGGCCATGCTTTTGGTCCCAAACAGATTATATTGTTGCAGGTATAGATAAGGGAAAGCGCCCTTCTACTTCAGGTACTTGACTTGTTGTGGAGATGGAGATCATGGGGCCAAGCTATGGCTTGTGATGATGATGAGTTTACCTGTTTTCTTTTGCAATTTGGTTTAGTATTGTATTCAGCATTGTGGATTTATTGGCTGTTTTTCTAGACATTTGTATCATGCATCATTTTATATACATGTGTGTGTGCTTTAGTTGTTTATTGTTAGTCTTCTGCTGTTTATCATTTACTCTTCTATGGATGGTTATGGTTTTTGCTATTATCTATTTGTTTTTCTTCTACTGTGTACTCTGCCAATGAGGGAATAGTTTCCTCACTATCACACCCAAGGCCCTCACTGCTAGTCGGAAGCCTTTCGCATTTGGGGAAATGCGCTTGAGGCCATGTGACTAACCGGGTACGGGGCGCCTCTGGGTGGCTTCCGGAATCAGGACGTTACAAAGTGGTATCAGAGGAGTTTTTTCTCTGGATTTACTATTTGGAGCCTTTAGCCAGGGATAGGACGGATTCGGTACTTGGTAATAAGCTGTGCCTGGGAGTAGCTAACCCGTGTACAGGGAAAGGCCATACTACCTCGATTATTGCAGTTTTTCTGGTTTTGAGATTTTAATGTTGATATGATTTCACCTAGAGTGATTCACATGACTTTTGTTGTTATTGTTGTTGATATTGTGGTTCTATTTCTGTCGCAACCCGATGAGATTAGGGTATGCCATCTCATGCATCATATAGTCACTTGTTAAAAATCACATGCCATGCATTCTTACCATGCCATCTAGGGTGAATTAGAAATTTCATGTTGTTGTGATAGATGTTGTGTAGATTATGTATGCTGTTGTGATAGATGCTTGATAGAATCCCTACAGTTTGATAGAGAGGTTGTTTATATTCTAACTTGCTTAATTGAACACCAATTTTTGGTCCTTGAGGTGTTATGGGCCCTCACAGATCGGAATTTGGCACCTGCATGCTTTTTTTTTTGTGTTTTTTGGGCTTCAATGCAGTTTTAGAGCTACTTCCCATAAAAACCTAGAATACACGGTGTGTACTTTTATTTATACACGCTATGTAGTTTTTAAACCGTTTCACTGACTGTGTGAGCAGAAACACAGGTTGTGAAAAATCCCCAGGAACATGCCGTTTACGGTAGATACACGCCGTGTAGTAGTAAGCTGTGTACCTGGCCGTGTCACTAACAACACGGGTCAGGAAAGCTCGTGTCATACACACCGTGTTGTGTATGAACATGCCGTGTATCCTTGTTCTTAGTACCCGACCATGTCACTAACAACATGGGTCAGGGAATCTCATGTCATACACGCCGTGTTGTGTATGAACACACAGTGTGTCCTTGTTCTCAGTAACCGGCCGTGTCACGAACAACAAGGGACGATGCTATCTCTTCTTGTACACGCCGTGTTTGTTCAGAACACGCCGTGTAGTCTCAGCCATGTAGTCATCCGTGTAACTAATAACACGGGTCGTGAAACCTTTAAACTACATGACGTATCCACCAGGAACACACCGTGTAGTCGCAGTTTAAGAAGACCATGTGGGTTAGCCGTGCAAGGAGACTCGAGCAGGGGAGTAGAGTTAAGTACATGCCGTGTAGAGTTAATAAACGCTGTGTAGTCATGTTTTGAAAAACTTGAGTGTTTTCTTTTCCTGTTTCCATTTTGTACTCCTTTATTCTCTGTCTTTGTTTTCATGATCTAAGTTATGCTTTTGATCTTTCAGAGCTATGCCTCTGAGACGTCCTCTCATTGTACGTCAGTTGCAGGATAGTGGTCAAATGCCAGATATGGCTGATCAGGGACTTCCTGCCGATCCTCCTGTCGTGCCATCCTTGGAACCGACTGTCATACTAGTTGCAGGCACCAATGCATAGTTTAGGGAAGGCTTTATGAAGATGATGCAGACCTTTCAGGGGCACCGCCTCCTGCCACGACTATGGAAGACTTGAAGCGGGTTTTCCAGCAGCAGCATCCTTCTACTTTCTCAGGGGAAGGAGGACCACAGGCTGCAGAGTCATGGATGGAAGCCATGCTGACTATCTTTGAGCATCTGGAAACACCTCCAGAGAGGCGGGTCAAGCTTGCTACCTATATGCTACGAGACTCCTCCAAGAGGTGGTGGGATGTGATCTCACAGGTGGGTCATCAGTATTTTATGGCTTGGGAGGAGTTACAGTGTGTGTTTTATGACTACTTCTACCCAGAGACCATGAGGTCCGATCGAGCCCGGGAGTTCATGAGTCTAGAGTAGGGTACTCTTTCTGTTATGGAGTATTCCTCTCGTTTCACTAAGCTGCAGCATTTCACACCCCTCCGAGATGGAAATGGGGTGTTCTTAGCAAGGAAATTCGAGGATGGTCTCAGGAGAGAGATCTTCTCACAGTTTAATATCTTTTAGTTGACTTCCATCACTTCCATCGTCAACCAGGCGCTGATTGCGGAGCGCAATATGAGAGACTCCGGAGCTGTGAGCCAGGGAAGTTCTACTTCCAAAGCTAGTGTTCCTCCAGTTGATAGTAGGAAGCACCATAGGGAGTCTATGCGCGATGATCTAAGGAGGCGAGATACATCTTCAAGTATCCAGGTAGTATGCTACCAGTGTGGAAGGGTAGGGCACATGAGGCCACAGTGCCAGAGAGACCCAGTGGAGTGCCGATCTTGTGGAAAGATGGGTCACCTTCAACGTTTCTTCCAGTTTTCTCACCAGTAGCTGGTGACGGGGGTTCTTCCATGACTCCTCGTTCGGGAGAAGCATCACCAGTTTCTCACCAGTTGGGGAACTAGAGTTCTTCCGGCTGTTCGGGCCGAGGTGGAGGTCAAGGTCGTGGCAGTCAGTCACCAGTCTTTCAACATCAGCAGAGAGGATCAGCTCAGAGTGGTCAGGCAGGGTCATAGGGCCGCGGGGCAGGCCAGACATTTGTGGTGGATCAGACCTACCAGGAGCAAGATCCTATACCTTCTACAGTTCAAGGTACGATTTTAGTAGCCTCAGTTTTATCTTCAGCTCTTTTCGATACTGATGCTATGCATAGCTTTATCTCTGTTTCTTTTGTGGAGATCCTTGGCCTCTGTATCTTCTCTTCTGCTGACTTGTTGACACTAGACACACCTCTGGGGACAAGGAAATCTAGTGTACATCAATGTAGAGAGTGCCCTCTCGAGGTTGCAGGGCATCGTTTCTTATGGGACCTCTATGTCTTAGAGATGACAGGCTATGATGTCATTCTCGGGATAGACTGGTTGGTTCCTTTCCAGGCAGTCATTGACTGTTATCGCCACAGGGTGAGTTTCATTTCACCAGAGAGTGAATATTTTCTTCATAGAGGTGAATGGGATGTTTAGGCGAGTCAAGCAGGACTCGAGAATCATGGGCAGGGAAAGGTGACGACCTAGATTTCTAGTCTTTATCCGGGTGATCAGGGGAATTCATAGTTAGACTTTCCTCCTGTGGTGGATCGTTTCAGGGATGTCTTCCCAGAGGACTTTTCAGGTTTGCCTCTGGAGCGTGGGGTAGACTTCTTTATTGATCTCGTTCCAAGAGCGGCACCGGTGTCCATTCCTCCCTATAGGATGACTACACCTGAGTTGCAGGAGCTCAAGAAGCAGTTGGAGGAGTTACAGGAAAAATGTTTCATCTGACCCAGTACTTATCCTTGGGGTTCGCCTGTCCTGTTTGCAAAGAAGGTAGATGGTACCCTTAGGCTCTGTGTGGATTATCATAAGCTAAACCAGTTGATGGTCAAGAACCGATATCCCTTGCCAAGGATTGATGATCTTTTCGATCAGCTTCGAGGAGCCCGGGTGTTCTCAAAGATTGATTTGAGGTCCGGTTATCATCAGTTTCACGTTAGACCATCATATATACCTCTGACAACCTTCAGGAGAAGGTATGGTCTCTACGAGTATACAGTCATGCCGTTAGGTCTCACGAATGCGCCAACAGTTTTCATGGAACTGATGAACCAATTGTTCCATCCTTACTTAAATTCCTTCATCATGGTCTTTGTGGACGATATCTTGGTGTACTCTCATACTTGACATGACCATGCTACCCATCTTGAGATTGTTCTGACACTACTACAAATACGGGCATTAACAGCGCTAAAAACGGGATTTAATAGCGCTGATAAAGGGGGGTACCCTTTATCAGTGCTTACTAAGCGCTGATAAAGGGGTACTTTATCAGCACTAAACACGCACTGATAAAGGTAGACTTTATCAGCGCTAAAGGAGCACTGATAAAACAACCCTTTATCAACGATAAAAGAGTGCTGATAAATGAGTGTTTTATCAGTTCTCCTTTAGCGCTGATAAAAGCACGATTTATCACTGCTCTTTTAGTGCTGATAAATTCCCTCTCTGCTGCTATGAAAAAATCTGCAACAGCACACCCGAACACCTGCAAAAAAAAAATCAGCATCTCAATAATCTAATTAAATCAAGTATACCCATACAAAATTAACTCATAAATCATAATCTAATTAGACCAAGTATACCCATACAACAAGTATACCCATACACCATTAACACATAATTCATAAGTTAATTAAGTACATAAAGAATTCAATTCAGAATTCAGGAGGTTGGGGGGGCTGTTCAAGGGTTTGGGGTGGCTATCCAAGGGGGGGTAGGGGGTGTCCGGGGGGCTTTCCAGGGGGGTGGGTTGGTGTCCAAGGTGTCGGGGGGGATTTAAAGGGGGTGGGGGGTTTCCAGAGGGGTGGGGGGTGTCCAGGGGGTGGATTGGTGTCCAGGGGGGGTGGGAAGCGGTCCAGGGGGTGGATTGGTGTTCGGGGGGGGGGGGGGGGCTTTCCAGGGGGTGGGCTGGTGTCCAAGGTGTCGAGGGGGATTTACAGGGGGTGGGGGGGGGGTGTCCAGAGGGGTGGGGGGTGTCCAGGGGGTGGATTGGTGTCCAGGGGGGTGGGGGGCAGTCTAGGGGTGGATTGGTGTCTAGGGGGGCTTTCTAGGGGGTGGGCTGGTGTCTAAGGTTTCGGGGGGGATTTACAGGGGGTGGGGGTGTCCAGAGGGGTGGGGGGTGTCTAGGGGGAGGATTGGTGTCCAGGGGGGGGGGGTGGGGGGTGGTCCAGGGGGTGGATTGGTGTTCGGGGGGGGGGGGGGGGCTTTCCAGGGGGTGGGCTGGTGTCCAAGGTGTCAGGGGGAATTTATAGGGGGTGGGGTGTCTAGAGGAGTGGGGGGTGGATTGGTGTCCAGGGGGGGTGGTCCATGGGGTGGATTGGTGTCTGGGGGGGGATTTCCTGGGGGGTGGGCTGGTGTCCAAGGTGTCGAGGGGCTTTATAGGGGGTGGGGGGTGTCCTGAGGGGTGGGGGGTGTCCGGGGGGTGGATTGGTGTCCAGGGGGGTGGGGGGAGGTCCAGGGGGTTGGCGGGGTTGACTCGTATATGTCACCGAGGACCCTTGGATTGTTCTTATAAAAGATCAAGGCAATCTGATTGCGTTTGGTCATATTTTCATAGGTTAGTTGTTGTTTTTAATTAAAACTGTGTCCATTTTAAACAAAAGAGAGACCCTTTGAGTGATAGCGGTCACACCATGCCTCATATTGAGGAGGGGTTGACTCTTACATGTCATTAAGGACCCTTGGATCATTCTCCTAAAGGATCAACACAATCCAAATGTGTTTGGTCGGATTTTCATAGGCCAATTGTTGTTTTCACTTAAAATCGTGTCCATTTTAAACAAAAGAGAGACCCTTTGAGTGGTACAAGACACACCCTACCTCAGATTGAGTCGGGGATGGATTTTACACATCACCAAGGACCCTTGGATCGTTCTTATAAAAGATCAAGGCAATATGAATGCGTTTGGTCATATTTTCGTAGACTAGTTGTTGTTTTCACTTAAAACCGTGTCCATTTTAAACAAAATAGAGACCCTTTGAGTGATAGCGGTCACACCGTGACTCGGATTAAGGAGGGGTTGACTCTTACATGTCACAAAGGACCTGTGGATCATTATCATAAAGTATCAACACAATCCGAATGCGTTTGGTTGGATTTCTGTAGGTCAGTTGTTGTTTTCACTTAAAATCGTGTCCATTTTAAACAAAAGAGAGACCCTTTGAGTGATAGCGGTCACACCGTGCCTCGGATTGAGGAGAGGTTTACTTTTACACATCACAAAGGACTCTTGGATCATTCTCCTAAAGGATCAACATAATCTGAATGTGTTTGGTCGGATTTCTGTAGGTCAGTTGTTGTTTTCACTTAAAATCGTGTCCATTTTAAACAACAGAGAGACCCTTTGAGTGGTATCGGCCACAACATGCCTCAGATTGAGGCAGGGAAGACTCTTACATGTCACCAAGGACCCTTTTATCTTTCTTATAAAAGATCAAGGCAATCTGAATGCGTTTGGTCGTAATTTCGTAGGTCATTTGTTGTTTTAAATTAAAATTGTGTCCATTTTAAACAAGAGAGACCCTTTGAGTGATAGCGGTCACACCGTGCCTCAGATTAAGGCGGGGTTGAATCTTACACATCACAAAGGACCCGTGAATCTTTATCCTAAAGGATCAACCCAATCCAAATGCATTTGGTTGAATTTCCATAGGTCAGTTGTTGTTTTCACTTAAAATTGTTACCATTTTAAACAAAATAGAGACCCATTGAGTGGTACCGGCCACACTGTGCCTTATATTGAGGAGAATTTGACTCGTACACGTCAATAAGGACACTTGGATAGTTCTCAAAAAATATCAAGGCAATCCGAATGCGTTTGGTCGGATTTTCGTAGGTAAGTTGTTGTTTTCAATTAAAATTGTGTTCATTTTAAACAAGAGAGACCCTTTGAGTGATAGTGGTCACACCATACCTATGATTGAGGAGGGGTTGACTCTTACACATCAAAAAGGACCCTTGGATCATTCTCCTAAATTATTAACACAATCCGAATCCGTTTGGTTGAATTTCCACAGGTCATTTGTTGTTTTCACTTAAAATCGTGTCCATTTTAAACAAAATAGAGACCCTTTGAGTGGTACCAGCCACACCGTGACTCAGATTGAGGCGGGGTTGACTCATAAACGTTACCAAGGACCCTTGGATCATTATTATAAAATATAAAGGCAATATGAATGCGTTTGGTCATATTTTCATAGGTCAGTTGTTGTTTTCAATTAAAATTGTGTCCATTTTAAACAAGAGAGACCCTTTGAGTGATAACGGTCACACCGTGCCTCGGATTGAGGCTAGGCTTACTCTTACACGTCAAAAATGACCCGTGGATCATTCTAATAAAGTATCAACACAATTCTAATGCATTTGGTCGAATTTCCGTAGGTCAGTTGTTGTTTTCACTTAAAATTGTGTCCATTTTAAACAAAATAGAGACCCTTTGAGTGGTACCGGCCACACCATGGCTCTGATTGAGGAAGGGATGGCTCTTAAACATCACTAAGGACCCTTGTATCATTCTTATAAAATATCAAGGCAATCCAAATTCATTTGGTCAGATTTTCATAGGTTACTTGTTGTTTTCACTTAAAATTGTGTCCATTTTAAACAAAATAGAGACCCTTTGAGTGGTACCGGCCACATAGTGCCTTAGATTGAGGAAGAGTTGACTCATAAACATCACCAAGGACACTTGGATCGTTCTTAAAAAATATCAAGGCAATCCTAATGTGTTTGTTTGGATTTTCGTAGGTCAGTTGTTGTTTTCAATTAAAATTGTGTCCATTTTAAACAAGAGAGACCCTTTGAGTGATAGTGGTCACACCGTGCCTCAGATTGAGGAGGGGTTGAATCTTACATGTCAAAAAATACCCTTGGATCGTTATCCTAAATTATCAACACAATATGAATCCATTTGGTTGAATTTCCGTAGGTCAGTTGTTGTTTTCACTTAAAATCGTGTCCATTTTAAACAAAATAGAGACCCTTTGAGTGGTACCAGACACACTGTGCCTCATATTGAGGCAGGGTTGACTCATAAACTTCACCAAGGACCCTTGTATCGTTCTTATAAAATATCAATGCAATCCGAATGCGTTTGGTTGGATTTTCGTAGTTCAGTTGTTGTTTTCAATTAAAATTGTGTCCATTTTAAACAAGAGAGACCCTTTGAGTGATAGAGGTCACACCATGCCTCAGATTGAGGCAGAGTTGAATCTTAAACATCACAAAGGAACCTTGGATCATTCTCCTAAAGGATCAACACAATCTGAATGCATTTGGTCAAATTTCCGTAGGTCAGTTGTTGTTTTCACTTAAAATCGTGTCGATTTTAAACAAAATAGAGACCCTTTGAGTGGTACCGGCCACACCGTGCCTCTTATTATGGAAGGGATGACTATTACACATCACCAAGGACCCTTGGATCGTTCTTATAAAATATCAAGGCAATCAAAATTCATTTGGTTAGATTTTCATAGGTCAATTGTTGTTTTCACTTAAAATCGTGTCCATTTTAAACAAAATAGAGACCCTTTGATTGATAGAGGTCACACCATTCCTTAGATTGAGGTGGGGTTGACTCTTACACGTCAAAAAGGACCCGTGGATCGTTATCCTAAAGAATCAACACAATCTGAATGTGTTTGGTCTGATTTCCGTAGGTCAGTTGTTGTTTGCACTTAAAATCATGTCCATTTTAAACAAAAGAGAGACCCTTTGAGTGATAGTGGTCACACCGTGCCTCGGATTGAGGCAGGGTTGACTCGTACATGTCAAAAAGGATCCGTGGATCATTATCCTAAAGGATCAACATAATCCGAATGTGTTTGGTCAGATTTCCGTAGGTCAGTTGTTGTTTTCACTTAAAATTGTGTCCATTTTAAACAAAAGAGAGACCCTTTGAGTGGTACCGGCCACATCGTGCCACGGATTGAGGAGGGGATGACTTGTACAGGTCACCAATGACCCTTGGATCATTCTTATAAAATATCAGGGCAATCTGAATGCGTTTGGTTGGATTTTCATAGGTCAGTTGTTGTTTTCAATTAAAATTGTGTCCATTTTAAACAAGAGAGACCCTTTGAGTGATAGCGGTCACACCATGCCTTAGATTGAGGTTGGGTTGACTCTTAAACGTCAAAAAGTACCCTTGGATCGTTCTCCTAAAGTATCAACACAACCTGAATGCGTTTGGTCGAATATCTGTAGGTCAGTTGTTGTTTTCATCTAAAATTGTGTCCATTTTAAACAAAATAGAGACCCTTTTAGTGGTACTAGACACACCGTGCCTCTGATTGAGGCGGAGATGGATCTTACACGTCACCAAGGACCCTTGGATAATTATTATAAAATATCAAGGCAATACTAATGTGTTTGATCATATTTTCATAGGTTAGTTGTTGTTTTCACTTGAAATCATGTCCATTTTAAACAAAATAGAGACCCTTTGAGTAATAACGGTCACACCATGCCTCGTATTGAGGTGGGGTTGACTCTTAAATGTCAAAAATGACCCTTGGATCGTTCTCATAAAGGATCAACACAATCCGAATGTGTTTGGTTAGATTTCCGTGGATTTTCGTAGGTCAGTTGTTGTTTTCACTTAAAATCGTGTCCATTTTAAACAAAAGAGAGACCCTTTGAGTGATAGCGGTCATACTGTGCCTCGGATTGATCCAAGGTTGACTCTTACACGTCACAAGGACCCGAATATCTTTATCCTAAAGGATCAACACAATCTGAATGCCTTTGGTCATATTTTCCGTAGGTCAGTTGTTGTTTTCACTTAAAATCGTGTCCATTTTAAACAAAAGAGAGGCCCTTTGAGTGGTATCGGCCACACCGTGCCTCAGATTGAGGCGAGGATGACTCTTACACATCACCAAGTAACCTTGGATCGTTCTTATAAAATATCAAGGCAATCCTAATGCATTTGGTCGGATTTTTGTAGGTCAGTTGTTGTTTTCAATTAAAATTGTGTCCATTTTAAACAAGAGAGACCCTTTGAGTGATAGCGGTCACACCGTGACTTATATTGAGGTGGGGTTGACTCTTACACATCAAAAAGGACCCGTGGATCGTTCTCCTAAAGGATCAACACAATCTGAATGTGTTTGGTCGAATTTATGTAGGTCAGTTTTTGTTTTCACTTAAAACCGTGTCCATTTTAAACAAAATAGAGACCCTTTGAGTGGTACCGACCACACCATGCCTCATATTGAGGTGGGTTGACTCTTACATGTCACCAAGGACAGTAGAATCATTATTATTAAATATCAAGGAAATATGAATGCATTTGGTTAGATTTCCGTAGGTCAGTTGTTGTTTTCAATTAAAATCGTGTCCATTTTAAACAAAAGAGAGACCCTTTGAGTGATAGCGGTCACACCATGCCTCAGATTGAGGCAGGGTTGACTCATAAATGTCACAAAGGACCCATGGATCGTTCTACTAAAGGATCAACACAATTAGAATGCGTTTTGTTGGATTTCTGTAGGTCAGTTTTTGTTTTCACTTAAAATCGTGTCCATTTTAAACAAAAGAGAGACCCTTTGAGTGATAGCAGTCACACCATGCCTCAGATTGAGATGGGCTTGACTCTTAAATGTCAAAAATGACTCTTGGATCATTATCCTAAAGGATAAACATAATCCAAACGCGTTTGGTCGAATTTCTGTAGGTCAGTTGCTGTTTTCACTTAAAATCGTGTCCATTTTAAACAAAATAGAGACCCTTTGAGTGGTGCCGGCCACACCGTGCCTTTGATTGAGGCGGGGATGGATCGTACACATCACCAAGGACCCTTTTACCGTTATTATAAAATATCAAGGCAATCCAAATGCGTTTGGTTGTATTTTCATCGATCAGTTTTTGTTTTCACTTAAAATTGTGTCCATTTTAAACAAAATAGAGACCCTTTGAGTGATATCAGTCACACCGTGCCTCAGATTGAAGTGGGGTTTATGATTACACATCAAAAAGGACACATGGATCATTCTCCTAAAGGATCAACACAATATGAATGCGTTTTCTCGGATTTCCGTAGGTCAGTTGTTGTTTTCACTTAAAATCGTGTCCATTTTAAATAAAAGAGAGACCCTTTGAGTGATAGAGGTCTCACCGTGCCTCATATTGAGGCAGGGTTGACTCATAAACATCAAAAAGGACCCGTGTATCATTATCCTAATGGATCAACATAATACGAATGCATTTGGTCGGATTTACCTAGGCCAGTTGTTGTTTTCACTTAAAATCGTGTCCATTTTAAACAAAAGAGAGACCCTTTGAGTGGTACCGGCCACACCGTGCCTCGGATTGAGGAAATAATGACTCTTACCTATCACCAAGGACCCTTGGATCATTATTATAAAATATCAAGGCAATCCGAATGCGTTTGGTTGGATTTTCATAGGCCAGTTGTTGTTTTCAATTAAAATTATGTCCATTTTAAACAAGAGAGACCCTTTGAGTGATAGCGGTCACACCATTCCATGTATTGAGGCAGGGATGACTCATACACATCACCAAATACCCTTGGATCATTATTATAGAATATCAATTAAATCTGAATGCGTTTGGTTGGATTTTCATAGGTCAGTTGTTGTTTTCAATTAAAATTGTGTCCATTTTAAACAAGAGAGACCCTTTGAGTGATAGCGGTCACACCGTGCCTCGGATTGAGGCTGGGTTGACTCTTAAATGTCTCAAAGTACTCTTGAATCATTATCCTTAAGGATAAACACAATCCTAATGCATTTGGTTGAATATCCGTGGGTCAGTTGTTGTTTTCATCTAAAATCATGTCCATTTTAAACAAAATAGAGACCCTTTTAGTGGTACCAGCCACATTGTGCCTCTGATTGAGGTGGGTATGGATCTTACATGTCACCAAGGACCCTTGTATCGTTATTATAAAATATCAAGGCAATCCTAAAGCGTTTGGTCAGATTTTCATAGGTCAGTTGTTGTTTTCACTTAAAATCATGTCCATTTTAAACAAAATAGAGACCCTTTGAGTGATAGCGGTCACACCGTGCCTCGTATTGAGGCGGGGTTGACTCTTACATGTCAAAAAGGACCCTTGGATTGTTCTCCTAAAGTATCAACACAATCCGAATGCTTTTGGTCGGATTTCCGTGGATTTACGCAGGTCAGTTGTTGTTTTCACTTAAAATCGTGTCCATTTTAAACAAAAGAGAGACCCTTTGAGTGATAGAGGTCACACCATGCCTCAAATTGAGGCGGGGTTGACTCTTACACGTCACAAAGGACCCTTGGATTGTTATCCTAAAGGATCAACACAATCTGAATGCATTTGGTCAGATTTTCGTAGGTCAGTTGTTGTTTTCACTTAAAATCGTGTCCATTTTAAACAAAAGAGAGACCCTTTGAGTGGTATCGGCCACACCGTGCCTCTGATTTAGGCGAGGATGACTCTTACACATCACCAAGAAACCTTGGATCATTCTTAGAAATGATCAAGGCAATCCTAATGTGTTCGGTCAGATTTTTGTAGGTCAGTTGTTGTTTTCAATTAAAATTGTGTCCATTTTAAACAAGAGAGACCCTTTGAGTGATAGCGGTCACACCGTGCCTCAGATTGAGGCGGGGTGACTCTTACACATCAAAAAGGACCCTTTTATCATTCTTCTAAAGGATCAACACAATCCGAATGCGTTTGGTCGAATTTCTGTTGGTCAGTTTTTGTTTTCACTTAAAATCGTGTCCATTTTAAACAAAATAGAGACCCTTTGAGTGGTACCGGCCACACCATGCCTTAGATTGAGGTGATGTTGAATCTTACATTTCACCAAGGACCCTAGGATAGTTATTATAAAATATAAAGGCAATCCTAATGTGTTTGGTTAGATTTCCGTAGGTAAGTTGTTGTTTTCAATTAAAATCGTGTCCATTTTAAACAAAAGAGAGACCCTTTGAGTGATAGCGGTCACACCGTGCCTCAGATTGAGGCAAGGTTGACTCTTAAATGTCAAAAAGGATCCATGGATCGTTCTCCTAAAGGATCAACACAATCCAAATGCGTTTGGTTGGATTTCTGTAGGTCAGTTTTTGTTTTCACTTAAAATCGTGTCCATTTTAAACCAAAGAGAGACCCTTTGAGTGATAGCGGTAACACCATGCCTCAGATTGAGGTGGGGTTGACTCTTAAATGTCAAAAAGGACCCGTGGATCATTATCCTAAAGGATAAACACAATCCGAATGCATTTGGTCAAATTTCTGTAGGTCAGTTGTTGTTTTCAATTAAAATCGTGTCCATTTTAAACAAAATAGAGACCCTTTGAGTGGTACCAGCCACACCGTGCCTCAGATTGAGGCGGAGATGGATTTTACACGTCACCAAGGACCATTTTACCGTTCTTATAAAATATCAATACAATCCGAATGCGTTTGGTTTGATTTTCATAGATCAGTTTTTGTTTTCACTTAAAATTGTGTCCATTTTAAACAAAATAGAGACCCTTTGAGTGATATCAGTCACACTGTGACTCATATTGAAGTGGGGTTTATGATTACACATCAAAAAGGACCCTTGGATCGTTCTCCTAAAGGATCAACACAATCCTAATGCGTTTGGTTGGATTTCCATAGGTCAGTTGTTGTTTTCACTTAAAATTGTGTCCATTTTAAAAAAAAAGAGACCCTTTGAGTGATAGCGGTCACACCGTGCCTCGTATTGAGGCGGGTTTGACTCTTACACATCAAAAAGGACCCTTGGATCGTTCTCCTAATGGATCAACACAATACGAATTCATTTGGTCAGATTTACCTAGGCCAGTTGTTGTTTTCACTTAAAATCGTGTCCATTTTAAACAAAAGAGAGACCCTTTGAGTGGTACCAACCACACTGTGCCTCAGATTGAGGCAAGGATGACTCGTACACATTACCAAGGACCCTTGTATTGTTATTATAAAATATCAAGGAAATCCTAATGTGTTTGGTTGGATTTTCATAGGTCAGTTTTTGTTTTCAATTAAAATTATGTCCATTTTAAACAAGAGAGACCCTTTGAGTGATAGCGGTCACACCATGCCTCAGATTGAGGTGGGGTTGACTCTTAAACGTCAAAAAGGACCTGTGGATTGTTCTCCTAAAGGATCAACACAATCTGAATGCATTTGGTCGAATTTCCGTAGGTCAGTTGTTGTTTTTACTTAAAATCGTGTCCATTTTAAACAAAATAGAGACCCTTTGAGTGGTACCGGCCACACCGTGCCTCGGATTGAAGCAGTTATGTATTTTCCATGTCACCAAGGACCCTTTGATCATTCTTATAAAAGATCAAGACAATCTGAATGTGTTTGGTCATATTTTCATAGGTTAGTTGTTGTTTTCACTTAAAATCGTGTCCATTTTAAACAAAATAGAGACCCTTTGAGTGATATCAGTCACACCATGCCTTGGATTGAGTTGGGGTTGACTCTTACACATCAAAAAGGACACTTTTATTGTTCTCCTAAAGGATCAACCCAATCTGAATGCGTTTGGTCGGATTTCCGTAGGTCAGTTGTTGTTTTCACTTAAAATTGTGTCCATTTTAAACAAAAGAGAGACTCTTTGAGTGATAGCGGACACACCATGCCTCATATTGAGGAGGTGTTGACTAATAAATGTCACAAAGGACCTGTGGATAATTCTCATAAAGGATCAACACAATCCGAATGAGTTTGTTCAGATTTCCATAGGTCAGTTTTTGTTTTCACTTAAAATCGTGTCCATTTTAAACAAAAGAGAGACCCTTTGAGTGGTACCGGCCACACCATGCCTCTAATTGAGGCAGGGATGACTCTTACACATCACCAAGGACCCTTGGATCGTTCTCCTAAAAGATTAAGGCAATCCGAATGTGTTTGGTCGGATTTTCGTAGGTCAGTTGTTGTTTTGAATTAAATTCGTGTCTATTTTAAACAAAAGAGAGACCCTTTGAGTGGTTTAGCATTCTTGCATGTTGCTGGTGCATATCATCTATTAAAATGGGAAAATGAATCATTGGAGAAAGGATGTTTTATTTAATAACAATTACAATTTTCCTATTAATATTTACATACAACAATGTTTCATCTTTTGATCCCCTTAACCCCTCTAAAAAATGACCACCAATTGTAAATATCCCCAAGTTAGGTCTTCATTGTATTTGTGTATAATCTGGCATCAGGTATGCATCCCACTTGTTTCTGAACACATCTATATCATCTTGTGAGTGTGAGGCTTTTCGGCAGTCAGAGTAGTACTGCAAAATATAAAAATAAAGAATTAATAAATAACTTAAACGAACTAGTAGTTGTTTTTGAAAATACCTCTTTATGGATGCTAGTTTGCTGATGAGAAATGATCTCTTTCATAAATTTACAAATATAATAACCTTAATAATTATCGTTTGTTTGTTTTGGACACTGCAAAAAAATTGATCATTAGGAGAATAAGTAACTTGTGTTGAGATGTGTTTGGATAGTGAAATTTTATTATATATACCCTGATATCTGTCTAGATGTAGTACTTGATCGCCTCCCTATGTTTAGCCCCTATCCTCATTCCTTTTTTTAGACGATAATGATACACCGCCCTATTATAACATAATCCTCAGTAAAAGATAATATAAATTATATTACTTGATGTTTAGACCTAAAACGTAAGATGTAGTGTCTTACAGATTCACAAACTCCATCATGTGTGGTCGGTTTGATGGATATACTTACTTTGAATCCAGAAAATAAATCTTCGGAGTATCCAAGTTCACTGCAATCAGCAACCAATGTTGCCTAAAAACAAAAAAAGGAATAAGTAATAAAAGAAGTGAAAATATAATTGATATACTTTAATCGTAGAGTATTACCCCTGCATGGTTGGTATTAGGAAAAGTCTTTCATCTGTAATCTTACTTTCAAATGTTTTCAGCAAGCCGTTCACTATTGCATCCCTTTTTGATGGCTCTATTTTTGTTAGGTGTGTTGATGTGATATGAGGACTAACGAGTCCAAATCTTGGCTCATGGGAAAATTCCTTCAACTGTTTTTCATAAATGCGTCTGTCGAAAATATAAAATGCATTTAGTAATAATTTTCACAGTAGATCAGCTTTTAGAAAATCAATTCATGAAAACATACCTCATATATACATTTACAACTGTGATGCCTAGCCAACCGTTTTCAAGGATTTCATTTACATTTTCAGCAGCAACAAAATCTTTACTTTCCTCTCCGTATATATTCTCTTCGAAAACCACTAGATGACTATTACCATATTTTAGCTTCGTATCCACATGAGTCTTCAATGGTAGTAAATGTGGATAGAGAACAGGTGGTGTTATTGTGATTTCAGTAGCTCCTTGGGATCAGTTGGTCGATCCTTTAGATGGTTTTGAGCCAAAGTTTGTCACCCCCTTCCCTTTCTCCATATATAACAACAATCATTGGTTCAAACCCTTTTTTCATTA
Organism: Viscum album; assembly: GCA_963277665.1. Lineage (NCBI taxonomy): Eukaryota > Viridiplantae > Streptophyta > Magnoliopsida > Santalales > Viscaceae > Viscum > Viscum album. Next base: position 1,512,131,674 of record OY728155.1, on the reverse strand, counting down.
ATTGTTAAGGGTTTAGCTTAAAAAAAAGGAAATAAATACCTCTTTATACGCATGTACTCTTACAAGTTGTGACGAACATATAATGAATGTCCCAATAGCCTTTTGGATCATATGAATATCAATGTCATCAAGTGGAATAGGTAGCTCTGCATTTGGATCATGAGCTGCAGTAATCGTCACTTTCAGATGATCTTTCGGGAGTGGTCTATTATGCAGTATGGCATCCGGGATATTGAACACTATAGCCCTATATACAAGGTGATAGGTGGGTGTTGACAGATATAAATCACAATAATTATCACCCAGTAGAAGATCAGTAAAGAAAAATTATCAGTGTTTGTCCGATTTACATTTCATGGGAACAATTATTAGAATATTGATTACCACAGCTAAGACAGTTCTTTGAGGTGAATGGCTCACCTCAAAGCTGGTGGGGGGTGGGGCGGGATGTTCACGCGCTAGTTGTTCCTGAGTTGTGTCTTCCCTTTGCTTCCCACCCATAAAAGTTGTTAGCAACTCTCCCTTCCATTGCAATAGTTCTTCAAGTGTTGCTATTTTTTCACTCATTTGTTCCAATTTTTCATCTGCATCATCCATTTTTTTCTTCTTCTCAAAATATAATTGGGGGTCACCCCAAAACCTGCACCTCTGACATGACTGTATTTTTCTGGCTGCTTCAAAGCCGTTGATAATAGGTCTATATCCGCTATAGGAGTAGCTGTTTCCTGTGACTGTCAGATATAGGAAAATAACTAATTATTTTTATGTAATAGAAATTTTAAACAAATCTTTTTATCGTCGTGTCATACTTACACATATTTCCCACACTTTCTGTGTGTTCTCATCTACTAACTTCCCTTATTTGTTCACACGTGCCTCCTTCTATAGCACATGATGTGGGATGGAAGTGCATTTGGTTTTAGACTCATCAATCTATATATAAACATAGAAATATAATTATGATGTTTTTTATTGGAAGCTAACAATATTACTGTAAATTTAAAATACATCCCATTTTATTTTCTAATGAAGCATACCCCATCCTTTCTTTACGATAGGGGTATGTTTGTTTTGATGCACATTCCTTATTTTCAGTACAGAGTTTCTGTTTCATAAATGAAATATTGAAAATCAAAGTGATGAATACAGGTATCCTCAAACAACGTATTATCACCCACAATGTACCTGAAACTTCTCATCCCCACGATGGACAATAAATTCATCCCATGCTTCTTAGGATATCAGGTGAGCGTAGACAGTGGGTGGGTGCAGGTTTATTTTACCTTTAGAATCTTTCAGGTGACATCTTGTTAAAATAGTGCGAAAACCTCGATAAATCTTTCCTGCAAGCCTTAGTACATAATCCTTGTGTGAATCATCTACTATAAATGTACTCTGAAAGAGATTAATAAGAGTAAGACATTGTTTCATTATTTTATTTTCTAGTAAATTAAAGAAATAAATTCATAATGTTACCATAATTTCTTCCTAGATCACAACCTTCAGCCCAGACACAACATGGTGCCATGAATCTATATCAATCGACACGCATTGCCGAGTGACAAATCCAATGTAGCTTCTAAAAATATCCTTTTTGGGATTCACATGTTGGACTCATGCATTCCATCAGACTTTAAATTTGATGCCTTTGCTTTTCGCCTTAAGAATTTTGGCTAACACCGTCAAACTACGACGCACCTGTGTTTTCTGCGACGTCGGTCCTTCATTCCCAACCATTTCATCGATTTCAACATCATATATATGTTACTATTGAATGGTATCAATAGCATGTGCTGATGGTTTTTGGAACTAAACACTAGGAGCAGTAGGAGCCGCAGCAGCAGCAGCAACAGCAGCCGTAGCAGGAGCAGCAGAAGCCGTAGTAGGAGGAGCAGCAGGAGCAACAGGAGCAGCAGCAGCAGCATCATGAGTTGTAGGAGCAGCAGGAGCAGCAACAGCCACAGTAGGAGTAGCAGGAGCCGTAACAGGAGGAGCAGCAGGAGCAACAGGAGCTGCAGTAGGAGCAACAGCAGCAGCAACATGAGCTGCAGGAGCAGTAGGAGCAACAACAGCCGCAACAACAGCAGCTTGAGAGACTTGTTCAGCCTCAAGATTAGGAGCACCAGAATGTGCAGAAGTCATTATCTGCAAAATTGGTTGAACAATTGATCCAGATTACATAAATTCAGTAATGATAAGATAATAACATGAGATAACAAGATCTATATTACAAACAAAATACAATCTGTTTACTGAACTCTCTTTCTTTTTTTCAAAGGTTGAAGGGATTTTACACCTCTATCGACTATCCAAATCCCTTCATTGTGGTCTCCTCTAATATACAAAACATATTCTTCATTGGGACTGCTATGAAATGATTGCGACGTACCACTAAAAGGATCGTCCTCAACTGAATTTTCATTGGAACATTCAGTAGTTTTGGACGATAACAGAACAATCGACCACTTTCGGTTTTTGGGATCTGGAACATAAAAAACTTGTACCGCTTTTGATGCCATTATAAACTATTCATTTTTGTACCCTTATTTACTAAAATTAACTTTCACAAATCCCCATTCATCTATTTTAACACCACTGTTGTTATCAATCCATTTTCATTGAAAAATCAGCAATTAGAATGTCGTATAATCCAACTCCCATATTAGTTTGATAATTCCAAAGTATGAAATATTTGTATAAATTGGATTTCTGTCCTTACTACCAGAAACATGCATCGCTTCATCCACTAGTGTAACTCCACTATTTTTCATGGTACTATCTTCATCATGTTCATCTGTATAGAATGTATAACCATTAATTACATAACCACTGTAAGATAATACATACACACTTGGTCCAGCGGTTAGCCATCGAAGTCATTCTGAAATTGAATTTGGATTTTCATCAAACTTCTTAAAAATATGGTCCTGAAACCATCCTATAAACTGGTGATTATGTGTATCTGATAACCATTTTTCATCCCTTGATGGATTCAACTGTCTAAGAATTTCTTTGTGAGTTTCAATATATGGAGCAACCTCCCAACTGTTATGAAAAACATAAATATGAGCCTGCTCCTGATCTGTAATACTGATTGTCACAACTTCTCTTCCAGAAATTCCCTCACCCTCAATGCATCCAGTGTGATGAGATTTCGGGAGACCAATACTTTCCACATCAGATAGGCATTCAGTACAAAATTCAATGGCTTCCTCAACAATATATCTCTCCACTATACAACCCTCTAGCCGACTTTGATTTTTGACATACCCTTTCAAAATATTCATATACCGTTTAATAGGATACATCCATCTATAGTGAATAGGACCACAAAGTTGAATCTCTCTCACCAAGTGAATCATCAAATGAATCATCATATCAAATAATACTGGCAGGAAGAACATTTATAATTCACATAATATGATGAAAATTTCTTTTCCCATAGATAGCAATTTCCCCAGGTCAAAAACTTTGCTACATATAGCTTTGAAAAAGAAACAAAGTTTGGTTAACGTATGACGGACATTCTTGGAAAAAATGCAATGTAAATCTATAGGAATTAGATCTTGCATCAAAACATGGCAATCATGTGATTTCAAACCTTTTAACTTCAAGTCATTCATTGACACAATGTTCTTGATATTTGATGAATACCCCTCTGGAACCTTTACATCATTGAAGAAGTTGCAAAACTGATATCTCTCCACCCTAAAAAGAGTATAAGCAGCTAGAGGAAGAAACATTCGATTTTCACCCTTCACGGGAGCCAAATCTTATTGTATTCCCATGTCAACCATGTCCAACCTTACCTTAATTCCATCTTTTGTTTTGCTAGGGGCATTTAGCAACGTTCTGATAACATTGTCACATACATTTTTTTCCACATGCATCATATCAGGAAAATGTTTGACGTACAAACAATTTTAGTATGACAATTCAAAAAAAAACTGATCACTTTTTCCAACTGATTTTCGTAAGGTTTTTCGAAAATGGTTTACCAAAAACAGTGTTCAGATCTTTTACTTTCTCAAACAGCTGATCATCTGTTAGTGGAGATGGTGTTGCACATTTTTTTGAACTTACATTGAATGATATCGTCCAAGATCGGTACTTATACTGATGAGGTAGAAATCTACGATGTCCTAGAGACACAGATTTCGATGAATGTTTCAACCTAATTAATTCTGTATCTTCTTCACACACGAGACATCCTTGAGTTCCTTTAATTCTATAGCCTGGAAAATTTCCATAAGCAGGGGAATCATTTATTGTCCCATACAACATCGCTCTCAACGTGAAGTATTCACTTTTATAAGCATCATACAACATTACACCTGAGTCCCACAATAACTTCAAATCCTCGATCAAAGGAGCCAGATAAACATCAATATCATTACCTGGTTGTTTTGGTCCTGATATAAGCATATATAACATGATGAATTTCCGCTTCATGCATAACCAGGGTGGCAAGTTATAATTTACCAACATAACAGGCCATGTACTATGAGTGCTGGTTTGAAAACCAAAAGGATTCACTCCATCTGTAGATAACGCAATACGAAGGTTTCTCGGCTCTTTTCCAAATTCAGAATACTCATGATTAATTTTCTTCCATTGAGGAGAGTTGGATGGATGACATAATAACCCATCTTTATTTATTTTATCTACATGAAACAACAATTGTCTTGCAGTTTCTTCACTTCCATATAGACGCCTAAACCTTGGAATGATTGGAAAGTACCATAAAACTTTCGTAGGATTGGATTTATATTTCTTGTATTGAGAAGAACCACACTTTGTTCATTTTGTAAGTGATTTTTTCTCCTTGAGAAACAATATACAGTCTTTCAGGTAGACATGTATTCTTTCAGAAATCATTCCCATCGAGCGTAGCATTCTTATAGCTTCATATGTCCAGCTTGGGAGCTCATTATCTTCCAAGAGCATGTCATTAAAGAGAGAAAGTAGTTCCGTAAAACTGACATCACTCCATCTGTTTCCTGCTTTCAATTTATACAACTTCAGTACAGTTGACAATGTTGTATACTTAGTGCAAGCATCATACAATGGCATCTTTTCACAACTCTTTAACTTCTCAAACAATTTTGGGAAATCACGGAGTTCATCTTGAATTGTCTTTGTCATTTCATCAATACAATCTTCATCATCATTGACATCTGTAATCATATCCTCCATACGGTCTTCTTCATTATCCATATTTGTATTCATATCTGACGATCCATAAAATGCAGTTTTATCCCAGCCAGTAGCTACATTCGCTTTTTCTCCATGTTTATTCCAACATTTATAACTCTGATCTCTTCCGTAACATATCAGATGTTCTTCCAAATCCTCTAGAGTAAGTAGTCTAGAATAAAAACAACGTAAACACAGACAAAGATTTTGATAAGGATCCTTTGCGTGATCCTTTTCAAACTTGATTAACTCTTTCACTCCGTTCTCGTACTCTATTGTTAAACGATTAGCATCCATCCAATCTTTATTAATCTTCATTCTATTTTAATCTCAAATATTAGTATTTATGGTTCAAGTACACAAAAAAAGACTTCCAAATACAGTAGAAGATAACCAATTCCTTATAAAAATAGTGATTAATAGAGCCTAACCATTAGTATTTATTCATCTTCATTAAATATAATTACTTTAGATTCATTATAGTTTCCTCAAATCACCCTAGACCGAACACAAGAATAATCAATAATGATACATCTACCACTCCTAGGTCTCTGCCCTACATTCAATATCATCATGCCTAAGTACCCATAGATCCAAACATACACATGTCACAAACACATAAAAAACCATATCCACATCAGAACCAAAGTACCAATATGGATTTCAATCAGGTTACTCGACTCAAGTGGTGGTGTGTAAGAAATAATAAGAAAATATAATAAGTATATAGTCACACATAAATATTAGTAACATGTACCAATATGGTATCTTAGTATTTACATATTTCTAACATCACATAATTTCATAATAAAAAAGATGGAAGATATATAAAAACTGACTTAAATGAACAATGTACATAAAACTCTTATATAAATTAGTTGGCATGAACAAAATAGTACTATAATCAATGTCATGTAATAAAAAAATATATCATAGTAACATGTATCAAACCCTATGGTATGTTAGTTTCTAGTAATATGATCCTCACACAACTCAATCAGTCACTACTACAAAACAGGGCAAGGGAAGCGCTGCCCTTTATCAGCGCTAAACAGAAAGCGCTAATAACGGGGTATGCCTTTATCAGCGTGTTTTTTAGCGCTGATAAAGGTATATCTTTATCAGCGCTAAAAAAGCACTGATAAATGAATGTTTTATCAGCAATTTTATTTTAGCGCTGATAAAACATACCTTTATCAGTGCTTTTAACGAGTGCTGATAATGGTTCTGTCAGTTTTTATTTAATAACCCTAACAGGCCATCCTCGCTTGCACGCGGTCAAGATCTCGTGGAAGCTAAACCAGGCCCCTCGCCGCGCGACCTCGTCCTCCTCGTCCTCCTCCTTCCTCCTCCTTCCTCCTCTTCGTCCTCCTCGTCCTCCTCCTTCTCCGCCGCAGCTGCCGCCTCCGCCCCCACTCCCGCTACTGTGACCGCCTCTGCCTCTACCGCCTCCACCCTCGCTGCCGCGCGTGACCGCCGCCGCCTCTGCCGCCGTTGCCGCCTCCGCCTCGGCCGTCACCGTCGCCTCCACCCTCGCTACCACGACCGCCGCCGCCTCGTCCTCCTCCTCCTCGTGCTCTCAAGGTGGGAGGTGAGTTCCATGGATGGTATTCCCTTGGTATATTATTTATATATTGTGTGTGTGAGGACCAAATAGTGAATATAGATGTGAGATAGGAATAATACCATATCTTGAGCCTAATTTCAGTAAGGATTTCCATAATAGATAGTGTGGTCTTAATGTGATTATGATTATGTCTAGGGATGTGATTCATAATTAGTGATGAGTGTTAAAATAAGAGATGTTATTGATATTTAGCAACATAAGTGGGTTGTTTGTGAATGATGTGGAATTGGATACCCTATAGGTTCCATAGGGATATCTTGACTCTAAGATGAATTATATGGTAATTGTTTAGTTATGATGGTTCACATGTGTGAGAGGTCTACCAAGGTTATGTGTGATGACTTCTGTGGATAACCAACCCTTGTTTTCATTTTTTTTATTTTGAGTTACCATGGGCGGTAAGTTCTACCCCTTCGAGTTGAATATTTATGTATGTGATACAAAGGAAATAGTTTTTAATCTTATGGTTATATGGATTCCCAAAGATTATCCCAATGGAAATGATAATGGATCCATATTAATTTTCATCACATAGCACAATCTCATAGTTATATGATTAGACAAAGATGAACCCATAATACAAAACATATCACCTAGTATGTCTGTCACATATACGAATAAATAAATTAGAAAAAATACATGCTACAAAGCATAAAGGTACCATTAAATACTTACATTGGTTAACTTGTTTTAGAAATTGTTTATCTTCATCCATGCCTTGTACTTGCACCCATGAATTTGAAGGTGAGTATGCGTACACGATAGTTGAACTTCTTAAAGAAGAGTTTCTGGAAGAGTATAAGAGACATGATGCAATGAAGATCATTAGAGTGTTGGATCAAATGTGGTTGCTACAAACAATGTGGCAATCGGCTTGTGCAACGCGGCCGAAGTTACAACTTGCAGGTATTGTAACTTAGGCCACGTTGTACAAGCCAATTTCCACAATGAATAACAAGATCTTCATTACTTCATGTCTCTTATACTCTTCCAGAAACTCTTATCTAAGAAGGTCAACTATCGTGTACGCATACTCACCTTCAAATTCATGGGTGCAAGTACAAGGCATAGATGAAGATAAACAATTTCTAAAACATGTTGACCTATGTAAGTATTTAATGTTACCTTTATGATTTGTAGCATGTTTTTTTCTAATTTATTTATTTTTATATGTGACAGACATACTAGGAGATATGTTTTGTATTATGGGTTTATCAGGAGTTCGTATGATTTCCTATTTCCACATTTCATTTTAAATAGCATGTTATAATTATATATTTACTGTACCCTAATGGCTCAAATAGTCAGGCATATTGTAGATGTTGCTAAAATGCTGTAGGATTCTTTTTCCCCAATGGTAGTACATTTTTAGGATGTTTTCACTGATGAGGTATAAAATTTACTTCTTAATAAAGAGATAAACTTTATAATCTAGTTAGTTTTGGGAGAAAATTCAGTTTCTATCACAATTTCTAAAATAACACCAAAAGAGCATCAGTTGTTTGAATTACAATTTGATGATATAGAATATAATGGTTTCATATGGCATAGTACTTTACCATGGGGTTTTATAGTTCTCTAAAATAGATGGTTGATTGGTATTTATTATTTTGTTGGACTATTGGAGATTGAACCTGATGAGAGTCATGAATATGTATCCTCATCCACGCATTGATAGTCACATTGATCATCTATGAGGTTCTATGATCTTCTCCAATATAGATTTGACATTAGGATACCATTAGATGAGCTGGACATCGATGGACCTACCATGGACTGCTTTTAGGAGTAGTTATGGCCTGTATGATTTTTTAGCGATGATTTTTGGTTTAACTAATGCATTGGTTGTATTAAGGGACTTGATGAATAGGATATTTCATCCTTTTCTGGATCAGTTTTTAGTAGTTTTTTTCAATTAAATATTAGTGTACTCCCAACCCATAATTGATCTTGACCAACATCTTATCATCACCTTGAGTACACTGAGATAGCATCATATTTATTACTATTTTCTCATGTTACTCATTGCTTTCCTCTTGTTCGCATGTCATGTATTTTCCAAGGCATCATTCAGTCTTTGTAAGACTAACTTGGAATAAATTTGATATATGTCAGATTAAATCAGGTATCTTATACATACACGATGTTCACCCTACTGGACACACCATGTATATGGATTTCACATGTGTTTAAAGGCATTTGTACCATGATTTGTTTTTATAAAACCCAAATAATGCTACCTGATTAATTAAAACATAATATTAGGAAAGTTCTCGAGATCAAACCCATAAAGATGATGAATATGAATAAAGAATGGATGAATGCCAATCAGTTTACAAAAGAGTATGAAGATGGCGTGAAAGAGTTTATCAAGTTTGCAGAAGATCATGCATGTGACCCTTCTCAAATCCTTTGTCCGTGTTTACGCTGTTGTTATTCAAGACAAATTAGTCCAGAGGAGTTGGAAGAACACCTGATCTGTCATGGAATAGATAGAAGTTATACATGTTGGAATAAACACGGGGAAAAAACCAATGTAGGTAGCGACTCAGAGAACACGACATTTTATAGATCATCTGATATGATTAGAAGCGTGAATAGTGAAGACGATCGTATGGAGGGTGTGATTATAGATGTGAACGATGATGAAGATTATATTGAGGAAATGAAAAGGAGAGTTGAAGATGAACTTCATGATTTCCCAAAATTGTTTGAGAAGTTAAAGAGTTGTGCAAAAACATCATTGTATGCTGGTTGCACTAAATATACAGCATTGTCAGCAGTATTGAAGATGTATAATTTGAAAGCAGGCAATGGGTGGAGTGACGCCAGTTTTACGGAATTACTTGCTTTCCTGAATGACATGCTCCCAGAAGATAATTAACTACCAAGACGAACATATGATTCCAAACGAATGCTACGATCGATGGGTATGATCTCTGAAAGAATACATGCTTGCCCGAATGACTGTATATTGTTTCCCAAGGACCACAAATCACTTAAAGAATGCCCAAAGTGTGGTGCTTCCCGATACAAGAAAGATGATTCTAGTCCTACGAAAGTTGTATGGTACTTTCCAATCATTCCTAGGTTTAGATGCTTATATGGAAGTGAGGATACTGCAAGACAATTGACATGGAATGAAGATACAAGAATTAAATATGGGAAACTACGTCACCCTGCAGACTCTCCTCAGTGGAAGAGAATTGATCACGAGTATCCTGAATTTGGGAACGAGCTGAGAAACCTTCGTCTGGCGTTATCTACAGATGGGGTAAATCTTTTTGGTTTTCAAAGCAGCAGTCACAGTACATGGCCAGTTATGTTGGTAAATTATAATTTACCACCGTGGTTATGCATGAAATGAAAATACATCATGTTATCTATTCTTATATCAGGACCAAAACAACCGGGTAATGATATTGATGTTTATTTGACCCCATTGATCGAGTATTTGAAAATATTGTGGGATTTAGGTGTTACGATGTATGGTGATTACAAAAATTAACAGTTCACTTTGAAAGCCATGTTGTACGGGACGATAAATGACTTTCCTGCTTATGGAAATTTGTCAGGATATAGCATTAAAGGAACTCAAGGGTGTCCCGTTTGCGAACACGGTACACAATCAATTAGGTTGAAACATTCATCGAAAACCGTGTTTCTAGGACATCGTAGATTTCTACCCCAACGACATAAGTACCGATCTTGGATGACATCATTCGACGGAAGTTCAGAGGAACATACAACACCGTCTCCACTAACAGGTGATCAATTGTTTGAGAAAGTGAAAGATTTGGACACTACTTTTGGTAAACCATTTTCGAAAAACCTTACGAAAACTGGTTGGAAAAAGAGATCAGTTTTTTTTGAATTACCATACTGGAATTGTCTGTATGTCAGACATTTTCTTGATGTTATGCATGTTGAAAAAAATGTATGTGATGGTGTCATTGGCATGTTGCTAAATGAACCCGGAAAAACAAAGGATGGAATTAAAGCTAGATTGGACATGGTTGAGATGAGAATACGAGAAGAGTTGGCACCAGTGAAGGGTGAAAAACGAACATTTCTTCCTCCTACTGCTTACACTCTTTCCAGGAAGGAGAGATATCAGTTTTGCAACTTCTTGAATGACGTAAAGGTTCCAGAGGGGTATTCATCAAATATCAAGAACATCGTGTCAATGGGAGATTTAAAATTAAAGGGTCTAAAATCACATGACTGCCATTTTTTGATGCAAGATCTAATTCCTATAGCTTTACGTTGCATTTTTCCCAAGAATGTCTACCATACATTAACGAAGCTCTGTTTCTTCTTCAAAGCTATATGCAGCAAAGTTATAGACTCGGCGAAATTGCCAACTATGGAAAGAGAAATTGCCGTCATATTATGTGAATTGGAAATGTTCTTCCCACCGACATTTTTTGATATGATGGTTCATTTGATGGTTCATTTGGTGAGAGAGATTCGACTATGTGGTCCTTTACATTATAAGATGGATGTACCCCATTGAACGGTATATGAATATTTTGAAAGGGTATGTCAAAAACCGAAGTCGGCCAGAGGGTTGTATTGCGGAGCAATATATTGTTGAGGAAGCTGTTGAATTTTGTACCAAATACCTGTCTGGTGTGGAAATCATTGACCTACCGAAATCTCGTCACACTGAGTGGCTTGAGGGTGAAGGAATTTCTGGAAGAGAGGTTGTCACAATCAATATTACAGATCGGGAGTAGGCCCACCTTTACATTTTGCATAACAGTTTCGACATTGACCCATATGTTCAAACCCACAAAGAAATTCTTAGGCATTTGAATCCTTCTAGGGCTGAAACATGGATATCAGATACACATAATCGACAGTTTATAGGATGGTTTCGAGAACATATTTTTAAGCAGTTAGATGAAAATCCAGAGTCAATTTCAGAACGACTTCGATGGCTGGCCGGAGGAGCAAGTGTGTACGTATTATCTTACAATGCTTATGCAGTTAACGGTTATACATTCTATACTAATGAACATGATGGAGACAGTACCATGCAGAATAGTGGGGTTACACTTGTGGATGAGGTGATGCATGTTTCTGGTGCTAAGGACAAAAATCCAATTTATGCGAATATGTCATACTTTGGCATCATCAAACGAATATGGGAGTTGGATTATATGAAATTCAAAGTGCCGATTTTTCAATGCAAGTGGGTTGATAACAGGACTACTGTTAAAATAGATGAATTAGGATTCGTGAAAGTTGATTTCAATAAGGAAGGGGAGAAAGATGAACCATTTATAATGACATCACAAGTAGTACAAGTATTTTATGTTCCAGACCCCGCAAACCGAATTTGGTAAATTGTTCTGTTATCGACCAAAACAACTGAAGGTTCAGATGAAAGTTCAACGGAGGTTGATCCTTTTATAGGGACTTCACAATCATTTCTCCGCGGTCCAAATGTAGACGGCGTTTTTTATGTCATAGGAGACCACAATGAAGGAATTTACATAGTCGATAGAGGATTCAAATTAGTTCAGCCTTTAAAGAAAAAAAGAGAGAGTACAATAATCAGGTTATTTGTTTATTGTAACATACATTGTGTTATGTTATGTTATGTTATTATCTGTTCACTTCTGTTTTTATGTAATCTAAATTAAATATTAAACCACTTCTGCAGATAATGACTTCTGCACCTACTGATGCGCCCAATCCCGAGGCACAAAAGGTCTCTCATCCAGCAGCTGGTGGTACCACTGCAGAGCAACAACAGGTTTCTCAACCAAATGCTGGTGGTCCCAGTGCAGAGCAACAACAGGTTTCTCAACCTGTTGTTGTTGGTCCCAGTGCTGAGGTACAACAGGTTTCTCAACCTGTTGCTGCTGGTCCCATTGCCGATGATAGCGCTCCGGGGGAAGATATTGATGCTACTTCTGAGGAAATGGTAGGAAATGAAACCCTGAAAGCACAAAAAAAACAAGAGCGTCATAGTTTGACAGTGTTGGCCAAAATCCTTAAGGCAAAAGCAAAAGGAATCAAATTTGAGGTGGGATGGAATAAGCGAGGCCAACATGTTAATCCCAACAAAGCCATCTTTAGTAGATACATTGGAATCGTCACTCGGCAACGTGTGCCGATTGATGTACAGTCGTGGCACCATGTTTTCACCGGGCTGAAGACACTAATGTAAGAAGATATTACAGTAACATTATGATATCATTTTTTTAATTTATTAAAATAAAATAAAATACCAAAACATTGACTTACTCTTCATCATCCATTGCAGAGTGCATTTATAGTAGATGTATCGCACAAGGAATATGTATTAAGAGTTGCAGGAAGGATTCATAGAGGTTTCCGCACAATTTTAACGAAATATCATCTTAAAGATGTAGAAGGGAAAATCAAGCCGCACCCACCTCCTCTTTACGCACACTTGATATCCCAAGGAGCGTGGGATGTGTTTAGCAACCGTCGTGGGGAGCATACTTTTCAGGTACATTGTGTGGGGTAATAAGTTTTTTGACATTTTCTTGTATTCATCACTCTGATTGACAGTTTTTTATTTATGAAACAGCTACTGAGTGCTGAAAATAAAAAACGCGCAACAGAACCAGCGTACCCTTACCATAAAGAAAGGATGAGGTATGCTGAACTTGAGAAAAAATTGGCACGTCTTTTAAATCTACCCTACTACTAGTATGTGACATAAAACAACACCATAACCATGTTTCTATGTTTATATGTAGATTGATGAATCGAAATCGAAAGCCATATCCATCCCACGCCATGTGCTATGGAAGGAGGGTCGTGTAAATAAAGAGGGGACATTGATAGATGAAAACACACAAAAAGTGTGGGAAACATGTGTAAGTATGACATAATATAAATTTGAGTTGCTTTAAATCTCTATTACATTACAATAACTACTTATTTTTTATATTTTCTATCTGAAATAGTCACAAGAATCAACAACAACCGCACCAGATGTAGACATACTTTCAGCAGCCTTGAAGCAGCCAGAAAAGTATGGCCGCATCAGAGGTGCGGGTTTTGGGGTGACACCCCGAACATATTTTCAAAAACAAAAACAAGCGGAGGATCAAAACGAAAAAATGGAAAAGATGCAAGAACAATTATCTATTTTTCAAGAAGAATTAAAATACCAGAGAGAGATGATAGAAAAATTGATGGGGGAGAGGCAAAGAGAAGAAACAACTCAACAACAACCCGTGCGTGACGATCTCGCCCCACCCCCCACCAGCTTTGAGGCGAGCCATTCCCCTATAAAACCTGACTTAGATGAGGTAATCAATGTTTTAATAATTGTTTCTGTGAAATGTGATTTACATAGACACTGATACCTTTCCTATACTAATATTCTATAGGGTGAAAATGACTGTGATTTATATTTATCAACTCCCACCTATCGCCTTGTAGCGAGGTCTACGGTGTTCAATACGCAAAACGACATGCTACACAATAGGCAACTTCCAAAAGATCATCTTAGAGTGTAAATTAACGTAGCTAATGAGCCGAGTGCCGAGCTACCTATTCCAAATGATGATGATGACATTGATACGGTTGAACAAGCTATTGGAACATTCATCGCATGGCCGACAGTTCTTGTAAAAAAACATGTCGAAAAAAAGGTATTCATTTCTTATTTATTTTTCAAGATGGACCTTTAACATTTAATGAAAAAGGTCTGAACCAATGACTGTTATTACAGAATGACAAAGACTGTGGGGTGAAATGAAATATCATCTCAAAACTATCTCAAGGATCAACCAACCGATTGAAACGGTCTACTGAGATCACCTTCACCCCGCCCGTTCTATATCCACAGTTAATATCATTGCAGGCTCATGTGGATACAAAGCTGAAAGACGACAATACTCACATAGTTTCTTTCGAAAAAGATATGTATGGAGAGGAGATATCAGATTTCATTAGTGCTGAAAATGTAAATGAACTCCTCAAGTATGAATGGCTAGGTGCCTCAGTTGTAAATGTATACATGAGGTAAGTTTTCATGATTTGATTTTACAAAAGCTGATATACTCTGATAATTTTGACTAAATACATTTTATATTTTTCACAGACATATATATGAAAAACAATTGAAGGGATTTCCCCATGAACAAAAATTTGGACTCGTTAGTCCTCACACCACATCTTCAAAAGACGAAATAGATTCTGTTAAAGAGGCTGCAATAATGTAAGCCCTGATCAAATCATTTGAAAACAAAATTACGGATGACAGACTCTTTTTAATACCAACGATGCAGGGGTAAAACTATACAATTTAATCATATCAACTATATTTTCATTTCTTTCTTTACTTATTCATTTTTGTATTTTTAGGGAGCATTGGATGCTGATTGCAGTCAATTTGGATACTCCAAAGATTTATTTTCTGGATTCAACGCATGGATATCTAACAAACCGACCACGCATGATGGAGTTTGTTAATTTGTAATACACTAGATCCAACATTTTAAAACTAAACATCTAGTTATATAATTTATTTTATCTTTTAATGAGGATTCTGTTATGATAGGGCGGTGCATCAATATCGTCTAATGCATGGAATGAATCCAAGGCATAAGGATAAGCACGCCTACAAGATCTACAACTGGAAAAGTATCCGAGTATATATAATAACATTTCACTATCAAAACACATATCAAAACTAATTACTTATTGTTGTCGATGTTTCTGTAGTGTCCAAAACAAAAAAACGGAAAGGACTGTGGTTATTATGTTTGTAAATTTATGAAAGAGATCGTATTTCATCAACAAACTAGCATCCCTGATGAGGTATTTTTGAAAATAATTACGAGTTCATTTAAAATATTTATTAATCCTTTGTGTATTTATATTTTTTCAGTACTACCATGACTGTCGCAAAAACTCATATTCAGAAGATGATATACATGTGTTTAGAAACGAATGGGCAACATACCTGATGGAAGATTGTACACAAATAGGATGAAGGTGAATTCCTACCACTTATTTTATCTATATATGATCATTGATTATCCTCCAACCTTCTTTGGTGAATTTAGAATGCTCTGATGTATTGAAATCTTAATTTATTACTCAATGTTTTCTATCCCTGGATTCATATTATTGATCTTTGAACAAATCAATATTGAAGTAAGGCATGATGGTGTGCAGTGCGTATGGGGTGAACGATGAAACCACCGAGGATCAACAAAATCCATTTTCTGTATCTCGTTTGTTTGAACTTGTATTTGATCACATGTGTTGTTGTTTGACTTGCACAATTATTTCTAGGTAGATGCATGAGATAATCAGTATCGTTGAGGGATTTTTTGGAACCAAAATATGTGTCCCAAGATAATTCAAGTATGGGAAAGGCTGGTTGAGATGAAATCCAAGCTCAAACGACCATTACATCATCAAAAGAATCAACCCTGTGATGCACCATCATGTAGAATCTGGTCCTCGTGATGTTTTGAGGTGTTTATGGAAGGTATGGGGAGTCTGATAAGCCACATGGACACCATAAATAATGTTTACAGACAACTCCACATGTTTTTTGTGCGTCATGCCTCTTTACAAGGATCACGCCATTCACATGGTCCATCTTAGCACGTATGTCCCATTCAGCCCATTGCTACTCTTTGAAGAACCTGAGAATCTGACAATGCATAAGCCCCAAAAGACCCATACTCATCCAACCAAGAGTATTCCTAGTGTGAAGGGAAGCTAACCATGGGTAATACCCACAACATACCTCTTTTAAATATATGGGTTTTGATCCTTGTATTCTAAATAGGGTACGTAGGAAGCCTCCATGAGGTTAAATCCCAACCAATGGTAAACCATGGTGACCCCCTCACTGGGGTACACCTTCGATTATTTTCCCTATTGTATTTCCCTTAGTGGAATCTGAATAATTCTTCAAAATGAGAAACCTTACCTTTATGGGATGCACCACACTTGGGTCAGACCTCATTGGGCGTTTTGATCCATCTATCAGGTAAACATTCCAGGTGCTCCCTCCTAGAGATGTACCTACCTAATCCACCTTTATAAGTGTTTTGATCCACCCAGGTCTTACATCTCTGTAAGACATTAAATCATGACTTTCTATCCTTGTGGGATGTTAAACTCATGGAATACCACAAGTTAAACATGGGTTTACATTAATATATTCAATATTAATGTTTAATCAGTCCTTATTAAGGTATTGTGGAGGTGTGGTTTTATGTTTTCCAGCAAATTTCGGAAGATTATCCAGTATTTTCTTGCTAAGTGTACTATATGAAATGTTTGTGTGGTTAAAAATGTGTTATCAAAGGAATTTGGGGTGTGTATAGACTTGAAAGTTATTTTTAAAATGAATGTAGTTGTATTTCTTGTGGATTTTCATGCTTAAGTCCTTTAAATGTGTTTGAAGAAATGAGAAAGTTGTGTGATGGGTGTTTTCAAATGGATTTAATGTGTTTGTGAATTTTAAAGAGGGTTTTCTTATGAGATGTAGAGATTCTATATATGTGTATTTACATTTATTGAAAGTACATGAGAATGTGTTGATATATATGATGTGTATAATGTAAATTGAGCATAATTTCCATACAAGGTATTTTCTTTATGATGTGCAGGGGACAGGGTGAGAGGGCAGGGGTGGTTTTCTGGGGGAGGGAGAAGGGGGAAAAGTGGTAGGGGGAAGGGGTAGGGGGTGTGATGGGTTCTTTTGAAATATATAGGGGGTGGGCAGGGGGGTGTGCAATGGGCAGGGGGAAGTGCAGTGGGCAGGGGTGTGCTGGGGAAGGGGACAGGGGTGCTTCTTTTTTATGGAATGGGGGGACATAATATTTGTTTTATGTTTTGTGCCTCACTAGTATAATTGGTTATTTTATGTTTTATGCCTCACTAGTATAATTACATTTAGAAACCCCATTCTTTATTTCATTATTGTATTACTAACATAATATTTGTTTTATTATGTAGGTGAAATCTTTTTCCTCAGTTCGAATGCTTTGTTCAGAAACCGCTGCCATGGACGACAATTTTTTAGAGCGGATGGATGCAAAAAGGATGGAACATCATTGTTTTTTTAACTTTTTGTTGGATAAATGTAATTTTAACCAAATTAAACATTTTTTGAAATGTATATAGAAGTGTGTTGTTTTGTATTCATGATTTCAAGTAAATGTATGTATCATTTTTTGTTCTTCTGTGCTTTGTGTGTTGGTGTTGTGTGTGCTGTGTGCAGGTTTTGTTTGGACTGTGCAGGTGCTGTAATGTGTGCAGGTGCTGGGCAGGTTCTGTGCAGGTTCTGGATTTGGATAGGATCTTTGTCCTTTATCAGCACTAGTTAAGCGCTGATAAATGGATAATATATCAGTGCTATTTTGAGCGTTGATAAAGGTAGTTTTTATCAGCGCTCAAAATAGCGCTGATATATTATATATTTATCAGCGTTGAAAATAGCACTGATAAATACTACCTTTATCAGCGCTCACTTAGCGCTGATAAAGGGGACCCCCCTTTATCTTCACCGAGATTAACAACACTTTTTTTGCGCTGTTAAAGGCTGTTTTTAGTGCTATTATAAGCCATATTTGTAGTAGTGAGTGATCTTGGCTCAATGTGTGAACACATCCCACGACTCTGGTCATCGAGACTCAAATTCCCATTGGGGAAAAATTCATGTGATGGTATGTTTAAGTTAGTATTTTCATCATAAATCTAGTGCTAGGAGATTATATCCTAACATTCTTATCCAAATTACCACTAAATATCCTGGCTTCATATACTTCAAATCAAATAATCAACCAAACATGGGAAAATTAGTCATTACAAATAATTTCATTTATTACATTCAAATACCCAATTTTAGTTTTCAACAAGAATTTTCATTTCAAAACCAAATCATAGGTTTTCATAAAATCTATTCCCTTTTCAAATCATATTATATTCTAATCATTTTTTTTGAAATCAAGGCTAATTATTTTATAAAATATTCCCACTAAAATATATAGTTTCTCAAATCATTCCATGACACAAAAAAAAACTAAGGGGATTTATTTCAAAAATACATGACTCTAAAATCACAAATAAAATACACTTTAATTCAAATCATATTAAATTATTTTTATAATTCATATTGAATAAATCAAGAAAAAAAGTTTCAATTGTGTGGAAGAAACATTGTGGAACCACCTGCCTTTAATTAGTGATCAACCCAACTTAACACCCATAATGGGATCTGTCAATGAATAATGAGTATAGGAGATCAAGTATTCTAACCTATAATCAAGATTCATAAAAGAAAATATTATATTCACTAAAAAGATGATGATCTATCACTCTATAAGGAGGATATAAGAGGAGATAGAGGATTTCCAATCGATGAGAGATCCCCTTATCAGAGAGAAACCAAACGCATCCACTAGAGCTTCTATATGAGAAGAAGGGAGTTTGGAGGAGTCAAAATGACTCTTGTAAGCCTTAAAGAATCAAGATTTCAAATGAGAGTTGTGTAGGAGAAAAAATAATATAAAATGGGGATCATGAAATTTAAGACTATAAAAAAAGATACCACGTTGCAACCTCCCATAGACACGGTACAGAAAGGATTTAGACAACCATACTATGGTGTAGACTTCTTGTCATGAACTAGGCCAGGTTGCCATCCCACTAGACACCTGACCCAACTCGTGGGAAGGTCCAAAGGGAATTACCAATCCCCATGGGTTGTAACTAGTGCCTAGGCATTGAGTAACACCTTTGGGAATGGTTTTTTCATGTAAAAAACCATAAATATTACATAATAATCAAACACCATATCATAACCAAATTTGACAATATAATAGACCAAAAGATAACACTGCAATAGGGGGATAAGCATTTAACAATTTCAACCAAAACCAAAATAACAAACAAAGGTAAGGGAACCAACAATACAACCAAGCCTCCATGAAACATGAGGGTCAACATCCCCATTCCACAACCAATAATAGTCACCAAAAGGGGAACTACTAGCACATATATCCACCATCACCACCAAGGGAACCTTGCCTTTAACTGGGTAAAACATAATAAGGTCTACATAAACCTGAGGGTGTATATAAGGTGTGATCCAACATACCTAGTAGGACAAAAAAAAAATAGATTCCATGTAATGACATTATGATAAACATTAACATGTTATTTTTTAAGAAAAAGGAAGATACAATTTAAATAAAACATTCTTTGAAATAAAATAGAAAGTAAACGTGACAAGATAATGGTAAGAATAGTATGAGCACTATAGAAAATCTCTAAGGTATTAGGGTTACTAGGGTCCTAGGATCCTCATACTCTTGGTGATCACATCTCTTAGACATGAAGGTCCTATTTGAGCCTCCAATCCCTAGCACATGAATGTTTAGTTAGTGTTGTTATGTATATCCTTATTAAGGAGACCAATCATCAGCCTGACTAATTCACCTAATATACTAGACCTAGTCTACCCACTTAGATAACTAGGATTCCATTGTGCTCAATTCCACCACCTATATAAAATTATATCTATTTTATACAATCACACTTCCAATAATAGAAACATACATGACAAACAACCATTTACAATAGTCAAATCATTATCAAACCCTTACGCACAACAAAAAAATTGGAAAACATGTTTCCCACAACCCATACAATTTATAAAACCATTTTAGAACCAAATAAATAATATTAAACATCTAAAACAATTTCAAATAATGGAACAACCTACCTATTTCTTGATATCTTCACAAAACCAGAATGAAATCACCAACTGAACTAAGGAAAGGCCCTAAGGATGCAATTAAATACCATAACCATAAAGATTTAACCCAAATAAACGAGATTAAATCCAACCTAGGTCAAAACCCTTTCTATAGAAAAATAACCCAAGAGAGAAAAAATTAGTGACCAAGAAAGGAGAATAAAAGAGAATATGAGATTCTTACATAGAGATTCCTTGTAGATTAAAGGCCAAATCACCCTAAAAATGGAGCCCAAGGGAATAGAGAAAGGGAGGGAGTTTCACCTTGGGATAGAGGGTCAAATGGGAAGATTCACCGAATAGAGGACCACTACGAAAAAATTAAAATGAACAAATAACCAATATTCCCAAGAACCCTTAATGTATATCCTCCAAGAACATCATACATCTCCAAATGACACGTCTACATCACTAAGAAGAGAGAAAATCCCAATAATGTCCATAGACCTAGCATAGGTCACCCAACCATTTAAATTTTCACTAAAATAGTGGTACATAAGATGGAAATATACTAAGAACACATCCCTTCACCCAAATAAGAGACTACAACCACTAACCATGAAGAACCACTAAGAGCATAATTCGAAACCTAAGGAAAGGTACACCCAAAACATAACAATGAATCCAAATAAAATAACACAATCAATATCCATCAATGATTCAACCAACAACAAGAACAATATTAAAAAAATATTTGGAAAACATGCCTTAAAGGGAGGTCTGGAAAACCGAAGAGGGCGTTGCGGGCAACGGAGGTCCGATAAACCGAAGAGGGCGTTGCGGGCGGTGGAGGTCCAGAAACGAGAAGCGAGGGTGGCGGAGGTCCGGACATGCGAACTCAACGGGCGACAGAGGGGATTCGCATGGTTCCAGTACCACGAAAGCTTTAGGTCTCGATAAAACAAGGGCACTGTGCGACCGACTTTATAAAAAAATGGACTAAGGTTTTATCAGAGATAAAAAAGTGCTGATAAATCATACCTTTATCAGTGCTAAAATTTTAGCGATGATATCGGTATTATTTATCAGCGCTTTTCTAGCACTGATAAAGAGGCCCTCTATCAGTGCTAGAAAAGCGCTGATAAAGAATCCCTATATCAACGCTAAAATTTTAGCGCTGATACAGGGTAACCTTTATCAGGGCTTTTACTTAGCACTGATATAAGGGGGAGCTTCCCTTGCCCATTTTTGTAGTAGTGTGAGTACACTGAGAGAGCATCATCTCTATGCTAAACTCTTGAAGTGTCACTTTTGGATGGATCAGATTCACTTCTTGGTCCACGTCATCTTAGAGGCAGGAGTATCTGTGGACCTAGAGAAAGTGAGAGCTGTAGTTTCCTGGGAGCAGCCGAATAATTTTTTTGAGGTACGGAGTTTCCTAGGGATGGATGGATACTACCGGCGCTTCATTCAAGACTTTTCACGCCTAGAAACACCATTGAAATGTCTGATCAAGAAGGGGGAGAAGTTTTTATGGTCAGATTCTTGTGAGTCATCCTTTCAGGAGTTGAAGGGAAGGTTGACATCATCACCGATTCTAGTCTTTCCAGATCCAGGCAAGAGCTATACTATTTATTGTGATGCTTCAGGTATCGGGCTGGGCGCTGTGCTTATGCAGGGAGATGGAGTCGTTGCATACAGGTCTTGGAAGTTGAGGCCACATGAGAGGAACTACCCGATGCACGATCTAGATTTGGCAGCTGTTGCTCATGCCTTATGCTGTTGGAGACATTACCTTCTAGGAGAGCACTTTGTGGTTTTCACGGACCACAAGAGTCTTAAGTACATCTTCACTCAGCGTGATATGAATCTGAGACATCGTAGGTGGGTCGAGTATCTCCAGTCTTTTGATTTCGATCTTGCCTATACGCTGGGAAAGGGAAATGCAGTGGTAGATGTGTTGAGCAGAAGAACTCAGATTCAGGCAGTTCAAGAGGCCAGTAGTGAATGGCAGCTTATGGCTTTGTTTTCTAAGATACATCTGGAGGTGCACGATAGACAGGGATAGACTTTCCTATCTTCTGTAGCTGTTACCTTTACACTTATTGATCAGGTACGAATGAGGAAACTATCAGACTCAGAAGGCTTAGTCCTGCGGGAGAGTGTGTCAGGAGAGGACCCTCTTCCTAGATGGACAGTGGGAAAGGATGAGATATTACATTTCCAGGGATGTGTATGGGTGCCAGCAGACATACGCGAGGAGCTGATACGGGATTTTCATTCTTCAGTTTGGGCAGTTCATCCTAGCGTCACCAAGATGTATCAGGATCTTCATCACCAGTACTGGTGGCCCGGTATGAAGAGAGATGTTGCTGGTTTTGTCTTGAGGTGTTCCACTTGTCATCAGGTGAAGGCGGAGCATCAGCGACCAACATTCCTTTTACAATAGTTACCCATTCCAGAGTGTAAGTGGAACGATGTTTCGATGGACTTCGTGTCCGGATTTCCGAGGTCGCCTTGAGGGAACGATGCTGTTTGGGTTTTCGTCGTCAGGATTACGAAGGTTGCTCACTTCTTACCGATCAAGGAGACCTTCAGTGTTGATGATCTGGGATGACTGTACATCCGAGAGATTGTACATCTGCATGGAGTTCCACACTCCATTTTTTCAGATAGGGATTCACACTTTACTTCTCAGTTCTGGAAGGGGATTCTGAGGGCTTTGGGTACACAAGTACTTTTGAGTACAACATACCATCCCCAGAAAGATGGCCAGTCTGAGCGTACGATCTAGGTACTTGAGGATATGATTCGAGCTTGCATTCTAGACTTTGGCGGTTCTTGGGAGAAGCATATCCCTCTGGTGGAGTTCGCCTACAACAATAGTTTTCAGGAAACTATTCAGATGGCACCTTACGATGCCTTGTACGGTAGGCCATGCCGATCACCTTTATACTACCTGGAGACTGGAGAGGCAGCTTTATTGGGACCTCGTCTGGTTTAAGAGACCTCAGAGAAGATATAAATGATTTGGAAGAGGATGGATACAACATAGTCTCGACAGAAGTCTTATGCTGGTCAATGGAGACGACCTATGGAGTTTGAGGTCAGGGATCAGGTTTTCCTGCGTGTCGCACTGAGATTGAGACACAAGAGGATTCAGAGGTAGGGTAAGCTTTCACCATGGTACGTTGGGCCGTTTGAGGTATTGGAGAGAGTTGGGACAGTTGCCTATCGTTTGTAGTTACCTTAGAGGTACCGGGCCATGCACGACATCTTCCACATCTCTCAGCTCCGACGTTACTTTTCAGACCTGTCTCATGTCTTTCAGCCCGAGGAGGTTGAGCTCGAAGCGAATGCATTGTTTGAGGAGCATCCTATCTAGATTGTCGATCACAGTATGAAGGTTCTCCATGGGTGGTATGTTCCTCTAGTATGGGTGCTATGCTAGCACGATCGAGTACAGGATGAGACCTGGGAGAGGGAGGCCGATGTACGATCACAGTGGCCGGAGCTATTCGGGGTTTCTTCTTCTCTTCCTTGTTAGGGAAATTTGGGGACAAATTTATTTAATGGGGGAAGTTTGTAAGAACCCAGATCTTCGTTTTTAGGAATGTCTGGGGTTTCTGGAAATTTTTAAAGTACACGTAGTGTACTTTTTGAGTATACGCAGTGTACTCCCTTGTCACGCTAGGCCGTGTGTTGGCCGTGTCCGGGCCAAACACACGATGTGTAGGGGTGAAGTGGAGGCCGCTTAAAGTGGAGTACAGAAAAATAGAGTACACGCTGTGTACTCAAGAAGTACATGGTGTGTATTTTTTTCACTAAACGGACCGGGGTTGCACCTGACGGACAGAGCACCTTTCGTCTAGTTTTCATTCGTCCGAGAGAAGCCGTACGACTGTGGATCTTCTCCGAGCTCCAGAGCCTCCGTCTATGCTTCGAATCGACTACCGTCGATTGCGTTGGAACCACAGCGGTGAGTTCTTATTTCTACTAGAGCCTTGTTTTCCAATTATTCCTTTTTATAAAGATATTGTGGGTTAATAATTTTTGATGTTTTCTTAGATCTTTGATGTTCTAAGGAGAATCAATCATCTTGGTTCACTTATATTGATCTCCTAGAATCGAGGTAGGTGGTTTTTGCATTTCTGTAGGAAGTATGTGAATATTTTGTGAAAATTTCACCAATAACCTTGAATGGGGTATTACATGTTTCCTTTTTTTCCCTTGTTGTTTGCCTACTTTGCTTATACGCCTGTGTAAAGGTCATTGCTTGTGAATAGGGTAAATTGTATTGTGCTCTGGATGTTTTTCCTTGCATGTTTTTCTTATCAGGCGTTTTTACAGTTTCCTTACCTAGTTGTAGGATAGTGGAACTGTTGTACTGTTATGCTGTGGTGCTTTAGAATGATATCCAAGTATTTCTTGAGGTTTACTTGGGGAGATACGCGTGTTATGCATGTTTATTTTACACAGGGCTGAGAGAACCTAGTGTAATAGACTATATGGAGAATGGACGTAAGGGATTCTCTAGAGTGTATTTAATTTACGATGCGAGACCACAGGGGGAATTGACGTTGAGTGCTTCCTCAGAGAGTCTGTAGTTCCTCTACGCGGGCCACAGGGGGAATGAGATGTTGAGTGCTTCCCCAGAGAGCCTTTAGTACGATACGAGACTATAGGGGGAATTGATGGTGAGTTATTCCTTAGAGAGTCTATTCTTTAGCTGAACTAGAGGGGAGAGACTGTGTGTGCTTCCCAGAGGGTTTCTAGTACTTTTAGGTTGAACCATAAGGGTTAGGCTGTGAGAACTACCCAGGGGGTTACCTGTTGTTCTTATTGTTGTTTGGCTGTTACTTGTGTACTTTATATGCTAGAAATTGTGGATTATAGCAGCTGCATGCTTTCCTGTTTAATGCTTCCTGTATTTTTACTACCATGTATTCATTGACTATTAGGAACAAATCTTTGGGTGGTTGCCTACTGGGACCTTGTCTCACACTCTATTTGGGCCATACTTTTGGTCCCAAACAGATTATATTGTTGCAGGTATAGATAAGGGAAAGTTCCCTTCTACTTTAGTTACTTGACTTGCTCTGGAGCTAGAGATCATGGGACCAAGCTATGTCTTGTGATGCTGAGGAGTTTACCTTTTTTCTTTTTCACTTTGGTTTAGTATTTTATTCAGCATTGTGGCTTGCTTGGCTATTTTCCTAGACATTTGTATCATGCATCATTTTATATACATGTGTGTGTGCTCTAGTTGTTTACTGTTAGTCTTCCGCTGTTTATCATTTACTATTGTATAGATGTTTATGGTTTCTACTGTTATCTATTTGTTTTTCTTCCGCTGTGTACTCTGCCAATGAGGGCATAGTTTCCCCACTATCACACCCAAGGCCCTCGCTGCTAGTCGGCAACCTTTGGCATTTGGGGAAATGCACTTGAGGCCATGTGACTAACCAGGTATGGGGCACCTCTGGGTGGCTTCCAGAACCGGGACGTTACAAGATGAGTGTTCCACATCGTATAAGAAGGTGTCACATCATATGAACATGATGAATAAATATGATGATGAAAAATGAGATGATATTTTAAGATGATTATATCATGACAATCCAATCATGATTTTATAAATGTTTAAAAGATTTAAGGAGATGAATATTTGAGATATTCTCTCCATGATGCAAGGAGAAACTATCACTGTAATGTGAATGCATTCATTCCCACATGGAGTTACTAATAAATGGTTTTTAAGGAATAAATTAAAAAGGAGAAGGTCATGATATAACCTAATATCATAAGGAAATATATGATCGAGTCTTCAATTTTTTTTGAAAGAAGAATATTTGTATTTTAAATGAGTTTGAATATTGAGTCACTAAAATATTTGAAGTGATGATAAATGTGGAAATATTGTTCAAATGGATTTTGAATATTAAAGGATGAAATGAATAAAGGAAAATGGGTTCATATATTAATGCATGAGGGGGATAAATATTCGTACAAGTATTAAAAAAATTGTATAAGCCTGTTGTAAGAAAAAGAAGAAGACCCTATTTTTCGAAGTTCACAAAAGTTTTTGATTTACATTATTAATATACATTTAAAGATTTATTGGTGTTTATATTCAATAAGAGATAATTTTTACTTTACTAGTTGGATCTAGTTACTTATAGTAGGTTCAAGGTCATATCTTTACCTATAAATATAACTTGATAATAAAAGTATATTTTTGTGTAAGTGGGATAAAAGACACCATATAATGGGGATTTAGTAATCCTTTGTGAGGTGAACCTCATCAACAAACATGCAGAACTCCTCATTTTATTTTTCATTTGATTTTGATAATGTATTATTACCAAACAAGCATAAGGGCATATGGGTTTTTGAAAAAGAACGTGAACACTAATTCAAAACCTCTTAGTGTTCAATATAACCTATTTTATCCTTTTTAATTGGTATGAGAGCACAAGTTTTCCCTTTTAAGATATATTATGAAACACCATAACTTTGTTAACTGGAAATGGGTTCCAACCTTTGATGAAAATGTTTTTCACTTGTGGAAATAGAGAATGAAACCTTATCTTTTATCCCTGAGATGGGATATTATTTATACTACTCTTAAAGGTTTTAAATTGCCAAAGGATATTTCTACATGGTATCAAAATGATAAGAAAAATGTTGAAATGATGGAAAAACAAGAAATTCTCTACTATATTCATTATTAGAGAAGGAATTAACAAAATTTATTGGGTACAAAACCACTAATGAAATTGGGTAAAAACTTCATAACATCAATAAAGGAAACAAGAAGGTGAAGGAATAAAAGATAAAAATTTATAAACAATGGTTTTAAGACACAATAATATAAGAAGATGATTCAGTTGATGGATTTTTTACCAGATTCAATGTTATTATAAGTTTTATCATAGGTTTTGGAGAAAAATTTAATGATATCACTATATTCAATGAGCTTGTGATAATTATTCTAGAAAATTTTGATTCCAAGATCTCAACATTGGAAGATAGAGACATTGATGAATTCACCATTGATGAATTTCATAACACATTTATCAACTATGAGATAGGTAAAGGATCTACCCTTAAAATAAAATGAAAAATAGAAAAGTAAATTATATTCAAATACTTTAAGGAAATGAAAATTGATGAAGAAAAAATTTCTCATAATGAAGAAGGGAATATAAAAGATTATGATGAAAATATTTCTCTTATGTCAAGAAGTTTCACTAGAGGAGGAAGAGGTAAGTATGGAGGTAACCTGCATTATAAATTTTTTAACTATGGAAAATTTGGGCATTTTATTTCTAACTATATAATAAAAATCAAATATATTGATAAATATGATGAAACTAATAATGTATCTCTCTATAAAAGAAGACCATGAAATAAGGGTTAATCGTTGTTGAAGGGAAAAAGAAAATCACTATAAAGTTTTTTATAAGGAAATTATTATCTATTTAAGAAGGTGTTTCAGATAGTGATGATTGTAATGATAATAAGGATACACACATGTAATTCTCTCACAATGTTCTCATAGATCAATAAATAGAGAAGATCGATTTATCATATGATGAATCACAAGTCAATAATGAGTATACTACTGAAGATGGTGAATATTCAAAATAATATACCATGATGGTGGAGATTAATATGTGTCTAAAAGAAATTTTAATATTGATAAATGATAATTCATTTATCAATAAAAATTCCAAAGAGCTCAAATGGATTCAGACTGGGAAAGAAAATCTTGTTGAATAAATAAAAAAATTAAAACTTAAGAATTAAAAAATAAGATGATTATTGATGATAAAACCTCTACTATTATCCTTGGGGATAATAAGGTTGACATATTGAATTAGAAAATTTTTGAGTTGGTAAATATGAAATTGATATAAAAATGTAGCTTTACTAAGGCTATTTAAGGTAGATGTGAATGTTCTATTCACTAGGAATCTATCAATTCTGATGTTCAAAAAGCCAAAATATACTCACATCTAGAAAGGGAAAAATTATAAGAAAATATCTATACCAATATCAGATATACATATAATTAACACACAAGAATATTAGTGAAAACTACTTAACACTTGCCTAAAAATTAATAGATACTGGTTTCCATGAAAATTCATAATTTCTACCAAAGAAGAAGGTTTCAGGGATATTATTGGTGGTGTGGTGTGCATAGAAATAAAGAATACAATTCATGGGACAATATGTCTCTTCATAGTCCAAGGAAGGATTATACATTAATAGGGATACATTGGTAGTAAAAAGTGAATAACAGTTCCAGACATCAATAACTAAAAAGGAACACTAAGATGAAAAATAACTTTTAATGTCTACAAAAATTAATGGAAGATGTTGTGATAATATACATAAATCAAATGATTATTTTACAATTACACTAGTTAAATACAATAATCATCAATTAAGGAATATTTAGAATCAAAATCAGTAAGATCATGTTATGGAAGTTTCATTCAAATCATGTAAAGATAAGAAGACATGGATAATGGATAATGGCTATTCTTCTCACATTACTAGATATTTATTCAATATAAATTACATGGAAAATTATAAAGGAGGGTCTGTTACATTTGGAAATGAGATATCTCTAAAAATTAAAGGTATTAGAATAATAAAAAATGTGAAGAATTATATTAGACCCAATAATGTGTTATTTATTAATGGGTTAAAGCACAACTTGATGAGTGTGTCATAACATTGTGATAATGTCAATTAAGTGATTTTAAAGAGAAATGTATGCCTTATAAAGATACTAAAAGATAATTTGTTATCTCTAAGGGATTAAGAACTCAATGTAACCCTTTTCAAATGGGAAAGGAAGAATTAAACTATTAACTAATTTTGAGCGATGAAAATAGTTTGTGGCATAAAATATTGGGTTGTATTTGAAAAAAGAAAATGAGAAAGTTTAACAAAGAAGAATAGTGAGAAACATTCCAATATTATAGGACAACACTATTATAATTTTCAAGATTTAAAATAAAGGAAAAATGGTGATAAAAACCCATAAAGGAGCTGATAACCAAATAGAGAAACCATTGGAGCTGATATATACTAATGTGTGTGGCCCAATGAAAAATAAGTCACCAAGTGAAGACAATCATTTCATCACTTTCATTGATGAATTTAATATAATAACATGTATAATGTTCATGTCCCACAAATCTCAAGATCTATACAAATTTAAAAGATTTAGGATTTTGGTTAAAAAACTGATCTTAATTTGAAAAGGTTAAGATAAGATAATGGTAAAAATTATGACAATAGACAATTCTCAGATTATTTAGACAAGCACAACATCATACATTAGTTCATTTCTCTATAAACCCCTCAAAAAAATGAATCAGTTGAAAGAAAAAATAGGAGTATTTTTTATATGGAAAGTCTATGCTTACTTAGAATGATATTTTAAGGTTCTTCTGAAAATAGGTTATTACTATAGCTGAAGTTATTTATAAAAAATGATTCTTGAGGTTCAATTTTGACATGTCATACTATGAAATGTGGTTCATGAATAATCCATGTGTAAAACACTTTATAATGTTTGGGAGTCCATGATTAATTAAAATAAAGGGAATAATTGGAAGTAATTTTAATGAGAAGTAGATAAATGAATATTCCTTAGATACACACAAAATGTAAGTTCCTATAGATGTTATAATAAAAATATAGAGAAAATTATTGAATATGGTGATGTTATAGTTTTTGAAAATAAAGAACATGTAAAGAATTATACTATGATAGATAACGAAGATGATGTTGTTAATGTTGTATCAATACAAGTAAAGGAAAAAGATACAAAACCTCAAAAAGATGATATAGATTCTATATATATGAGTGACGATGAGAGAAAATAGATGCTTTTGAGTATAGGTTCAAGGTAGAAGAACCATGTGGATATTGAAAATATAAATGGGTACCAAAATCAAGGTGTTCAAACCATGAGAAGAGTTATGGGAATTAATAACACAATCTTGATTTCCAAGATAGATTATAAAAGTGTTGAAGAAGATTTTGAACATAAGTAGTGTATCCAAGATATGAATGAATAGTTTGATCAAATAGAAATGAATGAGACCAGAGAAATTGTTCCATGTACTATGGATAAAAAAATTATTGGAACAAAATGGGTGTTCAGGAACAAACTAAATAAGGATGAAAGTGTTTCAAGAAATAAATATAAACTTGTATGTAAGAGATATTCTCAAGAATAGGGCATTGATTTTAATGAAATATTAGATTCAGTTTACAAGAACAAGACTATATTTTTTTTTACAATTACTACTCAAATAAACTTAAATTTTTTTCTAGATGGATGCAAAGTCATCATTTCTTAATGGAGAATTTGAAAAGGAAGATTATATGGGACAACCTGAGGGATTTATATTTTATAATGATGGGATAAAAGCTTATAAGTTAAAAAATACTATTTATAGATTGAAGCAAGCTCTAAGATCTTGGTACTTTAAGTTAGATGAGTATTTTAAAAGCATAGAGTTTAATAATAGGAAAGTGGACACTAATCTATACATAAGGAAGATAAACACCACATCACTCATTATTATTGTTTATAATGATGATATCATTTTTTTTCCAGTGATGAAGAAAAGGTGTGTGAAGATTTATCCATATAAATGAAGAATAAATTTGAAATTTCACTACTTGGTGAAATGAAATTCTTTTTGGGATTATAAATAGCTCAAGTTGTTGGTCATGTTTTTATTTTACAAGAAAAGTATGCTAAAGATCTACTAAAAAGGTTTGGAATGGTGTAATAAAGTGGAGTATCTACTTCTATATAGGTGGTAATAAAGATAATCAAAGATGATGTAGGTAAAGTAATAAATGAAAAGGAATTTAGGCAACCAATTATAATTTTTTTATATTTAATTGCTTTAAGGAAAAATATAGTTTATTATGTCACACATTGTGATAGGTTTTTGTCCAATATGAAGTAATATAATCTACTTGTAACCAAGATAATTATAAGATATGTTTCAAATACTTTCAATTATGGTTTACTGTATAAAAGGTAAGTAAAATTCAATCTGAAAGGGTTTTCAAATGCTAATTAGGCAAGAGTAGTTGATGATAAAAAGTCTACTCCAGGTGAAATATTTTTTTGGGTGACAAGTGTGTTTCATGGAACTCAAAGAAACAAATTTTAATCACATTGAGTATAACTAAGGTGATATATGTAGTTTCATCATAGGTAGTTACTCAAATTATATGGGTAAAGACTTAGGTTAAGGATGTGGATGTCCAAACTTGACACCCACTGATTATCAACTATGATAATCAAAGTGCTATTAATCTATCTAAAAATAAAGTTCACTATTCATGGTCAAAACACATAGACATTAAATATCATTTTCTAAATGAGAAAGTGGTTGATGGTACACTAAAGCTAGAATTTATTCCATCTAATGAACATGTTATTGATATTCTAACAAAGTATATCAATAATGAGTTATTTGAGTATTTAAGGATATAAATGGGAGTGTAACCCATTTTTTATAACCAAGGTATGATATTATTGAGTTTCTTCCTCTATATTACCATTTTTAATTTTTTTTAAGAGATGCTATATATAGGGTATACAGTTATTCTTCTAGTTTTTGAATTGTTTTAATGTGTGGTTTAAGTGGTGCATGATATAATTTTTCAAATATATTTTATATTTCTTTATTTGAATTAGGTTGTTGAATTCAAGGTTTTTCAGATGAGTTTTTCTAAGGAAAACATTGATATCTGATTTAACCACTCCTTTTTTCTACACTGATTTAGTTCATATAGACTTAGAGTTGACTATTTTATAACTCTTTTCTTTGAGAAGTTTTAGTGTATACTTGAAAATTGTTCTCTTGGGTTTTATTTCCAAAAATGGGGAGAGGAATGAGTAGTATTAACAATATTGAGAACAAATACAAAGGGGAGGATTGTTGAAATATCTCATGTATGATGTTGTATTTGATGTTAATACTAGTTATGCGATTATTCTAGTTGATTATAATGAAAGAATTAGTGATTATGATCACCAGTTTCATACAATTCTTTATATGGTTGGTGTGCGGGAGTTGGTGATTATGATCATTAGTTTCATGTAAATATTTTTATGGTTACCTTTAATCTCATGAAATACTAATGATCGCTTCTTTATGAAAGCTTTGTATATGCTGATATGAGTTAAAGGAATTCTTAAATGAGATGATTGATGACTGTTTCTTCACATGTAAAATAAGTTTTGATGATGAGAGTGTTGTCTATAACATTTTATAGAAGATGGAAGCTATTAGATTATGGAGGAATTGACATCAAATGTCATGCTTGATAAGTATCCATTAAAGATAGTGTAATGTCCATCCATGTGAGAGGATAATATTTAAAGGATTCTTTAGGTTGGGTAAAAGTTAATTATAAGGACTCAAAATTGGTTAGAGAAGTTTTGAAAGTTGTTTAGAAAATTTGGATATGTTTTAACTGGTTTCATAAGATAAAAAAAGTGTGTATGATGAACCATTTCTCATATGATACAATATTCCCATATGATATTGAATCCCTTATGATAGAAGATATCATAATATAGGTAGAATTTGTATGTTATACTAGTTCATAAGATAGGTTAATATGATATGATATAAGAAACAAGTAAGATGATCAATGTGACCATCATGTATGATACATAAATCTCACATGATAGGTCACTTCATAAGACAAAAAGTTCATATGATAACTGAATATGTATGAATGACTATATTTTTAAGAAAATCTATTTTATATGATATGAAACCTATATGAATCATAAAATCATATGAAAAAAATCCAAAACTTTTTATAAATTAAGTATTGAGCTACCAAATATAAAATTGAGGGATTTCAAAAGAGCACATTCTGAAAAAAATGAAGATTAAATTCATATGATTCTTTAAATCTATTCTTCATGAATTCAACATCACGATAATTCAAGAGGAACATAATTTAAGATGCTGGGAGTTTATTATCCATCTAAAGGTGATGTTGTGTGATGAGATGAGTGTTTCACATCATAGAAGAAGGTGCCATGTCTCGAGCATGTGAAGAATAAATATAATTATACAAAATAAGATGATATTTCAAGATTATTGTATCATGATGATTTAACTATGATTCTAGTAGTGTTTAAAATATTAAAGAACATGAAAATTTGAGATCTTATAATAGAGAATCAAGTAACAACTTCAAATATTATGCACATGAATTCATGCCCATGTAGAGTTTCTATTAAGTGGTTTTTGAAGAAGAAATTAAAAGGTACAAGGTCACGATATGACCAAATATCACAATCAAATATATTAGCAAGTCTTAAGGAGTTTTAAAGAAGAATATTTTGATTTTAAATGAGTTTAAATATCGAGTCTCGAAAATATTTGAAGTGATAAGAAATGAGGTAATAATTTTCATGAAACTTTTGAATATTAAAGTATGAAATAAATAAAGGAAAATGGGTTCATATATTACTGTATGAAGGAGAAAAATATTTTTATAAGTATTGAGAGTAACTATAGAAGCCTGAAATGATTAGAATAAGAAGATTGTGATATTTTGAGTTCTCAAAACCTTGTGATTTCCATTTTAAAATATATCTTTAGAGGTTTATAGTTATTTATGTTCAACACAATATAATTTATACTTTGATAGTTGGTTCTAATAACTTGTATAAAGTTTATGGTCATACCCTTTTCTATAGCTATAAATTGATAATAAAAATATAATTGTGTATGAGTGGGATAAAAACAACTATAAAATGAGGATGCAGTCATCCTTGGGGAGGTTAAACTTGTTAACAAATTTCCATGGATCCTTATTTTATTTTACATTTTCTTTTGTGAGGGATTACTACTAAACAAGAAGAAGGGTATACAGGTCCTCTAAGAAAATGTGAACATTGATTCACCCCACCTCTCAGTGTTCACCATAAACTATTTGATCTTTTTTGTGATATACCTAGTATTATAACCTTTATAATTTGATAAATTTCTTATGAAAGTCATTATGACTTAGATAATCAGGTGGTGGTTGAGTTTGTTGATGATCACGTCATCAGTTGAAGCCCAACTAAGATGATATTTGTCCACTTGTATAATGAGTAAAGACATATTGACCTTAATTGAATTAGACTAAGTAAATTAATGAATATTCATATTTGAGTCACATATGATGTGTTCAACTACTTGGATAAGGGACATGTGATGTACTCACCTGTTATATGGATGACATGTGATGAATTCATTGAACTAGTCAATCTATTTTGGACAATTAAAAAAAGATGAGATGTATTACACTTGATTTACATTATTCCATGTCCAGTGGTCACTTTATTCCCTAGAAAAAGGGATTATATAGGTATAAATATGATATATATGTCACATATTGTGGTGGAAATGTTTATATAGAGATATGATTACATTTTATGGAGATCATACCAAAACCCTTAACAAATTGAGCAACACCAAAACTTTTTTAGTGGTCACTATTTGGTTATATATATGGAATAGATATTTCATATTTTTTTCAATGCTATTAAGGTCCAAATTCTCACAAAGTTAAGCCTTTGGATAAGGGTTAAGTTTTGGACAAAGAGTTTTTTCTAAAAATGAATAGAGCTTGATAAACCATATCTAAAAGAGTTCTGAATAAATTCAAAAAGAGTTGTGATGTTTTGTATAAATTCCATATTAATTTTCGTGAAATTTTGATATTATTGGATGTGTACTAAAATTATTTGAATGTTATATATATATCTTAAGAATAAATTTCTTACAATGTATCCTTAATCATGACCCCAAGCTTACGTTGGTTCCAACATATCCTAGTTGCATGTCATGCAACCAGAGACTATGTTACACCTAATGTAGTGTGTTCTTTCTGCTGACATTACTAACACATCATCTCTCACATGTTTATTTGGTTACAATTCATTATGAATTAATTAAATAAGGTATAACATGTTCATTTATGGGATTTAATTAATGAAACTCCAATGGGTGGTAATTTATATGATATGGGCCGATTCTATTTATTGAATGAAGAGTGACAGACATGGCCTATATAAGGGGAAGGAGTTCCCTTTGCTAGATAGGATGATCATTAGCTTCATGTAAATCTTTATGTATCTCTCTTCTTTCTTATAACATTATTTATTATGAATAGTGAAGGTACTCAAAACCATTTGGTGGATGGGAATCCTTAGGTTATGAACTATGATCCTTTGTCGGTGTAACCCCTTGGAGGTAAGAATAACTTTTTAAATACTTTGGTGATCACCATCAAGCTTACTCTATTGAGATAGAGGCTACTATAAATACCATATAGATACACTATTCTTTTTAAATACCATGTACATTGATTTATGAAGATAAATTGGGAACATACATAGGTTTGATTCTGCTTCCAAGGCCATTCAATGATCCCATAAAACCCAACATATCTCTATTATCATTAGAAGTATAATAATTCACAAAAACCATAATAATATTTACCAAGAGTTTAATTGATAATATAAAACAAAAAACCATAAAATTGTAAGAGTTGGTGTCCAAGAACCAATTGGTTTTACTTTGATTACATGAATATTTAATGTATTATTACATATTGTTCATTGTTCTACATGACTATGATGTAATAATGTCCTAGAGTATTTGTTGCATTGATAAGGTCATGGCAGTTCCCCACTATGATGAGAACCTTGAAATTATAGAAAAATATTCTTAAATATAGTTCTCCGGTTGGATGACATGCTATAATGGGACACATAGCATACAAACCGTCAAGTGAGAGTACTCGTAAGCAGATGAGACTTCCTCTCATGAAGTTCACACTTGGTAATCTCCAAGATAGGAGATTATGAGCACAGACCCGCTAGTAGGAATTCTGCATGTTTTGGTTTCATCAGATATTTCTATATGTGAGCGTGTGTAATGATCCTTAGACTTTAATATTATCATTAATATGTGTCATGAATTACGCACTTTGATTTAATGACGAAAAAAATCATGCAGACAGTTGGTAGGAAGTAGGGTACGTTGGGTGCGTCATGAGTGGCATGTTATTAATGGATAATTCGAGGAAGTATTTTTCCCTTCCATTTATGGAAGTTGATATCTCAACCCTTTTATTGAAATAGAATCATCGTGTGAAATTCCATGGCCATGGTGTAACAACGGGTTTATTTCAGGTAGTCAAAGAACGACGTATCAAGCATAAAAGTTGAATACACAATCATGAAACCTGCTTGATGAGATATTATGACAAATGGATTATATTACACAGTGAGCATTTGTATGTGGATGTTATTGTTGTGACTTTACGTTCTTTATCTTGGGTGCCTTGACCCGTTGCTAGACAGTACTCTTGGACTTTAGGCAAGCCTGCCTAATGCCAACAAGAAAGAATCCCAGAGGGTCACACACTAAGTGTTTTTGGTGGTCTCAGTTAAATTCTATTTGAATTTAATTAATGAAATAAATATTATTCTCAAGACCATGGAATAATTTTATTTAATTTAAAATGATCACATAAATTAAATAAAATATATTTATTTATTTTGTTAAACATTTAATAAATATTTATTCACTAGTTTGTAAATAAAATATTTATTTAATAGAATAAATTATTTATTTATTTATTAGGTGTTCAATAAATGGAAGTGGAGATTGAGCGGACCAAGTTTTGTCTAGTAGTAAAATAATTATTTGCAAGATGGTAAATAATTATTTAACTAATTGGAACAAATTAAAATAATGCTGATATTATTTTGTGACATAGAATTTTATTTATAATTCTGTTTTGTGCAAGTTGGAGCACTATAAATAATGATGCAGTATTATTATTAAATGCATGGGTTTTCTCTAAGTTTATGAATGTATTTAATTGTTTCTATGCAATTAAATATTGTAACTGAAATTCCATGTATATAAATAGTCAAGTACCCCTATTGTTACATACACCACACCACATGCCTGGTGAATTGAGAATTGTTGAACCAAACAATTTCTCTCTAAAATCCTCTTCTATCCCATATCAATAAAGAGAGACGTTCTTCAAGGCTGAAGAACAAGTGATCAAGAACGACTGACACAAGACACTTGCTTAACCGTACTAGAACCCGGAGAATGATCGGTGTTGATCAGAGGCCATCGGAGCACGTGTGGATCACCGCTAGAGGGATTCTAGTTTGGATCCTTACAAGTGCAACGAGATAATTCGGAAGGGTCATTCCGGACGATCAACATCATCAATGAAGAAAAATACCAAAGATCTAGGTATTATTTTTCTTTATGAAATTAATTAAATTAATTATAAACATGATGTGAAAGATCCTCTCTAAAGGTTTCAGTCCTCTTTCTTATTTATCTAAATCATTGATTATATTCCATGGAGACTTGCATTTATCGTCATATTGATCCCGGAATAATCATTGATCATGGTAAAAATCAAATTTGGGTGTCGTCCCAACCACGCTTTCCCTGTGCCCGAAACCTTCAAGTGGTATCAAAGCGGTTACATCATAGTTTATAATTATTTAAATATTTTGTTGATGACTTACGCATTTAATAATTTAGTTGTTTCAATTTAAGTTAATCGTTCTACAAATCTGAATCTCGAGATCTATTCCCCCTATTTTGTTTCTCATTCACCTTACAGAAATGATATTTTCTTTTAAATTTGATTAAAATAAAATAGAGGATCTCATCTGGAGGTGCCAAAGCTTCATGTCCGTACAACACCAGAACACACGACATGTATTCGGAATTACACACCGTGTAGTCAAGATTCAATGCATCAGACTGGTCCGCCAAACCAAGCCATTTTTTGGAGTCTTAAATGACTCTGTGTGTTGAACAGGAATAGGTGGCACACAGTTTCCAGATTTTACAACATGTGGCCCAATGGACACGATGTGTAGTCCCTTCAGGTTAGGGTTGAACTGTGTACCCCGTACACAGCTTTCCCGAATGGAGACCATGTAATGAGGAACTATACAGCATGTGGCCCACTGGACATGCCATGTACTCCAAATATTTCCAAAGTACACTCACATGCCATTTCCCCAGGCATGTACTTCAGATAGATGGTGAAAAATAGTACACGTCGTGTACTCATCCAAATTATACATATTTATTAAAATTTATTATTATATCATACAAACCCTTGAGACGTGTACCGTCGTACAAGCGTAAAGATGAGACACACACATGATAGGTGTTTTATATATATGTATTTAATTTAACATCTGCATAATGTTCATTTCTACTCATTGAGTAGTTATGAATAGGAATTCACCGAGTTGCCTCTAAGGTACATGTTACGTACAAAGATAATTTTAAATGAATTTATTTTTTTAAAATTATGATGGATGAGAATCTCAAGGAAATTTAGAAAAGGATTTAAGATAAAAGGATTGATTAATTAAATATGATAATTAATTGATTCGAACATGATTTATCTTAAACAAGAATGATTAAAGAATTGAATGCTAGTTTTATTTATGTGCAAATATCATTGTATGTATGGATGATCATGAGCTAGTCCAAGACCTTTGTATGTGGATGGTTTCTTTTAATTTATTTATTTGAATTAAATTTGTTGGCCTGCGAGCCTTCTCCTCATTAATATGTAGGTCCTACGTGCCCAAAGTTTCTTTTATGTAAAACCCCCTTTTACCCCTCACCTACATGTGAGTTAAAAAAGGGCATATGCAATGTATGGAACTCCCAAGCTAGTAGAGGTGGTTCAATCTGGATCCAAGATGAAACCAATCCCAAGAGATACAGAGGTGGACAGGTGGAAGCTGTAAACATGAACCCAAAAGGTTCAAGGTATTTATCCCCTAGGACAGAGTTGGTTTATCAACCGCTAGATAAAATGACCATTATAAAATCTCATGATCATTCCATTTACCTTATTTTTTTTTTCATTTGCATGGTTTATCATTATGGATGTGTTGTTACGATCACATAATTAATGAATTAAACAAACATGCAAGATGGAGCTAAAATAAACCAGACTTATGCGTAAATATTATCATGACATGGTTAATCACTTAAGTAAGTTCCACTTAATATTAACAGACATGTGATAATAATAAATTCATGCATAAGAGATAAAAATCCCTCAAATAAAATATTAAGTCAGACCAAGCCTTTCGTTACTTGATTAAGGAAAAAACTCAATAAAACTATGTGCTTGACCAACCCTTGTTGGGACACTTACTTTTATACAGGAAGCCCTTATGAAAGGTTTTCGGGTTGAATTAACTATATTACATCAAGAGGAGTATCCCTTTCTAGACTTTATGTAATATTGGTGGTAAGAGTTGAGGAAATCCAAAGTCATAATTTTAGGATTGGGGAGTCCACTCAACAGATCAAGGAACTGCAAGCCTGTAGTTAGCAAAGACCTGCCTACCTAAATAACTTCTAATAGCTTGACCAACCCTTGTTGGGGTTATGCGAAGGGGAATATGGATCCTTTCCACTAGAATGTCATAGAAACTGTACATTCCGAGTTCAATGGTGAGGGCCATTGAGACTTGATAAAATAGTGAGAGACTTAATAAAATTTATTATTTCTCATAAAATGTAATCAAGAAAGTACTAATGATCTGCTATTTTAATTGTAGAATAAAAAATGAAAATCTTGTTAACTACACTATCTCTGTGATCAATTCTGGATAAATACAACATCCTCACCAGAAATAACTTCTAGGAATGGTTTAGACGCCTTCGGGTTATCCTACACCATGAACGAAAGTCTTACGTGCTGAAGTCAGCATTACCTGATCTGTATACCAAGGAGGCGAGTGTTGAGGATTTCCTAGTCTACGATAAATGTATGAACGACATGGTCGATGTTAAATTTTTTATGCTGTCATCAATGTCTAGTGAGCTCATGAAGTCTCATGAAAACATGGATGCTTATAGCATGCTCGAGCACCTCCGCGGTATTTACTAGGAGAGAGAAATACAGGAAAAGTTTGAGATCTCTAAGGCACTCTTTCAAATTAATCTTGGAGAAGGTGCCCCAGCTGGGCCTCATGTAGTCAAGCTCATTGGCTACATTGAGCTCCTGAAGGTTCTAGGGTTTAAACTCCCCAAATAACTGGGTATCGATCTCATTCTCACATCACCCCCTCAGAGCTTCTGTAACTTTGTTGTCAATTTCAATATGAAAAACATTGAGAATTCTCTATCTGATCTTCTTATCCTCATTTTCCAAGTGGACAAAGATATGAAGCGTGAAAAGCCTTCTTCCCTTATAGTGAATAAGAGGAAAGGGAAGGAGAATATCTTTAATCCCAAAGCTTCACATCCTTCCAAGAAAATGAAGATCAAAGGGGAGGCAAGGGAATATGTGGCTGTTTGTTTCGCATGTGGCAAAAAGGGCCACTGGAAGAAGAACTACACCCATCCTAAGAAGCAAGGGTAAGATTCAGGCACATTTTTTATAAAATGAAATCTATATGTTTCTAAAAATTGGGTATTAGATATATATTTTGGTTCTCACATATGTATCTAAATACAAGATCCAAGTAGATTCAGGAAGATTGATCATCAGGAGGTAGATTTACGAAGATCCAATGGAGCCAGACTTGCTGTTGTAGATATCAGGGACTACTACCTCACGTTGCCAACTGGGATGATCTTGGTGTTAAAGGGTTGTTATTATGTTCCTTCTATTACTTAAAAAATTATTTCTGTATCCAGATTAGATACAGATGGTTTTTTTTCAAGGTTGGAAATGAATGTTTCTTATTTTACAAAGATAGAATTTGTTATGGTAGGGAACATTTATACAACGGACTTTACATGTTAGATTACACAAACCAAGTAATAGAAATTGATGACAAAGATACTTCACATAACTCATACCACACCCAACTTTGGCATCGTCGACTAGGCCATGTAAATGAGAAACGCTTGACAAAGTTACATCAAGATGGATATTTAGATTCTTTCGAACTAAAACCACTTGGCATATGTCATGCATGTTTACAAGGCAAAATGAACAAATCTCCATTTAGAGGGAAAGGTGAAAGGGCTAAAGAACTTCTTGAATTGGTTCATACCGATGTGTGTGGACCATTTCTAGTTGAAGCAAGGGGAGGGTAATCATACTTCATAACTTTTACTGATGATTTTAGTAGATATGGATATATCTACTTAATGAGGTATAAGTTAGATTATTTTGATAAGTTCAAATAATACAAGAATGAAGTTGAGAACTATCTTGGTAAAAATATTAAGAAACTCTGCTCAGACCGAGGTGGATAATATCTTAATCAAGACTTCATTGATTACTTATAGAAGTTTGGGATCCTATCCCAACTCACTCCTCCAAATACGCCCTAGTGGAATGGTGTGAGCGAAAGGAGGAACCACACCTTGTTAAACATGGTGAGATCAATGATGGGTCATTCAAGTCTTCCATTATCCTTTTTGGGATATGCGTTACAAACAACGGCACACATACTAAAATAAGTACAAACTAAATCAATAAATGGTATTCCATATGAGTTTTGGAGTGGAAGAAAATCCATGTTATCAAATTTACATGTGTGGGGTATCGAAGTGTTTATTAAGGCCTCTTTAGGTAATAAAATCACACCCCAGGGCACAAAGTGTACCTTTATAGGATACCCCAAGGAAACAAGGGGATATTACCTATAAAACCCCTTAGAAAAAAAGGTTATAGTGGAAAGACATTACATATTCCTTGATAGGGAGAACATATCCAAAAGAGATAGTGGGAACGATATAGTCTTCGATGAAGTCGAGGCTCAAGGTGAACAAGAGTTGGTACAGGAACAGATTCCACAAAGCCCCGTGGAAGAAGAATCTATTCTAGAGACACAAGTTCTACGTAGGAGTACAAGAGAGGTTAGAGAACTAGAATGGTATAGTTTTCTAGTTACCGAGGATGGTGACTCCTTATTAGTTTATAATAATGATCCTCTAACCTACAAGGAAGCAGTAAGTGGCACAGACATTTCCAAGTGGCAAGAAGCCATGAATTCTGAAATGGATTGCATGTACCAAAACCAAGTCTAGATTTTGGTAGATTATCCAGTTGATGTAAAGCCTATTGGTTGAAAATGGGTATTCAAGAAGAAACTGGACATGGAAGGAAATGTCAGTATCTATAAGGAACGACTGGTTTCAAAAGGTTTTAAACAATGTCAAGGAATTGACTACGATGAAACCTTATCACCAATTGCAATGCTGAAATACATCAGAATTATACTTGCTATTGTGGCTTACCATGACTATGAGATTTAGAAAATGGATGTCAAAACAAAATTCCTTAATGGGAACCTTCAGGAAGATGTCTACATGACACAACCTAAAGGGTTTGTGACTTCAAAGGATTCCAATAAGGTATGAAAGTTACAGAAATCTATTTATGGATTAAAGAAAGAATCCAGGTCATGGAACATCCATTTTTATGAATCCATAAAAGAATTTGGTTTTATCAAAAATGAATGTGATCCTTGTGTCTACAAACAGTTTAGTGAGAGTACAGTCGTATTCCTAATAGTATATGTTGATGACATATTACTCATTGGAAATGAGATACCAGTCTTGAATTTTGTTAAGGCATGGTTGAATCAATGCTTCTTTATGAAATACTTGGGTTAGGAAGCATATATTCTTGGGATCAAGATACATCGTGATAAATCCAAGAGATTGTTGACCCTAAGTCAAAGTACATACATTGATAAGATACTGAAGAGATTCAGTATGGAACAATGCAAGAGGGGATTATTTCCAGTGACGCATGGCATTCATCTTTCCAAGAAAATGTGTCCTCAGACACATGAGGAAAGAAATATAATGGAAATAACTCTATACACATCAACAATTGGGTCATTCATGTATGTCATGCTATGTACTAGGTTGGATGTCGCCTACGCATTGAGTGCGGTAGGCAAATATCAAGCTGACCCAGGTGACCGCCATTGTATGGCAGTCAAGACTATCTTAAAGTATCTAAGGCGTACTAAGGATATGTTCCTGGTTTATGGAGGAGATGAGGAACTAGTCATCAGAGGATATGCAGATGCTAGTTTCCAGACTGATCAATATGACATGAAGTCACAAACGGGATACATTTTCACTTTGAATGGAGGTGCAATGAGCTGGAAGATCTCAAAGCAGAGTGTGGTTGTAGATTCTACAACAGAGTATAAGTATCTCGCAGCTTCTGAGGCAGCTAAATAAGTAGTTTGGATGTGAAGCTTCATCCAGGAGATAAATGTGATACCTAGCAATAAATATCCCATCACACTATACTGTGATAATAACGCAACGATGGATCTTGCAAAAGAGCCAAGGTCACATCAGCGGATGAATCACTTACTTCAGAAGTATTATATATTGAGGGATTTTTCTGAGAGAGGTGAAGTTCCAGTGATCAGTATTTCCATGAAAGACAACATGGTGGACCCCTTGACTAAAGCCTTGACTCAGCAGAAACATGATCATCATGTGAGGTCTAGAGGACTGAAAGTCATAGGCATTTAGATCTAGTCTAAGTGGGAGTTTGTAAGAGTTGGTGTCCTAGAACCAACTGGTTTTACTTTGATTATATGAATATTTAATTTATTATTACATATTTTTCATTGTTCTACATAACTATGATGTAATAATGTCCTAGAGTATTTTTTGCATTGATAAGGTCATGGTAGTTCCCCGCTATGATAAGAACCTTTAAATGATATAACAATATTCTTAAATATAGTTCTATAGTTTTATGAAATGCTATGATGAGACACATAGCATACAGATCATCAGGTGCGAGTACTCGTAACAAGATGAGACTTCCTCTCATGAAGTTTGCTCTTGGTAATCTCCAAGATAGGATATTATGAGAATAGACCCGCTAGTAGGAATTTCGCATGTTTTGTTTTCATCAGATATTTCTATCTGTGAGC
This sequence comes from Viscum album, assembly GCA_963277665.1. Classification (NCBI taxonomy): domain Eukaryota; kingdom Viridiplantae; phylum Streptophyta; class Magnoliopsida; order Santalales; family Viscaceae; genus Viscum; species Viscum album. The sequence continues at coordinate 1,512,087,106 of OY728155.1, read as the reverse complement.
ATGTGTAATGATCCTTAGACTTTAATATTATCATTAATACGTGTCACGACTTACACACTTTGATTTACTTACGAAAACCATCATGCAGACAGTTGGCGGGAAGTAGGGTACGTTGGGTGCATCACGAGTGGCATGTTATTAATGGATAAGTCGAAGAAGGATTTGTCCCTTCCATTTATGGAAGTTAATATCTCAGCCCTTTGATTGAAATAGAACATTCATGTTAAATTACATGGCCATGGTGTAATGACGAGTTTATTTCAGGTAGTCAAAGAACGATATATCAAGCATAAAAGTTGAAGAAACAATCATGAAACCTGCTTGATGAGATATTGCGACAAAGATATTATATTACACAGTGAGCATTCGTATGTGGATGTCGTTGCTGCGACTTTACGTTATTTTTCTTGGGTGCCTTGACCTGTTTATAGACAATACTCTTGGACTTTAGGAAATCCCACCTAATGCCAATAAGAAAGAATCCTAGAGGGTCACACACTAAGTGTTTTTGGTGGTTTCAGTTAAAATTTTATTTAAATTTAATTAATGAAATAAATATTATTCTCAAGACCGTGGAATAATTTTATTCAAGTTAAAATGATCACATAAATTAAATTAAATATATTTATTTATTTTATTGAAAATTTAATAAATATTTATTTACTAGTTTGTAAATAAAATATTTATTTATTTATTCGGGTGTTCAATAAATGGAAGTGGAGTTCGAGTGAACCAATTTTGGTCCGGTAGAAAAATAATTATTTGCAAGACGGTAAATAATTATTTAACTAGTTGGCACAAATTAAAATAATGCTGCTATTATTTTGTGATGCAGAATTTTATTTATAATTACATTTTGCGTAAGTTGGTGCACTATAAATAATGATGCGGTGTTATTATTAAATGCATGGGTTTTATCTAAGTTCATGAATGTATTTAATTTTTGTTATGCAATTAGATATTGTAACTGAAATTCCATTTATATAAATAGGCAAGTACCCCTATTATGCCATACAACACACCACACGCCTGGTGAATTGAGAATTGTTGAGCCAAACAATTTCTCTCTTGAATCCTCTTCTCTCCCCTCTCAAGAACGCGAGACATTCTTCAAGGAAGAAGAACAAGCAATCAAGAATGAATGACACAAGACACTTACTTCATCGTGCTAGAACCCAGAGAACGGGCGATGTCAATCAGACACTATTAAAGCACATGTGGATCAATGATAGAGGGATTCTAGTTTGGATCCTTACAAGCATAATGAGATAATCCAAAAGGTTCATTCCAGATGATCAACATCATCAACGGAGAAAAATACCAAAGATCCAGGTATTATTTTTCTTTATGAAAATAATTAAATTAATTATAAACATGATGTGCAAGATTTTATCTAAAGGTTTTGGGCCTCTGTCTTATTTATCTAAATCATTGATTATATTCCATGGAGACTAGCATTCATCGTCATATTGATCCCTGAATAATCATTGATCATAGTAAAAAGTCAAAGTTGGGTGCCATCCCAACCATGCTTCCGCTGCGCCCAGAACCTTCAAAAGTATCATAACTCACTAGAAAATATTTTGATCTTTATTATCAATTAGATTGTTTGAGTTATATCATTAACAACCAATGAGTTATTTACTCTAATGGTATCCACTAAACATTAGAATCACTGAATGATTTGATAGGATATTAATTATATAAACGGTGTGATAAAACCACCACTTCAAAGGAAAATAAAGAATCAAGCTTTATGGAGTGTTGGTTGTGTGAGAATAATCTATTATATAAAAAATGGGGTGCTTTAATTCCCTTTAAGTAGTGCTCTATCACGAAATGATAATTGTAGCTCCCTACTACCCTAGACCACTAAATAATTATTGGACTGGTGGTGTTCCACTTGACCTTAGGCACACCTTCCTATACACAAAAGGTTGCTGACTATAAGTGAGGGTCTGTGGGGTGATAGTGGGGAGACTATACCCCTTGGTGATAATTAATAATAATAATGAAAATAATGCAGAAAAATCAATTTAAATAATAATAAATAGTAACCCAAAATATATATATGGTAATATAACTAATATCCACATGTCATTTCAGTTATACAAAAGTAAATAGAATCTATTGTGTGTCAATCGCCTATATACATATACAAAATAAGAAAAATAAACCACCATCTAGACACCAGGGAACTACCCAACTTGTCTTCTAAATCATTCCATCTACCTCATTCACCCTATGTTCCTCCACTCATCACTAGGTTTCTGATGTTGAACCATTTCCCTTACCTGTACCAATAACCATAAAGTCTTCACATACCCTAGAGGTCCCATGCAGGGTGAGAGTATGAAATCAAAAGGCTTCCACCAACAATGTCCCTATATAATACCTATACATATACCAATGTATAAATAAAATAAAATGAATAGTCACCATTAATTAATTACAACACCTAATCCACTCATGATCATCAACCCATGATGAGACTTTACCTACTTTATCTAGTGTTGAATGTCTCTGATCATAATGTATCATGTCAATAAAAAAATATAATAATATCACATATCATATTTATAATGAGGGAGGGTAGTGTTCCCCTCCCACCCATCTCATAATAAAATCGCTACATATTAGGTGTAAAATCGAATCCTAGGAAGCAACCTAGGCATTCGTTATGGTATTAGGTATAATGGATGAATCCTAGGGATCATCCTAGTAACTTTTATAAAATTATATTAATTCAAAAGATCCTAAAAATATTCTAGGCATATTTTATAATAATATATGCAATCATGAGATCTTGGAGAGAATTCTGGCCATCAGTTATAGTAGTAGGTACAATTTCTAGATCTTAAAAGTCATTATAGGCATCTTTTATAACATTAGGCTTATACACCATATCCTAGAGGCATTATAGTCATATTTCATAATATTAGGTCTAAACACCGGATCCTAAAGAATTATCTAGGAATATTTCAAAATAGAAGGTTCCATCACATATTTCAGAAACACTCTAGGAATATTCCAAAAGAGCAGCTATAATTACTAGACCCTAAAATCATTATAGGCATCCACATTAATTTATTAGGTTACCAGTTAATTTAAGACACTCTAAGGGCTAAAAATTGAATCCTAATTTATAAATACAAGGATTTCCTCATTAAGTGGACACAATTTTAAGCTTTTTAATTTTCCTACGGCTTCTCATGATCCACAAGAAGAGACAATTATAAATTAAATAATTTAAAATATTTGTTTAAATTTTAAGGTTAAGTTCATGGTAGGTAGAAATGACCACACATCTAATTCATGTGAAAATAAATGATACTTTGAGGGATAGTTCAAGAACCACCTACCGAGCCATACTAGACTAAACCCACTATTTCCCATATGATACCAACCCTTGGTATATCCTAGGAACAAGGGTCCCCTAAGAAGTTTTCTTCCTAATCTCACAACCAAGACCAATCCCACACCCATTTATTACATGATGCATAACACATATATAAATAAGAAATTACTAGGGACCACTTAACTAGAGTTATCAGGCCTCCACTTATTAAAAATATCTAATCGGTTTGTCTTTAATAAAATGATATTAAAAAATCTATTAAAAGACCTAAAATTAGGGGTCTTTAGTGAGAAATTAATAAATAGTGATAAATCTAAATATTAATCACATGTGGATGATTATCCTTTCTCATAAAACCCACTTTCCATAGATGGAAAATTATTTCAATAATAAACAAAATAGATCTCCCTTAGAGAAGAAGAGAGGGGTGATATCCCTATATGGATGAATATCTTAGTACACAGGGCATATAGAAACCCTATTTTCCCTTAAATAAGTGTTTTTAATCATTTATTTAATATTTGGAAGGTTCAAGAAACATTTTTTATCATAGCCAAAATTTTGAAAAAGTCTGGTAAAAGTCATAATTTCTTAGTAAGACTTCTAAAGTCTTACTTTAATAGTAAGACTTACGAATTCTTACTTTCTAGAAGTCATACTAAACGAATTCATACTCAGAAAATTCATAATAATTGAAGTCTTAATTTCCATAAGTCATAATACATGAATTCATACTAAATAAATTATTACTTTCCATAAGTCATACTAAATGAAGTCATACTCAACAAATCCATACTTAACAGACTCTTACTTTCTAGAAGTCATACGACGAACATTGATTCCAAGAAAAAGTATTACTAAATCCACCCAAGTCATACTAAATTCATTAAAGTCTTATTATATAGAATTATCCAAGATTTTGAAAATTTACTACAAGATCCAAAGCCTCAAAAACTTTAAAGACTCATTTTTTGGCCTTCTAAATATATCCAAACCCTTAAATAACTATTTTTTCACATTAGAAACACTTGCAACAACATATTATCAAATTTAAACCCTTGACATTGGACTAAATACCAAGGATTATTCCTTATACTAAACCAAAATTTCTAACACCTCTATGAGGTCCAAGATCACACGGTGTATCCAAGACCCGACCCATATCACTAATCTAAATACCCATGGCCTTAGAATAAAGACTATTGTAATTCAAGAATTTCAAACATTTTGAAATGGTTAATCAATGTTGTAACTATTACAACACTAGCCTAATTAATTAATTTTATCATTAAACTCCTTTAATAATAAATTTTATTCTTACATATCATATCATGATGTGTTAATGGTTGAAGGAATATGATAATCACACTGGGAGTTGACTTGAATGATATCACATATCATTCAACAAGAGCACCTACATGCGGAATTGAAGACCTTAGGGAGATATAGACCAAAACATAGTGAATCTCACTATAACGTGGTCTATTATTTAGTGTAAAGTATTAAAAATATACCAATTTCAATAAATCCTCATAGACTCTATTAAAAACTTCACAACTCTTTGTGATTCCATCCAAACTCATTTGGACATGATTATCATAATATCTCTCAAATTCTAGATAAAAACTTTGTACCAAATTAGTTCTCATTATAATACCTTATGTGTATCCCTATGGGACTTTAAAACATTGGAAATAATTATGAATTCTCTAATACACAATTGTAAGTGAATATCAACCTATGGAAAAATATCATTTCTACTCAAGATATAGATGCATTTGGAATGATCTCAATAAAACACAACCCTATATCTATATAAACATGGATTCCACAAGATGTATCTTTATACATAATATTCATTATTATATAATCTCTCCATATAATATATTGAGTTTCCATTAGACATGAAACATTTCAATATTTTATAGGTCAACATATACATTCATGATTATCTGAAATAGAATGACTAGTTTGAATGAATACATTGCAAGTCATTCATCCAAGTAGTTGAACACAACACATGTCATCCAACTAAGCATGTCTATGCATTTCTTTAATTTAATTCAATCATAAAACCATGTGTCATACTAAAAATACAATAGGAAAAATCCTATAATGGTAAGAACCTAACTGATGAAATGATCAGTAATATACTTTGCCACCCTTGGATTAGCTCAACCTCAAGGTTTGCGTAAGTAAGGTATTAAATTATAAATGTTACATGCTAATTATTTTGTAAAACTCAGGTAATGGGGATTCATATTAAGCATAAAACCCTTAGTATATCAATTAACTTATTATATTCTATGTGATTTACTTTCAAGGGTCATTATAGATAATAAGTACCCACTTATTATCCTAAGAGTTTACTCTATATCACATACAAGATTATACTTGTGCTGATCTTATCATATCATCACAACCCATAATACTCCATGATTGCCTTTAAATAACAAAAAATCAAAGTCATACATTGAGAATATTTTATCATTCCTATATTCATGTAATATATATATATATTCATTTATGAAATTTCATTTTCACAGGACCATTTTAGTTATTTTGGGTATCACACAACTCTCACACTTTCCAAAGTGGGTGATGTCATGTGGAATTGGAAACCCTTTTATTGGTTGAGAGGATTCAGGGCTGAATCATCACATAAGGGGTATTTTTGTCTAGTATTATATATTTAAGACATGTTCATGAAACCCTTTCCAATAACAATACCAATTTCTATTTCAGAGAAAGTAATTGCATGACAACATGTATATGAGAGGACACTGTACATGAAGATTATATTATCTATCATTATATCGAAGTATTTGGTTACTCTGTATGTTAAATATATATATGAATATGCTCTGTAATTTATCACTATATAGGGACGTGTTGGACTCCTATGAAGGGAGGTGAGAGGTGTTTTGATGAAGGGATTGAACTCATGGAAGGGGATTCCTATGTGTCCGCATGAAGGTATTAAAAACCCACATAGTTTAGTGATATTTAATGAGGAATTTAATTCCATTTAATCTCAATTTTCAAGGACTAAAGTGATTCCCTTTAATTTCATAACTCCATGACCACTTTTAAGAAATTTAAAGTCATGTAGAGTATATACTAAGTGAAAGGTACCTAATAATGATTATGTGTGATACTTACACACGAGTAACCCTTTCTAGTAAAACATAATATATGAGTTGGGTGAAGGTATTTTAGGAAATTAGGAGGAGGAGGACATTGACTCAAATATTTTTAGGAAACCAAGAGGAGGATCTTGGCTCAAGGTATTTTAGGAATCCAAGGGGGTATCTTGACTCAAGGCATTTGAGGAAACTAAGAGGTGTATATTAACTCAAATTATTTTAGGAAACCTAAGGAGTATCTCAACTCAAGGTATTAGAGGAATCCATGAGGTTTATCTTAACTCAATGTATTTTTGGAAACCAAAAGGATGATCATGAGTCATAGTATTTTAAAAAACCAAAAGGAGGATCTCAAATAATGGTATTTTTAAAAGACCATGGGGAGTACCTTGACTTAATGTATTTAAGGAAACCATGAGGTGTATCTTAAATCAAGAAATTTTTGGAAACCAAGAATCATATCATGACTCATGGCAATTTGGATACTAAGTAGAGGATCTCAACTTATAGTATTTTTAATAGGCCATGAGGAGTATCTTGACTCAAGGTATTTGATGAAACCATGAGTAGTATGTTGAGTCAAAATGACTCTTCTGTATCCTTTATTTTTAAAATAATAATACACTTCATTGAATTTGATTTAATATTAAATCATTTGTTTTTTTTGTATAGAACTAACTTCTAATTCATTGAGTTCTAGTGAGTTGAATGATCCATGTAATTTCAAAAACATTTTTAAGTCTCACTAAATTACAACAAATTAAAGAAGTTGATTTGATTTCATTATTGTTATAACCATACCTAAATAACTATAAGGATTTTGTTACCTGGATGCCTTTAAATTGAGACCAAGGCTTTGAGTAAAGAAACATTATAATATTACACAAGATGCTGGAGTTTATTACATCAAGCTACACCACCTTAGTGCTTTTTAGATATTTCATTTGTAATATTTTTAACATGTTTACCTAGAGTTTATATTATGCGAGGTGCTAAATATGAAATCTTTAATCTTTCATTTTCTAATAATTTCTTCCAATCTCATGAGATCAATGAGATTCTAGGGCTAGGAATCTACTGCTTTTGAATGTTGAAGTTTTATGAAGTCTGGGTGTTGGACTTTCTACTAACCAAGTTAATCGAATAGGATCTTGAGGATAGATCTTCCTGTTACCAACAGTTTTGTTGGAGAATTTTTTAGGCTTAAAACTTGTATCATCTTATTGGGTGAGATTTAAGTGACCTTTGAGTGATTTTTTTTTAATAAGGTTGATTGAATTGGTTTTGTGAAAATGTAAATATGTGTTGAGAATTAAACTAAGAATAAGTGAGGAGGTGTTGTCACTATTAAGTTGGTAGTTGAAAGAAAATTCAATGTATGAGGATGTCACACTTGATAAGGAAAATTTTAAATAAATCTAGTGATGATGTGATGATGTTTTAAGGATTGTTATAGAAATATCCTCAATACACATGTGATGATTTTTGAATTGGTCTTAATGTTTAAAACATGTGCTGATAAAAGTTAAAGATAACACATAATTTATTTCATGAACAGAGTGGGGGTATTGAAGTGAGATAGAAAATGATAAGTTTGAAGAAGTTATCCTTTCTTAATCTAGGATTAATAACACCACCTTAATGTTATTTAAAATAATGAATGATTTGATTTTGATTATTTCATATGTTGGAATAATTTTGTGAAGAAGGAGTGAATAATGACTACATTCTATTTGAGTGATGAATTATTAAATTCTAAGAATTATATATAAAATATAATAATTCTATGGTTAAGGAATTAAATGGTTGAAGCAATGGAAAAAGAAGAATAATTCTATGATTTATGGTTTGAAAGAATATTTAAACTCAGATGAGGAATTATTTGTAAGAATTTTGGCCAAGGTTTTATGTATGAATTTTATTAAAAAATTGAGGCCAATCTTATCCAGCCACCCAGGAAGCCTATAACCTAAGTCCTAGCCACGTTTAAAGGAATCCATCACTAGGATGACAATGAAGGAACACAGGTGGAGTAGTGCATGTATACATGGTTTAGAGAAACATTGTGCACATAAGTTGGCATGAAAGAGATGGAGAGGGTGCTTAACCTGTCATGTGAGGGTAGACATGGAAGGACAACAGAGAACCCTAGATCCATATGGGACTCCAAGAGATATTTGAAGTTCACTCCCTATTATTAATCATATCCAACACATTTTAAAACTCGATGTGGGAATCGGTTTTAGTGGAACTATACATTTTAATACATAGATCTCTCTAATTTAAACAATGTTGTGCAGGGTTTTAAATGATGTTACATGTGTTTGTGTTGCGTCGTCACCCACTTCAAGCTCGTAGGGTTTTTTGCATGTTGTTACTACAATTATAAAGTGAGAGGAGATCACCCCCACCATGATAGATTACCTTGAGTTCATACTGGGTGTGAAACAACTGCATGAGAATTCATAAAACCATGAGTGATTTTCCATGAAAAATAATGAGGATACTAACACTATATGATAAACATAGATCACTACTACAAATATGTCTTTATCAGTGCACAAAAAGTTTTTTAATAGTTAAATTAATCACAATTCTGAAAAAATACACCCTTTATCAGCGATTTCAATAGAACTGATAAAGGGGGAAATTTATCAGTGCTAGAAATAGATCTGATAAAGGCCCCACCTGCTATAGTGTTCTATTTGTATAAAAGAACACTGCAATAACCTATAACCCGCACACAAAATATATAATTTAATTGAAATAAATTTTACATCATGAATACAAAAAAACTACTATATACATTTAAAACAATTTTTTGTATAATTACATTTACAATTACTATCAAAAAAAATTTGAAAAAATTAATGTTTCATCATCTTTGGCAATCGTTGTCCCCTCTCAAAAAGGTCCTCCCATGGTATCCATTGCCAAAAAAATCACCTTAACCCAAGAAAAATAATAAACCTATATAAGAAAACAAATCTTATGTTAGTAATATCATAAAGAAATAAATTAAACATTAATTTGAAATAATACATTAAAAAAATGTCAACTTTAAATAAAAATAAAAACTTGGAGTAATACCGATCACACCGTCTGCTGTATTGAGGTGAGTTAATTCCAAAACGTTGCAAATGAGTTATGGATCATTGTCCTAAAGTATCAAAACAATGCGAATGTGTTTGATCATTTTTGAGTATGTCAATGTTCTTTTTAATGAAATTAATGTCAATTTTAAATAAAGATACAATTGGGGTTATACTAATCACACTATGTGTGGAATTGAGGTTAAGATGATTTTTACACATCAAAAACTACTTATGGATCATTTTCTTGAAGTATCAAAACAATCAGAAAATGTTTGATTAGTTTTCAATATGTCACTTATGTTTTTTAATAAAATGTTATTTCAAACTAGAAACATGCACTTTGAGTCATATTGGTCGCATCATGTGTCAATTTGACATGATATTAATTCTTACACATCATAAATGACTTATGAATTGTTTTCATAAATTATAAAGACAATTGGAGCATATTTTCTTGGTTTTCAGTGAGTGACATATACTTTGAACTAAAATATCAATTTTAAACTGATAATGGACACTTTGAGTCATACCAGTCACACCATATGTTAGATTGAGGTGTGGTTGATTCCTACATGTCAAAAATTACTTATGGATAATTTTATTAAAGCATCAAAACCACCTAAATGAATTTTTTCAGTTTTGAGTAGGCCAATTGTCATTTTTACTAAAATTGATGTCAATTTTGAATAAAAAGATGCACTTGGAGTCATACTGGTCACACCATGTGTCATATTGAGGTAAGGTTGATTCGTACACACTTAAAATGACTTATGGATCATTTTACTAATTTATCAAAACATTATGAATGCATTTTATTAGTTTTGAGTAGGTCAACTATCCTTCTTACTAAAATTTGTATCAATTTTAAATAAAAAGATGTACTAAGAGTTATACCAGTCAAACTATGTGTCATTTTGATGTTTAGATTATTCATAAACATCTAAAATGACTTATTAATCATTTACATAAATTATTAAAACAATCTGAATTCATTTTCTTAGTTTTCAGTATGTCCTTTTTGCTGAAATTAATGTCAATTTAAAATAAAAAGACACACTTGGATTTATATCGATTAAACCATGTGTCGGATTGAGGTTTATTTGATTAATAATGTCACAAATGACTTATGAATCATTTTAATAAAGTATCAAAATATTCTGAATGCATTTTATCGGTTTTGAGTAAATCAGTTGTCCTTTTTACTAAAATTGTATCAATTTTAAAAAAACACACTTGGAGTCATACCGGTCACACTATGCATCATATTTAGGCGAGGTTGATTCATATACATATAAAATTAATTATGTATTGTTTCCCTAAAGTATCAAAACAATATTAATGATTTTTCTTGCTTTTTAGTAGATCAGTTGTCCTTTTTACTAAAATTGATGTCAATTTTAAATAAAAAGATACACTTTGAGTCACGCTAATCACACCATACATAGGATTGAGGTTCGGGTGATTCTTACACATCTCAAATGACTCATTGATCATTTAACTAAAGTATAAAAACAATGTGAATGCATTTTCTTGGTTTTTAGTATGTCACTTATTCTTTTTTCTTAAATTAATGTCAATTTAAAATAAAAAGACACACTGGGAGTTATATCGGTCACACCGTGTGTCAAATTGAGGTGAGGTTGATTCCTACATATCAAAAATTACTTATGGATAGTTTTAATAAATTATAAAAATAATAAAAATGAATTTTCTTGATTTTGAGTAGGCCAATTGTCATTTTTACTAAAATTGATGCCAATTTAAAAAAAATGAGCACTTGGAGTCATACTGGTCACACCATGCATCATATTAATGTGCGGTTAATTTATACATGTCTCAAATAACTTATGGATCATTTTAATAAAGTATGAAAACAATATGAATGTTTTTTCTTAGTTTTATGTAGGTCAGTTTTCTTTTTTATTAAAATTGGTGTCAATTTTAAATAAAAAGATACACTTAGAGTCATACCGGTCATACCATGTGTTAGATTAAGGTGAGGATAATTCCTAATGTTTCCAAAAATGACTCACAAATCATTTTAATAAAGTATCAAAATAATAAGAATGTGTTTTATCAAATTTTAGTAGGTCACATGTTCTTTTTTTCTAAAATTAATGCAAATTTAAAATAAAAAGACACACCTAGAGTCATATTGGTCACACTGTGTGTTGGATTGAGGTGTAGTTAATTCATACACATCAAAAATGACTTATGGACCATTTTTCTAAAGTATAAAAATAGTCTAAATGAATTTTATTGGTTTTCAGTATGTCACATATTCTTTTTGATAAAATTAATGTCAATTTAAAATAAAAAGTACACACTTTGAATAATATTGATCACACCGTGCTCTAGATTAAGGTAAAAATGATCCCTACACATCAAAAATGACTTATGGATCGTTTTAATAAAGTAAAAAAACAATTCAAATGATTTTTCTTAGTTTTGATATGGTCAGTTGTACTTTTTACTAAAATTGATGTCAATTTTAAATAAAAAAGACACACTTGGAGTAATACCGGTTACACTGTACATCGGGTTGAGGTGAAACTGATTCCTACACATCTCAAATGACTTATGGATAGTTTCCCAAAATTATAAAAATAATTTGAATGCATTTTCTCAGTTTTGAGTAGGTCAGTTGTCATTTTTACTAAAATTGATGTCAATTTTAAATAAAAAGATACACTTGGAGTCATACCGATTACATCGTGCATCATATTGAGGTGAGGTTGATTCTTACACATCCCAAATAACTCATGGATCATTTTCATAAAGTATAAAAACAATATGAATTCATTTTTTTGGTTTTCAGTAAATCACTTCTCTTTTTTACTAAAATGTCATTTTAAACTAAAAACACACACTCTAACTCATATCGGTCACATTGTGTATAGGTTTTACATGAGATAAAATCATATACATCATAAATGATTTATGAATAGATTTCATAAATTATCAAGACAATCTGAGTACATTTGCTCAGTTTTTAGTGAGTGACACATTTTGAACTAAAATGTCAATTTTAAATTAATAACAGACTCTTGGAGTCATACCGGTCACACTATGTGTCAGATTGAGGTGAGTATAATTTATACACATCCTAAAAAACTTATGGATCATTTTCCTAAAGTATCAAAACAATATAAGTGAGTTTTTTTGGTTTTGAGTATGTTAATTTTCTATATTACTAAAATTAATTCCAATTTTAAATAAAAAGAAGCACCTAGAGTCATATCGGTCACACTATGTGTTTTATTAAGGTGTCACTGATTCCTACACATCCCAAAGTCTCAAAAAAATCATAACTTCCAATGTTAACATGATTACCATTTTCATTCTTTATCAAACTATCAACACTGCATATTGAGTCGATGTTCTTAACCGGAAAACCTTTCTTGTTCTTGAAAACTAGATGAGTAAAAGAAGATCTTATACCCATTATATCACAATAAGTCACCAAAATGGGCATAATATATTCATCTAATCTTTTGGTTTTAAATAAGGAAAAAAGTTTTTGTCTGAGAACATCAACCCAATATGCAGTGTTGGAAAGTCGATAAAGAAAAACAATGGAAAGAATTGTCATTATCTCAGTTTGAACCTCAAATTCTATCCCCTCACAAGCATGATTATCTTTTAACAAACTACACCAACTCAAAAAAATGAATACACCTATATAATAAAATAATTCTCATGTGATTAATACTATAAAGAAGTAAATTAAACATAAATATGAAACAATCCACTACTTCTATGGAAGTCAAATATTCATGCTATTTGTATACATTCTTGACCCATTTACTTGTTGTTATTATCTCAGTTGTAGTCTTGAATGGGCATGAGCAGCTTTAAACAAACCACCCCAACTCAAACAAAATAATCCACCTGTATTGTTGAAATTTATCACTTTCTTTCAAGTTCCCTCCATTGCCTTTAAAGGAAAGTGATAAATTCCAACACCACAGGGGTGAAAAGGTTTTAAGGGAGAAGACATTGTCTACATGAGTAGTCAAACATTTAATTTAGATTGTGTTAATACAACAGAGAAAAAAATATTATGAGTAAAAACATAGTATATTAAAAAAACTTTTACCTTCTCATTGAACTCTTAGTTGAAACCTTGATGTCAAATATCTCACGAGTATGAGTAGTTTCAAACAAACCACCAAAACCCAAATAAAATAATACACCTATATGAGAAAACAATTCTAATGTGAGTAATACTAAAAATAAGTAAATTAAACATAAATATGAAATAATCCACTACTTCTATGAAAGTAACATCTTTATTCTATTTGTGGACATTCTTCCATCAGGTATGATACCCATTCATTTATAAAAAAATCTATATCATCTTGTGAATATGATTATTTTCAATAGTCATAGTAGTACAAGAAAAATATAAAAACACAAAATATTAATAAATATTTTAAATTAAATAATAATTATCTTTTAAAATACCTATTTGGGGATGCTAGTTTGTTTATGGAATATGATATCTCTCATAAATTTACAAACATAATAACCAAAAACTTTTCCATTTGTTTGTTTTAGATATTTCAAAAACATTGATAAAAATAAGTAATTTGTTTTGATATGTTTTTAGATAGTGAACTCTTATTATATATACCTTGATACTTGTCCAGTTGTAGAACTTTTCAGGATCCTTATGCTTAATCCATGCCCCCATTCCTTGTTTTTCACAATATTTATACACCACCCTATCATAATAGAATCCTCATTAAAACATAACATAAATTATATAAATTTAAGTTTATTTCTAAAAAATTGGATGTAGTGTATTACCAATTGAAAAATTCCATCATGTGTGGTTGGTTTGTTGGGTATCCATTTAGTGAATCTAGAAAATAAATCTTTGGAGTATCCAAATTGACCCCAATGAGCATCCAGTGTTTCCTAAAAAAAAGGAATAAGTAATGAAAGAAATGAAAATATATTTTATTATTTCATTTACATTCTCAAAATAAATGTTGTCGGTACCTTCATCTCCATACATATTTTCTTCAAAATCAACTACATGACTACTACCATTTTGTAACTTTGTATCTACATGAAACTTCAATGTTAGTAAATGCAGATATTGAATGGGTGGGATAAAGGTGATTTCATAATATATTTTCAATCGGTTGACTAATCATTTAGATGGGTTTGAGTTGAACTTTTGTTTCACCCCCTTCCCTTTGTCTGTCTGTAATAATATTCATCGGTATAAACCTTTTTCCATTAATTTTTAAAAGTTTAACATAAAAAATTAATTGGAAATTAACACCTTCTTATCAATATGTGTTTTTAAAAGATATTATGGCCATGAAATGAATGTTCCAACAACTTGGTTAACCTTATAAATATCTTCATCATCAATTGGAATACGTAGCTCTATTCTCATCTCATGATCTATGCTAATCGTCTCTCTCACATGACCTATTGGAAGTGGTTTGTTGTGTAGCATGTCGTCTTGGATATTGGACACCATAGATCTCACTATAAGGTGATGGGTGGGTGTTGATATATATAAATCACAATAATTTTCATCCTATAGAATATCAATACTATAAAGGTATTAGTGTCTATCAGATTCACATTTCACAAAAAAAATTATTAGAATATTGATTACGTTGATTAAGACAACTCTTTGAGGGGAATGTCTTGCCTCAAAGTTCGTGGGGGGATGGGGGTATTCATGCAATGGTTATTCTTGAGTTTTTTCTTCTCTTTGCTTCTCCTATAACATTTTATAGCAACTCAGTCTACCAATGAAATTTTTCTTTAGTGAAGTTAATATTTCTTTCATCTCTACCATTTCTTTATCTTTATACTCTTATTTTTTTCTCAAAATATGCTTGGGGTGTCACCCTAAAACCCAAACCTCTGACGTGACCATACTGTTCTGGCCACTTCAACGCCACTGATAGTAGGTGTTCATCTGGTATAGGTGTTTATGATTCTCATGACTATTTCAGATAGAAAAATAAAGGAAAATATGTATCACTATTATTTAATAGTGATTTATAGAATTTTTTTATCATGTCATTCTTACACATGTTTCCCACAATTTTTGTGTGTTTTCATCTATTATCATCCCATCTTTATTTATAAATTCTTCCTTCCATATCACATGATGTGGGATGGAAGTGACTTTGTATTTGGATTCATCAATTTTAATATAAATAGAAGAACATAATTATGTTTTTGTTTCATGTCCCATAAAAGTTTAATGATAGATTTAAAATACGTACCAATTTTTTTTCAAGTAAAGCGTGCCCCATCCTTGCTTTATGGTAGGGTTACATTGGTTTTGATTCCTGCTTCTTATTTTCAGCACTTAGTTATTATTTTATAAATAAAAAATTCACAATTAAAGTGATAAATACGCATATTTTCAAACAATGTATTACCAACCACAATGTACCTAAAAATAAACCTCCCCACAAAGTCCAGTAAATGCGTCCCATGATTCTTGGGTTATCAGGTGTGCATACATAAGTGGTGGGTGTAGGTTTATTTTCCCTTCAACATTTTTAATATGAAATCTCGTTATAATTGTGCGAAAGAATATGTGAATACTTCTAGTAAGCTTTAATAAATATTTCTTATGGGAGTCATATAGTATAAATTCACTATACAAGGTATGATGATGAGTAAGTCAATGCTTCATTATTTTATTTTTTAGTAAAATAAATAAATGATATCATAATTTTACCATAATCTCTTCTTACATCAGTGTCTTAAGCAAGGACACAACATAGTGCCACAAATGTACATCAATCGACATGCATTTCTGAGTGATGAGTCCAATGTAACTATTGAATATTGCCTTATTGGGGTTAACATGCTAGCCCCATGCATTCCATCTAACCTCATATTTGATGCCTTTTCTTTTCACCTTGCCGATTTTTAATAACACCGTCAAACTATGATACTCTGGTTTTTTCTGCATCATTATTCCTTCATCGCCTACCATTTACTCAGATTCAACATTGTCAATATATTGTTCCTCTGGATCGGTATAATCAGCATGTGCAGAAGGTCATTGTGAATATGCACTGAGAGCATTAATAGGTTGAGAAATATATTATTCCTCTAAAGTGGTAGCATCAACACGTGTATAAGATCGTTGTTCCTCTACACTGGGAGAAATAGAAGCTTGAGAGACATGTTGTTCCTTAGGATTGGGAGCACCAGTATGTGCAGGAGTCACTATCTACAAAAGTTGTTTAACATTTAATTTAGATTACATAAATTCATTAGTGAACATATAATAACATGAGGTAACACGCCAATGAGCCCGTACCCGAGTGGTAAGGGCTCCTGCTTGGCATCCAAGAGACTCGGGTTCAAAAACGGGTGGATGCGAATTTCCGGGGTACTGTAGCAGCACTGTAGCACTTACTGTTCGGTACTGTAGCAGTCGGAACTATTCACCCGATTTGGGCTTTCGGGCCACCAGTTTGTGCCTACGGGTCTCCAGGGCCTTCGGGTCATCAAAGGCCTTTGGGCTACAGGGATTTCAGGTCACGTAGACCATGTAGTAGCCCATTTTACATAGAACAGGCCCCAGAAGAGGATCAGAGCAACAGGAGTAGTAGCCACCAGATGCAGAGCTAACTGGATTGGAAGAATGAGAGGGTATGGAAACCGCCATCAGGACCAGACACCATGCAGCTTTGTACAGGTAAATGCTAGTCGATCAACAATGCAAGGTGGGGAGCTAGGTGATCAATGATTCAGAAAGCTGGGGAGGGGCAGTTCAAGTGGGCTGGGCCTACGGGTCATGTATTGGGCATGGTATGCCTCTGGGCCTTCGGGTCATGTATTACGAGTTTGTCGAGTCTTGTGCCCTGGGCCTACGGGTCATGTACGGGTTCCCCTTAAACCCTTAAAAGGGGGATTATCTATAATAAAATAAAAAAAAGAAGGCCTTCGGGCCATTCGGAGAACATGAGGTAACACAATATATATTACAAAAAAATATAACCTAATTATTGAACTCTTTTTTTAAAGGATGAAGGTATTTGAACCCTCTATCGAGTATCCAAATCCCTTCATTGTGGTCTCCTCTAACATACAAAACTCCTTCTACGTTGGGAAAACTATGAAATGATTACAACATCCCAATGAAAGTAACATCCTTGGTTAAATTTTCATATGAACCTTCAATGATTTTGGTCGATAACAGAACAATTGACCACTTTCAATTTGCAGGATTTGGAACATAAAATACTTGTACTACCTATGATTTCATTATAAATAGTTTATATTTGTACCCTTCCTTACTAAAATACACTTTCAAGAATCCCAATTAATTTATTTTAATAGCATTCCTATTATAAACCCACTTGTATTAAAAAATTAGCACTTAGAATGTTGTATAATACAACTCCCATATTTGTTTGATGATACCAAAGTATGAAATATTCACATAAATTGGACTTCTATTCTTAGTACTAGAAACATGCACCGCTTCAGCCACAAGTGTAACTCTACTATTTTTCATGGTACTATCTTCATCATGTTCATTTATATATAATATATAACCATTGTAAGATAATACATACACACTTGGTCCTCTGGCTAGCCATTAAAGTCATTCTAAAATTGAATCTGGATTTTCATCTGACTCGTTAAAAATATAGTCCCAAAACCATACTATAAACTATTTATTATGTGTATTTAATATCCATCTTTCATCCCTTGATGAATTCAAATGCATAAAAATTTCTTTTTTGGGTTTTAATATTTAAAGAAACCTCCAAAATGTTATACAAAATATAAATCTGGGCCTGCTCCCGATCTATAATATTGATTGTGACAACATCTCTTTCAGAAATTCTTTCACCCTTAAGATGTCGAGTGTGATGATATTTTGATAGACCTATGCTTTCCACACTGAATAGGTAGTTGATACATAATCCAACTGCTTCCTCAATAATATACCTCTCCAAAAATAAAACTCTCTAGATGAATTCAATTTTTGACATACCCTTTCAAAATATTAATATACTGTTCAATGAGGTAAACTCATCTATAGTGTATAGAACCACATAGTCAAATATATCTCATAAAGTGAACCATCAAGTGAACCAACATATAAAATAATTATGATGGGAAGAATATTTCCAATTCACATAATATGATGACAATTTTTCTTTCCATAGTCAGCAACTTCTCTGAGTCTATAACTTTTCTACATATAGTTTCGAAAAATAAACAGAGCTTGGTTAATGTATGATGGGAATTCTTAGGAAAAATGAAATGTAAAGCTACATGAATTAGATCTTGTATCAAAACATGCCAGTCATGTGATTTCATAACCTTTAAATTTAAATCTGTCATTGACATGATATTACTAATATTCAATGAATACCCATCTAGAACCTTTATATCATTCAAAAAGTTTAAAAACTGATATCTCTCCTACCTGGAAACAGTGTAAACAACTGGAGGAAGAAAAGTTCATTTTTCACCCTTCACTGGTGCCAACTCTTCCCGTATTACCATGTCAACCATGTCTAAACTAGCCATAATTCCATCCTTTATTTTGCCGGGTGCATTTAGTAACGTGCTAATTGAACTATCCCATACATTTTTTTTCAATATTCATAACATCAAGAAAATGTATGATGTACATAAAATTCTAGTGTGGTAATTAAAAAAAACGGATCTCTTTTTACAACTGGTTTTCGTAAGATTTTTAGAAAATGGTTTACCAACAATAGTGTCCACATATTTTACTTTCCCAAATAGTTGATCACCTATTAATGGAGATGGTGTTGTACAATCTTTTTAACTTCCATTAAATGATGTCATTTAATATTGGTACTTATGCCATCAGGGTAGAAATATATGATGTCCTAGAAACATAGTCTTCGATGAATGTTTTAATGTAATTGACAGTGTACCTTGTTTTCAAACAGGACACCCTTAAGTTCTTTTAATTATATATCCTGACAAATTTATATAAGAAGGAAAGTCATTTATCATCCCATACAACATGGTTCTCAATGTGAAATATTTATTCCTAAAATCATCATACAACGTAACACCTAAATCCCACAATAATTTCAAATCATCGATCAACAGAACCAAATAAACACCGATATCATTACCCAGTTGTTTTTGTCCCGATATAAGCATAGATAACATGATTTATTTTAATTTCATGCATAACCATGGTGGAAAATTATAATTTAACAACATAATTGGACATGTATTGTGAGTGATTCTTTAAAAAACAAAAGGATTCACTCCATCTATAGATAATGCAAGACAAAGGTTTCTCAGATCCTTTCCAAATTTAGGATACTCATGATCAATTTTCTTCCACTAAGGATAGTCTTATAGGTGATGAAGTTTACCACCTTTATTTATTGTATCTATATTTGACTTCAATTTATATACAGTATACTCACTTCTATATAGGTTCCTAAACCTTGGAATGATTGCAAAGTACCATACAAGTTTTGTAGGACCTGATTCATATTTCTTGTTTTGAGAAACACCACACTTTGGGAAAATTTTAAGTGATTTTCGGTCCTTGTGAAATAGTATAGAGTCATTTGGGAAGGCATGTATTCTTTCAGAGATCATACCCATCGAATGTATCATTCATTTGGCATATTATGTTCAGATAGGGTGATCATTATCTTCTGGGAGTATATCATTCAAGAGATCAAGTAGTTTAGTAAAACTAGACTCACTCCATCCATTGCAATCTTTCAAATTATAAAGCTTCGATACAACTGACAATGCTTTATATTGAGTGAAACAAGCCAGCAATGATGTATTTTAACAACTCTTTAACTTCTCATACAATTTTGGATAATCATGAAGTTAATCTTCAATTGTCCTTGTCATTTCCTCAATACAATCATCATCATCATTCACACCTGTAATCACATCCTCGATACAATATTCTTTATTTTCCATACTTGTAATCATATTAGATGATCCATAAAATTTGGTGTTATCCTAGTCACTAGCTACATTCACTTTTCCCCATGTTTATTCCAACATTTATAACTTCGATCAATTCCATGACAGATCAAGTGTTCTTCCAACTCCTTTGGACTAATTAATCTTGAATAGTAATAGCGTAAACATAGACAAAGGATTTGAGAAGGGTTATATACATGATATTTTGCAAACTTGATAAACTCTTTCACTCTATATTCATACTCTTTTGTCATATGAATGGAATTCATCCATTCTTTATCCATATCCATAGTATTTGATTTGGTAATATTAATATTTAAAAAAATCAATACACAAAATATTTTTAATTGAAATATCTACCAAAAATTCATAGTGAGTGTACTATAAAGAGAATTGAGGGTTTTTTATTCAATTATAATGAGTTTAAAGTTTTTTAAGGTTCAATAATAAAATAAAAATTATTTAGAATTATTTATTTAATACATTTGTTTCAATTACAGACATGATTTAATGGTGTTAAAACATTTATAAAGGCCAATTTTTGCAGAAAATAAAGGTTAATCCTTTTTAAATGCATGAGTAGATACTTTTATAGGGATACACAACATTCATGATATATATATATATATATCAAAATACTCGTATAAAAAATAGAATTTCTTTGATATTGTTATATAGATTGTTGTGATATTTAATTTTCATATAGACTAATGAAGGATATTATAGGAAAATAAAAATTATTTTTACTAAGAAGTCACTATAATGGAAATAACTTAAAAATCCTCAAACCACTCTAAGATCATCAAGCACACCACCCAAAAATAATAATCACCTCAAACCAATTAAGAGTTTCCAACTTCTTGAATTTTTAAAGATGACCAAAACATTCCATAACCTCATGAGGATCTTGGTCACCATGAAAAAGAAAGGATGATGAATCAATAATTCCTAAGGTGAAAAATATAATTACCCTAACAATCCCTTTAGAGTTTGGAAAAAACCAATCACTAGAAAACATAAATTAAAATAAAAAGAGGATTTTCCCTAATTAATATCCCCAGAATGAACTTTCTACCCCATATCACATTTCATGGAGGTGAAATAAATCAACATTAAATATGAATCTATCTCCTTTATGTTTTAAAAGACACTCAAATCACATAGTCCCAATTCACACCAAGGGGTTGAATCCCAAAGAACAATCCACATGAGAAAAAAACACAACAAAATATTTTCAAAATTTTTATTTCCATTAAAATCACACCCCTATCCCAAGAGGGTTTAAATCATTTTTCAAATACATGCACACTTTTAAAGTAATCCATATTATTAAAAATGGAATTTAGATTTTCATGTTAAATTGTTTCCACAAGTTCCAAAAATCTGCTCTAATTTTTCATAATTAAATCAACCACATCTCAAACACTTCAAATTAAATATATTCCTTTTTACAGGGAAATCCTTACACATGGTTTAAAAAATTAATGCATTTCTCAAAATCCCCTTTTAATTTAAATACCATAAATTCCATGTAAAAATGAAAAGAGAATAGAAACCATATTTAAAAAATTTAAAAACCATAAAAAATACTTTTCATTCCCTCACAAATTTGGTTTTATAATCAACACACTCAATAAATTATCCTTTTCCATTAAAAAATATTCTTTTCCAAACATAGAACAAGATTCTAAGTCCTAAAGCTAAATACAATGCATATGGAACCATGAAATTTAAGATCTCTCACATGAAAGTGATTATAAATCACTTTATTTAAATACAAAATCATTAGACCTATATGAACTAATATAAGAATTAAAAAGTATTGACTAACATCACAAGAAGAAAACATTTCTTAATAATAGAAGAACAACAAGCATAATAATTCAAGAATAATTGAATTATTATAATAGAACAAATCTAATTAATAAGAATTAAAATAAAAATAATTTATAGAATAAAATTGAATTTAATTATTATAATTGGATACTAAAGTTGTGTTCCATCTCATAGTTGAGAGATTCCTCTTTTCTTCCCCAAATCTAACATAATTGAATTGAACTAGTTTGGGGTTCCAAGGAATTAATCCTTCAACAATTAGCCTCAATCGATTTTTTTGACAACATAGAATATCTTTGGAACTCACTTGAATTGCCACTAATTATACTTCATTAACTAGTTTGGTTCACTCCACATGGCATGGACAAAAACTGATGAAAGGGAATTTGAATGAATTAATATCGACCGATTCCACTGGATCTGAAGCTAGGGTGCTGAGAAAACAAAGACAAAAGAAGGAGTAAGATGCGTGCAAAGGATGAGAGTTCAATTCATCAAGAGAAAGTGAAACTTGATCAGGAAAAATGACTGAAAAATAGGCATAAAAAGATAATACCTTAGATTTATAGGTTCGATGACAGCAGTAGGGTCCGACAGCGGGGTTGGCGGATGAAGACTGGGGAAGCAGAGGCAGCGAAGGGGGAAGCAAAGGTGGCGACATAGGTCCAGTTTCGTAAAAGCTTGAGGTGCGATCAACAGAAGGGTTCTGATAGGGTTACATTTATAAAAACACAAAAGGTTTTTATCAGCTCTTTTTAAAAAGCACTCATAAAGGATGTTTTAATCAGCGCTAAAATATAAAGTGTTAATAAAAATAACCTTTATCAACGATTTTTTAGCACTCATAAAGATACCCCTTTATGAGTGCTAAAAAAGCACTGATAAAAACATGTTGTAAGAACCCAGTTTTTTCTATGAAAGACTTTGGAATATTCTTGATGATATTATAGAGCAGCGCCCTCAGACGGTGTGTGATTCTGAGCCCCGGTGTGGCTGGGATTGAATTTTCAGTGCGTTCACACTGGAAATGCCAAATAAATGGGACAACTCCTAAAAGGTGATCCGGATCAGAGATCCGAGTGTACATATGGGTCTGGAATGGGGTGTTTACCCTAGGAACAACATAAAACTTGTCGGTGCGGGATGTTTGGACCCCTCGCTCGCTTTCGGAACGTTAAACGGATAAACAAATAAATAAATTAATTCGTTTAATGTTGAAACACAAGTATCTCTTAAACGGTGGCTTGGATTGGAAAACCAAGGGCACCGTTGAGTTCAAAGTGTGCCTTTTACCCTAGGAGGGGTATAAGTTTTGCGGGCGCATGCCGTCAGTGAACAATGGCCCCAGGGGCGTTTTCATAATTTGGCGCCCTCAGGCGTTGAGTTTAATAACTATTTAACGGGGCCTCAGATTGAAATTCTGAGACCTCCGTTGTGCTCAGGAGGTGGTATTTACCCCAGGGGAGGCTTAACCTTGACCCCGTCGGGAGTTTTAAATTAATTAAATTGTTAATTAATTTATTTAAACACCCCTTCCCCTTACTCCCCTCTTCTCCCCTGGCGCCAGCAGCTCCCAAAAATGGAGGAGGAAGCTCTCCTCCATCACCTCCTCCTCTCCGGCGAGGCGCGGCTCCGACGGATCGCGGCGAAGCTTCGGGCGAAGCCCATCGAGGTAGGATTTGTCGTTTGCATTTTCTTTTCCAGCACCTACTTCGAGCTCAAATTTTTGTATCGAACATCTGTAGAATTATCGATAAAATCCCATGAATGCGTAGTAGAGTTTTTTTCCTTTCCAACGAATCTTTCGGAATCGAAATCCGAGTTCAGAGGAGGTCGGGGTTGATCGTCGAAGTTTGCGGGTCTTCCAGGAGGCTCAGGTGGATGGCGCGGCGGCGGAGGCGCTTGGCGCGACAGCGGGGCACTCGGTCGGTGTCGCGGGTGTCCGATGGAGCGGCCAGGCGAGGCCGGGGCGCGGCGAGCCTTCAGCAGCGGGGGAGGTCGGCACCAGGCGGAGCGCCTCGGCGCGCCGGCGGGTCGCCAGGGAGCGGCGACCGCGGGGTCGCGGCGCGCGACCCCCGTGCGGCGACAAAGACCCGCGCCGCGCGGGTCTTCATGCGGCTACCACGACCGGTCCTCGTGGCCGGTCTACGCGTGGACTGCGAGTCCGTGGCCAGCCCGTGCGGCTAAGCTGCGGGCCGGCCTGTCCAGCCCAAGGGACGTTGACCCCTCGACTTCGGACGCCCGTAATTTTCATTACAGGTGTTCGTTTTACTTTTCATCTACGGCAGTGTCTTCCTGACGTTGAGGGGAACGTTTTGAGTTGGTTTTGGGAATTTTTAATTCTCGAAACTAGGGGCCTCGGAGGCGCGACGCGTCTTTAAGTGAATTGTCGTTTTTTCGGGGGTTCTTGTTTTGAGCGGTGCGGACGCGTCTGACGTCCAATTTAAGCGCCGTTAGTGGCGTTGGGACCCTGGCACCGAGGCGGAGCTTTCCAGGGTGGTTTCAGGCGTTGAGGCTGAAGTTGAGGCATGGGTCCCACGACCCGTCTTTTGAGTTGCGTGCAGCGTTTCACGACTTTTTCATCGGATGTCCGTTCGGGGCGTGCGAGCAGTCGTTTCTGGATGTTTTTCTGAGGGGATTGCAACGGTGTAATCCGCTCGCCCTAATTCGGCACGATGGTGTAGGACCCACGAGGGCTGTTTGGGCGTCGATGGTGATTTTCCATCTTTATCACCGGGCGACCATTTTGGACAAGTGAATAGTCCATCTTGTGTTCTTTTTCGAGAGGATCGCAACGGTGCGATCCATTCATTGAGTTTCGGGACCGGGTTGCGGGTCCCACGAAGCACCGCTTGTATGCGGTGCGCCAGAATGCACCTTTTTCTCCGGATATCCGTTGCACTCAAGTGAGTAGTGCTTCTGACGGGGTTTTCCGAGAGCATTGCGATGGCGCAGTTCGCCCGACCTTTGTCGGGGACGTGGTGTGGGTCCCACCCGACCCGGATACGGTGAATAGTACCTTTTTCACCGGGCATCCATTTTGGGCGGTTGAGTATCCAATCCTGCGTGTTTTTCCGAGGGGATCGCAGAGGCATGATCCATTTGTTCAGTTTCAGGATCTTGGGGTGGGCCCCACACGGGTTTGGTTACCGTGAATAGCACCTTTTTCACCGGTTGACCGTTTCGGGCGAGTGAGTAGTCTATCTGGCGTGTCTTCGCGAGGATTACAATAGTGTAATCTGTTCAGGTGGGCAGAGCCTCTTACGCGATCTTATTAAATGTGGAAATATGAAAGGTGCCCCAGTGGCTGTCCTTCTACCGTGTTTATAGCGGACCCTTAACGTGTGATCGCGTGCACTCCTGGGAGAGTGAGGTTGGTGTTCAAAGAGATGTGGTTGGTTGTACCTCAGTCGTTGAGGCAGAAAGTAGGAGATGTTACATCACGCCTTCGCGTTGACATTGGGTGCCGTGTGCACGATAGCCTTAGGGGTGGGGACGTGGTATACTCTGGGAGTATACGGGAATGCTTGGAGGTACACGTTGGAGATGTTTGTACCTGAGAATGTTTGTACGCCTGGTTGGGGTTGAGATGGGGCCACACGTTGTGTGGACCCCACGTGCGTGTCGGGTTCTGCTTTACGTACTTTGACCTCTCGCGACGTAGAGGGTCCCTCTGTGCTCGTTTGTTTGACTAGCAGGGTGGAGTTTTTCCCCTGGCTCTGAGCTCGTTTGTTTGACCAACAGGGTTGAGTGGTGATTAGCCACTAAATGAGGCTAATATTCATTGTTAATATATATAATATTCATGTTCTTTATTATTCATAAACACCATTTTAGTTCATTTTACACTTTGAACATCATTTCACATTATGATTGTAATACCTTCTTAAAATGCACTATTATGTGATACATTTTTGAACATCATTTGAAGTACCCAATGATTAATCTAATTATACATATTTTAATTTGATATTTTTGGAAATTTATCTAAACTCCAATATTAACATGTTTCATTCAGGGATCAATGGAGAATTCATGGAGGATGATGGAGATATTTGGCAATGAAAGGAAGCAATTCTGGAGAAGGAAGATTGGACACCAGCCCACTGATGAGATCATGGGGCCCAACATAGAGGCCCAATGAATCCCAAATTTTTTCGTATGATAGAAGAAATGTTGAGGAAAAAATCACTATTCAGGAGATAATTCTAATTCGACCTCTATAGAGGTCATTAAGGCACCCCAAGTTAGAGATACAATTCTGGGCCAGATTCTGCGTCCCAGAAAAACATCCCACTAAGTTGTTCATATCTCGGAATACACAACTCCAAATGGGTCCAAATTTTACAGAAGGTTAGAATACATCCGTAGCTCCATTTTCTTCTTCTATTTCTCATTCTCATTCGGCCATCTAGAAGGGATTACAGACGCGTCTGTTCGGTGAAGGAAAGCTGGCTGCCACCTCGGGTCAAGGGTGGAAAAATCAACTCTTCCTTACTTTCCACCCACCTATGGCCTACCAAAATTAATTGAGGAGACTTGGACTGTTGGAGGATCTACCCAAGGTCTCAAAAATTCCTATTTAAGGTAGTGTTGTTGGAGTATTTAGAAATATTTGAGCTTGTTTTCATCTTAATGTTATGATGCCAATTTCTCTTTGTAATGTTCTTCCTTCACATGTAAGTTGTTTTAATTCATCCTTGTTTCTTAATAAAAGTTCTTCTTATATTATTATTCTGTTCTTATCCTTATAACTTTTATACCGTTGGTTCAAGGTGTGAACTTTTTCATACCAAACCTTGTGAGATTATCACACAATGGTGGAGTGATTGTTATTTTATTGCGTTTTTTTTACTTCTCCATTTCCTCCCTCATGAGTCTACTTTCCGCTTCCATTGAAACCATAGAATCAATGGAGGGATAACCCACTTATGGGTTGATACAAGGGTGTATCAAGGGGATGGATTGGATGTTATTTATCACCTCATTAATGTATAATCACTTCTTTAATTGAGATTTTTATTTGATGATTTTTAAACTCCATCGTCCTTGTTGAATTTAAGGCCACACACTTCAAGTGCTAATATGAACCTTTACCTTGAAGTGCTCAAAACTTTGATCATTCAAGTGTATAGGTGATTAGTATTAAAGGGTGTAGGAATTAAACCAGTAAGTGATGATGTTGTTTTATCTCCTTAAATGAACCCATCTCAAATTTAAGAAATTGAAATCATTAAAAAGAAAATACGTCCAATCCACCCCGAGCGATAAACTTGGATCAACTCATTATTTTAAATTGAATTCACTTAAATATGTTAGTTATACGTTAAAACCATATAAAATCAACCCAATTTGGCCACTTCATATCCAACAATAGTCCATAAAATGTATGTGTCTATAGGTTTCTTCTTAGGTCTCTGAGGATTCGATAACCCAAGCTAAACTACAAGGACCGTTCTACCTTCATCTCTTGGGTAAATTTGAGCGAGAATCAAATTTTGGTGCTGTTGCCGGGGACCCAAGTAAGTCATCTAAAAACCCATTATATTCTCCCCCATTTCTTCTTTTCTCATCCAAATTCTCTTATCTTGTCCCTTTATCATTTTTTTTCTTTTGGCGCATGTCCGCCTACACCCGCGATCAATCAAACCGTCTAGTTAGGGTGGATAGTCCTGGGGTTGGGGAGTCAAGTACACCAAGGGAACTCATTCCATTAGATCCTAATCTTCCTAATACTCTAGAGTCCAAAATTGATCCAATTTAAATTTAATGTCTTCAAATAAACCAACTCATAAACCCGGGTGGGAACCAAAATTAAAACCCAAATGAGGCAGCCCCAAACTTGGGGAATGCAATTGATCAAACCATGAATGACTACCTCACACCTTCCTGGACCAATTCCCCCTCATGCATTAGACACAATTACATAGGATATTCCAACTACTTCTTTAAACCCCATGTCCTAAACCACCTTCCCACATTCCATGGAATGGAGTCCGAGATGCCATACCTGCACATTAAAGAGTTCAATGACATTGTAGAAACCATGTGTCCCCCACATCAACTAGAATCAGCTAAGATGAGGCTATTTCCTTTTTCTTTAAAGAATCGAGCTAAAAATTGGCTAAACAATTTGAGACCATCATCCATCAACTCTTGGGACCAACTACAAATAGAATTATACAAAAAATACTTTCCCCTCCATAAAAGAATTGCACTTAAAAAGAGTATCCAAAACTTTTTTGAAAAAGAGGGATATTCATTCTATGAAACATCAGAGAGGTTCAAAGACACTATAAACATGGTTCCACACCATGCTTTTTCTATTCCTGAACAAGTGAGAATTTTCTATGAAGGGTTGGGTCCGGGGAACAAACAATTCATTGACATGATGTGTAATGGAAACTTTAAAAACAAATCCCCAAATGATGCTTACGAGTATCTAGAAAGCCTTTCTGAACAAAACCAAACATGGGGAACTTCACATTATTCTGAAAAGCCACAAAGAACTACTGGAATTCATAAACTTAGAGAAGAGGAAATCCTTAGGGCTAAACTCGCAGCACTCTCTAGGAAGGTTGAAGAGATAGACCTTAAGAAAGTCCATGAAATCCAAACTGTTGACCCTGTTTGCACAATTTGCAAAAAACATGACCATAAGACAGACAACTGCCCAACCATTCCATCCATCAAGGATGTTCTCTTAGGAGGAACCTTAGTGGAAGTAAATGCTTTGAACTTTCAAAATCCTCAATACCAAAACACCTTCAACCCAAGGTATAACGACCACCCAGGCTTCCGCTGGAAAGATAACCAACAACCTAGCCAACCACAAGGACAAAATCCTTACCCCCATCAGAACTACCAAACCCATAACCAGTTCCAAACCCAACATATCCAATACCAACAACCACCGGTCCATTTTCAACAAACCATCCCACCTCCAAAATATCCCCCTGAGATAAACCAACCTACTCAAGCACCCACCCAAACTGTTCCACAAAGCCTACTAGAAAAACTGTGCAAACAAATGGAGAGGATGAACTCATAAGTCTCTTCCCTAAAACAAGAACTTCAAACCATCAAAACTGGAAAGGCACCCATGCCTACTCAGGCGGTGCCATCCTTTACTTCAAGGGGAGAGTCAAGTTGTGCTCAAACAACACATGAACAACTAAAGGATGTGACTATTTTAAGAAGTGTAAAATCAATTGAGAAACATGAACAACTAATTCAGAACCCACCTGAAGATTCAAACTTGGATGAAAATTCAAATGAACCACAAGATCAAACTGAGGAAACTGATAACATTATCAAGGAAACAACTCTTCAACAAACAACCCCACAACCTGCACCATTTCCTCAACCCATGAGGGGGAAACCCAAGCCTGAACTGAATGAAACATTGAGGGAAATCTTATCACAAGTCAAGTTGAACATACCCATTCTTGATGCAATCCAAACCATACCTGCCTACTCAAAGTACCTTAAGGACTTGTTCACTTTTAAAAGAAAATTTTCACATAAAAACCAAGTCCTTTTGGCTACTAATGTGAGTACCACCATTCAAGGGACCATTCCTCCTAAGTTGAAAGACCCGGGTTTCCCTTACATCAATGTTGAACTAGGAGAGAGCAAAGTTGTCAAGGCCTTGTGTGACCTAGGTGCTAGTGTCAATCTCATCCCTTATGCTATGTACTACCAATTAGGACTAGAAGAGCTCCAACCCACATCTGTCACACTTCAGCTTGCTGATCGTAGCATTAGGGTTCCAAAGGGGATTTTAAAGGACGTTCTGGTAAAGGTTGAAAACTTCATCTACCCTGCTGATTTCATTGTCCTTGACAACCATCCAAACTTAGGAAATAAGGAACAAACCCCAATCATCCTTGGTCGTCCTTTCCTTACAACAATCAACTCTGTTATCCGAGTCCGAAATGGGAACATGACCATCACCTTTGGGAACATGAGTCTAGACTTGAACATATATAATGCAAGCTCACAAATAGGGGATGACGAGGACATTCATGAAGTAAACATGATAGGAAGCATTGATAATGAATCCATGGAACATCAAGGAATATTTGATGAATTTTTAAGTTAGGATGAGATTGATTTCCTTTGTTCATATGAAGGAAGTTTATCTCCTTGGATTGAATCATTTTCAAATTGCTCTTATGATGAAGTCTTAGGTCCAACAAGCAGTGAAACCTTTCAAGAAACCACTTTCATGGAGACCACTCCAAATTTCTTCCCTAAATATGATCAAGCCAATCTAGTAGCTGAAACTTATACAAGTGGGGAATCAATCCTATCTGAAACTCTAAAAAAAGAAATTGATCTTGATCCAATGTCCCAATCATCTACTGAAATTCTGAACCAACCTGATCTTGAATTGAAGGAACTTCCTGCTGCACTAAAGTATGCCTTCCTAGGGGAAAATCAAACACATCCTATTGTCATTTCCTCTTCTCTTGAAGCCAATCATGAGAGGATGCTTCTAGATGTCCTTAGGAAGCATAAGAAAGCCATTGGTTGGACCCTTTCTGATATTCCTGGGATTAGACCACTTATTGGGACTCATAGGATTGTTCTGGAATCTGATTCAAAGCCATGTCGTCAACCTCAACGGCGACTCAATCCTAATCTCATAGAGGTAGTAAGGAAGGAACTTCTGAAATTGTTAAAAGCTGGTATCATATATCCCATAGCTGAGAGTGAATGGGTGAGCCCAATCCAAGTGGTTCCAAAAAAGGCTGGAATCACAGTGATAACCAATGAAGATGGAGAGATTCTTCCAACAAGGATGAGTAGCGGATGGAGGGTCTGCATTGACTATAGGAAGTTAAACTCATTCACCAAGAAGGACCATTTCCCCTTACCATTCATTGACCAAGTCCTTGAGAGAGTGGCAGGTCATGCCTTCTACTGTTTCTTAGATGGGTACTCAGGGTACAATCAAATTGAGGTCTCCCTAGAGGATCAAGGGAAGACTACATTCACATGTCCTTTCAGTACCTTTGCCTTCAAACACATGCCCTTTGGTTTATGCAATGCTCATGGAACCTTCCAGCGATGCATGATGGGAATCTTCTCAGACATGGTAGGGGATTTTCTAGAGGTTTTCATGGATGACTTCTCTGTGTTTGGGGATACATTTGAGGTATGTCTAATGTAGAGACCCGAAGCTTAACGTACATGAAAATTACATTACTTTTGTGGAATACTTAGTACAAAAAAAAAATACACACACAAGGATCGTAATAGTTTAGTGTCTTTGGAAACTCGGAACGTAATCTTCTAATCGTGGTGAAAGATCTCCAATATCTCCCATAAAGATCTTCCCCTTTTTTTTATACATAAAACCTTTCTTTATATCCTGGGGAAAAGAAAACATAAAAGGGTGAGCTCAAATGCTCAGTAAGGTTAAAAAAAAGAAATATAAATCTCATCGTATACACAAGCACATAACTTTTGGAAATCTTAACCTGCAAAAGAGATCATAATTTCATAACATGGGATAAATCATGGCAATGAAATGTAATCACAATAATCATAACTTAAAACATGAAACTTTGTGGAATACACACATAATCATAGAGAATCATTTCTTGTTAGTCAAGACTCATTTTCAAGACTATCTTAGTGGACAAAGTCCCTTTCTGAACCGAGTCACCCTCGTTTCAGTCCTGTTTCACTGAACCGGTATAACCTACCATTCCAGCCCTGTCTATCTAAAGAGATATAAAATCTTTACCCAATGCATTGGAGGGAGATATAGGTCCCACCCATCTCATAATGATACCATTCTTATGTTTGCCACAAAATCATAAATCATACATCATTGCATAACCCATGTAATACAAATGGGAATCTTAAACATCGTGACATCATAAAACAATTCATATAAGATAAAGGAATTCATAAAAATAATTCCATCACAACATAATCAAATCAATGTAATAATAGGGATAAAAACAGAGCCCTTTATTATCTTATATGGAAAATAATTTTGATAAAACACTTGAACTCCATTCTTGAGGAAAATATCCTTTCTTCTTCAAAAATATTTTTCCTTTCTTAACATGTCATACAACTTTAAACTAAAAGAGGTTGATTAAAAATAAACTTGAAAACTTGTAAAGGAATCTTCTTGGAAATAATGTTTTAAAAATCCATACATGACGTATAATTTAAAAAAAACATTCTTCTCGTACTTTTGTCGGAAAAGTCAAAAAAGTACCTCGTATGAAAAACAACAAAAGATTCCTTTCATATCTTTTACTAAAAACTCACCGAAGGGTAAAATTGGATTTAAACTATTGTAAGTGGATGGAAACAATATTACATATTGAGGGAACATGGATGTGGATGATAAAATACACCCCAGTAAATACCAAAGTATAAACAATCTCGGATAAAAATGAGATTGTGATATTTCCCTTACCTTAGATCCGACTTGCTTTGTAAGTGTCCGAACCTCCTGTATAATGATTTAAATCATGTTATTGACTTATTCCAGAATCATATTCATTGTTATTATATCATATATGGTCCACTTATGACTTTGTATTACCCTTTCTTTTGTAAATTCATGTTAAAGTAGCATTTTGGGTAAAATCGTCTCATTTGTCATTCGTGTTTTTAACTTGTAATTATTAATATGATTACTTGGATCATGATTACTTATATCCAGAATGTAAAACATGATTTATATATAATATATATTCTGAATATATATATATATATATATATAATATATCGATAAATGGAATGAAATACACCGTTCATGGAGACGGTAGTCCGTACGTACGCATGAACGCTATTTTTGTTTCCTTATTGAAGTGAATGGAATTAAGTAGATGACATACATATAAATTTACATAAATCCAGTATCATTATTATGTCATATATTTCATTAGTAATTATTATATATACTTTATAATCATTCATGAATGGTTAATCATTGAGAATGAATCTCATCGCGTCGTGGAGACGGTAGTCCGTACGTACGCACGAGCGATGATATCGTTCCCATGGTCGTGGAATTGTGTTGAAGTGTATGTAGACTATTTCAGTATCAATATAAATTTATAATAATCATACATAGTTACTCATTACACCATTATACCCATCCTATTAAGGTGGTGGTGGAAAATAGATTACACCACGGCGTGGAGACGGTATTCCGTACGTACGCACGCGCGGTGATTTCATTTTTCTGTAGGATGGATAGAAGGTGAATTAGGGTTGTTTCATATTTATAATAACATATCAGTATATAAGAAATATTGATGTTATTACTTTATCCTGAAACAACTAAAGAAGAAGAAGTTGAAGAAGAAAGAAATTGAAAAAGATCGGTAATGGATATTACCTCTTCTTTGAAATGCCTCTTTGAATCCTCCACTTAGGGAACTAAGATTGGTCTTTGAAGAAGACCAGGACCTCTAGGATTATTATAGGGAAGTGGAGAAGGGATTTTGGCAGGGTTTGGCTGAGCTTGAAGGCTCAAGGTTGTGTAAGGAAGAGAGGGAGGAGGTGCCCTTTTATAAGGGAGGAGATGGGCACCTTAGGAATATCTCAAAATATTATTTTATATTAAAGTAAAAATCGGTTTATAATGGTTCAAAAGGGTCTTATTTCGAAGCTAAAGTGGGGATGGGTCTAAATCCTATCAACTAATAGGATTTATACAAGTTTAGGTTATTATTTTAACCTTATCAATTAGATTTAACTCTAAGTTAAATAATTTAACTTTTATCGTGTCTTTTTGTTTTCTTACACTATATGGTTAATATACTTACTATAACATGCCAAACGAATCCCAAATTGTTTATTATTAATATATATATCCTTATCTAAGTCATATGTCCTAAACTTAGATTTTTAGGAATAAAATAACAATTAATAATATAATATTTGATTTAAAAACTATTTTGTGTCAATTTTGACACTATTTGATATATGATTTTTGTGAAAGTCATAACAGAATTATATGTTCGAACCAAGTTTATTAAATCAACACTAATATATAATAGTAACCTATAAAATTAGTGTAATTCATAAAAAGTTTCAAATTACATTTATTTTGGTGTTTATAACATCAATTATGTCAATATTTCATTAATAAGATAATTACTGCATCATCATTGTGTCATAAATAAATTAAATTATTTAATGTATAAAAATTACAAATAAAATACCATTACATAGGAAATCTTTTTAGCTTTCTAATGAATATTTATAGTCGAATTTATCTTATGTATAACCCCATATTAAAAATGAATTACTTCTTAAACTTTGATTTTAACTATTTTAACTATTCATTAAATAAAATAATATTAAATGTCATAATCTAATCCAAGTGGACCTAAATGGTCATATTATATTCATAAGGTTGTTTTTGGTCGAATTACACTTATCCAATAGAATTAGGACATGTGTTAGGGTAATAGTAATATCATATTTACCCTTAGTTATCCAATTTACTATTAACCGCGGTAAAAAAAGTAAAAAGTTACTATTCACCAAAAAATTATTTTTATCTCATTGAACCACATTTTACTTACTGATATCAACCGTGTCTATCTGATTTTCAAAATTCCATTCACAGAAGCGGTAAAATTAAGTTTTATGCAAAATTCAGTTTTTAACCTACCACTTAGTGGTTTCACTATTAATCAAAAATTGAAGTTTTTCAGAAAAATGCCAAAATTTCACCCTAAGCTATAATTAATATTCCGAATTCAAAAATGATTTCTATTTTACAAAATTCCCAACATATAAGTTGCATTAATTAATTTTATAATTAATTTCCGCTGTCACAACAAATAGCGTGTTTTTAAGAGATAATAACTATCAAAAGATTGACACTTGTTTATAACTGGTTTAAATGTGAAATTACATCTAATGACCAACATTGTATTAAATTGTAAAAATATATTCTAAATATACTTTAAAACCACTCAAATTAATAATTTATCACTATTAATTATTTCGATTAAAAAAAGTTGTTTTTAATTAAAATTTAGTAATTTTCACTATTCATCAGAATATGAAAGTTATCCGAAAAGTACCAAAATTTCACCTTAGGCTAAATTAGATACTCCGAATCCATAAATGAAGTCCATTTTGAAAAATAAAATTACAAAATTTCAAAAAGTGGTTATTACTATTCATAACGGCTAGTTTTAATAATATCTTAATAGCATATCGTTGTTTAGCGAAACTTGGTGTTGCGTACAACACACGCTATCGTGGAAGGTCGCGATTGCGTGTAATTAAAGCTAGGTCAGAGATGTGTGTTGTGAAATCTCCTTTTAGTGTAGCGTATAACACAAGACATTAATGAAATTAAAAAGAATATTTTTCATAAAATCTCAGGGTGTCACATTCTACCCCCCTTAAAATGAATTTCGCCCTCGAAATTCGTCGGGGTTATAAATGGTTTACTATTCGAATGTTTCTTTAATAGAAACCCACATCGTAAAAAGGAATACCAAAAACAATCTTTAAAAACAAATGTATGAAACGTAACGGTTACCCAAATAAACTAATCACTGGGTTTCCACATAGGTGAAAATATGGATATGGAAGAGAAATCTAACCATCATGTTCTGATGAAGAGTGGTAGAGAACATGGCTATGGAAAAGCTAGCAATCACAAATCCATAAATTTGTGACGATCTAAGGTACCATCTGATTAATCATATATAAGATCACTAGGACAACATTTTTGGTTTTCAAGATCATTTCCCTAAAGTTGATGAAATTGGAATTAGAAGAAATACTTTCGTGATTTTGGTATAGTCTCACTGTTTGTTGTTCTTTGGACAATTTCTACTTCATCTCTTAAAGAAATGCAGTTGAATTTGTCATTCGTGATGTGTTAGCAGATCATGTGATAGAATGATGGGTCATTCCATCTGTCTCAAAAGGTTAGAAAAGTTATCAAAAAATACATAAGTCCATCTATAGTGAGATTAATGATATATGGTTCCTAAAATGAACTTATACTTCATATATCATAATGCTTAATATAATAAAAACTATTTTCTACTAAACAGGGACTTCCTGTAGGCTAGTGGTAGGCGATAAAGGCCAGTCGCACTTCGGTTGTGGGTTCGATTCCCACAGCTTTGTCCGACGCGATGGGCTGTCGCTCGTCCAGCAGGTTGTCCTTTTTCTAAAACTATATTACTATAACATCCCATCAATAATATCTAAAAAAAACCTCTATCCTTAAACAATAATAACTTATGTCCAACAATCTTTAGGCTTATCTATAATACTTCAGTCCACTCTCATAATATAGTGAAAACGATTACCAGAGATTTAATACCATCGTTGATCCCCATATATCATAAGATATGTCTTATTGGACACATTCTAAACATTCAAAGGCCTTAATCATGTATTCTATTGAATACCCATTGAACCATATTGAAAACATGAATGCAGTTAAACGTTAACACTTTCCACATACCAAAATCCTCAAAATTCTATATACTCAAACCATGATATCACTTAGTCCTTATATCAATCATGAGCTCATGAATACTGTTAAACATTTAATTTTCTCCTTATCCCTTCATTATGCACATATCATCTAAATTCCAAAAATATCTGAATAACCTTTCATGGATAGTGGTACCATTAATCATACACTTTCATAACTCAAGGAAAGACAACAGTGTAATAATCCTTAGATGTCTCTTTATTCCATAGTACTATGAGATTTCTTATACAACATTACACATGATAAACATGTAATCATTCCACTACATTCTTAAACCATTGACCGAGCTTCAACAATTCTTTCATCTCACATATCATTTGTAGTCTCTTCATCATCATCAACATAAATACTTCCCATACGACCATACTGATTCTCTTCATGAGACTTTCCCTTAGGGCATTGGTTTGTATAATGCCCGTACATTCCACATTTAAAACATTTAACCATTGTTGATGTCGTAGCAATACCATTATCCTCATCCATGGTGTTAACTGAACCTTTTCCTTTGAACTTACTTTCTTTGTGTCATTCTTTTCCACACCCAAAGAATCTTATAGTTCCTTTGAAACATTCTCCTTGATGCCTCTTCCCACATGATTTACATAGGGGAAATGGAACTTTCTTTCCTCTATGATCATCATGAAACTCCATCTTTCTCTTATTAGCCGAGTCAGGAAACTTACCAAATTTTACTTTATTGATCATATTATGAGATTGATAATTAGGCATAATAATGATGTTTGGAATTCCAAATCCCATTTCATTATGAAGAATATCATTCCATTTTCTATCATATTCTCCATTATCATGAATCATCTTGTTTCCAGCCATTTTCTAAAACCCAAAAAGAATAGTGTGAGAGGCAAAAATCATGCTAGGGGAAAACAACATAATAAAGGGGGAGTACCTTCAATATCTAACATCTTAGGTTTAATTCTATGATCGTTAGCGTAATTCTAGTACTATAACCTATACGTATACTTAACCTTAGGGACATCCCTTGACATACCTTAGAAATATCTCTAGGGATCTCACTAACGTTTGCGCATCCTAGTTTCCAAAGGTTGACTAAACCTTTCCACTGATACCAACTGTAGAGACCCGAAGCTTAATGTACATGAACATTACATTACTTTTGCGGAATACTTAGTACATAACAAAAAATAAACACACAAGGATCGTAATAGTTTAGTGTCTTTGGAAACTCGGAACGTAATCTTCTAATCGTGGTGAAAGATCTCCAATATCTCCCATAAAGATCTTCCCCTTTTTTATACCTAAAACCTTTATTTATATCCTGGGGAAAAGAAAACATAAAAGGGTGAGCTCAAATGCTCAGTAAGGGTAAAAAAAAAGAAATATAAATCTCATCGTATACACAAGCACATAACTTTTGGAAATCTTAACCTGCAAAAGAGATCATAATTTCATAACATTGGATAAATCATGGCAGTGAAATGTAATCACAATAATCATAACTTAAAACATGAAACTTTGTGGCATACACACATAATCATATAGAATCATTTCTTGTTAGTCAAGACTCATTGCCAAGACTATCTTAGTGGACAAAGTCCCTTTCTGAACCGAGTCACCCTCGTTTCAGTCCTGTTTCACTGAACCGGTATAACCTACCATTCCAGCCCTGTCTATCTCATGAGATATAAAATCTTTACCCAATGAATTGGAGGGAGATATAGGTCCCACCCATCTCATAATGATACCATTCTTATGTGTGCCACAAAATCATAAATCATACATCATTGCATAACCCATGTAATACAAATGGGAATCTTAAACATCGTGACATCATAAAACAATTCATATAAGATAAAGGAATTCATAAAAATAATTTCATCACAACATAATCAAATAAATGTAATAATAGGGATAAAAACAGAACCCTTTATTATCTTATATGGAAAATAATTTTGATAAAACACTTGAACTCCATTCTTGAGGAAAATATCCTTTCTTCTTCAAAAATATTTTTCCTTTCTTAACATGTCATACAACTTTAAACTAAAAGAGGTTGATTAAAAATAAACTTGAAAACTTGTAAAGTAATATTCTTGGAAATAATGTTTTAAAAATCCATACATGCCGTATAAGTTAAAAAAAACATTCTTCTCGTACTTTTGTCGGAAAAGTCAAAAAAGTACCTCGTATGAAAAACAACAAAAGATTCCTTTCATATCTTTTACTAAAAACTCACCGAAGGGTAAAATTGGATTTAAACTATTGTAAGTGGATGGAAACAATATTACATATTTAGGGAACATGGATGTGGATGATAAAATACACCCCAGTAAATACCAAAGTATAAACAATCTCGGATAAAAATGAGATTGTGATATTTCCCTTACCTTAGGTCCGACTTGCTTTGTAAGTGTCCGAAACTCCTGTATAATGATTTAAATCATGTTATTGACTTATTCCAGAATCATATTCATTGTTATTATATCATATATGGTCCACTTATGACTTTATATTACCCGTTCTTTTGTAAATTCATGTTAAAGTAGCATTTTGGGTAAAATCGTCTCATTTGTCGTTCGTGTTTTTAACTTGTAATTATTAATATGATTACTTGGATCATGATTACTTATATCCAGAATGTAAAACATGATTTATATATAATATATATTCCGAATATATATATATATATATATAATATATCGATAAATGGAATGAAATACATCGTTCATGGAGACGGTAGTCCGTACGTACGCATGAACGCTGTTTTCGTTTCCTTATTGAAGTGAATGGAATTAAGTAGATGACATACATATAAATTTACATAAATCCAGTATCATTATTATGTCATATATTTCATTAGTAATTATTATATATACTTTATAATCATTCATGAATGGTTAATCATTGAGAATGAATCTCATCGCGTCGTGGAGACGGTAGTCCGTACGTACGCACGAGCGATGATATCGTTCCCATGATTGTGGAATTGTGTTGAAGTGTATGTAGACTATTTCAGTATCAATATCAATTTATAATAATCATACATAGTTACTCATTACACCATTATACCCATCCTATTAAGGTGGTGGTGGAAAATAGATTACACCACGGCGTGGAGACGGTATTCCGTACGTACGCACGCGCGGTGATTTCATTTTTCCGTAGGATGGATAGAAGGTGAATTAGGGTTGTTTCATATTTATAATAACATATCAGTATATAAGAAATACTGATGTTATTACTTTATCCTGAAACAACTAAAGAAGAAGAAGTTGAAGAAGAAAGAAATTGAAAAAGATCGGTAATGGATATTACCTCTTCTTTGAAACGCCTCTTTGAATCTTCCACTTAGGGAACTAAGATTGGTCTTTGAAGAAGACCAGGACCTCTAGGATTATTATAGGGAAGTGGAGAAGGGATTTTGGCAGGGTTTGGCCGATCTTGAAGGCTCAAGGTTGTGTAAGGAAGAGAGGGAGGAGGTTCCCTTTTATAAGGGAGGAGAGGGGAACCTTTGGAATATCTCAAAATATTATTTTATATTGAAGTCAAAATCGGTTTATAATGGTTCCAAAGGGTCTTATTTCGAAGCTAAAGTGGGTATGGGTCTAAATCCTATCAACCAATAGGATTTAGACAAGTTTAGGTTATTATTTTAACCTTATCAATTAGATTTAACTCTAAGTTAAATAATTTAACTTTTACCGTGTCTTTTTGTTTTCTTACACTATATGGTTAATATACTTACTATAACATGCCAAACGAATCCAAAATTGTTTATTATTAATATATATATCCTTATCTAAGTCATTTGGCAGAACCTTATATTTTTAGGAATAAAATAACAATTAATAATATAATATTTGATTTAAAAACTATTTTGTGTCAATTTTGACACTATTTGATATATGATTTTTGTGAAAGTCATAACAGAATTATATGTTCGAACCAAGTTGATTAAATCAACACTAATATATAATAGTAACCTATAAAATTAGTTGAATTCATAAAAAGTCTCAAATTACATTTATTTTGGTGTTTATAACATCAATTATGTCAATATTTCATTAATAAGATAATTACTGCATCATCATTGTGTCATAAATAAATTAAGTTATTTAATGTCTAAAAATTACAAATAAAATACCATTACATAGAAAATCTTTTTATATTTCTAATGAATATTTATAGTTGAATTTATCTTATGTATAACCCCATATTAAAAATGATTTACTTCTTAAACTTTGATTTTAACTATTTTAACTATTCATTAAATAAAATAATATTAAATGTCATAATCTAATCCAAGTGGACCTAAATGGTCATATTATATTCATAAGGTTGTTTTTGGTCGAATTACACTTATCCAATAGAATTAGGACATGTGTTAGGGTAATAGTAATATCATATTTACCCTTAGTTACCCTATTTACTATTAACCACGGTAAAAAAAGTAAAAAGTTACTATTCACCAAAAAATTATTTTTATCTCATTGAACCACATTTTACTTAATAATATCAACCGTGTCTGTTGGATTTTCAAAATTTCATTCACAAAAGC
This sequence comes from Viscum album, assembly GCA_963277665.1. NCBI lineage: Eukaryota > Viridiplantae > Streptophyta > Magnoliopsida > Santalales > Viscaceae > Viscum > Viscum album. The sequence continues at coordinate 1,512,045,654 of OY728155.1, read as the reverse complement.
GGTAAAATTAAGTTTTATGCAAAATTCAGTTTTTAACCCACCACTTAGTGGTTTCACTATTCATCAAAAATTGAAGTTTTTCAGAAAAATGCCAAAATTTCATCCTAAGCTATAATTGATATTCCGAATTCAAAAATGATTTATATGTTACAAAATTCCCAACATATAATTTGCATTAATTAATTTTATAATTAATTTCCACTGTCACAACAAATAGCGTGTTTTTAAGAGATAATAACTATCAAAAGATTGACACTTGTTTATAACTGGTTTAAATGTGAAATTACATCTAATGACCAAAATTGTATTAAATTGTAAAAATATATTCTAAATATACTTTAAAACCACTCAAATTAATAATTTATCACTATTAATTATTTCGATTAAAAAAAGTTGTTTTTAATTAAAATTTAGTAATTTTCACTATTCATCAGAATATGAAAGTTATCCGAAAAGTACCAAAATTTCACCTTATGCTAAATTCGATACTCCGAATCCATAAATGAAGTCCATTTTGAAAAATAAAATTACAAAATTTCAAAAAGTGGTTATTACTATTCATAACGGCTAGTTTTAATAATATCTTAATAGCATATCGTTGTTTAGTGAAACTTGGTGTTGCGTACAACACACGCTATCGTGGATGGTCACGATTGCGTGTAATTCAAGCTAGGCCAGAGATGTGTGTTGTGAAAGCTCCTTTTGGTGTAGCGTATAACACAAGACATTAATGAAATTAAAAAGAATATTTTTCATAAAATCTCGGGGTGTTACATCTAAGGAATGTAGAGAGAGTCTTGTCAAGATGTGAAGAAAATAATCTAGTCCTAAACTGGGAAAAATTCCATTTTATGGTTAAAGAGGGACTAGTTTTAGGCCATTTGGTCTCAAGTAGGGGGATTGAAGTTGATAAAGTAAAGGTTGACATCATTCATCACCTTCCATCACCCAAAACTGTCAAGGAAGTGAGGTCTTTCTTAGGACATGATGGTTTCTATAGAAGATTCATCAAGGACTTTAGTTCAATATCCCGTCCCCTTTGTGCTCTCCTAGTAAAGGATGCTCCATTTGTTTGGACATAAATCTATGAGGGTTCATTCTCAACCCTCAAATCCTCTCTCACCTCTCCTCCCATTATGAAATCTCCAAATTGGAACCTTCCTTTTGAACTTATGTGTGATGCCAGTGACTTTGATGTTGGAGCTGTGTTAGGACAACACTGTGATAAAACTCCTTATGTCATTGCTTATGAAAAAAAATCCTTAAATGATTCCCAAATAAACTACACCACTACTGAAAAAAAGTTACTTGCTATTGTGTTTGCTTTAGATAAGTTTAGGTCCTACCTCTTAGGATCCCCCATCACTGTGTTCACTGACCATTCTGCACTAAAATACCTCTTCCAAAAACAAGATGCTAAGGCTAGACTGATTAGGTGGGTTCTTCTATTACAAGAATTTGACCTCACAATCAAGGATAAAAAGGGCATTTAAAATGTTGTAGCTGATCAACTCTCTAGGATGGAACTCAAAGACAACTCAAATCACCTTTCTATGTCTGATTCATTTCCTGATGAACACCTATACTCTGTGAGTGACTGCCCTTGGTATGGCGACATAGAAAATTTCTTAGTTACAGGAGTCATTCCAAAATTATTAGGGACTCAAGCTCGAAGGAAATTCCTTTCTGATATTAGACACTATGTGTTTGATGATCCATACCTCTATAAGTTCTGCCCTGACCAAGTCATTAGGAGGTGTGTTCCAGAATCTGAACAAGAGTCCATCCTTAAATTCTGTCATAGTGAGGAATGTGGAGGTCACTTTTCCTCTAAGAAAACATTTTCTAAGATTCTTCAATGTGGTCTCTTCTGTCCCACCCTCTCAAGGGACTCCTACACATTTTGTAAAAGCTGTCCTAGGTGTCAACAAGTAGGGTCCATCACAAAAAGGAATCAAATGCCACTCACTCCCATCTTAGTGGTTGAAATCTTTGACTGTTGGGGAATTGATTTCATGGGTCCCTTCCCAAACTCTCGGGGATACCTCTACATACTCTTAGCTGTTGATTATGTCTCAAAATGGGTTGAGGCCATTCCCACTAAGTCCAATGATCATCAAGTTGTGATTCGATTTCTGAAAGAGAACATATTTTCAAGATTTGGAATTCCTAGGGCTATCATAAGTGATCATGGAACTCATTTTTGCAATCGTCCATTCTCATCACTCATGGAAAAATATGGAATTTCTCACAAAGTGTCCACTACTTACCACCCACAGACCAATGGTCAAGCTGAGTTAGCCAATCATGAAATCAAACAAATTCTTGAGAAAACTTTCAATCCTTGTTGGAAAGATTGGTCCGAGAAACTCTTGGATGATCTTTGGGCATATCGTACAACATTCAAAACCATCCTAGGAACGTCACCATATAGGTTGGTTTATGGAAAAACATGCCATTTACCTGTTGAAATTGAGAATAAGGCCTTTTGGGAAATTAAGAAAATGGATTATGACCTCTCATTGGCCAGAACAAAAAGGAAATTAGATCTCAATGAACTGGAGGAATTAAGGATGGAGGCTTATGAAAATTCAAGGATCAATAAAGCTAGAGTTCAAGCCTACCAATTTAAGAATATCAAGGTCAAACATTTTGAACCGGGAAAACTTGTGCTCTTGTATAGTTCAAAACTTCATTTACAGCCGGGAAAGTTAAGGTCTAGATGGTCAGGTCCTTTCATAGTGCATCATGTATACCCCCATGGGGCAGTAGAGATTCAAGATCCCAAAAAGTGGTCACATTTTCAAGGTCAATGGTCAAAGGTTAAAAAAATTCATTGAATCATTCAATAAACAGGAAATAGATGTTGAGTTAATTGAGACAATCTATGAACCAGGAAAAAATTGATAAATTTGGGATCTATGTCGGGCTAACGACGTTAAACAAAGCGCTGCACGGGAGGCAAACCATGGTTTTTATGTTTCTAATATTTCTAAATCATCTTTATTTTTCAAATAAGATTACTTAATCATTTTTATATTTAAAAATAAAAAAATAGACTTTTGACCCATTCTTCTATTATGAGTATGGATGGGTACGAAAGGGGAGCACCATATTCATCCGTGTCACGTGGTGTGATCCTTGAGTAATACCTTACCCGAAAATTTAAAAAGAAGACAATGTATCATCAGTTTATTTTGTTTTATTTTTATTATTTTATAGGTTAAAATAAAAATAAAAATAATAATAATAATAATTAAAAAAGGGGACACGCCATAGGCCGTGGGGCAAACCCCGTCACAACCAGCGAAGCCGCGGGGACTCGAACCCGGGACCGAAGGGAGACAGGGGCGCGCGCTTACCACTGACCTACAGCTTCTTGTGCTTCCTTATTCTATAATTTTTATATATATACTTGTATTTTACTTCCTTTATTATATATATATATATATTATTTTTTTGTTTGTTTTGTTTGTTTTGTTTTTCATTTTTCCACTAGGGAACTTTGCAAGCGACATGGATATCAACGGAAAAAATTGGAGTAGCATGAACTTCAACTTCAACCACCAGGTGATTTCATTCCATGATCCTCAGTTTCAATTTCCTTTTTGAACTTCCATTATCTGCCTCTACTCCTTCTAAATTTTCATTTCTTCAAACACTGGGGACAGTGTTATTTTAAGTTGGGGGGAGATAAAATAAAAAATGATTTCATGTAAAAAAATGATAAATGATTTGAAAAAAAAATTGTGAAAATGGAAGGAAAAAATCCTTTAACTTTAAACATGGTAATAAAAATTGCACACTTTGAAACTGAATATCAAATAATTTAACATACCCTGATTCTGATTTTAATCCTTGTATAATTTCATGAGCATTGATTTTGGAAAGTGTGGCTGTCCAATGTGATATTTCATCATTTATATTTTCATCCAAATAAAAAAAGATCACAATGCACGTCCTTTGGATAGTGGGGTATTAGTTTGAGTTCATGGGCTCCCCCAAATAAATAGCATAGTTTTGGTGATCATTTTAGTTTAATATGAGTATTCAAAAAAAAAATTAAAAAATTAAAAAAAAAAATTGCGCGTAGAGCAATGAAATGACCTAATGCGTGGCTTTCGGCACATGGGGATCGTGAATCCATAGTTGTCTGGCCCAGAGTTAGTAATTTTATCTCTATTTTTGGTAATTTGAATTTGTTTTTTACTGAGTTAACTCGAGATGATGCCCGAGTATGTGGGCTTCACTTGGTGCCCTAAGGTCTTTGAGCCTGGGAGTCATCGGCAAAGTCTCGCTACATGGGTTGACTCTTTTGAGTGCAACTTCAATTACCATGGAAAAATTGCAAAAACAAAAAAAAAACAAAAAAATTATACAAAAAAAAATGAATACCCATCTTAATATTGAAATGTGATTCCACCTAGCACTTCCATAATTTCCCCCTTGAATAAAGATGAACCCCCATGTCTATTGTGATGCACAATACATCCTCATACTTAATTGATATTGGATGAAATATAACAATGAATTTGAAAAAAGGAATGGGCTTGGGATTGGGATCTTCTTATGAAACTATCTTGTATTAAAATATTTTGATGGGTTTCATGATTGTTTGGTATAAGGGTTTCTGGTGATCATTGTGTATTAAAATGTTTTTGGAAAAGGGAATTCGAATTTCATATTGTTGAAATATATTTTGCTCGGGACTAGAAAAACTCAAGTTGGGGGGTGTGATTAGCCACTAAATGAGGATAATATTCATTGTTAATATATATAATATTCATGTTATTTATTATTCATAAACACCATTTTAGTGCATTTTACACTTTGAACATCATTTCACATTTTGATTATAATACCTTCTTAAAATGCACTATTATGTGGTACATTTTTTAAGATCATTTGAAGTACCCAATGATTCATCTAATTATACATATTTTAATTTTATATTTTTGGAAATTTATCTACACTCCAATATGAACATGTTTCATTCAGGGATCAATGGATAATTCATGGAGGGTGATGGAGATATTTGGCAATGAAAGGAAGCAATTCTGGAGAAGGCAGATTGGAAACCATCCCACTGATGAGATGGTGGGACCCAACATAGAGTCCCAATGAATCCAAATTTTTTTGGGATGATAGAAGAAATGTTGAGGAACAAATAAATATTCAGTAGATAATGCTAATTCGGCCTCTATAGTGGTCATTAAGGCGCCCTAAGTTAGAGATACAATTCTGGGCCAGATTCTGCATCCCAGAAAAACAGCTCACTAATTTGTCCATATATCTGAATCCACAACTCCAAATGGGCCCAAATTTTACAGGAGATTATAAGACATCCGTAGCTCCATTTTATTCTTCTATGTACTACTATGATTCTTCCATCTAGAAGGTCTTCCAGACGCGTCTGTTCAGTGAAGGAAATCTGGATGCCACCTCGGGTCAAGGGTAACTCTCCCTTACTTTCCACCCACCTATGGCCTACCAAAATTAATTGAGGAGACTTGGACTGTTGGAGTATTGACCCAAGGTCTCAAAAATTCCTATTTAAGGCAGTGGTGTTGGATGATTTATAAATCTTTTAGCTTGTTTTAATCTTAATGTTATGCTACTAATTTCTCTTTGTAATGTTCTTCCTTCACATGTAAGTTGTTTTAATTCATCCTTGTTTCTTAATAAAAGTTCTTCTTCTCTTATTATTATGTTCTTATCCTTATCACTTTGATACCGTTGGTTCAAGGTGTGAACTTGTTCATACCAAACCTTGTGAGATTATCACACAACGATGGAGTGATTGTTATTTTATTGCGTTTTTTTTACTTCTCCATTTCCTCCCTCATGAGTATACTTTCCGCTTCCATTGAAACCATAGAATCAATGGAGGGATAACACACTTATGGGTTAATCCAAGGGAGTAGCAATGGGATGGATTGGATGTTATTTATCACCTCATTAATGTATAATCACTTCTTTAATTTAGATTTTTATTTGATGATTTTTAAACTCCATCGTCCTTATTGAATTTAAGGCCACACACTTCAAGTGTTAATACGAACCTTTACCTTGAAGTGCTAAAAAATTTGATCCTTCAAGTGTATATGTGATTAGTATTAAAGGGTGTAGGCATTAAACCAGTAAGTGATGATGTTGTTTTATCTCATTAAATGAACCCATCTCAAATTTAAGAAATTGAAATCATTAAAAAGAAAATACGTCCAATCCACCCTGAGCGATAACATTGGATAAACTCATTATTTTAAATTGAATTCACTTAAATCTGTTAGTTATACTTTAAAACCATATAAAATCAACCAAAGTTGGCCACTTCATAGCCAAAAATAGTCCATAGAATGTACGTGTCTATAGGTTTCTTCTTAGGTCTCTGAGGATTCGATAACCCAAGCTAAACTACAAGGACAGTTCTACCTTCATCTCTTGGGTAAATTTGAGCGAGAATCAAGTGGTCTCCCCCTGGTTTTGTTCTCGATGGATCGGCCGGTAGCGGTGCTAGTGACACCTAGTGATGGAGCAGGCGTTGAAACTCTTTTGGGTGAGTTGTTCTGGAGTTGGGTGGTTGCGTGATACCCACTCTGTGTTCGGTTGGCTAGTGTTGTACCCTCCATTGGATATGGCCAGAGCAGTTCTGAGTTTTACCTCCCAGCGGGGCTGGGCAGTGGGTTACTCATCGGCTTCTAGGGTCTACCCACCAGTAGAGACTGGGCAGTGGGTCACCCGGCGCTCTTAGGGTCTACTCTCCAGCAGATACTGGGCAGTGGGTCACCCGGCGCTCTTAGGGTCTACCCTCCAGCAGAGACTGGGCAGTGAGTCACCCGACGAACTCTTAGGGTCTACCCTCCAGCAGGGCTGGGTAGTGGGTCGCCTGTCGTCTAGTTCCAGGTCTACCCTCCAGCAAGGCTGGGCAGTGGGTCGCCTGTCGACTTATTCCAGGTCTACCCTCTAGCGGGGTTGGGCAGTGGGTCTCCTGATGATGTATTAAGGTCTACCCTCCAGTGGGGCTGGGCAGTGGGTCGCCTGATGATGTATTAAGGTATACCCTCCAGCGGGGATGGGTAGTGGGTCGCCTGATGATGTATTAAGGTCTACTCTCCAGCGGGGCTGGGCAGTGGGTCGCCTGATGATGTATTAAGGTCTACCCTCCAGTGGGGCTGGGCAGTGGGTCACCTGATGATGTATTATGGTTTACCCTCTAGCAGGACTGGGAAGTGGGTCACCCGATATCATATTATGAATTACTCTTCAGCGGGGCTGGGCAGTGGGACACCTGTTGGCATTCCAGACTCAGTCCTTTCTACTAGGCTAGTCTGTGGCTTTCCTCTGTGATTACCAGAGCGAGACCCTTGGTTTCACGGGTCAGTGTTGTGACGACTTTGACTTTGAGAATACCTCTCGACTGCAAGGCAGTGACAAGGTGTGGTTTGGATTTCCCTAGAACTCTCAAGTACGAGGAGCGATTTCCCCACCGAGACGCGTCCTTGTGACGCGATCCAAAATCGTGCGGGTGAGTTAGTGCCGCCCAAAGCAGATAGTGTCGAGGTGCGGTGATTGAGTCCTTGACTTGTAGTTCGGGGCAGACGTGCGGGATGCTGGGCATCGATGGTGTTACTTCTAGGACTGTTGGCGACTCACTTTTCTTGGGCTGAGCTACGGGACAGAGGTCCCCTTACGACCTTGTTCGGGCTTCTTGCTGAGCATATGGATATGTATATACTATGTTCCTGTACCCACTTCTTGGGTTTGGTTACTCTCCTTCCAGGGGAGGCGAAGACGCGCGGGGTATGCCACGTGCTTTCCGTGTCTAGCTTATCGTGGTTGGACGAGTCAACTCTCCTGCTATAGGTAGCGAAGACTCGACGAGAAGTTCATCTTCTCACCGTTTCCAGCTCCTTGTGTCTGGATGAGTCTACCTTCTTTCTTCTTGTTGGGTTGAGCTAAATCTCTACTAGTATTCTACTGCACTTCCGGTTGCACTCCCTTACTTTTCCCTGTTCGATCTACTGCTCACCCTTCGGTACCTCCTTTGTTGCTCCCTCAAGCCTTCGGGGTATCCTACTGAGTATTTTTATACTCACCCCTGCTTGGGCTTTGCCCGCACTTGGTGTGCCCCTGCAGACGACAGACAGGTTGGTCGTGACGTCAGAGGAGCTTAGGAGCCGGGAGCTTGGACCGCGTGCGGTGGTCGGAGTCAGGTTCCAGGTGGGGGACCCTTCCAGTTGTTTACTTTTTGTTCACCTGTTGCCGGGTTGTGGCACTTTTCTGGTTGGGCGCGTGTTTTTCCCCTTTTTCCTTTTCAGCACTTTACTTGTACTGTTTAGAGGTCGATGCACATTTGTGGTATATATATAGCAGTTGCCCTTTTCTTTACTTTCCTTTACTTTACTCCGCACTTTTTCATTGAGTGTATTGCGTGTGTGTGTAGAGGTACTTAGGCAAAGGCCTCCCCGAGTTGTTGTGCCTTCGGTGCTGGTCGCCAGCCCCTGGCCTATGGAGGCGGGCTTGGGGTAGTTGCGGCTCGAGCCCGGGAAGGGTCGGGTCGTGACACATGTCATAATCAACACGAAAAATATAGCACTGATAAAGACACGTTTTATCAGTGCTAAAAAAACACTCATAAAGACCTAATGTTAATAAATTATTTATAATTATAAAATTGTAACAAATATATTAATTATATATATTAATTATAATCTTATAATTATTTAAATAAATAAATATTTATTTATAGTTATAAGTATAAATACATGTATTTATTAAAATAATTATAAATTATAATAAATATATATAATTAAATTTATAAATTTATAATTATTTAAATAAATATATATTTAATTATACTTATAACTATATATAAATATTTATTTATTTAAATAATTATAAAATTTTAATAAATATATATAAATAAATTTATAAATTTAAAATTATATATGATAAATATATTAATTATATATAATTATAAAATTATAAATATAAAAATATATTTATTATAATTTTATAATTATATAAATACAATATATTTATTTAAATAATTATAAAATTATAATAAATATATAATTAAATATATAATTTTATAATTATATATGATAAATATATTAATTATATATAATTATAAAATTATATATATAATAAATATATTCATTATAATTTTATAATTATTTAAATAAATAAATATTTATTTATAATTACAACTAAAAATAAATATATATTTATTTAGAATTATACATACAATAAATATTTTTATAAATATTTTTATATATTTATTTAATTATATATAATTATAAAATTATAAACCTAATAAATATATTTATTATGATTTTATAATTATAAATAAATATTTATTTATTAATAGTTATAATTATAAATAAACATATATTTATTTAAATAATTATAAAAATATAATAAATATATTTATTATATCTATAATTTTATTATATATATTTAAAAAATTATAAATATAATAAATATATTTATGATGATCTTATAATTATTTAAATAAATATATATTTATTTATACTTATAAATATAAATAAATAAATATTTATTTATAATTATGAAATCATAATAAATATATTTATTATATTTATAATTATATAATTATATATAATAAATATATTTATTATAATTTTATAATTATTTACGTATATGTATATATTATTTATAATTTTAATTATAAATATTTGTATATATTTATAAATATTAGTATATATTTATATAATTATATATATTTATAAAATTATAAATATATTTATTATAATTTTATATTTATTTAAATATAAAGATAAATATTTATAATTATAATTATGAATAAATATATTTATAAATATTTGTATATAATTATAAATACACACATATATATATATATTAATATATAAATATATATATTTATAAAATTATAATAAATTTATTTATTGTAATTTTATATTTATTTAAATAAATATATATATTTCGTTATTATAATACTTATAGATAAATATATTTTAAATGTATTTATATATAATTTAAAATTTAAAATTATAAATATAATAAATATATTTATTATTTAAATATGTTTATTGTAATTTTATAAGTATTAATGAGAACATAATATGTTCATGGGTATAACATGAATGAATCATGCATGTGTCAATTTATAAATGAACATTCATAATGATGAATACATAGCATATGCATGCACGTTATCATAATATAGGTAATCTTAACATTTGGAACATAACTCACAATCACATCCACAAATAAACTTTATGATCGTATAACATCAATTATACTCACGCATCAATATATAAACATAAATAACGACAATATGTCCATGAATATCATCACTATCTCATGATATATATATATGTATGTATGTATGTATGTATGTATGTATGCATATATGTATGTATGTATATATTGACCAAATTCATTAGACATATATTTATTTAAATATATATTTACTTATTTATAAATATAATTATAAATATACTAAATATATTTATCATTTAAAATTTTTTATTATATTTTTATAATTATTTAAATATATATCTATTTATTTATAAACTAATAAATACTTTTTTAAAACATTATATATATATATATATATTTGAATTATTAAAAAAATTATATTATAATATATTATATTTATATTAATTATAAACTTGTATTTTTTTTTAATTAATGTACATAAATAAACATTATTTTTGAATATAAATATAATAATTATATATATATATTAATAATATTTTTTATTAAAATTGTTTATTAAATCTTTTTTAGCGCTGATAAACATGACCTTTATCAGTGCTTTTAGTTAGCACTGATAAAGACGAGTCTTTTATTAGTGATTTCTACTTGGCGTTGATAAAAGCCGGTGCATCCCTTGCCCAAATCTGTGGTAGTGGATAGTGTGTCTCAATAATTTGAGCTAGAATAAATCAAAGGCAGGATGCATGCATGTTAGGAGAGTCCATATTCATTTGAAAACACATGATGACTTGTTCTTCGACATTGCAAAGTAAAGGATAACCAAAGAGGATATGACAAAAATTTTGATGTTGTGAGGCGCAATGAGGGATTAACAAAGTCAGAGGTTGATGGGGAGTGAATTGTGGTAGAATGGATAGCCAATTCATTGCATTTCAAGCAGAATCATGTGCAGGTTAGACAAAAAAGATTTTATTTTTAAAATCTATAGAAAAGTGTAATGATATATGAGTTACATTTGACAACACATAATATATTTTTTGAAGGTGAGAATGATTCATGGGTATGCCATAGTTTTTGGAAGTAATGAGAGAGTAATAGGTGGTGGAACTTTCCTATAAATACCTTTTATGTCTCATTTCATAGGTGATGAATGAGTAATAAATAAATAGAGGTTGTGCAGAAAAAAATCACTCTCTGTTTTCATTGGTTCATCCAAGAGAATTCCTTATGTTAAATACCATATGTATTTATCATATGAATGAAGGATTTAGAATAAAAACACATTGAGATGTCCATTTAATGTCTCAGAAATTCAGTGTAATTATTTATTTATTTATATGGAATTATTCTGAGACCATAGGCTCTGACGACACGTGATTCTAAGGCCTGGAGAGCCTGGAATGGAATTTTGAAATTTTTTAAGGTATGTTCAGTAAACACTCGGGCGGGATTTTTTTAACTTTTTAACCAGTGCTCGGATTGAAAATTCGAGGGCACCGTTGAACTTGGAATACTGAGATTTTCCTATATGACTTAACTTTGACCAACAAGGGCCGAACAGAAATGTTATTTTTTATAATTTTTGAGAAAAATAATAAAATAATTTAAAAGATTTTTTTTTTCAAATCGTTGAATTGAAAACAACAACGATGCGGTTCAATGACAAGGATCATTAATTGAGGGTCATTAATGGACCGTTCTTAACCATGACACTGTTATCTTAGTGGTTCGTTAACATATCATTAAACGTGGCTCATTAATGAGCGTCATTAACGAGCACAACGTCGCTACATGTATTTTCTTTTAATATGAAAACGTATTGAAGTTTGGGGATTAACAAATGTAGGGAATATCTAACGAACTGTTGGAGGAATCCCTCTCCAACGAAGAATGAAGAACAAAGAGAAAAACATTGGAGGATTGGATCCGAAGGTTGGAAAGCGGCGATGAACGCCAATGACCGTGGATTGACGACGACACGAATCGCATCCTTCATCATCAGCAGATCCAACGAATCTAGGTATGGGTTTATAGATTCCTTGTAATTGATAATTCTTTCCCCGTTCTTGAATTAACAATGAACACGGATCAACCAACTAACTGGTTGATTCGCGATCCGTTCATTTTTGCGGGAGGTTTTAATGTGGGGATTTGAATTGGGATTTTACTTTTGCTGTGTGGTTAATATTTTCCTCTATGATCAAACTCTAACGTGAAGGGTGCGGACCAACATGAACAAGGACCAGAACCTTCTCCATAGTGGTGTATTGTGCGTTATTCGAGGATGACTGTTCAAGTTTTCAACAATGTGATTCTGAAGGTTTCGTAGTGAATAAGGCGACTTAAGGAGGCCGTAGGTGCAAGGAGCTCAAGAAACAGACCACCAGAGTAGCTCTGGTGGCCTGTAGGAGGGGCCGCTGGTGGAGGGGGGTGGAATGCCCATCAGTGCACCATATTGGTTGGAGGCCACGACAATGGGGAGATGCGACGCTCGTTGGCATCGCGTGGAGGAGCGGCCCGCTCAGACTGTTCGGGTGAGAAGGAGGCACGCTGACCCCATTCATGTGCGTGCAAAATAGCCGAATGCCTGCCAGCCATGCTGGGCGAAGGGGAGGCACCAGCTGGCGCCGCTGGGTGGAAACCGGATGCGCCCACATCCGGGTTGGTGAAGGGCCGAGCTTCTCCTGGAGAACCAACCCGCAACATGTGGTTCAGGATTCTTCTGGTGGTTTGGGCCCCACCATGCGGGCCGGGCCACCCTAGGGCCTTACCCGCACCACCGGGCTAGACCCACACTACCGGGATGGACCCGCGACTCAACGGGCTAGACCCACACCGTCGGGCCGGACCTGCGGCTTAGCGGTCCGAACCCATGCCGTTGGGATGGACTCGCACCACTGGTCTAGACCCATCCTACTAAGTCGAACCCAAAGGGAAAATGGTCCGGACCCATGCCAGACTTCCGGAGGGGTCGGGTCGGGTTGGTCCGATCAGGTTGGACCAGACCCATACCTGATTCACTGAAACAATTATAACTTGCAGACCGGGCATCTGATCGATGCACCATCTATGACAAGAGGACCCTTACAACGAGGCAGTACTTTTGAGATACTTCACTTGAGTTTTGGAAGAAGTTTTATTAAGGAAAATTTGGATTGAACTTGAATCCAACCAGACCCTTTTTACTAAAAATCCTATATCTTACAAACTGGGCGTCCGATCGATGCGCCGTCTATTGCGTTGAAACACTTAAAAAAAGAAGGTCCTTTGGGTTACCTCTAAGTGATAATTTATGGTGGTTGAAATATGAATGATGGATTGAGGAGCAAAAACTTTGAAACCTATACTTACAAAGTGTGGAAATCCAGTGACTGTCTGTCAAGTGAAGAGTGACCCTCCATGGATCGACAAGAGAGAGACCCTCCATGGATCGACAATGGAACGAACCTCTATGGATCGACATGAGACTGACCCTCAGTGGATCGTAAGTAGCGCGAACCTCTATGGATCAGTAATAGCATGACCCTTCATGGACCAGAATGAGAGAGGCCCTTTGTGGATCAGCAGTAGCACGACCTGTCATGGACCAGCCGTAGAGTGATGCGTCATGGATCAATGACAGAATGACCCTTTGTGGATAGACATTGGAGCAACACTTCTCAGATTAGCATCCGAGCCTCTCAATAGAATAAGATGATCTAGTTTATGACTAATCATCTTTATGCCTATTCTTTAAGTTGTATACCTGGTGTGAGATGTCTTTTACTATGTGCTTCATGATTGAGATCTTGATTTGTGGTTTACCTTTGTGAATTTATGAGAGAACTTTGGGGGTCTCGGCATCCCTAATGAGTATTGTTATACTCACCCCTACATGAGTTTCTCCTGCACCTGTTGTGTCTTTTGCTGGTGATAGACATCTTGATTGAGACTTGGGGAGCCAGGGCTAGATGATGCTTAGAGGTGATCGATAGATGTGGTGAGCTACAATGATGTCAGATAGTGAGCTGTACCTACACCTCAGGAAGGATCCTCGATGGAAGATCTCTGGAGATTGCATTTCTTTCATTTTTCTATAAGTTTCTTTCAGTTGGGCTTATATACTAGCCCCTTTACTTTTAGTACTTACTTTTACTCTCAGTAGTGGTGACTTGTGTTCTAATTTGTGCATGTAATCTATCTATGTGCGTATAGGTTTAAAGGAAATGCCTTCCCTTTTTAGGATACGCCTTTCCAGTGCTGGTCACCAACCCCTGGCCTATAGAAGTTAGACTTGGGGTAGTCACGACATGGACCCCAGGGGACGAGTCGTGAAAAAGTGGTATCAGAGGGAGGTCAGTTCTACCATAAGAAATAAGAGTTTTCAATTGTTTCAATGAAGCAATAGTGTTCAGTGTCTTGAGTTTGGATTTTAGTTCAGGGAGTCCAGTGTTGGTGCGGTGACCTACGTATCTATACACCATGACCATGAGTTCTGTTTTCCGACTTGGAACACGGAAAAACTAGTTGTGTGTGTTTCAGAAATGTTTTTATCTTGATCTATTTTTAGTCAGCTCACTAGGTACAAATTATTGACCATGGAACATCTGTTTCCTTACAGAATTCCTCCACAAAGACATCCAACCAGGATTCCAGTGAGAGATCATGACAATGTCCCACTGAGCGATGAGGCGTTGGTACATGGAACACTTACGGCGGTAGCACCTAAAGGTGGTGTACTAGCATCACCACCACCCATGGAGTAGTAGATGCTACCAGACCCACCAGAAAACAATGCATGACGACTGAGTGCACTATACGAGTTCCAAAGATAGAGGCCTCTGAGGTTTCGAGGTGAGACAGATCCTGAGGCAGCTGAGGACTGGCTAGAGATTGTGGCTTGATTTTTTTCTTAGTAGAGACACCAATAGATTATATGGTGATCCTAGCTACTAGAATTTTTCAGGTCACAACAGGGAGATGGTAAAGCTTGACACTCCATACACATGAGGAGGAGGTCCTTTCCTGGTTGGACTTCAAGAGCCTCTTTAGGGCGGAGTTTTTACCAGTGACACTATGCTCCGTGCGTATTCAGGAGCTAATACACCTACAACAGGGTAGTTTGACTGTGGAACAATACTCTTCAAGGTTTACCGACCTCTCCCTCTACTCCATCGATATGGTGCAAGACCCTTTCTTCAGGGACTAGACCTTTGAATAGAGACTTCGATGGGAGATATGGGCATCGATGGTTTTGCTCAACATCCTGATGTAGGCTGGAGTGCTAGAGACTATTGGTGGAGAGGTTTTTTGCCGAAAATGATCTGACAGTGAGAGCCACCACCAGACGATAGGTAGTCGATTCATCTATAGCAAGCAGTAGGCAGATGACACAGAGGCCCAAACGGGAAAGACCTTCCAGAGGAAAACCCCAGGACGTAGGGTCAGAGGTGCGGAGCTTGCGAGGCAGAGGAGGTCAGTAGAGGAGAAGACTATGCTATTTGTGTAGTGAGAAGGGTCATGTGGCTCGCAACTGCCTGACCCACCATACTGATGATCAATAGACGGTTGAGGGACCACTGAGGCAGAGGTAGCGGTTTGAGCAAGGAGGTTTGTAGGGCGGCAGACATGGCAGGGGAGTAGGCCGAGCAGCAGGCGATGGGAGATGGTTTGAGGTGTTACCGCCACCACCCCCAGGTGGTCCACCCTGACCTCAAGAAGCAGGTGGACAAGGGTGATCACAACTTCATGAAGCAGAGGCTTATTACCACAACAGTCCAGAGATGATCTGAGGTGCGATCTGTGTCTTCTCCACCCTAGATGCAGTTCTTATAGACATAGGTGCTAGTCACTCCTTCCTTTCCATGGATCTCATTCAGAGCTCAGAGATTCCAGTGGAGCCGTTGGCTCGATCCTTATGACTAGATACTTTTACAGGAGGGGATTAGATGATTACACACTAGTACCAGAAGTGTGAGTTTACTCTAGGAGGTGAGAGATTTGGCTGGGATATCCTAGTAGCAGTGTTGAGGCC
This sequence comes from Viscum album, assembly GCA_963277665.1. Lineage (NCBI taxonomy): Eukaryota > Viridiplantae > Streptophyta > Magnoliopsida > Santalales > Viscaceae > Viscum > Viscum album. The sequence goes on along the minus strand of OY728155.1, from coordinate 1,512,029,435 downwards.
TTACAACATCATCTTGGGTATGGAATAGTTATCCATAGTCCATTCTCAGATCGACTGTTTTAGGTGTACAATGTGATGTGTCCATGGATATGGGACTAGGTTTTCCTTCACTAATGATAAGGAAACCCTTGTAGCACAGGATGAACTTTCTCAAAGAAGGGTGCAACCGATCACTCACCAGTTGGATAACCTCACCCTTGGTGCAATGGATGAGAGGAGTCTAAGCTTTCCTATAGTGGTGGAAAAGTACGAGGATGTTTTTCCTGAGGATGTTTTGGGACTACCTCCTCGTAGGGAGGTAGACTTCTACATCGACTTGTACCCCAAGACGATACTGATATCCACACCGGCATATCGGATGGCTCCCGAATAACTTCATGAGTTGATGCTACAACTGGAGGACTTACAGGAGAAGGGGTTCGTAAGGCCCAGCGTTTCACCATGGGTAGCCTCGATACTTTTTTCCAAGAAAGCAGACGAGAGTTTGAGGTTGTGCATGGACTTAAAACACCTAAATCAAGAGACCATGAAGAACAAGTATCCACTGCCAAGGATCTATAACCTCTTTGAACAGTTTAAGGGAGCAAGGTGGTTCTCAAAGATAGACCTCAAACTGGGTTATCACTAACTTCAGGTACAGGATGAGGATGTGTCGAATACATCCTTCAGGTGTCGATACAGCCACTACGAGTTCCTAGTGATGCCTTTCGGCATGACCGACACCCTAGTAGTGTTCATGTGACTCATAAATAGGATATTACAATCATACCTTGACCAATTTATTACTACAAATTAAAGTTATATCCATGGAACTATAACCACGATTTTATTGGTCCGTGGCTATATCTTCCTAATTTTCATGGTTTAATTTAATAACCGTGGCTATAGAGCGTGTTTTCCAATTTGATATCGGGGTCCCCCATGCGCTCCTCCCGACTTCTATCCCCTCCTGATCAAGATCGATCCCTCCACCCTCTCTGGTTTCCTTCTCCTCCTCCCTCTGAATTTCCAGTTCCCTTCACCTCCTCCCCGCCGAATCTCTGGTTCCCGTCTCGCATGACTATCTCTCCCCTCTCCTCTCTAGACACGCGCGCCACCGCCCCTCTCCCGAGTCCTATTATTCCTGTGATTTCATAGGATTTATTATGGTTTCTTGGTCGGCGTCTCGAGGTAAGCTATCCTCTTCCATTCTTCTTCCTCTTTTGGCCGATTTCTATTCTCCCTGTCACCCTATTTTGTTCAGCTGAACCCTAGTTCACAGGTTAACCATCTTTTGATTTTGTTCTTTGTTAGGGTGAGCAATGAGTCTCTCGGGTTGGCTTAGGCCATGTTTCAGCATTTTCCACCGAATTTGAAGAAAATAAGACTATTTTGGATCACCCACCACCATTTTGAGGTTGATTTTCATCTGCCTTTTTCTTTTAGCCCAATTTTAATTAGGGTTTTTGTTATTTTTGGGTTCCTAGAACTTTTTTAGTGTGCACTGGTATTCCTTGAGATATGTTTTGATGTTATTTATTATAAATGTGTGTATAAATTCAGATCATTCAGAATTATTTTACAAATAACATCTACATGATTAGATTGTGAAGAAATTAATCCTACAACACCAAGAACATGATGGTCAAACATATAGATTGAATGATATCGATGAGTGTTGTTTTCTTGGCTCTAATGTTTGATTCATTTCTAGAGACATAGATTTCTTTGGTCATTATGATGAGAACTAACAATAGTAGCTTTGAAGAAAAATTCCACTATCACTCTTCAGGTATTTTCCTCCACATAGTGGAGGATGTTGGCAAAGCTAGGTTGTGGTGTGGAAGATCTAGGAGACTAGTAGTGAAATAAAGATTATCTGATTAAATGATCTACTAGTGTTGATGTGTCACGCCCTCCTCAAATGCATGAACATTGTTGAACATACATTGTGTATCATAGTTATCCCTAGTGAAAACATAGAACCTTATTGATATACTCATATTCTTGTTTGGAAAATGTGAAATGAAATATTGAATGATGATCAAATTTATAGATTATGTTTGGTATTTTCCTCCCTGATAATGATTACCACTACTAAAAATTAAAGCTATATCCACGGACCTATAGCCATGGTTTTATTAGTTTGTGGCTATATCTTCCTAATTGCCACAGTTTAATTTAATAATCGTGGATATACAATGTGTTTTCCAATTTGATATTGGGGTCCCCAATTCTCTACTCTCGCGCTCCTCCCGACTTTTTTCTCTTCTCGGCTTCTTCTCCTCCCTACGAGTTCTCCTCCCCGACCTCACCTGACCGTGTCACCCTCCTCCCCAACCTCGTATGACCGCGGTTCCCTACTCTCCCGATGACTTCTCCTCACCGACGTTTTCTCCTCACCGCAGAACCCTCCTCCCCGACGACTTCTCCTCTCCAACCTCTCCTCCCCATCCTCTCCTCACCGCGGAACCCTCATCTCCGATGAACTCTCTCACCGCATCGCCCTCCTCCCAATGAAATCTCTCACAGCGGCACCCTCCTCCCTAGAGACCTCTCTCACCGTAGCGCCCTCCTAATGGCTTCCAATCCACACATGTATTTTATACCATACTATTTCATCAATGTTCTGATTTTAAGGTTATACTGTGATTTGAATTTCATGTGATGGTTATTTAGATCTCCCTTCCTCTTGTATTTATAGAATACATGGGTAGAATATGAGTAGAAATTGAAGGCATATTGGTGTGATGATGTTGAACATATAAGGGAACCATACACAGTGATGATGATATAAGAATTATTGATAATAAAATATTTATGTTTCTTGTGTTCATATAGATGGATTCCAGTTCATAGAAATCTTCCAACGTAACCATACATAGTAATATGATTACTAGGAATCAAATTTAAACCCTCATTATGATGTGTTCTTTGCCAACAAGGATTTTAAAGGGATTATACCTCATGAACTTAAGAGATATACCCTATTACACTAAATTTATTTGAATGGATTCGGTATACTGGATGATGTTTACACCCCTTCACATGGTTATAATCTTTCATCTTACTGACTGTCATATCTCCTTGATTTTATTCAAACAATGATTTCTAAAGACACTCAATTTTTTTGTACCACTCCTCCATGGGTTATCCTATATGTTGGTTAACTCCCCTCGAGATCTAGAAGGTTTAAATATTTTCCACCAACCAATTGATCAAATTTATTTGAGCACACTCATCTCCTCCTTAAATTCTCTTACAAGTGGTTGGATCTCTAAGTGGGACTTATGACCTAGAGGTAACTTCTCTGATGAATGTGCATGATCTTTTTAGGTTATAAAGAGATGATCATAATTCTCTGACCAGTTACTTGTTATCTATCTTTATGAGGTAGTATGGACTTCTCATTTCATCATGTATCATCAATAAAAACTTAAAGAGCTAATTATCCATTGGTTTCCTAGAACTAATTCCTTCCTTTTATCCCATGGAAAAGTAGGGATTGATGTTTGGAATTTTTATTGATTGGGTGGAATACCTCCTCTTTGGGAGATGTATGAAGAAAATATTCCAGTTAAATATGTTTGGGATGACACCTCACGAGATTTGATATTGGAAAGGGATGTTCTCACCATTGTTAAGGATAAGTTAAGGAAGGATCTGAACCTACAGTCACTTGTTTCTTTTAAGGATTGGATTAATATATTTCTCTACCACAACAGGTCTTGACCAACTGCTATACACCCTCATCGATGCTCTTTCTAATAGGTTCACGATAGAAGAAGATTTTATTATTCCATCCTTGAAGCTAGGGAGTATACCACATGGGGCCAATGACTGAGACTAGAGGTATCCCCAAGACTTCCGCTGGAGGGGTTTATAACCATGTTTTTGAATAGATGGATTTTCCTACATGGGGGCACATTATTGGGAATTCAAATAATCATATTCAAGGCATTGTGTATTAATTTAAATAGTTGAAATTCAGTACAAATGATCAAGAAGACTCCCTTTGTAGTTGGTTCTTTTCTTTAAAACATCCAAGTTAGAAACTCTCCTGAAAAATTCTCTGCTTGGCCTATCCATTAACAAGGGTGAAAAGATTAAAATTTAATCCAACCAATGAAAGTCAAAAAAATAAATCCAAGTTAAAAGGTGAGAAGATATAGCAATGAATCCAAGTCATTGATGAAAGAAATGGGAGAGAAGGGAGAGAAGATCAATAAAACAGGGAGGGATTTTTACTTGAAAGAAAAGAAACAAACAAAATAATAATAATAAACTATGAGTTTCCTCTCATGCAATGATAGGTTTAAAGTCTCCAACTAGACACCGCTAAAAAGATATCCATAGTCACTTAGGGGTGTAGTTTTTTATCTATAAACCACCATATATGTTTGGTCCATTCATTTTTAGGTGAGAATTTATTTATTTCTGCTTCATGCTATTTAGGGATAAAACTAAATCCCTTAACTGCTACAAAATACCCCTGAATGTACCCTTTAATAATGCTAGAAAGCATGCTATCCAGTTCTGGAATTTTTCAATAACTGATGATTTCCATACCCTCTTGAAGTTTCCACATTTTTCACCTCTGAGTTTTCAATAACAAATGTAAAAGTGGCTGAGTTTTGAAAAAAAAAAATCCAGGAAGAGGGTTTTCAAGTTCAGTTTGAAAAGATTTATGGGCATTTAAAATGAATTTAAAATTCTTTTCCACTTTTATCTCATCTTCAAAAACAAATTCAACTAACCTGGTTCCCAAATCAGTGGAAAATATAAATTTTTTTTATTGAGAAATGACTGAAGAGTTCCATTTAATCTTCCATTAAGACAAACTCCACAAACATTTTATTATCTACCTCATTTTCAGATTTTGGAGGTGGGTTTGTCTTCCAAATCTTGATCACTTATCTGAACCTCTTCAAATTCCAGATTTTGATCAATTTTGCCTCCTTGATTTTGTAAATCTTGAATTGTAGTTTGAGTTTCTTGAAATATTTTATCTCTTAAACTCTTAAAAGTGTTGGACATTTGATCATTTTTTTTACAAATCTACTTCTAGTTCATAGTTCTTTCCTCAAATTCAGAGATTTTAGCTTTGATAAGTTCAGAGAATGTGTGTCTCTCACTAATCAACAGCTCTAATAATTGTTCATTTGAAGAATCCAAAATGATATTTTATCATTAAAAAGTTGGGAGTTATTCCTATCTTTTCTATCTAGATCAACATAAAATTTCCATAACTTCTCATCATTGTGATACGCATGAAACCCTTGAGTGAATTTTTTCAAATTGTGTTTCTCGTCATCATTTAATCCATCAAAAAGGAATGTAACAAGACTCACAAGGAAAAACCGTGTTCTGGACATTGAATAATAAATTCATTAAATCTATCTCATGTATCATTAAAGCTCTCCTTGCTACCCTTTAATGAAATTGGTGATCAAGATCCTATAGTGACTATGTCCCTGACTAGTTATTCTATGCATTTTTGAAAAATTTCAAAGATGTTATTAAAAGGAAAACAAAATCTACAACAGAAAATTCACACAGAAAAACATATGTAAATGCAACTGCAATAGATAGAAACAATTTCTAAAGGCAGTTTTAAGAATTTCAGGCCCAAAAATAGCAGTGATTTTTTTATTTGTTTTTTTTACCCTAGACACTCAGCACCAAACCTTCCTCGGAAATGATGATATATTTTTGATAGATTTTCATTTATACTATCAAATACAATTTATATCACATGCTCTTACTAGATAGTGGCAACTAGGGTTGAACCATAGGGAAGATAGATAAGAGTCTAAGGGATTATTTAAAACCTAAACTACTAAATCAGGGAAAGAAAGTACTGAAGGAAAAGTGAAAGAGTGTGATAAGAGAAGAAGAATGTTTGTATATATATCTGTGAATAGAACCAGGTAACTACAGTGGAGTGGAAGAAGAATTAAGAGGACACTTCGAGAGGGCAAGTGCTCCTCACCCCAGCCAGAAAGTCGATCCAAGCCGAAGCTGATTCCAGGTTAATTCTCCCTGCCTCCTCTTACCCCCTTGCTAATTATTTATAATAGCTCCCCCTACCTTCACGTGGTCCCATCCTAGAAAAATACTAACCACATTCTAACAAATAATATTCCTCAACTATAATGATGTTTTTACCCTCGCTCTCCTATAGTCAGGTGTTTATCACTCGCACCACCTTGAAAAGTAGTCTTGTCCTCAAGACCGGGGAAAGGTGTCCTATATGCAAATGAGTTAGGAGATCTTCCAAATTATTCTCCATACGCATATGTGTTGAGCAGTACCAAACATCAGCTAGATTCCCAACACTGCTAATGGAGGACTCTGTTGTTGAAGTCCTTGAAAAAACATCTTGCATGCACTTGGTGCCAAGAAATCTCCCATATTCTTCGTCCTTCATGATCGTAAATATGATGTGGTCCTTCTCTATAGATCTAGAACCCAAATCCCTCCTCCATCACAAAATTCCTAAATTATTGAGTGGTGAATCTCAGTCATCAACCTGGGACTGAACTGTCGTATCCGGCATAATTTAATCCACCATTGTCACCAAATAAGACAATGTTAGTGCAACACGCTTCTGCACCTCTAAATCACTAGACATCCCGGGATGTACTGTAGGCAGTGTGAAGGAGTGAGGCAGTAGAGGCGGCTCTAGGAGATATTTGGGTTTCACCTACGGCCCATAAGAAAATTGATGGTCCAAGAACTTTGCCCAGACATTTTTCTCGAGCTATGGAATCAGCTCTCGGCGACGTCCTACAACTTCGAAGAATTCTCGAACTGTCATTCCGGAAGTCATAACTAGTTCATGGTCTAACTGGAATTATTGGATAGAGATGAGAGTTGCTTGAAGCTGCTTGAGTTGCTGTAGCACCTCATCTCTCGATATCGTCATCATCCCATGATAACAATACTCTCCTCCAAAACAAAAACTCGGAATACCCTATTTATCTCCCCTTGTTTTTTCAATGGAAATATCGAGCTCCGCACTCACTCTTTTTTTTCCTTCCCGAAAAACAATTCGGGAAGCCACCTGGGGGTGCACACCCCATCTAATGAGTTGTGGCCGAGTGTGTCATTGCTGAACACAGGGCGTCTGATGCAAATAAACCTCGGTAGAACGATCATCCGATGAAGGGAACCAGCAACGCTTTGTGGATAAGTATAGAAATATATAATAAGAATGTAGATTTAGTAATAAACCAGAAGGAGCATATCAATAGGATCATCAAAAGGTTGGTCATGAATAGATGAGAAACAATGACTACCCATCTTGCATGCCACTTCAACTTGACCAAGGCATAAGAACTCACAATGGAAGAAGAGTGCCAATACATGGAGAATGTTCCATATTCCTCAGGTGTTGGAATTTTAATGTATACAATGATATTTAATCAATAATGTATTGTGTTTATAGTGGTATTTGTTATCATATTCATGTAAAATCATGTAAAGGGACATTGGGATGTTATTATATAGAAAACCAACCTATTTTTACATGTCTATTACAGAATTTTTAAGGTAAATAACATAATAATACATTCAAGGATCTAAATTTTTATTATCATAGGAAAATTAGGTTCATAAAACACTTGTACATAATACAAAAACATTATTTAGCAGCTGGGAATGGATGGAGGGGGGGGGGTGCAGGGGGGGCTGTGCAGGCTAGAGGCTGGGTGGTGGGGGGCTGGGTGGACGGGGGCAGGGGGCAGGGGGCAGGGGGCTGGGTGCAGGGGGCAGGGGGTAGGGTGCAGGGGGGCAGGGTGGAGGGGGGCATGGGGCATGGGGGTGGGGGTTCAGGGGGGGCTATGCAGGCTAGGGGGCTGGGTGGAGGGGGGCACGGGGCAGGGGGCATGGGGGAGGGTGGAGGGGTACAGCTGTGGACAGGTTAACAACAACCCCTATTCGGGGTTTGAAACCTAAAAATTATTTTCCCTTTTCTTTTCTTTTATGTCCTTTAGTTATTTTACTATTTAATAGCATTTTTCTTGTGTTTTCTGGGCACGAAAAAAGCTAGACAACACCTCATGCACCTGTTAAAGATCGAATCATACTGTTGTTGGAAGCATAAATAAATACCTAGGTTCGTGTTTCTACTTTGTTTTCAATATTTTTTATGATAATGGTTCATTATAAGTTTTCCGAATTTCTTGTCTGTCATTTTGATTTTAATGTAGGTAATGAAAAACTGCTGCCAATTAGGTAGAATATTTTTGATGGAAATGGTGTGTGAGATTTACAAAATAGGAATGGGGGAGACTACATTCAAAAAGGTGAAGTTATTGAACTTGACAAGTTTTGTTGAGAAATGTTTACATAATGAATTATGATATGAATTTTGGACAATTTTTGTTTTTTATTAAAATGTCTCACTAACAAGTGTGTTGTGATTTTTGTTAATTTAATGCAGTTAGTGGTGAGCGTCTCATGCATGTGTGCAGGTAATGGAGAAGCGTTTCTGGGGTGGGATGCGCCCTTGATAATTGGATGAGTAATTGTATTTTTAATTGTGTATTGAAATTATTTTCTAAAAAAGTATTAAAAGGGGTGATTGGTGCAGATGTAAGCTTGGTGAATGCAAGGAGCTTCCTTGGTTGACCAAGTATTTATGAGAGCATGTATTTTGTGTCAGTTCTAGGTCGTTGTAACGGTAAGGGATTTTGATGAAAACAGGAGACCTATTTTTTATTTTTAAAAAATTAAGAGTTAAATAATTGAATCATTCCACTGTTATCACCAGAGGATTACCACATTTCTTATTTCCCAATACTATCACTCTAGGGGATTATAATAGCCATAAATATACAAGTATTTTAAACTACCTTTTTATTGAATGTTCTTTTGTAATAATGATATTGTGAAAGAAATATACAAAAGGTTTATTGTATTATTGTTGAAAAGTAAAACAGCGAACTCTTGTTCAAGGAATGGATTTTCTAGGTTAAGAACAATGTCTAATATCTATTTTTCGCATTTAAGTGCTAATGGAAGTATACTTTATTCCCATATTTTGGTGATTTTTGATTTTTTAATAGGCAATTGAAGGTTATGTTTGAAAAATAAAGAGGTTTATTAATGATCATGTTATTTATTATTGGGATGTACATATCAATCTGAATATTATTTGTTCATTTTTGGTTTTGGATTCATGTATCATTTATCATGTACAGTTGACACACTGATCACATATATATAAGAAGTCGTTATATATCATTTTTCCCACTATTTTCTTATAGGTGGTTTCTTATGATGAGGTCGGTTTTATACACCACCATCGATGACAATGAGTTCAACATAGGATTTGGGTAAGGTTTATTCTGATTTTATTCTTTGGCCCAATTTTAATTAGGGAATTTGTGATTTTTGGGTTCCTTATATTTTTGCAGTGCGTTTTGGATTTCATTGAGGTGGATTCGAGTTGCCGTTGATGAAGGCTTACATGTGTATGCATAGGTAGGAATATACATATATAAGTTCCCCCTTTATATATATTCACTCATGGCAGTATGAATATATATATTGGGGCTAGGTGTGCTTATATATGGATATGAAAAATGCATACATGTGTAAGTGTAAAGGGGTATATGCAAGTATAAATATATATATAATGACCCCCTTGTGTGTATTTGTCCATGCAAATATGTACATAGGGGCTAGGTGTCCTTATATATATGTGAAGTTGCATATGCGTGCAAGTAGAAAAAAGGAAGATTCAAGTTTTCGTCATCAAAAGCAAACACGCCTTGAGGTTGAGGTAAGGTCCCTCTCTTGGCCTCTTTAATTCAATAATGTTTTAAATTGAATTTAGTTTCCTTATTAATTATGCATGTTTATATTAAATTTCAATTCTTGAATAAGTGTTAGTTAAGATAATTATTTCGTTTGATAAATAAGTCATGGTTTTGTAATAAAACCCCTCCAACGGAGGTGCGCTATCTGCGAAAACTCACAGTGGTATACCTTGCTTAACATTATTGAATTGATGTTTTCCTTGTACTTGATGTCGTTGTTAGTCATAAAGCACACATCGTACTTGACCCTTTTTATATCCCTGTAGGGGGTTTCCCTATTTTTATTAAAATAGTTGTTTGAACCAAGACACTCTTTAAGTGTCGTTAGACTTTTAAGATGGGTCCCCATGTTGTGTGACCATGTCGCATGGCATGTGATATTCAAATCCAACCAAAAGCCCAGTTCCACAACCCAGGGGTCCCACAGTACCAGTAATGTCATATTACATGGTATGTAACCTGCGATTTTCCTAATCACATAGGGTATTCCTCTAGGTATTCCTACACATTATCTATTATTTGGTACCTTGAAGTCTCATTTACCTTCTTCTTCTACGTATTTTTTCCTAGGGTTCGACATGAATCAATTTTGAAATAACTTCTTTCAAGATCGATCACTAGTATTCAGGTTAACCAGAATGTTTCAGTATTTTTCAAATGTTTTCCCTCAATGAGTTCTCATTTACCTTCTTCTTCTACATATTTTTTCAAATGTTTTCCCACAATGAGTTCTCACTAGTATTCGGTACCTTGAAGTCTCATTTACCTTCTTCTTCTACGCCGTGGTCATGCCGCGGTCACGCCGCGGTTACACTGTGGTCACGTCGTGATTTGGCCCTACTCCAGGACAATACCCCGCAACAGTTTGTAGTGATAATATTCCATTAGTTTTGTGATCAATGTTGAGACTGACTAATCACAATTTCTGCCGGTGGGGAGACGACCAGAATGTTACCCCGCCTCCTCCTGCTCCCTTTGCTCCTGGCTGGAAGATGCTGCCCCGTGGATGTCACTGGACTGGGCCAACATGCCGCGGTCATGCCACAATCACACTGTGATTTGGCCCTTCTCCAGGACGACACCCTGCGGCGGTTCACAGTGATAGTATTTCATGAGTCTTATGATCAATGTTGAGACTGACTAATCACAATTTCTGCCAGTGGGGTAATGACCGAAATGTTACCTCACCTCCTCTCGCTCCCTTCACTCCTAGCCAGAAGATGCTACCCTGCGGATGTCGCTGGACTGGGACAACACGCTGCGGTCACGCCGTGGTCACGCCGCGGTCACGCCGCGGTCACGCCGTGATTTGGCCCTACTCCAGGATGACACTCTGCGGAGGTTCACAGTGATAGTATTCCATGTGTCTTGTGATCAATGATGAGACTGACTAATCACAATTTCTGTCGGTGGGGCGATGAATGGAATGTTGCCCCGCCTCCTCTCGCTCCCTTCACTCCTGGCCGTAAGATGCTTCCCCGCAGATGTCGCTGGACCGGGCCAACACGCTGCGGTCACGCCTTGGTCACACCGCGGTCATGCCACAGTCACGCCGTGATTTGGCCCTGCTCCAGCCCCCTTCCACCTATATTCGAGCCCACACCAGCCCCCAGCCACCTGCAATCTAGCCCGCACCAACCACCACACCAGCCACCACCCCCAGCCTCCTGCAAAACACTCATGCCAACCCTCTGCCACCTGCAAAACAGCCCCAACCACCAGTTCCAGCTCTTTGCCACCTGCAAAATAGCCCCACCTGCAATAATTTTGCTAATGATTTTTGGAAAGGTATTCCCAAAAGCAATAGGTCTGAAATCCTTTACATCCACAACATTTTCCTTCTTTCAGATCAGGGAAATAAAATTGGAGTTGATTCCATAGGGCATTGAGGAATGGTTAAAGAACTCCCTCATAGCGTTAAGGATCTCATCACGAACTATGTCCCATCAGAACCAGCCACAGTCTGAGCGTATTATTGATGTTGGAAAAGTTCTATGTGGAACACTTTTCATCCACTTAAAATGTTGCATATATAACTCCATCTATTTGATATGTTTTATTTGAGCTATCTGGTCAAGCTAAGAAGTTGTATTCTTCCTTAAGCTTCATCGGTGAAGCTTCAATACACAGTTCTTCATGTCATAATTATTAGTGATCAAATTCATCTGGTCAAATCCTAAGAGGGGATGAATATGGTTGTAAGATCCAACAAATTAATAAACTGAAGTTAGTGGTGTATTTTATTATTAGAAACAGTGAATAGAAAACGGTGGCAGTGAGATTTGTTTTACAAAGATGGTGTCTTTCATAATTTCAAAGCTTTATGTGGAGTGGTTCATATATATTATAGGTGGTGCACATATGCGGTGGGGATAATTCAGTGGAGTATTCTCCATTAATACCCCAACATGCTCGTTTCTTGGGTAAAAATAGTAAGAATATCCAAGAGATAATTTGGAAGAGATGAGAGTGAAATAGGGAAAACAAGAAATGTCAATATTTGTGTATGGTTTCTATAAATTCATATAGATTATTTCTATACATTCATGTTTTCATTATCATGGTTTTATTACACAATCCAGTGTATGATCCACACTATATTTCAGGAGGGACATGAAGTAGTTTCCACATATACATCTATTACGTGAGGTATATAAGTGCGAGCTTAGTTGTGTGAGAGGGGGAAAGAAGAGACATCATGTATTCTATTATTCCATACTTGAATGTGAAAATAAATTGATCAGATTAAATGTAACAGTATAAATTCTTGAGTTTTCAGGATGGAGAAAAATAGTGACGTTATTGTTAAGCAGTGAGTTAGGTGAAGAGTACAAGAAATAAAATACATAAAATAATATTCATGAATGAGTTTTTTTTCATGGAAATGAAAGTAATTAATTCATTATAAGTGAGTATATTGTTAATTTTTGTATCTAAATGTATTAAATTGAAGGGGGGTTCATTGTTTCTTACATTAATGTGGTTTGAGAAAAGACCATGTGATATATTTTTCATAAATATTGTGCAGTGTTTTGAGACTAATCTGGGTGTAGTATCAAAAGATTTCACACATGAGAATTTAGTGATTAAGTGAGGCTAAAACATTAGGAGAAGAAATAATATTTTCCTGATCATGGTTTCCCTTACCCAATTGATCATACACAAGTGATTAAAATTATTAAGAAAAGTCTACATAAAAGGTTTGTTTCTGTTGAATGTATTTGAAGTTGTACATTAGAAAATAAAATATAGAAATCTCATTGAGGAAGATCATGAAATCATCATATAATTGATAAAGATAAGAAGAATGACCTTGTGAATAGGGGGACCAGTTATTGAAGAGGCTCAACACTGGGGGTTATAACCATTCAAATGTTTTAGGTCTAACTAAAGGAGGCAAAAGAGTTGAATCACTGGGGGCAGGGGTAGGGGGAAGGGGGCAGGGGGCAGGGGGCAGGTCTGTAGGGCAGGGGGTAGGTCTGCAGGGCAGGGGGCAGGGGAAGGGGGTAGGGGGTAGGTGGAGGGGGGCAGGGTGGAGGGGGGGGGGGGGGGGGGCAGGGTGGGGGGGGGCAGGGGGCAGGGTGGAGGGGGCAGGGGGCAGGTCTGCAGGGCAGGGGCAGGGGGTAGGTCGAGGGGGGAATGGGGCAGGGTGGAGGGGGGTAGGGGGCAGGGGGCAGGGTGGAGGGGGTAGGTGGAGGGGGCAGGGGGCAGGTCTGCAGGGCAGGGGGCAGGGGCAGGGGGAAGGTCTGCAGTGCAGGGGGCATGGGCAAGGGGCAAGTCTGCAGGGCAGGGGGCAGGGGTAGAGGGCAGGGGCAGGGGGCAGGGGGCAGGGGGTGGGGGGCAGGGTGGAAGGGGGAAGGGGGCAGGGGGTAGGGGGCAGGGCGCAGGGGGCAGGGGGCAGGGGGCAGGGGGCAGGGGGTAGGGGGTAGGTGGAGGGGGGCAGGGGGCAAGGTGGAGGGGGGCAGGGGGTAGGAGGCAGGGGGTAGGGGGCAGGTGGAGGGGGGCATGGGGTAGGGTGGAGCGGGGCAGGGGCAGGGGGTTGGGGACTGGGTGGAGGGGGCAGGGGGAAGGTCTGCAAGGCAGGGGGCAGGGGGCAGGTCTGCAGGGCAGGGGGTAGGGGGCAGGGGGTAGGTGGAGGGGGCAGGGGGTAGTGTGGAGGGGGGCAGGGGGCATGTCTGCAGGGTAGGGGCAGGGGCAGGGGGCAGGTCTGCAGGGTAGGGGGCAGGGGTAGGGGCAGGTCTGCAGGGTAGGGGCAGGGGTAGGGGGAAGGTCTGTAGGGCAGGGGGCAGGGGGAAGGTCTGCAGAGCATGGGCAGGGGGCAAGGGGTGGGTAGAGGGGGGCATGGGGTAGGGGCAAGGTGGAGGGTGGCAGGGGGCAGGGTGGAAGGGGGCAAGGGGCAGGGGGGATGTCTGCAGGGTAGGGGGGAGGGGGGTGGTCTGCAGGGGGGGGGGGGTCTGCAGGACACCTATACTGCGACTACTGACAGTGAAAAACAGTATCAACTCTCCTCACCTTCACACAGTGATGAGATGATGGACAAAGCAGCAATTCAGAATCTTGTTTGCAATATGTAGATGGCTGATATTAGCAAAACAAAACACATTCAAGATGATGACGAAGGTCTGGAACTACAACAGACACATACAACCAGCAACCCCTGATATGGCTGAATTCACTACTCAGAAACTGGGTGACCAATCTTGTCCAACTGATCACAAAAAAATACACCAAGAAGAGGTCTTAACATGTATTCAAAATAATCATAGCTCTCCTAATCCTTCAAGTACTTTACATGGAAAAAATTCAGCGACACCTAAAGAGTATTCTACCAAGAAATTAAGAAAATCCAAGCACGGAAATAATTTAGGAGGTAACAAAAACAAGGGGCCTAGCCCCAAACGTAAGTATAAATGAATATTTTATATTGGAACTGTCAGGGTATTGCTAACCCTGACACCACCACAACTTTAAAAAATTCTCATTTTACTCATAAACCGATGATTTTTTCTATCTTTGAACCTAAAATCACTTTTACTTCTGGATTTAATAGTCTTGAAAAATATAGTTATACTTTTATAGGAGAAACTTCCAATAATAACAATTGCGATTCTTTGTGGGTCTTTGCACATATCTCTATAGATAAAATTCATATTGTTAATGATGATTCTCAGTCTTTGACATGTGAAATAAACTTGCATGATAATACTTTCTGCTGTACTTTTGTGTATGCCTGCAATAAATATCAAGATAGAAGAACCTTGTGGCACAATATATCCTCCCTTAACAACACTATTCAAGTGCCCTGGGTAATTATCGGTAATTTCAATGTTATCCTTGGAACTAGTGAAAAGATAGGGCCCTTTCACTCAAACACTTCCATTAAAGATTTTAATCACTATATTGATGATAATAACCTTGTTGAGATTAATCTGGTTGGGGCTAAGTATACCTGGTATAGAAGGCAACACAATAGAATTTTAGCAAGTAAACTTGAAAGATCTTTCACAAACTTCAAATCTCTAGATAACTGGAATAACATCTCTAGTATTACTTTACCTAGGATTAATTTTGATCATTATCCAATTTTGGTGAGCCTTAAGACTAGAGAAAACAAACATATTCTTCCTTTTAGATTCAATAATGCTTGGAACACTGTGGAGGATTGTAATAAAATTGTAAAAGACACTTGGAATTTGATCAATTCGAATGATGCCTTTGTCTGTCCAGGGGGTTTCCAAGAGGGATGGGGGGCTATCCAGGGGGGTCTGTCAGGGAGGGGGGTCTGTCGAGGAAGGAGAGGGGGGTGTCCAAGAGGGGGGGGGGGGGTCTGTCTAGAAAGGAGGGGGGGGGGGGCTGTCCAGGGGGGATGGGGGCTGTCCAAGGGGGATGGGGGGCTGTCCAGGAGGGATGGGGGGCTGTCCAGAGGGGGTCTGTCAGGGGGAAGGGGGGGGGGGTCTATCACGCAGCGGTCACGCCGCGGTTTGGCCCTGCTTTAGGATGACACCTCGTGATAGTTTGCAGTGATAGTATTCCATGAGTCTTGTGATCAATGTTGAGACTGACTAATCATAATTTTTTCCAGCGGGGCGACGACCGGAATGTTGCCCCACCTCCTCCCACTCCCTTCACTCTTGACCGGAAGATGCTGCCCCACAGATGTTGCTGGATCGAGCCAACAGGTTGCGGTCACGCCGTGGTCACGCCACGGTAATGCCATGATTTAGCCCTGCTCCAGGACGACACCCCGCGGCAGTTCACAGTGATAGCATTCCACAAGTCTTGTGATCAATGTTGAGACTGACTAATCACAATTTCTGTGAGCAAGGGTGGTGAAAGGGGGGGATGCTATCCAGGGGGTCCAGTAGTGTGGGGGGGGGGGGCTTCTGTCCATGTGGGTCTAGCAGGGGGGGCTGCTGTCTAGGGGGGTCCATCAGGGGGGGCTGCTGTTCAGCAAGGGGGGCTTATTTCCAAGGGGGTCTAGCAGGGGGCAAGGGGTGTGCAAGGGATGTGTGTGTGTGGGGGGGGGTGGCTGCTGTCTAGGGGGGGGTGCTTTTTTATGAAATGGGAAGAGGAATTTGTGTATGTTCATGGGTATTGGAAAATAAAAGAACGTTGTCGGCATTGTCATAAATAATGCATGCACTGTCCTACAGTGCTTGCTTTTTCCAGCTGCGATCGCGTCGCAGCTGTGCTAGTGTTGTCCAACAGCAAACAAAGGTCTCACAGTTGTCTCTCTCCTTGATCAGGTACTCGCAAATAACTTCCAAAGTAGTCAACTGAATGCATATTCCTAAGATGTCTATATGGCTTGAAAAAAGAAGATATAACAACCTTCCTGCCTAGATCATAACTGAAGAGACATCCTTTACTTATATGTGGCAAGCATAAGATTCCCTCACTTCCAGAAATGAGAAAGATATTTATGGGATTGTCTAAATATACAATGTAATTAAAATTATAGTAAACTCTTATAATTAGGTTGTCACCTTGATAAGGAATAAAGTGACATTATTAACCGATGTCCACATGGAGATGGAATCAAGAACAAGATTCATGGGTATGTGTTAATTATATAAGAGAAATTATTGGATTGGTGTTGCCCGATCTAGTTGGGCTGAATGCTTGTGGCCCACAACGCGGACTTATTTTTCGAAATAGTGATCATATTCTCCATTTTATAGCCCATTTTTGGGATAGGGTTACCACTGAAAAAACCTCTGTAATTTGTGCTCCTGAATTAGTGAAGTTCTGCCTCTCCGTGGACGTAGGGTTATTCCCAAACCACGTAAATTTTTGTGTCCCGTGTCTATTTTCTTTCTGCATTCCTCTTTCGTTTCTCGTTTCTGTCGTTGCGCCTCCCGATGATTCCGCAACAAAAATATGGACTGGGAAATGAAAACCATAAAGATATGTTTTAAAATACCATCCTCCCATTTCAATGAAAGGTTCCATTATCATCACTCTTGTGGTGACATGCTGATTTCTTTAAAAAATTAGGCATGTGAGACAAGGATCATGACCATTCTAGTGTAGTCTAACACAATGGCCTTGAAGTAAACCTACAGAAAAAAATTGATGAAACTGAGATGAATTCATTCTCCTTCAACATATAGAGGATGAGTATCATTGGGCATCAACTTCAGGGATTGGTGAACCTGTTAAGAATTTCGTATCCTTAAAAAATGATATAATGAGTAACATGGGGGGGGGGGGTTGCAATGTGTTCTATTTTAGTTTTTGTTTTTGATTTCAAATTGCATGTCCAACTGTATTAGAATTCTAGGGGGGTGTCTGTCTAGGGGGGGGGGGGTTGCAATGTGTTTTGTTTTAGTTTTTTTCTTTGATTTTGAATTGCTTGACGTACTGTATTAGCATTCCAGGGGGGAGTGTCATGGGGGGGGGGGCTTTGCAATGTATTCTGTTTTTGTTTTTGTCTTTGATTTCAAATTGCATGGACAAATATATTAGCATTCCAGGGGGTTTCTGTCCAGGGGAGGGGGTGTCCAGGAGGGAGGGGGGAGGGGAGGGTCTGGGGGGGGGGGGGTGTCTGTCTAGGGGAGTGGGGGATGTCCAGGAGGGAGGGGGAGTCTCCAGGGGGTGTTTGTCCAGGGGAGGGGGGTGTCTGTCAAGGGAGGGGGAGTGTTTTGTCCAGGGGGTGTCTGTCCAAGGGAGGGGGGTGTCTGTCCGGGGGAGGGGGTGTCTATTCGGGGGGGGGGGGGGTCCGTCCGGGGGTATCTATATAGGGAGGGGGTGTCCAGGGGTATCTGTCCAGGGAGGGGGGTGTCCAGGGGTATCTGTCCAGGGGAGGGGGGTGTCTGTCTGGGGGGGTCTATCCAGGGGAGGGGGGGTGTTTGTCCAGGGGTGTGTCTATCTAGGGTGTGGGGGTGTCTGTATGGGGGGGTCTGTCCAGGGGAGGGGGGGGGGTGTCCAGGGTTGTTTGTCCTGGGGGTGTCTGTACAGGGTAGGGGGATGTCTGTCCCGGGGGGGGGGGGGGGGTCTGTACAGGGGAGGGGGTGTCCAGGGTTGTCTGTCCAGGGGAGGTGTCTTTATAGGGGGGGTCTGTCCAGGGGAGGGGGGGGGTGTCCAGGGTTGTCTGTCTGGGGTGTGGGGGTGTCTGTGCAGGGGAGGGGGTGGGGGTGTGTCCAGGGGGGTGACAGACAGGGGGGACTGGCAGGGGGTGGGGAACCAGGGGAAAACAGGCAGGGGGACTAGAAGGGGGTAGAGCCGGATGGAAAATAAGGGGGAGACATGTAGGGTGGGGGGTGTCAGGGGGACTAGAAAGTGGGTGGAAGGTAGGGGGACTAGCATGGGCAGGGGTGGAAGGCAGGACTGCAAGCCTGCTGTGTTTTTTTATTGAACTTTAATCTATAGCCACAGTTTCTAACCGTGGCTATAAGGCCTGTTTGTGTTTTACCTATTGCCACGGTTTCAAACCATGGCTATAAGGCTTTATACAAGGTTTGAAACTGTGGCTATAGGGCTTGGCCTATAGCCATGCCAATACCATCCACAGTTCATTGAACCGTGGCTATAACCTATAACCATGGTTTTTGGGCTTATAGCCACGGTTTGAAACTGTGTATATAGCCCAAATTTCTAGTAGTGATTATGGTCTTCATTGATGACATCTTGGTGTACTCGACATCAGAGGAGGATCACGCTACACACCTACGGATAGTCCTAGATACACTTTGAGAGCACCACCTTTATGGAAAGCTCTCAAAGTGTCAATTTTGGATTCGAAAAGTCCACATTATAGGACACGTCATCTTAGAGGCTGGATTTGTAGTGAATCTGGAAAAGATAGAGGCAACGCTTTCTTGGGAGCTAACCAGGGGCGTGACTGAGGTGCGAAGCTTCTTGGGGTTGGTTGGTTATTATCAGATGTTATTTTCCAACTTATCTAGACTATAAAAACCCTTATAGGATTTGACATGGAAGGGAAAACCCTTCGTATGGATGGAGAAATGTAAACAGATTTTTTATGAGATGAGGAAGAGACTGACTAGTTCCCCCATATTGAGACTACCAGAGGAGGGCGTTGGGTATTTAGTTTACTGCGATGCATCAGAGACCAGACTGGGTTGTGTCCTGATGTAGGAGTGAGTAGTGATCAGCTAAAACTCACAACAGCTGAGACAAAATGAGCAGAACTACACGATCGATGACCTGGAGTTAGCAGCAGTGGTCTTTGCCTTGAGGATGTGGTGACACTACTTGATGGGTAAACGTTTTATGGTTTACTCTGACCAGAAGAGCCTTAGGTATATCTTCTCCTAGAAGGACATGAACCTGAGACAAGGGCGATGGATAGAGTTCCTCTAGGACTTTGACTTTTAGATAACCTATACTCCTGGAAAGGGGAACATGGTAGAAGACGTGCTCTGTAGGAGGACCAGTTTGAAGCTGCTGAGTGAGGTGACATAGTAGTTGGCCATGATGCAGGTATCCTCCGTGGATGATGGTGAAACTACATACCTTCAGTCGATGAATGTTACTCCCCCACTCTTATAATGAGTCTGGGAGGCACAACTAGTGGATGTTGACTGCGAGACTTGACATGCTCATTTATCCTTAGGAGGAGCTTCTGATGGATTTTCGATAGGTGGGGAGCATGTCATCCTTTTTGGAGGGAACACCTTAGTGCCAGTGATGTTGCGGGAGGAGGTGTTGAGAGAGTTCCATGCATCCCCTATGGTGGTACATCCTAGAGTGGTGAAGATGTACCAGGACCTCCGACGTTAGTACTGGTGGCTAGGGATGAAGAAAGTGGTGTCCAAGTTCGTTTCATGATGCCTCACTTGTCAGCAAGTGAAGGCTGAGCATCAGCTTCCAGCAGGCTTGGCCCATCCACTCGAGGTACCAGAGTGGAAATGAGACAGTATCTTGATAGACTTTATGACAGGGTTACCACATACATCTAGGGGCCACAAATCTATCTGGGTTATCATTGACCAAATCACTAAGTAAACTCACTTCCTACCCATCTGGGAGTAGGGAACAGTAAAGGGATTGTGATGCCTTTACATCCAAGAGATACTGCAACTTCATGGGGTGCCTTCGACAATCTTCTTAGATCATGACACTCGATTTACATCCCGGTTGTGGAGGGGATTATAGGAGGTGTTCAGGATGCAACTGCGTTTGAGCACAACTTTTCATCCCCAGATGGATGGTCAGATGGAGCGGACCATACAAACCTTAGAGGACATGCTATGTGCTTGTGTTCTATATTTTGGTCACAATTGGTAGGACCAACTACCACTAGTTAAGTTTTCATACAAAAAACACTATCACTCCAACATTGGAATGACACTGTTAGAGGCACTGTACATGTGTCCTTGCAGATTACCCTATATGCTAGATAAACCCAGGGGAGTCAAAACTCATGGGTCTGGAGTTGGTATAGGCTACCACTGAGAAGGTGAAGATCATCCAGGAGTGGATGAAGACTGTATAGAGCAGGCAGAAGTCTTATGCTGATAGGAGACAAAGACCCTTGGAGTTTGAGGAAGGTGAACATGTTTTCCTTCAGGTCTCACCTCAATGAGGATTTCAGAGATTTGGTCAGGGAAGAAAGCTATATCTGAGGTTCATCAGACCTTTTCAGATCATGAGCAGAGTTGGTGAGGTGGCGTATCTCCTAGATCTTCCCCCACAGATGCACTTTATGCATGATGTTTTCCAGGTGTCACAACTGATGAGGTACATGAATGATCCATCGCACATCATCGACTGGGGGGAGCTAGACATTGATGATGGGTCGACTTTTGTGGAGTTCCCGGTGGAGATAGAGGATCAACGGGAGTAGGTCCTATGTGGGAATTTGATTCCTCTGGTGCAAGTTCAGTGGTAGCACAATAATCTCTAATAGAGCACATGAGAGTGGGGGGCTCATATTAGTGATCAGTACCCCCATTTGTTTGATTAGTTTTGTTTTGGATTTTAGGTGTGTAAATACCTAAGGTGGAGAGAATGTAATGTCTCAGAAATTCCGTATATTTTTTATTTATTTATATGGAATTATTCTAAGACCATACGCTCTGACATCATGTGATTCCGAGGCCCAGATATCCCGGAATGTAATTTTGAACTTTTTTTAAGGTACATTCAGTAAACGTGCGGGAAAGATTTTCTAACTTTTGAACCGGTGCTTAGATCTAAAATATGAGGGCACTGTTGAACTCAGAATGCTAGGATTCACCTAGAAATGACTTAACTTCATCTGGTAAGGTCCGAGTGGAAAAATTATTTTCATACTTTTTGAGAAAAATAATCAAATAATTTAAAAGAATTATTTTATTTATTTTTCACACCGTTGAGCAGTGGATGACGATGATATTGTGCAACGACGAGGATCATTAATAGAGGGTCATTAATGGCCCAATTGTAACTATAATGCTATTATCTTAGTGGTTCATTAATGTCTCATTAAACGTTCCTCATTAATGAGCATCATTAACGAGTGCAACATTTCTACACATATTTTATTTTAATATGCAAACATGTTAGAGTTTGGGGATTAACAAACAAGGGGAATCTTTGATGAACTGCCGACAGAATCCCTCTCCAACGAAGAATGAAGAACGAAGCAACAAATGTTGGAGGATCGAATCCAGAGGTTGGAAAATGGTGATGAATGTCAATGACCGCAGATTGACGATGACGCGAATCACATCCTTCATCATTAGAGAATCCAATTAATATAGGTAGGGGTTTAGACATTCCTTGTAATTGATAATTTTTTCCTTGTTCTTGAATTAACAATGAACGTGGATCAACCGGCTGAAAAGTTGATCTAATATCCATTCATTTTTGTGGGAGGTTCTAATGTGGGGATTTGAATTGGGGTTTTACTTTTGATATGTGGTTAATAATTTCCCCCATGCTCAAACTCTAACTCGGAGGGCGTGGGATGACACGAAAAAGTCCTGGACCCTCCGCCGTAGTTGCGTACTGTGCATTCTTCAAGTCCGAATGTTCAAGTTGTCAAAAATGAAATTATGAAGGACTCGTAGTGAATAAGGAGACCTAAGAAGGCTGTAGGAATAAGCGGATCAAGAAACGGACCACCAGAGTAGCTTCGGTGGCCTGTAGGAGGGGCCGCCGGTGCACTGCTGTGGCAGGAGGCCATAGCGGTGAGGAGACACGGCACCCACTGGCGCCGCATGGAGGAGCGGCCTGCTTGGGCTGCTTGGGTGAGCGGGAGGCACACAGACCCCATTAGTGTGCATGCAAAATGGATAATTTCTTGCTGGATGTGTTGGGTTAAGGGGCGGGGCCAGCTGGCGCTGCCCGATGGAAACCAGACGCGCCTACGTCTGTGTTGGAAAACCGGCCCGCACCATGTGGGCCAAGATTCTCCTAGAGAACCAGACCGCAACATGCAGGATGTGCTTCTTCTAGTGGGATACATCCCACCATGAGGGTCGAGTCACCCGTGGGCCAGACCCACGGCTCAGTGGGTCGGACCCGCGCCACTGGGCCCGTCCCATCCTACCGAGCTGGACCTGCAGGCCCAATGGGCCGGCTAGGCTGAACCCATTCCAAACCCATGATCGACCCCCAAATAGGGTCGGGTTCGGTCGGTTTGACTGGGTCGGCTCAGACCCAGACCTGACCAGCCCCATTTCACTGAAACGATTATAACTTGCAAACCCGACGTCCAATCGACGCACCGTCTATGGAACAAGGAACCTTGAAATGAGGTAGTCCTTTTGAGACACCCCACTTGAGTTTTGGAAGAATTTGGAGTATGGACGGGTTGGATCGGACTCGAATCCAATCAGACCCTTTTTACTAAAAGGACTATAACTTACAGACTGTACGTCCGATCTACGCACCGTCTATTGCATTGAAACACTTATGACAATATGGTTATTTGGGTTACCTCTAAGTGAGACTTCATGGCGGTTGAAATGTGACCGATGGATTGAGGAGCAGAACCTTTGAAAATCATACTTACCAGGTGCGGGAATCTAGTGGTTGTCTGTCAAGTGAAGAGAGACCCTCTGTGGATCAGAAAGAGAGAGACCCTCTATGGATTAGAAATGGCGCAACCCTCTGTGGATCGACATGAGAGAGACCCTTCATGGATCGACAGTTTCATGAACTTCCGTGGATCGGCAATAGCACGGGCCTCTATGGATCGGCATGAGAGTGACCCTCTATGGATCAACAGTAGTGCAACCCATCGTGGACCAGTTGTAGAATGACCCGTCATGGATCAGTGGCAGAGCGACTCTTTATGGATTGGCAGTGGAGAAAAACTGCTCATATTAGAAGCTGATCCTCTCAACAGAATAAGATGAACTAGCTTACAACTAATCATCTTTATTTCTATTCTTTAAGTTGTATACCTGGTGTGAGCTATATTTTACTAGGTTCTTTTTGATTGAGATCTTGCTTTTTGGTTTAACTTTGTGGATTTCTGAGAGACATTCAGGGGTCTTGGAATCCCTACTAAGTATTTTTATACTCACCCCTATACGGGAATCGCCCGCACCTGTTGTGTCTTATGAAGATGATAGACAGCTTGAATGATACTTGGGGAGCCAGGGTACTTGGGGAGCCAGGGATAGATGGTTCTCAGAGGTGATCGATAGACGTGGTGAGCTGTAGTGATGTTAGACAGTGATCTGTACCTACACCTCAGGTAGGATCCTCGACGGACGATCTCCAGAGCATGTATTTATTTTCTTTTGTTTTAATTTTCTTTTATTTGGGATTGTATACTAGCCCCTTTACTTTAATTACTTACTTTTACTCTTAGTAGTGGTGCCTTGTGTTCTGCTTTGTGCGTGTACTCTATCTGTGTGCATACAGGTTTAAAGGCAATGCCTTCCCTTTTTGAGATACGCCTTTCCGGTGATGGTCACCAACCCCTGGCCTATGGAAGGAGGGCTTAGGGTAGTCACGGAATGGGCCTCGGGGGACTGGTCATGACATTCCATGTAGCATCTCTTCACCTACATGAGCACTGCATAATTAATTTGAGTGACACAGTTGAATGAGATTGTATAGTGTACTCTATGATTCATGAAGGACTAAAAATTAAAATTTTTGTTTATGGGAAGAATAAGATGCAACAATGAACTCACTTGAATGGAAGTGAGAATGTATATGCACTTGTTTACCTTACATGAATGATACATTGATCGTGTTATTTTTTGGTTAAGGTCAAAGGACTTCAGGAAGTTTTTAGAGGCTTAAGGGGTGTTTTGGAATGCTTACTGTCAAAACTACAGTGGTTTCACTGTAGAGAATATGACCACACCATATAGAAGGTGGAGACACCATAGTAAAAGTGGATATGCCATAGTGTTATGATGGAATAATGGATATGTTGTAGAACCAAATGATTTTTTGTGGTGTTGATGGTGATGTGGTTTTTGCATCATCGCCTTCACCATGGAGGGATGGATCGAGGAGGCTGCGCCATAACAGCTTAGTCCATACCGTAAAACTTGTTTCTATATATGATGGTCTAGATAATGTATTTACGGTATTAATCCTCTTAAAAAGGTTTTCATGATCAGTCTTTAGGAGTTATTAATTTTAAAGCTACATTTTGGTCTTGATTCGGGATTGCATTTCAGAATTAAAGAGTCTTCATTATAGAATTATGAGCCTTAAAAAAAGGATTTCCATGCAGTTTGAACCACCGATGACCCTTTTAAAATACCACTATCCTCCTATATTTGACTTTGTTTCAGTTTTCCTGAATGGTTGCAGAAGAAACTCTACACTGCATCCTTCCTTCTTATGCTATAAAAGTTGACACCCAACCATCTCTTATGTTGCAGCCATTACTCTATGTTATGGTGGGTTCTTACGGTGAACCTCTATACTATGGTGGATGACTCTTGTGCTATGGTGGTTTTCTTCCAATAACCCCCTACACTGTGGTGTTACACCCTACGCTGTAGTGGTTGTTTCCACCACACCACTATGCCACAACCCCTATATTGCATTGTGGAGACCTATGATTTTCCAGTATCACTCCTTGTCCCTTATTGGACAAAGATTGAAGATTCTATTTGATGAAAATAAAAACTAGGTAAGCTTGGTTCTACCTCTTTTATTTATCCCTATTTTACTTTCTATAGAACTCATGACATGTCAGATTGGAACTGGTTCTAGGATCCCTTGGTATGTGATTATATTTTGGTTTGTGTGCAAGCATGGTTTGGGTGATGAAATCCTCAATGAACCATGATGCTGATGTATGAAAACTATGAGGTAGGAAGCTACTCACCTTATTAGGATATCATTTATGTATGTTTCCATGATATAATTTTTTATGTTTTCATAACTATTGACCATGCTTTATTACATTCGCATGTGGGTGTGTGTGTTTCCTGTGAGACCTGTTATGATATCCTTTACCTGATATTTGTTAGAATAGTTGGATTCCATGTTTGATATTGATTCACATGTTGATTTTGGTGCTATTATTATCTTATTATTTCATGTTATTATCTCATGATTTCATATTTTTTATCATGATTTACCCTGTGATGCATGTTACCATTTCCTTAGAGGTTGTATTTGGTAACTGAGATAGGTGGACCGTCATTCGATGTGAATCACTTAGAGGGGGAGTGAAATTGACTTTTGATGTTGGAGATGAGGGACCTGGGTACTAGGTAGAGTTACTAGGATTACATGGTGACCATGTTTGGATTCACTCAAGGTATCCTGGTATAAATCTAGTTCCATGCACTTGAGGTAGCCTGATGGATAACTAGAGGATGTCGAGTAGCATGATACACTTGATGTCTAGAGGATGCCAAGTAGCATATATTCATGACACCATGAGGTAACTGAACTCCCGATTCACTAGCTTGTGGTTAGTTGGGTTACTATTGACACCTCTCATTATCCTTAGGCATGGAGTTGAAGCAGGTATGACTAGGGGTTTGTGGAGGCTTGGTTAGCGCATGACCACTCAGATTAGATTGTGTATTTATGATCATTATGAATTTATTATTATTATGGAATGAATTTTTTATACTTTATCACACTAGGTTTAGGACACATTTATGGTGTATTAATGAGTGTTTTCATCACACCTTACTCAGGAATTTCACCGTGATTATAGATTCATGAATAGAGATCTGGTGAATGGAAAGGGCCCTATGGTGGATGGTTGAGTAGTGGAACACAAAGCTGGAGCAGACTGAGATAGATTTCAGAGGACCTCACTGATGTTTATTTATTTCTTTATCTACTACTTATAATATTGATAGTCTTACTAACTTGGGAGCTATTTTTATTATATGACATGTATTCCATCTTATATTTCTACATAATTAATCTGATTATTTATTTATTATTGTTATTGTTATTTTATTTACTTTATCTTCTCGATGACATGATACTGGGGGTATAGTATCCCCATTTATAGACTTAGACCCTCGTTGCTAGTCGATATCCTCTTTTATATGGGGAGGTTCACATGAGGTCAAGTAGTGCTCTAGTTTGGACCTAGAGGTTTAGGTTGGGTTTTACAATATGTATGAAGTAGTACATGTATGAGCACATAAAATATTCTTACATGTAGTAAGAACCAAGAACCTTTATGTGGAATATTTTTGAGTTGAAAAATGTTAAGAAGATTAAAATTTCATGATTATCTTGAGAATCCCATGAAATGTGCATGAAGAAAATATCACGTGAAATAATGTTTGAATATTGAAACCTACGAGGAATAGATACATTGACATGAAAATATCTAAGGTTATAAAAATATAATAACAGAAGAAGAAAACATGGGGGGAATGGTGTAATCACTTTTATTAAGGAATCATAATTTGATCACAATTAAATAATCAATCCCATCATAAAAAATGATTCCATCAACAAATATAGTGGATCTCAAATAGTGAAACTGATTTCACTACCTTTCAACCTTAATAGAGAGTGTGACTACATGGATTACATATTCATGAGTAACCATCTACTCAGTTAAATACTTCCACCACCTTAATTCCTCATTCTAGTGAATCATGTGATCTTTTGAAACTTTCATGATTTTACTCTTACATATCATCTTGAAGAACTTTATGTATTCTCATTATCACAAAATCACCAAGAAAAATCCTTACGTATCCTTCAGAATGATTCTTATATATCCATAATAAAAATCATATGAAAGTCTTTTTCATCTCTGCACTTCCACCTTTATAATTGTCAAGGAAAATTCTAATTGTATGCTTCCAACTATCCACTTATGGTTTGGCTACTTCTAAACTTCCAGAATTTTTTGTTCTTGATCCACCATCTCTATCCGAGATTCATTAATTAAAATTATATAATCACTCATTCCAATGGTTTAATAACCTACCAAAAAAGTGGTTTTCATATTGTTAAACCTAACAATGATGCCTCACTCACTTAGATTAATGAAATGTGATATATTTATTGACCTTCTCAGTCTATACTATGAGAATAAATAATGTATGATGAGACCATATGTGATTGATATACTCTATGTCCTATGGTCACTTGATGTATTGGAAAAAAGGATTATATGATTATAAATACTTTTATATGATACAGTTGGTGGGCACATTTAAGATACATGTGTTTGATGGAGATCACATCAGATCCCTTTATATATTAAGTTGCACTGATTATTTTCTAGAGGCCACTATTTACTTAAATTTATATATTTTAGAATTCATAGTTGTTTTCAATACTATAGAGGCTCATGAGGTCACATTTTATGGTTGACTGAATGAGGATTGAATTTTACAAAACCCATAGAGTTTCTCTAAAAGTGTTTTAGAGTTTATATAAAAGGATTTTTGGATTCATATTCACAAGGTTTTGAATGTTAAGTGGTGTGTATAGGAATATTCCATGTGTGGTTTTCATCTACTATTTACATTTTATATTGTAAAATTCATAGGAGATAAAATGCACTTAAATGTTAAGTGCATGGAGAAACAATTACAAATTTTATAAAAAAGTGGCATTACTCAAATCATTATATAAAATTTGATAAAATTCCATGAATATATTAGGAGTTTCCTGGGTTATAAATAAAAAATTCATAGCCATTAATATGGTGTTGGTTTGAGTGAGTGCTTATCCCATTAATTCTTCCTGAAGCTTGATTCCTCCTTCTTTATTTTACTTCATAGATACTAGCATATTATTGTTGTAAGGAGGGTCCTTATTAAACATCATATGATTTAGTTAAATCATGGGTAAACTAAAAAGGAATAAACCCAATGGTTTCTTCAAAGGAATCTTTATCAAGCATATTATAGAAGGATTTGGTTGAGGCTAACATCATTGTGAGGTACTTGTTCTTCTTTTTATTTATACATGGTTTAAGTTTTTCATAGCATGATGATCTTAGGTTTATTGTTTCTATTATCTTCTATTTTATTGAATAATTATTATTCAATCCTTAAAAACCCTTTAGTTTTGGTACCACATTCCATTTTAGTTCTTCAATCTCACCAAGAACCATGGTATAGTCCAAACCATTTTAGACATCATGGTGGATCTGACCATTGTATAGTGGTATGCCAACCATGGCATAATGATGTTGAAAATAATGATTTATTATACGGATAGAACAAAAATGAAAATTTTTTATTAAAATTTTCATTTTATATAGAAAAATGAATTGGTTATGACATGGTGGTGAGTCAACCACACCATTTTGGAGGAAAAACCACACAAACCACGACATAGTGGTATGGACACACTCTAGTCCTAGAAAAAAAATCCAATCTAGGTTTTTGGAAACTGATCTTCATCCTATAGATTCATCATCAACCTTTTCTATGATACCATTTATGCAATTCATGGGAAATATCTATGCTCATTAGTAGTATAATAATTCCAAAAACCCTTACCAAGATTGATCAGGAGTGAAATCAACAAAGTGAAACAAGATGAACCAAAAAATAACATACCTCACTATCCAATATTTTGATCTTCATTGGAAGTGATCTTCATTGAGTTCCCTCAACAACAATTAATAATTTCTGGACTCCTTTGGTATCTACCAATCATTGGAATCATTAAACTCTTTAGTAAAACCAAAATTCTCTGAATAATGTGCTAGAACCTTATACTCAAAGGAAAATATAGAATCAAGTTTGAGAGAGTTTTAGCTACATTAGAATAATATCTTCTATAAAAATTGAGGTCCTTTAATTCCTTTTAAATATATCTATATAATTAATTGATAAATCCTATTATAATTCAAATATACCAGAAATTTTGAAATGTATAATAAATATTGTAACACTTATATAGTATTAACCAAATTAAATAATCCAATTGTTAAACTCCTTTAACAATCAATGTTATGCTTATAGATCATCTCATGATGTGTTAATGGATAGAGTAATATGATAGTCATGTTGGAAGTTTATTTCAATTGAAATAGGTTGGGGCAATCCCCTATATTAAGAAAATAAAAACCCATTTTCAACTAGGTTTGGGGAGAATCATAACATGAAAAAAAATCATAAATGACCCTAGAAACCAAATCCCTCAACAATAGAAATCTATTTTAATGATATCCCATATAATTATGAAATACTACCTCAATGTGGCATAGATGGCCACATGGAGACATAAGAAGCAACAGAGTGACTTTCCCTATATCATGGTTTTTACTTTAGTGCAAAACTCTCTACATATCTATCACCACACACACACACAAACACACACACACACACACTAAAGAGTCCACAAACCTATCATATATATATAATTATTTTTCTATATATATCATGTTTCATGAATTTTTATGTAATAAATATTGATTTCTTTTACCTTTATAGACTATTTTTTTCAAAAGAAAACAAAAATAAAGAATTTTTTTGTATAGAGTTATTATTTTATACAGATAAAAAATATCTTACATGCATGTAACTAATGTACAGTTCATAAATATTTCATTTTTTTACATTTTGTGGAAAAATATCAGCTATGTATCTAAAATATTCTAACAAATTACACCACATAATTATAAAATGTTACATCAATTTGTATTATATATTTTTTTAAAAATATTTTTTATCCCATTTTATAATGCCATGTCAATAAAAAATCCATAAGTGTTTCATTTTATGAAAAATATATTATATTTTATAAAATTATATTATGTTCCATTCATAAAAATTTCATAATAATATTATTTTTTATCCAAATTTACTATGCAATTCCCTTATTCTAAAATGTAATGACATTTGTTTAGTTCTTAACATTTATAAAAAGTTATGTAAAAAAAGTAAAAAATAAGACATGTTTTATAAAAAGTTATTGCTTTAAATGGATCTTATATACATATTGTAATGAGATAACCTGATACCAAACCGCACAACATGGACCAAATCACCACTGAATTTTGGTGTGCCTCCTCATGTTCCATAGGCTAACAACTAGGGGTGTGAAAAATTGTTTTTGATTAGTTAAGGACATCAACTTAAATTTACCAATTAAAAAATTACCCTAAGAGAAAACTAAAATTGGTTAATTACTATCCTAAAACTGATATACACTAAACTGATTGGTTTATATTAGTTATAACTGGTTTTGATCAATTAAGGAAACATTGAAAAAAAATCACATGATGCTATAATGATTTATAAAAAAAGTATTAAACCCTAAATTTTCAAATTTATGATATCTAAGATAATGTGAAGATCATAGTAAAATAAACTATAGTGAGAGAATATATTTGAAAAAAATGATCAAGAATTAGGTAAGGCCACTCCCAACTAATTATCACAAAACTTACAATAAAAGTTTATAGTTAATTCACTGCTCATATAGGGATCACTTCCTCCTATATCTTCTCCATGCACTACTTTAAGGAAATAATTTTCAATTTATGAACTTTAGGGTATCTTTAAGATCAAAAAGTTTAAACTAATACGAATTCATCATCAAGATTCTAATATAATACATAATTGTTTTCCATGTGTTGCCTCCACCCTTAATGTAATGATGTAGACAACTCCTTGCTGAAGAAGTTTAATTATTTTCCAATAATTAATTTATAAAATATTATTAACTTATATAAGAACCAAATAATATAAATTCCTTATTTAAAAGAATTTTCCTAACAAGAATAACTTTATTCTCTATTTAGTCAAATATAATTAAAGTTTTTCCATGAATCATGCAAAAAATTTCTCCCAAAATAGATTTATCAATCAAAACTTGTACATAGAACCTTTATTTATAAATCATATCTACCAACGGAACTCTCCCATTCTAAAATTATTCCATAAAATAATATAAAGTATCTTTTAATCTCTAAGTTATTCAATCAATGGTTCAAAGTAGTTTATTTTTTAAAGATCTTTCATAATTACGGCACATGTACCACACATAAGTATGGTCAAGATGATCCAATAATGCCAATTCAACTCTCCAAATATTGATGTCTCTTTCTATTTTGAATTTAAACCAAATATATAAATCACGAATATTACTTACAAACCATGATGTCTTTCACCTAACAATGACATGGTTTATTTAATAAACACTGTGACTCAAAAAATAAAAGCTTCGTATATTGGACATCCTAAAAATTAAACCATTTAATTCTTTGAAAAATCACATCTCTAGAATGCCATGATGCGGAATTATGTAAACAAAAATGTGTTTTATCCTTTTTGAACTTAGTAGTTTCTAGTAAAATATTCAGCACTATAGCCTCTACCATGATCGATCTTCCCTTTTTTTCTTTAATACATCCTAAAACCATGATTATAATTCTAAAAATACTCATTTCAATCAATTATTCCATCAATATTATTTATTTTACATGACTTCCACTATGACGTGGTTTCTTTAGAGTTCCCCATTTTTCAATCATCTACAAATACCATAAGAAAGTATCCTCTTAATACCATGAACAAATTACCATTTTATCTCATCCCATACTCCATTACTAAACCATAAAATTTAAAATAACATGGTTTATCTTGAAACACCCAAAGACCAAATCCATATAAAATTCTCAACCTTCCACTTGAAACCATGAGTTTTTTCCAGGACTTTATTGAAAACCATGATGTGGCTTGGTCATCCTATGGTGTCCAAGAATTTTATAAAATATATTTTCTAAAAATAGTCACACCATAATAGTGGTTTCATAACTATGATGTGTTTTTTATAACCAAGATGTGGTTTCACCTTGTTCTCTCTTAATATCTCCAACTATTATTCAAGTTTAATTCTTTACAAACCACAATCTCCAATACATATATAACCATGTTGTTTTTTTGGAAACTAAAATTTATTTTATACTATTATGGAATGGTTTTATCATCTTCACCATCTATATATTATATCCTTATCTAAATATATTCAACTATTATTGGACATTATCCATTTCAAATATATTCAAGAATAAACATCTTTATGCATTAAAATATTTTCTAAAAAACATATAGTGGATTACCACTCTTAAAGTTATCCTCTCCTTAGAGAATTTACTTCAAGATATTATAACATTTATATATGAATATCCATAAATCACCATACTATGTCAATTATATTCATCAACTTATTCAAGGAATTTCCACTTTATGTGATCCATGCATTAAACTTTTCATACCATATCTAATTTACTCTAATAAATTCTATAATCTTCAAGCATAGAGATGTATGATTTCTAACTTCCTCCTTTTCTCACTTTTCCTCATGGTTTCAAAATTATTTCCTTTTTATCATCGACATCATGTTTATCACTAATTGACACATTATCATCTTTTCATGTTCTTAAAACATAAAAAATTTGGTACACATATCCTCTTTTATATTTTCAATAAGTCCAAAACCTTCACATAATCTTTAAATTGATAAAAAATCCATTATAAAATATATTGGTTGCAACATTCATACCTTTGTATTTTATTATCAATACCACCATAAAAAAATATCCCAAATCTAACTTCTTATTTAGGGTTTATTTACTTCTCCATGGTATACTCACTTATCCCTATTTGATAATAAAATTCAAAGTTTATCTTCTTCAGATCAATACCACTTATGAGCATCAATAAAAAGAAGTAATTAATACCTCATATGAAATATAAATCCAAAAATATAATAATTCCACTATATATTTAGTAAGGACGACTTTCTATAAGGTTTATGATTTTTTTCTTCTCCCATTTTGATCTAGAATACAATTTTCACTACTTAATTTTAACCTTTAGAACTATTAATATTTTAACTCTATGTCTAAAACCACTTGCCATGTTGTAAAAGGAAACCGAAAATACATTTGGTCTAACACCACTTGTTAGAACACTTCTAGGTTTCAAAATATATCTCACTACTATTATATTTTTCCTTAATCCTTAAACACCAAATGATTTATAACTTTAGTCTCTGATATTACTTATTTAACAAAATATATTTGACCATATATTACATCAAATTTATATCTTGATAAAATTATTCAAAAAAAATTAGTGAGTGAACTAACCACTTTTAAAAGAGTCATAAACAAATACTTAAGGACTAATTGAGTCAAAATTCATTATAGGAAATAAGAGAATAAGAAAATAACATTAATATTTTATATTAAACTCACTTATTTAAGAGCACAAAACTTGAGAATTCACTTTTTTATGAGTTTACCCATGAACTCAATCACACTTTTATAAAAAAAATCAGTGAATAAACATAAATCCTCAAATTACGTGAGTTATACCACTTGTTAAAAAAATTATAACACCTTCTACAAGGTTTATCCACCTTTTCAAAATATGTATAACATCATTTAAGTATTTTTTTATCACAAAATATATTTGAGTTCCTTCCACTTAATCATTAGATTAGGATGATATAATTATCATGGACGTTCCTCCTCCAGCATCTTAAAGTATCATATAAATAAAATGATACTACTTGTTAGTTTGAAAATAAATAAACCAAAAATTCATCCTTGGATGTTTCTACTGATCCATAATAATCATACTATCCTCTTAATTCTTCAAGGTTTAGTATCACTTACATATGTGTCTAATAACACTTGTTATAATTTTTTTGAATGTCACTTCTTCCCAAATATTTGAATTTTCATTATTCAACTCTTTCTTCATGACATCCAAATATGATGTGAGATTGATCCCACTACCACAAGTTTCCTCCATTTCTACATCATCACCTCATTTACCTTCAGGTTTATTTATCCATGTGAGAGAAACTCCAACTAATTTACTATCTTTTCTTATAGTAGAATTTTCAAGTCCACTTATGCATACTTCCTCTTATCCTCTTCAAAATCCATTAAGACTAGATCAATTATATTTATCCTCGGTAATTATTTCTTATAGAATTTATATTCATTTCCCACAACAGGGATCAATTTATCCTTTATCCTCAAAAATTTTATTCCCTTATGTGGTTAATGTTTTATATCCTTAGCCATTAGCACTTTATGTAGACTCATTTTTCTTACATAATCACTCTATTCTAATTCCATGAATCTTTTTATTTTCAGAATAAAATATTTAATTTTAATAAAATATTGTATTCCATTTACAATAGGAAAGAGGGATCCCCTCTTAATAATCTCTTCACCTTTCAGGATTAAATATCTTTCCATATAACCATGATTATTACGAATAAAACATATCCTAAAAATATCATACCTCATGAAATATTTTCTAGGGTGAGATATTACAATAGGTTCCCCCCCTTTACTAGATATTTAGCCTTTAAACACACATTAATAGAATGCAACATACCTATACAGTAGTAAAATTTAATTATCACTCTCATTTAGGGATTTTCCTCTCTCAATTTTATAAAAAATATCCTTATATTAACTAATTATAGATTTTTATATTTTCACATTACAATTATTGAATTCATTATGAATGGAATATTTAAATTTTCTTTTACCTTTGATGATTTTAGATTCTTCTCAAGATCTATAATTTTCAAATAATTTTCCTTTTGTTGGAAAATATCTTCCTCCATTCTATAATAAGTATCTTTTCCTTAAAACCATATGTTGTTTGTTTGATTTTTTTTCAATTAATGACACATATTTTGAAGATAATGGATGATCATATGTTGGAATGTGAAGATGTTCATGGTGATGAGTGGAAAAAAATACAAAGGGAGAGATCATAAGAAATTTAAAGGTGACATGATTGGAATTCCATGGATAAAGAAGAATATTGCAACCATGGAGTAGCTAGTATTTGGTAAGATATTAGAGATATAGTTATAATGATTAAAATTGACATATATTTCATTGGAATTTATGTATGAGGATTTTCATAGAATATTAGGCATAATAGTATTAAAGTAACCATAGTGACTACTTGAAGTTTTGATAAAGTGAAGGTAGTCTAGTTTGGTAAGGATATGGGTGATTTGAAGAAAATGGAGTTTTCTTGAATAATTATGGATTGATTTGAATTTTATAGAGATTATTATGAGGTAAAAATTGTTTATTATAGTCAATTATATAATTATAATAAGTATGAGTATGCATGGTATCATTTTTAAAAGAAAATAAGGATATTTTGGTGAAGGGATAAATATCATGCTATAATACATAAGATCAAATCATGAATGTTACATAGGAGTTGTAGAAAAGTTGTAGATGAGTAAGTGTTGAAGTAGTTACACTATAACAACATGGGTTGTGCTATAAAAATAAAGGTTGCATTATGAAGAGGACTATAAGAAAATTTAGCATGAGTCTGTCTATAGTTGGATGACATATTGCATTATATATTAGGAGATCAAATCACAATGGGTGTTTAATATGAATAAATAATCTAGTGAATAGAGGATTACATGATGAAGGAATACTACAATTTCAAGCCTTGAAATATTGGTGCAAATATTAGGTATTTATCATGATGCAATGAATCCAATATTTTTTAAGAATTATAAGATCACACTGAAATTTCTAAGGATTTTAAAATGATATTTTATCTAGATTTTGTGGATTTTTGGTTAACTAAAATATGACACTATAATGAAGGTTTTTATGCCATAATATAGGTAAAGATGAAGCATGTAACACTACAAAGGAGGGCTTCACACCATGATTTGGTAGTTTTAGTGAATGTTGAAGATCTATATGAAATTAAAAAATAGAAAGATATAGATTGAGATTTAGGAGATATGTTAAACCCAATTTTATTTTTTTGACCAAATTAAAATAGGTGGTACACATGGAAATATCTCAGAGAAGTAGAAGAAGGAGGATTGATCATAACCATTGGTTTAAGTTTTGGGGACTCAAAAAAACTTTATACTATCTACTTTAGTAGACTTTTATAAGTAGAGAAATATTTACAAAAATAGATAAAATGAGATATACATTAAATTATATGGTTTTGAGAAATGAATAAGAGAAGTGATCCCAAAAGATATAGTTCAATCAATATTTTAGGATCATTTTAGGAAAAGTATTGTAAAAGATAGATTTTCATTGACACATATGACTAATTATGGAAAATAATATGAAGAAAAATAAGAATAATTTCAGCATAGAATTATCTCATCTGGAGATATTTTCATTAATTCCATGATTGTTTAGAATACATAGACTCAACCCTTTTTGAGGATTTGATCCCATCCGACCTTGAATAAGTAGATCATGGTAAATTGGAGTTTAACATAGAATCTAATATGGAGTTATATATAAAAAAATATCATGCTTTATATAATTATATTGATGATACCATCACATATATAAACTGTCAAACTCTTCTTGAAGTAGTGTGTAGAGGAAAAGAAAAGGGAGTGACCCTTGGGAGGTAGGGTGTCATACCTAAACCTTATAAATCCAATGAGTCTTGACATGAAGTTACCATGAAAAAATTTATATCCACATAAAAACTGCTTTAATAGTGGATTTTGGTAAACTATATAGCGACCTGAGCCTTTTACATATATCATTTCATTATTTTAGGCATAATTAACCATCATAGTACAAGCCAAGGATCATTAAGTCTAGTGTCTTGGAAGACTAGTTACATATAACATAAAACATGAGGCTAAAAAAAACTTCTTTATTTAATCTCCATAAAGAGCTTCTAACTTCCTTTGAGCTCTTACATCTGCATAGGGTACCCTGGGGAAAACATGAACAAAGGGATGAGCTAAAAATGCCCAGTAAGGGAATGAACATAAGGATACATCTCAAGCACATGAGTTAAGAGGCACGATATAATGATATCCAAAGCATGAAACTTATAAAATAATTTAATATAAGAATGGGATAATATAAGAATTTAATCATATAAATGCGGCAGAATCATAAATCATATCCTTAGTACGGGTCAAGGCTAACCACCAACCCCGTTTCCCATTTCAGTACAGGTCAAGGCTAACCGTCAATCCCATTTCACATCGCATCTCATGAGACTTAACCTTACCCAATGCATTGGATCGATATCTAGGTGCACCCATATCAACATATTCATGAATATTCTTGCCACATAAATATTCTTTCCACATAAATAATCATACATAATCAAACATACATAAACATAAGGGTACCCATGGAAAGAATTGGGTACCACAATCATGACATAAAACATATCCAATGGGCGTATCACAAAAGTGTCCATGAAAGGAAGGTATTAGAACATACATGGACATTCATAGGGTAAAATATTCATATAAAATGGTAAGTGATGTCAAATATAAGTTACAACATATAAAAAATGCATTTTAGAAACATTAGCATTAAAACATTTTTGTGCGGTTTTAAGGAAAACAATCTAGAGATTTTCAAATAGAAAAGAGGACATTATTTTATATAAAACCAGAATTTAACCAAAAATGTTTTCATAATAAAAATACTTATTTTATAAATACAATGGTATTTTAAATAATAGGATAGACTACACTTGAAATTTGGGTAAAAATTTGGGAAGTCCTCTTAAAACAGGTTTGCTTATCGGAAAGTTCTAAGAAGGGAATCTTTCAAAATCATGTATATCCCCGAAAGAATGTGATGGAAGGGTATTGCTATAAGAATATTGTACAAATAACCAGAATTCATAAGTCTCACATATATAGATAAGATAACACCATTTTGAAATAAAGATAATGCAACCCGAAAGAACAAATAAGGTTTGGGTAGAATTCGTTATGATTTTATCGGCATGGTGTCGGGTGTGACCAAGAGGGATTAATGAGAGAGAAATGGGATTTCTCATCACTTATAAATCCAGAAGGAAGTATGGGGGAGGTTCTTAAGAATACCCAATCATTATCTACTACACATATAAAGTCATAGTATAGAGGACAATCTTGATTAAGAGAGAAAAGGGGAGGATCCCTTACCTTAAATCCGGTGGTGTTCTCCACTTGTTATTAATGACCTGAATAAAAAAATTAGGATTATTAATTAATAGGTACATAAAATATTATATATTTAATTTATTTATTATAAACCTTTTTTAGTTCATTAAAATCCTTTTTGATTAGTTATAAGGTTCAATTTCATTGTTCGAGCTCATTTTTTTACTTGGCTTTAAAGATCGGTTCACTTATGTTCAAGTTTGAATTATACGCTAGATGAAAATGGTTGTACAGAATTGAAGTTACATTATTTATTTAATATCTAGTATATTACATGGTTTTAATTTTAATTAGTTTACTTAGAGTGATGTTGAATTATTACATATATAACCTTAGTGATAACTGTTTTTGTTATTGGTGGATTTGATTACAAAGAATGCGTTTTGATTTATAACTTAATTCCATTTTCACCAAAGGATTACAGAACAAAAAATAGGATATATTACATATATAATAATATTTTTCAACCATAACACAAATGGTTTCATGACCAGAATTAAAGATAATAATATAAATTGATAAACCGTTGTCCTTGAATGTGCTAAATTAGAACATCTCAAACGGTGCCTTCATTTCTTTCAAATAAAAGGGTGGGGAAATGAGATAATATAATAAAATATACCAATAGAATGAATAAATTCTAGTACATTTATGTTACTGGATTTATCATACTATTATGGTGAAGGAAGGTGAGTAAATAAATAAAAAGAAAAGAACTTAAAAGAAAAGAATAAATCGGGAAGAGGAATTTTACCTCTTGAGACTTCCTCTTTTGAGAACCTCTTAAGAAGAGAGGTTTTGGTATTTTGAGGAGGATGAGAGATTTTGAACGTGGGGGAGGACCTTGGGGAGAGATTTGTGTAGAATTTAGAGAAGTCTTGGAGCTTGAGAGGAGTGGAGAGAAGAGGGAGTGAAGGGGGTTTTATAGTGGAGGAGAGGAGGGATTTCATGATATTATAATCATTAATTTATTATTTCTTCCCAAGACAAGGAATATTAAGTATTCCATGACAAATAATAGTAAATGGGTCATGTGAATCCGAACCAAGGGTGGTGAAATCATCCATGATGCTAGGAATAGTCTATTTATCTTATAATGTACATATATGGTAAATTAACGTATTTTACTATTCATAAAAAATTCAAGTATTTCAGAAAAATCCCAAAAATTCACCCTAACCATTTTTCAACATGTAGAATCCAAAAATGAATTCCATTTTTCAAAAATAATTTTCTAAATATGATTATTTTAATATTTAATTAAAATCATATTTTATTATCAAAAACCAGATTTAAAACATGAATTAACTCATTCTAAAACATAGGTATATTGTACTTCCAACTTGAATATTATTTTTATACTATCATAGGTGAGGTTACTATTCATTAGGGTATATCACTATTCATAAGTGTATGTTACTATTCATTAGGATAGGTTACTATTCACCGAAAAAATTGTGTTTTTCTTATCGGATTCCAAAAAACATCTTGAACAGAACCGTGTATGCCGGATTTTCAAAATTCCAAACACATAATTGACAAACTTATGTTTAAAGGACACTTATAACTTAGTAGTTAATTATGTTGTGTTTTCATGCAATTTTATGACATAAATATAAAAATGGAATTTCCATTGAAAAACTTTGGGTCGTTACATTTTTCCCCCCTTATGAAATTTCGCCCTAGAAATTTCGTTTTACATACTAAGACAAAAATAGGTGCGGGTACTTTTCCTTCATTTATTCCTCCAATTACCATGTTGCTTCCTCAAACTTATGGTTCCTCCACAACACTTTGACAAGATGGGTTGTCTTGTTGCGTAGAACCTTATCTCTCCGATCCAAAATCTTTACCGGCTGCTCCTCATAAAAGAGATCATCTTCCAGCTACACCACCTTTGAGTTTAGTACATGTGAGGGATCAGGTATATACTTCCTCAAGATTGATATGTGAAAAAAATCATGAACTCGAGCCATATTAGGTGGAAGTGCAAGCCGATAGGCCATGGATCCTATGCGGTCAAGGATCTTAAAGGGTCCAATATACCTTGGGCTTAACTTCCCTTTCTTCCCGAATCACATGACTCTCTTCCATGGATATATTCGAAGGAAGACTTTATCTACAACGTCGAACTCCAAGTCCCTTCGATGGTTTTCAACATATATCTATTTCCGACTTTGAGCAGCTTTGATGTATTTCTGGATGACTTGAACCTTCTCTGTTATCTCTTGAACAAGATCGGGTCCAAGTAGCTTTCTCTCTCCAACTTCATCCCAACAGGTTGGAGTTCTACATCGCTTTCCATACAGAGCTTCATATGGATCCATATGAATACTCAAGTGGAAGCTATTGTTGTATGAAAACTAAACCAATGGGAGATGATAATCCCAACCACCTTTGAATTCAAGAGAACATGCTCTTAGCATATCTTCAAGCATCTAAATAGTCCTTTCAGATTGGCCATCAGTTTGGGGGTGATAGGTCGTGCTGAAATTTAATTCAGTACTCAAAGCATGTAGAAGACTCCTCTAGAATTTAGATGTGAACCTTGGATTGTGGTCAGAGAAAATTGAGAGTGGAACACTGTGCAGTATCACCAATTCCTTCACATATAACTTTTCAAGTTGTTCAAGCAAGAGATCTTCCCGAATAGCGATGAAATGGGATGTCTTGGTGAGTCGGTCAACCACAACCCATATCACATTATTTCCCTTCGACTTCTTCGGGAGACCCATGTCAAAGTCCATAGTAACATTTTCCCATTTCCACATTGGTATAGGCAATGACAGCATCATACCTTTGGACTTTTTTCACTCATCTTTATCTTACTAACATACCAAGCACCTTGATATATGTTCCGCAATCTCCTTCTTCTTGTTATCTCACCAAAAGTGTTCCTGAAGATCACAGTACATTTTGGTACTCCCAGGACGGATAGAGAAGTTCGAGCTATGTACATTATTCAATAGATCCTTCTTTATCTCTGGATTATATAGTACACATAATCGTGTCCCAAATCTTACAACTCATTCCTCATCAATTTTGAAATCGGAGGATTTCCCATTTTTAACAGCTTCCACCCTTTTATGAATTTCCACATCCTTTCCTTGAGCAACCTTTATTTTCTCCATGAGGGATGGTTGAGAAATCATTTGAGAAAGGATTGATGATGTTCCTACCTTAATGATTATCATGTCCATCCTTTGCAAATACATGAAGATCAGATCCTTTTCAATTCTCATCATTGATAAAGATGCATGATCCTTTCTACTTAGAGCATCCATCACCTTGTTTGCCTTACCGAGATGGTAGTGGATTGAGCAGTCATAATCCTTGATGAGCTCTATCCATCTTCGTTGGTGCATATTAAGCTATTTCTGTGTGAATATATATTTGAGACTCTTGTGGTCAGTATATATCTCACATTTTTTCCCATAGAGATAATGCCGACAGATTTTCAATGCAAAGATCATAGCCACAAACTCCAGATCATGCGTGGGATAGTTTTTCTCATGTATTTTCATCTTCCTTGAGGCATAGGCTATCACTTTATCATTTTTAATTATCACACAACCTAATCATTTATTATAAGCATCACTATACACCACAAAGAGTTATCCACTTGAAGGGAGTGTGAGTACCAGCACAGTGATAAGCTTCTTTTTCAACTCCTTGAAACAGTCTTCACATTCCTGTGTCCAGACAAAACTTACACCCTTCTGTGTCAGTTTGGTCATTGGGTTTGACAATCATGAAAAGTTATTCACGAATCATCTATAATACCCAGTTAGACCTAAAAATCTGCGGATCTCGATTACAGAAGTTGGCCTCGGCCACTCTTCAATTGCCTTCGTCTTAGAAGGGTCCAAAGATATCCATTTCCTGGTGATAACATGCCCCAAGAATGATACTTCCTCCATCCATAACTCACATTTACTGTACTTTTCATATAACCTATCCCTTCACAAAGTCTTTAACACAGTTTCCAAATGATCCTCATGTTCCTCCTTGCTCTTGGAGTATATCATAATATCATCAATAAAGACCACCACAAATTTGTCGAGGTAATCTCTAAAGACTCTATTCATTAAATCCATGAAAATTTCTGGAGAATTAGTGAGTCTGAAGGGAATCACTATGAACTCATAGTGTCCATACCTCGTTCGAAAGGCAGTCTTGGGAATATCTTCCTTCCTCACCTTTAGTTAGTGATATCCCGACCGAAGGTCCACCATAGAGAAATAACTGGCCCCACGAAGTTGATCGAACAATTCATCTATCCATGGAAGGGGATACTTGTTCTTTATAGTGATTTTATTGAGCTCACGATAATCAATGAAGAGGCACATTGATCTATCCTTATTCTTGACGAAGAGGACTGGAGCACCCCACGGTGAAGCACTCAGGTGTATAAAACCCTTCTCCATATTCTCCTGTAATTGCTTCCTCAACTCTTCCAGCTCTACGGTGGCTATTCTGTAAGGCGTATTTGAGATTGGAAGAGATCTAGGGATAAGTTCAATTGATAACTCAACCTCTCGGTCAGGGGGAAGACCAGAAAACTCTTCTGGGAATACATCAGTGTAATCCCTCATGATGGGCATGTCTTCAAGCATGATTCTCTCCTTCGTCTCAATCATTTGAGCTAGATATGCATTCTCATAAGGAAGCAATATAGACACTTGAGACAATGATTCTAAAAGAGATTCAACTTCCTCCTTGCACTTTAAAAGAATCATAGGATGCTTTGGGATTTGAAGAGTGATCTCCCTTTCCCGGTAGTCGATATTGGCTTTGTATAAAGATAGCCAATCCATGCCTAA
Organism: Viscum album; assembly: GCA_963277665.1. Taxonomy (NCBI): domain Eukaryota; kingdom Viridiplantae; phylum Streptophyta; class Magnoliopsida; order Santalales; family Viscaceae; genus Viscum; species Viscum album. The sequence continues at coordinate 1,511,985,967 of OY728155.1, read as the reverse complement.
GATAGCGTCAAAATCCACCAAAGGAAGTATGACAAGATTTGCTGGGAGGTTCTGTCCACAAACACTAACTGGGGAGGATTTATAAACCATGGATGCAATAATTACCCCATTCGCTGTTCTCACAGATAACTTTTCCTCCAAATTTTGAGGTGGTGTTTGAATAGTTCTACTAAACTTGCAAGATATGAAAGAATGCGTAGAACCAGAATCAAATAGTACGTTCTCTATTCTTGAATGAATAACAAGTGTACCTGTCACCACTTAGTTTTTAGGATCCACCTCAGCAGTAGTGATAGCATAAGCCCTTCCTTGTTTCCTTGGAGGTTGTTTCTGATTTCCTCTGACAACCCTCAGCTTAGGGAAATTGTTTGCATAATGCCCAAGATCCTTGTAGTTAAAACACTGCACTGCAGGCTGAGTGTTGATCTAAACCTTCCTTTCTTCTTCAACATTAGCGGTATTTTTCATATCCCTTCATCAGTTCTTGGCCAGATGACCAAACTTTCCTCATTTGAAACAATTCATGGTTCCCTTGAGACAGTCACCAGGATGCTTCTTCCCACAATTTTTGCAAAGGGGAAAGTGAGGCTTCTTTCCATCATGGAATTTTTTTGATAAACCACCCATGTTGTTCTCCATTTTCCGCTTCTTGTCACTAGGCCCATGAGACCATTGAGAGTCTCCCATCTCCATTTCAACCTTGAGGGCACAACGGAAAATCTCCTCATAGCTGTTGAAGTCTTGAATTGCCAAAACTTTTCATAGACTCGGCTTTAGTCCGCTAAAGAAGTGATCCACCTTGCTTTCGGTGTTCATGACAAAGCCAGAGGCATACCTTGCAAGCCTTGTAAAGTTCGCTTCATATGCCCCGATGGACTCATCTTCCTTCTGCTTGAGTCCAAGGAACTCTCTTTCCATCTTGAGATGGAGGGTTTGAGGAAAATATATGTTAAAAAACATCCTATTGAATTCCTCCCAATATATGGAATCAATTTCCTCATAGGACTTTTTATTCTTGATTAGTGTCCACCACTAATCAGCTTCCCCATCAAAACGATAGACTGCCAGTACAACTTTCTCTTCTTCCGAGCACTGGAGGACAGAGAACATATTTTCAATGGAGTTAATACATTTTTCTGCGAGGAGGGGATCAGAAAACCTGCTAAACATGAGAGGCCTTTTCTGCATGAAGGATTCTAAGGAAACTTTCTCTTTCCTTAGAGGAGGGGGATGTTCCACCTGATTCAAGTTATTATTCATAACTCGAGCCAGCTGAGCAAGTACTGCCATGATGTTTTGAGCACCCGCTTCCGTCACATCAGGCATTTCATTAGGGAAATCATCACATTGCCTATCACATTGGTTGTTGGAACGTGTTCTTCTATTTCCCGCCATTTACTAAGAAAAAATAATGTATAATTAGAGGTCTTGAATACTTAACTATTGAGAATAAAAAGGAAACTTTGAACAATAAAGGATAAAATTATAAATAAGAAGTACATACTAACTTATGATTCCATAGGTTTATATCTAGGTTATCCTCGATCTATTTCTTAACTTATATTATTATGGGATTTTTTTCCCTTAATAATGGTTTGTACTAAGCTTGTGAATCTACAAAAGCATATCCCCTGGGAGTGTCGTAACTAAGAGTGCATCAAGGCCTGTTATCGTGCACCAGTTCCAGTTCGAGTCTCGATCAAAGCGGTATTTTCGTGTTTAACCCCTAGATACATATATTCCAGAGCCGCCTCTACCTACTCGTATCCAAACATGGATGTATTTTCTTGATAAACCACTTACTCTATACTTACCAAAATTTAGGACTGTTTCCTTATAATTAGTCTCATCCTTAAGGTTCTCACTAATGTGATCTATTCCTAATCTCCAAAAATAACTAGACCATCCTCGAATACCAACTATAGCAACCCGATCCTTTTACATATAACATTTCATTATTTTAGGCATAATCATCCATTAGAGTACAATCCAAGGATCGTTAAGTCTAGTGTCTTGGAAGACTAGGTACATATAACATAAAACATGGGGCTAAAAAAAACTTCTTTATTTAATCTCCATAAAGATCTTATAACTTCCTTTTATCTCTTACATCTGCATAGGGTACCCTAGGGAACACATGAACAAAGGGATGAGCTAAAAATGCCCAGTAAGGTAATGAACATAAGGATACATCTCAATCACATGAGTTAAGAGGCATGAAATAATGATATCCAAAGCATGAAACTTATGAAATCATTTAATATAAGCATGAGATCATATAAGCATGGAATCATATAAATGTGGCAGAATCATAAATCATATCCTTAGTACGGGTCAAGGCTAACCGCCAATCCCGTTTCACATCGTATCTCATGAGACTTAACCTTACCCAATGCATTGGAGCGCTATCTGGGCACAACCATCTCAACATATTCATGAATATTCTTACCACATAAATATTCTTGCCACATAAATAATCAAATATACATAAACATAAGGGTACCCATGGAAAGAATTGGGTACCACAATCATGACATAAAACATATCCAATGGGCGTATCACGAAAGTGTCCATGAAAGGAAGGGATTAGAACATAAATGGACATTAATAGGGTAAAATAGGCATATAACATGGTAAGTGGTGTCAAATATAAGTGAAAACATATAAAAAATGTATTTTAGAAACATTAGCATTAAAAAAATTTTGTGCGGTTTTAAGGAAAACACTCTAGAGATTTTCAAATAGAAAAGAGGACATTATTTTATATAAAACCAGAATTTAACCAAGATGGTTTTCATAATAAAAATACTTATTTTATAAATACAATTTTATTTTAAATAATAGGATAGAGTGCACTTTAAATTTGGGAAGTCCCCTTAAAATAGGTTTTCTTATCGGAAAGTTCTAAGGAGGGAATCTTTCAAAATCATGTATATCCCTGAAAGAATGTGATGGAAGGGTCTTGATATAAGAATATTGTACAAATAAACATAATTCATAAGTCTCACATAGATATATAAGATAACACCATTTTGAAATAAATATAATGCAACCCGAAAAAACAAAGAAGGTTCGGGTAGAATTCGTTACGATTTTATCGGCATGGTGTCGGGTGTGACCAAGAGGGATTGATGAGAGAGAAATGGGTTTTATCATCACTTATAAATCCAGAAATAAGTATGGGGGAGGTTCTTAAGAATACCCCATCATTATCTAGTACACATATAAAGGCATAGTATAGAGGATAATCTTGATTAAGAGAGAAAAGGGGAGGATCCCTTACCTTAAATCCGATGGTGTTCTCCACTTGTTATTAATGAAATGAATAAACAAATTAGGATTATTAATTAATAGGTACATAACCTCTTCTATATGTAATTTATTTATTATAAACCTTTTTTAGTTCATTCAAATCCTTTTTGATTAGTTATAAGGTTCAATTTCATTGTTCGAGCTTATTTGTTTACTTGGCTTTAAAGATCGGTTCACTTATATTCAAGTTTGGATTATACACTAGATTAAAGTGGTTGTACAGAATTGAAGTTAAATTATTTAGTTAATATCCAGTATATTACATGGTTTTAATTTTAATTAGGTTACTTAGAGTGATGTTGAATTATTACATATATAACCTTAGTGATAACTATTTTTGTTGTCTGTGGATTTGATTACAAAGAATGTGTTTTTATTTATAACTTAATTCCATTTGTACCAAAGGATTATAGAACAAAAAATAGGATAAATTAAATATATAATAATCTGGTTCAACCATGACAAAAATGGTTTCATGACTATAATTAAACATAATAATAGAAATTGATAAACCGTTGTCCTTGAATGTCCTAAATTAGCACATCTCAAACAGTGCTTTCATTTCTTTCAAATAAAAGGGTGGGGAAAGGAGAGAAGATAATGAAATATACCACCAGCATGAATAAATTACAGTACATTTATGTTAATGTATTTATAATACTATTATGGTTAAGGAAGGTGAGGAAAGAAATAAAAAAGAAAAGAACTTAAAAGAAAAGAAGAAATCAGGAAGAGGAATTTTACCTCTTGAGACTTCCTCCTTTGAGGACCTCTTAAGGGGAGAGGTTTTGGTATTTTGAGAAGTCTGAGAGCTTTTGGATGTGGGGAAGGTCCTTGGGGAGAGATTTGGGCATAATTTATATAAGTATTGGAGCTTGAGAGGAGTGGAGAGAAGAGGGAGTGAAGGGGTTTTTTATAGTGGAGGAGAGGAGGGATTTCATGATATTATAATCATTAATTTATTATTTCTTCCCAAAACAAGGAATAGTAAGTATTAAATGACCAAGAATAGTAAATGGGTCATGTGAATCCTAACCAAGGGTGGTGACATCATCCATGATGCTAGGAATAGTCTATTTATCTTATAATGTACATATACGGTAAATTACCATATTTTACTATTCATAAAAAATTCAAGTATTTCAGAAAAATCCCAAAAATTCACCCTAACCATTTTTCGATGTGTAGAATCAAAAAATGAATTCCATTTTCCAAAAATAATTTTCTAAATATTATTATTTTAATATTTAATTAAAATCATATTTTATTATCAAAAACCAGATTTCAAACATGAATTAACTCATTCTAAAACATAGGTATATTGTACTTCCAACTTGAATATTATTTTTATACTATCATAGGTGAGGTTACTATTAATTAGGGTATATAATTATTCATAAGGGAAAGTTACTATTCATTAGGGTAGGTTACTATTCACCAAAAAAATTGTGTTTTTCTTATCAAATTCCAAAAAACAACTTGAACACAATCGTGTATGCCATATTTTCGAAATTCCAAACACATAATTGACAAAATTATGTTTAAAGGGAACTTATAACTTATTAGTTCATTATGTTGTGTTTTCATGTGATTTTATGACATAAATATAAGAAGGGAATTTCCATTGAAAAACTTTGGGTCGTTACACACTATCACATCATCATGTGTATAATCTTTAAAAATTGTCAAGTGTTAGTGAACCAAGTAAAATACGTATGTATTATAATCTTTACATTTATAAATATGAATTTTTCGATGATAGAATTCAAGGTAGAATGAACATTTGAACATGTTCCTTCCAATTAGGGAACAAGATCTGATGATGGGTGATAGTTTCAAAAGAAAACATTAAATTGGATAATACCCTGATTTATCCTCCCTCTCCGGGTACCTATAGTGATTCACTATTACCCTATGGTACCAAAAAGTGGTATCATCATCATAAATTTATTTTTATTAAATAAAATAAAGGAAGAACAAGAGATCATGGTTAAATCCCTTGAAACCAATAGAATAACTAATGAGGCCTGAAATAATGAAGCCCTTGGGAATCCCCTCTAATAAAATTGACAGCCTCAGGCTTCAGGCTGTCTATAGTGTGAAAAAAATAACCCCAAAACCAGGGATGTCCAATGAGGCCAGATGATTTGATACTTTTTTCCCTCTTTCCATGTATTCTTCACTTTGGTGATGTTATTGAGTAAACTCTGGCACTTTCTGATGATATATTTGATCAACCAAGGAGAGGCTCCAATGCCATGTATGGAATTGTGCACTAACAAAGAGTCAGTTTCAACTTCAAGAATGGGAAAACCCATCTGCTTTCAAAGCCTAAGCATAATGAACAGCGCCATGGCCTTCGCCTAGAGAGAATAGCCTTGACCCAAATTGACAGAGAAATCCAAGAGGACTGATCCGCTGGAATCCCGTACCACACCCCCACCTTGCATGACAACCAGGGAGAATGAACCATCCGTGTGAGCTTTAAACCTTCAGAAGGTGGGTTCCGGCAAACCCAGTGATTTCCAGTGCTTTTGTTGACCTAATGGGAGGCACGATCTTCGTCTTGAAGCTGGACCAGAGAAGGGGAATCCCCCTAGTTATAAACAACACTGGCCAAGTCAAGGAAAAAATTTCTCATGCCAGCAATAATGGCATGACTCTACGTGAATCTCCCTTAATGAATAATTTTATTTATTTCCTTCCAAATACACCAACAACCAGCATGCAGAATCACGGTGTGGGCCATTTTTTTAGGGCCTCCTTTACCCGAGCCCTGATACCACCTATCCAGAAAGGGATGGTCCACCAAGGAAGGAGTAGAGATAGTAGTAAAATCACCAAAAAAATTACACACCTCATGCACCCACTCACTTTGGAGAAAAGTTTCCCCACACGTTCCTCATTATTGTAGAGTCCTTTAAATATATCTTGGTATTTTCTATTCATATGCATTTGATGATAAATCCACCTATTTTTAATTGAACCAACTTTTATGGTTGAAAAAAGGAGATGGTTTGGATTCCACATGCCTATGGTGATGATGCTTTGGAACATATACTTCATGATTCTGATTTGATAAATCACTATGAAAGAGTTCATAATATAAAGACAAAAAAATATTGAATATAGGTATATTTAATGGGATATTCAATAAAATTATTCATTGTGTAAGTGATTTTGATATTTATAATATTATGGAAGAAATTTATTGGAATTAAGTGGAATGTGATGTCATGGTTCCTATTTTAAGAGATAAAGTAAAACATGATGAAGATCAACTTTCAATGTATAAAGTTGAAGAATATTTCATAATGTTAAAAGGAAATAATAAGGGGAACAAGAATAAAAAAACCTTTTAAGAATAAAGACACACCCACTGAGGTAAGTGTGATTAATTTTGGAAATAAATATATTATTAACATTGTTATAGAAGATTCTTGAAAATATGGAAAGTTAGATTCCACTATAGATATTAAAAAAGTTGGTGATTCAATAGAAGAAGTGGTGGTGAAATCTAATCATAAATTAGGATAATATTTATATAACAACCAAGAAGATATCCAATAATTTTATGAAAAGGTGGATCAATTGGAGTTCATTCATAGAGTGAACTATGTGTTAATAATAGATTTAGTTTTGGATAATAAAAGGTTGAATAAAAAATAAATATCCTTGAATGAGTCCATTGTTAGAATGGGTGGAAATATAAAGGTGAAAAGTGATATACTTGGAGAACTTACACACAATATGGAATAGAAAATAGAAATAGCGAATTAACTTAAAGAAAAATTGATATTTTCCCAAAACAAAACTAGAAGAGTGGATAAAATATATAAATAAAGTGTGTTTAAGGATAGAGAGTAAGGTAGAATAGATAAAGGATAAGTATTGAATGATTTGGGAGATTGAAATGTGGTTTAAATAAAAAAATTAATCCAAATATCCCTCCCATGGAAACGTCAAAAAGTGGAGTCCACAAAGGTGGAAATATAGAATCATTGAAAATGTAGAATGTTATTACTAAATTCATAAGTAAAGGTTCTCAAAGGAATTTGGAAATGAAGTGATAATATTGTGGATTTTTTGGACACACCATGGATGTGTGTCTAGAATCCAATGTGCTCAATGGTGGAAGAAGACCCGCTGAAATACCTTAACTAATAAAAATATGCACGAGGCCTGACATTATTAATAAATGTTTTATTTTTTATATATATGGAAATATGGAAAGGAATCATAGAAAAAAATTATTAAAGGTTTTAAGGAGAGAACCCCCATTCTTATATTAAAGGGGATGTTTGAATAAAAGGAAAAAAATATGTTACATTGAAAAATTGATTCAACAGATATGGAGAAAGTGATAGCAGAAGGAAACAAATGTTTCATCATGAACCACTTTCTAAGTTCATGTAGAAACAATCATAGATAGATAATAAATAAGTATGAAGGAAAAATAAGGAATCTACACCTGATATACATAAGTAGGATAAACATGTGAAGAAATACTCATCAAGGAAAGAGTAAGTCTATGGTGTCTCTAATGTACAATAAAAAGTATAAACATAAAGAATTTCTATGTGGTCTAATAAATTATACCATAAGGAAATATTATAAGATAATTGGAATACTCCTCCTTTGAGGGAGGAATCATGATGAAGGATTAAAGAGTATAAAATCAAAATAAGAAATGTAAAATTGGGATTAGTGTAACAAAAATAAGCACCAATGATCTAATTTAAATGTAATTTTGGTTCTTCTTGGAAAATTTTCATGGTAAAATAATGGGTTAGTTTGAAATTTTATGTTATCAATGAGTAGTCATTTTATTATTTTGGATTTTTTCTTAGATTTTAAAGTTTAAGGATGAAATTATAGGTGTTTTTGGGTGTGGTTTGAGGTTTGGTTGGTGGATTAAAGGTTTGAGTGAATTTTAGTGGTGGTACTGCCAATAGTTTAGAACTGTAGGTGGAACCGAGTACTCAATGAGCCTGGTATAGATGAGGGTTCCTAAACTATGCCACAGAGTGCCTAGTGTCCTGAAACCGGGTACCCAATAGCTCTAACCCTTATTTTTTTAATATGGATGATTTGGTCATTTCACATGAAACCCATTTATTTAGTTTGATTCTATTCTTATACCCTCATTAATTTTTTCCCTTTTGAGAGCCCCACTAGGATATCCCTTTATTCTTCTATTCCTACTCCCTTTCCTCGTGATTTTAGGATGATTATATTGCACCCGATACAATAGTCACAAAACGACCCAACCACTAGAACCTCAAATATAGAACAAGGTTTATAAAAGTTTTGAAAAAACTTGACATTATATATAGTCATATTAAAAAAATAATCCATGAAAACATATCCATACACCTTGACCATGAACTTTATGAAATTTCATAGATTCTCACAATAGACAACCCAAATTAAATAAGCAATAAAAAAATTGATCAAGCACAAAATGAAGAGAAGGAATTAACATGGTTTAGAACTAGTCCTAATATATGGGAAAACAAATTTATAAGAAAATGAAATAAGGGATTAAAATGGAGCTACTAATTACAAATAAAAAGTTAAATAAATCTTAGGTACAATCCAAAACCATCAATCACAGTACAAATGAACCCACCACATATTTATAGGAAACCATAACAACTAAATTTTATTATTCCAAATTACACTAACATCTAAACTTCATAGACAACCAAGAACCTAAACATAACCACTAGTTGAACACCACCACCTCAATTGAACTACTTTGTGAATAGTGTAGGATTCTAGACTTGTCCTCCCACCTTGTTGCATCAGTGAAAACTTATAGAATGCATCCTCCAACTTTCTCACTTGTGCTACCATCTAGAATCATCCTCCTTGGAAGATTATTCCTACATAGAATCTTGGATATTTATATTATTCTAACATATCCTCCACTATTATAATTCATATTCATCATCACCACTATTACTGGTTTCAGTATTTTGGTTCAATTTCTTCCTTGCATACACTACTGGTAAAAAGTTCTAGAAGTTAATCCTCTTAGGAAGCTTTAGTACTTAGATATAAAATGTATTATCAAGAAAAAAATTAATAATCTCCCACTTGATAATAATTTTTAGGATTCATCACTAAGTCCCTTGAGTCACAATTACTATGTTTTATACCTCTCATCTTATGTTCCTCTCTTATAGTCTATAAAATCTTCCAAGATATTATGACCTATATGTTATCTAAGACCCACTAAAGTATAACCATGCTCTAAAATTTCTTGATCTATAACTTTAGTTATAATATAATCTAAATTCAAATTCCCTCCAAACTTCCATAGTTCCAACACTCCTTCCATAAGATTCAGATGAAGTGATACTTCAATTAAATGTCCCTCATTTGAGAGTGAAATGTAGGATTCTTGGCCAAGTGAATCATGATTTATCTATCTTAATATAACATGATAATCTATTTACTTCTTATAATTTTCTCTAGTAGAACCTTCAACCACAAAAACTACTTCTCTATTTCCATAATTATAATGTATCTAGCTTCCATGGTTGATAATGAAACTAAAAGTTATAACTAGGACATCTAACTCACACCGGTGCCTTATAAAGTAAATATAAAACCAGAAGTTCTCTTCTATCTCTACTAAAGTAAATATCTTAAAACCCTTTTAAGGGATACTTTACTCTAAAATAGAGTATTAGAACCATTAAACCTTTGAGATACCAGAAGTTCCACTTAATGGTCTCCTGGTTCTCCTTTACTAGATTCTCCATAAATTTTCTAACCACACCAACTTTTTGAGAGATATCAAACCTCATAGAAACTGTAATGTACATAAAAATTCCAAAAAATGATGAATATAAAACCTTTTCTATGTACTTATACTATTCATCTATTTCAGGTGTCTTATAATTTAAAAGTTTGAATTGTTTGACCAAGGGAGTGATCATAGTATTTGAATCTCTCATTTTGAATCTCACTAGTACGTTTTATAAGTAATATAACTAAGATAGGAATAATTTTTGAAAGCTCAGTTATCTTCTGATCTGAATCTGTAACATTTTATTTTTAGAACCAAGACACTTCATTTGGAAACATCAAAAAACTTCACACTTCAACACTTCCAACATCACCTTCCTAGATCTTGCTAAGAGTAATTCATCAATATAGAGAAGAACTATGATGAAAACCCCATTTAAATATACCTTCTAGTAACATAAATGATCCATATCACTCTAAATGAAATTATATTCCATTATAAAGATATAAAACTTCCAATTACATTGACTTAGTGCCTTTTTAATCCCATATAAACTTTTCTGGAGCTTGCACACCAGAAAATAATTCTATTTAAATATGAAACATTGTAGTTTATATATATATATATATATTTATTCCTAAAAGTATTCATGATGGAATTTTTTCTTGAAATAAATCTATTAAACAAACAAAAATTCCATGTAAACTGGGATTAGAATTGTCTGAATAATTTTGTTTTTCACAATAATAGAGAAAATGTCACTAAAATATACTCCTTTTTTTGGAACCAATTAAAACCAACCAATCCTTTTACCATAATCTACCATCTTGTCCCTACTTTAAATCCTCCAATGGCCCTAAGGCCTTCATTTTTTATTGATTTTGATAATCCACCTTTCAAGGGGTGAGGTGGAACCCTTACAAGTCCCGTAGGCATAAGTATTACATGGCCCGTAGGCCTTAGAGTAATTCATTGCCCATAGGCTTCAAAAATTACATACAAACTAGACTAACTACTTGGAAGTTCTCCTCCACAACATCTTCATCGTGAAATTATCTCTCCACCTTCACATGGATGTTCGGCTAGGAATTCCCGTGCATGCAGTTTCTACTTTAAATGATACACCCATTTGTTATAAACTGAATTATTTCCTTTTAGAAGTTCTGTTAGCACCCATGTATCATAAACATGCAAGGAATTTAGTTTTTCCTTCATTTCTATATATACTGAAATCATTTTTTCTGATTTTATAAAAATAATTTTATGGATAAGTGAGAACCAACAAGGTTTTGAGGTTCTCCATCATCCATGATAAGTAAAAACTGAATTTTAGGCTCAAAATTATGAACTGGTCTTCTAACACTGTCATACCATATCAATTCTTTAGGTTTAAATACTTTTGGATTCAATATTTTCTAAATCCTACCCTGAGCTTCTTCCATCAATGATCTTTTTGTTATATTAAGCCTTAGTAATTCTATAACTAGATCAAAATCCCCAATTCTATAACTTATTTGGAATCTATCTTCCATGATACCAAAATATCCCTACACCACTTTACCTCTTCTTAGTTCAACCTAAACTTTCTCTATTGGTTCCTTATTCCCAAGGGAAACTTATACCTAGTTTTGATATTTCCAAAAGATATCCTCATTGAATAAAATGTTCCAAACTTTGATAACCTTTTTTTGACTATGATCATAGAGTCTAAAACCAAAGTTTTCAATATTTTATCCAATAAAAAAATATGGAAAAGACTTATCTTAAAACTTTTCCCTATACTTAGAATCAATATGGGAACACACGATACATCCAAAAACATTCAAAATATATGTTTCATAGTTAATTTATTCATCCAAAAATCTCTTTAAAAACTAAAACTTAACCTCATACTTATAGATGTCTAATTCAATGTCTGATTCATTCATTCCACAATATCATTCTATATAGTTCCAAGAATATTCTTCTCTATCTTGATTTAATTTATCCAATTGAATATTTGAAACTCCTTTCCACCATACTCATCACCATTTTTATACTTAATACATTTCATCTTCATTCTAATTTTAGTTTACACTATGGATATATATTATTTTAAAGTATGAAAAAATTGGACTAGTGTTTGAGGAAAAATACCCATAATTTCCATATAGAATCAATAAAGAAGGTAATATATTATAGTGTTACTCCATGAGATAAAATTGGTATAGTAACTATACATTAATATGAACCAACTTGAGCTTCCAATTCTTTGATGTATTTCCATCCATACGAAATGAAACATTCTGCTGCTTACCTTGGATGAAACATTTTCATGTTATCCACTCCACAAGACTGAGATTTAATAATCCTTTAGTAAGCAAGGTCTATAAAACTTTATCACCAATGTGACTAAAATGATCATGCCACAACTTTACCATTATGGAAGTTGTTACTACATCATGCATGATACCTTTTGGAACCATGTTTAGGTATAAAGTTCCCTCCTTTACACCATGGGCCACCACTATAGAACCTTGTGTGATTTTATACACACTATCTAAAAATACAATATACGATCAAACTACATCAATATGACCAATGAAAATAAGGTTCTTTTTTAAACATGGGATGTTCCATATTCCCTACAAATGCAACACACATTTTTTTTCATTTCAATTCTCACATATCCTTTTCCAACAACCTCAAGTGATTCTCTATCCACAAGGTAAACCTTTTCAAGGATTATGTAAACATAATTTCATGAATTAACCTTAGAAATTTTAATGAAATGAATCTCTAGAATCAATAATACATGAATTACATCAAACTCATGACACTTGGTATCAAATATGCACTCTCCCCTTTTATTAGAAAGTTTACAAATAAAATAAAAGCACAATTTTGGAATTAATACACCTTTTTCAACAATCCTTCTGTAAATTTACCTTCTTTCTATAATGATAACATGAAAAGTCCATGGGAATATCCAAATTCTCAAGGATCCTATCACTTATGTTTACCCTATTCTTCTGACTTCTTCAAGTGGAGCATACCCTTCCTTCTATACTAAATGAATTTTTGGTATCACCTAAAACCTCTTTCTTCCAGATATCTTCATCTAAAATTAGATCATGGATTTACTTTACGACCAATTAATTATCTCTTCTAGAATTATTCACAGTGGTCATCATCATGTCTCATGATTTTAAATGCGATGATAGAAAAACTTTGGCCCAGATGCATTCAATTATTTTCACACCAATGGATCCTAGCTAACTCCATATCATTTTGTAATCATTCAAATGATCATCCACTAACCTTACTTACAACATAATCATACCAAAATTTCATTGAAACATAAAATCTATGTTTATTATAGAAGGCCTCTTATACATGCCCACAAGCTTAGACATCAATTTTGTTGTTGTATTCACATCAAAAATGTTGAAATCCATGTTTTAGGACAACATAATCTAGATTCCACTCAACACCTTCCTGTAAAGTATTTCCCATTCCATTTTTGACATTGTTTTTGGATTAACCTTGGTTAATGGAACATCAAGGTTCTTATGAAATAGATATTACTCCAGTTTAATCTTCTATAAACCAAATTATAATCCATAAAACTTATCTATAATCACTTTTTCCTCTTTCAAATCCATATTCCAAAATATAAATCTCCTATTGAATTATAAAAGGGTAAAGGAAAAATAACTCATTTTTTTCTATAATTCACTATTTGAGATATAATTTGAAAATCTAAAACAAGATTTGATACCAATTTTTGTGCTAGATATAGTAATTCTATATTGAAAGAATCCCCAAAAACTCAAATGAGGAACAAGGTTACCAAAAGGTCTAAAAAACTTGACGTTATGGATAGGTGTATCGATAATTGAGAATCCATGAAAACATTTCCATACACCTCGACCATGCACCTTTTGGAACTCAATAAAAAAACCATAACAGATAACACAAATATAATAAGGAATAAATTAAATAGAATAAGCATGAAATAAATATAATGATGTAAATGAGATCGAGGTGCTTACAATCCACTCATGATCAACTTGAAAAATAATCAAATCTAAATTTGTTTTTTTATTTGAGCTCAAGATCAAGTGACTCAAGTACTAAATTGAGCCATGTTCGAGTATTAAAATCATTTCATTGAGTATCTCTCAAGCCTAACTAATAATATAATATTTTAAATATTTTATTTTTATTTAATATATATGTAGTTAATTTCAAGATTGAATTTTTTTACCTCAATTATAAATTTGAGATCAATCTTGAATTCATGATAGGTCTTAAAATTAAAATTATGGTAAATTATCTAAATTAAATCGAGTCATTCCTAATAAAGTAGATTTATTGAGCCTAAGTTGATCTGAATCTCAAGCTTGAGCTAGGAAACTAGCACTCGATCAAGCACTGAGATGAGCCTGAGCAACGAGTTCAAGTACCAAGATCAAGGTCAAGTATTGAGATACACAAATTATCTTAACTTTATTGCACCCCTAAATGAATATAGGGATTTAATTGGTTCAGAACAAGTCTTAATCCATGTGAAATAATAACTTCATTAGAACAAGAAACAAGAGATTACAGCAGAATGATTAATTATAAAGTATAAGCTAACTAAATATTAAGTATAACCTAAATCCATCCATAATAATATAAATGAACCCAATAACTATTTATAAGAAACCATATTAGATAAATTACGACATTTTTGGTTCCAATTACATCTGAACTTTATAGAAAATTGACTACATAAACATCACCACTGAAAGAATATCACCACCTTAATTGAACTACCTAATGAACAATATAGGATTACATACATGTAATCACACCTTATTATATCATTTCCAAATTTAGGAACATATAATAAAACTCCCACAATTATTATAGCATTCAAAATCATCCTCATTTTAAGATTAATTCTACATGGCCTCTTAGATACCCAGTTTATTCTGGCATACCCTCCACAACCATCACCCAGATTCACCAACACCACTAATACTAGTTTCAAACTTACGGTTCATCTAAATCCTTATATACAATACCAATATAAATTATTAGAAGTTACTCCTTTATAAATGATTTAGTACTTAACTGAAAAATGGTTTCTCACATCAGGCCTAACAGATTAACTTGGAGTTTTCATGCCAAATCCAAGGTAATTTATCCCTATCTTTATATTATTCCCTTATTATTTATTCTTTTCTATTTATCCTAACTTTAATTGTTTATTTTAGTTGGTCATTTCATTAAGACATGGTTAAATCACATTTAAACATCTAATTTTCTATTCTTTTGTCTAAAGGAAGTATTAAAGTGTTTTTTTACCTCACATAAAGTTATTTCTTGATGGGAAGTGATTAAAGTTTGTATTTTTTTAGTGTTTTTATGATTTTAGGGTGAAATTGAGGGATAATTAGGTTAATTTTTAGGGATTTAGACTATTTTTATCTTGTGTTAAATTTAGGAATTATTCAACTAAATTTTATTTAGGGTTTGATCATTATTTAATTATGATGATTTTGTAATTGGATCATTTGGTGATGGAATTTTAGTTTAATTTCATAGGGATTATTGAGGATCATCTAGATTTGGAAATACCACAAAAAATAATGGTAGTTTGTCTCAACCCTTTAATTTAATTTCCTAGATATTCCTAGGACATACTTTATACTTATTTTCTAAAAAAAATTAAATCCTTACTTATTACTTTTGGAATTATGAACTAATTATTCTTAAAGAAAATTTAGTATATAAAATAAAATTGTTTCAAAAGGGAATTTATATGAACCTATGTAATGGTATCTTTTATACTTGTTTCATTTGGAACCTTCTTTTCCAAGATTTTAAAAATGGGTATTAACAAAGTTTCAAGTTCCCATGTTAATATCCACCTTAACTAACAATATTATAGTATGTTTTAAATGTATTTATTTTATTAATTATCTATCATATCTTTGAATATACTTATATTGAATTTAACCCTTGATAATGTATTGTTTTTATATGTTAGTATTATTAGTTAAATGTTCATCCCTATACTTAGTTGAAACTATGTGTTGATAGGTATACCCTTTTTGTTCCCATAATCATGTCTTACTATGGTTGATCACTCCTTTACACTATTTCCTCAATGAATTATAAGTAATGATACAATATTAACCTTTGGTTAAAAGATTACATATATTCTAATATAATTTATGGGTTATATTAGTGGGAAGGAATGACTAGGTCCTTAAAACCTATTTAGTTTTATAAACTTATCTTTGTTTAAACAAAAATTATATCTTATAAATTTAAAATTGTTTTCTTTTTAATATAGCTCTAAGATAAATTTTTAGTTTTCTTTAATAATTTAAATTTTTAATCTATTTTCATGGATCCTCCTATTCTTCTTTATAAACTTATACTTTACTATATTTTAATAAGTATATACTTAAACTTAATACCTAAAAAACATTCAATTATTATGGAGTCTTCTTAATTAAATAAATATTTTATTAAAATTATTTTTAAGTATGAATATTTTATTTATTAAAATTATTTTATTTATAAATTAATAATTCAAAAATTTAAATTTATACCTTCATGTTACCCCTTTATTATGATACATTAGGTATGCATTAACCTTGAGTAATATCATACATTACCCCCTCTACTAGTATGTCACTAGAATACTTTATCTAAAAACCATGATACAATTTATGTTGTGATTGGGTTGATGTAAATAACCCTAAATGGTTTTCCTAAGTGTGTTTATTATAAATTACTCATGACTTATTTCATGTATAAGTTAGTTTTAACAGATATATGTTAAGTGTATTTCTATCTTATTATACCAAGCATGTAACTGTTGGATATATTGAGTATGATTTTGATTTTTCATTATCTTGAGCATGTTATGGATATTACATACTGATATTGTGATGTTTTTAAAATTATGAGTATAACCTTACATTATTATATCAATCATATTTATCAATACAATTAGTAATGTTATCTTGACCATGTGTACTTCTTTAATATACATAACAACATGTTAGAAGCAATACATTCATATTATATGAAATGTAAATAGGTATGGATTATATGGATTATGATGGATGGTATTTTAGAGACCCTATTTTTCCTTTTAAGAATTTAGAATATATCTAAAAATATTTTTGGAGCTATATGCTGAGACAATGTGCGATTCCAAGGCTTGGTGTTCCTGTAATTAATTTTAAAAAAACATTAAATATATTTTATATCACGTGCACATGATTTCTTAAAGAAAATGGGATAACTCTAAAATAGAATACTGGATCAAAAATATAATACCATGGTTGAATTTGGAACCTGAGGTTTACCCCAGGAGGGACCTAAAATTAGTTGGTACGGGGTGTTCAGATAAAACCGGTCATTGACGGGTGCGTTTGGTAGAATAAATAATTAAATTATTTATTTAAACTAAATGAACTAAAATTAAAATCCCTATATAAATATAGTGTTATGGATGATTTCTATAGTTAGTCACATAACCCTAAGACCATTGATAGGAGACTTATTCCACCGCTCGTTGGAAGACCCAGATCAGATAACAATAAGATTTCAGATCCAGGCGAATCGAGGCGCAACAGACACAACAACTTCTCTTATTCATTGGTAGGTGCGTTCCTCATTGAAGAAAAATACAATATCAAGTTAGGAATCATTATTTGTATATTATTACCCATTTTATTAAAATATTTAGCACGCTCATCCTTTTCCTTTGATCTGTGTTAATTACAAGCCTTTGCATGCACCCATGTATTTATTTTCAATTAATTATTCAATTTATATCCATTGTGCCAGGTTTATAACCTTGGATATACCCAATTGTATTCATTGTCTAAGAAATATTGACCAAATATTGTTTCACATTTTTTTCTTGGGATTTCCCCCCTCCGTTCTTTGTGTTATTCATAGTTAGACCCTGAGGTTATGATTCGACATTGCTGGGTGGGATCGAGCGTGATCAAACCCCCAAATTCATAGAAGATTCACATGTAGCGAATAGTTTAGTGAATTAGGGATGGATTCAAATGGATTTTGGGATATGGGTGATTCAACCATGGGTTTTTAGACTTGGTGAGCTAGCGAGAGCACAATGGGTGATAGTTGTGCACACAAGAGTTGAATGCACCGATGAAGATCTTATTTTCGGAAACCAGATGGATGTAAATGAATAACAGAGATTCTATCCTTTGATTTAGAGTGACTTGGAATTGATATTAAAATCATCACGCCTAGATCTAGAATTAACAAGCACATATATGAGTTTTTGGAAAAAAAACATGACTACACGCCGTGTAGTTCAAATGAACACATGCCATGTAGTACCACTATGGATGCAATGACAGGTTTTAGAAAAGGATTAAGATTGCATGCTGTGTGGCTGGGACACACACCATGTGACCCTCCCTGGGTAGACATGCCATGTGGAAGAGCACACAGGTACGACCCCATGTGGGAGGACACACAGTGTACCAGAGTACACAAACACGACCATTATACATGAACACGACCATGAACATGAGCAGGAACCCATGTGGTTGAGACACACCATAAAGTCCCCTTACATGCCATGCAGGGATACACAGTTAGTGAAATGTGTACTAAAAAGGACACATCTAGGTAGAGGGGTGGAACCACATACCATGTGGGTCCCCTTACATATCAAGTACTCCCACTTCCTTTGAGGAAACTTTTACCTATCATATCTCCTTTGTTTGGACTAAGATTTTTCCCTACAAGTAGCCTATCCTGAGTGTTTTCTATATAAAATGTGATGGTATCCTTCATGGTGGATTTTGACATATATTGCGATATGTTTTGAGTGTGACACTTCTTATGGCGGTTCTCGACGATGGCGGTGATCAGGCAGGATCATCAGAGAGATCAGAGTGGCACCCTCCCTCTGGGTAGGGCATGAGTTCTCAATTGACCACTAGAGTGGAACCCTCCTACTGGGTAGGGTATGAGTCCTCTATAGACCATTGGAGTGGTACCCTATTGCAGTTTCAGGGGTATGGGTCCTTAACCAATAGAGTGGAATCCTCCTGTTAGGTAGGGAATGGGTCATTTATCTACTATTAGAGTGTCACCCTCTTATTGGGTAGGGAATCTATCCTCTACCTAATATCCGATTGAAACAATCCTATAGTATCATGATAGGAGTCCTAAATCACTAGAGTGGAACCCTCCTTCGGTTTCAGGGTATGGTTCCTCAACCACTAGAGTGGGACCCTCCTACTGAACAGGGTGTGCGCCCTCTATTGACTATCAGAGTGTCTTCCTTATATGAAGTCAGGTCATAAGTCCTCTATCTATTGAGTGAAACTCTCATATTGTACCAGAGAATGAGTCCTCTTCCTAGATATTGTGGCCTCTCTACTATGCATCAAAGTGGAGAGGAGTGGATTGACTTGGATATTTCTGCTATACAGACGTGTGAGATGTTGGGTATCATTGATGGACCATTTAGAACTAATGGAACTCTTTCTTAGGATGGGCTGTGAGATGGAGATCCACATTCACTCTCATTTGGGATTATTTTATTGAGTATATATATATATATATGTATCCATGTCATTATATTTGTTACTCTCTTGCTTTGAGTTGAGCTATCTATTTCCTATCGTGTCTCTTGCTGCTCCCCTTTAGCTTTTAGGGTGTCCTACTGGGTATGTATATACTCACCCCTATATGGGATTTTCATGCACGTGTCATTTCTTATGAAAAATATGGATAGGTCTACGATGATTATAGAGGATCATATGGATACCCTGGAGAATTTGACTAATTATGGTGGTTAGATCTTGGATATTTGGATTTGGGCTCTCTCAGCATTTATTTTTCTAGTTTTTTCAAGTTGGGACATCTTTCTGGATGGGTGTGTATTTTTCCCTTTTTTATTTTTATTTTACACTATTTTACTCTTATACTCCCTAAAGGTTTTACATGAACTATTTATTCTCTATATATTTTATCTTTTATTATTATTCCTCTATACTTTTTCATGGATATGGATAGGTGTGTGCATACAGGTACATTAGGTAAAGGCCTCCCATATTAGTTATGAATTTTAGTACTTTTCACCACCCATGGTTTATGGAGGTGGGCTTGGGGTAGTTACAACTCGATCCTAGTTGGGTCATGTTGTGATATATTAGTATCATAGTAGTTTATTACTTGGGATGGTGTTTGGAGTTGTCCTCTTACATGGATTTTGTTGGGATTTATGGAAACAATGTCAAAGTGTTATATTTTAGGACATAGAACCCAATTTTGGTGCAGAGGACAATGTATCCATTAACCATGACTCTGAATACCTAATTATTGACTCAGAATACTTAGAAATTGGTTGCAGGGATCAATGGTCCATGCATCATATAGTATTGATTCCTTTAACATCATTTCTTGAGTCAGTTCCCCATGTATATATATTCTCATCTAATCATGGTATGTATTGATAAAATTTTTAGGATTCCTCCATGATGCCAACCAGACATATTATTGATTTTGGATCATGATGATGATCTGACGAGTGATAATGCCTCATTTAAGGGGACATATTATGAGATCCTTCCTTCAGGTGTATAGGTAGTGACACCCCACCTGTCAAGTAGTGGATCATGCTAGTAGAGCTAGATGAGGATGTGTGTAGACTTAATATAACTCCACAAGTTTCAGTTCTAGTGGATGTTGAGGTTCTATAGTGAGACCAATCCCCAAACAGTGAAGGATTGTCTAGAGTCAGTGATCCATATTTTCAGGCTTATCCAAACACCGAATGATCAGGTGGCTACACTAATAGCTAGCCTTTCCCACAAAGTAGTTGGGATCTGGTAGAGTCTAGTTACATAGATGTATGATGAGTACACACTCTCATGGAACAACTTCCAATAGCTATTTTTTGAGGGTTACTACCCCTCATGCTTATTCAGAAGATTTTGGAGCTACAATAGAGATGGATGACCATGAATGAGTATGCTGCAAGGTTCACAATCCTTATGTGGTACTCCTTCGAAATGATTCATGATAGATACTTCTAGGAATGAAAGTTTTATAAAGGTCTCCATAGAGACATCAATGCTAGTGTAATAACTTTTTTTCATCCCCACCTATGTTGGGGTGTTAAAGTAGGAACTAGTGATAGAGATCTTCATGTTAGAGGGATACTAAGAAGATGGAGCTTACAGTGGGCATTATAGGGATGAGTCATCTACAAAAGCTAGAAGGCACCAGTCAACAGGATCTTGGCACAAAAGATCTTCCTAGGATCAGACTCAAGAATGTGGTTAGGGACATCATAGAGGACTAGGGAATCTTGGAGAGGGGTGGTTCTATTTATGCGATGGGTGAGGTCACATGGTGTGTTATCTCTCGAATAGACATGCTGAGGAGGGTAGGGTGGCCCCCAGGGAGGTGAAACTAGAAGAGGAGTAGTTGTGGATCTAGGAGGAGAAGATTTGGGTAGTGTAAAGTTATATGATATCCTTTCACCACCAAAACTACTAGGCGAACCACATCTGGCTCATGGAGCTAGTGGTCAGGGCTGCAGACAGTTGAAGGCTTTGGATGTATATGAACTAGCAGCATACGAGATTATTAGAGGTACGATTTTTGTTTATTCCATTCTTGATTTAGTATCAGTAGACATAGGTTTGATTCATTCCTTAATATTACTCATGGTGCGATAACTAGAGCTCTCAGTTGAGGCTTTAACCCAATAGTTTCATCTTGAGGTTCCTATGGGGAACATTTATTCTATATCATTTATCTACCAGTAGTGAGAGCTGTCACTTTGTGAAGAGATAATCTCATGGGAAATTTTGGTCATCTTAATGGAACCCTATGACATCATTTTGGGTTTGGATTGGTTTCCCACAGTCTAATACCATATTTACTATCACTATAGATGAGTCAGATTCCTTCACACTGATGGGACAAGATTCTTGTTTATGGGTAAGAGAGATATCATGTAAGGATGAGTGGGTTTTGCAAGTAGGAGTCTACAACCCATTACCCATCAGTTTTCAAGTTTATACCTTGGTTAAATAGTGTCTTCAGGAATCTATATTCCTTTAGTCATGGAGGATTTTATGGACATATTCTCTAAGGAAGTTCTGGGACTACCTCTGAGGTAGTATATGGAGTTTTGTATCAATTTTCATTCTAATACTGCTCTGATATCTTTTGTGACATATCAGATAGCCCCTACCGAGCTCCAAGATCTTCAGTTGTAGTTGGAGGACCTTTGAGAGATGGGTTTTATCAAATCCAATGTGTCCCCCTAGGCATCTCTAGTGTTTTTCATGAAAAAGAGGATGTAAGATTTTGGATTTGAGTGGACTATCATTTTCTAAACTAGGCCACGATAAAAAATACCCCTTACTAATGATTTAAGACCTATTTGATGAGTTATGAGGCATGAGATGGTTCTCAATGATTGATCTATGGTCTGGATACCACCAGTTGAGAGTTCATAAGGCTGATATTCTGAAGTTGTCATTCCAATGTCACTATGGACACTATGATTTCTTGGTGATTCCTTTCGGTGTGATAAATTACCCTATTGTCTTTATAGATTTTATGAACTGGATATTCTAACTATAATTGGATTTATTTTTTATTATCTTCATTGATGATATACTCATATAATCTACATCAGAGGAGGAGTATGCATATCACTTGAGGATGGTCCTAGATTTGATTTGGGAGTACCGAATTTATGGTATGCTCTTGAAGTTCCAGTTCTATATCCACGAGGTTCACTTTCTGAAGTATGTCATTTCTGAGCATAGATTAACTATGGAACCAGTGAAGATAAATATAGTGATTTATTGGGATCCACCTAAGATCTTTTCAGAGGTATAGAGTTTCCTTGGATTAGAGGGGTACTATATAAGGTTTTTTGTAGACTTATATAGGATTTAAATTCCTTTGAACACCCTAATGTGAAAATGGAATCCATTTATCTGGACTGAGCAATTCCATAGAGCCTTCGAGGAGTTGAGGTTGTGGCTAATGATCACTCCTATTTTGAGACTATTAGAGGAGGGCGTGGAGTATGCTGTGTATTGTGATGCCTTAGGATCTGGGCTCGGGTATGTTTTGATGTATATATAGGTAGTTATCACATATGGGTCAAGGTAGATAATACCCCAGGAGAATAACTACATGACTCACTACCTAGATATGGTATTAGTAATATTATCTCTAAGGATGTGGAGACACTATATTCAGGGAGAGCGCTTTGTTGTTTACTCAGACCACTAGAGTCACAGGTATGTATTCACATAGAGATACTTGAACATGAGACAAAGGCTTTGGTTGGAGTTCCTACATGATTATGAATTTGAGATAGTCTATACTCTAGGGAAGAGAAATGTGGTGGTAGATTACCTTAGCAGGAAGTCCTGAGATCATTTTGTGTAGGAGGCATCAAAGATGTTAGCTTCCTTACAGCCAACCCTAGTTAAAAAGGAGGGTGAAACTTTTCTTTAGTTGATGGTATTGAATCCTACACTTATCTAGTGTGTGAGAGATTACTAGTTGAATGAGATCATCTGTGAGGTCTTACATGACCAAATATCATTAGGATATTCACTATATAGATTTTTTGAAGCAGAAAATCATGTCATCCTTTTCTAGGGATATGCAATGGTCTTATTCATGATATAGAAGGAGGTGATGAGAGAGTTTCAAACATATCATTTGGATATAAATCCCAATATGGAGAATATGTATAATAACATTTAGTGGAAGTTTTTGTGGGCTAACATGAGATAGATTGTGGATGAGTTTTTCTCTGGGTGCCTCACCTGTCAGCAGGTAAAGGATGAACACCAGGTTATGATAGGTTTTCTACAACCCCTTGAGATCCAAGAGTGGAAATAAGATGGCATACCCATGGACTTTGTGGTAGCGCTTCTATAGACATTGATAGAACATGACAACATCTAGGTGATAGTTGAATGTCTCATGAAGTCGACACACTTCCTTACTATTAGGGAGAAAATTTTGATGGAGATTTTGGGGTAGTTTTATGTATGGGATATTATTAACCTTCATGGGGTTCCCTCAAATATTCTCTTTGACCATGATTCACAATTCATGTCACGGTTATGGAGAGGTCTATAAGAGGAATTCGGGACCCAGATGAGGATAAGTACAACCTTCCATCACCAGACAGATGGGTATACTGAGCGTACTATAAGGTGATGGAGGATATGATGAGGGCTTGCATGTTAGACTTTAGTTGGAGTTGGGAGGATCACCTGAACCTAGTATAGTTTTTATAAAATAATAGATACCACTATACTATCAGCATGACACCTTTTGAGGCCCTGTATGAGAGACCCTGTAGGTTATCCTTATGAGAGAATGATATTGGAAAGGCATCTATTATTGGGATAAAGATATTATAGGTGATGGATTATAAGGTCCAGGTTATCCATGAGTGGATGAGGAAAACCCAAAGTAGACAACAATCTTATGTAGATTAACATCGTAGGCCATGGGAATTTGATGAGTAAGACCATGTTATCCTAAGAGTCTCCCCATGATGAAGATTACAGAGATTTAACTAGCAAGGAAAGTTATCATAGAGGTTCCTCATTGACCCATTCAAGCTCTTATAGAGGGTTGAATAGGTTTATTACCAGATCTCTCTACCACCATAGTTGGAGTGGGGGCACAATGTCTTCCATGTGTCGCTATTGAAGAGATACGTTCATGACCCCACACACGTTATTGACTGGGGCAAGTTGGATACCAAGGATGGAGCCACTTTCATGGAGCACACAATGATGATTGAGGATAGATAAGAATGAATCCTATGCAGATAGACCATCTCCTTGGTTTGTGTGTTTTGGAAATATAGGAGCATGCAAGAGAGCTCATAGGAGTAGGAGATCTAAATGCAGGCTCATTATATTAAGATTTTTGTTTAGTTTTTAATTTTTTAGGGACAAAAATCTTAAATAAGAGAATAATATAGAGACCCTATTTTCTCCTTGTAAGACTTTGGAATATATCTAGAGATATTTTTTGATCCAATACCTGAGATGATGTGTGATTATAAGGCCCTATGTGCTTATAATTAATTATATAAAAATATTAAATATATTTTATATCACTCACACATGGTTTCTTAAATAAAATGGCATAAATCTCAAATAGAGTCTCAGATTAAAAATATGATTCCATGGTTGAATATGGAATTTTAGGTTTACCCTAGGCCCAACCTAAAATTGGTTGGTGCGGTGTTTTTAGATAAAATAGGTCATTGATGGGTGTGTTTAGTTAAATAAATAATTAAATTATTTATTTAAACTAAATGAACTAAAATTAGAATCCATCTATAAATATAGTTTTATGGAATATTTTTAGGGTTAGAAGCATAACCTTTGGATCATTGAGAGGATTCTTACTCCACCTCTCGGTGGTGGATCGAGATCACATGAAAATGAGATTCTAGATCCATATAAATCAAGGTATAACAAATGTAATGAATTCTCTTATTCATTGGTGAGTGAATTATTCATCGATGAACAATAAAATATCAAGGTAGGGCTTTTCATTTTTTTTATTTTGCCCCATTTTATTAAAATATTGATCATGGTCATCCTTTTCCTTTTATATGCATCAATTACAAGCCTTTTCATGTGCTTTCATGCTAATTTCCAATTGATTATTCAATCTATATCTATTCGGCCATGTTTCTCACCCTGGATATCCACAATTGTATTTTTTGGCCAATAATTCTTGTAAAATGATTATTTTACATCTATTTATTATTATTTTCCCCTCAATTATTCGTATTATTCATCATTGGAACATGGGGTCATGATTCAACATTTTTGGGCGAGACCAAGCATGATCAGACCCTCAGATTCATGGAGAATTCACATGTGATGAGTGGTTTGGAGAATCTGGGATGGATTTAGATGTATTGAGGGATATGGTTGATTCCACCATGGATTTTTAGATTTGGTGAGGTATCAGGATCACCACAGGAAATGGTTGTGCGTACGGGAGTTGAACGTACCAATGGTGATCCAATTTATGGCCCCCAGATGGTTGGAAATGTAGAAAAGATACATTTTTTCCTTTGATTTCAAGTGGCTTGGAGGAGAGATTCAAATATTAGAGAATATATATGGAATGTTCAAGAAAATATATGAGTTTCTAGAAAAAACAAGACTACATGCCATGTAGTTCAGATGAACACATGCCCTGTAATACCCCTATGGCCGAGGTGCTTGGGTTTTGGAAAAAGTTATGGATCACATACTATGTGGCTAGTCTACATACCATGTGACCCTCCTCAGTTAAACAAGCTATGCGGTGGAGCACACAGGATGAACCCCATGCGGGATGACACGCTGTGTACCAGAATACACGGGCATGACCAATATACACGAACACATACATGAGCACAGGAAGGAATCTAGGTGGTTGAGGCATGACATGTAGTCCCTTTACACACTCTGTAGGGATAAATGGTCAGTGATCTATAAAACGATAGGGACATGACCAGATAGATGAGTAGGACCACATGTCATGTGGGTCCCCTTACATTTTGTGTACCCAGATTCCTTTTTTTGAAACTTCTACCTCTCATATCTCTTTTTTGGGCTCATATTTTGTCCCATGAGTAGCCTATACTAAGTGTTTTTACATGTATAATGTGATGGAATCCTTAATGGTGGATTTTGAGATATAATAAAAGATATCCTAAGTGTGATGATTCTTAAGGTATCACTCGATGATGGTGGTGATCAGTCAAGATCATTAGAGAGATCAGAGTGACACTCTCCTATTGGGGGTCAGGACATGTGTCCTCGATCGACCACTAGAGTGGAAACCTCCTTCTAGGCAGGGTATAAGTCCTATATCAAACACTTGAGTGGGACCCTCCTACAATATCAGGGTATGGGTCCTTGACCACTAGAGCAGATCCCTCATATTGGGAAGGGCATGGGTCCTATATCTAATATTAAAGTGTCACCCTCCTGCAATATCAGGGTATGGGTCCTTGACCACTAGAGTGAAACCCTTCTACTTGATAGGCCACAAGTCATTTAAATACTATCTGAGTGGAACCCTCCTTAGGTATTAGGGTATGGGTCCTTGACCACTAGAGTGGCACCCTCCTGTTGGGATGGGTATGGGTCCCCTATAGACTATCAGAGTGTCACCCTCCTGTGGAGCCAGGGCATGATTACTTTATATATTGAGTGTCACCCTCCTATTGTAATAGGTTATGGTTCCTATAACAAAATATTTTTTCCCCTTGACTATGAGGAATAGTAGAGGCATGAATTGACTTGGTTGTTTCTACTGGACAGACTCATGAGATGTTGAGAATCATTAATGGAACTTTTGGAACTAATGGAACTATTTCCTAGGCTGGTATGTGAGATAAAGATCCCCTTTATCTCTTATTTGGTCTTATTTTTTTGAGTATATATATATATCCATGTCATTGGATTTATTACACTCTTACTTTGGGTTGAGATATCTATTTTCTATCATGTCTCTTACTGCCCCTTCCAGCTTTCAGGGTGTCCTATTGGGTATGTATATACTCACCCTTGAATTGTGTTTTATCACATGTGTTGTGTCTTATGTAGAAAATGGACATTTCAATGGTGATTATATAGGATCATAGGGATACCCTAGTGTATTTAATCATGTACGGTGATTGGAGCTTGGAACTCTCAATATTTACGTTTTCACTTTTATTAGGTTGGGACATATTTCTAGTTGGACATGTATTTTCCCTTTTTTCTTTTTAGTTGATACTACCATACTATTATACTCCCTAGAGGTTTTACATGTACTTTTTATTATATAGAGGTTGAATATTTTATTATCATTCCTTTATAATTTTACATAGAGATTGTTGGGTATGTCCATACAAGAACATTAGGAAAATGCCTCCCATATTAGTTATGACTTTTGGCACTTGTCGTCACCCTTGGCCTATAGAGGTGGGTTTGTGGTAGTTGCGGCTCAAGCCCAGTTGGGTTGAGTCATGACAGGTATGGGATTTTAACACCATTAATATAGTATACCCATTCCCCTATCCCATAAAGGGGTGGTCAAGTATTTCCATAACTCTTTCATGGACCTTATCCTTTCTATATGACATGGGTTTTTCCATAACTTTTCCATGGATAGAATTACAATGAGCTTAGTTTTATGGGAAGTACACCATGGTTTTTCTGACCAGTTCATCTTAGATCCCAAGTGCTAGGATTGAAACTGGTATGAGAGGCATGTACCCTCTAGTTATAGGGTCTTTATTGATCCCAAGATTTGTTTATAAGATATTTATAACTTGGGAAAATTATTTAGTTTATGAAGAATAAGGTTTAAGGTGAAGAATATTTGAATTGGATATGTTTATTGTATTAGATTTTTTTCAATGCATAAATCATATTCAAAATCACATGAAATAAAGTCTTTTATGTGATTTAAAGGTTATTTAATGTTTAAAGTGGTTGAAACAGGTTTGGAAATGTTTATAGATGAATTGAAGAGGTTTTATACATATTTACATAACTCTGTTTTCATATGTATGATGTTTCTCTATACATAAGATATGCCTATAGTTTTCTTATATACATAATAATTTGTATACTAGAGTGAAAATTATTCCAATTAAATCATCTTACATACACATGTTATATTATATGAAAGTGATATATAAAAAGTTCTCAAGCATGTGTAATAGGATTACAAATATATGTTATGTTGTTCGGATAAAAACTTGGAAATCAAAAAAGAGAAACATATTGTGTGAGGATACATATGAAGTTTAGTGATACATAATAATTCAAAGCTATATATGTAATATATTTTTGAAGATCAGTGCAGTTGTGTGGAAAAGAAAAATCTCTTCTGTAGTGCGTGAGATGATCATTCTGATATGAAATAAGACTAGTTTCACATAGATGATATGTATGATTTTATTCCCTTTAGGTCACATATATGTTTTATTTTAATATTGGTTTGTCTCTTTTAATGTTTTAAAATAATTTGAAGTTTCAGGGTTTGATAATTTTTAAATTTCTAGAAAAAAGACCAGACATATGGTTAGTGGTAATCGTGTGGAATGGATATGTTGGTTCTAATGTAAATTTTCATGGTTTGAGAATGATTTTCTAGTTGTGTAAGTTTCCAAAAAACCCATGAGGGAGTTTGGATTTGGTATAGAGGTTGTCACATGGATTGAGCATGGTTTTTCAAACTGTGTGGCTATTAATAGGAAATTTTTTGACTTATTTTTCAAGTCACTGTAGATACAACATGGTTGGTGCATGATTTTTCTAACTGTACATCCTAACCATGCTACCCAATCCAAACCTATTAAAATGGAAAATTACCTTATTTCCCTTAGTTTTTTAAGTTTTATCTTCTCCCAATTCCTCATTATCTCAAACCATACCCTCCATGATTCTCTAGAGGACTCTTCCCTTGATTATTTGGTTATTATATATTATTTTGGGTGGATCTCTTTGAGGTATGTCTGATTTTCCTCTCATTTTCTTCTTTTCTCTCTTAATATTTCCTCAATCTACTTCCACTTGATCTATTGAAACCCAATTGGGATATGATTTCTATATATAATGGGTTTTATGTGGTAATTTATGATTTATATTATGAATCTATGATTTTTAGGATCAAGACTCCTTGATTCTAATCTCTGTTTTCGAAGGTGACTAGTTTTCCTCCACTGGTGAGGTAGGTGTCTTTATATAATGGTTCAGTCACATGAATTACTCAATGTTCTTGTAAATTCATTTAGTATAGTTTATGAAACTAATTAATTTTAAATCTATGAGGTCTATTTTGTATAATTTTATTTTATTGGCATGAGAAATTATTTTTAAATGGTTTTTATTTAAAATAATTTTTACACACATCATGTGTTTGATGAAATGCCTCAAAGATGATTTTTACTCTAAAATGGATTTTTGGGCACTGAAGTGGTTATACCTTGTGGAACTATTTTTTAAAAATTTGAGTATGTTTTACTTATTTTTTTTGGAAAAAAAATAACATTGGGAACCTTGGGTGCATCAGATTATGGACAAGTGAAAATCTCAGTGAGTGTGGCACCACTAGGGGTATAACTGTGATATCGATAAACTAAGACATGACTTGATATTAGTGGGATTCATAGTATGTATGTGTTAGTTCTCCTTCATATGTCCTAGTACGTATTCCCATAGGTTAGATCCAGAATGGTTATTGGTTTATTACATAATGGTATTGTTTCATGTTTGGTTTCTCACATATTTATCTTTTGTGTCATGGATGTTTTGACTACTTACCTCTATATTATCATACATGTTTATATTCATATTATTGAGTATTTGAATATGGATTGTTATTTTAAAGGAAAAAATAAAGGATGTTTTATGTAAAAATTGTTCAAAGTAAATAAATTTATGAAACTTTTTTGTTTAAAAGATAGAACAAATGGTTGCATGGTAATAAGAATTATATGAACTAATGGTGGTATCCTACTTAGAAATTTCCTCACACCCTAAACATGCCTTTTGGAATATATAGATTTGGTTTTCCAATACATAGGTAAAGGGAAGGGAATATTTTAGTTCACCAGCTTATATTGGTTGATGTCATCTTTATAGTGAGTTGGGTTGGTGGTGACATATGGTCACATGGATTAATGGATATGTTATTATTTAGTTTTTTTTCTAGGTTTAGACTTTTGTATTTTCATTTTATGTATCATAGATGTGTATTTTTATTTCTTACTGTACTCTTATTTTTACCTTCTTCCAGTTACTCTTAATATTTGTTTTTGTTATTATGTTAATATCCACCTTGTGGAGGTTTACCTCGGGTGATGTGTCACATCGACCTGGTTTGGTTCATTATAGAATAGTATTAGAGATAATACCCAGATTTAAGTGTGATGAAAATGATTTGGTTTGATTTATTTTTTATGGTAAACAGGACTTAGGACCATCAGAATTTGGGTAGTAAGTACAGAAGGGTTCTTGGCTAGCTCACTTCCAAGTCCAAACTCGAGTTACCATGGGTGGTCAGGGATTTTCATTAAGCTTTGGGATTGATTTTTTTAGGTTTATATAGATGCACTATTATTTTTTAATGATTTTGTATCTCATTTCATTTAATCCATGGTTTATTTAAATTCTTGTTGTTTAAAATCTTTAATATGGATGCTTGAAATTCATCTTTTGATTCAAATATTTTCTCTTAAGATAATTGGGTTTATTATTTTGTGTTTATTATAAAATTCCTCCTAGAATATCTCTTCCATATCCAGAAAATAAATATATAAGACAAATTCCATATAAAAATCCTTCAGTATACTCTCCATTAGTGGAAGCAGTTATCAAAAAAATCCTGACTCTGGGTTAAGAGGGTGTTGGGAACCAAGGAAAAATAGTGGATCATGGTTTAGAAATACTGATAGAATCCACCCATATTCTATGGTGACATGGGACCCTAGGAATTCAAAGAGTGGATCAAATATATTGAGAGGATATTCTACTTATTTAAAACATTGGAAGAATCAAAGGTGGGTTTTTTTCCACTTATATTCTCGAAGGACCGGGAATAAAATGGTTAGACTCCATCATGCAAGCTATGTTACATGTGGATCTTACCTGGATTACTTTCAGTAAGTTCTTAAATAAAAATTTTTATCCTAAAATTCCTTGACTGGTGAAGACTTATTAAATTTTTATCTCAGAGAAAGAGGAGAATTTGATTATAGAGTATACCACTCATTTTTCCAAATTAGTTCACTTATCACCCAAGCATATTTCTAACAAATACCTTAAATATAGGAGGTTCAATATGGTTTTGAGGGATAATATTTTGTTGATGTTGAATATCTTATGCCCAGTTACCTTTTCTAATGTAGTTGATAAAATATCTATGGATGAGGTAGGATTATCAAGGAAGACGAGTTTGGGTGGCGATTCTATTATAGAAGGAGGTAGCCAAGGTGTTTTGGCTATCCAAAAAAGGAACCATAATAATGGCGCTCAATTTACATTCAGACCAATTTTAGGGGATTCTTCAGGACAAAATCAGGCGGTTTTATTTTAATGAGAGAGACCATGTCATATTAAGCCTAACTATATGGAAGCATCTAGGAGAATCAATATGTTGTTCCAAAGTGTGTTTGGTTGATTTTTTTATAAAAATGAAAAAAATGTATTTGTAGATAAAGTCACTTAAGAAACTTCTAAAAGTTTTATATAAGAGTTTTTATTGGTTTCTAGAAAAATTATTAAGTTAGATGATGCTATATAGGTCCTCAAAGTTCCAAAAATCACAATTACTAAAAGTTATCATGATCCAATCTTGAGTCCAATTAGGAATATTGAGATATGAATGAACAAAGTTCATTATATGAAGAATTGTGAAGTAAATTATATTGATGTTATTGGATGGAACAATAAATTAAGCGGACCGCGTCTACCAGATGTAGACAAATTATACTGGTGTTATCAAGTGGAATAAATCTTTAGTTACAAACTTAGAGGTGAAATGATACAAAGGTGGAGTTGCGAGTGTAAAAAGGTTAACTTACAAAGTTAAGATGGAGGATGAGAAGTTACAATCTTTATGAAGTTCATCAAAAAAACATTTACAAATTCCTTCATGTGGAGAAATATATAAAGATACATTGGAAATATATATATTAAATTTCATTAGATGAATAATTGTGATGACATTAGATATAGAAATAAGAAGTTTCTCTGAACAAATAAAGGATATAAAAAGTTTGATATGAAGTTGATTTGCACCAAATGGAGAGTAGTATGAAGTGTAATAGATAGAGAGAGATAATGATCAATGAATTAATAATGAAAAGACTTTTGAAAATATCATCGAACAGATAAGAACCAAAAAAATAAATATGAAGTTGTACTAGACATGGAGAAATACGATTTCATTGGATGGATAATTACAAAGTCATCATACATAGATAAATTTATTCCATCAGATAGAGGTTTCTTAAAAAAAAGGGAACTAGATGAAGGTCCATCATATTAAAAAAGTTTGTCAATCCATCAGAAGAATAAGACTAAAGGTGTACTAGATAGAGTTTATTGGACATATGATTTCTTATGAAAAATCATCATACATATCTTCCTAAATGTCTATACCCCAGATAAAGGTTTTTAGATGATTTACAAAACATTACAAAGTCATTGATTTTGACAATGCCAAGCTATTTTTTCAGTGTTCATAAATCTTGATGAGGTTTTAGAAATTTTGAATAATATCATTGACGTTTAGTTTTAAGGAAACTTTAAGAATGATATAGCTTGTTAAAAGGTAGTATACGGAAGTTGAGTTGGATGGGAAAATTCAAAATTTTAATTTTATATCCATTGCCTTTTCTTGGAATTTTGTAGGAATTTCACCTATATAAAGTGGATAAGGCATAATATGAAAAGAAACTATCATTGCGTGTAAAGGAGTATAATTGATGAAGTTTTTTTGAGATCATTGTGTGAGTTTTTAACTAAGTTTTTACTTGGTTGAAGAAGTTTCATTGGACCAAGTTTCATTGGATAGTGGAATATTATAACAATGTTCACTAGATGGAGTGCATTGCACATAACATGATGGACTAAGGAGTATGGGAAACAATGCATCAGAAATAGTACACTAGACTTAAGAGAAATAGATAGATCATATTAGATAAAGTTCTATCAAATGGATTTTTTCTAAGGAAGATATCCAAAATAAGTTCTAGATAGGCGAGTTTCAGTTTATCCAGTTATTTAATAGATAAAGAGGAAGTTTTAGGACATATATATTCTTAATATGATTGTTGAAGATCTTGAAGAAGTTGTTGAAAGGTGAACACAATCCAACTTTCTTATGGAGAAATAACATTTGAAGAAGAAATTTTTTCTATATTGGATTATAAAAGAAGAAGTAAGATATTATATCTAGGGTGTAGAACCATTTTTTGAAATAGATTGTGGATGAGGCATATTACTAGTCAAGAAGGAAGTTGACACAATAATGAATTTTGGGGGGTATAACCAGCTATGGAAGAATAATTGATTTCCAGGGTGTATAACTAGGGTTAGCTGGATGAATTATTAATGGGGTGTATAACTAGTTGCTACCCATACCTTTGTAATACTAAAATAATTTAGTAAAATAATACATATTAGAGGATATAACCAACATGGAAAGGAGTTGGCCATTTTACTTAACCTTGTAAACATCATTTGCTAATTTATCTTTATATTTACTAAATATGAGGTGAGATTTAAATATATATTTGAGTGGATAAAATCTCTTACAAGTTTCAAAGATTGAGTTCTAAAAATAATTCATTAAATAAAGTTATCATTGATTCAACCCCTCTTAGTGATCTCACACTAATCTATAAAATTTAATTGGTATCAGAGCATGGGTTTCTGAAAGAGTGCTGTCGTGGGCGCCCTCAAATGATTAGTGTAATTTGGGGTACTTAGGTGCAGCAGAGTGGCTGACCAAGGTCGTCTCTCAAAGGAGGAAGTGAATTTAACAACTTATTAGAGGTATTATAAAAAAAATAAAATAAAATAGAATAGAATAAAAACACTACTTTAAAGGATTGGGGTTTGTTTTAGTTTATGAATCTAGAAGAAGTTTGCTGGAAGAAGATTGTATAATTTTTTTTGTTTTTAGTTTTGAAATTAATTTCGATTAAAATGACACAACAAGAAGATGTTTTTTTAGAAATCTATTTAAAAGGCGTAATCGATCTAACTCTACCTCTTCAATCATTTATTAATCATTATCATTTAAATTAATATTCACTTAATTATGATCCCTTAATTTGTTCAATCCTGAACCCTACGAGAATTAACTTTACCACGAAGATGATGTGAATTTAACCCTAGGCTAACTTCGGAACATGCAATCGCAGCACCCTGCTTTGATTGATGTTCTAAGATTAGCTTATGGTCAGTGGTAAATTAAGGCACATATCCATTCTGGAAATTAGGATGAATTGTGTTTAGGGATTATATTTGAACTCTACAAATTTATCCCGTGTGGTCTTATATTACCGATTAAGATCGCGCTCTCACAATTTACACAAAATCCCGACCTCGCGTGTTTTTGTGTTAATTGTTCAACTGCTTGATTAGTTTCTTACAATTAAAAAAAAACACAATTCATGGATCATATTAAGTTAATTATAGTAGCTCATTGATTCAAAATAATTAAATGAAGAGGTTAGAAGATAGATCGATTACTAAAAGACTACTCTTCCATGGGTGGCGTAATCATCGTAGAAGCGTTTTGCATGTGCAAATGTTTAAAATGTGTATAACCCAATAACGCTTCTACTCAAGAATTCCAGACCAATTAGGAAGATTAAGAGAAGAAGAAATTTAAACAAAACAGAAGAAAAGAGAAGAAATAAAAGAAGAACAAAGAAGTTTATTACATAAAAAAAATCATTACAACATGAAGGAGAAGAAGAAGGCTTCGTCGAAGGGATCCTTGCTTCAAGAGATACCCTTATTGAAATGGTTGGATAATTGGAGTGGATCCACTTCTCCTCTGCCCTAAACTTCCCAATGCACGTCCCAACCCCTACAAATGATAAAAACTCTAATTTATAGAGGGGAGGGGAGGAGAGGTTATAAGTGGTTTCAAGTGTGAATGTGGAAATTCGGCCAAATATTTTATGCCAACTTTCACCGCCCATTTGACCACCAAAACGCGTGAATTGTCCGGCCTTCCAGAAGGTTCAAATGTGAGGATATGTGTCTTATATCTCCTCTCCAAAGTTGGGCTCAATAAAGGCCAATATGAAGGATTTATGGCCGAAATACAGAAGCTTCTCCATTCTGGCGAGCCCAGCCCAACTTTGACTTCATGGCCCAATTTCAACAACCAAATGAACTCTTTAGCTCTAGTGTCCTGAATAAAAGTTGTAGATAATTAAGTTAGGAACACTTTTACAAAATTTAAATTTCAAATAATAAATATAAAAATATTTATATTCGAAATACTACAATGAACTATAAAGGGTAAAACTGGAATTTTCATCAAATAATCAAATGAATGATCTAATCCCAAATATTTTATAAATAAACATATTTAACACAATGTGAGGAAATTATATCATTTATTATCAATAAAATATTCAATAAAATAGTGTTTTATCAACTCCTCCACACTTACCCTTTTGCACACCTGGGCAAAACCTCATATCAAGTAAACATCAATATCAAATCAAAACCAATTTTAAAACACATATCCTTAAGATCAATCAATTTCACACCAAGAATAAAAAGATATCATGCCTCATAAAAAACCTTATTTCAATTTCTCCATTTATATCATTCAATATATTTCCACTTCATTTATCCGCCCATGCACAAAACACTTACCTCACTTGAATTTTCTCTCATCACTCAAATATCAATTTTTTTTTGCAATGTCTTTCTCATACAAACTCATACAAGGGTCACCATAGGCTTGATAGATTCCTACATCACTAACCGATGTGAGTCAAGGACATATGTTTATCATGAGGACTTTTCAGGGCTGTTCTGTGGCTTTCGGTTGGTAGGATTAAGATGTGAAAAACTTTGAGGCTGAATGAGGAGGGTTGACTCTTTTGAAGCAAAATTGCATTAATCTAATTTTCACTTAAATATGGTCTTCTCATCAATCCCCATAGTATCAATTCAGCTCCATCATCATGAAAAGTCATGAAATGTTTACACCATTCATCATTTCAGCATAAAAAATTTCAATCTTCTCAAACATGATTTTCTTGAAAGCTCCAGATGGGCACAACTTTCCACCTCAATTAGAAGCTCCAGAAAAGGCACAGCTTCACTTGTCATGAAAGCTCCAGAAAAGGCACAGCTTTCAATATAATGAATTTCTTCAGAAGCAAACACATCTCTTCAGAATTTAATTTTCCACCCAAAGTATCACATAATATGGTGGCACAACACAAGATAGCTTCCCCCACACTTAAGCTCAACTAGATTATGCAATTTCACTTCAAGAGTTGGTTGGATAGGGAAAATTGGCTTGTAATGTGGCTTAACCTAACAGGATGTGCATGGATTCTAAGGGCTACAAGGATTAAATATTCAAGGTAGGCCATTATAAAAAAGGATTCTTTGAAATAGGGGCTTTAATACCAAATAAATGCCTTAATCATTTAAACATATGTACCTCAAACCCTCAAGTTTTGATAGGAATAGATCAAATTATGGTTAAATCAAGCATGGTTTGGTTCTATAAAGAATATGAAAATAATGGTTTAGAAGCCTCACAGGAAAGTGATTTCAAATATAAAGACAGTGAGATTGGCATGGGATTCAAAATTCAGCGTACTTTTCATGAAATTACTAAATATTTGAACTTGAAACAAAGTCATTTCAGCATTCATTTAAGCTTAGTTTCAAGGGGTAAATTGTTTCACTTATTGATATGGATTTAAAAATGGTGATGAGAATCATTTTAGCTCAAAATGTTTCAAAAAACACATAAAATTGTAAAATAAACACACAAAATTTGAAAAACACACAATTTTTTTTTGGTTTTTTTTGAACAGGAAAGCAATTGAAATTACTAAACTAAAAGGTTCCCTCCCCCAAACTTAAAATATTGCATTGTCCTCAATGTGAACATATTAGATGATATATGCACATGAAATGCAGAATTTTTAAATAGGACAAATAATATAACAGTGAAAGGGTTAGGAACAGCCTGATGTGATCAAGTGATGATGGGGTCATGCAGTGTGATAAAATCCACTGCATCAGTAGGATGTCCCTCAATGTATCTCTTCAAATGTTTCCCATTGACTGTAAAGCTCCTTCCAGTGTCCTCTTGTGTGATCTCCACTTCACCATAAGGAAAATCATTAGACACAATATAAGGACCTAACCATCTGGAACACAACTTACCAGGCATCAACTTCAGTCGTGAACTATAGAGAAGGACTTTCTCTCCAACATGAAACTCCCTTTGTTGGATCATTTTGTCATGAGCTGCTTTTGATCTTTCCTTGTAGAGCCTTGAGTTCTCATATGATGACAGTCGAATCTCCTCAAGCTCTTGAATTTGCAACTTCCTTTGAATTCCAGCTTGGGCCAAATCCATGTTACATTTCTTTATATCCCAATATGCCCGATGCTCGACTTCCACGGGGAGATGACACGCTTTCCCAAAAACAATCCGAAATGGGGACATACCAATGGGGGTCTTTTATGCTGTCCTATAAGCCCACAATGCATCATCCAAGCGCTTGCTCCAATCCTTCCTATTTGGCTGCACGGTTTTCTCCAAGATTTGTTTCAACTCACGATTTGAAACCTCAGCCTAGCCATTTGTTTGGGGGTGGTATGGTGTTGATGTTTTGTGTGTCACCCCATACTTTCGAAGGAGGGAAGCAAAATTCCTATTGCAAAAGTGTGTCCCTTGGTCACTGATGATGGCCTTTGGTACGCCAAACCTGCAAAAAATCTGTGCTTTGACAAAGTCCACAACAACATGAGAATCATCAGTCCTGGTGGCCTTGGCCTCCACCCATTTACTCACATAATCAACAGCAACCAAAATATACAAAAATCCAAATGAAATAGGAAAAGGACCCATAAAGTCGATTCCCCATACATAAAAAATCTCACAAAATAGTATGGGTTGTTGGGGCATCTCATGTCTCCTAGAAATGTTCCCAGTGTGTTGGAAATGAGAGCATGACTTACAAAACAAATGGGCATCATGGAACAAGCTAGGCCAATATAATCCAGAGTCTAAAACCTTCCTAGCTGTCCGTTGGGGTCCAAAGTGTCCACCACAAGCAAGTGTATGACAGAAATGCAAAACAGACTCAAACTCATGATCGGGAACACACCTCCTAATGACTTGGTCACTACACATGCGCCAGAGGTACGGATCATCCCACACATAATACCTAGACTCAATTTTTAATTTTTGGACTTGATGCTTCTTCAAATTTACTGGTATTTCAGAGCCAACAATGTAATTAACTAAATCAGCATACCAAGGATGCTTACCTAAGATGGTATAGAGATGCTCATCGGGGAAAGTGTCCCGAAGTGGTACCTGGTCCAAGCTGTCACCCTCTAGTGTGTGAGTAAGCCTACTCATGTGGTCTGCCACCAAATTCTCTGACCCCTTCTTGTCCTTTATCTCAAGGTCAAACTCTTGAAGAAGGAGCATCCAACGGATAAGTCGTGGCTTTGAATCTGGCTTCTTTAGGAGGTACCTCAAAGCTGCATGGTCAGAAAAAACAACTACTTTAGAGCCCAATAAATATGAACGGAATTTATCTAAAGAAAATATGACAGCAAGAAACTCCTTTTCTGTGGTAGTGTAGTTTTATTGGGATGAATCTAGTGTCCTCGATGCATAGGCGATCACATGTGAACGTCCTTCCACCCTCTGAGATAAGACAGCTCCAACCACGAAGTTGGAGGCGTCACACATAAGCTCAAAAGGAATCTCCCACCGTGGGGGCTGTATGATAGGTGGAGTGGTCAGACGTTATTTTAGCTCATCAAATGAATTCCTGCAAGAAACATCAAACACAAAATCAGAATCCTTTTGAAGTAATCTTGACATAGGAAGAGCAATCTTACTAAAATCTTTGATGAAGCGCCGATAAAATCCTGCATGCCCTAGGAAAGATCTAACATCACGCACACATGAAGGATATGGTAAGGATGAAATAATGTCTATCTTAGATCTATCAACCTCTATCCCATGTTTGGACACTACATGCCCTAAGACAATGCCATGCTCTACCATGAAATGACACTATTCAAAGTTCAGGACCAGATTCTTCTCAATACAACGATTCAACACCTTTCCCAAACTCTTTAGACATTCATCAAATGAGGATCCATACACTATAAAATCATCCATAAATACCTCCATGCAGGTCTCAATAAAATCAGAAAAAATACTCACCATACATCTCTGGAAGGTACCTGGGGCGTTGCAAAGTCCAAATGGCATCCTCCG
The DNA here is from genome assembly GCA_963277665.1 of Viscum album. Lineage (NCBI taxonomy): Eukaryota > Viridiplantae > Streptophyta > Magnoliopsida > Santalales > Viscaceae > Viscum > Viscum album. The sequence continues at coordinate 1,511,945,805 of OY728155.1, read as the reverse complement.
GTAGGCAAATGTGCCAAAGGGACAGGTGAATGTAGTCTTCTCCTGATCCTCTGGAGCTATAGGAACCTGAAAATATCCAGAAAATCCATCCAAGAAACAATAGTGTGTCTTCCCAGCTAGTCTCTCAAGCATCTGATCAATAAATGGGAGGGGGAAATGGTCCTTGCGAGTGGACTGATTTAGTTTCCTATAATCAATACACACACGCCAACTGTTTTGCACCCTCATTGGAACTAAATCACCTTTCTCATTTTTAACAACAGTAAAACTAGTTTTCTTAGGCACAACCTGAATTGGACTTACCCACTGTGAATCTGAAATGGGAAAGATTATACCTGCCTTGAGCAATTTCTCAACTTCCTTTTTAACAACTTCCAGGAGGGTGGGATTGAGTCTCCTTTGTGGTTGTCTCACCGGTTTAGCCCCATCCTCCAAGAGAATCCTATGCATGCAAATGGAGGGGCTAATACCTGATATGTCAGCCAAGGTCCACCCAATCGCCTTGATGTTCTCCCTCAAAATATTCAAAAGCTTTTCTTCATGTTCAAAAGGGAGATTGTTAGCAATGATAACAGGTAATCTCTCACCACTCAAAAAGTATGAGTATTTCAGATTTGGTGGTAATGGCTTGAGTTCTAATGAAGGAGGGTGTAGTATGGATGGAGACATTGAAGGAACTGAAATATGTTCACAAAGAGCATCAGTATCAGAATAGCCATCATTAAAATCATAGAATAACGCATCAAATCCATCAGCATACTCAACAACCATTTCATAATCAGAGTTAACATGATCAAAATCAGAATATGAATCCACATCAAAATCAAATCCAAGATAGAATTGTGTATCAGAAACATGTGCGGAAGTGCTCTTAGACATCAAACTCGAACCAATACTCATAATCTTCCTAAGCATAGGACAATCAAATTCTATGGAGTTTTTATTTTGTGGTTCAAAATGGGAGATAACAAAAGCAGAATGGTCCTCAGAGGGGTACTTCATGGAATCCATAACATTAAATATCACAACTTCATCCCCAAATTCCATGGAAAGTGTACCCTCATTGAAATTTATGATAGTTTTTGCAGTTTTGAGGAAGTGCCTACCTAAGATAATGGGGGCATGAGAACTTACCTGATCATCCTCCATGTTAAGCACATAGAAGTCTGCTGGAAAGATCATGTCTCTTACCCAAACAAGTACATCCTCAAGAACTCCCGCTGGATATGTCGTAGCTCTATTCGCCAATTGCACCACTACTCTCGTTGGCTTTAACTCACCAACCTGCAAGGAAGAGAATACAGAGTGAGACATCACATTTATGGAAGCTCCCAAATCACAAAGAGCATCAGAGAAGTGCAACTCCCCTATGGTACATGGGATGGTGAATGTCCCGGGATCCTTGCACTTTTTTGGCATTGCTAGAGTTGGTGTAATGAGTGCCGATACATTTTTTCCAAGGTTGATCCTCTCATTCCCCTTGATCCCTCTTCGATTGGTGCAGAGTTCTTTTAAGAATTTGGCATACCTTGGGATTTGCTTAATGGCTTCAAGTAGAGGAATGTTAATCTCCACATGCTTGAATGTGTCCAAAACCTCATTTTGCATTGCTTCTTCAGCCATATTCTTGGTTTGAACAACCCTGTTTGGAAAAGGAAGGGGTTTAGGAGGAACATCATCAATCTTTTTCTTACGTTTATCTTTCTCCTTGGATTGCTCATCAGTTGGTATGGAATGCGGATTCTCTGAAGTTGAGGTGAATCCCGGTGGAATGGTAGGTGCAGATGTATCATTCATTTGCTTCCCACTTCTCAATGTGATGGAACTAACATTCCCCTTTGGATTTGGAGTGGGTTGGGAAGGTAGATTTCCAGAATTTTTACTCACAAGTTCATGGAGGGCGGTGGCAATCTGGATCAGTTGAGTCTTCAACTCCCTCAGCTCCGAACTTTGACTCTTCAGCTCATTCTGTTGATTAAGAACAATTTGCTTCAAAAGATCATCAGTATTAGAATCTACCTTTGGTGGATGATTCCCTTGTTGCTGACTTGTTGATGTTTGAGCTTTAAATTTCCTTTGAGGTTGTTGGAAACCCTGCTGGTAAGGCGGAGGCTGCTGGAAGTTTTGTTGAAAGGGTGACCTTTGTTGTTGTCCAGAGCCATACCTCATGTCCGACTGATCTTTCCACCCTTGGTTGTATGTTGGATCAAACTTCTTTTGGGGATATGGTTATTGTTGTTGCTGCTGAAATGGTCTCCCAGGGAACACTGCTGCACAATCTTCTGTTTCTTGGAGTTGTGGGCAACAGTCAGTTGGGTGGCTTGTCTCAGCGCAAATACCACATGGCCTTGAAGGAGGGGGTAGAGATGTCTTTTGTGCCAAAGAAATTTTCCTCACCATAGTGGTCAATTATTCCAACTTAGTATCAATCAAATGACTTTCAAGAGAAGAAGGACTTACCTGATGTACTCCCCTGACATGTGGTGTACCTCTATCACCAAATTGTTGGGAGTTTTGGGCCATCTTGTCGATCAACGCACGTGCAGCTACTGGTGTCTTGTCCACCAATGCTCCTCCAGCCGCAGCATCCACCATGCTTCTCTCCATAGGTGTGAGTCCTTCGTAGAAGTACTGAATAAGGAGTTGCTCACTGATTTGGTGATGTGGGCAGCTTGCACACAACTTCTTGAATCTCTCCCAGTACTCATACATTGACTCCCCTTGGGCTTGCTTGATCCCCGATATCTCCTTTCGAATGGATGTTGTCCTTGATGCTGGAAAAAATCTTTGCAAGAAAAGACGTTTCAAATCATTCCAACATGTTACATCTTCAGGTTGCAAATAATACATCCAATCTTTTGCAGCTCCATCAAGTGAGAATGGGAATGCTCTTAATTTAATTTGATCTTCAGAAACATTTCTTGGTTTTAAAGTTGAGCAAACCACATTAAATTCCTTAAGGTGTTTGTTGGGATCCTCACCAGATAAGCCATGAAACTTTGGAAGAAGGTGAATTAATCCAGATTTCAATTCAAAGTCCGATTCGAGATTTGGGTATGCAATACAATTTGGTTGATAGTTAATATCAGGTGCAACTAATTCTCGAATGGTTCTATTAAGTTCATTTCCATTGTTTTCAGCCATTGGTTCCTCTTTTATGTTTGAATTTGAATAGCTTCCAATTTCAATGTTTCCAGAAGAGAGGAATTCACCAACTGGTTTAATATTGAAACTTCCCGTAGATTGAGAATGTCTGATTCGTGCCCTAAGGCTACGTTCAATCTCAGGGTCAAGATCTAAGAGATCTTCGGGATTAGTTCGTGTCATAGATCAAATAAAAATGAAAAGAAATAAAGTGGACCATAGTAAAATAAAAATGAGAAGTTTGAGTTGATGGTCCAAAAAGAAGTAGAAGAAAATAAAAGAAGAAGAAGAAAAATCAGATTGGGTAAAGAAGGAAGAAAGAAGAGAGGAAGAGAATAAAATGTAAAATAAAATAAATAACTCCAATTGGTTGAAATAATTACTTGCCTCCCCGGTAACGGCGCCAATTTGAAAGAGCGCTGTCGTGGGCTCCCTCAAATGATTAGTGTAATTTGGGGTACTTAGGTGCAGCAGAGTGGCTGACCAAGGTCATCTCTCAAAGGAGGAAGTGAATTTAACAACTCATTAGAGGTATTATAAAAAAAAATAGAATAGAATAAAAACACTACTTTAAAGGATTGAGGTTTGTTTTAGTCTATGAATATAGAAGAAGTTTGCTAGAAGAAGATTGTATAATTTTTTTTGTTTTTAGTTTTGAAATGAATTTCGATTAAAATGACACAACAAGAAGATGTTTTTTTTAGAAATCTATTTAAAAGGCGTAATCGGTCTAACTCTACCTCTTCAATCATTTATTAATCATTATCATTTAAATTAATATTCACTTAATTATGATCCCTTAATTTATTAAATCCTGAACCCTACGAGAATTAACTTTACCACGAAGATGATGTGAATTTAACCCTTGGCTAACTTCGGAACATGCAATCGCAGCACCCTGCTTTGATTGATGTTCTAAGATTAGATTATGGTCAGTGGTAAATTAAGGAAAATATCCATTCTGGAAATGAGGATGAATTGTGTTTAGGGATTATATTTTAACTCTACAAATTTATCCCGTGTGGTCTTATATTACCGATTAAGATCACGCTCTCACAATTTACACAAAATCCCGACCTCGCGCGTTTTTGTGTTAATTGTTCAATTTCTTGCTTAGTTTCTTACAATTAAAAAAAAAAATTCATGGATCATATTAAGTTAATTACAGTATCTCATTGATTCAAAATAATTAAATGAAGAGGGTAGAAGATAGATCGATTACTAAAAGACTACTCTTCCATGGGTGGCGTAATCACCGTAGAAGCGTTTTGCATGTGCAAAGGTTTAAAATGGGTATAACCCAATAACGCTTATACTCAAGAATTCCAGCCCAATTAGGAAGATTAATAGAAGAATAAATTTAAACAAAACAGAAGAAAAGAGAAGAAATAAAAGAAGAACAAAGAAGTTTATTACATAAACAAAATCATTACAACATGAAGGAGAAGAAGAAGGCTTCGTCGAAGGGATCCTTGCTTCAAGAGCTACCCTTATTGAAATGGTTGGATAATTGGAGTGGATCCACTTCTCCTCTGCCCTCAACTTCCCAATGCACGTCCCAACCCCTCCAAATGATAAAAACTCCAATTTATAGAGGGGAGGGGAGGAGAGGTTACAAGTGGTTTCAAGTGTGAATGTGGAAATTCGGACAAATATTTTATGCCAACTTTCACTGCCAATTTGACCACAAAAACGCGTGAATTGGCCGGTCTTCCAGAAGGATAAAATGTGAGGATATGTGTCTTCTATCTCCTCTCCAAATTTGGGCTCAATAAAGGCACATATTAAGGATTTATGGACGAAATACAGAAGCTTCTCCATTCTGGCGAGCCCAGCCCAACTTTGAATTCATGGCCCAATTTAAACAACCAAATGAACTCTGTAGCTCTAGTGTCCTGAATAAAAGTTGTAGATAATTAAGTTAGGAACACTTTTACAAAATTTCAATTTCAAATAATAAATATAAAAATATTTATATTCGAAATACTACAGTGAACTATAAAGGGTAAAACTGGAATTTTCATCAAATATTCAAATGAATGATCTAATCCCAAATATTTTATAAATAAACATATTTAACACAATGTGAGTAAATTATATCATTTATTATCAATAAAATATTCAATAAAATAGTGTTTTATCAATTTCCTCTAAAAATTCAACTATCCACTAAGGGTGAAGAATACCAATTTAATGAGCAACAAATGTGTTTCTATATTTGATGGTATGAATTAACACAATTAGAATAATATGATGTTACCTTATCTTTTATCTCCTAGATTAGAAGTTAGAGATGATGCACCAGTGCGATTTCCTTCTATTAATGAGGTTTCCATGAAAACAACTAATAAGAGAAATTTGGAAGTTGATGGAAAATATCAAAATTCCATTTTATGGATCTCTCTACGAATATCTATAAAAAATATGTTTTTTCCAATCACTAAAGAAATACGGTATAAGTTGACAAGAATTTATGGAGGAAATGGGAAAATTAAGGGGGACGAGTTACAAATCTAGAAGAGTAAGTTTTCATATATTAAGATGGATAATGATTAAAGTATTGATTACAACTTTATAAGAGTTAATGATATTTTCAGAAACATCATAGGTTTAAGTGATAAACATCATTAAGAAACTAATGATAAAATTTATAGATAGATTTTATGCTAAGGTGTAAACTCTAGACAATAAATAATATTAATCTCTAGATGAACATAAGAATATTGTCATGGAATATGAGATGATAAAAGAAACAATATTTAAGAATAAGACTAAGGAAAAAATATATTTCACCGTGCATGGTCGCGTGCTTGAAAAAGAACCAAAAATAATCAATTTAAAATAAAGTGTCAGTCGGGGTGTGACACATTCCAAGGGTGATTCACAAATAATGAATAAATATTATGGAGGACATGAGGAATAATGTATTTATACAGTGGAGTATACACCAGAGGAATCCAAAGTATAGTGGATTATTGTGAGAGGTATGGTGTTCATTTAATCTTCTATATCTCAAGATTTTTTTTGATATATGTTCATATCATTATTTTATATCATTTAAGTTGATTATTGTGGTGATATTATGTTCAAAGATTATGTTATTCCTGTTGGATATTTCTACACCCTTAGGAAAGATAAAAGAATAAGGTTTGAAATGTCCTAGTTCTAGGTGACGTTTTTTTTACTTTGAAGTTGTGTGAGATTCTTAGTTCTTGATATTGATATCTTCAACCTTATTTTGGCATGGATTTGATGATCAGTTTTAAGGCCCATATTTAATGTTACAATCATTGATTTCATTTTATTTCTTCTAATGGATTCCCTCATAACTTTCAAGGTGAGTGGGATCCTAGATCAGGGATATAAGGGACTGTTGTTCCTTATGATGTAATTGTATCATGATTGTTTTCAAATATATTTCTTGAAACAATTGATCAATTTTTGAGTAGTCTACTTCCTACAATGGTGAGTACGTACCCCGAGGTCTTTCCTGACTATTTTTTAGGTTACCACCCCAGAGAGAGGTCAAGTTCACTATTGACCTACACCCTGAGATGATGTTCATTTCTATGTTATCATATAATATGGTACCCACTGAGTTAAATGTTATTAATGTTTAGATTTAAGATCTTTAGGTCAGGGGATTTATCCATCCTAGTGCATCACTTTGGGATTCACCAGTTCTCTTTGAAAAAAATGTAGATCAAAGTCTCAGGTTTTTTGTTGATTACCGAAAGATTAATCAGGAAACTCTTAAGAAAAAATACCACTCGTCTAGGATTGATGATCTCTTTGATCAACTCATAAGATCTTGATGGTTTTCCAATATTGACCTATGATTGAGGTATCATAATTTAAGTGTACGAGAAGAGGATATACCTAAGATATTGTTTAGTAGTCGATATGGGCATTTAGGGTTCCTAGTTATGCCATTCAGTTTGATTAATAATCCCATGGTATTTATGGTATTTATGAACCAGATATTTCATTAGGTCTTGGACTCTTTTGTTATTGGTTTTTGGATGATATTTTGGTGTACTGTAATTCAGATGAATAACATAGGGATCATTTAGATATCATCCTTATTATATTGAAATAACATAATCTATACAAAAATATATCAAAATTTGACTTTTGGATCCAAGAAGTGAAGTTTCTAGACCATGTTATATCTAAGAGGGAAGTTTCAGTGGATCCTGAAAAGATTCAAGTAGTGATGTCATGTGAGAAACCTATAAACGTGTTTAAGATTCAGAGATTCTTAGTCTTAATTGGTTATTATAAGAAATTTGTTTAGGATTTCTCCAAGATAACATCTTTGATGATTGAATTAACATACAAGGTTGTTATGTTTGAGTGGTATGATAAATGTAACATATATTTTGAGGAACTAAAGGAGAGGTTTAATTCATCTCCAATTCTGATTTTTATGAATCCAGGTTTAAGCTATGATGTTTTTTGGGATCCCTTAGGTATGGGATTGGGGTGATTCTTAATGCAAGGGGAAACAAGTGGTGGATTATGGATCTCACCAATTACATTATCATGAGAAGAACTATCCTACACATGACCTTTAGTTTATTTTTGTGATGCATTATCTCAAAACTTGGCACCACTATCTATCTAGGGATCAATTTATTGTATATTCAGATCATAAGAGATTGAAGTATATTTTTAGTCAGAGGTATCTGAACTTGTGGTAGATATTATGGGTTTATTATCTTCAAAATTTTAATTTTTGATATTTTATATACACCTAGAAAAGTAAATGTTGTTTTTGAAACATTTAATAGGAAGTAACCGACTATAGCCTTGAAGGAATTAGTGGAGGAGTGGTACTTGATGATTTTATTTGCTAAGATGAGATTGGAAGTGGAAGATTCTAGTGGGAAAGTGTTCTTAGATTTTGTGAAGGTTGAATAATAATTTGATGACCATATTCAACTCTATCAAAAAACAGACATAAATTTCAATCATTTTAGTAAAATCCTTAACTGTAGGGAGTTCTCAGGTGATTGGTATTAGTCTCCCATTGGTCCTTTGTGTTTCCGGGGTAGGCTGGTCATTCTGATATCTATCAGGTAGAATTTTATATATAGTGGACACCAATATAGTTTCTCTATACACCTTGGAACTATCCAGATGTATCATGATCTAAGATGTTAATATTGGTGGATGAGGATGAGTCAATCAATTTCATACTTCATGTAATGATGCCTTAATTTCCATAAGATTAAGGCAGAGCATTGGAGACCTGTTAGATTATTTCAAAATTTACCCATTTTGGTGGTGGAAGTGGGTTAAAATATATATATATATACTTCTTCATCAGTTTATCATGGAATACTTGTGGTAAGGATGTGTTTTGGGTGACCAATGAATGACTTATGAAATCATATCATTTCCTTCTTATTAAGAAGACAATAAAGGTGGAATATATCAAGCGACTATATGTCTAAGAGATCATGAAACACCAGGGAGTTCATACTATAGTTGTTTCTGATAGAGACCCTTGGTTTATATCCCAGTTTTGGAAAGGTTTGTAAGAGGTGATAGGTACCTAGTTAAAATTAAGCACAACGTATCACCCTCATATGGATAAGATGACCGAGTGACCTATTTAGATTCTTAAGGATACACTTTAGGTGTGCATTCTTGATTTTGGTGGTTTATAAGAAAAGAATATTCTTTTTTTAAATTTTTCTATAACAATAGTTATCAGGATTTGATTAAAATATTTCCTTTCAAATCATTGTGTGGGAGTCCATGCCGATATCCTTTGCGTCGAGAAGAGTTGGGAGAATGGTCTTTGGTGAGACCGAGTATTGTTCAAGAGATGATGGAAAAGTTACTATTGATTTGAAAGAGTTTAACAATGACTTAGAGTTTTTATAAATCCCATACAGACCATCATCATTTCTTGTTGGAGTTTGATATTGGTGATAAAGGTTTTCTCAAAGTTTCGTCTCTCTTAGGACATCATTGACTGGGTAAGAAGGGTAAGTTGGCACTAAGGTTTGTTGGAACTTTTGAGATCATTGAATATCTTGGAAATATGGATTATCATTTGTAATTTTTATTTTCTTAATTTCAATTCATGAAATTTTTAATGTTTTCTAATTAAGTAGGTATCAACCATACCCTTCCCATGCAATTTAATGGGATGATGTTGACCTTAATCCCGACACCATTGTGGTTGAGCAGCTTGTTCGAATTATGGATCATCTGGTTAAGGTGATATAAGGTAAAAAAATTACCTTGGTTTATGTATTGTGTCTTTTTGTACAAGATAACCATGATATGTGGGAATAAGAATCCTTAATGAGGAAGCAATGGCCTTCTCTTTTTGTGATTCCATAATTTTGAGAACTTTTTTGGGGGAGAAAGTTTAATGGTGGGGGAAATTATGACACCCTCTAGGTTACAAGTATGTTTTATTTTTAACTTAGTTTATCAATTTTGAGGTTTTAAAAGGATTTCAGGAGTCATGGATTGAAAATTTGGAATCCTATAGAAAATAGGATAGACACATGGTTTAAGCACATGGTTAGTGGAAACCATGTGATAACCATCCAGAATGGTTCTATTCATTCCAGTGTAAATTGGCATAGTTAATATAACCATTAAATTTTCTAGAAAAACCATGTGGGTGTTTGGGTTTGGTCCAGAGGATATCACACAACTTAATCTCAATTTTTTAAACTATTCATCTATTCCAATGAAATAATGAAACTTAATTTTCAAGGGAAGTTGCTACCGCATGGTTGGTATACAGTTTGTCTAACTGTACAACCCAATTCAAACCTCTTAAAATAGAAAATTACACTAATTTACTTGGTAAATTTTAAGCCTAATATCATCCTAATCCCTCCTTAGCTCGAACCAAGACCTATATGAAGATTTAGAGGACTCTTGCCTTGATTATTTGATAATTCCTGATCATTTTAAATGGTTCTCATTGAGGTATGTTAGATTTTACTCTCATTTTATCCTCTTCTCTCTAGATCTATCCACAAAATATTTTCCCCTTGATCCATTAGAACACATTTGGGATATGGTTTCCATATCTAGAGGGTTTTATAGGGAATTGACTATGTTTCTTATACATCTAGGCTTGTTAGGATCAGATCTCCTCAATTACAATCTCTATTTTTGAAGGTGACTAGTTTTCCTTTGTTTGAAAGGCAGGTGTCTCAATACAATGGTCTTGTCACATTAATTACTTAAGGTTATTGTAAATTCCTTTGGTTTAGTTTATAAAATTTATTGATTTGAAATCTATTCAGGTTATTTTTTATAATTGTATCTTTTTTTTCATGGGAAATGATTTTTAAAGGGTTTTTTATATAAAATCAATTTACATAGATCACGTGTTTAATGAAATTCCTTAAAGACGAGTTTTACTCTAAAATGGATTTTTAGGTATAAAAGATGTTATGATTTTCTTGTGGAAATGTTTTATAAAATTGTGAGCATGGTTTAATTAAATGTTTTGTTAATATAACACATTGGGAACCTTAGGTGCCTTTGATTATGGGCATATACAAATCTTAGAGAGTGTGGAATCACTAGGGGGATGATGGTAACATTAGTAGATTGTGGTGGGACTTGATATCAGTAGGATTCATGGTATTCCTAGATTAGTTTTCCTTCATGTGTCCTAATATATATTCTTATATTCTAGAGGCCAAATCATTCTTAGTTTATTACATGATGGTATTCTTTCATGTTTGGTTGTTCACATGTTTATATTTTGAATTATGGATGTCTTGACTACTATGCTCTATATTTTCATTCATGTTTATATTAATATTCTTATGGCTTTGAATATGAATTGTTTTTTAAAAGAAAAATTATGGATTTTTATGTTTTTTTTCAAAGGAAATAGATTTATGAAACTTTCTTTGTTTAAAAGATATAAATGATGGTTTCATGATGATATAAATTGTATATATTCATATATATTTGTTTAGGAATATATATATCTATTTTTTCAAGACACAAGTAAATGGAAGGGTGTCATGTAGCTTGTCAGCATCTCTTGGTTGATGTCATCTTCATAGTGAGTTGGGTTGGTGGTGATGGATGGTCACATGTAATCATGGTTTTGTTTTTGTTTACTTTTACTTATAGGTTTAGGATTTTGGATTATTATTATATGTATCATATATGTGTTATATTCTTCTGCATTTTGCTCTGATTATTTACCTCTTTTCAATTATTATTTAGACTTGTTTTGGTTTTTTTTGTTAATATCCACCTTGTGGAGGGTCATCTCAAGTGACGTTTCATGTTGACCCAGTTTGGTTCATTACATATGAAGATATAATTTTTAAAAAATATGGTTTATATGAGAATTCAAAAAGTGTTCAAGAATTTCATAGGAATTATTTTTGAATATTTTTTTAAAAAATATCACGGAGAATTTAAATTAAGTAACACTTTGTGATCCATTATTCATTGAAAAAAACATCACACTAAGAGGTTGTGATTCATGTTGGTGTTTTAAGGTTCCATGCCATAGGGGAAGAGTGCCACATCATGGTGTTTAACTCTACCATTCACACACAAAGGCCAAATTAAGAAGAATTAACTATTATGAATTTTGTGGAGGGTTTATGAAGAGAATAATATACCAATATTTGTGGAAGAATCAATAAGATGAGATTGTGGTCAAATATTGGAGGGAATTTCAAATTAAATATTTGAAATTCAAACATTGTTAGTAAATTATAGAAAAATTTGGGAATTTTTAACCTTAATTAGGAAGTAGCCTGAGGTTCATGGTAAAATCTATAAATCATTTATGGAAATAATATTCAAAAAATAACATGATAAATATAAAAAATAAAAGAAGTATAATAATTTGGTGTCAAGAAATACATAAGAGAGGTATGATACTATGCAATACTAAAAACTCACAAAATGACAAATAAGTAAAAAAATGACAAAATGACAACATGGTTTAAGTTTGATAGAAATAAGTAAAAAAATTACATACACTATAGGGAGAATATACTTACATTATTGAAAGTTTTAGAGAAATAAGTAACAAAATGACAACATGGTTTAAGTCTAAACTAGTGTAAGACTCACATGATATTACAAAACCTTCCTACAATACTGTAACTATATGAGATGAACATACACTATAAGGAGAATATAATACAACACAATTTCATGGATAAACCTTTATTTTTATAATCAATAGGTTGATACTAGTGGGTAGTGTCGTCATGTGTGATTTTGAATCACACAAAGGATTAACCTTCTTATTTTTAGAGGTGAACATTTTAAATCCACAATGCCTTTTTTTGTGTGTGTATGTGTGTGTTTAAAAACAAATTCAAATTACTCTAATTGATGGAAAGTGTTGTTAAAAATTTTGAAATGTAAAAAATAATTCTAAATCACTAATTAACCCCCTCTTAGTGATTTCACTAATACCAAGGAAATCTTTTAAATTGGTATTAAAGACAAGATACCTTCATTGAATCACTATGTTTAGAGGTTAAATAAAATGTGTTTATTTACTTAATTATTTGTCTCAAATAATGGAAAATTATAATTCATAAAATATATAGGTGATTCACATTTTTTATGGGAAGAATCTTGATATCTAGAAGGATTTAATTCCACCTTATCTTTTATTAATTTACTTTGATGTATTGGAGGAAAAAAATGATGGATTTAATCCTCATGATAAAGGTTCTACTATGATAATAAATGATAGGAAGAATCTTGAGAATAATTTACATGCTAAAAATGATATTCCATATTACCTATTTGAGAAGGATTTTATAAAATTAATGGGAATTAAAATAGAAAAAGTATTATAGTATAAGATTAAAAATATTTTGAATCAAATACTAAGGTGAAATGAGAAAAAATAAAAATTTATAGATTGAAATATGAAGATATAAAAATGAAGGATGATGAATCTATAGATGGCTATTTCACATGGGTTAATGATATAATGAGAATTATTATAATCTTTAGTGAGAATTTAGAAAATTCAACTTTTTTTGATAAGATATTTCACATATTTCTAGAAAGGTTTGATGGTAAAGTCTTAGCTATTAAATATTTGGATCTAGATAAACCTCCTCTTGATGAATTATACAACATTGTTATAACCTATAAGATGGTGAAGGGAAGTGTTACCAAGAATAAGGTTAAAGATAAAAAATAAATCTCTATTAAAGCCTCAAAGAAAGAAAAATGTAATAGAGAAATAGAAGATGAAACAACTGGATATTCTAACATCAAACAAGTGGATGAAAATATTAAAATGTTTTGTCTCTTATCTCTAAAAAAGTGAGAAGATTCATATGAAAGTATAATGGGAATATTTTACAAAAATTATTCAAGCATGGATTTATTGAGAACTTTACATTGAATTATCCAAAATTGGAAGAAGAATAAGTCGGTGATAAAGAATATGAAAGATCAAAAAGATCTTCAAAGAACAAAGAAAATAATCCAAAGTTTTATTCTAGTGGTAAGGGTAAGGATTTATCCAGATACAAAAAGTTAAATCTCTTATCTAAGTGTGAAGAAAGTGAAAGTCATGATAAAGAATAAGGTGTTGAAGCCTAAAGTGATATTGATGAGAAGCTACTTATTGACAAGGTGAATGAAGAATATATAAATAGTGATGAAAGTAGTGAATTTGGAAGTGAATAAGAAAATGAAATGGATTTTATGCTTAATATATAGTTAAGGGAGTGTCTTTAAAAGATCACCAAATGAGATAAGAAGATCTATAAATTGATGAAAGGAAACAAATATTCTAGTATCAATGAATCTATTTTTAAATTTTTTATAGAAATTGGTTGATGTTTTAAAGGATATTATAGGTGATAATAATATTTTTAAAGTTAGTTTGGAAGAAAAAGTGAAGGAAACGGATAATTATCTTGAACCAATTCAACAAAAAATGGTTAGTATAGAAAAAAAACTAGGAAATCTCAAATTCACTTTCTAAAATTCAATTCAAGAAGTTGGGGAAAGTTCTAAGAAGACATATGTTCAATATGATTAAAAAATATCTCAATAAAAGAGTAAATAAGATATTAAAATGTTTTATGGAAATTATGAATTGAATAATCAAGTGAAGAATACTATGTTTATGGATAAATCAAGTGATTCCTAGAAATTTGAAAATTCTAGGAACACTAAATTGAATGAAAAAGACGCTATAAATAGTGATTCATAAAATATTGGAAAGAGATAAACAGATAAGAAAATGCTACTATGATATCATAATAATTTTGGTTCATAAAAATGATCCAAAGTTCTTAGTTAAAAGATTGAATAAATACAGGTGTCAGCTTCTTGAAAACAAACTATTTATAGAGGAAAGTATGCCTTTTATGGATATTATTGAAATAGTGGAGGATTTAGCATAAAATAAGAATGTGTTTTTTTAACCATTAATATTATTATAATTTTGGATGGTTTTGGAATCATAATTTGAGTGGGATCCATCCTAATAAAAAAAGTGATCCAGAAACAACCTGAAATATTTAGAATGAAGACTGGGAATAGAATTCAAACATTGAAAAAGTTTTTAAAATATGTGATCATATAGGTCACCTTGAAAAAGGGCGTCTCACCATGTTACCAACACAAAAGAGTAAAAATAATAATACCCATAAGTCTCAGGAGAAGAAGGATAAAGGTAAAGAAAATGCACTTATCATAGAAGTTTCACTTAAAGGTTCAAAGAAGAAGTTCCCATGGATACTAGATAGTGGATTCTCATCACATATGATATGGGAATTAATATTTTTTTAGTAATATATAAGAATAAAAAGAAGTATTAGATATATTTGGGAATGATTTTATCTCAATATAAAGGATCTATTTCAGTTTTGATTTAAAAGAAAAAGCTGAAGTCCAAGAATTCCCTATATATTGATGGATAGAAACACAACTTGTTAATCTTTTTTCAACTTTGTGATGAATAAAATGAAGTTATTTTTAAGAAATATTCTTTTTTTGAAGTGTATGAAATATGTAATAATTGTAAAAATATGAAAATGAATTATGGGTAATTTATCTCAAGCCGAAGATTCTTAGAATTCATGATACTTGAGTGTGAAAGAAGAAAACCTAGATTTAGTATTGAAGGATTTTTTATCTTAGAAAATGGAATATAAGTAAGATTAACCATATAAAAATTGTTTATGTTTTTTCTAAGATGAATATATAGATTAATTTTATATGATCCACATGACAAAAAGGTAAGATTACTAATTCTCCATACAAAGGTGTTGAGATTCATAAATCTCATTCATTGAATATTATTCATTATGATATTTTTAGTCCCATGAGAAAGTAATAAATAAATTTTGATATTAATTTTATTTATTTTATTGATTAATTCACTCAAATTACATTAATTATGTTTATGAAACATAAACTAGAGGATCTTAAGATATTCAAGAGTTTCAGGAAAAGTGCTAAAAGCAGTGTGGTAACACCTTGAATAAGATTTGGAAGGATAATGGTGATGAATACACTAATGGAAGATTTTAATCATAACTAGATAATTATGGTATTAAAAATGAAATTAGTACACCATAAATAACAAAGAAAAATTATGAGTACAAATGGATGAATAAAATATTGGTGTAGATGGATCAAACCATATTGATAGAGCATGACACGTCTTGATTTTTTTTTAACAAGACATTGGAGTAGTGGTTAATATTAAAAATTGATTATTATATAGGATAAATTTATATATTCACTCATATGAGATGCATTATAACAAATATCCAATATTGAAGTACCTAATATTATTTTTCAGCCCCTGTATTATCAAAGTCAAAGGTGAAAAATTGGGTAGGTTTGAACAAAGAGGTGTTGATGGTATATTATATAGTTATCCCACAAATGTAAGAGGAAATCATTGTTATAATAAATAAATATAGAATATTATTTATTATTATTATATTAATGTGATGGAACATTCAATTAAATAAGCCACACATTAAGTATAAAGTTCTAGAATCAATGAATATTAATTTATTTTAGTTAAAAAACAAGATGAAGTTTGAGATTGAGGTGAATATTAAGAATTAGTATCGGTGGAAGATGATGATTTATCCAAATATAGTGACGAAGAACATACTATATTATCTAATACAAGGATTAGAATATTGGTGGATATCCAAAAAATTATTGGAGATAAAGGAAAATAGTTTCAAACTAGGATAACTTTGAGGAAAACAAGTCACACCTCACTACTTTCTCAAGTTTAACCAAGAGATGTTGATGAATATTTAGATAACAAAGAGTGGATTAATTTTATGAATGAAAAATTAGAACATATAGAGAGTAATGAAACTTTATAATAGATACCCAAGACTAGAGATAAGAATGTGATTGGAATAAGATGTGTATTCCAAAATAAGTTAAATGAAAAACGATATGTTGTGAGAAATAAATAGAGACTTGCATGCAAGGGGTTTTATAAGGTTGAAGATATTTATTTTAATGATACCTTTTCTCTAGTTTCTAGATTAGAAGAAATTATGATATTTATTTCCATTTATGCACAAATTAAATATAATTTTTTTCAAATGGATGTCAAATCTTCCTTTCTCAATGGATAACTGAAAGAGGAGGGCTTTATTGAGAAACCTTATGGATTCTTGCATGGTAAAGATGAGAAATATGTTTAAGGTTAAATAAGGATCTATATGGGTTGAAAAAATCATGATAAGAGGTATTTACTGTTAATCCCCAATCAATGAATTCTTATTTTCCTAACAATGCATCATAGTGCGCACCCTAGGGTCGATCTCTTGAGGAGGCCGCTCACACACATCATATTTCTAATGTAAATATTTATAAACTACTTCATATAATTTTAAATTAAATTATAATATAGTGGGGAATTCATGAAATACATGATATATATATATAAATTCATGAAAAAATAAATAATAAAATGAAACATAATGAAGTTAGTGAAGGAGAAATAAGCAATTATTCTTAAGATTTCACAAAAATGCTATCATTATTCTTAAAAATATTATCTCTATTGTGTCCAATGTTGATATCAAAATTATCACTAAAAATAATCATGTTTGAATTTTTATTACCCCACACTAACCCTCGACTATGGGATAATATCCCTCACATCATCAACATAATGCTACTCTACCCCATATGAAACATTATGACGAAAAATGAGAGGAATATTTATAAATGAGAAGAAGAACAAAATTCTAGAGGAAGAGACCAATATAAAATAAATTTCAAGATTATTGAAGTTTTTAGAATAAAATAATGAGAAATAATGTAGTTCATGAATTCAAGAATCACCACCCCCCACCAAAAAAAATGCTGAAGATAGTTCTCTATTTTCATTGAGTTGAGAAGGTAATGATGGAAGAACACAAAATATAAAATGAAAGAGAAGAGTGTGATATGAACTAAGAAATATTAAATATGAAAGAAAATATTATAGTTTAATAACACATACTCTTACTCAAAATGGATATCTAAAATATCCAACAACTTAAAATGGATAGGGAGACAAATTTTTATAGGGAGGGGAGTGGAAAATTATAGATCCAATTCTATATATAGAAATCTTTCTTATGGTTGGCATAATAAATTGAAAAAATTTAAATTTAATTATTATATAATGTTATTAATATATATATTGGTTATTTATTCAAAACATTTGAGCTTCAATGGACATGTTGATCACGAGATATGATAATTTTACTTGAGAAAATCATTCTGAACTAGTGGCTATTTATATTAACACCCTCTTTTTTCCAATGTAATGATGAACTTGAAGACAGAAAAATATAGAGTGATAATAGTTAAGGAAAATTTTCCCCATCATCTTATATATATCCATGTGAAATTGTAGGTTATTATTTTCTATCCATTTTTGATACATGGTCCCATATTTAAAATTCATTCAATTTGAGCTCAGATTCTAAGGCCTGACTTGCATACTCCTTTTAGGACTTTTAATGTTAGATTAAAATCTATGTCCAGTGGGATGAAATATAGGTCATAAATTTTTGAATACTAAAAAAAATTAAATTAAAAATTTTAATTTGTGTATAAAAAGTTATTCTAAAACTACCAATTTGATATAAAAATATTTAAATTCCAAAATTTGGGAATTTTCACAATTAAGGTCAAATTATTAATAAAACCTAAAATTGTGACAATTAAACTTAAAATATAAAATTTTTGGGATTAAAAAATTTAATTATATAATAATATATGTGAAATTATAAGCTTCATTAAATCACAATGAGTATGGTATTCTAAGCTAGTTACCTATTTAAAGAAGTAAAATTCAAAAAGGGAAGAGTGGATATCAATCTCTAAATTAAAGATGAAAATAAGTACCACTCATTATTATTGTTTATATAGATGATATTATTTTTAATTGAAATTAAGAAATTTACTATAAAGCATTTTCTATAGAGATGAATAAGTTATTTGAAATGTACATGTTTGGGGAAATGATATATTTTCAAGGTTTACAAATTTCTCAAGAGGAAGGACACATTTTTATTTCTCAATAGAAGCATGTTTAGGAGCTTCCAAATAATTTTGGAATAGAGGATTCAAATCCAATTTGTATAACTATATTAGTAGGAACAAAATTAACATATAATTTGGAAGGAAAATATGTCAATCAAAAATAGTTTAGGTAGATGATTTGATACTTTTTGTACTTGATAGATTTTTGGGAAAAATAACTTGAGGTAACATTGCAGTATTTTTGAGTTGATTATGTTTGTTGAAAAATCTAGATGACCGATAATCAATATGGTTGGTGTTTCCAAAAAAGATATTTAAGGTGGCATGGTTTCCTAGTGTTTGCCAAATTTTTATTCCTCAAGAAGTTTGTTTTATATAAATGGAATTATTTATTCAAAGGAGTTTACAGACCGCAGTTTGAGGACTCAAAATAATTGTTCACTGACCACAAAAAAGTTACATGGAATGGTGAAGGAAAATTAACAAAGGAAGATTCCTACATAGCAACGCTATACAGACCGTGAAGCGCACTACATAGACCGCATAACAAAATCAGTTCGTGGGAGGTTCGTAGTTTGTGGGAGGATAATAATTCAGAGGAGGTTCATTATTTTTTTTGAGAGGTGGTGATTTTAGGAGCCACAAAGGGTTTCTATTTTCAGAATACATCAGTCACCACAAAGGATTAAGGTACTATACGAACCGTATAACATAGTTCATGGTGAAATTTGTACCACATTGAAGTTTTGGGTAATTTTTATTAGTAGGTTTTGAGGATATATTTTCATATATAATTACCCCTAATAAAATCATTAATAAGATAGAATTTCATTATAAAATATCATCACTTTGAGAAAATTTTAGGGATGTCTAAAGTAGTTTGTGAGGAAGAATTCTGTGAAAGGAGAGGAATTTCTCAAGGGAGAAATTCCACAAAAGATAAATTCCATGAAAGAAGTTCACAAAAGGGATTTTCAGGGTTTGAAATTTTGCAAATAAAAATGATCCATGATGCATCAGTGGTTCATGGAGGCATCAACCATCCATGAAGAAGTGGTGGTATTTGAAGGAAAGGTTGTTCGTGAGGCACTCGTGCAACATGGTGCAAGATAGTTCACTAAGGAAGTAATATAATTTACGATGAGTAAAAGGAAGTTCATGAAGGGACTAAAATAGTTCACATAAGAAATTTATGCAAAATAAAAGTATGTGGAAAATTTTATTTCATCTAAAAGGTAAAAATAGGAATTCATGGAACACTTACATGTGAAACTATTATAAGGTTTTCGTATAAGGAGATATGTTCCAGGGATACCTAGTAAACAATATCATTATCATATCTAAATTAATAAGAATAAGAAGATAGAGGATATGTATCATCAAACTATATTTGAATATTGAGTTTATTCAATCCTAAAAAATAAAAGGAAGACTGGGTATATCTTAAAGATCTTTCCAAAGATTAGGTAATTACTATTTCTGTAGTAAATAGAAGTATATTATAGTTGTCTGGAAAGTGGAAGTGCTGCATCTTGGTGTTTTAATAGATGTGAATGAGAATCCATGAAATAAATTTAATAGATAATCTATATATAAATTAGTATGTATTAATTATTGATAACGAAGAGACTTATATGTCCATAAACTATGTGTGGATCCTTTCCAGAGTAATGAGAAAAGGAAGAGGAATAAGATGATCCTTTCCACAAGTAGTGATCCATCAAAAGAGATTTAGGGAGTGACCCTTGGAAAAGTAGTGAGATGAACCTACAAATTGTAAAGAAAGTTAGCCTAGGCATAGAAGTGATCTAACCTGAACATTGATTTGGCAGAGAGCCATATTAAATTCAATACATCACCACATTACCATTGTATGCTCCTTAGACGTATCCGAGTAAGGGTGAACCAAGTAAAAACCCACGTGTGGTTATTTTTTTCTTTACTTATTTAAATTCTATGAATTATAATTAGATAAATTGGGAAGGGATAAGATAAATATAAACAATAAATATATAATAAAGAGACCCTTATAATAAAGAGGTCAAGATTCTATGGGGAAGGATATTTTTTGAAAAGAATATCGATACCCTGATTCACCCCCTCTCAGGGTATCTAGGCCCCTTTTAGACCTAACAACTAGTATCATAGTATTGGTTTATTTTATCAAATTTGTTTTCTAGGACTTGGTTCAGTCATGTGTTGAAGTTAAAGTTTTATTTTTCTCCTATATCAGTGCTCCATGGAAAAGGGAAGAACTTCTAAGAAGAAGTAGAAGTCTAGTGAAATTCCTAACTGTCAAAGTGTATATGGAAAGAGTGTGGTTTAGTTAAAGGAAACAAAAATTGTACTAAATAATGGTTAGTATGAATCATACAATGAAAATATTTACCTATTCAATGATATTGTAGGAATAAGTGAAGTATGTGATATTCCAGGTGATGCTAAAACTACTGATGATGAAGAAACACCAAGAAGTAAAAAAGTGTAAGTTGTCCCTAAAACAAAGGAATTTGATCAGAAATTGGATGAAGAAATTAAATTTAAATATATTCAGATCCAAGTGAAAGAAATTGAAGTCAAAATGATAAGTGGTTTAAATAAAAATCTTTTTGAAGTGGCCACATACCTGAGAGAAAAAAATGATTCCCAATCTAAAGAATTGAAAAAACTAAAATCAAATAAAATGGAAAATACTCTAGACTCAGATAAAATTAAAAATTTGAAATCTAGAAATGATGATCTTGCTACACACCTATCTGAACTAGTTCAAGATATGAAAAGGCTACAATAGGATAATGAATGTTGTAATGATTCTTTTGTTCTTATGATTTATAAAATAAAGGAGAAATCTAACATGATGGATAATATCTTCTAATACTTGGAAGATGAGGTTACGAGAGGGAAGAATCTCAAGAGATAAATTAGTGCTCAACTTGAATCAAAGGATAAAAAGATTCAATAATTGAGAGAATATATAGATCCATTAAAGAAATAAGTAGAGAAATCTAATGTCAATGGAAATCCCAAATTGAAGGATGCTTTTTATTTATTATTTGACTATCCTTTAGAATTTAATAATGAAATGAAAAGGAAATATGTAATTTCAGAGTAAAAACATGAAATTATTATCTCATCCTAGAGGCTATATAGTTTGGAAAAAATGGTATTGGATATGATGAAGCATTTCCCATGCATGATAGAAAGAGAGATGTGAATATTTCTAGAAATAGGAAAAATCATGTAGACGCTGTAGACGGACCTAAAAAGTCTTTTACAAGAAGTAATGACAACATATTCTGTTTATGTGGAATTAATGTTCATACTTCAAGTTTTTGTTTTGAATAATTGGAATATACTTCATGTTGTGAAGATAAAAATATTTTTATATTTGAGAAGAAGGAGAATATTCTTAAAAAGTCTGAAGGAAAAGTATCTCAAAATAAAATAGTCATCAAATGATATTATTTTGGAAGACAGGGACACACCATGAGTATGTATCAAGAAGCTGGAGGGATCAATATCAAAATAATAACTCTATTTACATCAACATCTCAGCTAAAAAATGATGAAATGAGGTATGTCGTTAATGGAATATGTTTTATATGTGCTAATTACGGGCATTTGAAAAGACATTGTAGAAGGAAGAGAGAAGGGAAGGAAAAGGAACATAGAAGGATATCCCCAACTATAACAAGGTATAGTGAGAAAGCCTATATTGGAATACAACTTCATAAGTTGAAAAATAGTTCACATCCTCAGGGGAACCATAAGGATCTAAAAAAAAGGCGTATCAATCACCTAATCTATTACACTTAAAATAGATCTCTTTGAAAAAATGTGAAAAAACCTAAATGAAAAATGTAGGGTATGCTCTATTTTTTATTAATAAGAATTTAAATTCACCGAAATATTTAACCCCAACAAGAAAGGGTGACATGACTTGAATAAATGATAAAAGAAAAATGAATAAATAATTACTTGAAAAATTCACATGTCATACCACATAGAGAGAAGTGAAGGTAAGATAAAGAGCCCTCAAATGGAGTAAGAA
Source organism: Viscum album (assembly GCA_963277665.1). Lineage (NCBI taxonomy): Eukaryota > Viridiplantae > Streptophyta > Magnoliopsida > Santalales > Viscaceae > Viscum > Viscum album. Next base: position 1,511,923,079 of record OY728155.1, on the reverse strand, counting down.
GAAAGAGTAGATGACCAGTGGAAGGATTTATGATCAAATAAAGAGTCATGAAAAATGGAATATTGGCAGATCATCAATGAAGAAAATTTATAAAAAGGGGTTTAAACACAAAATTATGAAAAAAGACAAGACAAAAAAATCTAAATATCAGACGAAGACTCAACATGTGGGTAAACAATTCTTATTCATATGGCCAGAATAGTTGAAGTTGGATGGGCAGTTAGAACAAGAATAAAAATAGTACATTTATTTGCAAGAAAGTATCAAAGGGTTGATCCATTAGGATTGAACATAGTCTTATTCTTGAGGATTCTAGAGTTTATCCTCTCCCTTTTATTTAAATTATATTGAATGATGTTTCAATGTTTTAGGTTTTATGGGAGATAAAGTCCAAGAGGAAGTTTCATTAAAATATGTAAAGTAATGATGTGATGTGCTCCAGAATATCAACATATTCAAATCAGTTACCTGATTTGAAGAATAAATATAGAAGAATTCCTTGATAGGAGTTAATGGTCTATGGATTCCTGAGACATATGGAATTAATTGAGTGAAATGGAAAATAATGGTGTTATTAACTTTATCTCTTATTTCCTACACCAAGTTTCAACTTAGTAGTCTTAGCGGTTTTGTTGATGACTCATTTCTAAGTGTCACATTTGAAGAAATAATGCATGAGAAGAGGAATGTTTGTGAGTCTAAATAGTGGGACTAATAATAGGAAGTGTTGTATATCATAGGGGGAGCATTCTATCTCCTGATTATATGAAATATCTCAATTTTATAGAAATTATGAATGTTTATGTCATCTGAAATCTAGATGAATGGTTGATAGAGAAGAAGAAACATTCATGTATTTCATGATTATCTATTTTTTTTCTAACAATATCGTATCAACTTAATGTTTTCAAGATACTAATAAGATATGATAAAAGATTAAAAGTGTTTCCAACAAGTGGTCTACCCATTCTAAAGAGTAATCTTACATATGTAATTAGAAAAAAAATTGGTATTAATAATTTATATCAGTATGATGATGGATGTTTTATGGGATATTTCTTTGATACCAACAAATGAGAATAGAGTTTGTTGGATGAATAAATCACTCTATGGGTTAAAGTAAGCACCAAGATCATGGTATTAAAAACTAGATCAGTTTTTAAAGAAGATCAATTTTTAGTATAGTGGAATTGATTAAAATATATATGTCAATGATGATAGTAATCAAAGTATTATGGTGATGGTAACACAAGGAAAGAATAGAGAATTAATTTATCAATCTAAATATGCCAAGGAGATTTTGAGAAGATTTGGAATGGATAATTACAAGGAGATGATGAATCTGTTGGATACCTGGATGAAACTTTCATAGGATGATAAAGTAAATTCATTTAATGTCATAGAATACAAGAAAATCATTAAGAGTCTATTGGACTTGACAATGAAAAGACCTAATATTGTTTTTTACACATGAAAGTCAGCATAGTATCAATGTAATCCCAAGGAAATCCACTTTCTTATAGTGAAAATAATTCTTTAGTATATCAAGGGAATAATGGATTTTGACTTTCTGTATAATGAAAAATCTTAGAAAGAGTTATTGGGATATACAGATGAAGATTGGGCTGGATCAGCAGATGATAGAAAATAAACATTAGGTGGTGCATTCTATCTTGATGGTTTGTTTATTTCTTGGATAAGTAAGAAACAAAATTGCATTTCATTGAGCACCACAAAAGCTTAATATATTGTGATCACTCAAGATTGCACACAATTATTGTGGATTAAGAAACAACTTGATAATATGGGAGTTCAAGTGAAGTCTATAATCCGAATCCATTTCAAAAATTCAAGTGCTATAAATCCTATAAAAAATCCATTCCATCACTCATGGATGAAGATCATTGAAATCAAGTATCATTTTATCAAGGAGAAGGTGAAGCAAGGTCTTGTGAAGTTGGAGTATGTTACTACAAAACTAAAGGTTGGGGAAATTATGACAAAGTCCATACCCAAAGAAGCATTTGAATGGAATCAAATAACTCTAGGAGTTCATTCAACTCCTCAAACTTGTAATTGTAGATTTGGGACCCCTATCCCTGAGGTATGATGTGCTTTTCCTTGATATTATGATATGTGTTATTTAACCTATTGCATAACACAATGAAGTAACCTTTGGGTTCATTGAAAAGGTGGAGAAATTGTGTCTATAAAAGGGAATAAAATTTATTAATCAAGGTAGGGGGAGAAGCTGATAGGGGGAGCTGTGAAGTAGGGGGAGCTTTAAATATAACAATGATAAAATTGATCAATCAAAGGATATATATCATGATAGTTGGAGTTTGTGATGAAATAATATGATTGGTTTTTGAATAAAGTAATCCATTGAGGAAATTTGCATACTACTCTTTTTTCTCAAGAGGAGCATGGATAATGTGGGATTAGAGTATGTGTTGAGTAAATCCTTGATCTCTATCTAAATTACAAGAAGAAAATGGTGGTAGAAAATGGAATAACCTTTAACAATTTATCAAATTGTGAAATGTTATCAACAAAACCAAAGGGGGAGATTTTTGGGAAAAAATCCCTTAAGGTAACATTACAGTATTTTGGGGTTTATTATGTTTTTTGAAAAAGATAGATGACTGTGAATTAGTATGGTTGGTGTTTCTAAAGTAGATATTTAATGTTTCACAATTTACTAGTTTTTTTCAATTTTTTGGGCCTCAAAATCAGAAGTTTGTTTTATTGAAAAGGAAGGTTTTTCTCAAAGGAGTTCATAGACCGTAGTTCACAGATCATAAAACATAGTTTGTATACTGTAAAGGAGGTACATAGAGTGGTGAAGGAAAACTGACAAGGAAATATTTTTACATACACTACTAGAAAAATACCCTATCCCAATAGTTTGGAACCATTGGTATAGGCCTCCAAACCATTGGTATAGCCTATACCAACGGTTTGGAGAACCATTTCCAAGTAAGCCGTGAGGATAGGTCTATACCAACGGTTTTGGGAAAACTGTTGGTATAGACTTATACCAATGGTTTTGAAATCTATTGGTATAAGTAATATGAAAATCTATACCAACGGTTCCATAAACCATTGGTATATGTAATTCAAAAAATAATCATCCGGTTGGTTTTGATCCCAGAACCTCCCGTTTGTGATTGAATGACCTAACCACTAACCTAACTTACTTTTTTTAACATAATTTCATAAGTATATATATGTATTATCATAAGTATTTTAAATTTTGATTTATTTAATGTCTGTTGTAAGAAGATTCCATTAAAAATACATGTACCTATACCAACAGTTTTGAGAACCGTTGGTATAGGTTATTTTATTCTCGGACCTATACCAATGGTTTTGGACAAACCATTGGTATATGGGGGACCTATACCAATGGTTTGGCCAAAACAGTTGGTATAGGTCCATTATAGAGACTCTATACCAATGGTTTGGCCAAACCATTGGTATAGGTTCCCCTATACCAATGGTTTGTCCAAAACCGTTGGTATATGTCCATATAAGTGACCTATACCAACGGTTTTGGCCAAACTGTTGGTATAGGTCCAAATTAATGAACTATACCAACGGTTTTCCCAAAACCATTGGTATATATCACATTTCTAGTAGTGATAGAAGTTCAATGCGGACCACGAAGCACACTATGCGGATCATGTAGTGAAATCAGTTCGTTGGAGGTTTATAGTTCACATGAGGATAATCATTTGTGGTATTTTCATCATTTTTGATTGATATGAAGTTATTTTGGGAGACACAAAGGGTTTTAATTTGTAAAAGGCATTGGATACTGCAAAGGATTAAGGTGCAATGCAAACCACATAGCACAATTTGCGGTGAAGGCTAAACCACATTGAAGTTTTAGGTAATTTAGATTAGTATGTTTTGTGGATCTATTTACCTATATTAGGACCCTTAATCATATCATTAAAAAGATAAATTTTCATTAGAAAATATCATCACTCCATGAAGATTTCAGGGGAGTCCAAAGTATTTTATGAGGAAGAATTCTGAGAAAGGAAAAGAGTTTCACAAGGGAGTAATTACGTGAAAGAGAAATTACATGAAAATAGTTCACAGAAGGGGTTTGTAGGGTTCAAAATCTCAAAAATAAAAAGGATTTATGAATCATCAGTGGGTTATGGAGGCATAATCCATCCATGAATTAGAGGTGGTCTGTAAAGGAAATGTTATCTATGAAGCACTCACACCATGCAGCACAAGGCAGTTCATGAAGGAAGTAGGACAATTCGTAGTGAGTATACAGAAGTTTGCGAAGGGAATAAAATAGTTCATAAAAGAAACTTACGAAAACTTATAGTATGTGGAAAAGTGTATTTCATATATAAGGTAAAAACATGAATTCATGGCACACTTACACGTGAACTTAGGTTCTCGTGCGGGGTGATATTTTCTAGGGTTACCCAGTGAACAATATCATTTTCATATATGAATTCTGAAGAAGAAGAAGATATTGGATCTGCATCACCAGAATATATTTTTAGAAAGAGTTTATGTATTGTTACCATCAATTTAGATAAAGGAATACTTGGAATATATTGAAGATCCTTCCAAATAGAAGGTAATTGTTTTTTATACAATAAAGAGAAGTCTATTCCAGTTTTCTGAAAAGTGAAAGTTCTGCATCTAGGTGTTTTCATAGAAATGAAGCAACATTCCTGAAAGAAATTCCACATAGTATATATATACAAATGATTATGTATTCATTATTGATAATTAAGGGACCTATTTTTCCATAAATTGTGTTTTTATCCTTTCTAGAGTAGTGAGTAAAGGAAGAGTAAGAAGGTAATCTTTTCCACCAGCAGTGATCCATCAAAAGAGAGTTAGGGAGTGACCCTTGGGAAAGCAGTGAGCTGACCCTAGACATTATAAAGGTAGTAATCCTGAGGATATAAATGATATACCTCAAAAATTGATTTGGTAGCGAGACATATTAAATTAAATATATCAGAATATTTCCATTATATGCTCTTTGGACGTAGCCTAGTGAGGGTGAACCAAGTAAAAATCTACGTGTGCTTGTGTTTTCTTTCCTGCTTTACTTTCTATGCATCATCATCAGATAAATTTGTAAAGGATAAGATAAATATAAACACTAAAGATAAAACAAAGTAATACTTTTAATAAAGAGGTCAATATCCTATGGGGCATGAATAATTTCGAAAAGAATATCCATACCCTGATTCACCCCCCTCTCAGGGTATCTAGGACCCTTTTGGACCTAACACAGCTTCTAGACCAGATATTGTCTATATTTTCACCCTTTGTTCTAGGTTTTAAAGTGGATAAAAAATATCTTATATTATGGTTTTAATGAGAATTATTGGATATATAAAGGGAAATATAGATTATGGGTTGGAGTATAAAAATAAAGGAAGGCCTAATTTGTTTGGTTATTAAAATATAGATTGGGTAGGACATATTGATGATTAAAGATACACGTCTAGTGGAGTTTTATTTCTAGTTGAAAGGTGTGTATGCTAACACAAAAATAAGAAAAAATTAGTTACCTTGATCACTGTTGATTTAGAATATGTGGTTGTGACTCAGGCTATAACATAAATAATATGGATAAAGACTTAGATAAAATATATTAAGGTGGATGTGAAGTAGACACTTCTTTTGGGATGTGATAATCAAAGTGCTATTAATTCATCTAGAAATATTGTTCATCACTCAAGGTCCAATCACATTTATATGAAATATCACTTCATCAAATATATTGTGTATAAATATGAGTTTAATTTATATTTTTTCCTTCCTTGGATAAAATAATAGATGTGTTCATCAAACCATTTCCAAAGGATTCATTTCAAAGATTTAGGTTGAATATGGGTGTCCAATTTCTCACAAGTCTAAGGTATGGTGATTTTTCCCCTCATTTTTATTTGGATGTTGTTTTCAAAGGGGGATAAAAACAAAACTTATATCTATTTATGTTTAATCCCTTAATGTATCCACACAAGGGGGGGGGGGAATATATTGGGGGTTTCCAAAGGTATGTGTTCCTCTTATTTAGGGGGAGCATATATTTAGAGGGATTTATTAAAAGGGATAAGATATAAAACCAATATGTGTGGTGTGTTTGTGATGTGTTGTGAGATATTTATGAATTGTTTTAACAAGTTTTGTGAGAATATATGTAATAATATATTTTTTATAGGTTCAATGGATATATTTGTGAATAATAATTATAATAATTGGAGGAATACATATGTACTGTCATATTATGTCACATGTGGAATTAGAAACTAAGAAAAGTTGTTTTTTCATCTGGTCTCAAGTTGGATTTATATCTATGCATATTTGAATGTAAATCACCTTTTATGGAAAACATGGTATTGTCATTTAATGTTATTGTTTCATATGCTATGTTTAGTCAAGTAGGATTAAAATAATTGAATAATGATTCATTATTAATTTGATCAAGTTTAAAAGTGATTTATGTTCATTGATTTACACTATAATCCAAAGGGGTAGATTTTTCAGCCTAAGAACTATTTAGAAGGTGTTGATAACTAGGTAAGATTATTTAGTTTATAAAGAATAAGGTGTAAAGTGAAGAAGAGTTGAATTGGAAATGTTTATTGAATTTAATTTTTTTATAAATTCATACATAATATTAAAAATAACATTAAATAAAGTCTTTTATATGAGGTGAAGGTTCTTGGATTCTTAAAAGTGATTAAAACATGTTAGGAGATATTCTAAGATGGTTTGAAGAGGTTTTGTGCCCATTTTTCTAACTATATTTTCATAAGTATGATGTTTCTTCATATGTTAGATATGCCTATAAGTTTCCTATATATATATAATAATTTGTGTACTAAAGTGGAAATTCTTATAATTCTGTCAAATTTCATACACACATAAGATGATATGTAGGTGATATATAATAAGTTTTCAAGAATTCATAATAGGATTGACAATATGTAATATGTTATCTAAATCAAAACATGGAAATCAACAAAGGGAAACATCAACAATGAGGATATATAAGAAGTATAATATGTAAGAAGTTGACATAATATATAAAATATGTTTTTGACGATTAGTGGAGTTTTGTGGGAAAAAAAATCTCTTACATAATACATAAGATGGTCATTATGATATGTAAAAAGACTACTTTCACATAGATGATACATATAGATATATAATTTTCCAAAAATATTATTTACTTGAGAATTCATAGGGTGTTCAATAATTTCATATTAAATATTTTCAAAGAATTATTTTCAAAAAATCATGGAGAATTTAAATTAGGTGATGCTTTGTGATTCGTTCTTCATCAAAAAAAAACATAACAAAAAGAGTTTTTGATTCATGCTGGTGTTTGAAGGTTTCATTCCACAAGGTAATATTTTCACATCATGGTGTTGCTTTCTACCATACACACATGAAGTCATAATTAAAAGTAATTAAATATTATGTATTTCATGGTTTAATTTTGATGAGAATAATCTATTGAGATTTGTGTAATAATTAAGACAAGGATTTAATGGTCAAATATTGGTGGGAATTTCAAATTAAATATTTGAAATTCAAACATTGTGAGTAAACCAAAGAATAATTCAAGAACCATTAACCTGAATTAAGAATCAAGTTAAGATCCATGGGAATTTCTATAAATCATTTATAGAAATAATATTCATAAAAAAATATATCGAATATAAAAATTAAAAGGATAAGAAAAATTTTATGAAGAGAAATATAGAATATAGAGTTGATATTATACAATGATGAAAAATCCATATATTGAAGAGAGATAAATGAAAAAGGAAGAAGTTATTTCTGATTTCTTTGAAATAAAATGAATAATAATAATAATACACTTGTGTGAGTGAAAGTTTGAGATAAGGAACCACCATAGTGAAAACACAGTTGATTTTGAAGCCAGTGGAATACTCACTTGTTGTTTCAAAACTTTTCTACATTATTGTAACTATAAGGTATGCACATACACTTTCAGGAGACTATAATGTAATGAAAGTTCATGAATAAAATATTATTTATATAATGCACTGATTAATACTAGTGGGTAGTGTGATCATGAGTGATTCCAAGTCACACCAAGGATTAACCTTATCATTTTGAGAGGTGAACCTTATTAATATGTTATGCCTTGTTCTATGTGTACATGTGTGTGTTTAACATCAACGTAAAATATATCTAACTAGTGGTGATGGTTGTTAAAAATTAGAAATCATAAAAATAATTCTAAATCACTAATTCACCACCTCTTAGTAGTTTCACTAATCCCAAGGGTGTCTTTTCAGTGTTTTATATTATAGCCTTTAATTTGTATGTCAACTACTTGTTTGTTATTATTACCATGTTGTGAATGTTGATTGAATGTGAAAATATTTTTATTATATATGTATATAAATGAGTAGACATATTTATGAATGAACCAGGTTATTCAAAAATGTTTTGAGGTACATTTGTGGTGACCTACTGAGATTGTATATTCTTACACCCTATATGGATACTATAGTGGGCATGTAGTTTCACATGATACAAAACATGTGTGTGGTTAGATATTCGGTATTTTTTGTTGAGAAAGTTTTGTTTTCAACAATACTCTATACTATTATGATTAGGGGAGATTGTTGAACAAGTATTGTTTCAAAAATACTCTATCTCTTTATGATGATTTTGATGCTCACAAATACCCTTATTTGTTATTCTAATGATTTTACATTGGTTATATTTCAGGAAATTAATATTATTTATATTTATATTTTGGAATAATATTAAAGCGTTTAATCCTCATGGAATATTTGAAAATGTTTTCAGAAATAATTTTAGCGTGTTCTGGAAACACTGTTCATACCCTACATTGAACAGAGTAGAGTAAGGATAAAATTATATGTTTACTTTATGGGAGTTCATAAAAATCATGGTTAATAAACCACACGTAATCGTAAAAGTATGGTAAAAGAACCTTACATTTGGAAGGAAACTTACATTAATAATATCAGAAAAGTATAGAAGAAGAACCTTACGTAAGTATGGAACCTTACGTTTGCTTCAGAAAAGTATGGATCATCAACCTTACTTTTATAATAATCCTTTCATTCTATCTAAAAGTATGGATCATCTATCTTATATTTTGTTAAAGAGGAAAGTATGGATAATATATCAAACATTTTAAAGTTTAAGAGAAAAGTATGGATGATCAACTTTACATTTGATATCAACCTTACGTTTGAAGAATAGATCATCAAACTTACGTTTAACATTGGAGATTTAAAATATGACTCAATCGTGCAATGATTTTTTGCAGAATATTAGGCTGATTTCAATCCAGATTCAAATCCCGGTACTAGATCACATCTTTGACTAATTTAAATCCATTTATTTTTTATTCAAAGGATCAATTTAAGAGGAGGATTTCATGCTGATTATTAAGGGAAGTTACAACTGCTCTGTTATTCAGTCATTTGAATATCATGATTCTTAAGGTGACATTTGTGGATCTAAATTTGAAAGGAAAATTCTCATCTTTATTCTTTTTATATCTGTGTTATTTTGAATTACATACATAGAGACTAATAATTATAAAAAAGATAATAAGAAAAAGCTCTTGAGTTTTTCAACTAAAATTTTTATAGAGTTATATGAGTCACAAAGATCTAATGCTACCAAGATCTATTAGACTCTGTTTTTATGAAGAAAAGGAAAAGTGTTAAAGATTCTTATTATACGTAGAAGATCTATCATGAATCTATTGTTGTTGAGGTTTCTTATTTTATTTCAAGATCTATTTGAAATTGGATCGACTCAAAACTACTCTTACCTAAAGAACATCTTTTCTAAATATGGTGATCCATATACTGTTATTTGTGTGCTGTTGCAACTGTGAAGAAAAACTGGAAAGTATTTTTAGACAAATACTATTATCATTTTCGAGTAACCGACTTCTAGTATTAAACTGTGTATTCGGTTCTGTGCATGAACTATAAGGCTATGTATTAACTGTATCTTGTAAAGGTGTCAATTGCCTTCACTCAATTGTGGACGATCTGTTGATAAGAGGACCAGATAGTGAAAATCACTAAGCTCGTGGAGTAGAGCGTTGGTGGAGGGGACTAGGGGCCTTCTATTCCTTAAACCACTATACATCCATGTGTCCTTCAATATATTTATTTTCCATTGTATAAACATTCTAATAAATTTAGAGGAAAGATTTGGAAATCAACACTATTCTCAAAGTAATTATAAAAGACACAATTCACCCCCTCTTGTGCATATTTGGTATAACCTGATCCAACAATTGGTATCAGAGGTAGGTATTTCTTTTGATAAAGCTATAACAAGATGAAAGTTTCAAAGGATTATACTCAGAGATCTCAATGGATGATACACGAGAGGGAATGTCAATGGTTCGAGATCTGTACTTCAATGGTGAAAAATATGGATGTTGGAAGTCGAGGATGATCATTTATCTGAAAAATCCTGGATACATAGTCTACTAAAAAATTCTTACTCCTTATGAAATTCATGAGAAACCTGAAACATGGAGTGCATCTACTGAAGCATAGTATGACATAAATTCAAAAGATATAAATTATATCATATGTGGTCTAGGACCATATGAATTCAGTCAAGTATCTCAATGTCCTACTACAAATAAGATGTGGTGGAAAATTGTAGATGCATATGAAGAAACTGACAATGTCAGATAAATGAGGTATGCTACAACAAAACTGAAATTTGATACTTTCAGAATGATTGATGGTGAAATTATCACCCAGATGAGTGGAAGGCTCACAAATATTACCAAAAACATCATTTCCTTGGGAGATCCTATCAAACAAGCAGATCAAGCCTTGAAAGTACTGAGAGTACTACCACCTAGATGGAATGGGATATTAGTAGCCATTAGGAAATAAATTCCTGTTAAAAATATAACTATGATATAATTGATTGGAAACCTAATGATTTATGAAGCTAAGATGGAAGATGAAGATAATGATCATAAAGTCTTAATAAAAAGAGAAAATACTGCTTTTAAAGTAACATCCCAAAAGAAGAGTAGAAATATGAAGCAGGAGATCAAGAGAAAACCAAAAAGTTCTCACTCGTCTGATTCAGATGTGGAACTAGCACAGATGGCCAGAAAATTCAGAAAATTTTATAAGAAAGATTAAGGATTTAGAAAATACTTCAATAGAGATGAGAAATATCCAAAGGAAGTCAGATGCTATAAATGCAAAAAATATGGGTCACATAAGACTAGACTGTCCTCAAATAAAAAAGAGAAAAGAAAAAGAAATTCCTAAAAAATAATGATTATGAGAAGAAAGAAAAAAGAGAAATGAAAGATACTTGGAGTGTTTCTAAACACTCCAAAAACTCATCAAAGTCTGACTCAGAAAAGTAATAATCGAATCTAAAAGAAAATATGTGCTTTAGGACAGAAGTTGATGAGGTACAATCTTATTACTCATCTAATTCTGATTCTAGTTATAGTTGCTCAAATGATAAACTTGAAGCCTACTGTAATATTATGGAAGAGAAATATGATTCCCTATTTAAGAAACATAAATCACTAAAAAATATTCACACTATTATTTTAGGAGAAAGAGAGAATATTCTAAAATAACAATAAGAGTTAACTAAAAAATATAACTCATCAACCACAAACTCTATAGATAATGAAACTAAAATAAAAGCACTACAAACAGAAGTAGAGACATACGAAAATAAAGCTCTTGTTTTTAAAAAAGGAGAAAATTATCTAAATGAAATTCTTGGAAAGAATGTGATTAAAAAGGAAAGATATGGAATAGGTGGTAAAGGTGAGAAATCCAAACTGTATAGGAACTATTTTGTTCCAAGTATAAAAGGTATAATTTTCAAATTCTGTGGAATGAAAGGTCACATATCTAAAAACTATTATTTAAGGCAACCTTAAATAAGTGGGATTAAGAAAGCCTTTGTTGCAAGCAGTTTATATGATTCTATTGATTATAGAAAAACAAAGCAAGTCTGGATTCCCAGATCTTTGCTAGCTAACACTGCTGGACCCAATAGAATATGGGTACCAAAACAAACTTTTGTTTGAATACCTTTGCAGGAAGAAGGTCACAGAAGCCGAACTAAAATATGGTATATGTACAGTGGCTGCTCCAAGAGTATGAGTGGGAAGTCATCGAACTTTGAAACATTAACTCAAAGGTATGGGGGATTAGTCACATTTGGTGACAATGCCAAAGGTAAAATAATTGGCATTGAAACTGTTGGATATCTAGAAGTTGTCTCAATCAATAAAGTACTCTATGTACAAGGATTGAAACACAGCCTGATAAGTATCTCTCAACTATTTGATGATGGTTATTTTTTTTTGATTTTTTCTTAAAACAATTGTTCTATTTTTAAAGGTAAATTTGTTAAATTTAGAGCACCCAGAACTGATAATGTTTATACCCTGGACTTAAATTCCTTGTGTAAAAAAAGTAAATTGTTTAACTACTAAGATATATGAATCTTGGATCTGGCATAGAATAATTATACATTTCAATATATATACTTTACATAAGTTATCTAAGAAACTACTATTTTTTGATTTACCTAGTCTTAAATTTGATAGTGACAGATTTTGTGATGCATGTCAACTTGGAAAGCAGGACACATCATCATTCAAATCTGTTAACAAAATTGATACATCTAACCCTCTAGAACTTATCCACATGGATTTGTTTGGACCTTCAAGAATATAAATTTTGGATATTAAATTATATTTATATGTTTTAGTTGATGACTATTCTAGATTTACATGGATTTATTTTCTAAAATATAAAAATTAAGCTTTTACTATATTTGAAAGTCTTTGAAAATCTGTTCAGACTGAAAAATGTTTTAAAATAATTTCATTAAGAAGTGATCATGGTGGAGAATTTGAAAATTTCTAATTCAATTCCTTTTGCTCAAATTTAGGTATTAAACACACCTTCTCTGCACCAAGAACACCTCAACAGAATGAGATTGATGAAAGAAGAAATAGAACTATTTAGGAAATGGATAGAACTATGCTAAATGAATACAGTCTTCCTACCTATTTATGGGTAGAAGCTATAAGTACAACCTGCTATATAATGAATAGAGTTTTAATTAGACCTATTTTCAAAAAGACACCCTCTGAACTCTAGAATAATAGAAAACCAAAAGTAAAGTACTTTAAAGTTTTTGGATGTAAGTTTTACACATTGAACACCAAGTACAATCTTGGTAAATTCAATCCAAAATTTGATGAGGGAATTTTATTAATATATTCTAAAACTTCTAAATATTATATAATTTTTAATAAAAAGTCAAGGATTGTTGAAGAATTAGTTCATGTGAAATTTGATGAATATGATCCCTTTGAGAAAAGGAAAGATAAAATTGATGAATCTAACTCTAATGTTAACATGAGACTTGAGAACTTGAAAGATTATTTTAAAAAAGATATAAATAAAATTCAGTCCAATTCAGAAGAATATGACACTGACGAACCTAATAGTGTATTACCTAGAAAATCTAGAACCCTAAAGAATCACCCTTTAGAAACTATTATAAGAGACCTAGATAGAGGAATAAAGACTAGAAGAAATATAGGAAATATAGTTGAGTTTTCTGCCTTTCTATCCCAATTAGAACCTAAGACATTAGAAGAATCCTTAGTTGATGAAAGTTGTATGATATCAATGCAGGAAGAACTAATCCAGTTCAAGAGAAATGAAGTTTGGAATTTAGTTGAAAGACCACAGAACTATCCAGTTATAGGAACTAAATGGGTCTTTAGAAATAAACAAGATGATCAATGAATAATAACTATAAATAAATCAATACTAGTATCTAAAAGATATAATATAGAAGAAGGTATAGATTATGATGAGAACTTTGAACCTGTAGTTACATTAGAAGCCATTACAATCCTTTTAGCCTATGCATCTCATATGAACTTTAAATTATTTCAGATGGATGTTAAGTCTATCTTTTTTAAATGGTTATTTAATAGAGGAAGTTTATGTTGAGAAACCTCTTAGTTTTAAAAATTCTCAAAAACTAGATTCTGTTTTTAAACTTACTAAAGATATTTATGGCCTTAAAAAAGCTCCTAAATCTTGGTATGAAAGATTATGTTATTTTCTTTTGAAAAATGATTTTACTTTTTGAATGAAAAATCCAACATTATTTAAGAAAATTGTAAACTCTAATATTTTATTGGTTCAAATTTATATTGATGATGTAATTTTTGGATCAACAAACAAAAAACTTTGTCATGAGTTTTCAAATTTAATGCAAAAATAATTTGAAACGAGTATGATGGGAGAATTAAATTTCTTTTTCAGAATTCAAATTTATTAAAAATATTTTGGAAATGTTTTGAATCAAAGCAAGTAAATTACTGATTTACTAAAAAAAATTGGACTTGAAAACAACAAGACATATACAACTCCTATGTGTACTAATATAAAACTTGATTTGGATGAAGCTGGAAATCAGTTTGCAACAAGTTATATAGAGGTAATATTGGTAGTTTATTATATCTTACTGATAGCAGGACAAATATAATGTAATCAGTATGTCTTTGTACAAGATTTCAATCAAATCCTAAAGAATATCACTTAACTACTGTCAAAATAATTTTTAGATATTTAAAATGAACTATTTTTCAATCTCTTCTCTATCCAAAAACTTCTAATTTTAATTTAATTTCATATTCAGATGCTAACTTTAGAAGCTGTAGATTAGATAAAAAATAACCTCAAGAACCTGTCACTTTTTAGGAAAATATTTAGTTTCATGGTCTAGTAAAAAACAATACTCAGTTGACTTGTCAACAGCCGAGGAAGAATATGTGTCTGTAGGTAGTTTCTGTGCACAAGTATTGTGGATGAAAAATTTTTTTATAGACTTTGGACTAAATTTTAACAATACACCTATTTTATGTGATGATACAAGCACAATAGATATTTAAAAAAATCCTATTAATCATTCTAGGATTAAGCATATTGATATCAGACATCATTTTCTAGGAGTTCATGTTCTTAAAAAGGATATATTCTTATAATTTGTAAGTATTGAAATTCAATTGGATGATATTTTTACTAAACCACTTCCCACTGCAAGGTTTTATTTTATTAAGGGCGAGATAGGTTTATTTTATTTTAAATGAAATTTTAATTTTAATTTTACTTATTTGATTATATTAATTCTTATTTTATTTTAATCTTCACTGTTTTAAATAATTTAATTATTTGTTTTTAGAATAATTTAAAATTTCATCTGTACTGTAATAATTTTTTTCCGCATATGTTTTTAATTTATTTTATATAATGTAATGATTATTATGTATGTAATGACACATGAATCAAGGTTTTCATTACACGTTTCAAATTCCAAACCTGTACATTTTCTTAAAACCTTTCGACACACCAAAACCCTTACCACCTTCGTCTACCTTTGGCTGAACCTTCAAAACCCTAAACCTTCGAGCCTTTAGAACTTTGAGAAAGAAATGTCCAAGACAAATAGAATCGAGGAAAGAGAAGATAGTAACACCAAGTGTCAAAGTTCGACAGGAAGGAAGATCTTACAGGGGAAAGTAATTGACTTGGAATGGCTATACCAGACCAATCTAACGCTGAAGCAAGCTTTGGCTTTCCAGAATCTCGAACAAACTTTCACTAATGAAAATGATAAATTTCTGTATGAGGTAGAGTTTCGAAATTTATTTAAATATATTTAGTTTAGTCTTGGAGATACAGAGGAATCTATATTCGTGAAAATTGAAGATTGGTATTTTTCTATTTCATATGTGGAAATAGCTAGAATCTTAAACATCCCTCATGAAGGAGTTTATCACTTTGATTTGAAATAAATTGGGTATAATGACCATAATTCAGAGGAAATTATGTCATTTTTATTTGGTTTTACAAATATCAAAAAGATGTTAGTCAAGGATCTAGAGCAAGATCAAAAAATTCTTGTAAAATTTGTTCAAATAGGGATAGCCCCAAGGATGTCTGAAATGGAGAAGATTTTATACCGTGATATGTATTTGATATTTCTATTTCTGAGTGACATAAAGTTGAATTTTCCTCATTATATGATAAGGTACTTGAACTAATGCTATCAACCAGAGGCTAGAATGAACTTTTATCCCTATGAGAGGTTCATTTCAAAATTATTGTTTAAGTATGATGTGGTGAGATTAGTAGATTCTAGAGTGGGATTCCATCACAGTAACGTGTTCAATTCTAGAAATTTAAGAAAAATAGGATTTTTCTAGAGCACTATGAAAGGAAAGATTATGCATTCTGGTGCTAATGATGATCATAAGTCTACTCAGGGAGAGGAAACTGGAAAAGCCAAAGAAGGAATAGCAGAATCGAGGACTAGTGATGTTTTAAAAACATCAAGAAGAATTAGATTTGAAGTAGTTGTTGCACCTACTGATGATGGAAGTAAATAGATACTTAAAATGAAAATACACAGAGAGGTTAAACCTGGTGAGGAGCCATTAAAACAAATTCTATTACAACTGGAGATCTTTTAAGCTACAAATTTGTAAGAGAAGCAGTTTCTCAGATTGAGGTGGTACCTCAAATTGAAGAAGAAGTTGTACCTCAGTCAGAGGAAAATCCTAGAGAAGTTGAAGTGGATCGAACTTAATCTATTCAAAAACAGTCTGCATAACCTGATAATGTTATTCAAGAAGAAACATTTCAAGAAGAACCTGTCATGACCCGTCCTCAGGGCTCGAGCCGTGACTACCCCAAGCCCGCCTTCCATAGGCCAGAGGCTGGCGACTAGCACCAAAGGCGTTATCCTGATAAAAAGGGAAGGTATTGCCTTTATAAACTGAATCACACACAAATAGAGTACGCAACTGGAAGTAAACACAAAGTAAAACTGTATAAAAAAGAAAGTGCTGAAAGGAAAGGGGATGGAAATACAAGCCCAACAGTAAAGTACAAAAACAATAAAAGCTAGTACAACTACAGAAAGGTAATCAGCAACTACTGAGTTGTCCTCTGGGAATCCCACCTGAAGGGTGGGTACAGATGGCCTCCTCAGTACACCAGGTCCGTCCGTTTGCTCCGTGTACATCTTGCCAAGTGGTATACCTCCAGGTACCTTCCAGCTCTACAATTCTCTGCCTCAATCAGTGATGTCTGTCGTCTGCAACCAACACAATTATGTGCGGGCATATCCCATGCAGGGGTGAGTATAACGATACTCCGTAGGGACCCTGATACCCCCAAAGGTCTCCCAGAATCCATGAAGGATAAAACAAAGAATAAAGATACAATCACGAAGTATCAACCAACCCTACTTAGGTATATGCCCATACATATACCTAAGTTATCAAACACAGTTAAGCTCCAACTCTTGAGCCCAAGCATAACCCAGTCCACACAGGAAGTAATTCAATCACCTCGAAGTTAAATGATTGAAAGTCAAGACTCAGCTCACACAGGTTTATATCTTTCATAGAGAGATAGATATGATCAGATGTAGTCACTGATTCATCTAAGCTGTCAGACCCACACAGGATACAGGACCAGCTACTCCGTCAGACCCACATAGGATACATGAACAGAAGTCATAACTGTAGAACCCACGTAGTATTCCGATACAGTAGTCATCGTTATCTAACACACGTATGATTCTGGTACAATAGTCGTCGTTGTCGAACCCACATAGGATTCAGGTACAATAGTCGTCGCAGCCAGCTCTAGGGTTCCCGCACATAGCGAGCTCGATTCCGGGAGGGTCAGTTCCTAGAGTCAAGAGTCGATACATCAACTATCACGAAGTCCTAAGTTGATGTATCCCATTGTTTCGTCTCATCAAAAGTAACCCAACGCGACAGACGACGGGTCAATCAGACGCCCGGTCTGAGAGTTATTAACATTTCCGTTCCAGGGGCCCGATTGGATTTATGCTCAATCCAAACCCAAATTTTTTCCCAAATTGTCCAAAACTCACTTAGAGTGTCGCAAAAGTAAAGCCTCATTGCTAGGGTCCTAGTGCCGCAGACGTCGCGTCGATCGGACACGCAATCTAGGAGATATTTGTATTTAAGTGAAGTCGGGCCCGACCCATCAAACCCAGTGGGCTGGCGGGTTGGCCCGACCCAGCTTGGTGGGTCCGATTTAGCTGGGGGGTCGGCCCAGCCTAGTTTGGCGAGTCTGACCCAGCTGGGGGGTCGGCCCGGCCCAGTGGGGCACGACCCACATGCAGACCCGACCCGCACTGCTGGCCAGTCCTGTTCACCCGGCAGCGCCGCCTCTCCCCTGCCGAGCCGGCCGTAGCCGGCTGGTTCTGCCCGACGTGCACGGAACACACAATGGGCCATGGTCATTCCCACGTGGCACCTGCGAGCATCGCAGTTTTCCAGCCCGGCCGGCAGGTGGCCGACCGGTTCGCCCAGCAGAGCGGCCCATGGAAGCGGGCCACGATATTCTCCACGCGACGCTTGCGGGCGCCGCGGTCCTCCAGCCTGGCCGGCCGTAGCCGGATGGTTTTTCCAGCCCGGCCGGCATGAGGTCATCCGGTTCTTCTCCGGCCAAGCGGCCCGCGAATGCGGGCCGCGGTCTCCCTCCATGCAGCGCTTCCGTGTGCTGCGGCTCCTACTCGGGGACCAGCAGGATCGGTCGGCCAGTTGTCCCGCGGTCCGGGCAGCCTTAGCGGCCACCGGTCTCCCTCCATACGACTGGCGTGTGGCCACCGCTTCCACCGCCGCCTCCGGTCGCTGACGCCACCGCCTCCTCCGTCCCGTGATTCTTCTCCAGCGCGGTGCAACGACACCGCACCTTTTCAACTTCGCCTCCGACGTCAATCAACAATAACCAACAGAGGGATGCGAGGCTGTGTTGGTTTGGCCCGTGCCCCCCGTTTTAGATTATATCATTTGGATAATGACAAACCAAGACATTCATCGAAGAATGAGGGTATAATTTTATTCATTTAAAATTAATTAAATACCCCTACCTCGATTCGTAGTACATTGTTGAAGGCACGGAAAATGAATTCAAAGACGTCGTCGAATGTTGCGCTCGTTACATGCCGTTGATTCTGGGATCAAGCATCATCCTCATTCTTCATCGGTGATGGTGCGTTATTCGTTGGAGAGAATGGGCGCTCTTCGTGTTCTTTACGTTTCTTGTTGGAAAATGGTCGTCCTTCCAAGAGTTCTCCCAAGATTCCAAAGAATAATCACCAAGCCAAAGTAAAATAATAGGCTCCCTGTTATTTTAAGGTTTCCATGCATTTCAAATGAATTCAAACACTCAAATTAATTAATGAAGACATTAATTAATTGTGTTGGCACAATTAAGGGGGAGGGAGGTGGAGAGTTCACCCAAATTAAATGAAGAGTGGTGGCTTTAATAAATTGAAGGGGAGTTAAAGAGTTAAAGGGGGTTTCAAGGGGAGTTGAGGGGTTTGAACTTGTGTGGGCCCCACCAAAAAAATATCCTCCTATGGGAGGTTATGTGGGGGTGGGCCCCACCACCAACCCCCCTTTGGTGGTTTTAACTACCATCCAAATAAAATTATGGAGCACATAATTTTATTTAAATTTTACTTAGAAACCCCAAAAATTAACTACCACTCCCGATAAAAACACAACTGCGGTAAAGGTCTCCTTAAGAGAATACTGGCGCTGTGAGTTCATCGGTGTCCTTAGATTTCAATACCGAGCACCGGTTCAAAATATACAAAATCTCGCACGTATGTTTACTGCACGTACTCGAACAGAACTTTAGAAATTTATTCTGGGCACACCGGGCCTCAGAATTAGGCGTCGTCAGAAACTGCGGACTCGTAAAATTCCTATGTATTTAAGAAAAAAAATTCCACAGGATTTCTGGGTCTTTACATTCTCCCAAACTTAGTTCTTTACATCCCCGTAAACTACAACACACACTAAGAGAACAAATGGGGGTACTGAGCACATATCTGAGCCTCCCGCTCCCATGTGCTCTCATGGAGGTTCCCGTGCTGCCAACAAATGCGCCCCAAAGGAATCGACTGTCCACGTAGGACCCGCTCATGTTGATCCTAAATCTCCACTGGAAACTCCGTGAATGTATCCCCGTCATCAATGTCTAGCTCCCCATGGTCGATGATGTGGGATGGGTCGTGCACGTATCTCCTCAGTTGAGATACATGGAAGACATCGTGCACCCGATGCAACTGAGGTGGAAGGGCCAGGTGGTAAGCCACCTCACCTACCCTTCTAAGGACCTTAAAAGGTCTGATGAATCGCATAGATAACTTGCCACCTCGGACAAACCTTTATAGACCTCGTCGAGGTGAGACCTGTAGGAAGACATGGTCGCCATCCTCGAACTCCAGTGGTCTCTGTCTCTTATCAGCATAGGAATTATGTCTGCTTTGTGCGGTCTTCATCCGCTCCTGGATGATCTGCACCTTCTCCATCGTAGCCTGGACCATCTCTGGTCCTACAAGTGCTGACTCCCCTAGGTCAGTCCAGCACAATGGTGATCTACAAGGTCAGCCATACAATGCCTCGTAAGGTGCCATCCCAATGGTGTAGTGGTAGCTCTTGTTGTATGCAAACTCCACCAAGGGTAACTGATCCTACTAGCTATGACCAAAGTTGAGGACGCATACACGGATCATTTCCTCAAGAGTCTGAATGGTCTTCTCATTCTGGCCATCCGTCTGTGGGTGGAAGGCGGTGCTCAAGTGAATCTGCATCCCGAAAGCCTCCTTCAACCCCTTCCATAGCCGGGAAGTGAAATAAGCATCTCGATCGGATACGATCATCAATGGAACACCATGAAGCCGAAAAATCTCCTATACGTAGAGGCGTCCCAAGATCTCTACTGAGCCCTACTCTCTGATCGGTAGGAAGTGGGCCGACTTGGTGGGTTGGTCGATAATCACCCAGATAGAGTCATGTCCTCTGGATGTTCATGGAAGTCTTGTCACGAAATCCATGGATATCCCATCCCATTTCCACTCTGGGAACTCTAAGGGATGAACCAAGCCTGCTGGATCCTGGTGCTCTACCTTCACTTGCTGACAAGTGAGGCATTGTGAAACAAACTCTGCTACTACCTTCTTCATACCCGCACACCAGTGCTGTCGTCTGAGGTCCTGATACATCTTCTCCACTCCTAAATGTACCGCTAGAGGGGAAGTGTGAAACTCTATCAACACCTCCTCCTATAGTGCAACTAGTACCATGGTACATCCTCTAAAGAGGATTTTGTGCTCCCCACCTTCATAAAATCCATCAGGCACCTGCTCTGTGGATATCTGAGCACGTCGCGTCTCACAGTAAAAGTCCCCATGCTGTGCGTCCCTGACTTGCTAAAGTAGTAGAGGAGTGACTGTGAGAGACTGAAGATAGACTGCCCCATCTCAATCCATAAAGGATATCTGCAACGCGGCCAGCTGCTCTACCACCTCCCCTAGTAGCTGAATGCCTGATCTCCTACTGAGGTCATCTACTAAAACATTCCCCTTTCCAGGAGTATAGAATATCTTGAAGTCATAGTCTTAGAGGAACTCAATCCATCGTCACTGTCTCAGGTTAAAATCCTTCTACGTGAAGATGTACCTGAGACTCTGGTGGTCAGAGTAGACTATAAAACGCTCTCCCATCAGATAGTGCCGCCACATCTTCAAGGCGAAGACCACTATTTCTAACTCTAGGTTATAGGTAGCGTAGTTCTGCTCATGTTGTCTCAACTGCCATGAACCATATGCAATCACTACTCAATCCTGCATCAGGACAAACCCAAGTCCAGTCCATGAGGCATCGCAATAAACTACGTACCCAACGCCCTCCTCCGGTAGCCTCAAGATGGGCGCAATGGTCAACCTCTACCTCATCTCCTGAAATCTCTGCTGGAATCTATCTGACCACACAAAGGGTTTACCCTTCTTCATCAATGTTGAAAGTGGTTTTGTGACTCTGGAGAAGTCGGGAACAAATCTCCGATAGTACCCAACCAGTCTCAGGAAACTCCGCACCTCCGTCACACTCTTGGGTGGCTCCCAAGCAAGTACTACCATGATCTTCACTGGATCCACTGCAACTCCATCCTCCGAGATGACGTGTCCCAAGAAGTGAACCTCTTGAATCCAGAACTAGAACTTCAAGATCTTACCATAAAGCTGGTGCTCTCGGAGTGTGTTCAGTACTACCCACAATTGGTAGGCGTGCTCCTCCTCAGTAGTCGAGTAAATCATTATGTCGTCGATGAAGACTACAACAAAGCAATCGATGTAAGGCTGGAAGATCCTGTTCATGAGACTCATGAACACTTCTGGAGCATTGGTTACGCCTAAGGTCATAACCAAGAATTCATAGTGGCCATACCGACACCTGAAGGTCATATTCTGCACATCCTCGTCTTGAACTCTGAGCTGGTGATAGCCTGACCTGAGGCCTATCTTTGAGAACCATCGTGCTCCCTTGAGCTGATCAAAGAAGTCGTCAATCCTCAAGAGTGGGTACTTGTTCTTCATGGTCACCTGATTCAGGTGACAGTAGTCAACACACAGTCACAAGCTCCCATCCACCTTCTTGGAAAAAAAATTGGAGATGCCTAGGGTGAAACACTGGGTCAGATAAATCCCTTCCCCTGAAAGTCCTCCAGCTGTACTCGCAGCTCACGAAGCTTGGTGGAAGCCATCCGATATGCTGGAGTAGATATCGGTGTTGTTCCGGGGTACATGTCAATATAGAAGTTTACCTCTCTACAAGGAGGTAGTCCTGGAACTTCTTCAGGGAAAACATCCACGTACTGATCCACCACAACAGAAAAACTTAGACTCCGAACATCAAACGCTCCGAGGATAATACTAGCCAACTGATGTGTGATCGGATGCCCCCTCCTCCACGTAAGTCCATCCTACACTGCAAAGGCTCCCTTCTCACCGGTGAAGGTGAACTTGGTCCCATCCATGCGGATACATAATACTTTGTTCCTAATACAGTCAATCTGAGCATGAACTGTGGAAAACCAGACCATACCCAAGATGATGTCATAAGGCCTCGACGCCACTACAAGAAGATCCCAGCCGAAGCTCTCACCTCCTAGAGTAAGCTCACACTACCGGCACCAGTGCTTAATCGTTGATTCTACTCCTGTAAGAGTCTCTAGCTGTAAGGATCGAGCCAACGGCTCCATCGAAATCTCTGAGCTCCAAATGAGGGTAGTGGTAATAAAAGAATGACTCACACCTGTGTCTATTAGTACTGCATCAAGGGTAGAGTAGATACATATTGTACCTCGAATCATATCAGGTGCACTGTGGTCATAGGCCTCGACTGCCTGGGGCTGAGCCCACCTCTTTCCTCCAGCTCCCTGTGGTTGGGGTGGACCTCTTGGTGGTGGTGGTGGTAGAGCCTCGAAACGTCGTCTAGCACCCGCTGCTCAGCCAACTCCTCTATCACGTCCGCCTGCTCTCGGCAGACCACCACGGTCGAACCTCTACCTCTTCTTGGGAGGTACCTTTATTGTCTATTTCTTATCTGCATAAAAAGTTGGGCAGTCAAGAGCCATGTGGCCCTGCCCGCCGCATGCATAGCACTGCCTGCTCCTCGTATAGCTGGCTCTATCTCGTGTGCCCCACACTACCAAACTTGTATCCTAGGGTCGCCCACCTGATGGCCTGGTCTGCTTGGACCTTTGCGTCATCTGTCTACTACCAGCTGCAGAAGACTCTTATACGTGTCACCCTATAGTGGGTCTCGTCGTTGGTGACTGATTAAGAAGAAAACTCTCCACTAGAAGGGCTCTCTACAGCACCCCCGCCTGCGTCGGAATACTGAGGGGAATCATCGAAGACCTGACATCATACCTGAGTCCCTACTCGAAGGTCTGGGCCCTGAAGAATGGGTCCCGCACCATATCCGTGGAGTAGCACGAGAGGTCGGTGAACCTCACTGAGTACTGAGCTACTGTCATGTTGCCCTGCTGCAAGTGAAGTAACTCCTGAATCCGCACAGCACAAAGGGTGGATAGAACAAACTCTGAGCGAAAGTGACTCTCGAAGTCTATCCAGAGTAATGATGCCTCATCATGCACCTGGAGCATCAGGCTCCACCATCTGCCTGCTGCTGCATGCAGGAGACTCACAGCAAGGATCACCATGAGGTCGGCTGGTGTCCCTACCAATCTTAAAACTCTCACGATAGCCTCCAGCCAATCCTCAGCTGCTAGTGGGTCCGTCTCTCCCCAAAACATGGGCGGCCTCTGGAGTTGGAACCCGTGCAACGCACTCAGGTGGCGTGCACTCTCTACTGCTGGATCTGGTGGTATCAGTGGCCTAGCGGGTAGTGGTACCACTGGTACCTCCGCTGTGATGGGGCCCTGCACCGAGGCCTCATCGCTCGGTGAGCTACCATCTCATACGAAACTCAAAACCTTAGCTGGATGCCTTCACAGATCCATCCTAAAAAGAAACAGGTGCACCATGGTTAAAATAGTATACCTGGTGAGCTGACACAAAGTAATCACAAAGAAAACTTTTTCAAAGAAAACACACACGCAATCAGTGTTTTCATGCACTGGGTCAGATATCATAAGTTAGAGTTCTAGTGTATGGATACGTCGGCTGCCACACCAACACCGGTTTCCCTAATCTGATAACCACACCCAAAACACTTAACACTATTTCCATTAAAAGAATCAGAGTCCAAGTTTTGGGTAGAACCGACTCCTCTGATACCAATTTGTCACGACCCGTCCTCGGGGCCCGTGCCGTGACTACCCCAAGCCCACCTTCCATATGCCAGGGAATGGCGACTAGTACCAAAGGCGTTATCCCGATAAAAAGGGAAGGCATTGCCTTTATAAATTGAATCACACACAAACAGAGTATGCAACTAGAAGTAAACACAAAGTAAAACTGTATACAAAATAAAGTGCTAAAAGGAAAGGGGCTGGAAATACAAGCCCAATAGTAAAGTACAACACCATTAAAGCTAGTACAATTGCAGAAAGGTAATCAGCAACTACTGAGTCATCCTCTAGGAATCCCACCTGAAGGGTGAGTACAAATGGCCTCCTCAGAACCCCAGGTCCATCCGTCTGCTCCATGTATGTATCGCCAAGTGGTCCACCTCTGAGTACCATCCAGCTCTACAATTCTCTGCCTCGATCAGTGCTTTCTGTCGTCTGCAACCAACACAACGATGTGAGGGCATAGCCCGTACAGGGGTGAGTATAACGATACTCAGTAGGGACCCTGAGACCCCCGAAGGTCTCCCAGAATCCACGAAGGATAAACCACAGAAGAAAGATACAATTGTGAAGTATCAACCAACCCTACTTAGGTATATGCCCATACATATACCAAAGTTATCAAACACAGTTCAGCTCCAACTCTCGAGCCCAAGCACAACCGAGTCCACACAAGAAGTAAGTCAATCACCTCGAAGTTAAATGATTGAAAGTAAATACTCATCTCACATAGGTTTACATATTTCATAGACTGATAGAGATGATCAGATGTAGTCACTGATTCATCTAAGCTGTCAGACCCACACAGGATACATGACTAGCTAAGCTGTCAGACCCACATAGGATACAGGACCAGCTACTCTGTCGGACCCACAAAGGATACAGGAACAGAAGTCAAAGCTGTTGAACCCACATAGAATTCCGTTACAGTAGTCATCGATGTCAAACCCACGTAGGATTCTGGTACAATAGTCGTCATTGTCGAACCCACGTAGGATTCCGATACAATAGTCGTCGTAGCCAGCTCTAGGGTTCTCGCACATAGCATGATCGATTCTTGGAGGGTCTGCTCCTCAAGTCAAGATTTGATACATCAACTGTCATGAAGTCTTGAGTTGATGTATCTCGTAGTTCTGTCTCATTAAAAGGAACCCAACGCGACAGACGACACGTCAATCGGACGGCCGGTCTGAGAGTTATTGACATTTATATTTCAGGGGCCCGGTTGGATTTATGCTCGATCCAAACCCAACCATTTTCAAAAATTATCCAAAACTGACTTATAGTATCTCAAAAGGACCGCCTTCTCGCAAGGGTCCCAGTGCCGCAGACTGCGCGTCGATCGGACGTGCGGTCTAGGAGATATTTGTATTTAAGTGAAGTCGGGCCTGACCCATCAAACCCAGTGGGCTGGCGGGTCGGCCCGACCTAGCTCGATGGGTCCAACCCAGCTGGGGGGTCAACCCGACTCGGTTTGGAATTTCCGAGCTGGCTGGGGGGTCGGCCCGACACGGTGGGGCGCAACCCACCTGCGAACCCGGCCCGCGCTGCGGGCCAGTCCGGTTTGCCCGGCGGCACCAAGCGACACCGCCTCTCCCCTTCCTGGCCGACAGTAGCCGACCGATTATGCCCGGCACGTGGGGCCTGCACAGCGGACCGCGGTCCTTCCCACCCGGCGCCTGTGGGCGCCGCAGTTTTCCAGCCAGGCCGGCAGGCGGCCAACCGGTTCGCCCAACAGAGCGGCCCGCAGAAGTGGCCCGTAGTCTTCTCCGCGTGACACCTGCGGGTGTCACGGTCATCCAGCCCGACCGACCGTAACCGAACAGTTTTTCTAGCCTGGCTGGCATGAGGCTAGCCAGTTCTTCTCCGGTCGAGCGGTCCGCAGATGCGGGCCGCGGTCTCCCTCCACACGGTGCCTTCATGCGTTGCGGCTCCTGCTCGCAGACCGTCCGGATCAGCCGGCCGATTGTCCCGCGGTCCGGGCGGCCTGAGCAGCCGCCTGTCTCCCTCCATACGGCTGGCGCCTGGCCATCGCTGCCACCACCACCTCCGGTTACCGACGCCACCGCCTCCTCCGTCCCGTGATTCTTCTCCGGCGCGGTGCGACGACACCGCACCCTTTCGACTTCACTTCCGACATCAATCAACAATAACCAACGGAGGGATGTTGGGCCGTGTTGGTTCGGTCCACGCCCCCCATATTAGATAATATCATTTGGCTAATGATGAACCAATGCATTCATCGAAGGATGAGGGTATAATTTTATTCATTTAAAATTAATTAAATCCCCCTACCTCGATTCGTAGTACGTTATCGAAGGCGCAGAAAAAGAATTCGAAGATGTCATTGAATGTTTCACCCGTTACACGCCACCGATTCCAGGCTCAAGCGTCATCCTCATTCTTTGTCGGTGATAGTGTGTTATTCGTTTGAGATAATGGGAGCTCTTTGTGTTCTTCATGTTCCTCTTTGGAAAAGGGTCATCCTTCCAAGAGTTCTCCCAAGCTCCTAAAGAATAATCGCCAAGCCAAAGTAAAATATTAGGCTTCCTATTGTTTTAATGTTGCCATGAATTTCAAATGAATTAGAACACTCAAATTAATTAATAGAGACATTAATTAATTGTGTTGGCACAATTAAGGGGGAGGGAGGTGGAGAGTTTACCCAAATTAAATGAAGAGAGGTGTCTCTAATAAATTCAAGGGGAGTTAAAGAGTTAAAGGGGGGTTTCAAGGGGAGTTGAGGGGTTTGAACTCATGTGGCCCCCACCACAAAAATATCCTCTTATGGGAGGTTATGTGGGGGTGGGATCCACCACCAACCTCCCTTTGGAGGTTTTAACTACCATCCAAATAAAATTATGGAACACATAATTTTATTTAAATTTTACTTAGAAACCCCAAAAATTAATTACCACTCCCGATAAAACGCAACTACGGTAAAGGTCTCCTTAAGTGAATACCGGCACTGTGAGTTCGTCAGTGTCCTCAGATTTCAATTCCGAGAACTGGTTCAAAAGATAAAAAATCTCACACGTATGTTTACTGAACGTACCAAAAAAAACTTCATAAATTGATTCTGGGCACATCGGGCCTCAAAATCAGGAACCGTCAGAAACTGCTGACTCATAAAATTCCTAGGTATTTAAGAAGAAAAAATTCCACAGGATTTCCGGGTCTTTACAGAACCTATTTTAGAGGAAGTAAATAAATATTCTCATGAAGAGAAATAACCTAATGAAAATGTGAATAGAGGAAAGAGTCCATATTAATTTCATACTGAAGTTTTAAATGAAAATTTTTCTGTGGATGAGTCAGTTCATGAATCTAAGGAAAAATTGCTTGAGAAACTAGTGTAGAAGGATACAAATCGAGATCTGATGCTCAATAATTGCCTTTAATTTTGATAAATCAAGTTGAGAATCAAGCACAGGGTGCCTCTGATTCTGAGAATAATCATGTAGATGAGTTAATCATAAAATTTAATTGAATTAAAGATGAAAATGTTTCTTTGAGAAGGGAATTAGAGAAGGAGAGACAAAAGTTTCAGAACTTGAAAAATAGTTCAGTTTCAAAAAGGTAAGTGGAAGTTTTTAATAAGGAGATGTTAGATGAATTTGGAAAATTAAAATTTGAAATTTTACTGAAATCAAATTTGGTAGAATTAAAAAAATTTATGAAGTAACAATTTGCAACTGTCATAGGAATTAAATCCAGTACATCAGGTACTTCAACTGATTTAATCAAGAGATTTCAATCCATTACATTTGTAATTAACAATATGAATGACAGGTTGTAGGAATTAGAATGTAATAGTGCTCCACTATCTGTTTTGTTGGATAATCAAAAGAATCTTGTTGAGAAGTTTACATCAGCTAAACCAGGAGTAATAGAGTTATGAAACAGGTTCACTGAAAATCTAAATCAGTTCATGGAAAAGAAAGAAATATTGCATGAGTTTTTCAGAGTCAAACTGATTGAAGATATTCATTTGAATCGGGAAGGAAGAGATCTGATAATTCATTCAGGATATGGACTGGTGAAAAGGTTAAGAATGCAATTAGTAGAGCTAAATGAAGTTGTTCAGAGTCGCTGAAATACCCTTTTTCAATATTTTATCCCAACCTTGATTTCTGTATTAATTATGTACTTATACATATATTTTCAATAAAACATTTTTGAATCTTCTTTTTTTACGTGTTTTTAATTTGTTTTACTATTCTGTCTATGTTAGAATGTCAGAATCCAGATTCAATTATTGATAAATATTTTATGATAGCATTTACTTAAGTTTAGTGCTACATTAAAATGTGTTATATTTCTTATTCTATATTTCTTTTTGATATCACAAAAGGGAGAGAAATTGGATAAACACAAAATTATATTTAAAATGGATAAATATTTTTCTCAGGGGGAGAAATTTGGATATAATACAACATTTTAAATATTATTTTTATAGGAGAAATTTATATAAAAACAAAATATTATTTTCTTTACTTTATAATGGGGGGATAAATTTCTAAAATAAATTTTAAATAAATTTTTAAAAAAATATTTTATTTATATATGGGAGAACTATGGATAAAACTTTATTTATTTCTAGTTGAAATAATTATGTTAAAATAAAATATTATTTTATCCTTGAAAAATTCTAAATTATATGCAATTAATTTCATGGGTTTTGTGATCATCAAAAAGGGGGAGATTGTTGAGCAAGTGTTGTTTTCAGTAATACTCTATACTATTATGATTAGGGGAGATTTTGGAGCATGTATTGTTTCAACAATACTCTATCTTTTTATGATGATTTTGATGCTCACAAATACCCTTATTTATTATTCTAATGATTTTACTTTGAGTATATTTGAGGAAATTAATATTCTTTATATTTCTATTTTTGAATAATACTAAAGCATTTAATCCACATGGAATATTTGATAAAGTGTTCGGAAATCATTTTAGCATGTTCTGGAAACACTATTCATACCCTACGTTGAAGAGCGTAGTGTAAGGATAAAAATCTACATTTACTTTACTGGAGTTTAGAAAAGTATGGTTAATCAACCATACGTTATCGGAAAAGTATGGTAAAAGAACCTTATGTTTAGAAGGAACCTTACATTAATAATATCTGAAAATTATGGAAGAATAACCTTACGTAAGTATAGAACCTTACATTTTCTTCAAAAAAGTATGGATCACCAACATTACTTTTATAACGAACCTTTCATTCTATCGAAAAGTATGGATCTTGTATCTTACATTTTTCTAAAGAGGATAGTATGGATAATATATCATACTTTTTAAAGTTGAAGAGAAAAGTATGGAAGATCAACATTACATTTGAGATCAACCTTACGTTTGAAGAATAGATCATCAACCCTACGTTTTGCATCAGAGATTTAAAATATGACTTTATCATGCAATGGTCATTATGTAGAATATCAGGATGATTTTAATCCATATTAAAATCCCGATATTAAAGAACATATTTGACTGATTTAAATCCGTTTATTTGTGATTCAAAGGATCGATTTAAGAGGAGGATTTCATGCTGATTATTAAGGGAAGTTACGACTTCTTTGTTATTCAATCATTTGAATATCACGATTCTTAAGGTGAAATTTATGGATATAAATTTTAAAGGAAAACGCTTGTCTTTATTATGTTTATATTTGTGTTATTTTGAATTACATACATAGAGACGAATCATTATAAAAAATATAAGAAGAACAAGCTCTCGAGTTTTTAGACTACAATTTTTATAGAGTTATATGAGTCACAAAGATCTGCTGCTACCAAGATCTATCAGACTCTATTTTTCTGAAGAAAAGGAAAAGTGTTAAAGATTATTATTCTATATAGAAGATATTTCGTGAATCTATTTTTTTTGAAGTTTCTAATTTTATTTCAAGATCTATTTGCAACTGGATCGACACAGAACTGGTCTTACCTGAAGAACATATTTTCTAAAGATGACGATCCATCTACTGTCAGTTCTGTGCTGCTGCAACTGTGAATAACAACTTGAAAGTAATTTTATACAAATACTCTTTTCATTTTGAGTAACTGGATTCTCTTACTAAGCTGTGTATTTTTTTCTATGCATGTACCAAAAGGCTATGTTATAGCCTTGTCTTTTAGAGGTGTCAACTACCTGCACTCAATTATGGATGATCTGTTGATAAGGGGACCAGATAGTGAAAATCACTAAGATTGGGGAGTAGAGCGTTGGTGGAGTGGACTAGGGGCCTTATGTTCCCCAAAATACTATACATCCATGCGTCCTTCAATCTTTTTATTTTCCACTGCATAAACATTATAATAATGTTAAAGGAAAATTTTGGAAATCATTACGATTCTTGAAGAAACTGTAAAAGACACAAATCTTGTGCATATTTGGTATAACCCGATCCAAAATTTTGTTTATTATCTAGTTTCTAGTGTTGGTTTATTTTTTTAAGCTCCATGAGGTGTTGGAGTAGGTGGCCCTATTGGAAGAAGAAATATTGGCACACTACTTATTCAAATTTTTCTAGTGGTGTATGTTTATGAATATATATTCATATTTATAATGGTTTTACATTTATGACTGCATGTATATAAAGGTGTCCTTATTCTATTTTATCAATAATATGATACTAAAATTTTTTTATTTAATTTTCTTGGAAATGTATTTCATATGGATGATTCAAAATAATCTTTCAGTAGAATTAATCTTGACTTATTATATTATTCAAAGATGGTAAATCATTCCTTAATGATAATCTTAGACCCACAATGCCAATAATCATCCCCCAGGGATCAGGGAATGCTCTTGGGGTGGTTGTATCTTAATTTGGTTAATGTTTGGGTGTCTGAGTTAGGGTATCGACATTTAGAATCAAAATAGAGATGAATCCTAAGTCCAAGAAGATGGGAAATTCTAAATCATATATCTGGAGTGAATTTTATACAAATGGTGTTGCAAGGAGAACCACTAAGAATTCATAAAATAAAGTTGGAAGAATAGGGTTGGTCCTCCATGGCCAACCACATTCCTCAAATTTAGGATGAAAGAGAAGCGCTCCTCTCTGCATGTATTTAATTGTTATATATGATGATTGGAGTGATATAGATTTAAGGGGGTGGTATAATCCTTGAGGTGAATACATTAAAAATTATGGGTGGTATCCAGGTATAATATTTATGTAATAAGTGGTGTTATAGAAAAAATCAATGGTGTCAAGGCATGATCTAGAACACAGAAGTGGGGTTAGAGAAATTGAAGTAGTATCTTGATAATATTAAATTTCATCCTATGATGAATAGTTTTAATTGTTTGATTGTTAATATAAAATTAAATGGGTCTTAATGATCAATATGAAGTATCAAGTGGTTTCAAGTTAAATACAATACACAACAAGTAATATTATTCCATTTTTAGTGGTTTAATACCCTGAATAAAAAGAAATATATCACGAGGGAGAATAAATAATATTCATTAAAGGGTCCATGATTTTATTTTTTTATGATCTAATGAAGTGGTATCATCTAAATGTTTTTGGTATATTAAAATCCATTTAAAGGAAGCTCCCATGATGTGTTATTAGTGGAGTTAGAGATGAAGGAATTGAAGAGAATCCCTATGAACGAGTGAAGAAATTGTTTCATCAAATGTTATCATGATCTTATCATAATAAGTTGTATAAATTATTTTAAAACGTGGTATGAATCACACACTTCTTATTTTATTTTTTATTCATTAACAATATTATGTAAGTGTAATTGAGATCATGGGGAGATAATTTTTTAAGGAAGCTAATTGACCAAGTTGCATGAGTTTATATAAGTAAGTGAGTGAAATAGAAAACATTTATTCTATTGACTTAGAATTTTATTTTCACACTAAGTTACGAATCATTAGTCTTTGGGGATTTATTGATAACTCATTTCTAAGTGGTATGTCCACTCACTAAAAATCTTTTAGGAAATGTAGCTACATGTGAAAGAGTTTTTTTTAGCTTGAGAGAAGATCTAGAATTATTTTTTTAACAATTACGTGACACCCACCATTACACTATGAAATTTATTTTGGTATTAATTTATTTTATTTTGTGTTATTTTAAGTTATAATAATTTTTTTCTTAGAATTTAAATTTTTGGGAAGGTTTTTGATTGTCACATGGGTTACACATGGTTAGGGGTAACTATACAAAAACTGTGTGTTTGGATCTATAATTAAACAATTCCATTTAGAATAGTTAGCACATTAGTAGTTAAACCATGTGGGATCTATGGGTTACCATGAGTTATGTTCATGTGTTTTTTTAGTATAGTCTGAATAGGTACCACAAATTTTGGTAAATCGTGTGAGTTGGTCAGGAATTAAAATTTCAAAATTTTTAACTCTGACCTTGAAATTTTTTATGTTACTTTGGACCTTTCCCTCTCTACCTATACAAAATGTGATCCCCTAGATGATCCCCATTTGTGCATGAACTCCCTTGCTCAATAATCCATTACCATTGGTTATTTCATGAAGTTTCTTCATGATTATTGGTTGAATATTCAAGGTGAATACTCCTTTTCCCTTCTTTATCTATTTCTTCCTTTTCTTCCCCTCCCTCTCACCGCATGTGCCCGACCAAACCCTAGGGAATTGGGTTGACTGATTTTTCATTTTTTTTCTTTTGGATAGGTTTTTTGATCACTTCTTCAGGTCTAATTTATCTTGTATTCAAATATTTGGACCTCCCATCATCGATTTGAAGTAGGTTTTCCCATGCCCTAAAAATCAAATTCATAAACTATTGACTGCTTGGTTTTTAATTTTTATTTTAATTTCCAAATAGTTGTATCATGTGTGTTTATTGAAATTCTTAGTTAAAAACATGGTTTATCTTTTCTTTATCAAAATTTAAGGGCATTTCTATTTAAAATCTTGGTTAATATTTGGTTTTACTTAACCATACTTGCTAATTATTTTGAAATATTTCCTCAATGATCTATAAAATAGTGTTTAAAATTTATAAAGATATTTTGATATTTTAAAGTGAAAAATCAAAGGTTTTACTTGATATTTCAAGAGATAATTGAAATTCCAAGTGTTTTTAAAATGTTTCATAAATTATTCTGAATTAAATGTGAGTTTTATAAATTGTTTGACCCCATTTTGGATATGGAATAAAGTAATGGGTTGTGTGTTGGACTCATGGAGGTTTTTAATAAAAGTGGGTTACTTCTTTAAATCCATATACAAATAAATTTTTATAGTTTTCGTGGAGTTTTTTGGATCCTTAAATGGTTTTCAATTCATCAATTTTTTTTGGTTTTATAGGTTGTTTGAAATGAGATTTTAAATAGTTTATAAACATAGGTGAAATGGATCAACATATTTAGCATTATATTTTAATAGCTTTTTAGGAACTTAAAATTATTTTAAAAAGTATATGAGAACCTATTGATCCACCTTGTTTTATTATGACCCCTTAGGGGGATGTTGTTGATTATTGATATCAATTGTGTCTTGATGGGATTTTCTGTATTTCATGTAATTTGAATGAAATTAAAAAGGTTTACTTATTGTGTGGGTGTAGGTGTTTAGGTGTGTGTTATTTTTCAAATATGTTATACTTGTTGTATGTGATTATTTATATCTCTCCTCCACTTGAATTATCATGGGAAACCTAGGTGTATAATAGGTAAAATGTATGAGAGAAATACCTAGTGTGTAGGAGTGGGTATCTAGGGAATCCTTCCCATATCTACCTCATCAGTTGGAAAAAGAGGGGAGTGGGTCATGAGATAGAAACCATTTATAGCTTGTGGTAGCAAAGGTGCTCCTGGGATGTTTATTTTTAGATAGAATGAAAGGATTAACAAGAACATGGAAATGTTTAGTAGTTCCATACTAGGTTATTTTTCTTTAGTTTAGGCCTTTATTA
Organism: Viscum album; assembly: GCA_963277665.1. Lineage (NCBI taxonomy): Eukaryota > Viridiplantae > Streptophyta > Magnoliopsida > Santalales > Viscaceae > Viscum > Viscum album. The sequence goes on along the minus strand of OY728155.1, from coordinate 1,511,888,371 downwards.
ATATATCCTTAAGATGTTTCCCATGACCTTAGATCTAATTTTATGATAAAATTTGGGATTTTGTTTGTTTTTCAATTACATATGATACCAATTGATTTTTATTGGAACTGTGTTTCTTTCATCCATTTTATAATGTATGTGATGTTTTGGTATATATTATGAAATGTTCCATTTTTATAGATTGAGGTTACTTTTCAAATTTATTTGTGAAATGATTTGAAAATAATGGTTTGTTTAACATATAAAAGTGGTGTTGTTTTTAATAAGTATTTTGATAAATGTTTTGGGAAAAGAGAGAGAAGTGATATATTTTGGATCTAGATTTTAAATTTAATTTTTTCTTGTTTTGTGAAGAGTATGAAAGAAAATTCATGATTTATGGGTTAGATCAAAAACTATGGTTTTAGTTCGTATAAGGCTCATTTTTTTTTCTAAATTTGTTTACCCTCATTTGGAAAAAGTTTTTTGGTTATGGACCTCCCTTACCATTTTAAAAAGAATGGGGGTGTTTATAAAAATTATTTATGACACAATATTTATTTTACCTTAAGTTCATGTGAAAACCCCATTTTCTATCTATATTTTAAACTAGATTTAAAGTGGATCATTAATTAAATGTTTGGGGTGTGGAAAGGTGGGTGGTGGCCTGTAAATAATTTTTATACTCATACATATTCTACATTTTAGTTTAAGGGTTATTTTTAAAATCTCAACCATTATTGGGGTGTTTATTGATTTGGGGACTTGAGGTTAGTGTTTATTTAGTTTTATTTAGCACATCATCCAGCAGTGCATATTTCTTTATTTGGTAGGCTGTTCATCTAGTTGTGTCATTTACTTTCAAATAATTTCTATCCAGTTGTACACTTTAAATGAGTTATTTACCTTTTTTAGTTATAGTTATTTGTTAATTGCATTACATATATATATATAGATTGGGTGGTTCTACTAGTAACTGTTTATGTGGATGGAGTTAAGGGTGAGTTGAGGATTTTATTTAGTATTTTCTATATCTTCCAGATTTACTAGGTATATTTGATTTTGGCATGGACGTAAAACTCATAGATGGGTCATGCAGAAATTTTAAGAGAAAATACACTGTGATATAATTATGATTCAAGATAAAAATCATTCCCAAGTTTGTTCCTTTGATGCTTGGTAACTATTTTCCAACAAGTGGGGATCAAGAATGCCTTTTGGTCCTGTGGAAAACTTGGTCTAGTGTCAATTTAGATGGAAGCCTAGGTCATTTCATTACAAATGGTATCAAAGACTAGGATCTACAATGGGATACCAGGTTCATGAGTACCCCTTTTTATATTTGGGTGTATCATGGTAGAATTGAGTTATAATTTTTCCTCAGAACTCGAGTGGTGGGTTTAGGGAATGTTTATCTAGCTCTTTACCCCCCTAAGCCTCGAGTTTCCAAGGTAAGTGAAATTTGAAATTTGAATTAAGGAATTCATTTTAATTATCAATGTTGGTAGTTTTGATCCTCATTGAAATTAGATGAGTTGACTTGGGGTCATATTTAGTGATTTTGGATAGATATAGAAAAGATAATCAAGGTATAAGTTTAGATTTAAAGGCATGAAAAACCATGCAGAAAACAAGCAGTTGATACTAAACATGATCTTGAGACCATTTCATTATTGGTGTGTAGCCATCAATCATATGTCCAAGTTGAGAACGACTCCATATCTCATTTAGTTTTTCTATTTAGATCCCTTGAATCTTGTATTTCATTGATGTTTTAGGAAATGAAAAGAGGATCAAGGTAGGTCTCATGATATATTGGAATCATTGGATTTTATTTTGGTTAATCCTTCTATTATGTATATGTTTAAGTTATTTTAATGTGATGTGAAATGAATCATATTTTTATTTTTGGAAAGTAGATTTCATGAGAAAAATGTTTTTGGATTTAAAACAATTCCTTAGGGATTATGTGTAGAGTGAGAGTGGGTTTTATAAAAATATTTTTGAATTTATTGAGTTCATTATGAAATTTGTAAAGATTTTATTTTATTATAAAATCTAGAAAATGTTTTGGATTTAAACTAGTTCAATAAGTTTTTAATGGTTTAAATAAGTGTGATTTTTTCACTAAAATAATTTTTTAAGGTTGTTTATACCTATTTTAAGGGATTTTTTAAAACTTATTTTTGTGGATTGTTTGGGTTTTATGTTTATCATGTTTTTAGAAAGGGTAATGATTTGAATATTATTTATAATTATAAGTGGTTTTTTGAATATGAAAATCAAAAGAGTATTTTGGTTTAAAAACTGATTGTGGTGACTTTAAAAATTAGTTTTAGAAATGTTTTGAATTGACCATGTTGGGTTTGGTCTTGGGGTTAAAATTGTAAAATAATTTACATTTAGAGTTTAGTAAAATACAACCTAATTTTAATGGTGATTTAATTTTCAAAATGTTTTTTCAGGAGTCTTTGCTAAGGGACCGTGATTTTAGAAGAGACAATTTGAAATTATTTTTCTTCTATTAATTAAAATATGTGGTTGGTTTTGTATCTAATTTTATTTTGGGACTGCTGGATATGATTTAAGGGACATGAACAGGTTGATCTCATGTCACATGTTGTTTAGTGTGAACCTCCTAGAATGGTCTAGTGTAAAGTTATAGTGCTTGTATTTGGGGGATCATTCCTCCATCTAGTTTTAACACTACCAATGATCTGAATGGAGGGTATGTTTTTTTTCTCTCCTCTTAGAAAAGTGTCTTGGATTTATCCAATGAGGTTTTTTTAATGGCTCTCTTTTGGGACCTTATAGGTAAAGTGGGTTAGGCTGTGAGATTTGGTTTAATAGTTTGACCAATATAGGTCAGTTTTCTTTGAGACTCAGATTTTAGGGTGATTATTTTATTTGGGAAGGTTGTTCGACTAAGATTGGAGACATTTGAGATTGAGAGAGTTTACATCATTTGATGTATCATTTGGGTATTTTTTTTGTTTATATTTTATATGAAAACCTATTTTGGTATTTATACTATTTAAGTTTGGTGTAGTTGTGGCTTGAGGGAACCCTCACCTGGTGTTTTCTTTGGGTACCTTGTAATAATCCCAAATCTAGTAACCCAAATCTGATGTCAATTATATTACATTAGTATATATATGAGGGATCTAATCCTAAAGGATCAATTAGTTTATCAGTATTGAAGAACTATATACAAACATGATTCCCATATTACATTATAAATTTAAAATAAATAGCATAAAAAATATTCTAACATCCTTGATATTAATTATAATATACTTATTTATATCTCGGGGAAAGGAAAATAAATAAAATAGTGAGATAATATGCTCATTAAGGTTTACATACAATATTATCCATTATGAGTAAATAAGGCATAATCAATATGATAAGGTAAATAACTAAAAACACATTCCATTTAATCATTAACTTGAGGAAAAAATGCATCCATGGATAATATCAATGCATCAATCTCATGTATAATAAAAATTGAATTCTCAATGAAGTAAATGCTTAATGTTGGGTATCATGATCTCAGATATAATGATATCTCTATCATCAAAGTATTGCGCTAATAAAGTTTCAACTATGGGTAGACATACATCAAAAACCCATTTAATTTGGCTAGGTAATTTGTATCATGAGACCTGTAAATGCATTGGGGGGATATCTATAACCTCCCCCATCACTTCATGTCCAATTCATTCATCATATATTTAATGATCAATTCAATTCATAAACAATATACCTTATCAAAAAATATCTATATTAAGTAAAGAATACAAATTTATCAAGGTTTTCCATAGTCAATCACATAACTTTCAAAGTAAAACACCATATATAGAAATGATATATGGTTTAATAAATAAGTATATCCATGATGGTTATTTAAGATAAATTTAATTCCTAATGAAAAAAATTATCATAATAAATTTAATGTTTCAATATAAAAGATGACCTTCAATTCATAAAAAATACAGGTTTTGAAATAAATTCACGCCTTTTAGAGAATAAAAGAAAATGGATAAGGTTTATTAAGAGTTTTTTCTTTGTAAAACAATTGAAAACTTTTAGAAAAATCTAAATAGTATAAAAAAATTATGGTAGTGGGAAAATCTATTAATGCTGAAAAAACATTCCTTTTGACTTTTTGTAAAGAATGTCAAAAATGAACCTTTCAAAAAACATTAGAAAGATTACTTTTAATAATTTTAAAAATTAAAGGATAAATTAAAATTTATTTTGAGTAAATAAAAAAACTTTTGCAGAATAATTTTGAAAAATATAGACATGGAAGAAAAATCTACTTGACAAAAAATCAATAAGATAAAATTTTTATTTAAACATTTCTTTTATTAATTCAAGTGAAAAAGAGAAGAAAAGTTGTAAGAAAGTATGGAAACTACTTAATAGAGTAAAATTGAATCAAGACTTTAATCATAATGAATAAATAGTTATTCATATTGAATACCTAAAAGTGGTAGTATATACACCACAAAAAAAATAAATAGATGCATAATACCAACTATGTCTCTATAGTTGATATAAAATCACTTAAAAAGATAATATTATTGAAGTGAGAATTAAAAATTGAAGTGATTATGTTTTAAAAAATTTAAATCCAAAAAAAAGTGGGTATGCAACAAAATACAATCAAATTTTATTTCACACATAATCATTACATAACATAGTCAATGAAGTATAAGTATAACTCAATGAATGAAAATTGAGTTATGAAACCGCCAGCATTACTTTGGAATTGCCTTGTAAGTTTTTTAACCTGGTGCATGATAAATTTAGATTAATTATAATTAAATAAAAAAACCATATAAATATCTATAATATCATATATGATCCATTTATAACATGTTATCACATGTTTGTTAATAATATTTTATTATTATCATTATTTTGGGTATTAGATGCTTCGTTTTTCATGAATTTTTCAATTCAATAGTTTTGGTACTTTTAATTTGATTATGGTTCCATAATATCCATAATGGTAATCATGAAATAAATATCATATATATCCATTAAATCTATCCTTACTATCATCCATGTAAAATGGAAATGAAAAACGAATCACATCGCTTCATGGTGGTGGTAGTCCACATGTATGCATGAGTGACATTAACGTTTTCCAATGAATTGGAAGGTAAGAAGGTATATATGATATTATAATTATAGAATAATATTAATATCATAAATATCATATGTATTTATTAGTTTTATATTTATAACTATCCATGTAAAGCGGTGATGAAAAACGAATTACACCGCTACGTGGAGATAGAAAATTGTACGTACGTATGAGAGATGATTTCATTTTTAGTTGGATGAAAAAGAGATGTAATATGGTTGTTAAATAATAATAATAATAATCAAGTATATTTATTATACAAGATTTATATTTTAGGATGGATACGACACATTAATAGGAAGTAGAAGAAGAAATAAACTTGAAAGAGTTGGTAAAGATGATTACATTTTCTTCGATAGAATTCCTTTAGATATCCTATTAAGGGACCTAGGGTTGGTATTTTGGAAGGTTAAAAACCTATAGAACTTAGATAAGGGTTTTTATAATGTAATTGGGTAGGTTTTTTTGAGATAGGTTTCTCAAAGTTATGTAAAGAAAAGAGATAAGTGATGTCCTTTTATAAGTGAAGGGAGGGGATTTCTTGGAATTTCCTAAAGTATTAAATTTATCTATGTCCAAATGGATAAAAATTAATATAATTAAATATAAGATTATTATGAGTCTAAATAATCTCATAAAATAAAATTTAGACAATTTTTTGATACTTTTTCACCCTTATCTTTTAGTTTTAACCCCCATTAACCCTTTGGAAAATTACCACAATATTAATATTTTATACCTTTTAAGGGTCCAAAATGTTCCCATAAAAGAAAAAAACACATAAATGTACCATTTTTATGTTTTAAACCACATCCCATTATTTTTTCCCAATGTAATATGTTTTTTGAAATTTAAATAATTTAATAAAATATTATTTATCATAAAATATCATTAATATTATTTTGATACAATTCATTTAATTTCACTCTAAATACATCAAGATAAAGTGATAACTAGAATATATTAGTTTCAAACATCCCTAACATGTAATATGTATCTATAAATTTTTTGGAAAATAATAATTCAACAAAATTTTATTACTTTAATATTTTTAAAATCATCTATTTCATTTTTCTATTAATTGAATAAATACATTAATTTCATTGTGTAAGAATTTAAGATAATTATTTAATCACTAAAAAATTAAAATAAATTAACATGTTAAATATAATTAATTCATATTTCAAATAAACTTTTATAACTAAACGTAAGCTATATTTATCACTATAAATTTTTATATATATATTAAAAGAAGAAAAATGATATTTTTATCTTTATCTATCACTTAAATTTTATAAAGGTAAAAATAAAAACCACATGACACCAAGTTTTCAAATTTTATAAAATTATATGGAAATGGATGAAATAAATTCCTACAATAGGATACATACAAGTTTTCTGATAATTTTTAATGCCTTATCACATTATTTTTAACCATAATTCCTTTATCTACCCTTTATTAATGTGATAAATTTTATCAAAATTACTATTTATATTAACTAAAAATAAAATGGAAATATTTAACAAATTTGTATTTCTCGATTAAAAATATGGAATCCATTTTTCAAGATTCAATTTCTATAAGTGGAATAAATTAATTTAAAGTTAAAACTCAAAAATCAATAAAAAATAGTTTTCAGAAAAATGCATTTTAAGTATAAAAATGTTTTATACTAAATTCAACCATAAAATTTATTACAATGAAATTATTTTAATTATTAATACTATATTCAAACTAATTTTACTTTTAAAATATTTTAAAACAAAATGTAACTTTTGAAATTCTTAAAACAAAAATATAGTTTTCAATGAAAATTAATATTTTTCATTATTCACTTGAAAATAAATATTTCTAGAAAAATAAAAAAAAATCAATATAAGATAATTTTGACATGAATATTTCAAAATTTTTATAATTTTTATGAAATTAAATTTATAAATTTTTCAGAAATTTGTTATAATATTCACTCATACAAATCAATATAAACCATTTATGTAGAAAACATATTTTTAAGAATAAAATATCTATTAAAAATTTAGTGATTATTTCATAAACATTAATCAATTATTTTTTATTATGTAGGTCATTCATATACATTTCATTATGAAGTTAATCCTATTCATACCAACCAATTCTTTGGCTAGGTTATAACTATCATATTTAAATAATAATATTTCTTGATTCCTTTAAGATCGGTGTTGCATGTTTTATATGCTATCTAACATAGAGTTATTTTAAAATATTAAGATATTAAATTCTTACCCACTTTAATAAATTGTGTCCTCACAATTTTAACTCTTTCTTGGTTTGTAAATTTAAAATTCTTTTATAGAAAACCCATATCATAAAAAGAGTTAATAAAAAATCCTCCTAAAAAGGGAAAGGGAAATAGGAAGGTCTTTAAGAATAACCAAAAACTTGATTTCCAAGTAGGATAACATTAGTGAGAAGTGAAAATATAGACATGGAGGAGAAAAATAATGCCCAAGTACTATTATAGAGTGATATATAACATGGTCATGATAAAGTTAACGACCAAAAAATCAGAAAACTGTGATGGATTAAAAGATCATTGATTCATCATAAATGATTATAATAAGATATTTTTTTGTTTCAAGATCCTTTTCCTGGAGTTAAGGAATTATTTTACCATATAGACTAATAATATACAAAAACATACTTACTTTAAAAGTATAATTTCATCCTTTAATCATTTTTCAGAAAAATCTCATCCTTTCACCAAACGATGAGTATTCAGGATGAAATTTTCATACCTAAAGAACTAAAATCAAATTTTAATAGATTATAAGAACCATAAAATAATGAAAAATATTTCCATCAATCTATAAATATTTACCAAAACCAAAATGGTTAGAAAAATTCATCTAATATAATACATTAATATCTAAAACCATAATAGTAACACCCAATGTTCAACTTAATTCATTCCATAAGTATTTATCCTTAATACCCATCCAAAATAAATATGACCAAATTCAAATTCCAAAAATTTAGAAATAATGTCACTAAATTAAATTAACATTTATCTCTTGAAGATCATAAAGTAACTCTTAATGTCACATAACGAAAACTTAAAGAGCTTTATCACCACAAAAACTCAATAAAAAGATAACTATTTCCAAAAATTTACTACATCCTTATTCCTTAAATAAAATCATTAATTATAGATTATATTCCATGAATATGAAAATTCCATAAACTCTATCATAAATTAATTTTTCATCAAATCACTATTCATTTTCAAGGTCACCAATACTATATAATTTACTTCATCAATGTCAACCATCTATTTTTCCCAATCGAACATTATTACTTCAACATCAAGAATGTATTAAAGTCTATATTTCCATAAAGCGTGTGTTTTCCATAAAATATCACCTTACTATTAAATCACTTTTTTTGGTCATTAGTACCATTTAAAAAATGATTTCAAATCCTTAAATAAAAACTATTGTATAATAATATTTAGATTATTTATGATTCTTATAACCAAAATATCATTGATATAATAATTTCACAACATAATTCTCAAATCCCGATACACAACCACTTCAATCCTTCCACTTAAACAAATATAATGACATATGTACTTCCTTTTTCTAGGAGTTAACCCTTTTGATTAGGGCATTGAATGAGATAATTCCCATATTTCCCACACATAATATATTAAAATCCTCAGTAATTTATTTCTATATGACCTTCATTCCCACATAGAAAAAATCTTCCCCTTCCATCGAGACATTCCTCAGGATGTCTCTTTCCACATTTTTGTCATGAAGGAAATTGATCTTTCTTCCCTCCATGGTCTTCACTACCTGAGATATCAAATAATTATAACCTTTTATTATTTATAGAGTTCAAGAGTTGTTTAAGGTGATATTTTTAATCAAATATCAAGATAAATGATTTGGAATAATCATAATATCTCTCACTCTATTCCTTATCCCATTTGGTTTCTTGTAATCACCACATTGTCCATCACATTCAATGTTAACATGGGTTTTTCTAGTTATATTCATTAATTGAAACCAAAAATCATATTATAATAAACAATAATCATAGTATGAAACCAAATAATCATGAAAATAATTTATAGGAAGTATAAATCATGACACCTTATTTTCAATATAAGACACCTTAGGTTAATCCTATTTCATTCATGGTCATCATCTATTCAATGTTGTATTAGTGGGTTCCCTAGACAAAACTTGAATAGTACTTTTTATTAACATACTATGTATGTAGTGAGTTATACATGTTATACACTTACCATTATAGTGTTGATATTCATGTATCCACTATTTAAATGGTAATGTCCATAGATTAATTATTGTATCAAAATGCTATAGCAGTTCCTAGACTATAATGAGAACTTCAAGATACCATGACATTAATCTTAAACATATTTCATATATTCTAGGTACATTATACTGACCAGACACAATTGATGTCTGACTATCAAGTACTTGGGGATCATAATTATTGAGACTTATTCTCAGGAAGTTCACACTTGGTGATCTATTATAGGTGAGATCATGAGGATAGACTCTCCAATAGTTACACCACATGTTTTAGGTGTCATTGTATGTTCCTATCTAGGAACATGTGTATTGGTATCCTGACTTGAGATCATTATAAATGTGTACCATTTGATCACATACTTCGATACACTGAAAAAATCATGACATTGAAGTCATAGTGAGGTAGCTTGTGTTGGGTGAATCATTAGTCGTATGACATTGGTTGAATGGTCAAGATATAATTTGTAATTTCTGATTTGAGGAAGTGATATCTTGGGCTTTTTTGACTAGGATGGTAGTTCCTTTATAAATCTTTTCCCAAGGTAGTCGAAGGTAAGCCTTTCTAGTTACATCAATAAATAATACATCAAGAATGGATAATGATACAAGTTGTGCTCCCTATTTTATGAGATATCATGAGGCAAAGTGATTATATTACACAATTCATGTTTGTAGGAAAAGGTTGTCATTTATATGAATTTTCCTTATCTCTTTATGTGATTTAATGGGTTTCTAGACTCTTCTCTTGGTCTATGAAAAATATTAATTACTATTGAGATAAGGGACTAGAGAGTTTCATACAATAACATATTCAAGAGTCTTCCCTATTATGGTGAATAAGTGTATAGGACATGTTGGGCCCCACCATAGGGTCTGAGAGTTGCCTAAGTGATATTGATCACTTATGAATAAATAAATTCATTACTATTTTAGTATATAATAATTAGGTTAAATTTATTCATTAAAAGTATTCACAAGGTATTTAGTGAATACCTAGAAAAATATAATACAAACAAATATTATTTTAATATTCAAGGTTTGTTTAATATTTGTGAGAATTACGAGTCGAGTTAATAACTTTGGTTTATCACATAATATATTTATTATATATTACAAGCATGTGATAAAAATATAAATGACATTATGATGTATTTAGTTCATCATAACGTGTCATTTACTACTCATTTAGTGGGAAATTTATTTCCTAGTGTCGAGGAACCCTTTATAGGTATTTGAAACTCCCACTATATAAGTATAAGAAAGAGAATAAATCTATTTTCAATCATTTAAATGAATTAATATCCTCTCTATACTCCCACTTCATAGAGAGAAAGTCTCTATCTGAGAAATCGATCCAAGAATTCCTTTTTATATCAATGACATAGGATCGAGGTGATCGTCATGACGTCGAAGGAATCATCGGAGCTCCGTGATAGAACCAGAAATTCAATGATTTACCTATGTACAGACTCTTGAAGCTTGTGTGAATGATCTAAAGGGGTTTAGTTTAATATCCTTCAAATAAAAATCACCAGTGATGAGCTACAGTCAAACACACTATCGATTCAAATGAGGTACTCATTTATTTAATTTTGTGCTTTGAAATATTCATGCGAGATCCTTAAACCTCTAGTGGGGATCAAATCATCAGAGACGATGAAGTTTTATCACTCTGTAGATGAAAAATTTTAAATCCCCAACCCACAAAATTTTGTTGCACACCCCGATACCAAAAATTGATATCTGATAGATCATGTGAATATTCTTAGCCAATCAAAATTATTTTGATTTATATTTAAGTAGAGGATTTTAATTCAGTCCTGATGGATTAGACCGTACAATGACTCAATTTTGGTAGGACAAGTTATAGACAATCCAATTTTTTTATACGAATAGAACATAGTCTAACATGTATAAATATTTAATAAAATATATTTTAATGTTTTAATTATACCTAAAGACAGATGACTGGTGAAGTTTTGATGTAAATATTATAATTTTAGTGGTGGGATGGTGGCCGAAATAGTGTTTTTTCAGGAACCCTCTAATTTCCCAAGATCGTGAAATTCAATTTATAATATTAAAATTTTCTTAATCCCATTAGAGATGCATCATAATTTTGTGTCAAAAAGGAAGATGAGTTTTTTGCCGATGGTGGTTGTAGAATAATTCACACTGGAAAACAAACAAAAAAGAAAAAATAAAAATAAAATAAGAAGCATTTTGAAAAATGGGGGGGGTATGCTAGGTAAGGACAAATTAAATTACTCCTTTTGTTGGTAGCTGGTCAAAAACCACATCCCCCTCCCCATTTGGAATTCCCTGCTGTTCAATACGACCTTTTTCCAGCTGATTCCAGTTGCCGCAACGTAGGCCTCCTCCCGTTGTGATCCCTCTCGATGTCTCACTCCCTGACGAGCTTCCCTTCACCATGGACTACCTCTGGTAAAGCTATCACCATCACCACCTCCTGTCCACACCTAATTACCGCTGCTTGGATTATCCCGAGCCGACAACACTGGTCCCCGACAACGGCCTCCATCCTAAGATCACAGGATGTTGCACCTCCCTCCCACCATCCAACTATGAGCCATAAAACCCGATGGCCCCCTCCTGTGTGGAAAAAACTTCTTCCTAAGAACACATAAATCCCATCTAGATCTGGCCGTTATCTCTGGCTACAATTGAATGGACCCCATGACGCCACCATTGTGACTGGACCCCCTACCACACAGTAACCTCACTATATGGTGGTTTCTTCACTAATATTGGGTTATTAAAGGCCTCCTATAGGTATTTTATGACCCATCACACATTGTGATGGGTCTTAGTAGATCTTCCTGACCCGAAACGAGCTAGGGAGGGTCTACCTAGCCCAAAATAGCCCTGGATGGGATCTGTTAGGCCTAGAACGGCCTTAAGTGCGTCAAACCAACCTGCACTAGCCCTAAATGGGGTTATGGTGTTTGGGAAAATATTTAATATGAAAAAAATTAATTTATTAATTTTTTGATTAACAAATAATAATATTTTTATTATTTGAAAAAATTAATTAAATTTTATTATAAAATTATATTAAATAATTAATTATTTTTTTGAATAAAAAATAAATTAATATCTGGACCGAATGAGAATAAATTATTTGGATTTAAATAATTCATTTAATTTATATAAATGTCCCCATACTTTAAATTTATTGTAATTTAATTTTATCACATTTTTAATTTACCTATAGACTTGTCTCGAGCATTGACCGACTGTGCATGTATGGGTTATTTTATTTGATTATTTATTACCTAGGTGTGAAGTCTATAATAAATATTTAGTTTTATTGATGATATGTGCATCATCATTTTTATTCAATATGTATAAGGGTCTCCACGTCCATTCATTTCTGTATGTATTTTGCATTTCATAAGACCCCCTCATCTTTGTGTGAGTACAGTTGTACTTTTAGTGATGAGGATTTATAATGCGAACCACACCAATATGAGGTGATAATGAAAATACTAGACCGGGGAGAGCTGCATCATGAGTCAAGACCCAAATCAGGTATGATTCCCCTAGGTCATGGTTGATCCATTGAGTTTAAATAGATCAACCAATATTAGACACTCAAGACCAGTTGAGTAATTTATTTACTTTATACATTGTTTATTATTTTAGGCATTTTCATCTATATGGGAAGGACATAAAATAATAAAAATAAAAAATGAATAAGGATGCAATGAATATATTCTATTAATACATGTTCAGTTGTGAGCATGATAACTTAGTATGAACATAATTAATAGAAAAATTCAACATTTTTTAGAAATATTAAAAACCTTCAAATAAATATTAAGTCATGAATGCCTTCTATCATTAAAATTTAAAAAAACCAGGTGTATGGGGTGCTCTTCAGCCCTAGTTGAGGGTGCATCCAACAATTGGGGAGTTCTAGAGAGATGAGTTGACTTAACTAATGACTAAAACAAATAAGTATCCATATCTAGCTTGTTGAATCTTTAGAGGAAATAATTGAGTAAATCAAATTTATGATTTTAGAAGCCAAGACTTCACTCAATAGATCAAGGATCCATGAGTTAATGTGGTTGTCCAGTCAAATTCCTACCATGAAACTCTCCGAGTAGTGTTGTAGCCATATTTTATAGACTATGAAGAGAGATTTCAAGGATCCTTGCTATTGTAATAATCAAGATACGAAGTATTCTGATTCTAGTACAGAGGATTACTATATTTGAATAAAATAGTGGGAGACATTTAATTAGTAATGTCTAAATCCATAATCATGATAAAAATACTAATTTTATATATTTTATTTTTATAGTTAATGATAAGTAAAACTACAGGTACTCTGTGATCTATAATGGAAAAAGGTCATGTACTCACCAGTAAAAATTTCTAAGAATGCAAAGACTTGGTTTTTGACTTATAAGACTTTGAAATATTTATAAGTATTTTTCTAGAGCCAGGCACTGAGACGACATGAAATTCTAAGGCCCGGTGTGCTAGGAATTAATTTTATAAGAATATTAAATATATTTTATATTGCGCATGCATGGTTAATTGAAAAAACTAGGATAACTCTTAAATAGATGATCAGATTAGAAATATGAGACCGCGGTTGGGTTCAGAATGCAGTGTTTTCCCTAAGCATGACCTAAAATATGTTGATGTAGGATGTCCCAACCCCTCACTCGTTGGTGGTCATTTAAGTGATTTAATTAATTAAAACCATTTTTTACCTAATAAATGATTATAAATACATGGTTAAGGGGATTTGTCTAGGTTTGGCTTCACAATTTATGCAATCCTCTAGTGATAGATCTCTTCCCCCTTTGGAGAATCCCTTCAAAGAACGACAAAACCTTGGATCTAGGTAGATCAAAGCACAGTGAACACAGTGAAACCTCTAGAATCCATTGTTGAGTGAGTTCTTCACCAATGATCGATCAAAATATAGGTAAGACTCTTCTTTGGTGTTTTTATGCCCTCGATTAAATGTTTGATCATTTTGAAACTTGATTCTTCAATCTGCACCCCCTTTGCATGATCCTAATCACTAATAACATGTTGTTTATTATTGGTTAATTTAATATAGATTCCCATTTTTTATTTTTGTCCAAGAAAGATTGGAAATGATCCAAAACTTTGTTTATGGTGCCTTTCCCCCTCGTTTCTTCGCGTTCCTCACTGTGGATACTAGTTCGACAATTATCGGGAGACCCGATCTTGATCAGGATCCCAAATTCATGACATATTTGAATAACGGTGAAAAATTCATGATCAAGGAATAGATATGGAAATGAAACAATGCATGGATGAAGAATCCAAAGGTTTCGTGACAATCCGATGAGGTTCGAATCTGCAACATCGTGCATAAGATTCAGCCAAACCCTCGTTTCTGAATGAGGCCGATTCACAACGAATGATAATGGGATTCCATGTTCTTTGGCCAGATCTGGGGAATTCAGAGAAAAATCTTGTGACCTCAGTTGCAGTTGGTGTATATTTGGAATAAATGGTTGGAATCGAAGAAGCCCTTAGGTTTCTAGAAAATATCAACTACACACCGTGTGGTATTAAGAACACACGGTGTGTAGCCTCCCTCAGCGGCAGTGCTAGGGTTTTGGGGAGGATAGGGATGGATCAACTTGTACTCCCCTTGACAAGCGATATATTACCCTTTTCATGTGAACAATCTGTGTGAAGGAACACAAGGCCAGGAACATTCTATGTTGCAGAGTACACAGACACGGGGTCCGAGTACATGGACACGACCAGTGGACATGACCCCGATCCTGGATAACTAATACATGACATGTAGTACACATAAAAGGCATGTTATACTATATGGTATGGGACCCATGTACTAGTTAGATACATGGATAGATAGCGGAGAAGGACCACATGACATGTGGGGCCCCTTACATGCTATGTTATTCTTAGGCTCTTCCAAACGATATTTGAACCCCCATATCTCCTTCATTTGGGCTCAAATTTTGGACCACGAGATGCCCATACTGAGTGTTCATCTACATAGAATATGATGGTTCCCTCATAATCATATTTTGAGATATGGAATTAATGTTCTGTGTTGGAATGCACATAGACGATATCCGATGATGATAGTAACGTGACAGGTTTTACGAGAGCATTTACGAGTTGACCCTCCATCTGGGATGGGTAGTGTAGTCCCTAATGATTCTGAGATTACCCTCTAGTGAGACTAGGTAGTGTATTTCTTGATTATTCTAAGTTAACCTCCAGTGGGATATGAGTAGTGAAGTTCCCTCGACATTCCAGGCTGACCCTCCAACTCGGTTGGGTAGTGTAGTCCCCGATGATCTTCCATGCATGACCCTCCAGCTGGGCTGGGCAGCGACGCCCCCCTGATGACTCATCAAGCATACCCTCTAGTAGTGTTTGGGTAGTGGAATTCCCCAATGACTGTCTTGAGTGGTACCATTCAGTAGGAATGGGAAGTGGTGTTCCTCAGTGACTACCAGAGAAGACCCTTGACTGTGCAGCATAGTAGTAAGGTGTGATTTGACTTACCTTTGGAATCATGATGAAGAGGGGATATTTACCCATAGAGATGCATTCTTGTGACATAACCTAAAACCATGCAGGCGATTCAGTTTCGCCCAAATCGAATAGTATCAAGGTGCAGGGATTTGAGCCCCCTTGACTTGTGCCTCCTAGGCAGACACACAAGATGCTGGGTATCACAGATGACTTTACCTTGGAACTGTCGACTACTCACTTTATCGGGCTGTGTTGTGAGATGGATATCCTCTTACCCTCTTGTTTGGTCCTATTTTACTGATCATATATATATCTATCCAGTTATAGTACCCACTCCTTTGGTCTTAGTTACTCTCCTTCCAAAAGAGGTGAAGACGCGCGGGGTATGCCATGTGCTTTCTGTGTCTAGATTCTCATGGTTGGATGAGTCTAATCTCTGGATAAAGGTAGTGAGGAATTTATGGGGAGTTCATCTCCTCAGAATTTTGAGATCCTTTTGTTTAGATGAGTTTACTTTCACTCTCTTGTTGGGTTGATTTGTACTCTTTTCGTTCACTTTTAACATACCTTGTTCTCTATAATGTTTTCCTTTCTAGTTTATCTATTAATTCCTCCCTTCACCTTTTTAGGGTGTCCTACTGGGTATGTATATACCCACTCCTGCATGGGATTTTTCCAATACTTGTTGTGTCTTTTGAAGATGGCGGATAGGTCAATCGTGATCCCAAAGGAGCTTAGGGATACAAGTTGTGTGGAATGCATACGATGGTCGAAGTTGGGATTCAAGAGTGGGGCTCTCTCTATTGTTACTCCTTTTCATTTTCTTTCAGGATGAGATAGGTTTCTGGTTTGTTCATGTGGTTTCCACTTTACTTTTTAGTTAATACTATTGTACCTTTGTTCTGTTTAGTGGTTCATGCAATTTTTGGTATATTTATAGCAGTTTACACTTTTTATACTTTTCCACTCTACCTTTTCATTGAGTGGGATGTGTTCATATGTACAGGTTTTTGAAAAATTCCACCCTGAGTTTAGTTGTGCCTTCGGTGCTTGTCTCCACCCCTGGACTATGGAGGTGGGCTTGGGGTAGTCATGGCTTGAGCCCTGGATTGGGTTGGGTTATGACAGAGTGGTATCAAATGTGGTTATACCCTTGGGATATTGTTCAGAAGTTTCCATAAAAAGGTCTTAGTTGGGTTTAAGGAAACAATGTCAAAGTGTCCTGAGAGCACCTCTTGGGCCAGGGAGTCCATTGATGGCATGATCAGCCAATGTAGCCATTCACTAGGAACCTGATTACCAATTTTTCCGCTCAGCACCCTGAGACATTTTTTTGTGGGAAAAATGTTAAATGCATAATATAGGATTGATTCTTGGACTATCCTTCTTGACTCATATCCCCATTTTCATTTATATATATATATGCTCATCTAACCATGGTAGTCCTTGATAATTTTCAAGATGCCTCTATGACAACAGCCAACCAGGATACCAGATCCAGTTCATGATGATGACCCCATGAGAGATGAGGCCTCATTTAAGGGTCCATATTATGATCCCCTCCCTCCTGGTGGGCATGTAGAAACACCCCCACCTTTTGAGAAGAATATAGTCCCGACATAGCAGGCTTAAGAAGGGAATATGTTGAGCACCGTCCGTGAGTTTCAACACCAATGACCGCTGAGGTTCCACGGTGAGCTAGATGCTCAGGCAACAGAGGATTGGTTGGAGTCGGTGGTCTAAATTTTCATGTTTGTGCAGACAATAAAAGATCATATGGTGGCTTTGGAGGCTAGTATTTTCCATGGAGTAGCTAGGTACTGGTGGAGCTTTGTTACCCAGATGCACGATGAGTTGACACGCTCATGGGATGACTTCCAACAGCTATTTCGTGAGGAGTACTACCTCTCTTTCTTATGCTATGTTTGAATAAAGAAGATTATGGAGCTTCAATAGGAAGGGATTATAGTGGAAGAGTACGCAGTGAAGTTAATATACCTTACACACTACTGCCTTGACATGATCAAATATGGATACTTTCGAACACATAAGTTTGAGTAGGGACTCCACAGAGAGATTATAGTCAGCATGGTTCCCTTGTGCATCCCCACCTATACCAGGGTGCTGGAGTGGGCACTTGTTACAGATATATTCCTGATGGAGGGATGTTAGATAGCTAGATCTAGTGGTAGGTGCAACAGAGCTCAGACATCTGCTACAATAGACAGATTCCAGAGATCTCAGAACATGAGATACTTTCATGAGTAGACCCAGGGATATGGTTGTGCCTTACATGGATACAGTAGAGCACCGGGGAAACCCAAAGAGGGATGGTTCTATGATTGTGATGGGTGAGGTCACATGGTGTGGGACTACCCAACCAAGCGAGATGATCATTCCATATAGGCAGCAGACATACCTCCATGATAGAGACAATGTCGTGATCAGGGATCCCCTAGGAAGGGACTGGTTAGTCCCCAGGGAGGCAGAGCTGGTAGAGGTGAAGTAGGAGCTACAGGTGGGGGACGATGGTATGAGGTTCCCCTACCACCACCACTAGTTGGACCATGTCAGGCTCAGGGAGCTGGTGGCCGGGGTCGCGGACAAATATAGGCTTTGGACGTTTATGATCCTTAGACATATAATATGATTTGAGGTACAATTGGTGTTTACTCTAATCTTGCCTCAGTATTAGTAGACATAGGTTCTAGAAATTCTTTTATCTCTCGACTCTTGGTGTGGGAGATGGATCTCCCCATGAAGTCACTAACACAGTAGCTAATCCTTGAGGTTCCCATAGGGAAAGCTTCCTCCATATCTTTTATTTGTTTACAATGAGAGCTATCACTTGGAGGAGAGAGGTTCATGTGGGACATACTGGTCATCACGATGGAAATCTATGATGTTATCTTGGGAATGGATTGGATTCCCATGGATCAAGTCTAGATTTACTATCACAGAAGATTGGTCAGATGCCTACACATCGATGGGATGAGGTACTACTTTTTCAGCGAGAGAGTCCTCATAGTGAGATAAATGGGTGTTGTGAGTAAGAAGTTAAAGCCTATTTTCCATCAGCTAGAGAGTATAACCTTTAGTGTATTAAACTCATCAGGTGTATATATTCCTTCAGCTGTGGAGGATTATATGGATATATTTTATGTAGATATTTTAAGACTACTTTTGAGGAAAGAGTTGGAGTTTTTCATTTACTTGCAACAAAGTACTGCCCTGATATCTTCTATAGAATATAATATAATACCCACTGAGATCAGACAGCTGAGGTTTCAGTTATAAGACCTTCATGAGAAAGGTTTCATCAGACATAGTGTGTCCCCTGGGTAGATCCAGTCTTGTTTGTGGAGAAGGAATATAAAAGAGTATGGATTTGTGTGGATTATCTTCACCTGAACCAGGTCATGATAAATAATAAGTACCCCTTACTTAGGATTGATGACATATTTTATCATCTATGAGGTGTGATATGGTTCTCCAAGATCTACCTAAGGTCTGACTATCACAAGTTGAGGGTCCATGAGGCAGATATTCCAAAGTTGGCCTTTTGATGTCGCTATGGACACTACGAGTTCATAATGATTCCTTTTGGTGTGACAAATTCCCCCATAATTTTCATGGATTTTATGAATGAGTTATTCCATCCTTACTTGTACTAGTTTGTATTTGTCTTCATCGATGACATAGTTGTCTACTCTACAGTAGAGGAGGAGCATGCAAAGCACTTGAGGAGGGTCCTTGATTAACTTAGAGAGAACCGGATTTATAGAAAGATATCGAAACAATAGTTATGGATATAAGAGGTTCACTTTTTATGGCATGTCATTCTTAAATGAGGTTTATCCATGGATCCAGTGAAGATCGAAGCAGTGTTAGCTTGGGAGCCACCCGAGAATGTGTCAGAGGTGTAGAGTTTTATTAGCTTGGTAGGGTACTACAAGAGATTTGTGGAAGACTCGTCTATGATTGTATCCCCTTTTTTAACACATCAATATTTTTATAAGATATATTCTTTTTAATTTCCTTGATGTCTAGTGTTGTACACTACACCAACATTATCTTGTGCTATACACAACACCGTCTTAGCTTGTGGTATACGCAACACTATGCTTGGATTGTGTAACAAAAAATTTCAAGTTCATTTGATAGAATTAATTTCACACAAGACTGATTAGAAGTGAAAAAATAAATATTATTATGTTACATTATAAACTATTCATTATAATAGCAGGTATGAACAATATTAACTTTCTTCTGAAAAACTATTAAAATGAAAATAAGAGAGTTTATAAGTTAATAAAATCACTCTTGATGGATTTTATTAATGTAATATATATGTAATATATCCAATATGATGTTTAAAATTCATCTTATATGTTTTCTAGACATGATATAAGAACAAATTCAAATTTTTTTGGGATAAAAGAAGTATTTTCAAAAAATACAGTTTTGCTGCCTTTTGATGGAAGACCCATTTTCAATATATTTTTTAAAATTATATATATTATATTTAAAAAAATAAACATGTTATTTGGAATATGGATATAAAAATTTAAATTGGATGAATGTTTGATATTTTTTTGATAACTTTCATGTTTTGATGAATAGTAGAAATACACTAAATTTTAATGGAAAAAAACCGTTTCAATTGAAATAATTTATATGGTTAAATTATAATATTTAATAGTTTTAAAGTATAAATAGAATATATTTTTATCATTAAATACAATTTAGGTTATTGGAATTAATTTTATATTTAATTTTGATGTAAAACATTTCAAACTTTTGGAATGTTTTAACTTTTAAAAACCCGTTTTTTCATTTCGACAATGGAAATAATTTTAATTTAATTAATAATGATTATGTATTTAAAATTTTGAAAAAATGGATTCCATATTTATAATCAATGGTTTCAAATTATGTTAATAAGATTCTTTTATTTTTTTTTATATTTTATGAATAGTAACTTTGGTAATTTTTATTTACCACAGTTAAAGTTAAATCAGGTAAATTAGGGTAACAAATAATACGATAAGGACAATAAAATTACCCTAAAACCTACCAAAATATTATTTAATAAATAAAAGTAGACCCTTAACACTTAAGTATCTGAATTTACCCATTTAATGAACTATTTTCCATGGAAATGATATACATATTATTAAAATTAAATAAAGTGAGAACATGTCACCCTCTTATCTCTTATAAGTAGAATAATTTTAATATAGTGATAAATATCAGATAAATTTGATAATAAATATTACCAAGAAATATAATTAAATTATATACATCATGGTAATTTTTTGAGAATTTTTATACATTAAATAATTACCTCAAATGCTTATAAAATGATGATGAAAAAATTATTTAATTGATAGAAAATCAATAAAATAAATTTTATGAAAATTATAATCACAATTAAAAGACCAAAAAACTTGAAAAAATATTATTGGTAGATTATATCTCGACCATAATCATACAAGGGTAGATTTATTGACCATTTATAGGCATATGAAAAATATTATGGCACTTACAATATTTTATTTAAAGTGATGTTAAAGTTGTCACATTCAGGTTTTAATAAGTATAAAATTTTTAATTATGAATTTTACAGAAGTTATATTTGACTATAAGTATTTATATGAAATATAGTATATTTAGATACATTATATTATATTATTTTTATTTTTTATTCTACATATAAGTGTATTAAATAATTACACAAAACTGTTGTTGTAATTATTTTATTAATGGAAATATCAAATAAACATTATTAAAAATATTAAAATTTATATAATTTTATCAAATTAATATGAAAAATGAATTTTATAGATTAAAATTACCCCTTATTTATATAATAAAATATTTTTTCTTGGGATAAAATATTATCATGATATTTTTTAAAAACCGATTAAATAAATAGTGTCAAAATTGACACTATTTATATTTTGTAAAATTAATTAATTATTAAATTAGTTAAAAATCATAAAATATTTTCAAAAATATAAAATAATTACTATATAGTATAGAAGTCTCTAAATTTTTCATTTATGGTCTAATTTACATCAAATAATTATAAATTAAACTATTTTAATATTGAACAATTTATTACCTTAATTAAAATTAAAATATGATAGTTAAGTGTTAATTGAAATAATAAGGTTCAAATTGACATAAAAACTTGCCTAAAAATTATTTGTTGATTATATTGAAACATTATATCACATCATATTTTAAACTAAAAAATTTTGGAGGTTTTTGGATTGGATTTTAATTTATTATAAATTAATATTTTTGTAGATCCCAAAAGTTCCCCTCACCTCAATTATAAATGGGCACCACCTCCCTCACATATTCACTTAAAATTTATCCTTAAAGATCTAAAATACCCTACCAATTTACCTTATAAATTTACTTATTCACATTATAGAGGTTCTTTTCTTTTCAAAATACCAACTCTAGTGATTTTAAGAGGAGATCTAGAGGGAGCTCGCCGAAGAAGAGGTAATCTCTTTTACCAACTTTCTCAAGATCATTTATTCTTATAATTACTTTTACTTTTTTGTTTCCATTATAGAGTAATAAATTCAGTATCAAATATATAATTATATGTTATTATGTTCATGGAACAACCTTATTTCACCTTTTATCCATCATAAAAAAACAAAATCACCACGCATGCGTACGTAGGACCTACTGTCTCCACACTGTGATGTAATCTGTTTTTCACCACCAACTAACTTGGATGGGTATAATGATAGAAATAATAACCATATGTGATTATTATAACATGATATAGATTCTGGAATAAATTATATACCATTTACTTCAATACCATTTCACAATTATTGGAATGATATCTTCGCTCGTGCATACATACAACCTACCGTCTCTACGATTCGATGTGATTGATTCTACATGATATCAATTAAGGAATGATTATATAAATTTATTAAAGGTAAAAATTTGATATATATTATATTAATATATTTCTAGAAAATATATAACTATAATATAATAGGAGGAGTAAGAACTAATCTGACGAAACATGCGTAAGAAAATAAAGTAGTTAATACTCGATGGATGATTAATAATGTTATTAACAAACGGATGATAATAGGATCATATATAATGTCATAAAAATGAATATTATTCTGGAATAAATAAATGAAATTATTTAAATAATTATACATGAGTTTAGGATACATACAAAGGATATCTTACCTAAGGTAATGGATTATTTTGTCTCACTTTTATTTCTGTGGAACATTTGCCTTATACACCACCTATTTATTTTTTATGGTGTTTATACTATCCATGAATTCTTTTATGATTATTATTATATAGGTTATGATATTTAAATATTCATATTAATATAATTTTATTTTATAAGGCATATTATTCGACTGATTATAATTTGGTAAGGGATAATTTCACAATCTCATCATTATATGAGATTGTTTATACGTAAGTAATTGGTGATAATTATTTATCATCCATGTACATGTTTTCTAGAAATGCTTTAATATTTTTTTAATATTATCTTATGGATTTTTAAAGTCATTTTTACCCATTTTTTAATTTTTACCACACTTTTTGAAAGTAATATTTCCTTATTTTTCCAAAGTAAGTAATTTTTGACTTTTCTAAAAAAAGTACGAGAAGAATGTTTTTTTTAAATTATATGACATGAATAAATTTTTATGGCTTCATAATTACTTGTTTAAATGAATATTACCATACAAGATTTCAAGATTATTTTCAAATAAATTAATTTTTTTTAAATATTTAAAGAATTTTATGAAAATAAAACATTTTCAAAAAATAAGGGATACTTTCCTCAAGAATTAAATTCAAGTGTTCTATAAAAATTATTTTCCATCTAAGATAACATTATTTAATAGGGTTATGATTAAGTTTAGTATCCCTATTATTCCTATGGTTTTATTGTGTTTATGATGAAATTCTATTTATGAAATCCATTTTTTTCACATGGATTATGTTATAATGGAATGATGTTTAAGAAACTCATTTTATTCATTGGGTTATGCTATAACGAATGATTTATGTTTTGGTGGCACAAATATGTATGGTTTTCATTATGAGATGGGTGATACATATATCTCCATCAAATGCATTGGGTAAATATTTATATCTCATGTGATAAACATGACTAGAATGACAAGTAAATCTGGTTCAATAATACTGGGCTGAAACGATAAGTAAATCAAGTTCAATAATACAAGGTGGGAACGGAATATAAACCGAGTTCAGTAATGGAATTTGTCCATTATGATGGTCTTGGAAATGATACTTGGAAAATATGAAAATTACTTTCTATTATTATGTGTTTTCTAAAATTCCATGTTTTATGCCAATTCTATTTTCGCATGGTTCGTGATTACTTTATGATTTATGACTTATGAACTGCCAAGATTTATTTTATAAATCAATATTTTGTTATACGTGGTATGGTTTTTAAAAGTTATGTTCATGTTTTTATATTATTATGTTTATTTTTTATTTTCCTTATTTACCCTTACTGAGTATTTGAGCTCACCCTTTTTATGTTTTCTTTTCTCGAGGATATAAAGAAATGTTTTTGGTACTAAAACTAAAGGGGAAGATCTTTATTAGAGATGTTGAAGATAATTCACCAATTTAGGAGAATGTGTTCCAAGTTTCCAAAGTCACTAAACTAATATGGTATTTTGGTTTCTGTTTGTGTAATTTATTAAGTATTCCACAAAAGTGATCTAATTTCCCTGTACGTCAAGCTTGGGGCTCTATAGTTGGTATCAGAGCGAATGATTAGTCAACCTTTGGAAACCTAAATGAGAAAAATTTATTGAGATCCCTAGTTATATTTATATAGACATGTCTTGGTATGTCATATGGATAAGTCTAATTAGAGGTTATAGTCCTAGAATTATGATAATTATCATGAATAACCAAGGATTAAACCTAAGACGTTAGAGATTGAAAGTACCCCCTTTATTATGTTGTTTTTCCTATTATGATTTTTACCCCTCACACTATTATTTTTGGGTTTTATAAAATGGATGGAACCTGAAGGAAACATGCTAATGATAAATGCATTGGGAAATGAAATGATTATCCTTCTAAGCAAGAAAAAGTTATGGGATTTGGAATGTAGAATCTTGTTTCTATGACCACAAAACCTTATAATGTCATGAATCCTACTAGGCTTCCAAATTACCAAAGGAGGGAACAATTTTATCTTGAATATTTATTAAGGAAACATACACCTTTTTTAGTGAAATGACAAATCCACTAGTTTATGAGAAATGAATTTGTACCATTGAAAATATATTTTTCATTCTCCATTGTTCAGAACATGAAAAGGTTAAGTTTGGAACTTACCTCTTGGAAGGTAAAGAGAATCTATGGTGGAACTTTATAAAGAATACGAGGAAAAAAGACAATATTTAATCCATGGATTAGGATGAGTTCAATAAATTATTTTTTAGTATGTACCTTCCTCGTATTCTTTTTACAAAAAGAGAGATTTTAGTTTCCCTTCCATCTCATGGTTATGATAAGAAAAGAAGGATATAGTTCAAAGGAAACTCTAAAAACTATAAATAAAAGAAGATTATATTTTATTTATGCTCAAAGTGTGGTAGTCCACATGGAGGAAATTGTCTTAAGGGTACTGATAAATGTTTTAAATGTGGGAAAGAAGGTCAGTGGGAATTTTACTGCTGAAATAATGGGGAAAAACAGAAATCTTCAAAGAGTGCACCTCCCACAAGTCACTGTTTCAAGTTCAAGGAAAATGGTAATTATACTAACCAATTACCAAATTCAAGGGTTAATGATGATGACCTATGTTAGCAATCTATTAAGGAAAAATACAAAGTAAAGTCACATGTGATCACTTTTGGAGATGTGGCATATGATAATGAAGTTATAGAATGATTGAGTGTTTATGTATAATAATTCAAGAATAATGTTGTGGAAGTAAATTTATATAATTATGGAATAATGAAACATCTATATATTGGTCCACTATAGTTTTTTTCTTTAACGATTTAAGATCATATACTGAATGGTTCTGGTAAACAGGAATAGTGATTGAGGTAATAAGGTGATGTTTTTGGAAAATATGTGATTAAGGGAAGGATAAACCTTAATATGAGAATGATTTTGAGATTTTGATAAATATATTTTGGATATTAATAAGTAAATTAGACGATAATAGTTACATTAGTACTTGTAAAGGATTTATTGTCATGTGGGTTATGCTATCTTGGATGAAGTTTATAGTTTTTGGACATATGAATAAGGAAAAATGCATGTTTTCAATAAATATGTATGGTAAAGAGAATAAATTATTAAGGTATTAACTTTTTTGGAATGTGACAACCAAGAACTAAATTTTGAGATATGGGAGATAAATTCTAGGATGATTTAGTTCACCTCTTTATATAGTTTTGGATTTTCATCATTCAGAAGGATTATAAGGTTATCAATTTATAGAAAGTTTATGTTAAACATTGGATGAATTTTTAGAATAAAGTATTATCTCACTATAGGAGGACTTATTAATATTTGATATATTTTTTTAACCTTTTTGTTGTGATAAATATATATGGAATTACCTATCATTCTATTTATGAATCTCACGATCTGCTAAAACTTCAGGAATGAAAGATTCTACTTCATTTCATTTAATAAGAGGTGAAGGGGAAATTATTCAAGGCATGAATAGTTGTGTGATTGTACCAAAATAAAGTAAGTATATATTATCATGAAAATTATTAAACATTAGTAAAAAGGGACTGTGATGTAAAAGGGTGAATTATTTCCATCATTTTTGATGATATCAATGACCTCTTTCACGCTTCTTTAGTTTACAGTTTTGTGATTTCTAACTTTCTCTGGATCACCCAATTCCTTATGATCAGTGAAATTTATCAATATCTATGATTATTTATGATTTTAATTCATGCCCAAATATTAAACTATGTTCTCTAATGTAGAAACCTAGTTATAATTTATTTTGGGAAACTGTTATTTTCCACCTTTTCCTTTTTAAAAGAAAGTTTCAATCTTTTTTTTTTAAATGTGAGTTTCTATTATTTTATAATCCCAATGAATTTTGAGGGAGAAATTAATTTTAATGGGGATAGAATGTAACACCTCAGGATTTTTATAAGATATATTCTTTTTAATTTCTTTGATATCTTGTGTTGTAGGCTACACCAACATTATCTTGTGCTACATACAACACTATCTTAGCTTGCGGTATACGCAACACTATGCTAGCACATGGCTTGTGTTACAAACAATTTCAAGTTAATTTGATATAATTCATTTAATACAATACCAATTATAATTTAACAACTAAAAATTATTATTTTACCTTATAAACTAGTTATTATAATGGCGGGTATGAACAATATCAACTTTATTCTGAAAAATTATTTAAATGAAAATAAGTGAGTTTATAAAATAATAAAATCACTCT
Source organism: Viscum album (assembly GCA_963277665.1). Lineage (NCBI taxonomy): Eukaryota > Viridiplantae > Streptophyta > Magnoliopsida > Santalales > Viscaceae > Viscum > Viscum album. Next base: position 1,511,860,871 of record OY728155.1, on the reverse strand, counting down.
TTATGGATTTTATTAATGTAATATATATTTAATATATTCAATATAATTTTTAAAATTTTACTTATATTTTTATAGATATGATATAATAACAAATTCAATTTTTCAGATAAAAGAAGTATTTTTCAAAAAATAGAGTATTGCTGCCTTTTGATGGCACACCCATTTTAAATCTAGTTTTTGAAACTTATATATTATATTTAAAAAAATAAATATTTTATTTGGAAGTTTTATATAAAAATTTACTTTGGATTAATTTTTTATATTTTTTTTGATAAGTTTCAAGTTTTGATGAATAGTAAAAATACACTAAATTTTAATTGAAAACAACTTTTTTCATAAAAATAATTTATATAGATAAATTATATTATTGAATGGTTTTAAAGTATAAAAACAATATATTTTTATCATTCAATAATATTTAGGACATTTAAATTATTTTTCCATTGAATTTTGATGTAAAAACATTTCAATCTTTTGCAATGTTTTATCTTTAAAAAACCCGTTTTTCATTCCAACAACGAGAATAATTTTAATTTAATTACAGCGAATTTTGTGATTAAAGTTTTGAAAAATTGATTCTATATTTATAATATTTGGGTGAAAATTATGTAAATAGGCTCCTTTTATTTTTTTGGATTTTATGAATAGTAACTTTCGTAATTTTTATTTACCACGATTAAAGTTAAATCAGGTAAATTAGGGTAAACAATAATATGATAAGGACAATAATATTATCCTAAAACTGGAAAAAATCCTATTAAATGAATAAAATTAGACCCTTAACACTTAATTATTGAAATTTAATCATTTAATGGACTCTTTTCCATGAAAATCATGTATATTATTAAAATAAAAGAAAGTGACAACATGTCACCCTCTTATCTCTTATTAGTAGAATAATTTTAATATAGTAATAAATATGAGATAAATTCAATAATAATTAGTCTTCAGAAAGATAATGAAATTATATACATCATGGTAATTTATTTATAATTTTTATAGATTAAATAATTACCTTAAATTCTTATACAATGATGATGAAAAAATTATTTAATTGATGGAAAATCAATAAAATAATTTTTATTAAAATTATAATAACCATTAAAAGATCAAAACACATGAAAAAATATTAATGGTAGAGTATATATCGTCTATAATCATCCAAGGTTATATTTATTGTCCATTTGGAGCCATATGGAAAAGATTATAACATTTATAATATTTTATTTAAAGTGATGTTAAAGTTGTCACATTCATGTTTTAATAAGTATAACATTTTTAATGATGGATTTTATTGAAGATATATTAGACTATAAGTATTAATTTTAAATATAGTAGATTTATATTCATAATAGTATTTTATTTTTAAATTTTATTTAACAAATAAGTGTATTAAATAATTCCACAAAACTGATGTTATAATTATTTTATTAAGGGAAATATCGAATAAATGTTTTTAAAAATTTTAAAATAAATATAATTTGAAATAATTAATTTGTAAAATTAATTTTATATATTAACATAACCCTTTATATATATAATAAAATATATTTTTTTAGGATAAAATCTTATCTTGATATTTTTAAAAATCCATTAAATAAATAGAGTCAAAATTGACAATATTGATATTTTCTAAAAATAACATTTTATTAAATTATTTAAAAACCATAAAAAATTTTAAAAAATATAAAATAATTATTTTATATTTTAAAATTCTCTAAATTGTTCATTTATGGTCTAATTGACATAAAAAAGTAGAAATTTCACTATTTTAATATTGAATAATTTATTACCTTAGTTAAAATTAAAATAGGATAACTAAGGGTTAATTGAAATGATAAGGTTTAACTTGACATAAAAACTTGCATAAAAATTATTTTTTGATGATATAACAACCTTATCTCATCTCATATTTAAAATTATTACATTTTGGAGGTTTTTTATGAGGTTTTAATTTATTATAAATTAAAATTTTTAGAAATCCCAAAAGTGCCCCTCACCTCAAATATAAAAGGGAACCTCCTCCCTCACCTATTCACTTAAATTTTAGCCTTTAATATCAGCCATACCCAAACCATTTAATTTATAAACTTCCTTATTCACATTATATTGGTTCTATTATTCTCAAAAGACCAACTCCAGTGCCTTTAAGAGGAGATCTGGGGGGAGCTCACCGAAGAAGAGGTAATCTCCTTTACCGACTCTCTCAAGATAATTTATTCTTATAATAACTTTTAATTTTTTTCCATTATAAATAAATAAATTCAGTATCACCTATATACTGATATGTTATTATGGTTATGTAACAACCTTATTCCACCTTCTATCCATCCCGTGAAAAACAAAATCACCACGCGTGCGTATGTACGACCTACCGTCTCCACACCGCAGTGTAATATTTTTTTCACCACCACATTACTTGGATGGGTATAATGATGTAAATAATAATTATATGTGATTATTATAACATTATATGGATTCTAGAACAAATTATATAACATTAACTTTCACACCATTTCACGATTATGGGAATGATATCATCGCTCATGCATATGTACGACCTACCGTCTTCACTATACGATGTGATTCATTGTACATGATATCCATTAAAGCATGATTATATAAATTTATTTAAAGAAAAAATATGATATATATTATATTAATATCATTATGTAAATGATATAGCTATAATATAAGAAGAGAAACAAGAACTTATCCGATGAAACATGCGTAATAAAATAAAGCAGTTAATACTTGATGGATGGGTAATAATGTTATTAAAAACTAGATGATAATATAATAATATATGATATCATATAAATTACTATGATTCTATAATAAATCACTGAAATTATTTAAATCATTATACATTAAGTTCAGATACACACAAAGGATATCGAACCTAAGGTAAGAAATTATTTTGTCTCACTTTTTTTTTGTGGTACATATACCTTATACTCCAACTATTTATTTTGTGTGGTGTTTATGCTAACCATAAATGTTTTTATGATTCATATTATGAAGCTTATTATATTTAAATATTCATATAATTTTCTTTATTTTATGAGGCATATGGTTCAACTGATTATAAATTGGTAAGGGATAATTTCACAATCTCATTATTATCTAAGATTGTTTATATGTAAGTATTTATTGAGGATTATTTATCATCCATATCCATTTTTTCTAGAAATGGATTAATAAAATGTTTTACTATTCTCCTATTGATTCTTAAAGTCATTTTTATCCATTTTTGACTTTTTACCACACAGTTTGAAAGGAATCTTTCTTTTTTTCCCAAGCGAGGTACTTTTTGAATTTTACAACAAAAGTATAAGAAAAAAGTTTTTTAACTTATACAGATTGAATGAATTTTTACCTCTTCATAACAAATTGACTTCATGAATCTTACATTACAATATTTCAAGGTTATTTTATGTAAAGAAAACATTTTTGAAAAAAAGTGATATTTTACTCAAGAATTAAATTAAAGCACTCTATAAAAATAATTTTCCATCTACGATGAAATTATTTAATAGGGTTATGATTTAAGTTCAATATCCTTATTATTCCTATGGTTTTATTGTGTTTATGAGGTAATTCAATTAATTTAATCTATTTGTTTCACATGGATTATGTTATGATGGAATGATGTTTAAGAAACCCATTTTATTATTTGGGCTTTGCTATGATGAATGATTTATGTTTTGGTGGAACACATATGTATTATCTCCATTATGAGATAGATGGGACCTATATCTCCATCCAATTCATTGGGTAAAGATTTATATCTCATGAGATAGAAATTATTATAATGATAATTAAATCTGGTTCAGTAATATAGGGCTAGAATGACAAGTAAATATGGTTTAGTAATACAGGGATGGAATGTAAAGTAAACCCAGTTCGGTAATATAATTTGTCCACTATAATGGTATGGTCAATGAGCCTTGACTAATATGGAAATTATTTTCTATGCTTATGTGTTTTTTATAATTCCATGTTTTATGCCAATGCTATGTTCATGTGGTTCAATATTCCTTTATGATTTATGGATTATGAACTACCAAGATTTATTTTATATCTCAATATTTTGTTATATGTGGAATGGTTTTCAAAAGTTATGTTCATGTTTTTACATTGTTATGTTTATTTTTTTATTTCTTATTTTTATTGTTTACCCTTACTGAGCATCTGAGCTCACCCTTTTTATGTTTTATTTTCCCCATGATATAAATAAAGATTTTAGGTAGGAAAACTAAAGGGGAAGATATTTATGGAAGATTTTTAAGATCATTCACCAAGTTAGGAGAATGTGTTCCAAATTTCCAAATCACTAAAATAATATGGTTTTTGGGAATCTATTTGTGTAATGTATTAAGTATTCCACAAAATTGATGTAATTTCCATGTACGTCAATCTTGGGGTCTACAACTTTGACCACTAGAACACGGAAAGGACAATTGTTTACTTGGTATGAGAAGTTCCAGAAGACCTTCAAGGAGTTCAGGTAGAGGTTGTTGAGCCCTCCAATTTTGAGGCTACCAGAGGATGGAGTGGAGTTTGTGTAGTATTGTGATGCCTTAGGAGATGGGCTTGGTTGTGTGTTGATGAAACAATATGAAGTCATACCATATGGGTCAAGCTAGTTGATGCCCCATTAGAAGAATTATGAAACTCATGTTCTAGATCTCATAGAAGTAGTCTTCTCCTTGAAGATGCAGATGCACTATATTCTGGGAGAGTGCTTTGTGGTTTACTCAGACTACCAGAGTCTCAGGTATTTCTTTACTCAGAGAGACCTAAAACTAAGGCAGTGGCACTGGTTGGAGTTACCGCAGGACTATGAATTTGAGACAGTCTATACTCTAGGGAAGGGAAACATTGTAGTAGATTCCCTTAATAGAAAGTCCTAGGCTCACCTAGTGTGGTAAGCTTCAGAGAAGTTGGATTCCCTGTTGTTGTCCCTAGTGGAGAAGGTGGGTACAATTTTCTTACAGTTGATGGTGATGACTCCTTCTCTCCTTCAGCATGTGAAAAAGTCCCAGCTGGGGGACATTGAATCCTAAGTTCTGCGTGATTAGATATCTATAGGTGACACACCATATGGATATTCTGAAGGAGGAAATCATGATATCTTGTTCCAAGGGTGAAAATTGGTTCTAGTCTAATTGTAGGAAGTGGTGATGCAAGAGTTTCACACCTCTCCCATAGTTGTACATCCTGACGTGGGGAAGATGTACATGTACCTTCAATGGCAATTTTGGTGGCCCGACATGAGATGAAGCGTAGTTGAGTTCATCTCATGATGCCTTACCTATCAGCAGGTGAAGTCTTAACTTCAAGTTCTGACGGGTTTGTTGCAGCCTCTTAATATTCAAGAGTGTAAATGGAATGAAATATCCATGGATTTCATTATAGGGCTTCCAAACATAGTGAAGGAACATGATTCCATCTTGGTTATAGTATATAGACTCATGAAGTTGGTGCACTTCTTTTCCATTAGGGAGAATATTTTGGTGGAGAGTTTAGGGTAGCTATACATATAAGAGATCATCCATCTTCATGGGGTACCCTTGATGATTGTATAAAATAGTGATGTGTGGTTTACGTAACAATTGTGGAGAGGCCTACTTGAGGCATTTGGAACCCAACGATGGAAGAGTATAATAATTCAATCCTGACCGATGGGCAGATCGAGTGCACTATTTAGGTGTTAGAGGATATGCTGAGAGCCTGTGTGTTGGATTTTAGCCAGAGATAGGAGGATCACCTTCCCTTGGTGGAGTTTGTATACAACAACAGCTACAACTCCACTATTGACATGACACATTTTGAGGTCTTGTATGGGAGACCCTATAGGTCAAACTTGTGTTGGAAAGTGATTGGAGAATCCTATCTTATGGGCCCGAAGTTGGTACAGGAGACAACGGAGAAAGTACAGGTCATTCGGGAATGGATATAGATAGACCAAAGTAGACATAAGTCCTACAAAGATAACTATCATAGGCCCTTGGAGTTCAATTAGGGAGACCATGTATTCTTGAGAGTCTCCCCAAGAAGTGGAAAGTAGAGGTTTCACTGGGGAGGTAAGCTATCCTCAAGGTAAATCGGGAATTTCTAGATCACGCAGAGGGTCAGTGAGGTTGCCTATCACCTCACCTTTCCCGCATAATGGGAGATAGTGCACAAAATTTTCTATGTATCACAACTGAGGAGATATATACATGATCCAACACACATCATTGATTGGGGTGAGTTGGACATCGAGGATGGAGCCACCTTTGTGGAGCACCTGATGGCGATCGAGGACCTATAGGAGAAGACCTTGTGGGGATGAGCTATCCCTTTGGTTCGAGTGCTATGGTGGCACAAAAATATGGAAGAGAGTACCTGGGAGTGGGAGAACCAGATGCAGGATCATCATCCCAAGTTATTTGCTTAGTTTTTCTTTTAGAGGATGAAATGATTGAAGAAGGAAATGATGTAGAGACTTGGTTTTTTCCTTGTAAGACTTTGAAATTTTTCTAAATATTTTTCCGGAGCCAAGTTCTGAGACAATATGCAATTCTGAGTCCTGATGTTCCAAGAATTAATTTTATAAAAATATTATATATATTTTATATTTCATGTGTGTGGTTAATTAAAGAAACCCAGATAACTCTTAAACGTGTGACTGGATTAGAAATATGAGACTGTGGTTGGGTCCATAATGTGGTTTTTCCCCTAGGTATGACATAAAATAAGTTGGCATGGGACTTCCTAACCCCTTTCTCATTGGTGGTGTGTTTAAGAAATTTAATTAATTAAAACCCTTTTTAACCAAATAAATTATTATAAATATGTGGTTAAGTGGGTTTGGCAAGGGTTGGCCTCACAGTTTCTCTAATCTACCAGTGATATCTATCTTCCCCCCTTGGATAATCCCTTATATGAATGAAGAAACCTTTGATTTAGGTGAATTGAAGTGCAGGGAATGCAGAAACACTTCCCGAACCCGTTTGTGAGCACATTATTTACCAAAAATTGATCCAAACAGAGGTAGGACTCGTCTTTGGTGTTTTTACACCCGGGATTAAATGTTTGAGCATGATGAAACTTGATTTATCAATCTTCACCCCCTTTTCATGATCCCAATCGCTAAGAACATGTTGTTTATTAATTTTTCATCTAATCCAGAGGCCCATTTTTTATCATTAACCAATAAATATTGGATAACTATCCAAATCATTGTTTATGGTGCATTTACCCCTCATTTATTCTCATTCCTCACCATGGAATCCCTATTGATCTCGGTTCGATAATTGTTGGGTGAACCGAGCTCGATCGGGTGCCCAAATTCATGAAAGATTTTCCTAAAAGTGACAAAATCATGAGCAAGTAATAGATCTAGAAATGAAAAAAATGATAGGATGATGAATCTGAAGGTTTTATGAAAATATGTTGAGTATTGAAATCGAAACAACATGCGGAAGATTCAGCCAAACCCTTGTTTCTGAACGAGGCTGATTCACGACAAATAATGATGGGATTCCATGTTCTTTGGCCAAATCCGGGGATTTCAAAGAAAAATCCAATGACCTCAGTCATGGTTGGTGTATATTTGGAAGAAACTATTGGAATCGAAGAAATCCTCAGGTTTCTAGAAAATCTCGACTACATTTTGTGTAGTATTAAGAACACACGACATGTAGCCTCCCTCAGTGGCGACATTAGAGTTTCAGGTAAGATAGGGATGTTACAACGTGTACTCCCCTTAACACACCATGTATTACAATTTTTGTGTGAAAAATCTATGTGAAGGAACACACGGCCAGACACATGCCATGTACTTAAGTACATAGACATGAGGTCTGAGTACATGGACATAACCAACAGACACGACCCCGGTCTTGGATATCTAGGATATGGAGTGTAGTATACTTACCAGACATGTTATACAATATGGGATGGGACATGTGTTCCAGTCAGAGACACAACTAGTCAGTAGAGAAGTACCATACACCGTGTGGGTCCCTTAAATGTTGTGTTCTTCTTTATCTCTTTCAAGTGATCTTTGTACCCCAATATATCCTTTGTTTGGAATCAGATTTTAGCCCAAAAGATGCCTATATTGATTGTTTTTACTCATAGAACAGGATTGTTCCCTTAGAAGCATAATTTAAAATATTACATGAATGGTTTAGGTTGGAATGCATAGAGATGGAACCCGATGATGGTAGTGACCAGATAGGTTTTACCAGAGTAGTTTCGGGATGAACCTCCAACTGGGTTGGGTAGTATAGTCCTTAATGATTTTAGGATGACCCTCCAGTGGTATTAGGTAGTTTAATCCCCAATTATTCTAAGTTACCCTCAAATGGGATTTGGGTAGTGGAGTTCCTCGATGTTCTGGGATGACCCTCCTACTAGGATGGGTAGTGTAGTCCCCAATGACCTTCCAGGTGTGACCCTCTAGCTAGGCTGGGTAGCAGTGCCCCCCTGAAGACTCATCGGACTTACCCTTCATAAATGTATGGGCAGTGGAATTCCCTAGGGATTGTCTTGAGTGGTACCCTCTAGTAGGACTGGGCAGTAGAATTCCTCGGTTAATACCAGAGAAGACCCTCGATTTTGTGACACAGTGGCGAGGTGTGGTTTGGATTACCTTTGGAATCAAAAGGAAGAGGGGTGCTTTCCCCATTGAGATTCATTCTTGTGACATTGCTTAAAAATATGTGGGAGAGTCAGTGCCACCCAAAGAAGATATTATTTAGGTGTAGTCATTTGATCTCCTTTAACTTGTGCCTCTTTGGATGATGCAAAAGATGATGGGCATCACAAATGAATTTACCGTGGAACTGTCAGCTACTCACTTTCTTGGGATAAGTTGTGAGATAGAGATACCCTTACCCTATTGTTTGCACTTCCTTGACTGAGCGTATATATATATATATATATATATCTAGCCTGTTATAGTACAAACTTCTTGGGTCTTGGTTACTCTCCTTCCAGGAGAGGTGAAGACATGCAGGGTAGGCCATGTGCTTTCTGTTTCTAGCTTCTCATGGTTGGATGAATCTACTCTCCAAATATAGTTAGTTAAGACTCAATGAGGAGTTTATATCCTCACCATTTTGAGCTCCTTATGTTTGGATGAGTTTACATTCATTCTCTTGTTGAGTTGAGTTATACTATTTTTGTTCACTTTTACCATACCATATTATCTATACTGCTTTCATTTCTAGTGTATCTCTTAATGCTCCCCCTTACCCTTTTTGGGGTGTCCTACAGGGTATGTATATACTCAATTCTACATGGTCTTTTCCCAACACATATCGTGTATTTTGAAGATGACAGACATGCCGATCATGATCTCAGAGAAGCTTAGGGATACGGGCTGTGTGGAAAGCATATAGTGGTCAATGTTAGGGTTCAAGAGCGAGGCTCTCTCGACTGTTACTCCTTTTCAGTTTCCTTCAGGTTGGGATAGGTTTCTGGTTTGGGAGTGTGTTTTTCCCATTTAATTTTCATTTTAAACTATCGTACCTTCATTCTATTTAGTGGTTAATGCAATTTTTGGTATATTTATAGCAGTTTTTACTTTTTCTACTTTTCTTATGCACTTTTTCATTGAGTGAGATGTGTGCATGTGTCTAGGTTTTAGGCAAATACCTCCTCGAGTTTAGTTGTTCCTTAGGTGATTTTCTCCACCTTTGGCCTATAGAGGTAGGCTTAGGGTAGTCGCAACTCAAGCCCCAACTTAGGTCGGGTTGTGAAAAAGAGTGGTATTGGTTTCTGCACATAGTACTATGGTATGAAAGGAAATTATATGTGTTGGAGTCCCAAAAACCAAATCAGCCTCCATAGGGAGATAGTAAGGATAAGAAATATTCTTATAGGAGACTCATGGATGATGAATTTTATTTTTACATCATAATTATAACATCAATTTCTGAAGAGTTTTAGGTGCAACATGAGTACATGGATGTATATACCATGTTGCCTCATCTTCGAGAAGTTTGTGAGGAGAAATTGAAGAAAAAAATCAATGAGATAATGATCAAATTGATCATGTATCAATTGATATATAGAAATCAAGTTGATCTTCATGTACTTCAGATGATGAAGTACATTGAATGATTATAATAATTGGGTTTCAAGTTAAATCAAGAAATTTCAATGTATATCATTTCTCATCCTTACCACCTAGTTTTTTCTATTTCTTTGTGAATTATAAAATGAATATTTTGGGAAAACCAATTCAAAATATTTTTTGGATAGGTTTTCTAAGAATATGATAATTTAAATAAATTTAAATCTTTAATTATTAAGGTGAAAAAATAGAAATACAATGAAAAATGGTTGACTGCAAGTTTACTGCCAAAGGAACAGTTGTAATATATTTCTAAGAAACCAAAGATAAATAGGGATATCATTGAACATGTGTCTATTTCCTTTGCATGTGTAAATATAGGTCACTAGAAGTGGAACTGTAACGAATTGGAGGAGAAGAAAGCACGAGATTCTACTTTAGGTATATTCATTATTAAATGTAATATTTTATTTATGATCCTTGGGTATTAGATACAATATGTACTTATATGTTTCTAAATAAAGAAACCATGGAATCCAAGAAACATTACTAGAAGTCAAGGTGTGTTCTCCAAGTAGCCTAGGATGGGTGATACCTACATTAGTGGTGAGAGTCACATGATTTCATTTCCAAGTGAATGGTTCTTGTAAAACTATAATTGTGTGTTTAAAGGTACCAGAACATTTATGAATGAATGCTGTTTATGGTATTTCATACACAACTAATAGTTAATTAGTGCACAAATCATTGACAATACATGATGAATATAAAATGTAAGACTTGTATACCTAGTTGTGGAAAGATAATAATTTTTTAAGAAAAACTAAATAGTTTTCAAGGTTATAACCAGTATAGTTTTAAACACATTAAAGTTAAAGACCTTATAAATCATTGACACACTAATTTAGTTAGTTTTTAACAAATAAACCTTTAAAAATAAAGGTACGTCACAAAGCTTTCAGAATTAGTTCAACTAGAGAGATTGAACTATTCCAAGGTTAAGATAGTGGTAACTATACTTCATAATATTACTTTAATTATTTTAAGGAATATAAAAGTTAAGTACAAAATATACATGGTAATAAAATATATGAGTTTATTTGGGCCTACATTTCAAAGAAATATCGACAAGCATTCATCGATCATTATAATGTAGTGTGGAGTAATTCAAAAATGTACATTACCTTTTACACATCAAACACATGATGTTACCCAGGAGGATCTATGATGATTCTTAGATACAAAAATTGTTTAATAAAATGTATCATGGATTAATTCCTAAACACAAATTTCCTTAAAAAAATTACTGTTATGATCTAAGTAAAAGGAACATCAATGTTAAAACTCATGCATTGTAAAAACTTCCATTTTTCAAGACATTCTTTTCTAATAGAAATGTTATCCCATAACCATATGAAAAATATAATTAAAAATTTATATTATATGAGTTATTGTATGATATAGTTCCATTATATCATCAGAACATGGGTTTATATGCAAAGAGTTTGTTAGGACATAAAAAAAATTCCATCAAGATAAATACAATGTGCATCTAAAGTAGTTTTCCTAATGTTTACTAAGGATATTACTTAAATACCTAAGATAGAAAAGAGATAGTCAAGTTATAGACTATATTTCAATAAAAGGGCGTATATCTATATTTTATATATTTGTATAAATATTTAATTCGATTTAGTCGATACTAATGATTCACAAGCAGTTGTCATAAGAAAAAGTTCCACAAGATCATGTGGAAAATGAATTTTATAAAGACACATACTACATATAAAGGATAAAACCATGGTAATGTTTTTTCGTTCACCATGGTCTATGATACATTTTTCATTGAGAATAATGGATCCTACGAGTAAGCAGTAAATGGAAATAATCTGAAATTGACAATATCAATTAAAATTTAATAATGGATTCCTTGTATCAAAGTGCATGGGATTATTATTTTTAATATTGCAGTGGGTATTCAAGTAAGAATATATAGGGGTGGTATAATAATAGTACCATTAAGGATCAATTTATAATACCAAGTAGTTATGCATAAATACATTAGAATTTTACTTTTCATAGCTAATTTCTATGGTTATTTTATTTATCATTGGATGTCAGGACCACCAATCATGGATGGTGTTTATAAAATAAAAACAGAAATCGATGGTGACACCATAGAATTCCAATAAGTGATGAAAGTTACTGAAATATAGTTTTATATTGAATTAAGGAAAAATATAACAGAATTTTAATTTTTAATGAATTGACTCCATGTGTCTACAAGAGGTTAGTGGGAGCACCAATTTTTCCAAGTAAAATATGTTTGATAACATATGAAAAAACTATTGGTCTTAAAAGTTGGATAAGACTGGAATCAAAGTAACTCTCCCGAGATTGACTTAAATCATTAACCTATGTTCTGGGGAGAAATATCTATTGAGGTATATCTAACGGTTTCTTAGACCAATTCAATAGTATATATACTGACAATTTGTTGAAAAATATAACTTGGAACAATTCGAGAGAGAATTGTTACCAATATCACATGACATAAATCTCTCCAAGTAGACATGTATGGGACATAGGAAGATATTAATTTAGTGATCTGAATTAAATATGCTTCTATGATGGTTCAATCACATATTTCATGACATATAAAAGAAATGATATATCCAATATATACATTATGGTAGGAAAATATTATTTATATCTAGGAGAACTGTACAAGAAGTTTTCATAACTATCTAATTGTATTTAAGTAAGTATAAAGGATATGTTCTTGGTACTTATAGAGGAAAGTATAATAGTTATAAGGGTACAAAAACTAGTCTTAATTAGTTCAATATGATCTTATATCGAAAAAAGGATATGGTAATGATCAGGAGAAGGTAATTTAAGTTAATTGTAGCCATATCTACAAATACCAAGTACATTTCAGCTTCAGAGGCAGATAAGGAAGCCGTTTAAAATATGAAACAATTTGTTCTAGTTATGGTAATTTAACCTAGTAAGTAACATTTTATCATGATAATAGTTCTTATACTGGTACTAGCCAATATCTCAAGTTTAGAAAATATAAAAAAATGATATATACTTAGTGTTTACAACTCTTGAGGAGTATTACTCAATAAGGTGAGGTTACCAATAGAAGAATAGCCACCTAGAAGAGACGTGGTAGGCCCATGACTAAAGTCATAACTTAGTAGAAACATGATCTTATTATGTGAGGGATAATAAGCATAGTTAGAAAGTTGTATCTAGTGAAATTGGGAGTGTTGTAATAGTGGGTTCCCTAGAACCAACTCAAACAGTACTTTTGATCACTATACCATGTATACAGTAAGTTATACATGATGTAAACTTACCATTATAGTTTCGATATTTCTACATCCACTATTTAAATGGTAATTCCAAAAAATTAATTATTGTATCAAAAGTTTATTGAAGTTATCAAGACATAATGTGAATGTTGAGATGCTATGAAATTAATATTAATGATATGTCATATGGTCTAGATACATGATACTATCTGGAAATAGTTGGTGTCTTACTATTAGGTGATGAGGGATTATAATCACCAAGACTTATTCTCATGATGTTTTCACCTGGTGATCTCTAGTAGGTGAGATCACAAAGACAGAACCATCAATAGAACCACCACAAGTTTCAGGTGTCTTTGGATGTTCCTCTCTATAAACATGTGTATTGGTATCCTGACTTGAGATCATTATTAATGTGTACCATTTTATTTATTTCTTTGATTCAAGGAATAAACCATGAAATTGAAGTCATGTTGAGGTATCTTGTATTTAGTGCATTATTGGTGGCATGACATTGGTTGAATGGTCATGATATAATTTTTTTGCTTCTGAGTTGAGGAAGTGATATCTTTGGCCTAGTTGATCCAGATGGAATTACCTTTATAAATCCTTGGAAAATGTAGTCAATGTTAATTCTATCCTATTAGATAAATGAAAAATAAATAAATAATGGATGATGAAATAAGAACTGTATCCTACTTTATGAGATATCATGAGATAAATATATTATATTACACAGTGCGTGTTCATAGGAAAATATTGTCATTGCAATGAATTTTCCTTAACTTCTTAGGGGCCTTGATGGGTTTTATACTCCACTATTGGCCTATGAATAATAGTTAATTATATATAGATAAGGGGCTAAAGGGTCACACACAATAGCATATTCAAGAGTATTCCATATTCTGGTGAAAAAGTGTATTGTACATGGTGGTCCCCACCATGGAGTCCTAAATTTTTCTAATTATTATCATTCATTGAGGAATAAATAAAGTCATTACTATTTGATTATAAAAAAATTTGGTTGAATTTATTTATTAAAATCATTCATAATGAATTTAGTGAATACATGGAAAAATATTATACAAATGAATATTATTTTAATATTAAAGGTTTATTTAATATTTGTGGGAATTATGAGCTGAGTTAATTACTTGGGTTTATCAAGTAATATATTTATTATATATTACAATTATTTTATAGAAATATAAATTACATTGTGAATTAGTTAGTTCATCATAACATGTCATTTATTTCTTATTTCGTGGGTGTTTAATTTCTCAGGGCCAGGGAACCCTTTTCGAGTATTTGAACCTCCCACTATATAAGAAAAAGAGAGAGACTCAATATAGTTTCATTTATTCCAATGGATTGAGAGACTACCCCTCCTCTCACTTCCTAGAAAGACAGATTCAGTATTCGATTGATTAATCTAAGAACACCTTCATAGATCAATGATATGTGATTGAGGTGATTATCGCAACATTGAAGGAATCATCAGAGCTCTACACTAGCACCCAAAATTTGATGATTAAAATCCATGTGGAATCTTGAAGAATGTGTGTATGATCTATTGGGGTTTAGATTCAGATCCTTTGAGAAATGATCACAAGTGAAAAACTTTAGTCGAATGATCCATCGATTCAAATGGGGTACTTGTTTATTTAATGTTGTGATTTTAAATATTCACATGAGATCCCCGACCTCTATCGGGGCTCATATCTTTGAAGATGATGCATTTTCCTCTCTCTAGTGATGAAAAATTTTAAATCCCTAGCCCACAGGATTCTTTTGAGCACCCTAATACTTGCATTCAAATCCTTCATAATGGGTCATAAAGGAAATGTGATTTAACCCAAGTATATATAACCAGGTGCATAATAAGGTCACACTCACCGTGCACTAGAATGATATCTAATATATAATCAACCAGATCATTTTGTGATTATTTCCCTTAGATGCATCTCAACCAAAAACCACATCCACTTGTAGTATCCAGGCATTAATATATTACTAGGAAACTGATATAATATATACATTACCAAAACATTAGGATGTTATATTATACTTAGACTTATCCTCAAAGTCAGTCACAGGGTTATGTTCCCTAGCCTATGTTTTCCTAAATCTAGTTCCCAAGGTTTCTACTAAACTTCTTCTTATACCAACTATAACAAATCCAACTCTAGTTACCTAGAGCTAATTTCTTCTTTATTACAATGGAATATTTACAATGGATTTAATATCAAAGGATCAATCATTTTAACAATCTTTAAGATCTAGCTACATACATGATTCCCACATTATATTGGAAATTTATAATACATAGCGTAAGAAATATTTTGGAATACTTGATAGTAATCATAATATCCTTCTTCATATCCCAGGAAAAATAAATAAATAAATAAAATGGTAAGAATATATTCTTAGTAATGGTTACATGCATTGGAAGATATCATGATTAAATAAGGCATGATCAATATGGAAAGGTAAATAACTAAAACACATTTCATTTAATTAATAACTTGAGAAAAAATGGATCCATGGATAATATTAATGCAGTAATCTCATAGATAATAATAATTGAATTATAAATGAAGGAAATGATTAATTTTGGATTTCATAATCTCAAAAATCAAAATATATCTAGTATCAAATTATTTTTCCAAGACAATTTAAACCATGGGTAGGTATACACTAAAAACACATTTAATTTGGCCAACTGATTTGTCTCATTTGACTTGTTGATGTATCTAAGGGATATCTATAACTAGGACCTACCCATCACTATATGTCTAATACATTACTCTATAATGAATGTTCAATTAAATTCATAAACAATATGACTTATCAACAAATATCCACATTGAGTAAAAAATACAGATTTATCAAGGTTTTCCCTATTCAATCATATAACTTTCATAGTAAAACAATATATGTAGAAATGATATATGGTTTAAGAAATAATCATATTCATGATTTATATTTAAGATAAATGTAATTTCTAATTAAAATATGATCATAAAAAAGAGAATATTTCAAGATAAAATATGACCTTGAATTAATCATAAATACCAGTTTTGAAATAAATTATTTTATTTTAGAGAATAAAATAAAATATATAATCTTTATTAAAAGAGTTTTCTTTGTAAAATATTTGAAAAATTATTAAAGAAGCTAAATAGCATAAAACAGTTATGGTGGTGGGAAAATTTGTTAACTTATTATACGTTAAAAAAACTCCTTTTTATTTTTTAAAGAAAGTAAAAAATGACCCTTTTAGAAAACATTAGAAATATTCCTTTAAAAACTTTTAAAAATTAATGGATAAGTTAAAATGTACTTTGAGTAAATAAAAATTAATTTTTTAAAACAATTTTTAAAAATATGGATAGGAAATAAAAATATATCCAATCTAAAATAAATATGATTTAATTTAATTTTAAACATTTATTTTCTTGATTCAAGTTCCAAAGAGAGGAAATGTTTGAAGAAAATATAGAAACTCATTTAAAGTGTACACTTGAATTGAAACTTTAATCATCATGAATAAATATATATTCATGTTAAATACCTCAAAGGGGCAGTATATACAATACATAAAAATAAATTGGCACATAATACCAACTATGACTTAATGGAGTGGAATTTTAGAGAGAATCCATTACAATGATCATATAATTGAAGTGAGAATTAATCAATGAAGTGATTATGTGTAATAAAATTTAAATCCAAAAAAATTGAAATAAAAAATAATACAACCATAGTTAATTTCACCCATAATCATGGCATACCATAGTCAATCGAGTATATGTATAACCCAATGAATGGAAATTGAGTTATGAAACCCCTTACATCGCGTTTGACTTGACTCATAAGTTATTTTAACCTCCCATTTAGATTTATTATACTGACATAATAGAACCATATACATATCTATAATATCATATATGATATATTTATGACATGTTATCACCCATTTGTTAATAATATTTTATTATTATCATTATTTTATGTGTTAACTGCTTTGTTTTTTATATATGTATTGATTCATTAGTCCCAATAATTGATATTTGACTATGGTTTCATAATATCTATAATGTTTATCACGATATAAATATAATATATATCCATTAAATCCATCCTTATTACCATCCATATAAAATAGAAATGAAAAAAAAATCACATTGCTTTGTGGAGGTGGTAGTCCACTTGTATGCATGAGAGACATTATCATTTTCCAATAAATTCGAAGGTAAGAAGGTAAATATGATATTAGAATTCCAGAAGAATAGTTATATCATAAATATAAAATGTATTCATTAGTTCCATATTTATAACCATACATGTAATTTGGTTATGAAATATGATTTACACCACTATATGGAGACAGTAATCCGTATGTACGCGCGAGCGATGTTTTCGTTTTTCATAGGATGGAGATGATATGGGGTATGTTTGTCCCATAATAATAATAAAATAAATTAAGGGACCCATGGTTGGTATTTTTGAAGGATAAAAACCTATATAACTTGTATAAGGATGTTGATAAGTGAATTTGTCAGGGTTTGGTTGATCTAGGTTGCTCAAAGTGGTATAAAGAAAAGAGATAAGTGGTGTCCTTTTATATGTGAGGGGATGAGCATTATTGAAATTTCTTAAAATATTAAATTAATATATTTTTTTATAAATGGATACAAATTTATATAATTTGATTATAAGATGAAGATGAGTCTAAATTATCTCATACTATAAAATTTGAATAATTTTTTGTTATGTTTTCACCCTTATCTTTTAGTTTTAGTCCATATTAACCCTTTTATCAATTACCAGAATATTAAAGTTTTCTAACTGTTAAGGGTGAGGAATGTTACCATAAAATGATAAATGACCAATAAATGGACTATGGTTGATTTTTTCAACCATATACCATTAATTTGTCTGAATATAATATTTTTATGAATTTTTAATCATTGAATAAAATATTATTTATTATAAAATACCATTAATGTTATTTTTGACACTATTCATTTAATTTGACATTAAATACTTCAAGACAAATAGATAATTATAATATAATCCTTTAAAACATTCCTAAAATGTCATATGTATCTATAAGATTATTTGAAGACAATAATTCATCTAATTTTTAATATTTTAATATTTTTAAAATCAATTATTTTATTTTTCTATTAATTGAATAAATATTTTGTCGGTGTTTCGTAAGTATTTAAGATAATTATTTAATCATTGAAAATTTAAAATAAATTAACATGATAAAAAAAATCATTCATTTTTCAAATAACCATTAAAAAATGAACATATTTTTTGTAACGCCCCAACCCCAATTACCTAGAGTCGGTGCATTATTACATAACATTGGCATGATCACAAGAAAGATCAAATCTCAAAAGACCGATTGGTTTAGTATCCTTGGAAACGCTAGATATATTCATAAAGTTTTACAATACATCATAAAGTGAAAAACTACCACAACAACATATTTTCTTCATAGACCACACTCATATCCCCACATACTATCCCTGCAGGTCTTTCATAAATTATTTCTTCACATCCTGGGAAAAATAAAACATTGAAAGGGGTGAGCTCAAATGCCCAGTAAGGATAACAATATAGCGGAAACTTTCATAAATAAGAATAAACATTTAAGGCAATGTATAACTTAAAACAAAAGCTTTTTAAACTTGAACATCAACATAGTATGGCAAAGATAAAATGAAATAATTCCATTTACTCATTCACATGGATATTCTACTAATCAAATAATCATATGCAATATCAATAACCACTTTCATAAGGATGGAATGCATAATGACAGACTATCATAACCACATAGCCAAGGCCTCGTGCCAAGACTACAAATAAGATTTTTTAAAGGCCTTGTGCCAAGACACTAGTTTGTCTCATGAGACCTACCGATGCATCTAGGAGCTATAGCGGGCTCCACCCATCACATATTAAGTCCAATTCATTCCCATATGAAAAGGTTTAAACATAACATAAACATTCGTATTAAAACTAGCATACAAAATGTCAATACTTTCACCATAAACTATGAATGGTATAAAAATAGCACATCCACAGTCAAACATATCACAAAACCTTCAATACAATATAGAAGTTTTGTATCATAATAAATCAACTTCAAATAAGCGTAAAATCCATCAAAGGATGTTGACATAGATGGAATCAAAACTCTTTTTAGATAAATATCTCTTTATATTTTTGAAATCATTTAACAGTCATATATTTATAAAATAAAACATTTTCTTTGAAAATATTCTTATAAGCTTGTAGGGTAAGCTTTGACTATTTTATAACGGCGGAAAATAACCCTACCCGTCATATAAGTTAAAAAAACATTCTTACCTTAATTCTGTCGAAAAGGTTAAAAAGCACCTTGTTTGGAAAATGACGGAAAGATTCCTTTATAAACCTCTTATAAAAATTCAAACAAGGGTATAAATGACTTTAACCCGTATTCTAGTAAATAGTAAAAATGTTTTGAAATTCATTTTTAAGAAACATGGATGTGGATGATAAAGAGATCCCAGTAAATTATTACGTATAAACAACATCAGATAATGAAGAGATTGAAAAATAAACTCTTACCTTGTACTTTTCCTTGGTTGGGGTAGGTTAAACTCCAGTATAATAGTGAAATAATTTTTATTAAATTATACAAGAATCATATACATTCATATGATATCATATATGATCTTTTAACATTTCTTTGTTAATAATATCTTAGTATTATCGTTGTTTCGGGTGTTAACTTACTCGTTTTCTTTTATATGTTTTGTTACATAAGCCATGTTTTTCATGGATAGGTTGTATATTATTAATATAAATAATGATATCAAGTCCTTAAACATTATTTTTAAATCATCAAATAATAATTATACTTGAATGGATACGATGGAGAATGAATCTCATCGCGTTCGTGGAGACGGTAGTCCGTACGTACACACGAGCGACAATATCATTATTTTGATATTAAAATAATATATAAATGGATGGTATATCATATATACAGAATCATTAACATGTTATATTTTTTATTTACATGAGTTACACATCATTATTATACCCATCCAACTAATAATATATTGAATAACAATTACACCATGACGTGGAGACGGTAAGCCGTACGTACGCATGTATGGTGACATGTTATTCAAAGGGTGGATAGAATACTGAATATGGTTGTACCATATTTATAATAACATCACAGTATATATATATGATACTGGAGTTATTATTTTATAATGGTAATAACAAAGGAAGATGAAGTGGAAGAAGAAAGGAACTTGGAAAAGGGTGGTGAAATCATTACCTCTTCTTCTGGTTCTTCCTTTTGATTTGATCAAAAGGGCTCCTTAGGTTGGATTTTTGATCAAAATAAGGCCTCTAGGTTGTATTGAGGGAAGTTGAAAGAGTATTTGGGTAGAGTTTGGCCGAACCAAAAGGCTTTGAATGTGTGAAGAAATGAGAAGGAGGAGTGTCCTTTTATAAGAGGGGTGAGGGGCACCTTTGGAAAAGTTAGAAATATTAATTTATAATAAATTAATATTCGGTTTCTAATGGCTCCAAAGTTGATTATTTAAATTTTAAAGTGGTTATAGGTCTAAAATAATTCAACCAATATAATTTAGACAGGTTTGGGTTACTATATTAACCTTATCTTTAAGTATTAACTCTTAGTTAATTAGTTTGACATTTACCATGTCACTTTGTATTTTTATATTATATAGTTAATAAACTTACTATATACATCCAAGAGACCCCCAAGTGGTCCATAAATGATAAAAATATCATGATATAAGTCTCTTGGACTAACATTAGATTTTTAGTAATTTAATATCAATTAATAATATAATATTTGTTTTAAAAACACTTTTATGTCAATTTTGACACTATTCAATAGTTGATTTTTGTGAAACTCATAAAAGAATTTTTACTTCGAAAAAAGTTAATTAAATCAATCCTAATATGTCATATTATCCTATAAAATTATTTTAATTCATTAAAAGTCTCAAATTATATTTATTTGGGTATTTATAATATCAATTATTTTAAATTTTCACTATTATGTTAATTACTGCATCATCATTGTGTCATAAATACATTAAATTATGTAATATCTAAAAATTATAAATAAAATATCATTATGTAAGAAATAGTTTTATCTTTCTAATTAATATTTATAGTCGAAAATCCAACATATATAACCCTATGTAAAAATTGTTTTTCTAAAAGATATATGCTTGTGTCATTTTTGTATTCATTTTAACTTAATTAAAATAAAGTGTCCCTATCACCTACAAGTGGCTCCATGGGGTCCCAAAATCGACCCAAAGATGCCTATGGTCGAACATGTATCAACCAATAAGGATAGGACACGTTTTAGGGTAATTTAGTATTATTATAATATTATTTTTTTAACCCTTATTTACCAGATTTACCCTTAACCATGGTAAATAAAATATTTACCGAAGTAATTATTCAAAA
This sequence comes from Viscum album, assembly GCA_963277665.1. Taxonomy (NCBI): domain Eukaryota; kingdom Viridiplantae; phylum Streptophyta; class Magnoliopsida; order Santalales; family Viscaceae; genus Viscum; species Viscum album. The sequence continues at coordinate 1,511,838,941 of OY728155.1, read as the reverse complement.
TGTCTAAAAATAAAAGTTACCTATTTAAACAATTTGAACATCCTGATTCCAAATATGGAATCCATTTTTCCAAATTCAAAACACAAAAGTGGAAGAAATAAATTTAAAATTAATTCTCGTTGTTAAAACAAAAAACGTGTTTTTAAAAGATAATAACTATCAAAAGATTGACACTTGTTTATGTCCAGTTTAATTGTAAAATTATGTCCAATGACAAAAATTATATTAAATGGTAAAAATATATTCTAAATATACTTTAAAACCACTCAAATTCATAATTTATCACTATTAATTATTTTGATTAAAAAAGTTGTTTTTTATTAAAATTTAGTAATTTTCACTATTCATCAAAATATTAAAGTCATCCAAAAAGTACCAAAATTTCACCTTAGGATAAATTAGATATTCCGAATCCAAAAATGAAGTCCATTTTGAAATATAAAATATATATAATTTCAAAAAGTGGGTATTACTATTCATAACAACTAGTTTGATTGGTTATGGTGTGTTAGAACTCGGTGTTGCGTACAACACAAGCTATCACATTATTCAATGAGAAGCGTACTGTAGAAGCTTGGGGTGTTACATTTTTTATTTATTCCTATCACAAAATATTATAGATATTAAAAGGAAAAATTGTTATTTTTGTCTTTATCACTCACTTAAATATTATAAAGGTCAAAATCAAAGAAATATGAACCAAGTCAAAATATTTTAAAATATTGGATGTAAATGGAAAAACTAAATTCATCTAATTAGATAAAGAAAAGTGTTGGGTTAATTTTTAATGCCTTATTTTTTTAACATAATTGCCCGATTTACCCTTTATAGACGTGATAAATTTTACAGTAGTTTCAATTCATAATTCCTAAAAACAAAAGGGGAATATTTAAAAAAAATTAACCTACATAATAAAAATATGAAATTCATTTGTCAATATTCAATTTCTATAATTTTTATAAATTAATTTAATATCAAAATGCAAAACACAATGAATTTTTTTTTTTAGAAAAATGCCTTTTTAAGTATAAAAACGTTTTATAATAAATTCAACCATAAAATTATTCCCAATAAAATTAGTTTAATTATTCATAATATATACATGATTAATGTTACTTGAAACCATTTTAAAAGAATGAAACTTTTTAAATTCTTGAAACAAAAGTACATCTTTTAATGAAAATTAGTATTTTCACTATTCACCAGAAAATCAATTTTTTCAAAAAAATCTCAAAAAATTTGCAGTAAGATAATTTTCACATGATTATTTAAAAATTTATATCCTCTTTATCAAATAAAATTTCTAAATTTTATTGAAATTAATTATAACATTCGCTCATAGAAATCAATAAAAACCATTTTTGAAGAAAACATATTTTATAGAATAAATTGTGTTTATTAAAATTTTGGGCTTATTTCCTAAAAATTAATCAATACATTTTTATTGAGTTTGTCCTTTATATATATATACATATATATATATATACTTCATAATGTATTTAATCCTATTCATACCCTCCAATTCAACTACAAGGTTATAACCATTATATTTAAATAATAATATTTCATGGTTTGTTTAAGATCGGTGTTGCGTATTATATATGCTATAGAACATAGTTTTATTTTAAAATATTGAGATATTAAATTATCCCTAACTTAAATAAATAATTTCCTCAAAATTTTAACTTTTTATTAGTTTGGAAATTTAAAATTCATTTGTGGAAAACTCATATCGTAAAAAGAGTTAGTAAAAATTTCTCCTAAAAAGAGGGAAAGGGAAATATAAAGGTTATTAGGAATTATAAAAAACTAGGTCTCCAAGTAGGATAAAATTAGTGATAATTGAAAATATATACATGAAGGATAAAAGTAACAACCAAGGACTAATATAGAGTGATAGAGAACATTGTTAGGAGAAATTTAATGACCAAAAAACTATAAATTTGTGATGGGTGAAAAGAACATTGATTCTTAAAAAATGATTATAATGGGATAATTTTTTTTTGTTTCAAGATCCTTTTCCTAGATTTGAGGAATTCATTTTCCATATAGTATAATAACATAAGGAAATAGACTTAATTGAAAATAAAAATTTCATCTCTTAATCAATTTCTACCACAATCTCATCATTTTTACAAAAAATGAGTATTCAAGATGAATTTTTCATACCAGAAGCACTAAAATCAACTTTTAACAGATCATAAGATCCATAAAAGAATAAAAATTATTTATATTTATCTATAAATATTTACCAAAACCAATATGGTTAGCACAAGTTATCCAATATAATATAATAATCTCTAAAACCTCAGCAGCAACACCCATAGTTCAACTTCATCCATTCAATATGTAATTTTACTTAAAACGCTTCCAAAATAAATCTGGAAAAATTAAAAAATACAAAATTTTAGAAATAAGGTCACTAAATTAAATTAAATCTAATCCCTAAAAAATCATACAATAACTCTTAATATCATATACCAAATATTTTAATACATTGACCACTATAAAACCTCAATAAAAATATAACTATTTCTAAAAATTAACTATATCTTTATTCTTTAAATAAAATCATTAATTATAAATTATATTCCATAAATCCAAAAATGTAGTAAAATCCATCATAAATTACTTTTTCATAAAATCAAGAATAATTTTCATGGTTACCAATACTATTTGATTTACTTCATCAATATAAATCATCTCTTTATCCCAACTAAACATTATTATTTTAGCATCAGACATATATTAAATATTATCTTTCCCCCAATCACACGTTTTCCATAAAATACCACCTTACCATTAAATAAATTTTCTAGTTAATCAGTACCATTTAAAATATGTTTTCAAATTCTTAATAGAAAACTATCATGGAATAATACTTAGATGTTTTATAATTATTATAACCAAAATATCATTTATATAACACTTCCACAACATAATTTTCATATCCTAATACAAAAACACTTAAATAATTCCACATCAATGATTTACCTGACATATTTCCTTCCTCGGTCTAGGAGTTAACAATTTTTATTAGGGAAATGAATTAGATAATTCCCACATTCCCCACACATAATACATTGAACTCATCAACAATTTATTTCTCTATGAATTTCATTTCCACATAGAGTACATATTCTTCTTCCATTAAGACATTATTCAGGGCATATCTTTCCATATTTTTGACATGACAGAAATTTATCCTTCTTTCCTCCTTGGTATCCACTACCTGAGGTCTCATAAAATTATATCATTATCTTATTTGGGGTGTTTGAGAGTTGGTTTAGGTGCAAGTTGTTAATCATATATCATGATAACTGATTTTGAATAATCACAATATCTTTCACTTTAGTGATAATACAATTTAGTTTCTCATAATTACAAAATTTTCCATAAAATTCAATGCTAACATGGTTCTATCTAGTTTTATAAATTTAATAAAACAAAAAATCATAGTTTGAGCAACAATAATTGTAGTGGAAAACCATACAATCATGAAAATCATTTATACGATGTTTAAATCATGATACCTTATTTTAAATACAATAAACCTTATATTTTTTCTAATTCATTAATGGTCATAATATATTCAAATACTTCATAATGTTTTGAAAAGAAAATGTGAGTTAACCCAAGCATATCTACTAGGAGTGTCAAACCAGTCCCACAGTAAGGGAACACTCACCTTGCAGAAGAATGATAGCTGAGATATATTCAACCAACTCTTTTTGGGGTTATTTATATTAGAAGAATTTGTGCCAAAACCATATCCACTAATAGTATCCAAACATGGAAATATTTCTATGAAAACTCATATATCTCAACCTTACCAAAACTTTAGGATATTATCCTATACTTAGACTTATCTGCAAAGTCAATCATAATGTTATGTTCCCTAACCTATGTTTTTCTAAATCTAGTTCCCAAGGTTTCTACTAAAATTCCCATGATACCAACTATAACAACTCTAACTCCAATATCATAGATCTAGTGTCTACTTTATTACATTTTCATATATATAATGGATATAATCCCAAAAGATAGATCAATGTAGCAGTCTTGAAAAACTATATACATACAAGATTCCAATATTACATTAGAAATTTAAAATACATATCATAAGAAATATTATCAGATCCTTAATATTAATCATAATAACCTTCTTCATATCCTAAGTAAAGGAAAAAATAAAAGGGTGACCTCATATTCTCATTAAGGGTTACAAATAATGAAATATATCATGATTAAATAAGGAATAATAAATATGAAAAGGTAAATAACTAAAAAAATTCCATTTAATCAATAACATGGGCACAAAATGGATCATGGATAATATCAATGCAGTAATACCATGGATAATAATAACTAAATTCTCAGTTAAGGAAATCCATAAAATTGTACGTCATGATCTCATACATCATGATATCTCTACCATTAAATCCTTATGCCTAGACAAATTAAACTATGGGTAGACATACAAAAAAACCAATTTAATTTGGTGAACTGATATGTATCATGAGATTTATTAATGCATTAAGGGGATATCTATAACCTGGACCCACCAATCATTTCATGTCCAATGTATTCCTTGTATATTGAATGTTAAATCAATTCATAAACAATATTTCTTATCAATAAATATCTGTATTGAGTAAAGAATAAGTATTTATCAATGTTTTCACTAGTTAATCAAATAACTTTCATAGTAAAACACCATATGTAGAAATGATATAAAATTTAAGAAATAAGTATATACATGATGGATATTTAAGATAAATGTAATGTCTAATGAAAAAATGATCATAATAAAGTGAATATTTCAGGAAAAAATATGAATGTTAATTCATAAAAAATATATGTTTTGAAATAAATTCATGTATTTGGAGAATAAAAGAAAATGGACAATCTTTGTTAAAATAGTTTTCTTTATAAAACCGTTGAAAACTTGTAGAAGAAGATAAATTTCATAAAAAAAATTATGGCATCAGGATATTTTTTTAATTTTTTATATGTTAAACAAACATTCCTTTTTTACTTTTTATAAATAAATTCTAAAATAAAGCTTTTAGAAAACATTATAAAGATTTCTTTAAAACCTTTTAAAAATTAAATTATAACTTAAAATGTCCTTTGAGTAAACAAAAAGTATTTTTGTAATTTTTTTTTGAAAAAAATGGACATGGAATAAAAATACACATGATCAAAATGAAATAAACCATCTTTTCTTCTAAAGATTTTTTTCTTGATTCAAGTGCCAAAGAGAGGAAAATTTGGAAGAAAATATAGAGACTAATCTTGAATGGAAAATTTAATCATAATAAATAAATATACATTTATGTTAAATACCTCAAAGCAGAATTATATACACCATATAAAAATAAATAGGTGCATAATACCAACTATGTCTCAATGGAGTGGAAATTGAGATATAATCCCTTATAAAGATCATATAATTAAAGTGAGATTTAATAAATAAAGTGATTATGTATAAAAAATCAAAATACCCACAAAAAAGTGTAAATAAAACATAATAAAAATAAAATTTCATTTAACATATAATCATGTAATAACATTGTCAATGAATTATAAGTATAACCCAATGAATGGAAATTTATTTATTAAACCCCCTACCTCATGTTCGAATTCTCTCATAAAATATTTTAAAATCCTATATAATAAATTTATATTTATTATAAATACATAATAAAACCATATACATATCTAAAATGTCATATACGATCTATTTATAATGTGTTATCACCAATTTGTTAACAATATTTTATTATTATCATTATTTTGGGTGTTAACTACTTCATTTTTCATATATGTTTTGATTCACTATTTACAATCCTTGTAATTTTATTATAGTTCCATAATATCCAAAATTTTAATTTGGATATAAATATCATATATATCAATTAAATATTTCCTTATTACTATCCATGGAAAACATAAATGAAAAATGAATCACACTTCATGGAGGTGGTAGTCCACACACACACATGAGTGACATTATCATTTTATAATGAATTGGAAGGTAAGAAGTTATATATGATATTATAATTATAGAATAATATTTATTTTATAAATACAATATTTATCCATTATTTCCATATTTATAACCATCCATGTAAAGTGGAGATGAAAAATTAATTGCACCGCTATGTGGAGACGGTAAGCCATACGTACACACGAGCAATGTTTTCTCTTTTCATAGGATGAAAAAGAGATGGAATATGGTTTTACCATAATCATTATAATATCTAATTATATTTATTATATTGTATTTATTATTCTAGTATATATTCATCACATTAAGAGTAAGTATAAGAAGAAATAAACTTGAAAGAGTCAGTAAAGATGATTACCTCTTCTTTGGTATACTTTCTTTAGACCTCTTCTTAAGGGATGCAGGGTTGGTATTTTAGAAGGTAGAAAACCTCTAGAACCTAGATAAGGATATTCAAAAGGTAATTGGGTAGGGTTTTTTGATCTAGGTTTCTCAAAGTAGCGTAAGGAAAATAGAGAAGGGGTGTCCTTTTATAAATGAGGGGGGAGGGATTCTTGTAATTTATTAAAATATTAAATTAATATAAATTATTTTTATGTAAAAATGGATAAAGATTTATATAATTAAAATCTAATATTATTAGCATAAATAAAATCATAAAATAAAATTTGGATATGTTTTGGTTATGTTTTCACCCTTATCGTTTAATTTTAACCCACGATTAACCCTTTTAACAATTACCATAATATTAAAGTTTTCTACCATTTAAGGGTAAAGAATGTTAAAATAAATGGAAAAGTGACCAGTAAATGGACCATGGTTGATTTTTTAACCATTTACCATTAATTTTACTAAATATTTTTTTTAAATTTTAAATCAATTAATATAATATTTTTTATTGTATAATATCATTAATATCAATTTTGACACCATTCATTTAATTTGACTTTAAGTTCATCAAGAAAAAATATAGAATTGGAATATAATCCTTTAAAACATTCATAACATTTTATATGTATCTATAAAATTCTTGGAATACAATAATTAATCCAATTTTTATTACTTTTAATATTTTGAAAATCATTTATCTTATTTTTCTATTAATTGAATAAATACAATGTTAGTGTTGCGTAAGCATTTAAGTTAATTATTTTGTCACTAAAATTTTAAAATGAATTTCCACAATAAAAAAATTTATTCATATTTAAAATATATTTTATATCCAAACATAATTTTAATTTATCTTTATCAAAAAATATTATATATATTAAAATGAGAAAAGTGACATTTTTGTATTTATCTCTCACTTAAATATTATAAAGGTAAAAATCAAAGAAATATGACACCAAATTGCCATATTTTAAAAACATGGATATAAATGGACGGATTCCATTCATAAAATGGGATGAATTCAAGTTTTGAGTTTATTTTTAACGCCTTATCACTTTATTTTTAACCATAATTACTCAATTTACCCTTTACCGATGTGATAAATTTTACCATAGTTACTATTCATAGTGCATAAAAATAAAATTGGATAATTTACCAACTATATATCTCATGATTCTAAATATGGAATCCATTTTTCAAGATTAAATTTTTATAAGTTATAGAAATTAATTTAATATTAAGATGCAAAATGCAATGAAAATAGTTTTTTTTCATAATTTTTTTATAAAAATGTTTTATACTAAATTCAACCATAAAATTGATTCAAATTAAAATTAATAAATTATCCATAATATGATATAAATAATATTACTTTTCAACCATTTAAAAATAAATTTGAACTTCTTAAATTCTTTAAACAAAAATATAGTTTTTAATCACGATCGATATTTTTCACTATTCACTATAAAATCAATATTTTTAGAAAAATAAAAAAATTGCTATAATATAATTTTGAAATTATTATTTAAAGATTTATGTCCTTTTTATGATATAAAATTTCCAATTTTCCCAGAAATTAATTATAATATTCACACTTAAGAAGAAATAAAATTCACTTTTGAAGAAAATGTATTTGAAGAATAAAATGTATTTATTAAAATTTTTGTGCTTATTTACTAAAAATTAATCAATAAATTTTTATTTAACAGGTAATTTATATAAATTTTAGAACATGTTTGATCCTATTCATACCTTCATACCCATTAATTAAATGGCAAGGTTATAACCATCATATTTAAATAATAATATTTCATGGTTCATTTAATCTTGTTATTGCATATTTTATAGGTTATCAAACATAGTGTTATTTTAAAATCCCAGGGTGTTACATACCTTCTTTGTTGTTATGTACGAGTGTTTATTATTTTGGGTACAATCATTCCTTGTTTCTTGGTGATGTTATGTTTCTTGTGTATGGTGTAAACCATGGGATGGTTTTTGGTTGTTAGCTTGGACATGGGGGAAAATCCTAGGGTGTGTGCATGAGTGACTAGGGGTATGGTATGGTTCTGGTTGGAATGTGGGTACCACCGAGCTATATTTTATATCATAATTATAGTGGGATGTTATTACATGAGTTTGGACTCAAGTTCCCTCATGTGAAGTGTGTGACCTTAGTTTTATTGTCGGGTGGTTTCCTAGTAGGGCATGTTCTAGGTTGTTGTGGAGCATGGATTTGGGATACCATGGATTCAGTGATATGAAATTCTTCTATTTTGAGATGTTTCTAGGTTCAGTTCTCTATTTTCATATTGGAGATTATTTTATGGTTTTTTGGTTGATGGTTAATTATGATTCCTTTTTCAAGACTTTGGGAATGTGGTTTATTGGGGAGGTCCCCTCACTTTATAAAAAAAGTGGTTGTCAATTATTCCACCATTTTAGATCAGTTCAGAATTGTGGGGATAACTATGTTTTGTCTCCATTTAGTTTGAAACAATGACTTTTTTATGGATTTTTTTTCACTTGAGTATGTTTAACATTGTTTTAAGATTTATCTGGTTGTTTGAGGGAATCTCTTTTACCTTCTAGGTTCACTTTAGAATTAATTTTCTATTGTCCTCTACTTTGACTTGAGACTTTATGGGGGTATAAAGTGGAATGGTGGGGGGAATTTTTGAACTCTTCATGTCATTGTGGAGTTTTTTTGGTATTAATTTATTTTATTTTGGGTTATTTTAAGTTCTAGTAATTTTTTGTCTGGAATTTAAAATTTTTGGAGGGTTTTTGCGTGTCACATGGGTTACACACAGTTAAGAGTAACTGTGCTAAAACTGCATGTTTATCTTTATAATTAGAAAATTTCATTTTAAATAGTTATTTCATAGACATTTAAACCATTCAAGGGCCAATATTAACCATGCGAGGTGTTCATTGGGTGTCCAGTGCGAGCCTCAGGGGTACCACATAGTTTGGTAAATTTTGTGGGTAAACTGGGTGAGTTATATAAGATTTTTTTTTAAATTTATAATTATTCCCATGAAATATTTTTAGGTCCTTTAAACCTTTTCTATACCCATATATGTTATTCATGATCCCCCCTGACTAATCCCCTTTTTACGTGACCTCCCTTCCTTCAACCTCCCCTTTTCATTTGCGATTTCACTTGGTTACCTCAAAATTCTTGGTCGAGTCTCCAGGGTAAAGACTCCTCTACAATTTATTCCCTATTTCCTCCTTATTCTTCCCCTCCCTCTTTCTACACATGCACCAAAAAAACTTTAAGGTATATAGTTGATCAGTTTTTTGTATTTTTCTTATAGATAGGGTTTTCAATCACTTATTTTGGTTTTTTAGATGATATTTGAATCTTTATACCTCCTTCTGTTGATTTGTGGGAGGTTTTCCCATTCCACCAACTTTTAATTATTAAACCATTGATTGATTTGGTTTTAAATTTGTGTTTTAATTCCCAAATAGTAGTATCATGTGTGTTTATTGGAATTATATGATGAAATCTTGGTTTTATCTTGGTTTTTATCAAAAGTTAAAGGTTTTTCCTATTTTAAATATTGGTTCAAATTTTATTTTACTTAACTATACATGAAAACTATTTTAAATTTCACCCAAATGATATTTAAAATACTGTTTTAAATATATAAATATGTTTTAGGGTATAAAAGTGATTTCTAATTTTTTTACTTGGAACTTCAAGTGATACATAAAAAATTATAAGAATTGTTAAAATGTTTCAAGAATTATTTTGAATGTAATGTGAGGTTTCAAAATGGTTTGACCCCATTTGGGTTCTAAAATAAAGTGAAGGGTTGTGTGTTGGACCCTTGTAGTTTTTTAATGAAAGTGAGTTACTTATTTAAATATATCACTAAATGATTTTTAATGGTTATTATAGATATTCTTGGATCCTTAAATGCATTTCAATGTGTTGAAACATTTGGTTTTGAAGAAAATTTGAAAATGATATTTCAAATGGTTTACAAGAATGGGTAAAATGGATTGACATCTCAATAATTTTGTTTTAAGGGCCCATTTGGAACTTTAAATGATTCTATAACACGTGTAAGACTCTCTTGACCCCCCTTGTTGTATTATGACCCCTGAGGGGGATATTATTGTTGTTTGATATCTATTATGGCTCGAGGTACATATTGTGTATTTCATGCAATATGAATTAAATAAAAAAGGGTTGTTTCTTTTGAGGGTGTAGGTGGTGTTTTGTGAGTTATTTATCAAATGATTCATACTTATTGTATGGTATTCTCGATTACTCACCTCTATTTGAAATATAATGGTAGTACTAGGTGTATAGTAGGTTTCCTACATGAGAGTAATCCCTAGTGAGTAGCAACAGGATATCTAGGGAATTTTTTTTGGCCACACCTCATCTATTGGACTGAGAGGGGAGAGAGTCATGAGATAAAAAACTTTATAGCTTGTGGTAGTGAAGGAGATGTCAACATTTTAATTTTAGATTGTTCAATGGGACTATTAGGGATGTGGATAGGTTCATTAGTACTGACCAAGTTTCCTTTTTTTTTCTAGTTCAAGTTTCTATTACTATAGACTTAAGATATTTTCCATGATGTTGGATCCTATTTTTGGATAACATAGGGGATTTAATTTTTTATTAAATTTTGTCCCCTATCCATTTATTATTTATTGGAATAACGTTTCTTTTATCCATTTTCGCATGTGTGTGATGTGTAGTCACCTATTGTGACTTATTCTATTTTTATGGCTTGGTTTTACTATTAATATTGATTTTTGAATTTATTTGAAAAGCATGGTTTGTTTAAAATGGAAAATTAATTTTTTTTGGAAAAGTATTTTGATAAATGTGTTTGGAAAAGAGCGAGAAATGGTATATTTTGGGTGTGTATTTTAAAGGTCCCTTTTCTGGGTTTGTAAGGAGATTTAAATAAAAACCTTGATATATGTGTTAGATTAGAAACTTTGGTTTTAGGATATACGAGATTTTTTTCAAAGGTGTTTAACCTGGTTAAGAAAATGGTTTTTGGTTCTACCCTTATATTCCACTTTTTAAAAAGATGGTAGATGTTTGTGAAAAGGATTTATGACATGATATTGGTTTAATCTTAAGTGCATGTGAAAACCCTATTTTTCTATCTACATTTCATACTAGATTGAAATTGGATATTTAATTAATGTTTTGGCTTATTTATAGGTGTATGGTGGCCTACCAAGTAGTTTTATTCTCACACCTATAATATATTTCTATTTTAGGTTTTTGGTTGATCTCTTGACAACTCTAGGAGCATTGATTGATTTGGAGATTTGAGGTTAGTATTTATTTATTTTTATTTATTTCATCATATAGGTATGACTATTACTTAATTTTTATGGATTTTATATCAATATTATTTTTTACTTTCATATAATGTCTATCCAGTTGTTCCCTTTAAATGAGATATTTACTGCTTTTAGTTATAATTATCAGTGGATTATATTATATATAGAGATTGGGTGATACTAGTGGAGGATATTTATGTGGAGGGCTTTAAGGGCTAGTTGAGGATTTTATTTAGAACATGTTAAATTTTCCTTTTTTGGTATATATTTTTTTCAGGAACATCCGACTCACGGACGCGCCATGCCATATTTACAGGAGAAAAATAGTTGTGTTATAACTCTGATTCAGGTGAGAAATCATTTACATGTGTGTTTATTTGATTCCCAGACACTATTTTCTAGACCATGGGGATTGGGGATTCCATTTAGTATAATAGAGGATTAGGATGGGTTTTGGTTTAGAATCCATCCTTGGTTGCTTATTTAAAAAATTTTATCAAAAAAATGTGTAGAAATGGTCAAAGAGACCTTGATATCACAAAATTTGACATAAATCATAGATAAATGACAAGGTTTAAAGGATAAGGTTACACAAATGGTAAACATAGATTAAGTTGCAGTGATCCAGAGAAGATCTAGAGCTCAATATAACCTTAAAATGGTGTATAAAGTCTAGAGGTTTTGAGAATGATTCACAAGTGGTTATAAGAGATTAAATTTTCTTAATGAAAAATAATATGTGATTGACATATCCTATAGGTGTATAGATGAAATAAAATTATTGGAAAGATCTAAAGGGTATGGAGAAGTTATATTATGAAGGGGGAGTACCAACTCTCTTAATATGAGTTGAGATGGTCCTAATAATGGAAATTTCTTTCTTAAAAATCAGGTATAAGAATTGTTTTAACAAAGGGGGACCGGAGCTTGTGAATACTACCCTATACATTTCAGTGATAAAGGGGGAGTAAAGAAGAATATCTGGTGAATAGATTCCTTTAATTGAATTATCAAGGGGGAGAAAGAATGAAATATAAATATATAAATTTCTTTATAGATTCTTGGATATTGATTAAGGAGGAGGATTTATGGTATAATTGATAACAAATTCCAAAGGGGGATAATGTTAGGTTGTGTGTTAGATTAGTTATCAATTATTATTGGATAAAATAAATATAGTGGATGATGATGTGTTGGAATTTAAATATGATTTTGGTGATGATTGGAACAAAATTTAAAGGGGAGATAGTAATAAAACCAAAGGTGACATGATTGTAAGTCCATAGAGAAAAGAGAATGTTGTAATCGTAGAGTAAATGGTAATTGAAAAAATATTGGATATATGGTTAACATTCATAACATTTAAGCATATGTAATTACCATTTATTTTTGAGTATGGTCATGAGAGATCATGAGTTAAAGTATTGAAGTCACTATAGTGAATACTTGAAGTTGAGATAAAGTGAAGGTGACATATTTAGAAATGATAAGGGAGATTTGAAGAACATGGATCTTATGTGAATAATGACAGATTAATCTAGATTTTATGAATATTATAATTAGTTAAATAATGTTTATTTTGGTCAACTATAGCATTGGAAAATGTATGAGTATGAATTGTATCATTTTGAAAAGGAAATAGGAAGATTTTGGTGAATGGGGGAATATCACACTAAAATACATCAGGTCATACTGTATGTTTCCTATAGTAGTAATAGGAAAAATTATAGAGAAGTAAGTACTGATTTAGTAACATGAAAATATCATGGGTTATATCATAAATATTGATTTTCACTATAAATATAACTCTTCAAAAAATTAATGTGGGTCTATCTAGAGATGGCCAATGTATTGTTCCATGTATTTGGATATCACACTACAATGAATGTTGTGTATGAATAAAAAGTATAGTGAAGAGAACATGAGAGGATAAAGGAAAATTGTAATTACGAGTTTTGAAATATTAGCATGACTATAGTTAGATGAGGATGAAGGGATTTTACCATGAAGTTATTCATCACACTATAATGAATATGATATTTTTATATATTTATAAGATCATGTTGTGAATTTTAAGGAGTTTACAATGTGATTTTATTTGGTTTTTTTGGATTAGGGGATGGATTTAATATTATGTCCAAATAGAGGCTTTAATGCTATAATATAGGAAATATTGAATCATATCATGCTAAATATAAGAGATTAATACTTTAATCTAGTAGTATCCATGGAATATTATATATTTGGATATAATTTAAGAATGGAAGGATTTGGTTCACAATTTAGGAGATATGTTTAATGCAATTGGAATTTTTTTACCATATTAAAACACATGAAATAAATGGAACTATAATAGAGAATTATATGTTGTTTAATTGATCCAATACCTTGTTTGGAAGTTCAAAGACATAGAATAACTTTATAAATACTTGTTTGGAAAACATAGAGAAGCAAAAAAATGTTTACAAATATAGAGAAAATGGGATATACATTGAATTATCTGGTTTTGTGAGAACAATAAGTTAAAATAACTCAAAAAATGATGTTCCATAGATATTCATGATCATTTTTGGAAGATGATTGTTGTATATAGAGTTTCATTAACATATCCTACTGATTTTGGAAAAGAGGATAGTGCATAATAAGAATAATTCTAGTATAGAATTATTCAAATATGAAGATATTTTCATCACTATTGTGATTGTGTGGAAAACCTATACTCAACCATTATCCAAGAGTTGATATCATATAGAATTATTTAAGTAGATCATATTGAGTTGGAGTTCAACAAAGTATCTAATTTTGATTTAGGGATATAAAATGATCATACTTTCTATATTGATCTTGAAGAGACCATTACATTTGTAAACTATTGAGTCCTTCTTGAAGTTGTATGTAGAGGAGAAAAAGAGGGAGTGACCCTTGGGAGGTAATAAACCATCCCTAAAACTTGTAAAGGAAGTGAAATTTTACATGAAGTGACTATTAATGAAAATTTAATAAATAAAAATATGAGTTGATAGTAGATTTTGGTACATTGAAACATCATCATGTGTCTGATCCTTGGGTATAGATCAATGTGGGTGAATCAAGTAAAATATTTGTATCTTATGAAATTGAAATTTCAACATATATTTTCTTTGATGACATAATTCTAGGGATAATGATAAACTAAACATGTTCCTTATAATGAGGGGAAAATATTTTATAATGGATGAGGGTTTCAAAAAAATGTTAAATTGGACAGTACCCTGATTCACCCCCCTCTTAGGGTGCCTCATGAAATTCACTACTAACATTTGATCCCGGCATCTTGATTTTATCCTCTATTCAAACTATGTCATAAGAGGGATCATTTTAGATTTAAGTTCCTTTTCCATGGATATTTTATCATCTAATCATGCGAAATATCTATATGTAAATCTATTTACTCCTTCATTTATTTATTTATCCTTATAATAAATCCATTCAATCCTAACTCCTTTTGTTTTAGAATTTGGGTCTATTTATATAATGATTATATGAATGAAAAATCCACTATATGTTTTATTTCCAAAATGATTGACCTTTTTTTTGTATGGATTTAATATCTCCTTAATTACTACAAGAACATTCTTCATATCGATAACTTAATGTAGAAACTTCTTCAACCAAATCATCATATCTTTTAAAATATATGTGGGAATATGATTTTATATATTTACAAGAAATATGAAAACCATTATTAAATTAGATAAATTAATTAAACCAATTTCATTCAACTCAATGAGAGTGTCCATCTTAATGCAGGTATTCTTCTTCTTATTCATCTTCTTATTTCCTTTTGATATAAGACACTTTTATCAAACTTTTTCCACCAATAACTCATTTCACTAATTATTCTTTCAACACTTATGGGGGAATATACCACCATCTATTTTTACTGGTTATCCATAAATATTTCTTAAGGTCTATCATAATTCAAAATATGCATCACAATAAGGTATTTTATTGAATTACTTATCAATAACAACACTAACCAAAATTTTTATGACCTTTGCATCATGATATCTTTCCTTATATCTTCTCAAATTATAATTATAATAAATAATCCTTATAAATATATTTCCTCAATCCATTAGTTAATTAGGCATCTCTAATATCTAACCTTTAATATTAGTACCATAAAAAATATGGTTAAACATATATGATTCCTCATGTTATAAAAAAAATCCATAAAATAGATATAATAAATTGAATCTTCAAATTAGATTTTATAGGACATAAGGACAATTATTTGGAACGATGAGTTATGATATGAGACCCAAGTCACACTAATAAGGAATGATGATGAATTAAGATGTTGATCAATTTACAATTATTTAAAATTAGACCCTCACTCATCACTGAATGTTATTTTAATGTTATAGGAGACCTAAAACACCATAGACCATCCCATTTTATAGGGCCTAAAAAACTTGGTTCTAGACTCTAACCAGTCTCATGAAACCATGTAATAATAACCATAATATTATAAAATATTCAGATAAGTTAAGTACTCATAGCTCTAAAGATTTCCAATTATTTATCAAGGTTTGTATCAACTATCCTCAATTCTAACAAGAACTTACTATATCAAAATATCTAAAATTAAATAATCTATTAAATTTTAATAAATATTAATAATTTAAATGAACTAATTAAATCTCACAAAGAGCTATAGAAACACTAATATCCAAAGCAATAGGGTGTATATGAATCAAAATAGAATCTCGGTCCTCTTGTGAGTAAAAACACCAATTTCCTTAACTCGTATAACAAGATATTTCATCCCAAATTTATGAAATCAAAATATTAACTCACTAATCCACTAAGTAATATCAAAATGACATCCAAGAATGTGTATTACACTCACCAAAGACCCCTTTTTCTATCATATGGAAGTGGCCCATTGTTTGAGTGAGATTTTCTATATCTTAATGAAACCCATCCTATAAATCCCTAAATAGGGAAATAAATAAATAAATAAGGATTGAAAATAAGAAAGATAAAAAATAAGGATCCTTACCACAAATATGGCCTGAAAAAACCTCTAGATAAACCACTAGATCAAGAGACATCAAAGGGTGAAAGAAGGGAGGAAGAAGTGGGGGAGAATTGGATGGAAGGGTCCTTCCCTAAGCACCACACACCATCTTAAACTGAGTGATTGATGACCATAAAATAGTGGTTCCATATATACTAAATAAAAACCCAAAAAACTACCATAACTCTTGAAATCTCCCTAATGATCCCAATGGAATCACCAAACCTTTGGTGTGCTACCATCAAGGTTTCGATGGAAGAGGTAGTGGTTTTATTCCACTGCTCAACCCACTAAACTTTTTGTGGGCTGACACAAAGGTTTCAATGGTATCTAATATAGAAAACTAATGACTAATATTATATATATCTTAAAATTTTAACATTCATACTTTATTTACCCAACTTTTCATACTTGGACACTCACTCAAAACTCTCTAAAAGGATAAACAATGTTCTCCTCCTGATTTGAATAAAAAATTTAAAACTCCTCTAAATTTATCTATATATGAAATAAAAATTTATCAACTTAAATAACAACCAAACACATGAGGTGTTTCAAAATACCCTCTATAATGATTTTTATCAATCAAAATCCTAATTGGGTCTTTTTCCTAAATACCTTATCTTATCTAGGAAGACAACTAATCATTGTAATATTATATTCTATGCTAAAAAACTCCTCAAAATTATACTACATAACTCTAATATCTTGATAACACCACTATATTATAGCCATGACACCAAATAGTGAAATTATACACCCTTAATTTCTAATTAATAATGACCAATCAATGCTCATCCTAATAGTTCTCCCCACCATAAAGACCACCTACAAAAAAATAAACTCACCACATAGTTCTCCCCACTATAGGATTCACCCATAAGAACACAACACACATGTGATATATTAAAAAAAAGAGCAATCAATTCAAACATGAGTCCTAGATCCTTAATTAGAACACTCGAATAATAAATTATTGATAAGAACACCTAAATCCTTGGTCCCCAATTAGAACAACTAGATCCTCAAACCACAATTAAAACACAAAATTCCCAATCCTCAGTCATGAATATTAATCTAACCAGTCATGACAAAAAAATATAAAACATAACCCATCAAGCCCCAATCAAAACACCCGATTTAAAATCACTTAGACCATTCCTGGTCTATTCCTTAAAATCAAAGAGATATATTATCTACCCACTGATTGCATATTTTAAAAAATAATTAGAACACTTTACATAAGAAAAAATTATAAAAGTTTTTTTCCATAAAACCAAACACCCCATTGGAACTGAAGGATTTTGTAATCAAAATAATGAAATATAGAAATCTCCAGCCTCATCACCCATTAGAAAAATATTAGTTCCAAAATCACTTTATAACTTAAAATCACTATCCACAACAACTATTTTAGGGAAAAACAAATTATAATGTTTTTTTATACACATTATACTATTTTATGAATAATTTTTTTCTTCAAAAAACTACTTTTAATAATTTAAAAACATTAAAATCATCACCTTATGGATTTTAGACCCTCAAAATCAATCAATCAAACATATAAATCATGAAACTACACCAAAAAATATTAAATATATTTCTATTAATAAATTATTTAATAAAAAATGAATATAGAGACCTTTAATTAATATTGAATTATCCTGAGGTAGTCACATCAATCAACATTACCAATAGGCACAAATAAAAGTCCATATGCATTCTGATATCATGATGCATGAACAAATATAGAAATTGGATCATTCTGGTGCTGAGTCAATAAGGTTTCCTTATGAATTTTCCATTCCTCTATGTTTTGAAAATCACAAACACTTTTTCTTAAGGAAAATTATCTTTCTCTAAGGATTATTTTCTTATGGAAAATTTCCTTTCTCTGAGGAAAGTTTTATCCTTACCTTGTTTTCTTATTTTATGTCCTCTCAAAATCTAGTTCATTTTATTACTAAGTCAAAAATTAGTATCCTTATCTAAATCCTTATAATCATATAGTTCATTGGATATCAAGTCTTCTGAAATTCAGAATCTGAATTCAATGAAATTCCGACTCCAAATTCTATGAAATTCAGACTCCGAATTCTCAGAAATCCAGACTCAGAATTCTCTAAAATTCAAACATCAAATTATATGAAATTCAAACTCTGAATTATCTTAAATTAAGACTTAGAATTCTATGAAATTCAGACTCCAAATTCTCAAAAATTCATACTCCAATTTCTCTAAAATTCAGACTCTGAATTTCTCAGAATTCAGATTCTGAATTCCTTACAATTCAGACTCCAAATTATTTGAAAAAAAGAATTTGAATATCCATGTTTCTAGAATCCATTTGTTTATATGTTTAGACTCCGAATTCTATTTTTCCTTAGATTTTGAATATTTATATTTAGTTAAGATACTAATTTTTCCTTACAAATGATTTTTTCACTATAAAACGATGTCATACAATTTGTTTCTAACTAACCATTAGTTGAGTGACACATGTATAGGTCCCTCTGAGATTCAAGAAAAAATATGAATGTTGGAGGAGGGATCCAACCATTGAAAGTTTTCCTATAAATAGGATATCATTTGAAAGAGCTCAATATAAATCTATTGACTGATGATCCTAGAGATTACATGATGTGAAGTGATTTCTAGAGATAGAAAGACTCTCGTGCCTTGTACATTTTATGAACACCTTGTTCAACCGTGAACATCTTACTCAGCTTTCTTTATGTGATTATGATTATTTTTTAGTACAATCAAGGGATTATAGGGATAGGAATATAGAGGTTCCGACTACCTTAAATATTGAGGGATTATAGGGATAACAAGATAGATTCCAATATTATTATCGAGGCCTTAACCTATTATGGGTAAGACATACTTTCTTGAAAGTGTAAATCAAGGGTCATTTATCCAAGGTTTTTGGATAACCAACTCTTTGGGTTTAAAGATTTATTACTTGTTAATTTTTCATGTTTCAAGTTTTATTTCCACTGTATTTTGATAAATAAAGAAAGTATAACTTTCTTATAATTTCTTGTACTTTTACTTACTCTGATAATTAAGATTCTATACGCTTTAAGGTAGAATATTTATCTAATTAAACTTTTATTAATTTTATTTTCCAGATTCATATTTCCATACCCTAAGTAAGTATTTTATATAGTTAAGAACCAAAGACAATTTTTGAATTTACCTTATTTAACTTTTTTAAACATAGTTTTACTTAATGTTAGTTTGTGGAAATGAGTTTTTATAGAATGCCATATATAAATGTTGGTTCTATTGAAAACCTTAATCCTACCAAACCACTAATTTTATATGGTAATGATTATGAGTAATAAAGAGATAGAATGAATACTTTTTTCATTAACACTAGAGTAGAAAATCTTGTAATGCTCACTGGGGATTAAAAAATTCCAGACAAGGAAGTCAGAACTTTCAACAACCAAGAGAAACAAGAATATCAACTAAATTAAAAGGTATAAAATTCTTTGTTGTGTTCTATGACCAGGAATATATATAGTAAAATATATTTTTATGAAGCTACCAACTGCATATGGAAGTAACTTGAAGTTATACATTTTGGGACTTCTAAAGTGAAAGAAACTAGAATTGCTATGTTAAGAGCTGAATATCATGTATTTTTATTTCCTTATGGAGAACCTGTTTGCAAAGTACAAAAAAGATTTATGAACATTTTAAACAGTATTCAATATATGGGAGAGAAATTTCTTGATGATGAAGTGCTTGTGGATAAAATAATTGACATCATACACAATGAGTGGGAATAAAAAATAATAGCTATTGATGATAATATAAATGTATCTAACATTACTCTTGATGAATTATTTGGATATCTTCTTCAGTATGAAGCCAGAATGAAGGGAGATGTTGATTTCAACAAAAAGAAGAATGTTAATGGAATCCTAGCTTTCACTAATATATCTAAATCCAAGACTCCAGTAAGGGAAACTAAATATAAAGCTAAGAAATCTATTTTTATATCTAAATCAAGTAACAATGATCATTCAGAGAATAAATTATCCAATGTCTCTGGAATTTTGAATAAGATTGTGGGAAGGAAATATTTTCTATATAGATATAAGAAGAAATATAGAAAGGGAAAGAAAGATTTCAAAGTAACCTTTTATTAATGTAAAAGGGATGACATATCAGACCTAATTGTCCTATGATTAAGAGAAAATATAGGAAGTAAAAGAATTCTGAAAGAAACAGAAATAAGTATTACAAGTCTAAGGCTAAGAAATTCCTAAAAGCAAATGACACCTAGAGTGCCAGTGGTGGTGATTCTTCAGATGAATCTTCAGAATATGAATCTTCTGGTTAGAAGAATATTGGTCTTATAGCCAAAGTACCTATTGAAAATCATTTTCTTATGGATAAGGTATACAATGTTGAATCCTTAACTAATATTTATTTAAATTATAATTTTCCTAATTAAGAATATTATGAATCTTTAGATGGTGAATCTTCCTCATCAGAAGACAATACCTTACCTTTAATTTAATAAGTTTCTAGATTTTTTAAACTTCTTAAGAATTAAAATTTTAAGATAAAAAATAAGTTAGAGAATTTAAATATAGAATATCTATTTTAACAAAAGAAATATCAGATCTCTCCAATGATCTTGATCAGAAAACTTCTGATTTTTAAAGTGTTTCTAAAAACCTTAAGAAAGTTAATTATGATTAGGATACAATTTCTAAGGATCTTGAAAATGTTATTTCTAAGAAAAATATTTTAGAGAATAACCTAAGATTTAAAACTAATGACTTTGAGGATAGAAATTTAGTCATCAGACTAAAATCCAAATTTTGTTTCCTTAAAGAAACTTTTTTTCAAATTTTACTTCAGGAAGGAAATAATTTGATAAGATGTATTCTCACATTTTTCATCTAAGGAATATTTTAAGAATTGGTTATACTCACTCAAAACCAATTTTTAGTAATAATTATTTTGTACCTAAAAGTGATCCCTTTTTCACTAAATGTCAATGTGGTGGAAATTGGGAGAAAAATTATTCTTTAAATTAAACCAAATATTTAGGTTTTCATAAATCTTATTTTTCTAAGAAAATGTGGATTCCTAAAATTTTACTTTCTGAAATTTGCATATGTAAGAAAGTTTGGATTACGAAAGTCTAACTCTTTTATTTTCAGGAAAACAAAGAAAGTACCAATAGAAATACATGGTACATGGGTAATGGATATTCACGATATATTACTGGTAACAACAAAATTCTTTGAAAAGATTATAAAGATGAAAGGAGGAAAAGTAAATTTCAGAGATAATGCTCAGGGAGAAATTGTTGGTATAGGTAACATTGTTCTTCTTGAAAAATATTTTATTTCAAATGTTTTATTTGTTAAAGCTGTTAAGAAAAACTTCATTAGCATAAGTCAATTATTTGATGAAGGTTACCTTGTGAATTTTAGGAATGATAAATTCTTAGTACACAATTCCAAGGAAGACTTTATTCTCTCTACCCATAGGCATGAGAATGTTTATACACTAAACTTAGAAGACCTTATGAGCCAAGACATACCTTGAATTAGTTCAATGGAAGATCAATATTGGTTATGTCATAGAATTTTGTGACACTGTAACCGTAGGAACCTATGAAAAATCTCAAAGAAAAGACTTGTTAAGGATATATCAGAACTTATATTTGATTCTTAAAATTTTTGAGATCCTTATCAATATAGAAAGAAACATAAATCAAGTTTTAAATCAATTGGTGAAGTCTCAACTTTTGATGAATTATAGTTAGTTCATATGGATCTTTTTGGCCCCATACAAACTAGAAGTATTGAAGGAAAATACTATGTATTTGTTTTAGTTGATGATTACACCGGATTTACATGGATATATTTTATAGTAAAGATATCTAAAGTTTTTTATTATTTTAAAACTTTTATATCCCAAGTTAAAAATGAGAAAAACCTTCCATTGATAACCATTCATAGTGATCATGGGGGATAATTTCAAAATTCATATTTTGAAACTTTTTGTAGTAAAAAAGGCATTACTCACAATTTCTCAGCTCTAAGAACTCCTCAATAGAATGGTGTTATTGAAAGAAGAAATTGAATTCTTTAATAAATAACTAGAACCATGTTGATTTAATATTATATTGTTAAAAATTTTTGGTATAAATCTATTAGTACTTCTTGTTATACTATAAATCGAGTTTTAATCAGACCTTTTCTTAACGAAACACCTTATGAATTGTGGACTGGTTGAAAAACTAGACTTCTTACTTCAAAGTTTTTGGATGCCAAGTATTTATTCTGAATATCAAAGATAACTTACATAAATTTTCACCCAAATCTAATGAAGGAAATTTCTTAGGCTATTCCACTAATTCTAAGGCTTATAGAGTTTTTAATAAAAATAATTATACTATTGAAGAAATAGTGCAAGTTAAATTTGATGAAACTGATCCTTTTGTTTTTAAACAACCCCAACCAACATCCTCAGATGTATTTTAAAAAAATTATTATCAAACTTTGATAGAAGATTCTTCTAATAAGGAAAATTTTTAAGAAAATATTTTTGAAGCATTTAACCCAGAATATTTTCTACTATATGTTGATGAACGAGTTTTATAAAACCCAAATCAGTTGTTTCTTAAGAATCATCCCAGTGATAGTATCATTGGTGATGTAAATAATCCTATAAGTACTAGAGGTTTTTTAAGAAATGAAGTAGAACATATTTCATTACTTTCCCAATTAGAATAAAAAATCATTGATGAACCTTTAAGTGATGATGATTGGATTATAGCCATGCAAGATGAGGTAAATGAATTTGAAAGGAACAAAGTCTCGATCTTGGTTGAAAGAAATAAGGAAACTTATTTAATTAGAGTAAAATGGGTCTTTAGAAATAAGTGTGATGAAAATGTAATCATAGTAAGAAATAAAGCTTGACTATTTGCTAAAGTCTATAATCAACAAGAAATAATATACTATGAAGAATCCTATGATCTAGTATTTAGACTTGAATCTATTTGTATTTTACTTGCCTTTGCAGCATTATTTAATTTCAAAAATTTTCAAATGGATGTGTGAAGTGTTATTTCCTTAATGGATATGTTCAAGAGGAAGTTTATGTTGAAAAACTTCCTAGATTTAAAGACCCAAAATATCCTGAACATGTTTTAAAACTTACCAAAGCTTTATATGGACTTAAACAAGTCCCTAGATCCTGGTATGATAGACATACATGATTTTTGTTATAAAAAAATTATTTTGAGGGAACATCTGATCCAAATATTTTTATAAATAAAGATAAAAAAATGTTTTTATTTTTCAAATATATATTGATGAAATTATATTCGGACCAAATCATCAATCTTTAACGGATTCATTTTTTAATGTCATGAAATATGAGTTTGAAATGAGTATGATGAGTGAGTTAGCATTTTTCCTATGTTTTAAAATTTCTAAAAACCATAAGTAACTTATATATATCAAAATAAGTATATTAAAGATCTTCTTAAAAAGTATGGATATAAAAAAATAAAAGTATAAGAACACTAATTGGTACCTCAAATTCTCTTGATCTTGATGATGCTGGGAAACCAATAGATCAAACATATTTTAGAGGTATGATAAGAATTTTATTATACTTAATGGCTAGTCATCTAGACTTAATGTTTTTAGTATGCTTATGACCAAGATAAAAATATAATCCAAAGTAATCTCATATAAATTAAGTGAAAAGAATTTTTTACTATTTAAAGGGAACTATGGATTTAAGACTTTTCCTATTCTTTTAGAAATGATTTAGTTTCAAAAAGTTTTTCAAATATTGATTTTGGTGGATGTAGAATGGATATAAAAATCACATTAGGAACATTTCATTTATTCGGATATTAATTAATTTATTGGTCATGAAAGAAGAAACACTCAGTAGAACTTTCCACTGTTGAAGCTGAATATATAGCAGCTGGTAGTTGTTGTGCTCAAGTGTTTTGGATTTAACACACACTCAAAAACTATGGAATGGGTTTTACTAAAACACGGATATTGTGTGATAATAAATTTTTTATTTCACTAAGAAAAAACCTATCACATCACTCTAATGCAAAAAACATAGAAATTAGGCATTTCTTTCTTAGGGATCACACACTTAAAGGAGATATCATTCTTCAATTTATCAATATGGAAGATCAACTTGCTGATATTTTTACAAAATATTTACCCTCCAATAGATTTTAATACATTAAAAAATATTTAGGAATGATAACCATAAGGTAATTTTCCATATTAAATTTTTGTTAAAACCTATATTCTAACATTAAGAAACTGCTTTTCATAGGGGGAGTACAATTTTTTTTCATAACCAATTTTTTTTCTTTCTTAATAATTTTTTTTCAAAACCCAAAATTTCAAAATAAAAAAATTACTTTCCTTAATAAAATTTTCTAAAATCTATGTTGTTCATGAAAAAAATTATCTATACTGACATCTTTTTCTAAGTAATCCAAGAGTTATGTTTCCTTACTTAAATTTTTGTAATAATTTTTTTGATATTTTTATCTTGTTTTAAGAAAACTCTATCAGATTCACTTTCCTTAAATAATATTTTTCCTTAAAACCTCAAAAGATCGAAACATACCAAATCCTTCTTTGGAATTCATCTCAACCGTTAGATCAAATCTTGTTTATTTCAACCGTTGGATCAAATTGGGAATTCAAATTGTCACCTCAATGCCTATATAATGTCCCCCTATTATTTGTCCCACATCAGTTTTCAAGACTTTATGTGCTGAAGCTCTACTCCTCTTCAAAATGGTCATTTAGTTTTCCAAGTTTTATTACACTTTGAATATCACTTAAATATTCCCCATAGAAACAGATGTCTTCAACTAAGGAAATCATGTATTGGAAAATCTACAAGGAAATGTAGGTTGACCCAAAATTCTTTGCTAAGTATAATTCGTTGATTACAAAATATATAAAGATGAATGGATGGAAGAGTTTTTGCGTTTCCAAGGAAAAGATTCAGGATCTGGTTTATCTTGACTTAATTAAAGAATTATATGATACAATAAGTTTTTATGAGGAAGGTGTAAGGGAGAAGTTTTTATTCCCAATCTATGGGAAAACCTATTATCTATATTTTAATATGACATAAAATATTCTTGGAATTCTATATGAAGTTGAGTCAATTTTCTACAGTTAGGAAGTTTTGAGAAGGAAAAGGAAATTGAGTGCCTTAGACTAAATGGAGTAAAATCACTGATGATTAACCATCTGTTAATTAATTTCAGTCATTATGGGTACATGGTTTCCTCATTTTGAGAAAGGGAGACAAGGAATCTTTAAAGAAAAGCGATATCTTTATATTGGTATTTTTGGTTAACCTTAGAAAGGTAAACTTGGTGAAGTACATCCTCCTTACAATCACCAACATTAAGAATGGAACTCTGAAGTCTTAGATTATCATGTATCTGGTAATCCTGTCAAATATCATAGTGAAATACATAGAATCCTTTAAAATTCCCTACATTTATAAACCCATAACCTTCAAGATCATATTTCTGAGTGATGATACTTTGAAGAGGATGAAAGTCAGTTTTAAAACTAAATTAGGAGAATTTTATGACTTATCTAAGAGTGAGATTGAAGCATTTATTAAGAAGTGGGAAGTAGGTGAAACTTTCAAAAAGTTTCATAAAAAAAGAAAAGAGAAGGAACCAGAAAAAAAAGAAAAATCTACAATTCTGGATAACCATCTAGCACCACAAAATCCAAAAAAGCAAAAAACATTCCCTGATTAAGTGGTAGTGAAGTCTAGGGAATAGAAGAAGAACAAGAAAGAATGAGATCCAAGATTTGGGCTATATCCTTCTAAGGAAAAAGCCTTGAAAATTCAATCTAGTGAAGAGTTTGAAAGGAAAGAAAAACAAAAGAAGTTGAAAACAAAAATGTATGAAGCCGAGTTTGTTCAATAACTTCTAAAGGATAATGAGAAAGCCTCTGAATAGATTTAGGTACTGGAATATTTTTTCCAAGAACCAATACCAGTAGAAACTCTGAGGAAGAAATTGTCAATTCTAGAACCTGTTGTAGAAGAATAAATAGTTCAAGAAAAATAAGTAGAAGAAGAATAACAAGTAGTAGAAGAATAACAACAAGAAGAAGATGAATGTGATGATGTGATAAATCAAGTAGAATAATTTCATGAGAAGGAAAGTACTTCTGAAAATATTTCAATCCAAACTTCCCAAGTTGATTCGACCAAAAAAAATTTCAAGGGAAAGAGGATGATGGATAGGAAGAGGTTGATAAACCCACTGATGATGAGAGTAGAAACCATGATTTCAACCAACCGAATGATGTTAAGGAAGATGCTGAGAAAGAAGATGTTGATGAAGATAAAATAGTCCAACATTTTGATAGTGACCATGAGTCTCCAAGGGAATAAAAGGTTATTTCCAAAGTTGATAAAGGAAAAAAGGTAGTTTATTATACAATGAAAAAGGTTGTGGTTCTTAAATATAAGAAGGATGTTTGTGGTTCATACAAAAGAAAATATGAAGAGCTAGAAAAATTATCCTCTCCTATAAGGGAATCAGATTCAGAATCTTCATCTTCGATGGGTCAGGATTTCATTATTCAGTCTTTGAAGAATTTCGTGAACAAAATACCTTTGATTCCTAGTATTGATTTTAGATGTTAGTTTCTTCAACACTCTTTCAATTATAATTCAGAATCATTCAGCATGTTAATGGAAAATTTTATCAATATTTAGGTAGATTTCAAAACTTTTCATTATTGGTTATTATTCTCATAGGAGATCATGTAAGAAAATAAAAAAATAGTCTAAAAGAACAATTTAAGACATTAGAATATTTGATGACTTGCAAGATTTAGTGAAAGATGCTTTTGATAATTCAGATGATAGGATCAAAAACCCTACCACAAGTTTTAAAGAGAAACTAAATCTTGAGAAAGTATCCCAAAAGAAAAAGGATAATGATATGAATGGGAAGTTTTATTTAGTTGCTCAAAATTTAAAGAGAGAAAGGGAAATTAGGATAGAGTTTGAAGAAAAATTCAATCATTAAGAAGAATTAGTGAAATCTCAGGCATAAATCTTAAAGTCACAAGATGAATAAATCAAGGCTCTAGAAAAGAAGAATCAAGATTGGGAATAGTTTCTCAAGTGGTTTGAGGATGATCATAAAGATCTCAAGAAGTTAAAGGATACCTTGAGGAAGATCATTCTAAAGGAAAATAAGGATGAGTGATTTGTATGACATTCCGATGTTTTTTTATTTTTTACCCTATATCAATTTTTCCTATCATAATGAAAAATTTTTTATCCTTCATTTGTTTTGTTTTGTATAGTTCTAATATTTCAAGTACTATTTTTTTCATTCTCTCTATTCCATTTTTAAAATCACAAAGGGGGAGAAAATAATGATCAAAATATTATTAAGTATAAAATAATAGATCCCTAAGTAAGGGGGAGTTTAAGTAAGATGGAGTATACTTAAAGAAGGATTTCTTATAAAAGAAAAATTAACTCCTCTAAGAAATACAAGAATACGATCGTTATGGATTTCAAAACCTAAGGGGTATTTAGTCATATTCATCATGGTCTATAAATAAAAGGAGACAATTTTTTCTTTTAAGGTTCAAAAACAAAAAACCTTATTCCTTACATTCTTTTTCAAAAGGATGTTTGTGATTTCCAAAAAAGGGGAGATTGTTGAGTCAATAAGGTTTCCTTATGACTTTTCCATTCCTATATGTTTTGAAAATCCCAAAAAAAAATTCTAAAGGAAAATTATATTTCTTTAAGGATTATTTTCTTAAGGAAAATTTTATTTCTCTAAGGAAATTTTATCCTTACCTTGTTTTATTATTTTATGTCCTCTCAAAATCAAGTTCATTTTATTACTAAGTCAAAAATTCGGGACCTTATCTAAATCCTAGTAATCTTATAGTTCCTTGGATATCAATTCTTCTGAAATTAAGACACTAAATTCTATGAAATTCAGACTCTGAACTATCTGAAATTCAGACTCTAAATTCTCTAATGTTTAGAATCTGAATTCTCTAATGTTTAGAATCTGAATTCTGTGAAATTAAGACTTTGAATTCTTTGAAATTCAGACATCAAATTCTCTGAAATTAAGACTTTGAATTCTACAAAATTCAAACTCTAAATTCTTTGAAATTCAGACTCTTAATTCTCTTAAGTTCAGAATCTGAATTATTTGAAATTAAGACTCCAAATTCTCTGAAATTAAGACTCCTAATTCCTCAGAATTTAGAAATAACACCAACTCCAATAAATTCCCTCATAGAGAGTCTAGTACTTTCTACCCAAGTCAAGAGTACCCATGAGGTTTTTCTTATCCTTGGGTAAAAATGATTATAGTTAATTTTATATGATTATTTTTCCACTATACCCCTTGAAATTTCATTCCTTAGGGTACAATGATCACTACTTTATCACTTATATTTAGCTTCAATATTCATTTATTCAACCTCTTCCTATCATTAATTAACTTTTGAAAAAAATGTTAAATCATTTAGTATTAAAGTGGAAACAATCATAAATATAGGATTTAAAAGTTATACAACATGAGAATCAACCACATCTCCCTCACGCCCATATGAAAGAAAAACCAAGAATATTTAAAACAATGAAAATCATTAGAGGAAGATGAATCGCCATAATAGATATATCTTAACCTCATCTAATCCTTAGTCTACTACTACTATTTTTTATCAGCGGTGGATGATCTAGAATGGGAGGATGAGAGGAAATGGAATGGATGATAGGATAAAGGTGGATTAATTATTGGTGAATATAGAGGAATATTATTAAGAGAGTGAAGATGGAATGTAAAAGGGAATATAGAGTGGGAACTGAGTAGTACAATATTTTGGTTTTATGGAATGGAATAGTTTTTATAGAGGTAGAAGTATAGGATAATTATGTGATAATGATTTTTCCAAGATGGATGTAAGGGTATGGAGTATGGAAATGGAGTTTCATGATGATAATCTATGGGTTTAGATGGAATCTTCTAAAATGATAATTCCCAGTTCCCTTGATCATTGGATAACTTCCAAGTGAAAATATCTCCTTACCTATCTACATTGATACAATGAATTTCTCAGTTTCCTATACTTTTAGGGGGAAAACATGGTTCAAGTTTCTCTTCAAAAGTTTGAATCAACTTCCACATGTAATTCCAAAACAAATTTCTTGATTTAGTAAAATAAGCCTCTATATGAAGTTCTTCATCTCATTCATATCACCCATGTGAACCTTTGATGAAAATAAGGATTCAAATCATAGTTTGGGGGTCCCCATGGGTTTGGGTTAATTTCTACCACATAAAGGGTGAATTATTCTCAGTCTACACAACACAACATAAAGGATCCATTTATACTAATTGATAAAACATTGAGGCCTAAGATTCCATTGGCCGACCCCAATATTACATTGATATGTGATAGTGGGTCAAAGAAGGTCAATCATCTATTAATGTGTGATATTCAATTATGAATATGAGATTACCCAAGAATCGCACACACACACACATATATATTTTATATCACTTCCATAATTTAAATATTTTATCTAATAAACAATAATGAAATTCAAGAAACTAAAGTTTTATTATCTTTAGTGATTAGCTATATAAATGTATCATCACATATTAATTTTTTAACATATCCTAAAAAATTCTACACACATGACCTTCTTCTAAATGCAATCTTTTATATAATTACCTAGTGAAATGAGAAATATAATGAGGGGTGAGCTTAAATACATAATGTGGAAAAAATTATTAATGATTCATAAAGGGTTAGATCACAAGAAAGTGATAAAACATGAATATGAGAGAAATATCTGATTAAAAAGAACATGAAATCATAATGTTTATCTATAAGGTATGATATAAAGATATAAACACTTAAAGGATCATACATATACCAAGGAATAAGAATAAAGATATATGAGAAAATAATCATGAACCATGGAGCATAATATAGTCATGTAAAATAACATAAAAACACAGAACATGCATAAGCATGAAAAATAATAGCATTCTGAGAAAACCAAAATCATGAACATGCATAAAGTTTTGAGAAAACCCCAATGAATTCTAGACATAAAGTTATGATATTACCCCAATCATTCCCACATATAAATTCATGTACAAACCACAATCATCTTCTTGAATAATATCATTATATCATGAGATATAAAACTTATCTTAATGCATTAAAGGGATATATAGTACCCACCCATCCCATAATGATAAAATATATATATGTGTGCCACATGAAATAAATAATTTATCTAATAATGAAAAACCCATGGAAAAAATATGTGTTGTATAAAATTTTCAAATTCTATCACATAAA
Organism: Viscum album; assembly: GCA_963277665.1. NCBI lineage: Eukaryota > Viridiplantae > Streptophyta > Magnoliopsida > Santalales > Viscaceae > Viscum > Viscum album. Next base: position 1,511,807,704 of record OY728155.1, on the reverse strand, counting down.
ATGACAACAAGAATTAGATCGGTTGATATGAAAAACCCAATCACATAAAATAAGTATATCATGAGATCATTTAGAGGGAGATCATAAAAATTACCCATAATATATATATTTTTTAAAACATATAGTAAAATGAAAGTGAAATCATAAAAATATTTTTCATAAAACATTTGTAACATTGTTGGGAAAAACAAAGTTTCAAGTCACTTTTTTAATTCATTTTTGAGAAGGTGATAAAGAGAGTTTTTAATTTTTTATATAATATCCCACAATAAATAAACCTTGATAATAAATAAAGGTTATGTAAAGAAATGTGGTTTGTAAGATATAAAATATATGTAAGTGACAAGAAATGATTTTTTAATATTTTTAAGAAATTTCAAAGAAACCCCACATCGATGAAAGAATTATAAATTTTAATTTTTAGAAGAGATAAAGTGAAATATGAAGAGTATACACGATAAAACATTTTATAAGACCTATGATTCTACTATAAAAAATAAAAACTTCATCCCAAAAATTATTGCACAATGAACATCTTATTATTTCATTATAATGGTATGATGCATAGTACATCACATGACTATAAAATTACAGTCACAATAATGGAAACAAATATTGAAATAGAATACATAAAAATATAAGGAAACACCACAATCTTGAACTCTAAAGGATTATACTATAAAATGAATAAAAAATATATAAGATACATTATTATTATGAAGAAAACAATATGAGATGGAATATATATTGTTTAATAACTAGGATAAGGATATGAATAGTCATAAAATGTTAACATGAAGTGTTTATATAAGGTGTAATATGAACGTTGGAATCTAAACATTGGAATATAATATTGTAATAGTATTGAAATATTTTCTCATGCAATTGGAAACTAAATAAAGAAAATAATTTAATAATGAAGTAATTAATAATTATTAAAAATTTATATTAACCAACAAATAGAATTATAATTAAAAATATATGTATTAGAACAAAATTAAGATTTAATATAAGAAAGTGTTTTTAAATTTTTTTATTAAAAACACATGAATCTAAAATAAAACAAGGTTAATATTTAAAAAATAAAAATTTCATATAAATAAAACTATTTTAAAAAAATTGGAATCAACACATTGAAATTATCCAATAGTGAATTTTTTATAATTTTCTAAGGTAATTTATTTTTTTGGGTAAAATGTGAAATGTGGTATACTTATATGGTAGGTATCATGACACCATAATGAATTAAAATGATGTAATACATAATAAAAAGAATTTATTGGCCATAAATTGGATTATTCATTTAAATAATTCATTTTAAAGTCAAAATTATTTTCCAAATACTATAAAGAATATTCTAAAATCTAAAGTATATTTTAATATTTTAAAAGAAAGTATTTATGAATAAGAATTTTTTCCACATACAAAATAATATATTCTAAATATGGTTCGATTATTAAATAATTAAAACCCAAAATCTAGTCCCTACATGTCAAATTATTTGGGCTAAACCATGGTAAGACCAATGGTTTTCTATTTTTTTATAACCTAGGGTCTACGTCCCATGCTTTGAAATTAATAAATGAATCCCTATCATTCACTATAAATACCCACCCGTACTCCCATTACTCTACACTCCAAACCCATTAGGCATGAATTACATCAAAATTTTCCATTCAAGAGTCTCTCTAAGGATTTTATAATGTTTTAAGTCATCCCTCTCAAGATTTTAGAAGCTACTTTTCAAAGTAAGGGTTCATAACTACTTTTCAACATTTATTTTTATAGTACATACATTTATTTTTCAATGATAAATGTTTTTATGTTTCATTTTATAAATTATTTATTATATTATTAATGATATATCACTATTCCATACCATTATAATACTTTCATAATCCATTATAATGTTTAAACACTCACATAACTAGAAAAAATCATAAAATTTTAGTAAAGTAAAAAGTGTGAGGTTTCATATAAATGAAATCCCTATCTAGATACAAAAAATGGATACAAGATATTTCTTAGATCCAACTAGGGGTAATAATATTGAAAATAGTTAGATGGGTATTAACTTGTTCTTCACTTGATGCTCAACTAATGGGATCAAATGCACCTCTAGTTTGACACTCCCAAGGGATATGATTTGGATGATTCAAAATATCATAATGAACCATATTAAAGGATTATTTTCTATTGATATCCATACTCCATAAAATTACTCTTCATTACTACCTTTTTGTCAAGGTTACTTTCTATTACATTATAAATACCCTACTGTTTCTAAGTCGATTTTGGGATATTCACCTAGAGAGCTATATTATTCCATTTAATGTATTAATATTGATATTCTATGTACCCATATATCTTTATGGAAAACTATCAATTTATTAGCCTTTATTTACATATGTGGTTCCTTAGGGAACATTATGATATGTATTTTTTGTCCATTTTATTAATATGATAGATGCACTAGACTTTATATGTTATAGTTGTGTCCCAAAATTACAAATCCCCTCAATGAATCAATATGTATCATGGGACAAAATAGCTGGGTATTTGGTATAATACATACCTATTTATGCCTGATGTCTTGGAAAATGGACTTAATGGTAAGTTTAGGATGTTTTACAATATGAATTCCATCACTATGTGATCAACTATTCTTATCTATGGATTTTTATTTATTATTATGAAATCCTTGGATATATTATACTCAAAACTCTATTTATTATGACATTTATTTTATTCTTATCATATTATTGATTACATGCTTATGTATGATATCTTCCCCTATATTATACTCCTTAATAAGTATCTGAAATTACCCCTTTATATTTTTTCTATTTTCCAAGGAAACTAAGATAATTACTACATGTGACATGTATATTTTCAATTATAAATAATAATGTTTTTATGTTTTCAAATGACGTATCTTTAGTTTTCAATTCAATGAAATATTTATTTATGTATCTAGTTTCCTAAGACTACTAAACCATTGGATATTATGATCTATGTATTCTATACTAATTTACTAAAATAACCATTGAATCCAATTTTCTAAAGTTAGGGTTGACACATTTAGAGTAAAATAAAGTTTAATAGAAACTTTAGGAACAAGATTTAGAAGAATATTATTAGAGAACATAAACCTATGAAAAACCCTTAGTATATTCTATAAATATTTCAATATTTCATGAATTTATGACAAAATAATATGAATTATATATTATGTTTTATAATTCATAGTTTTATTTATGAACTAATTAAGTATAATCCATTATTTTGAAATTTTTCCTAATGGAAGGAATGGAAACTATGTCAATACCTATAATTAATGTTGGGATTGCCCTCAAGATCAAGTCAATGTGGTTGATGTTAGAGTATAGTAGATAATAAATATATTAGGGTATTTGAATTAGGTTATTACCAATAACATTTCCTATATTTAATATCCTATTTCTCCATAACATGGTGTAATAATTTTAAACCGATTCATGAGGTAACAACCTATATCCTTCAATGGAAACATGAATCCATTAGTAGTATAACAATGAATCAAGTCCCCAAAGAAGGTATTACCTATATTAAGATACAATGAAATGGAAAAGGTTATCATAACTGTATATCAACTAAGATAATATTCTAATCAATGATTTTATTTGATTTAAAAAACTAAAAAGTAAGAGGAGATGGATAATATTGAATGAAGTATTTTAAGGAGATATTATTTGAAAATTAATTTCCTTGCGAGTAATGAGATAACATGGAAATTTAATTTCTATAATTAGGAAAAAAGTAAGAGGAATTTTTGTATTATTATTAGGCTAACTTTACAAGGATATCAAGACATATTTCTTATTTTGTGTGTAATATAGAAAGAAATATTGATCGCTTCTTTTATAGGATAAATACAAGCCTCTAGAGGGCATTAGTCTCTCAAAGAAATTTCTCAAATGAGGATAAAATTAAATTTACATTAATAATAAGAAGGACTTAGCCAAATATTTTACTTTCAAAGAAAATTAAGAGAATAATAGGGTATCTAATAACCATGTTGAAATTTTTTTTGAAAAAGAAAATAAGAGAATACTATAATTTACTTTATGAAATAATTTTTGTAAGAAACATATTAGGGTTTGATTAAAGGTAATTATATTTTTTATAAGTGTAGAGATAAGGGATATATAGCTCATGAGTTAAAGGGAAATAAAGAATCCACAAATGTCTAATAATTTAATTCTAAGGATATGAGACACTATTAAAATAAATTCCTTAATATTCAAGGGAATACAACCTTGAAGAGTCCAAAGGAGAAAGGCCAGAATTATGCAATCAAAACAACATAAATTTTACTCCTAAATGATTTAATATAATTTGATCATAAAATAAAATTTAGATAATGTATTATTTAATTATATATCTACTCATACATTCACATATTTCAAGTTTTATATGAGCATTGAATGATCCTTTGATACATTAAGAATGGATTTTCTAGTTAAATATCCTATGGAAATATTATAGATATTAAATTATATTACTATATATCTATTAAAATGCATGGAGGTTCCTTAGTTTCAAACCTATTTTTCATATATGTGATTGAATTTTACATAATCCTCTAGATGGATTGGATCTCAAGGTATAATGAAATAATTTATTATTGTGAGGAGAATATTATAATCTCCGAGGATGGAATATAAACCATTGGTTTTATAAGAGAGAATTTATTGCCTAATTTTTATTTATAATCACCTTCAATGTCTCATATCAATGAATTTATTAAAGAGGATGAATTAATAAATGAGAAGGATATCCTTAGAATAGTCGATATATCTAATGTAAGATATTATATTGATTCATTTCTCAAGGAACTACCTATATATATAAAAACCATGAAGTTAAATTCTATATTAACCTTATCCTTGATAAAAAAGAAATATATAATACTCCCTATAGAATATAATTAATGTAATTGGAGGAATTGAAGAAACAAATTGCAAGAGTTATGTGATAATGGATTCAAACACCCTATTAATTTTCATTTGAGAGAACCCATATTATTTGTGAAAAATAAGGATGCATTTATGAGGTTGTGAATCAATTATAGAGAAATAAAATCTATTAATATTAATAACATGTACCATTTAAGTTTCATTGATTATATTTTTGATCAACAACAAGGGGATCAATACTTCTCAAAGATTAATCTCTTCTCTGGTTATCATCAATTGAAATTCAAGCGGGATGATATACCAAATATTTTTTTCTTTACAAGGTATAGGTATTATATTTTCATAGTCATGACTTTTGGGTTAAATAATGCATTGTCTATTTTTATGGATCTAATTAATAGAGTACTAGAGGATTATATTGATAAATTTGTTGTGATTTTAATTTATTACATCTTGAAATACTCTAAGTGACATGAAGATCATGAAGACCATTTATGGAATATTATTTAGAATTTAAGGGAGAAGAAACTATATGAAAAATTTAGTAAGAATAAATTTTGGATTCAAAAAGTTTCTTTTAGTATCCATATTGTCTCCAAGGATGAAATATTGGTCAACCTTGTAAAGAAAAATGTTATTAAAGAATGTCCCACCCCAATAGATATAACTGAGATATATAGTTTCCTTTTCTTAGATGGTTATAATTAAAAATTTATTGAATATTTTTCTTGATTATATAATTCATTAACCAAATTGAAATGTAAAGGGGTAAAATTGACATAGTCAAAGGTGTGTGAAAAATTCTTTGAGGAACTAAATAAATTATTGATCAATGCACTGGTATTAACCTTACCATATAGAAAGGAATGATTTTTTATATATAGTGATGCATCAAAGAAAATAATAGGGTGTGTAATTTTGTAAAATGATATAGTAATTACTTATGCATAAAGGTAGTTGAAGAACCATGAAAAAAACTACCCAACTCATGATCTTGATTTGTTAGCTATAATATTTTCTTTAAAGTTATATAGACACAATATTTATGGTGAAATATGTGACATGTAAACAGATTACAAAAGTTTAATGTAAATAATAACTTATAAATAATACAACGTGAGACAAAGGAGATAGATGTAACTACTAAAGGGATATGACTGTGTAATACATTACCACCTTGGTAATGAATAAAAGGTGGAAGACACATTGAGTAGGAAACATCATAGAGTTCTATCCATGATGAGGATAGATAAAGACCCTATATTCATGGATTTAGTAAATTTGGATATGGATATTTCTATAAAAGGTTAAACATCATTCATTTTCCAAGTAATTTTCTAACTATCTTTACTAGATAAGATAAATAAGTCTTAACAAGATAAAAAGGGTTTACCAAATAAAATAAAATTCATATAAGATGAACTCTTCATAAACTTAATTTATGAATATGATGTCTTAAAGTTTGGAAAGACACTATATACACAATCAGTACATGAGTTGAAGATTAATTTTTTTGATGATGCTCATATCTTTATTTCTTCATGCACCCTTACCGCACCAAGATGTATAGGGATCTAAGGAATCACTTATAGTGGGAAAACATGAAGTAGTAAATTGATGACTATGTGCTTCGATGCTTAATATACCAACAAAGTAAATGTTAAGAGACAACTCCCAAAGGGTGTGATATAACCTATACCCATACCAATGTGGAAGTGGGACAACATCACAATGGAATTTATTATTGTACTACCTAATATATCTAAGAAGAATGATTCTATATGGGTCATTGTGTATCAACTTACCAACTCTACACATTTCCAAAAAATAAGGGGGGATATACCCCTTCATCACCTTGCACAACTTTATATCAATGAAGTTGTTATAATTCATAGTGCATAAATATAAACTTCATCTAATCATTACTATAATTCCCAAGGTTGTAGGAAATGTTTTTCTTTATCTATATAACTATATCTCTTAAATAGGTATATTTTTTTTTGAAGAAATTAATTTTGATTAGAAAATAAGCCATAAAATATATGAATCAAACTAAATACAGTTTAATAATTCATAATATAACATTATAATAAAATTAAATACCATGGATTATTACTTACCATGGTTGATTGCATCCCTTAAAAGTGTAGAAACTAAAAGGGGGATATAAATAGACAAGAATATTATCTTTACAACTAGAAAAACCTCTAGACCATCTTAAACATTGAGAATCATAAATAGTTTAAATAAAAATTTAATAATAAATAAATTAATGAAAGGATAAAGAATAATCTATAATATGGAATGATAAGTTTTCTTTGTGAAGTGATAATGGAATGAATTTATGGGCTATATATAGTAACAAAATATGACTGTTATAAGTATGGTCATTGAGAATTTGGTAATTAGAAATATAGTTATTGAATATACATGTTTTCAATAGATATACTAAAATTTTATATTTTTTGTAATAAATTTAAAATAATATAATTCACAAATAATAAATAATAAAACAAAAATATAATATATAATTAAAATATTCTATTATAAAAATATTCTTATGAGTTATATATTATTATTAAAGAATGAATTAAATTAATAATGAATTTTTTGTTTAATAAAAATATATTAATAATATATTAAATGAAATTAATTAACATCATTCGATAGTTATTACTATGTAAGTAATAAAAGTAAATTCATTTTGAACCTAAAAATATAGTTTATATAAAAACTGATTTTATGCATTATGCATGTTTATTTTAGAATTAATTTTATAACCTCTATAAAATTTAATTTTATAAAATGTTTTTCATATTTAGAATCAACATATCCAAATTAGTTAATAATGTAAATTTTATTTTTATGCATAAAATTAAGTTATTGAGATTAAAGATTAATTATCACTGTAAAAGCAAAATGGTTATTTTCAAAGAACTAGTTTTATAAGATTTTTGTAATTTTTGTCTATATAAATTAAATTGATATATTTTAGATGATGACTATAGTTTTATTTTTAAACATATAAAAAAATATATTAACACTCATTTAATTATTTATTGATAGGAAATAAGAATAAAAACACTTAAAGTATCAAAAGACACTTTTCTATAAATTTTTTTATATATTATATGTTTTAATTTACGAGGTAATTTTATCATATTTAAAAATTTAATTAAATTAAAATGATTCAAAATTAATATTCATCACATCAAAATTGGGTAGGATGGGACATATCATATTTTTAGTAAAAAAATAATTACCATGATTAATTTTTCATCAAGGTTAATAATGGTAAAAATGAGCAACATAAAGTGGATTGAATTTTAATATATTAAATTGAAAAAAAATCCCTATAGAAGAACTTTTTTAGGTTTTAAAATGACCCCTACATGTATCACCAACATTTCCTTACTTAACTCACCAAACTCTCCTGCAATTTTATTCTTACCCCCCCCACTTACCATCCAATTCCAACAAAAAGTCCCTCTTTTTCACTTATGATAGGAGCTCACTTCCACCCACTTCAAGACAAAGATCTTATAACACCCTGTGCATCCCTGATCTATTAATTTTTTAGTTTTGGGTGTTGTAGGTGTTATGGAGAAGTATTGAAAAGGTTTTGGTATTTTTTGGTGGTGGATAGAGGTGTAGTAAAGCTACTATAGGGAATAAATGTTGTGTATAGTTTATACTATGTGAAGTAGTGTCTAATACCTTTTATAACTGATGAGTTTACAACTTGTATATCTAGTGAGTTCACATATTTTAAATTAGATAAGGGAGAATCTATGAGATGGATTGCATGTCATGTAAGTGAAATTCAATATACATATTAAACAAAGGCTGAGGTGACATGTTTTTCAGAAAAAATATGGAAATTTTCAAAAACCTGAGGATTACACGTAGTGTAATGGTTACATGAAATGAAACTAGATGAATACCAAATTTTAATTTCTTTTATAGGAAAAACTTTCATTCATTTTGACGTACCTCCTTCTTTCTAATTTTGTAAAAGACCTAGGTTCCATGAGTGGATCTTCTATCCCCCTTCCTCTCACTTTGGTTTGTTGGTTCCAGTGGATCCCCATTGGTGATCCATGGTGAGTTCTTCTACTTTACCCATGGGTTTATTTAATTATTCTCTTGTTAATTCTCTATAGTGATGTTGTTTTGGTTTGGGTTGTGAGTTGGTATGTGTTTTTATGATATTTGGGCATGGTGTAGGTTGATCCATGGTTTCCCATGTTCAGTTTTGGTTTTCATACATTTCTTCTTCACCCTACAGTGCACAATGAGTCAGAAAAGACTCTTTAAAGTAAGGAATGCCTCATTTATCTTTATTGTGTATCATGTGGGAGGGGTTTAATCTTTTTTATCTATGAGATATGGTTGTTTTGGATTAATCAAGGATAAATAATTGGCTAATTTAAATTTAAGGAGAAAATGGGGAATTATTCGCATGATTTTACAGCTTTGATATTGTTATGATATGATGGATTGTATGGGATTGATGCCCCACTAAAAATTGTATCCATATGGGAATTTTTTGTATTGTATGATATGTGTTTTGAATGTTGTGTTTGTTTTGATTGTTTTAATATCACCATAATATGAAAATTGGCTAACCACTTATATTTGGATAATGAAATAGTTTCCCCAGGATTATGGATTGTGTGATAACACCCCTAAAATAAAGTGGAATGTGAAAAAAACCCTTTATAAATCAATTAAATGATTGTTGCTATGTTGTGATGTGTGGATGTGTTTTGGGGGTAGTGATGTGCGTTTGCGATGTGATGTGGGAATGATGGGTGATATGTGACCCTTCTTTGGGGAGGCAGGGTGGTGGTTGTGGGGTCGTGATTTTAGGATGGTGAGGTGGTGGTTGTGTGGTCGTGATTTTTCAGCGGTGAAGTGGTGGTAGTTTGGATGTGCTTTTGGGGTGGTGGGGTGGTGGGTTTTTCCATTATTTGGGATAATTATGTGATATTTTTATGTCAATGATGAGTTACTTATGATGTGTGGTTGCTTTGTGAAAAATTCCTAGGTAGTGATGGAATAATTAATTGGTTAATAATGATTGAAATGGATAGGGTTTGGTTTAGTTAATGGGATGAAAATGGATAATGAATATATAAATTATGGGATATGGGTTTAAATGTGGATGATTATTAATAATGAAAAAAATGGATGGATAATGCGAATCAGTTTGAAATGTGAAATGTGTATTATGGATTTTGTGGTGTTATACATTTAGAGGTGGAAGAAAAAGTGATGATGTTGTGAGTTGGTTAGTGTTTGGTTGTGAACCCATAGGTTTGGATTGTGTGTGGATATATTTATATACTTTTATATCTTTTTTAATTTTTATACGCACCCCAACCATATCGATTACTATGCTCCAACACGTTCATAGTCACACGAGGGGTGTTTTCCCCGAAATATGGTGTGTATGACAGATGGATGGGTACTTAGTCTTTCCTGCTCTCTCTTCTTGGTGGGGTTGTTATTTCAGAGTTTGTGATGGATGAAAGTTTGTTAGTTCACTAGATGGTGGTTGTGATAGACCAGGTATATTTGGGCGAGTTGTGATGTAGCCATGCATATGGGGTGGTGAGCCCAGGTATCTTTGGGTGAGATGTGGCGTAGAACAGGTGTCTTCAGGTAGGATGAGATGTGATGAGGTGTCTTAAGGTGGGGGTAGTTCATGGTAGGAGGAGGGAATAATGTTGATTTCCTTCATCCTCATGACACTCTACTTATCTAGTTATGGTTTTGGATGTGTTGTGGATTAGGTGTTTTTGGGTGAGACATGATGTGGCTATACTTGTGGGGGCGGTGATCCCAGGTATCTTCAGGTGAGATGCTTTGTAATTATGCTTATGGGGTGGTGTGGTATTTGAAAGATATGGGAGCACCAATATGTACAATATTGGGGTATGACAATAGTATACAATGTAATGAACCGAAACAAATACCCTCTCAAACTAGTACCCGACCCGACTCGTCACATACCCGAAGGGCGTTCCTGATTCCCACAGGATGGAGACTAGCCTCAAGCATCAAAAAAATAGAGGGAATGATTTTTACCCACATAAAGTAAAAACATGTCACATATATAAAATAGATAAATAATAAAATGGTAAATATAATCCATAAATGAAAAAAATAGTGGAAACCAAATAACTAAAGAGTAGAAAAAATCTCCAAGCATAGGTCCAACCATAAAGGACTACCAATATAGGAAAACCAACCACTCAATGTGATAGCATAGGAAAACTCCCACCATCTCACTACCAGCTCAACTCAGTTGATAGAAAACCACACCACCTCACTACGTCACCTTTCCTTTACCTACATTGAAATACATACAAAGGTTTATGCACCACCGAAGGTGTATATAGGTTGTGAGCTAACGAGGTTAGTAGGGTACCACCTAGGTGTTCCATATTAAGTATCCGAATAATAATCCAAATATTCTCAAATTTTAAAGAAAACAAGGTATGATGACAATTTAATAGTTTTTATATCAAAAGAATGAAAACAAATTTAACCTCCCCCTTTTCTATATTTCCAAATAAATCAGGTAAATTAGTTTCAAAGTAATTCATTTCCATATATAATAGAAGATATATCATGTAAAAACAAAGCATGCATCACTATCATATCAAATATATGGAAGTAGACCAAAACAATACAAGCTAAAAGAAGAATCACATGTAACATCATGATAGGGATCACACTAGGTCATGATATCTAGGACACTCATACCTAACATATAAAATCACGTATGCATCAAGGCACTAAATATATGCATCAATTCTAGAGATTAGAGGAACACCCCAACATGTGAACCTCCCAATAGGTCTAACGAGTCCCTAGAACAATAGGCCTAGGGAGAAAAAGAAAGACCCATGAGAAAACCCCCCCAAAGTATATGAGACCTATTTATATACCTTCCACCTAATTACCCAAGGATTCTCATGTGATTTATTTTCCAAACCAATTCATCAAACCTTTTCCATAAAACCATGCTTTGAAATTAATTTCACAAATCCATTTCACAATGATTTGAAAATCCTTTTCCATTTACCAAATCTTGGGGAAAACCATATTTTATAAAAACCTAGTTCCACACACATAAAAATATCAGTCATATCATATCATTTAATTTAATAATTTTTTTTATAAAAAACACGAGCAAAACAGTTCATCAATATAGTCTAGAGACAAAACCGCCTACCTCAAAACTTGAGTCACACATGTCTGCAATGGAATCCACCATAAGGAAGAAAAAAAATGAAAAAAGAGGCCCTAGAATCAATATAAAAATCTTATAATTGATCCAATTCAACAAAAGGGTCTTTGGATAAGAGTAAACAACACATAACTCAAGAACACACACCCACCACACCACAACCAATAAAGGAAAGGACACCTGGAACAAGATCACACAATAGATCTAGAGATAATTAGGAAGAAACATCATCAAAGATAAAAAAAACCAATATCACAATGCAATGATGCTATAATGATCAAAGGAAATGAAGAAGTAAAAAGGGTCTCTTACCTTGAGATATGTAATGAAACCACAATGATGATCCAACACCATAAGAATCCATCCAGATCAAATGGAGGATCCCAAAATCACAGGAGAATGGATCTAGGTAAAGATAAAAGATAGATTTGGAAGAAATAAATAATAATAAACTGATGTGGTTCCATAAAATCACTTTCTACAACATTTATACGTGTGAAATCTTTACACATTGTGTAATAATTGGGACTCAGATACACTAAAAAACCTATATCCTTTTTATTAAAACCCTATATTTTAATATTACATGTCATGAAACCTTTACACATCATGTAATACCTTAACATTTTGTACCAAGTTTACAAAAACTACCCTACAAAACTTACACATCATATACTCCCATTAAATATCACGTATTTCTCCTGAAAACTATAAAAATTGAATATTCTTATAGGAAAACCCCAAACCAACTCGGGAATTCTCTAAAATCAAGGAGAACCCTGCAAGGACATTAAAAAATTTATACATAGAATCATTTAATTCAAACAAAAATATATCCTTAAAATTTAGGACATTTTTCTCAGAAAATTTTCTCTATCCTCAGGAGTCCCCTGACACACTAAAAAAAAGAGTAAAATAAGAAAAGAGAAGAATTACTTGAAAACATTTAATAGGATGTTACAAAATCCCCAATATTAAATTTTACATTCCTTGAAAGTTATGTGGAAGAATGAGGTCTGATAAAGAGGTGAGGCCATTTCTCACTCATCAATGAATCATGCTCCCAAGTCTCATGAGAATCTGATCCATGATGCTATAACACTCTAACTAATAGAATAGAATTCCCATGAAAGACTTTCAGTTGAGAGTCAATGATATCAACTGGATGATCAACAATTGAAACATCTAGCTCCAAATCAATCTCTTCCCTGCTAATAACATTAGAGGGATCATGATTGTTCTTCCTGAGCTATGATATGTGGAAAACATCATGTATTTTTATCAAATGAATCAACAATTCCAATCAATAGGTGACCTTCCTAAGACGCTCAATGAACTCAAATGGTCTAACATATCTCAGATCCAATTCTCACTATTTCCCAAGATGACGATGACCCAACCAAGGAGAAAATTTCAATAAAACCTAGTCACCTATGGACAACTCTAAAGTATGACACTGTTTATTTGCATAAGATTTATTCTGACTCTGTGCTGTAATTAGATTCCTATGTATTTCCAAAATCGTCACAACATTTCATAAACAAGACTTGGTCCAACAAGAGAGGCATCACCCACCACTACCCAACAAATAAGTGATATGCATGGGAAACTATAGAAAGACTCTAAAGGATCCATTATGATAAAAAATGATAACTTTTATTATAATAAAACTTAATTAGTCTCATATGTCTATCCCACGGTCCACCAAAATCCAAGACATATGCACAAAGCATATCCTCTAGAATATGAATAGAACACTCTGTCTAACCTTATTTTTGTGGATGATATGTTATAATCAATCTAAACTAAGTTCCCATATCTTCCTAGAGACTTCTCTAGAACCTAAATGTTAACCTAGGATCCCTATTTGAAACAACGATAGAAGGAACCCATGTAAAATCATAATTTTATGCACATACAGGTTACCAAGATCTTCAAATTTTGTGGTGTCTTTGATCATGATAAGATGAGATGACATTGTTAATAGATCAATCACCACCTAGATATCATTTATCCCTTGGGGGTATCCATGGTAATAAAATAAATTCATGGATACCTCTTTCTATTTCCAAAATTGAACCAAAAGAGGCTGAAGAAAGAAATAAGGTTTGAAATGATCTCCCTTTATCAGTTGGAAAGTCTAATAGCGGGACATATAATTAGAAATGTCAAACTTCATACCCAGCCACCAGAATCACCATCTAATTTCATAATACATCTTCATAGTTTCTGGATGGATGGAAAATGGAGAACTCTGACAATCAAACATAACTGGACTCCTCACTAATGATGGGGTGACAACCCAATCCCCAAAATAGATAATATCATCAAAAGAGAGAGACCAAACAGAAATGGTCTCCCCACTATATATGGTTTCTCAAATTCCCCTAAACTCATCATCTTACTACTAAATATATAGAATACACCCAAAGAGAGATGATTATAATTGAAAAATGGTTGGAACCATAACTGAAAAGATATATCTTAAAGTATTATGGTTATAAAATACTATGAACGTTTCCCCAAAATTATTATTCCACCAACACTTAAGCATATGAATAACTTTGGAGAGCTCTAAATAATGTTTGGGTTTATTATTCTCATGTGGAAAAAGCTGATGAGAGATGTAATCTACCACATGATTATCCCGCATGATCACACAACCCAAACTTGTTCCAAAAGCATCACAAAAAAACCTAATACCCTACTTAGGTAAGATAATAATAAGAGACAATGTCATAAGTCATTTCTACTCATCAAAATAAGACTGGCATTTCATATCCTATATGAATTTTACCCCTTTCCTGGTAAGATTATTCAAAGGTGACACCAAATTTTAGAAATCCTTGATAAACCATCTATAGTGTCCAGTATGATTAAGGAAACTCTAAATCTAAAATACATTTCTTGGATCTTCCCATGAAAAAAACATTTACCTTCACAAAATCAACTGATAATCCATGCTAAGAAATCACATCCCCTAAGAATTTCACTTCTTGAATCCAAAAGTTGAATTTAAAAATATTTTCAAACAAATAGTGACTATTTAGTATTTCCAAAACCAAACTCAGATGGTTATTATGATCCTACTTAGATCGTGAGTCCACCAAAATATCATTTATGAACACTACCAAAAAAGTGTTGAGATACTGATGGAATATCCAATTCATTAAAGCCATAAAAACTGCAGGATCCTTTTTAAACTTAAAAGAATCAAAATATATTCATAATGTCCATACTCACTCCTAAAAGTAAAATTTGGCATATCATACTCCCAAAATCTAAGTTGATGATAACCCGACCAAAGACCGATCTTCAAAAAACCACATTCCCCCTTCAAATAATTAAAGACATCATCCAATCAAGGAAGAGGATACTTGTTCTTAACCGTTACTTGGTTCAACTTACAATAATCCACACAAAATCAGAGTGATCCGTATATCTTCTTGGAAAAGAGCATTGGGGCTGTACAAGGTGAAACACTTGGGAAAACAAAACCCTTCACCACCATATTTTCCAACTGAATTTTGAGCACTTTTATCTCAGCTTGTTCAATACAACAAGAAGGTATTAAAATTAGATTCATCCTTGGCAGTAGGTCAATTGTAAACTCTACCTATATCTATAGATAAACCTAGATAAATCATTTGAGAAAACATCAATAAAACCCCAAAAAATATTGGGAAGATAAATAATATAAGAAACTTTGTCAGGATCAACTATAGTAGTATATAAAAAACTTCTAAGCTCTGTGTGTGAAGGTCCAACATGACCAAACCTTAGATCCCACTCTCCCTAAAAATGGTGTGCTCCCATAAACCACAAGAAATTTCATATAAAATAAATAATAATAAACCTCAACTCGATGAGTAATAATTCAATCAATTCTGATGATAACATGAAATAGATCCAGATTGAGAATAAGAAAATCACAAACTAACTTCACATTAGCACACAAGGACACTGAAACCCGTACTATTTTCTCTTCCCAAGAGTTGTCACTAACTCCACGATAAAAGACATGGGATCTATTGGAAGGTTAATCATATAAAAAATGGACAAATATAAATGAGTGGGAATCACCGGTATCAAATAAAGAAACTACTATCAAAGATAAAATAAATATGGTACCTCTCACTATCGTTGTAATCACATCTACCTCAATAGAAATATTGTATACTATGTAAAGGTGATTCACTACCAATGCCTATGGATATACTTCTATAGTAATTTAATAATTCTACTTCCCTATAATAGACTTTGGAGATGATGGTCCTTGACTATGTTTAGGAGTAGACATGACCTGGTACAAATACTACAGATGACCATAATGTCCACAACCATTGCACATATTTTCAAGTGAAGGAAATGGATGTATGTTGTGTCTAAACTTACCACACTGATAAAAATTTTGAGGAACAAAACTAGCTATATTTAGAGGTGTTGAAGAGGCCTGCTACTGAGAACCACCACCACCACTCTTACGATGATCCCGCCACTTCCTCTTTTTCCCTAGTGCGCCACTAAAGCTACCACTAGGTGGAAGATAAGGGGATGAATATACAACCTTTACTAAATTATTAATTTATTACATCATATCCTCATCTACTATCTTTGTATAGATTGAAATCTTTATCATAACTACTTGTGATCTGATATCCAGTTGTAAATCCTGCAGTTACTTATGATATTTCAGTTGATTATTATTTATATCCTATGGAGAAAAACGAACCAACATAACAAAATGATTGGTATATGAAGACATTGAACACTATCCCTATTGTAAATAGAGTAACTCCAGATACTTTTACATCATAAGAAACTATAGAGAAAACTTCTGGAATAATAGAGTCTTGAAACCCTTCCATTTCAAGGCCACATACATATCTGCCTCTACCATAGAATTCAACCAACAATTGTTAGGACCCTAAAGTTTGAATATTTCACACTTCACCTTGATACTATCAGGTGTATCCAGGAATTCAAATATCTGATCAATATTTTCAAGCCAGTCCTCCACCTCATGAGGTTCATTCATACCTTTAAATGATAGTGGTTTCTCATGCAAGAACTTGCATGATTGATATCTTTCTCCTACTTCTCCTAGATGTACGTCAATGATTTAACTATGAACTTGTTGCACATTTTGGTCAATAATAAAAACTAAAATCATGATATAATTGATAAATTTAAGATTTATAGGATTATTCCCTTGAGGAACATCATTTTCACCCTCCTAAAGAAAATGTAGAACACATCTTAGAGGCATACTACTACACACCGAAAGAAAATAAATGATCATAAAACAGAATAATCTCAGTTAAAACTAGAAAAAACATAATAAAAAATAGATATTAACATCATGAACTAAAAATATGAGACACACATCCCAACATCCCATGGTAATTTGAGTTTTGTCAGGACAAGAGAAGGCTAAGAACTCCCTAAAATCTAACTCTTAATTCCCAAAAATCCTATATCCATTATACCAAACTTACCTAGACTAGGAATCCTCAGTAAAAAACACCTATGATACCAAATTATAAGGAATATACCCAAATAACCACTCAAACTATTACCCAACCCGATCCACCACATACCTGAAGGGAATTCTCGATCCCCATGGGATAGCGACTAGCACCCAAGCATTAAAAAAATCAAAGGGAACAATGTCACCCAACCTGAAGAAACAACATGACACATATATACAATAAATACAATAGTGAAAAAGGTAAATGTATTCCATAACTGAAAAAAATTAAAAATCCAAACAACTTAAGGGTAGAGACAATCTCCAAGTACACGTACAACCACAAAGGACTACGCACCACTAAAGGGTTATATAGGGTGTGAAATAACTTTCTTAGTAGGGTACCACCAATGTATTCCATATAAATTCTCTAAATAATAATCCAAATATGCTTAAATTTTTAAGAAAAAAAGGCATGAAAAAAGTTTAATAGTTTTTATATCAAAAGCATGGAAAAACAATTTAATTTCCCCATTTTATAAATTTTCAAATAAAGAAGCTAAATATTTTTCAAATAACTTCATATCCATATATCACAATAGATATATTGTGTCAAAACAAATCATTCATCACATATCATATCAAATCTATGGAGGTACAAAAAATAGTACAAGAAAAAAAGAATAAGAATGAGTAACATCACACCATAGATCACACTAGATCAAGATAACTAGGATAATCATACCTAACATAGACAATTATGTATTCATCAAGCCACTAGACATATGTATCAATTTTAGAGATAAGAGGAACACCATAATAGGTAAACTTCCCAATAAGTATAACAAATCCCTAGAATAATAGTCCTAGGTAGTAGAGGAAAACCCCATTAGAAAACCCCCAATAGTAGATGATACTTATTACTATACCTTCAACCTAAGTACCCAAGGATTCCCACGTTCTCTATTTTCCAAACTAGTTCATCAAACAATTTCCATCAAACCATTCTTTGAAAACCATTTCACAATGCTTTGAAAATCCTTTTCCATTTACCAAAACTAGGGGAAAACAACTTTTTATAAAAACCCAATTCCACACACAAAAAAAAAATTAGTCATATCATGCCATTTCATTTAACAAAACAATTTATCAAAAAAATGAGCAATTTAGTTCATCAACATAAGATAGAGACCGAACCACCTACCTCAAAACTTGGGTCGCACACACTCGCAATGTAATACACCACAAAGAAGAAACCAAAAATGAAAACAGAGGCCCTAGAATCAATATACACAACTTATAATTGAACCAATTCAATAAAAGGGTCATCATATAAGTGGAAATAACATATACCTCAAGAATACACACCTTCCAAACCATAACTAATAAAGGTAATGACCCTCATAACAAGATCACACAATGGATCTATAGATAATAAATAATAAACATCACCATAGATCCATCAAAATAATATTGAAATGAAACATTTCTATCGTGATCAAAGGAAATGAAGAAGAATAAAGGATATCTTACCCGAAGAGATGAAAAATTACTGCCTTGATGATCCAATGTTGAGTGAATCAATCTGAATCTAATGGAGGCTCCCAAAATTTTTATAGAAGTGCTCTAGGTTGATAGAAAGGAGGGATGTAGAATAATAAAATAACAATCAACCTATGAAACTCACTAAAATCACAATCCAAAAAATATAAATGGAATTTAAATCCTTTACACATCGTGTAATCCTTAGGACTCAGATACGCTGAAAAAAACATCAAATATTAATTAAAACTAAATCATTTAATATTACACGTAATGAAAAATTTACATGGATTTTACTTCCTTCACACCATGTACCAAGTTCATGGTATCTACCATAAAGAACTTACACATTGTGTACTCCTATTACATGACATTTATTTCTCCTATCAACTAAAAAAATGCAGATTCTTACATGAAAACCCCAAACTAACTCAGGTGTTCTCCAAACTCAGGGAGAACCCTGCAAGAACATTAACACATTTATACTCAAACTCTATTAATTTAAACAAACATATATCCCTATAATTTCGTTAAATTTTCTTAGAAATTTTTCTCCATCCTTAATAGTCCCCAAACACACCCAATTAAAGAGGAAAAATAAAGAAAAGAGAGGAAAATTACCTAAAAGTGGGTAATGTGATATTACATACCATCGAGAAAGTTGTGTGAGGCATCCTTCATCTATATGTTTCTTATTATCTTACTATACATGAATTAAATTATTTGGTGAGAATTCCTTGGTGAGGTTGTGTTTGGTTAGCATACCTATATAGGTGTTGTTTGGTTCTACTGTTTTCTCACAGGTGCTTTGGCATGATTCTTTCACATGTGCACGAGAGACTTTGGTTTTCCTACTGGGTATAATTATATGATCACTCTACATATATAAACTAAATTTCATGTTTTAAATAGGATAATGTGGACCATGCAAAAATTTATTAATTCATATATTTGGATAGCTTCTGTGCCGCTGCTTTAGTTTTGATTTTGGGTATTACTTTGGAAAATTTTACTTGTATCAGTTTTATTTATACATGAATTTTTAGGATGGTTTTTGTTTCTTTTATATTATTCCATAGAGTTGTTTGTTGATGATTTATCTTATTTACAGATCCTATGTTATTATAGAGGGTAATACCTCCCATTTCATGATATTTTTATACCATTCATGCTAATTGAAAACGCATGGCCTACTGGATGTGGGAATCATGGGTCATTATCTCTATCCCCACATTGAGGTATCTTTTGAGGTAGGGGGTTATGATAGAGTGGTATTAGTGGTTATGCTTGAGGGATATAATGATGTTTGGAGTTAGTCATAGTGAGTATTGCATCATTTGGTATGAAAGTAGTGCCAATTGACCTTGGTGCGTGATATAGGCTAGTGAGACTAGCTAAGACACCAGATTTTAGGGTCCCCCATGATCCAGTTCATAGAATCTAAGATTACTGAATGACCAAGTGAGGTGGCCATTTTTTTAGGGTAAATACCTAGGAGTGGTATATAAATCATGATTAATTGTGTTTCTATTTGATCTGGATTTTTTTTGGAAGGTTAAAATGAATAAAGTGAATTAAAATTAATATAAATGAAACTCCATAATACCAAGATTGAGAAATTCATATTTTATTTTTAGATATAGATATTTTTCATCATCTTCAAGTGGATTAGGATGTTGAGGTTTAGTAGGCTAATCTGGTTGATCACCGTAGAGTTGATCTGGTAGAGGATGTTGTGCACTTTTCAGCGACATGATTTGGGGAAGTACAAGGGAAGTTTATTAGATGTGGAGATAGAGATATGGCTGGAGGATCTCAAGATCAATCTTAGTTTGATCCAGGCCCTGGTGGGATAATGGGTCCCTTTGGCAGTTAGTGAGATGTGGGGAGCTACATGTCAGTGGTGGGTGCTGTTTCTAGGATACCAGAAGGAGATAGATGTTTCGTGGGTTGAGGTTTAAGATTTTTGGGTAGAGTCTGTATCATCTACAATGAAGGTAGTGAAGATAAAATAACTTATTTCTATTTATAAAAGGAGTATGTTAGTGAAGGAGTTGTAAATAATGTTCAATGACCTTTTGTGATTTTTCCCAGATCATTTTCAAGACGAGGAGTGTCGTACAAGATGTCTTGAGAAGGCACTCTATCCTCATATTTACTATGCAATTACTCTTTTTCTGTTTCCGACATATATGGAGGTTTAGAAGTAGGTGGAGGTGATCAAATGGATGCACTCATGAGGAGGTTTACCACAAGTGGTGAACCAGTAGGGTTCCTTAAGGAGCAGAGCTGTCTGTGGTAGGTCTCAGGCACCCAGACCATTGAGGTTTCAACCAGTGGGGAGTCGACCTTAGCAGCTTCATTTTTAGACTTTTGGAGCCAGTGTTTTCCATAATTTTCCTAGGGAATTTATGCATGTTTTATTTGATTATGGGGTTTATGTAAATCACCATAACTAGTTCCCATTGGTTCCACGAGATCATTTTTGTGGAGGTGTATAGGTTCGGTTCCAACCTCAGCTGCAGTTTCCAGTGAGATTGTTCTAGCAGCAGGGGAAGCAGACTTATGATCCACAGAGTAGAGATGGAGCAAGTAGTGGTCGACATCAGGATATTACTCATGTTAAAGGACCTTGACCTAATCATGGTTATGGAGGTGGTCTTTAGAAGATAGTTAAAGGAGCTAGTCATGGTTTGTTTCATGTAGTGGTGGAGGAAGTGCTAGAGGGCCTAGAGATCATCAAAGGTATGATCAGTTTATTTAGTACCTTTTTTGTGCCTTGTTTGATTCAATATATTATCACTCCTTTGTTGCACACAATATAGTATATGCTATGGGATAATACATAGATTGGATTCCCATGCCCCTGGTATTGACTACACCAGTCAGAGGCCAGACCAGCTTTTTTGATGTGTTTCTAGGGTGCAGGATAATGATGGGGCCATATCAGTCTC
This sequence comes from Viscum album, assembly GCA_963277665.1. Lineage (NCBI taxonomy): Eukaryota > Viridiplantae > Streptophyta > Magnoliopsida > Santalales > Viscaceae > Viscum > Viscum album. The sequence continues at coordinate 1,511,785,519 of OY728155.1, read as the reverse complement.
GAGGGTATTTTTTCTTTCTATAGATGCATCCGTACAATATTATCCTTGACATCAATTAGTGGTATTTTGTACCTTCTAATATCAAATACTTCTAGGTTAGAGTTGTTTTCTAATATGTGGATGTCCAACATGTAGTTTTTATTGGAAATAAGGGTTGTTAGGTGAGAAATAAACAAGTGTAACCTCTTATTTATTTGTTGGATGATTTGTCTATGTAATAAGTAGAGGATAATATGTTAGAGGTTTCCAAGGTCATTGGGGAGTTTTTGGATGTTTTTTCCAATGATGTTGTGACACTACCCCCCTCAATGTGATGTTTAGTTTGGGATAGACTTAAATCCTGGCTCTTCTTTGATTTCTATGGATGATTATCAGATGGAACCTTATGATTTATTGGAGACGAGGATTCATATAGATGATCTAATATAGAAGGGTTTTATTTGTCCCAATGTGTCGTCATGGGGTGCTCCATTGCTATTCTCTAAGAATACAGATGGTAGTATTAGATTGTGCATAGAATCCCAGAGGTTGAATCAGGCGATGATCAATAATTGTTACCATCTTCAGAGGATAGGTTATATTTTTTACTATATAATAGGGAAAAGTTGGTTTTCTAAGATCTATCTATAGTATGGATATCACCAGTTGAGGGTGAAGGAGAGTGATATCCCGGATATTACCTTCAGATGTAGGTATGGACACTTCGAGTTTGTATTCATTATATTCAGGGTTGTAAAAACATCATACATGTTTATGGGGCTTATAAAATCCATGTTTCATGAGTTTCTAGATCGGTTCATCATCGTATTATTCAATGATATCTTGATCCAGTCAAAGTTAAAGGCGGACCATGCCGATTATCTTAGAGCTATTTTGAAGGTTCTTTGATGCCACTATATCTATGAAAAGTTATCAAAGTTTATGTTTTTAACATGAGATCTACATTTCCTTGGGAATGTGGTGTCTTATTAGGGTGTGGAAGTGGAACCATTGAAGGTTGAATCAGTTTTTTCTTGGGTAGCATCCAAGAATGTGGTAGAGGTTCACAATTTTCCTGGTCTTGTAAGATATTATTGTAGGTTTGTAGCCAATTTCTCTTGAGTTTCATCCCCATTTACAAAATTGACTTGGAATTACCAAGATTTTTGTGTTGACTGATCAGTTCTAAGAATTGTTTGATTACCTAAAAGCGAAGTTGGTCAGTGATCCAATGATTCAGTTTCCTAAGGAGGGTGTGATGTTTGGGGTATTTTTTGATGCTTCATATTTGGGATTGGGATACATGTTGATGAAACAACAAGAAGTGATCTATTATGTGTCTAGTCAGTTATGTACCCATGAACGTAACTATTCTACCCATGATTTGGAGCTAGTATAGGCTGTGTTTGTACTGAATTTGTGGTGGAATTACCTCATTAGGGAGATCTTTTGTGGTTTACATGAATCAAAAGAGATTTAGGTATAACTTTTGTCAGTGTGATTTGAATTTGAGATAGTGGGGAAAGATGTAGTTTCGTTAGGATTATGATTTTGAGATCTACTACACCTTGGGAAAAGGGAATTTTGTGTCCAATTCCTTGAGTAAGAAGTTGGGTAAGTTTGTTTTTTGGGAGTATGGTGATTCTTAGAGATAAATGGAGGATTTGGAAGCCTTGCACTTAGATCTAAGAATGGATGATGGCAGAGGGTATTTGTTTCATATGATTGTGAAATATTCTTTGATGCAGTAGGTGGAGGAGTCAAACTGGGGGAGAGTCAGAGGTATAGGTGATACATGATCGTGTTATCCATGGTGATGCTCTAAAGGGATGGTTGGAGGATGGTTGAAACTAGGTGTTGTTTAATGAGAGGATATTTGTTCCAGTAGTGATGCTTTATGAAGTCCTTTATGAGTTTCATAGACCACCTTCGATGGTATACCCATGAGTTTTAAAGATGTATCATGGTTTGAGGATGCAGTTTTGGTGGATCAAGATGAAACAAGTAGTTATGGAGTTTTTGGTAGTGTGCCTGATTTTTTAGTAGTTAAAGGTCGACCATCGTGTTCTTGGAAGTTTGTTTTAGACATTAGATGTTCTCAGGTTGAAATGGGATGACATATCGATGGATTTAATTATAGGATTGCCCCTATATTAGGGAGGCTGTGATAATTTTTGTGTGATCATGGATTAGTTGACAAAATTGGCCTACTTATTAGTGATCAAGGAGTTGGTAATAGTATATTCTTTGGATAAGAGATATGTTGATGAGGTAGTGTGGTTTCATGGAGTTACAATATCCATTATATTGGATTATGATGCACGTTTTAAATCAAATGTTTATAGGGCGTTACAACAAGATTTATCCACTCAGTTATGACTTGGTAGTGCTTTGCACCCCCAGACAGATGGGAATATGGAGAAGACTATCCATACACTAGAGAATATGTTGTAGGAGTGTGCCCTAGACCTCGGTGAATCTTGGGTATGACACCTACCTTTGGTTGTTTTTTCTTATAATAATATCTATCACTCATACATTGGCATGGATCCATTTGAGGATTTGTACAAGATACCATATCATTCTCCATTATGTTAGATAGTGGTTGGGGAAGTAGTAGTTCTTGGACCCATTGTGGTATATAGAATGATAGAAAAGGTGCATCTTGTTTGTGAGATAATGGAAGAAATTAAGGACTCATAAGAGTCCTACTTCTGTCACAGGAGGAGGCCCTTGGAGTTCAAGGTTGGGGACCATGTGTTCTTGAAGGTTTACCCCTAACATGAGAAATATAGGTTTGACAGAGGGAGTAAGATTTCTCCCAAAAAAATTTGGGACCTTTGAGGTGTTGGGGTGAGTTGGCGAGGTGGCATATTGGATTTTGTTTCCACCATGTCTAGAGATGATCCAAAACATATTACGCATATCTTAGCTTCATTGGTATCTTCATGATGACTTCCATATCATTAAATGGGGAGAGTTAGATATCAAGGATGACACAAAATTTTTGGAGCATCCAATAGAGTTATAGGATTTTTAAGAGAAGGCATTGCATGGATGGACCATTCCTTTGGTTTATGTGTTGTGGAGGAATGGTGTCCTAGAGAAGATTACTTGAGAGAGAGATATGCAGATGCATAGCCATTACCCAGAGTTGTTTTGAGTTTTTATTTCTCTATTTTTCTTTATGATGTGATATTTGAATCCTTCTATTTTATGATATGTATTGTTTTTACTTGATTTTATGTGTTACATATTCCTAACATATGAAAAGGGGATGATCTGATTCCTAATAGAGATTCATTAAGTATGATGTAATTAAACCCATACAGACAAGTTAGTGCCACCTAGAGTGGATAATATATTTACATGGAGGGTGTAATTCCATGATTCATGTTTTTGAGGTGGTGCAGTTATTTAGTCAAAAAGGTTGTTGGTTTGAGATTCGTGGATGTTGAGATAGTTTTATGGTAGTGTGTTTCTATGAGAGGAGGTGTTTTGTGGTTGTGTAGTGATGAGGTTTTGTGAGTTTTTTAGTGGATATTTGGTTTTGAGTGTTTTTCTAGTGGTATAATTTTAGGTATGATGAATTCGTTGAGATATATCTCATAGGGTGGTTGTTCGGACACCTTTCCTTATAGTATTGTTTTTGGATTCTCAAGGATGATTATTGTTTTAGAGGTATCTGATGTAACAGAACTAGAATCCCCAGTCCATTATATTTCCATTTTTGAGTGTTGGTGGTGTTTAAGAGGAGGATTGAAGAGGTTCTAGGAGGTTTTATTGGAGTATGGAGGTGAAGTTGAGCTGTTATAGGGAATACATGCTATGTATATTTTACATGATTTGAACTAGTGTTTCACATCTTGTATAACCAAGGAGTATAAAACTTGTAAATTGGATAAGGGGGAGTACATGGGATGGACTACACATCATGTAAGTGGAATTTATGATGTGTTTTAAATAAATTCCTAGGTAACATATTTTTTGGAGAAAGTTAGAATTTTTTGGAAAAATGAGGATTACATGCTATGTAATGGTTACACGACATAAAACTAAAAGGATTATAGGTTTTAAGTTCTTTTCTTGGATGAAATTTCATTCATTTGGAAACACCTACTTCTCTCTCATATTGGATGATCCCTAGGTGTCCTAATGGGATATTCTATCCCATTTCCTTTTTCCTTGGTGCATTTGTTCTAATCGATCCTCATTGGTGATCCATAGTGAGTTATTCTTATTTCCCTACGGTTTTCTTTCATTATTATATTGGGGATTCTCTACAATGATGTTGTTTTGGTTTGGGGTGTGATATGGGATGTGTTTTAATTATATTTGGGTGTGGTATAGGTTAATCAATAGGTTTCGATGTGTGGTTGTGGTATGCTTACATTTCTTCTTCACCCTGCGGTGTGAAGTGAGTCGGTAAAGATTCTTTGAAGTAGATAATCCCTCATTTCTCTTTATTATGTATCATACGGGAGGGGTTAAATATTTTTAATATATGGGATATGGTTGTTATGGATTAATAAAAGATAAATAATTGGATAATTTAAATTAAATGGAAAAAAGGGAATGATTCACAAGATTTTACAGCTTTGATATTATTTTGATATGATGGATTGTACGAGCTTGATGCAACATTGAAAATTGTGGATATTGGGGGATTTTTTTGCACTAGATGATATGTGTTGTGACAGCTGTGTTTTTTGTGATATCACCCTAAAATGGAAATTGGATAACCAATTATATTTTGATGATCAAATGGTTTCTCTAGGATTATGCCCTGTGTGATAACACCCCTAAAATAATGTGGAATGTGATAAAAAATCATTTTAAAATCTGTAAAATGATCCTTGATGTGTTTTAATGTGTGTTCATTCTTATATAATAGAAAATGTGTGTTTTCTATGTGATGTTGGGATTATGGGTGATATGTGGTTGTGCTTTTGGGGTGGTAATGTTGTGGTTGTGTATATGTTCTCTTAGGGTGATGAGGTGGTGGTTGTGTGTCGTGCTTTTGGGGAAGTGAGGTGGTTGTTGTTTGAACATGATTTTATAGTGGAGAGGTGGTGGTTGTTTGTCCATGAATTTGGGAAAATGAGGCAATGATTCTAAGGTAATGATGAGCTACTTTTAATTTGTGGTCACTTTGTACAAGATTTCTGGGCAGTGATAAAATAAAGAACTTTTTAATAATGATTAAAATATATGGGGTTTGGTTTGGTTAATGGAATGAAAATGGATAATGAATAAATAAATCAGGGTATATGAGGTTAAATGTCTATGATTCTTAATAATTAAACAAATTGTCTAGATAATGGGAATCAATTGGCAATGTGAAATGTGGCTTGTGGCTTGTGTGGTGTATTCATTTTGAGTTGGAAGAAAATGTGCTGATGTTGGGAGTTAATTAGTGTTTTGTTGTGAACCCATAGGTTGGGATTGTGTGTGGATATATGTATATACTTTTATATTCCTTGTGATTTATACACACACCCCAAGTACATTGAGCGCTATGTTCTGACACTCGAATAGTCACATGGGGGGGGTGTTTTCCCGAAAATTCGATGAGGAGGACGAATGGATGGGTACCCTCTCTTTACAACTCTCTCTTCTAGGTGAGGTAGGTATTTCATAGGATGTGATGGATAGATTTTTTTTGTTAACTAGATAGTGGATGTGATATCCCAACTATCTTTGGGTGAGTTGTGATGTGGTCGTTCTTGTGGAGAAGTGATCCCAGGTGTCTTCGGGCGGTATGTGATGTAGACCAAGTGTCTGTAGGTAGGATGATATTGGATGAGTTAGATTACTATAGGGGTTGTTCATGGTAGGAGGAGGGAATGGGGATTTTGTTTTTTATGTTCATGATACCCTACGTGTCTATGTATGGTTTTGGATGTGTTGTGGTCAAGATGTTTTCAGACGAGACGTGATATGTACACGATTTTGAGGCGGTGAGCCCATGTGTCTTTGGGAGAGATGTGTTGTGACCATTCTTGTGGTTTGGTGTGGTATTCATAATATATGAGAGTTCCAGGATGTACAACATTGGGGTGTGAGATCAGCATACCAGTGGGAAAGCGGTGTCAGGTACCCTTTATTGATTTGATTCTTATTATGTTACTAGAATTAGCTTGTGTTATTTGGTGAGCATGCCCTGATGAGGTTGTGTTTGGTTAGTATACCTGTATAGGTGATTTTTGGTTTAATTATTTTCTCACAGGTTCATTAGTATGATTATTTCACATGTGTATGAGAGGTTTAGTTTTCCTACCAAGTATACTTGTATTCTCACTCTCTGTATATAAACTGATTTTTAGGCTTCTAGGATAATTACAAGGACTGTGCTGGATATTACTAGCTTGGACCTTTGGATAGATTTTGTGTGTCTACTTTATCTTTACTTTTGGGTATTTACTTTGGATACTTTTATTTTTATCATTTTTATTTATAAATTAATTTATGGGATGATTTTGGTTTCTTATATATTGTTCCATGGAGTTTTTTGTGGATGATTCATATTATCTTATAACCCTATATTATTATTGAAGGTTCCGGGCGCAGCGGAAGCACGTGGGTTGATGTGCCCACTTGGATTTTTTTCATTAACAATGATCAACCCGGGATCAATACAACGATAAATGCAAGTCTCCATGGATCGAATCACAGAAATAGACAAAGAAAAGGAAAGTCTCGGAACCACAAAGTAGGATCATTACAAGTTGATTGTAATTAATTTAATCAATTGAAAAGAAATACCTTTTAGGTGTTCTTTCTTCATTTATGTTCTTGATCACGTTCCGATGTGATTCTTCATTTCACCACAGAATCCAAGTGTAGACTTCCTCTAGCGGTGATCCACATGTGTACCTTGTATCTCAGGACGTCACCAAAGGAGTCTCCGGGTGCTAGCATGAAGAAACCTTTGATTGTGTTGTCCACCTTAGATCATCTTGATCTGATGGAAGAGGATCTCTCTCAGTCTTGAGAGCGCTCTTGGAGGAAGAGGTTCTTTCGGCCTCGAAAGAATTCTCCAGAAATGTTGTGCACAACGATTCTCTTGTGTAGGAAAAGAGTTGGGGTTGTGAGGATATTTATAATCAGGTTTGAGGTTGTAGAGTTATGAAAATAAATAAACACGTTACGTGTTTCATTTATTTCATTAACTCTTATTGAAAACCCCCATGTCGAATAATTAATTCCTTGACATGCGCCCACGTAGATTATAATAAATATAATTTAATAAAACAATATTATATCCTCAAAATCTTGACTGAAAAAATGACACGACGTGTAATAATAAATACACGGCGTGTACTTATTTTTCATTGAAAACTACACGACGTGTATATCTTGTTTTCATTTATTCATTTCCATTCCAAAATGAAAACTACATGGCATGTACATTTAATAATACATGGCGTGTACTTGTTTTAAAAACAAAAACTACACGGCGTATAATCATTAATACACGGCATGTACTTGTTTTCATTTTATTCTTCCTCTAACATTAAAACAATTTAGTCTTCCTTGAATAATTATTAATCCACGTACAAAAAAAATATTTATTCTACTTGAGATACTTGAATACACTTAGTGTGTGACCCTCTATGCCTCTTTCTTGTTGGCATTAGGCGGGCTTGCCTAAAGTCTAAGATTACTGTCTAGAAACGGGTTAAGGCACCAAAGAGAAAGAAGTTGACGCCGCATTGATGTATCACCTCATACGAATGATTACTATGTAATTTAATCCCTTTGTATCAATATCTCATCAAGAAGGTTTCATGGCAGTGTCATAAACCTATATGCCTGATCCGTCATTCTTTGACTACCTGAAATAAATTCGTCATTTACACCATGTTCATGGAATTTAATGCAATGGTTCTATTTCAATCAAAGTGTTGAGATATCAAATTCCATAAATGGAAGGGACAAATCCTTCCTCGACTTATCCATTAACAAAATGTCACTCATGATGCACCCAACGTACCCTACTTCCCACCAACTGTCTGCGTGATGGTTTTCATCAGTAAATCTAAGTGTGTGAGTCATGACATGAGTTAATGATAATCTTCCAGTTTAAGGACCATTACACATGCTCATAGATAGCAATGTCCGATGACACCAAGACAAGAGGAATTGCTACTGGCGGGTTTGTTCTCATAATCTCCCATATTGGAGATTACCAAGTGCGAACTCCATGAGAGAGAGTCTCGTCTTCTTATGAGTACTCGCACATGACGGTCTGTATACTATGTGTCCTATCATAGTATGTCATCCAACCGTAGAACTTTATTTAATAATATTGTTATAGAATTTCAAGGTTCTCATCATAGCGGGGATCTTCCATGACCTTATTAATGCAACAAATATTCCAGGACATTATTATATTATAGTCATGCAAAAAAATGAAAAATATATAAAAAGAGTACATTCATGTAATCAAAGTACAAAACAGTTGGTTCTCAGGACACCAACCCTTACAAACTCCTATTTGGACTAGAGCCAACTGCTTACGACTTTTAGTCCACTATACCTCACATGATGATCATGTTTCTACTGAGTCAAGGCTTCAGTCAAGGGGTCTGCCACGTTGTCTTCCGTGGAAATACTACTCACTGCAACTTCACCTCTCTGAGAAAAATCCCTCAAGAGATGATAGTTCTAAAGTATGTGCTTTATCCGCTAATGTGACCTTGGATCTTTTGCAAGTGCCACTACTGCAGTATTATCACAATAGAGTGTGATAGGATATTTACTGCTCGGTACTAAATCCAGCTCTTGGATGAAGCTTCGCATCCATACTGCTTCTTTAGCTGCCTCATAATCTACGATATACTCGCACTTCACTGTAGAATCTTCCACCACACTTTTCTTTGAGCTCTTCCGGCTCACTGCACCTCCATTCAAAATGAAGATGTATCTAGTCTGTGACTTTATGTCATCTTGATCAGTCTAGAAACTAGCATCTACATGTCCTCTAATTACTAGTTCCTTATCTCCTCCATAAACCAGGAACATATCCTTAGTACGCCTCATATACTTAAGGATAGTCTTGACTGACATCCAATGGCGGTCTCCTGGATCAGCTTGATATCTTCCTACCACACTTAATGCATAAGCAACATCTAGCCTCGTACATAGCATAACATACATGACTGACCCAATCGCGGATGCGTAAGAGATCCTTTCCATTCTCTTTCTTTCCTCATGAGTCTGAGGACACATTTTCTTGGAAAGATGAATGCCATGTGACACTGGTAACAATCCCCTCTTGGACTGTTCCATACTGAATCTCTTCAGTAACTTGTTAATGTATGTACTTTGAATCAGGCAGAACATTCTCTTGGATCTATCACGATGGATCTTGATCCCAAGAATATATGTTACCTCACCCAAGTCTTTCGTGGAGAAGCATTTATGCAATCATGACTTAACTGACTGTAAGACGTGTACTTTGTTTCCAATTATTAATATGTCATCAACATATACAATTAGGAAAATGAATGCACTTCCACTAAACCTTTTGTAGACACAAGGCTCACATTCATTCTTAATAAATCCAAATTCCGTTACAACTTCATCAAAACTAATGTTCCTAGACCTTGATGCTTGCTTTAATACATAAATGGATTTCTACAACTTGCATACCTTGTTGACATCCTTTGGAGTCACAAACCCTTCAGGTTGTGTCATGTAGAAATATTCCTGGAGGTTCCTATTAAGGAATGTTGTTTTGAAATCCATTTTCCAAATTTCATAGTCATGGTAAGTGGAAATGGCCAATAGGATTCTAACGGGTTTTAGCATTACAACTGGTGAAAAGGTTTCATCATAGTCAATTCCCTGACGCTGTCTAAAACCTTTTGCAACTATTCATGCCTTATTTGTGCTGAATTGACCCTCCATGTACAGTTTCTTCTTGAATACCCATTTATTACCAATAGTCTTTACATCAACTGGAGGATCTTCCAAAATCCAGACATGGTTTTGGTACATGGAATCAATTTCATAATTCATGGATTCTTGCCACTTGGCAACGTCTATGCCTTCAACTGCTTCCTTGTAGGTAAGAGGATCATCATTGTCAACCAATAATGAGTCACCATCCTTGGTGAAAAGAAAATCATATCGTTCTAGTTCTCTCACCTCTCTCGTGCTCCTACGCAGTTCTTGTGTCTCTGGAATAGATTGTTCTTCCACGGGGTTTTGTGGAATCTGTTCTTGTACCAACTCTTGTGTATATTGATCCTCGACTTCATCGAAGTCTATCTCGCTCCCACTATCTCTTTTGGAGATATGATCCCTCTCAAGGAATATGGCATGCCTTGCCACTGTAACCTTTTTTCTGAGGGGTTGTATAGGTAATATCCCCTTATTTCCTTGGGATATCCTATAAAGATAAAATTTGTGCCTCGGGGTGCAAGTTTGTTACCTGAAGAGGCCTTAACAAATGATTCTCTACCCCACACATGTAAATTTGATAACATGGCTTTGCGTCCACTCGATAACTCGTATGAAATACCATTTATCGATTTATTTGGTACTTGGTTTAGTATGTGTGCTGCTGTTTGTAATGCATATCCCTAAAAGCATAATGGAAGACTAGCATGACTCATCATTGATCTCACCATGTCCAACAGGGTGCAGTTCCTCCTTTCACTTACACCATTCCACAAAGGTGTGTAAGGAGGATTGAGTTGATATAGAATCCCAAACTCCTGTAAGAAATCAATGATGTCCTGATTAAGATATTCTTCTCCTCTTTCTGAGTGGAGTTTCTTAATCTTCTTACCAAGCTGGTTCTCAAATTCATTCTTGTATTCTTTGAACCGATCAAAAATAATCTAACTTATAACTCATTAAGTAAATATATCCATATCTACTAAAATCATCAGTAAAAGTTATGAAGTACGAGAACCCACCCCTTTCTTCAACTGGAAATGGTCCACACACATCTGTGTGAACTGATTCTAGAAGATCTTTAGCCCTTTCTCCTTTCCCACTAAATGGGGATTTGGTCATTTTTCCTTGTAGACACGCATGACATAAACCAAGTGGTTTTAGTTCGAAAGAATATAAATACCCATCTTGATGTAATTTTGTCAAATATTTCTCATTGACATGACCTAGTCGGTGATGCCAAAGTTAGGTGTGGTATGAGTCATGTGAATTTACTTTGTCATCGATTACATATACTTGGCTTGTCTAGTCTAAAACATAAAGGTCGTTATATATAATGTTCCCTACCAAAAGAAATGCTATCTTTATAAAAGTAACAACGTCCACTTCCAAACCTGAACATGAATCCATCAGTATCTAATATGGATACTGAAGTAATGGTTTTGGTTACAAAGGGTACATAATAACATCCTTTCAAAACCAAGACCATCCTAGTAGGCAATTTGAGGTGGTAGTCTCTGAAAGCTGTAACACCCCAAGCTTCCACATGACACTTCTTTTTGAATAATACAGTAGCGTGTGTTATACGCAACTTCGAGTCCTAACACACACCACAACCAATCAAAGTAGCCGTTATGAATAGTAATACCTACTTTTTAAAATTTTATAAATTTTATCTTCCCAAATGGACTTCATTTTAGTATTCGGAATATCAGAGTTATCCTAAGTTGATTTTTTTTTAATTTTCTGAGAACTACCAATTTTTTATGAATAGTGAAGAATACTTAAAAACAACTTTTTTAATCAAAATAATTTATAGTGATAAATTATAATATTGAGTGGTTTTAAGGTATAATTAGAATATATTTTTACCATTTTATCCAATGGTGTTCATTATAATTAATTTCACTTTGAAATTAGACATAAACAATTGTCAATCTTTTGATATATATTGTTTCTTAAAAACACACTATTTGTTGTGACAGCGGGAATTAATAATAAAATTAATTAATGAAACTTATATGTTTGGAATTTTGTAAAATAGACATAATTTTTGAATTTGGAATATCAATTATATCTTAGGGTGAAAGTTTGGCATTGTTCTGAAAAACTTCAATTTTTGATGAATAGTGAAACCACTAAGTGGTAGTTAAATAACTGATTTTTCATTTAAATGAAATATTACCACTTCTGTGATCTGATTTTCAAAAATCCGACATACATGGTTGTCATTAGGAAGTAAAATGTGGTTCAATGGGATGAAAATAATTTTTTTGTGAATAGTAACTTTTAAGTTTAATTAATCGCGATTAAAGGTAATTTGTGAAATTTAAGGTAAAAATGGTATTATAAAAACATGAAATGACCTTTAAAATTGTCCTACCCCTATTTTATGTGTCATGGACGACCAAGAAAATCCATGGGTCAACTTGGGGACCCCATGGAGCCACTTTGGTAGGAAAATGACATAAATAACTTTTTATTTAATGTTAAAATAAAAATGTCACAATCAAGAGTTATTTTACTCAAACAATTTTTAAATGGGGTTATACAAGTCATATTTTTGACTATAAATATTCATTAGACAGATAAAAATATTTCCTACATAATTATTATTTTTTAATAATTTTTATACAATAAATAAATTAAATTATTTATGACACCATGATGATGCAGCGATTACCTCATTAATTAACAATTTTAATAAAATGGAAGGATAATGTAAAATATAAGAATTACACTTGTCCAAAGCCTATTGTATGAGAATATTTAGAACCCTTATCACCTTAGCCTAGAATTATATAAGTTTGGGACCTTTAGAATCCGAAAAGCATTGTATAATAAAGTAACATTTTATTACTTTCCAAGAGTGCCTCTCCTCTCCACTTATAAAAGGCCCCCACCACTACCACCTTACTCACACTTTAAAAGCCTTTTGTCTCGGCCAACCTCTGAACAAATACTCTCCCAACCTCCCTAACTTACTCCTAGAAGCCTCACTTTGTTCAGAATTCTTCCCAAAGAAGCCTCTGGCTCAAATCAAAAGAGTTACCCGATTTTAAGGTAATGTCTTCTATTATGTTATTTTGTTTTATTTTGCTTATCCAACCCCCTAAACTCTTTTTATTCATTTATTTTGTAAAAAAACCAGTATCCGAAATATACTAGGATGTTTTTATAAGAAGTATTCGAGCTACACTTACACACACCTACATCTAATAGTTAAAGAACATACTGTTTTTGTGGATGGCGAATTTCTGCCTCACGAAACGATGATTGTTCAACACTCATATAACACCTTCAAAGGTGGCCATTAAAATGTCAATATATTTATATATTATATATAATATGTTTATGTTTTACTTAAGGTTCTGTATTTTTCATTTATGGAATACCTTCATTGTTTCCATTATGGGTAAACACGATATTTTCATTTTAGGAAGTGCGGACTACCACCCCCTCAAAGTGATTTGAATCGTTAATGCCATATGTGGGATGTATAAAGGATGGAGTAAATGATATTATATATAATATTATAATGGAATTATAATATACCTTTATATTATTATGATTTCATTAAATACGAAATATAAATGAATGTAGCGTTCATGCGTACGTACGGCTTACCGTCTCCATGAACGATGCATTTCATTTCTTACCTCTAAAAGTTATGGAATATTATAAATGCATGTATATACTGGATATATATGAGATATATGATATCTAAATCATGAATATAATTCTGGATATAATGGATATTTCACCACATGACCAACTTGTAATTATAGGAAGTTTATTTTTGACTCAAGTACCTAAGATCGACAAAACGACCGTTATAAACTTAAATAATTACATAATGTTCATGACATGGTAATAAGTGATATAATAGGAATAATGAACTTGAAAAAGGTTCTTAAGAAGGTAGAGATTAACTCTAGTTTATTATTCAGGAGATCAAAGAACGGTCGAGTGAATTCGGACACGAGGTAAGGGAATTTCTTAACCCAATTTCCATTCTTTGGGTTAATCTCCTACTTTCAAATTATGTCATGATATTATTATGTCATATCTTGTATTTGTACTTTATTTATGTGTAATTATAGTGAATACACATAATAGACCTATTTTATTTTAAAAATGATCTTTGTAAGGACTTCGTCTCAATCTCCTTTCATTGAGGCATATTTCGTTTTATACACAACTTTCTTTTATACGGTGTATAAACCCCTTTGACTTTTACATTTATTCAAAATGAATATTTTTTATACGAATCGTTTTACTAAACGATAAAAAGGAATGTTTTTCTTACCGTACGTATGCGGTGACAATGACTTTTCCTCCGCCGTGACCATTATTTGAGTTTTGACTTCCTCTACAAGCCATAACATTTTTTTTAATGAAAAATAAATACAAAGTTTTAATTTTCTTTAATTTTGGTATTGAAAATGGTATTGAAAGTGTTTTTATTATATAAATCTGTTGTATTGATATCTTCTGATTGAAATGTGGAAATTTTATGTTTCCTTTATGCATGTTTTATGTGATACGATTATGTTATGGTTTATGATATGTTTAAACCTGTTCATACGAGGAATGCATTGGACTTAATAAGTGACGGGTGGAGCCCGCTATAGCTCCTCGATGCATCGGTAGGTCTCATGAGACAAACTAGTGTCTTGGCACGAGGCCTTGAAAAAATCTTATTGTAGACTTGGCATGAGGCCTTGGCTACGTGGTTATGATAGTCTGGCATTATGCATTCCATCATTATGAAAGTGGTTATTGATATTGCATGTGATTATTCGACTAGTAGAATATCCATGTGAGTAAGTAAATGACATTATTTAATTTTATTTTTTCCATATTATGCTGAAGTTCAAGTTTAAAAAGGCTTTTTTTTAGTTATACATTTCCTTAAATGTTAATTTTTATTTACGAAAGTTTCCGCAATATTGTTATCCTTACTGAGCATCTAAGCTCACCCCTTTCAATGTTTTAATATTTTTCAAGATGTGAAGAATTATTTTATGAATGACCTGTAGGGATTGTCATAAGATGATATGAGTGTGGTCTATGGAGACTTTGTTATTGTAGTTTTTCACTTTATGATGTAATGTAACATTTATGAATGTATCTAGTGTTTCCAAGGCTACTAAACTAATCGGTCTTTCGAGACTTGATCTTTTGTGATCATGCCAATGTTACGCAATAATGCACCGACTCTTGGCAACTGGGGTCAAGGCGTTATAGTTGGTATCAGAGGCAGTTTAGTACTAACCTTATAAGCTAGATTTAGATAAACTCTAATTAGAGCACATAGCCCAAAGATTGACTTTGAGGATTAGTATAGAAGAACTTCCTAGAATTTTGGTATTATATAGATTTTGTGAGTTTTCCGAGAAATACATCCCTGTCTGGATACGAGGAGGTAGATGCGGCTCTGGCACAGATATACCTAG
The DNA here is from genome assembly GCA_963277665.1 of Viscum album. Lineage (NCBI taxonomy): Eukaryota > Viridiplantae > Streptophyta > Magnoliopsida > Santalales > Viscaceae > Viscum > Viscum album. Next base: position 1,511,770,172 of record OY728155.1, on the reverse strand, counting down.
GGGTAAAACCTGAAAACACCGCTTTGAGCTAGACTCGAACGAGAACCGGTGCACAACAATGGGCCTTGCTGCACTCTTGGTTACGACACTCCCAGGGGATATGCTTAGGATAATTATCATTTTCTTTACAAACCATTATGAAGGGATTATGAGTACATACTCCCTCAAAGAAAACATTTTTATGATTATGGATAATATCCATAAATAGTTCAATTTACTTTAAGTATTTTACAAGTATGGAATTATGTATTTTGATTCATAAACTAATCTAGTTTATGCCATTATTTAGAAATGGCTCCTAGTGGAAGGAATGGAAACTGTATCAATGCACGCACTCCGTGTAGGGATTTCCCTCCTGCTCCAGATAATTATTGTGGATCTGGAGATACAACTGGTGCTGATCAACTTATTACCATACTGGGACAACTCACTCAGGTTATGAATAATAACCTTACTCATATGGAGCACCCTGATCCGCAACATGGAGGATCAATGTTAGACCGCTTCATGAGGAAAAAACCACCAAAATTTAATGGGGGTAAAAATCCATTAGTAGCTGAGCAATGGATAAACTCCTTAGAGAAAATATTCCATGCCTTGGGTAGTAGCGAAAGGGAGAAGGTTGTCATGGCAGTTTACCGCCTCACTGGAGATGCCGATCAGTGGTGGTTGCTGATTCAAAACAAAAAGGAAGATGATGAAGTATCGAATATGGAATGGAGGGAGTTCAAAGAGATTTTCTTAGAAAAATATTTTCCTCGTGACCATCGAGCAGATATGGAAAGGCAATTTCTGAGTCTGAGACAAAAGGAGGATGAGAATGTCGCAAAGTATGAGGCCAACTTTACAAGGTTAGCAAGACATGTTGCGGATTATATACGTAACCCAAGAAGTAAGATTGATCATTTCATTGATGGGTTAAAACCATTTCTCCGTCGAGCATTAGTATCACAAACCTTCTCATCATACGAAGATATTGTCTCGTGTGCTATCAAGACGGAAAAGGAATTCTCTAAGTCTTATGACTTTAAAGAAAAGAAAGAAAAGAAGAGATCTTCTGATCAATCTGGAAATGTATATAAGGGAAAGAAGGGAAGAGTTGAATATCAGTCCTGCAGTAAATGTGGAAAGAGACACCCTGGTAATTTCTTGAAGGGAATGGGAGTCTGTTACAAGTGTGGCGAAAAAGGACACCAAGATCATGATTACAATGGAAAGAAAGTTTCTGTCAATGTGGAATGCTATAATTGTAGAGAGATGGGACATTATGCAAATGAATGTCCTAATCGCTAGGGAAACTTACCTCAGAAGAGGCCAAGGGATCAAGACCAAGCTTATGCTATCACTACTACTGAGGTTGAAGCTTCGAAAGACGTGGTGGCAGGTAATTTAATGGTTTCCTCAAGTTTAGAAAATGCATTATTTGATTTTGGATCATCACATTGTTTCATATCTTCCTAGTTTGCTAAGAAAATTAGATATTTTTAATTTGATTTAACAAGAGAATTGTCAGTCAAAACTCCTAAGGGAAGTTTTATTGCAACAAAGTTTTGTGAATCAGTCCCCATTAGAGCACATAACTGTTCATTATCCGCTGATCTCATTGTCATAGCTATGATTGAGTTTGATATAATCCTCGGTATGGATTGGCTTTCGGAATATGATGCAAAGATTTATTGTAAGAAGAAAGAGGTTACGATTTTTGATGATGATGATAAGGAACACCTTATTTTTAGAGAAGAATCGTCACCACCTAATTCTTATTTAGATCCACCCCCAGTAGCTCAACTAAATTCAATTATTGGGGAGGAAGAGAATGAAATAACTGAGGGAGAGGGAATTAATGTTCAAATAAAGGATGTACCTATTGTGAAAGAATATGAAGATGTGTTTCTGGAAGATTTACCTGGACATCCTCCAGAACGAGAAGTTCAGTTTTCTATTGATTTAATTCCTGGATCAAGGCCTATATCGAAGACCCCTTATAGGATGGCCACCGTGGAATTAGTTGAACTAAAGAAACAACTAGAGGAATTGAGTAATAAGGGATTTATTCGCCCTAGTGTTTCTCCATGGGGAGCCCATGTCCTTTTTGTTAAAAAGAAAGATGGATCTATGAGGTTGTGCGTTGACTACAGGGAGATCAATGCTATAACAATAAAGAACAAGTATCCCCTACCTCACATTGATGATTTATTTGACCAATTTCATGGAGATCAATACTTTTAAAAGATTGACCTTCGATCTGGATACCATCAGTTGTGTGTGAAGAAGGAAGACATTCTGAAGACAACATTACGAACAAGGTACGGGCATTATGAGTTTACAGTAATGCCTTTTGGATTGACTAATTCACCTTCTGTATTCATGGATCTAATGAATAGAGTTTTCAAGGAATATCTATATGATTTTGTGGTGGTATTTATTGATGACATCTTGGTTTACTCCAAAAGCTATGAAGATCATGAAAATCACTTGCGCATTATCTTGAAGACTCTTAGAAGACATGAATTATATGGGAAGTTTATCAAGTGTGAATTCTGGCTTCAGGAGATTTCTTTTCTTGGCCACATTGTCTCTAAGGATGGAATTTCCGTTGATCCTTCTAAGACCAAGGCAATCCAATAATGGCCAGCACCGACGAGTATAACTGAGGTACGCAACTTTATTGGTTTGGCATGTTATTAGCGACGTTTTGTCCAGAATTTTGCCCGATTGGATAACCCATTGATGAAGCTCACACGTAAAAGGGTTAAATTTGTCTGGAAAAAAGAGTGTGAAGAATGTTTTGAATAACTGAAGAGAATATTAGTCAATGCTCCTATATTTACTCTACCATCAGGGAATGATGGGTTCGTTATTTATAGTGATGCATCAATGAAAGGACTTGGTTGTGTCCTTATGTAGAATGATAGGGTTATTACCTATGCATCACGATAGCTAAAAATTCATGAGCAGAACTATACTACTCATGATCTCGAGTTAGCTGCTGTAATCTTTGCCCTGAAGATATGGAGACATTATCTCTATGGTGAAAAATGTGAGATATATACCGATCATAAGAGTTTGAAATATATTTTCTAACAAAAAGAACTCAACATGAGGTAAAGACGATGGCTTGAACTACTCAAGGATTATGATTGCACGATACACTACCACCCAGGGAAGGCAAATAAGGTTGCAGATGCTTTGAGTAGAAAAGATCATGGAGTTTTTAACATGATGAGAGTGGAAAGGGATCCTATTTTCATGGATCTAGTAAAGATGTATATGGGAATCACCATGGAGGGTGAAACATCAAATTTTTTTAAAATGTATGCCAAAACATCTTTACTAGAAAGGATAAAGAGTTCTCAGTCTGATGATGAAGTGTTGAAAAAGAAGATTAAAGCTGTGAATGATGGGCGGTTGAGTGACTTTGTTTATGAAGATGGAATTTTGAAATTTGGGAGGAGACTTTGTGTTCCCGATATACCTGATTTAAAGAGGGAATTGTTGGATGATTCTCATAGTTCCAATTTCTCTATACACCCTGGGAGCACTAAAATGTATATAGATTTAAAGGAAAATTTTTGGTGGGACAACATGAAAAGGGATATTGCCGATTTTGTGTCAAGATGTATGGTTTGCCAACAAGTGAAAGCTGGAAGGCAACATCCTGGTGGAGTATTGCAACCTCTTCCCATACCTGAGTGGAAATGGGATAATATTATGATGGAATTTGTCATGGGACTACCAAATACCCCTATAAGGAATGACGCAATATGGGTCATTGTTGATCATCTCACCAAGTCATCACATTTTCTTGCTATAAGGGAAGATCTTCCACTTGAACATCTAGCAAGACTATATATTAATGGAGTTGTGAGACTTCATGGAGTACCCCTATCGATTGTCTCAGATCGTGATCCTCGCTTTACATCAAGACTCTGGAAAAGTCTTCAGAAGGCCTTGGATACTGAACTTCGTTTGAGCACTGCTTACCACCCTCAAACAGACGGACAATCAGAAAGAACTATTCAAACCTTAGAAGACATGTTGAGATCATGCTCACTTGACTTTCAAGGAATGTGGGATCAATATTTACCTCTGGTAGAATTTTCCTATAACAATAGCTTCCATTCAAGTATTCGGATGTCACCATATGAAGCGTTATAAAGAAAGAGATGTCGCACACCAACCTGTTGGGATGACTTTGGTGAAAGAAAACCTGTAGGCCCAGAACTATTGGAGGAAACGATGGAAAAGGTGAAGGTAATCCAAAACCACATCAAAGCAGCTCAAAGTAGGCAGAAGAGCTATGCTGACAATCGAAGGAAGGATTTGGAGTTTCAGGCAGGAGATCATGTTTTCTTGAAGGTATCACCATGGAAGGGAGTTATAAGTTTCGGTAAGAAGGGTAAATTGAGTCCCAGGTACATCCAACCCTTCGAAATTCTAGAACGAATTGGGGCTGTAGCTTACCGTTTGGCAATGCCGCCAAGTCTCTCCAAAGTTCAAGATGTATTCCACGTATCACTGTTGAGAAAATACATGCCCGAACCAACGCATGTACTCACCTATGAAGAATTAGAACTGGAACCCGATCTGTCTTATTGTGGAGAGCCCGTCAGGATTCTTGATACAAGAGAACAAGTTCTGAGAAACCGGATGACTCGTCTAGTAAAAGTTCTATGGAGAAACTATAAGATGGAGGAGGCAACGTGGGAACCCGAGGAACTTATGATGAAGAATCACTCGAGTCTTTTTATACAGTGATATTATATGAAATTTAGAGGAATAAATTATTTTAAGGAGGGGATAATGTAACACCCCAAGCTTCCACGGTACACTTCTCTTTGAATAATACAGTAGCGTGTGTTGTACGCAACTTCGAGTTCTAACACACACCACAACCAATCAAAGTAGCTGTTATGAATAGTAATACCTACTTTTTGAAATTTTATAAATTTTATCTTTCCAAATGGACTTCGTTTTAGTATTCGGAATATCAGAGTTATCCTAAGTTGATTTTTTTTTAATTTTATGAGAACTTCCAATTTTTTATGAATAGTGAAGAATACTTAAAGAAAACTTTTTTAATAAAAATAATTTATAGTGATAAATTATACTATTGAGTGGTTTTAAAGTATAATTAGAATATATTTTTACCATTTTATCCAATGGTGTTCATTATAATTAATTTCTATTTGAAATTAGACATAAACAATTGTCAATCTTTTGATATATATTGTTTCTAAAAAACACACTATTTGTTGTGAAAGCGGGAATTAATAATAAAATTAATTAATGAAACTTATATGTTTGGAATTTTGTAAAATAGACATCATTTTTGAATTTGGAATATCAATTATATCTTAGGGTGAAATTTTGGCATTGTTCAGAAAAACTTCAATTTTTGATGAATAGTGAAACCACTAAGTGGTAGTTAAATAACTGATTTTTCATTTAAATGAAATATTACCACTTCTGTGATTTGATTTTCAAAAATCCGACATACATGGTCATCATTAAGAAGTAAAATGTGGTTCAATGGGATGAAAATAATTTTTTGGTGAATAGTAACTTTTAAGTTTAATTAATCGCGATTAAAGGTAATTAGTGGAATTTAAGGTAAAAATGGTATTATAAAAATATGAAACGAACTTTACACTTGTCCTACCCCTATTGTATGTGTCATGGAAGACCAAGACAATCCATGGGTCAACTTGGGGACCCCATGGAGCCACTTTGGTATGAAAATGACATAAATAACTTTTTATTTAATGTTAAAATAAAAATGTCACAAACAAGAGTTGTTTTACTAAAACAATTTTTAAATGGGGTTATACAAGTCATATTTTTTACTATAAATATTCATTAGAAATCTAAAAATATTTCCTACATAATAATATTTTTTTATAATTTTTAGACATTAAATAAATTAAATTAGTTTTGACACCATGATGATGCAGTGATTACCTCATTAATTAACAATTTTAATAAAATGGAAGGATAATGTAAAATATAAGCATTACACTTGTCCAAAGCCTATTGTATGAGAATATTTCGAACCCTTATCACCTTATCCTCTAATTATATAAGTGTAGGACCTTTAGAATCCAAAAATCATTGTATAATAAAGTCACATTTTATTACTTTCTAAGAGTGCCCCTCCTCTCCACTTATAAAAGGCCCCCACCACTACCACCTTACTCACACTTTAAAAGCCTTTTGGCTCGGCCAAACTCTGCCAAAATACTCTCCCAACTTCCCTCACTTACTCCTAGAAGCCTCACTTTGGGCATAATTCTTCCCAAGGAAGCCTTTGGCTCAAATCAAAAGAGTTACCCGATTTTAAAGTAATGTCTTCTCTTATGTTATTTTGTTTTATTTTGCTTATCCAACCCCCTAAAATATTTTTATTCATTTATTTTGTAACAAAAACAGTATCCTCAATATACTAGGATGTTTTTATAAGAAGTATTAGAGCTACACTTACACACACCTACATCTAATGGTTAAAGAACATACTGTTTCTGTGGATGGCGAATTTCTGCCTCACGAAACGATGATTGTTCAACACTCATATAACACCTTCAAAGGTGGTCATTAATATGTCAATCTATTTATATATGATATATAATATGTTTATGTTTTACTTAAAGTTCTGTATTTTTTATTTATGGCATACCTTTATTGTTTCCATTATGGGTAAATGCGATATTTTCATTTTAGGAAGTGCGGACTACCGCCCCCTCAAAGTGATTTGAATCGTTAATGCCATATGTGGGATGTATAAAGGATGGAGTAAATGATATTATATATGATATTATACTGGAATTATAATATACCATTATATCATTATGATTTCATTAAATACGAAATAGAAATGAATGTAGCGTTCATGCGTACGTACGGCTTACCGTCTCCATGAACGGTGCATTTCATTTCTTACCTCTAAACATTATGAAATATTATAAATGCATGTATATACTGGATATATATGAGATATATGATATCTAAATCATGAATATAATTCTTTATATAATGGATATTTCACCACATGTCCAACTTGAAATTATAAGAAGTTTATTTTTGACTCAAGTACCTAAGATCAACAAAACGACCGTTATAAACTTAAATAATTACATAATGTTCATGACATGGTAATAAGTGATATAAAAGGAATAATGAACTTGAAAAGGGTTCTTAAGAAGGTAGATATTAACTCTAGTTTATTATTCAGGATATCAAAGAACGATCGAGTGAATTCGGACACGAGGTAAGGGAATTTCTTAACCCAATTTCCATTCTTTGGGTTAATCTCCTACTTTCAAATTATGTCATGGTATTATTATGTCATATCTTGTATTTGTACTTTCTTTATGTGTACTTATAGTGAATACACATAATAAAACTATTTTATTTTAAAAATGATCTTTGTAAGGACTTCGTCTCAATCTCCTTTCATTGAGGCATATTTGGTTTTATACATAACTTTCTTTTATACGGTGTATAAACCCCTTTGACTTTTACGTTTATTCAAAAGGAATATTTTTTATACGAAGTGTTTTACTAAATGAAAAAAAAGAATGTTTTTATTTCCGTACGGATGCGGCAACAATGACTTCTCCGCCGTCGTGACCATTATTTGAGTTTCGGCTTCCTCTACAAGCCATAACATTTTTTTAATGAAAAATAAATACAAAGTTTTAATTTTCTTTAATTTTGGTATTGAAAATGGTTTTGAAAGTGTTTTTATTATATGAATGTGTTGTATTGATATCTTCTGATTGAAATGTGGAAATTTTATGTTTCCTTTATGCATGTTTTATGTGATACGATTATGTTATGGTTTATGATATGTTTAAACCTGTTCATATGAGGAATGCATTGGAATTAATAAGTGACGGGTGGAGCCCGCTATAGATCCTCGATGCATCGGTAGGTCTCATGAGACAAACTAGTATCTTGGCACGAGGCATTGACAAAATCTTATTGTAGACTTGGCACGAGGCCTTGGCTACGTGGTTATGATAGTCAGGCATTATGCATTCCATCATTATGAAAGTGGTTATTGATATTGCATGTGATTATTCGACTAGTAGAATATCCATGTGAGTAAGTAAATGGAATTATTTAATTTTATTTTTTCCATATTATGCTGATGTTCAAGTTTAAAAAGGCTTTTGTTTTAGTTATACATTGCCTTAAATGTTAATGTTTATTTACAAAAGCTTCCGCAATATTGTTATCCTTACTGAGCATCTGAGCTCACCCCTTTCAATGTTTTAATATTTTCCAGGATGTGAAGAAGTATTTTATGAATGACTTGTAGGGATTGTCAGAAGAGGATATGAGTGTGGTCTATGGAGACTTTGTTATTGTAGTTTTTCACTTTATGATTTAATATAACATTTATGAATGTATCTAGTGTTTCCAAGGCTACTAAACTAATCGGTATTTCGAGACTTGATCTTTTGTGATCATGCCAATGTTACGCAATAATGCACCGACTCTGGGCAACTGGGGTCGGGGCGTTACACAGCTACAACAGTGATTCTGGCTCCGTTGGATGCTCGTAGATCCACCTCACCTTAGTCAATCTTTTCGAATCTACATAGTTTTTGTATTTGGATACATATGTGAGCACCACAAGCAGTATCAAATACCCAATTGGTAGAAACAGATAGATTTAATTCGATAACAAATGCACCTGAAGCTTCCCCTTGCTTCCTTGGTTGGGTGTAGTTTTTCTTCCAGTGGCCCTTCTTTCCACATGCGAAACAAACATCCTTTTGTTCTCTTGCCTCCCCTTTGATCTTCCTTTTCTTGAAAGTCCTTGAAGATGCTTTGGTCTTAAAGCTCTTCGCCTTCCCTTTCCTTTTATTAACCATGAGGACAGAAGGCTTTTCACACTTCATGTCATTGTCCACTTGGTGAATGAGGATAAGAAGATCAGACAGAGACTTCTCAATGTTGTTCATATTGAAGTTCATAATAAAGTTTGAGAATCTCTGGGGGAGTGATATAAGAATGAGATCGGTACCCAGTTATTTGGGGAGTTTAAACCCTAGAACCTCCAAGCGCTCAATGTAGCCAATGATCTTGACTACATGAAGCCCAGTTGGGGCACTTTCTCCAAGATTTCTATGAAATAGAGCCTTGGAGATCTCAAACCTTTCCTATCTTTCTCTCTCCTGGTGTAGACCATGGAGGTGCTCGAGCATGCTGTAGGAACCCATGTATTCATGAGACTTCATGAGCTCACTAGATATTGATGACAACATCAAACATTGAACATCGAGTGCATTGCTCAAATGTTGATCATAGACCAGGAAATCTTCATCACTCGCCCCTGGGGCAGGAGAATCAGAAAGTGAGGACTCCAGCACGTAATACTTTCGTTCATGGCATAGGATAACCCAAAGGCGCATAAACCATTCCTGAAAGTTACTACCGGTGAGGATATTGTCTTTATCCAGAATTGATTATAGAGAAAATGTGGTTTATGAGTTTGTCATTTTATACAAATTAAAAGATCATATTTATCAGTACTTTCTTGATTACATGTTATGAGAAATAATAAATTTTATTAAGTCTCCCACTATTTTATGAAGCCCCAATGGACATCACCATTGAACTCAGAATTTCCAGTTTCTTTGACATTGTAGTGGAAAGGATCCATATTACCCTACACATAACCCCAACAAGGGTTGGTCAAGCTATTTTAAGGTATTTAGGTAGGAAGGTCTTTGCCAACTGTGAGCTTACAGTTCCTTGATCTGTTGATTGGAATCCCCAATCCTGAAATCCTGACTTGGATTTCTTTAACTCTTGCCTCCAATATTATATCAAGTCTAGCAAGGGATACTCCTCTTGATGTAATATTTTTAAGTCAACCCGAAACCTTTTATAAGGGCTTCCTTTATAAAAGTAAGTGTCCCAACAAGGTTTGGTCAAACACATAGTTTTATTGAGTCTTGCACTTAATCAAGTAACAAAAGGCTTGGTCTAACTTAATATGGTATTGAGGGATTTCAATCTTTTATGCATAGTTTTACATTATCACATGCTTGTTAATATTAAGTGATGCTAGTGTAAGTGATTAACCATGTTCTGATAATGTTTATGTATATTATGGTTTTATTTTATTCCATCTTTGCATGCTTGTTTATTAATTATGTGATCACGACAACACATACATAATAAATAAACCATGCAATCAGACGGAATTAAAATAAGATGGCATGATCATGAGATGCTATTGGTTAGCTTATCTAGCAGTTTTGATAAGCTAACCCTGACCTAGGGAAAACACCTTGAACCTGATGGTTTTCGTTTTTCAGATCCCACCTATCCACCTTTGTATCTTCTTGGATTGGTTTCGCCTCAGCTTCGGATTTCGAACCGTCTCCTCTAGCTTGGGAGATCCTCCATTACATGGGGTTTACATTAAAGAAACCATGGGCATGCATTCCCTACATTTTATTGGAATAAGGATCGCTGGCCAACAAATTTAAATGAAACCATACACACATACAAAGGGTCTTTGGTCTAGCACATGATCATTCGTAGCATGCAATGACATTTACGCATATTTAGAATTCAAATTCTTTTAATCGTTCTATTATTCAAGATAATTTGCACTTGAATTCAATTAATTATGATCTTATAATTAATCAATTATTTATCTTAAATTTCTTTCTGAATTTCTTTGAGATTATTCTCATCCATATCCCTTGTACAGGTCTTTGTACTTTTCGAGGAAACATGGTGAAATTTCTAGAAAGTACACTGCGTGTATTTCTTTTCACCTTTTCTCCAAAGTACACACTGGGGGCTTTGGTGTGTTTTCTGTACTTTGGAAATTTTGGAGTACACATCGTGTAGATAAATCATACATGGTGTGTACTTCCTTGTTCACAGTAACCGGCCTGGCGATCCTGTGTACGTGGTACACAGCTTCTCCTTTGTACACGGTTTCACTTCGTCCGGATCGGACTACACGACCTGTTGCTCCAACATACACACCGTGTATTCTTGTTCCCACGTTCCGTTCATTTCTTGTCAACACGGGGTAATAAATACTTAGGTGTAATCAATTCACACGGCGTGGTTTGGTGGACTAGTACCGGTTCGTTGAACCTAAGTACACAACGTGTAGTTTTCATTACACACCGTGTATTTCCATGTTGTACAGAGAGAAAGAGAGGCTCCTCTGGATGAGTTCCTCATTTTTATTTTAATCAAAAATTGAAATTAAAAGGTCATTTCTGTCATATGAATTGAGATACTAAGGAGGAAGAATAGATCTCATTTATTCATATTAGATAAAGGTTTATCTTGAATTGAATCAAATATAAATACATAAATTATCAATGAAAATTAAATAACTATAATCAGAGTTGTAACCTCCCTTTGATACCATTTGAAGGTTCCGGGTGCAGCGGAAGCGCGTGAGTGGATGTGCCCAATTGGATTTTTTTCATTAACAATGATCAATCCAGGATCAATACGATGATAAATTCCAGTCTCCACGGATCGAATCCCAGAAATAGACAAAGAAAAGGAAAGTCCCAGAACCACAAAGTAGGATCGTTATAGGTTGATTATGATTAATTTAATCAATTGAAAAGAAATACATTTTGGGTTTTCTTTCTTCATTGATGTTCTTGATCACATTCTGATGTGATTCGTTTTTGAGTCATAGAAGCCAAGTGTAGACTTCCTCTAGCGGTGATCCACACATGTACCTCGTATCTCGGGACGTCGCTAAAGGAGTCTCCAGGTGCTAGCATGGAGAAACCTTTGCATGCGTTGTCTGCCTTAGATCGTCTTGATCCGATGGAAGATGATCTCTCTCGGTCTTGAGAGCATTCTTGGAGGAAGAGGTTCTTTTGGCCTTGAAATAATTCTCCAAAATTCTTGTGCATAATAATTCTCTTGTGTAGGAAAAGAGTTGGGGTTGTGAGGATATTTATAATCGGGTTTGAGGTTGTAGAGTTATGACAATAAATAAACGTGTTACGCGTTTCATTTATTTTATTAAATCTTATTGAAAACCCCCATGTCAAATAATTAATTCCTTGACATGTGCCCATGCTGATTATAATAAATATCATTTAATAAAACAATATTATATCCTCAAAATCTCGACTGAAAAAACTACACAGCGTGTGATAATAAATACACGGTGTGTACTTGTTTTTCATTGAAAACTACACGGCATGTACATTCAATGTACATAGCGTGTATATCTTGTTTTCATTTATTCATTTCCTTTCCAAAATAAAAACTGCACGGCGTGTACATTTAATAATACATGGTGTGTACTTGTTTTCAAAATAAAAACTACACGGAGTGTAGTCATTAATACACGGTGTGTACTTGTTTTCATTTTATTCTTCCTCCAACATTAAAACGATTTAGGCTTCCTTGAATAATTATTAAACCACATATGAGAATAATCATTATTCTACTTGAGATACTTGAATACACTTAGTGTGTGACCCTCTAGGCATCTTTCATGTTGGCATTAGGCGGGCTTGCCTAAAGTCCAAGATTACTATCTAGCAATGGGTCAAAGAACCCAATAGAAAGAAGTTGACACCGCATTGGCGTATCACCTCATATGAATTATTACTGTGTAATTTAATCCCTTGGTCTCAATATCTCATCAAACTGGTTTCATGGCAGTGTCATAAACCTATATATGTAATCCGTCGTTCTTTGACTACCTGAAATAAACTCATTGTTTACACCATGGCCATGGAATTTAATGAGATAGTTCTATTTCAATCAAAGGGCCGAGATATCAACTTCCATAAATGGAAGGGAAAAATATTTCCTTGACTTATCCATTAACAACATGTCACTCGTGACGCACCCAACATACCCTACTTCCCACCAACTATCTGCGTGACGGTTTTCGTCAGTAAATCTAAGTGCGTGAGTCATGACAGGAGTTAATGATAATCTTCCAGTCTAAGTACAATTACACATGATCGTATATAGTAATTTCCGATGACACCAAGACATGCATAATTTCTACTGGCGAGTATGTTCTCATAATCTCCCATCTTGGAGATTACCAAGTGCGAACTCCATGATAGAGAGTCTTGTCTTCTTATGAGTACTCACACATGACGGTCTATATACTATGTGTCCTATCATAGTATGTCATCCAACCATAAAAATTTATTTAAGAATATTGTTATATCACTTCAAGGTTCTCATCATAGCGGGGATATTCCATGACCTTATTAATGCAACAAATATTCTAGGACATTATTATATTATAGTCATGAAGAACAATGAACAATATATAACAAGAGTATATTCATGTAATCAAAGTATAAAATAGTTGGTTATCAGGACACCAACACTTATAATTATAGAGGTTAATGCCTCCCATTTTGTGAAATTTTTATACCCTTGATTCTAGTTTCCAACCTGAGGCCTATTAGAGGTGAGACTCGGGGGGGGGGGGGGTCATTATCTCTCTCCCCTCTTTGCGGTATATTTTGAGGGAGGGGGTCGCGATAACACTAATTTGAAATTTCCTTGATACCACAACCATTTTACAACTCCTATAATCCCATTACACATTTATTATCCCTTATTTATTGTAAAGTGTTAAAATTATTCTAATTACAATAATTCTTTAAAGATAAGTCTCAAACCCTTAACGTGAATAATATCCACCCATAATCATTTCATACTTTTCATTCTAATAAATTCTCCTAAAAACATATTATATAAAATTAATATAATTAAATTAATATAGTTCTTATACTAAAATTTTATTATATTAATGTTACAACCATTATCTATTCCCCTCTCATCCATTCAAAAAATGAAAACGTCGTACATGCGTACATACAGACTACCGCCTTCATGGAAGACATTTTTTTTCATCACCAACTCAAATAGATGGTTATTAAAATTTATTTAATGAATAAATATGATATATATTATATAATTACTATTTTTAAATATAAATAATTTTTTACCTTCTTTTATTTTCACCCATTGGAAAATGGAAATATCGCCCATGCATACCAACAAACTTCCACCTCCACCAAATGATGTACTTAATCTTTGAACACCACCCTAAATGGATGGTTCTAAGATATTAATTAATGAATAAATATTATATTATTATTTAAATAGTGTTTTTTTATTTTTATTCTATAAATTTAATATTAATATTTAACTCATTAATTAAGATATGAATTTTCTTTTGTTATTTTTTTTACTGAAACTCGCTCATCACAAATTTCATCCTAAAAAATCATAACTAAACATCTCATGGAATTAAAATATAATATTATAAGTAATTATATAAAATATATTATATTACCTTGAACAAATCATTGAATTGTGATACTTGTATCAAATAATAAGAAGCAACGTCGACATTATAAAACTTTGACGAAACGATCATGGATCCTAACACTCAATGATGAAAATAAACAATAACTAGATAATGAATGTATAATAAATGATTATAAGGGAAGAGTAAAAAATTAAATAGATAATAATAATATTATGAAATAAGTTATTAGTTTGTTAATGTTTATTATAAAATAGGTTAAATCATTTCCTTGGAATTCAAGAGTTAAGGTAAGGGCTCCTCATCTCAGTTTTCTTTATTTGATACATATGACATATTCACCACTTTTTTTATATTTAGTGTTGTATATAATAACATATGGATGTTTTTAATAACAATTTTAATCAAATTAAATTTATTTAAAAATCCATCTCAGGTTATATCTTTCATAGGATGTTTATTCAAAAGATACCAATGTTGTATGGGTTCTCTGTCTCAAATTCCCTTTTTTTGAGATATGTTTTATATATGAAAATATTTTCATTTATATGGTTAATATACCAACCATTTGAATGTTTTTATCATAAATATATTTAAAAATTCTATTTAAATTTTTATTTCAAATATTTTATTTAAGGTTATTTTGATTCAAAATTTACTAAATCCATAAGGGTTTCTCTTCCAATCTCACCACTTTTTGGTCAAGAACCTTTATGTTCCATATCAATACTCTTCTCCTTGATAATGTTTTAATTTAATATTTTGAAATCCAAAAATTAATTATTTTATATGATCTTTATAATTATCTTTACCTCTTTTCAAAAGGAATATGTATTAATCTTTTAATTACGTTGGTTTCAATACAGATATTTTGAAATATTATTCACATTCATATCTTTTGTCTTCCAATCCATATTTTTGGACATAGACTTCATTTATTTTAAAAAATAATTTTTTTTAGTTTTATCTTTGAAAATATTATTTTAAAAATTATCCTATTCATATTCTTGAAAATGATATTTAAAAGTGATCTGTGACTTCATTTTCGATTAACTTTGACCTTTTTTAAAAATATGAAGGGAATAATATTTATAAATTTTTTATATTAACACATTTTCTTGAATCCTTAGTTTTATTTAATAAAATTAATCTATATATTTTCATGTTTTTTCATATAAATTTCTATTTCCTTTATTTCATAATTTTTTTAAAAATGGTATAAAAAATGTTTATGGTATTTTTTTTCTTTCTCTAGGTAAAATTTTAATTCTCTTAAAAATGTGTTTTTCATATATTTTAGCATCCTTTAATTTTATTATATTTAATAAGGGATATTATCTAATGATACCATCCAAATTATTTATCTATATGGGTTATGATCATGTTATTCCATTTATTGATTAGGGAAAGTATTGACATCCCTAAGTTGTTATTCCAATATAGATGTTTATTTATTACTATGGAAGGTTGATTATGTATTGTATTATTATTCATTTATTTAATATAATGAATGAATTAGAACTAATTAAGTGATGGTTGGAGCCCATAATTATATATCCCCTTTATGCATCATTAAGTATCATGAGATAAACAAGTTTGGGTATTTGGTGCATGCCTATACATTTATTAACGATGTATTGGTTGTGTTATCAATGATAAGTATGATTTATTACTTGTGGTCATGATGGTATGAATGATATTTTGGTTGTTGTCATGATGGTTTAAATAATTTCTTGGTTGTGATCTTGATGAAATGTATGATTTCTTGGATGTGGTCTTGAAAGTAAATTAAGATGCCTAAAATTATACATTCCATCACTACAATATTAGTTATAAATATCCATGTGTTTATTTATTGGTGTTTTATCCATGGATATGTAATGATCACAATTTTTCTGTTATTTCATTATTTAATTTATTTATTCCATCCTTACTATTCATGCCCTATTTATTCCATGATAAATCTTTTTATATGCTACCCTTTACTGAGCGTTTGATTCCACCCTTCTGATATTTCCTCTTCATGAGGATTATAAATACGAGTATTATGTATGAGACATATATATGTGTATGATGTGTGGAATTTTTTTGGGATATATTGAAGACGTATTGTCAAATAATAAATCCTAGAATTATTGGAAAAAATTAGTATTGGATGGAAAAAATATGAGTTCTGTTAGTTAATGTTTTTCTTAACTATCTAAAACTCTAAAATTAAAGGGTCCTTTGTGTGTAAGTGACTTAATATTTATTGTTGATATTTTAATTATGAATATTTAAGTTTGAGTTTATTTAGTTGATTTCAATGTTGTATGTAATTTATGTGTTTATTTTTTTTCATATTATGGGAGTGCAGGTCCAGAGTTCCATTATTGGTATCAAAGTAGAGTTTTGATAACTTTAGAGGTTAGGAATCATACATGATCTGGGTATAGGTATCACTTAAGGTTGGTATGTGATTTTATGTCAAGGTAATTCAAGTTATTTTTTTAAAATACTAATATCTTTTAGGATTATACACAATGAAGGTATATATTGAATGAAATTTGACTTTATATTGTTTGAGGATAAGTATTGAGTTAAATTTTGGGAGCATAGATTTACATAAATTATGGTTTTAGGATATATAAGAAAGATATGTACTTAATTATTATTAGAAAATATGATGATAATACATTAGTGGAAACCCTTGTGATAAATCTAAATATAGGGAAACATCCTAAAATTTTGGTAAAATATAGAGTGTGTGACTTCCTAGAAATGAAATCCATGTCTGGATACAAACAAGTAGATGCAATATTCAATATAGATTCACCTAGGGTTAATAACTCTAAAAAAGTTTGGTTGAGTATTAACCCGATCTTCACTCGATGTATAAACAAGTGGGCCCAACTTCACACTTGGTTTGAGACTCACAAGGGATATACTTTGGATATTTCACATAATATTTACAAACCATTATAAAGGATTTAAATTTAATTTTAAGATGTAATATATAAATAGTTAGTTTATAGAACCTAATAGGAAAAAATAATGGAAAACATAGGTTAAAGTGAAGGAGTTATAGGAGAATACATTTTAGGATTGATTTTTTATATTTATATGATCATCTACTCTGGATCTATTAGATGCTATCACAAACATTTTGATTCGGAATATGTCTATGAAAATAAAGTTATGAAAGGTATGTCCCTAGAAACTCTTATAATCAACTATGGAAGTATATTTTGTATAAATGTTTATATTATGAGGAAAATACGTTTTTACTAGTATTAACCTATATAGTGAGGTTGAGGTCCCATTATAAATTATGTTTTGATTTTTTATATACTATATATACCCTAATATAATTTCATTGGTGAATGATAATTAAAATTTTGAGCACACAATTTATTTAAGGGGGGAGTGTAACACCCTATTTTTTAGAAAATGTTTTCCTTCCTTAATATGTATGACTATTACTCTTAAATAGGTATATATATATATATATATATTTTAATAAATAAACTTGAGTTGAAAATAAGTTATAAAATATATGAATCAAACCAAATACACTTTATTAATTCATAATATAAAATTACCAAAAAATTATATACTATCGATTATTATATAACATTTTTGATTATATCCATTAAATGTTTATAAACTAAAAGGGGATAATAAATAGAAAATAATAATATATTTACAATTAGAAAACCCTCTAGATCATCTTTAACCCTGATAATCACCAATACTTTAACTAAACCTAAAATGAGAAAGAAAATCATGAAAGGATAAATCATCATACTTAATATTGAATGAGAATTGTTCTTTATGAAATGAGAATGAAATGAATTTTTGAGCTATATATAGGAATGGAATCTGGCTGTTATAAATAAGGGTTTTGGGAATATGGTCATTGGAAATAAGGTCATTAGATATACACTTATCCAATAGGTATACTAAAGTTGTGTATTTTTAGTAAAAAAATTAAAATAACATAATTAAAAAATAATAAATATTGAAACAAAAATATGATATTTAATTAAAATATTTTGTTAAAAATATTTTTATACATTATATATTATTATTAAAGAAAGAATCTAATTAAATAATTAATTCTTTATTTAATAAAAATTTATTGATAATATATAAAAGAAAATAAATTAAATATAACTTTATAGTTATTACTAGCTAAGTAATAAGAACATATTCATTTTGTACCTAAAAATATAGTCTTTCTTAAAACTAATTTTAGGCATTATGCATGCTTCTATTAAAATTAATTTAATCACCTCTAGAAAATTATGTTTCATAAAATATTTTTTATATTTATATTCATAATATTAAAATTATTTAATAAGGTAAATTTTATTTTTAGGCATAAAATTATGTTATGATGTTTAATGAATAATTACCACAGTAAAAGTTAAATGGTTATTTTCATAGTATTAATTTTATAAGAATTGTATAATTTTTATCTATAAAAATTAAATTGATGTATTTTATATAATTAATATAATATTAAGTTTAAACATATAAAAAATATATTAACACACATTTAATCAGTATTCTATAGTAAATAAGAGTAAAACCAATTAAAGTATAAAAAGTAATTTTCTTATAAAAGTTGTTTTTTATATATTATATGTTTTAATTTAAAATATTATATTATCATGTTTAAAATTGAATTAGATTAAAAGGAGTCAAAATTTATATGCATGATTTATAAATATATTCAAAGGGTTCATCTTTTATTTTTAGTAAAGAACTAATTACCATGATTAATTTTTAATCAATGTCAATAAGGGTAAAAATGAGTAACATAAAGTGGTTTGAATTTTACTAAATTTACTTGACATAAAAAACTTGTAGAATAAATTTTTTAGGTTGTAAATTCATACCTACATTTCTCAACAACATTTTTCACCAAAATCACCTAAAACTCATGAAATTCCATTCTTACTCCTCACTCACCATTCAATTCCATGGAATAGTCCCTCTTTTCCATCTATAAAGGGATCTTACATACGCTCACTTAAAGAAATAAATATACTTATAAATTTCATTTAAACTTACCCTTTTTACCTCTCCTATAATCCCTTTACAATTTTGGTATCCCTTGGTTATAATAAATTGGACAAAGTCCTCCAATTATAATAATTATTTCAATAGAATATTCAAATCTTCCACATGAGTAATATCCAAATCTAGTATTTTCTTCATCTTTATCATCCATAATAATATAAATCTATCATAAAACTATTAATATAATGATATTATTATTATAAGTATACTTTAATGTTATTATATTCATGGTACAACCATTATCTATTCCCCTATCATCAATTTTAAAAATAAAAATGTTGCATGTGCGTATGTGCGTATGTGCAAACTACCACCTCCCTGGATGGAATATTTCAGTTTTCATAGATAACATACATGTATGGTTCTAATAATTAATATAATTAATAAATATGATATATATGTGACATAATTATTATTTTGGAAAGATAAATATTTTTTTCTTTTCTTTTCTTTTTGTCTTTTGAAAAATGAAAACACACATGCGTACGTGTGGACTACCACCTCCAAGAAATGATATAGTTAATAATTCATAATATTCCTTAATCCTACGGGACTTGTAAGGGTTCCCCCTCATCCCTTGAGAGGGGGGTTATCAGAAAATCAATAAAAAAGAATGTCTTCGGGCCATTCAGTCAGTCATAATCATCATACATGGATGGTTATATAAATTTAATTAACAAATAAATATTATAATATTATTTAAATAATTTTTTGTTTTTTATAGTTAATATTGATATTTAACTCATTAATTAAGATACCCCATCTTGTTTGTTAATTTTTTTTACCAAAACTAGATCATCACTGATTTCATCCTCATAAATAATAACTAAATATATAATGGAATAAAATTAGAAATTTATAAATCAATAGGTAATATCTATTATAGTACCTTTAATAAATCTTGGAATTATTTACTTTTTATCAAAGAATAAGGAGTGACATCAATATTACAGAACTTGTATGAAATGATCATGGATACTAACACTCGATGATGAAAATAAACAATTATTAGATATTTAATGTATAAAAAATTATTATAATGGAAGAGTATAAAAGGTAATAAATATAAATAATTTTAAAAAATTAGTTATTAAGATGGTTATTTTTATTATAGAGGAGTTTAAATAACTTTATTGGAAGTCAAGATTAGAGGTATGGGTTTCTCATCTCAGTTTTCTTTCCTTAAGTCATATGCCATGTTCACCATTAGTTTTATTTTGTGAAGTTTATACACTAAAATATGTATGTTTTTAATCATACATTTCATATAATTGATTTTATTTAAAAATATATCTCAAATTCCATTTGTTAGGACCACATAAATATATACTCAATAATAGAGGGGGTGGATCAGTGTTGGGGACTATTACTCTATAAAAATTGATTCTTTTATCCATTTACCAATTTAAATAGTAAGATTTAAATTGTCTCATTTATTAACTATCCTTATTTTGTTAACACACGTGCAAATTAGATATAAAATTTACAAGGTTCACCTTTCAATAATAAAGGATAATCCTTGTTGCAATTAGGAAATGATCCATGACCACACGACCCACTAGAAATAATTAGTGGTTAACAAATAGTAAAGGTATTTCATTGAAACTAGTGCTTCACTATAGTCTCTTTTATAGTTTTTTAGTTATTATCACAAATAAGTTACTCATATACCTTATGAAGAATGTTGGTTTGTTTTTTGGTCTTCTTGTTCTTCCTTTCTTACTTGAACAACAACATGCATGCACATTATTGTTAGGTTTGATGCACTAGAACAAAATTATATGTATATTATGATAGCCTGTATTAATGTTTTTTTAATATTAATAAATATATTATCATATCATGATTCCTATTCTACATGAAATAGTATTTGATAATTTTCTAAGAGTAAATTTCATATTGAAAGGTCATAACAGTTCCTCATTATGACGAGAACCCACAAGTTCCACAACAATATTCTTAAATATACATTCTATAGAATGATGATATCATTTAATGGAACATAAATGATACATAATATTAATTGTGGAGACTATTAAGACTTTGAGTCACTTTATCATGGTATACTCCCTTGGTAATTTCTAGTACATGAGATTATGAGAACATGACCTGCCAGTTGGAAATCCACAATTATATGTGTCATTGGATGTTCCTATCTTTCAAATGCATTTATTAATCCATATACTTTATGATTATTACTAATGGATATTATTAGTCATGTACTTTTTTGTATTTATGAAGACCATGATGATATATGTTTGTGACAAGGTAGGATACATTGGGCATGTCATGAGTAATATTGCATTACTGAGTAATGTGAGAAAGGATTTACCCCTTTTGTTCTTTAATATAAGTTAATATATCAATCCCTTTAACGTAAATAAAAAATCCTAAATAAATCCATGGACATAGTGTTCTATGGGAAAGTTTATTTCAAGAAATTCAAATAAAGAGAAACCAATCATATAGGTTGATAACACTAGAATCCAACCTATTTGATTAGAGATATCATGATAGAAGGATTATATTACACAAAGAGAATTACTATGAGGTTTTATGTCATTATGACATTAAATTCTTTTTATATGGATTCCTTGGCATGTTTATAGATGCTAAACTTAAACTTTGGGAGCTTCACCCAATGCCACTGAGAAAGAGGCCTAGAGGGTCACACACTAAGTGTATACAGAACCTTAATTAAATAATAATATTATTTATTATTTAACATTTTGAATAAATTATATTCTCATACATGGTATAATAATTATTCATATTTTCTGGATTACATATATTTCATCACAAGTTATTCAAGAGAATATTTTGTGTGCATAATATTTAATAAATATTTATTTTCTATTTAGTGAATATAATATCTATTTATTTATTGGTGAATAATGAATTAATATTTATTTATAAATAAATATTCATTACTCAAGGCTCAATAAATATTATGTAGGAATAGTTAATTGATTTTAATGGTCCGGTGAGAAATAATATATATTAAATATTATTTGAATAAAATTTAAAGAATTTATTAAATAAATAATATCTTATTAATTTATTGGTTTTTCACATATCAAGAAATAATAATAATAATTATATTATTATAGACTTGGGGTTCCATGGGGATTAAGGAAGTATTAAGGGTGCATTTGTAATTATTATTTTCTAACCCTATCATTATTTAAAAAAAATTATATTATTTTTAACCCTAATACTGGTCATTTTTGTTATGAAAAATGACGAGGATAATTCTCTCAAGCCCTAGAGATCTCCTCTATATGACCACTATGAATAATGGAGAGTGATAATTGACTTCCACCTCTCTGGATTCTATAGAGATCAAGGATAATACTTTTTATAAGTGATTCTCATGGTGATCAAGGATGAATGACACAAGTATTATGATCTTTCTCATTAGAACACAAATATTCCTATGGTGTAAAGCCTCATACTTTTAAAGAAATGTATCTAAATCATTTATAGGTACTCTTTCTCCTTGTGTTGGATAGTTTTTATTTTGGTTTTACTTTGGTTTTTGAGAAAGTTGGAAGGGAGAAGGGCAGTGCACGGTTTTCCCAAACCATAAACCCTAGACCAAAAAACCATGAAACCCTATACAATAGGGATTTTCAAAGTTGGTTCATGGTTTTCCAAAAGGTGAGCCCTATAAGGAGAAATCATGCACCCCTATAATAGAGTCACATAGTTAGGCACAAAGTTAGGTGAAACCATGCTCTCCTACACAACTAATAGTGCATGAATTTTTAATTCACCTAAATATTAGGTCTATATTTAAGAGATACTGATTTTTTTAATATTTATTTAGGGTTTTAGATTCATATCTTATTCTAAGTCATTATGATGATCAAATTTTGGGTATTTTTATTGGAAGATAGCTCGTCAATGAACCGAGGTAGGTGGTCTATAATTAAAATCCTATAGTCATGATCTCAATTACATGTATGTAGTTGTATAATTGATATTAGATATTTAGAAATTATGTTCTTGATTGGATTAATTAATTTGGTGTGTTAATTAATTGAGAAGATGTGGAATTGGGGATTTCAAGAATTATAGATTTTCAGATAATTAATTGTAGAAATAATTATGAGATATAGAGATTGTTGATTTGAGATAATTAATTAATGAATAAATTATGAGATATTGATATTTTATAATTGATACAATTAATTTTAAAATTAAATATAATGTATTGATATTGTGAATGAGATAATTAATTGTAGAATTAATTAACAGGATTTATGTGATAAACTAATTATTGAATTAGTTTTGAATTCAGTGCGATTTTTTCAATGTTAAATTTACTAGAGTAATTGATGTTACTAATTAATTTTTTAATTAATTGATTTTATTTATTTTATTTGTTAATTGTTGACTTAAATATTGTAATTTTTGTGTTTTACTAATTTTTGAATTAGTAATGGAATTGATGTTGATAATTAATTATTGAATTAATAATGTGTTATGAATAGTATCATGGCCATTTAGTTGTGAAATAAATAATGAGAACATGGTTATTATAATGTGTATGGTATGAATGGTAACATGGTCATTTAGTTGTGAAATAAAGAATTGAATCATGGCAATTCTAATGTATAAGGCATTGATGGAAACATGGTCATTTAGTTGTGAAATAAAGAATGGGGGAATTGTCATTATAATGTTTACGGTATGAATGGTAACATGGTTATTTAGTTGTGAATTAAAGAACGGGAACATGGTCATTCTATTGTGTAATGTGTGAATGGTAACATGGGAATTCAAGTATGAATTAAATCATGGTAACAATGGAATTTTTGAGATATGATATCACCTGGTAATACTTTGGGATATGGAATGAGACTAAGTAGGTATTGAGATATGATATCACCTTAGATATACTTTAGGCTCTCGCATAAGCCGAAGAAACTATTGAGGTATGGGTGTCTACAGGAACCCAAGGGTTTATGTGGTTAAATAAATATTGATTGATAATGCAATAACTATTTAATTATGAATTGTAATTATTTATTTATATAACTTCATACAATTTCTATTGACTGGATATTATTTTAGATGACGTTGGTGGTAGCCTACTGAGTTATACTCACACCCTACTTGGGTTGCCTTATCGGTACCCAAATAGACTTTGTGTTTTTTGGATAGGTTAAGGGAAAAGGATTTTTGTTAGATGGATGATATGGGATGGAGCATGGATGAGGGAAACATAAATGAATTGGGACCATCTTGGGGGAGTTGTTAGTGTCTTTATTTTGGGTTTCATTTTAGACACTTGACACATACATTGGCATGGAATATTTTCTTCTTTAATTTTGATATTGTATTTCTTGTTTTTGCCATCTTGTGATAATCATTATTTTAGGTTATGATTACATGTTAATCAGTATTGTTTCTTATTTTCCATTGGTGTATTTACTCTACTAAAATAAGGTATCGTATCCCCATGATTGATAAATCATACCCTCACTGCTAGTTGGAATCCATTGACGTATGGGGAGGCGTGCCTGAGGTCATGTGATTGATCGGCTTGAGGCACTGATGTGTGGCACCCAGGTCGGGACGTCACATATGGAAATGCTCAAAGGTTCATGGTACACATGTGGAACATGCTAGAGGTAACATATACTTTATTACTATGATAAAATGACATTATGACATTGAGATATTGTCAGATCTATCAGAGAATAAATAATTCATCATAAGGTAATTATTTAACTATATAAATTAATTATAAATAATCATGGGATGATCTTGGATTTGGTTGTGGCATTCTCATGTCAATTAATCATTAATTAAATTACATTGAACATTATTTTTATAATGATGTAAATGTCATATTAATAAATGATTATGATAAAAAATCCAAGTTGGGTATTCCCCACTGGTACTTACACTATGTCCAAAACCTTCAAGTGGTAGCATAGAGGTCTTATAATTATTTATAATTATTTAAATATTGTTAATTGATTTATGCATTTATCGCCAGTTTTCAATTCCAATTTATTCATTATTTTATATGAACCATGATATATTCTCTTATTCCTCTTCATTATCATAAATATAATCAATAAATGGATTGATTTTAACTAAATAAAAATCAAATAACTCATTTAGAGGTGCTAAGGATTCTATTTGGATAACAAAAGAGTACACAAAGTGTAGACTATTACCACACACAGTGTACCCATTTTCAATGAACCATGACAAATAATGAATTAATTATGAGTGTATGAATTTATTTCACATTGTGTATAGTTAATACACTGTGTTTTGATCGATCCATCCTGACTCGTGGTTATCTAGACTACAAAATGCGTAACTTATATACATGACATGAATAGTGACCATGTAACCTGAAGACCACACAATGTGTATCCCACATATATAAAATATAATCCATTAATTTATGTGGCAAGAAAACATTCCCAATCCCTAGAAGTGTGCAACAGACAGATGATGAATATTTATACACGACGTGTAGCTGGTTAGTACACGCCATGTATAATACCTCTTTATGTAGAATTATAAATTAGTTTAATATATTTTTTAAACTTTATCAACATGTTTTATATGTTTCATTTAGTTGAATCATACATTATATGCGATGATTTATATATATATATATATATATTAAATGTATAATTTATTTTTACATAATATTCGGAACTGCATATCATGTATAAGTTGTAATATAACAATTACTCCATGCACATTAAAACACAACACACTACATTAGTTGAATCATACACACCATGAAATTACATGATAATATGTGTATTATACATAATACATGAGTAAATATTATAATAATATCATACACACTGGGTAGTTCATATTGGTACTCACCATGTTGCCTCCAAGGTATATTTTTTTTACAAATTCAATTTTAAATAAATTTATTTAATTTGTTTAAAATTTTTATGGATGAGAATATCAAGACATTTTTTATTATATTTAATATAAAATAATTTATTAATTAAAGAATATAATTAAATGATTTATTCATGATTTATCATAAATAATAATGATTTTCATTGATTGTTATTTTATTAAATTCATAATTTTTTTCATGTATATGGATGATCATGAGAATAAAAAAAATATTTATATCTGATTGGTTTCCTTTTAATTTAATTTTTAAATTAAATATATGTCATGTGCATCATCTATCCTTTCATTATGTAAGGGAATGCATGATAATGATTTCCTTTTATGTAAAACCCCTTATCCAATCCTTTGTTTCCACTCACCTGCATGTCTGTAAAATATTATGTAATGGATGGGGCTCCCAAGCGATTAGGGGAAGATAATGCTTATGGCATAGGTGATACTAGTCCAAGAGATACATGGGTAAATATGTGGATAGCTATAACATGAACCAAGTCAAGGTTCAATGTGTTTCCCCCTAGTTTTATGGTTAGTTTATCATACTATTTAAAAACTAATCATTAGTAAAATCTCTTGATCATACCACTCTTATTATTTTATTTCTTTCAATTTTCATAGTTAATTTAATTATGGATATTTTTTCGTGATCATATGAATTAATGAATTAAAAAGAATTAAACATGTAACTAAAATAATATATATTATGTGTAAATTTTATCTAAGACATAGTTAATCATTTAAGTAAATACACTTAATATAAACAAGAATTAAATAAATATAAAATGGGAAATTGACACATAAATTTTTTTTAAATCCACAAACTATATATAATAAGTTGGTATAACTTTACAACAATTAGGTACGAACATAACCATAGTTTAAAGTGCTCAACTAACCTCCATTAGGGTGCTTTCAATTATTAGGGAATTTCTATCTTTAGTTTTGGGTCGTCTTAACTTAGTTTTCATTAAGGGTTGATCTCCCCTATGAGACTTAGTGAAAATAGTAGGAAAAGTGTTGATGAAATCTATTTTTAGGATTTTAGGATTTGGGAGTCCTCTCAAAATATCAAGGAACCATGAGTTAATAAATTTGTCAATTTATGCTTATAAAATACCTTAAAATATCTTGAAAGACCTCCATCTAGGTTATGATAAGGGGCATATGGATCCTTGCCACTAAAACATCCAAGTAGTAGGATATTTAGAAACTAATGGTCAGAGATATTATGTTTTAATAAAATAGTGGAATATTAATAAATTTAATATCTATTATCTAAATTTTATCAGATAAGTACTAAAATCCTTTTATTCTCAATTATAGAAATGAAAACTATGAATTCAACCATATTACTATGCTCTGTACTTAATAATGATAAACTTATCACCAGTACTAATTTTGAATAATAGAAAAGAAAACTATGTGTTGTACTATGCCATTAATGGAAATTATATATGATGGAAAACCCCATTCCTAAAGCACCTGGCTAAGAGACTAGTGGGGAAAAATTCTATCTCTATGAAAAACATTTGGACAATACCACAGATGTCTAATGTTTCCTGCTATATTTAATATCCAATGATATTATAAAGAAACATGGGGATATGTATGCATATATAATGATGTATCAACTTCATGATCTCTATCAATATAAGGAATGAAAATAGATACAAGAGATCTTCAATGTATTGTTCATGTAAAATCTTGGATATTTGGAACCTTCTGGGCCTCATGTAGCCAAGATGATTGGCTACATATAGTTCTTGGACATCTGGATCATTAAATTCCTTGATGAGTTTAATGTAGATATCATAAATTCATCACCACCTAAATCCTTATCATGTTTTATTATCAATTTCTACATGATCAATTATGAGAATAATATTTTAAATATTTTTACTATCATTCTCCAAGTTGACATGGACATTAGGGGTTATAAACCCATAATACTTATAGTGAACAAGAAAAAGAAGAACAAGGAAAAATGGCCCATGACTCAAAATAAGTCTAAATATCATGATCAACATCCTTAAAAGTAAGAAGATATAATTGAAGGTGTAGGAAAAATATGAAATATCTTTTTCATGTGGAAATCTAGGCCACTGGAAGAAGAACATCACCCCACAAGCAATATGAAGCTAAAGGTACATTCATTATTGAGTGTAATCTTTCTATATATACACATTGGGTATTAGATATAACTTTTGGTGCTCATATATATATATATATATACACACACACAAATATAGGAACCAAGTTTATTCTGAAATATTTATAGAGGAGTGGTAGATCTTCGAGAAGCTAATAGAGCATGACTCACTACCTTGGATATAGGGGACTACCACCTTCTGTTGCTAACTAGATTGATTTTCATTTTAAATAACTATTATTTTTCTCAAAGTGTTTCTAAGAACATCATCTGTATCAATTTAATTTAAATGTATTATTTTAGTTTAAAATTTGGATATAAATAATTCTTCTTTTATAAAGACAGAATTTGATTTGGTATGACACAACTAAATAATTATCTTTATGTATTAAATTATGAAAACCAAGTATTTAAAATTGATAAATATTCATGTTCGCATGAGTCATACAACACCCAGATATGGCATCACCATATTGGTCACATAAACAAGAACGGTATGAAAAATCTCTATCAATATAGTTATTTAGACTCCTTTAATCTAAGACCACTTGAAATACTCCATGATTGTTTACAAGTGAAAATAACCAAAGAACCATTCGATGGATATTTTTACTTAATAATTTTTACTAATGACTTGATTAAATATGGTTATATCTACCAGATGAAGAATATATTAGAGGCCTTTGAAAAATTAAAAGAAGTCAAGAATGAAGTATAGAATCAAATTGGTAAGAAGATAAATAATCTTCGATCTGATCATGGTGGTGAATATATTAACCAAAACTTTATCAAATTTCTATGGGAGTTTGGGATTCTATCCCAAATCACTCCATATTATACAAAATAGTTTAATAGTGTTAGTGAAAGGAGGAACCGTACCTTTCTTGACATTGTAAGGTCTTTGTTGAGTCATGAAGATCTTCCATTATCCTTTTTGGGATATGTATTACATATTTTAGCACAAATTCTAAACCGTGTAAAAAATAAGGTGAAAAAAATTCCATATGATTTAATGTATGGAAATAAATTTATTTTGTCATACACTCATGTATGGGGATGCGAGACATTTGTTATGGCCATATTAAGTAGAAAACTAGCACCTCAAGGCATGGAGTGTATCTTTATAGGGTATCCCGAGGAAACAAGGGGATATTATCTATACAACATGTCACATACATGACTTATTTTGAAGTTAAATTTCATTTATTTTCCATTCATGATTTGTTTTGGAGGGTTTCTAAAGGTTTTATGGAGGAATAGATGAGTTTTTATGAATTGGGCCAAACCATGAGCCCAATTCCAAATTTGAAAAAAAAAATTGTTTCTTTTATAGCATTTTCATTTTTTTAATATTTTTCACCCATTCCAATTAATAAATGGTTTCCTATGACCTATTAACACCATAATTTAAATTTGGAGCCTTTGTAAATCCATAATCATGGAGGATTTGAGTTTTTATTTAAGAATTGGGCCAAACTAAAATCCCATTTTCCAGTTTTAAATTTTTTCATTAATTTTTTACTATATTATTAAATATAATGTATTTTTCGGTGATTCCACCTCCCACTCGACCCTAAGAAACCCAGGCGCGAACTCATTATCTTTCCCCCCTCCTTGGAGCTCTTTGAAATCGACAATTAGGCCTGAACATTATAGGGTGTCTCAAATCAGCCAGAATTGAAGAGGTAACTTCATCCCTTCTTAACTCTCTCAATTATTACTCTTTTTCCTCCATTATAGTTCCTAAATTACCTCCATAATCTTCTTCGAACAACCCCTGAATTTTGGCTGTTTTCAATTTCAGAAACTATTGTTTTTGGAGTAATTAATTCAGGATACTTCACGTAAGTGAGTCCATTTCTTTCTTCTTTCAAATTGCTTAGGGTTTCTTCCCTAAATCATGAATTATAAAAATTCCAAAAGTTAGGGTTCATGCCTAGGTTAAAAATTACTGTATTTTGGGTGAAATATTGAGGTTTTAGGTTTCTTTTAACTTCCTTGAGATGCGGCGTTCATGCGGTTGATGTTTCGCCCCAGTATTTGAGGGTTTCGACACATTCGGTAGGTGATTCTGTAGGTAACCATTTAATGATGAGTTAGTTTGCTTGATTAAATAATTTTTCATGTTCCTTATATGCTGTTAATTATGTGAAAAACATTTTTGGTAGCAATAGTAAATCATTTGGTATTAAAGTTACATTTTTGTTTGAAGTGTGTATTTTTCAAATGTATTTCATGTGTTATCTCTTGTGGTAGTTTTGTAAAACGTGGAAGTGATTTATTAGTTGTTGAACGGGGATGCCAATTTTGGTTGGGTAATGATATAGTGTCATGTGGGATTAAAAAGGAGTGTCTTTGAATGGGTTTTATGTGTGTAACCTTGTTATACTCCTTGAAAGTGTTTTATGGATTTGTGTGTTCTCATGGGTATCTTTTGCGATATTGTTCAAGGTGATTATATAACATTTGAAAGTATATTATTACATTTTTATTGGGATTCAAATTCTATTTTGGTAGGATATTGGTGTGATTTTGGTTTAAAAATAGGTTTTGGAAATGGGTTTTGTGTGCAAGACATATTTACACCACTTGGGTTCTTTTTATGAAAATAGTAAATGTTTTAGATGGTTAAAAGTAGTGGGAAAAGGGTTCATATGTACTGTTTGGTATGTGTGTTCATGTATTATGGGGTTTTTAAAGGTTAAGTTATGTTTTAGGATGTCAAATATTTTTAGAATGTTTTGTAAATTTCTGAAATGTTTTATTAAATTGTGATGTTGGAGCGAAACTTGTTTGTGGGATGTTTCTTGTAAGTTTAATGATAAAATGATTTTTAAGGTAAAAAAGGTGTTATGTAACAAGTGAGTGGTCTTTTATGAGAGTTTAAATATATTTTAATGGTTTTATAAAAAATTTTATTGAATTTTTGGAAGTGTTAAAGAAATGTGAAAAGTGTTGTGGGCTATTTTGGTGTGAGTCGGATTTCAAAATCAATTTGAATGAAAAGTAGACTTTTGTGACTTGTGTTGTATACATGTGGGATGTTTGGTGAATTTATGATATGAAAATGATATTTTATTGTGAATATTATATTCATTTACTTGTTGAACTTGTTTGACCACAAAGGGAAAACCTGGGTATCTAGGTGGGTGGACGTGTACTAGTATGCTAGTGAATCCGTGGGGTTTGGCCTCAGTTTCACTTAGAAAGATTGATGCTTAAAACTCTAACTAAATTATGATGATGATTATTGGGGACCATTAGGTTATGGTTATGTACCCTACTAGTGGCTCGTGCACAAGAACAGATATTTGTGATGGTTACTCTCACCGAGATACGAGGTACCTGGGACCCACAACTAGCTAGTGCCTAGGGGTTATTTCCCATTGCTTGTGCTCACTAGATATTTTGTGATTATCATAAGCATACTATATGAGTGGATGGAAAATTTAGTATCATTGGTATTTGTTTTAAAAGTTTTTATTCTTTAAATTATCCCACTTGAAAACTGATTTTTTTTAGTTGCATCTTTTAGAAAATGTAACTAGAAATTACATGTTTTTGAAAACTTGCATGATTTTCGTCTTTGAATGTTTATAACATGGAATCTCTTAGTGGTGGTATCCTACTAGGAATTGGATCACACCCTACTTACACCTTTGGGTGTAAGTATACTTGGTTATTTTTGTTGTCGCAGGTTGGGTGCAATTTTTTTTTGTTCCAGTGGTTCGGGTTTCTAGCAGGTCCTTGGTGGTAAAGTCTTGTGGAGATGGCTTGAGGGCAGTGCCCCATGCCATGAGGGTTCTTGGGCTGTTTCATTTTGGTTTTGTACCTTTGTTATAGCCTTTTTGAGTTTCTTTAAACTACGTAATTCAGTTCGGAATTTTTGTAAAATATTGTTTGGTTTGAAAAATCCAGATTCGTTTTATTAGATTCTTTTGTTAGTTTAAGGTTATAAACTTGGGTAAATCGTTCCCAATTCACATTTTATGATACCCGGGCACTTGTTCCAGACCATGGGGATCGGGAACACCCTTTGTGCCTTATCATGGTCTAGGTTTGGAACTGGTTTCAGTGGTGACCAGATTTGGTTCGTGACAAAATGGTATCAGAGGGTGGTTCGCTCTCTTTGGGTCATGTTATTTGGGGAACAATCAGGATAATCTGGAGTTAGGATTTTTGGGACTTTTAATTTAAGTTATGAGTAGTGTGGCTGATCACCACACCTCAGGATGGGATTCACATCTCCTGGGGAAGTCGGGACCTTTCGAAGTCCTTTGGTTTTCTTGGTTTAATGATGATTAGGGGAAATGAAAAGAGAGTTGGGTCAATGGTCTCAGTAAGCTCGCAGGGCCAGGCAAGCCATGTGGGGCTGGGGATATTCCCAAGAACACTCTCTATGATAGTTAAGTGATTGGAATATGTCCTCCAACCATATGTCCAAGTCACCCACTAAAACTAGTTTCCTCTCGCATTGTCTTGTGTTCTTTAGTTTTGAAATCTTGGAACTTTGGTTTTAAAGTGACTTGGTTTTAAGAAGTGTAAAGTTTTTGTGAAACGATTTTCAAATAAATATGGAATGGTTTGATTTATGAAATATTGGAACTGAATATTCAGAATTATTTTGAAATGGAAAATGGTGTGCTTACACCTCTTTTGAAAATAGAAACTATACTGAAGTTGGTTTTGAAAAAGTGTTTCTAATAGAGTTTTCTAAACTATCATAGGGTGTTTTTTTGGGATGAGATGTTATGAAATTGATGTGAATAACATGAAATTGAGTTCTTGTATAAATATTTGTGTCCTTATGAAAATTTTAGTAATATTTGAATTGTGATTTGGATAACTTGGTTAGCAGTTTTGAGAAAAAGGATGTGTTGGTTGACCATTTTGGTTTTGAAAAGTGGAAAGAATCTTTGTTTTAACCTTTGGTATTTCCATGAGTGAACACATGAATGGTGTTATATGGGATGATGGATGGTTGATGGAATGACTTAATGAGTTCTGGGACGGATATGAGGAGGGTGCCCGGTGTGGCACAAAAACATACATGTGTGAGGCCCATGGGGTACCATTGGTGGATACGCTTATGGTTAAACCGTTTGTTTTCAAAGAATTGGTTTTAAAGAAAAACATGATGTCTTGATGAATAGTTTGGTATGGTTTGTATTGTGGGTTTTTGAAAACGTTGATGTTGTGGGATGTTTTGAGTCCAAGAACCCCTTCTGTTTGAAGTGTGTTTTGGGTTTGTGTTTGGTCGGTAAGCTGTGTTGTAGGGACTGTTAGTGGTCTCTTTTGAAAAATGTTTTGGGATGCCTTTACGGTGGTTCCCTTCATGTGTTTGGATCTAGTTTGTGGCATGTTTTGACCAATGGACCATCTTGGTTAGGTCCTTGGGTTCTCTCATTGGATATGGTATGCCCCCATTAAGGGTTAATGTACGACTGAAGTGAAACCCGTATTTTTTCCATAGTAAAATCCTCTAGTTGATCAATATAAGGAATATTTTATCAATAATTGTTGATTGAGTCTACACCCATTAATTTTTTTGATTTGCGGATCCTCTTGTAGTGGGATAGTGCTTGTGGAAGGTTGAAAGAGACCTTAGTTTCTTAAGTTTCATGATTCATAAAAGGTGGAAATGTTCTTTGGTTGTTAGTGTGGATGAGTGTCATGATGGTGTCTAAGAGGGCCTTTGGGTTCTTCATAGTTTCTTTGAAGCAAGAGTTATTATTAAACCACCAATTTTGAGATTTTGGTCATGATAGGATATTGTGTCCACTTTTTGGACTTGCCTTTTGTTTAGGGACTTGGAATATGGGCATGTTCCATGTATTGTTTCTATCAATCGCAAGGGTCATGTTTGGTGACGCATTGTGATGTTGTGTGCTCTTTTGAGTGTAAATGTGAAGGTCATATAATCTTCAGAGGTTCTATGTTATGTTGGGAGTATGTATCCCTTGGGAAAAAAATAAAATCCTCTATCTTAGAGGAAGGTGTTTATACGTTTCCTACCATTCTATTGTTTCTCACCCAAAGAAATAAGGTGTGATGTGTGTGCATCTTATGATCCCTTGTTTCAGTGAAATTTCTGGTTTTGGTAATGTGAGTTATGGAGTGTGTTATGTCTTGATGAACCCATAGGGGTATGTGGTGTAGTTGTTTATGGAATCGAAAGAAGAAGTTCCTTATAGGGGTTTCCACAGCCTAACTGCGAGGCCAAAGATGCTTCAAAATTTTGAGCTCCAGCCATAGGTCCCGAAGAGAAGTTGGCACGTAGTCAGGGGAAACCCCAGTGTTGTTTAAACCCTTGTAAAAAGTCCTATCCTCAGTATGAAAGATAAGAATATTTTAAACCTATGGTGTCATCATCTTTATTCTATTGTTCATGTTCGATGGAAATAGGTGGAGGGCCTTGTACCCATGTCATTGCCCAATGTTATTCCATCCCCCTTTGGTTTCCATTGAGTCTTTATAGAAAGGTATGAAGTTTGGCTCGACTGGTTGACCACACGGTTTGCACTTGGTTAGTAGTGACCATGCCCCAGAAAACCATGTAGATAGATGAATCCCCACTATTAGTTCATGGTTTCCCAAACCGTGCAGACTAACCATATGGTCGTCCCAACTCTTTATATTTTTGGGTCTTCCTATACCGGCCCATGCTGGTCGATTAAGATGGTTGGTTCTTATGGTGGAGAGCCTATTTTTGTTCCCCATACCAATAACTTATACTTATCCATGGTATTGTATTGGTGGTACGTAGTCTTGTTCGGATCTATCAAGATACCTAAATCTTCCTTGGGTAACTATTGAGATTGGAGAGTTCCTAATGGTTTAGTTATAGCAAGGTAAGTGTAACCTTGTTCGATGTCGTTGTTCGTTTGGGTGAATTTCTTGAATCTTGTTCGGATAGTGTTTGTGGAGTTTTCCTTTGGGATACATCCTGAATGTGCTTGATTGTTTTAGGAAAGTGTTTTATGTTTTTTTTGTGAATTATTACTTCCATAATTGATCACTGGAGGTGTTTTGGCCTTTGGGGGCGAAACCTGGCAAGGGAGTACATCTTGGTTTATCAGTTGGGTTTAGTTTTCGTATCTGGTCTTTCGGTAGATTTCCGGGGACGGAAAGTTTTCATGGTGGGAAAAATTTTCACATAAATGACTTATTTTGAAGTTAAATTTCATTTATTTTCCATTCATGCTTTGTTTTGGAGGGTTTCCAAAGGTTTTATGGAGGAATAGATGAGTTTTTATGAATTGGGCCAAACCGTGAGCCCAATTCCAGATTTAAAAATAAATTTTGTTTCTTTTATAACATTTTCATTTTTTAATAATTTTCACCCATTCTAAGTCCTAAATATTCTCCTATGACCTATTAACACCAAAATTTAAATTTGGAGCCTTTATAAATCCATAATCATGGAGGATTTGGGTTTTTATTTAAGAATTGGGCCAACCCGAAAGCCCAATTTCCAGTTTTAAATTGTTTCATTAATTTTTTAATATATTATTAGAAATAATGGATTTTTTGGTGTTTCCACATCCCTCTCGACCCTAAAAAAACCAGGAACGCTCCCATTTCCTTTCCCCCCTCCTTGGAGCTCTTTGAAATCGCGACTTAGGGCTGAACTTCATAGGGTGTCTCAAATCGGTCAGAATTGAAGAGGTAACTTCATCCCTTCTTAACTCTCTCAATTATTACTCTTTTCCCTCCATTCTAGTTCCAAAATTACCTCCTAAATCTTTTTCGAAAAACCCCTGAATTTTGGCTGTTTTCAATTTCATAAACTATTGTTTTTGGAGTGATTAATTCATGATACTTCAAGTAAGTGAGTCCATTTCTTTCCTCTTTCAAATTGTTTAGGGTTTCTTCCCTAATTCATGAATTATAAAAATTCCAGAAGTTAGGGTTCATGCCTAGGTTCTAAATTACTATATTTTGGGTGAAATATTGAGGTTTTAGGTTTCTTTTAACTTCCTTGAGGTACGGAGTTTGTGCGGTTGATGTTTCGCCCCAATATTTGAGGGTTTCGACACATTCAGTAGGTGATTCTGTGGGTAACCATTTAATGATGATTTAGTTTTATTTATTAAATAATTTTTCATGTTCCTTATATGCTGTTAATTATGAGAAAACCATTTTTGGTAGCAATAGTAAATCATTTGGTATTAAAGTTACATTTTTGTTTGAAGTGTGTATTTTTCAAATGTATTTCATGTGTTATCTCTTGTGGTAGTTTTGTAAAATGTGGAAGTGATTTATTAGTTGTTGAACGAGGCTACAAATTTTGGTTGGGTAATGATATAGTGTCATGTGGGCATAAAAAGGAGGGTATTTGAATGGGTTTTATGTGTGTAACCTTGTTATACTCTTTGAAAGTGTTTTATGGATTTATGTGTTCTCATGGGTATATTTTGCGATATTGTTCAAGGTGATTATATAACATTTAAAAGTGGATTATTACATGTTGATTGGGATGTCAATTCTGTTTTGGTAGGATATTGGTGTGATTTTGGCTTAAAAATAGGTTTTTGAAATGGGTTTTGTTTGCAAGACATATTTACACCACTTGGGTTCTTTTTATGAAAATGGTAAATGTTTTAGTTGGTTAAACATAGTGGGAAAAGGGTGCATATGTACTGTTTGGTATGTGTGTTCATGTATTATGGGGTTTTAAAAGGTTAAGTGATGTTTTAAGATGTCAAATAATTTTATAATGTTTTGTAAATTTCTGAAATGTTTTATTAAATTGTGATGTTGGAGCGAAACTTGTTTGTGAGCTGTTTCTTGTTAGTTTAATGATAAAATGATTTTGAAGGTAAAAAGGGTGTTATATAACAAGTGAGTGGGATTTTATGAGAGTTGTAATATATTGTAATGGTTTTATAAAATTGTTTAATGAATTTTTGGAAGTGTTAAATAAATGTGAAAAGTGTTGTGGGCTATTTTGGTGTGAGTCAGATTTCAAAATCAATTTGAATGAAAAGTGGACTTTTGTGACTTGTGTTGTATACATGTGGGATTTTTTGTGAATTTATGATATGGAAATGATATTTTCTTGTGAATATTATATTCATTGACTTGTTGAACTTGTTTTAGCACAAAGGTAAAACCCGAGTATCTTGGTGGGTGGACGTGTACTAGTATGCTAGTGAATCCGTGGGGTTTGGCCTCTGTTTCACTTAGCAAGATTAACGCTTAAAACTCTAACTAAATTATGATGATGATGATTGGGGTCCACTAGGTTATGGATATGTACCCTACTAGTGGCTCGTGCACGAGAATGGATATTTGTGATGGTTACTCTCACCGAGATACGAGGTACCTGGGACCCACAACTAGCTAGTGCCTAGGGGTTATTTTCCATTGCTTGTGCTCACTAGATATTTTGTGCTTATCATCATAATATGGTATGAGTGGCTGGAAAATTCAGTAGCCTTGGTATTTTTTTAAAAGTTTTTATTCTTTAAATTATCCCACTTGAAAACTGATTTTTTTAGTTGCATCTTTTAGAAATTGTAACTAGAAATTACATGTTTTTGAAAACTTGCATGCTTTTCATCTTTGAATGTTTATCGCATGTAATCTCTTAGTGGTGGTATCCTACTAGGAATTGGATCACACCCTACTTACACCTTTGGGTGTAAGTAGACTTGGTTATTTTTGTTGTTGCAGGTTGGGTACAATTTTTTTTGTTCCAGTGGTTCGGGTTTCTAGTAGGTCCTTGGTGGTGAAGTCTTGTGGAGATGGCTTGAGGGCGGTGCCCCATGACATGAGGGTTCTTGGGATATTTCATTTTGGTTTTGTACCTTTGGTATAGTCTTT
Organism: Viscum album; assembly: GCA_963277665.1. NCBI lineage: Eukaryota > Viridiplantae > Streptophyta > Magnoliopsida > Santalales > Viscaceae > Viscum > Viscum album. The sequence goes on along the minus strand of OY728155.1, from coordinate 1,511,731,896 downwards.
TTGAGTTGTTTTAAGCTACGTAATTCAGTTCTGAATTTTTGTAAAAGATTGTTTGGTTTGAAAAATCCAGATTCATTTTATTGGATTCTTTTGTTTTTCTAAGTTTATAAACTCGGGTAAATCGTTCCCAATTCTCATTTTATGATACCCGTGCACTTGTGCCAGCCCATGGGGATCGGGAACGCCCTTCGGGCCTTTTCAAGGGCTAGGTTTGGAACTGGTTTCAGTGGTGACCAGATTTGGTTCGTGACACAACACCTCAGAAAAGAAAGTGACCACTACAAGGAAAGACATCTTTATTAATAGGGAGAACATCCTCAAGGAGGATAGTGGGATTAATTTGAATTTGATTAAGTTGGTTCTAAATAAACAGAAGAGTTTGTACTGTAAAAAATTCCATAGGTCCCCATGGAAGAAGTTATTCTGGAAACAAATGTATTACGTATGATCACTAGAGAGGTAAGATAACTAGAAATATATGGTTTTCTCGCCACCAAAGATGTTGGATCATTATTTTTTTACCATAATTAACCTCTATCATAAAAAATAATTAGATATATTAGAGTTTTCAAAATGGAAATAATCCATGAATTATAAGATGGATTATGTGTATCATAACTATGTTTGAGTTCTGGTTGATATGCCAATTGATATAAATCCTATTGGGTGTAAATGGGTAATAAAGATAAAAATAGACATAGAAGGTAATTAGATACATAGAAAGTAAAAATAGTGTATAATGGGTTTAAAAAGTTTCAAATAATTGATTATGATAAAGATTTTTATCTAGTTTTGATGATTAAATATGTTAGAATATTACTTTCTAAAGCAACTTACCATTCAATTTTTCACATATCCATTTATGGATTGAAACAAGAATCCAAGTCATGGAATATTTAGTTCGATGAAGATATAAAAGAATTTGGTTTCATTAAGAACAAATATGATCCATATATTTACAAATAGTTTAGTGGGAGTGTGGTCATTATCCTAGTAGTATATTTTAATGACATATTACTTATTGTAAATGATGTAACAGTTTTACGATCAGGTATGGAATGGTTGAAAAAGTGCTTCTCCATGAAGGAATTGGGTAAACCAACCTATATTGTAGGGATCAATATCATTCTTTATAGAACCAATAGGATTATTATAATAATTCATGGTACATAAATTTATAAGATACTAAAATTACATAGTATGGATGAATCCAAGAGATTATTGGTTTTAGTTTCACATGGTATACATATTTCTAAGAAAATGTACCCTCATACATAATAAGGAAAGAGATAATGAGTAGGATCACATATGATTATATGATAGGACCAATAATATATGCCATGTTATTTACTAGGATTGATGTTACCTATTCCTTGATAATGCTATGAAAATAAAAATCTAATCCCAGTGAACAATATTGGTCTAATTCTGAGGCAATCCTTAAGTATCTGAGATAAATTGAGGATATTTTCTTGGTGTAAGTAGAAGATGACAAGCTAGTAATTAGGGGTTATACTAATTATAGCTTTATAATAGATCATAATGAAATGAAGTCATAATTAGGATATGTATTCAGTCTCAGAATAGGTTATATAAGATGGAAGAGTTCAAAAAATCTAGTTGTTGCTGATTATATAGTGATGTATCAGTATATAGAAGCTTATGATGTAGCCAAAGAATCCATTTGGACACAAAAAATTATCCAATATCTTGATGTGGTACATATTTTTAAAGACACTATCATATTATATTATGATTATACTATAGTGGTGGATCTTCCAAAGGATCCACAACCACATCAGTAGACAAAGCAAATACTTCATAAGTATCACCTCTTGAGGTATTTTTCTTAGAGGGTTCAATTTTCAATAAGCATAGTTTCCATAAATGAAAACATGGAATACCCCTTTAATAAATCCTTATCTCATCAAAATCATGAATACCATGTTAGAGCAAGTGGACTGAATGTTGTTAATAGTTGTCTCTAGTGTAAGTGAGAGTCTATTAGAGTTTGTTCCATAGAACCAGCTTCTATGTACTTTATGATAACATGTATTACTTTTTTTTAATATTAATAAAAATATTATCCCATAATGATTGTTCTTCCATGTGACATAGTATGTGATAATTCCCCAACAGTAACATTCACACCAAAAGGTCATAATAGTTCCCCACTATGATTAGAACCCAGAAGTTCCATGATAGTATTCTAAATTATATATTCTATAGCTAGGTGATAACCTTTAATGGGACATAAAATGATATAGAATATCATGTGTGAAGACTCACAAGAATTTGAGGCACTTTCTCATGATGTACGCTCTTGGAAATTCCCAGTACAAGGGATTATGAGAATACAACCATCCAATTGGAAATCCACATTTATAAGTGTCATTGGATGTTCCTATCTAGAGATGTTTTTATTCATACTTAGAATTTAAAACTATTATTAATGGATATTATTATTTGTTTAATTTGATGTATTAATGAAAACTATGACAACATATGTTTTTTATGAGGTAAGATACATTGGTCATGCCATGAGTAAAACTGAATTAATGAATAGTGTGAGAAATGATTTTCCCCTTTGATTATTTAATAGAATTTGATATCTTAGGACCTTTTATAGAAGTAAAACAGACAATATAAATCCATGGACATAGTTTTTTTTTGTGAAAGTTTATTTTCAAAATGTAAAATAATGATACATAGAGCTCATAGGTTGATGAAACCAACATGAAACTTTCTTGATTAGAGATATTGTGATAATGAGATTATATTACACAGTAAGAATTTGTATGAGGTTTCATGTCATTATGACATTAATTTCTTTCTCTATGGGTTACTTAGTGTGTTTCTAAATATTAACCTTAGACATCGGGTGGATCCACCTAATGCCACTGAGAAAGATGTCTAGATGCTCACACACTAAATGTATCCATAATCTCAGTTGAATAATAATATTATTCATTATTTAAGACACTGAATAAATATTATTCTCATAAATGGTTTAATAATTATTCTTGTTTTCTTAATTTCATATATTCTTTAATTAGTTATTTGAGAGAATATTTTGTGAGCAGAATATTTAATAAATATTTATTTTCCTATTTAGTGAATATAATATTTATTTATTTATTTCTGATTAATGCAGTGATATTAACTTTTAAATAAATAGTAATTATTCACGTCCCTATAATATTGTGAAGGAATTAAAAACCCTTTTTAATCATCTAATGAGAAATAATATATAATAAATATTATTTTAATAAATTTTAAACGATTTATTGAAGAAATATTATTTAATTAATTTTTTGGTTTTTCGCATGTTAAGAAATAATAATATTATTATAGACATGGGGTTCCATGGAGATTTGGAAAATCATAAGGGTGCATGTGAAATTACTATTTTATAACCATATCACTATTTAAAGCCAATTATATTATATCCAACCCTAACACTAACCATTTGTGTTGTGCATAATAACAAGGATATTTCTATCAATCCCTAGAGAGCCCCGCTCTAAGAACACTCTCAAGAACATATAGTGATCCTCCTCCACCACTCGATTATAGATAGATCTATTATAATCCTTTTTTGATGGTATTCTCATTGCGATCAAGGACGGAAGATGCAAGCATTGTGATCTTTCATGTTCACACCCAAATATTCTCATTATAACACTCAGAGGTTTTTGGTACACATGTGCATCACCACTAGAGGGAATATTCATTTGATTCTAGTGTCACAATGATATTACGATGCGTAAATGTTTTTAGATCCATAAAAGAATAAATAATTAATTATAAGGTAATTCATTAATTTCTTAAATTAATTATTAATAATTACATGATGATCATGCATTTGGTTTTAAGATTCTCATGTTAATTAATATTTGATTCAGTTTCACTGTTCATGACATTTATTGTCTATTTACATCTCATATTAATCATAAATTATAAAAAAAGATGATTTGGGAATGTACCATTGGTGATTTTTCTATGATTATAACCTTCACTTATTTATTCTCTTCTTCTTCACTTGTACTGACTGTAAGAACCTTCTTTTAATGTACAACCTAGACTGCATAAGTCCTTATTCTTATTTTAAAATTCACATATAAATTGGATAATATTTATTCTTTATATTTTTCACTTTCATAAAAGTATGAAATTATATCCTTCTTCTCTTTTATGTACAAGTGTGCACATGATTACTCACAACAACAAGTTTGTGTGTTGCTCCAACTTTTTCTTCCCATTCAACAAATGAATAAAAACCTTTTTCTCTTCTTCTTCTTCCCAATTATTATTATTATTATTATTATTATTCTTTATATTATTTCTTCAATACACATTAATTACAATTTATATTCACCTTCTTCTTCTTCTTCAGTACATAATAGTAGTGTTGAAACTATCTCTCCTCTCTTTTCTTTGATACTCATAGATGTAAAAATACAATGCACTATCAGTTCTTCATACTTATTATCATAGAGGTTTTCTTATTAGAATATCAATGTCTAATACCCTCACACAGCATCAATTCTTCATCATTCTATAGTGTATATATATAAAATTAATATAGCAACATCAGTTCTTCCTCCCAAGATATCTTATTTTTTTGTTCTAGTATTTACTTTATAATGTAAATATCTTATTTTCAATTTACAATATTTTCAGTAACTCAAAATACACACAATATTAATTCTTTAATTTACAAATATTCCTATTTTAAAATCTCTTAAGACTCAAGATTCTTCCTTTTTTTCCTTTCACGATCTATGCCAATATCATAAACCCTTCCATTTAACTTGTTCCATAAAATCCACTTTACAACTAGATCCAAAAATCCCAATATTCCCTGAAAAATAATGTATCTTGAATTATCTATAACTTATTATAATAATGAAACCTCCCTCGGTCTTCATTTTAGTTTACCTAAATTATAATAACTCCTTGTGATATTAATTCTATTAAATTTGACTTGAATAGCACTATCTGTATCAACTCCCATCATGGATTAAAGCTTTCCACCAACTTATCTTACTTATTTTTCTACATTTGTATCAAACAATACTTCTGTATGGAAAAAATGTATGTAATGATTTTAAATACATGATTTTTTTTAATGTAGTAATTATAATACATTAATTTTCATTAATTCACTTATGTAAAACAATAAAAATTCCCATAGGTCATAAATTTTTCTACATGATGATTTCCCATACATAGATCATTTGTGTATTTGGATCATATAAGATTCATGTATATGGTTCTATAATTATTAAAACAACATCTTGAAATCCATTTTCTTCTCCATTATGCCTTCAACATTCTCCCAAAATTTACCAACCTTTTAAAAAATCATGATATACTTTATTGTTACATTTTAACCATAGAAGAACACTTCCCTTTACATTATCAGATTTAATTTTCTTCATTCATCTTCATATTCTAATAATCCATGCATAATCATGTTTACAAATATTATCATATTCCTAGAGACTTAATTTTAATTAATTGAAGTTGTACTATCTTAAATTATTTATTCTCCATTATATTCATGTAAGTTCATACTATATTGATGAACTCCTCTATTATTATACTTCTATATATCATAGTCGACCTACCATGAAAAGATCATGGTTTCTTCCCAATATCCAGTCTACACATCTTATTTCAAGTTATTTTAAATAATAAACACCATATTTAACTTAAATCCTCATATTATTATTCTTTTACCTCATTATTATCCACATAACATCAAATATTAAAATAACCTTTTATATTAAATATATTTCGAAAACAACCTAACTAATAACTACTTTTTTTGTTATTAGAATAAAAACATGAAACTTATTTAAACACAATCTTTCAATAATCATAAAACATCCACATGGGTTAAATTCTTATTGAATAATATTTTTCTTCACGTCATATTTGTGACACCCACCATTTAACTATAGATTTTATTTTATTTTGAGGATCATTTCAATTTTATATGGAGTTTCGACCAAAAACATAGAAAATTTTAGATTTTCATTATGTTCATGGTAATGGTGAACATTTTTATGGAAACAATATAGCCATACTATGTGTTTTTCATTTTTAACTTTCAAAGTTTGGGTTTCACGGGATGCACATGGTTATGTCCAAACCATGCAAGTTCTTGGAGTAACCGTGCAGGTTCTCAGCGAGTCTAGCCTAAGGAACACGACGTGCACACAGTTAGGTAAAATCTCCAATAAGAATGAAGATCTTCTATGTCTCGTGGATGTATTTATAGAGATGGTTAGATCATATTTAGTACAAATATGATTCTCGTAGGGGAAACTATACGGGGAAAGGTTTGGATAGGTAGTTCCTCCTACATGGTTATAGCATGGTTGTTGCATGGTTAGGAAAACCCTAAAGCATAACCATGCAGTTTACCTAGGTTTTTAAATTATTTATTTATTTATTTATTTATTTATTTTAAAACCATTAAAATAAAACACACCTTCACCCTCACCCCTTCTATTATTCACATGACACAACCCCCTGGATGCTTCCTCCTCTTCCTCATGCAATGTCACCCATTCCCTTTAACCTCCTTCCTCCATCTATTCCAAGGGGTTTTTCTCTTAATATCTTCAAATAGTAAGTATTACTTCCCCCTATCCTCTATTATCCTTCCCTATCTCACACGATTTCCCCCTTCTATGAACCCTAATTGGTTTCGAGGTTCAGATTAAGGTTAGGAATGGTTCTAAAATTCTTTTTTTGTGTTAATGGTTTGGATGGATATTTTTTCCATGTGGGATCCTTCTCCTTCAAAGGAAACATGATTTATATCACCACAAAGTGATTTTTTATTTATCACCTTTGGTTTGATGTAGGTGTTTGTTTACCATCTCTTTCTATCATATGGTTTTAATTACTTGATTCTTTTAAATGATTTATCTTTTAATTTATGCATATATTTATAACCCACAAGAGTCTTTTTGAAATAAAAGTGTGTTTTAAAACTTTACATGGGTTGTGATCCCATGTGAAGTGCTTGTGAAAAATCTTTATTAGATTTTAAAGAATGATTTTGTTTTTTAAAGCAGTGGTGAGAACCATCTTGTAAATTCAAAAATCATTATTGATTTATAGTGGGTTTTAAACCAAGTGTTTTGGGTTTATTTTCAAACGGTCATGACAACCTTTGTTTTGGGTGTTTAAATCTTTTTATAATTTCCAAATGAGAGGGATGATTTAAAAAGGATGTGTTATACCATGGGGAATGTATTTTGAAAATCATATGGCTTTGAATATTTTAAAAGGTAATTTAAAAAGGGTAATAGTGAGTTCCCATTTGAGTTTCAAAGATGTTTTGATGAAATATATTGACATTCTAATATTGTTTTAACATAATGGACCATTTTTTATTTTATAGAAATGAGTTTTTATAAATTATACTAAGCCCTATTAAGCCCATTTTTGATTCTTATGACCCGTAGTGGCATGTGACCCCTTATGGGAATGTTTTTTTTATTTCAATGCACACATTTTTTATGTTGATGGTTATGGGTATTCCTTTGTTAGGGTAGTAGGTGATGCATGTGTTATTTTAAAATATTTTATCCTTTAGTGATGGAATGCTTGATTATGCTCACCTCTATTTTTGTTGGTCATTGGAACCTAGGTAGCTAAGTGGGAGTCTAGACTTATATTGAACTAGGTAGGTTAATAGTACTAGTGTCCCATATGGTTAGTGATTGGAAAAAATGGGGTGTACCATTCTGATAAGGTTGGGTGTAGGATAGTCAGATGGCTTGTATTAGGATACAATGTATGTCAGTAGGTTAGTCCATGTTGAGAGAAGTCTTAGATGATATAAAATTAGGACCTATGGTAGATCCCAAGACACTAAGATCCTTTAGATCATTTTTTTGGAATTACCTCATGCCTTGATTGTTTCCCATACTTCTTGGATTATTTCATGACACATATATACTTGTCCTTTGTTTATTCTTATTATGTAACTTAACATAGTGGTTCCTGATTTTGTTTTTTATCTTATTAATGTGGTTTTATTTTTAAATTATATAAAAAGGGATTATGAAATATTTTTAATGAAAGAAATTGAAATCTTGAATTCAAATTGTTTTCAAACAATTTTTAGAAATGAGTTTGAAAAGCTCTCCCTTGTGAGAAAAATGTAAAACTTCTTTATTTTGAAATGGATTTTTAGTTCGTTGTGCTAGGTTTTATAAATTTTTGGTTTTGAAGATTGATTTGGAAGACCATGTGATAAAGTAAACCCTCTTTGAGTTTTTAAATGTGTATTTATAAATGAGGTTTTTTTGTGAAATGGTTTTAAAGTGGGACATTAAAATGGTGTTTTGGCCAGTGGTTTGGGTTGGAAAAAATGTGTTTTCCAAGATATTATTTTTAATTTCAGAAAAATATTAGAAAAGTGTTTTTTGAATGATTATTATTTTTGTTTATTATTTTATATATTTTTATATAAAATGTTTATTTTTATATTTTATTTCAAGATATAATTATTAAAACATAATATAAAAGTGACTACTTACTTTTGGTAGGTTGTGTTGGCCTACTGAGTGCTTATGTGATCAAACATATATTATTATATTATTTTTTAGGTTCCTAGTTATTCTTCATACCACCCATTGAGATTTTATTTATTGAGTTTACTATTATTTTATTTCATTTGGCCTACGGTTCCCATTCCATGATTTAGTATTACTTTCCTTACTTTTCATATAATTTCTAGTGTGTCTCCCTTTATAGGATTTTATTTGGCCAATTAGGATTTTATTTCTTTCTATGGATGAAGGGTAACTATAACTACTAGTGTGTGAAGAAAATCCATCCATAGGGCATCATTTCCTTACAAAAGAGTGAGACCGGGGTGGTGAGGGAGGTTTTTGGTACTTGATATCATTTATTACTTTCCTTATTCTCTATCTTTTTTATTTCTCTCCATTTTGTTTCGATGTAAAAATCCAATATATGTACAAGTCAATAATTTTTTTTAATATATTACTACTATCTAATTTACTCTAAATATTGGGAAAATAATTACTAAGTGTGCTCCTATGATGCTTAGAAACTAGTTATGAGTTTGTGGGTATTTGGAATGCCCTTTGGGCCACTGTTAGGTTGGTTCAAGAATACTTCGGAGGGATAACATATACTGATTTGTTACAAATGATATTATAGGTTTGGTTTATTCTTTTTTTAGGATTCAAATCATTTGGTATTCCCTCTTATTATTTTGGGTTTCAAGGTAATTTTGAGTTATAATTTTTCATTATTTCTCAGGAGGTAGGTGTCGAGACAGTCTAACTAGCTCTTATCCACCCTAAGCCTCAAGTTTCCATGAAAAGTGGTATTTGAATCTTGATTTTCAGATTTTATTATATTTACCATTTATTATGTTTTGATTATAATTTGGTATAGTTTTGTTTCCTTGGGGGTCGAATGTGATGTTTAGGGATGGTGAAAAAGAAGGAATTCAAGACATGAGGTTGGTTTGTAGGGCCTAAAAAACCAAAAGACAACCAAAAACCTGATTCTAGAAATACTTTAGGAACCAATTCATGATTGGAATATGGTCATCAACCATGTGGCCAAGTTAATTCTGGTTCTATATCCCTATTGTTTTTTCATTTATACCTCTAGACCCTAGTATTACCTAGAGCGTGTTAGTGTAATCAGATAAGGGTCATGGTTAGTCTTGTGATATGTTGGATCCTTCAGTTAAGGATTGTGTTAAGCCTATGTTTATGCTATTATGCATGTGATGTGGAATTTATTTTGTTTGGATGAAAAAATGGATTTCACAAGGAAAAACGATTTTGGTTTTGAAATAAGTCTATATAAATTATTTGTAAAAAGATTTTAGTTTCAAATATTTATTTGAAACAGTTGATTTTATTTTAAGTTTTGAAAATGTTTCATGTGTGACTAGTTTTTCTAATCAATTAAACTTGGTGTTTTAAAGGGTGGATTTCCTATTTTTAAGGAAAAACTGTGATTTCAAAATTGAGCTATTACCTTTGGTGGGTGTATTTTAAAAAGGTAAAGGATTTGAAAGCTAATTGAAAAATGTAAAGTTGGTATTTCATTTTGAAACTTGGAGTGGTTTTTAAAAAAAAATTGGAAACTTTTTAAAATTAACACATTCATATAAGGGAACATGGTTTGAATTTTTTAAAATGGTTTCCATTTGGTTTTGAATAAACGAAGTTACAATTTTAATAGTTCTTGGAGTTTTCAAAATGTAATATTGGGATGGATTTTTTTGTTTTAGTAAAAAATGAATTTTTCACTTGTGTATTTTGGGATAGTTTGTTGTGATTTTAGGGACATGATAATTTAAGGGTCTTTGCCTCATGTTTTTTGATGTGACCTCCATCCCTTAGAAAGGTATAGTGTAAAACTAAAGTGTTTGTTTTAGTGGTCCTCCCCCCTTTTGTTTAACATTACCTAGGATCTAAAATGGGTGATATGTGTTGTTTCCATTTAAATGTTTTGTGATGTGGGGTTATCAAATGTAGTGTTTCTCTAGTGACTCATTTGAAGATTATTGGGTCTAGTGGTTTATAACTATGAATTTTTGTTTGATTATTGGATTATTGAGGACCTGTTTTATTCGAGATCCATGTGTGATCTCTAATTTTGGATGTTTAAGGTTTTATGGGTGAGTGGCCATCCTTTGGTGTAACCTTCAGGTTCTTGGTTGTGTCTATTTTAAGATGATAGACTATTTTGTGTATTTATTATCATTGAGTTTAGAGAAGTTTGTCTTGTGGAATCCTTTACCAGTATTTTCTTTGGTTTCCTGATATAAGCGGTGTTACCTTTGGTAGTTTTTTTGTGCTTTGTTTCTTGATGGAATTATTGTTTTCCTTGTGTGGTGTAGACCATGCTCCAAATTTCACTTTCTTCTTTAGATGTGTATATGTCCTAGGGTGTAAACTTGGATACTTTAGGTATAGTTTATTTTAGGTTGGAATGTAGATTCTATTGGGATATGTTTTCCATTAGAATTAATATGGGATAGTATTATGGGGATTTTGATTTAAACATCCTCTTATACAAGATACAACCCTTAGGTTATAGCCTTGTCAATTATTAGTGAGGCATGTTTTCCATTGTGATCTCCTTATGTAGATTACATGTTTTGGGAGATCCAAGTTTATAATCCATTGGGGTGTTTCTTATAGTAGTGCACTAGTTTTGGTTTTAAATTAGTTTCTTGTGGTTGTATTTTTCTGGTGGAGTTTTTAGAATCTCATTTGGATATTTTGGAAATACAGTTACTTGGTGGCATTATCTACTCCTTTGGTAAATTGGATTTTATTTGTTCTGATATTTTAGTTCATTTCTAAATAATGGGGAGACTGATGCTCAGTCTCTGTCTCTTTGGAGATTCACTTTGAGGTTTTATTGTGTAAGATCCTAGGTTATTTTATGGGGTAAAAATCATTTTGATTTTACGTTAAAGTATTTTTTACAGCTTAATGTGAATATCCTTTTAGGTTATGGGGGTATCTAGGGTGTTTAGGGATTTTTTAGAGCCCAGAACTTGAATCTTGGAGGAAAATAGCTGGGTTGTATGGTTATTAGTAATCGTGTGACCCAATCCACATTGTTTTATGAAACCGTGAAGATCTATATAGTGGGTTTGAGGAGCGTGCATGGTATGTCAAACCATGAAGATAGAGGCATAATTCCATGAAAGGGACTCTGCAATTCTTTATAGTGGGATGAGACATAGTTTTTGTATGGTTAGTCAAACTATGCATTCAAACCATGTGGTGTGACCCTTCTTATAGAAGTGGGAGAATGGTTGGCGCACAGTTTGGCCAACCGTGTGAACAAACCATGCATCCTAGTAAATTGGATAAAATAACTATTTTTCCATTAAAATATTTATAAATTTAAACCTAATTATATTTTCTCTCCTAGTGGAAAGAACCTACGTTGAGATCCTCTTTTAAAGGCTAAATCCCATATTTTGATCCATCTCTTCCATCTGTTCTTGAAATCGAGCATTATTAGTCTCTTTGGATCCATACCAGTGAGTAATCAATTCATTTTCTTTGTTATTCGTTTAACTAGGTATCATATGTGCTATTTATCTGTAGGGTAAATTGACTTATTTTTAGTGTTTTCAACCATTATTCATTTTTATCCCAATATGATTCAAATCAGAAGTTGATACTATAAGATAAATATATTACAGACCTATGGTAGGTGTTCTATACTTTTACCATGTGGTTTGGATCTTTATTAAGATATTTTCTATTTTTCCATCGACTGAACATTCATTTATGGGCCCACAAATGAAATTAATAATTGAATTAAATGGAATGGAACCCATTAGGGATGAACATTAGTTCCTTTGAAACTTGTTGGAGGTTGTTTCCGTAACCAAGACCACACATGGGGTGTTCCATTTGAATTTAACTTTCCAATGACTTTGTTAAACCACCCATGGGGTGAGTTAGTGATTTTATAGTTAGAGGATGCCTGATAATCAATGAATTGAATTGAATTGGTTGAATGATATATGGCTTGACTCCTTTTCATGTTGATTATTTTATTTAAATGGTTTATATAGATTTTTTATATGAGTGGGTAAACTCATTGAATGTGATTGAATGTGGTTTTTTATATGAGTGGGTATAATCATGGAACTTTAATTCATGTAATTTTATGGATGAAATATGATTAAACAAGTGTTAGTGGATTCCTTGGTTGGTATACCTCGGATAATGATTCCATTAGACACCATGGATGTTTCTCCCATGGGTCTTGAAAGCGATAGTGGATTCCTTAGATGATATTTATCCTTGGGTCTTTATTTTCTGGGATCAATTGATCCTTACTTCCCCTTGGATCTAGTTTGTTTGGACTTGCAGTGGAAATGATCGGTATACTTACCCTTTAGACGCAAATTCAAGCCTAACTGAGTTTCCATAAAGATGCTCCTGGGAATCGATGAGTATTACTTGGTCCACTATACCATGGATACAGCCTAGAGGGTCAAACAATTGATTATATGGCACAACCATGGTAAATTTGATGTGCTTGATTATACATCTCAACCATGGTGGTTCTAAAACTTCTAGTTATATGATGTGGTTGTGGTTGTTTGGTATATAGATTATATGGTAGGGTTGTGGTTGACATGATATGTTTGGACATACAACAAGGTTTTGAGAGTTATTTATGTATTTGTTATCTTACTTATTATAGGATATTGACCCATATTTTGTTGGGTTACTTTTTGGGATTTACAAGATCACTTATTTTGTAGTATATATTCCATGGGAACTTTACCTTTATTTACTGCTTACCCATGACATATATTGGACACTGCTTAGATTACATTGAGAAGCCATGATTTTCTATATACCTTTGGTTTGTTACCTACTAGGATTGTATCTCAAACCATGTTCAGGATGTCATTGGGTACCCAGAAAAACTATATAGATTCAGGTAGGGAATGAGGTAAGTTTCTGTAGTTTGTTTCTTTACTTTGTTCCATTTTTAAAAAGTAGGGGAGTTTGTGACCGAGATGAGGATTGTGATGCTATAAGGAGATAATAATTTTTGGTATTTTTGGAATTTTGGATACATGTATTGTATTATATGTTTTTATACCTATTTTGTATTATTTGTATATACTTCTATCATCATAATTTGTATATGATATTCCTTTTGTCATTTTTTATATATTCATGTCATGTTTACTTATCAGTTGTCTGATTGTTATATCTGCTTCTGCTATTGAATTTTCTTTCTATTCCCCTATGTTACACTCTATTAATGAAGGTATAGTATCCAAAAAAACACACCTAAGACCCTTTATACTAGTATAAAACCTATAAAATTCTAAGAAATTCTCTTGAGGCCTTATGGCCAGCTGGACTTGGGGCACTGTTGTGTGGAATCCGGGTCTGAGATGTTACAAAGTGGTATCCTAGAATTTTCATTTTTCTAGTTATTTATTTGGAGACAATAAAAAGGATAATAAGGAATTGGAATTTTTTAATGATATGTTCTTGGTCATATCTAACCCACATATAGGAAAAATCCAAATTACCTTGAATGGAAATTGTTTTTACTGGATTTTGACTATTACAATTGATTTTATTCCACCATTGGGTGATGCACTTGATTTGTGTTTTGATTATTGATATGATTGAGGATTATATTTTTTTTCAACCCAATGATACAAGGGTATTACATCTCATAAATCATTTTAGGCACTTTACAAGATTCACATTCCATGAATTATTCCATGGAATATAGGGTGCATTTTTTTTCATGGTGTTGCGATAGGTGTTGTGATAGATATACCATATATTGTGATAGAATTTTCTGAAGTGAATTGAGAAAAATGGTTGTTAATTAGAGTGAATTCCATAAACTAGGAATTTTTTTCCTTATTAGGCTATAACAGAAACCCTAAGAAATGAATTATGGCATGTTGAGTCATTGACCATGAGTTGTATGGGCTGGAATGTGTTATTGTGTGGCTTGAGTAGAAGACATATTTTTATTAATGAGGAGTATGGGACCTTATAGATTGTAAAGTGACACACCATTTGGTTCAAACATTTAAAAGTGAATAGGGATAAAAATTTGAAATCAAAATGGAAATGAAATGGAAAATTGTAGTTATGAATAGAAAATTGACCTTGACCTGAATGTTGCGTGGGATTTAGGAAGTGTCTTTAGTGACATTGTGGCTATTTATTTTTACTATTCATTGATTTAGGAACATGCTATGTGGTATAACCTATTTAAAGGAAGGTTTTGACATATCCTATTCTTTTAATCTATGAACATTGATATCATTCTTTTCTAAGGTGCGTGTTTCATTTTTTAGAGGAATTCCACCATGAATACCCCCAATCGTATGCCTGGAGGGTAGTGACAACCATGATTTGGAGGTGGTGGGATGTGGTATACCAATGGATTATCCTTTAGTTCCAGTTGCAGTACCATCTGTTTTACCGAACACAGGTGTTGAGGCATAGTTCCACGCGGGTTTTTTTGTTTCATGCAGACTTTTTAGGGAGCATCACAACCTAGATTGTGTATGGATGGCTGATGTGTGTGTTCGAGTAGTATCATCTTCTAATGTTTTCATGATATGTCAATCCAAAACCTACTAATCTATGGTTTGAGACTACAATATCTATATTCTATCATCATGATACACCTCATGAGTGGATATTGAATCTCATGACTTATATGCTTCAAGGAGAAAAAAAGTGTTGTTGGGATGTTTTGAACAAGAATCATATACATTGTTTCGGATGATTTCCAAACTAGTTTCTATAACTAATTTTACCTTGATACTCTAAGGGAAGAGTGGGCTTGTGAGTTCTTGCATTTGGAGCATGGAATTATGATAGTTATGGATTACTCATTAGACTTTATAGAGTTGTAGTGTTTTGTGCTAATATACCTTGTTGATGAGTTATTGAGGGAGAGATTCTTTGAGGATGTTCTATGACATGACTTTCAATCTAAGGTCAATGTGTTTAGATTGAAATATATTAATAAGATAGTAAATACAATACAAATTACATAGCAGAACCTGAGGGAATCTAGGGGTGCAGAGTGGAGTAGTGCAATCTCTCGACCATTTGGTTCAATGACATTAGTCAAGAAGCACCATTTTAAGGATTATCTTGAGAATATTTATATCTATTATACTAGTTCTTATAGTGAAGTATTATTTACTCAATGTTTCAGACACAGAGACATGAGAAATTATTGTGATTGTGACCCAGTCGAGTGCCAAGCTTATTACAGGATAGGACACGTGCAACATTTTTGCAGGACCTTCCCTCCAGTAGTGAGTGGTAGGGGGTAAAATTTGATTTCAGGTTTGGGAGAAGTTTTCTCAGCCCCATGTTAGGTAGGAAGATAGATCAGTACCATTCGATCAAGCTGAGGTGGTGGTGGTCATGGTCGAGGAAGCTAGGAACCAGTTTCACCGAGACAGTAGAGTGTGCCTACTATGGGTTGTAAGGTTGTGTCACAGGGATGTAGTTTAATCAGGATCTATTATATACATCCAACACCTGAGGATCAGGGTACCAGACCATCTATGGGAGAGGTACAATATTAGCATCCTATACTATTGTATCTTCTCTCTTTGATATGGGTTCATCACATAATTTTATCTCTTTACCTGCTGTGGAAAGCCTTGATCTTATGATTCAGCTTTATGAGTGTGTTATGACCATTAACACTCTATTGGGGATCATGATAGAGAGTGTATGTTAGAGAAGGGATTTCCCCCTTGAGTTTGGTGGGTGAAACTTCATTTGAAATATTTTTTCCTCGAGTTGAAAGAGTTTGATGTCATAGTCAGGATGGATTGTCTAGTAGATTATTGACCCTACATTTATTGATATCACAAGAGGGTGCAATTTATACTCACAAGATTGAATGGGATTTATAGTATAGATGAGCTGGACTAGATCATTGTGGGATGGGTGAGATGATGACCAAAATTTCTAGTTTGTATCTAGATGATCCGGGAGCACATCAAGTATACTTCCCTCCAGTGGTTAATCATTTTAGGGTTGTTTTCCCAGATGACTTTTCTAGTTTACCTCCTAAGAGAGAGTCTGATTTATCCATCAAGAAACTTCCAGGACCTTCATTGGTATTCATTCCTCCTTATAGGATGGTTATGATGGATTTATAGAAGATTAATAATAAACTAGAGGATTTGGAGGAAAATAGGTTTATAAGACACAATACTTCCTCGTGGGGTTATCCGATCCTTTTTGTGAAAAAGATAGATAATACCCTTAGGTTATGTGTGGATTAATGAAAATTTAACCAGTTTTTAGGTAAGAACTCATATCATTTTCCTTATATAGATGACATGTTTGATCATCTCTAAGGAGATCAGATTTTCTTGAAAATTGATTTGATATCTGGATATCGCCAAGTATGTGTTCTACCTACAGACATACCTTGTACAAACATTTATATAAGGTTTGGTCTATATGAGTATTTGTTTATTCCTTTTGGTCTCATGAATGTTTCAGTAGTTTTTATGGTGTTTATGAACCGAGTTTTCCATCCTTACCTGGATCCATTTGTGGTGGTTTTCATGTATGATATCTTGGTGTATTCTCACAATCGACATGACCCGACCAAAAATTTTGATATTGTTTTGGATACACTGAGAGGGAATCAGTTATATGATAAGCTCATAAAGTTCTAATTATTAATGGATAAAAATCAATTCTTGGGTCATATTATCTCAGATACAGGAGTATCAATACACCCATAGAAGGTGAGATATGTAGTTTCCTGGGAGCATCCCAGGAACGTATTTTACATATGAAGTTTCTTGGGTATAACATGATATTATAGAATTTTCATATTGTAATTATCATGCCTATATGAACTTCTTAAGAGAATGACTAATAAGGTTGTTATGCTTGTTTGGATAGATACCTATGAGGTAGCCTTTCATGAGTTTAAAGGGAGACTGATTTTAGCAGCGGTCCTAATTCAGCCAGAGCAGGTCAAAAGATACACTATGTATTATAATGAATTAGGTATTGGTCTTGGAGAAGTTATGATTTAGGGGATATATTCATGGTTTATAGGTCTTGGTAGTTGAGGCCACATGAGAGGAATTACCCGATGTATGATCTTGAGTTATCTGTAGTTGTTCATGCTTTACGCTGCAGGAGACATCATTTACGGGGAGATAATTTTTAGTGTACAAGGACTACAAGATATTCAATTATATATTTACATAGCATGATTTGAATCTGAGGTAGTGAAGGTTGGTTTTGTACCAACAATATTTTGACTTTGAGCTAGTTTAAATGTCTGGAAAGTGTAATGTAGTGGTTAATGCACTGAGTAGGAGGACTCAGATATAGGTAGTTCAACAGACTAGTAGTGAGTAGAATCTTACGACCTTATTCTCTGAGATGACTTGGTGTGAAGGATAGTCATGGGAACACTTATTTATCAACCTTAGCTATGACTTCTACACTACTTAATAGAGTGATTATGAGTAATCTATCAGATTTAGATGCCAAGTTCTATAAAAGAGTGTGGTAGGTGAGACCCACCTCCTGAATATACAATATGATAGGATGAGATCCTATATATCCAAGGTCACGTATGGGTTATAGTGAACATACATGAGGATCTGATGTGGGAGTTTCATGCCTTAGTTTGTGCAGTGCATCCTGGTGTCACCAAGATGTACTGTGACTTGCGCCATCAGTACTGGTGGCTGGGTATGGAATGCAAAGTAGTTGGTTTTGTTGTGAGATGTTACCCCTATCCATAGGTGAAGGTATAATATCAGTGACCATCCAGAATTTTATAGTAATTACCTATTTTTGAGTGGAAATGGGATGATGTCGCATTGGATTTCATGATAGGTTTATCAAGTTTATCTCGAAGTAGCGATGTTGTGTGGGTTGTTGTTGAAAATATCATAAAGGATGCACATTTTTTACTGATCAAAGAGACATTTTGTATAGATGAGTTTGAGAGGTTGAATATCTGTGAGATAGTGTGCCTTCATGGGGTACCTCACACCATAATTTTAGATAGGGATGTAGATTTTACATCTTGTTTCTGAAATATTTTGTAGAGGGAACTGGGTACAAAGGTGCTTCTGAGTAGCACATAACACCCTCATATTGATGGACAACCAAAGTGTATGATATAGGTGATTAAGGACATACAGTAAGCATGAATCCAAGATTTTGGGGGCTATTGGGAGAGGCATATACCCCTGGGTGAATTCTCCAACAATAATATATATCAGGAGACTATACATATAGATCCTTCTGAGGATTTTTATGGCAGTCTATGCTGATCACCCCAGTGCTAGTTAGAGATAGGTTAGGAAACTTTACTAGGACCATGTCTAGTGTATGAGAATTCAGAGTAGGCCCAGTTGATCAGGAATCATATGGATATTTTTCTATCTCAATAAAAAAAATTATGTTGATCACCACAGAAAACCTCTAGAGTTTGAGGCCATGGATCATGTATTTTTATGTATCTCAATGAGGCTGGGACACAGACAGATAAATAGATAAGGTAAGATTTAATTGTGACATATTGGGAATTTTGAGATTCTATAGAGAGTCAATCAATTATCTTATCAGTTGTAGTTACCTCATAGGTATCGGGCCCTACATGATGTGTTCCTTTTATCTTAGTTACGTCACTATCACCCATACCCATCTCACGTTATGCATCCTGAGGAGGTGGAGTTATAGGTTGATGCATCTTGTTAGGAGCCTCCTATTTATATCATTAACAGTAGAACCAAGTAACTACGAGGATTATTAGTTCCTCTAGTATAATTATTTTTACAACATGACCATTTATAGGATGAGACCTGGGAGTGGGAGGCTCACATATGTGATCAGTGACCAGTGTTATTCTCAACCAATTTTGGAACACACTTGACATGGAAATTTAGGGATGAATTGATTTGAGGGGAAAATATTGTAAGATATCAGGTTTTCATATGAGGTATAAATCCTTTTTTTGGTTTAAATGCTTATTTACCACCTAATGTGAATACCCTTTGAGGTTATGGGGGAATTGGGGGGTTTTGGATTATGTTCGATGCCCGAAACCCGACTCTTGGAGGAAAATAGCTAGGACACATGGTTAGTAGTAACCATGTGACCAATCTACATGGTTTGATGAAACCATGTAGAGCTGAAAAATGGTCTTGAGTAACCCTCATGGTTGGTAAAACCATGCTGATAGAGACGCACACCTCTGTGATGGACTCTACAGTTTTTTACAGTGGGTTAAGACATTGTTTGTGCATGGTTAGTAAAGTTGTGTGTTCAAACCATGTGAGGTTTCCATATTTATAGCAGTTTGTGTATGGTTTAGCCAACCATGTTTCCAAACTATTCAACACTTTAAATTGGGTAAATTTACAATTTTACCCTGAATGTTTATAACTTTAAACCGAATTCTATTTTCTCTTCCAGTTGATATCCCAAATGTCCCGAAAGCCTTCTTTTTTATTTTATTATAGATAATCCCCCTTTTAAGGGTTGAAGGGGAACCCGTACATGACCAGTAGGCCCAAGGCATAAGGCCCGACATGACCCGTAATACATGACTCGAAGGCCCAGAGGCATACCGTGCCCAATACATGACCTGTATGCCCAGCCCACTTGAAATGCCCCTCCCCAGCTTCTGCATCATTGATTGCCTTTATCTCCCAACATGCATTGCTGATCAACTAGCATTTCCCCGTACAAAGCTGCATGGTTCCTGGTCTTGATGGCGGTTTCCATACCCTCTCATTCTTTCAATCCGGTTAGCTCTACTTCTGGTGACTGCTACTAGTGCTCTGATCCTCATCTGGGGCCTGCTCTTTGTGAACTGGGCTACATCATGGTCTTCAATGGCCCGAAGGGCTTTGATGACCCGAAGGCCCTAAGACTCGTACGCCCAAACCAGTGGCCCGAAATCCCAAATTATGTGAATAGTCTGATTGCTACAGTACCAAATAGTGCCTGTTACAGTACTGCTATAGTAACCTAGAAATTCACCTCCACCCGGTTTTGAACCTGGGTCTTTTGGATGCCAAGCAGGAGCCCTTACCACTTGGGTACAGGCTCGTTGGCTCTCCCAGTTGATAGAACCTATGTTGAGAGCCTCATTTGAACACGAAATCATATATTTTGATTCCACTCATTCATCTAATCTCGAAATCGAGTGTCATCAGTCTCGTTGCATCCACACTGGTGAGTACTCAATTCCTTTTGTCTTTCTTTGTTTTACTAGGTATTGACTGCACTATTTAGGTCCAATCTAAATTTCACTATTTTCAGGGTTTTCATATGTTATTCATTTTTCTCATGATCTAAGATGAATCAAGAGTTGATACTAGATGAACGCTCTACTACAGACCTACGATAGGTGGTCTATACTTTTCCCGTGTGTTTTGGTGGTTTATTATGCCAGTTTCTATTGTTCCACCCACTAGAATTTCTAACGCAACCCTAAAAATGAATTGAATAATTGAATTAAATGAAATAGAACTTGTTAGGGAAACCCTTTAGTTACTTTGAGACTCATTGGATGTTTTTCCATCAACCAAGGTCATCCATGGTGTGTTCCATGTGAATTGACCTTGCCTGTACCTTTATTAAACCACCCATGGGGTGAGTTAGTTATTTATTAGTTAGAGGAATCTTGTTAATTAATGAATTGAATTAAATTGGTTAAATAGGAGATGGATTACCTTATTTTCAGGTTGATTCTTTTGTTTGAATGGTTTATATGGATTTTTTATATGAGTGGGTAAATTTATTGAATGTGATTGAATATGTATTTTTATATAAGTAAGTATAATCATGGAACTTGAATTCATGTAATTTGATGGATGAAATGTGATGAACTGAATTGTCTTGGGTGCCTTAGTTGGTATACCTTGGATCCTGATTCCATTAGACACTAGGGACGTTTCTCCCATGGGACCTCCACATGTTAGTAGACCCCTTGGATGAGATTACAACTTGGGTATTAATTTTTTATGATGCCTTGGGCCTTGGTACCCCTTAGATTTGGTTTTTTTGGTCTCATAGTGGACATGGTCAGTAGAAATGCTCCTTTGACCCCAATTAAACCCTAACTAAGTTTCCATCGAGATGATCTTGGGACTTGATGAGGATTCCTTATTCCACTATACCATGGATCCACCCCTGAGGGGTCTAGCACTTTATTATATAGAACAACCATGGTAAATGTAATGTGCTTGATTTTACGGCTCAAACATGATTGTCTTGACACTTATAGTTATACATTGTGTCCATGGTTGTTTGGTATATAGATTATATGACAAGGCTATGGTTGACCTGATATGTATGTATTTACAAAGAGTTCATTTTAGTTATTTCTGTATTATTTTATATTCCTTGATATAGGATCCTAAACCACGTTTTGTAGGGATCCTAGTTGGGATATACAAGATCACTTGTTCTGCAGTATATATTCCATGGTAACTTTACCTTTATTTACTGCTTACTAGTGATATATATTGAACACTTCTTAGCTTATATTGCATAGAAAGGGTTTTCTATAGACATTTGGGAGGATACCTACTAGGATTTTATCTCACACCCTGTTCAGGTTGCTTTTGGGTACCCAAAAAAACTATATGGATACAGGTAGGGATTGGGGTAATCACCTGTAGTTAGATTCTTAACTTTGTACCATTCATAGGAGCAGGGGAGCACTAGATCAATATGAGGCTCTTTATTCTATCTATAGTTAGTAATTTTTGTTATTTTTGGTATTCTGGATACATGTATTGTATTTTACGACTGTATACCCATTTTGGATGCTTTGTAGAGACACATATCATAATCATTTGTATATAATATTTTTTCTGGCATTATTTATGTATTCTTTTATTATTTACTTATAATCTTTCTGATTTTTATATCTGCTACTTTTATTGATTGTTAATACTATTATGTTGGGTTATACTTTGTTAACAGAGACATAATCTCCTCATGGACACACCTGAGGCCCTATCTACTTTTCGGAAACCTCTAGAATTAGGGGATATGCACTTGATTCCATGTGTCCAACTAGGCTTGGGTCACTATTGAGTGACATCAAAGTATGGGATGTTACATGGTGGTCAATTAATGACTATTTTTTTCAAATATTTACTTGGTTATTTGAGGATTTCATATTCTCTTAGAGAGTGGACATAGAAATTTATTTACCTTTTGACATCTACTTGGACTTGAGAATTTCTGGGGGAAGAAAGTGGTATGGTGAGGATTTTGTGACACCCACCATGCCACATTAGTTTTTATTTTAATTTATTTTTTTAGTTTAAGGAATGTTTTAATTTTCCATGTATTTTTTACCCGAAACATTAATTTTTTTTAGGTTTTTCTTATGTGCACGGTTTGAATGAAAATCATACTTCCACCTTGCAAGAAGTTTATTTTTTACGCACATGGTTAGTGCTGTACAAGTTTTACATAGTTAAGTATTAACCATGAACGTTATATGAGTAACTATGTGGATTTAATTGAGTATATCTTGAGGAATGTGGCCTTCACATTATTATAAAAACCATGAAATAAGCATTCAGATCACCTATGTGTCTTTGAAGTTACAATTAAAACAATTAGATCATGGTCTGTATAATCATGTGGTGCATAGGGGAAACCATGCAAGGTTATGTTTTCATATGTAGTTCCACCAGAATGGTTGGTGCATGGTTAGGAAAAATGTGTGGCATAACCATGCAGTTTACCCTGGTTTTTTAAAAACATTATATTTTTTCCTTTATTTATTTTAAAACTCTTAAAATAAAACACACCATCTATATAACCCCTCCTATTATTCATGTGATACAACCCCCTATCCACACCTTCCTCTTCCTCACATGATTCCATCCCCTCCCTTCTGCCTCCTTCCTCCACTAATTCTGGGTGGTTTTCTCTTTTGATCTTTATTTAGTAAGCATTAATTCCCTCCTCTTCTCTACTCTACATCCCTATCTCACCCAATTTTCCCCCTTCCATGCACCCTAATTACTTCCATAGTTTTTATTATGGTTAGTTATTGTTCTAAAATTATCTTTTTGGGTGTTTAGGGTTTGGAGGGACGTTCTCTTGTATATGAGAGCCTTCCCCTTTGAAGGAAACATGATTTTTTGAGCTTCATCATGCTTCTGACTTGATTACCTTTGAAACGAGGTTGGTGTTTCTTTTTCATCACTTTATATTACATTCCTTTAATTTATTCATGTTTTTAAATGGTTAATATTTTAATTTATTCCTATATATATAACCCATGAGGGGCCATTTGATATAAAATTGGTTTTTAAATCTTGACATGGGATGTGATCCCATACCAATTTGTTGTGAAAATATCCAGTTTACTTTTAAAAATATGCATTTGGTTTTTAAAGTGGTGGAGGGAAGAATCTTGAAATTTAAAAAATTATTCTTAATTTAATGTGGGGTTCAAACCAAGTGTTTTAGGTTTGTTTTCAAAGGGACTTGATAACCTTTGTTTGGGTGTTTAATTTTTTTAAACAATTTTCAAACGAGTTGGGTGATTTAAAAATGTTGTGTTATCCTATGGGTATTGTATTTTGAAACTAATGTGGCATTGAATATTTTAAAATATTATTTAAAAAGGGTTGAGTGCATTCCCATTTTGAGTTTCAAATATTTTTCAAATATTTTTTTTGGAATTACATGATATTTTTAAATTGATGGACCATTAAAAATTTTATGAAAATGAGTTTTCATAAATTATATGATGCTTTATTAGAACCTTTCACGACTCTTGTGGCATGTAGTGGCATGTGACCCCTTGTTGGATTTTTTTATATCATTACATATGATGTTTATGTAGTTGGTTATAGGGATGCCTTTGTAAGGGTATGTGGTGATGTGTGTGTTGGGCTAATTTTTTTTATCCCTGAGTGAAGGAATTATTGATTGCGATCACCTCTATTTTGAATGTTCATGGGAATTTGGGTAGCTAAGTGGGATTCTAGACTTATGTTTCACTTGGTAACACACTACTAGTTTCCCCTCTAGTAAGTGAAAGGAAGATATGGGATGTTCCAATATGGTGATGCTGGGTGCAGGCTAGTAAGATGGATGGTAATAGGATACAATGTATTCTGACATGTTAGTCTGTGATGAGACAATTCTAGGCTAGTATCATATTAGGACCTAGGTTAGAGGCTATTCCAATAGGTTTATTCGGTTAATTTTAAGGTATATACCTTGTGATTAAATTTTATCTCCTTATTATTGGATTATTTCTTGATATATACGTACATATCATTTATTTCTTCTTATTGTGTGACTTGACATAGTGGCGCTTGGTTGTGTGCTTTCTTCTTTATTTTTCTGGTTTTCTTTTCAAATATATTTGAAAATGGATTTTTCAATATTTTTAAAGAAGGAAAATTAATGCTTTAATTTAATGTGTTTTCAAATTATTTTTAGAAATGATTTTGAAAATTTATATATTTTTAGGAAAGTGAACAATGGTTTTTTTTACACAAAGTGTGTGTTAGTTTTGAAATGGGTTTTTATTCCATTATGCATCATTTTATAATTGGTTAGTTTTCAATCTTATTTTGGAAAACCATGAGATAAATGAATCCCACTTTGAGTTTTTAAATCTATATTTCGAAAATATGTGTTTATGAAATGGTGTTAAAGTGGTACTTTAAAATGGTGTTTAATCTAAATATTTTGGATCAAAAAAAAAAGTTTTTTCCAAGTGATTTTTTTTCATTTAAGAAAAATATTGTAAAAGAGTTTTTGAAAAACTTATGACGTGTCATTGATTCTTTTATATAACCATGTAGAAATTTTTTATTTTTCTATTATAGTTAAGAATAAAATACTTAGGATATAATATGAAAGTGACTGCTTAGTTTCAATAGGTTGTGGTGTCCTAATGAGTGATTATGTGCTCATGCCAATATTATTACCTAAGTTGTAGGTTCCTAGTTCTTCTTTGGGGAACTTATTGAGAATTTATTTATTGAGGTTAGTTTTATTTTATCACATTCACCATATGGTTCCCATTCCGTGATTTAGTAAAACTTGGTGTATTTTTATATATTTTTGGGCATGTGTCCCTTTATATGATTTGATTTGGAAAATTATAATTTTATTAATTTTTATGGATGGAGGGTAACTATAGATACTGGTGGTCAAAGTAAATCCATTTAGTAGGCATATTTTTCTTGTAGAAGAGGGAGACCAGGGTGGTGATGGAGGTTTTTGATGCTCACAATAGTTTAATATTTTCCTTATTAGATGTCTTGTTTATTTCTACCCTTTTTTGGGCATAGATATCCTATATACAGACATGTGATGCTATATTTTTATTATATAACTACTATAGAATTTACTCTGATTATTTGGTGAAACCATTCCCAAGTGTGTTCTTGTGATTTCCAGAAACTAGTTGAAAGCCTGTAGGGATCGAGAACACCCTTTAGGTTAGTGGTAAGTCAGTTCAAACATCTATTAGAGGGATGAACCAAACCAATTCATTAGAATATTTACATTTCTTTACAACAAATAAAACTCACACAAAGTGGTCTCAACAATATCTCATTTTATATTTTATAAATACATCCTAAATTAGGTTTCAATATGTGTTGTCTTTATTCCTACTATTCCCCTTTACCATAAATATTTTATTTCACTTTCTCTCCCACTTTCCAGAATGGCCCTAACGCCTTCTTTTTTATTGATTTTTGATAACCCCCCTTTCACGGGATGAGGGGGAACCCTTACAAGACACATAGGCTCAGATATTACATGACCCGTAGGTCTTAGGAATTATACATACTATACACTTTCTCTCCCACTTATTGTTAATAAATACTACAAATTTCAGAAAGTGACATCAATTAATGAAGGTCCTATGCACAAAATAAGTGCCATAAGGGCATTCAACACTCATTTTTTTGTCTTAATTGATGATTAATCCAAGATTCACATGATAAATAATTTTGTGACCAATAAAATTAAATTAGATATTAATTTTGAGGAGAATTTCATAACCAAATGTATGATCATCACATAGTGATTTATAATTAAGGAGATAAATAATTACCTTGAGAAGAATTATTTCTTCATTGATGAAACTAAAAATTATTTTAGATCATATCAACATTGTATTGTAGGAATTAAGTATAGATTCCATCTAGTTATGATCCAAAAATACATCATGAACATCAGATAAATGTTTTAGGAATATTTGAGAGCTAACATAGAAGATCCAAATTCTTACGTCATTCATCTATAATGACCACAAGAATCCCTTAAAAGAAGGAATATCCTTAATCCCTATAGAATTGATAGGGGTGTAGGAGGAGGATAACTCTCCATTATTGAGGGAGTTCTTGGGGATTATCTCTCTAGGGATTAAGAGGATTCTCCAGAGTCATTGTGGATAACTAAAAAAATGGATAGCCTTAGTGTTGAAAATAATATAATTTTCTTTAAATAGTACCAGGGTTTGAAAATAATAATTTAACATGCACCGTTATTATTTTATTAATCTCTATTGAACCCCATTCCTATAATAATAATAATAATATTTCTTGGTATACACAAAATGAGAAAATTAATTAAATATTATTTCATGATTTTTTTTAAATTTATTCAAATAATATTTAATATATATTATTACTCATTGGACATTTAAACTCAATCCATAATTCCTCCAAATATTCATAAATCCATAAATAATGTTAATTTATTTAATAAACAAATATATCATCCTTATTTTCAAATAAAAAATATATATTATATTCCTTAAATAAGAAAAAATATTTATTAAAATTTTTTCTCAACAAACATTCTCTTTAATAACAAGTGAATGGATATATATGATTATGAAAACATGAATAATTATTAAACCACACATGCGAATAATATTTATTCAACATGTTAAATAATAAATAATATTTAATATTTAACTGAGGTTATGGATACACATAATGTGTAACCCCCACACATGAAAATAATATTTATTTTCTAAAAATGTTTTGAATAATGTTTTTAATATTCTTCGGTTATTTATTAAAAAAAATTTGAGTCATTTTTTTCCTTAGAAAAAATAAAGGGTTAAAAGGAACCATCCTATCATTTTCTAAATGAGGCAATTTTTGAATTTTCTTACAAAATGTGAAAGGTAGTTTTTTTAATATATATAAAATTTATAGAATTACCTTCTATCATTTTATTTAAAGTTTCCTTTATACGTTTTTAAGGATATTTTCAAAGGAAAGGATTCATATAATATTTTGTGAATTTTATTTTTTCAAAATTTATTTTCAATGTGGCAAGTTTATTTTCCACAAGAATGTTTTTAATATTTTTAAAAGTATTAATATTCATAAATTAAATAAACATTAATGTTATGGAATTATTATAAAATTTGTATATACGTCTCATAGATATTTATATTTCTCACTCCTCCCCCTTTGATGGGGTAATACTTGTTGTATGTTTATTTCTCAAATTTCTTCTTTATGAAATTTTCTTTGATTATGATATGAGGAAAGATTATGTAACCCATTTTATTTACACGGGTACTTCATATGATTTATTTCATTATGTGTCACACATATTCATGTACATGAAATTAATGTGACAAGTGGGCCCAGAATTATATATCCCTCTAATACATTGGGTAATTTTTTAATCTCATGATACACCATGTATGAGATTACAGAGTGAACCTAATCCATTATGGTACTTTATCCACTATGTGATGTTGTCTCAATAGTTATTATTGAATTTTTTTATGTCATGTTTTATATTGTTTCCACATTTCCTATTTTTCCATAATCTCATGTTACAATGTTCTTTATGTTATTCTCCCATGTGATTACTCATGAGCCTTATCTTTTATGATTTTATGTTATACCTTTGGCTCACATGTTATTCTTCCATATCATGTTTATTTCCTTACCAAAATTTTTATCTCACCTTTTAATCTATGTATTCCCCACTTTATCCCATGTAGTTTTAGGATTTTGAATGTACTTAGGAGGTCATTATAGAGAATAAAATAATGAAGTTTTATTTCAGCCTCACTTTGATGCATTATGAATTTATTCTTCCAAATCACTAGGAATCGTGATATTTGTACAGTAATTAATAGATTTCTATGTCTAAAATCAGGTAATGATATGGGTAAAAGGCTTGGGTTTCTATAGTGATACTTTTATTTGTCAATTAGTGTGACATTGGAGCCTTTTTGAGAGACACCACTATATTATTATCATAATATAATGTGATATGGTCTTTAGATATTAGTAACACATCAAGATCTTGGAATTTTTTTTTAATAAAAATAACATCTTTTCTCACATCATAAACTTCTATATACTTGGAATCTACTATTGAATTAACAACAACTAGATAATTTGAACTTTTCCAGTTCACAACTCATCTATTGAGACTAAATACATATCATGACTCTAACTTTAGTTCATTTTGATCTATATGAAAATTAGAATCAATATAACCTATGATGACTAGCTCATCGTCTCCTCTATATATCAGGAACATATCCATAGTTTTTCTTAGATACTTAAGGATACCCTTAACAACAAACAAATATTGTTCACCTAGATCAAATTTATTTCTTCCTACCATGATCAAGACCTTATAAACATAAATACTAGTACATAACATGGCATTTATTATTGATCCTATCACAAAATACTATGATGTCCTAATCATTCTCTCTTTCACCTCTTATGTCAAAGGACACATTTTCTTGGAAAGTTTTATACCATGTAACAAAAGAACTGATCATCTCTTTGATTGTTCCATAATAAATCACTTTAGTGTCTAATAAATGTATATACCTTGGGTTAGTCCAAGTAGCCTCTTGGATCTATAATGAATGATCTTGATACCTAGAATTTAGGTTTCTTTACCTAAGTATTTCAAGGATAAGATTTTTTTAAACCAATCCTTAACTAACAATAAGACATGTTTTTATCTTCAATAAGCAATATTACATTGACATACACTAATAAGATAATGACTACACTCTCACTAAATAACTTGTAAAAAAATATATCTCATTTATTGTTAATGAAAAAAATTATTTTATAGATTTATAAAATTAAATTGTCTATGAATTGGACTCTTGATTCAATCCATAAATGTATCTATATAACTTATAAAACTTTTTTTTCATTACATGGAGTCACAATAACTTTTGAATATGTCATAAAGAAATATTCTAGAAGGTTCCAATTAAGGAAATATATTTTTTACATCTATCTTCTAAATTTCATAGTCATGGTAATCTCCTATAGAAATTTTAATTATGAGGAATTTAAACTTGAAAATAGGATAAAATGTTTTATTGTAATCAATTACCAGATGTTTTTTAAACCCTTTATCCCTTAACAATGATTTTTAGGTATTTAATTCACCATCCATGTCTAGTTTTATCTTGAATACCCATTTACACCCTACTAGATTTAAATCAATCAGAAGATTGACTAGAACCCAAAATTGGTTCTGATATATGGAATCTATCTCAGAATTTATGAATTCTTTCCATCTTTCATATTTTGAGCTCTCCAATACCACTTTATATGATAGTGGTTCATTATTTTCAATTAACAATGAGTCATTGTCTTCATTGAATAGAAAAAATATATATATTTATAGTTATCTTACCTCTATAGTGCTTCTATGGAGTACTTGTGTTTTAGGAACAACTTATTCTATAAAGACCTAGGGAATCTATTCCTGTACCAACTCTGATATATATTGATCACAAACTTTAGAGAAGTAAATCTTGATCCATATATATTCCTTAATTATGTGATCCCTCTCAAGAAAAATGGATTGTAATAAAATAATCAATTTCTTATTTGAGGGGTTATAAGATAATACCCCTTAATTTCCTTCAGATATCCTATAAATATACCCTTTATGCCTCAGGGAAATATTTTGTTTCAAAATTCCACCTTAACAAATGACTCACATCCCCATACATATGTATGTGGAAAAATGAGTTTCTTTCCATTCCATACCTCAAAGGGACTACTATTTACTGTTTTAGTTTGTACTCAATTTAGTTTGTATTATTCAGTTTTTAATGCATATCCCCAAAAGGATAATTAAAGATTCACATGGATCATCACCGACCTTACCATGTCTAGTAAGGTATGGTTTATACTTTCACTAACACCATTGAAATATGGTGTATAATTTGGATTGATTTGAGATATAACACCAAACTCATATAGAATTTCGATAAAATCATTGTTACAATATTCACCACCTTCATCAGATCAAAGCTTATTTATCTTCTTACCAAATTTGTCCTCTAATTTTTTCTTGAAATATTCGAATTTTTTAATAGTCTCATACTTATTCCTCATCATGTAGACATAGCCATATCTACTCAAGTCATAATTAAAAATTATTAATTAATAAAATACACCACTATATTCTCCTAGAAAAGGTCCACATACGTAAGTGTGTATTAATCCTAGAATCTCTTTGTCCCTTTCACCCTGTCCACCAAATTTTGGTTTGGTCATTTTTCTTTGAAAACAATCTTTACATCGTTCAAGTGGTCTTATCTCAAAATAGTCTAAATAACCATCTTGGTATAGATTTTTTTATGCTGCTCATTTATGTGACCAAGATGGTGGTTCCTTAGCTGGGTGTTATATGAGTCATACAAACACTATTCCTCATCCATTGAAAATAAATGGTTTTCATAATTAAATACATAAAGACCATTATTTAGTTGTTCTATACCATAAAAAATGTTGTATTTGTAAAAGATGTATTATTTATTTGAAAAATTGAAAATAAATCCATCAATTTCAAGTAAAGAAATAAAGAATCTATTCCTAATAACACTTTGCTTAAAATAAAAATTATTTAAAACCAAAATCATTCTAGTTGTCAATGAAATGTTGAATTCCCCTATAGATAAAGTAGTGATCCATGCTCTATTGTTTGCTCAAAGATCCAACTATCCTCTAGAAGTCTTTCAAAATATACTTGGTTCCTATATTTTGATAAAAATATGAGAACCAAAACCTATATGTAATACCCAAAGTGTAGATATATAAAGATTAAACTTAATAACAAACACACCTTTAACTTACCCTTTCTTATGGGTGTAGTTTTTCTTCCAGTGGACCATCTTTACACATGAAAAAATACTGTATCTTTTGTCCTAAAACTTTATTTGGATCATATTTTTCTTATAAGGGTGATATTAGAGATATTTAGACTTAGTATAAGTATTTTCAACCTATTTTGTTCTTCCTTTTCTTGATTTCCATAAGGATTGTGGGTTTTTCATGCCCCATGTTCTTGTCAATGTGGTGAATGAGAGTAAGTGGTTTTGAAAGAGTCTTATAACTATTACTAATGTCCTAATTCACAATGAAACTGGAGAATAATTTTGGTAGTAAGTAAAGGATGAGATTTATGTGTAGATTATCAGGGAATTTAATTCCCTAGATGTCTAAGTGCTCTATGTAGCCAATCATTTTGACTAAATGGGGCCCAAAATGCATCAAATCTTCAATATTTCACATGAACAGTGCATTCAAGATCTCATACCTCTCTTTTCTCACCTTCTCTTAATAGAGATCATGAAGGTGAGATATCATGATATATGTCATGACTCATCCCAGTGGGGCCCATGCCGCGAATCCCCAAGACCGCCTCTAATAGGCCAGGGGGTGGTGACTAGAACTGAGTTGGCATATCAATAACTTGGTAGGAATTTACTAAGAACTTGTACACATGAACACATCAACAAGCCCAAAAATGCTAAAATTTAAAAACCAATAAGGAACGTAATGAATGCATATAACCAAACCCAACTAACAGAGTACAATAGAAAGTAAAGTGCAGCAAGTAAACTGGGCCAGAATATAAGAAAACCAAAAGAAAGAGTCTGCAAACTAAAAAGTCCAACCTGTAAGTAAGAAACTTGTACTGGTACTACTAATCATGGCTGTAGAAACACCTCGGCTTGTAATAAAGCTCACAAATCTTGGTCTGGTCTTGGTCCACCCTGGACTCCATCAAAAGGCTTCTCATCTCCACAAGGAACAACAAATGCGAGAAAAGACTGTGCAGGGGTAAGTATAAAAATACTCAATAGAGGGCCCAGAAAACCACAAAGCAATACAAAATTAAATATATAGTTATCTATACATAACATATGTCTATAGAACATATAACAAGAGAAACATATCTAGATATACTCGAAATCCATACCAGTAGTCTAGAGGTAAGTCACAATGATAAAATACCCATTATAGGGATTTAGTTCAAAGATTTCATGAATCAATCATCCTAGAGAACTCACTCCAATACTCTGATAGCTCTGATGACATTCTTATGAGAAGCAAATTCATTAGGAAGTGTCACAAGAGAGATAGATGCACTGATAGATCTGAAGAGAGAACTGATATACTCATTCCAAGAGAACTCACTCCTGAGAGGGGAAAGATCATGATACACAAATGAGGATCACTAACATAACCATTGGGTGATACCACAACTCATCTAGATTCAACTGCTATATAGAGGATCAACATCCTGTAGGATTGTTCATGTTGATACATGACTCCACCTAGGGCCAAGAATGGGTAGAGGATCTCGTTTCAGGCCTCTCAGAGGGATTATGACTCTATCTAAAATGTCCTCCTGAAGGGATCATACTACTGTGGATGGAAATGATACATACAATTCAGGGGAACAATAAAGGGGGACACTAACCCAAAGGAAACTTTTCCAAGGAACAGTGGACAAAGAGATCAATCCATGTACATAAAAGTACACAGCGTGTAGAATGGTCACACACTGTATCCTATGACCCCAGGTACTGCATGTGTACAATGGCCCATGTTGAAGAGCATATCATGAAGAAAGATATATACATGGTGTGTAAGAGATTGACACGCTGTGTCTAACTATCCAGGGCCGCTCCATTTACACTGTCCATGTGCCCGTAAACGATTTCAACCCGTGTCTACCAACCCGTGTACCAATACATGAGGTAACTCGTGTAACCAGTCTGATCTATCCATGTAGTGGAGTACATGTTGTGTACTCTACCCCATGTCCATTTATCGTCCGAGATACATGCCGAGTCCTGCGTAGGGATCCAAATGTTGTGTGACATTTTTCATATGTTGTGTCATATATTTTTTTCGCTTGACACCCAAGCCACTGCTCAATGGGGCCCACACGCTGTGTAGTCTGAACTACACGCCATGTTCATCGCGATTTTATAGAAACCTCTGGTTCTTCACCAGCACTTTGGATGATCCTACAATATTTGATCCAACTATTCGTTCACTGTGAAATTCAATATCTAGAGTCATCCTGCCATGGTAACACAGAATCAATAGTTTTCAGGTGTTTGATCGGCCCTGAAAACCTGTTTCAATTATCTGAATGAAGAACGCTTGAAGGAAGATTTATCTCAAACCATATCTATTAATCTTACTCCATCATCATAAAACCTCTACTAGGTCATCATGATTTTAAATATCCAATTTGGGATCGTTGTGTTACGAAACGGACGCTCAACGATCCATTGTTCATAACCCCACGAAGAACGCAAAAAACATGGGATCAAAAATGGAGAATAAATCCAAATAGAAAAAAAGAGGAATAAACCCTAGCCTTCATTCATCATGGAATTGATCCACTCCCATTAGAAGGATCAAATTAAATAAACAAATATGAATCACATCATGCACAGATTAATTCCCCAAAATGAAACGCAATAAAAGACCCTCTTGAAAAAACGAATGATTCATGGGTAAAACTATTTGTGGGTTTATACGAGTTCATTATTTAATAAAAATCGAAGAAAAAATGAAATAAAAACAATAAACCTACCACAAGTTAGGATCAACGAAGTGGGAGAGCTACCGTTGGTAGGGATTCGATCTCACTGCTCAATGATCCACGCATCGTCATTCTTCAAGAATTCTCCTAGGATGGATCCTCTCCAAATATCCAGAGCATCCAAAGAATGTTATTAGGGTTATGAACCTAAACCTAGGCTCCTGGTCATTTAAAACCAATTAATGTGTTGCTGCATTATAGAAATGTTTAAAATAAAATAAATTATTATATATATTTTATTTCCTTTAAAATGTCCAAAAACTGACATCTATTGCTGACTCGTGCCAGTTGATGTTAGTCCCTGCCTAAGGTAAATTCACTACTCTAAATGCAATAGTACTCTCAGATTTCAGATTTGGGAACCCATTTAAAAGTTATTCCACTTTATCAGGAAAACCACTCATGCACTAATTAAATGTTTAATTTATTTCAAACATTTATTCTGTGCACTCCAGGCCTCGGAATCGAACATGATTGCAAATATTGGTCTCAAAATAATTCAATAAAATATTTAAAAATAACACACAAAAAATTTGAGACATTACATTCTCCCCACCATTGAGATTTTACATCCTCAAAAATCCAAAACAAAAGGCTACTCAAACAGATGTCAGTACTCCCCGTGAATATGAGCCTCCCACGCCCATATGCTCTCATGAAGGTTCCTGTACTTCCACCAGACACACACCAAGTGAATCGATCACCCACGAAGTATCCTCTCCTTCTAATCCTTGATCTCCACTAGGTACTATGCGAATGTCACTCCATCCTCGATGTCCATCTCATCCGAGTCAATGACGTGCTATGGTTCATGCACATACCTCCTCAGCTACGACACGTGTAAGACAACATGTACCTAGTGAAATTGTGGTGCTAGATATAGGTGGTACGCCACCTCTCTAACTATGAGAAGTATCTAAAAAGGGACGATAAAACTCATAGACAACTTGTCACCCTGACCAAATCTACGCAACCCTGGACGAGGTGGGACCCAAAGGAAGACATGGTCTCCCTACTCAAAATCCAAATGTCTCTATTGTCTTTTAGCATAAGACTTCTGCCAGATAAATATAGTCTTTATCTGCTCCAGGATGATCTACACCTTCTCATTGGTAGCTCGTATCAACTCTAGACCCATGAGTTTTCAGTCTACAGGGTCGGTCCAACTAAGTGGTGACCGAAAGCGTCACCCATATAATGTCTCAAATGGTGCCATGTCGATGGTGGAGTAGAATCTATTGTTGTACAAAAAATCTATTAGTGTTAGGTGGTCCTCCAAACTTCAAACAAAATCCAAGATATAGGCCTACAACATATCCTATAGAACCTATATGGTTATCTTTGTCTGGCCATCTGTCTAGGGATAGGATGATGTGCTCAAGCGTAGCTAAGTCGCAAACTCCTCCTGAAATCCCTTCCACAATAGAGATGTGAAACAATAATCACAATTTGAGACTATCATAGAAGGGATTCCATGAAGACGAACTATCTCTTGTATGTAGAGGCATCCCAAGATCTCTACAGAACATTGATCCCAAATATCTAGAAAGTGGGCCGACTTGGTGAGTTGGTCAATGATCACCTAGATGGAATCGTGTCCCCTATACATTCGTGGTAAGACCATCACTAATTCCATCCATATTCCATTCCACTTCCATTACATCACTTCCAGGGGATGAGATAACCCCGCTGACACCTGGTTCTCAGCTTTCACATGCTGTCACATAAGGCATTGAAAAATGAACTATGCTACTTCCTTCTTCATACATGTCCACTATAACTGATGTTGGAGGTCCTAGTACATATTTGACACTCCAGGATGTACTGACAAGGTGGGTGTATAAAAATACCTCAGAAACTCCTCCTACAACACCACTAGAATGACTGTACATCCTCTGAAAAGAACTATGTGCTCCCCACCTTGAAAATATCCATCATGAGCATGTCCTGTGGATAACTGAGCATGTAAAGTATCATAGTTGATATCCCCTAGTTGTTTCTCCCTGACTCAATACAAGAGTAGATAGGTAAAAACCATGTACTGGAGATAAGATTCATCCTTCCCAACTACGAAGGATAACTTTATAGAGGCCAAATGCTCTGATGTCTCGCTCAGTAGCTGTGAAATCGATCTACAACTGAGATTATATTCCACAACATTCTCCTTCCCAGGAGTATATAAGATCTTGAATTCATAATCCTAGAGTAACTCTATCTATTGCCTCTACCTCAAATTCAGATCCTTTTGTGAGAATATGTACTTGAGACTCTTGTGGCCAGAGTAGACGATAAACCGTTCGCCCACTAGGTGGTGTCACCACATCTTCAAATCAAAGACTACTGCTTCCAACTCAAGATAATGGGTCATGTAGTTTTTCTCATATGGACTTAGATGTCATGAAACATAAGAAATTATCACTTATATCTGCATCAAGACACAGCCAAGCATGGTCCTTGAGGCGTCACAGAAAACTATGTTCTCGACACCCTCTTCTAAAAATTTCAAGATTTTTGTGCGCGTGAAACTCTGCCTCAACTGCTAGAAAGCCTATCAGAACTTCTCATTCCATAAAAAAGGCTACCTTTTCTGGTTCAAGGCTGTCATTGGTGCTGATATCTGGGATAAATTAGGGATAAATATCTAGTAGTATCATGAAAACCCAAGTAAGCTTCACACCTCTGTCACACTCTAAGGTAGATCTCATGATAACACTACCTGGACCTTGGCTGGGTCCACTGCTACTCTATCTTCTAAGATAACATGTCAAAAAAAGTGGACCTCCTGTATCCAGAACTGAAACTTCGAGAGCTTCCCAAAAAACTGGCGCTCTCAGAGTACGTCTAGAACCATCCAAAGGTGTCTCACATGCTCCTCCTATGATGTCGAGTACACAAGGATTTCATCAATGAATACCACTATGAACCGATATAAGTATGTATTGAAGATCCAATTTATAAGTCCCATGAACACGAAAGGGGAATTCATCACGTTGAAAGGAATCACCAAGTACTCATAGTGACCATAGCGGCATCGGAAAGATGTCTTCGATATATCCTCATATTTTACTTTTAAGTGGTGGTAATCTGATTGAAGGTCATACTTTAAGAACTATTGTACCCTTCTTAGGTGATCTAAGAGTTCATCGATACTTTGTAGTGGATACTTGTTCTTCACCGTTACCTGGTTCAGGAACTGGTAATCCATTCACAACCTCAAACTCCAATATACCTTCTTGGAAAACAAAACCGGGGCTACCCAGGGTAAAACAATGGGTCTTACAAAGACCTTTTCAAATTCTCCAACTAAAACCTCATCTCATGAAGCTATGCGGGAGCCATCTGATATACTAGTGAGGATATCAATGTCGTCCTGGGGTGTAATTCGATGCAGAATTTGATCTTCCAGTGGGGAGGTAATCATGGAAAATCTTTCGGAAATATGTCCTCGTACTCTTCCACTACTACTGGGAACTCTAATCTCATAATATCTACTTCTTTAAGGGTAAGGCTATCCAACTCATGATTGATTGGCTACACCCTCCTATGAATGATACCATTTTATGCTACCTGAGTTTCCTTTTCACTAAAAAATTAAAACCCTATTCGATCATTGAAGAAACACTACACTCTTCACCTAAAGCAGTCAATCTGGGCATGGATAGAAGATAACCAATCCATATCGATAATGATGTCATAAGGCCTTGACCCTACCACCAAGAGGTTTCAACCAAAACTCTCACCTACAAGGGTAATCTCAAACTGTCAAAAAGGATGTGTGGTCATTGAGACTCTTCCCGTAGGTGTCTCTTAGAGTAAGGGTTGAGTCAACGACTCCACAAAAATCTAATGGTTTTGCACAAGACCTGTTCCGAGGAAAGAATGACTAGCACCTATGTCTATAAGTACATCATCTATGGTTGAAAATACAAAAATCATAACTCTAATTATCCCTTGAGTCCCTGGGTCATACACCTCGACCACATTTAGATGACCCTGCCCCCATACCCTTACTCCCTAAGCCCGGTGCGGGCCTCCTGGGGGTGGTAGTAGAAGTAGGTCAAAGTGTCTGCAACATCCTACAGCTCTCCCTACTCATCTTCCACATCCGCCGCCTAGCAGGTCTGCCTGCTCTACTCTCTTCTTATACCTCAGTGGTCCATCCACTACCTACCTGTCATTAGTTCGATGGGTTGGAAAATCTTTAGAGAGATTCACCTTGTCGTTGCACAAGTATCATCACCTCTCCCTAGGCTGACTGGATCCAGCCTAAGAGCCCTGGATGGTAGATCCTCTGTCTTGGGACCTTCTATGACGTCTCCCACATCCTGATCTCTATGCTTGAAATATACTCCCTGCTTCTGAGGTCTATTCACCTTTCTAGCTACTATTGATTTCTAATGGATGTATCTGCTCAGCCAGGAAGCTCTTGACCACCAAAGCTCTCTTGAGTACTCATGCATAAGTCAAAATGCATATAGTTATGAAACTAGATCGGATGTCCCATCGTAGACCTTTATTGAAGGTCTGGTATCTGATTTAATGATCCATGACCATAACCATAGAGTACCTGGGGAGGTTGGGGAACCTTGATGAATAGTCATCTACTGTTAAACTGCCCTGTTGGAGCTGAATAAGCTCCTGGATATGAGCTGATCTCAGTATAACTGGAGAAAACATCTCCTAAAGAGTCGCTCGAACTTTGTCCATGAAAGAGTCTCCTTGTCCTGAGTTTGCATGGTCAAACTCCACCATCATCCCACTGAACCCTAAAGAAGGATCGCTCCTAGGATTACAATCTGGTCTGCTGGTGTCCTCACTAGATGGAAACCCTTGGTTACCACCTCAAGACAGTCCTTGGTCTCCTGAGGGTTGGGCTTACCTTAGAACATAAGGGGTCTTTAGCTTTGAAACTCATGGTGTGCACTTAGCATGCACTCCTCATCTGCTCATACTGCAGGTACCACGTGCTGCTCCATTGGTGGTGATATAGTAGGTGCACCAGCTGGAGGTAATTCCTAGGGGACTGGCCCCTGAATCAAATCCTCATCACCGAGGGGTTCATCCTCGTGATCTAGTCACTGAATCCTATCAGGTATGCATCATGAAGGAATCCTGTAAAGAAATAAGATGTACCATGTTCAAAGAGTATATCTTGATAGTTGACACAAAAGGACATGAAAAACACAACCCATTCCTATATGATGTATGCACCATTATTTTGTTTCTATGCAACTAG
Organism: Viscum album; assembly: GCA_963277665.1. Taxonomy (NCBI): domain Eukaryota; kingdom Viridiplantae; phylum Streptophyta; class Magnoliopsida; order Santalales; family Viscaceae; genus Viscum; species Viscum album. The sequence continues at coordinate 1,511,692,146 of OY728155.1, read as the reverse complement.
TGTTCTCATACACTGAGTCTAAAAGTAGGTTATTAGAGTCCTGGTGTATGGATACATTAGACACCCATACCAACACATGAGTCTCTGTCCTGAAATCTGAGCTCGAAAAACTTAATACTGTTTCCCAAAACCAATCTCACAGACTCTTGGTCATAAGGTAGAACTGACCACCTATGATACCACTATGTCATGACCCGTCCCAGTGGGGCCCATGTCACGAATCTCCAAGCCTTCCTCTAATAGGCCAGGGGCTAGTGACTAGCACTGAGTAGGCATATCACTAACTTGGTAGTCATTTCCTAAGTACCTGTACACATTCACTCATCTCCAAGACCAAAAATGTTGAAATTTAAAAACCACTAAGGAATGAAATGCATGAATACAACTAAGACTAACCAATGGAGTACAATGGAAAGTAAAGTGCAGAATGTAAACTAGGCCAGAATAGAAGCCCACCAAAAGAAAGAGTATAAAAACTACAAAGTCTAACCTGTATGTAAGAAATAGGTATTGGGACTAGTGATGATATTCATAGGAACACCTTGGCCTCTAAGTAAGCTCAGAAATATCGGTCCGGTCCTAGTCCACCCTGGACTCCGTCAAAAGGCCACTCATTTTCACAAGACACGATACATGTAGGAAAAACCTATGCAGGGGTGAGTATAAAAATACTCTGTAGAGGAACCCAAAAACCATAAAGTAATACACAAGTAAATGTACAGTAATATCTACACAGTATATGTCTACAGAACATATAACAAGAGTAACATATCCAATTGTACTCGAAACCCAAATTCGTAGTCTAGAGGTAAGTCACAACAACCACATACCAATGCTATGGATTCAGTTCGAAGATTACATGAAGAAATCATCCTAAATAACTCACTCCATGAGTCTGATAACTCTGATGATGTCCGTTTGAGAAGTCCATTCATCAAGAATTGTCATGAGAGATATAGACGCACCGATAGATTTGAAGAGAGAAATGATACACTCATTCTGGGAGAACTCACTCCTGAGTGGGGGAAGATCATGATACACAGATGAGGATCATTACCAGGGCCATGGGGTGATACCATGAATAACTTGGATTCACCTACCACGTATAGGATCAATGTCCCATAGGATTGGTCATGTCGATAACTGACTCTACCTAATGACAATAATGGGTATATGATCTCACTCTAGATCTCACGAAGGGATTTTGACTCTATCCAGAAAGTCTTACTGAATGGATAATACTCTTGTGGATGGAAATGATACATGACCTTCAGGGAAACAGGAAAAGGGGAACTAACCCAAATGAAACTTTTCCAAGGAATAGTAGACAAGGAGATCAATCCATGTACATAAAATTACATGAAATATAGAAAGGTCACACGTCGTTTCCTATAACCCCAAGTACTACCCGTGTACAATAGATCATGTCAAATAGAATGTCGTGTAGAAAAAATATACATGGTGTTCAAGAGTGTGACACGTCGTGTCCTACTATTTGGGGGTCGCTCTGTGTATGTTGGTCGTGTGCCCGTACACAGCTTCAACTAGTGTTTTCCAACCCATGTACCGGTACATGAGGTAACCCATGTAACCGGTCTGGTCTGGCTGAGTGGCGGAGTACATGTCGTGTACTCCATCCCGTGTCCATGAATCGTCCGAGATATAGGCTGAGTCCTGCGTAGGGACCCACATTCTGTGTGACATCTATCACACACCGTTTCATAAATTTCTATCGCCCAAAACCCTAGATGCCGCTCAACTGGGCCTACACACCATGTAGTCCGAACTACATGTCGTGTTCATCATGATTTTCTAGAAACCATGGGTTCTTCACTAGTGCTTCGGATGATCCTCCAATATTTTATCTTGTTGTTTGTTTGTCTTGAACTTGAAGATCTAGAGTCTCCCATCTCTAGTAACACTAAATCGGTAGGTTTCAGGTGTTTGATCGGCCCCAAAAACCTATTTTGATTATCCACATGAAGAACACTTGAAGGAATATTTGTCCCCAACCATGTCCATTCATCCACCTCCATCATCGTTGCACCTCCACTGGGTCGTCATGATGTTAGATTTCCAATTTTTGATCGTTGTGTTTTGAAATAGATGTGAAATGATCTTTTATTCATAAACTTGTGAACAATGCGAAGAACGTGGGGTCAAAAAGGGAGAAGAAATCCAAATAGAAAAAAGGAGGAATGAACCCCAAATTTCATTCATCAAGGAGTTGATCGGATCCTATTAAAAGGATCAAAGGAAACAAAAAAATAATAATCAAATAATGCACGAATTAGTTCCCCAAAATGAAACCCAATAAAAGAACCTCCAACAAGAACAAACAATTTGTGGGTCAAACTGTTTGTGGGTTGATCAGAGTTCATTGTTTAACAAAAGAACAGGGAAAAAATGAAATCAAAACAACAACCCCTACAATATTTTAGGATCAACAAAGAGGGAGAGCGGTCGTATGTTAGGATTTGATCTTTCTACATAATGATCCACACATCACCGTTCATCAGGAATTATCCAATGATGGATCCTCTCCAAGGATCTAGAGCGTCCAAGGAATGTTTCCAGGGTTATGAGCCTAACCCTAGGCTCCTGGTCATTTAAAACCAATTAACACATCACTGAATTATGGAAACTTTTAAAATAAAATAAATTATTTATTTTATTTTATTTCCTTTAAAACGTCCAAAAACAAACTTCTACTGTCGACTTGTGTTGGTCGATGTTAGGCCTCACCTAAGGTAAAGTCGTTGCTCTGAACACAACGGTGCCCTCAGATTTCTAATCTGTGCACCCATTTAAAATTTATTCCACTTTTTTAGGAATTAAAAGTTTAATTTATTTCAGACATTTATTCTGGGAACTCTAGGCCTCAGAATCGCACGTTGTCACAAATTTTTGGTCTTGAAATAATTCCAAATAATATTTAAAATAATACATTGAAAATATGAGACATTACACTATATGTATCCATATCCCCATGTTTCTTTATAAGATAATTTAAAATAGATGATAGCATGAAACATTGGATATATGTGGAATCATCTAAATGCTTCTTGTATTGAGATAATTCTTCCATACTAGACTCTTGGTCTAGAACTTAATGAATGGGGTTTTTTAGTACATATAATTTCATTTTATGGAATAGAATAACATGCAACTAGGTTTTCCATTCTTAGAAATTTGTGTCGGTGAGAAGGTTATGCTTCTGAAGTATGGGTCAAAGTGATAACATTGAAGTCATGTGTATTTCCATTTGTATAATTATGAAAATCAAAATTTTATCCCTTTATCTGATTTATTATATAATAAATATTAAATTTTTTAATCTCTCAATATTTTATTAAAACCCAATATCCCTCACCATTGGTTTTAGAATATCATGTTTCTTGGATTTTTTAGTGGCAATAACCTATATTCCTCTTCTGATAAACCAAGATTTGGCCTGAAATTTTATTTGAAGGGTTTTAGGTAGACATAATTTTTACAAATACATTAACTTGTAGTTCCTTGATCTATTGAGTGGACTCCCAAATCTAGAATCCTTGGTTAGTATTTCCTCAACCCTTGCCTCTCAATTATAGATGTTCCTTCATTAGTAGTCAACCCTTGATACTTTGGATGGTCAAGGACTTTGAAATATGGTTTTATTTTAACTTAAGTAGTGTAAGGTCATGCCTACTTAATACATATAATTTAGGGTTTTTTATCTTTATGTGTAAATTTCCAATTTTATATTTATTACATGCTTGTTAATATTAAGTGGATTTAATTAAATGATTAACCCTATATTAAATAAATTTTACATAAAATAAAATTTTAATTTAGTTATAACTTGAATTATTTTGAATTAATTAATTAATGTGATCATGAAAAACATCCATAATGAATTTACCATGAAACTCGATAAAAATGTAATAATAAGAATGGTATGATCATGAAATTTTCCTAATAGTTTGTTTATCTTGCAGATGATAAAATAACCATTGAACTAGGGAAAAAACACCTTGAACCATGATTTAGATTGTGTTACAGCTTTACATCTATCATCCCATGTATCTCTTAGATTGGTTTCACCTTAGTTACAAACTTGAACTACCTCTACTCACCTGGGATCTCAATCCATTACATAAGCTTTTACTCACATATAGGTGAGAGGAACCAAATGAATGGTTTAGGGGGTTTAAATAAAACGAAATTGTGGGCATTCCTACCCTTACATAATGATAGTAGGGATGATGTGAAGACCATCAATTTAATATTATAATAAATTAAAAGGAAACCAATCACATAAAAAGTTATAGTCTATGTTCATTATTATTTATATAAAAGAAATAAATTATGAAATTAATAAGATACCATTAACTCTCAATAATTATTATTTAAGATAAATAATTCTCAAATAAATTAATTATCTTCTTTATTTAGTCAGTTATTTTATCTTATTATTATCCAAACTTTCTTGATATTTTCATCCAAAATTATTTTATATAAAATAAATAATTTGTATACTTTTTACTCATGCAGAATGTAGTATACACATATTATCATGTAATTTCATGGAATGTACTGTTAAATAAATGATACATCGACGCATTTTATTTACATGGAGTGTTATGTTTTAATGCATGTATAATAATCATTATATCATGATTTATAAACAAAATGTAGTTCATAATTTCACATAGAAATTAATTAAATATTTAATATATATAAAATCCATCACATGGAATGTACAAGTCAAATAAATAACATACTTAACAAATTTTGATAATATTTAAGCAGTATAATAAATTAATGTTAAATTTTATGCAATCAGGTAATATACATAATGTGTATTATTCAGATATATACCATGTATTGTTCTTTATTGTTTATCTATTACACATGCCTTGGGACTGGGTATCTTATCCTTATACTTACATTAATGGTGGAAACAATGTGTACCTAGGATACTCGTCATGTGGTCTCCAAGTTACATAGTTACCAGTCACAAATGTTGTGCAATAAACACCTAAATCATCTTTTAATAATAGAATATATGTTATGTACGCAAGTTACATGCCATATAGTCCCTGTAAACATATGAAAATATGGATTAATCAACACACAGTGTTAATTAAATACACACTATGTAAAATTAATAAACAATGTTATGAATTAATTCATGAGTCATCCAGATGCATTAAACATGAATACACGAAGTGTACCAATGGGCTACATACTTTGAATTATTATGTTAACCATCCATAATACTTGGCACCTATGGATTCATCGAATGTTATTCATTCATAATTAATCCAATTTTGATTATATTTGTGATAATAAAGAGGTTAAATAGGATATATTGTTATTTATATTCAAATAATTATTAAAAAAATTGAAAACTAACCATAATTGTATAAATAAATCAATGACCTTTAAATAATTATAAATTATTATGTGACTTCTCTGATCCCACTTGAAGTTTCTAGGCATTGTGGAATTTCCATAAGGTCATGCCCAAATTGACTTATTCTCATAATAAATAATTAATCTCAAATATACATGACGAATAATATCATGACCAACAAAATTAAATTAAATATATTCACATGAGAATGCCGTAACCAAATGTAGAATCATCACATAACGATTTATAATTAATTTAATCATTTAAATAATTACATTTTGAATATTTATTTCTTCATTGATGAATATGAAAATTCTTATATGTCACACCATCATTTCATTGAAGTAATCAAGTATATATCCCCCAGTGATGATCCACACTGCACTATGATCCTCTGAGAGACGCCCTAGGAATCACTGAGTGCTAGTGTGAAAGATCCTAATACTTGAGACATTATTCTATGATCACCATGAGAATGAATTCAAAGAAAGAATCTACTTGATCTATCTAGAATCAAGTGTTTTTTTGGATGAGGATCACTCTCTGTTCTTAAGAAAGTTCTTAGAGATGATCTCTCTTGGAATTGAGAGGATTCTTAAGAGTCGTTGTACACAACAACAAAACTGGATAGCCTTAGAGTTGGAAATAATATAATTGGGTTTAAATAGTGTCAAGGCTAGAAAATAATAATCAAACATGCAACATTATTATATCCTTAATCCCTGTATAATTCCATGTATATAATAATTATGATATTATTTCTTGACATGTGAAAACCATCAGATAAATTAAATATTATTTCTTTAAAAAATTGTTTAAAATTTATTCAAATAAATATAATATATGTTATTTATCATAAAACCTTTAAAATTAGTCTTCTATTCCTATAAAATATTTATCAGACCTTGAATAATTTTTATTTATTTAATAAATAAATATCATTTCATTATTTACTAATAAATAAATAGATAAATATTATACTCAAAAAATAACAAATAGATATTTATTAAATATTATGGAAACAAAATATTCTCTCGAATAACCAGTGATTGGATATATGTGATCAAGAAAACATGAATAATTATTAAACTATGTATAAGAATATTATTTATTCAACATGTTAAATAATTAATAATATTTAATATTTAACTAATGTTCTGGATACACTTAGTGTGTGACCCTCTAGGTCTCTCTCTGAGTAGAATTAGTCAGATCCACCTAAAGTATACTATTAGCATCTAGAAACATGCCAAGACACCCATATATAAATAAGACAATGTTACAGTGACAAAAAAACTCATATGGATACTTACTATGTAATATAATCCCCTTATCGTGATATCTCTAATCAAGCAAGTTGTATGTTGGTGTCATCAACCTATGTTTTTTATGCATCTTTATTTAACTATATAGAAATGAACATGCCCATAGGAAACCATATAAATGGATTTATTTAGGATATTTCATTTTAATAAAAGGTACTAATATATACACTTTTGTTAAATAACGTAACCGATAAATCCTTTCTTTCATTATTCATTAATGTAATATCACTCATGACACACCCAGTGTATCCTGATTCGTCGTGAACATATGTCATCATAGTTTTTATAAATACATCAAAGTATGAAACTAATATTATCCATTAATAATAATATTAAATTCTAAGGATAAATTCATGTGTCTATAGATAGGAACATCCAATTATATATATAAATGTTGATTTCCTTCTGGAAGGTCGTGTTCTCATAATCTCCTACACTGGAAATTACCATGAGAATATACCATGAGAAAGTTCATCAAAGTCCTATGAACCTCCACCAGTGATATATTATATCATTTATTTCCCATAAAATAATATCATCTATCTATAGAATATATATTTTAGACAACAATCATGAATGTTCTAGTTTCTCATCATACTAGGGAACTGCTATGACCTTTCAATGTGACCGTTAGTCTTAGGACATTATCACATACTATGTCATGTAGAATAACAATCATGATGTGATAAGAAGTTTATTACTATTCAAAATAATGAATATAGGTAATCATAAATAACATAGAAGTTGGTTATAGGGAACCAACTCCTACAATTCATACTCAAGTGTTATCCCAACAACCAATCCAATCTAAGTCTACATGTGTCATACTTGATATAGAAAACAATAGGGTTTAATATATACAAAAATGATGTATATTATCAACTAAATTTTATACCAAATGAAATGAGATACTACTTACCTTCATTAGATACTGTCCAAAAATACCAGGATGATACAATTGATGATACCACTTAAATACTAATAAATCTACCTGAATTTCTTGCACTTCAAAAAAAAGATCAAAAAAATTCAAGTTCAAATGATAGGAATTAAGTTAAAAGAAACAAATATGAAAATTATTCAAAACTTTATCTCTTAAGACATTGATTAAGAAAAATTATCCCCTTTTTATGATTTTTTTTATTTACCAAGGATGAGAGATAAATAAATCATACCTTGTAAATGAAACCTATTCTTTATTTGTCTCCCCTTAAGGATACACTCTATTCAATATTCAAAATGGAATAACCCTTCAAAAGATACGTTACATGATGTTTCTTGTTTTTAATTCCAAAAAATGGGTATTATTCTTGTGTTTATCAATATTTTACAACCAATAGTAATCCTTAGGTTTTCTCACTAATATCACGCTTCACCTTCAGTTCCCTAAATTGATAGAACAAACAGAACAATAAATATTAATGAAATAAGGTGGATCTTTTTCTCATCAATTTGAACAACAAGGTTGAGAGGATTGTCTTATCCAAGTTTCTACAATATCCATGCTACTACATATGTTCATTACGAATAATTTTTTTGAGTGAGTATGGATCTTCTCAAATCCTTTTTTACTCCATGTGGATAATCTTTTTTCTCAACATCTTTAATGGATAATGAATTAATAATTATTTTAAGGGAAACTTCTTTTACTAGGAAAATGGCTAGAGATTCTTTTTTATTGTGACCAACTTCCTTTCATCTCCCATATAAAACTTCTTTAATTCATGGTTTGTTATTTTTTAACAACCTATCATGAAATTTTAGTTCTCTATGTGAACCGGTTATTCTCATTTGGAACAAAATTTTCCTTATGCATCTTCCAACTTTATTAACTTTTGTAAATCTACTACTCAAATTACTAAAATATCTATGGGTTTATTGAAAAAAATCTTAGATATGCCACATGAAATCCTTTGAGATCCAATTTTCTTATCAGTAATTTTATGTAAAGAACTCTTATTTAACTTCTTGGGTTTATTACCCAATTATAAACCATTATCCATCTTTGTAATATTCTTGGGAGTATCTAGATTTTCATCTCTATTCAAATTATTTTTCATGGATGAAACTTATTTTTTCTATATATTTTGTGGTCTTATTTTCCCATTTTTTTGGATACATGTTGAGATAAACAAGAATTGATTCAATGAATATCACCATTTCACAAACCATAAATATTTTCAAGTTCTTAAAATATTTTTGAGGTATACTATTGTTTCTTATTATATGGATGTTTATTCTTATCTATCATCCTCCCATTTTAAATGGACTCCCTATGATCTTTATAATTTAAATTATTATACCAAAAATACACTTCACAATATCCAAACCTATTATAACACTAACAAAACCCAAAAACCTTTATATCTTCTTCAAACATGATTATTGTATAGATTTTATGGCATAAAATTTTTGGTCCTCGTGCACTACTTGACATGATCTTATTAGGGAACTAGATTCTATAATTTTTCTCCTATCCTCTAAGGATATAGTGGTATGTTTATCATCACATATCCTCATCCATGTTTGTACATTTTTTTTAAAACTTGTACTATTCATAAAGAATATTTAGAAAAAACATCATAAAAAGGTATAGATGTTACCTCTTTCTTTAAGAATCTTTTAGAGATACTAACAGATGATTTTGTGCTCTTTCTACCACTCAGTAGAGGTATTTTTGACTATAGGATCCTCCTTTTAAAAGTTTATGGAATCGTATCTATTTTCACCAAATCCTTGTGAAGACATAACATGATAATTCTGAATGTTTTCTATTGTAATTTCATGCACAAGATTATTCTTATTGAGAATACTCCTCTCAACTTAAATTTGATTTATCTTATCTTCACATTCCTTATTAATCATTACTACTTCATCATCATGAAAATTTATCTTTTCTTGTAACAATGTGTCAAGTTCCTTAATCTTATTGTATTTAACATCCAATTTTTAAATATTAACATCAATATTGTTTTTAAATTTTGTTTCCTATGTATGAATCTTATCATCCTGATATTTCCTGAATTTTTCTTTCTCTTGAACCTATTTGATACATTTACTATCATATTTGAAGCATCTCACTACAAGCTCCACATTCCATGAATTTAGTATTCCAACTTTCTTTGAGATCATTATGCATTATAGAAATTTTTATTCCACATATTTATCTATAGTATCTACCTCACTTTCAAGATAGGTGATTTATTCTTGCATGATTTAAAACATCCCACATACAAAAGTAACTATTTATTTTTGAATACAATGCATAATTTATCTTAATTCATAAATTGATATATCTTGAGAGTTTGTAGATATACAATCATCACCACTAATTCTTGGTTCTTCTTGATGAAATATTTTACAATTCTTAACACAAGTCTGGTCATTAATAAGATGTATTGATTATTTTGAGGAAGAAGGGATACCCTTTTCCTTAGTGTCAATTTAAACCAAATTTTCTTCTATATTGGATATATATATCTTGTTTAGTTATATGTTTTGGAGGAACTTGTTATTCATACATGAGAGACAAATTTCTCATCATATTCTTCTTCCTCTTCTCTTTCCTATTCATAAAAATCATCGTAGAAACTGAATTATGATTTGAAAAAGATAATTCTTCACCAAAACTATACTTAATTATAAAAAAGGAAATAAAACATAAAATCTTCAAGGAGATTTTTTTTTAGTAAATTGATAATTCAATTAGAGATGAACCTCTCTCTGATACCAACTATTAGGGCCATTATGGGTTATACTAAACATTGAGAGGGGTGGGGGTGAATCGGTGTTAGGGTCTTTTCCTCTATATCAATTCAATATTTTATCCCTCTTTGACCAATTAAGATCTTGATTCTCTTATTTTTTTACCACTAATTTTTTTAATCACATAAGAAAATGGAAAAAAAATATTTACAAGATTCACCATTCAATAATAAAGGCTAATCCTAGTGAAATCAGGAAACAATCCATGACCAAAGGAACCACTAGAAATACTCAGTGAGTTACAAACATGGTCTAGGATCCCGGGACACCCTAAGAGGGCAGGGGTGAATCAGGGTGTCAAATTTTATTTTAAAATGATGATCTTATTCCTACATTGGTAGGAACTCATTAAACCTGTAAGAATAATTAGAACAGAAAGCAAACAATCACATGTTGAGAGACCGCCCATCAATTTTACTTGGTTCACCACTAAGGGCTACATACAAGGAGCATACACCAACAGTGTGTCGGTCATACCTAAATCCACTAATCTTCACTAGTTTATGGATTACAAGGTTTGGACATAATCACTCTGTTCCAGGAACACTACCTTTATAAAGGTTCAGAGAAAGCTCATTGTGTCCCTCGAACCACTTCCATATACTCCCCTTGGCTTACTGCCTTGGAGAGGCCTTCACTCAATTTATCGACATGAAGGTAACTTAAATATATTTGAATTTAATTATTTGTCTCTTTTCATCACAAGACACTACTTTCATCGAAGTACTAAATTGATTCACTTGAAATCACTGAACAACTGAACCAGATATTCAGAACAAGTAATCAGCCTACACTGACAATTATGTGCAACACCTACCTTGTGTGTGCAAGATCTTACTTTTGTGTGAAAGATTTTCTTTTTTTCATGGAAAATCTTTCATGAAACTATGACCTTTACGTGAAACTTCACCTTTTTCATGCCACTTATCTTTTCTATGAAACTTTAACTTTTTTGCTCATCTTTAAGTTTTCCACGTAGCTTTAACTTTTCAATGTAACTCCCTTTTTTTGAAGCTTTTACGTGCATCAGAACTTGGATATTCTCTAAGTTTTCAACGATATCAAATGAGAGGGATCAACTTTTATTTATAAGTGTCACTGACCCCCGTGAATAAAACCCACCATGTCACGCAAAACCTCTCATTTTACATGCAATTCTTTTCTCCAAGGAACCATTTTCTGCACACAACTCCATATTTTTCATACAGCTTGTGACTTTTCCATTTTTCGACATTCCGATCCCGAAATATACATTGCACTCAAGTTTCCATAACACCTACAATATTGTGCGCAACTTCTTTTCCAAAACACACATTTCTCCATTTTCTAATTTTCAGGGCCAAAAATTTGGCAAACACTGGGAAATGACACCACCTTTAATATTGTTGTCTGCTCGAACTGTATGATCCCTTTCCTAGAAAAAATTTTAAACTTTCAATGAGTATTAACAAAAAACACAAACCAAACTCCATTTCTTGAATAGAATAATCATGGTTCTAATAATATTTCCCTTTGTGTTTTTTTCCAATCACTAGATAAATTCAATAGAGCACCAGCCCCAAGAAAATATTGAAATGAAAGAATCAATTAAGCTAACACTATAAGTCTACGTGAGCAATGATCAGTGTAGTAAACAATAGGGGAAGCGTGAATTGAGATCCTATTTTTTTTAATTATTAAATACACCACCCTAGTTATTCTCTTATTATTCCACATAAGCATTACATATCCTAAATGTATTATTTATCCTCCTAACACCGAATTCTCATCATGTCATAGAATCATTACATGTCCATCACATGTCCTGAATTTATTCCTTCTCCCACATTGACAATAAACCCAAATATCGGTATTTGTTCGTTGTACAGCTCAAAAACACTCCTGGAATAGTATTTACCCCATAAACCTATATAACATTCACAAATAGATTAAAAATATTTAACATAACTGGGGAGAGGGGTATTCATAACATTATTTTTCACTGGGAGGTGGCTGAGCATTGAGGTTCAATCGATGTTTCTTAAATATAGCCACTGATAGTGTCTTGGCCAGGATATCAGCCACTTTCTCATCAGTTCCAACATGACCCATTTTAATCATGCCTTGTTATAATTTTTCCTTGATAAAGTGATATATGATTTTAATATGTTTTGTATGATAATGTTGAGCAGGATTCTTCTTAAAATCAATTGCACTCTTTTTATCATAATAAATCACCATTGGTTGTTTCACCTCATCACCAATATCTATCAGTTTTTTTTCATCCATAGTATTTGAGTTCATGCCTTTTTAGCGGAGATATACTTAGCTTCAGAAGTACTAAGAGAAGTACTTTATTTTTTGTTTCTCAACCATCAAACACATTTATACCCAATATTGAATGCTCCACCACTGGTGGACTTTCTTTCCACTACATCTTCAGCCTAGTCAGCATCAGAAAACACTGACAATTCATTATCCCTTCTTACAACAAAGTATAACCCATAATTATGAGTACCTTGAATATACCTCATGATTATTTTTACTCATTTCATATGTTCTTCCTTCGAATTAATATGAAATTGGGCTGATAATAAAGTTAAAAAAGACAATATCAGGTCATGTTTCTGTTAGTTATAGTACACTTCCAATAATCCTCTTGTACATGGTAGGATCTACAGAGGTCTCATCCTCATGCTTTCCAAGATTGGTTCCAAACGCAATAGGATTTGGAATTGGTTTGGAGTCATGCATATTAAATCTCTTCAGCAGCTATCTTGCATACTTTTCCTGATAAATGAAAGTGTAATCCTTATTTTGAGTCACCTATAGCCCCAAGAAATATGTGAGCTCCCTAGTCATAAACATTTCAAATTTTGATTTCATGTTATTGGAAAATTCATCCACTGATTTCTTCCTGTTGCCACCAAATATAATGTCATAAACATAAATTAAAACCATGAATTGATCTTTTGGATATTTATTCACATAGAGATTGTGATCTACTCCTCCTATTTTGAATTCCAGCTTCTTGAGATAATAATCAAGTCAGGAATACCATGCTCATGGTGCCTACTTCAAACCATAGAGAGCCTTCTTTAGTTTGCAAAAAAAAATCATCAGTACCAAGAAGATAACCCACTGGTTGTTCAATATAGACTTCTTCTTCAAGAACACCATTCAAGAATGTTATCTTCACATCCATTTGATATAGTCTATATCCTCTTTGGATTGCTATGGCAAGAAAAATCCTGATTGACTTTAGTCTAGCCATTGGTGAAAAGGTTTCTTCAACATCGACACCTTTAATCTATTAATATCCTTTACATACCAGTCATTCCTTGTTTCTGATAACACTTCCATGGTCATCAAACTTGTTCTTGAAAATCCACTTTATACCAATCATGTTATGACCTTCGGTTCTCTTAACTATATCTCATGTTTGATTCTTGTCAATCTAATCTAACTCTTCATTCATAGATTTTACTCATGATTAATCCTTTGCAGCTTCTTCAAATGAGGATGGTTCCACCATAGATAAGAATCCATATTGTGCATTAATACTTATTCTCCTCATTTTTGTGGGTACAGTTCAATCCCCAATGATGTTAGATTGATCAATTTCTACTCTTAGATTCCTCCTCTGAGGTTCAACTGAATTCTCTCCATCTATGGTTTCAACTTCAGATTATTCTTTTGATTCAACATCATGATGTGACTCCTGAGAGTTTTGTACACCTTCCTCTATTTCTCTATTTTTATTTACTCCATGTTCACATTCTTCCTCATCTTCTTTCTCATCAGCATAGGAATTATTTGAAGAATTCAGGGTTTTGTATTCAATGGTCTTAATATCACTACTTTCCAAAATCCTCCCAAAGAGCTTATTGAAACTCCTGTAAGCTTTTTTGTACATTGGATATCCAATAAATATTCCTTCATATTCATTGTCACCAAACATCCCTTGATTTCCTTCTTTATTTTGGATGAAAAATTTGATTTTGAAAACATGAAAGTATTTCAATGAAGGCTTAATTCCATGCCACAATTAATATGGTGTCTTTATTTCTCCCATATAGATCCCCATTAGATTTTGAATATACACTACAGATTCAACATCTTCTTTCCAGTAATAGAGAGAGATACGATTCTCAATCAGTATAGTCCTGTCCATGTTTTTGACCTATCGATTATGGTGCTCAAAAACTCCATTTTTCTACGGAGTTCTCACAACATCTACCTCATGTCATATTCCATGTTTCTATAGGTAATTCTCAAACTCAATGGACATATATTCCCCTCTATTGTCAGATCACAGTACTTTGATTTTCCTTCCAGTATCATTCTCATAAATTTAGCAATAAGTTTTCATGCATCAAGTACTTGTCGCTTCCTATGAATAACCATTACACAAGCCATTCTACTATAATCATCAATTAAAAGGATGAAATACCTCTCTCCATGAGTTCCAATAATTTTTATCGATCCATATACGTCTGTATGGATGAGATAAGAAGGTGTGATTCCCTTTTCTTCTTTGGCCGATATGAACTAGAGATTAGCTTCCCCTATACGCAAGCATCACAAGTATTTTCCCATTAACATTTCAGAATAGGGATATCCATGATGATCTTCATATTAGATATCGTTTCCATGTCTTGTTGATTAATGTGCCCCAACCTTCGATGCCACAGGTTGTTTTATTCTTCAACAGATAGGTAGCAAGAGTTCTCTTTACTGTCAACCTGATATAAGTTTCCATCTATTATGCAGCCTTTCATGAGATAATTCCCTGTTTTTTCCTTTATAGTGAAGCCTTTTTGATTGAAAGTTACTATGAGCCCTGAGTCACAGAGTTGACTCACAATGAGGAGATTATGACATAGACCATCCACATAAAGAGCTTTAGTCTTCTTCATCTCTCCATTGGAAAGATCAGTATTTCCACTACCTTTAATCTTCAAAGAAGCATCATTAACAAAAATCAATGTTCCATAAACCTTCTTCTTAATGTTCTTTAAAAGGTCAGCATTTCATGTCATATGGGACGAGCATCCACTATCAATAATCTTGGTGCTACTACTTTTTTCATCTTTGAGAGCTAATTATGCAAGATTGGATTTCTCAATTTTCTTCTTCTCTTTTCTTGAGATATTGGATTGAGAATAGGAAACTGATGGACTTCCAATTATTTATTCCACATAATCATATTCTCCATACCCATACTCTTCGTCTAGAGGAGAGAACCTGTTTGTGAGAACAACACCATCAGGAGGTTAAATATTGACCCATCTCTGAGAGTTTTATGAATTTCTCCTATCATACTTCTGCCTACAATACATAGCTTTATGGAAAAAGTTAGAATAGTAAAAACAATATTCATAGAAACTATTTCTTCTATAAGATGTAGGATTTGAAATTGGTCTCCTTTTTTGAATTCCAAGATCATTCCCAATCAAATATCTCCTTTTCTCTTCACAATATGACATGGTATGGACTAGATAGCCAAAGAACTGATACTTCATGAGAGGAAATGTCTTCTCACTTATATTTATCCTCATGCCTCCTTCCTTGGGAAAATTGTTGGATTTCCTATCATTTTTGAAGTTTGAGGATAATCTGCAGTTCTTATTTTAGTTTAGATTGACAGTTTCATTTTCAGCACTTCAAGAAACTTTTCAACATGTCCCACTTTAATCTTGTCTATCTTTTGGCTCTCTTTACTTATAGTAGTTGATGTCTCAGTTTCACAACTGATTCCACTGTTTCCCATGAAGGTGGGTCTTTTATCACTCAATATTTTTTCAACCCTATCTGAACCATGCTTGGCTCTTACCAGTAATTCCACATCTAAGAATCTTCCAAAAAAAATTCTTCTTTCCTTCTTTTGTGGTTGATTGACACTCAAGTTTACTTCTAAGAGTAACAACTTCTTCCTCAATACCCTAAACATTCTTGGACTTCTCTTCCAGTTAGGACATAAGGTCATTGATGACATTTTCTAGTTCTTAAATTTTATGATTTAGTTCTGCAACATCATCTACAATTTCAAGGATTTAAGATTGTACTCTCACTAGTTCTTCTAGTCATTCAATTTCATCTTCAAGCTCATCAACATATTATGATGATTCTTACACCATTTATTTCCACTTATTACATATCTTACATTTATTATCATGCTTGAAAAATACATACTTAATTTTTAACTTGAGATCACCATTATAATTCATCTGATTATATCTGTCTTTATCAATCAAAGGTTCCGAATTTTCAATTGTAGCCATCATGGAAGCATGGTTTCCAGTTTTAAATTCTGATTCTTCTTCTTCACAGAATTCAATATCATCATATTACTCTTCATAGAAAAAAATATTCTTCTGTACTTTATTTCTAGATTTTGAGTCTCTCTTTTTGAAAAAAACTTTTTTGAGGCTTTTCAATGTCTTTCGCTTCACTTTCCTCATCATAGAACTTTATTTGGAACTTAGAGGCAATGTTCCCAACTCTTCCACAAAAAAACATGCCAGAGGTAACTTACCATTACATTTACCTTTTCCCTTCTTAAGATTCTTGGAAATGATAGAAATAATTTATTTTTTACTAATCATCTTCACCACCACTATCTCATGAAATTTTCAGTTTTTCCATGGCTTTGAACACCATTTCCTTGCTAGCACAAGTCGTAGCATCTTTTGGTTTGACTCTCATCTCATATGCCACTAGAATACTTAGAAGATAATACAAAGATAGTTTAGATATATCTATTTATTAAAGGGATAACACCTTTTCATTTTACAAAGGTGGAAGCCTTATCAAGATTTTCTTTATGATATCAATGTCTTTGATTTCCTCTCAAAGACCTCGAATTTCTCCCACTACTTCAGTAATTCGATTAAAGAAGGAATCTGCATTCTCATCAGGTTGCATCTTCAGATTGTCGAACCTGTTATGAAAGACTTGAAGTTTTTCCTCTTTCACTTTTCTATATCCTTTATAAATATTTTCATGTTTA
Organism: Viscum album; assembly: GCA_963277665.1. Classification (NCBI taxonomy): domain Eukaryota; kingdom Viridiplantae; phylum Streptophyta; class Magnoliopsida; order Santalales; family Viscaceae; genus Viscum; species Viscum album. The sequence goes on along the minus strand of OY728155.1, from coordinate 1,511,674,664 downwards.
TCCCACATATACTTTCTTAAGGTGAAACTCATCACCTTTAGATATATCTGATCAGAAATATTTACAGTGATAACATTCTATGATTTAGCATCTACATCAAGAACTTTTCTATCTGTATCAGTCATAGCAAGCCCTGTTGGATCAGTAAGTTGTATTCCTTGCATAGTATCAAATAGGACTTTCATTATAAGGTATCTTATATGAGATCTCATTCTATTCTTCCAAATCTGAAAATTACTTCCATAGAAGAGAGGGATTCCCCTAGAATTGGTTTCATTATCCATGATGGAAAAGGACATATCTAACACAATAACCTATATCTGATACCACTTGTAGGACCTTGGGACACCCAGAGAGGGGAGGGGTGAATCAAGGTGTCAAATTTTCTATTAAAATGGGGATCTTGTTCCCACATTGGTAGGAACTCATTAAACCTGTAAGACTAATGAGAACAAAAAGCAAACAATCACATGTAGAGAGAACACACAACACTTTTACTTGGTTCACCACTAAGTGCTACATCCAAGGAGCATACGCTGATAGTGTGTCAGTTGTACCTAAATCCATTAATATTCACTATTTTTTGGATTACCAAGTTTGGTCACAATCACTCTATTCCAAGCACACTACATTTACAAAGGTTTAGAGATAGTTCACTAAGTCCCTCAGACCACTTCCATAGACTCCCCATGGCTTACTACCTTGGAGAGGTCTTCACTCAGTTTATCGACCTAAACGGTGCTTCAATAGATTTGTATTGAAGTATTTGTATCTATTTAAAACGAGACACCTCTTACATCGAAGTCATGAATTAATGTAGTTAAAAGAACTGAACCACTAAACCGGATATTCAGAACATGTAATCAACCTACACTGACTATTGCGCACAACACATACCCTATGCATGCAAGATCTTACATTTTCATGCAAGATTTTCTTTTCATGTGGAAAATATTTTGCGCAACTACAACATTTATATGTAACTTCACCATTTACGTGTAACTTCACCATTTACGTGAAACTTTTACTTTTCTATGCAACTTTAACTTTTGTGCGCAACTTTAAATGTTCCACGCATCTTCAACTTTTCAACACAAATCCCTTTTCACGTAGCTTTTACGCGCATTATAACTAGGATCTTCTCTAAGTCTTCAGTCATACCAAATGAGGGGGGTCACATCTTATTTATAGGTGTCACTGACCCCAACGTGTAAAACCCACCGTGTTACGCAAAACCTCTCATTCTGCACACAATGCTTTTCACATAGGAACCGTTTTCCATGCACAACTCCATATTTTTCACGCAACTCATGCCTTTTCCATTTTTCGGCATTCTAATCCTGAAACATGAATTTCACGCAAGTTTCCATAACACCTACAATCTTGTGTGAAACTTTCTTTTCCAAAACACACATTTCTCCTTTTTCTAATTTTCAAGCCCAAAAATTTGGCAAACACTAGGAAATGAATCCCTTTCCTGGAAAACATTATGAACTTCCAATGAGGATTGAAAAAAAACACAAACCAAACTCCATTTATTGAATATAACGGTTGTGTTTATTACACATGCATGGTATACATTTGAAACCTATGTTTTACTATAGTCTATTTGATATTTCTTAAGTGATTATCAAATACAGGTGCCTCCTACACCTTATGATTAATGTAGGTTTGTTTCTGATCTTCTTTTTCTTCCTCTCTTACTTTCACAAAAACATGCAAGCACCATCATCCTTGTCCTTTTCTTCACTTTCACTGACCATAATACCCTTATTTCTATATACTATCTAGACAACACATAACCTTATTATTATTATGAACTTTACACCCAAATTTTACAATCCTTCCTCTTCCTATTCTATTACGTGCACAATATTATGCACGTACAACCTCTTTATCTTATATACATAGGTGGGAACATGATTTTTCCCAACAAAAAGTTTGATTGTCTCTCCTTCTTTTTCTAATGAAATAGATGATGCATAAAATTCTTCTCTTCTTCTTATTCTTTTTATTTTTATTTTTCTCCATGTTCTCCTCATTCTTAATTTTCTTCTTCTTTATTCAATGCACAAAAATTAAACTGGATCATTACTTTATTTTTAGTAGAAAGTAACAACACTATAACTCTCTATTTTATATTTTATTTTATACTCACTGATGTAAAAATATAGTGTAGTATTAGTTCTTTATACTTTTTGATATAGATATTTTCTACTTAGAATAGTAGTGTGGAATTTTCTCACACCACCTCTATTCTTCTTCATCCCATAGTGTATATATAGAAAAATAATATAATAGTATTGATTATTAATCAATTAATCTATTATCTATTTTTCATTCTCGTATTTACTTCATAATGTAAATACCTTATTTTGAATTGTTAAATTTTTTAGTAACTCAAAATAATCAAGATCTTCATTCTTTAATTTATATATCTTCATATTTTAGAATCTCTAAATACTCATACTTATTCATTTTTCCCTGTCATAATATATAAAAATAGCATGCACCCTCCTAATTAATTCATTCCACAAAATCCACTTTACAAACAGATCAAAAAATCTCAATCTTCCCAAAATAACTGTGTATCTTGAATTATTTGTAACCTGCTATAATTATAGCACCTCTTCTGTCTTCATTTCAAATAACCTAAATCATGAAAACTCTTCACAATATTAATTCCATTAAGTTTGTCTTGAATGAAACCATATGTATCAACTCCCATCGTGGATCAAATCATTCCATGAACTTCTCTTAAATCGTTATCTTCATTTGAATCAAACACCTATTTTGGATGGAATACATGTATGTAATAATTTTTTATATATGAATAATTATCATATGTAGTAATTCACATATGTACATTTTCATGAATTTTCAAACTCTGAAAAATCAAAACTCCCAAACATATAAAATTTGGCTATGTCATGACTTCCCATACGTAGATAATTTATGTAAACAGATCATATGATATTTTTATACATGGTTCTTCACTTATTCAAAAAATTTACCATACTCCATTCTATTCCTAGTTTTCCCTTAAAAATCATCCCAAACTTCACCAAACTTTTGAAAAATCATAATAAAATATATCATGGAATTTGAACCATATAATAACACTTTAGTTTAAATAATCAGATTTAATCTTCTTCTTTCATCTTCATCTTCCCAAAATATAAACATGATCATGTTTAAAAAGATTATCATATTACTCTAGGCCTCATGTTTCTTCATCTAAGTTATAAAATATCAACTTATCCACTATTATTCACCATTATATTCATCTAAGTTCATACTACATCGATGGAATCCTTTCTAATTCTTCATCTATGTATCACATTTGATCTACTGTGTGAAGCTCACAGTTTCTTCACTAGATCCAGTCAAACCATCTTTTTTCCAATTATTTTAAAATTACAAACACAATATTTAACTTCCATACTAATATTATTATTCATTTCCTCATTTTTTCTCCATGGAATGTAAAATATTAAAACAAACCTTAATCTTAAATATATTACCAAAACAATTAATCTAAGAACTCGTCTTGCATTTTTTTCATTAGAATAATGAAAATAATATTCTAAAAATATAATCTTGCAATATTAATGAAACATATTATTTTATTATATTATTATTTAATAATATTATTCTTCACATCATATTGACATATCTTGACAATTAATACAACTCACACAATACATGATCAACACTATCTTTCATTAGATTTTGATTAAAAAATTCTAAATTTGTAAGGGTTTTTTGTCTCAAATACCCTTATTTGAGGAATGTTTTTTATATGCCCAAATTTTCATTTATATGGTCTAAATATTCCCAATTTTAAATTTTTAACCATAAATATATTTATTAATGGTATTTAATGTTCTATTTCAAATTTTCTCTTTAAAATTATTTTGATCGAACAGTCACCAAATCTGTAAGGGTGTCTTTTCTAATATCACCTCATTTTTGTTTGGGAATATTTCTCTTCTATGTCCATATTATTCTTTTAAAAATTTCCCCTATATTATTATTAAATAAAAAATGTATTGTTTCTTTTTATCTTTATAATTTTTATTATCACTTTTCAAAAGGAATTCATATTTCTCTTTTAACGATGTGTGTTTCAATAATGTTATTTTGAAATATTATTCTCATCCATATATTTTATCTTCCACCCCACATTTATGGATTTATAATTTATTTATTTTCTATATTTAAAATTTTTGGATTTATATTTTTTAATAATATTTTAAAAATTCTTTTGGTCAACTTCTTGAAAATGATATCTAACAGTTGATTGTGAGTTCATTTTCAATTAAGTTTAACCCTATTTACAAATGTGAAAAGAATATTCTTTTAAATGTTTTTTTCACTAATTAATTTTACCACCACCTTTATTAGTTTTATATAAGAAACTTACACTATTTTTTAGATTTTTTTTGAAGAAGGTTTTAATTCCTTTTTTATGAAATATTTTCTAAAAAGGGTATAAAAATATAAATGCTATTTCTTCTTATTTATATGGGTAAATTTTTAATATTCTTATAAAGTTTTTTTTCTATACCAATACCATTTAAATATTCATATATTTACATGGGGATATACTCTAATGATACTATCCAAATTCTTCTTATAGATTTATTATGATCATGTTATTCCATTTATTTATTGAGGAAAATATTGAAATCTCATATGTTTTTATTCCAATATAGATGTTTGTTGATTACTAAAGAAAATTAATTATACAATGTATTTTTATTAATTTTTTCATATTGAGAATGTTTTGGAATTTATTAAGTGATGTATGGGGATCTAAATTATGTAGTCCCTCAATGCATCAGTTGTATCATGATACAATTTTTTAAGTATTTGGAGCATTCCTTCCCATTTATTAACAATGTATTGGTTGTAGTATCAATAACAAGTATGATGTCTTACCTGTAATCTTGATAGTAAGAATGATTTTGTGGCTACGATCAGGATGGTAAGAGTGATGTTTTGGATATGGTATTAATGGTATTATTAATATGTTTGAAATTTTTCATTCCATCACTATGATATTAATTATCAATATCTACATGATTATTTATTGGCATGTTATCCATGGATATATTGTACTCATTGTTTATTTGATATGGAATTATTTGATTAATTTATTCCTTCTATATAATTCATGAATTATTTATTCCCTGATAGATTTATTTATACACTACCCCTTATTGAGAATTTGTTCTCACACTTTTTATATTTCCACTTCCCTGATATTATGAAGAAGAGTATTATGTATGAGATTCATAGATAAGTATGATGCGTGGAGAATTTTTAGGGAGATTTTTTAGACTTTTTTTCAAATATTAAATACTTGGATTATTTTAAAATAATGCATATTAGATAGGAAAGATATGAGTTTTTTTAGTTTAAGTTTTTTTTCTAACTCTCTAAAACTCTAAACATAAAAGTTACTTTGTGTGTAATTGGGTCAATTTTTTTTTTGATATTACAATTCAAGATGATTAAGTTTGGTTGAATTTAGTTGATTTCAATGCTAGTATTTAATGTATGTGTTTACTCACACAAGGAAGTCCAGGATTCTAGTTCTTATTTTTCATTACTTTTACTCCACTAAATTATGTGTCCATTTCCACCCAGGATTCTCTCATCCCTAATCGATCTCTAGGGTTTCTCACAAGCGGTAGAGCATGATCCTTAAACTCCTACCATCTTACCACAATTTTTCACCTCCATTATGACATTCTATTTTTTCTTCTCCAGAGTTTTACATTTTTCTGGAGCCTTTATTGATTTTCTCCCGTCCGTTCTTATTAATATCATCATTCTTGGGGAAATATTTTTGGTTTCATTCACCCAGTGTTAGCTCCTCCAAGGTTTTGTGTCTTCTTAGATCCCAAACTAGAGCATAATTTCTAGCTCAGAATGTCTTAGGTTCCTTCATTGTGGATTTATCTTGGTTTCGGGGGTGGGTCTTTCAGACCTAAGTGGTGTCTCCCCAGATTCACATTCCTAGAGATGTCATGATTGATGGATTTTTTTTTCTCCACTTACAGAGGCATGTGGTAGAGGAATATCAATGGTGGTGGGTTCTGGAGATAGGGTTGATTTTTGGTTTTAAGGTATCTTCTTTTCTCTTTAACTGTGTTCTGATCTTGTGTTTTGGTTCTGTTTTTTCTATTGTGTACTTTCTCTCAATGGGCTCATTATAGTGGAAGTTTTTCAGTATCCCATTCTGATATAGGGATTCTATTTTAGATTTATTTTAATATGTAGTCATCCTAGTGGGATATATCATTCAATATTGGTGAAGGTTTTGTTTTTATTCATGGTGGTATCTTATGGTTTTTGTTTCGTCTATTGGGATTTCTTTCTGTGATGGATTTTTTGTAAGTGGACATGTTTTTTGTGTGGATTTGGATTCTTTTAGTTGAATGGTGATGATTCAATGTTTGTATGGTGGTATGCTATTTTTATGATGGGTCTTCCCCTTTAAGATGATGATATGCTATCTAGATTAGTTCTTTGTCTAGGCCTACTGATACTCTACTATACTCTGACGTCCGGGTCTAACAATCTTTTTCGATTCGGTATGGTGTGGTGGTCTTCATGGAGGTTTTGGGATGTGTTGTTTGAGTGGAAAATAGTCTCCAAGAGGTGCATAAAATATTCATTTCTATCGTATTGGGTCACTATTGGAATTTATTCTTACAGTTCTCCTTTTAGGTTTTTTAAAGCTCTGTGGTGTTCTTTTATAGTGTGTTTAAGGAAGATACAATGTCGTTCTTTTGGCAGAATTATTAGTGTTTTTTGGTGGTGATGAAGGTTTCTGGTAGGTTGTTATCATTGACCTTTTGGTGTGATGATTTCATTGGGTGTTAGGTAGTTCTTCACAAGGTGGTACGTTGCTTGAGATGTGATTATGTTGCAGTCTGATTTGAATTCCAAATTTAGAATTTGGCCTTTGTGGGTGTGTTGTGGTTCAGAAGGATACGATATTTCTATGTATGATTCCCACTCAAATGAAAGTGAGTTTTGAAATAATAATAATAATAAATTTGTAGGTGTTTACTCACACCAGAGTCTAGGAGTACGGTTCTAGGGCATTACTATTGATACCAAATCTGTGTTTAGATAACTTTATTTGTTTGGGAGTATATATAATAAAGGTATAGATATCTATTAGGGTTGGTATGTGATTTAATTTCAAGTAAATTTAGTTTATTTTATGAATATACTAATATATTTTAGGATTATACATTATTAAGGTATATATTTATTGGTATGTGATATTATGTTGTTTAGGGATAAATATTAAGTTGAATTCTTAGAGTATTGGATTACATGAATTTTTGTTTTAGGATATATTAAGAAAGATATTAATATAATTATTATTTGAAATTTGTATTAGAATACATTAGTGCAAACCCCAGGGATAAATCTAAATATAGGAAAATATCCAAAAAAATTGGTAAATTATAGAGTGTGTAAAAAATTATTTAGGATATTGACAAGTGTATATAGGCTCTGGAATAAATGAAACTAGGGTTAATAACACTAAAAAAGTTTCTTAAGTATTATCTTGATCTTCAATTAGTGAAGAACAAGTGGGCCCAACTACACACCTGATTTGACAATCATGGGGGATACACCTTGGACATTTTACATGGTCTTTACAAATCATTATAAAGTGTTTTAATAGAATTTCATGATGTAATATATAACTAGTTAGGTTAGAGAACCTAATAAGAAAATGACCATGGAAAATCTAGGTTAAACTGAAGGAGTTATAAGTTGATCTAATTTTATCACAATTAACCCAAAAGTATCATATGTTGAAATAAAGGTGTCATAGGAGAAGACATATTAGGATTGAATTTTCATATTCATATGATCATTTACTCTAATTTTGTTAGAAATCATCATAACTATTTTTATTGGTAATAGGATCCTAAAAAATAAAATATGTGAAAGGTATGTCCCTAGAAACTCATATTACGAATTAAGGAATCATATTTTGTATTATTTTTTTGGTAAATATCAACATGTTACTATTATTATAAAAGAATGTGTTTCTTAGTATTTTCCTTGATAGTGAGGTTGAAATATCATTATAAATTTTATCTCGAGTTTTTTCTATCTTATAGAAAACCTTAGCCAATTGAATTAGTGAATGATAATTAAAATTGTGAGAAAAAAATAATTAAAGGTCGTAGTGTAATGTTCAATGTTTTAGGAAAAATTTTCCTTCCTTAATCGATATGACTATTACTCTTAAATATGTTTATATACATATATATCAAAGAAATAAAATTTTAGTAGAAAATAAGTCATAAAATATATGAATAAAACTAAATAAACTTTATTCAATCATAATAGAATATTACAAAAAAAAATAAAATACCATGGATTATTACATATTATGGTTGATTGCATACCTTGAAAGTGACTAAAAATTAACTTTTTATTGAAAAAAATTTATGGAAAAAGTTAGAAACCATTATTTCAACCAATAAAGGAAATAACAAAACCATTAAAATATCATTTAAGTATACCAGATTTGATCTCCCTACACAATTTCTAAGAGACAGAGATAACATGAGAATATGGATCATCCTTCAAAAGATCTTCAAACTGGAACGCCAGCTTGTCCCAAGAATGAATGTACTCATCTTGACTGATCTTCCCAGCATTTAATCCCCGGATCAGTATCATGTATTGATTTTCAATCTAGGTACTATACTCATCATTGGTAACGACCATTAATGTCCTTCCCATTATCCTATTAGATTCTTCAAAAGTAGAATTAATCTTTAGAATTGATTCAACAATTTCTTCTCCCAAGTGCATAAGAATCACTAAATAAGGATTAATCACTACACTATAATCCCACTCCAGACTAGTATAAGCCTTGGGGGGGAGGTGAGGATCACTTTCCATCAACTTGGATTTCGATTTCTTCAGAGATCTAGTCTCCCTTGGTGGTGGAAAATATCACTAGTCCTTTTACTCTTTCTAAATTCCCCTCCAGATCTTACTTCACCTCAGACTTGAAATCATATTACCCTAAATGTCATCTTATATATCTCTTGATAAATGATCATAATCCTCATCACTGGACTCATTCTTGGCCCCCTGATCATCCTTGGAAGTCCTAACTGAAGTGATTTAAGCCTCCTGGGCCATATTAACATTAGAAAACCCTTTAAATCGATTGCTTAGAACAATAACGCCCACCTCCTTTCTTGGATACTTTCCTAAAACACATTGAACACTTTAAAACTAGGATATTAAACGTCCCATGGTTCCTTATAAGATTTTTCTATACCATTTCCACTAGTAACATTCCATGAGCGCACTGACTCCGTGTATGAAGTAGCCATGGGAGTCTAGGATCCTCCCTCATACACTATTTGTGGATCCACATCATATTTGAGACCACTTTTAGGCCACTCCTCCTCCATAGAAAACCCTATTTCACAAAAGGAAAAGGTAGAGGAGGTCTAGGTCTGCCCATATCCTTCCTCTAGAGACAGAAGATTTCAGTCACCAATGGATTCACTTCATGTGATCTACACCTCACATCCGTTGTAGATATTAACTCAGTTTCCACACCCACTGGCCTCTGTCCAGAAAATACTTCCTCAACACTAGACCCTGGTTCCTTACCACTATCCACACCCATAAGCATGGTGAGATTATTATACCATCATCTACATGCTTTCGTCGAATGTTCCATATGCTTACAGATAAAAAGAATTTGGCCATGATTCGTATACCATATGTTGTATGTACCGAAACTCTTTTCTTACTATGATCCAAACATATTCAAAAGGAATTATTGACACATCCACTTATTCATAAACTCTCGGGTTAATAGGATGGAAAAAATTTTAGTGTGACTATCCAGACATAAGAATCTACCCACTAGGTTCCCAATCATTGTAATAATCGAGGGATTTTGAAACGGTAAAGGAAGATTAGGGAAACTAACCCAAATCACCACGTAAGGTGATTCACACTTCATATGGAAGTTGTAGGTCCATATGAATAAGTAGAACTGAGATTCTTTAAAACTACATGGACTACTATACCAGGATCTGAATAAATCAACCTTTGATGAAAAACAAATCATAATATGTCTAATATTGAGAAAACCCACCATCACCCTCTCTTGTAAGTACCAAGACCTGAAAACAAACCTATCAAATGAATCAACTGAGGGATTAAACTACTTGAACCAAGAAATTAAAGTTAAATTCAAAAGTGTTGATGCTTTATTAAACTCTGTGATCGAGATCAGGAGGTTAGGGCACCCATCGAAAAAATCACATACTTTCAAACACAATAAAGATTGAGGAAAATGGGGAAGGATATTAGGGTAATAAAAAAAGGAATAAATAGGAATCATCTCCCTTGAAAGACGTTTAAGGTCCCTCCCCCACTGATGGGGGAGGAACCAGCTCATTGGATGTCATCGTCACATACCTTGAAAGTTCATAAACTAAAAGGGGACAATAAATAGAAATGAATAATATCTTTATAAATAGAAAAACCATTGGTTAATCTTCAACCTTGAGAATCACCAATAGTTTAACTAAATCTACAATGATAAATAAATTAATGAAATGAGAAAGTATCATCCTTAATATGGAATGAGAAGTGTTATTTATGAAGTAAGAATGAAATGAATTTATGTCTTATATATAGGATGGAATATCACTGTTATACATTGGGTCATTGGAAATATTGTCACTGGAAACATGGTTATTGGAAATACACATAGCCAATAGGTATACTGAAATTATATATTTTAATAAGAAATTTTAAAATAATATAATTCACAAAAAATAAATAATGAAACAAATATATAATATTTAATTAAAATATTCTTTTATAAAAATATTTTTATGCGTTATATATTATAATGAAAGAATGAATTTAATTAAATAATAAAAGTTTTATTTAGTAAATAATTATTGATAATATATAAAAGGAAATAAATTAATAATCATATGATAATTATTATTAGATAAGTAATAAGAATAAATTCATTCTGCAACTAAAATACAGTTTTTCTAAAAAACTGATTTTATGGGTTATGCACGCTTATATTAAAATTAATTTTATAACCCTTAAATTATTGGATTTTATTAAATGGTTTATATATTTAAAATATAAATATTTAAATTAGTTATTATGGTCAATTTTATTTTTAGGCATAAAATTAATTTACTGAGGTTAAAGACTAAATACCATGGTAAAAGTAAAACACTTATTTTCAAATAATTAATTTTAAAGAGTTGTTTAATTTTTATCTATATAAAATAAATTGATATAATTTATATGATGAATGTAATTTTAAGTTTAAATATATATAAAAATATATTGACACTTATTTAATTATTATCTAATAGGAAATAATAATCAAAACTCTTAAAGTATAAAAACAAATTCTAGGAAAACTGTTTTTCTATAAATCAAATGTTTTAATTTAAAAGTTAAATTTATCATATTTAGGAATTTAATATTATTAAAATTATTAAAATTTAATATTAATCATGTCAAAATTAGGTAATAGGGGTCATCATATACTTTTATAAAAAAAATATTTATCATGGTTAATTTTCAATCAAGGTTAATTAGGGTAAAAATGAGTAACATAAAGTGGATTGGATTTTACTAAATTAAATTGAAAAAATAACCTTATAGAAGAAATTTTTTAGGCTATAAATTTATACATATATTTTTCACCAACATTTCTTCACCTAACTCACCTAACTCTCTTACAATTCTATTCCTACCCCTTACATTCCACTCAATTCAAAGAAAAAGTCCCTCTTTTTAACCTATAAATGGATCTCACTTCCACTCAATTAAAGAAAAAAATATACTTATAAATTTCATTAAAAAATTATCATTTCACCTCTCATAGAATCTATTTACATTTTTATCATCCTTTTGTTACAATAAAGTGGCCCAAGTACTACAATTCCAAGAAGTCTTTCAAAAGAAGACGCAAATCCTTAATGTGAGTAATATCTACCTCCTAGTCATTTATTATTTATCGTTCCTATCCATCCTACTCCAAAAATATTATAAATATATTAATATAATTAAATTAGTATCATTACTATACTAAAATTTTATTATATTCATGGTACAAACATTAGTTATTCCCTTTTCGCCCATTTGAAAATTAAAATGTTGCATGCACGTACGTGCAAACCACCACCTACATGGATGAAAAGTTATGATTTTCATCTCAAAATTAAATTTATGGTTATAAGAATGTGTTTAATAAATAAATATTATATACATGAAATAATTTTTTTCAAGATAAATTCTAGTTTACCTTATTTTTTACATTCATTAAAAAATTAAAATGTCTTTCATGTGTAAGTGCAGACTACCATCTCCACGAAATGATATAGTCTATATTTCATCAACACCCTACATGGATGGTTATAATAATGTAATAAATGAATAAATTTGATATTATTAAGTAAATAATGATTTTTGGAATGGTAATATTAGTATTTAAATCATTAATTAAGATACCACCTTTCATTTTTTTAAAAATTTACCAAAACTAGATCATCACTAATTTCATCCTCAAAAATCATAACAAAATTTATCATGGAATAAAAATATAACTTTATAAATAATTGGGTAACAAATATTCTATTACAATTAATAAATCTAGTAATTCTCAACTTTTTGTCAAATAATAAGGAGCAAAATCAATTTTATGAAACTTGTACGAAACGATCATAGATACTTACACTTGATGATAAAAATAAAAAATAACTAACAAATGATTGTATAATAAAATATTATAATATAATATTATATTTTTTAATATATATGAATAATGTTATTAAATAAAATATTAATATTTTTAGTTTTATTATACAGGAGGTTAAATCACTTTCGTTGAAGTTGAGAGTTATGGTAAGGGGTTTTCATCTCAATTTTCTTTATTTGATACATATGTAATATTCACCATTTTTTTATTTTGTTTGGTTTATATATTAACATATGGATTTTCTCAATAATAATTTCAATACAATTAAATGTATTTATTAATCAATATCATGATCTATCTTTCATGGGCTTTCAATTCAAAAGATACCAAAGTTGTAAGGGTTCTTTGTCTTAAATTATCTTCTTTCAGACATGTTTTATATATACACATGTCTTAATTTATATAGTTTATATATTTTCCATTTGAAACTTTTTACCATGAATACATTTATTCATGTAATTTAAAGTTATATTTTAATTTTTCACTTTCAAGGTATTTTGATAAGGATATGAATGATCTTAAGATGTTAGAATGACCTGTTTATATAAGGGGTAATTGACTATTGGAATCTAACCATTAGAAATATTATTGATTTAATAATAATGAAATTGTGTCTAATAAATGAATAAAATAATTTGATAATAATATAATTAATAATTATTAAAAATGTATATTAACCCATGAATAGTAATATAATTACATAAACATGACTTAGAAAGAAGTTAATATTTACTAGAATAAAGAGTTTTTAATTTTTTGGAACCAAAAAAATTCTTTAAATAAAAAAATAATTTTATTTAAAAAATAAAAAAATTATATAAAAAAAATTACTTTCATAAAAAGGACTTTAAATCCAATGGTTATTTTTTAATAATTTTTTGAGACAATCAAATTTTTTGGTAAAAAGTGAAATATGATATAAGTATATGATTTGTATTATGTAATTATAATGACTTAAAATGATATAATAAATGATAATAATTATTACTCCATAAAAAACAGGCTTATTAATTAAAATAATTCATTTTAAGGTAATAAAATTAATTTTCTAAAGTATAAATAACCTTTCAAGACCTAAAGTATGTTTTAAGATTTTAAATGAAATTATTTATGAACTAGAATTTTTTCCACATATAAAATAATATATTTTAAAGGAGTTTTGGTTCTTTAAAAAAACTAAAAGCCTAAAACCAATACCTATATGTAAAATATCATGGGAATTCCAATGGTTTTATATTTTTTTATAACATAGTGTCCAAGACCCATTATTTGAAATTATTTAAAAAATATACCTCATTCTCTATAATACCCACCCATACTCTCCTCCCTATACACTAAAAATACATTGAACATGAATTCCCTCTAATTTTACCTCTCAAGAGTCTTTCTAAGGAGTTTATAAAGTTTTAAAGTGTCCATATTAATCTTCAATAAGTTACATTGTAATGTAAGGATTCTAAAACTCTTCTCTACCTTTATTTTTTTCAACCCTTTCATTTCCATTTCCTTACAATTATAAATTTTTTATACTTAATTTTTATAAATTCCTTATTATATTACCAATTAAAAAAACAATTTCCTCTCATTATACTACCTTCATAAGACATTATAATGATCATACACTCTCATGACCATAAAAACTCCTAAAATTTTGGTAAAATAGTTTTTTATTTCCTAGAAATGACATCTATATCTATATACAAAAAAATTTATGCATGATCAAGCTCAGATTCCCATAGGGGAAATAACCCTTAAAAAGGTTGGTTGGGTATTAACATGATCTTCACTCAGTTTACAAGTAATGGGCCTAAACACACACCTATTTTGACTCTCCCAAAGGATATTATTTGGATGATTCACAAGATATTTGTGAGACATGATGAATGATTATAACCTATTTATATCCCTACACCTTGAAAGTACTCTTCACTACTACCTTGTTGTCATTACTTTTATAAGGGTATTTTACATTAAATTTTGAATACCATATTGTTTCTAAGTTAATTGTTAGATATTCCAATAGATATTAATATTGTTACACTTAATGGGGGAATATTGATATTTCATATATCCATATGGGTATATCAACAAAATGATTCTTAGTCGTGATTTATATATGAGGTTCCTTATAGAACATTATAATATCTATTGATTATCCATTCTCTTCATATTATGGATGCATAGGAATTTTTATGTTATGGGTGGGACTCAAAATTATATAGCTCCTCAATGTATTGGTAGGTCTCATAAGATAAAATTGTTGGGTATTTAGTATAATCCTTACCCATTTATGTATAATGTCTTGGAACATGTCCTTGACAATAAGTTTAGGATTTTTGACATAATTCATTCCATAATTATGAGATGAAATATTATTATCCATGAATTTATTTATTATTACGAAATACTTGGATGTATTATGTTCACAACTTCATTTTATATGAAATTTATTTTATTCTTGTTATATTATTAATTCCATTCTTATGTATTATAACTTTCATTATATTCTACCCCTTACTATGAATATGAGATCACCCTTTAATATTGTTTTCCATTTCCCTAAGAAACCAATAGTATTATTAAATTTGAAATATGGATTTTCACAGAGAAATAAAAAAAATCATTTTTTAGATGATATATCTCTTGTTTTAGATTTAATATGATGTTCATTTATGTATCTAGTTTCTTAATACTACTAAAATATTGGATCCTCTGATCTATATATTTTTTACTAATGTAATAAAATAACCATTTAATTTGGGCTAATAGAGTTAGGATTGTTACATATTTTGATTTAATAAAAATAAAACATCAGTGGTAAGAAATAAAATGTATATATAGAAGAAATAATAAACAGAGAGGATGATAACTATTATTAACAATTTTATATTTTTATGAATAATGAATTCAATAAAAGAATAATATTTTTATATAAAAATATAATTTACTGAGAGTTGAAGAGAAAATACCATATGAAATAGTTGAATGCAAAATATAATAAAATTATAAGAATATAGTCAAGAAGAGAGATTATGAACCAATGAAATGGAAACTAAGTCAACAAACCATTCCATTTTTAATAAATTTTATTTCAAAAGGAAATAATTTATAAAATGATGAGAATATATATTAATTTGAAAAAAAATGAATTCATGGTGGGGAATATTTTTAAAAACAAAACTAAATTGGATGGTTGAAAAATATCATCATGTATATAACATTAAAAAAAGTATTATATCTCAATAAATGGGAATTGAGTTAAGAAAACCCCTTTACATCTTTGGTAATAAATGAATCAACAAACTAGTAAGGAATGATCATTAAATAGACTTGTAAATACTTGGAAATAAACTTGAATTGTGATAAGATGATTTAATGGGGGAATTAAGTACACCATATTAAAGAAAATTTTGTGCATAATAAGAAACATGTCTCAAAGAAGGAAAATTGATATGAAAAAACTTTACCTTGGAATTTCACTTGGCCAGATGCACTGTAACCTCATATATAATAAATTTAAATTAACTATTCATATTTATCAACACATTATTTATATTTATTTTATTTGATACAATTCATTAATAATTTATTATTACCCATTTATTAAATTATGTTTATTAAAATTAATATTACAATGTTAATTGTCTCATTTATTGAATTCTAGCTTTGGTATGATGATTCCAGTCCTTGATATTTGATTACATGTTTGTAACCTAAAAATGGTAATTTATGTCACAAATTAGTGTTTTAAATAGTTCTAGATGTAAATTAAAATTTTATAAAGGTTATGGTGACAATTTTTTAAGAGTGGTTAAAATCCTTTTTTTTAATTTTTATTAAAAAATTGATTTCTTAATGAATATACTTCTATATATTACCATTCCCGAATTATTAAAATTTATTTAATTCATAATTATTACATAATATTATTTTCATTTAAATTTTATAAATCATTCATGGTATTAAAATTATAACATCATTCATATAGTTGGTAGAACTGACCCAAACAATAATGTGTTATAACGAATGAATAGATAAGAACATGTTATTATATACCAATATTATTACCTTTAAAGAAGAATAATGGTTTAAAAATAATGTTATTAAAGTTATATATCATATTATATAATATTTGGATGAAATATATATATAATTAATGATTAGGGAGTTGATAATACTTACGTTAAAAGTGTGTCATGAAGTGGGAAGAGGAGGATTCCTTTTATTGGTGAGTTCAAGTGGAATTTTCACTATTACCCATTCCTTAATGAATAAAGAAAGAAATTTATCCTAGAAAGTGGATCCAAAGTGGATAAATAATTGATATAGGGAAATGGGAGATCTATAATTCCATAATATGCTCATCTAGAGATAAATTTTCATTACATTTTAGGCTTTTACCCCATAGTTAAACATATTTAACTCATTTTACCTTCACCATGGTAACTTAATATTTTCCTCGGTAACATATTCTTATTCATAAAATGAAATTTATCTTTATAACTAATTTTTAAATTATTATTACAAATTTTAAATTTATTTTATTAGATTCAATTTCCAAAAGTTATAAAAATTAATCTTAATATAAGAACTCATAACACAAGAAAATGTTTATTAGAAAAAAAATCTTTTTAAGCATAAAATTAATTTATTATTATTCCTTTTATAGTAATAAAAAATATATTAATGTTAATTTATTTATATATATACATATATTATCAATAAAAATTTATTTAAATCATTATTTTGTAATGATTAAAGAAATACATTACACATAAAAATACAATTCTTTGAAATATCACCCCTTTTAACATTAATGATTTTATTCCTAATTATTTAAAATTAATTTTTTATTTAAAAATCATTAATTAAATTTTATCAATAAATTTGTAAAAAAAACATTTTTTTAATTACATTCATTTTTAAAATTTAAGTTTTATAAAAAATCTTAGTTTATATAAATACATCTAATAATAAAAATATATATCTTTTATTATAATAATAATTAATTGTTTATATCATCCAAACTTATAATTAAAAAACACCTCAATACTTATTCATAATACATAAGGGTAAGATAAGAAATGATGGTTATTGTGGGTAGCAATTCAGCTAACATGAATCTCGTAGTGATTTTTCCAGGCTTGAACTTATCCTATAAATGATTTTACTCAAGTTGTAATTGTTGATGTTTATATTGGGATTTGTCTAGCTAAAAACCCAATGATACTACCTTCTTTCCAATCTTAGATATATGAACTTGATAAGTAATACTTCTACCATTTTATGTCATTTCATTACTTTTTTTATATAGATTTCATAGTGCAATAACTTTTATTTATACCCACCAATTCAATGACTATATTACAATGGTCATAGTTTAATGAAATACTGCTTATAATTTATTTCATTAATTTTTAATATGCCTCACAATGGTATCATTATCTATATAATTCCAATTAAAATATAAACTCAATTACTATATATATAATATTAATATTACAATCCAATATATAACCTCATATATATCTCTAAAATAATTCATTATATTCATTTAGATCATTCTAAAAACATATATTATATTTATAATGTATTCCATTTTTTATAGTTATATTATGAGGTATTATCTTCAAAATAAACTATAAGGATGAATATTTCATTTTTGAGTAATTTTTATTTACTTTTGGTTTTTTTCCTCTAATAGTTTTATTATTGATGTTTTTTATTAATTTATCACAATGAATCAATATTGATGTTGTATTGCAATAATATATCTCAATAAATTATATCATGGTTGATTTTAGTTTGGGTTTGTGTGTAAAATAGTCTATCATAACTTTAAAGGTAAATTGAGCATTATATGTTTGGGGTGTAACATTATAACCCCCTAAAGGAACTTCCCCTCAAAATTTTATTACTTAGATAAAAAATGAGGGCACTTTTTCTTATTAAATATTTAGGTTCCCACATAACTTCCTAAAACTTATGATATCACCATGGAAATTTTAACAAGGTGGGTAATCTTATTTTTTAGCACTTTTTATCTTCTATCTAAGATCATTATTAGTTGTTCCTTATAAATGAGATCATCTTCCAATTTCACAATTTTTGAGTTTATTACATGTGATGGATCTGATATTTACATCCTTAATATTGATAAATGGAACACATTATTCAACTTTTAAAGGTATAGAATGAGTTCTAATAAATAATCCACATTCCTTACATGATCAAGAATCTTAAAGGGACCAATGCATCTAGGGCTCAAATTTCTTTTCTACTCGAATATCATAATCCTCTTACAAGGATATATTCAAAGGAATACCTTTTCACTAAATTTAAACTCCAAATCTCAGTGAAAATTATAAACATATCTCTTCTTTGCAATTTATTCTACTTTGATATGTTGCTGAATGGTTTAAACATTTTCTATCATTTCTTGAAAAATAACTTGTCCTAATAGTTTCCTCTATCCAAATTCATACTAGTATGATAGAGTTATACATCACATACTATATAAATCTTTATATGGTTCCATTTGTATACTAGAGTATAAAATATTATTATATGATAACTCAACTAGAGGGAGATGTTGATCCCAACTTCCTTTGAAATCTATAAAGTAATTTCTTAACATATCTTCCAAATTTTGAATGGTACTTTTATATTGACCATCATAATGAGGATGATAAGTTATGATAAACACCTACTCCATATCCAATCCTAGTTAAATAATTCTCTATAATTTTGATGTGAACCATGTATCTTGATCAGATGTGATTAAAAGTGATACTTCATTTAGTCATACCACTTATTTTATATATAACATGGAAATTTGATCAAGTGATAAATCTTCCTGAATAGAAATTAATTTTTTTCAATTTATAAGTCAATCCAACAATACTAAGATATAATTATTTCCTTTATAAGTCTTAGTAAGTTCAATGACGAAATATTTGTAATTGTTCTCCTATTTCTATATTGGTATAGTTAATGGTTTCATTATACCCTTATATTTATAACATTCAGCCTTTACTTTCTAGAATAAAAATCATCAGATATATACTCCACAATATTCCTCTTCATGTTGTCCCTCAAAAAGTGATACTTAAGATCCATATACATATTTGTTCATCATTGGTGATTAGAAAAGTATGAGGTTATATGAATCGTCCAAAAGCTCCTTCTTTAGTTTTTGTATGGATGGGACACATATCTAGGTTCCAAATAGTATACCTCTATCTTTATCAATTTTGAACTTTGAAATATTTTCTACCCATTTCCATAGCTCCATATAATCTTTCTAGGACTCCATAATCTTTATATATATGGGTGGTTTAATAATCATTTGGAAAGGGTTGTATTTCATCCCTTTATGATTCCCAGGTCCATCCCTTTCAAATTCATGAGTATTAAATCTCTTTTAGTCCTCATTATGGACAAGTAAACATAATACTTACTATCCAGAGCATTATCCACCTTATTTTATTTCCCTAGATTGTAATGTATTAGTCAATCATGGTCCCTGATTAAATCTAACCATCTCATTTTCAGATGTTCATCTATTTCCATGTAAATATATACATTAAGATCATGTGTTCAATATATATATGTATCACACTTTTCACTATAGATATATTTTCTCAAAATATTTAATGAAAAAACTAATATATCTAGATCTAGACCGATATTCAAATAATTTTTCTCATGGGTCTTTAATTGACATGATGCATAAGTCATCACCTTTTCATTTTTCTTAAATACACATCCCAAGACCTTATTTAAATAATCGTTGTATATCAAAAATCCATTTATACTATAGGGTAGTGTAAGCACATGTGTAGTAACCAACTACTTCTTAAGATCCTTGAAGACATATTCACATTCTCTATCCAGATAAACTTAAATACCTTCTAGGATAGATTTTTATATTAGATTTTAAAATTAGGAAAAATTTATCACAAAACATATATAATATCCATCTTATAAATTAAGACTATGGATCTCTATCATGGAGGTTGGTCTGTTCCATTATTCAATCACCTATATATTTGAAGGATCTATAGATATACCATCTCTTGTGATTACATAACTAAAGAAGGATATTTTGTTAGCCAAAATTTACACTTTATGAATGTGACAAACAATTTTTCCTTTCATAAGTTCTTTATCATAGTCTTTAAAGTCTCTTCATCTTCTTCCTTTATTTTAGAATTTATGGTAATATAATTAATAAAAACTACCAAAAAAATTCCACAGTAATCTATAAATACTAAATTCGACATATCCATGAAAATAATAGGATCGTTTCTATGTTTTAATGGAATCACTATGAATTCATAGTGTTCATATCTTGTGTGGAAGATTGTCTTGGTTATATTTCCTCTCTTTACGCTTAACTAATGGTATCTATATTGAAAATAAAACTTCAAGAAGTTTTTAAATTCTTTAATTGGATTAAAAAAATGATTTTTAAAGGGTATAGGGTACTTGTTCTTGATCAGGATCTTATTAAGTTCATGATAATCAATTCAAAGAGACATTTACCCATCCTTATTCTTGATAAAGATGACTGGTGCACCCCATGGAAAAGCACTTGGGTATATAAAACCCTTTTCTAAATTACTTTTTACCTACTTCTTTAATTCTTCCAATTCAAAGTGGGATATTCTATAATGACTCTTCAATAGGGGCATAGAACCTTGTATGAGTTCGACTAAATTATCAATCTCACATTCTAGGGGAAGTCCATGTAATTTATAAGGAAACACATCCATATATTCCAATATATTTAGAACATATGTATCATTGAGTTCCTCCAAAATCACTTTATCTAAGTGTCCTTTATTATTTGGTATCAAGACCCATATTAAATAACGGTTTTCCAAAGGGATTCTATCATCATACTTGTATCTATATTTGATCATGGGGTGTTTTGTGATATGAAACAATATTTCCCTATCCTAAAAAGGCCATGATCTCTATAAATGGATATTCAATTCTTTTCCATTATCACATAAAATTTTGAAAAGGGAATAAGAACTAGATTTGTAGGAATTATTCTCCCACAACCCTCAATTAGAGAAGAGTTATATACCCTGAATGCAATCATCACACCACTAGGTTTTTTCACTAATAATTAAATATCCAATGTTTGAGGTGATAAACCAATATTCTTATAAAACATGAAAGATATGAAAGAATAAAAATAACCATAATCAAATAAAACATTCAAAGTTCAGGAGCGGATGATAAGTGTTCCTTTCACGACTCCGTTATAATGATCCACCTCAATGGAAGCAATTTCATAGACTCTTCCTTTTTCCATTGGTCTAGGAGGTTACTGATACATATTATCCTCGTTAGACGTTGGATTGGGGATGTGATTTACATAATTCTAAAAATACTTAAATTTAAATAATTGAAGTGTGAGTAGTGAATTAGTTGGGACCTTCTTCTCCTTAATTGTAATTATTGGAATTTTCAAATTTCTTTGAAAGTTGAGTACTTGGTATTATACTTTACCACATGTAAAATAATTTTTTAATTATTTGAGGAAATTTCCTAGGCACTTCCTCCCACATTTTTAGAATATAGGTAGTTGAACCGACTTTCCTCTCTATGATTTATTATTTGAGTTTCCATGAAACTACATTTTACTTTTCTTATCTCTAAATCCATGTAATAATGACAGTAATCAGTTTCTATTTCCACCTTAAGTGCAGATTGAATTTTTTTTCATAGATACTAAAGTATCTTATAGATAATTAATTTTGAAGACTTGGTTTTAAAAAACTAAATAAATGACTGATCGTGATTTCAAGTTAAATGATAAAACTAGAGGTGTGTATTTTAAGTCTAATGAAGTCATATTCCTATGTAATAATAGATTAATCATCACTTTATTTTATCTCAATAAATTCTCTCTCCATTTTAGTGAAAAGTGTTTGAGGGAAATATTTAGTGAATTTTTTTTCTTAAACTCTTCCCATTATATAGAGTCAACTTTTTCCTTTTGCCTCATATTGTTAATGAGAGTCCACCATTGGTGAGATTCACCTTTCATATGATAAATGGATAAAATAAACATTTTATATCTTAATAAATGAAGAATAGAATTTTTTTTCATTTTTTGATCAATTTCTCAATAATTAGTGTATTAAAAGACCCACTAAAGGATGTAGGTCATTAATATATAAAGGAATAAATGGATATTTATTCCTTGGAAAATTTTGTTGTTTGATATAGTTTATGTTATTATTTATTGTTTAAGATAGTTGGTTGAGAATTTCCATAATATTTTTTTCCACCCCCCCATTTGGTTGCTTATTGGGAAAATCACCACATTGTCCTTCACATCCTTTATTAATATGGTTCTTCATGAATACAACCATTACTAAAACCAAAGGGGTTAAAATGCATGATAAAAAAATATCTTAAGATAATTAGTGTAAATAACCATATGAAAAGTCAAACTCAAGTTATCTTACTCTATAACAACTTCAATTTGGCCTATGATATTTTTAGTTTGACTTGGGTGGCCTTAAGTTGTGTTTTATTTTACTTCCTAAAAAAATCTATAAAAATAACTAAACACCACTTTGATACCAACTGAGACCACCCATGTATAACATTCATATATTTTACATCAATTCCATAATTTAAACATTAAATATCATAAATAAATGCACAATCCCAGAACCAAAAGATTTCATGTCTTTGAAGATTAGCTACAGAAATGTATTATTATGAATTATGTTTTCTATAACTCCCAAAAAAATATCTAAAACATATTTCATTATAAATATAATCTTATATATATATATATATCCCTAAGAAAATGGGAAATATAAGAATGGATGAGCTCAAACACTCACTAAAGGGTAAAATGGTCAATGAGTCATAGAGGGTTAGATCAAAAGCATGTGAGAAAACAATAACATGGGATAAATATCTTATTAAAAATAAAATATAATAATAATGGTTGTCTATAAATATTCATAGAAGGACATATACACTTAAAGGATCATACATATACCATATAGTAAGAATACAAAGCCATGAGACAATAATCATTAATGGAGCATAACATAGGAATATGGTATAACATAGAAATAGGATATAATAATAATAATAATAATATTAAATCATATAATTTTGAGCAAACATTAATCATTACTATGTATAAAATTGTGGACAAAACCTAATTATATCCATACATAAAGTTGTGGTCAAACCCCAATCATGCCTACACATAATGTTGTGAACAAACTACAATCATGTCCACGTATAAAATCATTACCTCATGAGATATAAAACATTAAATAATAAATTGAAGTTATATATAGGACATATATAGAAATCCAAGCTTCGAATACATGGATATTACATCATTTTATGTGAATATTCAGTACATTACAAAAATACATGCCGAAGGACCATAATAGTTTAGTGTCTTTGAAAACTTAAAAAAAATCTTCTATCCTGGTGAATGATCTTAAAAATCTCACATAAAGATCTACACCTTTAGTACTTCTACCTAAAACCTTTCTTCATAACCATGGAAACGAAAACATAAAATGGGGTGATCTTAGATACTCAGTAAGGGTAAACGGGGGAGACATGTAAGCATAAACATGAACATAATGGTATGATAATAAGATCATGAAAATAGAAGATCATACCCTACATAACAAAGATAATATACATGAATCATGGAATAAATTTTGGTAGTTCATAAGACATGAATCATATGGAAATAAAGAACATAAGCCATGAAATCATAACATAGGAATAAAACATGGAATTATGGAAGACACATAAACATATTATATGATTTCCATAGTGGCCAATGCATCATTTAAAATATCATCTTGGTAGTATAGGTTCACTCCCTATACCATCATGGTAGTCATGGTTCACTATCATGGCCATCTTAGTAGCATGAGTTCACTCCACACACCATCTTAGTCTATCTCATGAGATACAAATCTTTACCCAAAACATTGGAAGGAGATATAGGGCCCACCCATCTCATAATGAAATCATACACACATGTTCTATAAGATCATAAATAATCATATAATAAACCATGAAATAAAATGGGTATCATAAAAATGTAAACCTATCACAACCTATGGAAAAAAGATAAAATTTTCATAATCATTTTATTAAAATCATAATCTGTGAAAGAGAAATAGATTTCATAAACATATAACCCATGAAATAGAAATAGATTTCATAGAAATATAACCTATAAAATATAAACAGGTTTACTAATGACCATGATATTAATAACAACCCATTCATAGAAAGGATATTAATGGAACCTTTAGATAATCTTCTAGAAGGGAATAAGTAACATCAATAAATTTCATCTTTAGATGGAAAATAATTTTAAAAATATCTTTTAAAAACTTTTATTGAGGAAAATATCATTTCTTATTTAAAAATGTATTTTTAATACATAAAACCATTTAAATATCACATTTTATAAAATACCTTGAAAACTTATAAAGAATACATGGAATAGTTATGAAAACCCTTTTCCTTGAAAATTTATAAAATAATATTCAAAACATTTTAAAAACATTTATTTAAAACACTTTTATATCTTATAAAGAAATCTTGAAAATGTTTTGAAAAAAATTTATTTGAAAATACTTTGAAAACTTATAAATAAAGATATAAAACGTTTTGAAAACCATTTTTTTGAAAATAATTTGAAAAACTTATAAATAAATCTTGAAAATGTTCTGAAACCCATTTCTTTTAAAATACTTGGAAAACCTATAAATAAATCTTGAAAAAAAATTGAAAACCATTTTCCTTGAAAACTTATAAAAGAATCTTGAAAATGTTTTGAAAACCCATTTTATTGAAAAATTATAAAAGGAGTCTAAAAAAGTTTTCAAAACCATTTTTTTAATATAATTAAAGAACACTTTAATAAAAATTAAACCTTTAAACATGAATAGGAAGCTTCATAGAAATGATGACAGGTAAATCTGTATATATCGTATGAGGTGAAATGAATATTCATTTTGTACAGTAAAAAAGGTTAGAAAAAATGCCTTGATAGTAAGGAGATAATAAGATTACTTTGAAAATAGGTAAAATAAAAAAGGGTAAAAATTTATTTTAATGATCATAGGATATTAAAAGAATATTCTTGGAAACCCTTTTTAGAAAACATGGTTTTGAAATAACATAGATTTCTGACTGAAGAGAGGGTAAAGTCAGGATTTCATAAAAACACTTTCTTAACTATATTATATACCAAAGAGTATAAAAATGGTTACAATAGATGATTATACTATGACTATACAAATTATAATAAAATTAACTAATCTTCTTGAAAGATGTATCATACTATTTCATGAAATAAATCATAAACATAAACAATCTCGAATAGTGATGAGGTCATTTTAATAAACTCTTATAACTTGGTAACATGGGATCATACTCTCAATGTATGAAAATGTAAATTAAATGAAACTTAAAATATCATGAAAATTAGGATATTCATGATATAACACTTAAAATGGAAGTATATACACCTTGAAAAATAATTTAGGTGCATAATAAAACACAAGTCTCAAAGAAGAAAAATTGAGACAAAACTATTTTACCAATTTGGTAACGTTTGAAACAAAAAAACCCATCAAAGAAAGGTCATAAAATGGATATGTAAAAACCCATAAATTTAATTATAAGATATATATAATACAATCTTGGCAGTAAATACACCACACAAAAGGAAAGAGTGGTGAACATAGCATGTATCTCATAGAAATAAAAAGTGAGATGAAATCCCCCTACCTTGTGTCTTGACTCTCATCGTACTCATTTAAAATATCTGTATAATAAATATAAATTTATTATATAAATTTTATATAACAATATTATTTTATCTAATACCATATATGGTTTTATTATGACCTTATATTACCCTATTCTTTAAAATCCTATGTTAAGGTTTCACTTTGGGTAATATTCGTTTTATTCTTCACATGTGTCATAATTTGTTATATATTTGGTACTTATACTTATATAATGATTTCTAGAATGTGAACCATGATTTTAATATCATTTATAAATAGTATATGTGTTTTATAATAATTTATAGAATATATAATTATGAAATGGAATACACCATTCATGAAGATGGTAGGTCGTACGTACGCATAAATATTATTTCAATTTATTTATAATGCTGAAATAAAGTAAAATAAATATATATATATATATATAATTATTACAGAATATTTATGATATCATATATATTATATATATTCACTAAAACCATCCTTAATACAATCCATGTAGCGTATGAATGAATCATATTGCTTTGAGGGGCAGTAGTCCACACTTCCAAAAACGAAATTATCATATTTACATAAGATGGAAAGCATAAGGGTATCTTCTAAATAAAAAATAAAGAAGAATAAAGACATTATAAATATAATATATATCATATATAAACATATTTTCTATCATAATTTCCACCATGATAGGTGGTAATGGAAAAATGATCAATCCTCATTTCGTGAGGTAGTAGTTCACCGTACACATGAACAATATGTTCTTTAACAATTAGATGGAGGTTTGTGCAGGTGTAGTTCAAACCATTTACATAACAACATACAAGTATATTTAGGATACTGGTGTTTTTATATAATTATACAATAAGAATATTGGAGGGGAGGAGAAGGGAAATAAAAGAAAGGATCTTGAGAGAACGCATTACCTAGGTAACTCCTTTTGGTTTGTGTCAAAAAGATTCCTTGAATTAACTTATGCCCAAGGGAAGGATTATCGGAGGAATTTAGAATTTATAGGGATTTTATTAGGTAGGTTTTTTCCAAACTTTTTATAGGTGTGAAGAAGTGGGATAGTTGGTGTCCTTTTATAGGGAAGGAAAAGTACTCACTTGGAATTTTTGAAAACAAGTTAGGTGTACACATTCTATTACCTAGAAAGAGTCATACTAAACAAACATAAATCAATAATTGAAGGTTTATGTCTGAAATATAGGCATAAAATTGGTTTTGGACAAGTTTATTGGTTATTTAGGCCTCTTATTTTATGGTTTACTCCCTGATTAAGCTTAATTTGATCATAATCGCTGCGATTAATTTTAATCACTTTTACTAATCATTTTTGTAAAAAATAAAAATTATATAATTAGAATATAAATGTTAAAATACTTTAAATGGATTATTTATGTTTTTCAAAATTCAATTCATAGAAGAAGAAAAATTTAGATTAATTCTAATCTCGTATACGAGACGAAATTACGGGTTTTTTAAATTAAAAAGAAGTTCAAAGGTTTCTTAAGTTTTTATATTCTATTTCAAAGTGAAATTTATTATAATGAAATAAGTTGTTTTAATAGATGTATAATTGATCTAAATTTACCTTAAAAAAATTTTAAATATAATTTAACATTAATAATTATTTAAACAAAAAGGTAGTTTTTAACTAAAAATCAGTATTTTTCACTATTCATCAAAAAATGATGTTTCTTAGAAAAATCCCAAAAAATAATCCTATGATAATTTCAACATTATAAATTCAAAAATGAATTTTATTTTATAAAATTAAATTTATAAATGTGTTTAAAATTAATTTTATTCTTAAAATCAATTCATTTGAGAAAACGATATTTTAAAACATAAAAGGACTTTACCAAAAATTATATATTTCATTGTCAATATGTTTATTTATATAAAACAATTATAAGAAATATTTTAAAATTAGTTATTAATATTCATACCACTAGATTTAATGGCTAGGTTATAATTATATCATTTAAAAGAAACTATAATAAAATGATGCTTCATAGAAACTCAGTGTTGTATGTAACGTATGCCAAGTCGGTGTTGAGGATAGCGCAAGCCAAGTCAGTATTGTGTGTAGAACAATACAAGTTGTATTGATTTTAGGGAAAGACAAGTTGTTATTTCATGTAGCGCAATCCAAGTCGGTATTCCGTTTAGCCCAAGCCAAGTCGGTATTGTGTGTAGCGCAAAACAAGTCGGTGACATGTGAAAGCAATGTTTGAATTAGTGTTTTAATATATGTATATATATATATATATATATAAATAACTATATCCAGGTTCATGTGAAATGTAAAATATCAAAAATATAAATTAATTTGTAAAAAAAATAATTAAGAAAATGTAATGTCCTCGACCCGGAAGCCGCTAAACCGGTGCTCCGAGCTGGGTGGTTACATGAGCTTAAGCACACCTCCCCATATGCCAAAGGCTGCCGACTAGCAGTGGGGGTCTATGGGGTCAATTGGGGAGACTATACCCCTTTTTTATCCAAGTAATCCACAATAGAAATTAACCAAATAGTGGAAACAATAACCAATAAACAAGGAACATGTATATCAAACATTTCCAAAAATAAACATGTCATGTCATACTACAAGTGCAAGAGTAAACAAAAACCCAAAGTAAGGACAACGACCACAATCCCCAAAACAGTCCCGACTCCAAGTCTGTATCCTCCACCAAGTGCTACCCATGTCCACTCAACTATCTAGCAAGGATCCTTGACCTTCTCCCGACCTGCAAACATGAAGTCTGCTCGGGTACCCAAAGGCGGTCCGAGCATGGTGTGAGTACAACTCAGTAGGCCACCACCAATAGTGTCTATAAAATATCCAGTATAAACAGGTAGTGCATGAAAAAGGAATATGAATGATAATTACCAAGTAATTATTTCAGGTTCCATTAACCAGTTTAAATCCAAATCCAATTCCACTTCCATTACCATTCATTACGCACCCATTATAATCACTTACCATTTCATCACATATCCATGGGTTAATCACATTCATTATGTTACATGGGTCTAAGGCCAACATTCATATACAAGAGGGTGAACACATCATTATCCTATCTCACTAGGACTAACTCCCTCATAGAAACCATATCATCACCTCGAGATCATCTGTCCCCTTTCCTAACTCGTGCATTTAGAGTGGAGTTTAGAACATTAGTCTTCACTCGACTCGTGGGCGTAGATCCTCAAGTCATACCCCACTCTACGAAGCCATGTGAAAATGCTTATATATATAAGTAACCATAAACCAACCATACCATTGTCCCTTGGACAAACCATTCACAACAAACCACACGAGAATTCACATTATTCCTTAACCCATTAACACATTACCATTTCACATCATTTAACCATTCACCAAATTCCCATGTGTTATTCCTATCTCACTAAGTAGTCAAAACTAGAACCATAATCTATCTCATTATGGTCTTTAATAAGTTTACACATTAACCCATTTAACCCATTCATCATTTCCATGAATCAACCATTCAACCCATTCCAAATAACCCTTAGGTTATTTCCAAGTCTAGGTGCATCACCTAACTTCTATTCCAAGTTCAACCAATCATGCCAACATATTCGTCAAGGGATCTACCATTTATTACAACAAGGTCACCTGTTTAATAACAATCCCTAAGTCTGGGGAAAACCGGCACATCCCATGGATGGCCCCAATTAGGTCAAGTCATTTTCAACACATCCCATGGGGATCATGAGAGTTCACATTTACCATTTTAAACACCATTATTACCAAAAATTCCAAGGTTACTCAAAACATAACCAATGGGAAACAAGAACACAACCAAACATGCACAAATACCCAAATAACCATGGGATATAACTTGTAAACCAACTACCTCGAAACCGCAGTTGAACGCACTCTCAATCGAGTCCTTAGACCTCGATCCGACCAACCTTTAGAGCTTAAACCTAAAACTCACCCAAAAGATAGGGTTTTAGAGCTTCCTAACAAGAGGTAGAGAAGATACAAACGCTAAACCGAAAAGAGAAGCAAGGATTGGATTAGCCTTACCCGAAGCTTCGATCCACAACCAACATCACCAAAAATGCCTTAAAAATGAGGTAGATCGACCTCTTGGAGCTTCTAGGTGATTTGGTTCATCTCTAGGGTGAAGAGGGAGGAAATGAGAGGAAAACCCAAGTGGGTTCTTAAAATCCCAGAGTGGCAATTTTTGTAATTTTTTCCAACTTTAAGAGGCCGCACAGTTTGGCCGCACGATTTGACAAACCGTGCGCAAACCATGCGCATGCTACTGTCTGGGGGAGGAGGGTTGCACGATTTGCCTGGGCAGGCCACACGGTTTTCCCTGGCCATGCGCAGGTCGTGCGCCCTGGCTTACCTTGCCCAGTTTTCCTTTCTTCCATGCCTGAGCCCCCGGAACACCCCCAAGGACTCTCATACTTTCAGAAGACATCCCTTGAATCCCGATACAAGGGATTAAACCAAAACATAATGAAAACATACCTTTCCAAAAACTGGGATCTTACAATCTCCCCACCTTATAATGGCTCATCCTTGAGCTGAGCTTCCAAGCCTCATTGATCCACCAAAGAGAAGAGTTCAGGCCACTAAGCCCACATATCCCATTCCCGCTCCCAAGATTCTTCCTGAACTTTCCAATGCTGCCATAGTAATCTCACTAATGGCACAACCTTGCCTCGCAAGACCTTTTCACTACGATCCCCCACATGAACGAGATGCTCTTCAAAGGACGCATCAGCCTCAAGATCCACATCCTCAACATCAACCATGTGAGATGGGTTAGGCTGATACCGTCAAAGCTGTGACACATGAAACACATCATGCATCCCACCATACCACTGTGGAAGATTCAATAGGTAATCCACTGGTCCGATCCTCTCCACAATCTCAAAATGTCCCACATACCTGGGTGCCAACTTACCCTGCTTTCGAATCCGACGGTGACCCAACCTTGGCAACACCTGAAGGAACACTTTATCACACACCACAAACTCAAGAGGTCTATGCCTCCAATCTGCATACGAATTCTGCCTACTCTGAGCCGTAGCCATCCACTTCCTAGTCAAATTAACTTTCTCTGAAGTATCCTTCACAAGACTTGGCCCCAAAAACTAAGATTCACCGGCCTCTAGACAACACAACGGAGATCTACATAGCCTCTCGTAGCGTGCCTCAAACGGTGCCATCTGAATCGTAGCCTGAAAACTGTTGTTGTAGGAAAACTCAACTAATGATAGGTGCCTCTCCCAAGAACCACCAAAGTCCAAGACACAAGCTCTTAACATTTCTTCCAACACTTGGATCGTATGCTCCGACTGCCCTTCTGTCTACAGGTGGAAAGCCGTACTCAAAAACACCTGCATACCAAGCACCTTCTGCAACCCTTTCCAGAAACGTGACATGAAATGAGGATATCGGTCTGAAACTATGGTTCACGGAACACCATGCAACCACACTATTTCTCAAACATATAGCTCACCCAACTGGTCCACTATGAAGGTTTCCTAAATTGGTAAGAAATGAGCCACTTTCATTAATCGATCCAAAACCGCCCAGATTGCATTATTCTTCTATGACATCCTCGGAATACCCACGACAAAATCCATCATTACATCATCCCACTTCCATTCTGTAATGGTAAATGGATGCAACAAACCACCTGGTCATTGATGCTCGGCCTTCACCTGCTGACAGGTAAGGCACCGCGCCACAATGCCTGTAACTTCCTTCTTCATTCCAGGCCACCAAAACTGCCTTCAGAGATCACGGTACATCTTTTTCGAACCAGGATGTACTATCCACTTTGATGCATGGAACTCACACATCAACTCTTCCCGCACACACTATGGAATAACCAAATGATCATGAACACGAACAACACCATCCACACTGATGGCACAACCAGAAGGTAGTGCCCCACCTTTAAATTTTCCTTCATGATCAAACACTCAGGATCATCAAGATGACTTTCCTTAACTCGACTCAAAAGCATAGAATCCATCGTTAAGGAATAAATAGTTACCTGACCACTCTCCTCCTACACCTCCAGGTGCATATCTACAAACAAATCCATCACCTTCCACTCGGTGTTGGACTCTTGAACCACCTGATTCTGAACCTTCCTGCTCAGAGCATCGGCAGCACTGTTTCCCTTTCCCAGTGTGTACACCAACTCAAATTCAAAATACTGGAGATATTCAACCCATCTTCGCTGCTGAAGATTCAGATCCCATTGCAAGAATATGTACTTTAATCTCTTATGGTTGGTAAACATAGTAAACCATTGTCCCAACAGATAGTGCCTCCAACACTTCAAGGAATACACAACTGCATCCAACTCAAGATCATGAGTGGGATAGTTCTGCTCATGGGGTCTCAACTTCCTTGACCCATAAGCCACAATCCACTCATCCTGCATCAACATAGCCCCAAGTCTGACTCCGGATGCATCACAAAGCATGATGTACCTCTTACCAGGCTCAGGTAAGATCAGGAGAGGTGCGGTCGTCAACCGCTTCTTCAACTCTTGGAATGTGATCTCACAAGACTCAGACCACTAGAACCTAATTCCTTTTCTTGGTCAAGCCCAAGAGTGGTGCTAACAAGCGATAGAAATCTTAAATGAACCTTCGGTAATACCCATCCAAACACAGAAAACTCCGAACATCAGAAACACTCTTAGGCTGATCCCAAGATACAACTGCCTGCAATTTCTCTGGATCCATTGACACACCTACCTCCGAGATGATGTGACCCATAAAATGCACCTCGCCTATCCAGAATTAACACTTTGAAAGATTGGAGTATAGTCGATGCTCTCTTAGCGTACCCAAGATGATGTCAAGATGTTGGGCATGATCGTCGTGAGTTTTTTAGTACACTAAGATATCTTCAACAAAGACAACCAAAAACCGATCTAGATAGGGATGAAAGATCTGGTTCATCAAGTCCATAAACACCACCGATGCATTGGTATATCCAAAAGGAATCACCACAAACTCAAACAACCAGTACCGACTCTGGAAATCTATCTGCAGTACGTCAGAAGGCCTCACCCTCATCTGGTGATACCCTGACCTCAGATCATTCTTAGAAAACACTGATGCACCCCCGAACTGATCAAACAGGTCATCAATTCTAGGAAGAGGGTAATGATTTTTCACCATCATCTGGTTCAACTTCCGATAGTCAACACGCAGCCTCAACGACCCATCGGCCTTCTTTGAAAAAAGCACGGGAGATCCCCAAGGAGACATACTAGGATGGATAAACCCCTTAAAATCCAACTCATCAAGCTGAGCCTTCAATTCCAGGAGTTCTGCCGGTGCCATTCGGTACGGTGGAATAGAAACTAGCTTCGCTCCTGGCAGCAACTCGATCGTGAACTCGACATCCCTCTCGGGTGGTAACCCTGAGAAATCCTCAAGAAACACATCCTGAAACCGATCCACCACAGGAGGAAAATAAGATTATTCCCCTCTCTCATCATCATCAAGCATGAGACATGCCACTTGTGCTGTGATTCCACTCATCTATTGATGAAACGGCCCCGCACGCCCGGTTCGAACATCCCATTCACCACAGTGGACATAAGAGTCACCCTCAAGTGACCTGAAAGATACACGACAACGATAACAATCTATGTGTGAATGATACAACACCAATCAATCCATTCCTAAGATTAGGTCAAACCCTGATATCTCGAGAATGAACAAGTCCCATAGAAAATGATACTCACCAACATCCAAGGCACATCCCTCGCACCGGTTGATATCCTCAACCCGCACCCCCAACGGAGTATCAATTGACATAAATCCACACACCCTCTCCACAGGTAAACCCGGTTCTACCACAAGTTGAGCAGATATAAAAGAGTGTGTGGCACCAGTGTCAAATAATGCACTAGAAAATGTAGAAGCTACAAGGATCGTACCTCGAACAGTTGACAGTCCGACCTCTCCATCACCAGGCGCAAGCTGAACTGCCTGAAGCTATCCTGCCCCTCTACTCTGGGCTCCAGCATGATCACCCTGCGCCGCACTGCCCTGCTGGCGTGAGTGATCTTGCCCTGGAGTTCCACATCCACCACCCCTACCAGTACGGCCCGTGGAGTTCCAACTGCCAGCCTAATACGGGGAAACTGGTCCCCTTCCCGTACCCAGAAACTACTTGTCATCATCATGCTCACCCGCCTACCGAGGGTTTCTACAGAACCTCTGCACATGCCCCATACTGCCGCACGAACGGCACTCAACTGGAGGTCGAGGAAATTGACCACGCATATGCCCCAGCCTACCGCACTAATAATAGAACACCTGGTTCCCACTATGAGAGGCTGACCCTCTCTTCTGACCACCTTGTTGGAAACCTTCCAAACGACTCTTCTGACCTTTAGAATATGCACCACTTGTCCGCCCAGCTGGCACGACAAGACCACCACCTGAATCTCCCTTCAGGTTTCCTTCATAGATGAGTGCATGATCCATCACCTCTTCAAACATCTTCAAGTGGAAGATATTTACTTAAGACCTGATCTCATGTCTCAACCCATCCTGGAAACGCCTTGCTACTGCTTCCTCATCCCCTGCCAACACTAGGACAAAGCATAAAGAATCAGTGAAGCGACTAGCATAGTCCATCACTGATAGTGATCCTTGATTCAGGCTCATAAACTCTGTAGCCCGCTCCTGCCTCAAAGTATCTGGGTAGAAATTCTCAAGAAACTTCTCCTGGAAAACCTTCCACGACATCCCCTCAGCCTACTCGGTCTGAGCCTGAATTTACCACCAACGCCTTGCCTGGCCCCGCAACATATAAACGGCCATCTTTACTAGCTTTTCAACAAGGGTCTCTAGATGATCTAGTATCGTCTAGATAGACTCTAACCAGAACTATGCTACCTCTGGCCCACCCTCTCCGGTGAAAGTCAGAGGGTGTTGCAGCTGGAACTCCCTGTTCAGCTCAAACATACTCGGTGCAACCCACCCTGGGTCCCGATCCATCATCTGCATAAGGTGAGCCAAGTTCTCCCAAAACTGGTCTTCTCTACCTTCATTGATCACCACATTTTCATGCTCCTCTACCAGAGTAGTGTTCTCAGCAAAATATTCCCATTTCCCAACTGGTAACCAACGTCGTGGTGGCATCTCTCTACATTTCCAAGCACGATATTTAGCACGCATACCATAAAAATTCCATGAATTCATCAAAAAGACCTTTACAGGCCACAACAATCCATTTCATATACCAATTCAATGACATTAACACATCAACTCACTGCCCCAACCATCCCTACCGCGGGCCATGGTCCACATGGGGTAACCAACCATGCACTACCACCAAACTCACACAACATTTTACAAGGAAATTTTCCACTTCATTTCAAACCCTTACATTTCATTAAACATCATTTACCCACTTGTTTTATTTCATTATGCTCTTTATTTCTTACTTTTATGAAATGCATGATGCACCCTACTTTCCTGCCTTACACACCCACCCCATGCGTGTGCCTAACACAATACATGTCACCTATCTCCCTAGGTTTCTATAATGATGCATGAATTAAAATCCTTGTGTCGTTAAGGACACGATCCAAATACTATGAAATAGTCACATAAAAACACATGTGCATCACCCAATGGTGAAATATCATCAACTGTAACAACACACAACCAAGAACAACATTTCCCACCCAGGGTGACTTGGGTTTTCCCTCATACATGGGTTAGCTACTCCCAAGAACAAGCTCATTACCAAGGCCCGACACATCTTAAACCTTGAATACCAATCCCAAATAACAAGACCTCAGAGAAGGAGAAGAAATACCTCCTTTGATACCACTTTGTAATGTCCTCAGCTCAGAATCCACTAAACCGGTGCTCCGATCTGGGTGGTAACATGATCTTAAGCGCGCCTCCCCGTATGCCAAAGGTTGACGACTAGCAGTGGGGGTCTATGGGGTCAAGTGGGGAGACAATACCCCCTTTTTATTAGATTAATCCACAAAAAAATAAACCAAATAGTGGAAATAATAACTACTAAACAAGGAACATGTGTATCAAACATTTCCAACAATAAATATGTCATGTCATACTACAAGTGCAACAGTGAACAAAAACCCAAAGAAAGGACAACGACCACAATCCCCAAAATGGTCCTGACTCCAAGTCTGGATCCTCCACCAAGTGTTTCCCATGTCCACTCAACTATTTAGCAAGGACCCTTGCCCTTATCCTGACCTACAAACATGAAGTCTACTCAGGTACCCAAAGGTGGCCCGAGTAGGGTGTGAGTACAACTCAGTAGGTCACCACCACTGGTGTCTACAAAATATCCAGTATAAACAGGTAGTGCATGCAAAAGGAATATGAATTATAATTACCAAGTAATTATTTCATGTGCCATTAACCAGTTTAGAGACAAATCCAGTTCCACTTCCATTACCATTCATTATGCACCCATTATCATCACTTACCATTTCATCACATATCCATGGGTTAATCACATTCATTATGTTACATGGGTCTAAGGCCAACATTCACATGCAAGAGGGTGAACACATTTTCATCCTATCTCACTAGGACTAACTCCCTCATAGCAACCATATCCTCACCTCGAAGCCTCAGTCCGGGTGGATGCAACCGTTAGAAGAATATATCCTCAATCCCCTTTCCTGATCTGTGCATTTAGGGTGGAGTTTAGAACATCAGTCTTCACTTGACCCGTGGGCGTAGATCCTTATTTCATACCCCACTCTACGAAACCATGTGCACATGCTTATATATATAAGTAACCATCAACCAACCATACCATTGTCCCTTGGACAAAACATTCACAACAAACCACACGGGAATTCACATTATGCCTTAACCCATTAACACATTACCATTTCACATCATTTAACCATTCACCCAATTCCCATCTATTATGACTATCTCACTAAGCATTCAACACTAGACCCATAATTTATCCCATTATGGTCTTTAATCAGTTTACACATTAACCCATTTAACCCGTTCATCATTTCCATGAATCAACCATTCAACCCATTCCAAATAACCATTAGGTTATTTCCAAGTCTAGGTGCATCATCTAACTTCTATTCCAAGTTCAACCAATCATGACAACATATTCGTCAAGGGCTCTACCATTTATTACAACAAGGTCACTTGTTTAATAACAATCCCCAAGTCTGGGGAAAACTGGCACATCCCATGGATGGCCCCAATTAGTTCAAGTCATTCTCAATGAATCCCATGGGGATCGTGAGAGTTCCCATTTACCATTTTAAACACCATTATTACCAAACATGCCAAGGATACTCAAAACATAACCAAGGGGAAACAATAACACAACCAAACATGCACAAATACCCAAATAACCCTGGGATATAACTTGTAGACCACCTACCTCGAAACCGCGGTTGAATGAACTCTCAATCGAGTCCTTAGACCTCGATCTGACTAGCATTTGGAGCTTAAACCTAAAACTCACCCAAAAGATAGGGTTTTAGAGCTTTGGAACAAGAGGGAGAGAAGATATAAATCCTAAACCGAAAAGAGAAGCAAGGATTGGATTAGCCTTACCTGGAGCTTCGATCAGCAACCAACGGCACCAAAAATGCCTTAGAAATGAGGGAGATTGACCTCCTGGAGCTCTTGGGCAATTTGGTTTGTCCCTAGGGTTAAGAGGGAGGAAATGAGAGGAAAACCCGAGTGGGTTCTTAAAATCCCAGAGTGGAAATTTTGTAATTTTTCCCAACTTTAAGAGGCATCACGGTTTGTCTGCACGGTTTGACAAACCATGCGCAAACTGTGCTCATGCTGCTATCTGGGGGAGGAGGGTTGCACAATTTTCTTGGGTAGACCACACGGTTTTCCCTAGCCATGCGCAGGCCGTGCGACCTGGCTTACCTCACCCAGTTTTCCTTTCTTCCGTGCCCCGAGCCCCCGGAACACCCCCGAGGCCTCTCATACTTTCAAAATAAATCCCTTGAATCCCAAAACAAGGGATTCAACCTAAAAATAATGAAAACATACCTTTCCAAAAACCAGGATCTTACAGAAAATCTTAGTGTGTTACATTATACCCCCCCTTATAATGAATTTCACCTTTGAAATTTATTTGGGTTATCAGAGGTTTAATACTTGAATTTTTTGTTCATAAAAATCCACATCATAAAAATGAATACTAAAACATCCCTTAATAAGGGAAATATTGAACCATAATGGTTACCCAATTTAATATATAACTTGGTTTCCACATGGGAGAATATAGGTGGAAAGTGAAAACATGGACATTGAATAAAAATCTAAGCATCATGTTCTGATGGATAGTGATAGAGGACAAGGTCAGGAGAAAGTTAAAATAAAAAAGCTATAAATCTGGGATGAACTAAGGGAGAATATGATTTATCAGAAATAGACGTGCCAGGATAATTTTTTTGGTTTCAAGATCATTTTCCTAAAGTTAAATAATTTTCATGAAAAGATATACTTACATGATTTCAAAAAAACATCATACTTTGTTGTACCTTGATCCAATTCACCACTTTATACAAAAAGGAAGGTGAATTTTTTATTCCCAAATAACAAACATATCATGTGATCCATGATATGTTATCCCATATGTCATTATTTATCATCAACACCATGTTTTTATAATAGGTTATCCAATATTCATAAATCCTCATGTTGTAAGATAATACTTTATTCTCAAAAATTTCATCCAAAGTCTAAATTAATCTTTCCATAAATGGTTAACCATATAACCATTACAAAAGATGAAAATATAAAACTTTATAAATAATTCACAAAATCATATTAACATTGATTACATTGTATATCACAAAGTAGCTCTTGGTTGTCGAATTCGAAATATGTGAATACCCTCACGGTAAATTCTCCTGGAACATGGTAAAAATATTAATTACCATAAATCATTTTTGAAAACATGCATAATTCCATATTCCATAGATTACTGGATATATTCCATAATTCCAAGAAGTTTTAAACTTCATTTATGATAGTATGAACTACTTGTCAACAGGTCCTTAATTAATTCCAATGTAATTAGTACCATCCAATTTAAATATTCATATCCCACATATCTTTATCCAAACAAAAATATCATATCATAAGGAACATATTAAGGTTTATCTTTCCCTTAATCATGTGTTTTCTATGGACATCACCTCTCCATAAAATCACTTTTCATCTCCATTGGAACCATTCAATATATTGTTGTAAATCTATTAAAAAAAACATATACTGAACAATAATTATATATTTCACCTTTCATGTAACATACTTCTTGAATCCAAATACATAAAAATTTAATTATACCACTTACTCATTATTCTATTAGCATGGCTACCTCATCCTATTACACAACACCTATTTCCATTCATATTTCATCTGTAGTCTCTTCATCATTAGCAATGCAACCATTACTCATACCACCTTGTGGATTCCCTTCAGGAGATTTCATCTTGGGACATTGAGTTTCCTAATGACCATTTACTCCACCATTAAAACATTTAACCTTATATGATGTATTTGTATGGCCAATATTCTCATCCATTTCATTAATGAAACTCTTCATTCTTCCCTTGCATCCACTTTATTTGTGTCCATTTTCCACAGCCAAAACATCTTCTTATTCTTATAAGACATTCACTTAGGCGATTATTTCCACATTATTGAAACAAATAAACCTAAATATTATTTCATCCATGGTCTCCATTACCCGAACTCCCAGAAAACTTCTTCTTTATCCTCATTGAGGAGTCTAAGAGTTGATTAAGGTACATGTTGTTAATCATGTTATGTGAAAACTGATTAGGCATGATCACAACATATTTCACTCTAGTGATCATCCCACTTGAATTATCATTAGAAAATAATTCATCACATTCTATGTTAATCAAGTTCCTTCCAGTTCCTGCCATTAACTAAAACTAGAATCATAGTGTGAGCATTACTTATCATTGTAGGAAACCACATAGTAATGAAAATAATTACTTATATATTGTCTAAATCATGACACCTTCCTTAATCTATGACACCCTAGTTTCATACTAGGTTATTCATAGACAAAATATATTTGAATCCTTCATAATGGTTCATGAAGAGTTTGTGAATTCCCAAAGAATATACCCTAGGAGTGTCAATCCAAGTGTGTAGCAAGGCCCATTGCCATGTTCTAGATTACCCCGAGTCAGGCCCAAAACATATTTTCAAAGTTGTTACCCCTAGGTATATCTATTATAGAGACACATACACTTGTAATATTCATAAATGGATCTATTTATATGAAACCACTCACTCTATCCTTTACCAAAATTCCAGGATATTTTCCTAAATGTTAAATCATCCTTATACTTATCCTTAGAGACATATATAGAGATATCCTTAGAAATATACCTAGGGATATCACTAAGGTTTTCTCATCCAAGTTTCTAAAGGTTGAATAAACCTTTCCTTTTATACCAACTATAGCTATCTAGTCTTAGAATACATGGATATTACATCATTTTATATGAATATTCAATACATTACAAAAATATTTGCTCGAGTAACGTAATAGTTTAGTGTCTTTGGAAAATTGGGAAACAAAATATTCCATCCTGGTGAAATATATTCAACATATCCCATAAATATCTCAACCTTTATTTATCTACCTAAAACCTTTCTTTATAACTTGGAGAAATGAAATATAAAAAGTGGTGATCTCAAATGCTCAGTAAGGGTTAACAAGGGAGACATATAAGAATAAACATGAACATAAGGGTATGAGAACATGGTCATGAAAATAAAAGATCATACCCATCATAAAAAAGATCATCTACATGAATAATGGCATAAATATTTTCAGTTCATAAGACATGAATCATAAGTAAATAAAGAACATAATACATGAAAGCATAACATAGGAATAAAACATGGAATTTTGGAATACACATAAGCATATAATATGATTTTCATAGTATCCAAGGAATTGCTTCCAAGACCATATTGGTAGTATAGGTTCACTCCCCATACCATATTAGTAGTTATGGTTCACTCCCATAGCCATCTTAGTAGAATGATTTCACTCCTCATGCCATCTTGGTAGTCATGGTTCACTCCCATAGCCATCTAAGTAGTCAAGGTTCATTCCCAAGACCATATTAGTCTATCTCATGAGATATAAATCTTTACCCAATCCATTGGAGGGAGATATAAGTACCACCCATATCATAATGAAATCATATATACATGTGCCATAATAACATAAATAATTATATCATAACCCATAAAATTAAATCATAAACAGGTAAACCTATCATAACAAGTGAAAAAAGATACAGGTTTCATACT
Organism: Viscum album; assembly: GCA_963277665.1. NCBI lineage: Eukaryota > Viridiplantae > Streptophyta > Magnoliopsida > Santalales > Viscaceae > Viscum > Viscum album. The sequence continues at coordinate 1,511,632,616 of OY728155.1, read as the reverse complement.
CATTTCATAAAAATCATTACCCATGAAAGAGAAACAGATTTCATAAACATATAACTCAAGAAAGAGAAATAGATTTCATAAACATATAACCCATGAAAGATAAATGAGTTTCATAAATACCATTACATTAAGCATAACCCAATAAAATAAATAATATGAATGGAACATTTAGATAATTTCTTAGAAGGTAATGAGTAACATCAAATAATGTCATATTAGATGGAAAATAATTTTTAAATATATTGCACAAAAATATTCTTGAGTAAAATTTCCTTTTTTTAAAAAAAATTATTTTTAATAAATAAAACCATTTAAAAATTATCTTCTTATAAAATACATTGAAAACTTATAAATAAGACTTGAAATCATTTTGAAAACCCTTTTCCTTGAAAACTTATAAAATAAAATTCAAAAAAATTTAATAAATTTTTTCATTAAAAACACTTTGAAATATTATAAATAAAGCTTGAAAATGTTTAGAAAACCATTTATTTTAAAATAATTTGAAAACATATAAATAAATATTGAAAAAAATTTGAAAACTATTTCTTTGAAAATACTTTGAAAACATATAAATAAATATTGATTTTTTTAAAACCATTTCATTAAAAATAATTTTATAACATAAAAGTAAATATTTAAAAAAGTTTTTAAAACAATTTCTTTGAAAATATTTTGAAAACTTATAAATAAATATTGAAATTTTTTTAAAAATCATTTTCCTTCAAAACATATAAAAGAAGCTTCAAAAAGTTTTGAAAACCATTTTTCTTGAAAACTTATAAAAGGAGATTAAAAATGTTTTAAAAAACATTTTTTTTAAAATACTTTTAAAAATAAATTTTCTTAAAAATTAACCTTTAAACATGAAAATTAAGCTTCATATAAATAGTGACAGGTAAATATGTACATGTCGTATAAAGTAAAATGAATATTATTTTTGCGTAGTAAAAAGGTTAGAAAAATGTCATGATCAAAAAGAGACAAGAAGATTAATTAAAAAATTGGTAAAATACAAAAAGTGTAAAAATATATTTTAATGATAATTGGATATTAGAATAATTTTCTTGGAAATCCTTTTTATAAAACATGGTTGTGAAAGAACGCAGATTTACGACCAAAGAGGGGGTAAAGTAGGGATTTTCTAAAAAAAAATTCTCAACTATCCTATGTACCAAAGAGTAGAAAAATAGTACAAATACATGATTATATTATAAGTATACGTAGGATAATAAAATTCATGAATTTTCTTGATATATGGATTATAATGTTTTATCAAAGAAAGCATAAACATAAATAATCTCGAAAAGTGAAGAGATTATTTTAATAAACTCTTATAACTTGGTAACTTGGGATCATACTCTCCATGTAATAATAAGGAAATAAAATGAATATTAAAATATCATGAAAATTATTATATTAATGATATAGCATGTAAAATTTAAGTATATACACCTCTAAGAATAATTTAGGTGCATAACAAAACACAAGTCTCAAAGAAGAAAAATTGAGACAAAACTATTTTAAAAATTTGGTGACTTTTGAAACTTAAACACCATGATATAAAGTTCATAAAATGGATATTTGAATAAAAATAAATTTAATTATAATATACATATAATAAAATCATGTTCAGTATGTACACCACATAAATGGAAAGAGTGGCGAACATAGAATGAATCTCATAGAAACAAAAGTGAGATGAAATACCCTTACTTTGTGTCTTGAATCTCATTATACACATTAAAAATACATGTATAATAAATATAAATTTATTATAAATATTTTAAAGAACCATATTTTTATATCTAATACTGTATATGGTTTTATTACGACCTTATATTACCCATTTTTTAACAATCCTATGTTAAGGTTTCAATTCGGGTAATATTCGCTTTATTCTTTGCAAGTGTCTTGATTTGTTATATATTGTGTCCTTATACTTATATAATGATTTAAATAATTTAAAACATTATATAAATATAATTTACATACCATATATGTGTATTATAATAATTTATATAATATATAAGTTTGAAACGGAATATACCGTTCATGGAGACGGTATGTCGTACAAACGCATGGACACTCTTTCCGTTTAATTGTCACGTTGAAAGAATGTAAAAGAAATATATTTGTGTATATATATATCATTATTAAATTTGATTTATTATATCATATATATTATATATATTAATTAAAACCATCTTTAATATAATCCATGTAGTGTATGAATGAATCATATCACGAGGGGGCAGTAGTCCACACTTCCTCAAACAAAATTATCATATTTACATAAGATGGAAAGCATAAAGGTATGTTATAAATAAAAATTAAATAATAATAAATACATAATAAATATAATATATATCATATATAAATATAGTTTCTATCATAATGGCCACCTTTATGGGTGGTAATGGAAAAATTAACAATCATCATTTCGTGAGGCAGTAGTTCGTTGTAAAGAGAAACAATATATTCATTACCAATTAGATAGAGGTTCATGTAAGTGTTGGTCAAAACATTTACATAAAAACATAATAGTATATTTAAGATACTTTTTTATATAATCATAGAATAAATATATTGTAGGGGTGGATAAATAAAATAATAGAAAGGATTGTGAGAAAGCGTTACCTCTTAACCGGGTTACTCCTTTTGGTTTATGCCAAAAGGCTTCCTTGGATTTCTTTATTCCCATGGTAAGTATTATAGAAGTAAGTTAGGATATATAGTGAGTGTATTGGGTAGGTATTGGGAGAACTCAATAGGTTTTATAGGTGTGAATATGTGGGAGATGTAGTGGCCTTTTATAAGGAAGGAAAAATACTCACATGGAATTTTTGAAAACAAGTTAGGTGTACACATGATCTTACCTAAAAAAGTCCTAGAAAACCAACTTAAATAAATAATGGAAGGTTTATGTCTGAAATAATACAATTAAATGGGTTTTGGACATGTTTCTAGTTTATTCCCCCCCTTAAGATTAAGGTTTAGTTTCTAATTAATCTAAATTTGACCTTAATCACTGTGATTAATTTTAATCACTTTTACTAATCATTTTGGTAAAAAAATAAATATGATCCAATTAGACTATAAATATTATAATGATTAAAAATTTTATGTAAGTTTTTAGAAATTAAATTCATAGAAGAGTAAAAATTAAGATTAATGCTAATCTCGTAGATGGGACGAAATTGTGGGTTTTAAAGTTGAAAGATGTTTAAAAGTTTATTAAGTTTCTATATTCCATTTCCAAGTAAATTTTATTCAAATATAGTAAATTGTATTAATATATTTATAATTTATCTAATGTGAACTTCAAGAAAATTTAAAACATAATTTAACATTAATAATTATTTAAACAAAAAGACAATTTTTAACAAAAAAGCATTATTTTCACTATTCATCAAAAAAAGAAGTTTCTTAGAAAAATACAAAAAATTAACCCTAATATAATTTTGAAATTCTAAATTGAAAATTTATGTGTATTTTATCAAATTAAATTTCTAAATGTGTCTAAAATGAATTTTATTATTAAAAGTAGTTCATTTGATAAAATGATATTTTTAAACATAAACAGACTTTATCAAAAATTATATCTTTCATTATCAATATGTTTTATTTATATAAATTTTTTTTGAAATAATATTTCAAAAGTAGTTATTAATATTAATATCACTATTTTTAACAACAATTTTATAATTATATCATTTAAAAAAATTATAAAAAAATGATGTTTTGTAGAAACTCGGTGTTGCATGTAAAGTACGCCAAGTCGATGTTCCGAGTATCACAAGTGAAGTCTATATTGTGTGTAGTGCAAGCCAAGTAGGTATTTCATGTATGGAAATCCAAGTTGTTATTACATGTAGGTAAATCCAAGTCGGTATTGTGTGTAGTACAATCCAAGTTGGTATTGCATGTAGTGCATCCAAGTCAGTATTGTGTGTAGTGCAAGACAATTCGGTGCCATGTGAAAGGAATATTTGACATATTGTTTTAGTATATATATATATATATATATAAATAACTATTTGTAGGGTCACATGAAATGTAATATATCAAAAAGATAAATTAATTTAAAAAAAAAAGAATAATTCCAAAAATATCGGGGCGTTACAACTTACCCATCGTATAATGATAAACCATATATATGTATTATAGATTAAATAAATTGTTTATCTTATCACAAAAAATGTAAGTAATATGGGTTATACACTATTTTCAAATGGTATCACATAAAATTAAATCAAGATTTTGATCTACTGATACAAAAAATAAATCTCCTAAAATAAATATATCAAAGGAAAATTCAGAGGGTTATCATGAAAATTACCCATATGAGATATATATTTTTAGATATAGAGAAAAATAAATTTGAAATCATAATATGAGATTTCTTAAAACTGTTTTAACATTTTTGTGAAAAGTAAAAGTTACAAGTCACTTTCATAAATAATTTTCAAGGTGAAAATAAATTTTTTTTAAACATTATTTTTAAAATAATCCCAAATAATATAACATTGAAAATAAATAAATATTAGGAAAATAAATGTGGAATAAACATAAAAAATATATATAATTTATTATAAAAACCTTTTTAATATCTTAGGCAGTTTTAAAGATACCCACATTGATGAAAAATCTATTAAATTTACTTTTAAAATGAAATAAATATAAATATAAAGAGTAAAAAATATAAAACATATTATAATTTCATAGAAAGAAAAATTATTGGTATGAAATAATATGAACATGGAGTATAAATAGTTAATAGAGAGAATGAGAGTTATTTTTAACAATGTTACATTTTTATAAATAAATAAATCCATTAAAGAAGAATATTTTTACATGAAAATTTAATTTTCTAATAGATAAATATAAAGTAACATATGAAATAGGGCAAATTAAAAATATAATAAACTTATAAGAACATAATCAAGAAGAACTATTATGACCCCATGAAATGGAAATTGAGTCAACAAAACCCCTTACATTTTTAATAACTTTTAATTTAAAAGAAAATAATTTATAAAAAATTGAATATAAATTAATTTTTAAAAACATTAATTCTTGTAGATAATTATTCATAAAAAAACCAAAGTGTATGGTGTAAAAATGAGATCATGCATATAACATTAAAAAATGTTTACAACTTAATAAAAGGAAAATGATAATAAAAAACCCTTACAACATTGGTAATAAATGAATCAAAATAATATGAGGGGGGTATCATGAAATATACTTTTAAATCAAATTAAATTAACTTAAATAATGATAATATAAGTCAATGGGGGTATTAAGTATACCATATAAAATAAAACATGGTGTATAGTATAAAACATGTCTTAATGAAGGAAAATTGAGACAAACAAATCTTACCTTAGATTCTCTCTTGGCTGGATTCACTTTAACCACCTATTTAATTAATTTAGGTTTATTATTCATGTATATATAAACCATATTTATACTTATTTTATTTTATACCATTTATTAGTAATTTTTAATTATGTACTTATTAATCCCTTTTGGTTAAAATTAATATTCAGGTGTTAATTGTCTGCTTGTTTTATGCTAGATTTGGTATTGAGATTCGGATCTTTGATTCTTTATTATGTGTTAATAACCTATATAATGAAAATATATTCTACATATGTGTGATTTATATAGTTATGAATTCATATATACATTTTATAGAAGTTATGGTGATAGTTTATTGAGATCAGTTTAAATCCCCTTTTTATAAATTTTGATTACATAAAAAAGAACTGATTTTATTAATGAATAAATTTATATATATTACCATTATATAATTAATAAAATATCTTAAATTCATAATTATTATATGATATTACTAGTATTTATTTTTTCTTAATCATTTAGTGTATAAATATTATAACATCATTCATGTAAGTGGTAAAACTAGCCCAAACAAGAATGTGTTATAAATTATGAATGAATAAGAACATGTTATTATATAGATATATTATCATTTATACATAGTAATAGTGGTTTAAAAATAATTTTAATAAGTTACATTTCATGTTTTATAAGATTATGATGAAAAATACATAGAAAAAATGTTTAGGGAGTGGATAATACTTACGTCGAAAACTTGAATCTTCTCTTGGAGAGACTCTTGAAAATGGAGGATTTGAAACTCATTATTAAGACCATATGTTACCAAGCATGAGAGATAATTTTTAGAGATAAAATACAGGTAGGTATTCAATATTAAGCTAAATGTGTGTCATAGAGTGGGTAGAGGAGGGATCCTTTTTAGGTGATCTTGAGTGACATTTTTAAAAATAATCATTCCTTAATGAACAAAGATTGTAATTTATAATGGAAACTAGATGAAAATTAAAAAATAATGGATATAGGATAACTGAGGTAAATAATTCCATCATACACTAATTTATATATAATTTTTCGTTATATTTTAGGTTTTTATCCCTTAGTTAATCTCATTTTCTTCATTTAAATTCACTGTAGTAACTGAATTTTTACCTTTATAACTTATTTTTATGAATAAAAATAAAATTAACCTTATTAAATAATTTGGATGTTTTTATTTAAAATATTAAATCCATGTTATAATACCCAATGTATAAAAGTGATAAAAATTAATTTTAATATTAGAACACAAAATGTGGGAAAATGTTTTTTATAAAAAATGTATTTTATGCATAAAATGAATTTATTCTCATTAATTTCCTAGAAATAACTATTATATTAATTTTAATTATATATATATATATATAATCAATACATTTTATTAAAATAATTATTTTGTCATAATTGAAAAATATGTTCCTCATAAAAAAAATTCTTTTAAAAATCTCTCTTTTTAAAATTAAATTATTTTGGTGATCATTATTTAAAATTGATTATTTATTTATAACTAATAATTCAGTTTTATCAATTAATTTTTTAAAATAATTTCCCATTAAATTAAATTCATTTTTAAATGTAGGATTTTAGAAAAACTCTTAATTTATTGAAATACCCATAATAATGAAAATATGTGTATAATTTTTTAAATTAATAATTACATATTTATATCATCCTAAATTCTACATAAAAACACTTTAAAGGCCTCTACATAAGACATAAGGGTAAGATAAGAAATGGTGGTAGCCATAGGTGGTGATTTATCTACCATGTAATTTTTTAGTGATTTGTACAAGACTGAACTTCCCCCACAAATGATTTCTCTCAATACATACTTGTTAAAGTTCATATTGGGATTGGTCTAGGTAAAACCCTAGTGATACTACATCCTTTCAAAGATTTTAAAAATAATACTCATAAGGAAAAATTATACTAATTTATGGAATTTCTTCCCCCTATCACTATAGATTTCATAATACATTTACTTCTATTTATACCTACCAATTCAATGATTGTGTAACAACAATCATATTTTAATAATATACTACTAATAATTTATCTTATTAAATACTTATATTCCTAATGATGGTATCATTAGATATATAAGGCCAACAAACATATAATACCAATGGCTATATATATAATGATCATATTACATTTCTTTATATAACCTTGGACACCTCTATAAAATAACTTATTTGATTAGTTTACTTCATTATCAAAATTTTTATTATATTTATTTTATTTTTATTTATTCTAATAGTTATAATCAGAGTTATGATCTTGAAATCAAACTATGAGGATGAAGATTTTATATTCATGTTATTGTTATTTACTTTTGGTTTTATTCTTCTTGTAGTTTTCTTAATGATGCTTCACTTTTTCATTATCATAATGTATTAATATTTATATTTCATTGTAATATTTAATCTCAAAAAAACATATTATATTTTTTTTAGTTCAGTGTTTCATGTAAAACAAGTTATCATAGATTTATAAATAAATTTAACATTATAAGTTTGGGGTGTTACATAAGACCTTAAGAATAAATTGTAAGTGAGCATGGATGTATATAAAATTCATCCTTCTCCCTAGTAACTGATTTGATAAGCAGTGCACACCCCATAAAAAATTGTTATTGGGTGATAATAATGGTATGTCACAACCCCTTGGTTGAGAAGGTTGAGTAACATAGGATGGATATTGATAGATAGAGCTTCATTTTTTGGAGGCGAGGGAACATGAATATTGTAAGGACATGATAAATATGATGATTCAAAGATTACGAGATATTTAGGATGAGTTGGATTTGAGATTATATTTTGGAAGGTGCTCTAGGTAAGTCACATGGCTTCAGTGATACAATGTACATATTTTCTCCAATCCCATAGATAATGTTTTATGGAAGGGGGATTATTTATAATCTTGGGAATTTATTCCCTATAACCAGAGTTTAGTGTTAGGATTGAGATGAACATTATATTATGTTCGATGTAACACTGCTCTGTACTTTAAATTTTATGACTATGAGTTCCACGAGATTTTTCCTCTACGTTCTCCAATAGAATGTTCCTGGGGATTATGCTAGCTCACCTCTCCTTAGGGGTGTTAATGGGACCTATTTGATCAGTTAAGGGTTGAACCATTTTTTTCTCCTAAAATATTGAATTTTCTTTTTTATGATGGTACTAAGGAGCACAAAAGAACCTGATGGGTGAGGGATTTCAAATTTTTCATCACTGAAGTGATGCAAATTCATTGTATCTAGTTATCCGAGCCTCAATAGAGTTATGAAGATATAATATGAATTTAATAATAATAAAATTAAATAAACATATACATTATTTAATTTACAGCGCACTTTACTACAACTTGTCATCGGTGCTTGTTTCTTGAAGGATCTAAAGCATAACACCTCTAGACCATCTAAACACACTTTAAGAATCTGAAAAAATGATGACCATCGAATTTTGGGTGTTAGAATAGAGCTCCAATGATTCATTTGATGTCGTAATGATCATTTGTTTTGTGAGGCAAGGAACTCGGGCCTGTATGCAGCAAGTGAAGCGGCCAGAGATAGGGGGAATTCGTTATGCCCGGTTGAGGAGGCACGATCAGTTAGGGATGTAGAGTGTAACTTTGCAGCAGGTGTGGAGGCTCTTGGCTCTCGCGTGGTGGCTCACCATGTTAACCCATTGGTTGCAGATGTGTTTAGCAGGTTGAAGAGAGACCTGGTGAGTTCCTCCAGCCGAGGTGCACAGGAGGAAGGGGAAGAACTTCAGCTAGAGGAATCTCATGTGGAAGTCCAGGGGAAGGGGGAAAATTTATTTTGGACCAGATGACACATGAAGGGAAAGAGAACCGTTCTGGTTCGATGGCTGAGAGGTCACGGGTGGGCGGCATGGATATGAGTAAGGTGAGGCAGGGGACTGATATGGACATGATAGTTACAAACAAAGATGGGAAGGAAGGGGGACTGAATTCAATTGCTTTGCATAACAGTTTTGAAGGCCTTTCAAAGGATGTTTTGAGCTCTGATTTTGACTTTCCAGGTGAGGGGATCGAAGTGGGTGCGACATTTTCCAAAGGGAGTGTGCACGGACACTCTGCTGATGAGGTTCTAAGCTCGAAGAGCACTAGGGGTTCTAGGAGGAAGAAGGGGAAGAAAGACTATTCTTCGTTACCTCCCCTTTGAAGACTCGATCAACGACGAAGTTGAGTGATAATAGAATGAATATGGAACCTCCGAGACATCGGAGGCCAGGAGAGCAGGACTGTCATCCCTCGATCCTGCTTTTAAGCTCTGAAGATGAAGTGATAGAACATGTCCTATTTCTCAATGCTACTGAGGAGGAGGCGACTAAAATTATGGGGAGGTCTCTAGAGGTTCCTCTTAATGAGGATCAATATTCTTGTATTGACAAACAAGACTCAATTTTGGTAGGGGTTTCAATCATGGGAATATAAGTGTTGAGGAGTACATTCTGTCTTGGGATCAACTTGTGACTACCTTTGAGAAGCAGATATTGGAAGAAGCATATCTAAAGTTATCATCCTTAATGTGGAAACTATTTAGGGAGATAGATTCCGGCAATATTAAATTCCTTGTTAGTGACACAAATTAATATGGTTGGCAGGTGTGAGCGATTCGGTTGTGTGAGCGGTGGCTTCTCTGGGTCCCCTTGTGTTTTTCTTTTCAGCGTTGTTTTGCTTATTTTCAGCATGCTTCTTGGAACTGCCCCAGAAGGGGATTTGAGAATTAGCTCTCCATTGATGCAGGTCTCTTGGAATTGGATGTTTGAGAGGGTATGGCTTTGCCATCAGTTCTGTGCCCGTGCTTTTGCACGGGACTGCTTGCCGAGGTGTCCTGTGTTGGCGAAGACTTGTTATTGGCTCACTTGATGGGTTGGGGTGGTCCTTTTGTTTTCTATGGTTGTATGTGTTTTCTCACTTTTTCTTCAATGTGTTTTATAATAAAAAAGTAATTTTCAGCAGTAATATAATCTCTTTTTTTATATGATATATCATAAAGTAGGATGCACACTTGTGTCATCATCCTTTCCTTGCTTTATTATTTATTGATCTAACTGGATGGACTTACCTTCGATAACCATTTCCATTGATTTAATGAAGGTACTTCCATCTTGATCAAATAGGCTAGAGTTATCACTTCCTCAACACAGAAGCGACAAATTATATCTTGATTATTCAACCAATTTAATACCACTAAGGATACACCCAACAAAAACTACCTCACCATGACATCATTTTCATGTTTTTTACCTTGAATCAAAGTATGTATTCCAATGGAACACATTGATAATGATCTCAAGTCAAGAGACCAATACACATGTCCGTAGATAGGAATAACCAATGACACCCAAAACATGTGGTGTTCCTACTAGCAGGTTTTTCCTTATGATCTCAACTACTAGATATCACTAATTGTGAACTTCGTGAGAAGAAGTCTCAATGCTTATGTTCCTCCAACACCGAACAACCTCACATCAACTATGACCAATCATTATGATGTATCTTGATCACAAGACATCTATTTAAGATTAATTTCATAGTATCTTGAGGTTTACATTATATCTTGAGATCTTCTATAACCTTTTGATATGACAATTAATCTACGGACATTACCATTTAATAGTGGAAATAGAAATTTATCAACTAAAATGTTAAGTAAACATCATTCATAGCTCACTGTATCCATGATATGGTAATAAAACATAATGTTCAAGTTGGGTCTATGGAACCCACTATTACAACACTACCACCTACACTAGATCCAACCTTATAAATAACATTGTTATCTCTCACATGATAATATCATGTTTCTGCGGAGTTATGTATTTTGTCATGGGTCAACCACATTTCCACTATGTGACAATTCTGCCATCTGTGACTTTATCTCCTTGATTAAAAATTCTCAATAGATTATATCCCAGAGTATAAGCCCTTTTTTCTTATGTAAAAACATGAAATATTTTCTAGTACTAGTATTAGAATTATCATAATTTATATTATGATAAAACTTTACTCACATGGTATAATTCAAAGAAATGGAACAAATCATTTCATATTATATACTGCTTCTTTAGCTGCCAATGGAGAAGCAACACACTCAGTATTTATAGGTATGGCTACCACTATCTTGTATGATCTTGTATCGCCCATCAAGATAGTCGAAATTCGATATTATATCATTTTGATCCAAGAAGTATGAGTTTCCCCCTTAAAAAGAGTATCCCTTTCTCTCCACATTTCAGGTACATATCCTTTATACTTCATCAAGTGAAATTGGATAGTTTTGACAACATCCCTTGCAGTTCTCAAAGATATAACTGATATTTCTTTCCATAACGTCATTGTTGTAAATATCATTTCATGTACATAGTAATACATATGTGATTGATCCATCACAAAAGTGTATGGAATTCAACTTTCCACAAGAATATCTTCCTCTATACCACATATTTATTCTAAAAGAGATTTATGCCATGTGACATTGGTAACATTCTCTCTCAAATCGGTTCAACTTTTATTTTTAATACTTTGTCAGTATATGTACAATTGAACAGGTATAAGAAACTAAAGGGTCTACCTCAATTTATCTTGATCCCTGAATTTTTGGTTTCTAATTTAAGTAAATATTTGGAGAGATAATTTCATTCGTGTCTCAACTTACTACAATACCAATAGTTGTTTTCCATATGTTGTCAAACATATTTTACTTGGAAAAAATGAATCTCCCACTAACCTCTGGTAAATACATGAAAAATATTCATTCTAATTGAATATTATATGATCTATCTACTTACTCTAATCCTGAAATGTATTTTAGTAACAATAACACTTATTGGAATTCTATTTTTTCACCATACCTTTTTGGTTGCGTTATATAGACACCTTCCATGATTGGTGGTCCTATCATCCAATGCCCAATAAAATGATCATATAAATTTTCTATGATAATTACAATTATAATGGATTTAGGCATAACGACTTGGTATAACCAATCTAGCCTTATTGGTACCATTCTTGTACCATCCATGTATAGTTTCACTTGAATACCCACCATAGTATTCAAAATAATACACCCCTTGTACTTTGATACATTGAAACCATTACTGAATTTTAATGGATCTTATCAGTTTTAGATACTTTCCATATACTGACTACTTATAGGAATTATTATTCTTAATGAATATTATATCACCAGTATGATGAATATAAAACCATTACTATGGTTTTTACCTTCAAACATAGTACATGCCACTGGAACATTACTTTTCCATAGGCTCTTATGGAACATGCCCCCATGCCAACTTCTTGTGCATCTTTGGCATTAAATAAACCCAAGTCGATCCTTATCCACTATCTCAAAAAGATATGTGAACCCTTTTATAGAAATATATTCTAGCACTTGACTATAACTATTCTATGATATGGATTTTAAATAATATCCAATATGAACATTAGGATATTAATAGAGATGCACATTGTAATTTTAATGATGTTAGTTTGTTTATATTCCTAATAAACTAATTACATCCAAACACAATTTTCTTATAAAGTAATAAATCTATATCATACTATACCTCATATGTTATTAATTTTTCATAATAGTTTTCATGTTGTTATGGGATAATTCTGTTATTTTCAATGCATGTCTTGAAAACAATGGAAGTTTCATTAATGGATATAAGTTACAACATTTATACTTCTTTTAGCTACATCATGGCTCTGATGTGTGTATGTAAATGTGAGTTTAGGAATTAATCCATGCTACATTTTATTGGTCAATGTTATCATGTAATACTCATCATCAATCCTCATTATTATCATCATTTATTTGATATGGATAAGGTAATGTTCATTTAATAATTACTCCATGCTGCATTGTATTGATCGATGAATGCTTGGTCAAGATATTATTTAGCACACCAGCCCAAAACATATCATATTTTCTAACCAAGAATATACCATACTTCACTTTCACATTCCTTAAGGAAACTTAAAATAATCTTATAGAGTATATTTACCACTAGGTTACCCTTGGAATAGTTCATGCTCTCTAGATGCAATAATTATGAAATATTTGTGACTTACCTTAATTTTTAAAGGTTTCTTTATCCAAAACTAAGTACAAAATGTGTCAACAATACCTAAGGTATTTAACTTTGATGAGTCTAAAACCATAATGAGTATATGCTTGAAAAATAATTGTTTTTCTTGAAAAAGTATTATCTTTCCACAATTGGGTATATAAGTCTTACATTGTGTTTTCATCAGGTATTACCAATAACTCAAGTATCATATAACTTTTACTTGATTATTTGAAACCACAAACATTCATTCTAAAACTTGAACAATATCTTCTTATTTCTGATGGAAACATGAGATACATGTTTTGGTTATACTTGATAATGGTTTTTCTATAATCATCAACATGTCAATTGGAAGTTGTGTACTTCTCACCACTAACTTAGGAATCACCCTTTCTCGGATGCTTAGAGAAAAAACCACACTTCTTGTAATGTTTTTATTACTTACATGGTTACAATATTTTGATACACATGTGATAAGAATATTGTATCTAATAACCAATATGTTTAACAGAAACATCAATTACAACTAATGAATATACCTGAAGAAGAACTGTAATTACATGATTCTTTGATTTATCTTATTGCATTTAAACTTTCAAGGATTTATTTCATAACATTCAAAGAAAATAACCTCCTACTTTAATACCTCATTTATTTGAAGGAAATTGCAAAGGTGTCTTTGAGATAACTCTTTACATTGTCCTTTTTGCCTTATCTTTCAATATGTTCACCATAAGAACTAAATATTATATCTTCTTTAAGTTTTTATATACTTAGTGAACTTTTTACCAAATACAATGAATCATTTTTCTCCATAATGATCATTTTATAATCTTAAATGAAACTTGAGAAAGTGGGTGAAAACAATATAATAATTTTATGCATTGAAAGATCATGATCTATCTTACAATTTTACAAATAACTAGTGTAATCATCACTCATTAAAATTTTTCTTCAATTTGTCCTTATAATATTCTTAGAGATGTGACAAAATGTGAAATCATCCATGTAAAGATATAATATCCACAAATCACATTGGAAATTTATGATAACATTATTAAAAAACCATCATATTCATAATACAAGAGTCTCCTGTAAGAAATCATAACACCCTCACTTTTTGAGGTGGCTAAATAGGTATTGGGACACCAACACCTTAAATTTTCAATATCATAGTACTTTTCACAAGGGCCTATACTACCTGTTAAAAAATCATGCTAGTTTGGAAATGTTATTTTTCCAATAATTATCACAACATGTCTTATGGTATTACTTTCCATTTTCTACAAAAACAAAATCTAGCAGATTAGTACTTTTATCTTTATTACCAATTTATACTTCATTGATTAATTAATTAAACCATTTAATGTCTCCTACCATTTTATCAAACTTTATCAACCCTTTTTACTAGACTCAGAATACTTCCTTTCTTGAGTATTCTAGTAGAAATGATCCTTGAAGCATCTCCTCACAGTCTACAAGCATTGGATACACCACTGCATGAAGACTTCAAGGTAGAAATTTGAATGGACAACTATATCAACTCACGACTCCTTGATCTTTTGAGTGAAGTCCCAACTTTTAAAGTCATAAAATTATTTACTCAATACTTTACTCTAAAGTTGCAACAAGCTAGCTTTGACTACTTCTTTGCAGTGAACTTCAGTTAAGTCAGCTCATCATTCTCTTAATAACTCCTCGGTAGTAGAAGTCACCATCAACTTTGGCTGATCAAGCACCTCGTACACTTGGTTTTATTCAAATTCAAATGATGGAAGACATTTGAGATTTAATATTTTTTGAGGGTTTTATATTTTTTGATGAATGTAATCCATTTCTATTAATCTATTCATACTATGTTGTCACACACACAAATGAACATTAATATAAAAACATTTATCACGTCTTTATGAATTTTACTTGTTTATTATTTTATGTGTTCTCATAGTAAACATGAAAATGCATACAATAATAAACAAATCATAAAGGAAATAAATTACCCAACTGGTCTTGAGTATCTAATAATGGTTGATCCATTTAAATGCAATGGATCATCCAGTACCTAGGGGTATCATACCTGATTCGAGTCCTGACTCTTGATGCAGCTCGTCCCCGATCTGGTGTGTCCACTTCTTGTTTGGATTAGTGCCTCGTCTTGATGAAGTCCATTCCTTATAGCGTCATCATGAAATGTAAAAATATACTCTCACACAAGCAAAGGGGTCTTAGGAGCACAAAATTCAACTGATAAATTGGACGTGCAGGCCGTTATACATATTGTATTAAAAAACGATGATGTACAGACCGTCTTAAATGAACTATTTATTACAAACATCACACGTAGTAATAAATAATGAAATGAATAAACTCAGATATACACATGGTCGATCAATTTCTTAAGACCATTCATTATGAAAAGTAAATGTGCGATAAAATTAAATTTCAATAAATCTAAAGCTTGGGGCTTAAATATAAATTAAATGAAATATTCAATTAAAATAATTTATCTTCTTCTTATGTCCAAAGATTAATTTAATTTATGTTCCTAAAATTAAATTAATCAATTAATTTCATTTAATACGAAAATTAAATTAATTATATTAAATAATTTAATTACTATTTTTTTGAAACCAATAAATTAATTTTTAATTAACATAATTTAATACTAAAAGTAAATTAATTATCTAAATTAATTTGGATTAAATGAAATTATCCTCGACCAAAGGTCGAGCCAAACCCACACAGGTTCATTCAGGGCAGAGAAAAATCTTCCCAAGGCCTTAGTGGGTTAGGTAAACCCCATGCATGGAATTTTGGGGTTGGGAGGACCTATTTTGACCAGTTTTGGGTCAGTCCAGACCCACTTTACCCGTAGGTTTCTCGATTTGGGAAGGGAAACCACAAAAGGGGTGTGGTCGGATTATCTGCACTGATGGGAGGAAGCACCGGTGGTCGGTCTAGGTGAGGAGGACAGTGGCTCTGGTCTAGCCGAACAACAGCAGAATTATGCTGGAGGGTTTTTCATTTAGTGATCTGTGCCAGTGGGTGAGGTGGCTGCATAATGCTGGCAGTCGATGACCAGGGGAGAAGCGGGATGGCGGCCATGGTTCACATGATGTTTGGGTCTTCGATGTAACCGTGAAGGAGGAGGGTGGAGGTTTCCGAAGCAGTCAGGTCTGGATCACGAGGTAGGGGTCGATCTCAGCTGGGAGGAGCACCGGTCGGGAAGTCGACTCGGTGGCCGTGGGTCATTGGACACGGGACGAGGCAGAGGAGAGTCTGGGGTGTCGCCGGCTTCTGGATACCACATGGGTGGTGGGGTGTCGACCCCATGTGCGGCTGGAGGAGGTCCGAAGGGAGTGGGTTCCAGGCACAACAGTGCTCTAGAGGGTGGTGTCAGTCTGGCTATGAGGGAGGATCCAATGCCCGCAGAGGAGGCACCCATGGTATCCTAGTCCAGACGAGAGAGGGAGGGAGGATTCCAGGTGAGGAGACCCATGGGGTCTCAAGCCGAGGTAGGGAGCATGGCGGCCATGGGGGGGTTATTTTTTTATATACATTTTTTCAAAAAAAAAATTTTGAAAATAAGTCTAGGTTAAAAAAATTTATTTTTCTACCCCCTAAAGGCGGCACCTGGTGTGCCGCCTTTGGGGAATTTTCTGCCCAGGGAAAGGCGGCACACCATGTGCCGCCTTTGCCCAAAAACTCACAACAAAGGCGGCACACGAGGTGCCGCCTTTGGTTAATTTTTTTTTTATTTTTTTTTTTTTATTTTTTTTGTTTTGTTTTGTTTTATATATATATATATATATAACAAAACTTTTCAGCAGAATTTTTCTGCTATTTATTATCCAGCGGTTCTGCCATTACAGCAGTCTGGATTCTAACTGATACCCTCACCCATGACTCCCTTTTATAAGGGGGTTTGCCCTGAAAACAATACTGCATTTCCGATGTGGGATTCTGGTTCTCCTTTTCCTGCACAGTACATTCTGCGTTTCCGATGTGTGATTCTGTTTCAAGTACGCGACTTCGAAAGACTATAAAAGATAAATTATAAGACCAATACAAATAAAATTTTAAACACTGATTAAACATATAAGAAATAGTTGAAAACAAAAATAATTTCATAAAAAATGTTGATACAGATTAATTTATAAGCTTTCAAAACCACCCACTTGAAACTTAAACATATTTCAAGTACGTGACTTTGAAAGCTTATAAAAGATAAATTATAAGATCAATAAAAATGAAACTTTAAACATTGATTAAACATATAATAAATAGTCGAAAACAAAAATAATTTCATAAAAAATGTTCACCAAAAACAATTTATAAGCTTTCAAAACCATCAACATGAAACTTAAAAATGTTTCAAGTTTCCAACTTTGAAAGACTGTAAAACATAAACTATAAGACCAATAGAAATGAAACATTAAACATTGATTAAACATATAAGAAATAGTTGAAAACAACAAAAACTTCCTAAAAAATGTCCATAAAAATTAATTTATAATCTTTCAAAACATTCTACTTGAAACTTAAAAATGTTTCAAGTACACGAATTTGAAAGACTATAAAACATAAACTATAAGACCAATATAAATGAAACTTTAAACATTGATTAAATATATAAGAAATTAATAAATTTTTTAATTTTAACTTAGTCCTTCTAACTTTGTCCTAGCATTCAGATGCATTCCAACAATGAAAACCTCAACCAGCTTATGTGCTTTACACACAATAGAAACATCTTTGCAATTTTGTCATGCCCCTGAGTATAAATCAACCTCAAAAGCTCTAGATAATTTTTCTTGGTAAGGTGAGATGAGAAGGGAGGTATTATACCATCAGGAAGAGAGATTCTAGAAATGTGCAATGCTATGACAAACCTTTAAATGAAATGTGTCAGTTCCCCACTAGATGTGCATGTTCCTTCAAAATTTTCAGGCTGGAGATAATCCACCTTAAGTTTCACATAGTCTTATGTCTTCCATGTATTAATGTCAAACACTTCAACCAATTTGTTTACTTTATGGGGAAGTAAAACCTCATTCCTTTGAATATGCACATTACCATGAACATATAAGATCATCATTTTGCAAGAAAAACTACTAATCTCATGTTCACTGAAATACCCCTTAACGTAAGAATGATACAAATAGTGTAAGTACCCAATAGCAAGATTCCAATCCATTTTGACTGGGCTATGTGGAATCATTGGTGTTTTCATCTGATTAATAATTTAAAAGGTTTCAAAACCACCTTTCTAAAACTCAAAAATGTTTCAAGTAAGTGACTTTGAAAGCCCATAAAATATAAACCATAAGATCTATTGAAATGAAACTTAAAACATGGATTAAACATATAATAAGTAATTGAAAAAAAAAACCA
Organism: Viscum album; assembly: GCA_963277665.1. Lineage (NCBI taxonomy): Eukaryota > Viridiplantae > Streptophyta > Magnoliopsida > Santalales > Viscaceae > Viscum > Viscum album. The sequence goes on along the minus strand of OY728155.1, from coordinate 1,511,613,705 downwards.
TTTATTAAAAGTTGCTGATGAAATACAATTATAAGCTTTAAAAAATACTTCTTTCAACTCAAAAATATTTCAGATATGAGACTTTGAAAGCCTATAAAATATAAACTTAATGACGCATATAAATAAAACTTAAAACATAGATTAAACATATAAGAAGTAGTAGAAAAGTAATTAGTTAATTCTGGTTAGGGGGAAAACTGTTAGACCCTGGAATTGAAGGATAATGGGGATGACAAGGAAACATCAACCCCCACGCCCACCCCTTCCACCCATTCAACCAACTTCGGTAACTCCTATAGAAGTAGCTTTTCAAAAAAAAATGAAATGTCACCCCACCACAGCTTCCTACATCCATATTAACCCCCCAATTCAGTTTCATTAAATGTGGACAGCCCCCATTTTTACCAAAGTCAATGATGCACTATTAAACCACCACTTTCAACCCCCGCCTCAATAATACAAAATGCTTTGAGGGATGAGAAATGATTCGGTGCATTTCAATGTTCTAAAATGCACCGAATCATTTCTCATCCCTCAAAGCATTTTGTATTATTGAGGCGGAGGTTGAAAAGTGATGGTTTAATAGTCCATCATTGACTTTGGTAAAAATGGGGGCTGTCCACATTTAATGAAACTGAATTGGGGGGTTAATATGGATGTAGGAAGCTGTGGTGGGGTGACATTTCATTTTTTTTTTGAAAAGCTACTTCTATAGGAGTTACCGAAGTTGGTTGAATGGGTGGAAGGGGTGGGCGTGGGGGTTGATGTTTCCTTGTCATCCCCATTATCCTTCAATTCCAGGGTCTAACAGTTTTCCCCCTAACCAGAATTAACTAATTACTTTTCTACTACTTCTTATATGTTTAATCTATGTTCTAAGTTTTATTTATATGCGTCATTAAGTTTATATTTTATAGGCTTTCAAAGTCTCATATCTGAAATATTTTTGAGTTGAAAGAAGTATTTTTTAAAGCTTATAATTGTATTTCATCAGCAACTTTTAATAAATGGTTTTTATTTTCAATTACTTATTATATGTTTAATCCATGTTTTAAGTTTCATTTCAATAGATCTTATGGTTTATATTTTATGGGCTTTCAAAGTCACTTACTTGAAACATTTTTGAGTTTTAGAAAGGTGGTTTTGAAACCTTTTAAATTATTAATCAGATGAAAACACCAATGATTCCACATAGCCCAGTCAAAATGGATTGGAATCTTGTTATTGGGTACTTACACTATTTGTATCATTCTTACGTTAAGGGGTATTTCAGTGAACATGAGATTAGTAGTTTTTCTTGCAAAATGATGATCTTATATGTTCATGGTAATGTGCATATTCAAAGGAATGAGGTTTTACTTCCCCATAAAGTAAACAAATTGGTTGAAGTGTTTGACATTAATACATGGAAGACATAAGACTATGTGAAACTTAAGGTGGATTATCTCCAGCCTGAAAATTTTGAAGGAACATGCACATCTAGTGGGGAACTGACACATTTCATTTAAAGGTTTGTCATAGCATTGCACATTTATAGAATCTCTCTTCCTGATGGTATAATACCTCCCTTCTCATCTCACCTTACATGAATAAGTAATGTCAGTGTCTATGGTGAGGCTCTGTCCCACAAGGTGGTGTGCGAATGGTACGTCCATATCGAGAGCGACGTGTTCCATGCTGGGATGGAGTATGATGACCTGGAGAGGGATGATCTTCGGGCACTGGAACATCAATCACGGGAGCCTCTGTCGTAGTCTGAATGGAAGGAGGTGTCGGAGGGATGTCATCGTGTGCACGAGATCCTTCTCCCACTACGTAAGTAGAAGGGGTTGTCAGCATACCCTCGGGAAACCATATAGGCTGTGAAGGATCTGGTATGAAAGATGGCGGCATGGGAGATGACCCCTGATAAATCCCTGGAAAATAAATATCTGGCGAATACTGTGGATATCCGGTCAAAAAAGATGGATCCCATGCTGCATCCTGCTGCACGAACCCAGACGGGTCAGGCTGGACTGATAGAGCACCGACCTCTGCCTCTGGAACAGGTGAGGGCTCACGTGCAGCAGGACGGGGTCTCCGTCGCCGTTGTCGTCGCTGGGGAACAGCACCAGCTGCTGCTGCAGGTTCCTGAGTAGGACCCTCATCTCCTGGGATAGGAGCATCATGTTCCTGAGCAGGAACATCATGTCTCTGGGGTCTAGGATGGATGATACTTTCATGAATAGATCGACAAATCGGCATCGTCTCCTCCAAAGCAGCATGGATCACAGATAAACTAGCAACCTCCTCCTCCTCTGGATCAGTCATGCGACATAGTCGTCGTAGTCTGGTATGCTGTACAGAGATTCAAAATAAATTATAAAATAGCATAATAAATATATTATGTGAAATTTATTGACTTACCAGATCCTGAATCCCTCTCCCGTGCTGAGTCAGATACAATATAGACTTCATTCTATACCATGGCTCATACTCTACCTGATCTGATAGGTAGAATCGCATCGTACGTACACCTGTGATACGATGCTCTGCTCGATTGTCCCAGATGGCGACATATTGGGCATGTCGTCGTCGCCAATCGACATGTTGTCTCCCCGTGAGCTTCAAGCCATGAAGCGCTGGTAACTGTCGTGGTGCAGGTGGAATCAGCTGAACACAGCAAAACTGACGCATAACTCTATCGGGCTGGTGCCACTCAATAATATGAAAGTGAATAAGTGGCACTACAGCCATAACCTCATGAAGTCCAGCAGTACAGTATGTAGGTAAGTCTTGAACCAGACTCCAGTATGGCATCCAATGAATCTGTAATGACATGTGACATTTCATCAGAGAAATTTGTTAACAAAAAACAAAAATGATGATATATACTTACGCTGTCAGGTAGTAAATTGTCCAACATAAGACGATATGCAGCCAAATTGTGGGTTGGAGCATCGATGAAACGATGTGCCTGACTCCACCTATCAAATACAACATTGAAAGTGATAAATAATCAGAAATTAAATATAATAAATCATAATACAATCGGAAACAAATAAATATGACGGATCATACCATCGTCCACGTGGAGCGTCCTGTAGCACATCTATAGGAAGCCTCTGACCAACAGTAACAGGGGCGAGGACAGGGATGTGCTCCCATGCCCACAACTGTATAAGGACGACACATCCTCCGAGATCTGTGTGATCTGAGCGGCATGCCGTACATAATGCTCTATAAGTGTAGGCCAAACATGCAGATCCCCAACTGTATCTCCCGATCCGATCAAAGTCCTCCAGTAAACTAAGATACATCATGTGCACATGCACACCCGAGTGATCTGAACACAATGTACCTCCAATAAGTCGTAAGATATATGCCCGAGCATAACACATGATGGTCTGCTCATCAGCATCAGCAGGTAAATGTGCAAACTGCAAAGCAAGCCAAGGCATAGATATGGACCCACCATCTGTAGCAGTATGATCAGCCAAAATATCGACACCTAATAATCTCTGTGCCAGCTCAGCCCAATCCCCGATGGTGGGTCCAATAACTGCATCTCCCTGAATAGGAAGACCGAGTAACACTGCCACATCCTCTAAGGTGATAGTCATCTCTCCCTCTGGCAAGTGGAATGTGTGAGTCTCTGGTCTCCATCTCTCGACCAAGGCAGCAAGAAGGGGATGATCAGTGTAAGTGAAATCAGAAACGGCAATGCCGTAGAAGCCAGCACGACGTAAGTATGGTATAATAGCAGCTGGAGGCGCCATGTGTCGAAAATGGTGTGCTCGCCGCACCCTAATCCGTCGAACATCCCGACCCTCTATCACATCACGAGAAACATGCCTATGCTGCTCGGTGAGGAGTGGAGCATCATCCATCTGGAAGCCAGAAAAGGAAATTAGTATTCACTATAAAATATAAATATAATGTTAAACTTAATAGAATTTAATGATTGGTATAATGAACAATATGTGATGTTTTTTTAGAAAACATTAAGGGAATGTCGTCATATTTTGGAGAACATTTATCTATCGTGTCTTTATATATGTTTTTACCATGAAAATTATGTTTTTTAAGATATGGTGTCATACATTTATATATATAAACATTTTATCCGGGTTATGTATGATTTATGAAGATCCTTTATGATAAATGTTTTAATAATTTTTTGTCTTCGATGATAAATAACCTTTTTTTAATAATGTTTTTGTTCTCTAAGATTACGTTCAGATTAATGGATTTAAAAGTATTGAATACAGAGGTTCGTTATTGGAAGGAGAGAAGTTGCTTATTGGAAATGTGAAACAATTCTTAAAAAGTTCATCTCTGATATTAACAACATATAACTGACTACATGAAAAGATCATGTTGGATACAACACATCATTGTGGCTGAGTGTGTGAACTCGATCCAGCAATGTTAGGACATCGTTTCCGGTTATGCCCTTCTTGATGACATAGACGACATCTCAACCTTTTCCCTTGTTCTTGAGGCCAATCCATCTCATTTCGTATCCTGTTGGTCTTAGGTCTTCCCCGTGGTCGTAATCTACTGATGTCAGGAATCAGTATGGGCTGGTCTTCAGGCATTGGGAAATATCGAAACTCCCCAACAGGCGTCCATGGCGCAGCATAACAGTTAGAAATGGCCTCCAATCGGTATACTGGATCAACATAAGCTTCCCATGATACGTTCACAGACGCACATGCTGCGATGGCATGTGCGTATGGAAACCTTAATGCTTGAAACTTTCCACACTGACATTGTTTTGCTTCTAGAAGTACCACTAATTTTTCACCGCTGTTACCTGTAATGGGGTTACAATACTCTTGAACTTCAAATGCCGAGTCTTCCCGACGGAATAGACACACTCGATAACTAGAAGCTTCTTCAATGTTCTTGTCAATATCTCGTTGAAAGTTTTTTCCAAATCTTAACCCCTGTTGAATCCCATCTGAGGCCAGTTTTTGTCTATCAACGAAGTACTTGACACAACGATAAAATGTCTCCTGAACTAGGGCAGTAATTGGTAGCTTGCGAAGCCCTTTGAAGATGCCATTTATACACTCCACAATGTTTGTGGTCATGTGTCCATACCTCTTCCCCCCGTCATAGGCCAGTGTCCATTTCTCTTTTGGAATCTTCATCATATAATCATACACTTCTTGGTTAGCCTTGCGGATTTCTTCGTAACGCGCCTCAAACCTTCGTTGATCTGGCTCATATGCTACATAAATATGATCACAGGTCATAGAAAATATATTTTTATTTACATTAAAATAGTAAACATCAATGACAACATTGCTTACCAAGCCTCGTGATTGCATTCTTCATAGCCTCATTATGGAAGGTTTTGCGCACGTTACTAGCAATGTGTCTAATGCAGTATCGATGATGTGCATTTGGGGGCCTCCATGAATCAGGATCCGCATTGATTGCCTCATTGATTGCCCTATGTCGATCAGATATCAAACATACACCTCCAATGCCTGTGAAATGGTTGCTGATGCATGCCAAAAACCAGCTCCAAGATTCATAGTTTTCCTTCTCTACTATTGCAAATGCAAGCGGAAGTGGTGAACGGTTCCCATCTTGGGTTGCCGCAATCAACAATACGCCCTTATACTTTCCAGATAGAAATGTTCCATCAATTTGTATGAAATGTTTACTGAAACGAAATGCGGAAATACATGGGAGGAATGCCCAGAATAACCGATGAAATTGAACACGAGATTGATCCAATCGATTATCTTCAAACACATGTTCCTTCGTATTTATATGGTAGACAACTTGGTTGTTGTGGCTCAGCATGGCTAATAATTGCGGCAACACCCGATACGAGTCATCCCAATCACCGTAGACCTTCACAATTGCCTTCTGTTTCGCTATCCATGCCTTGTTATAAGAAATCTTATAACCAAAAGTTTGAAGAATCCTCTCTTGCACAAGGGCTATAGGAACATCTTGACAGGTCCTAATCATCTCAACGATAACAGTTGACACAAATTCGGCATCCAAAGCAGTGTGATCTTGTGTCAAATTTGGCTGAACACAAGAATGAGCTGCCTCAATCTTTGAAATTCTCCATCCACCAAATGCAATGTCTGGAATCGCCCTCAACCGGAATCTACAGTCTTCATCAAATTTATCACACCGTATAACATATTTTTTTCGACATGATGCCTCAACTACATATCTACAATGCCTCTCAATATGAAATCTTTTTAAGAAGCTCTTCAACGCATCCTTACTTGGAAAATCCCTTCCATTATATAATGTTTTGTCCAACTCACTAAACCTGTCCACTATAACTCCAGGAAACTCTGTTGCAGGTGTCAGAACATTGTTGTCAAATTCAGGTACACGTTCCATTGCTTCGGACCAAGATTCAAAGGGTGGTGGATGATTTAATGTTGGTCGAGAATGTTCTTGAACTACTCTACTTCGAGAAACTACTACCTTATCTTCTCCAGCTCCCTCCCCACCTCCAGCTCCCTCCCCATCATCATTGTCTTCTCCGTCTGTTCCATCATTATTAAATTCCTCATCTGAAGAATGATTTATATGTAAATCCGGTAGATCATCTAAGTTGTCCTCCTCCACAACAGGGCGAACATCCTCAATTTCTTGGGATGAGGCTTCTTCAACAACTATTTGTGCATGTCTACGACTTCGAACATTTTGATGTTTTTGTACATTAGAAACTTCAACATATAACTCCATCATTGCACCATCAGACCGTTGGGAAAATAAAGTTCCCACTTGGACCCAGTGCTCATCAGAAGCCAATGGACAAGCAAGATGCCATAACGTGGCAGGGAATTGCAAATGTCTATAACTAATAGACTTTATCTCTTGATGAGGACCGAGATTTAAGCAACCACGAATTCTATCTTGAAGATCAGTTATGGTAACACAATCAGATGTGTTAACCATAGATGTTGGCTGTATACTATAAGAAGCTCCTTGCTCGGTTTGAATTACCTTTCCATAGCAGTAAACACAAGCAAACATGTCTCTCTACATGAAAAATGTTTACTGATCACTGAATATGTCAATAATGTTTTGTTACGTGTTAAATAAATTTTTTTATCTTCTTAAAGGTATTTTAGTACTTCATGAAGTAAATATCAATCATCTAAAACATATCCCCCGGGAGTGTCAAACCAGGAGCGCAGCAAGGCCCGTTGTCGTGTACCAGGATACCCCGGGTCAGGCCCGAAACTCCTTGTCGGGGCTTTCACCCCTAGGTACAGCTGTGCCAGAGCCACATCATCCACTTGTAGTATCCAGACAGGGATTTAATTGCTTAGATAACGACATAAACTTTCATGACACCAAAATTTTAAAACCTTCCTAAATTAAGCCACTAATGTTTTGTAGAACAATTTTTTAACTTTCCTAAAGATATGTTCAATGATCTCTAAAAAATAAGATTCATTACAGTGCAGTTTAATCACTAGTTAAGTGTCGGTCACTACTTAAGTGCTGGTTAATCACTACTTAAGTGCTGGTTAATCACTACTTAAGTGCTGGTTAATCACTACTTAAGTGCTGGTTAATCACTACTTAAGTGCTGGTTAATCAGTTAGGAGTTGGTCATTCACCACATAATCATCCCTTAATCTTTACTTAATGACCCCTTAATCATCCGTTAATCGTTAGTTAATGACCCCTTAATCGTTAGTTAATGAACCCTTAATCACCCCCTAATCATCCCTAATTAATCACCCCTTATTCACCCATTAATTATTAGTTAATCACCCCTTAAACATTCCTTAATTACCCCTTAATCAGCCCCTAATCATTCCTTAATCGTTAGTTAATCACCCCTTAAACATTCCTTAATTACCCCTTAATCATCATGTAAACATTCCTTAATTACCTCTTAATCATCCCCTAATCATTCCTTAATCATTAGTTAATGACCCCTTAATCACCCCTTAATCGTTAGTTAATCACCCCTTAATCGTTACTTAATCACCCCTAAAACATTCCTTAATTACCCCTTAATCACCCCTTAATCACTCCTTAATCATTAGTTAATGACCCCTTAATCACCCCTTAATCACTCCTTAATTACCCCTTAATCATTAGTTAATCACCCCTTAAACATTCCTTTATTACCCCTTAATCACCCCTTAAACATTCCTTAATTACCCCTTAATCATCACTTAATCATTCCTTAATTACCCCTTAATCATCCCCTTAACCCCTTAATCAGTCCTTAATTGCCCCTTCATTCCTTAATTACCCCTTCATTCCTTAATTACCCCTTAGTTAGTTAATGACCCCTTAATCACCCCCTTAATCCTTAGTTAATCACCCCTTAAACATTCCTTAATTACCCCTTAACCATCCCCTAATCATTCCTTAATCATTAGTTAATGACAACTTAATCACCCCATAATCGTTAGTTAATCACCCCTTAATCGTTACTTAATCGCCCCTAAAACATTCCTTAATTACCCCTTAATCACCCCTTAATCACTCTTTAATTACCCCTTAATCATCACTTAATCATTCCTTAATTACCCCTTAATCATTAGTTAATCACCCCTTAATCACTCCTTAATTACCCCTTAATCATCAATTAATCATTCCTTAGTTACCTTAATGACCCCTTAGTCATCCCTTAATCATCACTTAATCACCCCTTAAACATTCCTTAATTAATCATCCATGGTTAATTACCCCTTCCTTAATCATTATCTAATTAGTCTATGATTATCTCTAAAATATTAATAAATTATTATTATCCCTAATTAACTAATTAAAACATTAATAATATAACTATTTATTTCTTTTCTTTAAATAACTACTACTACATACTTAAATATTTAAAATTAACTAATTACAATTAAATAAATAAATAACTTTAAAATAAAAAAAAATACCTCTAAATGAAGCTTGAAACAAAAATCTTGTACTCTTTGCGTCTCCGGAAGCACCACGAAGAAAAACTCTACTTAGAGAGAGGAGCTCTCAAAATTTTAGAGAGAGGAGCTCTCAAAATTTTAGAGAGAGGAGCTCTCAAAATTTTAGAGAGAGGAGCTCTCAAAATTTTAGAGAGAGGAGCTCTCAAAATTTTAGAGAGAAGAGGGTTTTTTGAGTGAGGAAGGGTGGGAGGGGCGGCTCCCTTTTATAGGGAAATTTTTGGCAAAGGCGGCAACTGGGAAGCCGCCTTTGGCCATTTAAAACACGAAAGGCGGCTCTTCCGGAGCCGCCTTTCGCAGAAATAATTTCGAAAGGCGGACACTGGTGTGCCGCCTTTCGTTTCCCCAATGGTGGAAGGCGGTTCCTGGAGAACCGCCTTTGGCCCGGCGGAAACCGAACCGAAGGCGGCACACCATGTGCCGCCTTTAGGATGTAAAAAAAAAAAAATTTTAAACCTGGATGTATTTTTAAAATTTTTTTTTTGAAAAAATGTAAAAAAAAAAATAATCCGCCATGGGGTGTTCGGAGGTGGCTGAGGGAATAATGGATTCCTCAGAAAGTCATTCCTATTTTTTCCTCTTAATTAAATTAATACCAAAATCCAGCTTTCAAAAGATGCATTCCTGTTGCTGTCATTGTATGTCTCCCAAGTTGGCCACCAACACTTTTCCTCTTTATTTTTTGAAAAGGATACTTTATATCCTTTTTAGAATTTTTTTTCTGAACTTCTTACTTCCATGAGAAGAAATAAAAATAAAAAATGGGGTTTTTGGAAAAACATCCATTGGAAACAAAAACCCATCATGAAAAATTGTTCTCATTAGAATCTAATAGAAACTGGACCAAAAATTAAAACATGAAAATTACTAATTTATACTGTTCTAAAATTTTCATTCTACAACAGTCAGGTTTTTGATCATACAAAAAATTTCAAATGACCATAACTTGGTCATTTAGAATCAGATCGACGCGCGGTATGTTTTATTTGGACTGATTTAAATCTCTCTACTTAATTTAATGAAAAATAATTTTTATTTGGCTCCAAAAATCAACATGATCTCACTGATACCAATTTAAGGAATTAGAGCACATAGCGAAGGTCGGTGGGTTGGTAATTTCAAAATTTTCAACACCAGAGTGACCTAACGTTTTCTTCTTCAGCGATCTGAGCCCCGATAGAGGCCCGAAGATATCATACGAATTTAATAATCAACGAAATTAAATAAAAAAGTACCACATTTAATATACAACGTGTTCGACCATAGCTTTTCATCGACGATCATTGATCGAAGGATCCAAATCGAAAACCTTCAAGATCTCCCACACATGCTTCAAGAATCTGCACAAACGCTGATCATCGAACTCCAGATACTAGGACAGAGCTCTGATGATTCCTTCAATATTGTAGTGATCATCTCAAATATGTTCCTACGATCTATGAAGATATATTTGGATCTATTTCTTGGGTGATTTATTTCTCTCTAAAGGATGCAGGAAGATAAAGGAGCTCTCAATCACTGGAATGAGAATTGCCCACTATAAATGATCTCTTCATCTACTTATATATTGGGTGTGAAAAATACTCAGTTAGGGTTCCTGACCCCCCATATCTTTAACATCCACTAAATAATTAATAAATAAATATTTATGATGAACTAACTACATAATAAATATTATTTATAATTTATCACATTCATGTAATATATATTAAATATATTATTACGTGATAAAACCTGAGTCATTAACACGACTCGATATTCCAACTAACATTAAATGAACTTTGAATAATATTCGTTCATATAATATTATTCCAAGTATTTACTTAAACACTTGTAAATAATTTTAATAAATAAATTCAACTTAATTATTCTATACTCAAATAACAATGAATTTATTTTTTTATCGGTGATCGAACTTCGACAACTCTCAGATCCCATGGTGGGCTCACTAAGTCCTATATACCTATTCACCAAAATATAGAAGAATCTTGAATGCACTATTGAGTGTGACCCTCTTGGACCATATCTCAATTGCGGTGAATAATATTCACAGTCCAAGAGCAAAATCTAGAAACCCATCATGGCTCCTAAAGAGATAAGGAGTAGTCCTAGCAACAATAACCAACCTATGAACACGTACTGTGTAATATAATATTTTTTTCTTATGATATCTCATAAAGTAGGACACACACTTGTGTCATCGTCCTTTCCTTGATTTATTATTTTTTGATCTATCTGGACATACTTACCTTCAACTCCATGAAAATGGATTTAATGAAGGTACTGTAATCTTGATCAACCATGCCAGAGATATCACTTCCTCAAGTCAAAAGAGACAAATTCTATCTTAATCATTCAACCAATGTCATACCACCACTGACACACCCAACAAAAACTACCTCACCCCAACTTCATTGTCATGTTTTTCTCCATGCATAAAAGTACGTGATAAAATGTACCACATTGATAATGATCTCAGGTCATGAGACCAATACACATGTCCATAGATAAGAAAAACCAATGAAACCAAAAAAATGTTGTGTTTCTATTGTAAAGTCTATCCTCATGATCTCACCTACTAGATTTCACCATGTATGAACATCATGAGAAGAAGTATCAATTCTTATGAGCCCCCAATACCTGAGAGACTGACATCAACTATGTCCAATCAGTATGATGTATCTAGACTATAAGACATCTATTTAAGATTAATGTCATAGTATCTCAAAGTTCTCATTATAGCATGGGATCTTCTATAACCTTTTGATATAACAATTAATCTATGTTCATTACCATTTTATAGTAGATGAAAAAATTTATAAACTAAAATGATAAGTAAGAATCATGCATAACTCACTATATCCATAATATGGTAATCAAAAATACTGTTCAAGTTGGGTCTAGTGAACCCACTGTTACAACATTTTTCGCATTAAATTTTAGCATAACAACATCTACGAAAACTTTATTAAATCCTTCAAAAAAAGGACTAACATATTTTCATGCCTCCAATTCATGTCTCAAAATAAGATTTTCATTAAAATAAACATTTAAATTGTATTCAAATTTAAAAAATTTCTAAAAATAAATTCTCATTAAAAAATAAACAAAAGCACTATAACATGCCTTAATTACTCAAAATTCAACCAAAACATAATAAAATAGGCACAAATTATTATAGAAAAATAATGCCAAAAACAATTTAAACACATCCCACCACACTTATGCCTTACTTGTCCCCAAGTAAGTACTCTTAGTAAACATCTAACTAAAAATTATTCTATTTTCAAGTTCAATCCCAAATTCATTGAAATTTTAATTTCTAAGGGCTTATTTGAATCCCAATATTGAAATGAAATTCACCTTTTGAAATCTTCTTCACTAAAGATCATCATCTCACTTCCCAATTTCACCAAATAAATGACTCATCAATATGCAATAAACATATAATATCATTTTCTTCTTGTTCACATGAGTTAAACATTCACCTTCCCCTCCATCCCTTAATAACTTATCACATCTTTACTATTTTCCATCAAAGAGATATGAAATGAACTTATTCAATAATTGGGTGGTACTAATCTAAAAATAAGTGATTCAAATTAACAGGAACCACTTAGGATTATTTTTTATAGTTAAAGTATAGAATCTATGTTGTAAAATTCTCGCTTACATTTTCCTTTACTCTTATTGATGGATTTTACTTTTCACACACACACCCTTGTTCCAACCATTTCAATAAAATCCAGTTTTGATCATAGTTTCTCACACTACTACAATTCCAATGTTTTATTAGTGTGTTGGTTCAAGTGATAAATTGGAGTGTTACTCATGATTACCAAAAATAAATCACTCAAGATTATGTTTATAAAGGCAATGAAAACATGTCAAATTTTAACTCACCTAAGTCATATCCAATTAACTTTCAATGCTCAAGTGATTCAAATAAAAGAATAATTTTTTTCAAGTTGATTTTGAATCTTTGAGTATTGAAGGACATGTTTTTTCTCAAGTATGTTCATTAAAATACACCATACACTACCTAATTTTTTTTCTCCCCTCAGACATTCTTTTGAATGTATAATAAATGGATGCACAACTATAGTGATACAATTTTAAATTAAATAAATAATATTAATATGATGGAGATGAAAAAAAGGAAGATAAAACACTCCCCCTTCCATTATAGCTTCCCTCCTTTATAGTATAGCATCCCGCCTTTTTATAACATAAACTTTTATTTCATTACACAAAACTGAGGATCTTTAAGGTTTAGTGTCTTGGAAACCAGGAACATAAAACATGAAAATATAAAACATTCTTCTTAAACACTTGAAAGGATTCTCCTCATGTTCATCCTAGGTTCATTACTGCATCTCATAACCTGGGGACATACATCAAAATAAAGGGTGAGCAAAAGGCCCAGTAAGGGAAACAAGAGAAACATTTTACATGTGAACTTGAGATACTTCAATAAGGTCATGAAAATAACTTTAAGGCATGAGAAATAAATCATGAGATATATCATAATAAAAATAACATTTTTCATAACTTTAAGATGTGGCTACATTATTTAACATAGAAAATCATGAACATATGAACATGGTCCATCCCCAAGGTGTCATTTGAAAATTACCAAGGTTATTCACCAAGATATCGTGAAAATTGTAATCTCTAGTGGTTACATCATTACCCAATGCATTGGAGCGCTATCAGGGCGCACCCTTAAATTTGCCTTTATTATCATGTGAGCCACATATATCATCATCAAAAATTTCATAAATAACCCATATAGCATAAAATAAATGGGTTTCATTTCATAATCATAACATTTTAAAAACTGCTTTAAAGACATGATCTTTACGTCACTTTAAACCCACAGAAGGGGAGAGCAGGTCTCATGTATCTAAATCCCAGAATTTAAAATAGAACATTTTGATATATATGTGAATACCCCTGTATAAATAAGGGCTTTGAGTATTCAATTTATAACATAAAATAATTTTGAGAAAAGAGAGAGGCATTTTGAGACGAAAATTCTGCAGCATAACGGCTATGTTTCGGGGTTTTAGAAAACATTGAAAAGAGAGGGGACATGGGTCCAACATTCATAAATGACCCATAAAACGGTATAGGGGAAGAATAAGAATGATATATGAACATGGTAATGAAATTTTAAGGACATACCATTTGAAATGAAAAACATGGAAGGAAGACAAAAATTAGATTTCTCTTATGAAAATTCGGCAGCCTAACAGCGTCACTTAAACTTCAACAAAAATGATTTGAAAAGATCAAATAGGGTCTCTCATCATGTGAACATAAGAGTTCAGTATGATAGATATATAGATCATACCCCAACATAAAAAATGGAATTTGAAAGACTTGACATGAAAGTAGAACTTTGAATAGAATGAGAAGGGTGAAAGAATCCCCTTAAAAATTCGGCAGCCTAGCGGTGTCACTTAAGCTTCAAAAAATGAATTGACAAGATAAAATAGGGTCTCTCATCATATGAACATAATATTTCAGTATGATATATATAGATATCATACCCCAACATAATAAAAATGAACTTGAAAGACTTGACAAGAAAATAGAACTTGAAAATGAGAAGGGTGAAAGAATCCGTTACAAAAATTTCGGCAGCCTAACGGCGCCACTTAAACATTCATAAAATGAAATGATGAGAGTAAGAGGGGGTCTCTCATCATATGAAAATAAAAATGAAAGTATAATGAATATAAAATAACATCTTCCAACATAATAACATGGAGCATAAAAGAAATGACATAAAAGAGATCACTTGAAAAGATAGAGAGAGGTCGGATCCCTTACCTTAAAACGTAACTCTTAAAACTCAAAGGTTGGGACCTTGAGGGATTGGGGGAACCTTGGGAGGACTCCTTGGGAGGTAAGGAGACCAAAACTTCTTTGAAGATGTTTTTGGAGTCGAAAAGATGAGAGGAGGGCTTGGTATTTATAGGGAAAGTGAGGGGACAAGGCCTTAATGGCCAAGGGACACCTCAAAAGTGGTTTTCTCAAAAGCATGGGCCCTCCCATGGTACTTCCCATAGAGTTAGGCCACATAGGGACCCCCACAAAATAATTCATCCACTTTAGTCGATCATCCCTTAAAATATCTCATGAAATCATCATGACACAGTTATGATGTCATTAAACATACCGAAACCCTAAAACTGTATTTTTACTATTCACTGAAAATTCAACTTTCTCAGAAAAATCCCAAAATTTCACATTAACCAAATATCAATGCTCTGATTTCAAAAATTAACTCTATTTTATAAAAATAATTTTCTAAATATTTTTAATTCATTTTTTAAATAAACACACTATTCACCGAAAATTCATTTTTTTCAGAAAAATCCCCAAAAATTACCTTAACATAATATCGATGCTCTGAGTTCAAAAATGAAATCCATTTTATAAAAATAATTTTCTAAATATTTTTAATTTATTTTTTAATTAAAAAACATTATTCACCCGAAAAAAACTAATACTTGAATAATAATTTATGAAACTGTTATTTACCCATTTTATTGAATCTCATTACTTAATCTAGGTGTCTAAATTATATTAAAACTTTCTTTGAGTGAAATTACTAATCCATTTGGTCACATTACTAATCCTAAGCGTAAAATCACTATTCATAATTTACTATTCATCAAAAATCAAGTTGATCTTATTAGACTCGAAATTTCGTACTGAACATAATTGTAGAAGACCATTTTTCGAAAATCATTACAAATTTTTATTTATTTAAGGTTTACATAAACATTTTTAAAATATCCTTTCTCTAAAATCCATCAAAAATATGCATACTATATTTATCCGGACATTTGAAAATTCATAAACTTCATCATAAGAAGAAATCTCCATTTTTATTTAAAACAAAGGATTACACAAGGTAGTTATGGTCTCCTTACATAGCCCCTTATCACACCAACATAGGACCTAAGTGTAAGGTGTGCTAAGGTGAGAGAATCTGAGGGAGGCTCGGCCAACATCGCACGAGTAGTAATTTCTATCAGTTTGAACTTCTCGCAAAGGCGATCCCGTTCTAGCTTCACACGATGAAGTTCAGCTTGGGTTTGGTCCAGAGCAAAGCCCAGTGGTGCTACCTCCTTCCCAAGTTCTGTTATATGGGCTTCAATCGGTCCAAGACTACTGGGTGAGGCCATCGAATCTTCTTTCTATATTAATTAACCAAGATTGCTTGTATTTAGAGACAATAATCAAAACGTTTAGTTTCCAGTGGTCATATTGACCAATGGTCAAATAACAGTCAAAACCCAACAGTCACATTTTAATTATACTCATGTTATCAAATGAAACATTTTTGTTGAGTATAAAAATAAAATAAAATAACACATAAAATTAGGAAACAAGATTTATTCAAAATTTTGGGTCGTTACATATAGTGTGTGTGGATTTTTACTCAAAATACCCCACCCATATTTTTATTTTAGTTCCTATAAAATTTCAATCACCAAACTTAGTTTCATATAATTTATTCAAAACAAACAAGAAAAATTAACTAAAAGAAAGAACAAAAAATAATATCCTTAGGTTTCCTAATAAGAAGTGATTGTTTTATAGTCTCCACCTGACTTCTTCTCTTTTATAACTCAACCGTGTTCTCCTGTAAAGTGATTATTATTTAATGGGAAGGAAAAGGTTTGCTCAATGATAGGGTTTTCTTTGATTTATAGAGTTTCTTGTTATGAAGTTTTCATATTGAACCAATCCCCATGCAAGTTCACTTCAAGAATGTATCTTTCCATATTAATATAACCATATTTAATGTAAAATAAACTATTTGGGTAGGTATATTATAAATAATTATATATCTTTTGTCCCATTCTGGTCCAGTTTTTTAGCCTTGAAACTGTATTCCTTATATCGGTGATTTTTTTTAACTCTTGAAGAGTGTTTTTCTCTTCTCTCACTTCCTCTTCCCTAGGCATTAAATACCCACTCTTCGTCATTATTCCAGCTTATATAGTGGCTAAAATGTGTTTCAAAATCTAATAATCACTTGTTGATCCACTCCAAAACTCATTTTTTGTGTTGGAAAAAGTGGTCCAAAAATTTCTTACTCTATTCTAAATATTACCACTATATCCTAAACATTTTTATTAGGTTGTAATAGTTCTTGATTTTCAATTTCTCAAGTATATTGATATCAAAATTCAAATCCTATGCTTTATAAATTTCTTATTCATTTGTAGATTTCCCTGAATATGAAATTTCAATGGATTCTTTCATCTGTTCTTTTGGTCGAAGTGGCTCCTTGCCTCTATTTATTATGTTATGATAATTACTTTACCCCTTGTCTATTATGTTTTAATAAATTAATTTATCCCTATATTTATTCATTATTATTTATATATGTTATTATATGGTGTGGTTTTGTTAATTACTTGATTATTTTATATTTTATATTTTCATGTTCATTTATTTTCCTATTATTTTGTGAATTTTATATGGGATGTGAGTTTTTTAAAAGAAATACATAAGAGTATTTGTAGGGGATAATGTTCAGATATAAATGTTGTGCTGGGAAATCTCAACCAACACACAATCAATTATAATTTCCAATATAAAAATATACAATTTAGGATATTATAAGCTTTACCTTTGCAGACTTATCCACATGAATGCACGCAGTATGTGCTTTATGATATTAGAATTTTAGATGAAATGACTCGAGCATCAGGTAATCCAAGATGAAACATGTAGTATACGACATGCAGGAAGCTTAACCATGACATGAAACTTATGTTATATATGAAGATATATTTTATGATGTTCGTTTATCATAAGATAACTCATGTAGAAACGTGATGCAAATTGTAATACATGCACATTAAGATTTGAGAAATCTTAGGATACATCTTGGTCATGATTATAAAACTCTAGTTTGTGATATCTACACTTGAATCAAAAGGTGCACATACTGCTTGAGTTTTTAGATATTGAGATAGATTAGACAGATGTTAACTATGCTTTATGCTATCTTGAAATCAAAAAACATGATGCATGCAGAACAAAATTTACAATATAACGAGATAGAAAGATACACCAATTGAATAAAGTACTTAGAAAAAGGATTATACTATCTATAGTTAACTTGGATGCATACTTGCAGGAAGTATACTATGATATTAAAGATTATGAAAGATTCTATTAATGTTGTTGGATGATACAATATATCCAGAAACCTTAAGTTACACTACTACAAAATTGGTGATAAAAAGTGCAACCCTTTATCAGCGCTTGACAAAAAGTACTGATAAAGGCACCCTTTATTAGTGCTAAAAAAGCACTGAGAAAAGGTATATTTATAAAAAAAATTAAATCATTAAAAAAAATTATTAATGTATTAATATATTTAAATTGATAAAACTATAATATATTTTTTAAAATATGATTTATATATGACTAAATATATAGTTACACTTGATATATTGGATATTTAATTAAAAATTGCATATAAAATAAAAATTATATATTGTTAAAAAACATATTTCGTTTAGAAATATATATATATATATTAATTATTTTTTATATAATACCAATGTATTATAAATTATATTTATATATTATATATTTAGTGGAAAATGGTTTATAATTTAATTAAAAAACAATATTAATGATAAATATTGACTAATTAATATTAATAGAGATTTGATTACAAAATGTAAACAATTAATTTAAATATGATATATTAATATATATTTTAATATTTAAAACAATTATATAAATATAAATGAATATGTATTATTAATATGTGATATTTGAATTTATATATTTATATATATGTCTATGTGTGTATATGTGTATTCATTATCTTGTGTTTGTGTATGTTTTGTGTATGTGCTTATATATATGTTGTACGTGTGTGTATATATGCATGTGTATGTATTCATGTATATGTGTATGTGCACATGTGTATGAGATGCACATATATGTATTTGTATATACATGTGTATATGCATGTATAAGACATGTGTATGTTTGGAATGTGTTCATTTTTATTATTATTTCATATTTAATATTTTTCTTTCATTTTTGATATTTTTTGAATTTATCCAGTTTTTAAAATTTATACATGTTTATTTACTAAGTATAATTTTAATATATATTTAATTTATATTATTAGTATTAGTTAAATTATATTTATTAAGTAGAAATATTTTTAAAATGTCTGGAATTTATAAAATTAATTTATTTAAATGTTTATTTCATTTTATTCATTTTTGTTTGTGTTTATAATTCATGTAGTTAATCTTATGAACTCATTTTTTAAGTAGTTTTGTCTATTAGATTTTATTTAATTATTTTTATCATTCTTTCATTTAATACTATTTATTCATTTTTAATAGTTATTAATTTTTATATTTGTTGTAATTTAATCATTTTAATATATATATATATATATATATATATATTCACTATGTAATATTTTCAATATGTTTGTAATTTATAAGAATAATATTTATTTGTTTTTTATTTATTAACTTTTAAAAATTAATATATGTTTGAGATTTATATAAATAATTTATTTAAATGAATTTTTTAATAATTTTTTAATATAAATAGTAAAAAAAATTAAATATTTTTATAATTTTATTTATTCATTTTTTATGTTATTTCATTTAATATTTTTTTCTTCATTTTTGATATTTATCAATAATTAATATTTTTGGTAATTTATTCAATTTTAAAAATTCATACATATTTATTTACTAAGTTTTAATATTTTTTAATATGTTTGTAATTTATATGATTACTTTTTATTCATTTTTATTTGTTATGTTTTATTATTTCTAATAGTTTTGAAATTTATATAATTGATTCCTATAAATGAATTTCAATTTTAATATCTTTGAAATCAATATAATTCATTTTAATAGTTTTATCATTTATATAATTAATAATATAGGTTTATTCATTTTTCTTCATTTTTATGTGTCTATAATTAATTTAGTTAATGTCACAAATTCACTTTTTTTAAATATTTTTTTTTTCAATTTTATTTATTCATTTTTAACATTCTTTCATTTAATATTATTGATTCATTTTTAATATTTTTGGAATTTATTCATTTTTTAAAATTTATTAATATATAATTATTCACTAAGTATTTGTATTCTTAATATGTTTTTAATTTATATTATTAATATTTATTCAATTATATTTTATTAAGTTTAATTTTTTTTTAAATTTATATAATTAATTTATTTAAATTCATTTTCTTATATTTTCATCATTTGGTTTGTGTTTAAAACTAATGTAGTAACTCTTATGAACTATACAGAATTATTTACTAAGTTTTAATTCTTTTAGTATGTTTTTGATTTATATGATTGATATCCATTCAATTTTATTTATTAAGTTGTAATTTTTTTAATAAGTTTAAAATCTATATAATTAATTCATTTAAATATATTTTTATTATTTTATTTATTTATTACGTGTTTTTAATAAATTTAATCAATCTTATGAATTCATTTTTTAAATAGTTTTGTGATATATTAAATTTTATTTATGCATTTTTAATATAATTTTAGTTAATATTATTTATTCATTTTTAATATTTATTAATTTTTATATTTTTATTTGGAATTTAATCATTTTCTAATATATATTTACCATGCTTTAAATTTTTTTATTTTTATTTATCTTTACATTAATATATATCCGTTTTTTATTTTTTTAATAATTTGTATAATTAATAAAACGTATCCATTTTTTAATATTCCTGAAGTCTATTAATTTTTAATTATTCAATTTGAATCATTTTTAACCATCATTAATTTTAGATTATATAATTATTAATAATATTAATAATATTTTACTTTTTTATAATTTATTCATTTAATATTTTTATATTTTATTTTAAACAAATTTTATCAGTGCCTTCAAAAAAGAGCTAATAAATATTTGTTGTATCAGTGCTATAATATAATGTGCTGATAAAACCAATCTTTATAAGAAATAAAATTCCAAAACTTATAAAAATAGATTTTATCATGGATTATTATTTTTCACTGATAAAAACATTTCTTTATGAGTGTTTTTTTTGAAAGTGCTGATAAAACCCTTCCTGATCTTATAAATTCAACCCCAATAGAACCCATTTCATTTAGGCCATTAAAGTTCTTGTAGAAGTCTACCTTTGTCGTCGCTCCCCCTCGGCCTTCTCAGATGAATTGACCCCCTCAAAACCTAAGGTATATTATTATTTCTACTCCCCTTTAGTTGACATCACCTGTTCTCCTTTATCAAAATATTTATTCTTATGATATTATCATCGACGTGAATCACCTCCCTCATGCATACCTAATATGAAACCACCATCACACACTACTTTCGGTAGTCCCAAAAACATCCTCATTATGTGGGGCTTTTGCCTAGTTCACCACCAAACTCACACTTATGCAGATCTAACTGATTTTTTTCAGCCTCGCTGTTTTATTTTTATTTCAATTTTGGGTGAATGATACGTTTCAGTGGACAAATCTCACATATGATTTAAATTGATCCCTTCTTTTTCTAGATCTTGTATATCAATTTATTTATATGTGATATCTTCGAATTAATCATACGTGACATTTTTCCACTGACAAGTATTGGTAACTCGAACATTCCCTTTCACATCCTGATGTAATTTTGGAGTGACGATTTGGATCAAAATTTAAATGAAAGGGAGAAGAATCCAAGTTCTAGGTATCCTTCCTATTCATGTGGATTTGAATCAAAGAATTATGCTCATTTTCTTCCATTAAGAGGTAGAGTAACCCTTTTACTTTTAATATTTTCATTACTTTGAACATCTACAATAGGAATTTTGCAACACAAACAACTAACCTCTTGTTCAATTAAAATGAATTATTATAAGAATGATACAAAAGTGATCTTACACAATAAAAATTTTCTAATCATTAGTAAGAAGGTTAATTCACCTAATTTTTGATTCTTAGTGCCCTGATTCTGTAAATTTTTACTCATAGTAAGCGCACACAATAGAAAGTAAACATTTGTTATATTATATTTGGGGAAATTAAACATATAATTAGATTGAAACTTGTTTTAATAATTTACAATTATTTATTAATTCATGTATATAAATTTTATTTTTTATATCCTATATGAAAAAATTATATTTTTTCACGATTAAAAAGAATATTCAATATATATATGAATGAAATTTATAGAATTTGGTTAACATTTAATACATTATATAATCTACTCAATAAAATTATAAATGAAAATATCCATATTTTTTATTCAAAAATAACGAAAATATTGATTAATTTTATAAATGAGAAATGCACCAAAAGAGTTCATCAAATGAATTATTGGGATCATTTTTTTTAAATCACTAGATTTTTTTATTAAATAAGAATTACTATATATTAATTTATTGATATGGAAGAAATGGATTAAGAGTTATTGAATAAATAATGGCAAGTTTATCGAGATAAATTTGATATGATTGAGGTGTGGGAATAATTACATCCATAGAAAAAATTAGAATCATGACCAACATTAGTTTGAGATGAGGACTACCAGAAAACTCTTTAAATCTCCACTCATACAACCCTTTACTCTTTAAATAGGTATCATGACTAGTGTTAAAAATTTCCATATATGCTTCCTTTTTGTTTAAATCTAGTTTCTAGTTTCTACCAGAACATTTTTCCTGAGTTAATTATCTCTATTGATTCTACTGAGGTTGAGTTTTATTTTTAGGTTACCCCATGTAGTGGGGATTATTCTCCAATCATTAGTTTGAGATGAGGATTTCTGCTGATCTCATCATGGCACTTCTTCAACTTTTATTTAAGTTAATTGTTTCATCATCTGATAAAAGATCATCAACCTTAGTTCCTATGAATCATGTTACTGAAACACCACCCAACCCACCACCTACCAAGTGAAGAAATGATTAAACATAAAGTCCTACCTATTTTTTTACTCCCACATAACAAAGTTATAGAAACTATCTTATAATTACCGCCTTTTTTGCTACAAATCATAAAATCGAGAACTAGGACCAAAAACTACATGTTTACCCTAAGTTTTTTTATGCCACCCTTGTGTAAAATGATAACTTGTTAGGAACCATCACCAATAAAATTTAAATATTAGGTTCACCTTATTAAAAGTATCTTTAACTTTATCATTTTATTATGAATACCTTATGCATATTTTTTTTATTTTTTTACAAAATTAATATTCTATGAACCTGATAGGATGGATATGAATCAAAAGTTTGTAGACACTACTTTTATGAAAAAATAATATGAGCATGGAGTTAAAGAGTACATAAAATTTTCAATAGAGCTTGCATATGACCCTTATCAGATCCTTTGTCCATTTTTAAATAATTTTTATTTAATAAATATTTATCTAGAAGAGTTGTAAGAACATTTTATTTTTCATGGAATAGATCATAGTTATAAATGTTAAACTACACATGGGGAGAAACTGAATGTACATACTGATTGGGATGATACTGTGATTTATGGATCATTTGATATGAATAAAAATGTAAACAATGATAGGGATCATATGGAAGAAATACAAATTAAAATTTAAGATGAACTTAATGATTGTACATAGTTGTTTGAGAAGTTATATAGATATGCTAAGAGAACATTATCTACCAATTTTACTAAATATACACCATTGTCAATTGTATTAAAGTTATATGATTTAAAAGCCTACTGTGGATGGAGCAAAACCAACATTATAGAATTACTTGTTCTTTTGAATGATATGATACAAGATGAAAATGAGATTTCTTATCAAATATATGATGTTGAACGAATGATACATTCAATGTGAATAATCTCTAAAAAAATGCATGCCTATCTAAATGATTTCATATTGTTTCACAAGTACCATGAATCACTCAGAAAATTATCTAAGTGTGAAAAAAATGGATACAAGAATTATGAATCAATTCCATCAAAATTGTATATTAATTAACTATCATTATATGGTTTAGAAGAATATATGAACGTTAGGAAACCACTAGAAAATTTACATGTCATGTGGATATAAGAATTGAATATGGGAAACTGTGTCACCCAATGAACTCTCCTCAATAGAATAAAATTGATTATGGGTATCCTGAATTAGAAAAAGATCCAAGAAACGTATGTTTTTTATTATCTATATATGGAATAAATCCATTTGGTGTAGCGATTAGTACTCATAGTACATAGCCAGTTATGTTGGTAAATTATAACATTCCACCATGGTTATGCATAAAGCGCAAATACATTATGTTGTCTGTTCTTATATTTGGACTAAAACAACTCGGTAATGATATTGACGTCTATTTCAATATATTGATAGAATATATGAAATTGATATGGGAGACATGTTTTATATCATATGATTCTCATAGATGTGAAGAATTTACATTGAGATCCATTTTTTATGGGATGATAAATTACTTTCATGCTTATAGAAATTTTTTAATCTATAGCATTCAAGGAACGTTAGGGTATCCCATTTGTGAATAATTCACACACTTAGTTATATTTTAAAATTCCTTTAAGTCTTTATTTTTTAGACATAACAAAGTTTTACCCCAACAACATAAATATTGATCCTTGAAGACATCATTTGATTGGAATATATAACAAGGTACAACACGATCTACACTAACAGGTGTTCAACTGTTTGAGAAAGTAAAAGTCATTAACACAATTTTATGTAAACCTTTTTTTGAAAAACCTTATGAAATTAGGTTATAAGAAGAGATTAATTTTATTTGAATTACCATAATGAAATTGTTTATAGTTATCCATTTAATTGATATGATTCATGAATAAAAATGTATTTTATAGTATTATTAACACGTTACTAAATGTTCCTGAAAAAACAAAAGATGGTATCAAGGTTAGCTTGGAAATGATTTATATGAGGATAAGGGAAGATTTGGAACCATTGAAGGGTGAAAGGTGGGATTTTATTCCTCAAGTATCTTACACTCTATCTAGATAAGAAAATTTTCACTTTTTACAATTTTCTTAATGGTGTAAAAGTTCCATAGGGGTATTCCTAAAATATCAAGAATGTTGTTTTAATGACTAATTTGAAGATACATGGTCTAAAATAACATGGAAGTCATGTTTTGATGAAACATTTGATTCATGTCGCTTTACATTTCATTCTTCCTAAAAATGTATGACATACATTGACCAATATAAGTATATTTTTCAAAACCACATGTAGTAAATTTATAGACTTGAAGTTTCAAATCATGAATAAGAATATTTCATACATCTTATATGAATTATAAATTTTATTCCAACAATTATTCTTTGATACAATGGTCCATTTTATTTTTCACGAGGTTAGAGAGGTTAAACTTTTTGGTCCTATGCATTATAAATGGTTATACCCCATTCACCAGTATTTGAAGATTTTTAAAGGGTATATGTCATACCCCGACCTAGCTGATGCGCGAATTGTGCGAGAGTTATAAAACAGTGCGGCAAGAACGCACCTTAACCCTGTATGCAGTCAATGCCGGGTGGAACGACCCGAGCACAGCTCACCCAACCGCGCGCTCGGCGGCACGCGAGTCGTGTAGTAAAGTGATGTTTAAAATAAATAAGATATTTTTCTATTAGGGTCGTTAAATTATTATTACTCTTATTTATATTGTTATCAATATTTGATTTTTATTGTTATTATTATTTATATTCTAATTATTATTTTCATTATTATTATTATTATCATTCTAGTTTTATTTTTATTATTATCATTAATGTTAATATTACTAATATTATATTTATTAATGTAATTGAAAAAAAAATAGAAAACCCTAACCCTAAGCACTACCCGTTTCCCCCCCTTCCCTGTTCAGCACTGCGGGCCGCCCCTCCCCATTCCTCTTCTACGCACCGCACTCCTCCGCCCCTTCTCACGGTGCTCTCCCCCCTTTTCCCCCCTTCCCCCTCACGTAGCGACGCGCGACGCCCCGCGCGGCCCCCTCCCCTCCAGCGTAGCCGCCTCGTGCGACACCCCCTCTCCTCCGGAGTAGCCTCCCCACGCGGAACCCCCTCTCCTCCGGTGTAGCAGCCCCGTGCGACCCCTTTCCCATTGCCGTCGCGCCTCTGTCCAACAGCCTCTCCCGACCGCGATTTAACCCTCGCTGTTCCTGCTCACCGCCCCACGCATCCTGCCTACCTCGTCCGGTTGCCCCCTCTTTCCGGCGGCGCCCTGTCCGACCTCCCCTCTGCCCTCTTTCGCTCACTGCACCATCCCGGCAGCCACCCCACTCCTCATGCTTGAACCTCCTCACCGGCTCCAGCAGACCCTGCACCCCCCTTGAGATCTGCCGCCTCCCCTCCCCGTTCCCTACAACCTGCCGGCGTCGCCCCCTACCAGTGCACAGCTTGCCGGTGTTCCCCCCCTTCAGTATAACATATATCCTCTTTTGCACTCTTGTTAATTTATTGATCTTGTTGGGCGTTTCAGCTTAGCATCTTGTTTCTTTGGTTTAAGGTTGAGGTTCTGTGTGTAAGGTTTATCTAATTAATCTTGTTTCTTGTTTAATTTATTTATTTAATTTATTAATTAGTCTTGATGCGTGCAGTTCGTTTGTGTTTTCAATTTAAATTATCTTTGCTCTGCTGGGTCTGTGAACTTTTAGTGTTTGTTAAATTTTTGCAGTTAGTCTATTAGCTTGTGCAGGATCAATGGCTTGAGTTTTTGTGGTGTGAAGGGTGTTTTTTTGTTTTGAAATGGTTGGTGTGTTTTTATTAATGTGTTTGTTTTGGGAATGGTTGGCGTGTTTTGGTGTTGTTTTGGTGCAACTTTTTCAAAATGGATTTAGGGCGCATTTGGATGGTGAAAACTATGTTTTCAAGGGTATTAAGAAGTGTATTTGTTAAAAAGTGAGTTTTAAATGAGTAGAAAATCTTTTTGGATGTGTCGAATTTGGTTTTCAACTGTGTAGAAATTTATTAGATTGTATTAGTTATGTGAATTATATCTTTAAAATGTTATGATGGGCGGTTGATTTTCAAGAACCATGTTTACATGAAATGGGGTGTGTTTTTAATATAAAATCCTCTTTGCGTCTCTTGGTGGTGTTTCATTGTGCCGACCCTAGTTCTGTTATTTAATATTGTTTTCTAAGTTGGGTAGTTTGATTATTTATTTTGGGTGTGTAAATCTGTGAGTTTCTCTTTGGAATTGTTTTATAAATTTTTAAAGTGGTTTATCAAATAGTTCAAGTGGTGTGAGTTGTGTTTTGAAGGCGTGTTGAGGTGGTGTTTGCTTTGTTTGTTCATTTGAATTTTTTTAAGTCTGTGTTTATGTATTTTAGTTATGTTTGCGGTTGTAGTGCATTGTCAAGGTTTTTCCATGCTCCTGCGATCATCAGCTAGTGCGCGCGCTTGTGCGCCTGTGCGAGGCACATTACGTCGTTGTGTTTGGACTGCGAGATGAGGTAGGTCCCCCACTGCATTCACCTTTTAAATTTAGAATTTATTAATTGATTGATGTTTTATTAATTTTAATGAATGAGAAATAATATTAGATAATAAAACTTTAAATGATTATTTAGTGTGAAAAGAGCTGTTTATTTTATACCGAACTGTTGGGACGTTTTTGTTGACGAGCAGTAACCCAGTATTTAAAAGATGCCCATTTGGACTTTAAACATAATTCACAGAATTTCAAATGTACTTCTAGTTTTAAAGATAAATGATTTCTTCTGAACAATTGTTTTGGGTTTTTTTCAAGAAATGAGGTTTTTCTTTAAAATTGGTGAAGGCCTGTTTGGCACTTTAATAAAATAAATTGTTTTGGAAAACCCATTCAGGGGTGATCGTTGGTGTGCATTGATTGTGTGAGATGTATGTGATGTTTCTGCATCGTGACTGATTGATTTACGTTATGGACACACCCCTTTTTATTGCATGTGTTGACATGGGAACCTAGCATAGTGAGTGAATCTTCTGAGAACGATTGTTGCACTAGTTTAGACCACGCACTGGCTAGTGGCCCCATAGCAGGGGAATACTGAGTTATTACTTCTATGGGGATTGGGCCTCTCAGTTAGGCCATGCAGGGCTATACCGGGTAGTAGTATGGGCGTTATTACGTCATCGAGTTAGGGCATGCCTTCAGGATGAGTCAGATGTATAATATGTTCTGGATTGTTCACGATCTCCTAGGTTCGACCAATGTTTCTTTTAGTGTTTATTTGTGCGTGGCGCATGACTGAGAAGTCTAGTTCAGTTGCTGGCTCGTGTGTGCCATTTTTCCCATTGCCCTTGGCATGTGTTGTGAGTTATGTGTAGTTTTACTTTTTGTCTAATAACTAATGTTTGGTTTTCTACTTGCTCACAGAAATCTTTTAAAATGCAACGGACATGTTCCTTTCAATCAATAAACTTTTTTTTTAAATTAAAAAGAGAAATGGACTGATACTTGTTTTAGAAAATGGGAGCGTGTGTAAAAACCCATATTTTATATAATTTATTTCAAACCTGGAATTGATAAATTCTTTATTTAAAGGTATTGCTTTGGGAATAGATTTACCAGGCTAGCCTAGTGAGTTTTAATACTCACGTCTATAGTGTTTTCTTGTTTTTAGTTCTGTTGCAGGTTCCATCTTCAGTTGTTCGCCTTGAGCGACGTTGGTTGTGGTATTAGAGGGTGACCCAATGGGCTACGTGGAGTTTTGGTCGTGGTCAGGTTAGTAGTGTTGTTGATAGCTCTTTCTTTATTTGGTTTTGTTCTATATATTTTTTTCCGCTGCTTAATTTATTTTCTTTTGGGAAAAATCATTCCCACCTGTTTACTTTTGATGCCCGACACTAGTTGCCAGCCCGTGGGGATCGGGAACGCCCTTCGGGCCATGTCGCGGGCCGGCTCGGGTGACCGGTTCAGGGTCGACCCAGGTTGGTTCATGACAAAATGGTATCAGAGGAGGCCCTTGTTATTTGTGGTGTCTGGTAGATGGAGATTAGGATTGTCAGGACTCGATAGGTAGATACGGGAAGGACGTCATGAACCCTCGCCCGTTCCGCACCTCGAGTCGCCAGGGATAGTTCAGGAATTGAGTCTTTGTTTTGTTCTAGTTTGTTTTTGGTTGAGTGATGACAATGGAGGTAAACCGATGTTACATCGTGATCTCACATGGAGTAGTGACCCATGTGGAGTTCAGGTACACGGTTTTAATTCCTCCTAGTTTTTGACTCTTACTTAGGTCATGACCCCCTACCATGTCGCCATGTTAAGTGTGACCGCTAGTCCCTCACTCCGGGGGTTTGATGTAAGTTGAGTGTCGTTTTTGTTCTGGTTGGTGTAAGTGTGTTTTTGGAAATGAAAAAGGGGTTTTGAAAATGAGACTGATTTCTTTTAAATGACTTTAAATTTATGAAATGGGTTTTAAAACTGAAAGATTTTGGTTTGGAAAACTGGAGTTTGTTTGGAAATTGGTCGAGAATGGTTTGGGGTGAAACCTCAGGTACTCTTTATGAACGTTTGCACATGTGAGAGGATGCGTGGAAAGTATATGTTGGTGCGTATGAATGAAAGTGGATGAAGACATGTGCAATGGTTCATGGGATTACCTGGGTGTGTTTGAAATTAAAGGCTTGACCTTGTTTTATAAATGGGCTTTTAAAGAGGAAAATGGTTTTGGAAGGTGATCTTGGTTTGAAAAGTGGATATGGTACTTGGAAGATGGCATTCAAAGAAGATGGTTTTGGAATCTAAAATAAAAAGGTATTTTTGTGTGTTGTTGGTATTTGTTTGGTTTTTGAGTTGGATGTTTTTGGATGAAAGCGCTTTTAATGATATTACTTTGGATTGATTTTGGTTTCGGATTGGTGTTATATATGTTGTTCAGAAAAGATGCCTAGAAAGGTCCCTAGAGCTGATGAGTCATGCCCGGTTTTTGGTCCTTCTCGGACGTTGTCTGTCCTTCATGGTGATTGGAGTCTTTCAGAGATAGTAGAGTGATTTGAAGAGGTCGAGCGCATCTTTTGAGTATTGGGAACTCCCGAAGTTGTTAGAGTGCATGCCATTTTGGGTCTGTTTGAAGGTCCAGTTCTGGGTGAGTAGGAGTGGTTCGCCCCGCCATCACAGTAAGTTGGGATGACGTGGGATGTCTTTAAAGCTGTCTTCGTCCAGAGATCAAGGAGTGAGTCCTCCCTTTTTGGAGCATCACTTTTGAGAAGTTGGTGCATGAGGTGTTTTAGTTGATTTGGTCTCCGGAATGTAGACGGTTGGCAATCCACCGTATCCAGTTGCTCATGAAGGTTCCCCATCTGACGAACAGAGTGTGTCAGATGGATCTATTTTCAAAGAGTCCTCTGCAGTGGCTTTGAATTTAAGTTCGTCGGACCGTCTAATGGTGTACTGTCAGTGTGGACGTTTAGGGTATACAAAGACGTCATGTCACACCCCTTCAATGACGTGTCATCATTGCAGTTGTTTGGATCATCTAGAGAAGCTTTGCAGGAAGCGTCGCCTGAGGAAGACACTGCGACCAGAAGGTTCCAGTGCCTGACTGTGAGGCAGGAGATGCTTCAACCATCAGAGCCCCAACCACAGGTCTTGGGGTGAAGCTCGCGCGCAGTCAGGATATGTTGGGGTTGTGAAGCCTCAGTTCGGGTTTTGGTGTTCCGTGTTGCCAATGAAACATTTAAAGTCCTTACGTTCGTGTCCTTCCACTTCTAAAGTTTTGGCATTGTTGTAGGTTCATTATGTTGTCATGAGGTCGGGATGAATGTGTTCGTTTGTAATCCAAACAGTCTCGTTTGTCTGATTATGGTGTTTTGGATCGTGCGTTTTTCTTAAAAGTGTGATTGAACCTTGTATGGGTTAGTCTCAGTCTGACTGTGTTCTTGGAGATGTAAGTGCCTATGGAAGGATTGACGTTTGTGTAATGATCGAGTTTACTTCATGGGTTATGTATTCTCGGAGGTTTCTCTCTAGTGTTTGGGGATTTTGGTCTATGTCAAGAGTTCCAAGTTTTAGCGGAGGTGTCGTTTCGCTAGTGCTATAAAGGTTAGTTTGGGAGTTCCCGTGTCACCCCCCTTCTCGAGGTGGTATGTTTGAGTGTTAAAATTTTCACACTAGTTGAGTTCTTGTGGTGGGGAGAACCCTCTCGTGTTCTCTCATTCTCTTATGTTGTGGTTACTTCTAGTTTTATTTGGGCTTGGATTCCTTTTTGGTCCATCGTTCGACTGGGTGACTTTCTGGGGGCAGAAAGTGTTTGTGGTGGGGAGAATTGTCATACCCTGACCTAGCTGATGCACGACTTGCGCGAGAGTTATAAAACAGTGTGGCAAGAACGCACCTTAACCCTGTATGCGGTCAATGCCGGGTGGCACGACCCAAGCACGGCGCACCCAACCACGCGCTCGACGGCACGCGAGTCGTGCAGTTGAGCGATGTTTAAAATAAATAAGATATTTTTCTATTAGGGTCGTTAAATTATTATTACTCTTATTTATATTGTTATCGATATTAGATTTTTATTGTTATTATTATTTATATTCTGATTATTACTTTCATTATTATTATTATTATCATTCTAGTTTTATTTTTATTATTATCATTAATGTTCTTAATATTACTAATATTATTTTTATTAATGTAATTGAAAAAAATATATAAAACCCTAACCCTAATCGCTGCATGTTCCCCCCCCCCCTTCCCTGTTCGGCGCTGTGGGCCGCCCCCTCCCCATTCCTCTCCTGTGCGTCGCACTCCTCCCCCCTTCTCACGGTGCTCACCCCCCTTTTCTCCCCTTCTCCCTCACGCAGCGACGCATGATGCCCCGCCTGGCCCCCTCCCCTCCGGCGTAGCCGCCCCGTGCGACACCCCCTCTCCTCCGGCATAGCCACCCCGCGCGGAACCCCCTCTCCTCCGGTGCAGCAGCCCCGCGCGACCCCTTTCCCATCGCCGTCACGCCTCTGTCCAACAGCCTCTCCCAACCACGATTTGGCCCTCGTTGTTCCTGCTTTCCACCCCACGCATCCCGCCCACCTCGTCTGGATGCCCCCTCCTTCCGACGGAGCCCTGTCCGGACTCCCCTCTACCCTCTTCCACTCACTGCACCATCCCGGCAGCCGCCCCACTCCCCGTGCTTGCACCTCCTCACCGGCTTCAGTGGACCTCGCACCCCCTTGAGATCTGCTGCCTCCCATCCCCATTCCCTGCAACCTGCCGGCGTCGCCCCCTACCAGCGCACATATTTCCGGCGTTTCCCCCCCCTATGGTATAACATCTATCCTCTTTTTCACTCTTGTTAATTTATTGATCTTGTTGGGCGTTTCAGCTTAGGATCTCGTTTCATTGGTTTAAGTTTGAGGTTCCGCGTGTAAGGTTTATCTGATTAATATTGTTGCTTGTTTAATTTATTTATTTAATTTATTAATTAGTCTTGATGCGTTCAGTTCATTTGTGTTTTCAATTTAAAATGTCTTTGCTCTGCTGGGTCTGTGAACTTTTAGTGTTTGTTAAATTTTTTCAGTTAGTCTATTAGCTTGTGCAGGGGCAGTGGCTTGAGTTTTTGTGGGGTGAAGGGTGTTTTTTTTTGTTTTGAAATGGTTGGTGTGTTTTTATTAATGTGTTTGTTTTGGGAATGGTTGGCATGTTTTGGTGTTGTTTTGGTGCAACGTTTTCAAAATGGGTTTAGGGCGCATTTGGATGGTGCGAACTATGTTTTCAAGGGTATTAAGAAGTGTATTTGTTAAAAAGTGGGTTTTCAATGAGTAGAAAATCTTTTTGGATGTGTCGACTATGGTTTTCAACTGTGTAGAAATTTATTAGATTGTATTAGTTATGTGAATTATATCTTGAAAAGGCTATGATGGGCGGTTGATTTTCAAGAACCATGTTTACATGAAATGGGGCGTGTTTTTAATATAAAATCCTCTTTGCATCACTTGGTGGTGTTTCATTATGCCGACCCTAGTTCTATTATTTAATATTGTTTTCTATGTTGGGCAGTTTGATTATTTATTTTGGGTGTGTAAAGCCGTGATTTTCTCTTTGGAATTGTTTTATAAAATTTTAAAGTGGTTTATCAAATAGTTCAAGTGGTGCGAGTTGTGTTTTGAAGGCATGTTGAGGTGGTGTTTGCGTTGTTTGTTCGTTTGGATTGTTTTATGTATGTGTTTATGTATTTTAGTTATCTTTGCAGTTACAATGCATTGTAATGGTTTTTCCACGCTCATGCGATCGTCAGCTAGCGCGCATGCTTGTGCGCTTGTGCGAGGCATGTTACGTCGTTGTGTTTGGACTGCGAGATGAGGTAGGTCCCCCACCGCATTCACCTTTTAAATTTAAAATTTATTAATTTCTTGATGTTTTATTAATTTTAATGAATGAGAAATAATATTAGATAATAAAACTTTAAATGATTATTTAGTGTGAAAAGAGTCATTTATTTTATACCGAACAGTTGAGACGTTTTCTTGATGAGCGGTAACCCAATATTTAAAGAATGCCCATTTGGACTTTAAACATAATTCATGGAATTTCAAATGTACTTCTAGTTTTAAAGATAAATGATTTCTTCTGAACACGTGTTTTGGGTTTATTTCGAAAAATGAGGTTTTTATTTAAAATTGGTGAAGGCCCGTTTGACACTTTAATAAAATAAATTGTTTTGGAAAACCCATTCAGGGGTGATCGTTGGTGTGAGTTGATTGCGTGATCTCTATGTGATGTTTGTGCATCGTGACTGATTGATTTACGTTATGGACGCACCCCTTTTTATTGCTTGTATTGACATGGGAACCTGGCATAGTGAGTGAATCTTCTGAGAACGATTGTTGCACTAGTTTAGACCACGCACTGGCTAGTGGCCCCATAGCAGGGGAATACTGAGTTATTGCTACAATGGGGATTGGGCCCCTCGGTTAGGCCATGCAGGGCTATA
Organism: Viscum album; assembly: GCA_963277665.1. Lineage (NCBI taxonomy): Eukaryota > Viridiplantae > Streptophyta > Magnoliopsida > Santalales > Viscaceae > Viscum > Viscum album. The sequence continues at coordinate 1,511,579,811 of OY728155.1, read as the reverse complement.
CCATGTAGTAGTATGGGCGTTATGACCTCATCGAGTTAGGGCATGCCTTTAGGATGAGTCAGATGTATTGTAAAGACCTGTAAAATTCAAGGAAAATTTTTCCTTAATTTTCTTTGGGATTTTACAAGAACGTAGTTTCTGACAGCACCTGATTCCGAGGCCCGGGGTGCCCGGAATCATTTTCCGAAGTTTGGCTTGGGTACGGTCAGTGAACGAACGAGTGGGTTTTCCTAACTTTGAACCGGTGCTTGAAATCAAAATTCGAGGGCACCGATGGAATCAAAACGTTGGTAATTTCTTAGGAACAGCTTTTTCTGAGTTGCGTTTTCTTGGGCGTGGTTTTAAAATTTTGGGATTAAGTAAATGAATAAAATAAAATGGGGCAACCAATTTATTTTATTTTAAGTTGTTTAACCTAAGCTATGTGGTTGAAGTGGGACCCACTATATCCTACTCCACTAGGTAGGATATTTGTGGGGTGGGGCCCACACGAGCCCCACCTTTTCAACTTCCATGAAACCCCCACCTTTAATTAGGTAATGCACCCGCACCCCCCTTTTTATTGTAAGTCAACTTTTGCGTTTAAACTGAATAATAAACGCCTCATTAATTGGGCAGTTTAAACTCCTCAATTAAATTCAATTAATTGATTGATACAATTTTTGAATTTCAACTTAAGACTTGAGTAATAAAATAAGAGGTGGCTTATTTTATTATTGTTGGGTTGTTGTGTTGAGTTTTTGGGGAGAAAAAGAGAAGTCTTGAAGTTCTTCGTTCGTCGACGAAGAACGCGAAGACTGCACCGCCACCGACGAGGAACGCCGACCTCCGATGACGGACGACGACAAAGGATGCCTTCCTCGGAGATCAACAAATGCCAACGATCCTCTTCTTCCGTGATGATCAATTCTGCGACATCCCTTTCCGTGACAAACCCCGTTTGACGACAATGCTTGAGGTAGGGAATTTGTTGTTGTTGTTGTTCGTGATTTCTTCCGTCGTCATTCCTCGTTTCAAATTGGACCACTTGCTATCGATTAACGGGAGGGGTCCGGACTGCACAAACACGGCCGAACCTCCTCCCTTAATTTTGTTGTTGACCTTGTTGTGGTTTGGAATGGGGATGGAACGGTGTTGTCGCACCGCGCGGGATCATGCAACAAGGATGCGCGACGCCGTTGCACCGCGCCGTTGAAGCCAAACAAAGCCGCGGTGCCGTCACGCCGCGCCGGAAAACCACAAAGAGACGCGGTTTGTTTATTTGGCGTACGGATTGATAGGACATGGAAGAACGAGCCGCAGGGGCGATTTGAAGACTTTGCAGCGAAGGGAAGGTCCCGGGAGGACCACAGCCGAAGACGGAATTGGAAACGGACCACCGGAGCAACTCCGGTGGTCCGCAAAAGGTGCTGCCGGCGCGCCGCCGGCAGGAGCCTCTGCGGCTTCAGTCGCGGCGAAAGAGGGATCCCACGGCCACCCGGGATACGGAGGGGAGACGCGGCGGGTCACCGCGTCCGCTGGCAAGGAGCGGCCCCCACATGGGGGCCGTGGTTTCCAAACAGGGGGCAGCGCCCCCCCCCCCTCCGCCCTTCAATTCGCTCGGCCGTTTGGCCGAGCTGGCCGCTCAAATGGGGCAGGCCAACCAGCCAACAGCCAGGTCGGGCCGCGCCCGAATGGGCAGGACCCAGACCCGGGTCGGGTCTACCCGGTTCGGGCCGACCCAGGGGGTCTCGGGCCGGGTCGGACCGGGCCCGAACCCCCTATTTTCGGATTGTTTTCAGTAATTTGCCCATAACTTGGGCTATGCACCCCCGATCGACGCACCGTCAGTTGTGTAGAGATCCTTAGATCGAGACGGTCATTTAGGTATATTACACTCAGGGTTTAAAGAAATTTGGGTATGACCAGGTTGGTTCGAACACGAAACCAACCGGGCCCTCAGAGCGAAAACGCTTATATCTTGAGCTCCGGACGTCCGATTGATGTGCCATCGACTTTGTTGGATTCCACTTGATGAGACAGAACTTTTGGATTACTTCGGATGAGTTTTGGAAGCGGTTGGAGTATGGCCGGGTTGGATTGTACCCGAAATCCAACCGGGCCCCTGGAACGGAAAAGCTGTTAACTTTCAGACCGGACGTCCGTTTGACGAACCGTCATCGGCGTTGGTGATCACGTTGCTATGAGTAAACCCTATGAGAGTTCGTGGTATAGTTCAGATACGGACGGGTTGGTTCACACATGAAACCAACCGGACCCCTGGGACGAAAAAGCTAATAACTCACAGACCGGGCGTCCGATTGACGCGCCGTCTGTTGCATTGAGACCCCTATGATGGGGATGATTTTTGAGATACTTCTTCGTGGGAATTTGAGATACTTGGAGTATCGACCAGTAGCTCATGGATCGGACCCTCCCGGTGACGAGCTAGCAGAGTGTAGAGACCCAGTAGCTGGCTGAGACTTGACGACTGCCGTTTGATCGACTCGGTGTGTTTCAGATAGCCCAGTGGGGAGCGCTTGGTTGTAGCGGAATACACACTGCGGAGGAGCGCTTGGTTGTAACGGCAGACCCACGGTACTCAACAGAAGGAGTACCTCTTTAGGCTATTAGGGGGATCACTTGGTTGTAGCGGCAGACTCATGGTGGGAAGCGCTTGGTAGTAGCAGCAGGCTCATAGTACTTGAATGGGGAGCGCTTGGTTGTAGCAGCAGACCCATAGTGAGAAGCGCTTGGTTGTAGCAGCAATCCCACAGTACTCGACAGGTGGAGTACTACAGCAGTCCAAGGTTAGTGGGGCGCGCTTGGTTGTAGCGGCAGGCCCACTGTACTCAACAGAGAAGGAGTTCTCCAGTGGACGCGTTTTCGACTTAATGATTAAATCCTGGTTTGAGATGAGTCTATAACCTTTGTGTTTACCTCATGATTGTGATGGATCACTTGATAACTTAGGTATATGTATGGGCATATACCTGGGTAGTGGTTATCGGTTGTTTTCATAATCTTTGTGTTTCCTCATGATTGAGATTGGTTACTTGATAACTTGGGTATATGTATGGGCATATACCTAAGTAGAGGTTATCTGTTGAGATCTTCTTTGTGGTTATCCATGTTGGATTAGTGAGACCTTGAGGGTCTCGGGGTCCCTACTGAGTATCGTTATACTCACCCCTGCACGGGCTATGCCCGCACCTCATTGTGTTGGTTGTAGACGACGGGCAGCGCAGACAGAGGCTGAGTGTTCGAGGACTGGATGGTACCCGAAGGTGGACCTCACAACGAGATAGTATCCGTGGTGGACGATCCAGGAGCTGCGCTATCTGTACCTACCCTTCAGGTAGGATTGTTGGTGGACGATCCAAGAGCATCTTGTCCCCTTCCGGATGTTTTATCTTTTTTCCTTGTACTTTACAGTTGGGCTTGTATTTCTGGCCCCTTTACTTCCAGCATAGCTTGTTTCAGTTTTACTTAGGGGTTTACTTCCGCTTGTACTATGTGGTGTTTTGTTTAATTTTATAAAGGCAATTCCTTCCCAATTATCGGGACTTACGCCTTTGGTTCTAGTCGCTAGCCCCTGGCCTATGGAAGGCGGGCTTGGGGTAGTCACGACACGGTCCCCGAGGAAGGGTCGTGAAAAATTGGTATCAGAGGAGTCAGTTCTACCACATAACTTATAACTATGATATTCCCTTTCTGTGAAGCAATTTTTGTAAGGGTACCGAGTGTGGTATTCAGTTCAGGGAGTCCAGTGTTAGTGCGGCGGACGACATATCCGTACACCAGGACCTAACTACTGATTTCCAACTTTGTGTACGAAAAACACTGATTGCGTGTGTATTTCCAAGAGTTTTAAAGTCAGATCAAACCAGGTCAGCTCACCAGGTATAAATCGTTGACCGTGTTGTATCTGTTCAGGATGTCTCCATGCAGACAGTCAGTTGGAGTTCCGAGAGAGTACTCGATGACGGCTCACCGAGCGACAAGGATCTGGTGCGGGGCCATTTTTTACTATGTTGGCACCCTTGGGTGGTGTACCAATAGAACCACCACCTATTGGGCAACATATGCCACCATCCATACTAGCGAACTGTGCACGCTAGCAGAGCGTGATGCATGAGTTACAGCAGTAGAGGCCTCCGAGGTTACGAGGCAAGGCAGATTCCCAGACAGTAGAGGACTGGCTAGAGGCGATTGCTAGAGTTTTCCGCATAGCTGAGACATCAGTAGAGTGAATGGTGGACTTGGCTACTAGTGTTTTCCAGTGAGTGACCATGAGGATGGTCCGCATAGCGATGAGGCTTCGGTACGTGGACCGATGCATGAGATAGTGCCTTCGGGTAGTGTGTCAGCTATACATCACTACGTGTTGGTCTGCAGTTACAACTGGTGGTACCGGTAGGTGACACATGTAGGCTTACTGCCTTACACGTGTTCCAACATCAGATACTCTCAAGTTCCGAGGCGAGCCTGACTCACAGGTGGCTGAGGACTGGCTTGAGGAGGTGGCTAAAAGTTTTCTTGAGCTTATACAGCTTCGGCAGGACGACGAGTCGGTAACTGAGTATTCATCGAGGCGTACCGAACATTACGGGTACTCGATGAATATGATTCGATCAGTGCTATAGATCTCGGACCTCTGAGGGAGGTGTGTATAAAGGATATCTGAGTAAGAACTCTTTCCTCTATGCATTCCTACTTATGTTAGGGTGCTAGAGAGAACCTTGTGGTTGAATGTTCTTTGGCTGAACGAATACAGCTAGAGAATGTTAGAAGTTGGGAAAGCATGAAACTGGCGCCAGTCTCGGAGACTTGGGCATGTAAAATGTTTCAAGAAGAGGAAATGTTGAGTACAGATAAGTCTGAAGAGCAGCAGATGTGGAGGCAGATCTAGGAGAGTAGCATGGGGTGGTGTACATTTAAACATGTTTCAACCACCCGCCTTTGTTGTCCCCGCCAGGCTCCGGGAGCTGGATGAAAGGGGAAGAGAGTAGCTGCATGCGGTCAAGGAGAGTGACCCAATGGCTCTAAGAATTATTCGAGGGGCAGTCTGTGTCCACTAATAGCTGCCTTAGTAACAGACGTTGATACAAATCATTCCTTCCTTCCACGAATCTTGTCCCAGACCTAGAGTTTCTGGTAAGCCGTAGACTTGACCCTCATGTCTAGAGATACCTTGGGAGGAGACTCGATAATCACACTTACGCCGATAGTGTGATCTGACCCATGAGGCGAGAGTTTCGGTTGGAATCTCTTGGTGGCAGCGTCAAGGCCTTATGATGTTGGTCTGAGTATGGATTGGATCCACAGTTCATACACGGATTGACTGTATTAGACAAAATGGTTGTGGTTATCTACAACGTTTGGATGGGGTTTTTCTTGGTCGGTGAAAAGGAAAACCCAGGCAGCACAAGATGGAATCATGCATAAGAGGGTGCATTCGATCACTCAGGAGATGGCCAAACTTACTTTTGTGCCAGAATTCTCCAGAGTTGCGGCACCACTTCTAGTAGAGATTTTAGGAGCTGGGTTGACCAGTGCGCCCAACCTGTGGGTGTTGGTTACATAGTTCATTGCGACGCATTAAGGACCGGACTCAGGTGTGTTCTGATGTAGGAGTGGGCAGTGATCGCCTATGGATCACGGCAGATGAGACTGCATAGAGCTGAATAAAAGCCTCTAGAGTTCAAGGATGACGACCACGTCCTTATACGGGTCTCACCTCGACGAGGTTTACGGAGATGTGGACAAGGCGGAAAGTAATCTCTGAGGTTCAGCGGACCTTTTAAGGTCCTCAGCTGGGTAGGCGAGGTGGTTTACCGCTTGACCCATCCACCTCAGTTGCACCGGGTGCACGACGACTTCCACGTATCTCAACTGAGGATATACATGCTTGACCCGACGCATGTCATCGACCAAGGGGAACTGGACTTTGGTGATGGGGTTACTTTTGCGGGGTTCCAGTAGAGGTTGAGGAACGACAGGAGTGGATCCTATGAGGATGGTCGATTCCTTGGGTGCGCTTTCTCTTGCAGTACGGGAACCTCCAGGTGAGCACATGGGAGCGGAAGGCTCAGGTTCGTGCTCAGTACCGCTTTTGTATCCCTAGTTTGTGTTAAAGCTTTATGAGGATGTAAAGCCCTGAGGTGGGAGTAATGTAAAGACCCGTAAAATTCAAGGAATTTTTTTTCTTAAATTTCTTTGGGATTTTACAAGAACGCAGTTTCTGACGGCACTTGATTCCAAGGCCCGGGGTTCCCATAATCATTTTCCGAAGTTTGGCTCGGGTACGTTCAGTGAACGAACGAGCGAGTTTTCCTAACTTTTGAACCGGTGCTCGGAATCAAAATCTGAGGGCACTGATGGAATCGCAACACCGGTAATTGATTAGGAACACCTTTTCTAGAGTTGCATTTGCTCGGGTGTGGTTTTAAAATTTTGGGGTTAAGTAAATGAATAAAATAAAATGGGGCAACCAATTTATTTTATTTTAAGTTGTTTAACATAAGCTAAGTGGTTGAAGTGGGACCCACTATATCCTACTCCACTAGGTAGGATATTTGTGGTGTGGGTCCCACACAAGCCCCACCTTTTCAACTTCCACGAAACCCCCACCTTTAATTAGGTAACGCACCCGCACCCCCCTTTTTAATGTAAGTCAACTTTTGTGTTTAAACTGAATAATAAACGCCTCACTAATTGGGCAGTTTAAACTCCTCAATTAAATTCAATTAATTGATTGATTCAATTTTTGAATTTCAACTTAAGACTTGAGTAATAAAATAAGAGGTGGATTATTTTATTATTTTTGGGTTGTTGTGTTGAGTTTTTGGGGAGAAAAATAGAAGTCTTGAAGTTCTTTGTTCTTCGTCGAAGAACGCGAAGAACGCACCGCCACCGACGAGGAACGCCGACCTACGACGACGGATGACGGCAAAAGACGCCTTCCTCGGAGATCAACAAATGCCAACGATCCTCTTCTTCCGCAATGATCAATTCCACGACGTCCCTTTCCGCAAAAAACCTCGTTTGATGACAACGCTTGAGGTAGGGAATTTATTGTTGTTGTTGTTCGTAATTTCTTATGTCGTCGTTCCTCATTTCAAATTGGACCGCTTGCTATCGATTAATGGGAGGGGGCCGGACCGCACAAACACGACCGACCCTCCTCCCTTAATTTTGTTGTTGACCTTGTTGTGGTTTGGAATGGGGATGGCGCGGTGCCGTCGCACTGCGCGAGATCATTCGGCAAGGATGTGCGGCACCGTTGCGCCGCGCCGTTGAAGCCGAACAAAGCCGCGGCACCGTCGCGCCGCGCCGGAAAACCATGAAGAGACACAATTTGTTTATTTGGCGACAGGCCATGGAAGAATGAGCCGCAGGGGCGATTTGAAGACTTTGCAGCGAAGGGAAGGTCCCGGGAGAACCGCAGGCGAAGACGTAATTGGAAACGGACCACCGGAGCAACTCCGGTGGTTCGCAGAAGATGCTGCCGGCGCACCACACCGGCGCGGCGGCGCCCCGGCGCGCCGCCGGCAGGAGCTGCCGCGGCTTCATCCGCGACATAGGAGGGATCCCGCGGCCGCGCGAGATGTGGAGGGGAGATGTGGAGGGTCGCCGCGTCCACTGGAAAGGAGCGCCCCCCACGTGAGGGCCGCAATTTCCAAACAGCGGGCCAGCGCCCCCCCCCCCCACTTCAATTCGCTCGGCTATTTGGCCGAACGGGCCGCTCAAACGCGGCAGGCCAACCGGCCGCCAGCCGGGCCGGGCTGCCCCAGGCCAGGACGGGCCGGGCCGCGCCTGAATGGGCCGGACCCAGACCCGGGTTGGGTCGACCCGGTTCGGGCCGACCCAGGTGGTCTCGGGCCGGGTCGGATCGGTCCCGAACCCCATATTTTCGGACTGTTTTCAGTCATTTGCCCATAACTTGGGCTACAAACCCCCGATCGACGTACCGTTAGTTGCGTAGTGATCCTTGGATCGAGACGGTCGTTTCGTTATATTATAATCAAAGTTTTGGAGAAATTTGGGTATGGCCGGGTTGGTTCGAACACGAAACCAACCGGGCCCTCGGAGCGGAAACACTTATATCTTGAGCTCCGGACGTCCGATTGACATGCCGTCAACTTTGTTGGATTCCTCTTGATGAGAAAATTTTTTTGGCTTACTTCAGATGAGTTTTGGAAGCAGTTGGAGTATGACTGGGTTGGATTGTACCCAAAATCCAAACGGGCCCCTAGAACGGAAAAGCTGTTAACTTTCAGACCGGACATCCGTTTGACGAACCATCAGTGGCGTTGGTGATCACATTGAGAAACGGTCCCTATGAGTATACCCTATTAGAGTTCGGGGTACAGTTGAGATAAGGCCGGGTTGGTTCGTACAGGAAACCAACCGGGCCCCTAGGACGAAAAGGCTAATAACTCACAGACCGGGCGTCCGATTGACGCGCCGTCTGTTGCGTTGAGACCCCTATGATGAGGCATATATTTGAGAGAATTCTTTGTGGGAATTTAAGATACTTGGAGTATCGACCATAGCTCATGGAGCGGACCCTCCCGGTGACGATCTAGCAGAGTGCAGAGACCCAGTAGTTGGCTGAGACTTGGCGACTGCTGTTTGATCAACTCGATGTGTTTCGGATAGCCCACTGGGGAGCGCTTGGTTGTAGCGGCATACCCACGGCGGAGGAGCGCTTGGTTGTAGCGGCAGACCCGCGGTACTCAACATAAAGAGTACCTCTGTAGGCTATGAGGGGGAACGGTTGGTTGTAGCGGCAGACTCATGGTGGGAAGCACTTGGTAGTAGCAGCAGACCAACAGTACTTGAAGGTGGAGTGCTTGGTTGTAGTAGCAGACCCATTGTGAGAAGCACTTGGTTGTAGCATCAGACCCACAGTACTCGACAGGTGGAGTACTACAACAGTCCAAGGTTAGTGGGGTGTGCTTGGTTGTAGCGGTAGGCCCACTGTACTCGAAAGAGGAGGAGTTCTCCAGCAGACGTGGTTTCGACTTAATGATTAAATCCTGGTTTGAGTTGAGTCTATGACCTTTGTGTTTACCTCATGATTGAGATGGATCACTTGATAACTTAGGTATATGTATGGGCATATACCTGGGTAGTGGTTATCCATTGTTTTAATAATCTTTGTGTTTCCTCATGATTGAGATGGGTTACTTGATAACTTGGGTATATGTATGGGCATATACCTAAGTAGAGGTTATCTATTGAGATCTTCTTTGTGGTTATCCTGGTTGGATTAGTGATACCTTGAGGGTCTCGGGGTCCCTACTGAGTATCGTTATACTCACCCCTGCACGGGCTAGGCCCGCATATTGTTGTATTGGTTGCAGACGATAGGTAGCGCAGACAGAGGCCGAGTGTTCGAGGACTAGACGGTACTTGGAGGTGGACCTCACGACGAGACAGTATCCGTGGTGGACGATCCAGGAGCTGCGCTATCTGTACCTACCCTTCAGGTAGGATCCTTGGTGGACGATCCAGGAGCTGCTTGTCACCTTCTGGCAGTTTTATCTTTTTCCTTGTACTTTATAGTTGGGCTTGTATTTTCGGCCCCTTTACTTCTAGCATAACTTGTTTCAGTTTTACTTAGTGTTTTACTTCCGCTTGTACTCTGTGGTGTTTTGTTTACTTTTATAAAGGCAATGCCTTCCCAATTATCGGGACTTACGCCTTTGGTGCTAGTCGCCAGCCCCTGGCCTATGGAAGGCGGGCTTGGGGTAGTCACAGCATGGTCCCCGAGGACGGGTTGTGACATGTATAGTATGTTCTAGATTGTTCACGATCTCCTAGGTTCGACCGATGTTTCTTTTAGTGTTTATTTGTGCGTAGTGAACGACTGAGAAGTCTAGTTCGGTTGCTGGCTCGTGTTTTCCATTTTTCCCATTGCCATTTGCGTGTGTTGTGAGTTATGTGTAGTTTTCCTTTTTGGCTAATAACTAAAGTTTCGTTTTCTAATTGCTCACAGAAATGTTTTAAAATTAAGCGCACATGTTCCTTTCAATCATTAAACTTGTTTTTAAATTAAAAAGGGCAGTGGACTGATACTTGTTTGAGAAAATGGGAGTGTGTGTAAAAGCCCATATTTTATATAATTTAGTTCAAACCTAGAATTGATAAATTCTTTATTTTAAGGTAGTGCTTTGGGAATAGATTTACCAGGCTAGCCTACTGAGTTTTAATACTCACGCCTATAGTGTTTTCTTGTTTTTAGTTCTGCTGCAGTTTCCAGCTTCAGTTGTTCGCCTTGAGCGGCGTTGGTTGTGGTATTGGAGGGTGACCCAATGGGCCACGTGGAGTTTTGGTCGTGGTCAGGTTAGCAGCGTTGTTGATTGCTCTTTCTTTATTTGGTTTTGTTCAATTTTTTCCCCTGCTTAATTTATTTTATTTTGGGCCAAATCATTCCCACCTGTTTACTTTTGATGCCCGGCACTAGTTGCCAGCCCGTGGGGATCGAGAACGCCCTTCAGGCCATGTCGCGGGCCAACTCGGGTGACCGGTTTAGGGTCGACCCGGGTTGGTTCGTTACAGTATATTAAGAATGAAAGTAGGATAGAAGGTTGTATTATGTAATGGTATATTTTTAAAGAAGCTATTGAATTATGTATCAATTACCTATCAGATATTGATATCATCGGTCTCCCAAAATCTTGTCACAACAAACACTTTATGGGTGAATGGATTTTCTAAAGTGATATTGTTATAATTATCATCATAGAGAGGGAACGAGTTGTCATTTACATTTTACATGATAGTTAAGAGGTTGATCCATATTTTGAATCCCAAAAAGTAATTATTATAAATTTTAATCCATAGAGGGTCGAATGATGGATATTAAATAGACATAATCCATACTTTATAAGATGGTTCTGAGATCATATTTATAAGAAGTTATCTGAAAATATGAATTCAATTTCTAAAAAAAATTTATGTTTAGCCAGGGGAGAAAATGTAAATGTTATATATTACATTAGTGTTTTTAATTAATAATCATACATTCCTTACAAAGGAAAATATTAATGCAGTGAGATGAAAAATAGTGGATTTACACTTGTGGTGGGAGAGATGCACATATTCAATTATAAGGATAGAAATCCAATTTTTGAGAATATGTCATATTTCAACATCATCGAACAAATATACGTGTTGGATTATAAAAAATCTCAAATGCAATTTTTTTTCAAAAGGGTTAAAAAAAGAAGTGTAGTGAAAGTCAATGAATTGGGATTTGTGAAGGTGAATTTTAGTGTCGAAGGGTATAAGGATGATATATTCAAAATGGAATCACAAGTAGTGCGTGTATTTTATTACACAGATAAAATAAAAAATAATCGGTCAATTTTCCTTTCGGTCACTAAAAAAATATAATGTCAGATGAAACTTCAATTTAAGATGATGCTTTTATTGGTAGATCATAATAATTTCATGGTGTTCCCAATGTAGACAATATATTGTACATTATATAGGACCAAAAAGCGGGGATTTTGATACTCGATACAGTATCCAAATCCCTTTAACCTTTAAATAAAAAAAGAGAGTTCAATGAGTTGATTAATTTTATTTTAATATATAATGATTTTACTCATAATATTATGTGTTGTCTAATGCATTTACATAATCTAAATTAAATGTTTAAATACCATACATATAATGACTTTTTCACAATATGATGTTACCAATCCTGAGGAAGAACACATGATTGATGTTGAAATTATAGAATTATTATAATATCAACCATGTGTTGATTAAAAAAACAAGAACAATTTAATATCCCTATGTTAACTAAAATTATTGAGGCAATAAGCAATGGTATAAAATTTGACGATGGATGGAATCAACGTAGATAACCTATTGAAACTAATAAGTAAATGTTCATTAGTTATGTTGGGCTCACAATGAGAATTTATGTTCCAATTGATATAGATATGTGTAAAAATGTTGTGCCTACATTGAATAAAAGAATTTGGGAATATATTAGTGCAATTTTACAATATACTCTCTATATTTTACTGAAAAATTATATTATGAAACATTGTTTAGTTTTCATAACCCCTTAAAAAGTTCATTTATTTTAGATGATTTCCATAAGAAATATGTCTTAATGGTCACTGGAAAATCTCATAGAGTCTTCTAGACACTTTAAAAAGAATTATCTCACGGATGATGAGGGGAAAGTAAATCCCCACCCACCAGTTACGCATGCAAAAATTATAAACTAGTAAAAATTGAAAGATTTCATTAGTCATCATGATGATAAATCATTTTAGGTGAATTATAATTGATATTATTTTATTTAAAATTATTTATTTTATCCACTTTTATTAAAAAAATTAATTTATGAAACAAAAAATGAGTTTTGAAAATAATCAATGTGTAGAAAAACCTATGTACCCCCACCATAGAGTAAGGAAGAGGTATAATTCACTCAAAAAGAAAATGGTATATATTTTAAATCTAAAATAAATTTTTTATGTGATATGAAACAAAATATTTTCATTTCTTTATTTGTATATTGATGAATCAAAATCTAAAGGAACTTTCATCCCTCATCATGTGTTATGAAAGGAGTCCCGTGTAATAATGAGGGTAAACTAGTTGATGAAAACACATGAGAAATATGGGAATCATGTGTAAGTATGACATAATAGTAATTCATTATGATTTATAAACATATTATATAAAAATATATATTTATGATAATTTGTTTTTTATACAGTTCAAACACAAAAATTGACATCGAATGTACCTAATGAAAAAATATTTTCAATAGATTTTAAGGGGATAAGACAAAATGGATTCATTAGATGTGAAAGTTTTGTAGTGTCTCCTTGGAAATATTTTGATAAATAAAAGATGAAAGGAAATACATATGAGATAATGAAATACATGTATGTGAAAATAAATTTGTTAAAAGATATTATTGTTTAGTTTGGTTTGGTGGACCAATATATGAAAAATGATTAAATTGAACTAGTAGTGGAACAGAAATAAATATGTGAAGAGCCACTTGAACCAAATAGATTTGAGCTTATCCATTCCCTGTAACCACCTGCCTTACCTGAGGTAATCAGTTTTGTTATTACTTAATCTCCTAAACATGAATCAAATAGTTTCTGATAACTTTATATTACTAAAATTCCCCGGGGTGATGTTGTATGTTATTTATATCTATCGACACCCACACATTTACTTATTTTTAGGGGTAAAATATATAATATCTCAGGATACATGATACATAATAACAACTTTAAATAATCAAATTAAAGTGGAGATGGAAGTATATCCCAATCTGATCACTATGTTTCATGCTTTTCTTGATGATTTGGATGTTACCACGGTTGATAATTCTATTATAATTTTCATAGAATGGTCATCTAATCTTAAAAATATACATGAGGTATGTCCTTAACATTTTTTTTCAAATGAAAAACCTTTAAAAGTTGATGAAAAAAGGTTTATAATGTGGTATGTTATTATATAATGTTAAAATGAAGGGGAAATAGAATTTTGGATAATAAAAATATAGTGAGTCAACCAAGAAATCAAAATGACCTTCTGAGAGTACCTTCACCCCATCAGTTCCATTCCCGTATATATTAACATTACAAGTTTATGTAGATGCATCATTCAAAGATAAAAATATGTTTTATATTGAATATTAATAAGAAATATTTATATATTTTATTGCAAACATGGTTTTTCTTGAGAGTATAAATGAGATTATGTATTTTTAATAAATGTGAGTCTCGGTTAAGAATACATGCATGAGGTACATATTCACAATCCATCGATCCAAAAAATGATCTACTATGTTCATTACAATTAATAACTATTCATTTTTCCTATAGTTATATATATTAATAATATATAAAGAGAAAACCCTGTGAAACAAGATTTAGACTCATTAATACCTCTATCATTTCCATAAAAAAATCTCTATATAATTAATAGAAATTTAGAAGAAAAAAATATTCACCGAGAGAGGTTTTTGAGAATAAAATAGAATAGGATAGAATCCTTGTGATTCCTATAATAAATTGGTAGAAATATAAAATCTTAAAATATAAAAAACCTTTTTCTTTTTCATTACTTATTTGTTTTTGTTTTTATAAAGCACTAGATGATCATCATAATCAATTTGGATACCCCAAATGTTTATTTTTTGGATCCAATGCATGGATTTCCATCAAATTGGAAACAAAAAATGTCTATTGTGAATTTTTAATGCACTACAATGAATATTTTATATATAAACTTCATATTATATGTTTCAATTTTTGTTTTAATGAATTTTTTATTATATGGAAATCTATAAATAAAGTCCAAATCATGGTATGAGGTCGGTCACTAAACATAATAATTTTTTGGATTTCATCAAATAGAAACAAATTAAGGTATATAAAGTAAGATATAACTATTAAAACATATTTCAAAATAATTAACTTATTTTGGTCAATGTTTCTGTAGTGTTCGAATGAATAAATGAAAATGATTGTGGATATTACATTTGAAAATTTATAAAAGATATCATATACCATAAAAATACTAGCATCAATAATAGGTAATTTCTAAAGGTAATTTCATTTTCATTTAAAATATTTTTTAATAATTTGTTTTCTATAATTTTTCAGTACTATAAAGATTATCAAAAATCTACATACTCAAAAGGAGAAGTAAATTTGTTTAGAGTTGAGTGGGAAGAGTACATGGTGTTAGAATGTTTGATGACATCAAGTTGAGGTGATTACCTATTATGTTTGTGATCCAATAAAGTATATGAGATTAGAGATAAATTTGAGATGTGAAGTATTAGTATCACAATGATTATATATTATTTTTTGACTTTTTTATCAAGGAAAATTATAATGGAGGGTTATTCTCTATGAATTTTGGAAAAGCTAGTAACATGTTCGAAAATGCTTGTGCTCATGAGAGATTATAATTAAAAGCTAAAAGTGAGATAATAGTGAGAGGGAAATGGGATAAGAATACTTATACCCAAAAATATGAATATGTATTAAATTTTTTTGGAGAAGGTACTTCCATGCTCACAGCCTCATCATTTTCATTTTGTGTATTCAATAAGAAAGTTTCATTTTAGTTTAAAACACATATATTTTAACCAAAACCAAGTAAATGGGTTTGGATTGTTTTCAAACTATATGAAAAGATACATAATTTATTTGTGAAATTTATGAATCAACCACACATCAATCCAACACAGGATGTTTTCATATGAATATAAGTGCGTGTTTTCAATATAGAAGTGTAATTTTAGTTTAAAATTTTCATCACAAAGCCAAAACTGAGAAAAAAATCACATATTATTTTCAAAATTTAGGAAAATGATGCATAATTAATTTGTGATAGGTAGGAATCAACCACATATCAATCAGACACATGTTGTGGATGGTATGAATCTAAGTGAGAATTTTAAATATAAAATTGAAATTTTAATTTAAAACACACGTCACAAAGAAAAAACATTGTAAAGAAGATTGCATCATTATCAAAATTTTGGAAAATTATCCATAATTTATTTGTGGTGTGTATGATTTGACCACACATCAAGTCGATGCACGATGAGGCCAGTATGATTCAAATTATGTGTTTTCAATATAAATTTTTATTTAATTTTAAAACATGCATCACTTGTAACACCCTAATATTATATGGTATGTCTCTTTTAAAATCTATGAAAGTTTATGCTTCATGCAACACTGAGTTTAAAACCATAATATACTATCAAATATAAAAATTGGAATAGTAATGTTACCATTAGGAATTATAATATGACCAATATAATAGTAAATTATCATATGAAAGTATAAATAAAATTTAGGTATCGTATTAATGAAAATATAATATATTTATATCATGGAATAAGTAAATAAATGTTTTAAAAATAATAAATTAAGTATTGATATTTTTTGCGAAACATAAATATTTATTCCAAATTTTATAATTAAAATAACAATTTAAAATAAAATTTATTTTCATTAAATAGATTCATATATTAATATTTTTCTTTATTATGAATGTAAGATAATTTTATGATACCCTAATTAATTTTTGAAAGTGTCATAAAATCGGTTATAATATTGAAATCTGTATTTTTTGAGTAAATGATGATTTTATTTATAAACTTAGTTTCACATATTTAGAAAAATATTTTCATAAAATGGATTCCATTTTTGAATTCTACATATCAAAAATGGTTAGGGTTAATTTTTGGTATTTTTCTGAAATAGTTGAATTTTGTTGAATAGTGAAATAGAATAATTCATAGTATTTAACATTATAAGTAAATAAATAAATTATTGAGTCATGGATGATGTAGGTATTAGGAAAGCACTAATTGGTTCAAAATAAATTTCTCTAATTACTATATTTAGTCACAAAAATCAAAACTATTCATAGTTTTGATCCAAAATAATAAACTAATGAATAAAATAATTAAAAAAACACCCCTCTCCTCCACTACAAATACTAACCCTCACCACCTGTTCTCATCACACATTATAAACCTTTAATATTGTCCAATTTTTTAAAAATTCTCTTTACAAGTCTCTCACCCATTTCCAAAAGCCTTTGGTCTCACAAAACATCTAATACCATGCCCCTTAAAGAAGTTCTCAAGTATAAGAAGTTCAAGAGGTAAAATCCACTTTCATTTTCTTTTAATTTCTTTTCAATTAATTTAATTTTCTTATAATATCTTCACATCCATATAAAAAAGTGTCATTATAACTCTAGTAACTTTTATATAATCGAATTTTATTATTATAATGATATATCAACCATCAATTCTCTTATCTTCCCTTTTATTCTGAAAATGAAAACATTATCCATGGGGTGTTGATTTACCACCTTTATGGAAAGAGAGTTTTTATTTTTTAGTGTTTCCTTAAATTATATCTATAAAACCATTTTTATGGTTAAAATAGACTATAATATATGTATTAAACTTATCTAGTGTTCTGAACTAGTATATAATAAAAAAACTGGTGTGTGATGATCGAAAAAACACCAAAATAATATAAACGATTATAATTAATGTTTTATCTAATGAATCATCCTAATATCCCGAAAAATTGATATATAATACCACTTAATCTTATATAATTTCATTAATAACATATATTTTCAATTTTTGATACCTATTCCCATTTTACATGATCTTTAATACAAAAATACAAGTGAACCAATCATGAAAACCAAGGAAATAAACACCCCTGAATGATGAAATTAAACCTTATAACTCATCAAAAAGGACATAAATGAAATTAATGAAATTATAATAAATCAAATACATATTTAAGAGTTTATGAATTAAATTATTAATAAATATAATTTCATTATCCCGGAAATTAAGTGCAACTGTAGAACACTTTCATACATAAGGTAAGAGTTTCTTTCCGAACCTCCATTTTCCTTTGAGATACACTTTCTAACTATTTACCCCAATGTAATTATTGATTCATCTTATGTAATACTACTAAATTATATTTTTATGTTTCAAATATATGTAACTATCTTAATTATTCATTCTCTTATTGGTAATTATATGTTTTATAAGGTTCCTTTTTCAATTCCTCCCGATAAGAAAACTCAATTAAAGGGAACATCCCAATTTCTTACCCATTTTCACGTACACTCAATAATCTATTTTAATAACCCTATATTTTTACAAAATCAAAATTTTTATAATGAAAAAATATCTTAGTTTATTTATGGTTTACACAAACAATTACACGTTTTTCTTTTTTAAATCCTCTTTTATATTTTCCCTTAAAGCGCACTGAAGTGGCTCATTTCTTAAGTTTCTTAAACATATTTTTTATATTCTTTCACTTCAATTTCCAAATTTTAGTATGAATTTTATTTTAATATTCCTAAAATATAATTTCACTCCCTTTTCTTTTCTAGGATATACATTTTCATAATATTAATTTTATAACAACTATAAATGATTTTCTAAAAGAACACTTCTTTACAAAGTAAAAGGGTATTTCTCTCAAGAATTTCTCAATTATTTTATTAGAATATTTCTATATATTTAAATAACATATATTTAATATTATTAATAATTGATATTTATCTATTATGTTACAATATAACATAGTTTATTGAATGGATTATGATTATTTTGACTAGGGATGTATTGTCTTAACACCATTCACCATATTACTCTCGATAGTTTACTGATTTGGGATATTATTTACATTTCTTATTCTAGTTTTAATATGAATTTATATATTGATTATGTTTTACCCATTTCATATGAGGAATGAATTGGACTTATTAATTTACAGGTGGATCCTTCTATATCCCCTCGATGCATCGGTAGGTATCATGAGACAAACTAGACCATATTTTTACCCATTTATGTATGGTGTGTTGGATGAAGCCTTGATGATAAGTTTATGATGTCTGAAATTATTCATTCACTCATTATGATTATATTAATTTATAATACATGTGATTATTCAACTATTATAATATCCATGGATATGTTTTATTCTCATGTGATTATTTACATGGAATTATCTATTCAGATTTTATTCCTACCATATTATGTTCAAGTTTGTGTTTTAATGACATGTATTGTTATATATTAACCTTGCCTTGTTGTTTATGTTTTTAGCTTCATTTTTATTGTTTACCCATACTTAGAATCCAAGATCATCCTTTCTTATGTTCTATTTTTTACAAATATTCACAGATGTATATTATAATTGATATGTAGGGATAAACTAAGAGAATAAGAATGTTTTCAATGAAGTCACTATGTTTTATTTCATTTTAAGTTATAATGTAAAACTTATTTTTTTATCTAGTCTTAAAAATCTACTAAAATATTTGGACCTTTGGGACATGATCACTTGTTCATTTTACCAATGTAATAAAGTAAGGCACCAACTCCAAGATAATGGGGTTGGGTTATTTACATCACTAGCTAAAATTTAAAAAATGAGCTTGGATTATTTTCAAAATTTATGAAAATGTTCTACAATTCAATTTTGAAATGTAATAATAAAATTAACATAAATCCGGCACATATTGTGTTTGGTATGACTCTAAGTATGTGTTCTCAATAAATAAAGTCATTTTGGTTTAAAACATGCATCACATAGCCAAAATTGAGAAAATGAGCTCAGATTGTTTTCAAAATTAAGGAAAATTATCCATAATTAATTTATAATATGTAGGAATAGACCAAATATTAATATGACACATGATTTTCTTGGTATGAATATAAGTGTGTGTTTTTAATATATAAGTTTAAACACCATGATATTTTAAATTAACATTATATCTAATAGTGTATATGACTTGCAACACTGAGCCTAAACGACCTGCAAAATATAATATTTAAATATGAAAATTATAACCTAAAAATTCAATTCATGTGTATGAATAGGATTACTTTTTTTTGAAACATGTTTATACCAGATTTTGGTATAAGTTTGTTTTTAGGCATTAAAACACATTTATTTGAAAACTATTTTTAAGTGCACAATGTTTATCCATTTTAATTAATAATATTTAATGATGAATGGTTTAAATGAAAATTATAAATTATATATATAAATATATGAATTTTAATCCATATAATGATGATAATAGTCATAAAGTTAATATAAGATCATCTTATCATTGAAAAATGGATTTCTTCAAAAATCGTTTTTGAGCATGATTTGAAAGTTAATATTTAAATTAAAAATTTCCACTTCTATGAATTGAATTTGGTAAAATTTATTCCATATTTTTAATCATAATAGATAATTATATGTAATAATTTAAACTTAATTTTTTTCATAATGAATAGTGAAAACAATAAAAAATTAATTATCATGGTTAAGGTTAAAATGAGTATACCGGGGGGTTAAAACAAAATATAAGGGAAATTTTTCCAATAGAACTTATCCAAATACTATTATAAAGACATATTTAAACCTTATATTTTACAAACATATAATATAAGGTCATTTTGAATAATATTTATTGGTAATTAATTTACCATTTTGTATTTTTTTGGGAAATTTCCATGTGGTTTCCAAGAATGTCCCCTCCCCCTCTTATAAAATGCAACCTAATCACCTCACTTATTTACACCACAAAAGGAATATATCTCATCAAAAAAATGGATAAATCTATCAAAAAAATCTTTATCCACATTATAGATGTTTTGGTATTCCCAAAAGACCAACCCTATGGTCCTTAATAAGAGATCCAAAGGAGGTTATTCTAAGAAAATGTTTTGTTAAGCACTTTATTTGTTTAATTCTTCTTTTAACAAATTAAATTATTTATTAATAATTAAAATATAATAAAACTATTATATCACATATAAGGTGATGTTATTATGTTTATGGTATAATATTTATCCATATCCTTCTCCATCTCATGGGAAACAAAATCATCACTCATGTGTATGATGAAATACCACATTACGAACTGATGTAATTTTTTTCCATTGCTGACTCACATAAATAGTCATAATTATGAATATAATGAATATATATGATACATATGAATTTATCTTAATTTTTTAAAATTAATATACCATCCGATTTCTTACCCTTTCACCCATTAGGGGAATGATATCGTCGTTCGTGCGTACGTATGACCTACCATATCCACAAAGCATTGCAACTCATTTTCCTTGTACAACATTAAATATTTATTTTAAAAGTGTATATAATAAATAAATATTATATTTATATCATTTATATAATTATTGATATTATTTAACTATATCATATTTCCAAAAATTAAATCTTTCATGACGAAAATTGTATGAGAAAATAAAGCAGTTAACACCTGCAAAAATGGTAATAATGAAATATCATTAAAGAATGAGTAATAATATGTTATAAGAGGAACATATATGATATTAAAAATATTAATATGGTTCTATTATAAATTAATAACATTATTAAAACCATTATACATGAGGTTAAAGCATGTTTAACTAAAGGGAAGCCTGGTGTAAGGGATTCCATCTCAGTTTTATTTAATTGAGACATATTTTAATGCTCTTAAGAAATTTATGTTATATGGTGTATATATTACCCTATATAATATTATATATTTAATCCTTCATAATTAACTTTATTTTAAGTTTCAATTTGAATTATTTAATCCAAGGTGGATTTGACTTGAAAGTTACCAAGTTGTAAGGAATTATATAACTCAAATTATTTTCATAGGGTTATATTACATATCCATTTTAATTGATATTCTATGATTATGTGTGTAATTTATTTTGATTATTTTATGTTTTATTTCATTTTTTATTTGTATTTAAATTTTATATACATAATCAATTCATTGATTAATCTTTACTTCCACTGTATGATCATTGTAAGATATTTCACCTCAATTTCCACTATATTGATATATATTTTTTATTATGAACCTATTTGTTTTTATGAGGGGTATATACTGTATCTTGATATGTTAAATCACAAATCAAATAATATTCATGTTATTCAATGTTTTATTTGATGCTATTTCTTTCATGCGGGTTTTGATTCAAAAGTTGCTAAATCAATAAGAGTTTATGCTTTAATATCGTTTTAATTGAGATTATTTATGATTAAATGTTCATTTAAAGAAATTATTTGATCATTCTATAATAAAACCCTTTAATTTTCTCTCCTATATTTATTCATTAAATTTTCATGTAATAGTACCATTTTTATCGCTTTGGTACATAAAATGATTGATAAAAATGTTTTTAATAAAATATAAATTCATTTATCTTTTTTGGTCAAAAAATATTTCTATTTCATATATATATTTTCCTTAAAATATTTTAAAATATATTATTTAATAATTTATTGATGAAAATTTTACCTTTGTTTTACATCTTAATTTTTTTAAAGGAATCTTCTTGTCCTTTTATAAATAAGGTACTTTTTAACTTTTTACCAAAAATGTGAAAAGAATATTTATTTTAACATAATCAATATGAACATAATATTCACACCATCATATCTGCTCATTGTTTTTAATCTTCCAGTATAATTTTAGAAGTCTC
This sequence comes from Viscum album, assembly GCA_963277665.1. NCBI lineage: Eukaryota > Viridiplantae > Streptophyta > Magnoliopsida > Santalales > Viscaceae > Viscum > Viscum album. The sequence continues at coordinate 1,511,557,745 of OY728155.1, read as the reverse complement.
TTTTTAAAGAAAATGATTTTTCTAATATTCTGGATTTTTATTGGTTTTCTAAAAGTGATTTTTAAATTAAAGAGGGTATTTTCCTAAATAATGTTTTTAATGATATTTTTTTTGGTATTTCTATTCATCAATGAAAAAAACCTTTATTTAAATTATAATCCTTTAGTAATATGTTTTAATTACACCATCATTATTATTTCTCTAGATTATTTAAGATCTATTCATCCAAAGAAAGTGTTGATATTCACTTTATTGATTAATTTTTTATTCATTAACTTCCTCTTGAAATATTCACTTTCTTATTATCATTAGATATTAAATTTCACTTAAATACCCATATTATTTATATTATGGATATGATTATTTATTAAACTATATACCATTTTTACATCCAGTGTTTACTTTGAAAGCTATTTGATCGACAAGGGAAATATTGATAAATTTTTATTCCTTACACTACATGTATGCTTGTTGATAAGGTAAATTGTTCAAGAATTTAATAGATCATTAAATATATAAGGAATGCTATAACGACCCACACTTTACATACATTGTTAATACTTCAAAATTGAAGCACACTTATTACAACATATGACAAAACCACAAAGGACCGTATAGGTATAGTGTCTTTAGAAACTGGGAAACATAAACAACTGGTTCATAAATCTTCTACAGTGTCTCCCATTTATTTCATCATATCTAGGGTCCCTTTTAGCATATTCTACTTAATATCCATCTTCCTGACCTGGGGAAAAGAAAACATAAAAGGGTGAGCTCAAATGCTCAGCAAGGGCAAATAAAGGAAATAAAAATCATATCATATCTTTATGAAAATCAAAACCTGCAAAAGAGATCATAATATCTTAACATGGAATAAATCATAGAAGTGAAAATGAGATCCCCAAAATCATAACATAAAACTTGAAACTTTGTGGCATGCACACATAATCATGGAAAATCATTTCTTGTTAGTCATGACTCATTGCCAAGACTATCTTAGTGGACAAAGTCCCTTTCTGAACCGAGTTCACTCCTCGTTTCAGTCCTGTATCACTGAACCGAAATAACCTTCCGTTCCAGCCATGTCTATCTCATGAGATATAAAATCATTACCCAATGCATTGGAGGGAGATATAGGTCCCACCCATCTTATAATGAATCCTTTCTTATGTGTGCCACATAATCATAAAACATACATCATCGCATAACACATATAACAAAAATGGGATTCTTGAAACATCATGACATCATAAATCAATTCATATATGATAAAGGAATTCATAAACATAATTCCATCACAACATAGTCAAACCAATGTAAAAATATGGATAGAAACAGAACCCTTTATTATCTTAGATGGAAAATAATTTTGATAAAACACTTGAATTGAATTCTTGAGGAAAATATCCTTTCTTCTTCAAAAACATTTTTCCTTTCATAACATGTCATACAACTTTAAAATAAAAGAAGTTGATTAAAAATAAACTTGAAAACTTGTAAAGGAAGCTTCTTTGAAGTAATGTTTTAAAAATCCATTCATGCCGTATAAGTTAAAAAAAAACATTCTTCGTACTTTTGTCGGAAAAGTCAAAAAGTACCTCGTATGGAAAAACGACAAAAGATTCCTTTCATATTCTTTACTAAAAACTCACCTAAGGGTAAAATTGGATTTAAACTATTTCAAGTGGATGGAAACAATATTACATATTGAGGGAACATGGATGTGGATGATAAAATACACCCCAGTAAATATTTACGAATAAACAATCTCGGATAAAAATGAGATTGTGATATTTCCCTTACCTTAGGTCCGATTTGCTTTGTTCGTGTCCGAAGCTCCTGTATAATGGTTTAAATAATGTTATTGACTTATTCCAGAATCATACATATTGATATGAGATCATATATGGTCATATTATTAGCTTCTTGTTAGTAATATTTCATTGTTACTTGTTACTCGGGTCTTTATAACTTTTTGTTCTTATGCGTGTTTTGTCGAATAAATTCTTATTCTTATCTTTAGGTTATAGATAATTCATTTCCAGAATGGTATTAGTGTATTATATACCATATTCATTCATTCAATTCATTTATACAATCATTATGAAATGAAGATCATGTAGAACGAGTCGCATCACATCGTGGAGACGGTATTCCGTACGTACGCACGAGTGATGATATCGTTCCTATGATCGTGGAATTGTATTGGAGTATATATATATATTATTTCAGTATCAATATTACTTAATAATAATCATATATAGTTACTCATTACACCATTATACCCATCCTTGTAAGGTGATGGTGGAAAATAGATTACACCACGGCGTGGAGACGGTATTCCGTACGTACGCACGCACGGTGATTTCATTTTTCCGTAGGATGGATAGAAGGTGAATTAGGGTTGTTTCATATTTATAATAACATATCAGTATGTAAGTAATACTGATGTTATTACTTTATCATGAAACAACTGAAGAAGAAGAAGAAGAAAGAAATTGAAAAGATCGGTAATGGATATTACCTCTTCTTTGGAACGCCTTTTTGAATCCTCCACTTAAGGAACTAAGATTGGTCTTTGGAGAAGACCAGGACCTCTAGGATTATTCTAGGGAAGTGGAGAAGGGAAAATGGCAGGGGTTGGCCGAGCTTGAGTGCTCAAATTGGTGTGAGGAGGAGGGGGAGGAGGTGCCCTTTTATAAGGGAGGAGAGGGGCACCTTAGGAATATCTCAAAATATTATTTTATATTAAAGTCAAAATCGGTTTATAATGGTTCCAAAGGGTCTTATTTCGAAGATAAGGTGGGGAGGGGTCGAAATCCTATCAACCAATAGAATTTAGACAAGTTTAGGATATTATTTTAACCTTATCATTTAGATTTAACTCTAAGTTAAATAATTTAACTTTTATCATGTCTTTTTGTTTTCTTTCACTATATGGTTAATACACTTACAATAACATGCCAAACGAACCCAAAATTGTTTATTATTAATATATATATCCTTATCTAAATCATTTGGCCGAACCTTAGATTTTTAGGAATACAATAACAATTAATAATATAATATTTGATTTAAAAACTATTTTGTGTCAATTTTGACACTATTTGATATATGATTTTTGGGAAAGTCATAACAGAATTAAATGTTCGAACCAAGTTGATTAAATCAACACTAATATATCATAGTAACCTAGAAAATTAGTGGAATTCATAAAAAGTCTCAAATTACATTTATTTTTGTATTTATATTATCAATTTTTTTCAATATTTCATTAATAAGATAATTACTGCATCATCTTTGTGTCATAAATAAATTAAATTATTTGATGTCTAAAAATTACAAATAAAATACCATCATGTAGGAAATCTTTTTAGCTTTCTAATGAATATTTACAATCGAATTTATCTTATGTATAACCCTATATTAAAAATGATTTACTTGTTAAACTTTGATTTTAACTATTTTAACCCTTCTTTAAATAAATTAATAATAAATGTCCTAATCTAATCCAAGTGGGCCTAAATGGTCATATTTTATTCCTAAGTTTGTTTTTGGTCGAATTACACTTGTCCAATAGTATTAGGACATGTGTTAGGGTAATATTGATATCATATTTACCCTTAGTTACCCTATTTACTATTAACCGCGGTAAAAATAGTAAAAAGTTACTATTCACCAAAAAATTATTTTCATCTCATTGAACCACATTTTAGTCCTTGATATTAACCGTGTCTCTTGGATTTTTGAAATTCCATTCACAGAAGCGGTAAAATTAAGTTTTATGCAAAATTCAGTTTTTAACCTACCACTTAGTGGTTTCACTATTCATCAAAAATTGAAAGTTTTCAGAAAAATACCAAAATTTCACCCTAGGCTAATTTCGATATTCTGAGTCCAAAAATGAAGTCCATTTTGAAAAATAAAATTTATAAAATTTCAAAAAGTGGTTATTACTATTCATAACGGCTAGTTTTAATAGCATATTGTTGTTTAGTGAAACTCGGTATTGCGTACGACGCAAGCTATCGAGGAAGGTCGCGATTGCGTGTAAAGCAAGTCAAGCAAGTGTTGCGTAGAAAAAGATTCCTTTGATAATTTATATAACATAAAAGTCTCGGGTGTTACATTCTACCCCCCTTAAAAAGAATTTCGCCCTCGAAATTCGTCACTTTGTAACAAATAGATGAGGATACTTCTCCCTCATCATATCCTCAAGCTCCCATGTAGCTTCTTCAAGTTGGTGGTTCCTCCATAAAACTTTCACCAAGCGAGTGGTCTTGTTTCGTAGGACTTTTTCGCTACGATCCAGAATCTCTATCGGCTGTTCTTCATAAGAAAGATCTTGCTCCAGCGGTACAACTTCTGAGCTGAGTACATGTGAAGGATCTGGTATGTACTTTCTCAGGAGAGATACGTGGAACACATCGTGAACTTGAGAGAGATTCGGTGGAAGCGCCAATCGGTAAGCTACCTTCCCAACACGATCCAGTATTTCAAAAGGACCGATATATCTAGGGCTCAACTTCCCCTTCTTTCCAAATCTCATAACCCTCTTCCAGGGAGATATTCGTAAGAACACTTTATCGCCCACTTCAAACTCTAGGTCTTTTCTTCGGTTGTCGGCATAACTTTTCTGTCGACTTTGAGCTGCTCTTATGTGTTGTTGAATAGATCTAACCTTTTCTGCCATTTCATCAACGAGATCAGGTCCTAATAGCTTTCTTTCCCCAACTTCATCCCAGCAAGTTGGAGTCCTGCATTTCTTTCCATAGAGAGCTTCATAAGGAGCCATCTGAATACTGGAGTGAAAGCTATTATTATAAGAAAATTCCACCAAAGGTAGGTGTTGATCCCAACCTCCTTTGAAATCCATAGAGCAAGCTCTCAACATATCTTCTAGGGTTTGAATTGTTCTCTCAGACTGACCGTCTGTCTGGGGATGATAAGCAGTGCTGAAACTCAACTCTGTATCCAGAGTATGCTGAAGACTTCGCCAGAACTTCGAGGTAAATCTCGGATCTCGATCAGATATAATAGAAAGTGGTACTCCATGCAATCTTACCACTTCCTTTACATATATCCTGGCAAGCTGATCTAGAGAGAAATCCTCTCTAATAGCAATGAAGTGTGCAGACTTTGTAAGACGATCAACTATGACCCAGATAGCATTATTGCCTTTGGATGTTTTAGGAAGTCCTGTGACAAAGTCCATAGTGATGTTTTCCCATTTCCATTCGGGTATGGGTAATGGTTGTAACATCCCCTTAGACTTCTGTCTCTCAGCTTTAACTTGTTGACAAACCAAGCATCGAGAGACATATTCAGCAACATCTCTTTTCATGCCATCCCACCAGAAGTACTCTTTCAGGTCCCTATACATCTTCGTGCTTCCAGGATGAATAGAAAATGATGAACTATGAGCCTCATCCAGCAGCTCATTCTTTAATTCGGGGATGGGAGGAACACAAACACGATTCCTGAACTTTATTATCCCATCACAATCAAGGTTGAATTCAGGAACATTTCTCACCTTCTTTTGTAACTCGACATCTTCTTTCTGTGCCTCTTTAATCTTCACATGTATAGATGGTTGAACATTCATTTGAGAAAGATAAGATTTTTCCCCTTCCATTATAATTCCAAGATCCATCCTTTGTAAATCCATAAATATTGGATCTTTTGTGATCCTCATCATGGATAAACTAGCATGGTCTTGTCGACTTAATGCATCTGCCACCTTGTTTGCTTTCCCAGGGTGGTAATGGATTGAGCAGTCATAATCCTTAATCAGCTCCAACCATCTTCTTTGGCGCATATTCAACTCCTTTTGTGTGAAAATATACTTTAAACTTTTATGATCAGTATAAATATCACACCTTTCACCATAAAGGTAATGCCTCCAAATCTTTAATGCAAAGATTACCGCAGCCAACTCCAAATCATGTGTTGGGTAATTTTGCTCATGGATTTTCAACTGTCGTGAGGCATAAGCTATCACCATATCATTTTGCATAAGAAAACACCCCAATCCCTTCTTGGATGCATCACTGTAGATCACAAACCTTTCTCCACTACAAGGCAGTGTGAGCACAGGTGCACTGGATAACCTTCTTTTCAACTCCTTGAAATTCTCTTCACATTCCTCTGTCCAGACAAACTTAACTCCTTTCCGAGTCAACTTGGTGAGTGGATTAGATAATCGTGAAAAATCTTTTACAAAACGTCGATAATATCCAGCCAAACCAAGAAAACTTCGGATCTCAGTTACTGTTGTTGGTCTTGACCATCTTTCGATAACCTCTGTTTTTGCTGGATCCACAGATATCCCCTCTTTTGAGATTATATGACCCAAAAATGCAACTTTTTGAAGCCAAAATTCACACTTGGTAAATTTGGCATAAAGCTTCTCCTTTCTCAGGGTCTTCAATATAATTCTCAAGTGATCTTCATGTTCTTCCTTGCTCTTTGAATAGACAAGAATATCGTCTATAAAGACTACCACAAATTGATCAAGATAGTCTCTAAAGACTCTATTCATTAGATCCATGAAGATAGCAGGGGCATTAGTAAGACCAAATGGCATCACTATAAATTCATAGTGTCCATACCTTGTACGGAAAGCCGTCTTTGGTATATCCTCCCTTTTGACCCTTAATTGATGATACCCTGAACGAAGATCAATCTTGGAAAAGTATTGAGCTCCGCGTAGTTGGTCAAATAAGTCATCAATGCGTGGGAGAGGATATTTGTTCTTGATAGTGATCTTGTTAAGTTCTCTATAATCAATGCAGAGTCTCATTGATCCATCTTTCTTCTTAACAAATAGAACAGGTGCTCCCCAAGGTGACGCACTAGGGCGTATGAATCCCTTATCAAGATTCTCTTGGAGTTGCTTCTTCAATTCCTGCAACTCAATTGGGGCCATTCTATAAGGTGTCTTTGAAATAGGCAAAGCACCCGGTACGAGTTCTATTGAAAACTCAACTTCACGATTTGATGGAAGACCCGACAATTCCTCCGGGAAGACATCATCAAACTCCCGTACAATGGGCATATTCTTAATCGTGAGTTTCTCACCAACCATTTGAGATAAATAACCTTCATTTAGTGGAATCAATACCCATAAGATGGAAGAAATTTCCACTGGAAGGTTATGTTCATCCTTGCATTGATAGACGATCGTAGGTTGATCTGGAATATGAAATGTGACTTCCCTTCTTTGGCAATTGATATGAGCTCCATGTAGAGAAAGCCAATCCATGCCAAGAATCACATCAAATTCCACTAAAGGAAGGATCACAAGATTTGCAGGAAGCACTTTCCCACAAACTTCGATCGGAGAAGAATTATAAACTTCTGATGCGATTGATGTGCCATTAGGTGTTGTCACAGCTAACTCAACATCTAATTGTTGAGGTAATACGGTGATACCCTTAGAAAATTTTTCAGAAATAAAAGAGTGGGTGGATCCAGAATCAAATAAAACATTTGCTACTTTAGAGTGGATGGTAAGTGTACCTTTCACCACATCGTTATCGTACTCCACATCGCTGATAGAAATTGCATGTGACTTTCCTTTGTCTTTAGCCTTAAGAGTTTGTTGACGTCGACCATCATCATCAACCCTTGGATTTGGGCATTGATTGGCATAATGCCCCATCTCCTTGCACTTGAAACATTGAAGTGTAGCAGGTTCATTCTGTGTATCCCTTCCTTTGTTTGCATCATTAGACATCTTCTTCCCATTATCACGGCATTCAAATGCCCGATGGCCTTCCTTTCCACATTTAAAACATTTACTTGTCCCTTTAAGACAACTCCCTCCATGTTTCTTTCCACACTTTGAGCATAAGGGAAAGTTCATCTTCTTTTCCGTGTGCTCTTTAGATTTTTCTTTGAATTCCATCTTCCTCTTCTTATCAAACCCATGTGACTGATGGGTTACTCCAATCTCCATCTCGACTTTGAGAGCACATCGAACGATTTCCTCGTAGCTATTGAAGTCCCTTATGGCTAACGCCCTTCGAAGACTTGGTTTTAAGCCACTAAAGAATCGATCGATCTTACTCTCAGGTTGGATAATAATACCAGAAGCGTACCTTGCAAGTCTTGTAAAATTTGCTTCATAGGTACTAACAGATTCATCATCCCTTTGCTTCAGTTCAAGGAACTCTTTCTCCATCTTTGTTCGGAGAATACGAGGGAAGTACTTATTGAAAAATAAGTTCTTGAACTCGTCCCATTCCATAGACTCAATTTCATCCCTTTGCCTCGTATTCTTAACAAGATTCCACCATTGATCCGCATCTCCTTCCAAACGATACACTGCTAGGATGACTTTATCATGCTCAGAACATTGAAGAACTGAAAATATCTTTTCAGTAGTACTAATCCATTGTTCAGCAACTAATGGATCAGTAGACCCGCTGAAAGATGGTGGACGCTGCCTCATGAAGGATTCAACAGAATGTTGCTCCCTTCTTTGTTCGTTTGGAAATCCTGCATGATTCATAGCTTGAGAAAGTTGTGTGAGCATGGCTACAAGATTTTGCATTCCAGCTCCCATATCGTTTGGTTGCTCAGGGGGACAATCATTGCATTGCCCATCGCATTCCGCATTAACACGGTTCCTTCGGGTTCCAGCCATTGACTAAAACCAAGAAGAATAGTGTGAGCAACACTAATTATAATAGGAAACCACATAATTCAAGAATAAAATTTTCATGCTTATGGTCTTATCCTAGGTTATTCATGGCCATTTCTAAGATTGTGTTCTATGCTTAGACTTATTCTTAGGGTTCTTACTAAGGCTTTCACATCCTAGTTTCCAAAGGTTGACTATACCTTTCCTCTGATACCAACTATAACGGTCTAGAATTACTTCCAGTGGACTACAATTGATACCTATCAGGGCACTCCATGGGCGGCTACACCCCCTGGGCGGGACACACCACCATCCCCAGTGGCAGCCATTTCCTCATAAAGCCCTTGGGCGGAGAGCCATGCTTCGTCCAACGCTCACATGTGAGAGTTCCCAAGGATCGGATACATTCCTACCTCCTTTGCCTCTGATACCAACTATAACGACCCACACTTTACATACATTGTTAATACTTCAAAATTGAAGCACACTTATTACAACATATGACAAAACCACAAAGGACCGTATAGGTATAGTGTCTTTAGAAACTGGGAAACATAAACAACTGGTTCATAAATCTTCTACAGTGTCTCCCATTTATTTCATCATATCTAGGGTCCCTTTTAGCATATTCTACTTAATATCCATCTTCCTGGCCTGGGGAAAAGAAAACATAAAAGGGTGAGCTCAAATGCTCAGCAAGGGCAAATAAAGGAAATAAAAATCATATCATATCTTTATGAAAATCAAAACCTGCAAAAGAGATCATAATATCTTAACATGGAATAAATCATAGAAGTGAAAATGAGATCCCCAAAATCATAACATAAAACTTGAAACTTTGTGGCATGCACACATAATCATGGAAAATCATTTCTTGTTAGTCATGACTCATTGCCAAGACTATCTTAGTGGACAAAGTCCCTTTCTGAACCGAGTTCACTCCTCGTTTCAGTCCTGTATCACTGAACCGAAATAACCTTCCGTTCCAGCCATGTCTATCTCATGAGATATAAAATCATTACCCAATGCATTGGAGGGAGATATAGGTCCCACCCATCTTATAATGAATCCTTTCTTATGTGTGCCACATAATCATAAAACATACATCATCGCATAACACATATAACAAAAATGGGATTCTTGAAACATCATGACATCATAAATCAATTCATATATGATAAAGGAATTCATAAACATAATTCCATCACAACATAGTCAAACCAATGTAAAAATATGGATAGAAACAGAACCCTTTATTATCTTAGATGGAAAATAATTTTGATAAAACACTTGAATTGAATTCTTGAGGAAAATATCCTTTCTTCTTCAAAAACATTTTTCCTTTCATAACATGTCATACAACTTTAAAATAAAAGAAGTTGATTAAAAATAAACTTGAAAACTTGTAAAGGAAGCTTCTTTGAAGTAATGTTTTAAAAATCCATTCATGCCGTATAAGTTAAAAAAAAACATTCTTCGTACTTTTGTCGGAAAAGTCAAAAAGTACCTCGTATGGAAAAACGACAAAAGATTCCTTTCATATTCTTTACTAAAAACTCACCTAAGGGTAAAATTGGATTTAAACTATTTCAAGTGGATGGAAACAATATTACATATTGAGGGAACATGGATGTGGATGATAAAATACACCCCAGTAAATATTTACGAATAAACAATCTCGGATAAAAATGAGATTGTGATATTTCCCTTACCTTAGGTCCGATTTGCTTTGTTCATGTCCGAAGCTCCTGTATAATGGTTTAAATAATGTTATTGACTTATTCCAGAATCATACATATTGATATGAGATCATATATGGTCATATTATTAGCTTCTTGTTAGTAATATTTCATTGTTACTTGTTACTCGGGTCTTTATAACTTTTTGTTCTTATGCGTGTTTTGTCGAATAAATTCTTATTCTTATCTTTAGGTTATAGATAATTCATTTCCAGAATGGTATTAGTGTATTATATACCATATTCATTCATTCAATTCATTTATACAATCATTATGAAATGAAGATCATGTAGAACGAGTCGCATCACATCGTGGAGACGGTATTCCGTACGTACGCACGAGTGATGATATCGTTCCTATGATCGTGGAATTGTATTGGAGTATATATATATATTATTTCAGTATCAATATTACTTAATAATAATCATATATAGTTACTCATTACACCATTATACCCATCCTTGTAAGGTGATGGTGGAAAATAGATTACACCACGGCGTGGAGACGGTATTCCGTACGTACGCACGCGCGGTGATTTCATTTTTCCGTAGGATGGATAGAAGGTGAATTAGGGTTGTTTCATATTTATAATAACATATCAGTATGTAAGTAATACTGATGTTATTACTTTATCATGAAACAACTGAAGAAGAAGAAGAAGAAAGAAATTGAAAAGATCGGTAATGGATATTACCTCTTCTTTGGAACGCCTTTTTGAATCCTCCACTTAAGGAACTAAGATTGGTCTTTGGAGAAGACCAGGACCTCTAGGATTATTCTAGGGAAGTGGAGAAGGGAAAATGGCAGGGGTTGGCCGAGCTTGAGTGCTCAAATTGGTGTGAGGAGGAGGGGGAGGAGGTGCCCTTTTATAAGGGAGGAGAGGGGCACCTTAGGAATATCTCAAAATATTATTTTATATTAAAGTCAAAATCGGTTTATAATGGTTCCAAAGGGTCTTATTTCGAAGATAAGGTGGGGAGGGGTCTAAATCCTATCAACCAATAGAATTTAGACAAGTTTAGGATATTATTTTAACCTTATCATTTAGATTTAACTCTAAGTTAAATAATTTAACTTTTATCATGTCTTTTTGTTTTCTTTCACTATATGGTTAATACACTTACAATAACATGCCAAACGAACCCAAAATTGTTTATTATTAATATATATATCCTTATCTAAATCATTTGGCCGAACCTTAGATTTTTAGGAATACAATAACAATTAATAATATAATATTTGATTTAAAAACTATTTTGTGTCAATTTTGACACTATTTGATATATGATTTTTGGGAAAGTCATAACAGAATTAAATGTTCGAACCAAGTTGATTAAATCAACACTAATATATCATAGTAACCTAGAAAATTAGTGTAATTCATAAAAAGTCTCAAATTACATTTATTTTGGTATTTATATTATCAATTTTTTTCAATATTTCATTAATAAGATAATTACTGCATCATCTTTGTGTCATAAATAAATTAAATTATTTGATGTCTAAAAATTACAAATAAAATACCATCATGTAGGAAATCTTTTTAGCTTTCTAATGAATATTTACAATCGAATTTATCTTATGTATAACCCTATATTAAAAATGATTTACTTGTTAAACTTTGATTTTAACTATTTTAACCCTTCTTTAAATAAATTAATAATAAATGTCCTAATCTAATCCAAGTGGGCCTAAATGGTCATATTTTATTTCTAAGTTTGTTTTTGGTCGAATTACACTTGTCCAATAGTATTAGGACATGTGTTAGGGTAATATTGATATCATATTTACCCTTAGTTACCCTATTTACTATTAACCGCGGTAAAAATAGTAAAAAGTTACTATTCACCAAAAAATTATTTTCATCTCATTGAACCACATTTTAGTCCTTGATATTAACCGTGTCTCTCGGATTTTTGTAATTCCATTCACAGAAGCGGTAAAATTAAGTTTTATGCAAAATTCAGTTTTTAACCTACCACTTAGTGGTTTCACTATTCATCAAAAATTGAAAGTTTTCAGAAAAATACCAAAATTTCACCCTAGGCTAATTTCGATATTCTGAGTCCAAAAATGAAGTCCATTTTGAAAAATAAAATTTATAAAATTTCAAAAAGTGGTTATTACTATTCATAATGGCTAGTTTTAATAGCATATTGTTGTTTAGTGAAACTCGGTATTGCGTACGACGCAAGCTATCGAGGAAGGTCGCGATTGCGTGTAAAGCAAGTCAAGCAAGTGTTGCGTAGAAAAAGATTCCTTTGATAATTTATATAACATAAAAGTCTCGGGTGTTACAAATGCATTGGAAATGAAGTGATGCGTGGGGATCAGAATTATATAGCACGTCGATGCATCAACATGTCTCATAAGACAAATCAGTAATATGGCATTAAATGGGTCATTACCCATGGTTTTAAAATATCTTGGTGAATGGTATTAATGGTATAAATATCATGATTCGTGTGATCATGAAATCCAATATTACGTATTTACTTCATTGATAATTAAATTATTATTATTCATGAGATTACTGTATTGATATTATCTAAGGATGCATTTTGTCCTTAGGTTATTGATTAAATGGAATGTGTTTTAGTTATTTATATTTTCATATTGATTAATCCTTTCATGAAAGTCATTTCATTGATTAAATGGAATGTGTATTCAATTATTTACCTTTTCATATTGATTATTTCTTATTTATTCATGATAACTTTCGTTTTATGAAACCCTTATTGATCATTTGAACTCACCCTTATTTTGTTTTCCTTCCACAGGATATGAGGAAAGAATATTTTATTGAGTTCTAGGATGCAGAATATTTACTTCCACTATTTTGTAATTTATGTTTTCAAATTTAATGAAAAAATCAAGTATGTATCCAGTCTACCAACAATACTAAACTATTCGGTACTTTTGGATGCAATTTTTTGTATCTAACATCAATGTAATAATAAAACCACCAACTCTAGGCTACTAGGGTTAGGGTCTTTATAGTTTGTATTAGATCATTTTAATAGAAAAATGTGGAACTAGATTAAGGACAACATTGATTAGGGAACATAACCCTATGGTATACTTTGAAGATAATTATAGAATAACATACTAAAATTTTGGTAAGGAATAGATTATATGGTTTATCTAAAAATACATACCTATTTTAACACTATAAGTGGACATGGTTCTGACATAGTTGTACCTATGGGTAATAAATCTGAAATGGGAACATTGGGATTTGACTCAATTTTCACCAAGTTCACAACAAAAAGACTTACTATGCACCTGGTTTTACACTCTCGGGGGATATTATTAAAATAATTTACATCTTATTTATGAACTATCATAGAGTATATGAATAGTTGATGATAATGAATGACATAGGTTAAACCTAAGGTTTCATAGATTAAAAATAAGATTCCATGATTTATAAATTATATAAATTATTTTTCATAATCATGATTATTGTTTCTCACACCATGATTTTCAGTTTTAGTGAATGGATAGAATCCAGAGGAATGATGTTAATGTTTTGTGTGATAAAAACATGGTGATTTTGAGAAACCAAATGGGATTATGACCTGAGAGAATGATATTTTTATTATTCCTAATGAATTATCATAATATATTATTAAAAAATATACCTTACCAACTCTTAGACTTACCAATGAAGAGAAGGATGAAGTTTGCTAAGATCTCAAGTGGCGGAGACCATGGGGGAAAGAATGGTCAATTTCCTTTATGTTAGTAATTTGGAAAGAGGAACCCAAAAGAATTAATCAGTGGAAAAAGGAAATACTTAATATATGGAAAAGATTGGTATAAATAAACTAATTACTGAGGAAAAGTGAGGAGTTCAATGAAGAGAAATAAATTTTCTCATAGAGATCCCTTTATAGTTTATTGTCTTAAATGAGGAAAATCTAGGTACTATCCAAGTCAATGATTTATTTTAAAGGTTAAATCCTAGACCATAGAAGGACCTATACTATACAAATCATTAGAGAAAAAGGGTTGAAGTATTTTTATTTTGGGATTTATGAACTATGTTGTAGATGTATTTTTACCAATGGTATTTTTATTATAAGAATCATGAATCTTCTAAGGATTGTGTTAATTTTGAAAGAATATATGTCTTCATGAAATATTAACATAAGAGATATGGAAACCATCATGGGTTTATAAGTTTGAGGTTTTTCATAAGTTAAATTTATTATACATCCTTTTTTATTTTTTATGTGATGAGATATTATCAATATTAAGGATATTTTGGGAAGCATTTATAGCAACAAAACTCCTTGGTTTAGTATATATTTTAGTGATAAATTTATTTAAAGAAGAATGAATTTAATTTTTGGGGACATAATATTAAAGGTATTAATGTAATTTAAGGTTTATATTATCTTTTATACTATGGTAATTATGGTCATTGCAATTTAGTAATGTTATAGGAATTATATTAATATAGATTTGGAAAAACACAACCTACATGCTGGGTGAGAACCATCACATCCAGTAAGGCAATGGGTCTGGAACCCACAACCTATAGGTTAAAAAGGTGAAATTACCAACACTAACCTACATGATTTTCTAGTTAATAGTGTAAGTTTCTTATATAAATTATTTTATAGATAAATATTAAGTTAAGCATTGGGAGTTACTATTGAGGTTTAGAGATTAATGTATTATATTAGATAACTTATGTTAGCCACGTTAGTTTTGGTAAATATTTAGAGACATAAAAAAGAATTTTCACTCTTTCATGGATGTCATGATATTTTAAAATATATTTTTTGTTCTTCAAGAATAAAAAAATTCACCTTGGATGTTCATTTTTAGAGTAAGAAATGAAGTGAAAATTGATTGAAGTATAACTAAAGGATGAAATTTTGCTTATGAAAATAAAAATATTTTAAGTAAGTTTATTTTCTAGTGTTATATATATAATTAGTAAAATAATATCTAAAATTTTGAAAAATTATCTTGAAACAAAAATTTAATCTTATTACCTTCATATTTTATGAATCAATGGTCGTTTAACCCATTACGTATTTATAGTTGTGTGGTTGTTAACTTTCTATTGATCATTCAATTTATTATGATTAATGATATCTATCACTCTTCAGAATTATTTATTGTTTTCTTTCATACCCATATTTTAAAGTCCCACAAATTATCTCATACTTTAAAACCTATTTATGCATTATTATAGATGACCTTTATTTTTTTCTTTCTCTCTTTTAAGAGGAAGTTTGGTTATCCTTTTTTACAATGTTATTTTTTTTCACCAAGGAATTTTCAAATAGAAAAGAATTGATTTATGAGAACAAGTTAAAATTTTGAGGATGAAATTTATTTAATGTGAGCACAATGTAACACTCTAATATTCTAAAAGAATAACATTTTGTTTGGTTTCATATACGACACACAACACTAATCCGAAAAGACCCGTGAAATATATTATTTAAATATGACCATTACAACATAACCATTTTATTCATGGGTATGAATATAATCAACTAAATTATGAAATATATAAAAATTTAATATTCAATAAAAATTTATTTATAGTAATCACTCATTTTTTAATGAAGTCAATTTATTCTTCAAAAAATAAGTTTTCATAATTTTTTTTTCATTTTATGTTTGAGAATTATCAATTTAAGACAATTTAATAGATAAAATAAACAATATTTTTTAAATTATAATTTAAAAATTATCTTACGTTGAAATATTTGTGATTTTTATGAAAATAATTTTTTTTCAGTGAATAGTGAAAATATAGCTTTTTTTGTAAAACTATCATTTATTTTCAATAAATTAACCGATTTAAAAGTCACATTATGAATTTAATTTGATTTAAAAGTAACATAAGTATTGATTACTTATATTTAATCTAATTAATTTCATTTTAATCATGTCTATACCAGATTTTGGTAAATGTTTATTTTTAGGCTTCAAAACACACTTTTCTGAAAGCTGTTTTTAAATGAATAATGTTTCTCTATTTTAATTAATTAAAATAATATTTAATGATGAAATTTTAAAATGAAATATATAGATTATATATATAAATATATAAATTTAAATCTATTTAATGATGATTACTAGTCACATAGTTAATATAATATTATCTCATGTTTGTAAAATGCATTTCTTCAAAAACAATTTTTTGACATGATTTGTTGGTTCATCATTAAATTAGAATTTTCCAACTTATATGAGTTGAATTAGTTAAAATGGATTTAATATTTTGAATCATAATTATTTCTATTAGGTAATATGGTTAATTTAATTTTTGTCTATAATGAACAGTGAAATCAGTAAAAATTTAATTATTATGGTTATGGCTAAAACTAGCCTTCCAAGGGTTAAACTAATAGATAAGGGTAACTTTTCCAATTAAACTCGTAAAAATACTAAATTTTGATATATTTTAACCTTATACTATAATTTTTTGTAATATAAGGTCATTTTGAATCATTTTTCTTGGGAATGAATTTATAATTTTGAATTCTTTTGGGAAATTTCCAACTAGTTTCCAAGAAGGTGCCCTCCTCCACTTATAAAAGGGTTCCTCATCCCATAACTTCTTCACACCTCTCAAGAATTATACCTTGAAAAAAAATCCTTAAAACTATATCAAAAATACTTTATACACATTCTATAGGTGATAGTCTTCTCAAATAACCAACCTTTGGGTCTTTAATAAGAGATCTAAAAGTGGATCTTCTGAGCAATGATAATTGTTTTCACTAAGCTCTTTATTTTTACTTATTCTTTTACAAAATTGAATTATGGATTACCACTAAGAATATAATAACACTATTATATCCTATATATCGGGATGTTTTTAGGTTTATGTAATAATATTTATCATTCTTCTTCTCCATCACATGGGAAACAAAGCCATCACTCGTGTGTACAATAGACTACCGCCTCACAAACTAATGAAATTTTATTTCCATAATCAACTTAAATGGATTGTCATAATGATGGATATAATGAATATATATGATAAAAAAACATGATATAAATTTTTAAAATTAATATACCATCCAATTTGTAACATCCCACCCCTCACCCATTGGATCAGGAAGAGGTGGTGGTTCTACTAGACTTAGGTTACATCCCCAAGACATCAATGACTGGAAATAAATACGAATGGAATCATGAAAAACTAAGGGATGATTTTTCATTTAAATAAAAAACAACCAAACTAATATAACCATAATAATCAACCCTCTATAAAATTCATGAGTGAAAATACAACTAAAACAAAATAACTACAACATAAGAGTACAAGTGGAGCCCAAAACAAAAAAAAACTCAAAGATACCAAAGACCAAAACATCAAAAAATAACTCCCAACATGTTACAAGATCTAAATAAAAAATAAATTCCCAAATTATCAGGATGTATCACTAAAGATCTAGGATATTTTTCCTTTACCTGTGTCTTGATATATAACATCTACAAATGAAACAAAGTTCCAAAGTATAGAATGAGTATAAAATTTAGTAGGATTTAACCAATGAATTCCAAAATAATGATAATAGGATAGAATTTTTTTGAACATTTATATAAAATATTTTGAAATAATTTAATGTAGTTTATATAATTTTTTTTTTCCAAACCAAATAGTTTTCCAAAGAAATTAACCAAACATGTCTTTAAAGCATTTCACATTTCCTTTTAGCATACCTAATACATAGTTCCACACATCCATACATCCAAAAATCCACTCATGAATGACAAATTGATAGTTCTATACTTCTTGAGTAGTCTCTCATCGATCGACCTAGTCATCACAAGGTAACCAATACTAGGTACCCTAATGGCACACACCCCTTCCACAAGGTCATATCAATGAAAATGAATAAATTCCAACCATGTATCCGAAAACACATGACAAGAAATTTTAATAAAACATTTCTTTTATTTATAATTATTATAAAAACATTTTTACTTGCATTAAAAGAAAATAATAATTTTAAAACCATAATTTTAAAATCATGAACAAAAAAAACATTCCAAAAATCCATCCATTTTTACCAATTTCACAAAACCATTACTAAATAGGTATTCTATCAATAATAACACCTCAATTTCACATTTCAATTTAACAAATTAAATCAATTTGAAATCAATCCTTTTGGTTCTAATCAAGAGGAGTAGAGAGTGAATCTACATACCTCTCAAACTTAGGTGAAGATGAAGAACGACAAAAAAAATTAAAAACCAAACTTGAAACTCCTAAAACTATCCTTAGATCTTATTACATTAAAAAACAATCATATCTCATAATTATTTACACAAAATAGTGTGGATTTATCACCAAAAGATTAAATATTTGTTTCCAAGAGAGAGAAGAAGAATAAATATATAGAAAATGATGAAGAAAGAGCACTTACCGATGAATTCGACCCTCCAACGCACTTAGATTCTCCTCAGAATCGCTCTCGGATCGAAATAAATGGTATCCATAGCCTTATAAGGAAGAGGAATTCAGGTTGTGACCTATTTAGGGGAAAAAGGAGTGGTTTATGAGGTAATTTAAATGTGATCAATGAATTTTAGATCTAATTTTTCATTGAACGCAATTAAGGCACACAATTAAGAAAACTGTATGCTAAACATGCACTAGCCACTACCTCCAAACCCACATCGTACATTTGGTCACATAGTTTGAAAAACCATGTGCCAACCATGCTAAACCTGACTATACAATTTTCCACAGTTTCTTCTGGGTAGAATCATAGTTTAGAAAAATCTTGTTCTTAACCACACACCCACCAATTGACCATTATTTCATTTTCATGGTTTCTTGGAGATATTGCACAATTTCTACCAACCTTTCTCAAACCGTACACCTAAGAAAAATCAAAAAAATTCCAAATCTCCTATGAAATTTCCAAAACATAACCCAATCACTTTATATTATTAAAATACATAAATGATGGGTCAATTATATGAAACTAGGGGTGATATATTCTCCGAACCATTGGTCTTTCTATACATGAAAAGTATAAAACCGGAGTTTTCCTTGAATAGTGTAGGCTATTTCTCCACCATTTCCTTCTCTCACTCCCACGTTTCTTCCTAAATCCATTAATAATTCGACAATACATACACTAGAACAATTATTTTCCCACACAATATATTCTGTTTCCTATCCACAATCTATGTAGGCACATGTGCCAAAATAGCATCCGACTCAAGGTCAATGTGATCCCATCAAATCACGTGGTCAGTATTCGATTGATAATTTCTCAATTGAGATACATGAAACACATTATGAGCAAAAATAAACATTGTTGGAAAATCCAACTGATATTACACCTAACTAACCCATTAAAGTATCTCAAAATGGATAATGTATCGAAGAGATAACTTCCCATGCTTCCCAAAATGATGATGCCCAAGCCTTTAAGAGATTCTCAAAAACACATAATCACTAAACATGAATGAAAACGGTCATCCATAATGACCCCCGTAATATTTTTGATGTTTTTTTTCATCTCAATCCTCTTCTTTATCAATGGTATCTTCTCTATTGTCTCTTTCACAAGGCTCAGTCCAACTAGTGAAGTCTCACCTATTTCCACCCAAAAAAGTGGAGAATAATAAGGATTTCCATAAAATGCTTAAAAAGGATCCATATGTTTCGAGGATTGATAACTATTGTTATATGAGAACTACACTATTGATATGTGCACCTACCATGAACAACCAGAATACATTAAAAAATCCCTAAGCATGTCTTCCACATTTGTATCATCTTTTTAGATTGTCCATCCATTTGAGGATGATACGACATGATCATCGTCAACTAACTCCTAAAGTATTTCTATAAGTATTTACAAAAATGATATGTAATCCTCAGATATTGATATGAAACTATAAAAACTGGTACACCATTATTATTTACTACTTCTTGAATATATATTTTTGAAAAGTGTTTCACCGTATTAGATTCATGAATAGGGATGAAATGTTCCAACTTAGTGAGTTGATCCAATATTAACCATATGTTATCATGTTTCCAAACCATCCTTGTTAGACCTGTTAAAAAATTAATAGCTACTTGCTCCCATTTCCACATGGGAATCAGTAAAGACTGCATCATACCCACTAGCTATTGATGCTCTTACTTAACCTAATGATAGGCTAGGAATCTCAAAAAAAAAACCTAACCACTCTTATTTTCATGCCATCCCAAAGAAAAATTTCCATTAAATTAATTATAAATATTTTGTATTCTAGGATGAAAAACCCATCTCGAATAGTGTAAATCATGAAGAAGTTGTTTATGACAAGCCAAAATTATGACTATCTGATTAGAAAAACAAAGCATTGATCCTTTTTCAAGCTTCTATCCCTCAATGGTCTCCCCACCATTACGTTTTTACCTCATTGAAACACATTCAGAATTGGATTTCTGTATATCTTTAACCACTTCCGCCACATTAGGAGTAATAGAAACTGGAAATAAAACTACAACACTACCTCAATATTAACAATTCAAGTGCATATCAGCTATTAATGACATAATATATCATTTATCTGAAGCCTCTTCATCCAACTAACCATATGAATTTCTTCTTAATGAATCTGAAACAAAGTTCCCATTAAACAGTGTATACATTAAGTCAAATTCAAACATTTTAAGACACTCTATCCATGTTATTTGTCTCATAATAAAATATATTTGAGAGAAAATTCATTTCAAACTCTTATGATCTATAGAAACTGTAAATTTCTCACCAAATATGAAATGATGCCACGTCTTCAAAGCATGGACCACAAAGCTAATTCAAAATCATGTATTGGGTAGTTCTTCAATTGAAACTATAACTATGATGTGATATAAGAAACAATGTGATCTCCCTATATGATAACACACCTCGAACCAGATCCCGATGCATCAAAGTACACCACGTAACCTTTTCTTGATTCTGGAAAAATCAAGATCGGTACTAATGTAAGGAAAATTTCAAGATCTTGAAAAGACACATGACATTCATCGACCCATTAGAAGGAAACATCTTCCTTTTCAAATATGTAATTGGTAAAAATAATCATGAGAATTCATGAATAAATAATCGACAATAACCAGTCAGACCAAGGAAACTGCATATCTCAAATACATTCTTTGATGATTTCTAAGAGATCACAATCTCTATCTTTTCTGGATCTATAAAAACACCTTTTTTAGAGATAACATGTTTAAGGAAACAAACCTGTTATCTACAAAAATGAAACTATGAATGTTTTTAATACAAATTATGATATCTTAAGATACCCAACACTATTGAAAAGTGTTTCTCATGCCCATATTTTGTCCTAGAATGCACTTGTATGTCATCCAAAAACACCACCGCAAAAGAATCTAGATGCCTTTAAAATATATGATTTTTCAATTCCATAAAGACAACTAGTGAATTCATAAGGACAAAGGGAATAAACACATACTGATAATTTTTATATCTACTTCTGAAAACAATCTTTCTAATATATTCCTTCCAAACCCACAATTAGTGGTATCATGAACACAATTCAATTTTAGAGAACCACTAGGCTCCCCTAGATTGACCAGAATGATCATCAATGAATGAAAGAGGATGTTGATTATTTATCTTAACTTGGTAAAGCATACAATAATCTATAAAAATACTAAGAGTCCCATATGAATTTTTCACAAAAAGAATCGGTTCTACCCATGGAGACGTGATAGGCCAAATGAAACCTTTTCTTTCCAGTTCTTCCTAAGAGACTTTCAATTCCATTAATTATATTGGTTCCATATGATAATACAGAAGTGAGATAATATTGGTAAGAGATCAATCATAAACTCCACTTCTCTTGTGGGTATCAACCCTGAGAAATTATTGGGAGAAAATCATGAAACTGATCAAGAATTGTTGGAAAACCTCTATTCTTGATCTCATCCATTGATTCCAAGTTCAAATCCGCCAACTGGTGTGAGATGGTTCCAAATACTAGTGCCAAGATCTTTCTCCACTTTCTTTCACATTTCTATCTCATTGAAAGATATAATTGACACCATCATCATTTGTAAAACTAACACTTCAGGTATAATAGTATATGTAATCTTTGAACATATTCAACCAATCCATACCTAGGATTATGTCATAGAGAACCATATAAAGCACAGAGAAGTCCTAAATCAATCTAGACCCATCGATAGTTATAGAACATGCTTTTCACAAAATGACACAACATTATCTTTTTCCAAGATTATTTTGATGTTTCAAAATATAAGGCATCATCTCAAAATTAAAACCCAAAAGATTAATAACATGAGAAGAAATAAATGAATGTGATTCCCCATATCAAACAAAGATTACATAAGGGAATAATTTAGAATAATAGCACCTATCACTATCAAAGGTACAAATTTATCATCCATGATCATTTTCTCTGCTCTATATAATTTCTCACTCACTGTAACTTTCTCTTTATATCCATGTTGAGATTTCCCTAGTTGAGGAGTCATGGTATTATGAGAATCAATATGAATTATTTGGTTCTTTTGATGAGATTTATTCTACTACACTCATCCTATAGAATCATATGATGCCTGAGAAGTATGAGTGTTTTCCCTAGCACCCGACCTTGGAACACTGTGACAATAGAAATGAAGATGACCCATCTTGTTCCGATTATGACATGATCTTGGTGGTTCCATACAATCTCATTTAATATACTAAAAATAAACACATTGAAACTATCCAATATTAATTTTTTTTAGGAGGAATATTCACTAATCCCATCATCTAATTTTGAGTCATACTGCCACCTTAGAAATAGGTGTCACTCTTCTACTTATTCCCAACATTGGATTTCCCACTAGTTACCATAGGTATCATCATTATTTATCCACATACATTACCTGATATATCTATTTCTCCCACCATTTATCTATTTACTATATTTGTATAATATGATATATAGATAATTAAAATATTTGAGTGAATTTACAGCCTCAAACCTGATTAAAAAATGGACGCCTTTAAGGATTCACTTGAGACTACCTAAGGTTAAAAGAGGCTAAATTTATAAATTTAGCCACATAATCCATCTCTATGTGGTTATACTTCTTTAAACTAAATAAGTCCATCGTTCTAGTGATTCTTAATGTGTGAGGATATAATTATTAATCGAAAAATTATTCCAAATCCTCCCATGACATACCATGGTCCAATTTAGCGTGAAGTGATAAATACCACCATTTTTATGATAGATCCTCCAAAATATACATCACAATATTCACTTTAATCTTAGCTGGGGTTCCATGGAAATAAAATATTCAATTAATCATATGCATCCACACTTATGATTTTTTCGACTCCAAATCACGCTGAAATATGGGTGGATTCTATTTTTTTTAACCGAATTAAATGATCCAATTACCTTAGATCATCCATTTTATTCCCTTTATCCACAAATTAAAATGCCTATAGAATACTCTAAAACAATTGTTGGTTCACCTGTGACTTAGGGGAAACGACATCCTCAACAACCTCTTCTAGTTTATTTATATGGCAGCTACCCAATGCCATTTTCTTTAACCAAAAGAAAACACCATTTAGTCTAACTCTCTATAAACCAAAGTCTTATAAATTTCAGATTTCCTAAATCACACATATCATAACAAGGCTTTCCAAAATCCAAAAATTCTTGATTTCAATCCATTTTTTGAAAATTCAACCATGCTTTTTGAAATCAATCAATTTTCAAGTATTTTCAAAATTCAACAATTTCTTTACCAAATATTAAAACATTACTCAAAATGAATTATGAAATCCTATTGGTAATTCATTATTATCAACGAATTTATGATATTTTCATCAGATAAACCCATGTTGATGAGGTTAAAACTCTTAGAAGTGTCTCAAAACACACATGTACCCAAACTCCTTGGTAACTTGAAGTTCATCATAAATAGGTTAGCTACACATTTTTTATACTTTAAATTTCAAGATCTAACAATATCACTCCTTGATACCATCCCAAGATATAGAATAAAACTATTCCCATATCAAGGATAAGACAAGATGATACCATTTGTAACATCCCACCCCTCACCCATTGGCTTGGTAAGAGGCGGAGGTGCTACTGGCCTTAGGTGACATTCCCAAGAAAATAAAGGTTGGAAATAAATTCCAAGGGCATCATGAAAAATCATGGGATCATTTTACATTTAAATATAAAAATAACAAACTAAGATAACCATTACAATACACAATTTATATGATGCATGAGTAAAAAATACTATTGAAACAAAACAACTAAAATATCAGAGTACAAGTGGAAATCAAAACCAAAAAATCTTAAAGATACTAACAACCAAAAAACCCAAAGGGAACCACAAAACCAAAAGAAAATTCCCAACATGATCCAAGATCCAAATCAACAAGTTGTGCCCAAAGTATCACAATGCATCACTAAATAACTGGGATACTTTTCCTTCACTTGTGTCTTGATATATAACATTTCAAATGAACCCAAGTTCCCTAGAAGGGGGAGAATATAAAACTTAGTAGGATTTCATCAATTACTTCCAAAATCTTTCCAGTAGTATAAAACATGTTATCAAATTTATATAAAATAGTTTGAAATATTTTAAATCTATTTATATCAAAACCAAACATAGTTTTACAAACAAAAAAAATTCCAAATAAAGAAACCAAATAAGTCTTAAATAAATTTCACATTTCCTTTTGGAAAACAAAATACATAGTTACACACATCCACACATCCACACATTCATGAAAAGGTGATAGTTACATACTCCTGAATTTTATCTCATCAATCTACCAAGTTATCACAATGAAACCAATACTAGGTGGCCCAATGGCACATGCCCCTTGTATAGGGTCACTTTAATTCAAATGAACAAACTCCACCCATGTCTAAAAACACCCATGCCAATCCATTTAAATAAAACATTTATTTTATTGAAAAAAATTATACAAAAAATTTCTCATGAATTAAAAACAAACCATAAATTTAAAATCATAATTCTAAAATCATGAACCAAATTCACTTTCTGCAAACTATCCATTTTTTAAAATTTCATAAAACTACACTAAAGAGGTTTTATGTCAATAATCCCACATAAATACGACATTTTAATTCAAGAAATTCAATAAATATTAAATAAAGTATTTATGATCTAATCCAGAGGAGTTGAGAGTGAAGTCACCTACCTCTCAAACATAGGTGAAACTCCTAAAACCATTCATCGATCTTTATCCCTTTAAACAAAACGATCATACCTCCTCATGATTGACATCACACAACATGGATTTTTTCCCAACAGATGAAAAACATGATTCTAAGAGAGGTAAGAAGAATAAATTTAAGGAAAATGATAAATAATGATAACTTACTAATGAATCTGAGCCTCTAATACACTAAGATTTTCCAAGGAATCACTCTTAGAATGAAAGGAATGGTCTCTAGAGCCTTTGGAGGAAGAAGGACTCGGGTTATGCTATATTTAAGAAATAAATAGGGGGTTATTTGGTAATTATAATGAGATACACAATTTTTGGATCTAATTTTTCATAGTGTAGGTTAGGGAGAATAGTTATGCAAACCATGCAATAATTGTGCCCTGGCTACTGCCTCCAAATCTACCTCACATGGTTGGATTTCATGGTCTAAAAAACTATGAGACAACCATGGTAAAACCTGCTATAAAAATTTTCATGGCTTCCCCTTGGAATCCTCATAGTTTGGACAAATTTTACACCTACCCAGTGACCATTTTTTTATTTGTATGGTTTCCTGGAGGTGTTTCATGATTTATAAAAACCGTGGTCAAAGCGTTCACCTCTAGAAATGACATAAAAACATGCCAAAAATACTCCTAACCTCTTGAAACATAACCCAATAAATTTATATACATAAAATAGATAAATAAATGTTACCTTAATCCCAGGTATCTACACACTTCTTTACTCTTTCACCCATTAAGGGAATGAGATAGTCATTCGTGCATACTTATAGCCTACCATCTCCACAAAGCGATGCGACTCATTTTCCATGTAAAAATTTAAACAATTATTATAAAAGTGTATCTAATGAATAAATATGAAATGTATAATATTAATACCATTATGGAGACTATGGAACTATATCCAATTCTCAAGAACCATAAATTTCATGATGAAACACACATAATAAAATAAAGTAGTTAACACCTAATATAATAGAAAAAATGAAATTTTATTAAGGAACTGTTAATAAGATGTTATAAAAAGATTATATATGATATTTTAAATTTGAATATGGTTCTATTATAAATTAAAAACATTCTTAAAACCATTATACATAATGTATTCCATCTCAATTTCCTTTCATTAAGGCATATTTTAATGTTGTATAAAAATTTATGTAATATGGTGAATATACTACCCATTTTTCATATTATATAATTAATCCTTCATAATTCCTTCTATTTTAAGTTTTAATTTGAATTATTTCATAAAAGTGGCATTTGAATTGAAATATACCATGTTTTAAGGAATTTCATAATTTAATTTATTTTCATTGGGTTATATTACTTCTCTATTATATTTGATATTATAATATTATATATGTATTGTATTTTGATTATTTTAAGTTGTATTTTCACTTGACTTATATGGATTTACATTTGAAGCACGTAATAAATTCATTAATTAATCATCACTTCAACAGTATGATCATTGTAAGAGATTTCGTATTAATTTCCACTCTATAGAGACATATTTTGTTTTATTATGCCCCTATTTATTTTTATGAGTTGTATATACTTCCCATTGATATTTTACATCGTGGATATCATAATAGTTATGGTATCTAATGTTTTATTTTAATTTATGTATTTTATTGGGGCTATGATTCAAAAGTTACTAAATTGGTAAGGGTGTATGCTTCAATCTCATTTTAATTAGGATAGTTTATAGTTGTATTTCCATTGAAGCAATTTATTTGATCATTTTCTAGTAATCTCATTTAAGTTTATTATCATCTAGTCAAACATGAAATTTTCAAGTAATATTAACATTTTTCTCTCTTTGGTTGTTAAAATGACTAAGAAATATGATTTTATGAAAAACAAACTTTATTTAACTTTTTGGTCTAAAATGAATTTTATTCCATATCCACAGTTTCCTTAAAAAAATTTAAAGTATATTTTTCAATGATTTATTAAATAAATTTTTACCCATGTTTTACTTTTTACAAAATGGGGTAATCCTCATATCATTTTCTGAATAAGGTACCTTTGTAGTTTTTACTAAAAATGTGAAAGAATCTTTAGTATAACGTGATTAAATCACATTCAATCCAACACATGATGTGGCCTGTATGACTCAAAGTGAATGGTTTTGATATTAAAATTCCATTTTAATAATATAATTAATTTTGTAACTGATAATATTAGTAATATGTACTTTAATTAATAATAAAATTTATCAAATGAAGAATATATGACATTAAAATTATTTTTTATTTTTTATTTACTATTACTAAAATAAACATTGGTTTTATTATAGGGATAATCATAGAGGTTGATTGTTGAAAAAATTATTCTATAAGAGTTTTGATTTTGTATATGGGTTGTAATTTTTTTGATTAATTATAAATATGAAATCAGTATAAATATTTTATATGTAAAATTTGAATTGAAATTATGGTTGAATTTAATATTTGTATTTTGGTCGAGTTTTCTATATATTTATATGCCTCCATCCATACAATGGACCAAAGGCCTTCGTTTTTTATTAATTTTTGATAATCCACCTTTCAAGGGGTTAGGTGGAACCCTTACAAGGCCCGTAGGCATAAGTATTACATGACCCGTAGGCCTTAGAGGAATTCATTGCCCGTAGGCTTCAAACATTACATACAACCAAGACTAACTACTTGGAACTACTCCTCCCTAGCATCTTCATCGTGAAATCAGCTCTCCACCTTCGCATGGCTGTTCGGCTAGGCTATCTCGTGCATGCACATGCTTTTCCCGATGGTTGGTTCCATACCCTCTCATTCTTGCAATCCGTGTAGCTTCTAATATGGTTAAAGATTCCTGCTTATCCTCCTATAGAGCTTGTTCCTTGTAGGTTTTCTTGTTTGCATCTGCACTAAAGGTGGCCCGAAGGCCTTAAGGTGGCCCGAAGGCCTTAAAGGACTCGGGGACCAAATCAGTGGCCCAAAGGCTCAAATGGGGGAAAATTCCTGAATGCTACAATGCCAAATAGTGCCTACTACAGTTCCTGCTAAAGTACCTTCTATATTACTGCACAACTCCCACTACAGTACCTACTACAGTACCTGCTACAGTACTCTGAAATTGTGCCTCCGCCTGGATTTGATCCCGGGTCGCCTGGATTCACTTAAGAGTCCTCACCAACCAGGCTGAGGCTCATGTGATATATTTATATTCCTACTTATGTATTATAATTGGGTTTGTTTTTATGGGGTTGTTGTAGGGATACTACAAGGATTCTTCCATGAAATAGCAGATATGACCTTTATCAGTGCTAGAAAAAGTAGTGATAAAGGACTCATTTATCAGTACTAGAAAAATAACTGATAAAGTACCCCTTTATTAGCTCTAAAAATAAATTACGTATAAAGGGTGACCTTTATCAATTATAAAAAAAATCACTGATAATGGGGGTTTTTATCAAAACCGGAAAAATTGATGATAAAGGCCACATTGTTTTAATGACACTTAGAGTTTCAGCACTTTTTTACAACAAAAAATCCCTTTTTAGCACTATTAAATGACTCATATGTAGTAGTGTAACAATTATAGGTTTTCGAGAGATAATATTAACAAGATCTCTAGATTATGATCCAAGATATACAAAGTTATGACTTGTACTTAAGGTTATGATATTTTCAGAATGTAATCCACATCGAATCTTACCATAATATCACTACAAGAGTTTCATTATAAGTTTCATATTGAGGTTAAAACATTACCAACACCATATAGATTATCAGCAAAAGAATATGATGCTCCACCAACATAATTGTTATTCTAATACTATATTTCAGAATGATTTTGAAATTCTAATTTTATTTGATTCTTTGTGGACACTTATCCTACTGTAATTGTTTGGGAAATATATACTTACACATTATGAAGTTAATTTATGCATTTTTGTGTAGTTTGATACAATATTGGAAGTAATATATGAATGGATTATTTTATCATCACATTACAATATCTACATACCATATTTACTCTATATATTACGAGACTACATTTTAGGCGACACACTGTTATGTGTTATCATGAGGATATGATATGGTGAAAATGATTTTTTAAGTTTCATCAGGTGGATAAGATACTTTAAGGTCATTCCAATAATTATTTTTTCAATCATATGATGAATACAACATATAATCTAAAATAATTAAAGTAAATGACACATGAAGTGATCATAATTTTAAGACTATCATGAGGTTACATTTCATGAAAAATGATTTGATAAGTTATATAGATTGGATATGTTAAGAAGAACATATTATCAAGACCTATAATGAGGAATTATATTATAAATATACACATGATATTAAAAAGTAGGTAAAAATTATATTTCTACATGTTTATATTATTTTAACTATTGAAATATATGAAGAGAATTTATGAAATATCCATATAAAGAATGTCATAGAGATTTTATGTACAAAAATTATCCATTGAGGGTTGTCTATATAAATTCAAAAGCATTGAGTTAGTGAGATAGTGGTTATGACACTAGTTTGATACTAAAGTTCTATAATATTTAAGAGTTAAATTTTTTTAAAACACTTTTATGGAATTACTAATGCATTTCTGTGTCACTTAAAACTAATTATTCAACTAATTTTTGGAAGGGATGGAGAAAAATGTTTCTATTAAAATAACCTTTTCTATAAATCTTCTCTTATTTTATTATTTTAGTCTATTTAATTATATATAGTTTTTTGGACTATAATTTATACACATGGATATACCACCAATCAAAAGGTACTTAGATTTTACCACTTGACTAAAAGGAAATTAATAGGTTATGATTGAACTTGTTAAAAGAAACATATTATGTATTCTCCTTAAAAATTATGGGTTAGGTTTTTTCACTTATAAAATTTTGGGTTTTTTATATACCCATAAAAGGAAATGGTTGGATCCACTCCTTAGAGAATACTAGGTTATGTCTATACTCATAAAATGTTAGGGATTGGTTTTCATCCTTGTAAAAGGTTAGTATTTGTTTTCATCCATAAAATTATATATCATAGGTGATATCCATTATATTTTTTTGAGAGTGTGAAGAGTAGATATAGGATCATTTGGATCTAAACCACTATAAATCTCTTGTGTTATCTTGTTTACAGTTACTAATTACTTTCTTCACACAATCTATACTATATATGTTTATGATTAAACTGTGTGATCTTATCATCCACTACATTTTATATTTTTTTTAATTTTATTGTTTTAAGATTTAAATTTGATGCCCTATCTTTTCCAGAAATCATTTGGGGCATAAAAATTGACATTAAATCCATACCTTTTAAGAGTTGATCTCTATTTATTTTACTATGATACTATAAGGACCCTACCTTTAAACATTACATAATCTTGAATTAAATGAATAATTCACATTGAGGATCTTTTTTAGGTTTAGACTTTTAGAGAATTAGGAAATAACTATTACATCTCAAAGATTACAAAGCAGACACATCTAATTAGTTTCCATCTTTTTCCACAAAATATAAACTCTTGAACAAAAGAGTCATGTCTAGTTCCATGTTTTAGTCATCATGACATTTCCTTGATCCCAAACTTGACCGTATCCCACTTTAAGTCCTGTGGAAAACATTTCAAAAACTTGGGATGAGCATAAAAAGCTCAGTAAGGGATATAAAAATACGGAAAGAAAACATTAGTCCAGGTATACATAAGAATAAATGAAATCATACTTTACTCTTAAAACATAAGCACTTTAACATATCTTATAAAATCATAAGATTTATGAATTCCTCATAGATATTATAATACATAAAGGTAACTTGAGGCATTCCTAACATTCTTATGTAGGGAGTAACCCTCATAGTTACATTTGGAATACCCATCACAGTATATTCCCTAAATCTCTTCGAAGAAACCTTAGCATTTAACTCCTTCGTGTTACCCAATGCATTAGAGATATATCACGGGCTCACCTGCCCTTAGTTTATCATGAAACCACCCATCTTCATAAACAATTCCCAAGAACCATAACATAATCGTATCACATAAAACATGCATAAATGAAACACAACATTTCCACATTTCAATCAAAAGATATAAAAAACACATTGATATAATAAAAACATTATCAAAACCATTTTCAATACCAAACTAAAATAAAAGTAAAACATGTTATTTATTTTTCATTTAATAAAAAAGTTATGGCTTGTAGAGGAAGCCAAAACTCAAATAGTGGTCATGATGGCGGAGAAGTCGTTGTCGCCACATACGTAAGACAAAAACATTCCCTTTTTTCATTTAGTAACATGGTTAATATAAAAGATTCCTTTTGAATAAAAGTAAAACTCAAAGGGGTTTATACACCGTATAAAATAAAGTTGTGTATAAAACAAAATATACCTCAATGAAAGGAGATTTTGATGAAGTCCCGTACAAAGACGATATCCTTAGATTAAGGATAAATCAATTACATAATTTATGTGTGAAAAATATAAATAAACCCAACATAAGTGGATATTAAGTGTAAAATAGTCAGATTCATTCAGACATATTCATAGAATGACATATTCAAGGATTACAAGTTTAACCCAAATGATTGAAATTGAGTTAAGAAGTTCCCTTGCAAGAATTCGACAGCCTAACGGCGTCACATTAAAATTCACAAAATGAGTTGATGAGATAGAAAATGGTATCTCATCACTTGGAAAAAAAATTTACATCAATAAGGATATATAATAACATATCCCAACATAATAATATGTAAATTAAAATACATAATAGAGGAAGTCTTTTAAAAAGAGAAGGGTGAAAGGTTCCCTTACCGATTTGGGCAACTTTCGAAACGTACACCCCATGAAAGAAGGGTCATACAATGAAGATGTAATTACCCATAAATTAAAGTATACTACACAAAGAATACTATCATCAGAATTACATACACCACACAAAAGGAAATAGTGGCAAATGTAGCATGAATCTCACGGGAACAAAAAGTGAGATAAAAACCCCTTACCTCATTATGATCAATCGAGTCTTATGACCAAAAGATAATATACACCAATTGAATCACATAATACCATGAATATAAATAGAATAATCATAATATATATCAAATGTCAGTACAAAATACACCACATGAAATAAATAAGTGGAAAACAATAGAAATCTCACGGAATTAAAAGTGAGACAAGAAAATCCCTTACAAAAATTCGGCAGCCTAACAACGCCTCTTAAAAATTCTTAAAATGAATTGATGAGAGTAATAAGGGGTCTCTCATCATATTAAAATAAAAATTACAGTATGGTGAATATAAAAGAACATCCTCCAACATAAGAACATGGATCATAAAAGAAATGACATAAAATAGAGTACTTGAATAGAAAGAGAGAGGTCAGATCCCTTACCTCAAGTCCGACTTGTCTTGTTCGTTACTTTATATTCATGAATAATAAACTTTGGTAAATTAATAATTGATTAAGTAACTAATTTAAATTTTATTATTCAATTCATATCACATATTATAATTTTATAATAATTAGTTAATCATGTGAGTTCATATCAGACGTTTTTGTCGATGTTCAGTACATGAGTTAAAAATGAACTTGTTTGAAAAGAATTGTCCATGTAGTTATAAGTACATCATCTCCAGAATATTATTAATGATTTAAATATCATATATATCTAGTATATATTCATTTTATACTATTCCATAACATTTGGAGATAAAAAACTTAAATGCACCGTTCATGGAGACGGTAGGTCGTACGTACGCATGAACGCTACATTCATTTCTTTGTCATATTAATGGAAATAAAAATAAATGAGAGAGATATATATTATAATTCCAGAATGATATTCATTATTTATATTTAATATATATCATATATATCCATTATATATATATACTTATAATAGTACAAAACATTTGGATATAATAAATGAAATGCACCGTTCATGGAGACGGTAAGTCGTACGTACACATGAACGCTACTTTCATTTCTATTTCATAATTTAATGGAATGAAAACATAATGATAAATAGATATGTTATAATTACAGTATAATACCATATATAATATCATTAACTCCATCCTTTATACATCCCACATATGGCATTAACGATTCAAATCACTTTGAGGGGGCGGTACACCGCACTTACTAAAATGAAATTATCGAGTTTATCCATTATGGAAACCATAAAGGTATGAAATAAATGAAAAATACAGAAGAATAAGGAAAATATAAACATAATATATATCATATATAAATAGAGTGACATCTTAATGGACACCATTAGAGGTGTTAAAATAATATTGAACAATCATCGTTTCGTGAGGCAGTAATTCGCCACCCACAGAAACAGTATGTTCTTTAACCATTAGACAAAGGTTTGTGTAAGTGTAGCTGGAATACTTCTCATAAAAACATCCTAGTATATTGAATATAATGTTTTTGTAACAAAATAAAATAAGAAAAAGATTTTAAGGAGTTGGATAATCAAAATAAAACAAAAGAACATAAGAGAAGTCATTACCTTTAAATCGGGTAACTCCCCTTGGTTTGAACCAAAATAGTTTCTTGAAGAGCTTTATGCCTAAGGTAAGGCTTCTAGGAAGAAGAGAGGGATGTGGAGAGATAAAAAGAGTTGAGTTTTGTCGATCCAAAGGCTTGAGAGGTGTGGGTAAGGTGGTAGAGGTGGTGGCCTTTTATAATAGGGAGGAGTGGCACTCTTGGAATGTTATAAAATGCTACTTTATTATAAAATGCTTTTCAGATTTTAAAGGTCCCAAAAAGATATATTTCGAGGATAAGGTGATAAGGGTTCTAAATCCACCCATACAATATGTTTTTGACAAGTGTATGTCTTATATTTAACTTTATATTTTCATTTTATTTAAATCATTCATTAATGACGTAATCACTACATCATCCCAGTGTCATAAATAAATTTATTTATTTAATGTCTAAAAATTATATAAAAAACTATCATGATGTAGGAAATATTTTTATCTTTCTAATTAATATTTATGGTAAAAAATATGACTTGTATAACCCCATGTAAAAATTGGTTTAGTAAAACAATACATGTTTGTGACACTTTTATATTTTACTTTAAATAAAAAGTTATTAATATCATTTTCGTACCCAAGTGGCTCCATGGGGTACTCAAGTTGACCCATGGATTTTCATGGTCAGACATGACTCATCCAATAAGGGTATGACATGTGTCAATGTAATTTAATATTATTAATATTTTTACCTTAAATTATACTAATTACCTCTAATCGCGATTAATAAAACTCAAAAGTTACTATTCACAAAAAAATATTTTCATCTCATTGAACCACATTTTACTTACTAATGAAAACCATGTATGTCAGATTTTTGAAATTCAATTCACAGAAGTGGTAAAGTTTTGTTTAATGAATAATTCAGTTTTTTTAACTACCACTTAGTTTTTTTTGTAAAGCCTCGGTCAAGGACCGAAGCACCATTTATTAATTAAAGAAGAAAAAGTTTACATGAGACGAAAGGATGGGATCTTATTACAATATCTTTCAAAGAGGTGAAATAAATCAACTGGCAGCACATCCAGCCAAGTCATGCTCTGGTGAACACCTTTGTTGGCAAGGGCATCAGCAACAATATTTGCTTCCCGGAAGTCATGTGTGGCAATGTAGTCAATTTCCTGTAGCGAATTTAGGCAATTCATCCAAAGCGTAGTGAGTGGCCAGGCGAGATGAATGACTCCATTCCAAATGGCTTGAACAATGGTGGTATAATCACTTTCAATCCAAAGTTATCGCCATCCTCTTTGCAGTGCAAAATCAACATCATGTATGACTCCTAGCATCTCCGCTTCTCGGGATGAGGCAGTCCCACACCCACTATAAAAGAAACCCTGGCACTGGTCAGCAGAATCTCTAAAAATGGCCCCATAGCTGGCAGGTCCAGGATTGCCTTTTGAGGCACCGTCAACGTTCACTTTAATCCAACCCGGCATCAGAGGTTTCCAGAAAACTTCAAAGAGGTGCCTGGTCTTCGGGAAAATACCCGGGACACGGATACGTCTGAGGACCTTGAAGTCACCAATATAATTGCTACAACAGTCTTTTTAAATTTAGGCGGCTTCATGAATCACAATGAGAATTCGAGCTTTTCCTGCATTGAGACTGAATGAGTGCTTATTATGAATAAGGTCGTTTCTTACATACTAGATTTCATGTAGGAGTTCCACCACTGTCACAAGAAAAATGTTTTTAACATGCTGAGAGGCTTCATGTTTAGTACATTTCTTCAAAAGCAAACAGATCGGGTCAGATAAGGACCATGAGCAATTAAATAACTCAAAAATGTAGTTCCATAAAGCCGAGGCTGTAGCACAAGACAAAAAAAGATGATCAGAATCCTCCCTGTGCTGATTACACAAATGACATTTAGAGCATAGTTGAATGCCAAAGGCTTGAAGACAAGTTTCAGTGGGAAATCTATTGTGAGCAATGCACCAAATAAGGGTGAACCTAGAGGGTCTGATCCAAGTCTTATTGAAGGTGCTCACCCATTTATAATTAGGTTCATTCCCAGAGAAATTGTGCATGTAGAATTTTTTCGAGTCAAGGATGCCATTAGGAGAAGGTTCCCAAACAAGGAAGTCCCCAGAATTAGAGAAAGTGTAATTCTCAATGATCTGAGCAATGTTGTTAGGGATATCGTGCCTATGAAGTTGCATAACATCTTTAATGGTATGGCTGGTGTCTTCAGGAGTGTTATTAGGAGGCAGCAAGGATATCAATGGATTACCCATCCAGTTGTCACACCAGAAATTAATGTTGGAGTCAGCGCTGACCATCCATCTATAATTAGCCATAATCTTCTGATATGAGTTTCTAACAGAGGTCCAGATCGAGGAGTTAATGAAATTAAAATTTCTTTTTAATAGTTTATTTAGGAATCTATGTTTTAAAAAATCAGAGGCTTTGGAGTTGTCATTAATGAGACGCCAAGTGAATCTCTCTTGCATGGCATCGTTAAACAATTTTAAGTTTTTCATGCCAATGCCTCTGTTATCAAGAGGTTTACAGCAGGTCTTCCATGGGATGGTGACAAGTTTCCTTTCAAAGATACTTCCCGTCCAAATAAAATTTTTTATATAGGTATTAATTTTCTTGAAAGTACCTGTGGGCCATTTATAAATCATGAGGGTGTAAACTAACTTTGAGACAATGGTTGATTTGACAAGACAGATTCTACCAGCCATGGAAAGGGATTTCCCCTTCCAAGTAGAGAGTTGATTGATGATTTGATCCGTGATATTAGAGAAATATCAGGATTTATTTGATATTACAAATTCAAAAATGATGTCCATTTTACCAAATTCATAAAATAGAAGTTGAATTAATTATTTTTATAATTAATTCATGCTGCCAAAACAAATAGCGTGTTTTTGAGAAACAAAATCTATCAAAAGATTGACACTTGTTTATGTTCAATTTAAAAGTGAAATTAGTTCCAATGACCACCATTGAATTAAATGGTAAAAATATATTCTAATTACACTTTAAAACCAATTAAAAAGATAATCTAACCATATAAATAAATTATATTAAAAGGAGGTTATGAATTAAAATACAACATTTTTCACTATTCATAAAAAATGAACTTTATTGGAAAAATACCAAAAATTTACACAAAGTAAATTTTGATGTCTTGATTCTAAAGAAGGATTTTATTTTTTCAATATAACATATAAAATTTACATAAAGTATATTTAAAAAGGGTTCGCCATTAAAAGTTAGTTAATCGACCTTTTAAAGAATATTAGAATATTTATGCTTAAAATTGGATTCATTCACATTTTAAGCCTCTATAATTTATTGGATAATTGTTAAAATATTTAACAAACATAAATAATCATTTTGTAGTTAGTTATTTTCAATCCCACCATTATAACGGCTAGGCATTAACTACCATTTAAAATAATATTATTTTATTATTAGTGTGCAACGTAAGATTTCAAAGAAACTCGTTGTTGCGTATTGGGTACGCCATCGAGCATATCATTCCCTTTAAAGTAATATTAACATTTTATTCACAAATTTGAAAATTTCACATTCTTTATTTACCTGGGGTGTTACATCCTTCCCCCCTTTTGATAATTTCATCCTCACAATTTTTAAAATTAGGCTCGGAAACTTCATTGAAAGCCCCACATCAGAAAAGGAGTCAATTAAACTGTCACTTTAAAAGAATGAAAGGGAAGTACAAAGGTCACCTGAGTTAACCCATACTAGGATTCCATGTAGGAACACATGGATATGGAAAAGAAACCAAAGGGTCATGTTCTGATGGAGAGTGATAGAAAACATGTTTAGGAGAAAGTTAACCACCAGGAAATCAGAAACCTGTGATGGGTTAAACGGTATTTGATTCCCCAGTAAGAAAAGTTAACAAAAAAAATTTTAGTTTTAAGTTACTTTTCATTGAGGAATTTATTTATGAGCTTAACTAAATCATAAGGAAACATACTTACTTGTCATGTAGACATTAAAATTCTACTAGATTTCTAACACAAACTCATATTTTCTCCAAACGATGAGAATTTAAGATGACTTGTTTGCTTTAAGAGCGCTGAAATCAACTTCGAGAGAATCACATAATCCATAAAATATGAACTATATATTTCCCATGTATTTAGACCTTAACAAAAACCAAAATGGCTAGTACAAGATCAGATAATCCCCAAAAAGGACAATCTTTCACAAAAAGAAAAACTACTCTTAATCTCCAAATTTTGTCAAACATTATCCAAAGTTCAACAAAGACCATTCAATAAACTGTTTTCCATAAAATTCTTCGAAGTAATCCAAATTAATAATTAAACCCAAATCTCTGAAGGATTTAATCACATAGTCTTCCAAGATAAATCTTAACATTTATCTCCAAATAACATCAGTTACTCTTAAAGTCTCATATTGAAAAGTAATTAACCTAATCACATATCCTCAATGATAGGTTAATCATTTCCATAGATAACCCAAAATAAAATTATTCCTGATTCATAAGATCATCTAACTAGAAAGAATTAGTCATACTAACCAAGGAATTCACATAGTCCAGTGGTAGGTGATAAATCCCAGTCACACTTTGGTTGTGGGTTTGATTCCCACAGCTTCGGCCGATGCGACAGGTTGTCACATGATCTACATGTTGTCCTTTTTCCAAAATTATACAATACTTAAAACATTCCCCAAAAAGAGATAAAATCTTCAAAAATAACCATAACATAATTTAACCTCAAGTTTATCTCATGCCTTTAATTTTCCATCATAACATATAGTAACCCATAATTACCTCAAAAGTAAGGATCATATAAACCCCAATGGTTACCTTTATAATTATTACCTAAACTTCCATATCAAGTTGGTTCTCTCATACATGGTGCATTAGAGAACTCACCAAGGTTCAAGTGGTTAATCATGACTTCTTGATAGTTGGTTTAGAATAACCATGAGATTCCTCATTGAATCCCCTATTTCGTCCAGTATCTTAATCAAAGAACCACCATATTTTCCTTCATACCCATTGTCACTTTAATGCCTGCTAGATCCATCCATTTACTAAAACCAAAAATGTCAGTGTCAGTATATCAAAAAAATCATCATGTAATAATGAGGAAGATAAACACTAAGATATACTTATCCAAGTTATCTCAAACTCATTCTAACTTTCAAAATAAAACAATGACTCCATCCAATATACTAACCACTGTGGTTATCTACAACTTGTCACTTATGCTTAAATAACAATCTAACCTCTAAAGCTATCTAAACCGAACTTTGATACAAACTATAAGGACACGACCTTAAAACATTACATAATCTTGAATTAAATTAATAATTCACATTGATGATCTTTTCAGGTTTAGAGTTTTAGAGAATTAGGACATAACTATTACATCTCAAAGATTACAAAGTAGACACATCTACTCAGTTTCCATCTTTTTTCACAAAATATAAACTCTTGAACAAAAGAGTCATGTCTAGTTCTATGTTTTAGTCATCATGACATTTCCTTGATCCCAAACTTGACCGTATCCCACTTTAAGTCATGTGGAAAACATTTCAAAAACTTGGGATGAGCATAAAAATCTCAGTAAGGGATATAAAAATACAAAAAGAAAACATTAGTCCAGGTATACATAAGAATCAATGAAATCATACTATACTCTTAAAACATAATCACTTTA
This sequence comes from Viscum album, assembly GCA_963277665.1. Lineage (NCBI taxonomy): Eukaryota > Viridiplantae > Streptophyta > Magnoliopsida > Santalales > Viscaceae > Viscum > Viscum album. The sequence goes on along the minus strand of OY728155.1, from coordinate 1,511,517,846 downwards.
ACATACCTTATGAAATCATAAGATTTATGAATACCTCATAGATATCATAAGACATTAAGGTAACTTGAGGCATTCATAACATTCTTACGTAGGGAGTAACCCTCATGGTTACGTTTGGAATACCCATCACAATATATTCCCTAAATCTCTTTAGAGAAACCTTAGAGGTTAACTCCTTCGTGTTACCCAATGAATTGGAGAGCTATCACGGGCTCACCTGCCCTTAGTTTATCACAGAACCACCCATCTTCATAAATAATGCCCAAGAACCATAACATAATCGTATCACATAAAAAAAGAATAAAGGAAACATAATATTTCCATATTTCAATCAAAAGATATCAAAAACAAATTGATACAATCAAAACATTATCAAAACCATTTTCAATACTAAAATAAAAGAAAAGTAAAAAATGGTATTTATTTTTCATTTAATAAAAAAGTTATGGCTTGTAGAGGAAGCCTAAATTCAAATAATGGTCACGACGGCAGAGAAGTTTTTGCCGCCACATACATAAGACAAAAACATTCCCTTTTGTCATTTAGTAACACGCTTTGTATAAAAGATTCCTTTTTAATAAACATAAAAGTCAAAGGGTTTTACACACCGTATAAAAGAAAGTTGTGTATAAAACAAAATATACCTCAATGAAAGGAGTTTGAGACAAAGTCCCGTACAAAGATAGTATCATTAGATTAAGGATAAATCAATTACATAATTTATGTGTGAAAAATATAAATACACCCAAAATAAGTGGATATTAAGTGTAAAAAAATCAGAGTCATTCACACATATTCATATAATTACATATTCATGGATTACAAGTTTAACCCAAAGGATTGAAATTTAGTTAAGAAGTTCCATTGCAAGAATTCGACAGCCTAACAACGTCACTTTAAAATTCACAAAATGAGTTGATGAGAGATAAAATGGTATCTCATCACTTGGAAATAAAATTTACATCAATAAGGATATATAAGAACATATCCCTACATAATAATATGTAAATTAAAAGACATAACACAAGAAGTCTTTTAAAAAGAGAAGGGTGAAAGGTTCCCTTACTGATTTGGGAAACTTTCAAAACGTACACCCCATGAAAGAAGGGTCATAAAATGAAGATTTAATTACCCATAAATTAAAGTATATTACAAAAAGAACACTATAATGGGAAGTAAATACACCACACAAAAGTAAATAGTGGAAAATGTAGCATGGATCTCACAGGAACAAAAAGTGACATAAAAACTCCTTACCTCATCGTGATCAATCGAGTGTTATGACCAAAAGATAATATACAACAATTGAATCACATAATACCATGAATATAAATAGAATCATGATAATATATATCAAATGGAAGTACAAAATACACCACATTAAATAAATAAGTGGCGAACAATAGAAATCTCACGGAATTAAAAGTGAGATAAGAAAATCCCTTACAAAAATTCGGCAGCCTAAAAACGCCTCTTAAAAATTATTAAAATGAATTGATGAGAGTAATAGGGGGTATCTCATAATATGAAAATACAAATTATAGTATGGTGAATATAAAATAACATCCTCCAATATAAGAACATGTAGCATAAAATAAATGACATAAAAGAGAGTACTTGAAAAGAAAGAGAGAGGTCAGATCCCTTACCTCAAGTCCGACTTGTCTTGTTCGTTTTTTATATTCATGAATAATAAACTTTGGTAAATTAATAATTTATTAAGGACCTCATTTAATTTTTTTATTCAATTAATATCACATATTATAATGTTATAATAATTAGTTAATTACGTGAGTTCATATTAGACATTTTTGTCGATGTTCGGTACATGAGTTAAAAATGAACTTGTTTGAAAAGAATTGTCCATGTAGTTATAAGTACATCATCTACAGAATATTAATAATGATTTAAATATCATATATATACATTATATATTCATTTTATAGTATTCCATAACATTTGGAGATAAAAAACTGAAATGCACCGTTCATGGAGACGGTAGACCGTACGTACGCATGAACGCTACATTCATTTCTTTTTCATATTAATGGAATTAAAAATAAATGAGATATATATATTATAATTCCAAAATTATATTCATCCTTTAGATTTAATATATATCATATATATCCACTATATATATATACTTATAATAGTACAAACCATTTGGAGATAAGAAATGAAATGCACCGTTCATGGAGACGGTAAGCCGTACGTACGCATGAACTCTACTTTCATTTCTATTTAATACTTTAATGGAATGAAAACATAATGATACTAGGTATATTATAATTACAGTATAATATCATATATAATATCATTAACTCCTTCCTTTATACGTCCCACATATGGAATTAACAATTCAAATCACTTTGAGGGGGTGGTAGTCCGAACTTACTAAAATGAAATTATTGAGTTTATCCATTATGGAAACCATAAAGGTATGCCATAAATGAAAAATAAAGAAGCATAAGGAAAATATAAACATAATATATACCATATATAAATATAGTGACATATTAATGTCCACCATGAGAGGTGTTTAAAGAAGATTGAATAATCATTGTTTCGTGAGGCAGTAATTCGCCACCCATAGAAACAGTATATTCTTTAACCACTAGACAGAGGTGTGTGTAAGTTTAGCTCAAATAATTCTCATAAAAACTTCCTAGTATATTGAAGATACTTTTTTTGTTACAAAATAAAGGAATAAAAATATTTTAAGGAGTCGGAGAATCAAAATAATACAAAAGAACATAAGAGAAGTCATTACCTTTAAATCGGGTAACTCCCCTTGGTTTGAACCAAAATGGTTTCTTGAAGCGCTTTCTGCCTAATTTAAGGCTTTTAGGATGAAGAGAGGGATGTGGAGAGATAAAAAGAGTAGATTTTGGTCGATCCAAAGGCTTGAGAGGTGTGGGTAAGGGGTAGAGTTGGGGGCCTTTTATAAGAGGGAGGAGTGTCACTCTTGGAATGTTATTAAATGGTACTTTATTATAAAATGTTTTTCAGATTTTAAAGGTCCCAAAAAGATATATTTCAATGATAAGTTGATAAGGGTTCGAAATCCACCCATACAATAGGTTTTTTAAAAGTTTATGTCTTATATTTAACTTTATCTTTTCATTTTATTTAAATCATTCATTAATGACGTAATCACTGCATCATCATGGTGTCAGAAATGATTTTTTTTATTTAATGTCTTAAAATTATAAAAAAAATATCATGATGTAGGTAATATTTTTAGATTTCTAATGAATAATTATAGTAAAAAATATGATTTGTATAATCCCATGTGAAAATTGGTTTAGTAAAACAATACATGTTTGTTACAATTTTATTTTTACTTTAAATAAAAAGTTATTAATGTCATTTTCTTACCCAAGTGGCTCCATGGGGTCCTGAAGTTGACCCATGGATTTTCATGGTCGGCCATGACTCACCCAATAAGGGTATGACATGTTTCAAGGTAATTTCATATTATTAAAAACATTATTTTTACCTTAAATTACACTAATTACCTCTAATCGTGATTAATAAAACTCAAAAGTTACTATTCACCAAAAATTATTTTCATCTTATTGAACCACATTTTACTTACTAATGACAACCATGTATGTCGGATTTTTGAAATTCAATTCATAGAAGTGGTAAAGTTTCATTTAACGAAATATTAATTTTTTTTATCTACTACTTAGTGGTTTCATTATTCATCAAAAAATGAAGTTTTTCAGAAAATACCAAAAATTCATCCTAAGATACATTTTATATTACGAATTCAAAAATTATGTCCATTTTACCAAATTCATAAAATAGAAGTTTCATTAATTATTTTTATAATTAATTCATGCTGTCAAAACAAATAGAGTGATTTTAAGAAACAAAATTTATCAAAAGATTGACACTTGTTTATGTCCACTTTCAAAGTGAAATTAGTTCCAATGACCACCATTGAATTAAATGGTAAAAATATATTCTAATTACACTTTAAAACCAATTAAAAAGATAATATAACCATATAAATAAATTAGATTAAAAGGAGGTTATGAATTAAAATAAAGCATTTTTCACTATTCATAAAAAATGAACTTTATTGGAAAAATACCAAAAATTTACACAAAGTAAATTTTGATGTCTTGATTCTAAAAAAATGATTTTATTTTGTCAATATAACATATAAAATTTACATAATGTAGATTTAAAAAGGGTTCTCCATCAAAAGGCGGTTAATCGACCTTTAAAAGAATATTAGAATATTTATGCTTAAAATTGGATTCATTCACATTTTAAGCCTCTATAATTTATTGGATAATTGTTAAAATATTTAATAAACATAAATAATCATTTTTTAGTTAGTTCTGTTCAATCCCACCATTATAACGGCTAGGTGTTAACTACCATTTAAAATATTATTATTTTATTATTAGTGTGCAACATAAGATTTCAAAGAAACTCATTGTTACGTATTTGGTATGCCATCGAGCATAGAATTACCTTTAAAGTAATAATAAAATTTTATTCACAAATATGAAAATGTCATATTCTTTAATTACCTTGGGTGTTACAGATACCTTAAAAAATTATTATTAGAGAAAAACCTTTTGAACTTTGATTGTCTATATTTTTTTAATTTATTATTTATACGTATTTGTTAATATTATAATTTCTTCTAGAATATAATATTTTTAGGCGATCCTTTTCAGTAAAGGATCTCTTATAGAGGGAAAATGGTTTGAATCCTACATTACCACCATACTTGAATGGTAATATGTATACTCAATGGAATATTTATATGGGATATTACCATAAAAGTATTGATATTTTGTATTGGGATATTATAATAAAGTATTATGTTTTCCCACATTTTATCTAGTTAATCTGAAAAGTTTAGATGTTAATAGATATGAGATTAATTTCAAAGTTATGAATATTTTATATTATTTTTTTTGTAGAATTTTTTTGATAAGATATGTAAATACACCACTTATTATAAGATTTGAAAACTTCTGGATATAGATACATTTAATGAAGTATAGAATTTGAGAAAATAAAATTCTATGATGTTAGGAGAATCTAGTATAAATTATGAAAACGTGATTTTTTTCATTAATTATAGGAATACTAATCACATGAGAATAGAATGATTTAGGAAAAAGGAAAAGGAGCATAATTTTAAGGGAAAGAAGGATCATGTAACTACACTATATTTCTATGAAGGTATTTTAAATATTTATTTGTGAAATTAAATTGGTATCTCTTATGATTGAAGGAAGAAATGAAAGATAAAATATGACTATATAAGTATAAAAAATCAATGAAAGAAAAATAAGTTCACGAATAGAGAGAAGAGAGATTTTTCTTTCTGGATCAGTAATGAATATCTAGATTCAATTAGTGAATATGAAAGTGTGAAGAAAACTATTCATATTGTTTTTATAGATAAATATGATAAGGTAACATATTTATCTTCTTAATCATGTTCTTTAAGTGAATTGGGTGAATCAAAAAGGGAAACATGAAACATATGTTTGATGTCAAGCATATATGAGTTCAGTAATTTAGCTTCTTATTATGGATTTGACCTCGACTCTAGATATCATAATATTACTATTAAAGAGTTATAAAATAAGGTTTATGAGTTACAAAATATTGTAGTCACTATTAAAGATGCATACATGAAATTAAATAAGGATAAAAAAAGTTGGTGGAGGAGAAAAGTGAAGTTTATTCTAAAGTGTTAAAACTTAAAGATGAGAATTAAAGGATGAGAGATATTGTTTCTTTTTATAATTAAGGGGAAAGAATAATAGAATAAATAAACTCTTTGATAAATCCTATGCTTGGTAATATTATTTCAATGTTAAGATTTAGTTATCCTCTTTATTTTAATAAATATGATGATAAATATAAGTGTATGGTTTGTTATTTTTCTGTAGATTTTTTAAATGTGGATTACATATGAAATATTATTTTGAATGTTGTGAAAAATTTAGAAAACTAGTTGGGTGTAACAATGAATTTATAGATACATCTCAGATGAGTTCAAATGTTTGAAGAGTTCATTTAGATTGAGTTCCCAAATTCACTTTAAATAATTCAGTGGAACCTAAACCACTCTACTTACCTAGGCGATTCATTTCTTAAGACTAACATCCATACCTCTTATTGTTCTATATAATGGTATGTTAGCATGACATTTTCTATGAGTAATTTCTTTTTTTCCCATGAACATTATTTTACTATTTTCTTATTTTGTTTTCTAAAATGTGCTTAATTATTGATTATATTTCAATTCTATCCACATAACATATGAATAAATTTAATATTATTCATTGTTTTATGGGTACTAGTTGTTTTTGTTTTGAATAGTTGGAGTTCACTTGATTATCCTACCTTAACAATTGGTTTGATGAGCTTTCACCGTAATATCCTTTCAAGAGAAAAAAACTTGGATTAAGGGGGACTTTTTACTATTTCTATTATTTTTTTCCTATTTAAGGGTTGGATTTTTTTTAAAACAATTATGCAAAATTTTAGGGCGAGTTGATAATATAAACTAGTGAATCATATTACGCATTTTTTAATTATTTTATTTTACTTCTTGAGAATGTTATTGAACTTGAGTTATTATTGTTTAATATTTTTATAGTTTTACATTAAGGAGTTTCTTTATTTTTTTATTTAATGTCCCTATTTATTTTTATTTTATAACCTCTTTTTTTTCATTACATGATATTCTTTAAATTGTATTTATTATTTTTTACCTTATAAAAATTGGGGAGTTGTTTAGTTTTTTATGAGGTAAGTTTGAGTTTTTTAATTATCAAAAATGGAGTGAATGGTGAGTAGATCCTTTCCTATCCATTTTATGATTTTATAATTAATTTATCATTTATTTATTGTGTTTTGATAAATTAATTTTTTTTAATTTTATTTGAGATGTGAATTTTCTACAAATGAGATTAATAAGAGTATTATAAGAATATATTCATATGTAAAGGTTATGATGGGAAATATTGATGCACGAAAAATTAGTTTTATGATTTTGAGTATTGGAGGATACAATTCAGTATATCAAAAGAATAATAATTATAGACTTACATGCTTGAATGCATGATTTATGTGCATTATAAAATTATAATTTCAAAATAAATGAATCGAGAATCATGGAAGCCTAGTTGAAATATTCAGTATGAGGCATCTATGAAGCTTAGCCGAAACATATAGTTTGTGTTATAGAAAAATATTTTTTATGATATTTTATTATCATAAAATACCCTAAGAAAAAATACTATATGATCAACCATAAATTCACATAAAAATTCTATCAATCATATGATATATATTTTCCATTACTTATAGAAATTCAGTTTATGATATCTGTACACTATTAAAAAATTCTCTATATTAAGTTCTACCCTTTACTTGTTATAAAAAAACATTGATAAAGGGGTTAGATTTATAAGAGTTACCTAAAAGCACTAATAAAGTGGTTCTTTATCATCATTCATAAAAACAATCTTTTATTAGTGATTTTTAGTGTTCAGAAAAGTCTACTATAGTAGTGATTTTCTGAGCTTTTATCAATGATTTTCTTGGCTCTGTTAAGAGTTCACCTTCATAAGAAAATTTTCTAAATTATTAAAAATAAATTTTACAATATAAATATATTTATATTGATATATATATAAAATATTTGATATATAATATATTTATTTATTTTTTTAAAAATAATTAAAAATTAATTCTATTTAATTATTTACAAATTAGTATTGAGTAATATATATTTAATAATAATTTTGAAATATAAAAAAGTAATAAATTAATTAATATCTTAATATAAGTTAAAAAAACGAATTTAACTTGAAACTATCATATATTTTGATATGAGTGTTCAATTGAGCTCCATGATAAATCACATCGAAGCCTACAAAGAGATCTATGATATACTGGTGAGGGGGACCTTGGTCACTATTTTTGTGAGGTCAAAAAAAGTTTCATAATGCCTTTAAAACTGAGTTTTTAGTTGGGATACCCTAATATTTTATTATTTGATGGAATTTCATATTCTTTTAAGAGAGTCTTGTTATCATTTCTCAATGGATACTAAATTTATTCATAGGGATCACACTCATATAGATATTGTGGGGTTCAAATTTTAAAGTTTTTTTTATTGTAGTGTTATTTATAAACAAATTTATACATATTTTCATATATTTACATATAAAAAATTTAATAGAAAAAATAAATATTTGAATATATTGACTTATAAAATGTATTTTTAAATATATAAACCACATGCCAATAAAAAAAATATTCATTTTATTTGTGTTTTAAAATGTGTGAATATGTATATACCTGTAAAAATGTATTTTTAATTTCATTTATAAATATGTGTGCATGCATCTATGCCAAAAAAAGAAATATAATCATATAAATTTTATTATACATGTAAATAAATATGAAAATATAATATATGTAAATAAATAAATAAATTTATATTTATATACAGACACACACACAAATATGTATATATAAATATAAACACACACACATAAGAACACACATACACAATCGTGTTTTACACATGTATTTAAAAATAATTATGTGAATATATATAATTATATATAAATATAAATATGAACACACACACACACAAATATAAATATAAACACACACAAACATATTTTATAAATGCATTTAAAATTAATTTGATAAATATATATAATTAAGTTAATATTTATAATTATATAGATACATAATTAAGTGAATAAATATATCAAAAAGATGTATGTAAATATATACAAATAAATAGATATACCACATAATACCAAGAAACATGTTGTTTTTGTGGTAATGAGGGTTTAATTTGAACATGGATGTTTGAGTTCGAATCCTAGGAGTTGCATGCGATGGATGAACAGGGGGGGTACAGAGCACTGATAAATGGGAGGCAATGTGCTAATCACTAATAAAGGTGGGGGGGGGGGGTGCTTGCGTGCCTGTAGGTGCAACGGAGTAGGATAGTACTTAAAAAATGGGTATCATGGTGGTCCAAAATAGATAAAAGGGGTCTTTGGAGGAGGAAAAATAATTTAAAAATAATAAAATTTCAGCTATTTTTTTAGCATGATAAAGAGTTAATTTATTAGCACCAGTAAAAGTGGCCAACTTTTAAGGGTTCTTATAATATCAATGGATTTTTGGAAATGATTAATGAAAAATCTACCATTGATAAAAAGGGGATCTGTAGTAGTGAAACTTGAGTAGGAAGTTACAAAAAAATAAATGAGTTTTTCAATATTGAGATAGCTGGGTCACGTTATAAATGAGTATTATGATATCTTTAAATAAGAGAAGATGATGCATGCAGAATTAAATTTAGAATATAATGAATCTGAAATATATGTCAGTCCCATGAAGTACTCATAATGAGGATTAATATATATAGAGTTCTCATGGATTCTTATATTTAGTAATTATACTAAGATATTCAAGATGATGGAATATTTGATCCATACAATCAGATGATACAGGACAGGTAGAAACTATGAGTTATGATTATAGGTTTTTGAATGATATAATTAATGGGAACTCCATATTATGGCCCTAGATATAATAGATTATGAATTGTCCTTATGTTTATAATATTGACACAATGTAAGATTCATTTATTCTTTACATACTGTCACCACAAGAATGACATGTCAAGATTTATATCAAGGTTATGATAAGGAAAATTCCATATATAGTATCAATGAGAGAATATGAAGTCATTTTTACACAATTTTCATCAAGGTACTCTGTTTCATGATTGTTTTTATATTATAACATTCTATTTTTTTATATTTCTTCTATATAATTTGTTTTGGAAAGATGATTTTATATCTAACAAATTTATTGTAAGTGTTTTTGAATAGTTTGATATAGGATTGAAAGATACACGTGATCAAATTATTTTATCATCACATTATTATATCTAAATATCATATTTATGATATGAAATATAATAAAATGTTTTAGGAAACACATCGTTATGTATTATCATGATAATATGGTACAGTGATAATGGATTCTCAAGTTACATCAAGAGGATATTCATCTTGAAGGTCATGTTGTAAAGCCGTATTATGAGAATTCAATAGAGAGAATGTATTATCCAAAATATGAGGAGACTGTGTTTCATGAATAAATCCTTGATAAGTGTTGTAGTGATGATACATTGAGAAGAATACATTATCAAGACCTGTAATGTGATAATTATATTATCAGTACACACATTATATTTATGAAGAATTAATGGGTATTGTATACATGTTTATATTACTTTAACTATGAAGGTAGTGAAGAGAATTTTGTAAACTCCTACATGAAGAACACCATGGAGATTTTTTTATAAAGGATCTAATCATTGATTATTTTCTATATAAGGATGAAGAATTTAGGTAGTGAGATAGTGGTTATGACAATAGTTCTATATTGAAGTGTTGTAAAGTTTGAGAGGTAAATTATTCTATAAACTGTTATTGAATTGTTGAGACATTACTAGTTCACTAGAAGTTTATTATTCAATTACTTCTATAAAGGTCCAAAGATCACTATTTCTATGTCAAAAACCTATTCAAAAACTTTTTATTTGGTTTCATTGGTTTAGTCTACTCTAATGTATTGATTTCTTTTCAATATAATTTTTATATATGGTCATACCTCTAACCATAAGGTACTTGGTTTTTCTCACCATACCAGAAGGAAATTAATAGGTTCTTCTTGACCCTTCTAAAAGTCACAAGTTGAGGATACTACTTAGAATTTCTAGGTTAGGTATTCTTCCTTAAAACCAGTTGGGTTCTGTCTGTACCCATAAAATTCATAGGCTGGGAAATATCTTTATAAAAGTCTAGGTTTTTTCTATACCCATAAAAATTTAGGGTTTTGTCTACACCTTTACAAAAGTATTTTTTTACCCATAAAAGGTTATATCATAGTGAATATCCATGATCTTGTTTTAAGAGTTTAAAGAATGGATTTATGATCATTTGGATCCAAACTACTATAAATATCACATGTTATATTTATTTCCTTTACTACTTACTCTCTTCACACACTCTCTATTATATATGTTTATTCTTTAATAGTGCGACTTTATCATACATTTAATTACACATAATTTTTTTGTTACTTTGATCATTTTAAGATTTATGATTCACCCCCACCTTTATTTCCATCAATCATGTGGTACATTACACTTCTACCATGGTAGTGTGTTTATATTATGCATATTTACTTGTTTTATCCTCATCAAATATCTGAAAAACCGATTAAATTAGATTTCCCTCCTTTGGGTATTATTTAATAGTTTGTTTCTTCAAATATTATTTTTTAGTGCAATTTTACTCCATTAAAAGATTATAAAGGACCTCCTGTGACCTTCCTTTATCAACATATTTATTTCTTTTTATTATTATTTTCATTCAAAAACTATTATGTGAAATTTAGTTTTATTGGTATAATTGATTGATTATTCTCACTATTTATTTATTCCAACAAATCCACTTGAGATTAAGAACTATAGAGGATTTATTTGGTATTTATAAGTAGAATATCAAACCTTTTATCCATCATTTATAAGTTTTTTGGGGACTTAGACGTTTTACTTATTATTTTTAATGAAATATTCAACCCGTTATTCATTTCTTGACAAATGATCTTGAATTTTCTCAAGGTTCTCCAGTATCATTTTAGGTATCCAATCCTCCAAAGTTGAAGTTGGTTACTGTTTCTATATAATCATATGACAAGTAGGATAAATATTTCTAGGATTTACAGGAATTCCATCATGTATTAAGACATTTACATCTATATAAGGTGATTTAAATCGATCCCTCAAGTGTGGGTAATTTGAATTTAGTAGAGTTTTATTCGGCACATGTTCTCATTGATATAAAATCCTAAATTTCATTTTAATTCCCTAATTTCCCAATTTATTTAATTCATAATTATCCATCCATGTTTTTTGATCTAATACCTCTAAATTGAGTGGATTTATTTTGGGAATAAATCATTTTAAGGATGATCCAACCTACTGGAAATTGTTTTTCTCCCTTAGACATAAGTCAAAATATCCACTCCAACCTTGACCAAGTTAATGTGTTAGATATTTATTAAAACTTTATAGATTTTCAAGACTTACCATGTTCTTTTCCCCATGAATGATTTTCTTAGGTGATATAATTTTATAATTATTTCTCAAATTTGAGTAAATCAAAAGTTCTCAATATGAGTAACACATTATTCTTCTATTGTGTCTTTGAGACCAAAATTTTAAACAATTTTTAAATTTAATAAATAGAAAGTTTAACATAATTAATTTTAGTGTTTTCAAGGATCATAAATATACATTATATCCTTTAATTATAATACTATTTCATGTATTTTTTTTCAAAATTATCTTGAGATTAAGAGAACCCTTTTTTCTATGATATCCATGAGTTATTGTATCAACCAGATCATTCCCTATTAGTGTGATACCATCATAAAATTAATGTATTATCAATGATATAGGGATTATGTGGGTTGTAATGTTTTGGTAAAATAATTTTCATCTCTCTGATTCTTCATTAAACTTCTCTTCATCTCCATTAATTAAATAAATGATTTATCATGTCATTTTTTTGATTTTATCAATTTATAAGTATCACCTCAATAATTTATCTTGGATGGATACTCATGAATCAAATGTATCATATTATATTTTTACTAACCACTTCCTTCCCACCCAAACTTCAAAAAATAGGATAATCACATCAAACACAACTCCTCCTTTTCCAACCTCGTTTGAGGAAATGGTTGGATTTCCATGATAAATTCTTTATGAACATGTAGGAACACTCTATTGGTGATCCATAAAAAATTGTTAGGGACTCCACTTGAGGATTTTATATCATATTCCATTTATTTGTGTGTTATCATGATGAAATATTGATTCCCATTTACTTATCATATTTCAAGGTCTTTCAATTTTAGTGATCTATGATTCCAATTCTACATTGGCACATTGCAAGGCCATTTTGCATTAAATTCAACAAAAACAATATATTATTTTCCACATTTTATTACTTTCAATTTATCCTACTCTAATTTATATATCATTTAATCCAAAAATTTATTCACATAAAGACATATGAAATATGTCCCTTCTATCAATTAAAGTGCACCTAAAAGATTAATTATAATTGCGAGAACTCAAATTTTCAAAATTTATTTAGAAATTAGAATAATAATTAAACTTAAGTATTAAATCTATACATATTAGTGATTTATATTTTTTATCTACAAAAATAAGTTAAACTAGTCAATAAATCGCTAACCATCCTTGAAAATGATTCCAATTTGTGAGTTGAAATATTTTGGGCATAAATAATATTTATACTATTAGGTATCTGGGTCAAACATAAAGATAGGATGGTTGGTCCACTAACTCAATTAGGTTTGAAATAATGGCATCTCAATTAAATTGGGAGTTGTTTTATATGTTATATATAATAAATTAAACACGTTTTTATGTTTTTATATATGTGTGAGTGTGTATATGAATATAGGTAGTATAGAAAGGTAATAACAATCAATGAGCCTTAATTTTATATGTGATGTGTGGTTACATTAGGTTTCTGATTAGCCCCATCAAGTATGAAAATTTAATTTCCAATATAATTTGATTGGAAAAATCACCAACTCTAAATAATTTCCTCTCGAGATAGTCTATGACTTACTACCCAAGCCAGGAGTCCTCTTAATGTTTCTATTTTATTCAGGAAACAATGATTCCAATTCATTTTATGTGATTCTGTTTCCACTACTCTCTTGAACTCTTATTGCGTTGAGTGAAGTGATCCTTACTTTAGTGTTTGGGATGGGATTCATGTAATGGCTCGGACCTCTCCGGTCCATTACTTTGTGAATTTTAGTGTTGGAGGTGTTCCGGGAGGTCAAGGGGACTTATCCCCAACACTTTGCCAATTTTTTCAGTTCTGTGAATAGTGTTTCCAGTTTTATGAACAGTAACAGATCGGTCTCACCGATCGGTCTGACAGATCGGTCTCACAGATCGGTGTGACAGTTCGGTTTCAGAGATCGGTCTGACAGATCGGTTTCACATATCGGTCTGATAGATCGGTTTCACAGATCGGTGCGACAGATCGGTTTCATAGATCGGTCTGACAGATCAGTTTCACAGATCGGTGTGACAGATCGGTTTTACAGATCGGTCTGACAGATCGGTTTCACAGATCAGTGTGACAGATCAGTTTCACAGATCGGTGTGACAGATCGGTTTCACAGATCGGTCTGATAGATCAGTTTCACAGATCGGTGTGACAGATCGGTTTCACAGATCGGTTTGACAGATCGGTTTCACAGATCGGTGTGATAGATCGGTTTCACAGATCGGTCTGACAGATCGGTTTCACAGATCAGTTTCACAGATCGATTTCACAGATCGGTTTCACAGATCGGTTTCACAGATCGGTGTGACAGATCAGTTTCACAGATCGGTGTGACAGATCTGTTTCACAGATCGTTCTGACAGATCCGTTTCACAGATCGGTGTGACAGATCGGTTTCACAGATCGGTCTGACAGATCGGTTTCACAGATCGGTGTGACAGATCGGTTTCATAGATCGGTTTCACAGATCGGTTTCATGTACAGTAACAGTGGGTGAACAGTGTTTCCAGACTCCTACAGTTTTGCCCCTTTTGACGTTTCCTTTGATGTAAAATACATTTAAAGCCTTATTTTAAGGGCTCTTAAGGCCGTTTAAAATTCCTTAAATCCTATATTAATTATTCCTATGTCTTGGAATGTTTTACTTGGTCAAACCGCGTGGGTTAATGCGATCCGTTTTTAATGGAGAATTAACCGGATCTTAAACCGTCACCCCATTTAATCTTCAAAAAGGGATGAGATATCATTCTCCCTTGTTCTTTCCCTTTGTTCTCAACTAGGAGGCACTAGAACCTTTCAATCCTTTCCGTAGGAGTTGCACAATCAATATTTACTCCTAGGATTGGTTCTGCTCTGTTTTGGATGCAACCGAACTCTGTCGGTCAATCTTCCCAATAAGTTGTCACGAGAGGAGGATTGTGACCCGTTGTGTGGATAAAGGACATCAAGAAATCTTCCAGGTAGGGGATTCATGGATTCTCTAATTTTATATGTGCAATCGTAGAATTATCATGATTTATCCCTTTGGATCACAATGAAATTGACCTAATTAAATACTTGAACCAGATTAAGGGAATTGGTTGATCGCATGTTGTTTCTTTATACCGTGATAACGGTTGCCTCATGTTTTGCTAGATAGAGTGTTATCTATGTTTTCTTTGATTTGTTATTCATTCATGATAGAAATTGATAATGAACGTAAAGCTGGAATTAATTTTTAATTAATTGGCTAAAGATAAAGAGGCATATAAATTAATCTGGTTATTGCCGTTGTTGTAGTCGTTCTAATTTGAGGATAATTAAATTAGGGAAGTAAGCATGGTTATTTATTTGTGATAGCTTACTGATTAGGTATCCCGTAATTGGAACCTACGAATAACAAATATGTTAATTCAATATGGATTAGAGAACAGATTATGTGAGAATTTCTAAAAGGGTTCTGAGTTACCCTCTTGTTTGTTAAAGGGTCAAGATCCCATGATGTGAGGTTGTTTTCCTACTTCTTGTGCTGTGATGTGATCCTGGATGGTTGTTGTGATATGTGGAGGCATGGAGGCCTTGTGGTTATGGCAGCAGATGACGCCTAGAGTGGCTAGATGCGTCAGTTTATGCATGTGGGTGTCGGGGAGGACACCAGGGGTGATGGAATGGTATGGATGTGGTTGCTGGTTGCTTGCGGTTTTCTTGAATGTTAATCTGCTTTGCTTTTCCCCACTACTCAAGGCAGCTGGTCTTGCTACCCTTCTTCCGAAGGAGGCGAAGACGCGCGGGGTATGCCACGTGCTTTCCGTGTTTAGCCTCTCGAGGGAGAATGGGTATATGCTCTTTCTATAGGCGGAAAAGACTCGAAGAGTAGTATATCTATTCACCGTGTTGAGCCTCCTTTGTGTTTAGAAGCATAGGATGTTTTTCTAGAATGCCTGGGAACGTGGAAAAGTAATTCTGTAATGAATGTTTGATTAAATGGTGAAAATCCACGGGGATGGAGATGCTGGAATTTAAAGGTGATGTGAATCTTAAAAAGGAGCAGTTGTTTTTGAATGTGATGCCAATTTAGTTTAATGTGGAATTGTTCATTCTTAAGTAATGTTTAAAGAATTAATTAATGTACAGTGGAACTGATAAAATGAGAACGGAGTAATCTAATAAATCCCTTCAAATGTTTGTGTGCTTATAGGATACCTAGTCTTAGAAGTAGCAGCCTGGAGTCTGAGAGACGTTAGCTGCAGTTGTATCTAAGACTAGGTAATGCCCATAGTGTGGATGTGAGTTACATATATATTCTGTACTTTTTGTGTTTCTATACGCTACTCCATGCTGTCGGTAAGGGCAACTGACACCCTGGGGATTTTGAGCCTTGGGGGGGTGTTTTCCCCAACATTCTGATGGGAGGTCAAATGGATGACTACCCCCTTTGGCCCCGCTCTCTTCTCTTGGTAGATACTTGTGCCATGAGGCACAGTGGTTAGTTACCCCATATATGTGTGTAGAGGGCTGTAATGTCTTGTGGTTATTCACACGCATATATTCTGGATATAGTATCCTATGGACTACTATAGGTGTAACATGTATAGGCTATGATGGCTTGAGGATCCTTACTCGGAGTATGGGATGTAATGGATTGAGGTATTATACCCGACGTATGATACACGTTATGCGAGCTGTGGTGGCTCCCAAAAACTACCTGGTTACCTTTGGTTGTGAGGACGGTGTGGTGCTTCGCCCAGGTGTCTGCGGGCAAGCCTATGTAGTGCACGAGGTGCAGATTGTGGAGCTTAGCCCAGGTGTCTGCGGGCAAGCCTTTGGAGAGAGATGCACAGGACGTATGTCGTTGGGGCAAAGCGGCAAACCAGTGGGGAAGTAGTAGCAGGGTACCCTTGATATTCTTTACTATATGTTATTTTTCTTGTATGCATTACTTGGTGAGAGTAGCCATGGTGAGGTTGGGAACATAGTACACCTATTTAAGTGATGAGTTAGTTTCACTTGTTGTTCACTGGGCTTTAGCATGCTTTCTTTACTTTTTCACGAGAGGCTTGGGGAGGATCCTACTGAGTATACTGTTATACTCACCCTATGTATATATAAACTGTTTTTCAGGTCACTTGGAGCAGGTTGGAGATCAAGCGGGTTACTACTAGCTTGTGGTTGGAGGAGGAGCTGTTCGGGCTCGTGGTCGCAGCCGTTTAACTTTTTTTGGGTACTTTTAGTTTTCCCCTTCAGTTGTAGTACTTTTGCATGGCATTTCATATATGTACTTGGTTTCCTTTTATATCTCAGTTTTAAGTTGGAGTTGATTGGAGTCTATTTTATCTCTCTCTTCTGCATGTGTTCTCTTAGAGGGTAATGCCTCCCATTTGTATGTTATTATACCCTCGGTGCTAGTCACCAACCCGGGGCCTACTGGAGGCGGGACTCGAGGGTCATTATCTCCCTTTTCACATTGCCGGCCCAGGAGGGGTACACTTTGTGGGGAGGGGGTCGTGACACAGTGGTATCAGAGGTCTGGTTGAGGGATTGGATGGAGTTTGGAGTTAGGCACAGGTGAGGATGCATGGGATGGTAGGGCAACGGTGTCATTCATGTTTAGAAAGTGGGGTAAACACTGGAGACCGGCAGAGACATAGGCGTTTAGGGACCCCTATGATATGTTGCACGGACCTTTAAGTTTACGATGCCTACTAAACAAAGTGATACTGGTTGCAGGGTAGAGACCTAGGAAAGGATCATGCATCATTATTCTTTGCGCCTGTGTTTGAATGGGTAGACCTTGGGATAGGTAACCTAAAATTAATAAAACAAAACAATTAATTAATTAATGTTTAGTCTTCCATATTCCAGGCTTAGGAGCTCTAACAGTTGTTATTTTACAGGTATGGCTCCAGGTCGACGTCCTCGTCAGGTTTGCGCAGAAGATGCCCAACAGGCTGTTCCAGCAATCACCGCCGAGTAGAGGTTGACGACGATGACACTTGGAGGAAGACACTTAGAGAGTTTCAGCGCCAGAGTCTACAGAAGTACGAGGGATCTGTTTTAGATGCAGTCACATAAGACTGGTTGGAGGAGGTCGAGATAGGCTTCAGTTCGATTCGTGCTCGGAAGGAACACTGGGTGTCCTTGGTTGTGACGATGCTGTGTGGAGTAGCGAGGCAGTGGTGGTTCTTGTTCCTCGGTGATCGTGAGGAGTCAGCAATCTCATGGGAGGAGTTTTGAGACAGGTTTAGAGTCGAGTTTCTTTTATCGACTGCGAAGGCGTCCAGTCACCAGGAGCTTCTCACCCTTCGACAGGGGAGATCCAGTGTTCGAGAGTTTGGACTCCATTTCAGGAACCTTCTACGATATGCTTCAGACCTGTTACCAGATGATGAGGCCAGGGCGAGGCATTTCGAGGAGGCTTTGTGTCCAGAGATCTAGCGCCAGGTCACCCCATTTATGCTGAAGACATATCTTGAGGTGCTGGCAAGGGAAAAGGTTGTTGAGAGGACTTTGGCCAGGACTGGATCGTCACGAGAGGGGAATCGTCATGATTCGTCACGAAGTAGAGCTGTGGTCCGGGGTTCCCGATTTTCAGGACAGAAGAGTTTCCGTTCACCTGGGGGTAGGTCCCAGCCCTTCCCATCTCGTTTCTCCAGAGACAGTAACTCTCAGGCCTATTCCAAGGGATCAGGTGCTTGTTTTTCTTGTGGTGGTTGTGTTCATCAGCAGTGGGAGTGCCCGACTTTTCAGAGCAGTCATCGTGCACCAGGCGCTCCACTCCAGGTTCCTCTGTTGAGGCAGTTCCAGCCGAGGCAGCAGCAGCAGGTTGCACCAGCTTTAGATCACCAGAGGGTAGATGGAGCAGGAAGAGGACAACCCCATGATGCTCCCCATCCTCAGAGAGCAGATCGCGGCCATGGTGGTGGTCGTCATCAAGGTCAGAGAGGCCGTGGAGGTGGTCGTGGTCAGCTTCATGCTCTAGCATTGCCAGCTCCAGGCGAGCCAGACGTCGTCCGAGGTACCCTTTGCTTGTTTTCTACCTTGGTGTATGCCTTGTTTGATTCAGGAGCGACACACTCCTTTATATCCCCTACCCTTGTCCACGCTTTGGGACTTGAGGTAGAGAGGCTTCCAGTGCCCTTGGCGTTGACTACGCCAGTTGGAGGTCGAGCTAGCTTGTTTGAAGTATGTAGAGACTGTGAGCTAGTGTTGGGGCAGCACCGCTCTTGGGGAGATTTCCTATGTTTACGAATACAACCATATGGTGTCATCCTCGGCATGGATTGGTTGTATTCGGTGCAGGCTATTGTGGATTGCTTCCGGAAGGAGGTCATCTTCTTCGATGTAGATGGAGAAACAGTGGTGTTTGCTGGTGAGCGAGATCCTCGGATGGGTCATAGACAGGTTTCATCCTTATCATCCATGATGGCTGAGATGATGTTATGTTCTTCAGAGGTTGAGCAGTTGGCGTTTCCTAGGGTTGTGGAGTACCCTGATGTATTTCCTGAAGAGGTTGTAGCATTACCCCCATGACGAGAGATCGAGTTTGGGATCGAGCTACATCTAGGATCGTCTCCTATCTCTATGTCTCCGTATAGGATGGCCCCTTCTGAGTTACGAGAGCTACGTATACAGCTTGATGATCTGTTGAAGTGTGGTTTTGTTCGGCCAAGTGTGTCTCCATGGGGCGCACCAGTTTTGTTCGTGAAGAAGGCCGACGACAGTTTGCGGTTGTGCGTCGATTATCGTCAATTAAAAAAAGTGACAATAAAGAATCGCTATCCTCTTCGACGGATTGATGACCTATTCGATCAACTGAAGGGTGCGAGTTGGTTCTCAAAGATCGACTTGCGGTTAGGATATCATCAGATGCGTGTAAAGGATGAGGATATCCCGAAGACTACTTTCTGTTGTCGTCATGGGCATTATGAGTTTGTTGTAATTCCATTCGGCGTGAAGAATGCTCCAGCTGTTTTCATGGGGTTGATGAATGCTGTGTTCCGTGAATTCCTGGACAAGTTTGTTGTGGTTTTCATCGATGACATCCTTATGTACTCCACATCTGAAGAAGAGCATGCAGAGCATCTACGAGCCGTTTTGGGAGTTCTTCGCCAACATTAGTTGTTTGGGAAGTTGTCCAAGTGTGAGTTCTGGGCTCGAGAAGTTCGTTTCTTAGGGTATGTTGTGTCCCAACAGGGAGTAGCTGTGGATCCATCGAAGATAGAAGCAGTAGTGTCTTGGGCAGCCCCCAAGACCGTGTCAGAGGTGCGAAGTTTCCTTGGTCTCGCAGGGTATTATAGGAGGTTTGTAGCCAATTTCTCCCAAGTTGTGACTCCTCTGACAGCTTTGACCAAGGAGGATCAAGCGTTCATATGGACTGATCAGTGTCAGGCAACTTTCGAGTATCTAAAGGAGAAGTTGGTAAGTGCTCCTGTTCTTTGTCTTCCAGCTGAGGGAGTCCAGTTTGACGTCTTCTGCGATGCATCACATCTGGGGCTAGGCTGTGTTCTCATGCAGCAGAGGTCAGTTGTTTCTTATGGGTCTTGGCAGTTTCATCCACATGAATGCAACTACGCCACCCATGATCTTGAGTTGGCATCCGTGGTGTTTGCTCTGAATTTGTGGAGACATTACCTCATTGGTGAGCACTTTGTGGTTTTCACCGATCATAAGAGTTTGAGGTATGTTTTCTCCCAACATGACTTGAACTTGAGGCAGAGTCGGTGGATGGAGTTCTTGCAGGAATACGACTTTGAAATATCGTATACACCTGGAAAAGGGAACGTTGTAGCTGATGCACTAAGCCGAAAGTCACGTAATGATGTTGTGCGTGAATCTGGTGATTCCTGGAGAGTGATGGAAGAGCTAGAATCTTTGCATCTTGATATGGGAGAAGTTGGGGGTAGAGGTTGTCTTTTACAGATGATGGTGCAGTCATCTCTGATGCAGAAGGTGGAAGAGTCTCAGTTGGGTGATCTAGAGGTGGAAATTTGGAGAGACAGAGTTGTTTGTGGGGAGGCCCCTGATGGTTGGTCGGAGGATGAACAACACCGAGTGTTGTATCATGGCAGGCTTTTTGTTCCCTTGGCGATGCACGAGGAGGTTCTCCGAGAGTTCCATAGTTCACCCTTGGCAGTACATCCTGGTGTGACAAAGATGTACCGGTCCTTGAGGAGTCAGTTTTGGTGGCCTGGGCTGAAGCATGCAGTGGTAGAGTTTGTGTCTCGATGTTTAGTCTGTCAGAGGGTCAAGGTCGAACACCGTGTTCCTGGTGATCTTCTCCAGCCATTAAAGATTCCTCAGTGGAAGTGGGAGGACATCGCAGTGGACTTTGTTACAGGTTTACCTCGAACTCTGGGAGGACATGATGCTATATGGGTGGTAGTGGATCGTTTAACAAAGTCTGCCCACTTTATAGCGATCAAGGAGTCGAACTTAGTGGAAGTTTTGTCGAGGCAGTATCTAGAGTAGGTGGTGAGACTTCATGGAGTACCTAGGATGATCATTTCTGATCGAGACCCTCATTTTACCTCTAGGGTCTGGAGAGGTCTCCAACATGATTTTGGATCTCAACTGTGCCTTAGCACTGCTTTTCATCCTCAAACGGATGGTCAGACAGAGCGAACCATCCAGACTCTTGAAGACATGTTGCGCTCTTGTGTTCTTGATTTTGGAGGTTCATGGGTGAAGCACTTACCCTTGGTAGAGTTCTCTTACAATAATAGTTTTCACTCTACCATCGGTATGGCGCCGTTTGAAGCCTTGTATGGCCGGCCATGCCGTTCTCCGTTGTGCTGGACTGGGGTCGGAGAGTCAGCAATTCTCGGACCAGAACTAGTGCAGAATACAACAGAGATGGTTCAGGTGATTCGTGAGAGGATGAGGACAGCACATGATCGTCAGAAATCATATGTTGATCAAAGAAGGAGACCCTTAGAGTTTAATGTTGGGGATCATGTGTTTCTGAAGGTGACTCCCCGTCGTGGGCAGCGAAGGTTTGGTCATGGAAGTAAGCTTTCTCCCCGGTTTGTTGGGCCTTTCAAGGTGTTAGATCGTGTTGGAGCTGTGGCATATCGAGTAGCACTTCCCCCTCATATGAGTCTGATAAATGATGTTTTCCATGTATCACAGCTCCTTCATTATCTTCATGGTGAATCTCATGTTATCGATTGGGGAGAGATCGATATTGATGATGATGCAACCTTCAAGGAGCGACCTGTGGAGATCCAAGACCGCAAGGAGAAGGTGTTGCGTGGGCGTTCTATCCCCTTAGTTCGTGTCTTGTGGTGACACGGTGGCATGGAGGAGAGTACCTGGGAACGTGATTCACAGATACATGCTCATTACCCAGAGTTGTTTAATGTTTAACTCTTTTTTTTGTAATGATGTTTCCTTTATGGTTAGAACTTTCATGTTTTATTTATGTACCTTTGATGTGATGTTATGTTTGAATTGTTTGGGTATGGATTTTTTGTTCCCATACTCCCGGATGTCGTAGTTTTGTTCCAGATTTCGAACAACTCATGGTGGTTTTCCCCTGAGAGGTATCTTATGGGGTGGTTGTTCGGACCCCTCTTTTCTTCTGGGTTGGTTTTTAATTCTCGAGGACGAGAATGTTTTGAGAGGTATCTAATGTAATGGCTCGGACCTCTCCGCACCGGCCCGCGCCCCCGCCGAGCCCCGGCCCGCGCCCCCGCGGCGACCCAGCCCACGCCCCCGCAGTGCTCCGGTCACACCGGCGCGCACCCTCACGGCGCCCCGGCCCGCGCCCCCACGTCACCCCCCGCAGCCGAGCCGCCTCATGGCCCCCCGCGGGCTCTGCAGCCCTTCGCGGACCTCGTGGCCTATCAGACCTCCCAGCGGACTGGGCTGCATCACGGGTCAGGCCTAACCCAACGGGTCGGACCGGGTCAACCCATGCCAGTTCGTTCCGGGTTAGTCCGACTGGGTTGGACCGGAACCGGGCCCACTACGGCCCTTTACACTCTTTTTGCCAAATCTTTGACCCCGGACGCCCGTTTGACGAACCGTCAGCGGTGATGGAAATCTTGGAGCAGGACAGTTCCTTGAGTATACTCCACTGGAGTTTTGGATTGAGATGAGAAATGGTCAGGTTGGATCGAGCACAAATCCAACCGGGCCCCCGGGACTAAAAGGCTAATAACTCACAGACCGAGCATCCGTTTGATGTGCCTTATGTTGCGTTGAGACCTTTATCACGTCGTAGACCATTGAGATACTTCTTCATGGGACTTCGTGATAGTTGGAGTATAGACCAGTAGCTCATGGAGTGGATCCTCCTGGAGATGAGTGAGCGTAGTGCGGAGACCTAGTAGCTAGCTGAGACCTAACGACTACTAACCATTTCGACTCAGAGTGACTTGACTATCCCTATAGGGAGCGCCTTGGTGTCACAAAAGACCAACAGTGGGGAGCGCCCTGGTGTCATGGCAGACCCATGGTACTCGACAAGAGGAGTACCTCAGTAAGTTACGAGGGGAAGCGCGCTTGGTGACGCGGTAAACCCACGGTGGGGAGCGTACTTGGTGATGCAGCAGATCCACGGTACTCAACAGGAGGAGTATCTCAGGAGTCCAGGGTTAGTGGGAAGCACGCTTCATGTTGCGTCAGGACAACTGTACTCGATAGAGGAGGAGTTCTCCAGTAGCTGGGGTTTTGATAATGTGACTATGGATGTTACTTGATACTACCCCTCGAATAAAATCCTGGTCTGAGCTGAGTCAGTTTTTCTGTGTTTTCCTCATGATTGAGATGAATTACTTGATAACTTAGGTATATGTATAAGAATATACCTAAGTAGGGTTATCTCTTTAATTCTTACTTTTTGGTTTATCCTTGGTGGATTTTGTGAGACCTTGAGGGTCTCAGGGTCCCTACTGCGTATCGTTGTACTTACCCCTGCACGGGCTATGCTCGCACCTTGTTGTGTTGGATGCAGACAACAAACAATGCTGATTGAGGCTGAGAGTACCAGGACTGGACGATACCTAGAGGTGGACCATACGGCGAGTCAGTACATAGAGGTGACGGTCATAAGTAGAGTGCTGAGGAGGTGATCTGTACCTACCCTTCAAGTAGGAACAACGTAGGATGATCCAATAGTTGTCTTCGCTTATCTTTCAGTTGTATTGTATCACTGTTGTACTTATGCATTCCAGTTGGGCTTGTATTCTGGACCCTTTTACTTTCAACACTCTTTGGTTATACAGTTTACTTGGTGCCTCATCCAGCTGTGTGCTTGCTTGTGTGTGTGTTTACATGTTATAAATGCATTACATTCCCAGTTTTAGATAATTACGCCTTTGGTGCTAGTCCCTAGCCCCTGGCCTATGAAAGGTGGGCTTGGGGTAGTCACGACATGGGCCCTGGGGGACGGGTCATGACAAATTGGTATCAGAAGAGTCACTTCTACTGCATAACTTAGGACTCTGATATTTTCTGTGAAGAAATAGTGTTAAGTGTGTTGAGTGTGTTTTTAAATTTAGGGAGTCCAGTGTGGGTGCGGCGATCAACGTATCCATGCACCAGGACCCCAACTTCTGATTTCTGACTCAGTGCATGAAAACACTGATTGCGTGTGTGTTTTCAAAAGTTTTTCTTTATGTTATCTCACCAGGTCAGCTCACCAGGTATAACTTTTAACCATAGTGCACCTGTTTGTTCTCAGGACGCCTCCACATAGATAGCCTGCTAGAGTTCCGAGAGTTGTACGCACTAATAGCCCACCGAGCAATGAGGCTTTGGTGTAGTGACCTCTTCCAGTAGAGGCACCATTGGAGGCACCAGTGGTACCATTACCCATTGGGCCACCAATGCCACCATCCCTAGTAGCAGACTGTGCACGCCGCTTGAGCGCGTTGCACGAGTTCCAGCACCAGAGGCCACCCAGGTTTAGGGGAGAGAAGGACCCGCAGGCGGTTGAGGATTGGATGAAGGCCATGATAAGAAATTTCCGACTGGTAGGGACGCCAACCGAACTCATGGTGATTATTGCTTCCATCCTTCTATAGGAAGCAGCAAGCAGATGGTGGATCTTTATGCTCCAAGTTCATGATGAGGTGATGCTTCTCTGGGCAGACTTCAAGAGCCTGTTTCAGGCAGAGTTTATTCCAGTGACTCTTCGCGCAGTGCGCATTCAGGATCTACTTCATCAGTAGCAGGGCAACACGACTGTAGCTTAGTACTCAGCGAGGTTCACTGACCTCTCATTATACTCCACATATATGGTACGAGACCCATTCTTCAGGGCCCAGACCTTCGTGCAGGGACTCAGGTGGGAGATAAAGGCTTCGGTGATCTCACTTAGCATCCTGAAGCAGGCGTGGGTGTTAGAGAGATCTCTCTTGGTGGAGAGTTTCCTTTCTAAGTAGTCACCAGCAGTGAGACCCACTACCAGTCATCACATAGTAGAGTCTTCTATAGCTGGAAGCATATAGATGTCGCAGAGGTCCAAGAGGACTAGACCTATAGGTGGACGACCACGTGACTCAGGATCGATTGTACGTGGAACCCGAAGCAGAGACAGAATTTCCAGGAGCAGGCAGTGTTTCACATGCGGCGAGCAGAGTCACATGGTTCTTGACTGTCCAACCCGCCATTCGGATGATCAACAGACAGTTGAAGGACCGCCCAGGCAAAGACTAAGGTTCGACTGAGGAGGTCCGTAGGGAGTAGGCAGACGTGGCAGAGGAGATGGTCGTGCAGTTGGCAGTGGAAGATGATTTGAGTTATTACCGCCACCACCACTAGGAGGTCCACCCTGACCGTAGGGAGTTGGTGGGTAGGGGAGAGCTCAGCTCCAGGCTGCTGAGGCTTATGATCACGGTGCTCCAGAGATGATACGAGATACGGTCTATGTCTATTCCACCATAGCTACAGTACTTATAGACACAGGTTCCATTCATTCT
The DNA here is from genome assembly GCA_963277665.1 of Viscum album. NCBI lineage: Eukaryota > Viridiplantae > Streptophyta > Magnoliopsida > Santalales > Viscaceae > Viscum > Viscum album. The sequence goes on along the minus strand of OY728155.1, from coordinate 1,511,491,721 downwards.
TTCATTTCCACTGCGCTCGTTCGGATCTCAGAGATTCCGACGGAGCCGTTGGATCGATCCTTATGGCTAGAGACTCCTATGAGAGCAGATTCGACGATTACGCACTGGTGCCTGCAGTGCGAGCTTACTATAGGAGGCAAAAGCTTCGGCTGGGATCTCCTAGTAGTGGTGTCGAGGCCTTACGACATCATCTTGGGTATGGACTAGTTATCTATAGTCCATGCACATATTGACTGTATTAGGCGCAAAGTCTAGTGTGTTCGCATGGATGGAACTAGTTTTACCTTCGCCGACAAGAAGGGAGCCTATGCAGTGCAGGATGGACTTACCCGGAGGAGGGTACAACCGATTAATCATCAGTTGGCTAGCCTTACCCTCAGAGCAGTTGATGTGGAGAGTCTGAGATATCATGTAATGATGGACTAGTATGAGGATGTTTTTCTTGATGATGTCATAGGTCTACCTACTCACTGAAAGGCGTACTTTTACATTGAATTCTACCCTAGAAAAAAACTGATATCTAAACCAGCGTATCAGATGGCTCCCATGGAGCTTCGCGAGTTGCGGGTACAGCTAGAGGACTTACAGGGGACGGGGTTCATCTGATCCTATGTTTCTCCTTGGGCAGCCCCGATTCTGTTCGCCAAGAAGGCATGTGGGAGCTTTAGGCTTTGTGTTGACTATCGCCCCCTAAACCAGGTGACCGTGAAGAACAATTACCCACTCCCGAGGATTGATGACCTCTTTGATCAGCTGAAGATAGCACGGTGGTTCTCAAAGATAGACCTCAGATCAGGTTATCACCAACTCAGAGTACGGGATGAGGATGTGCAGAAGACAAACTTCAGGTGTCGGTATGGCCACTAAGAGTTTTTGGTTATGCCATTCGGCATAACCAATGCTCCAGTAGTGTTCATGGGACTCATGAATATGATCTTTCAGCCGTACCTTGATCACTTCATAGTAGTCTTCATCGATGACATTCTGATCTACTCGGCTACTGAGTAAGAGCATGCCTATCATTTGTGGGTAGTACTGGACACACTCCGAGAGCACCAAATTTATGGTAAGCTCTAGAAGTTCCAGTTCTGGATTCGAGAGGTTCACTTTCTGGGACATGTCATCTTGGAGGCTGGAGTTGCAGTAGATGCAGCAAAGATTTAGGCGGTACTTTCTTGGGATCCACCCAGGAGTGTGATGGAGGTACGAAGTTTCTTGGGTTTGGCTAGATACTACCGATGATTTGTGCCAAATTTCTCCAGAGTTACAGCACCACTATCTGCCTTGACAAAGAAGGGGAAACCCTTTGTGTGGTCGGAGAGATGCGAGCAGAGTTTTCAGGAGCAGAGGAAGAGGCTGACTAGTTCCCCCATCTTGATGCTTCTAGAGGAAGGCATAGGGTACGTAGTCTACTGCGACACATCAGGGACCAGACTTGGATGTGTCCTCATGCAGGAGCGATCAATGATCGCATATGGTTCTCGATAGCTGAGATAGAACAAGAAAAACTACGCTACTCATGACCTGAAGTTAGCAGTAGTGGTCTTCGCCTTGAAGATGTGGTGACACTATCTGATGGGTGAGTGCTTTACAGTGTACTTTGATCAAAATAGTCTCAGGTATATCTTCTCTCAGAAGGACCTAAACCCGAGACAATGACGTTGGCTTGAGTTCCTCTAGGACTATGACTTCAAGATAGTCTATACTCTTGGGAAGGGGAACATTGTTGCAGATGCACTCAGTAGGAGATCTGGTATACAACTGCTAGGTGAGGCGACAATGCAGCTGGCCTCTTTGCAGATATCATTTTTGGATAGAGACGAATCAACTTTTCTATAGTCTCTTATAGGAACACCCCCACTTCTTTAGAGATTCAGGGAGGCGTAGTGTGGGGATGCTGATTGCAAGACCCGACATTCTCAGATATCCACAGGACAGGCACCTGATGGATTTTCTAAAGGTGGGGAGCACGTCATCCTCTTCAAAATATGTACCATGGTACTGGTGTCACTTCAGGAGGAAGTGCTGAGGGAGTTCCACACATCCCTTCTAGCGGTACATCCAGGAGTGGCGACAATGCACCAGGACCTCCGACGACAACACTGGTGGCTGGGAATGAAGAAAGTAGTTGCAGAGTTTGTCTCTCGACGCATCACTTGTCAGCAAGTGAAGGCAGAGCATCATGTACCAGCAGGCTTGGTTCATCCTTTAGAGGTCCCAGAGTGGAAGTGGGATGAGATATCCATGGAATTTGTGACAGGACTTCCACGTACATCCAGGGGACATGACTCGATTTGGGTGATCATCGACCGACTCACCAAGTTGGCTCACTTCCTACCGATCAGAGAGCAGGGTTTAGTAAAGAGGTTGGGATTTCTGTATGTGCAGGAGATTGTGAATCTACATCGAGTACCCACGACGATTGTCTCTGATCATGATACAGGTTTTAATTCTCAGCTATGGAAGTGGTTTCATGTGGATTTCGGGATGCAACTTCGTTTGAGCACCGCCTTCCATCCTCAGATGGATGGTCAGACTGAGGGGACCATTCAGACCCTCGAGGACATGCTGCGTGCTTATGTCCTCGACTTCGGTCACAGTTGGGAGGATCACTTGCCTTTGGTGGAGTTTGTGTATAACAACATCTATCACTCCACCATTGGGATGTCACCTCTTGAGGAATTATATGAGATACCTTGCAGATCACCTTTATGATGGACTGACCCAGGAGAGTCAGCACTCATGGGACCATAGATGGTACAGGATACCATAGAGAAGGTGCAGATCAACCAGGAGCGGATGAAGACTGTACAGAGTAGGTAGAAGTTGTATGGTGATAGGAGACAGAGACATCTAGAGTTCGAGGATGGTGACCATATCTTTCTACGGGTCTCACCTCGATGAGGTATGTGGAGATTTGGTGAAGGTGGAAAGTTATCTATGAGGTTCATCAGACCTTTTCAGGTCCTCAATAGAGTTGGCGAGATGGCATACCACTTATCTCTTCCACCTCAGTTTCACCACGTGCACGACATCTTCCAGGTATCCCAACTGAGGAGATACGTGCATGACCCTTATCACATCATCGACCATGGTGAGCTAGATGTCGATGATGGGAATACTTTTATGGAGGTTCCATTAGAGATTTAATATTGGAAGAAGTGGGTCCTTTGTGGACGGTCGATACCTCCGATGCACGTTCGCTGGTAGCATGAGAACCTCCATAAGAGCACATGGGAGTTGGAGGCTCAGATGCGTGCTCAATATCCCCCACTTGTTCCCTTAGTTTGAGTTGTGGATTATGGGGACTTAAAGCCTCAAGTGTGGAGAATGTAATGACCCAGAATTTACATGTAATTATTTTTAATTATATGGGAATTTTACGAGTCCGTGAAAATTTACAGCGCGTGATTCCGAGGCTCGGAGTGCCCGGAATGAATTTATGAACTTTTTTTGGGTACGTTTATTAAACGTGCGAGCGAGTTTTTTTAAATTTTGAATCAGTGCTCAGAATTGAAATATGATGGCACCACTGAACTCACATCGCCAACATTCGCTTAAGAAGACTTTCACCTTGATGGTAGTTGGTCGAGGGTTAAAGTTAGTTTTTGGCCTTTTCGTGTAAGAATAAAATAAAAATAAAAGTGTACGACATTTTTATTTTTATTTGCATCACCCATGTGGGTGTTTGGAGGTGGGGTCCACTGAAACTAAACCTCCATGTGGAAGTTGAGGTGTAGGGACCACCAAACCTTAACCTCTCATGAGAGGTTTTGGTGGTGGGGACCACCCAAACCATAACCTCCCATGAGAGGTTATGGTGGTGGGGACCACCTGAGAATAAATCCTCCGTTAATTGAGAGAAACTCTCAACCCCCCCCCCCTCATTAATGTGGAGGAGCCTCTTGACTTCCTCGACATTAATTGTGCCAATGCACATACCTTTAATTGTGCCAACCCTCATGCTTTAATTATGCCACCTACCATTATTAATTTAGCTTTTTGAAATCTTGCCAAAAAAATAATAGATGGATTAATCTATTATTTTGGAAGCACTTTACATTTGGGTGGAATTGGGAGAAATATTCTCCAACAAAGAACACTTCCTCCACATAGAACACCGGTGAGGAACGTCTTTGACTTTTTCTTCAGAAGCACCTTGCAGAGGCAACCGACATGGGACGTCTTCGATGATCGACCTAACCTCTTCATCATCGTCAATGAACAATTCAAGGTAGGGGTTTAATTATGTTTTATTATTTGAGGGAAGTTGTAGGGTGATTGATTGATATTATTCTCTCTTCAATTCTTGATAATTCTTTGAAATTCAAGAAGGAATTGAACCGCTTGCAACCACTCTAAATGCGGAGGGTGCGGGTCAAATGAACATGGCCCGACCCCTCTTCCGTTATTCTTTGATGTGTACTTTGAAATGGAGGAAGGCGACAAAGGCAATGACAATATGCCACACATGAACTCCATCTCTCCACGCCACCACTGAACCACCATCGTGTAGAGCCACCGAGCCGAGCCGCCGCTCCGAGCCAAGCCACTTCTCCAGGCCGAGCCGCCTTCGCCCCTCGCAACGCCCCGACTGAACCGGCCCACGCCCCTCGCGACACCCCAGTCGAATTAGACCGTGCCCCTCACGGTGCCCCGGTCGAACCAGCCTACGCCCCTCACGGTGCCCCGGCCGAACCGGCCCATGCCTCTCGAGGCGCCCCGGCCGAACTGAGCCGGCGCCCCGGCTAAACCGGCCATCACCCCCGCGGTGCCCCGACCAAACCGACTATCACCCCCGCGACGCCCCGACCGAACCTACCCGCGCCCCCCGCAGCACCCTGACCAAATCGACCCGTGCCCCTCGTGGCACCTCGGCTGAACTGGCACCGTGCACTTGCGACACCCCCACGACCGAGCTACCCCGTGGCCCTCGTGGGCTCCGCGACCCTTCGCGGCCCTCACGGCCTGCTGGACCTCCCAGCAGACCGGGCCACATCACGGGCTGGGCCTGACCCAGTGGATTGGGCTGGGTCGACCTGAACCGGGTTGACCCATGCTAGGTCGGGCCGGGGTCGGTCCGACTGGGTCGGATCAGACCCGGGCCCACTGCAACCCTTTACGCTCTTTTGGCCATATCTTTGACACTGAATGTCCGTTTGAAGAACCGTCTACGATGCTAGAAATCTTGGAGCGGGAGGGTCCCTTGAGTATACTCCACTAGAGTTTTGGATTGAGATGGGAAATGGTCAGGTTGGATCGATCACAAATCCAACCGGGCCTCCGAGAATAAAAGGCTAATAACTCACAGACCGGGCATCCGTTCGACGCTCCGTCTGTTGCATTGAGACCCCTATAACATGGTGGAACTTTGAGATACTTCTTTTCTGGGAATTCATGAAAGTTGGAGTATCGACCTGTAGCTCGTGGAGCGGATCCTCTCGGAGATGATCGAGCCTAGTGTGGAGACCTAGCAGCTGGCTGAGACCAGATGACTGCTGACCGTTTCGACTCGGAGTGACTCAACTAGCCTAATGTGGAGCACCTTGGTGTTGCGTAAGACCCACAGTGGGGAACGTCTTGGTGTCACGACAGACCCATGATACTCGATAAGAGGAGTACCTCAACAGGCTATGAGGGGGAGTGCACTTGGTGACGCGGAAGATCCATGGTACTCGACAAGAGGAGTACCTCAGTAGTCCAAGGTTGGTGGGAAGCATGCTTCGTGACGCGGCAAGGCCACTGTACTCGATAGAGGAGGAGTTCTCCAGAAGCTGAGGTTTCAACAATGTTACTGGGGATGTTACTTGATACTACCCCTAGAATTAAATCCTGGTTTGAGTTGAGTCAGTTGTTTTGTGTTTTCCTCATGATTGAGATAGATTACTTGAAAAATTAGGTATATGTATGGGCATATACCTAAGTAGGGTTATCTGTTGAATTCTTACTTTCTGGTTTATCTTTTGTGGATTTTGTGAGACCTTGAGGGTCTCGGGGTCCCTACTTAGTATCATTATATTCACCCCTACACGGGCTATGCCCGCACCTTATTGTGTTGGATGCAGATGACGAACAATGCTAATTGAGGCTGAGAGTACTAGGACTGGACGGTACCTGGAGGTGGACCATACAACGAGTCGGTACATAGAGGAGACGGTCAGACGTGGAGTGCTGGGAGGTGATCTGTACCTACCCTTTAGGTAGGAACCTTGAAGGATGATCTAATAGCTGTCTTCCCTTATCTTTCAGTTTTATTGTATCACTGTTGTACTTGTACTTTCCAATTGGGTTTGTATTCTGGCCCTTTTTACTTTCAGCACTCTTTTGTTATACAGTTTACTTGGTGTCTTGTCTAGCAATGTGTTTGCTTGTGTGTCTGTTTACAGATTATAAAGTCAATGCCTTCCTAGTTTTAGGTAATTACTGTAGAGACCCAAATTTTGACGTTCATGGACATTACATTACTTTTTTGGAATATTTAATACATGAAAAATAGATGCCCAAAGATCGTATTAGTTTAGTGTCTTTGGAAACTCAGAACGTAATCTTCTAATCATGGTGAAAGATCTTCAACATCTCCCATAAAGATCTTCCCCTTTTGGTTTTCTTACCTAAAACCTTTATTTATATCCATGGGAAAATAAAACATAATAAGGGTGAGCTCAAATTCTCAGTAAGGGTAAACATAGAGAACTTAAAACAATCCATAAACATTTGAATGCAAAAACTTGAACATAAAATCTAAACATCAAAATCTTGAGCAAAGACATAAATCTTGGAAGTATGTAAGGAATATATCATAATGGATCATCAATCATGATAAAATATCATGGGAATAAATCATGTAATTTTGGCAACCATTAAGCACATGTTATGATTTCCATAGTAGCCAAGGCATTGATGTCAAGACCATCTTAGTGGACAAAGTCCCTTTCTGAATCGAGTTCACTCCTCATTTCAGTCCTGTAACACTAAACCGGATTAACTTACCGTTCCAACCATGTCTATCTCATGAGATATAAATCTTTAACCAATGCATTGGAGGGAGATATAGGTCCCACCCATATCATTATGAAATCATTCTTACTTGTGCCACAAAATGAACATAAATCATTCATCATTACCCCAAGTATAAAATGGGTTTCGGAAACATCATCCCATCATAACATAATCCATAAAAAAAGGATATCATTTCATCATAAGAAAATTGAAACCATGTAAATCATAGAAAAATTATACTTGAAACATTCAAATATGGAATAATCCCATCTTATATGGAAAATGGTTTTGATAAAACACTTGGAACAATTTCTAGAGGAAAATATCCTTTCTTTTTCAAAATCATTTTGTTTTCATGAAATTCCATGAAATTTTAAAAGAAAAGGATTTTGTTGAAAATATTAATTAAATTTTTTAGAGTAAGCTTCATTGAAATAAGTCGTTATGAAACCGTAAAAATCCGTTCATTCTGTATAAGTTAAAAAAACTCATTCTCCTCGTACTTTTGTCAGAAAAGTAAAAAAAGTACCACATATGGTAAGAAAAAGAAAGATTCCATCCACAACAAAAAGTAAAAGTCAAAGAATGGTAAAAATGACTTTAAACATACATGGAATAATATTAAACACTTTATGAAAAACAAATTATGGACATGGATGAAAAATATAACCCTAGTAAATACTTACGAATAACAATCTCGGATAAGAACGAGATTGGAATAGTTATCCCTTACCTTATGTCCGATATGCTTCGTATGTATCTGAACCTCCTATATAATGATTTAAATACTGTCATTGACTTATTAAAGAATCATACTCATTGTTATGATATCATATATAGTTTACCTATGACTTTATATTACCCGTTCTTTTGTAAATTCGATGTAAAAGCAGTGATTTGGGTAAAATCGTTTCATTTATTGTACGTGTTTCGACTTGTTGTTCTTGATATTATTAATTATATCCTGATTTACTTAATTCCAGATTGTAAAACATGATTTATATATAATAGTTATTCATAATATACATATATATATATATGATAGATCGATAAATGGAATGAAATACACCGTTCATGGAGACGGTAGGCCGTACGTACGCATGAACGCTGTTTTCGTTTCCTTATTGAATTGAATGGAATTTAGTAGATGACATACATATATATATACATAAATCCAATATCATTATTATGTCATATATTTCATTATATTCATTATATATACTTTATAATCATTCATGAATGGTTATCATGGAGAATGAATCTCATCGCGTCGTGGAGACGGTAGTCCGTACGTACGCACGAGCGATGATATCATTCACATGATCATGGAATTGTATTGAAGTGTATGTATAATATTTCAGAATAAATATCAGTTTAAAATAATCATATATAGTTATTTATTTACACCATTATACCCATCCAAGTAAGGTGGTGGTTGAAAATAGATTACACCACGGCGTGATGACAGTATTCCGTACGTACGTACGCACGGTGATTTTATTTTCCATAGGATGAATAGAAGGTGAAATAGGGTTGTTTCATATTTATAATAACATATCAGTATATAAGTAATAATTATTTTATTACTTTATAATGAGACAACTAAATAAGAAGAAGTAGAATAAGAAAGAAACTTTAGAGAATTGGAAGAAGAGATTACCTCTTCTTCGACGCACCTCCTTTAAGCTTCCTCTTAAGGAAGTAGAGTTGGTCTTTTGAGAAGACCATAACCTCCAGAATGTTTCTAGGGAAGTGTAGAAGAAAAATGTACAGGGGTTTTCCAATCTTCAAGGCTCAAAAGGGTGTGAAGAGAAGAGGGAAGGGGTGCCCTTTTTATAAGGGAGGAGAGGGGCACCTTTAGAAAAACTTAAAATATTATTTTATAATAAAGTCATATTCGGTTTATAATAGCTCCAAATTGATTTATTTTGAAGCTAAAGTGAGGATGGGTCACAATCCTCTCAACCAATAGGTTTTATACAAGTTTAGGTTACTATTTTAACCTTATATTTTAGATTTAACTCTAAGTTAAATAATTTAACTTTTACCATGTCTTCTTGTTTTCTTACACTATATGGTTAATAAAATTACTATAACCAGAAAAACCAACCCCAAGTGGTTAATTATTAATATATATAACCTTATCTAAGTCATTGTATGAACCTTATATTTTTAGGAATATAATAACAATTAATAATATAATATGTATTTTAAAAACTATTTTATGTCAATTTTGATACTATTTGGTAATTTATTTTTTTTAAAATCATAACAACATTATTAGTTCAAAAAAAGTTAATTAAACAAATACTAACATGTCATATTAACCTATAAAATTAGTGGAATTCATAAAAAGTTTCAAATTACATTTATTTGGGTATTTATAATATCAATTATTTTAATATTTCATTATTTAGGTAATTACCGCATCACCATTGTGTCATAAATAACTTAACTTTTTTAATGTCTAAAAATTATAAATAAAACACCATTATGTATGATATCTTTTTATATTTCTAATGAATATTTATAGTCGAATTTTTCTTATTTATATCCCAATATTAAAAATGTTTTAGTTATTAAACTTTGATTTTAACTATTTTAACTCTTCTTTAAATAAAATAATATTAAATGTCCTAATCTAATCCAAGTGTACCTAAATGGTCATATTTTATTCCTAAGGATGTTTTTGGTCGAATTAAAATTATCTAGTAGAATTAGGACATGTTTTAGGGTAATAATAATATCATTTTTACCCTTAATTACCCTATTTACTTTTAACCGTGGTAAATAAAAGTAAAAAGTTACTATTCAATAAAAATTATTTTTATCTTATTGAACCACATTTTACTTCTTGACATTAACCGGGTCTCTCAGATTTTCGAAATTCCACTCATAGAAGCGGTGAAATTATGTTTTATGTAAATTTTCAAATTCTCCTAGGAGGTGGGTAAAAGACGGTGAAACGTTCAATAAAATTTTGATATATCTAAAATTATTATAAAATGGATCAAATGAATTACATTGAACTTATATAGGTATTATGTATCAATTTTGACCTAAAATAAATTTAAGTAAAATAAATAATTATTTAAATAAAAATTTTGTTTTTAAATAGTAACCCAGTGTTTTCACTATTCATCAAAAATTGAATGTTTTCAGAAAAATACCAAAAATTCACCCTAGGCTAATTTCGATATTCTGAATCAAAAAATGAAGTCCATTTTGAAAGATAAAATTTATAAAATTTCAAAAAGTGGATATTACTATTCATAACGGCTAGTTCATAATAATATTATAATAATATCTCATTTAGCTAAACTTGGTATTGCGTATAGCACACACTATCGTGAAAGGTCGCGGTTGCATGTTATGAAAGCCAAGTCAAGGTTGCGTGTAGTGCAAGATTCATTTTTAGTTGTGTATAATAGAATACAACCATATTTCATTTATACATTGAATATATATATATATACACACTCAATGTTGTGTAAAATAACATCTATCAAACGAACTTGAAATTGTGTGTAACACGATCCAAGATTAGTGTTGTGTATACTGCAAGCTAATACAGTGTTGCGTATAGAACAAGCTAATTTTGGTGTCGCATACTACACAAGACATCAATGAAATTAAAAAAATAATAATTATCATAAAATCTCAGGTTGTTACATTCTACCCCCCTTAAAATGAATTTCGCCCTCAAAATTCATCGGGGTTATAAATCGTTTACTACTTGAAATTTTCTTTAATGGAAACCCACATTGTAAAAAGGAATACTAAAGCTTAATTTTAAAAACTAATGTATGAAACGTAACGGTTACCCAAATTAACATATCCCTGGATTTCCACATAGGATAACATAGGTGAAAATATGGATATGGAAGAGAAATATAACCGTCAAGTTCTGATGGAGAGTGGTAGAGAACATGGCTATGAAAAATCCAATAAACACAAAGCCATAAATTTGTGATGATCTAAGGTACCATCTGATTCATCAGATATGAGAGTACTAGAACAACATTTTTGGTTTCCATGATCATTTCCCTAACGTTGATGAACATTTACAAAAAGAGAAATACTTACTTGATTTTAGTGTAATATCATTGTTGGCCATTCCATGAACAATTTCTACTTCACCTCTATTTAATGAAATGAAACTGAATTTTTCATTTTTGAAGTGTTAACAAATCATGAAATAAAATGATAAGTCATCCCATTTGTTTCTATCACAAAAAGGTTAGCATAAGTTATTAAATATGCATAAGTCCATCTATAGTGAGATTAATCGTATGTGATTCCAAAAATGGACTTATACTTTATCTATCATACCGATTAATAAAATAAAACTAGTTTCTACTAACCAGAGACTTCCTATAGGCCAGTGGTATGTGATAAAGGCCTGTTACACTTCAGTTGTGGGTTCAATTCCCACAGCCTTGTCTGACACGACGGGTTGTCACCCGTCCTGCAGGTTGTCCTTTTTCTAAAACTACATTATTATAACATTCCATAAATAATATCGAAAAAAGTTCTAGCCTTAAACAATTCTATCTGATGTCCAACTTAATCCATTCCAACCTTTAAGCTTATCAAAAATACTTCTGTCCAATCTTATATTATAAAGAAAATGATTACTAGAAATGTCATCAACCAAGAATGTGAATACCATCATTTATCCCCCATATAAGATATATCTTGTTGGTCACATTCCAAACATGTGAATACCTTCATCATGTATTCTCTTGAAAAATGAATACCCATTGAACCTTAGTGAAAACATGAATGCTATCAAAAGTTAACTCTTTCCACAAACCAAAATCCCAAAAATTTTATATACTCAAACCATGATATCACATTGTCCTTATATCAGCCATGAGCTCATCAATACTATAAAAAATATCATTATCTCTTAATCAATTTATTATGCACATATCATCTACTTTCCAAAAATATATGAATTAACCTTTCATGGTTACCGGTACTATTCAACATATACTTTCAAATACTTTAGGAAAAACAATAGTGTAACAATCATTAGATGTTTCTTTATTCCATAGTACCATTAAATTACTTATACAACAAAACTCTTGATAAAAATACAATCATTCCACTACCTTCTTAAACCACTGACTGAGCTTCGTCATTTCTTTCATCTCATATATCATTTGTAGTCTCTTCATCATCATCAACATAAATACTACCCATACGACCATGGTGATTCTATTCATGAGATTTTCCCTTAGAGAATTGGTTTTCATAATTCTTATATATTCCACATTTTAAACATTTAACCATTATTGATGTCTTAACAATACCATTATCCTTGTCCATGGTGTTAACTGAACCTTTTCCTTTACAATTACTGGCTTTGTGTCCTTCTTTTCCACACCCAAAGCATCTTCTGGTTCCTTTGAAACATTCTCCCTGATGCCTCTTCCCACATGATTTACATGATGGGAATTGAACTTTATTTCCTCTATGATCATCATGAAATTCCATCTTTCTCTTATTAGCTGAGTTGGGATACTTACCAAAGTTGAGATTATTGATCATATTAAGAGATTTCTGATTAGGCATAATAACGATGTTTGGAATTCCAGATCCAATTTCATTTGGTTTCTCAGGAATAATATCATTCCATTGTCCATAATATCCTCCATTATCATGAATCTTTCTATTTACAACCATTTTCTAAAACCCAAAAAGAATAGTGTGAGTGGAAAAATCATGCTTGGAAAATAGCATAATAAAGGGGGAGTACCTTCAATATATACCACCTTATGATTAATTCTAATATCATCACTGTAATTCTAGGACTATAACCTATACGTATACTTAACCTTAGAGACATCCCTAGACATACCTTAGAAATATCTCTAGGGATCTCACTAAAGTTCTCACATCCTAGTTTCCAAAGGTTAACTTAACTTTCACTCTGATACCAGCTGTAGAGACCCAAAGATTGACGTAAATGGAAATTAAATTACTTTTGTGGAATATTTAATACATGAAAAAAAAACAGACGCCCAAAGATCATATTAGTTTAGTGTCTTTGGAAACTCGGAACGTAATCTTCTAATCATGGTGAAAGATCTTCAACATCTCCCATAAAGATATTCCCCTTTTGGTTTTCTTACCTAAAACCTTTCTTTATATCCTGGGGAAAATAAAACATAAAAAGGGAGAGCTCAAATTTTTAGTAAGGGTAAACATAGAGAACATAAAACAATCCATAAACATTTTAATGCAAAAACTTGAACATAAAATCTAAACATCAAAATCTGGAGCAAAGACATAAATCTTGGAAGTACAAGAAGGAATATATCATAATGGATCATCAATCATGATAAAATAGCATGGGAATAAAGCATGTAATTGTGGAAACCATTAAGCACATGTTATGATTTCCATGGTAGCCAAGGCATTGATGCAATGACCATCTTAGTGTACAAAGTCCCTTTCTGAATCGAGTTCACTCCTCGTTTCAGTCTTGTAACACTGAACCGGATTAACTTACAGTTCCATCCATGTCAATCTCATGAGATATAAATCTTTACCCAATTCATTGGAGGGAGATATAGGTCCCACCCATCTCATAATGAAATCATTCTTACCTATTCCACAACATGAACATAAATCATTCATCATTACCCCAAGTATAAAATGGGTTTCATAAACATCATCCCATCATAACATAATCCATACAAAAAAATGATATCATTTAATCATAAGAAAAGTGAAACCATGTAAATCATAGATAAATTATACTTGAAACATTCATATATGGAATAATTCCATCTTATATGAAAAATGGTTTTGATAAAACACTTGAAATGAATTATTGAGGAAAATATCCTTTCTTCTTCAAAATCACTTTCTTTTCATGAAATGCCATGAAATTTTAGAAGAAAAGTATTTTGTTGAAAATAGTCATTAAATTTTGTATAGGAAGCTTCATTTAAATAAGTCGTTATGAAACCAAACAAATCTGTTCAAGCTGTATAAGTTAAAAAAACACATTCTCCTCGTACTTTTGTCGGAAAAGTAAAAAAAGTACCACGTATGGTAAACACAAGAAAGATTCCATCCACAACACAAATTAAAAGTCAAAGAAGGGTAAAAATGACTTTAAACATAGATGTAATAATATTAAACACTTTATGAAAAACATTTTATGGACATGGATGAAAAATATAACCCCAGTAAATACTTACGAATAACAATCTCGGATAAGAACGAGATTGGAATAGTTATCCGTTACCTTATGTCCGATATGCTTCGTATGTATCTGAACCTAATGTACAATGATTTAAATAATGTCATTGAATTATTACAGAATCATATTCATTGTTATGATATCATATATAGTTTACTTATGACTTTATATTACCCGTTCTTTTGTAAATTCGATGTAAAAGCAGCGATTTGGGTAAAATCGTTTCATTTATTGTATGTGTTTCAACTTGTTGTTCTTGATATTATAAATTATATCCTGATTTACTTAATTCCATCATGTAAAAAATGATTTATATATAATATATATTCAGAATATACATATATATATATATATATATAATAGATCCATAAATGGAATGAAATACACCATTCATGGAGACGGTAGGTCGTACGTACGCATGAACGCTGTTTTCGTTTCCTTATTGAATTGAATGGAATTAAGTAGATGACATACATATATATATACATAAATCCATTATCATTATTATGTCATATATTTCATTATTATTCATTATATATACTTTATAATCATTCATTAATGGTTATCATGGAGAATGAATCTGATCGCGTCGTGGAGACGGCAGTCCGTACGTACGCATGAGCGATGATATCATGCTCATGATCGTGGAATTGTATTCTAGTGTATGTAAAATATTTCAGAATCAATATCACTTTACAATAATCATATATAGTTATTTATTTACACCATTATACCCATCCATATAAGGTGGTGGTCGAAAACAGATTACACCACGGCATGGAGACGGTATTCCGTACGTATGCACGCACGATTATTTCATTTTCCATAGGATGGATAAAAGGTGAAATAGGGTTGTTTTATATTTATAATAACATATCAGTATATAAGTAATACTTATGTTATTACTTTATAATGAGACAACTAAAGAAGAAGAAGTAGAAGAAGAAAGAAACTTCAGAGAATCGGAAGAAGAGATTACCTCTTCTTCGATGCACCTCCTTTAAGCTTCCTCTTAAAGAAGTAGAGTTGGAATTTTGAGAAGACCAGAACCTCCATAATGTTTCTAGGGAAGTGGAGAAGAGAAATGGACAGGGTTTTTCCGAGCTTCAAGGCTCAAAAGGGTGTGAAGAGAAGAGGGAAGAGGTTCCCTTTTTATAAGGGAGGAGAGGGGCACCTTTGGAAAAACTTAAAATATTATTTTATAATAAAGTCATCTTCGGTTTATAATAGCTCCAAATTAATTTATTTAGAATCTAAGGTGAGGATGGGTCTAAATACTCTCAACCAATAGGTTTTAGACAAGTTTAGGCTACTATTTTAACCTTATCTTTTAGATTTAACTCTAAGTTAAATAATTTAACTTTTACCGTGTCTTCTTGTTTTCTTACACTACATGGTTAATAAACTTACTATAACAAGCCAAACGAACCCCAAGTGGTTCAATATTAATATATATCCTTATCTAAGTCATTTTTTTGAACCTTATATTTTTAGGAATATAATAACAATTAATAATATGATATTTGTTTTAAAAACTATTTTATGTCAATTTTGACACTGTTTGGTAATTGATTTTTTTGAAAATCATAACAGCATGATTAGTTAGAAAAAAGTTAATTAAATCAATAATAACATATCATATTAACCTATTAAATTAGTGTAATTCATAAAAAGTTTCAAATTACATTTATTTGGGTATTTATGATATCAATTATAATAATATTTCATTATTTATGTAATTACTACACCACCATTGTGTCATAAATAACTTTGATTATTTAATGTCTAAAAATTATAAATAAAATAACATTATGTAGGAAATATTTTTATATTTCTAATGAATATTTATAGTCGAATTTACCATATTTATAACCCTATATTAAAAATATTTTAGTTATTAAACTTTGATTTTAACTATTTTAACTGTTCTTTAAATAAAATAATATTAAATGTCCTAATATAATCCAAGTGGACCTAAATGGTGATATTTTGTTCCTAAGGTTGTTTTTGGTCGAATTAAACTTATCCAATAGAATTAGGACATGTGTTAGGGTAATAATAATATCATTTTCCCCTTAATTACCCTATTTACTTTTAACCGTGGTAAATAAAAGTAAAAAGTTACTATTCACCAAAAATTATTTTTATCTTATTGAACCACATTTTAATTCTTGATATTAACCGCATCTCTTGGATTTTTGAAATTCCACTCACAGAAGCGGTACAATTATGTTTTATGTAAATTTTCAAATTCTCCTAGGAGGTGGGTAAAAGACGGTGAAAAGTTCAATAAAATTTTAATATATCTAAAATTATTATAAAATGGCTCAAATGAATTAAATTGAACTTATATAGGTATTATGTATCAATTTTGACAAAAAATAAATTTAAATAAAATAAATAATTATTTAAATAAAAAGTCGGTTTTTAAATAGTAACCTAGTGTTTTCACTATTCATCAAAAATTGAAAGTTTTCAGAAAAATACCAAAAATTCACCCTAGGCTAATTTCGATATTCCGAATCCAAAAATGATTTCTATTTTGAAAGATAAAATTTATAAAATTTCAAAAAGTGGGTATTACTATTTATAACGGCTAGTTCACAATAATATTATAATAATATCTCGTTTAGTTAAACTTGGTATTGTGTATAACACACTGATAGAGTTAACATTTTCAATATTATTAATATGTTTTAAATGAATTAATCCCTCTCAATTATTCAATTTGAGTGTATTTGTTTCAATTATGTGTTTTTGGTATATTTTGGGCTTAAATGTGAAAATGGGGTAATTTTGTAAAATTGACAGTTTCATATAGCTTCTGTTTTTTGGGCATAACTTTTAAAATATTGATCCAAATGAAGTGAATCCTTTTTTAGGATTCATATACTCATGGGCTTCGACTTTGTCTCCTAGACCAAAACCCAATTCGAGACCCAATGGTATAGAAAAATCAATGAATTTGAAAAATCAGTTTGGCAGGAAGAATGGACCCCACTGCATTAAATATGGAATATATCCTTTATCCGACATTTGAATGAGTTTATTCTATCTGGTATCGATGGGGTACATCAAAATTAAGATTCAAATTAAATTTCATAAATTATAGAGCTTATTAAGGCATCTGTTTGGCGCGTCCAAGTGGAGTGGGTGAAACAGTGTTTGGCGTCCCGAAAAGTAATGTCTATTGATTCAGCCATATCTTTCTTTAAACCTGTCCAATTACTCTAAAATTTTGAGGGTCGATAGCCAACTTCATTTAAAATATTATATAAGAAGTCACCGTAGTGTGTTTTATCCGGCTGGTGGGTAGAACAGAGGCAAACTTCTGGAGGACAGATTCTGGAGAATCAAATTTTTTGTTCTTTGTTTTCTCTCTTTTGTTCTTCTTATTTTTGTAATGAATTCTTCTTTCCACTTAGTCACAATTACCCTTACCATGGTGGGGTAAGATTCTTTGTTATTGGGGAAGGATAGTTTTTCCATGTTGTATTTCATGAGTTCCTTCTATTAATGTTTTAAAATCCTCTTTTCTCTTCTGCGAATCTGTTTCAATTTCTTATAACAATTTTTATTATCATGTACGATTGTATCTGATTTTAGATTCTGTTGTTCATTTATATTTGGTCAATGATCAATATCTCCCCTCACTAGGTTCTGGTTTATAAAATATGGAATAGACTGGGATTTAGTGGTGTAGTACTCGGTGATCACCGGTACGTGTGTGAGGAGTAGTGAATGTTCTTGATTACTTGGGATAAACAAGACCCAGTTGAGAATTGACTAAGATAATTGGGGGTATTTGCTACAACTCTATTACACATTGGAAGGAGAGTATACCAATCTGAGGTTTTAGTAAGTTATATTCTCACATTTTTATTTGACCAAGGGAGTGAGAAGAAACGATTGTGGATTCTCACTCTTAACGATTTAGTAGAGGAGAATTGGGTAAAATGAACAAAGATTGAATTAAAATTGGAAAACCGACCCTAACCTGATCACCATTTCATATCACTGATTTAAATCACATAATTTGTCAATTTTTTTCAAAACTTTCACTTAATTACTTTACTTTATTTAGTTTCTTTCTTGTAATTTCTAAATCAAACAATTTCTAAAAACAACCTCACTTATTTCTATTTTAAGGATACAACTTAATTGTTGTGCACTCCTCTCTGGAGACAACCTAGGTAACCCACTATAATACATCTTAACATAGGTTATATTTGTTTTTTCCACACCCCATGACAGGAACTTGTCACACACGCTATCTTGGAAGGTCGCGATTTCATGTAATGAAAGCCAAGTCAGGGTTGCGTGTAGTGCAAGATTCATTTGTTGTTGCGTATAATAGAATCCAACCATATTTCATTTATACATTGAATATATATATATATACACTCAATGTTGCATAAAATAACATCTATCAAACGAACTTGAAATTGTGTGTAACACGATCCAAGATTAGTGTTGTGTATACTGCAAGCTAATATGGTGTTGCGTATAGAACAAGAAAATTTTGGTGTCACGTACAACACAAGACATAAATGAAATTAAAAAAATAATAATTCTCATAAAATCTCGGGTTGTTACAATTATGCCTTTGGTGCTAGTCGCCAGCCCCTAGCCTATGGAATACAGGCTTGGGGTAGTCACGACACGGGCCCCAGGGGACGGGTCGTGAAAAGAATATGAATCCCCTCTCATGGATGTAGTTCAACCTCCTCATATCCTTAGTATATTTCTGATTATCTCTATGAGTTGGGGTTGATTCATAATGGGACTATAGGAGGAAATAGAATGGATGATAGGATGGTGGTTTCTGATGTATTGACATATATAGAAGAATATGTTCGATAGAGTGAATATGGAATGTACATGGGAGTATATAGTGTGGAAATAGGTGGTGGAATCTTTTAGAGTTGGTACCCAAGAACTAAATAATTTTTTATTTTAGATTTACTATATATATATTTATATGTGAATATTAATAAATATATTATGACATATTGATTGTTTTTATATACAAAATTAATGTGATAATGTCCTTTTGTATTTCTCAGATTGAATATTTCATTATTATTCCCCGCTATGATGATAACCTTAATGTTCTGTGATGGTATTCATAAATTTATATACTACAGTTAAGATAACATTCTATAATGGGAAACATAGTAAATTGATTGTCAGGTGTGATTACTTGTACGTGGATGAGACTTCATCTTATGAAGTTTTCAATTGGTAACATCAAAGAAAAGATATTATGAGGGAAAAGCTTCCTATACGAATATAACATGTTTTCAAGTCATGAGATATTTCTTTCTATGAATATGTGCAATGATCCTTAAAATTGTTATTATTATTAATGAAAATCATGAGTCTTTTACTTTTTTGAATTTCCCAAAATCAGTATTACTTATGTTTGTGATGAATTAGGACAACTTGGGTGGGTCATGAGTGATATTATATCAATGAATAAGTAAATAAATAATTTATATCTTCCTTTTTATGGAAGTTTATATCTCATACCTTGGATTTAAATAGAACTACTAAACTAAAATCCATTTCCTTGGTATACTAAGGGGTTTATTCTAAGAATTCAAAGAAAGAAATATTGAGAAAATAGGTTGATGACATGAGTTTGAAACCTGCTTAATGAGGTATCAAGACAAATAGATTATTTCATATATTGAGTTATTCTATAAGGGCTTCATCATTTCGATATTAACTTCTTCCTCTTGGGTTCCTTTACATATTTATAGATGATGAGATTTGACTTTAGTAAAGATCACACAATACTACTGAGAAAGATGTTTAAAGGGTCACACACTTAGTGTTTTCATCAACCTCAGTTAAATACTATATGTATTTAATAGCTGGAATAAGTATTATTCTAAATTTTAAAAAATAATATTTTTTCAATCATTGATGGTAACATTTATTCAGTCACTAATGGGAATTAAATATTTAAATTTATATTTTTTCAAATTCCATTAAAAAGAATATTTATTTATCTATTATATTATTCCCAAGGTAATAAAAAATATTTAACATTTAAATATATATTTTAGTTACAAAAATATAAAAAATAAATATTTAATCACAAGAGTATGAATATAATATATATATATTTATTGAGTGAATGATATTTATTATTCATGTTTTAGTAAATTCCAAGGATGTTGGATAGCCCAAGATATTGTGTGGTGAAAAAGATATATTAAATATAATTTAAATGATTTTTATTTAATTATTTAACAAATGATATTAATTTTATTTGTGGAAATTTTGCATGTCAATATAATAATAAAAAAAAAAAAAATTAGACATGGTGTTTGGTAAGGATTAAGTAACTTGTTAAGGGCCCATGTGAAATTATGAATACTTAACCCAAATATATAAATACTAGGATATAAATCATCATTCGGGGTTGGACATAGGATAAATCATTATTTACCAAGAATCCTCTCTAGAGAGTTCTATCTTAATGAATAAATTCTCTAGGGGTTATCTCAATATTGATAGAATTCCTCTACATTTTCCTTTCTCTAAATAATGACAGAACAATAGAGATAATTCTACAAGACTAAATAATTATACTGTGATCAAGAAGAACAATGCAATATGATAAAATCATATATTCTAGCAATCAATATTCTATCGGTGTAATTCAGATATTGAGGAGTATGTTTTGATCACTTATATAGGGATTCTACATTGGATCCTCTCAGTGAAATAATATTAAAAATAATATGAAGTTCTAATGATCAAAATCATCATCGATGAAAGAATCTTAAGACCAAGGCAATTTTTGTTATTAAATTTATAATAAATTTAACATGAAAAGACCCTTTTGTAGTTTTTGGATTATTACATCTAGTTTTAGTGGAAATATTCATTTTCCAAGAAGATTACTCATCGCGTTCTTATAGATTGTTCATTAGATATGAAAAAACCATCATTGGTCATAGTCTCAACTGACTTTCATTATTCTTAGAACCTTCAAGTGATATCAAAAAAGTCGGGTTCAAATTTATAATTATTTATTAGAAATTGATTAATTTATGAACTTTCCATTAATTTTTCATTCATTAATCCAAAATTCATGATAAATTATTTTTTCACCTTCATATAACTAATAATAGGTTAATAAAACATAAATAATACATGAAAAAATTATCTGGTGGTGTCGACGATTCTATCTGGACAACATGGGACTACATGACATGTAACCAAATGTATATGTAATGTACCCATATTTTTTTAACTAAGAAATAATCATGAAATGAATAACTGGTCATGTGATGAATACATGACATCATTTCATGTCATATATTAACTAGAACAAGCTGGAACATGGATTTTGGGGATACATGTCATGTAGTCTTACATGATCATCCCTCTAAACTTAACAAAAACCATATTGGAAAATACAAGTTGTGAATTTATTACATGACTTGAAAGAACTTGAACTAAGAAATATGGGAAGACGAGATTACATGCCTTGTATCTAGAGTAAAAACAGCATAATCCATGAATATCTATGAAACATACATGTTTAATCTCTAGGTGTATATCAAAGAAAGTGGTACACGATATATATGCAGTTGTACATTCCATTTATCATGTACCAGTTTAATTTATATAGAAAAAATGTTCCATTAAACAAAATAATGCATGTTTATGTGTCATTAATTGACAATAAACACCATGTGATAGGTTTTAAATCAAATTAAATGCTTGATTAAGTTATGTGTAAAATTAATTACTACACACCATGTATGGTCGTTACACACCATATAATCAGTGTGAATTAAATGTGGTATACTCTATGTAATTTGAAATATTTCAACATGTCATTAATTGATAGTACATGAAATGAAATTATATAGAACATCATGTACACTATATATTGTGTGAGCATACAACACATGACAAGGACTATGTTGGGAAGTTCAGATAGGAACAAATCATGTTTCCTCCTAGTACATATATTGTACGTTTTTATTTTAAATAAAATTATTTTATTTTTATTTATTTGAAATTAAAGTTGATAAGAATCTCCATGATAGTTTGGATGTATAATAAGAAAACTGAATAAATGAATTAATAATATAATTAATATGTTAATTTGATTTATTTATTTTAATAAAGAATGATTATAAAGAATGTTTGCTAGTTGTTTTAACTGTGTATTTTTTCCATGTATGTGACTAATCATGAGCTTGATCAACAAAAGTATGTGCCAGATTTCTATTAATTTAATTGCATAAGTTTTTTTATTATTAAATTAAATATTATGGTTTATATGTCATCCGTTCCAAATTTTTTATATATGATATTTATGCCTATGGTTTATTTTATGTAAAATCCATAATCATTCTAATGGTCACCATTACATGTGAGAGAGAAAAATATGTGAAGGATGTTTCTCCAAAAATATGAGGTAGTTTAGGACCTGAGTTGAGGTAAAATTAACCTAGAAGAGACCAAGGTCAATGAAAGAATGATGAAACTCAAGGCAAGACTATCTCAAGGTGATTTTCCCTAGTGGAAAAGATTGATTTATTTTCCAATTGATAAATCAATCATTAGAAGGATCATGATCAATTCTATTTATTTTATTTCTATCTATGTGTATGGAAAAGTATTATGAATGATTTATTATAATCATATTAAAAAATGAATTAAAAAGAATAAAAGATGAAATTAAATCAAATTATATTATGTTTAAATTATTTTATCAGGATATGGTTAATTAATTATATAAAATCTATATGATATTAACAAGACATATAAAAGGATGAAATAAAAACATTTACTCATAATAAACAAAATGGCACTATTAAATATCAATTTTGAAAATCCTTTAATTATTTTTGCTAATATGGAACCACTGTTAAAGTGTCGGTCAGGCCATAGTCATGGTTAATTTTAACTAATAGCGAGTTCAAACAAAGTTGATTTATTAGATTGACTAAAATTTTATAGACTTTAATGGTCATAGTTTTTTAAAAATAATTCTAGAGGTAAGTGATGAGGAAATATAAGTTAGGATTCCAGGACTGGGAAGTCCACTCTATGGATTAATGAGAAGTAAGCTATGAGTTGGAAAATCCATCTAGAAAAAAACATCTTATGATTTTCATGGCCATATTTTTTATTTTTAAAAGTGAAACATGGATCCTTACCACTAGAATGTCCACACAATAGGACATTCCAAGTCCAACAGAGAGGACTATTTAAACTTGATAAAATATTGGGAGACTAATAAATTTATTAATTTAATTTTTTCTCACATAATCTCATAATCATGATGAAGTTCTTAACATAGTATTTTATTTTACTTTAGAAAAATGGATTGTTTTTTTACCTTTATATCTTGAAAATCTTTACTAGAGAATTATAATATCTTAAATGTCAGTAACCTCCAAGAGTAGTACAAGTTATTTTGAATTGTACTATGATAAAAAATTATATACAAACTAGAATCCTTGGTTTCTAATTCACCTACCAAGGGGGTGAGTAAATAATATCTTTCCATCTACTTAAAAACACATGGATTATGGTCTAGGTTTATAGTATTTGATGCTATCATATAAGATTGATGAAATACAAAAGTTTCATGAGAACATGGATACATAAAACCTAATCAAGTATCTATATGATCATTATTATATGAGAGATAGATAATAAATGTTTATGATATCTAAATAAAACTTTATGTGAAAACATAGACATGGTACGCCACCCTAACCTCATATAGTCAAAATAATTATCTACATTGACAATCTAGATATTCAAAGGTTTAAACATCCTAATGAATTTCAAATCGATATCATTATTACTTAACTTCATTAGATATTCTATGATTTTTCTGTAAATTTTAATATGATAAAAATTTATAAGTATCACCCATATCTCCCTAATTTTCTTCACCTGGTTGATAAGTAAATTAAGTATGAGATGCCTTTTATTCTTTTAGAGAATAAGAGGAAGGGTATGGTAAAAAGGAAAAAACAAACATTAAGTCCACAAACAATTTATAATTCTTGACTAAGAGAAGGAGGATCAAGGGGTAGATAAGGGAGTAGAATTTTGACTATTTTTCATGTGGAAAGAAGGTTAACTAGAAGATGAACTACACCATGACAAAGAAGTAAGAGGAAGATTCAGGTGAATTCATTACCGAGTTCTAAGATGAACCATACCCACACTCATAGGTCTATTACTAAAAATACACACTATACATACCATATTTTTTACGAACTCAGGTTACCTAAGATAAACATATCTTTATTATAAATAAATTTTATTTTTTAAAAATTATATCTCACAAATCCCAAAAACCTACGGTTTAGTGTCTTTGAGGACTAAATACACGAGTAACTATTTTTGAAATTCTATTTAATATTTTCCCATAATTGAGAAACAATAAAATATATTTTAGGATTATCCAAAGTTATACTCATCTTCATAACCTATGGAATATAAACATAAGAAAGGAGTGGGATTAAATACTCAAAAAGGGAAAAATCATCAACATGTCCTTAAAAGGTTAGATCATAAGAATAGAGAAAATATGAGCCCATGATAAATATATTATTAAAAAGAATAAGGAACAATAATATTTTTCCATAATTTGTGACCGAATAACAGGAAATCTCTAATGAAAAAACCTCTACCATGGTATGAGGGCATGCGATAATAAACATGGGTCATAGAGAATAATTATAGGCACAAGACATAAAAATATTGCAAGTCACTAAATCATAGAATAAAAAGGATTTATGAAACAAAAATAATCACATGGAAATCATAACATTATGAAAAAATAAAATGTACATTCATTATGTTATGAACAAACAAATTTCCATGCATTCCATTATGAATGAACAAAATATACACACATTCTATTGTGACAAAAAAAGTACACATAGAACATCATTATATCATGAGATATAAATACTAAAATAATTAATTTAAGAGTGATATTAGACCCCAACCATCATTCATCCATACGTATGTGTTCCACTTGAAATCAATCATTCATAATATCATAAAGAACCTAGGTAAATAAAATGGCTTTTAGAACATTTCCAAATGATTTCACTAAAATTGAATTCAAGAATGTAATCAGTTGATACCCAAAATTAAATAACCTCAAAAGAGTATTTCATAAGATAAATTATAGGGTGATTTATGAAAAATAGTTTTCAAGGAAATAAATCCTTTATAGATAGAGAGTGAAATGGAAGAAACCCCATTTTTTTTTAAAATGATTTTTAATTTAGTGTAAAAGATAATGTCATGGGTCACATTCAAAAGTCATTTTGAAAAATGTCAAGTAAATTTTTTTTTGAAACAAAATTACTTTTTAAACAGGATATTAAATTTTATATCCTTGAAAAAGATGTAATGTTTGTACGAGTGGATAATAAAACATATTATTATGAAAGGAAAACCCATTTTAGTATTAAAAAAACCTTTTTTGAAACCCAAATTATAGAAAGGTATAATAAAATTAATTTTTAAAAGTGGAAAATAGAAATGTAAATATCACATGTGTTAGTAATTAATTGGGTTTCCAAATACAAAGGATAAAATTGGTCAAAAGAGAAAATATAGACATGGAAAAATATCTCATTTAGAGAGGATTTGAATTATTCTTAACATCAAAAAATTTTAAGAATGAGATCCATAAAATAAGGTTTTTATTTTAATATGATAATGTAATTCCACAAACAAATAATGAGTAAAGGAAATTCAATATCATCATAGGATAGAATAAAACAATCATGTAAAACCTTAGTTAGAGAGGAACAATTATGAATCAAGAAAGTAATTTGATTCATGAACGCCTCTTACCATTAATCTAATATTTTATGAAAGTAATTTTTTAAGATCCCATATTTTTCCAAGTATGTTCCTCTTAGAGTTTTCTATTGGACCATGGTGGATGTGTCTTGTTTGGAGATAAAAAGAGGAATTTATTGGTAAAAATGAGCTAAATTTCAAGGATATATTTCAATTTTAATTAATATTGTCTAATTGTAAATGTGTTAAATAGACTTAGGAGAGTTTTATGTGAGTTTGGAATGTTTTAGAGGTATTTTGGGAACATACATGGAAGTTGGGATGAAAACCATTTTCTGGACAATTGCACAACATGTATATGTTACATGAAGTGTAATTTCCACCAGAAAATGTCATGAACTAGTTCATTATGTGAAGTGGTTACACACCATGAACCAAATATATTCTATGGAAAATATAAATTTGGATAAATATTAATATGAGGTGATGAGTTTTTCATAATAACATAAAAATGAGGAAATACATGACATGAAAGTTTTACACACCTTGTATTCCTTGGACCCAATGGTTTTAAGTGGGTATCATGCATAATAAATTTCATTCCATCACATGGATCACTCTCTACTTGAACCTAGGATGATTTACAAGAAATTTTGGAGTCTCCTATTCCATTTTGGATGTATATATTATTCATACGATCCCTGGTAAGTCTTTCTTATTAGGATTCCCTTCTCTCTCCATCATTCCTTATTTTTTTTAGTGTAAATCTATTTAATGTGGGTTTTTTGGGTTCTGATCTTGACCTGGTCTGATCTATGTTATTCTTGAGATCTTCTGCACCTTCATCCTAGTTGGTATTTTCCATTGTAAGTGTTTCATTGATCACCAGATAAAGGAAGGGGGTCTAAAACTAAATCTATGGGTTGTCTAATTGTGAAGTATATGAAATATTGTGATTTTACCAACAGAATATGTACTCTAATTAATTGGTTTATTTATGGTAAATCATGGTTTTAATTATTTATTGGATTAATTTGGATTGAATGGTTTATGTGACCTACAATATGGCTACCCATTGGGTGAGATAACATTTGAGTAATATCAATTTGACTAATGGTTTAAAGTGTGTTTATAATAACATGAGGCCTTAGGTTATTACTTGATATAAAATCCCTAGGTTATGGATTATCTCTTATTGATATGACTGTTGATCATTTGAGATATAAATGAAAGTTTAATTAAAAGAAAAATTTTAATTTTCAGAATTAACCATTGAGGCTTATGATGTGATATTATGATATCCCTATGACTTGTTGTGTTTTCACGCTATAATGATTATATTTAGATTAATCCTCCCAGTACCATGTTATAATGCTTATATTGAGAAATCTATGGATATTCCCATGTTTTAATGGTTATATTGAGTGGGATCTACCTAGTCCTATGATGTAAAGCTTATATTTAGTGGGATCTGTCCAGTCCCATGCTATAATGCTTATATTGAACAGTCTATGTCTAGTACCATGCTGTAATGATTATATTGAGTGGGATCTTCCTAGTCCCATAATAAAATTATTATACATAGGGATCTACCTGATTTATTTATTATTCCATGGTATATGGATAGGGTTGGAATGGTTGTGTTGCATACCTAGAGATATTCCAACATAGTTCCGGAGATGGTTGTTTGATTTATTAAATTAATTGATCAATTATTACATATATTTATCACTTTATTGCATATAATTATTTATTAGACTAGTTTTCTTTAAACACAGTGTTGTTGAACTATTGAGTTTTACTAACACCTTATTTGGGTCCCTATTTTTATCCAATTAGATTATGTGGATGTACGTTTGGACAAGGTAAAGGTAACTTATTCCTGATTCTTTTCTTGCTTGATGGGTGGGATGGATTTTGAATATGGGTATGACATGAGGTTTGGGACATGGGTATTTTAAGATTTTTTATGTCCGCTTATTCTTTTATTTTTATTGTTTTTATTTTTACATTTAGATACATCTCAACTTATCATTACATGATTCATTATTATTAGTCATTGGCTCCTCCTTTTATTTTCCAAATTGTATGATATATCATTTCCACAATTTTTTTGTTACTCTGATGTTTATTATTAATCATTTATTTTCTCTTTGTTTTACTCTATACTAGAGTGTATACTCCTTCCACTATACACATCACACCCCCATTGGTAGTAGACAACCTCTTGCATATGTGGAGGCATTCTTGAGGTCTAGTAACAAAACCGTTTTGTCCACATGAGAGAGTTCCAGATTGGAGGATGCTACAAAGTGGTATCAAAGGGTATAATTTTTATTTTATCTTAATTTATTTTTTGGGAAATGTATAATGTAAACTAAGATGTTTTAGGACTTAACAATGATCTTGTGCATGGGAGTAGCTATCCCATGAATGTACGAGGAAAAATATGAGCACGCAGGGATGATATTTCTATTCATGATGTTTTGTTGTTATATTTGATGTTATTTCACCCCGAGGGATTCACATGTTGTGTGATGATTATTGTTTCATGATGTTATTATTTCTTTATATTTATACTCATGCCTCGGTATGTCACGATATGAGTATACTTTCATCATGATAGACACATAGGGGTATATATAACATGCATCGTTCATGATGTGGACATATTTACTTCATGTGTTATATAATTTTTAATATGAAATTTGTTTTGAGATACATGGTATATTTGATAAATGGAATAAAATGAATTTTTATGTCATTCCCAAACACTTTTAACCCACATATATAGAGATTAGGAGCAGTGGTTTTTTTCTCTTATTGAGGTTCAACGTTTTGTTATAAAGTTTTATAAGGAGTGTGTTTATTTTATAGAGAAAATTCCTCATCATCATCTCTGTGTTGAGAATTAGGAGAGTGGAAATCATTATTCTCCTAACACAATTGAGCCAGAGTTTCTAGTAGCTCCTGAGGATTAGATGGTTGTTCAGCTTCATGACTGACTCTTGAGGGTCGTGAGATCCAAGGAAAGGGCGATTATTCACACCATGGATTCAATGATTGAGTTGATGAGATATTTTCAACTTCGGAATCCACCTACGTTCACTAGGGAGGGAGGCCCCCAGGTAACCAAGTTCTTGACTGAGTCATTGAATATTATCTTCAATCATCTTGAGATACTTATAGATATGAGGGTGAATCTTTCTACGTATATGCTCTATGGACCATCCAAGTGTTGTTGGGATATTATAGAGCAAGTTTGGAAGCATGATAAATTGGAAGGGATTCTAGGTGATGTTTTTGGGACACTTCTATCTAGAGACATTTAGGGATGAGAAGGATCATGAGTTCATGAATAAGACATAGGGGGAATGTTGTTGATGGACTATTCTGGACTTTTAAAAAACTTGTAGAACTTTACACCATCTTTATCTAATGATTAGATCTCTAGTGTGAGATTATTTTTGGATGAGTTTTTTATATGATTAGGTTACAAGTGAGTTTTTTTCATCTGAGTATCTTTTTAGATGTGTTGAATTAATAACTCATCATGGAAGAGAATATGAGAGAGGCCCCAAGCCACGACCATACTGTTTCTATAGAGGGAAATGTGATCTGTTATTCTAGAGGTAATAATGGACGCTATGAATGTTTTCACCAAAGAAAAATTAGGCATAAAATCTAGATAAATGAGCAACCATCTCAGGAAGATTTTCCATTTCAGTGTTACTAGTGTGACATGTTGGGCCACAAGATGCGTCAGTATCGATACCGCTCTTTGGAGTCCCATGCTTGTGGTATGATGGGATATCTTTAGAAGTTTTTTTTATAAATTCTCATATTAGAGTAGTGATAGGGGATTGTAATTGGAATAAGAGTCTAGGAAGGACTCAAATAATCCTCAGTAGTCAGGTATCGAGAGTTCCACATGATGTTCAAGTTAAGGAAGGAGATACAGTACCATTGTGAAGGAATGGTATTATGAGGCAGATTTAATAGCTTAGGGGTGTCAGGATGAATCGTAGGATAGATGGGCTAGTTAGTTTCACATTATATAGACTACTCTGGCTATTGTGGATATGGGACCCTTTATCGTTATAGGTATGATTCTTGTATCATCTACCATTTCTTTTGTTTTTTGGAACAATAACATTACATCCATTTTTATCTAATCTTTTTGAAAATGGTTTGAGTTTTGTTGTGGAAATCTTGGATGGTTCTTTGACTATCGACAGACCATTAGAAGTGTGATAAAAAAATATAAAATGTTATAAGGTGTGTTCTCTAGTGATCAATGATTACCATTATTTGGAAACTGTTTGTGCAAGAGATTATAGGTTTAAATTTGATTCCTAGTATGGATTAGATATCCCTATACCAAGATTATTTCAACTATAATTGAATAATATTTACCTATATATCTCTAAAATGAGGCATCTATTCTCACCAGGGTGAGTAGGATCTTCAGGATGGTTATGCAAGATAAATTTAGTGTAGATTAGATTTTCTTATGGATAAGATATAAATCCTATCTTTGGATTATGGTGGAATTTAGTAGGATTCTTATCCACTAGTGGTAGACCATTTTCAAGATTTCTTTCTTGATGAGTTCCACGGATTACCACCTTAGTGGGAGATCGAGTTCATGATTTATTTGGTTACGAGAGAAGATCAAATTTCTTTCCCATAGTTTAAGATAGAACGAGAAGATATTTTAGAGTTGAAAGTTTAGTTGAAAGATCTGGAAGAAAAAGTTTGATACGGCCTAGTATATCTCCATGTGGTTCTCCAGTTCTTTTCTCCAAAAAATATGATGATACTTTGCAGTTATTTGTGGATTATCAGTGACTGAACCACATGATGTTCAAGAACCAATGTTCTCTTCCATGCTTCGATTATATCTTCAATCAACTTAGAGGTGATAAGATCTTCTACAAGATCAACTTGAGATTAGGATAACATAAGTTTATAGTGAGACCATCAGACATACCTCAGACTGCTTTTAGGAGATGGTATGGATGGTATGAGTTTCTAGTGATTCCATTTGTCTGACCAATAAACCTTCTATATTCATGGAAATGATGAATTATATCTTTTATATTTTTCTTGCTCAGTTTTTGGTGGTTTTTGTCAATGAAATCTTGGGGTACTCCCAGTCAGTCGACGATCATTGAAAATATCTTGTCATTGTCTTGAGTAAATTGAGAGAGAATTTAATTTACACCATGATAAAAAATATAGTTTTTAGATTGATATAGTACACTTCTTGGGCCATGTCATCTCAGAGGAAGGAGTGTTAGTGTACCCAGAGAAGCTTCTAGCATGGTATATTGAGAAAATCTCAAAAATGTCTTCAAGACTCAGAGTTTTATGGGTTTATCTGGTTATTATCATCACTTTATACAAGAATTATCCCATTTGGAAGCACCGATAGTAGGGATAACCAAGACGAGATTGAAGTTTATTTAATCAGATTCTTGTGAGAGGGATTTTCAAGATCTTAATGGTAGCCTGACTGCAGCACCTATCCTCATTTTACCTATTCCATATAAAACAAATACTTTTTACTATGATTTATTCAACGTTGTACATGGATTAGTTCTGATATAGGAGGATCAAGTGGTTGCTTATATCTCCATATAATTGTCTGCATGAGAGTAATTACCCTAATCATGATCATAAGTTAGCTAAAGTGGTACAATCCCTAATATTTTTAAGAAAATATATCTTGGATGAGAGGTTTATGGTATAGAAAGACCACAAGGGCCTTAGGTACAATTTTTCTCAGTGGGTCTTAAACCTTCAGTAGAGAAGGTAGGTCGAGTATCTACAGTCTTTCGACTCTGAGTTAGCTTATACATTGGGTAAGGTAAACATAGTTGCTGACACTTTGAGCTAATATATGTATAAATAGGTAGTGTGGGAGTCTTGTGATGAGTGTAGGATGATTAAAATCTTTTTATACATTTATCTAGTTGTTCCGAAATCCTAGGGATGAGTATCTCAAAATTTGAGATCCGTTATACCCTTTCTTTTTGACTGAATCAAGAAATAGAATTAATCTGATCCAGAGGGATTATTTATAAAAGACAACTTATATGGTTTTGAGGCACAATACAGATGTTATATTGGAGGGGGAAATTATATTGTTTCCCATGGATGAGTATGGGTTCCTATGGGCTTGCGTGAGGAGATGATGATAGAGTTTCATGCTTATAAATGGGTTATACATCACAGTTTGAAAAAGATGCACCATGAATTTTGTAGACAACACTGGTGGTCATGAATGAAGAAGGAGGTAGTCTTCTTTGTGGTGAAATGTTTCACCTATCATCAAGTAAAATCTTAGAATCAAAGGAATATTGAGACTTTGTAGCCTCTTCCCATTTTGGAGTGGAAATAGGATAATGTCACTGTGGATTTTGTGATAGGATTACAGAGGATAACATGTAAGAATGATGTAGTATGGGTGATCAAATGATGAAAATATACCACTTAATACACATCAATGATACCTTCACTATTGATGATATGGGTAATTTATACATGTGTGAGGTAGTTCAGTTGTGTAGTGTTCCATGGATTAATGTTTCAAAATGAGATCCTTATTTCACATCACAGTTCAGGAAGGGATTTTAGAAGGCTCTAGGATCACATGTTCTTCTGAGTATGACCTATCATCCTTAGACTGACGGTCAATCTGAGTGGACTATTCAGGTTATGTAGGATATATTATGAGCCTATGTTTTTTATTTTGGTGGTTCATGGGAGAATAATATAGAACTATTATATTTTTCATATAATAATAGATTATAGGCATCGATATAGATGTAACCTTTTGAGGATTTGTATCGAAGTACATGTCATTCAACTATTTATTGGTTAGAGGTCATTGAGTCAGTACTTGGTAGGTCTAGTATTGTGTAGGATATTTTTGAGTAGGTTTATATGATCAGAAGGTGGTTTGTGACTACATGTCACACTCGAGTTTTTTTTTGTTTTCATCCTAGGTTTCAATTCATTTATGGGTATCTATTTTTCTCTATTGAACTGGGAGTTATGGGTCTAAATTTTTTAGTTTAGTTTCTATTTATTTTTGGTTGAGATTTTTACCTTGGGTTTCCCATGTGTTTTTAGTGAAAAATGGGATTTTGGGGTTAACAGAAGGAGGCACACAATTGACACACGATTTGGAAAACTGTACACCCTTACCCAGGAAACTGTGCCACTATTTTTTATTTTTGGATAGTGGATAACTGCGCAGTTTGTATACCATGTGGGATAACCATGTGAAAATTATTCTTATGTTTTAAGGGGCATAAGGTTTCCGTATGGTTTGAAAATTTAGGATGGGAAACCATGTGACTTCTCTAGGTAATTAAAAATCTGAAATTCCCTCGGTTTCCTCTAAGTATTTTACCAAAAACCACTCCCATCCACCCCATAAATGATTTTCAGCCATTGGATATCCCTTCAAGATTCTTTGTACTTCTTAGGAACCATTTCTTTGGTGGTTTTGACCCCAATTATTCAATGATTCATCAAGTAATTGGGTTATCCCTTGATTTCTCCATCTTTTTAGGGTTTATCTTCCTCTCTTATTGAGTTCCCAATTTATAGTGTATTATATGAACTAAAGAGGGGTTTTTATTATGTTTTTGAGTAAGATATTGATGTTTAGTGTTCAATATTCTATTCATAGGGTCTTGTGGTAGTACAGATATGGTTTCACATAATTTTCCAGAAATTTCTGAGTGTGAGGCAGGTGTTTCCATGCTCTAAAATTTTTATATGATTTTTATATGATTGTTTGGATCCATAAATGTGTTCTATAAATTTCTTATATCATTTGAAACATGTTTTTTAATGGTTTTAGGATGCAAATATAATGAAAGTATAATTTCTAAAGGAAAATGGTTATGTTTTTTCTAAACATTATGGTAGTGTTTCTTGAAAGTGATTTATGCATTGTGTGGAAGGTGAAAAATGGGTTTTCAAAGGCAGTTATGGTGAAAACATGTTTGAATGTGGGATTTAAATGGAAAATGGATTGTTTTGGATTGTTGGATTTTTATTTTCACATTTTAATGTGAACTGTGAATTATGTAAATGATGTGAAGATTGTTTTAAGGTGAACTTGATTTATGTGTGAAATTCACTGGGGATTGTCCTATGGTAATGGATGGAATTAATTGTGAGATTTTCCTATGATAATTTCAAATGGGTTTATTTGGTTGTGAAAGTGGAGAAATTTTTTTTCCAAATGGTTTTCTTGTGTGTAAAATGGAAAGCAGGTTGGTTATAAAAAACACAATTTCCGTGTAATGATTTTCTTAAGAAGTGATTTTATAATTTGTTTGTAATTATTAACATGTATATGTGAAGGTGGTGATTTTTGTGATATGTTAATTAGTATTGAACACAAATGGAATATCAGGTATCTAGGTGGGTGAACTAGAACTAGTATTAAGTGATTCAGAAGTGGAAATCCCATATTCTTCTCGTGGATTGACACTAGCTGACCCAAAAGTGTTGAATCCCAGATTCACTAAGCATGATTGATGATTATAGCACTAACTAATCCTGTGATATTATTGGAGATCACTAGGCCCAGGGGATGGTCCCTCCTAGTGTTCTGTACATGAGAAAGCTATTGGTTGTGGTTTCTATACCGCTTTTTATTGAGGTACGAGGTTTCTAGGGTCCTGCTAGAGCTAGTTAACTTAATGATTTGCCCATAGTTATCTCTTAAGACATGATACTTATGAGATATGGTTCCAACTATCAAAATATGGAGGACTTTGTGCTTATTTTATTCCCTTCAAATAATTTATTTATAAATGGGTGGCATCCTACTAAAAATTATATTTTCAAGTGAAAATAGTTTGTTTTTAGAAAGATAGAAAATGAGTTTTCAGAATTATCTGGAAGGAAGTTCTATAAAAGAGGATTTTCATAAATGGATTTTTTGGTAAAGTGAGAATGAGTTTATTGAGAATTAAATATTTGTAACCAAAACATGGGGTTTATTCAAATCAGTTGTCCAAAAAAATATAATTTATTTTCAAGAGAGTTTTGGAAAAAAACTTCAAATAAGAATAGATGAGTTTTAATCAAATGGTTTTTGATGGAATGAAATTTGTTGAGATACAAGAAAATGTTTTGAGTTGTATGAATTGGTATTTGAAAATGGTTTTGAATAAAATGAGGTGTTTTGGATTTATTTGTGGAGTTTGAAATGGTTTTTTATTTGGTGGTTGGTGATTTTTTTGAAAGGATTTAAGATATTTTTAAATTTTAAGTGGATTGATAAGTTGAAAGTGTGGGTTGAATGTTTTGTCTTGAAAGGTGGAAAAGTTATGACCATTTTTATTTCCAAGAGTTACCACATGCATGGATATATATGGAAAAGTGGATGAGTTCCCAGTTTGGCATGAGAATATGCATGTTTAAGGATCCATGGAATCCCTTTGAAGACTGTGCAACCCCCAAAGGTTGTTTTCCTTTAAAAAGTGATTTTAAGAGGATGTGTGATGTATTGATAACCAATGTTTATGTGGTAAGTCTTCTTGTAATTTGGAAAGGCTACTTCTGAGGTGTTTTTAGCTTGATAATTCTTCTTGGTTGATTGGTGTTTCAAGTTGGAGTTATTTTTAATAATTTTTTTTGAGATAATGGTTAGTGGTCTTTTTACAAATGTTTTGGAAATACTTTGAGTTAGTTCCTGTTGTGTGTTTGGAGTTTGTTTTTGGCATGTTTTGGCTGAGGGTTTGTTTGATTGGGATCTTGGTTTCCTTGATGGATAATTGTATTACCCTATAAGATTCAATTCATATTCATGCTGCATCCATGAATTTCTCACCATTGGAAGATCCTCTGGTTGATCAAATTATGGAATTTCTTCTTGAGTTTTAAAATTTGAGTCCACCTCTCTTTTTAAGTTAAAAGGATCCTCTCGAAGCAGAAGAGTGGATGTAGAAAATTGAAATAAAATTTATTTTCCTCAAGTTTAATGAGTCATTAATGGTGAAGTTTTTCACCTTTATTATTGAATGTTCGATCTAGATGTGATTAAGTGAATTCTATTATGGGGAATGGAAAGTGTCCTGATGTTGTTGGTGTTGTCCGTAGTATTAAAATAACTTTGGATATCTCATCATATTATTTTGTGCATAGGATTATTTTGTTCCATTAGTGTAGTAAATATGTTCATGAGGAGATACCATGTCTAAATACTCTAGAGACCTACCATCTCAATGGACACCTAGGTCACTTCCAAGGGTTCTATAGGGATGTTCATAAGAATTGTCGTGGAGCTAGGCCCACCTCATCGAAAAACATCCCTACCCATTTTTCATTAGTAGTGTGTTGTTTGTTATCTATTTAAATTCAAATTATTTGTAATGATTATTTGGGTGTAATGTTTTTGTATAGTGGTGTTTCATGGTATTTCATTTTTGGCTTGATATGTAAGAGTTTAACTGTGACTCTTTTGAGAACTTCTTATTTCATGGAAGAATGTTTTCTTTCAGAAATACTGAATTTCTTCATTTCAAATAATGGTTTCTTTTGTGTGTTCCTTGTTCCTAACATCTCTCATAAGTATGAAGAAGGACAATGTGTATATTTCCCTTGAATCCCCATCCAGGTGAAGTGACTTTATGAGGTGAAGTGAGTCCCATGGTGTGTTGTGTTCTTTTGGTTCTACCTAGATTGCTGTGTGAATTCTTGTCATACTGAAAAAAATATTTCCGACTGGGGATCCTTAACTCCTGACTAAGAGGCATGTTATTCTTCAAACATTAAGGCTTCAGCTATAGGCATTGGAGTGAATTAGACATGAATTCAGGAATCACGGGGGGTGTGAGGGACCTTGGTCTAGCTTGGTCTTCAGTGTTGGATGTAGACAATATAAGTTTTTATGTTATAGATCGTTTGTCTTGAAAAGGGCCTATTTTTGGGAATTGGAATAAAGACCTCATTCTTTGTTACAATCTATGTGGGTGGAAGAGTTCCTCCTTGGTTATAAGGAGGCACAATATTATATTTTTCTTGAGTTTCTAGTGGTTGACATTTCTTGATGTGGATCCATATTTGGTTGTCCTTAAGCAGTTGGTCTTCATGAATTGATTTTCGTATTAGCATGTCTCATGGTTTGGTGTCTCCCTATCAAAGGGAGGGGTTTGTTGGTATATGTGGTATGTTACTAAGTTTTCCATTGTTGGGTTTCCTATGTTAGTCTATGCTGGTTGGTTAAGCTGGTTGGTGATCTTGGTGGGGATAGTAACCACGGATCTCATCGAAAGTTCTTTTAGAATAAAATAGTTCTAGTTTGTTTCTTATGGTCAAGAGTCCGTTTGAACCTCCCTGTGTTGATAATATAGTTTAGTTTCTAGTGTTGTATTTGAAGTGGGTAATTTCATTTAGAGCTAACTATTTTTTAGATCCTTATTTGAGTAAACATTTTCATTTTGGTGTGGCCAATAATTTTGTTGAAGAAAGGTTATGGAAGTGTTTTCCAAGAAGTGTTTTGGGTTTGTTTGTTCATTTCAGGAAAGAGATGTGAGTTTTTTTTCTAATGTTTGGAACGTTCTTGTCTTCAGATATTGTATTATGTTTTGTGAGAGTTACTTTTTATTTTGTTCAATCAAATAGAGGTGTTGTGGATTTTGGCGGGTAGAAATCAATTTGTTGGGAATAATTGTCACACCCAAGTATTTGGTTTCATCCATGGTTCTGGTTCATTTATGGGTCTCGTTTTTTCTCTTGAGAACTGGGTGTGAGAGGTATAAATGTTTTAGGTTATTTTATATTTATTTTTTTATATATTTTCCCCTTGGGGTTCCCTTATGTTTTTATAGAAAAATGGGAGTTAATGTGTTAATAGAAGGTCGAACATGGTTGGTGCGTGGTTTGGAAAACCATGTTCCCTTGAATAGGTAACTCTATTTCCATTGGGATTTTCTGAACAGTGTCTACCTGCATGGTTATCATGCATTTTGTAAACCATGCAGGATAACAGTGTGAAAAATTCCTCTTAGTTATTAAGGAGATCGTGGTTTCTGCACAGTTTGGAAAACTGTGTGACTTTTCCAAATCATTAAAAATCTAAAAATTCTAATTTTATCCTCTCTAGATTTAACTCTAAACCACTCCCATTCACCCCATACATGATTTTCAACCATTGGATCTCCCTACGCACTTCTTTGGACTTATTGGGAACAATTTATTCAGTTTTTTTGATCTTGATTCTTCAAGGATTAATAAATTAACCTGTTTCCCCCTTGATTTCTCCCTCTTTTTAGGGGTTTTCTTCCTCTCTTCTTGAGTTCTTAATTTCCAGTAGATTGTATGACATAATGAGGGTTTGTTCTTGTGTTTTTGAGTAATATCTTGATGTTTAGCATTCAATATTTCTTTTATATGGTCTTTTGGTGGTATGGTTGTGGTTTCATATCACTTTTCAAAAGTTTCCGAGTGTGAGTTAGGTGGATCCATGCTCTAAGACGAGTTTGATATACTTTTTTGGATCCATAAGTTTGTTCTATGAATTTCTTATTTGGTGAAAAACATATTTTGGAAGGGTTTTATGATGCACATATAATGAAAGTGTAAAATCTAAAGGAAAATGGTTTTGTTTTGTGTAAAATTAATTTTAGTGTTTTTTGAAAGTGTTTTATGACTCATATGGAAGGTATGAAATGGGTCTTAAAAGGAAATTATAGTAAAAATGTGTTTGAAATTGGGGTTTCAATGTAAAATTTATTGTTTTGGCATGTTAGCTTTTGTTGTGAACCTTTTAATGTGAATTGTAAATTATGTAAATGATGTGAAACATGTTTCAAAGTGAACTTAGTTTAAGTGTGGAATTTAAAGGGGCTTGGACCATGGTAAAGGTTGGAATTATTTTTTATCTTTTCCTGTGATCTTTCTAAATGGGTTTCTTTGGTTGTTCAAGTGTTTGAAAAGACATTTCCAAATGGTTTTGGTGTGTGTAAAATGGAATGTGGGTTGCTTATGGAAAATAATGGTTTCTATGTAAGGATTTACTTAAGCGGTGATTTACATATCTGTTTGTAATTCATGAAAATTATATGTGAAAGTGGTTATTTGTGTGATATTTGAAAGGGTATTGAGAACAAAGGGAATCCCGAGTATCTAGGTGGGTCAACTAAAACTAGTATGCTAGTGATTCAAAAGTGGAAAGCGCATACACTTCTAGTGGATTAACACTAGTTAACTCAAAAGTGTAAAATCCTAGATTCACATAGAATGATTGATGATTAAAAAACTAACTAAAGATGTGATATGATCAGAGAACCTAGGCCCATGGGATGTTCCCTATTACTGGCTCGTTTATGAGAAAGCTATTGGTTGTGGTTACTATACCACTTTTTAATGAGGTATGAGGTTTATAGGGTCCCACCAGAGCTGGTTACCTTAGGTATTCAACAATATTTATATCTCAAGACATGATGCTTTTGAGATGTGGTTCCATCCATCAGCATAGGGTGGGCCTTGTTCAAATTTTATTTTTTTAAGGAAATTTGTTTATAAATGGGTTTCCTTGAGAGAATTTCCTTGAGAATAGTTTTTCATAAATTCTTTTCTTGAAAATATTTTAATGTATTTTTTATAAATGTGCATGTTAATTTTTCTTCTAATATTGTAGCATGGAATCCTTTCTTTAGGGTGGAATCCTACTAGGGTTTGGATCACACCATGCATACACCTTTGAGTGTATGTATATTTTGTTATGTATAACCTAGGTAAAGGAAAAATGTGTCATGGAGATGGTGGATCTAGTTTCTAGAGTTCCTCTTGTTGTAGGTTTTGGTGGTGGTGGATCAAGGGTGATGCCTCTCATGTTGCATGAATACTTTTGGGATAGA
Source organism: Viscum album (assembly GCA_963277665.1). Taxonomy (NCBI): domain Eukaryota; kingdom Viridiplantae; phylum Streptophyta; class Magnoliopsida; order Santalales; family Viscaceae; genus Viscum; species Viscum album. Next base: position 1,511,451,788 of record OY728155.1, on the reverse strand, counting down.
TTTGAGTTTCCCTTTTCAGTGTTTTACTTTTGGTATTTGTTTAATTGTAAAAAATTGAATATGAAAACTATTATTCCATGTTTGGATTTGGTTATTTATCATTATGTTGTTTATTTTTTTATGTTATTTATACTCATGTAAATGGGTGGAATCATTCCCAAAAACATTTGTGACCCCAGGAAATATTTTCCATCCCCTAGGGATCAAGAATGCCTTTTGGGCCATGCTATAGACCAAGTTGGGTTTTAGGTCGGATGGAAGTTCGGCTTGGTTTGTGAAACTTTTTAGCATAGGAAGAAATCATATGTTGACCATAAAAGATAACCTATGGATTTTGAGGTTGGTGATAATTTTTTCCTTTAGGTTTCTCCTAGTTTGAGACAATGCTATATCAGAAAATAGGGAAAGCTAGTGGCCCTGTTTGTTGATCCAATTGAGATAGTGGATAATGTTAGTCCAGTGGAATACTGATTAACCTTGCAAAACAATATAGTTCCATGAATGAAATGTTTCATACACTACAGCTTCAGATATACAATCTTGAACCTTCTCATATGGTGGAAATCAAGAATTGTAATAATACATCCTTTTAGAAACTTCTGATATAAATTTTGGACCATAGTGAGAAGTATCTCCAGGGTAGGATTATACCTCTGGTTCAAGTGTAGTGGAAAAATGGGTGTGTTTAGGAGGAGAATTGGGAGAGGGAAACTAATATGCAAGATTAGTGGCCTGAATTTTTCTTTTAGAATCCAAAGTGATTCTTGGAGTAGCTCAAGGATGAGCTTTTATATGATGGGGAGGTTGTAAAATCCTATCTTCTTCTAAGTAAATTCCTCTTTGAGTTTTTCATTAGACCTAGGTGGTTGACCCTTGTTCAGAGAAAGAGACCCTTTATTAGGTAAAATTAACTAATGTTCAGGGATGTATATCTATTTTAATTAAAGGAGTCTAGATATAAACATGTTAAATGTTCTTATGAGAGTTTTTTGTAAGTTTAGAAGTATTCATAGGTAGTTCAGGCACTTATATAGAAGCTGGATTAATTACATGCTATGTAATTATTACACAACATGTAACTTCCACCAGAAACATTCCATGAACTGGTTCGTTATGTGAAGTGATTACACTTCATGAACCTAATTCTTGTATTGTAAATATTTATTGTGATGAATATTAACCTAAGGAAACATGTTTTTTAGAGTAACATAAAAATAAGGAAATACACAAAATGAAAGGATTACACACCGTGTCCTCCTCTAACCTTGAACTTTTAAAAGAGAAATGTGTATTATACATTTCATTCCATCACATGCATCCCTCTCCTCCTAATTCTAGGATGATTTCCAAGTGATTTTGGAGTCTCCTCTACCATTTGGGACATCATGATTACACATACGATCTCTAGTAAGTGTTTCTTATTAGGTTCCCCATCCCTCTCCATCATTACTTTTTTATTGGGGTGGAAGTATCTTGATTATGTATTGTTTTAGATTTTTATCTTGACCTAGGTTGATAGAGGTTCTTTTTGCAATATTCTGTGCCTTCATCCTTGTTGGTGTTTTCCATTGGAAGCATTACATTGATCTCTAAATAAAGGTAGGGGTATAAACCTAACCCTATGGTCTGTTTAATTGTGTTTTATATGAAATATCGAGATTGGACCAATGTAACATGAACTCTATTTAATCGGATGATTTATAGAAAATCATGGTTTGGAATATTGATTAGATTCCTTTTGATTCAATGGTTTATGCGACCAATCTTATGGATACCCATTGGGTGAGAAACAAAATTGAGTAACAAGTACTTGGATATTGGTTAAAAGTGTGTTTAGGAGAACATGATGCCTTAGGTTATTTCTTGACACAGAATCCATAGGAAATGGATTATTTCTTATTGAAATGTCTGTTGATCATTTGAGATATAAATGAAAGTGTAATAAAAGGATAAATAGAAATTTTCAAAATTAACCATCAAGGATTATGATGTGATATTATGATATCTTTACTATTATGACTTTGTATTTTATTTGACTTTAATGATTATATTGTGAAGGATCTGCGTAGTCCCATACTATAATGATTATATTGAGTGGGATCTACCCAGTCCTATGATATAATTTTTATATTGAGTGGGATATTCATAGTCCAATGTTGTAATGATTATATTAAGTGGGCTCTACCAATTCCATTGCTGTAATGCTTATATTGAGCGGGCTATGCCCATTCCCATACTATAATGCTTATATTGAGAGGGATCTACCCAGTCTCATGGTGAAATGATTATATTGAGTGGGATTTTTCTAATCCCATGTTGAAATGCTTATATAGAGGGATCTTCTTGTTTGTTTTATTATTCCATGGTATATGGATTTGGCTGGCATGGTTTAATTATATGCTTAGAGACATTCCAACAAGGTTCCTAAGTGGATTTTTTTGATGTATTATATTTATTGATTAATTAATATTCATATTTATCCCTTTATTTCATACACTTACTTATCAGACTAGTTGTTTATACATTGTGGTGCTGACATAATAATTTTTACTCACACCCTATTTGGACCTCCATTTGGTACTCGATCAGATTATATGGATGCAGGTTTGGACAAGGGAAAGAGACCTTGTTATTGATTCCTTTTTTTCTTACTAGATGGGATGTAGTTTGGATATGGTTGCTACATGGGGTTTGAGATTGGGGTCATTTGGGATTATTTCATGTAAACTTATTATTTTATTTGTATTTGTTTTAGTTTAACATTTAGATACACCTCATCTTTTCATTACATGATTCATTATTATTGTTCATTGGTTCCTCCTTTTATTTTCCAAGCTGTATAATATATTGTTTTCATATTTTTAAATTAATATTTTATTATTATTACCTATTTATTTTTAATTTTTTAACTCTATACCATGGGGTATAGTCTCCCCATTATACACATCACACACCCGCTGCTAGTTGGAATACAATGGCATAATTGGAGGCACACTTGAGGTCCATTAGCCAACCCATTTTGGCAATGTGAGAGAGTTACGAATAAGAGGATGTTATATATTTAATCTCTGGTATCTTAAAAATAACTTTCTTAACCACCTATTTCATAACATTATTCATATATATTATATTTTATACTATTAAATTATAATTATTTATTACAAATTTTCTAGTTAGTTATAGTTTTTTTTATCATAGAATGGTTATAATTTAAATAATATAACACATGCTTTGTAATGTTGATATTGATCCCCATTATTATATAAAAATTTCATCATTACTAGATTATTTAAGCTTTCATGGCCTATCCCAAAGGGTCCCATTACATGGCTACCACAACCTGGAATACCGTAAGACAAGGGAAGGAAACTAGCACTGAGTAGACGTATCCCACAAATGGGAGGCATTTTCCTATGTACCTGTACACATGAACACCTCTCCAAGAAAACGTGATGAAATTGAAAATACTATATAAACAAAAATCCATACCACTAAGATACCAACACAGAGTATGACAGTAGAAAACTGAAAGTAAACAGGGCCAGAATGCAATCCCAACAAAAAGGAAGAGGAAAAAGGTACAAGTCCCTAGAACTCCTCCACATAAAACCCAACATGAGGGGTAGGTACCGAATAGCTATCTGAATCCACATAAGAACACATTGTTTATTGGGTTTATCTAAGAACCACGTGGCCCTAGTCCACCAAGGACTCCGTTAAAGCATGGATCATTTCAAAAATACATGACACGTGTTGAAAAATCTAGTGCAGGTGTGAGTATAAAAATACTCAGTAGAACACCCCAAAAAATGAAGTAAAAGGCCACAAAGGAAACATCACTAAGAGGATACATTGAGATCAATGTAGGTATATGTCTACAACACATATAACAAGAACATCTAGACATACTCATAAAGGATTCCAAGACTCAATGTCTCCTCCACTACCGACCATATGGTTTCGCTTGTTGCATGGTCATTCCAGGAGACATCACTCCTCAATCCATCTTATAATTAGTAGGTTGAACAGGTCTACCAAACATGTCAAAGAGAACACCTAGTCTTGATACATCATGAAGTTTCACTAAGACATCTGGTCTTTCTAATACATGGGTATCAATATCACAACCAATCATTAGACATAGGATTCTTCTCAAGGCACACTAATTCTGAGAGAACTGACTCCTTGATCCTTGATATCATCAGAGACTCTTACAAAGAGGTACCGCTAATTTGGGCCCCACCCATAGAGAATACACTGGTCAAGGTCATGATATACAGATAGGGGATTCTTCCCAGATAATACCGACAACCCAATCTATATTAATCCACAATGTAAGGGATTATTATCAGAGAATACTGACAACCCTACCGATACAACTCATAATGTAGGGGATTATCCACTGAGAATATTGAGAACACTATCGATACGACCCACTGGATGGAGGATTAACCTTCTACACTCGGAGGACACATCAATTCCCAAAAAACTTCATCAGGGGTGATAGAGGATTGCTCTAGTCCCATGGAGGGATTCCACAACTCTATCCAAGACTTGTCATCTAGAGGGTATTTCTCTCTAGTGATGTGGATGCAATGCCGCACTGAATCCTCGAGGAAAGAAAAAAGGGAAAATCCACACATACACTAGTCTATACTCAAAACCCACCAATCCATCTCAAAAGGTCTTCCTCGTCACAAAGTTCCTAATGTCGTATATGGATCATCAAACAGAACTTCCATTTGAAAGTTACAACAAAAAATTGAAATGGGTCTCGCTCATCCGGGGTCTGACTATACCTAGTCTAGCAGGCCCGACCTGACTCGGTCAGTTTGGGTCGTCCCAAACCGGCCGGACCCAATGGGATATTGGGGTGTGCGGTCCAGCCTACCGGGCCAATGGAGTGGACTGAACCTTCTCCTGTATGAAGATCAGCCACGTGCGCTGCTCAGTCAATGCAACTGGACCGTGTGGCGTGGCCGGTCCATGTAACCTGCCAGATCTCATGACTCTATCTCGGGTCCCTCCTATAATTCATCTCAAGCCATGTATCTATCGTTAACATGGCATCCTCTTGTGTCATCCCAGTCACCGCCCGCAGCTCATGCCACTCGTAGATCACACCACCGCATGACCTTCTCATACGAAGTCTAGCTGGACCGCATCCCATCACCACTAGCCACCCTACCAGAGGCCTCACCTGGCCGCTGTCCATGGCCTCCGCACCACAGGCCCTATCACCACTACGGTCCTTCCTGGACCTCGGGTTTCCACCGCCTTATTAGCATCTTTTCCACCACCTCCGCATCCGGCCACCCCACCGACAGCGGTCCTGTTGCATTTGAACAGCCTGACCGCCTTGTCAGGATGGTTCCCTCTCTACTGCCAGTGGCCCTTCTAGTGGCCTCACCTCGTCGCGCTCCACCTGAAATGGTCATATCCACTGCCTCTAGCAACCGACTCATACTGGATCCACCTTTCAGCATAACAGTGTTGGATCCCAACCCAGATCATTGCACCACCAATCGATGGCACAATGATCCTCTAATCATGAAAATGCGAGAATTAGAGAATGAGGAAGGGATAAAGGAAAGGCACATGAATTCTCAAAATGGATGGATCTTGGCCTTATTTATGTTTTATTTGATCCTTCTATGTTATAATTTAAAGAACAAAGATGGAATAATTAAATTCTATCATATATCAATCTGATAACAACTCCCGCGATAGAATAAACCCAACCCACAATATGCATGACCCATGGATTAGTCCATGTGTCGACTAATCCATGTTTGTCATAAGGAAAAAGAATAGGGGAGGAAAAGTCAACAAAACTCACACCCTAACTAGTGTTTGGATTGATCAGTGAAGAACGTTTGTCGTTTTTAGCGATCCATCCACGAGTGATCTTGATCCTTCATCTCATCATCTTTCGTCATTTTCAAAGGAGAGGTTTTTCTAACACCTTTTTTCTCCAGAGCTTCTAAGGAATTTCTCTAGGATTTTCAATATAATCCTACATCCTTGACAAGTTGTTAAATAAAGAAAATATGTTTTAGTGTTTTCACATCACCACACTGTTTAATTTATGAATGAAAATGGGATGCCCCATAATTTCATTGTAGGGTCGCTGTATCATTACGAAATTTCAAAATAAAATAAAATAAAATTTTTAAGTTTATTTTATTTTCCTTTAATATGTACAAAAAATATTTTTCATATTCAACCCGTGTTGGTCGATGTGAGGACCTACCTAAGTAAAAGGCTAAATTATAAACTCAATGATGGTATCATATTTCCAATCCGAGTCCCCATTCATGAATTATTATGATTTTAAAATAAAATAATTTTATTTAATAATTTTATTCATGGTTACATCCTTCTCAAATTTTCTCATTGAAGACCCTCACCGACTAATTTTAGGTCATTCCTAGGGTAATTCCACTATTCTAAGATCAACAATACCTTTATATTTCTGATTCGGGAACTCTTTTAAGAGTTATTTCAATCTTTTAGAAAATTCACGTGTGCGTGCTATTAACAATGAAACATTTTTCAATTAATCATTATGTGAACCCTAGGCCTTGGAATCGTACATCGTCTTAGTTCCTGGTCTCATAGTTTTACCAAACAATTTATAAAAATAATTTCGATAAAATCGTAATCATTAAATTCTCCCCACTATAATGATTTACATCTCAGAAATCCAGAACAAAGGCTATTAAAAAATATTAGGGCACTACGCACAAATTTGAGCCTCCTAATCCCAAGTTCTCTCTTGTAGATTCATATGTTGAAACTAAATGCGAAACCAAGGAATTGACCACCCACAAAGGTTCCACTTCTGTCAATCCTCGATCTCCACTAAGTACTCTACTAAATTTTTCCAAGTCAATGATGTTAAATTAATCATGCACATATCTCCTCATCTGAGATGCATGAAAGATATCATGCACCCAGTTCATTTTCAGGGGTGCAGGTAGGTAGTACGCTACCTCACTAACTCTGCTCAAAATCTAAAAAGGGTGGATATATCTTGGAGATAACTTGCTATCTTGGAAAAATCTTCATATCTCGCATCGAGGAGAGACTCAAAGGAATACATGGTCTCCCTCCTCGAACACTAGAGGCATCCTTCGTCTATCATCTTAATATTTTTGTTGGTTATGTGTAGTATTTATGCACTCTTGTATGAATAGAACCTTCTCTCTAGTCACCTGCACCAACTTTGGGCCCATGAGTGCGGACTCTCTTGGGTCAGTCTAACCAAGTGGTGACCTGTAGTGTCTCATGTTCCAAGGCTCAAATTATTCCATACCGATGGTGAAGGGGTAGCTTTTTTTGTACGCAAGATTCACCAGAGGTAGAAGATCCTATAAACTATGGCCAAAACTTTAACATACAATCCCTTAGAATTCCCTCTAGAACCTGAATGGTCCACTCAATCTGGCCATCTGCATGTATGTCGAACACTGTGCTCAAGTGTAGTTGAATCTCAAATACCTACTGAAATCCCTTCCAAAACTAGGATGTAATGTGAGAATCATGACCTAAAACTATCATCTAAAGGAATCCATAGATTCTAAATTTCTCTTGTATGTAGAGGTGTTCCAAGCTCTCTTCTAAACACTAATCCCAAAAATCTTAGAAGTGGGACATCATGGTGAGTCTGTCAAAGATCACCCAGATGAAATCATGTCTTCTGGATGTACGTGGTAAACTGGTCAATAAGTTCATTGATATCCCATACCACTTCCACTATGGATCCTTAAGGGGTTGAGTTAAACTCGTTGTAACCTGGTTCTCAGCCTTCACTTGTTGAAAAGTGAGGCATTGAGAAACAAACTCTACCACCACTTTCTTCATCCACGACCACCAAAAATGATGTCATAGGTCCTTATACATATTTTCCACTCATGGATTTACTTTTTAAGGGAAAGTATGGAACTCCATCAAGACCTGATCTCGCAATGTCACTTTTACTACTGTACACCCTCTGAAGAGAATGACATGCTCCACACCTTTCAAATATCCATCAAGGTCATGCCTTGAGGACCTCTGAGCACATGTAGTCTCATTTTTGTTATCTCTGAGTTGTGCCTCCCTGACTCGTTGTAAAAGTGGCGGGGTAACTACCATCGAATAAAGATAAGCAGCTCTATATCCATCAAAAAATGATATCTGTAATGCGGACAACTGATTTGGCGCCTCATTCAGTACCAATGAAATAAATCTCTAGCTGAGATAATCTATCACCACGTTGTCCTTCCTAGAAGTATAGACTATCTCAAAGTCATAGTTCTGGAAGAAATATATTCAAATTCTCTATGTCAAGTTCAAATACTTTTGAGAGAAGATATACATAAGACACTTGTGATCATAGTAGATGGTAAAATTCTCACCCATCAGGTAGTGTAACAACATATTCAATATGAAGACTATCGCTACTAGATCAAGATAATGAGTCACATAGTTCTTCTTATGCTGCCTCAACTGGCATGAACCATAGAAAATCACCACTTGACGCTGCATTAGGAAACAACCAAGTTTGGTCCCCGATGAATCTCTATACACTAGGTACTTGACTTTCTCCTCTAACAAACTCAAAATTAGGGTGTACATCGAACTCTATCTCAACTAACCGAATATGTCATCGATCCTTGGCAGTGGATACTCATTATCTATGTTCACTTGGTTAAAGTTCCAGAAATCCACACATAACTTCAAACACAGGGTCTTACTAATCCCTTCCTCTTCAATTCCTCCAACTATACCCTCATCTCGTGAAGCTATGTGGACGCCATCAGATATGCTAATACTGATATTAGTGAATTCTAGGATTTAAAATAATGCAGAATTTTATATCCATATGGAGAGGTAATCCTAGAACATATTCAGGGTAGAAGTCCTTGCACTCTACCACCACTACTGGAAACCTGAAAACTCATAACATCTACCACTCTGAGGGTATGTCTAGCTGACTCATGACTGATCACCTGCACCCTCTTATTCATGAGTCCAAATTATACTCCCTGGGTTTCCTTCTTCACCGACCAAGGAAAACCCCATTCTATCTCTACGGACATACCACACCCTTTTCCTAAAATATTCAATCTATACATAGACTGTCGATAACCAATCCATACCAAGAATTATGTCATAAGGCCTTAATGATTCCACTAATAGGTTCCAACCGAAAATCTCACCTAAAGGGTTAAATTACACTATCGGCATAAGTGTGATTATCAAATCTCCTCCCCTAGGTATCTCTAGACATACCTTCAATTAAACAGTTTAATCGAAAACTCTAGGTCATCAATAAGATTCATGAAAATAAAGAGTGATTACCACATGTGTATATTAATACAACATCTAATAGTAGACACATACTATAACATCACTATTCTGGGTGCCTCCTAAAGGCTCCCCGTAACCAGTTGGTCACATGGACTCAAGTGTATTTCTCGAATGCCAGAGGCTTCTGACTAAAAGTGAGGGCCTTGGGCATGATAGTAGGAAAACTATGCCCTCAATGGCAGAGTAACACAATGGAAATAAATAGATAACAGTAGCTAAAGAAGTAATAATAACATGAAATAGTAAACAATATAAGAATGCAAGAAGATAAAAAACTAGAGCACATATATAAATGATTCATGTCACATATGTCTAGGAAATCATTCAAACAAGTCAAAATGATGGAATACAATACTAAACCAAAGTACAAAGGAAAACAAGTAAGTAAATCCAGCAGAATCGCAAGCCACAACTTGGTCCCATGCTCTCGAGCTCCATAGCAATCAAGTACCTAAAGTAGAAGGGTTCTTGACCATGTCTATACCAGTAATAATATAATATGTTTGGGCCTAAAACATGACCCAAATAGGGTGTGAGACGAATCCTAGTTGGCAACATCCCAAAGATCTATGCCTAACTGTCAGTGAATATAAGGAAATATTCAAAACGAAGTAATAAATAAAGAAGTAATCAAAAGTAAACAATATAACAGTTTCAACTACATTCATTTAAATTTATTAAATAAAAAACCAAAAATTCTCACGAAACCCTCTGGGAAGTTATCACATTCTAACCCCTCTGGTTCAGCTTAACAATAAATATCTGAGGAAGAACTCACCATCAATTCCCCCAGTGGTCTCATAACAGTAAACTACAGATAGTCTAGGGAAACACTCAACATCCAATTCCCCTAGTGGACTCACAACGTGGAACTATAAACACTCTGAGGGAGAAATCGTTTCCATATTTCTATGGTCTCGCAACATGAATGTATAACAGACATTCTGGGAAAGCACTCAGTGTCTATTTCCCCTATGGTCTAACTATAGTAGGTTCCCACATCCCTATGTAAGTCAATCATGAGAAAATGATATTCAGAAATCAAAGTAAATCACAACATACTACTTGGATAAACAATTAAAAATCATGGAACAAGTAAGCTAGATAATATCACTCCATCCTAATAGAACTAGGAATGGAAAATAGAGCATCCTAACAGGAAAAACTAGACCCAATGACCAATATCAATTCAAAAATGGGGAAAACATGCATAATAAGGTAATTAAACCCAATTCTAAAACAAGATCCCTAACACAAGAAATCAAGGCATAACGGGCTTTAAAGGGTTAAATTCCCTAAACATACAATACCGCGAACTAGGGTATTGGGAACTTTTTCACATTTAATTCAAATACGAACTACGGATAAGCACAAACCACCTACCAAGACATTGTACGATCGATATAGTTGAATCCCAACCTTTGATTTGACCTAGAACACCATAGATCTATAAAAACATCTAAATAATTCAACCAAGATTATCTCACAGAAGAAGATAAATAAAGGGATGAGGCTCTAGAAGAAAGAAGAAATTACCCATGCGATTCCAACACAATTGATAGTGTTCGATTCGAAGCACATACTGTCGATTGGGGGCTCAGAGAGTAATCATGATCTTCAGTCACTCCTAAATGAGACGACGTTAGAAGAAGGGTGTTTTATAAACGAGATGTGGTCCCAGTCCGATTTAACAAATAAAAAGAAAAGTACATGGCATGTTTATTTAATTTACATGCAGTGTACATGACTTAATAGGCCTCCACTTTAGGCAGTCTCTAGGTCACCCCACATGGCCATGTACTCAGCCGTTACATGTCAAGTACAAGGCTACCCATGGAAACCATGTACATGGTGTGTACTTGTAAGTACACGGCGTGTACTCCTTAAATTTACAAAAACTCCTCTTTTCTTAGAAACACTAGAAAACAAGATCCATACCTGAAAAAGAAGATTCAGGTTCATACAAACTTCCACCATTAAAGAAATTCATCCCCAAATTTTCCTATCAAGGTGGCCATGAAGAAGAATACTTGAACAGCTCTGGCCACTGCGATCACACATCGGCCTCCCTCTCCCAAGTCTCATCATATACTCACCCATGCTGCCATAGAACCTATACCAAAGGAACATACCAGCCACAAAGAACCTTCACGCTGTGATAAAAAATCTGAAGAGGATTCTCCTAGAATGAGAAATCCACCTCCAAATCAACCTCCTTGGGTTGAAAAACATGAGACGAGTCTGAGAAGTATCTACGCAACTAAGAAATGTGGAAGATGTCATGCATAGCCCGATACCTCTGAGGTAACTTCAACCGATAGGCAACTGGTCCGACTCTCTCCAAAACCTCAAACGGCCCGACATATCTCGGTGAAAGATTTCCCTGTATCCTAATCCTCCCGTGTCCCAACCTTAGTGTGACACATAGGAAAACCTGATCCCCAACCTTGAATTCCAGAGGTCGTCTCCGTCTATTATCAAAAGACTTCTTTCAGGATTGTTCAGTAGCCATCCTCTTATGAATCAATTCCACCTGATCCGTGGTCTCTTGAATAAGAAGAGATCACAACATAGCTAACTCTACTACCTCTATCCAACATAGGGGTGATCAGAATGGCCTGCTGTACAAAATCCTCATAAGGTGCCATCTGAATAGTTTCTTGAAAACTATTATTGTAGGTAAACTCCACAAGGGCTATGCGCTTCTCCCAAGAACCTCCAAAATCTAGGACGCATTCTAAAAGCATGTCCTCCAGCACATAAATCATACACTCAGACTATCCATCTGTCTGGGGATGGTAATCTATACTCTGAAGTACCTATGTACCCAAATCCCTCTGTAGTCCTTTTCAGACTTGAGAAGTAAAACGTGTATCCCTGTCTGAAATGATGGAGTGCGGAACCCCATGGAAACATACAATCTCTCAGATATACAACCTTCCCAACTAATCTAAACTAAAGGTCTCCTTGATTGGTAAAAAAGGTGCAACCTTTGTGAGTCTGTCAATGAAAACCCAAACTACATCATTATTTGGAAGTGAACTAGGAAAACCTATCATAAAGTCCTTCGCGACATCATTCCACTTCCACTTGGGAATGGGTATCTACTGCAAAAGACCTGCTGGTCGCTAATGCTCTGCCTTCACCTACTGAAAATTGGAACACCTCATCAAAATCTAGAAACATCCCTCTTTATACCTGGACTCCAATACTAACAGTGTAGATCTCGATACATCTTGGTGACACTAGGATAAACCTCTCAAGCTGAAGAATGAAAATCTTGCATCACCTCCTCACGTATGTCTGCTGAAACCCATATACGTCCATGGAATCACAAGATCTAATCCTCACCCATGGTCCATCTAGGAATAAGTTACTCTCTTTACAAACTCTACCATAGGACTAGGCCTTCAACATCTAATAGATACCTCATTCGCACTCGCTCAAGAAGAGTAGAGGTAACAAATACAGAAGAATGAAACATCTGTACCTATCTATCATGCATCTCCAAATGCATCTCAGAGAATAGATCCACAAGCTTCCACTCATTGCTGGCCTCCAGAACTGACTATATCTGAGTCCACCTGCTCAACACATCAGCCACAGTGTTAATTTTCCCATGAATATAGGTAAGCTCAAAATAAAAGGACTGAAGGTATTCAAACCACCTTCACTGTCTCAAATTTAGATCGTGTTGAGTGACGATATACTTGATATTTTGTGGTCGGTGAAAACCAAAAAATTCTCTCCCAAAATATAATGTCTCTAATAGAGTAAGGCATGAAAAACTACCACCAACTCAAGATCATGCGTCAAGTAATTTCTCTCATGTGGCCTCAACTGCCGAGTCCCATACGTAATGATTCATTCCCCCTGCATAAGCACTTCTACCTGGTTGATATATAAAGAATAACTGTAAATAGTAAAACTCTTTCCTAAATTAGGAAGAACTAGTATCAGTGCTGAAGTGAACATACCTTTAAGCTCCTGAAATGCCGACTCAAAAGAATCTTCCCACATGTACTTCACACCCTTCTTAGTTAGGCCCATTAGTAGTGCTGCTAAGAATAAAAATTCCTATATAAAATGTCTATAGTAACCATCTAGCCCTAGAAAACTCCTTACCTAAATGTTTTTCTTTGGATACTCCTAGAAAACTACTACCCTCACTTTATCTAGGTATACTGATACCCCTGTCTCTGAGATAACATGACCCAAGAAGTGAATCTGGTCCATCCAAAAGTAGAATTTTGAGAGATTAGCGTAAAACCGATGCTCTCCTAGTGCACACAAAATGATCTCAAGATATATAGTTTGGTCGTGTAGAGTGTGATAGTACACCAAGATATCGTCCACAGAAATTGCCACAAAAGAATACAAGTAATGATGGAACCCTCAGTTAATCAATGCCATGAAAACAGTAGGCGTGTTAGTGAGATTGAACGACATAACCACATACTCGTATAGACCATACATGCTTCAAAAGGCTGTAAGAGATATATCAGATGGTTTAACGCACAATTGATTATAACCAGACCTCATGTCAATGTTTGATAATACCCAGGCTCCTTGAAGATGATCAAAGAGATCATCAATACTCAGTAAGGGATATCGGTTCTTGACTGTCAACTGGTTTAGATTTCGATAATCCACACAAATTCTGAGGGTACCGTCCACCTTCTTTTCAAACAGGATAGGCGAACCCCAAAGAGAGGTACAAGGTCGAATGAAACCCTTTGCCTATAACTCCTCTAATTTCTTTTTGAGCTCCTGTAACTCAGTTGTAGCCATCCTATAAGGAGGAATGGACACCGATGCTTCTCCTAACACAAGTTCAATAAAAAATTCTACCTCTCTCTATGGAGGAAAACCTGAAAATTTCCTAGGAAAGACATCCCTAAAACGATCCACCACTGGAGGAAAGTCCGTCTATGAAGTTCCCTAGTTATCCAAATACAAACTAGAAATCTGGGTTGTAACTCCTCCCAACCCATGATGCTCAGGTCCCACTTTGGTTGCTTGGACATTGAATTTTACCTTATGTAGAAACAAACCACCCTTTGGTGATATGAAACTCACCCTACGATGATATGAATCGACAATAACCTAAAAGGGAACTAACCAGTACATTTCTAGAATGACATCATAGTGTGTCATCTCAATGTAATAGAGGTACCATAATAAGTGACACCCACCAAACTCAAGAGGGAACTTCTTACATTGATGTAAACTAGCCATTCTAGTCCCCAACAGAGTGTCTAGCATCATGATATCATCAGAAGTAAAGATATAGAGCCCAAGGCTCTCCACAACAATAAAAGATATGGAACTATGGGAAACCCCTATATCGAAAAGTGCAGAAGCTAAAACTGAGGCAACTAGAATCATGCCTCTAACTTTAGAGGGTTCGGGATCCAATTCAGGCTGAATTCTTTCTATCAAAAAAGCCCAACCTGCACCACGACCATGTGAAGCTGACTGAGATCCCTAAGATGATCCACACTAAGGAAGTTGAATACCCTATGTCTGACCACTATAGCCAAAAACACCACCTCGACCTGAATTTCTTGAATAACTCTAGCCCCCATTCTGATGTGGTACTGGTGGTCGTGCTCCGGTACAAGGAGTCAAAACAAAACCCCTATCAGAAGCCGCTGGTGAGATAATCTGATAGAAACACTAAATATGACCCATCTTGCTGTTAGACTGGCACTCCACTGGTTCTCTCAGAAAATGTGGCATCATATTCCCATACTTACCAAACTTGTAGCACACTAAGTGTTCAGCAGAGGAATTAATCCTCCTACCTGAATCTCCATTCGCAGACTCCCTACGGCGCTTCCTACTATCAGTCAGAGGGGTATTATCTCTGGATGCCAAGACGCCCCGGCTCACATCCCCAGAATCCATCAGATTGTGCTCTGTGATCAGTTCCTAGTTGACTATGGATGTTATGGAAGTCAACCTAAAGATGTTAACCTGAGATCAGATAGCATTCCTGGGACCATCGTCAAACTTCCTCACCAGAAATAACACACGACCCCCTGGAATGGATGTGAAGTGATGTAGTTCTATGAAGTGAGAAGAATACTTCAAGACTGAGAGAGTAACCTGATCCAAACTCATGAGCTCTCGAGCTCGATTGACCCTCAATGTCTTTGGGTAGATGTTTTCATAGAAGGTACACTGCAACTCATCCTACAACATAACCTGCTAGCGTCCTGCCTGTGAAATCACATGCCACCATCTCTTGGCGGAATCTTGAAGAATATAAGTAGCGAGATTCACCATCCTCTCTGAAGACATCTCAATATGCTTGAAGATCAACAACATGGCTTCTAACCATGACTCTATAGCCTGAGGTCCTCCATCCTCTGATAAAGTAGGAGGATGATCCTGCTGAAATACCCACATCAGTTCTGCCACAAACAGGGCAGGATGCGGCGCTCCCTGGAAGGTCTGCATAAAACTCATGAGACCTTATAGAAACTGTACATAGACACCTATATCTGAGATAACAGCTGGTTCTAAGACATACAAAATGGAAGGATATGCTGGTAGTCCCTGATATACCATGTCCGGTGTCTATTCACTACCCTATGTCTAGCGTACAACCAAAGGATGTCACAGTGGAATGACTCTGGAAGGTCAAGCGCACACCTTAGTTCAAGAATATCAAGGACTGAAACATAAAAGTGCAATAAAGGAACATGATAAAGAAAGCATTCAAGTTCTTCAAAACATGGATACATGACATGTATAACCCCTATAGGGCGTGTTCCCTTAAGTCTTTACATGGGCGTGTACTTCTACCAAAACTGGTCGTGTAACATCCGATGCACACGACATGTTCTCTATTTACACGGCATGTACTTGAATCATTTCACCCTACGTGAGTTCCTCTACAATGCTAAACCATAAGATTCTCTCCTAGAACAAAACTACATGGTGTTTTTGTTCCAGACACGGTGTGTTCCACTTAGGTTTCAACTGCTTGTGTCGTTAGTCACATGTTCGGAGACACAGATGACTATACATGGCATGTTTATGACGGAAATGGTGTGTACTAGAAGGATTTCATCCACCCGTGTTGTTAATCACATGGACGGACACATGGTCTCTACAATATGACGTGTACTTCTGATACGTGGTGTGTTCCACTAAATATTTCCCAACCCCGTGTCCATGCCCACAAATACAGTCACACGGTCAAGGATTACATGATGTGTACATATAGTAAACAACATGTACCTAAGAAAAATAGTTCCTTCCCGAAACAAAAGGATACATGGCATGTATTCATCAATACACACCATTTATTATGGGTTTTTCTGGATAATAAGACTTATAAACTACTCCGGAACCCATAATAACACTGAAACAAACATTAAAGTTCCAAATTACAATCCTTGAGGGCCCATACTCCCCATGAATCAAATATTGACATCATATTCATGTCACATAACAAGTATAACAGGGAAAGCAACACATGATCCACCAAATTACGATCCATGAGGGCCCATAACACCTCAGTGAAAAAGGTTTTTCTCCCATTCAAATGAATCCTTACACAAAACAATAACCTATCAAATATAAGGTATTATATCAAGGAATCTATCCTAAAAACATGCATATTTAGCACAACATCTATCACAATAACATGCAATTGCTAATGCACCCTAAATGGCATGACAAGAATGCATGACATGGGATCTCTAGAAAGTGCCTATATGATGCATGAGATGGCATACCCTCATCTCATTGGGTAGAAACAAAAATAGAACCTCAATTATATCAATGATAAAAGCAAAAAAACATGTGAATCACCCAACGGTGAAATCAAATCAACTGTAATATTACAAAACAAAAAATTTGCAATAATCGAGGTAAATTAGCTTTTCCCTATACATGAGTTAGCTACTCCTGGAAATAGATTATTAACAACTACCTATTCCTTCCTATCCCTGGCTATAGTCTCCAAACAATAAGTCGAAGAAGAAAAGAATTCATTTGATACCACTTTATAACGTCTCAGTTCTGGGTGCTGCCCAAAGGTACCCCGTACCTGGTTGGTCACATGGCCTCAAGCGCATTTCTCCGAACACCAGAGGTTACCGACTAGCAGTGAGGGACTTGGGGGTTATAGTGGGGAAACTATTCCATCATTGGTAGAGAAACAATGTAGAAATAACCAGATAATAGTAGCAGAAGAGGTAATAATAACACTAAACATTAAACAACAGAAGACTTAAAGTAGATAAAAAACTGGAGCACATATATAAATGATGCATGTCACATATGTCTAGGAAATAAGCCAAACAAGTCACAATGTTGGAATACAATACTAAACAAATGTACAAAGGAAAAAAAGTATATAACTCCAGCACCATCACAAGCCTCAGCTTGGTCCCATTCTCTCCAGCTCTATAGGAATCAAGTACCCAATGTAGAAGGGCTCTTTCCCTTTTTTATAACTGTAACAATATAATCTGTTTGGGCCCAAAGCCTGAACCAAATAGGGTGTGAGACGAATCTTAGTAGGCAACCACCCAAAGATCTATGCCTAACTGTTAGTGAATTTATATGGAAGGCAATATGAAAAATGATGTAATAAAAAAGGAAGTAATAAAAAGTAAACAATCCAACAGTTTCAACTACATTCATTTAAATTTATTAAATAAATAACCAAACAATATCAAGAAACCCTCTAGGAATTTCTCACAGTCTAACCCCTCTAGTTCAGCTTAACAAAGACTCTATGAGGAAGCACTCACCATCAATTCCCTCTGTGGTCTCGTAATGGTAAACTATAGACACTATGTGGAAGCACTCAATGCCCAATTCCCCATGTGGTCTGCAACCTGGAACTACCGACACTTTTTGGGAGCACTCATGTCCATCCCCCCCTATAGTCTCGCAATGTGAAAGTATAACAAAAACTCTAGGAAAGCCCTCAACATCCATTTCACATATGGTCTAACTATACCAGGTTCCCACAGCCCTGTGTAAGTCAATCGTGCACAAAAAAAATCCAGTAGCCAAAGTAAATCACTATATACTACTTGGATAAATAGCTAAAAAGCATGTTACAAGTAATTCAAATAATATCACTCCATCCTAATAGCACTAGACATGGAAAATAGAGCATCCTAACATAAAAAAATAGACCCAAAGGCCAATATCAGTTCAAACATGAGGACAAACATCCATAACAAGGTAATTAAACCCTATTCTCAAACAAGATCCCTAACTCAAGCAATCAAGGCATAATATGCATTAAAGGGTAACATTCCCTAAACACACAATACTCCAAACTAGTGTATTGATAAGTTTTTCACATATAATTCAAATAAAAACTACGGTTTGTAACAAACCACCTACCCCAGCTTTGTACGATTGTTATAGTTTAATTCCATCCTTTGATTCGACCTAGAACACCATAAATATACAAAAACACCTAATACGTTCAACCAAGAATATCTCAAAAAAGAGGATAAATAAAGGTATGAGGCTACAAAATAAGGAAGAACTCGCCGATTTGATTCCAACTCAATTGATGTTGTTCGATTCAGAGCACAGATGGTCGATCGGGGGCTCAGAGAAGAGTCATGATCTTCAGTCGCTCCAAGATGAGATGACATTAGAAGAAGGATGTTTTGTAAATGAGACGTGATCCTTGCCTGATTTAACAAATAAAAAGAAAATTACTTGGAGTGTTCATTTAATATACACATAGTGTACATGCCTTAACATGACTTCACTTTAGGTGGTCCCCAGGTCACCCCACACGGCCACGTACTCGGCCGTTACACAGCCAATACACGGCTACCCATGACAACCAGGTACACGGTGTGTACTCTTAATTACATGTTGTGTACTGTTTAAATTTCCAAAAACTCCTATTTTTGTCAAAAATAGCAGAAAAAATATTCATACCTGTAAAAGAAGATCTGTGTTCTTACACAGACTGTACCTAAAATCATTCTTAGAGCCCTTGGGTCATATGCCTCGACAATGTGCATCTGTCCCCTACCTTGTACTCCAACTCCCTGAGTCTGGTGTAGACTACATGGGGTGGTGGTGGTAACATGTCAAATGTATACCACCTACTATGGATCTCCCAAATCCTCTACCACTTTTTCTTCCCTACATATCCATCTATTCCTATCACTGTCTCTTCCTCGGTGGCCAATCCACCATTTCCATGCCAGTAGTATGACAGGATGGAAAATATCTAGTGAGATGTCGTCAGTCATCACATGTAAATAATTTCCTATCTCCAGGACGACAAGACTTACACTATGATCCATGATGTGTAGATCCCCTATCTTGGGACCTCCTCTAGGAATGTATCACATGTCCAGTATCTGAGATTGATGTCGATTTCCTGCTCCTAAGGTCTCTTCCGCAGCTTTCCCACTGCTGACATTCACTGGCTATATCTTCACATCCAAGGAAATTTCAACCACAAAGGTTTTCTCTCACATCCTAGCATAAGTTGTAATACACAGAGTAATAAATTTGGGTCAGATGTCTCTAAACACATCTTTATAGAAGAAATGGTCCCTGAAGCAATTGTTATGTATCGTATTCATCATGTACTTGGAAAGATCAGTATGTCTTAATGAATACTCAGATACCGACATGTCATCCATATGGATCTATAGAAGCTCTTGGGAATGCATAACTATTAGCTTCTAAGGTGAGAACTACTTATATGAAAAAGGTTCTTAAAATTTATTCACAGAGGAGTCACCTCATCATAATATTGGGTAATATAAACCCCACCACCCTACCGAGACACATTGAAGGCTTACACCAAGACCATCATTTCATATGCTAGTGCTATGAATGGATGAAAAACATGATCACCACCTCAAGATAGTCCTTATCCACCTAAGAGTTGGGATCACCTAGAAACCTGAGGGGTCTCTATCACCGAAACTTGTGAAGTGAACTCACCCTCCGTATCTCATCCGCTGGTACTATGGGTACCATGTTCTTCTCTACAGGTGGTGGTATAGCTGGTACACCAGCCGATGGTGTTGTATTTGGTAAAAATATATGTACTGATATCTCGTTACCCCACAGATCATCTTTATGATCACATGGTGGAATCCTAGATGGATGTTTACATGGAAGTATCTTGAAGTAAAATAATATATACCATATTTCATAGAGTATACATGGTGAGTTAACTCAAGAAGGACATGGAAAATACAACCCATTAATATATGGTGTATGAACCATCATTTCCCCCTACAACTAGTGTTTTCATTTACTGAGTCGAAAAGAAAAACTCAGGGTCATAATGTATGGATTCCTCAACCACTGCACTGACACTGGATTCTGTGGCTTGAAACCTGAACTAAAAAAACTTAACGCTATTACCCAAAACCAATCTCACAGACTCCCTATCCCAATGTGGAACTGACCCTATCCAATACCAGTCTATCAAAACCCATCCCAGAGGGGCCCTTGTCATGACTACCCTAATCCTACCTCCCATAGGCCAGGGGATAGAAAATTGGACCAAGTAGGAATATCCCACAAATGGGAGGCATTAGGATAAGTACCTATACACACTCACACATCTCTAAGGAAAACTATGGATACTGAAAGCACTAAGTAAATAAACATGTATTCCACTATGATACCAACAAAGAGTATAATAGTAGAAAACTGAATGTAAACAAGGCCAAAATACAAGCCCAAAAAAATTAAATTTAAAAAGGTACAATTACCCATAACTTAACCACAAAAAAACCCTACCAGAAGGATAGGGACAAAACAACTATCTGATGCCGCAGAAGCACACCTCATCTGTTAGGTTTCTCAAAGAACCACCTGGTCCTGGTCCACGAAGGAATCTATCAAAGCATCGATCGTCTGCACAAGAAATGACACATGAGAGAAATGACTTTATAGGGGTGAGTAAAAAAATAATCAGTAGAACACCCCGAAACATGAAGTAAAAGGCCATTAAGGAAACATCACTAAGAGGATATAGTCATCTCAATGTGGGTATATTTCTAAAACACATATAACAAGAACACTTCGGTATACTCATAAATGATTTCAAGACTCAATATCTCCTCCACAACCAGCCATATGGTTCCTCTCATGGAATGCTTGTTATTGGAGATCTCACTCTTTAATCCACTTGATAGTAAGCATGTAGAAAATGTCTACCAAAATTATTCGAGAGAACAACTGGTCTCGATAAATCATGAAGTTTCCCTAAGACATCCCGTCTCACTAAGACAAGAGTCTCGATATCACAACCAATAATTAGACACAAGAATCTACTCGAGGCATGATCATTCTTGGAGAACTCACTCCTCGAGCCCTGATATTATCAGAGACTCTTACAAAGAGGTCTCACTAATTTGGGCCCTTCCTAAAGAGAAAACATTGGTCTAGGTCATGATATACAGAGAGAGAATTCTTCCCAAAGAATACTGACAACCCAATTTGTATTAATCCAAAACGAATGGGATTATTCTCAAAGAATACTAACAACCCTACCGATATGGCTCATAATATAGGGGGTTCTCCACTGAGAATACCGAGAACCCTACCGATAAAGCCCACTGGATAGAGGATTAAAGACCATCACATAAAAATCACATAAAAACCCAAAAAACTACATCAGGGGTGATATAACATCATTCCTATCCCAAGGAGGGATTCCACAACTCTATTTGGGACTTGGCCTCTAGAGGGGATTGCTGACCAGTGATGTGGATGTAGTGCAGCACTGAACCCTTGAGGAAAGAACCATGAGAATATCTACGCATACACAAGTACATAATAAAATCCCACCAAGACATCTCAAAAGGACCACCTCATCAAAAGGGTCCCAATGCCGCAGACAGTTCATCAAATAGAGATTCCATTTGAATGTTACAACCAAAAAAGTGAAACAGGTCCGGCCCGAACCAGTCTGGCCGACCCGACCCGACCCAACCCGATCGGTCTAGGTCGGCACGAACTAGTCTGGACCAATGAAACAGGACCATTGGGCCATGTGGTCTAGCCTTCTGTGCCTCCATAGTGTCCCAGTTGATCCAGCTCGGCCCACATGAGTGGGCTGACCCTTCTCCCACACGTGGCTCAACTGCTTGTGCTGCTCAGTCAACGCGGTTGGTCTGCATGACCTTTTGGATCCCATGGTTGTGCCACAGGTCCCCTCCCTAACGTGGCTCAAGACACATCTCTAGATCCATTGTGGCCTCCTACTGTAGCCTCCCATTCCCCGCTCGCGGTTCACACCAACAAGAGACCTTCTATGATGTGGTCCCGCTTGGACCGTGGGTTGGCGCTATCGCCAGTGACCCTACCGACGGTCGTTTTTCCACCTTCACTGCTATCCACAATGACGGTGGCCATCCTTTGGCATTCACCCTTCCAGGCTGGCCTACTAGGCCGGTTCTGCCTCTACTACTTCCCGCCCTGCGGGCGACCTCACCTCATCATGCTCCACCTAAAATAGTCAGAATTTCCGGTTTCAGCCACTACCTTGTGCTGCTGCCAACTTGTACCGCCATGATGTTGGATCCCAACCCGGATAATTGTGCCAGATATTGAAGGTGCAATGATTATCTGATCCTGAAAACATGAGAATCAAATAACGAGGAATGAATAAAGGAAAGGAACATGCTGGTCGAGAATGGATGGATCATGGACTTATTTGTGTCGACATTGATCCATTGATGTTATAATTTGAATAATGAATATGTATTAATTAAATTATAACATGTATCAATCCAATAACAACACCCAAAATATAATATACCCAACCCACAATACACACTACCCGTGGATTAGTTAGTTCTTCAACTCATCCATGTTCGTCGTATGGATAATAAAGGGGGGATAAAAAATCAACAAAAGTCACACCCTGTATGGATTTTGGATCAATCAGTGAAGAACATTCATAATCGTTGGTGATCCATCCATGAGTGATATCGATCCATAATCTCATCGTCGTTCGTCATTATCTAATGTGAGGTTTCACCAACTCTTTTCTTTTCCAGAGCTTCCAGGGAATTTAACCAAGATTGTTAAACTAATCATCCATCACTGCCAAGATGTTAAATAAAGAAAAAACATTTCATCATTTCCACATCGCTATGTTGTATCATCACTATGATATTTCCTTTATGAAGGAAAAAGGGCTACCCCATAATGGCGTCGCTACGAAACATAAAAAGGAAGTAAAATATTATTTTATGTTTATTTTATTCTCCTTTAAAACATCTAAAGATTATCTGTCACAGTCAACCCATAATGGTTGATGTAATGCCCTTCCTAAGTAAAAAACCACATTAAAAACTAAACAGTGGTCTTCAATTTCCAATCTGAGTCACCATTCATGAGTTATTATGATTTTATAATAAAATAATTGTATTTAATTATTTTATTTATGATTACATCTTTTTCGGATTTTCTTATTGAAGACCCGCACTGACTAAAGATATATCATGTCTAAGGTAAATCCAGTACTCTGAGCTCAATGATGTCCTCAGATTTTTGATTTGGGAATCCATTTAAGATTTATTTTACCTTTTCAGATTAGTCATGCACACATGCTATTAAAAACATATCCATTTTCAATCAATCATTCTGAGCACCCCGGGCCTCAGAATCGTTCGCTGTCTCAGCGCCTGGTCACGAAATTTTACCAAACAATTTATTAAAATAAAATCAGAAAAATTTGAGTCATTAAATATGATACTATAATATATCACGTATAATTATTTAAAAATTTCCAATTTCAATCCATGACATTTTTAGTTATAGTTATTGGAGATGATATCAGTGGTGTACTTATTTCGATAATTTTTAATGAGAAAAGGGTGGTCCCTTAATAATAATTGAAGTCTAACTATAAACATTATATAAAATTAATCCAAACATTTTTTGATCATCAATATATAAAAATAAATTTTTTTAAGTTTCCATATTCATCCATGACATAAACTTATATCATTTTTAATGTAGGTGGTCAAACCGACTCAACCAAGAACATGCTATAATCGGTGGGAGATGATGGTTTAGAAATTGATTATTTTAGAATAATATCATTGTTAAATAAGAATAATGAAATTATTTATATTTTTAATTTAGTTAAATTTTTTTAGGAGATTTGTATAAATCATAAACACTAGATAGATAGAAAACAAAATACATTAGTCCATGGAAGATGTAGTTCACATGTACACACAAATGATGTTTTCATTTTTTGTAGAATGAGAGAAGGGTAGGAAATGGTTTATATTTTTCATAATGTTAATCAAGATATAGATATAATACTAATATATTAAATAAAATTTAATAATAATTAATTTAATGTGATGGAAAAAGTAAAACATGTCATTCATGAAGGTGGTAGTCTGCATGTATGCATGATGGAGTTTTCATTTTTCCAAAGAAAATGGGTGAAAGGTAGGAAAAGATTATTAAAAAAACATAAAAGAGTATTATTATATAAATAATATTTATTACATAATGTTTTAATTGGTAAGATAGTTTTACAGGAGAAAAATAGATAAGGAAATACATTTGAGAGTGATTAGTACTAACATTGAGAATTTGAACTTACTCTTGAAGAACATCTTGGAAATATTGGGATTAGGGAAATCTATTATGACCAGAGGATTATGTTGGAGGGAAGTTATTATAAGGGAAATAAAATGGGAGGATTTTCAAGAGAAATTCAAATTTTTAGAGTGTATTTGAAGGGGCGACGAGGACCCCTTTACAAGTGAAGGGAATGACATTTTTGTAAATATAACCACTTAATATAAAAGGAACATATGTTTTACATATAAAGTGGAATCCCAAGTGAAAAAATAGATAATAGAATTTTTTTGGTCATTTAAAAACTCAAACAATAATTTTTATATATTTTTTAACATGTTTTATGTCTTTTATAGTTGGATAAACTCTTTTTACCTAAAAAGACCTTTTCCGTGAAAACTAAATTTTTAAACCATAATAACTAATTTTTATGCCTAAAAAATAAAAATACATTATCAAATTATTTGGAAATTATAATTTCAAATTTTGAAACCATTCTATCAAATAAAATTTATAACTATGAGAAAAAATTAATTTTAATATTAGCGCACAATACATGTAAAAAATATTTTTAGAAAAAGTGTTTTAAGCATAAAAAAATATTGATTTGGATAAAATAATAATTATTAAAATTATATATGAAATTAATTGTCTTAATGTTATAAAAAATAATATTTATATGATTCTTAAATCTATAAAAAATATGATTTCACCCTTTGAAAACATAATTAAAATAAAATGATAAAAACATTTTTCTTTTTGGAATAAAAGATTACTTAAGTTTCAAAATGGTAAAAATGGGGTTTCTAAATTCAAAATAGTATTTATATGGAATAATGTTATGCCCTATATATATTTTCAGTCTTGGAATTTTTTATGAGCTTTAAAGTCATACTTAGGTTTTTATAATGTCATAAAATCTATGGTATCGATGAAAAATATTTTTTCACTATTCACCTAGAAATCAATCTTTCTAAAAAAAACAAAAATCTATCCTAGGATAATATTGTTATTATAAATTTAAAATGAAGTCAATTTAGTAGAATAAAAATTCTAATATTTGAGAATTTATATTTAAAATATAAACATAAAAATATAATGAAAACCATTTTCATAGGAAAATATGTTTTTAAAATATCAACTATTCTTATACAAATTTTATAACAATTAATTAAATTATTATATTTTTCAACAATATATTTGGTTTTTAAATTTTTTTATCAAATAACTTTTTATCATAAAATGAAATTATTATTTATTTAGCTACATTAATATAATTTTATCAATGCATTAATATTTAAAAATTAATTTTCTTTTTCTTTAAAAGTCAAAATTTTAAAGGTATAAAATACATATGGTATATAAATAATTTATTTAAATGATAATTATATATTTATATCAACTTAATTTATACTTACATAACCCATCATGATTTTTGCGTAAGACACAGGCATACGATAAGATCTAATGATAGCCATGGGTGATAGTTCAACTAGCATGGATTTTGTGAAAATTTATACAATCTTTAACTTCTCTAGCAAATAATTTCTCTCATACCATAATGTTTGGAGTTACTTTTTGGCTTGGTCTTGGGTAAACCCTAGTGGCTCTACATACTTTCTAAGATTGGGATAATGAACCTCATAATAAAGTCTTCTACTACTTGAAGAAATTTCTTCATTTTTCTATAGAAATTTCATAATATGGTTACATATTTTTATACCTAATAACTAAATGAAAATATTATAATGAAAAAATTTAATGATTTTCTTTTAAAGTATCATAGATTTGTTTTAGTTTGGTGTTGCAAGTAAAGTAATATATTAATCATGGTATCTATTTTAATGTTTAATTATTAATAAAATATCGAGGTGTTACTAGTACAATATTTTTGTTTCTATAAATTAGTTATTATATACAATATGTGGTGCTCAATGTTTTCTTCAAATATAGTAACCAAGATATTAATAAGAGTTATCCTAAGTTAGGGGGATCTATGAGTAACCAATGAATCTAGACTTGTTGTAGAGGATATTAGAGACTACCATATCATGTTTCCAACCAGAATGATCTTGGTTTAAAAGAGCTATTATTTTGTTCCATGAATTGATGAAAACATTATTTAAATTTCTATTCATGATATAAATGATTTTTTTTTTAAAATTTGGAAATTAAATTTTATTATTTTAAAATGATTACATATTTTATGGTATGACACATCTAAATAATGGTCTTTATGTGTTGGAATACAAAAAACTAAGTGTTTAAAATTGATAATGAATTAGGTTCACATGAATTATAGCACACCAAACTATGGAATCCTCAACTAGATCATGTAAATGAAAATCACTAAACTAAATTATATCTAGAAGGATATTTAGATTCATTTATACTAGAATTACATGGTGTATGTCATTAATTTTTACAAGGGAAGATGACCAAATTTTCATTTAGTGGAATAGGTGAAAAGTCTATAGATCCACTTGAATTGGTTCATGAAGACGTGTGAGGAACTTTTCTAGTTGAATTAAGTGGTGGATAATCATACTTCATAACTTTTACTGATGAATTTTATAGATATGGAGATGTCTACTTAATTAGGTATAAGTTAGATTCATTTAAAAATTTTAAGGAACACAAGAGTGATGTTTAGAACCATCTTGGTATAAATATAAATAAACATCAATTAGACTATGATAGATAATATATTAACCAAGATTTTATTGATTATTTATAGGATTTAGAGATATTATCCCAACTCACTCATCCTTATAAAGCACAATGGAATGGTGTAAGTGAAAAGAGGAACAATACATTTTTGTACATGGTGAGATAAATGATAAGTCATACCGATATTCCATTATTCTTTTGGGGACGTTCATTACATAAAAAAATACATATATTAAATCTAGTGTTAATTAAAGTGGAAAATGGTATTATATAATAACATTGGTGTTGAAGTAAACCTGTATTGTCACATATATGAGTGTGGGGTTGTGAAGAATTTATTAAGGATATATATGGAAAACAAATTTCAACCCAAGGCACTAACTGTATCATTATAGGATATACTTAAGAATATAAATGATATTACCTATATAACCCATTAGATAATAAGATTATGGTTAATAAACACCCCATATTTCATGATAGGGAGAACATCTCTAAATAAGTTAGTGGGAGAGAGATAAACTTCAATGAAGTCCATGATTAAGAAACACAAGAGTTATCATAAGAATAGATTCCAAAAAACACCATGGAAGAGGATTTTCTAGAGACACAAGTACTATATAGGAGCATAAGAGAGGTTAGAGAACCAAAAGACATGGTTTTATAGTCACTGAGAATAGTAACTTATTATTATTTTATAATAATGAACCTGTGTATTATAATGAATTAGTAAGTGGTTCATAAGAAACTAGGTGGTAAAAATTCATGAATTGTGAAATAGATTTCCTATAGCAAAACCAGATCTAGATTTTGATCTATCCTCAAGTGGAATTAAATACCAGTGGTCCCAAATAGTTATTAAATAAGAAACTAGACATGGATGTACAATTAAGTACTTATAAGTCCTGACTGGTCAGAAAAGGGTTTAAAAAAATTAATTTATTGACTATGATGAAAACTTTTCTCCAATTTGTATATAAGAACCCATTAGAATTATACTTGATGTATCATATTAGTATGATTATAATATTTTATAAATGTAATTAAAAATAGTATTTCTTATTGTTAAAATTGTGGAAAATGTATATATGATATAACTAGAATGGTTTTGACTCAAAAGGATTCCAATAAGGTATGAAACTCTAAAAAATCAATTTATGGATAAAAGTAGGAATTTAGATCATGGAACATTATCTTTGAGGAAGACATAATGGAATTTAGATTAAAAAAGAATGAATGTGTCCCTTGTGTATAAAATCCATTTAGTGAGATCATAGTAATTTTACTGATAGTACATATTGATGATATATTACTAATTGAAAATGATATTCTAGTCTTATAGTCTATTAAGATATTGTTGAAAACATGCTTTTCCATGAAATAATTAGGCAGATAAACATACATTTTTGGGATCATGAACCATCATGATAAATCAATGTGGTTTCTTAGATTAAATCAAGGTATATACATTACAATATAATTAATATATTCAGTATTGAACAATATAATAGGGATTGTTTGCAACATCACATGGAATACATATTTCTAAGCAAATATGTCCTCGGATATAGGAGGAGAGACAAATGATGAGAAGGATCACATACACATCAATTATAGGTTTATTCATTTATGACATGAAATGTACTAGGCTTGATATTTATTATTAATTGATCATGGTAGGAAGATATCAAGTTGACCTAGTATAATTCCATTGGATAGAATTGAAGAATATCCATAAGTATATGAGTCATACTAAGAATATGTTCCTAGTTTATGAAGGAGATGTGGTACTAGTGATTAAGGGATATAAAAGTTTTATTTTCGAAAAATACCAAGATGATCTAAAATCATAATAGAGATATAAATTCACTCTCAATGGTAGAGTAATGAGATAAAAAGGCTCAAATTATTCCATGGTCACCAATTCTATAGTAGTATTTGAGTATATCATGGAATATGATGCAACTAGAGAACTAGTGTGGATACTAAATTTTTTCCAAGAGCTCATTATGCTGCCTATAAGTAAAGACCCTATCACAGAATACTATTATAATACTAAATTGTTGGATCTTTATGAGGATCTATGGTCACATCATAATATGAGGCACATACTTTGATATTTTCATATCTAAATGATTTTTTCTAAAAAATTGAAAGTCACAGTAAATTGAGTTTATATGGAAGACAATGTGAAAGACCCATTTACTAAAGCCTTATCTCATAAAAATCATGGACATAATGTGAGAGCTTCAATAGAAGTTTAATCTAGTGTAAGTGGGATTCTGTTGGAGATAGTGTTCTAAAAACAACTATTTTTTACTTTAGATTACCTATATAGATTCAAAGATGTTAATATAATATATATATTGTTATATATTGATTATTATTCAATGTAACCATAATATGATAGTGTATTAAAGTAACTATCACATTGAAAAGGTCATAGTAGTTCCACAATTTTATGAAAACCTTGATATTCCATGAATATATTCTTAAACTTATATACTATGGTAATAAAAACAACTATGATGGGACATAGAGTATGTGGACTATCAGTTGTGAGTACTCATAAGTGTATGAGAATTCATCTCATGAAGTTCAAAATTTTTAATCTCCAAGAAGAGAGATTACGTGGAAAGACCCACCTTGGTTAATTCTATACATTTTCATGTTATTATACATTCCTATATATAAAAATGTGTAATGATCCTTAAACTTTAGATATTTATTAATTCATATCATGAGTCATGTACTTTTATATATTACCCAATATCATGATATTATATGTTTATGAATAAGTAGGATATTTTTGGTGCATCGTGAGTGATATTTTATTAATGAATAACTCAATAAAGTATTTATCCCTTCTATTTTATTGAAGTTTATATTTCATCTATTTTATTTGAATAGAAATCTTAAACTAAAATCAATGGACATAGTGTATTGACAAGTTCATTTCAGGATGTCAAATAAAGATATATCGATCATATAGTTTGATGACATGGGTATGCAACCTCCTTGATGAGATATCTAGACAAAGGTATTATATTATACATTGAGAATTTGTATTGATTGTATTCAATGAAACATTAATTTATTCCTCTTGGGTGTCATGAATGTTTTTAGACCCTGATATTGGACTTTAGGAAAGAATACCTAATGTTAGCGAGTCGGAGTCCTAGAGGGTCACACACTTAGTGTTTCCATTGATATTAATTAAATACTATTTATATTTAGTAGTTGGAATAAATATTTTTCATAAGAATGAGAAATAATATTTATTCGGTCTTTGATGATCACATTTATTTAGTCCCAGATTTGATATAAATATTTATTTGTAAGACCATTTAATAGAATATTTATATATATCTTTTATTTTTTTATAATGTTATACATGAAGCCTCCTTTTTTAAGAAAATAAAACACACACTTTTTTCTTAGTAGATGGAATTCTATTACATGGACCACATGCCCATAGTAATAAATAATGAAGACAAACCTATCAAAGATACCTAGTGGGAATTAAATCCCATAATATCATGGCCCTTAGACCCAACAGTAGCTGAGACCTTCCGCCACCTATGTTGCTATAGTTCGTGAGGTCCACCATTAGTGCTCTATCTTCTCCAGTCCACTATTTTCATCTATAGATCATGTTTCTAGACCACTCTCCAAAACTGCACCTTTAGTCTCCCACCATCATTTCCATTGAATTCTGAAAACTGGTAAATTTCACCAACTAACCAACACCATGTTTGTATTATTTATCTCTTGTATTTTTCACAAGGTAATAAATGATATTTATTACTTAAATAAATATTTTAGTTATTCCAAAATTAAAATTAAATATGTAATCAGAAGACATAAAATGGAATATTTATTTATTTATCTAATAAATAAAATTTATTATCCAAGGTTCAGTAGACTCTATGGATTGTAGACTGACTAAGATATTGGTTTGGTGAAAATGATATATTAAATATAATTGAAAGAAATATTAAATAATTTATTTAATAAATGATATTTATTTTATCTACATGCGTTTCACATGTCAGGAAAATAATAATAATTATATTATAATTATTATTCATGGGGTTTTTAAGGATTAAGAAATTGTTTAAAAGCCTATATGAAATTACCAATACTGATCCTAACTCTATAATTACATGATTATATAATTTTCTAGTGTTGATTATAAGACACATCATTATTCAGAATGACGTCTCAATAGAGAATTATCTCTCAGTAAATAACTTCTCTAGTGTTTCTCTCAAGACAAAGATAATTATTCTACTTCTTCCTTCCTCTCAAGAATGAAAGAAGAAAATAGATAATCTTTTATGCTTTAAGAATTATGTTGTGATCAAGGAGAACAAGGAAGGAGGATTATTTTATCCATAATAGCACTCAAAATTATATTATTGTACTTTGCAGATTGAAGAACAAAAGTGGATCACCGTTATATGGATTCTACTTTGGATCCTCTTGGTTCAATAACAATAAAACTTAGACATAATATGAATGATCAATATATTCATTGAAGAAATAATATCAAGATTATGGTAAAAATTATTTTTAAATTAATTATAAATTTAACATGAAAATATCCACTCTATAGTTCTAGGATTATTTCATCCAGTTTTTCTAGAAATATTTTTCGTGCATGATAATTCAAAATCTTGTTTTTATGGATATTTTATTGGAAATGATGAAAACACCATAATTGGGAATATGCTCAATCAATATCCACCATGCCCTGAACATTCATAATATTCTATTCTTCTAGCATTGAATGGTTTTTATGGATGGAGAATAGTAGAATATTGATGCGATCATGGTATAATATGGATTCATATAATGGTATAGAGTATAGAAATGGAATGAAATGAGTGATGATGACAATCCATGAGTTTTGTTGGAAGCTTTTGAAATAATAATTTCCAACTCCAATGATTATTGGATTACTTCCAAGTGGAATGGAATTTTAATAGTTCTATAAATTTTCAATGAATTTCTTTGTTTTCAACACTTAGAGTGGTGACAATCTTGAGTCATTTTCCTCTTATAACTTCAAGATTAACATATATGTGAAATTACATAAAACATTTGGTGATCTGGGTAAAAAATAATATATATGAAGATCATAAACTCATGAATTTCACTCATATATACCATTGATAAGAATAAAGGATTATTTTGTAGCTTGGGGGTCTACTCTAGCTTGGGTTAAAACCCATTACATCAAGGGTGTATTTTAAATGGTCTATATGGAAAAATCACGAGGATCAATTGAGGCATGGCCTTTCATTTGACCACCCACAACATTATGTTGACATTTGAGAGTGATTAGGTTAGGAATCTATTAAAGTTTTAGAATCTATTCGAATGATGAAAATAATACATTGGCAGTAATCATGAATGAGTATTGACTTATTCCTTCTCCACAGTATCTAGTTTAATAATAAGTTCACACCCCTTCAATATTTTTTCATGGGATGTAATAAATGAATGTTATTTTCCCTTATTTGATAATGTAAATCAACATGACATGACCATGGATGGATGAAGATTTAGTTTCTGGAGGTGAAATAACTTGAATATAGAGAGGTCATGATGATGATATTGAGTTCAATGGATAATTGGGATGAGTGAGATACGATATAAAATAGGGGAAATTTGTTCAAGAGACTTGTGTGGATTCAACGCTACAATGTACAGATTTCCCCCACCACATATAAATTTTTCGATGGGTGGGGTGATGTAATTATAATCTAGGGAACTCTATCCATATAGCCAGAGTGTAGTGTTGGGTTTAAAGTGTGCGCTCTCTTTTTTATGTTGTAGCACCACCCCATGCTGTGACATCCAAGGTTGATATCCAAACTACTTATGTGATTGTTACTCTATGTTCATCCTTTGATTTTTAATAGGTCTTGTGCTAGATCATACCTTTTCAGGGAAATCCTGATTCTTATTTAGTCAGATGAGGATTGGACCATTTTTATTCTTCAAATGTTTGATTTCTTTTTTTTTTCTCATTTAATTACAGTAAAATAACAAATAAAAAAACTCCATTAAATTTTTCATAATAAAAAATAAAATAATTTATGTATTAAAATAATATTACCCATAAAATGAACTTTCTAATGGTTTTCAAGTATAATTTTTTAAAATTGTTCTTATTAAAAAAATAAACAAAAACTATATAACAAACATTAATTAGTAAAAATTAAACTAAAAAAACAAAAAAAAATCATTATGGAAAAATAATGATAAAAATATTACTAACGGTCTTCTCCCTATTTAAACTCCTTGGGTAATTTTTTTAATCATATCCATCTTGGCTAGGAAAGATTAAAGTTTACCTCCCAAGTCTTGAAATCTTATCTTCACCTCTAACTGACTAATTAAAAAAATCTAAATACTCTAATTTTATTTTTAAATGACTTATCTTGTTACCCAACCACATAACAAAGAATATATTACCATAAAACCTAGGGGTGCCTTCCCATACTCCAATGTCTATCAATTAGTAACAAGAGACTAATAAAATCTGGGGAAGATTATTTTCTGGATGATAACCCACAAGTCCATCCATATATCTACCAAAAATCCAGTATGGCCCATTTCTACATTTGATATACCAATAAAAAAAATAAGAATTAATCTACCAGTGGGAATCCTGTAGTCCAGTATATCGAAGTGAACCAACCATCCACAAGATATGAATCCATAAAATGAAACAATTTAAAACTATAGAATAGTGGATAAATTAATAAACAATTTATACTCATGGTTAATATCGATATGTTATAAAAGTAAGAATAAAATACACTAGCCTGTATCCCAACAAAAATATTATCACCTATTGATCCCTTGTCCTAAAAATATGATGTACCACAAGATAATACTAATTCACCAATCTAATACCTAACCTTTTATAAGAAAAACATTCTACCAATGTATTCTAGATTCCATTCCATGAATATAGATAAGGGATGGGTGTGTAGAATGACCAAATTGGTTTCTCTTATCACAATTAAATCAATTGGTACTAGTGATCACGGTGGATATATGTGAAAATATATTAAGAGTTTTATCCAAACAACTTAAAACAAATATTCCATGCATAACTAATCAATATTGTTATACTTATGTACCATCATGGTATAGAAGACACACACGATCATACTATCCAACTTCATGATAGGTCCCAACTTGTCTTTTACCAAGCTTATATATGTCCATATCTGAAACTAAGAATAATATAAATCCACAATCTCATCACAATAGACATAATTAAGGGATATTATCTCATATAAACACTAATTTGTCTCTTTTAACTCATCAAAGTCCCACATAACCCATTGGCCATCTCACATCCTATTAATAATAAAAAACCCAAAATATCATAGAAAATCATGATCATAACACTCTCAAATGTTTCCATTTTGAGGTGATCTTACAACTTAATATGTGATATAATTCCATTTTGTTCAACATATACTCATGTACTAAAGTGTTAAACAAGGTGTTGAAGGTAAATATTTATATGATATTCATGATTGGTATGGGAATTGCTTCAGCCATAATAGGTAGAATCTCTAGTTATTCTTAAGGGAAAAAGAGGAAGTATGAGGATTATCAGAGGGGAATCAATGAGGGTTATCAAAAACAATCTAACCATATTTCCCCACTTCCCTCAAGACATAGTCCTATGATATACACACAATGTGAAAATTATTTTGATTCTCGTAAGGATTATCCAGAGACTCCAAACGATTACCAATTATATGGGAGATTAGACCCCATGGATTGCTTCTATAAATTCCTTTATTCTCTAGAAAATAAGGATAGTTCGTATTATACTATAATATATTAGATATATTAGGATTTATCAAAGGTATGAGGGCCCATATATCATAGGTGAGAAAAATGAAACCATATGAATGGTTAATCTCATTTTATTTGGAGGTCTCCAAATAGGTCAAAATCTGGGAGATTATATATAGTAGAGCATGAACCTATAGAGTCAGACATTGGTTCAATTATGATTAGAGGTATTTTGATTATTTATTATTTTATTTTTTTGTATTTATTTGATATAGGTTCCTCAATATGTTTTATATCATCTAAAGTTTTTGTCCAAATAATTTTGTGAGTGAAGTTGTTTTTACATGTGATAGAGATCACTACTCCTTTAGAAAAGAAATACCTTATTTTAAAATTTACTTCCTACCATGTGATGATCATCAATGTTGAGTCCACATGGGATTTTATTACTCTTGAACTAGATTTCATCAACCTAATACATGGAATGGATAGGAAGATTAGTTTGAAATCTCATCTTGATTATTATAATTGAATGATTATTTTTATTTCTCCTTATGAAAATAGTCCTGTCTTTTAATGTGAGTCGGATCTAAGATGAGGTAAACCAAGACTTATAATTTTTGATATTAGGACTTTATCATGTTAGTTGTAAATAGTGATTAAGGATTATACCAAGGGGAACTCTGATGATTTAATTTTTATGGTAATGGATAAGTATCTAGAGGTATTCCCTAATGATTTCATATTCCCACTAGAGAGGGATTTTGAATAATCTATTAATTTGCTTATATGGATGAGTGTTTTTTATCTTCCTTAATATTGAATAGATCTAGATAATTTAGAGGAATTGAAATTCTATATTTAATATATTAATATCATGGGTTTCATTCACCAAATCACGTCACCATGGGTGGATACAATTCTCTTTCCAAAGAAGGCAGGTAGAAGTCTCTGAATTTATATTCATTATTAATATTTTCAATGTTATAATCAATTTTAAAATACACGAATGATTATCATAATATTTCCATGAAATTAATATATTCTCTATTTAGATATTAAAGTACAATATTAATATTATAAATCCATCTAAGGGATTAATTGATTTTCAAGGATATGGGATATTTGGTATGCTTCATAAGCTTATCAACAAATAAAAGGGTTATAATCTCAAAATATAAACATGATAAATCAATCTCAATTAATTTCTAAAAAAATCACTCACTAACACTTAATTTTTTATTTGTTCTCTATAAAAAATAAAATTTATTATCTGGAGAGAAAATAACCCAATGAAGAAAATAAGACAATATTCTATAATAAGATATAAATAAATAAAACTTTTTAATATTTCAAAAATTTATATAAATATATTTACCTCATCATGTAATGAGTTATAAATTTTATAATATCACTAAAATTAAGAGTTTCCATACAAATAACCACCTGATGTACTTATTTTTAGAACTAAAAAGAATATATATTCCTTATATCAATGTATATGAATGATAATAATAAAGATATTATGAAAAAGAAACATTGGTATACAATCTATCAACCTATATTAAATAACTCACTATCCCTCAAATAATAAATTTCCTGAAAGAATATTTACATTACACTTGGATAAAAATATAATCATAAAAGTATCCATAATAAGGGTAAGAAAATAAAAAAGGACATGAGTTTATTTGAAAAAAACATGGGAATATTTTAAGAAGTCATAACGGGTTAAATGAAATAAACATTTTTATCATTTTAATGTGTTTTTTAAAATTCTAATAGTTTTCATAGAAAAATCCGGATTATTATAGAAGCAGTAATTTTTCTAAGATTATTTCAAAAAGAATATAAATAAACTATAAAAAAATGGGTTAGAGTCATCTCAGGTATATAATTTCAATGTCATATAATAATGATGAGCATGAGTGAAAAAATATGTTTAAAAATAAATACAATTTAGAGAAATATTTTCTAAGACTTGACATAGTATAAAAAATCATATAAACATGGTTATTATAGATTAAACAAATTTAAATTGGCTGTTATGTACTTGAATATGATCAAGAACAATATTATGATTCTCTGATTATGGTATCATAGAAATATAACTACTTCTTTTGTGAGTTAAATGTTAACTAAATTGTTATATTTTTAAATTATAAAAATCTAAATTAAATTATTAAAATAAAACACACTAATCATACTTTAGTTGACACTAAAAACTATTTTTTCGTATTTTTTACCATTTTATTCCTTTAGAACTTATTAATCCATTGGAGGAGAGAGTTGAGGAGTTCAAGGGTATACTACCATAAATTTATGAATATACATTCCCAAAATGCTAAAATATGAATGCAAGTCAATTTAAATATACTCGATTTGTTTTAGCCTATAATGAATATGATGTGAATCAAATATTAGTCCATCCATCACATGGAGGAGTACATGTATTATTGATCACATCATATCATATTTAAGAACATTTTGGGGTTGAGGTTTTGTTAATTAAAAAGAAATCATCATACCAAATAGTCCAAGTGAGTGTTTAAATTATCTTAGTATGAAAAAGGGAGACTATTGCAGCTCCTCTCTATACTGAGGATGATCTACTAGATGAGGCATATCTTATCTATCAAATTAATCATCCTCCGACCTCTTATATAGAGGTTTTAGAGTAAGTAGTTATTAGAACATGAGATTTGATATGATCTATTTATCCATCACCTCAATCAGACTAATAATATTGAATGGATTGAGTTGAAATTTATATCCACGTGCTTTTGTTATTGGGGTGATGTATCCTCTAACAAAGATGAATCCCCTATTCCTTTCTACTATATTAATTTTTGTTTTTAAAATTAAATATTTCATGTTGTCTTGAGAAACTTCTTACATATACTATAAAAACGATATATTATAATATCCAAAATCTCTAATGTTATCCTCTTTAAGTAATATCATAGTCATCATGAATTGTTAAAGGAATCAATTTATTAAGCCTTTTAATTCCATAGATCATATCCAACCTCATCAGTCGGTTTATCCCATGATCCTTGAAGAATTTTCTTTACCATTATTTAAGTCATCCATAACTATGGTAAATGAATAATATTTTCAATGTCATTCATAGTGATATTTGGTGAATATTCAAAAGGATATAGTCGATTGTTTCAAGTCTAGAACTTCTTCCTCTTTATCGTCATCAGAGTCCATAAATGGTGCAATAAGTTAATGTAAAAAATCCAATTCTAGTGAGACAAACATCAAATCTATAAAATACATAAATGGAATACATTTAATTTATATGATGATCAACAAAACCATATTATAAAACATAAAAAATAAATGATTTCCATGTTGATGTAATGAAAAAACAAGTTGTTGTAACCTAAATATACAGAACCTCTCTCTTTAATCACAATTAACCATGATTAAAATTTAATGTTTCTCATTAATTAATTATTTATCTGACCCCATTTCTTGATGATAAGTTGTATTTATATAGAAATTGGATAAAAAAGAGGAGAAATAGCGAGTCATGCATTAAATGAGGTGGGGAGTGCCTTGTATTATTCCATATTTTTAGAAAGAAACTATTCCAAATTAGCATGTCCCAAAGCTAATTTTTGAAAATTCATTACCCTTTTGTTAGAGGAATTAACTATAATTAATAGATCCTTGGGTATTTTAAATTACCCTGTGAAAAAGTGAAAATATTTCATGCAACTATCTTGAATATTTCTCTAGAAATTTTGAAATAACTGATGTAAGAATGGCATAAAGTCCATATAATGAAATTGATTTTTTAATGTTTTTCTAGAATTATATATGGTCAATATTACTTCTATACATTGGTAATGTATATTACAAGTTTCATTGTTATACTTTTATGATTATTAAGATGTAACATTGGGGATATAGAATGGTCTTGTGCCAATTTGATAC